>BSDF01000005.1:13660605-18660605 GCA_027925045.1 Hypotaenidia okinawae | reverse complement strand
TTAACAGCCAAAGCTTTGCAAGTTCTCTTTGAGACGATGTCATCCTGAGCCACCAGGACTTAGAAAGCATTTGTCTTTCTGGCCCCTCTTTAACTGCCTTGAGCAAGTTAAAAAACCCTTTGCTTAAGCTCTAAATCGTATTTAAGTTTGAAAACAACTTCCCAGGGAGATTGTTCTTCTCATACCAGGCAGGCTGCTCTGCTTTTGAGGGGCAAGGCAGAGCTGGCAACTAGTCCAAGAGTTGAGTGCTCCAAGTCTGGGCAAAGCTGCAGTCACCATGAGTGAGCGGGACCGGAACAGTGGACCCCAAAGGAAGCACTGGGGAGAGCAGTGAGTGAATCCTATCCCTCATGCTTGGCATATCAGCGGCAGGGGAGCGGGCTCGGTGCATCCACACAGCACCTGCCCAGGACGCCAGCATACCTCTGGCAATGGCTAGCCAATGGAGTGGGCCGCAGGCCATGGTGCTGTGTTGCTTAGCTCTGCAGCTAGGCCAAGGGAAAAACATGGTGAGTCTGAAACTGGCAGGAATGGAAATACCACCATGAATCAGTCACCCAGTTGGCAACTGCTTGATCCCTTTTAATTCTACTCAGAATTCTGCCTGAAAACAGTTGCTTTTCTGCACTCCGCTTCCTCAGACTTTCAGCAGATGAAAGGTCAGAGGACAGTGTGACTTCACAAAAGCCTTATCTGAAGTACACTGGCTTTCAGAAAGGAGGGTCAGCATACATATGCCACTCATCTTAGGGAAGTCTGAGTGCTTGGGACACAGCTTTCTCTTGTCTGTGTAGGTGGTTGTTCCTTGAAAGCTGATACACTGCACTGAACCACCGGCAAGTTCTCAACTTCTCTTTCACTACCAGGTAACTATTCCCAAAATCAGGCATTAAGGAATTCAGGAAGTCTTGAGTTATGCACTCCTGCTTCAGTGACATCACAGATATGCTATATGCTGTTGGCTTTTAGTGCAATAGTGCATTGCTTTAAAACAGACAGGGAATTTGAAAGAAGAAACTAATATATGGATCTTTTCAAAATGAGAGAAGTGGTATTTGCCTACGAAAAAGAAAAACTGAACAAATAATTTGGAGTTTTCTCAGCTAGATGTGGCCAGAACCTCATCAAGCACTGATTTCAAGTAAGAGGTTATAGTGGCATGCTGATCTGTTACAGTAACTATTCTTCTGAGAATACCCTAACCACCTCTTAAATATATGCAAGCTCTGCAGCTCTTCTTACTTTTGCAAGGGCCTCAGCATTCTGCAATCAGATCAAGATCAAGCTTGCTGGGCACCCAAAGCCTTTGAGAGCATTCTGCCCAGTGTGACTGTTCACATCCCTGAAAAAAGTCTGCTTTAGAAGCTACTGAAACTGTTTGATGTGGTCTGTAGAATCACAGAATGACAGAATAACCTGAGCTGTAAGGGGACCCATAAGGATCATTGAGTCCAACTCCTGGCTCCACACAGTGCCAGACAAGTCAGAGCATGGCACTGAGTGCACCATCCAGATGCTTCTTGAACTCAGCCAAGCTTCCCTGGGGAGCCTGTGCCAGTGCCCGACCACCCTCTCAGTAAAAAAACCTCTTCCAAATATCCAGCCTAAACCTCCCCTGTCGCAGCTTCATGCTGCTCCCTCAGGTTCTATCCCTGGTCACCAGAGAGAGGAGATCAGTGTGTGCCCCTTCACTCCCCCTCATCAGGAAGCCATAGACTGTGATGAGGTCTCCCCTCAGCCTCCTCTTCTCCAGGCTGAACAAACCAAGGGACTTCAGCCTCTCCTCATAAGACTTCCCCTCCAGACCCTTACCCATCCTTGTTGCCCTCCTCTGGACACTCTCCAGTAGCTTTGTGTAATAGCTAAACAGCTATTTACTATTATCTATTATTATTGTTGTTGTTGTTATTGTTACTATTCTTTTTCTTTTCTGCCCTATTAAAAGCTTTCTATCTCACCCCACAAGTTTTCTTGTTTGTTTTTTTTTTTTAATTCTCTCCCCCATCCCACTGAGGTGCAAGGGAGCCATGTCATTGTTTTAGCTGCCTGTCAGGTTACATCGCAACAGCCTGCTGTATCCAAAACCAGAGGAATTTGATTAAATGAGTGGCACAGACTAAAAACGCTGCTACAGATGCTTTGAGATTATACCTGCTCTGGTGAGGACTTACTCACAGCTGCAGAAAAATTAGGGTGTCCTGCTCCCACTTGGATCCACCCACAGGTCACAGCCCCTTTGACTTGAGTTCACACTGGAGTTTCAGCCTGTCCAGTGCAGCAGCACAGATACAGCAGTGATGGGCATCTGCCAGCCCAGGTGCACAGCCACTGCTGTTATCAAAACATTCCCAGGCACAGCACAGTAAAATGATAAGCAGTACAGCACTGCAGCAAGCAGTGAAAGCAAGTAGCAGCCACAAAAGAGCACGTAATTCTACCACAGAGTAAAGCAAGGAAACACAATGGCAAGCACAGGAGCCTGCCAATTCATAGCTAAACAGCAATGACAGCTATAAATTCAATCTAGCACATTCCAATCAAATCTGTCATTATCTCAAACTCTTAGTGCTTCAGACTGGGGAGGCCAAAAAAGGTCAAGGTTTAATCCCAGCTGGCAGCTAAACCCCATGCAGCCTCTCAGTCACCCCCCACCAGTGGGGTGGGGTAAAACATCAGAAGAGTGAAAGTGAGAAAACCCATGCATTGAGGTAAAGACAGTTTAATAAGGTAAGAAAAAAGCCACATACACAAGCAAAGAAAAACAAGGAATTCATTCACCACTTCCCACTGCCAGGCAGGTGTTCAGCCATCCCCAGGAAAGCAGGGCTCCATCAGGCCTAACGGTGACTTGGGAAGACAAACCCCATCACTTCCTTTTTCCTCGGTCCCTTATATTCTGAGCACGATATCATATGATATATAATAGCCTATTGGTCAACTGTCCTGGCTGTGTCCCCCCCAACTCCTTGTGCACCCGTTGCTTACTTGCTGGTGGGGTGGTGTGAGAAGCAGAAAAGGCCTTGACACTGTGTAAGCACTGCTCAACAACAACCAAAACATCTCTATGTAACAAAAACATCGTTTTATTATCAACGTGGGTTTCAGCACAAACCCAAAACATAGTGTCGTACTAGCTACTATGATGAAAAGTAACTTTATCTCAGATGAAACCAGGACACTTTGTTACAGCGTAGTCCTCTTCAAGAGTTTGTATGAAAGGGCTATTTTACTCTCAGAAAATCGCTGTGTATGGAAAAAAGAAACATTTCAGTTTATATTCCCAAAACACTATGTAATGTTGAACTGACTGTTTCTGTGTTGTGTAGTCTTAAAGCTCTCATGTCTGCAGCAGTTTGAAAGGAAGTCAAGAACCAAACCACACGTGGTGTAAATTGCTCTAAGGAATAAATATGCATCGGGAGAAGCTCCATGAGGTGTAAGTGTGTGGTGGTACACTGACTCTGCTGTGATCTGCAGTAGGTGCTGATTCAGTTCTGTCTGCACAGCACTGTGTAAATTGAAGCCCTTTATGTACATATAGAAAAAGTTGGTGCTTCATTCTAAGCAGCTCAGCTGACAAGTCATCACATCTGTGTTCTTCCTTGCTTGTTCAGCTATTTCGTATCTCTAAAGTGTGCATAGTGAGACTCCTTATGCTCTGACCTTCCAGAAGTCAGATACTTTTAAAAATACATTTCTGGTGTGTAAGCAGAGGAATGCTTAAATCAATCTTGGAAGCAGAATTCAGGATGGACTTTCCCAAACCCTCCTGCAAAATTGTCTTGGGGAAGCACCTGAACAAATAATCCATGTCATCCAAACTGGTGGAGCTGGGAAGGGACAGAAGACATCTCCATGCAGGCCTTTAGACAGCAGAGCATCTGGGATGCCAGAACAGAAAGGATGTGATGCAATACAGGTGCCTGGAACGTATGTGAGGAGTGCAGTATCACTCTTCTTGGGTGAAGGGTGTGATCTGCCCATGGCACGCTGTCACTTTTCATGAGCACAGAGCAGTGTGCAGCGAAGACAAGTCAGGCTCCTGTGGCATGCAGCATGCTGGAGAATGCACCAACATGTCACAGACTGTAAGCAGCAGGAATACTAATCAAATGCAATTTCAATCCTGGGAAAAAACTTCAAAGGTAATGAAGCATTTCTCCTGTCAGTATATAGCATTAAAAGCTTAGATCCCAGATGGAAATGTTGACAGGATAGAGGCTTCACATCAGCTTTGTTTAAACAGAAGTTTGTTTCCAATATCTGCCTGGACTACAAAAACACTTCCTGAGGGAAGCAATAAGTGAGATAAAATGTATTTTCACAAGCACTGGAAATAGTCAGCACTTCAGCTGCACTTATGTGTTAGACCTTCCTGAGGGACCTGGGCTTAGCTGAACATTAGAAAATTAGATTTCTAGTCCTGCTATACAATGTTTCTTGTTTTTCTTCACTCTTCTCTAGGGCCTCTCTGGTCTTTTATGACTGACCAAGGTGTAACACCTTGGCAGAAGTGATTTCTAGCACCTGTGCACTTGAATATTTTCAAAGCTGAAGCTATGAAAGCAGGTGTCATAACTTTAAATTTCATCTGGAGCAAGACTTACAATAGACTCCATGGCAGCTTTTGAATTTACTGTCAAGAATATAAAGCTTGTCTCCTTCCATGTAGCAGAACAGTGAGGAGAAAGCATGCCACAGACACATCGTTCTATCACCTCCCTCACAGCTGACAACACAGAAGAGATGCTGACCTCCTCTCTCTCTGGTGACCAGGAAATGGGATGGAGCTGTGCCAGGGGAAGTTCAGGCTGGGCATTAGGAAAAGGTTCTTCACTGGGAGGGTGGTCTGTCCCTGGAACAGGATCTTCAGGGAAGTGGTCAGGACATCGAGCTTCTCAGAGATCAAGGAGCATCTGGACAAGGCTGTTAGGCATATGGTTTAATTTCCGGTGGTCCTGTAAGGAGCAGGGATTCTGATGAATCCCTTCCAACTCAATATATTCTGTGATCTGTTTTGTGTAAATTTGTACCACAAACCCATTTTCAATAAAACTAGGTGATACAGGCCACATTCAGTTTTTCTTTGCATAGTTTTAAATATGCTAAAAAACCGAGTTTACACCGATGACACCTCTATTGTCCTGGACAACATAATTTATAGGTATTTCCTGGTTAAACACCCTATTCAAGTTTCATATTTGATGAGCAGAAAGCTTTTACTTAATACATTCAGACACATGAGTGCAAGATAAATATTTCATTGATAAAAATGTCAGTGATCCAGTAAGGCAATAAAATTCAAATTAATTAAATAAAACCCAATTTGGATGCAAATTCCAGAGGTGAGCAAGTGGTGAGGGGACTGGAGAATAAACTTTATGGGGAGCGGCTGAGGGAACTGGGGTTGTTTAGTCTGGAGAAAAGGAGATTGAGGGGAGATCTAATTGCTCTCTTACAACTACCTGAAAGGAGGTTGTGTGGAGGCGGGGACTGACCTTTACTCCCTAATGACAGTGATAGGACAAGAAGAAATGGTGTAAATTTATTATTAGGAAAAACTTCTTCAGAGTTGTTAGGCATTGCAACAGGCTGCCCAAGGAAGTGATGGCATCTCCATCCCTGGATGTATTTAAAAAATGGTTGGATGTGGTGCTGAGGGACCTGTTTTAGTGGTGGTTGGTGGGTTACGGTGATGATTTGACTTGATCTCAAGGGTCCCTTCCAACGAAGACAATTCTATAATTCTATGATACTATGATTCCATCTCAAAGTGCATTATTACACACAGTTTCCAATATTCAGGATGTATTTATCAGCCTATTCAGTAAGCATTCTGTCTTGCTGATGAAATGTTCTTGGTTTGCCAAACATGAGACAGCAAGACATGATTGGGATCTGCAGTACCAGAGGGGCCATTCTTCAGCTTAAGACCAAACAAGCTGCAACCAAAGTGTACACATGATATAGAGAGCTGTTGAAAAATGTAGTCTTTGCTGCTTCATATTAGCTTCAGCAACTATTTCCCATCTGTGAAGACCACTCAATGTAGAATACTTTCATTAAACATGCAATCTCAAAAAGATTTCCATTTTTACTGGATTCTCTTTATATTGCTGGTGTAAATTTGAGAAGAGAAATTATGTGAAAGAGTAAAGAAAGACTCAGGAAAGGAAGCTTCCAAAATGTGTTACAATTATCTCTGGGCCGGCATGTGTTTACAAATTGTAAGGAATGTAGCAAACACCAAAGCTTGTGAACAGAAGTCTAACCTAGTGTAAGATTGAGCAATAACAAGGTACAGTAACAGAATAAATGGTCTGCTCTATTGGAGTGAATCTTCATATTTTCAGATGAGCAAAGGGCACGTGTTGGTGCTGCCCAGGACCCGAGCCTGGAGGGTGTCTTTGTTTGCTTAAAGCACTTTTTCCCTGACTAAGGCTATGTTTCTTCCTGTTACCAGAACAGAAATGTCACTTTTGGCTCACAGGGGTCACAGTGGTGGTTGGTTTTTATTATGATTTGCTGGAATGAAAGCTACTGTATAGATCCTTACTTTGCTAGGAGAACTATTGTAATGCTAGCTACCCAAAAGTATTGCTGCTGCTCCAGAAGCTCCGTCTCTGATGAGAGGTTTTACACTAAATGAAGGTACTTCTCCATGTGTGAAGCTTTATTCTTAACATAAAGCAGCTTCATAACACATATTCTGCAGGATAGAGGTGAAAACCTGAACAAATCCACTTCACAGTACTCACAGGTATGCATTCTGTCACAGAAAGGCTGGTTTAAGGCACTGAGTGGGCATTAGAAGCTGATTAAAGAGTGAAAGAATGGCAACTATTCATGGATCTTGGTAGAAAGACCAAGGATGACTAGAAATTGTGCAGCTGTTGCAGAACTGTGCATTGTGGGGTTTTAGGATGAAGCAAAGCCAATGTGTGAAAAATATCACAGCAGTACAGAACTAGTAGTTTGACTTCTCAAATGTAGGTCTGTTCTGTAAGGGGAAAAGGTGCAAATATTTTTAGAAATAAAGATTAACTTTTTTACTGAGTCAAAGGAAGTTTTTGCTATAAAATATCAAGTAGTTTAGTACTTGATGAGAAAAGTTATGGAATCAAGGCATGAGAAGGCAAATTCATATTTAACAATTTATTAAAATAGTCCTGAATGTTATATCTTCACGGCATAGTTTTCTCCACCAAGGGTGAGATTAATGACACTTTGAAAACAGTGGGAGGTGTTTTCAAAGAATGTTGCTGCTGTTTGTAAAATCTCAGGTCTTTTTTGGATTTCTCCTCATCCCAGCATCTTGGCTGAAATGAAGAACAATTCAACAAACTGAGAACTTTCAGTAGACAATATGATAGAAGTGGTGGTTTTTTGTTTGTTTGCATTTCTCAGTGATAGGTCTTAGGAGCAGAAAATTTCTCATATATACTAATTCATTTTTTCAGTAGGCCTGTGCATATGAAATTAAAAAACTTTCCTTCTTTTTTCCCCAAGTTATGTATAAGGAGATTGCTAAAGGGATGGAACCTTTTAGTTGTGCTTGAGTTGTGTGGGAAGCTGAAGCAGCTTAGTGTAGAGAAGGAAGAAGTAAAGAGATTCTGCAAAGAACTCCCTAAGTTAGTGTTCTCCTTAAGGATTTGTAGTTTATAGATCGTCCATAGTATCTAGGCTATAGATATTCACAGACTAATCCTTACTGCAGTTTGAATAACAGTAACTGAGTTTATTTTTCACATTTGGTCTCATTTGATTGAAGATTTATAATTTGTGTAGTCACCTTTACAATAGCAGCCTTTTCCACCTTACACAGAAGATATTCTACTAGTCTTCCATTCCAGAACTGATCTTATTAGTGTGGTTGATAATGTGATATATTCACAGATTCACAGAATCGTAGGGGTTGAAAGGGACCACAAGAGATCATCAGGCCCAACCTCCCTGCCAAAGCAGCTCCCTAGCTCATATTGCACAGGGAGGCATCCAGATGGGTCTTGAATATCTCCAGAAAAGGAGACTTCACAACCTTCCTGGGCAGCCTGTCCCAGGGCTCTGTCACCCTCACTGTGTAGAAGTTCTTTCATATACTGGTTCAGAACTTCTTATGCTCCAACTTGCAGCCATTGCCCCTTGTCATGTCTCCACAGACCACTGAAAAGAGGTTGGCTATTTCCCCTTGTGTCCCACACTTCAGATATTCACAAACATTGATCAGATTCCCTCAAGGCTGAACAGCCCCAGTTCATTCAGCCTTTCCTCACAGGGAAGATGCTCCAGGTCCTTTGTTTTTCTAAAAATATTTTTAAAGTTCATACATGACTTGATATCAAAAATCCTGTTGGAGTGCAAAAGAAAAAAACATAGTGAAAAAGTTTTACATTTTTTATATGAAGTCCAGACACTTTTTTTATACCTATCAGTAAACATAACTATCACGATTACACTCAGCAGTGCAGACATGACTAATTAATTCTGTAAATTCAGTTTTAAGCAAACTAATCTAGCATAAATTCAATTTCAATTTCAATTTTCATTTTATTGAATTTATGATAGATTAGTTTAAAGGCATTTTTGGGAACTTTGATAAAAGGTTAATATCTATCAATTATACTGCTTTTAAGTTGGTTTATGATAGGAATAGAAGCTGAAACTCTCAGTATGTTCCATTACCTTTACTGCTGGTATTTGAAGACTGTATTTCAAGGCAAGCAATGGCTTTCAGAACATGAGCATCCAACCTCAAACCTTTCTGCTTAGGAAGAGGGAGAATGTCTCAGAAGCAGCACTTTTTAAAGCTTCTATGGTAAAAGCCTGTGTTCTCTGAAATGACAATGTCATTTTCATTCAGTCATATTTTGTGCCAACAACTAAAGATGTTCTGAAAAACATGATGTAAAGTGAAGATTCTTCCCTTGATTCACAGAATCACAGAATCATAGAATGGTCTGGGTTGGAAGGGACCCCAAGGATCACAGAGTTCCAATCCCTCTGCCACAGGCAGGGCCACCAACCTCAGGCTGGATCTACACAAGGTTGCCATTTTGTTCCATAAAATGGGATATTTGAACCAACCACTTACCAGTGACTTTTGGTCAGAAGGTCATGAAGTTGCACGTATTTACCTGTGTAATGTGTACATGTGTAAAGAAAACAAAGTAGGTGTTTTTTTTATTTTCCCACTAGAAGTGTGGAGTGCGTGCACTGGAAAATACAAACCAGAGATTTGACTCAGGGAGTGCCAGGAGATAATGGGGAATAAGATACTGAGAAGACCAAAGCAATATGGTTCTGCCTTTCAAACAATCATGCACCCAGGGCAGCGTACAGATCCTTTAGACCTTTGCATTCTGGGCAAAGTGAAATTCAGTTTTCTCTGGACTCTGATGCTGCTTTCCTTTTTGCATTGGTGAGTGGAAGCATTGTGTTATTAGGACAAAAAGGGGCGTAACAAGTCATTCACAATTTGCAATCTGCAGCATAGAAAAGTTACAGAATTGTGTAGATGCCAAAAGAATATTTACTTTTCAGTGGTAGTTTCTATGCTTCAATTCATGATAAGATACTCTTATTTCTTGGAGCTGGCGATGCAGAAACACATAAACACATGCAGAACATGCTATCACAAAACGTAATGTTGTGTCTCTTCTTGGCTTTTTTCTTTTTCTTTTTTTTTTTTTTTGGTTGTTTGGTTTGATTTGGGGTCACTTTTTTTTTTTTTTATGATGTTCAGTCAATTAGATCAGGAGTAGCCATTACAGATCTTGCTACTGGGTTATATGCATATGGAGCAATTACGGCTTTTCTACTTCGGAGGAGTAAGATGGGAAAAGGGGTGCACATTGGCAGCAAACCCTTGTCATCTCAAGTAGGAGTTTTAAAAATATTTGTTTTAGTTGTGTAGATGTTTGAACGTAAGAAAACCACTTTGACATTAATGCAAACTCGTCAGTACAACTAATGACAACAACAGTAATGACAAAAATAGCATTACTGACTGTTTCCTTATTCTGCCACTCTGGCAGTGAACTTTTTATATGACTAGGTTATACTCATGCCTGAATTACATGTCCTGTCCCTCCCCTCCTCCCCTTCCCCCATTTACAAAGGATCTCCACATTCTTCCACAGATTGTTTGTAACAGTGTGGAATAATTACTGTAGGTGACTATAAATTAAGCTTACATTCACACTTTAAGAAAAGCTTCAACATTCAAGAAACTTCCAGGGTGAAGAGCAGCTGAGATGTCAACATTTCATTTCACAAAAAGTTTCCTATGTGATTTTGGAGGCTGGCAACACCAGGAGAACTTGATGAGAGAACAGTAGACACAGGGTAGCGTGGAGTGGAGATGCTGTGGCTAGGCTCTGGGACCTGGTGTGCTATGGTGCCAAGAAGCTGCATTGTTTCTGCCCTGAATGAGAACTGAACCAGAACTGAGCTAGCAGTTCATCACTGTCCTGACAAGATCATGTTCTTCATGTCAACTTTTGCTCATTATAATATCATTGTAATATAAAAACACAACTCCATCCCAAAAGCTACCTGCCTCCAAGGTGTGACCACCCATCACTGAGCCTGTGCTCTGAATTTCTGTTAGTCTATACCTTTGAACATGAAACAAGGAAAATTTGCACCAATTACACCAAAAATACATGTGACTAGAGTCACTTACGGTCCACCTGATATATACATTGCTATATTGCTCAAATAGTTTTATGGTCCTCAGGGATGAGGAAGCAGAACAGAGCTGGCAGATCTTTAAGGATGTTTTCCATAGAGCACAAGAGCTCTCAATTCCCAGATGTAGGAAGGAAAGAGACCAGCTTGGCTGAGTCGAGACCTGATGGTCAAACCAAAGAGCAAGAGGCAACTGCACAGGCAGTGCAAACAGGGACAGGCAACCTGGGAGGAATATAAGGATTTTGCCTGGTTGTTGTTGGGGTGAGGTCAGGAAGGTGAAGTGCAGCTGGAGCTGAACTTGGCAAGGGATGCAAAGAAGGCCTTCTACAAGTATGTCAAACAGAAAAGGAAGGTGAAAGAAAATGTACCTGCTACAATGAATGAAAATGGTGACCTTATATCAACAGAGAAGGAGAAGGTTTAGGTACTCAACAACTTCTTTGCCTCAGTGCACTAATCTTCAGTAGGAACAGCACTACTCACCCCTCCTAGGTCTGTGGACAAAAAGATGAAGCACAAGGCAGTAAAATCCCTCCTATTGTAGGGGAAGATCAGGTTTGTGACTACCTGAGGCACCTAAACAAACATAAGTCTATGGGACCTGATGTGATGCATCCCATAGTCCTGAGGGAATTGGCTGATGTGGTTGCCAAGCCACTCTCCATTATATATGAAAAGTCATGGTGGTCAGGTGAGGTCCCTGGTGACTGGAAGAAGGGCAACGTTTTGTCCATTTTTAAAAGGAGTAAAAAGGATGATCCAGGGAACTATTGCCCTGTCAGCCTCACCTCTGTTCCTGGGAAGATCATGGAACTGATCCTCCTAGAAACTACGCTGAGGCACATGGAAGACAGGTGATTTGAGACAATCAACAAGGCTTCACCAAGGGCAAATCCTGCCTGACCAACTGATAGCTTTCTATGATGGGATCACTGCATCAGTGGACACAGGAAAAGCAATGGATGTCATTTATTTGGACTTCTGTAAAGCCTTTGACACAGTCCCCCACAAAATCTTTCTCTCTAAACTGTAGATATGGATTTGATGAATGGACTGTTCAGTGGATAAGGAATTGGTTGGGTGGTCACATCCAGAGAGCAGTCATCAATGGCTTGATGTCCACATGTAGATCTGTGACAAATGGTGTCTCTCAGGGGTAAGTACTGCTATTATTTAATATCTTCATCAATGACATTAGTGGTGAGGTTGAGTGCACCCTTAATATGTTTGCAGGTGACACCAAGCTGAGTGGTGCAGTTGATGTGCCAGAAGGATGAGATGTCATCTAGAGGGACCTGAACAAGCTGGAGAAGTGGGCCCATATGAACCTCATGAGGTTCACCAAGGAGAAGTACAAGGTTCCGCACCTAGGTTGGGGCAATCCTTGTCATCAATACAGGCTGGGAGATGATGTGATGGAGACAAGCCCTGCAGGGAAGGACTTGGGGGTGCTGGTGGATGAGAAGCTTGACATGAGTCAACAACACACGCTCACAGCCCAGAAAGCCAACTGTATCCTGGGCTGCATCAAAAGGAGCAGGGCCAGCAGGTCAAGGGAGGTGATTGTCCCATTCTACTCCATTCTTGTGAGACCCCACCTGGGGTACTGTGTCCAGTTCTGGGGTCCCCAACACAAGAAGGACATGGAACTGTTGGAATGGGTCCAGAGGAGGGTTGTGAAGCTGATTAGAGGGCTGGAGCATGTCTCCTATGGAGACAGGCTGAGAGAGTTGGGGTTGTTCAGCCTGGAGAAGAGAAGGCTCCAGGGAGACCTTATAGTGGCATTCCTGTACCTGAAGGGGACCTACAGGAAAGCTGGGGAGGGGCTGTTTATCAGGGAGTGTAGTGATAGGACAAGGGGGAATGGTTTTAAATTGAAAGGGGGTAGATTTTGATTGGATATTAGGAAAAAATTATTCCCTGTGAGGGCGGTGAGGCCCTGACACAGACTTCCCAGAGAAGCTGGGGCTGCTCCCTCCCTGGCAGTGTTCAAGGCTGGATGGGGCTGTGGGCAACCTGGTCTAGTGGAGGGTGTCCCTGCCCATGGCAGAAGGTTGGAACTTGATGATCTTTAAGGTCTCTTCCAAATGGAACCATTCTACAATTCTGCAATTATATATGTATGTATAAGCTTCTGCTTGATCTTTTTAATTTCCAATTTTATTAAAAGGACTTAGAGTAATTTCTAGTAATTTCCAGAGTCATTCTGTTTTTTTTTTTTTTTGATTCCTTGTTCCACTATTTTTTGGCTGGTTTTAATGTCACTTTCTTGATTATTATTTTATGTTATGTTTTATCAAATGGTGAAAGTAAGAGATAATGTTACAAACTGACCATGAGTAGGAAGGGCTTTGGAGGTTGCGGCTGGAGGGGGTGGCAAGCGTACTGACAGGGGAAAATTTGTTTTTAATAGATATTGCAGATTTTTCTACGTATCCTTTAAAAAATGAGGGTTGCCTTATATTTGAATTCTCCTTTTATTTGGGCCAGTATGGGAGTTCTGTCTAAATCCATGAGAATGGCCAGAGTCTACAAGGATAAACCACAATGAGGTAGAGAAGGAAGCATTCAAAATTTGTTGTCAGAAACTGGTTAATTAAGTCTCTTTCAAAATTTGCTGTCAGAAATTGGTTAATGAAGTCTATTTTGCATTACACAATACTTAACTTGCCTGGCTTACTGTCTTTGTTATATATGTGGCCTGCCTGGAGTAAATCTGGATGGTATGTCTTAGTTTTCTTAACTCATTTTTTCAGAGGGAAAATACAAAAATTGTGCAACTGCATACATAGGACCGAAGTGTATATATATTCACATTTTCCTGAGAAATTATATTTCCCTTAAAGAAGAAAACATACAAATAGACTTGTCCCATATTGAGCAGAAATGACAGTATTTTCTTTATGTTATGATCCATGTGGAACACAGATTCAAGAGCTGAGTGTGGTATATTGATGACACTGGTTTAAGAATATTTATGTACCAAGAACAAGTCAAGGCCCTCTACAGCACTTCAAATAGATTACTTTGGACAAAGACCTCACATATTCCTCCTAGCTTTAGCAGCTGTTGCTAGACCGAGGTTAGGTAATCTCTCTTCAGGTGTTAGATAAAGGAAACAAATTTATTGAGGTTCACAGCAGTATCTTCTGACTGTCAAAAAATCTTCCCTGGAAAAAGAATATGATTCTGACAAGCCAAATGGGTGGAAGTGTGTATGGAAGACATCAGAGATACAGGAGAATGTCCTTAAGGACATGCTAAGTTTATTCTTACCAGTATCCTGCATAGCCTACCTTTAACATAGTGGAACAGATTTAAGAAGGTTTGAGGTCTATTCTTCCTCCCAAATAAATGAAGGATAATACAGAAATAATTTAAAGGTAATTAATAGTAAAGGAGGAACTTAGCAGCAATTATTGTCTAAAAATGGAGTTCTAAAGATAATGTACAAAAATAATTTAGCCAACTATGAGATAATTTGTTTTTAAATTCTGTCTGTTAAAAATAGAAGCACACGCACTGAGAATAAACAAACCAGAGAAGGTGTTTTTAAAGAAGCCTACAGGTTACTGAGAATATAATGAAAAGGTTTTCACAAAGTAACTCAGCTTACAAGACTCAGGAAGGAATTCCTCTGGTCTATCTTTCTTCTATAACAAAAGAGCTACAGCCAAAAAGCTGTCCTTTATGTCAGTCATGGATTTTTGTGTTACAAAACAAAGTCTTGGGTTGTAAAATTTTGAATTTCCAGGTCTTAATCCACTCTATTTTTCCAATAAGCAGTAAGATGTCCAACATATAACTTTCTCTTCATCCTGAAAAGAATGTTTCCAAAATGCTGAAGCTATGCTTTTTGCAACACAAAAGAGACTTTTGCTTTTCCTGATGTTAGACTTCTATCCAATTCCACCCTGAAAATCAGCATTTTTTCTTCAAAATCTCAGATCATGACCTATTCTAGTTTCTACATTCTGATGTGTGTGTGTTTTCTACTCTTGAAAAGTGTTAATGAATTAAAGTAAAAAAGCTTTTTCTATAGAATTTATTCCTTTTGATTGATGTGTTATGTGGAAGCATGTAATTACATTATGTAATTGGAAGCCTGCATGCAGATAAAGAGGGTCTGTTATAACTCCTGATATTCTTTGCTGCTTTTTCTTAGAGAATGCATATACATTCTGATATTGATTTGTTTGCAGCCATGTAGTTAAACCACAAGATTTCTGGCTAGCAAAATTCTTGTGCACTTATCATTGGAGTTCTGTGCTTTGCCCCACCTCCAGGAGAAGGGTAACAGCTTTTGCTCCAGCATTTCTCACTCAATCTGTAAAACATGATTTTGTCCAATTGCCAGAAAGCATCAGCTCTGATATTTAAAGCAGTCTAAGTTTTCTCAATAGATTTTGTATACATTCATTATTTTTTAAGTATTATTTCAGTGTGCCTTTTGTAGCCCGTTCATTTTCATTACAATTTTCTTTAGGTTGTGATGTCAATGTTCTCTGTGATGTCAATGAAAAATCATGCTACGGCTTTACTTTCCACAGTGTGGCCATGCTATGGCATTCAACATGGCAGTCACTCCAGGGACAACGAAATTTAGGATTCAAAGTTTCTCTTAGGGAACAATATAGGTTTCATTACAGACCATGGTTTGCTTGCCATATTTTTCCATAGCCACTGGAGAGCCCAGAGTGGAACTCAACAGATATGTTTATGAACTCAGAAAAATGAGGCATTAGTATCAAGATCCAGAGCAGCTGGATGATGACATCCTACTGGAAGGGTCAACTGCCAACTCTAAGATCTCTAGAGAAATCTTACAGGGTGGTGCTCATTCACCATGCAGTCCCAGGAAGCTGGATGTAGTCAGCTTGGCTACTTGGAGAAACAGGTCAGGCTGAGATAAATCCCTTCATTAATTTCATGATCTGAAAGGAAAGACATGATGCACCTAATTTATAATGCAACTAGGTGAAATTAAGTATGTTAATGTATATGTAGTGTGTAGTGAAGGCAATGTAAAATGAAAAAAGAGATGCTTTTTGCCTTTATGTATACAATTTTTAGAGACAAGGATCTAACACTAGGCTGCTTAATTTCTATCACTGGACTTAAAAAATTAGTTTCATTTTACATTTTACTAACAACACTATGTTACTACCCACTAACAGAGGTGGTGTTATTTGTCTCCTTCATCCAAAAGAGCAAATTAGGCAATACAAACATGAATAGATATATTTAAATAAAGTGATCATTATTCAAGTAGGAAAAGGTCAGTCAAGCATTTAAATGGTATTAAGAACAATGGGCAAAACTATTTCTTGTCATTCTCTTGTACTTGGTGACAAATCTGGCCCCATTTGAGTCAAGCAGTGCAACACCAAATCCCTCTGCTCTAGTACTTTTTAATGGAATAGCTGTCAGATAGCTAGCTGCTACATCTTAAGAGTACAAATTCCTTGTTGTTAACAGCTGCTTATTGGTTACCATCACAAGTGCAACATTATTTTTGATTTCCAAAATAGGGAGAGAAAAAAAGCAGTGGGAAAATTTAGTTTAAATATGTCTACAATGATAAAGGAAAACAATCAGAAATATAAAACAACTGTTGTTATTATATTGAGAAAGAGAAAATAATTTGAACTCATAACCAAAAATAATTTGAAGTCATACCCTCAGGTAAAAAAAAAAATCCTTTCCACTTTTCATTTTTGAGGTAGAATTTCATTTATATGTTTTTTAGATAACACTTTGCACTTGATTTGGGAGATGAAATAGAAAAGTATAGTAACTTTTTATGGTGATAAAGACACACTTCACATCAAACTTTAGCTTTCCATTACTGTATGATAGTCTGTAGGTATCTTTATTTGCACTTCTCTACTTTTCAGAGTGATCCAAGCAATAAAGCTAATCTAAAATGTATTATGAACTTTATAATCTGAATCCACGTAGTTAAACCAGCAGGACATGCATGGGACAGTAGACATAGAAAGTGTCATTCCCAGCATTTCCTTATCACACTGCCTTAGTTAGAACTCAGTGTTCTAGGTATGAAATAGCGTGCCTGTGCAGACTGTATACCATTAAGATAACAAGTCACTGAGTTTTTATATACATTCATATTATATGGAACATTCACATATACAATACATTTGCATATTCTTGTTATGTACAAGTGATATTACATATGTTGCTTTTCTTGCAGCGTTACAGATTAGCCTTTCCACAAAGACATAGATAGGATCCTACAGAAAATTTAGGCATTTAGACACTTTAAAGTAAGAGCTAAAGTTCTTAAAACATTGGCCAGAGTGTCTAACCTGGAGCCAGGACTCCTTGCTACATACTCTCACAATTCAGCTTTTGACCTTCTCTATTTGCCTTAACCCAGCCAGTCTAGAGCTTCTTGGAGGAAAGCAAGAGCAGTCTCTGGCCAGTTGGTGGGGCTGGACCTGCCAAAGTATTAGCTCACCTTATGCTGTAAATACAAGCATTTTACAGGAAGGCAAAGGGAAGAAAGGGGCAGGGGAAGCAAAACTCAAACCTTGGTTCACATTTCTGTGACTTCTGCCAACTCCTCTTGTTTCTCTCCTTTGTGGTTTCTTCCATGGCACCAGCACCACTGGAGACTTCTCAGAAGTGAATCCAGTAACTGACCTTCTACTGAAAACATTTGCAATGAAACAATGTCTGGCTGTGATGCTGACTATTTTTCTGCAGGGTGGCAGAGTTTTTTCAGATTAAAAATGCCACAAATAAAGAAGTTGGTGAGTTTATGTTAGTCGCTATCAAACATCTTTCAATGTTTGCATTTTTAAAATTAATTTTAGCACCGAAATCCATGTGATTTAAAATCCATGTTTGTGGAAGTTAGTAGCTCTGAACTGGTTGTGTTTTTCTTCAAAAATAAGGGATGTCGTTTCCATTGAGGCAGAACTGTAGGAAATCACATTAATTCAGATGGGTACAAAGCTGAACTCTGGCTCATCTCCCCTCGATGCTTTCTCTGTACATATGGTAAGGCTCTGTTAGGAAGGTATGAGTCTGGCAGCAGAAGACATGAACTTCTGCTACAGAGAAAAAATGCTGGATAGCTGCACTCTCTGTTCTCCTCTAAGAACAAAACCAACCAAATAAAAAAAGAATATTGCACATGTTTCACAAGCCTGCTGACGCCGAGCATGAAATCGGATTCAAAGCAGAATTTCAGTGGGAATAGTCCTCTTCGGAGTATGTCCAGAAAGGGCTTAATTAACACACCTGAATTCACAGATTCACAGAGTTGTAGGGGTTGGAAGGGACCTCCAGACATCATCGAGACCAACCCCCCTGCCAAAGCATGCATGAAGTCAGGAAGTTAAAAAACACTACAAAGCGGGCTCACTGAGCAACATTAGCACTGCCCTTTCCCCCATTACATACTTGTAACATTAATTTGTTATGTGGAGCTTCTCATGTTTTCCACTCAAGAGATAATCACCATGAATGTGTTTGAACTTAAAAATCTTTAATTACTCAAATAAAAACACGTATTATTTTACTTTCCTTGTTTTGACTAGTTTACAGCTTACAAGCTTACTTTGTTCCATGTAATGCAAATATTAAGGGAGTAAATATTACAGGCAGCTCCCACGATGCTTTCCACCCATGTTTTGGCTCAGGCATATTTTAATTACTTGGTTTTATCAAGTTTAGTTTTAGCTTGTGTTTTGTTTTAGGAGAATTTAGGGGTTTTTTTAAGAGAATTCTTTGTATTTACTTTTAAATATTTCAGAATTTCTATTCCATAGCAATGGATAAGTGAGGCGTAATTGTTTAATCCCATCAGGGTAGAAGGACGGTTTAATAAGCCAACCGTTCACACAGGACTCAGGCCCACCACGCCCCCGAGCCGCAATGGTTCCCGCCCTTGGAGGGCGGGAAGGCGGTAACTGAGGCATTGGCTTCCGGGTTCCCGTGAGGGCGGGCACTCTGTAGCTGCTCCTCCCCCGCTGGAGCTCCGTCCCCGCGCGGGCGGGCACTATGCGCAGACTCGGTCCTTGGCTCAAGATGGCGGCGGCGGATAAACAGAAGCACGAGCACGGGCGGGTGAAGATCGGGCACTATATCCTGGGCGACACGCTTGGTGTCGGCACCTTCGGCAAAGTCAAGGGTGAGCGTCGGGGAGCGGGGTCGCCGCCTGCGCCGCGGGGTGGCCCGGCCCGACCGGGATGGTGGGGAGCGGGCAGCGCGCCGGGCGGGCGTGTCAGGCTGGGCAGCGGGGTCTCTCCTGCCACTGCTGCTTGCGGTCGCCCCGCCGGAGGTGGATGGCGGCCGAGGCCTGCCCGGGGCGGGGGAGGTGGGCGCCACGCACACGGCCCCGTCTCGGCCTCGATCCGTCTGCCGCTCGGAGCGCCGCGGCGGGCTGAGCTTCGCCCGGGGGCGACTCCGGGAAACCTGAGCTGCTGGGCGCTGCCCGACCGTTCCCGCCGGGCCGGGTGAGTCACTGGGCTGCGGCGGCGCTGGCAGCGCGGTTCGACGGGGGCGGAGGAAGAGAGCGACTGCGGGGCGGCCGGGGCAGCCGCCGGGAGGCGTTTCGCGGCCCGTTAGCCCGGCGGCTGCGGGGTGGGGGCCACCGCTGGAGCCGGTGTTGGGAAGACGGCGCCTGGCGCGCTGCGGGGGCCCCTCGGAGAGAGGAGGTGTGTGCGGCGGATCGCCGGGGGCGGGACCCGCGGCTCGCCGGGGGCGGGATCCGCAGCCCGCCGCGGGATGTAACGGCTGGGCAGGGACTGCTTTCCCTTTCGGGGTGGCGGAAACCGTTCCTGGAAGCAAGCGATGCTACGCTTATTTAAAACCACCGGATGTGTAACGAAAATAGGCAGTCTTAGTTCTTGAGCTGTCTGCACATGGCATTTTGCTGCTGAAGTGCGGCCGCTTTATGTCCTTATAAGGAAGGCAAGCCTTCCTCCGCATTGAAGGGTGAGCCTGGTATTGCCTGTGTCGGCTGTGTTACCGGCTAGTCACAGGCATGGAGAGACTTTATGCAAATCCACCTAATCAGTGGTTATTGAAGCGTTTTTCCACCTCAGGCTTTAAATAAACTCTTCCCAGATGCCGTGTGTAAGTTTGAAGCCTAGTAGAAATAGAATGGAGATTAAAATCTAACCTGCTGCTGCCCACCGCAGGTGGTGACAGTGTGCCTTAGTTTACACTGTTCTGCTGTGTTGTTTTGAGAGATGTGTTCAAATATTGAGGCATGAAAATTGAAAGCATCCTTTCACAAATGGATTAGGCTAGACTCAAAAACTTCATAGTAAGTTTTTTTCATTATTAACTGTCCAGGTTTCCTTCCGGGATACAGTTAACTTTACAAGAAGCTGTGAGGGACACAGCCAGGATAGCTAACCCAAACTAGCCAAAGGGATGTTCCAGACCATGTAATGTCATGCTCATTATGTAAGGGGGCAAGGAGTGAGTGAGTGGCCAAGTGGTACTCAGCTGCTGGCAGGGGCTGAACCACAACAGTCTTGTTTGACACCCAGTGTGGGGCATGAAGGTCACGAGGTAGTGACAGATCAGACCTGAGCATGTTAAAGCAAATCTGTCACAGGCATTAGGATATTAGTTAAGGTAGTTGTTGGTCACAATGGTGTTTTGCTTGTTCATATGATTGTGTTATGGAAACCTGTGCTTAGTGTATGTATTCCTTGTGGCACTGTTTATCACCTGGTAGAGGGGTCAGGATTCGCGTTTTGCTGTACCATGTAATACCAGTTTATACATGATAACGTCAGTGGTCATGAGCGTAAGCAGGTACTTGTGTCTTTGCTGTCATGCTCATGCCTTGGGTGCCATCTCTCAGAATTGATTATTAATGGTACCCTATCTGTGGGGAAGATGGGAGGTACTTTCTCTTGTTTTTACTTCATCTCCCCTTTTTCCTTCAGGATGGTTATATCAATTTTTGATAATTTTGAATATCTTTTATTATTCAAACCAGCATGCTCTTATTTCTCTGTCTCCTGAATGTGTTCTAGGTCTTGTTTAGGGTTACAATAAATTGTTTTAAGAATAAGGCCCAGAGATCTGCCCTGAGGCTGGATTAGTCACGAGTGGCACGCACGACACATTAGAGAGCATGGGCAGGTATCTAGAGAACTTCTCACCTTCGGTGGTTTGGAACTTCACTCCTGAAAAACTGAAAATGCTGTGGCTGTTCCAAGGAAGTACAACTTCCTGCACTGTGCTGGATCCAGGCTGGTATCTGTCACACACTACTGCTTGGTAGGAGGCAGCACCATCAGGCCAAGAGAGGGAAAACAGAGTGGCAGCCACTGTGGTTGTTACTCCAACCCTGGTGACAGGGAGTGCAGCTGAACAAAACCAGAAACAAACCCATGCCAGTATCAGCCTATACAGAAGAAGGAATGCACTAGAAATATTTTTCCTTAGAAAGGGATGATCATGAGCCAGGACCATCATGAGAATGGGAGGAAGAACTAGAGACTATCACCTGATCCCTGTTTCTGAGTGAGATGTGAAAAGATTGCAGCTGCCTTCCAGTAGAGTGCATTATGACCTGGCTGCTCTGATGCTTGGATAACGAGGCCAGTAACCTGGAATTAAAGGGTAGGGAGGCCAAGCAGCTGTCTAGTAAAGAAGGTACTGATAAGGTGATTAAGAAAAAAGACACAAGCCCGCAGACTTTGGAGGTGACCTCTGTCGAGCGTGAGGGAAAGGTATCTCTTAATGGAAGATGTGTGTCATCCGGGGAACTGGACCACTATGGAGTGAGGTATCCAGTACCTGAGAGAATTAGCCATGCAGGAAATGGTTTATTATGACCTGGCTGACACACAGTTACCCACAGATCCTGATGAAGTCCAGTGTACACAACCCACATGGCAGAAATTTATATAGAGCACACCACTGTTGTATACCAACTTCTTGGTAGTGATGGACTGGAAAGGTGGATAGGCACCACCATTGGGTGAAGTGTCTACCTGACTCCAGCAATATGAACGAAGTCTCCCTTCCTTGTCTGAGCTGTGGGAAAACTGTTGTAGGAGATCCAGCAACTTGGAGAGGATATGTCCTATTCCCCACCTGGAATAGGTGGGGACTATTTGGGGAATAGAGACATAAGGAAGATGCCATGGCCTGTGTTAAAGCAAGCTCCTGCAGCCCATAGAGGGATAGACAGGGAGAGAGACCCACAATGAACATGTTTGCTGGGGGGTGTGTGTGTTGGATCTGGGCATTATGTCAGTGGTATAGAATAAGGGGTGGATTCTGTCCTGGTTTTTGGCTAGGATGGAGTTAATTTTCAGAAGAAGCTGGGAGGGGATACAGCCAGGACAGCTGACCCAGACTAACCAAAGAGGTATTCCATACCATGGGATTTTATGCTTAGTATATAAAGTGGGAAGGAATAAATGAGCAGCTGTATGATTCTTAGTTGCCTGCTAGGGCTAAATCACAACACGAACCTAAGGGATTGTTCATCATTATAACCAGTAAAAACCCACAGTTTATCCTGTTGTATCTGATATGCTAGATCTTACTGTTGTATGTTCTCTGAACAAGCTTTTTCCACTGTTGATATCTTGTGAAGAAATTAATGGTGTATAGAAAATGTTTGTCTCTAGGAAAGGAGCAGATAACATTTTGAGATTAGAGCCCTTCAGGTCCCCTTTTTTTTTCCAAGACAGGTTTATACAGTTACACCCCCACTCCCAGCACTTTAGGAGCAGTGACCACACGCTGGCAACTGAGTTACAGTTCCTTTTCTTAGGAATTTAGCACCTCCTTAAATAGAGGGGAAAGGGAAACTAGGCAGAAGGCAGGCATCAGATTATCTTTCTTTGTGGAGAGGCTACAAGGTTGAGGGGAGATGTTTGTGTGTTGGTTGTTCTTTTTTTTTTCCTGCAACTGCACTGCACAAAGCTAAAGTTGACATATCCATACATGTTTTAATATGCTCTTAAAATTTTAGAGAATGCTGTTGCACTACTGTGGGTGTTATCTGGATTGGCAAAAATGTGTGTGATCTTCAAACTTTGAAAGACGGTCAATTTTAGGATCTACTGTTATAATCTTGATATATTATTGAACATTGCTTCTATTAATATTTCATTAAATACAGTTAGCTTGAAAAACTTAAGTAAAAAAAAAAAAAAACAACCGTAGGGTTCCAGTTTTATTACTGCTTTATTTCCATAATACCCCTCTCCTTGCCTTATTTGACGTTAGGTGTTCTTCTAGGCTGGTACTGATTATGTAAAGGTACACACATGCATGGATGAATATATTTTTGTTGAAGATGGGGGAGAAATCACCTTGTGGTGAAATGCAACATCATTCTGCGTACTGAATACCTGCCTTTAATGGCTTGGGAATTTATTCAGCATCTAGAAGCAAGTGTTAGTGTTCCTGGACTAATGCTCCATTTCCATTAAAAAATACTTTAAGTGTTTTTTCTTTTGTCCTAGATGATGTACTGTGTTAGTTTTGCCTTGCATTAGCTGTACTTAATAAAGGGCATATTTTATTTCTGCTGCACTGTTTCTCTTCTGGAAAACACATTTTCATACCTTAACACCAGATCTATGAATGTTTTCCTGCCATCCTCAAAATTTTCCTTCTCCAGTGACTGATATGGTTGAATCAATTGACAATATAGTGAAAAACTTTAACAAATGTGTTCATTGTTTTGATATTCACATGAGGTTAAGGAAAACCCTAACTGATGTGTTGTGTCAGGCATATGGCATCTTGAAAGTGGATCTTTAATTTTCAAGTGTGGTGACAGCTCAAAAATACGGAACCAAAGAACTAGTGCTTCACTTAATTAATGTGGTATCTACCTTTAACAGCTATTCACCCTGATGCTTGCTTACTCTTCTGCCCTCACAGATAACTGCTACTGATAGCAGGGTTTTTTCCAGTATAACTGTTTGTCTGGCTGTACTAGCCCAAATTAACTACCCACTGACTTAGTTCACTTGACTGTGCCTCAGATGGATGTTCATGGAGGAGACAGCTGCTTCTTGTCAATACCTAGGCAGAAATAAAATGCTACGGAAGTGAAAACTCTTTAGGGTAAAGGAGAGTACTAAGTCTAAATCAATTATATGCAAGATGTATTGTTACTTAAACTTTACCAGGATTCAGCATGAAAATTCTTGCCCTGTTTTAATTAAAAAAAAAATTCCAAACAAAACACTGTTGGGTTTTGTGCTGAAACCAAAT
Organism: Hypotaenidia okinawae; assembly: GCA_027925045.1. Classification (NCBI taxonomy): domain Eukaryota; kingdom Metazoa; phylum Chordata; class Aves; order Gruiformes; family Rallidae; genus Hypotaenidia; species Hypotaenidia okinawae. The sequence goes on along the minus strand of BSDF01000005.1, from coordinate 18,636,674 downwards.
GCAAACTTTATTTTGGAAATAAAAGCAAATTTTCATAAAAGCTCCATCTCTGGAGATATTCAGCACCCATCTGGACACTCTGCTGTGTGAGTGATCCTGCTGTGGCAGGAGAGTTGGACTAGATGATCTCCAGAGGTCCCTTCCTACCCCTGCTGATCCTGTGAAAAGGAAGAGTAGTGTGGCTTCCAGTGATGGGTACTGAGAAAATGAGGGATACTGCTTAAATGTATGATACTTACTTCAGTCTGTAGAACTAGGCTAAAAACTTGGTCTGTGTACTGCAAAGCTGATGTAACTAGGTCTTCTGGTTCAAGGCAACGATAATGCTAACTGATGGTGTTGTGCAGTACTATGCCTTTACACAGGGTCCACTGGGTCTTTTGGGTTCGGTGAGGTTTTTATTTTTTATTAGTGAAAATTATTAACTCATAGTTTTAAAGCCTACTGTTGTCTGAGCCTTGGCTTGGTTTTTCGGCCTGTTGCAAAATTGTTCCCTTAAATACAGCGTATGCTTGTTCACCTCTCTTCTACAGACTTCATGACTGCTACCTGTATTTCATAATAATGTTCTACTTATTCTGAGTGGACTGGTAATTAGTTTTCTTTTACAGTTGAAGACCTCCTGAACTGCGTTTATCAACTATTGTTCCTACACTTGAACAGTTGAAAGATGCCACTGGTGCTTTGAAACTGTCACTGTCTTGGAAATGTGGGCGTGATACATACCTATAGTAAGGCTCGAAGGCAATCAATGTTGTCAGAGAATAAAGAAATATAGGGCAATACTAAGCCTCCGATGTGAACTTTTTTGCAGTGATTCTTTTTAAGGACTGATAGCAATCTGTTACCAGGTAGTGCCTGCTGATAGCAGGTATCTTGAACCATATCCAATAAAGCAGTTTTATTTCATGAGGTAGATGTTTATTGGAAACTTGTACCTTAAAACTAGATTTGTTATAGTCTTAAATTTAATTTAAAAAAAGGAAGGAAAAATTACTAAATAAGATTCAGCTCAAAATGTCTTAAGTGAACAGGCCTTTGGATTTTTTTTTTTTGCATCTGCACAAAACCACAGTATGTTTTCATTACAGTAATTTATTCTAAGTTGGCAAACAGAGTTGAAGAAGCTGAAAAAATGTTGTTTTCTTCCAGTTAATGAATAAAATCAAGGCTTGAGGCACAGAATCTTAAAAGCCGTGACAGCTAGGATTAGTCTCAGTCAACTGCAGAAGTTAGTTTAATTACTTTGAAAAATGCGTTTTTGAAAAACTTATGTGCCTTGCATGTTGAGCATAGGTTGTTATAGATAATAAATTACTTTCTAATGTAATTTTCTGAGATTTTTTGAAATTCTAGTTTGTCAAAGCTAAACTGACAAATTGGAAGTTGCTTGATAAATGAGTTGTTACAAGTTGCATGTCAGAACTGAGTGTTTATATGCTGCTGCTGTGTTATTGCTACGACTTACTTTACTTTGTAAAGCAAAGGAAGATGTAAATTTGAGTGTCTAAGTTAGTTTCTAAGAAGTTGTTTATTACCAATCAAACAATGTTAAATTTTAACTGAGTAAAGTTTATTTTTTTTAATTTCTTCAGTTCACTATTGGTAGGCAGAGACTCTGTAATTCAAATGGAATAGTTGTTTTTCTAATGTTTTATGTTAATGATTCATTACTACTTAAGGTTTGATTTGGCTTCTTTAAAAGTCAGCCAAGAAGAAAACAAAGGGGGTGTGATTACTTTAATTGTAGGTCTGGTTGAAAGCAAATAATCCTCATAGATGAAGGTTGATTTTTACAGTTCTGGGCACTCACCTACCAATACTTTGTGGTTGGCAAACAGAATTTGGGATGGATGTGGGCTTTGTCTTGCTTTCCTCAGCAGTGTAGATGTATGTGCCTGTCCAGTGTTGGCTATTGTGGCAAATTTTAGGTAATGGCTCCACTGAATGAGGGGATTGTGATGTTCCAGGGTCTTGGTAATCCACTACTTAGTTGCTTCCCTGCAGGAGTTTAGACAAACTGCTTTATTTTGCACAGTGACTGTCTCTTTGTTGTAAGAACAGTTGCTTTTCATCATTTTTGTGTCTCAGCTTAGAATTTCTTTCCACATTGTTTTTTATCTCAGTGCAGAAGCAAAAGACAGCTGGGAGGTCTTGAGTTGGGAATGAGATTTACAGATTGATAGGTGCTTGCTAATTCTATCAAAATTATCAGTTGGCTGCAGGAAGAAATTTGTAGATCACACATTTCCATGGTTTTATTTAAATGAAGCTTGAACCCTGGGTTTAGTTAAATTCTCAAGTGAGAAGGAGGTTGGGTAGTGGAAGAGATACTTGCCATGGTTTATCTAAGATGGAGTGTTGCAATTAGGAAAAATTTTCTTAGCAACTCTGTTCCAGCTACTTCCAAGAGCACTTGCTAAGTTGAGAACTTTAAGAGTGGTAACTGTAGTGGAAATCTTGTACACTTCTCAGTTCCTCTGTTGAAAGAAAACTTCAACTCTCCTGGAAGTAGCAAAAGCAGGAGGTTTCATGTTTACATTGCTGCTTTTAATTACTATTGGCTTTTATTCTGTGCACTTCCCGTAGCTTTTGCCACTTATTTTATATAATAAAGCTCTGGTGTTTGCTGCACAGAACGTGAAACTTACATAGGGTTAGACTGCCCCAAGTACAGACAGATTATTGATTTTTTTTTTTTTGAGAAAACTGATTAGATACTTTAGAGTAATTGCTGAAACAGCTTCTTGAGGGACAGATGGCAGTGATTTTTTTCAGTAGGGGCGATCCTTGCAGATAATGAAGAAGAGGTGCAGGAAAATGTGTCAGAATGGGCTACCAAGTGGGTCAGAAGGTTGGAGTGGAAAAAATGGTCTTTCTAATCAGTAAGGATGACAGTATTTTGGGATATGCTTTGATAGTGCAAAAATGTTATGCTGCAAGGCTTCTGAAGGTTAGGTTTAAAGTTTTTGTTAGATATGTCATTCATCTTCTAGTGATAGAATTGTGGCAAGAATTGGACTAGGACTGAAGAAATGACATCTGATTTTCAGTGGGGGAATGTGGAATGCTGACATTTTCACTTGTATTTCTTGACTGCTGCCAAAATGAGCAAATAATGTCTTTATGGAGCAATAGAAAACCCTGGCTAAATACTTCCTTGTTCCTTGCAGTGGGCAAACATGAGTTAACCGGGCATAAAGTTGCAGTGAAGATCCTGAATCGGCAGAAGATTCGCAGCCTTGATGTAGTAGGAAAAATCCGCAGGGAGATTCAAAACCTCAAACTCTTCAGACATCCTCATATAATAAAGCTGTAAGTTTTGCTTGCTATAATAAAACACTTAAACAGTAATGTCTTTTTGATCTCACTGATTCGAAATGTGCTTAATGGTCAATAATGCTAACAGTATCTTGGCAGAGAAGTAGCCAGCTTCCAAGTGTGTGATGTTTTCAGTGTGCTCTGTAATGCATTTTCACAAAACTGGTCCTCTCTGCAGGCTGTGGAGCTTCCATTAAGTCTCTGCTTACAGATTCTTTGGACTAATATGTAAACGTAATGGCATGATACTTCTCATAGCATCCATCTCTGTTTTTGTCTGCTGCTTTAGTTTTCTCTTTCTGGTTACTCTTAATCCTTTTTCTGCTCAGAAAATGAATTAAGAACAAGATTGTGAAGTGCATTTCTATAGTAAGTTTATTGGGTTTTCTTAAGTTTCTAGTGGTCTGCTGGTCACTGGCCTGTAGTTTTTCAGTATCTTCTGCTCTGCAAGATTTTTCTGAAGTAAGGATGCGTAGTTCATTAAATGGTACTTCAGAATTCTTCAATATAGCTGCTACCACTTGTATAGATGTGGTATTTACAGTGTGCTTGTTTACTTGCTAGTTGGTCAATAGTCTATCAGTGGAGTTCAGAGTACAATTAAGTATGTCCCAGAGTATATCCCTTATGGTTGATTTGAGGAAATATAAATTACATTGATTTTTTTTTTTTTTAAAACTTACATTTCCTGTAAAGTTAACCTGCTCCTCCAGAGTGTGGGTGGCTTTCACTGTCTTAAACATGGTGTTGATAGTTTTTTCTATTTTTAGTCTTAACACCTGGTGCCACTAACAGATGCCATCCCTGTAACAGTCCCTTTAATTTGGCAGCAGCTCTTACACTGAAGCTAAATTGGGTTGTGTTAGATAAACTCATTAACTTCTTCAGTGGGTTAGTTTTCAGAAGACTGAACTGCTTTGGCTGCAAAATTGCTAGTGCTGCCAGTTAGAGTTCGTGAATGAGTCCAAAGGACATACTTGTAGCCAAAACAAGGTAGGAAGTGTCAGTGTACCAACTGAGAAATGGGGGTGGAACAGAAATGTTTGCTTATAGTGTTGCTACACTGTTGAGTCAGGTTAACACATTTCAGATGACAGAATCTTTCTGGGGAGAATTGTTTTCATCCTGCATGTGGAGAGAGGGGATAACATATAGGTTGTAATGGGAAACTTCATGGATCCCCAACTTCTCAGCTGGTCAGACTGCATTCCTAAAGGAGAAGGATTACTAACCTATGTGTAAATAGCATTTGAGTTTGATACTGTTGTACAGGTAGACTTTCTGGTAACTCAGGATTATGCTGCTTGTGCAGTTAGGAACTGGATTGGTCAACTGCTAGATAACAGGTTTTAAGATATGTGGGATAAAGGTAAATTTTAAGCTTATTACTACAAATCAGACAGGGTCTACTTTGGAACATTGTTGCACTTCGTGAAAAGTTTTGTACACGGCTTTAGCTGTATATACAGTTGCAAGCCTGTTGCAATAAGATTTTGTTTTTATAAATGTGCTTTAAATAAAAATCCTTTGAGGCATCTCCTCAGTATTTTTTACCTCTGGCAATAGAATGCATCTTGTTTTCCTACAAAGAATTGCCTCTTTTTGCGTTCTGGTCATCTGTGCTGTGTGGTTTGATAACCTTATTTGTACTGTAGGTATGTAAGGGTTCCACAGCCTCATTTTCCATAACCAGAAAAATGAGATGGCTGTAGGGAGCAACGGCCGTAAATTTGGGTTTAAAAGGATTAAAATACTATTTCTGTAGTAGTGTCTTTTAAAGATCTTGTGTTGATTACTCTCTCAGAAGGGTATTGATGTTATTGAAATATTACACTATAATACCAAGTTGTTAAAATAGGTACATATATGTGCACTCACATTCACCTGGATTGTTTGAACTCACTGCTGTCTGTGGAGTATGAATAACATGTCCCACGAGTCTTCAAGTAAACTGAAGCATGCCTGTAAGCTGAACCACATCTGTGTTCCCCTTTGCCTTAGAATTGGCATTTTGGAAAATGTTGCAGTTGTGTATTTATGAATTCAGTTATTTATTGTAATTCAGATGTTTGCATGCTTAAGTGAGGTACCTTGAAACATTTCTTCTCAATCCATTATTGCCTCCTGTCTTCTCACTGTATTTGATTTTTGGCTGAAGTGTTACCAGTGTTAGTTTTCTTTTCCATTAAATGCTGAAAACTTCTGACTTGTGTAAGGGGAAAAAAACTAAACAAGTTTTAGGTGAGGATATGTGGAACAAAGGTGTATATTTTTGAGACACTATCAAAGTAGTTTTGAATTCCTTTCTCACTGCCCCAAGCTTTCTGCAAGGCAGCACTGTAATTAGTCTCATAAAAAAATCTTTGGACTAAGTCCTCTGAAAGTAATCTGTTGGGAATATGAATTTCCTTTAGTCTTGGCAGTGAGGTCATCACATAGTGAAAGGAGAATTTCAGAAGAGAAAGCTTCTGAAAATTACTGTCATTCCAGTAGCTGTCAATTGGCTGAAAAAATCTTAAATATTTTATGTTCATTTGACTTTTTGCACAACTTTGGTTTTAACTGGATGTAGCTAGCATCTTTTACTGAATGCATAGACTAACAGATACCTTCTCTTATCAGGTACCAGGTCATCAGTACACCAACTGATATTTTCATGGTGATGGAGTATGTTTCAGGAGGAGAACTGTTTGATTATATCTGTAAAAATGGAAGGGTAAGAAGTAATCCAACTCTGCAGATCAATGACTTGCATTTTGTTACTGCTTTTGCAACATTCCTGTGTCACATGACATTGAGGGTACAGGCAGGTTCTTTTTGGGGATCACTGTCAGAATGGTATAATTGAAACTTCATTTTCTTAAGAGGATATTATCATTAGGGTAGCACAGGATTTATCATTAGAGAGCACAGGATTTCTACAAGCAGTTTAAATATAGTACAACTTGTAAGTAGTGTAAAACAATTGACAATATAAACTTAAAATATGATTTCTAATTACATAGACCATATGGAGATGGGGTCAAATATTAACATATGGTTTACTGTAACAATCGCAGTCTACACTCAAATTAATAAGAAAAATGCAAGTTGCTTGGTCCTCAAAGGAAGCAGAGGATGGTGGAGGTGTACCTGGGACCTTCAGGGCCAGTGAAGAGGGGAGAGGTGTACGTGGTGTCCAGACCCTTGAGGGAGGTAAAGAATAAACCTGTGTTTTGTCTGCTTGGTTCACAGGACCTTCAGGGCTGAGTAAAGGGCCCAGATATGTGACTTGCTTGGTCACAGAATGGCTGCTTACCTCATAAAATTGTTAGTTATGCTAACAACATTACTCTAGGGGCTAGGAGCAGGGGGTACTGGTCACACTGTTAAATGCAGGTTTGGTTCATGTATTCAGGATTCACTTAGCTGTTAGCAATTAAAGTATACTTAACGACTATATCTTGTTCTGAAGTAAAAGTGGTTGTATGTTAAACATGTTGCAGATCTTTATGAATTAATTTTTCATAGCATTTTTCCTCAATACTGGTACTGATAATTTGCAATTACTGGTGTACAAACCAGATGGATGTGTATTCAGCTGCAATAGCTGAAAACTTATTTCTTTAGTATAACCAGTTATTATGGAAAGGTACCATTATGCCCTTAACTACCTTTGTCATCTGGTAAAAACAGTTTTTGTGAAAGCTCTGAACTGATTTCTGACAAACTATCTAGATAGCCAGGATACTCTTTTTAATTAGTTATTAGAACAGACTTTGACATTGTTTAAGGCATTTTCCCAGTTAGTGGCCAGATAAATCTACTGTTTGGGACCAGCTGCTAGTAGCATATATAGCATCTAAAATAGAACTTCCATGCTGCATGTCAGCAGCTTTTGTCAACTTAAATCTTAGGCTGTGCTTAAATGTCAAAGTTGATTGATAGTGCAAATGAAGAAGGTTAATGTGTGGGTGCTGATGTTTCTAGTTACTGAGCATCTAACATCTGCGTAAACAACCTCAGAAGTGTGATTGGGAAATCTGAGTGACTTTCTGGGTTGGTGGCTCTGTTTTGTTTTAGCCTTTTTAGAACCACACTGTGAACAAAATGATGCAAGCTGTGAGGCTTTCTGCTGAGAGTTCTGTCGATCTGTTCTGTGAAACTATAAATGATAATTTGAGGTCATGTGAAAATTCCCTTTAATTCATATAAACAAAAATCAGGTTATCTTCCACGTCTCATAATTATTTAAAACTTTTGTCCGTTTTAGCTTGATGAGAAGGAAAGTAGACGTCTGTTCCAGCAGATCCTTTCTGGTGTGGATTACTGTCACAGGCATATGGTAGTACATAGGGATCTGAAGCCTGAAAATGTGCTGCTTGATGCACACATGAACGCCAAGATAGCCGACTTCGGTAAGCATTGCTGTTCTATATGTGATGACTTTTCTGGTCTTCAGATCCTGCTAATTACTATGGTAAGCATTTAATAAAATGTGTATGCTCTAATATGCTTTTGGTGGGACACAACACAAGAACCTGGAGAGTGAGAATGTAAGACTAAATCATGTTCCTGCACACGTGTATAACTTATTTTCCTCTGAAGCTTTATTTTCAGGTATTTTCTGTGACTCCTATAGCCTCTTTCACCACTAGTAAAATGTAGGTGCTTAGCTTCCATGGAAGGGCAAGGGCAGTTCATTGTTTAAGAACCACACTGTTATAGTAAAATACATTAGTCATGCTGTTCTAACTACTCTTGATTCACCTCTACAGGTGTGTTAAAAAAAATCTAAATGACTGTTCTTGCTTTTTTGTTTTAATCTTGCAAACTGTGCTTTTTTTGCAATATACCTGTCTAACTAATGAGAAGATTCATTTTTTTTATCCTAGCTGTTTGTGATACAGCTGCTGAGATGACTAGCAGCTAGTTCCTGGAACTATCTGAATTGGAAACCTTTACCATATAAGCATAGTAAGGTATCCATACTGGTATATCATCATGATGTATCTCTTGTAGGTGTATCAGATAGTACCTGTCCTTGTAAAGCATTTTGAGGCTTCTGGTTAAAGATACTAGGTAACATTGAATATTCTAAGTATATTAAAGTTCAGGTGTTTTGGGCACTGGGAATCTTACTGTTTTCTTGGGTATAGAAAATGCTTTGGATTAAATCGTTTGTGTGGTGAAGAAATTAAGTACAGAAACCTATAAAAACATCTTCCTGTAAGTATCATCAGAGCTGTGGCAATCAGTTAATCTTGACTAGTGTATTAAAGAAGAGCTTACTAAATGCTTTTGTGTATTGGACTATGAAAGCTGTCCAGACTGTATTCTTTTCTCTCCCCTGCTCCTCCACCCCTCCTCAGCCCTATAAAAAGGCAGATTTCCTTGGAGACTGAGTTCTTTTGTTCATGGTAATCTTGATCATGTAACCGACTGTGGGGAAAGTAGAAGATATTTCCTACAGCTGTTCTGGAAGTGGAAATTCTTTGGTACTAGACTATACCGAGAGTTGGTGAACGAAGGTGGCCTAGTTCTAAAGTGCACTTTAATTTCTAACAGAGTTATGTAAAATACAGCTGCTGAACTGCAGTGGTTGGGGAACCAGCTGAGCAGTGTTGGTGTCTAAATTGTAATGAAGTAATGTGTGCTACTCAGTCCCTTTATTCTATGTAACATCTAGAATTTTAGGCAATTCTGTGGTAGCATCTTCTGCTTTGGTGTTTAGAAGTGAATGTGTTTTTTAAGATATTCCTTGTTAATGAACAAAATCCTATCATGCTATGCTGCTCCATTTCTCTTAGAGAAATAAGAAACATAGCATGAAGTTGATTTTTAGGAAATCAACTTTGTTCTCTATCATGCCTATGATATCATAGGTTTGAACTGGTTTTGTCTTGGAATTAATATGTTTTCAAACATTTCTAGGTTGTGTGCTGTAACAGCTTGATGTTACTCAAATTTCTGGTAAATTAAATGGAGGATTATGGTGTATGCTTATGTAAAAATTTTAGTAATACCAAATAATGTTACTTACATTTGTTTTCTAACTTCAGTTACTAGTGATTTGTTCTAGGTGGTATATACAGTGTGAAATCATTTTGCTCTCTGGATTTTTAGTGGTTACTCTTATACACTTTCAGGTCTATCAAATATGATGTCAGATGGAGAATTTTTAAGAACAAGCTGTGGTTCCCCTAACTATGCTGCACCAGAAGTAATTTCAGGAAGGTAGTTTCTTTTATATTGGATACATCTGTGCATGTACTTTGGCCATTTTACTGCTTGATTCTAAAGGCTACAAAACTAGTGCAACTGACAAGCTTGACGCAGAGAAAGTGTGGGCTGAATTTTTAGTTGTCTTGCTGATTTTTAATTAGTATTTAAGGCTTCTAAGAAATAGTTTTGAATAGTTCTTGTAAGGTGGAGGTGATGTCTGATGTCCCAAATCCAGGTTTTAAAATCTCACTTACAGCTCAGGTTTTGAAAGTAGAGGTATGGATAGAATTACAGGTAAAATCTGCTGTGAAGTTGAGGTGCAGTGAAGTAACTGATGCAGAGTAGATACTCAGCATGAAGATAACTTGTCCTTTTTTGGATTTTATGAGTGTTGAATCTGCTGCTCTTGGCTACCCATCCTAGCTGATTGGAGGCCAAATGCCTGTTCTATTCAGGCACTGGCACAGAGTATGTGACAAGTTATGCTTTATGGACTTAAAGTTTTCAGCCCCCCAGCTCTGGGGTATAGATGACTTTGAACAGATGTCATTAAGAGGGAATAACTATATGTACCATGCTTTCTTAGTAGCAGGTGCGAGTTTCTTTCCATTTGCCACTGTCTTAAATTGCATTTGTGAATACTGTGTTACGCAGGAGAGGAAAAGTCTACACTTCTGCCTTGTTAGGTATTTGAAGGAGAAGGATACTAAAGTTCAAGGGAGGTATAGCATAGAACTAACAATGCTTGCAGATGAGTTCTCTCAAGTTCATAGAACACTTTTAATTACTATGATACAATGTAAGAAAGTAGGCAAAAAATACCTACTTAAATGTATTATACACAAGTCACTAATAGTTAATTTTCCCCCAGGTTATATGCAGGTCCAGAAGTAGATATTTGGAGCAGTGGAGTTATTCTCTATGCTTTGTTATGTGGAACGCTTCCATTTGACGATGACCATGTGCCAACCCTTTTTAAGAAGATATGTGATGGTATCTTTTATACCCCTCAGTACCTGAATCCATCTGTAATAAGTCTCCTGAAGCACATGCTGCAAGTGGATCCAATGAAGAGAGCAACAATCAGAGACATTAGGTAAAACACTCATTACTGTCTGATCACAGGGTTGCTGCAGTTATAATCTCAGTGCAAATATGCAGAACAAAGAAATCATTCATGCAACTTGTCTGTGTTTTACAGACTGAGATGAAAAATGCAAGTTTGGGTGATTTGGCTTTAGCTCTGATTGTTCTGAGCTCCAGTGACCAATTAAGTATCTATTGGAGGTTACAATAAAACAAATAATATACATTACATATAGAAATTCTGAGAAACTGTGGGTTTAGGACCCCACTGTAGCAAAGCTATTTACCTACAGAATCGTTTGCAAAAACAGCACTCTATTGACTTGTCTGGGGAATAAAAAAAAGTCTTTGCTGTTAAGAAGCTACTGTTCTCTACTGTAAATGTCTGAGAGGAAGTTACAGCTCTTTAATAGAAGTGGTAGTTATCAGATTAATATTTCTGCACAATGTGAAAAATCATCTGTTACAAGTGAATAATCCACATGAAAGGCAGCACTTTCTAGCTTCCAAAACCCTGGCATGAGTTTGTATACGAGTGATAGTTGCTGTGTTGAACACTGAAAAGTTTAAGCTTGAGGAGATTCTGAAGACGGTGACTGATTTGACAAGTGTGCAGTGGGTTGAACCAAAAAAATAATTGGTAGCTGATATAGCTGTACTTCATGCAGCAGCTTAGTTAGGCTTTCATTTCCTTTGTGATAAGCTCTAAGGAGAGAGCTCCAGTATATACTACCGTAGTGAAAATACTACTCCTTTTAGGGTTGAAAATCAGGAAATGGGTGATGTTTGTGTTCATTCAGTAGAACAAAAAGTGTGATCTGTTTATCCCCTGCCACTTTATTACAGTGGGAAGTACTTTCATGCAGAAATCAAAACACTGAGATCTCAGCATTGTAAAATTGGAGTGGATAGGAACTTAGCTTACCTCAGTCATGTTAAATAAGTCTGAAAGAGAAGTATGAAAAACATTGGTTAGAGAACATTGATAGATTTTTGAATCCTAAACAGTTCTACCCTATTAGCTATAAAACATATCACCTCTGACTTTAAAGGACAAACTGAGTTTAAATACTTTAAGTATTCTGGGGCGTGTATGTACATACAAGAGGAGAGGCCTACTGCAATGAATAGTAATAATAATTCCTCTGGGTTCAGTCATCCAGTTAGGGCTGTGGTTTGTAGTGGTATAGGAAAAGGTTTTTCTGCTTTCAAGTTAACTGGTTGCTTCTGATGAAAGTGTATTTTGCTCAGCGTGTTTGTTGTGAGGCATCAGGGTCATCACACTGAGAGCTTTGGTTGTGATTTCTTCATAGTAGCTTGTAAAGGGCCACGTTTGGGGCTTGTGCTGAAAACAGCTTGATCATGCAGAATGGGGTTTTTTTGTGTGGTTTTTTTTAACTGCTGAACAGTGCGTGTGGGATGTCAGGGCCTTTTCTGTTCATCACACTGCCCTGTCAGCGAGTAGATTGGAGGTGCATGAAAACTTGGGATGGGAGACAGTTGGGACAGCTGACCCCAGTTACCCAAAAGGATATTCCCTATCATAGAACATCATGCTTAGCAACAAAGCTCAGAGGGAGGTTGGCATAGGTGAGCTGCTGCGTGGCAATTGGCTGCGTATCAGTCAATTGGTAGTTTGGTTTCTTCTGTGTTTTATTTTCATCTCTTTCCTTTTTTTTTTTCCTTCTGTTTTTACAATTAAAAATAAAATATCTAACTAATAATCTGGTTTTATCTCAGCTCATGAGTTTTTCTCATTTTTACCCATCTTTATTCTCTGCGCATCCCGCTGGCAGGGAGTGAGCAAGTGGCTGTGTGACGCTCAGTTGCTCTTTGGGGTTAAACTGCAACAGTCCTTTTTAGTGCCCAATGTGAGGTTTGAAGGGTTTCAGATAATAAGAGGTTTTGCTAGAGCAGATGGAATTTATAATTGTTGCATCTGTTAATGGTGGCTGGCCACAATACAGATCGATCGGTTCTCCATGTTACCTGGTCTGGGCCATATTCCCTTTTTTGCCTACAAGGCTGCTTTTGGCTCCTGTGGTTGGCTCTGTTCTGTAGGCCATAGTGATGTTTTGTCTGGGAGATTCATTGCTAAAACACTAGCCCTGAGCTTATCAGGTGTTTGGGCTTTGTACTGAAGCCATGACTGTACTTTGGGTACCATCAATTATGCTTTTTGTCTAGGTGGGCTTGTTTTTTGTGAGTATAATGTTTTTTTTTGTTTTGGTGGAGTGTTTTTTTTGGGGTTAGGTTTTTTGTGCATGGGAAATACAGAGTGAGACCTTCACTACTAACTTCTGTGATATTTTCTCCTTTTTACAGTAACTCTTCAGTGGGTTGAGCATCCGTGGGTAATTAGAATACTTCTGGTTATTCTTAGCATAGCTAAAATATTCCCAAGATTTTTAGGAATATTACCTGGGCCCTATGGCAAGGTATATGAGAGAATATGGGCAGGTATCTAGAAAGCTTCTCACCTCTGAGTGCTCTAGGACTTCACTCCTGATCAAGTGCAGGATCCCAATGAGGCAGTAGCATGTTTGAAAAAAGATGCCCTGGCTATTCCAAAGAGTCACAACTCATCACACTGTTCTGATGCCTGCCCCACACTTACCAAATGCTGCCCAATGCTACTCAGGCTATCATGGAGGAGATAGGGACTGTGGACTCAGTCAGAGACTCAGCCTTCAACTGTATCAGTCATCCCTATAATTAAAAAGAAACAATCAAAGTGGCAGTCAGCTCATTTAGTAAGGGATGGGAAAGCTTCTAAGGGGGAACAGGAGACAGAATCAGGAAGGGCAGCCTATTCTGCAACAGAGCAGTCCCCAAAAAGAAGACTGAAATCATAAGTAGAACAGAATCCACTCTATTCCTAAGTGATCTGTCAGGTGTGTGTAAAGATTTCAGCTGTCAGCCAGGTGAGTTAATTCTCAGCTGTTTACTCTGGTGCTGGGATATTGTGACATGTAGTCAGGAATTAGAGGGTTAGGAAGCCTGACAACTGGGTTAAGGCCATGACAAAGGGATTGTGAAAGGAGCAGAAGTCCTCAGGCTTAGAAGCAACTCCTGTCTAGTGTGAAGGACAGGTATCCATCCCTTCAAGGATGATCTTGCAAACTCCCATAGCAAAAGGAGAGATGTATTCATATCTGAGGGGATTAGCTGTGGTGGAGGTGATCTGTAAGAACATAACTAATGAGGAGGCATCCAAAGACCTGGATGAAACCTGACACATTGCAGTCCATGTGGCAACGGTTTGTACCAAATGCACTGATATACATCTGCACCCTGGCAGTAATCAGCTGGACAGGCATGGAGGCACCAACTGCAGATGTATTGGCCAGACAGCTCCAATAATTTGGAAATCTCACTTCCTCCTACAGCCCAGCATCTCCACTGTAGAGAATCTCTCACCTGTCTCACTTGTTCCCTTCTGATTCTCCCCTCCAGGCCACTGGGGGTGGGCAAGTGACAGAGCAGCTGTGTGGTGGTTAGCTGTTGGACAGGGTTTTATATGGATGCCACAGTTACTGCTCTTAAATCTGTAGCAAGTTTTTATGCTATAGGCTAGAACACTTTCAAAATAGTTATCATGCCATACCCATTGGCTTGTTTAGCAACTTACTCTAGGCACACAAGACAACATCCTGCATGATTGGGCAAGATAACTACTTGGTTCTTTCTGTATCTTTCATTTTTATGAATACTGCCCATGGATACAGTAAAGAAGTATCATTTGATGGTTTCACAGCTTCCTTCAACTCTTAAGTCTTGAAGAGGCAGCTGGGGCTGTTCTGAATAAAGAAAAGTGATAGCTTGTGACTTTAAGGATGTTCAAAAATCTGTGTGCAAGCACGTACCAAAAAAATTACTTGGCATCAGCACTTCTTAGTTCTGTTATGTATTGTTACGTGTGTACTTGAGGAGGGGCAATTCAAGTGTATAGACCAAGAATTTCAGTTGAAAATATCTCCAAACTACCACAGTGGCAGTAAATAATACAAATGGCTGTATATAAAGCTTATTGAGTTATACAAAGACATTTTTTGAGCTAAGGTAGTTGAAACACTTAGAGGAAAGAGGATTTTTTTTTACCCCCAGTCTCCTGTAAAATGTCTATCAAAATTTTTTGAAGGAGGGGATTACTTTCCATCGTGCGCAGTCATTGTCTGTGCTGCATAGAAGGAGACCTGGACTGACAACTTCAGTTCTTTTTCTACAGACTAAAATTAATGTTGTTTTTTTTGAGAATTAACTACTAAAAAGGTTTGATTTACTTATATATACTTAGAATTTGTGTATTTTTAAATCTTAGGGAGCATGAATGGTTTAAGCAGGACCTTCCCAAATACTTGTTTCCTGAAGACCCATCATATAGCTCTACCATGATTGATGATGAAGCCTTAAAAGAAGTATGTGAGAAGTTTGAGTGCACTGAAGAGGAAGTGCTAAGTTGTCTCTACAGCCGAAATCATCAGGACCCTTTAGCGGTTGCTTATCACCTCATTATAGATAATAGAAGAATAATGAATGAGGCCAAAGACTTCTACTTGGCTACCAGCCCACCAGATTCCTTTCTTGATGATCACCATCTGTCTCGCCCCCATCCTGAAAGGGTGCCATTTTTAGTAGCTGAAGCACCACGTCCCCGCCATACTCTGGATGAGCTCAACCCACAGAAGTCAAAACACCAAGGTGTGAGAAGAGCCAAGTGGCATTTGGGAATACGGAGTCAGAGTCGACCAAATGATATCATGGCTGAAGTTTGTCGAGCAATTAAACAGCTGGATTATGAATGGAAGGTAAAAGAATAAAGTATCTTTACAACACAAACCAGTAAGTTTTTTTGTTTGAGCTGTGTTTTATGTAGCCTGGAAGTCTCCTGTGCTGGAAAATACTCTTACGTGCCTGTGCTGACTGATTGTGCCTGCGGTGCAGGAAGTGTTTTGGGGGAGGCTGTTCATCCTGGAAGGAAAGACAGTCTTGCTAAGGTGTCTGACACTTCTGTTGGTGGCTGTAGAAATGGTTTTGGTTGGGTTTTTTTCCTTTTTCCTGTTACTTAAACCCCAAAGTAAACCTCCGATACAATAGGTAAGCCTGAATTATCTCCATACTAGTGAGTTGAAGTGACAAAACCAATATGCAGTGCTTCTCCAGCAGTTCTGGTTGCTAACTCAAATCTCTTTTGTACTAGGTTGTAAATCCATACTATCTACGTGTTCGAAGGAAGAATCCAGTGACAAGTGCTTATTCTAAAATGAGCCTGCAGTTGTATCAGGTGGACAGCAGGACATACTTACTGGACTTCCGCAGCATTGATGGTATGTGAAGGCTTGCATAAGTTAATGGGGCTCCACTGGAACTAATCCTAAATGCAAACATGTCTTAGCTTGTTTGTTTAGAGTGAAGTAAGTGTTGTGCTTTATTAGATTCAGCCAATCTAAGATCCCTATTACAAGTTATGTTATTCTTTCCTGGTCTAGTATTCTTGTGATCAAGATTAGCTGCTTCATCCAGTAAAATAGTAGCTTTTTAGCTCTCTGTCAATGGAATTGCTGCATTTTATCTGCACCAGCACTAACCCTTCTACTGCAGAAAGGGGCAGGGCTGTGAGAGGTGAGATTTGGATCAACCTAAACTGCCTTTGGAGCCTCACCCCCAAATGCAAACATAGATTAGATCTGAAGTGAGTGAGTCACACTTCCTCATGAAGGTAAAACTTGGTATTTAGGCGTTTAAATTTCACTTGGATTGTTCACCGCAGTACTGCCTTTGGCTCAGATGGGAGTTGATTTTCTTCACAGCAGCCAGATTTTAGTTACAAAAGTGTTACTTTTAGTCACAAGTTGTGGCTTTTGCTGAGCAGTACTTAGTATCTAGTTTTACTTGTTTCTAGGCTTGGGGTGAACAAGGAGTTGGTGGGAATAGCCTGGAGAGCTAGGCAGATTGGCCTAAGGGGTATCCCATGCCCTATCATGTATGCTTAGCCAAGAAACTGAGGGAATGGGCCTTTGGGGAAGGTAGCCTTGAGACTGCCTGGGTATCAGTCTGCTTTGGAGAGGTATTGGGTGCTTTGCATCATTAATCTCTCATTCTCCCTCATTGTCCTTCTCTTTTCTCTTGTTCTCATTCTCTTGTTCGCTCTCGTTCTCTCACATTCTCTCTTGTTCCTGTTCTTGTTCTCACTTTCTCAGTCTTGTTCTCTCTCTCTCTCTTTATCTTGTTCTTCTGTTCTCTTATTAACCTATGCCTGTTTCCACCCATGAGTTTTCTCACTTTTGCCCTTCCAGTTCTTTTCCCCATTGCACCAAGGTACAAGCTGGTGGGCAGGGTTGGTGTACCAGTGCTAGGAGTAGACAAACTTGGAGGTAGGAGTTGTACTTTTGCAGTGAATGAAGTCTTGAAAGAAATTGCTGTACCCTGTGGAACAGGCGGTTTTGTAGACTGACAATAACAGAACATACCTTCCTAAAAAAGTCTGGAGGAGCTAATAAAGACTGGCTGTAATGCCTGTTTGTGGGCATCATAAACTAAAGCAGAATTATCTCCAGCTAATGGAATAGATTACATGCCTGGGAGAAAACAAATGGCATGGAAAAAAGATTTACTGGAGTGGTTGGATTATAGTATAGGGTGGCTAAGGTCACATCTTATGACAGTGTAATCTGATCTGACTTGCTTGTGCAGTCCTTGCCTCCTCCTTTCTGACAAAAGCACCTGACTTGCTTAGATCCAGTGATACTTGATGTGTTACTGGAAAAGTTGGTTAAGAAACTCTCTAAGACTCCAGACATTCTTCATTGCAGCACTGGATGCACCGGGGATCGCTCCAACATAATGTGCACACTAATTCATGAGAGGTGGGCATTTTTACACAGGTGGTGGTTTGTATATTCACTAAGTCATTTACATATACATCAGGTTTCCTGGAATGGCTGTACATACTAACTCGGTCTCTTTCCTGGAACTAATCATAGTATTTGCATTTTCATTACACATGCACTATTAGTCTCTGAAGATCTTCTGTGAGGGTCTCTGCTGGTTCTTTCATGTTCCCTAGTGCCTGTTTGAAGATCTTTGTGTTCTCTGAGTCTTTTGTTTCTTACATGGTCTTTCCATAGTTTACCACCTTCCACTGGTATATCTGCATCCCTCCAGGATGTGTCAGTCACAGTTGTGAAAATGAATGCGACCTTAATGTGAGGCCTCTGTGCCTTTGTATTCTTCCTTCTCAATCCGATGTCCCTCTGTCTGCTTTTGATAGCCATATGTTCTGTTTCATTATACAACTACAGATCAAGGTTTCCTGGGCTTCATATCTATTTGTATCTACCAGTTTTAAAGTTCCTTAAGCAAGCACAAACCAGGCACAACGGAACGTCAAGGGCATAGTGGAATCTTTTGGCCTCTATTCAAGATATCAAATGCAGGTTATGAATCATTTTTCTGTGCTGACCCACTGCAGTACAGGAGAAATGCCATCCCTATTTTACTCAAGATGCCTGCTTAGGGCCATATGGCTGGGGAGGTTGCAGTCTTGGCCTCAACTGTTGAGGAAATACAAGCCAAGGACATGGACTTGCCATCTGTTTTCCAATAGTGAAACTGATTTGACTTTCCTTTCTCTCCACTATCTTTAACTGTTCTGTTTCTCTTACTGAAAAGTAGTTTAAAGTAGCTTTGATGTGAAAATGCAGTCTTTTCCTGTGTTCACTGATTTCTCCTGGAAGTAACTTTTCTGGAGCCAGGTGATAGTCAAACTTATCTTTCTTCTTATTTTAAATACTGAACATACTTCCGTAGAGTATTGCTTCTCATAGGAAAGTATGTCCTCATACTGCAGGTAAATTTAGGCTGCTGCAGCTCAAATGTACAACTTACTGAGAGGAAAAACTTCCAGAAGTGAAGAATAAATTAAGCTCAGTGCTAGCTGTTAATGTGTCAATGAACTATAATAAAACTACAACTGATAATTGTGTATAAATAACCAAATACAAAGAAGACAAAAATATAGCAGATGCTAGCAAAGAGCATCAGCAAAATGTTTCAACTGTTACTGGATTTAACCTTAGGATGCTATCCTGTTTTTGTTAAAAGTAACCTAAATTGAACTATTGAGAACATGTTTGCTGATTTGGTATTTATAACTAATTTGCTTCCTCTCTTCCCCTTGTCCCCCAGATGAAATTACTGAAGCAAAGTCTGGGACTGCAACTCCACAGAGATCAGGTTCTGTGAGCAACTACAGATCCTCTCAGAAAGATTCAGATGCTGATGTGCAAGGAAAATCTGTGGATACATCCCTTACCTCATCGGTGACCTCTTCGCTTGACTCTTCCACGGCTGACTTAACTCCGAGACCAGGGAGTCACACAATAGAATTTTTTGAGATGTGTGCAAATCTTATTAAAATACTTGCACAGTAATTTTGAAGATGGGCTTATTTCTTTTATAGCAATAAGCATGCCTAAATCATAGTCAGATGCTTCCAATTATAATCAAATTAAATTAACTAAGGCGCTGGAAGAGCTAGCCACAGAATGCAATTTGCACAAGGATTGAAATTATTATGGGCAGTTCCATGTATTATTTTGAAGCTGGAGTTAATTCTAATTGTCTGCTGTCTGATAGCATGGTACAGGTACAGGAAATCACATGCCCTTGGGACAGTGTTCGTAACATTTTACATTGAGTGCTGTTAGGCTGCTGTAACAGCAGAGTTAGACGGACCTCCTTGGGTTTTCTCACTGGTATTACATAGCTCTGGTGCACTGTAAGGAAATGTACACTTCCTAGTTCACTGACCTAAGTATGACTTTTTGGTCACAGTCTATAGTTGTGCCTCAGTTGGTCAGAAGTATCAATAACATCTAACAGTAATGTGTTAAAATTGCTGTGTTTCTTCCCCCTTATTTGACAGTAAATGATAAAGTAGTTAAATGCATTATGTACTACTTTTAGCAACTGATAAATTTGATGAAATGCATGCAAATCCAACTAGTTGGGAATGTGTGTAGGTGCTCTGTCATGCACTAGGAGAAAGGGTGAGAGTCTTAGTGCTGAGAAGACTTGGCACCCCATGGGCTAAAACAAAACATGGAGCTGTGAAGGAGAATTGTCAGCCTGGTGTGTGCATATACTTTAGTGTTGTAGCAGCACAGCAGCTCCCTGCTGCTCCTGCAGGCTGAGAATCCTTTTTCTTAGAAACATGCATGTAGTTAAGAGCACATCTGAAGGGGCTGTTGCATGCTATTCCAGAATCTGAAATTGACAGCTTTTAAAAATATACGTCAATACTTTGATAGAGCTGTTTATCACATGTTAACGTAGCATATACTATACAGAATTCACTTGGCAGTTAAAACTGTGTGCATAGATTAGGCCTTTATAAAAACTTTTGCTACTTAAATCAATTGTGAAATTATATAGTACATCTTTTCAGTTGAACATGGAAAACTGATCATGACAACTTGACTGGTAATATATTAGGAAAGTTTTCAACAGTAAGTTGTGATTACCAGTATAAGAAATCCTTCTGCATTTATAGTTTCTGCAGTGTTTCAGGAAGAAAATGGAACGTTTTATGTTAAAATCACAGCTAGTACTTGCACAAAAACATTTATCTCTTGTAAATTTGATATAATTAGTCACAGTTCCATTTTCATCTAGCACTAATAGATATAATCAGTAAACTATGTCATAAAGTATTTAGTTCTGCATTCAAGAATTATGTTATCTTCAAAATAAACTTCATGACCTGCTTGGTTTCAAAGGTTGCTCTCCCAGGGAGAGACTGGAAATCAAGACATTACTATGAACAGTTAAACCTGAACTCTTAAAACTTATGGGGATTCCTGCCAATCACTTGTGAGCCTGAGACTTCATCCACGGAAAACTGCTATCTACAGATAGAAGAACAGTTTGATCCAGGCCAGCTGGCTTCAGTCCAGAAGTTCGTCTGTTATGAACATGCACAGAATCTGAAGAAACATAAAGCTGCTTTAAGCCCCAGAACTGCTGTAACTGTGTTCTGATCTGGGCAGTTGTGTGGTCTGTCTAGTGTGTAGGTACAAGTTAACAACTGTAGATGCTTGTCTTGAAGTGTCACACACGGTCTCTGTAATGGAAGGTTGTATTGCTGTATCTCAACATGGAAGACTTTCCTTGTGTAAAGCTTGGGATTCAAACTCCTGAAGTTGAGATGTCAGCACGAGGGACCAGCTGCAAATCCTACTTTGAAGTTCTGTTCTTAGTCTTGTAAGAATTTGATCTGATGTACTGAATAAATCAGTGTGTCATTTTGTTACCCTTCTATTTTGTAATTGCTAAATAGTGCACTTGTATAAATATAACAAACGCACAGGTTTTTTTATTTGTAGTAATTCTCATCTAAAACTGGTTTGGGATCACTCTTGTGTATGTTAAACTAAATATAAATAGTATCTGCTCCTGGTTTGCAACGTGACACCTTGCACTGGTCAGCATTACAAGGTGCAAATAGCTTTTAATTTTTATATTTTTTTTGGCCCTCTTGTGCATTAAGACATTTTTTTTTCTTTGTCTTGGTATCTGGAGGTTAAAATAAGTTTCTGGCAGAAGTATGCTGTATACATAGTTTTAAATAAAGTAAACTTTATTGATATGCTAACTTTAGGCCATCAAAACCGATATTTCTTATTGACTTGAGATTTTTTTTTTTTTAAATAAAATAATGGGGATGGGGAAGGAGAAAGGGGACTGGCAGCCTGGGTGAACACAGCACAGTTGTCTGTATTGTGACTTTCCTATGTAGGTCTTGCTGTTGAAGTAGCTTTGTTCACATGCTCCTACTGATCTCACAGGCATCGCACTGGTGTCTTGCCAACAGGCTGTCAAAAAAAACTTCACTGAGAAAGTGGTCAGGGTTGTAAGGAGGCAGTTTATGCAAATACATAAATTGATCCAGTATGTTACTCTGTGTTTTGGAGTATGCTGAATTATCTTGCCTTTGCATTGTAACTTTTTCAGAAACATGGATGAAACTGATTGTCCATGTGCAATATAACTAACTCACTTGGTAGTGGATAAAAATTCATCTTGGTGGTGCAATATTAAAAAACAACTTTCATGTTTGTCTTGATATGAGTGTTTAATACAGAGGTGGAAATAAACTTTATTTTACCAGTTAATTACCATTGCAAGAGATGAAAAGATGTGCCTACTTCCTATGTTAATTTCTTTTGACAAAGCTGATTGGCAAAAACGCTTGTTTATAACTGTATAACTTTTTAAACTTTTAAAACTAAGTAAACATGAAATGCTGAACCATCTTGTGTGCAACCGTGTGTCTGCTGTCCTGTGGTGCGGCGTGTCACAAATTAACAGACAAGGGCTGTTACGCTTGCTTAAAAAGCCCCGGCGGCGGCAGCTGCCGCCGCCGCTGCGCAGCCCGGCCCCCGCCGCTTCCCCCGGAGCCCTCCTGATACAAGCCCCTGGGGCCGGAAGGGGCACCGAGTGCTCGGTGTCAAAGTCCCGGCTACCCTGCGCCGCCTCCCACGCCTTCTACTGCTCCTTCCACGCCCCGCTGATGCTGCTTTTCCTTGGAATTTGCCCCTGTAGCTTGGGAGCAGCCTTAAGCCCGCCAGCCTGCCGTTCTTCCTTCCTTCTCGGGAAAACAAACCCCACCCTTGTGTTCAGCGCGGGTTTGTTCCCGAGCAGTATTTCCTGCCCGGAGCCGCCCACCCGTGTGCCCGTCACTGCGCTCTCGGAGCGGTGGGTGCCCCAAGGAGCGGTACCCGCCAGCCTGTGCGCTCCGGCACGGCGGTGGCCAAAGCTTCAGAGCTGCAGTGCGCGCCCCTCCCCGCCCCTCCCCTCCCGCCCGTGAACCAGGGCAGCCGGCATCGCTCGCAGCGCCATAGCGCTCCCCTGCGGTGCACGGGCACCGCCCGCTGGACTCAGGAAAGCGAGGCTTCACCGCCGCTTGCGCACGCCCCAGCGCCCCCCGGCCTTCCCCGAGCTGTTCCTGGGGAACTACAGCTCCCAGCGGCCCCGGCACCGCGATAGGCGACGGCCGCTGCGCTCATCCTCCCCTGCCGCTGCTGCCCGTCCGTCCTTCCGCTTCCTGCCGGCCGGGGGTCAAGGGTCGGGCCTGCGTTCCGGCCGGAAGAGACGAGCGTGGAGGGGAGCCGAAGGTAGCTGCCTCCTGCCTGGGGCTTCTGCCGTGTCTTGGACCACGGGGCTGTGGGCTATGGGGCGGCGTCGGGGCCCGCTCCGCCGGGAGGCTGGGCTAGGGTGCGGCGAGTCGAGGCAGGACGCGGCGTGCCTCGGCCGGGCTGCCTGCTGGTCCCCTGCCGCCTCCCCGGCCGCTGTGCTGGGCCTCGCTCCCGGCCGCGGTGAGACCCTCCCTGGGTGGCTGTGAGGGGAAGCTTCCCCGCAGGTGGCTGGGCCGGAGGCGCTCAGGGCGGCGCGGTGGCGGTTTGCGTGCCCGTCGGTGCTCGTAGCGGTTCGGGCCGGCGGCCGCGCTGGGATGCGTCGCTCGCCCTGGACCGGGTAGTTCCCTTTCTCTTTTTGTCAGGTGCCTGGTGCGTTAGCTCCAACACTATAAGGCTTTGTGGGGTGTCACAGCTGCGGCTTCGGGGGCTGGGAGGGTTGTGCGTGGTTTGGTTTTTCCCCTCGTGTTTTCCGGATAGAGACTATCTCCCAGCTGGGCTCAGAATTCTAGTTGCCTGCCCGACTTCCCTGATGAAGCAGACCAGCAGAACTCACGTAGAACTCCGTTGTGTGTTATTGCTCTTAAATGAGCAAGGTGTAGGTGTATCTCTTCCCTCTCTGTGTTTAAAAGCTAAACTGCCTAACTGCTGAAAATGCATTTCTCTCTAGTTCTCCAAATGGCTTCGTTCGGGTGGAAGAGAAAGATTGGTGAGAAAGTTTCCAAAGCCACTTCTCAGCAATTTGAAGCAGAAGCGGCGGATGACAAGGATCTGGCTGATGATGATGATGCCAGCTGGGTGCATGCAACTAAGAGGAGAAAGGAGATTCTCTTAGAAGACTGTGTTAAGAAAAGTAAGGAGCTGAAGGATGAAGGTGCAAGTTTGGCTGAAAACAAGAGGTACTAATGTTATCTTACTCTTTTGTTGACTGAGTAAGCGCCGAAGGGTATTTTAATCCCTCCTCTAAAGATTAGATAATTTGGTAGCAACTGCTTTGATTTTGTGTTTGAAAAAGTGATCATTCCTTTCATTGTCCCTTTTCTGTCTGGTACTAAATGAACTGTTTCCGTTGATGGTATTGGCAGCAGTGAAATTAGGTCTGTATTCCATCTTGGTTTTGTGTGTTGACATAAAAAGATGATAGAAGGAGAGAGATGAGAAACTGATTAGACAGGAACTTGGAGAATGTAAGTAAGGTAGAGTGATATAAGCTACACTTTAAGTAATGCTTTAGCTACTCAGACTTCTCTCTTGTAAACATGCCTTTTCTCTTACTATATGTAAGTTTATTTGCAGTGCCTAGGCAAATACTAGAAAGCAGGTAATACATCCATCTGATGCCTTTGGAAAGTCAGGTTCAGGTAGCTGCTCTGAGCATCTCGGCGCAGTCCTGAGCCTTGAAACAGCAGTTTTGGAAGGATGTTGTAAAACTGTTCCATTGTCCTGTTGTGCTTATAGCAGAAAATACCTTCGGGTTAGAAGAAGGGGACTACAAATTAACTATGTAATTTGGTTAGATCTTCTCTGTAAGCATACAAATCAGTTCCAAGAATAGTCCACTTTAAAATCTTGAGAATGCTTGACATCTAAATCTGTGTCTTGACATTACTTGTCTGAGCATCTCATTGTCTTAGATCAGATGTAACACTGTTTTCCTGGTAGAAACAATTCCAGATTGTCAACGTGTGCTCCTGTGCTTCCAAACTTTTTTGTGTTAAGATAGTCAATCCTAAAAGGGTTCTCTGGGCAATACAGAGGAGAGAATAACATTGACATTTAAAGCAGGCAAATTTATACGTGATAATAAATACACTGTGTGTGGTCTGGTCTAATTTTAAAAATAATAAATAAAAAATAATAATAAATTAAAAAAATGTCTTTGACGAAAGGCCTCTGTTAAAATACTTAAATACAGTTTCCTCTCTTTACTGTTCACTGTTCAGACTGCAGCGATTTACTTCTGTATTTCCCTTTGTGTTCTTGAGTTCTGGAATCCCTGAATAAAAACTTGAAGCCTTTTAAATTTAAACCCAGTTTAGCTAAATCAACCTTATGTAGCTACAGCATTAAAGATACTAATATAGTGGTAGCATGCCTAAGTCAGTTACACTAGTACTGAAAGCTGCAAACTGAGTATACACCAAGTAGAGGCTATTATTATTTTAAGACCTACTAAGAAATACTGAATGGCTTATAGCAAGTATGATAAACAAGTTAAAAGAAATTAAAATGAACCTTTTGTGGGGCGTACCACACTCATGTTAACACTCCTATTTATATCTGAGGCTTAAAGGAAGTCCTAACTTGGAATTATAGCTTCCATCAATTATTCCAGCACACTCTGTACAGTTTGGGCAATTATGGTAGTATGGTGCTGTCAAAGCATGTACCTTTCAGGCAGGTGTTTCTCTTTTAAGAAAAAAAAAAAAAGAAAGATTAGGGGCTGAACTGAGAGTGGGAGAGTGTAATGCTTTAACAGGTGGAATAGCTGACATACCACCACAGGGAACTTGAGGCACGTTGAAAGGAATGTTTATTCTCTAGTGGAAGGTGGTTGCCATAATTGTGCTTCAGACTTACATTGTTTATTTCTTAAATATACATTCCTGTATGACATAAGCAGATTCAAGTAGGTAATTAAATACTTAATGTAGGTTGTTTCTTGAAATATCAAAGAATGATAACAGTTAAAGGAAGATTTGAGTTGGGTTGTGTAGCATTCAGGTGAAAGGATGGTATCTCCTCTGTTGAAGAAACTCGGAAGAAAAGCAAAGACTTAAGCACTGAAGGGTAACTAAGGTGGTATCATGGTGTTGGAATGGAGAGAAGAAGGGTATCCTGAAGGCAAACAGACTTGGGAAGAAGCTGGAGGCTAAATAAAGGAAATAATGGAAAGCAGTAAATTCAACTTCACTTTTCATGGAAAAGAGACTCTGAGGTAATGTTCATGGCAAAATCATCATGAAGAGAATTTTCTAAGCGTATCCACTGTTACCTAGCTGGAATAGTCCTAGAGGAATAAGCCTCTTGTGTGCTTAGTTACTCTATTAGCTTGTCTTTCTGGTAAGGCAAGGCAGCAATGGTGTCGCATCCCCGCATGGCTTTGTTATTCTGCACTTATGCAGTAAGTCTGTGGGTGAGGGAGATCTGATGGATTTCTGCTTGTAATGTGAGACTCGGTGCCTCCTGGGGGAGAGTAATAATGGGCTCTTGGGCATCAGGATTTGTACAGGCTGTTTTCTTTGTCCATTGGCAAACTCAGGACCGGCATGGGTGAATTGTTTTGGAGGTGGAAGCCCTCTGTGGATTTTCAGCGTTTGTGGGAGACATGCACAGAAGAGAAATGGTGCTGAGGAGAGCAGTTTCTGGTCTGTATTTTAGTCTTTCTGTGGGATGGGAAGAAAGAGGGAGACTACCAGAAGCAGGTGCTGAATGAGCTTGATTATCCCAGTGGGTATGTTACCATGGAAGATGTCACCCAGGAAATTTTAACCTAGAAACTTGGTCTGTAGGCAGATGCAAAGTTGACTTCCACATATTCCACGGATATGTGGAAGAAGCGGTACATTTGCATTGCTCTTTTGGTGAGGGAAACAGTAAATATACACATGGTCTTTTGGGAAACAGTCTGTTGGTGGAAGGAATGGAGACTATTTTAGAGGAGGAATTGTTTTTGCTGGTATGAAACTTAGAAACACTGGCATTTTATCCAGCTTGAGACCCCAGTATTGGTGTGCCCAGATGTACTTGAACTAAACCAAACCAACCAATTTCCCCTGCCCTCCAGAGCCCCGAGCACAGCCAGAGCCATAATCCAGGTTACATTTTTGTGTTGACAGTCCTAGGCTGTTCTAAATACAACACAGTCCAAAAGGATAAAAGTTCATCTACTCAGTATTTTGATCACAGCAGTTGGTAAGCACAGTGCGTTTTGACGTGTAGGTAGGGTAGTCTTTGGCTTAAGAACAAGCTTAAGAACAGGTTTAAGCGAGGTGAAACAATGAAGTACAATGACCTCCAACATATGGTGTGTAGAGACCTAACAGCGACGGCAAGAAAAGCTGCTCTCGACTAGTATCTCAGTACAATTCATGTGGATGGCTTTGTGATCCCATGTGCTACAGGGGCATCCCCAAACTACCAGCGTTCTGTACTGGTCCAGTAGGTGGAGACAGACTTCTTCTCAGCGAACCCTGGGTGTGCAGGAATGCTCACCTTCGAACTACACTTTCTTTTGCAGATAGACACTTAGGTTGAAATTCTTACTGATTTGCGTTTGATTTTTCAGTTTTCCTAAATAAAAATAATACTCCTCTGTCTTCTGATGATATTTACTTACTGTTCCATGTTGCATTTAATAGTCTCCATCTCTAAAGTTAGTGCTGATTTGGGAAGATCATATTTTCAACCAGAAGCCTTACGTTTTGGCTGAGCTTATAGAGCTTCATCTAAGCTAAGAAGTCGGTGTCCCTTTGTCACTTGATGTGTAAATTAGACTGATTATTAAGTTTTTACTCTTTCCTTCTGCTTTTGCAGCAACAGATTAAATAAGGACATGTCAAATTGCTATGAGCAGACCACATAATGGATCAATTTTAATGAATTTTTTCTGGAGGAATTAATCCTTAATAGTTGCTTAATTTAATATTCTAATCTGTTTAAAAAATTAACTTTTGTAAAGTGATACTTATCCAGGATTTTAGCAGGTGGACCTTTTTTTTTCTGATGCTAATATGCCAATGTGATTTCAACGTGTAATTTACAATTCCTTACCTTTATGAGCTGTAATTGAGTATGTCTTTTTCACTAGACACTGTAAGGAGTCTCTGTCAGATGGGAGACCTCTTCCTCTAAATAGTCTGTTTAATGTAGTGGTAAGTTAAGTGTTGTGAAAATATATTTAGGAGATGGAGCAGAAGAGTAATACCCTTCTAAAAAAAAAAAAAGTTGAAACACCGTTCTGTTGTGTTCTCACAACATTTCTGTTTGTTCAGTTTACCTGTGTATTTCAGGTTTAGATTGTGATAAGCACTTTTTTACATTGATTAATAAGTTAGGAAAGCACTGAAGTAATAACAGTACTTTCAGATTATCTTGATAATTTGTTTTGATGCAGCTAACATGTCGGAGGGCAAGCATCGTTATGTCACAATTGCCCTTCAACTTTCAGTCAACAAGACTGAAGCTGCTTAGATAATGTACTGTTAAAATAGTAGTTTACCAGCAGTTCTGGCAGTTTTTTAGGCAGAAACCTCTAAGCAGTTTAACAAGCAGAATTGCATTGGGCAGTAGACTGTGAAGTGGGATGTGTTAGAGAAAGAGAGGTTTAGGGATCTGGTTGCTTTTTTCTTTTTTCTTTTTTTTTTCTTTCCCACATTATCTCCTTCAAGCTCAAGAGTGGCTTAGCTTGATGACTGGTAAATCAAGAAAAGGTGACAGGAGTCCTGAGTGGAGGTACAGGCAGTTCCTGACAAAATCTAAACTTGAAATCAAAATGCACAAGACACGGTAGCGTTATCAGGAGTCTCTGCCTGAGTATGCAGGGAGGTGGTTAGAAAAGCCAAAGTCCACCTGCAGTTGAATTTGCTGAGGGGTATGAACTGCAAAAAGGGTTGCTTTGGGTGTAGCAGGTAAAAAACAACACTGTGAAAAATGTGGGTCCTCTCCTGAATGGTGTAGAGAATCACAGAATGGTTTGGATTGTCCCATGGGCAGGGACACCCTCCACCAGACCAGGATGCCCAAAGCCCCATGCAACCTGGCCTTGAACACTGCCAGAGAGGGGGCAGCCACAGCTTCTCTGGGCAGCCTGTGCCAGGGCCTCACCTCCCTCACAGGAAGAATTTCTTCCTAATGTCTAACCTAAATCTACACTCATTCAGCTTAAAGCCATCACCCCTTGTCCTATCACTACATGGCCTTGTAAACCAGTCCCTCTCCAGCTTTTCTGTAGGCCCCTCCAGGTACTGGAAAACCTCCACTGAGCCTTCTCTTCTCCAGGCTGAACAAGCCCAACTCTCTCAGCTTGTCTTCACAGGAGAGGTGCTTCAGCTCTGATCATCTATGTGACCCTCCTCTGGACTCACTCCAACAGCTCCATGTCTGTCTTCTACTGGGGACCCCAGAGCTGCACACAGTACTCCAGGTGGCATCTCAGGAGAGTGGAGTAGAAGGGGCAGAATAACCTCCCTTGGCCTGCTGTTCATGCTTGTTTTGATACACCCCAGGACACAGTTGGCTTTCAGCTCTGCAAGTTAAAATTGCCGGCTCATGTTGAGCTTCTCATCACCCAGCATCCCAAAGTCCTTCTTAGGGCTAATCTCGATCTGTTCTCTGTCCAGACTGCTGTTCTGCCTGGCATTGCTCTGACCCATGTGCAGAATCTTGCACTTGGTCTTGTTGGACTTCATTTGGGCCCACGTCTCAAGCCTGAGCAGGTCCCTCTGGATAGGATCCCTGAGCACAGTTTCCAGGAGGATCTGATTTATCACAGAATCAGAAGGTTGGAAAAGACCTATGATCTGGGCACAGAGGTGAGACTGACCAGCCTGCAGGTCCCCAGGTCTTATTTTTTCCTCCTTTTTTAGAAATGGGTGTTATGTTTCCCCTTTCCAGTCAGTGGGAACTTGACTGGACTGCCATGACTTCTCAAGTATAATAGAGAGTGGCTTAGCTCCATTGTCTGCCAGGTCTCTCAGGATCTGTGGAAGCATCTCCTCAAGTCCCATGGACTTGTGCATCTTCAGGTTCCTTAAATGTGACCAGAGCCCTTGCAGGTGAAGAGTGAGGCCAAAAACTTATTGAGTAACTCAGCCTTCTCCATATTCTGCGTAACCAGGTCTCCCATTTCATTCCAGAGGGAGCCCACATGTTGCCCTTGATGTTCCCAGTCAGGTTTAATTCTATCAGGGCTTTAACTTTCCTAACTTGACCCCTTGCTGCTCGGACAGTTTCTCTGTATCCCTCCCAGGCTACATGCACTTACTTCCACCCTCTGTAGGCTTCCTTTTTGTGTTTGAGTTTGCCCAGGATTTCCTTGTTCATCCATGCAGGCCTCTTGGTGGTTTTGTGTGACTTCCTCTTTGCTGGGATTGGAGGAGGTGATCCTTGAATATGAACCAGCTTTCTTGAGCCCCTCTTCCCTCCAGGGCTTTATACCATGGTTATCTACCAAGCAGATCCATGAAGAGGCCAAAGTATGATCTCCTGAAGTCCAGGACAGTGAGCTTGCAGTGGTCCTCCTTGGTGCCTTGAGGATCTTGAACTGCACCATTTTATGGTCACTACAGCCAAGGCTGCCACTGAGCTTCACATTCCCTCCCAGAGTGTCCATGTTGTTGAGAATAAGGCCTAGCACAGCACCTCTCATTTTCTCCCCTGTCCCTTGGAGGAGGGAGTTATGATCAACGCAGTCCGAGAACTTCCTGGATTGCTTATACCCTGCTCTGTTGTCCCATCCAGCAGATGCTGGGTTGGTTGAAGCCCCCTATGAGGATCCGGGACTGTGAATGTGAGGCTGCTCCTATCTGTCTATAGAGGGACTCATCCACTTGGTCTCCCTGGTTAGGTGGCCTGTGGCAGACCCCGACTATGGTGTCTCCTGTCACTGCTCTCCCTTTAATGTTGACCCATGTGCTCTCTGTCAGCTCCTCACCCATCCCCAGATGAAGTTCCACGCACTCCAGCTGGTCACTGACATAAAGGGTGACACCCACTCCTCATTTCTCCTGCCTGTCCTTCCTAAAGAGCCTGTATCCTTCCATTTCAAGACTCTAGCCATAGGAGCCATCCCACGATGTCTCTGTGATGCCAGTAAGATCATGCACATGTCTCCAGCTCCTCTTGTTTATTCCCCATGCTGCCTGTGCTTGCACAGCATCTGTTAAGTTGGGCCCCTGATAAAGCTGACTGACGGGCTGGAGTGGCTGGAATTCCTTTGAGGTATTTCACTGGTGTTTCCCTGTTGGCTCCTGTTACTTCAGGACCCCTGGCTCATTTCTGTAAGACTTAGGTGTGCTGCAGTGTATCCAGCATGTCTCTGAGCAGCAGTCTGAGAGCCTGCACCAGCACCCAGTCACTCCAGTCTTGGCATGTCATCCTAGAGCTTGTTGCAGACAAGCCTAACATTATCCCCGTCCACTTTCAAGCCTAGTTTAAAGCCCTGTCAATGAGTACTGCAAGCTTCTGTTGCAGCTTCCCTCTTGTTAGTCAGAACATATGGTTGGTTCTGTAGGCCTCTTAACTTTTCTACAGAATGAAGAAAAAACCAAGTGTAGAGGGTTTTAAAGTGTTTAACAGCCCACGTAAACTGATATGTGAAGTAACACGTTAATTTTTGTCTTTAAGTTAATTTTTATTGCAAGCTTTATTGTTTTTCCTTACATACAGATAAGAGTTTTTGCTTCCTGGTGATGTATCTAGTTGTCTTTTCTCACTGAGGAGGAAGTTCTATGCACAGTGTTTGTTTTAAGAAGTCCCTTTGTTTAAATTGCAATGTATCTTTAATTTAGCTGTTTTCCCTTTGTTCAAGCAAGCATTATTTTCCAACAACTGGCTATGAATTGGCAAAGCAGGAGTTCAGTATTGAAATTGTTACTAATTTAGCACAGATTTTTCTGGGAGTGTCTACAAGAAGCATTGTAGATTATTTAAGCTGTACACAGAGTTTGAGTAATTTCATTAGGATGTTTATATTAGAATTGTTGTTACTTGAGGATGTTGAATTTCGGCATTGTAGCAACCGTTTGTATTTGAATGAGAGTATTCAAAACCCACCTGGACATGTTCTTGTGTGACCTAATCTTGGTGATACTGCTCTGATGGGGGGGTTGTACTAGATGATTTTTGGAAGTCCCTGACATCCTGTGATTCTGTGAGTGTGTACTTGCATAGGTATGCACCTGTAAACAGAAACAGAAGGAATATTCATAGAACAACTGCAGACTGTGGAAATGGTAGTTTATTTTTTTATATTTTCCTTGAGTAGAAAATGTAGTTCAATTGATGCCTATGTACCATGCTATGTAACTTGAGGCCTTCAGTGGAGTTAGCCAAGATAGGGGTCTCTATTTGTTCAAGATCTCTTCACATCGTAAATAGAAAGAAGCTTTGACATAATTCAGCTCATTTAAGAGCTTAAACTGTGATTTGGAGGTTCCTGTGGCTCAGTGTTTACCAATAGATGTGTTATACATGTACTAGGACCATTTTGTGATGCTTTTACTTTCCTGTACAGGTTGGCTGTGGACACAGTGTGAGGGTGCTGTCTGGTCACAGCCATAGCATCATAGGCTCACAGACTGGTTTGGGTCGGAAGGGACCTCAAAGACCATCTGGTTACAGCCCCCTGCTGTAACACCCCTCACTAGACCAGGTTCCCAAAGCCCCTTCGAGCCTGGCCTTGAACAGTGCCAGGCATTGAGCTATCACAGCTTCTCTGGGCAGCCTGTGCCTGTGCCACACCTCCCTCACAGGGAAGAATTTCTTCCTCATATCTAATCTAAATCTACCTCTTGCAGCTTACAGCCATCAACCCTTGTCCTATCATTACATGGCCTGTAAACCAGTCCCTCCCCAGCTTTCCTGTAGACACTTCAGGTACTGGAAGGCTGCAATAAGGTCTCCCTAGAACCTGTTCTTCTCCAGGCTGAATGAGCTCAATTTGATCTCAGCCTGTCCTCAGGAGGACAGCCCTCTAATCATCTTTGACACCCTCCTCTGGACTCACCCGAACAGGTCCATGTCTGTCTTGTACTGGGGACCCCAGAGCTGGATACAGTATTCCAGGTTGGTCTTACCAGAGCGAGGTGGGGGTCTCATGAAGGTGACATGCCAAAACCCACTCTGTCATACTGAGAGTAGCACTGCTCAGGTGCCTTTGTCCAGGGGCATCCCCCAGCACTCTGTGAGTACAGATACAGCCTGCAAGGCCACAGGGTGACAGAAGCAGTCATGTTAGTGCTTTAGGCTAAGTATGCAAACTTCAGTGGTATAAACTGGGTCTAGCTACTAATATCTGTTAGAGATGAAGAATAATTTGTGTTTCACCTGCCTTTGGATTTAAGTTTAGGGAGTCTATTTCTTCTATGTGTGAAATGTAATTTACAGAACTTTCTAAGTTAAAAGCTGTTGTAATCATTGGACACTTGTTACGTAGCGTTTTTTAAAGTGAACTCTTTGAACACGTGTCTGTTTACTTAAAAACCCTCTTGCATTTAAATATGTAGAATATGTTACTGGAATTCAAGAAACTGGAAAAGTTGATTAAGTATATATGTATTTTTTAGTATATATGTATATTAATTTCTCTATATAGAAAAGAGTCATGCCTGACAATTACTTTCTTCTGTCTTTCTAATGCATGTGCAGTTACTGGAAAATAAAGAATAATTGCCTCTGATTTTTACATTTCATAAAAAAAAAATCATCTTGGTAAT
This sequence comes from Hypotaenidia okinawae, assembly GCA_027925045.1. Lineage (NCBI taxonomy): Eukaryota > Metazoa > Chordata > Aves > Gruiformes > Rallidae > Hypotaenidia > Hypotaenidia okinawae. Next base: position 18,603,433 of record BSDF01000005.1, on the reverse strand, counting down.
TGGTAGGGCAGGAATTGATGCTTCCTGAATTTTTACATTGCTATCTGATTCTTTGCTCTGTTTAATTCCTAGCACTCTTTGCAGACAGCTTTTTTTATGACCAAATATTTGCATATAATCCCAGAATAACTCTGTGGTACTACTTAACAGGAACTACATAACATAGTGGACTATAAATAAACGATATAAAACATAAATATGTAATTTTATTATTTTTGTTATTTATTATGAAAATATTTCACATTTAATTGTTATTGTTATCATAGCTGTGCTTGGAAAAGTAATTTAAAAAATAGGAAAGTATATGTGCTGGTGTATTTCTAGCCTTGTAAATCATACACAAGTAGACTTAATTACTCTTTTTATTATTATTTTTTTATTCTTTTTACAGTCTGTGTATATCCCACTCAGTCTTTGAGATCTGTTTCTCAGCAACACTTGGCACGTTTTGCTGGGTGTGAGGGATAGTCAGTATGTGCAGCAGAAGTGCAGATGGTACATATCCTTTCCTCTCTGTGCTGAGATGAAGTTCTCCACTCTGAGTTTCTCTCATAGTTGGCTTACTTGTTTTCAGAGTTGATCTCTGAAGCTCTCTTCATTCTTTTGCCCTTGCTGCATCTTGATGTTACAAACTCACTGGGGCAGGAACCATCTTTTAAAGTAGCAGCCACAGTGGCAGCACTGTTGCTGTCCTGCAGAAAGCAGTTTCTGCTGGCAGGGCTGTGCTGGCAGATGGCAGCTACTTTAATACAAACATATACCTAGCAATTAAATAATGTGATTCTGACTTGAGCTAAGAGACATTGCCCATAACTGCTGTGTGTCTTTCACATCCTTTACTTGACAGACAGTGGCAAGAGTGGGTCTAGTGAAGTACTGCTGTTACGCTGTCTGGGATTCCCTGTGTTAATTACATCGTGTATTGCCACTTGGGTTCTGTAAAATGTATTTGGATGTGATTTTTTTCCAAGTTATAGTTCTTGGGGATATATATTGCTCAGCTCTACTGATAAATACAACTAGTTGCTTTTACTGGAATAATAAAAACGTTGTATTTAGAAATATTTTTTTCATAATATGATTTCTTTTCATAGGGGAAAGCTTCAGGGAAAAAAAATAAAGTTGTGTCCTAATTTCATGCTTTTGTCCAGCTGTTCTTAAACAAAGCCTAGTTATTGTTACTGCCAAAGATAGTATTCCCTTCCACCCCTCTGCTTTCACCGTCTTCCTGGTTCATGGAATTCAATTTTGAAACAGTAGTTCAGTATGTCTTATATGAATCTCTTTGAACATGATGCATAATACCTGATGTCCATATCTTCTAAAATGGAAATGTTCTGAATTTAAGAAACACTAATTGCCTATCAGCACATATTTCAGGAAGAAGAAGCAGGGCAAACAATTTGTTTTGTTACAACGATCGTGGTTTCTAGACTATGTCACCATGTTTTCTACTTCCCTAAACAATGTCCATTTGCTGGTGTGTCATCAAAATATCTTTAAACTGGGAAAGATGCTTGGCAGCAAAGGCTCAGAGTAAAAACTCCTTTGGAACAATGTCTTGTTTGGTCAGTTTTTGAAAGGTTAGTTCAAATGGTGGGAAAAGTCAAGAGCACTACATTCTCTTTTTTTTTCCTCTGTGGAAATATTTGATGTAATAGAAGTACTAATTGTTGAAGAGCTGACATAACAGTATTATGTATTATCACCAAAAAAATTACTTGTAAGGATCTTGTATGCTGACATGTAGTTATAGAATTAATAATAAATTGAATTTATTATGGATCTTGACTTTCTCTACTGCTTTCTGTCCTGTTCATTTCTTTACACAGGAGTCAACTATTTAGTAATTTTTTAGACAATTGTTAAATTATATCAGGGTTGAGATAATTGAAAGCAAGGGTTGGTACACCTGCTACCTAGCTGTGGTTGTTGACAGGTAAGGTATCTACTCAAAAGGTCACAATTCTGTGTCAGGTTAGCTGATTTTAGTCAGGGCCAATGCAACCCAACTCTGTTGGCCTCTCATTTCCACCCCTTTGCAGTGATCCAATTTTTATGTTTCACCTTCAGGAGGAGACAACTCAGATTACCAATTTCTCACTGGACTGGAGGAGAAGCCTAACTGGAAAATAGTCTCTTCCTGGTTGCTGGCTCTGATCTGGTTCACATATGTTTTTGCCAAAATAGGCAGGAAAATGGGTGTTAGAATAAGTGGCCAAACAGCAAGGGAAGTGGAGACAGGTTCTTTAATTTATGTGGTATTGTTGCATAGTTGTTGCACTTGTGTTACTGTTTCTGCATTGTACTTGTAAGTTGAAATGGCTGGCTGTGTATCTTTACTTGCAGGCTAGACACTTCAGGTTTTACACTTCAAAGTGTTCATCTCCTGCAGTGAGTTGAATTCTTCTCTCAATTTGTCACTATACCTTGAACAAATTGCTATTCCTTGGCACATAAGGGATGGCGCTCATGTGCAGTGCACTAATCCCATATAGTGACACAGGTAGTGCACCCCTTCTCTCTTTCTTTCTGAAAAAGTCATTGAAATTTGGGTTTCATGAAGAAGAGAGGTTTTGTTTTGAAGCCAGTTCAAACTGCTAATTTTTACAGGCTGCCATTCTCAGTGTGTAGGATATGTTTTCACACAGTCGAACTTATTCAACTAAATGGCAAATCAGCTGGGAATAGAAACATACTGTAGTAGACCATGGCTTAAGCCTTTTGTCCCCTGAAAAAATTAAGAAAGGACAGCTAAGACAAAATGCAGTTCATAGCTGTAGTTTTGGGGTTTTTTTTAAGGAGGTTCTCTGAATAGCTGGTGGCGATGGATAATGGCTTGTATTCAGCTGGCTCCACAATCCTGTTTTCCTGTTAAAAATGGAAGACACACTTTGAATATGTTAAGTAGCATAAACTTAATGAAATGAGTTCTGCTCTCAAGGCTTCTCTGTAGAAGCTGTATTTGTCTGGAAGCATTAATACAAACCTTCCTTTTCCTGGCAATTGGCTCTTGTGGTGATAAATTCACCCTCAGTGGATTTGGATGTTGACATAGATGTTTTTAATTGTCTTCAGTCTGTTGATAAAATGCTTCTGTTTGTCAGAAGGTCAACACTTCCTGGTGTTGCTCACATGTAACTTACTTTCCTGGATGTATTATTCGAAGTATTGCATGTTCTAGAATAGAATTGTAGTTCAGGTAAGTATTTCAACTTTCAGTTTGCAAAGAGCATTTCTGATCTAAATTTAAATAATACCTATAGAGATTTCAAAAAGGACATAAAAAAAGGAACTTAATAAAGAAAACGTTTGCCTGAAGTGTTCCGGGGGTAAGGTCACATATTGAGATTGGAATAAAATTTTTCCAATATAGAAAATTTTGTTTTGCTTTTGCTAGGCAATCTTTCTCCCATTGCCAAATGGAAAAAACTATTCATAGAGTTCTCAGTATGAAGATAGTAGGAATCTATTTGCTCAGGATGCCATTTTTTAGTAATGCATTCAGTTTCATGACTGTCCCATTTGTCTTGTAGGGACGATGAGCTTCTCCAAAACCCAAACATATACTTCAGATGATAAAATTTAGCCATCAGGTAAAGCCATTACAATATAGTGGTGTCACTGCTGCCAAAATAAAGCTCTCTTCTTTCTGTTTGTGCAGCCAAACGGTGACTTACACTGGTTGGTGTTTTAAAGGAAACTAGTATTTGGACAGGTCCTAACTGGATCAGACTTGTTGACTCGGTTTAAGAAGCAAGAGCTTTTATGCTGGTACAAAGAAGGGACAAGAAAGTAGACTGAGATGAGGAGAGTGCAAAATTACTTTTGAAAACTCAGTGACTTTACAACTTCTGTATTTGCTTTTTAGAAATGTGGCATAATTCCAATGCTTCTGTATTGTGGGTGGAATAAAGTTTAAAGGTTTCAGAAATTATTTGAGTAGACTTTTTTTTGTGGGATTCCAAGTGAGAAAGGAATTCCAAGCAAGAAGTTTTGTTAACACTAAATACTAAAATGAATACTAACATAAGAGTAATAAATATTAAAATTTCTGAATTAATTTACAAAGTAAATTGTTGTCATAAAACCTTAAGGAAGTTTTAGATAAATTACTATTATAAACAGCTATTGCATGGAGCATTACAGAAGTATGGGACAAAACTTTATCCTGTCTGGTTTTGGGGTTTTTTTGGGTAATTTGTAACTTACTTAGTTTTGGTCATCATATTGTGATAGTAAATTGAGAGTGAGAGAGTGAAATTTTAAATCTTGGGTAAAGCTGGGAAAAACCACCAAGGTAAGTGCATTTCTCAGAGTAAAGAAAATTTATTAAGTTTGTGGATAGTGGCTACCGCTATCATCCGGGAAGAGGATTTGTGGAGAGATAAGGCTTTCGCTGGTAAAACTTAATTATGTTTATCTAATCAGTGTTTAAAGAGAGAAGGTAGTAAGGAATATATGTTAAAGGGCATATTTTTCTAATTAAAAGACATGGATCCTTTCTCCTAATTCAGTGCTGGAGCTATCACGCTCTGATTGCTTCCTTTTTTTTCTCCAGGAGAAGGGATCTTCCAGTTCACAGATGCATTACAGCTGTGTGTGCTATTGCAAAAAGCTAGTGTCGGTTGTTCTGTTTACTTTTCTGAAAGTGTTGTAAATCTATTAGTAGTTTAATGGAAAGGGAGTCCTTCCAGAACTCAAAATGCTCTTCCTAGATGTTCCCTAAGCTAAAGCATAGGCTTTGAGTCATAAATATGAGGAAGAATTAATTTTAGAAGTTAACATTCAGAGGGATAGGATGTTGTCGACTAAGTTGCCAAAGTATTCCTATTCAGTAATTAATGTAGATAAAAACCACCTGAAATATTAATCCTCTGTTGAATCTTTAATGTTTTATTTTGCATGTCATGCTGTGCTCTGGGAAAAGGAGATAGTTCAAACAGTTCCTGCTGTTACTGTCTTTTGATAGGCGCTATTACGTTTATGCAAGATCATCCTGCCAACAAAAATCATCAGTCTGAATCTATTGGTTCTTGTAAAGGTTGCTTATCAGGAGAAACATAGCAGCACTGTACATGACTAACTAGCTCTGTCATGGGAATTTGAGCACGAACTTGCCTCATCTGTCCCTTTAGAGAACATTTTTGCCTAGTGACACTGAGACTCATGACTGCATGTCTCTGCAGTGCTGGTAGTGAGAGTTCCCACTCTCCTTGTCATTTTCGTGTGTGTGATTTGCATGTTAGTCAGCTTGGGATGTTGAAGTGTCTGATACATTCCTTTAGATCTGGATGGTGACATCCAGTGTCTATACAATCTGTGCATATGTTTATTTTGTTCTTATAGGTAGATTGTATTGTTTGTTACACATCTGTATTGCACTTGCTGCAGGAGACTTGATGGGTTCTGCTGACTAGTGTATGCATTGGTGTTTACAGTCATTTTACGTCAATAGCTTCTAATAGTTCTATGTGGGGAGGTTTATAAGATATCTGTCTACTTAACTTATTGGTAATTTCATGAAAATGAATTAAAATTGCCCTTTACGTCTCCAAATGCCATAGAGAATTATGTTTCCTCTGTCTTTATATCTTTCTTTCTGTTTTTTTCTGTAAAACTTCTGTCATTATTACTCTGTGATGTTGACATCAGTAAACATTGTAAAGAGGCCACAAGTAATGGAGGGGAAGAAAATGAAGGGGAATTACATTATTTAGTAGAGATAAGAAGAGCATGTCAACTAGAAGAAACGGAACTGCTCAGAACAGAATGTGAGCAGCATATTGCCTTTTGTGTGTCATGTCTCCCAAAATGTTTTGACCTGTTAATACCCCGCCCCTCAGCATCGTATCTTGACAGTAAGTAATTCTGGGGAAGATAGAGAAAGACTGGTATCTAAATCCAAGAAACGGATTTTTTTGGTGCTTTTTTTGGTGCTGTTGACAGCTTTTGACTTCTTGCTGTAGTTCTGTGACTGGTTTCTGAGAACCAGTAGGATCATGACATGAGGTAAGAGAGACAGAGCTGTCAGCAGTCTGTGGACAAAGTATTAAAAGGTTAAAAGGATTAAGTGCCTGCTTAACTAAGAAAAAAACCAGATGATACCCATCCTTCTAGCTCTACTACTGTATTTTTAAAAGCTATCTGAACAAATAATTCTCAAGACTGGAATGTGATCCCAAAATTGCTTCAAATGCAGCACAGCAGTTTTCCTCCTACATCTTTCTTGCTGCTTTCAGAGGAACTACTGTTGAAACTGTTTTGAGGAACTAAAGCTTTGTATTTAAAACTTCATTTCAGCAATACAAATACATTACTTCTCTGTAAATACTGAAAATATTGAAACTACTACAAAATCTGATACTTCATAGAATCACGGAACCACAAAGTCACAGACTGGTTTGGGTTGGAAGGAGCATTAAAGCTCATCTAGTCCCACACCCCTGCCATGGGCAGGAGCACCCTCCACCAGACCAGGTTGCCCAAAGCCCCATCCAGCCTGGCCTTGAACACTGCCAGGGAGGGGGCAGCCACAGCTTCTCTGGGCAGCCTGTGCCAGGGCCTCACCACCCTCATAGAGAAAATTAATATTAATTTGCAGCTTCAGTTTAGGAATCTAAAGTAGCGAATTGATTTTACAGAAATTATACAGTTACTTCTCTTCTGATTATGATGGTCTGTTCTTACTGCTTAAATTGAAATGACAGATTCAGGAGCAATAAAACTTGTATTTCTGTTCTTGATTTCAATTTGCATGTGTAAACCTCAGTTCTGCTCCTATTTGTCAGTGTTTATTTTGCCTTCCTACAGAGCTCTCTCCCATAAAATGACAATCAATATCTGATTTTAATTATGATATATTTACTTACAAGGCTTGGATTTATAGATGGTTTTGAAGCAGCTTCTAGACTCTGTAAAGGGTTCCTGAGTTGTTTTTGTTCTAATTAGTTGTCTTATTGGATGTTAATGTTGAACATGAAAGCATTTACATTTTTTAAAAATATAATTTGTATTTATAATATATAATCTGTATTTTTCTTTATAATGCTCCTAAATGATCACCATAGTTCTATGACATACTAAATGTTTTCTTGTGTGAGAATACTTATCAGTGGTGTGGAAGGTCTTGACAATTTCTGTTCTTAAGCACTAGTATGACTTACAGTATATGTGAATATAATCATGATTTCTTCCGTATCAACAACTCTGTTCACAGCACTGTCTTTTTAAATAGAAAAGTGATTCTCCTAGTCTGTGTTTAAGACAAACGGTGTGCTCTATCTGTGTAGTCATAATTGAAAATTATTTTTAGCATAGATACTGGAGAAGTACAGGTAAAAGGTTTCAACTGTGCAGTGTGATGAATTAAGATCTGTTGCAGACCTTTTTATGTTCTGTTTTGTAACTACTCGACAGTTTTGTGTTAATATAGGTAGAAATAGCTTATTTCTTTTGACTCCTTGTAGTGGTTTGACCCTGGCTGGAGGCCAGACACCCACCAAAGTCGCTCTATCACTCCCCTTCTCAGATGGACAGGGGAGAAAATACGTATTGAGAGGCTTAGGAGTTGAGATAAGGACAGGGAGAGATCATTCTGCAATCAGTGTCATGGGCAAAACAGACTCAGCACAGAATAAAGAAACTCTGTAATTCATGCCACTGCACTGCACGCCCAGTGACACCAGAGTTGGGTAATGAGAAGCAAAACCAGATCCTAAAGCACCTCCTCCTGCCCCTCCCTTCTTAGCAGACTGCACTTTAGTCAGGATTTAGCTTCCCCCCTGCCGTCCCCTGCATTGTGGCATGGGAGGGAGGCGGGGAATGGGGGTTTCACTCAGTTCCTTCTTAGCTGGGATGGGGGGAATTGCTTGCACCCTTCCCCTGCTCCAGTGTGGGGTCCCACCCATGGGAGGCAGTCTTCCATGGACTTCTTCAACATGAGTCCTTTCCCTTAGGGCTTCAGCTCTTCCCCAGCTGCCCCAGCGTGGGTCATTGCTATGGGGTACAGTCATAAATCATAGAATGTCTCTTAGTCTCTCAGGCTCAGACTGCTCCAGTCTGGTCCCCCACGGGGTCACAATCCCTGCGCCCCATCCCGCCTCCCCCAGCAAACCTGCTCTGGTGAGGGTGTCTGTCTGTCTCTCTCCCTTCTCAGGCTGCAGGCGCTGCCAAGGGCTTGCTCCAATGTGGGTCACAGCATCTTCCACACGTCTCCACCTGTTCCAGCGTGGGGCCTCTCTACAGGCTGCAGGTGGGGTCTTGGCCTTTTCCATGGGCTGCGGGGGGACACCTGCTGCACTATGGGTTTCTTCTCCATGGGCTTCAGAGGCATCTTTCTCTCCAGCACCTGGGGTGCCTCCCCCCCACTTCCCTGGCCTTGGTGTCTGCACAGTTTATTATACCTTCTCACTCCCTTCTCTGGGGGCAAAAACTGGCTGCTTGCGGATTTTTTTCCCCTATCTGTGATTCCCAGAGGTGCTGTGACAGTTGCTGATGGGCTCTGGCTTTGAAACGGCTGGTGTTTGCTCTGTGGGGCCTGCAGAGAGCTTCTGGCTGCTTCTTGCAGAAGCCACCGTGCAGCCCCCTCCTCTGCCAGAACCCAGCCATGCAAAATCACAACACTCCTCCCTAAGGTCAAGCATGTATCCATACTGTAGTTTTTAACTTTTACATGATAAAAATCTAAATATTTCTCACTGCAGTTTATTAGCTAATATTTCTATAGGTAATCAGGTATGCAGTCAGAGATGGCATACAGTCGTCTTGTTTTCATAACAAAACTAAACCAGCAAAACTGCCACTTAATTGGAGGAAGCATAATATGTTCTTTCAATTCTGTTCCTCCATTCTGAATAATGTCCTGCTGTCTGAGTTAACAGCTTGTACAGAGAACTTGTTCTATTAACCATTCTCAGTTACAAATTATACTACTAAGTTCTCAATACTACCACAATTAATTAAAATTAGCCTGACCGTGTAAAATTAAGGTACAGTTAGTTCGACTCTTTGGGGCATTTTTGTAGTATCATTTGCAAAGATAAGGAGGCCTTTGTAATATCTTTGAGATTCTAACTGTCTTCATAATGCAATCTTATCGCCTGTAAATAAATTCCTCTTTGTTACATAAGCAGACAGTTTCTAAAATTTTGCATGTGATTGGCATGTTTAATTAAGATATTGTCTAGTAGTATGCAAGTTGTTTGGGGTTTTCCTGAATATAGAGGTGGTTCTTTTTTTAAACAAACAAACAAAAAAACCGTGCTCTGGTCATGCTTAAACCAGTGTGTGCCAGTCATGTGTATAATCCTGTGTTAGAGTTGAAGTAATTATTTCATGTTTGAAGAATAAACACGAGCATATGCACATACATACTTTCTGAAGCCGTTCTTGAGGACAGAGCTCTGAAATCATGCCAACTGATAGCACCAGAAAACAAGGGACAGACACTAAAGTTGTCTTCAGTTAGCAGAAAGAGAATTGATTATCAGCCGGATGTGTTGCATTTGTATGGCAAATTTTCTTGTCTCCATACAGATAAATGCAGTATCTCAGTGGGGTGGACCATGAATCACTTATTACCAGATTGTAAAGAAGGGTATAAAATAAGTCAAAGGCAGCAGGGCCCTCAGCTCACAGTTCAATATAAAAAAATATTTTTGAAAGACATCTTATGGCAGACTGTAAAGGGTTATCACTGTTCACTCCCCATTGTTATCTAGTACTGTTCCATTAACTCCGCTGTAAAATTATTTACTGTGGAATATTCTATTCCTGGGTCACAATAAAATAATTCTGAAGTAGTAAGAGTGATTTTTTTTTTCTTTAATGAGGTTCCTTTTCATGGTGTATGTGAGGAAATTAAATGTTATTCCCACATGAGAAAGGAAATCTCTGTCAGAGGCAGTACCAGAATCTGATTTTGTGGCTTTTGCTTCTGAGTATGTTACAAGAAATCTGTCTCCAGTACAGGTTTTTGTACCTTTTCTTCAATAAAGATAATTTCAAAACTGAATTTGCCTAATAGATGCAGTGATAAAAACTATCCATATTTACATATGTGGCTGAAATTAAAATCAGAAAAGTAACAAGTAGAATTTATGATCCTAGGGTGGTAAGACACTGGAAGCGGTTTCCTGGAGAAGCTGTGGCTTCCCCCTCCCTGACAGTGTTCAAGGCCAGGTTGGATGGGCCTCTGGGCAACCTGTCTGGTGGAGGGTGTCTCTACCCATGTCAGGGGATTGAGACTAAGTGGACTTTGAGATCCCTTCCAACACAAACTGTTCTATGATTCTGTGATCTTGTAGCTTAGCGCAATGACAGGTGGTAATTGCTTTTGGCATGTGATGAAATGGTATTTCCCATCTGTTCTTCTGGGGAAGTTCTTAAGTAGGTAAGTCTATCTAAAATGTTTTGGTAGCTATTTAATTTTGTGGTATATACAACTGATTTACTTGGAACAGAACTTTATTTTTGCTGTGTAGGAAAAGAGTTATGTAAATTGGACTTATTTTCACTGTATGCAGTAGTAGTGTCCAGGCTTTAACGGCCTGATATTAGAGAATCTATGTGCAAGAATGATAACTGTGATGAATGCTTAGCTTTGAAATGATGTCCATTAGCTTTGTGCATGCTGTTTTGCTTCATGGTTGTTACAGTCTAGTTTTTCAAAGGGCAGTTACAGCACATTTGTCTTTTATCTCCCCGTTGTTATGGGGCAAGAGCATGTATATGGTCAAGTGCCATTGAAGAATGGTCATGCACCTCTTTACCTGTGGTGATTAGTGTGGCCATACCTAAATCAGCCCATTAAATTAGGGGAAGTTTTAGTAGATAGTAAAGCAGTAAGTTTTAACTTTCTTCTGCATCATCAGAAGTAATGTATGACACACTGTTTACCATAAGGCAGCGGTGCCTTTGAGCCTCAGTAATGATGATTCTTAAATAGCATCAGAATTGTCTGCAATTTAAAAAAGAAAAATGGTAGTGTTACTAAGGCTTCAAAAGAACATTTACTATTGTACTTCATGTGTTAAAAGACCTACCAGTCTTTTGAAGGTTACAGATGGGCTTAAATATACGCTGTATGACACTAAGTATGGACAAGAATTTTCTGTGTATAGTTAAGTAAACCATTTCCTTCTGCTGTTCCTGCACCCTGCACACTGTTCTTCTCTAGATGCCTCTTCAAAGGCCATACACCTCCTTCCCCACCCCCTGCAGAGGGAGTATTTTACTGTTAGAGCCTGTCTGGGTTAGAGGACTCTGAAGTTGTGAAACAGAAACGAACACAACAAACAAATCTAACCAAACCAAAAAAGCCACGTTACATTAATTTTCTTTTATTTTTAGCTTCTTCCTTCACCTGTTCTTTGAAACTGTTCTCCTACAGTCCACTCCTACCTGCTTCACCTCCCTACTTAAAAAGAGAATTCTGTTTCCGTCATCAACTTCTGCTTTGCTTTTCATTTCTCTTTCCATATACTCTGCATAATTACTGACCAGTGTTCCCTTTCTCTAGCTTCCACCAAAGTCTGAATTCGACCCTACGCTAGATTAAAATTGTTCTAGCTGGGGTCAGACCATTCTGTGTCTGGTCTGCTGGACACAGACCATTCACATTCATCCTCTATGATATATTTGACTAATAGGTGTATTCTTTTTTTCCCTCATGCTTTCCTCGCTCTGCCTAACCATGTTTTTCCTTCTACTCCTGTAACATCTGATTGTAGGCTTGCCCCTCCAAGTCTCCAAGGATTCCCAGGAGTTACATTGCTTTGTCCCTTCTCTTGTCACTGTAGTCTTGTGCTTTGCCTCTCTCCTGCAGGCCTGTCTCCTTTTGCCTGAATTTGATTCCCTGTAATTTCTTCAGTATATCTTCAGATATTTTCAGTGTCACGCTGACCATGCCCTGTCTCAATCTCCTTTTGAGGTATCAACTGTGGCAAGCCTGTCAGCTACAGGACTCCAGATCCCATGTGATCTAGTGATGTTTTTTAGCATTGTATACATATGTATGATTCAAAACTTGATCTCTAGTGTAACTTGAACAGGATTTGGGTTTTCTTGTTTGGTTGGGTTGGTTTTTTTTTGTTTGTGGGTTGTTTTTTTTTTTCTCCTTTATGTTTTTTTTTTTAACCCAGAAGCCTCCAATTTATTTAAATTCATATTCCCATTAAAAATATGTAATGATTTTTTTTAAGACTTCAAGAAATCCTGTTTTCCCAGAAGTGGTGTTAAAAAAGTGAAGTGTAAGCATGAGATGTTTGATGCAGAAGTTTAGCAAGCTGTAGTAAAAAGTGCCAAGTCTGTATAGCTCGCAGATGGTCAGTAGCACGTCTGAAGAGAGAGCAGTTTTAGTACTTTTTGGGAGCTATGGGATTTCATTTGCTGTTAAGTAAAAATTAGTAGGATCCATCAAGTCTTCTACACTGAAGCCATCCCAGATGTGTCAGGTTCTCAATAATTTATTCCTTTTTATGGCATTGTGATACAGAAGGGAAAATTATAATTAAGTTCTGGTTATAATTGGACTTTTTTTTTTTGTAGTGAGGTGTACTATTTTACTGAAGGACTAAGGATACTGTATTTCTCTACTCATATAAATAGTAATCTAATACTTCAAAATATAGCATTTTCTTAAAAATGTGTCATATTACTGGAGTTTTGGTGCTCAGTTACAATGTATATACAGATTAGGGTTTTACTTTTGCTGCAAATATTAATTTAGTATTTTATAAAATGAAGATATGCTCATTACTAATATCCCATTACTAATATTTGTTGACTTCTTTACTGCTACGTTAGATAAGTTTTTATAGTAATCCCAGATATATAAAAATTAATGGGTCTATTAATTGTAAGATTGTATTTTGCTTAAAATTTGTCTTCAAGAAATAATCATATATAATCTTAAATCATGTATCACTGAGGGCTGATGTTTCAGTATCATATAATCCCAAGGAACCTCAATTCAGGCTTTTTAAACTCCTGCTTACAGCAAGGTCAGCTAGAGCAAGTAGCTCAGGACGTTGACTAGTTGGATTTTGGATATCTCCAATGAGAGAGATATGTTTAAACAGAAGTTCCTGTGCTTCAGTTTGTGCATATTGCTTCTTGTCCTGTCACTGGGCATGACTAAGGAGAGTCTGGTTCCATAATCTTAACTCCCTGCCTCCCTTCCAAATTGGGTATTTTTACACTTCAGTAAGATCCCCTTGACCTGTCCCTTCTCCAGGCTGCATAGTCCCATCTGTCTCAGCTTCTCCTTACATGACACATGCTCCAATCCCTCAGCCCACTTCGTAGCCCATTGCTAGACCCAGTCCAGTATGTCCATGTCTCTGTCATGCTGGGCAGCACAGAGCTGGAGCAAGCACTCCAGATGTGGTCTCAACAGAGATGAAGTACACCACCACTCTCTCTGCTGGTGGCACAAAGAGCGCCTAGGGTGCTATTAGGCTTCTTTGCAGCAAGTGCACATTTTTGGCTCGTTCTCAACTTCCTGTCCACCAGCACCCCCAGGTCTTTTATTTGCAAACCTTCTTTCCAGTCAGTAGACCCCCGTCCAACTGGTGCATGGGGTTAATCTCCACTTGGATAAATATTGGAGGCTTTTGAAGAAGTTTATAACATCACCAGTGGATGTACCTGTGGTTTTTGATTCTCATTGTTTCTAAGATGTTATTTTTGAGACAAATCTATTTTTAAAATGCTAGGCTTCATATTTTTCTGAAGGGACATAAGATTCAAATGCATGTTACTGTACATCAGCTGTGCCACAGTGTGTGTTCTGACCATGTGTGCTCTCTTTCCATACCGGGCATATGGGAAGAAGCTGATGTCTCCATCAGTGAGACTGCACTGAGGTGAAATTTGTTACTTCACTGTTGGCAGCCACGATACAGCAGTTCTTGCAGCTCAGCTAATGTAGTCACTCACCTCTGTAAGCTTATTTACCTGGTAAGAAGAAAAATGGGAATAACAAATGGAATGCTCATTAAATTTGTGTTAATTAAACCCAAATTTAATATTTACATTGAAATTTTCATTTATAACAGTAAAGGCCCCATACAGTTCAGCTCAAAAAGATAGTGAGAGACAGCAACATGATCTATTTTTAATTATTTTATTATTTTTTTTTTACCACACTACCCTTGTGTTAGCTCACTTGTTTCAGCCAAGGTTTATGGTTTTCATAAAACGTTTACTGGAACATTGACTTTACAGCTGTATCTTTTATCCCCAGACAACTTTTTTTTAGTAAGGCACTTGATATTTAATAGAGTATGTCATCTTTTCCTTCAAAATAATAAGGTAGAAAATTCTTGGATTAATGGGCTGTCTTCATAAAATGGATACTTTTCCTAAATTTGCATTACTAGAACAAGTATTGCTCAGATTCTTTTAATTGGAACAGTGTCCTTAGTTTTTCTGGGAATGACAGAAAATCTTTTTTCCTGAGAATTAAAAAAAAGGTCATGTTTTATCAGACTTTCTTAGGGAAATATATGCACTAAAAAGATCAATATTTCACTGCCATGTGGGTGTGTGATATTCAACAACCAGTCTTTTTGAGCAGGCAGTTTAGCATGTACCTGCAGACAAATCTTCCTTCTCCAGCCCTCTCCCATTGTCGTCTTAGTCCTGGGGAGCAATTCCAGGATTCTGTCACCACTTCTCCTTGATGGAGATTTCTGAGGCTCACAGGCAGAGTTGAGTAACTTACTATTCAAACACAGAACACAAGTAGCTCAGCATTTCTGTGAATGGACAACATCCTTTCCCTTACCATCTTCCTTCTGTGGCAGACAGTTGATAAGCTGGCAGCAAAGCCCAACAGGATTTGGAGGAATCTGTGCTTATATTTATCACTCCCTTCAGAGGCAGCATGTTCTTGCTCTCAGGTTTTATTCCATTCAGATTAACACTTGATCTCCATAGAAGTAGAAACTAAGATTCCTGAAATGCGTATTTAATCTTCTGGGTTTTTTAAATTGCAGAATGCAGGTGTGGTTCTTCCCTTTCTGGTCACTCATTTCATTTATGTGTTTGCTCTGTTTTCCAAAATCACCTTTTCCTAATCTCTAAGCTCACAGTATTGTGCCTTGCTGCACAACCAAGCTGAGGACTTCCCTTACTCATGTAGGTTTTTATGTTGTGCATGTGATAGGTTGTGAAGAAAACTATGATCTTCAACTCAAAAAGTAGTTCTTGCTAACAAAATGACAGCTTAAGGCTTCTACTGACATATGTAGAAAATCTGGTGATGTTTCCACTCAATGTGAACACTTGCCCTTGGGTAATGAACTGAGGTGGCAAATGCACATCTGGTGGCTAACTTTTGGGAAAATGTAAAATTTATTGAAAGAAGATGCTTTCCTTAGTCCTCAAGCACCATACTTGCCAGTGTTGTTCAGAAACTAGCGATACCTGAATCGTAAGAGTGAGAATTTGACTTCAGTTGCATTGTTTTTCAAATTTATTCTCGTACTTAGGACTTTCTGAAGTTTTTGTGTGACTGCTCTGGAAAACTTGGAGACATAATACAAGTTAGAAGACTGAGAAATGGGGAAGGGAAAGGGAAGCAAGACTGGGGAGTAGGGGAAGATAACTGTTTCCATGTGAAGTGTGTATGAAAATTACTGTAGTTTTACGTATATAGTGTTAAAATTGGACTTTTAATACATTTAAAATGTATCTGTTGAATAGTTTTCTTATATTTGCAGTGAAATTTATATAAATATTGTAGTTCCTACACATTTAGATAACGAAGGTAGATTTTGAAGCAGATTCTGAGAACTCGTGGTACCCCACAGACTTCTTCATGTTAGTCAGAGGCCTCTTCTAGAGCTGAAGGACGAAACTTGTGTAGCAGAATCTCACTGTACTGTTACAGTTCTTCAGTCTGGTGCAAACCCCTAGTATGCTTTTGTCCAAGTTTTGCCTTTTTGTTTTGCCTACTTTGTATTGTCTTTGGTCAGCTCTTCTGTTTTGTTCTCTTTTCAAGGGAAGGGCGACATATTACCAATCTACTGTCTACTTTCCCAAAGTGGAGTGATTTCAGTACCGCTGTTTACTTTCAACTTTCTTCCCTCAGACACTTTGATGTTTCAGCCTTTTGAGGCTGAGAAGAAATTTAAAATTATGACTCTTAACAAGGCATGCTGGCTTCAGATTATATTTCTTATAATCTGTGCCTGACTAAGGATGATTTTGACAACGAGTGGAATTTGGCTCACTTGAAGATTTCTAGTTTTAAGTCATTGCTTTGTCATAGGTTTCCTATGTTGTTTTGTATCTTCACTTAAGGGCAGTTGTACAGTAGTACTTAGCATCTATTTGATCAGATAGTTAGCCAGCCCCTGAAAACCATTCAGCATGTCTTATAGGCAAGTGGTTAGAAAAATCCTTAATGCTAATGAGATGCCATAGCCCTTCATTTAGGACAATGTCAGGATATGAATAGAAATATCTCATGTCTTTAAATGTAATGAGACTGTAATATTGTTTTAACTACAGGTATCGAGAGGCTATTCACAAGTGGGATGAAGCAATTCAATTAACTCCAGAAGATGCTACGCTTTATGAGATGAAATCACAGGTAAAGCATGACAGTATTTTATTGGTTTAGAAAATAAAAAAGAAAACATTGTGCTTGTGAACATATACTGTGCAATGTTGTCTAGTTTTTGCTTTTCCCCACAGAACAGGGAACATGAATTAACACATAATAATCCCAGTTGATCACATTAAACAACACATATTTGTTAGGACATGAATTAGGATACTAATAGGTATGAAAATACATATCCTGTTTTTAAAAAAAATGCTCTTCTGCAAAAGTGATTTTAATGTAGATTGAGGATGAGAACAAGAAAGATATAGTTTCTTACATCCAGTTGAGCAGATTAGAATGGGAAAAACTATTTTTAGGATTGTAGCTATCCAGAATATGTCTGAAAAATACATTGTTTAGATTTAGAAGAAAAGTAGAGAGAGAAGAATCATGGTATTTCAGTGAATGTGATATGTAACTTTTAGGAAGTTTCAGTAATATTTAGTTTTAAAAGTCTTCATTGCTGTTGTTATTCTTTTCTTGAATAAAAACCAAGACAACACACCCCCTGCCCCAAACAACCCAAATCAAAAACCCCATGCCAAAACAAACCCCGACAAAACCCAAAGAGCAAAGCTGTCTGTTTTCCAAGGTGTGGTGACTGTTCTGTTTTTCCCTGGGTTCTATCACATCTCCTCACAGTCAGATTGTCTATGAAGAAAGTTTGATTCTGCAGAAGAGTTAATTAAACAATCATAAGCTTATTTCAATAAGTAATGAAGGATGCTTTCATTTTATTCAGGTGCTGAATGTTTACATCTTATTTGGTTTTGTATTTAGCTTGATAAATACTTGATTGTTTTTAAAGTTTTTCTTTGTGAATTAGTTTGGGAGAAGGGTACTTTTGGATTGTTTTATCAACATGTATGTGCATAAGGGAGCCAGATAGACTCTGGAGAAGAGCTTGGGGAGGGGTGTATACGAAGGGCTGATTTCTGACTCGATTTGTTAATTTGAATGATGTTGGCCATAAGATGACTAGTTACTATAAATTTACTTTAAATTTTCTAGTGTGATTCTCTCATTCTATGTCCTACATGATGCTGAAGAGTGGGAATTTTTCTCCCCACTTTCTCACTAGGCTAGATTTGTAGTTATTTAGTTCTTCCTCACTTCTAAAAGAGGAGGCATAGAATCATCTAGTCAGCATGATTGGAAAAGACCATCAAGATCTTCAGGTTCAACCATCAGCCCTATACCACCATACCCTCTAAGCCAGCTCCTGAAGCACCACATCTACCTGTTGTTTTTGAACAGCCCTAGCAACAGCGATTCCATCACCTCCCTGGCCAGGCTGTGCCAATGCTTCACCACTCTTTTGGGGAAGAAATTTTTTTCAATACCTAATCTGAATCTCCTCTGGCACAAGTTGAACCCATTCCCTCTTGTCCTGTCACTAGTTATTAGGGAGAAGAGGCCAACAGCAGCCTCACTACCACCTCTTTTCATGTAGCTGTTAGCGAGCTGTAAGGTCTCCCCTCAGCCTTCCCTTCTCCAGGCTGAAGAGCCCGTGCTCCCTCAGGCTCTCCTCATAAGACCTGTTCTCCAGACCCCTACTCAGTCTAGTTGCCCTTCCCTTCACCCTCTCCAGCACCTACATGATTTAACTCTGTTTAGCACAACTCTCTTTACCTGGCCCTCCAATCAGCTTATTATCCAGCAAAGTGTATGCAGATCCAAGCCACAAGCAGCAAGCTTCTTTAGGAGAATGCAGTGGGAAACTGTATCAGAGGCCTTGCTGAAGTCAAGGTGGGCAATATGCACAGCCCTTTCCTCGTTCAATATGCAGGTCACCCTGTTATAAAAGGAGATTAGGTTAGTGGGGGAAAAACAAAACCAACCCCCCACTTAAAATAGTTTTATACATATTGTTTAAACCTTGTGGAAGTCCTGCAGTGGCTCTTTCTCTTAATTTGGACATACTTAGAATCAGATCTGTATATTATTTATAAAGCACACTAATATTTATGGATCTCCTATATGATTTAAGTGCTTGACTCTTACACTGTTAGAGTTCTGTGGTAACAAAACATCTTCCACATGTAAAAATCAATTGAATATTTACTTCTATTTGGACGCCTTTACATCAGTGCTAATCTAAACAAAGGATCAGTCTAGCCAAGTATCCTGACAGCATCCAACAACAGATGGCTGGAACAGTCACACAGACAGTGCTAGCATGTTGCAGTACTTATGCTCCGGTACTTTTCACACCCTTCAGCAAGCTTTGGCTCTGGGACTTCTCTGTGTTTAGAGGTGCTTCAAAGATTTTTCTTCAACAGATAGATCTCATGGCTTTCTGCTGTCTTGTAAACTTCTAGCGTCTGCAGAGCTATGTGCCAAGGAGTTCCAAATCTTAATCATGCACTGTTAGAAGAGATAGAAAAAAATGTAATTCTGCTTGATTCAGCTTTCCAGTTTGCTGTAAAGTTTACTAATGTATGTAGCTGTTCATTTGTGGGTTTAATTTTTAGCTCTTCTATTCTATTCTGCTAAGATGTGAAAATAGTATTGGTCCCAGAAGGGTTTTTTTTACTGTAAAGATTTAACTGTTTTGCAGAAAAGAGACCATCTAGGATGATTCCTGCTAGGTTAAAAGGAAACAGCTTATGTGCTCTGAGGCTGGCTTTCTAACACAGGGTGTTTTGAAGCCTTTGTTTTGCAAGTTGATTTTGCTGTTGACTTAGAAAGGTATTGTAAAGGACTGTTACATTCAGTGGGACAAATTAGTGAATACCTGTCTTGTAACAGTTCTTTATTACAGTCTTACACAAATGCAGGAATTAAGCTGGCTCTTCGAAAGTACTCTATTTAATTGAAATTATACAAATATTTTTACAGTGGAAATGACAAGACAACAGGGAACTATATAGCTTGTCAGAATCCTAACTATGATGCAGTGACTTATGCAAATGCATACTTCGTAAAACATCCTTCAGTTTGCACTCCAGCTGCAGTACCTTATGCTGAGGGGACATACATTGCTTCCTTGGCACCCCAGGCTCTGTATTTCAGCTGAACAGCAAAGGAGAGTTGGAGGAATGAGGTACCTGGCTTTCCTTCTGACCTGGAGGAGCTGAAAATCCGTCAGTGTGACTCTGATTCGTCTTGTCTGTGTAACAAAACCACTGGAGAGTAATGAAAGCTGAAATAATAAAGGTACTCCGGCCTCTGCTTTCACTGTTCCTCTGCTTCCTTTCCTGAGGGGAGAGGAGTGCTGGGCAGTTGCACTGTTTGTCTTTAGTTTCAGCTTCTGATATTGCATAACTTTTGTTATGCTGTGAATGCAAACACAGCAAAGGCATATATTCAAAATTTTATGTATTTGTAGAATTATTTATTGAATCTTTTTAACGAAAGCACTGATCTTGAAATTGGTAACATCTCTTTTAATACACACAAATAATTATTACAGATTTTTTTGTGGTATGACTTAACACCTACTGGATGCCTGGTTCGTGTGTAATTCGGTATCTTGCTACTTTTAAAGACGCTAATGCCAATTGTAAAAATCTGTTTTTGATAAAATTACTTTGCTATGTAACTAATTAAAAAGTATTGTATTAATATGTAAATTAAACTGTCTTGGAGCTGACTAGTTATTCCAGTTGAGCATACCAAGTACTGCAGCTATTGCTGTGCAGTTAAATGAGAAAGCTTTGGTAGCTCCAGAAGAACTCTACACTAGCTTCAACAAGGGGTGCTGGACCAGCACTGGGCCTATGAAAATCTGCCTGCCTTGGTCCATGAGTCACATTCTAGAGGAGGTGATTCATGTTAAGAATGAGCTTGAAATATGCAAAGGTTCCTTATGGTCTATACTAATGTTCTTTCAGTGAAGAAGAGTCTCCTCCTGAAGTAATTTCTTTGGAGAATTAACATTGGATGGATTGTTTTGCACAGGCTTGAATTTCTGTTTATCATCCCACATTTATTAGGATGGTCTTAAGAAGGGTTGTATGGCAGCTTCCTAGATTGTTAGTATTTGCTTTCCCAGCAGCAAAGTTAACATTTTAAATACCCTGTTGTTTAATGTGCACCTCAGATAAATATGCTAATGACACAGTAGGAATCTGTAAATATTTATGGTAAGTTCTTAAAGATCTGTATTTTAACAGATGTGGGGCAAATGTCTTCCCAGTATTACTGAGCTGCAGAAATTGTGTTTAAAGTTCCCAGTTGTCAATGACACTTGCAGTAAGTGTGTTTCCAGAAAAACATATGGGAATTGTGGAATTGCTCAACTGCTTCAAAAGCCCATAAAAGTTGATGAGATATTTTTCCTTTGCTCTCAACTACTCTTTGATCCATTTAAAAACAGATTAATTATGGTGTGTGGAGAGGTTAGGGGTGCATTTGAGCTGTTCTTTGCATGCAAGATCTTTCAGTGGATATTGCATCACCAGCCTAAACTGCTCCCCTGTTCAAGCACAGTGACTGGCAAGTAAATTTTTATGCAAGCAGTTAATTTCTGTATTTTTGTTCAAAAAAAAAAAACTTTAAAAGACCTCACTAGTTGTTGATTCTAGTTATTAGATAGTTAGTATTAAAGTGTATTGAAAAGAGCATATGAAGGTTACCTGTATTAATGTAGTCAGTTTGAATTTTGTGAGCTAAGTTTCTTAAACATTGACTGGATTTTTTTATTGCTGCTTTAAATTACAAAGCTGGAGGAAAGGACTTTGATGCATTCTTTGAATTTGGGTCTGGATGGTTGTAAACTGAACCATGTGATACTACTTCTTGGATGAAGAAAGTCTCTTGGTAATCAGGCATTCTACTGCTCTACACCCCTCAAGATTTTACCTGAATTGTGTTGCTTATCCAGTGATATTTACGCCTCAGATTTCAGATAACATTGTCAAACACATGGTGCAACTCTGATAGGATCCCCAAAATACACATAATTTTTTTTTAATAGATTTTTATAGAAACAAGTAAATAGAAGTATATAAAGAAAATTCTGGATGTTGGAGCAAGTCCAGAGGAAGGCCACAAAGATGACCAGAGAGCTGGAGCACTTTTCCTATGAGGACAGTTGGGCTTGTTCAGCCTGGAGAAGAGAAGGGACTGTGGAGACCTTATTGGAGCCTTCCAGTACCTAAAGGGGATGACAAGAAAGCTAGTAAGGGACTGTTTACGGGGGCATGGAGTGACAGAACAAGGGGTAATGGGTTTAAACGAAAGGAGGGGTGATTTAGATTGGATCTGAGGAAGAAATTCTTCCCTGTGAGGGTGATGAGGCCGTGGCACAGGCTGCCCAGAGAAGCTGTGGCTGCCCCCTCCCTGGCAGTGTTCGAGGCCAGGCTGGATGGGACTTTGGGCAACCTGGTCTGGTGGAGGGTGTCCCTGCCCATGGCAGGGATTGGGATTGGATGAAGTTTAAGTTCTCTTTCATCCCAAACCATTCTCTGGTTGTTTCATTCTCTATTTGTCATCAGCTGTCTGAGGATCCAGTTTCTGTACATCCTCAGTTTGCATTCGTTGAACAGGACCAGCATTTCATTTATGTCTATACGTTTTTAACAGGCCAAACCTATCATGCTCATATTCAAGCCATTCCACGTTTGTTCTCCTAAAGATTTTCCTAATCTCCAACTCAGTAAAGAAATAATACCAACTTCCACCCATGCTTCTACCTGCTTTAGGATCTCAAGACACAATCAGATTCTCAATCCCAAGTTTACATTGTAACAAATCAACTAATAATTATTGTTAAATGATGGGTTTGGGATTTGTTGTTTGGTTGGGTTTTTGAACTGGCAGGTAGTGAGAAGAGTTCACCTCAGAACATTGATACACAGTCCAGAAAGCTATGTGGTGAAACACATTGCTGTGTGGTGCAGTGGTAATTGCTTCACAGTGTGGATAAATGTAAACTGCTTATGGTGGGAAGAATTTTATTCATCAGTGTTTTAAAATGGGTTTTTGGATG
Organism: Hypotaenidia okinawae; assembly: GCA_027925045.1. Lineage (NCBI taxonomy): Eukaryota > Metazoa > Chordata > Aves > Gruiformes > Rallidae > Hypotaenidia > Hypotaenidia okinawae. The sequence continues at coordinate 18,580,880 of BSDF01000005.1, read as the reverse complement.
GAAGAAGGAATTGGGTCAGTTTCACTGAGCTTGGAATGTATCTACAAGCAGTGATTCACCTTCCAATCAAGTGAGCTCATCTAAACCCAGGACTTACTCAGATTCATAACACTTCCAAAATATTGTGGGTAGGAGAGAATGGGTCATTTTGCTGCCTGGATTTTTAATACTTGGTCAGTTCCCAATGGCAGTTGCTAAGTTTAATTGTTGTTTGGGTTTTTTTCCTCCCCGAGTTCTTCTAATTCATCTATTTTTTTGAAGCTAGATCTCTCAAACTTAAGCCATTGTAATGGCATGGATGTTCCTTATTTTAATGCATGTGATAATAGTAAGCTGATGTTGGAATAAAATTAAGTTCTGAAAATCTACCTATTGAATATCACTATAAGATGTTTCCTTCTAGTCATTTTTAATATATATGTGCCTGAGAGTCTTTTTTTTTCTCCCTTGTAAGTTTTTTGTTACCTGTTTGATTAGTTTTAAGAATGCATTCTAAAGAAATATTATCAATATAATTGAAAACTAAATCAAATATGCAGTGGGATTACTTAACTGTGAAACTTGAGTGCCTTCCTGCTAATACATTTTGCAAAAGAAAAGTTATCTGAGAAATTATTTAGAGAGCAACAGGAAGGGAATAGAATCTTAGTATGTCAACTGTTAAAAGGGTGTTCATAAGCAAACACTCATATCCTCATCTTTACCATAGGTGATTCTGGCAAAATAGCCCTCTCCTGTCACAGCTTGCTTCAAAAAAGAGCAGATTAAAAACCTGTTTTGCTGCTAAGATTGTCTCTTGTGAAGGTTTTCTCCAGCAAAATTTTGACATGCTTAATATCTTCAGTCTGTCAAATGACAAAATTGTATTTGTGCATTTTTCTTAATGCATGGACATCTAAAGACTCTTTAAGTTGATGCTGAAACATAGAGGATGAGGGTTTTAAATGGATTTTTCAGTCATGCATAGTTTTTCTGTGAAGCATTGTGCTATTTGGTCATTGAAGTATATCTTAATGCAGCTGAATTTCTCTAATAAGCAAACTTCTGTTTAAAAAGAAATACTCCATATTGTCTATTTTAATGGTTTGCAATCTTTTTGGAATAATGGTTACATGTTCCTGGTTGTGCTAGTAATCTGAATGCTTTCCTAGAAGTAACTAGCGGAGGCTGACAATTCTCTGCTGTCCAGAAACCCCCACCATAACCACACTAAAATTGGTGTGAATGTAATTTGTATCAAAACAGATTGCATGAAGTTACTGATGAAGTAATGTGAATGTATGTAGGTCTTGATTGATACTGGTGATGGCTTGCAGTTTGGAGTCAGCTGTGCTGAAGCAGTCAGTAAAGGATTAAAAGTAGGTCAAGAGTTTGTTGTATTAAGTACAGTAGAGCTTCCAAAAAGAAACACTACCCACACAGAGACTTCACTTAGCTCTTTTACTCAAAGAATGTGCTTGTTTGGAAGGGAGCCTTTGTGTGTGTGTTCTATTTTTTCTGTTTTCTACAGAATTAAGTATTTCCAAAAAATTACTGAAGTTAAATGTCTTAAGTGTAGAAAATTTATAAAGAAAAGATATTATCACAAGACAAAATTGTGCAAAGTTAAGAGTAGCAGCAAGCATTCTGCTCAAATTGTGTGTAAGGACTGCTACTCGTTTCCAGATTCATGTTTTGATCACACATCTGAAAGAAAAGATTACTGACTTTCTGATCAGCTCAAGTATTTAAAGCATATGGTGTGAAATTCAGGAAGACCGAGGGCATGATTGTAAGAGGCAGAAGAATAGACCATTATGTTGATACCATGTTGAAGTAAATAAAATAAGAGTAATCTATTAAATAGGGGGTAAATAAAAGGAAACAAATAATACAAATTGTTAAAACAAGGGAAGAAAATTGTTTACAGTAGAAAGTGGGGGCAAGACTTTGAACAAGACATTATAAAATCTTATTTTCTACAAAGTCAAATGGAATTTGGTCCATTATGTGTGATGTGTAGGGATCAAGGACCGACAATAAAAAGACCATAAGCAAGATGATTAAAAGAGGTTTTCAGGGAGCAAAATAACTTTGCTTTTAAATACAGCAAAAATGTAGAGTAAATTTATGTGAAGGAAGAGAAAATTAAGAATGACTCTGTCATGGTAATGACAGCACTACAGTTAAATTGCAGTAAGGTCATTTATGAAGGAGGCAAGGAGTTTAATTCTAGGTATGTTTAAATTAGCAATGAGTTACGCAAGAAGATCTGAAATACAGTGCAGGTAAGTATTTAGGAGTAGCTACATCCTTGAAAATGAGCCTCACACCTTCTACTGTCATACAGAACTCAAGATTACTACAGTATTCAAGTATGTATAAGTACCGATTTGTATGATGTTCATGAAATGCTGTCTGTAGAATTAGAAGTTTGGTTGTGGGTTTTTGTTAGACTGGTATGTTAAGTTCAGGATAAGAAATGCGTGTTTTGGTGAAGGCCACTTCCCTTTTTCGGAGACAGCCTAAGGAGTGACAATAATCCCTTAGGTACTTCAAGTGGAGACCACACTAGACTGTGTGTTATGGGGGGTTGGTGCACCTGCACATAGATTCGGTGCTTGACGTGCCTGTGTGCCGAGTATGTGAGTGGCACATTGCACAACAAAGGGGGCTACAGCACACCTGGTCCTGTCTGGCTTTGTCTTGGCCATGTGGCCAGCCCCCGTGAAAGGACTGAGCACCTTTTGTCATGGACATGCAGGAAGACAATTGATGCGTTGGGGTTTTTGTTCCTTTTTCAGCATGACCTTCAAGATGCAGAATAACTTGTTTTCTAGTTCTGTTTCAAGTAGCAGTGGTATCTGGCATACAGAGGTATTTCACTGCACTGATAATAATATCACAGGTAGAGTAACCCTCAACAAGGCTGCACACATTCATGTCTCCCACCATCTGTTAATTTTGATAATCTCTTCATATGAAAACAGAAGTGTAGGAGAGTAGTGTCTGTTAATAAGCTTATTCTTTCATAATGACTGTCAAGTATAGCTGAGTCATTCTGTTAACAACTGAAAAAAACACCCGTGCTGGACAAAATGCATGCAAATTCGAATTTGTATTTGTTTGTAAGTTCCTTGAGAAACTTAATGCCGTAGTTACTAGAGGCACAGGAATTATCACCAGCATTTTTAAAGCAGCTGTTTAAATTAGCACACACAACGGCTGTAAAATAGGTTAAAGTACAATTGGTCTTTTATTAGTGAGGTCAAATTCAGTAAATAAAGCAGTACAATTCCTTTAAAATCTACAAAAGATTTCCTGAATACTTATGTATATGTTTTGGTACTCTGTTGCAGTAGGAAGTACTGTTAGGAAATACTGAGCACTCCAGGTGCATAAAAATGTTTGTGTGAGTGTAAACTTGGATTTGTTTTCACTTAGGAGAATAAACACATTACAGGATTAGTGTGAAAGCTAGCTCATGGATGCAGAATCAATCTTAGTAGGATGTACACCTATCCAACTAGTAACAGTTTAATTCAGTTCACAGACCTGCTTCAGGTAAGAGAAGCTGCACACAAAAATGCAGCTGAGCTGAGATTTTTGGAAAAATATGTAATATTCATCACAAACTGTTTACAAAGCACTGTTGAGGATAAAAGGAAAGATGACATACAGCTGTGGGTTGTTTTTAAATGACTTAGGTACTTAGAAATTCCAGTGTACAGCCTATTAAATAGACATAAAGAGAAGCTGTAGGAATAGTCTTTATAAAAATTTTGTCTTATGAACAGCAGGAGTAGAGATCCAAAGGGTTTGTCTGAAGCTATGCTTCCCATGTTTCTCTAGTACAGGATTACTTTACTGCAGAAAGCTCCCCCACCCCCTTCTGTCCTCAAGCCAGTGCTGTACAGGTACTCTGTGTTAATGGAATACTCAGTAGTTTTGCATTTGAATCTTCCTGTAGTCCACAGTCATATTTTTCTCTTTAACATATCATAGAACAGTCAGGTTAAATAAATGCTTTTTACACTTCAGCAGAAGTCCTAATATGTTCTAATATTATTCATCATGCTCGTGGGTCAGTTGGGACGAAGGTGGTTGCCCACACATGAGTCTTGCTCTTGTGGTTGACATTCTCATCATTCTGCAGGAATGCAGTTGTCATTTGTTTCTTACACTGGTATCTATCACCATAGCATGTGGGTGTCTGAAGTCATGATCTCAGAGTGATGCAGGTCCTCAGGTAATGTGCCAATCTCATGGTGGTCTTGGAAAAATAAGGCAAGATTTGAGCCATATTATATATTGTTAACTATGATTTACAGGCTTAGTTATGCAGATTCAGTACAAGGAGTAGAAAACTATGGTAACAGGCTGACACTAACCTGTACTGCTGAGTAAGAGAGATTTCCACATCCGGAAACCACTTCTGGTTTGGTTTTTTTAAACAGTGTAGGTGACTTCATGTCTAAGTTAGGCTTAGCTATTGCAGAATGCTTACTTTCTAAATGAAACTGTCATTCCACGCTGAATTACAGGGGTTGTTCCTATAATTGTATCATGTGCACTGCAACTGTGTTGGGTAGATTCCAGTCTGCTATTAAAAAACAGAACCCAGAAGTTTTTCAACAAAACTTGTTTATATATCATGTTTAATTCTCACTGTGTTTGTCCTTCAGTGTACTCTGTTATGCTTTTACAGAGTATGGAGGTTTTAGGGAGGAAGGGAGGGGAAGAGACACCTTCAGAAGCAGTTCATCTTCTCATAGAATTGCTTAAACAGATCAGGTGAATCATCTTCTAGCAAGCCTGTTTCTCTCTGTGGGCTATGGAATGAGTCTGGGTAACTGTCTGGGATCATACAACTGATGTTTAAATAAGGGGAAAAAAGCAAACAAGAAGGTCCAATAGGTCCTTGTGTTTTTTATGTCGGGGTCCCCAGAGACAGGAACCCATGTAGTGTACTGTGTCCAGCTCTGGGGCCCCCAATGTAAGAAGGGCATGGAGTGAGTCCAGAGGAGGCCACAAAGATGATAAGAGCACTGGAGCACCTGCCCTACAAAGAGAGACTGGAGGAGTTGGGCTTGTTTAGCCTGGAGAAGAGCAGGCTTTGGGGTAAGCTTATTGCAGCATTCCCATATCTAAAGGGGCTGACAGGAAAGCTGGAGAGGGTCTGTTTACAAAGTCATGTAGTGACAGGACACAGGGTAATGGGTTTAAACTAAAATAGGGTAAATTTAGATTAGATGTAGGGAAAAATTTCTTTCCTGTGAGGGCTGTGAGGCCCTGGCACAGGCTGCCCAGAGAAGCTGGGGCTGCCCCCTCCCTGGCAGTGTTCAAGGCCAGGCTGGATGGGGCTTTGGGCAACCTGGTCTGGTGAAGGGTGTCCCTGCCCATGGCAGGGGGGTTGGGGACTGGGTAATCTTTGGGGTCCCTTCCAACCCAAACCAGCCTATGATAGAAAGGTAGGTGAGATGAACTCTCCTTGGCCATTAAAACAATGGTGGTTGCCTGGGTATTCCCAGAAAATTTAATTCTCTTTCCACTTTTGCTTATTCTTGTTCCTTTTATTTTTGTTTTTCTCTCATAGGTCTTGATGTCTTTACATGAAATGTTCCCAGCAGTGCATGCAGCAGAGATGGCTGTCCAGCGAAACCCACGTTCTTGGGATGCCTGGCAGACGTTGGGGCGTGCCCAGCTTGGATTAGGAGAGATAGCACTGGTAGGAAAACAGACAACATTAATATACTGAACTTGTAAGCTGCATCTTCTGAATTGTGTGTGAATGAAAGTACGGAACTACTCAAGGTAGCTGAATATCCTTACGTAACCTGAAAGTAAGCAAGAAGGTGGTGGTTGTTGTCTCCAGTATTGCCTCCACCTCGTCGTTCTTCACAAATGCATCCTGTGTGGTTTTGTTGCTGGGCTTATGGAAGCCATTTGTGTTACATAATATGTTTATGGGGTAGCTTTATGCAACAGAAAGGCTTTGGTGACGTAACTGCACATACTGCATTCTGGGTACGGTACTGCTACAGAGCAGCTCACCACAGTTTAAAGATGAAGGTACTATGAAGTCCCAGTCAATATTCAGGCTCAGTTTTATATATGCCTTGCTAATAAATTCTAGTATCTTGTTTTCCCTGGCTCCTACTCTTTTGCTTTCAGTACAGCAAATCATGTGTGCTTGCTCACTCATGCTTTCCTCTGTCCCCTTGACCCTGAATGCTGGCTAAAAAAGCTGAGATGCTCTGCTGTAGCTGGAGTGCATCTTTTCTGTGGCTGGAGCTGTATGGCCTGGTGCTGTCTTAGCCATTTGATATGATGCAAAGGGAGACTGCCATGTCAGATCACACTCAGCCTGTAGGCTACACACCTTTAGATAATGTAACCTGTATAGTGTAATGGTTTGCTGCTAGTTAGTGTGGAAACATAGTGAACTTTTAAATTCAGACACATTCATAAAAGCCCATTAGAAAAATAATTCTTCATGAACTCCCAGTTAGAAAAAAGATACCATTTTTATTTTATTTCTGATAAAAGCACCTGTGTGCTGGTTTGATAGACATACATCTGTTGTTAGAGTGTTTTTTGCAAAGTAACAATGTTTGGATAAAATATTTTCAAGGAAAAAAATAATTATTTTTTGAGGGATGCTACAGATCGTGCAGATCATGTAGTAAGGAGCAGTATTAAATAAGCCTCAAAAATATCAAACCCCAAATGATGAGAATAACAAGACAAAAGTTGTGTTGCATATGTCTAATGTGCTACCTTATGTTGTTGCAGTATAATATTAAATATTTATTATAAGTCCATGTATATCTGCATCACATAAGTGATGACATTCCATGGTTTCTGTGATAGCTAAGGTAAGAGTATATGGTCTGTCCTGCCTGGAGTTAGAATTTGTAAGTATTTTTTTCTTTTTAAGCATTTGAAATTGTTGCTGTAAATTATGAGGGTGTTAAATGCATTCAAAGTTTTATTTCCTGCAGGAATCTTAGGTAACTGATGAGGCTTATTCTTTAAAAAATGCTACACTGACTGTAATGTGAATTACAGATATTGATATGCCCATATTAGTTATAACACCAGGTCTGCTCACCAGATCCCATAAGCTTTGTCTACACCGGCATGTCACATCACACCAAAAGGAGTGGTTAACTTGAGTTAATAGTGTTGGGGGGCCAGTACTCACACAGTTATTTTTTTTAGTTCAGAGTAGCCCTTCAGGTGCTCTCATTGTCGAGCGTAATCAGAAAGGAATCTAATTTTTGTAGCTCAACACTATTCCATGATGCAAACCAAAGCATTTTAAATGGGAACAATCAGTGATTTGCATCACAGCATATTGTTCTTCTGGAACAAAATGCTTCTATAGGTGCCTTTTGTAATTGTATTGACCTTACTGTCTGTGGAGAGAGGGAGGAGGAGTTATCACCCAGTAGTCTGCCCTCTGAATGTTTTTGTCTCTGAGCCCAGAGGTGCTGAAAGACCTGTTGGTGTCCCAGTGCCTTAGTACTGGCTCTTAATACCTTTTTGCCTTTCTGACTTCAGGCATATTGAGCTGCCTTCTGCTTAATATATTCTCACATACAAAGAGGAACTCGGGGAGTTATTTTGAAATGCAGATAATGTTCACTATTTATTTTCAAACCAGGCAATTTTGAAGAAATCTTACAAGATTAAGACTGGAGGAGTCTTAAATTATAGAATCAAGGAATATCCTGAGTTGGAAGGGACCCATAAGGATCATTGAGTCCAACTCCTGGCTCCACACAGGGCCAGACAAGTCAGAGCATGTCAGACTGAGTGCATCATCCAGATGCTTCTTGAACTCAGCCCAGCTCAGTGCTGTGACTCCTTCCCTGGGGAGTCTGTGCCAGTGCCCAACCACCCTCTCAGGACCTCTTCCTAATATCCAGCTGTCCTGGTTTCAGTCAGGATAGAGTTAACTTCATTTGTAGCAGCTGATGGAATGCTGTGTTTGGGAGTTAAAATGGAAGCAGTGCTGATAATACCCTGATGTTCTTGGTTGCAGTCAGACAGTCAAGGACTTTTTCAGCTTCTTCTATTTCTCTATTCTTGAGAAAGGAGGGGCGAAGCCAGGACAGGTGACCCAGATGGGCCAAAGAGAGTATTCCATGCCAATTACTTCCTGCCTAGGAAAACGGGGGGGCTGTTGGGAGGAAGAAGGGGGCGGTCTCGGGACGCGTGCTTCCTCTCGGGACGCGTGCTTCTTGGGGGGATGGTCGGGTTCCGGGACAGCTCTGGGTGGTACCTGAGTTGTGTGGTTCGGTGAGAAACTGCATTGTGTATCAATAGTTTCATATTCTTTTGCTCTAAAGTCCTGTTAGCATTGGTATATTTTATTTTTCTGTTATCTTAGTAAACTATCCTTATCCCAACCCACGGGCCTCTTAGTTTCTTGGTTTTGGAGGTATTTGCCCCTTCCTTTTCCCTTCCCTTGTTTTCCCCCTTTTTCCCCTCTTCCCCTGCTCTTTTACTTTAAGAAGCAGGAAACTGCGTGGATCTCGGCACACAGCCGGGGGAAACCACGACACCAGCCTAAACCTCCCCTGTCGTAGCTTCATGCTGCTCCCTCAGGTTCTATCCCTGGTCACCAAAGAGAGGAGATCAGGGCCTGATCCTTCACTCCCCCTTGTCAGGAAGCCATAGACTGTGATGAGGTCTCCCCTCAGCCTCCTCTTCTCCAGGCTGAACAAACCAAGGGACTTCAGCCTCTCCTCATAAGCCTTGCCCTCCAGACCCTTCCCCATCCTCATTGCCCTCCTCTGGACACTCCCCAATATTTTTATGTTCCTCTTGTACCATGGCACCTAAAACTGCACACACAGCACTCGAGGTGAGGCTGCACCCGTGCAGTGCAGACTGGGATAGTCACCTCCCTGGCCCAGCTGTCCATGGTGTGCTTGATGTACCCCAGGATATGGTTGCCCCTCTTGGCTGCCTGGGCACACTGCTGGCTCATGGGTAACTTGCTGTCAACCAAGACCCCCAAATCCCTCTCAGCACAGCTGGCCTCCAGCATCTCATTCCCAGCCTGGATGTGTATCCAGGGTTGCCCCTTCCCAGGTGCAGAATCCAGCACTTGCCCTTGTTAAACTTCAAGCTGTTGGTGATTGCCCAGCTCTCTCATCTGTCCAGGTCTCTCTGCAGGGCATCTCCGCTGTTGAGTCAACAGCACCCCCCAGTTTGGTGTCTGCTGCAGACTTACCTAAGACACCCTCTAGTCCTGAATCCCGGTCATTTATGAAAGTGTTAGAAAGAACTGGGCCTAAACTGGAGCCCTGGGGAACCCCACTGTGATGGGCCACCAGCCAGATGTAACTCCATTTACTGTCATCCTCTGAGCCTGACCCATCAGCCAATTGCCCATCCAAAAAAGGCTTAAGTGATTTCATAATCATTGAACCTGTGGAGTCTTCTTGATCAGGTGATCTAAGTCATAATTATCCTTTTCCCATTAGCTTTTCATTACTGTGATTTTCTAAATTTGTCACTGCATTATCTTTTTTTACAAAAAACATTAATAGTCAGGGCTTTTTAGTAATGTTTTAAGATTTTGGAATTACTACCCCTCTCAAGAGCAGCTTCCTCTCTTTGTTTCATTTCTCCCCCACCAATGTCTGTCTTCACTACCCACATCCTGCCAAACGGTCTGTTGAAAATACGTTTATTACTTCACAATGGATGATGTACCACTTCTTCTTAGGAAGAAACAGTTTACTGTATTTCAATTTCAAGTTTCCCAGGTCTAAAATACATCGTCAAAAAAAGTCTGGTTTATGTTGTGAGCTACATAATATATTAATTTTTTGCAAACAAAGGAAGATTTGGTTTGATCAAACTTGGGATAGAGTGAGAAAAATTAGCCCCTTTCTATTTAGCTTTTAAAAAGGCTGTTTGCTCTTTTTTTCTGAATTTACTAAATAGGGTAATTCAGCAGTAATACTTAAATAAATACTTTTTAAAAAAGGAAGTTCTGCCTGCCCATATTTAACTTTATTTCTCTAAAGGCAGAAATTCCTTGAATTCCACAAATTAATTTGCAAGAGCACACTTGTGTAAACTTTGCAATGTGAATGTGGGAACTGTAGAAATGTGGTCAGGCTTGCAGTATTTCTGCTGTGTTGGTGATGAGAACTAAGGCAGTAAGTTTCATACTCACCTTTCATTAGAACAGTTTTTCCCATGAGGCTGGGTGAGCCCTGCACTCAACAAAACAAAGCAAAAGCAGCATTAAGAAGTGGCCAACTGGAAGCAACTGAGTCTCCCTCCTTGGAGAAATTCATAAGCCATCTGAACATGCTCATGATAACCTCAGCCAGCCTGAGCAGTTCTGTGATTCTGTGACTTAATCTTACCACGTTGTGGCTGTGCCTCCATGTCAACTCTGGGATATTCAGGATTACAGAGGTGACCGTGCAGATTTGTAAACATGAACTTTTTTGTAGAAGCCTTGGCAATGGGAGTCCTCACATCAGCCATTTTCTTTTATTTCTCTTGAAAGAAATAGTTTCTAGGTTAAAGAAGGGAGTATGTACTAGCAGATAGAGGTATTACTGCATTTTATTGGAATCCAGCTAATTAACAGAACTAATTATGAATTAGAGATAATTTTCCAAAAAGTTATTAATGTAAATGTGTACAAACATAATGATTTTGATAATCAAAAGGAAATGGGTTGGCTTTCTATTGAAAAGCAGTTAGGTCTGTCCTTCAGGTTCTGTTCCTGTTAACTTGAGGGGATAACTAACTCAATTTTTTTTTTTAATATAAATTTGTATGAGAATATAGTATTTAATTACACTGCTGTGACTGTTATCCTCCTAGGCATGACAAAATGTGTGCATTATTCTATAGCAATGGAATATTTAACCTTATCATTATATTAATATAGTTGATTATTCTTCTGTTCATAAATGAACAGAAAAAGGGGCAATGAAATTTTAAGAATTGCTGTTTGTTTTATTACTTTGGCCTAGAATTTCTTGTTATTCCATTTACAATTTTCGTGTCACGATTCAAATGATACTGCTTTCCTTACCAGGATTTGGTGAAAGACAGTTCTTTTGAGAATAAAACATGTGACAGGACATTTTTCTGTCCTGCCTGTTCCATCTTGAACTACACACCAGCTATATACACATTCTCATGCATAGTATTAGGGGAGTGCTACATCAGAAAAAATTAGAATTACTTTTGTCAGTTACAGTAGGATTCTGTCAAATTATTTTCAACAGCTTTTAAACAGTCCTACACAGCTATAGATAATACCCAGTAATATGGGCTTTCCCAGATGTCCTCTGCTAGTCCAGCAGTCTCCAGCTACTAAAGTGTCAATTCTTTTTATTTAAACAACCACTGTTGGAAGTTGTAAATATATTTTGATAACCCACATAATGATTTTTTTTTTTTTTACATGCACAAAAATACCTTCTACTCAAAAGTGGTTCTTATTTTCAGTCAAGTAAACAGAAGGGCAAGCAAGTCTCCTAAAGTTCAAATGGCCTTTCTGATACGTTTCAGCAGGGGGTACTCAGTTCTTGTGAGCGTTCCCTGCTGACTGAGCTGGGGCCTTCTGTTACTTATTCCTGTCAGATGCTCAGAACTTTTGAGCTGTGATGATGAAGTGTGTCTTCTCAACATTTTGATGAAAAGTATTAGCTAGAACAGATGCAGAGTAAGTGAGAAACTGTGATTGGGGAGAAAGTTGTTTTACCATTAATTTAAGATTCTTTGTAATAACTTTAGCAGTATAATTTGGTAACAGGTAAAAGTTTTCCATCCTCCTGGATTTTCCTGATTTGCAAGTTAAAGAGCACTCTTATAACTGCAGGCTATATTTTCTTGGGCTAAAGATGACGATTTGTAGGATGGGATATTTTCTTTGTTGTTCTTTTGATCATTATGTCTATGCATGTAGTAGAGCACAGGGTACAGATCTGTATGGTGGAAGCAGCATGAAGCAGTTAATTCTGCAGAGCATGCTGTAGTGTCCTACAGGACTGGTCACTGAGGTGTAAAGGCAGACAGGTGATGTGCAAGTATAGGAGCAGGTATAGCATAGAGCTTGAAATTTGGCTAGATGGTCATGTGGAATGGTCTGTGGAGGGGGGAAAAATCTGTTTTTGTCTCATAGCAGAGGGCTTACTTGTGATAACTTCATGCTAACTGGAGGAAAAGGTAAAAGGCAAGAATTCGAGGACAGAATGGTGTCAACCATGGTATCAGGTGGGTTCAGGTACTTACTGTGTATAGGCATTGATAGAATATTCATTTTTTTTACTGTATAAATGTAAGGTCGGTCTGCTGCCTCGGGGTGCACGCTTGTGGAGGAGAGATCCCCCGTGCATCTGCGCGCAATAAACATACCTACTTTATAACTTTCCAGTTATACAGTCGATTTCCGTACGTCACAGGCAGTAAGTGATGTGAGGGAAGAGGGCTGGGAAGCAGTGAGCTGGTGCAAAAGGAGACCTGGGAAATGGGAGAAGGTACCAGAGTGGGATAAAAACTTCTTCAAAGGAAGAGGAAGAAGGAAGCTGTGGATGTGAGGAAGAGGCACCTTGAGGAGAAATGTGAAGTGGACAGGGGCTGTTAGGAAATTTTCTGAAATTCTAGTTGGTAGAGAGATCACAGACTCAGAATTGTAGGGGTTGGAAGGGACCTCGAGAGATCATCGAGTCCAACCCCCTGCCAAAGCAGGCTCTGTAGGAAAGGTTGCACAGGGAGGCGTCCAGACAAGTCTCGAATATCTCTGGAGAAGAAGACTCTAGATGTGTGCCTGGGCCCAGAGAAACTGAGGAGATCTTTTTCCATCAACTGCTTCAGGCCATTATCTTCCTGGTCCCTTCTCATACCTGCAGGCTCAGGCATATGTTCTCTGGCCTCCTGTACCAGCCATCTGGCCCTGACCCCCAGAGGGAGGACAGCTGCTGAGTCACTGGAGGGATGATGCATCTTCATCCACACTGTAAATTCTCTGCAGTAAAAAAACTTCTAGCACAGGAGTATTAAGCTAGCATTGTCTCTCAGACATCTATCAAATGGAAACAAAGACATTCATGGCCTTATAACTTGGCCAGATTCCAATAGGTATATTTAGTCTTTTGTATCAGGAAAATTGCCTACTATGTTTCAAGGGCTTTCTCCAAAACATCAGAACACCAGAACCTTTGAATAAAGTGGTTTCATAAACATAAGAACCACAAAATATTAAGTGTTCACTTCATTTTTTGAAGACAGAAGAATTATTTTTGCTTAAAATAAATTTCTAAATAGAAACTGAACAGAAAAGTTGCACAGAGAAGTTCAGCCTGACTATTTCAAGTTAAAATAGATAATACCTACCATTCAGATTATATCATATAAACTATGAAATTAGAGTAAAAATATCTGAAATGCTTGATTTTTTTTAATTTAAAGAAATCTAGTAAGGACTCTAAATAAAAGTGAAATTTCATTATGTTCACTATAAAAACTTGTTATTTTTGTTCACAGTGAGTAGTGAAAAAATTAAGAGAAATTCTAATAAAATATTATCATAGAATTGTAGAATGGTTTGGGTTGGAAAGGACCATTAAGAGTCACCTAGTCCCAACGCCCCTGCAATGAGCCAGGGACATCTTCAACTAGATCAGATTGCTCAGGGTCCCATCCAGCCTAGTCTTGAATGTTTCCTTGGGGCAGCCACAGCTTCTCTGGGCAACCTGTCCTGGTGTTTCACCACCCTCGTCACAAAAAATTCTTGCTAATGCCTAATCTAAATCTACACTCATTCAATTTAAAGCCATTTCGCCTCGTTCTATGGCTGTGTGCTTGTGAACAGTGCCTCCCCAGCTTTCCTGCGGGCCCCTTTAGGTATTGGCAGGGTGCAGTAAGGTCTCCGTGGGGCCTTCTCTTCTCCAGGCTGAACAAGCCCAACTCTCTCAGTCTGTCTTCACAGGAGAGGTGAGGCTCCAGCCCTTTGATGATTTTTGTGGCCTCCTCTGGACTTACTCCAACAGCTCCATGCCATTCCTGTACTGGGTACAGGATGCAGTACTCCAGGTGGGGTGTCACTGGCGTAGAGTAGAGGGGCAGAATCACCTCCTTCTGTCTTCTGGTCATACTTTTTGTGCAGCCCAGGATAGAGTTGGCTTTCTGGTCTGTAAGCACGCATTTGCTGGCTTATGTTGAGTTTTGCAGTAGATTTTGTTGTAGTCTTCCCTACAGAAGCAAGAGCATCTATATGAGTAGTTACAGATTTAAAATACCTTAGTCCTTACGTGCAGGGTCTCAAAGACCACAGCTGCTGTTTAAAATTAGGCTAGAAGTACCAAGTTTATCTAGTGTCACCACATGTTCCTATAATGCTAGACAGGGGAAGGTGATTTACATATCCATCCTTTGGAGATTTACAGGTAGCACTGCTATTTCTTTTCTTCTGAATATATAAAATGAATGGCTGTGGAAGCAGTTTTGGTGGCACCATGAAGTTTTATGTGGCTGACAATTCTCTATTTTTGAGTGTTGCATTGCTTCTTTAAAATTAATTTCTCTGCTTTTTTTGCCACACTTGAAATTTACTTTATTATTATTATATATTTATAAAAATGTCACACATTAAATCTCTTTTGTAATAGATTTGCTAAGATGATTTTCTTGTGCTCTGTTGTATGAATCATCAAGGCAGCTTCTAAGCTTATCAAATGTTACTTCACATTTGATTACATTGTTTGATGTTCTTTATTGTGTATGAACATAACTATATAGGCAGGTTTTAATTAGGGACCCTCTTTCATGGAAAATATAAAAGCAGATGGTGTTTGATTACATTTTGTTTTCAACAGAAATACAAAAAAACCCCACCATTTATTGTTTACTTGTAACTCATCTGTCACTGGGAAGCTAGCAAAATTGATAAAATAACACTGTTTTGCAAGATATAAACTGCAGTCCTTCTTCTGTTTAAAGTTCAGTATACTCCTACACTTCAGAGCTGGCTGTGGACCAATAATAAAGTATTTTTTTTTTCCTGGAACTGAAAGGCTGCCTATTACAACACCATTAATACAGATAGCATAATCAGAATTTCTTAAATCTGATTTGTGTCTCTGGTCAGCTGCATTCACGTCATACAGAGTTCATACGTTAATCTGTGCCAGCAGAAGGGTGAATTCGCAGTTTCTATCAATGCATATGAAAGGTTGTGATTTTTCCAATTAATTTGTATGTTTTAAGTATTTATAAATTACGTCAGAATATGTAATTCCGTAGTTGCTCCTATGTCTTTAAAGTGTTTAAATGCGATCCTTCACAGATATAGTCCAAATCCATATCATGGCTGTTTTCCCACCCTATGGGAAGGATACCTTATCACACAAGAGTTCGGTCACTCAGGTGGACATTTCCTTTACTGACCAAGCAGCCAGCAGTGTAAAGTACACATAAGTGTACACATAAGTGGGTAAGGTCAGTCATGACCTTTTCACTGTTAATATAGGTATATGTATGGTACAGTTGTAATTCTTGGTCCAGCATTTTTCCAGTATTGCATCAAGCTCTTCTTTTGCTAAATATCACATTGACTAGATTACATAGTCACATTTTTAAAAAATATTTAACAACTAATAGTCTACTTGGACTTCAGTAAAGCCTTTGACACTATTTCTCACAGCATTCTGACTGAGAGAAACTGGCTGCCACTGGCCTGGACAGGCAGACCCTCAGCTGAGTTAAAAACTGGCTGGATGGCTGGGCCCAAAGGGTGATGGTAAATGGAACAAAACCCAGCTGGAGTCCTGTCATGACTGGTGTCCCCCAGGGCTCAGTCCTGGGTCCAGTCTTGTTCAACATCTCTATCAATGACCTGGATGAAGGGATGGAATGCTCCCTCAGTAAGTTTGCAGATGACACTAAACTGGGAGGAAGTGATCATAGAATCATAGAATTGTAGGGGTTGGAAGGGACCTCGAGAGATCATCGGGTCCAACCCCCTGCCAAAGCAGCTCCCTAGGACTGATGATCTACCTGGGGGTTCAGAGGCTCTTCAGAGAGTTATGGACAGACTAGACCAATGGGCTGAGACCAATGGGCTGAAGTTTAACAAGCTGAGTGCAGAGTGCTGCACATGGGACATAACAACCCCATGCAGCGCTACAGGCTTTGGGGAGACTGGCTGGAGAGCTGTCAGGCAGAGAAGGACCTGGGGGTGTGGGTTGACTGCAGGCTGAATATGAGTCAGCAGTGTGCCCAGGTGGCCAGGAAGGCCAATGGCATCCTGGTTTGTATCAAAAATAGTGTGGCCAGTAAGTCTAGAGAAGTGATTGTGCCCCTGTACTCAGCATTGGTGAGGCTGCACCTCGAGTGCTGTGTCCAGTTCTGGGCTCCTCACCATAAGAAGGACATGGAGGTCCTCAAGTGAGTCCAGAGAAGGGCAACCAGGCTGGTGAAGGGGCTGGAGGGCAAATGCTATGAGGAGCAGCTGAGGGAGCTGGGGATGTTCAGCCTGGAGAAGAGGAGGCTGATGGGAGACCTTATCACCACCTACAATTACCTGAAGGGAGGTTGTAGAAAGATGGGTGATGGTCTCTTCAGCCAGGTGATAGGAGACAGGACAAGGGGAAATGGCACAAAGCTGTGCCAGGGCAGGGTCAGATTAGATGGCAGGAAAAAGTTCCTCACTGAAAGAGTCACTGGAGCCTGGAACAGGCTGCCCAGGGAGGGGATTGAGACACCATCCCTGGATGTGTTAAAAAAAGGGTAGAAGAGGTACTTAAGGATATGGTTTAGCGTAGGACAGGAATGGTTGGACTTGAGGATCTTTTCTGAGTTGAACTGAAAGACAGGATAAACAGTATCAACTGTACTTAGTTGTATCAACATAACATGATTTGTACTATTATAGGAGCTCTTTCTTAGAGCAGCTTTCCAAGTTGGGAATTTGTCTACTTTTCCCTGTTGAGGTAAGTGTGTTTGCAACCACAGATCTGTTAGAGAAACTGTTTATTATGAGGGATGTAGGATTGCTGAAATATTAGGTCTGTATGTAAAATGACTGTGTGCTAATGTAAAAGCAACAACAGTAGTGATACTTTAAATGCCAGTCATCCCTTTTCTGTGTTTCTTTAAACCATACCTGCCTGCTTTTGCCTTATCTTCTGATGACAGGAGGAAAGTGAGACAGGGAACCACCTGTCTCACATAAGTTATAAGTTATTTTTGCTTTTACCTTTTTAGTTATAATACTATTTTTGACCTGTGAGCTTTTATTTGTTCCGTTGTTGCCAGGTTGTTCATAACTTCTTGGTAATTTCAGACATTTGTACGCACAGTGGTTTGGGGGTAACGCTGCTGTTGAACTTAGCTGAGAGAGAGTTGTTCTGCTTTTGTCTTTGCTTGAATTGTTTTTTTTTAATTTCTGTGATGAATTATGAACACTTTTAAAGTCTCCAAACCTTGTTTCTTACGTATTCTTTTCACAGGCGATCCGAAGTTTCCAGGTATCCTTACACATCTTTCCAATGAACCCTGAAGTGTGGAAAGAGGACCTTTCCTGGGCAAGAAAACTACATGAACAACAGAAGGCAACAAAGACTGAGGCAGTGCCAGCACTGGCAAAAGAAAAAGAGCTTGCACAGGAATCAATCCCAGACTATGACTTTGAAAGTGATGAAATTGTGGCAGTCTGTGCTGCCATTGCGGAGAAGGAGAAAGCTCTTTCAGCAGCTAAAACGGTAGTGATTGTGTCTGCTTCTGGCACAGTAGAGACTGTTACTGAGAAGGAGAGTTGTCCTACAACTCCTGATGAAACCCTTTTCATCAGAGCCCGATAGGTCAACCTTATGGGTTGACATACTGTTCTAAGAACTAGTGTTATTTATTGTATTCAGCTTGCTATGTTTTCATTTAAGCAGTGGGAAAGCCTACAGAGGTTTAGAGAATTGAAGTTACTTTTCTTATGTAAATTGAAAAAGCAGTGACCTGAGTTGTTCCATGGTTTCGGAGAAGAAAGCCAAGAATTGATTCCAAAAATGTTAAAAGGCATAACTACATTCTAACAACTGCTTTGATCTTTATGTATTTCATAATTTTACAAGTTAATGCCTGCATTTTCCTAGTAATTAATAATCTTTTATTTAAACAGTAAAAGAAAAAGAGATTTTTAAAAAATCAATTTCAGTCCTTATTTGTTAACATTAATTTTCTTCCAGTTAAAGTGAGAACTGTTCTCTGTTACCAGAATTCTTTATTTTCATTAAGTTTACTTTTTCTATAAGGAAGCTCCCTATGAAGCAGAGTCGGAATATTACTTCACTCGTGCGTGTGAGAGAGAGACCTGGCATTTGACTTGCAGTCAGATGAAATTGGTGTAAGCCTTTATGTTGCTTTCATAGGTGAATGGGGTAATGACCACTTTCTGATTAGATGTAAGGAAATGCTACACCAACCAAGCCCCTGAATGCTTAGCTATTACTGAATGCTTCACCAGAGGAAAGAACACTCAGCTGAGACTGAAACTGGCCTTTACTTATCGTGAGTGCTGTGCTACATGCATGGCCAAAAGCAAAATGGTGGGAGTTGGAGGTAGCTGTGTTGGAATATATTACATTTGGCCTTTTCTTGCCTGCTGAGGCTAATCTGATAAAAGGAGCCAATTTGGTTTTCCTAATTCTTGTGACCTGCTGTTTAAAGGATGTTCTTAGTGAACCAGCTTTTCGGGACAGCATTTCCCAAGTCTCCCTTTTTATCCTTTATGGATTTTGGGTGCTGTGGTGGGTGTGGTTGTGGTAAGTTAGAGGCATCGTGGAGGAGGTTAGTTTAGTGTTCATCTTTCTTCAGGGGAAGGTGGACGTTGGTTCCTCAACACGGGCAGCTCAGAGAAACCACGTTTCTGTGTGCTCTCTGCTGAGACTGCTCTCTTTTCAGTGTCTTGGAGACCATGGTAGAGATAGATGGTTGATTCCTAACCACACTGGAAAAAATTATCACCTGGGGGATTCCTGGAGAATTCAGGATTGGGAACATGTCCGTTCTACATGATTTTGATAGCATTTTGCTTGATAAAAACATTTTGAATGGTAGTTTTGAAGACAAGCAAAATCTTTTGAGATCAGTCATCTTTGCATTCATAAAATCTGACCTCTCTTTTCAAAGTAACACATTTTTAAAGGAAATAATGCTGCTCAAGAAGCATAGTGACTTTTGTAATAGGACATGTAAAAAAACCTTATTTATTTCAGATGATACTTTTAGCTTAATATCTTTATTTAAGATGACACTTACTGTCTTTAGAGAAATTGATTATCCCTTTCAAAAACTTAATTGCGATGTTGTACATACTAAGTTTTCATTGTTTTTTGCAAGATTCTTACTGAGTATATTTTTCTATGTATATGAGTTTTTAGAACTGTGCTTGCACATGCATACACAAAAAATTCACGCTTTCTGATGTCTCCTGAGCATTCAGTAATTACAGGGACTAAAAATATATTAAGAAATCTAAAACATAATCATGCTACATTTTTATTTGTTCATTCAGTTCAGAAATAGATCTTAAATGCTTACTGAATAAGTATTTGATTAAGATATCCTTTGATAGATGATTCAAATTGTCCCAGTTGAAGAATTTCTTAATCTTATTTTTCTTCACAACTTAAATAAGGCAATCCACTCAGCCACGGGAAGAGTTAATATGAAAAGGATTTGGACAGATTTCTTCAAAAAATGAGACATTCTCTGACTAGCAAAGGAAATGTATGAGAACCTGTAAGGTGTGTGTGCATTTTGAAGGGCCTTGGCTATAATCCAACCCACGTATTCTTCCATTGCACTTACATTTACCTCGGTTTTATGTATATACTCACACAGGGAGGACTGCCTCCCTCCTTTCAGAGCTCCATGCTACCACAGAATCTGTTTCCACCAAACTGATTCACAAAATTCCTGCTGACTTCAGCACTGTTGGGCCAACCTAATGGAGAGGTGTGTGTCTACACCCCACGCTGGCTTCAAGGGGGGCTGTTCCTATCCCCCGTACTAAATGTGTTTTCCTCTGATTAGAGTAGGTTATGAGTTCTAGGTATCATCAGGATCTTAGTGTTTTGTACAGCACTGTAGAGCAGATAAGTTTGTGTGACACTGTTAAACTGGGAAGAAGTTCAAAGACTGGTGATACCAACGTTGTTTTTGTACAGCATGCCTTGTTTTGCATGTATGGGATTTTTTTGATCTGTTTGAATAAAATACTGACTTCTCTGCTCCTTAGTGATGCCTGTTTTTTCTCTTGGTTATAACAAGTATCAGGGTTACCCGTGACCATTTTAGAATGCTACTCATTTAATCAGTTAGCTGCTTCTGTCTCTGCTGAACATGAATGTAGTAAAAGAAAAAAAAACCCCAAAGATACTTCAGGAAAAATGTTTGATACAAAGTAGTGCTCATTGCTTTTAAACCTCTCAGGGGGTGCCTTTGTTATCAACAATATCTGCGAAGCACACTCCTATTTTTTGCCATCAGGAATTTATTTTCTGTTGGTCTTTATCATCATTAGCAGCAGTGGCTGCTGTAGATTCCATTTGTTTGCCTTCCATTTGAATAATATATTAAAGTGCTGAAGTGATGCAACTACTGTTAAAAAAATAATCTCAACAATGGTAAGTTACCTTGATAAATTTTGCTCAATTTCAAATCTATAATAAAATATTTAAATATAACTTCTTCCCCTTGAATTCCTCTACAAGCAGTGGAAAAAAATGCACAGTCTCAGAAGGCCATTCATGTGCCTTGTGTTAGATAAATATCTCAGAATGAGTTGAATCAGACTCCAAAGTGCCTAATTATTTCCATTGACTACAAAGAAAGCTGAAGGTAACTGACTGGCAGAAACAGGGCAGATGAATTCCACTCTTACAGACAGAGATAAGTATCTTTAGAAATCTTAAACATAGATTATACTGAGAGAGAGTGAGTCTGGTAGTGCTAGAGGGTAAAAAAAGTTATGGATCAGATAACAGTGTCTCTTAATTTGATAAGATCATAAGAAATTGGATTTTTAAAGTAGTTATGGAGGGGGAAAAAGCAAATGTAACAGTTTCCTCGATTCTTCTAGTTCCTGAAAGTTGTCTGAATGTCTGTTGGTGTTGGGGATCAAGGTGACAGTAGTACCATTGGAAATTTACCTGGTCATAAAGTAGGTGCACCCCCACACCCCCCAAACTTAAAGCCAAAGGGAGGTCATGTAGTAGCTATAGAATTATAATAAGTATTGTTAGGGCTGAGGGAAACAGAAGCAGGTGTGCTTGGTTTATTGGCAGGTTACAGACACCACGTGTTTGTTGTAGGTCAGTATCATGTTAACATCTTGTTCTCAGGTGGACTGGAGTCCTCAGCCTGTGGTATGTGAAATGTCCTAGGGAGCTGCTTTGGCAGGGGGTTGGACCCGATGATCTCTCGAGGTCCCTTCCAACCCCTACGATTCTATGATTCTATGATCTCCAGAGAGGGCTGGTTTAGAAGCAGGAGGAGCTTATGACCATGAATGGTTGCTGGATCCTGCCAGAATGTGCTGGCCTGGTTTTGAGGGCTGATTTTCTAAGAACCACAACTCTAGGAGCTCTAAGGCTTATAAAGGGTAAATGATCAAGGGAAAAGATTAGAGGTGGGGAGTGAGTTGACTATTTTGGTTCAGAAAGCAGGTGATGTAGACTTCAGTTGGTTTCCAGATCCAGTAAAGCTTGCAGATTATAACAAAACCTAGGAGTGGAATAGTCTGGTGGCAAGTAGTAGCTCTAGTAGTCAATCTGCCTTGAAGTATAATGCACTTGCACTTGTGTCTAGGAGCAGAATTAAAAACTTTGTAGAAGGTTTAGGATGGTGGCTGGTGCCATTTGAAGATAGTGGATTACACTGGATTGATGCAAACCGTTTGACACTGTCCTGCATGACATCTTTGTCTTGAGACTGGGGAGACATTGATTGAATGGATGGACCACACAGTGCATAGGGAATTGGCTGGATGGTTGTACTCAGAGAGTTGTGGTCAATGGCTCAATGTCCGAGTGGAGATTGGTGACACGTGGCATTCCTCAGCGGTCGGTGTTCTTAATATCTTTGTCAGCAACGTGGACAGCTTGCTTATGACACCAAACTGTGTGGTGTGGTTGACAGGCTGGAGGAAGGAATGCCATCCAGAGTGCCTTGAGAGGCTGGAGATGTGGCCTGCGTGAGTCTCATGGGCCAAGTGCAAGGTCCTGCACACGGGTCAGAGCAGTGTCAGGCACAGCTACAATATGAGTGGAGAACAAATTGAGAGTCCCAAGGAGAAGGACTTGGGGGTGTTGGTGGGCAAAAATTCAGTATTACTCAGCAGTGTGCACTTGCAGCCCAGAATCTTTCTCTGTGTTTATTGGTACCTGAGTATTTTTATAGCATACAACATGAGCCTGCAATGTGCACTTGTAGCCCAGAAAGGCAACTGCATCCATCAAAAGAAGTGTGACAGCAGATCAAGGGAGGTGATTCTGTCCCTCTACTCAGCTCTGGTGACACCACACTGGGAGTACTGTGTCCAGCTCTGGGGTCCCCCTGGACAAGAAAGACATGGACCTGTTGGAGTGAGTCCAGAGGAGGCCACGAAGATGATGGGACAGCTGGAGCACCTCTCCTGTGAAGACAGACCAAGAGGGAGTGTGTACAAGGTCAGAACAAGAGATAATGGGTTTAAACTGAAATCAGGTAGATTTAGATTAGATGTAGGGAAAAATACCTTCCCAGTGAGGGTGGTGAGGCCCTGGCACAGGCTGCCCAGAGAAGCTGTTGCTGCCCCCTCCCTGGCAGTGGTCAAGGCCAGGCTGGATGGGGCTTTGGGCAACCTGGTCTGATGGAGGGTGTCCCTGCCCATGGCAGGGATCTGGGGCTAGATGAGCTTTAAGGTCCCTTCCAACCCAAACCGTTCTGTGATTGGCTTTGGCATTGTGCGTATAGCACCAATTTGGGTTAGGCAGCACTGGTGTTGCAGAGATGTGTAAGCTTCATGTAAAACAGGATCTCACAGCCTATGGTACAGCCCAAGCCCACTGTCAGTATGTCCTACAGTCAAAAACTGGTCCCAGTCTTAATACTGATCAGTTCAGAGAATGAAATTTATCTACAAAGTTTCATAGAACCCACTCTAGTCTTGCTGGTGGTGGGTTGATCCTCCAAGCCCTGCCACAGGGCAGGGACTTTGAGTTAGGAGTGAGTTACTGGGGTGTGCTATGTGGGTGTGAGGTTTAGCAGTACATCTGGGTGGAAAGGGTTCTGTGAAACTGTGGTTTGTGAGCAGGAGAGGCTGCTGGAAGTGAGGATGGGACTGCCAGTCACAGGACTAGCAGGATGGAGTCAGGAAGATAAAATTCTGGTATGAGGATTTTTTTAATTGGGAAATTAGTCTATTTTCTGTGACCACAGAGGACTGGGGAAGGTAGATAGAGATGACAGGCTGTTTTGGGGGTATATGGATCTCAGGACTGAGAGTGGAAGGGAGTTATTCTGTGGGAGAAGGGGGAACCCTTCTGAATATATAGCAACAACTCATAATAGTTAGGAAGAAAGTGGCCTTTTAACTTCCAAACTAATCTCTACAAACTTCTGGCTAAGTTCTACAAGACTTGCTATGCTTGGTGAGGTTGAGGAAGGTAATTCAGTGATGTGCATGGAGGAACGTGCCAAAGTTCAGTGAGACTGTGGGGCAGGTGAGGAGGTGTAACAGTCTGTCACCCTTAACACAGGCACACTTTACCCTTTCAGCTGGTAAAGTACTTCTGAGTGCCCCGGCTGCCCGCCTGTGTGTGCAGCAGGCAGCGGGGGTGCTCCCGTTACATCTTTGTGCTCTGCCAAAGCCGTGGCAGACAGCTCTGGTATTGCTCAGGAGACTTGGTAATCTGTGGTCTGGTTGAGAATGGTTGAGCTCATTACTGAGGGAGTTAGTGTTAGGGTGTGTGCTGTGAGCCAGTCCACTACTGACAGAGCCCAGTGCGGTGGGCAGGAGGAACACCTCAGGCTGAGGTTTGCTGAGGGATGCTGGAAGGTCAGCTACTTAAGAGGGCCTGTTCTTGTTTAAAGCTCTCCCAGGCCACATGTATTTGTCATCAGTAACGATGGCAAACAATAACAAAGTAACATTAGCAATAATAATCATAAGCACTTGCATATTTAAACGCTTGCTATACGTAATCCTGCCGTTGCTTGCAGTGCCTGGGTGTGCTGCTTCAGGCCAGCTGCAAGGTGTGGTCCAGTGTTGGTGCAGGTGGTGTATCTGCAGGTGACACCTTCCCACTCTGCCAGGTACTACTTCCTGTCTTGGGAAGTATGATGAGTTATTTCTATTTCTTAGTCATTAGTAAGCAAGAGACCACAGTCAAGTGGTTTAATTGCAAAGAATTCAGGCAGATGCTCAGCTGGAGTAGGAACATGAGTAATACTGTTCTCCAGCTTAACTGGTGGAAAAGTGGCTTCTCCTTGTGTAGAGATTTAACCTCGCTTTCCACATGTATCAAAGCTCAGGAGCTCCTGTTAAAAGAAAATAATGGAGCAGGGCTGAGGTTTCATTGTGTATAGGTTTTTTAATTTTTGTTTGTTTTCATGGCTCTGTGTCAGTGCTCCTGGGTGCATTCCTGAAGGAGGCTGCCTCTTGCCGATGGTGATCATTCAGAGGTGTTTTGGGAACCTGGAGAGCAATGTAGGTTTTGACAGCAGCTGAGTTACAAGTGGAAGGCTTGTTAAGGTGAGGAGTTAGCACTGAATGGCACACTCACAGAAACTCGTGAGATAAGCGGAACATTTCCATTTAATTGTGATCTCCAAAATGACTTTGGTCAGTACAACTGCTTAAACATAACAACATAAGGCTCAAGATTACAATAAAGCATTTCACATGAAAACACTTTAAGCAGCATAACATGCTTAGTATCTGACAAAACATCCTCCAAATATCTGTACACAGTTATTTTGATAAACAGTGTTTCTGGAACAAGATCTAACCCTTACAACATAAAACACAAAAGTCCTTTTTGTCAGTGGTTAACAGCTGGTTTTGGTGATGTGTTTGCCATTAAAACTCTAGGAACAAATGATTTTCAAGGGCTGCAAGACAAGGATATGTTTCTATATAACCTATACTTTTAAATGAAGATTCTGCTTCCATGGTTTTGTACATTAATTGGATGGAGTATCAGATTACACAGTCATAAAATTCTATTTACTATTTAAAGTAAAATGATAAATGTTATGAAAAAATACCTTTATTACATCAGTGATGCTTTAACTAAAGTGAATATTAAGACTATTAACCAGGGGTTGAAAGTTTTTGGCCCTGATACTGAAAGCACTTCTATATGTCCTTAACTTTACATGTAAGGAGTCTCCCGGGCAGCAGAGGGACACTACTCTGATGGGCAATGTTAAGTGTGTGCCTAGGTGTGTGCAGAATGTGGGCCAAAGTACTCAGAGAGGCGCAGATGTGTTATACAGAGAAACGTTCTCAGCACATAAAGTCTGGCTTTTTAGTATGTACATACACTGAAAAAGAATATTCTTAACTGAAAAGAAGTGTTTTCTTTTTCTCTCTTAATAGCGCACATATTCCCATTTCACTCAGAAAGTGCTTGTGTATTCCCAGCTAGAGAATTCTCTCATCAGCTGTGGATAACCAAGAATGTCTTATCAGCAGGAAATACTGGGGAAAGAGAAGGCTGGCAATCGTTTCTATATACCTTGTATTAATAAAAACCCTTCTCACAGAGAAGAATAGACTTTTAAATATTTTCAGTCCTGATATATATACAATGGTAAAAATTCACATTTTCACACTTTAGTGAGACACTTTAAAATCCTGCCCCAGGCAGCTCTGAAGAGTAGCTGGGTCTGGTTCCTAACAGCTGCCACACGTTCAGCTCTAGTACCAGAAGCTTAAGCTCTTGACAGCTGAGCAACCATGGGGAGAGAAAACACAGTTCTATCAGATTTGGAAAGGGAAAGAAAAAAAAAAAAGAAGAAAAAAGAAAGTGATGGGTCTTTCTATTTCCAGAGGCCCAGTAGCTCTCCTGTGTCCCGGAACAAGACAAGGCAGTTCATGTTTCTGATCCCGTTAGACCTGCCTTGTACCATTTCTGACGCAGTGTCTGTTCCACACAGTCCTCAGTAGTCTAAAAGAAATATACCCATCGCACAGCAAGAGAAAAAGTAGCCCTTTGGAGCACAGCTGAACTCCTCTCCCCTTGAACAGGCAGAACACCTATCTATTGCACCAGTTTTTCCAATGTACCAGGAAGTATCCCCAGGGTCGATGCCTTTCACGGCTATCTATATACACTTTTCTGATAAATTCAGTGTCTCTGTGGGAAAGGTGACCTGGAGAGGGCCACCCTTGGAAGCAGAGCTGGCCCCGCCACCAGGCCCGGTCTCATTCACCAGGAAGACACTCTCAGAGTCCTGCCCCTGTGAGGAGTCTGAGGTCTCCGAGCTGCGAAGTGTCCTTACTGACGTGGTGTCGGACTGAGCCAAGCTGGCACTGGGGCCCGGAAGCAGCACACGACCCCCAATGCTGCTTTCACTTAGCTCTGGAGGATAGAGCAGAGTTTGTGAGGTGCTGCTGATCTCCCTCAGCTCGCGGGAGATGAAGGAGGGTGACTGACTTGACATGGCAGAGGAGGTCCTGTGGCCATCCACGCAGTTGAAATTGCTCCCCGAGTGCTGCCTCCGAGCCCCTCCGATGCGGCAGAAGAGGCACTTGATCTTCTCGATGGCTTTGCTGAGCACTGTCTTGCGGAGAAGGATGTAGATCCATGGGTCCAAAATGGGGTTCACTGAGGCAATGCGGATGGCTTGCAGGTCAGGGTTTTGACTCACATCCTTCACTGAATCTGGCTGGTACAGCTGGTTCACAAAGACACGGACCTACCCAAGGAGATCGGGGAGGCAAAAGGCACGATTATACAGTGACATCAGGAAATAAAAGTACTCTTAAAGCTGAGACCTAGATTTGGTACTGTAAGCTGCAACAAGAGAAGGGGCCGTCACAGCCAGGCTTCTCAGATTGATAGCCGTTAGGTTGTTTTTGGAAATAGTAAAAAAAATCAGAGAGGTGAATCTGCTGTAAATTGGCTTTTGTTACATGTAGAAAAGGAATGGCTCACTCTCCTTCCCCTCATAATTAGTCCTTGAATGTCCAACTTCTGTCTGGTGTTTATAAAAATTCCTTTTCCTATTAGAACTCAGGAGCAAATGAGTAGCCTTGTATCCTGCTTCCTTGGTATACCAAGTCTGCACTAGCTGCCAAGAGATACCTGACTCCAGAGGCCTAGACAATCAGTTTCTCTAGCAAAGGTCTAATAATCATTTGCTTAGAAACAAAATAAAACACAGATTATAATCCAAATACACTAGACTCTGGAAACAAGGCCAGAGCTGTTGATTCCCAAGTTTAGAAATGCATTTTGCTGGTACCTGTCCTTACTGGAATTGTTTGCATACTCTCAACTGTTTGCTTGCTGCAGCATGTCTTTAAAAAGAGAAATGTTAAAAAAAAGTAAAAAAAAATGCCCCAGGTGATAGGAGATTTTTAATAGGTCGAGATGATGAGATGATTGCAGCACTGGACTGGAGTGGTCTGCTCTCCTATGTAAGCCAGCATTTTGGTTTTATTTATAAACTCATAAAACTACAGATAAAGTGGCCAAGACTTTAAGATGTTGAAGCTGCTGCATGAAATGGCTAAGTAAAGATTTTATTTTATCCTACACAAATTTAAGACTAAAGGATCCTGTCTTCTGCACAGGAACCTGCTCTTCCTTTGAATCCAAGAAAAAAACCCAGTAACCTGGTCCCTCTCCTGGTTTAGAATCGACTTTTGTAAATGCTACTGTGAGGTAAGGCACAGTCCAAATCTTTGATGCCAATTGTTATCTTTTGCATGTCACTATGGAGGATAGCATCATACTGAGCTTATGTTGACAGCACCAAATAGCTGTTCTCCATTTTAACAAGGCCTACGCTGTGTCAAATTACAGGAAAGTCTAGGAAAGACACTGAAAGCAGTTGATGAGGGAAAATGTTGTTTGTTTTCTTCAGATTCCTTACTGTAAGTCAAATCCCTTCATTATCTTATCTGATACAGTAAAAATGTAGCAGTAAAATTATGATGTTTTAAAAATCTCATCCTTGACTCTGGAAATGAATCAGATCTTCCCTAGCCAGGACACTACAGACAGGGAGGCAGACAGGCATTTCAATAACCAAGCCAAACTACAAGAGCCCTCTTAAGTCACTACAAGCTCTGCACGTGAAGCCATTCAAGTCCAGTGAAAAACCTCACACTTCCCTTTGAAGAAATTCTCATGCAGCAAGGCAATGTGGTGCCGGTTGGCGCCTCCGAATCCAGAGGCCGTGTGCTCCAAAGCGATGGATGACGTGTGCTTACAGGAACGCAGAGTCCCTCTCTGGGAGCCCGATGCACACACTCTCTCCCGAACCAGCTGCCGAATTGCTGTATTCACTTTCTCTAGGTTTATGGGTAACAAAACCTGCCCACGGAGTTAGAAGTGTGGGGGAAAGCCTGAATTGGTACAGCTATATGATGATCTGAGTTTTATTCTCCATCACTTTCCTAATGATTTCTAACACTGCGGGTGCCCTTTTGATGACTAATTTATTGACCCTATTTTCCTGTTGAGCCTAACACGCCACTCAGGTACTCAAAGGAGTACTCCTGTGGCCCCTGCACGTCATGGCGCTGTTTCTTCGTCGGTTTTTGGTTTTTTTTTCTTCTTTTATTAAGTGTTACCTGCCTTAATTTCCTTATTTTCAATATTTGTTTTATGTTAGCCCGACACCCGTCACTGCGGGGTGCAGCGAGAGGCCCAGCCCCGCAGAAGCCGGCACTGCCGCGTGGCACGCACCCAGTGACCCCTTAGCAACGCCCTTAACTGAGGTCTGTCGCGACTCGCTGCGGGGTGCGCGGGGGTACCGGGGAGCAGCTCGCGGAAGGGGGCCGGCCTCTGCCTCACCTGGCCGGCGGGAGGACACCTTCCCACCGCTAGGTGGCACGGCTGTCCCACGTCACAGCCTGCCCGCCTCAGCGTCACCGCGCATCCTGTGCCGGAGCGGGACGGCCAAAGGCCGGGGCAGCCGCTCGCGACGCCGTGCAGGCGGGAATGAGTTCCGCGGCTGGCTGCTCCGGCTCGGGAAGGGAAGGGGCCCGTTGCCCGCCGGAGCGCGGCAGCCGGGGTTCCCGCTTAAAGAATACGGTGGCGCGACGTCGCCTGCCGTCGGCGATACCCGCTCTGGGCTGCGGGCCTGGCCGTTCCCGTGAGATGTTCTCTCTGCCCTCTGCGAACCGACCAGAGGTCAGACGTGCGGCTGTGCAAAGGCCGGCTGTACCAGCGCACAGAGGTCAGACTTCCCCAGGGGATTTAACCTGTGACATGACGACACCTCCTTCCACAAACGCTCCTGTTGCGTTTCTGCAGTGACGTTTCCTTATGACGGGGAGTACACCCTGAAAGTGCGTGAGCCTGGCTCTGCCTTGTGTGCGGGCAGCCGTTGGACAGGTGCGTGCCCCGAGAGCCAGGAGTCCAAAGGACAGCGCTGTGGGGAGTGGAGGCCTTCCAGCAGCTCATAGGGCTAAATGCAGTCATTACCAGGAAGATTAAAGGTGTGACAGGGAGGGGTGTTTGCTGATAAATTCACCCAGATCACAGAACCAGAAGGCACACTTTGAGGACTGCTAAAGGAATGCACGGTTCAGCTTTGGAGACACGACTTTTTGTTGGGATTTCTTTATTAAAATTTCCCCCCCCCCCCCAACTTGGCGCTGTAGGTACACGTCAGCGATTTAATAGTGGGATTGTTCCTTTGATAAGCAGCATGTGGAACTGCGGTACCTATTTCACCTTTCTGTGCCTACCTGGCAGACTTTATGGAAAGACAAAAATGTCTTTTTAAGTGCTGACTCTGTGGCTGAAAAAGATAATCGCTGACTGCACAGCGCAACTTGCTTTATGTTATCCCTGCATGCTTTAATTCCCTTTAACAGACATGAGCATGTACAGGTTAAAGATTCATAAAATGGATCTATTTAGTGAAAAATTTCACTGTACTAAACCATCTCTCCTTTCCAGAAAGGCGCCCCAGAATGTCCCATGCATTTATCAATTCAGACCTCTGGCTGGGATTACATGTTAATCACAACAAGCTAAAAGTTAATGTGTCGGAATGTAAATTTTGTAATTTCTTTTACATGCTGGTGAAACAGCATTTACTGACTTTTCATCTACAAGAACAGCAAGAGATGTATCATGTTTTGGCTACATGTCTTCTACTGCAGGATGTCGCATGATAAAGGGTATTGCCTTGCATCTTCTAAGTCAGTGCCAACTAAGTGGAATCCACTACTACATTAGCTAATCTGACACTTGATTTTGTGCGATTTGAAACCCTAACTAAAGAAAGAAGGAAACTAGAACAATTCAAACCTCAAAAATATGAGTTTCACATGCTAGTTTTGTAGCTGTAGAATTCAGGCAATGCATCTTAAAAGTGCTGGCAGCTTGTTTGCAACTGTGTTAAGCAACACACAGCATGAAGGTCTGCTGAGTTTATGCTGAAGTGATAGGTACTTGGAGGATCAGAGTCCTGTGTGCTGTTCGGTGATTTTCCTTATTACTAACTACAGATGGAAATCATTATTTCAATTCCCATGAAGTACAATAAAGTGACTTTCATAGTTAGACAGACTGATAATTCTCTTTGTAGCTTCTACCTGCCCTCAACCCTCCCCCGCTCCCCCATACGGACAGGATAAAGCTAAAAACCATATGGTATTAAGCAGGAACAAGTTTTTCAGCTTTGCAAGCCTTTGCTTTTCAATTGCTTAGTGTCTGCTTGGTGTCTACTCCTCTACTTAAAAATCCTGCCTGCCACCTTGCTGTTGGCTGTGTATGGTCCCTGATCTTAGAAAAGTTGAAAATAACCAAGCTGGAAGGAAATAAAAACTTTTAGATCAATTAAACATTAAGTTAGAAACTCCTAATTATTTCATGCAATCAAACAGATGTACAACCTGCAATAAAATGTATTTGATTTCTTGCTTCGCTGTAATTGAACAGCAGATATTCAGTGTTCAGGATCAGAAAAAGATCACGCAGTTAAAAAATCCTGGAAGTGTCTGGCAGACTGCTGGAGTGAATTGCAGACTTCCCAGTAGCCTGTGCCTATTCATTCCTGAAAGAATTTGTTTGTTTTTTAAAGGCCGGATAACTACTGCTACTCTACTCTTGACAAAATCCCCCCTAGCATAACTAACTCCCTACACTTCTAACTCTATTCAATTCTGTTTTCTAAAAATTCGCAGTATTTTAAACCATGAGATAACCAGTGCGGGCTGCAGGATGCTCAATTTATGTATTTTTCATATTTAATCTTTAAATTATTGTCAGATTCTTCTTCATGCCTTTCACATCTCTTCCTGCACATTGGCAACAGATCAGGTTACATCAAAATGTTCCTCTCAATAACATTTTTCGTTGACCTTTTCTTCCCTTGAAAAGCTTGATCAGCCTTCTCCAACAAGTTTACTCAGTGTTTTGCACAACACCCTTTAATTTTGTTATAGCACTTGTCACTGTAAAAATTTGTTGATTTTATGAATAAATCATTAAGACACTAAGCAAACCTACTTGCAAACTAAGTGCTAGAGCATCTCATTATTAAAACCTGCTGTTCTCTGTGACTCAGCTTACTGTACTTTAACCACTTTTTAAATCAAGGCAAGCCTTTGCTTATTAATTCAGCGCTATTTAATATTTTAAGAATTGAAATTTTTTTCCCAAACCCTAATAAAGCCTGCTGGATTGTCTCTGTCTGCTGTTTTATTATGTTGTACAAGTGTTAATCCTAAAACACTGGAAGTTGCTTTACTTTGACTGAAGTGATGGTTTATTCAGCTGAAATCATCAGTAGGAAGTCAGCTCACCAGAGAACTCCACTCACAAAGCACCCTCTGAGCCTGCTTTGTGTACCTGAATCATGCCACTGCCACTTTGCCACTTGCATGTTCCTGATGACTGCCAGGCTGTCCCGTTACAGAGAAGCCTCTCGCTCGCTGACAGCTCCCTAAACCCCTCAGAGTCATGGAAACGTGCGACTGTATTAGCTCTTTACCTATCTCTGCTAGTGGCTCCTTCTAGAGATGCACAGAGTAACGGTGTCAGCGATCTTAGTTCTTGTCTCAGTTCTTAACCTCAGTCCATATGCAACCAGAAGTCTTCATACAGTGGCACACACAGCAGTACATCACGGCACAAAGCAGCATATAGGGCTATACCTTCCTCATGCAGAGCGGGCAGGAGGGGGAGCAGGCAGGCGGATGACATGTAACAACCACTTAACAATGAAGAACTTTAACCACACTGGACACTGTGATGATGTGTATATATGTGGTTGTGTTGTTTGCTTTTTAAAAACAAAGTTTCCTTTTTCTTCTTAGTCACCCAAGTGAAATGACAGCCTCCTACCTCACTTTAGATAGAGATGTGCTCCTTTAGCAGGGAAAAGCTAACTTGTGCAAACGCTCCCAAAGTAACACTGTGACTTTGTAAGTAAGTAGTGGAATCAGAGAGCTACACAACTTCATCCCCTACAACTTCACATACCTACTGCTATATACAAGTTTTTCCATTAGCTACTGTTTAAATAATAAACTTTTTGCCCCACCAAGGTTCATTAATTTTAACCGTCAGCAATCCAGTTCCTTTTCTGGTAACGACTCCCTCTTGATTTTTCCCTTTTTTTGTCTTAATATTCTGTAAAAGACTGCCTGGCTCCAAAGGGCTTGTTACTTTTTTTCCAAAAGTGCTGAACTCCATCAGCTGATAACCCTGTATCACGTCACAACAGGGTATTCAATACCCAAAAGCCGTTTTTTGCCTTTACCAGCATCTCTCTTGAAAACACAATATTGTTCTTTTGAGAAGTAGCTATTGGAATACAGAATTAATAAAACTAAGTACTGTCAGCCCACGGTTTTGGTGCCTTCGTGACCTGGTGCAGTAAGCTGGCTTAGCCCTGCCGTTTCTGGGGCTGGACCGCAGGGCAGGTTGTGTGCCCTTCCTCCACCTGAGACACGTGCACCTGCCGGAGACACCCCGCGTGCCACTCGGACGGCACCTCTCCGCTCCCCTAGGATGTCGAGCAACCCACGCCACGGCTCCGCTGTCGCTTCTGCCGCGGCACAGCACAGAGTGACCATGCCGACGGACAGAGACGGCCGTGGGTGACAGCCGGGGAGCTGGTGCTCCAGCACAGCCACACTCCACTGGCTCCTGTTTATGTCAGTAATGTGGCAAAACTGGCCCGACCCTTGTGATTACAGCTCCTATGAAGCAGGGGGCCGGACTCACTGACCTCTCCAGTCCCGCGCACACGTACATCTCTAAATTTCCTTATGGTGGTACATATGCTGCTAGTTTTGTGTCTGCAGCTGTCCAGACATATTTCACACACCTTGTAGCCCCTCTTTGACAGAGGGACCACCCTACTGACTATAAACCCTCTTAAAACAATCCTTCCAAAAACACTTTCTGTGTGACAGCCACTGCTTGGCTCCCTGTGCTGTTTTGGAAGGTGGAGAATAAGGCAAGTCAGTTATTTAACATCTCCGAGCCAAAGGAGGCGAGAAGTTCACCAACCTTTATTAGAGTGGGTGGTAAGCAAGAACTGAACCTACAACTAGCTGGGTTTATTTGTTTTCCTTGGAGATAAAGGTGGAGGAATATAAGTGGATCCTGCATGTTCAATTTACTGACACTAATTGTATCAGAAAATTAGCAAACAGCTAGTGGTAATGTTTGATATTTTGGTACGATCTCCAGGTTTACGTGGGCCAAATTCCTCCCAACTCCCATTAACTCAGCATTACACCAATGTATGGTTCCACCTATTTCTCCCACAGCGGGGAGGTGCTTGAGGGATGTCTGTGTGAGATCTGCCCCAGAGCTGGTGGGTGAGTCCCTCAGGAGGGGAAGCTCAGCTCAGGTTTTGGGTGTGAAGCACCTTGCACATTGCCAAGCAAACAGAGCTCTGTCCTCCTTCCGCACATCAAGGACCGCTGTACCCTTCAGCAACAGCGTGCATATTTTTAAAATAACAGTACACATCCAGAAATGCACGCCAGACCCAAACCTCACTCATCACAAATTAATTTTGGAAGCGAACTTTGAAGTGCCTTTAGCTCTCAGTAAAATTTCATGCTGTGTGGATTCCATCTGAACAGTGGAAAAATAATTGAGAATTTTTGGTGCTGCATTTTACCCAAAGGAGCCTAGGACTTGAGATAAGCATGCTTCTTTTCTTGTAAATATAAATCAACACAAGTTTCCCTCACCATGCATGTATACTGACAGCCTTTAAGTCACTCTAACAGTTTTTTCAGCACCAGCTAAGTAGTAGTCTGCCCTATAAGCACAGGCTAGGAGGAGAAAAGACTCAGCAGTGATGAGGGTGATGGAAAAGAAGAAAGGCTGCATAACGTTACTCACCACCAGAGGAATGGAGCAGATGACCACCACCAGGGAAGTGGCAATGAGCAGAATAACCATCTGGATCTCTGCTCCAGCCATCCGACGGAAGCTCCGGCGTCTGCGAAAGTCAGATAAACGGCTGGAGGTGGTGTCTGTCCCCAAGGATGTGCGCCTCATGAACTGGCGGTGCATGCGAATGAGGGCCACGCACACCAGGATGTTGCAGATCACAGTGACCATGATTAGAAAGGAGCTGAAGCCGGCGTACATGTAGGAATATGCTGCATGGGTGGCCTCCTTCGTTTGCCAGTCTATGAAACACCAAGTGTAAGGGTACTGTAAGGTAGATTTGCCGAGCCCCATGCTGGGGAGGGCGCAAAACAGCACATTGGAGGCATAGATGGCAAAAAGCGTGAGCCCTGCCAGCTTCTTGTCTACATAATGGTTGTAGAAATAGGCATGGTTGATGGCCAGGTACCTCTCTATAGACATGGCACAGATAATGCTGAGGCCAGACAGTCCAAAGAAGAGGAGGATGAAGGAGCTGTACTCACACAGTTCTGGTCCTCCCGGCCAGCGGTTCTGCAGGTAAGTGGCAATAGTGACCGGACTCACCAGGCAGGTCCCCAAGAGATCGGTGACCGCCAGCCCGCAGACCAGAGTGTAGAAAGTAGTCTCCTTCTGCTCCTTCCTGGATTTGCAGAGCACTACGATGGCTATAAGGTTGCCCACCATGCCGAAGATGAACATGACGGTGGGGATGGTGGGGGCTTCCCGCCCTCGGCTCCACCGGCAGTGTCGTTGGCCGAGCTGTTCGCAGGTGGCATGATGGTGGAGTTGAAGGACATGATGCCTGAGCTGCTGCCGGGGAGTCACGCAAAGGCAAGAGCAGGTCCAAAAAGGAAAGGCAGGGTAAGGAAGGGGAGGGTATAGCCTAGCGTGAAAGTGAAAACTAGCAAGAAGGAGAAGTTATTAAAAAAAAAAAAAAAAAAAAAAAAAAGTGTTGTTTTTTCGTTAAAAAAAAAGTAAAAAAAAAGTCCTAAGAAGGAGCCGAAGCCGGGTGCCGTCCGGCAGCGACCGACTGCGGCCGGCGGAGCGGGGCTGGCTCTTCCTGCCGCCTCTTCCCCGCGCACACCGCAGCACTCCGCCGCCCAGCCCGGAGGAGGATCGGGACGGCCCGATCGCGGAGCGGAGCCGAACGGAGCCGAGGTGAACCGAGCCTCCTCACCGTCTCCCGCACCGACACCGGG
Source organism: Hypotaenidia okinawae (assembly GCA_027925045.1). Classification (NCBI taxonomy): domain Eukaryota; kingdom Metazoa; phylum Chordata; class Aves; order Gruiformes; family Rallidae; genus Hypotaenidia; species Hypotaenidia okinawae. The sequence continues at coordinate 18,545,080 of BSDF01000005.1, read as the reverse complement.
GAAGGTTCAGCACGGCGTTGGGGCAGCCTTGGCCGGGCGGGCGGCGGCTCCAGGTGCCCCCGGGGGCGGCGCGGGAAGTGCCGGAGCGCGGTGGCCGCCTCTCATTCCCTCCCGCCGGCCGGCGCGGCGGTGCGGTGCGGTGCGGGTCGCGGACGCCGTCTAACTCCCCGCGGCGCTCCCGCCGAGTTTCGCCGCGGAGGGCGGGGGCGGCGAGGGCAGCTCCCGCCGCTCCTCCCCGCCCTCTCGCCCCATTGGCCACGCCGGCGAGGGCAGGTTGCGCGGGGCTGGGCGCGGACACCTCCGCCCGGGGCTGACTGCGGGCGAGGCGGGGCGCCGCCGAGGGGAGGCGGCCCTTTAGTGGCCGCGGCGGGGGAGCGTGTGGCACTGCGCGTGCGGGCGGCGGGCACCGGCCGAGGGCACCTGCCCGTTGGGCTCCTGCGGCCAGGAAGCCCCGTGTGTCCCCTCGGCTGGTTCCTCGGTCGTAACGGGTGGGAGCGAAGTCTCCTCGCACGTTTACCCTGCCGGGCAGCGGGGCTGGACGGGCGCCCCGCGGCAGCCACGCTGCCGAGGCGCTGGCCCGGCGCGGGCCTGGCCCGCCACGCTCCAGTCCCCCGGGGCAGGAAAGGGCTGGAGCCCCGCAGCCCTTCCACCGGCGGCTGATTCACGAGCAGCAGCTGGGAGAGACCGCGGCCGGGCCGTTCATCACGAAGATAAGGCAGGTGCAGCGCGGTGATACCGCAGCGAGCACGACAGCTGGCAGCGGGCACTTCTGCTTCAGGCGAGCGTGACCAGACCAGCGTCTCCCTCTGCCAAGGGACCTCCTGATGGGCTGCCTGTGCCTGGCCTCTGTTAGGGAGGTTACTAAACACAGGAAGGGTGTGTGTGCCTTCGAGGGAAGTGTTTATGTGTTTGTTTCGAGAACTTGTTTTATCTTGACTGAGAGTGTATCACGAATGAACTGGAAATAAGGCTTCACTTGCCAGCAGAGTCTCACGTTCATAGTTCAGCGTTCACACCTGGGCTGATGGGGGGACAGCAGCCCCTTTCATGTGGCACTTTTGTAGTGGCTTTCACCCCACCAGTGCTGGAGTCCCTCGTACAGAAATGCCTACAAAAACCTGCTGCCCCAACAGACAGACTCATGGGTGTTTCTGCTGGAGGGGAAAGGGACCTGTGACCTCTTGGGTCGGGGATGAAGTTCCACACAATTGCTCCGGGTCAGACACCTAGATACAGCTGGTCTAATGCCCTTTCTTGTACATTAGGTGACACCAGTTACTAGAAAGGACACAAAACCTGTGCCCTGGAGCATGATACTTATATCCTTACACGTGTCTCTTCTCTGACATAAAGGCAAAATGTAACATAAAAGCCTTTTGTTTTATCAGTCTTGCTGTCTGCCCCTGTCCCTTCTTTTAAAGTCTGAAAGTGATGCCGATGGACTTAGTAACATTTGGTAAAGTTACAATAACATCTGGATACATGGACAGAAGTACTGACAGAACAAAACATACAGAGGAGAACAAGTGTATGTTGTGGGAAAGACAACAGTTTCAATTTTAAATGCTGTATGAGCAGACGTGAAGAAAAAAGCAGTTTGTTACTTGATCAGGTTTTTAGTGTTCTCTAACTGCTTTGAAAACAAAAGCTGTTAGAAAATCAGTCTTGAAATAATGTATCTAAACGATAGTGGTGGTGGTCTGGTCTGCTCAGAGAAAATAGGGGTTTTTTTTTTGCTAGTATAGACAGTTCACAAATTGGAAAGTTACAAAATTGGAAAATCACTCTGTCACAAGCATAAAACTACATGTGGGAGTAAAGGTTGCTCAATGAGGTTTGCCTAATTGTCAGAAGCAAATTATAAGCACTTCAAAATTCTTTCAGAAGGAAACACAGCACAAAACAAAGGTGGGTTGTGTTTTGGGTTGGTTTTTTTTTTTTTTTGTCAACATTTTTTCTGGCTGTTGCAGGACAGCTGACCCAGGTACAGAGCACGCTCTGAATTCAGGTGGTGTAATTGCACATGCTTACTCAATAGTTCTTCTTTCCTACAGGGCAAATTTGGTGCTCTGGTATTAGAGGCCATAATGTGGGATTAAGATAACGCAGGTGCAGCAGTCATTACTGGTATGGGAGAAGAATTAACCTTGCTTCCCTGCAGTGGTGCAAAGGGTTTTAATGACTAAGGGCAGAAAAGATGCCCTGTGTTTCTTTGTTGCTGCCTTTTGAAAACTTTTTTTTTTTTCTTACATGCAGATCCAGCTGTATGAGATATTGACTGACCCTTAGCAGACTGTGTTGTCCTCAGAAGCCTTAGTCTATAGTAGAGAGTGCTCAGGACCTTCTGTGGGTATGTATGCATGGGAAGAAGTGAGTTTTGGTTCTGTAAGGTCTGTCTTACAACAGAGGCATCTAAGGAAACTAATTAAAAATGCAAGAAAGCCAGGAAAATCAATGAAGAAAGAGAAAAAAGGATAGTTTTGAGTGTCAGGATAGTAAGAACAGTTTTGTGAACTGAGAACTAATGGTTCTGATATCTAGGACTAGATCTAGTCAAGACGAAAAGGTGTAATCACCCAAAAAGCCTTAGTCTTCAGAGCAAAGAGGACTCTTAAAGTAGACTGAAAAAAATTGAAGAAATTCCACTTGCAACATGACTAGTCAAGTTGTCATAGCACTTCATAGCATCCAGTAACCACCAAAGTAGTTCTGTTTCAGTGGAAACTACTTAGGTGAGCAGTCAAATTACCATGAAGAAAAAATGAAGGTTTTGGAGTGATAATTGTGGGAAGAAAACAATCCAGTTGATTTTAAAAATACTAGACTATGAATCATGGGCACTGAAAATTATTAGGATGAACTTTTACTTGCTTCTGAGTAAACAGTTTCTGATTTTAATGTTGTTACCACTAATGAGTCAACTACTATAGCTTGATTAGTCGGTCTGTGTAACTAACTTGTCATATTTCTACCTTGGTGAAAGATTTAAATTAAAATACTTCTTTTTTTTTTTTTTCTTCTTTCATGGTGTGGTAAGAGGGGCATATGTACTGTGTGTCTCTCAGCTGCCATGTGAAAGCTGCTTTAGCTAGCTGATGGTTCCAAATCCTTACCTGGATATGCTTCTGTGAGCTCCACTTCCAGAGACACTGTGTGTTCAGTGCAGCCAGTTTTGGAAACTTCAGACTGCTCTTAACATACTACAAGTCTGAAAAAATGTTTTGCATGTTAAAGTCCCATGAAATATCAGAAGTTCAGTAACATTCTTGACTTACTCAATAGTTAATGTTTCATGTTGCTTTTCTGCTTAATTTTTGTTCAGCCATCATACTTTTGACACAAAGGTTTTCAGGAAAAAAACAGCCACTAGACTAAACTCTATGCCAAAATAAAATCATTATTAATAGACAATGGAAAGAGACTGAACCAAATGTTACATAACAGTCTTTCTTCAGTTAATCATTAGAAAAGAAAGAATATAGAAAAAGTTAAAAAAATGTTTATAACAAAGTAGGGAATTCTGCAATGTAATTTGACTAGAAATAGCATGGTAAGTAGATAAAAAAAAGTATATTTTAAAGCATGTAATACTTTCCTACTCACATATTTTCATTTATAATCATCACAGATAGTAACTATTAAAAATATTTTGAGAGTTCTGGTTATTACTAGTGTGACTAGCAATATTACTAGTACTGGCACATTTCCGTTGTACCTGATAAAGCATCTTGATGGGTGGGAGATTTCCCTGGGTGGGGGAATTCTTTGGGGAGTGAGAGCAATCCACCCTACCCCCACTCCCACTCCCCCGCCTCTTCTCGTGGCATGACTGCCTAGGAGCGAGCTGCACACTGCCAGGGGATCTGATGGTGTACTGGCTTGTGAGGCACCTCTGCACTCCAGTAGGATGCTATCATGCCAAAAACCACAGCTATATAATGTACTCCACAGTCATGTGTTCCATATTAGTCAATCATGCTACTGAAGTTTTGATTTTCTTTTTTCCTGTTTAAATGATGCTGTTAATCTTTATAGTACATTGACTTTTTCCTCTGTAATAACATTTGTCACTGCAGTGGTATTTAGTTCTATTTTAGCAGTTATGAGTTCTGCATTAACAGTAAAAATACTTCCCCCCTTCCCAGTCCATTTCTTTGGAGCACTATAGATAAAATTAGCTTCTTCCATTATTGTTGTTTATACTGTTGTTGTTTTTTCTGATTTCTTTTTTTTTTTTTTTTTAAGCTTGGCAGTTCTTACTTGCCTTTCAGAGACCAACAGCATAAAAGGGAAATTCATTGAAGAGCCCTAATAAACAGCTGTTGACATATTTTCCTATTTTAAAGCCCTTAAAATAATTTTGCCTGTTTCAGGCATTACCTGATGAGTTACAAGTAGGTAGCTAAGTCAGACCCTACGCAGAAAAAAGTGCTATGAAATAAATTCTTCTTGGACACAAACTGTGGCACTTTCCCTCAACTGAACTGAGACCTTGCCAGACTGCTCACCTGATTGGTTCTACAGGGAACTGTCGAATATACTTTGTCAATATTAGCAGCTGGAAGGTTTTTGCATTGTTTCTGCTTTCTGCAGTTGGCTGCGTGTGGTGGCTGGTTTTGCTGTGATGAGGTATGGTAATTGGTGGCGGTGGTAGAAGCAGAAACAGGCCAGCAGTGCACAGGAAGTCATTATCTGGAAGGCTCTATTCCAGGCTAGCTGTCCAGCCTGTTTTCTGTGAGAGATCTCAAGACTCTTTCCAAGGATCCTGACTGTAACTCCTTGATGGTACCTGTGTGCCAGGGACTTCAACAAAATGTTAGGCTTTATTCTGTGGTGGGTGTTTGGTTTTTATTTTTATTTTTTTCTGCAGGTGTGATAACAGGACCTGGGAGTGTGGTAAACGGACATATTCTGTAGCTTTGAAGAAAGAACTGAAGCTATGCATTTCCTTTTCAAAGCTGAAACTTTTATCAACTGTTAAAAGCGGCGTACCAAAGGCACCTGTGATGAAATCAGCAAACCTGTGATTTTTGCAGCCAGATTAACAGTCATGAAAGTGACTTAACCCATTATATGGTTTTGTAGCATTCCTTTCTTTGTTGTCATACTTGGCTTCGTGGTTGGTTTTTTTTTTCTTTTCCCAACACCTTGTAAAATAAACTGAATTTTCTCTGGAAAATATGCTGTCTCTGTACAGATTGTGTTCTGTTTCTGTCCTGGTGAAGCCCTCCAAAAATACAGTCAGTAATTTTGAAGTGAAATTTGTTTTGTTCTGTGAAGGTGCCAGAACCATCTTTGGAAAGGGCAAAGAACACTTTGTAGCATACGCTAAGGCTGCATGCTCTACCTCTGCAGCAGGAAGGCTGCCTTGGGCATGTGATCCCAGGCTCGATGTGAGTTACGATCAGCTGAAAGTTTAATAGAAGTTTCTTCTTGTACCATCCTGCCCACTATGGGTCTGGGCTTGAAAGCATTTCCAGCTGTCAGGTTGGATTAACAGCTAATAGTGCCGTGCAATGGCTCTTTCTTTGCCCGGTGGAAGAGCTCTCCTGCTAAATGCAGAGGCTGGGTTCTTTGGGAAGGATGTTTCCTTTTTACAAATGTTCGCCATAGCAATTATTCAGAATGTTTTTGTACAGTTTGTAATTACTGTATGTAATCAAATCTTGCACAGAGTGAATTATATCACCTTAGGCTGTCAATTCTCTAAGATTCCAGGACCAAGAAAAATAGTGGAAACCATGAAGCTGCTGTATACAATGTGTAAATCTAAAAGTTGGGTCTGAGAAAAAAATCTATTTAGTTGAAAAAAAGGCTAATTTTGTGGGAATGATTAATGTATTTAGGTGAGTCAGTTACCTTTCACTAAGAGGTCGCTGGCTGCAAAATCACTGGAATATACCCCAGCTTTAGTAAGCCTGCTGCAAACAAAAAGCTGTATATGCAGAGCAGTGCTTTTAACAAGGTTTGCACAAGTTTCTGTTTCCTTGCCTGTAAATCCTCTGTTATTCCAGCAGAGGGTACTTTATCCTCTAGGAAGCTAGGTGTGTTCAAGGAATGATCAGGAAAGGTAACTTAATGATTCCCATTTCCTTTCATTTGAGAAAGGACAATAAAAATTAACTGCAACAAGACTGACCTCATCAGATTAACAAATGCTGGAACATGCTGTTAGGCTGCAGTATGTTCTTAGGCTGGAACTGGAAAAAGTGGCCAAATTCAACAGTACTCCCACTTCTGTCCTTCTACCAAGTGTTTTGTTTGCCCATTAAGAATTACTATAGTTTACTTATGCTGACAAAAGTTGTATTATTAGCTTGCTGCTTAAGAGCTGCTTTACTTTCATTTGTCAGCTAGTAAAGTAGATGCAACATGAAACATTTTTAATACCAACTGCATAAAACCACTAGTTGAAGAATACTCAGCTTGTTTATAGTTGCTTAGAACCTCTGAGATCTGGACTGATGCAATTGTGCATGATTTTAGCTCTTTACTCTTAAGTAAAGTTGGGAGTGTATCTGCTGGAGGTAGTATATCTACCAGCCTTCTTTCTGCTATTGAACTCACTGCTACAGCAGCTGCTGTTAAGGAGAATACATGGTGGTGGGTTGTTGTGATAGTACCTGCCTGCATCTGCTGTCTGCTGTACTGATAGCACGCGATGACTAGGAGGATGCTCTTTCTATTTCTGATTTTAGATCAGTCATCAGGGAGCAGCCCTGCCAGTAAGCTTTGGTGGCTGTCAGTCTTGTAGTGCAGCACAACTCTTCTGATCTGAGAGCAGAGGAAGTGTGGTGACCACCAAATCTGACAGGGTAACAGAAGGGATGTGTGGATCTCCAGCTATTCTGTTGCCATAGTTCAGTGAAACCCTGTTACTCAGAATTTGTTTCTGTTCAAAACAGTGTTTCAGCTTCTCATGGATATGAACCTTTTACCTGATTTCTACAAAAAATAGTTTGGTCCAGGAATTATGGAAAGAAAAGGCAGGATGTACTGGGGCTGTACTTGAGGCTGCTGTGGGCCTCTGCAGATCTTGCTGGTGACACGTGAAGTTTTTAACACAGCCACTGATAAACCACTTAAGTGGTTTATCAGTGGCTGTGTTTAAATAACAGCAAATAATATTTTTTTATTAATCTTAGTCACGAGCCTAATATAAGCAGTACTGTGCTGAGTATTTTAGTCTGTATCATTTGCTCTGGAAAAAAAACAGGCAAACAAAAAATTGCTTCCATAGTATTACTGTCACTCAGATTTTTCCCTGTGCTGTACGGGACTTTGTATTTTATTTTATTTTGTTTTATTTTTTTAAATTTATGTTTAAATCAGGTAGGCCTGTATGTCAGATCTAGCTGTATCTCTTATTTTGGAGAAATACACATAGAACCAATTACTTGGATTCTATTTTTAAAGCCATATTCTACATGATCAGAGGAATACAAAAAAGCTTTTATGGGGATCAGTAGATTTATGTCATGCTCTCCGACGATTATACAAGAAGCCTAGGCGATTTATCTCTTAAGGCAGGAACTTTGTTTAGGTATCTCACTAATGTGGGATGATTCCGGGCTTGAGTACCAATCCAAGATCACTGTTGTCTAAACACTGACTAGACAAATGAAGGTGGAGGAACCTGGGACAGCTTTTCCAGAGTCACGCAAAGGGTTAGTGCCAGAATTGCTACTTCCTCATCCCTTGTGATCTCAGTTGACTCTGTTGCCTTCCCAAGTGGAAGTAGCTTGGTCTGGAGGAGACAGACCCATTTATAATTGATTTAATGTATTTAGTTTGAACTTCGAACTGTTTCACTGTTATGCAGTTTGCAAAGGGCTAATGTCTGATGAATTGAGACTGTAAGCTTGTCAGAGGTGAAGAATGTATGTGCTATCAATTAATATGCTTTAAATAGGCATAAGTAAACTCCCAACCACTGCCTTCTATAATAAACGGTTCACTATTTATTAAAGGTATGTATTTGCTTAGTAATATTTTTGAGCCGTTTATAAGTGAATCCTCATATGTGCATCTGCTGTTTATATATCCTATCCATTATTGTGGCATCTGGCTGTGCTAGAGTCGCAGACTGGAACAAAAGTGAACACCGTTTTCTTTAGAAATGTGGATAGATAATCGTTTTAAATACTATACAAACTGAATTCCCCATGCTGTTTTCTTCAGCAGCTGGAAAGCCTCTCACTGTCAGAAAGGCATTCAGGGTGTTTGACATCAAGGGTGGGGGAATGTTTGTATAATTATAAATGTTAGACTAGCAAACACGCCTTTTGATTGCAACAGCCTGAACTTCCACATGTCAACAGGAATTGTAACTTTTCAAAAGATAAACCTTCCTTTTTGTACTTTGGCATTGTTGCTGCTCTTTTCTTATATAATTTCAGTGCGTATATCACTAAATTGTAACTGAATTTTACATGCATGCACGTTTCAGATGAGATGTTTAGATAATGTTAAGTATTCTTGACTAAACATTCAGTTGCTACAGCTACTGTATGCAGCTGTAACAGCTTTGGTATTGTGATGAAAGCTCAAATCGCACTGAGTATGAGTAATTACCTGTGATCAGACAGGCTTGTGATATCTTGCGTGGTGCTGCTGAGCCTAGTATTAATTTTAGAAAGGTTGTTCATTGCTGAAGTCTGAACACTTTCAGAGAACTCTACGTGGTTCTTCCTAGTTACAGCACGAAAAATTTAAGTACTTTACAGTACTTCACAGGTGGTTTTGTTGTGGTTTTTTGTTTGGTTTCAGCTGCAAGAATTATTTTAGAACTTGAGGATGTATTAAGAAGTAGAGTGGCTGCGGTCCTTAACTAATCTGAGGAGGAAGAAGGAAAGAAGATTGAAGCTACCATCATGCTGTGTGAAGGACTGCACTTCAGTTTGGCTTAGTACGGTAAATGAAGTGTCTGTGTACTTCCCATGTTTTTTTTAGCTAAACTGACTTTCACATGCATGATCTGTTGCCTAATCCTGGATATGATTGAGCAGTTCTCAGAAAAATGGTAACTCAGGATGCATAAAGTTTTGTACCAGATATTTCTGTGCTGGGGCAGGCCCCTTTAGACGTGCTGACAAGAAAGAAAAATTAAAACAATGCCATGGAGCAGTGTATCTTGTTGGATGGTAATAGCCTATGGAAATCACAAAGGTTTATGCCACCTTGTTTGCAATTTCTTCCCACATGTATATCTGCAATGAGCTCAGCGCAGTGATGTTTCCACCACACCTACCTGAACAGGTGCAAGAGTAGCAGTGTTGTGGGACACCATCTCTGACATCTCAGATTTGGAAGGAATGTGTGTGATGTATCATTAAATTTATGGACATGTATGCCGTGTGGAAAACATTCCTGCATAATGCCCTGATGCATATTAATTAGACAAGCAAGATAATCATGTGATGTAAATCAAATAGATTCTTGGAAGTGTACTGATTCATATCACAGCCAAGAATCTAACCAGGTATACCTAATTAGGTTTTACAAATAATCTAAAATAATTTTATATATGTTTAGGGAGAGAGATACAAATAGAACACTTTATTTTAATGATTAATCATGTTAATTCTATTAATGTGATTAGAGAACGGATATTATCTATAAAGGTGTGGAAAGATGGCAGCTTTCAAGAAGGCAGCTGGTGTGGCATAAAAAATGTGGGAGGTTTTGTGATAAGACTGGAAATGTTGGAAGAGAGGAACACAACAGGGGCATGTGGAGGGGTAGAGTTGGAGAAGGCTTGTTTTGCAGGTGCAGCTCTTCTCTGAAATTCACTGTTTGTATATCCAAAAGGTTTTCTTCACTACGCTTTTGTGTGACTTTCTGCCTGTGCTGCTCACTTTTAAACTCCATTGCCTAGCATCCACCCAGAACTGTGCTGCCACCCAAATCATAAACGTACTTCCCCACTCTGGCAGCGACACCTTGCTGCTTGATCTTTCCTCTAGCTCGCTGGGCACCACACTGACAAACAAAAGCATAGGTTAGTGCATCCCTGAGGTCTGCAGTGTGTGGGTGCTCGCTATTAGTGAATCAACACCATCAAGGCTACCTGCTCCGGCAGCCCTTCTGAAAAGGAGAGTTATATGGCAAATCCCAACAAGCTGCCTGGGAGAGATCTTGAACAGAACTTCAGATGGAGTGCCCTGTGCTGAAATTAGCCATATAGCCTTTTTTGTTCAAAACTCGTACTGTTCTGTACCTTGTCTGCCACTCCCAACGTGTGCTATGCACTAGCTCAGCAGTTAGAAGACAGCAGGCCTGTGTTTGGTTCCTTCCTCTGCCTGAGGGAGCTCTAATCATTGTCTCCTATCTTCCAGGAAAGTATCCTGGCTATAAAATACTCTGAGGTGGGATGGTTGCAGTCTCTGCTTTTGAAGGTATTTTGCTTTGCATGGAATAATTAAATATTAATTTGAAGTGCAAAAGAAGATCAGGTTACAGATTTGCTCACACGTCTCGGAGTGAAGAGGCATAGGTTTTAAGCTCTAGCTCCAGGGAACACTAAGACTAATTGTTATTAGTCCTACAGTCTGTCTTCAGCCTGGTTTTCTGAGGATGTCCTTGAACAGGGTGTCACAGCTGAGAGAAGAAGAGGAATGTGGAACTATCCATAGATATGAACAGAAGTGAAACTGATGAAAATTAAGATGGTACCAGAGATGTCAGCTATCTTGAGCAATAGCAGCTGAGTGTGCTGATATTCAGGGTGAAGTAGGAGTGATGCTGCTGAGTATCTAATTTTGGAACTAGTACCAAATCAGGTGTCTAAATCCTACATACAGTTTACTTACATAGCTCTAACCATACATGGCAATGCTGAGAATGTCAGGTATTTTAAAACCCCCTTGCAATCTCTTCTGCTGCTATCACTGCTTTGTTCCTTTTTGTGTGTATCTCAGACCTCCTTTGTGTCTCTTGTTTTCATGGCTTCCCACTTCTATATAAGCTGCCTCTTAATTCTTGCAAGAATCTCTCCATTCCTTTTTGCTAGATTCTGTGTCTAAACTTGCTCCTTCAAATATACTATGTCATATATCTTTTCAAAGCAGATTATTTTACTGGTAGTTTCTGTAGGTTGTGTTTTAGAATTAATTGCTCTGTTTTTGGAGTGCTTTCCCATACTGTATTAACCAACCTGATCAATGCATGACAATGATAGTATCAATGTTCTTTCTCCTCACTTTTTGCTTCCTACAGGAATTAGTTGTTTGGGTTTTCTTTTTCCCTGATCTATTTTATCTGAACGATTAACCTAGTTTTTGTTCATTATTTTATTAGTCACCTTTTGAGATATTAATTGCTCAAGCAGTATTTTATACAAATGTACAAAGATTTAAATAGTAGAAATTATATGTACCAGTCAAATTTTTATCAGTGATCTAAACTTTTCCAAACTCTGAGAACTATGCAGATTATAGGACTTCATTCTATTTATTTAATAATAATTATCACCATCAAGAAAATAATAGAGTTTTATTTTCAGAAGTGTTCAGAAGGAATTGTAATCATAACTTAATTGTGGTTTTAGCTATGATCTGATTTTAGTTGTACTAAACATATACTGAAGGCTTCAATTGTAAAAACTGTGGTGGGTGTTAAAGTTAGCACTTTAGTGTGAAACACTTTTTTACACCTTTTTTTTTCTTTTCTTTCTTTCCTTTTTTCATCTTTTTCTGCCCGCCCTGCCCCCCTCCTGCCCCCCTGAATCCAGAAAATGTCCAGAAGGCTAACCTGGTTGTGGTAGCTTGCTTTCACTGGCACAACTTTCACTTGCTTGGTACATCTCTCCCAGTAGCTAAGAAAACCCCACATAAACCCTGAAATTTCTGTAGTAAAATATGTGGCTTCTGTAAAGGTCTGTTATCTAGAAATTGTTAATACAAAAGCTGATGTTGTAGGCATCAGTTTTTGGAGAGTTCATATTCAAGGAACTTACATGCCAGAGGAATCTGTAGCGAACAGTATTTTGAAAAAGTGTGTCTGCTCCTGTAGGACCTTACCGGCGCTTCGAAGCAGTGTTTTGTCTGGGAATAAGAAGAGAATGTGTTACAGCAATACCTAATCTTTTATAAACTATGAAACCCATTCTAAAGTCGATTATATTAGTAACCAGAAACATGTTTAGATATATGAAATATCACAGCGTGGCAGATTAATGGGGATTTTAGTGATACAGATAACTGCAGTATCTATTTTAGTAGACCAGCATGAACTTTTCAGAGAGCTAGTTGTTTTATCTGCAGTACACACAGATATTAATATCAGTCCATTTTAAATAAAATTTATCATCAAGACATTTCAAGTGCGCCAGTAGAGGTGGTTTTGACTATATGCTTTCCTACTGATTTAAGAGCATAATACATTTTCGTCCAGCCCCAAGATAAATTATCTAGCCCTTTTACCTGTACAGAGCAAGCAGCACTTATTATTTTAATACTTTTGTTACATGTTTGCAGTACTATTTAATTTTTTTCTCCGTGCTGCATTAAGGCAACAATAGTAAGAATAATGTATGGTTTTCATTCAGACTGACGTACTCAATTACTGTTCTCAAGGTGTTTAGCATGGCAATGATTTCAGATATCATAATTCAAAACTGAGTTAACTGCTTTTTTGGTTTTTTTACTATTCAGCTCCCAAATTATTTAGCTTTAATAAGAAAATCTGATTCCCTTTGTGAACTTAACCAGTACAGAATGAAGTAGTTGTAATGCTGGTCTTAGGGGAAAAAAAGGATGCAAATATGTTTGGAATTGCCCAATTAGTAATTTCTCTCTAATTTCACACTACCAGAGAAGAGGTCAGGGGGTTTTGATAGCCATCCAAGAAAGTTGCATCATAAGCATTTTAAAATGACAAACCAAATTCCATTAATTGTGACCTGTTTCTGTGAAACTGTAGTGATGCACTGAAGTCAAAACGTATTGAAGTCGTGCTGTGTTGTTCCTGGGTGGTGTTTTCAGGGTATTTATGCTAGCAGAGTATTTTCTAGCCGTGTCTGAATTGAAGGTACGTTGAAAACTTCATCAGCCATTGTTACGATGAGTTGTGCCGATGGGCTCAAAGTTCTGTTTCCTCTTTGTCGGTTTTTCCTTTGCTGACAAGATGGATGTTATGTTAATCTTAAAGCTTCTTCTGTGTTCTTCATTTCATTCTTCAAGTTTGTTTTTTTTTTCTTTTCAAGCAGCCTCAAATTCTATTTGAACTCTCTGGCCTGCTCAGTTGTGTTCATGTCTCAGGGAGATGTGAATAGTGAGTAAACATAATATAAAGTAATACTGGGTAACAATATATTTGGTATATTGGACACAGTTATATTGGACAACAACTAAAAACCCTGACTCAGAGCTTCTTGTTTCATTTTGAAGACTGACATTTTTCACCCACCCTTTTTCTTATGTTGTGTGTGTGTGTGTTTATTGCCCCTGAAACTGCCACTTTGGGTTATTCCTGGAAATGTTGGTACAATTTGTATAGGCTACAGGGGAGTTAAAACTAATCTGGATCACGTGCCCTGTCTTCAGATCGGCAGTCTTAATGCCATTTCTGATCTACAGTGGGGCATGTGGTTTTGAAGAAGATTGTAGAGAGGCATAAAAGAACTGCATTCCAAATTTACACTTAATTTCCACCATGTGCTTGAGTTCAGCCTCCAGAAGTTTGTTTAGCAGAGTGATTGGCAGAGGCAACAGAACTCTTGAGCACTAATGAGGTACAGAAAGATAGATATGCTTCATAATAAATTCATGCCACTATCCACTCAGAACAAATTCTAAGGAGGCAAATGAAAATTAAATATTTATAAATAAAAGGAACTGAACTGCAAAACAAATTTCAATCTTTAAGAGGAAGGGGAAACCTTCTGAAGGCTAAAATTGCTGTTACAGTAACTGGAAGGCTCACATATTGCACAAGAGATTTAGACTGACAGCAGATTAACAGTTTAGGGAAATGAACAGCAGACCAGCTCTATTTTCACTAGATGTAATAGACTCAGCAGATTACTTGTGAACATTACATCTTTAGGATAGGAGGGCTGTTAAGGTGTCTGAATTTTTTTTTGTGAGTCTTAAGCCTTAAGGAACTACATTTAAAAAGCAAACTGAAAGATACTGCCCCTAGTTTTTAAACTCTAGTAGGATTTGTCTTCTCATTTGGAGTGCATACTGTCAGCCTTGTTCTTTGGTTTTCAAGTCACTCTTCCTATTTCATATTCAACTTCTTCCTAAGCCTTTGCCATGATGGCTGGATGCTTTCTTTTTGCTAAAAATAACTTGCCATTTAAGAGAAGTTTAACAAAGAATTTACTTGATGTCCTGCTGAAATCTGCATTTCAGAAACTTCTGTCTAGTTGACTTTCACTGATAACTTAAGCCTTTCAGCTGTAGTTTGTTGAAAGGCAGATCTTTGTCTTCATAGAGATTAGATCACAAAAAAAACCCCAGTATGGAGATTTTCACCCAAGTAATGACTCTGTGCTGATCTTTGCAGATCTTTTCTGACCTATACTTGTTGATCTGTACTGTAGGGATCGATAACAGTGATAATCTACTTTGTGTGGTATTTAGCTGAGGTTGACAGACTGTAGAAGTATCCGAGAGGAAATTCATTCCCTTTTTTCAGTATGGCTTTTCAATGATGCAATGAAAGACAGATTTTGAAATTACTACTCTGTTAGGTAGCTTCAGTTTTGCTTTCCAAGAATGTTTCCCTTTTAAGTCCAGCATTTCCCTCTTTCTCTGTTGTGTCAGATGGCTACCCATGTCACTATTTTCTTGGTAATTATAGGTCTTCTGCATGTTTCTCTATCCTTTTGCATCTGAATGATGCCTTCTCTTGCCTTCTCTCATGCTCTTGTACTTTTCCCTTTTCTATCTGTTTCAAATTATCTTCACTTGTCTGAGGCTACTGTGAACACTGAGTCCTCTTGGGTTTGCCTTAGGTTTCTGGTATCTCTGATGACCTGGATCTCCTTTCTCCTGGATGCCATAAATCAGAAAAAATATATAGTGCTTTTTGTTTGTTTTTCCATTTCCAGATTTGCAAAAACAGATCTGCTACTATTGCCATACCACTTGGTAATGTAGACATTTTCTATGTATATGTTGCTTATGGTAGCTTTTGTTTGAAAAAAAATCTTTTTTTTTTTTTTTTTTTACAAAGTTAAAACTTCCTGAACAAGATGAACAGATGAGAAAGATGGATTGCTAAGATTCTATGTGTGCCATGAGTTAATTTCTGACATTAAAATTGTGAGACAGGCACTCCCAACAGGACCGAAGAACATACAGTTCTAAACACTCAGTAATTGTATTTTTTTGGTAAAATTCTTCTTTTAAAATCCAGTACAGTTATCAGATCAAGTATGCCACTTGTCTGTAATCAGGGCAATGGACAACATCCTGGAACAGAAGTGAAAGCAAACAAATTGTCTAAGGTAGGATAGTCATTTTAATTGCATAATACTGAGCATATGTCAGCAAGAGAGACAAAAAGAAGGGACATTGAAGACTCACAATGGGTGTTGCCATATAAGTGTGCCAGCTCTTTCAGGGGCTACATCTTTTTGAGCACGTGAGTTGGGACTAATGCAACTGGGAAAGAGCACATCTACCTAAAATAGCAATTCTGAGACCCAGGCATAAAAATAGGTTTCAGATATGTGCTTTGAGAGGTAATACCAGTACCTTGAATGTTTGCTGGCTGCTAGAAATTTCTGGAGAATGGACAGAGAGGGTGAAGTCCCTCACTAAGGGGTAGGGACTGCAGTCTGCCTATAAAGGTTTTCAAGCACCTTGTGCCAGCCTCAGACTTGATGCACTGTGGTCTCAGGGTTATCTAGTATGCCTGAAGGCCTAAATTTAGTACTTTGTCCTCTAGCAAAGCTACCAGTATGTCCCTGGCATTAACAAGGTCTTATGTAGCATGTATTTTCTGTATTTTCTCAGCCACCATCATACTGATTTACTCAAATAGAGTGTGCTTTTACATTTCTTGGGGATTTCTTGATCTTTCTCTCTCTGCAAAGAGCAAGGAGACTAGGGACCATGCTGTGAGTCTGTTTGGTAGCACCAGGAGTTAGCATGGTGCAAAACCAGGAAGATACACTCTGTAAGCTCAGGGACACAGAAGTAATTTGGCTTTTGTGTTGCTAGACTGGCTGGTGGGAATAGCTTTCAAAATGTGAGATACATGCTGGAGAGGCATGAAAGTAGCATAGAATGCAGCTATAGCCATGTGGACAGTGGGGCCTGCAGCAGTTAGCCACATAGCTTTATGGTTTACTGGATATATTCATGTCATGAACTGTGTCCAGTATATAACTTGGTTTGCACTAAGGCACGCTGACCACTTATAGGAAATCTCAAAGGTCTGATGTTGGTTTTTTAACCTTTATTAATAGTCTGGGAAGTCTTACAAAAATTGTAAATAATACAGAAATTATGGAAATAGAAAATTCAAAAGAAAGTTTTATTCTTTCTGTGATATTTATGTATCCTCAGGCTTAAAAAAAAATTCTGCTCTTTCACCTGAAATACGACAAATTTAGTCTGTTTACAAAGATTTTTTTTTCCTAGAAAAATGGTATTATTAGGTAGTATTAAGTAGAAGAAGTTTTTTTGTTTGTTTGTTTGTTTCTTTTCTGAAGGGAAGAGTTTAACTTTTGAGGAGTCTTACATTACATTACATTATCAAATCTCAAAAGGTGTATCATAGGAATTGCAAAAATAGATGTACCAGGTTATTTTGTGTAGTTTCTGATGTATACATTTTTTGTTTGTCGGTTTCCTTCCAGTGAAGCTGTGGAGAATGATTGGATTCTGCAGACTGCTACCCATGTGGATAAAACCATGAAATGAACAGCTGGAAAACTTGTGTCAAACTTCCTAGTGAGCCCATAGTCTGTGTCATTATTGATGTTGAATCCTGTGCCTTCAGTAAGTATTACTGTCTTTGTATGTAACGGCAAACAATGCACTAAGTTAGTTCAGGTATGTGTAACTCCCCATTTTCCTTTAGTCCCTGTGTTTCTTATTGTTTCCCCCCTGAAATTAGTTTAAGTTCCCAGCTGAGTATTTTGTCTTTTAAGGTTTCCTGAGCAGCTTTTGGAAGTCTGCATAATGAAAATGGAAGGGCAAGTTGTGGGTTTGATTTCTGCAGTGTGTTTTTCCAAGAGCAGTTTGCAAACATTGGTCTGTCTTTTTCAATGGAAAAAATACATTCTTGATCCTTGTAGGAAGCTGACAGTGCCTCAGTCACTGTGAATAAAAAAGCATTATATGTATTCTTTTACAAGAAATTGTGGCTTTTTTATGCTGTGAACACTATAAAGATATTAATCAGTGGCTGGGACTGAGTTTCAGCTTTAGCTTGCAAGTCTGTTCCAAGGAATTGAAGGGGAATGGGCTGGGAAGCTTTTTGTATGGACGTATCTTCTGGCCAAGATGGTTTTTTACCACGGAGGTAAAATCTTTGTGTGTGCTTTGGCTCTTGTTTTCAATTGCTCATTGTGGAGAAATAAAAGGAAAGAAAAAACAGTCTTAAAGAAGCATGCTTTTGACCTGAAGACAGCTACTAGTGAGCTTCCAATTTTCACCGTAATAAAGAACAAAGAAACTTCATTGAAGCACTGGGTAATAAAATGAAATAATGGAAAATGAGTCCGTGAGGTTAAGCTAATTGTAGTAATACAATACTGTGAAGACTATGCCAAGGTACAGAGGGACAATTTGTTCTTAGTTTTTGTTTCCAGTGTCCTCTGTTATTAAACACATCTCACTAAAGTATTATCTCAATATCAAAAGAAACACTCATAATGTCTGTCCTGCATGTGGTAATACTGATTCAAATCTTTCTTCTCCAAACATATGGCTGGGTCCTGCAAAAATCATGTGTTCAGCACCTTATCTACAAGTACGCAATTCTTGTTCCTCTTGTTCAGTATCAGCTGGTGTAAATTTTTGGGGCATGTTACCATTGCCATTTAGGCTGAATTGCTTCCTGTATATGTAATGGTGTTGACTCAAATAGGACCAATATGTGTGTTCTGTGGAAGAAAGAAGGAATTTTCTTAGCTGTCTCTCTGATAGCAGAAAACACTTTATTCTGTGCCTTGTAAGAAGGTAAGCTCATTAAATCCCAGAGTTTATTATAATTTTGTGCCTCACAACATTTCTATGTGTGGTCATTGAAAAATAAGATAGCTGTTCCAGCAACTGATATTTTCATCTCAAGATGCAAGAACATTTGTACTTGTTTTCTGTCTGTGTTACATCTGTGAAGCTACAACTACATTCTCAAAGTCTTAGTTTTTCAAATTTTTTCATTCTTGTTTACCTGTGGTGTGTTAGCAGCCATTTTCTCTACTGTTTTTATATTTCAGGTGAGAGGTAGAAATACCTTTACCAAAATTTGTTTGGAAGCCTGGTTTTACTGAAGTCAACAGCAGCTACAGCTGTTGAGTGTAGTGGGGCCAGTATTTCAACATCAGCATCCTCTTGGAAGAGGATTCCCACTTAGAAGAAAAAAATCTTAAGCTTCTTCTTCAGAATGAATTTTACTATGGATCAGCACGAAGGCTTAAGTGGAACATCAAGATAACAGTTTAGTCTGGCTCTGGACCTGAATGTTCCAGAGATGTATTTCGTTTCAGAGATGTATGGCAACATTATTGATATGTACTTCTCTTGTTTAAAAGTCATTCTAGCACATGATAGATATGGAGAATGCTTCACAGAAGCTTTTTTTTGTTGTTTTAGAAAATAAAACCCAAACAACTGGCATTCATCTCTATCTTATATAATACAGTTCATTTCCTTGATTGCCTGCGATGGGCGCAGTTACAATTAGGGTATTGATCATTGATGTGCTGTATTGGGTAAATTACATTTGTGGCTGTAAGTTTATTAGCAATTTCAGAGGTGCAGAATTGGACAACTAGTTTTTTGGGGTCTGGTTTTTTTTTTAATGTACTATTTTTGAACAAAGTAGTATTAATAGATTATTGTTTCACTTGACATCTGAGTTGTTTTCGTTTTATTTTTCTCTTTTAATGTCTTGGACTAAGGATCCCCATACAAAAAGAGAAGAATGCAATAAAGGAGTTAGTTTCACTTAAATAGTATGAATGTATTTTAATGGTTCCACTTACTTGTGCAGCTGCTTTTTATTAGCTTTGTTTCATTGATGTTTCATTTTGGAGAATTATGGAAAGAAGATTGCTGAATAAGGCCAGTAGAAGCATCAGATATACAAACTTTGCACTCAACTCAGTCAAGTTTGCTGTTTGCTGTAAAAGAAAAATGGAACAAATATTTATTTTGAACAAAAAAATTGACAGTCTGCATTTGTAGGCTTTGATTCAACAGACACAGATGGTGTTTGCATCCTTGAAGCCACTTGAGTTTCTTATTATCTTAAAGTTACCACTTCTAGGTTCTGCTAGGTTAAAGCCCCAGAAATATATCTGAATATGTCTGCCCATGGCAGGGGGTTGGAACTAGATGATCTTTGAGGTCCCTTCCCACCCAAAGTATTCTATGATTTTATGAATATCCCCTCCATCCCTTGCCCACTTTCATTTGTACACTGAAACATTAGGTAACACAATCGTAAAATCATAGGATGGTCTGCGTTGGAAGGGACCCCAAGGGTCATAGAGTTCCAACCCCCTGCCACAGGCAGGGCCACAAACCTCCAGGCCTGGATCTACACAAGGTTGCCCAGGGCCCCATCCAACCCTTGAATTTCTATAATTCTACATTTTAGGAAGTGTACTATAGCCTTGGATCTTCCCTCTGATCCCCTCTGGTCAACAAAGACCTATGGACTGTTAAAGAACCATGGATTTTTCACCCAGAATGGACTACTTTTGAATATCAGCACTTACTGCTCCCAAAATAACAGAATCTCACACAGGAAATTAATTAAAAATATCTCTTTAGAGTCTGAAAATGTGTAGAGTCATTTGGAGTGGGTAGATTTCCTGTGGCCTTTTACATACTAACTGCAATAAAATAAGCATTTTTTTTCCTGTTTAGGAAATTAAAGCTCATGCAGTTCTATTTCTATGAGTAAGATTTATGGTTATGTGTAATAAAAAGTGCAGACCAAACTGAGTCATAGAATTCCCTATAATGAACAGTACAGTATGATGTGTGGATATTACTATTGTCATCAATGGGACTATTCAGTCTCAGGAAGTGTTGAATGGATGGGTTTTTGCAATAGTCAGACGAGTTGGAGTTTGTTTAGAGTGGATATTTTTGCAGTAATTTCGGGCAAAATTAAACTGTCCCACACCGAGGGGAATATTATGTAAGGTAAAATTTATTCTGTGCAGCTTGGTGTTGTGCTCACCTGCTTATGTCAGGAGTTCGTGTGTCAGAGTCTGTACAGTATGTTCACACAGATCCTTTATGTGTTTAACACAATATTCATTGTATAGATACATCTATAACACTATATATATACATGTATATATACATGTATACATACATGTATAACAATATGCATTCAAAGGGCCTCAAAACCGAAACAGGTTTCTGAATGATCTTTTTTGCTTTTTCCTGGGTGGGTGTAGACCTAATTTATTGTCTAATGGATCAAAGTTTTGTTGCATTGGAATACTTGGTGTGTAGCTCCTGAGTATCAATATTAATCAGTCTCAAATATGAATTTATACAATCTGTGTATGGAAGAGCAAACTATACAGTCCCTCTGGCATGGGATATTATTAGCACAGAATTACAGAATCACTAGGTTGGAAAAGACCTTTGACATCATTGCGTCCAACCATACCTGTCCTCTACTAAACTGTATCCCTAAGCACCTCATCTACCCATCTTTTAAATACATCCAGGGTCAGTGACTCAACCACCTCCCTGGGCAGCCTGTTCCAGTGCCCAATAGCCCTTTCTGTGAAGAATTTTTTCCTGATGTCTAATCTGAACCTGCCCTGGCACAGCTTGAGCCCATTCTCCCTCATCCTATCACATGTCTCTTGGGTGAAGGGACCAACGCACACCTCTCTACAGCCTCCTTTCAGGTAATTGTAGGTAGTGATAATGTCTCTCCTCAGCCTCCTCTTCTCCACTTCTCCTCTTCTCCTCTCTTTCATATAGTTTTGGAAAGAATCTGTTTGAATCGTTTAGGCTGCCACTGTTATGATTTATGAATTAACAATACTTGCTGTTTGCTTTTCAAGAAGGCAGTGGGACGTCACCTGTAATCTAGGGTCAAATCTTGTTACAGAAGTAGCCAGTGTTAAGGTTTGCATTGGTTTTTGTGGATCAGGATTAGGTTCTGAACCATCAGAGTGTGGCTGTCATCGCACTGAGCACATCTTTGATTTCACGCCACACAGACCTCCAGTAACTGGGTTGACTGGTGCTGCTCATGTCTCACCTTGTTCACTTTACAGGGGATCCACTTGCACAAAGCTCAAAGGAGGATTGGAACTCAAAATGAGATGATCTCACAGGCAGGAGCTCTGCCTCTTAAACAGCTATCCAGCTTTTTTATCAGTCTGATTATAGTCTGTGGTTAAATATTTTCCAGCCTAGCGATAGAAAATAATACAAAAAAATTGAGATGATAGCGTGCAGGGGCGAAACAAGTGGAATGTATTAAAATATATAGTAAGTACCTTATATTTGAATTAGGGAAATGTACACAGATGCAGAATCCTGAACAAGTAAACCTTGTTCCTACTAACTTTTATGGCAAATTACCCATTGATTCATTAGGGCCAGGAATATACCTTGAAACAGAAGTTGAGGTTGAGGTGGAAAGGCTAATTTGCAGTAGCTGTACTTGTCAGCGGTGAAAGTGTAAATGGATTTTCTAATGCACATTATTATCTGGCATATATGGCATGCTGTGGTAGCATCCTGAGTGCAGTATGCATCACCCTTTCATGTTACTCCCCCTCATTTTTAATGACTCGTTATGTATATTAAATGTGGAAAGTATTCCAGCAGTGAGACTGGCACATTCTTTACCTAGCTGAATTGACACGTCTGAAGCTGCCTCTGGCTACTGCTTATAGACTGCCTTGCCCTTCTTTCATGGAGAATATGTTATGCCTAATTTTAGTCATGCAAATCCCGCAGTATGATGTTGTCATAAGTCCTTACGCAGTAGAAGGTGGCAGTCTGCCTTGTCCATATATGGGTTTTATGTTGTTGCCAAGCACTGGTTCTCACGTAACCTGAGTATCGCGTGCATTTCATTTTCTATCAACTACGTGCATCAGGAGGAAAAAAGGGCCTTCTGCAATAGAAAAAATATATATTCACTTGAGACTTTGATTATTATTAATAATAATATATATTATTTTATTTTCCCAATTTTGTAAAGAAAATATACAACAAAAAGTTAAGAAAATCCCAGGCCAGATGCTGGAAATCAGGGGCAGGGGGCCAGGAGATCCTTTACCCTAGTAACCAGTACTAGGGCAAATGCCCAGCACAAGGACTGGGTCTTCTCTGCTGCTGCATTGCCAGAAAAACGACCTCTGTGCCTTGGCCCAGGCCAACTGCCCAGCTTCCATGCAATTCCTGGGCAGGATTTGGGAGTTGGTGCTGCTCAACATGCATTTCTAGGTTGTGCTTCCCTTTTTCTGCAGTTTAAGGCACTTGAGTTCAAGGCAATGAACCTCAGCTCATTGCTAGTTGCCCGCAGTGTCCTGGCCATGTGTACTTTGCCAATATAGATATATATTTATTTTTCATATATATGTATATATTTACTTTGCACATATATATAGATATATGCACATGTGTAAACAAGCAAACGCACGTGAATATAACCAAGGAATCTTGGTTCTCTCAAGAGGAGATTTTTAAAGCTTCATACATGATTACAGACTCACAGAATAGTTTGGGTTGGAAGGGACCTCACCCCCTGCCATACACAGGGACATCCTCCACCAGACCAGGTTGCCCAAAGCCCCATCCAGCCTGGCCTTGAACACTGCCAGGGAGGGGGCAGCCACAGCATCTCTGAGCAGCCTGTGCCAGGGCCTCAATGCCTTTACAGAGAAGAATTTTTTTCTAAATATCTAAATCTACTCTTCCCTTAAAGCCATTACCCCTTGAAACATGACATTCTTGTCTCTAAGTTGGAGAGACATGGATTTGAAGGATGGGCCACTTGATGGATAAGGAACTGTCTGGATGATCACACTCAAAGAGTTGTGCTCAGTGACTCAGTGTGCCTGTGAAGGTCTCTGACAAGTGGTGTTCCTGGGACTGACACTGTTCAACATCTTTGTCAGTGACATGGACAGTGGGATTGAGTGCACCCTCCGATTACACTGAGCTGCGTGGTAAGGTTGACATGCTGGAAGGAAGGGATGCCATCCAGAGGGACCTTGACAGGCTGGAGAGATGGGCCTATGCGAACTGCATGAAGTTCAAGATGGCCAAGTGCAAGATCCTGCATGTAGCTAGGTGCAATCCCAAGCACAACTACAGGCTGAGCAGAGAATGGATTGAGAAAAGCCCTGAAAAGGAGGATTTAGGGGTACTAATCAATGACAAGCTCAACAGGAGCTGACAGTGTGTGCTAGCACCTCAGAAGGCTAATTGTGTCCTGGGCCACATCAAGAACAGCCTGGCCAGCAGGTTGAAGGAGGTGATTCTGCCCCTCTGCTCTGGTCTTGAGACACCCTACCTGGAGTACTGCATCCAGTTCTGGGGTCTCCAGTACAGGAAAGACATGGAACTGTTGGAGTGAGTCCAGAGGAAGCCATGAAGATGATCAGGCAGTTGGAGCACCTTGCCTATGCAGACAGGCTGAGAGACTTGGGCTTGTTGAGCCTGGAGAAGAGAAGGGTCTGGGAAGACCTAATTACAGCCTACAGATACTTAAAGGGGTTCTACAGGAAAGCTGAAAAGGGACTGTTCATCTGGGACTACAGTGATGGGGCAAGGGGCAATGACTTCAAGCAGGAAGAGGGCAGGTTTAGATTAGATGTTAGGAAGAAATTCTTTACTATGGAACAGGTTGCTCAGGGAAGATGCGGAAGCACCATCCTTGGAAGTGCTTAAGGCCAGGTTGGATGGGGCTTTGGGCAGCATGGTCTAGTGGAGGGTGTCCCTACCCATGGCAGCAGGTTTGGAACTTGGTATTTGAGAACCCTTCCAACTCAAACCAGTGTATCATTCTCTGATCACTGCATACCCTTGTAAGCAGTCCTTCTCCATCTTTCCTGTAGGCCCCTTCAGGTACTGAAGTGGATTAGCAATTAGCAGTTTATTTAAATATCAGTGGGACCTAAAAGCCCTGTTACTGTCCCTAAAAGTTGTCCCTAAAACTCCTCTAGTTTCCTAGCTTCACACTTTGAAATGTAAATTATTGTTGTAATTGCCTTTGTATAGCCTCAAACTAGTCACTCTGGGAGTCAATTTCTGCACTCAGTTGTTTCTTCCACTTGTTTCTAGCATATTAACACAGTTTTAAAACTTGCAAATATGCCTTTCTTTAGGCCTGTGCTAGCACTGATTAGTTGACCTTCAGCAAAGCAAAGCATAATTTACTGTTTTCACCTTTAAATATATTAGTTAATATGGTGAGAGGCCTAGAATGAGCTTCCTTACCTAAGCTTGACCCCTGCCAGTTGCGTATTCACATCTTTGCCTTAGAAAAACTACTTTTTTCCCCATGTTTATAGTTGTGTTCAGGGCATCCATGTTCCTTCCACAGTCAGCAGTTTTAGTTTAGTAATCCTGTCATTCTTAATTAAATTTTGATTAATGAGTTTTGATAATCTCTTATAAATTGCTTTTCACTGTTTCCTTCCTGTTGTGGTGTGCCATTTCCTAACAGCTACAGTCTTAGCATCTCCATTGCTGATGAACAGTGAACATAGTCCTTGATCTCACAGACTCATGGGAGGTGCTCAAATAAAATCATTGTTGTGGTTGGTTTAGTTGAGCAAGTTGCAGTCAAATCTGGCCATTGTTGGGTAGCTGAGGAAGTACAAGAAATTGCTCGTAAAACAGAGGGTAATCTGCCTTCTAGGTCTGGTTTACTCTTTATTCCTAATTGGTTTACTGTTAATCCAAACGTTAGCACTCTGTTCTCTTTTTGTTGTTTGCTTGCTTGTTTGTTTTACATTGCTTCAAAACAAAGAAAATGAGTGTAGCTACCTGGCTTTAATCACATTTATGCTTTACACAGGTTATGTGCTAGGTGTGAAGCACCTCCTTTTTTTTTTTTCATTTGTAAGGTTTTCATGTCAAGTAATGACCTTGTTCTTGTGTCATGAGGCAGGGAGAAGGTAAACTTTTTATTTGCTTTCTCCATACTTGCTCATAGTGCACATTTGTCATCAATGGACTGTCCCTCTCAGAAGTTAGGTATTTTTTTTTCTTTCATCCTTACTCATTTTTTTATATGAACTTTCCAGCCCTTTGAGAATTTGTATTGTTTTTCTCTGAATCCTGCCTAGGTCTGCAGTACCCTTTTAGAGACTGGGTAACCAGAAGCACATACAGCATTCCGGATGAGGCTCCACTGCTGATTTATATCATGGCATTACAATACTTTCTGTATTATTCACAATCCTATTTCTTATCCTTCAAAACATCATGTCTGCTTTTTTACCACAGCTCAGCATTGAGCTAAGGTCTTTAATGAGTTTTCTACAGTGATACCAGACTATTTTCCCAAGTTCACACAGTTAATTTAGGATGATGAAAGGATGCTTTTCCTTTTTTCTTCTGTCCAATGTGGGTTATTTTGTATGTATTAGCATCAAGTTTCATTTGCCATTTTGGTGATTACTTTGGTTTCTCTTGTAAACTTCTCACAGTCCTGTCTGAACTTGACCACCATAAATAACTTTGAAACACCTGCAGTTTTCCTTCCTTACTGCTGAGCCTTTGTGCCAGTTTTATTTCAGTGTAACTTAAAAAGAAACAAACAGCTTTGTCTGATCAACCTACTGATCGACCCACTTTTTCAATAAAGAAAACCAACCACTTATTTTTGATCGTTTATTTTTGTGTATTAGCCAATTTTGTTTTACGACATTACTTTGCAGATCATGTATTTAGTATACTGCTTCTCTACTGACTTTTTAAAAAGAACTCGAATGAAGCACATTTATTTATTTAAGGTGCATTCTATGCTCTGTTGATTGCCACGTGGACCTCTGGAATCTCAGACTGCTTCTGGATGAATCCACGTCTCTAATTGTCACACCTTTCTCAAATTTTTTAACTGTGAAAAGAGGCCTTGAGTTCTGGCAGTTTACTAGCAAAGGGTCAGTTGTAGCAAAGAGGGCAAGGTTTGGTTAGCAGTGAGTCATCCTCCTGATTTAACCTTACTGTTAGAAAATTTGCCTGAAAGTTTGCAGGCCTTCCTATTACTGAAACCTTATGACTGCTCCAGGAACTTCAAGAAATGGCTCGTTAGCCTGTTCATCAAAGACGTGGAGGACAGTGTATCCTCTCTTTTTTGCATTAATGGATTATCTGTAATTTGCATTTCCATCTCAACTTCACTCTTTTCCTTTGGGTAAACATTGTCAACCTTTTTTTTGCCCCCCAGATCATGTGTCTGGGTTTCTGATCGTTCCATGCTGTGCTGTTTCCATGTACAGCTCCTGTAAAACGCAGTTCCTCTGACTGGACACGGGTGACACTTTTCCAATGCTGAGCGGAGCCAAAAGAGGTAGTCACATAAAGCTTATCTCAGGAAGGCAGTTTCAAGCATCAGAAAGCAAAACCATTGTGAGTGTCAAAGAGCAGGAAAGTCTGCTGTTTGTTCCACTGACGCTTCCAGTATTGATGTTCCTGGAGACCTGTCAGCAGCTGACATCTTTGAAACTCAGTTTGTCTCCCAGGACTTTGCTGATGAGGAATGAAAAGTGTGCTTGCTGTGTGGGGGTGACATGAATAGCCTCAGCAAGCCTGGCTTTGTTTACTTTAATTTGTCATTTTCTATTGTGATTTTGTGAAACATCCCCGCTGCTGTTTTCACTGTAGAAATATTACTGCAGTATTATTCCACACAGTGTTAAAGGTTCTGTGAGAGGACTTTGCTAACTATGTTGGGCTTTTAACAGCTTTCAAGGATGAGATTATGAAAAAAGAAGAGCCTGCCCTGCTTGTATTTTCTCAGTGGGAAGATTCTTTTGTCTTCTTTGGGAGGTGATGATGGTAGAGAAAAAAACCCTTGCACCCATGTCTTCACTTGTGAAATTATCTGCCTAAACCTTTTTCAGCATTTTCATAAAGAGCTAGACAACAGGTGTAGAAACACCTGCTACATTTTTGTATAGCAATGCAGGAAATATGTGAAAAACAGCTTTTACTTTACCAATCAATTTACTGTTTAAGAGGAGTGGACAAATTGCAGTACAGAAAGCTCTTTTTGTGTGGTACAGATTGGAAGGAAGTGGAATATTTTCTGAGTATTTTTGGTTTTGAGATTTTCAATAAATGTCAGAATTTTCAGAACCCTTGGAAATTCACTGTGTTTGTTTAAATTAAGCAAGCTAGAGCCATCTTATAATTCAAGTGGGTGGTTTGCATTTGTGTGAACAGCATGCTGTCTGTGGAGCGCATTGTGTATTGATGAAGGAGGAGTGACACGGCAGAGGTAAAGTTTGTAGAGTCAGAGGAGTGGGGCTCACAGGAAAAAACTTTAAAAATTAAAGGAAACAATCTACTGTGATCTGGAATGACGAGTCACTGCCTGCATTATTTAGGTGTGCAAAGGTATTCCGAGCTGTGCAGGTGAATACCAGCCCTTGCCCAGTGAAAGCTGTTATCTGGCCCACACAGCAGCGATGAAACTAAAAGAATGAGGCTTTGCTGAACTTTCTCATTCTCTCCTACAGCTCTTATTTATTAAAAAATATTTGAAAGGAGGTAAAAAGAACTGAACAGTGTCTTGCAGGGGAGAGTGCAGCGTGACTTTCTGCAAGGACTTTAGAGCATTTCTTTGAACATCTTTGCTTATCGTTCGCCTTCTGGGGCATTACTACACCCTGACCAGCATTCTTAACTAAGTGATCATCAGTGGTGAGCAACACTAACCGAGAACCAAAAATTGTTACGATCAGGCCATCTTTGCACAGTCCTGAATTTTAATTGTTGCTCCCCATTCATCTACTTTGTAAAAATTACCTGGTGCTTCACACAGCATTTAATCTGGATTATCATCAACTCTGTCGTGTCATCTGCAGATTTTGCTGTTGCATTTTCTCAAATGACTCATGTTAGTATGGAAGCTTGAATGTCCCACCTTCAGCTTCTTAATGTATTGTTCTGCGTGCTTTTCTCTCAGGTTCTGTCTGTACTATGTCAGTGTTTTTCAGCTCCTCAGCCGGTATGAAGGTTCCTTCTGAAGACTTGTATAAAGTTTTTCTTAAATGTATACTTACAGAATTAAAATTTGCTGCAATTCACATCTTGGCAAGGATTTTTGGATGGCCAGAGGTTAATAAGCTTAGGCTCTGAAGTTTCACCAATTGTTATTCAGGCCTTCTTGCCATGAAGGGGAGGAAGTATCTATGTTGAAGCCTTAGGTATGACAGCAATTCACACCAACATGCCCAACCTGAATTAAGCAGCACTGATGGTGATAACCACATAGCTGTGGTAGTGTGGAGCTGAGCATGCAGTGCAATGGATGTCTGGAAAATGATATAAAACCTCAAATGACCAGCCAGCACAATGCAGTTCCTTACCCCGGTTAGTGTCCTGTCTGTTTTCAAGCCAGATAATTTCTGTACATAAGCTATAATAAGTCTTTTAAATGCAGTCTAAATATCTTGAAGTGTTTTGGTAGTACTATCAGAGGATTTTTATTAGGACAATATGATAATTTTTTTTTTTTAATTATGTAGGTGTTTTTAGGAAGATCGTCCTGTGGTTCAGCCCTCTCTTGAATGGGTTTGTAGAGTATGCACAAACTTGGCACATGTCTCTGCTCGCACCACTTGGGTATGAAAAGTCCAAGAATCATATTAGACCAAAGGTATTCCTGTTACAGCATGGATAATATAGGTTAGATGTTCTTTGCAAGGGCTACACACTAAATATTTGTTCATTATGGTATGCTCTTTATAAGCCCATTTACCATCTGCTTTGCTTCTTGCACAGTCAGGTGATGTGGCTGTATGAGAATCAGCAAATTATTTTACCTGGTAGCTTCATCAATCTTGGTTTTCTGGGCATAAGTCTCCACTCCCTTTTCTAAACATATCCTGATAGTCTTTTTAACTGTAAAATTGATTTTTATCACCTATGAGCTCTTATTAATAATACATAGATGCCTTTTTAAAGATAAAATTCTCCCACTTTTCACCGGGCTGAACATCTGTGAATATTGGCTGTCTTTATTTACTTCTCACCCTTAGGATAATGTTTTCTGAAAGGGGACATCGCTGCCTAAGGAACATACTGATACAACACAGTCTGGCAGGTAGCCAGGCAATTGCTGTAATTAAGAAAGTAGAGTCTAGAGCCTAATGTGCAGGGAAGGACATTCAGAGCAAACTACTCAGCACTGGATTTATTCTGTGACCATGTCCCAGCTGCTAGCACTTTGCATAGCTCTGAGATTTCCGTGGCTGTGTGCCAGCTTAGAGCTGTTGAAGATGTGACCCAAGGAATTCAACGCTTATTTTTCAGGAAATTACTCTGACATATGGAGTCTGATGGTCTCCCTCCTTTCTCCTTTCCTACAGCTAGCTTTCCACTACTAGCCTTGTCAGACTATGGTCTCAATGGGGAGCAATGACCACGACTACCAGCTTGGTATGAATTGGAACGTTGCCTTTAAGAGCACTGTGTTTGGGCAGTTTGCTGCTTCCACTACTGAAGTTAGCTTGTGTGGATGTATTTCAGTTCTGTCTGCATGGCACCACTTTCTCTGTATAAACACACTTTTTGTCCCTTTCTTCCAACCTTGTGTTTAATCCCTGGATCAGCCTGTGCTTTTCAACTTCTGTTATTATCTGTTTCTCCACCTCTCCTGGGAAAGATCATCTTTTCAGATCCTGTGGATACATGGAAGAGGGCTTATGCTGACATGTATAACAGCTATTCCATACTGTTAGGGCAAAATTATTCAGCTGCTAGTATTTTTTAGCAAGTGTATTCCAAGATAGATCTTACTGCAAATGCTTAAAATGGTAATGCTATAAAATCCAGAAGTACTGAAAGATAAGAAATATCCATTTAGCAACCTACATACATTGTCTCCCACACATGATCAATGCAGAAGCTCTTTATTTTGGCATCTGTTTTCCCAGATATTTATAATACCACTGTCATTTAGGGCTAAATTCAGGACAAGCAGGATCATTTAAAATCAGATAATTATTTAAGACTGATGATAAGTTAAGCAAGCTAGATTTTTATTTTTTAAAATACATAGTCTCATTCTTAAAAATGCAGTTTGGTGGTGTTCCAGTGGAGTCTGCAGAAGACCTCCCTGTGACTTTAGCAGAGGAATGTCCTGTCTCTATGAAATGTAGAAAAGTCAAAGAGAGCTATCTGAGTTTTTCTTTGGAGTATTTGAGGAAAGGCCAGAGACAAAACATATCTGGAACATGCATTTGTTAATGGCTCTAGCAGTCAAGATACTTCCTGTACCATAAATTCATGGATCTCCTGTTTTTTGTCATCAGACTTAGCAGAGGTATTAACCTGACCATAAAAAGTCTTACAGTGGTGTTTGGGAATGGTGTATGTAGGCTGGAAGAAAGATGAGGAGGAAGTATTCCCATTAATAGTGCCAAGCAATATTTAACAAGTTAAGAAAAGGTGTGTAGTTTAAAAAATAATTTAACGACATTTTTCATTTTAAAAAAGTTTGTTCTAGTATTTTTGGTCAGAAATTATTTGCAGTTACCCACAACAGGCCATTCTAATTATGGCTGCTCCTATATTGATGTATTACCATATGCAGTTCGTCAGTAGTGTTACTGCAGAAACATACCTGGCTGAGGAAATCACTCACCTGCATGTGTGATCAACATATTGTTTCACTGCTGATGGACCAGGCTTTAACATAGCTCAGTCTTACAGACATCATGGTTATTAACCTATGGAAAGCAGGGAGGACTGGAGTGGAATGTATACTAAACCAAAAGACAGATCTGAAGGAAATGGGATATATTGATTCCACTGCTCAAGGGACCACCCATGCACCATCAGCAAGTTTGCTGATGACACAAAACTGGGAGGAGTGGCTTACACACCAGAGGGTTGTGCTGCCATTCAGTGAGATCTGGACAGGCTGGAGAGTTGGGCAGGGAGACATTTAATGAAATATAACAAGGGTAAGTGTAGAGTCTTGCATCTGGGGAATGACAGTGCCACATAACAGTATGGGTTGAGGACTGACCTGTGGGAGAGCAGCATAAGGTAATGGGACCTGGGGGTCCTGGTGGACTTTTCAAGGTCCCTTCCAACTCCTAACATTCTGTGATTCTGCATTCATATTTCAGTGTTTGCAAGCATCTGTGACTTCATAGAATCACAGAATCACAGAGTGGTTTGCATTGGAAGGAACCTCAAAAACCATCTAGCCCCAATCCCCTGCCATAGACAGGGACATCCTCCACTTGACCAGGTTGACCAAAGCCACATCCAACCTATTCTTGAACACTGCCAGGGAGGGGGCAGCCACAGCTTCTCTGGGCAGCCTGTTGCCAGGGCCTCACCACCCTAACAGGAAAGAGTTTTCTTTCCTAATGTTTACTCTAAATCTACTCATTCATCTTAAAGCCATTGCCCCTTGTCCTATCACTCCATGTCCCTGTAAACAGTCACTCCTCAGCTTTCCTGTAGGTGCCCTTTAGGTACTGCAAGGGAGCCTTCTCTTCTCGAGGTTGAACAAGCCCAACTCTCTCCACTTGTCCTCACAGGACAGATGCTCCAGCCATTTTGTCATCTCTGTGGTCCTCCTCTGGATTCATTCCAACAGCTCAAGGTCTTGTACTGGGGTCTGCAAAGCTGGACACAATGTTCCAGGTGGGGTATCACAAAAGCAGAGTAGAGGGGCAGAATCACCTTCATGCTTGTTTAGATGCAATACACATTACTGGCTCATTTTGAGCTTTACAGCAGCCACACCCCCAAGCCTTTCTTCTCAGAGCTGTACCCAGCCTGTAGTTGAGCTTGGAATTACGCTGACACTGGTGCAGGACCTTGCATTTGGCCTTGCTGAACTTCATGCTGTTTGCATGTCCCATGTCTCAAGTATGTCCACGTCCCTCTGGATGAAATATCTTCCCTCTGACAAGTGGACTACACCACATGCTTGGTTTAATTGGCAAACTTGCTGAAGGTGTGCTCAATCCCACTGTCCATGTAGCTGACAAATATGTACAACAGTGCTGATCTCAGTACCGACCCCAGCACACATCAGTGGTTGATATGGACATTGAGCCATCGACCACATCTCTTTGAGTGCAACTGTCCAGACAATTCCTTTTCTACTTGTCACAGTTGTGCGTAGTTGGGTGCTGAGAGAGAGACCAGGGGCTGCAGAAAATGGCTGCTGGAACGCTCTGCCGGCCCCAAAAAGTATAAACACCAGGCAATTCAAGGCTGAGAGATAGTCACAGCGCCTCTGAGAATCACATATAGGAGAAAAGAGCTTGGAAGCAGCTGCATTTTTCCACTGGAGGAGTTCAAACATGTAATGAGCTGTGCAGACACCAAGGCTGGGGAGGGCGGAGGAGGAGGCCTCCCCGGTGCTGGAGAGAAAGATGCCCCTGCAGCTCATGGAGAAACCCATGGAAAAGGCCAAGACCACACCTGCAGCCCATGGAGAGGCTCCATGCTGGATGGAGCAGGTGAAGACACAGAGAAGACGCTGTGACCCTATGTTGGGATGACCCCTGCCAGCACTTGCAACCTACAGAGATGAGAGAGAGCTTTGCACCAGAACAGGTTTGCTGGGGAAAGCCTATAGCCCTGTGAAGGGCTGGGACTGAGAGACATTGTGATTGATTGCTGCCTGCCATAGAAGAGATAAAGTGCTGTGGGAAGAGATTTGCCTTGGAGAAAGTTCGTGCAGGACTGGCTCTTGTGGGTGAGATCCTACGGTGCAGCAGGGGGAGGTTGTGTGGAATGGATGCCCCCATCCCGGCTGAGAAGGAAACCATCTTGCAAGGGACTGACCGAAGCCCCCATCTCCTAGTCCCTGCCCCCCTGGGCTGCAATCAGGGGGAAGAAGGGAGTGAAATCATGACTAGAGTGAAGTCTGCTACGAAGGGAATGAGCTGGGGGAGGTAGAGGTTTTTTAAGATCTGGAAAAGGAAAACAGCTCATGAAGAAGTAACCAAGAACACCATTTTTTCCCAGTCCCTGCCCCTCCCTGTGCTGCGAGCAGGGGGGAAAGAAGGGAGCAAATTTCTGACTAAGTGTGGTGTAATAAATTAGATAGTTTTCTCTTCTTCACTCTGAATTGAGTCTGTTTTGCCCATTGTACTAATCAGAGAGGGATCCCTCTGTCCTTATCTTGTCTCCTGAGCCTCTCCATATATATTTCTCCCCTGTTCAACTGCAAAGGGGCGTAATAGACTGATTTTGGTGGGCATCTGGCCTCCAGTCAGGGCTAAACCACCACACTACTCCATCCATCAAACCCATGTGTCTACAATTTAGAGACAAGGGTATTGTGCTGTACAGTACATAATACTTTGCACAAGTCCAGGATGATATGAGGTACTCTTCCCTTACAAACCAATGCTGTAGCCTCATCACAGAACGCCACCAAATTTGTCAGGCATGACGTGTCCTTAGTGGAGCTATGTTGGCTGTCACCAATCACCTCATTTTCCATATGCATGAGAACATTTTCCAGGAGGATCTGCTTCATGATCTTGCCTTGCACAGAGGTGAGACTGAACTTCGAAAGACAAAGGTGTTCCCTTTTTAGAAATGGGGCTATGTTTCTCCTTTTCCAGTCAGTGGGAACATCACTGGACAGCCACAACTTCTCAAATATGATGTGTAGTATCTTAGCCACATCATATTTGAGATGTATAGGTCCCTCAGGACCTGTGGATACATCTCATCAGGTCCCATGGGCTTGTGTGCCTTCAGGTTCCTTAGATGGTCTCAAATCTGATCTGCTGCTGCTATGGGTGGTTCATTCTCTTGAGTCCCTGCCTTTGCCGTCTGTATCCTGGGCAGTATGACCAGAGCCCATGCTGGTGAAGAGGCCAAAAAGTCATTGAGTATCTCAGCCTTCTCCATATTCTGGGTAACTAGGTCTCCTGTTTCATTCTGGAGGAGGACCACTTGTTCCCTAATCTTCCTTTTATCACTGAAATACCTGTAAAAACTTGTTGCCCTTGATGTTCCCAGCCAGATTTAATTCTATCAGGGCTTTAACTTTCCTAACTTGACCCCTTGCTGCTAGGACAGTTTCTCTGTATCCCTCCCAGGCTACATGGCCTTGCTTCCACCCTCTGTAGGCTTCCTTTTTGTGTTTTGAGTTTGCCCAGTATCTCCTTGTTCATCTGTGCAGGCCTCTTGGTGTTTTTGTGTGACTTCCTCTTTGTTGGGATGCATCACTCCTGAGCTTGGAGGAGGTGATCCCTGAATATAAACCAGCTTTCTTGGGCTCCTCTTCCCTCCAGAGCCTTTTCCCACAGTTCTTTGCTAAGCAGATCCACTAAGAGGCCAAAGTATGCTCTCCTGAAGTCCACAGTAGTGATCTTGCAGTTCTTGATGCCCTGAGGATCTTGAACTGCACTATTTCGTGGTCACTACTGCCAAGGCTGACATTGAGTTTCATATTCCCTACCAACCCCTACTTGTTGGTGACAATAAGGTCCATCATGGCACCTCTCATCATTGTCTCATCTATCACTTCGAAGAGGAAGTTATCATCAATCCATTCCAGGAACTTCTTGGATTTCTTGTGCACTGCTGTGTTGTCCCTCCATTAGATACTGGAGTGGTCCCCTGTGAGGACCAGGGATTGTGAATGTGAGGCTGTTCCTATCTGTCTATATAGGGACTCATCCACTTGGTGTCCCTGCGCAGAACCCCGCACTGTAGTGTCCTCTGTCACTGCTCTCTCTTTAATGCTGATCCATCCCCCCCAGATGAACCTCCATACACTCCAGCTGGTCACTGACATATTGGTTGTCTCCCCTGCCTGTCCTTCCTTAAGAGCCTGTATCCTCCCATTCCAACACTTCAGCCGTAGAAGCCATCCCACCATGTCTCTGTGATGCCAGTAAGACATTTTTATCTATTGCAATTTCTACTGCAATCTTTTAGTTGGGCAGGTCTGACTTTTCAGTTAACAGATTTTACTATACTTAAAATACCAGGAAAATAATAACGAGGACTGTTGTCTAATCAGGAACTCTTTGGGTTTTTTGTGAAAGCAACGACTGGTTTTGTTGGCTTTGTTGCTGCTGCAAACACTCTACTTCTATTGCAGTTTGTTTCTCACACACAGCATCACTTCATAACAGATTTTACTACAAATTTTGGTATTCTTCAGCTTAGCAATTTAGGCACGTAGCAATGTAAATACATTTAGCCAAAATGAGAGTAATGATACATTTACTAACTTGGAGCTGCTGGGAGTTGGTATCATTTTAATCAACTGGCTTGTATGATTTATTCTTTAAAAGGTGATATAAGCATTCTAAAAAGATAAAAAATAGTATCAGCTCCTGTAACGTAGCAGCTCTTTTTTTTCCAACAGTGGATATTGATAAGAAAATAACTGTTTTGAAACTTTTAAACAATAATAATCTATGGGTTGCAAAGAAGTATTTTAAATCTTTTTGACACAGCTCTGCAACATATACTTCACATTTTTTCTGCTCATGCCATTAACAAATTGTATTTTGGATATATCCAGGTACTACTTTATTATGACAGAAAAAACAGTGTATCTGGAAGCTAAAAAATTTAAGGTAAATTTCTATTCATGACCTGTGCAGCCACAGGGTATAAGTGGTATCTAGAGAGATGTATAATTTAATATTTATTGAACAAATGCACAGATTAGTGAACATAACTTCATTTGCCTTAATGGGTATTTCATTATAGACTTGCCACCTGGGTAAAGCTTGTGCCTTGGCCAAAGAGTTAAATAGTTTATAGACACTTGTGTAGGACTCTGTACAGCCTGGAAAAGAAACATCTGTAAATCTCCTGGACATTCAGAACATCTCAGTAACTATCACTTTCCTGTCTCACAGCCGTAATCCTCACTTACATTTTAAATTAGATATAATCTAATATTTCCTCAACTACAGAGTGAAAGGAGATCCACTAGAGTGGCATCATCTGAAACTGTAATGTTCTGGTTTCGGCTAGGATAGAGTTAATTTTCTCTCTAGCAGCCAGTGGAATGCTGTGTATGGTGTTTGGGAGTTGGGATGAGAGCAGTGCTAACAACACACTGAAGTTTTAGCTGTTCTCAAGCAGTCAGGGGTTTTTCAGCTTTTCATGCTGCCCTGCTAACGAGAAGGTGGGGGGCACCCAGGAAGCTGGGAGGGGACACAGCCAGGACAGATGTTCTAAACTGGCCAAAGAGGGTATTCCATTACAATTACATCATGCACAGCATAAAGGGGCCTGGTGGGGGGAGGAGCACTCACCTCACAACTGTCTCTGTAAAAAACTTCCCCCTAATATCTCATCTAAACCTTCTTTCCTTTAGCTTTAATCCATTCCCCCTTGTCTTGCCACTCTCTACTCTTTTAAAAGGTTGATTCCCCTCCTGTTTGTATGCTCCCTTCAGGTACTGGAAGGCTGCAATGAGGTCCCCCCGCAGCCTTCTCTTCTCCAGGCTGAACAAGCCCAGCTCCCTCAGCTTCTCTTTGTAGGGGAGGTGCTCCAGCCCTCTAATCATCTTTGTGGTCCTCCTCTGAACCCTCTCCAACAGCTCTACATCTTTCTTGTATTGCTGGCCCCAGCTCTGGACACAGGACTCCAGATGGGGCCTCATGAGGGCAGAGTAGAGAGGGACAATCACCTCCCTGTCCCTGCTGGCCACCCCTCTCCTGATGGAGCCCAGGATACCATTGGCCTTCCAAGCTGCAAGATCACACTGCTGGCTCATGTGAAGTTTCTCATCTACCAGAATCCCCAAGTCCTTCTCAGCAGGGCTACTCTCAAGGAGCTCTTCTCCCAGTCTGTGTCTATGTCTGGGATTCTTCCGGCCCAAGTGCAACACCTTACACTTCACAGTGTTGAACCTCACTATGTTCACCCAGGCCCACCTTTCCAGCCTGTCAAGATCCCTCTGGATGGCTTCCGTACCTTCTGTTGTGTCCGCACCACTTTCCTGTACTCTGCCATAAAGTCCTATTATGGTTATATCTATCTCTCTGCTATCGCAGTAAGTTAGCTTTATCTTAACCTGCAAGGTTCGGGTTTTTTGGTTTTCTTTTCCCTCCCTTCCCACTCTCCCAGTTTCCCCCTACACTGAGAGTGGCTGCTTCTTAGCTCTCAGTTGGGGCAGAACCACGACATATAAGAAGCTAAGTAATATAGCAGGTCTGTCTTTATGCATTGTGTTCTAACTGTAGTCTTTCCTTTTTGTTTGCTTCATGTATTCCCTGTACTTCCCAGCACATGGCCTGAGATCCTTATGGAATTTGAATGCATCCTTCATATCCATGTACTATGTGTTCTTTATGCAGCTGGGTCATCATTTCACTATGGAAGTTATATTCTGCCAAGCTTCTTGCAGTGAGATGTTCAGTGTCCTTTTTCGCAAGAACACATATAGGACTGGGCTTCCACAAGGAGGAAGCTAACCGATAACCAGGGAAAAGGAAGTTGGTGATAGTGCAAGGCCAGGTAGAATGTCAATTTTCTGCCCTCCAGCCCTTCAGGTATTAGGAAAAGGCAATGTGATTTGAAATAATATAATTTTTTAGGGTTTTGTACCTTCATAAATTACTTTCCCTTTTGCTATAGTAAGGAGTGCTTTGAAAACCTGGGTTGACAGGGTAGAGTGGATTTCAGAGGTAAAAGCTAAGACTGTCAGTCTACACAGTGAATGAGACAATGAATTTGTTTTAACTGAGTACTTATCAGTTTTATTTCAGTACCTCAAATCACAGGTCATGGAAATGCAGATGGACCTCTGAAGGTTTTTAGTCAAACGTAGTGCTCCAAGAAGACTGGTGTTGACATTAAGTCAGTCATGGCTTAGTCTGGCCAAGTCCAAAAAACTTTCAAGGATGGAGATACCACAACTGCTTTAGTTGCCTGCTCCAGTGCTGCTCTGCTGTCATACATAAAGGGCCTTTTTAGAGCAAGTAAAATTCACAGCTGTAGTTTAACTAGTACCAAGTTCAAAAATGTTTCTCAGGACAGAGAACAGATATGCTAAATTCGTGAACATTTGAGTCTGGCATAAGCCAGTGGTATTACTTAAGGAAATCCCATCCTGTGCCTATTTTCCTGTGTTCATCCCTGCTGAGTAAAAATTAAAGGTGACTTTTCATGTGAATCAACTCTCCCATCTGTGTTTGTGTTGATGTGCAAACCCTGGTGCTATAATGAAATTGTATAGGTGGCACGCAGCTTGAAAAGAAGAGATGATGGAAGGACCAGTTTGGTTTATTTTGGGAGAAGTGCCAGATTATACCAGTATAAAGGGCTTGCGTAGTACGGTCTGAGAAACAGTGAGAGCATGTGGTATGAAGTGGCTTACTGAGTGATGATTAACAGTGCCATTATCCACTTCAGTTCCAAATTTTGACAAATTGTTAAGAAACTTTAAATCCCATGAAATAATCTTCGAGTTACTACTGGCAATATCAAACTGTCATTTCTTAAAGAAGTTGAGTGGTGGTGGAAAACATGTATTTCAAAGGCATAAGAGATTTTTGGTTACTGGGAAGAAAGGTATTTTATTCCCGTTTTGATAGCAGCATATATTGCAAATATGGGAAGTCAAAATTGTAGACAGAAAATGCTGGGTTTGTCCTGCCTTGTAAAACCAGAAATGCCCCAATAGAAATAGTTCTGAAACTTCTTCACAGTTTTTGTGCATCTGATAAAATATTTTGAAAAGACCATATGCAGCTTAGTATTTAGGTCTCTTGAAGTATTTCCTGTCCTGCAGGAAAAAATATCTTACTCTAACCTTGACAACTTGATTTATAAACAAGGATTATGAATTATAATAAGAAAAGTACCATTTCTTTATGCATATTCTTTTATAATGGGTAGCTGTGTTCTTATCTTTTGTTCCTAAATTTATTGTAACTCATGGCTCTTCTGAATTCAAGAAATAATCTTTGGGCTGAAAAAAGTCAACCCCTTTCTAGGCATCATTTGATGCATCAGAGTGAAAATGGAATGAAGTGATTTTAAGAGCATTTCAGAGAGCAAGCATTACAAGCCAAAACCTAGAAGCTTTGGTGATGAGACAATCACTGTTTTCATATTTACTTGTGTAGCAGTCACTGTGCCCTCTGCATCTTGTTCCTGGAAGAAATGACAAAAATGTCCTACAGTTCATCAAGGAGGTGTGCATGTGTTTTCCTTCCCTGTGAAGGAACAGAGTCTTCCTTACTGGCTGAACAGCTGGACCTGTTGTGGTACCCCTGCTGCAGTCCTTACTCTTGTGATTATTCAAGATCACAGGCTCCTTTTTTTGGAACTGATTATCTTTAAGGAGATATGATCGAAGAGTTGTTAGAGCCAAAGGACAAATGGTACTCATTGAAAGAGATTTATTGCCATAAATAAACTCCATGAATGATGTGTTTCCAAGGATGAAGCCTAGTCAAGAGTCCATTTTGTGGGTGGCATTCTAAAGCCCTTTTTAAAATTCTTAACAGTGCAACTAAGCAGACACTTAAATGTAGAGAACATGTCTTGCTAAAACAAGATTATAATCCACCATAAGATATAGAGTATTTAGTATTTAGAACAGAGTAATGAACTAATCATATCCTTCACCATAAAGTAGTGTTGCCGTGCTAGCACAATAGTCTTTGTTAATCATTGAGGAAAATAAAGTAACATCAGGATACTAGAAGAACTCCTGGCCATTTACAGTAATAGGTTGGCAATACTTAGGCTTTCAAGCTGTATAAAAGCAATTCCAGAGTTAGTAATTTATCATTACATTGAAAACTCTTTGACACCTGCTGTGTATTAGTTAGTGTTTGCATTTGCTTTCCATGGGCTTGATGTTCACCTAATGCTGTTCTCCCAAGAGTATTTCTTGTCGGGCTGAACTGCTGCCAAAACAGCTGAGGCTGTATTAGTTCTAGGCAGTATTATCTCCAGGAGCTGTGTGAAGCTCGGTATCTCTTCATTTTAGCAAGTCAAAACTAGTCTTTCCAGAAGCATTATGGTTAGTGTTTTAGGAAAGGGCTATCATTGTATTTTAAAATTAACTCTTCACTAAGAAGCAGGCATGCATGAAACATGCACTATCTTTGTTATCTTTATGGAACATATCCTGTCATGATTTATGAACTAATGTGATTTATACTACACATGATTTATACTAAAACCAGTATAGCTGGGAAGGAGTTTCCTGGCACAGGGATTGCTTCTAGATTAGTAGTTGGTGGAAAATGTCTTTAAATAAGGCCTTGTGAAAATATCAAAACGTAAAAATGCAACCCATATGTAATAAAAATGGTATTATGTACAGATTAATACACTTTTAAAAACTTGAGAACTTTAATTTATCTTCCTACTACCATCTTACATGGGGAATGCCCTATGTAGATGATGCAGTTGACGAAAGTCCAAATTCAGCCCCAGCAGAGGAGATAAACTTCACTTCAGTGAGTGGAACAAATGTCACTGCCACAAACT
This sequence comes from Hypotaenidia okinawae, assembly GCA_027925045.1. Taxonomy (NCBI): domain Eukaryota; kingdom Metazoa; phylum Chordata; class Aves; order Gruiformes; family Rallidae; genus Hypotaenidia; species Hypotaenidia okinawae. The sequence continues at coordinate 18,504,251 of BSDF01000005.1, read as the reverse complement.
TAACACATTAGGTCTTACTGCATAAGCTGGACCAAGGCAGAAAGGGCCATGATCCTTTGATTTTTTTGGTGCTTATAGATATCTAAGGTAATTAGTATAGGGTTGCATGTCTTTAACTGCCAGATGCAACAATAGCACTTCACTTACTATAGCTTTAAATGAGAACAGAAAGCAGTAGAAAGTCTTTTTTTTTTTTTTTCTTGGCTTCATAACTTGGGAGAACTAACTACCTTAGAAGTTTGAACTGGTGGGAGAGCAGCATTGTAAGATGAGAGAAAGGGAGGGAGAAAGCCAAGCCACAAACAACTGTAATATTGTGATCCCTTAAGGCCCACAGTTAAGAAAGGGAAAAAAAATAATCTCCTTGCTGAGAATGCAGAGAGGGCAGAGGGAAAAAAATGGATGAACCGCAAGATGGAAAACCGGTTCCAGACTACGATGTTCTAGTGACGCAAGCTGAAAAAGGTGCTGCGGCACAACTCTGCTCTCCTGAGACACAGCAATAGTCATTTCTATAGGAGAAGAAAAACCACATGAAGACAGTGAGTAAGGGAAATTTTAATACTAAACTAGCCTGGAAGAGACGGCAAAACTGTTTTCGAAAGGCAGTTTTGTGTCTGAGTGGAAAACAATGCGGCCTTATCCGCAACTGCAATGACGATAGAGCACAGGGCATTCAGCCGAGCAGATAAAACGTAAAGGGGAAAGAAGTGGAGGGGAAAAGGTAAGCAATCCTGTAAAAAAAAAGGTAAAAAAGCACAGTGCTTGGGTGAAAGGAGCATGGGAGTAGGAAAGGTTTAAAGAATATGTTTGTAATGGACATGGGTATACAGATCATAGGGCATGTTTCTCTTAACGAAGAATGGATCAGTTCCTGGATCAAGTCCTGGATCAATTATCTATCAAAACTTGTGTAAAAACAGAGGTCCCAAACCCTCTGTCAGCCTTTGTGAAGGGTTGCTAATTAATTCAGAGAAGTTAAATTTTTTTTATCAGGTAAACAAGCCTTGTGCAAATTAGACAATCTGAATTAGAGACTGACAAGAGATGTGGGAGCCATCTTTTTTCCATTTGTCTTTATAGAAGGTATTTTCCATGAAAGTTTAATACAATTCTTGAATAGGATTATTGTAGAAGGACGGATGACAAGTCATCCCTGGCTGTAGGTGCCAATAAGAAATTTCCCATGTGGTTACTCTGAATGTTTTTTATCATGACATCAGTGAGAGGTGGGGAATTGAAAGGACTCTGGGACAGACTCCCAAGGTGTCATTTTCTTCTGAGATTTTCACATGAAATCCATATAAACATTATATAGCTCCCTCATTGACCTGTAAATTCTTTTCTTTCTCATTTTTTTTCTGTTCCTTTCTTGACTACCTGAAATTTTGTTTCTGAAGGCTAGAACTCACAATAAGCAGTTAAATGGTTAAATCCTTTGTGCAAGATAACCTCCTTCCTTGAGATGGCAAACTTACACAGAACTAGGTATGACTTAATGGAGTATTTTCATACTTACATCCTGTAATGCTCGAGCAGTACTATGAGCATGTGTGATTTTCTAGATGAAAAAATGGAGGTTCTGTGCCTGGCACCAAGGAATATTTGTGCTAAATACTTAACATTTGGATAAGTTTGTGGAACCAAGTTAGGATGCACATGAGGAACAAGCAATCTGAAATGAAATAACTGTTAAAAACACTCAGTTCTAAATTGAGAGCTAATTTGCCACAGTGCTAACAAAATGTAAATTGTGATGAATGTATTTGACATTGATCAACTAAAAATACACAAAACAAAGTAAAAACTTCCTACAAAAAGCCTTTATTACCAGAAACCTTGCTATGTTTGAACAGGCAGGTACTGTTCCCTAAACCAATACAAAGTTTTTCAAGTGTGAGAAGGACCTAGCACTTTTAGTTTCAGATTGATCCTAATTCAGTGTTATGTTCCAAATTTTTCTGTCCTTACAGTTCTTCCATGTGAGCAAGCAATAATCCAAATTAACTTTGGGATGTTACAACAAACTCCAAGTAGGTCTTTTCCCAACTCTGTGATTGTCTGTGCCATTCAGTATGTTCCCATTGGTGCTGCAGTGGAGAGGCAGTGTGCTCTCTGTCCTCTGATTAGGAAAAAACCCATGAAAATTGTACACACTGTAGACTGGGGATTGGCATCTGAAGTTCACTGGCATCTTGGTCTTAAAAAAATTCCGCTATGATTCCTTCTTGATTGATACACTAACATCAAGAAGGATAAACAGAATGACTGTGGCGTCTTTTCACATCTGTGTATGGAAATAAAACAAGTATTTCTCCTGGAATCTTCAGATTAAGGGAAGCCTTAGAAGACCATGCTTATATCAACCATATGTTTAAGTTTCAGATTTAGATCTTTGTACCAGACAGATCTAATTCCAAATCTGGGGTCATAATTGTGTCAAAGATAGGGAGTTATATTTACGGTCTGGTGACACGCTACATAAATGTCCCCTTTTCTCTCCAGAGGAACTCTCCCAAACTTCTTTCTCCCTTTTTGATCAATTTTTTGGCATTTCTCCCAGTAATCCCAGTGTCTCTGTGGAAGAGATTGGAGTCTTCTACTGGGAAGCTCATATGTATCACAAAGAGACAAGTTGACCTCTCCAGGGGAAAGAGGAATGAAGGTATCTTACCAAGAGGAATTCTCACATGGTAAATAAGTTGGACTGTTTAAAAAACCGTGACACAAGCTGGTGTCCCTTCCCACATTGTTCATGCACATTTAAACTAGGTTCACCGCTTACGTGTTTGATCCTAAAGCTTAATCCTTGATTCTGGGTGGAGCATAAGTGCATGCTCAACTGGAAGACCAAAACTTTCATTTGTTTTGTGTGATATCCCAGTAAGTGATACTAGGACTAATCAGAGGACTAATGCTATTTATGTATGGAACTCATTTGCTGGATTTGAATACTCTAGAATTCCAGGAGTTGAAGTTAAAAATGTTTAACTGATGATACTAAAAATAGTGAAGTGTGGTGTTCAAATACAGCATGATCCACTCAATATAATTCAGGAAGTGGAAGAAAAAGAGGAATTCTTTATAAGAGATTACTGAGAAGTTTATGTATATAACATGTTCCTTTTTTTTTTCTACCAGTTAGTTTTAATAGTAAGCTGTTGCCAGCTCTATCAAGTGACTTTTTGTGTTATAAACACCTTAGGAATTAGACAGAGTATGTAATAGTGGTTATTGATTTAATGCCAAGTGAAATAGACATTTTCTCTGTAAAATATACGTATTTTTTGGTATACAGTCAAAATGCTTAGAGCTAAGCAAAGTTCATTTAAAATTTGTTCAGTAAGTGATAGGAAAATATTTTGTTTTATTCAACTATTACTAAACTAATTTAGTTAAATCAATAATTAACACAGTATGCAAAGAAATAGGATAAATAATACTTTCACAATTTTAACTGTAATTAAGGTTTTATCTCTGTTTTTGCTCTGACACATTTAATCTTGGTAAAGATATAAGGAGCTCATTTTTGAACCATTAATTTGCATTTTTCTCAGCTGAAACCAATGGAAATGCAAATATTTGGCAGAAATCAATAACAGGGAGAATTATGGGAAGTTTAAATCACTTGACATTGTATCTGTTTATAATTCTGCACTGCAGCAGCCAACGACACTTCAATTATGAGAAGCTCAAAAAGAAGAAGATATGTGCTAGAATAGAATCTTAACTGAGATTCATTCCTTTTGGGGCAGAGGGCACAGAGAGTGAGAAACAGTAACCCGTAATTAATTTAAAAACCTAACAGGCCAAGTAGGCCTACACAGTAAATACAAGGAATAGCTAATAAAACAGTTCTTGGAGGAGTATAGGAAGGAAATCCTTTTATGCCTAGTGCACAAGGAATCCAAATTCTTTAGGGTTTACAAAGGAGGGCAGCCAAAGAGTTTCTGTGGAAAGCAAGCAAGGACTGTATTAAATAAGTGCTTGCCTATGAGAATGAAACTTGTAGAACTGCATAAAAAGAACGATGTGTAATTTTAATCTACATAAAGATCTGCATAAGTACAAAAGCACTTAAAAACAATTTAATTGAATGCCACAAAAACGCTGCTGCTGACCTCTGTGTGCTTTGGATTAACTCCTGAAGAAAAGTTCCTGATAGGTGGTGTTCACTTTTTCATAGCTTTAGACAGCATGACTCACTATTAGCATAATATAAATAACAATAGGGTAGCAGGGATTTCTAACTTTTTTAACCGTAAAATTAATTTAATAAATACTATAGTTAACCAGCAAAGTTCCACTTTAATAGTTGAGAACCTAAAACAGTCCTTAATTATGAGTAGTCATTTGCAATTGTGTTAAATGTTTTAATAACACATAAAACTTGTCAGCACATGTTAAATAGCAGGCAGTTTATTTTAAATCCCCTTGCCTCATGGCTTCCAGGATGAAGTCACATATACAGTTATTGTTACCGTGTAGAGATGGTCTATGTCTTTTGATTGTCGGGATTGTCTCTTTCAACAACGCCTGTAAGAAACTTCACACGCACATCTCTTGTACACAACAGCCCGCTGGCATTAAGCAAACATCTCTCTATGTTATGGGCTGCAGGGGCAGTGTGGGGGCAGGAGGCTGCCATGTAAGCTGGGATTCAACAAGGTAGAGTAAAATGCTGGTGATACGAATTGACTGAAAATAGTGCCCTCGTTGTACATTTATTGCTTGGATCCCAGTGCTATAGATGTTGCTTTATGTTATTCCCACAAAATTCCTGACAGAAAGGTAGCATTTTCTCTCCCTCCCTCCAAATATGTGCATGCTTAGCTGTTTATGTAAGCACTTGTAAAGAATTTCAAAACCATAAAAGTGAAATATTACCAGAGATGCTAACAAGGATAATTGTTTAAATTCCTCAATCAGTTCCTGAAATAGGTTGAAAAGGATATTGGGAATTTAAGAAGCTGTTCAACCTCACACAACGCAGGCACCTTCAGTGTCAAACACTTGGCACTGTACATGATTTTTATGGCAGTCTTTATTTTGTGAGTAAATTAACTTACTACACAAAGTAAGAGAATGTTCTAGAACTCTAGAACATTCACTCATGCCTTCCATTCTTTCCCTTTCACTACACCTAGAGAACACTTACCATGATCTTGAACGTTTCTTTCCAGCACTGAAATCTCCTCAGAAATTAATCTTGCTACTGAGTTATTTAGGCTTGAATTTTATTTTTCATCATCTTAGCTTTTTTCACTATATTGACAAAAATAAATCAACTTCAGAGAAGTTCCTTGGCTGAAATTGAAATCTCTACGTCCTGACTGTCATCTTCTAGGTTGTTGGTATCAACTCGTAAGAATTACTCCTCAAGAATTATTAAGTAATTCCTTCACAAGTCTGTTTTCTAGCAGTTCAGTTAATATTTAAGTCACGTTATAATGGCATTTGGATAAAATAGCTTTAGGTAGCCATTCTTAAACTAATGCATGTTTCCCAGGCCCATGAGATTAAATGTTATGCTTTGTGGATTCTTATTTTTCAGATCCCTATAGTAATTCAAAAGGCAAAAAAAGAGAGTATTTTAAAACTCTATTGTCAGAAACCAGTTTTAAAAGGCAAGTGCTCTCATTTCTATGTCCTAGGTCCTTGGGCAATGTCTGTCTTTATGTCGGCATGGCAGTTTTGCTGTGTTACAGCCTCACTTACCATGTTTCATTGGCTGAGAATGTAGAACATGTGGTTTTGGCTGGAATCTTTTCTGAGTTAGCTGAGACACTGTTGCATAAAGCGCCAGGAGTATTACTCTGCTGTATCATCCACTGACCTCAGAGACACGAGTACTGAACCAGTTCTCTTGTACAAGTGGTAATGCATGTATTATGGTTTTGCTTGGCTGGAAAACTCCTTGGGCACATCACAATTTTGTCCTGGCAGAACAAAGCATGAAATGTAACAAGACACTTGGATAACTTCTAGTCTTTGTGTGTGCATGCCTTTTTTCTTTTCTTTTCTTTTTACCCTAGAGAAGCAAATGGAAGACAAGAAGATGCTTTACAGATCATTGCAACAGTTCCTTACATGGAGCTGATGGAAAATCCACTAAAGACCATTTTAGGACTCTGTTTTAGCGATGAGTGAAGCACTAGAATATCCTCACATGTAGCTCCTGAGCTTCATTAGGGACAAGAGGTAGCAGAACTTAATTCTGGCTGTCATGCATTTTTGTACTGCCCATTCCATTTGTTCACTGCTATCTACTCAATGTTTCCTTAATTTTCCTAATACAAGAAAAGGAGAACTGGAATAAATATTGAATAATATTTTCATATGATCTCTTGTAGTGGGTTGTTTCCATCTGCATCTGCTTGCTTTATGAGCTGAAAATTCAATCACGAAATTTTTTCAATAACTGTTGAGATTCTTTCAGTCTCCAGTGGCAATCTGAAATAGTTCTGAACATTGCATAACTCCTTGTCCATTACCTTGTGGTAAAATAGCATTTAGTTATTCTGTCTGCTAGAGAGATTCAAAGAAACAATCTTATTTGCTACTCAGTAATTCAGGATTATGTAGATCTTGCACACCTAATCATAAGTAATTAATTTGTACCCACCATGGTCTGACCTATAGCAAACAGAACTGTAGATAATGTATCTTCATACTGTTTAATCTTTATACTATCCAAGTTTATGCAAACTTTACTTACAAGTTTAGTCCTTGCTTTTAAGCCTAAAAACTGTACTGGATTCCAGTATGAATAAGTGGTTGATATAGTAAGTCTGTGGTTGCACAAATGTATATCAGTACATTAAAGTGTTAGGACTGTTCTCTGGCACCAGTTTACATGAGATAGACCAGACAGTAACAGTACAGGCAAGCGAATCCTTCCTGGGATTGTTCACTGAATCTGTTTAATTTATGAGCATATATGTTGACTGTATGAACAAGCTCTTGTTTAACACCTGAATTCCACTCTGAGCTATTTAAAAATTGTTCCATTAGCAATGGATTCTGGCATTTGAACTAGTCCTATCAGTGCTGGAGACTTACCAGAAAAGTAATTATTAACTTATACTAAACAGAATTACAGGCTAGCTAAATCTCCCTCAACAGCAACACAGAAAAGAAAGCATTTTGAACTATGGATAAGCTCAAAAAGACAAGAAATAGGGAATCTATCCCTGTTAGGAAAGATTTTGAAGAAGAAAATATTTGAAGCAGTAATGATTTTCCCAGCCAAACTCTGGTTCACACAGTCAGCCAAAGAACAATGAATCAATGCAATATATCAAGTTCTGGACAATGTAAGTAAAGGAACTCTCACAAATGACGTCAATCAGGATTTTGACATTGCAGTGATTTAAATCCCTATTCAGCACATGCTTGACTTCAAGCCTGTGAGTCAGTCAAGGGAATGGGATTAAAATTAGACAGATTCTGCAGAAAACTTTTGAGAAGCACTATTTATTTTCCTATTAATGATTTTAATTTTAATTTCCTGCCACTCCTCCCCCTTAACTAAAATGCAAAAACTTTCTGATTAATTGTGGCTAAGAGATGTACATTTTTCCAATATTACATTTTTGTCTTTCTACACCCTCATACACTTACACACTGTTATGATTGTAGCATATACACATCGAGGGCACATGTGCATGTTGCTTTTTTTTTTTTTTCTGATACAAAGCCCTAAAGTTTTCAAGCTGTGTTAAAAAAAGATTTTCTCTGTCATGCCAGCTCTGTTCTCCATAAGGCTAGCTGGGGTTGAGATTTAGAAGGGAAGCACTGCTAAGACACTGCTGCTGATCTGGAACCAGGTGGCTTTAAACACACATCTACAGTGCATCCAGCGATTGTGTGCTAAATTTGTGTGGCCTTTGGCTAGTCTCTTTAATCATAGCTGGGATTTACTTTGGAGCAGGAAGGGCAGAAAATCTGGCATAAGTGAAATGCTGCTTGTGGCTCAGACTTCTCTGTGGACTTTCACAGCCTGTAGAGACTCCATTTGGTCCCTGTTCAGAAGTTGCAACTTCTTTGCCACTCTATCAAATCCACCATAAGGAAGAGTGACCTCGTGGAACTTATTTCTAACTAGAGCTATGCTACCAATGTGGAGCAGTAGCTCTCATAATGCATTTGGAATATTTTTTAATTTTTAATTTATTTTAATTTGAAATTGCTATCGATCCTGTTGGAGCTAAGGTATCCCATCAAGATATTTCACTTTGTATAGAAGGTACTCCTGCAGTGTTTTAGTTATTGCTTCTTTGCTAGTTGCAGCTGCAAGATGTACTTTGTTATCTCATAATGACCTGACCTGCTGATTCATCTGATGTAGTCTCTTGAAAATGACAGAATTGGTCTCTCCACTTAGTATTGGATTGTGTAGGGCTGAGGTATATGCCCACTAGCTTTGTAAACACATACCACTGGGATTGGATTTTTGTCTGCCTTTACAACCAGTTCTAGTATCTTTAAATATGGGATGCACTGATTTATGCCCAACTGTTGCGGTTTTGCATGGCTGGGTTCAGGTGGAGAAGTGGGGCTGCAGGGTGGCTTCTGCAAGAAGCAGCCAGAAGCTCTCTGCAGGCCCCACAGAGCAAACACCATCCAGCTCAAGGCCGGACGTGCTGCTGACCAAGGCCGAGCACATCAATGATGGTCACAGCACCTCTGGGAATCACATGTAGGAGAAAAAAACCACAAGCAGCCAATTTTTGCCCCCAGAGAAGGGAGTGAGAAGACACTGTGCAGACACCAAGGCCAGGGAAGAGGGGGAGGAGTCACCCCAGGTGCTGGAGAGAATGATATCCCTGCAGCCTGTGGAGAAACCCATGGTGGAGCAGGTGTCCTCCCCGCAACCTAGGGACTAGGAGATGGGGGCTTTGGTCAGTCCCTTGCAAGATGGTTTCCTTCTCGGCCGGGATGGGGGCATCCATTCCACACACCCTCCTCCTGCTGCACCGTAGGATCTCACTCATAAGAGCCAATCCTCCACGAACTTTCTCCAAGGCAAATCTCTTCCCACCGGGCTTCATCTCTGCTATGGCAGGCAGCAATCAATCACAGTGTCTCTCAGTCCCAGTCCTCCACAGGGCTATGATGCCTCCCCCAGCAAACCTGTTTCTCTGTAGGTTGCTTGTGCTGGCAGGGGCTCATCCCAACGTAAGTCACGGCATCTTCTTTATGTCTCCACCGGCTCCATCCAGCCTGGAGCCTCTCCACCGGGCAGGTCGGGTCTCTGCCTCCTCCATGGGTCCTTTCCACCGGCTACCCCACGTGCTTCAGCTCGGGCTGCAGGGGCATCTCCTGCCCGGGTACCTGGGCACCTACTCCTCCCCCAGTCTTCCCGGCCTTTTGTGTCTGTCAACTGCTTACATTTATATGCAAATAGACATCCCAATGCCCTTAACGGGCCAACATTGCATCCTTCCTGGCACTCCATGTTCTGGTGGAGTCTTTGTCTCCTATATGTGATTCTCAGAGGCGCTATAAGCAGGCTTGCAGAAGACTCTAGCAGCCATTTTCTGCAAGCCCTGGCCATCTCTCAGTAGCCAGCTATGCAAAACTGCGACGGACACTAATTGCAGAATGATCTCTCCCTGTCCTTATCTTGACTCTTGAACCACTCAATATATATATTCTCCGATGTCCAATTGAGAAGGGGGAGTGGTAGAGTGACTTTGGTGGGTGTCTGGCCTCCAGCCAGGGCCAAACAACCACACCCATTATTGCTTATTAGGTCTACTGTGCAAATAACTTTTTTATGGCTGTCTAAAGCTGAGCAATGCCCAAGAAGCAGGATAGAGGACAAATAAAATGGCTTTGCTCGCAGGAATATGATGTGAAGCACAGCAAGATGCAGGATGGGAATTCTCAGTTGCAGCAGGTGCCCTGTAACTCATGACTAGTTACCATTGGAGATCCAAGTTCTTCTGGGAGTGCACAACTAGTTGAATTGTCTGAGAGAGGGCCCTACAGCTACGTTTCCTATGGCACAGACAGCTCCCAGTACTGTATGGTAATGTAGCTGTACACAGTAGCACAGCAAGATCATTTGCATGGTCTTGTGATGGCGTGCCATCTAAGCAGGAGCCAAGTTCTCTGCAGACAAGTTCTCTGCTTTTTCTTCAGTTGATCCATATAACTTCAGTTTTGAAAGCTGTAACATCCAATGAAGTCTGTTAAAAAAAGCTAAAACTCGAAGGGACTCCAACTTCCTTTATTATCCCTGAAAATGTCACTGATTCAAAGAAAAAACCAAAGCATCCTGGAATGTGTTTTCCCCATGGTTTTGGCAGTGTAACACTACTGCTGAAACTCTCAGTCTGTTAAATGTCTGGAAGACCATGTAGATATTACACATAATTAGGGCAGCCACTTTGCTTTGTGCCTGATCCAGCAACACAGTATGATTTGTACATCTAGTATGGCAGGAATTAGCATGACACATCTGAGGAAACGTGAGACCAACCTCACAGCTAATAAAATACAAGATTGTTGATCAAATAAAAACATCTGCAAACGTTATTTTTCTTGTCTTTGATTAAGCATGACACAGATTAGGGCTGAGAGACTTGTAAGGTCTCGAAAGTGCCAGCTCTTAAAAGATGTTCAGTGTGGATAGGAAGACATAATTATCTCCTTTCACCTCCTTGTTTTAGCCTGGGGAACGAACCAGGGCAACTGCAGTGCGTGCGGCTTCCTTCCTTTCATCCCAGAGGTCTTTAGAGCATCAGTAGTTAGCATGAGTGTTCTGTGGGTGAAAGCCATGCACTGGAGCACAAAAGCTGCTCATTTCACACCCAGAGCAGCATTAAATCTACCCCTTTTCCTGTGTGAAAGCTCAAGGGGATGCTCTGCAGAATGCTTCTGCTCCACTTAATCCTGGGGACCTTTTAACTATAGGATATAAGTCTTAAGACTCAAACTTTAGTACATGTAAGGCAACAGAAAATCATACCCTGAGGTACTGGAGTAAAAGGGATCTCTTTTGCACCAAGTATCATTTTTTCCCTCTGTGGGAAGAGGAAGTAACTGATTTCTGTTCTGTCCATGACAGAGGTAATCTCTGCTGCACACCAGTTATTAAGGGCCTATTGGAGGAGGGAGGTAGAACGCAGCATGCTGGTCTTCAGGAAAGCAAGCTGTAGCCTAGCTTCACACTGGTGTTTTAGGATGACTTTTAAAAACAACTGTTAAAGCAGTTTCTAACAGTCTAGAAGACCTTCTGATGAGAAAGAGTTAAAACCCCTCAGTAAGGTATATTAACCTACCATCTCACTTAGGACTGCTTTACAACCCGCCAAAAAAATCAAGATTTGGTGACAAAAAGGGTTTCTTGTTTCGTGTGGTTACCCATTTGACCATGGGTGACTTGGCTAAAAAGGGAGAAAAATAACTTGGCTTTTGAGCCCCATGCCCAAGATTTCTTACAGATTTTGCATGGAGTCATGGAAAATAAATTGATAAAGACCTCAATGACAGAGGTGTTCCAGACAGAAATGTGTGTGCCATTTGCCAGCAGCAAGAAATTCAGTATGTCCTTCTGCAACTTACTCTGATACTTGTCTCCAGCGTTAGACTTTCCCAGCATTTAACCTGAATCTTTATTCCAACAAATTGTTTCTTGTTTTATCTACTGTGACCATGGAAACATACTATGACCTTTCCTTTTGCAGGAAATTGGTATGTATTTAAAGATAGTTCTTACCTGCAGTATGGTATGCTACAGGTTAAACATTCCTAACTCTGTCCTTTCTCATACCTACTGTTTCTACAGCTCTGATAATTCCTTTCTTGTGTGTCCTCTGCAGCTAGACCACAGTTTTTTTTGAAGGGCAGTTCTGAGGACTGAATGCACTATTCCATCAAAGGCCTGACTGGTGATCAGTAAAGCAGAAAGCAATACTTGTGGATAAACATCTGAGTTTGGTGTTTGTCTGATTTTTTGCAAGAGCATTACTTTGTTGACTCATACTCAGCTAGTGATTCACTATAATCTGTTCTTGGACAAAACACATAAACAAGGCTTATCCCTAAGGGTAATCTTATATGAGACAGTCCTATATATTGAGTTTTTCACTTCAAGGCTTAGAAAGCTTCTGATTCATGGGAAATCTTGATAATATTTAGTTTTGGAGTAAGTTAAAAAACCATGTTCTCTCAGTTCAGGTACAGGAGTCTGCAGCATTATTCAGTCCTTGTATGCTACAGCACCACAAGCATTATTTTTTCTTTATGTAAGAGTGATGATTTTCCAAACTGGATGCCATCCTGTGCACTGAAATCACTGCTCTGGTGAGGGGTCTGAGTTTGGAAGCTGATTAGCTTTTTTCAGCCTTTCTTTTTTTCTGAAAGCCAAGGAATGCAGTGGGTTAGGGAAAGCCTGCACATGTTTGTAGTCTAAACTCTGCAGAGCTCACTCTTTCCTTAAGCTAAACAAGAAAAATGCAGGCCTGGGACCTTCTGTTTGCCACAGTGGCACACACTGAGGTTCTCAGCCATACAGGCTCATGATTTGACAACAGCAAGCTGTAGTATGTCAAGGCTGATCTTGGAGAGCTCAGATGGCCCTGGAGCGATGGGAGGCAGTGTGTGGATATCATTCCTCAGTAGAGCTTCTGTTGGTGCTCAGGCACAGTAGTCTCTCAGAGCTAGCAGACTTAGATGTTGCAATGCTGGACATTGCAGCATCTCACTCTCTAGGGGAATCCACAGCTGTAGTGACGGTGCACAACAAGATTTTAATGACTAATGAAAGAGGGAAAATAAGAGATCCTGTAAATCCTAGTGTCTCAGTTGCCTGCTTCATTAAAGACTTATAAAATACTCATTGCAATAGGGAATGGAACTAAATCTTACTGGACCAATGAATATTCAATCTTATAAGGCAGAAAAGTTTGAGGGGGCTACATATGTGAAAACTATCATAATGCTGAAAGCATTTGTATTGGTGGGGAAGATTGGTTCCCCTTAGGCACAGAAGGAAATTGAGTCTGGTTTGACTATGCATGAGAAGAGTGCTTTAGTCCATGATAAAGGAGGACTTTACTTCCATGTGTACTTACTATGTTTATGGACACCTCTCCCCAAGTTTTCAATAAATGTTTCTTAGAACAAGACAGACAAGTTTTAGTGGTTAAGGAGGTATTTAGCACATGCTGATTCCCAGTAGTGGCCACAAATTGAGTATAGGAGAGAAAAGTGTAAGAACAAGATGGATAGAGTTGATACTTTTTCTTACCATTCCATTGTCCACCAAACGGTTTCAGTTCTGGAACTTCATGAGGTATATGTACTTCTATAAACCTGTCTGGTGACATTTAAACTTTCAGCATTCTAAATATCCTTTGGCAAGCAATTCCACAGGATCAGTTACTTATTTTGCAAGGCATCACAGGCCTTGTTTATTTTAAATCTGCTTTTTCTAGATTAATTTTATACTAGTATTTGTCTGAACTTGGGCAGCTCTGTGTAGGTGTAGCACAAAACTTCTATGGGACTATTCAGGTAGAGAACCCAGGGTTGAGGCTCAGAGTCCAAAAATTCTGTTTGGGATTTAGGAAACTTTTGTGATAACTAGGTGGCTTAGTTGTCTAAATCCTGTATGTCTAGAACTTGTCCCCTAAATAAATGTGTTAACAGGACAGTTTGTGGGTTTGCAATTTGGTTTACAATGAGACTTGCGTGATTTCACTCTATGTAATTTAAGTTGGATTTGTTTTCTTCTTCTGTCAAAAAGTTGGGGAAGCCTGTAACATCTACTAAATGCATAAAAGTAAATAGCAAATATATAGGTTTCTAACAGTATTGGCCTGCAGGACAGGTATTCAGGGGTTCACAAGTAAATTAACAGCTGTCCTTTCATATGAAGGCATCACAAATGATTCTGAGAACATTGTGAAATTTATCAGTGTACACTGTGGACAAAGCTGAGCAACTTTTTAAACTATGTGCTTTTTAATTTTTACTTTTCTTCCTCCATGTTTTCCATCAGAAAATCTAGATTTAAGTGTAAGATCTGAGTTCTTGGAAATGTTGACAATGATCTTTGTGACTATTTGTCCTCATGAAGGTCCCTGAAGGCAATCACAGTAGTTAAAAAGGCACCCAGCTGTTTCTGTCTCTTTTTCTTTTGCCCCTTTCTTAGAGATCATACTAAATCTCATTTTAGTATTAGCTCCAGGTTTGAGGCTTAATAAAACCAAGGTGTTTCATTTCCAGAGATGGTGATAATTTGGAGCTGTATCAATCCTATGAGGAATGTGAGCAGAGCTTTGTGCGTACCACACCAATATGCTTCAGTTCTCAAGTTCTCTGAAGACACTCAGATTTTGGATTTCCCTTTTCAATCTCTCAGCTCATATAGACAGGGTGGTTGGGGACAGCGCTGGGAGAATTATCATTAAGATCCCTTTTGTGTGTTTACTTGATCATAAATTACTAGATACCCTTGACATTGTAACAGAAATACAGGCTCAAATTATCATGCAGACATAGTTTTCTGAATAGTTATCTTGAATAACAGTCCTGGCAATGGGGACATTCTCCTAAGATGTTTGAAGACTGTATGTATTATTATTTTTTTGCTTTATTAAGTTCACCTTATCAGCTAATTCAACATCAATTCAGAGTGAAAATTAGTTACTAAAAAAATATTTTAATCTGGATACTAACATCCTGCTTTTTTTCAAGAATCAGCAGGTAGCTTCACAGGTCATGATGATTTAATCAACTACCCAAAGCCACTTAATAGATTTGAGTGGTTATTGTACTTCATGTTAGGCAGGGCAGATATAAAGTTTTTGATCCAAAAAATGGTAGCAAACCTGGTAAATAGTCCAGAATTTCTACTTGAGCATACTAATTTTATTTGCAATAATTTAAAATATATAAAAACTACAAAACCAGCAATATATATAAAGTACAGAAAAAACCCACCTATGACTTTTTAAGCTATTAGAAGCTTTTTTGTTCAGCTATCTTTTCCAGGTTTTCCTGACTCAAAGATGGCATAAGCTTTAACTACTGTATTGATTATTTGTATTTATATAAAGTTAAAGGGCTATCTGGAAAATAGAATGATCTGAGATAATTTGTGATGGATAATGCTATTATCAAAGTACTAGTAAGACCAATTTTTAATTAAGAGAGTAAAATTGCAAATTGTACCTTCATAATAGAGTTAAATCCAACTGGCAACTGGTCACAAGTGGTGTTCCCCAGGGGCCCATCCTCTTCAGTATCTTTACTGATGATTTGGATAAGTGAATTGAGTGTACTCTCAGTAACTTTGTAGGCAGCACCAAGTTGGAGGGAAGTGTCGATCAGCTGGAGAGTAGGAAGGCCATCCAGAGGGACCTGGACAGGTTGAATTGATGGGCAGAGAGGCCAAAGGGATGAAGTTCAAGTTGGCGAAGTGCAGGGTCCTGCGCTTTGGTCATAACAACCCTAGGCAAAGGTACAGGCTTGGGGCAGGGTGGCTGGAAAGCTGCACAGAGGAAAAGGATCTGGGGGTGTCTGCTGACACTCACCTGAACATGAGTCAGCAGTGTATCCAGTTAGCCAAGAAGTCAAGAAGGCCAACAGCATCCTGGCTTGCATCAGGAATAGCATAGCCAGCAGGACCAGGGAAATGATCTTACCCCTGTGCTCAGCCCTGGTGAAGATGCCCCTTGAATACTGTGTTCAGTTTTGGGCCCCTCGCTACAAGAAAGACATTGAGGCCCTGGAATGTGTCCAGAGAAGGGCAATGAAGATGGTGAAGGGTCTGGAAAGAAAGTCTTAGTAAATGCAGCTGAGAGAACTGTGACTGTTCAGTCCGGAGAAGAGGAGGCTCAGGGGAGACCTTGTTGCTCTTGACAACTACCTGAAAGGAGGTTGTGGTGGGCTGGAGGCCAGTCTCTCCTTGCAGATAACTAGTGATAGGACAAGACGGAATGGCTGCATGTTGCACCAGGTTAGAAATGAGGATAAATTTCTTCTCAGAAAGAGTGGTTGGTCATTAGAATGAGTTGCCCAGGGAGGTGGTGGAGTCACTGTCTCTTGAGGTGTTCAAGGAAAGGTTGGATGAGGTACATAGAACATGGTTTAGTAAGTGATGTGGGTGGTAGGGGGATGGTTGGACTGGCTGGTCTTGGAGGTGTTTTCCAACCATAATGATTCTATAATTCTATGATCTTGAATGGTGAAAGTACATTTCTAAAGTGACTTATGATTTAAAATACATAGTCATACACCAAGATATGGTTTTCTCATGACTTAGGAGACAAAGTTCGTTTAGTCAAATTCTTGTTTGGCAAATACATAATCAAAATGAGCTCTGCAGGAAAAGCATATGGAACCCTTCAAAAGGCACTCTTACTTCAATTCAGAAACTTTGGTTTTTTTTTTTTTTAAATTGAAAATCCTGGAAGAAGTCGTAACTTGGTGAATCTGAGACAAAAAGAATTCCTGGTAGACAAAAGTACATCTTTTCAGATCACTCCATCATCTAAGCTGTTTAGTCTGTTTCTTCTTATTATGCTTATTTTCCTGGCAAACCACAACTGGGAAACAATATACTATTTGGCAAGTCAAATATAAAGAAAGAATCCAGGAAACAATAATGGGGAAGAAGTGGATGTTCTGTGAAAAGTTTTACTCTTAAATATGGATTCTCAATAATTTTTTGATAGTAGATGCAAAAGTAGTGTTTGTCCATTTAGTAGTCTTGCAGTTTTTCTTCTTAACCTTTTAAAATGTGCCTTATATTGTCATCTTGGTATAGCGGTATCTGTATCCAGGGGATATAGCCAGGGAACTCCTATTTCCAGAAAGTCCTACGTCCATAACTGATTAAATGCTGAAGTCTGTAACGAAGAATATGATCGGTGTGCAGATGAATGAACGTGGTCTGGTGGAAGGGAGTCAGCTTGGCTTCTGCAAAGAGAAGCCTTGTCGTACTGGTCTGCTGGAGCCTTCTGCATGTATAAGCACAAAGATAAAAGGGATGCAACTTCTTTGGATTTATGTTGTAGATTATTAAAAAAGTCAAATGTCCAGAAGGTTGGGTGTTTTTTTCATGGACTGAAAGTTGATTAAAGGCTAGAAAGCAAAGATTATGTTAAACTTGATCGCTACTTAAATCCTTCAGCCTTTATTGTTTCATATACTTTATACTTCATGGACAATTAGTTCTTCATGCAGTTAGAGACTTTCTAAAAGGGATTGTGACTTTGGATGCTAATTGTTTTCCTGCTTTCTTAATCTGGGCCCTTTGAAGATGTTTTGGGATATCTATGCAGACATCACAAGATTACTGTGATTGGTAACAACTTGGTTGCAAATGTTCTTGTAAGGGTTTTTTCGGAAGTGCTGTTGTAAAATTATTGAAACATATAAATACTCTAATATTTAAAAGAGGTGTTCAGCTCTCAGATTTATAGATAAATAAGAGTACTTGTATACATTTTAAAAAAATAAAGTATTGTGTGTTGAACGTACAGTGTTAAATGTGTTCTGCCCATTACTGCTGTTCCACGAGGTCTCCCATACTGCAAAGTATGGAGGATAATGTTGTAAGTTGTTGCTTTTATGAAGTCCAGCTAAGTTTTCCCAGGGTTTTCATTCTCATTTGGGTAAATTCACATAATAGCAGAGAACAAATAATATTCTATGTTGTCTGTAACAATGTGTGTGTCATGTATGCAGGTTAGAAAGCATCATGTACAGAAGTACTGTTTAGAAAATCCATTAAAATCTTCCAATGCTGGGCTAGTTTTCTGTGATAATACATTATTCATATTAAAATATTAATAATTGGAATTTATGTATGACCTTTTCCTACACCAAGTCACTTGGAGCTCTTGGTCAAGGGCAACGCAGTCTTTTCATATATCGTAATGACAAAAATAATTTACTTGAATATTTTCAAGGCAAATATATTAGGGCAATGTTGTAGCAATTAAAAGCTTGTATGTGATCCACAGACTTGGAAGTTACCAGCTGACATAGTTTCTTGCTACCACAACTATTTTTTTCCACCCGGTAACATTTTTCAGTAAAAACAATAAGGGAATAACAGGAGCTTGTGCTTGTCAAGAGCTGAAGACAGTCAGCTGTGTCTTGTACTTCACAGCAATGCCCAGGAGAAGCTTCCAAAGGCAGAAATGTGATGGTTGGGGTCATTGGGCTTCCAGCTTATTTTGCTTTCTGGTGCAGCAGCTGAGTCTAATGACCAAGCTGTGTCTGGGAGAAACATCAGGATTTTGAGGAAAAATATTTTGAAGTGATAAAAACATCATACATTTAGCAAGAAATTTGAAGTGGGTTTTTGTTGGTTTTTTTTTTTTAATTGCAGTTTATTGCCATTTTAGAAGTCATCTGAAGCACTCATTATTAACATCCAGGCACTGAGTTTTACACACTCCAGGAAAAGTGTTTTGAATGTATTTAAATTTGAGGTTAAGGGAGTCAAGAATCAGGAACTTCTTTTCTCAAGTGCAGGAGTCAGAAAATAATGAGTGTTGTATCTCCTGGTTCTTTCTCCCTGCTTGTGAACTGCCTGGACCCTATACCTGTTAAATTATTCATGTCAGAAAATTTAAAATGTGCTCTTATTGAAATGCAGGGTTCTAGTGAGAGGAGGAACATGCTCAATCCCACAGGTAAGACTATAGTTTTGCTTATACTAGAGCCCTTTTTGAATACTTGGCCCCAGTAATATGATTGATGACCATGTTAAGACCTTGTCAACTGGAGAATAAAGGGATCCAGTGAAGAGTCTAGGTCTCTTTGTTTCTTAGAAATGTTGCTTCAGAAATGTTTTGGTAATTTTTGTATATGAAAGAATAAGATCTTAACAAAACCTGGAAAAGTAATATACTGTTCCCAACGTGTTCTTCATTTTCCCCTGTTGTTCTTAATGGTATTTGACTAGAAGTTTGTTTCATTATCATTTAAACCATGCTATATTTATAGCGATATAAACTCTGCTTTTACATTGTTAAAATATCACTTTGGTGATATATCTTCATAGTTTCAGTATTACCCATTAATTTTAAAAGTGTTCACATGACTTCAGGTAAGAGCAGCTCATTCAGGTACTCCACATAAAGATACCGGTAAAGATAATCTGCCAATTTCCTCTTTTAATTTTCTTTGTTTTTTCACAGAGACAATTTCTGTGTGACTCCCCCAAGCTATCTCACCTAGCTTCTCCCAATTATTTGGCCAACCTGGTAGTTAAATTACTTTGAAGATTATGATAGAGAGTAACTGGCATTTAATTCAAGCATTGCAAGCATGCAGCTGTAGTTCATAATTGCCATACTAATTGTAACCGCTGAAGTATATTTCACAGTTCTGGATAGCAAGAACTTATAGACAGTAGTGGTCCTCCATATGTGAACTTCCTCTTCTGAGATGAAGTAGGTCCATAAGCATCTGTTTGTGTAGAGTCTACTGTTGTATGCACAAAAGACCAAATGAACTATATAACCTCCAATGATTTTTTTCAGTACCTCAGTGCAATAATACTTCTGCAGAATATGTTTAGAGCTGCAGAACAGGTTATTTCATAAATTAATAAGTAACATTAATACATATTGTTCAATAGCAATTCTTAACAGGTTCAGACTCTGATATCCCATGAATAAGTATGTAACTCTTCAATTTTGTACACAGAAATAATGCACTGATTGTATAAAATGGACACATAAACAAAGCTCCCAGAAAAAACCGTCATTTTCTAACAAATGTGACATTAATTATTGGTATATTTTGGTAGCAGCTCTCCTTGCATAGCAACTCTAAAGGGTGACATTTTAGATGTTTTCTCAAGTGATCTGAGGGTATTTCAGTTATTTGGATGTTGATAACTGTATTGAAACATCACAGTGTTTACCCCAGCTTTCTTTAATGCTATTTCTTTAATCTTTTTGTTTTAACTTCTAAGGCCCAACTTTTTTCCCACTGAAATCAGACAAAAGATCCCAAAACAAAATATGTGATTGCATTTAGGCTATCCTAAATATTGCACAAGAGTATTTATTTTATATTTGGGGTTACAGAGAGGGTAACCAATTCTAACTTTGGGCCCTGATCCTGTAAATCCTAATATGTGTCCATAGGACTATGGCTTCACTCAAGTAAGTGAAGGTTGCTCGTAACCACAGATGCTTGAAGGCAAAATTTATAAATGGCTGTGAGCTGAATATTACAGAATGTACAGCTCGAGAGAGTTTTCAAGCGACTTCTGGAGTTACTTAAAAACATTCTTCAGCTACTTTTTCTATTGATTATATGCCACTCATAAAATTAAGAAATGCACTTAGTGGCTTTAACACTTTTGGTTCTTTTGAATAATAAAGCCTATCTAGCTTATGTTGAAATCACAAGAAGAACATGCATTGACTGAAACCTCTGAAGGGTTGTCTTCTGGTGTAGAGGAGCACAGAAAAGAACGCTACACTTTAAAGCCATCAGTAACTTGCTCCAGAGTATCCTCCCTTAGTAAAAACAGAACCAGCAAAACCCATAGCTAATCCACTAAATTTAATGATCTAAAAACATTATTTAGCTGGGAGCTGAGCAATTTCTGCAAGATGTGGACTTTCCAAAATCCTGCTGCAGTTTACAATCTCACAAGACACTCAGATTCCTCCAGCAGCTAAGTCACCCAGCTAAAATAAGCATTCTACCAATTAACTTTGGGATCAACTTACCACTTCTCACATGGGATTGTCTATGAAGGAAGTTTTTTTATTTTTTAATTAATTACTTGTTTTATATAAATTAGCTGTGTATAGAGGAATTACTGATTTTTTGTAAATTAAAACTTTTGATCCTTGCTTTAGTTGAGAATTCTGAAATATAAAAAAAACAAACCAAAGTTAAACTTGTCCTTGAAAGTATTTTATAAAACTTTGGTTTTTTTTTACTTTGAGAGGAAAATAGAGCTCTTTGACTTTATGGCACAATACAGTTTTGAATTAAAAAAAAAAAAGTGTACTTTGGAATGACTATTGAATCTTGAAATTGGTGTTAAACAGGAAATAAAAATCTTGAATCGTAAGAACAGAATTTAAAAGAAAGAATGGACCGGCATAAAGTGATTCTATATTTTGCAACAATATTAATTTAAAGGTGCTGTGGAAATCACAGTTTCTGGTAAGTAAAGCTCTTACAAAATTTCTCAATTCTGAGTTTACATGGTTGAGAGGCACTATTTATCCCTGTTGTTTATGGTTAATGCGAATTTGTCTTGTTCTCATCAAAGAACAAGAATCTTTTTCTTCTATGACTTCTGAGTCTTTTATAATGCAACTTTCATTATTGTAGATCTTTTCCAGAAAGTTATGTGATACTGCCTAGTTCTGGAAGTTAGTCAGTTACCCTGTCCATCTTTGTTTCCTTCTTCAACTCATATGTTTACTTTTTTTTTTTTTTTGAACTATAGTCATGTAAATGATAGCTTTAAAATACAATTTGGAAGTATTTTGCAAATAGAGTTAATGACCTCCATGTCAAGAATTCTGTAACTCTGACAAAGAAAATGTCTCACATGTAGGTATCCTTGCAGTGCTGGTAGTTGAAAGAAAACTTTCATCACTACAGCCTTTGACTCTGTTATTACAGTCATTTGCCAATCTTTGTAGCATGACAGAACAAAATCAAATCCATGTTGTATCTGTTGATTTAAGACTTCTATGATTTAAGAAAAAAAAAAAAATTTTCTCAAGGAAAGAATGTTGTTAATCAGAAACATCAGGCGTGACCAATCCTTACCAGGAAAGGGCTTAGGTGGAACCACACTGCGGTATTTTTTCATGTCGAGAAAAAGTTTAAAAAAAATAAGAAAGCCAGAAAAATTTGTCATGTTTTATATTTCTTTTGTTGATATTATTTTGAATGCATGGAAAATGCCATGGAAAATGTAAATATTTCACAAATCCAGAAATTGGAGTACTGTTTGCATGATGCTGATATGACATTACTTCATAGCTCTGAATGCAACTGCCTGTTCAGAACCTAGTTCAAAATTCCTACTGCAGGTGACCAATAAACTCAAAATCAGACCTGAAAGAAAGGTCATAGTGAGTGAGAGAAATGCAGAGGGATTCCCTGCTTAGAGAGCAGTTTGCCTTACACAGAGTTTGCACTCACCTGGCTTTGCTGTACACCGCTTCCTCTCTATCTTGGACATACTGAGCTAAATGTCAAATACTAAATGATGATGTTTAATGTTCTCTGTGTACTTTATGTACACATAATATACAAATGTGGTTTATAATTTCCTGTGAGCAATATGTTGTTTACATGTCATTTACTATTTGTTCACAGAAAGGCAAATTAAATATAGCAAGTGTTAAATGCAAAGTGGTATTCTTTCCTACCTAATGCATCAGGATGGTATTCGGGACATGTAGCTTTACTTGCACTTCCAGTAACTTGTATAAGTTTGGCTTTTTGTAGCTTCCCATCTCTTTGCCCTATCTTTTGATGTAGTCTCAAGAGCACATGTAGGAGTACAAATGCTTTAACCTCTACAGAGCTTCTGGGTACTGTTTTCATACACGTCATAGTGCTTGTACATCATTCCTGTGTATCTGCAATCACTTAATCTCTGAAAAGCATGTGTCCAAGTTCCAAACAGAAAAATAAATATGATTCTAGTTTTGTTAAGTATATTATTAATTAATGTAATTTAAAAATAAATATAAGACTATTGATATACATTTATTCCAGCACTCCAAACAGGCCACTGAGCAACTGCTTAACTGTCTGCCAGAAGAGAGCTTCAAATCTTCCTGTTTCTCACCCTCAGGGAGCTATGAATTTAGGATCAACTTGGACTGAACATAACTGGGAGCAAATATGCCCAGTTCCTGTGGCAGTGGTTGCAGCAGAATGCAAGACAGACAGATTGCCTGCTGCCATTGGACAGGAATTGGGGCAGAGAGTGCATGGAGTTTACACTAGCTGAGATTCTCCTCACAGCAGGGAAGGGCATCAAGCTAGGAGGAGTTTACTCTGCCTGTCTGAAGAATATCAGATAATAAGACCCTCTGGGAAATGTATGACTATTTCCCTTTTCCTTTTTCAGGCTGTCTCAGTACAAATTACGCCATTTGACAAAGAAAAGGCATCATTGATGACTCGGATCAATTCGAAATGTATTATAAAAGGTGGGCAGAAATGATTACATCATTCAGGATCTTGGGGCACTTCTCTCTCAGATTTCATTTGATTTGTCATGACAGCTTTTCAATGCCAGCTTAATCTTGCAGCCCTGCTGTGGGAGCTGATATCCTGTAACTTGGAGTGACTTAATGGAACAGGAGGCACAATGTAAGGCCTTTAATTTAAAACAACGTGTACTTTTCCTTTCCAGTTAAAGATTTGTTTCACAGACGTTTTGCCAATATTTGAATAAGAGTTTGCTACCAGCCTTCTTTTTTCTCTTCCTGGCAAGATTCCTTTAAAAAGTAGTATGCAATATGAAAAATGCATGTATTTGTGGATAAGGAAGTTGGGGCCTGGAGAATGCATTCAGTTTAGATGCAAAAGAAGAGAGAAAGAAGGTCTGTGTGTGTGGGAAATGTCTGGGTAAGGAAAGTGTCATTAGTATGTCCATTAAATTGACTCACTAGAAAAGTTTGTTTCAGAAGACACCATTTGCACACTGCAAGTTTTGAAGTAAGGCTAGAGGATGAAAGGCTTGCTGATGATTCAAAGCATCTGGAAGTAGAAAGAAGTTTCGCAGCTCCTTGACATTCATGCAATAAAGGCCATTCCAGGAACAGATGCTGAATGTGATAGTTATGTGCTGTTGGAATAATGATAATAATTCCTGAATAATAGGAATTGGTAATTATTTCTTGGAATAATGCCTGCCTAAAAAATGACCCTGCTCCAAACTCTTTATAGATACTGAGAAAGAATCCTAACACCGTATATCAAAGTGTATCCTTTCATTCTTGTTACACACAGTTCTGACACATTTTTCTTGTCCTCTCTAAGCCAGAAAGCATTAAATATAAACAGAAAAATGCTTGGATAATTTGTGCATTCACTACTAATGGTGTAGTTTATTGTTATCAAGAGTAATCCAAATACTGATCTGTGATACTCTGTAACACCTGGCTTTGGGGGTGCTCAGCACCTTAGGTAGAACCTATGTCTGTGTAAAGCAGATAGGTGATCCACAGAAAACAATCACCTGCAGCCAAACCCATGCAAATACACAGGAAAAGGGAACCTTGTCCTGGTTTAACCCCAGCTAGCAACTAAACTACATGCATCCCACCAGCCCAGGTGGGATGGGAGGGACACTTGGAAGTGTAAAATGTGAGAAAATGTATGGCTTGAGATAAAAAAAAAAAGGAATTAAAAAGTATGTCAGGAAAAGGAAAATAACATTGACAAAAAAAACCTAAGAAAGACAAATGATGCAAATGAAGGCAATTGCTCACCAGCAACAGACTGATGTCCATCCAGTCCATGAGCAGTGCCCCCTCCCCAACCCCCACAGCCTACTCCCTAGTTTAATTGCTGGGCATGATACCACATAGTACAAAATATCCCTTGGGGTCAGCTGTCCCTCTGTGTCCCCTCCCACCTCCTTCTGCACCCCCAGCCTACTCAGTGGTGGGTGGTGTGAGTAGAATAAAAAGCCTTGGCCCTGTGTGAGCACTGCTTAGCAGTAAGAAAACCATCTTTGTGATATCAATGTTGTTTCCAGCACAAATCCCAAATACAGTCCTGTGTTAGCTACTGTGGAGAACATGAACTCCAAAACCAGCATAGCCCTCAAGTCTTCATAAGCCGGGACACCACAAACCGTTCTTCAGCTCCAAGTGTTCCTTCTCTGATGGACAGGTGGGTTCTTGCACCCTTTTACTGACTAGGTGGCTCTCTGCTCCATGGGCTTTCTAGTTTGAGTCCATTCAGCAGCATTCAAGCAGGAGAGGCATGCTCAGCTCTCTGTTGGCTGAGGCAGCCTGAGGTAGTTATTTTTCTGAGTTAGGATGAACTTAGGAAGGGTTAAGTACTAGGTATCTGAAAATCAAACACTACAGTAATAAGTTCTTAAGTAAATTTAGTTCTCAACAGTCTATATTTTCAGGTTTCCAAATCTGCCATGGAGTTAGAGTTTGGAAGACAGCTGATGTCTGAGAATTTCTTTCCAGTGCTTGCTAAGAGATTGGTTAGTTAAGTGTTGCTTGCTGTTCTCCCTCTCCTTTTTTCTGCTACTTCATATAAATCTGTCAGTACACAGGTACAAAGGAGGTAAGCCAACCTATACCTTTATGTTACCAGTCTCACTGTTCACTATCATAAACATATTATATATCTTGAATTTCTTACAGAGCAGTTATATGTTCCCTGCAAATCCTTTACAACTGAAACAGAATAATAATAATAATAATAATTGTAATAAAATCTTGTGCGTTGTGTAGTTTGCATGGATTGTTTTAAGATACCAAGACTCGTGGTCTTGGTCTTGAGTCGTGTGGGTTTAAAATGTCAGGTCTCATTTCATAAAAGAACATTTTTAGCTTTCAAATTTTGAGATTAGAAAAAAGTGAGGAAAAACTGTTAATATCTCTTTATCTGGGGATGATCAGCATGAGCTTTGAATTGTCAGCTTTTGGCAATACTTACTGGAAGTAACTTGTGACCAGACAAGGGCAAGGAAGCATCATGTTTTTTATGGTGTCGAGTTCCTCATCTGATCTCAGTGTTAGTGTGAATATGGCATGATAAAGCTCTCAGATTTGTTATGCACAGCTGAAGCACAATGAACTAAGCCTTTTGTAGAGCAGCAGTGTAATAATATTGACAATTGGTGATTTGCACTTAGGGGAACATACTGGCTTTTCTCAGAGTATTCTGCTTTGCTAGATTGTGAACCATGTTATTTGTCTTGTCTTAGTTTTTAGTAATTGCAGATGTTTCTTTCTTCTCTGTTTACTGTTTGATTCATGACAACTGGAGAGCTTCCAGTGAGGAACTGAATGGTGGGAGGATAACAGGCAGTTATACTTCCTTGGAATTCTCAGAACTCTTTTAACTTTGCCCTCCTGCAGGTTCACAAGATCTTCTTGAGGGGAGGGAAAAAAAAAAAGTTTGGTGGGTTTGTAACTATTGTACCAAAAGAGGATCCCATTTGAACAAGCTTTGTTTATCTTCCTGCACATGGCTGTAGGTCCTGACTTTCAGTGTGAATAAGAAATATGTTGGGGCTTTCATATGCATTACCACTGGGCCATGGGCACTTGCCACAGACCTTGATGAAAAGAGATAGGGCAACTTTTGTTACCACAGCTGTGGGGCTGCTGGACTTCAGCTGACTCTTGCAGACTCCACAGTCTGATCCTGTCCCTGGCCTTCACTCTGCCAGTTTTCCCCTAATCCATGCTTCCGCCACCACCTCTTTCTTCTCTTCCATTGCATTTGCCAAGCAGCTACTTAAGAAATCTCAGCAGAATTGAGGATCTGGCCCAGCATTTCAGCTTGTTGATGTATTTCAGCTGTAGGGAAAATGGTAAGTCAGAGCCTGAGAAACAAGGCAGTGGGGAACCATGTTCAGTCTTTATGAGTAAACCTTGTCAACATTACTTAGTTGCCAGATGGTGTTGCTTTGCTCTGAGGTGGGTTGAATTTATTTAGAGAGCAGGATAGCAAGGCTTCTTAATGTTCAAAGAAATGGAATATTTCCTTTTCGTTCCGTTATCAGGTATCACACAATCTGCAGGTTTGCATAGTTTTGTTAGTAGCTGAAACTTGAAGTTAACCTAGGTTTAAATAATGATTCAAAACTTGCATTTTGAACTCAGGGAACCTGTGACCTCTAAGTTGACAAAATCAGACCTTTCCCAATATCTACAGTTATTTAGGAAATATAAACCAATTAATAAATTAATTAATTAATTATCAGCTGGGTCAGCTGAAAAGTCAAATGAAAACTGCTTCCACTGAATTATGCATCTTTCCTTCCTGAACAGTAAGGAAATTAGGAGAAAATTTACTGATCCTGTCTAACTCACATGGATAAGTTGGGATTGTATAGAAAGTACATCTTGAATAGCAGTGCCTTCAGTTCATAAGATCCTCCTATGAGAAAACCAGGAAAATCAGTATGTTAATGTGTGGAAAATTTGTGTTTCTATAGATAAAGATGGAACCAGAGCTGATGATAGTTAATGTTGGTGGATCAGTAATTTTGCATACTTCAGGACTGCTGAAATTATTAGTAGGCTGCTCAAAAAATAACATTATGTTGATGACCTAGCTGTCGCTTGCCCTTGTATTTGTATATTTAAAATAAAGTTATGTTGTTTGATTTTTTTTAGTAATAGTTTTTGCAGGTTGTTCTTTTCATAATTTTAATGTTGGCTGAGTGAATTAATTGTGAGATATTGATGCTTATTTGCATTAACCTATAATGCAATTGAAGTGTAAGCTCACTAAACATAATTAAATATTTTCAAGCATGTCCTAGATTACCCTACAGACAAAAACTGGACACTGTATTTCACTCTCCTGCTTTGATCCTGATTATGAAAAGTAAAGGAATTTCTCATTCTTTGTAGCCGTAACCAATGATGCTGGTGAATTTGGATACGTTTATTCTGCTGAAATACAGGCTCTAAAGGAACTGTTCATTAAAAAAACAACAGCAAAACAACAGTCACTCCCCAACTTCTCAGCCTGTATTTTATATCATCAGAGACTGGAGTGCAAGTGAGGCTTTAATTAGATTTGGTGTGTTCTTTTTAATAATACTCCCTTGATTTGTAATTTATCTTCCATTAGTGTGTTGACTTCTCCTATTGATAAGGAGCATCAGAGGGCTAATTCATTAAACAAATAGTTTCATAATTAAAATGTTTTCATGAGGCCAAAATGCAGAAAAATAAAACCCCAACTCTCCACATTGAAGTAAGTGGTCTACAGTAAGATTGGAAAGTCCCTCCCTGAAACCACACTATCTCAGCTGTGATAATCATCTTTGCTGAATAGTGGGTTTTATCCTCACTCAAATATTTTAGACTCCTGTGAAACCTTTTGGATGGATGTAAGGACACTATGTGGTTGATACGTGCCTAATCTAACTATCAATTTAGGCATTTTCTGAGAAGCAAGTATTTAATCTCTCTTCATGAAGGAGAAAGCCAAGATCTCTACATTTTCTTGACTCAAAATATCTGTCCATTAAAAAAATATTTAAAAATCCTTTAATTCTACTGTATTTATTCAAATGGTTTTACTGCATCTTTCACCTTGCTGGCTATTACCTGTTTGGGTTCTTGCCTAGGAGCAATAGATAAACTGTAAAGATTAATACTTTGCTCTTTAAATTTACCATGTTGCTAAGGAATGCAGAGGAAGAGTATTTGTCTTTTCCTAGTGTCTTTTGATAACACCAAAGAACATAAATCATGACAGAATCCTGGGCAAATATGCTCCTTAAGATTTTAGCCTGAAATAAAACGTTTACATTTACCTGAGTATTAACCACTGCACAGAAATGTGGACTATAAACTGCTTATATAGTGTTTAAAAAAGCAAACAAATAAGCAAACTATATGCAATAAGTAAAAAGCATCAAGAAATCTTTCCATTTATCCTTCTGACAACTTGATACACTGATTTGTATTTCCTGTGCAGCGAAACAGGCTATAAACTGACACTAAGAACAGGACATTTTCAGCCTGACGTTGAAAATTTTGGAACACAAACCAGAGGTAGTAAGAGAAGTTGTTTCATTACAGCTTTAACTACTGACAGCAAGAAGAGCATCCACTATGTTAATTATCAACAGGTTAGTCAGGGGAATGTGGCACAAAATGGACTTGTTCTGCTGAAAAGACAGTGTTCTACAAAGCTGACTTTGTAAGACAAAAATTCTAGATTCTTTCATCAGCATTTGTGCTACCTTTGGGTTATATGAACAAATATGAACTATAACAAAGACAGTTGTAAAAACACATTTTCAAAACAGTCCATTTTGCATCCAAAGTGTCGCTGAAATCCTTGGCAATATTTATCTGGGTATGGGATACTCACAAGAGTAAGGTCTTTGCTAGAAATTATCTTACAAGTTTTGGAACAAGAGGAGAATTAAGAGCTTTTGTCAAATGAGAAAAAAACCACTTATTGGAATGTTAGAGAAGGTAATCTACTCTGAGATTTCAAAATTGTAGATAAGAATTTTTCTCAAGTTGATATCAACCTCAGAGAAAGAGAGCATTGGTCTAAAAATAGAGAGATGATGGAAAACCAGACAGGAGGATAATGCAAAGTGTTTGAAAAAGTGTTGCACGAGAGAATAGCTCCTTGATAGATTCTATAGACAGTTTCTAAGATATGAAAGACTTTTAAAAATTAGCATATCTGTCCTTGGGAAGTCTCTCACCTGTTAACCAAGACAGAAATTTATCCTGGATGGTTACCTTTCACATGGCTAGTATTTGCTGAGATGAGTCTGACCCGCAGATTGGAAGACAGCCCTTTTGTTATGCTACTTAGGAGCTAAATTATTATAAGCAAAGAAAGATGAGATGAAGGTTAACTATGGTTAACTGTAATAAAATTATGGTTTTTCAGTTCACTTGCATGTAAATCTTGAAGTTTGGTCAGTAAAATGGAGTCGCTTTTGCCTATGTAATACCTATCTGTGTGTGTTTCATTCCACAGTCATAAAATAATTATCTCTGTATGCAACCTTCTCTAGAAAGGCTGACCCTTTTCTTGTATGAAAGCCAGTAAGCTTTGGCTTGATTTTCCCAGGCAATGCTGTTTTCCGAAACTCTGTATGTTATGACATGCTGATGAAAGCCAACGTGATTCAGTAGAAGAACTTGTTCACAGAAACAGTCCTCTAATCCAGTTAGCTATTTAATTGCAGGTCTGGGAACAGCTTGCTTCTGCATATATTCAAATTTTAATTGTCTGCTGAGTACAGATCTTTGTATTATTTCTGAAATTCAGGAGCTGTATCATAATTGTTCTTAGTCAAGCAGGCTACTGAAGTTCTAAGATGAGTGCACCTGCATGGATGTAGATGCTAATAGCATTTAAACTAACACTATGCAACTGAAGCACTGAGCATGAATAATTCTCAAAGTGTTTTGGAGAATCACAAGTCCATAGGAGTAGAAGTCCATTGAACGCTCTCCCAAAGGACTTCCATGTATTTTTGTCTCCAGCTCTCAGATCAGGACATTGCATCTGCACATCTGATAATCCCTCCTTCTGCCTTAGCCTAGGAATTTCTGCAGTCAGGTGTTTCCCTGGTCACACCTCTGAAACCCCACTGTTGAGTTCCTTCTGATTAGGCAGTCCTCTCCCTCACCGGTACCTCTTCTGGCTCTTAGTCATCTTTTGCCATAGGGATTCTTCCCTTCTATTTGTTAGATCTAGCTCTGGACCCTGATTTTAATCTTAACTCTTAATTTCTCCCTGCATGTTTACACAAATGGGCCTCTTCTAGTCTGAGTTGCCTTGAGACATCTCAGCCATGTGGGCACAACTGAACTTTGCCACACAAAGGATGGCAAGCAATGGCCAAGCTTCTACGTCTTTTATTAGGAAGGGAATAAAACCAATACAGGTAGTGAGTGTGAGTGAAATCATCTTTGTTTTTTCTACTTCTGTGTCTGCAGGTGCAGCCAAGAAAGAAAGGGAACTATATTTTTGGCAAATGTCACTCTGGTTTTTATCCAATCTCAATTCTGAGTTGGTGGTGGCATGAGGACCATTAATTGTGCCCTTCCAGTGCACTGTGAATTCGTGGCTGCTTTGCCACCCGCTGCAGAAAGCTGCCTTAAGTCACTGCCTTCACATTTGTCCAGTACTGGTTCTGGTCCTTCATGTGAGAAATGCACTATGCACAGAATGCCTGAATTCCCTTTGTGTAGATACAGAACTGCTTTATCCTGGCAGATTTAGCTTGCATAGCTCACACGAGGGAGGTCAGGGTATCTTTCTCCAACACAGTCACTACAGAGCCTTGCCAAATTAACTTTCTTCATGGAAGCCCCTCAAAAAAGCTTGTTTATATTAAGCAAACAATTTTTGGGGGAGGAAAAAGAGAACAATCAGTTATTCATGCAACAGCATTAGTTTGCTTAGAAGAAATGTTCCTAAAACCTTACAATTGCTTTTGAAATCTAGCCAGTGTGAAACACAGTTAAATGCAATTTCATGAACTTACCAAGGCCAAATGTCTCCAAGCACTTGGGGTACCAGAAAGACAAAAAAGGAAGGTGCTTTTCTCAGACAACAAGCTATGAACTAAAACTTTGTCATCATAGTACAGGTACAATTAACTTGAAATCCACAATATTTAACCTACTTAGCAATTTTAAGGGTAATTTTTACCTGAGGCATATTTAAGATTATTCATTCTGTCTGATTTCTTTTATCTGATGTGTCTTTACCTGTCCTTATCTAACATGATTGCTTTTAATTAAAGCAATCTGGATGTGGACTATGAAGCTGTTGCAGTGGGGTAAATTACAATCATGTTCTTGTGTGCGGAGTTGCAGAGGGGAAGGAGGTGTCATGGTGCCGATTTAAAACCGATGCATAACATTCAGTATTTCCACGTTAGAGCTGGGTGTGTCATCAGCTTTTCCTGATAAAGCACACAAGGCATCTAAGCTAGGAGCTTACTTAGTGTTGCCTTCATTTCTAACAAGTCTAATTGGACACGAATAAGCACCTCCTAAATGTAATTCAGTCCACTTGGGACCTGACTGATCCCGTGCAGGTGCCTTTAGCTGACTCTTTCACCTGTGGAGAGTGTGGAGAGGGACAATTTACAAGCTTTGCATCAGTGTCTACAGTTAGATGGGGAAATTTAGTCAGCTTTGCTTCTTGGTTGTATTCTGACCCTTGGTTAGGCTCTGAGGCTTTGCATATATCAAATGGAAAGAGGTAGATAAGTAAAGATGAAATCCGTAAGAGTCAGCATTTTCTGCAAAGAATTGCCTCATCCAAGGGGAGCAGTCTATATCAAGGTCACACTGCTGTTAATACTGTAAGACAACACTCCCAGCTCTAAATCTAGGCATGTTACTTTGCCCATGCCTTGTCCATATAAACATGGACATTGCATACTCTTTTCTACCACTGTCAGTGGAGCAGGCAACTTCTTTAGGTCCACTTGTCTTCTTCAAGCCCTGAAGAAAAATCTGTGTTTGACTCTGAATTGCAAAACAGTGAAAATATGCTGGGGTTTCTCCTGTGTGTGAAAGTGCAGACTGTTCTCCCAAAGAGAACCTTTTTTGTGGAATTACCCGATACAGCAATTTGTGTTTCTGAACGTGTTACCAATCTACTATTCTAGGCTTGAGGAGTTGTACAGCAAATTAGGCCTACGTCCAAACAGGGATTTAGGTGTTGCAATGCTGAGGCTTGCAGTGCTGGGTGTTTAGGCACATAATCTCTGCAGTGGAGTCCAAAGCTGAAACTGGCCATTGGTTCCCTCTGCAATGCAAAAGGTGAAACAGGTTCCCGAAGTCAGATTTGTAACACAGCAGCACAGTAAGAGGGGACCCGTACGCGTCATAGGTGGGAAAGACAAGGGCTGCAATGTGGCTACAGTGATTTGCTGTTGAATGTTAAAACAAATATATAGCATCATAGTTCAGAGTCCAGTGAAGGATCAGCTTTATTTCTGAAATGTAAAGAGATAGATTGCTCTTCCTCTTTTCCCTTTACCAGCGTGTACCCACGGCACTAGCGAGGCTGCCGGTCAAACGTGCTGCTGCCTTATTAACAGAGGCTTTAATTCCAGTGAACGACAGAAGTACTTTAGCAGCAGGGAAAAGCCAAGGGGGTTCTTCCCAGAAAAATAACTAGCAAACGAGATGATGTTGGAAATAAGGCATGAGGAAACAGAAGCCGTGTTTGATTTGTGTGTGAAGGTGCTGTTTCAATGCCTGTACAATTCCCACAGCAGACTTTCAGTGCCAGGAAGAGTGAGTGGGCAGCAATTTGGATGGGGGTGCTCACGCAAAGATCACAGGAGAAATGCTGGCAGCAGTTCCCCTCCTTTTGTTTGGGACTGTGACACAAAGTGGATGTGGTAGGATCAGTATTCAGGAGGGAGTATACAAATAATCCCTTGACTGAAAATAGTTCCACCAAGATGTTAGTCATCTGGGGTAGGACCCAAACCACAGCATACTGATCGAAGAAAGCTTGAGGCCTTGCCTAATCTAAAAAGTATGAAAAAGGAATAAGAACCACGGGCTGCCTGCTCTGCTGCTGTGCGCTGTGTGTGCTGCAGGGTACATCTAGATTTGCTGTTGTAATGCCACCTACAAATAGAATAAAATGTTCTTTATTTATTGAACAGCTTCATAATATGTTCTACCATTTTTCATTGGTTTTTTTCTAAGTGCATCTATTATTCTACTTTACAATTTAGATTTAAAAATGAATTTGCCAAGGTCCAGGAAAAATTGCCTTTGGCTAAATGTAGCAAAACAAATCATGAAAATTAAGCTGGTAGTAGAATCAACTTCTACAGTGCTGATGGGGGAAACAAAACCCCCAAACCCAAAACAACAAAATCATTAAAGCCCAGGCTTAAATGTTTTTAAGAGTCTGTTTGACTAGCAAGGATAATGCAACAGGGTGTTGTTTTTTGTATGGACTTTTTGTCATGCAGCAGTTAGAGACCCAAACCTAGACTTGAGACATATCACATGATACTTCTTGGGCAGGTGCAAAGGCTGTGCACTAATTTCCTTTTTTCTGTGAGTTATTTTTGCATGCACGAATTTATACAATGCATACCCAGGTACAAAAACTGGTTTTGCTATTAGTTAAGTTTGGAATTGAAGTCTAGAAGAACATCACTGTATCATTACAATACAAAGCAAACATATGTCCCCAAAGCGACTAATCTGAGTTGTGAAGCAGAAATCAGGTTCAAAGTCTCTCTTTTCTATCTTTAACTGGTCTGACAGACAAAGGATAAATGGCATGCCATGTTGTCTAATTTTGATGTTATCCATATTTATTTTCCCTTAAGCAAACTGGGGAAACACAATCTAGATTGGGTCAGCCTATCCAGGTGCTCAACTGATACTTATTTTGACAGTATTTATCAGTGTTGCTGTCAAACTGGGAGCCCATTTCAAGTCAGTGCTAAGGTGTCTCTTCTGGGCTGAAGTAAATCCATATTGTTCTGAAGTAGAAATGTCCATTCTGCACAGACAAGAAAACAAGCAGACAAAAAGGCAGAATTTTAACCTCTCATTGACATCATTACCTGTGTTGTCTCTTACAGAGTCAGTGCTGTCACACATGCTTGCAACTTCTTTGAAAAACCTTATGCCATCCTAAGAGTCTGGAACGAATTACACAACCTACAAATCAAACCCAGCAAAGAGTTCAATTACAAAAGCAGGAACATGAATTAGAGGACCGATGCAAGTATGAATAGTCTTGTTTTGATTTCTGAGATGTGTGTAAATCTGCCTGACATTTTGTTATAATGCTCCTGCTAGGAAGTCAAAGGATAGTTCCCTGTCCTAATAAGACAGGAAAGAATTAATTTAATAATGGCAGGAGTTTGAATATTTGAAAATAGTTGCTTATTTAATTATTAGAAAAACCAATATATTTTAAAGACCAGAAAAATAAAAGGGTGCTGATCACACAACTACTTCCTTCAAAAGTTTCAGAAAACTGCACCAGTCCCAGGCTTTGGAAACACTCTTGCATTTTTTACAGGAATTAACAAGCATCGAGAGTGGGATTCTTGACTTGGCTTTCACTTTTATTTCAGTCTGGGGAAAGGTGATCTCAACTTCTTCTTTTTCTTTCAAATATTTTCTAACTCTTATTAGTGTAAATTTGAAGACATTTTAACCTTTTATGAGCAGCCCATATGCTTTTTAGTTGAAGGAATGACATAGAACATGCGGCTTTACACTATTTTTCGCCGAGTTCTCCCTTTTCCTATATAGTAATTTCTGTAAGAATTAACCAGAATGCCTAGTTTTAAAACTTACATTACGTTATTGTTTCAGAGAGGGCTAAGAGCCAGCATTTCATGCAAAAAAGAGAAAAATCCCAAATAAATGATGACACTTTATATGCAATTTAATGCCTCCTGCAGCTGTACCAGTAAGTGGGATTTGTTAAGCTGATGTCTGACATTGATCTTACTGAAGCATATTTCAGGCTGCTGCTACTTGCACTGTGCTCTGTGTGTTTTGTTATGGTTTTTTGTTTGTTTTTTTGAGAAATAAACTTTAAATTGAGTCATATGACTGACAACTCATTTTGCTATGTGTAAATTTAAAGAAATCTAAAAATATATTGTACATCTTTGCAGTGTTGTCAGTCACTAGGGCAATTAAGTATCTTTTAAAAAACATTTGACAATCTTTATAATTCTTAAAAAACGTTTAAGTCAGATTGGTGCATTTTGTTTTCTAGAAATCTTTGTGTTAATTTAGCTTACACTCTTGCAAGCAATACTTTCAGTACTCCAGAATGTTGTTTTTATACTGAGTCAGCTCCATCAGGTTTATCTCAGTGTGAATCATATTTTCTTGCTGTTCAGCTGAAGGATATGTTCTGGTCATGTGGATGTTGGAAAAAACCTGCTGGTGTTAGAAGCAATTTTGTTATATTTGCAGCATCAACACGAAAGGGACACTGTTGAGCTTTGCATCAACCGTTTGTGATTTAACTGAGATTGTTGTTTTGCCAAGCCCATATTAAAATTCAATAGAATAATGGAATTGAAATACTTTATTAAAAACTATATTCCATAAAGAATTGCACAGTTCAGGAAATGAATAGAGCGTTATGGAGACTCTGAGTGGGTGTATTAGTAGCTTAGCATGACTGAAAATCACTTGTATCTGATGTCTAGTCTGGTCTGTATGAAATGCAGTTTATGCCTCTATTAAAGTCAGTGAGTGTCGCTGATCAGGCAAATGGATTATAGTGGGTGACAAATCTTTTTCTACTAAATTAAGAGGGATTTTAATTAAGAAAAGGAGAAACTGTTTATTATAAATATTTAATCATGGCTAAGAGAAGTGTTATATTTGAATATTCCAAATAGATGTAAGTAATTCTTCCACCCACAAAAGCCCATCTCTTGTGGATAATCAGCATATCATATCCAAATACCTTTTTCATAAATATCTTAAGTCTATCATGTAGGTTAATATTAAATTTGTCTTATGCTGAATTTTTTGAAAAATACTAATTTTTGTCTTTCTCAAATGATTTCTTTACTCTGTTTGAAAAATTTATGAAGCATATTCAGTCTTTGTGACACATTGTTTCACAATAAGGTTGATTTGGCAGACTGATCAAAGTAGTATATTGTCAAAAAGACAATTAATATATACTGTAGCAGCAGCTAACAGATATGGAGCTGTGCTGATGGGATATGGATGGATAAATTATCTAAGTAAGTTTCTATTAAGAAGCTTCTACATACCTCTGTAATGTGCAGATGTGGCATTAAAATCTACTTCCCCATGCTGCCCTTATGCTTGATAGTTTATCGTTATCAAATATATGCATATCATTCAAGACTTTTAAAATACACATCAATGCATATTACTTAAGTAGAATAAGCCTGGCCCATAGCTGTTATCATTCCATTAGTCCTGAATTTGTAATATATGCTTTCGGAGTTAATCTATCTGAGAGCAGAATCAGGTCTTATGAGTACGTTTATAGTATTATAAAATTGCTTGATTAAAGTAAGGGTCATGCTGTCCTGGCCTTTGTTTTGATTCACCAGAGTTAGTTATTTGATCTCAAGATATTTACCTTACCATGTTCCAAAACACAATACCATATGAAAACAAGGGTTCACAAGTATGTGGTTGGTGCCTGAAGGGACTCCTGCCTGTTTTGACTGTAAACACTCTGAGGATTGTATCTTAATATATGTTTTTATGTTGATATTGCCTATTTATATTTATATTAATAGGTGTTGTGCTTTAGTCAGAGTCATGAGCCAGTCCTTCCTGACCTCTATTTGTTTCCAACACCCTGATTCTCTGTGACCAAAGTCTGCATGATTTTGTACTCTGCACTGATTAGGACTAAACAGAAATCCAGGGCATTTGATTATGAAAAATATTATTTAAAAATTATTTGATTATTTGGTAAAAATAAACCTTTTTAGAGAGTGTCAGATTTCTGGAAAGTTTGAAAACATGTGTTTGTAATTTATATTGGAATAACACCTGCCTCAATATAGTTTCATTTCAAAGTTTTATACAATTCTACAGCTGCTACTTTGTGACTTTGCAAAGACCCATACTCTGAAAATAGGACTAAGACTGGGCCAGTATGATCAGAAAAGAGAATTTATATCTAAGTTCAATTTTGCTGTGCACATTAAAAAAAAATAAGTCCACTGTTGTAACATATTTAGGCTTTCAAGTACCATGTGGTAATGGCACTTACGAAAATATTCAGAACAATAACTGCATCATCATTTTTTCCTGAAAGTGGTTTTGTTTGTGGGAGGCACAAGAAGGCAGATCATAATAGATAAAATTAATAACAAAAACAGGTATGACATTTTCTGAGTGCTAGAAGAGATAAGAGCAAGACTGAAACCTGCAAAATAAGCAAGTCAGACAACAGGCAAAGGTTGTAGTGAAAGAAACGCCTCTTCCTTCTTACTAGTTCCAAGATTTTTCCCTTCTAAGAAATTAATAATCTTGCAAATGCTTTTGTATAGGTAGTTATTATTTACAGGTAGCTGGAATTACAGCTTGGCACTTCATAAGCTGACAAAAAACCCAAACTTGGGAAACTTCGTTGAAAACAATCACAGACCCTGTATTTTTAATCCACTCTGTGATTTTTAATCCACTCTGCTGATAATGACCAAGATCATGTGGACTTCCTACAGGGAAAATCTAGTTGAACATGACTTTACCTGGTGAAGAAAAGCAGTGGGAAGCTTAGTTTTCTGGGAGTTTCTCTTAGTCTGTTCCTTACTTTTGGGGAAAAAACCTGTGTCCTCTGCTGTGTATATCCCAGGCTGAGAATAGCACTTCACAGCATGAGGCAGCCTTGAAGAGATGCCATAGCTCTTTCTGTGTGCTTGGGTGAGTGTGTGTGTGGGTTTGGGTCTGTCTCTGCAGTGTAACACAACTGTAATGAGTTTGTGACATGTAGAAAAGAACTTTAAATATCAGACTCCAGAGTGCTTCAGGTGAAATTGTGGCCTTTGCTTCCTCGGCTAAAAGAGTCTTTTGAAGGCATATAGAAAAGTCAGCATGTCACATACTAAGTGCTGTTTTAATTGCATTGATATATTTAGAAGTTTGTTCTCCTCTTTCACAAAGCTTGTTTTTTAAGCATCTGCTCATAAGATGAAGCTGTAAAGCTCTTTTCAGTTCCAATGTGACAAGAGGTCAGGATGTACCTCAGTAGGAACAGTGACAGCTACTTCAAACGAGATTAATAAAAACCAACTGGCAATACAGTGATTCTCATCAGTACGAAGGAGCTCACAGTCCCTGTTAGTGATGGGGAGAATGTGTTTCTGAATGAAGGCCAATGTGTCTGTGCAGCACAATGTGTCCAGTACAGCTCAGTACTGTATAGGATGTTCCATGATTTTCTAAATGACAGTGTTGTTAATGCTGTCAAGTTTGCCTTCTTCATTACACCAACCTCATAGCCTTCTATGATGTCATCACCGGCTGGGTAGATGGATGAACAGTGGATATCATCTACCTTGAATTCAGCAAGGATTACCTGTTCTTCCAGGGGTACACTGTATAAACTGAATGATGGCACTATATGTCAATTTGTGACACAGAAAGAACCACCAAAATAGAAAGCGGACACTGCTCACATCCCATTTCCTGGAGTGTTGGTGATGAGTTGTTCTTAGTTTCTGTTTGTCATGGAGTAACTCACCTAGACATTGCTAGGCAACATATGCTTTGAGCTGTGCTGAATTCTGCCATGCTCAAGTAAGAGATGAATCTATACAAAAAAACCAGTTTCTATACTCTAAAATCTCTTTATGCAATGGAAGTATTGGAAGTTCATGATGGAAACTGATACAAGTTCTATTAAAAACTCAGCTGTATTCTAAGGGTGTCTCCTTTGCTATGCTAGGCTCAGTCACGTGACATGCCATTTTCAGCACAGCCTTCAAAGTACATTGTGACAATATGTATACACATTAAGTCAGGTTTTCAACGGGGTTTCTGAAAGGAAACCTGAGATGATGGCACTGAGTCTGATGATGGAAACCTTGTCAGAACCTCTAGAACCAGCGAAAGGAAAAATTTACTATAGCTTTCACATGAAGGTCAGGTTGAGCACATGACAAGACCACCAGCCTCTGCTTTAGTTACAGCTACCTTTGGTCACTTCTGTCATGCCCTTAACATGTTCCTAAGGGTATGTATTCTAAGTATGGATGCAGAGAAGCTGTGTTTAGGGAAGCAAAGCTGAGCTCAGAAACTCCCTTTAAATACCCACAGGTTATGCAGAAGTCAGATTACAGCTATCTGTGTGTTTACGCACTCTTCTTCAAGTGGGCTTGTCATTTTCCTAACTGGGCCAAAGGCAAATGTAAAAATAGGTTCTGAATTTATGACCTAGAAAACCAAGATGGTTAATAATGCAATCTTTGAAGCAATTGCATACGTGTTAACTGGGTCATATAAATTTGTGGTATGACAGCTCACACAAGGAAGTTATAAATAGATGTTCAGGAGGAAGTAACATAAGCAGTGACAAATAGGATGCAATAAGACAGAAAGGTGACCTTTTAATTCCATTCTTCCCTTTTAAAAACATCTTTTAGTAAAAGACTTCCAAATCCCAGACCTCAATTTCATTAATGGAGAAAATGCAGAGACTGTGTGATCCTTGAGATGTTCCCATCTCTGTTTATAGCAAATTCAGCTCAGCTTTATGAATGTTAGCAGGGATATGGAGAGCAGAGTGTAGACAGTGTGGTTCAGGGAGTTTAATGAGAACAGCCCTCCTTCACTCTGTAAAAAATGTAACCATTGGCATGTGGGTGCATCACTTCTGTGCTGACACTACATTTGCTGAATTGGAGACAAGGAATGTGAGATGTGCTGAGATGCTGGATGTTCCTGATTCCTCTGAGGGGCCGGTGAAGAAGGTAATTGAGAGTTTGACCCTGTGTCTTCTCTAATCTTCAGTAAGGCTTCAATCTGTAAGGATGTTTATTCCTATAAGCATAAGGACAAAAATTGTCTGTCAAGGTGCA
The DNA here is from genome assembly GCA_027925045.1 of Hypotaenidia okinawae. NCBI lineage: Eukaryota > Metazoa > Chordata > Aves > Gruiformes > Rallidae > Hypotaenidia > Hypotaenidia okinawae. Next base: position 18,463,969 of record BSDF01000005.1, on the reverse strand, counting down.
ATCGTGCTGTTTGGGATTTTATGGAAAGGGATGATTTTAAAGTCAGATGAATACACCAAACTCTCTAGCTATTAAGTCATAAGATTTCTGCCTTAAGTAATGGTGCTCACTATTTTACAGCCAACAAATTCCTATTTGATTTCCAGTCCCAATGTGGGGGGGGGGAGTGTGCGTGTGGTGGAATTTTTACTTCTCCTTTCATATGGAAGTAGCAACTTGTATTCCTGATAGTTTTGTCCCAGAACTGATTGCATGCTAGCAGTCACTACCGAGACTTTTTTGACAAAGCAGTCCAACATCCACTGGGTACAACTGGCATTCGTTTCTGTAAAGAATGCTCCATAATCCACATATGGTTTCAGTCAACTTGTAAAGCCACACCAACCAGCAAGATCATCTTCTGCCACAGCATTTACATGTAAGAGATTTATGTAAGAGATCTTAGGTTTCATAAAAGCAAGATGCTCAGCATTAGGCAGGAAATAATTAGGAGCTCCAAGTTTCCTAAACTTCTGAAGTGTTATGTGAATAATTAGATCTTCTGTGAGGCATTTTAAAAATGTTTTTAGAGTTAGCATTGCAAATGCTTTATAAAGCAATAAAGAAGGGAATAAAGGGAATAAAGCCCAATTTTATTATACTGGTTGTATTCAAATGTGATATCTTTAAATATGCTGAGTTGTTGATAGTTTTACAATTTTTCTTTGAAGATGAATCTCATCTTGGTGCAGTGAGACAGCAAAAGGGCAGATACTGCTTAGCTGGTGTTTGTGTGTATGCATTTTATACTGGCCAATTGCAGAGTTGCCTTATCTCCCCATCCTAAGACTTTTATTAGCTTTCTCTCACTGGCTTTCCTTGTTCAAAGTAATCTCTAATCCTCTTCATCTTGTTCTTCCAATACTTGAGGGACTGCTTTTCTTGAGTCTCTTGAAGGCTTCATTTTGCACTTTATCCAAAGCTCTGTGTAACTAGGAGCTTATCCCTAGTGTGCAACGCAGCACGTTGCATGCATGCCTGAGCTAATAGAGCCCTGGAATCTGGAGGAGGATGGCCATGTCAGCACAGTGATGCCAAGCTCATTACTTGGGTGCGGTATCACACTGATGCTGCTATCCTGCTTCCAAGACACGAGCTGGCAACCTGGCACTCTGCTATGCCATGTAGACAGACCAGTTTGAGTATATGCTAGCTCAGGATCTCTGCTTTCCACACACTTGCACAATGCAGACATGCTTTCTGATCCCTTTCAAAGGTCTCTGCCCATCCCTAGCTCTACACAGCCTTTGTTAAAATCACACTTATACTAAATTTTGCTACTTGTCCCATTTTTTGGTGTGTAAATAAGTCTTTTCTGGAATACAAAGTGGTGTTTTTACTTGCACATGTTCTCACTTGAGCACAACATGCTGAGATACCCTGGACATTCAGCCCTCACAGTGTTCCTGGCTTAGCCACACCTCATAAGACCATTTATATAACACAACTGGAAAAAGAGACAATGTTACTAGATTATGCACCAAAGTGATTCATCTCAGGTGCAGAACTATGGGCAAAAGCCAAAGCAATTGTTATGACATAATTTCTTATATGCAGAAATATTTACGTGTTATTACACATCTTCTTGTTACAGCACTGATAATTATCCTGGCTGGTTTGTCCATGCTCTTTGGTACAACGCACTTCCAAGTGGAGGGTTTTTACAAGAACTTCTGTTTCCTATGAGATGTTTTGCCATTAGATAGACAATCTATGCTATTGTTTCATATATTAAGAGAAAGCAAGACGGGAAAGTCCATTTTCAGAAACAGCAAAAAGTCAGCTTGATGGCTCCCACAGGCAGAATCCTGTGAGCTAAAGTTGCTCCCTGTCATTGCCCTTGCTTACTTTAAATACAATGAAATGTGTCTGATGGGACAGACTGGGTGGTAGAGTCATGAGGTACATCCACAGACTGCACCAATTTGTGATAAATCCACAGTCTGCACAGTCACATGCCTGAGTGATGTACTATCTGATGGATAAAGCAGGATGACCCTGGTCTGGGCTCTTTCTTTGTGTAGGCCAGCTGGAATCACATAGAGTAGAGGTAAGGACTGCAGTGGTAAATGGAGAGAGTAAAGTGGCACAAGAGAGGGAGAGGGAAAAATCATGAGAAACTGAAGAACCTAACCCACAGCTGGGACAACCATGGTGGTGAAGTACAGTTTGATGTCAGAGTTCTGTGAACCACTGCTTTCTCATTGTGACTCAGTGAGTGATGTAAATCTACATGGTCTACTGACTTTGTTAAGCCCAAGTAGTTTGGTTTTCTTCTTTTTCTGTTCATCCTGCATTGCGATGCGATTTTCACTTCCCTCTTCTCTACTGTCCACTTGTCACACAGCTAAATCACCTCTGGACAGCCTTGTGCTATATACTGGAGCATAGTTTAGAGCTGACTTTAAAGATGCTCACTTGACCACCCTTTGATACGATGCTGTTTACAGGGAAGGAAGCAGAAAAGCAGTGAATGAGCTTAAGGTGTGCTCTGCCAGTTTTCTTCAGGTATGACAGTGAAGTCTTTTAAATCTAGCACACCTAGCCCTAAGGTAAAACTCTGGAGCATAATGGTTACAGCAGATGAAGTGGGTGGCAGTCACTCCTTATGTATATTAAAGACATTGCTAGGCATACCATGTGTCTCCAAGGGCCATTCGTGACCTATTCATGTGATGTAAGTCTAAAGGAGGAACAAAAATGTCTTAAAGCTAGCCACAGAGAAGTCTGACTGCACAGTGCCCCACAAAGTGAGTGGTCAGAAAGCAGTCATCAGCACCAGTCTGGGGACTTTCCCACCCAGAAGGCAAATGTTGCAGCAGAAATAGTGACTTTCACTTCTTAAAGCAGCACACACAGAAGGACAAGCACATGATGAGTTGGCATGTGACCATTTTATACTGACAGTGGCAAATTTGGATGTCTCACTAAAGCAGACATTACAGAGAGCTTTATATATCTCATTATTTCTTCCCTAATCCTTTTCTGTGCTGCTAGATTGCTTCACCATTTTGAACATGTGAGCAGATTTTTACTGTTTCCTGGGTATGGTAGTGTAGGGAAAGTGAAAATTTGCCTCAGTTGATCCCTTGTGCCAGCCATGAGTCTTGAGAAACATTACAGTAATGCCAGAATTGATTTGGCAAGCATGGACTCTTTTTCACTGCATAAAACTGATAAAAGCACGGTCATTGTTCCACCAACATTAGGATATGAAAAAACCCTACATTTATAAACAAAGAAATGGGAAAGGGAAGAAACCAGTATTTAAAAATAAAAATATGTTGTGATGATGGAGTTAAATAATAGAGAGGAAAATACTGGCTATAAATGCGCCTGGCAATGTTCTTTTCACAGAATTTGGATTCAAGATCTATTGAATTAAATGGAAAAACTCCATCTGATGTCCAAAAGCTCTAAGTAATGTATTGTACTCTTTGGACCAGTTCTATAGCCAGTGTTAATCAGCTCAGCTCTACTGGCTTTGACTGAGCTAAGTTCTTTTATTACATCTGAGAATGTTGGGTTAGATCCAATATGAAATTGAGATGCCCACAGGTTTGGTGCCAAAGTAGCTAACTTTTCCAGCATCTGACTCCCATAGTGATACTCTGCATGCAGATGTACTCACATACTCAAACTTCCTGTACAGTGTGTGGGAACAACCAGGTGCCTGGGAATAGTATCCCCAAAACCCGTAGATTGCTGAGTGCTAACCAAGAGAAAATGTTAAGCATTGAGGCTATGGTCTCTGTGTGTGGAGGTGGGTGTGTTGTTGAATCATAAATCTGGAGTTACTGTTTAAGTTCTTCCCCAGTTTTTTACTTTGGTATTGAAGCCTTCACTGCAGGATGTGCTTGGCATCTACCCTATTGAACATAAATGAATAGTAAAGGTTTGTAGGCCATTTCTTATTTGAAAGAACAGCTCTGTTGATAGTCTAGCAATAATTAAGAATAAAGTATTGGGAAGAATTGAGTCCAGATTTTCTTTTTTATGTAAATGTTCTCTGTTTACTTGAGTTTAGATTGAGGGAAAACTGCATGGAGATGTTTGCTGGTGACTCAGCTCTTTTTAGCTTTTTAAAAAAAAATTATTATTATTTGGTCTTTCATCCTTTGTGATCATAGTAGAAACTCCAGTAATATGACAAATAGAAAGTACTTTGGGTGTGTGACACCATCTTCAGTGTTAGCCCACAACCTAGAATAGTATGCACACTTGCAGGCTTGTGTGTGTATATACACCAGCAGAAGTATGTCAATTGGGCATGATAGGTACCAACACCATGCCTCGCTCAGGCCATTATTAACATTTAATTGGTAATAAAAAATTCTTTAATCTGCTGACAGCAGTGTGTGTTGGATGTGGCATGTAAGAAGAGCACCTAGCAGCATTACAAACAAGAATACTGGGAATGTGTACCAGAACTGCATTCATGGAGTCACAAGGTTCCTATTCTTAATCCCCTTGCTTTATAGATTGTGGGAAGGTTCATATATGAATCATGTAATGGTCTCATCATTATTTATCTGTCAGAGGCCTCTCTGTGGATCTCAAGGTGGTTGTAGTGGGGGCTGTGCCTGAGAGAAAAGGCAATTCGTTGGCTGTGTGAAATCTGTGGTACAACTCAGTGCACTGACTTAAAAGACAGCAGGAAAACAATCCAGTCCAACAACTGGAAAGTATAGCCAAGTTGGCATCATGCTGGATCCAAACTAATTAGCTTTACTGGAAAAAGGGCTATTTGGCAACGAGGCAAAATAGCTTTCAGGGTCTGTGGTGGATTTTCTGCATGGAGTATCAGAAATGCAGACTGCAATGCAATGCGCTTGTGTTCTCCTGTGTGCTCTAGTCTTATCTACATGCAAGATTGCTGACTGGTCCTTACATTTGGAGCCCTGAGATGTCCTAATTTCACTTGCTTCAATCTTCCTGCAGTGACCTTATGCAGAATGTCACTTTGCAGTGAGTTTGTGCCCTCAGAAATCTGTCTATAGTCTCTTCTGCAGCAGTGTGCTGTTATGTGATGGTAACAGTGTGTTCCCTCAGAGAATCCTGGGAAGAACACATTTCAGAATTTACAAGCAATTGATGTGGCTTGGACATGTCATATCAAACTATTTTCTGTGGGTCCATTGTAATGCTGTGTGACTGGCAAGGTGACAAATGACACAAGACTGCAGAAACATTGAACAAGATGTTAGAAGACCATCCTGTTCTGATGTTCAGTGTAAACACTAGAAGACTGAAAAAAGCAGACATTTGCATGAAGGCTATGCAGACTGCTATCTGCCTCAGATGCCTTTGAAAGATGATGCATACACACTGATGACTGACAATCTGCAAATGAAAACCTAGTTCAGGTGTAATTCCACACTTCATCTTCTCTCTGGAGTATTTAAACCAGCACTGGTTTCAAGGCCCTCCCATCTTCTTAGGATCTTGAGCATGGAGGGTGCTTTAGTTGGATTTTTTTGAATGTATGGGTTTTGTTCCAGTCACGAGGCTCTATTAAAAACACACTTTTTGTCACTTCCCTGTCTGGCCCATTGCCCATGAAAGCATTTAGGAGAGGGTTAGACACCTGGTCCCAAGAAAGAGGGTGTCTGTCACCATGTATTGGTACTTCATTCTACTACCTAGTGAGCTATGGTGCTCCTAGCCAGTGCTGGGAATGATGCTGCCTGGATGCTTTCTTGGAAGTGCATGCACAAATGCTGCCTACTTAGCCAGTTGTAGGTAGGTCTGATCTTGCTCTTTTTCTGTTAAGACTTAATCCTAGATGAGATTACATTAATCAAAACATGGAAATTGCAAGGTCTGGCTTCTAGTTCTCTGTGCCTGAGTGGGAAGCTCTGAGCTCAAAGGAGGTCACTCATTCTCCCTTCGGCACAGGCAAGAAAAGATAGTGACCTACTCTTGGTTCATCCTGGTTCACTGCTGGACTGGAAAGTCAGGTAGAAGAGCAGCAGCAGACTGCTGGCATTTCAGGGCCTGCATGTGACTAGCAGTATTATCAGAGCGTCACCACCTGCCTTCCGTGCTGTAGGATCAGTGCAGGCCTACACAGTGCTTAACTTCCCTTTTTGGGATGGGACACTTCCACAGGCATCTTCTACAGGGAAAATGGTGCACTGCTGCATAAACTGTATGCACCAATTTATGTTGTTTCAGATGAACAGGGGTTTTCCTGGGACTGCAATAAGTTGTAGGTACCTAAATTCCACTTCTTTCACATTAGTATTTTGATTCTTGTTGGGTTTTTTATATAGAAACTGTATTTTTTTCTGCCTGTAGCATGCATGTAAATCTCATTAGCATTATTTTCCATCAGCAGCCCCTCCCAAAGTGTGAAAGGTTTTCTCGAAGACCTCAGAGCATCATTCCCTAAATGCCTGAGTTGGAAGGCCCATATTAAGTAAATACACAAAATCTTTGGTTTGACATTTGAAAACCAGAGTAGCAGGCTTCATTGCTTAAGGCTACAGGAGATAACTGCCATGCAGTTAGGAGGGATCTTGAGTTAATGTTAGGAGATAAATATAACTGCATAGCAGACCAGCTTGGACAGCTTTCCTTCCTTCACAGGCTTGCTTCTAAACTCAGAGAATCTCCCAAAAAGCAATAAAATATAAATAGAATAGGAAAACACATACTCAAACTACCACTCTGAGCTTTGTTATTTTTCTTATGTGGGTGTAAAATAATCATGTAAAGATAAAAATTTAAAAACAAAATGTCATCTCACTTATGTTGAACACCTCCCTTGGAAATTCCAGATTTCAAATACAATTTTGTTTTTCAAAACATTTCCAAATCCAAGGTGCTAGCTTTCTTGCCCATCCTCTGGCTTTTAGCCTTGTATGACTTCATTCTCACATCTATAACCAGAGAAAAGTACAAATGAAATGCCCATGGATTATTATATTCCTGGTTTTCATCCTGTACCACTCCTCTTTAGCAGCCACAACTTTCTTCCTAGTTGATCTGTGAACATATTCATTTCCTAAACCCCCTCATTTGCCAGGTCAGTTAGTTGTCTTAGGTGTGAAAGACTAGATTTTCAGTATTTCTTGCAGTCATAACTAGACCAACATTTTCTTGAGATCAAGGCACCCATAGAGTCTTAAACTTTTTGTAAAAATATGAAAAAAAAAGGCCTGAATTGTCAGGGTGCTGTGACCCCGGTGGGAAAGGTGACAGGGGGAGATGCAAGCTCATCTGAAGATATGGACCACATGAGACTTACCCATGTTACTGTGATAGAAATGTACAATTATTGGTTGCCAGACAACAAAGTCAACAAACTGTAAGGCAATGAAATAATTCAGGCTGACACTGTAAAATCAAGGTGCCACAACTAGTTCAGCTATATAGAGTTCCATAACTTTGTCCAGGTAACCTAAGATGTGGACAGGTACACGGAGATATGAATTTACAATTCCAATAAGGTAATTTATCAGTCAGTTTTTAGGGCCTAAAAATGTTTAGATAGACTTTCCCCTTAACCTGCTAATATTAATCTCTCCTTTCTCCCTAGCCTTTGTGTTGTCTGCTTAGATCAACAGGTCCTCAACGTGGGGACTGTCCCTGATTCTGTTTGAATTGCCAATGAATGCCTAAGGATTTCACCTGATGCCTCTAGGCTTTTTGCTAATATAAAATATGATAAACAGTAGTAGAGAGATACAAACTGCTGAGGAAAAGGTATAGGCCTTTCTTGCTGCAATGATCTCTTGATATTATTTTTCATTCCTGTCTTTGAAGAAATGACTGCTTAACTGCAAATAGGACACTGTCAATAGCAACATCAGTGATATCTTATTACTCGACATTTTCACTGATATTTTACTGTAGTACCTTTTAAATGAATGTAGCAATTCCTATTAGAAGCTGCTGATATAGCACATCTGTTTTCAGTAAATACATTACTTTCATGTATGTTCAAAAACTCTTTTAAACTTTTAGATGCTTTTAGATATTAATCATTACTTGATTTATTGGATTTTTTTTTCATTTGATTTACCTTTAAGATGGCTTCAGTGTTGGCAATGTGTATCTCCAAAAGGATAAAACTGCTCACTGTCAGACTGCAAAGGCTGTCCTGGCAGAACAGAGTAGTATCAGAAAGACTCTTGTTGTGGCTCCTCAATAACCCTGAAGGAATTTCATGATATTCAAGATGGACAAGATAAGTCACCAGTGAAGTGTTGACAACCCTGAAATATTTAGGGTTATTAAATTAAGTGTAGAAAGCATAGGCCTTGTAAAACTTTTGTAACCTGATAGAGCCAGGAGAGACAAAGAATTACATCCAATGCTGTTCTTTTGTTGTATCCTAGCATTTTGAAATGCTACCTTGCAGTAATTTTGTAAACTGTGAAATTTGACTAAAAGATAGCTGCAAGGCATAACAAAAGGAATTAGGGTTTTTTCAATTTTGGGGGTTATGTTTGGCTTTTTGTAGTTGTAACTAAAACAAAGAACAAGAGCAAGTTTTGCATGCAAATATCAGCAAGATGAAATTTCTGGCTCGTATGTCACAACTCTATAGTTCTTGAAAGAGTTGATGTTAGTCTATTTTAGGACTGTCGGGTGAGGTTAGAGAAAGATTAACTAGCTAAACCTCAAATTAAGCCTAATATAGACACAATTTATTGCTATTTACCTTGACTTAGTAACAGGCAGGTTTTGCTGTTGATTATGTCTGACCTCACTGTGACTTCATATTGTAATCAAACTTGTTTGAAGCAAGTTGTAGGATTTCAGTGAAATGGCTTTCACAGCAGATGAATATTCTGCCTTCTGCCAGATGCTGTGAAAGCTGACATACTCTGCTGCTGTCTCCTGCAGATTTCTGTGAAGTTTGACAAATGTTTTTACAGTTGCTGAGGGTAAAACCATAAACATAATTTACCATATTGTTTTCATCACAAGTTGACCTTGAAGTAAGCTGATGGAAGATGATCTCAGAAAGTTTCCGACACTGATTCTGAGATACAAAATATCAGAGCACTAATTCATATTCATATTTAAAACTTAGACTCACAGGAGTGGTTTGGATTGGGAGGGACCTCAAAGATTGTCTAGTTCCAACTGCCATGGGCAGGGACACTTTCCACTAGACCAGGTTGCCCAAAGCCCCATCCAGCCTGGCCTTGAACACTGCCAGGGAGGGGGCAGCCACATCTTCTCTGGGCACCTGGTGCCAGTGTCTCACCAGCTTCACAGTAAAGTTTTTCTTCCTCATATTTAATTTAAATATATGTTCCTTCAGTTTAAAACTATTACCTCTTGCCTTATCACTCCATGTCTTTGAAAACAGTCCCTCTCCAGAATTTTTGTAGACTTGATCCAACAGGTCCATGTCTTTCGGACCCCAGAGCTGGATGCAGTACTCCAGGTGGTGTGTCATGAGAACAGAGTAATCTCCCTCAACCTGCTGGTCATGCTCTTCTCGGTGCAGCCCAGGATAAAGTTGGCTTTCTGGGCTGCAAGCATACATTGCTGGCTCACATTGAGCTTCTTGTCTACCAACACCACAAGTCCTTCTTCTCAGGGATGCTCTCAATCCATTCTCCATCCAACCAGTAGTTGTACTTGGGATTGTGCTGATCCATGTGCAGGACCTTGCCCTTGGCCTTGCTGAACTTCATCAGGTTGGCATGGGGCCATCTCTCAGGCCTGTCAAGGTCCTCCTGGATGGCATCTCTTCCCTCCAGCATGTTTACTGCACTTGATCCCAATGTCCATTTTGCCAACAAAGATGTTAAACAACACCAATTCCCATATTAACCCCTTGATGAACTCTGACAACTCTCAACTGTCCAGTTACCCTTTTAAAGTATTCATTATTTCCTGACAGGGTTTTTTTCTGTGGTCGCCAGAGAGAATTTTTTATAAAATAGGAATTTGCAATTGAAGTATCCTTTGCTGACAGTTTGATGTTTCAAATATATAAATAAATAAAAATAATTTTGAGGTTATCTGTAAAGATACATATAGATATTTCCATGTTATTTTAGAAAAGATCTGTACTTCAGATGAAGTTTTCTCTTTCTGATTGCTTTTCTAGACTTTGATTTAAAAGAGCCCTCAGAACAGTTTTTTAAAACAGGCACCTGTTTTAAAGTGCTTTGCATGTTGCTTTAAAAGGGAAACTTTTGAACATGCTGTCTAATATTTACTTATGGATGTCTGGCTGTTCATACACTTCTGACAAAGGTGTTGCTGCCTCAAGTCATCTACCAAAAATCTCCAAGCAATGGAGAAAAAAATCTCTTGGCATTGAGAAACCCTTTGAAACTTTGAATTTTCTATAAAATAACAACCCTACATTGGGAAGAACTAGTTTTACGCTGGTTTTCCTCCGCTTCCCAATAATTTGTATGAAGTTGCTCTTTTAGTTGTCCAAAGCTCCTGAAACATGTTAATATAATTTAGAAGCCCAAATTAATCTTTCTGCTGACAAAAAGGGATTTCTGATGTTCTTATGTGAAGAATTCTTCTTAGTTATTGTTTATAATCCAGATCTTCACTTTTGTAGTGTCCTGAATTAAGCTTCTAGAAAAGTAGATAAAACCCACGTGTTTGCATTTTTAACAGCAAATTTGAAATGTTGTAGGTGGAAAACTTTATTTTTCTTCCTCTGTGCGTACTTCTCTTTTCATGTGGCAATAAGCTGTGAATCACCCTGGGTACAGATTCCAATCACTTGTCTCTCTGTTCATCTTAATGCAGATGGCAACTAAGAGTCAATGTGGAGTATGTGCAGGGAAACACAACCCACGTAGAGGAATCAAAATGAAAATTCACTCCTCTTCTGGCATCAATTTCCTGTCCCTAATATTTCCCCAACTTTATGGGTATGATGATACTAACTGCCATTTGGTAAGTTCTGTAAGATTTCCAGTCCAAAGGCCTCGTTAACCGATGCTTGACTCAGAAGAAAAAATAGATGTGTTGTATTAATGTACCATTGCCAGATATTATGGCAGTGATTACATTTTTTTCTGAGACAAGTGGGATACTTGCTTTTGCATTAAGACATTCAGTGACAAACATACTAGTGAAGTCATCTGCAATTAAAGACTATCTTTGAATTCATGGACTTGTGTACATCTTATACCTTTAAACTTTGATGTGTCTTTCTACTAAATTCCTTTACAGCTTAGCCTTGCAAATATCCCAGATATCCTGGTTTACGTGTTTTCATTTAAAGTGGCTTGCACTTGATCCATCTGTTTGATGAGACTGTTGTGCTTTTGTCTTATTAGCAATAAAACTTCTGTGGATAGAACATTTCATGTTGTTCTGGCAGTTGCAGGAAACATCACTAACTTCTGAACAATAGGTCTTTCTAAGGACTGCATAAATTGTTCTTTGTAGAGCAAGATAGCTAAGATTTCAGATAGTGATAAACAGTAAATAAAAAGGCAACTTTGGGCAAAAAAGATTACTCAGATTTCTTCTCATCATATTTAAGAAAAGATACAGAAACTGCAAAATTGGTGTTTCCTTCAGAGGAAGCATGCCTTTTTCTGGAGAGAGACATTTTCTAGGGACTGCAGACCTCAGAGCATACCTCTGCCTCCGCCAGCTGCTGGGAATTTCTCTACGTAGCCAAAAGGCTGTGAATTGCAAAGCTAAATAATTTCAATTAATAATACATTAATACTAGTCAGCGTTTAGTGCAGACAAGAACAAGCCTTTGTTTAACAGTGTCCCAGTTGGAACGGCAACATCAGACTGGAAATGGCCCCAGCAGTGAAAGAGTCCATCATGCCCTGCATGCATACATTGGAAAAGTTTCTTGTGCGTCACAGCCTTCTGCAGCCCATTATTCACAAAACATTTTCTGAAGCCTTTTAACGAGGCAAGACCTTTAGTACTAACCTCCAAAAGTTGCAATGGAACTGGCCAAGGGAGGAGAGGAAAGATAACTGCCAAGCCAGTGTTCCCAGCTCTGCAAGAGCTGGTGGATGGGTTTAGGTGAAAATGTCCACAGGAGCCTGTCCATTTCTGCAGAATGTCACATCACTGCCTTCTCCCCAGCTACCAGCTGGACTTGAGGAATACTCCCTCCAAGTTTAGCACTAAGAATATGAAAAAACCATATAACTATATATGTGAGAAACTTTCAAAAAGCTTTGAGTTTCCTTTTAAACAAGGAGTGTTTCTCTGCTCTAGCAAATATTTCTCTCTGTGACCAGCCTCTTGTGCTTCAGATCACAGCAGAGATACTACCGTCACATCTCCTTCACCAGAATATGAGCTATCCATAACAAGAAAATTGTAATGTCTCTGTGGTGAACTATGTAAGTGCTAATGCACTATAAGATATAAATATTTCAAAAAGCTCACCCTTGTCACATTTGTCTAAGATTACTCAGGTTTAGGTATCTGTCCTTCTGCAAGGGCTTTGACATACTAATAGAAATTTTCTTAACAGTGCTACATTTTTTTAGTGCATTAAGATAATCACAGTCTTTGGAGTAACAATAATTACTAGTACCAAGAGTAACACTTCCACAGGACAACTGTAAGGAGTCTCATTGCTTTGCATTTTACACATTTACAATAAAAAAATAGTTTGCTAAATCAATGGCAAAGATTGTAAGAAAGTTTTGCTTGGAACATGATGCTGCACATTCCATATGTAAGGAGCAGGAGACAGCATAGTGGAGCTCAGTCCAGGGAGGAGAATCTTTTCTAGATGCTTCTGATGCATCTTGTTTCCAGGCCAGCCTGCCTCAGAAAGCATCTATCCATGTAGAAATATCCTTTGCAAAGTCAAATTGCATTAAAAGCATTTCTATTATCTTCTTGAGAACTTTTCTGAGGTAATTGTTCAGCACATTGTGCTGTTTTTAGGATATGATGCATGGGAAAAAGATGAAGATTGTTTTGAGAAAGCTGGAGAAAGCCATTTTTTATTCTTATGAGAAAACATATAAACCACAGAAACACATATATACAAATAAAGTACACATTATTATTACCATTTCAAAACACATTTACTCTTTGCAAGTATTTGGTGAATACTTGCAAAGTATGGGATAAGGTGAATTCCTTTGAGAAGAATCCTTCCAACCCTGAGTTAGCCAAGGAACTCCCAAGAAAGTCTTTCTAGTGCACCTCTGCCAGGGAGTTTTGGAACATCCTAAACAATCCCTTTCCAGAGCTAATGTCAAATTAGCTTATAAAGGCAAATTCTCTCATAAACATCTTAGGAAAGGGTTTAAGTGAAAACTGGAGGAGAAGAAGACACATCTGATTAGGTAAAGAGGGAGAAAAGGCCTGATGACAGAGAAGATGATACTAGAGCTGATTTTGCCTCTACTTTACTTCTTTAAAAAATATTTCCTTCAGTGGTGAGATACTGATCAACATGCTACAAATACCGCAGATAGTGCTGATATTGCTGACAGTGGTGGATCTAGGGAGAGCCACGGGTTTGCAACATGCCATACCAGTGACAGAGCTCTGTGTGGAAACTTTGTAATTTTTTCCTCATGCCTCCCTTTTGGCTGTGGATTTTTCCATAACAGTTAGAGATTCCAAAGGAAATAAGAGCACAAGCAAATAAATGAATGGACTGCGGTTAGAAAAGGAAATGTTTATTCAAACATAAGAATAATGCCAGTTGTAAAAGTCTGGATGCTTGTATGTTGCTGTTTCTAAGGACATTCAAATGGGTAATGTTTGCTAATAGTGAGCTGTATTCAAGAAGTCTTCGGGTTTAAACCAGATTAATTTATCTGTTCTCAATGTGCTCTTGGTCTTTGCTAAAAATTTACTGCCTTGTAGGCTTGATCTACACATGGCTATTTGCACCCTGATTTTTTCAGATACAGAGTATATTTAAATTACAGTTACTATGAATCAATAGAGCAGGCATGCTTTATTTTCTGTGTCTACTACTACTTTTTACTGCATAATAAATCTAAGATATTACAGAACCACGTGGGAATGAATAAGAAATTATCTGCTTAAGTACATTTATGTATGGTGTCATTATGGTAGATGACATGCATTTTGCATATGCAAAACCAATATATTTGGAGCTAAGTGTGCTGTAAGATACTTTTGTACACTAAAGTAATTTATTTTTTGGAATAACTAGAGATCAGGTTGGAAGAAAGCAGCAGTTATTTTTTTTAAAGGAAATATTATTGTTGCTAACACACTTCTTGCCAATTTCTGTCACTTATATTGGCCTCAAAGCCATGAAATTGATGTACACAGCCTGAGATTTATAGCAAAAATAAGAACGCTCAGTATAATTAGGTGGACTTAATAATATCGGGACTTGAGAACTGTTACCACTAACAACATGAAGTTCAGAACAGGACCATCTTTCTTTCTGAGTGACTAGGGAGCACCTCCCACCTTTAAATTTATGTACAGTTGTTCTAGGTTCAAGATTAATTTCAGAACACGTACACAAAAGTGCCATTCTCCCTGGTAACTCATCTAAGAGAATTCCACTTTCTCTTGCTTTGGGAGGAGTTTACTGCAATTTTGTAATAATTTTTCATCTGAATGATCTCTAAAATAATTCCCCCTCCCCCTTCTGTTACACAGTTGAGTTGTATAACCTTTACTGCAAAAAAATTGCCATGGTCTTATCTGATGGTGGAAAAGGAGACTGACTTCAGACCTTCTGATCTGAAGGGCACTCACAATGTGTAGCTGGAAATCCTGCTGTTGAAACCACCTATTCTGGATGAGGGTGGGAAGATTCTGTGGTTTGGACCTTCTAGTGTGGCAGACTCTGAACCATGATGACACCTTCCCCTCTGCTGAAGTTTGCTGAAATATTCGGTCTTACATGCATGAAATAAATGCTTTGAAATCTTAGCTATTCTTGCTAGGCAGAAAGGTAATGGATTAAGTTGAAGGATGGTTGACATTGGTTCTAGCTCTCACTCATTACACTTCACATTTTCCATGTTTTTTTCTTATCCATAAAGCAGATGAAGTAACATTTTTTTTTTCCTAAAAATGTGAGACTTAAATCCTTTTAGGGGTTAATTAAATGACTTTTTCTTGACCAAATGTAGTTTCTGTTTCAGGCCCATAAAATATGAATCATAGTAGTTATTTTAGATGATAAACATTTACATCAGCCACATATATATATATCAAGGTATTTAAAACAAATCACTAAATGTAGCACCATTTTCACACCTTTTTATTCTGCTATATTTTTGAGCATGGCAATATAGTGCAACATATTTTCAACATATGACATGGGAAGAATCCTGTTTCAATATTATAATGGAGAACAGTGGTATGATCATATATTCCACTGCATACCCTAGTTAATTGGATTTGTGTGGCACAGCAGGAAAAGTCAATACTCTTATGTCTTTAACAACATCAACAACAATGATGATATAATAATAAACAACATCATTATCATCATCATCACTGTAACCTAAACTTTTATGTGCAAATCTTTGTCCAGAAGCAGTTTAAGCAGTGTGGCCAAAATTATGTGGAAGGATGTCTCAGTCCAAAAACCTATGTTTAAGCATCTGCTTCACTTTCAACTACCAACACTCAGCACTGCCTTCATGGTCCTGAAAAATCTCACTGCCAGAAAGGGGTGGATTTTCTACACAAATCTATTAAAAACTCTGGGATAGGGACTTAACACACTGAATCTAGAACAGACTACATGTTCTTGCTTATCCTGGCATATGAGCTTCTGAGATGTTGATTCACACTAATCTAGAAAAAGGCATCAGCACCAAAAACGCCCCACCCTGCATGCTGGCAATGCGCAGCTAGGATGTTAGCTCTGCACTTCAACTTTGCTCTGTCTTCATGATAATCTGTCTGTGGTTTTAAAGTAAAATGGATCATTTTGTTTTGAGATTTTGAGTTTCTCTGAGTTTGAAAATTAGGAGCGGAATGAAGAAGAGCAAGAATAGCCAAACACCATATTGGTGTTTCATACTCTCTGAGATTGGATCCCCAAAGACATGCCATTGATCGAACTAATTCTTCCACTCCCAGATCTGCATGCCAGCACAGCCGCAATGAGTGGCAAGATGTAGTTCTTCAGAAATCATGACCATTACTTATTGATGACTCAAAGAGCTGCAAACTCCTTGGATCCCTCCAGGAGCAGGGAAAGTGCAACTGAGCAAACCCAGGAAAAGAAACAAGAATTACAAGTTCTGTGAACTTGCACAGGAACCTGTCACACTGGTCTGACACATTATAATACCAGAGGGGTAGTTTTTAATACTGAAACAAAGCTATTAAAAGGATGACAAAAGCTTTTAAGCTGTACTTAGGCCATCTCTTCATGTTACGAAGCAACAGTCATTAGAAATAACAGCAGATACATTTTTAAATGTTTCTGTGGAGTCCCTCAAAAAGGAATAGTATTCAGATTTATTTTATAACCAAATCATATATGGAGGATAAGTCTCCCAGTCTCTCTGAGTGGGAATGTGCATCCTAGGCTGGCTGGTGGGATAGATTTGTCTGAAAAAGTTGATGGTGGAGGATTGGTGTTAAGGCTAAGGGTTAGAGTAAACGGTCTGAGGGTTTGTCTTGCAGCACAGAAGAGAAAAGAATTGTGACAGTTATTGTAGCTGAAGGTAGAAGAAGTCAGTGTTCAAATTGTAATTTTGTACAAATTTGTACAAATTGTGTAAAAATGTAATTTCCCCCAGAGAAATCTCCGTTGGTCTGGTGAAGCACAGGGGCTAAGTGCTCTGATGCAGGCTTTCATACTCCTTAGGAGAGTGAAGTGGGAAAGGGAAGATCCCCAGGCTCTGGCATTTATTTCTATGCTTCAGCACAGTCCTTGATCAGCCTGGGAGCAGGGAGCAAGACCCAGGTTTTCCCTCTCTGTGGAGAAAGCACTGATTGCTGGATTACATGACTACATGCACGTCCTTCTGCTCTTTTACCTCATGAATTCTTTTCTTTCTTATTTTGCAGAGGCACAGCTTTGCAGTTGGAGAAAAAGCTCCCTCAATGTAGCAGGCTTACTAGAACATGCTGAAGCCCTCTGAGCCCATGCCTTTCCTCCAGCGTGTTTCACAAGGGAGCACCTCACAGGTAATCACACCTCTGACCATAAAAGGGAGTTTCTAACCAGGCATGCAGTCTTGTTGCCTCATTGGAAAAGGACTCCCTGTGCATCCGCCCATTTTCCTTGGCTACGTTTGCATACAGATCTGACATGATTAAGTAAGAAATACAGTTTAGGTGAAAAAAAAAAACCCTCTGTGAAATAATCACTTCCATGGAAGCAGATGCAAGGAGACAAGAAGGTCTCATACTGCTGTCAGGTTCTTGTCATGCTGCTAATGAACTGCATGCTTCCATGTAGGTTTTTCCTTTTTTTTTTTTGTTTTTTTTAAAATTAGGATCTAAAGGCAAAGCGATAGGGATTCTGCAGATCCCTGGAATTTTATAAACTATGTCTGATTCCGAATACTTCAGGTATAAATAATATCCCTAAATAAAATTGTTACCTCCATAGATGAACATAGCTGTAAGATCAGCTACATGATCCTCCTGAACTGCAGAGTTACACAATTTTATGTGTAAAATGTGATTTAAGGTAGAAACAAGACGGTGTAGTTTTGCATGTCTGGGTTCTGGTGGAGGAGGAAGCTGTAGAGTGGCTTCCGCAAGAAGCAGCCAGAAGCTCTCTGCAGGCCGCACAGAGCAAATACCAGCCAGCTCAAGGCCGGACTCACTGCTGACCAAGGCTGAGCCCATTAGTTATGATCACAGCACCCCTGGGAATCTCATTTAGGAGAAAAAACCCACAAGCAACTGTTTTTTGCCCCCAGAGAAGGGAGTGAGAAGGTGCAAGGAACTGTACAGGCACCAAGGTCAGTGAAGGGGGGAGGAGCCCATAGAAAAGGCTGAGACCCCATCTGCAGCCCATGGAGAGGACCCACGCTAGAACAGGTGTAGACATACAGGAGATGCTGTGACCGATGTTGGAGCAAGACCCTGCCAGCACTTGAGGAGGTTTGCTGGGGAGAGGGGACTTTTTACTCCATGGAGGACCAGGCTGGAGCAGTCTGGGTCTGAGAGACTGAGAGACATTCTATGTTTTATAACTGCACCCCATAGCAATGACCCACACTGGGGCAGATTGTGAAGAGTTGAAGCCCTGTGGAAAAGGACTCACATGGGAGAACTTTGTGAAGGACTGTATCCCGTGGGTGGGACTCCACAGTGCAGCAGGGGAAGGGTGTGAGGAATGCCCCTCCAACTGCTAAGAAGGAAAATAACTCCTGAGGGACTGACCGAAACCCTCATTCCCTCAGTCCCTGCCCCACCCTACGCCACAATGGGGGTACAGATGGGAGCGAAATCATGACTAAAGTGAAATCTGCTAAGAAGGGAGGGATGGGGGAAAGTGCTTTAAGATCTGGTTGTACTTCTCATTATCTGACTCTGGTGTCACTGGGGGTGCAGTGCAGTGTCATCAATTAGAGAGTTTCTTTCCTTTATTCTGTGCTGAGTCTCTTCTGCCTGTGACGCTGATTGTGGAATGATCTCTCCCTGTCCTTATCTCGACTCCTAAGCCTCTCAATATATATTTTCTCCGCAGTCCACCTGAGAAGGGGAGTGATAGAGCGACTTTGGTGGGTGTCTGGCCTGCAGCCAGGCTCAAACCACTACACAAGGGATGCTTAAAAATGACAGATTTTCCCAACTTAGGACCTATAATAAAAACAGACCTTCATACCCACATATTATGCAACAGCTATAAATGTTTCCCCTCAAGTGCTGCTACATTTATCTACATGAAAAGAGTAGAAGAAAGCTTGATTTCTTTTTCATACCTTAACAATGAAGAAAGGGCATGTCATCTTCTAGAACTGTGACAGCCCTTGGAAGTTTGTAGTAAATACTTATTTAATATTTACTATTTTTAGGTGGCATAAAGTAATCAGTACGGAAGTCAATGGGAAAGATCAAATAAAAAGATTGCTGTGCAGTTTACATGGCCTTGCACTGGGATTGACGTCAGTGCTATCCGTCATTCGGAAATGTACATTCAATGCAGGCACAAGTTGATATCTCTTTGGCCACTGTATAAGGGATCTGGGAGTTGGACTTTCCTCTCATTTGTGATTGAGAAGTGGGATTCAGAAAGGTCAATAATACACTGCAGAAATTTCAAAGAACTGAATGAGAAAACCTTAATTCAAATTTGCATGCTACAGCATATTAAGGGAAAAATCCCTCCAACTGTCTGTTAATATAGCTCATAGAAATCTTCAGGCTTGCACATTTGTAACAGGATGCCAATCGTTAATATTTCTGAGGCAACATTAATTCACCTTTCTTGTACAATACTTACAATAAAAATATTATTGTCAATTATTAACATGCTAAGGATTTTTTTTAATACAGAAGAGTAAATTATTATTACCAGACTAACAGTGCCCGAGAAATTAGATTTATGGTCCTTCAATGGACATCTGCATCAATACCTTTAGTTAAGCCATCAGCTGCTAATAACACCTTTATGTTTCATTCCATGCATTACCATTATTCTTTCTGATTTACATTGTATTTTATGACTTGGGCTGTACTCTATAGGATGGAGGTACTGAATCTTTGCCATTTTGTCTTCTCTCTGGAAAATCAGGGATTGCACTGCCAAACTTCTAGTCAGGGTGACAACAGTGACTTTTAGGGGGATACTGCTCCCGGTGTCCTTACATCACTCCAGTGGAGTCTTCATCTCTTTGGCTTTGGAGTGGTAGCAGGGAAATGAGACAGGGATGCACAGGGGCAGGTGGAAAGGGAAAGCACCATGGAGGGACAGAGCACTTGCAGAATGGTTTGCAGAAGTGCAGTCATTGCATTTCCAAAGTGTTTCCATCTCAGGATTTATACATTTATTAGTGCTGCACCTTAAATTTCATTTACAATGGAATAAATCTCCAATCATTCCACTGAAGTTATATTATTATAAACAATATGTAAGGGTCTGTGATACAAAAGCCAATGACTTTGTTATAGGATTAGAACAATTCTGTTTATTACCGATTCTGAATACACATTATGAATAACAAGCCTTAGATACTTGTTCTCTGTGTTAAACTTGATGCACTCAAGTTTAATTTGAACATTTCCTTTAATGAGAAAGTGTTTTGCAGCCACAGTTTTTAATCTAAAGTTCATTATTTAAATCCCTGTAAGTTAAATGATATTGTTTCCAGTGTTACTGAGTAGTAAAATGTGCTCACTGACTTCATACAGAGAAGAACCAGCTTATTATACATATCTAATGTGCAAATTAAAATCATTAATTCCTTTTATAACAACTGCAATTGCATGCATTATTTTCATTTCATTGACTTCTTATGTGCTGATGTCATAAGAATAATCTTGTGATTAAAGGAAAAATATCACAGTGTTAACAGCAGTGGAGCAAGAATATTGAACATTAGGATACTCTCTTAAAGATATTTGGAGGAAAAGAAGACTGTTAACCCTCCATCCTGTATAATATAGTTCATACACTTAGTATGTTCTGGGGTAGTTAAATCCTGTTTCATTATGGATTTCTGTTTGGTTTTGTTATGACAGTAAAATTGCAGCTTCATTTTTGATGATAACTTTCTTGATGGCAGCAATTACTTCTTAGGAAAGGAAATAATGTGAGAAACATGCAAGTCTTAGTAGAGACAGACCACAGACCTGTGCAGCTTCGCTTCATACCAGAAAGTCGTGTGGGAAATAACAGTAGGTTCCTAACTAGAAGTTGAGTTTCATTTGCAGCATGCTGCATGCTGTGAAACAAAGGCTTTTAAATCTAACCACTTCCTGTATTTTTATAGTATTAAACTCATCACATAAGCACTTCAGGAAGCTAGACTACAAGGGAAATTTCCTTTTAAAAGAACACATTGTTAGTATACCCTGCTGAAATGCACGGAATTGCACTTTGGGTTTTTTTTTTTCGAAGCACCCCAAAAGTTTGGTCTGATGCATCTCGTGCAACTCTATCTTCCAAAATCACTTGCAGTCAGACCTCATTTTGCCTTGATATCTGTCAGTTTGCTTAGGTGTTAATATTTTGAGTCTTTACCTGCTTTCTTCCACTGTTTTTTGTACATTGACATGCAGAGTCTGTGAATCTTTAATTACAGTGGAGATCTTTGAGAAGTTTCTAAAGATAAAACAAAATCAAATGAAAATGCTGGATACCATAGCAGCTGGGAATTATGTAAAAGTAATAGATAAGGGCTGAGATTTTTTGGTAAGATGCAAATTCATGTGTTACAATCATTGAGAATCACTGTGATACTTGAATAACAAATAGTATTTGGCTATCTAGCACTGTATTTGTATGTGGCTTTTCCTGTCACTGTGGTGTCACACAGTAAGCTCTGAAAATGTGCATCAGCTTTTGCGGTGTCAGTTGAAAAGGAAAAAACACTGAGCTATGACATTCAATTGACATCGTAAGCCAGACACGCATATCTCAATTAGAGGCTAATTTGAGGAATGGGAGGTTGTTGACATCAGAGCAGTAGAATATGTTCTTGTTTTCTTTCTTTTGATGTAGATTCTCACTAAACAAAATAACAATGATGCAAAGGAAATATGCTGTAAATATTACTACCATGCTTGTAGCAGCTGTAGAAGTTCAGTGTGTTCTCTTTTTCAGTGTCATATGTCTTCAAAAAGCAAGGAAGTTAGCTGATCAACAGGCAGATGAAATCATGCTCTTTGTCATTATGCTAGCAAAACGATCTATACTGTGTTGATATGGGTAGCCTGTCAAATAAAACAAATGCATGAAAGCTTTATGGCAGCATTGTGTACATGTATGGATGCTTGCCCAAAAGTTACAGAAACATCCACTCCGGGTCTGTGAGGTTGCCTGGTTTAAAAACATTTATTAGCAGATGTTAGAGAGCCACCTGAAATGCCACCAGTTTCAGAAGTTCAGGTATTCACGACACTTTACTATAATATTGTCATTCCTTACCCAAAAGGAGTAAAGGCCTATCCAAACATTCAGTGCTAGATGTCCCCATTGTTCTGGGAGATAATCTATCTAATGCTTCTAAACATTAAACTTTGAAACATTAACAGTACTGTCTGGGCACGAGCTATACTCTCACATATAGCTAGGAAATTCTTGAATGAAGAAGAGTAGACCAAAAGTGTAAAGAATTTTTTTTTAGGCAAATTTTACTTCTTTTGTGCAGCTGGGCATAGCAGATATGGAAAGAAAGTTAGACTGGCTTCTGTGTTATTGTAGCAACCCAGATGTGGGCAGAGTGGGCATGGTGACTCATTGTCAAGCCTCACTTTGCCTTAGGTGTAAAGTGTATAGCTGCAAGAAGTGTTAGGCGTTTTAGGTGTTTGATAACCCCAGATACTGCAGTGACTCTTGTGTAAACAAAAAAAAAGAGCTAAGGAGGGGACAATTATAAATTAACATGGGGTTGTTTGGCCTGGAGAACAGAAGGCTGGGGAAACTTTACTGCAGCCTTCAGGTGACATAAGAAAGCTAGGCATAAGCTTTTTATCAGGGCCTGCAGCAAGAGAATCATAGAACCATAGGACGGTTTGGGTTGGAAGGGTCCTCAAAGACTATCTGATACCACCACCTGTCATGGGCAGGGACACTCTGCTAGACCAGATTGCTGAAAGCCTCGTTAAACCTGGCCTTGAGCACTGCCGAGGGGGTGGAGGCAGCCACAACTTCTCTGTGCAATCTGCATCAGTGTCTCATCAGCTTCACAGTAAATAATTTCTTCCTCATATTAAGTCTAAATATATGCTCCCTCAGTTAAAAACTATTACCCCTCATCTTACCACTCCATGTCCTTGAAAATACTCCCTCTCCAGCTTTCTTGTAGGCCCTCTCCTTCAGGTACTGGAAGGCTGTTCTAAGGTCTTCCTGAACCCTTCTCTTCTCCAGGCTGAACAAGCCCAACTCTCAGTCTGTCTTCACAGGATAGGTGCTCCAGTCCTCACATCATCTTTGTGGCCTCCTCTGGACTCACTCTGACAGGTCCATGTCTTTCTTATACTGGGGAGCCAGGTGGTAGATGGAGTACTCCAGGTGGTGCGTCACAAAAGCAGCATAGATGCTTTACATTTGCCCTGACCCAAGTGCAGGACCTTGCACTTGGTCTTGTTTAACTTCATGTGGGGTAATGGTTTTACAGGGGGTAATGATTTTAAACAAAAAGAGCGTAGATTCATACTAGATAGAAGGAAGATTTTTTCTTGTGGTGAAATACTGGAACAGGTTGTCCAGAGAGGTGGTAGATGCCCCATCCCTGGGAACATTCAAGGTCAGTTTGGACAGGGCTTTCAGCACCATGTTCTAGTTGAAGATCTCCCTGCTCATTGCACGGGGGCAGGTCTAGGTGACCTTCCAATCCAAACTATTTTAGGATTGTATGAATTATATGCCAGGGGTCTGCTGTCTAGACCTCTATCTTTTGCATGAGGAAATGGCAGAAATACAAAGTTTGTAGAGATGTGCAGGAAAATGTTAGGTAGAACAACAAACTTTTTTGCCTTGACTTGTCTCTTTCTTTTTGCCATCAGAGAATTTGATTGCCAAGCTAATTTGTCTCTTTAACTCATTTTAAGAGGTCATAAATGAAGTAATTGCTGAGGATACAGCCATCCTGGAGGAACCAGTGCCAGATTCCATTATATCTATCTGTTGACTGCATGCTTCTGGAATAGTTGTCCAGGCCTTGCACCAGGTCTGCCCCTGCATGGGTGTGTGAATGAGCAGGTTATTGCTTCAGTGGCTGGCACAGGAGAGTTGGCCTCTGCCTCCCACTAAGCTTAGAGATGTTCACCTTGAAGCACTCAGTTACAGGAAATTGCACACAAACACAACCCCTCCCCAAACACCTTTTAAAATTAGATTTCTATTCTTATATAGGTTTATATGTAGGTGTGGTTTTTGAGTATGTAAGGGATTTTTTTTCAGAAAGTGTTAACTTTGCAGTGTATAAGGGATTTTCTTTGCAGAACATGTTAACCCTGGTTGAAAATCTCATGATCTCCCAATGATCTTATGTTCACTGTACAATCCATTCTCTTATGTGCTAATCTGGCTCGAAGTAAATTAATAAGTCTTAAACTGTTCTTCTGTAAAAGAAGGATGAATAATGGATGTATAATGTAATAATATACAGTGTAATAGAGGATGTATAATGTAAACTAATCTTGAACAAAATGTCAACGGAAAGATCTGATCTGTATGATACGTTCACAAGCCCTAGATAAAGTCCTTAAATAGCTGTATGACTAACAACATTCTTATTTTTAGGTACTAGTAAACAAAGGATATCAGAATTTTTTGCCTTACTTTGTCCTCAGAGGTCTGTTTACTGTAAATAAATTCATAGAAGGGCAGAAGGACAAAAATCCTCAAGATGAGAACACAGTCTCATGTGGTAAAGTAAAAAGTAAAAAAGTTAGTCTTTATTCTGTTCAGTTTGAGGAATTATATCCTGAAAGTATATTGTAAATTAGTGTAGTAAATTCTGTTATCTGTAGGCTACCTCAATTACATATTTGCAAGTAGAAAAACAGTCTTATGGTCATACCTTATCCTAACACTATACTCTGCACACCATTAGTTTCCACCTGGATCTGAAATTATTTATCTTGTAAAAAAAACCCCAAATAAGTATTTTATACGTAATAAGTATATATAAGTAATAAATCAGTTGTAACTGCAATCTTTGCCTGGTGGAAATGATTAGATTTTATTCAGCGGTGCATGGAAGAAACATCTTTATTTCGGCATTCCTTATCTTGTCTTCTTTATCATATATAGTATAGTGTCAAGGTACTAGTTTCTAGATTAGTGAAGGAAAGTGAAAATAATCTTATTCACTATTCATCAGAACAGCATGCAAGATTGGATCTGTGGAGCAAGAAGTTTGCTTTTCAACATATTCTCCAATTTAAACAATCAAAATGGATTCTATAAATCTAATTTTTCAAAATACGTATTGATGGATTGAGCCTTTATAAAATTAGGCTAGCAAGGCAGTTAGCTTTCAATGACTCTCAATCCTTCCCCTCAAAAAAACCATTCCTCTCAAACAGAATCCCATTTGCTTCCCACACAAGTGGATACATCAGTCCTTCCTATCCAATGTGTACATTTAATGAGGGCCCAGACTGAATTATTGTCTCTTTTGGAAGTGGGAAATGGAAATAAACTTATGTTTCAAACAAACATCTGAAATTTGCCCCTACAATTCAAAATTGAAGCAGTTATTTTCCACAAAAATAAACCCATGATTTGATGATACCCCATATTTTCCTGCAAACCATTCCATGAAAATTTTCTTATACTGTCATACATCATGATGGCGTAAACTGCTTGGTGACAGGTGAAGATGTTCTGTGTGTGTGAACTATTGATACTGCGAAGCTGATTTAGCTGTTCTGTGTTAAAAGTTATAATTTCAAAACTGTACTTTCCTTTTAAGTATCCTACTGCTAGAAAGTCAATGCATCGGGATAACTCCATGGCAACTCATGCAGAGTTCAGCATAATTATTTCTCATTGTCCAATGGACACAGAAGATGTGCTGTCAGATGAGTGATTTACCCCCAGAACTTTACCTATATCTCCAGGGATGCCCTACATTTTTCATGGGAGATATCTACCTATCTCCTTTTGCTGTAGTGGGAGCTTCAGCAGTTGCCCAGACCAGATGACGGGTCTCCCCAGTGTTGCTGAACTAGCACCAAGTAAGGTGCACCACATTTTGTATGACCAGAATGAAACAAGAGTGGCCACCTCTTCCTACACAAACTGATGAGTAGGAAAATTCTGAGGTGAAAGAGGGAGAGACAACTCCATGTATTTATGTGTGTGTAGAACAATAAGGTTTTAAACTTAATGTACATTCCACTGGTAGAAAACGTTATTTAAAGTAATTGCAGAAGAGGAAAAGGGAAAAAATTAATTTAGCATTAGTTCTTTCAGACAGAAAACATAGTTTTGGGACATTTGAAAAGCAGAAGTCTCTATGCAACATGTCTGGTTAATGTGGATCATCTGTTGAGTGCAGGGCAAGTGCCACACTGTTGGTGGCTGGCTGCAGAGAAGCATCTACATGCTAGTTACAAAGGTATAGCATGTCTTTCCACTTTTATGCATATTCTCCTTTGCAGTGTTTCTTGCTATTTTGCTTATGGAGTAAATTTTGTCATAATCATGTGGAAACAAAGAGGAACATTTGGAAAATCAGAGCAAGTACACTGCATGAATCTATAGCAGGGGAAACACCATGTGCCAAAAAAAGTGAGGAATATTTGGAACAGTTGCCTGCTAGGTAGCATGGACTAACAGTAAAAGGCAGAATTTTTCAGGATGGTACCCTAGGGGTACAAAAGTACCTACTTTTACAAGCTGATCTTCAGTTTCTGTTCTTTGCAATAAAAAGCTGTCATGTTGTGGAAAGTCACAAAGGTTCTATGCAAATGTAACAAGATCCCATATACAAAATACTTTCCAGAAAAAAGAAAATCTTCTCTGATTTCTTTATTTTTTTACAGCTGCTACCTCTGTACTGATAATTAAAGTTATTTGAAGAAGATTTTTGAAGAACAAACTCCCACTTTGACCTTGGGTTTTATTATATAGCTACATTCAATAATTATAGCAATAGTTGACATTACCAGAACTAGCTGATTATTTTTATTTTAAAGATAATGATTATCACAGGAGTTAAAGCCAGCATCTTTGAAGTACTAAGGTTTGGCTATTCCTGTTGTGATTTGCAGTAAGTACCATCTCATAAAAATGGTGAAGCCTGTTATTATATTGAGTGTTCAGTTGATGACCCATCTAACTTTCAAACCAGCTAACCACCTGTAGTGACTACTATATTTTCACAGCAGCACGGCACTTGTAAAATTGTTCTCAGAGTAGTTGCATGATAGAGAACTAAATATAAAGTTTATACAAATCAGTAAGCTTCTAAAACATTTACTTGAAATTGGCCAGTGAAAGAAATCAGATGTGGCTGTTATCCAGTGTAGCACTTAACCCTTTACTGGTTTAACCCTGTCTGGCAGCTGAGCCCCATGCAGCTGCTCACTCACTCCCTTAATGCAGGATGGGTAGAGAATCAGAAGGGTGAAAGTGAGAAAACTCATGAGCCAAGATAAAGACAGTTTAATAGGTAAAGCAAAAGCCATGCATACAAGCAAAGCGAGATAAGGGATTAATTAATCCATCATCAGGGAGGTGTTCAGCCTAACTGAGTTGGGAAGACAAATTCTATCATTCAAAACGCATCACCCCTTCCTTCCTCCTTCCCCCAGCTCTATACAGTGAACATGATGCCATATGGTATGGGATATCCCTTGGGTCAGTTGAGGTCAGCTGTCCCAACTGTGTCCCCTCCCAGCAACTTCTGAGGTCCCAGCCTAGTCACTGGTGGGTGGTGTGAAGAGCAGAAAAAGCCTTGGCTGTGTGTGAACGCTGCTCAGCAGCTATGAAACCATCTCTGTTATCAACACTGTTACCAGCCCAAGTCCCAAAGCACATCCCAGTACTAGCTACTGTGAAGAAAATTAATCCTATCCCAGTGAAACCCAGCACAATGTACTGGACTGTTTTTTCAGAAACTCAGTACAGATTTCTGCTTGACAGTACCTGGAAATGGCGATATTTAATTTGCCAACTGGCTAAGCAGCAACTGTCAAAATGTAAAAACATAGCTTTCTATATTCGTTTAGAAAACAGTACCAGATTATGAACTGAGTAATCATGTTTTATCCAGTTGCCTTGTGCAACAAACATCCTGGAACTAGTGAACCAAGCTTAATTTAGAAAATATTTGTTCTACATATAGCTTCTTATCTCAAACACATCAGCCCTGTATCATCAAGAATCTGGCACATTTTTTTTGTTCATTTTCATTATGGACAATGTTGTACTTAGCTATCCAACTTGCATCTTCTGTTCTACGTTGTACAAAACCATTCAGATCTAGGATACAAATTAAAGTAAAATAAATCTCATGGAGTTTTTAATTGCACTAGTAGTAAATTAAGTTTCCAAGACTACCCTTAAGACTATGTATGTGGGGTTTGTTTGTTTGTTTGTTTTTTAATTCATTCTCTGTCTGCTTAAGGATTTTCTCAAAAGGTCCTGAAAAGCAGTTAGAAGAAGTCATATCACAGGATGACAGGGTTATAATATAAAATGAACTTTAAAAATTTGAGATGTAGTCATAAAGGTCAGCACACAAATCTATGAATAGAAAAGAAAAAATTAGGTTTAACCAATCAATTGCACAAATAAAAGATGAGGCCAACTATTGATATTACATTTCTTGCATCTCGGTTTGTTGTGGATCCTGAGTTTAACAAGAACATCAGTATCATGTTGATGTAGAAAGTTAAGCACCAGACTGGTCTGCATAAAGCAAGGTATGAGTTGTACCTGTAATTTACTCAGCATGGTTAAGGCTTCAACTGGATTAACAGTTGTCACAGGTATGGAAGATTGAGACTTAAAGAAAGTATTATGAAGGACAGCAATGAGAATGATTTGGGCCATAAAAGGTGCAACTGAATGATCTCAAGGGTTTAACTTGAGGAAGATGAGATAAGATAAGAGGCGGTTGGGAGAAAGGAGGCAGAATGGCACCAGATGCAAAAAGGTGACGGAAAGATGAGCAACATAATTTTCCTCCCTCCTCCCACGGCACAGATCCTTTCCATGTCTATGTTTGTCACAGTCTCTGGTAAAGAGATATTTAACTGTGAAAGTGTCAGAGCATCCTTAGTGACCTTAGCCCGACTTGCCTTCTTACTGAGCCTTTTACCTGACAGCTGCTTCCAAAGAGTATGATGTCTGGAAGTATAAATGCGCGGGGTTTTGTGGCTGTGTTAGAAAACACCGTGACTCAGACCTGAAGAATTAAATCCTTGCTTCAGTCACAGAGTGGGCATAGGAAAGCAGCAGCAAGCATTAAATGTGTGACATTAGCAGCATGTCAGCTGCAGGGGAATAGCCTCAAACTTTCAAGCTCATATTTACAGATTTTAAAAGGAAAATAATAGATCTGCTACCACAGTTTTTTCCTAAACTGGCCCAGAAATACTGCGTGACTTCACTGACTGAACAGCCATAGCTCTGCATAAACAAGCACTAAGCCAAATTTGAACCAGGGAATTAGAGTGAACATTTCTCTTCTATCCATAATCATCCTAACTTTCTCTGAATTATTTAATTACTATGTTCAACTCTAATTAGTGTGTATAAACAACAGAGTAGTCTTCCTGAATGAAGTATTGCAGAAGTATCTGCAAGATTTTGTGTTGTGAATGGTTTAATAGAAAAATAATGGGTTTAATGCAAATAATCAGTAAACTTCAGTCTTCTGTCTTAATACTGGTTTAAGAAGAGTCCATCTTCCTATAAAAACACTGCTGTGCAAGATAGTGTGACACAGCTATGGAAATTAATGAGACTCGTGAGTTAAAATCCTTAGGAGTGGTTAAAACACTGCCACTCACTGTTACTGTAACAGGGAGATGTGCTTCAGAGGAAGATGGGCTGCAGCATCTCTTGAGAATGTTTCCCATTTTCTAAAAGAATTCAATTCATTTGTGCTGTGCTGCTCCTAACAACTGTTTAGTCATTGGCCAGGTTTAACCACATCTGACAGAGATGAGATTTAAACCCCCTGGTACCCCATCCTTGTCCAACCTGCAGGATTGTGCTGAATGTGCAGAGACCACATGTCCTACTTGGCTCCAGCTTCACCAGGTTACAGCATGTGTCTTGCACCAGGAGGCAAAAGTACTAATATTTTTATACTGTAAATACAGGCTGTGGAGAAGAGCTGGAGCCAGAGCATTAACAAAGCAACCCCAGGACACTGTGGGGAATCAGGTTTCATCTGAGCTGTTGCTGCTCATGGAGCTGTTTGTTTTTCAGAGATCAGTGAGTGTACCACAGAGGTCACAGATAGCTTTTTTTTTTTTTTTTGTGGGAAATCTTTACCTTTCCTTTCTGGAGGTTTTGATTTGCATTCAAAACAAGAAAAGAGAAACAGATCTGTATAACAAATTGGCTAATGCACATCTGTGCTTCAGCTCAAAGGCTGAGCAGCTATTTATTCTAGCATTGTCTAGAGCCAAACAAATGAGACTATTTCTCCTTCCGATCCTGGCCAAGCCCAGATCACTGAGCTTGATGGCAGAGGGCTCCTGAGGGAGACAGTGTCAGCTTCCCCTGGTTCACAGAGTGTCCTTGTTTATGGCACAGTGTAGTTTTGAGGCTGTCACAGCCCTTCCGGCCTCTGTGCTCCTTCTGTAGGGAAAAACCAGCAGATAGTCCATGCAGCAGTAGAGCCATGCTTTCTGTTTTCCCCCTGCTTGTGTGCTCCCCATCTATCAACCCTCCAAGTTGTTATTCTCCCATTTGGCTGGTCAGGGGGCCCTGTGGGGGTTTTTAGAATTTTTTTCTTAGGATCAGTTGCTCAGGTGTAAATGTGCCCATGGTAGTGAGAAGGCTGAGGAGAGTGCAGATGATGTGCCTCTGCCAGTCCTCTGTAACACCAGGGGTAAGGGTGATCCTGTGGCTATGAAGATGTGTAAATGGGAACAAGTGACTGGTAGGATGGAGAGTCTATTCAGGTGTCCTTATCAGTGTTTCCAACCATGCTGCTGGGGCAGTGGCATACCCCTACCTCTCACATCTTTGGTGAGGAGTAGTTCATTGGGCTAAGGCAGTGTGGCATGCAGATGAGCACTTCTACATGAACCAAACATGCAGGAACATATCTCTACTTACTTTTTATCTTCATTATTAAGGGTTGGAATGATCTGAGCATCTTGCTGAGCTCACACTTAGACCCTGATTTGGACTCCTATTGTATATCCCGTGAGAAACAGAGCAACTTTCATGGCACTTCCTTTCAGCCAAATAGAAATCTGAATGCTGTCCCCTGATAATCAATTGATCTGGTTTTAATTTGCTGTGAGCAAATACCACATTTTTCTGTGGCTGATTTGCATCCTGCAGGGATGATTTCCCCCTCCAAACTGATGTTGCAACTGGAATAATACTTAGAACATTTATAAAGCTTTTTTTTTTCCCCCCACGCTTTTTATAAACAGTCTGTAAACTGCTTTTCCTTTTCCAGTTTCACTGTGTGTATTTCCAGGCCACCCAGAGGGACCCTTCCTCTTAGTTAGGGTTATTTAACTTCCTTTGAAACCTACTGGCGAAAGAATGTTGAATTATTTTAAAAAATATTTAATTTGTTTTAAAGGGAAATAAATCCACTGCTTTGATTATGAGTTCAAAAACTGGCCAGAGCTGTTAATCATGTTCAGTGGGACTGCAATCAGTGCAAAACTCAACACAGCCTTTTCTATCTATCCTGAAGTCAATGAGTTCAAGATAAAAGACTTCCAAAGACTTTACATCAGTTTTAAGGTAGGGCAGGATTTGACCCCTTATCTTTTGTTTACTTTAGGTGGTCTGATATTACTGCAGGTGAACTTGGAGAGTGAGCATATACTTAAGGCACAGAAAGTTACTTAAAGCTACAGCGTGTTCAGTATTTAATTAGATATAAAATATCAGTCTTGAGTAGGAGCAAGTATGCCCATTGGATGTTTAATCGTGCAGCTCTCACTGTGACCCTCTCTTGCTATCGTTGCTAAGACACACCATTGTTCAGTTAAAAATCTTGCCACACTCTTCATGATGATGATGATGATGTGCAGATTGTACATATAAAGTCGTTGAAATTGGTGAATAGTCTTAAACTAAACAGATAGTGTGAGATGTTCTGTTTGGTGAGTAGACCAACCAGTCCCACAGTTCTGGTGTTGAATATATTTGACAGATTGTCCTTGTCTAAACTTTGCTGTTATAAAGAGGTAGGCATAAAGGGGTTTTAGATAATAGCGGTCACAAGTAGGCATTGTTATCAGCAACTCCATTCCAGGCCAGTTTCACAATAGAGCAAAAAAGTCAGATGAGCAATAATACTGCTAGAGTGAAGGAAAGGCTTGGAAAATATTGTGAGATTAACTCTGATCATGATATACCATTAGATGGTTTTGTAAGCCTTTAGTATTAATTTTCCATGATCCCTGACTTTTTTCTTTGTATGAATATATGAATGAAGTATATTTTAATTTAATATAACTACATACTGGAAGACTATTTTACATGTTAAATTGGTGTGCCAACATCTGTTAACTTTGTCTTGGTTGGTTAAAGAAAGCAGACATCTTCAGAAAATGAATGTTATATAGACACATAACAATGAAATATAATTTTAGCTTTACTGATAGTGCATGTGTGGGTTTGGGTGTATATATATGTATATACATGTGTGTGTGTATATATTTATATATATATATACATTCACCTGCAAACCTTGTATACATATGCGAATTCTTTCTCCTTCACACACAAACACAGACACAAACAAGTTTAACATCCTTGATTTTCTTTTCTTCTGATTGCATATGCCCTGGCAGCTCTTGCATATCTCACAGTCTAGTGTGGACCTAACCCTTTAGGGTGTTTTATGTCATAGCTAATTGTTGGAAAAGATATTTTCTGAGGTGGGTAAGACTTTTCCTTGAAGTAGAGCCCACTTTTCCTAACTGTGTTACCTTGAATGAAAATTCATGGGATAATAAAGGGACTTCTTATGGGGTTTTGCCTGTAGACTACTGAAATGACTTTGCAAATAATTGAATTACTTTTTGAAGAAAACACAATAAACCTTGTCTAACATAAAATGTCAGGCAGTTGGAACATAGGAGTTTGAAAACAGCTCTCCAGTAACAAAAGGATCTAAAGGATAAATACCACCATAGTAAATAACCATTCAAATGCTTACCTCTGCATTGGTGAGTCATTGTACAAATGCTTTCCACACACATCCTTTCTTTGAAGTTGCCAATTTATCTACACAGCATTTCTCAAGTGTCTCGGATATGCATGGCTATGAGGGATCTCAGGAGATCCACTGAAGACTTCCTCTTTCTTGAAAGAGGATCAGACTTATTGAGACCTTATATAACAGCTGTCTGTCTTAAAATTCTCATGTGAAGGACTTTTTCCCAATGACTGTAGGTAGCTTTGTCCAGTGCTAGACTTTCTTTAGTGTTAAAAACCTATTCTTGAAAGCAGCAAATTTTTTAACAGAATAAATTAAGTTGAATTTTTCCCTATCCTCGGTGGGCTTGAAGAACAATTGAATGCCATCATCACAGTGTTAGGATTTCTTCTTTATAGTCTTAACTTTCCTAAACTAGTCCAAGTATTTCAAGCTACTCGTCTTACCCTGAGGAAAGTCCTTGGAAAACAAACCAAATTTATTTTCTTAGTCATTGTCCAGTTGCTGGCATGGTGGGTGTTAAGCCTAAAGCGGTTTCTACAGCACAATGAAATTAAAAGAACAACAACTGATTTGCAGGAGTATCTTGCAGAACTAGCTTCATCACACATTGACGTAAAACACACATATTTTCCCAGCATGCAAGTATCCCTGTCTAGCTATTTCATCACAGCAAACTCTGGGGACTTCAAACAGGCTCCTTATATCCTATTTCCACTTTACAGAAATTGCACCAACATGAGTGAATTTTTTCAGTCCCATAAAATGTTGTCTTTATCTTAAACAATTTTGTTTAATCAACAAAATTAAGCTCTTAATTTTTCTTAGACCCTCAGTAGTCTGCAGGGGTCCTCACTTCCCAACATCTCACAGGCTTCACAAGGAGTGAACTTTAGTGACTTTACTGTGTTGTTTAGGACATTGCTATGATTTTTCTCCCATTTTTGTGTGCAATTTCAATTATTGTTGCATTTAAATTCAAGTAAGACTTTCCCTGTTGCACCTCAGAGTTTGCCTAACCAGCCCCATGCCTTGATGCAGGATGATGCCCGCTTGGTCCCTTTGCTGGAGAGCAGAGGTCACAGAGGCTGGACACAAAGGAATGATGGGGCACTCGTAGAAGCCCCATGGCTGCCACAGGTGGTCTGAGCTCCTCCAGGCCCTGTTCTACCTGAGTGTGACTGCAATGGTAAGTATAAAGAGTAGAGTAGTACTGGGATCATTTAAAGCATTAGTTCCACATCCTTTTGCCATATCCTTTCTCTTGAAGATCTTAGCACATATTCAGTTCCCCTCAAATGATTCATAAAAATGCTGAACAGATCTGAACAAATAGACTACATTTGAATAGAAAAATGGTTGTATTAAAATTATTAACTTCAGGATATCTAAAACCTACTATCAACTATTATCAACATTGGCTTTGGGTCAGCACAGTGTGTTGAAATGGTTTGCATCTGTGGGAGATTGGCTGTGTACTGTCCAGTTTGCTAATCCCCAGGCATGTCCTTATCTAACAAAATAGCTTGTCTTCCTTGACAGAAGAATCATTAGAAATAGTCCCTTAAATTAGAAATTTCCAGTATTTAATAGTGGTTTTATGAAGTATCTTCTGAGGTTGCAATTGAAATAAGAAACTTAGAGCCAAATGGCAGCTAGTATTTAATTGGAAATATTTCAAGTTTCAAGTTTTAATATAAATCTGTAACATCACAAGACTCGGAAACCTCACTCTACAAATCAAGAAATTCAGACTGAAGATTGACAACTTCACATGGATTTCATTAACCTTTTAAAAATGTATTCACTTCCAGGTGTTATGTGTACTTGTCAGCCACCTTCCTTTTAGTTCCTAATTAATCAACATAGATATAAAGAACAGTAGTACAATGCACCTATTAGCTGACTTATCTTTGCAAATATTTTTGCAGTGTGTAAACAGCATTATTTTTTTATCCTAAACATTAATTTCTATTTATAAAGCATGAAATAAACTATTAGTTTTATTTGTATCAACATCCATAATAGCATCCATGCCATGATTGCCAAAAGCCCCATTAAAGACATATGTGTTTTGACTCAGTAGTTCCAGTGACAGAATGTGTACCAGGCCCTAGCAGCTGCAGTTAAACTGGTTACTGAAAATTAAACTAAACAAACTGAGAACTACTTGCAAAAAACATGGGTTTGGTACTCTTATCTAGAGTTTTTCAAATTAAAGTTTCAAGTTGGAGCTTAAAAATAACCTTTTCTAAATCCTATGTCCAATCAGATAGCACCCACAGATTGCTAATTTGAGGACACATTATTTGAATGTGGCTTGTACTGGTGATTGTGTGCTCACTTGATTCCCTCAGTAATATATAATAATTGGAAATGATGTTTATCTTCAAGCAACACTATTCTTGGAACAGTGCACCATATGATTCATGAATGGAAATGAGAAAGAGAGGAGCATTTGTTCTTTTTCCCAGTAGCAGCCTCATTACTTTATTTACCCACCTCAATGGCGTGGGGTTGCAAGACTAGATTTTGGAGCAGGTGAACACTCTTGGCCTTGTATTTAACACCTATATTTTTCATCTAGGAAATTACTTACCAAGAAAACTCATGGAGGCTGCTAAGTAAAAACCACTTTGATTTACACCAGAAATTTCAATGTGCCTAGTAAAATACTTCAAAAGTGTAGTGCAATCTTTGAAAAGGTGAGATGAAATGAACAGGAATCTATTTCATGAACAGTCTGGATCAAAATTTACCAATGGCAAATAAAAGAGTCGACTATGGTGGCTTGAGTGAGTTATAAACAAGAATCAGAACTGCTGCTCTGCTCTGAGGGCAACCCTAGTAATATCACAAAGGTTAAAAATCAAAATCCCAAATAAAGAATATCTATTTCAGAAGACATGCTGTCATTTATTTCCCTCCTAATCACTCGAATTTAACTTCTCACTACTGCCTGCATTATAAGAATCAATGCTGTATTATCATTTTATTGCTTGTCTGAGCACAGCACCACAATTTACAAAGAAGAGTGTGCATGTTAGCATCAAGGAAAATCTAACTGAAGTTTTTTGTTATTTGCAGTTTAACAAAAGTAAAAATATTTATTTCTCTCCCACTTACAAAAAATCGTATGTGCCCACATCACAAAAAGACTACATGCTGTAGAAGTAAACCATGTGGGTTAGTGAGAAAGAACTTATGCATCCAGGCCCTAGCTGTTTGTTGAAGTGGAAACACTGAGAGAACCGTCCTTCCCTGTCATCCCCTGTGGAAGAAAGGCGTTGCAGCTACATGACCTGTATTCTGTCTTCCAGACATCCAAAAATAAAGATGGAATGTAGTCAGTATGAACAGGGAACTGGAAAAGAGATGCCTTGTTGCTCCACAGAATTGTCTTGGTTTGCTTTATCTACTGCTGGAAATTTTAAGAACAAAATACTATCTCACCAGAATTGCTTGCATTTTCTTCTTCAAGATGGAGTTGAGTACATTAAGTTTCTGTGAAATATGGTTACTTTCAGGTACCTTCTTAAGAAAAGTCACCTTTAGTTTTCTATTTCGTTGTTTTGACAGTATGGCTGTGTCATGCAACAGATCTTACAACCCCAGATAATGTTATGAACAGATCTTTGTATGATGGGATCTTGATACATCATCCATCCCAAACCTCAAGACAAAGTGAGATTATTCTTGACAATGTTCTTTAGAACCTTTCCTTCATTGCCACCACCCAAGCCAGATGTTCCAATCTCCATGCAGTTAACACTTGTCTCCATATTGTACCCTGAAGTTCTCTTGTATGTCACAGATGGTTTGATTTCTCACGGTCTGCTCCAACATGCTGGTGATGACTGTCAGCTTGTGTCACTGCACCTGTAATAAACCTGCTGTCTGTTCTCCTGCCTAGTCATCAGTAGGAATATGCAACAGGACTGGGATTGCACAACTGCCTGCTGTTCATGTTGTTACTATCTTCTTTAGGAATACTGGGTTTGTGTGACAGGGTTTTGGTAGCAGGGGGTCTACAGGGATGGTTTCTGTGAGAAGCTGCTAGAAGGTTTCCCCACATCCAATAGAGCCAATATCAACCTGCTCCAAGACAAACTCTGTGCTGGCCAAGGCCAAGCCCATCAGTGACTGTGGCAGCACCTCCAGGATGACATATACAAAAAACCTGCTCAACACCAACAGTGATTGCAGCCAGAGAGAGGAGTAAGAATATATGAGAGGAACAATGCTGCAGACACCCAGGTGAGTGAAGAAGGAGGGGAGGAGGTGTTTCAGGCACCAAGGCAGAGATTTTCCTGCAGCAGCCCCTGAAGAAGACCATGGTGAGGCAGGCTGTCCTCTGGCAGCCCCTGTAGGTCCATGGCAGAGCTGATATCTGCTTGCATTTCCATGGTGCAGCAGGTGGATGCTCAAAGGAGGCTGTGACCCTGTGGGAAGCCCACACTGAAGAAAGTTTCTGGCGGGACCTGTGACCTCATGGAGAGAAGGACCCACACTGAAGCAGGTTTGCTGATGGAACTTGTGACCCCACTCTGGACCAGTCTGCTCCTGAAGTCATGCATCCCACGGAAGAGACCTACACTAGAGCAACTTGTGAAGAACTGCAGACTGTGAAAGGACTCAAGCTGGAGAAGTTCATGGAAGACTGTCTTCCATGAGAAGCACTCCACACTGAAGCAGGGGAATTGTGTGAGGAGTCCTCCCCTTATGGAAGGAAGATGATGTGTGATGAAATGACTGCAGCTCCCATTCCCCATCCCCCTGTGCAGCTTGCTGAGGTCAAGGAGGTAGAAAATCAGGAGCAAACTTAAACCTGGGAAGAATGAAGGGGTGGGGGCAGGTGTTTTAAGATTTGGTTTTATTTGTCATTATTCTACTCTGATTTAATTGTGTAATAAAATTAAATTAATTTCATCAAGTCTGTTTTGATGTGATGGTAATTGGAGGACCTGCAAGCCTTTCATTATTTTTTCTCTCCCTTGTCCCCGAGTAGGGGAGTGACAGAGAGTCTTTTGTGGGCATCTACATCCAGACAGGGTAAACCCACCAGAGTATATAACAATCCAGTAACTGAAATTAAATTGAGTGATCTGTAATGCCTTAATTCTAACTTTGCTAAAAGTGCCCATTGCGTCCCTTTTTCAATGGTTTGGTGCAAGCATTTTCAGAGTCAATCACTCACCAGTTCTGAGATTGCTTTGGCCAGTTTCTTTTGCATCATAGTTGGTTAGGCTCATATGGTATAAAAGCAAGAACATCTGTTGAAAGACATGATCTAAACTCCTTTGCTCTTAATAATTCTGATCTGAAATACTACCCTTTTGTCGCTGGTATTAGAAAGATGTTTCTAGTGTATCTTTTTAGTGAATGTTGATACAAAGTGGCATTAATAGCTTAGGCATTCTCAGCATTTTTTGGCAATAGGCTTCCCTCCTGCTAAATATCCAACCAGTGTTTCCCTCAGTTTTCTTTGTTTTCAGAACAAATTTCTTCAGGTCTCTTGTTAGCTTTAATGACTTGCCCTTTCTGTTTTTTAACAGTACAGCTCATTTACACCTGTCCTTAGCAATCTTTTGTAGTTTCCCCTTACTGTGTATTTCCTTTTTGTTTTTGACCTTGGTGGAAGGCCCCTCTGTGACTGCATCCTTACCATGTAATTAGGGCTTTAGTACTGCTCCCACTTCTTTAACAGATTCATAGCTCTTCATAATTATATGCCCTTGCATTTGTTTCTGTAGCCCTAGTCCCTGGGCATTTTTTTTTTATTTCTTGGAGGCCACTGATTTTCTTATGCTATTACTTTCTTTTTTCCTAAAATTAATAATTTATTATTTTTCATTCTGTTTAGCCACAGTTTTCTTCTGCTCCTTTGTTAGGATGCAGCCAGAATAGTCTTCCAACCAGATTTTGGAATCCATAACAAAATGCTCATAGGCATTTGTGATGGTTTGACCCTGGCTGGAGGCCAGACACCCACCAAAGTTGCTCTATCACTCCCCTTCTCAGGTGGACTGCGGAGAAAATATATATTGAGAAGCATAGGAGTCGAGATAAGGACAGGGAGAGATCATTCCACAATCAGCGTCACGGGGAAAACAAACACAACATAGAATAAAGGAAAAAAAACCTCTCTAATTTATGGCTTATAACTGCACACACAGTGACAACAGAGTTAGGTAATGAGAAGTGCAATCAGATCTTAAAGCACCTCTGTCCTCCCCTTTCTTCTTAGCAGACCGCACTTTAGTCATGATTTCTCTTCCGTCTTTCCTCCCATTGTGGCGTGGGGTAGACAGGGACGGGGGAATGGGGCTTTCGGTCAGATCCTCACAAGTTGTTTCCCTTCTTAGCTCGGGGAGAGCAACTGTCCCCCAGCAAACCTGGTCCAGCAGGTTGGGGCTTTCTCTCTCTCTCTCGCTCATCTCTGTGTCTCTCTGTCTCTCCACTGGCTGCAAGTGCTGGCAGAGGCTTGCTCCAGCTTGGGTCACAACACCTTCTGCATGTCTCCCCCTGCTCCACTGTGGGGCCTCTCCACAGGCTGCAGGTGGGGTCTTGGCCTTTTCCATGGGCTGCAGGGGGGACACCTGCTCCACCATGGGTCTCTCTATGGGCTGCAGCGGCATCGTTCTCTTCAGCACCTGGGGGCCTCCTCCCTCCCCACACTGGCCTTGGTGTCTGCACAGTTTATTATACCTTCTCACTCCCTTCTCTGGGGGCAAAAAACGCCTGCTTGTGTTTTTTTTTCTGCTAAATGTGATTACCAGAGCTGCTATGGCTGTCACTGATGTGCTTGGCCTTGGTCAGTGGCATGTCTGGCTTTGAGCTGGCTGGTGTTTGCTCTGCGGGGCCTGCAGAGAGCTTCTGGCTGCTTCTGGCAGAAGCGGCCCTGCAGCCCCTCCTCCTCCAGAACCCAGCCATGCAAAACTACAGCAGCCTTCCAAGTACTCTTTCAATAGTTCACGCTTTACTGTATCTTTCTGACAAATGCTGTTTTCAGATGTCTTGTATTACATTTAGCACTTCTACTACCGTGCAGCAACCATAGTATCAGGGTTACAAGAGGGAACATCTACTACTTTTGGCAGCCATGATATAAAGCAGGAATTGGACTAATTTTTTATAAACAGTGCCACAAATTCAGGCAAATTGGCTGGAAGTATCAACCCTTTCTAAGCAAATGTTGCAGAATAATAGTGGATAGAGTAATAAAAATTCCAAAATGAGACACAGTCTGAACTGAGAGGGAATAGGGTCAAACACATTAATTTTCATAACAATTCACAGTCAGCACATTATAGAATAAGTTTTCTTATTCCTTGAAATACAGGGCATAGGAAAAAAGAACACAAGTGGTAATTCGGTGTAAGAAGACTGGGTAGTTATGGGGATGCTTTGAACAGAGGTCATGAATTTATCTGGTGTCACATGCCTGCTATTAAAACCTAATGTATCAGAAGACTAAAAATAGAAAAGAAATTAATTTTGCAATGCTTCTTTAGTAGGTCATGTGTTTGTTATCACTGACTGACACAAAAGCCTGATGGTTAGTGGTGCATGAAGGCTTCTCGTTTGTACTCTCGTAACTAATTGTCTTGAAGCAGCAACACAGGATTCCGTTCTGATAACCCCCGCACCTCAAATATTTTGCTTTTAGGGTTTAAATGCCATAAAATATAACCATTTAACTAAAAAAAAAAAAAAAATTATTTGGAGAGAATAGTTTCTTTTGGTGGATAGTTATATCAGAATAAAGCTTAAGTTACTGAGATCTACTCAGCTTTCAGTCTAGTTTTTCAAAACATTTTGGGACAGTGGGAGGAAATAAAGTGTAATTCATAAATTATGTGTAGAGCACATAAAGGTGCCTAAAGAGGGAGGGTGAGCTG
Source organism: Hypotaenidia okinawae (assembly GCA_027925045.1). Classification (NCBI taxonomy): domain Eukaryota; kingdom Metazoa; phylum Chordata; class Aves; order Gruiformes; family Rallidae; genus Hypotaenidia; species Hypotaenidia okinawae. The sequence continues at coordinate 18,423,120 of BSDF01000005.1, read as the reverse complement.
GAGAGGAGGCCCTGACCTCTCGTATTCCAAAAGCCAGCCTACAAACTTTCCACTGTTTTATTTATCCCAATTCACATTGTGCAAGAAGATACTATCTGCTCAGAAAATTATTTTTATGTGCTCATTCCAGAACAGCCTGACTCACTTTTAGCAAGTGTTGCATTCCCAGTTTAACAGCCTATACTTTACTTATTTCTTTTCTCTTTAATATAGCAAAGGTACATGATTATTTAAAAATGTGATTAGAGCTTCAGTATTTAAATGTTAACAGTTATTTTCTGATGGGGTAAAGTATAAAAAAAAGCTATCTGACACTGCTTTTAAATTAAACTACATAAAACACAATATAAGGCACTGGAAAAGGCTTGTTATTATCTCATCAGTTATATTTAAATATTTATGCACATGCATCTGTATAAGTGGAACCTGGCAGCAATGTCAGCAGCAGTTTTCCATAGTCAGTGCAGAAATACAATGCTTTTATGGGAAGTACATATGAAGAAAAAATAAGTTAATTTAAAGGGGATTTTCAGGAGTTACGAGCAATAACAAAAGTATCTGTATGTAACTCCTAAGAAAACTTTCCTTACCGTAGATAACTGAGGCCACCACAATTGTTAATGGTTATTTCCCACATCAATGTTTTTATGAGTTAGGCAGAGTAATTTCAATTAAAGTTAGTGAACTGAGAAAAAGAGTGGTTCAGCGTTGCTTTTATTTTCTTATGATGTTTTGCAATAGCTGCTATTTTGCTGGAGAAGTCCCAGGTCCTGGAAACATTAAAAGGACTGTAAATAAGAATTTGATCATGCGATGTGATGCAAAAGAAAAAAAATACCACTAAAACAAAAAAGACAAGACAAAATAACAAACAATATTTTCTCCATTTCCTGATTTTTTTTCCAGTGGAAGATGAAATCATGCTAAGAAGTTTTGAATGCTTTCTTGAGGTATCTATTCTGATCGAAAGATCAATAAGAAAGAGTCTTGACTTTAAATTTTTAAAGTTTTTTCCTTCAAATTTGTTGAGGTCCTGAAGTAACAATGTGATTTCTAACAAAACCATGGGATCATAGAGTAATTTAGGCTGGCAGGTATACTGGAGGTCTCTAATAGAACCATCTTCTCAAAGGGAGCCTATCTTCAAAGTTAGCTGAGGTTGTTTCAGCCATTTGTCCAGGTAAATACTAAATATTATAAAGGATGGAAATAGCACAACCTCCTGGACAACTTGCTCATACCTAGCCATCTTCAGTGTAGCCCACCTCCCCTGCCGTCTCCTAGCATGGCATGGCATGGGTCCATTGTGGTGGGCCTTCACTGGTTTCACAGTGGTTTTTCAATGTCTATCTTGCACTGGGAGCCTAAAATAGATGGTTCTGTAGAAGAAGCTATAAAGCTGAGCTTGTGGTAATAATGGCTTCTACCTGTACCAGTCATGCACTTGCTAATACAGTCCTGTATGCAGTATTCCTTCAAGTGGAGACTTCTTGCAGAGGGGAGGGGTGAAGTTACAATGCAAAATTCAGATCAGATTCTTTAGAGATTATGTATCTGTATTCAGGAAAAGAAAAAAAATTGTTGATTGAAGAGATATGTTTTCTCCGGAGGTCCTAAAGGAGGTCTTACAGTCCTCATTTGATTTGAGCAAAAAAAAAAAATGCAATGCCAAATGACTGAAGTTATATAGCTTCACATCTGAGCTTTTTGCTTCCCTTTGACAAGGAATATTCAGATAGTTTTAATCTTCATAAGATGGAAACAGATGCTGGTTTTAGTATAGCTGTATTCTTAAAGACATCTAAAAATCAACCCAAACTGAAACTGCAGATTCCTCTGTTCACATAAATGAGGAGTCAATTGCACATGACATGTGAAAAATATTTATTGAATTTTAACCTTGCAGACACCTCAAATCATCCTGTCAGCAGATCATTGTTTGTCTGTCCTAATGCAGGTTCAATCTCAAACACTGCAGTTTGTGGATGGGAAAACTGGATACAGCAGCCAGTCTAGAGAAAAGGAGTATAAAAGTGTCTGGAAAAGATAAGATCACCTGGTCCTCTAGATATTTTTTATATATTTTAAAGGATAATGCAGGAGTCTTAAATTGTGAATATGGAAATAAGGCTTATTAAAAGCATTGTAATACTTCAGACAACATTATTAATGTTATACTGTTAACCACCCATTGAGCTGAGTCAAAATTTATCCTTTCCTGTAGTTAGCTTTTCAACCTGCATGTCTTTTTAAGTCTTCATTCCTTGGTGGCACTTAATTTCAGAAGTACCAAAAAACCAGCAGAAAGATATTTTAATATATTTCTGATTTAGCCGAGGCAGAAAAAACTGAAAACATTACAAAAGGTTCAAGTGTCTCATGAAATTTCCAAGTTGGCTGACCAAAGAGCTGAGATGATTATGCAATCTGAACCTCTAGAGAGTGTGTTTATCACTCGTCGCTATTAACAAATAGCACTCTCGTTAAACAATCATTGACTCATTTAGTTGACATAGCTAGAGATTTTAAATGGTGCTTGTTATGGCAATTGCACCTCTGTGATTATGAAATTGTTTGTGACTTGCTTACCTTGACTATTTGTTGGTCATTACTTGAGCTGAGGGATTTGGTACTGGATGTACACTGGTACTGTTTTCTCTTTCTGTCTGAATGATCAAAACTTCAACATTTCGGAACAGCTATTTGTCTTGTAATATATGTTAGCAGATGAATGTCATGTTCTGAAAGTAATGGATGTTTTTGAATGCATAAATATTTGGGACCTCATAAATTACAGGCAAGTGAGCCTTAGATTAAAGACATACCCAGCAGATAGCCACACTGCAGCCCTTTGAGGACCCACACTGGATCAGGTGGATATGCCCTGAAGGAAGCTGAAGCCCATGAGGAGCTAATGTAGGTACAGGCTCTTTGAAGGACTTGTGGCTCAAACAACCAAAAACCATGTCAGTTTCTTCTTGACTTTCACACAGCTACTGAGGTAGGGACAAATATACAAATATCTAAGTGTGACAATACAAACCAATACATGTTAGACCCCATAATTACCTCTATTCTGGTAAAGCAAACATCTGTGATGTCCTTGGTTACTTTCTGGAATCTCTGTTCACTTTGTCAACAGGAGGCTGTGGGTTCATTTAGCTGTTATAGCCCAAGCAATTTTCCTGATACCACCAGGACCAGAACTCTGCTCCTCTGATCTGCAAAGCCCCTGCCATAGAAACTAACTTCAAATAGCGCCTTTACAGCTTTATTTGTACTCCTGTTTGAGATAACCTGGAGAAATACAGAGGAGCACTTCAGTCTGCAGGAGTGAGCCAGCACCAGATGCAAAGGTCTATGTGCCTGTCTGGATAGTCTACTTTGATGTTTGCCAGATGCTTTGAAATCATCCTTATTCCTAGCCAGGTTAGGGTAATAGCAAGTAGAACCATTTTATTTACAAAATCCAATCATAGCCAGCATAGTTAGAGGAGTTATGAACAAGGATGACTGGAAATAAAAGTAAGCCGTGCATGTATTTCTTCCTTCAGGGCTTTCCTCTCTGGCTGGTAACCGCTAGCTAACTGTTCAGGCACTCACAAAACCCGTGGCACACATTACAATCTTTAAATCCTAAACTCACAGTCAGTGAAAAATCTGTGTTTTGAAGGAAAGACAGGGCATTTCCTACCCAGTTCCTTTGTGGGTTAATCAAGGATTCATTCAGACTTGTATCCGCTGCTACTCCAAACATTTTACTTTTCAAGTAAAAGTATATTCCTTTTCTTAATTCAGAAATAGATTTGACATGCTTATGCTAAGATTCTTAACTATACTGTACTTATTTATTAACAATTAGTAATTAATTCACCTTTCTATTTCATCAGGTTTTTTTGTTGTCCAGGGGATATTAATTCACAGCATTTCACACATTGTTCTTTGTGCAGAATGTGTAAATTAACAACCATATTTACATGCAGCCATCCAAGTAGGAATGTGGGTCACTGGAAGTTCTTATTTGCAATGGGACCTGACAATAATTAATAACAGTAGGATGGTGATTCCAGGTGCCTGACCCTTCAGGGTCTTTGTGCCTACTGCAGGTTGGCCTAATTTTACCATGGTTGCTGCTCCTGTCTCTGTTATAACTGAGGCAATTCCTTCTTGGGGCTGAGCTTTCCTAGAGAAAATAACTATCACCAGAAACATCTCAGTGACATGACAGAGCTTTCCACACAGCTTGGAGAGTGAGGCCTTGCTCAAGGAAACTGGTGATTAATGGAGCTGAGGCAATGGTATCCAGAGGCAGGCAGCAGCTGATAAACTTGAAGTGCTCCACACCACCATCACTAGTGGTGTGGCAACATCATGGGGATGTTCAGTGTCACAATCCACTCAGGACTGCTGTGGTATGTAAACTGCAAGCAAAAGAAATCCAATGGCTTTTTAGTCTAGATTCTCCCAAATTCATGATGAAAGGATTACAAACAACAAAATATGTGTCCTTTGTCATTTATAAGATCTCGGGTTTTGGGGCTTTTTTTCTGTCCTGGAAAGGAATGGCTAATAAAGCCAAATTATTGTGGGTTTTTTAGTGTCTTCATTACTCAATCATTTGCACTCCAGCAATCCTTGTGAAATTGTATGGAGTTTGTTCTTGCAGACTACGTACATAAGGGACCTTAAGCACACTAGTGCCTTTCATAATGCCCCTCCTGCCAGCATTTAAAATGCAGTGATTCATCCGATGGATCATTTAAATTGACTTAAATAAACAGAGACTTCCAGTAAATAATGGAAATGGACATGGGAAAGCTCAATCAGCAGCCTAGAGTTTTCCAAAAAAGTGACATTTAATGTGTTTTCACCTGTGGATAGCATCGCCTGGAAATATCAGGAGATGTAACAGCCAAAAAGTTAGATTGTTTCTCCTAACTTTATCACAGATAATTGTTACATCATCACAATGCAGATTAGATTGTTTCTCCTAACTTTATCACAGATAATTGTTACATCATCACAATGCAGAGTCAAAATATGATGCAAAGTAAACTTGTCTGGACAGCTGGTTACTGTCTTTCCTGGCTGGAGATGGAAGTTTTATTTTAAAATTCTGCTTTGTTTTGGGTTTTTTGTTTTTCTGTTTGTGGGTTTGTTTTTTTGGTGTTTGTCTTTTCTTTTTTCTTTGTAAAATGTACCTGACTATAAATGGCTTTGCCCTCATGCACTGACTTCATAATTTTGAACACTAAGGCCACCATTAAATTGTGATTTACATTTTGCTGTCATATTAAAAGCTCAAACTCATTTCAAACCTGGGTTTTAGCTTTGGTGCTGTGCACATGGCAGAACACAGACTTGTCATTCATCACCAGGATTGTCCCCACTGTGATGCAAATACAAAGTGCCCAGAATTCATCTCTAGCATGAAATGTAAATACATGCTAACCTATATAACTGAGAGTGGAAGGCTTGTTTTATATAACTTCATTTAAAAACTCCTCAGAAATATTCTGTTGATACTTTCAGTTCCTTGTGAAGCAGTGGTAGGTGAAGTCTGGGGTTTGTATCACCCTGAGAGTGTCAGATGATAGATGCAAAAATGGACAGGCTGCACAAAGAGTACCTGCAAGTCTACACATTCTGTGTGCTTTGAAATGGAAAGCATGCTCAAGGACACTACAGAATATCCCTAGCAGCATTGACCAAGCCTATAATCCTATGCTTCTGCATCAGGTTTGAGGTATGTGTATTGGGTTTGCTTGGCAAGGTTTTGGTAGCAGGGGGACTATGGGCACAGTTTCTGTGAGAAGCTGCTAGAAACTTCCCTCACGTCGAATAGAGCCAATATGAACCCACTCCAAGACAAACCCTGTGCTGGCCAGTGACTGTGGTAGCACCTCCAGGATAACAGTCAAGAAGAGGGAAAAATCCCTGCTCAACATCAACAGTGACTGCAGCCAGAGAGAGGAGTGAGAATATATGAGAGGGTCAATGCTGCAGGCACCCAGGTCAGTGAAGAAGGAGGGGGAGGAGGTGTTTCAGGACAGAGATTTCCCTGCATCAGCCCCTGAAGAAGACCATGGTGAAGCAGGCTGTCCTCCATGGTAGAGCAGATATTCATCTGCAGCCTGGGGAGGAACCCACACTGGAGCAGGTGGATGCCCAAAGGAGGCTGTGACCCATGGGAAGACCATGTTGGAGCATGCATCAGGCAGTATCAATGGTCCCACTCTGGACCAGCCTGCTCCTGAAGGCCTGCATCAGTGGAATGGACCCATGCTGGAAGCAAAGAGCTGCAGCCCATGGGAAGAACTCACTTAGGAGAGGATCATGGAAGACTGTTTCCCCTGAGAGGGATCCCACACTGGAGCAAGGAAAGAGTGTGAGGAGCCCTCCCTCTGGGGAAAGAGGAGTGGCAAAGACAACACATGATCAGCTGACCACAACCCCCATTCCCTGTCCCACTGTGTCGCTCAGGGGGAGGAGGTAGAGAAATCAGGAATGAAGTTAAACCCGGAAAGAATGGAGGGGTAGAGGGAGTTATTTTAAGATTTGGGTTTATTTGTCATTATCATACTCTGATTTGATTGGTAATCATATTAACTTAATTTTACCAAGTTGAGTCTGTGGTAGTAATTGGTTCTTTCACTGTTCATATCTCAACCCATGAGCCTTTTGTTAAGTTTTCTTTCCCCTGTCCATCTGAGTAGGGGAGCAATAGAGCAGCTTGAGTGGGCACTTGTGCCCAGCCAGGGTCAATGCACCACAGTATGTCCCCAGGTACTTTGGTCTGTTCTTTGCAGTCAAGCTCATTTTCATCTACTAGGCTTATTCTTATTTAGGTAGCAGTGGAAAAAGAACAAAAGAAACTTTTTTTAGTCATATGAAATGAATATAGAGGGCCAAATTATCAGCAAAGACCAGAAAAGACAATTAAGCTGAGAGTTTGATCCAATACACCAAATAGAAACTTGATCCTGGGAAGTGGTTAATGTTGATACTGCTTAATGGGAGGAAATTAATAATTTGATTCATATTTTCTCCCAAAATAATGTGGCTCAATAAAGAAAAAAAGCTTATTTTATTAAATAAACTGAATTATTTGGAAAGAGGTTAACTGAATAGTATATTATAGTTCAGTTTCAATTGATCAGATTTCAGGGTTTGTAGGGCTATGTTTCCGTATGGTCTTTCACATAGCCCAGCCTGTGTTTGTTGATAAACACAATATGCATTACTTATGGTTAGCTGTATTTTAACTGTTGGTCTCTCTTTTACCTCGCCTATGGGAAGTGGCAGTGCACCTTACTGGGGACTGTCACCTAGACATTCAGAGAAGTCAGTTTTTCCAGCATAATTCTGGGGTTGGATTGGTCCTGCAGGTTCAGCCTGCCACCAGTGGGGGTTCTCTGCCCCTCTGCCAATGTGTTTTGCAGCCTCGTGGATTCATGCTGCACTCTCTGCATCTCCTCAGCTGTTGCAATGAGCATCCACAGTACCGGCCCAAACAGCAACTGGCAGATAAATGTCCTGCCCTCCGAAAGAGGAGGTGTGAGGTGACAGCTCCTTTTCTCTTCAAGCACTCATTCATAGTTGTCCAACCGCAGTCTCCTTCATTTCTCATCTTAGAATATATGTACAGCCACCAGGAGACAAGGCCTAACCTTGCAATCTTCTTTCCAGTTATGAGAAAACCCAAGTTGTCAGGTTAAGCATGTGGATTATTTAAAAGGAAATGTTCCAGAGAACTTTGAACAGCATGTGCTATCTAGCCTTTCCGGGTAAATATTTTACAAACCAAGATGATACGATGTAAAAAGGAGATGCTTTGAAGTTTTTAAACAGAAACATATTTGGGCTTTGTGTTTTGTGGGAAATTTAAAATCTGTGGATATTGTAATGATTTAGGATGAAATGACTGGTTGCATTTTTCATCTATCAGTAATTTTATCTACTCAATCTGCAAAAAACCTTCATGCCTCTCTCAAAGTGGAATGGAGCTAAGCAAGAAAAACAGGATTGATACATACTTTTATAAGGACAAGCAGCAATATCAGTACTCAGTTGACTGCAGAGAGCAAAATACTAAGCTGAAAATATTACAGTATGGCAAACTAGACATTATGATATTCATCAGTTATTTGTTGTAGCAGAGAAGAAGACAAAATATAGGACAAAAGTGGGTAGACAATTTAATTAGTCTAATGATGTGTCTCATTTATTTCTTTACTGCAGTTGTATGTACAAAAGAAATAGCATTTGTATTTTACCTTCAAAAGCAACAGTTCAGCTAACAAAGGCACACAGGTAGCTGTTAGGATTTTCTCAGAAGAATTCATATGACAGAAGTGCAAGGTGTTTAGAATAATAATAGACACAGCTATCTAAATTCATATCCAGTGTTGAATCTTTTCAATTTAATAAATAAATCCTATTAAACTAGATACAAATGGAAGAAAGATTAAACACCAGAACAACAGAATGATCTTCCTCATTACAGTATAAACACCTCAAAATATGTGTAGAGATGTTGTTCTTCCTATAGTTAAATCAATAAAAAATATAATCCATGCACTTTGGATGGGATTTCTAATAGCATGTAAGTACCTTAAGAAGGAACACAGCCTCCCATGAAAACAGGAAATTTGCTTTTAAATGATGCAATCAATTTTAAAATTTTCTTCCCTTAAGGAGGAAAATAAAACTTAAATAATTTAATGTTAACTCAGTTGTCAATTTATTCCCATGACAGAGAGGGAGAGAAAACTTTTTGAGACTCCACCAGAGTATAGCTTTGTTTCAAAGCCATCACAAAACCAGATGTCAATCAAGTTAAGTTAAAGTAAATGAAATCACACATTACACATGCACATGTACAAAATCACATAAATATCTTCCATGCCACCAATGGTCAACCTGTGGAGTCCTCTTCTGCAATAGATCTCAGTCCTGATGGGGAAGTAAGTAAAATATGTGTATAAGTAAAGAATGTGTATCAGTACTCCTTTCTTACAGACTTCAGTACATTAGTTTTTCAAAACAACTTGTGGTAGAATCCGCAAGGAGGTATTCATACCGTTGTTACAGAATGGAAAAAAATTGGTGGTATTGGTGTGGAAAAAATGAGCAAGGAATGTGCACTTATCATCATAGAGCTTAATGTTTTTAGCTTTACGTTGAAAATTTATGATCATATATCTTTCTAGATATTTTTACACCCATTGGTGTCACCATTTTGCTAATGAATAGCTTCTCATTACACTAGAAACTGCTGTTGTGGGAAGAATATTCAAACAGCATATTTTTATAGGAAGAGTATTCAAACTATATTTCTTTTAATAAAACAATAATTATAACCCAGATTTATTATTTTTTCCATTTTTGAAAAAAGGGTATTTTTCAGAAATGTCAAACAGTCACCCCTACTATCTTCCAGAGTATTTAACACTGTTTCTTTATTATGCCTAGAAACACAGTCTGAGATGCAGGATCTCGTGCAGAATATTTTAAAGGTGGATGTGAAGGGGTCTTTATTCTCTCTGGTATTTTACTCTGGAAATATTAGGGTTGTTAGGTCTTCTCCTACCTGCCATTAGTTTATTGGCTTAGCCTAAATGAGTTCCTTTTCAGTTAGATCAATTTAAACACATTATATATTGAAGTGAGAGTCTGTGGCCTTCTGAACAGTTTTGACACTCAACTTTATTGTCCCTTCTTTACTCTATGAAAAAGCTCTAGGGACTCTTCAGCAATTTCACTGTGACCTGTCATGCCTTAGTTGAAATGGCAAAAATAACAGTCTCTATATCGAAGTGGTTAAAAGTAAAAAACAAAGGATTGTGCACAGTCCAACGAAAAGTCAGGTTTCCTGTCAAATTGCTCAATTGTATTCTCTTTAGTCTACCATGACATCATCATTCAGCAGTTCCCCTGTCATCACAGAGTCTTGGAAGAAAGACAAAACCTGAATTTATATTGCAAAAACAAGCCAAGTAAAAGGAAGAATCGTGTTTGTTTGTGGAAATAACAAAACCAAAACAAACAGAACATCTTGATGTGTTACAAAATACAAAAGGCTTGCTGGGTCCAATTCCTTCTTTTTTCTACCGCTGGAGAATTCCAAATAACATGAAGTTTTTCCTATACAAAGCACCCTAACTGGGGATGGAAATCAACATATCATGCATGGGCAGAGACTTAGTGAAGTCAGCAAGCCTCTGTGTGGGTGTACAAAATACATCAGGGCGAACAGAGAACAATATTTCAGGGACTGTTCAGGGACTGTGTTGCAACAGGGCCAGAAGTCTGGGGATGAGGGTGTGCTGGATGCTTCCTGCCTTTGATCACTGCAGATCAGTAGTGACTGCCAAGCTCAAACAAAGAGACAGAGCTGATCTAGACCAAAGCTTTAGAGACCAGCTGCAGAGACCAGAATTCTGATAAGTTGGGAAAATTTCAATCTTTTTTTCTTTAAGTGTAGGAACTAGGCAAATAAAACTAAGAGCTAATGTGACAGCAGAAGATGGCTAGAGGTAAAAGGATGCAAATAATAATAATTAAAAAAATGGCCACAGAAGCTGGGCTACAAAGTTTCCTGACAAAAATTATGTAGTTATGAAAACTAAGGGTTATACCCTATGGAAGAAAACACTTGAAACCTAGGAATCTAGGATGGAGGTGATGGTGTGTTTTGAATAGAGATTTGAAGACATAGTAGAGGAGAAAAGGGAAAATTCCATGCAGACACTATGAGAATTATATCTGTTTAGCTAAAGCACCTAAGAGCACCCCATCAAGAGACCTCTTATGCTGCAGTAAAATTTATTTTTTTTGCCCACTGGCCTGGAAGGAATTTTTAAATATATAATCACCTTTTTGTATTCATTATTTTCACCCAAAATGTCTATATGACCAGTTTAAATACTTGGCTTTTGTGCCAATATTGGCCTGTAACATAAGTATCCCTTTTCTCTTCTGGTTTCCTCTTCATTTTCCCCTTCTTTTATAGACAGGAAGCAGATTTCTGATGCTTATTTACCCTTCCTTTTCCTAGGTTAGTCACCATCTAAGTTGAATGTCTTCAACTAAGAGTTGAAGTCCTCTGACCACCTTAGTAACCAGTCTCTGTGTTTGTTCTGTTTTGAATCTTTATTGAACATGGGTGACTGCTGAACAAAATAAACAATATATAATCACTATATTGCACAATTTAAAAAACAAAAAAAAGTTTATCTCTAAATGAATCCTGGGAATGCTCTTGACTTTTGTTATAAGTGTATTACTTTGAAATGTCATTTTTATCCTGTGGTCAGCTTGTATCTGTAGGTTTTTCTCTTCTCAAGATATTCACATCTGATCACAAAGCCTCTTTTCTCTGGTCATGTACTTGATTACCAGGCCTTGCACATCCCAGAAGTAATTAATTTCCCCCCATCTGTTACTCAGGTAAAGAATGGCATTTGTTCCTGTGCACTCTCTCACCTTTTGAGTTGAGTTTGCTAAGGCAAATATTATAACAGCCTCAGTCATGTGGCTGAGCATGGGAAACTCCAGTAGCATTCAGCCCAGTATCTGCTCTTTGAGCTGTACCAACTGTCATTTCTTCTTAAATATTCCTATCCCATATATCTGCTTAAGAATATGACATCCAGCTCCTTTCTCCTCTCCTCCATGCTCCTGCCTTCTGCTGCCAAGTCAAGTCCAAGTCACAGCACTCTTGTCTTGCTTTGGTTCCTTTATCAAATATCCGTGTTCTCCTATTCATCTTCTATCCAGAAGCCTCAGTCATAACTTTCCTAGTTACTTCACCTTCTCATGTGGCTTCGTAGAATTTGATTTTGTGGGATGGAAATCCTTTCCTGTCCTAGTTTTTATGATCCTTGCAGTATGGTTGTCCTGCTGTCAGCATCACACAGCTCTCTCAGCTTTCTGCTCACACCTGAAAAACCTGAAATTTGTTTTTGAATGACTTTCAGTGCATCTATCATCCACTTTGCTCATTATGTTGACAGTTTCAGAGATGGCAGATTCTGATATGGCCCATCAGATGAACTATATCTGTCCACAAACAGCTCCCTGTTCACAACATTATCCTCCCACCTATCAGCAGACTGGTGTTTCTCATCTGCTTTTCTCCTCCAGTCCATATCATTCTCAGCAACCTGTCCCCATCACTTTCTCTCATCTTAGGTATGTTCTATCTGCAGAAAAGTTAAAGGAGACATTTAATGCAGGTCTATTCTTCTGAGCTTTCTTTATGTTCACATTCCTTTCGCCTGTTTTAGTATGGCACTTCAGGCAGAAATCATGGTATACATTTCTGTTCCCCACCAACCTGAAGTCACTTTTCAAAAGTTTCCAGACACAAGGTCTATGATTTTAGAAAATGCTGTGAACTAGGAGTACCTCTGTCTTACTGTCTGTAAGTCTGGTATGGGGATGCTTGTCTGGGATGTTTAGCAGCACTAGGAGCAAATTATCTTCTGTGTCCGGGGCAGTGCAAAGGCAAGACATTTGACTAGCTCTTCACTCTCACCTGGAGTAGGCACGAGAGCAGCAATGTTGTGCCACTGGTTTCTGAGATCCGGGATGCCTGGGCTGACAAGCTGGGAGCACATAGCCTTAAGAGGAACACGTATGTTGCCTACATACGCGTCAACTCTGGCACGTCGTCCACTTGCTTGCTGGCATAAAATGTGCACAAAAATGTATTATCACAGGCAAATTTAGGACTGTCAGACATTTTATATTTTTGTTAAAAAAGTGTTCTAAAATGTGACCTTTATTGTAATGATTCCCTGTAGTTTTCTGATGTTTGATCTTAATGTTATTTGCATTATGAAGAACCAGGATATATCCTCTTATTGTGGTTACCAACCACCCTTTTTGTGTTTTTCTCTTCTGATTAAGTTAGTGTTATGTGGATTTGTTATGAGGCAGGGGACTGCTTAGAACTCTGGTGACTGCTAATGGTTTATACTTGCTTTATTCTTATTATTTCAGAAAAGCAGCATAGCTGGCCACAATGAGCATGCAGTTACAACACTCTAATAAACTCAAGGTTAAGTCCTAAAGATACTTGGTAAGTGAATACCAATAAATCTCTTATTCTGTACTTTCAAAGGTTTCTTTTCACAGCTTATTATTATCTCTTTAAGAATGGCTCTGCATAGGTTGGGTCCAATACAAGTTCTGTGTGACTCTTCAGCATCCAATAATAGTTACCACCTGAGTAAAAGCATTATGGAGGTCAGGCTCTCATTATCAGGGTCAATGCCTTCATCTCTACTTCTGTAAGCGAGAAAAATAAGAACCCAACTATTGTCTCCAGACCACTGACAGAGCAGTCTCAGTCATAACATCCCAGTGGCAAAATAAGAACCTTATGAGGCTGTAAACACAATCTTCTAAAGAATATGTGACTCAGAGCTGATGCAAAGGTTTCTAATTTCCTGGGTGAATAGGCAGTTTGGTTTCAGCAACATTCCTTCTGGATCCACTTAAAGTTTAAGGCCCTCCAAATAGAAATGTTGCTGAGAGACAAATAATCTGTGTGCAGTAAAACACACATGTAAGTGTACCTGTCAGAGAAGGAACGACTTTTCATGCAATATGGTAAACTACCTTGCTACCTTGGATAACTTTATTCTTTCTCTGCTATCCTGTCATGCTTTGGGTTACTCTGGAGAGCATGACTTTAAAATCCAGCATGTATTTAATGTAATTAAAACAAGGCATGATTTTTTGAGGAATATCTACCTAAGTAATATCTATTTAGGAAGATAAAACATCCTGTTTTATCCCTTTATTAATATTTCATCTCAGTCTAGAAGTCTTGATGTTGAAGCTGTGAAGAACATCCAGATAATTATAGTTAAATACAGTGACTCATCTGGCAAAATTTCAAATAAAAACCTGGACTGTGACTTCCCCAGAAAAGAAAAATCAATCTAAGTTAAGTATTAAATAAAATTATATTTAAAAAGGGAAAAAAACCCCACCAAACCAATATCTCTACCCATACATTTGTTGTTACTTAGGTAAAATTTCTGACCAATTTGAAAGCTTAAACTTCTGGTTTAGAATGTGATTAAAACTGCTCATGCCTTAAAAGTGGATTTATGTACCTGATTCACATATCTGAGAAAAATCTGTTAGGAATGTACATTTAAGACATTTAAATATCTTTGTAAATCTGTTCTTAGATGTCTGAATTATTTTTTAAAAGGGAAATTTTTGATTTAACAAAAGATCTAGAGGAAATTCACATACAACTGTATTTAATTGTCTAGAGAGCTGAACAGCAATAATAGACAGACACTAAAACAGACACCTGTGTTGCTGCAGATACTCCTTAAAAAAACCAAAATCACACAAAAGATTTTTGGAGGAAAATGAAGTGGTAGGGTCTGAGTATATGCTGATAAATACAAGTAGTTTTATCTTGAAGATAAAGACAGTTCTTTACCCAGGGTGGACATCATGTACAAATAGTTTGTCTTAAAGACTGTGCTTCAATCAGAGCAAACTCAATGTCTAGGCAGCCAAATTAATTTTATTTCAAATTTACAATTGAACAGCTGCAATAGCTTGTTCTTGTCAAAATGTAGCCAACATGCCTTTAATAGATATCATGTCTTAGTGAGACAGTCCATGCTGGTGTAAGACCATGAAGAGCCAAAGTCAGCACAGACCAGTGCTTCCAACAGGGAAAAAGGCATCTTTCGTTTGTATCCCGAGGATAGATGGAGGACCTACTTTATGCAGAAGGGAACAAGCTCTCATTTTCAAAATGGTAGCTGAAAGTATGTCTGTGCAAGACATTGTCTTTTTGTATGTGGTAAGGATAGTGGGAAGAATTTTTAAAAAAGGCACAATAAATTAATTTCAATTACAGGGTACATTGACACAATGACCTGTAAAGGGCATTTTAAGAGTGGAATGAGATATTCCTACTTGCTCTACCAGGAAAGTTTACTATCTTCACAAAATATACAGAGGACAGACCAAAGAAGGAGTCTTGGCCTCTCCAATAGTGAGGCATCCCTGTGCCACCTCTTTTCTTCTTCACAAATACCATTTTGGCCTTCATGCTTTATTGAAATTGAAATTATTTATGTCTACTTGGTTAATCTAATTTATGGAATTGCTAATTGTTGTGGTTCTGAATCATGCAGCCACTTGCTCGGGGGAAGGGGAAGGGGAAAGGAAAAAAACCCAAAGGCAAACCTTGTGGGTTGGGATAAGGATAGTTTACTAGGACATCAGAGAGAAAAATAACAATAAAAGGACTTTTATAGCAAAAATATATGAAACTGATGATGTACAATGCAGTTTCTCACCAAACTGCACAACTAAGCTGTACAGCTCAGAGCCATCCTGAAAACAGACCATCCCCCAGAATATCCTGGAGCTGAGCGTTCCGCCCCACACCTACCCCCCGCCCCCCGCCTTATGCTTAGCATGACCTATTTGGCATGGAAGTCTGCTACCTTAAGGGAACTTCAGTTAGGGACTTAATGAAGAGACTCACAACCTTGGTCAGGCACACGGATTATTATCCACTTTTAATTTTCCAAATAGGTAGTAATGAAATACACAAAAGAAAACTGAGGACCATTAAAAAGGATTTAAGGGCCCTGGGATGCATGGTACAAGGATCTGGAGCACAGGTAGTGTTTTCCTTCATCATTCCTACTACAGGGAATGGGGAGTGATGGAATGACAAGAGCCAGGAAATGAATACCTGTCTCAGAGCATGGTGTGAGAAACAGAACTTTCAGTTCTTTGATAGTGGGCTGGCTTGAGCCTCACCAGCCTTGCTTTCTAGGGATGGGAAACATTTATCCCCAAGGGGCAGAAGGATACTGTCAAAGAAGCTAGTAGGGCTCATTAATAGAGCTTTAAACTAGATAAGAAGGGGGAGGGGGACAGGGCCAGGCTAGAAGAAAAAAAGCCTGGATGTGATAGTTGAGTTACTGAGGGATGGTGTGCTGGTAACAACCTCTGGTCAGCCACCCTAGTTAAGCAGTGTGATAGTGTGCTAATTCAGAGTAGAGATGTAATTACTACTGATGGGCTAAGTAACTTAACCAGCTGTCACTTGGGAAGCAAGGCTTCCTTTAGGAGTGTAACAAGATCAATAGGCCAGCAGAAGTGCATCTACACCAATACATGCAGCATGGGTAACAAGCAAAAGGAATTAGAAGTCCTTGTAACTAAAGGAGACTATGATGTGATTGCCATCACAGAAACTTGGTGGGATAATTCACATAACTGGAGTGCTGCAACTGCTGGTTACAATCTATACAGGCGTGACAGACTGGGTAGGAGAGGAGGTGGGGTAGCCCTGTATGTCAGAGAATGCTTTGACAGCCCGGAGCTGCAGTATGGTGAAGACAGGGCTGAGTGTCTCTGGGTAAAAATCAGAGGAGTGGGAAATCAGAGAGACAGAGTGTGGGGAGTCAACTGTAAACCATCTGGCCAGGATGAGGAAGCTGATGAGTTGTTTTTTAAATAACTGGGAGAAGTCTCGTGATCACTAGCCCTCATCCTTATCGGGGCCTTCAACTTACCTATGTCTCCTGGAGGTACAATGCAGCAGGGAGGAAGCAGTCTAGCATGTTCCTGGGGTGTTTGGAAGGCAACTTCCTGATCCAGCAGGTGAATGAACCCACCAGGGAAGGTGCCCTGCTGGACTTGTTGTTTGTAAACAGAGAACACCTAGTGGGGGATGTGCAGGTTGGAGGACACCTGGGGCATAGTGATGATGAGCTGATAGAATTCTTTGTACTGGGAGAAGTAAGGAAGGGAGACAGCAGAACAAGCACCTTAGACTTCCGTAGGGCTGACTTTGGACTGTTCAGGAAGCTGCTTGATAGGATTCCACGGGAGGCAGCCCTTGAGGGCAAAGGAGCCCAAGAGGGCTGGTTGCTCCTCAAGAAGGAAATCTTGAGGGCACAAGAACAGGCTGTCCCAGTCTGCTGGAAGAGGAAGTAAAGGAAGGAAGCCAGCTTGGCTGAGTAAGGAGATCCAGGAAGATATTCAGGAAAAGAGGGAAAAATATGAGCTTTGGAAAAAGAGGCAGGTGTCTTGGGACGACTATAGGAGTGTAGTGAGATCATGCAGGGAGAAAGTCAGAAGGGTTAAAGCTGAACTGGAACTCAGACTGGCCAGTTCTGTAAAAGATAATAAAAAGTCCTTCTATAGGTATGGTAACAGTAAAAGGAGGGTCAATGAGAATCTCCAGCCCTTATTAGATTCAAGGAGAACATTAGTGACAAGTGATGAGGACAAAGCTGAGGTCCTTAATTCCTTCTTTACATCAGTTTTTAATAGTAAATACAGATATTACCTGAGTACTCATCCTCAGAACTGGCTAACAGGGAGGGGAAGAATAACAAAGTTCCGTGATTCGGGAGGAAATGATTAGCGGCCTACTTGGCCAGTTAGATACCCACAAGTCAAAGGGGCCAGATGGGATTCACCCAAGGGTACTGAGAGAGCTGTCAGATGTGCTTCCCAACCCCTTTCCATCATCGATCAGCAATTCTGGCAGACTGGGGAAGTTCCACTCGACTGGAGGCTGGCAGATGTTACACCCATATATAAGAAGGGACAGAAGGAGCATCCGGGGAACTACAGGCCTGTCAGTCTGACCTCAGTCCTGGGGAAGATCATGGAGAGGGTCATCTTGGGAGCTGTCATGCAGCATACACATTATGGCCAGGAGATCAGGCCTAGCCAACATGGGTTTACAAAAGGTAGATCCTGTCAAATTAACTGGATCACCTTCTATGACAAGGTGACCCACTTAATGGACGAGGGGAAGGCTGTGGATGTGGTCTACGTGGACTTCAGTAAAGCCTTTGACACGGTTTCTCACAGCATTCTGACTGAGAGAAACTGGCTGTACTGGCCTGGACAGGCAGACCCTCAGCTGAGTTAAAAACTGGCTGGATGGCTGGGCCCAAAGGGTGATGGTAAATGGAACAAAACCTAGCTGGAGTCCTGTCATGACTGGTGTCCCCCAGGGCTCAGTCCTGGGTCCAGCTTTGTTCAACATCTCTATCAATGACCTGGATGAAGGGATTGAATGCTCCCTCAGTAAGTTTGCAGATGACACTAAACTGGGAGGAAGTGATGATCTCCTTGAGGGTAGGGAGGCTCTTCAAAGAGACCTAAACAGACTGAACTGATGAGCTGAGACCAATGGGATGAAGTTTAACAAGGCTGAGTGCAGAGTGCTGCACATGGGACATCACAACCCCATGCAGCACTACAGGCTTTGGGGAGACTGGCTGGAGAGCTGTCAGGCAGAGAAGGACCTGGGGGTGTGGGTTGACTGCAGGCTGAATATGAGCCAGCAGTGTGCCCAGGTGGCCAGGAAGGCCAATGGCATCCTGGGTTGTATCAAAAACAGTGTTGCCAGTAGGTCTAGAGAAGTGATTGTGCCCCTGTACTTGGCTGTGTCCAGTTCTGGGCTCCTCACCATAAGAAGGACATTGAGGTCCTTGAACAAGTCCAGAGAAGGGCAACCAGGCTGGTGAAGGGGCTGGAGGGCAAATCCTATGAGGAGCAGTTGAGGGAGCTGGGGATGTTTAGCCTGGAGAAGAGGAGGCTGATGGGAGACCTTATCACCACCTACAACTACCTGAAAGGAGGTTGTAGAGAGGTGGGTGATGGTCTCTTCAGCCAGGTGACAGGTGATAGGACAAGGGGAAATGGCACAAAGCTGCCCCAGGGCAGGTTTAGATTGGACATTAGAAAAAAAATCTTTACTGAAAGAGTTGTCAGGGCCTGGAACAGGCTGCCCAGGGAGGGGGTTGAGTCACCTTCACTGGATGTGTTTAAGAAAAGGGTAGATGAGGTACTTAGGGATATGGTTTACCTTAGGATGGGATTGGTTGGACCTGATGATCTTGAAGGTCTTTTCCAACCTCGTGATTCTGTGATTTTGTGAATACCCTCTTTGTGTCACCTGACCTGGCTGTGTCTCCTCTCAGCTTCCTGGGTGCCCCCCACCTTCTCATTAGCAGGGTATAATGAACAACTGAAAAATCCCTGACTCCTTGGCAACAACTAGAAACATCAGTGTGTTGTCAACACTGCTCTCATCCCAGCTCCCATAGACGACATTCCACTGGCTGCTAGAAATAAAATTAACTCTATCCTAGCTGAAAACAGGACACTAATATTCACCACAGACTTATGGTAAGCAAAATCAAACTGAAGCAATTTTTACTTGTGATGAGAAGCACATCCTGAAAGTCTCTCTTCTGTGAAAAATTATTATATTTAAAATAATAGATCTCAAAGACAAAAACATTGATTCTTTCTGAAATTTTACTTAAGAGGACACTTTTTTGGCAGAGAGCATGTTTCAGTAAAAGATACACAAATATGGCCATTTAGTAGGTCCATAGAAGTGCACAGAACACCTCCTTCACACTTCTCTTTACTGACAGCAGGAGGGATATATTTGAATATACTGCTTGGAAATGGTGGTTGGTGCTAAGGTCTTGAGTGTACGTTGGCTGTCATAGATACACACAGCCTCTCCCACTCCTGCCACCCAAACGTGTAAACAGAGGCAAAAGGAAAGACATAACTGGCAAGAAGTTATAAAAAGAGTCAAAGCAAACACTCAAAACCGACGGCCTCTGTGAGATGTCCCAAAGGTCACTGTTAGCATAACAGAAGAAAGAAATCCCAGAGTTAATTCGTTTTTTTTAATCTTTGGCTTTCATTGCAAATTGATTCTAGATATGTCTGTTCCTTGAACCATGAAATAATCTGTTTAGAGTGTTTGAGAAGCCATTATTAATCTATATTCAAACACAGCATATTAAGATATTCTTAATTTCATAACTTTGACAGCACTAAAGAGTTCCTGCTGCTCAGAAAAATGTCCGGTGATTTATTTTAATTGTTTCTTGGACTAAAGATGAACATTGCAGTTTCTTCTTGAATAGAAACCAAATGTTACACTGATATTATTTTATTAACGCTAAATGATTTCTTTAAGCTCTTTTGACTGCTTTAGAATGCTCCATGCATTATTTTTAGTTTGTGTAGAGGAAGCAGGTCGCCTTTTGTTTTGGTGTGATACAGACACAGACAGCGGTAGTGGTTGTGGGTTTGCAGCCAGTGATGGCTTGTGTCTAAAGCACTATCCACACTGCAGTAACTGGTCTCACACATACTGGCATTGAATTTCAGGATCCACCCAAAGGTTTTAGAGAAATAGATTAGAAAACATAACAGAAATCTAGGTGAAAACTACCCTTCTGCTGGTCTGAACACAGTCATTTAGAGCCAGTCCAGGTATTTCTGCTTGACTCTAGGTTGTGCCATGTGGAAGACTCAAGCTATTCAAGCAAAGCTCAGGCTATGAGTGTCACCTGGCCAGGATGATGAAAACCCTGGGTTACAGGCAGAGCTGGGGTGTCTTAGATGTTGGCAGTGCTGGGAAACAACCTCCCTTCCTCTCATCAGCGAGGACAGGGATGGCTAGAGGCCTGCAGAGGCTGATGGGCACGTAGTTCCCTTATTTTCAATTAAAGATGTTTTAAGAGGCTGTGGTAGCTGGATGTATACTTATGCAATCACTACATTTAATTTATACAAAGAAGCTCTCTGGCAGGAAAAATCTAGTAGTTAAAAGAGCAAGCAGAGGGCTTTTGACTACAAGATGTGGTAGGTCTGGCTTAGAATCTACAGATCAGAAATCATTAGGAGCTTCTTTTTATTCTTCTAGAAAATATCCTCAGGAATTGTACAGGTTGGTGTGAAGATGTGGAAATGGAGTCCATTAGAAAATGTTGAGAGTCCAAAGATCTCTACAGGGCTGTCTAGGGAAATGGGCTTGCAAGTTCCATTCAGAGCTAGAGGTGGCCAGAAAGAGTGAAAGGAGCATGGTGCTGGAAACTGCATTCAAACCACAAGAGCTTTTTCCAGCGAGACATTGCTCAGCGAGCTATGTCAGAGCCAGGGAAAAGAGGAGATGGATTGCTATGAGCTTCATCTGTCAGAAGCCAGCCAATATCCTAGGGATAAAACTGGGACAGCTTCAAGCAGCCAACAATATCTCTCCAGGGCTTAGCCAGATAACCCAAGCAAGCAGGGACTGGCCTTGCTCCAGTAATTAGGTGTTACAGAGAATAGTAACAACACTGTACCCCTAGTTCTCCACCCCTCACCCATCCCACATTTATAGGGACCAGGTTAGACCTTGTGTGAGCTCAAAGTCCATCCTGGCTGGATCTCAGCTCTGCTCCTGTATGAAATCAGCCCTGCTTTCAAATCACCATGCAGGCAATAAATGAGAAAGTGGTCACTTATGATACTAAGGCAACTGTCCTTCTCTAATGAAGAAAGAAAGGAAAATAATTCAGTGATACCTTGTGCTGGGTTACCAGAAGGTATCAACCAGAAAGCATCCTGTTTTCAAGTACCAGAGTGAAGTCTTCTGAAGCCTAATGCACAGCAAATGGCATCACCATGTGAAGCTCCAGCAGATAGCTCTTTGACACGTGCTTTGAACTTTCGTTTGCTGTTGTGGTCATTAAGAGAAAATGAAAATCAATTAAAGCTATTTTGATGGCTTTGTTCCAACTATGTTAACCTTTATACTGAATCACAAATCATTAATGTTTCCCTAACCGGAATGGCACCAAAGTAACCTCTTGTTCCTTGCTGCCACAGCAGAGTGCTTTCAAAGGCCAAATTTAAACCATCTTTTCCCAGGACAATAGTCTGAGGATGGCTTCAGTGGCAGTGTATTGTAGGGAGCTGATGCTGCTCTCCATGGAACTGTCTGTGATTCCCATTCCCCACTGCTGAGCAGAGTCATGCATGATCTCATGTCAGATCCCAGTGCTTAAAAACTACCATCAGCCCCACACAGCTTCTTGGCTTGTGCTCTTCCTGAGTTGACTGACTTCAGCTGTTTGACATTCAAGCTGTATTTTGTAGCATTTATCCAAATCCAAGCACATTTGCTACTTACCCACTGAGAACACTGCCTTTGAGCCCACTGTATTTTCCAAAATCCAAGGCAACGCTGCTTCTAGCACAAGCTTATACATTATCAAGACTGCTTTAAGAAAATAAAAAACCCCAACAATCTGTTTCTACTACAGCAACAACAACATCTACAAACATAGCAAAACAAAAGGAATCTCAAAGGGAGGTTGACTACAACAAATGGTACTGATTTCTCCAGTGGGGAGGAGATCTTTGCTCTGATAGGCAGCATGATGTGTTCCTGGAAAGGTGCTGTTTCAGAGTGGTGTAAGATATCCGAAGTATATGAGGTCAACTTGAAAAACAATATACTTTCCTGCCCACCCCCTGCCCAAATGAAAGTAAATTTACTGCTTTGACCCAAGAATCTTTTTGTACAATCCCAACTGTTTCTGCAGTTTCCACTCATATGCTTGATTCTCTTTAGTTTACATGTCTACACAAATACCTTTACAACAGAATTGAAAACAGTTGTAGTATTTTTGGGAAATAGAATTTAAGTTTGTGCAAAAAAATTTGATATCCATATGTAAAGAAAAAAAGCAAATGCATTATGATATAGACAGAAGCAAATGGATTTACACTGCTCAACTTCATCACAAAAAGATGCTGAAGAATTAGTCCAGATTCATGTAGAATCCTTTTGAGTCATGGGAGTCTTGATGACTTTGGTGATTGTAACTTACACCTCAAAAAGAAGGGATTTTCAAACCTACCTGGGTAGCACCAGAGTAATGCTTGCTACATATGCCTTCAGCAAAGTGGAAGGATTTGAGGTCTGCTAGTGAAGAGATACATACCCAACTACATCGTAAACCTGACTACTGCTTCTTGAACATCTACATTTCTTTCAGAAATGCATTGCCTCGTCACCTGGGATGTGCTGGGCATCTTGCAGGCTGTGGGAGTACAGCTGCTGTCTGGTGGTCTGCTGAGCATTTCAGCTCTCCACAATGCCCCCACCTGGTGCCAGCACCAGCATCAATGGCAGATGTCCCAGCCTGCTGCTTGTCATGGTGCAGATCTGAAACAGCAACTACAAATGTATAGTCATTGTCTTCTTCAGTTGTGAAGGGAAACTAGAAAATAGGTATCAATAATACCCTTTATCCCACATTAACAAAATAAACATTATTTCTGTTGCACCAGGAGTGTTTGAGATGTGGGGGTTGTTAGGTGCTCATCTGAAATGGTTGCTTCAGAGCCAAGGAGTGGCAACCCTAAAAATGGACAGATCGGATTCAATCTCAGGTTAATCTCCACTTTTACAGCATACAACATATTATCTGTTTGGCTTACTAGGAACTGCTTTTAGAGATCAAATATTACTGAGGGAGGTTTTTTTTTTGTTGTGTTTTGTTTTATTTTGTTTTGTTTTGTTTTTTAAACAGTTATCTTTTTGAACAGTACGGGCAAATCCTACAGGGCCTGACTGGCATGTACTGAGGAGCAAATCCTGCTCCATGCCATAGAAGGAAGGAGATGGAAAAAAAAGCAAAAATAGGAAACACAAAAGCAGCATAAAAGAGGAGTAAGAAACAAAAACCAAAAAAAAACCAACCCAAAGGAGTAATGGAAAAAAGGATTGGCCAGCACCCCGCATTCCCTTATCTTTGTAACAAGCAGTTCATAAACACATGTACGCACTTTACACGAACAAGGAGAGATCCGAAATAGAGATGTGGTAAACAGTAAAAACAACATCCCACTCATGATGCTCTCAGGGACAGATGCCGTAAGAGCAGTTTCCAGTGACTTCAGGGGCATTTGTTTGCACACAGCTGATGTGGGCTTAGGGCTCCTTAGATTCTGAAAAGGGGAAATGTGGCAGGCCGAAAGGAAAGTGTCAGCCTTAACTTCTCCAATTATGCAGCCCCAAAAAACTGTCCTGCCTTCGAAACAGCTGCTTTTGGTACACACTGCAGCTCTTTTAAAGGAAAATACTGTAATTGAGATGACACCGGAAAGGAATAAGCTAAGACTTGTCCATTCTTTCAGGCATGGCTTCACAAAAGAGACAGACCTTCATTCTGTTGGGATGCCGGGACTGATACCAGCTCTGCATTCCCTCCACTGCTCCTGACCAAGAGCAACGGATGTATCACTAGAGTGCTGCTCGTTAAACTGCTTCTCACTTCACTTCCCTTTTTGAAAGTCTAGCTCATTTGTTTTCCTCACTTACCAAATTAAAGTGTAAATAATTGCAACTGAAGAAGAAGTCGATGCTAATGTCTGTCCAGCATTGGTTACCCCTGTCTGTAATGATTTATGTTATCACTTGCAGGGGAATGAAAACCCCCTGCTGTGGGTGGTAGCTTTGTCTCCAGTGGACACAAAAGAAGAGCTATATTGCCCAAAGAATTGGATCAGCTATTCCACTTCTTCATGTTATACACAAAAATATAAAATGTAAACAATTTTATTTATTTTTTCTTTAAAGTAATGTATTCTTTTTATCTTTTTCTTTTTCCCTTTTTTTTTTTTTTCTCTTTCCTTTTTCCTTTTCCCTTTCCTTTTTCCTTTTCCTTTTCTCTTTCCCTTCCCTTTTCCTTTTCTTCTTTTCATTAGGAAAGTATTCCTGTCCTGGGCATTTTTGTGGAGAAGCAGGAGCACCCTGATAAATTTTCTCAGCTTCAAGAAGTTGTGGAGGAGTCCCACAAGCAGGCTTCAATCAGAAGAAAGTTTGATACTGCTCCACAGTTCTTCACAGGTCAGGAGAGCCCAGTTATGGTATATTGATTTGTGATACTCAGCAGGAAAAAGAGGATGGATTGATTGATATGTGTGAGAAAGTGGAGAGGGAGCTGGATGCCTTGGTAATATATTTAGAGTGCAAAAATCCCCTTTGCTACAGAGTCTTTGCTGTAGGTGAAACCCAACTGATTTACTCACCTTAGGCTTGTGTGCTATTTCACTGGCAAACCAACACTAATCTTATGTTTCTTTGTCATACATGCAGGACCAGAGTGAATTTATGCATGTACCTCTTAAAATTCAACCTTGAAAACCACGGTCAGTACTCTAGAAGGTGTCTTTTCAGGAGACTCTCATAGAGGGCAGATGTTTCAATGCTTTTGGTAATACTCTTGATTTTTACAGATTTCTTTGGGATTTTGTCTGTGTTTAGTGGGTCTTTCACTGATAAATGACTCATATTGCTCTGAACTGAAAGCAACTAGCCTTTCCTCTGCACAGCTCCTGAATAAGTGCCAAAGAACCTCATTGCTCCACATCACATAGCTTGACTATATTTAGTATGTGCTATACCACAAACTGTAATACAGCTTGAGAATCTTGCCTTTTCTTCAAGAGATGCTGTGATTGCAGACTATGCTCTCAATAATGCTTTCACATCTTCTGGTTGTCCAGCTTCCTCTCTTTCTTCCCAAACCTTCATCACTGTGTGCCATATAAGAACAAGGTCATTGGTTCATGCACTGTGTGGGAATCCAAGAGAAAACAGTCGAAAGACTTATTTTCAAAAGGCATATTTCATCAAACAAGCACTTTGGCAGACTCCTTCCCTACAGTTTTCTCCCTTTCCACAGAGTAGATAAGTGAGCGGTTAAAATGTGAATCAGTTTCTTCATTGAACTAGGGTAGTTTTTGAGGGCAATCCCTACGTGCTGGTTTACCACTTGCTGTTTTGTGGTCTTTCATATTAAAGAGATTTCATTTTTGAAAGACGAAGGAAAAAATATGCTTTAAAAAATGGAAACCGGGGGATTTGCCACCAGCATGCTTTTATTTTCAATTACAGTGTATTTATTAGTGAAAATTGAAACATTTTGTGGGAACACATTCCAATGGCACACCAATGGAAAGCACACAGTCTTTCTGCTTATTTAAACTTCTCCACTTATTTCTTGCCATAGTTTGGAAATCTTGGTGTGGTCATGCTGATCCCAGTGATCCCGAGCTCATAGCTTCACATTTCAAGAGTCCTGTGAACCTGGTCTGTAAACTTGCAGGGTCTTGTGCCTTAGTCTTTAGAAGCTTTGGACCTTTCGGAAAGATAGAAATTCAGTATCACTGTGATTTATGGGATCTGGGAATTCTTGTAGGGTCGTTCAATAGAGATACACTGCATGACTTGAAGTAGGACTGTTCCCGTGGGAGTTTGAACTGTCCTTCCAAGCTGGAGACCCAAGTTCTAGCTGATTCTGATTAAAACCTCATACTACTTTGCAGATTGCTAGTCCAAGAAATAAAGACCCATGGTTTGCAATCCACATTATTCAAAATTAGTCTCTGAGTTTGTTTTTAAACTGATCCATTTAAGATCAGATTTTTTGAGAACAGCTGAAGGTTTAGGAGGATCCCTTATATCTATAGCAGCTTTTAACTGGTTTTGCCATTAAAATAGCAAAATGAAGCACCTGACTTCAAAAAGTGTGATCCTATGTAACTTTTTAAGGCCCTATATTAGGTCTGAGCAAGAAAAGTCCTGGAAAGGTGGACCATATGGTGCAATAATTTGTGATCTGCCTTGCTGTTTTTTGTAGAAAGGGGAAATCTAGTAAAATGCTTACATCAGCACACTTTAGGAAATTTTACAGTTTTCACAGTTTGTGCCTGGAATTTATGCAAGACCTTCCCAGAAATGGGTTCACAGAAACAGATTCCCAAAGTGGCATATTTGGAAAACACCTTGAAAATAATTACCATGACAATTTTAGGAACTCTGCTAAGAAACTTAGCAGTATATTTCAGTGGCTGGCACTGTCTTCTGATATATTGGAAGTTAAAAACCTCAAAATTACACTCACAGTGGGAAGCTGATCTCCACCAGTCACTCCCAGCATCTCTCACTGAAGCATGACCATTAAAAGGGCTATGGCAGTTCCAGCATATCTGTGCTTAAAATTTTAACACCAAAATCACTCTATTCTAATTTAATCTTTAGTATCTGAAGAAATTAACAAATAGGAACAGATGTCTTTTGGGAAAAAATATTAATGGAACCTTAGGAAACAGTCCAGATTCATCAGGAATCCATATTTTCTCTATTGAGTTTGGAGGGTCCCACTTTTTGTGCAACTCTGTTAAAGGGAAATCATGCTTGCTTTTGAACCAGAAAATGTTAACTTATTTGGAACCGACGCAAAAATGATGCTGCAGTCAGGAGACACATAATCCCCTTTTAGAAAATAAGACCATGTTAGTCTGCAGGAGAAGGTGGTGGCAGCTCACTGCTGCTTGGGAGAATAGCTTTGACCTGCCCAGCAGCCACCCTTCTGGGTGACTCAGGAATTTTAATGATGGGCTTGGGATCAAGCCATGTTCATTCCTTGGCTCACAGGAGAGCCCGTGTGATGCAGGGAACTACTGAAAATGGAGAAGATAAAATGGAAAAGACAAGGCTGTTTAAAAGAGGCTACAAATAAAAAGTGTTCCCGTAATCTTCAAATATCTTTGAAGTGTCAGAAATTCCAAAAAGTTGAGAGAAAGACATTAAAGGTGGCATGGCTTGATGAAGAATGACATATGCTTTCCAAAATATTATTCACTTTCTTGGTGTGTATGGAGCTGGGCATGCATGCTTCCTCCCACTTTGTCTCGCCTCTCTCTTATTTTCCTGACTGTATGTAAAAAGCATTAAAAAGTTATGAATTAATGGAAATTACAGGAGAATGAATTAATGGAAAAGCTCTCTCTGTGGACTTCTATTACTATACACAACCATGCCATCTGAGTGTGACATGAGTTATTCTGATTTACAATCTTCCTCTTATTAATCAGAATGAGTCATTTAAATGTAAGTTTGCAAATTAACATTGAGACTCTTTGTACATGGGGTACTCGTGAGGGAAATGCCATTTTCCAACATTGCTGTAAACAGTGAGAAAATGGAAAAGGAGGAACTCTACAGACTAAAAGTTAAATTGCTATTTTAGCACATTTGTAAGATATGATTTGATATAAACATTATTTTCATTAAATCAACGTGGGTAGTGAGTTCTTGCTGGGTATGCATTACCAGCTTTGTTTTTCATTCCTTGTTTCATTTTCGCATATAATGAGCTTTGTGCAAAACTCTAGTGATCTTCCTAGACCCTTTTATTAACGATGATGGAGTGATTTGAGAGATTAAATAAAATTCCTTTTTTTGTGCTAATTGTAATGAAATGCAGATGTTTGGTGTTCTCCACTTTTATCAGTGGCTGCATTTCAGAAAGTTATATCCACTAGCAGAGCTGTTAAAAGTATAACTGTATTCCCAAGGGTAGGGACTTCCAAGTGCATTTGGTCTGAACCAATGTTTGTTTCCATTATTTGCTCACAAGAAAGCACACAGTCAAAAGGCTGCTCGTATTTGTGTTGTATGATCATTTGACCTTTCCCTCTCTGTGCTTAACTAAAGTATCATTTTTAAATGAAAAACATTTTTCCACATGTTACTAATTCCAGATGCTGTGAATAAAACAATAACATATCAGTCCACCATGTCGCCATGCATTTGCCATTAAGATTTCCATAAATAAATTATCAAGGGTTACTGAACCCTCAAAATCAGCAGGCTCTCTCTTTAAGGTCCCAAGAGCAGAATACTTAGTGCTAATTGACTCTGTGGAAGCTTAAAGTGCTTAGCTTAAAGTCAAGTTAAATGGTAGGCAGGTTAAAGGAAAGCTACTCACCTGATGCTGTTCCTATAAAGTTGATTGGCATTTTGCAGCTGTTGGGAAGAGGAAT
This sequence comes from Hypotaenidia okinawae, assembly GCA_027925045.1. Classification (NCBI taxonomy): domain Eukaryota; kingdom Metazoa; phylum Chordata; class Aves; order Gruiformes; family Rallidae; genus Hypotaenidia; species Hypotaenidia okinawae. The sequence goes on along the minus strand of BSDF01000005.1, from coordinate 18,394,395 downwards.
AAGATCTGATAGATATGGTAAAGGATTTTACTTTTGAAACTGATGTTTAACAGTGATTTTGTTTGCAGGAGGAACCGCTTGCATTCAGATATGTTCCTGCATGTAAGCTGTGTCACAGCCATGGCCACGTGCACGCTCCTTTTCTGTGGCAATGCACAGGAATTTATATGAGCTTGGCATTTTTCTTACTAAGGCTGAGCTAAATTGGATGACTTCAGCTCTGCCTAGAGCAGGGAGCGTCCAACACACAGTTACCCCAGCTCAGCCAGCAAACAGAAGCTTGCTAAAGCGTGACAGTGAAATCAGATTGGTGACGGCTATTTTTCTAGGCACAAGTGGACCAAAGCTTGCCTTTGGTCTGCTTAGATTTTACTTCTGAATCAGACCATTGGAAACAGAACAAAATGTGTGCCATAGGAGCTTCTTTAGACCAGAATGATAAAATACCTTATAATCAGGCTACAGTGATGCCTACAGTTTTCCTTCTCTCAAAAAAAATCAGTTTTTCCTTGAAATAACACTTGTCAACACACCAAAGCTCTGTCCAGGGCTTAATGTGTGCATGACAACAATTTAGGTACCCGTTTAACCCATGGCTGGTGATGTACAGAAAACAACTGAGTTAGTTAGCATCACGATGTTCTGGATCTTGCTGCAGTGTTGCTGTGTTGACAGTTTGACTGGTGACTTATGTGTTCCTTGCACCATTCGCAAGTGCTCAGAGCACTCTGTTTACCCTGGCTTGCTCCAGGCAAGGGGGTCCCGAGCTCCCTGTCTGCCTGCTCAGGGTGTCTGCAGAGTCCTGGGAGTGCACAGGCACTGTTTTGGCACCACTGTTTCTCTGGGCACTGCGCAGTCACTGTGAGCTGCACTGCCCACTCCCGACACAAGAAGTGCAATTTGTAAAGCCACAAGTGGGACAAAAGTGCTATTTGGCATGTAGACATTTAAGAGGCTTTCAGGTCATAGGACTGATTCGCAATGCCACGGAGTGTTAGGGAAGACAGCAGCTGATTAATCTCATAACAAATCTGTTACAGATAAAACACAAAACAAATCAAAGTGACTTGCTATGTAAACCTGGGATTTTTTCATGCTTGCTGTTGGCCGGCTGTTACCCAGCTACTGCCTGGTGAGACAAACAATCACAGGTGAGCATGATTTGATCCAGCATCGTAATTCACTGTGCACATAATAAATATCACTGTTCATTTAGATTCTGGGAGGTTGGTATTGTAATTGAAAGTTCACGGTGTTTTCCTGTCACCCTCACCTAGCTAGGCATGATCCAGTCCCAGCATGTATATTGTTTTGTGAGTTATTTGTCTTAAAAAGACATACTTACTTAGCACACTTCTGGTTGCGCTATCTTTCTGCTTACATCTGCCAAATAAAAATTATGCAGCTGTGATATGGGAAGTGAGCTATTGTTCCCTGATGCCTTTCTTTTTTGTTGCAGTGGCTAGGGGTAGGGAGCAGCATCACATAGACAGCAGAAGCTGTGGGCTCACTGATGTTTAACTAATCAATAGCTTCATTTGGCTGTTGCCTAGGGTTTGTTTTCTCTGTGGATTTTCCCTATTTCCTTGTGTTTGTGGTATTCTTAATCTTGCCAATTTTAGAAACAACTGGTACTGGGAAGGCTGGAAGTAAAGAAAAAAGAAAAATCACAGAAAGATAAATACCTCCAAAGATATGAAGAAAAAATACAGATTCTAAAATGCAAATCCACATAAATCCACAGGAATTTTTCAGCACAAGATGAAACAACCCATAGGAGGTACTCATGATGTACTTTTTATATTAACAAGAAATTTATTTTACATTTTGCATTACTATCTCGAACATATTGGCCAAATTTACTACACTATATGCCACTAGATGTAGATTTTTGGCAAATTATGTTTCCTCTCTTTTTTTCTTCTTTTTCTTCTAATTTCACAGTCTCTCTAAATTTAAGACTCTGGTTTCTCTCAGTTTGGCCTAGTGAAAAAATTAAGTGGAGCTTTTTGTCTGTCACTGATAGACAAAACACCCTAAAATATAGATCACACAATGGACCCATGTAAATGATCCAATATGCATTGCATTAATAGGCTTGGATTTTCCATTAAAATTCTGTTTGCTAAGAACTAGATCATTTCATTTTGCTTCCTGGGCAAAAGTTTAGGGGAAAAAAAAAAAGAACACCCTTTCTCCCCTCCCCAGGCCCCAGCACAACTTTATTGAAATTAAATGGAATTTGTAACTTTGTAAAATTCCAGCCTTGAAAGGCATGCTACAAAATGTGGGGGGCTGCCACAGGGAGAGAAACCCAAGAATACTTTCTGTGATCTGCACAGAAATATTTTCTAGGACAGAAAGTGAGAGGCAGTGAACTGTCAGGATCTTGGGAAGTGTTATAATAGCTTGGTAATGCAAGCCCCAGAGTGCCTTAATACAGTTATAAAATGGATCAGTGTAGCTATAAAAAGAATAAGTAAAAAGGATAAAACCTCTTTGAATAATGTCCAAGTCTGAATCACAAAGAACTTATGTCATCCCCCATGATTATGAAGCAATAATCAAAGAATAATGATTCACCACTAGGCCATCAGACTTATGAGTTCACAGGGCAGTTAGCAAGAGAAAAGGGATACAGGAATTTAAGAACTGCCCCCAAGAAAAAATTATCTTCCTTCTTTTCTAGTGTCTCAGGTCATGGAGTGTGTAGTGCATGGCGCTTCAAAAGTCTCAAGGTACACAGTTATACTTAAGGTTAAAAATAATATCATTCTAAGCAATGTTATTCTGACTCAGGAATTTTTATAGCTGAGTAAAACACTAGTCATTCTCAATTTTCAAAATGAATGCTACTTGCTTCAGCAGAAAAAGCCTTTGCTTCCAGGAAACACTGCATGTTTGCTAGCAGCTGGCTAGTATTGTGTTGTGTGAAAGTTTATGACCTGTTCTGTTCAGCTTTTACTGTGTTGTTGGTATACCATCTCTTAATTCTCTCATCCCTTTTAGAATAAATACCGTGCTTGAAAAATCTCTCTGGTTTCTATTTCTTGCTCTCCCCTAGGCCTTTCTCAAGGCTTCCTGAGGCTTTTCTTTTCTTATTGAGATGAACTCTTCCCATTTATTTTCAGTAAATGCCCATTTCCTCTCCACTTATGCAATCTGCTGGACATATTTGAGGCACATACATGCTCCTGACAATGCATTGTTCAAATCCTCTCATGGCATGTTTAATTTGCTCGTAAATAACTTCCGTAATGTATGGAATACAATTTTTACTAGTTTTAGAATAGTCATACAGAGTTTGAAGTCCAGATGGAGATTATTTGATGCTAAAACCCTTCACTAGACACTTTAATCATAAAAGGTTCAAACCCTAGCTTAATTGAAAATGATACCAATGCAAAAATATCAATAGAAAGGAAAATGCACAAACATATTTGCATGAAATTTGGCTACAAAATGATAGTGTTTAGCAAATACTAGTTGTTTTACTAGAGTGATTTATCTAGGAGTGAATTCTGGCTTGCCACATGTTGGACCCTCCCACACAGTTGCTGGCTGAGCTGCACAACCTTGGGAGAGCATCAGGAGATGTGACTCCCCTGGGAGTGCCTCTTTGGGCTTGCCAGGAGTTGTGGGGAATGCAGCATTTTGTGCTAATGTTTGATTCCTTCTCTTGTACCCAGCAAAATTCAGAGCCGTGACAACTCAGTAAAAAAACAGACTGGTTTGTTTGACACAACCTGGCCATTGCTGGCCTTTGAAACGCTTCCACATATCTACAGCAAGAAAGCAGGGAGAGAGGCAGCATTTGTGAAGCTTGCACAAAAGTGCTCCCTGATGCTAACAGGGGTGGAGGGGATGAACTGAAAGGCATTTGTGAGGCAGCAATAAAATAAAAGAAAGGATTCGTTCTATTATAGATCACCACTTCCCAACCTTATATATATGTCAGTGTACCACTATTAATTAGCCCTTCGCAGGTAAAAGGAGTGCTAATTCTGCGGGCTGCAGATGCTTCAGGCTCCACCAGTACTCTATAATATCATCCCTTTTCTCGTGGATCAATTCTCCGTGGCACTTTCTGCAGGTGAGCAATCTGTGCACCTGGGGATTTTTCTTGCCCTGATTTGCAGTGCAGAATTTCCCCAGTGGAAGTATTTGGGCACAGAAAGAAGTATCTGGGCTATGCCTTTGCTTCAAAAGAAGCATTTGCTAGGGGAGTCCTCCGCCAACACCCTGCAAAAGTGAAGAGCACTTTGTTCCCATGTGTAGGTTTAGTTATCTTCTAACTACTGAGTGTGTTAAGAAGGGGACTGGTACAGACTGGTGCTGTTTAAAAAACGCTGTTAATAGTTATAAGTAGATTTATCCAGCACGTGGAGAAGATAGAAATGAGCAAAGCTGTTGGCTAATTGAAAATAATACAAACCATTATTGACTTTCATGGGCTTTCCCAGGGGGAATTTCCTTCCTGTAAATGCTCCCAGCTAAATGAGATTTAGTGAATTTTGTCTGTGCTGACAAGCATTAGTAAATGATTTAAGAATCCATATTTATTTGAAAAAGATAGCAGAGGTGGGTAAGGGAATGAAGTTCTGTGTCTGGAAGAAAGCACATTTTGGCCCTGATTCTGCTGTCAAGGAAGTCAGTAAGAGCAGGGTCACATCATGAAGGACTCTTAATTCAGGAAGTATATTCCTTACAAGAGGTTTCTGAAGTCTTTGAAAAGTAGAAAAATCGTTGCAGTAATGGCTGTGGATAATTACTATAAAAACATGTATTCCCTTTTGCCAAGTGTCACATTTACTCCTGTACATTATTGCCCTACTTCATTACATGATTTATTAGTTACTTCTCTGGAATGTGACTTCTACTGTCACGAGAAAGTCCTGAGCTATGAGATTCCTTTCAGGGAACTAGACATCTAATGTTATTACTCACTTATGGAGAAGTAGGGGAAGAATTTAAAGACCCTTCTTCCTCTAGTTAAAGCTAGGGATCCATGTGACTGAGAATCCATTACGTGTTCTTTTAATGTTTCTGATGGTGCTATTCTCCTCACAGAAGCCAATTAAAGCCTATGGAATAACTGGACACAATTCTAACATTTTTCAGCCTCAGGATCTGTTAACAAAAATGACAACTGGCCATTGTAATTTTATTTTCCCCCTGAGAGCAGCCATCATGCCAGGAACCAGAGCTGATGTCACCTTTCTGGGTGGACATTCATCTTTTTTTTTCTGCTTAATGCAGCGTCTGGCATGTGGAAGTCCCTGTTGGTGACTAAGGCTCTTAAGTGCTGTCATTACACTGTGTCTAAATAATGATGGAAGCTGTTAGCAAAGGAAATTTTTTTTCTTTGTAGGAAAGGAGGGAATGCTGCTGGTGTGGAAGGGAATTAAGGTGATATGAGTAGCCCCATGTAGTGGGTTGACCCTGGCTGGAGGTCAGATGCCCACTAAAGCCAGGAGTGAGGAATGAGCAATGAGTGATGCTCAGCTGGTGGCTGGGTCTAAACCATGGCACCCCAAAATGCGGATGGGACTTGGAGCAGCACATCCTTATCTGCTGACCAGTCTTCTCTGACTGGAGGAAGCTGGCATCATGCAGCACCTGAGGGTCCACATGCCTCAGGAGGAAGAGGTGAAAAGCAAGGCACATCGGACCAGTGTATCTCTGGAGTAGTTGTAGCTGTGCTGAAAGTATAAACTTCGGACCGCCCACATATAAACAGATTTCTGGCATTCTTATAGTGGAATATGTAAATAAGAGAGGTGAAAATAATTTACTTATTTATGAATATGTCTGTGGAAATAAGAAAATATGCTGCATACATGTGATACATTGATCATTCCCAAAAACTTTCCTGCTGCCTTGAGAAAGGGAACACTACTACCTCGGTAGTTCTAGTGTTAATAGCAGCAGTATCTTCTAAGCAATGTGACAGCCATAAACAGAAGATGAAAGAAAAATACATTAAGAAATCAAGACTTGACTCCAGGAGGTAAAATTATGAGTCAACCATATGAGAAATTAAGGTCATGAAATACTTGCCTGCATCTTACTCAGGGAGTTGCCTGGAAGGTTAGCAATGAAACCTGAAACTGTATGAAACTGGTTTGGTTTTATCCTGCATTGCAACTCTGAAAATCACAGCAGATTTCTCAGAACAGGCCACAAATGGCCTGCAGGAAATCTGTACAGTGCCATGACTCTTTTGGCTAGCAAAGACCAGAGCTGTAGGTCCAACGATTCAATGCAAGCACAGCATGAATCTGCTTGCTGGGGGCTGGCCACCATACAGCTGCATTTGCAGACTGAGCTGGGAGACCCTGCTGACAGACCATGGTGCTGTGTGCTCATAACCAAAGAAGTCATGAAGCAGGAGCCTGCAACTAGACAAAAGTACAGACTCATTAAATACTTGCATAAGTTTGGATATGAGGCAATAAGAGAACCTCAACAGTTTTGGTTTTTTTTATTGGGTCCTTCAACAGCATCTTCCAGTAACCTGCCTCTGCTGGCTTCCAGTTTCTGACATGACTTTTTGGCAGACTCAGTTTCCCTTTCTACTCATGAGAGATATTCACTTTCTGCTGAAACCAAAAGAGTATACCTTTGCTGGGATATAGAAAACTGAAATAAAATAAAGCCCTTCTCTTCCATGGTCAGAACAATCCTTAAAACTTTTCCTTTTGATCTTCCTAACATGTATCTTTGAGAACTATGTTGTCTTCTGCAAAAGTTGGTATTAGAACTCAGCAAACTCTGGAAAGATGCAGAAGTTAGAGTTCATTTTTCATATGTTGAACATTTCCAGCAAAAATATCTACCTCTAAAGCCATTGTTTAGACTAAGCCCAAAGGGAAATCAGGTACTTCCTGGGAACAATCATTTTCATCTTAAAATAAGCAATTTTAGATAGGTCAAGTGAATCATGTGCTAGAAGCATCTATTTCTCTCAATTGACTACAGAATGTTACTCCCCCTTCAGCCCAAGAGGTGTTGCAAATGTAGCCTACCTGCTCTCATTCTCTCTGGAAGTATCTGTATTAGAAATGCAGAGGAAGCTAAACTGTCTCTGTGCAAGCCACCTTTGACTTCCAATACTGTAGATATCATCTTGGGACACTGTGTCTGTTCTTTGAAAGCCTACTAACACAGACCCACAAATCCTGCCACACCCCCCAATTTATTAGGCTGGGCACAGAAGTGCATAAATTATCTTTGTTGCAGGTGTACATTAACTGTGCTTTCAACACTATCCTGCTCCAGTGTGGGGTCCCTCTCACAGTCCTCCATGAACTTCTCCAAACTGAATTCTTCCCACAAGCTGCAGTTCATCATGAACTACTTCAGTAGGGATCTTTTCCACAGGGTAAAGATATCCAGGAGCAGACTGCTCCAGCACAGACTTCCCACAGCCTTCTTCAGGTCTCTCCACGTGCTCCATCCTGGGGTCCTCCACAGGCTGCAGGTGGAATATCTCCTTCCTACCGTTCTCCATGAGCTGTAGGGGAACAGTCTGCTTCACCATGTTCTTCACCACAGGCTGCAGGAGAATCTCTGCTTGGGCACTTGGAGGGCCTCCACCTCCTCCTTCACTGACCCTGGTGTCCACAAAGTTTCTCACATCTTCTCAGTCCTCTCTCTGCTGCAAAAGCTGCCACTTCTTTTGTTTTTCCCTTCTTTACTATGGTATCCCCAAGGCACTACCATGGTCATTGATTGTCTTGGCCTTGGCTGATGGAGGGTCCATCTTGGAGCCAGCTGGTATTGTCTCTGTCAGACCTTGGAGAAGCTTCTAGCCTGAAGGCTCAAAATATTTAAAGCCAATGTTAAAGAAAGTTCTTGAAAACATCTGCTATTATTCACTAGTTTCAGAAAGAGAGTTAAATGCAGGTTAAAAATCTCTATCTTATTCTAAGTTTCTATTGTCTTTAATATGACTTCAAGAAGACTTCAGAACCTGATTCCCACTACCAAGTTAACATTTCTTGTTCTGCAAACCACACAATGAAATAAAAGTGCCTACCAACAGCACCCACTTCTTTCAATTCTTCACCTACTAACACTACCAAGAAGTAACATTTCAGATTATGGATGGAATTAATTTTTCCTTCTGCCATTAGAATAGAGTCTTTATGCAACAGCAGCTGACATACTCAACTAGTGTTTGTGCATAGTGAATTTTCTTTGATGAATGAGCTCCTATAAAAACCTCATATAAAAAAGAGATATAAGGATAATCACATTCTCCACTGGTATTCAACTGATTAGAAATTGAAGAAACTTTTCAGTAACAGTTCATCTTGACTCTGGTAAAGATTTGGGCCAAATATTCTGGGTTTTGGTGTTTCTTCAACTCTAGGAGAACCTTACCTCTATACTCTCCTTGAAATCCACTTTTTCAAAGAACAAGTTTTTGGCTGTAAGTTCAGCCAATCACACTCCTCACACAAAATTTCTGTAGTTCTGCCCTTTGTTCACATGTTCAGCTGTGAAGAAGGCTTTGATGCCAGCATCAGGAAACATGAGCTCATATGATGTTTATACACCAGAATGGTATCAAACATAGGAAATTGCCTAGTTATTTCTTTTATGATGTACAAAAGATTATATTAATTAGTCATTTAATTATGATTTCAGAAATTAATTTGTAATGATGAAGGCAGGACAATATTAGTTAACATTTAGGGAAATGAGAAACCTGTATTTATTCAACTAAGTCCAGCCCTTCTGTTTCCTGGATAACAAACATTAAGGAAATATGATTTCATTAGGTATGCTATCTTATTTTGGAAATATGGGAATGAATTGTCCAAATGGACATGGAAAAAACATTGGCATTTCAGTGGGGCTACCTTATTCTGTTTACAGAAATTCTGTATCCTGAAAAGCACCATGATTCACTAGAATACACACTTAGATTTTTACCTGTAAACATAGAATCATAGAATCATGGAATTGCAGGGGTTGGAAGGGACCTCGAGAGATCATCGGGTCCAACCCCCCTGCCAAAGCAGCTCCCTAGGACATTTCACTCAGGTAGGTGTCCAGACGGGTCTTGAATATCTCCAGAGAAGGAGACTCCACCACCTCCCTGTGTAAAAGTTCTTCTGCATGTTGGTGTGGAACTTCCTGTGCTCCAACTTGCAGCCATTGCCCCTTGTCCTGTCCCCACAGCCCACTGAAAAGGGGCTGGCTATTTCCCCTTGTATCCCATACTTAAGATATTTATAAACATTAATAAGGTCCCCCCTTAGTCTTCTTTTCTCTAGGCTGAACAGTCCCAGCTCACTCAGCCTTTCCTCATAGGGGAGATGCTCCAGGCCTTTAATCATCTTTGTAGCCCTTCTCTGGACTCTCTCCAGGAGATCCCTGTCTTTTTTGTACCAGGGAGCCCAGAACTGGACACAATACTCCAGGTGGGGCCTGACCAGGGCAGAGTAGAGGGGGAGGATCACCTCCTTTGGCCTGCCGGCCACACTCCTCCTGATGCACCCCAGGATCCCATTGGCTCTCTTGGCCACCGAGGCACACTGCTGGCTCATGGCCAACTTGTCATCCACCAGGACCCCCAGGTCCTTCTCCACAGAGCTCTTCTCCAGCAGGTCATCCCCCAACCTGTACTGAAACAAATGGTTGCTCCTCCCCAAGTGCAAGACTCTACACTTGCTTTTGTTGAACCTCATCTGGTTTCTCCCTGCCCAGCTCTCCAGCCTGTCCAGGTCTCACTGGATGGCAGTGCAGTGTTCCTGCCTGTCAGCCACTCCTCCCAGCTTTGTATCATCAGCACTTGCTGAGGGTGGATGCTATTCCCTCATCAAAGTCGTCAATGAAGATGTTAAACAGGACTGGACCCAACACCGAGCCCTGGGGAACACCGCTAGTCACAGTTATATATTAAGTAATACACTACATATAAAGAAAGAAATGGAATATACAATGCAAGTGCACATTTCATTGAACTGGACTCTTTGAGCAGTTGGTGAATAGTATATATTTTCTCACAAAAATTAATACATAAGAATAATGCAATTTCTCTTCTTCAGAGTGCTTATAGTCAATAGTGCATATGGAATATATGCTATTACATTTAAAAATCATAGAATCATAGAATCTACTGAGTTGGAAGGGACCCATAAGGATAATCAAGTCCAACTCCTGGCTCTACACAGGGACAGCCAAGTACGAGTATGGACTGAGTACACTGTCCAGATGCTTCTTGAAGTCAGTCAAGGTCAGTGCTGTAATCCCTTCCCTGGGGAGCCTGTGCCAGTGCCCAACCACCCTCTCAGTAAAGAACCTCTTCCTAACATCCAACCCAAACCTCCCCTGTTGCAGCTTCATGCCTTTCTCTCAGGTTCTATCACTGGTCACCAAAGAGAGGAGATCAGCACCTGTCCCTTCGCTGCCCCTCATCAGGAAGACATAGACCATGATGAGGTCTCCTTTCAGTCTTCTTTCCTCCAGGCTGAACAAACCAAGTGACTTCAGCCCCTCCTCATAAGACTTCCCCTTTAGATCCTTCACCATCCACCTAGCCCTCCTCTGGGCACACTGCAATAGCTTCATGTCCCTCTTGTACTGTAGTCCCCAAAACTACACACAGAGTACTCAGGGTGAAGCCTCACCAGCACAGTGCAGTGCAGGACAATCACAACCCTGGACCAGCTGGTCCTTTTTGTGGGTCTGTAAGACTGTTGATAATTTATATGACCTGGTAAAAAGGCCAGTTGAAAAAATGCATATTATATAGATACTTGTTATGGAAAAACCTGGATGAAGGTCTTCCATTCATTACCAAAGTAAGGGATAAGATGCCCTGAACCATTTCACTGTCTGGAGCTCCCAGCACATACCGGACTCATCGGGCTTTCTGATTATCACCTATGGCTGGTGACCCTCACAGGCTGTGCTGGCTTCTTCCCACTTCACCCAGCTTCCAAGGAAGGATGAGATGCAGTTAGAAGTTGATTTAAAGATGACATTAGCCTAAGCCAAACGTCTCATTACTTATGCCCTTCAAAAGGAGAAGTGCCACCACGCATTGCTGGGGGCCGCTGTGCAAAGGAAGGCCCATCTTGACACCGAATGCTTTCTTAGATGCTTTCTTAAACAATACCTTTTCAACTGTTATTGACACTCTTTTGCTATATGATACTTTTACAAATTATATTAGTCCTAGTACTTTTTTGATTGTTTCTTGTACCTAATGCTTACATGGCATTTTATCTCTTTAACCTGTTAGTCTAAAGTCCTCATTGTTTATCATCCTTGATACTACAAAAGTCATGCTTACCACAATTCCTAAATAAAGTTAACCACAAAAGAAATTTTAAATCTTCTTGCTGGTATTGTTATTGTTCATGCAGGATGACAAAAATCGTGTTACAGCTAATTAAATTTGTCACTTAGCAAAATTGTCTCTATAATAGAAGTATGGAAATGAGCTATAATTTTTTTCAAATATACATCAGAAAAATCTGCATAACCAAATCCATTCATTGGCAAGAAAAAGTCCAGGCTAAGCAGTCTCAAGAGCTTCATTATTTCTACAATGAATACAGTAACAGGAAATGAAGGGGGTGGTTATATAAATGAGTGTAATACTTTGGGCAGAATGAAATTCACATGATCAGGCCAAACATTATACAAGTAGATCCACTGACTTCATAAATGGCATACAGACGTAATTAGGATTTCCCAATCCTTGTTTATTAAACTGCCCCCAAACTAGAGATCTGTAAACCAAAACCCCAAATGGTGAGATGCAATTTGGTAATCTGTATGTGCAGTTTATATGCATGTTAGAAAAAGTAGTGCTTGCATTCTGATTTTAAAAGGGAAATTTTTAGAGATTCTAGAGAAATTTAAAAGTTTTTAAAAACCTATGTGTTATGATTTTATGTACACATATCACCTATATTCATGCTTTAATTAGGTTTTATGTTGCTACTGTGTTAAAAACTTTTCACAAATAGAAATAATAGTACTTGCGGTGAATTGCAATTGAACATTATCATTGCTGAACTGGTTTGACTTTTTTTTTCTTTTATTCTTTTTAAATGATGGGATTCCAAAATTGCACTTTAGTAGTTCAGTCCACAGAGGGATTGGTCACTCCTATGAACTCCATAGAAAATGCCAATACAGAAATCTATCTTCAAAAGAGTACTCAGATTTTCTATCAACTCTGACATGGGAACAAACAGCACAAAGTTCTTGTTAGCTGGAACACAAGGATTCAATAAAAAAAAGTGGAGTTGGCCAGTGGGTGGCAGTTCCAGTACATGACAAAATGTTGAAGTTTCAAAATTTGTTTTTATTCTGGGTTAGAATGAGAAAAGAAACCATGCAAGCATTTTGGAAAGGAATTCTGTTGAAACACTCCTTTTTTAAATTGAAAAGGTCTGTTTTCTTAATTTTTGTTTTTTTTCTTTTTTCAATGAAAATGAGCCTTGGCTGCTGTTAAAACCTGTAGTAACCCAGTGACACCTCTGCAAAATTCAGGCCTTGGCAAAACATGATAATGCAATAAAAATAAAATAAAAATTTAAAGCGTATCAATTTTTCTAGTAACTTCTAAGAGAAAGTAACCAGCAAAATCTCAGTAACTATGATCACAAAATGGCAATCATTAAGTGTTACAGCATCTTGGGTTAGGGCTTTAAATTAATGAACTAAAATTTATAAACTTAATATCCTGTCTACTTTAAAGAAAGAGTGGACACACTCGTTAGCATAGAGTTCATAATTTCCATTCAATTATTTGGTCAAAATATGAGTGCTTTTATCATCAACCTTTCCCACACTGGGATGATACTGCTCAAATATAATGACAACGTGATGAGAAGAAGCTTGTTTTATGACTTTCTCTAGCACTGCTAAAGTGCTTATTCTTTCTAATAGATCAGAAGCCACTAACCACACTGTTAGTCACTGAAGTCTGCTCAGCATCAGGTGAGCACATAATGGTAAGCACTGCTCAGCACCCTCCTGTGAAGAAGAAAGCTTTCTGTTAGTATGTTACAACAGTTCATAGTGTCAAATAAACTTCAGTTTATGTCATTTGTCATATTTCTGATCACTTCTAAGCAACAGCCTGAGGAGCATGGTGTCCATATGTGTGGATACAGCTCTGAGACCCATCATCTTGTGCAACTATTGGTGGAGGCAGAGCCTTGCAGTGTTTTCTGTGTATGATGGCATTCATGGGTGTCACACCACAGTATAGGTTGTCATAATATAAACAGCAGGTCCATAGCACTGTAACAGAGCTCTACCTGATCATCTCATAGCAAAGGTGTTGCTAGCCTCAAGTATACCTTGGTAAACCCGTCTCTTTCTGCAGGGGATCTGGGAACCTGGGGAGACTCCCTCAGAATTTGGGAGCCTAATTTAGTCCTGAACCTAATTGGTAAGACTACTACCCTCTAATTTCTAGCACTTAAAAAAACACCCAACACTACCCCCCAAAAAAAAATCAACCAACAACAACAAATAACCCAAATAGAAGGCTGAATACTTCTTTTCTTGTACCTTTCTGTTGACAACTGTTTTTGCTCTCTGACTGACATAGCACAAAGTTAAGTAAGCCCTTGGCTGACTCCATGTAACAATTCCTTCAAGATTTTTGTTCATATACATCTCCTTTGCTTTCAAACCAGGAGCACAGGATATTAATACTCAATCTGGTTGGAGATCTAAGTAATTTCTTGTCTGGCTTCTTAGTGTATCTGTTACCAAATACTTCAGAAGTGCAAGGCTCATTGTCACTACAGAAATTTCTTCCAAACCTTTCTAGTCAGAGGTGGTCTGATACTCTCAAATATGTGGGGGATAAGAGCTTTTTAAGTTTCTGTTGTTTTGGTTTTGTTTGTTGGGTTTTTGTTTAATGGATCCCTTCAACTGAGGTTGATGGTGTTCACATCTTGTGTTTAAATCATGGTCATTTTTAAATCTCATGTCCTTTTGACCTGAGTCACTATACCAAAGGAAGATACAGGAAGAGAAATGCATGTTTCAGTGTGATAATAGCTATGGCTTGCAGCCTCAGCAGCAAGTCTACAGAGTTTTTTGCAAAAGCCAGAAATTCAAAATAATTTCCTTTTCATCCTGTAGTTCAAAGACATTATGGGAATCAAACCTCTGCTGTTCTTGCTAACCACTTACTATTGTGGGCTACTTTGAGCATTAATGTTTTCCTTTGAAATTTGTAGCCTTCTTTGTATGCATTTAGGTAATTAGTAGCAAGGATTAGACTTAATATTTTTAAACCAGAAATACTTTGAAATGGACCTTCATCACATAGCAGACATGTTTTAATGTATTTATTGGATTGCACAGCTCTTCCCAGGGCTTAGCCTGAGACTGGGAAATGTAAGGTGGGTTCTTAGGAGTTCTCTTTCAACATAGATTGTGGTGTGATTGTATACAGGATATGAAGTGCTTGATTTTTCCCCTCCTGCAGAATAAGAAGATATAATTTCAATCCATGTAGAGTTGAGGTGAACCACAGCCCAGTGCAAGTAAACTGCTAAAATGCAAAAAGATGTATCCAGGTGGCATCTGGCCAGTGAGAATATGTTTGTGAGTTGTTACTGCCCATAGCATTTACAAATCACTTTCTGGTAAGAGAAAACCAATGAGCAGGACATCATGAAGCTAATAATCTTTTATCTGATTGAGTTATGCTTGTGTAAAGATGCTGGTACCTTGTGGAGGTTGGGCTCTAGGGAATTCTATCACCAGACTGCTTTCAGCTGTATTTAGCTGCAACTGGCAACCCCGGTTAGCCATTTTTCCATGGCTGACATTGCTGGAAAGGTTATATGTCATCTTGCTATATCTTTGTATACCTGAAAATACCCTAAGACAATTTTCACCTCTAATTTATAGTCTATTTTTAAAAAAGCATACATCACATGCTCAGAGATAACACATCACTAAGAACATCACTAAGAACCAGCTCCCATATAATGAAAATGCTCAGGACCAGGAAAACGATTGAAGATATTAATTGACAGAGTTAGATGATGCTAGTTACCACCTCCGAACCCGAAGTCTGAGTTCTGAAGAAAGCATTGTAATGTTTACAGCTGTTACAGACAAGCAGTATCAAGTCTGCCATAAACTCAAATAAGTTAGGAGTGTAATGGCTGCACTAATCCAGACCAGTCTTTAAAGCAGGGTTCTGCCAAGATGGTCTTTTAAAAATGTTTGTGTAGGACAGCAGACTGTCTGGTGTTGAACGAGAGCTAAAGAAGGACCACAGAGGCCATAGTTCTTCCTGCAAAGACATGTAATCAGTCTCTCTCTCTGTCTCATGCTGGAGTAAGAAGTAGGATGGGTTGGTGGATTTACCTAGAACAGGAGGAAAAGCATCCTCTGGAATATGTAGAATGCAACAAAGGAACATAAAGAAAGCTTAGATTAAAATTATACATTCTGAATTTAAACATGCTATTTCCATTTCCATTGACAGGCCTTTAAATCATTGTCTTACATGTATCACAGAACTAAGACATTGCATACATGTTAAGAATATTTAATCTATTAAATAAACTCTCCACAAACCATGCAGTAGTGTCAGCTCTGTAACAGTTCAGTTTCTATTTCTAGTGACTCTAAATCAGGGTGGGAAAGAGGTGTTTTCAAATCAAATGACTATATAATTGGAAATGTTTCCCTTGTATCTTTGTCTTATGACTGTTCAATACATCTGGGGAGTGGGGACTGTGCTGAAGGATTAGTGAAGGTTAAAGGATGACACAAGCTGGATGCAGGAGGTGGCACAGATCAGCAGCTCTCTGGGTGGTGGCTGTCCTGCTGTGCCAGTCCTTCACCCTGGCTCAGAGCCGTTAAGGCTCCTGAGTCAGGAGGATCTGGTGAGCAGTTTGTCTATGGTGTTCGAGCCAGGGTTACACCACAAGACAAATGGTAGGTCTGGCACAGATGCTGATGAGGAATCAAAACCCTCGGCAGTGGCAGATGATCCCACCAGATCTGCTGAGGCAAACACAGCTGGACTATTTGTGTCTGAGCTGTCCTCGGCCCCTGTAGCATCCCTGGCAGAGTGTGGGAGGTGCTGTCAGCAACACAACCAGCACCACTTCTCCTGCACTTCTCCTGCATACATGATGGACAAAATTTGTCTTGGGATTGTGGCTATTAAGTCATGGCTGGTAGGGCCATGACTTCCTTCTGGGTGCACAGGATTCTTAATTAGCAATAACAGAACAAAGCAGTGAATTGTGTTCAGAAGACTTTTAGAAACAGGACCATTCTTTCATTCTTCTGCTAATACCCTTTCAGAATTCGTTTTGAGTCCTGCTTACTGCAGCATGTGACTAAGAAGGCTACAGTCTACAAAAATTGTAAAAGGCCTACCATATTATCAATGTTACAATATATAAGGGATAGAAATTATGCGTATGTCCATATATATGAATATAAACCACGTAGGAAATTTGTATATATGGCAAGAACAAAAGAAGGTATAATGCAATGTCTTTATTGCATTCACTTAAAATTCGGGAATGTCACACAGAGCTCGGCATGGAGAAGATAGTAGCTATATAAATGATATTCATAGCTCAATTTGGAATGATTTTCTAGTCAGTGAACAAAGAGCTAATAATGATGTTAATACACACATAAATGTCTGTTTAAGCCCATACTGATTGCAATCTTTTAGGTAATCAGATTAATCCCTGATCATTGTAAATGGAACTTGAAATGTGGTTAGATCCTAATAAGGTTATGGATTCATCTTCCCGTCTGGAAGTGAAACCAGCATGTTTCTTCGCTCAAAGGTATTTGATTGAGAAAGGTTTTTGTTTTTCTGACTATGCATACTGCTAAGCTTCCTCCATCCCCTCAGTAGATAGATTATTCTTTAAACCCTTAAAAAAAATATTTTAAGTACTTCCTATGTGAATGTTAAATCTTTTTCCGAGGAATTTCAATGGCACTTTTAAAGCACTTTTTCCAGTCAGTTTCCATGACCAAATTAACTTGGACATTAAAATATACAGTGCCAAAAGACATAGGTTCCTAAAGTAGGACTAAAGCAGAATTAGATGCTTACATATGGCATCATGGTCTGGAAACTCTCCTTTCAATTGCCAAGTTAAGTAAAATGGTTTTAACTCTGTAGTTACCTTAATTTTGACCTTAACGTTCTCCAGATGCTTAGGAGTGCAGCTCTGTTCATTCCTAACACTACAGTTGTGTCCACAGCACTAAGTCCTTGGAACTTAATTAATGTTCAAACTTAACGGCCATCCCAGAATGAGGCATTTCTCTACTTTGAGGCTTTGAATGGATTTATCCAGGAAGCATTTGGACTGTAGCAGAACAGGACACCTGACAAAGATATCTGAGGTTTTCCCATAAGACCTCATTGTGTTTGAAATTTGGGTCTTCTATTCTTGACTAAGTGCTCTGTTAAGAAGATAGTCCCTCTTGCCCTCTCTGTCTCTCTCACACACTTTTTGACCGTCACCAGTGTTCTAGTTTTTTTCTTAAGATTTGCACAACTTCACCAAGAAGTGTGCTTCACTCTTGCTCCAGAAAGAAGCTAATAGCCTTTGGTTAGAGCATGTTCCTGGACAGTTGAATATGTATAGCTGAAGAGCCCCAGGCAACCCTCGGGCACTTCTGACACATGTTTCCTTTATTACTAGGATGTTCAGTAAAGGTAACATGGCAAGATATAAACTAAACAAACCTCCCTTTTAGCAGGTGCAATGCTCTTACAAAAAGGCTGACTGATCGATAATATCCAATGTGTTCAGTCCCCCTGTCTGCTTTTATTTGAGTATTTTACCACTTAAGTAGTCCATGTGGCAATCCTGATGAAACATGGACACTTTATTATATTGGGAACAAAGAATTTTTTCCTGAATGTTGCACTGTAAAACAGCTGAATAGATTAAATATGGTTTGACTTTGGGAAAAAAAAAGACTAGCGCACTGGGAGTGCATCTAAGCTGTGAATGTGCATGGATTGATACACTTCCCATAAAATGTACTGAGGAACAACTTGACCTCAGTGGCGTTCATCACATGCTCAGCCAGGGTGACTGCTCTCTGAGAAAAAAATTCAGTACATTTGTGTGTTCTGCTTGCAAGTTTTAGACATAAATTTTTCTCGGATGTCATACAAAAAAGCAAATGCTTCTGAGTTTTTATAATATCTGGTTTTTAAAAATTAGATTTTTACATTCCTTTTCCTTTCTAGTGAGACAAAATGCCTGAGCTCCTTTTAACCTTACAGTCATAAAATAATTTATGTTGGAAAGGACCTCTTGATTGTTGTCTGGTGCAATCTACTTCTCAAAGCTATCTTCAGAGTTAGATTAGGAGGAGTCCACAGCCTTTCTGGGAAAACTAATCACCTGCTTAGCCACTCTCACCAAAATTTTTTTTTCCTTGTATTTAGTTGACATTTTCCTTGATGCAACTTTTGGTGGATCAACTTATAAAAAGAGTAGATAATGGCAGGACAAGGGGGAATGGATTAAAACTTAAAGAGGGAAGGTTCAGATTAGATATTAGGTGAAAGTTTTTTCACAGAGAGAGTGGTGAGGTGCTGGAACAGGCTGCCCAGAGAGGTGGTGGATACCCCATACCTGGAGGTGTTCAAGCAGGTTGGATGGGGCTCTGAGCAACCTTGAGTAGATCCAGGCCTGGAGGTTGGTGGCCCTGCCTGTGGCAAGGGGTTGGAACTCCATGATCGCTGGGGGTCCCTTCCAACCCAGACCATTCTATGAAAGGGGTACCTCCTCTCCTATGGCTATGAACTTTTTGGGATATTTCTGACTGCCTTTTTACATTTACATGGTTGGAAGTAACAATAAAATCCTACCTTAGTCTTCTCCAGAGAAGACAGGTAGGATAAACAAAGCTAGATCTTTCAGGCTCTCCCTAGAAGGGTTTCACCACCTAATCAGGGGACCCCATCTCTATCAGAATATACAGGGAAAATCAAAGCTGGACAGGGTATTCCAGGTGTGGCCTGAAGGTGGTTACATGATCAGAAATAATAACTTCCCTTTATTTGCTGTCTGGATCCTTCTAACACACCCTAGTATGCAGCTGGCTTTCAGTGCCCCAACAGCACGCTGCTGTCTCACCCTTCAATTGTTGTCCATCAGGATCCCCAGATTCTTTTCTGTTAAGCTACCTTTGAGACAGATGGCCCCCAGAGTGCACTACTGCATGAGGCTGGTCCATGCCAAGGACAAATTTCATGACCTTTTCATTTGTCTATTTCTGCAGTCTATCAAGATCTCTCTGAAAAGCAGCCCTACTCTCCTTTGTTAACCATGACATGTGTTTTGATGTCCTTTAGACCCAGGCATAGCATGCAATCTGTCCCTAGGTCCAAGTGGTTCATAAAGATCTTAAAGACTATTATACTCCAGTTAGCCCTTAAGCAAGACCAGTCACAAGTACCACTTGGACTTCTAGCCACTTACCCCTACACTTTGATGATTCAGTGTTTTACCCATCTAGCAGGCCACCCACCTAATCCATATCTCCCCAGTTTTGCTATAAGGATATTGTTGAAAACCATATTGAAAACCTTCATAAACTTCAGGTAACTGAAGCCCACTGTTCTCCCCTTGTCCACAGAAGCTCCTGGCTGAAGGTAATCAGGTTAGTCAGACATGATTTGTCCTCAGGAAGTCCATGCTGGCTGATCCTGGTCACCACCTTATTCCTCTTGCTCTCACCTCCATGACTATTGGCTTTGCATCAGTTTCATTGATGTGAAGAATTTTGGCTTTTTCTCGAAGGTTTTGGTTAAAGAATCAACTGAGATTAGTTTATTTCTCTGGCTCGGGCTCATCTAAGTAGGAATCAGGCCTTACATGTGAGAAAACTTGAAGGCCTTGATTGTATAGGCAGCTTTACTAGGGGGGTTACGAGGTTTGTGAAGATGCTAGACATTGCCTGACTTGAATGGGTTTCTTTTGCTATGATGTAAATCTGATCCATAAAGCCTTCCGCCACTTGATGTAATGCTGAAAAAGTGAAAATGAATAAAGAAACCTTGCCAGGGTATAGTTCCCTAGTCAGGTTCACATATATGCAAATTTGCAAGCTGCAAAGCAAAGCTGAAAGACCTTTCTGAGGGAAACTCATATGAGCAATAGGACCTGAGCAGGCTGAGAAAGCTCAGCTTTGTTCTAACTGCTGTACAAAGTGCTCTTCCAACAGAGGCCAGGCTGTGAACTTATTAGAGGTATCAGTAATGTTGATTGGCTGCAAATCAAACTGTTTCATTGCTCATTACCTTTAGTAAATCACTGAGATATGTGCTAAGTAAATCTGTTGCTACCAGGAAAAGATTTATGGAGTAGAGGAAAGAAAGCTAACGGGACTAAATCCCCCACAACTACCAGTACAACTGCCCAGTAAAATCTGTCATCACAGAGTAGAGGAGAAGCTATGCAACTCCTTCCCTAATCAGTGCTGAAATCATGCCCAGACCTGTCTGGCACATATCTTTAGGCATCCCTCTTGTCTTTTGACATGAAAAAAGCAGATTATTTCTGATTATTTTTATTTCTTTATGTAGGTAATTTGTAGTCATTGATCATTTTGCTCTCTCCCTTACCAATTAAGCCTTACATTAAAAATGATACACCCTATATTTTATATATTTCTGTTGGCTCTACCTATTTGAACCTCTCACCTGCAATGCACCATACTCTACCGTGGAATTCATGGCAAAATAGAAATGCTTTACAAATGTAAAAGTTACAAGATATTAACATCTGTTGACCTACCACAGCTTGACATCCTTTCATCCTTCCTTTAATTTGCTGTTCCAGCTGTAGATGAAAAGAGTTAGAAAATGCTAGAGGAGGAGTGACTAATCTGTTTTGACATTTTCTATGCGATCGTATTTTGCTTTTTGACAGGTAGAAGACAGAGCACTAGGGAAGTGCTGGGAAAAACTGCTGCAGTCTGACAAAAGCTGCACACAGAGAGCTGGCAAAGACTGTTACTTTACTGCTAAGGAACGTATGAATAAATTTATTTTTATTGTTCCTTAATGTTATGGGAAAATTCAGTGTTATATAACACACGAAAGTTCTCTATTTTATCTGAATAGGATATTTTAATTCAAAGTGTTCGCCATTATATACCATTGTAAAAATCCATTTGGTGGCATGGTCTAACAAAGGCAGTTTAGGAGGGCTTGGATTTATTGATTTTTTTTTTATCAGTCAAACTCTTTGGATAAATATATATATGTGCTTTTTAGAGACTTGAGCTATGGTTTAATCATGGTTTTTATTACCAGAAAGTCTGTGAATTAAGTACTGGATCCACTTAAGGATTTACAAATCCAAGAAATGGCTTTGGTGGACCTGGAGTGTCTAATCAGGATACCAGTCCCAGTCCCTCTCCGCTCAGTGGACACCCAAAAGCATCATGACCTGAGCTCACACAGTGTTTCCCTTATAAATCAGCTCTTTCTGAAGTGCCCCAAATCCTGCTCTTGTGCCTGTGCTGGGCTTTCCCACACTGGGCAGATGGGTACCTAAGCCTAAAGGGGTTCAAAAGCCAGTGTAAGAGCAGTTTTCCAACCTGTTGTGGGGGTCAGAGTGAAGGGAAAAAATGCATGAACTTTCAGGCTGGTAGCTTATACATGAAGCGGCAGGGGACAAGGTGAGTTTTGGTGCTCCCCAAGGTGGCTTCTGTAAGATCCCATGGCCACTGAATGTGGCAGAGATGGATGGGGAGGGACTGCTGCACTGATCAGCTGGAGATGAGAGGGATGAGCTTAAATCTCCCAGTCTGGGAAGTAAATCAGCCCAGGCTTCCCAGACCCCCAGGTGCCATGAGGACTCGGCTATCAGGCAATGCAGACACTCTTTTCTGACTGTCCATGAACAAAATAGCAGATCCCATTAAGTACTTTGAACAAGAAATATAACCACCAGCCTTCACAAGAGGAGTCCGTGCTGCAGCCCCTGAGCATCTGGACAGGCAGTCTGTGTGAAATGTCTCAGTCTGAGGGCAGGACGGGGTGCTGGATGTACCCCTGTGCTCAGCGATTCTGCTGCCAGCCCTGGCAAAGCCATGCTTAATGCGCAAGGCTTTGCATCATGCTTCCGAAATTCCCAGCTCTGCCTGTGCCCTGCAGCACCCGGGCACTTCACAGAGCTGCTGGTCAACATACTTAAAAGCTACCTCACCTGTTTTTATTTTTTCCTCTTGCTTGGCTGGACAGAGCCTTTATGATCTGCGAGAATCTAAATTGTTCCATCCAGTAAATTGCTGCTCATGTCAGAATCTTAAGGACTTTTAATTATAAATCAAAATTACCACAGCTTAGGAGAGGGGTATGAGGAAGCTTTGATGATTCTTGTGCCCGTTTCATGTGTAGGGAAAATGCTGATTCAGCAGATGGTGGTGTCAAAGACTCATTTACATGAACTTCAAGATATTCAATATCCATTATTGTAATTTTCCCAAAGATTATCTGAGCAACTCAAGATGTTTGGCTCATTGTTTTTCTTTCTTTAAGCTGTGTTTGCTCTTTGCCCATTAAGAAACATGTCCATTTGTGTTGGGCATGTCCACACAGAGATACCAACAGCCTTGATTTAAGCACTAGTCAGTCAATAACAAGTAAAAACTTAAGACTTCCTTCACAATGAACCAGGTATTGTATTACAACATTAGTTCACCTCATGATAGTTTTTTAAAGAGTATTATGACCATGGCTATAAGTGCTGAGTAGCAATTACTGCATTTAGATGGGTTTCTTTGTAGCATCAATTTCAGAATGTTAAATACTTTATGACTCCGTTAAATTTTCCCTTCAGATTGTTTGAAACACAAAAAGCAGAACTTCTATATGTAGAGCAGAAGAAATATACTTACCATCATTTTTCCAAACATGCGGTGCTGTTGTGTTGTAAAAATAAGTCAATGACGCTTTTAAATGATGCTACCACAAATCAGATCTATGACACTCAAAAACGGTCAAACATATCAAAAGGAGTGAGCAGTGTCAGGTGCAAAGGAACTGTGTGGTATCACTGCAACACTCCTTTCTGTATGGTGGCAAAATCACAGAACGCCAGAATCCCAAAACTGTAAGGGTTGGAAGAGACTTCTGGAGATCATCTAGCCCAAACCCCCTGATAAAGCAAGATCACCTAGAGCAGGCCACACAGGACTGTGACCAGCTGGGTTTTGAATGTCTCCAGAAAAGGAGACTCCACAGCCTCTCTGGGCAGCCTGTCCCAGTGCTCTGTCACCCTCAGAGTAAAGTTTTTCTTCAGGTTGAGATGGAACTTCCTCTGTTCCAAATTGTGCCTGTTGCCCCTTGTCCTGTTGCTGGGCACCATTGAAAAGAGCCTGACCCCAGTTTCTAGACCTGACCTTCATATATTGGTAAGTGTTGAGGAGATCCCCTCCTAGACTTCTCTTGTCAAGTAAACAAACCCAGCTCTTTCTGCCTTTGTTTGTAAGAGAGATGCTCCAGTCCCCTCATCATCCTTGTAGCCCTCCATTGTGTTCTCACCAGTAGTTCCCTGTCTGTCTTGAACTGAAGAGCCCAGAAATGGACACAGTATTACAGATTTGCCACATCAGGTCAGGGTAAAGGGGGAGGATAACCTTCCTTGACCTGCTGGCCACACTCTTCTTTATACACCCCTGGTACCTTTGGCCCTCTTGGCCACAAGATCACCTTGCTGGCTCAAGGATAATTGTCTGCCAGGACTCCCAGGTCCTTCTCCACAGCGCTGCTTCCCAGTAGGTCCACCCTTAACTGTGCTGGCGCTTGGCGTTATTACTCCCTAGGTGCAGGACCCTACACTTGCCTTGTTGAATTTCATTTGGCTCCTCTCCACCCAACCCTCCAGCCTGTCCAGCTGTCACTGTATGGCAGCACAGCCACTCCTCTCAGTTTTGTATTGACAGCAAGCTCAGTGAGGGTACACTCCGTCCCTTCATCCTAGTCACTGATAAGTATGTTGAATAAGAACAGGCCCAGTACTGACCCCTGGGGCACACCACTCACTACAGGCCTCCAACTAGACTCTGCACTACTTATCAAAACCCTCTGACCCCTGACATTCAACCAATTCTCAACCCACCTCACTGTACACTCATATAACCTGCGCTTCCTGAGTTTGCCTGTGCAGATGTTATGGGAAACAGTGTCAAAAACCTTACTGAAGTCATGGTAGAAAATGTCCACAGCTCTCCTCTCATCTACCCAAGATGTCATGCTATCATAGAAGGCTATCAAAATGATCAGGCATGATTTCCCTTTGGTGAAACCATGATGGCCCTTCAAGAAAAAACACAGTGTATATGGCTGCATGTGGACCATTGAATAAGTTCCTGTGTGTTTACTAAGGCAGCTGCAGCTGGTGTTGGCATTCTGTCAGCAGTAGCAGCTATAGCACATTTCCCAAGTTGTGAGATGACTTACTGATCATATTATTTTTAAAGAACACACTTTTTCATCCATTGCTCTCTTGTTTCTGGCTCATGTCATTGCAGGATTGTCTCTAGCTGCAGATAGACATTCTGAGATATACAGCTAAAATCTATGCAAGTTCAGAGAAATTTATTTTTGCATGGGGACAGGAGACAGGATAAACAGAAATGATTGAGCTATCTTTACCATATGCAAATTTGACAATAAAGACAACCACAGGCTGTAAACCCAGTGATTCTTTTCCTGACCACACAAAATAATGTCATGATTACAGTTTGGAAAAGATTTTTTTTTTGTTTGATTGGTGAAAAACATGGCAGTTGTCCTCCTTGGACAGAGGTCAGCAGTGGTCCCACTGTCCTCAGTGATCTAGGTAGGGTAAGTGAAGGGTGGGAAATGAATGATAAAGGAGATGTGCTCCAAGTCTACTTTCCTTGTAGAAACTGGTAGAAAGTGTTGAGCCACTGACACAAACCCTGGATAGGATAGAATGATGGGAAAGGGAGATAAGAAGAAAGACAACTGAGAGACATACCCACATGTAAATCTGAACCCAGGATAGGTATTAGGATCATTCAGTTTAAATTAGGAACGAACCCAGAATGACCAAAAGGAAGAAGACATGATGCACTGCAAATGAAGCTATGTACTGACAGAGGTGTGGATGACTCAGCCACATACATGACTCAGGTGCTGGGAACTCTGACACTGACTTTTCACCATGATCCTGGGCAAGTCCCAGCTTTTCTTTGGGTCATGTCAGACCTCTGAGTAAGCAGTTTGACCTCCCACAACAGCCAAGAAAGTTGTATTTATGTATGTTGACCTTGTATTTCACAGAATGTTTCATTTTATGTATCTGTAAATGTCCATTTTATCTGAAAATATACTGGAATACCAACTTTTATAAAGAATTTTACACTGTAAATGCCAATTTCAGAAGGAAGTGAGAGACATTTACCCAAATAAATGTCACTATCAGAGGTAGTTACATGACTTTTTATCCTGGTTAAAATCACTGATCCTGTTCTATACTCAGCATCAATTCCCTACTCAGAAGTGGCGTGCCTGAGGCAGTCAGGCATCAGGCTACAAGTATATCAGGCTACAAGTTCCCTTTCTGGGTTGTTAACAAGTCATCAAACCCCACTGTTTAATCTCAGACAAACCAGCTGTTCTGCTTTAATTTCTTAGTTCTCTTGAACATTGAAGATAATTTTAATTTTTTGGCTGACTTCTCTATCTTGTGATGATATTTGACTTTTTTTTTCTTTTTTTCCCCTCAAATAAGACTTTACCTTGTGAGGATTATTTAACTTAGACATATTGCTGTTGGACCTGTGAATCTTTGTGGATATCCAAGACAATATTGATCACAACAGAAATCTAGATCTATGCATTGCAGAGCTCACAAGTGTGACTAAATACTGAACTCATGGTGAAGTACTAGTGTTGCTATAAGTTCTCTATCTCATGCCCCAAAGCCAGAATTTATTTGTGCCAGCCAGGGCATTTTTATGTAATGAATTCCCTTCTGTAACAGGGACCTATTCTTGGTCTTTCCATCTCTCTACCTAAGTCATATGTTTTTTTTGTAGCTTTTAAATCTTTAATTTCATTGGCAGTGTTGGGCATGGTTCCCGGCACATGACTATCTGGCATGTGCTTGCTCAGGTAGTTGTGGAGTTGCAGAGAGCTGGACTAGATGACACAAGCATTCTCCAACCCTCCATCCTAAGATCTTTGATTAGCTCAAATTAGAAATTGTTTGGTTGTTTATTGTTTTGTTTTAGTTTGGTTTTTTAAAGTGTGTGGTGTATCCTAAACAATACAAATAAGGAAATTTCTAGCTTTCAAACCTCAACTGGACTAGATGCAAACACTTTCCAATTCAGCACAAGATCCCATTGTCATCTGAACTCATCTGTGTTGCAAATAGGATGAAATTTGTTACCTTGAGATAAAAGAGGCTAATTCAAATCAATAAACTTAAAAAATAATCTAATAACCTCAAACTGTATCAAGTTAGTGTGCTTTTCACAGTTATCTGAATACCACAGCAAAATGTCTATATTCCCAGAAACTGAGTTCACATCACTATAGAAAAGCCATCACAGAGATGACTAAGTGCTATCTCAGTGTGTGAACACTGAATGACAGTGATTGCCAAAAAAAGGGTATCAGAAAGGAGGCAGCTTGTCAGAATACAAAAGCATATAAAGCAGTGAACTGATGTGCCTGAGTCAATGAAACACTGAACACAGCTGACTACCATGCCCAAGGGACTAGCAGGAGTCTGGACAGTTCTGGTGACTCATTCTGTGTATGTAGAGAGTTGTCTTAGGTCAAGATCCAAGAATGTTAATATTTCCCCATCTTTTTTTAATATTAGGATATCCTAACTTTAAAAACAAATGAGGCTTGCCTTCTTTCAAGTTTGATACAGACCTGAAATTCAGTACAGACAGTCTCAGATTTGCAATTCTTATTTGGTTACAATGAATATGCACTACTTCCTCAAAAGCTTCACTTATAAAATAGTGTTTCTAAGATTCATAAACTAATTCATGTTTTTAAGGTAATCAACACATGAAACTTTGTTTGTTTGTTAGTTCTACACAGGTTAATCTGAATCAAGAAGGATTTGGAGTTTTTGGCTGACTTTTGAACTGGTATTTGCATTTGTTGAATCAGTTTCACAGTCCACCATCAATCAGAAAAGTAACTGGACTACTATGGAAGAAGCATTGCATGTACTTGAGAGTTACTTGCAGGGGATAATGTGGTGCTGCATTAAATGGCAATGGTAAATTTAGTATTTTTTTATTTCTAAGCTCACCAGTAAGGTGAGCAGACTGCTTGCTCAGATTGTAGGCAAAACATTTTCAGGTGACATTTATCAGTGCTTGCTGCATGTTTAAAACCATTTTCTGCTACAGAAAAGTTGTATTTTGTGAGCTACATACCAAAATTTGCCAGTTTCTCAGAGAGAGAGAAACAGGTGGGATTTTCTGAAGTGCGGAAAGTTCTGCCCTAGCTGATCCCCTGCAGCCTGCAAAAGCTCACTGACATCCAGGGACAGAGAAGTAAGCCAATGCTGAATACTTTAAAAATCTCATCCAGCTTTGCACATTTGTGATTCTGACACCTCTGCAGCATCCAGTTTGGTGATGGAAAGACTGAAGAAGTTGCCAATATCTTACAAGTTTATTTGTGTAGATGTTTTTTAATGATTTAAGAGGGCAAGAAATCCTGCTGGCACACAGGGAAATCGGTTTATTTCACCTCATTATTCCCTAAAAGTAAACTGAAAGCAGTTTTTGTCTGGCAGAACACACTTCAGAACTTGGGGATTTGCTGACCCTCACTGAAGACAGTGCTTCACACCTCCAGCTTCTCTGGGACCAGTGCCTTCTATAATTCTTTCTGCTCCCCAGACAATTAGTGGCTCAAGTGTGAATTGGAAAAAAAAATACCCAAAAAACAAGAACGACAAACCAGCCAACCAAATTAAACTATTAGTGCTTGCAGCTCTGGGTGATTTCAGGTGGTTTGAGTGGAATCGTTTGAATACCACAGTTTGAAGACAACTGAAGTAATGAAGGTCCTGGATTAAATATATCAGTCTGAAATAGTTTATATGCACCTTTTGAAAGTATATTTAATTAGAAAGAACTCAGATAATTAAAAAAGTGCCACATACAGTCATGGTCTGGAGGCAGGAACACCTGGAATGTACAGTCCTGTCCTGTCAAAGCACTCAGGACATTATAAAGCAGAACTAGTCTGCTAAAAGGCTGAATAAGAAGAGAAGCAGAGAAATTTCTATTTGTTTTAGGCATAAAAGAAAACACAAAGCCTTGAAAGAGGATGAGGATGATCAGGAAGACCTCCATAATGTCTCATTTGTAAAGACCTGTGTCCTCTTGGGACACCATGATTTCTCTCCCTAAAGCTCCAGCCTGGGCTGGAGTCAGTCCCTACCAAGGATCATTTTTCCTCTGTAGAAGGACACCATGTCCAAAGTGCCCTTAGAGAATGGTCTCCATGCTGCCTGCCTCCTTGGATTTTACCTAGGATTTTACCCTTGGAGACAAATTGGCTTGGGATGAGGCCACCTCAGAAATCATGGAAGTGATTTAACAGTATGGAGAACACAGGACAGTGTTTCAGATCACTGTGTAGACCTCATTAATTTATTAGTACAGATATCTTAGCATGTCACACAGATGATACAGAGTTATCTCTGAAGGTTTGCCAGAATTGTGAAGGAGATCCAGACAGCAGGAGATCCAAACTACCAGTGTTTCCTAAGCTGGATTCATTTTTATAATAATTTTAAAGTTCAACAATTATACATTTTTAGACTTAAAATGTAAAACCTTATTGGAGGTTGTCTTCTGCAATATGCTGGGTGGCCTAATGCATGCTGGGTAATTCTGAAAATTAAGAAATTTAGGAAGCAACTCTGCTCTTCTTTCTTAAATTTTTTGGTATATTGCCAGGAGAACTGTGCTGAAATGCAATTCTTGAACATCTTGGCAAGAAAAACAGCAAACGGACAAAACACTTCTGCTTCCACTCATCTGGCAGTGGACCTGAGCAGAAGTATGAAAACAATAAAAGGTTAAATCCCACATAGGAAAAAACCCCAGCAATGTAAAGGTTGAAGAGCAGAACCACACTGCATTTCCTGAGTTGGCCAGATAATAACTGAACAGACATGAAGAGTTTAAAAGATTCTTAGTTGACACGTTATTATTATTACTAAAGTTAGAGGCAAAATAAAGTAATTGGTGAATAAAAAAATTGCAGCTAGAAAGCAGGGAAAAATCCTTTGCACTGAAAACGGATTTAAATGCTATTCAATTTTTCAAACAAACGGAAACCCCAACAACCAATCTGCATTCCACAGATTCCAGGGATGGGCAATGTCTTTTTTCTCAGTGACAGTGAAATCTAATTTGAAGATAATTTACTTGTTTCTGTTTCATCAGGCACTGCTCCCTCAGCATAAGAAGAGCTGTTCATCTGTAACACATTGCTGTAGAAATAGCTCAGATCAGAAAAAAACAAAGACACTTGTTGCAAGCTCGGTGTAAAAGCATGGAGGTTACAGCAGCTGTTCGTGTCTTTCAGTTTACTTCTTGTCTGGAAAAAGAAGAAAGTGAGAACTAAATTTTGGCACTGTATAAATGCTGAAGGTCTGTTCTTACCTTGTTTTTCAGCTCCACATTTCCTCTTGAGGCTGTATTGTGAAATTGCAGTCCAGCATTTGGATGACAAAGGTCCATCCTGTGGTCAGGCTAGCTCATAGTTCATACCCTATGGATTTTGTTATTCACCTATTCAGTTTGGTTACAGATGGTAGCTGAAGTTCTTCTAGTCACATAGAAAAATATTTGCAACAAATGTGTCAAAGTAGTTGTAGTTCTTGAGCTTTTGAAAGGAAATTAATCTAGGAAGTAGGGTGGGAGAATAGTGGCTTTGTTGTTTTCAGGAAACTTTTTAATGAAAATGTCAAATCTTCTTTTGGCATTTGGCCATAAGCATTTTTTTTCCTTGTCCATTGCTTCTTTTTCATTCTGCCTTCCATTTTATTCCCTCTTGTCTCCTGAAGGAACAGAAAGGATGCAGGAAGAGAAGGCCAATAAGAATTGGCAGAAGGATGAAAGATGTCTACCTAGATCAAACTGGACCGGTTGACTGAATATTTTCAGTGGATCACTCCAGAATATGTCTCAGTTATGGTTAATTTCATAGTGAAATTTTAAGACTTGTAAAGCTGAAAATACTTCTGTGTTCCTCTGAATGCCCGTAGAATGCACTGGTTTAGTGCGGTCAGCTGGAAAAACAGATTACTTGTAATGTGATGGAGTTCCTCATGCAATATCTCCTCCTTTTTTTAGTGTGGATTTTTAGAAATCTCTGTTTCATGAGAGGAAATATGTTTCAGTGTTCAAATTCAGGACGGGCAGTATTCAGACACATGCAACCTTATGTTTCATAACGTCTCTGAAAGACCAGGATGCTTCATATCGTGCAACAGACTGAACTTCCTTGTTCTCATTCTCAATCCTGAGGGTTGTTTTGGCTCAAGTTTATATTGGGGCTATTGATGGTCAATGTTCTACCATTTATGATGTCAGCAAGAGACATCACTTACTTGTATGATGCTTTGCATTATTTGGCTCAATAATTTATTAGTCAGCTTATTGTAGGCTTCAGTATTATGTAAGTGCTGTAAAGTTTAATTGGGTGCCATTTCCTGTACTCTTTTTCATGCATGTTTATGAAAGGAAGCTCTCTCTCTTTTGATAAGTATAGAAACTTCCCTTGACCAGTTAGACATGATGTAAAGCTACAGGTAAACAGGCTGCAGACTCAGAAATTATACTACTATTCTTTTCACCCTTATGTGTTTCCATTAACTACTTTGGCTCTTCTCTTTCTTGCATACTAGAAGATGACAATGATCTCATGTTAGGCTAACCAAACAAAGAAACAACCAGGCAAACAAGTATTATTTTACAACCATGACTGTCACACATTGTAGTGCAGTATAAAGCAGGAGCTTCTCTACAGAATTCAGTGGCAATGGAATAAAACAGCAAAATGGACACACAAGAAAATTCCTTGACTTGCACAGTAAAAACTGTGTAAAACCAGGATAAAACAGATTAGATAAAGGATTTTTTAATGGCTTCATGTGCTAGCACACATGGAGCATCAGTTTGTCTTCAAAAAAAAAAGCAGCAATTATCAAACATGCCTAGGATTATAAATGGAGCAAAATCTTCCTAAGCTGTAACTTGAACATTTTCCAAAGTATTTGGAAAATTCAGGAGTATTTCTAAAGGCTTTCCAAAGCTACCTGGGATAGAAGTGAGATCAAGAACATCTCACGTGAGCAGACATACTTTTGTCTTAGAGGTGGTGGTGGAGTCTGTGTGTGGTGGTTAGACATAGCTAGAGAAGAGTAACTGAGTTAATGTGCCCACACTCCACTGCAAATTAGTATCTAAACCAGAAAGAATGTTCTTCACATATTTTACTTGCCTGAGAGACTCACGAGTCAGTACTGCATCCATTCAGACACGTAGCTTGACGGCTTCCTCCACCCCTACTGTCACAGCTACATGGCTGTCCATCATGCTGCTGCCAAACCAAACATATCTAATTTATCTTCTTTGTGGTTGATGGAAATACCTTATCACATTAGGGTTTCAGGAGGTCACTGTACAGTGAGAGAGAGAAGTCCTCTTGACCCTGTCACCTCTGCTATGACCCTGGCTGCTCCTCCACTGCTGTTGCTATTTCTCATTTCTCAAAGGAGCAATAGGAGACTTGTAAAATGGTCAGCTGTCTTTGAGCTCCCTGGGATAAGTGAGGGTGATGGAACATATTCACCAGGGCTGCAGAGGACTGACATGGAATTCCAGGTATCTCATTGGCAGCATAAACTATTAATGGGCAATAAGTATGTGGATTAGATAATGTATCAGCTTTTTTCCTGCTTAACACCCTCAGAGATACTCACTTCAGGTTGAGATGATGATCATATTACAGTAAGACCATGTTCATTGACTCATTTCCATGCAATGCTCAGGAGTTCCTCAAAAAATGAGTCATTTCAGCATCAGTGTGGGAATCTGCTGTGAGTCCTTTGGTCTACAAGTACATGTTGCTTGCTTATACCTGACAAAACTAGCACTGGCAAAAAAAAAAGAGTCTTTAAAATAGTCAGTTTCCATATTCCATCAGGCAGAGAAGACTCACATTTACAGTGATTCTCACCACTCACATCTCTGAACCTGGCACGGTGTGTGGGATGAGAAGAAATGCTGTTCTTAGGTTACATGAGGCTGCTGAAAGAACTTCTATGTGCCTCTAGGCTGGTTCAACCAGAAAAGAAATAGGATTTAACCTATGGAAGAACAATGTTTGATAGCTTCTCCAATGTGTGGCAGCAAAGTAGATTGGTTGCTTTCACTGGATTTAAAAAATAATTATGTGTGATTTGGGGACCTATCACCCCCTTTCTGCAGTCCAGAAGGATAGATTATGGATATTCTGTAAGATTTTGAAGAATCTCGCCTAATTCCAGTAGTTACTTAGTACAGAGCCAGAAGTGAGATGATCTCAAGCTGGCAATAGTCCTGCTTAGAGCTGGTGGTTGGACTAAATGTTCTTCAGAACTCCCTGCCAACAAGCGTTTCTAGTACTGTGCTTTTTTGCTCTCCCAAAGAATGTCAGAGCCTCGCCTTGCTGTCACACACCAGTTGTACCAGCTTTCCTGGCTGTGAAGAGGAAATCAAACATTTACTCCCCTACCCCAAAGGGGCATGGGGAGGTGAGTTATATTTACACAGTGGTATGAAAATGTAAACTAGGTGTCACAGGACTATTCCTGACTAACAGCCTCTGCATTGTGGAGGCACTGTGTATGAGGAAAATAATTTATCCCTTCCTTGCTCTGAGATATATATGGAGGAATTATTTATTTGTTGGGGGAGCAAAAAAGTAGTTTACAATCTTTAGAAGCTGCATGGGCATTCCTTTTCAGATGTCCTAGGGTCAACCTGCACATCCCATAATATAAAGCAGAGGGGATCCTACTGCGCGGGGTGAAATGCAGGTCTGGGAGTGAAAAGAGGTACGATTTTAGAGCAAGCTCTGCCACACACTCACTGTGGGTTCAGGGAATTCCTTCAGGCTTTTTGTCGACGTGCATTATGCGCAGATTGTGGAATGCAAGAGATACTTAAATAATGTTGATAGTGTGATATGTCCGTGAAGATTATTCAAGACAACTTAGAGCTAACAGAATTCAAGTGTTTCTATTCCCACAGGGCCTCTGTTGGGAGGGGATGCCCTGAGTGATTTCAAGGGGACCTTGGAAGTCAGAGCTATGCCACTCAGCTGCATTACCTCACTGCACTCAGCTTTTAAAGGGAGGCGCAGACTGGAGCTACATGGAAAGCCCAAGAGCAGGAGTATGATGCTGAAAAGCACAATTCCAATTTTTGTATTTCAAAACACTGGGTCTTGTTTAGAGAGGTCTAAGGACCTCAGACTCTGGTTCCCCCCACCCCCAGTTGTTTTTAAAAGTAACTAGGTAAGTCTTCTGACTAATGCACACTGTTGTTACATTTGTATTATCATTTGCAGATGAATGAATGTTTCTCCATGTACACAACTCCAGGTGAAGGATACAAGGTTTGACTCTGCAGGAGACTTCTAGACAAAACAGTGGGATGAGAGAGATGGGGTTTTTGAGAGAAATTCTCACTGTTTCCAACAAGGAAATGAAATGAACATTCAGTGGAAGAAAGTTTAGTACTAGGTATGAGGAAACATTGTTCTAATAAATTCCAACCTTTAAACCCTCCTCTACTCTGCCATTTCTCATGATGGTTGTTTATTGCTTTTTAGAGGAAAGGGCAAGCTCATGTAATAAATACGTTCATGAAGTGTTTTCAGCTATAAGCAAGGTTCTCAGCCTAATTCTGTTCTAGTTCTCTCCTAAAGCAAGGTCAGCCACAAGGATGATTATTCCTCTGCACTAAGATTTTCCAAGAAAATGTCTTCATTTCTACCTGGATTAGTCTTTTTGCTAGAAGGGGGGAACATTAGCTTCACAAACAGAATGACTATAGCAATCTCTCCTTCCATTTTGTTCCCCTTATTTATTTATATTGTGGCAGCACCCACAGGCCTTGACTGGGGAGAAATCTCCATGGCACTAGACGGCATACAAACACAGAGGAAGGTACTGAAGGAGCTTGCAATCAATTACAGCAATATTATGGTGCCTTTTCTTTAGCTACAGGAGAAGACACTAAGGACCCAATTAGATTAGGGTCATGCTTAGCCCAAATCTACAAGATTACATTTGCAGTCTCTTCCTGACACTCTATGTCTTAGAGAGCTCTTGCATTAAATAAACCATATTATGGATTATGAGACAATATCAAGTATGCTAATTCAAGCCAAAAAAAAGTTCAATACGAACACTAAACAAAACACTGCGTCCACCTCTGCCATTTGGTAAATCCAGTTCTTGGCTTAATCTTTTCCAGGTGTGAAATCTTCTTTTTGTTGCAGGTTTTCCTCATATGGATATTTTTTCAGAAAAATTCAAGTGAACTAGGATCAGCAAAAATGAGGTAGGCCTGTTCTTGGCCCTGGTAATGCTGGGAAATAACGGCGAATATTTTCAGTTTTATGACAACATTTTTGGCTGTGTGTACATCTGACCTGGAATCAGCATCACAAAAGCAGTCCTGGTGATGCATTTTGAACATCTCTCATTGTCAGAGCCGGCTGATAGGATGTAGGACTAGCTGCCTACATGCCTGTGACAAAGGCCAGACTCTATACTGTAATTTATGGTAAACTTGACTTTGGAGAAAGTATCATAAAATCAGGGATGCATGTTTTTTGGCACACTTCATCTATTAAGCCTGGCACTGTATAAATATTGATTATTGGACATGGAGGAAAAGAATTAGCTATTTCATCCCAGAGGTCCCAACAATGGAGAAAAACCTGTTCTGTGTAAGTGAAGTGAAAGAAGTGCCACACAGGCATTTTTATTATACACATCCAGTAAAATTGAAATACACAGAAAGCTAAATATTAGCAAAAGAGAAAACACACTGAAGACAGAGTTAGGTATATTCCTAGTTACCTGTGGGGACTTTATAATCTGTGTTTGTAAATGTTCAGGATGTTATTAGCAAAATGTTCTGTCAGTTAGGAAGAAAATATGTTCAGGGACATCTAAAGACACATTCTGAACTTTACATGCAGCAATTAATAAAGCAAGAAGACTGTGTTGCAGAAAAAATTAGGAGAACCAAGAATGAACAAATTTGCCTTTTTCTTAATCCTTCCTAAATGAAACTTTGGGCTTTCAGTTTCCTGTTAAATTAACAGAACTGGGAATAAGGGAACAGCAGCATAAAAGGTCTTTGCTTCATTTATTGATAAGGAGTTTAATTAACCTTTATCTTTTAATTTATTGCTTACACATTTAGAGGCCCATTCTTTGCACAACCAGTGATCTCCTTTGGTGGTGATGGAGAGCCAGCAGAGACACATCCGACTTTCCCCCAGTTCTCCTCTGTTCCTATCAGCTTCCTCAATGGCTGCCTGGCTGTGTCAGATCTCCAGCCTCTCATACCACTCTAATTGCCATGTGTATGAGATAGTGGCTCAGGCAGAATGGCCACAGTTGTTACAATCAGGAGTGGGAATACATTAAAGAGAGCTGCTCCCTGTCGATGACACAACCTGTGTGAACAGTTGCAACCTTATGAGTAGGACATTCAAGACCTTCAGTCAATTTTTCTTTACTCCTGGGTGAGACAAGATTATCTTCTCCAGCTGGATGCAGTCATGTCTAACGGTATTCATCCCAGGGTACTAAAAGGACCAGCCAATGTCACTGCAGGACCACCCTCCATTACTTTTCAAGGGTTTGCAGATTCTGGAGAGGTCCAAGTCAATTGGAAGCTGGCAAATTTTATCCCAATTTTCAAGAAGGGTAAGAAGGAAGACCCTGGTATTTACTGGCCTGTCCGTCTCACTTCAGTGCCTGGTAAAATTTTGGAGAAACCCTGGTGGGTCCCTTCCAACTTGAGATACTCTCTGACTCTGATTCTATCTTTCTGTTTGGGAAGCTTGCAGCCCAGTGCTACCTGTAAGATATGCTTAGGGGGCAGTGATGAACACAAGGCAGATCAGAGGAGGAAATTCCTCCCTGTCAGCCACAGAACAGATGTCCTGCAGTTTGACTGAAGTACAGAGGGATGGCTGTCTCAGCCTCTGCTCTGTCTTGTCTTCCTAAGCCTAGTGCCACCTGGGAGCAGGCTGCTTGCAGACACTCCTGTGAATGCTTCAGGAGGACACACAGGAAGGGGACAAGCAACCTATTCTTTGAAAAAAGATGACAGGGCAGGACTGATGATATCAAGATCCTGACAACCATGCTGGGGAAAGGAGGTCTTAGGGGATCTCTGCCTTCACCTAGGTGATAGCAGCAACATCTAGTGACCCTGAGAAGATTTGTCACTTTGAACCTGCCATGGTGCACAAGGCAGACACCTCTAACACTGTCTCCTTGAAGATTGGCTGATACTCCTTGAGTTTCTTCCCACCTTCCATAGTTTGCAGGTGCTGTCATTGATACCCATATTCAAGAAGTATGAGGGACAAAGGGAAGCATGGCAAGAGAGGTGAAGAGATATGGGTATAGGAATGGGCTACACCTTACACTGCTGAGGCATGGAAACATGGGGCCCATATATTTTGTTTGTTCCTTTGCCAGAAAAAGCTCTTGGCTGTGATGAGTTTTCTAGATAGGTGCTATGAGATACATATCACTTTAGGTTTCTGTGTGTAGCTATCTAACAGCTGGCTTAGATCTTGTTTTCATGATGCCCCTCACTGGAATATTTGGAGTGACATGATTCAGCAAATACTGATTTTTTTCCTGTGTATTCAAATAAATAAAGCATTATTGAGTTTCACCAGGGGTTGAACTTTCTGCTAAAGTCAGTAACACTTCTGGGTCTGTTCCAGTTATGTTACTGGCTTCACTTCCCAGGTAGCTCTTTTAAAAGGCACATGAGAAAAGACAAAATGATGTTGCCAGTTAGATTACACTGTTGTCAGAAACAGTACTATTCAGTAGCTTCTTTTTTTATCATAATTTTATGCTTCAGTTCAAGGTTTGCTTTTTAATAGCAATTATTTGCACAAGCTGGAGGATGTAAACATCCTACATGTCTTGTTACAGTGTCAAAGTGTCTGGCTAATGAATTATTGTGGAAGAGTCAACTCAAAGCTAATCAGAAGGTAACAAGGAATTTAATTTATTTGCTGGAAAATTCCACAGTAAGCTTTAATTACACAGAAAATCAATGCATACCTGTTAGTTCCCCCGCTACATTTTTTCAGTGGTTGTCTGCAAACCCAATGTTTAGCTGATATAGACAATTTAGATCTAAAATACGTAATATGCATCATGATGTGCATCATGAAATTACAGGAAACTTCATGTATATGATGTATATTCATCAGATGTGTATATATATGTGGTGTAAATATACAATCAAATGAATGATTAGGTGTAAGGTAACCATTGAGGTGCTTATCTTCTGTGTATTGGGCATCCAGACTTAAAATCGATCTGGAAACCAGATGCCAAATCATAACAGAACCCAAGTGCCTGTGGTTTCAGTGAAGAGGTCTTGGTATACAGTCTAGGATTCCAAATTCAACACCTAGTATTTACATTAAAAAATGAGATGCCTCAGGATGGCAATGCAAAGATCTGTGTATTGATCAGGTAGCTGCCAAGAGCTGGCCATCAAGAAAGGTTGAGGATGGGGCTGTGCCAGATCACCCCATCTTTCTGGTGTTAAGCACCAGCCTCTGGTATCTAAACTGGCTGTAGAGTCCAAGAACTTCACCCCTTGTGGGATACAGAAGACAGCATTGTCTTTTGAAGGAACACCTACAGTTACTCTTTGAAAGCACTGGATCAAGACACAGCACCTGCACCCATCTTTTCTATAAAAGGAGACTGCTTGGGGTATCCATCCTGTTAGTGGATCCAGAGGGGTCAAGCCTGCTGTCCTGCACCTGAGAAGAATGTTTTACAGCACTTTGCAATTTTTCCTTGGCCAGAGTATTTTTTATACACCTGCTGGTGCTTGTTGTGCTGCAAAAGAAATGGCTCATGGGATCCAGAAAGGAATACTGGGGAAACCTGGTGATCCTCTGCAGGGGCATGTTGAATAGTAGAAGTGCTTAACTTAACTCAGAAAATATTTTGGTTTTAAATAGAGGGATACAAGTAGACAGTGGTGGTGATTTCCAGCTAC
The DNA here is from genome assembly GCA_027925045.1 of Hypotaenidia okinawae. Taxonomy (NCBI): domain Eukaryota; kingdom Metazoa; phylum Chordata; class Aves; order Gruiformes; family Rallidae; genus Hypotaenidia; species Hypotaenidia okinawae. Next base: position 18,356,004 of record BSDF01000005.1, on the reverse strand, counting down.
ACCGTGTGCCCCGAGGGTTCCCCAGCTTGTTATTTGTTCCCTTTCTAAAAATGGGTGTTATGTTTCCCCTTTTCTAGTCAGAGGGAACTTCACCAGAGTGCCAAATATGATAGATAGTGGCTTAACCATTTCATCTGTCAGTTCTCTCAGGACTCACAGATATATCCCATCTGGGCCCAAGGACTTGTGCACCTCCAGGTTCCTTAGACGATCTTGAACCTGATCTCCTACAGTAGGCTGTTCTTCATTTTCCCAGGTCCTGCCTTTGCCTTCTTGGCAAGGACTTGGGGGTTTGGTTTGAACTCCTGCTGGTGAAGATTGAGTAGGATGGGTACCTCAGCGTTCTCTATACTCAGAAAACAAGGTCTTCCATTTTCCTTCCAGAGAGGATTGATATTTTCCTAGTGTTCATTTAAACACTGATGACATCTCCAATAAAATGCAAATATTTTTTGCTATTTTTGAGGTTTAAATGCTGATAATTAATAAAATCAAACTTACCTTTCCATATTCAAGTTCATTTAAAATTCAAAATGAGTCTGCTGAAATATCAGTGATCTGTGAAGGAATCAGGTCTGAATTTTGCCACTATGTTTGCATGCATTAGAGTATTTCTAGTGGAAGATTCAGTTCTGGATCTTTACATTTTGACATTTTTCAATAAACTTTTATAGTAAAAGCTATTAGTAAATACTAACAGTAAAAAAGTAATAGTAAAAACTAGGTGCTAGGAAAATTTAATAAATTGTGAATAAAAAATTACTCTATTTGCATTTCCTGACTTGCTGTACTGTAGCACATCCTGTAGATGGGAATCATCTTGGCAGATGGGCACAAACTTAATGCAAAAACGCATTTTTAAAAGACCCAATCCAGCTATCCAAAAAGTAGTGAAGCAATGAAATAAACAATATTGTCTGCCAGGAATGGGATCCCTCACTACCATTGTCAGCTACTATGAAAGCATTGGTAATCTAAGTGGACGATCAGAGAAATAAACACTATAGAGTTAAGTATGTTTGATGGACTGTTCCTGTATTTAATCCCTCTCTACACATGGAAATCATGAAGAGATAACTATATATGATCTCACAGCAGCAAAAAATAGGATCAATGCCACTGAAAGAAGGGAGTAAGTTAAGAGAAAGTAAATAGCTGCCCCTTGTACATACTAGTCTTAATTAGTTTCTTATGCCAGCTCCTAGGCAACTGAAAAATAGGCAAAAGCAACAGGCTGCAAGTACATCATATACACATTGGATATTGCTCAAACTGTAAGTGTTTTGTTTGTTTGCAATAGGCCTATAGCATCATTTTCCTGACAAGGTCAGTGAGAACTTTGTAGGAGTGTCAGGATATAAAGTAAGAAAATGTAGTTACCTTGCAGAAAGTTTCACTGAGTTCAACGAGTAGTCTGGGAAAATTTGCACAGAAGATGCCTTTCTTTCCACCCTTCTAGAAAGATATATGAAATATGTATGATTTTCACTGTATTACCTACTTCCTGGAAGCTCTTTTTTCATTATTATTTGTACCCTTCCCTTGTTTTAGATTATTCTACTCTGGCTTTGCATCATTCATTCATAGATTCTTCCAATGGAAAGCCCCTTTATTAATCATAAAATTATAAATCAATTTCTTTTCCAGGAACAAGACAATCCCTTCTGTTATACTTAAGAATACCCAGAAATCCTGTAACTAAATTGTTAACTTTGATGTACAGCAGCTGAATTTTACTTCTCCACCACAAGTTTCAGGATAACAATCACCACAACTTTCAAGAGGGATGCCTGCTTGGTGAAGTCATTTGAGAGCACCACCAGAATGAGGAGCAAGAGCAGCTTGTGAAAATGTGTCCTTGCTTGTGAAATATGCCCTTTGCCCTTCAGACCCCACTGCTGCAACAGCACACAGATCTTCGTGCCTGGCTGGAAACACCATCAGCTACAAAAACTTGCTTTACTGTAGAGGTAAGGGCACCTTGCACTTAGGACAGACAGAGAACTTTAGCTAGTCTGAAGTATTCAGTGGGTTCATACTGAATTACCTTCACTCTACATTTGGCACATGGTCTTTTTATCTTTCAAGAAAAAAATAACACGAAAATTAATCTAAAAAAAATTAGAGACACTGAATAGTAACAATACATGGGAAGGGAGAAGTTAGAAAAGAGGAAAACTGAATTCCAGATATTTTTCCAGCACTGACTCCCCTTTGCCCTCTGCTCCCCACACACAGACTTGAACACCCTTCTCTCTACTTTCTCTAGAAGGGGAACAGGTTTTGCAACACTTCCGTCCTGTGGTGAGCTGTTACTGACACAAACAGTCCCACCAATATCTCACAGATCACAAAGAAACTTTAGACAGTCAAGGGAGCAGGAGAGGCAAATTATCTGAGCTAAAATATGTTTGGGAACACTGCATTTCTTTGCTCTGAGTGCCTGTGTGCTCCATTTGCCAACTGGCTCACATTCACTTTGTTTCTGGATGTTTTTCTGAACTGGGGTTTTTATGGCTCTCCAGGCTCTGCAGCTTTGTAAGTGACTGCAAGTCTCTGTAGGTGAAGCTCCACCTGACACCACTGTGTGATGAAAGCCACAAGTCAGTCTGTAAAATGTGGGTTTAAAGCTTTGTGGGTTTTGACCCAGAGATCTGAAAAGACTCATGACAGTCAAACAGAAAAAAAGGTCCCTTTTTTCTTATGATCCACATAGTCACGTGATGTAATGCAAATGAAGACGTGCAGTGACCACAGGTCCAGATGTACTCTGTCACTTTGGTAAAGAATTTAAGAAAGCCTTCCTGGTAAAAAATAACAAGCCCAAAACAAAAGAAATCATCAAAGAAAAACTTAATTATTTTCTGTTAGATGGTAACTAATATTCACAAACAAAGGAACAAGCGAACATATTGAACAGCTGAACTTCCAGAAATTTGAAGTAGTATATCTGTAGGTACTAATAATAACAGTATTCACAAGCACTTATTGTTATAAAATTCAGTTTATGCATCTAAGAATTAACTTTGCAATATAATTGTTTCTGTGTTTGCTCCAGTTTCTAGGCAATCCTTTGTTTAAGAAAGGGCTGTGTAATCTAACAGCTATTTAAAAGATTTAAATAGTGAAGTTTACTCCAAGTTTGCTATAAGGATGGTATTGCAAAGGAAAAGTCTTGTAGCCTAAGGCACATTTTCTAATCATTTAATAAAATGAAAGATTTTTTTTTCTGTGTGTAAAGGAAGTTGGAAACTATCACATTCTATTCCCAGACATATTACTCTCTCCTGCCAGAGAGCCCTGGCAGTTCAGCTCATGAGAATATGCAGTGGGATTTCTAGATCTAGGTTTCAGGATTCAGTTTTCCTCAATAAACTCAAAGTTTTTCCCAAATTCTCTGAATTCTACAAATAGATAAAAATAATGTGCTAATATCATTAGCTCCTATTCCCCAAAGATTTTTGACATTTCCTGTATTTTGCTGGCCCAGAAGTACTGTCACAGTGATTTCCACAAGAGTTTTCAAACACATCTATGCCCAGCTCTTTCTACAACTACAAAATTAACAAAGTGACATTTACCTCATTTTGGAAATTATTCATATTCACTCTGGTAAAACTCAAACCAGATTTGGTTCAGACTCATGTAAAAGATTAGACCGAACCTTTGGAAAGCTCTTAGCCAAAGCTGAGCTCTACCTTCTTCCTTTTCAGCCAAATCAAGGTAACTCAGGCCAGGGAAAGACTGGTATGTATTGGTCAGTGTCAGATGTGGGCTGTGGCTGGAGCCACTGTTTGGACACAGTGCATAGGAATGTCCTAATGTCCTCACCTCCAGTCAGGATGCTTCCGAGCATGGGAATGTCGCTCCTTAGGACACCATGGCGCAGACAATGTTTTCCTGAAATGCAGTCACTTGGAAGTGTGAAGACAATTCTTTCAAAATCAACATCCCATCTCTCCTTGTTTCATGGATTTATCACTATCAGAATAATATGGCCATGTCTTTAACTCTGCAGCTGGAAATGTACCTGATGATATGCACAGAGTAAGTGTTCTTTCCATAGATTAAATGCAAAACCAGGAAAAACCTTTATCTCCACGTAACCTCTCTTAGCCTTAGTTACTATCCTCTTCAATTCAGAGATTTCCACAATAATTTTTTAAATGCTACTAAACTGTTTTTGTTATATCTGCACATAATTATGTTTGTAAAGCTGGAGGATTCAATCCTTGGTTCCTCTGTTAAAGATACAGGGATCTGTTTTTAGTTGCTGCATCTAGTAACTTATAGACATGAATCACGTCTCTCACCACTTGCCATGTAATTGGAAGGGGATATGGTACATCCCCATCCATTTTTCTTGCATGATGTGAACATAACTTGTATTATGCAAATGTAAAGAAAATCATGACACGATCCAACTCTGACAAGAACCAGTCATTCTGCATCGAAGACTTGATTCATAACTTTCAGATCCAAATGATTACCTTTCTTTTCTTGTAGCTCACCCACTCTAAAGCAAATAACATAGTCCTTGAGGCTGACTGTAAGTATCAGCAACAGCAGAAAAAAGGTTTTCTGCCTACTTCAGTGGTCACAAAAGAATGTGGATTGTTCCAAAGATATTGAAAGCTGATAACTCAGTAGTTGTGGTTTACAAGAAGACTAAGCCTTAAGGAATTGATATTGTGGTTCTTATACACCCAATGTACTTCTATATGGGGAACATAGGCTGCATCTGCACAGCAATACCTGTATCCAACCTGTGTAACCATGGAGGCTTCTTGAAAAACTTCACTCAGTCAAGAACTCAGTTGTCCTTACAACAAGAGATGCTTGTCTTTGAAGGTGAAGCTATGGCCACTTCTTTCCACTGCAATGTTACTAAAAGGATAAATATCCATGGAAGTGCTAAACCACAGCTGTAGTCCTAGGACAGTGTGCAGTCCCGTACCTGCTCCTCCTGACCACTCAAGTCAGGGAGCTGCCAGGTCACAGCCAGTCTCACGCTCTTCCCCTTCTCTGATATTTTGAACCAACAACTCTTTGCTCGCTATGACACATCCTCAAGGGAAGTGAGAGTTAACAAATACTCCTTGCTGACCAGTGTCCAACAGCCCTGCTCAGGATGTGGGTGATGGGTTTCATTCCCACAGACCAAGACCAGAGATGAAGCTGTATCTTCCCCAGTGCAAAAGTGTTTTAAGGATTTGCTCTGTTAAAAAATACGAAAGATACGGGGTTTTTTGGCTTTTTTTTTTTTTTTTTTTTTTTTTAAATGAGCCCTTTCTGGGTTGTAGAAGAAATGTACTGCTCTGGGAGCAAATTTCTGGCTCATGATCCCAGGCAATCAGAGCTCCTGACCTTGCCTGGAGCAGGCAGGTGCCCTCAGCAGCCACAGGGTTGCATATGCTGGCTTATTGAGTCTTAGCCTTTAGGTTTGGAGTTTAGCTTTAGAGCAAAAAAGCCTGAAGGTTCAAGACTGCAGCATGCATTTGAATCAAAGGAGTTTTGTTATTGTAGCTAAAGGTATTCACAGTAATTTTTGTGAATTCACAAATTTCACCTTTAAATCAGTGTTGCACTCTGAACCAATATCAACAGACAGTACTTTCCCACTTCCAGTACCTTTTTCTTGTAATAAAAATGGTTTTGGAAGCACATTTGACCCTAGAATACATGAGTGTAATACTGTTTCAGAAAACTGGCCCAATTATCAGTGTTAACACTCTGGTTCCCTTAAATTTGGCCCTGTAAAATTCTGAAGAAAAACGTGGGGGTGTTTTGTTCAGGATCATTCAGTGCCTTTTGCTTTAACCAATACCTAAGCCAAGAAACTGCTGCTACAGTAAGATGAAAATTTCAGAGCCGTGTCTCTTTATTCGTTGTGATGCCGTGCCGTAAATAATTAACATATTTTAATGGCCTACAAAGAATGCAAAAGCATCAGTTTTCATTCATTTATAATAAAAAAGGAGGAGGAGTGAGTTGACAGGAGGATATGAGATAGTATGAATTAAGGTTAATAAATAATGCCTACAGTGTTAGTCATCAGTTTTGCCTTGCACATCACATATGCTGCTCACTGCAATGTCTTAGAACTATTTTGAAATGAGCTTGTTTTGTGTGGAAAAAAACATGGATCATATTTAAGCAGATCTTCAGAAGAGCTCACTTCAGATGAGAAATAAACAGAGGGAAATAAATCTAAAGATTATTTTCTCTCACAGTTTCTTTTTCTATTTTTATTTAATGTGGTATGATTCATAAATATTTGATAGGCTATGGCTCAGTAAATGTCATTTTCTTGGCTCTGGAACTTTGACTTTGAGTGTTGATCAAAATGATATATAGTCTCTCTGGAACAAGTAGGGCAAGTACTATGTATCTGAAGGCCAGATTCTAGGTCTGTCAAAATAAATCGCAAAACCTCAATTGTATTCCAAGTTTAAAGGGTCAAGTTGTTTGGGAAATCTATGTCAAAATGTTAGCAGTACTGCTATACTACAAGATCTTTCCTGACTTTTGTTTAGCTCTTCACTTGCTGACAGAGCTGTTAGTTCAAGCAATAACTTCTCTAACCTATAAAGGTGTGTCTTACATTACGAAAAAATACTCAAATTGACCATGGCATTTTTCACTGATATTTTGAAACTTCCTCCAGCCTAAGACACAAAATTCTTTCCCTCTGACCTCAGGGACATGGTGACAATAAATTAGGGCAAGTCTCCTTACAAGGCTTAATTCCCTTCCCTGGACCATGTCCAAAAGGTAAGAAGCAGCTCTGACATGAACAAGGAGATAGGTACAAACTGCAGGCATTATATCAAGCCCTTCATGATTTTTGGTGGGCTGTGCAGCAAGCACTGTACAGCACTAGCTGAAATTGAGAGGGTAGAGGCTGATGCAGTATATTTCCAGATTTTAATGGTGAGACTCTCTGTCTCTCTGTCACACTACAGAGCAAGAAGATGCATTTGTTGCCCTTTTTTGTTGCCTCCTTGTGCTAATTTGTAAACCTCATTCCCTCCCAAGGGATACACAAGTACTGTGGCATAGGACAAACAGCTTACTTGGGCAATGGGCAGCTTGGCAGATTTCCCAAATAGAAATTCTTGGGTTTCAGTAGAAATATTTTTGACTCAAAGTTTGCAGTTTCCAAAATAACAGAGCACTGATGAAGCATTTTCCCATACAACTATGGCTGCCTCACTAAGACAAACAAGACTAGAATTCAGTAAAAACAGAGGAAGAATAATAGAGATATCAGCTACTGCTCTACACACGTAAAGTTGATTTTTCTTTAATGCCATTCATTGGGATTCATTCTATGAGCAATGAGAGCAATCAGTAATGGGAAAGGTCTATTTTAAGGCTTCCTATCTGGATCCTTAAGACATAAAGTTGTCCATCCAAATGGGTGATTACTACAAAAGTGTTTTGGTTCATAGTCCCTGGGAACTGTAGCAAATACCCTGATGGCATTGGAAGTGCTGGTGCTTGCATTTGTTTTCTACAAAAAGGATCCCTAACAAATTGTACTGTCATACTTGGATATATGAATTTTAACATCAGCCTGAGTAGATGTTGAATCTAGGGCCCTCCACACCTTTCTACATGAATCTTTCAATAACTGTATTATTATCTTAATGAGGAGAAAAAAAGAAGGGGACATCAAAAGTCCTTCTTTTGCAAGTAAAAAAAAAATAAAGATGACTGCCCTCAATGTATTTTGTGTGGTGCATGATAGGTGCATCTCAGGTGCTGCCTGGGAAAGTTGCTTGAGTTTGAGCCCGTGGAGCTCTCTTCAGGAAGGAGGCCAAGTTTGGGATGTGGCTAGGATTGGGTGTAATGGTTGTGCCAGCTACCTCAGTCCTATCAAAATGCAGGGCAGTTCTGGACTTGCTCCGAGGTGCTACTGATGCTGAGTGGGTTGGCTATAAAAGTCACAGGTCAGGGCTATGGAACTTCAATTTTGCTGAAATGCGGGTTTAAACCCATGAAGCTTTCTGGGAGTGGTGGGGAAAGAAAAGAATAGGAAGATTTCAGACTGGTTTTCCATATTTTTTTCTTAACCAAAGACTAGATGATCAAAATATATTGGTTGTTTTGCTTGGCTTTATAAAAAATACCAGTTGGATTGGTACATGCTTGCCAAATTCCTTATGAATAGGCAACAACACAAGTTGATTTGGAAAGCTTTGTATTAAAAGAAGGTGAATTTTCCAAAATTAATTCCCTGTGGCCTACTTCAGGTCTTTAATATAGTATTCAGTTGAAAACTTCTCATGATCACTTTGTTCCCAATGTTTTTAAGCATCTATTGAGCAGTGCAGTACATATCTTTGTCTATTTCAGAACAAGTTTTTAACAGCCGTGCTTTGCACCCAGCCTGTGGGACCAGGCAAGGGCCATTTCCCTCCACTCCCTTGCCTTCGGCAACAGACAAATAAGTCAGTATTTCAGAAGAATGTGATAAGCTCCAGAAATTGCTTTTGTTCAGTCATTAAGGCCTCAGGAGAAAATTTTTATCCCTGGAAGCAAAGCGACAGACAGTTGTAACTAGATTAAAGAGGATGTCGTTAGTATTGATTAAGTGCACAATATTTTTTAATTGTCTGTTTAGATTTTGTACAATAGGACTTTATATAAGTATGTGCTTTGTGACATTGGATGACTAGTCAACAGAACTGTCTTTTTAGCCTTCAACATCAATTTCATACTTCATTATCTTGCTGCTGTCCTAAGCAAGCTAACAGATCCCTTCTACTCATTTCACCTGGAAAGTCCCTGTGGCTGATTTTGCTGGTTTTGGTGAGGTGAGCTCTGAGTTTTTCATGCCTTAGAAGATGACACAGTAAAACTGCAGCTCCCTTACACATAACTGGTGACACCAGCTGAGCATTGCCTTAACAGCCAGCGTCAGTAATGCAGCAGGGGAAATGACAGCCTTTTCACCAGCCCAGCTTTCTCACACATGGCAGAAGAATGAGTACAATAAAAGAAGCCCTAAAATCCCACCTCTTATGAGAAGGATATGTTAGTGCAAGACATATGGAAGGCTGCCATGAGCCACCCTTGCTGTGAAGACCTCTCAAGCTAGGCAAAGGGTGTGTGCAGTGTATCCTCGGGCTAAGGCATGTCAGAGGAAGGACAAAGAAGTCACACAGCACTGCAGAAAACCTGGCCTGTCTTCAAGCCTACAAGGCAACAAAGGAGGTAGCACAGTCACAATTAAGAGAGAAAAATTATAATTAAAGCTATCAGAAATACATATAAAACTTTTCCAAAGAAGGACATCAGTGATATATAACTCAGGAAACAACTGGGGAGGGGGGAAATACAAGAACTGAATGACTAATTATGAGCTCTCACCCAAGAGAGGCATGGCTCAGATCATCAGGAGGTATTACTTGGAGGGAATGTCAGCACAGAGGCTGATTTCACATGTAGGTTGTACAAATGCTCCAAGTATGGCCATGTAGAAGGGTTCAGTTAACTTGCAGCAGTATTAGCATAATAAGCAATAACTGTGAAATAGAAGTTACGTGTTCATCTGTACCCTGGCACATGTTACACATCAGCTTTATTGGGCTTGTATATCCTATTACAATGGACATCCCCTCACCTTGCTGTCAGAAGCATGCAAGATTTTTATTTCTTCCAAGGCCAAAGTCACAATAGAAGGGCATGCTGTAATGTTAAAGGAAATTATCTGAGAAGAATGGCAGAACAGGCAAACTCACGCTAATACACTTCTGGCAGAGAGGCACCATGACAAGTGTGTGGGGATTGCCCATCTCCACTGTATTGGAGGTAGAAGTCTAAAAGAAGAGAAATTTACTCCAAACTTGCAAGTAAATCATAATGTTAAGCTAAGGCACCAATGCACAGGCCTTTTGCTGTTTTGTGCTCTTCTTGACTATAATCATCTGGAAAAAAAATCCATTCAAAAAAGCTGTGGAGTTATTTTAAGCAGTTGTCTGTCATGGGAACACGGAGGAGAGAACTTATAGGAGACTTATCTGTCTGGAGACACTGTCCTGGTTGGTAATCAGTGATGGGTGCAAATGAAAGGCTTTGGGGACCCCCTCAGAAGAAGTGAAAGAGCAGCAAAACCTTTAGTGCCCCAACTCTTTGGCAGGCATGCGAGTAGAACAAGTAACTTACTGAGTGGCATATGAGAACACTGTAAATTAACTGCTTATGAAGTGATACTGGAACAAAATTTCCAGTTCAGACCTGTGCCCAGATTGTGTATTCAAGCCTAAAGGTATTATTTAGTTTAATTATATAAATTGTTTTGTAAAACAGAGCATGAAAACTGGTATACCAATGACTGACAGAACAGAGTATGAATGGCCATGTTGTTATGACGGATTAAGGGAGAAGGAAAGTTTATCTTGGATAACACTTTGAGAAGAGCTATCCTTCGATTTCAGGCAAATAAGGAAGGATGTGACAGAATCTGATTTGAGTACTCTCCTAAAAACCAGTCTAAGGCTTACACACCTAATCTGGATCACAGGGAAGTTAGCACTACAATTCCTATCCATACCCACGTGCTCAGGAGCAGATCCCAAATCAGCACTGTGGAGTGTGGTAGAGGAATATATAAATATTAATGTGCCAAAGATTATTTTCAGACCACACATAATAGTTTTGCCTAGTGAATTGTCCTGAGCTTGGGAAAAGGGCTTTATCTCAGAAAAGTTCTTAAATACCTATCACAGAACATGTTAGTCTTCTATTAGTAGCTTTATTATGATATTTAAGGGGAGATTAGAAATGTCAAGACCTTAATTCTCCAGTGTCTCTTCTTCAATCATGTTATGTCATGTTCATACCAAGCTTTGAAGGTGCACTGCTTACAATTTCAGGAGATTAGTGCATTGAAAGCCTTTATCTCCAGCACTTTTAAAAACAGAATCTCCAGGAGTGGAGGGGCTGGTAAAAATAACTGTTTGGGCTGTCCCAAACCTCTCCCAAGAGGTTGGTTATAGCAAAGGTCTGGGTCTATATTGAGATGAACATAAATTATACACTGTATCTTGTAGTTGAAGAGGGAGAAATGCAGAAAAATATAACCCCTTGACCCATCCTTCCCCAAACAGCTAAAGTTCTCAAGAAAACATGAACCATTGTAAACACTGTTAACTTCCCTTAGACCTTAATTTGTCGATGAAAATGCTATCACAGAACTTGCTTTTTGTGCATTAAAAGAGTACACAGCAATTTGAAATCAAGTCTTGAGGGAATGTATTCATCATTGTACAAACAATTCTCGCTATAGGTGATCACACTCAGAGGTGTGAGAGACAGCTTAATTTTGAATCTGGATTCTGACACAAGGAATGAAATGTCAAGTTACTGTCAGCAGCAAAGTGCAAAGAAATCATATGTTCTCTTCCTAACTCAGGATTTCATTCTGAGTTCATAAAAGCAGTGTGGTAGGAGAGAAGTGGGAGAATGTCAGTTTTGATGTAGCACCATTTTAAATCAATTGAACTGTGCAGCAAACATTACATTTACAGCCAAGGTAAAGACTTAAGTTAGAATTAATATTACGCTTTATAACTATACTCTCCTATACACAAAAATCAAAGGCAAAATTCACAGCAGGAAGGTGAGAAATCAAGTTCTGGGATGATATTCCTGATGACTTGACTGTGATGGTAGTTGGCAGCATGCCATAGGCATGCCTAGACAAATGGGGAAAGATTTCTCCTGCGCAGGGTGGCACTAGCACAATGACAGCAATCTGAACTGTTGACATTTTGGAGGACATTTCTCAGAGCACTTGAACTGGCAGAAAGTAGGCTGCCTTTTTATGAACTGCAGATCTTATTAGTAGGGAGTGGCTTCGCTTAATGCAGGGATGGTAGAGTTTCTTCAAAGTTAGTTATGTAACACATGCCAAATACCAGACTACAAACACATGCATCCAGATCATTTTGAAGCTTAAAAGGATATACTCCTCATTAGCATTCTGCAATTTTTTTCATTCAGAAACTGCATATGCTTCCCCCTCCTACATTTTCCTTCTGTATATTTACTCGTTATAACCTTGTGTTCACTGTCAGCATTGGTATGACTCTAGTGAAGTTGGCTGTATGTTTGTTCTTGGAATCAATGAAAGTACTTCCATCTATTGAATATAGAAATAAAACTAAATGCTTTTCAAATCAGTCTGTCCTACTTCTGTAGTTACAAGTATAGCACAAAGAGTTGTTATCTGATACTCCCAAACGCTCAGATGCTTGCTTTGTCAATGAACTGACCCCTTCAAAGATACAGCGAGTCACACCATTAACTAAACTCAAATTTCTTGGAAGTAGTATAGTCATACATCTCTTGGAGAAGTAGATTCTGTCAGCCTGCTGTCAACTCAGTATTTCCCATATAGTTAAAGATATTTTAAGCATTCTTGGAAAGAAACAGTTGAGAAGAAATATTTAATAAGTGGTCATTCAGCACAAATAATGTGGAAAGCTACCATTACGCACTTATTATTGTTTGGAATAACTTAACTTGCCAAAGGAGCTGGCAAAGAACTTGATCAATATTTATCTTTAGGGAGTAATGCTTAATAAAGCTATTCCACATGTTTCATTTCTTGGCTTTTTTTTTTTAATCGGATGCTCAAATGTAAACTTTTCATAATAATTAGTCCTCACTTTGTATTGTTCAGGCTGAGATGCAGGTGGGTACTCCTAAAGATATAACCTAATAAAACATGACACATATCACTGAAAATATTTTGGTTTTATATATTTATGAAACTGGTAATAATGGTTCATATCTGTGCGGTTGACCTAAATTTATTATTATAAAGGTCTTTGGCTTCAATGGTGGGAAGATACTACCATTACTTTGCATAGCATTTTCTGTAAATTCCACTGGAAAAACTTCCCATGTCTTCTCCCATGATGGATAACCACTGCTTTCAAGTATTAAAATGCCAGCTGCATAGAAACCAGGAATTTCTGATTACAAGAATTGTACCCTAATCCTAAGGCCGACACATAGATGTTTGGAAACAAGCATTCAAGGCTTTCAGAGAAAATATCTTGGAACCATTTTTAACTGATGAATAACAGCTCATAGATTAGAATTGTCTTCAGAAAGTAATCCAGTGTAATAGGTCTAAAGCTGCAGAAGCAGAGTTGGATACAAGACACAGAGTGAAAGAAAGGAGTTAACTTAATGGTTTATGACTAACAATGACCCACTCAAATCTAAATCCAAACATAAGTTTTAAGTTCAGAGATTTAAAGTAGAGGTTTTTGTTTGGGTATACTGCTAATGTAAATAAAGTTTCTGAATTATGTTACTTGATAGGCTTTGACTGGAGCGAGGTTTATGTTGTTGTGCCTGTTCTTATCTGGTAAGCCTCTCAGTTGGTGACAGCTGGGGACCTGAAGCTGGACAGTCAGTTTGAGGGGACCACTGTGCTGGAGGGAATGTGCAGTGTTCACTGCTGCGCTGCCTCTTGGAAGGCCCTGTAGGCCTTTTCAGTTTAATGGATTTAGTATTTAGGAAGTCTCAAAAAAATGCAGGTGTCTTACAAAATTCATTTTAAAGAAACAGTACACTATTACAGAGGTGAGCTCCTCTCTTAACTTAAAAGCACAGTAAATACATGGGATTTATTTGTGTTGCAATTAAACTTGGGCTGTTTTATCAGAACAACAGATTAGGAAGTTAGTAAGGAAACTTCATTAGAAGGTACAGGACAGAGTTTTACTCACTAGTTTATTCAAAATTATCAACTGGGAAATAAACAATTAGTCATGAAATGGTGTCACAACAGGTTAACAAACCTAGCCAGGTACTAGCAGATTAATAACAGGTTTGTAGTGTCCTCTGATCAACCCCCTGCATCAAAGTGATATGCCAAGTTACTGTGTTACACTTCATTGTTCTCCTCCTCCTAGAAAGAGCAGTAAAAGAGAAAACATAACATATAGCCACAATGTAGAGATACCATGGTCTAAAAATACAGTGTGGATCTGTACCAAGCCTGAGCAGTCAGCTCACTGCATTAGATTGGCAGCTTAGACTCACACCTGCATGTGTTGTCCTGCACCACCAGCACCTGAGGTTGGCCATGCCCAGTGTCAGTAGAGCGTGATAATTGTTTATTTATTAAATAAAAGGGACTCTACAGAATAAGGGCAATTGGCCAAAGTATTTTAGATCTTCCAGTGATCAAAATTGGAATTATTAAAGCATAAAAACCAAGATTTTTTTTTCATGGTTATCAACAGTTTCCTCTCTCTGGTTTGAGGTACAACTACAAATCTGTGCAAAACATACTGGCAATATTTTTTATTCTATGCAGGCTTGTCTGTGGCAGCTTTCAGAGACCATTCACACAAAATACAATAACACACCCACCACCTTTCCTGAAGAGTAGACATAAGAAGGCTGTCCATTACCATTCCTCAGCCTTTCAGAGGAATGCCTTCATCCATTACCAGTTCACAATGGAGCCAGACTGGAGCCAGGTACTTAGAATCAGAGAATCAGAGAATGGTTTGGGTTGCAAGGGATCTCAAAGATCATCAAATTCCAACCCTTCTGCCATGGGCAGGGACACCTCTCCCTACACCAGGCTGATCAAGGCCCTATCCAGCCTGATCTCAAACACCTCCAGGGAGGGGACATCCACCACCTCCCTGGGCAGCCTGTCCCGGTATCTCACCACCTTCACAGGGAAGAAGGTTTTGTAAATAGTCAATCTAAATCTACCTCCTTCCAATGTAAAACCACTCCCCATTGTCCTACCACTACCCACCCTTCTAATAAGTCCCTTCCCAGCTTTCTTTTAGGCCCTCTTAGAGTACTGGAAGTCTGTTTATAAGATCTCCCTGGAGCCTTCTCTTCTCCAGGCTGAACAAGCCCAATTCTCTCAGCCTGTCTTCACAGGAGAGGTGCTCCAGCCCTCTGATAATCCTCATGGCCCTCCTCTGCACTGGTTCTAACAGTTCCATGTTCTTCTTATGTTGGGAACTGGGCACAGTACTCAAGGTGGCATCTCACAAAAGTAGAGTAGAGGAACAGAATAACCTCCCTTGACGTGCTGATCACACACCTTTTGGTGCAGCTCAGGATGTATTTTGCTTTCTGGGCTATAAATGTGCATTGTCAGCTTCTGTCAAGCTTCACATCCACCAGCACCCCTAAGTCTGCAGGACTGTTCTCTATAACATCATTTCCCAGCCCGTCTCAAGCATGAGATAAATTATGGCATCTTGCATCTAGTTTTCATCATCCATATTACTGCTTCCTTTAGGGCCCTCAATATGTTCTGGAAAAATAAAGAATGTAATAACAAATGAAGCTGCCAGTGAGTTTGTATGAGGACATGGTTGATTCTGCAGTCACTGACAGAGCTTTAGAAACATATTTAATGGACAGTTTAGGAATCTTAAATGAAGTTCAATCTGGCCCAGGTTAGAAGAGAGCTTTCTTAACATGAACATTTTATTCTTTGCAAAGTGAACACACTCTCTCTAATAAAGCATGAGGTGAGAAGGACAATGAGCAGTCAGCTGAGAGCAGTAGAAGAAACAGGGGAAAAAGAAAGAACTGGCAAAGGGAACTCATATGAGTTTCTCTCCTGTTGGACTAATCAGTGTGAGAAAATGGTTGCATCTGGCATGTAAAACATTCTGGATATTCCTTTCTTACAGAAGGCATTAAAAACCAAAACAAACCAGGGCACAGGCATAATATGAGAAGTATTAAGCAGTCAATTCAACATTTTGTCACTGTCTACTTTAGTTTCAGCAAAGTAAAAGTTCGCTTGTTTATGGGAATGAAGAAATAAATGTCGAAAAACTATTATATTGAGCTAATAGCATTTCTTGATTTATATATAGTGTCCTGGAGTGATCCAGCTTTGGAACAATCAAAACATTTCATTTTAAAATAGATTCCAGACCAGCTTCTGCAAAGGTATTCATATGCAAGCAACAGCATCGAAGAAATAGAAAATGGGCAACTATGAATTTTATTTTAATATTTGTTTATTTCCTCTGGGCCCTGGGGAAATGCTGGCTATACTTGCCGTTTAATGAGGCAAGTATAGCCCAGCATGTTCCTGCCTCTTGATTACTTTGCAGGTACATAGCAGAGGTGTGCAGAAAACAGTTTTCTTTTGGGAAAGAAACATAATCACAGAAGAGAAAATGTCTCTAGATAGACATACATTTAAAAAAACAACTAAAACCAAAAGTGATGTCAGAAAGAAATTAAGAACTTAATTCATTGGCCTGCTCCCACAAATTTTGACTCCTTAAATAGCAGACAATCCAAGGTTCTCATGGGTACCTCAGGCACAGATCAGACAGTGAAACCAACCCTTCTGTGAGTTGGAATGAATTGATATGTAGATGTTGATGTTCTCCAGAGTTTTTCAGTAGAAAACAAGCCCCTTAGAAAATATGCGACCCTTTCTGCTACATAGGGAACACCTTTCTTTAGGACTGTTGAAAACAAACTCAGATGAAATATAGTTTAGTAACTACTAATAAGAAAAATCATGGATTCATTCCAGCACTAGATGCAAGGCATGTTCAACTCTTGACCCCAGCCAGGGTTTCTTACCTTCCAGAATATGCTGGGTAAAAAACTGTGTGGCTGGCCCCAAAATGTTGAGGTGAATGGAATTAAATCCACTTGGCAGCCAGTCACAAGTGGTGTTCCCCAGGTTATGGTGTCGGTGCCTCTTTATCATCTTTATCAGTGACCTGGAAGACAGGATCAATTTCACCCTCAGTAAGTTTGCAGAGGACTAGTGTCTATTCCATATGCTGTGTTTGAATCTGTAAGTTGCATTAGACTGTTTTGTTCTCTTTTCTTAGTCTGTAAACTTTAATGTTGTGACATCCAGCCTCGAGTTGACACAGGGAAGGCTGTGGCTGTAGCAGGCTTGGACTGCAGTAAGGTCTTTGACAACATTTCTCACAGCATTCTGATTGAGAAACTGGCTGCCACTGGCATGGACCGGTGGACCCTCAGCTGGGTTAAAAACTGGCTGGATGGCTGGGCCCAAAGGGTGGTGGTAAATGGAACAAAACCCAGGTGGAGGCCTGTCATGAGTGGTGTCCCCCAGGGCTCAGTCCTGGGTCCAGTTTTGTTCAACATCTTTATCACTGACCTGGATGAAGGGATGGAATGCTCCCTCAGTAAGTTTGCAGATGACACTAAACTGGGAGGAAGTGATGATCTCCTTGAGGGTAGGGAGGCTCTTCAAAGAGACCTAAACAGACTGAACTGATGAGCTGAGACCAATGGGATGAAGTTTAACAAGGCTGAGTGCAGAGTGGTGCACATGGGACATCACAACCCCATGCAGCACTACAGGCTTGGGGGAGACTGGCTGGAGAGCTGTCAGGCAGAGAAGGACCTGGGGGTGTGGGTTGAGTGCAGGCTGAATATGAGCCAGCAGTGTGCCCAGGTGGCCAGGAAGGCCAATGGTATCCTGGCTTGTATCAAAAATAGTGTGGCCAGTAGGTCTAGGGAAGTGATTGTGCCCCTGTACTCAGCATTGGTGAGGCTGCACCTCGAGTGCTGTGTCCAGTTCTGGGCTCCTCACCATAAGAAGGACATTGAGGTCCTTGAACAAGTCCAGAGAAGGGCAACCAGGCTGGTGAAGGGGCTGGAGGGCAACTGCTGTGAGGAGCGGCTGAGGGAGCTGGGGTTGTTTAGCCTGGAGAAGGGGAGGCTGAGGGGAGACCTTATCACCACCTACAACTACCTGAAGGGCGGTTGTAGAGAGGTGGGTGATGGTCTCTTCAGCCAAGTGACAGGTGATAGGACAAGGGGAAATGGCACAAAGCTGTGCCAGGGCAGGCTTTAGATGTTAGGAAAAAAAATCTTTACTGAAAGAGTTGTCAGGGCCTGGAACAGGCTGCACAGTGAGGGGGTTGAGTCACCATCTCTGGATGTGTTTAAAAAAAGGGTAGATGAGGTACTTAGGGATATGGTTTACCTTAGGATGGGAATGGTTGGACTTGACAATCTTAGAGGTCTTTTCCAACCTTGTGATTCTGTGATTCTGTAGTTCTGTGATTCTGTGAATTAAGTAACTATTTGAAACTCTCATATAATTGAAAACTTTTGAAACTCCTTCTCATATAAAGGAGAAGGAAGTGCGTGACTACCCCATTCTGGGGAATAGACAGTACTTTGACATCTTACACAGAGTGTAAAGAGGTAGGTCCACATTCTTCCACTGCCTGGGTGGATCTGCACTGATATTTCCATGAAGATATTTTTACACACACACACACACACACACACACCCCCACACACACCCCCATGCTGTGGTGGAACTGTGGCAGAATTGGGTTACTTCCTGTTGAACTTGATCCCATTTTAATCAGAAATTAAAATTGAGTTAAAAAACCAAAACAAACAAAACCCTACAGCACCATTGTAAGGGCATTGTTTAAAAAAACCCCAGTTGGTGTTGAATCCATAACAAGAGAAGGTATGAGCCATACCTTTCAGATTGGTATCCCATATTCTGGAGGCCTGACTAACTTTCCTACAAGCAGATGGACCTTCAGAAGTGCCTAGGTCTCCGCAAAGAGTGTTTGGTAGAGAAATAAAATACAATCTAAGCAGAATTCCTTGAACAGCCCTGCTGTAAAGAATGGTGGTGAAGATTTCACAAAGACCTGGCAACTACAGTGTGTAGAAGAGGTGGAATTTGTCAGCACTCCCTATCAGCCCTAAATAGCTTGCATGTGTTTTGGCTGATAGTGTGGAACACTGTCCACTGTTACCTCTAAGCCTTTTGCCAGAGTCAGAGCTTTCCAGGATCCTGTTCTCCATAAGATATGCAAAGGATCAACAGCTGTGAAGCCTCATGTTTACGTCTGGGTGTATGATGAGTGACATGAGTTGCTGCCTAGTTGTTCCCTGTGTTTAGCCTAGCCAAATGATCTGTAACATACACTGTATTGCATACTAAAGGAAGGACCTTAGGTAAGGCTGAGGAGAAAACTTGGACCAACAAATGAGAGCATTAGAGATTATAGAACTGCCCTGTTGGTGTCAAACACAGTGTTGGCGGTTCATGCCTGATCTTGTACTGCATTTAATGCATTGATGAATGATGGGTCACAAGGGAAAGAAGAGATATTATAGTGTGCTTCAGCTGACAAAGTTAATCTTTCAGAAATAATTGGTACACCTAGTAGGAACTAAATATCCAACCAGAAAGACCAGAGCATAAATGATACTTTCTCATTGGCTCTCAGAATTCAGCTGTTTCTTGATACAGACTCTGAAACACTTTTTGTGCCTGCTGGTACCCTGTGTTTGTGCTGTAACTGGGATCAGTAAACCATTCAGCTAGAGCAGTCATCCTCCTTATATCTTTTTGTTAATTTTTTGCCTATTTTTAAAAACTATTTTTAAACTCAGGCAAGCTTTTGGTTCAGATTAGGTATAAAAGATAATTTACTGCTTTACGTCATCAGGAAGGTCAGACATCTCTTTCACAGCGCCAAGGTGGAACTCTCCTTATCTTGATGACTCTTCAAACATGAGCGTCAGTGCTTACAGACCTGCACGCAGCAAGGACTCTGCCATTGGGTTTCACTGGGTAACACCTTCAGTTAGAGTTGCTTAACAGCTAACACTGTGGCAAAGTCAATAGTAGTAAATTAAACAGAGGAGGTTCCCAGGCCTCTGGGAACTTATTAACCAGACAATTAAATCATTTTGGCACAATTCTGGATGCTGGTCAGTAGCTGATACTGTGTTAGACCCAGTACACACACAACAGAGATGTAGGTACCATGTGCTGGAATTTAGTAATACAGAGGGAGTCTATGCAGCTGGTGTTGATGCTAGATAAAAGTCCTATGTGTGCTTAATTTATTCATATAGATGAGGAAAAAAAAATCCCAAAGAATAAAACGCTGTGCTCTGCCTTATGAATTATTTTGTTCCCATCAAGATCTCATGAGGCCCATAGATAACTGTCTAGATATACAGCCAAGAGGGACTGCCAATGTATTCAAAGACAGTATTAGAATGAAAAATTACCTTGGTAAATTAAAGTAGTATGTCTTGAGCAAGGAAAATCAGATACAATGAACTTAGTTCAAATATAAGACTTCCTTTGTCAAGAGTAACTACCAGTTCAAAGTGGACTACTGTGGTCTAGGGAACAGTCTAGAAGAAAAGGGTCTGAGCATTAGAACAGATCATAGATAGACATGAATCAACACTGTCATGCTCTTGTGAAAAAGGCAAACAGTGGTTCTATGAATAGGAACACTGTAAGACTCACAAAGTACTTTTTCTTGGCCTGGGTAAAGCTCCACCTCAAATATCTCGTCTGTATCGGGGAAATCTAGGGAATTTCCATCTTCCTTTTCCTTCCTCCCCTTGTCAAATAAATGTGGAGCAAATGAAAAGAGTCTAGAGAAGGAAAAAATAGGACTGAAACCCCAAAGTATCTAGAAATATGATTTATGTGCAGAACTTGAAAGTGTCAACTGTATTCAGTCTAGAAAATAGAACACCAGACAACTAAGTCATAACAGTCTTCAGAAATGGAAAAGTGAGAAGGAAGGGAATAATATCTTACTGACTTCACATAGGACCAAGCACCATGAACCCCTTGCAGCACCAAAATATGTTGCCCATGGAGACTGACGTGTGTTGAGCAGAGGAGGGTGCCTGTGTTAAGAGCAGGTTGGACAACAGCTGTAGGGAGCAGCACCAGCACACTGGTTTTGGCTTGGCAGTAGTGACTTCTTGAGAGCTTATGACCTATTTTCTATCATTTCCATATGTACTTCCACCTTATGGAAGCATAAGGTGGAAGCAATTCTAGAACTAACACCTAGCTCCGTAGTTCCTCTAGGAGCACCTCTCTATTCACTGATGATTTTTTCACAACAATTTTTGACACTTTCAGTTAGCTAATTTCTAGTCTTCAGTTTTCCTGACATTGCATAGTGTGTGGTTCAAATCACACACATTAAAAACCTTCAGCTTATTAGCATCCATAAAGTTACATCTCAGTTTGACATTTGTCTCCTCCTAATAGTACAGTCAGGTCTACTGGAAGATTAGTATTTTTAATACTTCAGTAATAAAACCTCTTTTTTCCTCCTGAGAATTTTAGATTTACACTCTGTACAGTGCTTAGAAAGTTGCCTGTGTACAGCATGGCCCTAATCCATCAGGGATTTATCAACTGCACTTGACTGGTAAAAAGGGTTTAAACGTGGCAGGAATGTCCTGAATTCTGCAGGAAGAAGCTGCTGTCCCCCTTGTTCTAGGGTTTTTCCAAGCACAGGACCTGAAAGTCATGTGTTAATGTCTTTCTTTTTGTTGCAAAACAATAGTATGAAGGAAACCACTGAGAGACAGGTCGGCTCCAAATAGCAACTTTTCTAACCGTACTGATTTGGCCATATATTTTGCCATTCTGACTGACTGCTGACAGCTTCTCAAAAATAAAGCTGGTTTATAAATGAATAAAACTACAGTCTGCTCTTTCACAAACAACTTGGCAAATGTAGGTCTGATGCTGATCAGCCTCTGGTTCAGGAAACTCATTGCATATCAGATATAGTTGCCCACTTTGCATTTTGTAGCATTTCAGCACCCTCTCTGTGGTTTTCATGACAAATTACTGGCCCACAGGACGGATAGCAAGGCTCTCAGAGCCTGCTTCTTGGTCACTTTCAGATGTGCTGTGTGCATTTAGCTAGATCAGGTAATCTGTGTTATCTATGAAGGAGGAATAGTAATAAATCTTATTGACAAAGTGGATTTGTGGGGATAAATTTATTACTATGATGAAGTTCTGAGACACTAATGAGCTCCCAGCATTATAAATATATAGACAGATATTTTGCAACAGAAGCTTACCAACTAACTCCCCATGTAAATCTAAACTACAGTGCAGAACTGTTTTTATTTGCCATAGAAACAACTGTCTTTTGAATCAGCAGCAATAATGTTCAACATTTTTTCCAACTACTGTTTCTTCCTATTTTCTCTCTAGTTTTTAAATAGGTAAACAAGTTTTTCCATCTTTCTTTGAACTTTGAGAAGCTTTTTCTTCAGATTTTCTAATGAAGCATTTTGAATGAACCAGAAATGTTCCTCTGTTAACAGTGCTGCTAATTAGTCTAAAATAACAGTCTTGGTGTTCAACTCGGGAAAAAAAAACTATTCTCAACAAAACCCCACAAATCTCTGAAAGTAACATTTCTTTTTAGTTAGCATGCCTAAATCTGATATTATCTTGATCAAAAACGATAGATATGGCAAACCACAGAATAGCTTTTTAAGTCATCTGTCTTCTTTGCTTTTCAAGTAAGCTCAGAATAAGAAAGAAATCTTATACCTGGCCTCATCACCATCAGATCACTGCTGTTACCTTCTCCCAACAGACTCCCACTTAACATTTCCTTACGTCTTCTTCAATATGTTCATACAAATTGAGCAGGTATCAATCTATGCCCCAGGTAATGCCCTTCTCAAGAGTGACTTGGCCAAATTTGATAGTAGGGGAAGCAGGACTGATGTGAGAAATACAACCCCAAGCTGGTTCCAATAAGTGACAAATGGGACAAAGGGAGTTTTTGATAAAGGCCTAAAGGAATGGGATGGAGATTGCCAAGATCACTTCATACAGGCCATTGCACAATCTTTACATGGTAGCTACTTCAAGTATATCCTTAATGCAATATGAGAACATCAGACATCCGAGACTGATAAACAGACCTCACCACATCCTGATTTACATCCAAACTCTAGAGTTAAGCTCTATTCATTCTTTTTCTGCTGTGGTTCCTTTATACAGTTCTTGGAGGGGGAAAAAAAGGGTGTTCAACTGACCTGGTATTTTGCAAGTCAAGACCCCAAATTACAAGAAGTTATGCAACATTTTGGCAAAGCTTTTGGTATCTTATTTCCTTCTTTCCTGCATTTATCTTTGGCCAAAGCCAATCTTCATGATTTCCCTGTTTGCACAAACTACTGTTTGCTGAAGGAGTCTTCGCCTTCTTTTAACCCTTATTGAATTTTGTAGCTTGTTTTTTGTTTGGTCATCTCTTCTAGAAATGTATTTTCTTTTTATGTCTAATAGTTTTCTGTAGCCTTTCTCAGTCTGTTTGGTTTGGTTTTGGGGTTTTTTTTAAGACTTGTCACAACTCCTCCATCCCTCCAAAGGCTTTCGCATTTGTTTTTCATGTTCTTTTTCTTCCTTAGAGCAGCTCCTAAGATAGAATTCTACAAGTAAAAGACTGTTAATAAAAAGACCTGTTAAGTATGCAGAAGATACTCCTACCTAAAGGCAGAAACCAGATTCCAATTTATCACGTAAATGATCTTGTGTTTCTGTGTCATTCTGAGAATGAAAGGACTAATTTCCATATGTACCATCATTTGAGAAATACATCAGAAAATAGCAATCTGAACTCCTCAGAAAATATGTGGAAGCAATGCAGATCGAGGCAGGAGTAGGAATATTGTAGTTAGTCTGATCCTGACCAGTACCAGCTGAAATGCTTTGGCATGAATTCATGCCACAGAACATGGAAGTCATTCAGTGACACCTGAGTATAAAGAACAGACCTATACACTGACATCTCTTTTTCAGCTTGTTTGGACAATGTGAGTAATGGCCACTGTTGAAAATGCAGCTTATGAGAAAAGCACACACTCACTTTTCCAAAGACGCTAACGAGGTTTGAAATAGAAAGCAAGTTGTTTGAAATAGAAAGCAAGTTGAAAGGCTTGGTTACTAGTTTTGTAGAAACGAAGCAGGTATATTTGTTTTGAGATTAATGCCAAACAATGTGCCACACTTCCACAAGAATCATTTGTGCATGCAGATATGCACGTTCACACACTTTTGAACATGCTTATCTTCAGTTAGTTATCAGGAGTCCGGGCAACAGTGTTCAGAAATTAATTTTCGGTCATTTTGATAGTCTGGCATGATATAAAATATGCTTAGTAAAAAAATTACCTAGCAGACTGGGATTGGTTTTTATTATACAATACACATATTTTAACTATTAGCATTTATTTTGGGGAATTCAAACACCTTACAGTTTTTATATATTCCTTACCTTTACCAGAAGATGTATGTTGAAATATCTGCTCTGTAAAAGGAAGCAGTTTAAACTGCCATAATTTCCACATCACAGCAACAGGTTTTGGTAAATGTAAAAAACTTTTGATCAATTATTTCGCTTGTTAGCTATTTACCTGTGATGGATCACAGACGATACAACTAAAACTCAGTCTATTTGGTCTTCTTCCAAGCCTCTGTGGCAAGTTTAAAAAGCAAGACCATGGCATGAGTAAAAAATTCCAAGTGCTCTTAGGATATTACACTTTAAAATTCAGTTGAATTTGGCTGTATGTGTTTTAAATATTGTTGCATCAGAAAATGTGAAATTGTGTTTTTCTGT
Source organism: Hypotaenidia okinawae (assembly GCA_027925045.1). NCBI lineage: Eukaryota > Metazoa > Chordata > Aves > Gruiformes > Rallidae > Hypotaenidia > Hypotaenidia okinawae. The sequence continues at coordinate 18,331,531 of BSDF01000005.1, read as the reverse complement.
TGTTTGTTGAATTTTCCATGGATGTGACCCAAATGAGCACATGGAATAATCACAAGTATCAGTAAAATAAAATCATATGCTTCAACCTTGCTAAAATGCTAAGTTTCAGCAATTAAAAAAAAAAAAATCACAGAAATATTACCTTTTTTATACCCATATGAATCAGAAGGAAACTTCTTAATCTAAGATTTGGCTATTTGTTCTCTACCAGTACCCTATTTGCACCATATAACCACTCAGAAGTCTCATATTTCAAAAGCTTGTAGTATAAAACAGAGTTTCATGGTTATTTTACTCTTACATTTTTATTCCTGAAACATGCATTCTATACAAGGCCTTCAAAAATGTCACACCAAATACAAATACCTGTTCGTCTGTGTTGCACACAAATACCTCACGGCTAAGAGCTGCAAGACACACAGTATACACCCTGAAGAGTCAAAAAGGTAAGTACTGGTAGTGATGGAAGCTGATAACAGTCCTGGATATTGTACTACTAAGACAGAATTGGGCTAAATGGCAACCAAGGCAACCTTCTGATCTGGATTTTAGCAGCCCTTATTTATTCTTTTTTTTTTTTTTTCATTTTCCCTAACAAGGGGATAGTCCCAGGACATGATAGTCCCTGAGGGACCACTGCATTCTGATGCCCAAGGGCTTCTTAATGCACAGAGATTGAATTCAGGTTGTTTCTAAAGCCCCAGTCAGTACTCTCTGACAGCAGTTGTATATATTTGTATGCACATACACATATGTTCTGCCAAGTATGTGGTTGTAGAGTCTGAGTTACTAGGCAATAGGGATAAACAGCTACAGAAGAGCCAAAAGACCCATCAAATTGGAGCCACTCCAGTCAGCAAGTCAGCTTTATTTGGGCCCAACTTAAATGCCCCTATGCAAATGCAGGTAAAGTGAGGAATTAAAGAAGAGGAATTGGAGATGTACACATACCTGGAGCGCTATGATCTTGTTGGTATCACAGAGATGTCAGTCTCACCTTGTGCCTGGGACAATCATAGAACAGATCCTTTTAGAAGCTGTGCTGAGGCACATGAAGGACAGGGATATGATTTGAGACAGTCAGCATTAGGGGCATTATTAGGGGCAGGTCCTGCCTGAACAATCTAGTGGCTTTCTACAATAGAGTGTCTGCAGGAGTGGACAGGGGAAGAGATACTGCTGTCATCTGTCTGGACTTCTGCAAGGCCTTTGACATGATCTCACACAACATCATTCTCTTAGATGATTCCAAAAATCAAAACTGTTGCAGAGATATGGATTTGATGGGTGGACTGTTCAGTGCACAAGGAATTGGCTGGATGGCTGCATCCAGAGAGTGGTGGACCATGACTTCAAATCCAGATGGAAGACTGTGAAAAGTGATGTTCCTCAGGGGTCTGTGCTGGGACTGGTGCTGTTTAATATTGACAGTGGGATTTGAGTGAACCTTCATCAAATATGCTGATGACCACCAAGCTGGGTGGTGAGGTTAAGGTGCCAGAGCTCCTCTCCAGCAGGTCATCCCTCAGCCTGTACTGATACAAACGGTTGTTCCTTCCCAGGTGCAAGACTCTACACTTGCTTTTGCTGAACTTCATTAGGTTTTTCCCTGCCCAGCTCTCCAGCCTGTCCAGGTCTGGCTGGATGGCAGTGCAGTGTTCCTGTGTGTCAGCCACTGCTCCCAGCTTTGTATCATCGGCACTTGCTGAGGGTGGATGCTATTCCCTCATCAAGGTTGTTGATGATGATGTTAAACAAGACGAGACCCAACACTGAGCCCTGGGGAACACTACTAGCCACTGGTGTCCAGCCAGACACTGCTCCACTGATCACCACCCTCTGAGCTCAGCCCATCAACCAGTTGTCAACCCACCTCATTGTCCTCTCATCTATCCCACACTTTCTCAGCTTTGTTATCAGGATGTCATGGGAGACAGTATCCTGACCTTCTTCTCTACCAACTGCTTGGAGATGGCATCCAGAACAAGCTGTTCCATCACCTTTCCAGGGATTGACTTGAGGCTGACTGGCCTGTAGTTGCTAGGATCCTCCTTCCCGCCCTTTTTAAAGACTGGAGTGACACTGAGTCTCCTCCAGTCTTCAGGCACCTCTCTTGTTCTCCAAGACCTGTCAAAGATGATAGAGTGGCTCAGCAATCACCTCCGCCAGCTACCTCAACACACGAGGATGCATCCCATCAGGGCCCGTAGATTTGGCACATTAATTCCACAGAGATGCTCCTGGATCACCCCCACCTCAACCAGAGGGAAGCTCTACCATTTCCTGAACTCTCTTTCTTCCCTCCAGGGTCTGTGAGTCCTGAGGTGGAGCCTTTGAAGTGAAGATCAAAGATGTTCAGTATCTCCACCTTTTCAGCATTCCTTGTTACCAGGACATCCCCCTCGTTCAGCAGGGGACCCACATTATCCCTGGTCTTCCTCTTACTGTTCACATACCTAAAAAAAACACTTCTTCTTATCCTTCGTGTCCTTTGCCAGCTTCATTTCCACATGGGCTTTAGCCTTCCTAGTCACATCCCTGCAGGCCCTGACAAAATTCCTATATTCTTCCCAAGTGCTCAGACCCTTTTTCCACAATTCATGGACCTTCTGCTTCCCTTTGAGTTTATGCATGTGCTCCCTGCTCATCCACACATGTTTCCTGCCACCCTTCCCTGATTTCTTACACATAGGGACACACATAGGGATCCTGAGCTTGGAAGAAGCACCGTTTAAATGCTGACCAGCTTTCACAGGTCCCCTTACCTGCTGACAGCCTAGCCCATGGGATAGCTCCTGTTAGGTCCTGGAAGAGATCAAAATTTGCTTTCCTAATGTTCAGGGTAGCAATCCTACTTTTTGCTTTGCTTTTTCTACTCAAGATCTTGAACTCCACCATCTCACGATGGCTATGTCCCAAGCTGCCCCTGACCTTCACTTCCCTAGCACGCCCATCCCTATTAGCAAGAACAAGATCCAGTACCACCCCCTCATCAGCTCCTCCAACATCTGTATCAGAAAGTTATCTTCAACACATTGCAAAAACATCTGGACCATGCATGCCTGGCCCTGTTTCTTACCCAACAAATATCTGGATAATAGAAGTCCCCCATAACAACCAGTGCCTGGGATCGTGAGGTTACTTCTAGCTGCTTGTAGAAGGTTTCATCAGCTTTCTCCTCCTGATCAGGGGTCCTGTAGTACACACCCACAGCAGTGTCACCCATACTAGCCTGCCTCTTGATTCTTACCCACAAGCTCTCCCCTAGGTGGAGTTCAATGCATTCTAGCTGCTCTCTCACATAAAGAGCAACTCCACCACCTTGTCTCCCCAGCCTATCTTTCTTAAAAAGCACGGAGCCATCCATGACAGCATTCCAGTCATCCAAACTGTCCCACCACATCTCTGTGATCACAATGACATTGTGGCCTGGCAACCACACAAAGATCTCTAACTCTTCCTGTTTATTTCCCATGCTGTGCACATTAGTATATAGCCACTTTAGGGAGGCAGCAGGTGCAGGTATCCCTAAAGGGATGCAAGAAGATTTTGAGAGGGAAATAGGCAATGGTACCTACTCCAAGGAGTCCTCACAAGATCTTACATGATAATCCAGAGATTTTTCCCTGCAATCACCTAGAACAACAATCCCCAAGCCCATCTCTGTCCCATTGACCTCTATCCCCTTCCCCCATCAACTCTAGTTGAAACATCTGAACTACTTGCTCAACCCCAGTAAGCATCATGTTATCACCTTGTCCCTTCATACCTAGTTTAAAGCCCTCTCAACACCTGGGTGACAGGCGATAGCCAACATGGCTTTACTATGGGCAAATTATGTCTCAAAAATTTGGTGGTCATCTTTGACAGGGTTATAGTGTTGGTGGCTAAAGGATGAGCAACTGTCATGATCTTCCTGGACTTGTGCAAAGCATTTGACACTGTCCCACACAACATCCTTGTCTCTAAATTGGAGAGATATGGATTTGACCACTTGGTAGTTAGGGAGTTGGCTGGATGGTTACACTCAAAGAGTTACAATTAACAGATAATTGTTCAAATAGAAACCAGTGATGAGTGGTGTTTCTCAGGGGTCAATATTGGGACCAGAACAGTTTCATATCTGCTGTCAGATGTCAGCAGTGGGATCAAGGGCACCTTCAGTAAGTTTGACAATGACACCAGGCTGTGCGGTGCAGTCTGTGTTGGTTCCTATCTTACAGTCTATGTGCTGTAATGTACATAAATGATCTGGAGGGACTTTGATAGGCTTGAGAGGTGGCCCTGTGAAAACCCCATGGAGTTCAACAAGGCCAAATACAAGGTCCTGCACCTGTGTCAGGGCAATCCCAAGCACAACTACAGGTTGGGCGGAGAACAGGTGGAGAATAGCCCTGAGGAGAAGAACTTGGAGGTATTACTTGATAAAAAACTGAGTATGACCAGTCAATAAGCACTTGCAGCCCAGAAAGTCAACCATGAAAGGAATCGTGACCAGCAGGTCGAAGGGGGTGATTCTGGCTCTCTAATCCACTCTTGTGGGACCCCTCCTGGAGTACTGTGTCAAGTTCTGGGGTCCCCAGTACAAGGAAGATATTTAATTGTTGGAGCTGAAGCATCTCTCCTATAAGGACAGGCTGAGAAAGCAGAGCTTGTTCAGCCTGGAGAAGATTCTGGGGAGACTTTATAGCAGCTTTCTAGTACCTGAAGGAAGGGCCTACAGGAAAGATGAAAAGAAACTGTTTAAAAGGGAATGGAGTGACAGGACAAAGGATAACGTCTTTAAACTAAAAGAGGGTAGATTTAGATTAAATATTAAGAAGAAATTCATTACTGTGAGGGTTGTGAGGCAGTGGTACAGGTTGCCCACAGAAGCTGTGGTTGTCCCCTCCCTGGCAGTGTTCAAGCCCAAGTTGGATGGAGCTTTGAGAAACTTGGTCTAATGGAGAGGTGTCCCTTTCCATGACAGAAAGGGTTTGAACCAGGTGATTTTAAGGTCCATCTTAAGCCATTCTATGATTCTGTGAAATGTCCTTATTTATGTATGAAGTAGTGTTTAGCCACCAGGAGACTGCCCATCAGTATACCTCTGCAGCTTCCCAGACCTTTCTGTTTGCTGAAATACAATGAGTGTTATTTGTCTCTGAGATATTATCATTTGTATTTGGTATTTTAAAAGAATATCTAGTAAATTAACTGAAAACCACAAACCTGTTTATTGCAGGGCATTCTAATCACTCAGTGAAGGGAGAGAAGAATAGTGTACCTGAGATGTGTCACTGACTTTCACCCTCATTGTCCTCATTATTGGTGATAATTGCAATCTCTTAATATAGTGCCACTACAGAGAAAGTGTGACTAGCCTTTTGACCTCAGTTCTGACATAATGCCATGCATGTTCTTTCTAAGGCTAAGAGTCTCTCATCTAAAAAAGGCAGCCTTCGTTGTTAGTACTTGCTGTTCCACCATTTGTGGGGAGAAAAAAAGGATCACTTGTGTAATGAGGGATAAATTCATAGAAGGAAAAAGTGATATAACCTTTCAGCACCCTGTGTTCTTTTTTTATCTCTACACCCCAACTCTCACTTCTGTTAGCTCAGTTTCTTGCCAATGATTGGAAATAAAATACCCAGAGAAATTATCCAATGTGCGTAATTCATTAACTGATCATGTGTCCCTATATATTTTTTTTATGCTTTTGTATGCTTTGGTGCTGGTCTACTTGGTATTTTGGGGGGACCTTTAGCTGGAAATTGTGTACCTTCACTTTTAGAGTGAAAGACTACTTTGATCCTTCTGTCTCTGCAGAAGCACTACCCAGAAACTATTATTACATCATGCCTCTTCACCTTTTACTTTTTTCCAAATCAAGAGGATAGTTTAAACATCCACCTGTACCCAAGTCAATACTATCCAAAGTACAGAGTGGAAAGAAATTATCATTAACCAGTCAACAAAGACCAAACCTAATTTCTGCGTATCCTTACAGATGTTAACACCCCTAAACACACAATAAAAGTTAACAAGGACTTGTCTACTGACATTTGTACAAAGAAAGAACAAGACACTATTGTCACAAGTGGCAGAGAGCCAAAATCCATCCAGTCATAAGGAAAGAAAAAAAAATCACAATAAGAGTGGTTCAGTGATGGAATCAGCTGCCTACAGAAGCTGCAGACACCGAGTCCCTTGAGATTTTCAAAACTAGACAAGGCCCTAAATAGACTGATCTGGATGAAGTGGGCCCTGCTCTGAACAACAGGTTGGGTTAGAGCCCTCCAGAGATCTCCTTTCACACCTACATTACTCTTTGATCCTATTATTTCAGAATTAGTCTGTGCAGGTAAACAGGATGCACTGCAGCGCTAAGGTAAGGACTGAGAACAGGTATGCAAGAACAAAGCATGTATGTTCAAGACATACCAACCCCTAGTTTAAAATGAGATGTAATATTGTAAAAGAGTCTCAGAACTGGAAAAAACTTGGGGTAGAAGGAGGTAGACAGAGAGAAGGGGAAAGCAAATCATCTTCCCACTATGTTACCTAAATCTCTGGCGCATCAGACCCCAGCATGAGTTCATGCCAGTAGAGATCAACCCCACTGCAGGAACCAACATGCACACTGATTACATGTATAGAACTAGCTCTAGCTCAAGACCTCTCTAGAGATGATGGAGTGATTGGTGGTTTCTCCACAAAATTAAAATGAAAGGGCATTCTTGGTAAGAAAGTAGGAAGTGAAGAACAAAAAGGTCCAGTGTGTGTTCTGCTTTCAGTTAAGAAGACTAACTGGGTAAGAATGATAAAATAAGAAAAAGTCAGCCTGGGTCAGGAAAAGAGTCTGTTTACATGGACTACATGTTTGAACTGGGTTGGACGGGTGTGAAATCAACCCAGGGCACTCAGAGAACAGGCTGGGTGAGGTTCCAAATGATGGAAAAGAGCAAGTGAATGGCCTGTTTTGAAAAATAGGATGGGAGTAGATAGGAAAATGGTGACTAGTCAGCCTAACTTAAATTCTTTGGAAAATGTTAAAATAAAAATTTTATCTATAATAAGTATCCCAAAGATAATACATAAATAAATAACAGATAGTGCTGATTTGTAAAAAACAATCAAAAATATCTTGTTTGTGTCTATGGCAAAAAACCTCAGCTTTTTAGAAAAGGTGTCTACCTCACTAAATTTTGAAGGACCTCTTCTGCCTGTAACACCAACATTAGTAAGCAGCTTAGATTCAATATTTCAACAGGAAAAGGCTGGTGTTACTTGGAAGGCCCAGAGTGTAATTATCGTGGAATTACTGTCACACTGTGTAGCTATGTATGAGGTGGGATTTCAAAAGAGCCTGTCTGGGATTTAATACCAGATAGTTTCAGTTATTTTGAGAACCAGGATTCAAATTAAACGTCTTCTTGGCAAATGCATTAATGTAAGTTACTAATACAAGAATAATATTTAATATTAGAAATAATTGGGAAATGAAAGGTAGACTGCAGGTTTTCAGGCAAGGTATTGGTTATTAGCACCCTCCATAAAAGGTGCACAAAGGAGAAAACCCCAAATTTACTGAGATGTCCAAACACAAGATTCTGATCTGAGGCAGAGGGAATAATCCTTTCACTTCATGGGCTGCAGGCAAGTTCTCAGCCATTTCCCAAGAGGAAGGCAGATGAAGTGGAGAGCATGGAGGAGAGATACAAACAGGTCAGAGGTCTAGAGAACATGACCTTGAGGAAAAAACAGCATTTGTTTATTCTTAAAGAGAAGAAAGACTGCGGGGAGACATGACAGCACCCTTCAAATATGTAAAAGGCTGTTGCAAAACAGGAGGAAATAATGTCCACTGTGGATAAAGTAAAAAATAATGGGCTTAAATTGCCAGCTAGTGTATCTAAGTTAGGCACAAACATATGTTTTGTGACAGTAACGGTGGTTAGGAACAGGTTATCTCAAGAGTTTGACAAAGTTCTTTGTCAACAACTCTAAGAACAGAGCCGGGGATGTTTCATGACTTCATCAGGAATGGTTTAGCTGATCTTACCTCAGGACAAAAACACGACCTCTTGAAGTCTTTCTAAGTGGTACCTTCATGCTAAAACCACCTGGACATGTTCCTGTGTGACCTAATGTAGGTGATCCTGCTCTGGTGAGGGGGTTGGTCTAGATGATCTTTCGAGGTCTGTCCCAACCCCTGACATTCTCTGTGTGTATGTGTGTGTGTGTGTGCGAGAGATATTCATGTTATTGCTTTCTCTTACTCTATGAAAATCATACAACTACCAGTAAAGATCTTTAACAAGAACTTTAATTTGTAAAACACATAAAAATGAGAAGGAACAAAAGCAGTGAAATTATTTGTTTAAAACCTGAGTCTGTAAAAAAAATAAATGCAAAAGGGTTTACTTGTCTAAAATGTTGGGGTTTATTTAGGAATGGTGTCTCTTGGAGTGATGCCTCAATCTCTTGTAATTGTGAAATATCTCGTAAGTCTGGGTAGACCCAAAATTTATAAGCATCTGAAAAATTATGTGTAGCCAAGAATATAATCATATGAGACACAGTTGACCCCTTTATTGTACTAGGTCATGTAATAGAAAGGAGATAATCATGAGGCCAGTTTGCCTCTGTACAACTTGCTTCATTTCTCTGAATGTGCCCCATCTCTGTGCCTGGGAAAATCATGGAACAGATCCTTTTAGAAGCTGTGCTGAGGCACATGAAGGACAGGGATATGATTTGAGACAGTCAGCATTAGGGGCATTATTAGGGGCAGGTCCTGCCTGAACAATCTAGTGGCTTTCTACAATAGAGTGTCTGCAGGAGTGGACAGGGGAAGAGATACTGCTGTCATCTGTCTGGACTTCTGCAAGGCCTTTGACATGATCTCACACAACATCATTCTCTTAGATGATTCCAGAAATCAAAACTGTTGCAGAGATATGGATTTGATGGGTGGACTGTTCAGTGCACAAGGAATTGGCTGGATGGCTGCATCCAGAGAGTGGTGGACCATGACTTCAAATCCAGATGGAAGACTGTGAAAAGTGATGTTCCTCAGGGGTCTGTGCTGGGACTGGTGCTTTTTAATATCTGCTGTTTAATGATATTGACAGTGGGATTTGAGTGAACCTTCATCAAATATGCTGATGACCACCAAGCTGGGTGGTGAGGTTAATGTGATGTAGGAACAGGATGCCATCCAGAAGGACCTGGACAGGCTGCAGAAGTGGGCCCAGGTGAACCTCATAAAGTTCAACAAAGCCAGGTGCAGGGTTCCTGCCCCTGGGTTGGGACAACCCCTGTTATCCATACAGGTTAGGAGATGATGTGCTTGAAAGCAGCCCGGAGGAAAAGGACTTGGGATGGGAGGGAAAGGACTTCATGGATGACAAGCTAGAGATGAGCCACCAATGGGCATCTGCAGCCCAGAAGGCCAACTGCATGCTGGGCTGCATCAAAAGAAGTGTGGCCAGCAGATTGAGAGAGGTGATTCTGCCCCTCTACTCTGCTCTGGTGAGACCTCACCTGGAATATTGTGTGCAGCTTTGGAGACCTCAACACAAGAAGGACACAGAGCAATTGAAGCGTGTCCAGAGGAGGGCCACAAAAATGATCAAAGGACTGGAGAATCTCTTATGAGGACGGGCTGAGACAGTTTGGCTTGTTCAGCTTGGAGAAGAGAAGGCTCCAGGGGGACCTTATAGTGGCCTTCCAGTACCTGAAAAGTGCCTATGGGAAAGCTGGGGAAGAACTGTTCACAAGGGTATGTAGCAATAGGACAAGGGATAATGGTTTTAAGCTTGAAAAGGGTAGATTTAGGTGGTATATTAGGAAAAAGTTTTTCAAGATGAGGGTAGTGTATCACTGGAACAGGTTGCCCAGAGAGGTAGTGGAGGCTCTGTACCTGGAGATACCCAAGATCAGGCTTGATGAGGCTCTGAGCAACCTGATACAGTGAAGCTGTCCCTGCTTACTGCAGTGGGTTGGACTAGATGACCTCTAAAGGTCCTTTCCAACCTTACACATTCTATGATTCTATGTACAGGGATAATTATGTTCAATGTCTCTAAACTTTGTATCATCAGCTGACAGGCAGAAATAAGACAGTTCTTGGAAGCAGAATGGTATTTGGCATGAGAAAATACTAAAACCCTATTCACCTTCCTGCCACAGTAGAAAGTTACCCTGTAAACACTGTTGTTATGTTGCAAAAGGGTAATTTAAAAAATAAATACCTTCAGATTTAAATCAAAATGTAGTGGGCAACAGTGTCTTTAATGAGTTTACCTAAAGGGACCTTCTGCACCATGGAAAAATATGCTGTGTTGAACTATTAAAACTAAAATTTTTTATCAAACCTCATTGCTTTCAAGCTTATCTCTAAGTACTGTATCACAACTTTTCCTGAGCCCACTTGTGTGCATGCAGATAATCATATCTTGCAAATACCTACAGAATAATGGCCAACGTAAGGAAACATGATTGTTAGATGTAGCATACAGATGATGATAGTTTAGATTGATGTAATTGATAATAAGTACTTGTTAACACAAAACCCACAGTCAGCTCTGCAAGGATTTTCTGGTTCAGTAATTCATTGCTGCTAACTGTGGTCTGTGGTTTTCGCTGAGTTTTTTTGAAATGTGCAGAGGTCTTACTTTGCAGGCGAGAGAAATGAGGGACATCCTGTTTCTCTGTCAGTTTTGAAACTGGAAGGCAACTCAGCTGAGCTTGTAAGACAACAAAAGCCCACAGAAAACCAAAAAAATCAATGCTGTACAATGCTGTCTGCATTATGAAACTGAGACTCTGTTTTCGCTCTGTTGTAGTGGAGTCATTGCTGACACCAGTAAGTTCATGCAGTCAAATCTCTAGCCCAACCAGGGTGTTAGAAATTTTGAATTGCAGTTAGTTTAAAGAGCAGCTGGTTAGACATCTATGGAAGGAGGAGCTGGAGTTCTGTCCTGGCCATTCTCCACAAAGGCAGGCACATGCAGGCAGAGAAAAGCATTACACGTTGGGAGAATGAACAAAGACAAACAACAGCTCTAAGTACCTCCTTCCTCCTGCATTGTTAAGTGCACCTTCTGCAAAACCTGAGAGGACAGGTGATTCCCCTAAGTGCTACAGTCCCCATCCTGTTGAGGCCAAAAGGAAGTGCCTCATGGGCATCAGAGAAGGTTGTGCCCTATAAATAAACAGTTATTATCATATATTTTTGTCACTGAAATGTTTATACTTTAGATAAGTGGGATCATTGCAGGGAAGGCCATGTATGTTCAAGGAATTACCAGATACCTTGGGTTCATACTTCTGAGGAAACTACGTTAAAGTTTTATTTTCAATTAAAAAAAAAGAATGCTTACATAATTTTAACTGCTATTTGACCAATCCTGTTGAAGACCTGTTCTTTGATAAATGGAGAGGTGGAGGTTTGTTAGGAGTGGGAGAGAGGAAAAGTGGAATTCAGAAGAACCATACTAAATTCAGAGTTTTTAGTCTGTGGTTTTATAGAGCACCTATCACAAGTCCATCACTCTCCCTGTGCTGCTCTACATGGAACGTGGTCTATCGCTGCTCCAGGAGGAGAGTTCAACACTTCTAGCACTTTAGGTCAAGAGATCCTACTCCAAACCCCAGATCACTAAGCCAAGGTAACGGTTGTTTCATACCGAGAAATCCTCTGATTAATTCTGTGTGCAATGCCCAGATGCAAGAAGCCTACTATTCACCAGCAATAGGCTGCAAGCACCATCCATCACCTCTCCACATAAAATACTCTGGTTCCTATCATCAGCACTTTCAGGGGGTCCCTGTTAATTTGAACATCTCTGCACCCCAGCTTCAGCAACGGAAGGTAGAGAACTTCATTTTTTATCCCTTTCATTTCCAAGTCTGTTACTGATGCTGAAGAGGGCATGCTGTCCTCTTAACAAGCAAACATTTAAAAATCTGACCTTGTTAATCTTTAAAGTAAAACCTTGTTAAACATTGCATCAACTGTTCTGAAAAATGTTGTTCTGTTTAGTTCTGGGGGTTAAATACTTTGCCTATGGGTGTTTAGAGACATGCATTGATTCTAAACCAAAGCAGAAGCAGGCAAAAGATGTTGCCCAAAATCATCTTCTTATATAGAAATGGTTTGCTCTCTTAAAATTTCTCCCTTCTGGGTACTGCAGAGCATTTTATAAACAGGTATTAATATCACAGAATCACAGAATAATTAAGGTTGAAACACACCATAATCTAGTCAAACCATCCCCCTTCTACCTATATTTCTATATAGGTTCCAGGACCTCAATGTCTTTGTTGTAATGAGGGGCCCCAGGACCTCAATGTCTTTGTTGTAATGAGGGGCCCAAAACGTAACACAGTGTTTGAGGTGCGGCCTTACAAGAGTACAGGGGCAAAATCACCTCCTTGGTCCTGCTGGCTACGTTATTCCTGATACAGGCCAGGATGCCGCTGGCCTTCTTGGCCACCTGGGCATGCTGGGGTTGCTATGACCAAAATAACTGCAACCCAGCTCTTGTTTTAGTTATGCATTCTCCTTATACTAGCCTGGGTAACTACGTGACTAGAAGAAATAGAAGACATTGGAGATGTCTGCTAAGATGCTGCTAAGCCATGTGGTTTGTTGCCTTGTCCCAAAAGAGTGTATTTCTCAAATATATTATAGCTTCTAATTTCAACCTAGCCTGATTTTTCACACTTATATATCAGTAACAGTTCCATTACATCACCTAGCAATACACTACAACAAATTCCTTTGTTATTGTCTGTTTGTTTCTTTCATAAACTTCTACTGAAATCCATGTTAGTACCGGTCAGTCCCTGCACAACTACAGTTTTCCTGTGGCCAGGAGCTAAACTTCCCATGCTTTGTCACTAGGGTCTCCTTGGCTTTGTGGTCACCTGACCAGTCTATTTCTGCATTATCATGTCAATCAGAATGTCATGGGTAAATAAATGAAAGAACAAACAGTGAAAAAAAAGCTGTTTTAGTACAAAAAGGGCGGTGTAGTTTTCTATTTAAATAATGATTTATTAATTGAAAATATTATCAATGGGAGCTTTGAACTTCAGCCTACTGCTGACATTTTCCAGCATCTGTGTAATTCTGATAAGGCAGTACGCAGTTATCTTTTATGGTATTTTTCTCAGTAACCACACGTCTTCTCATCAATTGCTGATCTGAATACCTGAGCATTGTTACACTGTACTAGTTATTCAGGTACATATGTAACTTCCTCCACACAGCAAATCAAGTTAATCTCAAAATTATCCAGTGTTTGTAGGCAAGATACTTTAAATCATATTTTCTGCAGATATTAAAAACCAGTTCTTAAATCAGGAAGGTCCTTGTTTTACATGAGCATTGTGTTATGTGTGGAAGATGCAGTTTAATATATGTATCAGAGTTCAAACCATGTATACCACCCCAGAAATATTATAACTAGGCAGTCATATATTATGACTCTTTTTGAATGGGAGCTAGACATTGTCCAGAGATATTATTTAATTCTCTGGGAGGACAGTGGTAATTTGGAGTATATTTAATGAAAGAATATTACTGTGATCTGAACAGATTACTGACATGTCATCTGATACTTAAGCTGTTTCACATATAGAGTATCTCCCTGTGTTTTCTCCCTTGCATCTGTGAAAGAACTGTTTCCACATCAGGATCCTAAGAGCTGGGCAAGGCAATCATGTTGGTTGGTTTGCATACATATTCTGCCCATGAGCCACAATGATACAACAGTTGCACACACATTAAATAAAAGCAAATTCTGGTTTTGCCTTTCTTTCTAAACAGCAAGGATGTTAACAAAATTATCAGGTTGCAAAACAGACATTCTCCCCCCACCCATCCCCAAAAATAAACCAAACTGTTGGAAAATCATCATGGCAGGGCTTGTTGTATGAAGTCATGGGTTTAGGTCATCCCAGCAGTCATTCTGAACTGCCTTGGTTTTGGAAACTTCAGTCTAATGTATACCGGAATAAATTCTTGGCAATAGATGCTATTAGGAAAACAACACATTAGTATAACAGCAGCTTCAGTTCTCCTGACTTTACAAATGACAAAGTAAAAGGCAACATAAAACGAAAAAGAGTTTTGATCTGAAACACATATCTCCCAACCACAGAAATAAAATCATTTGGAACTGCAATGATAAGAGCTTCCTGTTGTAGGCATATTGAATCTAATTTTTTCTTTCATTTAAGAACATCTTGTGCTAATGTAGCAGAAGTTGTTGTGTCAATGGTAATAACTCTTTTTCCAGTCCCATAGCGAAAGGCAGAAACATTCTGTTTCCTGATCTCAACCACGGGGGCACAGAGGCTACCCTGCTAAGAGAGATTTTTCCCACAAACAACCCTCATCCTAAAAACATTTTAATGGCTTATGGTAAATCAGACTGTTTTGATGATTAGCACATCTCTTTTAAAGTGATTGCCTTCTACTTGGTTTTCTAGTTTGTCACTTCACAGGGCTTGTGAGGTAACTGATGTCTGACTGATGAAAAAGTTCACTGCCAGGATAATGCTGGATTACTTTTAATTACCACACTGAGGATCACATCTTGTACCTTACCTACGCTTTTTCATCCATGAAACACTCTTTGCTTTACAAACTTTGGAACACCCTTTATTTCTTTATGAATAAGAACTTGGCCAATAAAAAAGTACTTGTTCAAGCCTCTAGTAAACCAGTACCAGCATTAACATCAAACATGATATAAGGAAGTAAATAAGTTATAATCAGGTTTCACATAAGAACATTAGAAACTGGAGGAACAAGAAAATTTCCCACCATTTGTCCCCTCTTCATGTTTACCTTGTTCTCATTTTCTTTCTTTTTTTTCATTCTTCAGGTTTCTCCAATATCGAACTAACATGGCTTCTAAATTCCCTTTTAATTTTTTTTCTGCATTATAAACAGTCAGTTTATGTTATACATTAAGATACATATGCTAGGAATATTTGTTTTATGTCCAAGTGCTTAGATCTTGTAATTGAACCTTCAGAATTTTGGGGTAGGTAATTATTTAACCCATACTAAAAATGTCACACGGGTAAACAAAATATGAATCAGCTAATTTCTCGTACACTAAAAGGCTTGTATCAGGATATGGGTTACCAATATTTGATTTCAATTATTCCAGTAGCCAATTTCTTTTCTAGTGTAGAGGAGTAGCACCCTTTATCTACACAATTGTCCTTTTTTAAAATATATCCTCTAAGAGAAAACAAAATCACCTCAGTTCATTTCTAAATCTTATTGCAGGATGCTGAGATGGGATATGCTGTGCTGAGCTGATATGATACCTGGTGAGCAGGCAGTCCTTGTCCAAGACAGTTTATGGTCTATGTATACCAAGAGGATCAGTGTCAAATAAGAAGGGGTATTGGAGTAAGAGGATTGCAAGGAAGGTCAAAAAAGGGGGAACTTACTGAAACACCCACATTTCTCTCCTAGGCTGTTATCAGAATGGTTCCTGTTTGCGGTTTCTGGCAGACTTTCAGGGATAGTCAGGCCGAGCTTGTACTTGTTCTTTGCACCCATTGAACAAAAATTATGGGATCTCCTGGAAATTTATAGACTCAGGATTACCTCACAGTGATCAGGAATATTCCCCAGTATTGCAGATGAACTCAAAGTAAACATGATTTGCAGCCACAAATTCTTAGCAAATTTAAGCTGCTCTATTTGCCTACTTAGTATGGGAAGGGAAAATTCAGAATTTTTTTCTTAAAATAATCTCTGCCTCCTTTTTCTGAACACTCCTTGATTCAACTCATCTCCTCTAGCTTCCAGACTATGTGGCATAATGTTTACACTTCTCCCACTTACCTAAATAATCTATGCTCTTTCAAATTTGCCTTACATTTCCTCAACTATTTCACAAGGTTAATATCTGTGAACAGAAATCTTGCCACCACCAGCCAGACCATTTATTTGTGCCACCTGGGATCAATTTAGTGCATTATTCTGAAATGGCTAAAGTCCATTATGACTAATAAGATACCAGATAATAGACTTATTCTAGAAGTACCGTAATCAAAAAAAAAAATTCTGATAAGCAAATCCTATCTTGAGGTAACTCAATGGAAGGATTTAATCCACTAAATAGTTCTTTGAAAGTGATATAATTTTAAATAAATGATGCCAATATCCTGGTGGATTTCCCACTTTGCCCCTCCCAAGGAGAATCCACTCTCTGGTCCTTTGGTGGACTTTTTGCAAAGCCTGGAAAGAATCTTAAAATAGGCTTCACAATGGCCATTGTGGTTCCATGGTCAGGGAGCTTCTTGGGATTTGTTCGGAGTATGTTCTGCCCAAGGAATGCACAGAGGAGAGTCTCTCCAGGGCTTTGGCACCTCACTCCAGGTTGGGTAACACCCAGTCTTGGATCATTTCCAGAAATTTAATGCCTTGATTTAAATGCTACAGAGAAATCACTCTCTTCATTGACTTCCTATTTGAAAAAAAAACCTGTAGTGATTTGGGCACCCACTCTGATGGCACCCTGAGAAAACTGAGTTTAAGTCTGCATTTGGCATTAATGTTCTTCAAGATGCAGATATAAACTGGACAGAGCCCCTGCTCCTGCAGCTAAAAAGTCCTTGAACACAGGGTGTACTCCAGAGCCAAGCAATGAGGGCCAAAAGCTGGGCTCACATCCATTCATGTGAAAGATTGGGAATCCAGCTTCCTGCTTGCCAGGCAAACATTTTGACTGAGAGTTTATTATACTAGATATGGCCAGCTCACTGTTACTGCCTCTTCAAAAAGGGTGAGCCCAGCCTAGGTCTTTCAAATGGCATTGGTGAACTTTGCCCTCTGGGATGAGTTATATTTCTTGTATTGCTTTCTTAAGCCACCCCATAATTTTACATCACTCTTTACAGGGCCATATCTCCTACATGTTGCATTTTGTATTCTCTGCTTGGAGTCCAAGTTTGTAAAATATAGGCAGTTGTGTGAGGACATGCCACCACCACACCTTGCAACGGGGTGCCTCAAGTCTGAACCAACTCTGGCTAGACTCACACCCAGCTGTGTCTCTGTGGCATTGTGTCCAGGAAGTTTAGCTTTCGTTAGAAGTGAGGTGCATCAACCTGGAAGAAGCAGTGCCCTGGCTTCCTGGCTTTTGGCACACAGGAAGTATCTTTAATGACTCAGAGGAATGCTGTATAAATTACCTCAAACCTTAAAGTTGTGCAAGGGGTAAAGGCACAAAGCACGTTCAAAGGACAGTCCTAGTGTTGTCCCACAGCCTCTCTATAAAAGAGCTTTTATTTATTACAGGTAAGAGTTCTTACCATAGTTTTACTATAGATGACAGTTCTTGCTTGTTCCTATTGCAACCCCTTCCTAGAGAACATTGAAAGACACACTTGACCAGCTGCATTCAATAAAAGTATCTGCCTTCTAAGCAGCCTTGAAGGTATTTAGAAACAAAGAATCTTCTTCTTGCTTGGAAATGCCAATATATCTTTTAGAGAAAACAAGTGGGAAAAAATTCATCTGGACATTACGTTGTGCTGATATTAAACAAAGGAGAGTGAGAGGAGGTCTTGGGACCTATTGTCATGCCTCTCACAGGCTGTGATTCCACTGATGTTGAGCAGAGCTCTCCCTGTGTTGGAACTACAAGGCAAGTGGAGGTGGAAGGTTGGGTTTCCAAACTCTTCAGTAAAGGGTGACACATGCTCTTAGTAAATGGGCACAGTCATGTTGCAGGAGGTAATGGCCAGCTTGTAATTGTCACCCTTCCTCATTGCCTCAGAGACAAACTGAGGCTAGGACGTGGGACAGCAGTGGAGGAGAAAGGCTAGAAGCCTTTCTAGTGGTCTAGTTCCCTCTTTTAGGAAGATGAAACCAAACGTAACCGTGAGAACATCTGAAATCAATTATAATTGTGGTTTAAGCCTTTAAGTCATATATGATAAACATGGTATTCTTAGGAAGAGCCTACATGTACTAGCAAGATTTCTATGAAACACTCATCCAAGATATTCAACTCCAAGTCTTTAGAAAATCATTTGATTTAAAAAATGATAGCACATTTGATTTTGTTCACAACTCACAGTCATGTTGTCAACTTTTATTTTGAGCCTTTCGAGTGCACACAGTCTGAAGTCTCAGTCCTTCAACAGCAAGAGATGGAAGCACTTAAGCAGACAAATCGAGATTCTCTTGTGATCACCTGACTACAGAGGTGTTTTAAGAAAAATCTCCACTAAAATACATCTTAAGCTCAGAGCCCTTCATTAATCAGAGCTGACTCCCCTGTCACAGTGTCTATATATATAGTAGATCTCTCTGCCAAACTTGCACTCTAAACACTTCTTGAAAGACGCAGTGTACTATAAGCACTGCCCTAGTAGTGCTGTTTCTTCTCTTCGGTTGTTATTGGAGAAGAACGTTTTTGTTTAAGTCTGAAAATAAATTAGCTGATTCTCCTGTTCCCTGTTGACTCCCTTGTATGCTAGGACATAGAGGGCAAAAGAGAAGTTTTGCAACATCTAAAAAAGTCTGAACAACCACAGAAATGATGATCAAAGAAATCTGCACCCAAAGAGCCAAGTGTGATTTTCTATTTGACTTATCTGTCTTCAGAGCATGTTAAATCCTTTCAATTTCTAGAGGTTGCAGAATGGGGAAAGTTTCAAAATTTCCACAGCTTGATATGAGAAATTCACTACTACAAGAACAGCCCCCCAGAAGTCCCATGTCATATCTAACACCACCTGCTTTTCTCCAAATAATTTGTAATGTTAATAATGAAAAGGGAATAATTATCTACTTTCTTTAAATGCACAAAAAGAAATGGATACAACATAGCAAAAATATACAAAACACCGGGTAACTTACTAATGAAACCTGAATGAAGAAACAATTCACGTGTATTAAACTGCTTGCCAAGTTGTCAATCCAATAGAACAAATACATGCAACCCCAGCATATTAATACAATTTTCCTGTGAAAATTTATACTCAAAGACTTTTGATGAAGTGCTGACTGAATTTCCTTTAGTAGCACCACAGACAGTACAGAAAATCCAAGTATCCAGTTTTTAACACACTTCCAGCCTCCAGCCAGGAGGGAACCTGGAAGTGAAAGACTGTGATAGGTAAAGCACTCTGGGGTATGACCTGAACCTCAGTCTGACGTGTTCTCAACCCACCAAAGGCAACTACCAGCAAGGAATTGTCTGTGAGATTGCTCTTTGTCATCGCTTCCTGGCATAATTGCACAGAAATAGAACTCAAACATATTCTTGCCAACTTTACATTTTTAGATCTGAACATGAAAGGCCCACCCAATTCCTCTGAATTTGCTTTGCCTGCTGAAATAATCTTATTGTCCACAGAGCTAAATTCATGAGAGTACAAGCACCCCAGACAGCACATATCAACTAATCCAAAGGCTATGAACAAATAGGGAACCGGCAGTTGGGTTTTCAATCCACTTCTGCAAATATGTCTCAATATGTCCATCCATCACAGTCTATATGGGGAATACTACAGGAGGCAGCACTAACCCTCCAGGGATCATCTTAAAGGAAGTGACTTCCGGCCACAGTTCATCCATTTCATACTTCCAGAGGAATGTAAGTCCTCAGATCTCTTTTATGAGTGCAGAGGATAGCAGTTTTATCTATAAACACAAACACACCACTTTTTGACACTGCAAAATGTTCCACAGTGGTCTTTGGGCTTACTCTACATACACTAACATAAACTCACCCTCAATAAAGAAAAGTCTTTGTCACTCAATGTAGACTATCAAAAAGCTTGAGTGTCATTAATTTCTACATCCAAGAGGTCCAGCCATGACCACACTTCTACTATCAGTAGCCTCAAAGTCTCAGAAATTCTTCAGTAATGAGTCAGATCTGAGGCTCAAATCAGTCCCTCCTCCCAGCCCCCATCTGAATCAACATCAGCTTCCCTAAACCAGCTTGGCTCAGCACCAGCTGCTCAGTGCCCTGAGAGCTGGGAGGATATTTCTACATTTCCTCACAGGTCTGCTTATCCTTGCACAAGGACCTGAAATATTCAAAGGCTGGTGTTTAAGTAGGGGTATAAAAACAAGCATCCTTCCAGCTTCAGTACAATTACTGACACAAAAATATTACTGTGTCTAAGTGGAAAGGAGAGATACCTGGCACTAGTGTATAAAACAATCACATTTGGTGGCAACTGAGTTCTTGAACCTGATCTGTAGTTTCTCTGCAGCATAGCTATTTGTGAAATGGCTTTGCCTTTTTTAGGCACCACAACAACTATGGTTAGTCAGGTTTTCTCAGGGTAGTGTCTATGAAGTGAGGTATGTGCAGCTAGAAAGCAAAGGACTGACAGCAGTGTTCCCTTAACCTGGGATTCACTGGAGCCAAAATTTAACAGAGCCAAAGTTTATTGATTCTCCAGTTACAGTTCAAGGCTTGACTATTGGCTCAGGTTCCTGTCCAGGGCTGGGTAGGACTGATACTTGTTTTTAATCTCTCTGAATGGTTTTAGAGTGTGTTCTGAGCATCCAAATTAAAAAACAAAAAACAACTAAATGCTCTGCCTTCCCAGAGTGTTTTCCTTCTCATTACTCTTTCCTTAAATCAATTGTAGGCTTGCCAAAGCAGAGACTGCCTTTATCTCATGACTGAAAAAAAAGATTTTTCCTTAATGTATTACGGGAAAGAATACTGAAAATAAATCAGTAAATCAATAAGGTTAATATATCTCAGTATTACTCAGACCACAACAAAATAAAAGCTCTGGCATGTTGAATAAAAATCTACTTCTGAAAAAGAGCTCAGAGGACATATCCTAGATCTCTGCACTTTATGAGATTTTATGAGTAAAAAGGAATAGTTCCTTTCTGGACATTTGAAAACTCACCAACTCAGAGACTGGCACCTTAAAACCTTTTTGGGATTTAAAAGTACTTGGAGGTTGTCCTTTTTTTAAAACTATTTTTTACTTTGTCCAGAACATTTTGCAAGGTTTAGTTGGAGTGGGGGCCATCAGCATGCCAAGAAATTTCCCCAGAGTAATTTTCCCTAAAGAGAGCCCTATCAGTCATAAAAGAGTGACACAGCCTTTACCCACCAGTTTGGTGGCACATCTCTTCTCTTTGCTTGCAGTGAGCTAGCCCAAATCAGGGCTTTGATCTGGACTAGCAGTAAGGTGTTGACCAAAACAGGTTAATCTAATCAGAGTCTCCAAATTTCAGCTCTTGATTCTTGGATCTGTCATGGCCAAACAGAATCAGGGAAGTCATTTAGGGGAAGGTTTTCTGAAGCACACTTGGAAATTAAATATTGAAGTTTTATTAGCTATCATTGAAATTATAGCTATCTTTTTACTTTCTGAAAATCTTATTCTACCTCTGTCTATTCCTCCACTTAGAAGGTAGAGGTGATAAGTCATTTCTTATTTTCATATGTTTGAACTTCATTTTTAAGTGAAATGTCATAATGCCTCCCCTTGCCTTCCCCAGTTTTCCTTGTATAACCTAGGGTATCTCAACACTGTTGCTAAAATGTCTTAAATATGTAATTAGTGTCTTAGATTTGATGATTTCTCTGAAGATATAATACACACCACCAAGCTCCCAGATAACGTTTGCAAACAGTAGCAGACCACAAAACAAAATGAGCTTTTCACCAGACAGGTACCATGTAATTTTCATTCGCAGTTCAAACTGCTGAGGAGACAAAGCCTGTGGAAACAATATTGTTATAGCTCACGCTTGCACTCAGCTGGAAATAAAAAAGCAGACTGAAAAACAGAAGGTAGTCAGGCACGGCCTATCTCTGCCATTTATCCACGGGTTCATGCTTAACAAAAAACCTCCCTCTGACACTTAAAAAAATGACATCCCATTTTATACTGATTCATTTGTACTACAAAACTGTTGGTGCAATTGCCAGGTTAAGGCATTCACCTTTCTCTGCAAACTTATGAGGTCATGCTTGATTTGAAGAGGCTGATTAAGAACACAACTTTAATAGGCAACAGGGTAAAACAAAAGCAGGCCTGTAAAACAATTTCTTTAAAGGGATCACTCAGCTAATGACCAGGAGCACCATGCAGCTCAACAGTCCTCCTCATTACCTGATGCTTTATTCCCAGGCTGTCTCACTGACATCTGCTTGTGGAGTAAGAATCTGATTGGTGTGAACAAAGTACAGAGTCCGATCCTTCCTAATTAAGATATGTAAGGAGGAGATACAGAGAACCCTTCCCTGTTGACATGCCAGTTATCTGTATCTCAGGTTCTGTGTCACTGGGCACAAATCTATTAGCAACTCAGCAACCACGTGACTGGCCAAGCCTGAGGACTGATACTCATTGCATGATACTTCTCTCCCTAGCAAATCCTAATTCTGGGAATTAAGTTTGTCAGTCAGGTGTTAATAGAGACAATATCCTGAGAACTCGCAATCTGTCAGCCACACAATTTAATTCTCTGTTAGTACTTGCCTGTACATTTCTAATCTTCCCTGCTGCCTTTCTCCCTTTGTTTTGGGTGTTTGGGGAGTGGGGGTTGGGTGACAGTTTTATGTAATCTTCCATGAGACATTTGGGGCTTCTGCACTGATCAGAAATTCTGCCTCGCAGCTGAATTAAGCACTTCCTAGCAGAGATTGCCTCATTATTTAATTTTTAAAGATTTATTATGTTGGCAAATTTTGCCAGTCAGGTGTCCATAAAAAATTATACAACCATTTAAGCATGATTCCCTGTTTATATTGGATATAAACATAATGTTTCTTTGGTCTTTAGATAAACACAGCTATTTCAAATCAAGTTAGCAAATCAAAGAGATCAGAGCATCATTCATGGCCACTAGCCTGTACAATTTGGCTTCATCATAATTACCTAGACTTGTGGTTTTCCTTCACACCCCAAAAAATGCAGGTAAAATGTTCAAAAAGTCCCAATCCATTTCATGCTTCCTTTATGGGAAGGAGAAAAGGTTTCTATGCCTTCAATTTTAACTCACAATTTTCACCCTCATTGTGGCCTGCTCCCAGCCATGTGACTGGAAGAATTGGTAACTTTCACCTATCATAAAGACAGAAACTTTTCAAAGGTTTGGATGACAGGGAAAGTTTTTACTTTGCTGTTCAATGCTATTGCCACAGCAAATATGGCAAGGGAAGCACCCAAGTATTTAGAAGTTTGCTTTGCTTAATCTCCTAGCCAGGCAACTAAAAGCTAACACTAAAATAAAATAGCCTTTGTTTCATTTCCCATAGGTGATCTTGATAACCTTGAAGGTTGGTTCTTGTCTGGTTTCCATACAGAGACAACCTCAGGGATTTCAAAAGAATTGGTTCTGATCTGTTTCCACATAAAGACCAGATTGACACATTGCACAGTAATGCTGGACAATACTTTGATCCTTTAAAATCTTAAAGTGATTCAGAAAGCTGCAGAAGCAAATACTGTTTTGCTTAAGATAATGTTCCCTACACTGGTGGAAATCCCAAGGGCAGAGAACGTACCATAAGGTTTACTCTGAACCACTGCGTTGGTGTTTCTTAAGGCAATTTTCCACTGGCTTTCATAACTGTGACTCCAACAGTGATAAACTAATCTTTCTGGATAAATACAAAAGCAGGGAGAACTGATCTAATTCTTTGGATAAAAAATTTAAATTATGTGGTTTTAAGGTATGAAAAGAACTGTAGCATCTAAAATTATTTTGAAGTTCAATGCCTACATTCCTTGAATTACAATCAGAAGAACTACTGAAATAGGTTAAACAGAGTTTTACTGTAATATTTTTAACCCAGTTGTCAGAGAAAAATCGTCATATTACCATTAGAATTCCACAAAATGAAATAAACAAAATTAAGAGCCTACCATCAAGAAAAAGCTAAGCCCCTCGTCCTGACTTTTCAACCCTGCTTTCTACCCAGGAAAACTTCCAGACCAAGTAAAACTCTGGCTTTGGTGTACACACTTCTATTTGCACTCAGGGATATAAGGCATTAAACACAAAAGAAAAATACAAAATGTAAGCTCAGAGGTTACCAAGTTAGCCTGTCTGTTATGTCTAAATCTTGGGAAGGGCTAAGGACAGAAAAGGTTGGTTTTAGTCTTGCTTGTAAATAAATTATGTCTCATAAAAAAACCCCATACCTCCAGGTCCATGAATTATCAGTAAAACTATGTCTTCAACCTGGAGGACTGATCAATTCTGTGAGAGAAAAATCAGATAAATATTCATAGCATTGGTTATGAAATTTTCACAGAAGCAAATTAAGTAAGTTGGCAATTGACTTGGTGTTCTAAATAATGCACTTGCTCCAGGGAACTGCTGGGCTAATCCAATACTCAATTGATTAATGTATTAGTAGTTGCCAAATGTCTTTTTTCAAAGCACTGCGACTTTCTGTATATGTACCAAGTCTGGAATGGACAAGTGCGGGAGCTTACTGTTTCAGACTCAATGATGAGAGGAAACGTCTGGGAAAGAAACCAGCTTTGTTCTCATCTTGAAGATTTAATACATCCCCTTGTGATTTTGAGAATTCACTCATGGGAATTTACCACCCACAGTAAATAGATGGTTATATTTACACATCTAGAAATGCATTGGTCTGTGTTTAGTAAATAAAATTATTCATTTATAGACACACTGTACGTACCAGTCATCAAATGGACAAGCATTTGATATGAAAATGCTTCCCTTTGAGGATAAACTTTAGCAAGGCTAGACTGTATCTGTCAAGATAATAAATCCAACCATATTTTGTACAACAGTCATTCACTTCATGTTTACTTCACAAAATTATGTTCTTATCTGATGACCACAGACTTCAGAGGTAGTAAAAAACTTAATAAACGAAGCATTTTTAAAAGATCATATACCTGGGTCAGTGTTATATTCCACTTACATAGCTGAAAAACCTTAAACCCAAGGTTAGGTACTATGATATCATTACTGTTTCCTCCATCGCCCTTTCAAGGATTTTAAAGAGTAAGTATATAAGATTCACTCACTGAATTTAATTTTTAGTTTAAAATCCAAAGTATAGATGGAAAGATTTCTTTTTACCTGGTTACGGTTCTTCATAAACTTCCTCAAACCTTTTAGAAAGTCACCATTAAAAAAAAATATCCAAACTAGGCAGATTTGGCTATGGTCTTTGTTAAAAAGACATTATGCATTAGAAGAAAACCAGATAAACTTGCATACGTATTTAACTTCCTTTTTTGCCTCTCTTTTGGGATTTTGTTCCACCCCTTGCACTAGTTAGTTTATGCATCAGTTTCTGTATTATCTAAAAGATCTAAACATCTGCACGTTTTTCCAACTCTACACTGGAAAGAAGTTATTTACTGAACTAAATGTGATCTTGCTAAATGCTTATAGCCACCTGAACAATCAGTCTGATTTTATTCCCCCCTTGATTACAATGCTTGCAGTTATTCCAAAACAACTGTAATTAGCCATTTGGAAAGAGTAGAGTAAATGTATACATTGCTGCTTCCCCACTCAGCATGCTAATTGCATCTATCTGTAGAACTCTGAAGTTTGCAGTCCTTAAATATGGAGGCAGCACAGAAAATACACCATAGTGGGACCAAGACAAACTGTATGCTATACATCAGCCAGGAGTGAATTTTTGAATGAATACCTTGATAAGCGTTGACACAAACTCAGTTCTGGTGGCAGGAAAACAAAATAAAGGGAAGAACATTTAAAAAGTAGTCTTTCTTTTACATAACTTTCATTGTTAAAATTTGATGTTACCTTCCTTCTACAAAGCAACTTTCACACATTTTTCCTTGTTCTTATCTTGAAGTATGAACTCCTTAATGAATCTGAAATTTAAAAGAGTATCTCTCAGCTGGGGGAGACAGGACAAGTGACTGTCTTGAAGAAACATCTGGCTTAGGTCCATATAAGAAAAAGCATTGTGGCAGGCACTTGAATACGGAGTGTAAGAGACTTGCACAACTTTACAATCCTCACCTGCCCTCTATAGTTTGTAATGAGGTTTCACATTGCAGCTAGCTGTGCTGTAACCAGGCTTGAATGATGGTGGAGAGAATGCTTTGTATTTGGAACAGAAATATATTACCTGCTAGTTCTCTTCTTCTAAATTAATGCCCGTTGCTATATGAAAATACAAGTGAACTATTCAGGCCAGAAAAACTGATGATGAAATTTGGCAGATGTATCTTTGATGGTCCCTGGGCCACTGGAACGTATGTTATTTCCTATGGGTACTGAAAAGGCGAAGTTTTAAACATTATAAAAAGTTATAAAACAAGCTTTACAATCAATTACAAGTCTAAGTTTGATTCACAGAAACTGTTCTGTAAACTCCTGTGAACATAATCTGCCTCACTACAAACTCCTTCCTTGAATAATTTGCAGCCAGAAGGATCTACGCGTGTCAGGTCATTTACTGTTAATGCGGATGAATAGCTCAGCTTGCTCCCATTCATTTCCACGGTCAGCAAAGCCTTTTGACTTTCCATGTGCTTTTGGTCTGTATTAAGTATTATTTACCATTCGCATATCTGAATGCATCTGTGTGCTTTCTCTAGGTCACTTCTGAGTTTTCATGTGGTTATGACATTTTTCAGTGTGTGAGTCACCCCAAGAAGCACAGTGTGTGCACTGGAGTCAAATCAGGAAAGGACAGCTGCAACTGATACAAGAGGAAGATACCAGTTCTCATGACACTAAATGAACTAATATGGGGACTGTTCTGTTAATTACATCAAGATAAACAGAAAACAGCCAACATATGCAAAGAGTAAGTCATCAGGCATGCTCATCAGTCACCAGTCCATCTCACTGAAACAGGGTTAACGTGACTCTGTCTGGGATTTCCAATGCTCACTGGAAGTTGAGGCCTGTCAGGAGGACTCTGTGAATGCAAATGTGTTCAGTGCTTCAGCTGCAGAGCCAGCATTTCCTGGAAGCATCCAACTCACTCCACTTTTATGTAAGCCAAATTGCCAAACTCATGTGGATGTATATGACAATAGCAGATATTTGGCATCTAGGGAAAAGTTACAGCTCTGACACAATCACTATGGACTACAGTAATTAAGTGAAAACTTCACAGTCTTCCAGGAAAAAAGGTATTGGGAAACTCAGACATGTGACAGTACTACCTGTGAAAAGAGTAATCCCACATGAAGAAACAAGTGTTGCAAGGAAGAGTGCACAGAGCACTTTTTCCTTTTTCAGTACACATAGAATCATAAAATCATTAGGGTTGGAAAAGACCTCCAAATCGTCTAGTCCAACCAACCCCCTACCACCTATATTTCTACCTAAACCATATCCAAAAGTACCTCATACAACCTTTCCTTAAACACCCTGAGGGATGGTGACTCCACCACCTCCCTGGGAAACCCATTCCAAAACCCAAACACTCTTTCTGAGAAGAAATGTCTGCTAATTTCTAACCTGAACCTTCCCTGGCACAACTTGCAGCCATTCCCTCTTGTCCTGGCACTAGCTATCTGCAAGAACAGGCTGATCCCCAGCTCACCACAACCTCCTTTCAGGTAGTTATTGAGAGCAATAAGATCTCCCCTGAGCCTCCTCTTCTCCAGACTGAACAGTCCCAGTTCTCTCAGCCACTCTTCCTAAGACTTGTGTTCCAGACCCTTCATCAGCTTCATTGACCTTCATTGGACTCATTCCAGGGCCTCAATGTCTTTCTTGTAGTGAGGGGCCCAAAACTGAACACAGTGTTTGAGGTGTGGCCTCACCGGAGCTGAGTACAGGGTGATGATCACCTCCTTGGTCCTGCTGATTACGCTACTCCTGATACAAGCCAGGATGCTGTTGGTCTTTTTTGCCATCTGGGCACACTAATGGCTCATGTTCAGGTGCGTGTCAACCAACACGCCCAGATCTTTTTCCTCTGTGGCTTTCAAGCCACCCTGCCCCAAGCCTTTAGTGTTGCCTTGGCTTGTTATGACCAAAGAGCAGGACCCCTCACTTTGCACTGTTGAACTTCATCCCATTGACCTCTGCCCATCAATTCAACCTGTCCAGGTCCTTCTGGAGAGCCTTCATATCAACTGGCAGATTGACACTCCCAACTTGGTGTCACTTGCAAACTCACTGAGTGTACACTCAATTCCCTTACCCAAATCACCAATAAAGACATTTAAAAGGATGGGTCTTGATTGATACCCCTGGGGAACACTATTTGTGACTGGTCACCAGATGGATTTAACTCCATTCATCACCACTCTCTGGGCCTGGCCATCCCACCAGTTTTTAGCCCAGTAAAGAGTGTACCTGTCCAAGCCATGGAGAATACAGTGGGAGACTGTGTGGTGCCTCAAAAAGTTGAAATCAAATCTCAATCTATCTAGTATTATTATTATGCTTCTTTCAGTCATGTGTCAAAGGCTTTGCTGAAGTCAAGGTAGACTGTGTCAGCAGCCTTTCACTCATGCACTAGGTGGGTCACTTGGTCATAGAAGGTCATTTGTCAGACAGGACTTGCCTTTCATGAACCCATGCTGGCTGGGTCTGTTAGCCAGGTTGTTACATATTTGCTCTGTGATTGCCCTCAGGATGACTTGCTCCATGATCTTCCCTGGCACCAAGGTCAGGCTAACTGGCCTGTAGCTGCCCAGGTCTTCCTTACGACCCTTCTTAAAGGTGGGCATCATATTAGCAAGTCGCCAGTCATCTGGTACCTCTCCAGCTGCCCAAAACCGCTGCTGGATGATGGAGGCTGGCTTGGCAGTCACATCCACCAGCTCCCTCAATACTCTTGGGTGGATCCCATCTGGCCCCATGGACTTGCAACAGTCCAGGTGGAATAGTAGGTCTCAAGAACCTACTTTTAGTAGGATGATTCCGCTGCAACTGAGGTCACTTTGGATATATCTATGCTGTTCAATCAGAGGTGATATCAAACACAGCCTTGCTTGTCCGCACTGATTAGATGGTATCTCTTATTGTTTTCTCCCATGCAAAGCCTGGAAATGTTTCTGATAAGAGCTCACCCTAAGGATTGCTTCCAAGGCTGCATGGAGACTGTAAGATTTGGTCCCTCTGCCATAGTGTCCACACTCCATCAAACTTAACTAGAAAGGCTTAGAACCCTCAGGCTCCTGTGCCCTCTTATGCCACAGCCCAGATGCATGCAATACATGCAGTTGCATTTCATGCAGTGCCACCACCCTGGTAACCTGCAGCAGAGCTCTCACAGTCTCTCAGACAGCTTGAACTAGAAAAGTGTACATTCAATAATGCCCTGGGCAGCCTACCATGGAGGGACAGGAGTTTATGCTGCCTGGATGTCAGTACTAGATGCAGAAGGCAGACCAAGTTTATCTGTAAACTGCATAGATACACCACAGTTGCGACACTCAGTCTTAGGGTCAGGGATTTAGCAGGATCCTGTGGCAGCAGTGTAGCCCTTCATACACTTAGTGCTCACCTATGCCAGCAAACTAATTGTGGACAAATCACTCCCAGCTTATGTCTGCATGGCTAAGCTCTCTTTGTGACCCAAACATATGCTCCTTTTCCATTCTGGGACCTGCCTGGATTGAGGTTATCACACAGCCAGTACAAAAATGCTGTCAGGAACTGCTGGTACCACCCAGTGCCACCCCAGGGAGCACGTTAATGGCAAGAACAACATCATGCTCTGACCCCATGGAGTTTGCTATGTAACATGTAAGGATATTTAACAAGCCAGTGCAGGAATTCTGCTAGGGAGAAGCCAGGAAATACTGTGTGCTTGGCCTTCTTCAAAGCCAGCTGGTAGTTTCTATTCTATCCGCAGGCAGATGTGGGTGTGCAAATTGATTAAACTTAAAAATTTCATCGAGACTGTCTCTCTGTCAGTGATGGGATGTGTGGGATGCACTTTTGAGAGCAAATTACAGCTGTAACTCAGTTATTGTCAACACATAAAATATTTGGAAACTTTACAATTGGAAAAACATGTGGAATGTGTTGATTTGTACTTGCTTGGTTTTAAATTTTACCTTGAATATTTAATAACTATAGCAATCCATGCAGTAGAGCACCACATATATTTCGCCACATGACTGCACTAAGCAATTTTTGAGCCAAGAAGGATAAAATAAAATAATCTACTGATTTATCATTTAAGATTTACTCTCTGAAAGATCAACTTAAGTCACATTAACCAACAGCAACAGAGAAAAGACAAGACTCTAGAAAATTCACTATCCTGT
The DNA here is from genome assembly GCA_027925045.1 of Hypotaenidia okinawae. Lineage (NCBI taxonomy): Eukaryota > Metazoa > Chordata > Aves > Gruiformes > Rallidae > Hypotaenidia > Hypotaenidia okinawae. Next base: position 18,301,294 of record BSDF01000005.1, on the reverse strand, counting down.
TTTAATTTGTGCAACATGCTCATAATGCTTTAAGGGCATTTGAACTGTCATACTAACAGGAAATAGAGCAGCTATAAAATTTGAGACAGAAAAATACAAGGACACAGGTCCTGGAAGGAGCCATAAGAAAATATAATTTGTGGTATTTTGCATCATTTAATAAATCAGCAAATCTTCTGACATAATACTGATAAAAATCTTCACTTGAATTATCTTTGTATTGTATACAGAAATAAAACTCCCTTCATTTTACCATATATCTCTGGTAATCATAATAATGATAGGAAAATTCAATTTCTAACAGTTATACATATTGCTATTATGATGATTTACTTAGATCATTTGACTTTGGATCACCCAGCTGACAGTCACTTCCTTATGATTCATAACCTAATAATTTTCAGTATTTCTACTGCGGATGATGCTTTTATTTATTCTTCACTATATTCTTCACAGAACAACTGCTCCACATTTATGCCATTTATGCCCAGAATAATTTTTTGTTCCTAATCTTGCTATGATTCTACGAATAGGTATTTCTCAGACATATGTAATCACAGTGCATCTGTCTGCTTTTACATTTGCTCATTTCATAGTGGATTAAGTGCAGTTGGTGTTTCTCTAGATGAAAGCAATCATTCAGGTTGTGGATGATGTGATAGATTTAGAAAATGTCCTGGATATTATCGTTATTCACACACATTATTTTATAAATAATTGCTCACGGATGTTCCTCATAGAAAGGGGTCTGATGCCATTTATTTAACATTCAAGGTTTAGTTGTCAATTAGCTCGCTTCTTAGGATATCATTCCACATTTGAAATCGTTCAGAAGCGGAACTTAGGTGCAGTCTTGTCTCTTACTCCATTCTCTTGCCCTTTTCAGTCATATTAATTGACCCATTTTCCCAGCCGTCTTCTGAACCAGAAATGCTCCTGTTGAAAATCACAGGCCTTTTTGGGGGTAATATTTATATATATATGTACATATATATATATATATAGCTTTTAAAATAAATTGGTCTGAGATTAATACACAGCGGTATACTTAAATCATTCTTGATTTCAACTGGAAGTGCCATACCTGTGTTTCACTATAGGGGTCACAACACCTGCCTCCCCTTTCCCCCTCCCCAGGAAGACACAAACACACTATACACATATTTTTGTCAGCTGGATAATGAGATACCTGTCCTTAAAAGTTCATGTAACTGGTAACCTAGGGAAACAATTACTGTCAACCTTATTCTTCAGCAGCTTGAGCAATGGGAACTTTGTTACAGACAGCAGCAGAGAAAGGTCTTGGCTGGAGTGATGAAGAGAGACCCTCAGAAACTGTCACCTCATGCATGGTGACAGAAACACTGACTACATGTCTGGATAAATAAAACAGAGAATCCTTTTATTTTATGATAGGTGTCTACTACAGGCCACCTGAGCAAAGAGAGACTACTGATGAGGCTTTCTTACTTCAACTGCAGGAGGCATCATGGTTGCAGGCCCTCATCCAGATGGGATGAGGGCCTGACATCTGCTGGGAAAACCACATGACGAGCTGCAAGAGATCCAGGAGGCTCCTTGAGTTTATAGATGACAACTTTCTGGTTCAAGTATTGGACAGACCGACCAGAGGTGATGCATTGCTGGATCTGGTGTTCACCAATGTGGGGGAGATCATTAAAGGTGTTAAGGTTGGAGACAGCCTGGGCTGCAGTGACCACGCCCTAGTTGAGTTTGCGATCTCAAGGAATGTGGGCCTGGCAAAGAGTGGGGTCAGGACCCTGAACTTTAGGAGAGCAAACTTTAGGCTGTTTAAGGACTGGTTGGCCAAGATCTCCGGGGAGGTGATTCTTAGAGACAGGAATGTTGAGGAAAGTTGGCTACTCATCAAGGATGCCTTTCTGAGAGCTCAAGGGCTCTCTGTCCCTCTGAATAAGAAAGTGGGCAGAAGGCGCATGAGACCAGCATGACTAGGCAAGGACCTGCTGGTCAAACTGAGGGAAAGGAAAGGCAAATACAAGCTCTGGAAACAAGGGTGTGTAGCCTGGAAAGAATACAGGGATGCTGTCAGGACTTGCAGAGATGGGATCAGGAAAGCCAAGGCACAGATGGAACTGAACTTGGCGAGGGATGTTAAAAACAACAAGAAGGGATTTTACAGGTACATTGGCCAGAAAAGACAGGCCAAAGAGAGCGTACCCCCTTGGTAAATGAGAAAGGAGAATTGGCTGCAAAGGATGTGGAGAAAGGTGAGGTACTGAATGAGTTCGTTGCCTCAGTTTTCTCTGGCAGTCAAGATTCTCATAATTCTAAAGTCCCAGAACCTTGCATCCCTGAACCTCTAGGTGGGAACTGGGGGAGTAATTTCCCCCCACTGTAAGGGCAGAGCAAGCCCGAGACCGCCTCATGAGAGTGAATGTCTACAAGTCTATGGGGCCGGATGACATGCATCCCAGGGTCCTGAAGGAGCTGGCTGATGTGGTTGCCAAGCCACTCTCCATCATATTTGAAAAGTCATGGCTGTCAGGAGAGGTCCCTGGGGACTGGAAAATGGGTCATGTCACTCCATTTATAAGAAAGGGAGCAAAGAAGACCCAGGGAATTACAGGCTGGTGAGCCTCACCTCTAAGCCTGGGAAGATCATGGAACAGATCCTCCTGGATGACATGTTGGAGCACATGAAGGATGAGCATGTGATCTGGGACAGCCAGCATGGCTTCACCAAGGGAAGGTCATGCCTTACCAATCTGGTGACCTTCTATGACGGAGTGACAGTGTGTGTAGATAAAGGGAAGGCAACTGGCATCATCTACCTGGACTTGTGCAAGGCCTTTGACACAGTCCCCCACCACATCCTTATCTCTAAATTGGAGAGATGTGGATCTAATGGGTGGACCATCCAGTGGATAAGAAACTGATTGACAGAACGTAGATAAAGGGTGGTGGTCAGTGGGTCTATGTCCAGTGGAGGACGGTGACAAGCAGGGTCCCCCAGGGGTCTGTCTTGGGACCGGTGCTCTTTAACATCTTTATCAATGACATGGATGATGGAATTGAATGCACCCTCAGCCAGTTTGCGGATGACACCAAGCTGAGTGGTGTGGTTGACACCACAGAAGGAAAGGAGGCCATCCAGAGGGATCTTGACAGGCTGGAAAGGTGGATGGGCCTGGGTGAATCTAATGAGGTTCAACACTGTGAAGTGCAAGGTGCTGCACTTGCGCCGGAAGAATCCCAGACATAGACACAGACTGGGAGAAGAGCTCCTTGAGAGTAGCCCTGCTGAAAAGGACTTGGGGATTCTGGTAGATGAGAAACTTCACATGAGCCAGCAGTGTGCTCTTGCAGCTTGGAAGGCCAGTGGTATCCTGAGCTCCATCAGAAGAGGGGTGGCCAGCAGGGACAGGGAGGTGATTGTCCCTCTTTACTCATGAGGCCCCATCTGGAGTCCTGTGTCCAGATCTGGGGCCCCCAATACAAGAAAGATGTAGAACTGTTGCAGAGGGTTGTCCACGAAGATGATTAGGGGGCTGGAGCACCTCCCCTACGAGGAGAGGCTGAGGGAGCTGGGCTTGTTCAGCCTGGAGAAGAGAAGGCTGCGGGGGGACCTCACTTGCAGCCTTCCAGTCCCTGAAGGGAGCATACAAACAGGAGGGGAATCAACTTTTTAAAAGGGTAGACAATGGCAGGACAAGGGGGATTGGATTAAAACTAAAGGAGGGAAGGTTTAAATTAGATTTTCAGGGGAAGTTTTTTACAGAGAGAGTGGTGAGGTGCTGGAACAAGCTGCCCAGAGAGGTGGTGGATGCTCCTTCCCTGGAGGTGTTCAAGGCCAGGTTGGATGGGACCCTGGGTAACCTTGTGTAGATCCAGGCCTGGAGATTGGTGGCCCTGGCTGTGACAGGGGTGTTGGAGCTCTATGATCCTTGGGGTCGCTTCTAACCCATGCCATTCTATAATTCTATAATTCTATGATTTTCTAGAATCCCTGTTTTCTAAATAACCATCAGTGAGGGAAGACTAAAATGTGTTGCATCTCTTTGTGTTCAGGAAGTTCCCTATTTTGCTGAGGAGCAACTGTGTTTCCCCAATTCTATGCATGAATCAACAGTTATTTACTTCATGCCCCAGCCCTTCTGAGTTCCTCAGAATTAATCTCTGGTCTTTTCAGGTATTTTTACTGATATTAGAATTGCAACATGCCCTCACATTTGCTTGGTGGATATGGAGTTCTCTAGCACTGGAACTGCTCTGGTCCAAATCTCGTTTCTGCCTGCAGAGACTTATACCCACTTTTAAGATTACCAGATTTTCAGCCCTTTTGAAAAAATAATTCTTTGTTACTTAACTTGCCTGTTACTACTTGAATTAGGTCCCATCCTAACAATTAACAAAATCTCTAATCGCTAAAAGAATATCCTCTCAAACAATCTCATCAGTTGTCACAAAGGACAAGTCACTATTTCCCTATCACTATCACTTTTAAAAAAAAAATATTAAAAAGAAAATACACAAGGACTTGGTTTGTTGGTTTGGGTTTTTTTATTTTGTTTGTTTGTTTGTTATTCCCTAAAATTTGTACTGATGCTGAAATATTCTGTTCTAATTAGAAAATATTTCTTCAGTACATTTGCACTAAGGACAGTGTGTTCCAGACACCATCTTCTGTGTCTTGAAATAACAGCCAGCAGATAACAAAACTGCAATGAAATAAATTAAGAAACCAAAGAATATTCTAAGAAATGTATTTTTGCAGAAGAATGCAATGTGCAATGCCATCAACCAATTTTTTTATTCCACATAAATGGGTACTAAGTTCTTCTATAAACCAGTTCAGAAGTTATAAAACACTGTATAGCTCCATTTCATTAACCTTCAACTACATTATATGCATCTACCTTTATATTTTTAGAAGAAAACATTAAAATTCTTTCACAGCAAGTCCATTGTTCCTGAGTAATATAGATGGATGTAAATGACAGTAGATATATCCCTGGTGCCAGATGAGTCATGCAGAGAGCATCTGTGGAGGAGGTGAAACAGAAGCTTCACCCACTTGGCATCTCCCCAAGCTGAGGAGAGAACTCCAGCCAGCCTGTGTCTACTTGCATGAGTGCCACAGGGAATAACACCCACTGGTGCCACACAAGCATGTTTCTCCTATGGCTTCCTAGAGCCCACCAGAAGAATTTGTGTAAGACAGCGCCTACCAGTGATTCATTAGTCATCTAGCGTTGTGCAGATACACCATTATTGGTCACTGAAGAAGATTATTAAGACTCCATGAAACACCCCGTTTACCCCCAAGAAAAAGCAAACAACAAAACCAAAACCCAGAAGGGAATCATAGCAAATCCGGGATTGTTGAATTAGATTACCTTCTCTGGAGCTGAAGAGAAAAATATTCTGGTCACCTCCTAGTCAACTCTAAAAGGAAGTCTTTCCTTAGGAGATAACATGCATTCCTCAAGATCAGATATAATGCTCTCTTAAAACATCTTGATTTGGGATCCATAAAAAATGAGTCCAACAATAACTGGTTCTGTATTCACCTCTCTTCTCCTGTTGAAAATCCATCTTGTATTGCCTCATCCTTTATCAAAATATTGGTAAAGCATTGGAGATGTATCTATATGAATTACAAAGCTCAAACCCTTCCTTTACTCCTCATCTACCATAGTTTGTGGTGTACCCTGAGTTTCTCACTTGTAAGTGAGGCTACGACAGAGATGCTGTTATGTTGTACAATTCCACTCCTATGGCTATGCAAATGTAAGTAAAAGCATTTTCAAGCACTGTATTTGAATACACAGCAATAATGGGAACGGGGATCAGCCTAACAATAGAAGAGATTACAGAGAGCATTCAGATGTCAATAAATTAAAGGGAACTTGCTAAAATAATGTTCAAAATACATGGAATAGCCAATTTAGAATTTTCTTCCTTCTGTTCAGGGAAAACCAGTAATGTGCTAAAGTATTGATAGATAGGTCAGAAATGGTGAAGATGCTCACCTGTGAGAGCAATGTCTGCTTCAGTTACCCCAGTTTTTACTCAGAAAAGTTTGCACAAGTGGAGCGTGGCACATTTTGGAACCTTCTCTCATGATTTTTTTATTTTGGACTACTATAGAGCTTTGGCCTAATTTTGACTCTATTTAGAACAAAGTCTGAGATGTAACCTCACTGCAAATTCAAATAATATTGAGTTAATGTTCTGCAAAGTGAGTTTTTGAGACAATAAAAGGACCAGACAAGGGGTAGATAAAACTGTAGGAGCTGGATGAAGAGGTAAGTGAAGAAAAAGCTAAGAAATAAAAATGGAAGGATGAAAGCAGAAGCATCAGAGACAAAGCTTTATCAATGTCTGGGTGACAGCTAACATGGAAACTATGGCATTGCCATATGCACAGATGAGGTTCAGAGCGTTTATTTAACTAACTTTCCAATGTGCCCAACACTATCCAGCTTCTCAGTAGAGCTTACTGCCTCCACATTCACTTTGTGATGCTACTTCTAGATGGAAACTGGCTTGTTTTCAATTGATTCAAAGACTGAGCAGATGAAACTTCTGGCTGTCTAAACAGGTGGCAAACCCATAGTTAACATCCTATTTTTAATCTCTGTTGAGTTTAATCTAAATTAGTTCTTATTCACTCAGCCCAAGATTCCCAGGACAAGATAAGATTTTCTTTACTTACCTAAAACAAGTATATGTGAGGAGGTTGTTCCAATGAATACATGTTTCAGGGTTATAGCTCTGACCTCCCAAAGTAATATTTCCAATGATTGTCTCTTCCTTCCATGAATCTGATGAGTATTTTGAGCCATCTCTCTGAGTCTAGAGACATTTATTCCAGTAGAAATTCCTTCATGTCCCTGCTAAAGCAATTTTCACTGATTCAGTTTTATCTGTTTTTCTTCCCCTTCATAGCCCTAGCTGCCAACACTATTCCACCAGTATGATCATTATTTCCATATCTCCTGAAAAGCACATCCACTTCACTATCAGTATAGAAGTCATTATTGGGTTTTTGTCACACCGTTTTACCAAGCAGTCATGGCTCTGCTTGATCTCAGCTGCATAGTTCAACAAAATAATAATTAAAAAAAATAATAAAAACATGTAAAAATCAGGCATTTCTTGCATCTGACTTAACACATAACAACATTTATTATACAATGGAGAGAGCCAATCACAGTTCTACATTCTAAAGCCCCCCAGATGACATCTTTTTGAAAAATATCTTGAAAATATTGTCAACACTTCTCTGAATTATGTGTCATCCTGGCTTAGGTTATTTTTTTGTAGGTAATTGAAAATGCAAAGCCTGAAGATTATCTAAAGCATTCTCATTCAAATATCTGCTACACAATCGGATGCAGTTAGCACACAAATATTTATCAATTATCCCATAAACATAGCAATACAAGCAGTTTCTGAAAATAACTTGGCTTGTTTGTTTATTTTCCCTCCAATACCCTCTTGTTAATTTTCACACATCCTCAGCAGCAGAATACTGGCTGCAAAAACTCTATTCAACAGCAGAAATCCAGTTCTGTACGTGACTGACCAATTTGGATGGACCACTGTGATGGAATATTTTAGTCAACAGACAAATGTGAAAACAGGAAAAAATCAGTCCAGTGCACCACAGAGAAGACATTCAGTATCTCACATTGAATGACATGATTTTGGAAACTTGGTCGTTGTCTTGTTTTACTTGAAACTCAGGAGACCTTTCTCAGGACTCTCTCAGGTCAAGTGGCATCATACTGTTAACAAACTGGCCTGCCATGAGCAGACACAGTTCCTTCATGAGTGGGTTCATAAATTGATCTGAAGAATCACAATCTTTAGTTTGAAGGAGGCTAAACCGAACTCTTGTTGTTATCTCAGTCCTAAGCTAACCTACAGACCTTTGCCCAGGTGTTGTTTTAAACCATTTCACCTTATTTTCTCTAGTAATTATTTACCAGTTAATTTTACATAGGCAACATTTTCAAATGCATTTGAATTGAAGAACTCAGAAATGAACTCTAACTAGTGAGACATTATATTACCCTCTTTGTCTCCTTCTGGAACTCTAAGCAATTACATGCTTAGTACTTGGAATAAATATGCAGATTATTTACCCCAGACAATTGCTGGTAGACGTAATTATACCAGGACAAACCCACCCCTTACATCATATTGAAGTCATTGGTCAAAGGATGGCTATGGCCTACAGTGTCCAAGATGGCTGTCATTTCAGGGTGGGAATGCTTGAACTTCTCTCCTATCAAAGTCCTTTGACGTAGTTTCTGAAAGATAAACCTGATAATTTTCTATCTTGGTATATTTATATTGGCAACTAAAATGCCTTGCCACTCAAAACAAAATAAGGAAAAGGGTAAAATTCAGAAAAGCTTGATTTGGTTGTGATAGGGCTGTGATTTTATAAAACATTCTGGTCCTGGCTTTGCCACTTCAGTTTTGGCTTTGCCACTTCATCGCTGCAAATGATCCATCCAGAGCAAATGATTCACAGCTGAATAGGTAGCAACATAGTAAATATAAAGTCTTCTCTTTCTGCCTGTAAAGCATATGCATTTCCATAGCAGCACTATAAAAGCTGAATAAGGAATAGGACTTTGTTATACATAAGATAAATTCAGTCTGGGATCAAAGGAGCATGTCTGCTGACTGAGGATTTAAGCTACTACTTATTACTACTATATCATTTTAGCTACTACTGTCTGTACCACGCTACCACAAAGCAGAGTATCTTATAAGCCCTACTTTTGCACTTTTCATTTCAATGCAGTTATCCAATCTGTAAACTGCAGTTATAACTCAGTGATGTTCTACATCAGGGGAGGTACTTTAGAGAAGTACACTGATTCCATATAGGAAAAAACATCTGTGATGAGCCTATTGTTTCCTACTTTGAAAGAACAAAATGTGTCTTTTAAACATGAATGTTGCTCTTCTTTAAACACAAAAGAGTATAAATGGGTGTAATAAATTTTATTGTAAAAAGAAAAAGCTTTGATACAAGCAATAATTTTTTATACAATGACTTTTCTACAGAAAGTGATGAATTATCAGGAATGTCAATGCATGTCCTTTTTCTCATTTAGGTTTATTTCATCAAGAAACTGGACTGAGAAAAAGATCTCTCAACAGAAATACCAATGTATTTTGTCTTCACATAAAAAAAGTAAAAAGCTAAGTGAAAAGATCAGAACTGGGGAACTGGTTGGTAAAACTGGGTTGTGTAAGGCTGTCTGGCACCAAAATCTGATCCAGGTTTCATGCATGACTCCAACCTCTACCATGTAATATGGGACATGAAACAAAATATCCAGCCTGTCAAACAATAAATATTGGGGTTTTAAAAAACAGATCCAAATTTATCATGCCAAATTCTATTTGAGTCACAGTAATTTTAATATGCTAATGAAATTAATTTACTGACAGATGTAGTTAATTTGATATATTTCCTTTGCTACTGATATCTTGTCTGTGTGCCTATTCCTTCCACAGCATAGCCAGCAGGGAATTCAAGGTAAACACTCATTACCACAGCAAAGTGCCAAGACAAACTGAGAAAATAATTAGGATGAGGCAAAACACAGACAATCTTCAGACTCTGTACATTCAAAGAACAGCCTCCAGCTTTGTACAAATAATTTCAGGATTAAAGCAGATACTTGTTCCAATAGAAATAAAGAACACAAACAGGAATGAGGTTATGAGTCCCTACAGAGAACCAGCACCTGCTCCCAACTGATGGAGTGCAAGCAACAGGAAAATTATGTTTATTTAAATCACCATGATGAGACTGAATTGTGGCTAAGCTTCTAAATGTTATTCTAATGATTTAATAAGATTCTCTTCACCAGGCTGACTTGTACAACCAGGAACAATGCATTCAGTTACTCTTCCTGCCTTCTGTGGAGGCATTTCAAAGCAATGAAAAGACTGGAAAGCAAAAAAACTTGGCTTGGGTCAGCTGCACCAAGTATCAGAAGGCTAGATGGACATCTGAGCCTGCCCTGGTCCCCCTGAAGGGTAACAGTCTTTCACCAAGCCATGCACTAATGTAGCAGTCTGTAAAGCTCTTGGTTGCAGTGGTACCTGTGTGGTACCTAGATTAACAGCTCTTCTGCTTTGAGAGCACAAATACCATCCTGTAGGCATTTTTCCTTTATAGACTATGAAAGCTGATCAAGATTTAACTAGTTATATTGACAAGGACAAGTGTTTGTTTACCACCCTAGCAAATGCATCCTTATATGTCTATTTAATAGTATTAGAATTTTTCCTTCCCATTTACCACTGGGTCATTTTTTTGGGCATAATTTCCCCCAGAATTAGTTCTTTCAGTAATTTCCATAATAGTGACATAAAGTTCAGGTGTTCAGGTGTTTTAAATTACTAAATGTGTCCTTTTAGTTTTATTTTTTTTTGGCTCTTAACTTTTATAGGGCTATGTACTTCGACTGCAGTTTATGGACCAACACCTAACCTTCCTGGAATACAGATGGCAACTCTTTCTTGATTTTTTTCTTCAGCAGCTGTCCAGTTCATTTTATTATACTGTGGATATTATTACATAACTATTCTGCTTAATAATCAAATTTGGCCTTCCCCAACACACGATTTCCTTGAATTTGAGAGTATTTCGTTTTCACCATCTGAACATCTTTACGTTCCCACAATGATTCTGATACATTTTAAAGAGTCTGCCTAATTGCCAAGGACTAAGTGGAGATTTTCATCTTGTATGATCATTGTGAAGTGAAACTGAAGCATTCCCTCTCTCACACTCTCCACAAAATCTTGCACTTTTGGTAAAGGGGATATAGTCTGAGTAATGAAATGAAAAACAATTCTTGTAAGAAACTTTTCTGTATATTGTAGAATGCTTTGCAGGGATTATTTTATTCTATTTTACAGGGCCAGTATGCAGTAGAGAAACCGATGTAAGATTGCAGTAAAAAAATATAATAAAAGTTGAGTTGCCTAAAATGCTGGCCAAAGATACAAGTCAGCTCACACAGAAGCGCTCAAGATATCAGTGAGAAAAATTTACAAATCCCTTCATAATGGGAATTCAACAGATGATGAATCTCCTAAAAAGAAGTTTTTTTGTGTCCCCCCACAAATCAGGAGAAGTACTTTAAAAATAATGAGAATTCTGGCTCCAGCACCTGGTTTGTAATGGGATTATACAACCAGGGCAAATCAAAACTAGTGGGTAAGGCCAGCCACACATCTGCTTTCCATATGCTGTGAGCCATTTGGACACAAGCTGGCAAGAGACAGTGATTAAGCTCAAAGGGGAGGGGTGGCTCTCTGCTCTCTGATTCGGTCTGACAACAGCATCTCATGATGCTGCAGAATCATAGAATCATAGAATTATAGAATTGTAGGGGTTGGAAGGGACCTCGAGGGATCATCAGGTCCAATCCCCCTGCCAAAGAAGGTCCCTAGCTCATATTGCACAGGCAGGCCTCCAGACAGGTCTTGAATATCTCCAGAGAAGGAGATGACACCACCTCCCTGGGCAGCCTGTCCCAGGCTCTGTCACCCTCACTGTGTAAAAGTTCTTCCCCATGTTGGTGCAGAACTTCCTGAGCTCCAACTTGCAGACATTGCCCCTTGTCCTGTCTCCACAGACCACTGATCATCTTTGTAGCCCTTCTCTGGACTCTCTCCAGGAGATCCCTGTCCTTTTTATACCAACACTGCAACCACAGTCAGCTATCGATCATGATGCTCCTCCTATAGCTACTGCTGCTGAAACATGCAAATTGACATTAACATTTCCCAGGTTGGCATCTAGCAAGCTTGAGCTATGACTTACTCTGCTTTCTCATATCTTCACTCTTTGTCTTTCATACGCCTTTTAAAACTGATCTTTGCATTAAAATCTCTTACTGGGCTTATTTTGTTTTCTTTGAGACTGAAGAGCTAGACTGGTAACAGAGGAGAAAGGCCTCAGTGCAGCAGTCACTCCCAAAGTGACCACCTGGTCCTATTCACAGCACCTGGTCAGCTGTGTGCAGAATATACTTCAGGACATGAACATTTTTATACTTTCTCTCAGTCTTATCTTCCCTACATTAAACAATCCCACTACCTTCCACTTCTTCCTCATATTTCAGGTTTTTTCATAAATCAGATGGAGAGTGATCTCATTGGAAGTGTCACCTTGTTCGCTTTTTTTTTTTAAAACAAAATCCAAATAGAAATGCAGCATGTTACCTGAGGTCTTGAAATGGTTGACTCCTTGCTTTCATTATCTCTGAGATGAAAAATTTTAAAAAATGTTTTTGTAGGTCTAAACACACACTTTTCTGGGTCTTCTGTAGATTGCTTATGCTAACAGTCACTCCATATCTTTTCTCCGCTGTTCTCTTCCACTAAATATGTATTCTGGTTCATGATATGCTACATTTGCCAATTGCCATTTATGTATTCCCAGATTTAAAAAAGGTAATTATTAGGGTTTTGAAAATTAGACCACTCAGCTCTTTTTTTAACTTTCCTGCTCACAAGGGCTAAAAGAAAACAATAGAACAACTACTAGAAGACCACCTAATGCCCTGCTTTGGAGCATTGCTCCTTTTGGCAGCGTTTGCAGCAGGGCTCCCATGCCAATGAAAGCTCCAGCTGTTTTCTGCTATGTACAGATGATCAGAAATTCAGTGAAACAGTTTCTCCCCCTAGGAAAGTTCAGTTTCGTTGAAAACAAAACATTTCACTGGAACATCCTGATTGATACTTCGAACCTTTTGCTGTTGCAGTAGAGGAAAATATAAAGTGTGAGAATACAAGTATTTCAAGTGAACTGTTGATTAATATTTGTATAGCCTTAATATTGCAAAGAAACCAGAGCTTATAATTTAATTAATCTGAAAAATTAACACGAACAGCTTTTATCCTCCTGCAACTACATTGTACATCATCATCATTTGACGTTCACAATATCAAATGCTCCATGAATCATAAATTTTAATGTTTGAAAGGCTTTGCTTCACTGGAAACTTTACTTTCTGATCCAATTTAAACTGGAACAAAGCTTTTTGTAGCATCTGAATTATCCACAGAATGGAAATTCTGTTTTCCCAAGAACCTCAAGTACTGTGCTTTCATAAGAAAGCATCTGATTAGAAAATCCTCATGAATGTCCATTGTCAGTTATAAGGCATGATATATATAAATATTCCTCAATCATTGTGCATTATTAACCAAATGTACTTCTAAATGCATTTCTTCATTTCTGAAATTCAACTTTTTGTCTCTGTAGATGATAGTGATGCTGTTTTGGTCACATGTTTGTCACCAAAGCTACTGTCATTAAAGAACAGCGTTAGCCAAGCCAAGCCTGGGTTGCCATAGGGCTGCACCCTCCCTGCGTGTGAGCAACAGCATTCACAGAGTTGCAACATAAACCAAGGCAAGGTATTGATTTGATTCCCTTTTTATTGATGCTGAGCTACTTTTCAGCCACTTGAACCACCTGAACAAGATGACTGTGTTGTTGCATGAGACTACACCTGGTGTTACTATTTATGTGTTTACTATTCCTATCATACACATCCAGTCTTGCCAGTAAGCTCTTCCCCCATGAAACAACTGAGCCAACGCCCCAGAAATCAAATGTGTCCTAAATACCATGGAAGCTTGTCAAGTTTTTGTTCTCATTAAATTTTGCAGTAAATTTATTCTATGGAAATAAAACTATAAATACACTTATCTTTTCAACATGGTCTGTCTTAATGAAATGTAGATAAAAAGTGAATTGTCAGCACTCTCTCATCTCTCACAGGAGTGGCCGTTGATCTGCTTCCTGTCTGATCAGTCTCATCATTTGTACTTAGTCACACATGAAGGCATCATGTATTCAGACATAAGCAACTCCACATTTACATTCAGAATTCATATAGTGAGGCTGTACCAAGAATTTCCTAGTCACTGCCCCAACATTTGTTCCTTCTCAGATCAGAGCTACTTTCAGTCCTGCTTTACATAAGCCTATTTCCTGTCTGCCTTTAAGTTTTCTTCCGATTGCTCCTGGCTTTTTAAATACTCTTTTTATGGAGGATCTAATTTTTCCAAGTTGCCCAGACTTTGTGGGTGCTCTGTTCTGCTCATCAGGAGTTAAGATGAAGTCAACGAGCCTACTGGTCAACATGACCATAGGCCCATAGCTGAAACAACCCTAGAGAGCTCAGCCACTCCCAGAACAATCCCTTCAGCATTATCATTAATACCTAATATGCCTGTTGGATATCAGCAGTTGTGGACAGGAATAAATTAGGGGGTTCTTTCTTGTAGACCCCAGGTACCAAACCTTGCCCTAAAGACATTGCAGTGAATCCCAGGATTCAAGACAGCACAGTATTGAAAGCCCTTGAAATATTCCAACATCCATTTGTAATTATCCAACTTTTATATATAATGCAAAAGAGGAACATAGATATTGTTTCTTTCTCCTTTAACCAGAGGGGAAATTATGGAACATTTATTATTGTAATTTAGGTCAGTCATGTATGCATTTAAACCAATAAAATATCCTGCCAAATATTCCTCCAAAGCCAAAGTACTGTTCCCAAGGAGTGATAAAAGATTGCTTTAAACACATATATAATATATTTTTTAAACAAAGCCGCTGTTGAAGAATCCAGAGATTCCTTTTGATGTTATATAATGCCTGAGAGTTAAACATAATGATACCTGGCTCTGCCAATGTTTGTTATTAAGCCCCATACTAAAGGCTTCTAACTTGACCAAATTTACATTGGACCAGAGCCTGATACAACATATTATCTCAAATGTAAAGAACTTGTTTCAGTTTGGTGGTGGGTGGGAGCAGGGAGAGTGTTTCCTGAAAACATAGAGGTGCTTGTGATCATTCACATTTAGATTGTTTGGAACTTTTCATTCTAGAAGAAAATCAAACAGATGTTATGATGCCTATCTCAATTTTCTGACGCTGTACTTTTAACTCAGAGCTAGTATTTAGTGCCTGCTGTTTCTCAACACAGAGCTGTCATCAGAGAAGTCTCACCACTAGAAAGGATGTAAAATAAAATGATAAAAGCAGGTTGACAGATAATTTCTCCTTTAAGAAATATGGCCTACCTTGCCCTAGAAGGCTAAAATGTCTTAATCATTGAAGAGTCACTTCAGAATATATTGAGCAAAATTCTAGGTGTTTACATTTTTCATTGTTTGATTAATCATTTATGGCACATAAAGCAAATTGTTAGCAGTAGTAGTATTTTATGATAGCTTTTCTTTCTTTTGGCAGTTCTCATTGTGCAGGATCAAAAGAACATCTGTTCTAGTGACTCAGTATCTAAGGGCTAAATCCACTCCAACATGCAAAATTCAAGTAAACAAGCTCAACACAGAAGGACTTCCCTAAAACCTAGGGCAAGAAACTTATTTCTCCATCGCTTGGATACAAATGACCCATAAATATAATCTCTATGGAAAGAATCTCAGCACTGAGTCTTTTCTCCAAGGTTTTGCTGTTCTCAAAGTCTCCACCATGCTTTTGTGATGGTTGTTTTTGTTATGGTCAACACCCTAGGAGCTGAGCTGGAAATCTCTGGAGGTCTCTGTACCAGCTGCTTGGATGGAGCCTATGTTTCAAGACAGTCTTATCAGCTATTTTTGCAGCATGGACAGGGACTTTATAAAGTACTCAGAAGCAGTTCTGTTATTGTAGGTAATTTATACACAGTCACCTGTACAGGCACCTTTCCAGTGCAACCCACAATTCCTCATTTGAGGTACAAGAAAAGGCTGACAGAAAAAGCTGGGTTCATTCAGCCTGAGCTAATCTAATTTCAGTCCTCATCTACCTAATTGTTCATTAAAGAGAAGATGGAACCAGACTTTTCTCAGATGTGCATGGTGAAAAGAAAGGAAATGGATGTAAGTTGCAGCATTGGAAATTCCCATTAGATATATTTGGAATAAAACTCTTCACTGAGGGTAATTAAATGTTGGAAATTATTATTTTACAGTAATAATTTGCTGCATGTTTATCATTAGCACATTCATTTTTTTAAGGTAGAAGATGCTGACAGACTTCATAAAACATGTCTTTGCTTGAGAAGAAGCAGGTGGGCATTTTCCTGGTAACACAAATACAAAGCAACAGAACTACGATCCGTACCCATGTTTTGAGAAGACATGCAGCAAATTTCCTTGATAAAAATGGAGCTTCGTATAGGAAGTTGGAAAGTCTTACAGCAGTGCATCACAACTACTGCAATGTAGCTAAAATGTGATAGAAGCGAGAACAAATGGGGAGGGGTCATTGACAGCCAGGACTTCTTGTTTTCTAACCAGGGAAAGATGCCATATTACTCTTAGAGTTACACAAGGGCTTCATGTCCTGCAATAGTCCCAGAGAATTTGAGAACTCTGGGCTGAACAGACCAAGCAAGGGCAAGCACTTCCACCAAAGAATGCTGCTACATGGCTGCCAATTCCTATACCACTCCACCAATGTAATGTAATTTGCTCGGGCTCAGCTCACCCTGCCTCTTCCCACTTGTGATGGGTTTTTTGTGAAGTAGTAAAGGCAGCACTGTGGTAGGAGGAGCTATGCAGTAAGTATAATGGCTATATCATAAGTGAGATAATTGCCTTTTTAGTTTAAATGACCAAATAGACCCTTAGCAGAGGGGTTCATTCAGTTCATTTACTTACTGAAAACAGAATATGAACTTTTGCCTCTAGTGAGGTATCTCTGATTTAGTTGCAGAAGTGAGCTTCAAGATTCAGGTTCAGAATAATCATTTAAACAAAGACAAGAAAGTACCTTCAAGATTCAATCTTATACAAGACCTGGCATTTGGTAACTTGTCCTCCAGCTTTTCTTTGATCATAGTAACTGCCAAGAGGAGACTTCATAGTGCCTTTGGATACGCATGCTTAACACATTCATGTTTTTCTTCCAGTTAACTTCTTTAAATTGTCCCTAGGGGGACATCTACTCAAAAAAAAAAAAAAAAAGAGTTTAAAATCTAAAATAATTCTACAATCTACACTGCAAGATGGAACACATACACTCAAGATGGAACACATATACTATACAGAGGAATTTGAGCACTAAGCAGATTGTGTCTAAACTACTCTATTAAAAAATTATACATGTCCTATTCTCTTTGGGTTCAGAACTAGCTGCGTGGTCTGAAGGTATGCTAGAAGTGACAAATAATTACAGCATTACATAAACAACAGTAATCATAACAAAAGTCCCCAGGTCCCCAAATCCATCTGAATGGAAGGACTCCATGGACTCTGTGAAGTCTTTAGCTGCAACTTCCCTTTAATGAGTTTGAAAGTGGATCACAAACTCTGCTCTTGTTGGTCTTTTCTACAGGCAACGGAAACATACCCCACCTTCAATGCACCCTAGATTTGCTTTTTGTGGTTGGTGGAAAATAGGGAATTACACTCTTTTACATTCTCTCCAACTGGTAGACACAGTTTTCTGTGTTCTGCATCATAAAGTCAGGGCTGACCTCATGGTTGAAGTATAGCCAGATATGAGTTCATGAGATGCAGAGACTAAGTATGGAGAATTAAACCTCAAATCAGAATGTTTAAAATGTATGCATGTTTTCTTACCATGATTGCAGAAACACCCTTAAAAAGTGGTATGTAGGGTGTTTATTTACTGTTTATCTACTCATATCTTGGGTCCTCTTCTGGAAACAGTATGGAGGTAACTGCAGAATGCCTGTGCTCCTCTTAAAGGTTTCTGTGACATGTAAAAACACTTCTAATAAGTTTTATTGCTGTAATTCTTCACTTTACTAAATCACACCTTAATGCAGAAATCTTTCAGAACAGGAAAATAGAATCACAGAATCACAGAATTGTAGTGGTTGGAAGGGACCTCGAGAGATCATTGGGTCCAACCCCCCTGCCAAAGCAGCTCCCTAGCTCATATCACACAGGGAGGCCTCCAGGCAGGTCTTGAATATCTCCAGAGAAGGCGACTCCACCACCTCCCTGGGCAGCCTGTCCCAGGCTCTGTCACCCTCACTGTGTAAAAGTTCTTCTGCATGTTGGTGCAGAACTTCCTGTGCTCCAACTTGCAGCCATTGCCCCTTGTCCTGTCTCCACAGACCACTGAAAACGGGCTGGCCAATTCCCCCTGCATCCCAAGCTTAAGATAATTATAAACATTAATTAGGTCCCCCCTTAGTCTTCTCTTCTCAAGGCCCCATCTTATTCAGCCTTTCCTCATAGGGGAGATGCTCCAGGCCCTTAATCATCTTTGTAGCCCTTCTCTGGACTCTCTCCAGGAGATCCCTGTCCTTTTTATACCAGGGAGCCCAGAACTGGACACAATACTCCAGGTGGGGCCTGACCAGGGCAGAGTAGAGGGGAGGATCACTTCCTTTGGCCTGCTGGCCACACTCCTCCGGATGCACCCCAGGATCCCATTGGCTCTCTTAGCCACCAGGGCACCCTGCTGGCTCATGGCCAACCTGTCATCCACCAGGACCCCCAGGTCCTTCTCCACAGAGCTCTTCTCCAGCAGGTCATCCCCCAGCCTGTACTGATACAAACGGTTGTTCCTTCCCAGGTGCAAGACTCTACACTTGCTTTTGTTGAACTTCATCAGGTTTCTCCCTGCCCAGCTCTCCAGCCTGTCCAGGTCTCGCTGGATGGCAGCGCAGTGTTCCTGTGTGTCAGCCACTCCTCCCGGCTTTGTATCATTGGCACTTACTGAGGGTGGATGCTATTCCCTTATCAAGGTTGTCAATGAAGATGTTAAACAGGACTGGACCCAACACCGAGCCCTGGGGAACACCGCTAGTCACAGGCCTCCAGTCAGATTCTGCTCCACCGATCACGACCCTCTGAGCTCGGCCTGACAGCCAATTCTCAACCCACCCCACTGTCCACTCATCTATCCCATGCTCTCTCAGCTTTGTTATCAGGATGTCATGGGAGACAGTATCAAAAGCCTTGCTGAAGTCAAAGTAGTTGACCTCCACTGGTCTCCCTCCATCTACCCAGCTGGTGATGAGATCATAGAAGGCTATGAGGTTGGTCAAGCCCGATCTCCCCTTGGTGAATCCATGCTGACTACTCCTCATGACCTTCTTCTCTTCCAATTGCTTGGAGATGGCATCCAGAACAAGCTGTTCCATTACCTTTCCAGGGATTGAGGTGAGGCTGACTGGCCTATAGTTGCTCGGATCCTCCTTCCTGCCCTTTTAAAGACCAGAGTGACAGCCACAGCACATGAAGAATTCTGTTGCACTGGACACCCCTTTGTAAACAAGAATTTCACCATTCCCTGGAAACAACTTGCATGGTTGGAACTTCTGCAAAGGTTTGCATGGGAATTAGGGAATTAAGTTCAGCAAATGAAGAACAGTTTGAAAAACTGAAGGGGACAGACTCTGCTCTGGGGAGAGAGTGGAAGGTGATTTTTTGAAAGAATAATTTGCTCCTACCCTGCATATTTGTAGAATGATCTCAGAGTGTTTTGGACTGCATTCAGGCTATAAATTGTAAGGTCCCTGTTGGTAACATCTCTTATGCTGAGATAACCCCATCCAGACAACATGAATGGGAAGATAGCCTTCTAGCTTGGACACCTTTCACTCCCAGCAACCTCCTTAAAGTATTGTGTACAGAAAAGATGTATAATCTATTTCATACATTAAAGCTCTTTTGTTTAGTTCTTTTTCTTCTACCCCTCCTACTTCTGTTTCTCTTAGAGTCTCTGTCCCGTCTCACATATGCCTCAAGAACAACCCACTCAGTCTCAAAATGTCCTGCTCTACTTAGTAGTACAATCTGTTACTACTACCATGAACCAAGCAGAGATTTTCCGCTGTTCTCTTGTGCTTGCCTGGAACAGCTTCTTTATCTCATGATCAGAGGTACAAACAGGGCACAGCAGAAGACTAGGTTTGAAAGCTACTCTCAAGCTTTAATTTATGTAGAATGGTCAATAAGGTCATTGTTTCCAGGCCAAAATGCAATTCCCTGATAGAGAATAATTTATTAAGCTGTTCAGATACAAAGAAAGAACTGTTTTCAAAAAGTCAAAGGTTACATTTAATGCCTATTTTCTCAGCGTGGACATGGTTACTATTAAGATTTAGATATTATAACATTTTATTTAAAATCTAACTTTTGTATGACAGTGGTGAGATGATAGAGGACAAGGAGATTGTAAAAAGACAAAAAAATGGAAATACTTAGTCTTTTTTTTGTTGTTTGTTGCAACTGTGTTAGGTCTGCTGGATTCTACAGGTTCAGTTGTGCAGGATATTGCCCTGGAGACACATAACCATTATCAATCTGTTCATATTTTCTTTGCAAGCTCTAGTTTCAAGCATACAAAATACGATCTAGTTTGAAGCACCCCAAAATACCTCTTTTCCATCTCTATCAAAATGCTCTAAAGGGATATTAAAAAAAAATCTTTGGAAGATTCTAAACCCAGTAATATTCATCACTCCCCCAACAAACCTTCAGTCAGGTTTCTTCATAGTAAATGGGTAGTGGTTGAACTGTCTAGAAGACGATTAGGGACAGATAGGTTGTCAAATATGCTTCAGTCATTTAATGGAGCCCATTTAGGTATAGTACATGCCTAGGAAACAAAACAACCTTCTTTTTAACTTGGTCCTCTAACGTAGTTAGTCACTGTACATTCCCCCTTACTGGCTATGACTGTGTCTCTTCACTACCCCCCAATACCCATGAACAACAGTCTTATGCTGTCTCTTTGTCACTTCTTCCCACCAAACATGCAAAAATATTTATTCAGAGGATTGGACTAAAATGTATCTGTGATTTAGCTGGTGGTAAACCACAAAACAGGAAAGTGATGTCAAAAAGAGCCACTCTCCATGCCTGGGAGCTTTTAGGAATATTGAAATGAAGTGATTTGTATATTTCTTCCCCAGAACTTTCTATGTGATGCAAATGGAACTCCTGACTTGCTAATCTTAGCAAAATGATTTCTAATTTTAAAGCTAGGACTTTGTAAGGTAGGAGATTTCTCTTTTGCTACCTGAGTGTTTATTCTGCAGGGCTTAATAGCAAACATGAAATCTCAGGTTATTGCTGCAGTTCTTTAACATCCTCATTTGACAGAAAGGCATTCAAACAATTTTTCTCAATGATTACTATAGCTACATTATGCTTCTTTCATCTCAGAGGATATTGATATATTTTAATTAGGTCAACATGCTATGAAGGGGCAAGATCTGTAATAAATCATTTCATTATTTCTGCGTGAGGTAGCAGTCGGGTATTTTTAGCAGTTAGAAAAACTTTATAGAGACTTTTACTAAACTAGAAGTCTTCTGAGGGTGAAGGGAAATATTATTCATTATCCAGGAACACAGTGTAAATTCCATTTTGTTCCAGGCCTCAATATTGTAAGAAAAAAGCACATTCCAAATGTTACCTACTGGGCTTGTACATATGCAATACAAGAAACAGATTGCATGTGCACAGCTCAAAGATTCTGTCAGCAAAATAAGTTTAATTTCAAGTACTGTCAAGGGATCATCAACCTTAGTTTTCTGTCTGCTGATAGTCAGGATAGAAAAACTGAATTTTGGCATGTAAATGCTGATTATTCAGAAATGCAGTTTCCATTTATCTCTATGCGATTAGGAGGCTCTCAGCACTTTGAGCAAGAGTATGCTTATGAAAACACCAAAACAGAGATGAGAATGTATGTGTCTAACTTTAGAAACCTGCATATGCAGTTTTGGCCTTTACTTAGCAGACAGCTTGCAGCAGATTTAGATGGTATCACCATTTACATTTCAATTCCTCCCTAAAATAAAAGGCCAACGCCTTTTTGAGGTTCACGCTGTGATAAAAAAACACTAATAAAAGATTCTATTCAAAATAACGCCGCCAACGCAGAAAGATTTCCCTCCATCATGGCAATTTGTATTTCCATATATAAAGCCAAGTTCTGCTATTTTTAATCTCCTGCTAGGAAGCCATACTAGGCATTAAGCAAGCAAGCACCAATGTTCCAAGAGCCAGATTTTTCACATTAGTGTGGATCTGTCAAAACAACACCAAATCTATTCCTCCAGCAGCAACGCCCTTCCGAAACATGGCCCAAGAAAGGCTGCAATTGAATGTCTGATTCCATTTTGGCAAACTCACCCTGCCTCTTGTGAGTGTCATAATATGCTACTTAATTGTGAGAGAAAACAAAATTTATTGAATATTGGGCAACAGTCAATTTGCCAAAAATTTCTAAGATGATTTAGAGCAAGTTAGCATTTAATGTTATAATTAATGTGTTTAGAATTCTCCTTTTTATTTTCTATAGTGCCGATCTGTTGTAAGTGATGGCTCTCTGAGGACTTGTTGGAGTTGAGCTATTTATCAACAATAAAAGTGGGAAAACAACATTTACTGAACACATGTTATTCTCTTCTAGCCTTGTGAATGATGTACAAGAAAAAACCCACCCAAACTGCTTATGGTAGCCCACCTTATTTTGAACTTTCAGATATTTATGTGACATGAAGATCTATGAATACTTCAAGAAATATTTGATATTATAGTCATGCAAATGCTTTGTGAAAGGGTTTATCTAGGTTCTGGTTCACAATTTGTGTTTTCCAAAGTCATAAAAATCTGAAGTGTGATTCATCTAAAGTCATGTGAAGATGCAAAAACTATTTATCATTTTACAAAGATGACTTTATAATGCTTCTTTATAAAACAAAGTTAAATTTCATCACAGGGCTCTGCTCTCTTTTTTTTTTTGTATCAGTTTAAGAATATTTTCCTAGACATACCTTGTTTGGAGGTCAGCAGAAGCTATCAGATTATGTTGTGACAGATTTCAACTTTCATCCTGTTTTACACTATGGGAGATCATTGTATTGAAGGTAAGATCTGGTTTCATTGGGGTCAAAGCAGAGTCCTGAACAGAAGGAAGTGTTTCAGAGGGCTGCACTTCTGTATCTCCATAAGCCAGTACGGAGAGCCACAGTGAAAATGTGCATGACTCTATGTCAGTTTCACTGGCCACACTACTTACTGCAGTACTGCGAACCATTTCAGTCTGACTTCTAGTCCTGTGAGTTTCAAGTGTCAGTTTGACAGTTACAGATCCACAAGATACCACGGGGTTCTTCCTGAGTAGGGTGCACCCCATCCCTGCTGTATAAATACAGAATTTTTAATTATCTCACTCTGGGGACCTAGTAGAGTTTTTCTGTGATCATAGAATGCATTAGGTTCAAAGGGACCTTTAAAGGTCATCCGGCCCAACCCCCAGCAGCAAGCAGGGACCACTTTAAATAGACCAGGTTGCTCAGAACTTCATCAAGCCTGACCTTGAAAGTCTCCAGGGATGGGGCCTCCACCACCTCTCTGGATAACCTTTACCAGTGTCTCACCACCCTCACAGGGAAGAATTTCTTCCTCATTTCTAATCTAAACCTACCCTGCTCTAGTTTAAAACTAATGCCCCTTGTCCTATTACTACATGCTCTTGCAAACAGTCCTTCCACAGCTTTCCTGTATGTCCCCTTCAGGTACTGGAAGGTTGCAATAAGGTTGTAAGGGTGTTCCAGCCCTCTGATCATCCTCACGGCCCTCCTCTGCGTCAACTCCAAGAGGTCCATGTCCTTCTTGTGCTGAGGGCTTCAGAACTGGCCATAGTATTCCAGGTGAGGTATCACAAGAGCAGAGTAGAGGGACAGAATCATCTCCCTCTATCTGCTGGTCAGTTTCCCTGCAATGATCGGGGCATCTTCAACTAGACCAGGTTGCTCAGAGCCCTGGTTAAGGTGACCTTGAATGTTTCCAGGGGTAGGGCACCCTGGCTAGACAACCTATTCCAGTGTTTCACCAGCCTTATCATAAAAGACTTCTTCCTTATATCTACTTTGAATCTACCCTTCTTTTGATTCAAAACCATTACCTCTTGTCCAGTCACTACAAAATGTGTGAATGGGTTTTGAAAACTCAGATATCCTTGACGTTCTGCTATTGAAAGTATCAAATTTTATATGCAGCACCAGCTTCTTTATTTGGCAAAGACTCAATGTTTAATAGAATTGAAAAGTTTAAATGATGTAATTAAATTAAGGCTCGTCATGGAAAAGTGCTCAACACAGCAACAACGCAGTGGAAGTGGGCAATTGTTTTGAAAAATTTACTCATCAGCAAGAAAACCTTCTTTCATACTCTTCACTTAGCCTTTGCTGATAGCACATGAAACTGCGGTCTTTGCTAAGGTAGTTCCAGATTTGTGCTAAAAAAAAACCTGACCTGGCAAGCAGGCTCAAAGGTCATGATCGTAATGCCCATGTTTCTTCTGCTGGATATGATTCTTTCTGTAATGATAATAGAAAATATTAAAAGCCACTCTTTGGCATTGTAATCTATAGTTTTTGTATTTTTCTTCAGAATCTGAATTATCTATGGGATTTATCATGGCTGTGCTCAGTCTCAAAAAGTTGAAAGAGACTTTCAATTTCTTGAAGAAAAAAAAAAAACAAAATAAAAGCAGGAAGATTTTTCCCCTGTGAGTTTGCACAGCTCTAATTTGAAATACTTGTAATATATCCCTGTGGAAATGTTATGGATTAGACTATTAAACCAATTCAAAAGTGACAATGAATATTTCCCTGTGCAGCCTTCCTCACTACCCTACAGAGAAATTTGTGCTGCCATTATCTATCTCCTTCCTGCAACTACTCTTTGGCTGCAGAATGCTGTGACAGGGATCAAACCCTGCGGCTTCTTTTCTTCATTCTGTGCTTGGAAAGGCTTGAAGACGCAGCAGCTTTCCCAACACAGACAGTGGATGTGAACCCTTGCTTTTCAGCATGTTGGCTGCCCTGGCTTTACAGCAGCCTAGCCCAAACATGTGGTCCTATGCACAAACATTTGTTATGGCAACAGCACTTTTTGAAACTGAAGGAGATGGCCTAAAGAACTTCAGCCTAATGAACATGCTAATCTGCTTCTAAACTCCAAATGTAAGGAGTTTATTTGTGGAGGTCAAGGGGAAAATTAACTAATCTTTGGAGAACTAACCCCTAAATACTTCTACTGTTTGTTCTTTCATCTCCCCTGCACCAGAGGAACCCACAAGTATCCCGTCTTCCTTAGGACAGCATATAAAATGTTCACTATCCAAGCAGGCAGTGGGAGAGTTCTCAAAAACGAAAGCAGATGAATATTTGTGTAGTGATTGCTGCAGCCCCACGAAGCAGTGGCTTCTTCAGGCAAAACAAAACAACTTCTATTGCAGCAAATGTAAGGCTGGGCCATGGGAAAGTTTAACTGTCTGGAAAGTTGACAAACTAAACTCTTTGAAGCCAATCAAATTCCTGTTAAAAATAAAAATAAATAATAAAACCCAACCCTACAGTATGAAAACTACTCTTACAAGTCTGGGAAGTAAAGGCAGTAGTCCCTCCTTCCACATCCTGGGTTCACCCGTAATGCCGTGGGTTTCCAGCTAGAGCCTCCATGTCTCCAGATATTGGCAGCCTCCAAAGGTCTGCCTCGTAGGTCTGCATAAATCTCTTTAATACTATCTGGGTTTTGTGAAGTTCAGCCAATTTGGACCTCTGCTAATGTAGTGGTAGGCATCAGATTCAAATACTCAGTCAAGGAAATTTTACCTGCTTTTGTTGTGGTACATTCTGCTCACAATCTTCAAACAGATCCAAATGTCAGCATTCTCTAAACAAAATACTGGACACCAAAGCAGTCCTTTTAAACCATACATCATGAAGAAAGTTCCTTCCTGCCCATCTCTCCCCTCCAAGAAGACAGAGCACTAGGTCCACTGTGAGAAAGAGCTGTGAGCATTGTTTCAGTCACTGTTCTCCGAAGACCGGATCACAGTTTCTGTCTGGCTGCCAGTTCAGGACTGGAGACTTCTATGTCCCTATCAGACAATCAAATGTTTCTTTTTTAGTTGAAAAACACCACAAGGTATGACTTTAAATGCCACCTGTTGCAGTTTGCTGTAGCTGTGCTGCTGAGATGGCTTTTACAAAGCAGTGGTTACAGTTTTCTGCAAGTTCCAGACAGTGAGCTGGTCAATTCAAGGCCAAAGTTATCTCTGACCAATCCCAGATGGATTCATAGTGCCTCTGTGAATCACATATAAGAGAAAAAAACCTGCTGGCTGGCGCACTTTGCCACCAGAACGCAGAGTGGGAAGATGTGCCCAGCTGCACCGATAACCAAGACCAGGCCCAGGAGGAGGGGGAGGGAAAGGAATGTGTAAAGAAAATTTCCCCTGCAGCTCGTGGAGAAGACCATGGTGAAGCAGGTTGCCCCTCGCAGCCCATGGATGAGGACGGGGAGCAGAGACATCTACACCCTGTGAAGAGATTGATCCACGCCTTAGCAGATTTGCCAGGGCACCTGTGACTTTGCAGGGAGCCAGGCCAGGGGAGCCAGGGCCCAAATGTCGGAACCCTATGGAAGGAAGTCCTGCTGAGAGGCCTGTGGTGAGGAGATGACTCCCCGATGGAGAGGACTCACGCTGCTGAATTTCGTGGATACGACTCCGGTGTGGGTGGGACCCCACGGCGCTGTAAGGGAAGAGTGTGTGTGTGTGTGTGGAATGCCCCCCCCGGCTGAGACAGAAGACAGCTCGAGCGGAATGGACTGAACCCCCCCTCTCCATTCCCTGCCCCTCCTGGTGCTGTGATGGGAGGGAAGAAGGGAGCAAATTGGTGATTAAAGCTAAGGGTGCGAAGAGGCGAGGGGTGGGGGGAAGTTGAAGTGTTAAGATCTGGGGAAGGAAAGCAACTGGTACCACCGGAACCTCACTCCCCATTCCCTGCCCCTGCCCGCGCCATGCTGGGGGGAAGAAGGGAGTAAAACAGCGATGAAGTTTAAGTTTGCTAAGAAGGGGAGGGGTGGGGGGAAGGCGCTTTAAGACCTGTCTGCTTCTTACTCTTATCTCATTCCAGTTCACTGGGTGTATTAGTCATAGTTGTAATAAATCACTTTTCTTTCCTTTATTCTGTGCTGAGTCTGTTTTGCCCATTGCACTAATTGGAGAGTGATCCCTCTGTCCTTATCTCAGGGCCTAAGCCTCCAAAACCATATTTTATTCCCTTTTCGGCTGAAGGGGGAGTGAGCGAGCAGCTTGGTGGGCATTTGGCCTCTGGCCAGGGCCAAAACCACCACAGCATCATCTCAAAAGAAGTTTTCAGAGTACCAGGGGGAGCTGGTATATATACCAGCTGGTATATAACGTAAATATCAGTGTGATTTCTTCACCACATCAGTAGGACACTATGTTTAACAGAAACATTTATTAATATTTTTTAGCAACTGAGCAGGCAGTTTGGCTGATTACCATACTGAAATATGTTGCTAATCTTGCAGAAAGGTCCATAAAGTTTGGAGTTATGCTATATCATTGTATAACCGATAAAAAGAGCTTTGTGATTCTGAATATAATGCTGTCTCTATGCATATCAAGGATAAGAGGGTCATTAGGAGCAGTCACCATGGTTTTACAAAGGGGAATCTTGACCAATCTGATAGCCATTTATGCAGACATAACCAGTTGGATAGATGATGTCAAGGGCATTGAATGTGGTTTACCTTGATTTCAGTAAAGCATTTGACATCGTCGCCCACAGCATCCTTGTGGCTAAATTGAGGAAGTGTGGTCTGGAGGATCAGGTAGTGAGGTGAATTGTGAACTGGCTGAAGGAAAGAAGTCAGAGTTGTGGTCAATGGGACAGAGTCTGGCTGGAGGCCTCTATCTAGTGGAGTCCCTCAGGGGTCAGTACTGGGACCTGTACTATTCAGTGTATTCATTGATGACCTGGATGAAAGGTGAATGACAGTACAAAATTGGGAGGAGTGGCTAACACCCCAGAGGGCCATACTGCCATCCAGCAAGATCTGGACAAGCTGGAGAGTTGGGCAGGGAGAAATGTAATGAAATAGAAGGGCAAGTGTAGTCTTGCATCTGGGGAAAATCAACCCCAGTACCAATATAGGTTGAGGACAGATCTGTTGGAGAGCAGTGTAGGGGAAAGGGACCTGGGGTCCGCAGGATGGCCATGAGCCAGCCATGTACTTATTGGCCAAGAAGGCTAATGGCACCCTGGGGCATATTAGAAGGGGAGTGATTAGTAGGTCAAGAGAGGTTCTCCTCCCTCTCTTCTCTGCTCTGATGAGACCTCACCTAGAATATTGTGTCCAGTTCTGGGCCCTTCAGTTCTAGGACAGGGTACTACTTGAAAGAGTCCAGTGCAGGACCATAAAGTTGATTAAGGGAGTGGAGCACCATCTTTATGAGAAAAGGCTGAGGGAGCTGGTACTCTTTATCCTGGAGAACGGGAGACAGAAGGGTGACCTCATTAATGACTATAAATGCATAAAGGGTGAGTGTCAAGAGGACGGAGCCAGGCTCTTCTCAGTGATGATAGGACAAGGGGTACTGGGTGCAAGCTGGAGCATAGGAGGTTCCATGAGAACATAAGCAAAAACTTCATCACTGCAAGAGTGGCAGAGCTCTGGAACAGGCTACCCAGAGTGGTTGTGGAATCTCTTTCTCTGGAGACCTTCAAGACCTGCCCAAAGGTGTCCCTGTGTGACCTAATCTAGGTGATCTTGCTCTGGCAGAGTGTTGGACTAGACTTTTCAAGGTCCTTTCCAACCCCTAGCATTCTGTGATTCTGTGTGGTCCAGTTTTAGAATGAGTACTTTAAAGATGTTCAAATTGCACTATAGATCATAAAACATAAAACATGATTGTGCAGTTGGTTGCCTATGCTCCTTGTTGAATTTTTTTACATCACATGGATACTACATAAGGTCAAACTTCTTTAGGACTTTGATGTTGTGGCAAAGTTAAGTGTATATTTTGCCTACCTTTTATGTCTGCTCTCTAGTTAACCAGCAGAGAAAAGGTTAGAGTGGACCACCATTTGAAAGCCACTACTGTGGAGTGATTGGTCTGATCCCTCAATGCTAAGAGTGGTAGTGGTTGCTAACCTGGTTTTATATACATACACATAGTACTTCTAAAAAAAAAAAAAAAGGAGAGAAGGAAATAACCCATACCTTGGAAAAATAGGGTTTTGGGCTATAACCCATTTCCTCCCACCCTCATGGAGGGTTTTTTTTTGTCTTTCTCCATTTTGTATTTCCTCCCATTGCCATTCTCATGCTTCAGCACTGCTCACCCTACACATCTCATCAGTTTCACAGGTCTACCCTTCACTAATTTGCTACATGGTGGAGCCTGACTACGTCTGCACACTGGTTTACTTTTTCAGATGTGCTCATTGCACAGGTTTGGTTGCTGGCTGTAGCACTGCGCAGTGGTCTGGCAACTTTTTCAAAGTTTGACAGTTCAAACACCCATCACATGTGCAGAGGGCACCCCTCAGGTTACATGCTGTGACATTCAGTGAGGTATGTCAGTCAATCTGTCTGTAACACATAAGATCTGAGTCTTGTATCAGCTGATCTGGAATAGTGAAGAGACCTTCTTGGAGACCACCTATCAACAAAATGGACTAGAAAAGCTAGGATGGAAAATTCCACATGACTTTTTTGTTGAAATTTCATTTTCAGCTATCTTTCAAAAGGTAGTATAAAAGTAATTGCAAAGGCACAGTATTTATAAACTCCCCAGCCAATTCTAAACAGGTTCTCACAGGACTGGTATTTGCCTTATACCTGCAGGAAATATTTCTGTTTTAAGTGTGTCTCTATCTACTTTGCCTATGGGGTAGAACTAAAAATAGATATCTAAAACATTTTGTTAAGGTTAAATTGATTGTTTCAACCTTAGCCCTGAGTGTTTGCATGCATTCTGTGCTTTTTGCTCTTCTTTTCCCAAAAGAAGTCATTCAGTTACTTCTCCACTGTTCATTCACTACACAATTCCATATAAAACAAAGTAACTTTGTGAAGAGACCTCACCAACAAGATCTTAATCTTTGAGGTGAAGCTCTGCAATGACATTACGAAGTTTAAATGACCCATTTGTATATGCATAACTTTCAACTAAAAACTTAAGCTATCATTCTGTCTGAACACTGAGGGTACACCTCAACCATTTACAGCAGCAGTATGGAGTCACCAAAGCCAGTATTAAAAATTACAACACAGATAGCAGCAGCCCAATTTCAACAACAGATACATCTGGATCAAGGTTATAAATGAGTCAGCACTGAACTCCAAATTCTTGTCATGAGCTTCCTTGAGTCACAAGTATCCATCAAAGAGTATTTTACATAGAATACAGTGCAATTAGCTGACATTACCTTAATGTAAACAATTTTCATGAGACCATTATTTCCTCTCACATCACTCCTTTTCTCTTCTGTCTTGATATTCAGCACTGACACAGAATCAAAGCAAAAAATGCTCTCACTGGTATAAATGTACAATCAGTAGCACTTCAAAACACTGTGATTTTCTAATTTCAAGAGCCCTGCTTTTCAAGTCCTCTATTTTCTAATGGAAGATCTCCAAGCACTTTCCCATTCAATAAAACAAGCTTCAACAAAGAATGGAGCACAGCATGAGCCAGCTTTCCATCAGTTTTTCTTGTAATTGTTTAAGAAATTATCATGTGGTAAACATTAAGCATCCACTTTTCCTCTTAAAATCAAACCAAATCATCTTGAAGACATTTTCTTGGCTCAGGAAAGTTTAGGCCACCAAGTGTGCTCCGGGTTAGAAACATAAACTATAAAATGGCCTTTAATTTATCAGGGACGCTGAAGACCAATGTGTTAAGCAGTACATCACACCAAGCGTTTTTCTTATATTAATTCTCTGGCAAAAGAGCAACTGTATTACTTAGAACTGAGCTAATCCTGTGTTTATTAGGTTTGTTTTCAGACTCAGGTATACTCTAATAGCAGAATTGCGTTCCACCTAATTTTAGAGAGACATTTCTGAATATATTAACTGGAATAAATTTTAAAAATTACTGAGGAATCCTATACTTGGAAAAAATGTTATTTCAATAGTCATGGAACTGTCTGCATTATTGAAAAGTATTTTTCCCATTCCTTCACATTGCTCTCTTACAAGGAGAGAGAAATACATTCATATGCCCTGATTGTGGATAGAGCAGGGAACGGAGTCCCACCTTCAACTGGTCAAAGTTAAATGAGGTCTTGAGTTCATTCATTTTCTTATCAGAAGTCAGATCTTTTTCATTCAGATAAAATGGGTTTTTTTCCTAATAAATGTTCAAAGGAAATAATACGGTTTGCCAGCTTTACAATTATTGTAGCTTTCTTGCTAGTCTCTAAAATCTTTGAAAGATTTCTGTGGTAATGTAAAGGACTTAAAAAAGAAGGGCTAATGCAGTAGGCAAATATGGATCCAAGCCAAACGGTAGGGTAACATGATTAAATACACTATGACTGACAATCACTTTTATGGTAGAATGATAACAGAAGTAATTTTTATATGGTACTTCAAAAACATTTATCTGAAATCTGAGTTTCATATGAGGGAAAGGAGACAAATTTGCTCCAGCCTCAACTTGGACAACATTGCTAGAAAATCCTTCCCTCTATAATATTATATGGAAAAAATATTTTTTTTCAAATCTGTCTTGATCTTTCTCAGTTCAGGCAGTACATTCTTACAAATAAACATTTGTGAAGTATATTATTAAAACAAGGTAACTGAGATACCAAATAAAAATGCTTATCCTCCCCCAAAGTAATTGTCACAGTCTGATTTTTGATTCCCTATCCTGCACAGCCAACTACAGCATTGGTACAGTTTCCATCATAAGAAACATCTTACTGCGTCATATCAATGATCCATTAACATTCAATGTTCTCCGTCTGACAGTGACAATAGGGGTCATATTTAGGAAGAAAGTATGAGCCTTATCGCTGCCAGTGGTCCATTCCCTCATATGACTAGGGATGTAAGAGGGAACATTTGTTTTGGACCTATTTTCCAGGATTTTCTTTTATTTTCTTACAGACTTTTTTTAAAAAAAATTGTTCTAAGACTGGCTCTATAATGCATGTGCCATTACAAAGCTGTTTTTAGACAACCTTATGTACGTAGGTATAAACACATCTTTTTATAGATATACATATGTTTGTATGTGCATTACACCCTGAAGACACCTCCACAGTATCCACATCTAGGAACGATACATTAGAAAAACAATTCATTTGTCCCCTGGCCATTTTCCATTGTAAGTACTGTACTATTTAAAGAAGAGACAGAAGGAATTGTTTAAAAGGTGCGTAACATTTCACAGGTACTGTTCCCTCCAGCAAGATATCAATCACTTTTAAGATAATAAAAGGGCATGTGTCACAACCAGCAGTTCTTCATCTGAATGTCTTTGAAATGAGATCTGAAACCTTGCTGCTGCTGCTGCTTTAGTGGTTGCAATTCCCAACTTGACAAGTCGGCTGAAATTAAACCCTCAAAGAACCATGATTGGTACATGCTTTTTTTTTTTCATCAACATATTTTCAAGGTCACTCAAATACTTACAAGTATGCATTTCTTATTTCTTAAAGCGAAAAGTCCATCTCCAAAGCTATCTGACATACTTAACAGATTCTCTCTGAGGAAAAATATATATAAAAAGAAAATTTTAAGTGGCAAACTATAAGAGATACACAGTTTCTATATCTGACAGAGTTTTTGCCTGGGAGCATGTAAAATCCATTGCTAATTTTCTTTTACTTTGCATGAATAGTCTTGTTTCAAAATTAAAAGATGTCTTGGCACTGCAAGATATTTCCTTAGACTCCCCTATTTAATACCGACAAATCCTTTTTTTTCAGCAGAGCTATCTTTTAATGAGAAGAAACACTAATAACCCTACAGAAAGTTTCTCTTGCAGTAGTTTTGCTAACTATACAACTACCATTAAAGCTGTACATTCAAAGGGCACCAGAAAACTATAAAAAATTTTAAAAATAACAAAAAAAACCCAAAACCCAAACAAATGAAGAACAAAGAAGCCCAAAAAACCCCACCCACCAAACACATAACGAAAAAAAAGAGAACCTGCTGAGGAACACTATAAGCAGGTTCACTGAGATGTACATGATTACCCAAAAAGTCTCCAAAAAGGAGAAAAAATCAGGACAATCCAGAAACTGTCTAGAGCCCGAAATTACCAATGCCCTTGTTATCTACAGGCATCAAGAGTTTATTAAACTTACTACTCTGAGCAAGTTAGATGACTTTGTCTTCTCAAGGTGAAGTTCACTATTACAACTGAATCTTAGGGCTTTCTACCACCAAAATCAGAAACCTCATATTTTCACTCCTTACTTCACCCCTTCGTTTTAATCAAATGTTTCTGCTCCTTCTTTGGCACCCACTCTTGCACTTCTCAGCCTATATGGTGAGCCAGTTCACCTTGCTAATGTGTCAGAAAGCCAATCTAATGCAAGGAGAGTGAAGTCTTCACTCCTGGCTTAGCTGGCTAAATCAGCTCTCAGTGTGGCCAGCCAGGTGCCAAAATCTGTGGACGGGGCTATACAGCAAGAGCAAGGGGAATGGGAAACAGGAAAAGGCTTTTGCCTCTTGGCAGCTGTGAGGCATGACGTTGGCCCAGCTGTAACACCTAATCACTGCCCCAGGGGCTATAGCTCCAGAGTTCCGTATTTCAGTAAGACCAGACCAAAGCATATGAAAGTCAGATATCACTTCCTCTGCCATGACCTAAAATCATAATCTCGGCTAAAAACAAAGAGGCTTTAAAATCATGCAGTCTTTCATTGGCCTTCTGAGAATGTGCTTTTCATTCTAGCAGTTGTTTTTTTCTACCAATATCAGGAATGAGCTAATAAAAACACAAAACAAAGCAAGGGCAAGATTTTCACAAGCCTTGAGAAACCAGCTATTTTATTGGCTTTTTGTTTTAGGATCAAGCTAAATATCATGAGACCTATGAGAAAACACATCGTTTACAAGAATAGTCTTCCTGCTGAACATAGTTTTTCATCAGATGAAGCAAGCCAAATGTTTTTTAGTGTTGCCCTTACCCATTTACATCAGGCTGAAAAAATCTTTAAGTCCTGTTATCATGTGGCCAGAACAGATGCTTCTGTAGAAAGCAGTTCAAAATATCAGGCATAAGGGCTTGTTGGGTTTTTTCTCTTTCTTACTTTTTATATTTCCTCTCTTCTGCACAAGAAAAGAGTCACATTAGTAAACAAGCATATATTGATATACAATTATGATGAGTATACAGCAGAATTGTTCCTGATTTATAACAAATAAATGAAAATGAAGGTTATATATGTCCGGGGAAATTAAATACAGTATATTTTTAATTTTAGTTTATCTTTTTTATAGCCTAGCTTCCAGATGGTGAACAATTGTTTGCTAGGCTAAACTGATGTTAGACAACAGCACTAGTTTTTAATTACATCTTTGAACACACAGTGTATCGAAGTGGAGGAAATGAGTTAAAGCTAAAAATTATTTATTGGATGAAGCATTTAGTATGAGACTGCAGACAATTACAAGAATGTCTGCTTCTGGACTGAAACACAGAATTGCTCCATTAGGTCAGGGGTAGAGAGATGGTCTAAGAAGAGAGACAGAGGTGGTTGTCTCTCACAGTACATTTTCCTCTTTAATTACTGAGATATCAAGCACAATTGAAGTACATAATTTCAGTGACTTCACCTGAAGTGAACCCTTGGTACTAGCAGCTAAGAAACTTTACTACTGAACACAATGCATTTTGCATTATAATTTACTCAAGAGAAGAGGTATTTTAGAGCCAAAGATTTAATAACCTTGGAGTTTCTAGAATAAATTTTGTGTAGACACTCAGACAGTGAAACTGAAGCTTCATGGTGTTTTTATTGGTTTTTTGCACATGAAATCTCATTTGTAAAGTGTTTTTTCAAATTCATAGATTTGTATTTATATTCTCGTAATGACTCAAGCACCTCAGTTCTCAAAATCTGAGGCTGATTCCACAATCAAGTTAAGCAATGTGAGATAAGAAGGGGTCTGTGTAGTTGCAGGTAGTAGTACCATGTTATCCTGTTCACAAAATTATTAGTTCAACATTAAATTTTTAAAATAAATTACCTCACTCCTTCCATAGAAGACTAGTTTAGATGTAATGTCTAAAATCATTCTTATTTCCAAATTCTTAAAATCACTCTTATTTCAAAAACTTAAAGAACTAGAAACACCCCTTGAAGAACGAAATACACACTTAATACACACAATTAGTACAAGACAAGACAAGACAAGCAGACAACCATTCAACTCTTCCAATTGTTCATAGTAATTTTAGGAACGAATGAACAAAACTAATCGTACTTATTAATGAACTTCTTTACAGTAAAGTTGAGTAAATGAACATTCTTACAGAAGCAGAGTTCTGAAAACTTTTCCTGTTACATTTTAGATGCATGGCTGGTACATACATATGTGTAGGTTTTAGCCTAGAGAAGAGAAGACTGATGGGGGATCTTATCAATAGTTATAAATAATTGAGGGGTGGGTGTCAGGAGGATCGGGTCAGTCTTTTTTCAGTGGTTCCCAGTGACAGGACAAGAGGCAATGTGCACAAATTTTAATATAGGAAGTTCCACTTAAACATGAGGAGGAACTGCTTTAGTGTGAGGGTGACAAAGCACTGGGACAGGCTGCCCAGAGAGGCTGTGGAGTCTCCCTCTCTGAAGAGATTCAAAACCCACCTGGATTCTGTCCTGTGCAGCCTGCTCTAGGTGATCCTGCAACCCCCCTCTGGCAGGGGGGTTGAACCAGATGACTTCCAGAAGACCCTTCCAACCCTTGCCAGTTCTGTGATTCTGTGTCATCTGAACCCTTCTGAATGTCAGAGCGTCCAGGATGGGCTTGGATTGTAGGTGCCATCTCCCTTGAATAGCTCACACAGCTTACTTGTTCCCCTGCTCAACGCAGGCAAGGTGCTTTATTAAATCCAGGGAAAAGGCATTTGTACGGATGGGACTAAGGCCAAGCTTCTCCCATTCATCTTCTGTTTCAGAATAGGTTGGGAAAGAGAAGATTAAGAATTTGTTTATCATAAAGAACTGGAAGCAGTATATCACTCCCTCCTCCAGGAGTGATTAACAGGCTCCGTTGACCTTGCCATACACACACAGAGGTACAACTGATCTCATCAGCCCCATGGCACTCCCTCCCAGGGCATTGCGCAGGCAAGCATGACAGGGTCATTGCCCTCCTTCTTCCCAGAGGACTGAGCTGTTGATCCTTCTTTTTATTTTTTTAATTTTTTTTTCTTTTTTTTAACATCAGACTTCTTTCTTTGCTGCCCAATTGTTCAAGAAATCCCCTCTTTCAACAGCTCCCAACATAGAAAGCAAGTTGGGCTCAAAGTCAGGGTGGGCAAGGCTTCATCACTTCATTTTTCCTCCCTCAGCAAACCATTGAGAGAAACCCTAGTTCCCAGCACCCCCTCTTCAGAGAGGCTTGAAGGTTACCAGCCTCTTTCTGCTTGTTGT
This sequence comes from Hypotaenidia okinawae, assembly GCA_027925045.1. Classification (NCBI taxonomy): domain Eukaryota; kingdom Metazoa; phylum Chordata; class Aves; order Gruiformes; family Rallidae; genus Hypotaenidia; species Hypotaenidia okinawae. The sequence goes on along the minus strand of BSDF01000005.1, from coordinate 18,264,782 downwards.
GTGTTTGAGACTGGCTGATAAGGAGGGATGAAGATCTTTGCATGGTGCTATAAAAGAGAAAAAAAAACCAAGCAAAAATAACACAATATTAAAATAATTCAGAAGTTTTTTGCCTTTCCCCCCCATTTCTTATACACTGACTCAGTTTGCCCAGCTTGGCTATGTCCTTGCCTTTTGTAGAGCTAAGGAAATGAAGAGGAGTTAGAGATGGAATTTCACTTTTTAAGAAGATCATTAATCTACTAAATATAGAAGCTACCATCTGGGCAAAGGAACTCCACCTTCCAGTGATTTTATAATACATATCTATTCCAAAAATCCAATTTAAGCTGTCATTAAAAAACCAAACAAAAAATCCCCAAACCCAGAAAACCAGATAAAAAATAGCAAAAAAAAATTCAATCCAAACTACATGACCACCTTTGAATTTATATGCTTTTTCTAATTAAATAAGTCTACTTCCTAACTGCAGGTTGATGAGAATTCTGGTGGGAAAAAAAACCACAGAGCAACAGCAACTGGTCTGATCAGCAGAGAACTGTGTTACAGCAATATAAAGCAAAGAAAGAACTTAACTGCATTACCAAACACTGGGTACTAACCAGGGTACCTTTTAATGATATGCTGTTTGTAGCCACACTGCTGCTAACTTCAGGGCAGGAAATTTGCCACAAATCCTTCCTGTATTCGATTGCAAACTAGGGAGAATCCTTAAGCAGTAGCCAGCACTTCTACATCTGAATGTAACAAGCATGATTGGAGCTGTGACTAAAACAAATGATTTTCTTTCCATGTAATATATTCCAAACAGATTTGAGGATTAATTTATATCATAGCTGTGACTGTACCAGTATGTCTGTGCCAAACAATGAAAAAAAAATATTTCGTACGCCAAATTATCATAAGGTCATTGCTATATATCAAAAATGGTATCATTTGGAAATTTTTTATTTCCCATCTGTTTGTGCCATGTAAATGTGATTCCAAGTTTTATTTTAAAATCATACAGGCTAACAAGTTCCATCATTAAATTGTATGCTGAGTTCCTTACATAAAATAAACATGACTATGGAAACAGACGGAACTTTGAGAAAATACACATGTAGTGTCAATAGAATGGTGAATGTGGGACACACTGCTAAAATGACTCACAGAAGAAATATTGCTGAGGTCTGTTTCATCTCTCATCCTGCATTCTTTCTGATAAGATCCAGTGCACTTCTTCTCTATCTTAGTTTATCTGACTGCAATATGGAGAAGGTAGTCCAAGTTTCTGATGAAAACTGATGGGAAAATGCAAAATGTCAGCAGTGCATTTGGTACATCCTGGAGAAGTCAAGGGACATGAAACCTGCAATGCAATTGCAGTTAACTGAGGTGCAAGTCAAAGCACACTATGGACATACAGAGAACACAATAAACTTGAATACAACAGATACAATGCAAGAACTGTGCATAGTTAAGGAAGCTGTGTGCTACGTGACCCAGGACTATTAAAATGAATCTAAATACAGCAAAAACTTCCTTCTCCTTCTCCAGACCTCACTGCATGTCTCATCCTTCAACTTCAGTTAGGAAACTGGAGTGTCTGCAACCAGACCTGTTGACACACCTCTAGATATCATGACTGTAATGAGGTGAAATGGGAGTAGAATGTAGGTTTTTTTCCATTCCACTGGGTTTTTACATAAACGTAAAATGTAGAAAAGGTTTTTTTGTCCATACAGAGTAAACTAGAATAACTCTGAGGTCATTTCATTCCCCTGGTGTCATATTAAAAATAATAAAACCTCCTTTGCATGCACTTCTAAGAAGAGTTTGACCTTACTTCAGTGTGTTTCTTACCAGCATCCGGGTAAACTTTCTTGTGACAGATATAAATGTGGTTAATGAGATTTTAAAACATGTTTCTGAGTAGTTCGTTTAATTACATTGCATTGGCTTAAAGTGACCTTTAAAGACCACTCCTTCCTGACTTCTTTCTTTACAATTGCTTGAGAGCTGTCTACTATTTTAAAAAGAGAAAAGCTTACACGGAATAATAACGAGGAAATAGTGATTATTGTCCCTTTGGCTAATGCACATCACAGCCTGAGTTCAGAGTCTAGCATCTCCTACTGAAGGGGTAACACTGAGAGGTAAAGAGTTTTCTATCGGTCCCCATTAAGAAAGAATGAAAGGCTTAATCTCATCAATATCTGCAGCCAGTTTTAGTGGTCTTTTTCTTCATTAACATTTAGAAACATCTTTAATCTCAGCCTTAGAATGCAAAATTTTTAAAAGTACTGATCAGGCAGGCCCAACTGCTTGCTTATTTAACTGCATTTAATTTTTCTGTTTAATCTCTGTTCAAGGGTGGGACCATACTGGTGCATTCAACAGCTCCCAGGCATGATGGGGTATATTTCAGCTACATTTTCCCATCCTTTTCAAGAACCCTCATATCCAAACTCATGGAGATTACACTTGGTCCCCTGTAACCTTGAGATATCACAGGATACATGAGAAAACACATGGGGAAAAAATTACAACGGCAGTTACATATTTTAGGGGTCTTTTGCGTGGTTAGAAAGGTTCATGGGTATTGTCCCAAACACCAGGCTAGGTATATACTGCTAAACAAGACAAGACAAAGAACAAGCCAGAGCACTGTATATTCATGATAGCCCATCCTGATTGCTATGACAGCTGTTAGAAGAATTATGGCCCATGCCAACTTGCACTCACCAAGAAAACATCCAGGAAAAGTTTTGAGGACAACATCCACAGGGCATCATTTCCAATAACTGGACTTTACAATCCTGAAGCAGGTTTTTCTTCCTCTAAAACAGTCCCACAAATGAATCTGAGACCAGGCAATATTGTGGTGAATCAAAGAATGGAAAGTTTCTTCATTGATCTGCCTTGCACCGGATTGCATAAAAGGTGTATGGCAGTCTGAGCACCTTTAGCTCTGACGCAGACAAATTGTTAATTGAATAGTGCATAACCTTTAAAAATAATCTACTTCAAGTGATGAAATCATTCCTGGGGAGCTATTTTTCTCTCCAGAGCATCTGTCATCCTAAACACAATTAGTGGCAATGCTTCATCACTTCCTTCCTACCACTTTTCTTCACATCTTTCATTGAGACTGGTAGACTAATGGACAGTGCACGTGTAGGAGAAAAGTGAATCTGCCTGAGAAATTGAGCTACTGAGAGGGTTATTTGCTTTTCTTCTCTTAAAGCAGATGGGCAGATTCCACCTTTTTATGACAGCAATACCCATTAGCCTCAGTGATATTTGAGTCCATTTCCATCAGGACTGAATTTAATATGAAAACATATATCATCTGTGTTTTATTATCTGCTGATGATCTGTGAATGCAGTTGAACACCCCTGCTGGGTTTATTCTTTCCATGTGTGTTTTCTGGATGTCCTTCCCTTAGCAATTGCATAAACATGTGTTACTTAAAAACGTGTATAGTTCATTATTATGGAAATTTACTGCATGTGGGATATTTTGAGTGCTTAATAGAATCAAGTCTTTCATAGGGATTTCACTCCATCTCATAGACTTCATTAAAAAATAGCAGGGATGAGCAAACACAAAAGTTTACATCCTCTCAAAAATGCATGATAACATAAAGAAATGGAGGCTATCAGGCTGAACCAATCAATCAAAAAAGGATCTTACATTAAGGTTCTACTAAAAAAATAAATGTGACATTATTTCCCTTGCCAGAGAAAAGGTATTACCCCTCAGTCAAGCCAATGAAGTAGATGGTGCAATTATTCATGAACCATATGGAAAAGCTGGGTTTAAATACTTTCTCTTAGTCTAGACTTCTTCTGCCCTTCTGGCCATATTGTGTGTTCTGTATCAGGGGTCTCGTATGTCTCCTTGTTTGAAAGTGCTTCAATTGCTCATACTGTTTGTAATTAGTACTTGTAACTTTGTGTTCTGTATGGTACCTGCAAAGAGTTACTGGCTGCTTTCCTAGCTTTGGTAAAAGGGAACTTTTTTTGAGGAACAAGGAGGAGGCTTCTTTTAGATATTTTCTCTTTAGTAATAATAACTCACTTCGCCCAGAGAAGCTGTGGCTGCCCTCTCCCTGACAGTGGTCAAAGACAGGTTGGATGGGGCTGTGGCCTACCTGGTCTATTGGGGCATCCCTGTCAATGGCAGGGGTGTTTAGAACTAGATGACCTTTAAAGTCTCTTCACATACAAACCATTCTATGATTCTGTGATTATTTCTGTAGCTGTTTATTGGCAAGGACTCTTATTCTTAATATTATTTTTTTTGTAGCCTGTGTCATGGTCTGACAACAAATGCCAAAATCACAAAATTCCTGCATTTTTTGTTAGGGTTTTTTTTTTAATGGCTTACAATTAATCAACCAGTTCTAAACTGATGTCAAAAAGTGATAATATAAATACAAAAAAGGCTTTGGAAGAAGGCAGCGTTTAATGGAAATAGACACCTATTATGCAATAAATCATACTTTTTCTAGAAAGCAAGATTTTTAACTTCTTTAGTGCAAGAGCCTACTTTATGTAGAGGTGGAGGCAAGTTAATTTTCCTGTCCTGAAAGACATTTTGAATTTCCATCATATATCTTCTATGCCATTTTTCTTCTGCATGATGAAATGATGAACTCTCAAAGATTTTCATGAAGACTACAGAAGTGATTCCAGCCAAAAGAGGCAACAGTTCTTCTGGACAATAACCTAGTCATGAGTGCCTTCAGATGGTATACAAAGAATGAAACCAAAGCATAGCTTTGCCTGATCCCATGTGCCAAGTTTCTTCAGAAAGCATCAGAGTAGACCACAAGAAGCCAGCTATGCCTGCCAAAGATGTTCAGTAACTATTCACTAACTGAGAGAAAGGTCAATTTTCCTGAAACTGTGGGTAACCAGATCTGCTTCAAGAGACGCTTGCTAATTCAAATGCAGAAAACAAAGAAAATACTCTTAAAAGCCCAAAGTTTAGTGCAGCAACCTCTGTCCTAGAAAGATGAAGGCTGTATTTTCTATGCCAGTAAAAAGAGCAGCTTATACTTCTATCACTCAGAGCCTAAATTAATGTAAGTCCTGATCTGCCTAGCCAAGGTAACAGGCACAGCAGTCTGGCCCAGAGATGCCTCTGAGTGCAGAGAGGTTAACTTAACTTTTGAGAGGTTAACTGCCATTTTAATGTCATTTCAAAATGTATCACCTGAATAGATTACTCACCCAGGCTGTGCAAAGGGTGAGTATGCTGAAACAGGTGCCTGTGCAGGCAAATACAACCTCTGCAGCTGTTGCCTGGTGTCCAGTGCCCTGCAAACCATGCCTGGCAGGTTGTCCTCAGATAGAACTTGGGCTGCTCACAAATGATAGGCAGATCTTCCTTTGCTCCTGAATGCTTTGAAGACTGGCTGTGTACAGAAGCACAGTCATAGCCCACATCTTCACCAATGCTTAGATTATGAACTTTTCTACCTCAAGAATATAATTAGAACATGATGAACTCTTTCAATGTGAAACTATTCTGTATGATGTTCTGCGTGATCTCCCCAGTAGAATGAGTCTCATCTCTGATGTGCCTCCACACTAGTAGATGCAGTTTGACTCAGTTATGTTTAATTTAGTGCTGCATATGAAGTGTGTCAAGTTTAGAACATCTTTTCCTATCATGCTCATTACTTCAGGATGTGCTTCTGTGACACAAATACCAGTACGTATCCCATGCTAGATTAAACATTGTGCAGATGTACAAGATGATTGTTAATTGAACAAGACTTTATTTATTTTCATATCAAGTCCTTCCCTCAGGAAATGCACTCAGTATTTTTGTGTTTCTTTTCTCCTCCTTCTCTCCCACTTCTCTGCATTGTAAACAAAGTGTTTTCTCTCAGTTTATCTATTTCAATGGAACATCTATTTCTTTGACATTTTGAGAGCTCTTTGTGTATTATCTCTCTTACTTTTGGCAGGTCATCTGTGTATTGGTTTAATAAGAACTTTTTTAACATTACAATAACCCACCACAAGAGGAGAACAGAAAATACAGCAACAGTAGATTTATTTTAAGCCTGGGGAAAAAAGTTATGGTTTTCATAGCACCACAGATCCTACTTTGGTCTATCACAAGTATCACTCCAAAGCAATTGCTCAAGTCAGAATGGCATGTCTTAGCAAACCATCACCTTCATCCTTGTTCAGCCACAAGGAAAATGGAACTATGCTTTTACTACTAAATGCTAGCCAAATACAAAGGTGGTGTTGGGATTTTATTCCAAAGGTATTATATTTATTTGGAAACATGTAAATCTGAAGTATCACTAGAATTGGTGGTGCAATCAGACTGCAGGTCAGCAGGTCACCTATGTCAGCCTGCCTTCTTACTTGCCTGTCTGCCACTCAGCAAGGGGCAGATCTGTCAGCTCCTGATGTCCCATAAACCCAGAGCTGCTCAGTCCCTGAGTTCTGGGGCTCTACAGCCTCCCCTTCCAAAAAGACACACTTCGCTGGCATCTATAGAGCAAACGGATTTTTGTCTTCTTTTGCATTGAAGACCATTCTCACTGGGAGAATCAAGCCTCCCTCTGAAACAAGATTTACTCTGATGTTACAGTGTAGGCAACTAAGAGGTTATTCTGGGTTTAGAACTGATAATATGAATGTCTGGCATAGGCAGACTGCTAGGTGAAAATGGGAATAGATTTAAATTAAGATATGATAAATGACACAGAGTAGATGAGTGCAATCCATCCCTCTCATGTTACTTATTAATGCACATGCTTACTGCTTTCAGAGGAGCTGAGCTAGGGCAGGGACAGGATTTGGATGAGTTCTCAACATAAATTCTTGTCCACCAAAAAGAACATTCACCAAAACCACCACATTGTGCCACACTTGGTAATTATGTATCTGCTAACTTAGAATAAACATGCCCCAAATACTGTCCATAATACAGTTTACTCTTTCAAAAACATCTGAGTTTCTGCCAAAAATCATTTACAAGGCTATCAGTCAGCTCCTAACATATACCCTAGATCTTTCCCTAACAGGCTTTTATGCCAGGACATAATACTAAAGCAAAAGTTACTCATGTACTTCAGATTTCCTTACTTGGGCAGGTCATAATATGCAATAAGATCATAAAAAACATTGCTGGAGGAAAAAGACTTTGAAAGCTTTATTACAATCTTGAGTGAAGAAATGTGATTCTCCAGGTCCCTACATATCTTCAAGCTTCCTCAGTGTCACATTACAAATTCAATGAGTGTTAATATTGACATTGGTATATTTTTTACTTTTACTTTTAGAGTCAATGCAGACTATATGAAGTACAAAAATTTTTCTTCAAATAAAATATCACCACTATTCAAAGACCCAGGAAAGACAATATAGAGACAGCTTAGATTCTCCTAAAATTTTGTAATATTGATGATTTTAAAAATACCTCTGTTCTGCTTCAAATTAAATGAAAAAAAAAAAAAAGAAATAAAGAGAGGGGAAAGGGAAGGGGAAGAGGGAGGGAAAGGAAAGGGCAGGGAGGGGAGGGGAAGGGAGGGGAGAGGAAAAGAAAGAGGAAATGGGAAGGAGAAGAGGAAGGGGAAGGGGGAAGATGAAGGGGAAAAGGAAAGGGGAAGGGAAAAGGAAATATCCTGAAATTGTTTAGACCATGTCCTTCAGATTGAAAGCAACTTATCCTCCCATGAAAACATAAGTATGAATATGTTTTCTCCATGTGAAGCCATTGAGAGAGTGAAAAAGAAGTGACTAGATACAAGAAAATTGGAAATTTGCAAGTTATGAAGATTCAAGAGCACCTTGCAACACACTGCAGAAAGGCAGGAAGGGAAACATGATTTCTTCTTTAGGGTCTACACTGGGACTTTTCTTCTGGGAAGGCATGATCTGGCACCCCATCTGGATAAAGGTCTGCTTTTAAAATGTGAAGTTCTACACCTTCAGTAAAAAACCGTTTACAATATCTAAAGAATGGCAGTTACATCACTGAGAACTGCAGATGGCACCACTGTGAGCAAGCTCTGTGGCTGTGACAAGGCAATAGAGTGGTCACACAGGAGCAGTACAAAAACTGTGTCAGGATGGCCTTGCAGCTGGGCAACTCATCTCCATCTCTGAGCCAGGCAAATTACCTCAGCAATGGTACCACGTCACTTTTACAAACTGCTTCTCATTCCCAGATTGGGCTATTTCCACTATCTCGTGCATCTCTGTTGAGTTGTGGAGAGGACCCCAGGGCCACTTCTGTGGGGAAGGCAAGCTGAGAAGAGGGATAACAGCTAATATCAGTGATGTATCTGTTGATCTTCCTATCCAAACTGTTTTTTTTGTAATGTTGCTGACAAGTATGTCTAGCTGTTACATAAGGAATGATCTTTTCTATCATTATAAAGCAAATTAGAAAAAGAACAGGTTGAAGTTCCTTTCTGGATATATTGTTACACACAGTGTGTTTTTCAAAAGCTGAGAGATAAACTAGATTGCTTCCTATTTTTTTTCAAGACATAAGCTTATCAGCACAAAACTAATCGACAGAAAAGAACTTTGTAAAATTTTTGAAAGTTCACTGTGTGTCGGTGAGGTGGGTAGTTTCGTATGCATAATTTTGCCCAAGCACAGGCTGCAGTTATCAGAGAAGACAAAACAAAGTCCAAACAGAAAAGCATGTCCAGCTAGTAAAATGCATTATTAATAGGAACAGGACTGGAATAGCAGGCAGAACTCCATGTATAATGGAGGCTGTCGCTTGGGAAGTCACAGCAGTTCCCACCAGAGTGCTCTTCTGTTTTAAAGTATTACGCCAGGACAGCAGTTAAATGCAGTTTTGTAAGGAATTAGAGTGAACTAATATTAGAATAATAGTTGTTTGCATTGCAGGGTATGTGTAACCAGACAAATGTAGACAGATGCAAGTTCATTTTCCTGTGTTCTAAATCAGATAGTTGTGTCCCAGGTCTGGTCTGTCCAGCCAGATCTGGTCCAAACAATGTACAGCCATGTTAGCAACAATCCTTCTCCAAACTAATATAGTCTGCTCCTTTGCACATTGCTTATAAACTCATTGCTCAATGGAAGGAGCTAGATCTTCACTCATCTGGATTGTGAGCATTTACTCGCAAGTATTCCCCTTCCATGGGATACACATTTTTGATAGGTTTTCTGCCTTTGACTGTGATAAATTAGAGTCATCTTTTACACTAATATCTTAGAAGTTCTTCAGTATAGTTCGTGTAAACTGTTGCAGCTTTATTTTTATTTCTTCCCGTGAATTTATTAATGTTCCAAGATATTACTCTTTGGCTTGCTGATCTAGTCTACCACTATTCATCTGAAGAAATTTAAATATATGGATGTCATAATTTGTAGTGGCCCTTTTTTCCCCTCCAAAACTACTCCATCATATCACTATATCTGTCTGTCTTTCCTGGTCAGTACAATTCAGGGCTGATTTTCCAGCTATAACAGTTTCACTAGGCTATCACATCTTTGGCACTTTCTTAGAGTTTATATATTCTTTTTCAGTTAATTCAATCTCCTTCCTTTTTCCTAGCATCTCTTTGCACTAGTAAATTTTGTGGTTCTTACTGAGTACACTCAGTTTTCTATCGGTATACATTTCTTTCTTAAGTGCAGCATTTTCCAAGATGTGATATTAACATTTCTTTTTCTTTACTGTGCATTCTTCTGTCCCTCAATGTTCCTCTATCTAATGCTAAATCCTCTATTACACAGTCTCCCCCTTTCTGTATTTAATGCCATGGGTAAAGTTTATAGAAGTAGTCTACTTCTTTCCACTGTACCTTTCACAACTCTTCTGTTTGTTTCATTCCAGAGAAAGTTCAGGATAACTGGTTTCTGGGCACTTTTCTTCACCAACTGCCTAATTTTTTGCTCTACACCAGGAGTTTTCCCTGACAGCAAGAATTTCTGGTTAACTGGAACAAAATAACCACTTGATACAGTGTTTCTTGGGGTAACTATATAACTTGTTGGACTGTTATGTGTCTTTTGATTCCATAAGACTATAAAAAGATTCCTGATTTGCACATACACACCTCTTCCCCCTCCCCCCCCCAAAAAAAAAAATCTACTGTGGCAGGCAAAAGATTTTGTCTAGAATCTCAGTTCTAGCAAGATAGTGTCAGGGATGGCACTGGACAATTAAAATCTGCACAATATGACCTTTTTTCTTTGATCAGAATTAAAAGAATTGCGTCTCAACAGCCACGATTAGGCTTTAACGTTGGCATCACTACATAAGCGCAGTGGGAACTTTTTGCTTTTCTTCTTTCTGTTGTTTTGGACTATTTGCAAACGTGAATGAATGCTTAATTTTTAGTTCATGTTTTGAATATCTTCGCCATATAGATGAAAGGTGATTTTTCAGCCTTTCCACACTCCTGGTAAAATACTCCTTTTAATGCAAGTCAGAGACCCTCTCTACAGACCAACTAAATCACCCTCTGTCTGTTCGATTGTGATTCACTTTTCCTTCTGTTTTCTCAGTGTGCAAGTATTCTGGTGCCCACAGTGAGCGCAGAGATCAGCGTAGCTCATGCCGGCTCTTGGGTAAAAGGAACTGCCTGCAAGGGGACAGCTCGTGAGTGATTGCGGAGTGGAGTCAGCCCTGGGAAGGAGGTCTGCAAAGAAGGGCACTCACCGCAGTGCGGCCAGGGGAATGACAAGCCTTTCCCCCAAGACTCTTATTCCTCATCACTGGAACAGATTTTTGGGGCTTTGTCACTGAGGCTAAGTTTGAGTAATATTTGAGTGAATCTATTTTGAATTGGAAACTGGACCCATTCCCAGCCCATCACTGTAAATCAGAGGTTAAAAAGATGTGCTAAAAGTATGCTTAACCACTCCAGGAGTGCCAGATACAGGTTTGGTAGAGCACAGGATGTTTTAACCCAGTGGTTATATAGCAGCCATTCAAAGGCATATCTGTTTAAATATTTGCCATATATCTCAATCCTGTACCCAGTGACAATGAATATGGAGCTTAGATCATTAACACCAAAATCCATCTTGCAGCTGAAAGGCAAGTAGGCAATTCAGGACCATTTCAGCCTTTGATTTTGCCAAGATTAGAAACTGGGGAAGTCCGTGCATTGTTTACACTGTATATAACACACCTCTTTGGCTGAGTGGGACCACTGGAAAGACATGATTGTCACGATAGATCTATTTAAAATTAACTGATTGGTATATATTTTCATTCTTTTCCTCTTTCTGTATCTATCATATCAAGTATCCAGCTTCTATTCTCTCAGATCAAGGGAGTGAGGCCCAATTAAAAAAAAGTTTTGAACTTCTATTATTATGATTTTCTGTACTAGGAAAGATTCAAATAAGATCACAGAATCACAGAATTGTAGGGGTTGGAAGGGACCTCAAGAGGTCATCGAGTCCAAACCCTAATATTTTCATTACCGAAAATATCTCATCTTTAACCATACTTTGTTTAATTGGATGTACTGACATTAACTCCTCTTCTGTAAAGAACAGTATTCATATAGGCATAATACCATTGCCATATAAAGTCAATGTAGTTCCATATTTTTTTCTACTGACTTCACCCTAAATCACATGGAGAGAAAACACTGAAGACTTTTTCTTTCTCGTGCACAATCAATTGACTTAATTCAGCAAAGCATCAATACAGGCAGGCCATTAATTTTTTTAGATTGAGCAAATCCTTGTGAAGTTAAAAGGTGCAAAATTATTCTGCATCTGTGTAGGTTGGGAACTGATGGGATGAATAGCAGCTCCACTCAAAATGAAACGGGGACTGAGCAAAGCCCTAAGCAGCCTGTCACTTTTCTATAGGAAAGGAAGTAAAATATCTGTTGTCTGTGTCACCTCAGTGAAGGCTATACTTTTAGTGCAAATTCCAGGAAGTACAGTAAGTGTTTACATGAAGCTTTTTTCACAGTCTCAATTCTAACAGAAGCTTTATGGAGTTTCTATATTTCTAGGTTCCTTCTTCTAAATATCAATCTCTATGACAAAAAGATCAAACTGAGTACTTTTTCCTTCATTTATTTGAACTAATGAAAGTGATTATGCCAGACTGTCAGCTGTGGCAGGCTCTCAAATTTTCTCCAATTAAATATATTAGAAATTCTGCTTATATTTCAGATTCATCCTTATTTTTCATGCATATTTGAATATTCAGCTTATCAAATATTTCTCTTTTGAAACTGAGGAGGATCATCAGAAAAATAAAAATCTTTCTCTTAGCCAAACATCTAGCTTGACTGGAATAATATCTCTGTATTGGAGACATTTTTGAAATGAGTTTGAAGTATTTCATTCATGAAGGAAAATAAAACTCTGTAACTGCAAACAAAATCCTGAGGCCCTTTCTGGATTCTTGCCTGACAATAAGTGTGATTAAGTGTGAATTGATAAAAAGCCTCAGGAATTTAAAAATGATATTTATTTAAGTATCTGTGCTTTCATTTTTTCTGTGGATAATATGCATATAAAAATGTGGGAAAAGCACAGGTTTATGTGATTATGTTATGTATTTCTTCCTGTTGTTACTTAGTGATAATTCACTTTTACTGCTTTACAAACCTCATTTTAAATGTCTCAATTCAGTGGCTTATGAATTATTTGTTTCAAAGAGGGGAATAAGCTGAAAATAGTACTTTGTTAATTTTTAAATGAAAGAAGGTATGGAAGCAGAAATATAGCTAATCCTTGCTATGCATTTGAGGCACCGACTGTTGAGAGAGCGTTTATGATCTCCAATGCATAAAAGAGAATTAAATGGTGTCTTATCTTTCCATTTCTTCTCTCTATCCAAAATGAGCATGAACAAGTATTTCTGTATATACAAACTGTATCCAGGAATTAATAAGAAACACAGTTAGACCTACAAATCCAGGAACAACACAGCAAGAACATATCAACACTTTACATGCACACACAGTGACCACACCCTTTGATCTCCAAAGCTCTTCCGTAACATCACCTGACCTACACTGAAATATGCATATATTGCATCAGCCCCAGGCTACAGTCCAAGAGCTGGTATATTCCCAATGTTAACCCCCAGTAAAATGAAATAATGGGAAGGTAGCATAGTTCCCCTCCAAAAAAGGACTTAGAAATTAATTACTATAATCACTCTAGAAAAATTAATCTTTGCAGTGCTTCTATAAGGTAACTGGACATACTAGAAACATTCCTACGACTACAAAAATGGGGGAAGGGAGTGTCATGGTTTAGCCCTGGCTGGCATCTAGGCACTAGGCAGCTGCTCGCTCACTCCCCCAGAATGGAATGGAGGAAGACATGGAAATTAGGTGACATGTGAAGTAGACAAGACAATAAATAATATAGAAGTCAACATTTTAAATAAAATTTTAAATGACTAAATTTATTTACTGTATCATGACAGCTCTCCAGCTCCACATTGTGAATCCTTTGTGAATGATGGACTAGATAAGCAGAATTAGAAGGTACCTTACCTTTGTTTCCCCATAGAATATCTTGAAATTTATTCCACTTCATACATCTGTGTATATTTTACCATATACCATATACCTTGGTTACATCTTAAAATATGGCATTTTAGTAGAACCCAAGTCCTTATCATGTAGTTTCTGAGGAGGTCCCTTCTACTACAGTACTTCCAGCAACTGCAAAGCTGCTTTAGCAATATAGCCACTGTCTTACAAAAGAGCTTCTGTTCAGTGGTGGCACATTTGACATATCCACTCAAGTTATCATACTTTACCAGTTTTCAACATCATAACACAAGTTGTAGGTATAAGATCTCCAGTGGACTGATGGGGATTTGATCACAGACAGCAGCCTTAAAAAGAGTCCATTCACGGGAAGAAACAAAGCAGTGGTCTGCCCAGTTGGTTTCCCAGCTGAGCACCAGTCCAGAAACCTACCAGTTACAGCTGAATAATCTTTCTCACAATAAAAAAAGACTTCTTCAGTATACAGAGACACAGAGAAGCTCAGTCACAAAGCTGAGGAAATACCCTCGGGTGGGAAGGCAGCAGTCAGCAGAGGAGCTGTTTGGACATGCTGCTTCATACCAGTTACCGGAGAGCACTGACATTCAAGATTCACACTTTGATCTCAGACACAAGGACTTTGGAGGTGAGCCCAAAGGAAAAAGCTGCTGAAAACAACAAACTACTAGGTTTAGCTGAATATGGCAGGCCATGGGTGAATTTTGCTTTTGGCTAACATTGGTAAAATCCTCTTCTCTTCTACAGTCCTCTTTGTTGTTAGCTTGAGTTTTATAACTGCTATGCAAGTGTAAAGTTTAGAACTTTACGTGTTTTCCTGAAATGACATAGCTGGAAGTAGCTGCATAAACTTTGTTGACTTTGCACTCCTAGAATAATACATATATCCTGCAACAGCTGCACTTCCCTTAATGCTCTTTTGTCCTCCTGAAAGTGACAATATCCAAAGACCTTTTTTCACAAGCAAGTTTACTCTATCCAAGCACAATCAAAGAGAGGAAAATACTACTTAGCATAGAACCACAAGGCAAGGGTGACAGCAACAGTGTTCCAAGAAATGTATCTGAGAGAAGCAACAGCTCATGAATCCGAAATACAATGTGAGTTTCAGGCTGCTGTTTTTTCAAAAGGAAAAGTACCATGGAGAGTATGATCGCATGGATTCTTTGCCATGCTCCCTCTCTCAGACTCATCCAACTTGTAGTCACATGTTTCACTTCTAAGTTATGAAAGAAAAACATAGTCTAGAAGGTCCCTGAGAAGATTTCCTTCGTTGTCCTGGTGGCCCATGCATTGCCATGATTAAGCAGTAGAACAACATCTTTCAGAACCATAAACCTCATAAAACTCCTAGATACATAAACTAAGCATTTTGGTGGTGTTTATACTTGGTTCTTTAAGAGAAAGTGGCTAAGATGATTTTGTTAGTGGTGTTATTATTTGTTTGGGTTTTTTTCAGTTAGTTCATTAAAGCATAATTTGTGGCAGAGATGTTAAAACATGCTTTTTTGAAAGTCAGATAAATGTATTTGGATTTCAGGGGCCTGCAATGACTCATTTTACTAACCCTCTAAAAAAAGCAGAAACTCCCCGAAAAATCCCACTGTCTTGTTTCTTTGAATAAATTTACAACAGCTAGGAAAGCCACAGATTCATCATGCCCATATATAAACCCAAAAATCATTAGCCCCAAGCAAGTTTAATTAAACTTACAGAAGAGTTTACAATGCAGAAGAAATAGGTCAGGAAGAAATCATATAAACCAAAATTACTTCTTGAAAATAGTCCAGAAAAAGCAAGGCAAGTCTGAACCCGGTCATTAATGATATCAGGGAGGAGATAGGATTGTGAAGGGTAACAAAGTCATGGGAAAAACAAGGACATCTGTTATCCAAACATAGCTGTAGAGCATTGCTGTTGGTTATTTTGTGTGGAACGTTACTTTTCCATACGCAGTTTGTGGTACAAAGAGGAGGTTAGGCTCTAGTCTTGGCCTTTTTGCACATACTACTATTTAGCCAGTGACTTTCTGAATAATACAAATTACCCATGCACTCTTTAAAAAGCTTGGCTTTCTGGTACTTGAAACAGAAGTTTGATCACATCTGCTTTGCTGTGTTCAATGCTCATTCTGTATAACAGAGCTATGAGCCCCACTGGCTTATCAGGGCAGTGTCTAGATTTTTCTATTGGTTATTAGTTTGGATAACATCTGTAGGGTCATTCTATAACCAAGATCCATAAAATCAAATGGGTTCATCTGCAGTTCCTCCCTGTCTTTTGATGATATTTCAGGAATGTTAGTTACATCAGAGCAAATTTCCAGTAAGAAGTAACTTATCCTTGCCTCAGTCCCCAAATGCAGGCTTTGTCATGTCTTTCCATCTCATATAGAAAAACCTTATTCTTAAAGTCAAACCACTTTTCCTAAGATATTGGTTCTTGAGTGCAATAATCTTCAAATAAAAAATGCAGACTTCTGGGGCAATAAAATCATTCTGCAAAGGGAACTTATTTTAAAAAATATCCCATCAAGTGACCTTAGAAAAAATCTGCTCAAACTGGAAGGGTCATTCAACCACACAGAACATATTGCTAAGTGCTTTCATCAATTCTTTGAATGCATGTGTCAATTATTTTCATTCTCTTGGGTTCTGCAGTACTGGATGTACTCAATTAATGTGGTAAACTTTTTCTCTTTTCAGCTAAATTCCCCATTTTAGGGGTGTTGAAAGATAATCTCTGTTCTTCAGTATGTGAATGAGTCCTGCTTTTGGCTTCCTGATGTTTCCATCCTTGCTAGGTCCTGGGAAACCTTTTCTGCTGCTTCTAGCTCCTTCCCTATTAGTTTGGATATGTGTTTTGGCTGCTATTTTAAAACCAGTAATGACATAGCTGCTGAATTATTAATAGATATAATGATATTTTTTTTTACTCTTTGAACCTGTCCTATACTGTCTCATTTATATTCCTGATTTGTTTAAGCATGATATGGTGGTTATTTACAAAACAGACACACACCAATTTAGAGCTCAGTTGCATATCTGGCTCTATATCAACCTGAGTCCAAAGTCAGAGCAGATCGTAGAATCATAGAATCATAATACCCTGAGTTGGAAGGAACCTCTAAGGAACACCAAGTCCAACTCCTGGCTCCACACAGGGCCAGCCAAGTCAGAGCATGGGACTGAGTGTGTCATCCAGCCACTTCTTGAACTCAGCCAAGGTCAGTGCTGTGACCACTTCCCTGGGTAGCCTGTGACAGTGCCCAACCACCCCCCCCAGTAAAGAACCAAGCCCTTGGGGCCATCACAGACCTGCCAAAGACAGGCACAGATTTCCTGTGACATTTCAGCAGTGTAAGCAGACAGCTGCAAGAATTCAAACATTTGAAGCAAAGCCCTCAAAGGAGCATATGGGTATAGGTGCCTATCCTTCTCCTGCACAGGATAAAAAGAAATTGCACTTCCAAAGTGCAATTAAGGAGGATGAATTGCAGGCAGATGGCAGGTAGTGTGAGGACAGTCAGTGAAAAGTAAATAATCCAACTTATTCCAAGAATGAAGACCAAAAAAGAGCCTATAGATAGCAGCTTTGGGAAGCCACAAGGCAGTTAGAGAGAACTGAAATACATGCCATCTCTTGGGACAGTAAAGGGTTTTCTCACACTGGAACAGCTGACTTAAGGGTATGGATTCTTCTCACTACCTTAGTTAAAACAGAAATAACACTTCTGATATTTTTGCTTCCTGTTTGTTTCATAATTATAGTTGTCACAAAATTAGTTCTTTTATAGCAGCAGGATGGGCAATTTTATAAAATCCAAGCAACAATTTACTCTTATAACTTCACTTAGACTGTGCTAGCCCAACATCCCCAAGAATGACAGGTCCGTCTGGCTGTCTCAGGGGTTGCTCGTGGCTAAAACCAGTATTGCCTCAAACATCAGCACTGGTTGGAAAATGAGTTATTTCTGTTCTTCTGAGCTGTTCTCACACAGGAGGATAATACTCCTATCAGGAGGATACACGTATCATGATCTGCCATGCTGCAGCCCTGATAGACATATTATGGAGATGTCCTGCCCTACTAATGGTTTGAATTCCCTCTCAAGTTTTCAGGAACAAGCATGAACCGGCAGAAACCTTTACCTGCCACTGACCTATAGCCTTGCCCCTGTGGAGGATTTGGGGCCTCCAGAGACACTTCAAATTAGAAAAATAGGGCCTCTGCCTCCTTTTATTCACCACCATTGCTGGTTTTGCTGCCTGGGAGAATATATATCTATTACCTTTACAGAGAATTACAGAGTGGTTGAGGTTGGAAAGGACCCCTGGAGCTCAAGCAGGGTGACACAGAGCCCAGGACCATGTCCAGACAGTTTTTGAATATTGCCTCTTGTCCTGTCACTGTGCACTCCTGCAAAGAGCCTGGATCTGTTGCCTTTGAACCCTCCCTTCAGGTATTTATACATGTTGGTAAGATCTCCTGAGCACAAGAGCTGCACACAGATAGTTGCCTCCTCTACCAAAATCTTACCAGGTTCTGAGAAGAGTCTGCCCTAATGGCAGACAGCTTCCTCTTCTCATTTGTTTTTCTCTCACCTTCCCTCACAGGAATTTTGAGGGAGCACATATATCAGCTTTGTTTACTTATCCCTCTACCATCCTTTAATAACTCATTAAAAAGAAGACTATTCTATCTGCTCTGCTTTCCTCAGTGAATAAACTGGGCATGATCTTGTAGTCACTAAGCACAGAAGATAAATTTCTTAGTGTTTTTACTCCTTTAGCTGCTACCTGACACTTCTGGCCTGCAGAAATGTCCCCAAAGGTTTATGAGTGGCTGCCTAGCCAGGGTATGACTCTAAGGGTCCTTGTTCTCCAAAGTCACCTTCTCTTCTAGAGATCCTCCTCTCAGCCCTGGTAAAGGACAACATCAAGGAAAAACATGCAAGAAATTCGTGGACTTGCAAAGAAACTAGTTGATACACCCTGTGAAAAGAAGTAACAAGCCTTATCATGGGCCAAAGATATAATTTTGAAAGTGCCCATTTATGTGGCTGCAATTCTGTCAGAACTAAACCCAGAGGAATCTGGATGGCCACTTAACACACAGACATTTAGAAAAGGATGTACCAGGGATCAAATACTTCAGCTGTGCGAACTCCATATGTGACACATATGTTAGAGTACCAGTACAGTCCACTTTCAAACTGTCTCTGCTTCTGAGTGAGACTTGTATTTACACTCTTAAGCTGGCAGGATATTTGAGATCAGTTTCTACAAAATCATAGGATACCTCAAGTGCCACTAGAGATTTTTACATTCAGCTAACTGAATCACATCCCCAGGACCTCTTTCCACTTTTTCAAGACTTACCACAGTCTGCATATAGAGGGTGATGGTGGCAGGATTTGCTGACAGGCAATGCAAGTCTTGAAATTAATGTAGCACAGGATATGGACATTAATGATGGAGGCCCTGGAATGTGATACCAGCACTTCCACTGCACTTCTGAGATAGTATGTTGAGTAGAACCACTCTTTTTAATTCTGCCTATTTTGTGAAAAAATCAACTTTCTAACTTCTTTTCAGCTGGTGAGTGCTCAGTTATGAATCAGGGTTAAGTAGCCTGATTTGATTATTTATTTTTCTTATGCTCTTCCCACAATGCACATTGTTTCTGGGAGTGCTGAAAGAGTGAAGAAAAAAAAAGAAAAGGTATTACTGCAAGTCACATAAGTGCCTAGATGACTAACACCTAAGACTTCTGGCAAAATTAATTTTGGCAGTGTTTTGACAATCCTTCTCACTTCCCATGTATTTATATCTACCTCTCTTCGTAAATGAAATTAATAAACCAAACTGTTTCCTCTTCTAGAGAAATGAAAGAAGAAATTTATGGGTTTGTCTCATTTGTGTCCCTTGTGTGAGAGGATAAGGAAGTGATCACAGCACTTCTTTGTTTAGTCTGTTTTGTGGATGCTTTGAATATTATTTTCAAATTCAATTTATACTTTATTTTTCTCTTGAAAAGTAAAAACAAAAACTAATAAGAAACTCCGTCCTTATCTCCACGCAACTTAAATTCAGTACAGGAAGGAAATGACATATCTGTGGTCACATTTTATACGTGGAAATCCAAGACATATTTACCACAAACCAAAGTGTCACAGCTCCAGATAACTACGTGAAACTAAATACTACGTGAAACCAGCTAGGAACCAAGTTTTCACATTTTAAACCATATTTTGTTACACAAAAAGGAGTGGCTGCTATACTCTTCATGCTGTCATCCAGAGAAACCGTGAGAGGTTGGAGAAATGGCCTATCATAAGCCTCACGAAGTTCAACAAGGGGAAGAGAAAAGTCCTGCTTTGGTACTCAAGGCACAGGTAGAAAATAGAAGCTGATTTTCTGGGAAACACCCTTGCAGAAAAAGACATGGAAATCCAGGAGGATGTGAAGGTGAAGATAAGCCAGCACTTTGCCCTCAAGCCTAGTGACATCCTGGGAAGCATGAGGAAGGGTGTTACAAATAGGTTAAGGAAGATCACACTTTCACTTCCCTCAGTATTGTTGAGGTCACATCTGGAGTATTGCTTCCAGGTCTGAGCCCTCTAGAACAACAGAGAAATGGAGATACTAGAGAAATTCCAGAGAACAGAGGTTAATCCTGAACACGAGGAAGCACTTTGAGGATCTTCCTTCCCCTCTGCCCCCACTTGCTTGGGTTGTCTTGGCTTTTCTCTTTGCATGAGGAAAGCTTGGGCACATCGCATGTCTGTCTTTGAAGGACTTGGGGGCTGCTGCTGAGAGAGGTCCAGAGGAAAGCAGCTTTGCTGTGATGGTCAATGGGAACCAGCTGCCACAGGCAGGGAAGTTGGAGGCATCAGAAGACAACTGCCTAGCAGAAATTGACAGCACAGGCTTCATGTCTTGTGTTTCCATTGCTTCTGCTTTTGGCTGCATCCAGCGGTGGGCCGCAACAAGAGCGGTGTGCCCGCTCTGCAGGAGGCCTTTTGATCACATCCTGCGGGTGCAGCCAGCGGATGAAGAGGAGGCAGAGGACACATGGCTCTCCTGCCAGCAGCCAGATGAATGTGGCCAGGGAGAGATCCCAGATCAGATCCCCACAGCAGCACTAGGTCCTGTCCAGGCATGCCATGGATGACAGGATCCTGGCTCTGTGGAGAAGGCCTATGAGGGCCAGCCGAGGGGCCACAGAACTCCAGTGCTAGAGCACACCACCTCCCAGCAGACTCCTATATGTTCCTGGGCATGAACCCCATGGAGTGCAATGGAGCATGTGGTCAGCATCAGGAATGGAGCCCCTGTCCAAATTAGCATGCTGGCACTGCCACCCCCATGCATCCAGCTCTCCTTCCAGAGAGCCCAAGAAACATGTCATTGATTCTCATTGTTTTGGGTTTTTTTTCCAAAACCAAAGAATGTCCCATTGCAAGGAATACTCTCCAACATTGTCTCAACAACATAGGAAATTCCAGAGGGCAGAATTTCTGGAAGCATGCAGTGATCACACATAACTGCTGCAGCAGAGTATGCTTCACTTACTCTCTCCCAGCCTCCCCCTTCCAGACACCAGGCTAGGGATGTCTAAGCCCTGGTTTATGCACTTTCTCCTGGCAGCGAACAAGCTCATGCACCACTACCTGCTGGGAACGTCACAGGATGCTATAAACCTGAGATGAAATCCCTACTGCGAGGCCCCACAAAGGCAGTAAATGAAAAGCATTAATGTTGAGGAGTCTCAGCCAGGGCCCTAACCATTCAGCCATGGTCTTTCAGTCACCCAAGCTCTGCAAGTGAGAGGGAGCTTTTGTACATACTCCCTCATTCTTAGGTTGACCCACCTGCTATATGTCACGCCACCCAGATCCTGCTGTCATGTACTGTGATTTCTCCAAAGACACCATAGACAGTACACAGTAGGTGAACACTGAGGATGGCAAAAATCCCTACATGGAATTTAAAAAAATGACACTACTATTCCCCTCCCTCAAAGAAAAGGCCCATAATTTTTTATGTATGGTGTATATCCTTTACACTTAATCCCTGAATTTGAAATCTAAGATACATAGAGCTAGAAAACCAGCCCTGTCCAAACAGGATTGCCTTTAACATGTAAATAGAACACTTCATTTGCATTAATTTCATGTTTTATTCTAGTTCAGTACTCCAGATTATAAAAATGGTACTAATTATCTCATGGATAAGTGTATTGTGGTGGATCCTTCCATGTAGGCAGCAACCCACTGATTTCCAGTTGCTCAAGCATCATTCTGAGTCTACTGAACATTGAGTCCTGCCTGAACACTAGAACAGACATATGCAGATGATGGTAGAACATGAAGAAAAGCAAGTTAACTAAAAGAGATGGAAAACTTGTTTAGCACCACTTCAGAGGTAATAAGAGATTAAGAAGTGTGAAATTTTACAAAATTAACATTAATTATCACTGAAAATACCATAGAGATAAGAAAGGAACAGTGTTTCATCTGCCTTTCTGCAGTAAATTGCCACACTTTATACTCAAACAAGTGATGTTTATGAATGAATTTGGATTATTGTGGGAAAAGTAATATAAATAGAATTATTCTGGTGCATAACTGTGTAAATAGCTTTTAATAATGCAAGTCAGATGAAGCATTTTACAGGACAAGGAAGAAAATGACAGCTAGGTCAAACTTTGTGTGTTCTCATAAATAGTTCCTTCTGCCACGCATCTCTTGCTTGCTAGCTGTTCCTTGAGATTTATGTTTCTGCCTCTTATCTAACTGTTCTAGAGCCAGGGTCTATAAAACCATCTTGCCTAGAGCCAAAGTGAAAAAAGTGAAGAAGCTGATTCAGTAACTAAGTTTTATTTGTAATCAGACTGCCCACACAGATGCCACAGAAAGTGTAAGTCCAAAGCAGAAATCATGACAATATTCACATTGACACACAAAGATGTCTCAGTCCTGATCAGATATCAAAAAACTGTCATATGTGAAGTAAAAAAAAAAAAAAAAAAAAAAATCAACGTTGTAAGGACACAGATGTTTTGTGATTATGTATGCTTTCTAGCTTTGCCCCACTTCCTTTTCTCTTGTCTGCCCAATGTCCCTTTGCAGGGAATACTCTTCATTTCTACAGATCCTCATCACCTCATCCAGACCCTGCTGTCACCTACTGTGTTTTCTCTAAAGACACCATAGACAGTACAGAGTAGATCAGCAACAAGGATGGCAAAAATCCCTACCTGTGTTTGGAAAAAAAACCAACAAAAAGGCAGCCCATACTTTGTTGCCACACTTCTTACCCAGCTGTAACTCTCCTAGAAACATACTAGCCAGTGCTCAAGGAGGCTGAATTCATCCCTTTCATTCATATATCATAATCCTTCCTGAAAGATCTGTTTCATGAATTGGACTTCACTTAAGCCAGGAGAGTGGTATCACACTAGCGCTTTGACTGGTTTAAGGATTACTCTGCTCAGGGCTTTGTACAATAAGCTTCATGGACTATATTCCCTTCATGACTGTTTTTAAAAAATTTCTTGATGAACATGGTCACTAAATGAGGCAAGTATACCCACCTGACTTCAATACTATTGTTCTTTTGCTGTTTTTTCTTCTCTAAACATGAGATTCTATGTTCAGAAAGTGAATGAACCAATTGCCTTTATTTTTCTTGTTGGATGAAAACAACACAGGTTCTGCCCTTAGTCTTCCATATGTATATTCATATACATGCCTATACATGCATATGTACACATATGCAATTTTGTACATAAAATATTAATATAATGAAAGTGATTATAAGAGCATCACCCACTGTATAAGATGCTTACGTTAAAAAACCTATATCATGACACATAAAGGAAAAAATGCCATGTACTACTTTTAAGATGTCCAAATAGAAGTCTTCCTGATTAGTGTTGGTCTGCCTTCTCAGTGTGCAATGAAAGTACATGATTGAGGTCATGAGTTTTTGCTGAACTGTTCACTTAAAAGCATAAAGGCTTTATTTCTGGAGAGGAGTTCCCACTGAAGTCAGACAAGGATAAATCTAGCTGTAAATTTGGCAACTACTTTCATCTGACATGATGCAAATACTTCTGAGCTTCCTTTTTCCCGTATATTTCATGAGAGAAATCAAATTGAAACAGAGTGAACTGTTGGAGAGAAATTTATTGGGCCAGGTTCACATGTCCTGCAATTCCAGAGTTTATGACTGGATGGCATTCAGGATGAGCTTGACTCTTAGGAGATTAGAAGAAAAGCTGGTTGTTAGCAAACCAATAAGAAAATTCATATTCTTTACATTAACTTGAAGTTCTTTATGCAACATGTGTTATCAAAGCTTTGATCTCTGCTTGAGAATTTCCAGTATTTTACAATTCAGAGCATATAAATCAGCTTCTCTCTAGATTATCTGTCCTGCCTAATACCAACAGCATGTTTATTTACCCACATGACAGATATAGTTTAAAAAAGAACACACAAGAAACATCACTGTTCACTTGAGAACTTAGAGAAAATAGCAGTATGTAAAAAGATGACCTGAGGTAATAGCATTTGCTTGCAAATGTCATTCTGGATACAGATAAAGTAAGAATTCAAGCCATTTATCAGAGTTGTGATTGCACTGACATCCCAAAATGCAGGAACTGCCCCAGGAGCCTTTGGGTTACTTCTACCTCTTCTCCCACACTCTGACCATGCCTCACACAAAGCAGCAAGCACTAAGAAGCACCATGTTTTCCTAGTACTATCACATTCTACACAGTGGATGTCTGTTTTCCAAAAGTTCTGCTTTAAGATGAATTAACTTCCTGAGGATAACGTTATCCCAGAAAACAGTTTACAGTTTTTTACCTTCAAACAGATCCTCTAGGGAAAACAGTGGTTACAATAATTTTCTTCTGAGGACCACTGCACTTTTCATAGTTATAGACCTAAGGAAGCAACAGGGACCTCCAGGATTCCCTAAGCAGCCAGCATAGAACATTTAAAGATGTTTTCTCAGATTCACAGGTCATACTTTGGTATGACTCTTTAATTTAAAAGGAGTCCAAAAAAGATACAGATTCCCAGTTATAGCCTACCTGTAGCTGCATGGCCTCTCTCCTAACTCTGGGCAATTAGGTCACATTCCCTTCATCAGCCTTTGGGTGAGTGCTCCAACCAACAGATTAGAACGTGAAAAGAAAAAACTGTTGCCAGTGGAGTATTGCTGGAAGTGCCACCCAGCCATCTTTTCAGGTTCAGTTATTGGGTTGTGATGCATCCAACAGGGAAGTAAAAGGCAGAATACCTTCCTTGTGAAGTGCAGGTGGACTAGTTTTGAGTTAGGTGCTTGACTGTACAGCACTGTCAAGATTTCAGCTGTTTTGACTTGCCCAGGAGCAGACCACCAAGCACTTAGAAAACTTTTAACAGGAAAAAATACAAGCAGCTCAGGAATCCAGGTGCTTCTTGGGCTAGATTGAAGTTGACAGTAGTTTGGAAGATCTGGAATTTGGCTTTTGGTGCTACAAGTCTCATATGTTAAACGTCCGAGGCTTTTAGTCATTTAAAATCTTTTCAGTATCGTGCCTGGTTATCTGGTCTTACTGATGAACGCAAGCTGACCTTGAAAGAGATACTTGCTGGAATTCTTTCTTTTTTTGCGTGACTGAAAACTTGGAATGTGGCTCTTTACAGTACAGTACACTTAGAGCAAGTTTAGACAGTCTAAAGCTCCTACAGCTGAACTCATGATTTCCCAAAACCAACAAAAGGAGCAAGAATAACATTAAGGAAGGTATTAGCCTTATTTTGACAAAACTGTTTGTTGTAAAAGACAACCTGCTGTCTATTTACATTTAGCTGAGGAGACTTGGTTTGGGTTTAGATTATGTATCACGTGATATCTTTATTTCTTCACTCTCTGAGTTCTTGTTCCACTAAAAAAAATTACTTTCCACTTCCTCCAGGAAGTAGTTTATTATAATTAGTTATTATATACTTGAATATTAATAATAAAGGTTAAAAATTAAAACCAAAACTACATGAATGTAGTACACAAATCTTCTATTAGTCTATTAAGAAAACAGAAGACAGAGAATTCATTAATATTAAAAAAAAATCACAAACATTTGAGTTACCTTGGACAAGCAAACAAAATACTCACATCTTTCAACTAAATTGCAGCTGACCTGGAAGGATGTAATTAAAGCCTTCTAAATCCATAGATTATGCTCACACCTAAATAATCAGTGGGTTTCATTGTTATTTTGTTTGGTCAGGCATGCTAATATCGTGTTGCAGTTATGGTAGCCTGCTTGTCTTAGCAAATTTATCAATTACATAACTTCCAAAGGTCATACACAAGAGTAAGAACTTGCACTGTTGGCTTGTACATTTGTTGATTTAACCTTGCTATGGAAACCTGCAATGTAGTCTTCACAGGGCCCATTAAAAACCAAACCTTTGTACTTGTAACTTGTTTTAAAAATTTAATAGTAGACATTTTCTAAACTTTTACATGAGGCCTAAAAATGATATGCATTTAAAAAGATAAAAAAGCATAAAAGCAACCAGTTTACGGATAGTTTTTTAACCTTCATTTTCTTATCAGTTAGTGAAGCAGAGTTATGTTGGCTTTTTAAGAATCATTCTTAACTGGACACAAATAATAAACACTCATAGAGAACTACGTTTACCTGATTACCTTAAAAAAATAAAGGGAAAAGAAAAAAGTTTGATATTGCCTATATATACCATGTTTTTTTAAAAAAAGAAGCAGATACACAAAAAAACCCCAAACAAACTTGTCAAAAATCCCATGATTATCTGGGAACTTTTCTAATGGCAAGAGGAAGGAAGCTTTGGAACAGACTGTGTGGGAGCTCATGCAGTCTGTCTTTGGAGGTCTTTAAGAACATCTCAGTAATAATTTCAGTACAGTTGATCCTGCCTTGTGGCAGACAGATAATTAAATTAAGTCCTTAGGTCCTCTTTAGCCTTGTTTCCTGTAATTAGGTGTTTTCCCCTACAAATACCATTTCAATGATAACATCGTGTGATTGTGTGATACTATCGAGTGAATAATTTTTTGTTGCACACACTTTTCTTGCAGATTTTGCAAAACTTTGTAAAAAAGCAGTTTATAATACCTGTTCAGCAACTGTACATAATATTGCTTAGTAACAGAATCCAAATTCACTGTTATGTGTCTGTTTTTTTCCTTCATACAGGGAAATATAAGTATTCTGATGACTATGAGTAAGGATAACATTAAAAAGATGCTGTTTATTTGACATAATTTGATCTCAACTCTCCTGTACTCTAAATTTACTTCCATAAGGTAGTGCTTTTAATAATCTATGTTTCAATTGCAATAAAACCATTTTTAATAAAATCAAATGCTATCCATGAGGCCTAACAAGATTTTTTTTCTTTAGGTATTATAGTTATGTCTGTTACTTATCAGACCCACAATTTACTACACTTCAGATTTGAGGAAAATTTTCACAACAGATTGCATGTTGTAGGCCAGCTTCCTTCTTTCCCCCTTCAACCTTATTTTGATTCCTTCAAAGCATTAAAGCATGAGGACAGTAAAAAATGGTTCATGTCAATATTGTAACAGTCATTTCCTAATTCAAGGAGAATCAATCAAAATAAAACTCTTCATTTCTGTATCACAGACAATATCCTAAGAATGCAAATTTATCAAACACCATAAAATCTATTTTTTTCACTTTAAGCTAAGAAACTAATAGTTTCAAAAAGTTAATCACAGGAAAATTCAAAAACCTGATCAACATTAGCAAAAGAGCAGAGCAAAATTATATTATATGAATTATTATTTGCCTAACATGATGTTTTCTCCCTGGATTCTCGAGTGTATATACAGACTATTACAACACCCCTGAATTCTGTAGACAAGAAACTATCCACTTTTATATTAGCAGTTTTGAGGATGTTGTTAAAGTTTTGTGCCAATTTTGGAGAGTGGGAAACCTGGCAAAACTATCCTGGGAACCAACTGCAAGTAATCTGTTCTCTAGGGATAGAGGTTATTGGTTTGACCCCAGTTTTTCAGAAACTAGAGGTTGTATTTTCTGCCAAGAAATGAAAAATAGCCATGCACTTACTGAATTTTCTTTATTTCATATAAACTTTTTCTTCAGAAGGAGTGTAAGTCTGAACTTGAGATACATTTCAAATAGCATGCAGTTCCCTTCCACATTTATAATTCTTTAGTTGCAAGCTTATTACCATTGCTTAAGAGCAAACCTATTTTCACAATATTAAAAACAGGAAAGGACTCGTTGCCTGTAAAAATGAATTATAGCTTAACTAACGAAAATATTTTAAACTACTTGATTTCACTTTCAGCTGTGCTGCCTGGCCTAGAATCTTGCTGCAACTTAACTAAGAATAAACTTTAGTGCCATGAGGAAATATTATTTTTAAATCTACAAAGTTAATATTTATGATAAGCACCTTGCTCTGCAGATGCTCATTGGCCATTACTGAATACCGCAGTGAAACTTCAAGTCCAGGCACACCATCTGATTCTAAAATAGAAAGAAAATATTAAAAACTGAAAAGACAAATCTTCTGCAATTAAGACCCTTAACAACACCTTGCAAATCTACTAAGAGGAGGATGTGTTTATGAAACATCTGTATGTGCACATATCAAACAGGAATTCAAATTAACTTTGAAAGCCTTAATTTTATTCATTATAAAGGGCAGGAAACTTCCTAATCCAGACGTGTTTCATTCTTTAAAGGCTGAGACTACTGGATCTCTTGGTGGTTTTAGATCCTTCTGTCTCTACCCCATCACTGATTTATCAGAAGTTATCTGCCTTTGTCTGACCAATTTTCTGCAAATCTGGCTCTCTCCAAATGATGCTCAGGCTATTGTAAGTTATCAGCCTTGGCCTGCTTTCTGTATTCTCATTCAGACAAGTTCAAGCCTGAACAGACAAACTCCCAGGCTATATGTGTTTTTTGGGATAGATATACAAGTAAGTCAGTTGTCTTAAAGCACTCTTTACTGCTATTGCATAATTCTCTTCTTTATGAGTTAAAATGTAAACAGTTATTTCTAAGTTTAGAAGAGAACCAGAAAGTTATCCATCTCCAAATCTCATCCAAGAGAAATTGGTGTAAACAGAATTCTCACCTCAGTAATCTCCCGTTACTACCTTCCATTTTTTTTAACCAGAAATAGGACACCAGCTATTACTAATTCTATGTGGCCTCTTCATACATTTTCACCTTACTACCTGGCCTTCCTCCTATGACTGACTCTACAGTACTTTTTAAAGACCATTTCCTGCTGAGAGACACCACTTTGTTCTCCTCTTCCTTATTAGTTGGATACTGAGTTGTCAGTATATGGCATTTGTTTTAACTGAATTAAGATAAAAAAATAATAACTTGAAAATTTATTCTTCTACATCCCCTTTCACATTCAAGACTCCATACCACCCACTGGGCTTAAGAGAAGTTAAGCATTTAAATAACTTTAACATATGTCCTTACACATGTCAAAAATCTAGAAGTAAAGCAGAAACTCACAGATACTCAGACAGAATTGTAGAAACATTGAAGGCTGGACATGCTCCTGGAAGCCATCCAGGACAAGCTGCTTGAAGTCAGTCTGTGAAAAACACCAGAGTGGAAGTTTTTGAGAGTTGGCTACACAAAGTCACAACATATTCAAGAATGGAATTTCCATGGCCCCTGAGCTGCACCATATCCACTTTTCTAATGGCCAGCCTCCCAAACAGCAGTATGTGGTCACTGTCCCTTGTTACTCTGCCTTCCCCTTCTCAGAAGAGTTCAGCTCCATTATAACACTTCATCACATTGATCACATTGGTGTTGGCTGCTGTAAGATGGCCCCTTTACCTCCTACTTGTCAAATTAAAACCAAGCCCAGCTGCCTCAATCTGTCCCTGTAGGTAATGTTCCGTAGACCACTCAAGACTTCAAACTTTGTTCTGAAGTTTCTTATCCAAAATACAATCTGCATAAAAGACCCATTTTTGCAATCAAGAACTTCAAGATTTCTTGTTTATATTTTCAGACATTTTATGTAAGCACAATAACCAGTTTCATCTGAATATTCAGTGCTCAGATGGTATTTACAAGTGATTCTTTAAGTGCGTGTGGGTTGATACCAAAAAAAGTCAAGCTTCATCTGTAGCTTGACAATAAAGGGCAACTGCAAAAAGGAAAAAAAAAATTTGTACCAAATCCAGATATTTACAACTGACATGGATTATCAGTCTCTGCAAGTGGGAAGGGTGGAAAA
This sequence comes from Hypotaenidia okinawae, assembly GCA_027925045.1. Classification (NCBI taxonomy): domain Eukaryota; kingdom Metazoa; phylum Chordata; class Aves; order Gruiformes; family Rallidae; genus Hypotaenidia; species Hypotaenidia okinawae. The sequence continues at coordinate 18,234,947 of BSDF01000005.1, read as the reverse complement.
AATTCCAAAGCCTGTCTTGAGCCCAGCTTCGAGAAGTAATGCTCCTTGCAACCTGTAGAAAGACTTCAAGACCACAATAACAATGAGACATTGTTATAGCTGTGAAGAACAGTCACTTTCCTGAGGATAAGGTAAGCATAGTGAGCTTTAAGAATGCAACAGGAAGTTTTAGGCAACAGCTCCCAAAACAAGTCTTCTCCACAAGTAGAACCACAGCATGAAGTCTTTTCTCCCTTCCTGGAACTGTCTTCTGTGGAAACACCCCCCCACACACACATTAATTCTTCTTCAATTCATTTAACTCTGTACAGAACTTTCCTTTTTTAAGGGTGTTGTAAATTTATTTCATATAGTGAACAAAAACCATTAAAGTTGCAGAGCTCAGTACTGAAGATTAAAAGGGACATAAGTAAATGTCCTTGTAAAATATCTAAACTTTTTTTCACAGAGCATGTAGAATTGCTTTAAACTACAAATGACAGGGAGAGAACTGCCAGGAGTCCTAGGAGGTAGTGATGGACAGGGTTTGAAAGCCAAGATCCTATGATGATGTGAGTAAAAGAGAACACATAATCAAAACAAGGTTTAAGTGAAGTCACCTCAAACTTTCGCATGTCAACAAGGAAGTGTCTGCAAGGCACCATGATAGGGTAACCCCTAGACTCTTTTTGGGAAATCATCATGCTCGTGTGTCTCTCTGAAGTACCTACACACATAAATACAGCATACAACCTGGAGAACAAACACAAGGAATTAGAGATCTGTGTGCTATTGCAGACATCGTGCACTGACTCACATGACCAGTGTGCTGCTATGGTTAGATACAGGCTTTAGGATGGACTGGTTGGGAAGGTGAGGCAGAAGAGTTGCCTTTTATGTGTGAGCAATAGGAATGCATGCAACTCTGAATAGGAATAGGTAAGCCAACTGAGAGCTTATAGATCAGGATTAAAGAGCAGAAAAGTATGTGTGATATTTCACTGGGTGTCTGCTTTAGGTAACCTGATGAGAAAGAGCAAGTTGGGGAGGCCTTCTACAGACAGCTAGTAGTAGCCTCACATTCACAGGCCCTGGTTCTCATGGGGGACTTCAAGCACACCAACAGCTGGTAGAAGGACAATACAGAAAGGCATCAACAGTCCTAGAGGTTCTTGGAGATCATCTACAACTTCCTGGCACAACTGGTAGAGATGCCAATTAGGAGAGAGAGCCTGCCGGACCTCCTATAAAGAACCCTTGTTAGGGTATGTGAAGACTGAAGTGACCATGAGATGGTGGAGGGAAAGAGCGGGTCAAAAAGAGCAGAACCACAGCCCTGGACTTCCAAAGAACAGATGTTTGCCACTTCAAAGTTCTACTTGAAAAGGTGACATGGAGTAAGGCACTAGATTGAAAAGGGTCGCAGATAAACTAGGTAATAGTCAAGGATCATGTTCTTCAAGTTCAAAACCAGTCCATCCCAATGAACAGGAATTCAAGGGAAAAAAAAACAATGAGGCCTGCATGGATGAAAAAGAGCACCTAGCAAAAGTCAAATACAAAATGAAAGGATACAGAAAGCTGAAGCAGGGACAGGTAACCTGGAAGAAGTACAGAGACATTGTTCAAACATGCAGAGGTACATTTAGGAAAACCAAATCCCACCGGGACTTGAATCTGGTGAGTGATGTCAAGTGTACGAAAAGTTTTCAAAAACCTTAAGTTGCAAAAGAAAGGCTAGGAAAACTGTGGGCCTGCTGCCGAGTGGAGCAGTGTCCCTTGATAACACAGGACATGCAAAAGGCTAAGGTACTGAGTGCCTTTTCCAATTCAGTCTTTGCTAATAAGACTAGCTTTCAGAAATTGAAAGCCCTGGAGACCAGGAAGAGTCTAAAGCAAGGAGTGTGTCTTGGTGGAAGATCAGATAGGGAATACTTAAGCAACCTGAAAATGCATAAATCCATGGGCCTTGACAGAATGCACTCACAAGTGCTGGGGAAGCTGTCTGAAGTCACTGTGAGGACACTTTCATTGTACTTGAATGATCATTGCATTTGGGAGAGGTATCTGAAGACTAGAGGGAAGTGTTGCTTATACCTTAAAAAAAGGCACAAAGAAGGATCCAGGAAACTACAGGCCAATCAGCCTCATCTTAATGCCTAGGAAAGTGATGGAGCAGGTAATTCTGAGAAACAGTTCCAGGCGCATGGAGGACACTAAAGTAATTGGGAGTTATCAGGATGGATTTCAAGACCGCTGAACATCTCCTATAGGAAGAAAAGCTGAAAGGGCCAGTATTGTTCAGCATAGAGAAGAAAAGGCTCTAAGGAGATCTCATCAAGATGTACAAATATCTTGAGGGAAGGTATAAAAAAGAACCAGGTTCCTTCCAGTGGTGCCCAGTGACAGAACAAAAGACAATAGAGGAAAACTGAAACACAGGAAGTTCATGATGAACAAGGAAACACTTTTTTAAAATTATTTTTTTTATTGTAAGGGTGACAGAGCATGAGATTAGGTTGCCTAAAGGGATGGTGGAATCTCTTTCACTGGAGGTCTTCAACAAACATCTGGATATAGTCTTGGGCAACCTACTCTAGGTGGCCTACTTGAGCAGGGACTCACATGGGTCCTCCTGAATTCTCTTCCTACCCAACTCTTCTGTGATTATGTCATACACTGAATCCACCCTGAGCAGTAGTGAGCAAATAAAACAGAGCTCTGCAACTTTCAGTGAAAATAAGTGGTCCTGAATTAATCAGAGTCCTCTCAAATATGGTACACAGACTCAAAAACTGATGCTAAGATGAAAACTTGCCTTGAAGGTGGTAAAACCGTGATTGCAAGATGTTATAAGTGAATACCTTTTGCACTCAGAATTTCAATTCATGAGGAAAATATTTTGCTGGAGAGTTTGTGAAGCATTCTTCATTTGCATTTTCTCCTATGCTTCAGCACTGCAAGTACTGACTCTTCCGCAATTCACTCTTATTATCATTATCACTGAGATCATTATCTTTAACCCATTTCCATCTTGGTTTTGTCAATCTTGTTTCAACAATTCATCTTGTCTTTGTCATCTCATCATCTCCCACTCCATTCTGAAATAGTTATCTTCCCCTTTGCTCACTTTGTACCAGCCATCACATACAAGAGAGAGTAAAGGTGCAAATTTTCTCTGTGGGCATATATTTTCTAGGTATACAGAGCAGTTTGTGAAATACTGCTTGCCTAGATCATATATGCAGTCAAAACTATAATACACAATCATTTAAATTGATGTTAGCTTCCTGGTTCCAAGAAGCCAATCTTCTGTACATGCAGATTCAGAGTTTCCAAAATATTATGTCAAAATTTTGCATGGAGACAGGAAAGAGTGCAGCACTCTGACCAAATTTCAACTCTTTGGTCCAAAGCATGGACAGCACACAGTCAGTCAAAGAAAGGTTGCCAGTGTTGTTTTAACATTGCAACACAATGTATTTTCTCCAGTGTTTTCTTGGAATTGGCAAAGCTCTTTTGGCTGAAACATTCTGGAAAAAATTAAGTGGTGAGCCTAATATCATCTAACGGCACATTTTATTTTAAAATGGTTAATATTTGGTCAAGTTGCAAGTAAGCTAAGATTAAGGTATTATAACAAGGAGTGTTGATAGTCAATGCTGCCAATTACCAGCAAAACACAGTGCCATATGAAGGCCAGAGAGCTACTGATCACCAGTAACACTTAGGGACTCCAAGCCAAGACACCAAGTCGAGCAGTAATGGAAACAGACACAAACCCTGAAATCTGAAACAAGTCAGAGACTTGATCAGTTTTGAGTGTCTTTCCTGTCCTTGCATTTCTCCATGTGATAGTTTATCTGCACTACTTTATATACATAAAGGTACACACATTAAGTTCTGAGCTGACTCTAATTTCCAACAGATGCAGGTATTTTGGTCGAAATGCACTGATCCCTAAACTGAGGTCAATTAAGAAAAAAATCAGATTCAGAAATCATGAGACATAAGCTAACATTGCAGTAATGTTGCTGGTGTTTGCATTTGTAATTAGAGAGGATTATTCAATATCAATACATTAAAAACTTTGCCCACAAGTCATACGGCACTAGGCCAACAAATAATGCCTGATGTTATGAACTATTTGAACAGGAACAAGTAAGCAAAAAAGCACCATCCAAGTGTAAGGTTTGGTACATCAGGTCATTAACTCTGCATAGTTAAGAGTAAAATTACAATGAAACAAATTATGTGTTCTATTTAAAAAGAAAACCACAAAATAGCTTTTTGGGAATTCTAAACTGGGAAAACCTGGACTAAATACTTTTATGGGTTACTGCAGTATAGGTTTCTTAGGCCATCATACCTCATCTAAATTCTTCAACTCATGATGAATAAGACTATTAATATGAACTTAATTAGAACCAATGTAATATCATAAATCAAGAATTAATCATTAGTTCTTAGTAATTTGTTTTATGGAAATCACAGGTAAATTAATGTATAATTTAGGGTGTGAGCCATCTACATATTAGTATATGATCCTTCTGCCCCAAGTCTACACTTGAATTTCACATCTTTGGGTCTGAGAGAATGACTGGATGAAAGCATATACTTCTTTTACGAAAGAGGCCAGATTACTCAACCTAGAGGTCCTTTCTAGCTACTGGATCTAGTTCATTAGAGATTGAACAGGGAGAAAGCACAATTTATAAGGCTATATCCCAGGTATGGAGTTCAAAGAGTGACCCACAGGTGGCACAGAAGGTAAAGGCCAGGAATGCTGTGCCTGTTGCACAGAAGCAACACAGGTAATCCCTGTTCAGACACACTCCAGATTTATGCAACCACAGAGCTTTTAATCTGCAGCCAGTTGGCTCACTTTGGACAATCAACAGAGAAGTCCATCTTAGGGGATCATATATGCATATGCACAGCACTCTTAGACAGCCAACTATTTATTGCAGAGCATGACTGTACACTGGTTACTGCACCTACCACCCATTCACAGCAAAGCAGACTCTGCATCGTTACTAGAGTAAGAGTGGAGATGCTGTGCAGATTCTCCTGTGTTTAGGCAGTAAATCCAGTTTGTTGGACTAGATATCTGGGTGCTGTTGCCAGGACCTAGCAGCCTCATAATCAAAAGCAGACCTGATGATACTGGGAAGCATAAAGAATAGTCCATCACTGACCTACATTTATTAATGTTAAATAGTCAAAAGGACTAGTCTGGGAAGTATAGGTATACAGATGAATTTTGATGCTCAAGTATCTGTTTGAATGCCAATGACAAGCGTATTTTTAGGAATGATAGACTCAAACCTCACCTAACTTCATAGACACAATTTGGGATTTAAGTGAAAGGCTTTGTTCAAAGAAACAAACAAAAAGTCTTTCATATATTCTGCTAATGCTTCAGTTCGTCTCAGTGGAAGATTATGAAAGAAGTGTATGGATTAGAATACAGGAAGGGAAGGGCAGCAATGAATAGTAGAAGGAAGCTTTTAACTCAGATGTTTGACTTTATGTAGACAGCTCAGAAAATGTCCTGAAAGTTCAGCTATGCATCAGTTCCTTCTATGGGATCTCATCTGAACTACTGAGGACAACAGATATTTATCTTGGCAGCACATGCCCCTTGACATAAGGTCCAACTTCAGTGATAATTATTTGATAGTGACAGAGGAGGGCTCCCACACCCGTTGAACTCTTGCAACCTCAGCTGGTCAGCAGATGCTTGCATAGGTACTTTTAACCTAATCCAGACCTCTCAGCTACCTGTAGGCAGAAGAGGTACCCTTCACACTGTTTGCACTGCCATTCTTTACTTAGCCTGCAAAACATATGATAGACAACAGCAACATTTGGTTTTGGTTATCCCTTTCCAGTCATATCTCATGAACATTAATGTAAAATTTTCTATATAATATAGCTATAAAACTGGTCTCTATAGTATATGCTAAATAATTAGTATAATTAGTACTAGTACTAAAAAAATCTATGCAATAAATGTGAAAAAGACTATTACTTATGTATGATAATCCCAACTGAGGAGGTACAAAAAGTTTCCAGAAGCCACCAGTAAGATTTCTCAGGCATTTCTGGAACACCATGTGATGGTTTAGCCCTGGCTGGAGGCCAGACACCCACCAAAGTCGCTCTATCACTCCCCTTTTCAGCTGGACATGGGAGAAAATATATATTGAGAGGCTTAGGAGTCAAGGTAAGGGCAGGGAGAGATGATTCCACAATCAGTGTCATGGGCAAAGCAGGCTCAACACAGAATAAAGGAAAGAAACTCTCTAATTTATGACACTGCACTGCACACCCAGTGACACCAGAGTCGGGTAATGAGAAGTGTGACCAGATCTTAAAGCACCTCTCCCAACCTCTCCCTTCTTAGCAGACTGCACTTTAGTCAGGATTTCGCTCCCTTCTTCCCCAGATTTTGGCACAGGGTGGAGGGGTAGGGATTGGGGGAATGGGGGTTTTGGTCAGCTTTTCATGAGCTGTTTTCCTTCTTAGCTGGGGTTGGGGCAGGGAGGGACAGGGGGGCCGGCATACCTCACACCCTTCCCCTGCTGCAGCGTGGGGTCCCACCCATGGCAGACAGACCTCCATGAACTTCTCCAATGTGAGTCCTTTCCTATGGGACTTCAGCTCTTCCCCAGCTGCCTCAGTGAGGGTCACTGCTATGGGGTGCAGTCATAAATTATAGAATATCTCTCAGTCTCTCACACCCAGACTGTTCCAGCCTGGTCCCCTGCTCAGTCACAAGTCCTCCCAGAAGACCCAGTATGTGTGTCTCTCACTCACTCATCTCTGTGTCTCTGTCTCTCTCCACAGGCCGCAAGTGCTGACAAGGACTTGCTCCAATGTGGGTCACATGCTTCTGCATGTCTCCCCCTGCTCCAGCGTGGGGCCTCTCCATGGGCTGCAGGTGGGGTCTTGGCCTTGTCCATGGGCTGTGGGGGAACACCTGCTCCACCATGGATTTCTCCAGGGGCTGCAGGGGCATCATTCTCTTCAGCACCTGGGGTGCCTCCTCCCCACACTTCACCGGCCTTGGTGACTGCGGTTTCTTACATCTTCTCACTCCCTTCTCTGGGGACAAAAAACATCTGCTTTTGGGTTTTTTCTCCTAAATGTGATTCCTAGAGGCGCTGTGACCATCACTGATGGACTCGGCCTTGATCAGCAGCAGGTCCTGCCTTGAGCTGACTGGTGTTTGCTCTGTGGGGCCTGCTTCTTGAAGAAGCCATTCTGCAGCCCCCCTTCTTTGCCAGAACCCTGCCACACCAAACTATGACAATCCTATATCTCATTCTGGGATTTTCGCTTTTGTGAGGGGAAGGTGCTCTGCTGGACTTGCACTGTATAAAAATTGGCTCCAGATTCCTCCCACCCTCCCTACAGTTTGCTACCCGTGGCATGTTTAGAGAACTCACAGAAGTTTCAGGAGATTTAAAACTAAATAAATCCTCCAGCCCTGTCCCATAACTCTCAGGCAATTGTCTAAAAACTAGGACCTTTAAATATTTTCCACTTGCAGCAATACCCTAAACATTAGGCTGTAGCCAAATAGCCTAATAGCCTCAGTCATCTGGGCTAATGACAATTATTCTATGCAAAAGAATCTTGCTAAAGCACTATGATCTAAGAAAATGCTGGAATATCCAACAGATACATGCTCAGAGTGCCTCAGTAGGAAAGTCAGGCAAAAGGGCAGCTGCCACTTCCACCAGGGAGATATTCCAGCTCCTTGGTTTTCAGAAGAAGAGGAGTGCTGGCTGCAAAGGGGTTAATGTTCTCTGCACACCAAAGTAAAGGCACAAGTGCCCCTCCAAGCTAAGCATTAAGATAGTTCAGCATTTTTAACCTACCTCATCTAGGTAGCTCCCTACTTAACAAAAGGGTCCCAAAGAGTTAAGTGCTTTCCATGTGCTGAAGATGATCAGAACAAAGTTCACCCTGTGGGCTCCTTAGGTAGCAGGAAATGTGAAAGCTGAATCAAGTCCTTCTTTGTCCTCTCCAGAGCTTTACTTGGGACAAGAAGCTGCCAATAGCAACTCTGCTCATCATGAACAATAAAACTGTCAAGGACATTAGTGGTCTCATGAGAGAGGACGTATCTCTGCATTTGGCCTGGTCACAAGAAAATCTCCCACTAAGAGGTGATTAACAGTGAATTTGGCAGCCACTGTGATGTGATGAAAGACATGGAATATGAATGATCTACTCTAACAGAAGATGGTGAGAGATGGCGGGGTGTGTGTGGGGGAGAAAAATGAAAAGTCACCATGCTGCAAAGGAGCAAGAAACAACAGGTAAATTGCGTTAGCCTTATGCATTTATTACATGTTCAGTTTCTACATTAATTATCATAACAAATACATTGGATATGTTAAGCTTCAAGTATGGGGTAGATTGTACAGCTCTGATCTAAATGTGCAAGGAGTACTATGCCATGAATTCATAGCTGTAATGCTGCTGCATCCCACTGTGCATTGCAATGGCTATTGCTATGGAGAGGCAGGCAGTTAAAGCCCTGGATAAATCCATAGCTGTCTATATCTGGGAACTCAAAATAAGTTGCCAAGATGATCTTGTAGGCTCTTGGGTTGGGCCTTAATACATCAAGATTTATGGTTTGACTTGAAGGCTGATGCATTTCCATTTCTGGACTATGTCTGACATGCTGAATGTGCTCATCTAGAAATGGTATTTTTAGGAAGAAATTGTCCCAGACATTTGGAAGAAGTCCTTTCTGCCCAAGTTTTCAATAGCTTGGAGTGGTTGTCCAAGCTTTTGCAATGGAATATACAGTCACATCATTAAAACTTTTCTCAGAATTTGCCCTGCTTCAGGATTTTTTTATTCACTTGAGTTCCATTTTTACCCTGGGCAACAAATATTTTCTAGAGCCCCAGACACTATTGACTAAATTTATCAGAAGAAAATAAATCAAACATGCTGTTTGGTTGCTCTAGTCAAGTCCATCTGACGGAGGTGGGGGTTTGGAGGAATTTTTTAGGATTGCTAGGTTTTTTTAGGGTTTTTTTAGTGTGAGGATCATTTGTATTAGCTTGCCAGGCCAAGGTGCCAACATATGCTAATGCACTAACTTAGCCAGTCTGGAGAAAATGTTTATAAGAATCAGTTCTATGATGACTTATTGGGTAGATGAGAGCATTGGATGTTGTCTACCTTGACTTCAACAGGGCTTTTGATACTGTCTATCATAACATCCTCACACTCAAGTTCTGAAAGTATGGGTTGGATGAACAGAGAGGGAAGTGGGTTGAGAACTGTCTAAACATCAGGGCTCAGATAAGCAGCATAGAGTCTAGTTCAAGATCTGTGGCTAGTGGTGTGCCCCAGGGGTCAGAACAAGGTCCAGTCTTATTCAAAATACTAATCAATGACCTGGATGAAAGGACAGAGCATACTCCCAGCAAGGTTGATGACAATACAAAACCAGGAGGAGTGGCCAACAGACCACTGTGCTGCCATTCAGTGAGACCTGGACAGGCTGGAGAGCTGGGTGGAGGGGAATCAAATGAAATTCAACAATGGCAAATGTAGGGTCCTGCACCTTGGAAGGAATAACCCCAGGCACCAGCACAGGTTAGGGGCTGAACTGCTGGAAAGCAGCTCTGCAGAGAATGTCCTGGGAGTCCTGGTGGAAAACAATTATCCATGAGCCAGCAACATGATCCATGGTACCTGGGGTGCATTAAGAATAGCATGGCAAAGTGGTCAAAGAAAGTTATCCTCCCTTCTACTCTGTCCTGGTGTGGCCACATCTGGAGCACTCTGTCTAGTCCTAGCCTTCCCAGCTCAAGACAGTGAAGAAACTACTGCAGAGAGTACAGTGGAGGGCTATAAGGATGATGAGGGGACTAGAGAATCACTTGCATGAGGAAAGGGTGAGAGAGCTGGGTCTGTTTTGCCTGGACAAGAGAAGACTGAGAGGGATTCTAATCAGTACTTAAAAATATCACAGTATCACCAAATGATAGGGGTTGGAAGGGATCTCTGGAGATCATCTAGTCTAACCCCACTGCCAGAGCAGGATCAGTCAATTTGCCTAGTAAAGCAAAAGGATTAAGCATTAACTCCAACTAGCCAAGTAATTACATGGTTTTATTTTGAGGAATATCCGAAGTATAAGAGCCTTCTATCACTCTAAAGGGTGGATTTCAAGAGGATGGGGCTAGATTTTTTCAGTGATGCCCACCAACAGGACAAGGGGCAATCAGCACAAACAGGAACACAGGACGTTTCATCTTAATATGAAGAAAAATGTCTTCATTGTGAGGGTGACAGAGCTCTGGGATGGGCTGCCTAGAGAGTCTGTGGAGTCCCCGTCTCTGGAGAGATTCAAAACCCACCTGGACCTGTGCAACCTATTCTAGATGCTCCTGCTTTAGCAGGGGATGTGACAAGGTCCTTCCAACCCCAACTGTTCTATGATTCTGGCTTTCTGGGATCCTATTCAAGGTCCTTATAGCATTCTTCTTCTTGGACCAGTTATCATGTGTACATGTGCTTTTGAACAGAAAGAGGGAGAAAGGGAGGCAATCGGGATTAATTGCTTCATTTGAGGTTTTGTTGTGTTTTTTTACTCATTACTACCACTATAACTCGAGACAGATTAGAATTTTGAAATCATTCTGACTTTCATAACAAAATACAGAAAAAACATCAATAATATAATATCCTGCATGGGAAGCCAGTGAGTTCCTTACCTCCCTGAGCTATACGCCAAAAGACTTTTCACACACAAACAATTCAAGTTTTCTAAAATTAATTTTTAAAATGCTTTTTTCCCCACAGCTATTTTTCCATGAAAACTTATTCCTGTATTATAAGTAAGGAATTGCAATTCATGAAAATAAATATGTTAGAAATGAAGTTTGTAAAGCAAAAGGTAAGACAAGATTTCTAAAATAACTCCTGAGAAGACTGACAGTCTCAAGTATCTGTACCTCAGCCTTCAATTCCACCTTGCTTTTGGAACTTCCACAAATTGTTGGGGAAGATCAGGTATCTTTTGCTTCTCTCTGAAAACTGTATACAGCACAAGTTTTTGGTGGTTTTTTTTCTGCTATTGGTTAGAGAGTAGTACTAACTGTTAGAGAATTGATTTAAGTGTCTCAAATACAAGGCAGTTTTAGACACTAGGACACCTGTTCAAACTCAGGACCTACGCTTGAGTCTGCACTGGTTTACTTTGTGACACCTGGTCCAGACCTCCCTGTTCAGACTTCTGAATTAAACCCTTCAGCTGTGTGTGAATATGTCCCTCATCCCTGGAGGCCAGAAGAACCTACCCCCTCTGTGCCCAGATGGGGCAAAGGAGGGGAAGGTTTAGTTTATTGTTGTTCTATGGAAGAAAATAATCTATGAGACCAGTGTGGTATGAAGTTATCAGCTCAGATCGACTTTACAGAAATCTAACATAGCTAAAGGTTCCCTACTCCCTCATAAACCATTTACATAAGAGCTGTTTATGACTTCTCAGTATTGCACATAACCACTTCAAGCCACAACTCAGCCATTAGACTTTACCTCAGCTTGACAGGTTTGGCTGAAGCAGCAGTTGGCAATGAGTCTCTGGGGAAAATGGGGCCTCTGTAAGACACAGTGGTAATTTGGTGGCTTCCTTGCTCAGGGTTAGTGCTGGCTTTTTTCCACAGGACAGCACAAAAGGGTGCTGTGCTAATTCAGGTGCTCCAAGAGGAAAGAAAAACCACACCTTCATCACCAGTGAACAAGAAAAACCCTGCACGTCTCCCTTCACTCCCTGCAGCCTTCAGACACAGCTACGTACTTCCATCCAGCAAAGGGCCTGCTTTGAAAAATCAAGAAGCATTTGCTTTCTAAAAGTTATGTTTTCTTGGAGCATATACGTGAGTGCACACACACACATTTTTCCATCAGGGCAGCCCTATGTCCCGAAGCACAGCAGCAAAACGCTAATCTTCCATAAACTTTGTCAAACCCAGACCAGAGAGACTGGTACCTGGAGACAGGAAATATCACCACCGACTCAGTGATGAGCAGCTCTGCAACATTAACCAGACAGGGATGATGTTATCGTCTCTGCTCATGCAGCCAGGAGAGGAAGCAGAAAGCAGGAGCCAGGAAGGAAGGGTCAGATCCAGCAGGATGATCACATTCCCCATGCTGAGCATGAGATTCAGAGTAAGCTTTCTGAAAGTTTTTCTATGGCATGCTGAAGCCAGGCCTGTGTCCCTCATATTCTGCAGCACTGTGTCACAGCCTGTCTACTTTTCTGTGCTCGATGTACCCAGTCAGGAGACTGCTATCACCTGCCTGCCCATATAGCTCCTAGGATCACAGGGAAAGCAAGGCCCTGCTGGTCAGTGCTGTAGGTAGATGGTGTTTCACTACAGCCTGCTAGCAAGGAGACATGTCCTCTATCCTCCCATCTAGCACTTCACACAGCAAATCCCCGTGGTCAGGGACAGGATGACACTGTAGGAGAGCTAAATTACAAGGTTTTACACAGACCTTGTCACCAGTAAGGGGAAGGGGGAGATGGCCCAAGGAGGTTCCCTCACGCCTGGCTGAGTGAGATGTGTAGCAGTTGCTCTAGTATCTTCATCTGTGATGGCACTCTGCTGCAAACAATGCCAAGTCCAGACAGGATTTACAATCCAGTATCAGTCTCTTTGGAAGCCATTGCAGAAGGCCACTCTAAACCACCATGTTTTGCAGTTATTAACCTAGGCCTTTTCAGGATTTATCAGCAATACCATACCTTCCTCCTAGAAACCTTTTTCCAGATCTAACCAAGCAGGTCCCTAAATTTTCTGGGGTCTTCTGAATTTGGAAGGCAGAGTAGTTAAATATATTCACAGCAGAGTTCCCAAGGTATAATTTCAAGTCTTTCTTTGGGCATAATCAAAGTATATGTTGGGTCATGGCTTGCATGATTCTTCAATAGTCCATTGACTTCAGATACCTGCAAGCCTTACTCTCATTAGCCTTAATGTATGAGTTTATCCTAATAAACTAACCCTGGACAGAGTTTACTTTATTAGGATAAACAACATGTCAAGGAACAAGCCCTGACATGCAACTACAGTGTAATTGTTAACACAGCTCTGACATAGATTTGGTCTATGCCATCCAGCATTGCCCCAGCACTTCAGGGGATGGGAGCAGTCCTTTTCTTGTGCTGACAGGCTATACAGACAAGGCCACTGAGATTTTCTTGTGCAATGTAGATAGACAGGGTTCGCATGTACTCATACACTTATACTTAAGATGGAGTCCTAACACATTTTAATTTACTGGTAAGGATATGACTGCTGGGAAGAGGCAGAGTGCTATACCCTTGATGTACTGCCTTGCATTCTCCTCTCTTCAGCTCACATAAATCCATCTTTTTCTCTTCCTCCTATTTCTTTTCCACTTTCAGACTTTTCTCTCTAGTAGAATCAGCTCCAACATAATCCACTCCAATAGTTTCCACCACATTTATAAAAAGGAAAAAAAGTGATCCATTTCCTTCTGGGTTTTGTCACTAACACTGCTTTCTTGACAGCCAGTTACCCACTATCAGCTGATCTTTTCTCTTCAACTATTACTTACTAACCCCATTAGCCTCACCACCCTCTTACACTAGTTCAGAGCAAATACAAACTTTACTGGGATGTAATGCAAGGCCTTCTTTCCTCCACTGGCAATCCTGTTCTCCTAAACATGTCTTACAGTTTTACATCAGACTGCAACTATTGCATGCCATTAACAATAGTAAAACATCTTTCCCGAGGAAACAGCACAGATTTCCTGGATGATGAGGTATGCTCTTTTAAGGGTTATATTCAGTTCTATTTCAGCATGGATGTGTTTTTCTATACTAGCAGATATGCACCATATATGACATCCAATGGAACAACAGTGACATCCATTGGCTAAAGTAAACACAATCTAGAACTGGTCCTTACACAGTATTTTTTAAATGGAAAAATTGTGTTTGCCGTAAGTTATTCTACTATACTTTAATGTGATATATAATTATGAATTTTTTAGGAGTGTCAAAAAAGTCATGCTAAGTTTCATATTTTTCCCTCAGGTCTTTCCTTAGAAGTGATCAGTGAGCTTGTTTTGCCTAGGAGAAATATACAGACTGACTGCCAGATATCTACCACTTGAGAGAGATCTAATTTTCTGGAGATTGCAACACAGAAACCTCAAAAGTTCAGGCAAATACTAAACACATCTGAAATACTTGTGAGGTACAGATATAATTATTTGTGGTCTTTCTAGCTGGGTAGGTATTATCCAAAGGCTAGACCTGAAACCTAACCCTAACCCCCTTTTTTTTTTCTTTCCCTTCTTAAGAGGACATTTTCCTTAGTAGCTTCAGTAGCTTTCCTAGGAAACAGCGTTAAGCTGCCTGAAGTTTGAGGGTTGTTGGCATCAAAACTTTTCACAGCATTCCAATCACACTTGTGGCAAGTTCTAAAGACAGAAGTAGTATAAATTTTCCCTATTCTGCTGGCATGTTCAAATGCAGCATGAATCACTAAGGATGCAGAGTTGTGCTGGGAACTCAGGCCTAGGAGGCTGCCCATTGCAATACTCAACCATTTTTTTTTTCATGCTGCCATTTCTCATGAATCCTTATTTTTAAAGATATGACTTTTCTCTTCAGAGGTATGGTTCTTCTTTCTCAGAAGGAAAGTTTTAAAGTTGGTCATACTAGAACATGTGGTATTTCCTTGCAGTTCATTATAAATCAGTGGACAGCACCCTCCAGCATTTATCTTCTTCTTCCCCATGCCCCAATCTTCATGTCATCAGCTACTTTTACCAGCAGCAATACTGTTTTTTTTTCTTCCTGGTAGGATATTAATATACTTGATGAAGGGTTAAAATTTAAAAAAAGGTAATTGTGACTTCTCACTGGGTTGTAGTCAACTGTTAAAGTCAATTATAATCCCACTCTTAACCCACCTAAACTAAAAAACTGGAAAACTACAAACCTAAACAAATGTTGCAGGCTACTGCTTCAGATACATTTCAGCAGCTCAGTGTTACATTTTTCCTATTGACCAAAGCTTTCTTAAAGCAGAAGAAATTACATTTTCTTTGAAGTGTCTATTACCCACAATTAGGTTGAAGGTTTCATAGATTGATGGAATTACATTATTCTTTGTTGTCTGACGCTTAGTTAATCTACTCATTATAGTGTAGGCTCTAATTATCCTGGCTATCCTTTCAACCGTTGCCAGAATTTGGTGCACTGCTTTCTTCACTTTTATTTGGAAATTCCACACATTTTAAGATTTACTAAAAAACAGCAGTAACATCCCAGAATAGTTATTGGCTAGCTCCTATAATACTTTTTTTCTCTACAAAATGGAAAATCTATAATGACTTCTGCATAACTGAGATGATAAATCACCTGAAAATATTATTCTTAGAATTTTTAGGGACAATATACTTTATATAATATCAAAGTGAGCTATCTTTCAAAGTTTCCCCCTTGTTAAAATTTGTTTCAAACCTCTTATGAGTTTAAAATAATGTCACTATTTATCTTTGACTGACAAGCTTCCCTACGAATACCTTGTGGCAGTGGAAATAGAGAAGAGATAAAAGTTACTTCCACAGCTATTTGAACTTCTCTTCCAGTGTTAGTGTTACTCCTCACAGTGGAACACAGGAGCAGAGTAGCTGACTTCTTAAAAAGAACAACCAACAAAACAAAACAATTATCCTTCTTAATTTTACTAAGTTCTGCTACTTTTTACTGGTTTAGCTATTATTTTTATGAGAACTTTTATTGTTTCTTCCCTGGTGCTGTATCTGAGGAACTGATGTCTGCTTTGGCTCACAACCATTTAATTCTCATTTTCCCACAATAGAAAAAAATTGCATGCTACCTCATTTACCTAAGTCTAATACTGGTTTGCCTTGAAACTAGCAATAGAAACTAAGGTTAGTATCGGACATTATTGCTCAATAAAAAGCACAACAGATCTATCTGCAATATGATATAATCAGAAAATGATAAGTCTTGTTGATAAATACAAGCTTGGTAAACAGATTTTTCTATGGTTTATAGAACCATCTAGAACACATGTATTCTAAACACAGGATTTTAATAGTTTTCACTTTGTGTTGGATTTTAACAATATGCTACCAGTTTCAAGCAAGCAATGGATAGAATCAGAAAATCATAAAATGGTTTAAATTGGAAGGGAACTTAAAGATCATCTACTTCCAACCACCCTGCCATGGGAAGAGACACTCCCCACTAGACGATGTCACTCGAAGTTCCATCCAAACTGACCATAAGCCTTCCAGAAAGGGGACATTCACAAATTTTCTGGTCAACTTCTTCCAGTGCCTCACCACCTCATGGCTAATTTATTCTTAGTTCCTAATATGAATCTACCCTTTTTCATTTTAAGGCCATTCCCACTCATCCTATTACTCCATGACCTTGCAAACAGTCCCTCCCCAGCTTTCTTGTACATCCCCTTCAGCTACTGGAAGGCCACTGTAAGGTCCCTCTGAAACCTTCTCTTCTCCAGGCTAAACAAGCCCAACTCTCTCAGCCTGTCTTCATAGAAGAGGTACCCCAGCACTCTGGTCATCTTTGTGGTCCTCCTCTCGACTTGCTCCAACAGGTCCATGTCTTTCTTATGTTGGGAGCCCCAGAGCTGGATGCATTTCATGGTTTAGCCCCAGTCAACTACCATGCACCACACACCAGTTCACTAACTCCCCCTCCCCAGAAGGATGGGGGAGAGAATCAGAAAAGTGGAAGTGAGAAAACTTGTGGGTTGAAATAAAACTGTTTAATAGGACACACAAAAAGGAAGATAATAACGACATATAAATTAATAATATATACACAATATAAGTCATGAACAGCACAATTTCTCTCCACTGTTGCATGAGAGCCTCCAGCTGCTGCCACTAGACCTATACCCTCCCGTATGCCCAATTTCTCAGCTCAAACATACAAGAAAAGCAAACCAAGGAATTCATTCACTGTTTCTCATCAGCAGGCAGGTATTCAGCCGTCACCCAAAAGTCAAGAATGTGCAAGATCCCCAGTTACCCCACCAGGCCCCCAGCTGCCGCCCAGCTCCTCAGCCCACCCCCAGTTACAAACAGAACATGGAAAGGAACATCTCTTTCGTCAGTTTGGGTCAGATGTCCTGACTGCTTCTTCTCCCAGCTTCTTGGGTACCCCCACCTTCTTGTTAGCAGGCCAGTATGAGAAGCTGAAAAGTCCATGACTGCTTCGGAACAACTAAAACTTCAGTCTGTTAACATGATTCTCACCCTGAATTCCAAACACATTAGCACTACACCAGCTACTAGAAAGAAAATTAACTCTATCCCTGACAAAACCAGAACAATGTAGTACTCTGGGTGAGGTGTCAGAAGAGTGGAGTAGAGGGGCAGTAACACCTCCCTCAACCTGCTGGTCACACTGTTTTTGATGCAGCCCAGGATACAGTTGGATTCCCATGCAGGACCTTGCACTTGGCCTTGTTGAGCTCCACATGGCTCACACAGGCCCAGCCATCAAGCCAGTTCAAATCGCTCTGGATGGCGTCCCTTCCCTCCAGTGTGCTGATCGCAACACACAGCTTGGTGTCATCAGCAAACTTGCTTAATCAAAAACTTCCTACTAAAATCCTGTCAACTGCTCATATGATGTCAGCAAGTTCAGGCAAGTGCAGCAAAGTGGAAAGCATGCTATCTGAAATGCTCCTCTATCCCAAATTGACCTTCCAGAAGAGATGAAATAAATGTCCTATTTACTCACTTCAGGTAGATGAGACATAAGTGTTTATAATATTCAGTAGGAGGCTTGAGGGAAGTGGTAAAGGAGGAGAACAAAAATAAAGGAAAAATTAAACAATTACAGCTCTATAACCATACCCTTTCAATTACAAAATATTTTTTATCTGGAGAGTTTTATTATAGTGTCTCGTTTAAAAGAAATCAGCAAATTCAAAATAAAATATCCAGATGCCTGTAGAGACAGGCTGAAGCTTGTGGAAATCTGAATTAAGAGTAGAAAATTCAGAGGAGCAGTTATGTGAATCATGTCTTGTCCTTTCATAAAATAAAAAACTCTGAGACTTATCCAAAACAAAATGTTATAGCTTGTTCTACTCAAACCTGTTTGTTTAGACCCACAAGCATCCTGGTTGGTATCAGTAAGGGTGTAAGAGAAACACAGATATCTTCCGAGTTTATATTTTAGCTCACCAGCCACATCAAAGAAATCGGTGATTCGTACAGCACTATTTGTATAACCAATCTATTACATGGGAGGAAAAGTCTGTTTATGAGTTCCTTACTTAGTGGACTGCTGTGAGTGTTGATTTAAGCCTGTCAGTGAAAGCATTACTCCAAGAGGGACAATGTCCTCCAGCTGACCCCATTCAAGCTACACTGATGACATTTGAACCTGGTGTGAACCTGGATGTGGCTGAGAATCTTACAAAGTACAAATGTATTGGAAGGGAAATCACTGCCATAGCATCTCCTTTCTGGAATTTACTTATTTGGCACCAAAAATCCACAGGTTGCCTGAATAAGGAAGCAAAATGCCTAACAAAGATCACCCTTCAGATAAATCTCAAGCTGGATCATTTCAGCTTTGCATCGTCACTTGAGAAAGCAATTTAGCAACACACTTGTGGGCACACTGCAGTGAAAGATAAGGAGTGCAGGCAATAAACGTTCTCTGGGTCTACTTGGACTAAGCTTCTTTCCCATTTTCAATGAAACATGTAGAGGCTCAGTATGCAGTGTAGTCTCCTGTAGCCCTGTGCAGTACCCAAGTGTGGGTGGAGACTCCAGCACCAATAGGTTCAAGAGGAGATAAGTGTGTCCTTAAGCACTTGAGAAGGAATACTTTTCTGAATCTGAGCCAGAGAGAGCAGCCAGTATCTCCAAGGAGTTTGAGGAAACTGTCCCAGTTAAGAGAAATGTGCTTTTAAATGATTTTTAATTTTCCCAATGCTCTTTCATGCATCTATTTTCTACTTAAGAGGATATCGGGATGAGAACAAGATTTTTCTTTAATGAGTTCATCTGATCCCTCTCTGATCTCTCAGTCTACATTAGTAATCCCTGGTATGAGGAAAAACAATAACTTTGCCATCAGCTGGATGCACTATTAAAGATAAGCTCACGCAACACAGCAAAGAAAAAACACAGATGTCCTCTCAACTACATTCAAGTCTCTAGAAGGTAGGAAAAAAATTCCTGATTGATACAGAAAAATAAAAATTTATGATTCTACCTTTAATTGAAGCAAATAAAACAATTGTTTAACACTCTCTGTAGCTACACATTTAAAAGCTTATCTTCTATGCTTAGTATTGATTTACTTGTTCTACCTTTTCTACATAGGAGGATACTAAAAGCAGGATGTTTATTTTTGCTGCACACCCTCATGTTCTCCTACCTTTGAAATGCTCTATAGCAACACGAGAGAGTGTCATTATTAGATCAATGAAAGCCAATATCCTTAATCTAGTTAATAGTCACATACATCACTGAGGAAAAAATTATGAGTGAGAATCGTGAAGCAATTAAAGGCACAGAACTCTGTTATGGATAAACTTCCAAGATGAGAAACCAAGTAACGTTACCTCATTGCTATTGCATATCAGTATTTCTATAAACACAGACCTGGAGCTCAGAGAGCTCAGCAAGAGGGTTTCTTGCAGGGGTCAGCGGATACCGTAACAGCCTTTGGGCAGTGCTAAGGCTGAACAGAATAGAGCATGTGTTATGATCTTTGGTCCAGATCCTCAAACAGCATCAAGGAACCTAATTCCTACCAGATCCCTGTGGGAATGAGACACTGAAAGAAGCAATATCCTTAAAAATTTTTCTGATCCAAGGCCCAGCTCATTTAATCTTTCATGAAAGAGCTGAGGAAAACTAGATACAGAGAGAAGAGCGCTGCAGGACATGCTCTCTAGTGGTCAAAGCTTTTGCCTGCAGAAGACATGAACAAAGAATCTCCCTTAGCTCAAGAGCACAGGGACTCCTTTTCACTTTCCAGCGTTTATCACTACTTTGCCAGTTCATCCCCAGTTACTCATGTTTACAGCATGAGGCTTTGGGGATTGTTGACATCAGAGGCTATGCAAACGAGCAGAGATGTTTCATTTCATCTAGCAAAAGAGAGACCAGGAGCAAATGCTTGAAGAAACAAAGGAAAAGTGCTCCTCTGCACTGTGTACCCTCCAGATTACCAGCAATTTATGGTCAATGAAAGAGAGCTACTTAATGTGACTAATTGCTTTTAAAACTTGATCTTTTTGCCTTCACAATCTCCTGTGTTGCAAGATTCTGCATTTTACTCACATGTATGAGTATGAAGTAAACTGCATTTCTATGTTCTGAGCATGATACCATATCTGAAGATTCTTCTTGAACCGAGAGAACTAGCAAGAAGTGGTAAGAAGTGGCAAGAAGTAGCACTCAAAAGGTGAACTGGCTTCACTGCCTCCACTATCTTCTTCATTAGCTGTGATGGATGCAGTCCTTCTGTTTGAACTATCTATCTGAACTTGGTCCAGGCAGATGCTCCGCATGTAGGCCCAGTAAAGGTTAATCCTATGGTGTGAGGCCATCAGTGAGAACTCAGAATCAATTCCCCAGAAAATGGTTTGGTTGGAGACTGGGCTGATAAACAGATGAAATGGAATTAACATGAACAAAAGTCTAACTACAGACAGATCAACCACTCTATGCTTCAACTATCTGCAGTCATTCAGGTTCCATTGAGTTATCCCTCTACAGAAGCAGGTGGTACCATAGTGATCTCCCATTGGGCAGGGATGCTTCTCAACATTACCTCTCAAGGCTGAGACACACCTTACCTGACATCAGACATTGATGGGTTGGTAAGTGGAATTTTTTGTATGCACATAACATCTAAGACATGGATAATAAGTTTACCCAAGAATCTTTGCACCCCATACTATTTTTTGTGTAGTAAATAGTAGTACTGACTGTCAATTCATATGTAATTATATTTCACATACCTATGTAATTATATTTCACATACCTAAGCTTACTGATTAGAACTCAATAAACTAACTACTAGGTCAGATCTGAGTGATTTCTGATTTTTCTTCTGTGACATTAGCAGTCCTAAATAAGAAGGCAAGGCTCTCAGAGTCTCAGCAACTTTGTTAAACACAGCCTTGGATGTTTATTTCTAGAAGTCTTTTTGGAGGCTCAGTCTTGCAGAGCCTGAAGCAGCAAAACTTTGCTGTGTGCTGCACTGCCCTCTGCTCCTGCAGCAAAGGCTGGTAAAACACTGTCAATCTGTTGTCAAAGTGTAACTGCACTGCAGCATGCTCAGTCCCAACCACCCGTTAACAAGTGGACATAGATCTGAACACATCTTTCAACTAACATGGCTCTTTGATTAATCCAAGCTGTACACACAACATGCATCAGGCACATTTATTGTCAAATGCCACTTCCTTGACATTTCTGTTCCCACTGACGAGTTCCTCTTGTAAGCATAGCAGAACAAATGCCATCCACTGTAAACAAGGATCAGCATTACTTACACTGATGTAACTGAGATCAAAGTACGTCCTTCCCACACAGCACCAAAGCAAAGATATGACACAGTTTATTTTTATGTGGTGTCAAGTATTTGGAGTCAATAAGAGTCATTACTATTTACAGATGTCAGAAAAAGAAAGACTGAATGAGGATGTTTGACAAGGTCACGGGAAAGAGGATGATTTGCATGCTGATATGCGCAGATAGAAGCATGTTTCTATTCCATAACGAAGGACCCGTCAGCAGTGCAATGGCTGATACAATGAATGGAAGTTGCAGAGGCTGCTGCTGACTACAGAACGGATGTGACCACAAAAATGGAAAGAAGGAGGTCAATTATATGAGTTCAAAAAGGGCAAGCAACTGAAAGTGGCTCATGCTTGTTCACTCATACATAACATTTTTAAGGAAAAAGTCATCCTACAGCAGATAAACTGGAAATCCGACAGTGGAAGGCTGGTTTTTTCCAAGCCTGTTTCTCCTCCTACTGCAGTTCAGTCAGGCAATTTGAGCTACGATGCAAAGGTTTAAGACATTGGCTTCAGGTTTTCACACAGTAAGTGAAAACGCATTCTTCCATTGACATCTGAGGTTAAAGATTTAATCCACAGGGTGCTGGTGCTGGCCAAGATTTTTGGCCTTGCAGTTTCACAAACAGGCTTACCCGCAGGCTGTTCCTGCTATGAACTCCCATCCTCTGCTTACATCAATTTTCATGCCACTTACTGAGTGGAGAGACTGATTAACACATCCATTGAGCAGTAACTATTTTTCTGGCAATTTCTCTGCTTATTCATATGACTGAAAGCAACTCAACCCTTAGTAGCACAAGGGTTAGACCTTATGCAAGGGTAAATAACATTTCATTCAGAGAAAACATCTTGCTTTACCTTCAACCTACAAAACTCCAGCCTCTAGATGTTAAGCTTGGGAGTGCGCTGATGAGTAAAACTCACATTTGTGGAAAGTACAAGTATCTAGAAATCATGTTCCTTTAGGGCTTTCACAGAGTATTAAGCAGTCTTCAGTTCTTCAGCTCAAAAGAAAAAAGCTGAAAGGGGAAAGTGTGGTAAGTCTAAAATTGTTATCCTGTCCTTACAGCAAAAGAGAAATGATTCCTTCCACTCAGGCTCAATAAGAAGAAGACATTCAGTTTGAAAGCACTGAGACTGGCACACAGGACAGACAGTATTTAAGCTTCCCTCTTGAGAAGCAGAGCTTAAGCTCAAAGTAGGAGCATGTATCAGTCTGGATATAATGTCATACTATATGACAGCAGTTCATCATGACTTTGGATTTTATAAACCAAAAAGAGAGGAATGAAATGCATACCTAACACCAGTGATGTAAAGAGTCATCTGCCCAACAGCTTGATTAAAACCACATCACAGAATCACAGAATGGTTTGAGTTGGAATGAACCTCAAAGACTACCTAGTCCCAAACCTCCTGTCATGGACAGAGACACCCTCCGCTAGACCAGGTTGCCCAAAGCCCCATCCAACTTGGCCTTGTACACTGCCAGGGAGGGGGCAGCCACAGCTTCTCTGGGCAGCCTGTGCCAGGGCCTCACCAGCCTCACAGGGAAGAATTTCTTCCTAATATCTAATATAAGTCTGCCTACTTTTAGTTTAAGACTATTACCCCTTATTATGGGTTTGCATGGCAAGCTGTTGGTAGTAGTGGGGAGCTTGCAGAGAGAGGGATTTGCAAGAATCTGCCAGAAGCTTCCCCCAAAAAGCCAAGGATAGATCTGCTGCTGACCAGGGCCTAGACAATCAGCAATGGTCGTAGCGCTTCTGTGATAACATATTCAGGGGGCTAGGGGAGGGTGGAGGGGGGCAGTGGGGAGGGAAGTGGGGAAGTTTGCAGCAGCTTTTGCAGACAGAGAGAGGAATGAGAAGATGTAAAAAACTCTGCAGACACCAAGGTCAGTGAGGAAGGAGAAGGAGGAGTCACTGCAGGCACCGGAGGAGAGATTTTCCCTGCAGCCCATGGAGAAAACCATGGTGAGGCAGGCTGTCCCTCTCTAGTCCATAGAAGATGATGGGGAGCAGAGATTCCACCTACAGCCCATGGAGGACCTCACGATGGAGCAGTTAGAGACACCTGAAGAACCCCATGCTGGAGCATGGCAGGACCTGTAGCCCATGGACAGAGGAGCCCATGCTGGAGCAGGTTTTCTGGGGGGACTTGTGACGCTGTGGGGGACTGTGCTGGAGCAGTCTGGGCCTAAAAGTCACACTGAGACAGCTGGTGAAGAAATGAAGCCTCCTGTGGGAAGGACTCACATTGGAGAAGTTCATGGATGCCCGTCTCCCATGAGAGGAACCCCACACTGGAACAGAGGAAGAGTGTAACAAGTCTTAGAAGAAAGGAGCAGCAGAGACAATGAATGATGAACTGATCCAACCCTCCATTCCCTGTCCCCCTGTGCTGCTTGGAGATGGGAAAGAGGTAGACACTTTGGGAATAAAGCTGAGGAAGGGAAGAAGGGAAGTGTGGAGGGAGGTGTTTTAAAATTTGTTTTTATTTCTCATTGTCCTACTCTGTTTTGATTGGGTAATGAATTAGATGCATTTTATTCCACACTGAGTCTATTTTGCCCATGACACTAATTGCTGAATGATCTCTCTTTGTCCTTATCTCTCCCATGAGCCTTTCATTATATATTTTCTCCCCTGTCAAGCTCCGAAGGGGAGTGATAGAGTGGCTGTGGTGGCCATCTGGCCTCCAGCTTGAGTCAATCCACCACACCCCTTGACCTATCACTCCATGCCTGTATAAACAGTCCCTTCCCAGCTTTCCTGTAGGACCCTTTAGGTAATAGAAGGCTGCTATAAGGTCTCCCCAGAACCTTCTCTTCATCAGATTGTAAATTACATAATTTATTCCACTGTAAACTGCCATGTGTGTTATCCACAACAGGGTTATGTCAGCCAATAAAACACTTTTCTATGCTGTATTTAAAAAAAAAAAAAAAAAAAATCAAAACAAAAACCTGACCCAACAAAACCACACCACCAAAATAAAACTAAAAAACCCTGATCTTTTTAAAGTAGATATAGCAGCACTTAGCAGAAGGATATCCAATCTGCTAAGTGGACTGGCTATTACATTATTTTGTGTACTAAACAAGACTGGAGAATATGTTCTAGCAAATTTGTTATAGAAATAAAAAGTTCCTCTCCATCCTCAAATTAAAGTCTCACCCTAATGAGATGGTGTTATCTCTAGGGCTAGACTTCAGATTAGAAGGGTCTGTTATTTATTTGGCTGTTAACAACCCAGTTTGTTGGAGGTTTACCCATTAACTACTAACTAAACACTGACCTGAACAGAAAATGGGCCCAAAGAAGACAACAATTCTTGGGATCTCCCATCTGTTATACGTTAGTGGTATTATGAATCAATTAGAAGCTTCACTGGATTCAGTAAATTAACTAAAAGTATTAATATACCATTTAAAGATGCACTGCTATCAGCTCAACCTGCTGTGAAACTTGCCACGCTGATTTAATCACCTTGCTGCTGCGCAATCTGCAGAAGACATTACATCAACCCTCACTGCCTTTTGAAGGCATGCAGTGTAGCAAGACATTTCAGGATCTCTTCCAAATATATTATAGTGACTCAAATATACACTCTTAAAAGAGCTGACCATTAAGTATCCACCCAGGTTTCAGTTGTACACCAAACAAAGAGCAATAACTGTACTTAGAATTATGTTCCTTTTTCCCCCAAGATTTCAGAAGCTGGAAGTGCACTGTTTTCTGGTACTTGTGTTCTTTTTTGAGTAGCATCACAGTACAGAAGTTTCTAAATTAATGTTAAAGGTCTTAAATAAAATAGTTTGTTATGAATAAGACTATTAACTGCCTTAAGGTGTTTTGTATTTTTTATAACCCATCACCCAACAGGCCAGCCACACATTTTGTCAAATGGAACTTTACTAGGTTTGTCTGGGACAATCCTTTTTAGGACATGTGAAGTATTTCCTTCCCAGCCTACAATACTGGAAGCAGCTGTGATTTTCTCTGTCATTTTCTAAAAATGCAACTAAGCATTATGGATTGCACTCTGGTTGCAACAGTACTCCCTGTGCCCCATGCTGAAATTCTTTCTCTTGGCTATTTCATATTGCTGGACAGAAAACCAGAGGAACTTCAAATTACAGGAATTCTTATGGTTTATTCACATTCAAGTCTTCTTCTCTAGTGACTTGAGGTTGGTTATTTTACGCTGTAAATTATCCCTAGTTCTCAAACTGGGTGACTCACTGTTTCATACTGAATCATATCTAGTGGTTCCAACTGGTTTTTCATCTTTATGTACTATATCTTTGTCTTTGAGTCAATTTCTCAAATATGCTGTACAAAAACCAAAATGAGCACCTGAACTTGACCAGGATGCACCGTTACCTTACTTGTCTGCCTTTCAGTTCCTTTCCCCCAGCAAAATGGGTTGATTTGAATGCATGAAAAACTATGCATGTCAATTCTGTTACTAGGAAAATGTCCTGTTCTTTTCCTCCCCCTCCCTGTTGTTGTTTTTCAAACCCCATCCCATCAACTTTGGCATTCTCTCTTTCTTTGGTCTGCCTAGAGTCAAAGTAGCCATTTGCTCAGGAATATGACTCTCTGGACTCTCTTGAGCGCTCATAACATCAAACTGTGTTGAGAAAACACTGCATGATGTCACTTCATTTGCTGAAAAATGTGGAGGATGAATGTTTATAGAAAGGAACGTCAGCAATTGCTTCAGCCAAATGCAGTGCTGGATGGAACCACACAAGGCTTTTTGCAGAGCATCATTGCCTAGGCACACAACTCCCAAATCTCCCCACTTCTCTTTCCCAACTAGGTCCTGCCAGATGTGCAAAACTGTGGAATTAGAGGGAAGAATCTGTGTTTTTTGGCAGTTCAGAGTGGAGATGACAATGGAGTAGAAAACACATTTCCCAAACTTTCGCAGCCTTAGACCTCATAAGACCATGGGTACAAAGGCTCTCCATGTTCTGTGCTTTCTTCTCATTCTCCAAAAGAGAGCAGGGGGAAAATTTTGTGACATACGCAAACACACCCCACAGTTGACATGTGCTTTTAAGGACATCTTGCGTTGAGTAAACATGAAGACTAGACAGAATGCCTATAAAACTGAATTGAAAGATACCACTATGGGTGTAGCAGACCAAGTCATCCTTTTTCCTATCTGTCCACCACTGCATGAAAATCCACAAATTCCCAGCACAGTAGTTTAATCTGTCTAAATTTCTGATGCACATGCCTGTGCAGAGAGACAGAAAACAGGATTACAGAAATATTAGGTTGGCGGGACCTCTTGAGTTCTCTAATCCAACCTCCTTCTAAAGACAGGGCTATTACCAACAACAGGTCAGATAAGCCCTAATGCAAAAACCCTCCAGCAATGGACATCTAGACTCGCCTTTGATTGGTGACGTGTTCCAAAAATGCACTGCCTTCATACTAAAAAAGTTTTTCAGAATAACCAAGCAGAAACTGCTAAATTGTAATTTGCTGTCCCTGGCTCTTCTTGCCTTATCTGTCACTACCATGTTTAATTTTGTCATCTTTAACCAAGAAGGGAGCTATCAGATCACATTTTAGTATCCTCATCACATTAAACAAATCCATCTCCCTCAAACTCTGCACAGGAACATGTTTTAGACCTCTGTTCAACTTATTGACCCTCTGCCAAATCCTCTCTGGCATTTCCCCCCATTCCTCCGGAAATGGAGATTTACAGCCCATCACCATTCTAACTAGACCTCCCCAGCACCATCAGGGAGAGCACAGCCAGAGAATATGAGTCTTCAATCCCATGGTCCCACAATGGTAGGGAACTGTTCTAACATTAGAGACCAAGTGGAGGGAATGTGAAGCTTTGAACTCCCTCCCCAGTCTCAGAGGTGTATCAACAGAGCTTATGTCCATTGATTTGGGCTGAAATATATAATTACAGGCAACTAGTTAACTATTTTGGGTATCATTCATCCCTTTTGGTCCTCTTTTCCTTCACACAGATACAAGTTTGCAAATTAGATTCCCCTTCTAACATGGCAATCCATTCCTAGGGAATTAAGGAAACAAATTACTGTCTATTATGATGTTGCAACTCCTAACCACAGGATTCAGCATCAAAAAGTAAAGAACAATTATTGGAACATCAGGGCTTAAATAAATATTTCAGTATTTGGCAAGACATCCTCTGAACCAACAAGGAAACAGACAGCGATGCATAGTGTGCTCATACTTGGTAGCTATAAAATATAATTTGAACTCTGGACTTTGAATTTTAGTAACATTATACTGGCTTTTAGCATAGGTGCTGTGATACTAAAATGAAGCACTTCAAGAAATAGTTTTTTTTTCCTTTTGAGTAATTTGCTATTGTTAAAGCACATGCTAGTATAAAGTGCATGCTTTGCATGGATCTTCATAATGATTCATGACTTTTTTTGACTGACCAGATCTTTATTAGTTGCTCTGGCAACAATGTTCAGTGAGAAACAGAAGTGCTGACCCAGAGATGAGATGGTATTTCTTCCTATTGGGCACAACAGGAGAGAGCTTAAAGTACTGAAGATATAAATCCCATTTGCAAGATTCAGAGTTCAGTTTGCACTCCTGGCTAGCCCAGAACAGGCCAAGCTTCAGAAGCCATCTGAAGCTTTCTTGAGAGAAGGGGCTAGCTTTTGCTGGAATAAAAAGTTCGGTGCTTCTTAAAAGGCTGAAAGGCCGCATTCTTTTGTATAGGAAAAGTCAGGGTGCTCAAAAGAGAAGTCCATTTTGAAACTATTGACATTAAAACCTCATAGGACCTGGATTTGTCAAACTAGGAGATCAAATTAATTGGCATTTACAAGCTGTGAATTTCCCAAAGAATACACAAATGCAGAAACTAAATAAGAAACACAACAGATAAAAATTTCATCCCTGCTACTGTCCTTTCCACATAGTATCAAGTTTACCACCTTTTTAATATTTAACTATCCACAACATTTGTCCATGCTAGAGATCATTAACCAGCAGCCACTGCGTTTCAGATCTGCAGAGCATATGAGATTTCTCAGAAGGAGTCACTGGCCCTGCAGCACTTACACCCTCCCAGGAGACACAGTCCTCTTTCTGCAGCCTGACTTTGTGGCATGGAAGAGATTTCTAATACCCCCTGCCTTCTTATAATGAAGACACGCAGCCCTTGAGGGCTGTCCAGCCCTTGTCTTCTCTGACACCCTGCCATAGATGGGCTGGCAACCAGCCACCACAGGCCCAAGGCAGGACAAACAGTATAGTCACACTCCACACTTTCCTATGTTGCCTATTCAGCTAAGGTCAGAGACAGGGTTAAAACCTCACTGGTGTCTCAGGTTAAGCTTTTGTGTACTGGAAGTCCTCCCTGGAGGAGCTGCCCTACATCAGCAGAGCCCCAAGGCCCTACCTGCAGCCTTAGCAACACACTCTGACCTGGCACACCAGCTGCTCTTCTCTTCCCACCCAGGCTCCTGCAGGAGCAAACTGTCAGCTTAGACACGTTAGGCCTTTCTGGTTTGGTTCTACCATTTCTCCTCCTCCAAAACGAATAAAAAGAAAAACCTCAAACCATAGCCTCCCTTTTCTGATCTGCAAAGCACCATCTCCTCTCCTAAGCTGGGTTAAATACAGCAGCCCAGTTCCACCACTTGCCAACATGATCCACCCTATCACCATTTCGGCCACAACAGGTACTGTCTCCAATTTTCTACTTCTGTTTCTCCTTCCCAAGGAAGCTTTGAGTTACTACAGTTGCAAAGACACAAGAAAAAGAGAGACCTTCAACTCATTGAGATACTCTCTACCCTTCTGCAAGGTAAGGATGCTCAAGGGTATTTTCTATGTCTTCCTTCTTCAGAGAAGTCAGAAGAAGACACACACCCCTTCCCCCAGGCCATACTGTGACCCCTTCCCAGCTGGATTTATTAGGTCTAAATAGCTTTCCACTTGAGAAAGACCAGCTTGAGAGGTACCTGCTGATCTATGGCAGACTGCATGTGGCTGGCTCTGCAGGCGGAGCCAGCCAGCTTGCAAGGCCAGAGCAGCACCAGGACTAGCGCAGCTTGTGTGGCTGTTGAAGCCAGCAACAAATATTTTGTTTAGCATGAGAGGTACATAGAAACAGTAGTGCATTTAATCTACCAGGCATCAGGAGCACAGGCAGACACGTCCCATTTTTTATGTTGATAGCGGAAAGTGATTAGGTGACCAATTCAACCTCTCAAAACAGAGTGTATCCAGTTAGAATAATTAAGGAAAAAAAATAAAAATAAATAACAGTACATCTTCTATAGGAGTCATCACTGAAATTTGTTTGCTGTCCCGACTTTGGTGGAAGACAGAGTTTGGTATTTCTCCCACCCTGTTTCTAGCAGAGATGCGGTTTACACTGGCAAAACCAATTCCCAAGAGGAGCAAATTATGAAGTAAGAATGACTATTTCCATAGGCACAGCTGTCTACATTATTTGCCATCAGAACAATATTCACTAGAAGCAAAGTTTTAAGCACAGACCACATTCTAGTTTCCAATTTCATCACTATCTAGATGATGCTGGAAGAAAATAAGACTTACACAGCCTTGGCTGGCTGGAAGCATGTACTAAGTCCACCAGGTTATCCAAATCAGATCCATCTTGCTGCAGTGCTCCCAAGAGACCAGAATTGTTTAATTACAGCTCTAGCATCATTTTTACCTATCTACACCTGCATGACATCACTGGTGGTCACCAGTTGGCTCTAAGCAGTCCAAGAGTAGGTGCTAAAGGCAGCCCTGGGAGCCTGAGGTTTTTAATCATCATTTGGGTTGAGCAAGCATTGAAAAGCTGAGGAGATCATTGCTTTTCTGCCCTTCACAAAGCATCAGTTGAACCATTTTCCTTTACCATAAGATCTACAGTAAAACAAATCACCAATTTTGACTTGCCTCAGAATACTACACTGCAAATTGCAAATGGGAACTTGCATCTCAGCTTTATATACATGAGCTGACACTTTGAGGTTGTAATCTCATTAGCCTCTGCTAGGCATCTCCACACGTGAATCAGAGCACTAATAAAACATTTTAGAAATCAAATACGGAGAGCTTGTTTGAAGTAACAGATAAGCATGCCTTGCAGCATTCCCTCACATCTGTCATTGACCTATGTGACCTATTGTCACACAATATTTAGGATTCATGTTTCCCGAGATTCAGATTACAGTGCTCTCTTTAAGTGTTAGGTTTTCCTTATTTTTTTAATGATAAAATTATATTATTTCTTGCTTTCCATACTTGGAGTTCTTTAAACATAATAAAATTCAGCTGTTAAGGAGATTGAGTGAAGAGAATTGCAGTACATTCAACGCACTGTATCTCTATACTATCATCAGACCCATCTGTGTATGTCCTTGGAAATTTTCAAGACTGGACTGGACAAAGCCTTGAGTGACTTGATCTGATCTCACAGCCCCCCTACCTTGAGCTAGATGTTGGACTAAAGAACTCCTGAAATCCACTGTAACATCTATTATTCTGTGATTTTATGTCCTTTTTTTTTTGTCGTTTTGACTTCCATAACTTATGAGTGCCTTTACTTGTGCATTAAGCAACATGACTAACGTCTGTCACATATTGTTTGTTTTCTTCTCTATCCCCAGGGAAAAAGTAGGGGAGGGTCTGGTACTGGTAGAGTGTTTTTCATTTGTTTGTTTGTTTGTTTAGCATGCATGTTGCTATGTGTTTATAACAGAAAACACAAGGTCATAGAAATGCTTCATGGAATCAAACTGAGTATAGTGGTCTTCAGGAATACCAGGAGTTCCTCAGACTCCCAGGTAAGACCTTGCCTCTTACTTTGTGCTATAGGAGCACAGCTCAATATGGGTTTCCTCATTAATTTCTTTATCTCCATCTTAGAAAGGCTTTGAGTGTGAATAACAAGATCTTAAACCCAGTTCTGAGGGAATCTGTGTGGAGAGTAAGCCTAACTTCTAGCGTGCTAAAAGTTACATGCTGCTGGAGAGAGAGTACCATTGTGTTCTGAAGATGCCTTATCACTGGTTTCACACACACGACCAAAGCAAGCTGGGATGAGAGAAGGAAAAGGTACAAAAATTGAACATGGGACAGTATATCTCAATTTTAAATATTCCTTCACTCACAAAGAAAGAAAGAAGGACTGCTTAGGCATCATCTGGGAGTACTTCATGAAGGATTCTACTTATCATCCTTATGACTTACTGTCTCAAACAGAGCTTTAAGCAGCTGGTTTTATTAATATTTTATAGGATTACGACTGCCTGAAACTTCTCTTTATAATAAAGTATTTGGTTTAGCTCCTTACACACTTGCAAATCTTCATCTACATGAACTGAATTTCTCATATCTGTGATAAATATTTTGGCAAAATTTCAGCCATGAAACATTGAATGAGAGAAGGAAAGATCCATTTTGCCCTTGTCAAAAACATGGGCAGCTCATCTGTAAAAAAACCCTACAAACTTATTCTTAGAGACTGCTAAGGATTTTTTCAGCCTTTATTCATCACAGACTTTGTTTCCATGAAAACACACTTGTATTTGTGAAAATTGTAAGTCTCTTAAGAATTTTAGTTCCTAAACAACCAGTAGTTTCAATAAGGTTTCTACCTGTGCCTTGTAGTCTTGTCTCACCAGAATATGTATTCACCATTGCCGAAGGTCAGGAATGTAAGGCACCTCCCAACTTCTTTGAGGAAAAAAAAAAAAGCAGCAAATTTCTTCTGCATACACTAAGTCTTCCTTTCTGGAAGAATGGATTAAAAAGCTGATGTCAAATGCAAGAGGAACATCTAAAGGTGCTAAAATGCCTGCAACCTAGACTGAGGAATTCTTGGGTTTTACACAGAGGCAGGGAGAGAGGAGATGGGAAACACAGAATTTGGGTGAAGATCAGAAAAACATCACATGTAATCCTTGATCCCAGATGACTAATTTTGCATTTGGCAGTATGAGAAAAGGCTTTTCTAGTAGTCTTCATTGTCAAGCAATCATTGTTACATAATATTTGCTTAAAGATTTGGAATGGTGGTTTTATGATTACTTTCAGATCTCTGGAGAAAATGGTGAACCTGACAGGATTCACACCAAACTGAGTCCTCTCAGAAATAATTTATCAGATGAGGTATCCATACTGATAGCTACTCTTGGACATGGTCAGCTTGTCAATTGTAAATCAATTCATTGTGTGCTTGATTAATACGCAGAAGGGTTTGTTTTGGGTTTGGTTTGTGTTTTTTTTTAATTGTAACATTACAATATATTAAATAAATCAGTATCCAAACCATAAGAAAAATAGAAGTTCCACGGGAAACCTTAATTCTGGATTTCCCTATTATTTCTTCATCATTTCCCAATAATTTTCATTATTATTATTACCATTTACCATGCCTTATTAAGCCACAGTAGGGAAGTTATTAACTTTGGCTCATTTCCTTTCAATAGAGAGAGAATCCTTTAAAATCCTGCCTTGACATTTTCTTCTGTTCGTCTTTCAATAAGCACAAAGAAACAGAAATATTTAGATCAGATTTTTATCACTTTTCTAAGATTGTGACTATCACAAGTATATGCTATTGCCAGTCTTGACCTTGGCAGAAAAGCTATGAAAACTTTGTTAAGTTTCATTTACTGTTGGGGAAAAAAAATCCCTCTTGTTTACCAACAAATTTACTGCTACAAATTCAAGCTGAAACATTTTCTTTTTTTCCATGTATATAACCAGCTTATTTGAAAGTCTCTGAAAAGCGTTCTGGGAATAGCATGGGCCAAAATTCCCTTTAAACAGACTCAATCAGTCTTGCAAAGCCACTGGAATAAAAAAACAAGGAAAACCAAGTTTCCCATTTTGTATTTAAAGTTAATTTTTTTCTCATTTTTCTATAACACATTATCAAATAGAACACAACTAACTCTTTAAAAGACCAAAGAGATGAAGAGCAAGACAGGTTATTTTAAAAGGCAATTTGTCTTGAGAATCAAAAAGTGCCAGGCACAGCAGAAGTGGTGGAGCATCTAGAACTCACAGTAGATGAAGCCAGTGGAGTGGTACAAAATGGGGAGCAAGCAGCCAGGAGGTCAGAAGGAAATTATCCTGTAGTAGTGCTGATGCTCACTTTAAAAACCTCTAGGAATTCAGGACAGGGCTGAGAAGACCCCACCTGCTGGATCTTCTGTATCCTAAACTTAACAAATAAGGCACTGGTAGGAATGACAGTGAATAAGACAGAGTGAAATCAACATAGCTAAAAAAGATTCAAAGCCAAGGACAGAGGATGTTACTGCACAAACAGTTGTGATTAGGAATGTCCTGTCTAGCACCTGAAATGTTTTCAGTATTCTCTAAGAAATCAGTCATAATTATGCTTTACTTTTTTCAGCTTTGCTATATTGACTACACCATGCTACTACTCACTCTGTGTGCACCCAAGCAATATTCATGGCTTAGGCATATTGGGGTTCTTCCCATGGGTGGTTCCCACTGATTGACTATTCACTAAAATTTTATTTCTATTGTTGTTTCAGAGTGATTTTCAGAACCGCCATTGTGTGGAGTACTTTTTGAATTTCCATGTATTTGTGTAGTGAACTCTTGCAGCAGACAATATCCAAATGGATATAGAAGGTGAATGTCACCTCCATGTGTCAGGACACACTGTGCATTCCTACACAAATTTCATACTTTGCAAAAGCCATTTCAAACAGAATTTTTCTAATACTGAGAAAAGAAGCCAAAAATGTGAATAAAACTAAAATCAATTGTTTTATTAAGGTCATTTGCATCAGAAAAAAAAACCCTAACAAAACCCAGAAACCCCAGGATAAATATTGGAAGAGTAGCCATAGTAAGAGAGATATTTTTAAACTAGATTCTACGGGAAATGTTATCAAATCCTAAATTTGGTCTTGATTTGATTCTAGGTCAATAATCAACACACCAAAGTGTTCTTCTTAACCAAGGTGTTCTTATTGGCATGTTTTATTTTTAGATCAGTAACTAATTAACAGAGACTATGGAGAAATAGGGCGTCTGGAACAATATTCTTTTAAAATATTTATGATTTGCTCATTCAGAACTCAGAGTTATATTGTAGTTGCACTCAAAGATAAGGGATGTTTTCAGAATTATTACAATGACAGCAGTATGGTAGTACAGCCATATTTGTATTGCTTCCAACTCTAAAGCAACATTAAGATAGCCTTTCTTTCACCACCTGCTTAGATAGCACAAGCTAAAAATATATTGGACTGTTTGTGTCTCTTCTGATCATCTTATAATTTGTTTCTATACAAACACCCACACCTCCACTCATGCTTCTTATCTTTTATCACACCTTGATCAAATGTCACAGTAGTGTGAAACACATCTCATTATGGTGATGATGGTGAACATCAGAAATATTATTGGTTTCTTTGGCTTACAGTCACACAATCTGCTCTTGAATTGGCTTCTTTCTGAATGGGAGTAGTCTCATTTATTCCAGAGTTGGACCTCAGTGTGTAAACTCTTGAATACCAGTGGTCATTTAAAATGGTAAGAAAAAAATATAACAAAATTGTAAATAAACATGGATATTCTGCATTGTTCCTAACACCATCATCTCAAATGAATCTGTCTCCCTGACTGAGAAGCTACAAAGTGTGTTTGCAAAAAGAAAATACACCTAAGCCTTCCCCTTCTGATACTGCATAGAACCAAAAGACACCAAAATATATTGAAATAGCAACCCTTTCATTCAAGAGAGATACCCAGTTATGTATCAGACTAAATAACCAGTTTTATCTGGATCAGCAGAAATCTCATTTTAACTTGCAATACTGCAAGACTGTGCAAAGTGCAATACAAGGAATCGTAGACCCACAGAAAGGAAAGACATGCAGGGGAGACAAGGAGTAGGTGCCACCCTTTATGTCAGTGACCAGCTGGAGTGCAGGGAGCTGCTCCATCTGGGGATGGGTGAGGAGCTGATTGAGGTCAAGATTAAAGGGAGGGCGGGGCCGGGGAACACTGTAGTGGGGGGTCTGCTACAGGCCACCTCACTGCCTCAGACAGGAACAGCACCATGTTCACAAGCTCTGGTCCTCATGGGAGACACCAAACTACCCTGACATCTGTTGGAGCAACAACACAGCAGGGCTTAGCAATTCAGGAAGTTTCTGGAATGCATCAATGATAACTGTCATGTGCTATATAATGTTTTTGAACTTTTGCTTCTCAAACATAACAGCTTAAAATATATTTATTTTTTTAACAGACCTCTTCCTTAAGGAAAAAATTCACACATATGGTCTTGCAGTAGTCTGTGACTGACAGTAAAAATGCAGGTTGAGAGCTTAAAATGACAATTTAAATTCTAGTGGAAATGTAAATATGAATATCATACGTTTGATGATTTCTGTCCCAAAATACATTATTTCAAGACTACATATTCTTCAGAGCTACTAACTTACTTATATTAGTAATTTATGGATACTGACTTCTAAATATTGGTGAAACCCTGACGGCTATGCCAAAGAAATGAGCCAGACTGACATTCTGCCTTCTCTCATGGAATTATGTCACTAATGTTATTATTCGTCAGGCTCATAGAAATTGCAGTCAAACGTGGGGTGTGTTCATCACAACCAATTAAAAGGCAATGGGACTGTCAGAGTTTCAAATTCTCTACTGACTTGGGATGCTGGTGAGAATGTGCTGTGACTATGCATAGTGAGCAGAAGGGATTTCATTTAATCCTTTCCAACCTGAATCCTGGACACTGAATGGGATTGGGCATATGTATGTGCATACCTGAATAAAGCATCAATATGATCTGAACTAATGAACATTTTGACCATGTTCATCCATTTAGCTTCTGTTACACTAATGATGTGAAGTGTCATTAGCTCAAGGCCAGACTCAAATCAATATAGCCTGTTTGAAATGGAGCACTCTTGCGCTAGGTGTTGCTTCATGTGCATTTCAAGTATGCCTATTAGAAGAACTGAAATTCCTTTACTGAACCCTTTTACAAGTGGATTTATGTCATCAGTCAATGATAAATAATCCCCTCTGACACCAGCAAAACACTGGTTTGGCTATTAGACTAAGAAAAGTAACATTATGTTCTGTGCCTAATGATTCACTTTGCTCTCCACTTGCAATACAAACATCAAACAGCCATTCAGACCCATACTTCTAGACAGACATTTATCAAAATAAACCTTAAGCAGAGATTAAACACGATTTATTTTAGCCTTATTAGATACTGTCTTTTTTTTTATTTGTATTGTTCTTTAGCTCCTAGACAAAACAATACAGGCTATAAGATAATGGGTAAGTGATAAGTGGTAAGTAGATTTAACAATAAGATGTTGTACCTGTAGAAAAGGAAAACACTATATAAAACAGACATTTCTTAATGAAACTAAAAGCCATGTAATCCACTTGAAGCAAAACTTAGAACTCAGATGGCTTTTTAAAAAGGAAAAGCTAAAAGAAAATGTGAAACTCTGTTCTGAGGTAGTTATGCACCTCTATTGAAACAAAAAAGAGTTGGTACATCAAGGAATACACAGAGCTGATTCAGTGACTTAAAATGTCACCCTGAATATGTTGATTAAAACCCCCAAAGTTATTAGAAGTTTTCCAGGTGTAATCCTCGTTAGCTATTGCTCAAGATGGGGATTAGTAGCACAGTGTGCTGAAATACTCTTTCCATCTCATTAAATATTCACCTTTCTGAAGTTCACTTGCCCCCACCATCTGTGCTTATGTAAGCAGACCATGCTTGCTCAGCCATCCCATTGCGATGGTTTCCACTGACTATTTCTGTTTCCTCCATTAGATAAACAGATTTGTCATCCCCACTGACACAAACTCAACAGCACTAATTCCACATGGGTCACGCCAGCTGTAGGTTTTAAGAGCCGTAACTGTCTGATGTCCTATAGGCATAGGTCTCAAAACAGTGTTTTCTATATTAATGTAGTATTAGTAGGTTCACTTCAGAGGCTTGTCACATAATAGGTGATAACAATTTGGGGACTGAACTTGGGTCCATAGCTGCATGCAGTCAGGAATAGCAGGTTGGTTTACAGAAGTAGACTCTTTTGAGAGTTGTTTCAGGAAATGAATCACTTCTTTACACCTTTTTGGGTTTTTTTTAGCAGAGTAAAGTTACATTATGGCCATCTTCAGAGAGATTTTCATCATCTTGAAATCATAACCATTGCATACCCTTGAATGGTTGGGACTTTGAAGGGGAAATCCACACCCAATCAAGAGATTTGGCAAAAGTCCTGTTTCCATGATTTATCAAGTCTAGTGGCAGTACTGAACTCATGTGCCCGTATCAGAACCTAAAGTGTCACGGGGTCATAGCTGAACCTGTCATGGAGCTAATGAAATATCAACAGAATTTATAAAGAGAAATGAATGTTTCTGTAATAATAAAGTCCCAAAAATCTGCTTAGCCCTCATTAATAGTCTAAATTTACTCCCCTCTGAGCAGCAGAAATGCTGAAGCTGGCTTTTTGTAGTCCAAGTAAAGCCACTGCATATTCACTTACACTCTGTTCATATCACAGAGCTTCCCCACACACTCAGTTTTGCAGGGCATTTTATGCCTCGAGATGCTTGTTTCATGTCCTGCCAAATCAGATGAACAACTGAAACTGCCCAGGCAGATAGCTGTTTGTGCAAGACACTGAGCTGGAACTGAGACCTTAAGGCTGGAATTTATCTCACTAATTTGAGATGTCTGCAATGTAGATTATGACTTCTGAGATAGCTGTCCTCAGCTCCCAGGTGGAGTGATTCAGACCTATTTGTAGACATCTGCTTTAGGGTAAGATGACTTAAGCTCCAAAAGTGTTATCTAGCCCTCTACTGAGTATAAAGCTAACATAAGGTGACTAAACCAGCGGGGGTTGTTGACATTATCAGATGTTTTCTCTAGCAAGCCTTCTGAACTCAGCTCTTCCACTCGCTCCCATTTAATAAAACACAGTATAACAGGAACTACCACATCATTTCTTTTTCCTTCTTTAAATTCACATTTACATTGTTACTCCTGCACTAAGCACAGTCATTTCTCCCAGACTGCATGAAATTCCAAAAAAGCAGCTAGTCTCTTCTATCTGACTACAGTATTCAGAGCTGGTTTGTGGAGCAATACCTTCCACCACAATCAAAGGACCATTGCTCTTGCTCTTATTCATGTTCATCTTTCTTTTCCAAGTAAATGGTTTGTACAGTGACAGGTAAAGAAAATGTACCATCTTCCTCCTATCTCCACTAAGGTAAACTACTTAGTACCCTGACTTGCAGGAAGACTACTTCTGTCATAAAATGGTGCCTATCATATTTACATCCCATGCTTTAATCGGGGCTCCTCCATTGCCAGAATAAAAGCCCAACATAAGTGATCTCCAATATTCTGCTGTTTAGATATGTATCCAGTGATGAGATACAGGACGAATCTAGTTAATAGGCTGATCTCATTAAAATTTCCCTGTGATCTTAAAGATGGTGGAAGATAGTGGTTGAAAAAGGATGTGATATTTTTAAACAGAACACAAGTAGCCAACAGCCTAACATCTATGCTAATGCAATTCAAGATCTTGCATTCTCTAGAACTTAACAGTGAATACTAACTATATATTATCCAACGCAGTTATGGAAGGGCAGACTAAGAAGACAGCAGGCTGTTCTGCTTAAACTACGAACATACAGGCCTCGATGGCATTAGCTGGGACATCAAGTTCAGTTTCTTGTATCTAAAGGCAATCATGACTTATATTCCCCTACCTGCTATACTGAAGCATCCTTGTTAGACTCTTTCTAGACTGAAAACAAAGCTCAAGCTAAAGCCCCAAGAGTTCCACAATTTCAGAAAAAATACTCCACCTGTACTTAACACACAAGCCTAAAGGAAACAAGTGGCTCTTTTTCCATAAGTCTATTGCTCAAATTAATTATTTCAGTACATATATTTCCCACTTGTAACTCTCTATCTTAATCTTGACATGATTTCATCTATTCTAAAAGATACTAGTATAAGCAGACACACAAAAGACAATGCCAAATCCCAACACAAAATGACTTGATCATACACTTGTGCTGGCAATATAAAATTTACCTCAGGGCATGATTTGTAATGATGACAATTAATCACATGGGGGGAAGCATACTTTAGCTTCAGTGGCCATTACACTATTTGGTTTTCATTATTTTAGAAAAGCACTTAACATCAGGTGAAGGCCAACAGCTCATAAATCTATAAAGAAGGAAGAGATACTTTTCCTTTGTGCAGTAACAGCAATCTGTGGTTTCTAAAATACTGTTTTAAATTTGGTTTACGTTATCACTATTTGCCAGGAGTTTATAAGCAAAATCCACTGAAAAAGGCTTTTTCCAAAACCAACACACAAGGTAGAAAATTTTAGTTAAGGAAAAGAAACGTTAAAGGAATTTAATGCATATTAAAGCTATTTATAAGGTCAAAGTTGAAAAAGCAAAGCATTTCAGCTACAGATGAGAAACTGTGCATTGAGGGTATGAGCCTTCTAACTGCTACTCGTGCAAATGTTCCTCTAAATCTTACTCAAGACTCATTTTTAATACATTTGAAAGGTAGCAAAATACAAGATAGCCATCACAATTGGAGTTGAAATAATAATCCAGATCTCACCCCAATGAAGCCTAAAAATTGGAGATTTGTGTAAGAAATAACAAGAAGCAAGTATAGCACTATAGGAATTGTATTTCAATATACTACAGT
Source organism: Hypotaenidia okinawae (assembly GCA_027925045.1). Taxonomy (NCBI): domain Eukaryota; kingdom Metazoa; phylum Chordata; class Aves; order Gruiformes; family Rallidae; genus Hypotaenidia; species Hypotaenidia okinawae. The sequence goes on along the minus strand of BSDF01000005.1, from coordinate 18,194,514 downwards.
ATATTGTATTGTCTGAGTAGAAGTCTGGGAACAACTACATTTCTCACAATGCTACATAGTCATTTGATCTGTTTTTGTGAGGTGTCTGTCCTTTTTCACATTCATTAAGATCATGAAAGTGCAATTCACTTTGCTTGAGATGCTAATACTCTTCCAAAATGTACCTGGGGAACATAGCAGGAAAAGCACACCCTTGTGAACACATTCATGTCCTAGACTTCCAATCCAAAAAGTTTTGAAGTTATCTTCAGTACTTTTGAGATGACCTGTTACCAGAAATATCTGTACACCGTGTTTTGAAGAAAGAGAAAAGCAACGTAAGAACTACAACCTGAGAAGGAAGTTTTATAATTGGTTCCAAATTGTGGTTTAGATTCCAGATAATATCTTATTTTCAGTTTATAAATAAACAGCTAATTTTGTAGTGAAAGAGATGTCAAATCATGCCAGAATAATAATCCATTTGACTGAAAACAGATATGCTATACTGGGCCCCTCCTGATACAAAATTAATCCTGGCTAGAACAATTACAAGTCATCAATTAGACTGGCTTTGGTCTATATTTTTACCTAGGTAGTAGAATCCAAAAACCTGAGATCTTGTAGAATGCGTAAGTGAGGATGAATTATTTTTTCTTAATCCAATTTAATTCCAGGAAATACTAAGGAAAAAAATAGGTTTATAGATTTGATATTATGCAAATTCAACCTCAGTTTTATTTAATATCAGTTTGGGTTGGTTTGGGGTTTTTTCATTTCACTTAAGCTGCTGTTGATTTCCTTTATTCACAATGCTGATCCAGAACACGAGAAGACCGAAGAGGATACCATCTCCTACACCTATATGCCAGCTTGCTAAATAATTTACCCTTGGTTCATTTTTGGGAGTGGGTGAAAGCATCCATTAAAGATGACCGTTAAAAGGAGAAGACAAGAAATAACATGAAAGAAGGAAGAAAACAAAAAGCAAATAATTGAAATCAGGATTAAAAGATCAGACAATTGTGCAACAAAAATCATGAGTCTACAGAATCATAGAATCATGGAATGATAGAATGGCATGGGTTGGAAGGGACCCCAAGGATCATAGAGCTCCAACACCCCCTTCCACAGGCAGGGCCACCAACCTCCAGGGCTGGAGCTACACAAGGTTGCCCAGGGCCCCATCCAACCTGGCCTTGAACACCTCGAGGGACAGGGCATCCACCACCTCTCTGGGAAACCTGTTCCAGCACCTCACCACTCTCTCTGTAAAAAACTTCCCCTGAATATCTAATTTAAACCTTCCTTCCTTTAGTTTTAATCCAATTCCCCCTTGTCCTGCCATTTTCTACCCTTTTAAAAAGTTGATTCCCCTCCTGTTTGTATGCTCCCTTCAGGTACTGGAAGACTGCAATGAGGTCCCCCTGCAGCCTTCTCTTCTCCAGGCTGAACAAGCCCAGCTCCCCCAGCCTCTCCTGGTAGGGGAGGTGCTCCAGCCTTCTAATCATCTTTGTGGCCCTCCTCTGAACCCTCTCCAACAGTTCTACAGTTTTCTTGTATTAGGCCCCCAGATCTGGACACAGTACTCCAGATGGGGCCTCACAAGTAGAGAGGGACAATCACTTCCCTGTCCCTGCTGGCCACCCCTCTTCTGATGGAGCCCAGGATACCACTGGCCTTCCAAGCTGCAAGAGCACACTGCTGGCTCATGTGAAGTTTCTCATCCACAGTGACACCCAGGTCCTTCTCAGCAGGGCTACTCTCAAGGAGCTCTTCTCCCAGTCTGTATCTATGTCTGGGATTCTTCCGGCCCAAGTGCAACACCTTACACTTGGCAGTGTAGAGTGCTTTGTTAGTCATTAGCAACACAGTCTGAAGTAAAGCAAACTTTGTAGATAGCGGTATTTCATGCACAATCTGGCTTCTCCTCTGCGCCACTCCTCATTCCCAGTGCAATCTCATCAAATATCATTCCAGATAAAGCACAATTTCAGAGTCAAGCATGAGAACATGGTGAAAACTTAAACAATGGTAAATATGGACTCATCTACTTTGTCAATATGACACACTTCAGTAATATCTCACTGAACTCTTTGGCACCAGATATTTCATTTTCTGTTGGTAAACTAATACAGATAAAAAAAACCTGCTTGAGGCTTGTTTTTTTATCCTGGCAAATTTTCCCAAATGTTTTCAAATTTTGGATCATTATCACGTGGTCTTGCATGCACATGATTATTCACAAATAAGATAGTAGAATCCCAATCAATTCTCAAACTCACAGCTACTGTATGAAGTCACTAGAAGTCACATTTCACATTGACTTAGAACTTGACTTAGAAGAAAAAATGGTACATTTCCAAACTGAAATAGATGCATTGTCACTCTCACTGTCCCACGCCAAAATCATCTGTAGTGGGTCAGATCAGAGGACCTCCAGAAGTGGATGTCTAGAAACATAAGAACAGAGCAAACACACAGCAACCCTTCCTGTGAATACTTTCCCAGGAAATAGACTTGAAAATTTCCCATGCATTTATAAATACCACTTTTATCACCCCTGACAACATGACAGCTTCTTATTTGCACACTCCATTAAGAACACTGAGATGGAAAAGGGGAAGTCAGCCTCGGATTAAACAAATTTGTTTATTCACAACTTTCACCTTGTTATCTTTAGAGTACACATGAACATTCTGTTTTTCTAAGCATCTTTCTAACAGTTAAGGGACTGATTTATTTACATACATGACTGACTGATCATATGAGGAATAGCACTTAATGGAAAATAGGTAATACTATTTATTATGTATTATTCTGCCTGATGTGTGCTGTCAAGTAAAGATAATATTGTCATTGTTGTTCTATACATTCTTACTGTAATAGAACTCAGCAATAAACTCAATCTTTTTGTTGCATTTAAATCTGAATAGATACCAGTAAATGCTTACATTTACTTTACCAACAGTGATCCTATTGAATGCAACATAACTAATATTAAGTAAAAATATTTGGTATGAACAGATTCTAGCAGGGAGTTGCCTTAAACCTATAGTAAAAACCCCTGTTTTCTTAGTGGGGAAAAAAAGAGACTTTCACATTTCATTCTTTTCACCTTTTCTGTTGAACCCCTGAACACTGCTGAACCAGTAGTCAAATCCATACTTAATATCTGCTGAAGCACTAAGTAAAAAATGATTATGTCTTGAGAGCATATTCTCAAAGTACATCTTAGAGGAGTTCAGAAAACAGGATAAGACATAGCCATAACTGGACAATGAAGAAAAATTAATGACATCATATTCTTCTTCTGCCCATGTGATCCAAAGACTTCGCAAAGCGTCAGTGCTGGAGCTGGGAAGGGAGGGAAACTACTCTCACTTCATTTGCTCTAATAGTTCAACTGGGGAAGGTAGCTCTCAAAATTTATGCCCCATATGTCCCAGAAAACCTGTTGTAGTAAAAAATTTACCTTGATGTCTTCAGTCTGAAGACAGTATTCCATCCACTTGTCTTTTTCTTGACATCTGTGCCCAGAAGATATTCCGGACTATGGTCACAGAATTACATAGATCTCAGTGGCAGAAAAAAGGTGTTACCCAATGAAATAAAGGCAAATATTACCTTCATTGGAGGCAAGTTTGAGCAATTCCATCAATCAGTCAATGTGAAAGTTTTCTTTCATATATTCAGAGCACATAGATGTCCCTATTCAGAAAAGGATCCACAGTGAAAAGGCTCCACTGATACAATCTCCAGGACAGGTTAGTGGACAAATCAAACTTGTTCCAGACTGGAAGATAAGGGCTCTTACCAATCCTAGGTCAGATCAAAGCAGTGTTTGACACCAATCCCCACAAACGTTGTGAATGTTTGTGTGTGTTATAAGTGCTCCATTCTTCAAAAACCAGCATTGTTGTTGTTACCTGACTGTTTTTAACAGTTCCTGTTTTCTTTACTCGACTATAAACTGTTTCTCCCTCCATTGCTTCTGTCTGTTCAGCAGGACCGGCAACATGTCATTAATGGGCATGTTATTTACGGAATTATTGGATACTCTTAAGACAAAAGTAAAAATATACCTCATTCTTGTAATGTTTTCATAAGCAAACTCATCTGAGGCCTAGAATTGGCCTGACTTTCTTTTAATAAATGGAGGGGGGATATTGTATGTATACCTGGTAAAACACAAAGAAGTTGGAAGCAGGAAGTGCTGGAAGGTTTCACATTGAAAGAGGTGCCTACATGCACCCACTGTGTGCATGGAGGAGCTGTAAAAGGGCTACAAGATAGACAATGTGTGTTAATGCAAGTTTGGTCTCTGATGTTGTGGTTGTTTGGCCCTGGCTGGAGGCCAGACATCCACCAAAGTAGCTCTATCACTCCCCTTTTCAGGTGAACAGGGGAAAAAATATATATTGAGAGGCTTAGGAGTCGAGATAAGGACAGGGAGAGATCATTCCACAGTCAGTGTCACGAGCAAGACAGACTCAGCACAGCATGAAGAAAACTCTCTAATTTATTACACTATTTACACATCCAGTGACACCCGACTCAGATAATGAGACCAGATCTTAAAGCAACTCCCCCCTTCCCTTCTTAGCAGACTTTAATCATGATTTCGCTCCATTTTCCCCCAGCATTGTTGCACGGGGATGGTCAGGGACTGGGGGTTTCAGTCAGTTCCTCAAGAGTTGTTTTCCTTCTTAGCTGGGAGGAGAGGCCATTCCTCACACCCTTTCCCTGCTCCAGTGTGGCATTCCATCCACAGCATGCAAATATTTTTCTCCTAAATGTGACTCCCAGAGGCACTGTGACCATTGCTGATGGGCTCGGCCTTGATCAGTGATGGGTCCAGCCTTGAGCCAGCTGGTATTTGCTCTGTGGGGCCTGCAGAGAGCTTCTGGCTGGTTCTTGCAGAAGCCACACTACAGAGCGGTCCTCCACCAGAACCCAGCCATGCAAAACTACAACAGATCTCACTGGAGAACTATCAGCCATCTGATTTCTTTGGCTGTTCTTTGGCTGTTCTAGAAGAGTTAGTGTGACTACCAGAGCAAAAGCAAAGTGTCTCAGTTCAGATCAAAGCTGAAACCACACATAAATGAAATAAACTTGTGCCAGATGACCTTTAGCTACTGTAAGCAGGTAGTCATGTAGTCCATCACTTGTGAACAATTTGCTCTGCATTTAAAGTGATGAAAATGAAATCATGATCTACACTTAATGTAAATGTTACCAAAAAAATCTCTTTCCCTTTCTTAATCTTTTTTTCACATTTTTAATTGTGTTCATCTGCTGATACAGGCAAAGCTAATGAAAACCACCAGAATAAAACGAAAACTTTATAAATGTTTTCCCCTGCATTCATTTGGAATATACTGAAAGTAGTATTTTTTTCTTCACTACCAAATTTGTGTGTGCGATCCTCACTAAAATTACTACTCTATACACACATGCATAAATAGTGGAACAGAGAAACTTTCATGGCAAATTCCCTTTTCCTTGTAACTATGTGTTTTTACACAAAATAGAAAAATGGTTCTGAGACAATATTATTATACATATGTCAGGAACTGAGATAAGTATTAGGATTGAAGTTTAAACAATAACTGGGATCACAGGTGACCTGATGTGATCCTATCCTTTACAGGCAACGCTGAGTAGAACTGGTCATGTTTTCTCCAAAAGGCTGAGGGGCTTCCTATCTGTGAAATAAACCCTCGAGACTGATGCTATTGTCAATTTATTACAGCTGAGAATATAATAATTTTATCCTATAACAAGCACTAATTTTACTGGTATTAACTGTCAAAAGCTGAAGAAGGGTGAAGAATATGACAGAGATTGCTAATAACAAAGATAACGAATTTCTTCTTATGATGAAATTAGTATGTAATATAAACACTGCATTAATACAGTAGCAAGGGTGAGTTTATTTTCTTGGTTTTGGTAATGAATTAAAAATTACACAATAGGTATTTTTCTTGGAGTAACAGGAAAGTTCTTGCACCATGAAATCATTTCTGTGGAAGACACCCTGCATTCACAGTAACATAGCTGTGGTAGTAGTGGCACTCTTCGCTTACAGCTACATATATAACTAACAGTGGTACTGCTGGTTGTGTCACTAGTTTGAGGTATTGGTAGCAAATGGAATTTTGATTCATTATGTCAAGTCCATGAAGAAAGACAAGTTTAAAAGATTTGCCAGTTTTGGTGGTGGAATGAAAATATAATAGAGCCTTGTTTAGGCTCCAGACTTTTAAAATCTAAGTCTAAATTGAAGTATCTAACCTGACTGAAACCCTTTTGTTAGGAGACTAAGCTCTTTCCATGAAGAAGACAGCTTTGGTGTGTACAGTGAAGGCACTACCTCATTTTTGACTATATAAAAAACCCAGTAATTCTGGAGAGTGATTAAGTGCTGTTACAAGCAGCAGCCCAGAGATGTCCACAAGGAAATACTAGATGTGATATGCACCATTGACTCAGGACTACAGCAGAGCACCTCCATATACTTAGGATTCAGTATGCTGAATTCCTGGGGGGAAGAGATCAACTCCTCTGCAGAGGACTCTTGAGGTTAGACATCTTGGTTAGAGAGAAATAGAGGTGTAGGCTTAGAACTTTCTGAGTCAAATAGGTTTTTATTCAGTGCTCTTGTATCAACATCATTTTTCTAAATCCAGCCTATGGTTGCATTTTATATATATGTCAAAAAAAATAGAAAAACTATCTAGAGAATATAGAAGAAAATAGCTCAGAAGCAGAACCTACTAGATTTTTTTTTAAAAAGTACTCCACAATAAAGGGAGTTTATGACATCCTGTATTTTAATATTTTACAAAAATCTATGAAATATGTAATAAGCACTTTATTAGTTCAATTAACATTCTTGGTATTGAGCTAAAGAATGTGTTGAAACCTGTACATAATCTAGCTATAAGACAAGCTCTAAAAACCCCTGACCCAGAGTAATAATAAAAATACAAACATATCTTAACTAGGTGTTCTGTGTGAAATAATACATTGCCTGGGGACATTTCATTAACATAATTATGTCTGGCTGTAACAAAAAAAAATCAGACTAAAAGGAGGTGCAAACATTACCTTGCAAACTTGAAGCAGAACGTGTGTACCCTGAAAATACAGAACATCTGATATTTATGTTTGTATAAAGTATAATGATTTCGGGAGCCAGATAGTCTGATTTTGTTCATGGTGCTGGGCTTCTGAGAGGTATGTATGTAGATTTAATAAAAGCCAAGAAAAAAGATCTATTGCAGTAACATTTTCTACTCACTAGAAGATGAACTAGGAGATAAAGAAGTCTTAAATGCAGAATTTGTGTGAACAGTTTGTGCCTTTTGAACTAGATTGGATCAAATCTATATCAAAAAGCAGATTCTCAGGAATTATAATCATATGCAGACACAAAAGCCATCAATTAAAGGCATGGCTTTAAAGATGAGGACATGAGGATGAAGTTTCAACTCTAGATGTTTCCCCACTTCCCTGCTCCAGTCAGTCTAACCTGGTCTTTTTCACGTGTTGATACACTTCAACTCCATCTCTACCCTCGGAGTGACAGTATATTCTCTCATATAACAGCAACTATCTAGACTAAGTTGTCAAAGAAAAAAAAATTACCTCAGAATAGCAACCCAAATGCCAGGGAGAAAGACAAAAAATAGACTTGCTGAAATACCAAACACTAGACATTTAATGCTTTTCCAGCCTACGTATATACAATTCCCATAGAAATCATACCCCAAACCTTCTAAGAAGAGGTTTAGTTTAGTGTTCAGTTCATATATGTAAAACTATATATTTGTGATCCAGAGTGTAAATTGTTTAAAAAATCAAACTTTGACTTGTCCCTTGGACTATATATACTTGAGGAGCCAGAAAGTAGATGGATTTTGTTTTCAGATTTAGAAATTACTCTTAACATGCTAGGACAACAAAGTCCTCTATTTTCCATGCCCTTTAGTCTTCTGTGTCCTGAACTACCAATTAAATCAATTTCTTGAGTGTTGTTTCCCACAGAAATAGGTCAACTTTGATCATAAAAAAATTACAAACCTCTAGAAATTCACATGATTCAGTTTTGAGGTTATTTGGTTTCAGCCAGTTCCCTTCCTATTTTATAGCAGGTCTATTTATCAAGATATATGAAATACTTTTGCCAACGCAGGAGGTCATTTTCAATGGACTTTATTTTCTTGGGATTTTTAGAGGTTATTGGAACAGAATTATTGTAACACACTGTGGTCATGTCAATATTTCAAGGATGCATATATGGGTAATGTAAGCTATGTGCTATGGTTGACACACTGGAGGAAGGGGATGCCATACAGAACTATCTTAATGTACTAATGAGGTTGGCCCATGCAAACCCCATGAAATTCAACAAGGCGAAATGCAAGGTACTGCATATGGACCAGGGAAGTCTCAAGAACTGCTACAGGCTTGGTGGAGAATGGATTGAAAGCAGCCCTGAGAAGGAGGGGGATGTTGGTGGATGAGAATCTCAATATGACCCAGCAATATGTGCTTGCAGCCTAGAAAGCCAACCATGACCTGGGTTGCATCAAAAGAAGTGTGGCCAGCAGGTCAAAGGGAAGTGGGTCTCTTCCTCTACTCTGCTCTCATGAGACCCCACATGGAGTACTGAGTCCAGCTTAATTCAGTGAAATATAATAATGCTGAATACAATGATGAAGATGTAGCTTGAGACAATTAATATAACTTTGTGTATTTTAAGAATATATTTGTTTTGGATTTTAGTAGGATATGGCTGTGCTGTGAACTGTTTCATGAAAGCAGCTACAAAACTTAGCCATAACAGCCAGCCTTGCAGGGTCCGAGACAGGGGAGTCATAAATAATGAGACTAACAACCAATTAAGAGACAGAGTGTATCTTCTCTTCAGCGAAAGGAATGTTTTTTTTTAAGTTCAGATAGCCATGGAGAAGAAAAGTAAAGAGCATGCAGTGAGAGCTAAGAAGATGTCCAGCCTTCATCCCTGAAGACCCCCTGAGTGTCACTGAGCATGCTCTGTCTGAGAGGAGTTAATGGAAATGACTTCCTGGAAATAATTTGCATAACCCTGCCTTTTCTTAGAAATTATAATAAATATGTAGAGTTAATCTGTATAAATATGAGAAATTTGGCTTTAATGGGTGCACACATTCGGAGGAGTGATCCCCTGTGTGCCCAGCGCTGCAATAAAGAATACCTGCTTAATAGTCAACAAGGCTCCTGAGTTTTGATTCTGGCTTTCCGAGGTATCAAGCTCCAGGGCTACCAATGTAAGAAGGGCATGGAGCTGTTGGAGCAAGTCCAGAGGAGAACTATAAAGATGACCAGAGGACTGGAGCATCTCTCCTAGGAAAAAAGGCTGAGAGAGTTGGGGTTATTCAGCCCAGAGAAGAGAAGGGTGTGAGGAGAGCTTATAGCAGCCTTCCAGTAATTAGAGGGGGCCTAAAGGAAGGCTGAAGAACTCTTTATCAGTACGTGTATTGATAGTGATAGGACAAGAGGTAATGGGTTTAAACTGAAAGAGGGTAGACTTCAATGAATTATTACCAAAAAAAAAAATTCACAATGAGGGTGGTGAGGCCCTGGCAAAGGCTGCCCAGAGAACCTGTGGCTGCTCCCTCCCTGGCAGAGTTCAAAGCCAGGTTAGATGGGTCTGTGGGCAACCTGGTCTAGTGTAAGGTGTCCCTGTCCATGGCAGGAGAGTTCACAGATTCACAAATTAGAACAGAATTAAAGCAGAACAGTATGGGTTGGAATGGACCTCTGGAGATTGTCTAGTCTAATCCCCCTGCTAAACAGGATCACCATCACAATATCCATGTGGATCTTGAATATCCCAGAGAAGGAGACTCCACATCCTCTCTGGGCAGCCTGGACCAGTGCTCTGTCCCCCTCACAGTAAAGACATTTTTTTCTCATGTTCAGACAGAAATTTCTGTGTCCCAGTTTGTGCCACAGAGGAGTGTCCTCCTCTTCTAGTCTGCCCTTGTGAGGCCATATCTGAAGCACTGTGTCCAGTTCTGGACTCCCCATTTCAAGACAGATGGGGAACTACTGGAAAGTCCAGCAGAGGGATACAAAGTTGATTAGGGGACTGGAACATCTCTTGCATGAGGAAAGGTTGAGAGAGCTGGGTCTGTTCAAACTGTAAAAGACTAAGAGGGGATGTGATTAATGTTTATGAATATCTTAAGGGTCTAGAGGACAGTCTTAAACTCTTCCCAGTGGTGCCCATTGACAGGAAAAGGGACACAGTCCTTCAGTTTAAAGCCCAGTTCACCAAGTTGGGCAGCCTGCTGCCAAAGATTCCCTTGCTTCTTCTGGACATGTGGATTCCATCCCTTTCTAACAGGTTATAACCACCAAAGAACATCCCATCATCATAAAAACCAAAACCCTCATCATGGCACCAGCCACATAGCCAGGAGTTGATACGCATTACACATCTATTTGTGGTTGTCTCATTTCCTCCAGCTGGTAGGGTGGAGGAAAAGATATCCTGGGCACCTATGATTTTCACTTGCACTCCCAGGGCTTTATAGTCTTCCCAGGTTCTGATTTGCAGTATCAGTCATGCCCCCATGAATTAAAGTGCCTTCTAACCTAAACCATTATATGATTCTATGATATAGAGTCTCCAGAGGATGAATTACAAGACCTTTTTTGGTCCTAATATAACTGAAGAAGTGTAGGATTAAAGGTGACCATATCAAACAACCTGTACAGAAGAGAGCATTTTTAAAACTTCCTTTCATTATCCAAAGCATATTTAAGTTATTCACCAGCAGCCATTGTCTTGTGCACTTCCATGTGAAAGTTGATACCAGAAAAGGTGTGAGACTTGGAGCCACACTGTATTTCATTTACACAACTGTTCTGATTTTGTGGTTTACTTAGGAAGAGTTCAATCTCCTCCACTCTTCCATCTTATTCTAGGTCTTCTCCCAGAAATGCATATCTCCTTGACTTCTGGAAGAAGCAGAAAGAATTTTCTAGTCCTTTCCTTGGATCTCCAGAAGTGTAAGGTTCCTTTTGAGGCTCTTAATTAAAAACACCATCTTTCAGTGAGACATTCAGAGAAGTATGAACTTGTGTTTTACAGTGATTGGTAATTAGCAATTATTTTATAAAAAAATAAAAGGGAAGCATAACTTTACAGTGATATTTCGATGTGCTGTGCTAGAACTTCCAGAGATCATGGTCTATGATAATATGACATTAGTCTAAATTGAATGATGATTCAGAACTATTATTAAAATTGTGCATATTTTGATTTAGGCGTAGTATTTCACTAGTAAAGTTGACACTTATTATTCCCATTTTCCAAACTAGTAAAAAAACCCAAAACCAAACCAAAAGATGTTTTGATACCTGTGATGAACAACTTACTCTAAGGAGGTTATGGTTCAGGAATTCCTACTCATTTAGAGACAGGAAACAAGTTTCAATTCCTTCAGTATCTAAACAACTAATTTTCATGCCACTATAATTACCTCTTTCACTGCTCTAGGTGAGAAGAGTGGTAATGATTGTTAACTTCAAAAGGCTTAAGATGTCATGAGACTGGATTTATTATGGAAACTAAGGTACTTAGCTATGGAGTAACTGTTGTAAGCTTACAATTTTCAAAGATTTTTGTATGTACAATTTATATACATTATTTCAGACTTGGTCTGAATAGTTTGCCCATTTTATTCATAATTGTCCATGACCCTGAAATTCAGCTTTAGTGCTACCTTATACATAAGAAAGAAAATTTACCTCAGAGTTCTTTTAGTGCTTTGCTGCCTTGTTTTCTCATAAACAGCATTTGGCAAATGACCCTTCACTTTCAGTTCTACTATTCCTCTGGTTATTTTAGGATTTATTATGAAATAAAAGTACTTCCAAAGGAAAGAGATGGCAATCATACTTGTGAAGAATTTAACACTTACCTTCAGAGGTCTGCACAACCCAGAAGAGAGTAAGGAAAGCCTGGTTCTTCATACACAGATGTAAGAATAAAATACATTAATATCTGGTGATAAATTAATAAATGCAGATTTCTTTTGCACTAAAACTGAAAAGGATGAAGTCATGGAGTTCATGACCATCATAGAACAGTTCAAATTTCACTGCCAGTTTCTTGTATTATTACTATTCTTTTTAGGCATGTGCTCAGGATTTATACAATATATAGGCAAGTTACCTTTCATCTCACTTGGCACTGTAAGAGAACAGCAAATTCCCATCTAAAATAGAAGAAAAATAAAGTAAAACTGCAAAAAATTTAAATTATTCTGAACTCTCTAGTCTAGTCTACTGGTTAAGTCAACAATTACCATTTGTGACAGATACAAAAAAGGTTAATCCACAGTACTGGAGAATATCTATGTTTAAAGGTGTGCAACACTTCTGTTCATATTGTTGCCAAAAAGAGAGAGAGAACATGAACCTGGTTGAATAAAAAATTTTGCTTATGCTGAGAGCATTTTCACATCCTTGACACCCTGATGACATGGGAAAACAGTATTCATGGCTACAGATACACACACTTTAGTCAGTGTTATTCTTTTCAATGTGGTGATGTCCCTGACCTAGGGTAAGTTGTTAGTGCCCCCAAAAGACTTCACAATGACAGGAGGAAGCTAAATGAAAACAGAGAAAATAAAAATCAAGGGTTCACAGATAGCAAGCAATTTTTCATGTTTCCTAGGTCTGTCAGGAGTGTACAAACATGTCAATGTATAGTTGATAGAAAAACTGTCAAGCTTACCTCTAAGTAAATTGCTCAGATTTGCCTTTATTTTGGTAAAGACTAGCAGCCTCATCCTGACTCCTGATCTGGAGTAGTGAACGTGGGTATCAGCAAAACTCCCAGTAACTGACATTTTGAAGGATTTTTGAGCAGGTGATTATATAATGTCAGCTGTTGTTTGTTAAGGACAAATTTCCAGCTTGCATGAGAAAAATTTTGAACGTATGATTCAAGAGTGCCTTCAAGTTAAACAAACACCAACAAAACACAAGAGACAAACACCAAAAAATCCAACCACAAAAACCAAACCAAACTTAGCTACACAAATTACTCTTTTTAAGCATTGCAGAACATTCCTGAGATTGGTTTTGGGACCTGGAGGGCTTTCACAGTAAAATGGGGTAAGCTATTACCAGGTGCTACCAGCTAGGAGATGAAATGAAACCAGAGGAAGGTCTAACACAGAAGCATACCATAATGTTGCATGTACCTCTGGCAACTGGAATACTTACTTGGAAGTGGATCTCAGCTGGAGATCTGAATTAGAATTTACTGCCCCATTTGGAAACACTTCTGTGAAAAAGGAGGAGGCCCCATTCTCCTCTTTCCTTCAGACTGATGTCATCTGGCCAGAGCTGTGAAATCAGGGAACAGGCAAGTATTTGTTAACTAGAAAACAGATCTTGAGTGCTACCAAGAGAAAGGGAGACAGCCTGTAGAGTGACGATTTGTTCTCTTGTTTACAGACTGTGAAGCTGCTGGAAGGGAAAGTGGAGGAGGTAGACTCTTCTTGTTTGCTTTTGTTTGGACTGAAGCTGAATAAAAAGTCTCTATGAATAAATCTAAAATTCTGGTTCAACGATGTTCTCCATTGAACGTGCAGCTCCCACTGAGTTTGTATAGGTGAGTGGCCCTGACTCAGACAGAAGGTCTTTAAGGCCGCCCCATCTACATGAAAAAGTCCCAGTACCTGCTAAGGCATGAAAATCCAAACATCTACCTTTGGCAGATTACCAAGAGCCAGAGGGCTACATCTAATGGCAAAACAGAAAGGATAATCCAGCTCTCCTTTTCCATTCAGAGAGCCTCTGCTCTGAAAAGAACAGCACTGTGATGCTGGGAAAAGGACTGTGAGTCACCCAGGAGAAACTTGCTTCATTGCACGGCTCCCCAGGAGGCCCCTGCTAGAAGCAGGCTGTATTATAAGGCAGCACAACTGTTCAGGTGGCAAGGCTTGAACTAAAGAAGAAAAAAGAACATCAGGACAGTTAAGCTGCAATCCTGCTAGGAAATTTGGCCACTGTAAGTATCTAAATCAGAAAAATTAATTCATTTAAGCATTTATTTGTTAAGAAATACTCCTAAATCTGATCAGCCAGAACAGACAAATCACTATGCTGTCTTTAGCTGAGAAATTCTTCCAGGAAAATCACTGCTTTGATTTATCACCATTGTTTTCTAAGGTTTTGTAATGTGATAAGGCAATTATCAGAACACTTCTGTTAACTTAATCTGGGGCCTAAATCTCACCATTTATCTTTATTTTCCTTTGTTCTTACACTTCAATTGAAATTTGGTCAATTAAATTCTATTGTTTAAGTCTGTCTCATCTTGATAGCTCCAATCTTAAACTGGAACCATTAGCAAAGGAAAAAGCAATAAGACACAAAAGTACATTATCTGGACATGCATTACCATACGCCAGAGGGCCCAGACAGCTGAAGATACCGCATAGCATTTATCAATTAAAAAGATAAAGAAACATAAATAGTAAAGCAGAAACTTTAAACCAAAGCTTATTTCAAGGGCTAGATATGCCTGAAAACATCTGAGTTTCCAATGCCTCTCTTACTATTTTCCTTTGAGTACAAATTAAGAGATAGGAGAGCTAATGTTCAGGTTATGGCATGCTCCAGAGGTGCTAGAGCACTGACATTGAGAGCGATGCACAATCACTTACAGCATTGTCATGTTTGTTCAAAACCATTTCTGTCTATGGGGTGTCTACTCTATAATGGCAAATACGGTACAATATTTATGACACGAACCCATACAAACATTGATGAACATCACGATCAAATCTTGATCTCAGCTCTTCCTCCATTTTAAGAAGTTAAACCATAAAATCTAGATTAAGACTTGATACTTTGGATTGCAGCCTAAATTTAGTATATTAAGATTAATGAAACACTCAGAAGTCAGAAATCAAATGCCTAATGCTGAAGAAAAACAATAAAATTGAGTTTAAAAAGTGGAAGCATACATGTTCCTAAATGAAATATGAAAATTTTCTAATATGGCTTGATTAAAATGTCTTGACTACATTCAGGAAATAAAAAATGCTGGCTACTCACAGAAAAGTAAATCGTGAAAATAAAAGCAGAATTTGGAACTGAAAACCAGCAATGCATAGCAAAAAGTTGTGATTGGTGATGAATGAGAATGCAATAACATTAAGAAGTAAAGTGTAAATCCGTGACATGGATAAAAAGCAGGTAAAGTATTTAGAAAAAAACCCAACATGTAGCAATGGTGTCACTGCACTGATCAGGAACTAAGTAGAAAAGGCAAATCAGTTTGTATTTCTTGGGTGTATTTTGTGTGCCAGCAGGGTACAGGAAAGTAGATATTTACCTGTCCAATTCACGTGTTATTAAGGAGGATGCTGTGTTCAGCATTGTCAATGGAAATAAATTCCTTAATATTAGCAGGACTTCAATTCAAGAAGCCAAGAACATTACGCTAATATTATTTTTAAACATATCTTATAAAACAAGGAACAAGCTGACAGCTTACACATAATTATTCACTACAGTGGGGAAATGGCCTAAATACTTATCACCTGATTAATCCAGGTGAATAGGAGATGAGTTAATACAGAATGCAAGAGATAAAAGATGAAAGGATGGGAATATAATTATTGCTTGTAAACATTGTGTTATAGAAAATAGATCTTGTCGAACGAAACTGCTTTTGCCAATCAGACTACAGATTTGGTGGAGGTATAACACACAGGGAAGATGCCTGAAGTTCCAGTAAGCTGTTTGATTGGTACTACACAACAGTCTGGTTAAAAATAACAGCATGCAATATCCTTAACATGCCAAATAAGCAGTTAGGAAAGCTGACTGATAGACATCAAAGAAGATGTCACTGAGAAATGGAATGGTGATGGCTTTAATTGACTACAGGGGCTGTGGTTCTTCAATGATAATCAGACTTTTTAGTAATAATCTGGATGTAAATATAAATGTTTCTGCCAATAAAAACATATTCTCATAAAGATGGGTGCGCTGGAAATAATGTTTTACTTCAGTTGCCAAAGTGCAAACCACTGTGTCACCCTGTGACACAAATGCAGGGGGCCTCAGAAATGAGATTAACACGGCATCGGTCAGGAGACTTTGTTCTGCAGCTCTGCAAGTTTGTTCTGACACTGGGATGTCACCCTGCCAACTACTCCCCACAGCAACAATATGTGTCAAGACACATCCCTCCACTGCTGCACCTTGACTTTTTATGACAGGAGGAGCTTTTTTTTCTGCTAAGGTTGCCTTTCAGACTGACACATTCAGGGAAAATACTCCAAGGTCCATTATCCCTTCTCAAATCAGTCTAAGGGATTTCATATATCACTTCCATTAAAATTCCAGACTGTTTTGAAAATCCAGAGGTTCAACACATAAACAAATTATCTCAGAGTTACAAGTAACTGCACATTAGCTGTCTATCTCCTCTGAGCTATAGTCTGAACTTTAAGATTTGCATCTGTAACTATCCTGTAATCAGGACAATCTTAAAGTCTGCAATTAAGCAGTGTCAGACTTTAAGGTCACAGTATTTTTACTCCAAGACCACTATATTTTTTTATAGATGTCCTCCTGAGTTGGAGGACCTTTTTATTTGTTGAAGGGAAAAGACATTACAAGAGGAAGAGAAAAAGCCACATGCCTTCTTCCTTAGGGTAAATAAAAGGAAAGGCAAACATACTTTTCCAGACTTTGCTATTAGGCACCTTTCCTGATCGGCTGCCTCATGCTGACAAGCCAGACTACATCCTCTCCCACAGGCCATGTCTCCTCACTGCAAAGAAGGGGTTTGGCATTTGCTTTATGAATACAAGTCTTTGGCATGTGTTTTGGCTAACTATTTTTAAAACCAACCTTTCTAACTGCCAACTCTTCTAAAACTGCCATGGGTCAAGTGAGCTAATGAGAATGATAGCTTTGTTTTATCAAGTGTATTTTAGAAAAAGCAGTAATCACTAGCTGTATCCTATAGTTTGTAGAGAACAGGCCTGTGCATGGATTTCTTAGTACCTCACTTGTTATTTACAAACCGAAATGTAATTTCAATAGGTGAAATCTTATATTTCTTTATTTCCTTCAGGTTAATCACCCTGTCTCAGTCTGAATCTGAAGTAATTGTATTTTACAATGCAAAGTATTTATCCATTTGTTCTACCTTCTGTTCTGCGTCATTCAGACTAATGGGTATTATGGTAGGACTGGACAGCTGCAGCTGAAAATACTGCCTCAGGAGTCTGCCTGTTTCTTTTAAATGAAGTAAAGGCAGTAAGGGATAAAACTGAAAATGGAGGCAAAGTACATCACTGCCCTCATGATAGGAAATGCCTGCCAGAACTCTTATTCAGCAGCTAATTGGTTTCCTTTATATACAATGCCCTAAAAGTCCAACAATCTTTAAAAATGCATTTCTGCTAATCCTCATAGCATTAAATCATAGATCTTTTAAATGTATTTAAAAAAACACAAATACCACAGTGCATTTCAATCAGCACATATTCATACCAATTTTTAATAAAGAAATTTCAAGACTGCAGATTTTATATAATCTGCCTCCTCTTCTCTGGGAGGAAGACTTTACCTTTCAACAAGAGGAGAGAGAGACAGCAGTACCAGCAAGTGAGGGAAAAGCTCTTTTCTGCACTTCACCCATGTGAGATGCACTCCACTTCACACCTGTCTATCACATTATACTCTCAGGACTTGCTGACTGGAGACATTTTTTCCTGCTTCTATTATGTATCACTTCACTTTTCAAACTTCCCAAGACCATTTCTATGTAAGGCATTAATTTACTTTGGGAATGCATTTCACTATAGTGCTGCAGAGCAAGTTCTAATCACAGGGAAGAAATTCACTTGGTAGCCACCTTGTTGCCATCACTTTTCATGGAGGGCAGTGATCTGTCTGCCTTACTCTGCATGGAAGCAACAACTGTTGATACTGTGACTCATCTACAATACAACTCCCCAGCATTACAACTTGCTTTATGATAATCATGTTACCTCATGGTAATGTATATTTTCATTGAAATGAAGAGCAAAGTTTTGATCACAACAGTTTACCTGAAGAATCAATTAATCACCTCCTGATGGTGAGTTTTTTGCACCATGTATGAGATTTTTCTGACCATCAGAATGAAGATAGGCAAAGATGCTAGAGAACATGAGTAATGGGTATTGGAACGCAAGATTCAAATTACTCATTACAACAGGATCTATGTGGTTTTGTGGTGACTGACTGTGTGTGGGCCAGTTGGCAGGGAAAATGGGTTTGAATTTTGGACAAGATCTTCTAGGTACAGCAAAGAGTTTACAGTCAACACAGTCCAGCACAAAATCCATACAGAATGTAACAGATCATTCTCCCAGAGAGAAAGAGCACTCTTTTATGACTTGCATGGATTTGTACCATGGAGCAATAAACCACACTGTTGCTGGCAAGAAAACAACCTCCAGGCTGAAGAAAGTATCCTCTTCCTTCTACTCTTTTTCGTGTTCTCTTTCCTTCACAATTACTTGGCATTAATAGTGAAACAGTAGAGCTTGCAATGATCACCAAGTTACAGAGGAGAAGGAGGAAGCCACTGATGAAGAGAAACACATCAGATCCATGTATGTGAGATCAAGAACATCAAATGAGGGTAAAAAAAAAAAAATACTGATTTTAAATGCTTTTAAATAAAATTTACCATGTGCTCAAATTTCAAGTAGTTATGGTAGTCTAGATGAGGTTAAACACACTGTGGAGAGAGAAATAGAATTGATGTTTAATATTAAAATTCTTTTTCTGAAAAAAATGCTAGTTAGTAAACACAAAGTGTTACAGTTATAACAGACTACAACGAATGATTCATTAACCCTGTTTGAGATGTTTAGACATGAAAACTTGCTAATAAAGATAAAAGTCAGACACTAGAACTGAGGTTAGATAAGTCAAACTTTGAAATGAAATGAAGTCTGCTAATTTTCAGAGTAATTAAAGATTCTCACAGGTTTCATGGGCAATTATAGATTCTACTTAAATGGTTTCAAGGCAAAATTAAGTTAACTTCAGGTCTGCACTCATAAGCGATCGTTCATCATCAAATCAAAAAAGAAAAAGAAAAAGTCATCTAAATATCAGTCTCTCAGAATATACAACCGTAGACACAGAAAAAATATTTAACAAATTTCCTTTTCCCTGCCAAGTCATAAATATTGCTAGAGTAATCAAATCTTCCTGAAGAATCTTCTCAAAAATCGTTCAAAGTTTGTATCTTCAGAAAAATAGAAAGTGTCTCATGAGCAGACAAATAAGCAGCTACAGAAGCAGTATTTTTAACATAGGGAAGGAAAAAAAAATTCTAAAAGGCACTTATTGTTGGGGATTTTCAATGTACCTGCAAGTTACACAAATACTGAAGTGACTCTTTACATACAAGAAGTCCATATGTGTGCATCTCAGATTTATTTGTCTCAAGCAGGGTCCCCCAGAGAGCAATAATGGGTCCCACACTGACAACATCTTCAGAAATTATCTAGATGATGGGACTGAAAGCATTCTCACCAAGTTTGCTGATAACACCTAGCTGGGTGATGAGATGAACATCTCAGAAGTGAGAACCACCTCACAGAGAGATCTGGACAGTCTGGAAGAGTGGCTAGCAAGAACACATATTATGCCAAACTCCTGCTCCTGAGATGACATACAGGCTGGGATCTGTGTGACAGGGACCATTCTTGCTGAAAGGGACTTGGGGGTGCTGATGGACAACAAACTACGTGCTACTCCAGCAACAGTAACAAATTGGATCCTGAACTGCATCCACAGGGCATTACTGGCAGAGATAGAGCCATGATCTTCCCACTTGACTCAGCACTTGTCAGACCACACCTGGAGTACTGTGCCTGGTTCTGGTGCCTGCGTTTCAAGAACCACAGACAAACTGGATAGACTCCAAAGAAGGGCTATAGAGATGATGACAGGGCTAGAGAACCTTGCCTGCACTGAATGACTGAATGAGTTAGTTCTTTTCTCCCTGGAAAAGAGAAAGCTCAGGAGGAGTCTCATCACTATATTATAGTACTTAAAGGCTGGCTACAAAGATGATGGAGGTTCTCTCTTCACAAGCAGCCACATGGAGAAGACAAAGGACAACAGATACAGTTTACACCTGCACCAGGAGAGGTTTCATCTGGACATAAGAAATATTTTCACTGTAAGATCACTCACTGGAACAATCTCCCCAGGAACATAGTAGAGTCACCATTGCTGAAAATTTTCAGAATGTGATTGAACAGGGTACTAGATAGTCTCATCTAGTCTCTCCTCCCCACAAAAGGTTAGATCAGATGATGTTTTGAGGTTCCTTCCAACCTGGCTATTCTATGATTATATTTGTGAAGAGGTATGTGCAAAGATAATGACACAATTTTGTCTATATTTTTGCCATAGAGACTAATGCTAAAGTGACACTCAGCCTTGCATCCACATTTAGGAACTACGCTAAAGGCCTGAAAAATGTGTGGAAGAGATCTATAAAACCATCAGAACTTAAAAAGTTGGTTTAGAATGGAGAAAATAAATAAATATTTTTAAAAACCCTCTTCCTTTTGACCAAAAGGTGTCCTGGTTACAGCACGCAAACAGCTTCACTAGCACTAGGTAACAGCAGTATCAACCAGAGAAAGGTACAGAAAAAACAATGCAGCTGTAGCTATAAACAAAAAAAAATAACCTGCAAAACATTGCTGCAGCTGCAAGTCACCAGTATAGTTTTGCAGTCCTAATCAGGACTTCCAGTGGACATGCTTTGGTGACTATGTGTTATTAGGAGCAACACAGTGGATGGCTGGAATATAGACATGTTCTATGTGGAACATACATACCTTCTGGCATAACACTACACCACCTCTTAAGACAAGATCAGTTCACCATAAAGCTACTATGTTCACATGATGTGTGCTTACTTAAGGGCACAGCTATCATCAGGAAAATCATGTGGAATGTAATCTAAATTTGCTGAAAGCTTCTACAGTGAGAGAACTATAACTAGAAAGACAAACTATTGCAGATCTACAACTTGGTTATTTAGATTACTTTTTACAGAACAGCTTCTGACTGACTTGGTGGACAAAATGACCAGAGGACCTTGATTAGCATTTTTTGCCATGTTAAAGGGAAATACTTTGGAAGTTTCACATCAGTTCCCTGCCTTGTCCCTTAAATAAAAGAATTTTCATCTGTCTGCTAAGTAGATGCTATCTTAAAAAAACCACCCCTGGTTTTGTCCTGAACCATTAATTGGATAGATACAGTCAATAGCAAGCAAAATTATGGTCAAGTCTCTGAGTTCATAAATTATTCATCTTGACTTATAAAGGAACAAATCACCATTAAAAAATCAAACATAAAATCTACATATATTAAAAGTCTGTGAGTCTTGACACTTGACGTTGACTTTGTCCCATACTCCTGAATCATTTACAACCTCATTAATTTGCTTTTGAAATCTTCCATCTTTGGAGGTGAAACTCAGTTGATATATGAGTGTCTGGAATTCCAAGTTAGGAAGAAATAAAATCATTCACTTTCTGGCAAATGGAAAGTGACATATTTTAAATCATACCCTTCCAGATGCAATGCTGCTAGGAATCTGTAACCTGCCTGTACTGATTGTCTATTCCTATGAAAAGCATATCAAGTAGGGTGAATTCAGCATGGGGTTAGCACTCTACTTGTTGATGTAGTAATGGGCCCATCTGGTCATGCTATGCATCTCTTCTTTGAGCAACAGCAGTTCCCTGTTGAATTAAATTGTTGTGTCAACAGGGTGTCTAGTGCTCTAGCAACCTTTTATTAAAGGGCTGAAGATATATTGCAACATCTAAATTACTGTACTATTTCCTCAGTCTGTTATTGTGATCTTACATCAATGTTTTCTTTAATAGATTGGCTTGTTGAATGAAACATACAAAAATGTTCCCAAAACACTTCTATTTCTTGGTCTGTTTAGATAGAGAATCTTTCAGTTCTCTCAGTCTATAAACTTTTCTTAAGTTGGTATCTCTACTAATTTATCTGAGAAAATATCGGTCACTTGAAAAGGTGCAAAGTGCTATGTAAAATAAATCTTATTAATAGGCTTTATCCTTTACACCTTAGGATAGCAATTATGGAGAGTCTTTCCTGCCTACCATACCATCAGTGTTTCCTTTTGATAAGGATGTGGTACCTGGTGATTCTCAGGTGTAGAGATATACCCTTTTAGATAATTAACAAATGCCACAGCCAGAAAAGTCTGAGTCAAGGTCTAAGCATCCCTCAAAAGAAACCCACTTGAAATCAAGCACTTAAGAGGCCAGTGTGGCCTTTCCATTTACATGAGATGTCAGATTTCTGAAACAGAATTATCTTATCATGCTGTGCATTTCTCATCAGGCTTTCTTACCTTTTGGTACTCAGCCTACACTAGTAGTATTCTCACACCCTATTATAACTTGAGAAAAAGTATTGCCTTATAATTTTATAAAAACATGCACTATGTTGGCTTATTGTGACTTTCTGGACTACTCACAGACAGAAACTCTCACATTGTTTGATATTTTATATAACTTTGCAATGAAGTGTCCTGCTCTTTCTCTCAATTAGACCAAATACATGCAAAGTATAAATCCATTTTGAAATATTATCTCTATCTAAGGCACCTGGAGGGACAGAATTATACCAAGACTGTGAAAATGACAGAATTCTTTTGTTGGGTTTTTTTTTGTTATTTTTTCTGGTTTTCCAGTTTGAGGTTTTTATAACAACATTCATTCAATAATATTATTGTGCTTACAAATTGTCCATACACAGTTCATAACAGTTCTGCACCATTTCTCTCACAGTATTGTTTATTAAGGGCAGATGTTGGAGGACGTGGTGGGAAATACAGCCAGAATATTATCATGTCTTGCACTCCTATTGTCACTTCCTACCACAGAACAAAACACCAGAAAACATGTTGAATTTTGCACTTTGGAAACCCTACATAGGTCTTTTAAAACTAGAAAAAATAATAAAAATATTCAGACACATTCAGGAATTGGTGATTTCCAGGCTGCATTTATGACAATAATACAACTTGCTGACAACATTAAGATGACTGATGAAGAGGTCACTGCTGAGCTCAGTCAGTGAGTTAATACAGAAGAAAGGGAGCAAGAACGATCAGCAAGATTGGTCAGGATTTCTGCAAGGCTCATTTGAAGTCTTGTTTTCCTGCGTGTGTAAATAATGTTAGCATGTGAAACAACACAGGAGTGAAAATCCTGATCCCACTATCAAATGCATGGGTTCTGCCACTAAATTCAGTGTCTTGGGGCCAGTTTTTCATTCTAGAATAGATGAGGAAATGTATGAGCACACAAGGGAAAAGGAGGGAAGAAAATATTTAATCACATTCCAAACACCTTCTTTCACAAACTCCTACAGTTCCACTTTTGTTTTCTTTTTAGCCCTGATTCAATAAAGAAGGTATGCTCCAATGTAAAACACATTTAAAGGCTTTCTTAAACACCCACAGACTCACAAGGACATAATTTTCTTCAGCAGTTAGACCTTGCCTGAGCTGATTTACTGTGCCCCCCACACCTCTGACCTGTGTGATGGCTTCTGTGAGAGCTGCCCTACCCAGCTGTGCAGTGCCATCCACCCTGTTTGCTGTTGGAAGTACACAGGAGAGCTGGAGAGAAATACTCTGCTCACTTAGTGACACAAAACTGCCCTGAATGAGTCTGTAACATAGCAGACCTTTGACATTGGTGGAATAGAGCACCTCCAATGTACATCATTTTATGTTTATTTATAAACTCACATATAATTTAAAGATCTTTAAATGAGCACTGCACACTTTGCATTGCACTGTTCTTAAGATTGCTGGAATTTCCTTTCTCTATGTTTTCTGATGAGTGGGATTTCTATGAACACCTGTAACATTTCAAATAATCACTGTTCCTAATAGCTTGATTATAGTGGCTATAAATTTATCTGTATATTCAACCAGGTTTAAGAACATGGTCCATCTCCTGTCCTTTAATTGTATTAAAATGTGTCATATTAATTGTAGTTCAGTTATATTTTTTCATGGACTGGCTTAAGTCCTCTGTAAAGCTATAACTTAAATTTATAAATGGCTTAAGGCACACACACAAAAAAGAAACCCCAACCCACACCATACAAGTAAACAAAAACCCCCACCCTGGGTTGATGTGATGCAGGAAGAATGCCAGCTCAGATAAAATGGGCAGGCCACTTGCTTGTATTAAGAACACCACCAAGGCTAATGTCATTATAGCCACCTTCATATATGCATGGACATAACAGAAAAGGACGAGAAAGAAACTTCAAAAGCATAAAAGTGAGGTACTATCCAGCTGCAACTACTTTCTGTACTGTCTGTATTGGCTTTATGTTGTGCCAGTTATGACAGTGACATGAAAGCAGAACTGGACCACTGAACATTGAATGTTCCTAAAAAATCCATATTAGTTATATCTGTTTAGTGATAAAATGACAAACAGAAGTCAACAACCAACACTGCATCCTATTTGCTCAAAGCTATTTCAAGAAATTTGCCAAATAAATCCAGAACTTGGAGGGGTTTGATGCACTAAATCAGTCAGTGAGTTATGCATTAACCCAGGATACTTTCCGCTTGATTTTCAGCTTATCTTATTTTTCTTTCACTATTCAATTATCATGGAATTCAGTATTTCCCACTTTCCTAGATTTCTAAACTAAAATAGACGGAATATCTAGTTCAAAAAGTCAATGTTTAACAGTAAATGGAGCATCATATGGATTATTGATCTTTCCATAGACCTGTTGAAATGTGCCCAGATGAGGACCACAAAGACAATCAGAGAGCTGCAGCACCTCTCCTATGAAGACAGTCTGGGGGAGTTGGGCTTCTTCAGCCTGGAGAAGAGAAGGTTCAAAGGAGTCCAAGAGCAGCCTTCCAGTATGTGGAGGGGGCCTGCAGGAAAGCCGGAATGGGACTGTTTACAAGGGCATGGAGTGTTAATGACTTAAACTAAAAGAGGGCAGATTTAGATTAGATATAAGGCAAAAAATTCTTCCCTGTGAGGGCTGCGAGACAGTGGCACAGGCTGCCCAGAGAAGCTGTATCTGTCCCCTCCCTGGCAGTGTTGAAGGCCAGGCTGGATGGGGCTATGGGCAACCTGGTCTGGTGGAGAGTGTCCCTCCCCATGGCAGAGGGGTAGGACAAGATGATCTTTAACTTCCCTTCCATCCCAAACCATTCTTTGAGCCTCTTGTTCTATACCTGACAGGTATTTGCTGTGAACTGTCTTTTTTGTTCAGTCCTGCACATTTCTACTCCCTTGACCTCTGGTGCCTGCCTCTGTGTAAGATTTCTTCTGTATTTTACCCATACAAGGGTGTACAAAGACAAAAGTGTCATTTTCCACAGAATAACTGCAATAATTAGAATTTTATGAATATAAGAGTTAATTATGTATATCATCAGAATGATGATGCTTTCTGATGGCTAGGTATTTAAAATTCCCCAGTGCCTGAGCATACTTGTTCACCAGGAAAAATCTGAACAAGTTAATTTGAACCACTAGAAATAGGCCAAAAAATTATGATTAGTTTCCTCAGCACTGCAACTAAATGTTATGGAGCATACACATTCTAAAGAGCATTTTATTACATTCTTTTTCTTCCTCTTTGGGGAAAAACGTCATCAGTCTAAATGTACTGTTTATCACATTTGCTAAAGATTTCTAAAGGTGTACATTTGCTGGATGATGTGTTCCAGAATTCACTGCAGCAGAAACTCATCATGTTTACCCTTAATTTTTCATGTTTCAGCACAGAGGAAATGAAATCCCAGCTTTGATATCACTAAAATTAGAATTCTGATTATAGGTTCTAGGTTTCCAATAGTTGCACATTTTAAACATGTTAAAAGTTACTTAATGTATTATTAAAGATATTTTAGTTATTTTCTTTTTTGTTGTTGTTATAGTTAGGCAGTGTAGCTTTCACTGCACGTTACTTTCTAAAGACATAAATTATGTAACTCTTATAGTATATTGGTTTCTGAAATTCACTCCTTACCTTAGTAAAACAGTATAAACCTTGTGGGTATGCTACAAATTCTCTCTCTTAGGAGACAGAAAGGGCAGAAGGTCTTTGAATCAAGCAGCCAAGCCAGATGTTTTGAATGCTATATGTGTATAGCATACATTATTGTTAATTTAGGGTTATTGACTTTAAGCAGATGGTTCTGGTAGAGCAGTCATTTCGTGGTTTTGAACTTTTCTATATCTGCATTTTAATCTACCTGGGTCAAGTTGTAAATAAGAAACCATAGTGAGGAGGAGTCAGCCAGGCCAAGAGATTAGGAATATACCAAATATTTCACCATCTTCACTCAAACTTTTACCCAGATTTTTTATAATCTGCCTGCTCTCTCAGGGCCCATGTAAAGTCAGTTGGCTTTCTGTCTGGTTCTGCACATCCCAGAACCACAGCTGACACCTAATCATGTCTTTGTTGAAGAAGAACAGGTCTGAACACTGAGCAATCAGAAGTGCAGCTTGTGGAGCAGTCCTGGGAAGGCTGTGCTAAGCATGTCCCTGCAAGGCTCTTCTTTTATCTTCATGTTGTACAGCTTTTTTTTGGTTTTTTTTTTTTTTTTTAATTGCCCATATCACATCTGTGATTTAACATTAAGTTCCTTGAAGCAGGAACCCGTTCCAGTTATAAAGCACAAAGAACTATAAATTCAAGGGCACTGGTCACTAGTTATGCTTTCTGGTTTTAGGAAGGAGACTTGCCACAGATGAGCTGAAATAAATGTGTTGAGTCGTTACTCCTGGGTTGCTGCATGTCAGCTTAAGGAAAATGATCACAGTTCTTTTGCCAAGGGGCTGGAATGAAAGAAAAGAAACCTGTCATTCACAATCATCTGCATCATGGAATCTGGAAGCTTTGTGTATGGAGCAGAAAGTGAAGATGAATGACAGGTGAGCCACCATTGCTAAGAAGTACTCCTGAGGCAGACAAGCTGCTGCTTTGAGGGTCCTTGATAACCATGAAATAACTTCTACCATCTTATATCCTCTAGGAAAATATCCTCTCATCTCTATGAAACTGCACTTCACTGGGGCTGTGGATCAATGGTGAAAGGAAACCGGACTCCAGCACAGTAGCAGACATGCTAGGTCAAGTGCACCACATGGGAAACTGCATCAGCCAAGGTAAAAGGAAGAGCACCTTGTTCTGCTTTTTTAAAATTAACATACTTTAAATCCTGTGCATCACCTACATTGCAAGATTGATGTTATAAAAGTTACACAAATGAATTAAATAGCTGGAGCAGCAGATAGAGATTTTTTAATCATCAAAGAAAATAGGAATGAGCAAGTTCCCCTACTAACCATTGTGTTCAAGTAAAACAGTATGTTTTGTGTTAGAATAAATTCCTGCTGCTACTTCTATCTGTTTGAAAGACAATCGGAGCAGTGTGGTGCATGAATCTTATGTTAGTGGGCAACAAGACAATTACAAGGTACAAATTACAACACTCGGAAATTACTTCAAAGAAAAAACAGTACTTTTACTACAAGGCTCTACAACAATCCTTGGGTAAAAACAGATCCCCAACATACCACACGAGAAACCAAACTAACCATGGCTGTTTCTTAGGACACAGCTCAGACTGTCTGTGCCTTAATGTCCCTTCTCCTGTTCATTCTCCCAAGCTGTGCTTGTTGCAAACTTTCTGTTCTTTTCATTCTCTGCTGCCCGATGGCATCACAGCTGTACCTTCATAGTCTCACTTCTTCATTACAATTTATTTATTACAACAGCTGCCTACAGAATTCTCTGTCTTTGCAGTTGCATCTAGGAGGCCCTTACAGGGGCTCAGCTGGCTGTCTTCTCTGCAGAGAGAAAAAAATTCCTGGTGCTTGAACAGTCTCACCAGTATTTAGAAAGGCACCGTGCCCCAAAGCATGGCAATGGCAGGGAAAACTGCTTAAACAGGAGTTTTACCTGTTAATGCCAGCATCAGACTTGGCCCATAATGTGTGTACTCCACTGGTAGTCTACTCTGAGAAGGCTGCAGGTGGGAGGAGTGTCAGGGAAGCATTAGTAGGCATGAAGAGCATCTAGCAGTAACCAAGGTGAGGAGCACAGCAAGAGAGCAGTGTGGAGTCAAAGCTGTGGGTTAACAGTTACTCTGCACAACACATGCCTACGTGCAATACACGAAGGGTACATGGAAAAACTGATTTTCCCATCAAGAGCTCAAGAAAACTGAAACAAAATCACATGGCAGTTTTAAAATCTCAAAGGTTGTCTTATTTAATAAAGAATAGTTCTAGTAAACGTTGTGGAAGGAAGCTTTTGAAAACAAGTCTATAGGGACAACCACCTGGATTTGTCAAGGTTTTTTTCTTTCTGCAGAACAAATAGATTACTATAAAGGGTTCCATTACTGTCAGGTAAAGATCCAGAATTAGTGCTAAGTTTGGGGGGCAGGAAAGAATTCAAACCAACCTCAGGAAACCAAGTGCACAGTACCAGTGAGAGGCAGAAGAAAGCCCAAAGGTTAGGTTTCAGTGGCACTAATCAAAGTTTCTAAGCATTACAAAGGGGCTAGAAACAGCAGTCTCAATCTGAGTTTTTGCTGTCCATCCACCTCTGAGGTGCTGTTGCTTTATAATGAGCCATAGGTAGCAAGCCAAAGGCTTGGGGTGCACCCTTCAATTCAAAGATTTGCAAGAGCTGATGCACCACTGAGTGCTAAATATCAACTATCCAGAACCCCCCAGTACTAAAATTCATTGTGAATATGACAAATGCTACACTTCAGTCCTTTCTTTAACTTAAAGCTACTTTTCTCCCTTCGTAGATGAGAAAGAAAGGCCTGTAGTTAAGAAAGATCTCTGGTTCACTGAAAGGGAACAGGATGAGAGTTGGATGTGGCTACTTATTAAACATGAGATAATAACATTTTGCTGCAGATCTGATTAGGACTATAAGGACACTGGCAATCTGAGTGGCTTAATGTGATTTCCCAGTATAAAAATGTAAGGTAATCCTAGGATTTAGGGCCAGCATTTCTGGTGTTGCTCTTTTTAAAATTTATTTATTTTTCTTTCTGCCTTGTACATAGTTGGATGGAAAGAAAATCAAACACTAACAGCCAGTTAAATTCCATGTCTTTTGTGTCATGGAACTTTAAGAAATAAGAGAAAATTAGAGAAGACTTTCTTAAGGGTAAAAGTTTATCCTCTTAAATGCTCTCCATGGAGAAACCATGTTGAGTCATCTTCATTATGGCACAACAGAACATTACTTCAGACCTAAAACGATTAGTGTTATGAGTCAGTTCATCAATTGTTTTAGATCTAAAGTCATGTTCCAGCATTGTCATGTAATGCAGTAGGCTTAACCAGCTGGGGAACCGGGCAGAACGGTTAGACTAGCAGAGAAATGTAGTTCTCATGGATATTTCTTCTGAAAAAGAAGAAATACCACACCCATGTGTTTCCCAGCTTCATGTCACACCTAGGTATCACAGCTCAAACACCTCTCTCATGAAACAGGGTCTCCTGCCTACAAGCAAGACGCAGGGTCCAAAAGAAATGTACAGTTCCTCCCCAAAACAGTGTGCATTTTCCCACTAGCTGTCTCAAAGTCTGTGGTAAAATTTGAAAATAAGACTTTGGAAATAACAGATGCTAAATTTAAAAAAAAAAAACAACAAAACTAAACCAACCAAAAAAACCTAAACCTGTACACAGCACCTTGTAACCGACATCTAGCTGCACCCAGCAAACTTCCGCAGGTACAGTAATTGAGGGTTACAACCCCATGATTAACAGCAGCTAATTTTAATGTACAAATTAGCGTCTTTTCAGGTATTAAGCCCTGAACAAAGCCTAACTTGCAAGAGTGCTCCGAGGCAGAAAAAGGGTTCTTGATCTCAGTGCCCTTGAAAAGGTGGCTTTTTTGTTTTAAAACCCAAGGGATTCTGATCATAGTTCTGCTGTACTTGAGGAAAATTACCATCAAATTACTCAAGTTTAATAGAGCTGTTTCTGACATTTTGGAGTATTTTAGCAAAACCATAAATTTGACAAGAGCCCTGATTAAAGAGCAACAAAACGGGCCTTTCCTAAAGAGTTTGCTACCCAAAATCAGAGGCATCAATAACAAATAATAAAAACACATGAGAGAGAAGACTGCAAAAAAAGGGTAGAACATAAACAAAAAATATTAAAAGGCTGTAAGTTTCCAAATACTGCACACACATATAACTTGAAAGAACAAAATCAAATAAACTACTGATCAAGTTGTTCAATTTCTACCTCTAAATTAATGCATTTCCTCAAGGTAGACTACACACTTCCCTGAGTCTCCCTCAATTTGTGATTTCCATTGCAGATGGCTAAATAAAGGCAATTTCATCCATAACAGTTTACACGTGCCAAACCTCACAAGGTAATATTCAGCAAAAGCAGGATCAACTCAATGATCATTCATAACTATACTCCCACTCTTACTAAACCAGCAAGATTATCTTTGCAACTTCATTTCAGTCATCTGATTTTTAGCTTCCATAGTAAGGTAGATCCCTCCTCTTTCGCCTCTTCTGCATTCACTTTAGAATAGAATGTTTCAAGTTGTTTCCTCATGAGTAAATCCCACTCCTTGCCTGAAAATCTCCACATTCTGGGGTGTGTCTCCAGGTGAGGCTAAAGATTAAGACAGGAATTTGCCAGAGCCCCAAGGCAACAGGGTTGATGCAACAGGAATGTGCAGGGTTAGCTGAGATCAGAGCACCACTCTCTGGACAAACATTCACAGCATTCTCTCACCACCACATGGTAGTTATTCCTGTGCAATTGTTCTTTAATACACTGCATCGTTTCAAGAATTACTGAAGAGGGGATGTCATATCTTCAGAGCTGGATACTTTTCTACCAAATTTGCTTTTTTTGCTCAACAATAATCTCAAGGCTGACATCAGTAGGACTGGTAGAAGCCACTGTCTTGAACCATCCAAGCTTTTTCTGGATGTTTAGTGCTATGAGAACAATAGTATCATCTGAAAGGCTTGGCAGTTGGAGTAGAAATTTAAAAAGGAAAAGAGTGCTTTTCCATCTAGCACTTGGAGAAAGGAAAATACTTCGATTCTACTAAGGACAGTTTGTCATTCCCATTGTGTTCCTGGGATGTCTTAAAAACAGACTGGTCTGCAGCCATGGATGTAGAATCATATATTTTCAATTACACAGGGTACAGCTACTGAACTATTTGTGCATGAAGGACAGTGGTACAACAAGCATTCCCATGAGAACTACAGCAGAGGTTTAGAATAGAAAGTGACTTCAAAGATGAGAGAAGAGATATGGAGGTGGGATGCTATGCATTACAGCATCATGAATAGCAACCAATATGAAACAAATATAAGAAGACGTGAAAGTGGAAGAGTCAATAAGTGAGCCATGGTTGAGCTTGAAAGTGGTACAGCGTGGTTTAGAAACAAAAGAAGGTAGCAGGCCTGTTCTTCAGTCACTGAAAAATCATATAATCCCATCACAGCCAAGGGAAATATAATAGTTGTTCTCCTCTAGCAGCTTACCAGGATTTGAGACATATTGTATGAGTTTAGGACTTGAACAAAAAACAAAGAACTAGAAGTTGTTGTGGAGCTCAATGGATGGAGAGCCAACAAGCCTGCTGGAAGTGGGGGGAACGCACAAAATAATTACAGATAACCTGTCTCTCAAAGGACAGCATCCATACAGGTCCATTCTAATGCATTTCTTTGCCACACAAATAGCAGAAAACCAATGCTCTAAGTGAAAAACAATGCTGTATTGAAATAGGGGTTTTTTTGTTGGAGTTTTTAATTTGGGTTTGTTTGTTTCCCTAAAGTTACAGTTATTCAAATCTACTTTGGCAGTTTTCACTTTTGTACAATGCAAAAGCATTGAAAAAGATATTTATTCATATGTGTACCAAGTGGTATGCTTGTTTTAAACATAACAGAAATTTGATTCAATCCTTCTGCCTCTATAATGAGTTTAGAAATGTTAGTTCTGTAGAACTTTTTATGTTCATAAATCCGTATTTTCTATTGTTCTCCTAGAGCTATTTTAATGTTCTGGAGCTGTATGTGAGAGGTGAGCAAAAGCTCTCAATTGGAATCTGCCTATATGAATAAGCACCCAGCTCCTCTCTCTCTCTCTGACCTGAATCAGAGAATTTTCTCAAAGCTCAGAAGTGTTGAGTACACAGCTCTACTTCCCTGTATATCCAGACATATCTAAGACTTCCACACTTCTTTATGAGCAGTAGCAGAGCAACATTAACAACTTAAGCCTGAGGTCTGAAAAGAAAAAGGTGAAGAGATTGTCAAGAAAACTCACAAAGAGAAACAGACTGCATCTGAAGTAGGATTATCCAACTTCATGCAGCAGGACCAGCTAGGTCGGATTAGATTTCTTGTAACGATAAAAGGAACAAACCAATACTGATCTACCAAGAAAAGTGAGACTCTTTCATGAGTGTACGTATAAAAGCCCATGCTGTTGTGTTGTTTCCTTAGCTGTAGAATCAACACTCGTCACAGTACTGTTGCTGCAGGATAGAAGGCCACTGTCCTTTCACTCTCAGAAAGTGACAAGTTTCTGTCAAGATTTATGGTCTCCATTTCTGTAGGTCAGATCCCACGCAAGAAGTCTTGCTGATGATGGAGTTTAGACATCAGTTCCTCCCCTGTCTTCTGGAAGCTCCAAAAATGGAGGTCCCCACACTGTTTGCCTCCTTCAGAATTTGCACTGTACATGTTCAAATGGCATGATTATGGCCTATGTCAGGTTGTTCTTTTCCCCGTTATCTCCAAGTAGTTTTCAGGAGAGAGCAGGGGCCAGAAATCACAGTCTGATATGCAATTTAACTCTAGTCCACATGCAGAATTGGTGAAAAATACTGATGCAAACCATTTTATTACTTTTATAAATATCCTTACAGACCACATGCTCTCTTGAAGGACACATTGCTCCATAAAAATCCAGACTTTTATCCCATGAGAAATACAGGGGTTATTTCCTCTTAGAAAACATGGATATTGTAGGCAGAGCAAAATAAGTATAAGCAAGATGAGCTATTGTTTTTCTGTCCTCTAATAAATGCATTGCCTTTTCCCAGTCCACTAGTTAAATATTCTTATTATTGACTTAGAAGCTGAACAAAATCTGTAAGCAAATATGGTTTCATTAACAGTAGAACTCTACCCATGCTGTTGGTATATTTGGACCACTGAATCATGGCCTTTAAAAAATATATTTTATCTAATCTTAATTAATAAATTTAATTTTGCCATTTTAAATTCCTTAAAGCTGGGATAAATTAATTTTTTTTTGGACATGGGCTCACTACAGAGCAACTTTTAGAATTCTTTATGCTAGGAAAATTATCTGCCAGAAGAGCTAGCAAATTTACTGAAACACTAAATTCCAGGAGCTGTTCATCTTCTCTCAGCATCCACAGTATCACTATGCATCCCCACTAGCTGTATTTGCTTATGAACTGTCCCACATGTCATAAACTGAATTAACAGAGATCTGGCACTGGCAATATCCCATACCAGCATCTCACTCCACCTCCTGTCTCCTATCAAAAACCCAGTTCGTTTCACATGCAAGGTGCTGGCTACTTTGCTTGAAAAAAATCCATGAAAGAGGATGGTGTGCATAAGCCTAGTTAATGCAGTCTGCAAGTGTAATTCACATAGATTTTTGGGTGGTTATTCAGCAACATATAACATTGAAGTGTCAGTACTGTCTGTTTTTGTTGTCCACAGATAAGGCAGGAAAAATGGGGATGTATATACAGATTACACACATGGGGACGAATATCCCACTTCATTACATGGGATTGGTAAGTGTGACAGGCAGCATCTCCCACCAGAAGAAACCAAATCTAAGGAGGCTGACAGAGCCATAGGACTATTCAATAATTTTAAAGTGGAACACCAGCCTAACAGGAGTTCACACAGTCTTACTTGAAATACCTGCTGAAAAAATGTGAGCAGAACCTTTGTTCACATGTATAAGCTATATTTTGGGGGAATTATTTGGGGATAAGTACTTCCTTGAATATTTTATCATATTTTACCTCCTTACTTCCCTACAAGCCAACAACTATTTCATATAAAGCATCTAATGCACATTACAAAATGTTTATTGCATGGCTGTCCTTCCTGAGTAAGTTCAGCAAAAGATGTGACTCCCTAGCAGGTATGTTGGAAATTAGCCTCAAAGTTAAAAGCATAAACTGAGACATGATACAATAACAGCAGGTCAAATCTTTAAAGTGCTCCTTCAGAACAAGACTGAATCAGCAGTAGAACATCCCAGCATTCAATGATTCCCTGATCATTCAGGCTTTGCTCTTGCCAGTACCAGGTTAAGGAAGGATACCTTACCAGCCTTCAGAAGGCATCTTCCCACCCAAGAAATGCTCTCTATGCCACAGAGCTCCTTTGACAGCAAGTATAACTTTAGAACTTCTCATACTTTAACTGATTGGCATATTACAAGACAGTTGAGAGCAGACAAAAGTTTTGTCAGTGTCTTTGGAGAATCATTCAAAACACATACTATACTAAGACCCTAGAATTTGTGAGTGCAATATTACTGCACACTGCAACCCACGAACAGCATATATCTGAGCACCCAAAGCACCATTTACAAGAATTTAAACCAACACACACACACACACACACACACACACACACACACACACACTCAACCAACCAACCAAAAAACCCAAACGCCAAATTACCAGAAACAGGTTGTGCAGTCATTCAGTCATTTCCTGCCACAAGAATATATGACTGCTTCCAGATTGCTCTCAGGAGGCACCTTTGCAGTATACATAGGCATACACTAAGCACTACCCCTCTTATTTTCTTAGCTAGAGAAATCTGGTATTACCTAGGCTTCAGCAACACTTGTCAGGGAGCTCGAGTTTCAAGCCTAACTAGAAGCAAGTAAAGATTTTCTCATCGAGGCAACTTATCTTTATGTTACTGCAAGGTTAAAGATATCACAGATTTGTCTAATTCTGCTCCCCTGCATTTGCAGTTCAACTCAGCTGTGTTCAATGGGCCAAGATGTCATTTTATTTCTTTTATTCCTAAATGCTAATAATACCAGACCTCCAATAAGAGAGATGTCATAAAGAATAACAATTTCTTCCTTCCAACAGCTTTTCTATACTTTTCCTCCTAACTTCAGCAATAAAGATAAAAGAGAATTAAGGGGGTTTGTTTGTTCTTGAAAAGCACAAATAACTCTTAAGCAACTACCACCCACCCCACATTTGCATGCATGCGAAAACTTGGGAGACAGTTCAGGAAATGCTACACTTGTTCACAGAAACATTTTGGTGCAATATGAAGAGCTCATCAAGCTTCCAAACCCTGCTAGATCCCATAGGGTTTTTTAACCAAGGAGTACAAGTCCTCTAAAAGTGTTTAAAGGTGTCCTAGGATGTTTGATCTTTCTGTTCTCTTTGTAGATGTTTTTATAGCATGAGGAATGTTTTGGGTTTTGTCCAGCTTCTAACACTAAATACTGATCCTTAGTTGACTTCTACAAACTAAGAGGAAAAGCCAAGCTTGGCACCAGCCCTCCCTCCCATGTAAAGAAAACCTGAGCATGCTGCAATGTGCTAGGAAATGCTCCATCAAAGGATGCCTTGCAATAGAACTTCTCATTTCCAGTTTTCCTCAGGGACCCAAGAGGCTGTCACTTCTGGGGTGTATTTCCAGTAGACACAGAGGTAGTCTTCTCACCCTGTTGCCTAAACTAGAAAATAATACTGAGACTTTTAAAGAATAACTTACCAGTTCTTATCAAGAAAGCAAAATAACCCCAAAACAAAACAAAACAAAACAATCCAATTAACCCCCCTCCCAAAAAAACCCCAAACCCAAAACCCACCAAAAAATCCCCACCAAACACTAAGACCTCTATAGATTGTCCTGGTGTTCCAACTCACTAGCTTTTTTTCTTATGTAATTTCTTTACCATGATACTAGAACTAATTTAAGCTCAACTAACTATATTTAAACTCCCTCCAAAAATGCTAACCCCTATTATTACGGGAAATACTTTGTGAGCCTCTTGGTCTACACCAGTCAGCTCACTATCTTTACTCTTCTGGGAAATGAACTTTGTAGTTCTGTTGTGCTGTGCATGTGGGATATTGCAATCCCAGATGCACCTGCATATGGCACTCTCAGGGCGGTGGGAGAGCCAGACAGATATGAAGGCAACAAATGAAGCTGCCAGAATCACAAAGCTCAGACTTGAGGAAACATAGCAGACTACCCAAATACACTAGCAGGAAAAGATAAAAAATATTTTTTAAAGCCTAAGTACTAATAAGTAGCATGTAGAGACAGCCAGTCACCTCTTAGGAGATTGCAGAAGGTGCAGAAGTGATGCTTCTTTCTTTTAGAGAAAGGCAGGCCATCATGAGGTATTCAATGTTTTTCTTGAGCATCAAGATGACAGTAAACAACACTTGCAAACAGGTTGCCATCAGAGCAAAATGAGAAACAGGAATGGGGTAACGCTCTGTGCTAAGAGGAAGAAGCAGTGCTAAAGCAGTAAGTCCTGTGTCATTCTTTAATAGGGACCAAGTACCAAAGAAAGACTACTTCATGCCAAGTGCCACAAAACAACACACTGGCTCCCACAGCAAAACTTTCCTACTGTACTTGCAGCATCCTTGGATATATTAAGAACATGACTGGATGCAGACCTGAGCATTGTTGAGTTGGCCCTGCTTTGAGCATGGGGAATTGTACCAAAACTTCCAGAGAAAACTTCCTACCTGATGATTTTGTAGTTTTGTAAAAATATTGTTTTAACTGACAGTTATCTTAAACCCTTGCTACACAGTGACATGTGATTATACAAAATTCACAGTTTTCATGTTTGATACAGTTTTCATTCTCCAATCATACAGAACAGTTTGAGAAGGAGATTAAAAAACATTCTCATAAGGCAAGATCCTGAAAAAAATAAAATTAATATGAAAGTAAAAAAGTGGTAGATATTTATGAGGCAAGATCACAAGGTTTCTGACTCAGGATCTCTACAATTTTATGGTTCACAGTATTAGTACTGAGGGAAATTTCTCTGTAACTAACACAGTCTAGATACCAATCAAAAATTTTACTTAACACTGAATAGGGGAAAAAATTACATAAAAAAGGGTGTAAAACAGATGTAGGATACTCCAAATCCTAAACGGGAGCAGATGTTTTAAACAATGCCTGATTATATGAGATTTGTTGTCCCTTATTTCAGATTGTCCTCTGTTCTTGGACAATCTGTAAACACTGTCCTTTAATATTAACTTTAAAAAAAAATTGAATAAATATACCAATTATTAGGCCCCATACAATGTGAACACTTGCTCATTATTTAAGGATGGAAGTTCCACATCTGCCTAACAGCTGTCCTATTTGCTTGAAAAGCATGTACATTTCACAGTCATTCACAGACTGTTGCCTAAAGAAGAGTATTCTAGGAGATTTCAAACTGCATCGTTATTCTGACATGAAGCTTTGCAATTGTTTACAAGCATGATACTTCATCTTAGAAGTAGCTTGTAGAACATGTTCATGTATAGCATGTACTTCTCTTACCCTGGAACCACACAAACTACATGTGTGACTTAGAAAAGGCTTTGTGAGAAAAATTAACAATTAATTGTTAAAAGCAGTTAAATCAAACACTTCAGCACCAAAGCAGCTTTTATTGCTGTCGCTGTTGAACTGAGCAACACAGAACCTGCAAAAAGCATGAGAAATAGCTAATAGGGGAGTATTATTAGTATCTGTTAGATAGAAAGCAGGAAAGTGCTGGATACCATCTGCTTTTGTCAGGTGTTGAATCATATGAGTCCAGAAAAAGTGCCTGTCTTCTAGATTTAAGTTTCCAGGAATTACATGCTCTACTTTCCTTTCACAAGCCTCTTGATTTAGAGGGCTCTGGCTTTTGCATTTGCTTTTTGATTGCAGTGAGCGTATTGCTTTTCCCTTCCATTTCATTCTCAGCCACTGAAGTTGGGCTGCCCCAGAAACAAAAGTCTTACACAATTCTGCAGGGCTGAATAAGACTGTAGTGGGATAGATTCCACCTAGTTCCACCTTTATGAGTCCTCAGCTTCCTTTCCAGCCAACAACAACAAAATATGCAGTAGCCTTTCACCCCAAGGCTGGCTAATATCTTTTCTGCTAAAGGCCAGAAACTGTGTTGAGGGCAGCAGGACTCAATAACTCCTCTAGTCACAAATATGTTAATAATATTATAAAATTCCTCTTATTCTTTCTTTCCCTAACACTGCTACTTCCCACTGTTACTTTCCCAGCAGTACTTCAGCTCCTCAGATTTCTCCATTTTTCATTTCCTTTCTAGAAAGCCAGATGATTTATTAAATTAACTAATGCAACACAGTCTTCTTAGCTAGTAGCGTCACATGCACAGCACATAGCATGGACTAAATGATGCTCAAGGACACTCGGCTATAAAGGTGTCATTTGGACCACAACTACCCAAACCAGTCGTTATCTGTTTCTCCTTTCTCTGTGTATGAAACATTTCTCCTTTCTTCCAGGACTCCCTACTCCTGGATGCAAACAGACAACTAGTTCTCACACCAGAGATTAAGCAGACATCTTCCAGTGTAGTATCACTCCTCTCTGAAAAACAGTGTCTTCTAAATCAGTGTGGAGACCTGTGGGTAAGTGGGAATAAGTTGCATCCAGACACTTACCTGAATACCTTCTGCTTCCACTAATTTTAAAGAGAATTAATTAATCAGAACTCACATAAGCTTTTTCAGAGTCCACTATGCTCAAGACATGTTTGAAGACAGAAATGCCGGAAGAGTGTCCTAAGTCATTGGTATACTAATGGTACCACACCATATGGAAGATAAAGCATTCCCAAGAGGCTCACCTGATGTCCCACTGATCACGGATGAAGCAGATTAGTTTTAGGAAATCTGTTGTATTCATTCATCTAATTTTAGTTTCTGTGAATTTTGCTTTAAGTAAAAAAACTTGAAATAAAATGCAGGCATACAACACATATCACATAAGGTAGTATAATCTATTGTTTATAAAGTAAGCTAAGTAATCATTTAAGCTCCCAATAGCTACATGCTATCTTATTACTTGAAACAGTTGCAAAACATTTCTTGTAACATCAGTTAGTTAATAATAAATAGTTATAATCCTTTCTAATTTACAGTGCTAGAAAGTTAAAGACAAAGTTAAAGTTAGCATCTTCATCCATGCCTAGAGTCACAATGAATAAAGGGCTTTTAAGAGTTAAAGAAATCAGAGAGGGAAGATGTAGCTCCGCAAGCTATTTCACCATTTTCCCTCCCCTCATCTGGATTGGATCGTATTAGTGTATGAGTCAGCTAATTATGAAAGACTTCTCTGAAATGAATTAGATGAACCCAGCATCTTTAAGAGAAACAGATCTTATGACCTGGCAGAGTTCCCATCATGGTCCAAATAAAGCCCACCCAGATGAGACCACTTCCTTTACTGTAACTCAAAAAATAGAGCAAAACACCAGTATGAACTTACTCAGCTAAGCATCTTTCCAGTGTTCTTGACAGGAAAGTAACCTTTCCAGTTTACTCTTTGCTACTACAATGAATCAAATCACATGTGGCACTATACCCAGATATAAACAAGTTCAATGTTCAATTTAATATTTTAATGCAAAATATTAACTTTGAGATCAAAGTTAATATTTTGCATTAAAATATCTCAGTTTACTATTGTCTTCAAAAAGTGACCAGGACCTCTCAGATGGACAAAGCACTTATTTTAAAGTGGAGAGTCTAATGAAGTTAGGGGTTGCAAGGTGCTATTATTCCAAATTTTTATCCAGCTTTAGTATTTTTGAAACTAAATGTACCTGGTGTATTTCATTACCTGGTGAAATGATTGAGCACTTTGGTCTGATCTCTGGTTCTTTCACATTAGTTTCTAGATTCTGCTGACCTCAATCACCACTGAACTGAAATCGTACCATAGTTCACTGGTTTGAAAAAACAATGGGGAAAATATGAAACTTTGGTTGGTTTTGTCTCTATGAGTCAAGCCAGTAGCCTAAGACATTTGCATCAAAAGCTATGCTATAACAAATCACAGATTTGCAACCCTAACTCCCTGAAGCGAAGACACTGAGGAGATAGAACTTGTAACCTGCATTCTAAATGAACACTTAATTCATTTAGCAAGTCCAGTGTGTCAGCAGCACTGGCAGGCTATCTGTTTAGACAAATGATATCACTTGCACCTGGTTAATATCAAGTAAAAGAGCTTGTGGAGAAAAAGAAAATTCAGAAATTGAGGATTTCACTAACCACTCCAAAGCTATCAGAGCAAAAGCTATCTTAAATAGCTACTTAACCTTAATTAACTATATAACTTGATGCATTATTAGTGGACTATTAGTTTATTAAAATTCACAGTAGACATGATTAAGTTCGTCACATGGGTCTCTGGAAATAATCCTCAGAAGTTCATTTTTTTCATTTCCTCCTCCATTTAGGGGAAACAAATGTCTTTAAGGCACTGCTTTTTCAGTGGGACCAAAAAGTGTGAGAATACCAAATCAGCAAAAGGTATTTTGGTTTAATTTAGATTAAAAACTGACTTTCAAAGCCAGAAGAATTAACATTACTTACAGTACTGAACATAAGGCCAAATATTAATCTTCCTTACACTTTTTAAAAATCAATGAATGCTATAAAGACAAAATTTCACTTCTTACAGAACTAAAAAATAAGAACTATTTTAAAAGATTCTGTCTATCTTTCTTATTCCCTATCATGTTCACCCATATTAGTATTGCTAATCATCAAGGTTAGGGGGTGTGTTTGTTTATTTGAGGGGGTTTTGGCTGTTTTTTATGTTTTGGGGAGTTATTTGTTTGTTTTAAGCATGACCATTTAACAGTTTCCCTTATCTTTTTAACCTTTTCCCTCACTTAGTGACTTGGTCTACTCAATTTTTCATGAGATTTCATACATATTCACTGAGCTCATTAGTTATATTGGACCTAATGTATATATTCTTTCTGTTGTTTCCAAGTGATACCCAGTGATATCTGCTGATGTGATATATGTCTATTTCCTTGGCCTTGAAGTTAACCAAGAGAATGACATCCTGTCACTGTTAGATCACGATTTGTGGTGAAGACATTGAATAATATCCATCTCCTCTGTATTTAATTAATTTTCTGCAACTAAATCTACATAATATTTCTCTCTGAAGGATAGTTAGAATCAGACTTTTTTTTTTTTCTGATTAAATGTTTATTTTACAATATTTTTCATTAATTTCTTTTTTATTTATACAGAAAATCCTATTTTTCCTCTATGCCTGTATTAAAGCATACTCCTGTGAGGTGACACTCCCTGGTAAGCCAAACCAGAGACTGAGTTGGAACTGAAAGTGTTTCAAATTTTATTACACATCACTCTTACTATTAAGTGTTGTGAACCTTGAAACAATTTAATGCTTTTCCTTTCCATTCATTATTAAAATATTCCTAGTAAACCCAAAAGGACTTTCTGCTAACACATGAGGGGGGCGGGGAAGGAGTTTAAAAGCTTATTTTTTATTGAATTTAGTATTTGAAATTAATAATCCCACTTCAGGATCTTTCCATGTGAAAATTCAATCTCCAGTGGGGCCCCAGAGGACGTATTGGCTGCACCTAGCTCGTGCCACATAGCCTAGGGGTTAACACGATTTCTGAGCAATGGGATATATCATTTTCAAACCCTCTCCAATTTGGAGCATTTGAATGAGGTCTCATTAGCAGTGTCCGTTCTCAGGACACTGCTAACCACAAGCATTCTAGAACACAAGGATGGGCACAAGAACTGTCTCCTCTTTACCAGCTTTGTCAGCAGTAATGAACCCACTTTATGAGGCAAGTATCAAGAATTTAAACAAACAGAAGAAAAATATTTTGGTAACACTGGAACTTCAAGGCAGCTATTTGGGCAAAATTACTACCCAAGACCAAATGAAGAACATGAATACTTATAGTGAAGTAAAACTGCATTTTTCTATAAATAAACAGTTCTCACAAAAATCCTGCTGATCCTGACGAACATGTCTGTGTCCCTGCACCATGCTGTCCATCCAGAAAAACAACATTCTGCATTTCAGTATCTTTCATACTGAATTAACTGGGTTTTGTACAGAATGGAGATGGTACAATAATCAGTGGCCAAAACATGAAGGTATTTAGAAAAAGAAAACTTTCCCTTTCTAAACAAAGTTAATATTAGAGAAATTAAGTTACTCCATACAAACTATTAAAAAAAACCCCAAAACTCTTTTAGTATTTTAATGGTTTAATTTCTGTTTAATCTGGTTCTTATCAATTCCACCCATTTCCTCCTTTTATATTATTCATCTCACCTCTCTTCTTCCTTAAGAAGAACCTTCCCAAATCCTCTGTAATTATACTATTTAAACTATATCATGCAGGGGTAGTTTTTTTTTTTCTTTAAAAAATCCTCCTAACACAGCACTAGCAAGTTGGGTTTTTTTAATCATAACTTGTGAAAAGTTAACGAGCTTTGGCTAAATCACACTGTAAAGCAATGACCAACAAGACAATTATGACTTTGATCACACTTATGCTTGCAGCAAGCTTAATCCCAGTATCCTGCTACAATTCAGGACGTCAGAGCACACACAAAGACTGACTTGCACTGACCACAAGGTAGAGCATATTGACAACTGCATACGCATGTGGCTAGTGTCTAGCCTGAACAGCTGCCTTACTGCACAGGTCCTGTTCTAGTTCTGCTTGCCAGAGAGTCAGAGCTTCCAGCATTTTTCATAGAATCATAGAATCATTAGGGTTGGAAAGACCTCCATGATCATCTGGTCCAACCATTCCCCTACCACCTATATTAACAAC
Organism: Hypotaenidia okinawae; assembly: GCA_027925045.1. Taxonomy (NCBI): domain Eukaryota; kingdom Metazoa; phylum Chordata; class Aves; order Gruiformes; family Rallidae; genus Hypotaenidia; species Hypotaenidia okinawae. Next base: position 18,151,375 of record BSDF01000005.1, on the reverse strand, counting down.
TAAACAATATCCCCAGGTACCTCATCCAACCTTTCCTTGAACACCACAAGGGACAGTGACTCCACCACCTCTCTGAGAAACCCATTTCAATGCCAACCGTTCTTTCTGAGAAGAAATTTCTCCTCATTTCTAACCTGAACCTCCCCTGGCACAACTTGCAGGCATTGCCTCTTGTCCTATCACTACTTATCTGCAAGAAGAGGTTGACCCCCAGCTTACCACAATGTCCTTTCACGTAGTTGTAGAGAACAATAAGGTCTCCCCTGAGCTGAGAACAGTCACAGTTCCCTCAGCCACTCTTCCTAAGACTTGTGTTCCAGACCCTTCACCAGCTTTGTTGCCCTTCTCTGGACACATTCCAGGGCCTCAATGTTTATCATGTAGTGAGGGGTCCAAAACAAAACACAGTATTTGAGGTGCGGCCTCACCAGGGCTGAGCACAGAGGGGTGATCATCTTGTTCCTGCTATTCCTGGAACCAGGATGCCATTCAGCTTCTTGGACAGCTGGGCACACTGCTGACTCATGTTCAGGTGAGTGTCAATCAATACCCCAGATCCTTTTCCTCTGTGCAGCTTTCCAGCCACACTGCCACAGGCCTGAACTGTTGCCTGGGGTTGTTATGACCAAAGTGCACCATGCTGGACTTCATCCTACTGACCTCTGCCCATCAGCTCCCAGAAGAGACAGTGGCAATTTTCTGCAAGGCAAGGGGAGCAGTAGTAAGTTTGATTCTTTGGGATTTCCCTCCAGCTGTGTCCCAGATCAGCCGTCTTTCTTATTCTCTTGGAACAGGAGAAAGACCTCCTCGTGGAAGTAGAGTTGAACATAGGTATATATCAGGTGATGATGAATGTCAAATATAAGGTGAGTGAGAAGGTGGATAGGGATGCACCTGAAGAAACAGATTCACAGAAAAAGAGAGACAATGTATGTCACTTCCCTTCCTTTCAGGGATCTCAGAAATCATTCAGTACATTCAAAATCTCTAATACCTGCCCTTAGAGTCCCTTCTCCCAGGCTCTACTGTGTCTCAAACAAAACCTACCATGTCACTAGCACTGGATTGATTCTACCTGCTAAGAAGTTTTGAGCCAGCTCTGAGGTTGAATAAGAGACCATAATACTCGATCCTATCTTGGTGTAAGTAATACTGGCCACAGCCAGTCCAGGATCTAGAACTGTCATTTGTAAAGGAGAATCATCCAGTCTTCAGAACCTGCCACAATGACATAGGTCCCAAAAAAAGTGACAGCAGGAATCTATTCTAATGAGAGTAACATGGGAAAAAAACCAATACTTCTATTCACAGTCTAGTGCATTGACAGCAATAAGACTTACCTGCAGAATACTTACAGAACTCATTTTATGCTGTGGCTCTGCATATTAATAACTCTTTCAGATGAGAGAGCACTGAGCTTCTGCAGAGCTCTCTACAGATTTAGGCAGGCAGCATTTGCTTACACTAGGCTTGTTTGTTCTAACAAAACCATAATGATTACAAATTTGCATTTTCTTAAGGGCAAAATGGGGTTCTGATGCAATTCAAATACAGAACTCTAAACATGTAGCTAATATTAACTCATTAATCCAAAGTCAATTCTGTGCTTGTTTCTGGAAATGGACGTTACCACCTTTTTCTCCTCAAGCTTACTTGACATGGAAAAAAGTTATGGCTCCAACTCTTTTTTGGCACAAGAACATATAACTATGCACCTAACACCTGCCCCATACTAGTCATTTCTTGTCCATTTTTAAATGGAAAAAGACATTTAAAAATTACACCACTATTCTTTTGGTGATTATAGCTTGGTGTCATGGCCACCCTCAAAACAAATAGTTGCACCAGCCAAAAGCACATATATAATTATTAATATATTGAAGTTTGCCATGATGACACATAACTTCAGCAATCTATTAATCTGTGGCCTCCAGGCTCCCTTCTTGTAAACAGCAAATGCTTGTACTGAGAAATGGAGATCAAATTTGGGGCATGTGCATAAAGGCAGGTTCAACCTCATTTTTAGAACCCAAGTCTAAAGACTTAATCCTCAGACTTAACATTTAGTTTACATCCAATCTAGAAAGACCCTAGATTACCTGGATGTCTATTCACTTGCCACATTTACTCTTACATAATGTAAGGTTTCATGCAGTGATATAAATTCTAAGGCCACTGACGTACTACACTGATCTATGTTGCTTGCAAACACCGATTTGTTAGGGAAAAAATATGCTTAATCCACATTTTACTCAACAGCACTGCAGCTCTAGGTAATCATCTATATAGGAAAGACACAGACTCAAATTTGCCTTTACTAAACGAGACAGGGATTTGAACTTAGTTTTCCATAAGGACAGGAAAGGTGAGCTAACTTTGAGGATGTCAGGTGTTCACATGTGGTAAGACTCTCCCAGTCATGCTGTTCTGTTTTACATAAAGTTCATAGGTATCTACAGAACAAAGAAGGACTCTATAGGATGTTGATTAAGGCATACCTGGAAGACAATGTGAAACAAAGATATTCAGCCTTCAGCTATTAGCTACAACACATGGACCTAAAGGGGGCCTACAGGAAAGATGCAGAAGGATTCCTTATCAGGGGCTGTAGTAACAGGACAAAGGGTAAAGTGTTTAAAATAAAAAAAGGTAGATTTAGATTCTTCTCTGTGAGGGCAGTGAGGCCCTGGCACAGGCTGCCCAGATAAGCTGTGTCTGCCTCCTCCCTGGCAGTGTTCAAGGCCAGGCCAGATTGGGCTTTGGGCAACCCAGCCTAGTGGAGGGTGTCCCTGCCCATGGCAGAGCAGTTGGATCCAGATATTCCTTAAGGTTCTTTCCAACCCAAAACATTATACAGTTCTATGATGAACAGGTCCACTAAGATGGTCAGGGGCTGAAGTGTACAAAATATTGCAAGTGGAGGGAACTGGGTTTATTCAGCCTTTAGAAGGAAAGGTTAAGGGGTAACCATATTGCTCTCTCCAAATACCTGACCAGAAAACATGAAGACAGACACAGATTATTCTTCTCAAAGTTGCATGGTAATAGGACAATAGGCAACAGACTCAGGTTGGAGCACAGTAAATTCCAACTAGCTGTAAGGATTTCTTTTTTGTTTAAATTATGAGTCTCAACAAACACTGCAACACAGCCCAGAGAGGATGTTAAATCTCCATTACTGGAGGTATCCAGGAAGAACCAGACACAGCTCTGATTTCATCAGACCTGCTTTGAGCAAGGGGCTACTCTGGCTGTCCTCCAGAGATCCCTACCAACCTAACATATACTACAGTTCAGATCACAGCCTGACAGAAATGGGATAAAGCTGGAACATTTTTCCCCTAGGCAGGCTCTCCCTCAAGTTCCCTTTCCTCCTCTCTTAAGACCAAGCACCCTCCATTTTAACCTCTTTTGCTAAACTGAAATCTTCCACTCCACCCCAGGTCTGTTGGCCTTTCCAGTTTTATAGGGCTTGTCCTTGTCACAGGCCTTTCAAAACTTAACATTTGGAAGATTGTCTTCTCATCTTCACCTGTAGAGGGGGGCATAACACACCAACTGTTTGAGGGCCCTGAGGGCAATTCCAGTCTTTACTGTCCTGACTGTCCTGCTCCCAGGGCCTCCTCCATGAGCCCAGGACACCTCAACCCCCTGGGGCCATCAATCCCTGCCTCACCAATGACAGGGCAGGGCTGGTCTCCAGCTCCTCACAGCCTTGGCCCCACCAAGGATATCCTATTCTGACCTCAGCCTGGCCCTGTCCCCAAGGAGGCATCAGGTGGTGGAACAGATCCAGGTGGCTAGGCTCAAGCTTGACATTGGTGGTGGGGGGTTCCCACAGTTCCCAGGGAGCTCCTGGCTCCTGCAGTGCCCTGGAAATTGCAAGGAACCATGCTCAGAGGCAAATTAATTGATACACCCCTGGAGGCATTCAAGGTCAGGCTTGATGAAGGTCTGATCAATCTGATGTAGTTAAAGGCAGGGGGATTGGACTAGATGACCTTTAAAGGTCCCTTCCAACCTAATAGATCCTATGGTTCTGTGCTTCTATGATAATGAAAATAAAGATAAATATTACAAAGCCTATACAGCCTTGAACAGGTATATCAAACACATGATTTGACTGCTGCAGACTAAATCCAAACTGACACTTGTGCCTCAATATTTTATTACTATTTTATATATTAATGCTACTTTCAGATTTTAATATTACTCCACTGAAGTACCTCTGACTGCTTCTGTCTCTTGTTGACCATGACATAATCCAGGGCTTTTCTTCCTACAGTCACCAGAAGATGTCACAGAATGTAACTTACAGAATTTGCTCCTCTATAGATTTTTGCTTCCTTAAAATTGTTCTCTGAAAAGAGCTTGGTCCCTGTGGAGACTCACTGAGACAGAATTGATTAAAACTAATTTCTTTATCAGATTTTACAAAAAGAGATCATTAACCACTCACTTTTTAAAGAGGATGAGTGGAGAAGGTTTAGGTTCTGCAAAAAAAGAAGAATCTAAAATGAAAAACTAGAGAGCAGGGCTGTTGGGAATGCCCAATAGATTACTAATGGTCAGAGCACTTTTTTTTTCCAGTTTATAATATCCTGGCCATTTTGCCTACTTCACTCACTTGTACTTCAACAAGACTTTGCATCTTCACCTGTCTCTTACCATATTAAAGCAAATGACATCAAGCCTGAAGCTCAGAAAGGCATTTACAGTGTCAGACACTAAGATTAGAGTTGTTCCCATCAAAGTTTTATGTATTACATAAAATTCAACTTCAAGAGAGTAAAGGGCAAACATCTTTGACCAGCCTTCCTAGGATAAAGCAATATGTATATTACAGTGTTCTAAAAGAAAACTGCCATAGTAAGCCTTGTCTTCACAGGATAACAGAAAAAGCAGGCCGTGTATAACAGTTATTGCTCAGTTCTCTTAAAGCACAATAGTGCTTAGTGATTAACTGACCAAAGAGAACTGAAAAGTCACAGAAGAAGAGACACTGTTGACCATGCTCACAGTCCAAGTCTTCATTGTTACTCTCTGTTGTGGTTTTATGTGACCAGGTTCTGGTGGAGAAAGGGGGGCAGGGGTTGCAGGGCTTCTTCTACAGGAAGCAGGGAGAAGCTCCTGCAGGCCTGATAGAGCAAACACCAGCCGGCTCAAGTGCTATCACTCAAGACAAACTATTACTTCATTCTTTACATCCAGGGTGCAAACAACCAGACAGAATTCTAGAAAGAAATAATGGACTTTTGGTGTAACCATCTACCAGCCCAGTGAATCTTTCTCTGCGTTACTTGGAGCTAATCCATGCAATCCAGTATTGGATGAGAGTAGTCCTTTGTCAAAGACTTCAAGCTGACACAGTACAGGGGGAGGCAAAATTAAGTAGCTGTCCTTATTTCACTTAAGCAAAATAAGGGCTTAGGGCAGGAACCGGTGGAGAGCTTTCCATCAGCTGTTAAAATAAAGTCAGGCTAGAACAGAGATCAGACATGGAAAAAGTTTCTGTCAACATAGATGAATTATGGCATATGAAAGAAAGAAGCAAAATAACCCTAAAATATAGGCTTCCTATTGACTCTAAGTATAACTTTAATAATTTGTATTATATGCAAACAACAACTCCAAGCAACCTGACAACATTATCTCATGATTTTGTTCATATAAGCTAACAATTTTCCCTTTGTCATGATCATAAAAATGTCAGTTCTGGATGGGAAATGATGAGACAAAAGAGACTTGACCTTGAAGAGGAAAATTGGCTAAATTTAAATATTTTTCCTTATACACAATGGAAAAAACATGAACTGGTAGGGAAAGTATTACATTCTCAGAGCCCATTTGAAGGTCAGGAAAGCAGAAGCACAAACTACCAAGAAATAAATCACTGGGACTCATTAGAATTTCTCTCAAGCCATCTTTCGGGAAAACTAGAGGAAAAAATATATGCTTGAGTCAAATGATAGCAAAGACATACATAAATGTAAAAGAAATCCAGATAAGTTAAACTGATTAGACATAAGGTAGCACAGTGAATTACAACACCATCATTCAAACCAATCAGGGAAGTAAGCACAGGACAGCTAGTATTATCTTTGGTGAATTTGTTAGGTTTAGAACAATTCCAACCTCTATACCATAATCCCTCATGTCTGATTAAATTTGAATGATTTCAGCTTTCAATGCTGAGCATTCAGATTACCTGAGCGTATAGTTAGTTCTTTATAGGCTGTTCAGAGAGGCTGCCATAATAAAAATGACTGCGAAAGATTCCCTTGATTAGACAGAATCACAGAATTGTTGGGTTGGAAGGCACCTCTGGAGATCATCTAGTCCAACCTCCCTGCCAAGCAGGTTCACCTAGAGCATATCACACAGGAACACATCCAAGTGGGTTTTGAAACCTCTCTTTTGAAACTCCCTCCCCTCCAGAGAGGGGTATTCTACAATGAATTTTTTCTTCATGTTGAGGTAGAACTCTCTATGTTCCAGTTTATGTCCATTGCCCCTTATCCTATCACTTGGCACCAGTGAAAAGAGACTGACCCCATCCTCCTGACGCTCACCTTTCAGGTATTCATACACATTGATTAGATGTCGTCTCAGCCGCCTTTTCTCCAGGTTGAACAGACCCAGGTCCCTCAGCCTTTCCTCAAAAGAGAGATGCTCCATTCCCTTAATCATGCTCATAGCCCTTCATTGTACTCTAGTCAGTATTTCCCTATGAACTGGGGTAATCAGATAGTATTTCCCTTGAATTGAGGAGCCCAGAACTGGACACAATACTCCAGATGAGGCATCACCAGAGCAGATTAGAGGGGCAGAAGAACTTTCCCTGGCCTGCTGGTCACAGGGTTCTTAATGCACCCCAGCAAACCACTGGCCTTCTTGTCCACAAAAGCACATTGCTGCCTCACGGTCAACTTACTGTTCACGAGGACTTCAAGGTGCATCTCCATGGGTCTGCTTTCTAACAGATCAGCCCCCAACCTGTACTGCTCCATGGGGTTATTGCCACCCAGGTGAAGGACTCTACACATGTCTTTGTTGGATGTTAGTTGCCACCCAACTTTCCAGTCTGTCCAGGTTTCACTGTATTACAGCACAGCCTTCCAGCCACTCCTCCCAGTTTTGTATCATCAGCAAACTTCCTGAGAGTACACTGTCTCCCCTCAACCAGGTTGTTGATGAAGATTTTGAACAAGACTGGACCCAGAACCAAAAGCTGCTAGCTAAAGGCCTCCAATTGAACTCTGAACTGCTGATCACTGAGCTCCATTGTTTGGCCAGTTTAGACATTTGATGCAATGAGATTCTGGTGTTCCCAATTTGGTGAGACTCCAGTGCTTGATGTAAAAATGCTTTAGATCAAAAAAAGAAGTGGCACTTGACATCTTCACAAACATTTTTATTTTTTTCATACATACTAGGTGTGGATGTAAAATCATTATCACTATACTTACTGTAACTATTTTGTGAAGTGTCATTTGTGAATAGTAAGAGACTTTATCCCAGCTTTATGGCCAGGTTCCAGGTATGCTAATAAATTCTGTTCATCTATATTTTCTGTGCAATTTTGAGATGATAGTTTTATTCTTTATCTCTTTTTCTACAGGCTGAATAACAGCATTAGACTCAACACCGTAAGAATCCCCAAACACTAAAGATCACTCGTTCAGATGGACAAACATAGAAATTTCTTTAGACAAACCAGTTCTCAAAACTCATTTCCAAAAGATGGACAGCTAAGTGAGTTAATTATCAGAATTGATTTGCAGGAGGGAAAAGGGGCCTAGAAGCTAGAGGAGAAATAATCCAGCCATTTCAGAGCACAGAAAGCACGTCCACACTGCAGTGCCAACATCAACAAAGCTTCATTAACAAGTTTGAGAAGGAACCTAAACGGGCCTAGGCAGATTACTTTATCTAAGCTGTTATAATGCTGTGAAAGGTATTCCAGCTTATTTTAAACCCTTTTCTGGAAAGCACAGACATATGCTAGGACAGAAACTTATTCCGAGAACAAAATGAGGTCATTGCAAAGGGTAAGCATCCCCTGCCAAGTGATGGGTTGAATCTGAATATTTTTACTCACGCCAGCTGCATATCCCTCCTGCTTAGTATCACTTGTTGCAGGGCAGTACTAAGACTGTAGGTACCAATGCTGAGATGACCAGGTTTCTTCTGCCAGTTCTTCACCATTTCAGAGAATTTAGAGCTCTAAGGCTTGCTACATGGCTCTGCACCTGCAGAAGACTATGCACATCTGAACAATGAGCAATTTCAGGATTTGTAAAAACCCCTATGGATTACAAATTACATTCAGAAATTGAGAAACTTAGAACATTCTTACTAATAACTTAAAATAAGACTATTCTGCATTTTACTACCACGACAGCTGTAGTAGGATAAGTCAGATTTCATCTACTGACCTGAAAATGTAAGCCACCTGGAAGCTTTGTAACCATGAAGGCAGGTCACAATACCAGAGTTTAAGGGTACATTTACATTTGGAGGAATGGTGAGGAGATTTGCAGTGGAGGTCAGTACAGCTTATTCCCAGACTCCTTATAATGAATCCCTTTATGCTTTCTTAAGGTAGCAAAGATGCCTATTCCATATTGTAACATATTGTTACCTATGCTGTCCTTGGCCAAGTTCCTCTGTCATGAGCCATCTCTGAAGCTGGCCATGCACTTTTTGCCTGTCTGTTTGGAAGACTCTCCATTAGCCATCGTGTCACACAGATTTATTACGCATGTGCATTCTTACATAAAAGCTTCATAAGCTCACATCCATTTGTTCCTCACCACGGATCATTGTTCTGTGGTGCTAGGCACCTCCCTGCTTGTTGCTTACTTCACTTGGGAAACTAGTGGGGAATTCCCCTCTGGGATACTGAGGTAATAAAAGCCTTTTGATCATCTGAGCATGTATTGTGCTTGTGTATCTGACCTTCCTTGGGTCTGGTTTGGTGTCACCACTGGCAGAGGCCAGTCCGGTGTCACCATCTGGCTCTGACAAGTGGTGTAGTTGATGAGCAAAAGTGGAGCAGGGGAAGAAGGAGTAAATAAAGTCACCATAGAACACCCTTGGAAACATACAGTACTTCATAAAGTCAAGCATGCAGCCATCGAATGCCATCTGATGTAGCTTTGCACAGAGATATATCAGAACAAGCTTTACCTCCTATCTCCTGCTGGTGTAAAGGATCATATTGGCCAAGGTGAAGAAGAGATCCCATGGCTTCGTGGTGCACAAAATAGGGATGGTTTAAAGTAAAAGTTTAAATTAAAAGATGTGAGAAAAAGCTTAGCAGGAATCTCAAGAAGACAAAGCTCTGAAATCTGGCACATTTGTTGTACAGGTCAATGGAATGGATTGAAAGGACATATTTTATGTAACATTTCTTAGCCATGTTACCTTCTAAAAATTATTATTTTTCATTTTTACTAGCCTTATGCATAAATAGAGAACATACTCAAGCATTTCAGCATTCATTCAGGATTTCAGTGACAGACCGAAGGGTTCAGCAGCTACAGAACTACAACTGTTTAGAAAACTGTACATAATCATGAGTAGTGGTAAGAATACAGTAGCCCTGAAATTTTCAGGGGAGGTAGCACAGACTTTTTTTAGAAGGAAATATTCAATACCAGTATGGCAGGGTTTGGAAGGGACCTCTGGAGATCATGTACTCCAATCCCTCCTGCTAATGCAGGATCACCTAGACCAGGTTGCAGAGGATCATGTCTGGGTGATTTTGAACATCTCTAGAGGAGGCTCCACAACCTCTCTGGGTAGGTTGTCCCAGTGCTCTCTATCCCTCACAGTGAAGAAGTTTCTCTTCATGTTCAGACAGAGCTTCCTGTGTCCCAGTTTGCGCACATTGTCCCTTGTCCTGGCCCTGAGCACCACTGAAGAGAGTCCAGCCCACCTCTTGACTTCTCCCCTTTAGATATTTAGAAGTATTGATCACTCATTATTGACGTAAGTTACTGTTAACAATTTCTCCTGCACCATTAGTTCTACCTCATCTCCATGTAAGAATGATAAATACTTTTCCAAAATGAAGCAAAGCCAGTTTCTGATCTATTGACACACCTATCTGTGCTAATGTAATTACTTTTAAGCAAATTAAATAGCAGGACACATCTAACAAAATGACTTTCCTCTTTCTTTTTTTTTTCTTTTAACAAGAAAAGGACTGCTCTCATGTATTTTCTCAATAAAGTTATCACTGCAAGATATGCATCAAACAGACATGAACAGCTCCAGAACTCAGGGGTCATCTATACTCCACAGAAGAAAGCCACTTGATACTTTTTCTTCTTTTTTGGCTTAATGATTGTGGTCAATATTTTTCCTGGACTAGAACCAGGGAAGATAATAAAATATGAGGCTTAATATCAGCGAGCAGCTGAACTTCAAGCTAATAGAGGACGTTCAGGTGAAGCTGAATTTTGCTGTTGTCTGCTATATAAAAGTATTGGCCAGCCTGAGCTAATAGCTCCTCCCTCCATTTTGCAGCTCAGACATACCGAACCATATCAATAACACCCTCAAACCACTCCCAACCCTGAAGTCAGCAGGTAGCTTCTGGGGCCTTTTAGATAACAGAGGGATAGAGAGCAGGGTGGCTGGCTCTGGCATCTTACTGTGCAGCTGAATATTGTTCTCCTGTTTCAAGAAGAACTCCATCCCCATGATAACCAGAGCTCCCAGCCTAATCAGAGGCGGTTTTTCCATTGCCACTTTTTAACAATAATGTACTACAGCCTCATCCAGTCTTTTAAATCAAGACTCCAGAGACAGGACAATCATTGAAACATGTTTTTCACCTTCCTCCCCCGCTTCACAATATGCTTATTATTGCCAATATAAGTTTTCAACACTCCACATAAAACTGGATAAGAAATTCAGTCTTGGCACTGGTGCCAGTTCAGTGTGCTGTCCATAAATGTTCTCTATGCAGAAAGGCTCCTGTTGCCAGTTCAAGACGATAAATCTTAATGACAGGAAAACCTTGTGCATTTGAATTCTTAAGGCAAAAGACCTAGTATTTGCATGGACAAATTTCAAAAGTCTAAAACTTACTTTATCCAGACAGAATTAAGAACTGCTCCTTTGCTCAGCAGTTGGTACAAACCACAAAATGCAGTGTACAGTATTAGTGATGAAACACTCATTACACTGCACTTAAAAAATAAATGTTATTATGAAAAAGCCACGTGTGTGAAGTCCACACAGCAAGGAGAATGAACAGAACAAATTGAGGAAAAAACCTATAAACAAGTCATTATCGATTTAAGTCTATCTCATAATTTCACTGTAAAACTAAAAGTGCATTTGAACTCAAGTATATCCTCTTTAATGAAGTGATGGGCAATAGGGAATGATTGTGGTTTATTTATTTATTCCTTTGATTTTCTTCCTTTTCATTTTTTAAACAGGAAAAGTTATATCAGCAACTTCTAAATGATACAAACATTCATATAAAACAGTATTAGAATTTTATTTTTAAATAAACCTGTATTTATACCTATTTATTCTATTCCCATTTTTATATATTGGGTACAGACCAGTCTTAATTTTACAAAAATCTCATTAAAAGCTCAGCTCCCAATAAGGCAAATGTAAATTTTGGAGTTTGTTTGAAAAGAAATTCAGAAATATCTAAAGTCTTTCTTACTACAGTAACTGTTATGACTAACCACACAAAAGATGGATGGTAAATGTATTTTCGTAACCAATTCTGTAATTATTGGTATACAAATTCAAGCTCACATATTTCTTACTGACCCATCACACTGGAAGTCAAAATGCAAGTCTTGATTCCCCTTGACAGTTCCATTTTTTTCAAGAAGCTGACAAGCACCTACTTTGTGATTGTTCCCTGGGAAAAATAAACTCGAAGGAGGGGAATTCACTTTATTTTTCATTTTATACCTTAAAAAAAAACCTACCCTAAAACTTCTTTCCCTTTTTATGCTTTTTAAGGTGAGAAAAAAATTACTTAGATACAGCTAACGTAGTATAATGAGTAAGAACCAATAGGCAAGGTATATTAGCATTCAACAACAAGGTGAAAAAAAGCCCAAAACATATGTACCTTTCTGCTTTAGGAATATGCACATGCACTTTTAGCTAGCAAAGGCTGGATCTTCGCTGCTTTGTGGGGGTTGACTATTTCAGTATGTGCTGGAGATGCTGAACTTGCAGAAGTTGCACATGTACTCAACCGACTTTAATTGGCATAAGATTTTGCCCTCTGAGAAGTTCCACTGACACGAATGATGTTAAGCAGCTAGAATAAAAGGCCAAAAACTGTCATAAAACGATTACTTAATTAATATACATGTCTCCACAAGATCTGGGTCAGCAGCCTCCTTCGTTCTTTCTTAACATCTCTTACTCTGCAGGACCAAAAGGGAAGCATGAAAATCATTAGATGAGTGAGCTGTTCTCAAGCTATAGTACAAAAGCGCGGATCCCTGAGTCTGCAATGATTGTGGTACCATCTAGTGGAATAATAATAGTTACACAAGCAGTAGCTGCATTCAGTATGTCAAAGGGTAGAGGGAGAGTTTGAATCTATAGCTGCACTATTGGTATCCATCCAGCAAAGGAAAGGTCACAGCACAAGAATATTTTGGAACTTCCATGAGAGTCATGACGGCAGTCATGTTATGGCATTGAATTGGTGGCACCTGAGAGAAGGACAGTCTCCATTACAAAGTGGTTATGAAATTATAAACTGCTCTGCTAATCCAGTAGTTTTAAGAGCTTTAATATAAAGTTTGAAAGGAAAACTGGAATAAAATAAAGTATGGATTTCTTGGAAGAGAATTGTGCCAGACTGACTTAGTAACTGGATCTCCAGACCAAAAAAATCCAAAGATTTAGTCTATCAAATTTTGGTAGAAAGTGTGATATATAGTGCACAGGAAAACACTACTGCTGGAGAAAACAGACATTAGAAAATGAGAATTCTCAGATGGGTTCAGACCTGGAAATAAGATAATGTCTGTTAAAAGAACGGGTTGCATTTTAATTTCAATATTTTCAAACTTTTTCACAAAAAACTTGATAATAACACAGTTTTCAAGTTTTCACAGAACTGGAGCCTTGCAGGCAGCACTGTCATTGTTAGAGAAATATTGGAGTATGAGAAAGGAAGTTGCATGATCTCAAAAGTTTAAGTGGTGGAAAGAGGATAGAGTTTAAAGATTTGCAGTAAAGGCTCACCCCCAAAAAAAAAGAAAAAAAATAATCATAGAATCGTAGGGGTTGGAAGGGACCTCGAGAGATCATCGGGTCCAACCCCCTGCCAAAGCAGGCTACCTAGGACGTATCACTCAGATAGGCGTCCAGACGGGTCTTGAATATCTCCAGAGAAGGAGGTGAAACCACCTCCCTGGGCAGCCTGTCCCAGGCTCTGTCACCCTCACTGGGTAAAAGTTCTTCCCCATGTTGGTGCGGAACTTCCTGTGCTCCAACTTGCAGCCATTGCCCCTTGTCCTGTCCCCACAGACCACTGAAAAGGGGCTGGCTGATTCCCCCTGCATCCCATGCTTAAGATATTTATAAACATGTGGTGGTTGAGCCCTGGCCAAAGGCCAGACGCCCACCAAAATCAGTCTATTACTTCCCTTCTTAGCTGGACTGGAGAGAAAAATATAATTGGGCAGCTCAAGAGACAAACTCGTTAATGACGCGGGCAAAACAGACTCAACACAGAGTGCTGAAGAGAAAGTTACCTAATTTATTACACTATGCTTAAGAAAAAACAGTGAAAAACCAGAGTCAGGAGTGCAACCAACAATCTTAAAACAAATGCAACCAGGTAAACACTTTCCCCCCACCACTCCCTCCTTAGCAGGCTTTAGTTAGAAGTTTGCTCCCTTCTTCCCTCCCGGTCGCAGCCCAGGAGGGGCAGGGACTGGGGAAAATGGGGGTCTTGGTAACACCTTCCCCCCACCCCTCCATTCTAAAGCAGACTTCCCTTTCAGCCATGATTTTGCTCCCTTCTTCCCCTCTCCTGCTCACAGCACAGGACGGGGGCAGGGACTAGGAGATGGGGGCTTCGGTCAGTCCCTTGCAAGATGGTTTCCTTCTCGGCCGGGATGGGGGCATCCATTCCACACAGCCTCCCCCTGCTGCACCGTAGGATCTCACCCACGAGAGACAGTCCTGCACGAACTTTCTCCAAGGCAAATCTCTTCCCACCAGGCTTCATCTCTGCTATGGCAGGCAGCAATAAATCACAGTGTCTCTCAGTCCCAGTCCTCCACGGGGCTATAGGCCTCCCCCAGCAAACCTGTTTGGCTCATCTCTGTAGGTCGCTTGTGCTGGCAGGGGCTCATCCCAACGTAAGTCACGGCATCTTCCCTATGTCTCCACCGGCTCCGCCCCTCTTGGAGCCTCTCCACCAGGCAGGTGGGGTTTCCGCCTGTTCCATGGGTCCTCTCCACCAGCTACTCCATGTGCTTCTGCTGGGGCTGCAGGGGTATCTCTCCCTCACCTGGGCGCCTCCTCCCCCAGCCTTCCCGGCCTTTTGTGTCTGTCAACTGCTTACATTTATATGCAAATATACATCCCAATGCCCTTAATGGGCCAAAATTGCAGCCTTCCTGGCACTCCGTGTTCTGGTGGAGTCTTTCTCTCCTATATGTGATTCTCAGAGGCACTATAAGCAGGCTTGCAGAAGATTCTAGCAGCCATTTTCTGCAGCCTCTGGTCCCTCTCTTTCTCTCTCACAGTACCCAACTATGCACAACCACAACAAAACATTAATTAGGTCCCCCCTTAGTCTTCTTTTCTCAAGACTGAACAGTCCCAGCTCACTCAGCCTCTCCTCATAGGGGAGATATTCCAGGCCCTTAATCATCTTTGTAGCCCTTCTCTTGACCCTCTCCAGGAGATCCCTGTCTTTTTTATACCAGGGAGCCCAGAACTGGACACAATACTCCAGGTGGGGCCTGACCAGGGCAGAGTAGAGGGGAGGATCACCTCCTTTGGCCTGCTGGCCACACTCCTCCGGATGCACCCCAGGATCCCATTGGCTCTCTTGGCCACCAGGGCACCCTGCTGGCTCATGGCCAACCTGTCATCCACCAGGACCCCCAGGTCCTTCTCCACTGAGCTCTTCTCCAGCAGGTCATCCCCCAGCCTGTACTGAAACAAATGGTTGTTGCTTCCCAGGTGCAAGACTCTACACTTGCTTTTGTTGAACTTCATTCAGTTTCTCTCTGCCCAGCTTTCCAGCCTGTCCAGGTCTCGCTGGATGGCAGTGCAGTGTTCCTGCGTGTCAGCCACTCCTCACAGCTTTGTATCATTGGCACTTGTTGAGGGTGGATGCTATTCCCTCATCAAGGTCGTCAATGAAGATGTTAAACAGGACTGGACTCAACACCGAGCCCTGGGGAACACCGCTAGTAACAGGCCTCCATACAAATTCTGCTCCACTGAAATCCTGCAGAAAGCAAGAGAATCATCAACTAGAATTGACCAAGAAAGAAAATAAATAAATATATTAAATCAAAGGATGATTAAACCACACCTGTAGATGCAGCACAGAAGACAGCAAGTTTGTTTTCACCAAGGGTAGAATGTACAATTTTCCAAACAGGCATTGATAGAAATTAATTTGAAAAGCTGCATAAAATTCTGACCACTGTTCAAGAAAACGGTGATTTAATCTGGAACAGGTGCTACTAAAATGATGTCAGAAGAAGAAATAAATAGTAGTATCAAAATTGACACTATTACATATGTGTATTTAGTAGCCTTTTAAGAACATGTCAGAGGCATAAAAACCTAGAAGGAAGAAAAAACATTAAGAGCAAAAGGCAATGATGGCAAGTAACAAAATAGGTATAAACCACTCATGAGTGCATTATGAACTGCAAATGGATCTAACTTTATCAGGTCTGGGGTTGAGGACAGCCTTCTCTAGAACAGAATGAGAAACAACCTAGCTGTAAGACAGAGCCGGACATGCGCACATAATATAGCTGCAATCCATCTCTAAGCAACTAAGGAAGGAGTAACTCCAATTGTATAGCCTGAATCTGAACTGGTCCTGCAGCAAGCATATAAATCCTCGCTCTGGTTTATTAACTTTCAGGTAGCTATTGATTTTTATAATATATTTGATTTTTTCATTGCTGAAATTTTTTTCAATAAGATGATGCAGTATCTCTTTACATGTTCAATTTCTAGATGGACTGAGTTTCATTACTTACATACTTAAAAGGGCCTTCAATCAACTTAGTCAATCTTTCTTAGTTGGAATTTTGTGCATTATGCTCGTAACGATGAATTAATTCTACTAAAATTACAAATCACCATGAAACTATGTGAATTTATTGCCCACACTAGAAGTAAGTTTCTTCTTCTAGACGGTGATCAGAAATGGAGAGGTAGTAATCTCAAACTACAGAGGTTTCGCCATTAAAGAATGCTTTAAGGCACAATCTCTAGATAGCTTCTGAAGCTCTAACAAGACAGGTTTGAATAAAAAGGAAACAGGAAAATGTTAATGCAAAGATCAGCTATACAGCCTGGACATTGAAATTAAATTATTGCATTTCCCATTACAACATTTTGTTTTAATAAATGTCTGAATAAGTGTATAGATTTGAACACTAATGGATTCTTCCTTCCTATAAAGGGGATTGGAATTAAGTTTTGGGAAATATCACTACAAATTTATGCTAATAATTAGGTGGCCATTTATTGAAAGAATTTTAACTTATTAGAAGACTGAAAGAGTATGCACCCAAGTTTTTTATAATTATAAGATGGCTTTTCCAGGTGGAGACTAACTACCTTTCAGTCTATATAAAACTTGTCTTTCACAGAAGTGAAAACTCAGTTCTACAAAATTATAGTATTGTTCTTCCATAAATAGAAACAAACCCAGATATTACCTCTGCATTTTGACTTATTAATCAAGAAACACAACCCATTTGACATGTACTTTTCCTTCCCTCTTACCTCCTTATGCAAGGAGTGCAGTGTCCTTCAGTAGGGTCTTTCCAGCTGTCACGTGGCACACACTGCCACATTTACCTGTGTCCTGGGAGACAAACTGACAAATGTGTTGCGTTCTAGAAGAACCAGATTATGGCTGCTTCTTCTAGAATTTGTGCTCCTGTGAAATACCCCTGACTCCACCAGCCGTAGACCTCAGGTGAGCTCATTTTATATTTCTATCCGGAACTATAAGCAGAAGCAACAGAGCAAATCACAGTAAAGGGTGTTTCCGCAGAAATTGACCTTAGGGTTGGTGATTTCCTCCCCCTTCCCCCCACCCCCCACCCCTCTACCTCTCCCCCCGGCCCAATTTGTAAGGTTCTGAGATACAAGCATTCAAACAGTTTTCCCAGCTTCTGCTGTGGAAATACCAGGAGTTTACTTGTTTCTTAGCAGAGCAGCGAGAGATCTCTGCATCTGCACACCTACAGCCTCTCTTGCAGGTCTCAAACTGCGCCTTCCTGCCTTGTCCTGGGGAACGTCGTTTGAGTGCATGGGATACGGCACATCCAATCAGTTCCATCAGAGCTAGTAACGTCTGTAATAGATTCCCGTGTGTGCTGCTCGCCGGTGCTCTTTTTGCAGTTCCCGAGAGACACCCGTAGAGGGAACTCGGGGATAACGCAGGAGTTAGGAGCGCCAGGCCGGGAGCGGTGGAGCTCGGCTTCCGTAGCAGCCGCAGCAGGCCCGGTGAGCCTGCTTCGCGGCAGAGCCAGGGGGCACAGCAGGGCCGGTCAGCAGTTTACTTCTAGGCTGGCGATAGTCTGCCCTAATCAAAAGATATTTCGGTTGGAAGTGTTGCTGGTGTTAAGATGCCTGCACAGAACTGCATGGACAGAGACTTGCTTGCACTCCTCGCACTCCCTCACGCTCCTTGCGTTCCCTTCTCTAAATAAGCCAAGCACTCAACATTTAAAATTTAGATCCTCAGCCACATCCATCTCAGAGTATTCTTGGGAATGTAACTTCATGGGCTGCTGTGCCAAGCCTAAGACCCATGTTTAACTGCCCCCGGAATCTCTTCAGTAGCACCTTTTTTTTTTTCCCCTGAATCTCCAAACCTCCTAGTAACCATTAGAGCATAACCAGGTGGGGACATGTGTTTCAGAGGCTCTGCCAGGTATTTTTTGAACAGACATCCTTGTATTTATTTAAATGTAATTCTGTAAGAACCAACAGAACTTCTGTACCCTCAGCCCTTTGGCTTTTGGTTGATTTATCCAAGATACCAGAATATCTTGTCTATTTTTTCTACACAGGGCTCTCCTTGTTGGTTTCTGCAAAAAGTCTTTCTACAGCTTGCCACAAACAGCTTTGAAAGCAATTTCTGCTACTTTAAAGTCATTTAATGGAGATAATATGTAAGAGTAAGTTCTTTTAGCTCAAACACTCTGTCCAGAATAGCCAAATGTTTGGCCAGAATCGTTCTTTATTTCTTCTAGGAAATTGAAATTGTATGCAACACAGTCCATAGTAAAAAAAAAAAAATAAAAAATTTCTGACTTAATCCACAGTAAGCATTAAAATGTTTGTAGTTGCAGACCTGAACCTCACTACATCAACAAACTTACTCATGTTGGCTACTATTATACACAGCTTAAACAGCGTCACTGCCCTATCCATTCCCACCAAATCTAGTGTGGGAAAGCTTCCCAACTGCTGGCAGCTTTACAGACACGGGAAAAAGTGGATCAAACACACTTGCTAATTCATGCAACCACTCTGCCTTTCCTCAGACATACCCTCTGTGTGGCACAACTGAGACTCCAGCATTTGGATGAGACATACCAACATAAAAAGCACTCATTCCAGAAAAGAAACATTTACCTGTATGCCACCTTGAGTATACTTTCACTCTGAAAACCTGCTAGCTCAGTTCAAGAAGCACCACAGTCACTGCTAAGAAAATATTGCTGTATGCTGCCTTACCTCTTCACACTTACTCTGGTGGCTGCTGCAGGCCATTAAAACACACTAGTAGACACACCAATATCCTTTCATGGGGTGGCCATCACAAAGAGGACAACAGTACTACCTGCTTTTCTTATCAGGAAAGTAGCTAGCTACTAGTTGGACCATTTACGGTTTCTGCAAAGTATGATGGTATACAGTAGGTAATTGGTCGTCAGGGTATTTCTCCATTTAGCAGGACTCAGGGCTGCAACAGGGGATACAACACATGGGTACGCAGCAGGCAGTGAGCAAAAGCAGTTTTTTCCTTTGTGAAAGTGTATTTTTCCATCTTTGGTTTTCATACAGACTAAATGAATGACTTTATATGGGATACAAATATTCAGTTACAATAACAACATACTAAAAAATTTGCCTCTCAGCACATTATATGCAATACCATTTATCATTATATTCATTTAAAAAAACAAAAAAACACCACCAAAACTTGTCAAGATCCTGTTTTCTCATCCTACAACCCCCTTTTTTACTGTCTTTTTACTGCAAATAAATGAATATAAAAATTAAATAAACCCAAGTTAATTATTCAAAAGAAATCCAACTGCTCAGATTAGTAACATTTTACTCTCAGAACAGCACGATCTGGTTACTTCTGACCACAAGCTTTACTATCCTTAAAAAATCAGATTCTGGATCTACATATAAATCATACACTTGAATTGAATCACCTGGAAAAGAAGCAAGCTTAGTAGAGCCTTTGCATTTTTACTGTGGGGAAAAAAACAAATCCCGATCTGCAGCAGAGGCAGTCTGTAACTTAATCATTGCACAGGTGCCACAGAAGGCCAGACCTGTAAGAATATTTAGGGGCTGTGAGAGAGATACTCTTCAAAATCTATTGTAACTGTCTAAAGAAATACAGAGAGAGATGTACCGAAATTCTAAAAAACCTTCATGTATCTGAGCATCCCCCTATAACCACTCTCATGGACAGTTTGAGGGCTGAAAAAGTCAGGGAGTAATTAAGTAGTATAACTCGGCCTCCCCCTGCAAGCAGCTGTCAAAGAATGTTTTTGAGTATCTCTGGCCTTCAAACACTCTTGTTTGGGCTGGGAAGGACTGATAGGTATAGCAAGCATGACCTCTCCCACCCACTGCTTCAGATAAGGCTCAAGGAAAGAGAAGCGGAGTTCTGGGTCACTGTGTGTGGTGCTTGCTGGTTTGAAGGAAACATGGACACACTATGCAAAACAACTTGTCTGCTACAGTCAGATACAGGATTATGCAGCTGCCAGTTGTTACAGGGTTTCTAGTCCAAATGCTACTCTCCACTGACATGTCTGTCATGAGCATCTCTCCACTGCAAAGAGACAAACAAGGAGTACAAGCATCTAGACGGTTGAGGCTTACCCCATCATCAGCACAATGGAGACAGAGTAGATATATTCCATTTAGTGACAAGTGCCTGCTGCTGAGAAACTAGGTATTCCCTAATTCAGTGCTTCAAAGTATTTACAAAATATGCAGAGGAGGCAGCTGGAGCTTGCAGGCAGGAGAGTAATGTGTATGTACCAAGAGGTGCTTGCCTTTAAAGGTCAGCTGCAAATAGATAAGATCAACAAACCACAGTCTTGTCTGAAAATAAAACAGTAGAAAAAAAACAAGCTGTTTTTATAATTTCAGCACTGATTTCTAGTGGAATAGACAAATACTTAGATTTTATAACCAGATTACTTTACTTTTGAAACTCTCAGGAGATGCCACATCTTGCAACTGGCTCTGTCTAGGTAAATGCATTATGTAGCTCTTCGTAAAAGCCTCAAGTAACTCCTGTATCTGTGCAGGACATAGTACCCTGACTTCAACTTGAACATATTTTGCAGATTCTTTGCTGTTTAAGCACCAGAGTTAACAGGATGAGGGTCAACTGATAAAGAAACTCTTAATTGTTTTCAATTCTAGACGCCTTTAAAATTAAAGCAAATCCACTGTTCCTGTAAAGAAGTTGAAGGTTCTTGCAAGTCAGCCATAAAGATAACAGTGAGGATGTGTTTGCAATCATAACCAAACACTGCAGATTCAGAGCTGAGTCTGACCAAGTGCTCAAGGATGCTGTCTCTTTACAGGACAGAACCAGCATCTGTTAGAATAAAATTCTGGCTTTTTTATTGGGGGCATCTCACAGAGACTGTGTTTCAGTATATCACTGAAAAATTTTACCTCAGCCCTTACTACACCTTAGGTGAGCAGAGAGCAACTGAGGCAGTGATCAAAAGCACTGACTGAAAATCTGGGAAAAAGCCTCAGTCTTACCCTCCCAGCCTGATAAATCCGGAAAATAAACATATTGTGCCGTATAGCAGTCATGCATAAAGCAAATGATCAAGTTGAAAAAAAATTTCCAGGAACTTCCTGGATTGTCTGCAGCTCACCATGTTACTTTTCCAGCAGATGTTGGGATGGTTGAAATTCCCCAGCAGGACAACAGCCTTCAAGCATGATGCCTTCTGTAGCTGGAAGGTTTCATCAGTAGCCTCTTCTTGGTCAGGCAGTCTGTAGTGGACACCAACCACAGGACTGGCCGAGTTTCTCAGTCTTTAGTTCTTACCCACACACTTTCGACTTCCTCTTGGCGATTCGTTAGGGACTCCTCTTCACTCTGTACCCATTCCTTAACACAGAGGGCAACACCTCACCCTTCCTTCCTCATTTGTCCCTTCTGAACAGCTTGTAGCTATTGATAGCCTCATTGATAGCCAATCCAGCCATAGGATTCATCCCACCAAGTAATGGTCGCTAGGCCATAGCTTTCCAGCAGCACAATAGCTTCCAGCTCCTCCTGTTTGTCCATGCTGTGGGAGTTTGTGTAGAGGCACATCAGCTGGGCTGTTGGCTATGTACCTCCCTAGAGGAACATCTCTTGAGGTGTTTCATGGGTGTTTCTGTGGACTATGAACACCTCAGGACCCCTGACTCACCTCCATAAAACTTTGACTGTGCTGCAGTGTCCCCAGCATGCCCCAGGGCAACACACTGAAGGCCCCCACTAGCACCTCATCCCTCCAACCCTGATATATCATCCCACAACTTATCACAGACAAGTCTGGCGTTATTATTCCCCTCCTCTTTCACATTTAGTTTAAATCCCTGCCAATCAGCCCCACAATCTCTTGGGCAAAGATTCCTCCTTTGAGAAAAGTGTTTCGTATTTGACACCACCAAGCCTGGTGCCATGTAGGCCATCCCATTGTCAAAGAAACCAAAATTGTGGAGGTGACACCAGCCATGAAGCCATGTATTAATAGATCAGATCCACTTGTTCAATCCAATGTCACTGCCTGCAACTGGAAGGAGAGAGGAAAAAATAACTTGTGCCCCAGATTCCCACATCAACTACCTTAAGGCCCTGAAGTCACTTTTAATTGTTCTTGGACTACAAGTCACAGCTTCTTCTCCACCTAGATGGAAGATCAGTAATGGGTAATAGTCAGAGGACCCTACCAAGCTAGGAAGTTTCCTGGTGATGTCCTTAACCTGGGCACCAGGAAGACAGCAGACTTCCCTATGAGGAGGGTCTGCTTGATATATTGTACCCTCTGTTCCTTTAAAGAGGGAGTCACTAACAACTACGACTTTTCTTTTTCCTTATTGGTGTGGTCATCATGCAAGCAGAACACTTTTCTTATCTTGGAGATACCTCTGGTGTAGATGGCCCATCATCTGCATCCTCATTTGAACAGGCTTCCTCAACTAGAACTTCATACCTATTATTCAGAGGTACAGGGAAAGGTGAGATGGACAAGGAGAGGATTCTTCTGCTGCCCCGAGCATGAACTCTGTTCTTTTAGGATCCTGCTGTCTGCCTGACTAGAGTAAGATATAGGGGCCCCTTGTTCCTGATTGCATTTTGACAGGTATTCCTGTTTCTGTTTCAAGGAGAGCAGAGCCTGGCTCCCACCAGTCTCTCTCTTGTTCAGCCTCCCTGACACTTCTTAGCTTTCTACTTCCTCTCACAGCCCTACCACCATGTTGAGCAGATTGTCCACCTGATCACAGTGAACACAGCAAAGCTCATCTAGTCAAAGCCCCCTGTCATGGTCAGGGACACCCTTCCCTAGATCACATGGTCCAAAGCCCCTTACAACGTGGCCTTGAACACTGACAGGGAGGGGGCAGCCACAGATTCTCTGGGCCACCTATTCCAGGGCCTCATAGGAAAGAATTTCTGCCTTAAATCTAATTTAAATCTACCCTCCTTCATCTTAAACCATTTCCCCTTGTCCTGTCACTCTATGTTCTTGTAAAAAGTCCTCTCCAGTTTTCCTGTAGGCCACCTCCAGGTAGTGGAAGAATGCAGTAAAGTCTTCCCCAGACTCTGCTCTTCTCCAGGCTGAACAACTATCTCAACCTGTCCTTATAGGAGGGGTGCTCCAGCCCTCTCACCATCTTTGTGGTCCTCCCCTGGACTTGCTCCAACAGGTCTATGTTTTCTTGTACTGAGGACCCCAGAAATGAACATAGTGCTCCAAGTGGGGTCTTCTGAGAGTTCAGTGGAGGGGAAGAATCACCTCCCTTGACCTGCTGGTCATACTTGGTTTTGATGCAGCAGAAGACACAGTTGGGTTTCGCAACTGAATGTGAGTCACTGGTGTGCCCTTGCAGCCAAGAAAGCTAACTGCACACTGGGCTGTATAAGCAAGCATATAGTCAGTAGTCTGAGGATGTGATTATTCAGGCTAAACCTGCAGAACTGAGGATCCCAAAACTGGGGGCTATACAAGACTGACATTAATGTCTTGGGGGATGTCCGGTAAACAGCTATGAAGATGGTCTCAGCTGAAAACTTATGATGTACAAAGACAGGCTGAGGGAAATGCGTTTGAACAGCCTTCAGAAAGCTCAGTCTAGCTCTTTTGCTGGCTGCAGCTCCCTAATGGAAGGTGTAGAGAACCTGGACTTTGACTCTTCTGAGAAATAGAACAAGTAGCAAGTGACATAAGTTAATATAAAATCTGTACTATATGCCACATAAGGTATTAGTGCTCTTTATCTAACTGGGCCCGATTTTTCTACCTGCATTTCTTCCTTATTAGCAACAAAATTTGCATTATAAAGACTCCATTCAGCAAGACTCAGGCAACCTGAACCTGAACCTTGATAGAAGAATGTTATTTATTGTAATTACAGTTGGCTTGGTTTTTATGAGGCATGAAATCCAATAAGAGAAGTTCCACACAAGCTCATGATAACATTCACATACATAAAATAACTCAATCCAGTTGAATTTATGAGGTTATCACATTTTAATTAAGCTTTGGTGAAATGCAACTATTATTCAACTAAATTAAAAGGTAGATGCAAAATCACATTTTTTCCTAAAAATTATGCATTCCACCTGGAAGAAGGAGGCCTTATTAAACAACAGCCGGCTCATGTACTGCAATCACATCTGTATCACAAGGATACTATTACTTTGGGAAGCAAAGCAGAAAAGACTGCTTCTAAGCCACATCATGTGTGAACACAGAACAAAGAAGGGATGACCTTCAGTACAGCTCAATACAGTTCAATATTAACACTGAAGAGCAAGGAAACATGGTTGAACTCTCCTATTATGGCCTTCCACGAACTCTTCCTTGAGGTAATCTTTAATATTGATAGAGGGACACAGGAATCACACCTGCAAATGCTTTGGTTCTCCTGATAATTATGCAGAAGTCTGGAGTCCACATATCACAAAATGAAATCAAGTTTTGATCCTCAGCACTAGCCCCAAACACGACTTCGCTCTAGCATCCTGTGTATGGAGCTACATTTCTCTCCCTCACAGCTAATACATGCCCCAGAGAGCTTCCCCCTGAAAATAACAGACCTTTTCACAGGACAATGTGTACACAGAGAAGGGTGCAGTACCTTTGTATTGTATAAATATCTTCCTTAAATATTGTCAATGTGCACAAGGTGTTTGTGTTGCTCCTGGTGGCTCGGACAACTATACACATTCCCTCTTTCTTTCTCTCATCCCTGGGCCTGCAGAGAGTCTGAGAAGTATTACCACAGGAGCAACAGGAGCATCTCTTCTCTGCTTACCATTAACTTCCAAATCCCTCCTATGGGATAGTTTGAGTTTCATCTTTGCATGTATCTTCATTTTTAACATATTGTTGTCATCAAACCAAAGATTTTTTTCCTTCAGGAGTGGGTTTGTGTGAGGGATTTAAGTTCTGTTGCAGCATTTGTTATATCTATATTCATAATACATCTAGAAAGTGTTTAGAATTCAACACCAGCCTCTGTGGAATGAGTCTGCAGAGGGACATAAGAACCCCAAGAACTTTTGCTGACTGCACATACAAGTAGGAATAGAGAAATTCCTCTTCCCTGAACTGTTAAACCTCATCAGTACACAGCATATCTTATATGCAATGCTCTTTGCTCCGTAAATTAATGATGCGGTTCTGTGAAAACATATCCTTCTTACTAGATCAGTGAGAAGTACAAAGCATAGCTAGTCTTTCTGGTTACAGCAAAACTGTAAAAATTACTACTTTTGAGAAACTGTTGATCTTTCAAAGAAAACGCAGCAATTGACACCCTCCACCAGCTCCCCATGACAAACTCAGCTATCCCACCCTGGTATACTCAAAAACAGTAATTTTGGGGTTCTCCTTTAGAACAACATTTGAAAATATTGGTTCAATAGCCAAGAGTCCTCAACCATGTTGAGCAGGCCAGATGGACACATTTGAACTGCATTTCTCTGAATATCAGCTGGTAAAACACCACTGTTATTAATCCCAGCTCGTCAATCTGCCTGGTTTAAGATGTGTCTGTTTCCTTGTTACTATAACAACATTTTGGCTTCACAATGGTTTTCTGCTTTGTCTATTCCAGGCATAAATTGGAAATCTTATTTAGCACTTGCCTATATCCAGGAGATAAGTTGCTTCTTTGCACCAGATGAATATTACCTATCATAAATGAAAATATACACACTCAGAGTTTAGGCATAGGCATAGGTAGCTTCCCAACTTTAATCCTCTGCTGGAGTTATCCATGCAATATCTTTATTTCAGGGAAACCCCTCCAGAAAAAACATAGATAAATGGGGACACTTTCCAGGCAGGTAGAATAGGTGGCTTTTGGATTATTTTTTAATCTGTGAAAAGAAAAGGGCATCCTAAGTAACTTCTGGTCTGTGCAGAAGAACCTGCAAGTTTATATGAAAAAAGATTAAAAGATCAAAACATAAAAAAACAGGATGAGAAAAACAATCATTGCTCCTATAGCAATTCTGTGAGTCAGGGAAACTGGAAATAGAAATTTAGGAAAAGATATTTGAGCTGGCTGGTATTACTCAATTGCAGTGGTATTACTCACATGACCTGATCTTAAACTCATTGGTTACAGACTATTTAAGAAAGGCAGCAGGGATATTATATGGTTTAGAGCTACAATTTAGAAAGACAAGACCTTTATTGTATACTAATTCATGTATTAAGTTATAAATCACAAAATGGGATAACTCTAGGACAGTGAAATAGGCTAATGAATAGGCTGGGGAAATAGAAATAGCAGTCCTTCTACTTCCTAAAACATTCTAGGAAAATATGTGTCCACCTACAGAACATCAATTTAGGAGGTCTGGGTGCTGTACAAGTAGATCAAGTAGATAAAAGCATTCTTATGCTTTCCTTATGTGAAAGCAGAATTCAGTTCTGATTAATATACATACTGGGTGCTTTAAAAGATCCAGTCTCTCAAAGCTGAAGAAAAAAATTGAATGGAAAGAAACTTTTAAGTCCAGAGAACTGGAAGGCATTACCTCCACTGCCTCATGGTCTTTCCAGTGTCACAGCAACAACGTTCCTGAATTAGTTGAGCATGCTTCACCAAAATGTCCACTCTGTATGCCATGGGCCTGAAAAAATACCGTGTTTTCTGTCAATCCAATATGTGTGGAAATTCTTTCTTAACTTGTTGCCTGGACATCAATTCAATTTTGAGTATTTGAGAAGATATTAAGCATCTACAAGACATATAATACCAACAGCACCTTGCCTGATACACTGCCCTCTTCCCCAAGCAGTTGCAGTAAGTTACTAAGTGTTTATAGGAAGGTACTCTTTGCCTTTTTCTGCAGTTTATTGAAAAGGAAGAAAAAAGAAAATGTCTCCTGCAGCTCAAGGTGGTCAGTAGCAACCCTGTAGCAATCCTGGGCCTCATACAATATGTGGTAACAACCACAACAAATACTGATCATGAATCCTTCAATCCTTCTTTGGAATACCAGGCAAAGAATCATTTCTAGATGCTCCAAACTGAAAAGCATTACTGAAGGTGGCTGTAATTACAAAAAAACCCAAAACCAAGAGGAACGAACATGTTTGTAACAGCCAAGTACGTATGTGAGTATGGAAAATACTAGGCTACCAAAAAGAATAATATTGGATAAAAACACAGATAAAGGAAAGTGAAACTGAAAGAAATGACTAAAACACCATGGCTGGTAAAATTAAAGATGGAAGGTTTGAATTATCTGAACTTACCAGGCAAAAGAAATATACATACGGTAAAACTATTGAGCATGTTAACTGCTGATGGCCACCACAGAATAATTTAGACATCTCTGTTTTTATATTGAGCTTGGAATGAGTTGAATTTTGAATTATTTCATCTTCCTGGAAAATCACATAATTTTCATTCCAAAAAAGAATTGAGAGGACCTTAAGCACTCTGCGAACTGCATTTTTATAAATCTGCAAAATGGCAAGCTAGCATCAACCACAGGCAAGATCAGGGAAAGACTGTTCCATCAGAAAAGCACTACAGTGAATGCAAGAAATCTTGCCTTGTGGAAGTCCTGGGCAGCTGGTATATCAGAAAAAAAAATATCTGTGAGGGGCAAATGGGTGTTTCTAATGGGATCCGTTCAAATCAGAATTTAACAAAAACACATGAACTCCGAGCAATATCTGTATTTCCCATCATGAATCATTGGAGAGGTAAATGAGATGTGAACCAGCATAGACTGGCCTGTGTGACTTCATTTCAGCAGCATCACTTTTAACATGGCTAAATGCTATGACATATGCTTAGAAAGACAGGCTGTGAGGCACACTGTTAGGGTAGAAGATTGTATCCTGGAAAGCAGCAGCTGTAAAAGGCGTGTTCAAACATATGCTGCTTGTGTAAGAAGCTAAATGCAATTCTCAGATGCATTAGCAGGAAACCTGAAGGTGGGAATAGGGAAGTAATTTCATACAGAGCCTTTCATTGGAATAATTTTACCAAACCTGATATCAACACTTTCTTTTCATAAGGAAGCTGACAATTTGGAAAATATTCAGATAGATCTGCAATGGTGATTCAGGGAATTATGAGGAATGGATTATGAAGAATGAGGGAGCTCAATGCATTTTTTTTTTTTGTTTAAAAGATGTTGTAAAATAGGTGGGGCAGAAAAATTTCCAGCAAGGTCAGAGACTTATGTGTGAGAGCATGGTACATCACCAAAGATACCATCAGGCCAGCTTTACAGTACATGGAAAAATGGCTCAAACTCCAGGCTTGTGAAAATGTGATTTCTGAACTATTTATGGCTTTCTAAATGCCTGTAGGAAAATCAAAATTATCTATGGATTTTTGGCTGGAAGTAGTCAAGAGGCAAATTCTTCATGCTACATATGGATATCAAAGGAAGATTCTACTGACAAATGATGTATCTGTAATTCAGCAAAAGAGGTGAACTTTGACCAAAAAGCAAAGAGTATTTTGTATCTTTTGTCCTAGTTTTGAAAACATGGGAAATTTCTCCAATCCTTTACATTTTGATACACATCTTGAGAATGGAAGAGAATTTTAGTGAATAGTTGGTGTTTAAAAAATAAATGTTATACTCTGCTGATATATTGTATTTATACCATATTCAGAAACTTCACTCTTAAAAATAGGTATCTGTATTACCTGAGTTAAAGAAGTAGTTACTAGTGGTCGTCTTCTTGTCATTCAGGATGTGTCATTAGTAGGTGAAAAGAAGTACACTTCCTTAAACAAAATGTTATGTTACCAAGTGAGTCCTGTAACCTTTCCAGTAATGGCAAAAACATCCCACTCCACTTGTACCAATACTTCACCAAGATTTGGTGAGGTAAATTTACTACCATTCTTAAAAAATCTTAATTTTCCCTGGAGCTGAATCAGATAGTGACTATAGATAAAAAATTGCAAAGGCATGCAAAAATATGAAGTCACTCAATTTAGGACCAGGATCTTGGATTTTCAGTCAGATGCCTAGAAACATAAGTAGTCATAATTCACAGGGAAAAAACATAGGAGAAAGCAGTCTTCTGTGGATGTCACTAAGGAAAATCTTGTAAAGAAAACCTTTCTTTCATGAATTGCCCACTTTCAGGATCTGAAAGCTAAGTCAGGAATGAATGATTTGAATTTCTTTATATATGTCAGCAGCACTTACTTAAAAATCAATTTTTCAAGCAATGGAAGATCTGTGAATATGTATTCTCATAAATACAAATTAGATTAAACCAGAAGTTTGATTTATTCACTCCTTTGTTGTTCATACACGGAAATATTTGGCTCATGCAGATGATTCTTTTTTTCAGCACGAGGAAGATGTGTTTCTTTATAAACACATGCAATTTCACCTAAAAGTACACTGTATGTATGATGAATGGACTATGTCTCTTCATAAAAAAAAAATCCCTGTCTTTTTTTCCGACAAAAATTGAATTGACATTGCCACTGATTTTCATTACAAGTAAGGCAGCAGCAACTGTGAGAGATGGCGAGTCGGATTCTTTCATCAGATACAGTGGCACAAACTCGGTATTCTGCTTATCATGCTTTTGTTTCTGAGAACCTCGTGCACATCATAAGCCCTTGGAAGTCTGCTTGAATTGTTTTCTTAAGAAATTGTAACTGCAGAAACAAAAATACACGAGCAGAAACATAAAGATACGAGTCTTAGCTGTGTCTTTGTGAGGAACTGCACAAACTGTTCTTCCTGAAAATTGTTTCCTGTTGAAATTTACAGTCTGAGAATGGAATATTTTCTCTAATGACATTAAACTGTGACTTATTTCTGTTTTGGCAGCAAGGGTCAAATTTGCTGTTTAACTATTTTTCTTTTCATGTAATGG
Source organism: Hypotaenidia okinawae (assembly GCA_027925045.1). Lineage (NCBI taxonomy): Eukaryota > Metazoa > Chordata > Aves > Gruiformes > Rallidae > Hypotaenidia > Hypotaenidia okinawae. The sequence continues at coordinate 18,121,256 of BSDF01000005.1, read as the reverse complement.
TGAAAATCCTTGATTAACAGCTGCATTATTGTATTTACCACTGCTTATTTTCTGTCCTATGTGAAAAAAATATATCTGCAAACCCTTACTTCCTATAAAGCCTATGTTTTTAAATAAGTAATGAAAGAGAAGAAGAAATATACTTTAAAAAAAAAAAAATTCTCATTAGTAATCTTCTAAAGTGAGATAACAGGAGGGTTTTCCGGTGTAGGAAATACCATAAAAGAATCCAGGAAAAATTATCCGCTGAGAGTGCAATCACATGATTCCATAGGGAAGGAAAAAGCCTGGTTGTTTGAGGTCACAGTTCAAGGGACAGAGCAGTTATGTCTATTCCATCAAAGCCAAGAGCTTGAATTGAGCTTGGAAGCCATTCTAAAATTATATCACAATGACAAGGTGTGAGTACATGGTTGAGCCACAAGACTAAGAAAAAAACCCCAACATTTTCATGTCTGTTTGTTCCCAAGGAAAGCAAATAATTAATAATATAGTAACTACATTTGTAATTTTGTCATCCGTGTTTTCAAATTTTAGCTGAAATGTATTATTGTCAAGAGTAAGATTTGTGTGGCTGCCTGTGGCAGCACTCTCAAAGTAGAGACGTGAACCTCCACTTTTACAAATGGAGCATATTAAGAAAATAGTTTCAAGTGGTAAACATATGAAAACATGAATAATTTCTCTTTTCTAGAAGCAGCAGTCTGTAAAAGAAATTGATTGGGAAAAACCAGGGGGGTTATTTAACGTGGTTTTCTCAGTATAGACTTTGGATGTCACTGAAGCTTCATTAAAGTATGTATCATAAAATTATAATTGAAGACAATGTGATGGTATCATCAGCTGTTTAACGGTATAGAACTTTCATATGAATAACAAATATGCTCTATACAAACTTCAGTAAATGAGAATGGATATTCCATTGAAAACAATTCAACTGATCTTATTCAACCAGATCCGTAGCTGGCAGGCAGAAGTACATTTCTACTGAGGTCATTGGCCCACATTTGCCTGGATCATGGACACACGATCACTGTTTTTGTAACTCTGCAAAGAAACAGAGAAGGCCTGGGGAGACCTCTTTTCACTGCACAGCCTCTTTTCTAGTCTCAGATTATTTTAAAGCACTGCTGTCTCTGAAAGCTGAGATTTAATTCATGCTTATTCTCTTAACTTCATACCAATTTCTCCTAATCCTTAGTGCCTGTCTCTTGAGTCCACTGAGAGAAGTGTTCTTTGCCCTGCTCCCTCACCCTGATTCCCTTTCCTTTGAGTGGACATAAGGCACAAGGCATTAATGAAGATATGTAAGGAAAAAAGCACAACTGCAATGTTAGCGACTGGAACAGAGGATGGTGAAAGGGCAATTTGTGATTTTAGACAAAGGAATATAGTGAAAAAGGGGGAGATATTGCCTGCATAAGTAATGGCACTGTTCTGATAACAGATACAGTAGTTTTCTTGTCTCAGTTTTGATTTCTGCATAACCACTAAAGCATTTTCTTTCAGAACCTCCTGACACCTGGCCATGTCTTTCTCTCCCTCTTCCACATTGTCTAAGCCCAGTGATTAACGCAGCACCCAGGGTGTAGAATAACAAGGTCTCATCTCCTCTCTTCAGCTTGGAGGAAGGTTTTGATTTCTCACTTGTCAAGCAAACATCGTAAATTTTGAACAGTGGAGTATGAAGTGCCTACCTCAGTCTTTCCCATTGAAGGGACAGCAAAATAAGAGACTGAAGCAGCAAGGGAAAAATGTGGAAGAGGTACGAGAGAGGAAAATGGAAATGCCAGCCTGAAGCACTCAGGATTCCCCGAGGCTGTTGGAAGGCTCCATTGTCACCAGTGTATGCTGACAACTAACATGATTGTGACACAGAAACCTATGTACTCTAACACAGAACTGAGGAACTGGCCTAATGGGGGTAAGAGGAAGAGATATTAATGTATGTATATACCTCAGGTCTTAATTCCAACTTTTCAACATCTGAATCTGGTCTTCAAGCTTAGTGGTACCTCTCTCATTGCCTGTGACCTCAAATGACAATTAAGGGCAGGAAAGAGAAAATCATTAAGGCAAAATATTTTTGACAGTGAACTAAGGAACACACCACCACCAATGAGGAAGGATTTATCTAAAAATAAAAGAATCAAGCATCCCAGAATAACTTTCCAGACTGTTTCATTTTATAAATGAGGACTACCAGCACAATGTCTATATCTCAAGGCGTATTATCTAATACACACAACTAAATAAATGTTGATAACCTCTAGCTGACAGAACATGAATCGGAAAGCCTATGCTGCACCACTAGTTTGATATATTGTTCTACTCTATTTTGTTTTCTGCAGGTGCTATTGGCAGCTCTGCCTGTTCTGTGAGGAAAATTTCCAAAAGTCACTCTTTCCCTGCCAGCACAATGTTTATATTCATGATACAACTTGTTGGCATATAATACTGAATTCTATGAATGATTATGCACTGGTGCATTTTTTCTCTTAATGAATGAGACACATTCACAGAGGATTAATACTGGCCTTTAATTCTTATCCCAAAGTTATTTTTAGTTTTATTTGTGCAAAATAATAGGAAAATCAGTACTTATAGCAAGATTCTACCTACTTAATATTAGCTAAAAGTTATAAATTTAGCATAATCCACTTATATGGTTTTATAATCAATTTTATAATCAGTGACCTATCCATGTAAAAGAGCATGTAGAGTTAATTTTATTCTAATGGATCCTGTGCCTCTACAGTGTTGGTAGAGGAAACAACTAGTTCTAAAATGGCCAAGCTAGGTGGGGTAGATCCCAGCTATCTAACAGCTGGGTAATACATACCAAGAGAAAACTAACAGTATACTTCTTATATTCATTCTGCAGGATAAAATTGATTTTCCATCTTGAGGATTAGTCTTTGTCTGACAATCTCTCACTGAGTATGACTAGAAATTAAATGATAAAGAACAAGAACATTATTTGAGTTCATGGAGAAGATCCTCCTATATTCAGGTACGTTTTCAGCAGACTGAAGAAGCAATGGCCAGCAGAATCACTCTTCCTGAAGTACAACCACTGAAGTATTAGCATTATATAGGCTGAAGTAGCCTCTGTAGTGTTTTGGCACTTAACAGCAAAGACATCTTTATTCAGTTTGCAGAATACCAATAAATTACCTTAAAAATATTGCTAGTTCAGATTCTTTAGCTCTGAAAAGTACATGAGAGCAATGGGCAACACCAATTGTTTCATTCCCTAGTGACAGTTCCCCACAAGAGTAATGCTAATGGGAAATCAGAGTATTTGTGTAATAAAACATGTCCACATGCACACAGGCAAAGAAAGTAGCCTATGGTGTCTACCTGTACACTCACCATTTACCCATCTGAATGGTGGTAGAGTTAAAAAGGGCATTTGAGTATGAAAATAGAAATATATAGACTCAGTTGTTGCTTTCTTGTTCACAGATAGTTGCACTACACCACTGTGTGTTTTCCTGGTAGCTCAGAACCCGTTCCACTGTCAGACACTGTTCCTTTACAACCCGAGAGAAGTTGATGACATAAACATATCCTTTTCCCAAACACTTTGGTTGTGTGTGTTTTAACCTTTAACTCCTGCTTGTTGTTATGGGTGAGATGTCAAATATTTGTTGTGAGCCTTTGGCAAGGGTTTGGATATGTTTTCATCACTCTTCCTCTAAGTAAGTAGGCTGCAGTCAGAGAAGCACTGCAGGGAGGTCTCCCTTCCCCCATCCCCCTGGCCACTTCCTCGGAGCTCAAACAGGAAAGTGAGGACAATGCAGAGGGACCAGCCATGGGCTCACAGTAAATCTGCAGTTACTTGAAATGTCACTTCCTGTTTTTGAAGGCTACAGAAGAATAAATACCCTTCTGGGCTTCGATGCAAAGCCAAGGGGCCCTGGCATGTGCAGTCCCAGTGTTGCCTAGTCTGGGGACAGCAGAAGCACAGAGCCACGCTGCTCAGATAAACACTTCCACGGGTGGCAATCAATCTTCCTCCAGGGGCATATAAATACTATTTCAAATGTGTAAATGGGATTGTATCCCAACTAAGGCTGCTAACTTTGCCTTAGAAAAATAGGCTTCAAAAGGGAAGTGCTTTATACACATTAAAGGCGAATTTTCATTACCAATCTGTATGGATTTAATTTGTCCAATGTCTTCAGCCATAGCAGCCCCTGTCACTTTGTCCCTTACAAATATCTGTGTGGTTTCAGTAGATCCTGCTGGAAATAGCACCACACACAGTCTTCCCCCTAATGTTTGGGGTGAATTTTTTTCAACTCTATGCAATCTTCATCCAGTTTATCACAACAACACTCCAAAGTGAGCTGTGAGCATAGGCAACAGAAGAGACAGGAATGAATTAAGTCAACACTGGCTTAATAGAAAGCTACTTACAGAACTGTGGTGTTAGTGTAAAGGATATTTCAAATCTGTAATCAGTGTCCAAGCTGTTAAATAAGGATTTACAGTAAATTTTGGCATCACAGGAATGCTTTACCAACCCCACTCGTTTGCAGACCAAGTTCTGTTTTTTGAAGAACAAAGAAAGCTCTCAGAAATACTTTTTTTCACACCTCTGAGAAATGTGGCAAGGTGCATTTCCATGTGCCTACCTGCCTTGCCAGGTTCAGGTATACTTAATTCATAAAGTAATATACATGCATATTCTGAGAATGCCAGATCAGGCATAAGGAGAAAGCAGTGCTGCTGATTTTGAAGGGCTGATGGTGGAAAACATGTTGCTAAAGTGAGTAGATACACGGTCAAGTCAGGAACTGTTTTGTGGTAAAATTGGGTTTCTCACTGCCTAAGCAGTTTTCTGAGAAACCCAATTTCAAGCATATTGCTTAAAGTTCTCCAAAACTATTTAAAAATACTTCCTGGATGTTGTTCCTGGTAAATCCTACTGACCAGAATTTTTCATTTGTTGCTGTTTTCCTTATTTATATTTACCACTTGTTCTTGCTGCTTTAAGCTAAATACTCATTAAAGAAGGGAAACAAATATGAGGAAGATAGGAAAAAAATTATTAAATCATGATTATTTTTCTGACATCAAAATAGTATGTACAGTACAACCAGGGAAACAAGGACCTGTCAGCATGGGTCTGTGAAAGGCAACTCTTTCTTGACTAACCTGGTCTCTTTCCGTAACAAGATTTCCCTCATCAGTGAGTGAGAGAAAGGCTGTGGATGTTGTCCACCTGGACTATTAGTAAGGACTTTGACACTATTTCCCACAGCATTCTCCTGCAGAAACTGGCTGTTCGTTGATGGGTGTAGTGTTCTCTGGGTAAAAAACTGTCTGGATGTCCAGGCCCACAGAGTTGAATAGAGTTAAATCCTGTTGGCAGCCATTTACCAGTGATATTCCCCAGGGCTCAGTGCTGGGGCCAGTTCTCTTTAGCATCTTTATCAATGATCTGGACAAGGGCATTGAGGGCAGCTTTAGGAAGTTTGGAGGCAACAGCAAGTTGTGTGGGGCTGTTGATTTGCTTGAGGGTAGGAAGGATCTACAGAGGGGTCTGGACTGGCTGGATTGATGGCCCAACTCTATGAGATTCAACAAGGCTTAAAATCCCCAGGTAATGATACAGGCCTGGGGAAGGGTGGCTGGAAAGCTGCCTGGCAGAAAAGGACCTGGGGGTGTTGATTGCCAGACAGCTGAAGATGAGCCAGCAGTGTGCCCAGGTCCTGTAGCCAAATGCATCCTGGCTTGGGTCAGATGCAATATCTCACTACAAGAGAGATATTGAAGTGCTGGAGTGTGTCCAAAGATGGACTACAAAGCTGATGAAGAATCTAGAGCACAGGTCTGATGAGGAGCAGCTGAAGGAACTGGGACTGTTTAGTCTGGAGAAAAGGAGGCTGAGGGACGACCTTATCACTCTCTACTATTTCATGGAAAGAGGTTGTAGCCAGGTGGGTGCTGGTCTGTTCTCCCAAGTAACAAGTGATAAGACACAGGGAAACAGCCTCAAGTTGTGCCAGGTGAGTTTCATCCCATTCTTAAATAAAATCAAATTTCAAAATACTAAATCCTCCATACCACAGAAATCATTACAGAACCTTCAATTATATAACTGCTGCAGAAATGCAGCTGAGAGTCTGTTGGAAATGGATTCACACACCGCGTTTTGCATTCTTTTTCATTTCATATTTTCTGCCCTACAAGCGTTGGGTTTTTTCCACTTTTCTGGAAAGAGAGTTCTACTAGTATTCCTCTGATACTATTACGTCTAAGGCTTCTTCCTTTGGGATGGATTTTCATGTCTCAAATATATCCCTGCTGAGGATTTAGGTTGAATAAAGCCCTATTTATATCCCTGCTCAGCTTGTGACCACAGCCATAATAATGAGAGCAGTGGTGACTCCATCAGAAAATCCTCAATATTGTGTGATTGTGCAATCCAAAACAGTCATTTAGGAATACAAATTAAAGTCCTGGAGACATCCTAATGATACTAATGGTTTGCCTTTTTTTTTCTTTCTTTTCTTTTTTTTTTTTTAAAAAAGACATAGTTTTTCATGAACCATTATTCCTGGCAAAAATATTAGAAGAATTTTTTGGAACCATGCATTGTTTTCTGCCAGCTCACCTGCTGGCTCTGGAGGCTCTGTGCTTGAAACAAACTTATCACCAAGAATCACATTAGAGTTAGGCATGCCAAGTTTTCTATATTCCCAGTAAGATTCTGGAGCCACAGTTCTGCTAAGTTCATTCAGAGTCCATGCCTAGTTGCAGAACTTATGAAATAGCTTGAAATAAGCATCCCAGGGTTTTGAGACTTTCCACACCTTCTCCTTTCACCTAGAAAACTACAGGATTCCCAAATTAAATTTGAACCCACATCATGTTAGAAACTTCTGCTTTCTGTTACAGGACCCTTCAGCTCTGGTTTACTCAGCTAGGGCTCCAAGGCAGTGTGAGATTTGAGGGACACCAATTGGTCCTGGTTTCTTTAGGGGAAAAAATACAGTTTACATCTTTCCGTAACTATAAAACTTTCTGAAGAGAGCATCACCACTTCCACTAGATTTGGAAGCACATGAATTTTTAAGGAAAATCAGTTGTCTAAAAGCATATGTACATTAGGTAGAAATTCTTACTACTTTTAACATAGGTGTATGAATACTTGGAAATTTATGAAGATCATCCTTCCCTACAGTGATAACAGAGAGGGGACAATCCCATTCATTGGGCCTAATAGCCTGCCAGCTTCTATTGCTACTGATGTGAGGCATAGAAATAATAGTTATGAACTGGAATGCTCTATAGATGTGCACAAATAGAGGTTAGTTGGATCCTGCCTTTATGTTACTTCAGCTTGTGCGGTTACAATGACAACATCTTTGTTTTTCTAGGTGCATTTCATGTTGATGCTTTGTAAAAAATACATTAAGGAAGAAGGATGTCACATAAGGCTAACTTTGAAGTTGGAAGTGTCCTATACTTTAACAAATATGTCTATCAGCATGTTACCCAAGCACTTAGAATAAGCAGGTATCACATCCGTTTTATATAGGTTTTAGTAAAGCTCCATCTGCTCTGTGCTGCTCACATCTTTTTTCCTTCAGATAGAAAACAACACTTTTTTCTTTAAAATCTACATTCTGTTTTGACCAAATATAAAACTTCTTGATTTGAAAAACCAAAAAAACCTAAAAAAACCCCAAACACAGACACACAAAAACCCCAAAACAAACCACAACTAACCAATGTGAAATAGTTATCCTTTGCTGTCACATATCCTTGCTTTTTTATAATTGACTGTCACAACTTGATCCAGTCTCCATGTAAGCAGGGGTAAAACTGGTGCTCTTCATTGCACAGCAACTGCAGTATTATGTGACTAATATAAAAGCACCCAGTACACCTGTCAGGAATAAAGATGGGACCTGAATTCTTCATATCCCTCCTGCTAAGAACAAATCCTTATCTAACCTCTATACTGAATGTAAAGGGAGCTTTTGAATAATCTGAAAATAAGGATTAAAATCTATAAATTAATTAATCTGTCTAATACAGTTTACAGTACTTAAAAGAAGTGCCTTCAAAAGGTTTTCTATTTCTTATTTCATGTCTGGCTTTTTCAGACTCACTATGCTATCCCACAGGTGCTGTAACTGGAGGAAATGCAGAGATTTATATTTAGCCAGTCATTCATTTCTGGGGATTTGGTCAAAAATGAGTTAATCCTTTCAGATATTCCCTTATGACTATATCACATTCACCCTTCAAAATCAGAAGATTCAGGAGACTTGGTGATTCAATAGGCTTACAGCTAGTTTATAGGAATACAATTAGTGTCTGCAAGGAATGCTAATTTTACTGCAGTACTCCCATGCTAAGTATCTCTAAGAACAAATGCACTGTGATAATCACTATATTTTTCATATTAGTTCTAACTATTGGAATTAAAACTGTACCTTTCTAATACACTGATTTCCATGCTGACTAAATTATCAATGAGTTTCAGTATTGTCTTATAGCAATTCCATGGTTTATTAATGCCAGACAAATAATGACATTCAGGTTGTCACTGACATGATTAATTTTATTTATAAATACTCAACTAGACAACAGTCTCAATTCCTGCTATGAACTGATTCATATGAAATAAAGCCATCATTAAATTTGGCATTTAATCATCAACTTTTATTGATTCTAGACTTGAAATTCTGCACAATCAGATGGAAATGAACCTCTTTGTTTCTCACTTCTCTGGCTCCATTAGGCATTCCTATTATTATTAACATACAAGACCATAGTTTTTTAGCTAATATCTCTCATTTAGTAGGTATCCCTACCTTGATATTAAGTAGATTTAATTTCTTTATGGAGGCAAAAAGTATAGCAATACTTTCTACGGTTTTGTGGTATTTTCAAATGGATGGGTTGACTTCTCAGATTTTAGCATATCATAGAATCACCGAATGGTCTGGGTTGGAAGAGACCCCAAGGATCAAACAGCTCCAACTCCCCTTCCACAGGCAGGGCCACCAACCTCCAGGCCTGGAGCTACACAAGGTTGCCCAGGGCCCCATCCAACCTGGCCTTGAACACCTCCAGGGATGGGACATCCACCACCTCTCTGGGAAGCCTGTTCCAGCACCTCACCACTCTCTCTGTAAAAACTTCCCTCTAATATCTCATCTAAACCTTCCCTCCTTTAGTTTTAATCCATTCCCCCTTGTCCTGCCATTGTCTACTCTTTTAAAAAGTTGAATCTCCTCCTGTTTGTATGCTCCCTTCAGGGACTGGAAGGCTGCAATGAGGTCCCCCCGCAGCCTTCTCTTCTCCAGGCTGAACAAGCCCAGCTCCCTCAGCCTCTCCTTGTAGGGGAGGTGCTCCAGCCCTCTAATCATCTTCGTAGCCCTCCTCTGAACCCATCCAACAATTCTACATCTTTCTTGTACTGGGGGCCCCAGATCTGGACACAGGACTCCAGATGGGGCGTCAGGAGGGCAGAGCAGAGAGGAACAATCACTTCCCTGTCCCTGCTGGCCACCCCTCTCCTGATGGAGCCCAGGATACCATTGGCCTTCCGAGCTGCAAGAGCACACTGCTGGCTCATGTTAAGTTTCTCATCCACCATGACACGCAGGTCCTTCTCAGCAGGGCTACTCTCCAGGAGCTCTTCTCCCAGTCTGTATCTATGTCTGGGATTCTTCCGGCGCAAGTGCAGCACCTTGCACTTCACAGTGTTGAACCTCATTAGATTCACCCAGGCCCATCCACCTTTCCAGCCTGTCAAGATCCCTCTGGATGGCCTCCTTTCCTTCTGTGGTGTCAACCACACCACTCAGCTTGGTGTCATCCACAAACTTGCTGAGGGTGCACTCAATTCTATCATCCATGTCATTGATAAAGTTGTTAAAGAGCACCAGTCCCAAGACAGACCCCTGGGGGACCCTGCTTGTCACTAGCCTCCACCTGGACACAGACCCACTGATCACCACCCTTTGTCTACTTTCAGTCAACCAATTTCTTATCCACTGGATGGTTCACCCATCAAATCCACATCTCTCCAATTTAGAGATAAGGATGTGGTGGGGGACTGTGTCAAAGACCTTGCACAAGTCCTGGTAGATGATGCCAGTTGCCTTCCCTTCATCTACAGACACTGTCACTGCATCATAGAAGGTCACCAGATTGGTAAGGCATGACCTTCCCTTGGTGAAGCCATGCTGGCTGTCCCAGATCACATGCTCATCCTTCATGTGCTCCAACATGTCATCCAGGAGGATCTGTTCCATGATCTTCCCAGGCATAGAGGTGAGGCTCACCAGCCTGTGATTCCCTGGGTCTTCCTTGCTCCCTTTCTTATAAATGGGAGTGACATGACCCATTTTCCAGTCCCCAGGGACCTCTCCTGACAGCCACGACTTTTCAAATATGATGGAGAGAGGCTCGGCAACCACATCAGCCAGCTCCTTCAGGACCCTGGGATGCATGTCATCCGGCCCCATAGACTTGTAGACATTCACTCTCATGAGGCGGTCTCGGACTTGCTCTGCCCTTACAGTGGGGGGAAATTACTCCCCCAGTTCCACCTAGAGGTTCAGGGATGCAAGGTTCTGGGACTTGAGAATTATGAGAATCTTGGCTGCCAGAGATGACTGAGGCAAAGAACTCATTCAGTACCTCACCTTTCTCCACGTCCTTTGCAGCCAATTCTCCTTTCTCATTTACCAAGGGGGGTACACTCTCTTTGGCCTATGTCTTCTGGCCAATGTACCTGTAAAATCCCTTCTTGTTGTTTTTAGCATCCCTCACCAAGTTCAGTTCCATCTGTGCCTTGGCTTTCCTGATCCCATTCTCTGCAAGTCCTGAGAGCATCCCTGTATTCTTTCCAGGCTACACCCCCTTGTTTCCAGAGCTTGTATTTGCCTTTCCTTTCCCTCAGTTTGACAAGTAGGTCCTTGCCTAGCCATGCTGGTCTCCTGCCCCTCCTGCCCACTTTCTTATTCAGAGGGACAGAGACCCCTTGAGCTCTCAGAAAGGCATCCTTAAAGAGTATATTCTGGAGCATATCCAATGCCAGACATAAACTTAAACTAGCAGATTAGATTAATTCCATAAATTACTAAGGGTCACCATTAGCAAACCTTTCATCTCATTTCAATTTCCTTTTGACAGGAAAAATAACTTTGTTATGAAAAACTTTGAATAGTATAAGAGTGTTAAAAATAGTCAGCCAAAATCATTTTAATAAGCTAGTCACAGATTAAAGTCCAGATACACTGTAATTTATAAGGGTGACTAAACAGTTTCTCAAAAACATTTTTATAAACAGTCAAGCATAAAAAATAACTCCTGGAAACTGCAATTTGTATGTCATTAATTAATATTAGCATTAAACATGAAGTACCTCAAAACTATAAAAGTGATTTCAAATTATACCTTCAGCAGTATGTCACAATTCTGCCAGTTGAAGCTGGCTTTTGTGCAGCATGAATCACGGAGTCATAGAATCATCACAGTTGGAAAAGACCTTCAGGATCAAGCCCAACCATTAGCCCTACACCACTGAACCACTAAACCATTTCCCAAAGCGTATCCCCTACATGTTTTTTAAATACCTTTGTTCCAATGTTCCACCACTCTTTGGGAGAAGAAATTTTTCCTAGTATCCAATCTGAACTTCCCCTGGTGCAACTTAAGGCCATTTCCTCTTGTCCTATTGCTAGTCACTAGGGAGAAGAGGCCAACATCAGCCTCACTACAACGTCCTCTCAGGTGGCTCTAGAGAGCCACAAGGCCTTTCCTCAGCCTCCTCTTCTCCAGGCTGAACAAGCCCAGATCTGTCATAAGACCTGTTCTCCAGACTCCTAATCAGCCTGGTTGAACTTCTTTGCATCCTCTCCAGCACCTCCATGTCCTTTCTATGCTGTGGCACCCAAAACTGCACACATGACTCAAGGTGTGGCCTCACCAGAGCTGAGTACCAGGGTAAGATCACCTCCCTGGCCCTGCCGGTCACACTGTTCCTGATAGAAGCCAGGATGCTGTGGGCCTTCTTGGCCACCTGGGCACACTGCTTGCTAAAGTGTAGCTGAGTGTCAATCAACACCCCCAGGTCTCTCTCTGCCAGGCAGCTCTCTGGCCACCCTGTCTCAAGCCTGTAATGCTGCTGGTAGTTGTTATGGCCAAAGTGCAGGACCCGGCACTTGGTTTTGTTGAAATTCATACCATTGGCTTTGACCCACCAATGCAGGCTGTCTAGGTCCCTCTGCAGAGCCTCCCTACCCTCAAGCAGATCTACACCTCCACCCAGCTCAGTGTCATCTGCAAACTTACTAAGGGCACACTCTATCCCCTCCAGATCATCAATAATGATGTCTAACAGGAGCAACCTCAGCACTGAGCCCTGGGGAACACCACTCATGACTGGCCGTTAGTTGGATTTAACTCTGTTTAGCACAACTCTCTTTACCTGGCCCTCCAATCAGTTTATTATCCAGCAAAGTGTATGCAGATCCAAGCCACAAGCAGCAAGCTTCTTTAGGAGAATGCAGTGGGAAACTGTATCAGAGGCCTTGCTGAAGTCAAGGTGAGCAATATGCACAGCCCTTCCCTTGTCCAATAAGCAGGTCACCCTGACATAGAAGGAGATCAGCTTATTCAAAAAGGACCTCCTCTTCATGAACCCATGATGATTGGGCCTGATCACTATGTTTTCTCTATTTTGCATTACCTTTCACACAAAGAAAATAAAATGCAAACTCCAACCAAAACACTCTAGAATCATAGACTCACAGACTGGTTTGGGTTGGAAAGGACCTCAAAGATCATCTAGTCCCAACCCCCCCGCCAGAGGTAGGGACACCCTCCCTTAGACCACATGGCCCAAAGCCCCATCCAACCTGGCCTTGAACACTGCCAGGTAGGGGGAAGCCACAGCTTCTCTGGGCAGCCTGTGCCAGGGCCTCAACACCCTCACAGTAAAGGATTTCTTCCTAATATCTAATCTAAATAAATTCTCCTTCAGCTTCAAGCCATTTCCCTTTACCCTATCATTTCATGCCCTTGTAAATAGTCCCTTTCCTTTAGGCCCCCTCCACATACTGGAAGTCTGCTATAAGGAATCTTCAGAGCCTTCTCTTCTCCAGGCAAAACAAACCAAACTCTCTCTGCATGTCATCATAGGAGAGGTGCTCCAGTCCTCTCACCATCTTTGTGGTCTTCCCCTGGACTTTCTCAATCAACTGCACATCATATACTGAGGACCCCAGAGCTGGACACAGTACTCCAGGTGGGGTCTCAAAAGAGTGGAGCAGAAATGGAGAATCACCTCCCTGAACTGTCTTGTCACAAGAAGTAAATAACCATTCTACTTTATTTGGACTGCTAGCTAGGTGAACCAGTGGTCCTTAACTCACTTAACAACTTACTTCTGTAGATAAAGCAGGCAGTTAAACAGGAATTACCAGCCAAGAAAGAAGTTTAAAAATTTCCTGGCAAGACAGAATAGGAGGAAGCCCCCACGTGATGTAACTCAACATGGTTCAGCTGAAATCACCAGCTGAGAACCTTTATAGCTCAGTAGAGATTTAAAACAAATACCTCAGAACATACACAGCCTTTATGCAAACTCCAATAACATGAGCTGTCTTTTCAATTTAAACCCGAATATGGATTTGTACTAAATTATATAGCTCATATTAATACAGTTGTTTTGGTGTTTTTTCCCAAGCATGACAAATAGTTGTTGCTCTTTCACAGTCACTTGAAAGGACTAAAGCTTCACCCAGCCTAATTTGAAGTTGCTTTTCTTAGTTTTTGACTCTAATTTTTGATGGAGGCACGTTACAGGTTTTGCCATTGCCCTAGTTTGGTCCTGTGTCATGGGATCTCAGCAAATGTGTAGGGTAGAGTGGCTGGCAGTCCACTGCTAACGGCATGTGTGAAAATGTATGTGAAACAAATGGAGTTTTCCAGGCTTGCCATTGCTTTGAAGTGATGGTCAGACCACTAAGGAGAAGTGGCCTACTGTAAAAGGAAAAAAGGTTTAAAAATACATATTGTATTTATTGTTGATTTTATTTCCTCAGTTCTGGCATTGGTAATATTCTTCAGGAAACTAAATGATGTCATTTCCTTTCTACAGTCAAGTTACATAAATGCTGGAATACAGCCACTTCAAACAGCCTTCAAACAGATGGCCATGTGTCTAAAAGCCAGAAAGTGAGAGCAGCCACTTGCAGTAAAAAATGTTACCTCACACATGGCATAATGTTTATTTTATAACCTCTCTCATGGACTTACATGGCTCATTCTTCTAATTTTTCCAAGCACAAATCCCTTAGGAAGTGGCTGCAGAATACCAAAGTAAAATAAATTTAAATGATATAAATAAAATAACTTGAGCAGAAAAAAACCTAATGTCTCAGTAGATATCAGCCACAACAGAGAGCAGAATACAGGCAGATCTCAGTATCAAACATTTAATCTGTTTAGTTACTCCATGACTGAACTTTGAGTAGTAAACCAGTGTGACTTAAGAAAACCCAATTCAGTTTAGAAACTTCATTTGGCTGAGTAAGGAACTGTAACTCGAGGCATGATAACCGAATTCCTTGAACACAAACCCACATTTACCGTAACAAAAGAAAACCCAGATGCTGTACTCTGACACATAGTGAGGAGGAGCAAACTGAGCAACTTGGTTCTTAGAAACACAGCCATGAGGACAGAAGCCAGTACTATATGACTAAGCTTCCTGAAAAGGCTCAGGACCATGAACAGCTGGGAACTATGGTGACACACATCAGAAAAGGGAAGACAGCACAAAGGAAGAGACCATCCTACAGGATGAACTGCTACCCATCCTAGTAGACCTATAGCCAGTGCAGCTACTGGAGGTAATGCTGTACCTTTCTTCCACAGGTTGCTCCTCACATTTTTCCAGATGTCAGTTGCAGCTCTAATCTTAGTGTGAAGAGACTCACGGATGCTCTGAAAGGGTAGGGATAACCAGGGAGTTATAAAATCCCAAAATACTTTCCAGCACCAAAATCTTCTGGCTTGATAAAACAATGCACTGAATATAGTGAGTGGGATTTTTTAAAGGAGTTCAAAATTGTTCTGACTCTGTTAAAATCTAACACAATGGGAGAAGTCCCTGACTTCAAAAAGAGTGGCAGAAGGCCAAAGCACAGCACTTCTGAAGTTCTATCCAAGCAGTTTTGAGGCTATTTTCTTCCTGCCTGCATTACACCAAGAATATTGCCTGGTTCCAGAACTGTGGCTTCAGTGTCATGCCACTGCCATGTGAAAATTCATCTCTTGAATGTGGAAGACTGGTTTTCCTCAGGTGGCAAAAATCAGTGACAAAGTCAACTGGGATTGTATATACAGTTTAACTTGATTTACTCATTCACTGCAGCCTGGTTATAGAAGCAACCAAAAACCATTACAGGCAATTTCCTCTCTCAAAAGTTTACACTTAAATAACAGTGTCCATTTCCCAGGAAGCTTTTCTGTCCCTGCGATCTCTTCCAAATACCAGGAATACAATAAAAACAAAAGTTTCTGCTGGATGTTGCAGCTTATTTCACAGGCCTTTGCATATCAGAAAAACACAGCATTTCTTCAGAGAAGATGGAGTAGTTGGAATTCATGGTCATAATGGCAACAAATAAAATATTGTGATATTGCCAGCTATCATATTAAGCTTTCTGGATGAGGGTCAGTGAGGTTTCCTGGAAGTTGTGATTGAAGGCAGAGATGTTTCACTCTTCCTCCTTAACAGGTCTGGGGTTAAAACCTCTTTTCTAGGCTGCTTTACTCAACTGTAGTAAATCAGCATTGAGAATGCCAGGATCCTTCCCCACAGATCCTTGGGGGCACCACATGGGCAGCAGCTTGGTCTGGCTTTAAGGGAATGAAAGGCATGTTGCCTGCTGGAGCATAGCAAGCAAGAGAGCAGCCTGTCTCCAGCCCTTTCTCCCCCATACACTCCCCAAGAAGAAAGTCCATCCACACAGCAGCATCCTGTCCTGAAGGAAGCAATGCAGGAGACTGAAAGCAGGAAGTCAGGACTGGATCAGCCAAGACCAGAAGTGCAGAGATGATGTTTATGACAGATAGTTGTATCTCAACAATATCAGCGTCAAATAACTTCAGCATTTATGGGGTTCAACAAGGCCAAGTGCGAGGTCCTACACTTTGGTGTCAGTAACTCCAGACAGTGTTAGAGGCTTGAAGCAGAGTGGCTGGAGAGCTCCATGGAGGAGAAGGACCTGGGAGTGTTAGTTGACAGCCAGCTGAACATGAGCTAGCAGTGTGCCCAGGTGGCAAATGCAGCCAACAGCATCGTGGCCTGTATCAGGAAATAGTGTCACCAGCAGGAGTAGGGCAGGGATAGTTCTGTTGTACTCAGCTCTGGTGAGGCCACAGCTCAAGTACTGTGTCCAGTTTTGGGCCCCTCACTACAAGAGGGACATTGAGATGCTGGAGCCTATCCAGAGCAGGGGAACAAAGCTGGTAAGGGGTCTTGAGCACAAGTCCTGTGCGGATCGTCTGAGGGAATTGGGGCTTTTTAAGTCTAGAGAAAAAGGAGGCTGAAGGGACAACTTACTGCTCTCTACAACTACCTGCAAGGCAGTTGCAGAGATGTCAGGATTGGCCTCTTCTCTCAGGTAATAAGTAATAGGATGAGAGGGAATGGCTTGAAATTGCACCAGAGGAGTTTTAGGTTAGATATCAGGAAGAATTCCCTCACTGAAAGGGTTGTCAAGCATTGGAACAGCCTGCCTAGGGAGATGGTGGAGTCATCATCCCTGGAGGTGTTTAAAAGGCATGCAGATGAGGGACATGATCTAGGAGTGGACTAGTCGGAGTTAGGCTGTAGTTGGACTTGATGATCTAAAGGTTATCTTCCAACTTAAGTCATTCTATGATTCCATGATCACTTGATAGGACAGTACTTCTATGTGATGGGGCTGTTGTCCATCACTCCTACAACAGCTGCAAACTTGCTCTGCTTGCTAAGAACAGTAATTGTGAGATTTTGTGTAACTGCCACAGCTGTCAATGCCTGCTATGCAATTCAATTCTTGGTTCAAATACTAGTATAACGAAGACCACACTACACTATAGCAACAAATGGCACCAACCTGACTTTAAAAGGTACCAATCCAATTTTAATACTTCAGCATCATGTTTTGTCTCTTTGAACTACAGCCACACAGAAAACAAACTATCCTTGAGTGTGAATACATCAACAACATAAAATTCCAAACCTTAGATTTATTTTTTTTATGGGACAATAAAGGTTGATCAGAGGTCTATAAATAGTTTGTTGGTCTGTAACAACCAACTGTGTGAAAAAGACTGCACAAGAACAGGTATCCTTTTGATTCTTTTCAGCAGTGATGGAATGTAACAGTGTGGCGTAAAGACCCTGCACAGGCCAGGTTCATGGTCAGAGGAGTGAGAGAGTAGATGAGAGGAAGGGAGGGAGAGCATAAGGGTTACACAGATTCCTCAACTCTTCTCTGTGTCCTCAAGGACAAACTCCACGTAATAGTCTGCTCTAGTAGTACCCTGCATCAGAAAAGTCCGGTGCTTTTTCTTTAATGGCTGCCAAAGCCAAAATTTAAATCAAGTCATTGGTGCAGTTTGCCTTATTGTTCAATACTGTGTGAGGGGAAGGTCTGCTTTCTCCGGGGTCATTCTGTGTTCACTGTGTGACAGAGACAAGGAGTCACTTGGAAGAAGGTCCGAGTGGGTGCTGGAAAAAGGCAGTTCATTCGTTTCTCTCATCTGCTGCACTGTCTTTTCTCATCTCCAAGGAGACTGATTGATCCTCACTGCCAATGCACCAGAGGCACAGGAATGCACTGCAGTGAAATCATGAGTCAGAACTCCTTAATACATCTTGAACTGTTAAAGAGCTGAGAATCAATACACTCCACCAAGGAAACAGAACCAAACGTACCAGCCATTGCTGCAATCAAACCACTACTTTTTTACTACGATTACAAGCTCTTTACTTAGGGTCTTGTGACTGTTTGGAATGTCAAATGTCTCTATTCAGGATGTTTCTTGGCTGTATTTTGTATGTATTTGATTGCAAAATAACATTTTAGAGATCCTATTACCTCAAGGTAGAATTGTGTCCTCAAATGTTTTTATGCTTCTCTTGGGCTCTGCTGCCTGAACTCCACCAAATAGTCTAATAAGTTCCATATGCCCATTTTTTTTGAAGAACACATTTTCAAAGCAGCAAATGTTTTGACGGATTGGCTCACGGAGAGCCTGAATGCTGTTATACACATCGTTTAGCATTCCACAAGGCCCCCACTGTTAAATTCTGGGAATGTGGCCAGAGTGACCTACCTAATACTGCACAAACTAGCAAAAAAAAAAAAAAAAAAAAAGAAGAAATTCTTAACCATTGTGCTGCACTAAAGCATATTTGGAATTTGAACGTGCATTTGCTGCCCTGGTAAATTGTGTTTGAGGTGTGTGGGAATTAGGCTGACACGTAACTGGACTCACAGAAAGAATGTTGTGCATAAAACTAAAAATATGTTTTTTAAGTAGTTCACACACTTCATCTAAAGTAGAAACCAGGGCCCCAGCCTTTCAAGAAGTTAAACACCACCTGAGAAGCTAAGCCTCCCACACACATTGAGTTCAGGCAAACACGAGCGTGTCCAACACTGTAAAGAACAAACCAATTCATTACAGAGCTTGACACTTCATTCAGAGCGTAGTGGAAATATTTAAGAGAATGCAGCAAACACATATGCCTGTAATTTAACTCTATATTATAAGTGCATCTAGGATTGGAAAAAAAAATGCTCTCACATTTATTTTGGTTAAGGAAACGTTCTAATATTTTTGTAAAAGCTTCAACTCCCACATTGATTTTTCTTTCTCCCTTTTCTGGTGGCAATTTTTTATTTCTCTTTTCATATACTAGTCTCAGCTCAAAACATTCTGGGAAGCAGGTGCGATTCCATGAATTTCTTTACATATTGAAGTCAAGAGACTTGAACAGACTGAGAAAAAAATGATCAGATTAGTGCTGCAGCCTCTGATCCCCCATGCTGAAACCAAGTGATGCTTAGATTTTCTCCTGAAAAAAAGAAAGAATTACAATGTGTTTGTTCATTTGGAAGGGAAAACTTCATGACGTAGCATACTAATTCTGTTTATGTAACCCACATAAAATTCAGCACCTAACATTATACCAAAGAGAGAAGAGAGAAAAGCAGGAAGGATGATGTGTGGGTGCTAGGATATTCTGTGTCTCTGCACAGAGGATGAAAGGCAAGGCAGGGTTAATGACCCAGGAGAGATCAGCAGGATCTGCATTTGGGAGTGGCAGCTACTAGACATGTTCATTAGCTGATGTGGAAATCAGTTATGTAGTTGCCATAAGTTATATATGGCATAAGCCCTTTCACCTACACCAATTAGACTGCAAATACAGAAAGGATGAAGTGAGTACATATGTTTGTGTGCATGCACATGTGTGTGCAAAAGCAGCTGTTTAACACAGGAAAACATGTACCTGCAACAGTAAACTGGATTTCCCAGTCTGGACCATCATCACACCACGGTATTAGATGAAGACAGTTTTTGCTGGTCCAACAAGAAGTGTTTTAAGGAGGGAATATTACCTTGCAGACTGAAGGGCTTACACAAAATCTGGGATATTTTATGGTCTGATCCTAATAACTGCTCCACTTCGAATACAAGCTACAGATTTCTGTTGCCATCAGCAGTTATGCTGACCTCTTACCCCAGAGGCTGGAATGCTGCTGGCTGTACCTGTTGCCAAGATGCTGGAGGACTGGAAAGAAATGAGACCTTTGCAAGCTCTTAGCAGCCTATAATGACAAATACAACATGTCTGGGACATGCTGTCAAGAATAAGACACCAGGTCTGGACAAAGATCAGTGGGAGATGTAAGTATTTGTGCTAAAGTGCAAGGGTATAAATGTGATGTTGAAACCATGTATTTGAATACACACAACAGCAACAAACTGGAGGCAGAAGAAGGAAAACCGGTAAATTTGCTATCCAATACCTTTTGTTTGTTAGATCTTCTTTACATTCTGCATACTACCTTATGGTGCCCTATACAATTTATTATGTGGCTATAAAGGACAAAGTCAAAGTTTTATCTGCTAAAAGACAAAGTCGTTGGCAGCAGTGCCCACTTAAGATACTCTTATCCTTCCCACCCATTACTCATTCCCACCCTGTCCTTAGTTGTGCTGGCACAGCTGTCTGTGCAGCAATGCCATAAGGCACCTTGAACCAGCTTATAAACAGAACCCATTTTTAGAAACACTCCCAAAAACTGTGCGTTCTGAGGCTGATGATTTCCTCAGTCTGATTCATCGACAGCTGCACAAACCGTTGTGTTGGAACATCTGAAGGGGTGATGCATTAACTAGTATATTTAAGCTGGTGGCATTCCCAAAGACTTCATCTTCTGAAATCACAGGGTGCTTTCTATGTGCATTAGATGTTTGTTCTCCTAACTCACTGATTACTGTTTCTCCTTTGAGAACTGTCTGGGAATTATTAAACCAACATATAGAGGTTCTACACATATACAGCATCCTCAGGTTTTACTGTCATGTGATGCTTTCTAAAAAGTCCTGATAAGGCACAATAACAACTCCTGTTGCAGCAGAAATCTAGGTCTTAGAAAGAATGTCTCTTCTGTACCACTGATCCCAATGGGCTGCTATGTAGAACAAGATTCACTGAACCAAAAAAAAAAAAAAATTCAGAGGAGTATTCAGGAATTAAAACCAGGGATAAAACTATTGTACCTGATTGCCCTGACTTCATCAATTCCAGATTGTGTAACACTGATTTGCAGAAGTTTAGCTGCTCCTGCTCCAATCTTCACTTCAAAAGTAGTTTGCTTAGAAAAATGTAAGGAGAAAATTTGAAATTATTGTTTTATCAGCTCTATATTTGATCAGAATACTTGTTTTCAGAAGAAAAAGTAACCCTTGATGTTATATTTGAACAATCCACATTCGCCTAGCAAGCATTGCCACATAAACCCCTTTCATTTATGAAATAGTAATACAGTCCCAAATTTGGGGGATTTACGGTGTTCTAGTTATAGGCACAAAGGAAAGAAACATAATCTTATTTTTTTAGCCCACCTGCCTACTCACCCATGTACAGCAATAAGAGGGTTTTCAGCTCAGCCTTTAGCAGGCAGGGTTTTTTTGTGAAGAGAAGATCAAAATAAAGTTATTTTCATGTAATTACAGAAAGTACTTAGAACATTTCTTTCAGGCAGACAGACAACATGCACAAAGCTCTGTATTTCAGATTGTTAGATATGGTTTTGTCTGGCCTCTAAATTCTTGTTTATTTAAAGTCATACATGCTGTTCTTTGAGGGAATGAGTTAGGATTTTTTTCATTGTATTTTGGCTGATAAGAAAGTCAGTGACCAGATATCACTCTAACCACTGGGAAATCAGGAAGAGTCACAGATTATGGCCTGTGACAGCTCTGGGATTCAGGGACTGTCTCAACATGAATATCCCCAGGATATCATGTTGTCCCAACTCTTAGCAGGGTTTGGGATTCTCCCTGTGGGCTAATCTAAAACCATGGCCATAGCCAAAGTCTTCCCAGAATCAAGACAAGACAGCAAAAAAAATAAAAAAGAGAAGAGGGTTCCTTATCACTGTACAGTGTGAATGGCACCCACCATGGGGTCCTACATCCTATGGCAAAACCTTTAACATGGAAGATATTTTCTCTTAAGTCCAGTTCTGATTTTTTCAGCCTGGCCATAAAGTGTACTTTCTCCAACTGTACTTCCTGAGGTGGGAGAGAAGGCACGTATGCTAAATAAATACTTCTGTACTTCCTGTCCAGCAGATCCCAGCCAGCTGAGACCTTCAAGGAGTTCAGCTTTTCTCTAGGTTACTATTGGGTTTGGGACTTCAAACAACTCCATGGTCATATCGTTGACACTAGCTTTTCTATGGTCCACATTTCAGTGTTTCTCAGCAGGTGAAAATGTGGGTCTGTGCTGCAAATTTAGCAACAAAAGTTGAAGGAGTGAAAGATGAAATACTGGGGTTTCTTAAAGTAAATGTACACATGATGAAAACCTGCAATTAAGGCACATTTGAGTACTAGAGCAGGACATGTATGGAGCAATTATTGATGTAGAGAGAAGAGCTTGACAAGGCATTTAAGTGCAAAATCTACAGGGTTTAATTTTCTGACAACAATCCCTCTTATTCCTTCACCAAATCTTGTTGCCTTTCTGGGACACCCACATCATCTTTGCTGCTGCAACTTGCAGTCATTTGGAATGAGCCAAAGAGTTATTAATATCTAATGGGCTATTAAGAAGTAACATGTAAATCTCCACCATCTCCTCTGTCTGGTACTAAATATTTCCCATTAAAAGGATTTCAGACATTCATTTGAACTTGTCTGCACATTTAAAAATGTGTAGAAAGAACAATAAAATTGTAATATCTTTTACTAAAAAACAGAATCCAAACAGCGAATCAGCAAGAAGAACCAAGTAGGATCTGTGTCCTCTGTGACCTAGTTTATCAGGGCGTTCACTTGGTCAAAATTTAATGTAAATAATGGTGGCTTCCTCTCACTGACAGTCTGAGTTGTTTTGCTTGATCAGCACTAGCAGGGAAAAGGCTAAGGAAAAGATGAAATTATCAGACTACAGAGAAAAACTCTATGTGTAATACTGCGGGGCAGCAAGGACCTATCAGGGAGATGTTTGCTTATTTCTTGAGCCTGTTTAGCTTTTGGAAACCAAAGCACATGGAGTTACATACACCTCATTCAGCTAAGCAGTGTGTTACATTGTCACATGATGATTTGAAGTGGGAGATAATTTTGAAGTGCAGGGAACCAGGAGGAGCTGAGGCCCACACTAACAAGCCTGTCTAGAGGCCTCACAGCAGGGAGACCTGTGGCTGAAGGTGCCCAGTTAGCACGGCAAGCTGGCGGACCCAGGAAGGGAGGCTGACTGCTGGTTGTACATCTGTTTGGAGACACAGAACTTCACAGGGCAACAGCAAGGAGGGCCATGTCCCCCTCAGCACCAGGCTGGATTCACACCTGCAGAGGAGGCAGGTTACAGAGGTCGACCCACATGCAGCCATGCAAATTCCACCCTGGAAGCTTTGATTTCCATAGGATGTAGCTGCTTGTCTCAAACCAGTTTCAAGTACAGCATCATGACTAACGGAGTGGAACATATTCCATATGAGGACAGGCGGAGGGAGCTGGGTCTCTTTAGCCTGGAGAAGAGGAGGCTGAGGGGTGACCTCATTAATGTCTCTAAATATGTAAGGGGTGAGTGTCAGGAGGATGGAGCCAGGCTCTTGTCTGTGGTGGCCAGCAATAGGACAAGGGGCAATGGGTGCAACCTGGAGCATACGAGGTTCCATATGAACATAAGGAGAAACTTTCTCACTGTGAAGGTGACAGAGCTCTAGGACAGGCTGCTGAGAGAAGCTGTGGAGTCTCCTTCTCTGGAGACATTCAGAATCCATCTGGACATATTCTTGTGTGAACTAACATAGGTGATCCTGCTCTGGCAGGGGGTTGGACTAGATGATCTTTTGAGGTCCATTCCAACATTCTGTGATTCTGGGATCATACTTGTCCCACTAAAGTGTAAACAGTCAATCTCAGTACCAAATATAGGGTGATCCAGAACTGCTCACAGTTTGTCTCATACTAGTTGTAGCTGTTTAATTTCACTCAGCTGCAAGAGACATCCAGATGGCAAGGGAGAGAAGGCATGGAGGAACAGAAAGAACGTAGGGAGTTCATATGAGAAAAAGGGTCTAGAAGAAAACAACACTTTGCAGAGGCTTTCAAAACCTGAAGCCCCATTTCATGCCCATGAAATCCTTCTGCCTGCATACTAATGTTATTAAATTATAAAATGTACTAAGATAATAAAAGAAAATTAGAACATGGAGGAAAATATTCACAGCCATAGCAAAAGTACAGCTATCCAAAAAGATCTGCTCATATCTACCTAAACAACTCTGAATGTGCTGTATTTCAGCTGTTAAATACATCTCTTATCAGAACATTGCAGACCAATGCAAGAAGTATGATAGGGCACCAGCCAGGGTCAAGCTATAGAGACACACAGAATAGTTTGGGTTGGAAGTGACCTCAAAGATTATCTAGTCCCAAACCCCCTGCCACGGGCAGAGACACCCTCCCCTAGATCACACGGCCCAGAGCCCCATCCAACCGGGCCTTGAACACTGCCAGGGACAGCAGTCTTCATCCCAAGGATGGTGCTTGAGCCACAGCCATCATTCTCACTCCTCACCACACCCACTGTCCAATCCACCCCCAACTGTGAGCCATCAAAATTGCCTTTAGACTTCTTCACTACTGGCAGAAGGGACAGATGTTGCAACACTTCCAGGTCTTGGCACTTTAGTGATCCAATCAGCAGAAAATGAGAGGAAAGAAGAGGCAACCAAGTTTCACTTTTGGCACTATTGAATATTACAGCATTGTCATTTAAATAGCAGATCCTGGTACTACCCTGTCCTGAAAAGGTTTTCCAGGTTACTGCAGTGACCTGTACCATTTGCCAGTAGGTGGAAGTCACTGGCAAAGATAACAAAACCAAATTACAGGAAGGAAGCCACTGGTCCAAGCCTCCTCTCAGTTAAGTCAACAGAAAGGTTTGCCAATAGTTTCAGCAAGAGGAATGTTATTACAACAGGTCTGAAGTGTCTACAAAATCAATAGATCTCATAAAGCAAAGGAGACTTCACCGTTACTGAAGAGCCAGAATAAATCCTGAATCATGGCACATGGAGCGGAAAGGGTAAGCTGTTCTGTGCCTGCAAAGCAAAGACTGAAAGAAGACCAGGAGCAATCAGAGCTCCCAGCCATGATGGAGATGGGGCAAGGGAGAGCTGTTCAGCCTGGCAGACCTTGGCCACCTTTCAGCACACCTCACTCCCCTAGTGCTCTGCCAGACACAGTGCTATCCTTCCTTCATGGCAAAGACAAGCCACATGTGTTACTCCAAGAGATGTCTCTCACCACAGTGTGAGGTCCCAGTTTAGCATGGTACTGAGGCAATTAGAGGTAAACAAGAGATTAATGCTAGAATGCTGGCTGGATGCTCTAAGGCAGGAACAATTTCGCATTCATCTCTGTGGAACCTAATCATTTAATTATGCACTGGTGTTAGAAGACCCAGGCTTCAAAGGTTTCCAGGATTTTATTTTGTTCACCTGTTGTACTATATACTTAACAATAGAGAAGTACAGCTACTGAAAGACTTAAACTATTTTATTGTTCTGACATCAAAAAAGTTGCACTGATAGCTGTTGCTGTTCCCTCTCAAAATGGCAGTTTGTGCCTTGTTATTTTGCCACATTTATATATGTTTGCAGATTCTGCAAAAAAGTTCTGCAACTTTTTGTACAGAATACTTAAAAATTAATAAACTGCTGCCATTAGAAGGAACTACCAGAAGAAGAAATAGTCATCTCCTTCACACATTATTTTAAAGTGTAAAAAGAAATATTTTTTTATGCTTTTGCTGTCATGAAAAGGATCCTGTGACTCAGCCAAAGGCGTGCAGGACAGTGATGTTTATCTTACTTCATTTAATGTTATTCAACCACATCATTATGCTGGCTGCTGAAAAATAACAAGGAATGTCTTAGGAGAGCTGGCACAACATGCCCTGTAGGCAGTGTTCTTCCTCCTGTCTACTGGAAAGAATCCCTGTTTAAATATTTAGAAAAACAAATCTTGTATTATTTTTAGCAGCTTTACTTATACTAGCCTCGAGAGAAAAAGAAAGAGGGGAAGAGAAAGAATGAGGGAGAAAGAGCGACAGACCAAGATAGAAAAAAGAGACAATTTTTAAAAATAATTAAGAAAGACTTAAAAGAGATGAAA
The DNA here is from genome assembly GCA_027925045.1 of Hypotaenidia okinawae. Classification (NCBI taxonomy): domain Eukaryota; kingdom Metazoa; phylum Chordata; class Aves; order Gruiformes; family Rallidae; genus Hypotaenidia; species Hypotaenidia okinawae. Next base: position 18,095,282 of record BSDF01000005.1, on the reverse strand, counting down.
GTGAAGAGATTGGTTTTCAGATTACCCAAACACATGATATTTATTTCATATTGTACAGTGCTTTTCACTGACTTGATGGTGAAACTGAGACCTTGGATTGCCTTTATGACACAAATTGTTCACATCTGAGAAGAAATGATTTAAAAATAGGAGAGAAACTGTTTGAAGACCTGAGAAAAACAAGACTGGTGTCCCAAACAGCAAAATTATTACAGTAATGTTCTGTGATTATGCCAGGCTTTGCTTCTATATCTGGAGAGAAGGAAATGCTCTCAGTGATGCGCTGTGAGACTTTGGATAATCCAGTTGATCTCCTGTTTTCCCATCTGTAAAATGGAAATAATTATACTTGTCTCTTTTCTAATATAATTTGAATTTGTGCCTGATTCCAAGGGGACTATGAGTTCTTTTATTCAGCCTTAATAAAAATATCATTTTCAGAAAGGCAGAACTTTGCAGCAGATTTCATTGAAATCAGTGGGTGAATGAAATAGAGCTAGCCCCAAAGGTTTTAATTTAGACTGTCAGGAAGTACACCAATTCCAGTCTTACCTCTGGCTGAACAAAAATTCATTACACCTATGGGCACAATACATTACATTAAAATGCATTTGACAGCTTTTTGTTGCCATCTATACAATATCAAAAGGCTGCCACCTATATAAAATATGAAATGATGCAGTATTGAGTTAGGTTTTTTGGTCTTTTTAAGAGAATGATAAATATATCCCAAAGGAGATAATGAATTAGAGCAGAATGGGATCTAATGGACATTAGGAAGGAATTCTTCCCTGTGAGGCTGGTGAGGCCCTGGCACAGGCTGCCCAGAGAAGCTGTGGCTGCCCCCTCCCTGGCAGTGTTCAAGGCCAGGTTGGATAGGGCTTTGGGTAGCCTGGTCTGGTAGAGGGTGTCCCTTCCCATAAAAGGATGGTTGGGACTAGATCATAGAATCGTTAAGGTTGGAAAAGACCTCCAAGATCATCTAGTCCAACTGTCCCCCTACCACCTACATTACTTACTAAACAATGTCCCTAAGTATTTCATCTAACCTTTATCTGAGGGACAGTGTTTCCACCACCTCCCTGGGCAACCAGTTCCAATGCCCAACCCTAATCTCTAAACTGAACCTTCCCTGATACAACTTGCAGCCATTCCCTTTTGTCCTATCACTAGTTATCTGCAAGGAGAGACTGGCCCCCAGGTCACCACAACCTCCTTTCAGGTAGTTGTCAAGAGCAACAAGGTCTCCCCTGAGCTTCCTCTTCTTCAGACTGAACAGTCCCTGTTTGCTGAGCCATACTTCCTAAGATTTGTGTTCCAGACCCTTCACCAGCTGCGTTCCCCTTTTCTGGACACATTCCAGGACCTCGATACTTTACTTGTAGTGAGGGGCCCAAAACTGAATATGGTATTTGAGGTGCAGCCTCACCGGAGCTGAGTAGAGCGGTAAGATCACCACCCAGGTCCTGCTGGGTACACTGTTCTTCATAACAGCCAGGTTGCCTTTGGCCTTCTTGGCCACCTGGGCACACTACTGGCTCATGTTCAGGTGAGGGTCAACCAACACCCTCAGATTCTTTTCCTCTCTACAGCTTTCCAGACACCCTGCTCCATGTCTGTAGCGTTGCCTGGGGTTGTTACAACCAAAGGGCAGGAGCCAGCACTTCACCATGTCAAACTTCATCCCATTGGCCTCTGCCCATGGATTCAACCTGTCCAGGAAGGACTTCATACCCTCCGGCAGATCAACATTTCCCCTCAGCTTGGTGTTTCCTGCAAGCTTACTGAGGGTGCACTCAATTTCCTCATCCAAATCATCTAAAGACATTAAAGTCCTCCTGCCCCAAAATAGACCCCTGGAGATAAGACTCCTGGAGATTACTGCTTGTGACCGGTTGGATTTAACTCCATTCACCACTACTCCGTGGGCCTGGCCATCCCAACAGTTTTTAGCCCAGTGAAGAGCGTATCTGTCCAAGCCACGGGCCACCAGCTTCTCCAGGAGAATACTGTGGGAAACTGTGTCAAAGGCTTTGTTGAAGTCAAGGTAGAATATGTCAGCAGCCTTTTGCTCATCCACTAGGTGGGTCACTTGGTCATAGAAGGTCATTCGTGAGGCAGGACTTGCCTTTCATGAACCCATGCTGGCTAGGTGTGATCCTCATGTTGTCAAATATTTGCTCTGTGATTGCCCACAGGATGACTTGCTCCATAATCTTCCCTGGCACCAAGGTCAGACTAACAAGCCTGTAGTTACCCAGATCTCTCATGGAGAGTGGCTCAGCAGTTGCATCCACCATCTCACTCCGTACCCTCAGATGGATCCCATCTGGCCCCATGGACTTGGGACAATCCAGGTGGAATAACTAACTGTTTCAACCTCAGTTGTGGAGGGTTTATTCTGCTCCGTGTCCCAGCCTTCCAGGAGGAGGCTGAATACCCCAAGAATAACCATAATGACTACTGAAGACAGATGTAAAGAAGGCATTGAGAATCTCTGCCTTTTCCTTAGCCTCAGTAATCATGTACCCACCAGATCCAGCAAAGGAAGGAGATTCTCTTTGGCCCTCCTCTTACTGTTAATGTAATTGTAGAAAACTTTTTTATTATCTTTTACCACGGTGTCCAGGTTGAGCTGTTATTGCCTATTCTAGCAATAACCTCTAAGGTCCCTTCCAACCCAAACCATTGTGTGTGATTCTATGAAGTTTCTGTGAAACCCTCCAAACAGGTTTTGTTCATAGTTACATTCCTATAAATACTCCATTTCTTGTTGCATTTATCTGCTATGCCCAGGTATTAACCTAAATTGTGGCTACATTCTTAGGACAGGAGCTGTCTTCTTAGTAGTTTCTGTTTGATTGTTGTTTGGTTTTACTACACATAGCAAAGGGCGACATGGCGGAATACTGCTGCTTATACAAGGGATGTGAGTACATGAATGTTTTTCAGGCTTGAGCCCCAGTTTATTTACTAGTGGTGCCAGAACTGATATCCATGATGAACTGGGTTATCTGCAAGGAGGGGAGCTTTTGCAAAGGCTAAGGATAGCCCGATATGCTAGGCTACCACAGTGCTCCCCCCGTAGAAACAAGTGAGAGCAAAGCTGACATGATTATGTCTGAGTTGCTCAGTGAGGGTCCTGCTCTCCATTTAAAAGAGCGTTTGCCTCCACAAACTCTAGAAAAGCTTTTGGAGGATACAGGTGCTAAACTGAGATTAGCCTTAGCTGATGCCCCTCAGGCAGGAGCATCTACCTGGACCTGTCAAATGTGGCCATCCCTACACCACAGCAAAAATCCTCCATATGTATCTTTACATATGTTCCATCAATCTAGAAAAATAAACTTGGCAGAGTAACAATGATAGTACTAATGCACCTACTTGTAAAGCTCTAACATACACATCAAGAGCAGTAAGTTCTCGAAATCTTTGTTACTGTCAGAGAAAGACACCTCACCCCAGCATTTCAATTAAAAAGGGATTTAAAATTTGCTCTTGGCAGTAATGGTATATAGTATGAAACATTAAGCAGACATTGACTTTAAAAGGAGTAATTAAACATCAAGGTTTATTGATTTACAAAGTAAATATTGGTGCAGGATGAAGACAAGGTTAATATTTGCCTCAAGGGACAATGAATTTTCATGACTGACAAAACCTGACGCTAGCCAAGGCCTCTAACACCCTCCAGGTTAGAGTGGTGCTAATCCAAAATGAATCTATTGAAGTAAGTGGAACTGTAGTAGTTTGAAAAGACTGCAGTTAGCCTTAATGTATTTCTTCTTTTTCCTTAAAAAACCCCAACCAAACCTGATATCATGGGCATAATTTAAAAGCCTTAGTGCAGTAGAATTTACCCTTAAATAGCAAGAGAAAATGTGGGAATAGATCTATTACAGTGTGACATAACTGAAGAATGAATGCAAGTAAAATTTTAAATTTCTGAGATGGCAGTCAAAATTAAGTAATTTAATTTGTAACCCAAATTAAATCCGTATCTAAAATGTTTGAATGGGCATTAGTTGAAATGGTCACAGTTTAGGACATCAATAGATAGCTTCTGAAGATTTTAAACCCAAGAAAATCTACATTGAATTTTGAACTCCTGATCAGCCTTAGGAATAATCCCACCAGACACTGATGAATTATAATTGTAAAGAGTTTCCCATGTGACTTTTCCCATCTCATCACCAATGATCATTTTACTTGTATAAAATATAAATCTGTATTGTTTTACTATTTTATTATATTACAATTGCACAATCTGATTAGTTATTTTGTTACTTGAATATCATATGGATGATGGAAACAGAAGTAAACCAGCAAAACAAGGGAAAAATGCTATTGCAAATGAGGCAAGCTCATGTCTTTTCTGAAACCTGCCTTTTCTTGAAAGAAATGTTCTACAGGTCATATGACCTAAACTCTAACTTCACACATACACACACAAAAAAAAAAACCCAAACCAACCCAAACACTTTAGATGTCCTTTCAAGACTTTCTCAGAAGCAAGGATTTCCCATCATCAATAATACATCAGGTTCTTGTGCAAAGGGCAGCCACGAAGGATTCTTGCAACATCAAAAACAAATCCATCCTTGAGGGATCTTTAAAACACATTTCAAAATATGTTCTAACCAAAACAAGCAGCACACACATGGTAGAAACCTTTTATTGTCACTTCTCAGCCATTAGTCACTTCTGTGTGTAAATGATTTCTTACACTGTTATTCTACTACCTGAGTGTTATGGTGTTCTCCTCAGTTCCTAAAAAGATGAAAAAAAGGGTTTATTATGTCCCTTTCTTTACATGTAGACCTGACATCTTGATAAAGGTTTTGCAATCGCTTTTCCAAGGACAAACAAGGAAGAAAAAACATCCAAATTCGTATCACCAACGTGTATGGAGGACTTTGATACCAAGCTGGTTTGCCTGCTGTAACCTCAAAAGGCACAGCATAAGAATAAGAAAAACATAGCTCTGAAAGTATATGGTGTTGGTGTTGGCAATGAGTACTGCTGAACTGCAGAGAAATACAGGATGCTTCTGCTGTTTCCTTTCTGCAGAATACATTGGCTTTTGGAAGGGTATTTTTAAAGGCATTTTCTGCAAATATAAACTAACTGATGTAAATGGTAGTTTTATGCTACTCTGATCACTTGTTAGAAATAATTTATTTTTGCTGAATCAGAAATAATTGTGTCTGATGAGGGCAGCTTTAAAGTCACAAGTAATAGTGAGAGATAACTGGGTTGTTTTAAATTGCAAAGTCCAAGTAGTTTGCATTGTACATAGAGATTCAGGCATTTTGGCACATGCATCCACATAAGCTTAAATTAATATTTATTTATCCTAACAGACAATAGAGCTGAAATATTCCAAGTTGAGTTCAGAATTCATACTTTTACTTTCAGGGGGAATTTGTTCCTTCCAGAACCACAGAGCTGGTCCCAAAGTTATAAATTATATTCTTCTACTGATAATCCTAATTGGAAGGAATGAGCTACATCATACTATGTTCTAATTCTTGGAGTTTTTTAATAAAGTCTAACAGCCAGTCCTAAAATATCTCAGTAGTGTATTTCTCCATGGAGTAAGTTGAATGGGAAATGGCGTGGAACTGTGCACTGAAGTGAACTCAAGCCTTGCCAAAGACAAGACTGTTAGCTCACAGCAACTGCAAACATTTGTAGCTTTGTAGCACCTTTTTTCCAACATGAACTTCAACTGCTTTAATTATGTCTGCAGCTGGTATATTGACTAGCAGAATCTGCAGATTATTTGTATTTACCTTGGCTGTCTGACATGTAAGACTTGGACACATGCACACAGCTTGTGTAGAACAACGAGGCTGCAAACAAGCAGTGTATCAGACATCTGAGTTACTTCTCACACATAAGCAATGGCCCTGCATACAGACCTGTCTTCCAGGAGGTATCAGACCTCATTGCACTCAGCAGACAAGGTCAGTAGTAAGAAAATTTTGGCAGGAATCAGTCATACTTGCCAACAACTCTTAAAAAAACCCACTTCCCCTGCCCTTTTCTGTGCCATTGCAAGTGTCCCAAAAAGGTGGGACTCTGTTGCCCATTCTGCTGTGACCATGAACAGCAACATATTTGTGAAACCCCAGAGGGATGGTGCCTGCCCTGTCTAAGTTTGAGGCAGATTTTAATGACAGCTGTATCTCTTCAGGAAGTCAGTGCAGAGCCATTAGCTGGTGTGCCATAAATCTGTTTTGCACTATCTTCTCTGCAGAGAAAAGCTTCAGTGCCAAAACTGGTTTTCTTACAATCTGTATTTAGTTGCTGCCAAATGAAGATCCACCTAAAATCTGTAATTGATCTAGTTTTTCACGCTGATGCACTCCAGGCAATTAAAGTTCTGCTTTTTAATAGGCATAGAAACATTTTATCTTGGCCAGTTTGAGTCATTCAGTACTTATCTTCCCTTTGACCATAGATTTCTTTGATGCATTGACCCTAACCTAGGCATGATCTGAACACAGCAGAAACTTGGAGTCCACATAAAACATGGCCAGGAAGAGATGGAACATAGATTCACTTCCAGCCAAACGCTCTGTATTTCAACCACTTAGGAAGGAGCTGGTCCCAGAAACCTAGGAAATCAAAATATCAAACCCACATTTTTCACAACAAATAGACACCATTTCTGCTAACCCAGAAATTCTAGTGCCCCCATGGGTCACTGGAATTTCACTTTTCCATGGCAAGTGGAAGAGCTTCATTAGAAGAGATTAAACCTGATCTCTCCTTCCCACTGAACAGTTCCTTGTCCTCTGTTTAAAACACATTCCTGCAGTTAGAGAGGTGACTCTGATGCCTGTCGGAGAAGCTGGTATCTGCATGACTGTCCCCTAGGTAAGAGCGAATTGCCTAGGTATGAAGGAACTGCTGATGTTACCTTCTTTTCTGGAGGTGTCTCAGGAGGAAAAAAATTAAAAACAAAAATTGAAAAGGAGCTGCATTCCTTTTCTGTAAAAATAGAGTAGGCATCTAATTTGGGAGATGGGAATCCCAAGGAAATTCCAAGTGAAGGGAGGCCTTTTCCTCAACCCAGCACGTCTTCTCTATGCCCTGAACAAAAGTGGCAATCAGTTTTCCAGGATTTTAGCCCAAAGTCACTTGCTGTGTGTTATTGCAAAGCATGAATTGCAAACCCAAATTTAACTTTTGTCTAGGCAGCATAGCTCTCAATGGAAATATGGCACCAATTTAATGTGGTCTTTTGTTTTCTAAGTCTGAATCTTCTCTAGACAAGAGGGATAGGCTACACACAAAAATTGAATGTTTCAAACAGCTTCAAATTAGTGAAAGGAGAACTACAGGAAAAACACATACAAGTAAATTATTTCCCTTCAATTTATCAGCCCAGCGTTCTATCTCCACCCAAAGGACTTGAAATTTTATAAGAAACTGATGCAGAAATTATTTTACAAAGTATTTTATGCAATGCCTGTGTGTAGACGTAAGATAAGAACTTTTTGCAGAGTATAGTCTGAAAACTGAAAATAAACAATCGTTCATTTCAATTACAAAAATTTCAACCTAAAAGGTGTAAACATGCTTTTCTGTAAAAAGTCTAGCCAGAATTTATTTTCTCTTTTTTATATTTAATAAAAGGGAACTGTACATATTAATTAAAAAAATCAGAATTTAGAACACCTCTTATGCCTAAGGATAGTCAAAGTGAAAAAAGGCAGCTTTGGCTGTTCTTTGCTCTTTATTAAAGAGTTTTGTTACACATCTTGTTATAAATAATACCCACATTCTAAGAGCATGATGAACGAAAATTAAGAGACAATGTCCAAGGGAATGGGATTCACCGTAATTATTATGAGATAATAGACTCCTGCAGTTGTATGAATGAAATTAGGCAAAGTTGAGAGATTTGTGGAAAATAACTACTAAGACAATTTCATTTCTAAAACTGGAGATGCTTTCCTTATCTATAAATTATGGGGGGGGTTATGTCACATATGTGATATAGCTATTTTTGTCTTGTCAACGTTGGCTGTATCAAAGAAGAACTTGCTCATTCTACACTTTTTAAAGCCCTTTGTCATAGAATCATATAGAAACCTAAAATGGTTTGGGTTGGAAGGGACCTTAGAGATCATCTTGTTCCAACACCCCTGCTATGGGCAAGAACACTTCCCACTTGACCAGGATACTCAAGGCCCCAGTCAGCCAGGGCTTGAACACTGCCAGGGGCCTCCATGACTGCAGCATCGAACCTGGAAGAGACAGGCTGGAATTTGGGTTCTTTGCAGCTACTGGAGAGAGATGTGTTGAGACTTGTCGGCTTCAAGCTCTGGGAGGCCGCAACAACACAGGAACTGGCTGATAAGGGATGAGAGACTGTGGGAAGACTAGACTGTCCTACACCAGATGGGATAAGGGGACTAGACAGCCTTGAAGCGGGAACAAGAGAAGACACAAAATACAAAAACAGAATGAGTACAGAGGGTTGTGCTACTAGGCCTAAGTTTTTATTTTTAATGATGTTCGTGTTTTTAAACTAATCAGCAAGTAGTAAAATGTAAAGATGGCTTCTGCGCTCCAGTGAAACTAAGGCACACATGGGCTTCACAAAGTATATAAACTTGTGATTTTCTTCAATAAATCGACAACTGCTTGCATCAAGCTGTGTCCCGTCTCAATTGCAGCACATGACTTCTCTGGGTAACCTGTTCCAGTATCTTGCCACCCTCACAGTGAAGAACTTCTTCCTTATATCTAGCCTAAATCTACCCTCTTCCAGTTTATAGCCATTACCTCTTCCCCTATCATTACATGCCATTGTAAAAAGTCCCTCCTCAGCTTTCCTATAGGCCCCTTCCAGTACAGAAAGGCTGCTATAAGGTCTCCTCAGAGCCTTCTCTTCTCTAGGCTGAACAAACAAACTCTATCAGCCTCTACTTCTAGGGGAAGTGCTACAGCCCTTTGATCATTTTTGTAGCCCTCCTATGGACTGACTCCAACACCTCCTTCTGTTCTTCTTATATTGGGGGCACCAGAACACAGTACTCTGGGTGGGGTCTCATGAGAACGGAGTAGAGGGACAGAATCACTTCCCTTGAACTGCTAGCCATGCTTCTCTTGATGTAGCCCATGATGTGGTTGGTCTTTTAGGCTGCAAGTGCACATTGCCAGCTCATGTTGAGTTTCTTATGAACAGACAGTCCCAAATCCTTCTCCTCAGCACCACTCTCCAGCATTTGGCTGTTGAACTTCATGAGGTTGCCATGGGCCCACCTTTCAAGCCTATCCAGGTCCTTCTGGATGGCAATCCCTTTCATCTAGCATGTCAACTGCACCACCCAGCTTGGTATCACATGCAAACTTGCAAACTTACAAAATGTACTTGATCTCACTGTCCACGTCACCGACAAAGATGCTGAACAGTAGCGGTGCCACTACCAATCCCTGAGAAACACTACTTGTCCCTGGTCTCTATTCATTTTGCCACTGACCACAGCTCTCTGAGTATGGCCATCCAGCCATTTCCTTATCCAGAGAGCAATTTGTCCATCAAACCCATATTTATCCCATTTATTGACCAGGTTGTTGTGTAGGACAGTGTCAAACACTTTGAAAAAGTTTAGATGATGTGAGTTGGTCTTCTTCTATGTTGTAGCTCCATCATAAAAGGCCACCAGGTCTGTCAGGCATGAATTGCCCTTGGTGCAGCCCTATTTGTTACCACCAGTCACCTCATCTTTATTTTCCATGTGCCTTAAAGCCTTCAGGAGGATCTGATCCATAATCTTGACAGGCACAAAGACTGACAGGCCTGTAGTTTCCTAGGTCTTCTTTTTTTCCTTCTTGAAAATGGGGTTTATATTATGCCTTTTCTAATCAGCAGGAACTTTACTAGACTGCCATGACCTTTCAAATATGATGTGTAGTGTCTTAGCAACTTCATCCACTGGTTCCCTCAGGACCCATGGATGGATCTCATCAGCTCCCATAAATTTGTACACTTTCATGTTCTTTAGATGGTCTCAAACCTGATCTTCATTTACAGTGGGTGGATCTTCCTTCTCCCAGTTCTTACTATTGCTTTCTGTAACTTTGGTAGTGTGACTGGAGTATGTAGTGGTGAAGACTGAGGTAAAGAAGTTGTTGAGCACCTCAGCCTTCTCAGAAACCCTTGTGACCAGGTCTCCAGTTTCCTTCTGGAGAGGGTCCACATCTTCCCTAGCCTTACTTCTATGACTGCTGTACCTGTAGAAATTCTTCTTGTTCCCCTTTATGTCTCCTCTTTATGCTAGCTTCAATTCCATCTGTGCTTTTTAGCTTTACTAACCTGGTACCTGGTTCCTTGGACAGGCTCTTTGTATTAACCTGTTCTCATTTCCACTCCCTACAGACATTCTTTTTGCACCCCAGTATGTCCAGGAGTTCCTTGTTCATCCATGGAGGCCTCCTGCCATTCTTGCCCACCTTCCTCTTTTTTGGGATGTGCTAATCCTGGGCTTGGAAGAGATGGTCCTTGAATACTGACCAGCTTTCTTGGGCAGCTCTTCCCTCCAGGACCTTTTTCTGTGACACCCTTCCAAGAAGATCCCTGAAGAGGTCAAATTCTGCTCTCTTGAAGTCCAAAGAAGTGAGTTTTCTGCACTCCCTCTTTGATCCCCTGAACATCTTGAATTCTATCATCTCATGGTTGTTGCAACCAAGGCTGCCCTTGAGTTTCATATTACTCACTAGCCACTCCTCATTGATGAGGACCAGGTCCGGTATAGCACCTTTTCTCTTTTTTTGCTGTACCACTTGAAAGAAGTAGTTGTCATCTGTGCATTCCAGGAGCCTCTTGGATTGCTCATGCCCTGCTGTGCTGTCCTTCCAACAGATACCAGAATGGGTGAAGTCCCCCATGAGGACCACAGATTGTGAACAGAAACTATTGTTATCTGTTTACATAAGGCCTTATCCACTCAGTCTTCCTGATCAGGTGCCCTTAGCACATCCCCACTACACTGTCTCCTTTCACTGCCTTCCCTTTAACCCCAACCCATAAGCTCTCTGACAGCTCCTCATCCCTCCCTAGGAGGAGTTCCATGGACTCCAGTTGGTCAGTGATACAGAGGGCAACAACTCCTCCCCTTTTCCCCTGCCTGTCTTTTCCTACAGATCCTCCATCTATTCCTACACTCCAGTCATGGGAGCGACCCCACTGTGTCTCAGTGATGCCTATGACATCATAGCCTTGTAGCATGTGCACACTTGCACCTCTTCTTGCTTGTTCCCTATACCTCATGCTAGTGTAAAGGCACTTAAACTGGGCCCCATGAAAGCCAATTTTCCTGATGTGGGCCCCAGGTAAGCAGCAGACCTCTCTAGATAGTAGGTCGGGGTGACAAAAGAGTGCCTCTGTACTCCTTAGAAGAGAGTCACCCACCACTATCACCCATTGTTTTTTCTTAAGTCATAGCAGTTGTTATGCAGGGAAGGTAGCCACAGGGGGCTTGTTGTGCAATGAGGAGCTAGTCTGGCTCCCTTACTCTGGCCTGAGGACTTTCATGTTGCAAATTCTTTTTCCTCCTCTTTTCCTTTGTGGGAAAGACACTTTGTGACTCTACAGTGGCACCTCTGGCTCTGAGGGAGGTTTCTTCCTCCTGCTAATCCTGATCCTTGTCCTAGCCATTGCCATTTCTCATCACTGTTTTCTTTTCCTGTGACTTGATGTTCTGGCACAAACTTTTGGAGAGATACCTGTATCTTCCTTGATCTTAACTAGAGTTGAGCTTTTGTATCCCAAGGAACTCTGGTGGATGGTCATAATTTTCCATGAGCTGAAAACACACTGTGACATAGGGCAGGTGTAGGAAGTTATGTATATGACCTGTTTTGCTACAAAAAAGCATGTGAAAAACCCTGAAACCCATTCCTTCTTGTCTTATTGTCCTCAGGTATTTTTGCTTATCATTACAGAACAGTCTGTCCAGAGAGGCCATGGAGTTGTCTTCTCTGGAGAGATTCAAAACCCACCTAGATGTGTTCATTTGTAACCTAATCTAAGTGATCCTGCTCTGGCAAGGATGGGGGTTGGACTAGATGGTCTTTCAAGGTCCCTCCCAACCTCTAACATTCTGTGATTCCGTGATCACATTAATTTTTCTAAGGTGATACAAAGGCCTTCATTGTTTGTCACCATTTAATGGTAAACTCACATCAGCTGAAGCACAAAATCTTACCTACCTAAGCACTGCTGGTGCTTTATGTGATCGCGTGTTTGGAGGCTTTTAGTCCTGTACTTCAATATTCATGTGGTATAGTGAAGTGTTTTTATCTATGTCATTTTGTGTTGTGTGACCAATTGTAAAGATCTAAGTTTCATGAAACAGATGAGCCTTTGCTATATATTTGAAGGCGTTTGTTTCTGTGGTGAAATAAGTCCTAGAAGTTCTGAAAAAATCTATGGGAGAGCTGAGAATGAAAAACTCTGCATGAGGTCTGCACCTAGAACAAGTCTGTAAGTTTTGTAGCTCACCTGTAGAAGGAGGTTTGGGAGGAGAAAGAGGAATCACGAGGAGGCTGCCTTATTTCTTTTATTTCCCATTCCCTCCTCTGCCTGCATTTTGCAATCTGCTGTCCCCAGTGGCACAGTCATTTCTGGTCTATCAGACCCTTGTGCCTAGCATGGCTAATCAGTAGTCTAAGTTACTCTTTTACTGTAGCAATGAAAGAAAAGCAAATAGTTAAAAAGTGACTAGGAGTCTTTATAATTGCTGACCTTCAATAGTCTATATAATATGACTTTAGGCCACTGAGTAATAAATAGACTAGTGTAATATTTACAGACATGTCTGGAATGCAGTAAGTTCCTCTCTTCTCTTTCACAAAGTCATTAATGGCTCTGTGAGGAATCAGACTACCGCCGTTCATGTTCCCCAAAACATTTTTATCTCTTCATGGTTGATGCTGATCTTTCTATTTCATTTTGATTTGTTGTTCTGTGATCCATTTCCTAAATCCCAAGGTTTACAAACTTTTGTAAGGGGTTAAGTGTTTTCAACAAATTGTTCTGTGAACTCAGTCTTAACCATGGATTCCCCAGCCCAGTGATCAGAAGACCTCTTACAGACTCTTTCTCAATCAGTTCCTTTCAGGTGGAAAGGACTATGTTGTTTGTACGAATAGAAATTTTCCTACTGAAAGTACACAACTCTCTCTCTTTCCCATTCCAGCAGTTTCCACCGCTTTGAAATTCTGAACATTGAAGCAAACAGGGAAAAATAGGAAATGTGTTTTGGAGAGCAGAAATTAAAAAATATGGGGAAATGGTTTCCTGCTTTCCTTCTTTCTTTGCCTCTAAGACAAAATCTGAATGTAATGGTGGCTTCTGATAACCTCATCATTCCAGAAAGAAACAGTGGTCTTTGATCTTTGAGCTCTATTGGGTACACAGGATTTTCTTATAAGAAATGGGAGGGATTATTTCCAAAGAATACAAATCAGCACTTTTGAAGAAGCAGAGCAGATTCATAATACTGTGGAGTTTCATTAATCATAGAATCACAGAATCATAGAATCGCAGGTGTTGGAAGGGACCTCGAGAGATCATCGGGTCCAACCCCCTGCCAAAGAAGCTCCCTAGCTCATATTGGACAGATAAGTGTCCAGACGGGTCTTGAGTCTCTCCAGAGAAGGAGACTCCACCACCTCCCTGGGCAGCCTGTCCCAGGCTCTGTCACCCTCACTGTGTAAAAGTTCTTCCACATGTTGGTGCAGAACTTCCTGTGCTCCAACTTGCAGCCACTGCCCCTTGTCCTGTCTCCACAGACCACTGAAAAGGAGCTGGCCATTTCTCCCTGCATCCCCTGCTTAAGATAATTATAGACTTTAATTAGATCCCCCCTTAGCCTTCTCTTCTCAAGGCTGAACAGTCCCAACTTTCTCAGCCTCTCCTCATAGGGGAGATGCTCCAGGCCCTTAATCATCTTTGTAGCCCTTAAAAAGTAGAGTAATTGTTTGCAGCTGCCCATTTAAGCTATTTCCTTTAAATCCTGTGGAACTGAAGGCAGAAAGTCTTTATGCCAATTTTTATGTATCATAGTTTTGGATATAAACACCTTTACTGTGGTCCCCAAAACATTTTTGGTTTGTTTCTGGTTTATTCCAAATACAGACAATGCACACAGCCACTTAATATTCCAAACAAAAAAATAAAATCATAAAGAATTAAAAGAATTTACAGAAAAGGCATCATTCAAATTCTGACACAGCAAAAGAAAAGTACTGTTGTAAGAGGTGAGTACTAGACAGTCCATGAAATCTGTGTCTGCATCAGGTCACACCTACTTTACAAAGGTAGAATTAAGCTCGGGTAGACTCCCTGTCATATAATTCACAGTCTGAGTTAAATCTGGGATTCAGAATCCACGGGGATTTTCATTCCAGTTTGTAATTCACTTTGATTTTAAATGTATGCTAGTTACGCAATGACTCAGCAAAGAATGTGGCCCATGGGAACATTAAAGAACTGTTGCCCTCAGCTAAACTCATTTACTTTATAATATTTACATTGTGGAGCTAAATTTGACTTTCAATAGAATGCTTTTACCTTTCATATAACTATTCCGTGTGGCAGACCTCACTTCCTTGGAAAACAACAGCATCAAATAAGTAAAAGCCTACAGCATTTGGAACACAACCCAGAGATGTCAGACCCAAACAATATCTGTTTTCCAAACACTATGTGGAATGGAGAGTGAATGGAAATTTTTTTGGAAGGCATTTCTCTGTGAGGTCAGTACAAAGGCGATTATCACACTTGGTTATTTTTGCACAATAGCGAATAAGGAAATGTGAGAAATCTGTCTCATGTTATCATCTTCCTCTGATATTGGACAAGCTATTCTTGGATTAGTTCGGCAATTTCTTTCCCTTCCATTCCTGCCCCTTCCATTTCTGCACATGTGCAATAAACATCTGTGTTAAGGCAGTGACACACTTCTCACTTCAGACCCATTCCTTTCCCTTTTTAGGGAGAGCTGCTCTCTAGAGGACTCAACAAGTGGCAGCATGTTAGTATTTATTTGCACTTATTATAGAAAAGACAATTTTTCAGCCCTATAACGTCACTGTTTGGATGAGAGCATGAAATACAGAGAGGAATCAGACTGCAATTAAAGGTCATTTTAATCCTGCCTAAATTCGATCCACTTTGCCAAATGTTTCTGTCTGGCAGAACCACTGGCAGAACCACTGCAGATGATACACAGTAAGGAGAAAAAGAGATGTGAATAGACATATCTTGGGTAAATTCGTCTTCAGCAAAGTAAGGGAAGGAACTGAACTCTTCTCAAAACCACCGTGTTGTTTGTTGAGCTAGGCAGTATGCTGGGAGAAAACTTTTCTGATGCAGAGATTGGGATTACACAAAAGGTCAACAGTAGAGACTCAGCTAAATACATTTTTCTCAGAAAGAATTTATCACTGTGTCCCACAGAATCTGTGTAGTACATCATGTTTGGTAACTGCTGCAGTACCGGTCATGTCTGGCAAGTAGTAATACTTCCATTTCAGGTTATCCTTCAGTACTCTCATTTCCCCGCTACTTTTTATTGCAATATCCCAATAACAGATTTATCTGCACAGGTACTTGTGAAAGAGAAGCACACACAATCCAGCTTCCCTCTCCCATAGACAAATGACTTTTTCTCCCATAGACAAAGAGATGACTTTTGCTACACAGCTTTGTGTTTCTCCATGACATATTTTTACTTCTGTTACTACAAAAATACAAATTACTCTCTTTACATACACAAGAAATGAAATGAGTAGTGCGCAAAGTAAGTGCTTGCACAACCTGAAAAGACATGGCACATGAGACAGAAAAGCCATGTAAAGAGTAAAAGTGAAGGACTAAGAGAAAAACTAGGGAAACTGTGACAGAAGGAGAAGCAGAATGTAAGCCTAGGCTTGCGTGGTTTCCAGCATATTTCTACTTTGCAAAATGTATTTGCTTCTCCCTTTATCTCCTTCATTTCTCACTGGGCTGTTGTTTGCCACTCTCTTCCTCTTTAGCAAGAAAGACAAACGACTCTGCTGCAGCCTGTGTCTCTGTGGTACGTATCTGCCCACATGCTGAAAGTATCTTTGTCATGTGCACAGATGGTCAGAGCTGCACCTCCATTTCCCTGTGATAATCTCACAGCAGCTGATTTCTCCCTTGCAACCCATAAGGCTTTTGCTCCTTTGTTCTGTTTTGCACACCCTCCTTTTAGCTGCCTCATCTGCAGCCATGCAGAGGCTTCCTTCTGGAGCTGAGGCTCTGGGACTTCCTTCTGCTCACCTTCAAGTCTCACTACATTTTTTGCAGTGACACGGCTTTGAGTATCTTTCTTGATTAAGCCCTAGCTGTCATTTAACTTTCAACTACAGCAGTTTAACACTTGATGTTTTCTAGAAAACATACAAGGGCACCCAAAATCAACAGATGATTGTCATTACTCTCTACCAGACCTTTTATATCCTGTTTTCAAATGACAAATTGGGATAATTTGAGATTAATTTAAGAAGCCTGTCTTGCAGATTTTGTACTATTTTACTGTTCACAGTGATGGCACAGGAATGTCTGTGTTTCTTAGTTTGCTCCCCTTATGATTTACTTGCTTTTTTAAATGCTTGAAATCAGAAACTGAGTCTTCAGTTGGTTCTCCTATATTTTCTGCCTTTTTTGGAAATGTTTTTTTTGAGCAGTCTCATTAGGATTCCTTCATCTTTCACTTTTTTGGCTTAAGATGCACCCAAGCTGCACCACTTCTGCAGTCTGCTAAACTGTAGCCCCTTCT
This sequence comes from Hypotaenidia okinawae, assembly GCA_027925045.1. NCBI lineage: Eukaryota > Metazoa > Chordata > Aves > Gruiformes > Rallidae > Hypotaenidia > Hypotaenidia okinawae. The sequence goes on along the minus strand of BSDF01000005.1, from coordinate 18,078,453 downwards.
AGAGACAAAATCACAGTCTGTTTTACATTTACCAACATCTTACAAGTAAAGGAAAGATTCAGGTTCAGTATATTTTTATTTCTATTGTACAGTGTTCTAAATGATTTATCAGACTCCCAGTATTCTTTTTACCACATTATTGGCCACTCCACATTTTTGAATGAACCCAAAAGTCTTGCTATCATGTCTCCAGCATTAACTATAAGTGGATGGCTGAGGAAAAGTATAAAGGAAAGCAAATATTTCCCAATACTACTCTCCTGGCTTCTCATACTTTACGTCTCAGGACTTTCCTAAGCTGGATGTGGTTTCCACATACTTAATAACTCCTACTGGATCCTTCCGCCCTGAACTTGTCCAGTCATCACTTGAACCCAGACAAACTCCCACCTACCATACCATCCTTCGGCAAGGAGCTCTGTGGTGTAAAGTACCACCTTCTCTTGACTGAACCTATCTGCATCAACTCACTTGAAATTCTCTGGTTCTTTTACTGAAAAAAGAGTGTGTCCTTTTCACTCCTCTCATGACTTTTGGGATTTTATAGACCACTAGCATATCTCCCCAGCTGTCTCTTTTCTGCAACAAAGAATGTTGGATTATGAAGGAATTTCTGTATTTTTGTGACAAGGGATGCACACTTTTAAATATTGAGTAGCCTACATGTCTGGAAATGAAGTTTGTCCCTTAATGTAAAGCTTCTCCTCTACCTGTGGAAGTTCACCACTTTCAACCTCTGACTCCACCACGTTTATACTCAACTTTCTTGACCCAATGTATTTACTCAGAGTTGGTCTGTGAGTATCTGTGCTCCTGAAGTCTTACTGAATAATAAATACACCTACAGTTTTCTAGCAGACAAAGAGAAGCTCTGTTCTTTAATTTCAGTGTGAATTTAATAAGAACATAATTTTCAATTAAGAGTTTAAGGAGTAAAAGGAAACAGACCCACCAACAATTTCCCAGATGACAGATTACAGTAAGTCTCACAATCCACATGAATTCGCAATGAACTGTTTATTGATTGTGATCATCTAATCCAACCGTCCATCTACCACCTACATTACTTACTAAACAATGTCCCTAAGTACTTCATCTAACCTTTATCTGAGGGACAGTGATTCCACCACCTCCCTGGGCAACCCATTCCAATGACCAACCACTCTTTCTGAGAATCAATTTCCCCTAATTTCTAAGCTGAACCTTTCCTGATACAACTTGCAGCCGTTCCCTTTTGTCCTATCACTAGTTATGTGCAAGGAGAGACTGGCAGCCAGCCCACCACAACCTCTTTTCAGGTAGTTGTCAAGAGCAACAAGGTCTCCCTTGAGCCTCCTCTTCTTCAGACTGAACAGTCACAGTTCCCTCAGCCACTCCTCCTAAAACTTGTGTTCCAGACCCTTCACCAGCTGTTTCCCTTCTCTGGACAGGCTCCAGGGCCTTGATGTCTTTCTCACAGTCTCACTGGAGCTGAGTAGAGGGGTAAGATCACCTCCCAGGTCCTGCTGGGTACACTATTCTTCATAACAGCCAGGTTGCCTTTGGCCTTCTTGGCCACCAGCACACACTAGTGGCTCATGTTCAGGTGAGTGTCAGCCAACACCCTCAGATTCTTTTCCTCTCTACAGCTTTCCAGACACCCTACTCCAAGTCTATAGCGTTGCCTGGGGTTGTTACAACCAGAGGGCAAGAGCCAGCACTTCACCATGTCAAACTTCATCCCATTGGCCTCTGCCCATTGATTCAACCTGTCCAGGTCCCTCTGGAAGGCCTTCATACCCTCCGGGAGATAACATTTTCCCCCAACGTGGTGTTGCCTGCAAAGTTACTGAGGGTGCACTCAATTCCCTCATGCAAATCATTAATAAAGATATTAAAGAGGATGAGCCACAATACAGACCCCTGGGGATAGCCACTTGTGACCAGTCTCCAGCTAGATTTAACTCCATTCACCACCACTCCGTGGGCCTGGCCATCCCACTAGTTTTTAGCCCAGCAAAGAGTGTACCTGTCTAAGCCATGGGCCACCAACTTGTCCAGGAGAACACTGTGTGCAACTGTGTCAAAGGCACATATGCACAGGCAGATTAATTTAATGCAGCATAGAAAACCAATAGCAATGATTACATAATTACAGCCTCACAAATAACTGAGCCCAAAATGTCCTTCCTGTACAAGTTGTCGGTGTTGAAGTCAAGGAGAGCTACACCCAAATATAGAAGGGCTGAATTTGACTCTTCCTGCCTGCAGGGAGCATGCTGGACTCCACACTACTACTTCAGCTGCCCTTGCCAATATGTCCTCAGGCAAAAACATTTTAGTATCAGTAAATAATGAGTTTCAAATTTGCATCCTATCATACTGCCTTCTAGTAAGATAAGCATTTGCATGTAGTAGTCTGATTAATCCAGATTCATGGTAAGCACAGAATTTTCTGTTCCATTTGTACACTACACCCTAAATGACCCACTTTATCTATCTGTAGAGACACATATTTGAAAGCTTTGGAATAAACCCAAGTATTATCTGATCCGCCCTGTTGCATTCATTGGGAGATTTATTTCTGCGCTGATCTCACAAAGACCTTCTCCCATCTACTAGTGAATGCTACTCAGCTGATTGGCACTATCCTGGCTGCATGGCACTTGCAGATAAATCTTTGATAGTACTCCAGAGATACCCACAAGGAGAATACCATCTGTGCCTGTGATACCTGCCTTTGCATAATGCTAGTCTTAAAAATACTGATTACAGTCTTTTTCAATATAGACCTGACATCAATAGAGACAGGTAGGACAGTGTGTAGCTGCAGGTACACGCTGTGCTGCTGTTACACGAGGCATTTTCCTCCTGTCCTTGCCCACAGAAAGGCGCTGAATGGTCACTGACACTTACAATTGCAGACCAGCTACAGTGTTTCCTGCCACAGGGACACGAAGCCTAAAGTTAGCAAAATGAAGCCCGTGAGGCAGCAATATCCTTACAGCTCTGCTAGCCAAGACAGATGCCCTTTATATTGTATCCCCAGAGCCTCCCCTACAAAAGCAAGAGGATGTACAGCAATACCTTGTCTAAGCAGCTGGATTTAACATCCTGTATAGAAAGAAATGAGAAAATCTCCAAAAGATCGCCAACATTCTAAGAGATCCTGAAGATTTGCAGCCTTCCTATCACAGCAACACCTACTGCAAAGCCCTGCAAACTGTGCAGATTGCTACAGCAGCTCCCACAGAGCCCAGAACTAGCCACAGGTAGATAGGTACCCCGCTAATGCTGCTTTACTGTGTTCATGATGGATAAACTGTTCCACCCTTACTCTAGGGAATACAGCTTATTTAGGCACACCCTCCAGCTGAGTCAGATGTGCCACAGAATGTAAAAGGTCCCTTTATTCTTACCAGGATGCAGATGGCTTTAACCCTTCCATTAACAATCTATGTGCCAATTTTAATTTGATCTTTAATTGCCAAGAGGCGCTTAAACAGTTCAATCCCATCTCTGAACAACAGAAGTTGTAGACATAGGACTCTTTCAAAATAACTTGAGCTTAAACATTGAGGGTCACCAGTGTGCTGGCAGAGGGATAGAGATTCTTTTTTGCCCTGACATCTATCACAGTTAGAAATAAATGGATGACCACATCAGTCAAAGCTCATTCAGGAGGAGTAGTCAGCATGGATTCACCAAGGGGAGATCGTGCTCCACCAATTTTGTAGCCTTCTATGATCCCATCACCAGCTGGGTGGAAGGAGGGATGGAGGGAGATCAGTGGATGTCATCTACCTTGACTTCAGCAAGGCTTTTGATACTGTCTCCCATCCTGATAGCAAAGCTGAGAGAGCATGGGATAGATGAGTGGACAGTGAGGTGAGTTGAGAATTGGCTGTCAGGCCGAGCTCAGAGGGTCGTGATCAGTGGAGCAGAATCTGCATGGAGGCCTGTTACTAGCAGTGTTCCCCAGGGCTCAGAGTTGGGTCCAGTCCTGTTTAACATCTTCACTGACGACCATGATGAGGGAATAGCATCCACTCTCAACAAGTGCTGATGATACAAAGCTGGGAGCAGTGGCTGACACGCAGGAACACTGCGCTGCCATCCAGCCAGACCTGGACAGGCTGGAAAGCTGTGCAGGGAGAAACCTAATGAAGTTCAACAAAAGCAAGTGTAGAGTCTTGCACCTGGGAAGGAACAACCGTTCGTATCAGTACAGGCTGGGGGATGACCTGCTGGAGAAGAGCTCTGTGGAGAAGGACCTGGGGGTCCTGGTGGATGACAGGTTGGCCATGAGCCAGCAGGGTGCCCTGGTGGCCAAGAGAGCCAATGGGATCCTGGGGTGCATCAGGAGGAGTGTGGCCAGCAGGTCAAAGGAGGTGATCCTCCCCCTCTACTCTGCCCTGGTCAGGCCCCACCTGGAGTATTGTGTCCAGTTCTGGGCTCCCTGGGATAAAAAGGACAGGGATCTCCTGGAGAGAGTCCAGAGAAGGGCTACAAAGATGATTAAGGGCCTGGAGCATCTCCCCTGTGAGGAAAGGCTGAGTGAGCTGGGACTGTTCAGCCTAGAGAAAAGAAGACTAAGGGGGACCTTATTAATGTCTATAAATATCTTAAGCAGGGGATGCAGGGGGAATCAGCCAGCCCCTTTTCAGTGGTCTGTGGAGACAGGACAAGGGGCAATGGCCTCAAGTTGGAGCACAGGATGTTCCGCACCAACATGCAGAAGAACTTTTACACAGTGAGGGTGACAGAGCCTGGGACAGGCTGCCCAGGGAGGTGGTGGAGTCTCCTCTGGAGATATGCAAGACTCATCTGGACGCCTATCTGTGCAATATGAGCTAGGGAGCTTCTTTGGCAGGGGGGTTGGACCCGATGATCTCTCGAGGTCCCTTCCAACCCCTACGATTCTACGATTCTATGATTCACTTTTATTTTGTAGGGGATTTTTCCTCCTGTACCATAACATATACTGACTCATCTTTATAAGGTCCATTCATGCAAATTCTGCATTGCTTTCCAATTACATCAGATTATCTCAGGATTTCCTCACAGTATGTCAATTACTTCTCTGTATGTGTTCTTAACTGAATGCAGATTAGATCTTCCCTGCCACACCAATTAAAGATGACACTGACAGATGATGCATAGGATGCTAACACAGTTAAAAAATTAGTATTATCATATTAAAAGTCATTACTACAGCTACTGATGCAATTAAAGGAAACACACAATTATAATTTATCTTGGTTTATTACAAAAAATGTTTATCTCATTAGCTATTGAATTTCAGTCACTAATTATATACATTAGAAGTGCTTTCCTCTTATGTGAATACAAGTTCCCAGTTGAGATCACTGATTCTTATTTAAATTCTACTATCAAATACATCTTCCTTTTATATTTATGCTAAATTACCTTCATTATCTGTCTGTAGTTCTCTACATACACAGGAACATACCCATACTGGTATGCAATCTCGTCACTTCAAGTAATATGAGTTTCCAAGTATATAGTTACATTATTTGGCTCCTTTTTCCTCTTAGGAATGCATCTTTCAACGAACAGAAAAGCAGCAGAAGCAAGAGTTGCAACACACATGGCCAGTCCTCAATCAATATTGTCTAAATCAATCTTCCTCAAAAGGAAACTATTCACAAGCTATTCAGAACATTCAGTTCCCCATATTGCTACAGCTGTAATGCTGATCTGTTAATGAAAAAATATCTCTGTGTCATAATTATCTTACTCAATTTTCACTTCTCCAGGAACCAACTTGAGTTGCAGTCCTGGAAGTGGTACGTGAGTCACTCTGCACTTCCATGGGCTAGTCACATTCATAAAGCTGCACAGGCAGGAGTGGAACCTAACTAGTTTGGAGCAAAGTTTGAAGCCTGTCCTCACTGGGACAGGGAAACACTCAAAGGGGGACCTTGACTGTGGGTCCTCCACTTGAGCAATGTGTTGGGAAAGGTCTAGCAGGCGGTAACACTTCTTCATTACCTTATCTGGTAAGGTCCTCCAGCTCCCAGAGGAATATTGGTCATTCACATACCACGATGCCCAGAAGAAGGGGTAGAATACCAATGATACAAAGCTGGGAGCAGTGGCTGACACGCAGGAACACTGCGCTGCCATCCAGCCAGACCTGGACAGGCTGGAAAGCTGTGCAGGGAGAAACCTAATGAAGTTCAACAAAAGCAAGTGTAAAGTCTTGCACCTGGGAAGGAACAACCATTCGTTTCAGTACAGGCTGGAGGATGACCTGCTGGAGAAGAGCTCTGTGGAGAAGGACCTGGGGGTCCTGGTGGATGACAGGTTGGCCATGAGCCAGCAGGGTGCCCTGGTGGCCAAGAGAGCCAATGGGATCCTGGGGTGCATCAGGAGGAGTGTGGCCAGCAGGCCAAAGGAGGTGATCCTCCCCCTCTACACTGCCCTGGTCAGGCCCCACCTGGAGTATTGTGTCCAGTTCTGGGCTCCCTGGGATAAAAAGGAAAGGGATCTCCTGGAGAGAGACCCAAGAAGGGCTACAAAGATGATTAAGGGCCTGGAGCATCTCCCCTGTGAGGAAAGGCTGAGTGAGCTGGGACTGTTCAGCCCAGAGAAAAGAAGACTAAGGGGGGACCTAATTAATGTTTATAAATATCTTAAGCATGGGATGCAGGGGGAATTGGCCAGCCCCTTTTCAGTGGTCTGTGGAGACAGGACAAGGGGCAATGGCTGCAAGTTGGAGCACAGGAAGTTCCGCACCAACATGCAGAAGAACTTTTACACAGTGAGGGTGACAGAGCCTGGGACAGGCTGCCCAGGGAGGTGGTGGAGTCTCCATGTCTGGAGGCCTCCCTGTGCAATATGAGCTAGGGAGCTTCTTTGGCAGGGGGTTGGACCCGATGATCTCTCGAAGTCCCTTCCAACCACTACAATTCTGTGATTCTATGACACGGAGGGAGGCACACTGAGGTAGAGGCCTCAGAAACCAGCAAAAATGATAGTGCAATGATAGTCACACAGAGCAAATTCTGACCCCACGACAAAACTGGATAATTTGAGAACATGGAAATAACATGGAATGAGTGAAATAATGGGGGGAAAAATGTCCTCGCACCTACCCACAGCCTCCCTTCATCCCAGTTATAGCTAGTTTAATGGTTTCACAATACTTTGTGGTATTGCAATATTTTTTGGTGTTGGTTTTGAAAAGAATTCAAGTATGTCACCCATCATGACCATGTACTGATTTAGCAGAAAATCAACGTACAGAGTCTTACTTAACTTTCACTTCTCCATGCAGACAAGCCATGGGGCCACAGAGTTTGTCTTGCACACTTGGTTTAATTAATTATTAGAGAGTTGGACAGCAGTGGAGGAGTGAAAATGCTTCTTTCAAGTGAATAGACTGGTAAAAAATAATTAGAGGTAGTAAAAAGAAGGTAACTTCCTGTTCTTCTTTTCTCTTTCTTCCTGACATGGGCTAGAGCAACTGTAAAATCACCTACCCCATGTAGTGAAGGGTCTTATTTTTCTAACACCCATATAGAAGTAGGCAGGGGTACAAGAGACGAGATGGTGCTCTTGAGGCAGTTCCATTGTGTAAAATTGCAATGTGGGTAGACAATACACTTCCCTGTCTTACTCATTATACTACTCAACTTTGTGCTGTTTGTGTAAATCAGAAGAACCCCTGTCAAATTCTGCTCCCTGTTTCGCATTTCAGTTACAATGAAACTCCTGTTTTCAGAGGCTGATAATTGGGTTCCAGGGCATCTTTACTGCACAGGACTTGGATGTTCTTCTCAGGAAGCTGGAAGAGAACTGGTATGGTTTTGTCACCTCATGCAAGTCTTCTTTGAACCACAGTTTTTTGCTTGGACTCCATGCTTCTGTAAGTGACAAGATAATAACAGCAAAAAGCAAAGACTGCATTTATCTACAGAGTAAATCCATTCAGTTCCTTTAGCACCACCTGCAAGTGGACCTCATCCCTTGCCAGGGAGAACTATGGTATCATCACAGTCCTCTTGTAGTGTTGTCTCTTCTGGAACTACGGCTCACTAATACGAATTCTAATAGAAATATGGGTAGTAACTACTAGGGATTAGACTGACGTCAGACACAGTATTTGAGGTACAGACTCCACAGCTCACAACAGCAATGGCAGCTTTGAAGAAGGACCTTTCACTAGCTGCATCAGTGTGCTGTCCCGGCACACCTGCAATGTAGCTCTGGTTCAGTCTTCAGCTTGCCCCAACATGCTCAGCTGCCACAGAATTTTCAGATGGAGACATGCATACAAGCTGCAACTTTTGCTGAATCTGAATGTCGGGTGAATTTAACTGCAGGTCCATTTTGTAGATAAATTATGTCATGGATACTGTTCTGAAACTCTCTAGTTTGCAGGTGTACAACTAGGTTATTGTACATCAGCTCTGACAAACCATGCCTTGTATAGTCCTCTCCCATAACATTCCTATGGCTTGGTGTCTCCAAATTCTAATTTCCCCTCTGCTGTTGGCCATATACTAACTGAAAGTTCTCTTTCCTACCTGAACAACCTCCATATACCAATTTTGTTGCCCACAATTTATATGACATATTCTGCCTGGTTATATGTTATTCAGTTTTGCATACTGAGATGTTGAGAGTCCTACTCTCAGGTTTGTTCACACACAGCTGTACCATTAAGGACCTGAGTTGCCAGGATACTGAGGCACTTTGCTGATGATGGATGGCAGCAAATGAAAGGTTTTTTTAAACATATCATCCTATCTACTACAAGAGGTCCCAGTCTTTGCTTATCTCTCTGGTTCCTACCAAAATAAAATGGTAAGGACATAGCTAGGTGGTTGCAATGGGAGCTCTATTTTGAATTATTGCAATTAAAGCAGAAAATAAAATAATAACGATGCACATATGCAAACCCAAATATCACAACACTAACACATCCCTATGGTTTTACTCAGGAGATATAATAGTGGGGCTGCTCTGCGAGTGAGGGTGAGCAGGGAGCTGAGAGGATGGCAAGGCAGCCAGAATTGAGGCCTCATGACAGGGGCCCACTCTCACAGCACTCAAACAGGATGAACAGTGACAGCATCCAGGGTTGGCCCACAGACTGCTGGACACATCTGTAGGGATGAGGCAAGTCTGAAGCCAAAAAATCAAAGTGGTGAGGCAGGAGAGCACAAGGGCTAGCCCAGCACACCTGCAGTGTAGCTCAGGCAAGGACCAAGAGAAAGGGCCAGATCCTGAGCATGGCCTCCCAGGCTAGAGCCAACCCAGATGAGACTTCTGACTTGCACAGAAGCTTGATCCAAGGTTAGGCAGCTGTGTTGTATCAAAAGTGACCTTAAACATATCTTCCTAGGATGGGAGAAAAGAATTGCAGGATGTGTTGGTGCACTGAGCACCCTGGCAGGTTTCTGACAGCTGTCACTGAGGTCTTTTTTTCATTATTGGTCCTCACACTCTGCAGCCAGCCTGGGCCATGCAGGCTGATATCCGTGGGGGCATGGGAGTAAAGCCTGGGGTCTTGCCAGGCTGGCTGCAATACTGCTGTGCTTGTTTGATGCCACGTAAGTTTGGAATCACAATGTCACCAGCACAGCACTGGTCATTGGTAAATACGTAGAAATGTGAATAGGTTCAGAGGCTGTTTCCATGCCAAGTCCTCACTGCACCTCAAACTGTATCCTCAGACTGTAGCCTCAGCATGCTGAAAATTATCAAAGAATTTCTAATATCCCAGTTCACAGATGCATTAGAGACACCTGCTCACTTTTGGCAGGTGCCTTTCAGAGAGTACTCCACTTGGAGAAGTAAGTAAATGCACACATTCCTCATAGTTTATATTACTAGTTTACTAATCTCTGGTGCTTTTTTTCCTATTATAGTTATGTTCATTTTCCAGACAGCAGGAGAAGAGCTCCCAACCAACACAAAAACCAAGAACATAAAAATGACAAAAAATTGTGTTTCAAAAAATCTTTTCCACAAGTGTTTTTTGCTAAGGATGATATAAAAAGCCTGTGAAACTCATAAGAGGAGCATGGAAGCTGATGTAGGTGTTTGTTAAGCTCAAAACAAACCATGTGGTCAGCAGAGCCTCTAATGGTGCCTGTGGCAAATAACCAGATAAATTCTAAGAGCTAGTGCTGTGCTGTATCTAGATTGTTTGAATGTACTGTGGAAAAATTTTAAGAACATGTTTAGAAAAGGTTGCAAAGACAATGAAAAAAACCACAGGAAAGATGGAGGCAGGAAATTATGGTATACAACTGCTGCTTCCTTTTGAGTGACACACAAGGTGTGTATGGGCAATGAGATACGATGTTCAAAATGGGGACTAATAGTATCTACTGGAGACGTAGCTCAGATCAGCCAGGTAGCAGAGCCATTCTTACTGTGGCTCTCTAACAATCACTAGGAACATTAACAGGCATAAGCACCCCTGTGCCAGCCCACGTATTTAAACAATCTTCCTTATAGGAACTACATGAGTAGACTCCAAGATGCCCTCTTGTGAGTTTTCAAATTCTAATCATCAGGTTTGTCCAAATTATGGATAAATTCCATCCTTGTACACGCTTAAAAATGTCTGTTCTGTCACCAAAGCAAAGTATGTTCTTTGTGTGACACTGTTGCAGCAACTTCCTTGAGCGCTTCATCAGCTCCCATACTGATTTACAAGTCTATTAGCCTTGTGGGATCTTGAGAACAGGGACTGTGGTTATTTGTACTTGGCTCAGATTGCCTTATGTCAGGTGACATGTAAGAAGAAATCAGTGGAAGGCAGACAATAATTTCTTGTTTACAAAATTTTTATATTTGTTCGCTTTTGTAATTTGAATTTTATAAATTATGTTTTTTTCCTTGAAAAAGTGTTAAAATATAGTTATTTAAAATCTGAAATCATCTGATTTTTTATCCCATAAGCAAGGCTAAACAGTTTGCATCTTCCAGATTTGGGGATTCTTGAAGGCTGAAGTGTCACAGTCCCTACATGGAGTCTTGTGAAAGGTCAGTGCAACACCAGAAAAAGTCAGAAATTTAGCAGCTGTCATATTTACAAGAGTCCATGCATAGCAACCTCAGCAGGGGAACACAGTCCACCCTTGAGATCAACTCTGTTGCAAATTAGAAAAAGGTTTTGGAATCACAGTGCTGCAGAGGACGGCAAGTCCAGGCTGGTACAGTCACAGGCAGCAATGGAAAAGAGGTCTTTAGTCCAGAAGGGTCCCCACAAACCACAAAATACTTCCCAACACCCCGTAACAAGCCTACGACCTATAGTGCAAAAGACCAAAAGCCACAAAGATTCCAGTGTGCCACAGGAAGAGGGCAGGAAATATCCAGCTCACCACGAGCATCTTTGGTCTCTGTAGAATGAGTGCTCCTGGGAGACGAATGTTTTGGGAATTTGCCTTGGGTTGTGACTTTTGATTTGAAAATTGTTAGTTAAATAAATATCCACTTGTGCTAGATACCTACAATAAGCTGCAAAATAAAACCAAATACTGTATTTGATTAGGAAGAGAAAATTAAATAGCCACAAATCCCTAAAGTTATTTGTCTTTTCTTTCAGCTTTGTTAACTACCACACTGTTGCTTCCCAAGGGTTCTGTGCATTAGTGAACGTTAAATACAGATACAGGTACTGATAGTATACTGAAGTCTCCTTCCAAATAACAACTGAAGACAGCATTCTTCAGACTACATTACAAACTGGTTTTGTGAAAACCAATCAGAAAATGTGTTTGGGACACAAACCTGTGATTTTCCTTTTCTATTTTAAAGCTCCCAAATTTGGAGTGAAGCCCAAATTTGGATTCTGCCCACTCAAAATATCCTATGTAACTTAGCACATACTTTTATTGCATTTGCAAAAGAAATGCAACAAGAATAGCAACAAAAGTTTGATTCCAGAGAGAAGTAGAGCCGATTTGGACTTGGCAGGCAAATGTTGCTTTAAAAGTGGCCTGACAGACCTCTCAAAATACAACAAATATGGCATAAGAATATGCTGAAATGGGAATTTTGGTTTGTTGCAAAATTAGAGTGTATTATTTTCTCTTCATTGCAGTTTTACTGTCTAGTATATAGACTATTTTCTTTAAAAACTCTGAATCCCACAGTTCTCAGTAGGAGTTGCATACTATGGCAGTGCTGCAGGAAGTCTTACTTAGAATGACCAAAATGTTTTTGCAGGGTGTCAACTTCCAAGTCATCATTAATGTTTACAGTCTCAATAGCAGCTTGCATTTCTATAGTAACCCTTAAAGGAACATTCCTATCAGAAAACTAAAATAAAAAGAAGCCAGTTTTTACCAAGCACTTGTAACACAAGGATTGTGCCTGGGCTATTCCAGTAATTCATATTTTAAACAAAGGCGACCTAAAGAAAAAGAGGCCCTCTCTTACTAGCGAATCAGTTTTATGTACTGCTGCATGATGGGATGTGACAGAACTTGGATAGATGCCCCCTCTTAAAAGCTGTAACTTCGGTCAGCTCCAATTGAAGCAAGCATGGGCAGAGGGTTAAGGAAAGTACGGTTTCTTGCCAGCAATTTTTTTGTGAGGAGTCCTGTGGCTATTAGTACAGAAAATAAGTTTACCATGATCTTTATATTTACCTCTGGGCCAAATTATAGAAAATGAAGCTGTCTTCTGAGTGTTTAGTGCCGTGCACTGCAGGGAGATTATTGATATAGTAGTTCATGGTCTATAGTGTCACTTCCTCAGCATGAACTACAGCATATGCGGTAATCTTTTTCCCAAGCAGAAGCACATTTTTAAACCTCATACACTTTAATAGTCAGATTTATGTAGATGAATCTGTTCCTTGTTTCTGTTATATTTTATGCTGTTTATCAGAAGTCCAAATTTATGTCATAATGCAGTAGTCTAGTAACTTGCATTTACTAGAAAAATCCCAAATCCATTTTACAAACTATTCATCTAAAAAAAACTGTGTTATCTTCCAGGCTGCTTAGAATGGTACAGCTGGGGAGAGACAACTGAATTTGAATGTTCTCAGATCTGTCAAATCATAATCGTTTTATGACAATGCAAATGTCTTTTAACAGTGTTTCACACCAGCTGTGACAAAGGGGCATATGAAGTCTTATTTGACTTGTAAAAATATCAGACTCGGAAAAGCAGTGAGTGGAAGCTTTTCATGAAAAAGCAGTATTAGCAAACAGGAAGTTTAGAGGATTAAGCAAAGTCTGAGAAGTGTCATATCCTGATGCTGATCTTACAAGTACCCTACAAACTTTATTTAGTCTGAACTAAGAAAATGGCTTTGCCCCAACTTTCCTACCAGTCTGAGTATAGCAAAGGTAAACTGACATGGTCAGTCACAAAGTAAGACTCAAAGTTCCAAGACCTGAGATGTCTCAGCTTGTAGAATCACAGCCTGGTTTGGGTTCGAAGGGATCTTAAAGATCATGTAGTCCCAAACCCCCTGCCACTGGCTGGGACACCTCCCACGGAACCAGGTTGTCCAAAGCCCCATCCAACCTGGCCTTGAACACTGTCAGGGAGGGACTAGCCACAGCTTCTCTGAATGATCTGTTGCAGTCCCTTTTCATGCTGAATTTCTTCCTAATATCTAATTTAAATCAACCCTTTTTCAGCTTAAGTCCATCACCCCTTGCCCTATAAAAACATTTCAGGTAAAGCAAGAATCTTCTTAGGCTGTTGTAGCTCAGTACCTGTTCTTTTCAGAATTTCAATCTACAAACTGGGGAGAATGAGGTGAACTACTGAGATGAGATTAAAGCCTGCACATTTGATAGCAATCAGATTGATCTGTTCTGTTTCTTTGCTTCTGAACGAAATATTGTTAAGCCTGGATCTTCAGGGCCTAGATGCATTCCTATAAAATTAGTATCAGTGAAAAAAAAACAAAAAAGCCCAAAAAATAGTTTTCCCTTCACAGGCAAAACATCACAAAGCTGAGCCACCATTTTCTGCTATAGATCAGGAACACGTAGTAGGAATTTGTGCAGTGTTCCAATACGTCCCTTTCTGTGAACTAAAACCAAATATACTAACTCTGGATGAAATTAAAAAAAAAAAAAAAAGTAGATGGCAGTAAGAATGGGTAAACTTGAACAAAATATTATTAGCCAAATTTCATGCATTTTAGAATAAATGAAATGACACACCATGGGAAGAGATAGGTCGCTGTGGGTGGTCTCTGGGGGTGCACCTGTCATTGCTGTGTAGAGATGTCTGCTCATGAAGGATGATACAAAGTTCACATTTGATGAGCTGATGCCAGAGACTGACAAACTGAAAAAGAACAAAAAGGAAGAAGCAACATCTAAATACCATACATGGATTATTACTTTTCTACAAGTTATGAGCTTTGTCACTGCAAGGGTGTTAATATGATTAAGAGTATAGAAGATAACTTACCAGGGCACCGTTAGCAAAACACCAACGAAACCCTTTGCTCAAGCAGATTAATTTCAGCATTCGCCCAGGAGACTCTCTAAGCCCCTTTGAACATGAAGTTGCTCTGTAGCACAAACTATACCTCTGAACCCCTGAGTTCAGGCAATAAAAGCAATTTACTCATGAAGGGCTCTGTGGATACAAAGTATGAACGCTATGTTCTATGTTCAAATGGAATTGGAGCTCCACAGAAAATACCCAAAATATATTCCATTACGTTAAGTTTCTTCTGACTTAGAAGAACAAGCTATATGGGCTAAGGGAAATAAGATGAGCAGATAAACAATACTGTTTAAATCAAAAGTCTCCACTGGACTGCATTACATATTGTCCTCCTTTTGAAAGTAGTTACCTAAATATGCTAAGGCTGGTCCTTCAGAGCAGCATACTACTCAAGGATACACGAACCGAATCAGAATGACTTATCCTACATCATAAATGCCATTTAAGGAAGACTTCTAAAAGTAAATGCATAACAAAGTCTGTAACAAAAATAGCACCTTTGCAGACAATCGAAGAAAGAACTGTGTTTCTGCTTCCAGTTGGATGATCCCAACAGTCTGTTTTCCAGACTTGGACTATTTTTGAGTGAAACGCATAGCTAATGTCAAAAATCTCCAGTAGCTGACACCTTTTGAATGCTAGTTTGTAATATTTGGACTCCTTAGTTATGTACTCATTTACCTGGTCAAATTCAAACCTGAGGCTTAATTCTTAGAATTTCAGATAGCATTATATTGTCTCAGATTCCCTTCTGCTTCATGTATCTGCTTTATAGCTACTATCTTTGACAATGTAGTAGAATTCATATTGGCAAGGATGTCTACACCTTATTATGTTGTATCAAATAAGATTCTGTGGGTTTTAATACCTTCATCTGGATTTACTTAGAACTAAACTGTATACAATGTGTGATTTGTGCAACTTCATTTTACATGTCAAAAGGGTTAAGGACAATCTTTCATCTTGACGCATATAGACAGGAATAGTGCAGCGCAGAGAAGACAGGCTCGAACTAATTGAAAGGAGTAAGACTAGGTTTATAAAATTATTTAGACTTCTAAAAATCAAGAATTTGCAAACACAGCTAAGCAGGTCAACTGTGAAACTCCACTTAAGTATCAGTAAAGGTTAGGAATGATGGAATAGACCCCAGAAGAGGCTCACATGTTTGGATGCTAAATATTATGAAGCCCAAAAGTCAGGCACCAGCTGTGGACTCAAAAACCGACACAGAATATGTAATGCACACAAACAGAAGGAGCTACAGCCAGCCGACATGAAACACAGCCAAGAGGGATGCATCTGAAATTCTCCCTCTCTTCTGGACATAGCACCTCTCCAGGGAAGAAGCACACCATGGCCAAAATCCCGCCCTGTATGCAGGAACGCATGTGCACATGAACTGTCACATGGGCCACAGGCACTGTCCACTCATTCTTCAAGACAGAAGGTAGTGCCCTCCCACTGTTTACAGAGTCACAGTCAGAGAATGTGGCATGGATATTGGCTTTTCTTCATCTTGATGGTTGCCAAACAGAATATTGCCTTTATTTGACACGGTTGGGGTGGTGTACTCTTTCAAATGAGATTATATTGCCTATGAGCATAGTCATGGTCCTTGTTGACCACACCAGAGACCAAGCACAGGGTTTCAGGGATGGAAATGTCACTTCTGCTCCAACTAAATTTGCTGGCCGTTGAGCCAGGCACAATCGTGTTGGGACCAGAGGCACTGTATAAACTGCATACCATGACCACATTGTATGACATAAAAGCGGGCTTACCCTTCATGCCTGCAAACATCCACAAACAGGCTTGAAGCGATCTATGGCTGCAGATAAGAGGTGATATGAAAAACTGCTAAACGATTCCTCAGTGTGTCCATTGAGTTGGAAGCCTGGTGCTGGTGACCACAACAGAATGTAGAAGCTCAGGGCTGGAGACCTGCAGCGCAATGATGGCACAGCATGAGCTTCTAGTCCTAAAATTCGTCATCTCCTCCTACCTGAAGCATGGCAGTGGGTAAAGTACTATGGGAAGTCATCTTTTCTCAGGGACGTGTTAGCAGTCATCAGCTGAGAGGTTAGCTTTAACTGTTAGCAAATACCACTGGAGACAATCTAATATAATTGGGTTTACCTTGCATTGCAACTGGTTAAGGCACAGCCTGAGAGAGCCATTGCACCTTGGCTGAGGGGGCAATAGTTCTTAAACCTTTCCTGCTCAATCACTTCTAAATAGCTGAGCATATTACCAGTTTAAATCCCTGTGGAGGCCTAAGCCAGAGACATCCGAACTTGGGCCTCAACAAATACACCTTCGATTAAATAATTACTCGAGTCTATTCTGGATTCCAAGAGAAACTATTCCCAAGGCAAGTTTGAGGTCTGTTGATGTCCCATCATTTCAGTACCAAGGCTGTTAATGTGTGGACTGCACCTCCCAGAGGTATGCCTAAAGCTTACTAAAAAGAACTATAGATTGCAATTTAAGATTTTAAAATAGCAAGGATGCTTTTTGGTTCAGATATTCTGTGGACTTTATCTTTAACGGAATTTATAAAAAGAAGTGGTCAGCAAGTCCAAGTCACATGAGAAACTTGGCTGAGAAGTCCAAAGGCTGAAGTACAAATTTTTCCTTCATGTTTCCTTTGACATACTTTGCCTTCTCCAGCTGACAACAGTGAAGCTTCACTGAAAATGTACTTTCTAGGCCAGTTTTCCATTAATTCTTATTCCCATATATTCCAAAGTGAGAATTCTCTAGGGATCACCTGAGTATCTGAACAACTATTTCATCCCTCTCAGCCTTTTTTTGACACTTAGAGACAAGTTTGCAAGTCCTCTTACGTTCACTCACTTTCTGTGTGTCTGCAACATCTGTAGCAGCGCAGGGAAGTTTACAGGAGCAGACAGTTTACCTTATGGCAAATTCCAAGGCAGTATTTAAAGTTCAGATGAAATTCCTCCATTCAAAGTAGGCGGTATAAGGAAAAAAGGTGTCCCAAGTCTGTCAGTGTAAAGTTTAATTACAGACAAGATGACACACAGAGTAAAGCCCACAAAGGCAGCAACACCACTGTGAAAAACACATTCCAAAAAAAAATCTTAAAAGATTACTTTAATAACAAACCATGCATTCCTGAGCAAACCATCGCAAGATTAGCTTCCACATTGCCTAGCTGCAAGCAGATTTTTCACAAGCTGTTATTGATACCACTTTCAAGGCACTCATGAAAGTTGATGTCTTCCAAAGGTCCTCACACTTTCCTGTTTTTATTTCATGCTGCTACCCCAGTTTCCACCCAGACTGGAATCCCAGTGATCCTAATGACAGACTGTGGTTTGGGCAGAACTGATGTCTGGAAAAGTGATAGAAAAACTCACTGAGGTGAAGGTTTGCAGCTGCAACTTCAAGATAATTTTCAACCTGCAGAAAAATGGTCTGTGTTTGTAAAGTGCTAAGGCTGATATTGTTATGTATCATGAGTGGTTAACTGAAAACAAAAAAACCTTGGGTAGAGACTGAACTATTCTAGCAGTAGTAAGATCAGACACAACAAATATAAGAAAAAAATGTGACCTCCATACTCTAATCTTTTAAAAGTCAGGCTAAGTCATAACAGCGATCATCCATTTGACTCTGATTTTACTGTAGAGAAATAAAAATCCTTTTACTTTTCACAAAGTGCAAAGCATGCCCTTCAAGTCCTGCAGCACTGTATAGATGAAATAACTGAATTCCTGTGGGGCTTTCAGCCTGGATTCCTCCTATGTTCAGAAGGCAATCCTATTACATATGTTTAATCTAACAGTTCTGAATTTTAGCATTTAGCTCAACATCAGGGGAGCTGTTCTAAGTGGAATTACAAAATACGTAGTGCAGCCTTTCAAGGCTTGAGACATTTTTTTATTCTCTAAGAAAAATGTAGGTTTTTTCCAGTTAGTTATTAACCATTTATCAGTAATTTTTTTTTTGCCATGAGATTATTGGTGATGTCCCAAGTGCTAGTAGATAGTGAAGAACCTCTTGCCTGGTCTACTGTTATCTGCAGTAGATGTAATTACATTGCACCTCAAAAGGGCTCTTAAGCTGCTCTCTATTACCAAAGGAAGAGCATTTTCATCTCTTCCAAATTCAACAATAAATAGTGTAAGTCATGTTTGCAACCATTAGTGCAGCTAGTCAAGGTATTTCAGTGAAATGCTTTTTCTCGGTCAAAGCACAAAATTGTAATCCTGTTTATGCCAGCACCTGGCTGGGATGCTTTATAGGCATCACTTTGCTACTGCTCCATGTGTAAACTAGGCACAATGTCATTGTCCATTTTAGGCAGCCTGTGTAACTACCCCAAAATATGCTGAACAAAATACCATCATTTAAAATACACACTGCCCGGGACCAAGACGCTCCGGTCTTGCTGGTAGTCATCTAGCACAAGGTGATCACCACAGTGTGCAGTGCAATACATCTGTACAAAACCAACACTGTTAAAAATAAATACAACTTTGTCCCAAGGAATTCATACCTAGTCCTGCAAATACTGACATGTGCCCAGCCAGCAATCTGTTCATCCTAGCAAGGGCCTCCTTACTCACGGGCATGCACTTCCTTCCGCGAGCACTAGGCTAGTGTACGAGGGTTCGTCCCTTGCGTCCTTTTCAGTTAAAATTAGTACTTCCGAAATGAAAGACAGATACAGGCAAGTGGGACGCAACTATCAGCTTCTAGTCACCTCAGGCAGCGCTCCTACCACATTTGCTATTCATAAAAAAAACGAGTACAGCAACATTCAAGGGAAGCGTTGGGTCATTCAGTAGCTCTGGATGCAGATGATGACTAAATACTTTCACCAGTCTTGAAACCCCCCAGTGGTAAAATCATTTGGTGTCAAATATTTCCCCCTTCCGAAACACTTAGAACTATCTATCAAGTGAATTAAAAGTGCAGGAAAAGCGTTGCTGTTTTCCCTCTTTTTTAAATTGGGCATTGCTGTATAGAGCAATATCACAGTTTGAACAGAAATACTTTGCACTGTTTTGAGAAAATAAATGTTAGGGTAAGTTTACAGCCTTGAGGAAAAAAAATAAGTTCTGCTACAAGGACAAAAATGTGATTTATTTTTATCAGAGACTCTTTAACACAAATTGGAAAACAGCTGTACTGCACTGGGAAACAAAACACGATAGATGTTTGAATAAAGATGAGTGGGAAGCACAAAGGTCAGGCCTGGATGTGACCCAGAAGCTGAATTACACTGACACAATATTTTAGTTCAGCTAGCCACATATTAGGGGGGTGGGAGGTGTGGGTTGGGGGGAGGTGTCATTTTGTTGTTTTTTTAATTAAAAAATAAAAGCTGTTGTTTTGGACTTCATAACACCCATTTTCTACGAGAGCAGTTAGGGCTCTTTGCTGCCTAAGAAGCATAAACACCTTCGGCTCTGCAAACCCCTCCAGTCTCCTGGAGTGTGCTCTTGGGGCTCTGACTCCCTCCTGGGAGAGGGCTGTCCCGGACCCCACCTGCCCCCCTCCACCCGTAGCAGGGGCCGAAGCAGCGGCTCGCAAAGGGTTAACCTTGTGAGCACCGACACGTTGAGGGGGAGTAGCCAAGACCGAGCAGCAAAAACATCATAGCACATTCCTGGGTAGTCCTCAGCTGCCAGCATCTGATTAAAACCATATCTCTCGCTGTGAGTGGCTAACTAATCTGAAGGCGAGAGTACAACTGAATATTTAACCGGGGCCCCGGTCCCAGTCAGGCTACTGGCTGCGGCTGTCGGATCATGCACGGAGCGGCACGGATCTAGCCTGTAAGTAGATTTGCGATGCGGGGCTCGGCTCTTGCAAAGCTTGCGGGGTGGGGGGCTGTCACCGCGGAGGGGAGGGTGGAAGGGGAGAGTGGGGATGGTTTAGTGGGGTTTGGGGTTTTTTGGGTGTTTTCTGTGAGTTTGCTTTGGGGTTCATTTTATTTTTTAATTTTTTTTTTTTATTTGGGTTTTTTTTTATGGCTTTTTTCCCCGAGGACGTGACAGCCCACCAGCGGGACAGACTGCGGTGGGGGCTAACAAAGATGGGGAGCCGGGGCCGCTCCAGCCGCGGCCCGGCCGGGGCTCAGCCTGACGGCCGCTCTCCTCTCCCGGCGGCCGCGGCAGAAGGCGCCGGCGGGGCTGCGCTTCGCCGCCCAACGCCGGAGAGGTCGCGGCGCTGGCCGGGCGCCGGCAGTGCTTGAGGCGGCCCGGGCCCCCCGAACGAGTCTCGGCAGCGCCGCGGGTGCCGAGGGGGTGGGTGTTGGAGGGGAGTCGACGCTGCCCGAGCCGGGCTGCTGCTGAGCGCGTCCCGGCTGAGGAGGGGTGGCAGCCGCCCGCATCCTGTCCCGGGCTCTGGCAGGGCCGGCACCCCGGAAAGCTTGGATGCGAAGAGAAATAAATGCGCGTTTTCACTTGTGTGTGTGAAGAGGAAGGAGTTATGGGGAAAAAAAAAGTATAAGCACTTAATTTCACATAAATTATTGATACAAAAGGATCTCTCTAGTAGCAGAGAGGAGAAAAGGGTTCAGATGCTGTGAAGCAGGGATGGGGTATTGTTTTGGACCCTTGCTCGGTGTACCCCTATCTGCTGTTGAATTTCAGGATGCTACCTGTGCCTGTGCGAAATGGGCAGGTATAGTGAAAGGTGTCCGGGATTAACTGGAGTAAGTCCTCTGTCTTGTCAGAGAAACTGACTTCCAGCTGGTGAGACTTAAAGTCTAGTGATCATAATATGACACTACGTTTGGGTAGTGCTGTGAGGAGTCAGGTAAGGCAGGTGTTGCAAATAGACCTGGACTTCTCTGTAGCAGAGTTTTTACTTCTCAGATTAGTTGTAGCTGATTACTTAAGCACGTACTAGGGAAGCATGCAAATCCACGAGTAAGGTAGGATTAACTGATTTTTTCTTTTTTTTACAGGAGTGGTGGTGAGGAATTGTTTTAATCTTCACTTAATGAAGGCACTTGCCTTGACGTTAAATTTCTGCCTTGAATGCCTTCTGTAACTTCCATAAACAAGGCTGCCCAAAATGGAGCAAATCTGAGAGTGTATAGGCTTATATTTGCTTGTTGCGTGCTCAGGGATGGGAAGACCTCTGTTGACAGCAAACTAGAGATGTGGCTTCAGTTAAAGAATGGTAATTAGGAAGCTGTGTGGTGTAGCTGGCTGTAAAGACTTGCCAGGCACTGGTAAATTGAAAATATGTGTTTGTGTTGGATAGCGAATGGTTACGCAGTTAGAATGCTAGCAGGTCTTCAGATCAGCTTCTACTAGGACCTTCTAGGAGGTGAGTGAATCAGTATGTGGCTGACTGGAGAGGTGAATCAGAATACAAAGAAGGTATCTTCAGCTGAGAAGGGGACTGTTGGAGGGAATCATCTATTCAAAGAACCACTGCATTTGCATTCAACACGCTGGTCTTTGAGGCATAATGTAACTTCTAAAATTTTTCTGACCGGTCTGAGGATGTCATCAAATCTAAAGCAGAAATTTCTATTAATAGTAACCCACTAGAGTTACAGTTGGAGGAAGACAACCAAATAGTAGATGTAGTAAGGTGGGTGTGAGTGCTAAATGGGTGTCAGGTGAACCATCAGAAGAAGCTTAACTAGCAGACTTCATGCCTTGGCGTATAGGAGGGCTCAGGGTAAAGTGGATTGCATGCCAGGTGCACCAAATCTTCAATAAAGAGATGGTTATGATGAGGGAAATCTAACGGATCTTGTGTGCTTGTCACTGTAGGTGGGAGACTGGGAGAATGATGAATGCTACTCTGATAGTCCTGTGACTTATAATACTTATAATTTCTTTTTCTCTTACTTCAAACACAGCTATTGGCTGAGTACCAGAGGCTGTGCTCAGCACTATCAGTTTGAAGGATGGGCCAAATGCCAGAAATCTGGCATGAGTTTCTTTTTGTGAAGGTAGAGACAGTTATCTGTTCTAACATGTGCCTTCTGCAATTTTTCTAAATAGCTCTATGCATCTGTAGCTCTTTCTCACTGAGAGGGTATTGCTTGTCAAAGTGCCTGTGTAACTGTATTATCAGGAACTGCAGATGGTAGCAGCTATGGATATACTTCTTGCTTAAGGTCTTTGTCACTAGCAGATATGGAGGAAAATATATAAATGGGTGAATATAATATATGCAGAGGGCAGAAAAAAGAGCTCTTAAGAGTTTTGTCTCTGTGGGAGACCAAATAAATGCACTTAGTCTCAATGAAGAAGGAATCAAGGGCTGGTGTCTGGCAGGATGTTTAGGATTTTAAAAAAAATGGCTTGAGATATGAAATAAATGGAATCACATAATATGTTGCTGCCAAACCTACAGATTCTTCTCATATTGATGCTTTTTCTTCTGGTGAACTTTACACTGCTAGGACACTAGTGTGACCTGCTGGGTTAACCCAGCTCTTGGGAATGCCTGTGGACTTCATTCACCAAGGCTAGCAATACGGGAGCACTACAGAAGCATAAATTTACTTAGACAATGTAGCAATAAATTCCACATCTAGAGAAAGCCAGCTTGTTCTGGAAACAGTGGTGGTGGTAGAAATCCTGCTTGCTGGCCCAGTTCTGTCAAAACAAGTGGTGAAGAGATAGGATGAAGGTAATTTGAAATCTGCCGGGATTTTGGAGACAAACCTAGTCTGCATGCAAAATCTAAGGTATTACTAGTAAAATCAGACTCTCCCCCTGCCCTCCATCCCCTCACCCCCCACCCTCCCCGGAGGGTGTGTGGGGGAGGGAAATGCTAACATGGTGTAATGAGCTTCTGCTGTGAAATACAACTGAGCATAAGCCACTCCCTACCTCAGCATGGTCTCTGCAGAAATACAAGTTGGGGTTTTGTTAAAAAGATCAGTTGGAGTAAGGTGTCTAAGTACCATAACTAACTAAACAAACTGACTTTAAAAACTTGATTGTTAGGTTCAAGGGTCTCCCAATTATAAAGAAGTAGGATGAAGCATAGTGGTGGGCCTAGTTAATAAACAAGAGGTACTAATTTCAACAAGAGCAGCTGGGCAGCTAAGTGCTGAACAAAGCATCTTCTTCGATCTAATGCTTGTCAGCACTGAAGGATGGGGGCATAGACCATTCCAGTTACCCCTTTTCTGAAGGATATGCCTTGCATATGCTATAGAGTGCTTAAAGATGAAATGTCTCAATATGACTTTTTTAAAGCTTCATAGTTGGTGCATGTCACCATAAATATCAAGGCTCTGGCATTACAGGACCAGTTAAGGTCTTGGGAGCTGAGTTTCTTGCTTCTCCATTAGTTTGTCGCATCCTTAAGCAGTAAAATGAGATGTAAAATACTTGGTGAGGATTAGCTCTTCAACAGAACAAGTACCTCTGAGAGACAGGATAAGAGAACTTTACCTTGACGGTCAGGAGGCTTCATGATGATGATCCCTAGAAAGGGACAAGTTCCAAACACTGAGAATGCGGGGTTAATGCTGCAGCCTGTCTTTCTACCTTAAAGATTTATTATGTGGTCTCTCAGAACAGGGTTATTAATCCTTTAAGGAAAGGCACAAAGACGATTATATGAGTAAGGACTGGTTTTCTAGTAGCTTGAATAGTAGATTGATCTGCAAACAGCTGCTAGCCTGACTGATTGAAGGCAAAATCTCTAGCAGGATGGAAGGCTGACCCTTGTCCTTTCATGTTTCAGATGAATGAGGGCATGCCCATAATATGATATCAAGACCATCATAGACATCAAAAATTAGAACCTTGTCAGGATTACTTTAGAGTCTGGATTTAGGAGTAATAATGTAAGTTTCCTCTAATGTAAATAACACATGTGTGACTCCAATTACCAATAGAGAAACTTATTGCAGAATAGTTTCATCTATGACTAGCTGTTTAGTAGGACTAAAAGCTGAAAGAGCTGCTATGGAGATCTGAAATCCTGGATGGTCTTTTTTAACCTCTGGCATAGATCTTTCTGTACCATATTTGTAGATTTGTATCCTTAGTTATTCATTGCCTTTCTTGCTGCATATACAAGGAAGATCTGGGGCTCTTGGTAATGGCTAACCTTGAAGGCAAGTGTAAATCCTGTGTGCTTCATAATGCCTAACTCAGGACTGAAGCTGCTCTAAAAGAGCCTGCCCTCATAAGGTGCAAACAGAAGTTTCATCAGTCATCTCTTAGCATGTCACAAATATAACTTGCATCCATTATAGAAGACTGCGTGGAGAATGACTCTTACTACAGCAACTACTGCAGAAATAGCTGGAGCTTGGTGGAGGGTTTCTGAAGTGATGTGTAAGGACAGGTTTTGGCTGCGAAGAAAAACTGTGGTACTTCACACTGGGGTCATGGCTATATGGTTTTAGGTTGGGTGTATGTAAGAATAATACAGCACAATTCTGTTGTTCATACAGATACATTGTGAACAGGTAGAGAACACTTAGAGTGCAGCACAGGATGCACAGAACATGTGCAATCTCTCTCCATACAGCTTGCACACACCCAGTCTGTAAAAAGGGATAACTCTGACAGCACTGGACAGTTAACAGCATGCAGCTGAAATAACCTATGATAACAGCTTCAATATGTCAAGTTCCTGCTCTGAGGAAGGGAGTGAAAAGCATGGTTATTGGCAAGCATCCTTTGCTACACTCACTAGCAAGAAGATCAGAAACAGTCCTCCTAGGCAGGAGGGAGTGAGGAGTGCAGTTGGAATTGTTAGAGCTGTTGCCTGGTTCAAACCAGTATGCATCTGAGTAAACACTAGCAGCCTTGATTAACAACTGCTTACTTCCAGGTGGTTTGGTATATCCAGTGAGTTGCAACAAGTAGTATGGACAGAAGATTAAGTTGTATCCACTGCAGGCACATGGCTTGAGATTCCTTATCTGGTGAGTAGGCGGGTGATGCTTTCCTGAGCAATAGCTGTAACAGATCTGAACTCTGGCTCAGGAGCCACTGATTTCAGAGGCTTCAGCACTGGAAACTGGGGAGAGTGGTATAAAGGAGTGGCTGCTTAGTGTGCTGTCTTTCTGGAAGATTGCTATGAAGAAACTTTTGGACAATCTAAGTATATAATTAATAATAAGCTTATGTTACTGAGTAGTGCTCTCCAAGAGCATAGTACAATACCTTTCAATCTCACTTTAAAAGAAATCTTGGAGTTCAGATGCTGATATTGCTGGTACTAGGAGTGAAGGAGTTTCTTAAGCTAAGAAATCAAGTAATATGTTGGAATGCTAAATACTGAACAGAAATTGGAAAGGTTGGTACCAAGACTTGTTGCAAGATGCTGCACTGTACCTGGAACAAATTGTAATTTGAGATGGACAGGCTCAGTGTCTGGACACCACCTTTGAACACTGAAGTTCCTGCCTGAAGAAAATTCTTATCGAACAGACTATGACAGTGCTAATTCCCTTCAGGTTAAGACTAAGTCTTCAGGGAACCAGATATCACTAGGTCATGAAAAGAATTTCATTTTCTTCCTTTAAAGTAAGCAGAGGTCACCACTTGCTCATTTGTATCATTCCAAGTTGTTAGTCAGGTACAGCTTGTTTTAACTGGTCATGACTTCTCCTGAGCCCTCTGTTCTAATATTCCTGCAACAGCTGTATTTATTCCCATGACAGGTGGACAAAAAATCCAAAATAGAGCTGCTACGGTAGGTAGATTGAGATGTAACTAATTGTCTCATCAGAAATTATGTGCTCAAGAGCATAGTACAATGGCAAAAATATCAGTTCAATTGTACCATTTCCACTGAGTGACCTGTTGGTTCCAGCTGTTAACTTAGTGATGCTCACTTGGCTGAGACTGTCATGATTCAAGCTTGCAGTAAATGCTTTCAGGAAGTTATCAAGAACACAGAAATTCAAACTAAAATCCAAACAGCTCAGGGGAGACTCAGACCCTGATACAGTGAGAACAGACTGTTCTGTTCAAATGATGAAATTGGAGTTGGCAGATTGACTGAAATGGTAAGATGTCTGGTAGTTTATTGGGTATGCATTGCACTAGCAATGGTACGTGAAATGGTACGTGACAACGTCCCATAGCTGACATGACTGAGTACTAGGATCTTTATCTACTTTGCAGTTTATACTGGGGGAAGGAGGTATTTCCCTGATGTGTCCATTACCACACTTCTACCCCATGATGATGAACGTCACCCTTCCCTGTTTCTCATTACTGGTCAGGGATAAGAATAGCAAGTGAACTATGTGCTGTGTACTGCAATATGTAAGTACCTCAGAGTATTGATCCATCTCCTGAGAAGACAGAACTGCAAACAGATATTAAAGAAAGCTGCATGAGAAGCTCTCTAGAGTAAAATCCTGTTAATCTAGAAACATTCTGGACAAAGGGCCAAGTGCCTGGTTTAACTACACCAAGTAAGTGATCTCTTGACCACAAGTCATGTTTCTAACTACCTGTGGCCTAAGCAGGACAGTTACACAGGTGGGTGCATTGCTAATCTAGATGTTGGTGTTCCTGGGGATGACAGATAGCTTTACTTGCCAGGCTGGGTGGGTGAACATTTTCTTTCAGTTGTCTCTTACAACACTAACCACAGGAGCTTGGGTTAGACTTAACAGTATAACAGCCTGTATTCAGTCATTTTTCTGGTAAATGGTGTTGCTCTTGCATTCCAGGCATGGCACAAACTGGAAGGGACCAGTTCCCAAGCTGTCTATGAACTCTTTTCCACCACTTGTCTTCAAGTAGGTACTTGTTATGTATGTCAACAATACATATCCAGTATAAGGCACCTGTAGGTAAGACTAGTACCTCTCATATCTATTAGTCACTGGACATGCTAGCTCCTAACAGACTAACCTGGTTGTTTTAATAGAGAAAGCACACTAATGGTAGAGCTTACATCAGAACCAGCAGGTGGAATTTTCCATCTAAATCCTAGTTATCTTGTGTCATACGGAAGGTTTATTCAACTGGTACACTTGGACACTGTCTGATGCTAGAGCGATAGCTGTTCTAGTCATGAATCAAAACACTTGAGATGATACTTTATTTGACAACTCAGCATGAATGATCCCGTTTAAAAGGCAAAAGTCTGAATAGCACATTCATGTTTCTGACTCATTAATGCATGCCTAGTGCTTCTCAAGGCTACTTGGGACACTACCACTGCAGCAGGAACTAGGCAGAAAATGTGATCGTTATGTATGTAGGGATTTGTTATATGCAGTTCTAAGTCAGAAATGCAGCATTGTACTTCTAATGTGCATAGACTGCTGCTAGTCAAGATAGACTAAAGGCTAACCACCTTTAGTTATAGTGACTAGGAAGAGTCAAAGTTGTAAAGCCAGATAACATTTTCTAATAATGGACTATTTCTTCAAACTGCAAAATTGAAGTCCTGAAATTGCTTGAGAAGATAGCTTGTTTTCAGAAGGCTGATAAACAGCTCTTCTGTAAAGAACTTGATGACTAGAGATACTTCTAAGAATACCTTATGCTGGTCCTGATACAACCTTCTAACCAGAAGAACCTGACTAACTCTTCAGGAAGGTGCAGGGAAGGGAACAGCCTGCCTTGGAAGCATGTTCAGCACTTTAACTATTGTGCTTCCGGTTACTACTTCATCTTAACAGGCTGTATTGCACTTGGCAGTAAAAGCTTCTCTTGTCCTCTCCTGGCCTTTCAGATTCTAATTTGAGGTTAATATTTACATGCAATAACTCTTTAAGCTGAATCATGTACTTGGAGTATCAAGGGACAAAGAAGCACAGGCTGTGAAAAGAACAAAGTATTAGAGTACTGAGCAGATGTTTACTTTATCTGCATTAGCTCTCAATTCTTTCAGTGTCCCTAAACTCTTCTTGGACAAGCATTTATCAATGCTGAGGTAATTATCTCTGTTGAGAGTAAAAAGCTGTTTGGGTGAGGATTATTGTTCAGTCTTTAAATCCCATGACAGACTACACCTGTAATGAAGATTCTTAAGCCCCTGTGTGTAGGACAAAAATATAATCGTTAAAGGTAGCTACCATGTTGTCACATCTTGCTCAAATAAGGGATAATTGTGAAAGCATCTCTTAATGGAAACTAAATGTTGCTCAACAAAGTTGTTTGGCATGTACTTCAAGTCTTGCTAAGAAACAGGTATTTCAAGGATGCCTTGTCACTATCTCCCCTGAACTCCCTACAACTAGGTATGTCCAAAGTCTTGAGACTGACTTTCTCAGAGTAAATGTCTAGCAATAAAATATAATGCTTGCATGGAGAGTTGACTGACCTGAGACAGTAGGTACCACTTCAGACTTCTGGGCCTATGTGTGTCAAGGGCCTGAAATGGCCTTTCCTTAAGGAGTAAGCAGTACTTGTTCTTCACAGGATAGTCCCTGTAGGAAAGGAGGAAGATACTATTAGTGGTCTCTTAATAAGCTTTTTCTGGAGTAGATTGAAAAGTTGGTGAGCAAAATATGGTCAGTATCTACTGATACAGGAAAGAGTTTGGGGCATTTCTCCCAGGGTAGCAACATCCATAAATCTGCAGTCTAAGATTTGAAACAGTGCATTTAGCATAGTAGCTAAATGGGCTGTACAGCTGCATTGTGAGTAATTAAGCTGTGGTGATAGCTGTGGAGGAGACTCAAAAGGCATTGCTTAGCAGTCTGAAATAGTTTCCAGAGCAGCTATCTTCTTGTTTGCTATGCTGGTGTAACTGAGTGTATGACTGTCCTTGCAGAAAAGCTCATACATCTCTGGCCCAGCCTTACTGCTCACTGACTCTTTTCTGAAACTCAAAATCCAAGTGTAATACAACAGTTCTAGTCTCTTGTTGCCTTAGCCCTGCAGTCTGACTAAAGCACTGTTAAGGGACTGAGTACTGTGAAAGGATGGCTCCAAGCACAACTTGCAAACAGAAGAGTTTTAACTTGATTTTAGTTACCAGCACTTTCCATTAAGATAAAATAAACTTAAAGCTGTGCAAGGTCTTTGCTTTAGATCCAAGTTAAGTGTGACATAGATCCCAAATTTAACTGTGGCTGAGGCTCTCATACACCAAGCAGGATAGATTATTGCTAGCTAAAGTCACAAAAAGTTGTATCTCCAGTGAAATTTTAAGGCAAAGCCTGGGGCAAATTTGTGCTGGTCTTGTGGTTAACTAAGGTATCAAGAAGTATTTATATAAAATATGAACATGTATTAAGGCAGCCTTTAACTATGCTTGCATTCTTAGTTCAGCTAATTCACATGCTCCAGTATTTTCTTTTAAGGTAGGATAAATAACTCTTGTGTACTCTCAGTAAGTGCAATGAGCTGTGCTAGACCTCTGAGGGGAGAGTATGTCCTGCAAACTGGTCAGAAAGCCCTCATGGACTTTTTCAAATTGCTTTGGCAATACTGAGAACAAGCTTCTCTCTGGTAAGACAAGGGATATTCGCAAGGTTTCAGCCAGACTTGTGTGTACCCCTGCCCATCTTCTGCCTTGGAGTTTTGTGCTGTGTTGCTCTGTGCAAATAAGTGATCCAGCTTCCACTGGATTGAGGCAGATGGTAATAATGTAGGGATGACTAAAGTTTAAAGATAACTGCCCACCTGAATTTCTACCACTTTACAGGTGCCCAGTGAGCTCTTGTTTGTGCATATTTGCTTCTCCCTAGGTTATTTGCTTGTTTCTGCCTCTTAACTTTATTTCAGAGTGAGATACTTACTGTGGCTGTGTAACACCAGAGCTGAGTGTAGCTCTACCAATTACATCAGGGAAGCAGTGTTGCTGGCAGGCAAGACTCAGCACCCTGAGGTTATTTTTCCTGCATGGAACACGGACTCTGTTCCTGGAGAGCATGTCTTAACTCTGTTCTTCTCCAGGCCTTTTCATTCTGCTCTCTAAACAGTAACCTTCCATATGTGGGTGGGTGTTAAACTAACAATTCAACCTTAACTCAGTTCTTTCTTCCTCTCTATTGCTGAAGGACTTGATAAATCTAGGGAGAAGGTCATTACGTGGAACTCTGAAGACTATCTCCACCTAAAACTACACCATCAGGAAAGTTAGTCTAGTTTTAGAGTAGAATTCAGTTTGATTTATTCTACCTGCCTAATGTGTGATTTTTTTTTTTTTTTTAAATGGGCATGCTCCTTTTGGGCACCGGAGAAAGTATCCTGCAAGTTCCCTGTTGTCTCTAAGTTTCTCCCTTTGCTGCTTTGTAAGAATAGGCACAACAAACCGCTCTTCTAGTGCTAACATTTCCTAAATAACCATGCCTTGCTATATCAACTCTTCTTCTATCATCTCTTTCAGCTCAGAACTGCTTGAATTTTTTTACAGCAACACCTTTGTTTCCTTGTATCAGGTTTTCCCAAAGTTATGGCCAGATAAGTTCTGTACAGAGAACAGGTATAGCTACCAGAGATTTTTCCCTGAGTGTTTTTACCTCTGATTTACGTGAGCAATGCTAAATGCAATTCATAAACCATCTGGTAAGCACCTAGATCTAACTTTGCTTCTATTAATAGCAAGTTCCTTAAAGGCCTGCCTCGTGTCTAAACGGGAATGGAGACCTTCAGGGAGAAATTCTGTCTTAAAGACCTAGGAATTTGTCTTCTTCCTAGGTTAGAATCAGTTAAACATTGGCATCCATTACTTAGTTACTGACAAGCTGGATGAGTCAGTCTGTAGCTATTGAGGTAGTAATGAATTGAGGGAAGATGAGAAGGCTTGAGTGAGAGGAAAAACCCTGAAATAACTTCTGAGGAATGGATAAAGACTTAGGTGTAACTACAGCAAATAAGGAACAGGCTACTTAGCATTAGAAGCTTGTAATTCTCAAGGATAAGCAATGCTTCAACACTGGTATCTAGGTACATAGTATGTATCATAGTGTGCTGGATGAAAGGGGTGGCTTGTGCGCTTGCCTGGATATAGGGAAATTACTAGCTGTGGGTAGCACCAGCTACTTAACCATCTAAACAATCTCACAGCTTCAGTTTTTACCCTAAAGTCTAAGGGACTAACTGAAGCTGCTGCAATACCTCAGACAGCAAGATTCCTAGAACTTGAATATAGGAAGTTCCACCTAAATATGTGGAGGAACTTTGCTGTGAGGAGCAGGCCACTCAAACAGGCTGCTCAGAAGCTGTGGAGTCTCCATCTCTGGAGACATGGAAAACCTGCCTGGATGCTGTCCTGTGCAGCGTGCTCTGGTAGGGGATTGGACTAGATGATCTCCAGAGGGCCCTTCCAACCACTATCATTCTATGATTCTCTAACAGTTTTTCTAGTAGATGAGAATGTCTAGGTTTTTTGGCTGAATATAGATGATCTTCATATTTTCATAAAGACAATATGATCCCCTTTATTTGGTAAGTATGAATCAAAGCTTTGGCTGTGTAGGAAGAAAACATGGTGACTGCAGATGATTTTATTTAATGTTTTGTATTTGAGGCAGAATTGTCTCGTGGCATAGAGGTAAGTTCTATTAGTCCATCATTTCTGTTAATTTGCAGGTGGTTTTTTAACTTAAGAAAACCCAGAACACCTAGAGTTGCTTGATTGCTGTTAAGACAAGGGGGTTTGGATTTGTTGTTTTTTTCCTGGAACAGCATAGGGAATTTGCTTTTACCTATTGGTGTATAACCTTGGACTTCTGCTACTTGCAGATGTGAGTAAGATCTGGTGGCTTCTTCTGGGTCTTGGTGTCATCTTCATGGATGTTTGGAACAGATCCTAGCAAATGCTTATTGCATTCTCTCCTGCACAGATGCAGCTAGACTGGAGAATAGAGCAAAATATCTGAGGTTCTATAAATAGCTGTAAAAGGTAAAAAGCTAACGGTTGACAGGTTAAAACAGTGATGCAAGTACAGCCTGTGGATGTAGGTCAGTGTGATCTACTGATTAGGTATTACTGAGGTGAGGGTTCATCACCTAGTGTCCATAACTTCATGCACTCGGTAGCCTGAGATGAACAGATGCTGAGTCAGATTTTCTGTATGACTGCTGCTAAAACTTTCAAGCACTAGCATTCAGCAGATCAAAACTGGACAAATCTTGAATCTTACCAGACCTGTAACATATCTGTGTACTAGTAGTTTTTTCATTTTTCAAAACTACAGCAAGCACACCTGACCAACATCTACCTGACCACCATGTCTACTGAAGCTGATGCTACTTCTATCAACAGCCAGCCTGAACAACAAGCTCCACCAAAGGCACAACCTTCAAAGAAGGAAAAAAAGAAAGGTAAGAAATTCTGAACTCCCGAATACCTCCTCTAGTCAGTGACCTTAATGATTTGCACCTGTCTAAAACTTAAGTTCTCTCTTGCAGCACAGTTAAAATAACTCTTAAGGTTTCAAGCAGACTGAAATAGAGAGTAAATAAGCCAGTAAAATAAATCTTAACTAGAAGATGGACTTTTAGCTTGCAAGGCTTTTTCTAATTCTAAGGTCTTAAGCTCTCAGTTCTACTTGTTAATCATTTGCTGAGTCTAAGTACCAAAATCTCAGGGAGTGAAAACCTCCTGAGGAGGTGACCAGAGACAAGACCATACAGGTAGCTGTCAGTCTGAACCTGACCTCTCTTCCTCCTCTCTCCCCTCTCCTAGAGAGGCAGTGATGTGCTAGGTACAGATTCTAGTCCAGAGAAGCTAGAAAACCCATAAAATGAAAATTATTGTAGATCATATAATTTTTTTGATTGGGTCATGTAAAAAATACTTCATACAGAAATGTATACCTAGGTACATACTTGGAGTACTTTGTGCATGCAGAGAAGAAAGTCAAGCAGTTCTTGGGAACAGGAGAAATAGCAAATTAGCTAAATTCCTAAGAGATTACAGGGACAGGGATACTAGGATGACCAATTGTAGACACTATTGTGCTAATAAAGTTCTAGTACAGCAACCAGGAGATACTTGCCAGGAAGGCACTTTATTGCACCAAAACTAGGGGTTCATTGCTGAAAGGCTTATTGAACATCTTGTACGGCCACAGTGCCATTTCTGCCTGGTGTTTTTGCTTAGCACTTATATACTTGGGTGTTGCCAATAATATCTCAGTCTTTTATATGGAAAACAATTGTTCTGAAGGCCCCTGATATTAAGCACTGGGATCCACTCTTTGAACTCAGGCCAGACTCTGTGAGAGTAGTGTGACCTCAAAGAAATAACTATCCTTCTGTACACACAGGACTGGAAAGTCTAAGCATTTCTAGTCAGATATAGTCAAGGGACAGTTCTAATATGTTCTTCTTGTTGTATCTGTTAAATATCTCAAACCCACATAGTCACATACCCCTTAAAAACAAAAACTTTTCTGTCTCCAGGACTAGAGAAGACAGATGAATCTCTCCTGGCCAGATTCAAAGGTGATGGTGTAAGATACAAAGCTAAACTAATTGGTATTGATGATGTCCCAGAGGCAAGAGGTGATAAAATGAGTCAGGATTCAATGATGAAGCTGAAGGTAAGGGCTTGAGCTGGCATGTAAGTACTAACTTCTGGGTAGCCTTCAGAAAGCTGATCAAATGGTCACTTTGACACAGCTTCAAATACAGCTTTGGTAAAATAGTAACAACAGAACCATTCTAGATGGATGTTACTTCTAAAGCTGTAAGCTTTTGAACAAAGGACAGTGTTTCCCTAATAGCTTGGGAATGCTCATTTGAGTCTCTTATAAGCCTCCATACTGGATGCTAATAATATGAACTTGATCACAAATTGTGAGCTTGGGTTTTGAAAGGGGAGGGAAGAACTCCTTGCAACTTAACTCACCTCTAAGCACACGTTAGCATCTTGTGGCAACAGTGACACCAAGAGCTACAGATAAGCTAAAGAACAAACAAGAAGTAGCAGCAGCCAAGTACCATTAGTTCTCAAATGCAAAATGCTCACCTCATGAAGCTTCAATCAGGTGGTAAAAGCTACTAAGGATGCTGCTGCAGTTTTGTGAATGAAGTTTTAAAGCTCAAACATTTACGGAGGAAACAATCTCATTTGAGGTATTCAAACCTAACTGGGTATATGTTACAAGAGGAATGCTCTCTGACTGTACAGTTGCATAGGAAAAACTAGATTAGTAGCAGTATAGTCACAGCCATGGGCCCATGAAGAATGTAAGGAAACAAGTTAAAGCTCAATCTAACAGAAGTCTCATTAATATTTTATTCACCCCTTTCAGGGAATTGCTGTAGCAGCCCGTTCTCAGGGCCAGCACAAACAGAAGATCTGGGTTAACATCTCCCTCACTGGTATCAAGATAATAGATGAGAAAACTGGGGTAAGATACAACTTACACTCCTAATGTGGTTCTTAAAACAAATTAGTTGCTTGAAAGTTAGACCAGTCTGAATTAGATTCATTGTTGACATCATCTCCCCCTTCCACATAAAATCTGGTGTGTGAATTGGGCTGTGATGCTGAAGCTTCATTCCAGAAAGATAGCTGCATCCTAATGTTGTTGGATCTGCCTTTGCCTAGTTCAGTCTTGAACTGAAGTCTTCTAACAGTCTAACTACAGAGAAAAGTGGCTATTATGTCTCCACCATTTTAAACCAAAAGGTTTTTTCTCAATTCTAGGTCATAGAGCATGAGCATCCAGTAAATAAAATCTCCTTCATTGCTCGGGATGTAACAGACAATCGTGCCTTTGGTTATATATGTGGAGGAGAAGGCCAGCACCAATTTTTTGCCATAAAAACAGCACAACAGGTATGGATTAGACACCCTTTTCCCCTTACTATGAGTATACAATCATAACATGTGATAAGGGTGTAGTGTTTTGCTGGTAGTCCTGTGAGGTATAGGTGAATACCAGCATGGATTGATTAAACTCTTCTAGGGGAGGGAAACAGGAATTGTCTGTATCACAAATGGCTTTTATCTTGTTCAGGCTCTCTCTATCTAGCATAAGAAAACTCAAGTAGCTTACTGAGATTGCCCTTGCTCAACATGTTCTTGCACCATGGAAGCTATTAGTGAGATGGAGTCATTATCATGGGCTTTCCTGTGCTGTGACCTGTTACTGTCAGTGAGGAGCTAGTTATTGAGTCACATAGCCAGAGCTTCACTTAAATTTATCAGGAATTATATTAAAACTCCCTAACTAAACTTGTTTAGTTCTTGTGATGCCGTGTTGTGCAGCAGTGAAAGGAGGCTTACTCAATTGCAGTAGTGCCTCTGGGGACAGTGAATGGTAGGTCTGGTCCTTCTAGAGTTACTTCTGGAAAGGATTCTAATTTGGTGATAGGTTTCCCCCATGCAGAAATCCTGCATGGAGTTTGTGTCTCTGAAGAGGATTTTTATACAAGTAGGATTGGAAACAATCTACTTAAAATTACTGCTGAGTATTATGCAGCCTCCTAAACTATTTGAACTTAAGTTATACACATTTATCACTTATTAACTTGTCTTTATAATAGTCACTATAATGACCTGATAAGCCAAGACTTCAAAGCTAGTAACTTCTTCATACACATCCCTGCCTGCCTTCCTGGAGAACCTGTTGTCAGCCTCAGACCCCCTGCAGGTTATTGCAGGACCATGTTATTACTTCAATTACAGCTGTAACAGTATCTCCTAAGCTTGTGTTATTAACAGTCCTGTGTTATGTTGGAATTTTAGATTAAGTACAAAAGCCTCCTGTGAGTGCTCTGAAGTCAAGTTTGTTCTCAGAGCTTTTCACCATGAGGTCAGCATATAAACTTAGCTAAGCTATAGACAGCCCTTGACTTGCTGCTAGTTGTTTTTAACAGAGTAAGAACTTCAGATCTAGGCTGCTCCAGTTGTACTGTTTCTTAAACTCTGGAAATGGCTTCTCCTGCAGTTGCAAGTGTAAAACCCTTGATAAAGAGAGGATGATGTTTAGACATAAGCAGTGAGATCTGTTCAACAGATTCTCAGCTTGAGCCTCAGGTTATGGCTGAACAGGGGAAGTTTTTGTTCCACTCTAGACACTGACATGGCTGCTGTATGCCTCAAGTCAAGGTTCCAAACAGTATAGCTGAACCTGGCCCTGCCACAGCAGCGTTCTTGTGTGCACTGAAGGCAGTGGCTCTAACTCTAACTTTCATCGTGATATATACCATATAAAGCTAGTGTCTCCTCTATGCTTTAAGTGATGGTAACCTTACATTATGCTTTCCATGCTGATTTACTATTTGCATTATGCAGTATTAGCTACAGAAGCTTTCAACAGGTTCAGTGTTGGAACTGGTAGAAAGCAGGTGAATGCAAACTATTTTCCATCTAAGACTACCAGAGACCTTGGATAAATATCGTACTTTTGAGGGAATATTATTATGATTTGCTATGCACTTATGAAATCTTACACTAAAAGCTTTTGGCAAAAAGATAGCAGGCTTAGGTCAAGTACAGCCACTTACCCTGTGGAGTTTACAGTTCTAAGCTGTTTATGCCCCATTACTCTTGGATTCTGCATAAGCTTTCTGTGCAGAGACTAGACAGTCCTTACAACTCTTACTTTTCCTCTGATCTCAACCTTACTGTTGCATTGTTTAGATAAGTTTGACTTGCCACACAATTTGCTTGAGTAGAAGGCCAGGGAGAAGTAATATATGGCCTAAAGTCCACATTCCCTTTCAGGCTGAGCCTCTAGTTGTTGATCTTAAGGACCTCTTCCAGCTAATATATAATATGAAGAAGAAAGAAGACAAGAAAAAGGTGAGTGAAACTACAGAAACTTGTCTGTGCTGACTGAAATCTTCCTTCAGCTTTGGCTTGGCTTTTGGGCTTTTTGTAAGGTTTGATATTGAGTTGTCTAAAGCAAGAATCACTTCATGCTGTCTATTGGTAGTTGCACCAGCAGTTTGATTAACTTCTAGATCTGGTAAGTTCTCCAAAAGGAGAGATTTTGGATAATATACATGATGTCTAGGCACTAAAATCCTTCTTTTCTTCTTTAGAGTGAAGAAACAAGTAAAACTGAGGTAAGTTACTCCTAATAAGCCTCACTTGTTTAGGTATGCCTTCACAACACAACTAGCTTTGACATTCTTTACACTGCCAGCATTATGGAGGCAATATCAGATGCCCAATTACACTGAAATGGGACAAAGAGCCCTACAGAACTAATACTTAGTAGTAATATCCCTTATAATTCCTCTTTCCACTACTTGCTCTTTAAAGCCTGCAATTCCTTTGCTTAAGGCAAGCTTTGATATTCCAATTACTTTTGACACTATTATCCATTTATTTCAGTGGTAGTGAATCATTGCCTGCTGATCAAGCTGGCAAAATAAAACTGGTACTTTAAACTTTAGAGTGGTGCCATTAAGGAGTTCATGATTGACTGTCTCATTGCTATATGGGAAATGGAGTATTTGTAGGAGACCTGCATAATGTTTGATTCTTGTTCTTACAAGAACTCTAACAGATACCAATTATTTCAATATTTCTGGCTTCAAGGGAGTTGACCAAATGGACTTATTTGGGGATATGTCAACACCTCCTGATATGGACAGTTCCAAAGTAAGTAGAATATATCTCTGAGAGCAGACATAGTTCTAATAAGAAGATGTGGTTTTACTTTGTTTCTAGTTGACCTGAGACATCTCTCTAACTGTTGTTGCTGTACTGGTGTTTTAAGGCTGTCATCTAATCATTAAAGTAACTTATTACTAATAACTCATTAATTGCTTAGCTGCTGTGGTTCTTATCCAGCAGAGTTCACTTGAGACTGCTTGAGAGAGAATCCTCTATTGTTAGTCATAGAAATCCAAATACTATGATTCTAACCCAAACCATTCTCATCTAGTCCTAATCCCCCTGCCATGGGCAGGGACACCCTCCACCAGACCAGGTTGCCCAAAGTCCCATCCAGCCAGGCCTTGAACACTGACAGGGACGGGACAGCCACAGCTTTTCTGGGCGGCCCGTGCCAGGACATCACGACCCTCATAAGGAAGAGTTTTTCTTCCTAATAAGTAATCTTAATCTACCCTCTTTTAGCCTAAAGCCATTACTTATCACTACACTTGCTGATGAAGAGTCCCTCCCATCATTCTTGTAGGCCCCCTTCAGGTACTAGAAGGCTGCTCTAAGGAATCCCCAGAGCCCTCCTTCTCTTATGCTAAACAACTACAATTCTCCCAGCCTGTCCTCATACTGGAGGTGCTCTAGTCCTCTGGACTTGCTCAAGGAGGTCCATGTCTATCTTTTACTGTGGACCCCAGAGCTGGATGCAGCACTCCAGGTAGGGTCTCACAAGAGTGGAAATATCACCAGCAGGTCAAGGGAGGTGATACTTTTCTTTTGATGCACCCAGAGTGCAATTGGCTTTTCTAGCAGTGTGTACAGTACCAGCTCATGCTCAGTTGTTCATCCACCAGTACCTCCAAGCACTTACTCACAGGGCTGCTCTCAATCCCAAACTCAACACCCAGTCTGTAGTTGTGCTTAGGATTGCCCTGACCTTGGCCTTGCTGCATTTCATGAGGTTCACACAGGTCCACCTCTCCAGTCAGATGTCTCAAGTACATGCTTGTAGTACATGCCTCTGCTGCTGTGAGGCCTATTACAGTAACTCTGCTAAAGACCTTTAAAGCAGCAGCTCATATTTAGGGGCAAGTGAATACTTAAATCAGTCCATCAGAGTGGACTCATAGCTGTTCTAGGGGAGTAGCCCTAGCTCATGATGTGGCCTAACTCCACAAAAGCATGCATAAACCTTGCCATAACTTACTGTGACCCCCAAAGTACTACTGTTTTATTCTGGCACTGTAAGCTGCAATCAGCTGTGATACAACTAGTGCTGCTGATCCAGCTAGTGATCAAGTTTTACCTTTCTATTGCCTGCTTGGTGGAGAGATGGCATGTTAGTTTCTTCCACTGGCAAACAGCTCCAAAAGCTGAGACTGCAACAGTCCCACTGAGGCAGTGTGAACATATAGTATGTTGAAACAAAGAGCTAGAACTCAAATAGAAGGTCTTGAATCAAGAGAAAGTTTAGGTGCAATTAATGCTTAATGACATACAGTCTATAGGCTGTAAAAGAAGCATCTATTATTTAAGAGATCTTAAGAGGTACTTTTAACACTGAGATTCTGAAAATGAGTAGCTATGATTTGACCACAGCCAATATTGCTTATCTTAATGATTTCTAAGATGACATTCTAGTGCAACTTTACTGACATTGAATACTTATTAGTATAATGTACTGGATACTACAGTCTTTCCTTTTGCATGTTTTTCTTGAGCTTGTGTACCATGCAGCAAGTACTGTGTAAAACTAATCTTATTTTTCTTTCTGAACAAATAGGAAGCTAAAGAGATCCTGTTAGTGGATCTAAATTCTGAAATTGAGACCATACAGACTTTTACAAAAGAGGATCTCTTCTTGAATGGCATCAATAATTCTCTTCCACAACCAAAGCCACAGCCACCCTTCTCGCCTGAGAGTTCTTTCTCTGCCAGTCTCAGCTTCTTTCCCACACCTACTCCAGACCCTTTCAGTGATGATCCTTTTGCACAGCCAGACCAATCTGCACCACCTTCATTTGATTCTTTAAACTCTGCTGATCAGAAGAAGGAAAGTCTGAGTACCTTGACATCGGTGGGTAATGGTGCTTTAAATGGAGATACTGACTATTTTGATAAACAGTTTGACCAGATTTCTAATAGAACTGGCCAACAAGAAGCACTATCAAGCCAGTGGCCACTTGGGAATAAGTCACCTGCAGCAAGAACTCCAAATGGGGTACCAGAGAGAGAACAGAATGGCTTTCTTAAAGCCCCATCAAACCTGTTTGTGGAAGGCCCTTCCAAAGGAGTATCTCTGCAGAATGGAGTAAAGCTGGATTCTGAGAGCAATATCCAGCTCATGTCACATGAGTCTATAACAATTAGCCCACCACCACAAAGTACCAAGCCAGGAAGAGGAAGGAGGTCTGTCAAGGTGAAAACTGTTCAAGTAATTAACGGTGATATGCATGCTCTTAGAGAAGCTGGGTGAAGGAAGCTTTCCTTTCTTCATACTCTGTAACTGGCTAAACAGCTTCGCAACACATCTACTTCTCTTCTACAGTCCATGCTTACTCTAACCTCTTTGCAGCCATGGTACATTCTAACATTCATGAAAGCTTCATAGTAGCAATGTTCACTAAATTATATACTCTCTTCCTTAATGCTGCCATACTTCTGTAAAGGTCTGGTAAGTATGCTGCTATGTATGTGGACACTTGATATAATGCCAGAACCAGTTATGATAGCTGTATGCCCATCTAGTTCAAAGTACTGGACTAGCTTGCAGAAACTTATGTAGCTTCTTGGCACCTGCCTACTGAGGGCAATCTCAGACTTGCCTGACATAAGACACCAGGGTGGTTCTGAGTCAGGTACATTTGTCTTGCATGCATGATAAAAACCTGTTGCTGACCTTGTCACAAATGAAGGGGTCATTGCAGACTGAGGAGGAACATTTAGGGGGTGGAGCAGAGAGCAGCTTATGATAACAAATAATTCAGTCACTTTAAGTCTTATTCTTCTGCTGTTGACTTGTGATTATATTATACCTACTTAATGCTGCACATCTCAGTAGGCATGAACAAGCTGGTGTTTGAAAATCTTATGCTTGGTCTCTGAAGGATATATCAAAGCTTTGTGCTCTAGCTGAAATAAGTTTGTAGCTCTGGTCTAAGAGCTCTTGATCATACTAGTATGTGTTCTGCCATGCCATCTCACAAAGGTTTTTTTCATTCCAGACTGCCTTGAATGACTTATTTAGCTCAGAACTTTTTGTGCCGAATGCAGAGAACCTTAGCTTGACCTCAGTGGTACAACCAGGACCTGTGACAACTAGTCCACTGGACCTCTTCAAAACAAGCATCACAGCACCTCCATTGGCTGGTCTAGGTTAGTCTCAAAGACCAAAACAGGGGTTCTGGTTTTCCTTGACTTCATGTGTAGTGCTTTAATCCATTTAATCCATGAGATGTTTGCCCTAAATTGTTAAAGTCTTTGAAGATACCTAAACCATGCATACTTAACTGGAACAGGGTTTTTCCTTATGCTTTGGCAGCAGGTGGTTGCTTCAGGCACGCAAGGCTTGAGTGAGCTAAACACAACTTGGGAGGCTAGAGTAACGCTGCTGTAGACTATTAATAATCATTTACATAGAAACAAATGCATATGTCACTCCTGTGCTAGGAGTATATTCCTCCTCCTGTTGTATCAACTTCAATTCTGTTCTGCCAGGGCTGAAACAAAGCAAAGCAAAAGATGTTAACACCTTTCTCCTCCTCTACACACCCCACCTCCACGTCCCAACTTGATTTTTAAGTGTAAATCTAAAGATTTTCTGCAAACAGTCCATGAAAATGTTTTGCTGGTACCCTCAGTGGAATTGACACACTCCTGCCTGAAGTTTTCATATCACTGAAGTGCTGTGTAACAATCTTCTTCCAGGTGGCTTGCCAGTAACTTCATCACTATGGAATGCACAAACAACTACCTTCACTCAGGTTGCATCAGTCTTTCCTCGGTCTATGGTATCTGCTCAGCCTACAGGATTTACTAAACCACTTACCTTTGGTACTCAAGCAGTGCCAAGCTGGAAACAGCCTGCATCTTTTGGTCCAGTACCCTCTCAGTCCTCTAGTGTCTGGGCACAGCCAGCACAAGCTCCATCTAGCTCATGGGCACAGCCATCTAGCGCTGCAAATCCCTTCCAGAGTAGTGTGTTCCCATCTTCAACGCTGCCTGCTCAGACACCACCTGTACTGCCCTCCATGTCAGCAACAACTAGCCCACCTCAGCCACCACCTAGAACTGTACCTCAGAAGGAGCTATCCAAGAAAGAGTGTGATGCTTTTATTGCTCTGGATCCACTTGGTGATAAGGAGATGAAGGATGTCAAGGAAATGTTCAAGGACTTCCAACTGACAAAGCCACCTGCAGTACCAGCAAGGAGAGGAGAGCAACAAGGCCTTTCAGGTGCTTCTGGAGCTTTCAGCAATTATCTAACTAATGAAGCAGGCATTCCTAAAAGTAGTATAGACCATGCAGACAGCTTGCTAGCTTCCCTGTCATCCAAAATGAGTGATAATGTTTTTCTCAGATAATTGCTCAGGGATTGGGATGTCCTTCCAGATAGAACTGAAAATTTGATTTAATAGTTTCTGAAACAGGGTTGAAAGACTGTCTCCCTTAATGATGTTAAATACTTGACCAATGTTAGTGGCCAAACACTGACACCTAGTGCCTAAACTACTTAGCTACATGGATGAGAACTAGATCTACAATATTAGAAGTCCCACCTAGCTTAAGTGTAGTGAAGGACAAACTGGAGAAGATTGTGAAGTCACTCGAAGGAACTTACATGTGGGATTTTTTTGTGTATCTTAATTAGGTGGAGCTGAGTACTTGTTAAATATGTTAGGGGATTATAGCAGTGTGTCTCTTTCCTCAGAACCACCAAAGCCTGTTCCCCGACAAAGTGTGATACCAGCTGATGGCCTGTTGGAAAGTCAAGTTAAAACAGATGTTTTTGGTCCCCCGTCGGTAAGTAGTAAAAAAGTAACCAAATAAAAATACACACAAAGAAAACCCACCACCCCTACCTTACTCCTTAAGAACAAGGGTACCTCCGAGCACTGCTAGCTTTAGAGGCCATGGAAAAAAATTTCTTGCTTATGAGGCAATAGTTAATCTAATAGAGGACACTTCTTGTAAGGAGGTTAATGAAGTACGATTCCATTTGGCTTGTTGCTAAAAGTAGCTCCACAAGTTGCAAGCCCTAGGAAGAAGTTCTTCAGTATTGGGAGCTTCCACAAGACACTGAAAAATGAATGTAGCTGCAGAAGTCTGCAACTTTAGTTATGCATACTTTTCTGCACAAGTAGACTAGACTAAGCAGTGTGGATGTACAGCTCTCTTGCTGAACAACTAGGAGGCTCCTATATTCAGTACCCCCTGGGGGAGAAAGTGGCCTAACCCCATCACTCCAATTCAGGAGATGGGTCTTGAAGACCTTGGCAACTGGATCAACTCCAAAAAGCTGATGTAAGAAATCTAGGATTTTGTTAAAACAGATCACATGACGATGCTGGCTCAGCACCATAGGAGTGTTCAGTTAAGCACACATTTCTGAAAGATACCTTTCCTCAAGTTATAACTGCTGACACAGCTTTAGAGACATTTTCTCCTGTTAAAACAGGTAATGAGCATTTAGCTGGGACTATGCAAAATCCTTTTTAGAATGTTTGAAACAGGAACTAGCAGATACAGCCTTTCAGAGGAAACTAACAGCCTATGATCTCTCTTTGCTTAGAAGGAATCTCAGAAACCACCTCTTGGCCTCTTTGGTGATCCTTTTGGCAACCCATTTGCATAGATCAGGTAAGTCTTCAACTAATAAGGTAACCTACTTAGTTCTCTGAAAGTGATTTAGCAAAGAGCTGGTTGAAAATTTTGTTAGCTTAACTTCAACTGTTCTCTGAAGTATGTGGCACTCAGTCCCTAGAGGAACATTTCCAGAGCACCTCTACTCAGACTTGTAAATAGCTACATTCTGGCTAAGCTTAGTCAGCTTCACTTTCTTAGAAATACTTTGTTCTTCCACAGACTTAAGTCTCAAGGCCACAGTAGAGCTAGAATTCCTTTCACTGAAGGAAGTTAACAAGTAAACACATGCTATGCAACCCAGGGACTGACCTCATTCCTTCAGATATGTCTGAGGAAGAGTTAGCACAGTGGCCCATACAGCTTTCTGAAGCTTAATGCCCTAAATAATAGTGGGCTTGTACTCTGGGTGAGTTGGAGTAAAAACTGAATAAGGGCTGTTATGAGAGCTTTTGTTGCTAGAAACTAATGTAAATCAAACTCTTGTGCCATTCACTAAAGAACATGGACTGTCAAATTAGTAAATCTATTCCTTTGGCACACCTCTAAGTCTGGCCCTGAAATAGTGCCTGGTGTCTAACAGAAAATAAGTGTTGCTATTTATTGTTTTAGTATTGTTCTAAGCTAGTTGAAGAAATAAAACTGTAACTTATAGCCACCCTAACCCTGCATTCTTTTCATCATACTAGGCATAACCAGAAAAGGACAAATGGAATAACTGGACCTCTTCTCAACATGATTTTTCTACATGTTTCACTTTGCTATCTGCCTCTCTTGCTGCTGTTCCATAACGTCTGTAATCTAAAACACATCCAGGTAGATTGAAACAAACCCTCAAAGAACATGCTGTGAAGTTGATAATTCAGGTCAAAGCAAATTGAGCTGGACTCATGCTAGAGACCCAAATTCAAATTGGTAGATGTTAATTTAGGTCTTTGCAGTATTTCACAGAAGAGCTTAGCAAAACTAAGTCATGTGTCTTGTAAACATAGTCACCACAATTCCTCTTTCTGTAGCACTTCCTGTCCTAAAGTGTAGGAACTGAATGTACCTTAGGAAGAAGTGTTG
This sequence comes from Hypotaenidia okinawae, assembly GCA_027925045.1. Classification (NCBI taxonomy): domain Eukaryota; kingdom Metazoa; phylum Chordata; class Aves; order Gruiformes; family Rallidae; genus Hypotaenidia; species Hypotaenidia okinawae. The sequence continues at coordinate 18,033,594 of BSDF01000005.1, read as the reverse complement.
CCTTCACATGAGGGAACTGAACTAGTAGCTGAAACTCCATACCTTAAACAATTTGGTCAGTCGCTTGTTATCACAACAGCACCCAGTTGTAAAGTTAAGTGGATGCTACTCAGCTCTAAGTGGTGACTGGACATGTGACTTCTCTATTTAACTAGTAGTACCCGTATCATTCTGCCATAAATGCGTAATAAAGGGACTAAATGTGGAGTCTGTACCAACTGCTGGAGTCAGCAGTACTAGAGTGCTACAATGTTGGGTTAGATATACTCAAGTACTTCAAGAACGTTGAGGTAGTCATGGACACTAACTGTTGTCTTGGTGCTAATAGGGCTTTTTTTCAGGGAGGGAAATCTACTAGGATTAATTTTCTATTGAGGTGGCTTGGCAGACAAATGGAACAAGCAGATAGGCTTCTTGTGTATATCTCAGTGAATGTCTCCACTGTTGTTCACTTTGAGTTGTTACATGATGTAGTGTGGTGTTTCCAGTATTTTAGAAAGCAAAAAGACAATCATGATTTCACTCCATGCCTAGATTCCTTGTGAACAGGTGCACCACTTCTATGCCATTAATGTGTCCTCCACCTCTTGAAAACCATGCCTTTTCTAAAGAACCTCTTTACTAACAGACTTTAATTAGGAGGTTATGAATTACTGTAATAGCTACATTTTTGGCCAGTGGTGATGGCTGATATGTTAGAGGCACTTCTGTTAATGCCAAGTATAAACTTGAAATGCAATTATTGAATCAAATGCCTATGCAGTTGCTGTACTGGAGAGCTAAGTCAACTTGAATACAGCCTTAGTACCCGATTCAGCCAGTCATGCAATTAGTCTTGTATATAAACTTCTCTTGCACTTTCTCTAATGCAAAAAAAAAGCTATGAATTTAAGTATTTGTCTCAAACTGGAAATGTAGAAACTTATGGATGTTACACTGTATCACAAGCGATGTTACCTAATGACATTAAACAGAAGCAACTCTTCATACCAAACAAAATTCTGTGTGTTTTTTCTGTCTGCCATAATTCAATCTTGTGGTTTAGTAGACATGAGCAGTTCAGAGCCTGCTGGGAATTTTCTCATAGGTTCATACTCTAGCTGTATCATGACAAGGTCTTAAGTGTTTCTGTAGCTTCTTCCATCAGACCTATTTAACAAATGCTGTCCCACAGTGAAAAATAAAATCCCCAGCTGACTTAGTAAACTACTACTAGAAGCTTGTCCCACTAGCTTCTCAGCTTGAGTTTGCTGCTACTAACAATGCTTTCCTACTCTCTTCTGCAGGACTGTGGGAAGCTGGGTACTTAAACTGCATTGAATTCAGTTTCACAAATTCAATTTGCGTATTCCAACTCTTCAGTGGGTCTACACTGATGCTAGAAAAACTAAATTAGACCACTTACCTCATGTTCAAAAGAAGTTTTAGAACTTCGATGCAGATGGCTAAAAATAAATCCATTAGAAAGTTACTGTTTTAGGCCAGCCTTTAGTACTGGAGACTGACCTGTAACTGTCAGTCTGATTTATCACTAAATAAATACAATGTGTGCTTGCTTTCATTTAATACTGTTTGATTGGTGTGGTTAAGGGATTGAAATCACTCTTTCAAAGGGAGTTGTTATCTATCTTGAAATACTGGTGTTATGGTGCTTCACAGATAATCACTGATTATTTTTTTGGAAGCATGGCAACATGTAATTTAGTACTTGGATACCATTAGAACTAAAAAATGCAAACAAAAAGCAATTGACTGCCTTGGTGCTTGAATAAGGAATATGTTTATCACGATTTTAGTTAAGTAGCTATGTGACAATTTGCTGGTCAAGCTAAAATTAACAGCCCTGCTATGCTGAAGTTTTGAAAGAGCTGTCAGGATGATCACAAAGAGATGGTAGCAGGATATCTTACAAGCTGGCCAAAGGTGATTGCTGATCTGCTATCCTGGTTTGAATACCTGTTTACCCTGATTTAGTATTTAGCTTGAAGAATCATAAACTGTGTTGGGGTGTGTGCATAGAGTGTCAATTGAAGCAGGCACAATGAAACAATAGACACCTGTAATATTGTATCTTGCACTCTTGCTCAGCCAGTGAGTTTAGTGCAAGTAGACTTAATTGACCTGCACTGAGGATGAATCAGATTGAAGCTCCTCTGAATTAAACAATTCTAAATTAAAGACTGAATAAGGAGAAAAATTGTCTGTTCTATTCCATGCTCTGCCACAAACAGGGGGAGAAACAGGGAAAAAAGGGCTTTACTTATCTGTGGTATAATTTGGAACTTGCAAGTGGTGACTATTTTAAGCTTGTGTCTGGATACTCAATTCTTAACCGCTAAAGAGCAGGTTATAAGTTATTTCTGTCCTGTCAGTGTCCTCACATAATGCCTTAAATCTGGATCATAAAAAACTAGTAAATAGGATTGCCCTTCCTAAGAGTTACATTGTGGCTTAGGTTTTGGTTACAGTGAAAGCTAGAAGAATTTTAGGCTCCTTCAAAACCAGAGGGACTTTTTACAAGGGCATGTAGTGATAGGACAAGGGGAAATGGCCTTAAGATGAAGCAGAAGACATCTAGATTAGATATGAAGAAAGAATTCTTCACCATGAAGGTGGTGGAACACTGGAAGGGGTTACTCAGGGAACCTGTGGAAGCCCTGTCCCTGGCAGTGTTCAAGGCCGGGTTGGATGGAGCTTTGGGCAACCTGGGCTAGTGTAGGATGTCCCTGCCCATGGCTGTGATTTATATTGGCAGGAGGAGGCATAAGTCTTTGGACTATTTCTCTAATACTCACAATGAGGATTCCAAGATGTTAGAAACTGAACTTGCACTTGTAAACAGCTCTGCTTCAAGAACTACTTGTTCCTTAGATGAGCCACTGCTATGACAGCATTTTACTAGGCAGTTAATTGTTCTCTAATTAAATAGAAAATATCTTTCCTGTATTTAAAATGTACTAGAAAACAAAAATGGTTTGTTACTCATCTTGAAACTACTTTCCAGTATTTCTCAGTCTTCACACAGGGAAAAAAACTATGGAATTTTCTGAACAGTGGACTTCAGAGCTCTTACCGTAATGCATTTTTGGCCAGAAACTAGCATTTTTCAGTAAGCACTGCATTTTTTTGTTTGTTCTCTTGGTAATAAATAACAAAGGGAACAAATAAAAAAAAATTACAACTTCGGTCCTGGCACTTTTTGGTCTATCCAGCTACAAAATGGGAAGCATGCACCTTATCCTGCAGATTATATGCATACTATGTATCTTAGAGGTGACTGCCTCACTTTTGGGGGAAAGCAGAAGGTAAGTGTCCTTGGTCTTCTGCACATGTCTATACTGCTTTGTTTCTCCCAACACCAGAGCATAAAGCTCTAGTGCAAGCTGTTAGTTTGTGCAGATTTCCAATGAAAAAGGAAATGACTTGCTGTTTTTCAAAAAGTCAAATAGAAAGGGTTTATCCATTTATCGTGGATGTATGTGTCAAAATACAGGTGCCAGCAGTTGAAGCCACATTCTTGCAGGGAGTTGAAGCTCAGACAACTGTTTTCTATTGCATGTGGAGTGTGAAAATATAATCTAAATTTGCTTCTTTCTAGAGATGCACAATTTTATGCTGATGGTACTTCTACTCATATTTAAAATCTCCTAGACTGATGATTTCTAATTCATTGGGAATACAGTCTTTGTTTTTTCACTTTAAGTATCAGCAGGAGGAGAACTAAAAAAATCATGGTAAATGACTGGAGAGCTACACTACCAGATACAGAACTGTCTAGTCAATATGTCATTCATGAGAACGGTCAGCACTAAGTTATGAAAGAATGAGCCTCACTGTAGATGTATACACCTTAAGAATAAATAGAGTTCCACCTGCTTTGATACTTAGAGTACAGTATATGAAGCATTTTCTGATGACATGTAAATACTATCTGAAGAGACAAGTATTGCCTCTTGCATGTGTGTCTGGACCTAAGTGTGGCTGCTGCTAATATCACTTGAAATACATGAATAGACTTTGAAGAACAATCTTCAAAACTACGAAGATGGATCTTTCCCTCTTGCTTGAAGTTTTGATATTGTTGTTATTCAAATCCAGTTAAGGCACAGGTTTTATACATTCAGTTAAAAATAGTCAACCTAGAAGATAAAGATATTTACAGAACATTCATAGCAGGCAACATGGGCCAGGAGCTTGACTTCATATTATACCAAAGATGGTGCAGCTTCATGATGATGTTGGCAAATGCAGTTGGCAAAATTGTGCCTGTGTGTGACACTGCTGTGTCTTCAAATTCAATAGAGACATGCCTTATCTCTTGATCAGTGATAATTGTCAAACTCTGGCTTTTTCTGGGGCTAACAGTTTTGTAACTGCTGAACCCAGTAGTTCTGTATCTCAAAGTACAGATCAACAGCAGATCACTGACAGTCTGTGGCCCGAGGGTGTACAGAATGTGTTATGCAATCCAAGACAAGGTGCAAGCAGTTTTGTGTACTGATTGTGAAATGGCTTTTCCTTTCCAAAGAGCACTTCCAGTAAGTGGAATAGATAGCAAAGACAGTATTTTTATTTCAATGGTTTTCTCTGAAGCTGTTGCTCCCAGCTGCCACCTTCAGTGACATTCTTCAGTAGCTGAACTGCTACTATTTAAATTGTGTGACTTAATATGTCTTCTCCCAGCATCATTTTTCAGTAACCATTTCACTGCAGGTTTAATACAGAGGTGACAAGCTTGCCAATTTTCCCAATGTGTTTAGTTAAAAAAAATCCAATGTTGAATAAAATGCTTTTTTCTATGTGTGTTCTTTTGAGTCTCCAGCTCAGTCTGGATAGTGGATGCATTGTTGATGTTTCAGCCTTCATGAGACTCATTTGCAATGAGCTTTTTATGATTTTTTTTCTTTCTTTTCTAACCTCAAGTAAAACCCAAGCCCTAAAACTGGATCTGCAGCAAATAAAGTAAATCTTGTACGCTAACACAGAGGGTGGCCCGGGCTATGTGTGCATCACTCAATATTATTCCTGCAGAAATTCCTCAGTTGGGATAATGTGAAAACCTGTGCCAGCAGAAACTTGGTTCAGAGACTACTATCAACTCTGTGTGGCGGACAGTTAATAGCACAACTTCCATTTCTTTTGAAAAGATAAACTCAACTTTTCCTGCCTGGGATTTTTTTAGACTCAAAATAATGATTTAGGAAGCTTTGAGAGACATTAGGATCTGTACTAGTCTGAGTCTGATTGCTCCTGTAACTACTCTGCCTAGACACTGCTCTTCATGTTTTGCTCACTTCCTGTGAGGGATTTTGGTTGCATTTTAAAGATAATAATTTAATAGTTCAGAAATACATGTCAATGTAAACTTCTATGGTACCTAAATACATGATAATTGCTAGGAGTAAGATATCCGTCTATCTTTGGAAAATGTATTAGGTGCCTCAACATGTCATTAAGATCTAGGATCTAAGGGTTTCCACTCCTACTATAGAATCATAGAATGGTCTGGGTTGGAAGGGACCCCAAGGATCAAACAGCTCCAACTCCCCTTCCACAGGCAGGGCCACCAACCTCCAGGCCTGGAGCTACACAAGGTTGCCCAGGGCCCCATCCAACCTGGCCTTGAACACCTCCAGGGAAGGGGCATCCACCACCTCTCTGGGCAGCCCATTTCAGCACCTCACTACTCTCTCCGTAAAAAACTTCCCCCTAATATCTCATCTAAACCTTCCCTCCTTTAGTTTTAATCCATTCCCCCTTGTCCTGCCATTGTCTACTCTTTTAAAAAGTTGAATCTCCTCCTGTTTGTATGCTCCCTTCAGGGACTGGAAGGCTGCAATGAGGTACCCCTGCAGCCTTCTCTTCTCCAGGCTGAACAAGCCCAGCTCCCTCAGCCTCTCCTTGTAGGGGAGGTGCTCCAGCCCTCTAATCATCTTTGTGGCCTTCCTCTGAACCCTCTCCAACAGTTCTACATCTTTCTTATATTGGGGGCCCAGATCTGGACACAGGACTCCAGATGGGGCGTCAGGAGGGCAGAGGGGACAATCACCTCCCTGTCCCTGCTGGCCACCCCTCTCCTGATGGAGCCCAGGATACCATTGGCCTTCCAAGCTGCAAGAGCACACTGCTGGCTCATGTTAAGTTTCTCATCTACCAGAATCACCAGGTCCTTCTCAGCAGGGCTACTCTCCAGGAGCTCTTCTCCCAGTCTGTGTCTATGTCTGGGATTCTTCTGGCCCAAGTGCAGCACCTTGCACTTCACAGTGTTGAACCTCATTAGGTTCACCCAGGCCCATCCACCTTTCCGGCCTGTCAAGATCCCTCTGGATGGCCTCCTTTCCTTCTGTGGTGTCAACCACACCACTCAGCTTGGTATCATCCGCAAACTTGCTGAGGGTGCACTCAATTCCATCATCCATGTCATTGATAAAGATGTTAAAGAGAACCGGTCCCAAGACAGACCCCTGAGGGACCCCACTTGTCACCAGCCTCCACGTCGACACAGACCCATTGACCACCACCCTTTGTCTACTATCTGTAAGGACAATGTGTCAGTCTCAATTCAAGATGCCAGAATAGATGATACTTAGAGGTTTACAGTCCTACATCAGTAAGGAAATGGAAAGGTTATATATGCAGACAACCTTGCACATACAGGAACAAACTGATTCTCATCCATTTGCCAGATCAGTAGATTTTCACTTGTTTACTCAATTGGTGTTAGTGTTATGTGGAGTGGTGGAAAAATATTTAATAGTATACTGTACAGAAACCTTTCAAAGCATTGCCCATTTATTATGAAGTTACTCTATTTGTAAAGTGAACTAATTACAGACAAATGAATTGGTTTTGAAGAGGCTTGATGAAACTTCAAATACATTTCAACTTTCCAGAATTTCATAGAACCATAACATTGTAAAGTACAATATTCTGTTCAAAACAGGTTCTTAGATTAGGTTTTCCAGAGGTCCTATTAAACAATCTTGAATATTGCTAGTGAGGAACATTCTAGCATTTTCCTGGGTAACTTTTTCCAGTCTTTAATTGTTCTCATGGTAAAGTTTGGGGATTTTATAGGCAGATGGCATTTCCCCTGAAGCAACTTTTGCATGGTGCTTCCGTCTTCTATATAACTACTTCCTCAGACTCAGCCTTTTCTGCACAAGTTTCTAAGAGATGCTGTATATACTTCTTTCTTTTTCTAAGTTATAAACCTTAATATAACACAGGGTGACTGCAGTGCAACTTCAGGTAGAAGTACAATTTCAAAAATCTGTATCAGACCCCAGGCTGGAGCATCATTCTGATATACGTAAGCATGAATGATTAGTCAATATTTGAAGTACACACACTTTGCAGAGTGGTTTGGGTTCTGTAAATCTCAACAGCACTGGAGAAAAATAGCCAGCCCCTCAGTGGGCATATGAAAGTAGAAGAAAAAGGTCAGACTAAAAGTACCGTGATAAATCTTATCACAGACTTTCTGGGTCAGAACAAAGAGACAGCTGATGCATTACCCTGTTCCTGATGGTGATCATTAGAGGATACTCAAGGGGAAGTGTTAATAACAAGGCAGGTATTCACTGCCATCTCCCAAGTCCCCAGTGCTTTCAGCTGCCAGTCAGTGGGTTGTGGATTTAAGTGATCAGAGTCCACCACAGAACCAGTTGGAGGGAAGACTTTTCACAAGGCTGGATCTGCACCCCCTCCCAGGTACCCCAATTCCTGGTGCCAGGCATACAGTGAAGCTTCACATTTCCCTGCCAGCTAAGAGTTTGGGAGGTCCCTATTCTATGGAGAGAATTTTAAATGCTTTATATCCCTGCTGCTCTCTGTAGACATTCAGCATATTTGTGCTTTTTTGCTCTTTCCTTGTTTTCAGAATCCTACCTGTTAAAAGCAACATCCTCAGCAGAGGACCCATTTATTGCAGGCCCTAGCTGGAGGTCAGGAGACTTCTGGGAAAGCAGTTGCTCAGGAGCAGCAGGCAGGACAGTGGGGGTGCATGATACAGATACTTGCAGCAGCAGCTGTGGTGCATGTTTACTGCTGATGTGTGTGACAGTGGAAAGTCTGAGGCATTGGAGCCAGTGAAGGTCAGCTGAGTGTATAAAAGGTTGCACAACAACACTGTGATCCCTGGGCTGTTTAAGATTCAATAGCTGCAAAGACACACAGGTTGATTTAGAGTTTCAATGACAACTTACTGCATATGTAACCTGAACATACAATAAATGGCACCAGAAAGCTGAACCAACTGGTATGTCTTCCGGGTCCAAACTGCAGTTTTCTCAATCTTGTGGATTCAGGTTACATTTGTTTGGACTCCTGACATATTTGTATGATGGAAGGGGGTCAAAGAGTGGAGGGCAAGGCCCTGACTGCAACAAAAGCATATATCATCCTGCTGGAGCTGCAGTTCTGCCAACCAGCTGGGCTAAGCAAAGGTCCCAGTGTAGAGCATAGGCCATACCATTAACCTAGAGAGGTGCTGAGGGAGAATTGCTTTGCAATGGACAATGCTCAGCATGTAATCTGAGCAAGTTACACAGAGCAAACCAGGCAAGTTAAGACATCAGTGCTCCTCTATTCCTCTGCTTTCCACCATTGTAACCTGCAAAGATAAGGTCACCAGTAAACTACTTGGTTTTTAAAATTAACATATTATCCTACAGTGCATCAGGGTTGTTTTTTTTTTAATGTCTAACTGCAAGTGCTTTAGAGAAACTCTATTTCTATAAAATGAACATCACTTAGTGAAATCCAGGAATTTGACGGTATTTAAAACTGAGGACCAAAATGAAGAGACACTCTAGAAAATACAGGCCTAGCTTTCACAGTATTCAACTTGGCAAACTAGAGAATACTTAGCTAGCTAAACACTTGTCTGTTTCTCCCAACTCTGTAAGTTAGCATGTTAGAAAATAATGCCTTTATTTATGAGTTTTCTTTCAATTCAGGAAAGCATTTAAACTTTTACCCAAGCTTGAGGGCAACCCCCATTAAAGTTAATAAGCTAAAAAATATCACAAAGAGATGTACTGAAATGCTACATCTATCTGAGATACACTGCTGTGCCTTTGTCTTCAGCTCTAAGTATGGGGAACACAGCACAGCCTGAATAGGGAAACTGCAGATGTTCTCTGTGTATTATTATTTGACTCTTCAATAATGTGACCCACCAGAAGACCATGAATATGCACAAAGATCTGAAAAAGGGAAAAAAGACTTGGCTTATTAAGTCTTCTAAGGGTTTTTTTAGGCAATTTTAAACCACCAAAGAATTTAAGATTAGGCAGCTGTTTACACATCTGAGTACTAAGGATTGCTATGGAATTGAAGCAGAAAACAGCTTGAAGATGCTTCCAAAATATTGGTCTGTGTTTTAAATACAAACTCACATGTGATTTTAGTGTACTGCCCAGGAATGTTTTGTTTGACAGCTCTTCGGACAAAGCTTTCCACAGAGCAACGAGAGAACTGAATGCTCCAGCTCCAATAGATTGTAAACTGAGCAGCTGGAGTGCGTGGGGGCCCTGCGACCCATGCACCAGTCAAAGGGTAAGCTATAGTTGTAAGTCTGTATTCTAAAGCCACAACCAAAAGGACATTATCTGCCTGCCTTTATTTTTATGGGAAAATATCAGACTGCATCTCTTAATACTGTATGTTCATGATTTAGTGAAATCCATAATCATTTCAGATATGCAGACATAAGACTACAAGAAGACTACATCCAGATGTACAAAATCCATCAAGCACTCTCATTCGAAAAGTTTTGTTGATAGAAATTATCTGTCCTGTCTATGTGGATGTTTCTCTTAAGAACATTACTTTTCAATACATTTTCCCTTTTAAATTAAAAAGCTTTTTTTTTTTTTTCAAGAGCAGATTTTTATTTTCTTAGGGAAGTTCTTATGAGACTTCAAAAAAATTAAAGACTTGAAAATACACAAAGTATATCTGATGCATTTCATCCCTGAATTGAAAATAATGAAAACAGTGAAATAAATTAAATATTGAAAAATAAAAATCTCAACATGCTTGCTAAGACATTATTAGGTCAATGTTCCTGTACAGTTATTTTACACCATGAGATTTGTCTATGGGTTTTAAACCAAAAATTTCACCAAAGGTGCTTCTAATTAAAGCTGGAAGTCCTTCAGTTCTGGCAGTTCTCTTTACTCTCTAAGCAAAGTTAATAGTGTTATTTATGCTTGAAGTTTCGCTCTAGACATATTGAAAGATTTGGACAGTTTGGTGGAACACCATGCCTGGACACCTTAGGAGATACACAAAGCTGCAAACCAACCCAAGACTGTCCTGAAGAAGCAGAACCAGACTGTGGTACTGACTTCCAATGCAATTCTGGTAGGTTTTGTTTTCAAGTCATGTCAAGTTATTCAATAAGTCAGGAAACCACGTTTACTCAGTTCTGTGACAGAGTTAGTTCTGTATCCATTGGAGATGAAATATATACATGAAAAGAGAGAGATGCTTCAGTGTTTTTCTAGTTGGGGATAATTTCCCGCAGCAGTGCTTAATTGTTAGATTTTAAACAGAGTCCCAGTACCTAAACCACCATATGAACAATGCTTGAGAAGGTACATACTCCTCTCATCTCCAATTATAATTTGTGTCTAGTTTAAATTCTTCTGTAATTTCTCCTTTTTTTTTTTTTCTAGTCTAACTGCTCTATCTGCTACGGAATCACAACGGTTAATGAAAAATCACTGGGATAAAAATAGGACCACAAGAATTTTAAGCAAATGGATACGGAGGTTTACAGACTGTAGTAGTATGATAGATGCTAGCTGGGGATCAGAATACCTCTAGGCCAAAGAAAGATATAAATTTTTTAAGTGATACTTGCCTGGCATATGAATGGATGTACTGTTCAGGATTAATCATAAATCAAAATAAAGAACTTAATGGTAATACAACTAGTCAAAACAGAAAAAGAAAGATGGGAAGTGAATTTTGAGTCCCAAACCATTTTCAATATTGTCTTTATCTTAAATACTTTGAAGAACAAGGGGAGAAATTAAAATCAGGCATTATGTGTTTACTAGTTCACAGCCACTGTGTAGGACTTACAGGTGAGGCAGCTGATATCAATTGTTGTTTTATTATGCTAGGACTACATTTACCTTGAGTCTTTGTATCCTATAAAACACTCCCAAAACCTAGTCATTGTAAAAACTGTGATATGTACCTCAGGAGAGTTACTACTACACTGTTGCTTTAGAACAGAAATCACTACAGTTTGGGCTCTACAGATCCATATACTAAAGTCGAAATAGAAAAAAATTAAACAATCTTTTTTGATATTGAATTAATATATTCCTTACTCTCTTAACACTAATTTTAAAAAGAGTAAGACAGAAACAATCTCGGGCAGTGATTGCAAATGACAGTAGTTCTCCTGTCACTTTTCTCAGCTGTCTTGGTAAATTCATAAGAAACTACAGAGTTGTGTTTTTTCATTTGAAGGAGACCCATTGTAGGGCTTGATTTCCTTTTAACAAAAATCGAGTTGTATGGAGAGTAAGATCTCAATATTGTATCTGTGGGTGTAATATAAAGTCCATCTTGGGGAGGGAGAAAAAAAATAATTCAATGTTTTATCCTTTGATTAGGTCGATGTATAAAGCGGCGGCTTGTGTGTAATGTAGATAATGACTGTGGAGACTTCTCGGATGAAGAAAACTGTGAATCTGACCCACGATCACCATGCCGTAACCATGACATTGATGTGTCTGAAATTGGGAGGACGGCAGGGCAAGGGTATGTAAGGAAGGAAGAAGTAGCAGTGGGCCTTGTTAAGAGTCTAGGATTGTCCCTGTAGCCAGCTGGAAACACTGGGGCACAATGACATTCCCAAAAGCGGAATCTGAATCATGTTCACGTTTGTATTCAGAAATGTTACACAGCTTTTGGAAGAACACCTAACTACAGTTTTATTTTGTATACTTGGGGAGGATAAAATATTTTTACAGTCAGTGTACATCAATCATTATGTTGATACACAGAATCACGTCTAGAAGCTACAATACTTGGAAAGGTACAATAACAGAAAGCACGTTTTGATTGGTATTTCATAACAAAACAGTCATTCCCAATTATTTCACAAACATGCATGTCTAAGAGGAGAAAATGTATCTTGATTATTTATACATCAGGCTGTCTAACTGCAACAACACTCTGCAGCATTGCATTCAACACCCCTAGCATTATATTCCACACTTCCCAGGTCTTTGTGATTTACTGGAGTTTTTCCTCATTAATCTACATCAAAAATTAATCTTTCTATTCTCATACCCTGCTGGATTTCTTTCTTTTCAAACATAAAAGAAAGTGTGTGCGACATACTGTTGATCTACAAATTGAGTTAGATGACAGCTAGCCAAACTGGAACAAATGAAAATAAACCCATACTTTAGCACCACCTTGTGTTTAGATGAAAAGGATGCATCTTTTTCGTTTAATTTCGATAATGGCATTACTGCACAAAAGCAAAACTTCAGTCCTTGTAGCATGGGGAAGTAAACCAGTAACTTAGACATTTTTAGAAGTAGCTTTTTTTATTACTTCTATTAGAATCCATTACTAAAATCTTCAATGAGAACAGTGTTGCATAGATTCAGCAGTGATGCTGGTGACTGATGAACTGATAACCACTTTCTTCACTCAAGTATATCAACATGTATCAGAAATAAATATTGAAAATACTGAAAAGATTAAAATCTATGAAGCAGACATAGAAAGGAAAGAAAGAAAGAAAAGAAGAAGAAGAAGATACAGAATCCTCCAAGAGGCATTTATTTTTGGAAGTAGCTCTTGTACATTAGATGCATAGACTTACACGGCCAGTATGTCCACTTCTCTGGATTTGTAGTGATTCAGAGTTTGTCTGCTCTGCTACAGGGTATTCTATTACTCCACCATATCATACTCTGGGAGAAAAGATAGCACTAGGAGTAGCTGTATATTCCTTCTACAGTTCTGATAGATCTTTTACACATTTGATACTAAAGTTCATATCCGCAAAAAGACTAATATAAGTTATGAATAAAGCCAGGCAAAATGTACCTATAAGGAATGCTTCCTCGCAAATACTAAAGCTTCCTGCCTCCTTTATTCCTGAGATTCTCACGGTATTTGCTGTTTAATATCTATCTTTTGGTAGTTTATTTCTCACACATGCCCCTTAAAGTGTTTTACAAAAAAAATTATTGTTATCTCCATTACACAGAGAACCACCAGAGATGAGACAAGCTTCTGTGGATAAAGCAAGATTCAGTTCTTCAGCTTTAGTCTCCATCTCCTATAGAATCTGACTTTTCCAGTCACACCATTATCTACAGGGTCTGGGTGCAGACACCTCCTTTTTTGAAGTGTAACCTCTCCAGTATTTCTCTTGCAGAATCAATGTTTTAGGGATGCAGCCACTGGCTACCCCATTTGACAATGAATTTTTCAATGGTCTTTGTGAAAGGGTCCGTGATGGAAACACACGGACATACTACCGTAAGCCATGGAATGTGGGTGTTCTCACTTATGAAGTAAGTCTAAGTCCTTCTGTGCAAACTAGAATGTGTTTAACTGAATGATAAAACCTGACATCCTCTTGAAAGACTCAGCATATCTCTCGAGTCAGTCAACAGCAGCTTTGCAGCATCAAGCTTTTGATGAAGTCCAGAGGGAAACTGTCTATGTTATCACTTGCTTTAGCAGTTAAGCTAGCTCACTTGCACCAGATGAATTCCCACATGTTAACTGCTGCACCTGTGCCTAGGAAATGAACCTATCTTTCTGGAATGTTACAATATGAACAGATATGATGAACAGGACATGTACAGGAAGGAACAAGATACTTAGCTGCTACTGGGTAGAGCGGGAATCAAACAACTTTTTCAAGGACACACAAAATACACTGAGAAAAAGAGAAGAATAATATTATGATGCTGTGGTCCTGTTTCAGTTTTCTAATCAGTGGTGATTTTCTCTGTCCACAGCATTTCCCTCTGGACTTCAAAAAAAAAAATCCGGTAGGCTTTTGAGATTCAGACAATAACGTCCAGTGAGGTTTGAACACCAAAAATATTTATGATCTTAGAAACATCAATGTCAGATGTTGTTTAGAAATCAAAGTAGTGTTTTACTTACCAAATATTTTGCCTATCACTGTAATAGGAACTTCATAGAACAATGGCAATTTAAACCAGATCTTGCTTAAAGTGAGTAAAGATGTCCCTGAGATCATTGCTTATATTTGATTTTGATCATAACCATTTTCTGTTACTAAAACTCTATGTTCAGCTAAAATATAGAAAAATAAATAGCACTGGAAGAGCTATTCTGTATTAGCTATTTTCTGCTATAAGAAAACTAAATCAAAATATTGATTCCTTTCAGATGTCAGGATCTATTAGCAAATCTTGTCTGCATTCTAGGAAGGAATGGGACACTACTACTCCTTACATGGAGAGGAACTGTTAACACAGATAAACTACTTTGACAGTGTTACATGCTGAGATTTAACACTCACTGAAATATTGTCAGTGGAGTTGTCTTTTTAGTTTTCAGCCACTAAGCTGATCCAGATGAGGTGGTCTGGAGAGGGGGTAGTCTTTCAAAATGATTTATTTTAAAAGAAAAAAAAAGAGATTGAAGAAAATGTATTGCTAAGCTGTGTAAAACATTCAACTTCAAAGTGTTAACGTAGATTTTTCTATTACTGCTTGTTTTTTTCTCATACAACCTTTTTATTATCTTTTCTAAGACAAAAGCAGACAAAAGCTTCGCATCTGTGTTCTACCATGATCGTGTAAAACTGTTTCGAGAGGTTTACATAGAAAAACAAAACAATTTTAATGCTGGCCTGTCTGTGAAATACACACCTACTGAAGGAAGTAACAAAACTCATGCAGGACTAAATTTAAAGGTTCGGTATAACAAGAATTCAGGTTTAAGATCTATCCTGAAAAGCTCCACAGAAAGGGTAAGTCAAACGAAGTTAAAGAGTTTAATGTAACTATTTCATAAACAGTAAAATTTGCAGTGTTAGAACAACACAACATTAATCTTTCTAAGTGTTCTAGCTGCCTGCTGCTTTTCTGCTCTTTGTTCAAGAAAATTAAATACTCACAATATTAGGGTTAAGATTTCAGATGTGGCCAAACAGTAACCAAAAGTAGCTTCACTTTCCAGATGTTCACCCTTGACTAGCAACCACCACCATGTTCAACAAGGGCTTGAAGTTTAGACAGGGCCAGGGATTTTTGATTTCATCTTGATAAGAGAGCAGCTCTGATCTAGTGCAGTGTGGGATATCCTGTGATAAAATTGCTCAGTATCCTGGGATAAATATTGTCACTGAGTAGGCCTATACTAGGTAGCTAAACACAGACTAGCCATGTAGAATAATAGCTAAAAGATTGGATCTTGGCCTTTCAGGTATGTCTGTACTAATCAACTAGCCTGGGCTAAGAAGCATTGGCATTAGCACTGGCAGACAGTGATCCGTGGCTTTACTAGCACAGTGCCATAATTTTGGGCGGTGCCAGCTCTCATGCTATTGTAAGCCATGTCCACCCTGTGACCCTGTGCAGCATGTTTGCAGGGAATGCTCCTCCAGGTGGTGTGGAGAAGAAAAGCCTATTTTGGAGCTGTACACAAGCCATATCATTCTACCTGCCCTTTGAGACAGAGTAAAGAAGTAGCATTAGCATCTAGTGACATCAAAGAGAGAGAGAGTGCAAAAAATGATGCCTGACATGTTAAACACTACGCCCTAATTCAGCACCTGGGTACTAGTGGAATTAGCTGATCAGGTCATATACTCTTTCCCACCATGTACACCAAAGTCTGAATTGCAACATGCCATCATGTAAAAGGTGCATCAGTTATAAGCTGTTGAAATGCACCACATGCAAGGAAGACTACGTCTGACTCAACTAATTAAATCTTTCAAATTTCTTATCAGACTTTTTGTTTAGGACCAATTCAGGGCTCTGGAGTTTAAATGGATATAAGGGAAAACTCAGATTACTTTTATAACTGATAAATTAAAATAACATTGAAGAGAAAGGTTTGTACTGTAAAAAGATGCTGTCATACATCACTGACTGCATTGGTAGGAGTTTTCTTGGGACAGAAGTGAACTATTTAAATCTCAAAGCATTCATCTCCACAGATGCAAAAGTTCTGCAGCTCAGGGTATATTACAGGCTGCTTACAGCCTAGTGGCTTGAGAAAGGAGTTTTGGCCTTGAACTCTTGCTCAGAGATGAGTTCAGAAAATGAGTCATGATCTGTCACTGGCAGGTGCCTCTCATGATAAACTCACATTGCTCCACATTAGTGGAGTGGCAGCTCCTGATCAAGAACACTCCAGGTCTCACCTGAAAGTTAAATCCAGAGTCAGCCTGGGACATATCCTGGGGGGATACCAGGAGAGTAAGGGATTTACTACATACTAGATGGCAGGAATATTTGCACCTATAAACATTTCCTCACAGAGGTTTAGATGCCTGAAGATTTCAGCCACTCCTAAGCTGCATCTGTGTCAGTACTGTAAGATCCTTTAAACTGTGCCAGCTACTGTGATGGTCAGTGGTGAAACCCCTATTATGTACCTCCTGTTAGGCATTACTGTTAAGGGGGTCGCGTAAGTAGTGCAGAAAATAACAGGGTTTCGAAGGCATGTGTTTGCACGGACTCCTCAGTGCAACTATTTCACAAAATGCCACGTGTCACAGGCAGCGGCTAGGTCCTGGTTTAGACTGTGATATAAAACCATCTGCAGTGTAAGTTACGAAAGTATCCTTCACCAAACATGCAGATAGAATGTATGCATTGGTCAAATGCTTCATAAGGAATTTTTTCTTGATTCATTTAAACTTTATAATGGGTTTTTTTTGTTTTCTGGGTTGGTTTGGTTTTTTTTTAATTGGAGCTGTGCCCTTCCTTATGACAGTCTGAGAATATTAGAGAAGTGATCCAAAAAAAAGAGACCTTACTTCTGCTCTGACTATAAACAAAGACAAAACTCCAGCTGACCTCAATGGACAGCTTCTGTAATCTGGTGAGCCATACAAAATTACTTGTTATGAAAGTCAGAAAGGCACTTTCAGTAAATAACATACTTAAAGAGTACAGTTGTCAAAGAGATCACAAAGGGCTTGCTGAAATTACTAAGGGAAGAGATTCTACAAAACTAGAAGAACTGAGATGTTCTAAATCTCTTGCTGCTTCCTGAGTTTAAATTGGAGAACTTTTAATTTGAATTAAACAAGTTTATCCAAAACACTAGAATTTATACTGTATTTAAAAGTGCTGCAGTTTCTTTACAAGTAAAATAGAATGGATTTTCCTTCTGGGGTGCATACCAGAATGGCATCTTCATCTGCTTTCTTCTCCCTGCATTCAGAACCAAACCTTTCTGCATGTAAAAGGAAAGATTCAGCTGGGAAGGTTCCAAATGCGGAGTCGTGATCTCCGTCTCACAGATACTTTCCTTGATGATCTAAACTTTCTGCCTCCTCAATATGATAAGGGGAAATATTTCGAATTCCTAGAAGATTATGGAACTCACTATGCTGTCTCTGGAACTGTAGGAGGAAAATATGAGCTTGTGTATGTGCTGGATAATTACGCTATGTCTCAAACAGGTATGTATTCTGTTGGCCTTGCTATGGTATGAAAAGTATCAAGTCTGCAGTCATGAAAAGAGATGTATGAGGATAGATTTGTGTATATAGAGCACTACTGAGAACAGCATAGCTAGTTCAGCATGTGCTGTTTGTGGCATACCAGTTACATTACAAAATTACAGGAGTTCAACAGAGAGGAGAGTAAGAATTCGTAACTCCCAGAATTATGTGGAGAAATAGAAAGTCTTAAATAAAACTCTTCAAAATGTTAGCAGTACTAGTTGATGTGACATGCTTTGCAAGGATACTCTTTGCCTAGAAAATCTACCTGAACCCTAAATCAAATTTGTACTACCTTCTTGTAGTAAAAGCATTCTAAGAGTTTGGTGGTGGCAAAAGATAGAAATAAATTGAAGAACTTCCTAGAAATCATATGATACACTTCAGAGTATTGAAACTGTTTTCATAGACTTCAACATTCATACTGAAATTTAATAATTTAGCACATAGAAAGACCAAATAATAAGCTGCTGATTAAAATGAAATACCAATAGAATACATGAAGACTGGTTTCTTGAGAGATATCTGCCTTCAGCTAGATTATGGAAGATAGAAATCAGTTTCAGAGGCGTTTGGTATTTTCCTAGTCATTGTAGATCTCACCTGCCTCTGTGCAGGAACTTTACATGCAATCATCCTCATGGAAGAGAAAAACGTGAAAGATAAATGGGAAGAAGAAAGCCATAAATGTTTCAATAGCCACAAACTTTATTTTCCAAGAATAATGATGTCATGTTTATGGCTATTCCATCCATGAAATATCCCCTAATTGTTTCCACTTCCAGGTATCACTATAGAAGATGTGAAAAAATGCCTCGGCTATCACTTCGATGCTAATATAGCATATGAAGGCATACATGTCAATGGTAATATTGATGGTAGTAAATGCAAAAATGTTCATGCGAAGGAAAACTGTAAGTATATCCTTATTTTGCATTATATCTTGTGCTTAACAAAATATTATACCAACAGCTCCCTTTTTTGTAATGTATTCAGTTTTGGGCCCCTTACTACAAGAAAAACCTTGAGATGCTGTAGCGTGTCCAGAGAAGGGCAACAAAGCTGGCGAAGGGTCTAGAGCGCAAGTCTGATGAGGAGCAGCTGAGGGAACTGTGACTGTTTAATCTGGAGAAAAGGAGCCTGATGGGAAACCTTCTCATTCTCTACAACTATCTGAAAGTAGGTTGTAATAGAGGGGTGCTGGTCTCTTCTCCCAAGTAATAAGTGAGAGGACATGATGAAATGGCCTCAAATTGCACCAGGTGAGGATTAAATTGGATATTAGGAAAAAGTTCTTTACTAAAAGGGTTGTCAAGCCCTGGAACAGGCTGCCCAGGGAAGTGGTTGAGTCTTCATCCCTGAAGGTATTTAAAAGACATGTAAATGTGGTGCTTAGGGACATGGTTTAGTGACGCTCCTGGCAGTTAGGTTAATGGTTTGACTTGATGATCTGAAAAGTCTTTTCAAACCAAAATGGTTCTATAACTGCATGATTCTACTAATATCATTATTGCAGTTAGTAGACCAGTTGAGGTGAGGCTGCTGGACTTCCATGCTCCCCGCTCAAGCTAGACTGAGCATGTGTTCCCAGCATGCACAGCCATAAACTGACTTATGTAAAGCATACACATTTGTTAGCCACACAAATCAATATATACAGAAGCACAGCCCTCAGGCAAACACAGGCCTCATCCTGTTCTCCTCTCCATCTGATCAGGATGGAAGTCTGTCAGAGGGAAATATCTCGTAACATTTGAGGTCAGAAGAGTACCCTACATGTCATCTTATCCAACTCCTCTGCACAATCAGGGTTGCCTGCTGGTTTGCAGGTTAGGCTGGTGGTTGGACTTGGTGATCTACAGGGTCCCATCCAACTGAGGCAATTCTATGATTTTATGATCTACAGCAGATAGATGTAGGCAGCACAACCCTCAAGTATTTTAGCCCCTCCTTAATATAGATCCAATATGGATTGTTCCAGCTGCTGACATTAGACATTCAATTGAGACAGTGAATGAAGCCTTAGTCTCTGTAACTGTCACTCAGGTATACAAAACCCCAAGTACCACAGCTCCATTCCCATTGCTGGTACAGAATCCCTGGTGCACACCAACACACACACTATGGATGCCTCCAGTAACCCGCCTTAGGTGCCCCATCTACCCAGCAATTTGCCCTTGGATTCTCTTGTTCCCACTTGCCTCAAACAAGCACATATGTGAACAGGTCTCAGAGCTTGGCATTGAATCCCTGGTCACTCCAGTTGCTAGCTACTCCAGTTGTCTCACTATAGAGAAATGCACATTTCCAGGTCCTTATCACCCACTGTCCAACTCCAGTTGCTGGCACACAGATCTCCGTATGCATGCGTACATGCAGAATGGAGTCCTCTCACACAGGAGAATAGTTAAAAATTTAATTTATTGTTTAGCCAAGACAGACTGCAAAAATCAGTGACAGTTCATGGCAGACAAGCTCACTAATCAGCACCTTTCTATATGCAAACAGTCCCCTTTTTTGCCTTTATGTCTGTATTTTTCCATGCTTGTTCCTTGATCCCCCCCTTACTTCTTCAATGACACTCCCCTAAATATATTCCCCTTAGTAATAAGTATTTAAATTTTTGCAAGCCCAAATGCACCCTTTTACACCAGGAGAGCCTCAATAACCAACTGGCTATTGACTCATCCTTAGCCTCATCCTAGGGGGCTAATGGCTCTGCTGGGACACACCTGGGAGGATTCAAGGCAGGAGCTCCTGTTCTCTGATTAAGCTACTTCTGTTCCTCTGCTTGTCATTGCTCCTTTTGCTCCTTTGTGTGTTTGGAGATGTCTTTTGTCATATGACCTAAACATTGCAGAAGGCAAGCAGAAGAGCACAGAAAAGGCAATTATTTTCAGCACTCTGCTCTAGTGTTTTAGTTCTGAAACAGCAGCTCCTACTATTCCAATTCCTGCCTTTTTCTGGTTCATATCGGGTGATACAATAGCATTTCTCATAGTAACTTTGGCTTGTTATCAAATGGCTGTGATCTCTACCGTGTCTTTTACTTTTTCCTACCCCTTCTTTTCCTTTCAGATACAGGGGGTTCTAATTTAATTGCAAAATAGAAGATTTCCTCCCACATAAAAGGTATCAGCAAAGAAAGCTTGAATTCTGCCTCAAGCAGTGAGTGAAGGGTTCTTCTCACCATGGTCATTTTATAGATACAGACTGGTTGTATTAAAGGGAAAACCATTCTTCAAGATGCATGGACATTACAGGTTCTTTTTCATCCTCTCTTCTGTCTCTCTGCAGCAGAATTTAAGGATGATGCTATCATTGATGATGTCATATCCTTAGTTGATGGAGGGAAGATTGACTTTTCAGTTAAAATAAAAGAGATGTTACTGCGGGGATCCAAAATGGTTGATGTAGAGGATTACATACAGTGGGCTAAGTCTTTGGTTGATGCTCCAGTAGTGATACAGGAACGGGTAAGTACAATTTCTTCAAAGCCATGTCTCTTACAATTTGGAAGCTTTTGTTCTAAGATAGAGGTAAGGCTCCATGTTTATCATGAACTTTTGGGGTATTTTCCTTATCTTTACAGTTTTCTCAGATGCTTACTGTAGTGATGGGTATATCAAAAGTACTCAGAACTTCAAAAAGTCTGTTATGTGTGGGCTTTTTTCTTCTACAGCCTTCTCCAATACATACACTTGTTCCAGTTAAGATGAGAAATGCATATTTAAAGAAACAAAATTTGGAAAAAGCAATTGAAGACTACATTACTGAATACAGCGTGTGCAAATGTCACCCCTGCAAAAATGGAGGCACCCTTGTATTGGCAGATGGAGCTTGTACATGCATGTGCTCAATCTACTTCAAGGGAACTGCTTGTCAGATTCCCAAATCTACGTTAGTTAAAGGTTAGTGAGTACTCCAGACAGACTAAAATGAGCATATGTGTTATTGTGAACAATATCCTGACAAAACAAGCCTTGGTGAAGACTAAAGGATGTCACAGTACTTCCTTATACCTACTGATGTCAGATCTCATAGATATGTGATGTGGAAATTAAGTTATCGGGTTCTATCCATAAAGACAGCACTCCAGAGTTCATTGTCCCACCTGCATTGCTGTGTCTTGGAATGACAACCCAAGTGCATTTAAGTAAACAGGAGCATTATTGAGATGTGGTATAGTAATGGTAAATTGATCTCAGGCAAAAGCAATCTCACATTTGAAAGGTCAGTATTGTGACCAGCACTGTTTAGTATTTGTTGGTGACATGGACAGTGGGATCAAGTGCACCCTCAGCAAGTTTGCTGATGACACTAAGCTGTGTGGTATGGTCAACATGCTGGAGGGAAGGGATGCCATTCAGAGGGACCTGGACAGGCTTGAGAGGTAGGCCTACACAAACTTCATGGAGTTCTACAAGGCCAAGTGCACACGGGTTGGGATAATTCCAATAACTACAGGCAGGACAGAGAATGCATTCAGAGCAGCCCTGAGAGGAAGACTTGGGGGTGTTGATTGATGAAAAGCTCAACATCAACCCATCAATCCATGCTTGCAGCCGAGAAGGCCAACTGTGTCCTGGGCTGCTTCAAAAAACAGCATGACCAACAGGTCAAGGGAGATGATTTTGCCTCTCTGCTGTGGTGACACCTCACCTGGAGCACTGTATCCTGCTCTAGGGCCCTCAGTACATGAAAAATACTCAGCTGTTGGAGCAAGTCCAGAGGAGAGCCACAAAGATGATGAGAGAGCTGGAGCCCCTCTCCTATGATGACATGCTGAGAGAGTTGATGTTGTTCAGCCTGGAGAAGGCTCCAGAAACACATTATTGCAGCCTTCCAGTATCTGAAGGAGGTGCTCTAAAGGAAATCTGCAGAGGAACTGTTCACAAGGGCATGGAGTGATAGGAGAAGGGGTGATGCCTCCCCCACCCCTTTCCCTGGGCAGTGTTCAAGGCCAGGCTGGATGGGGCTTTGGGCAACTTGGTCTAGTGGAGGGTGTCCCTGCCCATGGCAGGAGCATTGGGACTACCTGATCTTTGAGGTCTCTTCCAACCCAAACCATTATGTGATTCTGTGATTTCATAAATACGATGCTGCCTTATATTAGATTGGTCAACAAAGGAGATGAATGCAGTTACATAATTGACAATGTAAAAAAAATATATATATTATGCAGTAAATTTATTTTCAGTGACCAAGTTTTTAATGCACAGGTGTCCAATATGGGTCTTAGAACTTGATACTAAAGTATCATCCTAAAGTGACAAAAATATTGAGACCTCTGGACTTTTAAGTAGTGCCACCAGCAAGGGCACTTTTAAAAGTCCAATCTGTGCTATAGGTTGTATGCTGGAGGTTACAATGATCTGCAGATTCACCATAAATGAGAATGTAAGAAGTGAATCATGATCTCCCCCACTGACAGCTAAAAGTGTCTAGTAAAAAGCCTTAATTAGTCTTTCTGTCACTACACAGAGGACAGAGAGATGCTGGACTAATCCTACCATGGTGTCTTAATTCCAGTTGCCACTGATGGAGGCTGGAGCTGTTGGAGTGCCTGGTCCACCTGCATCAATGGAGAAAGCACTCGAACCCGCCAGTGTAACAATCCCACACCAGAAGATGGTGGCAGACCATGTCAGGGAGAAAGCATTGAGAAACGGCACTGTGAGGAAGTAGAATAGTTACGCTGCTCAAAACCAGGTAAGCAGCCTCTCTACGAGCACGTTATTTCTGTTTGCAATAAATAGTCAGAGGCATTTCAGTGACACAGTTCATGTGCAATAGGTTAGTCAGCTTACAAGTTTCACTTAAATTTGTGATGTGATTCAGCTTTTTAAAAGAGCCACCTTGTAGCTCAAATTTCTGAATATTTAGATTTGTATTTGAATGTCTTTACAAATAATGTTATAACACAGAACTTCAAGAGTAAAATGGAGCTGTGGATAAAAACAGACCAATACCCAACTCTTAAAATCCAGATGTCATCTCCAGTCAGTCTCCATCAGGTAACTTACATCTTAGGGAGAGGGAAAGGGATTCCAGAAACAGAATAAAGGACAGTTGAGAGTCTGAATTCTGTTACTTGGTAAATGGGGTGCTTACACCTCCTGTTAATAGCAGTTCTGAAACTTTTAACTTGGAAAAAAAAAACCACTTTAAGATGTTTAGCTGCATTGTTTTGCCACATTTTGTTTGTTTGCCTTTTTTAATGTAATACTGCAAAGTACTGCATTGGAAGATGCATTCTCTGGTCCTGAAAAATGGCAAGGTGGTCTCAACTTGCTTCACCTGCTGAGAACAAGAAGCTTGTATGACACTTAGGTGTAACAGAAAGAGCTCTCAGGCCCAGAAGAAAGTGTTTGGGTTTTATGCTTAACATGCTGCCATGCTCCTTCTCATCTGTGAGGCCACAAGAAGAAAAAAGGTGTCAAGAGAGGGAAAAGATTTTGAATGTTTTCCCACTGAAACACCCTGATGGCAAGTCACACAACGTGACTTCTACATGCATGATCAATATGTATCTGAAGATTTATTCTATGCCTGCCCTCTCTCAGCTTCAGTAGAGTTCAGATGTATCTACTGTATCACTTGTGGTGCACCCTGAAGGAAGCATGGCCAGCAAGATACAACAGCACTTATGGGCCTTCTAGCCCTACAAAGTGTTTCCTACAACACTGTATCTCCAGGGTAGCAAGTAGCAGATTAAAAATAGGTCCATCACATTGTGGGCATACCCAGTAAATATATATATTAAATAAATATGGGTATAACCACTAAATATGTACTTTTAAAACCCCATGCAGATAATCATGCTCACCCAGAAAGTCTCTGAGGCAATTTTGGCAGGATGGAAAACTATTCCATTAAAGTATTTCTATATGTTTCCCCACTTGTGGACATTGCCTAGGTCAGTGATATTTCCCTCTTGTTGAAAACAGGGTAACAATTTAGCCTTTGCTTGATCCAGTAAAGTTGGTCTTATTTTAAAATTAACTTAATTTTATTCCTGCACTAAATCACAGGTATGTTTCTATTCAGCCATGACAGCAAACACCATGATTATTAATGATACATATATAGATATACGTTTCCCCTGATGTGGCATAATAAAAGCTCTTTTTAAAGAAATTAAGCTAACTCTGGTTCCTGATACATCAGGTATGTTGAGTACTCATGCCTTCAGCAGGAGTCAAATACTCATGTCTTCTGAAAATCACAGTATGTTTTTCAATTCATTCTTTGTTAGAATTATTTTACATTGCAGTCACATTTGACACACAGTGAAATCATCTTCTTGGTAAACCAAAAGAGTACTATGTCACTTAAATATTGATCAATATGTATATAGTAACTACTATCTTCTATCATTTCTTTACTATTTTTTCTCCTTTTTTAGAAAACAGTAATGGATTCCAAATCAATTCTACAAAGCAGTTTCTGTTGGCCCAGGGCCATGGAATGCCATGATTTAAAAGCACCCACAGCTTAAATGATTGCTAATCAAAACAAATAAACCAATAAACATCTTTAACAGAGATGAGCTGATGCAGTGCGTGTGTTCCATCTTTTATTTGCCTGGGGCATCATTAAAGCATGTATTTTTTTTGTTGGTCACTGGCACAATGGAGTCCCCTTTTCAATATTTGGTTTCTTTCATAATTGTATGTAGCATGTTTTCAAACTCTTTTCCAAGAATTCAAAACCAGCATGAGTATCACAATAATGAATATAATACCAGCTGATTGATGGTACATTGTTAGTAAAGCAAAAAGTTAGGAGAGTAGCCAGGTGGATTTCTGGATGCCCTTATGAACTTCTTTCCAATCCTTCGTCTTACACTAATTCAAGTCCTGAATCACCAACATCTTTATGAAGAGATGCAGACTTACTATGAAAATTATTTACTATGCAAAGTTACTACTCTTGGTCTCCAAACATTTGCTGAATAGCCTGACATTGTATCATGTCAATGTGTTTTTAAGATGTTTAAATTAAATCAGAAGCACATTAAAAAGGGATAGAAGAGCTGTTACATCACCACCTATATTTTCAGCAAAACTTCCTAAGGAAACAAGGCTGAGGCAACTGCACATTCATTGTACCTACCTGTCAGTCTCCCACAGTGACTTTTGAACCTAGTAGAGAATTACTGGAAAAATTGTTTGGTTTGGGGAGGAAGGATAGTTCTCAAATAAGTTTCATGAAAAAATTTAAATAAAACAATCAGAAATCAGGATCCCTGCTGAAGAAAAGCTATTCTACTAGACAGCAGAAGAGCTACATGGAAGAAACATAAAATAAATAGATTTCTGTCATAGTTAAGAACAAAGGTATATGAGGGCAGAGACATTCTGAAGCACAGGAATAGTAAAAGCTATCAAATCAATAAGATCAGGCCCTTGCACACTGGCAGTCCAGGTCTGGAAGAGTCCCATGGGACCTTCTTTACCTGCCTCCTCTACACGACAGGTGACTGAAAACTTTTAGTACCAAAGACCCAACATCACGAAAGGGAGCAGGAGAGAGAACTGTTTGCTTGGCCCCGATGGCAGGAGAGCATTCGAAAGGTGAAAGTGAATCACATCCTGTGCTACAAAGACCAAAAAAGGGATTTCACTAGTTCCTGCCATCACCTCTTCACACCACAGAAATGAAAAGAGACTTCCACTAATTATTACGTTTCCACTAAAATGTTCCTAAGTATCAAGAAAAGCATGGCCAGCAGGTCAAAGGATGTTCTCCTCCCTTTCTTTGCCCTGGTGACATCTCATCTGTGAAGTTCTGGGCTCCTTGGTTCAAGAAGGACAGGGAGCTACACCAGGTGGTAGAAGAAAAGGGCTAGAAAGTTGATTAGGGGGCTAGAACATCTCTCACAAAGAGGGGCTGAGGGACTTGGGACTGTTTTGCCTAGAGAAGGGAAGACTGAGGGGAATCATAACAAGGCTTTTAAATACTTCAGGGGTGGTAACCACGAGGATGGGCCAGGGTTTTTTTCAGTGGTGTCCAGTGACAGGACAACAGGCAATGGGCATCAACATGAATGTAGAAGTTCCACCTAAACATGAGGAGGAACTTCTTTACTGTAAGGCACTTTACTGTAAAGCACTGGGACAGGCTGCCCAGAGAGGTTCAGTCTCCATCTCTGGAGACACTCAAAACCTGCCTGGATGCTGTCCTGTGTAGCCTGCTCTAGGTGATCCTGCTCTGGTAAGGGGGTTAGACTAGGTGCTCTCCAGAGGTCCCTTCCAACCCCTGTCGTTCTGTGATTCTGTGATTTTCTCAGTGGACAGAGCACATGTGGACCTAGCATTCCCAGAGTCTTCCTAGCACATTTCAGAAAGCCTCAAACCTAACACTTAAGTATGTTGCTGCACTGTGCACCTGCAATAAAGCTGCTCTTGATGGAAGATCTGATGTAACTGCCACACTGTTTGAGACCACAACAATCGTCATGAAGACCAGAGTTACTAGATACCAGGAAATCCCTCGCAGACAGAGCAGTTCCTCAAGAGCTGCACATGGAAACATCCTCAGTTAAAAAAATGAAAAAGAGGATAGGCCTAGGGAAACTCAACGTAGTCTGAGATTTAATCTTCAGCGTGACCAGACATGTTGACCAAGTATCTTTCCAGTACAGTTAGTATTCTCCATCTGACAGATTTTTTCCCTAGCATCAGAATTCACCCTCTCATCTCATTAAGCCTCCACAAATTGCTCATGTAGCACATGGAACCCCTACTGATCTCTTTTTTCCTGTATCCTCTTCGGAAGATCTTTATTGAAAAGTAATAAATACAAATTAGTATTTTTTTCCATAATTCCCACTTTAAATGTAGTCACAGCGTATTTATATCCATTTGATTTCAATCCTTTATTTTTTAGTATAAATAATCATTCTTCCTTGATACTGGCAGACCTTGTCATAGCCTCTTTCATCTTCACTTTAGTAATTTAGACAAGGCAAGCTCTTTTAGTGTCCCTTCAGAAGCCAGCAAGTCCTACTTATACTAAAAGACTTCACTCATACCTGTGTCGTTTTAAATTCATGGTCCCTCAACATGGCTGACTAGAGCTGCACACAGTACTCTAAATGAGCTCTCATCAGTGCTCTGCGCGAATGCTCTTCCTGCAGCTCCTAAAAATCATTTGCCTATTGTGCACTCAAATCACATGTGCTTTTCACATGTGCATGTCGTGTTAGTGACTCATACTTACAGTCTCCCTGTCTTAAAGCAAAAGTTACTCTTCTTATCTCTAAATATATGATTTTACTATTAAACTTTGGTTGATTTCTATAACTCCAATTCACAAAGTTTTCTCATTCTTCCTGTGTCATGACCCGATTCTCCTCAGTGTTAGTAGCACCACTCGGTTTAGTACATCTTGAGGTAACATTGGTGTAGCCCCAACTCTTGAATGAGACTTCTGACACAGGTAATGAGTAAGATCGCTCCCATTACCTATGCCTGCAGAACACTGGCAGTAATCCCAGTTAAACTCAGAAATTCCCTTTTCACTTCTAAACTGATGTTGCTTTATCTAGCTCCTTATCTCAGCCTTTCTGACAGGTCACATCCTCTCTAAATTCTCATCACATAAAATTCAATATTTTATATACTTTGCTTAAATCTAGATAGAACAAGTTAATTGTATTACCTTTGCCTAAAATGCTAGTTAAACTTCACAAAACAGGAAGTTATTCAGACTGGATCTATCTTTAATGAAACTTACCCTAATTGCAGCTACTTGTATTTAATATTTTCTTTTAAATATTTTTTTTAACATTGTGCTTAAGCAAATAGGCCTGTAGTTGCACAAGTAATTTTCTGCTTATTAGAAGATAGGTAATACATTTGTTAATTCGCACTATAGGCATCTGTAGTGGTATTTATATATTCATAGAATCACAGTTTAGGAAGTAAAAAGAAACAAACTCACCAACAATTTCCCAGATGACAGAGTATGGTACATCTCACAATCCACATGGATTCACAATGAACTCATAGAATCGTTAAGGTTGGAAAAAACCTCCAAGATTGTCTAGTCCAACCGTCCCCCTACCTCCTACATTACTTACTAAACAATGTCCCTATGTACCTCATCCAACCTTTCCTTGAACACCCTGAGGGATGGTGACTCCACCACCTCCCTGGGCAACTCGTTCCAATGACCAACCACTCTTTCTGAGAATCTATTTCCCCTAATTTCTAACCTGAACAACTTGCAGCCACTCCCTTTTGTCCTGTCACAAGTTATCTGCAAGGAGATAACTAGTGATAGTTATCCCCAGCCCACCACAACCTCCTTTCAGGTAGTTGTCAAGAGCAACAAGGCCTCCCCTGAGCCTCCTCTTCTCCGGACTGAACAGTCACAGTTCTCTCAGCTGCATTTACTAAGACTTGCATTCCAGACCCTTCACCATCTTTGTTGCCCTTCTCTGGACACATTAGAGGGCCTCAATGTCTTTCTTGTAGTGAGGGGCCCAAAACTGAACACCGTATTCATGGTACAGTCTCACCAGGGCTGAGCACAGGGGGATGATCACCTACCTGGTCCTGCTGGCCACACTGGCCTTCCTGGACACCTGGGCACACTGCTGACTCATATTCAGGTGAGTGTCATCCAGCATCCCCAAATCCTTTTACTCTTTGCAGCTTTCCAGCCACCCTGCCCCACACCTGCAGTGTTGCCTGGGGTTGTTACAATCAAAGTGCAGGACCCTGCACTTCACCAACTTGAACTTCATCCCTTTGGCCTCTCTGCCCATCAATTCAACCTGTCCAGGTCCCTCTGGATGGCCTTCCTACCCTCCAGCAGATAACACTTCTCCCCAACTTTGTGCTGCCTACGACACTCGTATTGAAAACCAGTGGCAGTGGCTTGGGACCTACAGCAATGAAGAAATCCTTTTAGTGCTGAAATGGAGAAATCCTGATTTTGACACAGAATGCAGTTTAACTCTTGATTGTGATGCACATATGGTATTTCATTTGTCCATGACCACTTAATATAGGAAAGCTTGCTTATTGAAACCTAAGCTGATCTTTTATTTAGTTGTTGGACATAACCCAAAGTATACCTGTGTGTCACTGTCCCCCACATTTAAAGTGTACTTCATTCCTTCTTTCTTTCATCTCTTTTCTTTTTTTTTTTTTTTGGCTAGACCCAGCTCAGTGAGGTTTATGGTCAAATGCCCTTTGTTCCTTCAATTCTTGTGCGTAGGAAGTCTGTAGCAGTGCAGAACTTTAATATCCTGTTGGACCAGGACAAGGCTATTTTCCCGATAACATCAGCTATGAAGAGGAGCTGATGTTAACTGGCAGAAATATACTTCAGCCTGATAGAAGAAGATTACTTCAGGTTTCAAATATCCAGGAAAACCTGAGCCAGAAGACAACATGCATGGGGTTGGTAGTGAAGCATGAATACACAAAAATTCATGGATCCTGGATATGAAAGACAAAAACATATTTGCCTTTTAAATTAAATCAAAGATTAGGGAAAACATAACTATAGAATTTTTCCATCAGCATAGACCTGTTTTTCATTACAATCTTGGAGGTCACAAAACACATGAATGCTCATTCACTGTCATTTGTCCTTCATAGTGCTGCAGTGTATCCCAAACAAATGCTGTTAAAAGTTCTGTTAGGTCTCTGATAATATGCAAAACAAGGATTTTGCTGATATCTTTTCCTGTGAAGGCTGGATAGACCACATACACTTTCAAAAAAGGAAGTGCACAGTGAAGGGCAAAGAACATTTTCAACTCTCTAGTACAGTACTCTTTAGCAGACTTGTGGACACAGAGAACCCAAGACTATGGTAAGTACAGAGCTCTATTTATTTAACTTTCATCTTACTGCATAGATATATAAGATTTAGGTCTAAAACTAACATTACTATAAACCTTTAGAAGTATTTCTAATTGTTCTGAATTCAGATCCTTGCAGCTGACTTCCTGCTTTTGAGGGGATGAAGAAACTTTAAAACTTTTTAGCTCCTTCATCATGTGAACTTACTTGTATGTGCCTTACTGATTCTGGCACTCAAAATTAAGGAAGAGAAAACAGCTTCTTTCAAGTTTAAGCCAACAAATTTGTTTGCTCATCTAGAGGAATTCCACAGTTAAATGTCAATGTGACATCAAGAAAGAAATGGGAATGGTTCAAACCTTTTAATTAGAATTCCAGAAAGTGTTTGCACTATCTTATTTTGATTAAGCACTTAAAACCACAAAAAAAAAAAAAAAAGAAAAAACTCAAACAAAAACACCACCAACGCACACTCAAGATTTATGTATTTATGTGTAAATCTTCAGTCTAGCTGTCTGGGTTTCTTCAAATAAATCTGTAAAACTTGTTTTCTTAAAAAGGTGGTTTCTTTAAAATTCCAAACTCTATAAATGCATTTGGTTTTATAAGTATTTTATTAATAAACCAAATCAGTAATTTCAAAAGAAGTGATTTTATAGATAAATGTTGAAAAGCATGAAAACTGAATAGCTTTCCAGGGCATTTTTGCCCTAGAAAATCATTTAGCACTCCTGAGGTAGAGTGTATACTTTTATTGTGGTACATATGCCCTAATAAAGCAATCTTTCCCCGAAGGTAGTATTACTAAAGATGTATTCTGTATTTGAAGCTGTTATTCTTGTTTCAAGAGAAAAATGTTATCTCATTACCTTGAGAAAAAGATGCCTCATGAAACTAGAAAAAAGATCTCATGAAATTTACAGAGAAGAAACCAAGCAATAGAATGCAGTGTGTACATGGAGGGAAAGGTCTAAATTTTCCCATTACAAGCAGCACTGGAAAAACTGCAATGTGAAATAGGATTGAATGCGGAATAGACTTCATATTTAGCAGTACTTCACAAGGTTCAGAGAATTTTCATTGATTTTGTCTCTGTTTTACTCAATGATCCAATTCTTTCTGAATCTGAAGCGATGGTCTCAAAGTAATATTTTTATATTTAAAATATAAAGCATGTATTTCTTGTTCTATTATTTCTGTTGTTTTTCCTGTACCTTTTTTTATGCTAATAAGTCACCTGTCTTACACTGGATTTACATATGGCTGAATGGGATCTGAACAGGGAGCAGTTCTACCAAACTAGCATCTCGATGTGCTGTTGCCTCCTGATTTCTGATTGCTGTGGCGATTCTTTAACTTTAACTGGTTACTCAGGTCCCCAAATATGCAAAACTGTGCAATAATATTTCCAAGGCAAACACATAGTTACTCTTCTGGCATGATTCAAGTGTCTAGATGTTTTCACAAAAGAGTTTGTTTAGAAACAATATGTAAATATGCAACTATGTTGAACACAAGACTTCTGCTGTTGCCAAATGCAGTTTGAAAATAAGCAACAATTAACAGTTAAACTTTTTGTTTAAATCGTTTCAAAGCTCCAGGTTGTCTTCTCTGAATCCTAGTATGAATGACAATTCAAAGTAATACAAATCGTGAATTCATGCACTTGTTCTACTTCCTTGGCAGGATTATATATAGGGGAAAGGAGTGCTTTTATCATTGCAGCACAGGCAACCCAGAAACCTCACCAAGGAAACAAATCACGTTCTTTGGTCTTTGTTTTGATGCTGCATGGATGAAAATTAATATTATAGCAATATGAGAAAAGAGGAAAAAAATTTATGAGCAGAGCAGAACAAGTAACTGAAGAAGGTGGAGTGAGAAGTAAAGTTAGGAAAGTGTGTTTTCTGGCAGTTTTGTAGTAGACAGAGGTCAGAGTGGTTGGGAAGACAAACTTATTCTTACAAAAAAAAAAAATGCTGATGCACCTTTTGAACGTGTGATTGGGAATAATATTGCTGAGAATGGCTCTGGTTATAGGGTATACAGGAAGAGATGAAAGGAGCAGAGCTAGGTCTGTTGATTCTCAAGATCTAAATAAGGAATTCACTTAGATATAATATCAGAACTGAAATAATAGCTATTGGTAGGTGTAGGTTCATTTAGGACTGAAGTTGATGGTCAAAGGACCAAAGAGCATTGTCTGTTGACTTCAAGCCAAGGCAACTTAGGCTGATTTCTGACCTAGTGTGGAACGAAAGCCCACCCCTGTACTTTCAACTTGGACAAATGAGACTTGCAGAGACCCTGAAAATTCATAAGAACAATACCTTTGCTGAACCTTCATATGACCTTCATCCTTATAGGGTTTTTCCTATTTCTGATTGAAGAAAAAAAAAATAAACAACCCCAAACAAACAGAAAGATAGGAAAATGTGTTAGGCATGTAAATTAGACAAAGACAAATTACACTTACAAAGAAATGTATGTGTGAAGCTGATACAAAACACACCATGCTTATTTATTTCACTCTGAGATTAAAAATCACCCCAATCTTTCTCTTTGCCACCTGAGCTGTAACAGGAAAAATGTTAGATTTTAAGTGTCAGCGTCTCCTATTCTTTTCTAGAGTAAATTGCACAAGTTAATGCAGAGCTCCCATCTCCCTTTCTCCAGTGCTGCCAAGATACTTGCTTTTTAAAAACACCAGAGGTGTTTGAAGAAAATGAGGAAAGGAACAAAACCCCCACTTTGCCTTCAAGAAAGTGTCCACAGCTTAATTCCTTTGCTTGAAATTGTGTGTAGTCACCATTTATAAAAACTAGTGCCTTTCTCTACCATCACACTCAAAGGTGGGAATTAGCAACATTTAACCTAATAACCTTTTTTTTTTTTTTTGATTACTCACTCTCATTTGAATATAAAACAGGATCAGAGTATCTTCTGCAACTTGGATTTACAGCTTTGGCTGGGTGTTCCTTTCTCTTCTGCTGACACATCTCTGAAAGCTCTTTTCTTCCTATTAGTCACTGGTTTTGGAGAAGTGTCACACAAGCTCTACAACATGAACCCTCTCTAAACCACTGAGGACATCTGCATTTTGATTCTGAAGACGTCATAGGGACAGCAGTGTTCCTAAGTCTCTGTTTAGAATTCATGTCCCCAGGCTTTCACTTACTACTCCTGTACAACCATTGATCTGCTCCATCTCTTAGTAATTTTTTTGAACTATTTCCCAAATCCTTTTACCAATTCCTTTTATCTCTTAAAGCATTTACAGGCCATGCATTTTATCACCCAATGGTGCTGTGTCTGTGACTGGTTCCAGCTTATCCTTTTTTGGACCTCGGTGTCTGATTAAGTCATTATTCCACCACTAGGTTTCCATCGAACTGAGTGTTTTCCTTACGTAACATGAGTTTTCCATCAAATCTCTTTTCCTCATCCTCTAAGAGCAGTTGCTAGGGCTCACATTTATTCACTAGCCTGTAAGACTGAACACTCAATACAGGGACCTCTCTTAGCAGACCACTGATGCCTTTCTGTTTCCTGCTAATCTTCTCCTCACCACAGTCAGTAGCTGTCCTATCCTCCACCGTAGAAGAACCCCATGTAATTGATGGTCTACCCAATAGCTCATCTTTTAATGGGAGCCCAGCTGACTAGTGTTACTTCCCAATCTAGCCAGTGCTCAACAATAAATTTGGCAGTTTGATCCTGCACAACAAAATGGAAAATTTTATTTTCCCTGTACTCTTTAGCCCTGGGAGCAGAGAGGTTGGTATGTGCTGACTCTTTATTTGTCACAGCCTGTAGCCTGTGAGGAGACAGCAAAACTGAAGAAGACCCTGATGAATTTCACCTTCTCATTTGCACATACTCTGTAAATAACAGATTCAAGTGCCTGCAAATAACAGGCTTGGTAAGCAGCTAAATTTGCATCATTTAAGAAAGCAGCCATAACCTATCTGCTTCTGAGACAAGGCAGCACACAGGCACTGAACAGACATAACGGCAACAACACGAATCATTGTGCACCCAGTAGGTGATCAGGGAACCAGGAGACACGAAGCTGAGAGAACTTGGCCTGGTCAGGATGGAGATAAGGCAAAGCAGAGCCTCTGTCACTGTCTTTAAATATCTGATGGGAGGGTGTCAGACTTCACTCTGAGATGCACAGGAATAGAATGAGAGGCGATGGAAATGAGGAGAAAAAAAGGGAAATCCCTATTAGTTTTGGGTTTGGGTTTTTTTTTAACAATGAGGAAAATACCGGGACAACCTATGAGGGCTGTAGATTCTCGACCCTTGCATGGAGTCAAAACCCAACTGAAGAATGGTCCAAGCTGTATGGGGAGCCACACTGAGGTGGCTCTGAGCAGGCAGTTGGACAGGATTACTTCCAAAGGCTCCTCGTACCTCACTAATGCCGAGGCTATGACTTGTGACGGGACTGGCTCCTCCGTTAGAGGTCACTGCTGTGCAGGCACCTGGGAATGACGCCATGGAAAACCTGCACACAGTTACTGTACAGTGCTGCGAGAAGCAGGACTGCCTCCCTCGCAGTAGCTGAGCGGTCAGACCCGTCTGAAGACAACCATAGAGTCTCTGCTTTGCCTTATCTCCAGACCGAGCAGACACGGTTCCCTCAGCAGGTCAGGTGCACCATGCATGGAGGGACGCAGGGCCTGTTGATCACTCAGGTTCCCCAGGCAGCACATTACAGGTGTGGGATAAAAAAGGGAAAAGAGGCTCACAGAAGAGAGGGAAGTCTCTAAAAAAGGCAGGAGAGCACAGCAGAAAGGAAGTATTCTTTTCTGAAGTGTACCAGCAAGGCTTCAGGGCATGTAGTTTGTATACACTCTCTGCCTAAGGTTGCTTCACCAAAAGGACTCTCAGCAGATGGAAAACTGGTCCTGGATTTCTGCTGTGGCTGTCAGAGGTGCACAGATGAGCACATTCTTCAACCTGACTCACCATTTCTCTTCTTAATGCACTTACATCACAGTTTAACCAGTCGTGTTAAAGCCAGCAGGCTTTGTGACCGACTTCCTATCACCTGCTAAGGATCAGGGATCAGAATTCACTGATAGTCAAACTTTTCAAAATTCTAAAGGATCAAGTCATAGGAAGGATGTTAGGCATTATGCAAATCCTAGGCAAAAGGGCTTAGGAAAATTTTTGTTGAAACATTCTTTTTAAAGACGCTTGGATAAAACTGGGTTTTCATTTTTAAACTTTATTGTGTTTGATTAAAACTCCCATGGGAACTTTTCTGAAGTTATTTTTCATTTTGAAATGTTTATGCTGTGGGAACATGCTCTTTGTTGTTATTTGGGCCACATCGTTGTCTTTGTTACTGATGTCAGGAATTCTATTTCTTAGTTTAGTACAAAGGGATGCATTTATTTTTAATTAAACTTTAGAATTCTAAATCTAACATTTTTCCAGATGCCTGATTTCATGTCTGAAAATCCTAGAAAAATGGGTTGCTTACATGAGAAAATTCAAACTAGAGGTGAGATTGCTCACATGAAAGCAATTCTGAGGTTTGACCAGTTCTGTGAGAAAAGTAAAAAAAAAGAACAAAAGGCTCATGTAAGAGACATTGCAGTAAAGAACTGTCTGGGAAACAGGAATGAGAAGGGTTCTGCCAATATGTAGCACACAAATTATTCTATGTTTGTGTTTTGCTTGTTCCTGCCTAACCAACCAAGCTGTCCTGAAGGTATGTTGGAAGAGTTCATTCCTACGTTCCTTCTCCTCCATGGCAACAGTAGTTTAGGCACTCCACCCAAGCACTCCTCTCATGTAATTACTCTAATCCTGTGTTTCTTTGTATTACTGGTGCAAATGCCATGTCCTGGAACCTCAGCCAGTGAAATTATTGGGATTGAAAAGCACCTCTCCCCCACCATGCCCCAGTCCCTTTCCTTTTCTCTCCTTTCCTTTAATATACGTTTTTTCAGTGATGCGTGATATAGAATCATAGGGTGTGCTAGGTGGGAAGGGGCTTTAAAAGATCAGCTAGTCCAACCTCCTGCAGTCAGCAGGGACACCCTCACCTAGATTCTGTTGCTCAGAGCTCCATTGAGCCTCACCTTGAGTGATTCCAGGGATGGGGCCTCCACCATCTCTCTGGGCAACCTTTACCAGTGTCTCACCACCCTTACAGGGAAGAACTTCTTCCTAATGTCTAATCTAAGCCTACCCTGCTCTAGTTCAAAACCATTTTCCCTCATCCTATCACTACATGCCCTGTCAAACAATCCCTCCCCACCTGTCGGCGCCTTCAGGTACTGGAAGGCTGCAATAATGTCTCCCCAGGGCCTTCTCTTGTCCAGGCTGAACTCTCTCATTGCCTATCTTCATAGACGAGGTGCTACAGTCCTCTAATCATCCTTATGGCTGTCCTCTGGACCCACTCCAAGAGATCCATGTCCTTCTTGTCATGAGGACACCAGAGCTGGACACAGCATTCCAGGTGGGGTCTCACCAGAGCAGAGTAGAAGGGCAGAATCACCTCTGTCTTCCTTGGATGCAACCCAGGATGCAATTGGCCTTCTGAGCTGCAAGTGCACATTACTGGCTCATGCGCTGCTTTTCATTAGCATCAGTACCAAGTCCTTCGCTGAAGGGCTGGTCTCTAGAACAGTCTTCAGTTCCCAAAGCAGCAAACCTGAGGGGAGAGGGGTGAGACACCGTTACAGTGAAGTGAAAAAACAGCAGAGGTCATTACACAGATACACAGCTAGAAGTGTATCTGTTAGGTGCCCCATGCTCTACAGCAACATTGAGAAGGTATTACTTGCTCAGAAGGTACCACTAGTTGAGGTGACCGAATACACTGTCAACATAGGCTCATTTTTTCTATTGTGAATTTTCCATTGATGTGGTTAAACTGTTGACTTACAGGAGGAGTTGCAGTAACGTTCCATAGAATGTGTGGCAAATGGATGAATAATGATTTATAAATAAGTAAAAAGGTTCTGAAGCAAGAAATAATGCATGCCAGGCCTATGCAGGGGACTCTGAAACTCTGCACAGTGGCAGGATCTGGACATGAAATGCCTATCTTCCTTTTCTCACTCTTCTTTCATACATCTTCCCTTGTGCAACCAGCCCCTTATTCTACATCCTCATCCTCCTGCCTGACACTACACACAAAACACTCCAAATCTGTTCCCTACCTCCTTGCCACAGAGCTTTAGCTCTACAAAAAAGAACCCTAACTGCATCCTGTCTCGGAGTCCTGTTTCATTCTGCTTTGGCCTTGATCCTGCACCCTCAGCCAGCAGTGAGTCTTTGCACTGACTGAACTCTTGAAAGACCAGGAAACAGGGATCTGGTGATCAAGCTACATCAAGTTAAAGCACAGTTACAAACAGTTACTGCCTGTTTGAAGCCTCTCTTCAGCCATGTGATAAGCACACTAGTTACTTGCATGGAGTTTATCCAGCAGTTCCCATGGGGAAGAGATAATGTTTCAACAGAGCCAATTGCAAGCAAAACTGAGAGTCCTTGATATTGTAGAATCATAGAACAGCCCAGGGTGGAAGGGGCCTTGGAAGATCATCTGGTCCAACCTATACACTACACATTTTGAAGTAGCTCCCAAACTACTAAAGTAGCACACATCATGTTTTACCCACTGCCATGTATGGGTTTGCACTGCTCATTTACTCTGAGAGCAGCAAACCTATGGAGTTCATTAAATGCTACTGAAGGGTAAAATCTGTGAAAGATCTTAGAATTTTTCCCTTTTTGGCCTTTGAATATCAGCTGGATCTACTAGAATCAGCAGTATTTTTCAAGAAATTTCTCAGTCCAAAGGACAAGAAACTAAAGAACTTCATTAGAGATAGACAAAAATATGAGAGGCTGGATTAACTTTACTTGAAATTGTGAAGCCTTGCTAAAATTAGCTCCTGTTGTGTGCAATTTTTATCTATGGAGAAGTTTGTCATTAGAGGATTAAAGATGCAACAGAGATTTTTTGTAAATACATCCCAGTGCAAAGTACTATATTAGTTACAAAAAGGAGACAGAAAACTCAGAGATCAGAATTACTGTCAGCGTGACACCAGAGATTGGTGTCTCACCCAAGTGAATACGGCATTTGCTGAGCACATCAGTGTAGCTCCCTGTTGGACACTTCTTGTGATATTCCAGTCACAAGAGCAGAAGAAAAGGAGTTCCAGTCTGAAGCGAGTTTTCCTTCCTCACCCAGCTCTTCAGTGAGTCAACAGGACTTGCATGAGAAAGTAATCATCTATTTTCTGAAACCTGTGCATGACACACAGACAAAAATATACAGTCTTTAGCTGTGTGACTGCCTGTGAAAGCCTACTTGACAAAAAAAGCCAAAAGGGTTTCATTGCAATATAAATAAATTTCTACCATATAAACTGTAAAGCAACGATTTGGTTTTTAAACTCGACCTTTCCCAATTATTTTAGAATATAAAAATACTTGTAACACAACACATATAGTAACTAAAAAGTAACTTATAATTTGAGACCGTGAAAAGGGACTATGAGATTAGCCGCAGTTATATTAAATACTAACCACCACAGAAGCACTGGCAATGGAGAATTTAACTTGTGCCTTCATTTACTCCGTTTCATATGCTTTCAAATTTGGCCCTACTTGTCACAGGTAGAATCAAAGAATACTCTGAGTTGGAAGGGACCTGTAAGGATCATCAAGTCCATCTTCTGGCTCCACATAGGGACAGCCAAGTCAGCACGTGACTGAGGGCAGTACATTCTTGAGAGCACATAAGGTAGAGAAAAAGGTTGATCATATTTCATTAAAACTCATTTTTATCTTAACTCTAGCAGGGGTTGCTTGACTTATCAAAATTTGCTGTGAAAATCTGGTATTTGAATTTATTTTTAAAGAAAAATATCTTTTATGCAAAAGCAGCCTGACCACCTCTGGTATGGTTTAGGCATGATCTCTGGCCTGCTCTTCCACTTTTAGAAAGGAAGAGAATGAAGAACATTGCATAAGAAATCATATTGCATTAACAGAGCCGAAATTGCTCTCATCTGTAATGCTTTCTTCAGAGGTTTAAGGAGGAGATTTTCAAGGGTAAAGGACCTTTGCTACTCACTTGCCAGTGAAAGCTCCTGATAACTGAGCTAGGTCATACTTGAAGAAGTACAGAGATTAGCTGCAAGTCCTCAGTGCCCCCATAAGCTACTACAGAACAGCAAACAGTGAGAGCAGGACCTTGCCTGCAGCAAGGGTGCTTTTTAGGAAACATAGGTTTCTGTTTTGCTTCGTTGCTTTAGAGGCAAATGAGACTTGAAGAGCTGATGGGGGGTTAATATACAAAAATGCAGCAAAATAGGTTGTTAGCTTTGAGGGTGTCCAGAGAAAACCTTCCCACGGGGTTTGCACAACCCCTGGTGAGGTACTAGAATGTTCTTACGCATTTTTGTCTCGCAGGCAGAGGGAGGGAAGGACCTGTTGAGAAGAAAGGGAAGTCAGGGATGTTTTGCTAAATCTGTCTGTTCCTCTTGCCTTTGCACTTCCTCCTGGCACCAGCAGCTAGGGGGATGCCAAGGGGGAAGACAGGCCAGTGAATAATCCCCTGCCCAACCATTTACATAAGGGTATACAGGGAGAAAACTGAAACCACATATTCCTTGAGAAAGTTCTTTCATCTGTCTCTTCCCACCCAATCTCCCTTTCCCCCAGCACAGCTCCCTCTCTTCTCCTCTTCCTGGGTGCCAGACAATGCTGACAGCAGCTGCAAGACAGCCACCTCCACACTCTCAGGCTCACATGGGCTCCAGACAGCCCTGGGTCCCTCCATGACTGACTGAGCCCCAGCAAGGAGGCACAGAGCCCCATGAGATTATGGCAGGAGAAGGCAGACCACAGTCACAGCCACTGCTGAGGGGGATAATGTCCTGAGGGCAGGAAAAAGGCTGTCCACCATCCCCAGTTGCCAAAGCTCCTTTCCCCACACAAACCAGTCATGCCCACTTCCCATGCTCCTCCACCCCTTCTAACCTCCACCTCTACTGATTTCCCCTCATACACAGCTTCTAGCAACTTCCCAGATGGACAGATAGACTGCTTGCTTGCCTGCCCAAGGTGGCCACCATGTCCTCTTCACATCCTCTCTGACCAGGAGTTGTAAGCTCAGTCATCACATCTACCTATACGTCACCCACCATTTAGCTCTTTAAATCATTTGATCAAGCTACCACTGATGACCAACTGTGGCCCTGAATGATGCATGAGCTGTCAGGATGTGAGAGCTGGTAGTGTTGTGGCAAGTTCTCTGAGTCCTTCCAGCCTGTGCTGCACAGGCCTCTGTCTGTGTATGTGGAGTATCTCAATTACCACAGTGAACTCTGTGCTTTCACAAGGGTTTTCTGGTGCCTGTGGAGCCTGAGCAAAGGCCTGGTGATGCTGTTTGGTCTGTCTGGGGCATTTTTATGCTGCTGTGCTGCTTTCAATTCCTCCAAACTCTTGCTGTTGAGCCCAGGCAGGCAGGACACAGGATCACTGACAACGGCAAAAACTGCACAGCCTGAGGGACAGAAAAGCCTAATTCAAAATCTGTTTAATCTGAGCCCCTGGTGTGAGCAAGCTTTTGTACTTCTAGGGTCAAATCACGAAAAAGAAAGACTTTTGGCTTTTTGTGTGAAATATTGTTTTGTATGGCAGGTGCTTTGCATCAATTTTAGATGTCTGCAGAAAGGACTGTGCTCTGGAAGGACTAGTTTTTTACAGCATGTACTCACAAGCAGAAAACCAGAAGCTTAACGTGTACCTGACTGTGATGCTCTGGAGTATGTTGGCCTTTCCCTCTTGACAGAAATATGGCCTTCAAAAAGGACAGTTGGAGTAATGAGAGTGCCAGTGTCTTGAAATTCTTCCTTGAATTTACCAATTCAACTTCCATTTTTCTAATATAGAAAAATAATAAAATTGGAAATTGTTTTCTTCAGTCCTTTTTCAGACGAATCTAGTAATAACAGTCAATGGTTATGAAATTATAAGAACCGAATTATGACAGTTTAAAAGAGTGACAGCAGTGACTTGAGGAGCTTTCAGGGAATCCTGCATGTTAGTGCTCCACAAACAGTATCTGGAAGGCCCAGTTGTTCCGGTACACATAGTGTGTGTGTAAACACATAAGAATGCTGCTAATTTGCCCATGACAGTGTCAAGTGTTTCTACTAAAACCACCTTCACATGGCAGACCGATGGAAGTGCTGCAGCATATTTTTCAGGAAGTCTAGCCCTGTCTGCAGGCACTAAGATAACGCAGACTGATGCTGCAAGAAACGCTTGTTCTCACAGCAGGCTGCAGTGTTTGCAGGTAGAGGGTCCTGCCACTCCTGCAGTTTTTCCCCAGAGCAGACCCTGGGCAGTGGCAGAGCAGTGCTGAGCAGGACTGCTCACTCTTTGCCTTGCCTCCTCAAACACTTGAAATGTTATCCCCCCAGGAGCAGCAAGAAGCCAGGCAGACTACCTCACTCAGTGTAGGCATGTACGGAGATGATTGGTGAAGTTCCATTTCTGCTGGTGCTGCTGGGCTGCCACGGGGAGGCAAAAGCGCCATGAGAGTGCGGAGGCAGGAAGAGAAGTTCAGTGACAAACTGCACTAACATGGACTTCCTCTTGTTGAGCACGTTCACACATGTTGTATGTGACAGGTATACAGCGCAACACCATTCTGCCTTAGGAGGGAGATTGTCAAGATTGCTAAAATTATATTAATGCACCCGCCCAAAAGTGCTCCACGGGGTTGGAGTTTTTTCTTCTACAGAGATTAAGTATTGCCTGACCCAGCCAATCTTTTTTCTCTTTCTTCTCCCACCCCCACACACCACTGATTCTGTTGTGGTGTCTCGCCTGTTTGGGGATCATGCAATAGACTAACATGAGGGAAATGAAGCTGCATAGAAAGAAGAGATAACCTTGTTTTGTATCCTTTCACTAGAGTTTACACCACCTCCAAAAATGGTACCGATGCAGCTGTGGAGGTAACAAGCTCCTTGCTATGATATTCTTTATGAGCACTGAATTGGAATGCCAGAGGTGTTCAGATGAGAGTGTCTTTACCTTTCACTGCACATTAGAGCACAAGACAGCATCAGCAGGTGAAAGACATCCTAAGAAGATGGACTAGAATTTAGGGCAGAGGAAGTCAGTGAGGCCCTTTTTCTCCCCTTTTGCTTTTTTTCTATTTTTTGACAAATTTAATTCTTAAGTAGTCACTTTTCCTGAAGGTACTTTGAAACAGAAAGCTGAATAAATTCTCTGATAAAAAAATACCTAATGCTGCAGTCATAAAAGTTACACACGGGAACACACCATTGCTGTGCTGGGATTCAGATGCTGGCTTTGGTCTGCATAGCTTCTTGAGTGGCATGCTTATGCATCAGAAGGCATTATCAATATTGACATTCTTGTCTTGCTTCAGTACAATCTTGTGATTTTGTTGTTGCTGCTGCTGGGTTTTTTAAAAATAAAAAAGGGAAAATATCTGTAAGCTGCTTTCAGGCTTGTGGGTCCTGTTCCTTAGACTACTAATTCCTTCAGATTCTGTTTTCACCTAAAAATAGCTAATACCCCCAAATCGCTCACAAACATCCTTCAAATAAGAGGAAAAAAGATCCAGGAAACGCGTCTACAAGTGTAAAATGAAGCATATTGTAGACTTTGCAGACAGGCAACTTTCACAGAAATTTCACAGCATAAACAGTTATTGTCATTGTGTTTGTTGCAATTTATATTCTCAGCCGCATTCTATCAGCTGGGCATATCATTATTTCTGGGTATTGGATGAAAGATAACATGACAGGAGCTGTCTAACATTCAGAATTGCAAAGATGAGCTCATACTTTGATCACTGCATGATTTGCCTGGCACTGATACTGTGAGCAAACTCTTGCAGCCATGTTTACCTGTGCAAAATTACTGTATTGCTACAGTAAGCACCTTAAAGCAGCCTCAGAGACCGTCAGATAGAATAGCAACAGTCAAAAAGTCTAATCTGCCTTA
Source organism: Hypotaenidia okinawae (assembly GCA_027925045.1). Lineage (NCBI taxonomy): Eukaryota > Metazoa > Chordata > Aves > Gruiformes > Rallidae > Hypotaenidia > Hypotaenidia okinawae. The sequence continues at coordinate 17,990,016 of BSDF01000005.1, read as the reverse complement.
ATATTAATAATGAATGCTTATTGTTTATTGTTTATTTTCACAAATAAATTAGATTTTATAAACAAAACAGTGCTAAGCAGAATGAATAGCATAAGGAATTGTATTTCTCTCACTATGAAAAAACCCTCTGTTATGTAACCAAAAAAAAAGTTACCGTTGGCAAGTAGCAAATAAGAAAACATGTGGCAGTGGTTTTTAGCACAAACAAGAACCATCCAGCACTCTAATGAGCTTCTGAACTAAGATAGAAGTTTTTGTAAGATTAAGATGGAAATATCAAGCATTTCCAGTGCTTTTTTCTGACATCCAAAAATGTTTTGAAAAATACCAAGTTATGCAGAAGGACAATAGGGAAGACTCAAACAACCTTTTATAAAGTTCAAAGACAAACTCTTTTCCTTATGCAGTCTCATCCCCATGCAGAGCTCCAACAGCCTCACTGCACTCTATTTAATAGAGTGATCTGCCTTCATGATTTGGGTTTACTTTCAGCACAAACACAGGTTAGCTAACACCCAGTGAGTGGGAATGTATGCAGTGATTCTCAAGAATAGAAGGGGACTAAACCTGATGACCCAAGAAGTCAGTCCACTCCAGTCCTTACACTGTTAGACTGTACACATTTCATTAACCATTAGTCTGTAAAGACTCTGGCATAAATACACATATGCATAAATAGAGCTTCACAGGACTCTGCAATATGGGGTAAATGCAATACTTTCAGATATCACATGGCAAATACTGCTGATGGCAGCAGTGAAACAGTCTGAGCACATTTTAGTTCCCTTTTCCCCCACCACTTCTTGCCTAATATCCTGAGGAGAGCAGTTTTCTCTACTGATCATGATAATGAAACCCGCGAGCAGCATTCTTATGCAAACCCTTGCTAAGAAGCAGAACTCCTTTTAGCAAACAGACCAGGCTGTTAAGCTGAGAAACCTGTGGATTGTCTCATTGAAGGATCTAGTTTTTCTAACTGTATCAAAATATCGGAGAGCTTTGGGGAAATCCAGGTAAATGGTTATACATGTTTGTCTGAGAAATAAATGTTCAAAGTTCCAGGGATAGACTCGGTGCAAGGTATTACACCTAACTTCGTAGAACTGGAAATTTTAATAGTAGATTTTACTTACTGCTTCTTTAATTAGTATGTGGTGAGAGCTTGTTCCTCTTGTATGCCAATTATTGCTCTAGCAAGCCTTTTTGTCTGTGCACATGCTGTCTTTCTGCCTTCTTTTTATACTTCCACTGCCTACATTTATAGGTAGAGTACTGCAATGACTTAATTCCACTTTCCAAATGTTGTAAACACTATTAGAGGGACTCTTCTTTAACTCGTAGCTATAATGAGACTGAAGCCTAAGAAAAGTAACTTGGAAATTAATTATCTCTTCTAGAAAAAAACGAAGTTGCATAATGATAATTCTGAAGTCTCTATGGAGAGGAGTCAGACCAGAGTCCTCTCTAGAAGAAAGAGTCAAGGAATAATTTATCAAAAATTCAGAATGGCGCTAATGTCTTGTGCAATCACCTAAATTCTCTCAAATCCATTAACTTCAGTAGAAGTGAAATCGGGCCTTTATGTTGCCAGATCTGTATTTTTCTATGATTTTTGCATGTTGTTTTCCTTGCCTTTTCTTTGCAGCTCCTTATTGGGTTAGAGTTTAATTTTTTTAGTGGTTACCAGCTTCTGTGGTTAGTTCACTGTCACAGAAGTCATGAGTATGCACACTTTTCTTCTTAAAAGGACAGCTTTATAATCTTTATTTCATTCTGTCTAGCAAACTCCTCAAGATCTTCTTCTCTTAAAGGATTATGAGGTCTTAAGGGACCTGGCTAGACGTTATTGCTTGGGAATAGAAAGGAAAGAATTACAGGTGAGAAGTGAGAAGATGTTTGGGGTTTTTTGATGCAATTGTGCAATTTTGAAGAATTGTGCAATTCCTTGTACAGTCCACAGTTACATGTATTTCATTTGCCTAATTAGGATCATATTCACACACATGCCTGCTATTCCTTCCATGGATCCAGTGCTGCTGTTTGAAGAAAGGGCAACCACAAGGGGAAGTTGAAGTGAAAGGATCTTTTGGCTTCACCAACACTGGAAAGTAAATGATAGCAACATATTTATGCCAAAACAAAACAAAACAAGAAATGGTTTTTGATCAGGCTGCTAGTCCAGGCTGGAATAGTCACAGTAAACTCAGGAAGATTTCAGTTGGAAACTTTGTATTTCTGTGGTCTCATTACACTGCAGGAATGGGCAGTTACATTATATATAACAGAGAATTTACTTGCTTAGATTGAAGTGTAATTAAGATCTGGTTGTGGAGGACTTTTGTACAAGTGTATGTGGGTGTCTGTGTGCCTCCGTGGAAGGCAGTGGGTGGCTGGGAAAGCACTGCATATACAGATCTGCTTGATCAGTCTGTGGCATGGGAACTAAAACCTGGGTATTGCTCTAGATTTGAGCAAACACATTTGAATAATGCAACTATCCTGTATCAAAGGAAACACTTAAGCACACTTATGTGGTGCTTCCAGTTCAGATCAGAAGCTGAAAAGCCAAAATATTTTGCAGTTATTTTCCCAATAAGTCCAAAGATAAAGTTCAGAAAATAACACAAGTACTTCTTGCATGGGATTCCCCCATCCCACAAGCACTTTCCACTTCAGGGGAAGGGCAGGGTGAGCTTAATCTCTCTTCAGAATCTTTTCAAGTTCCCATTTCATAACTTACAACCTACTGTATGTGCTAATGGGAAAGGTAACTGCTATGCCTTCTCAGAAGGGAAACACAGAAACTGCAGGTAGTACTCTATGAGCAGGGCCACAAACAGGAGACTCTTTTTTCCCTGCTGCCCATCTGTCTGTCTGTCCAGTCAGATCGTGCATTAGAATCCACAATATGGCTTCTAGTGTAATGTAGCTTATGAAAGTAGGAACTGGTGATGTACATGAACGAGGAGCAGAAAGATTTTAGACTTCCTTACTCTCTTATGGCTCTTAGTGTGTTACCTTTACCACTTACTACTCACTATAAGTAAATGAGAGAGATTACACTGCTGATTTTAAAGCCTTCCACACACCCAGGAGCTTTTTACCTGGAAGAGTTTGCAAATCTGCCTGACTAGGACAAGGTTTTTTCACAGTACTGGTAAGGAATTTATTAAGACTTCCGTTGAGAGTTCTAATGTGTTAGTAGTGAGTGGCTTAGTGCATGGGAAAGCATCTCATTGCAACGATGTAAAAAACTTCTCAGAAACCATATATCATGACACAAAAAAGATTCTTCAAAGCCACATTTCCAGCTTCTAAAATGTCAACATCCTGAATGATCTTGTGTCCAGAACATTCATGTTAATGTAGTTCAACACAGTACATTTTCTTAAATCTCAAATTGAAAAGGTAGCAGAAGAATCAATTGATTGCTGTACTTTGCAAGAGAAATGAGCTGCTGAGTTGGCCAAGCAGCTGATCAGATGACTGTCATTTATGAGTTCTTCAGACACTGAGGTAAAGTTACAGTGTCTCTGATGGTTTAGATTTTGCTACAGAAGTTAAAAACACCTATGCGTTAGCACAGAGTTAAGACAGATCAGAGACAAAAGGCTTTGTTACTCTCTCTGGCATTGCACTTAGCTTAATTTTCTGTTTAAGTGGGTAAAATCAGTGCTTTGTGAGGTATTGTGGGAGAAATCATGAATCTTTAGTGATACATGTACGTTTAAGTTTGTGTGTGTGTGAGTGCATATACATCAGCCAGCAGTAGATGGCTTAAACCTGATAATCTCCATAGTAAATGTCTACTTCCTCCCTTCCCTGTATGTGCTAAAGAGATAACAATATGGTACTCTGGGGATAAGTTTCTTATATATATATATATATATATATATATGTGTGTGTGTGTGTGTGTGTGTGTGTCCATATTGTTTTGTCTGCATTTATTATAAGTAAATGTATAGTATAATACAAACAGTTTGGAAAGACTGAATTTCTTGAATGACTAGGAAACTTAACTTTTAAGTTGCAGAAGTCACAGGTAAAACTATTCCAATATAACTGGGAATTCATGTAATGTGATACAATCAAATGGAATGCAAAAGGAGCAAAATCCCAATTTAGAAGCTCTTGCTAATGAAGTAAGAAAAATTTACTGAACACCAGATGAACTGTATTTTGTGAAGACATGGTTCATTCTTCAACCTCTGTCTACAGTTTTTTTCAGACCCTGATGGATTGTCCTTTGTAGTGATACTCCTTTCTTTCCTAACAAAGGATTCTGAGCTCTTCCTCCTATAACATCCCTGTTTTATACCATTAGTCTAACATTTTAACTTCACCACACAAAACATACCCCATTTAAACAAGCTGTGAATTAGATACACCAGCATATCTGCCATAGCTGCACCCTTGTCCCCACTGTTGGCTGGGAAGGTTCCCCCTGCTTCACAAGGGCTCCTGGATCCCAAAGGAGTGCCCAGCCCCACACAGTGGAACCAGCTCGCCCCCTTCACGCCCATCTTTCAAGGAACTGTATTGAATTCAAAAGTATTGAGCTTTTCCTCTCAGTTCATAGTAAAGACTTGTCCTGAAAAGCATTGAATAGGGCTGACCACTTAAAACATTTCTGAAAGAAGCTGGGTTCTATCCACTTGGAATTGTTCTACTTGGGTTTTATTTGTTTGGGTGTTTTGGAGGTTTCTTCCCCAAGAATTTAAGTATCTTTGACAGGATCTGGGTCATTTCTTCCTATCTTACTCCACATATTTTCATTTTCCATCCACACATTCACATTTTTTTCAGATACAAAATGGAGAAGAGAAACAAGGACAAAGTGGGGGGTGGGGGTGAGGGAGCAGCAGCAGGGAAGAGAATTGCTGACAAGGGAAAGAAAAACTGACACACACCTCAAGCCAGAAGAATTTCTGTTTTCACAAAGGGACTTCCAGTTCTCCAAAGAGCTGGCAGGAATAGCACTAGTCTGGTATCCAGGTTCTAGTACTGCCTATGCTTCTTGCCTCAGGACACATACTTTTTTGGGATACCTCAATTTTCAAGCAGTATGTGTTTTCCTATATTTATTAGCTGCTTAGTTCACAGTTCCAGAAATAAACAGAAATCATAATATGCCCAAAAGGAGCTTCATGACCACTTTCTAAAGGCAGTACCTGCACTCAAATTTTTAAAAGATTGTATAACCACAGCAAGGATATAACAAAAGGCTCGGCTTCTCTAACCCTACAGGAAGATGTGCTACAATATCTCCACAGCCAATCAGCAGTAATACAGGCCTCAGACCAGGAAACTCTTTAAAGTACAGTAAGTGTGAACATTGCAACGGGGACTTTCTCATTTCTGCTCTTTCTTTTTCTCTTCTTTACGCTTGCAGGATGGCAAAGCACATGTGAAGTCACTCATGGCGAAATTTAATGCAGGTAACAGCCCCACAGAGGATGTTTCTGGTAACAGTCGACCCTTCAAAGTCCCAGGTCAACCTGTCCAAACGGGATTACAGTCAAGGAAAGCTGCACTTGAGAAATTTGCAAGTCAAGGAAATGCAACTTCTTCAGGACCCAGTGCCTTTCACAAACCTGTTCATCCTAAGCCTCCTCTGGGGGTCAAGCCTTCAACTGATGATAAAACAGAGAAGGATCCAAAGCCCCCATATTTGAAACCAGTGGCACAAAGGTTTGGGGTTCAGCTTCAGGCAACTAACAGAGAAAATGATGGAAAAGCTGGAGTCACTAAACTGGCCACAAAACCCAGTGACTTGGGAAAAGAAGAGCCAAAGCCTCTGTATCCAAAACCTGCAGGGAACAGATTCCTTAATTCTGCTCCACAAGAGAAAGAAAAAAATCTTCTGGGAACAAAACCAAATTCAAATCTTACATCACAAGAGAGTGAGGTAAAACCAGCATTTTCAAAAGTAGCTGGTGTTAAGGAAAAGTTCATGTCTGCCACTCAAGAAAATGAGTCCAAGCCTCCTTCCTCTAAACCACCTCTTGCACAGAAACCTTCTCTAAACAATGAGGTCTCCCACAACGAAGACACTTCTAATAAAAATGTTTTTCTGCAAAAAGGACTATCAGGCCCTAGACCAAATATACACTCATTTAAAGCAGCAAAGGAAATGGATGAAAATAGTAACAATGCTGCAGAATCTGCAGGCAGTAATTTTTCTAACATTGCTCTGAAGCCAACTGGACACTGGTCCAGCTCACCTCAAGGCGCTCCCAAAAACATGGAGGAAAAAACTGAAGAAACAGGAATGAGTGTTGCCAAGAACATCTTTCTCAACAAAATCATCCAAGAAGAATCAGGCTGTTCTTCTCCTAAGTTCCCTAAGACAAACACAGCACTTGCTGCAGGAAGACCATCAGGTGGATCTCAAGAGAAAGAGGATGGGGACAGGAGCTCAGGAACCCCCAAGCGCAAAGCCTTGCCTCCACTCTTCAAGATGGGCCAGCCCCCACAGAAGCCTGGTAGACCCCCCAGCGTGGACCTGGAGAGGTTCCGGAAAAACAGCCCAAAAGACAGTGAGTCCTCTCTGGTTTCTCTTGCTTTCTTAAGTGTTTGCTCTTCTATGCACTTATTACACAATCCATTTCAGGTGTAATTCCCTCTTTGGTTCAGAATTAACACGGGACTTGTGCCTCAGACAACCCCTTAAAGCTTTAAATTATGCTTGTGTCTCTTTCACATAGGGCAGAAGTTCAAATTATATTCTTCCTCCCTCAGTGGCAAAGTGTGGTATAAATGGTTTTTTACCACCCTTTATTACTTTTTCAAAACCACTTTGATGTAGCTATAACATGTGTCAGGGAGTTCAATTATTTTTTCTCAGCAGACATTTAAGTCCTGACTTCCTATAAAGGAGATGCTGGTGTTGTGTGTCCTGTTCTCACAGTGACTTCCTGGGCACAGTTTAAGGGCTACCAACTGACATACTGCAACCAGCATTGTATTTATTTTTTTTCCCTTTTTTGTCTTTCACAATGACTAATCACAGCATGTTTCAGTGTTTTCTGGAAAGTCAAACAGTATACAACATCATAGATTCAATTGTTCCTGAGTGAAGCTGCATCAATTTTATACCCAGATCTGAATCCAGACTCCAAAAGCATCTCCTGGACTTAATGTTTCATGAGGTTTGCATGACTTAATTCATGCAGCAGTTAGTAAGTAGTACCCAAGGCTCTACCTCACTATTTTTTGTGAAGAACCAACCTTCCTAACTTTGTAATCTAGGCATGAATATTCAGGATTGTCATCAGTTTTCTGTGAAATTTGAGACAGTCTTGTGAAAATTTGAGACAGTATATCTGAAATACCTGGGAGGACACAAATCCCTGTAATAAAAAGAAATGTCTGTGACTCCATTCCCACAAAGAGTTCTGCTTCAACAGGCTCCTTTCACAGTATAAGACAAGTTGCAACAACTATATAAGCTGTTTTGAAGGCCCTCAAGATACGGCCTTGAAAATACCATATAAAAAAGTAGTTTCCTAAAGTTAGACCCACAAATCTGCTGTCACCTCCTTGAAGGAGAGATCAGTTGTTCAGAGGTTCTGAATATCATTATTTCTCCCTTAAACCACATGTATTTCAAACTTTTGGGTTAAAGTTTTCCTCCAAAGCTTTTAGACACTCTCTCTAAAAAGTTAAAATCAGGTGATGGCAATAGACACATTTCTATTACAAGTTTTATCATGGCTGAAAGGCGCTTTCTCTTTTCACTTGTAACACCAGGTGCTAGGAACTATGACTGCATAAGAAATCCTGATCACGTTTTAAATTCAAAGTTTTAAGTTGCATGGTTCCAGAGGAAAGCTGTTCTTGATCTCGATGCACAAAGGAATCAGGGACATTTAAAAAAATAATAATATATTTTTGTATTAATTTTTTTAAAAATTATTTTCTTTCTGTATTGCTGTCTGCACTGAGCTCAGGAAGCAAACATGTTCATCCTCAAGTAGTCGGGTTTTTTTAGTTCAACTCATTTTAACCATTTATGTCCTGCAACAAATTGTGTCAGATAACCCACACAGCTAAGTAATTTCTGATAACGAAGGGCAATTTCACCTACATTAGTCTTCTCTTAACCACCTCTCAGATTTAGTGAGAGATCAAATTTAAGACTTTTAAATTTTCAGTGTAGTCAGTGGGAAAGGGAGAAGCCCAATGTGGTGATTCAGAGCACTAAACATAGATGCCCGATGTTGCTGATGACAGCTGCTCCAAGTAACTCTGCACTGTGCATGTGTAGTACATCAGGTACATTTGTGTAATTTAATTGATTAAAATTTGCTCCTGTGCCTTCTGTATTTCCATTACAGTGTGGCTTGTGCTTCAGTACTTTTGAATGCATGTAAGACTGGTCTTTCAGAGACAGAAGATATTAAAAGTAGTTATGGCTGGATGAAAAACTCAGAGCTGACTTTCTCTAAAGGCAGAAAGCCACACCAAAAATGAAGAGCGTGCCTTCAACTTTATATTCTGTTATTATTAATTCCACTCAAAGATTAGGAGCATAATTAGGGCCGTAATCAGTAACATAAAATGTACTTTCTTGTCAACTGCTACGTTCTGATTTTCCTGTTATTCTGCAGTTATGGAAATGTTATTCTGCAGTTATGGAAATGTTTTCACAAATTCTGTTATTCTGCAGTTATGGAAATGTTTTCACAAATCCATGATAGGGGCCAGATGCTCAAACAGTGTAAATTGTGCATCTCCTTAAAAGAGTTAAAACAGTCTGAGCAACTGTCCTTTCTCCACAGAGCACTGCTTTACTCAAGCACCCAGAGCAGTCTCAAAATGAAAAGACAGCATTTTCAGCAAATGGCACCAAGAGCTTTGTTAGCTAGAATGTTGATAAATCCCAATGAAGGCTGGAAACGTCAAAAAAAAGACAATTATTTTTTTTTCATTTCTTTTTAAGTAATTAATGGAGGAATGATTTTATTTGTTTGGGCCTTGTTGTTGTTTGTTTTCTGTTTTGTTTTTTTTTTCTGGTTCCCATGCAGTTGTAGGCACAAAACATTTTTCATCCTCTTTTTAAAACTGAAGGGTCAAAATATTTATCCTATGTATTAAAAATCAATGCTGTGAACAGGACTGTGAGGGTAATACCAGAACTTCTGCTAGAAGGAGGATGTCCAGTTTTCACTAACCAGCAGCAGTGCAGCCTCCAGCCTGAGAACTCATACTGAGAACAGGGGCTAAGGATGGGCACCACATAGGTGCCCAGTGTGGTGGCTCAGGTCCTTCTCCAAACACATTACAAAATACACCAAAAGGCATCAATATGAAGCTATTCATAGTGGCCCAGAAATTCACCCTTCCCCTGAAGGGCTGGCAGGTAGACCTCAATGTTCTGTTTGGCTTTAATTAATGCAGCTCATTTCTTTGTGACCAGAATTCTTTATACAGCAGCTATGGTGGAGAGACCAGGTGTTCTAGAGGAAGCCCTGAACAAACTTGTTTTCAGCTCAACAAAGTTAATCATCACTTCTGGGTTTCTTGGAACGTTAACCTCTAATGACAAGACCTACCTGATTTGGAAAGGCAGTTCAACTGAATACTTTATTTTTTTAACTGTCATTTCAAGAATCAAAGTCATGTCAGGAAGATGCCACCCCCACAGCACAAATTCTTCCTCCTCATTACTCTGCCCTGATAAACAGCAGCTTGCCATAGTTGTTTCATCTACTGCTGTGATTCAGAATAAAAAGAAGAAAGAGCAAGAGGAAATGGTTTTCCCATCCAATAAAGCTGTCGAAGAGCTGGTCATTTGGGGGTTTGATCTGTACTAGAGCAAAAGTCTGGCTTTGCATTGTCCTTTAAGAAGATAAAAGCTCCACACATGTTATATTTGCATAAGGAGCATGTACCTGGGGTGCAAGAAAAACTTTAAGTGCCTGATTTAAATCAGGACTTCTAACTCCGATGGCTCAGAACTATCAGTTCACTGTTTTTTCTACAGTTCTTATCCTTTTCCCTTGAAAGGGGCTTTATTGCTTTTTCATAACCAAGTAATCACTTGATTATGAAAAAGATTCACTTAAAATGTTGGAGGCTAAAGGACTCAATTTAGATGCAGCAGTCTTATTCATGCATAGGAGGAGGATTTAAAGTGCCCACCATGTCTGCATTAATGCTGAAGGACACTGTTTTGTGTTGGTCTTTCTGCAGATACAAGTGTGCTGCTGAGGAAAGTTTGACTATTGATCCATTACTATTTTCCAGTGAAGGCAGGCTTTAAGAAATTCCTGTCTGTCCTTGTATTCACATGGCATTCTGGTAAATTCCCACGTCATGTCCCACCCCAGTAACTTTCCCAGAGAGTACATCATATTTACGTCAGCTCTGAATAAACAAGATGCACGTGCTTTCTAGATTCAGAAAATAATAGTAATGACACTGTTATATAATAAACATGAAAAGTGAAAACAGGGCTTTTTAGAAAATAAGAAGAGAAGCAAAGTCATTTTGCTGACAGGTTTCCATGTGAAGCCACAGCCATAACGCTGCTTTCAGAGGAGAACTGCACCTGGGCTGAGCTCAGCATGATCGTGTGTGTGCAGATGGCTACCCACATAATGTCAGTTGAAGGATCAGAGTCCCTAGCACTCTAAACAACTCTGAATGCCCCGGGACCCATCAACACCAGGCCTTTATCTAGGGAGAAGGTTTGGATGTGCACTGGAAGAAACAAAAGGAAACTCCTGAATCTAGGAGAAAAGAAGATACGTAAGAAAATTGTCATGATTTGTAATTTGGGTTATGGGTGTGGTGTATCTGCAGTCTTTGTTGAGGTTCTGTTCTGCTATGGATTGTGTATCCACACAGCAACATGGCTATTTGAGTTGGGTAAAACAAGCAGAGAGAAAGGAGGAATTAAGATTTGAGGTGCTCTGTCAAAGTTATCAGTAGTTAACAAACTAGCACCGCTCCCAAGGACGGTAAATGTCTTAACCGTCTTTGCAAAGCCTCTTAGAAGCAGTCAAAAGCTGCTCTTATTTGATGGCAAGATGAAATAGCAGCTTCCAAAGTTACAAAGAACAGGGGATTTTTTTTCATCACAGGATGTCACGGCTGTTTACTGCAGAATCTGGGCTTAAAAGGTGGATGCAGCTTTTCTTTTTTTACCTTGGTGCTTGATAGGATAAAGTTATGCAACGGCTCGGTATTAAGTTGTAAGGGGATGAAAAGAATTGTAACTTGAGCCAAACCATTTGTTTCCAAGACAGGTGAAACTAAAAGTAGGTGATGATCTCAAACAGCTCTGTTCATGGTGGGGGTAGGTGTGTAATGATGTGTAGCTTCTGTTTGCACAGGTGAACTATAGCATGTAAATCCCTGCACAGCTCAAGAAAGCATCAAAATTATAATTTCAGAATAGCATGAAAATTCTGTACAACATAATGTCTGGACTTCACTATGTGTAGCTAAAACATTGAATTTTAAGTGAGATTAAAAATGTGACACTATCAGTGGGAATTTGAAGACCTTCAAGGTTTTTTACTTAGTCTTTTATTAGATCTCATGATGTTGATGTCTGTTGTTATTTGTCTCCCATACCTTGCCTGAAACCTGTGGAAGTGAAGCTTAAATTTATGAACATGGGTCTGCACAGAACTTAATTTTATGGATCTGCTTGAAAACAACTGAAAAGCCTTGATAAGAAGTTGTACTTAGGTTTTCGTAGAAATGAATGCAAAAACTCTTCAGTTTCCCCCAAGGACATTCCTCTCTCCTTCCCCCAAAACTGAGAGACCCCTATTGATTCTTCTTAGATTATACTGAAATACTTTACATGTCTGAGAAACAGGGTAATTAATTTTTGAAGTTCCTAGAACTGAAAACAATCCTCAGCTGAAATATAGCCAAATTTGTGCATTTATCATTGAAATCAGACCACAGCATATGAAATCCCTCATAGTTTTTTACAAGTGCAATGACATCACCTTTGTGGGTCTGGCCTCAAAGGATTTGTCTTGGGATTGGTCTAAGGTCAGTTTTTTAAGAATCCTTTTCTAATTTCAATATTGTTTTTTCCAACAGTTCAACTTATAAGCTCCAAAAGGTGAGCGAATTAAATTTCCCTCAGTAATTTTTGCTCACCTCTTCATTTTCCAGCTATAATTGCATGCATTATAATTATAATCTTATGCTTGTAAGACTAAATTTTTTCAATAAGTAATGTGTGCACCCATGCTTTCAGTCTTTTTCAGTCAGAGGGAATATTTCTTCAGGGTTTTTAAGAGCCTCTACAGCAGAAAATTCTAATGTTAGGGAGGAAACCTTGCCACACTGCAGTTTCTGAAGCATTACCTTTAATTGGTCAAGGATTCACTGTATAATTCTACAGAAATATGTGGACAAGACTACAAATAAAACTGCTAGCATAACTTACAGCACTGAAAAATATAAATCACTGCAATTTAAAAATTAATGAAACCATCCTGATAGAAATATGAATGAGACATATTATTTACTGCCTAGGGAAATTGATAGATCTAATCCAAGTTATAGATAAAAGAAGTCTTCAGGGAAACCAATATTTAGTATTTCCCTGCATAAGATTGTTCTGTGTATAACTTGCTGTTGTTGTGCATTAGGAAGCAAAAGTACACAAAACCCACTGCATATTAGTATTTAAACTCATTGCCCTTGATTATTTCCTTAACCACAACAGTCTGCAATATCTTTCAAATAACTTGAAGTATATTTTTATTTGAAAAGGAATAAAACATAATGGCACATTCATAGGTCTCCCTCCTAAACATCTCCATTTTTGTTTGCCAGGCCTGATGGGGCACACTTGTTCCCTTCCAGATCCTCTGATAGCAGTAAAATTAACAGTAAGATAGGGGTTATCTCATGGCATGGAGACACAGGCATACACTTGGTATAGTCTCCATATGAATTCTAGAGTCATTCTTGCAATTGACTCAGCTAAATCCCTTTGAGCTAGCTGTAATCATTCCTGAGCTGAGACTTGACAAGCTCAGATGCAGAATTTAGGACTCTGAAGATAAACCATGCAAATACACCTTTTATTTCTGTTGAGAAAGCCTAAACCCTCACTTAGGAGCAATTCCAAGCACATGCTGAAATGCAGTTTGCATCATTTTGAGGCCACTTCTGTTTTGGATCCAAGTATATGTCTAACATGATCTCTCAATAGGTTTGGGCTTCTGCAAGAGACTGAATGAAACATATGATGCGTTGCCACTGTATTAGCAACCACTGTCCACCCTTCAGCAGGGTGGGTGCTGGGTCTGTCGAAAGCAGTCTTTGGTATCACACTACACATGAAAGGAGTCTTTGTGATGGGGTGTTAAGAACACTAATGAAAAAAGAGAATTCATAAGGAGGGAAAACAAACAAACAAACAAAAAAAAAGACAGCTATGTCTTTACCATAGAAGATTACAGAAAGGGAGCTGATAGAATAAAATTGTTGGAACTAAGTAATCCTCTCTGCTTAATTACATTTGTTATAGTTTTTGAAATCTTGTTATTTCATACACCTATTTTAATTCACATGAGGAAACAATTTTGACAAATCTTCATCATTTGGCTGCATTACCTGGGTCCCAGTACACAAGTGGTTTTGCTTGTACCAAAGCTCCTATGTATTCTGAAACCTGTCCATATCCCAGAAAATAGTATGAATACAAATTATATTAATAATTTCATTTTTGAGCTCAGCAAGAATGATACAAACTGGCTAAAAGTTTCCCATTCTTTTAAGTTGATACATATTTTTTCTGGGAATCTACTTTGCAAAAGTGAAGTGTATCTGGCAGAGCACATTACTTGATAGGCAAGTACTGTCTAGTAAAGCAGGGAAAAAAACCTGACTCACACCTTTTCCAAGATATGCAGAAATATTGTGGAGAGTAATTTCTGGACATGTTGCTGGTAGCAGTATTGGAGAAAACATTTTGAACCCTATGTTCACATTCTTATGTTTGGTAGCTCCAAAAAATTATGTGCAGTCTGTTTACTCATAGTTGCTTGGCTTATGCTTCTCATCTATGTAAAGTCTGACGCATGCTGAAATTTCTCCTTGAGCTGGAAAGTCTTAATTTCTCTGTATTCTTTAAATAATGTTTTCTTAGTGGGTCAAAGATGTCAAACTATGCAGCATGCATAATATTGCAATTGGACAAAACATATACAATACTGGAATGAGTATTATCATCCTTTCATTTCCCAGAGCTATTTTGGTTTACAGGTAGAAACATTTTAAATGAACCTTCACGATTCTGTTCTATTACTTAGGTAACAACGCACAAGTTAATAATAAGTTAACTAATTAAGTTAGCCATAAAAATAGTTTATTATAGGAAACAGTCATTTCTGAAAGCTTTGATCTTAATTATTAAATACTAAAGTAAATACTCAATGCTAATAGAGAAAAATAAATTATTAATTATTTCATGGTAAAGACGCTAAGAAGCTTCTGAAACGACAGATTAATTATATCTGAAACGTTTAATTTTATTAATGAACATTTCTGAGGTTATTGGTTTCCACTCAGAACTGAACCCTCCTGAAATTTGTGCATTTGGAACAGTAATGTTCCTTGTTTGAAGATCCTTAAAAGAAAATGTGCAAAACCCCAATGCAAGACTTTGTTTCATGGGAATATTTTATGCCACTGATGTTTTTAACATTTTAACATTTTAACCATGCTTGCAAGCTACGTATGATGTAATTATTTGCCAGGTTGAACAATAGGTTTATGAGAAATCATCAACCCCCACATCAGTTTCTGGTTTAGGAAACAATCACATTTTAAGGAAATGTCTTCCTGTACTTTTTTTTTTTTGCTCACTTTTGCATCATTGTAAGCATACTATTATTATTATTATTATTATTATTATTATTATTATTATTATTATTACTATTATTTGCCTTCTCTTTCAAATATAAAATCTATTTTCAACTTTTGCTATCATACATGTCCATCTCTGAATACTTCCAATTTCCTTTCTCCTTTCTTGCGTATGAATGGCATCATATGAATGATAAAATTGACTGGCTAAGGTTTATAAATATTTCTTACAAAAAAGAAGTAATAATTAAGGCTTTTTATCAAACAATGAAAAGCTTCACCTATAGCTCAACTGAGAGCTAATTTTGTGTTCCCCCTCATATAAAGATAGGCTTCTGCATACAATTACACATTGTAATTTGAAATCACTTTGCTCATGCAGACAGCATTGCCCAGGTGAAGGGTATCTGAATATCTAAAATCAAATTTAGTCACCATAAGGCTCAGTCCCAAGACCTTTTACATAATTAAGTACTTCAGATGAAACCTGTGAGTTTTCTTTTAGAAGTAAAATTATGTGTATGCATCTGTTACCTTTAAATATAGATTTATATGCTCACTTGAGGGTGTTGTTTATCCTTCATCTGCTTGTCTGCATTCTCACATAGAATGGGGAAAAAAGCTATCATAGGTGGTATGGGGTTAGATATGTCATATCCATGTCATTTTGAGACTACGAGGTATTGAATAGGGTTTAAGTGTTACGTGAAACATTATTGGTGCAGTCTGTGCATCTGGTCTAGAAACAGGATTATCCAATTGTGAAGTTCAGCTTAAAAGGACAAATTCTCTGCTGCTCTGGTCACATTTTTCATGATGTGTGAGCAACGATCAGCAAACTAGTCTGGAAATGGAGTTGCTCCTTTTCCCTTCCTCCAAAATTCCCCCTTCTTTGGCAAGTAATTTCCTTTCTACAAAGCTGAAAAAGCAGGTTTGCCATCTAACTTCAAGTAGAATCAGAAAAACAAAAGACAAGAAGAAGAGAGTGTACCTGGGCATATCTTAACGTGGAGTCTGGACTCAAATAGTGCAATAATCAAAAACTTTCTGTGGGCTTTTTTTCAAGGTGTGAGAAGTCTCTTAAATAATCTCTGTGTCTCTGTTGTTAATGGTATGCCTGACAACAGCATAATCAAAAGCATTGAGCTTCATTAAAGTTGCAAGTTTTCCTGCTTGCTTTGAGCAGCTCCAAAGCAGCCTATTTGTACAACCTGAAACCATGGCTTCTATCTATATGAATATGAAGGTTAGGGAAGCGGAGCCGAGAACAGCTCTCTGCAAGCTACAAATAAAGTAGGAAGTGGGTGATCAGCTGCTGCAGATGCTCTTGCAGGTTCTTAGCAAACTCTCTGTAAAACCCAGAAAGCTTCCCAGATCTTGCATGTAGTAATGATGAATTGTTTTGCAGTAAAACTGAAAACTGATGTTGCATTTGCAGAGTAGCGCAAAAGCGTTTTGTTGACCTTGTAACTGCTTTGTAAATTCTGAAGTCCCTTTCTATGCAAACTAAAGAAATTTATTAAGATATTTAAGATTCCAGGCACATTTTCCTGCAGAACTTTTGGAGACACTTTGAACATTGTCTGGTTTTCTTTAAATTAATAAAAGCAGAAGGGGGTTGACATCTCATCAGTAGCTCACGGCATTAGGGGTCAAAGCAAACAAGATCTTACCAAAGGTCATACTCTAGGCTAGAGAAAGAGAGGGGGAGGTGTCCTTTTCAGGATATGAAGAAACAGATTTTCCCCTGCATGTGCAAGAGATTGCATTTTTATGGAAGGGATTTTCTTACATATATTTGTCTATTGTGGTGTATTAGTCGTGAAGTAGGTGTGAAACAGAAAGCTACTGTGATATACATTGCTGTTCAGTTCCAGGTTTGTTTAGCATGCAGTCTTGGACTTCTGTGTTGAGTCAATGGATGTCTTGGGTGCTGCAGCCTGAGGCCTTAAATTTAAGGGTTAAGTCTTTGCGGTTAAGTCTGGATTGTGTGATGACTGGAGACCAGTCTAGTACCTTTGAAAGAGAGTGTGTTACTGGTAAGACGCTGCACAGCTGTTCTGAGCTAACTGGAATTTTTAAAGCAGCGAGCAGGTAAACATTATTTCTGCAGACCAGCAGAAAGGTGTGAGAAAAATACAAATACCCCTCTGCCAGGGTGAGATAATTTCCTACTTCAAGGGAGATTATAAAAATTATTACTTCTCATTGTTGCCAGTTTAAAATCTCTGCCAAATAATCTCATTCTATTGCATCAAAGGTTGATTATCAGGGTTTGTTTCTTCAGCCAGTGGATGCTGAACTGACTGGTGAGTGAAACTGGGTGCTAGAAACATCTTTTTACTTTGTTTCTGTTCTGCTAAGGGTGATAATTAGATACTGTTCTTCATCTGTGTGCCAGTCCCTCATCCACGCAGTGAGATGCACTGGTATTTAGGGAGGGAATACATTTCATTTCAGCTTTGCTGTTAGTGGAGACCATATCACCCTTGTATGTGAGTCGTATTTATTTTACGATTTTGAAAAGGACTGAGGAGAACTGGCCATAACCAAAGTACTGGTTCCTGTAAGATTCCTATCCCACCAAGTTCTGCTTGTTGTGTGAGTTGGTCCAAGAACTCCAGGCACTGCTGAAACTTCCCTTCAGTTTGCCACATGATTCTTGCATTAGCCTCTTAGGACAGAGTAGTACAGTATCTCAGGATAGCACTGAAGATTTCCATGAGGTGAGAACAGGTATCTTTCTCTCATCCTGCCCTGAAACTTGCTTTTGACAACATAGAGTTAAGTGGCTTTCAAATAGCTGGATTTATTTTGGGCTTTTACTTTTTTCTGTGTGAGCTCACACAGGAGAGACATGGGAATTATAGAGCACAGTTATATGCAGGTAGTTTTTTTCTGATATTGTTGAACACAATATTAGTGCTTGAGGGGAGATGGGCTCTTTCTGTAAGAAAGTTATCTTTCTCTAGGATGTTATGTTAGCTACCAAACATATATCAATATTTCTCATTTATAAGCCATGAGCGGCAAGGGTAAAAACCACGATATTTACATCAAGACAGCTGCAGGATCCTGAACTTTCTGATAAATAAACACTCTCCAAGAATTCAGATGACCTTTCAGTCACTGTAGGTATGGAGGTTTTTGAGAAGGTTCCCCAACAACACAGGAGAAGTGTTTGCAATGTTTTGTGTGCAGTTGTACAGACCTCTGGGCAGGATTAAAGATGTTTAATACCACAAGCAGCAGTGTAACAGGATATTTGTTACTTTCTATGGACAGTTTTGAAGGCAAGTTTCTCTTAGCCGCTGTACAGCTGCCAGGTTTTGAGGAACTCGTTCATTTTAATCTGTTCTTTCATTTCTTTGTGAAGAGCATCGGTTTCTGCATGTTTCTTCAGTGCAGCACAGCATGAAACAGCTGAGAGTCCCAAGAAAAGAGAAGAGCCTGTTTGGAGACTGAGGTGTTAGTGCCTCAGCTACCAGGTGTTAGCGCAAAGCAACCGCACAGTAATGGTCACTAATACCGCTTCCTGTGACAAGAGTGCTTGGGAAGCCAGGATGTAATGTCAATTTGATTTCTTGTTCTGAGTCCCCAGAGCTGTCCTCAGTTCCACTATACATGCAGACCCTTTCCATCTCCTCAGTGTACCAAGTGTCTCAGAGGCATAAAGAATATGGAACTGCAGTCAAAATGAAACGTTCCGTTAAAATAGGAAACAAAATACGATTGAAACATTTGGCTCTGTGGGCCTCACTGTAACAGCTTCCTACCCAACTCATCCCATTATTTTCAGAAAAGCATTTTACACCCACATCAGTCTTGGTCATAAGTGTAGGTAATTACACCTCTAAAAGTAGAGAAGAGTCAGTGAGAATAGGAAAAAAAAAAACCAAACAACACTGTTTCCATTAATATGACGATATTTAGTTACTGTTAGATTCCAGCAATGTACATAAATTAAAAGGGACAGTTTGTTCAGCCCTTATACTTAAAAATTAGCACTTAATCGAAAATTCATGTCCTTCCTTGCTCAGTTTCCTATTGCTTGGATTTGGCTCTCAAGAGACATCAGATGAAAGAAGTATTATGCACTTGACCAAAATTTTTGCCTTAGTCCTACAAACTAATCAAAATGAAGTAATGCTGTATGATGACACGATGACATAAAGTATGCATGTTGTGTGTATACACAACACTGTATTAAGACAATATAAATATTCTAACAGAAAAACTGATACAGGCTTTTCTGTTAAACCACAAAAATGTAAGAGTATAATTAATACCGATTAACATGGCTTTATGAATGAAAACTTTCTGGCTTCTTGCTTTGGTTAGAATCTGTTTAAAATAATTCAACAGTAGATACATGCTTAGATTGTCAGTGCTATTCATCTTTATCAGGGAGTTCAGAACAATAAGAGATTATGACTGATGAAATCTGTGGATGAATAAAGACTGTGAAGAGTTAGATGTAAACAGTCACTGGAAACTCAGATATAACAAAAGCACAATCATGTATAATCTTGGCTCATTTAAAAAATGTTTGTCCTTACTCAAATGCAAATGTATGTGTAGAATGAAGAAATCTAAACTATACCTCCAAAATGAGGTATAGGAAAAAATCTAGACGCCATAGAGAATTTTACAGGTGAGCAAGGACAGTGATCTGACACAAAAATCTAATGCATAATGTTTTCCAGTCTGTAACCCTAAGTTGTTGGAGTTTTACCTGTAAGAAATGTTCACATAGCTAGAAATGTTTTGAGTAAAAGTTTTTTATTAATAAGCCTTAGTTTGATATTCAGGTGCCTGCACTTCGAAAATAGGAGGAAGGATGACAGTGGGAGAAAATAATGAAACCTACTGTATGCAATCAGTAGAAATATAGACAGATAAAGAAAGACTTGTAATTTTTGTCACTGCATGTGGCAGGCAATTGTGTGCTGTAGAGAATTTCAGTGCCAGGTTTTTTATAACGCTGTAAAACTTAGAGAGATTGGCTACAAATTAATTGCTAGATGGAAAAAAAAAAGAACGTCTTGAGTTACGATTTAAAAATTTGTGTCTAAAGTTATCAAAAAGAAATCTGAGGTATTAAGTTCAGTGGTATCAATCCATTATGCATAGAAAACAGTGGTTATAAAAAGGCTTTTGATCTAGTGAGAAAAGGTAAAAACAAAAATAACAGAACCTGAAGCCTAATGAATTTAGAAAACAATAGGATCCAGATTTTAACAGCAAGTGAACTTGACTAAACAAACTGCAGCAGTACATTCCTTCTTTTGACTTTAAAAAGTGGGACATCTTTCTGGAATACAAGTTTTAGCCAAAATGATGTTTTAGGGGATCTCTAGCTTTTGGGCTCAATATAGGGGCAAGTATTTTAAGTGTGATGTCTTGCAAAATACAGGCCAACAGAAGATGTCATCATTGAATTGGAAGGGCCGTAAAGAACTTCTTTGGTTTATCCCTATTGGTAGGGTAAAAACAAATGAGCTAAAACGTATTCATGCCATGTTCACTCTACTGGTTCAACACGGATCTCAAGCCATGGAAATCCCACCCTCACTATTAGAAAGTGTCTCCGAACACATGCTGCTGGCCTTTGCACACATTATTTCTTGCATTCTCCACCACAGAAATCAAGAAAAATAAAAATTATCCCTTTCTTCTTTGCCAGGCACTTAGGTATTCATTTTGCTCTCCCTCAGTCTTATCATGTTTTCCTAAACAACCACCATTTGTTCAGTATCTCCAAGAATTCATGTTTTCTAGACCTCCAGCCATGCTCACTGTTCTCCTTTGGGCTCCCTCCCGCTGGCACGCATTAACCCTGGTGTAACCTCCTCAGTACTGAGTGAAGTGACTATTTCACTTGACTTTTGGGTTATAGTTTTGAATCAAAAAAAAAAATAAATGTGAATAAAAAGATACCCGATACCATGAAACTTTAACATGGCTTATCAATTCTAAGAGCCTACTCTTGCAAAGTAAATGTTCCTTCAAAAACAACAAAGAAGTCACCTGAGTTACCAGCAATGTTGGAACTTTCAGTACATTGCTCTTTAAGTAATGGAGGAACTTAATAAATTTTTTATAATTATTGGTGACATGTATGCTGACCAGCTGCTCCAAGCAGCTATGAAGCCAAATTTAGCCAGAAGTAGTTGAGTTCTTTGTTAACAAGCAGAAAAATGGTGAAAGGTTTGTAATTTCACTTTGATTTCTATGTGGCACATGAGAGGTCCCTTAAATAGTTACCAATTCCTCTTTTCCTGTCTATCCCAAGGACAGAATTTCAGACTCCCAAACAGGTAAAGGAAACTTTCAGTAGATTTTATAGCTGTCAGTCTTGATATTAAGCACTACTTTGTCATTGTTTTGTGATTAAGCCACTTTTTTCCAGTGTAGTGAAAGTTTGTTTTTCTTGACAAGATTTTAATCTCCAGTATATAGGTGTGACCTTGAAGAAAATCTCCACAAGTCAAGCGGGTTTGTTTTCATTGTAATTGATTTTAAAAGATTTTCCTTCTGTTCTCCTCTTTTTTAGATTCTGTTGGCCTTTCCTCCTTACAGCTGGGGAAAAATTTTTCTGCATAGCTTTTAATCCGATACTTGAAACAAAATTCTAGGTTTAACAGCATAGCATCCAAACAGTGATTTCATTTGGTCACGTTGAATAGCATTTCTCAACATAAATTCTCAAGGAAACAATTACTATGGTCTGCTTGTGTCTTGTGAGGGGAGCATGAATTTGGTGCAGCACACATGAACGCCAGCCCACTCACATAATTACGGCTTCTGTGCCTGCTGCACTGCATCATCTTGTTTTTAAGGCTGCACCTGCTTGTTGAGGATATAGATTCTCTGCAGCTTCTCAAACTGCCACTTTTCTACTATAGGCTTGCTAGAAAATTAAGTCCAGCCTTTTATAACTTGCATTACAAAAGTATTTAAAAATGTAAAAAGGCATGTATATCTCTTCATTAATACCAAAATACGTCTTCATCTCTCATCCCTTCCCTTGAGACTTGGCCTCTGAGCAAGGAAAACTCCAGCAAGACTGCATCGGTGCTCACGTGAAACTCTGCAGCTGGCCTTTTCAAGCAAATTTTAGAATTAAATGATAGCTAAGTTTTAAAGCACAGGAGTTTATATACTGAATGAACTGATGGCTTTCTGTCCTGTCCATCGTTTTGGCAAAGGCATTTTTAAGGCCTTCTATAGGCAGTATGCTCTACTAGGCAGAGGCTTTCTACTCATCTAATATAAGGTGCCAAATATATCTAAGTAGCAGGTTCAACAAAATCTATTTGCTCTGGAGTGTGTGCAGTACTGATACTTTATCCTAATACTCAATGTAAACAATGAGGTTCCTTCCTCAGCTGTTTGCTTGATAAATTCAGCCTGTTCTCCTCTTGTTTCAGATCCAAAAAATGAAGGTTTGAAACAGATAGCACCTTCCTCAGCAGCAGTCTCCCCACCTGTACCTCCACCACACTCTGCCGCGCAGTTGCCACCCCCTCCACCAGTCTCTCACCCGTCCCTGCAGAGCCCTGCAGCTCCCAGCCTGCCTCCCAGAAACATCAAACCCAGCTCTGAAACTATGTAAGTGAACATCAACCCAAAGGTCTTTGTTTTCTCACCTTTATCTGCCTATTCCTTTGCTCACACAGCAGCAGACTAAGGCTGCAGGTGTCCCAGATCTCCGGGGAAGTGAGGTCCCATATCGCTTCCCTTATCCTACTCTGTCCCTGGCCTGTTTAGAAATAGTTATTAACTTGAACTCCTCATCTGCTGTTTTCCTAAATGGTCTTACCTATAACAACCCATTTTTTCTGCCCTGTTGGTGAGGGGGAGGAGGGAACAGACAGGCTGCTGAGTGCTCTAGCAGGGTTCCAAGACTTCATACACTGGTGGAAAATCAGTTGCATGGATCCGTGATGCTTTCCCCTGTATTCTTCTGGAGGAAGAGGGCCAGGAGGGTCAGGTTGATCAGTCAATACCCAGGAAGCTGCTTTGCATGCTGGAGGTACCGAGCTCAGTGCTGGTTGTGAAACTGCATTAGGAGCCACGCCACGGCCTGCTGCGGTAACAGTGAGAAGCCTCTGTCACATGTGGGGCTCCTTTCTATACCCTCTGT
This sequence comes from Hypotaenidia okinawae, assembly GCA_027925045.1. Taxonomy (NCBI): domain Eukaryota; kingdom Metazoa; phylum Chordata; class Aves; order Gruiformes; family Rallidae; genus Hypotaenidia; species Hypotaenidia okinawae. The sequence goes on along the minus strand of BSDF01000005.1, from coordinate 17,967,014 downwards.
CATATATGGGGCTCCTTTCTGCACCCTTCTTCAAAGACCTGCACGCAAAGGGGAACCTCCCAGCAACAAAGGCTTAACAGCACTTCTGTGTGACAGGGAAGTCAGAATTGACCGGAAAGGAGCTGACCCTGAACAGCGAGCGGCTCTCTGGCCAGCCGTTGCTCCATCTAGCAGCAAACGGAACGGGGAGGGCTGCTCGGCACTGACGGGGTGTGCGCCAGCGCGCAGGCTGCGTGTCGGTACGGACGGGGAGCCGGCGGGAGCCGCCGCCACCGCCCCACCTGCTGGCCGCAGCGCCGGTGCCCTGCCGGTGCGCACCGGTATTCCGCCGGTGCCCTCCCGGTGCCCCGCCTCGATATCCCCCCGGTGCTCTCCCGGTGCCCCCTCCCACCCCCGCCTCCGGTATCACCCCGGTGCCCTGCCGATTGTTCGCCGGTCCCCTCGCCCTCCCGGTGCCCCCCTCCCGAGTGCTCTTTGCCTTAGGGCCCCTGCGGAATTTACCTCCGGGCTGTCTTCCTGCCTCCCGGCCCGCCAGAGCTCCGGCCCTGCTGGAAGCGTGCCCGGGCACTGGTACCTTCTCTTTCTCCCTCTCCCGGTGCTTTCTCCATCAAGCCGGTTTTAAAAAATCACATTCTGCTTTCAAGCCCTTCCTTTGATTACACCCCTTTGATGATGACTCTCAGCCCTAGTTTTCTTTCAACCGTCTTAAGGTATTACAAAGCTTAGGTCACAGAATCATAGAGTACCCTGAGTGGGAAGGGACCCGTTACGCTCTCTATTTCTTGGTTCTCTCAGTCTGAGAAAACTTTTAAATCTAACAGCATCAGAGACATTTCACCTGGCCTAACCTCACACCAGCGTTTTTCTTGCTTCTTGCTGAGATCCTGCTAGTCGAGGAGCAAAGTCTTAGGCCGATATTTGAAATAGTGCAAAACTCTGGCCTTCTGCTTGTGCATTTTGTGAAAAGCCTGCATCTGTGAAGGTGGATAAAAAGCCCAACAGAGTCTTTCCATTTGGTCATCCCACCTGCCTATTATATTTTTCATACCACACTCAGCTCCATGGTATCTGAGCACTTTTGGCTCATTTTCCCATTTTATACTCAGGATTACAAGGTGTCCCCAGGTGAAAAATCAAGTCGCAGTCAGGAAGAATGATTTAGGGAATCTCATGGGCACTTAAGTAACACATAGAGCTCAACAAACTACCCAGACATTGTATAAAATAGCTGAAAAAAGTAACAGAACAATGGTGTATGAAAATGCAATCATAAAACCACCTTTATAAACCCATCCTCACAGGTTTCACATGTCTCTCTTTTCACATTTGCAGAAGTCCAGAAAATGAAGAAAATTATGATGATGTTGAATTTGTTTCACAGGGTAAGATGCACACATTTCAGTTAATGGCAGCTATATGAAGCTGTAAGCACACTGTATTTATAAAATAAGCCAAAGCATATTGTATCCATGACTAACTTGTGCTGGTTCTGTAGTTTTATGGATGAAGACAGTTTTCTCATAACACTAACTGTTCTGTAATTAACATGACAGACTTTCAGGAACCGCTTTAAATATCTCATCTGTCCCCCCTTTTTTTGGTTAGAAATGTGCTGGGACCATGAATTACCAGATTTTCCAATCTGAACAAAAATAAATGCTGCTCTTTCAGAGCTGAAGTCGTGTGCTCTGATGAAGCAAGCATTGTTTTAGACTTGATTAAAAAAAAAAATAAATTGTTGACAGTGCTTGTAATGTTGCTTTGTGGTCTGCCTTCAATACGAGGCACTGAGTTGCCATCTTGTACCAGGAGCAGCCAGAGAAGCAGATTGTGACACAAGGAATTTCAATCTGCCCTCTGATCTCTCCTTGAGAGGGCTTGGTCTGTGCCAGGCACAGTATGCATCATTTAGTGTGCTAGCCATCCCTGTCGTACAGCAGTGTGGGCTGTGGAGCTGAGACTGAGCCCAAGCTCTTTTCTTACTCAACTACCTGCAGAGTAAGGAGGAAGCAGGAGATTCAGAGAGTCTCTTCTTCTGCAGTTGTGGGCGAAGGCTAGGTTACCTAAAGAGCCTTTGGCCTCCTTGTTCAGCTGTTGGGCTGGGGCAAGCAAGTGCTTTGAGGACTGTTTGGATTTAAGTTTTTTACAATGCCTTTCTGGTATAAACAGCCTTTTTTGTAAAGAAGCTAAGTTCATCAGTGTTGCAAAAGAACCTTTAAAAAATTCCACTTCTAAAAATACATGGTGAAATATGCTACTTTGTGGGTATTTCTAGTTCACAGCATAATACAAAAGCAATCTGGTTAAAACTCTAGTTTTTACATTCATGCCCTAATTAAAAGCCAGGCACCTGCCTATATTTCTAGTTAGTATCACTGGTATTATTAGCATTTTCTAAATAGTTAACACTGAGATTGTTTTCTGTAGAGCAAAAAAAATAAATATCATGTTTTTATTTTTTGTCACATAGGTCATGGAAATACAGAGGGGGTAAGTGTTATCCTCCATAATAAACCTATCCTTCTTTGCACAGATTTAGAAATTTAATAAAATCCTATCAACACATTAGTCAATTAATTGCAGAATTAATCTGCTATATTGACAGTAAATTATACAGTTATTTACTGTGAAGGACAGAAGCAGAACCAGGTAAGCAGAGCAAACTGGAACTAATTATCAAAGCTGGCTAGATGCCAAAAATGGATTTAAAAAAAAAAAAAACAAATCCACCCTTTCTATTTCCACTGACTTTTCATTTACTGAAATGTCCCTGTTATATTCCAGTAACAAACCACTTGTTTCAATTAAGGACTGGTTTGTATTAGGTCTTTAAGAACCTAGCTGTATTAGGACTAAAACAGTCCATGAGACCCTCATCAGGCTCCCATTTGGATCCTTAGCGTTCCAGTTTGCTGCTGCCCCCAGCACCTTTGTCACATCAGTGCAATCATCAACGCTGATAAAGGGATTTCAGGACTAACTCTGCAATTAAAACATCCACTTTGGATTAATCAATGTGTTAGTATGATTGTAATAATGCAGGACTATAGTTGGTGTATCATAGAAACAAAACCAGAAAAAAAGAAGAGTGGGTTTGAATAATGTAGTAACTGGAGTTTGGAATATTAAATTAATCTCTATTTACATTTTGCTTTAAATGTTCTTCATGTTTTTCAAAATGTATCTAGACCATTGAAAACTGAAATTTTCTTATAGGGCCAAGAAAGTGATGGAGAGATGTATGAAGACATAAATGACATCAGGTAGTAATTTTAAACTCTATAACCTATTGTAAAGCTTGCTGACAGAGATACTTCATCTGGCACAGCAGCGTGGTTCCACTGCAGTCCCTGCCAGGCATTACTGTGTTCATTCATTTCACCCAGAGAAAGGCAAGTTGTTCACAGGTTGCTTCCTACTTATGTCTGCTGTGCCCTAGGCTGGAAAAGCTCCCACAATAAACCCGCGAGGTTACTATGATCTAGATAACACAAGTCAGATTTCTGATCTAAGGAACACATTTGAATCACTGTTTGGAATTACAGCCTAGGAGAAAAAGTAAACTCATCCCCTCGGTACTATGGTCCCAGATAGATATTTTGTTGTTATTGTTTTTCTTGCTTTGCAGATAAATGAACTGAGAACTCCTATGAGAGATGTGATTTACAGCTCTCATGGCCCGAGCTCCTGCTACAGAGACTGAATATGATCTCTAGTCATTCTTCTGCCCTTTAGCCCTTTACTTTGGGGAGTCTCTTGGCTGGCTAATGCCTAAATGTATGGGATTCACTGCATGACAGTAGTGAAAGAAAAGCTCTAATTCCCTTGGAATAAGTAGGATTCTGAGGTTCCTACACTAAAATGCCTTGTTTTAGATGTAGAATTACTTTCAGCAAAATTTTATTGTTGAATTTCCTTTGAAAGTAGATAATTTTAAAACTATATCATTAAGAAAAGTGATCACCATTGTCTTTTTTTCAATATAGTTTCAGCATATCAGCCATGAAATAGTACAAAACAGAAGGGGGTGGAGCCTCACTAGGCTCCATAGCATTTGTAAAGCATAGCTCTTCCAGCCAAACCATTTCAGTGAAGGGCAGAACTACAGCTATGGTCCCAATTACATCCCAGAGCCTACATCTCTGTACCATCCAGTACATGGCTCATATGGAACAGCAGGCAATGTACCCTGGCATGATAGGCACATTTATGATGCAGTCCAAAGACTTACTGTCATTTTTGTAGACTGCTGGAATAGTTTGCAATTAAGTTTAAAACCACAGTCTGGTGGTAGTTCAGGCTGCATCAACCACTGATGGCCTGGGTAAATATTTAACATCTGCAGCTAGTGCCATACCACCTAGACTGCTACCAGTTTCCAAGTTTGCTTGCCAAAATTAGCTCAGAGATGTTTAGACATGCACAAGGAGAGCTGGGCTCTTAGCTCCAGATCAACTTTTCTGGCATATTGTCCTCTTGAAAACTGACACTTTGAATTATTTATGTAACATAAGAGGAAGAGCTGCTTACTCTACCTGTTGTGGCCATGCTAAGATTTAGAATCTGTATCTGTAATTTCACCGGGAGAAATATTTTTCCACCATGTGTAGTTGTCTATTAACTGTGGGTAAGAAAGCTCTAGTGAGATTCGCTTCACAGCTACATTCAGTCCTGGCAATGCACTTTCAGATCATCAAGGGAAAAAGAGAAGAAGCGGGACAAGGAAGAAAAGAGAAGAATGGACCAGGAGAAGAAAGAACAAAAGGAAAAAGAAAAGAAAGAGCAGGAAATAAGGAAGAAGTTCAAAGTAAGCTTTTTGTTTTCTAATCTGACCAAAGACATATAAGAAGCATTATCGAGCATTGTCAAGTTCAAAACCTATTTGTTATGGTAGGTACTTCAAGCACCTGGATAAATTCTGAATAAAGGTTTTCGCTATCCTTTTATGTTTGACACATGCTTGACTTCTGGCTTTGTACTTAAGGCAAAGAAATTTTTTTCAGTTCTTTTATAGTTTCTGTTAAATTCCCTTCTCACTTTCTATATTAAAAAAAAGCCTTAAAACCTTTTCCTTTCACTTTTTGTTTTTAAAAACCGTTTACATTACTAAAATAGCATCAAGACTCATGGGCATTGGATCCCATATGCTTAGTGGGTTTTACTTCACTGGAGTCAGGTATAACAGTATCCAGCGCTTAGGAGATTTCAACATTACATGGTCCCTTGGGAAGACCCAAGGGACTTCCAGACTAAGTGGGGAGGAATGGGATAGGGCACATATCAAAGTCACTGTCAAAGCCTAGGGGCTAAATGATGAGACAGTCCTTTCTGGTTCATATTGGTTTTATAGAGCTGGTGGTCAGCATGGTGCCACAGTTTACAAATTTGCTGGTCACCTTCTGCTAACTGATGCCTATTCACAAAGCTCCCCTGTGCCTCTTTCAGTGTCACTGTACATAGTGGGTGGCTTTGGGTTTTTTCCTATTACTCTCTGTGCACAGTAAAGTCAGTGATTTTCTCACATCATGGCCTTGTTCTGCTGTGGAGAGACTGACAGGAGTTGAGGAGCAAGTATTAAAGAAAATTACTAATAGCTAATAATAGTGTCCTAGACAGAATTTTTCAGGCCTCAAGTCTATTTTTTGGACAACTGCTATGAAGGGCAAGTGTCAGTGCACTGAATGTTCTCAGACTGCAGGCTGCTCTCCTGCAGCCATTAAAGTTTGTTAATATTCTTAAATGCAAACAAGTATATTTTAGTGCATATTTTCTTTCCCATTTCTTCACCACCTATACGGGATAGATATTCCTGAGGTAGTCTATAATTATAAACAACTACATGCCTCTGCAAGATCACATATATCTTAAAGCCACAGATACTGAGATCCAAAGTATTTTCTCCATAACAAATACTCCATAACACTGAGATCCAAAGTATTTTCTCCATAACGCATACTAAAGAACTCACAAAGTGAATTCCAGTAAGCAGTGTGATCGTCTCATGTAAGTACTTGTAGGATCATTTATACAGTATAATTGTAAACACAGAACATTATGTGGTAGACATATTTATGTTTATGAACATTTACTCATATGAGTAGTTCTGTTGGAACTACATGGAACTGCCCACTGGAATTAAAAATACATCTGTTTTGAGAACCTGTGAAAGGCTCCAGAGGTTAGCCTGTTGGTTTTAGTCTTTTTATTTGCAAGTCATTTCTTCAGCTGCTCTACTGCTATGCTATTGCCCTCTCTTTTCATTCCTGATTATTAATCTGGGTGGTTTAGTAGGTAAGAGCAATGCCTTTCTGTTTATTTGCCTAGGCTGTTCATTTTAAATATCAATGAAACAAGTAGTCATCATTACAGTTATTTTGTCTTCTGTGTGAATGTTTGGGAAAGAACTAAATTTTTCCACATTTGTGGTTTCTTTTGTTGCTTTTTCTCTGCAGCTAACGGGACCCATCCAAGTCCTTCATCAGGCACGAGTTTGTGCTGACCACAAAGGAGGGAAGAATGAGCTGACTGTCAAACAGGGTGATGAGATTGAAATCATTCGCCTCACAGACAACCCAGAAGGAAAATGGCTGGGCAGGATAAAAGGATGTTGTGAGTTCTGTTTCTTCACTGTGCTCCTGTATGTTTTCACTGCATGACAGCAAACATGGGGGCATTGCACCTCAGTGTAGCCTCACGACAGCTGAGTCACTGGCCTCCGAACTAAAGAATTATCACAACTGATCTTCCTGTCCTTAGCTGGCATGCAAGGCTTAATTCATAGTAGGAAGTTATTTTACAACATAATGTAACATCTATAGGCACTAGGATAACTTAGAAACAATATGTTGGGATCTTCTTGGACCAATTTAGAAGTAATTCCATGTCAGCCTTCAAATAGTATCAGAGTTTGGCTCTGTGCAAGTAATAAGGATTGCATTTTTTAATGTCTTTGTATAAAAAATATCATGGGTATTTCTAAAAAGAAGCAGGGAATATAAGGTCTTGTTTTAAGGGCAAGTTTGTCTTGTTCCTAATCCTACAGAAGGTTCCTAACTGATTTCTAGATTTTATTTTGCCTGAATGCCAAGATGTTTCTCTAATTTTATAAATATCATCAGGGGATCTATGAGTATGATAAGGGCTCAATGATCCCGAGCTGTAACAAGCACATTAAAAGACTGATCCATAAAATCACTGAAAATTACTAAAGCACTTGCTTGATATCCAAGGAGGCTAAAATGACAATAAATTCAATAAGACAGTTCACACATGTAGGACTGGACAATACCAGCTGAGCACTCGTACTGGAGGTAAAAAGACATAAAGAAACTGGAGCATGTCTCATACAAAATCAGGCTGAGACAGCTGGGACTGTTCAGTCTGGTGAAGGGAAGGCTCAAAGAGGACCCCTTGTTCTGAAGTGTCTGATGCAGGGGGGAGTTTAGAGAAGATGGAGACAGGCTCTTTCCAGCTGTAGCCAGTGACAGTGCAAGAAGCAGCAGGCACAGGCTGAAACACATGAAACTCTGTCTGAACATAAATAAACACTTTTTCACTGTGAGAGTGACCATGCAAGGGAACAGGTTGCCCAAAGAGGTGGTGGATTCTCCATACATGGAGATCTTCGAATCGTGGTGGGACATGGTCCTGGTTAACCTGCTCTAGCAACCTGCTTGGGCAAGAAACCTGCTTGGGCAAGGGGACTGGTGATGATGTCCTCAGAGGGAAGTTCCAATACCAACTTTCCTGTGATACTTTCAAGTTTTTTCATGGACTGTTTCGTACATAGGAAAATTAATCTTGGTGAGGGCTCAGAGAACAGTATTTTATTGAGCATGTGCAGCCAATTATTTAATTTACCTTTAATTTACTTTTCATGAATTTATTTTTACCTCAGCAAAACTGCAAGATGTAGAAGGCTTGTACCTCTGACAAATGGCAATGGTACAATCCAATTTTTTTCACGAATGCTTCAGCCTTAAATGTTCACAGGCCAATAATAGTCTCTGAGTAAGATAAAACAGAGGAAAATCAGTTCTGGTTATATAAGCAAAAGAAAAAACTCACAATGTGTTGAAGATTGGAGGGGAAGCAGACTGAAAACTGGCATCACTCAGAAGTAGCAGTGTGGGGGATATTCCATTTTCAAGAAATGCATGAGAACTTTTCACCTTTAAGAAAATTGGTTCATGCTCTCTTGGTACAGGCAGTATGCCTGTCTAAAATTCCCCTCAGGCCCACTGCTCCACCACAGGTTTCTCCTGAGCCATTGCACTCAGGGGTATAACCAGATATTTTTAGGTAAGATACAGGGACAAGAGGATAGCAATGTGGCTGCAGCGTGCCTACCAACCTGAAGCAAAATCAGTGCAAAATGTCTCTCCCTCCTACTGACCTGTCAGAATCTTTTTGTCATGGACTGCCGTAAAATGTGCCACAAGACTGCAGTGGTTCCAAGGCTAGGTAAGAAAAGGAGCTTGGCCCATGATTCCTGCTGTCTGCACAGAAAATGAAGCTGAGAAGAGTTTGGGGGGAGACCTGAGATATGTATTTCTGTAGACAGATGGACACCTAAGCTGAGGCTGCTTGGAATGAGACAATTCTTTGAAAGTTTTCAAAAATCACACAAAACAATTCAACCACTGATTGTGAACCTCCTATTAAAGTCATCCCTTTACCATGAGCTTTGAACTATGACTTCCTAATTAGAAGTTTTCATTCATTTTAGATGGATACATTAAAACCACCATGGTGGAGATTGATTATGATTCTTTACGAAGAAAGCAAAAACCATCTACCAGAGCTGCTGTGAAACAGCCAGAAAGTGACCAAGAAGTGTATGATGATGTTGGAGAGCAGGACAGTATTAGCAGGTATGTATAAAGTATGCATGCAATGAATTTATTATTCACCCCAGTCAGTTTATACAGGAGAATGACAGAATCCCAGAATCTCAGAATGGTCAGAATGGATCACTGGACATGATCAAGTTCACCCCCACTACTGTTGTGGTTTCACCCCAGCTGTGGGCGGAGATCCACGCAGCTGCCTGCTTCTTAAAGTAAAAGAGCAGGGGAAGAGGGAAAAAGGAGGGGGGCAGGGGGGGAAGCAAGGGAAGGGAAAAGGAAAGGCAAATAACTCCAAAACCAAGAAACTAAGAGGCCCGTGGGTTGGGATAAGGATAGTTTACTAAGATAACAGAAAGATAAAATATACCAATGCTAACAGGACTTTAGAGCAAAAGAATATGAAACTATTGATACCCAATGCAGTTTCTCCCCGAACCACACAACTCAGGCCGTACCACCCAGAGCTGTCCCGGAACCCGACCGTCCCTCTTCCTCCTCTCAACAGCCCCCGTTATCCTGGGCAGGACGTAATTGGCATGGAATACACTCTTTGGCCCACCTGGGTCACCTGTCCTGGCTTCGCCCCCTTTCTCAAGAATAGAGAAATACGAAGAAGCTGAGAAAGTCCTTGACTGTCTGACTGCAACTGAGAACATCAGGGTGTTATCAGCACTGCTTTCATTTTAACTCCCAAACACAGCATTCCATCAGCTGTTACAAATGAAGTTAACTCTATCCTGACTGAAACCAGGACAACTACTCAAGCAGGATCACCTGGAGCAGGTTACACGGGATTGTGACCAGGCAGGTTTTGAGTATCTCCGGAGCAGGAGACTCCAAAACCTCTCTTTATAGTCTGTCCCCATGCTCTGTCACCTTCACAAGGAAGTTTTTCTTCATATTGTAATGGTATTTCCTGTGTTCCAGTTTGTGCCCATTGCCCCTTGTCCTGGCCCTGGGCATGCCTGAAAAGAGACTGGCCCCAGCCTCTTGACATCCACCCTTCAGATATTTATAACTAATGATCAGGTCTCTTCTCAGCCTTCCCCAGGCTGAGCAGACCCAGCTCTCTCAGCCTTTCCTCATGAGGGATGCTCCAGGCCCCTCATCACCCTTGTAGTCCTACATTGGGCTCTCTTCAGTAGTTCCCTGTCTGTCTTGAACTGGGGAGCCCAGAGTTGGACACAGCACTGCAGGTGTGACCTCACCAGGGCAGAGTAGAGGAGGAGGATAACCTCCCTTGATGTGTTGGCTGCACGTTCCTTAACGCACCCCAGGCCATCTTGGCTCTGAGGGCATGTTGCTGTGAGGGCATGTTGCTGCCTCATGGATAACTTGTTCTCTGCCAGGACTCCCAGGCCTGTCTCTGCAGCGCTGCTTCCCAGCAGGTCAGCCCCTACCCTGTGCTGGTGCCTGGGGTTATTCCTGCCGAGGTGCAGAACCCTACATTTGCCTTTGTTGAATTTCATTTGGTGGTTCTTCACCCAGCTCTCCAGCCTGTCCAGGTGTCACTGAATGGCAGCACAGCCTTCTGGTCTGTTGGCCACTCCCAGTTTTGTATCACATTTTACAACAACAAAGCAGACTCTTGTCACAAAAGAGTTATATCAGAGACACGTGACTGAGCTGTTCAACCTGAAGCAGTCAGAACAACAATGGATTCAGGAAGCACTCATGCTCAAGCAGAATGCATACTATTGAAAGATCGCCTAAGGTATTGCAGTCCAAACAAGAACAAAATGTAAAACATGCAGGATTATAAATCACCTGCAGGAAGCACAATTCCCTTCTGGTTTTGAAGTCACACACTGGCTTTTCTAACTTGCAAGGATAAAAGACCCTAAAAGCAACGGAAGCACTCACTGCACTGGGGAACTCCTGATGACTCTCATTGCTCTAGACTTGTCACCAGCTTCATTTTCCTCCCTTGGGATGGTCCAATCCTTCAATGTCTCTCTTGTAGTGAGAGGCCCAAAACCAAACAGAATACTCTAGCTGTGACCTCATCAGTGCAGTTCCCCAGTGCAGTTCCCTAATCCTGCTGGCCACACTAGTTCTGACACAAGCCAGGATGTTGTTGGCCTTCTTGGCCACCTGGGCACACTACTTGCTCATGTTCAGCTGGCTGAAAACTAACACCCCCAGGTCCTTTTCTGTCAGGCAGCTTTCCAGCCACTCTTCCCTAGGCCTGTAGCACTGCCTGACCCAGTACTGATCCTCCTTGACCTCATAAAACTGGCTTCAGCCCAATGATGCAGCCAGTCCACAGCCCTCTGTAGATCCTCCCTACCCTCACGTGGACCAATATTCCCACCCAACTTTGTCTTGTTTACAAGCCTACTGAGGGTACACTCAATCCCTTCATCCAGATCACTGATAAAGATACTAAAGAGAACTGGCCTCAGTAGTGACCCCTGGGGAACATCTCTTGTGACTAGCTGCCAAATGAATGTTACTCCATTCACCACAATTCTTTGCACCCAGCCATCCAGACAGTTTTTTACCAGCGAAGCATACACCAGTCCAAGCCATGAGCAGCCAGTTTCTCCAGGAGAATGCTGTGGGAGACAACATCAAAGACTTTGCTAAAGTCCAGGTAGACAACATCCTCAGCTGCTGGAACATCCTCATGAGCTCCAGAAACACTGATTAGAAAGACTGGCTTTGAGGCAGGCATTCTTTATGCAATGAATACAGATTCGTATCATCTCATACTTTTCCAGGTCATTCAGTATCAGTTTTCCTCCCTGCACATTTGTCTCATAGCATCATAACCCAGCCAGAAGAGTTGCTTTAGTTGTTCTAGGTTTTAGGTAATCTGAGTATTAGGTACTTTGTTTCAGAAGTATCTTTGACCAATCCTTTCCACTATGGCAAGCACTATAATTAATCACCTCAATGCAAAGAATTTAGAAAATTTATTGAATTCAAAACCAAACAAGAATACTTCACTGTTGTGTGTTAGAATAAGTGTAAGGAACTTGGAAGTATGAATGAATGGCTTAGGTTCCTGAAATCCTTTAAGCTGTATTTTGACATTTTTATCTTCTCTGGTGATTAACAGCATTCTGTTCAGTTCATGAGCATGAATTGTTGGAAGGTCTGACATACATCACCATGTTTTGAAACCACTGTAAGAATGCCATACTAAAAAAAGCCTTTTGACCAAATAGTATTATCTCATTATCAGTAGTATTATTAATATTCCAAAATTAATATGTGACTAAGGCTGTTGTATTTCAGGATTTCTTGGCACAAGAGTTTAACAGATAACTTGTTCTGATTTATAAGTAAGGCTCTAACCTGGAAATAATCTCAGTTACTGTGAACCTATTAGGGTTTTTTTCAATTACTTGAATGTTGGGCTAATATGTAGTCCTTGAAATGTTAGAAACAGGCAGTTAGAAGTTTAAAGCATCACCCAGTGAAAGCTAGTTATCAATAACTTCATTTGTTTACTGTGTCATCTCAAGGGTGTGGATGCACTCTCTAGTATTCAGTGATACTCCCATGAAGTTTGACTACGTGACCTCTTGAGATCCCTTCCAACATGAATTATCCTATGATCCTAAGTCACATTTTGTATTTTATTTTGAAGATATCAACAGGCATATAAAATATATGTCAAATATCTTAAATTGTCATAGCTGCAGACATGAATTTGCACTTCACTGAAAATGACATTTTATTAGAAATTACTATCAGTTGCTAACAATTAATAATTGGGACAAATGTTCTGCTTGTACGAAAACGTGCACCTCCATTGGCTTGAAATATCTGCACTGATTTATACAAATAGAGGATTTGCTTCACAGCGTTACTTATAAAATTCTGGGGGTTTTTTCATTAGTTAAAGATGGTATAGATAACTTCTCTCTTACAACTCTTTAAATTACTGTGAATGATATTCTAAATTCTTTTTTCTGATTTGTAATTCATTATTTCCAAGGAAAAAAAACCAAAGCAGAGTATTTTTTCCTGCTTTCTGTGAATCTACTAGAATGTAATCTCTCTTCATCTAAGATCTAGTTCACTTATGAATCAGATGACACGCTTTCTTTAGCATTAGTGAGAATGCAACTAACTTGACTGTAAGAAATTAGAGTCAGAAGAATTGTCACATTTAGAACACACAAGCATGTGCCTGAGCTTCCACGGCAGAACTTGTAGTGCTCAGCTGTCAATGTCAACAAGTGCCAAAGCCAAAAGGTTTAGAACCAGTAACTACAAAAGTGATAGGTGATGATAGTGTTTTCTTTTTTCCAAGGATGACTTTTTTTTCTCTAAAATGTCTCTCATTTGCTTTTCCAGTCAGAGTGGTGGCCAAAGTGAAGCTGGAAGTAAGTTCTACATACACTTGTTGGGGAGAGCTGTTTCTGTGTACTGCTTACCTTTAGATCCAGGCTCTACAGCTTACAGACAGTGCAGTAAACAACCATAAGAGTGCTAAATGTTAGCTAACAGGTAACAAATGAGGTATAGTGGCCAAATTAACTTTCTTTCCACAAGTGGGATTTTGGGCAAGAAAGAAATTTTGTCTTCAGATACTGTGAATCAGAAGATGATAAAACTTTTTGTGTGTGTGTGTGAAGGTAGATCATCCCACAAACAGCACCAGTATAATTGGCAAAATATTAACTTGACTGAGAGTATCTGCACAGGAGAACTCCAGTTCTGAAATTGCCCTTAAAGCTGCATTTTAACTCCTGATGGGGAACTTCAGTTTCAGCTATACTCTGGAGTCCTAACCAGCATGGCTGCAGCAGTTTCACACTGTCAAGAAGACACATTCAAACCCAGTTAGCACGTGTATTTATGTAGCATTCTCTGTTGATCACAAGAGCACAGCTCATCTTCTCAGCTTAGAGTTTAGGTACTAGTCATGGCAGAAGCATCCCCTGGCAGTGCTAAACGAAGCTGTTGCCAGCTAAGTACAGATTTCAGTGACCATTCTTACTAGTGGCTAGAACTGTAGATGGAAACTGAGCTAACCTTGCACTGAAGAAGTTGAGGCTCAAAGGTCAGAACTGAGACCAAAAAGGGGAGCTTACATTACACTTGCCTCTGGCATCTGTGGATGAACGCAGGATGTCACTTTGCTGAGAGTGTTGGTCTGACCTCTTCAATCATCACTCGAGTCACACACAAAAATGAAAAGTCATCAGTTGTCATAAGGACTGGGCTGAAATCAGCCATTTAGAATTCCATCAAATACAGTGCAAAATGCACTTATTTTTAATATTCATGCTCTTGTGATTAGCAGTGCCCCATTAAAAAGCTGCGGATGGCATTCACAACTGGGACAAGTCTAAGTCATGGTTTTAATAAATAGGCCGTGCTGATTTATAGAAAGATTCCACTTGCAAGGATATTGCACAAACTGCACACACATCTGACATACTTAAAAGGCCAGTAATGAATACCCTATTCATCAGCATTAAATATAAATGCATTAATTCACTGTTTTATCTGTTCAAGAGATGTTCCCACTTCCTCCTTCTGATCAAGAAATTTATGATGGGATTGATGATGAAGATACTGCAACTAAGTAAGTTTTTATATCAATTCAATAATTTACTTCTTTAACAGAGTGTTTTGAATTTTTTGTATTTTTTGAGTTAGGCATAATAATTAGGAAGTCTTAGGATGATCAGCAAGAGAGGAAAATTCAGGATGGATTAGTGAAGCTAAAATCTAAGGGTTCTTCCATTTTTGTAGAGAAGTTTTGTTCTATAATTAACTTTGGTATGTCAGTAAAAGCAGCTGCAATCATGAAAGGCCCCAACTACACAGAATAGCTCTGAAATGTTAGCTTGCTGAGTAACAGTATGAAAACAGTAGGCCACTAGATTAACTTCTATATGAATAAATATATCTCAATAACTACAAATGAGCTAACATACATATTTATACTGTAGCATTTTAGTGGTTAGCATTTAGGCAAGTGTCCTCACCTTCTGGTGTGTGTATTTATTTATATATATATATATATATATATATATATATATATATATATACACATTGTTGACAATAGTGAGAATTATGCACATCAATGGAGAATTTAAAGTGGACCTTTAAAAAAGGAATTTTACATTTTAAATTGTGATAATTACATGCATACTCCAAAGGTCTGTATCACAGGATGAAGATAAGAATGGTATCTGGTCCTGGGGAATCTTGAAGAAGCTAAAGGTCAAAGATGACAAAAAGAAAAGTGTACGAGAAAAAACAACCAAAGTCAATGGGGCAGAAGATAATGGAGATTTGTTGTAAGAGTCTGCCAGAAAAATCACAGTGCACATTAACTAATTCTAATAAAGCATTGATCACATGCTACTAACATGTTCTCACAGCAGCCTAATGAATCATGCATCAAATTGCAGCTCAGGATGATACTTTTCTGCAAAAACACTGACGTCCTTTCTCTTCACCTGCAAAATATAATTATTCTCTTAACAAGCTGTATTTATTGCATAAGTGTGGTAATTAAAATATAAAAAAACTTTTATTTTGTTCAAAAGTACTGAAATAATCCATCAACTTTGTGCCATTCTGGTGATCAAAGTTTGCTGTATCCTCAGTTAAAATGTACTTTGCTCATCAGTACAATGTAGCTGAGATAAACTGCTGAATCTAGTCCCGTTAATCCAAATTTTAGGAATAATATGTCAATCAGAAAATAGCAAATATTGTCTTCTCCCCATCTTGCCTAGATGTTAAATCAACAACTGATGTTTTTACCACCATCTTCTCTCATTCAGTTCTGAACCAGTTTACTTTGATGCAGTGGTAAAAATACATAAACCATGAGTATGGTTGGTGTCAGCAGAGCTTCACAATGTCTGGAGATTACTTGGAGCCCTTGTGTTGCAAGTTTTTAAAATGTTTTAAATGATGCAAAGGCCTATTAATGAGATATAAATACTTAATGAACATCTTTTCTTTTTTCCAGCACGTCTCCTTCAAGAAAACAGCTTGAAAAAGGTAATTAATAACCTATTGTTCAGTCTCCATATTGATTCCTGATTATTTTCTCTGTATATGTTACTCTGCATCATGTTAGTCACGAAAATACATCCAAGGAAGGAAACAGGATTTCCTATTGCTTAGCCAGTTCCAGCAAACATATTTCAAATATTGTGACTGATTTGGCTACATATAAGGAAATATAAATATACTGCAAGCTCCCTAGAAAACAATTTCATGTATTTTTAAGAAGCCAATTTTTCCATGTGAGTCTTCCACCAGTTCATTTTATTTGACATTAAGTATGAACAGATACACTTGAAAACAAGCTCTTAGTGCAAGACTTCAAAAGAAGAGAGATGCTGACTGTTATTTTGATGACTTGCGGTGTCTTTGTAAGATAACAGCTTAGCCATGGAATAAAAAGTAAATTCTTACAAGTTTTTAAGGCTGTTGCCTGAACATTTTATCTCCTACTGTGATTTTTCTAGCTCTGGATTGAGGTTTCAAACAATTGCTTGCTCTCTACAAATATGCTGAATGTGATTCAAAGTGTATTCTTGGGGCAGGAAATCTTTTTACTGCTGTGGCATTGCAAGATGGGCTAAAAGCTAACACACATGTGATTCATACCCACTTCTAAGCAACGGTGCATTGACCAGACTGCTGCAGTGCCTGAGTGTACATTAACATCAAGCCCTAAAAATATACTTTGATGCAACACAGTGGGAAATGGACTAATTAAAATGAAGATTAAAGTCTATTGCATTAGCTAGCATGTGCTACAACTTGCTTCAGCTTAAGAAGATTAAAATATCAGTGAATAGCTATTATTATTAATAAAGAGTCTTATTCTGAAAAGGTGGGCTGGTGTTTGTTTTGCACTGTACATGGTGCGAAACAGAGAACCCACAGTTACTATAGATGATAAATGGCTACAGTACTTGCTGTAATTTCTTGTCAACTTAGCAACACGACTGTAGATCGTAACACAATGAATTCACTACTAGAAAGATCACATAATTTTCCGTTCCTTTAAACACTATTGTTTCAGACTGTGGAGACGATGTTTATGATGACGTAGACTCTTCAGACTTCCCTCCTCCACCACCTGAACTCAGGCAAGTGAAAATGGGAATCACTCCCCTGATTAAAAATTCTGTAATATATTGTGAAGCATTTTCAAATTATTTAATACATGCTTTACTTGCTGTTGTTAGGCTTTGCATTTCTCTGTAATGCAGATTCCCTGCTGTAGCAAGGTCTTCTATGGGAATATCAGACTGTTGTAGATTAAGGTGGTTGACATGGCTTCAGAATTTATTAATAGGATGAGTTAAATCAAAGGCTGAATTTTATTGGCACTCAGTGATTGACTAATTAAAAAATTTATAAGAAATTCAGTAAAATATGTTATGATAAAACCAGCAAAAATTACAGATTTGAAGATGACAAGATTCACACTAACTTACCCTAAGGTAAGTTAAATCAAAGTGGATAGATAGATAGACAGACAGACATAAAACATACAGGTACATACAGGCAGAATATTTGGGCCCAACAATATGCGTCACCCACACTCATGAATGTAACTGTGTGTATTTAAACACATAGATAGGTAAGGAGTTAGAGGAAGGAAGCTATCTTAAAGTTAACATTTCCCTCCTCAGTTCTGGAGTGAATACAGTGCATCGCCATTCCTCAATGGGCAATAGTTGAGACTCAAGGAGGCCGGCTTGTCCTGGCCTTCCACGAGTTTGTGCCCAAGAGGCATCCCAGCACAAGGGAGATGCTGGTCACAGTCAGTTGCAATCCAGGAATGCTCAAAAGGTCTCACTTATAATTACTCTTTGTAAGGTCCACACACAATAAGTGACTTTCGTCAGGTACTTTTCAACTTTGGCCCAGCTTAGATGGCAAAATATTCTGGTATTTTCCACCAGTTGTACAGACTCAGAACTTTTCTGACCACCACCCCCTTTTGGGTCATGACCCAGGTACAGGTGCACCAGCTGTCTGGAGGTGATTGATAGTCCTTATTGTTCCCAAACAATAGGGGAACAAGACCGTCATGGTCCAAGTACAGATGTACCAGGCTGTTACGGTTCCCAAGTGAAGCAAGACCCAGGCACAATAAGGGGGTGCCTTAATGCTCTGGTGTGCTGCCCTGGCATATGGCCCAGAAAAGGGGTTCAAGAGGAGGGGGTTGCACCACCACAGGGACTAACTCAGCAGCTGTATGAAAGGCTAACATGTTCAGCTGTTTCCATAATGGGACACGTGCTATTCAACCTGTTACCCAAAGATAATGTAGACTTTACAAAAAATGCCCCTTGCCTAGAGATTCTAGTGTTGATTACTGTTCAACTAAACTATTTTTGGTAGATGTAAAATATTTACTGTTGTAGCAGGTAGATACTTCAAATAATTTTCCATCATCACATGTATCAATACATATATTAAGATCAGAACTTATTAAAATAGAAGAGTAGGAATGACAGCCCCAACTTTTTTTTCTTTTGAAATCAAATCTGTATTGTATTATCCATGGTAGTTTTGTACAGAAAGAAAAACATAGTGAAGACACATGAAGGCAAATGCATTTTCACTAAAATGATCAGAAAGGTTGTCAATACCCCAGATGTGTTGCTAATTTTTATTTTGTCTGTAATTTCTTGCTTTAGTTCAACACCAGCAAGTTTTGGAAAATGTAAATCAGATGAAAAAGATGCACAAAAGCATAAAAAGATGGAAAAAGAAGAGAAAGAGTTCAGAAAAAAGTTCAAAGTAAGTTTTGTTTACATAAAATATAAAGATTAAAATATCTGTGTGGTTTCCTCTAACTTGTATGCCCCAATTGCATGTAATCCATTATTTTGCCTTTGTTAGGTAAAGTATTACTACTTCTAAAAGTAGTGATCTGAGCATTTGTCAGTCAAAATAACAAGCATGGATACACACTTCATGGCATAAACAATTATTTCCCCAATTTCCCCAAATTTAGTAATAAATGAGAATATATTGGTCTCAAAACACATGATCATATCTTTATGTTGACATTTTTAACCACTTTATTTTATTTTTGCAGTTTGAAGGTGAAATCAAAGTTCTTTACTCTACCACCACAGTTCAGGATGTGCCCCAGAGAAAATGGGGGCCTAAAGACTTACAAATTAAACCAGGCGAATCTCTTGAAATTATAGAAAGTACAGATGATACCAAGGTCCTATGCAGGAATGAAGATGGAAAATGTAAGTTTTACTAAATAGCAGTAATACAAATCGAATTGTCAGAGAATGATTGAGTCAGGAAGTGTAAAAAACCCTCTTCCCTGTCATATTAAAGCATATCCCTGTATTCTTCCTTGTCTGGTGTTTGACAAGAGGTCGACTGTTGCTATTTTATTATTATGTTTTAATAGCTGCTTCCCTTTAAAAAAATTAAAACTCCAGTAGACAAGAGATACCAAATGTGAGGAAAAGGACAACTTAGTTATTTAAATCTTGCTTTGCATCAGCTAAGACTGCCAGATGGTTTTGTTGCTTCTGTCTCCCTCTAATTTGCCAAAGAGTACATCCATGACACCCCACAGGACCTAGTAAAAGTAAAAACCTTGCTGCACCTTTAGGAAGCACTTGCTTGTTGATTGCAGACAACAGAAAATCAGTAACAATATTCTTGCTTTGGATTCCAGAGATGGACTTAATCTTTTCACCAGGCTGGAGGGGTCTGGGGTGGGAACAGAGAACTGCCTATGAGCCTTCCTCCCAGCCTGCTGCTGATCAAAGGCGTATGTCCTCCTTGGCATGCCTGCTGGTTTTGGGAGCTTCACAAGGCCTGTCAGCGTTTCTTTGAAACTCTTGGCCAGGGTGTGCACTGGCAGAAGTTTTTGCATTTTTTGGAGAAGTCTGGACCATCTACTGTTGGTTTTGATTTCTGAATATGCTTCTGTTACAGTACTTTTCCCATCTCCTAATGAAAATTTACTTTGTGTAGGAACAGACTGCATTCAGAGTGGCAGCATCCTTCCGGTCACATTTACTTTTTACCTCTGGCTTATGTAGAAGACAGTCCAATGCCATAAACCTCTGGAGAGGGATTCAGTCACTTTCCTTCTATTTTTTCCCCCTCTGTACTCAACTGTTACAGTCTGGAGCGTAGCAGTCTTCCTGGCAGGCTTGCAGGGTGAGGAAGGATTTCTTGCATAACAACACATATGGTTTTCAAAATACGGATTTCACTAGTGTAGCCAATTCCCAAAGAACAGCTTTCAATGCTGCATTTTTTTGAATCAAGTTAATAACAAAGTAGAAACTAGTTCATGTTGGCTGTTTTCCTCACATATTCTTCAAAGCCTTTCAAATACTGACAGGAGCTACTGCTTTGCTATATCTAAGAGAGCAAAACAAATAAAAATATCCTTCCAGAAAACCTCTGAATAGATCCCTTGATTTTCTCATTAATTAGTGAAGTTTTAATCCTACTTTAGTTAAATGCATCCCAGTTTTGGTTATTTGCTCTAGTTTCTCTTCACATCTTCAGGCTACGACTTTACCTTTTGAAAGACAGACTCAAAATCAAGAGTTAAAGATGTTTCTTTTATTTTCTTGCACATTAGTTCTATCATTTGATCATTAACTCAAGAAGCACTTCTATAGCTTTGTGTCTCTATTGGCAGTTAAACAAAATTACAAATTATAATTATGTCTTCCCATCTTTTTAAGCAAGGTCTGATGATCTTTTGAACATATTCTGCTATCACTTACTTTATTTATTAATAAATTATTTGAAATTTCAAAGTGAAACAAGGAACTGATTCTCATTTACTTTCTCAAATTCCTTCTTACTGATGCCTTGGTCTATCTCATGTATTTTGAAATATAGAAGAGCCTTCAATTTACTTTCATGGGCTTTGGTTAAACATTAGGCTATAAAGTGACTTTAGTGCCTGAAAATCTAAGCGGTGTCCTCTCCAAAGCTGCTTTTACACTGTCAGAGAGTAGCTGGCCTGATGAGTCATGGATTTCAGTGGTACCAAGTTATCAAGATGGTGTGCGCTGACCTGCTGCTTTGCTCCTCATTATGGAAGCCACATAAATATGAATAAATTAGTTAGAATCTGAAACTTCAATTTTAGATGAGTAAGTCTGAAAGGGTATGAGATCAACAGGGGTTTTATCTCCCATATATTTAGGGTCTAGAGTCCGTCAGAAGTGCATATGTATGTTTTGCAGCAGTAGGACTTGCACATACATGTCTGGCCTGCCAGCACCCTGGGTTTGTACACCATGGCTGTAAGCAAAGACATTTTACTTTCTTGTATTTCATGTGAGAAAGTTAAAGAAGAAATAGTGAAGATTAGATTAGCCAAATGATTTTAAATTATTCCCCGTGAGACTTCAGAAGTCCTGAAAATGATTGGACGTTGCTTAAAGATAATTTTAAAACCACAACATCTTTAAAAAACCCTCTTAATTTCCAAGCCTTTATCCCAGATAAAATCTGAGGAAAGAACCAGGCTAAGAATATTCTGAATAGACAGAGCTTTCCATACGTGTACTGACTTGCAGTCAGCCGGAGAGAATATGCAGGTGGCTGAAAATCTGTAGCACCGAATTCTCTGACCACTGCAGATTACCTGCAGTTTTGGTAGGCAAAAGTTTTAATAGAATTTACTTAGGTATCAAATTGTCATGACCCCAAAGATACAAATACAGGCAAACGAAGGAAATGATATCTTGCATAGCTGCAACCAAACATTAAATGCCTAGAATTAATTTCATTCACATAACTTTAAGTCTTAATCAGAAGCTAAAGCAGATTAGTGTAAAATAAAAGTTTTCTTTAAAAGTGCAGTGGTTTTTATGTATTATGGCCTTCACCGAGCAAATCACTAATCTACTTTATATATAGCAATTAATTAGTGTAACTATTTAAGCCTCCTAATGAAAAAAAGAAGGAAATTTCCATAGTAATTTTAAATATAACACAAGATCAGATTTCTCCTTTAGAACTGTCCTAATTTTGTACCAACATACTAATGCTTACCTACAAATATGCTATTATTGTTAAGGCTTTCTCTTTATTTGCATATGTTACGCCAGTTGACAAGTATTTCAGTAGGTATCTTTACCAAAGACAGGAAGTTATTTTTTTCCAGAGATTAAATATATTGAAGAAGAGTATGTGTAATTTTATCCAATTTCATTAGTAACTCCACAGAACAACAGGACATTTTTTTAATCTATACAAAAAATTCTTACTGATGATACAAACTTTTAAAGCCATTAGAGTTAGTGATAATTAATTGGTGTATACATCTTAAAAGACAGTTTTGTCCCTGTAGGAAAAAAACATATTTCAGTTATTTATTATTATAAATATTATTATGTAGTTACTATTATACCACATTTTTGAGCTAGAGTTTATGAACTATACTATATTTTCTGTTAATAACTACCGTTTCACACCCCTCGCATGCAACTGGGAAATTAAACTATTGAGATGAAAACCTAATCTTGCACAACCTGTATGACTATTTTCTCCTTTCAGCACTAGTTTTCTACATAACAGAAACTACTACAATGAAACAAGAGAATTGACATTTTATTAATCTGTTAACTACCTGGCGTTGTGGACATATAACTGGTCTTGGAGCTATTGTAGTATTCTGATTACCCTACCTAAGGCAACATGTTATATTAAGCAAGCAGAGAAGAATTATTAAAACTAAGAATGGCCATAGCAAAATTTTCCTCAATTATATGTCCTCTGTACATTATTATCCATCTATTATGTCCTTCCGTCTGAAAGAGACAGAAGACTGCATTTCACTTGAGTTAGCAACATAAGAAATAACATAAGTATTTAAATAAATAACTTACATGTATATTTCAATTTTACAGATGGCTATGTTCTGAGAAGCAATTTAGTTGAGAAGTAAGTACACAGCGATCTTTTTAAAAGAATTATTATAACACTCAATTTTGTTCTAAACTGTTAAATAAAATTGATATACAATTATTTTAGTATGTCATTCTAGTCCTGGAAATTGAGTTCTTATATGGAGTTTAGATTTCTTGAGAGCTAGTCACATACATCCATGCTGGAAAATTTCCCAGGCCCCATTCCTCATTGCTTAACCATAAACTCTGGTTTAAACCATGAAAAATCACACAAATTAAGCATCATTGGTATTACGGTCTATTACCAATCAGCACTTTGATGTGATTAAGTGTATTGATGCCATTTTCAAATGTTTACCTAAAATGGACCACTTTTTCTTTAGACTTATTTTTATTTCAGTCTTACTGGAAATAAGCAGATTTGGCTCAGCATTGCCCCAAATAATTCCATGGTGCTCATTCAGCATTTAGATTCTAATCTAAAACTCTCATCAGACAAAGCCTTTCCATTTCCTTCAATTGGCTTTATGTTAGACCTGTAAATATCAAATCAGATGACACTTTTAGAACTGAAGCCTGCAAACTTATACTGACATTTAACTTATCTATCTTACCTGCTTCCAGAGGTAAGGTTCATACATCTAAGTGACATCTTTTGAAAATTCCCATTCATTAAGCAAGTTTCATTTCTAGACATTACCTAAATTAATAATCTAAAATTCTGCTCCTTCAAATCCATTATGTCTTTGCAAAGTACAGAAACAAGTAAGAACTTCATGGGTATGCTGATTTAGTTTTTATTACTCATCTTTTCTGGGTTTTTGGGGTTTTTTTTAAAATTGAATCAGTGGATAGTTCAGTTTTTATGGAAATATCCCTGAGTGTTTTAGAATAGCTACTTAAAAACTTAAGTTAAAAGCCCAACCTTTCAATATGGTTTTTATGTTAGAAAGAAATAACGCAGCTCTACCATTTACTGAAAATCCTCTGACCTGTCTTACTCAACGATGCACTTGCCTAATTGGCAAATGAATTCCTGGATAGTTACACTATTTTGTATCTGAATGCAAATAGTGATATCTGATGTCTCAATTTTTTAATACTTTTTTTTTTTTTCCAAATTACAGTGATGGAGAGATTTATGATGATATTGGTGATGGTAGGTCAAACGTTTCAAGTAATACATCAACTACAAGTAATATTCAACTACAACAAATAACTTTATCCTTTATCAATGTACTACACAATGCTAATATTTTTCCATTTTATTTTCATTTCAGATTGCATCTATGATAACGACTGATGCAAAATTCTATGCAAGTAAGAACTTCATTGAAGATCAAAATCTGTTTTGGACTTCCTAATTACGAAATCAAGAGAAGTCACTTAAGTTGATTGCACTCTTCTAAACATACGGTTAACTTTCTTTTAGGATTTCAGGCTTTTGTCATCCCTTGCTTTGTATGTCATTCACATTGCCATTTATTGGAGCAATTAAAATTCATGGAATATGAGCTAAAGTTAAGCTTATAATTTTCCACTTCCTTTCCATGTGTGTGACAGTCCATGTAAAAACAGTTCTTCACTTAGCCATACCCAAAGAGGCCAGTTAGGTCTATGAAGGATACAGAGGACAACAAGCCCTCTGGACTACTGAACACCACCAATTGCCACTTTGGGGAAGACAGTATCCTGAAAAGAAAAGCTTCCCTTGGGGATAACAACCTGTTGTGAAAACAGGAAATAAAAAGTGGGCATCAGAGAAGACAATACATTGCTGACCAGCCATTCCAACTGCAATAGCGTTAGCTACACTGACATGTACAGCCACGTACAGTTATTGCAGAAAGTATCTTTTTCTACATCGTACTTTGGATACAAGATTGTCTTCTAAAATTTTATTTTACCATTTTGTAAGTGCTTTTTGACTAATATTAATAGAAAAATAGTAAGTGTTGTATGTGTTGCATGAAGCACTCTGAGATAGAAGACTACTTTATAGCATAGTGTTGCTCAAAATATATTCAAAACATTTAGGTTAAGATTTAATTTGTGTTTAGTTTGGAGATATGTTGCTGTTGTCACTGTAGTAATTTAGGCATTAAAATGAACTTTTGATAAAATGGTTGGAAATAATTTCTAGATTAAAAATATATGTATATTTATCATACCATTTTGATAGTATTTTTTTCTTAACATTTTACACTAGACTTGGCTAAAAGAGAGTGTAGAAGTTAAATGTTTTCATGCTTATCCATTCTAGAAACATTTATTCCTAAACATCATTGGTAATGCTATTATCTGAATGAACAAGTAACAAATCAAACTAAAATGAACAAACAAATCATAATAATAATTTTGCACCTATATATCAGAACTCAATGGAAATCAAAATATGTTTACAGTGAACTCACTGTAAAGAGGGTGCACATGCGTAATGCTTTTGTAACACATATTTGTAATGCTTTTGCTGTAGAGTGAGATAACCAAAAACCTGTAACAACCAATCTGGCTGGATGAGTGTAACTGCTCCTGACAATCAAGTCACCCACTTCCCTCAAGGGAAGTAAGGTTCACTGTGCCAACCAGTGCAATGTAGTAAGTTTAGCTTATAAATAGTAAGTTTAGCTTATAAACATAAACAAAAGTTCTCTCTGTTGAAGTCAGTGGATTTTGGTCTTACCTTCACCAGAGATAAGATTTTATCTTACACAACTAGTTTCTATTGATAGTTCAAAATACAGTAAATCTCTAAGGAGGTATAAATCTATGGGGATAACAAACATAAAATTAACTGTAGAGATAATAGCCTATAAGCTATTTTATACTGTATTTAAAATCACTGATAATACACTGAAAAGCTATAGACAGACTTGAGTTTCCTGTTCTATATTTGCTATTCAACCAGCATCCAGGCATACAAATAGCAATTTTATGTGTAAGCACCCAAAGACCTTGTGTGTTAAGTACGATGAATGTGTCTGGCTCTTTGGCTATGTTATTGGTGGTGGTTTATTTTTCAGGGGCATTCAAAAAGGTATTTGTATCAAATTAGTGATAGGGAAAACACATCTAGAAATACATAACCACTTGTCAAGTGACCAAAAGGATAAATAGTTTTGAAATACACAATCATTTGTCAGTTAACAGTAGGATAAACAGTTTCATTCTTTACACAAACATCTCAAAAAGAGTTTGTGTTAAATTTTAACATACATACTCAGTCTTGTTTTAGTTTTAACTCATAGTAGAATTTTAAGTTTTGCAGTAAGACCAACAAAGGAATTTTCCTTTTGAATATAGTTTATCATCTGTTAAATTATTTCAGGAGAAAACAGACTTCTTTTGTCCCCCTGAAAGAGAAGTGAATTTTGTTCTTTGTGAGATTTTTTCAGTCATATATTTTTAAAAGCTTTTCCATGTTCTTAGCCTTGGTATATTGTAGGTACTGTATTTCCTTACTGATTATACTGACTGTATTGGTCATTTGATACATTAATTCATCAAAGAAAGTAATTGTAAGATACTTTAAAGCTAAAAATCTGTGCATTGTTTACACAGATCAAATATAATGTGATCGTTACAGGGTGTTGAAATGTATTTATAAGGTACTACACACTGAAAAAAAAATCACTGGTATTGTGTATTCTTTTCATTATTTACCAATGTCACTCATTGGATGTTTTGGTTTTTTTTTCTTCTGAATAAAAGTGTGCTTTCTGACAATAGATGTGGGTACACCATCTTCTGCCAAAGTGGAACAACTGTAGCTGAAAAATAACTTCTGAAAACTATCACTGAGCAACTTACAGTGAAAATCAACTTCTCTGTTCTTGCAAAAGCATCACAGCTACAATGTAGCACTTGTTTGTCAATAATTACTATCCATAAAATCAAATGTAAACAGGAAAATCTATACTTAAGCAGTGCTTCTCATCTGTAATTTATTCTATCATCTTTTTAAAATCATAAAGAAAGAAAACGAAAGTTCTCTCTCTAGATATTTTTCCCTCTTAAACTCAATCTGTAATTCTGGTGTATTTGACTGTGCCTACTGAAACATTCCACAGTGTAAACATCAAAATATTGACATAAAAATTAGACTTCAGTATGAACACCCCAGTTAAGGTAAACAGAGCTTTTTTTCCATCTGTGTTGTACCTCTATGCCATCCTAGTAAACAGGCTAAGCAAAACAAAGAGTGGGAGGGCAAAAAGCCCTCTCTAATTCAGGAGCTTTAGAGCATTTCTCTGCTGTTGCCATAGGCTCTGGACTGCAGGAATGCAGCTGATCTCCTGTGCATTCCTGTGTAAGAGGTTTATATTCTCGATCCACATAATTGCAGATCCCTTGGCTACTCCTCCCATGCTGGTAACAAAACCCTCCTGTATGTCCGATGTTGTTGCATAATCCACTTCAACTGTGAAGATCAGTGCTTTAGTAAGGCGAAGGTAATTCTGTGGAGGAACCTAGGTTTGCTGTGTGAAAGAGAGTAGGCCTTACCACTACATTACTTCCTGACAGGTACAGGTGTAAGCACGTGTATGTGTACACGTGTGCATCTGAGGGGTAAACATGGGTGTGTGCATATATGTGTGCATCTCTGTGTGTGTGTGTGTGTGTGTGTGTGTGTGTGTGTGTGTGTTTATTTCATGTCAAGTAAGATAACTTGTGAGGATACTCGTGTAACTTCTGCACAGAACCTCCAGACCGTCCTACACCAAAAGGCTTTCGCTTGTATCTTCACCACAGAGTGAAGAACTCCGATACTGGGAGATGTAAAAAATGAGTTTGCATTTGCACAGGCTCAGTTCTGCCTCCTTGTGTGGGTGCATCTTGAACTCTGTGTGCAGTCTATAATTACATGATGCCTTAATATTTTTTCCCCAGGATCCCCGCCTCATTTAGTGTTTTGGCTGGGTGAGAGTTAACAGAAAGGCAGTTGTTCAGCCCTGCTCATTCAGTTTCTGGCCACTCCTTTATTTAGTGCAAATCTTCCCAAGCCTATGCTGCACCCAGAATTATTATCTTCTCATAGCATTCATCCCAAAGATACCTCAGATTCCCATGAATAGCAATGGATTTATCTTGTGAGACAGGAAAAAAATTTATCCCCATTTTCATACATGAAAGGAAGGCAAGAAGGCAGGGCGATTTGTGGTGCAGATCCTTAATCCCAAATACAAAACCAAAGTACTAAAGTTAAATTAATTATGTCTTTTAGCACTTCCCTAGATTCGGACTTTCACTGTTTTGTCCTTTGCCTCAACATGTGGTTACACACAAGGAGAAAAAACACCTTGTGTTTAAAAAGTATTAGGATCCAAAATTAGTATTATAAAAAGACGATGTTTACAGTCATTAAAAGGGGGCAGATATGGAATTAAAATTTAATTTAAATAATAGTTTAGACTATGTTCTGAAAATTAATAAAAAATGAGACAAGTTCTAGAACTGAATGGTCTCCATTATCATCTCCACTTACATCATTTACTGTCACCCAACTCCCAAGTCACCAGCAAGTTTGCTGGCATGGTTTTGAGCCAGCTCTACAACTTTAGCCAGAATTAAACCCTCATCTGTCAGTGGTCTGGGGACATACCAAGCTGAGACACCCAGACCAATTCTGAAAGAATTCCTTATTTCTCAGAAGCCATTCACCCAGGATAGGAGCACAGCCCTCCAAACCTTGACTACTTATCCTGGCTAGGAAACATGGTAGTATGGCAGCTGGAGAGTTGTCCCAAGCAGTTTCCAGAGTCCTTGCCAGCTGGAAGATAGCTCTGTGCCACTCAGGTTAGCCACAATACTGCTGAATGCCACCACAACATGTCCTCATCTAGTGCAGAGCAGCAGGGTGGTAGCCCCAGGTTGCCTTCTTTGCCTGGGTGGAGGATAACTACAGTGATCTCACAAGGCCTTTCTTTTCTTTGTGTTTTATTCTAGTTGGCTGGCCCCCGAACATACATAGGATTTGTTAAATTATCTGTATTTGCCTCCTTCTAAAGCACTTAGAGAGAGAAGATTAAGCCTTAGTCAAATACAGTGTTTTTGCTTGAGGCTTTTTGTATTGTGGATCTTGATGAAAAGAATATGGGAGACGGTGTGATTTTTTTTGTTTCTTAACACACAGACACATAAATACTGCTTAAACTTAGAATGTTCAGTGTTAGCCAGAAAGTAAGTATGCAAAATATCAGCATGAATGTGAATGAAATGTGAATTAGATGGATATCAAGAGTTTTAAGAATCATTATATGATTTGCATTACCTCAGTAATACAGTCAAATCCTACAGCTCAAGCATCATGAGACAGAAGAAGAAAAAAAAAAATCAGGACTGTTTTGTGGTTTCTTTCCCCTGCCCATTAATTCTTTCTTTTTTGGCCTCATTCCTGATTTTTAAGTTCTTATCAGGAAAAGCTGCCTGCTCCTTCAGTTGTGTGTGGGTGCCCTTCAGGTGGAAAATGTATACAAAACACAGACACAGAATCCAGGACTCACATCCTCCTTTCTTGCTGACGGAAGGGACACTCTCCCAACCTCCCTTCCCTGCTCTTGCAACTCAGCTTATTTCCTGCTCTCTTGCCCTGGATGATGCTGTCACACATCTTCCCGCTCACACAGGTAAGCCCAGTTTCTTCTATACTGATCCAAAAACATCCTTATTTTTTGCTGTCATTGCCCCCTCTCACTGCCTGAGCTGCACTCTTCAACTTGGTTTCTTGATTACTTCCTGTTCCCATAATTAGTCGTCCTTTCCTTGATCCTCTGGCCATGGCGTTCTGTCCTTGGCTTTTGTGTGTCCTTGTTCCTTTCTCTTTTCATCTTTTCAAACCCCTCCCCTATTTCTACATGCCTGACCCTAGCACTTTCATTTTTATTCCATTTTTAAAAGCTGCTCTGTTTAAACACTTATTTTTTGTGCAAGATTCCTAACTCGGTGGGTGACACCAGCAGAGGTTTTATGACTCACCAACCACTGAGAAGACTTAGAATTCTTGTATTTTGCCTTCTACACTGTTTATCCCATAGCATTTAAAATCAGGCCAAACATACCTCCCTTCTGCCCTCAGTATTTGGGGTGGGTTTTTTCAGGACTTAAGTTGGCATACTATATATAAATAAATCTTACCACTGCCATTAAATTGAAAAAAAATAAAGATATTTTTTCTATCCCACACCTTTTTCTGCTCCTGTATTCACAGCGAAGTACTTGCTGCCAGCTGTGTAAAAGTCTGTTCTAAATGGTATCTGACTGCTGAGCATCTCAGATATCCAAGTATTTCAGTATGGATACCATAATGTACAACAGCATTGCTATTAAAATGTTAGCCAGCCGTTGTCAGCCAGTGCCCAAAGAAACGCTAACTGTCATCCTTCAGTTTTAGAAAAAAAGACCATGCAGACTTAGAAAAATTAGTTTCTGCTGCTGTATGGATTTTGAATCAGATGACAATAAATTACCCTTACAGCTTCAGCCCTGTTACTGGGGTTTATTTGGACTAAAACACTTAACAGCTGTGGTTTCTTAAAAGGTTGTGTTTTTTTTTTCCTCGGGTCTCATTAATATGCCAACCATATCCAAACTCAGCACCTGTTGCTTTTCACAGCTTCCACAGGATTATGCAATGCAGAATGCTGTGAATAGGTGCCTAAATGAGAGGTTACACTAATTAACGATCTAGTTAGCAAGCTGCCCAGTTAATCAGGAAGACTTGTTGCATCAGTTGACATTCTGCTATTTTGCAGCTGGTTGATGTTGCTTTAATATGGTACTTACCACCACTCTTACATAATTTTCTGCTAGGCGCTGTATGTTCATTTTTAACATTTTTTCCATTACTGGATGCTAAAGAAATACTAGCATTTTACCTAGTTGAAATCAATTCAGATTTTTATTACTAGTTTTTATTTCTACCTGGATTTAAGGGTACTATATTAATGAATTAATTTAGATTATGCTATTTTCCAAAATCTGAACAATTCCAGAAAAAATGTGGGTTGAAAATTGCGTTAAGAATTGTTTTTTCCTTTAGCAATATCATGTTGCTTTTGCAAACTGCATGACTGATACTTACTGTCTATAGAACTCCTTTTCAACTTCTATTTTATGCAGAAATACATCTATTGGATTGTATTTGAAAAGGCTAATGTAAGAAATGTATCGGGAATATACCACATAAGCCAGGTCAGCAGTCACATCCCAGAACGTAAATCCAGCAGAAACAGCCTCCCTAAGGAGCAAACTGCAAGTTGCACTTTTCTTTTCCTCCAAGCTATTTGGTGAACAAGACACCAAAACAGTTGAATCATAAAACTTAACACATGGGTCAAAAATTCAACAAAAATTATTCAGTATCCTCCTAAACCCTGTGGTTACTCACTAGTGTCCCCTTTGCTTGGCTTGTTCTCTGCACTGTCCCAGTCTGAGCAGTTTGGCAAACCCACCCCTCATCTGTAAATAACTGAAGCCTAGACACCACAGCTGCATCCATACTGGTCACTTAAAACTGCCAGGGAACAAACATCCCCAGGCACTGAACCCTGATGGTCTTTCCTGTCTCATCAGCCAAACTGGGCAGTTTCGGCTCAGGACCCCTGCAAGACTATCCAAAGATGGACCAGCATATATTTACAGTCTCTCTATCTCACCAGTGCCCTCTCCAAGCAATCCCAGGAGGCAGCTGGTTTCCCAAGGCACCAGATGTGTGTAAAATGAAATATCCAATCTTTCACAATGCACCTGCATTTCCTGATGTCTGTCCTTCCTGATATCCAAAATTCTGCTAGCTTTTCAACCAAGCTCTGGCCACATTCACATTTTCTCACATCTTCTGGCAGGGTCCAGGGAAAAGGTGATGTTCCCAGGAGGCAGATGATCTTAAGAGCAAGAGAAAGGACCTCTCCTATTTCTGCTCACTGCTGTGTATAGACTCAGGACACAAATCTCAAGAATGGCTTATTAAAGGACTTAGGACTTATGGGTCACCTTTTTCCCCTTGTTTCTTTTCCCACATCCTCTGAAGACTCAGCCCTTTTAATCTTACGGTGCAATACTCTCCCTAGCAGATTGCAGTGCCTTCTGTTGCACAACAGCTGCAGCTGCCTCCTCCTGCAAACTGTTTTGTACCACTGGACAGAGAGATGGGGTGTGCAGGCTCCAATTGCTTTACACCCACTCTGTGGCACTCAGAGGTCTGAGAACCTCAGCGCTGCCACAGGCAGGCATTGTGCAGCTCTGCTCTAGAACAGGCTGTTACTTCTGAGTGACTGCTGGTAGTACAGAGCTGCCAGGAACTTAGTTTGATATTACACATTTGATGAGCTGATGTGCTGTAATCCATTGTCTCAAACTACACAACTTCTAAACCAAATGACCACCAGCACCTCTTCCTGACCTGATGCTGGTGAGCCAGACATTTTTACAGTCTGAAGTATTTTTATGTAAGAAAAAAAAAGAGTTATTTTTGTAATATCAAATAGACAACCCAGGATCTGGTTGACTATTGGTTCAATCTTCTTTGATGAAGACTAGTTCATTTATTCTATTCTGTTACTAACTAAGTTCTGAGATACTTCATTCAATCAGGGATGGTTTCTTTATACCCTCCTCTTTTCATACCCCCACGGCCAGTACTTCTTGGCTGCAGAAAATAGAGTTGATATCCTACCCTTTCCTAAACAGTTGATGGCTTTCATGAGAAGACAAAGATTAAACAAATAAGGCAATCACAAAAATTCTAACTAACAATATAGAGATAGCAAAGGAAGCAATGTTGTTTTGTTTTGGTTTTTTTTACTTTTTAATCTCGTTTGCCTAATTTTCTCCTCTTCCTGTTTTTCCCACCATCATTTGGGATTTACCATCTATTTAAGGCCAATTGTATGATATTGCAAATTGAGGAAAAGTGTTACTGATACATCTGCATAACATAAAAATGCTCAAAAACTACATATCACTGTAGCTCAGCGGAATTCAAGAGGTTAACGTACCTGCATAGCTTGATTCAAGTTTTTGCTTTTTCTCCTCCTACATGTGTATAAAGGGCAAGCTGCAGCTGGTGTAACTTCACTTTGTTCCACAATTTAAACAAATTAAACCAGGTAAGGCTCTGCCCCTAGCTTGTCCCTCACACCCATATTTCTTCATTTGGTCCCAAACAAATGGAAAGCTCTTCCCTTTGATCTTCCTACTAGATTTTAAACCTGAAGACTTACAATTCATGTAGTAATATCCTTGTGCTGGTTTTGGCTCAGACAGTAGCTGTCAAAGGGGCTATGTATGGGATTTGTGCTGTAAGCAGTGCTGATAATACAGAGATAGTTTCGTTCCTGCTGAGCAGTGTGTGTAGAGTCTAGACCTCTTCTTGCCTCTCATTCGAACCCCCAGCAAGTAGGCTGGGGGTGCATCAGGAGTTGGGAGGGGATACAGATGGGACAGCTGACTCTAACTGACCCAAGGGATATCCCATACTGTATGGTGTCATGCTCAGCGTATAGAATGGAGGAAACTAGGTGGTGTGGGGGGCTGACTGCTGCTCAGGGACCAGCTGGACATCAGTTGGTGGGTGGGGAGCCATTGGTTTTCCTTAGCATCACTTGTTTCTCTTATTTCTATTTTTGTTGTTTTCGGTTTTTTAATTATTATTCCTATTGTTGGTATTACTGTTATTATTATTATAGACCTGTTCTTATCTCAACCCGTCAGCTTCCTCGCTGCTGGGGCAGGGGAGTAAGCAAGCATCTGCATGGTGCTTAGTTGCCAGCTGGGGTTAAACCCCATGACAGTCCTATACATCATGTTGCAAAACCCCATGTGGCATTTAAAAATCTGCCATGGGCAAATTCCCACATGTGACAGGGATCAAAAGGGACCATCTTCTGACTGGGAAAGAATGGAACAAAGCAGTTTCTTCATAAGTCCTTTGCAAGTACACTCCAAAATGTAGCTGTAGCTTTAGAAGCCCCTACCCACCACTGAACATGCAGAAATATTTTAACCTGGTTTCAAGATTAACCTGCCTCTGCAAACCTCCAGACAACACTGGAAGTTTACTGTTATGCTTTTATATGTCGTGCTTTGCGGGCTGGAAAGGAACTATGCCAGCAGCTCACAAGAAACTCTGCTTTCAGTGTCCCCAGCTTTAAGAGATTTACTTATCTAAACAGGGAAGTTACATTCATATAAAAACGTAAATGAAGTAGTAAAATCGAGCTAGTCTGATTCCCCAGTTGACCATTAAACCACCTTTTCTTTAATTTGATTCATTGTAATTTGATTTACAGCAATTTAGACATGGAAAAACACAGGCTGAAAGGCTGCCTTATGCTGCATCAGCTGTAATTTGTGACACAGAAAAGCTATCAGACCAGTGAAATTAATTTCCTCTTTGGTATTAATTTTCCCCCTCCAAATGGACAAAAAAGCGCTGCTTTTTCTTTTTTGTCTTCTTCCACACTTCTCCCCCTACACACTCAGAGCAAAACACTGGCTGTTGAAAATGTATAGAAGATTTGATAGGTAAGGAACCTTTCTAATTTTTTAATGAAACTTTTGAGATTCCATCCCCATTTAATGTGAGTGCAGAACATGGGAAAAGCTCCAATAATAGATCACAAAATGTCATCTACTCTCACAGGGTTAGGACTCCTCATACCAGCAATGACCATGACATTTTAAGGGCCAGACTGACTTTGCAGCATGCATTTCTTTTTTTTTTCTTTTTTTCTTTTTTTTTTTTTGTGGGAAGCTCACATGAATCTAAGTGGTAGTTAAAGTTAAGGCATACTTACTATTACCCATTTCACCATGATACAAACTTTAACATCTAATGCTGGGGTTTTTTTTCCCCCAATTGTGGAAAATATTAATTATACATCAAGCTACCTTCAATGTAGCCTTGTGGGTTACCACTTAAAACTGACTTCACAGAGTTACTTTACAGAATCCTAGTCTGGTAGGAGTTGGAAGGGACTTTGTGTGTCATTATCAGAGACAACCTCAATTTTGTCTGTGTAATTCAAATATAACTGGAGGAGATGTGGGGTAGACAGAGGAAACTGGAGCCCAGCATATTAAGTACAAAAATTTTATTATTAAAGGGTGTCTACAGGAACAAATCTGTAAAAAAGGAAATCTGCAAAAAAGTACTCAAGAGTATAAATATTACTCCTTTCTTACTCTCATTTGTTGGAAGAAGAAATTCTGGTTCTTATAAAATATGTCTCTCTGACTTCATATCTATAAAGGAACAAGTACTGTATGGCACTAGCATTTAGCATTTTATGTACAGATTAAAAATTCAAATCCAATCCAGAAGTTTAAAGGGGCCAACGCTTAGTGCTGTTTCAAAGCTCATGTGAAATTAATTAGTCCCAGCAGAATTTGCAGTAAACAGGATACAATATTGCTACCACAAGTAGTGGTTAATTTGGCATTTTCAGGAAATCAAGGGTTCCCTGGACATGGAATTTTAAAGGGCAGCCCCGAGGCATATTGATGAAACTATTTAAGGAAGTTTGATATGGCTTGATCATTATGCATGGATGAGATATTTATTGTTTAGACGTTCAGAGAACCTGGGGTTCTTCAAGAACATTAGCCTAATATTTAATAAGCAAAAAAAAAAAAAATCAAAATACAGAAGTTGTTGCAAATTGTATTTTAGATATGCTTGACATAATCCTATTCAAACAAGATTCTTGTCTGTGTATTATGAACTGGTATGCCAGAAAGTTTTTCTACTTTTTCTACTGGCTGAATTGTTTTTAATCTCCTAAATCGGTATTAATATTTTAGAAATGGACCATCCAGCGTAAAACTAATTTACAATTTTTGAGATTAATGTTCATGAATACTTAATATCAGCTCTTTAGAAGTAATGCAGGATCTGAACTCTAAGACCTCAAGAGAAAAAACACCGAGTTGAAAATGATTTGACTACAAAACAGAAAAACAATTAACCTGAGCCTACTAAGTTGTTTGTGTACAGCTGTATACCACATTTCAATTTTATTACTATTTGCTGATTTTTTTCCTGAGAATTTGGGAGGTCTGGGTGCAACCACCTGCCTTGTGAGATCTGCTTATTTAAACTTCAGCCTGCAACGGACAAGTGCAAACATTTATGTATGTAAGTGTACTGCTTCTTGCAGTGGGACTTCAAGGACTTGTTTAGAGACACACACTTAATTTTTAAGCTTAACAAGTATCAACATTTGAGACTGCAGAGAAAGACACTGCAAGTACATCAAGAAAGCAATGAAAATACGTGGTTTTTTTCCTGCTTTTAATTACTTATAAAAACGGAGAGCGCAGAAAACATCCGGTGTACAAAGCCTATGGTCATGCCGCATCCGCGTGAATTACCATCTCACCGCAAGGCAAGTAAGTGTCGCTTAAAAAGGAAAACGAAGGGAGAAAACCTCACACACATATATACATATATAAACCCAAGCAAAAAAAAAAAAAAAAAGAAAAAAGAAAAAAAGAACACCAAAAGGGAGAGGAAAAGAAAAAAAGCAGCGATTTCGCCTCACAGACCGATCCCTTCAGATGCGGCGGCAGAGCAGTTATGTAGGAAGCCAGCTCGCAGAAGGGCAGGCTCTGCAGGAAAACGGCACTTCGCCACGTTTTCTCCCTCTCGGATGCCTCTCCGCTCCCGCCACCCTGCTTTTCCCCTCCCTCGGCTCTGGCCTCTCGGGGCCGAGCTGCCGAAGGAAAAGCCCCTGGAACCGCGCTGCTCTTGAGCGGGCCGGTGTTTCTCTTTCAGCCACGTTTCCACCGCCTCAGGACGGCGGGCGGGCTCGAAAGGCAACAAGGCACCCACCATGCCGCCGTGGGAAGCGTGACCGAGGTGGGCTCCCAGCCAAGCGAGCCCTCCGTCACCGCCCCGGGGAGGCTAAGGAGCTGCAGCCCTCACCCGCCCTCTATTTAAGCCGGCCGCTCGGAGCCACCAGGCAGCACTCCGACACAGGAGAGAAGCCGCGGCTAAGCGACGGCCTCTCAAGCGCCTTCGGCTCCGCCTCGCTTCGCCTCCGCCTCGCTTCGCCTCGGCCGCCCCCGTGCTCCTCCCGCCGGCGGCGCGGGCAGAGGAAGGGAAGAGCAGAGGAGGGGGTGCCGGTCGCGGTGGCGGCTCCGCGGCATCTCCTCGCGAGAGCAGGCGAGGTTTCCGGTGTTGTGACTGCGGGGCCGTAAACATGGCGGTGAGTCTCCGCGCCCGCTCGTTGAGGCACCTCCGCATCCGAGGTAAGGGGCCCCGCGCAGGCCGTGGCGGCGGGCTGCTCCCACGCCGGCTCTCGCTCCACGCCGGTACTCTGCCATCCGCTCCGTTCTCTTCCTCCCTTTCTCCTCCTTGAGCTTCTTCCTCCTCGCCAGCCTAATGCGCTTCTCTTCCTCTGTCCCCGCAGGTCGGAACGATAGTGGCGAGGAGAACGTCCCCCTCGATCTCAGCCGAGGTACGGTCTGGGGGCCGGCGTGGCGGTGGTCGCCGTTTGCCCCTCTCTGCGCGGCCGAGGCGGAGGGCGGGGGAAGCCGCCGGCAGTGAGCGGCCTGGTGCTCCGGCTCGGCAGCGGGGGCTTGGGGCGGGGGGTGGATGGGGGGAGAGAGGAGGAGGAGGCGAGGAGGGAGCGGAATGCCGGTGCCCAGCGTCGGTGGGCTGCCTGGCGTCCTGTAATGAGCGGAGCTGCCCGTAGGTGGAAGCCTCGGCCCCGCCGGCCGCAGGGCAGCGCGGGCACGGTGCTGTGCCGCGGCCACAGGGCTGTTTTCTCCTGGCCATAGGCGGCGGGGGGAGCCCCTTCGCACGGGCGAAGGCTCCTCTGCCGATTCTGGGACTGCCTTCGGAGGAGGCCGTTGCTTGTAGACGGGGATATTTACAGCATTTGCCTCGCGGTGGGGCTGTCCGCGCCGCGCCCGTCGGCCTCGCCGCCGGGGCTCCCGCCGGCCGTCATTCCTCCCGGCGGGCCGGGCCGTACGTCTCTGGGGAGCAGCTCGGCAGTGGCGGCTGGTCCTGCCGTCCCTTGCCGTATATCCTTGCCTGTCCTAGGCCGGTTGGCCGCGGTGCTTGGTGTGAGCCTCTTGCGGTGAAACCAGATAGGCGCACATCTCCCCTTTACTTATTAAACTGCTCCAAATATCCTCCGCTGAGCTGAAATGTATGAGGGGGATAAGAGGAAGGAAGCTACATAACATATGCTGCCCACTAATTTTCCCTCAGACAAATAGGAACTCATTCCCTACCCAAATGCATAGCATCATGCCTTGCTGAGGGCTGAGGTGAGGGTTAGATTCTCCCTAGGAGCCAAATAAAAGGCTGGAAAAACCCCAGAACAAAACCCTGCCCCACTAGAAGCAATGATCTTCCTTGGGGCAAAAGATTTTGGTCTGGGGGAGGGAATAAAGTTGATGCTTGTACTGTAGCTGTTATGCTTCAGGACATCCAGGACTGCTGCTATCCTGAAAAGATCCATTTTATGAGGCAATAGGGAAATGACAGAATCATTGAGACTGAAGTGCCTTGTGAAATGCAAAGGAAGTACAGATATTCACGGCATCATTACAGTTTTCACAGTACCAACAATTCCATCTCTAATTCTTTTTCCCTCACTGTGGTTGAGCTATGTTTTGAATTTTTACATATAAGCAGTCCTACCATGGGCTGAAAGTTACCTCAATGTAAATGTATCATACTTGCAAAAACATTTGAGTACCTAGGAAAAGTGCTTAATTTTTTTTATCTTTAAAGAAATAGGCTCTTGTCTCCTCCTACCCTATCTCCAAATGGATATTAGGGAGACAGTCTCTTTAAAATGAAAATGAGTGGAACTTTTGTGAACAAAATGTTACAAAGGCCTTAATTCCAACAGGACACAGTTATTACTGTGAGCAGTGGTCTCTGTTTATGAAGTTTACATAATTGTGTAGTAATAGGTTTAGTAACTTTTTTCTGTTGTGTAAGATACTGAAGTGTTTTGATATGAAAGAATGGTACTCAGATTTATATGCTGTAGGGGTAATTTTTTGATGTGATCTGTTTGAGTTCTTTACTCAGAATTTAATAGGTGACTATCATGATACTTATTTTGGTGTGAGGTGTTTTCAGCCACTTACTGATTCCATCGGCTGCAGTAGTAGCACTATAACTATTGCATATGTATCTTAAAAAATACTTAGGGAAGATGCAAAATGTTTTTGAATATAATGAAAAAAGTTGCACTGTGTAGTCCCTATTAAAAATGTTTTGGTGTTTGCAGTTGAGTAAGAAGCTGCTTTAAATTTATCTGTGAACACATTATTGAAAACTTGAGGGGTTTGGGTTTTTTGTCAGAGAAACTACAGCTGACTGGTAATTTTATAGCTATCCATGGTAGGTATTAACCTCATTTTAAAGAGAAAACAAAAGTAAAAAGTTTAAAAGGCTCAGGAAGACATTAACTAAACTAGATAACTTGATTTCCAAACTGAACACAATGAATGTTTGTTTTTCCAGCTGTTACAATTAGTTTAAATATTTTAAATTGTTGCCATAGTTCTGTAGTACTAATGCACTGTTTTGATTCACTGTGTTGAGCAGATCACATAGTTTTGTACAGGGCTCACATTTTCAGTAACTTAAAAGAATATTCTGATGTTTTTTCTTTGCCCAGACAGCTGAACTTTGTGTTGATTAATGTGAAGTATCTGATTTGGCCTAAGTAGACAATTGCCATAAACAGTTCCACAGCCATATGTTTCTAGTTACAGTGGGCTCTTTATTACAAACATGAAATTGTATTGGTATTGTCTCGTTTCAAACAGGTTGTTATTGGTGATGGCTTGACAAACATCACTTCACATATAAGTCAGACACACATTCATTAGTCCGTACCTGTGGACTATTTATTAACTATGCTCTTTCCATGCAAGAGGCAGGTGCTGTTAAGTATTTCAGAACTAGTAATCGATGTGGGCAGGGTGCTAGCCTTGTTTGTGCTGCTTTGGGTCTTACTACTTCTTCCTGGCTTTTTATGCAGTAAGGTTTGGGGAGTGCTTTGATGCTTGTGGAGTTGATCTACCTTTCTCTGCGTCCTATTTTGTTTGCTCTTTTCTCTGCTGCTGTGCTTTGGGTTTGCTCATCTTTTTCCAGAATGTTTCATGTTGTTTGTTCTCTTACATGTAGCTCCAGGCCTGGAGGTTGGTGGCCCTGCCTGTGGCAGGGGGTTGGAACTCTATGATCTTTGGGGTCCCTTCCAACCCAAGACCATTCTATGTCTTTACCATGACTGGTATAGTAGGTTTTTAATCTCCTGAGCTTCTTTGGTGCTCTACTGTTTTTAAAAAAACGATATCATGTTTATGAAGAGCATTTTATATGATGGTGCATTGTCTCTGTGAGCTATGATAGGTGCCTATCATTATATACAAGATTAGCCTGGCTAGAAATGATAATGTAAAGTCTGTGTTTTGCTGTTTCTGGTTTTGGTGTTTGGTGATCAATTTTGTTGTTGCTCATGGGTTTCCCCCTCCCCTAAACTTCTGGGCCACTCAGCCCTGGTTCCACCCCATCTTTTAAGAGGATTTTGATAAGCCTTTTCTGACCGTAATTTTAAGAAAAACAGTTTGCCAAAAGGATGATCAATGCTGAAAAAATTGTCCCCAGCGCAAATATCATTGAGCATAATATTGGCATAGTAAGAAAAAAAAATGTAGGTACAGGTCAAACTCGTTTTTGTCCACTTAAGGTTATGTCTTGTTGAATACAAACTTTCAATTAATAATAGGATTCTGAATACTCAGGTTTTGGCCTTGTGTTACATTACCTGCTGAGAATAGAACAGAAAAGGAGGACAGACTTGCAACCAGTGCAACTCCCATCACAGTGATGTGGAAGGAATTAGCAATGGGAAGAGACAGATTGGTTTAATTAGACTACTGAAATCAAGCTCATAACTTAAGTCCAGAAAGGACAATTG
Source organism: Hypotaenidia okinawae (assembly GCA_027925045.1). NCBI lineage: Eukaryota > Metazoa > Chordata > Aves > Gruiformes > Rallidae > Hypotaenidia > Hypotaenidia okinawae. The sequence goes on along the minus strand of BSDF01000005.1, from coordinate 17,926,343 downwards.
GAGTTACTGGCCAGCCTAGTGCATTTGGTAGGAATTCTTGAGTTGAGTCTGGTAATAGTGTTTGTCTTGTGGTTACACACACTATATGGTTTTAGCATAATTGATCTTTGTTTCTGACTGTTTTACAGGTATTCCAAGCAGAATTACAGAAGCTTGTACACTTCACAAAGCTTTGAGCACTGTAAATGGCTTGTGTAATCAACATTTCATTTTCTGGTCTTTACCTGAATCACATTCTCCTGCTGGGTGACCAGTACCTTCTCCTTGGTTGGAGTTTCATCTGTTGCCATTGGGTTGTGAAGGCCCAAGTGGTTTAGAACTTACCTAGTTGACAGCTGTGTCTCACAGTATGTGATCTGTATTCAGGCTCCTTTAAATGCCTTTCCTTCACGGGATCCCTGTTCTGTAGCCCAAAGCCTGCACTGGCTATTAGGAACTTCGCTGATTTTGTTTGATTGCTGAAGCTTTCGGCAGATACAGAGGTGACAACCGCTGATGGTCAAGTGCTGTGCCTAGCTGTATGTCTTCATTTCTTCCTTGTTGAATGTAACATTCTTCACTTCCTGATAGCATACTCTTTTAATTATGTGAAACATACCTTTCTGACATCAGTACTTTATTATTCGTAAATGTGCATTGTGAGATACTACTTTGATTTAGTAGCTTTTCTTGTACATCGGTTCTCTACTTTGTAAATGTTGAGTTTTCTAGCTACATAATGAGACAGATAGGAATAAAGTAGCTGAGAAAGCTGGCTTTTTTTCCTCCCAGAGAGCAAGTTTCACAAAATTGGCTAGTGTTATCTGAGGAAATACCCTTTTTCTTTTTTTGCCTCCATTGTCCATAACTTCCTTCTGTCATGTAGCTAAAAATAAGATACAGACGTTCCATTTAACTTCATGAGATCAGAACTGAATTACTTTCTTTACTGTGCTTGCATCACTTTGAACCTTGTTGTATTTGATTCCATGTGCCCACATGGCAAATTGTAATGCGTTGCATGCAGGGCAAGCATCTTGGGATGCTATTTGGAGCTTACAGCCCACAAAAATGTCAAGCATTTTCAAGGGTTATTTGTGGGCTAGGCAAAGAAGGCTGGATGAATTTTGTTTCCAAATTCAGTTTGAGTTGATGAGGCCACCGTTTCCAGCTTCCTTCATCAGTATGGAAGGAGGAGGGAGGGATGCCGCGCACCTGTCTGATACTGAGAGCTTAAGTAGTGGGGGAGGGAAAGAGAAATACTTTTGGAGTGAGTGCAACTAGGTTGTAGGGAGCTGGTGCAGAAAGATTAGGTAGCTGTTGATACTTTCTTGGTGGCTCAAAGGCACTTCTTACTAACGGCAAGACTACAACTTAAAGCTTTTAAATTCTTCTTGCATAGTCTTTCAATATGTGGTCTGAGCTGAAAATATAAAATAAGGCTCCACCATACTGTAGATACAGTATTTTAAAAATACCCAAGTAAATGAAATGTATGGGTACTTTCACCCTTGCTTTGCAGTATACCATCATTGTGATGGGCAGCTATAGCAGGATGCTTGCGTTAGAGCAAATCTCACAGAGCAGTAGCTGATTTTTGCTTTGCTCCCTTATTTGGGAATCTGTAACAGAAGCAATAATAGGAGCAAGAAGGTAATTATAACTTCTTTTTTAGCTCTTTCGAGATATAAAGGGGTAACTTGAAAAACAGCTTGAGCCATAACTTACTTGTCTTGCTGTGCTATTATTGTAGATTGGGTTTTTTTATATAGGGAGACCAAAAAGGAAGTGATCAATGATCTTGGCCTGCTAACTTTTTGGGCAGCGCATAACCCTTTAGTAGGCTTTAAAAGTAAGGGAGGTGCTGAGTATATGCATTCCAGAATTAAGGCATACACTTAGCTTTCCTGTCTGCACTTGTGCTTTAGTTGACCATTGTTTTGGAATTCTATAGCACACTGGGCTAGTTAAATTAGTAACACTTAAGTACCTTTGGCCTTGCTTCATAAGGTATTACTGGTTTTACAAGCATAAGATTTCTCAGAACTACTAAAGTGGTGTGTGCATACAATATTTTCACTTTCCATTCCTTGAAAACAGGAACAGCATTTTTAATGGAGGAAAAGTCTTAACAAAAGGCAACTTAAAAGCATTTTGACTTGCTTACCTAGCATTGAAGTATTTGTAGGAGCTGGGCACTACAGTGTCTTTAGTTCTTTGTTGATATATGTCTTTTAAATTTTTGTATACAGAATCTCCTTAATTTCTGGGTGGATTCTTCATTTTTTTGCTGCTGTGGTTCACCTTGGTCAACAAATGTCAGAATTTTTCTTCTGAAGGGCAGAGAATAAAATGACTCTTCTAATACCTTTTAGTTTATATTGATATTTGACAAAAGAGATTGTTCTTTGATTTGGATTAGTATAAATAGCTTCTTAAGCAATGCAGTATTTCCACAGTTATAGTATTGTGTTCCCCCCCATCATTTGAATTTTAGAAACTGTTAACTACCAAAATCTCTAGTTTCATTTCTTGATATGAGTGTTTTAGTCTGTCATAAAAGTTCTTAAGGTTTTTTCCTTCCTTCCCCTCTTGCCTATCTTCCTTTAAGATTAACACAATCCTTAATTTCAGGATTTTTTTTTGCCAGAGCCTATCCAGTTTAGATGGTATGTAAAGCAACACACCCCTCTTCATAATTACAGTAAATAAGGAAGCTATGTCAATGATAGCCTTCCCAGAAAGAAATACATCACCTGCTTTCCCAATCTCATGATCTTTATGCATACTTCACCAATTACTTAATAATTACAGAGATTTTCCCCTAATAACATTGAAGACATGCTCAACTGCAAGTAGAACTTTTCTCTTTTAAGTGGGAAGAAATGAAATAGTTATGGTGGAAAATTTCTGCCTTCCAACTGTTTACATCCATACAAACCCAAAATGCAGAAAAAATACGTTCAAGAGGGTTACAGGAGGGCTTGAATTGATGTTGAAGTGATGGCTGTCTAGTTTGAGGGATTGTGTTGGAAGATTGGATAAGTTTCTTATTTCATGCTAATTGAGACTGTGGCCTGAGACTTGACATGAGCAAGCTTCTTAACTGAGATACTAGCATGTGACTTGAGGCTTTAATAATTACAAAGTACAGGAGAGGTTTGCTTTACATTAGAAGTGTTTTTATCTGCATGCCAGGTAGAGAGACCCTGTAGTGTGTGGGTGAAGCTGTCGACTGAGCAACATTCCTGTGAGTTCTGATAGAGAAGGGAAGATGCCACAGTGCTGCCACACAAGTGCTAGCTGATATTTGACAAGCTGTTTTGGGTGGAGCACTCGTGTATTTTGCTTTACTTTAAAAATCTGTAGCATTTTATGTTCATGTATACTTCAGAAATTACTTTTTCATTTGTCAGCCATTTGTTGTGGTGTTGGTAAATTTGGATAGAAGTATCAGGAAAAAAGTAGGAGTTAGCAAAACTTCATAACATCATTAGTGAAGAGTGAATCCTTGCATCTGATGAAAAGCAGTAGTGCTAGTTAAACATGTGTGAGAAAACGGAGTAAAAAAACCCACCAAAAAACCCAGCACAACACCCAACTAAAACTTCCAAAGAACAAAACCCCCTACTCCCCTGCTTACAGTTGTAATTGCTTAGTTATGTGACTGACTTCTGCAGTTGGCACGTACCTGAAAGCTCCGTAGAACTTGGGTTCTTACGTTTCTGTTACTCATTGGAGCGTAGCAAGCTGTATCTCAATAGCGGCCTGAGTAGGTTTGGGTAACTAAATATTGTGAAAGAAGGATTTTCTACCAAAATCTACCTGGACATCAGTAACACTGGAATCAGTATTATTCGTTAATAAATTAGTCTGCATGTTAGAGCCTTTATGAAGGTTTTCTAAAAAGGGAGACTTTGTTTCTAAGTTCACTATTTCTCTTTACTACCTAAACCTTTCCAAGCTCACTTTAGTCCAAGTGCTACGTAGTGCTATGGTTTTGGCTACATTTGACCATTTTTTTAGGTCACAGCTCCTAGAACATTTCAGGAGGCTACTTCTAAAATTACTTACTTTGTGGAAAATATTTGGAACTCAGATGTAAAATGAAAAGCACAAAGATTTTCTTTTTGGTTGGAGGAATGAGTAGGGAACAAAATTCATCCTGTATCATGAAAGTATCAAAGTATCAGTGATACTTTGAGTGACCTTGTGATTCTGACACTGAAAGGATTGCAGAATGGTAAAGATGAGCTATAACAGTTACCTGTATTTGAACCTGACTGCTGTCAATTAGCACTAGTTTGGCTAAAACAAAATGGGTGCATCTCTGTACTCTAGCAGCATATACAGCATAATCTGTATTTGAAATGGACTGCAGCTGTTAATTTAAGACTCAGAATGATTAGCAGGAGATACTTATGTATAGAGGTAAGGTATTTAAAGCAAAAGGGTATGGCCTTGATTTATGGAAAAATGCAAGAGAGTAACAAAGAATAACTTCATTAATCTCTTCATGTAAAGATGCATGGTGAATGATGCAGGGATTTGGGTTTTTTAGCTGCATAAAAGGCTGGCTTTCTGCTTCAAGTGTAGACAGATAATAAATATATTTTAAAATAATTACTTTATAAAAATAGAGGACTGTTGAGAACAGCTGTTACCTGAAATTTACATTTCAAGAAACCCGATTAAATATACAAGTAATCTTTTACCCTTGTTACCTTATGAGCATCAGTGAAATCAGAATTCAGCTTTCCCAGCCTCATATCTAGGGAATTTAGAACATGTTAATCTCCTTTATGCAAACTTTATGTGATTCTCATGAGTAGACTTGATGGTGTGTGGGGTTTTTTGTGAAATAATAAAAAAATCCCTGATTACATGAAGGTGGTGTGTTCAGCTCAGTTTAAGTTAGCCCGTTACTTAAATGGAATAGATTGACCAGCAGATTAGGTGTCTCCTGTTTAAAGAGTTGTACTTAGATCTTGTGAAGTTCATAACTACGCCACTTCCTGTCCCTTCTCTGAAAATGGCCCTTTCAGGAGAAAGAGTGAAAGTCTTCAACAGTCACAGCTACAGGCAGGTGAGACCTGTCCTGTCCCTAGTACCAGGGGTTGGAGTTCCCCAGCATCAAAAATCACTATCTTGAAATACAGTATCTTAAGTGGGATAGCTGTCACATGGCACATTTGCCACAGTTTAAAGGTTTCCTGCTGCATTTAGTGCTGGTTGTGAATTCCTTGGAGTTTTTAGTTGTTTAATGGTTGAATTTGAGGGTGTTACTACTTTGCTGTTTACGTGTCTTGCCAAATTGCCCTTCATGTCTTCATCTGCAAACTGGGTGATCCTGCATCTGCTAGTGTTGCTAGGCTTTTTCTTCTTTCATGGCACTATGTAAAAGCATATTTCTGAGCTCAATGGCTGCTTCCTGGCAGCTTGGAGTTCATCAGTAAGGGCCAAAATCTGACTGGACAAGGCTTAGGTTTTCATGTTCTTTACCAAGTGACAGCAATGCAGAGAATAGTCAAAACGTGAGTTGGGAAAATGTTCTTAGATATGAGCATACTTTTCCCTTTCACAAACTTTCTTCTAACATCAGTGATGTTATTAATGTCTAGTTCCAGAATATTCAGACAAACGCATGATCAGAATTTTTTAGTAGTTTTGAACGGACACATGCCTCATGTGCTCATGAAATGGTAGTGCATTTTGTTAAAGCAGCTAAAAATTGTGCCTGCCCTGAGTTTTGCTTTTAGAATTGGTGGCAGGAAAGAAGAAAATGGGTTGGAGGAATTTAAGATAACTTTCTAAATGGTTACAACGAACTCATATTCACCATTCCAATTCTTAGTTGATGTTCTGGAAAGTATCACTTTGATTTATATACCAACATAACCACTGTTGTGAATCTGGGAAAGACTAATCCTCCAGCCTTTTATGGCTTTTGAGCATATGAACAGATGTACTGGGTCACTCCAACCTTGTGTGTTCTGACTTTGACATTAGCCGATGATTGATGTAGAGGAGAGTAGAACAACAGGGCAAACAAACACATACTTGCGCTGCTATGAAGCATTCCCCAAGCTTCCAGCATTGTGTGCTTCCAGTGTGTTCTCTCTGCCTTTTGTCTTACCCTTTTAAATGTCTAAACTCTTGTAAGTTTTAGAACAAATTCTTCTAGAGTTTAACTGTGTGCTCTGGAAAAATTTATATTACTGTTTTATTGTGAAGATCTAAAAAATTTTTGATAGGAAACTATTATCTCAGCTTGGTTTTGGTCACCACAGTGTGTAGTAGTTACAGTTGTGTATCTGCTGCCATAGAAAGGTGGCATTATATTTGTCAAGAGGTGGGGAAGTATGTCACACACAATGACTATATACCAAGAATGACTGCTAAGATTCTTCGCATTAACATCATGTCTTCCTGAGAGATGAGGACTGAACTGTGAATTTAAATGGAGAACTAAATTAAACATTTGTTTTCTGAGTAGACTTAAAGAGCAGCTAGGGTTTTTTTAAACCTGTCTTCCTACGTTGTGAAATCCTAACTTTAGTATTATTTTTATAATTGTTTTTTGAGGAGTGTCATGTAGGACAGTAGTTTGTGTACTGCTATCAAGCATTTAAGGAATAGGATATTTATCAAAACCTATCTGTGATTAATTTTCAATTCAGCATTGTAGCTACTCCTTGTAATGGTCCTTCAGCTTCCTCTGTGTTCAAAGATTAAAAGTATTGTAAGTTGGTCTCTAGCAATCCAACATTATTTGTGGCCAACCTTGAGCTTTGTTCTGCACTTCTGTTTAAGTAGTAATACTGTAGCTTTAGATATTAGAAAGCCTGTTAATATTTCAACTGCTTTTCAGAAGTTTTAGCAGTAAAACAACACTGTCTGCAAATTTGGTGTAAGAGATCATGTCTGGGAACATAATTCTAAGGGTGAGGAGGTAAAGATTTTCTACATATATAATCTCAGTGTCTTGGTTAGAAATAATATAGCAAGATGGTAATTCGGAAAGTGGTCTATCTTAACTGCTGTCATAGGTTCAAGCTGACTGGAACACTAGAATGTATATTTACCTTCCACCTTACCAATAAAAATCTTGTATTATTTTATGCACATCTTCAAAAGAGAAATCTATACAGTCATGGTAGACAGTTAAACATTACTTTCCTGTTTACTTACAGAAGGAGATGGTGTGCAAGTCTAGATGTGTAGGTCTAAGTATGAAGGATTAGAGTCCTACGTGTAATTCCAATACAAGATTTTCCTTTTCTGTGAGGTTTTAGGGGTTACTTGGATATGCCATCTTTTGCACTGCTTTCTAGTTAATAGGCTTTTTTGTAAATGAGAAGGTTAATTTCTACATGATTGATGTAGGAAGAACAGTTCTACTTTCTTTGCTGGCTGCCATGAAAGAGAAGAGGTGTCCTTTTTTCCATATTAGTGACTTTTGTCTATTAATAGCTTTCATAAGTAGCAAGAGTGAAAATAACTCGAGTTCTTAGCTTTTACTTTCTTTCTGTGTTCATGAAGATGAGTTATTGGAACTTCTGTGGTTGTATGCAAGTGCTTTTTGTACTGTTCACCAATGGAAGCTCTAGGAATCAAACTAAATAAATCTCTGAAGTATATTCTGCAAAAATCATTGATTTTGTTCACCTGTACTTTTCATGGGGATACTCTCAATCATTAAGACTTGTTGTATATGGGTTTTTAATCTAAACATCATGATAATTATTTGGCAAAACTTATACATATCATACTATACCAGTGCAAAGTATTTTGCATGTCCATGATTCATGTGTGATAACTGAATCTTAATAGTAATCATAGAGGACATCTATCTGCTTAGCATTCAGTATGTTTTTCAATATAATAGTAACTACCTAGACTTGATAAGATAAATAATTATTTCTGTGTGTTTACCTTACAAATTGAGACGTCCCTTCAGTCTAAACATATATTATTGTGGTTTTCAAAATCATAAGCTGAATGTATGCTGTTCATGCTCTAACTTTTCTGAATCTGGCAAAATGGAGTTGATGTGTCAATGTAAATAATTCAAGAGTTATCTGTCATGTGGTTTGTCTTTTTATGTAGCTCTCTCTCCTTATATTTGTTCTCAGAACCTAGCTGTTCTGTGCAACTTCCACATTTCAAATTATATGTAAACTGAGAATACTTCACATTATTGGAGATTACATAATTGTCCTGATTTTTTTATCCCCAGCAAATTGATAATGGCAGGATATGCATTCTCATTGATGTTTCTTTTAATTTTTAAGTGTTAAGTATTTCAGCAGACTGATTGCCTGCTGCCTACCTAGGCTTATGTACACATCTTTAACTGATTTCTAATTTATCATTGCTTTTAAGAACTGATAACTCATGGCTAGTTCAGTGGAAATGAAGAACAGCACATTCATGTTTCTAGTTGCTGTGTTTCACTCAAATTCCTTTGTTTTGGCAGCATGTAGTTTAACAAGCCACTAAGAGCAGCTTTGCAATATACAGTTGCATAGCACTTAGACTTTGAAATTCTCTAATAAATGTAGGGGTTTATATTAAGTGCACTGAGATCATCATGCTGTGATTCTTTTCTTCAGTTAAGGGGAAGCTCTCACTTGCGTTCATAGTCAGTGGTGAAATACTTAACTGTAGTGAAACACAAGTTCTTTACGATAAGTCTTTAGGTGTATTTAGTCTCTTACTTCACTTTTTGGCTCTATGATTCTAGTAGGTGTGATAGCAGCTGCCAATGCAGTCTCACTTCAGAGTTTGTTTAACATATGTAGATTGGTTACTGACTACAGCTGCTGTCCAAGCATTTACCAAGTGATGTATATAAAATCTACATGCTCCTCAGTTTAACTCGTTATGTCCTGTTCAGAGTTACTGAATTACTTGTGTGCTAAAGCCTACCATTCTTTTTGTTTGCTTTTTACTCACATCTGCATAACAGAACAGTGAACTAGCATGCTGCTAGTGTGCTGAATGTGGTCAAACAATGCTGCTAAATCTGTCTGGGGAAAGGAGTTGTCACTTGTGCTAATATAGCTGTAGCTGATCCTGTTTCATCCCTGCATTAGACGGAGTGCTAGCTGTTTTGTGTAGCTGGAGCTCTGGTGTTCTTTCTGTCTGGAGAATGGGATCTGTCAGAATGCATCATGATTCTCACTGGGGAAAAACAATGTCACAGTCCTGAAGGGGTGGAAAAAAATGAGTCAAGCCCTAAAAGGTTATGAGAGTTTCAAAACAACAGAACACAATTTTAAAGATTTTTAATAGGTGTGCATCAGTGAATTACTTCAAGGCATAAAGAGTCACAGAATTCTTGAGGCCAGGGTCTTAAAAACACCAATTTTACTCCACACTGGAGGTTATAGTTATATACTGGGTGTTACTCAGTGCAAACAATGGGTCAGAAACTGCTTGGTGTAACAGAAATACACAGAACAAAGATACCTGCTATTTCAAACTTCAGGCTATCCAAAATCAGACAACAGATAAACAGAAAATGGCGCTGATGATCATTAAGCTAAGCTCTTGTTGCAGAACTTGTTGCTGGCTTGAAACTTTTGTAAAAATCAGCAAGTTTTAAATGAGATTAAGGCAAATTGTCCCAATTAGTGTACATAATGCCATTTTGCCAAGTGTGAAAATCTATGTAAAAAAGAGAAGGTTGTGTGACTTCGCTCATGAGTTGCATCTGGAAGGGGTATCTCCTGCTTCCACTGCTTTACCTGTGAATAGCTCAGTTGCACAGCCACTCCAGTGTGGATTTTTATAAGACTTTAGTAATTCAGTTGGACTCAGTAATCCAGCAAAAAAATTAACATGGCCAAAAAGAATGAAAAATATTCTGCTGAGTTAGTTAGGAAAATTATTTTAAAATGAAGTGCATGGTTGCTGGAGTAGTGTAAAGAGAGGATAGGGTGTATCATACAGTGGGACTGGGTAGAGGGAAGGAATGTAAGGGGAGGGGCTGTGCATCTTCTGGCAGAAGAAAGCTCTAAGGTCAGCTCAGTCATTTCGCACAACTCCACCCTCAGAAGCACCATGGGAAAGAATGTGAAGATATTACTTTGTAGCTGTGGCCCAGCTTGAGATGAGTCAGCATCTCAATAATAAATTTGGTAACTCAGGAAAGAATAGACTTTTTCAGGAGTCTTAAAAATATAAAATATCTTTTTTCTCTTTTTTTCATAGAGAAAAACAAGAACTTCTGAAGGTCTGAAGACTAAGGGTTAATCAGAGCTAAAAAATACCTGCAGCAGTGGTCTGAACTGGAGTCCTTAAAACAACCAAAAAAAACCCCAAGAAAACAAACCACACACAAAGCAAGGAACAGTAAAAAAAGAAAGGCAAAACCCCAAAGTCTTTATTAACATGAGCTGTTAATCTTGACAATGAAATGTTAAGGCCATGGTATTTCTTTGTGGTGATAGTCTCTAGTTTTCTGCCATATTTTTTTCTTTTTCCACGTTAATCCATGTTCTTCAGCGTGGTTGCATGTGGTTTTTGTCAAGGTATATGCAATGCTGGATCTGATCTTTGATTACAGGAAAGCCACATGACTGAGTTTGTAGAACCCGGGATGTATTTAGTCTATTTTCAAACCCATTTTAAAGTAAGGGACAGACAAGCAAGAGAATATGTTCATTTATTTAATCCCAGGATCCCATAATAGTAGGGATTGAAAGGGACCTCTGGACATCACCTAGTCCAACTTGTCTGCTAAAGCAGGATCACCTAGACCAGATTACAGAGTTAGATCTTGAATTTCTCCAGAGAAGAAGAGTCCACAGCCTCCCTGGGCAGCCTGTCCTCATGGTGAGAGGGAATTCCCTGTGTTCCAGTTTGTGCCCATTGCCCCTTGTCCTGGCCCTGGGCATGCCTGAAAAGAGACTGGCCCCAGCCTCTTGACATCCACCCTTTAGATATTTATAACCAATGATCAGATCTCTTCTAAGTCTTCCCCAGGCTGAGGAGACCCAGCTCTCTCAGCCTTTCCTCATGAGGGATGCTCCAGGCCCCTCATCACCCTTGTAGTCCTACATTGGGCTCTCTTCAGTAGTTCCCTGTCTGTCTTGAACTGGGGAGCCCAGAGTTGGACACAGCACTGCAGGTGTGACCTCACCAGGGCAGAGTAGAGGAGGAGGATAACCTCCCTTGATGTGTTGGCTGCACGTTCCTTAACGCACCCCAGGCCATCTTGGCTCTGAGGGCATGTTGCTGTGAGGGCATGTTGCTGCCTCATGGATAACTTGTTCTCTGCCAGGACTCCCAGGCCTGTCTCTGCAGCGCTGCTTCCCAGCAGGTCAGCCCCTACCCTGTGCTGGTGCCTGGGGTTATTCCTGCCGAGGTGCAGAACCCTACATTTGCCTTTGTTGAATTTCATTTGGTGGTTCTTCACCCAGCTCTCCAGCCTGTCCAGGTGTCACTGAATGGCAGCACAGCCACTTCTCCCAGTTTTGTATCATCACCAAACTCGGTGAGGGTACACTCTGTCCCTTCATCCAGTTTGTGAGTTGAGTAAGACTGGACCTTGTGCTGACCTTTGGGGTGTGCCACGAGCTTCAGGCCTCTAACTAAACTTCATGCTGTTTTATCTAAGCCTTGACATTGAGCCAGTTCTCAACCTACCTCCCCATCTGCTCATCCAACCCACACTTCCAGAGCTTGCTTTGTGAGGCTGTTACGAGCGACAGTCAAAAGCCTTGATGAAGTACAATGACTTACCAAAAAAATTATTTTGTTTAAATTTTTACATCTGCCAGGTGTGAAGTTCTGTTACGTCTGCTTACCTTCCTTATTGGCTTTATTTTTAATAAAAATGAGTCACAGTTGAATAACTAAGTAAACTTTCTGCTTCTTTCTAATATGTGCTGCATTTCCAGAAGAGAAAAAATAGGATAGCCAGTATTTCCTTGAGGTTAATATGTCACAAGTGTTCTAACTTTTTTGGAAAAGACTTTTTTCAGGGAATTTCCTCTGAAGTTTAAAACAATAATTGAACTGACAGCTTGACTGAAAAGGGTTCTGTAATCTTAGTTCTTTCCAAGGTAGCGTGCTGTTAGAGGATGTTTGCTTCTTTACTGTCTTGTTATTTCTACAATGTAGTAGTATTGTTAATATAATTGAAAAATGAGCCAGATAACTTGTTCTATTTGTATATCAATTCAGTGTTGGAAATGTCTGTTTCTTATACTTGTCCAGTATCAGATCTCATACTGGTGTGGATCTTATACTGGAGCCCCTGCATTCCTTCACATTACTTAACTGCTAGTGAAGCTTCTGGGAAATACCTGACTACTTTAAACACTACAAAGATGGTTTTACTCAAACTCTTCTGTCTCTTTGGAAGTGAGAGTTTTTCTTAGCAGAGAGAGGACAGTGTGAGGGAAAGTTGCTCTGTTTGCAGTTTTTATACATGCATAACATAAACGGGTTTAGTGCACATTTTAGTTAGGCAGCCTTATTGTAAAGGTCTACCATTGCTATATAATTGTTAACATTGGAAGTGGTACATCATCATGCCCTGGTTCTCAACATCCAGATTGTCTTTCTGCACAGCATACCTTGCTCAGTTCTGAGGTGTCAGGTGGCTGAATAGAAATGTTGATTGCCAGTGATACACAAGGGCTCTCCTGGGCTAGTCTTGTGGTCTTTCCTGTCTACCTAGTCATCTTAGTTGCAGTAGAGGTTTACATTGAGTAAGTAGCCATTTGTGCTTGCAAAATTAAAACTTAAAGCACTTTTCCAGTTATTTTGGGAAGTTATTGTTGGTGCTTGTTCGCCAGAAAATTGAAGTGTAACATTCTGAAAAACTCAAAGGCTGCTCACCTAAGACCTTTCCTGTGGTGTAATAGGGTATGTAACAGGTCCAGAAGGGGTGTGAGCCAGGGAAACTCCCACCCATTACCCAAGGCAGCCCAAAGCATAGAAATCAGCCAAACTTCTTTTCAGAGAAACCAAATTACAAGGAAGGTATTTTTCTCTCCTTTCATGTTCTCTTGAAATTAGGGTCTATGATGTAAACTACTTTAGTGCCAGCTATCCTAACCTACTTGTCTTCAGTGTTTCTCTTGTTTTTATGGCTTGTGCTATTGCAAAAGTCTCCAACCAAGTTAAGCCCTGGAAAAGTAAACCATGCAGAGAAATACTAAACTTGGCATGGATCTAGTAAGATCTCTCATTTCTGTGATTATGTCCGAGTTGGCTTTTTTTGGCTGGGCTGCAGGAGGGGTTCAAAGGGATGCATGCATATGCTCCAACTTCTATTCAGAAGTTGCTGGATGTATGGTTTCACTATGCATATTATTCTGCAATGCAAGGTAGCACTGTCTGTATTTGTGGCTGTGTGTTCGAGAATTGACTTGTTGCTGTGACTTAGGTTTGTGGGAAAGGATATTTCCCATCAGGCTGGCAATGACTGAGATGGCTGCTTATATTTAGAGGCCTGTCTTGTCTTCAGAAATTTCACATATCATTTGAAAAAAAATCCCAGTTACGTGGTATGGCATTATCATGTCTGCACATGTGCTGAAGTTTCATTACACATAAGCAATGTAATCAATACAATTGACTCATCTTACCCTTGAGCAGGCATCTTGCACCTAGTCAGGTTAATTGATTTGGATGTCATTGCCAGATAGACATCTCTATTGATTACAGTGGGCTTACACACCTTAATTCAGGTGTATATCTGTGTGTGTCTTAATCTTGAAATACTGTCTTGTATTCATGAGGGTGGTGCAAATTCAGGGTCTTGTCTTTCCAACTACATTCTGGATATATCTGGGTAAGTTTGCTAGCTAATCTGCTTTTTCAAATTTGATGCTTTAAGTGGGTAATAAAAAACATAGCTTGTTTTGTGAAGAGGTGGTGAAGGAGATACTTGCTTTACATCTCACTGTGGATTTTTATGTATGATGAAAATGATACAAGTATCCTTTCAGGATGAACAGGGAAGTGAAAGAAAGTGTACATGCCACAAATTCATCTGTGGCTGTTCATACTTCAGTAGGTACTGAAGTTAGTATTGCTGCTTTCTAGATGGTCTTGTGTTAGGAGTCTTCAGGCTTTTAATAAAATTTTTCTTCTGTGTTTTATACAGCTTTTCTCTTTTGGTAATGCAGTGCTTTCTTACAGTTCATGTAGGATTGCCTTTGTGTTTATTTCTAAATAAACCTACTGTCTGCAGCACTTATGGTAGTAATGCTGTAGTGCTTATCACACAGTGTCTAATCCAAGAGTGCATGAGAATCCTGCTGTTAAGCATCTCCCTTTGAGAACCGTCTTGCTGCCGGCAATGCCACCGTGTACATAGTTTACTGGGGTTTGTCTTAGAGTAGCTTTGTGTGTAGCTGTCTGTGTCCAGTCCCACTTGGTGCTGCTTATCCCACTCTGCCTCAGCTCACACTCTTATTCCCAAAGGCAGGGCAATATTGTCTCCCCATGTTTGGAAGCCCTTCTGCATTTCATAGCAGAACACAGGGTCACTTCCGTGGTGTCTGAATCCCGAGAGAACTCAGGTATTGCCTAGTTCTGGTTCTATGTATCAAATAGATGTTTCTTGAGGCAAAAACTGTCTGCAGTCTTAGTACTGGGAGAGTTACTGTTATATTTAGGAATCTGCATGTTGAATGCAAATTCAGATTTCCAGTTGTTTTTTCTGAACTCTACCTGCCAATAACCTTTTGTTCTTTTTGCAGAACCTTGTGATAACATGAGAGAGATTCTCCAAAATGTGGCCAAATTACAAGGTGTTTCAAATATGAGAAAACTTGGTCACTTGAATAATTTTACTAAGGTAAGTACTGTAATGGTATCATAACAAGTGATCAGGCAAAATATTCTTAGCTTGTACATACTCTGTCAGATATTGTCTGCAAGATTCATGAAGCAGCTTATTATTACGGAACAATACTTGATGTTTCTCAACATGTTGTGGGAGAGGAAAGGAGCAAATAAAAACAGGCTCTTATGTGAATGCAGGGTTATACTGAAGTTTGTCTGCATGTCCTACTGGTTGATTTTTTTCATCATATATACTGCTTAGAAGCCTGAAATATCTCCATTTAATGGTTTAAGTTGCAGAAATAGAGCTAAAGATTGCTTCCCGCTCCAGAACTGAATCAAACATGCCAGACTCTGGATGTAAACTGACAGAGTATGGTGAGGGGGAAGATTGTATCAATGAGCACAATATGTGGTGGTTTGGATGCTGAATAGAATAGCAAGCATCAAAAGTTTTAAAAGGGTGACTTCTTGAAATGGCTAGGAAAAAGGTGAATGTTTTAGTATCCTGAATGGTTGTGGTGGGTTGGCAATCCATTTGTCAAGGTCAGGGAGAAGTGCATTGCAGTCAATGAGTTGGAGCTTCAGTCTGAGCGTTACCCAAATGGATGGACTGATCCTCAGAAGGAGCTGGTAAGTTACACACCTTTCTTAGAGTGCCACAGACAGGACAATGTACCTGATGATAAAACACAAGTTTCTCTGATAGAGGATAGGTCCTGCTGTAAGCAGTAGCCAAGAAACAAGATAGTTAAAAATTTTGTGGCTAAAGTAAGGTTTAAATTGCTGTTCTTCTAAATGAGCTGGTGACAAATCATTGAGTAAGAAAACCGGGAGGCAAACAGTTTTGAGACAATCAAGTGAAAGTACAAATGCTGAAGGGCTGGTTTGGGGGCCCAGTTGATATGAGAATGGCAAGCAAGTGTACATGATAATCTTTGAAGTAGGCATGCTTCTTGGCTGTTAAAAGCACTCCTTGTGAGGCTGAACAACACTTCAGTGGTTGTGTGTAAAATTAATTTAGCGAGGAGGGTGGTAAGTACTGATAATGAAATTCCAATAGCAAAAAAAATTATCTTTTAGTATATTAAGTCTGTAAATGCTTCATTTTTTGAGATGATTCAGAGTGCATGTAGGATCACAGAATCATAGCATCCACTGGGGAACTGAATTGAGACTGAAATTTTTGCTTTGGGTCATTGCCTTACTAGGTCTGTCAGACATCCACCATTGACAAAATGCTGCTGTTCTTACTGAGATTCCAAAAAGTGTTGCAAGAGTGCCCTTATTCTGGTAGAATAAGATGTGTTGCTGTTTCCTTTTTCTGCTAATCTGGAAGCTTTTAAGTGAGTGCTTCCAGATTGTCTACTTGCCTTAAGAGGTGGATTAGGTTTGCAGATGTATGATTCCTAGTGAGAAGTTGATTTTACTACTGAAAGTCTGATGTTGAACACCTCTAAATGTGTTAAACTGGTAAGTATTCATACTGTAATTAAAGGATGAACCAGAAATTCTTTTTTGAAAAGATAGTTGTGAAAAGTTTAATAATTCCAAATATAATATTTGAAGAATTTGTTTCTTATAGTTAACCTGTTAAAAATGGAAAATACTTCATGAAACACAGGGAAGGTTTCCATAAATTGAACTGAAGACTGGCAAGAAATTATGTATACATGAAAACCAACTTGTTAAAATTAAATACAGCTTCTGAAGACAGTCTAGACTGTAGTTCATAGCCTGGTTTTGATCCTGAATAAGTCACCCTGTATAAGGGAATCATCCTACTCTATTTAATATTTGGCACTTGTATATCTTGCTTTGTAACAGTATGACTTACACATGTGGTTTTGATAACTTCCTATTTTTGTTTGAACTGTAAATGCAGTTATGAAAATAGAATAAAAGTTTCAAATTATACTGTACTGTCTGCGTTGTGGTAGGAACAATTCGGTGTGTTTCATTCCAGTGGTTAAGAGTGAAAGCCTGGAGCATGGGGGAGATATGTTTTTTGGTTGCTTTTTTCCATTTAGCAGTCTGGCCTTCTGGCATGATGAGATAGTGAGAGGAAGATGTGCTAAGACCTGAGGGTGTTTGTATCCTACCATAGAATTATATTGAAGATTAACTTGATTTGTTTGTAAAATCTTGCATTTTATGGTCCATACTTGAAAGGCTACTAGTTATCTAGGATATTTGTTGTATGGACAGGGAAAGGAGCTTTGAAATTATTTATAGCATATTTCTGAGAAAATAATACACAAAAAATCTACAAAGGTTCCTGTTAGGAGTATTACACTTTAAAGAAAATCTCAGCACTGGTCTAAGCAGTTGCCCCCTGCTGCCCCAGATTTTACTTTGAAGACTGGGCAGATCTTGCATTTAGAAGAAATACTTTTTATTTTTTGCCAGACAAAGTGAAATACTTGTATTCACATGGAAACAAGTTAATGTGCGCTTTCCTGACAGAGGTCATGGTAGATGTTTTCTATTAATATGGAAATCCCTGAGATCTGTTAAGTTCATGTTTATTTCCTTGGAAAAGGGCTAGATTTTTAAGGTAGGGTCTGGTCCTGTGTTCTCCTTTATTTAAGGAGAAGGAAAGTAATCTCCGTTTAAGAATTACTGAAATAGACTCCAGAGTTTTACAGAAATTAAATACTTTAAATAAAATTTATTTAAATAATGGTTGTCAACAGGATTTCCTGCTTTGTCTAGAGGGTGATGCAGTAAGGCTGGTACTTTGTGTGAACCTTGCATGTCTAAGAGATGTAACTCTTTTATTCTTTCCCTTCGAGAGGTGTAACTCAGCACCCATACTTACTATGCAAAGTATGCTGTATACATGATATTTTACAAAAATTTGCAATTCATTCATCAAGTTTTAGATACTGCTTCTTAGTTAAAACCTTAACATTCTTTTTTTATCTCCTTACCTGCAGAACATGGGTTGCTCCTTCCCAGCAGGTGCTGTTATGTTTTTCTGCTTCAGAAAAGTCAGCATTCCTACTTTGGTGATATTCAGGCTATGGAAAAGTTAGTTTTAGTTTTGAATTGCAACAGTGGTAGACTTAAAAATTTTTCTCATCTGCTGCTCATCACCTAATATGTGAAGCTGCAGTTTTGTGTGGGGGGAAAAGCTTATGAAATATTGCCTAATCTGTATTAGTGAAAAATAATCTTGTTCCTTTCAAACTATTTATATCAGTATTTAAGCCAACCTGAATTTTGACCTGAAAACTGTTTAAAGACTTGACCTCTAGTATATGGTCAGTGATACTTTCTGTTGTCACAGCAGTTCACAGGCTCAGTATGTGCCTTTAGCCTAAGTAAGCTGAGTAGGATTACCTATCTTTCATTTATATAGCCAGCTACATAAAGCAACCACCTTCAGGTTTGCCAGCTTCTGCTGATTAATGCTGAAATATCATGGTTACTGCTTTGGGGTTTTCCCCAACCCCAGGAGAAGCAAGTAAGTGATAAATTACAGAAAACCAGAAGGCACTGTACAGTTGCATTTACCTAGTATTTATTTAGAATCTTTTTAAATTGCATTTAAGTATTTATTTAGAATCCTTTATTATGGAAGGCTTATCCTACTGTTAGCTTGTGAAAGATCCTTTATATATTTTTAAAACTCTAAGCGTATTTAAATAATGAACAGAAAAAAGATCCACAGGTGTGGTTCTTAATAGTTGGACAGCATCAGTGATATGGAAAACTGTAAATCTGCTCAAAAATAATTCATTATTTAATGAGGCTCTGCTAGTCTGCTTTATATATTTGTTAGCTTTTAACCATGGTGCTAAATTTCACTGGGATGTGGATTGAGTTTGAGTGTACAGAGGCTTTTGTGGATTCTGTCTCTGGTTCATAGTCTGTTGTTAGTGTCAGCTGTCCTTTGGAAAATGGGCAGGTATCTCAGAACCTGGATGTAGTGTGGACTAACTGCATCATACATCCAAGTAGCTAAACCATTATGGGCAAAACTTGAAATCTCATGAAGAGTTATGTAGCAGATGGGAACAGAACCTCTGCATAGGGACATTCAGCTGTGGGGCAAACCTGGACAGCTAATGGGTCAAAATCCAGAGTGTGGTTTCAGTAGAGGCTTCTCTTGAAACTAGGATCTACTAAGTAGTTTCCTCATACATATTATCAGTGATAGTTCAAACTGTATTTCCAAAATGATGGTATAATAATTGCATTTTGGAGACAATGTCATCATGCTTTTTACCTGGTAACTGCTGGGACTGGTCTGTAAAATACAAATTTGAATGGTCTCAGTGTGCACTCAGCTTGTGTATGCTGTTGACCTGCTGTGGTTTTGTTGTTTTGAGCTACTGTTTCCAAGATGTGTTGATGTGTTACTCATATTGCTATGACTCATCCAAGTAGCATGAAAAACTCCTCATAGCTGACAGTAAACATGAAAAAACCCTTCACTGTAAGTTAGTCACTGTCTGGCCTAGAGTAAGTACCATTTTGTCTTAATTTGAAATCATACCCTTAAAGCATCTGTGCTATTCCCATTCATTGACTATTATTTTTTTAAAAATGTTAGAGTTGACTTATCAGCATTTTTAAGAAGCAAAGTATACTCTGTGTAAAATTTGTTGTGATGTATACACATATATACATTTTTATATGATCTGTACATGAAAAATATAAAGCCTATTTGCAGAATTCCAGGCATTTACATGATGTGGTAGTCCATTGCCACTTCAGTGAACTACAGCAATGTATAGTTCTGAGACTGCTTGCCTACAATATGCATGTTAATTATTAATATTACAGTCAAACGTAACACAGTTACTTGACTTTGTTAGGAATTCAGCCATCCACAAAAATCACTGCCTTTGAGCCAGAATCAGACTAGCTTAAAGTTGTCTGAAGATGAAATGAGAAGTGGCAAAGTTTTCCTGCTAGTATATTTAAGGCCAGACATTTATAACTGAGCAAATACCCAAAGCATTGAGACCAGCTAAACAGTATCTTCTTTATAGTAACTTTCATAACTTTTTTCACCCCTTTTAAACATGTATTAACCCAAGCTTACTTTTGCTGGTTTTTTTCCATAGACTAAATAAATCTAATGGCTCAGCCTTCATGGGTGTATTTTCTTGCTGCTTTGTATGTTTTTCTCCTTCAATTTACCAGTTGGTCTACTTACAGTATGGCACCCAAATTTTGTTGTTTATCTAGTTTTGAGAGCAGCCAGTAAAGTGGAGGAAAAAAGGTCTCTTAATATCCAGCGTAGTGCAGTTTTGTTAGTATTTCCAAAAGTCAAATCTTTTTTCTTTTTCCTTCTGAAATGACCTCACATTAACTCATTTAGTTTATAGCTGTGATTTACAGATCTTGCTTTCCTTTTGAAATTTGTTTCTGCATTTAACATTCTGGATGTTTTCTGGGCATTTTGTATTGCTCTGCTGGGCTACTTTCGGTTCTCATGTGTCTTTTAATCTGTGGTACCCTGAAGAATATAATATGCTGCTCCTTTTTTTAGATTGAATTTGGGCATCCCTTTCAAATCACTGAGACACTTTTGAATTCTGATTTTTGCTGACTAACTTCAAAATTATTTTCTAGCTGGAATTCTTGTCAGCACACTGCCATATGTAAATTGCAAGTAAAGTTAATAAGTAATGGTGATGTGGTAGAATGGGAATAAGCTTCAATGACTATTCAGTGCTATTTTAACCAATTTTATCTGCTCATTCTGAGAGAATTTTCATGTGCATGCACAGATGCCATCAGACATGTAAATAATTATCACTGTATGCAAAAATTTGTGTCCACGCATTGGTTAAATTTTTAACAAAAGTTGTAAGTATTGTAGGATTACATGACAATAAGCTTCAGTTTCAAGGTGTGGTCAAATTTCTGTCTGCATGAGTGAGATTGTGCACAATGAGAGCATGTATAGAGAGTAAACAGTTGGTATTGGGGAGCTAATAACCACATTACATGCACTTGGTAAGAATGGTTACTTACAAGTAGCCCTGAGCTGGTCTAGTGAACTGAATGCTCTTTAGCAATTACAGCAAGCTAGGTGGGTTCCTGGAACACATCATCTACTTTAGTTTCGTCTTGGAACTGCTCGAGATGCAAGCTGATGGTAAGCGCAATGATTGGAGCCTTGCTTCAGAAGTGCATGAGTGCACACAATACACAATACCAGCTTTCTCAGAACTGTTTTTTCCTATCTTAGAATTATAATTCTGTGGATTATTTTAAGGAGGAAATAAAGACTGTTGAGGATAATTTGGCATGTTAAATTAGGATTTCTCATTTGTGTCTAGAACAGAAAGATGTGGAGACATCTAGATGTATAAATGATAAGGCTAAACAACTATTGATGTACTTGTCTGAAACTGAACAATGAACTGGTTTTACTCACTGTCTTCTCACACTGTTTTGCTTACACTCTACCAGCCAATTTTTACAGTTCATAAGTTGTCAATAGAAATGCTAAAGCAGCAGTGGTGGCCTTAGGCAGTCCGACAGCATGGCATAAAAATAGCTTGATGCTAGGAAGTGACATACTGTCATAACCAGTTAATACTCCAATTGTCTAGTTTTGTTATCATTTAGATTTGAAAGGTGGGGGAATGCGATTATATAACAACTTTCCTTATGTTCTTACAATCATCCGTGGTTATAGCTACCGTTAAGAAAAATGCAAAATTTCAAGTAACTTAGATAATTTGAGCACAAATGGGGAGCTGATTCAGGCCAGTTTCATAATGTCTCATGAAACGTTTATTTTAGCATTATCACTGCATTTTTTGCAGAATATGAAAAATAATTTCTTAAAATGTAATGTCATCTTTAGATGAACTTTCACTTGTTGAACATAAACCTAAGTTTTGAATATAAATCATTATGCTAATAAAAATACATTTATTTAAAAGCAGAATTTTTGTACAACATGTTGATTTTTCAGGTGGAGGTGAACAGTAGAAAGGGAACATGGAACATGTTGAGTATTTCAACTTATAGTACTTCTGTGCTAACTGTTCAGTTTATAATAAATTTCTTAGTGTTAGCAGTAAACACATACAAAGAATGCAGGACAGGGTTTTATATATTTTAGTACTTTCAAAGCAGGGGTCTTCACTGGTTAGCACAAACACTGAATTCCTCACTGATGAGAAACTGTTAATACTGCACCAGCTCAGAACTGAACATGTCTGTTTCAAAAAGAGGACAAAGTGCAAAACTATGGCAATCAGTATTAGTCACTTGAATTTTTGGAAGTGCTTGGAAAAGTGCTTTGGAGTTTGGATGCTATAATTATTTTGTAATTTTAGCTAGGGATACCAAATGAGGTTAATAGGAATTTCTTTGTCACTCTTGCAAAGGAGACCATCAGCTGTTAGAGAAAACACTGTTTTCCTTAAGAGGCTAAAACGTTACCATGCACGAGATTGCTCCTTGTGAGATTGGTTTTGGATGTAAAAGCTGTACTTGTAAGTCTTTGGTCCTGTGTTCAGAATGCATACATATGGATACTGTCACATTCAGAATTTGTGACAGTTTATAGGTGCCTTTCATGTGCATAAAGTCTGATTTTTCCAGAGAGAGAAGTTCTATGGAATCAATGTCAGGCCAGGCCAAAGGACTGTTATGTACACTTGCCATTGGCAACACCTTCTGACTTTTTTCCTGTGCCTGTATGGCTGTGGGAGAACGTGGCAGTGAACCAACAGCGCCAGTCTGTGCTCCAAAACGCACCCAAGCCCTCTTTTGAATGCAGATGTGCTTTGACTTCAGTCTTGATAATACAGGCAGAGATCACAAATTGCCCAACTAGTGATTCTTCCAAAAAGAACTTAAAAGAAGCAAAAGAAGCAATCCATAGTTGAAAACCTGATTGGTAGGCAGCTTATACACTTGTGCAAGGTT
This sequence comes from Hypotaenidia okinawae, assembly GCA_027925045.1. Taxonomy (NCBI): domain Eukaryota; kingdom Metazoa; phylum Chordata; class Aves; order Gruiformes; family Rallidae; genus Hypotaenidia; species Hypotaenidia okinawae. Next base: position 17,903,645 of record BSDF01000005.1, on the reverse strand, counting down.
TGCTCTAGTATCAGAGGCCAGAGATTTTTGTATGTCTGCTTTGTATAGGAACAGAATACTGACAGAAGAAATTCACAGGAAGTCTGAAGTTGATAACCTTCCCTTTGCCATGAATGAAATTCCTCAAGTTTTTTTAAAGCATTGCCAAAAATATACGGTTTCACATAGTCATTTTTAAAGAGTTAAAAATAACCGATGTTTTCATTTACTTTCAGCTTCTCTGTAATACTGGTCACGCTGAAGAAAAGCTAGGTTTTACATATGACAGCATCATAATATGGTAAGTAGCACGGAGAAGTAGAGCAATAGTAAGGTACTCTTACTGTTCTGGGTGCCATTAAACAATCTTTATTTGTACTTTCAAGCTAGAATTTTTTATTTCTAGTATGTTTGAAATTTCACAATGCAAACATATACCCTAGAAATATTTTGATGAATGAACTCAGAACTACATTATTCTCTTTCAGGCAAAGAGGGGAAATAAAAATACTTGTAAATATCTTAGCACTTCCAGAAAATACTTTGCTTTCCCTGCTACTAAAGTTCTCTGTGTAGGTACTTTCAAGTGGAATTTTCCTATATTGCCATTTCTGACAGTCAGAAGTAACTCCATGCTTTTCTCAGACCTTCTTTTTTAACCCAGACATTGGTACATTTGCCCTGAAGCTCAGCATTGGTGGCAGAAACAATTAAAATCTAGTATTTAATATGACTTTGGTCTTTCAATCTGGTTATCTGACTTATGAAAGCAAGCTTTGAAAAGATAGTCATTCTTCAAGTAAAATGTTGGGAAAACTTGGGTAATTTCTTGTGGAAATATTCTAAGCTATTTTCTTAACTAGAACTGATTTTCCTTGCTAGAATTAAAAAATAAAATTAGTGTATTTCTGTGAATGCATATTTTGTGGTAAGCTTTGTAGGTTATCTTCTGGTCGTATTTATATAATCCATTATAGTGCTTTATGATGAGACTAAAGATCTTTGAAGAGTATAACTTTGAATTTCAGTGCTCTTTACCAGTTATTTTTAAATACAAATCTTAAAAGGTTATGTTCCTAATGTTTTTGTAGGACCAAGTTTACAGGAAGGTTGGCTGATCCAAACACAATTATGGGTATTGATAAGCAGGAGAGGAAAAGTCTGTTCTTAGCAGGCACAGAAAAAAAAAATTGGCCCCCTAATTAGGAAAATGCAAAAAATGGCTTCTTAAAAAAAGAAGACATGTAGCTAGAAAATAATCTTGGTTAGTGTCGTTATTTTGGTCCAAAGGTTCCTCAGTGTACATACATGAGAAGCAATTTTATGTGGGTTGTTCTGCTGTAGTGTTAGTTCTCAAACTTGAGGGTACCACTAAATATTTACATCTTAAAAATGTTAATCAGCCTTATTGTTGTTTTTTAAGAAATATTTTTATAGGATGAATTGTTGTCATGAAACAGACTTTTCAGGTGAATTTAAGACTTCTGCTCTACAGAGTTACAGCCATTCTGAATTATTTTTTGTATGTTACTTTGCTATACAGCATACAGCCATTTTGAGTAACCTACAAATAACTAATTTTGGAAATATCCTTCAAATAGGCTAATTACATATTTCTTTGTAAACAACATGCAAATTCTGTAATTTGCTCTGCTGATGTTCCCAGTGTTATCTCAGGTTTCCATAGGCAACCTTTCTGTTCAACAGAGTAGACTTGTTTTTCTTTGAGGACATAAAAAGATATTTGGATGCAATACATACTTTGAGTTTTCTGCATTTGTGAAGTATGAATGGCTAATCTTAAAGCTTTAGACTGTAAAGAGACCCATTATTTCAAGAAAAATTACAGATTTACTATAAAGTTTTAGTTTTGGGGTCAGTAACCGTGGTAGAATTTTTACCCAAATGAAAGTTGCAATCTGCAATAATTGCAATTATTTTAAATGTAAAAATATAGTTTTTAAAATTCCTTCTTTTTAGAATTTTGTCAGTCTAGGTGCCTGATTCTAGTTTCTTCCTGTCAGTAGATGGAGATAAGTGACACATTTCGTTGTCATTCCCAGTGTAGATGGGTATTCCAGGTTCCCAGAGCTCCATACCTTTCACAAATGAGAGGAAGCCTTGAGCTATGAAGAAAATGATATGTTGCTAAGCCTCTATAAGGCCTTCTGAGGTCTTATAGAAATGTACCAAGAGGCTTTGACCATAAGCAAATTTCAAAATACTCGTAGTTGCTGGGCTGGATCAGAGATTTGTCAAATCATGGTGATCTTTCTGTAGTAAGTGGATGAAATGCTTTAGAAAAAGGTGTGAAAGCAATTCCTTAATAGGTACCTTTCTTATTCCATCCTTTGTTATTTTTGTAGACTGTATCAGTCTTAATTTTTATCAGCCTTCTTGCTGTCTTAGGAAGTTACTCACTTTGGCAGTGACACTTAAAACTTGCCCCAGTATTTTATTGCTCTTTTACACAAAAATGTTTTGGGGGCTTTCAGCTACAGATTCATGTGGCATGCTGATACAAAAATAATTTTCTTGATTTGATTGGTATTTTAAAATTGTGTAGTATAGGTTTATAACACAGTTTCTAACCTGATGTGCATTTGTTACATCTAATAGTCTTTCTTTGCTATCTTTTTACTAGGCATATGTACAATTTGTAAGTTCCTTTGGAGTTTTTTCATAACACCATCCCACTCTTACTAATATAAACTGTGGTGCACTCTCTATTTCTACTCCCACTGCTTCCTCCAAATCAAGAACTGATATTAAATGCTACCTATAAAAGAAGATTGTGAACTTGGATAAAAATCATGCAAAAAGCTGTGAATCTTACATTCACCTCTGCTCTTTGAACTTACCTTTTCAGATTTTGATTTATGAAACTACTTTACACGACTTTATCATCTTTATATCCCATAATTCAATCTTCAGCAACACGTTATGGTTGTTTATTATTGTAATATCTTGTCTGAAGTCTATACAATATAGGTTTTGTAACTCTACAGAGTGCTGCATATTGTTGACCAGTTTAAAGGTGATATTATTTTGAGATCATAAATAGTCCTATGAACACTCTTCAGAATCCTTTTTGTAGAGACCTGCTTATCACCCTTTCTTCATCGTGACCATTAGCATTTATAATATAACATTCAGATTGTTCATATTAGTGTTATTCCCAAACACTTAGATGTGAAACCTGGTGGGCCACTGATAGTGCTTACAAATAGATTTCCTCCAGTTCCTTCATCGTTTTCACTTCTTAGTCTAACTTGTATTTTGTATGATGAAAAAGACTTCAGGATAGGTATCCTCATACAGATCTCTAAAGCAATGACATAGAAACAAGCATTTTATTCATACTTACCTGCTTCATTCCTTTTTCTTTTGGATTATCCAGCAGGTCTGATTTGATTTTTCAAGTTTTCCCCTTGTGGTACAACTGAGAAGTCAGAACATGTAAACAGAGACACACAGACATAGGTTTTCCTACATACATTTTTTTCCCCTACCTTTTGTAGCAGATCTTCATTGTTTTTTAAGGTTAGGCTTCTCTCAGTTTTTTGCAGTTCAGTCATTGGCCAGTCAGGTTTTTTTGCTTAGCTTCTAGCTTTAATGGAGGTATGTTTGTTTAGCCTTATACACTTCCATATGTCATAGCTTTCATTAGACCTCTAAGATTTTTATGGTATTTATGAGGTCTATATCATCCTAGTGAGCTATATATATTGATTGCATTCTTTCTATTGAAAGAAGGCGACACATCCCCTTTTGGTACCTTCTACTTTTGAATGCTGATAGTGTTGTCCTTTGTAGTGGCTTTGCTATTGCCAGTTCTTAAATTAAGAATATGCTCCTGTTTTGAGTTGTAGAACAAGCTTTCAAAGCATTGATTACTTCTGAGAAGCTGTTAGTCTAAAGAGTCTTTTTGGCCTGCCATTCAAGAAAAGGTTTCATCTCAAATACAAAAGTCATGTACTTGGTGGGGTTGGGGAGGGGGATCGGTATTTGTCCATCCTAAAAAGCAATGTCATGGATAGCAAAAACATTGTTTGCATGAGTAATGGGTAACTTCTGACTTAAGACACTTCAGCAGAGTTTCCTTTAACTAGTATATACAAACCATGTGTAAACTGTGAGGTAAAAGTCCACATAGAAGAATACCATTGAGTAGAATAGAGTCTCAAATGCACATTCCTCAGACTTCCATTACTGCAAAGCTGCAGAACTAGCAACAAAACCTGATTCATGATCTGAAGAATACCTATTACCTGTCTATTCAGTGTAATTGAGGAGTTATCTTTTGAATTATTATCGAAATTAATCTCTTTGCTAGTACAAGTTTTTTAGAGGAATTTTTTTAACCTCATAGCATCAAGAATCTGTTTCTTCTAGCTCAGCTTAAAGTGGCACGAATAAACATTGGGTGTTACAGCAAAGATGGTCTTTCTGAGGTAGTTCCCTACTTCATGCTGAAAGTAACAATCAGTTCGTGTTTACTTATATACAGTAGTAGAGCCTTTCTGCTTTCTCTAGGTATCACTTGGAAGTAGGTTCCTGTAAATGACTTTCACACAAGCCAATTCATCTCCAGAAAGATTCACAAGATACTTTGACCTTGGAGTAGCTGATTATCATGCATGACAGTCCTAGAATAAGACTAGAAAAAACAAGCTGTTTGTTTAGGTAGAAGTTCATTGGCTGAGCTACTTACATTCTTGGATGTCCACTGAAAGAATCCTAAAATAAGTCACTGTGAGGTTGAAGTTTAGCTTTTGGGTCTGACTGATTTGGGGGACTTTTTGAGGGCCTTCAAAATAAGCATGTCACTTAATACTTCAGAACACATCTCTGGAGGCCCTTGGTGTCTCATTTCTTTTTATCTAGACAGATTAGGAAATTAAATTCTGCTGATGGTTATGTTTAGGAAAGCTCACCTTGGTGGCAATTTAGCAGAGCAAGAAATTCTCTCTACCTGTTCATTTTCTTAGACTAATAATTATGCTCAGCTGTTTTCTCAGTAACAAATTCTATACAGATGTTGGTCATGTATTATTTCATGTATGTTCAAACTGCTCTTTGGGGGGAAAAATGTTAGTTTGTGGCTGTTGGCAGGGTGAAGGAAGTTTAGCTTTCTGTGCTCTCCAGGTTAATCTTGAAGGCAGAAAATTTACGCAGAACACTTACTTTTAAAATTTGGACTTTATGTTAAATGGGTAGATAGCGGATGCATGTAAGATGAAGTCTGCCTGATGCTAAATAATTGTCTTGCTTGTTTTCTTCATTGTAGTCTGAGGTTAGCTTTACTAAATGAAGCAAAAGAGGTGCGAGCAGCAGGATTGCGAGCCCTCCGCTATCTTATTCGAGACTCCAGTGTTCTTCAGAAGGTGCTAAAGTTGAAAGTGGATTACTTGATAGCCAGGTAATTTTTCTATTATTCCTTCTTGTAAATTATACAAATGTAGATCATTTTTTCATGGTTGAAACAGGTAAGAAAAGGTGTTTTCATATCCTCTTTTGTTCCTCATACATAGTTTTATAAGAGCCCTTTTTCTTCAGTATAAATGTCCTTTAAAAATAGGATGATACATCACAGCATCTGATAATCCAAATAAAATGCTGTCCTAATATATGATATTATGACTGATTTTTTAAAAAATGTTGGATGTTTTTAATCATAAATGCCATTAATCATTAATTATAAGGTTGAAACATCAGTAACTTCCATGTCTTAAGATGTGTCATGGAAGCTGTTCTGATTCTTGGTATCATAATGCCTCAGAGGCTCTGCTACAATCAGGAGTAAAATGCCCAAGAATTTGCAATGTAAGTATAACCTATGACACAACAGAAGAATAACAAAGGGCAAACAAAAAATGAGATAGTAAGATCAGCATGATAAGTGGATGTAAACATTAGTGTTTCTAATGCTTCCCTTGTTAAGATCTTACTGGATTCAATATACTGATACAGATTACAGAACATCAAGAGTTGGAAGGGACCTCTGGAGAGCATCTAGTCCAGCCCCCTGCCAGAGCAGGATCACCTAGACTAAATCACCAGGAATGCATCCAGGCAGTGTTTGAATGTCTCCAGAGAAGGAGACTCCACAACCTCTCTGAGCAGCCTGTGCCAGTGCTCTGCCACCCTCACAGTGAAAAAGTTTCTCCTGTATTCACATGGACCTTCCTATGCTCCCGCTTGCACCTGTTGCCCCTTGTCCTATTGCTGGCCATCACTGAGAAGAGCCTGGCTCCATCCTTCTGACTCCCTCTTTACATATTTATAAACATTAATAAGGTCACCCCTCCGTCTCCTCTTGTCCAAGCTGAAGAGACCTAGCTCCCTCAGCCTTGCCTTGTAAAGAAGGTTTTCCACTCCCTTCATCTTGGTGACACTGTGCTGGGCTCTTTCAAGGAGGTCCCAGAACTGCACACAGTATACCAGATATGGTCTCACCAGGTGGGAGAAGGACCTCTCTTGACCTACTAACCACATCCCTTTTAATACACCCCAGGATGCCATTGGCCTGCTTAGCCACAAGGGCACATCGCTGGCTCATGGTCATGCTGCTGTCACCCAGGACCCCCAGGTCCCTCTCACCTATGCTGCTCTCCAGCAGGCCAGTCCTCAGCCTATACTGGTACCTGGGGTTGTTGTTCCCTAGATGAAAGACCCCCACACTTGCCCTTGTTAAATCTCATTAAACTTCTCCCTGCCCAGCTCTCCAGCCTGTCTAAGTCTTGCTGAATGGCAGCACAGCCTTCTGGTGTCTCAGCCACTCCTCCCAGTTTTGTGTCATCAGCAAACTTGCTGACTGTACACTCTATTCCCTCATCCAGGTCATCAATAGTACAGGTTCCAGTACTGATCCCTGAAGGACTCCACTAAATACAGCCCCCCCACTAGACTTTGTCTTATCGATCAAAACTCGCTGGCTTCTTCCCTTCAACCAGCTCTCAGTCCACCTCACTACTCGACCTTCCAGACCCCACTGCCTCAGTTCAGCCATGAGGATGCTGTGGGAGATGGTGTCAAATGCTTTACTGAGGTCAAGGTAGACCACATCTACTGCCCTACCATCATCTATCCACCTGGTTATATCCTCTTAGAAGGCTCTTAGATCAGTCAAATATGACTTCCCCTTGGTAAAACCATGCTGACTGCTCCTAACAACCTTATCCTTGATATGCCTAGAGACAGCACCAAGAATAAGCCTTTCCATCACCTTTCAGGTATGGAAGTGAGGCTGACCAGATGTAGTTACCTGGGTCCTCCTTCTTGTTCTTCTTGATGACCAGGGTAACATTTCCTTTCCTCCAGTCCTCGGGCACCTTTCCTGTTTCTCAGGATTAGGACAGATGATGGATATTGGTCTACCAATGACTTCTTCCAGTTCCCTCAGCCTTCTCAGCTGCATTGTCTCAGGACCCATGGATTTATGGATGTCCGGGTGGCTTAATTCATCCCTGACTCGGTTGTCATCAACTGAGAATTTTTAAACAATCTGTTATCATTTTCTGTTTCTTCTGTTTTATTCAATTGCATAAATATTAATGTAAGATGTTAACAGTTAAGGTGAAAGTGTTGTCATAAACAACGTGTTTTTTTAACTTTTTAGGTGCATTGACATACAACAGAGTAATGAAGTAGAAAGAACACAAGCGCTTCGATTAGTCAGAAAGGTAACATCTAAATATATAAGGAATTATCAGATATGCCAGTCACTTGTGCTGACTCCCAGCTTTTTCCATAAGCAGTTTTTTCCTCACAGTGTCTGATACCTTGCCTTACTATAAATGAAGAAATTATAGCTGGTAACTTGAAAGAGTTACCAGAAGGGTAGTGTTGAGAGTCACTTTGATTTTAATCTTTTACCACTGATAATCTTGAGAGGGATAAAAAAATGTTATTTTTTCTTTGATAAGGATCATACTGGGTAAGATCTGGAAAAATGCTTATCAACTGATGAATGCAAAGGTATAAGAACCATATTACTAAGTTTCAGCTAATGAAACTGTAGTATGTTTAATCTGTGAATTCAGGATGGAAGACTTTCTGCTATTTGAGAAATGAGACAAATTTTTATTGCTGGAATAGTCAGTTTAAGGAAAGCTTCTGGCTTTATTGCTTTATCCATAGAGGTTGATGCTATCCATAGTTCTCTTCTCAGATAGTCAGTAAGACATAGCTGGTCTCCAGTGGTTACTGTACTGTGTACCCATGACATCTGAAGATACAGTAGCTGAATTTTCAAGCTCATCTTAGAGAAGCTACTGAAGCCTTTTCTTTTCAAGCGACATAGTATTGTGTCTTTTCATTGAATTTTACTATTCTTTATCATGCTTGTATTCTTCCACTGAGGACTGGTTCTGGGTTGGGCTAGAGGTAGAGCTAATTTTCTTTGTAGTGGCTAGTGTAGTGCTGTGTGTGGGATATAGGATGAAAACAATGTCAAGGCACTGGGCGAGGAGCAAGCAGCTGTATGGTGCTCAGCTGATGGCTGGAGCTAAGGCACAACAGCATCTTAAGTACCAAAAGTAAAGTTTGAAATAGTTACTGGAAGAATGTTTCCACAGTAGTATTGTGTGTCTCTACTTTGGTTTGTGTATTACATACATTTATGTGTATTTTATTTATAGACATATATTTAGCTTAAAAATATGAAACTGTATTTCTTATAATAAGCTCACTTGGTTTCTGTCTTACAGAAGAGATAATACGTTTGATAAACAGTTGTACCAAGAAGAAAATTTTAGAGCGTAAACACCAAACATATAAAACCCAGAACCAATGGATCCTTGAGGAAGTAGCAGTTTAAGTTCTTTGCTAGTCTGTTTTAAAAAGAGTTTCAGAATTTTGGCATAACTTAGATCAGAAGATGGAATGGAAATAGATTTTTAAAATTTATTAGTAATATTCTGGTCAGAAATTTTTCCTCATTCTTGGGCTTTTTGAGTGTTTCCTATTTGAGCAGGCTTCTGTCTTGCTTGAAAGAAACAAGGGAATACAGAATAAATCATTACTTTGATTTGAAAAAATGGTTCTTAGAGATAAGCATTAAAAAAAAGGTACAGCTGGCCACCAGTGTTTTTCCCCCTTCATCATTGTACAAGGATACTGTGCATGGTATGTGCGTGTGGAATTCTGTATTTTTACATGTTGTTACCCTGCTCTTGCCTTTTCCCCATCTCTCTTCATCTCCCTCAGTGTCTCAGATGCAGAGGTTTGATACCAGGTTTCCTAAAAGAGTCTGCAACACCTTTATGCAAGGGTTGATGCATAACTTACTGTGAGACATGGAAGAGCTGAACTGGGTTCCACTGACATCACAGCTCCAAATTCTGGACACAATTCTTATCCTCACTTTTGATAGCAAAAATGCTCATATGAGAATAGCATAGACACAAAACTTCAAAATATTTTCTTGCTTTCTTCCTTTTAAAGTAGGCGAAAAACCAGAAAATGTTAATCCTATTTATATATATTTATAAAAAGCATTTAATTACAAACTTGTTGAAAAATATGCAGGTTAAATAGCATATGAAGAGGAAAAGAAAAAGAACTTAAAGCGTTTAAATCTTGGTTTTGGGGTTTTTTCAGGCTTTGTGTTCTCACTGCCTCTTGACTATGGTCACCTGTCCATTTCCTATTTAGAGCTTTGCAATTTAGCAGTGCCTTGAGCCATGAAAATAAATGCATAAAGTTGCTTCTAAAAGTGGTTTTCCATCTAACAGAAGACAATAAGACCTGTTTTTTTAGATAATTTAGTAGGCAATATACTTTATTTTCAAAGGACAAGTCAGGACTAGGTACAACATGAACTGAAATCTTTCATCCTCCTCTTTTTAAACGGAATTTTCAGAGACAAATTCACAGTTTTTGTTTCTTATTTCAACATAGCTGCTTATAAGTAACCTTGCATCTCCACATCTCCTGTCCTTGGTCTTTAGAACTGCATTTCAATACCTAGAGCAGAACAAGCAAATATAGTTTTTATTTATTCTAAAAATGTACTTGGAATTGAATCTTAAAGATATCTTTTTCTCATGTCTTAAAACCAAAGAAAACCATGAAGCAGAACAACCGTAAGAAACTACTTGTGTTCTTACACTAAGTACATGCCTGTCAGTAGAAAAAAGAGGTGGTAATTTTGTAGAGTTGACTGGTACACACCAGTTCTGTTGCTAATTCTTGTTATTTCATGCCATTATAAAAGTGAAAGACTGAGTGGGTGGGGAAGTTTGTTTTTTTCTTTAGAGTCCTATCTTAAAGCTTCCTGTTTTGTGGGTGACAACATTTTATGTATGGCAAGAAGTTTCTCAAAAAACACGTCTTAAAAATAAACTTGTTAAAGTGTTCAAGGTATTTCTCATAATGGTTGAACTCCTCTCATTTTGACATCCGCTGCAAATAAGGTAAAATGATTAATCCCCTCAGAATAAATATCTGTAAGCATCTAAGGAAGCTGTAAAGTTAATACAGGACAAAACAATTTTGGAAAAATAATGAAGATAAGGTTGCTTTTGTTGGAAATATAAGGGACATTAAACAAAACCTTAGAAAACTAACAGTAAGATTTTAGGTGTTTTAGTGGATAATGAGGCATAGGGTTTTTTACATCTCACTTGTATTTACTAGCAGAAAAAATACGACATGGCTGAGCGGTCTATAGCACATTATGTTGTTCCCTTTTTAAGCAGTCAGACAAAGCTACTTCCTCCTTAGCAGTAGGTCTGTTTAGTGATATTCCATAGTAAAGTGGATATATATATTTTATTTTCACAAACTATGAAAAAATATTCACAGCAACTGAGCCTTTGTAGTCAAAGCTTGGTGGAGGGAGAGGAGTTCTAGTATAGGTTTGTTGTTTTGAATTGTGGCTTTTTTTTGTCTTCAATATGTGCAGAGGGTCTTGCTCCTTAACCTGATGTGAATTCTCATTGTCCTAAATTAGCAGCGGAGGATTTCCACAGTGCAGGACCTCTGCAGTAGAGCAAATGAATGTTGTTTATTAAAATCTGTTCTTCTGTCGCAATGTATTGGTATTTTTATTTAACTGAAGATTGCATGTGGGTCTTGTTAAACTGAAAAGCAAAGATGAAAATTTGAGTAAGGTGTGTCTGTGTTTTTGCTCCCATAGCTATGTAACTCATGATGAATTACACTGCAGTTCTAGGAAGAACAAGTAGTATGCAAGATGTAGAGGTGCTACTGACAGTTGCCTTTCAAATACTGTATCAGCTTCTTTGTTGACTGTCCTTTGTAGTCTGAAGCAATCTAACGTTGCTATGAAATGAGTTTATAGCCTTGGCTAATTAAACAGTTCAGTAGGTGTTGAAGAATCTGCTGCAATATCATGAATCTTCTAGAAGAGTTTGTAATCTAACTTTTGTTAATGGATAGCATTCTTTGTTAAAAGCAGTTCTTGGGGAAAAAAAGATGAAAAAGCTAGCCATAGTTCTCGCTGCAACAGTCATCTCTTTAACCTTCCCATATTATGATGAAATAAAATAAAAAATAAACTGAAGCAGGCAGAGTGGTAAATTGACAAAGAATTTCAGGAACAAAAGTAATAATTTTGGAGATTTGCCAAATACAACCATCTGGTTGTATCTAGGAAACAGAATGCTGGTGAATCTGTGAGTATATTTAGAGAAATATTATGAAGAAACCAGAGGGCTTTTTCTTTCATTTTTGGCAGATGATCACTGTGAATGCTTCATTGTTCCCCAGTTCTATTACTAATTCTTTGATAGCAGTTGGAAATGATGGTCTTCAAGAAAGAGACAGAATGGTTCGAGCATGTATAGCCATTATCTGTGAACTAGGTAAGATAACTGAAAGCTAATTAAGAAAAATTTTGACGTAGTTGTCATCAGTTGTCTTAAGAGATTCTATTCTGTGGGTTGTATTAAATAGATTGTACTCAGATAATTAAGGCTATTTGTTAAATACTGAATTTGATGTTAAAAGCTGTTAATGTCAGCTTCATAGATTTTAGTCATTAGTTTGATGTAAACCAAAATCACTTTAACTTAAAACCTCCTTAAGTACCAGAAAACTTAAGGTGCTGTTCTTTCATTTAAGACTTGCAAATTTTTGGTTTACCTTAAAAACAATTTGTTGTTGCAGTTGACATTTCTGAACCTAGTGGATTTGAAGTAAGGAGAATTCCTTATGTGAGATGCTGACAGATATATAACTGACTGTGAACTGCAAAACACCGTCTTCTCTTTTTTAAAAATTTGGGTTTTTTCTTTTACTGTGGGTACTGTGGTTAGCTGGCTTCTGGAATTCAGTATTTGTGTCCATGTGAAGACTACCTGCAATTTATGCAAACCCCCTATTATCAACACATGGGTATTGAATTTTAAAGGGGCTTTTTTGTGGGATTTTTTTTAGACAAATCAATGAGAAATCCAGCGGTGTTTTTCAAGACAAACTTTGGATTTAAAGGAATAATCAGTTACACCTTTATATTCTAGTATAAATATTTTTATCTATGTCAGCCAAGTGAAGCAGAAAACTTTTTAGCAGGGAAATCCAGAAGCTTCTGTATGGAAAATTGGTTGGAAATAAGTTGGGAACTGCTGCACTGTGGTGATTGAGTAGTATTTTTCTTCATGATCCAAAATATCAATTGATTGCTAATGTCAGTTCCATTAAAAGACAAAGTGACTTGTTTTTTTCTTCCTCTAGCACTTCAGAATCCAGAGGTGGTGGCCCTTCGGGGTGGTTTAAGTACCATCTTGAAAAATGTGATTGATTGTCAGCTAAGTCGAATAAATGAAGCTCTGATAACTACAGTTTTGCACCTCATTAATCATCCAAAGACCCGACAGTATGTGAGAGCAGATGTAGAATTAGAGGTGGGTTCAGTTTTATTTGTTTAGTGACAGAAATTAAATGTATAACAAATGAAAATATTTAGTCTTAGATTTCACTCTATGTGTTAGAGCAAAAGGTTTAAAGTACAGACTAAGCATAATGATCTACAAAGCAGAAATAACGTGACAGATTGGAGTGGGACCAAGGAGAGGGCAAAACACACTAAAACTGTATTTTCACATGAAAGTAATGCTTGTCTTTCTTTTGTTCAGCGAATTTTAGCTCCTTACACAGATTTTCACTACAGGCATAATCCAGACACAGCAGAAGGACAACTCAAGTAAGTGTTAGGGCTGCTACTTGTGCTATCAGTTGTACTCATGGTATTGGAATTAAGCTGTTTTTCTTTCCAAAGTGAAAATAAAAGCAATGGCAAATGATTAATGCTAAGCTAAAATATGAGAATGCAACTTCCTAAAATACTGCTAAGCATTTAAGACTTAAAAGGGCTTGTATAGCCTGGTTAAGAAGAGGTTGAGGGATACCCTACCCTGAATAGCAGCCTCTCTAATACCTGTGAAGACATGATCAACAAGATGTAGCCATGGCCCTTAGTGGTGGTGGAAGGTGGGAGGACAAGAAGCAACAGAAATTGAAGCAAGACAGGTTTCAATTTGATACAAGGGTGGGGGAATTTTTTCTGTGAGGTCAGCCAAGTGTTGGAACAGGCTGTCTGGAAAAGCCCTATAGCCTTCATCCTTGAAACTCTGATGCCAAACTGGCTAAATCCTTGGGTATAAAACCTAGTCTGGTCTCAGAGCTGACAGCTGCTTTGTGCAGGAGTTTGGACTAGAGACCTCTTAGGATTTTTTCCAACTTGGATTATTCAGGTGGTTTTAATTATTCAGGTGGTTTTAATTATCCAATGGCATTATATGCTCAGGTCTTGGTTGTTGAGTAAGGTCCTAATTTTCTGGTCCTAGCTATAGACTTGCTGCCAGTGAAGGCACAGACTGATTAATTTGACCACATGCAAGTGTTTACTTTGATTTTTATCTTCCTACCATGAAAACTCCCCTGTAAAAAGAAAAGTAACACAATACTTAAAATTCTAATCTTTGTGTGTATATATATATATACATACTGCATAAATATTTCTGCATGCATAAAATTTCTTTGGGTTTTGTCCCCCATCTGAAAATCTCAGTTAACTACTTTTTCTTGCTATGTTAGTAAGATTGTTTTATAGTAATTAACTGTATTGTGACATTTGATGTTGTAATGACAGGGAGGACAGAGAAGCACGGTTCCTAGCTAGTAAAATGGGGATAGTAGCAGCATTTCGGTCATGGGCAGGTAAGACTATTTTTTTGTTTGTTTAAAGCTGGATGTTTGGAAGGGGAAAAGAGGGACTTTATTTAAACACAAAATGTGTCTAATTTGATGTGTCTTATTTTTGTTAGTGCCTTCCTTCAGTGCTACTAAGATGTGTTCTGTCTGATGCAATTTGGAGCACGCATACATACTTTTCTTTAACTCTATTTACAAGTCACAGTGTTCCCCCACCTGGTATAGAGTATCTTATAAGTTGTACCCTGTACGTGGCATTTGATGGTGAGAGGATGTTGAAAATATCATTTTGTAGGAATTCACCTTTGAGATGATTCTGCCACTCTGAGAAAGAAATCTTGTCTGTGTGAAGAGGTGCCAATAGAATAGTTTCATTAGGACATGTGTTCACCGGGTGCAGTAGCTGAAGAGACATTGCTGATGGCCATACTTTGGGATTTTTCATGTAGAAGAATAGAAAAAAGCAGGTTTTCACATTTTTCTAAATCCTGAAATATTACAATACCTGACATTAAAGAGGCTGCCTTAGGAAGTGCTCATACTTTAGTTAATATAGTGTCTTGCAAATAAACTATATCAGTTGATGTGACTATATTCCAAAACTGAGTAGGATTTTTACAGGCTGTATTTAGGAGAGATTCAGACTATATAAAAAAAACCCTTTTTCATCTTAAGGTAATTTTTTAATGTTCTGAGAGTTATCACTAAGCTGGATTTAATATCAAAGTATCCTTCAAAAATTTCTCATGTGTATTCTCATTTATTTGGGACAGAAACTTGAGATGTCTTTGACAGCTCTGAATCTTTGCAAATTCTAGGAAAGCAGTTTCTTACCTTACTCAGACATATGGCTGAAAGCTCAAGCATCTGAATAGGCAGTTGTCTTGGAATATGGTACTTGCCATGGTACTTGCTATGTTACATGTTCATCTATGTTACTTGTAATGCTGGGGACTAATACCATAAATTTTTAGTACAACAGTTACCTTACGCTGCCTTCCCAAAGGATGCATAGCTTACACCAGGCTTGGGGTGTAGTTTCATTTTGGTTTGGCTTTTTTTGCCTCTCAGTACTGTCTGCTGTGTTCTCTTGTTCAACTCTCATTTTCCAGACTGGGTTGCTCTTCAGAGCTGATAACTGTGTCCTTTATCCTCATTTGTGATCATACACTTGGAAATAAAACTGGGGCATGCAGCAATGACTGCATGTACCCGAATCTATTGCTGCGTGGCAGTTGGGATGTGGCCACTATCTGCTCTTGGAAAAGGCCTCTGAAGTGCTCTCTTAACACTTAAATGCCCTTAGTGTGTCTGTGGCCATATATATACCTCAAGTTTCAGTGACATGGAAGTTTTGAGATTGAGGATTTGAATTCAAGTTCATATAAAGCATATGGCATTAAAATTGGTATTAGTGAAAATAAGTAGGTGAGTAGATGAATTTTTTTTTAGTAACTTTTAAAGAACAACAGTTTAGATTTATGTACAATGTGCAAAACAAAAATATATAGACCTGGATTCTTTATTTAAAGAAACGGGGTTTCTTTTCTTGATAGCACATTTTTCTGTAAGTTTTAACTTACTCTTTGTAATGAAGAGGTCAAGGAAATTAAGGTTACAGTCTTTGCAGCTGCATTTTTGATGAAAGGACTATGTAAACTGAGGCTGAAAAATCTGTGTAAGCTTTAGGTGGTATTCTTTAACATTTAGAAGCAATTTGAAGTCTTAATGTTAAAATATTATATTGTATTTTTACTCTGAGTTTAAAAGGACCAAATTATAAGAGAGGCTCTTATAATTTATGTACAGTTAAATCCATCATTGAAACCTTGGGAGATGGGTGCTGGCCTTTTGGGAAAAGATGGTTTCAAGCAGTGCACAGAATGTTATTCCAAGTACATTTAAACTAGCTGTACAGAATTCACCTGCCTTTACAAGGAACAGAATAATTTGTTAGGCTAAGGTACAGTTTTGGTGTAGAAACTTCTCACAGCTTTTCTAAGATTACACAGATCTTTCAGATTTTAAGTTTCATTCTTTACTGACAGTTTTATGATTTCTTTCTACCACTTATTTCATGTAAATGCCACTTTTGCACATACTTTGAAAATGCTGTGCACAGTAGAAAGGGTAAAAGTAGCTATTGCTTTTAACGAGGAAACAGTTTTTGTGATTAGAAAGTCTTGTTACGTATTACTGTTTGGTGAGGAGGTGACACTATAAAGGTGAAAATGTTTGTTTTGCACTTTCTCATCTGTGCTTTTACTCAAACTGTAAACCAAGTTTAACAATGCATCCAATACTTTTTTGTTTGGTAAGGGAATATTATTATGTATTTAATGTTTTCTAGGTATTATCAGCCTGTGCAAACCTGGAAATTCTGGGATTCAGTCTCTTATTGGGGTACTCTGTATACCAAATATGGAAATACGGGTAGGTGGTAAATACTTAGGTCTACTGTAGGAATAATACTGATTTTTTGAATTATTATAAAAAATTAATATATTCTTATTAATTTAACAATCTAGTGGCTTAATCATGGACTCCAGTTATGAGATCACTATCATTGAGTTTTTCACCCTCAACTTCAAGTCTATAATTCTGTTCTCACAGGAATTGTATAATAGAAGCACACCTTGTATGTCTGAGGGGAGAAAAGAAGAGAATGGAGGAGAGAAGTATATAAATTTATCTGGTCACAAGTCAAAACAAGTTCACAGTAGCTGCAGTTACGAGTTTAAAGCATAATAATAAGAGTTGAGGCAGAGAGAAATAATAATGCTTCTTCCCAATTACCTATTTTTAAAAAGCTGATAGTGACAGCAAGTAACTTAAAAAATCTGTGGTCCCTGTAGCCTGAGCTTCTGTAGAATTCCTAGTTGAAAATAAAGCAGAGTTCTAAAGTAAAAAAGGCCCTTCTTCACTTCTCCAGATTCAGATGTTTACAGCGGGTTTTGGATTGGAGGGACCATAAAGATCATCTAGTCCCAACCCCTGCCTATGGCAGGGACATCCACCACTGGACCAGGTTACCCAAAGTCCATCCAGCCTGGCCTTGAATACTGCTGGGGAGGGGGCAGCCACAGCTTCTCTGGGTAGCCTGTGCCAGGGCATCACCACCCTCACAGGGAAGAATTAGATTATATCTAATCTAAAATAAACCCCCCTTTATTTTAAGGGACTAAAGGTCCATTTTAAGGTCCTGTTGCTCCAGTCCCTCTCCAGCTTTTCTGTAGGCCCCTTTAGGTACTGGGTGGTTCTTTGAAGGTCTCCCCAGACCCTTCTCTTCTCAAGGCTGAAGAAACCCAACTCTCTCAGCTTGTCTCTACAGGGAAGGTGCTCCAGCCCTCTGATCTTCTGCATGGCTGTCTGCTTTGTTTTTGTTTCAATTCTTTAAAATAAGCATGTGTGGTAGTTTGACCCTGGCTGGATGCCAGATGCTCACTGAAGCCACCCTATCACTTCCCTTTTCAGCTGGACAGGGGAGAAA
Source organism: Hypotaenidia okinawae (assembly GCA_027925045.1). Taxonomy (NCBI): domain Eukaryota; kingdom Metazoa; phylum Chordata; class Aves; order Gruiformes; family Rallidae; genus Hypotaenidia; species Hypotaenidia okinawae. Next base: position 17,885,995 of record BSDF01000005.1, on the reverse strand, counting down.
ATATATATTGAGAGGCTCAGGAGTTGAGATAAGAACAGGGAGAGATCATTCTGCAATCAGTGTCATGGGCAGACTCAGCACAGAATAAAAAGAAAAGAAAAGCATCTAACTTATTACATTACACTATAAACACAGAAACCAGAGTTGGATAATGAGAAGTACAACCAGATCTTAGAACACCTCCCTCAGCCCTCCCTTCTTCATGGACTCAACTTTATTCATGTTTTCTTTCTGTTTCTCCCCTCAGGGTGGTATGGCAGGATTGGGGGATAGAGGTTGATGGGGAATGGGGTTTAGGTCAGCTCCTCCAAGTTGTTCAAGTTTTCCTTTTTAGCAGGGGGAGGGGTAAGGGGCATGCCTTACACCCTTCCCCTGATCCAGTGTGGGGTCCCACTCACAGGAGACAGTCCTCCATGAACTTTTCCAATGAGTCCTTTCCCATGGGGCTTCAGCTCTTCACCAGCTGCCCCAGTGTGCGTCACTGCTATGGGGTGCAGTCATAAACCATAGAATGTCTCTCAGACTGCTCCAGCCTGGTCCTCCCCAGAGTCAGAAGCTCCCCCAGCAAACCTGCTCCAGTGTGAGTCGGTCTCTCCACAGGCTGCAGGTCCTGCCAGGAGCTTGCTCCAGTGTGGGTTTCCTGGTGTGTCACAGTATCTTCCATGTGTCTCCACCTGCTCCAGCATGGTGTCTCTCCACAGGCTGTAGATGGGATCTTTGATCCCCATCATCTTCCACGGGCTACAGGGAGACAACCTCCTCCATCCTGGTCTTCTCTGTGGGCTGTAAGGGAATCTTTTCTCTCTGGAATTAGGAGTGCCTCCTCGCCCACCTTCTTCACTGACCTTGAGAAACTCTGCAGACACCTCTGTTGGCAAAAAGTGGCTGCTTGCAGTCTTTTCCTCTTAAATGTGATTCCCAGAGATGCTGTGAGCATTGCTGATGAGCTCAGCCTTGAGCCTGGTTGATGTTTACTCTGCTAGGCCTAGGGGAAGCTTCTAGCTGCAGCTCCCCTTCCTCTACCAGAACCCCGCCACACAGAACCACAACAGCCTGTTACTAGAAAAAGAAACACTGAAATGAATACACTAGTTCTATCACTCTATGGGTATCTCATCTTCAGTATAAATAGGGAACAAAAGGACAATTTATGAAAATATATAAAACTCCTGTCATGATTTTTGTTTTGCAGCGAGGTCTGCTTGAAGTTCTCTATGATATATTTCGCCTTCCTCTCCCTGTTATCGCAGAAGAATTTATTGAGGCACTACTTAGTGTAGGTAAGTATTTAGAAACAGTTTACTTAAGAGTTCTGTCTGTGAAGCTCTTCTACGAATTTGAACCCTTCACTGCATCCTCTGTATTGTAAATTACATCAATATTAACTGTTTTATTATTGAATTCATTGGGTGAGCTAAGTCCTGTTTAAAATACTGTATCAACTTGTTAAGTTTTACAAAAGATGGACAGTGCAGCATAATGGAGCATTTACACTGTGGTGGGCTGACCCTGTCTGAAGGCCAGGTGCCCACCAGAGCTGCTCTATCCCACCCCTCCTTGACTGCACAGGAGAGAGAAGATAAAATGAAAGGCTTGTGGCGTGAGATAAGGACAAGGAGGGATCATTCACCAAGTAGAATCATGGAATGCATTAGGTTGGAAGCAGTCTTAAAGATCATCTAGTCTTAACCCCCCTGCCATGGGCAGGGAGACCTTTAATTCATAACCAATCAAATCAAAATGGGATAAAGAGAAATAACACCAAATATGTTAAGAAACAAGCAACCAAAATGAAAACCTTCCCCCACCCTTCCCTTCTTCTTGGGTTTAACTTGTGATTTCTCCTTGACTGCCCTCAAGTGGCACAGGTGAACAGGGAATGGGGATTGCAGTCAGTCCATGCTGCCCCATCCTTCTTAGGGGTATGTCTGCTCCAGTGTCAGGTCCCACTGTTCCCCTGCTCCAACGTGGGGTCCCACCCACAGGAGACAGTTCCCCATGAACTTCTCCAGTGTGAGTCCTTCCCACGGGCAGTACTTCTTCACCAGCTGCTCCAGTGTGGGCTACTCTCTCCACAGGGCCACAGGTCCTGTCAGAAGCCTGCTCTTGCACAGGCTTCCCATGGGGTTACAGCCTCCTTTGGGCCCTCCATGGGCTGCAGATGGATATCTGCTCCACCATCATCCTCCATTGCTGCAGGAAGACAGCCTCCCTCAGAGCAAAGAATTCCTTCCTACTATCTAATACATGTATTTATAATTCAGAGAGCAATTATATTTATAGAATTGCTACTCTGTAAACCCAATCCTCTATTTGACCTCACAGTTTAAGTGTGTCAGCCCAAAAGAAGCAATTTTGAGCCTTTAGTGTTCCAGCAATTCTCTACTCCAAACTCTGGTTACAAATGTTATGTCATGCTGTCAATAATAAAAGCTTAATCCTTGTTCCATGTTTATAAGTAAACAAATCATTCTTTCTCAGAAACTTGCGACTCTGTGACATTCAGATCCCAGCTTTTAAATTAGCCTTTGTTCAGGAGTATGGATTAGATGATTTGTTAGAAATCTATTCTGACAAAAATTGCTTTAATTTGAAACCTGAGATAATATTTGTTGGCAAGAACTATTATTTACATACTGACAACTGTTAAAATAACATTAAATCTGATGTCATAATTACTATTATAGCTGTCCATATTTTCCTCTTCTAGATCCAGGGAGGTTTCAGGACTGCTGGAGACTTTCTGATGGCTTTGTAGCTGCTGAAGCTAAAACTATATTACCCCATCGAGCCAGGTCAAGGTGAGCATGTAGTGAATTTGGTCTAAACCCTTTTTATTTTGTGATGATGTTGACAAAGCATTTGTTTTCTTGTCAGCACAATAAGAAATGAACTTCTTAACCTGTTTCCATACTTTTTTCTCCATAGGCCTGATCTTATGGATAATTATTTGGCTTTAGTGCTCTCAGCTTTTATTACCAATGGACTTCTAGAGGTAAGTAATGACTTTAAATTTCAATGGATGCTTGCTACTTTTTTCCTGTAAACACTAGAATAATGTCATAATCATTTTTTAACTTCTCAAAGGGTCTGGTTGAAGTGATCACGAGTAGTGATGACCATGTATCTGTTAGAGCAACTATCCTTTTAGGAGAACTTTTGCATATGGTAAGTAAAACTTTTTGCTAGTAGACAGTTGTAAATAGATGTTTCCCAGTAACAGCTTTAAATTTTTGTTATGAACTTGAAACATCTAGTAATCATCAGAATGATAGGCTAACTTCCATTACATCTTTTTGCACTTCAATTATTAAAACAGTGTGAATCAGTTTGGCAACTTTTGAAAGTGCGGGGCTTTCTCCTCCAGGGATAATCCTCAGCTCTCCAACTCCCACTCGTGTATTTCCTTGCGTCAGTAGCCAGTTGCATTTTTATTCTGGAGTCCTGCAAACTCACCCATCAGTTACTGTGCTTGGGGAAAATACTGCTGCAGATTTTTGCTTTTCTCAGAATGCTGGTGGCCCTCTGGCAGTGTGTTTAGCTTTCTGCCTTGCAGGCTGGGTGGATGAAGCTTCTTTCATGTTCAGCTTGATGTGTTTGGGGCACTTGATATTATTCATTCAGGCAGCTGCAACTTGGTGGAGTGCTCTGTCAGCACTGCTGTGGGTAGCTGAAGGGACCTAGCTTTGTTCTTTCTCCCTCTAACATATATTTTGCAGTAGCTTCTTTCTGTTAACCTAAACTGTTTCTGGTATAGTGATGGTATTACTATTTACATATACACTTCAGAGCTACTTTTTGGTCTCCTGAAGAGCCATTAGTCATACGTGAAGTGATACGATTTACCTTTCTTGAAAAAAACAATTGTTTTTATTTTCATATCCTTTCTTCATGACAAGACTAGCATATGCAGCAGAGCATTTCTTGATTAGTTGTCGTGTCTTGTTTTCCTACTTCTTTTTTAAAGAGCCCTTTATTAGAGATGATAAGATTATGAAATACAATGCTGTCATACAAAAATTCAAATATGAGTTATCAGACATAATCTGCATCTTCAGATGACTTATTTTAGTGGTGATTAATGCTCAGAAAAAGACAAGTTCACAATCTTCAGATACAGGTTTACTTATTACTACAGTGATTTACAACAGCTTAGCTCAGTAGCTGTTCTCTAGTCCCTTTAGTGATTTGGGGGAATTTCATGAGTATTCAGTCAGCCATGTAGTTTAAGAATGTATGCTATTTTTCTGGTTTCTGGAATACTTTTGAATGGGAGTAACTCTTACTAACACTTGAGTATTCTGCAAAACATAAGTATTTTTGTTTTCTGAAGAGATGATTCATTAGTGACAGATGACTGTTTATAAGAATACTGAAAAAATATTTGTACTTTACTTTTAAGAGAATAAAGTAATTTATTTATCTTAATTTTTCTTTAGTTTCCAAAAATATTTGCAGAATTGTGTCCCAACATAAAAACAAATGCTTTGTAATGTAGAAAGTTATGCTATTAATAACAATCTCTGTGTGTGCAGACAGTTTTAAATAGAAATTAAGAGCTCAAATTATATTTCTGACTAGCAGTTTTTTAGTATTTGATATGCATGACTTAAAGACATCTGATACTTCACAAGTTTTTTCATGTTACCTTTAAAAAACCACCAATGAAAACAACACAGACTAGAAGGCTCTGAAATCTAAATTGGTTTTTAGTTACTTTGAATAGTATTTCAGCTCATTAGTTACATCATATATTCAAAATGTAATTAGTGCTCTGACATACAACAGATAACTTTGTCATGCATTTGTGGAAGTCTTGTGAAAAGGGTTGGACTGTTCAAATGTTGATCCTAAGGAGATGTTTGAAAAGGTGGTGATAAGTTATTCTAACTGGTCTCTTGTTTTTAGGCAAACACAATTCTTCCTCATTCTCACAGCCATCATCTGCACTGCTTACCAACGCTAATGAATATGGCAGCATCTTTTGACATCATGAAAGAGAAAAGACTGTAAGAATTCTAAGTTACACTTAAAAGCAAAAATATTTTTATCTCCTTTTCCTGTGATAGTTGAGTGAAAACGTACATTAGGAGTTTTCTGGTGGCTAGGACCTGCTGGTTTTATTTGAAAGCAAACAAATAAATACAGATAGAAATGCTTTGCACATTTACTAGGGAAATAGTTTCCAATGCATCATTCCAAAAGTGTTTACAGTAACAATTTAGAAATTTGGAAAGGAAGTTTTGATGATAGATTTCAGACCACATTTGCAGAGATTGCAAGGGTTTTACCTATTTTTTTTTTAGAATGAACTCTAAAGTGGTGTTTGACCAAGGAACATCCGAGGTGTTCAGTGTGTTTGACCTCCTCGTAATTTCACACTTTTTTTTTGCATTTCAATACAACTATGTTTTCAAAACTAAAAAAGCCTGTATCAGTTTTTTCTCCTGTTGCTATTTAGCTAATTAAATCGTAAAGTAATAGACCAAATCAGTGAAGCGTTAATAGTGTGAGCAAGAGTAAAAAAATGTAATATTGGCATAGACCTGTCTTTGCTTTTTTAAGACTTTTTTTCTTCAGAATATTTCTGTTTCTGTTCCATTTAAATACAAAAATGAACAGAAATTTTAATTTTAGTTCAGCATCCTGCAGTGGCATGTGGCTAAGCAGTATTAGGGAACTGTTTGCAGTCATGGATCAAATGATATGTTTAGGCATCTGATAAAAAGAAAATGTTTATGGAAGTATTTTACTGCTTTTTTTGAGATTCTAAAAGTCTGTGGCTATTTTATTTTTATCATTTCTCTGTAAATCCACTCATCTTACAATTTAACCTCTGAATGTACCTTAATTAAGGTACCTTAGAAGGTACCTGGACTGTTTCGTGTTTCCTGGCAAAGGAAAAGCCTGAGCACCAGAGTGACAGGGGCTGCTTGTGTGTTCCCTGGGGAGGTTTCAGGCCAGCTATGTCTTTAACTCCCAAACTAAAGCTGCCAGGACTGAATGCTGGACGCTTAACATGTTTTGAATTGCAGTCTGCTCCGGCTGAGAGAAACAGCTCAGGTTGTACTAGGACTGTTTCATGTTTCCTGGCAAAGGAAAAGCCGGAGCACCACGCTGAGAGGCCTGCTTGTTTGTTCCCTGGGGAGATTTCAGGCAAAATGTATCTTTCAGTCCTGGCTGCTTTAGTTTGGGAGTTATTGCTGGACGTTTAGCATGGGCATGGGTACCTTAATGCCCTTGTCATAAAATGCTATCTGCTGGGTACTTAACTTTCTGATGAAAGAAGCCATATAATTTGATAGATTTGTGTATCTTTAAAATGTTTCTGTAACACAGCGTTCTTACTTGCACTTTTTCATAGAAGACCATTCCAGTTGAATGTGTGGAGTTTTTTCAAATTGCAAAGTTTAGGAAACGTTTTTGTTAATTACTCTTCCCATTCCTGATCTGCCTTGTCAGAACAGTATTCTGATAAACACGGCATAACTTTCTATTTGGTCTGTCTTTATGTAATCTGTGATAAATTACAGAATCTTTCTGAACTGCTGTTGTGAAATGATAAATGCTGCTTATAGAGTGCTTCCAAGAAACACAGTAGTTGTCTGCTTTTCAGTTTTGAAGATTTCCAGAATGTCAGTAGAAGATTTTGATATGTGAAAATAGTTATTTTTCAAAAAAGACATACCTGAAACTCTGTCACAAGATATTTCACTTGGTCAAAGCTGTGAGGTGAGAGGAAGGATGAAGAGCAGAAGGGATACATTTACAGGCTACTTGCACTTTTGTGGATTTTTCACATTTGTAGTAAGAATTCCTGATTTTGTTGGAAGAAAGTAATTTTGCAGAAGTATTTGTTTATTTGGGGATCTTGCTTCTGGTCAGCATTCTGTGTTGTTTCGTAGTCTGAAAAACTAACTTACCAAAATAATGTAAATTGCATAACACCTTTGATTTTGGTCCCTTTAAAGATAATACGGAATAAAAACACTCCTACTCTATGAGAGTTTTTGTTTATGGGGAAGAAGCATAGACTACCTCCTCATTTTTAGACTTCCTTATTTTATTTGCTTAGCGGATTTTTTTTTCTATAACCACTATTTTTAAGTAACTATTATTGCCCTTGTCAGCTGTAATTTCTATTACTTTCTATCTTTTCCTGGAAAACGTCTTACACACTGTTGCTGCAGTGTTCAGATATTAAGAGCAGGAAGTATATTACTGATACTCCTGCCACCTTCTGGGGAGAAAAAAAAGGGAATTTACAAGAAATACTTTGTAATCAAAGTTGAAGCTAGAACCCTCAACTCTCAACTTTACTGCAGAATGTTGACCTACTGTGATGTGTTAGAATATTTTATCAACTTTAAATTTTATAATATCTTTGAACTGTGATAGCCACCACTAAGTGCAGAGTAGAAGAAAATGTATAAGGCTCATTCTTCAGTACAAGAAATTCAGAAAGATAATTTTCAGCATAACTTCAGTACAAGACTATGGATGTATGAAGATTTGTATCAAGACAATTATTTTCCTTTTTATTTCCTTTGGAATTACTGGTTTGGTTTTTTTTTCTTGAGCTGTTTTTAATTACTGAAGCTACAGCACTGGTGCTCTTACTTCAATAACAGTTACCAAATACTGATTATAGTATTTTTTTTCTATTAGACGAGCAAGTGCTGCACTCAACTGCTTAAAACGTTTTCACGAGATGAAGAAAAGAGGACCTAAACCTTACAGCCTCCATTTAGATCATATTATTCAGAAAGCAATCTCAACGCACCAGAAAAGGGATCAGTACCGTGTGCAGAAAGACATCTTTATTTTAAAGGTATTACTTTTCTTGTTGGGTTTGGTTTTGGTTTGGTTTTTTTTTTCCAGAACTGAACTTGTACTTCGGCAACTTGGGTACTTCTCTGCAGGCTTCACCCTCTCATCTGTTTCAGGGCTATTTATGTAATTTCTTTGTAGTATCTTTTTCATTTAATTTGTCTTGTAGTTAACTTGTGGATACTGTATTGTACTTTGAGAAATTGGGGAGTGAGATTACAATAATTTGTAATGCTTCTTAGGACAACTGTGATCTCTCATTAGGTTCTTAATGCAATAGTCTAACCATTAACTATAGTTAATGCATAGCTATAACCAGTTTACTTTCAAATGTGTATTACTGTGGAGTATGTAATGTAATCATGTAATGATTGTTACATGAACAGTAAGTACATTGTGTGGCAAGACTGAACAAAATGATGCAAGGAAACTTAACTACAGCTTTTCATGCCTGTACTCTAGGATACAGAAGAAGCACTTGTAATGAACCTTCGAGACAGCCAAGTTCTCAATCATAAAGAGAACCTCGACTGGGATTGGAATCTAATAGGGACCATACTGAAGGTGAGCCTAAAGAGGGCATGATTTTTTAATACTTTTTTTAAAGTCTCCATTCACATGTGAACTTTGGCTCACAAATTTAGTACTGATATACTCTCCTTTTTTATACAACCCTTAAACTAAATGCAGAAATACACTACAGTAATAAGTATGATTTAAATTTTATCTAACTTTCTTTATATAGAAATAGACTTTAAAGAACTAGCTGTAATGACTTTAAAGCTGATGATGATTTAGACTACACAGGGTTACTGACTTTTTAAGTTTCATAACAGATCTTTTTTATATAACATGAGCTGAAGACTAAGGCTGGAGGTGGGATATAGATCAAACTTCAGCTGCTTAGACTGAGCTTCATATGAAAACTTCAGTGGTATAAAGTTTTGTCATATGTTTTGAACTAATATAAATGCTCTCATAGCATCAAGTTCATTACAAATTTGTTTGTATAAACTAATTATCTCAAACAGGGCGGGCATTATCTTAAGTATGTGCACCATTTAAGAGGCTCTTTTTTAAGCAGAAAACTTCCTGTAAGTAAGAAAACTGAGTACAGTGTAGTCTTAAAGCCAGAATCACTCCACTTTGTACTGAATCTGTACATTAAAGAGATCCTTCTGTTATTACCCCCAAGTAATATTGTCTTACTGTCTTCTTTACTGTGTTACAAAGATGGTAAAAGCACAGAAAAATTTATCAATGGTGACAATCAGTATCAAGATATTAAAAGAAAATCCAAAGCAAACAAAAACTCAAGCCCAAACTATTTCTGTGCACTTTTTCAGGCACTCATAAATGTAGGTCAAACTGCTAGTTTCTCTTCTATCTCATACCTCTCCAGCAGTATCTTTTCTAGTGTTCTGTTAAACAATTGCTAATGTTTCAATATCAGAGACTTCTTTCTTCTAGAGTGAGAAGCTTGTGTGTTTTCTAGTTTAATTCTAACCGCTTCAGTTTCTGTTAAACTGCACAACTCCAGCATAAACTAAGACAATGTTATCGGAGTGATCCATCTTTAGTCCTTGAATGAGGAAGATCCAGATTCCACTGTTTGGATTTCACAATCACATGTAGCTACTCATCACCCCCTTGTCTCTGCCTTATGGCTGTGCAGAATCAGCTTTCTAATGACCTCACTACTATCATTCTGTGTGGTCCCTTACTGCCTTTTTCTAATTCCTTGGCTTGCTGTCTAAGCTGCTAAAAGAGCAACAGGAATGGCAATAGTTAAGATGGAAGGACTGCAACTTTGAAGCTCTCATGTCAAGGATGTATTTTGTCTGGCACTGTTACTAGTGGAGTCAGTTCCTCTGATTATTAGTGTGCTCTATATCTTAATGTCGGTGTACCAATTGGAAATGTAGAATTTTATCTCTTATTTTCGAAGGAATAACTTTTGATGCACTGTTTTCCATCCCTTCCAAAAAGCACCTTCATAGGAGCTCAGAAATAAATCTGAAACCACAGAGACAACAGGTGTTAAAACAGGAAAATGTAATAGGAAGAAAGGATAGGTCCAGAAGAGTATTACGATTTCATGTGATCCTTCTTAAAACATCTTATGAAGTTGTTAAATGTTGTTTAAATAAGCAGTATTTCAGTGAGCTGTATCAGAAAAATGTGTGTTAGGGTTTTTAATCTGGTTAATTGTGAAAACAACAGCAAAAATTATTTCCCTATTATGCATATTATATTCTGGTATTTCCAGAGAAGCTGAGCAAAATAATTTATTTTTCATTAGATTTTTATCTTCTTTTTTGCTGTTTTCATTAGAATTTTGGACATGTACACATAGCATGTGACCTACATTCCCTGTCTTCTAGAAAAAAAAGTTGAACTACTCTTGGAGTAGTAACTGTGAGTTGTTCAATAAAATAAAGGTTTATTTGTAGGAAACATTAAATGCAAGAAAAATTAATTTTCAAGTTATTAGGTTAATGCAACTATAATAGAAATGAGTATATTTTAGTGACTAATCAAGGTCTGATGTACAATTTTCATTTAATACTATATCTGCTGTTTTTCTAGTGGCCAAACGTAAATCTAAGGAACTATAAAGATGAACAGTTGCACAGGTATGTAAAACTTGTGTAGACTTCCTTTGGAAGAAATTTTGAAAAATGTTTTTAATACTGCAGCAAACCTGGATATGTAACAATTCTAAAATTTTATAGGTAAGCAGTAAAAATTAAAATGTATATAATTAGATTGTGATATTTGCTTTAAATAAACAGGTCCTTAAGATTTAATGGTTTCTTTCCTGTGCACAGATACATTGTGTATTTATTCACTTCGCAGTAATCATACCAGCTTTGCAGACATGCTATTTCATTATTAATAACCTCTGCGGTATATCATAGATTAGTGTTTGAAGTGAGAACTTGATGGATTTTGACTGACTGGGTCTACAGTTGTATGGTTATATACCTACCTATCTGGGACAGTGTCTGTGTTCACTTCAGTTTTGTGCTGCACTCAAGCATTGTTCAGTGCCTAACTAACTTAATTTCAAATAAACTGCCAAAATGTAGGGTTGAGTTAGTGTAAAGTTTCTACTGTTTGATTCTTTCTGCAGGTCTGTTGATTAGGTGCTTTCATGGCTTTAGGATACTGTTGCTTTTGTTTAATTATAACTAATTAAGCCCTGAATCTCACTGTTTTCACCACTGATCATAAAAATTTTCAACCGCTTTTGGTTTTGAAGTCTAAAGTACATTAGTGCTTCTGTAAGTTGATTTTTTTTTTAAATTTTTTTCCTCTTAAGTGTTTTTGTGGTAATCTTACGGATGTTAAATTCCAGATCTCCTTGATATAGTTTCCTTCACTTCAGAAAGATACCATTAATGTGTATATTCATACATATATAAGCACTTCAGTATACACATTATCTATTTATTGCTATATTTAAAGAAATCCTCATATTTCCTTTATAATTGCACCTGTGGTGTAGTTGAGGATAGTGGTTTTGCTCTCAGATTTTTAACTAAAGGTGGAGTTCTTTATTTAAGTTTTCTTAATGCTTGTCATGCCTCATTTGAGACCAAACATTCTGTCTCTTTGAGGATATTTTTTTCCTCCAATGCAAAACTCAATCTGTATCACTCACCATGATTTCAAAAGTTGAGTGCTTCTGCACTTGTGATGGTTGTGTTATGCTTTAAAAATACTTGTGAGGTGAGTAAAAATACTGTTGCTCAATAAATATGGCCTTTTATTGACAGAACAGAAAAAAATGCTTTTCACAGTAGCATTAACTATTGCAGCTAATGAAAACTCACATCGCAGATTCCTTTTTACATCTTCTATAATTCTGGATAGTATCAACTCATTATTGCTACCTGCTACTTTCTTAACTTTTGAAAATTTCTTGCCAATACACTAACTTAGTGTTAACATACCTTTTATGCCATCATCATTTCATACCACGAGACTGTTTCCTCGATATACTGAAAAAGATCAAATTCTCTTTTACTTTCTGTAGGTTTGTAAGGAGATTACTGTATTTTTACAAGCCTAGCAGTAAACTGTATGCCAACCTGGATCTGGACTATGCTAAGGCTAAGCAGCTCACTGTCGTGGGTTGTCAGTTCACTGAGTTTCTTCTTGAATCAGAAGAGGTAAGAAATTTTTTACTAGAAGAATGGAGGTAAAGTGAGTAGTGCTGCCGTGTGTCAGAGAAGACAATTTTAGGAAAGACTTTTGCACACTTTATGCATTAAACTAAAATGATTGCTATAATTAAGAAATAGAATTTAATGTCTTAGTGTCCATATGAGACACTGTGGAAGATTACTGTGTTTAATTTTATTACATGCAACTTAGGGTTTGGAGTTTTTCAGGTTTTGCTATGTATATTCTTCCTTGCTCTACCTTCTTGTGTGCTAAAGACTTTTTTATGCCTCAAGCCAGATGGAAGTGTCATTGAACGAGTCCTTATCCCTAACAGAATAGAATCATTCCTAAAATGTCTCCAAACTAAACTTTTATTTGCCTTGAACGTTTTCCTTTAGTCTGAATTGTGTTTGCCAGCTAGCATTTCTATCTTGTATCTGTAGTGCGTTTGTACATTTTAAGAATTGATGTAATTCAGTAAAGGAGAGAGACAGTTCTGTTAGTAAATGTTAACTTACTTTGTGTTGTTAGGATGGACAAGGTTACCTGGAGGAGTTGGTTAAAGATATTGTACATTGGCTCAACTCTTCATCGGGAATGAAACCTGAACGTAGTCTGCAAAACAATGGGTTACTGAATACCCTCAGCCAGCACTACTTTCTCTTTTTGGTACTCTCTCTTGTCACCCTCATGGAGTGAAAATGCTTGAAAAATGTAATGTGTTCCAGTGGTGAGTGTTTTTATTATATGTGGATTGTTTACAGGTGCAGTAGTGGTAAGAGTTGTAAACTGTGCTTGAGGACAACTGTCTCTGAAGCTGAAAATGTTAAAGTTTTTTTTTATTTACGTTCAAGTAACAGATCCCCAGTACTGAGAGGGGTTTGGTCTTCTTTTTAAGAAGGAATCTGTCATTGCTGAACAGATATGGGTGATTGTATCACAAAATGTTACTTTTTCCTGGCCACACCTATCCAACAGAAATCAGTATCAGGAAGGATGATACTGTACTGAAAAAACAGAAAAACTAAAAACAGAACCCCAGGAAAACCTTACAAACAACCAGTAACTGTCACTCATCACACTGTCTGTGAAATGTTCTGATGCATGTTGTACATAAAAATTCAATATATTTGAGTAAAATTGAAAGTATCTTCAGGTACAAATAAACAGATTTAAACTAAGGGAGTAAACTGGCTAGTGGCTCTTAGCATTCATTTTAAATATGGCAAAATACTAGTGAAAATTCAGGTGTTTTGGTGGACTTCTTAAAATCAAGTTGCTTTCATTATTATAATGCAGGTTTTTTACTGTCTTTGGAAAAATTTCAGTTACAATAACATCTAGACCATTAATATGACTAACCTTGCAGCAGACTTTATACACAGAATGTTTTGCAATGAGAAATTGCTCAAAGCTTCATAAATATTACTTCTTTGTACTCATAATCACTATTTAAAGTTTGCTGACAAAACTTATACAGAGCAATTAAAAAAATACTGGATTGGGTTTTTTGTCCTTCCGTGGATTATTTGGTCCCCATTTGGCTTTCAGCTGTAACAGTTCAAAGTTACTCCATTGCATATGAGAACTTAGTTCTATATTCTGCATTTATGGAAAACAAAATCTAATTCAAAGTAATTAAATTTAAATTATTGATTGAATAAATAAGTGGGTTTAAGAGAATTCAAATACTAATTTATATTTTATTCCCTTCTCTTCCTCTCTGTGCCCCCCGACTCTGCCTCCAGTCTTCTTAATCTTTGTTCTTTGAAGAACCAAGATCACTTGTTAAAATTGACTGTTTCTAGCTTGGATTACAGCAGAGATGGATTAGCAAGAGTCATCCTTTCTAAAATCTTGACTGCAGCTACTGATGTAAGTTTGATTCAATTTCTGTTAAATTGTTATTTGCCACTAGATGTTTATTTTGTTGTTCAAGGTGTATAGTTTTATTTTTTACCTGTTGGGGGGTTATATTCAGAGCAAAGAAACTCATATTCATGTAGCTTCTGAATTTGCTGTGTGCTTCACAGGTACATTGCATTTGTGCTGAATAAGTCAAGTCATTCAAATAGAGGTTTCCCTTCTGTATGAAGGAGGTTAAAAGTCTTTAAATGCATACACCAAGTGTAATGTTACCAGGGTCAGTGGACAACCTAAATCAGTCATGGAGGTACTGTTACCACAAACAGAAATGTTTGTTTCTAGCTGTAATAAACAGGTTAACCTTCCAGTGGTAGATACTATTTTGATGATTGACATTGCTGTGGTGGAACTGAGTAGATGCTGTGTATTTCCAGGAATGAGATGATGGTTAAGAAACAGGCATTGAGATTTGTACTTCTGAATCAATGAGTATGTGTGGAAATAAACCACAGACTTGCATAGGTTTGGGAGAAGACATTCCTAAACTTTTAAGAAAAGAGAAATCAATCACTGTAACATAGTAGACAAGCAAACATTGATGTCAGGGAAATCACAGTAAGTTGAAATCTGCGGAAAGTTTTCATTACTTCAGGGAAAGCTATTCCTCTGTCACTTGATAGGGCAGAATATATTCAAGAGTAGATACAAGAGGGAGTAAGATAGACATTAGCTTTAAATGGCTTGTATTTTGGAAGAGGAGGGGAAAAGAAAGAAGTGCAGGATATTTCTCTGAGACTATCAAATATATGATTCTTATGGGTGAAGTGGAGCCTGAAAATAATGAAGATGGTTGGGGTTGAAGGAATGTTTCTTTGAAAGTAGAGTATGAAGCTCCTTACCAAATAGTTTCAAAGTAATCATTCAATGAAGGGATGACTTTGACTTTTCTCCGAGATTTTGTGCCTAGTTTGAGCAAGCACATTTCGGTGCCGTGAGGACACATGCCTATATATCTTTGAACTAAAAAGCTCTTGTTAGGTGACTCTCTGTTAAGTGCAGTTTGGTTTGGAACTTCATTTAGCTGTGGTTTCCTGTCAGTAGGTACTGCCCATTCCACCACCTTCCAGCTATTTTTACCTTTAGAAAGGGACTATAATTGGGAGAAGAGCACTTCAGAATTTCTGTTTCTTCCAAATTAACAATTATAAAAAGGTACATCCATGCTGTTGCAATCTCCTCAACAAACTACACAACTCCATTAATAATTAGAGGCATTTTGTAATGAATTAAGAGTTTGTGGTTTAAATTTTTGGGAAAGATTTATTGATTCTGATATCTAAGGTATGAAGACTTAAGTGTTTGCAAGCATTCAGTACTTAGACCAGAAGCTTTACATGGGCAGGAATGGAATAATCTCCATCCAAATATCGTCATAAAAAGACATGATTTTCAACTTTTTAAATCTTGGGGAGGGAGCTGGAGGTGGGAGAGGTGGGAAGGAGGGCAGGTGGAAACAGGATGTTGTCAACTCATACAAGTATAGTTAGCTCTAAGCAGAATGCCTTGACGTGCAGCATAGATAAACTGTCTGAATATAATATTCCAAGTGTATACAGGGACAGAAAGTGCATGACAGCTACTGCTCCTTTTAGTGATGATAACTAAAGACACAATTTCCACCTATTTGTAATTCAGCTTAATGAACAGTAAGTAGTAAACAGTTCCTATACGTCAGATGTGAATAGGATAGATATCACTCTACACACCTTAGAAATTGAGAAAGCTGGTAATGCCTCCCACTAGGTTTACCCTCATCAGTTCTGTTATTTTTGTGAAAAGGATTAGAGATCATGATCTGATTGCTGACATTAAGACCAGACCTTGACAGATGCTGAAGTAGAAAAGAGACACCATACAAGCTCAGAAACTAGGAACACAAACTTTGGAGCTCAAACCTACACACTTAGTTTTAAAGTTAGAGAACTTTCTTGACAGATATACTGATACCATCTCACATTCATGATGTTTTAAGGTCTTGGCCTACATTAGTACCCTATGGCTACTGAATTCTAATGCTTCTGTTTCCCAGTCTTAAGTTCATGTGTGGAGCTGGCAGCATTATCTAGGGAAATGTGGTGGTTTAGGCCTGGCTGGAGGACAGATGCCCACCAAAGGCAGTCTATCATTCCCCTTTTTAGTTGGACAGGGGAGAAAATATATATTGAGAAGCTCAGGAGTTGAGATAAGGGCAGGGAGATAACCATCCTGTAATCAATGACATGGGCAAACCAAACTCAACACAGAGGGAAGGAAAGAAAGCTATCTAATTTATTACACTACACTACACACACAGTGAAACCAGAGTCAGATAATGAGAAGTGTGACGAGATCTTAAAGCACCTCCCCCACCCCTCCCTTCTTAGCAGACTTACCTTTAGTCATGATTTTGCTCTCTTCTTCCCCCCACATTGTGGCATAGGGTGGGGCAGGGACTGGGAAAATGGGGGTTTTGGTCAGTTCCTTGCAAGTTGTTTTCCTTCTTGACCAGGATGGGGGGCATGCATTCCTCTCACCCTTCCCCTGCTTCACCATGGGGTCCCGCCCACGGCAGACAGTCCTCCAAGAACTTCTCCAATGTGAGTCCTTTCCCCCAGGGCTTTATCTCTTCATCAGCTGCCCCACCATGGATCACTGCTATAGCGGGCAGTGATAAATCACAATGTCTCTCAGTCCCAGTCCTCCACAGGGTCACAAGCCTCCCCCAGCAAACCTGTTCCAGTGGGATACTCTTCCTTGCTCATCTCTGTATCTATTCTCTCTCCATGGGCTGCAAGTGCTGGCAGAGGCTTGCTCCAACACAAGGTCACAGCATCTCCGGTATGTCTCCCCTGCTCCAGCATGGGGCCTCTCCACAGGCTGCAGGTGGGGTCTCAGCCTTTTCCATGGGCTGCGGGGGACACACCTGCTCCACCATGGGTTTCTTCACGAGCTTCAGGGGCATCATTCTCTCCAGGACCTGGGGCACCTCTTCCCTCCCCTCCCCAGCCTTGGTGTCTGCACAGCTCATTACATCTTCTCACTCCCTTTTCTAGTGGCAAAAAGCAGCTGCTTGCAGGTTTTTTGTCTCCTACATGTGATTCCCAGAGTCACTGTGACTGTCACCAATTGTCTTGGCCTTGGTCAGCAGCAACTCTGGCCTCGAATTGGCCAATGTTTACTCTTTGGGGCCTGCAGAGAGCTCTTAGCTGCTCCTTACAGCAGCCATTTTCTGCAGCTGCCTGTTCTCTCCCAGCACCCAGTTACACAAAGCTGACAGGAAAACAACAGAGGTTAAGTAACTGTTTTTGGCAGTCTCATGAAGTGTGAAAGAATTACTAGGAGGTATCTTCTCAAATGTTGAGTACTGGTCTACTTTATAAGTAAAATTGTAACCTTTCTTGTGTGTGAACAGTAAAGGTTGGTAGTCCTTAGTATCAGGCTTAGGTATGCATTATGTATGGCAAGACTCGAACCAGGGGGATCTTTAGGAATGCTCAGAGCTGAGGTGTGTTTTGACTTACATTCAACTACTTCAGTGTTGTACTGGATGAAACTACTGTGATTTTTGTACACTGCAATACCATGATAATCCCTTTATTTTTTTAAATAATTCATGGTAACACATTTAAGAAATTAAAAAAAAATACATCTTATGTTCATCAACCACAAATGAATCTTCTACTATCAGGTTACTAAAACAGAATGAAAATTTACTGTTTGAACCTCTTAAATAGAACCTGACTTCCTTTGTGAAATATACGGATTGAATAAAACTACTTTTGGGTGTTTTATTTCATGAACTAGTTGGCTTGCTTGGAAATCTTGGAATTAATAGGTAAATATTTTGTATGTTTCATCTGAAAGAGTAAAATCATTACTAGAATGGACTGCCAGCAGAAATAGATGTTTGCATCAACCACAGATGTATCCATACTTGTATAAAAATAGTTTTCTTTTCCTGTTTTACCATACATTCTTATGGTAAAACCCCATACATTCTTATGGTAAAAACTGAACTGATGGGGTTTTGAAGAGGATATTTCACTGAGTACTTATTAACAAAAGGACAAAATGTTGACCTGATGAAGAACCCTTTGGCAGTACTTGCTGTGCGCAGTACTTGCTGTGCACAGTATTGCAGTGTTACAACTTGGACAAAATGTTTCTGGACAAAGTGTTTCTGATGTTCGTAAAAGAAAATCAAAGTATGAAAAGTTTTGAAAGGATTAAACCTTTTTATTATAATAATTTTATCCTTAGTGATGTAAGTGGTATCTTTGAACAACTGCAATTGGCAAAACTACAACTCTTTTCCAGAAATTAAAATATTAATGTGAAGTGGAAATAGTTGTCAGTTCCAAGAGAATAAACTGGGCACTGCCACTGACTGAGGAGTAATTTGGAAGTAGAAGCATAGAATCATAGACTATCCTGAGCTGTAAGGGGACCCATAAGGATCATCAAATCCAACTCCTGGCTCCACACAGGGCCAGACAAGTCAGAGCATGGCACTGAGCGCATCATCCAGATGCTTCTTGAACTCAGTCAAGGTCAGTGCTGTAACGACTTCCCTGGGGAGCCTGTGACAGTGCCCAACCACCCTTTCAGTAAAGAACCTCTTCCTAATATCCAGCCTAAACCTCCCCTGTTGCAGCTTCATGTTGTTCCTTCAGGTTCTATCACTGGTTGCCAAAGAGAGGAGATCAGTGCCTGACCCTTCACTCCCCCTCGTCAGGAAGCCATAGACCGCAATGAGGTCTCCCCTCAGCCTCCTCTTCTCCAGGCTGAACAAACCAAGGGACTTCAGGCTCTCCTCATAAGACTTCC
Source organism: Hypotaenidia okinawae (assembly GCA_027925045.1). Lineage (NCBI taxonomy): Eukaryota > Metazoa > Chordata > Aves > Gruiformes > Rallidae > Hypotaenidia > Hypotaenidia okinawae. Next base: position 17,867,260 of record BSDF01000005.1, on the reverse strand, counting down.
CCTCCAGACCTTTCCCCACCCTTGTTGCCCTCCTCTGGGCACTCTCCAATATTTTTAAGTCCTTGTACTGTGGCACCCAAAACTGCACACACAGTACTCAAGGTGAAGCTGCACCAGTGCAGTGTAGGTCAAGATGCTCCCCAGGATATGGTTTGCTTGCCTGGGCACACTCTTGGCTCATGTTTAACTTGCTGTCAGCTGTTGACCCAGACCCCAGTTGCTCTCAGCATGTCTGGCCTCCAGTGTCTGATTCCCCCATGCTGGATCTGCAGCCAGGGTTGCCCCTTCCCAGGTGCAGAATCTGGCACTTGACCCTGTTAAATTTTGTGCTGTTGGTGATTGCCCAGCTCTCTAACCTGCCCAGGTCTCTCTGCAAGGCTTCTCCACCCTTGAGTCACCAGCTGCTCTGAATTTGATGGTGTCTGCAAGTTTATTTCAGACACCCTCTAGTCCTGAGTCCAGGTCATTTACATTAAAAAGAACTGGGCCTAAACTGGAGCCCTGGGGAACCCCACTAGTGACTGGCCGCCAGCCACATGTAACCTCATTTACTATCACCCTTTGGGCCTGACCTGTCATCCAGTTGCCCACCCAACACATTATGGCTTTATCTAGTTGTATGCTGTATATTTTGTCCAGCATGACAAGCCATACTGAAATCCAAAAGTATAACATTAACTGGTTTATCTTGGTCAGCCAGCTGGGTGACCTTGTCATAAAAGGTAATCAAGAGTGGGTAGACACAGGCTATGACCAATGCCTGAGTTGTCCTTTAGGTGTTTTCCAGTATTTCCCAGCATGACTTTCTCTATAATTTTACCAGGCACTGAGGTGAGACTGCCAGGCTTGTAACTACCAGGGTCTTCCTTCTTACCCTTCTTGAAAATTGGCACAGTGTTTGACAGCTTCCAGGCCAACTGGGACCTGTCCAGATTCCCATGACCACTGAAAAATAGAGAGGTCTTGCAAGGACAGAAGCCAACTCCCTGAGTACCCTGGGATGAATACCATTGGGGCCCATGGACTTACATGGATCCTGATGGAGCAGCAGATTGCCCACAAGTTCATAGTTCACAAGGAGCTTATTATTACCACAGTCATGGTCCTCCAGCTTGAGGCGTCTGGAGTCCCAGAGCCCACTGACTATGTTGAAGACAGAGGCAAAGAAGGCGTTAAACATCTCTGCTTTGTCAGTGTCCCCATTAGTAAGGTGACTTGTCATCAAGTAATGGACCAATTTTCTTTCTGGTCCTCCCTTTGTTAATGTTTCTGAAAACCCCTTTTTATTGTCTGCCACAGTGTTGGCCAGCCTCAACTCTAACTGAGCTTTGGTTGCAGAAATTTTTTCCCTACAAAGGCAAACAATGTCCCTGTAATCCTCCCATATTGCCTGACCTTGCTTCCATTGGATGTAAACTTTCTTTTTCCACCTAAACTCTAGAAGAAGGTCCCTGCTCAGCATCCTGTCTGCCCTGCCTTCTTTATTTCTGATGTTTTGGAATTGCGTCTTCCTGTGCTTTTGGAAGGTAGTACTTAAAGTGAACTGCATTGATGGACCCTGATGGCTTCAGAAGCAGTTTCCCAGTGGACCTTGCCAACCAGTTTGCTCAGCAGCCCAAAATCTGCTCTCCTCATAGCCAGTGTTGAAGTTTTGGAGGCAGTTTTCCTTCTCTTGCCAAAGATTTTAAATTCTGCGACTATCGTCGCTATGACCAAAAGCCACCGACCTCCATTTCCCCCATGAGTCCCTCTCTGTTTATTATGAGCAAGAGATCTGGGAGGATACCTTTCCTCATCGGCTCCTTTAATTCCTGAGCAAGGACGTTATCATACAGTTGCTCTAGGAATCTCCTAGACTTGTGTGTATTAGCTGTGTGGTGTTCCCAGTTAACATCTGTCAAGTTGAAGTCCTCCATATGGAACAGAGCAGATGAACTAGAGGTGTCTCTTAGTTCCTTAAGAATTGACTTGTCAATGTCATCATTTTGGCTGCTCTATAGTAACTTCCACTACAACATCTGCCATTATTTGTTTGCCCCTTAATCCCTACACAGAGACTCTCAATGGTGTCATTGTGAACTGACAGCTCCATGCAGTCCAGTCCCTCCATTATATACAGCACCACCCTCCCTCCTCTCCTGCCCTGCCTGTCTCTTCTGAAGAGCCTGTAGCCATCCATTTGTTGCTGCACACAAGTCACAGAACTCTTCCCAGCAGTTTTCACCTAAGCCAGTGATGTCATACCTCTGGGACCAAGCCAGGACTTCTAGCTCTTCTTGCTTGTTCCTCATGCTGCATGCATTGGTGTAGAAGCACTTCAGATATGCTTCAACCTATACAGCACCTCTTGGAGCAGACTAAAGGAAATCACACACAACACCTCTGATGTGTAGCATGCCATCCCATATTTTATCACCAGCCATGTGGACACACTTCAGCTGGACTTTTGGTCCCATCCCTCACTGGCACAGTGCCTCACTTCTAGCCAGGCTGGCTTCACCCCCTTCTTCCTTCAGATCTAGTTTAAAGCCCTCTCCACAAAGCCTGCCAACTCCTGGGCTAGGACCCTTGTCCCCCTTTGGGACAGGTGGACCCCATCTGCTGCCAGTAATCCCAGTGTCGAATAAACCATTCTGTGATCAAAACCCCAAAATTCCACTGATGGCACCAGCCTCTTGGCCATGAGTCAGTTGGGTGTGTTTTCCTGCTCTACTGAGTGTTTTTCCCTGCTTCATAAGGGATGGAGGAAAGCACCACCTGTGCTCCTGCACCTCTAACCAATCACCCCAATGCCCTGAAGTCCCGTTTCATAGCCCTCGGGCTTCTCTTTGCCACTTCATCACTGCCAACCTGGAATACCAAAAGTGAGTAGCAGTTGGAGGACCATACTGGTTTAGAGAGCTGCATAGTGATGTCCCTGACCTGGGTGCTAGGGATGCAGCAGAGCTCCCTGTGGATAGAGTCCAGGTGAGATATGGCTCCCTCTGTTCCCCCCAAGTAGGGAGCCCCGTTAAGGTTCATACTCTTTAGGAATTTTAAATGTTTAAGGCATTTCTTAATTTAAAAGCTGAAGATGCTCTTTTTCTTGGATTAACTAAGATTATAGCCTCATAAACCTTTTAGTTACCCAGAGCTACAAAGCAGGTTTGCTAGCCATTTGCCAATGTCTCTGAACAAGGAAAAATAGTATCTGTAGCCTGTTTAGCATTAGAAGGGGAAAGTAGCATTGTGGGGTGGCTATGTACAATGAAAGCATTAACAGAGTAATATATCCTTGCAAATCAGTGAAGCAGAAGCACATCTTAACCTACTCCCAGGTGTGCTTTGTTCAGTTCATGCTAAAGCAAATTAATACTGCCTCAGCTGCCTCTCCGCAAGTTCATGGTACCCACAGCACAGTAGTCAGTGTGTCTTCAAGTTCACGACCTAAAATTTTATCTTCGTAGGTGGCTAAGGAATATACATCCTACATCTATTGCCATTCTGCTGAGCCACGTGGAATCATCTGAGCATAGTGACCTCTGGCTTCCTTTTACTAATAAACGTCTTCAAGACCCATAGAAGTGGAGAAGCAAAATTCTGACACAGTATAGGGCTTTTATCTATGTTTTTCATGTAGTTCATGTATGAGTGACAGAAGGGAATGCTTGTTTCCTTAGGTATTGTCTACACTGGTTTTCTATCAGTTCTCATAAAAAGTAAATACATTCTACGATGTTGCTTCATCTAGATAAGCAATGCTGGGCTTCGCCCCTATCATCTGGGAAATGCATGCAATGATCTTGCAGCTCCAGGTCTGAGGTTTTGACATCTTAGTCTTTTGAGTCATTCCTTGTTGTAAAGACCTTTTTTCATACCTTCATTTACATAAAACCCAGTTCTGCTGTTCTTTACCCCTTCTTAACTGTTCTTTCTGATGATGGTAGGAAAACAAGAACTGTATTCAGTGTCGAAGGTAACACCCAGTGGATTTACATAGTCACAATGCTGACCCTTTTTTTTTTTTTTTTTGCTTTCAGTGGTTTTAAACTTCTATCTAATGCTCCAAGTCTGTGGCATGTGTAAAGCTGGGATGGTTTTTTCACTTTAAGTCATGGTTTCAAATTTACTTGTAGTGAATTTGATTTGCTGTTTTGTTGTCCTATCAGACAGGAGTTCCTTCTTATCTTTTTTTTTCCCCAAACAGAAAATAAAAACTGTTCTGTTTCTGTAGAGGTATTGGGACAGATTAATTCATATTCACAAAGTATGTCAGGAAGCGAACATTTCTATCTCTTGTCCTCTGTATCACAGTCAGTGTAATTATAGCAGTAACAACAATTCCTTATAGACAGATTTTAACACTTGAACTACGTAACACTGGGTTCTGTTTTCAGATTATTGTGTTACTCTGTAGGCTAAACATCTAGATAAAATTATCATTTTGGCATAACTCTTGTTTTCATCTTTAATAAATATGCTGCTAGCTGTCTGTTACACATACAAGGCATGCCACTAGTAGGATGCAAGCCAGTTCAAAATGGTTATGCAGCCTAGGTCGGGGTTGAGAATCACTGTTGAGCAGTCTTTCTTTGGAAGTGTGTTGTATCATCCTTCCAAAAATAAGTTTTTTGAAATGACTCTGTATGTTCCTACTCTCATTTTCTTTCAAGTCACAGAATCCCAGAATGGCTGGGGTCAGAAGCGACTTCTGAAAATACCTAGTCCCACCCTCTTGCTAAAGCAGGATCACATAGAGCAGGCTGCACAGGATTGCATCCAGTCCTGCTTTCCAAGTGTTTCTGGAGGCAAAAGAAGAATCTAGAAAATATTAACACTAGGTAGTGCTGTCCAAACTGGACCAATTCACTTATCTCTCAAAGTACAGATACTCATGTGCATCCCAACACAGATAATTTACTTTCTAACCCAGAAAGTTTACTTCATTATAGCTATCATAGCCTTAAAAGTGTAGGGACTTGAAGACCTGAAAAACTATTTGGGCACCTGATTTTGTCTTTTCCAGCTCTGCTTGTCTAAATATAGATAACAGCTTTTGTACTAAGCAGATGTTGTCAGGGCTGTTCTGTGCTTACTCTAGAATGCTGCAAATTCTTGTAGATTAAGCCTGCTTGATTTATTTTCTGTGTATTTTTTCTAATAGAAAATTGTGTTAATGAGTTCATGCTATTTAATTCAGCCAAGTTTTGAACAGCAGTACAGGAAGAGTCAGGGTACATAAATTCATTCTGCTGTCACTCGGAGAAAGTCATAGTGGTGAACTAAGTGTTGGAAAACTGTCTTATTACAGAAAATAACATTCTTCTATTTAAAAGGCTTTCTGAGAAGCTTTTAAGATCAGATACTTTTGAGAACCAATAAAAAGCCACTAAAATAATTTCCCCGGAGGTTCTAATATTTGCTTGTTGAAGTTTTTTTCAAACTGTTGCATCCATCACAGTATATGCAGTTTCTTCACTAATTACAAGGTATTTTTTCTGCTAATCTTGATGAGATTATGTGATGCTATTATACTGAATGACTAATAGATAGAGGCTTTCCAAGGGGGCTTGCAGTGACCAGATTATTTGTGACTCAGGCACAAATTTTCAGTTTCATAAGATAGGAATAGTTCTTTAATAGATTGCAGCTTTAACACGAGGTGTGCATCACAGCAACTTGCTGCAAAATGTGGTAATTGAAATGTATTGTTAAAAATAATAAAAAATTGGCTACATTAGCCATTTTTTTCTTCCATTCAAGAACAACCACTTTCCTTATTTTTACAGAGCTGCAGGTTGTATGCAACAAAACACTTACGGGTATTACTGAGAGCAAATGTAGAGTTCTTCAGCAACTGGGGGATTGAGTTACTGGTGACCCAGTTACATGATAAAAATAAAACTATTTCTTCTGAGGCACTTGATATTCTAGATGAGGCATGTGAAGACAAGGTAAGCATCCTTTCCGTTTTCCACATCTATTTGGTGTGCTACTCTGTAAGCTGTTCCCTACTGCCTCCCTCAGTAACACAGTAGAAGTCTATGGGAAGCTACTGGTGGTTTCCTTTCTTGTCATTTGTGGAATTCATAGTAGCTTAGAGAAACTCTTACCCTCCCCCCTTGCAGAAAATACTACAGTATTAATGACAAGCAAATGTAGACTTCAGCATTATGCTTACTTTTAATTATCACTAATTCAGTTACATTGATCATTGTACTTTTTGTGAAGTAGTCTGTATTTCATGGCAGAAGTTACCTAAAATTAATTATGTTAGTGGTGTTTGGTACTTGTTTACTAATAAACTTACTACTTCATTGCTGGCAGATTGTTATAATCATAGTTTTCAGAGTTGTATAGTAATCTCATACTCCTTATGCTTTTTAATTACTTTAGGCCAATCTTCATGCCCTTATCCAAATGAAACCAGCTCTTTCTCATCTTGGAGACAAGGGTTTACTTCTGCTACTAAGGTAAATATTGAATATGCTATATGACTTTACACTGTGGAAACGAGTGTTTGATTATCAAATTATGTGATTTAAGTGGATTACTAACTGTCTGATGTTACTTTACAGATTTCTGTCCATCCCAAAGGGGTTTTCTTATCTAAATGAAAGAGGTTATGTAACAAAACAAATGGAGAAGTGGCAAAAGGTAATACTAGGAATATAAAATGTACTTGATATTAGGAGGCCAGATGGTGGGAACATGTAGGTTTTAAAGGTTAGAGATTCTTAAAAATACTGCATATGCATACATGTGTATTGGTAATGTAAATAGATTTCTTACCTCAGTGACTTATGATTTTGCTGGAAAAAGTTGACAGGGACTTAAAGTTCCATAGATCCTCTGTGCATGCGTGCTTTTGATTTCTGCAGGCATTTTGTATAATTTTCATGTTTCAGCAAGTATTCCAGTTGTGTAGTGACTTTCTAAAATAGATTGTTGTATAAGGTCTTACCTAGAAAAGTGCATAAAGGAATATATTCAAGATACCTGCTATTTGTGGTTGTTGCTAATTAATCTTAAATCTAGAGCTCATGAAGATAGGATTAGCATTTCCTCTTAGGAAGTAAATAGGCACAGTAGGCCTCTAAGAAAATTGCATCATTGTCATGACTAGAAAAAAACTCTTTATACATTATTTTGTTTTCATAGTTGATTATAAGTCTTTGGTCTCATTCCTGTTGGCAATTTTTTTACTAACTTAAAAGCTGTCAGGAATACTGAAATACATGGTGGTCTATTGAGTTTACTCAGGTGAAAATCAGATGTGAAGTATTTCCTTTTTTTCCTTTATAAAAGGTTCACTGAAATAATTATGGAATCTATTGTCAACTCTGCAAACTCATTGCATCTATGAGGTGCAGTAATTTTATTGAGCCCCATGTAAAGAAATTCAGCCTTCATTAAGGAGGACTTAAATTATTCCTTCCTTATAAAGTACTCTAATATATAAATCCATAGGCCACTAAATGTATTGTGTCAACCTTTGTCTACTTTTTAGGAATATAATTTAAAGTATGTTGAACTAATTGAAGAACAACTTAACGAAGCACTTACAACATACCGCAAACCTGTTGATGGTGATAACTATGTTCGTCGGAGCAACCAAAGGTAAAGTTGGGAAAAATGCATCTTTGGGCATAAACTGGCAGATCTGCTTGATAAAGCTTTAAGCTAGAATTGACACGGGAAGAGGATACCACCAGTATTGTGGTAGGTAAGCCAAGGGTTGATACGGCATCACCTGAGGGTAGCAATGCTAGTGGGAGCACTTACTCGGCTCCTGGAAACACAGAGGGCTGAGTAGCGTATCTGAAATGCTTGTATATCAACACATGCAGTATGAAAAACAGGACAAACTGGAAGCATTGGTCAGTTCCCAGAGCTGTGATATCATTTGTGTTGGTGGGTTGGAGGGCTGCATGCTGTTGAGGAAGGATAGGCAGGGCAAGTGAGGGGAGGAGTCACTCTTATGTGTAAAGGAGAGGTTTGATTGTACAGCTTAAGGGCAACAGTTAGTGGTGAAGTGGTTGAGAGCCTCTGGGTGAGGATTAAGGAAATAGGAAACAAAGAAAGTGATATAGTGGATGTCTGCTACTGATCACTGACAGGCAGAGAAGGTCCTAGGGGTGTTGGTGAGCCAGCAGTGTGCCCAGGTGGCCAGAACAGCCAACAGCATCTTGGCTTGTATCAAAAATAGCATGGCAAGTAGGTCTAGGGAGGTGATTGTGCCCCTGTACTTGGCAATGGTGAGGCTGCACCTCGAGTGCTGTGTCCAGTTCTGGGCTCCTCACCGTAAGAAGGACATTGAGGTCCTTGAGTGAGTCCAGAGAAGGGCAACCAGGCTGGGGAAGGGGCTGGAGGGTAAATCCTGTGAGGAGCAGCTGAGGGAGCTGGGGATGTTTAGCCTGGAGAAGAGGAGGCTGAGGGGAGACCTTATCACCACCTACAATTACCCAAAGGGAGGTTGTAGAGAGGTGGGTGATGGTCTCTTCAGCCAGGTGATAGGAGACAGGACAAGGGGAAATGGCACAAAGCTGTGCCAGGGCAGGGTCAGATCGGCTGTTAGGAAAAATTTTTTACTGAAAGTTGTCAGAGCCTGGAACAGGCTGCCCAGGGAGTCACCATCCCTGGATGTGTTTAAAAAAAGGGTGGATTAGGTACTGAGGTACAGTACAGTTGGACTTGATGATCTCAGAGGTCTTTTCCAACTTTGTGATTCTGTTATCACTCAACTGGCTTATTAGTGCTGATGAGTTATTCTATAGGCAATTAGGAGAAATTTCTGAATTGGCAGCCCTTGTCCTTTTGAGACTTTTCAACCTCCCAGACATCAGGTGGGAATATGCTACTGCTGTGATGAGCAGGCTCCTTGTCACTAGTACTCAGTGAGACAACTAGGAGGGATGACTTCCTAGACCTGCTGTTTGTGAGTAGTGAAGGACTCTAGGAAGTTGCGATGGTGGGTGCCTGATTTGGCCACAGTGATATATGAAATGGTTGAGCTTAAAATTTTCAGTGTAATAAGGAAAAAAGGACAGAAGAGTTGCAGTTGTGAACTTCAGGAGAGCAAACTCAGGGAGCTTTTTAGCAGAGTGCCCTAGGAATCTGACTTTGAGGACTTAGGATAGTCCAGTGAGGGCTGGTCAGTTTTTAAGAACCATCTTTGAAAAGCACTGGAGCAGACAATTCCATTGTGTTGTCAGTCAGTCAAGCAGGGCAGCAGACCAGTTTGGCTGAACTGGGAACTTCTCATGGAGCTCAAGGAAAGTAAGAAATTGTATTGTCTCTGGAAGCAAGATCAGGCTTCACAGAAATATTATATAGAGCTGTGATTTGTATAAGCAGGGAGAAGACATGAAAGGCAAAGCTCTATTGGAGTTGAAACTACTCCTCTCTTCTCTCTTAGAATCCTCTTTGAAAAAAAAATATAGTAACACATTGCATTACATTGAGGTACAGTATATGTTAAAAGAAAATGTCTGAATTCCTGGGAAAACATGATTTCTCTTTCTACCAGATTGCAGCGACCACATGTCTATCTGCCAGTTCACCTTTATGGCCAACTTGTGCATCATAAAACAGGCTGTCATCTGTTGGAATCACAGGTGAGGATACTAACTGTTTATAACTGGAAAGATTTTAGTGAGTACTGTAACCCTTACAATGAGATGACATTTAAACAGTCATTGCCAAGTAAGTTGAGTCATGAAAGTCTGAACATATGTGGGCCAAAAAAGTTGCAAAGACAGTCTTTGCCATCTGTTATTGTAAAATTCGACTCTGAAATATCAGAGAAGCTGATATATCAGAGTCAGAAACGTTTTTCTTAATATGGCTAGCAAACTCTTACATTGGAAAGCAACTCACCAATAGAAAGGATTTTCAGTCTGTATGTGAATTGTGTATTGACAAGTAAAACTGCCTAGCCTTTTATGCATACACAAAGAAGGAGATGAGGGAATAAAATCCTATTTTAAGATCCTGAAAAGCTAAGAAAACAAACTCTAAATGAGTTCATAGTTGCTTAAATGAATTCACTTTTAATGCTGTTTTGCAAGATGATGTAATGAATTTAAAATAGTTGAAAGGCTCAGGTGAGAACTTAAGTATTACATTGTGTTAGCCTCATTAATCTGTTATCTGTATAAAATCTGAATTAACTTAATGCAATCAGTGGTTACATTAAAATTTTCTACTTGCATTACCACTGCCGTTAATTTATGCATGTTATTCCAGTACTACCACTGTCATTTTAAGGTGCATACTTTAAATTAGTGCTTGGTTGGGTTTTTTTTAATTAAAAATGCAAGAGAACCTGTTTGACTGAGGTCTTTGTTTCATTTTCAACTGAGAGGTTTTTCTCCTTGTTTTTCTCCTTCAGAGTATTGTTACTGATCTCAGTTACACTGTTCGTTCCCCAATGCTGGATAAATGGGAAGGAATTAAGCAGCTGAAAGCAGCCCTTTGGGCCTTGGTTAGTAATAGATTTACAAACTTTTTACAGCTGTTTTGAGTACTGTTATGAGTCTTGATTCTGACATAACTAAGAAAAATACCGTAAAATCTTAAATTAAGGATTTTGTCATAAAATGTGTGTGGGTTTGTATTTCTTCCAAGTTGATGTTCTGTCTCCTAACTGGACTTGCAGTTGAAAATGGCTCACTGTGCCTTTTTCATTCTAAATTTTTTTTAATAGTTACTTTGTCTTTTTTTTTTTAACGAATAAAAGGGACAGAATGGCACATGTAGCAACAACATTAGTATGGAACAAGTAGCTAGAAGTTGCTGTGGTCTGATTTCAATGTATTTACTCCCGTGATCCAAAATTCGAATTGTCTGCCACTGTTGATGCATGTGAATACATAAGGTCATGACACCACTGGTACTCGGGGTCAGTGAAAACCTAGTCTCTGTGCCTACCCAAGCTACATCTCTAAATCTGCTTTCCCATCTCAACTGTCATCTGCTGCTTTCTTTTGGAGCATTTGTCCAAGGTGGCTATTACTGGAAGATGTTGTAGGTATGTAATAAAATGCCTGTAAGAGGAATGTAAAAAGAACTGATTGTCCAAGGTCATTTTGCTGGCTGTACTGGAATTGGTAAAATGAAGAACAAACAGTAGTTAACTGTGAGCAGTTTTAGTTAATCTACATAGTGCCAAGTCCCTTTTCCAGTTTCCATAACCAGGAAGTACAAAAAAGGGTGCTCAAATCTCTAGCTGCTGTGAGAAGATACTCCTTGAAACACTTCTACTAACAAAGAAAAATGTTAAAAGCTTTACTCCCATAGTGCTGCAGAGCCCATCAAAATCAAAACTTACTTGACAAACTTCTATTCCAGGGCAATATCGGATCATCAAATTGGGGTCTTAACTTGCTTCAAGAGGAGAATGTAATTCCCGATATAATGGCACTTGCCCAGCACTGTGAGGTTCTCTCTGTTAGAGGGTATGTGTATCTCATTTATACATATATTTTACAGGTGATAATTGCCAGTAGACTGTCAAGTAGCCTTACCTACTTTACTGGAATATAGTTTTGCCCCTACTTGGAATCCAATTCTTAAAGTTTGTTTATGACTGAGTATCAATCTCAGTCCTATACAATCACAGAATTGTATAGTAACTCAGCAGCAACGGGCAATAAGTAAATGAAATCTATGAAAAAAGAGACATATTACTTTTCTCTTTAAAAAAATAAACTGCTAAACTGTTAAAACTAATTTATTGTTCCATCATTTTTATTTAGTACCTTTTTGGAGTTTTTAAAGCATAGATGGCCTTTTGACTAACATTGCTACTGCAGTAATGTTTGTTCTTTTTAGTTTATTTACAAAAAGGTACTTTTCAACTTTATGATGATGAGGCTCTTGTAACAACTAGTTTTTGTTTTTGAATAGCATGTTGTTCTCAGATATTTTAGTGCCTTTTTTAAGCTTCTACTGTTTTACAAATAAAAATTAAGAAAAAGCTACCTGGCAGTTTTGTGAGGTTTCTGCTGAATTGCTTTGAAACTGTTTTCTTTCAAACAATAATGAAGTTTAGTTAAATTAGAAGTTATTATTGTTGCTCTTTTTTCTGTGTATGCATTAAATACAGAACCTGTGTCTACGTGCTTGGTCTAATTGCCAAAACTAAACAAGGATGTGATATTTTGAAACATCACAACTGGGATGCAGTGAGACACAGTCGTAGGCAGCCTTGGCCAGTGGTCCCTGATGACATGGAACAGCTCTGCAATGAACTTTCTTCTATACCCAGCACTCTTAGTTTGAACTCCGAGTCCACCAGTTCCAGGCATAACAGTGAAAGCGAATCCGCTCCTTCAAGTAAGTAAAACCAACCAACCAAACCCACCACAAAACAATGTTTTGGTGTTCTTACCAACATTTTGGCAAGATGAGGTTCAGGCAAATAGTGTGAAGGTGCTGTTGTAAGAAAGAGCTTTTCAAGCAAGGGGACAGTTATGTATACATTCAGAGAGATGTAGACAAGTGAGAGGGAAGAGAACAGTATCTTAGATTTTTACATTTTATGTAAAAGAATTTTTAACATCAGGTTAAGTTACTAGTTTTTATGTCAAGTCATGGCAGCTTGCTATGATAGTATTCTGCAGAAATATCCAAGCTTATGTATAAGCTTGATTTGCTTGATTGTCTTCAAAGGACAAGAACATAAATACTTTGTATTCTGAGTATTGCTGTATTTAAATTTTTGCACATTTTGCGTATCTAATACATTTTAATTTTGCTACAGATATTGGAATTTAAATCCAGAGATATAGTTAGGTATTAAAGGAGCACATCAGTTGTAATCTTAGTGGCTGGATATTTGCACTGAAATAAGGTAGCATGCATTTCACTTTAAACAGGGAGACCTTCAGCTCAGCTACTCCTCATATACTGAATGTATACTTAGAAGTTCTGCAGAGAAAATGCTGGAACTACAGTTGTAGCAAATAGTGTAGGCTCCCATACTGGCTTCTATAGAATTGCTTGCTTTTTAGCAACATAGTCTATATGCAATGAAGAAATGTCCTTTGGCAGTGACAGTGTCTCATATAATTTCAGGTATGTTCATAATGGAGGATGACCGTTTTGGTAGTACTTCCACCAGTACATTCTTCTTAGATATTACTGAAGATGCAGAACAAATATTTTATGACAGGCCTGGACCTTCAAAGGACAAAGACCGTAGTCCCTTTCCTTTTTTTTCTTCTAGTAGGCTTGTGAAAAGTCGTATTCTAAACTCTCTTACTCTACCTAATAAAAAACACAGAAGCAGCAGTGACCCAAAAGGAGGAAAGCTCACATCGTCTGACAGTAAGTCAGGCCTGAGACGAAATCGTACAGTAACAGAACCTTCCAGTAGTGTAGATTTTCCTCCTGGTGAAGAGTTCATCAAAGTTCCTAAAATCCAGACTTTACGATTAGAAACTTCTTTTGTTGGAAGTAAGCACATGGAATATACTGATAGTACTCCAAGCATTGGAGAAAATGATCTGAAGCTGCCAAAAAGTCTTGGAAATGAAATTCACCGGGAAAATACAAGCAGAGAAAGGCTTATAGGAGATGGTACTACACAAACACATTTCAAGAGTCGTAGCTTAAGTTTTAATACAGATACCACAACAAGTGGCATAAGTTCCATGAGCTCTAGCCCTTCAAGGGAGACTGTAGGTGTGGACACCACAAACGTAGATACTGACTGCGGAAGTTTGAGTACTGTAGTAAGCACAAAAACAGTCAAACCAAGTCACTGTTCAACGCCTCAGTCTAACCATCTGCCCCTCTCAAAATCCAACTCTGTATCCCTGGTGCTGCCAGGATCTTCTCATACACTTCCCCGAAGAGCCCAGTCTCTTAAAGCTCCCTCTCTTGCTACAATAAAGAGCTTTGCTGACTACAACTTCAGCTACACAAGTTCTCGAGATGCCTTTGGCTATGCCACACTAAAACGCTTGCAGCAGCAGAGGATGCATCCTTCACTGTCTCACTCAGAAGCCCTGGCTTCTCCAGCAAAGGACGTGCTGTTTACTGACACTATTACCATGAAGTCTGGCAGCCTGGATTCTCGGCTGACCCCAAGCCGGTAAGAGATTATTATGTCATCATTTCTTACTACAAAGCTGTAAGAGCAGTTAAATAAGAAAAGTATCTCTCTAGTATTTTATTCAAATTTTACCTAACAATGACAGTTGTTGCACGGTGTTGCATGACTTCACTGAAAGGAGTATTGATATGAGGGAGGAGATTAATACAATAGAATGGGAATTCTCAACTTTAAGTGCTGTTATAGAAGCCCAGCTTTCATAGCTTTGCTCAGCCCATTTGATCCTGCTAGTGACAAAGGAAAATGATTCTTTCCTTCTATGATATTTGCTTCCTGTTCAGCTTTTTTAATATTTAAATTTAGTTAGACTACCAATATTACTGAAGTTAGTTATACAAAATTGCCCCTGTAGTCGGAGCCAGGTATCAGAAGAGAATTTTATTGATGTCACAAGGTGAGGTTTCAGGACGGGGACTCCTGCCAACATACTGTATTTGTGTTCACTGCAGCATTGAGGCCAGTAATGATACACTGGTACCACTGATAGGAATATCAGTTTGGCTTCCTATCTACAACAGAGCAATGATTTTACTCGGGGCTTATTTTTAGATGGCAGTGTCACCTCTATTTTGAGTAATATTAGATGTTCTGAAGACTAATTAGATAGTTACATAACATATCTAGCTCACGACACTGACACTGTTCCCAGCAGCTGGAGTCAGTGCTTAACAACTTTCTCCTAAACGTTCTACTGAATTTTTCTTTTTGAATCCTCTTTTAGCTAGTGCATTGGATTTTCACATTACTGATGAAATGGAAAAGGCACTTTCTACATCTATTCTTACCTAAACGTCTTCTCTTGGATGAGATAAAGGGGAAAAGCTACCAGTGCGTTAGACATCTGCTTACTGCACAGAACAACAAATGCCCAGTCCCCGGTCTGTGCTTCACGTAGCCATCTGAGTGTATATAGTGCCTGTTCATTGCTATGCGTTCTGTCCTGCTTAAGAGTAACATTCATTTGTTGTTATTTTCACATGACTCTGCAAAGAGGCCAAAAGAGAAGTTTTGTTCCCATTTTTCGATTAAGTTAGAACTAGACTGAGTGTGCTGATAATGATCCAGTACTTAAGCAGCACTATCCTGGAAATCACAAGTGCTATTCCTTGCTCTTCACTGGCTTCCTGTGCTAATGTGGAAACAAATCAGTGTTGTTTCAGTAGTAGTACAGGTGCTGTTGTGGCTCTGGTAATTTTGTACCAGTCCTTGCAGTCATGCCCTTGATATGCAAAGCATCCTTGATGCATCAAACTTCAGTTTGCAACAGGACTCTGCATATGATGTAATTCTATCAGTATTCCTGGTGCTTAACTGCTCTGTGATCTCTTATATCAGTGCTTGGGGTCAAGGATTTGAGATGACCCTCCTAACACTGAACCAAAATGACTGGAATGCACATACCTCTGAGAAGGTTAAAAAAAAAATGCAGATATACATATTACAAGAAATTGCCAGATTGTGTTGGTTACTAATACAGTTGGTTAGAATGACTATGATTTAGCTAGCATATGTGTTTTTCTTATCAGTTACAGTAGCATCTCTGCATTCGATAATTAGGGTCCTTTTAATTCCATAGTGTGTTACTACTTCCAGCTAAATGATGTCCTTAGCTGCTCTTTAAGTAATAAGTTGGAAATAGATACTCTGTGTACTATACATTTAGTATGCTATATTTATGCTAGGTGTCAGAAAAAATCTTAGATTCACGGTTCATTGAAAAATTCATTAGTTCATTGCAACTAACAGCTGTAGATTGAATTTTGTGGGATTTCTGGTTGTTCTTTTTCTTTAAAAGGTTGAAAACCTTACTTGTTTCTGTAAATTATTTCATGAGGCTCAATTTTCCACCTGTGTTTCTAAAGACCAACCAAAAAGTGTCAATGTGCATGTCTCTAATACTGATTGTGGCTCTGAGTGTATCACCTGGAGACATGCTTTCATGAAAACTTAATGGTGCTTATTACTACTGATGATGTAACTGCTTAACTTTCCCAGGAAACACAAGGGTAAATGTTTAGGATTGATACTTCTGTATTTGATTTTATATTCAGAGTAGTTGTAGAATGCCGTGTTACGAAACAAACAGGTGTAATTGGTACCTTACCGGGTTTTCAAGTCCTAGAATCATTTAGGGTGGAAAAGACCTTGAAGATCGAGTCCAACCATTAGTGACATGGTTTAAGATGTGGGATTGGCTGTGTTAGGCTAAGCACCACATACACACATCTTCTAAATGCCTCTGGGGATGGTCACTCAACCACTTCCCTGGGAAACCTGTTCCAGTGTTGACAACCATTTCAGTTAAGAAGTTTTTCCTAATATCCAATCTAATCATCCCTTGGTGCAACTTGGGACTGTTTTCTCTTACCTTTTTGCAGTATGGATTGACTTTTAATTGTAAGTCCCCTGCTACTGTCATTAGCATTAGCCACAATTAGTAGCAAGAATATTGATATCCTATAATCTGTGTTCTGCACATTACCATTGCATAATAATGTCAGTGTCAAAATATTATAATTTTATCTCAGGATAAATCTGTTAACTTCTTAGGGATAAGAAGATACTGTAATTGCCCATCTAAAACAAATAATGCTAGAAAACTGTTTCTAAGGCAGAAGGTCAAGAAATCAAATATTTATCATACTTGATCTACAAACACGTAACAATTTGCAATAGTATAATAAAAATTTACTGTTCCTGAGGTTTGTGTCTTTTTATTAGGAAGTCTTAATCACCTGCATGTAAACCCATCTACATTGGCTGATTACCAGAAAACATACATATTTTTATCCTCAATGAGAAGTAAAATGACAGATGGTCAGATGTGAATTTCCATCATTAGGACTCTGATCAGTGCTGAGAATTTGTTCTCAAGCTTCCTATCTTCAGTCTCATTTTCCTAACCTATTTCTTGTTCCTTGTTTCCTGGGCTGCTTGTCAGTCAGCTCTGCTCACTGCATTCAAGTTCTTTCTTTGTGTGTTCAAGTTGAGCAGATTCTGCCTCCATTCTTGCCTAACCTAATGGGTGGTTCCATTAGATCACAAGAAAATTTTATTCCTTGCTTGCATCGTTGGTGCCTTCACATGCTCCAGCTTTGTGTTTGCAAGGATCTGCCTGCTTAGCAGAGAGTTTGTGAATTTTCCAGGGAAGGTACGTTCCATGTACAGGTACAACTCAAAAAGGAGGCAGTTAGTAGTTGAAAAGCCTAAATCTTTACTGACCATGTTTGGGCCATAAATCTTTGAAGCCTGGCATGGGTTGGCATCCCCTCAAGGAGAAGTTCCATTCTTCTTTCTTCCAGGTCTTTTCCCCAGGACCTTCAAAGGAAAAAAATATACCCAAGGAACTGCCAAACCATGCAGTAGACCCTGAGACAGAGGAAACAACGAGCCTATAATAGGACAGACTAACAAGTTCTGGGTTCTGCAGTAGAAAAATTAGGATCATCTCTTGTCAGCAGTCTTTACTTCTAATGTGCCAGAACTAGAAATTTAACAAGATTTATTATTTCAACATTACAGGTTCATGAAAGCTTTAAGTTACGCTTCATTAGATAAAGAAGACTTACTAAGTCCTATTAACCAAAATACACTTCAACGTTCCTCTTCTGTTCGCTCCATGGTTTCTAATGCTACATATGGTAGTTCTGATGATTACATTGGCCTCGCTCTCCCAGTGGATATCAATGAAATCTTTCAGGTATGTATGTGATAACTTAATGGGTTCATTTGCATTTTCATCAGAATAGATTCGATGTAGAGAAAGGAATGATTAATAATAATCTGAAATTACCAAATCTAGGAAAAACGGATTATAGCACTTTCTTGTTCACCAAAATACATCCCTTGAGTTTCTTTCCTAACCCTGTTTACAGAAAGTGCTTGCCTGTTTTGTATAAGGCAAATAATGAAGCAGTTTAGGTTAGAAGAGTGTTAAACAATGGTAGCAAAAAAAATGCTGTCACAAGGTTTTTAGTTGACAGCTATGTTTTATACTAAATTAGCATAGTCAGTGGACAATTGTTAATACGTCTTTAGCCTAACTAATGGATATGTTCATTAGCCAACCATAAATGATGTACATAATCATGCAGTTAAATACCTGCTACCATGATCTTAAATATTACTTTGTCAGTGAATATGTATGTCATTGCAGCAATTAATTATATTTCCTTTATGCAACCTCACAGAAGTATATTATCTAAGTTAAAACCGATTATTTTGTTTTATCAATTGCCTTCCTCTTTCGACTTTGTTAAAACACATTCCCAAGTCATGCATCGTGGGCTTAATACTCTGTTAGTTAATTATCAAAATCTAAATATAGTCCATGTCAAAGGCAAATCAGTATTTTTAGTTTACTTAGTGTTTGCCTTTCAAATCTAAATTATTTTCTTACTAATCTCAAAAAATTACTAAAGCTAGAACAAAGGTGAGGTTTTCCATAATACCTGCTTCTATTCCCCCTTTATGAAATAATAACCATTTCTTTCTCCTTCAGAGGCTTTGTGTTATATTTATGTTGCTTCACTGTGTCTGTCTCAATTCTTTTTGTTCAGTTAAGATGGGTCTCAACGATACAGCACGTTACAGATAACATTTTAGATGTCCTAAGTGGTTTTGCACTGCTCTTTTGAGATTTCCAGTGGTGTAGAGTGTGGAGAGAGCATGAATAGCCATTTCTGTGTCACCAGAACAGCATGTCACCACTGTAATATTTAACTTTTACTTACTGTTCATCTACCTTGCTTAAGAAACGTTTATTCACAAATATATGTTTCTCTCATTGACTTTTCTTTAGGAGCCCATTCTTTAATTCCTTGTCGAAGTAGATCTTTCTCATGAAGTGAAAAATTGGCATAAAAACTATTTTTCCTTTGTATATAATTATCACCTGGGCTAATTTTAATTTACACATGACTATTTCAGGTAAAGGAAACTCCTTATTTCCAGAAGAAAACCACACCTCCATTTGATGACCGTGGAGCTAGGGTCTTTGCACCTGATGCTGGAGGTACTGGTTTTGTTCCTCCCTTGTACCTGCCCGTTGTTTATTTGTACATTATGTTGGTTTATTTTTTAATTTTTATTTACATAAAACATTATTTTAGCTGTTAAATTTTGAGAACTCTGCTCTGAAATCAGGATAGCAGGCCACTAAATCCATGTTTTATTAGTTTGAGAGAATGAGGTCCTGCTTCAAAGCAACACGATCTTGGTCCCACTCTAATAAACAGAGGAAAGCCTACATATCTTTGGTTAGCATTAGCTCATATAGTAATCAGGCTGGTAATGATACTGCATTGAAGTAAATAATAAAATTTATGCTAAGGCAAAATAGGTATGCCACATACATATTAGGCTGTTAAATTTTACTTCCCTTTGATTATATGTGAATTTATAGAAAAGAACAACGCTGTTAGAAAGACAGAATTTACTGTCTGATATACACACCTGTGATGTTTCTGTGACAGCTGATCAGCGGAGGTGATGGGACATGGTACAAGAGAATTGCGAGTGTTCTGTAGTGCCTGGCTTGTCCTGCAATGCACTTCCTTTTTACACCAGGGTACTCAGAAATCTATAGGATGAGAGTATGTGCCTTTTCACTAGAGTAACTGAAAAGAAGCATTTGCTGGTATTTTGCACCCAAGTAAGAGTATGTCACTAAAATGTCTTCAGCTTGTTTTCTGCGTTGTTGACTCTAGTTTATCCCTGTTACAGGTACAGAGTGTTAGGGGTTTGTAAACTGTGTTTCTGTGTTTATTGGTGCATGTGTCATTTAAACATCCCGTATATTGTACTAGTCTTAGCTGATACCATGAAAATTGATAACACATTAGTGTTACTTCTGTACACATTAGTGTGTATCACTAATGTTGATATAATATCAGGATTTACCACATACCTCCTTAGAGTATGTGTTTCACAGTACAGGCATTGCTTTGCAGTATTTTTCTTATATGTGATAAGCTGAAACTAAAATGTGATGTCTGTTTCCCCAGTGCTAACAATCCTGGGTGCTTGGCCACTCAAAAATAAAATCTTGTCTTCGCACCCACATCCTCACCAGGCTTAAAGAGCTTCAAAAGGGAAATTCAGTTGAAATAATGCTGGTTGATTGGTTTTGGGTTTTTTCCTGCTGTCTAATTGCCTATCAGGTACGAGTGATGTAGTCAAAGGCCCTTTCCAGATGCTCCGACAGCAGATCAGCCTCACAGAAATAATGAATACTACCAGCCGCTTGGATGCATCTCAGTTTTTAGAAAATACAGAGGATACGGGGCTACAGGAGCACACAGATGAGAACTGCCTTTACTGTGTCTGCATTCAAATACTGGGTTATCAACCTAACAGCAAAGTGAACTCTTCATACAGTCGTACAGGTTAGTGTTCCTTGTGGATACGTGTGATAAAACTGAATCAAAATACTGAATTTTGTTTTTCTCTAAGGCTTTTTTTCTGACTATTGACCTTGAATTAGTTCTCAATAAACTCACTGTGCAGCCAGTGGTATTTCTGTGATCATTACCATCTTTGTGATTTTTAGTGTTATTACTATGACTAGGTACCTACATGATATTTTTTTTTTTTTGTCTAGAGAATTTTAAATTTTATTTAATACTTACCATGTCGCAAAAACTGACACTTGATGTCAAATTAATGTAATGTGTTACTTCAAGTCTGAGCATATTTCCTTTGTTTTCTTTTATGGTACAGCCTGTTGACAAGACAGATCTGGGGGCACCTTAGAGCCTTCCAGTACCTGAAGCTGGAGAGGGACTCTCCATCAGGGAGTGTAGTGATAAGAAAGGGGTGATGGCTTTAAACAAAAAGTGGACAGATTTAGATAATACATTAGGAAGAAATTCTTCCCTATGAAGGCAGTGAGGCCCTGGAACAAGCTGTGGCTGCCCCCTCCCTGGCAGTGTTCAAGGCCGGACTGGATGGGGAGTTAGGCAACCCGGGCTAGTGGAGGGTGTCCCTGCCCATGGCTGGGGTTGGGATGAGTGGGTGAGTGTTGGGACCAGGTGATCTTTGAGCTCCCTTCTAACCCAAATCACGAGATTTACTATAGTCAACAGGCTATGAGGAGTCTGTTGAAGTTGAGCTGTAATCCCTGGGATTTAGTAATCTTTCTTCATATTTTGAGATTCAAATCAGTGTCAGAAATACTTTTTTCTAACTTTTCTCTGCAGAGCTTGCCGTTATGTGGCTTTTAGCAGTGTCTCTCATAAAAATATAATCCAGTGACAGACACTTAGTAGGAATTCTCCCTGTTTTGCAGCAGTGTTACATATACAGTTAATAACACTTAGAGTCCTGTTGGCATGGAGGAGGATGTACAAAGTGTGCAGATTGGCCCAGAGAGTTGAGTATGAATTTGAGTTCAGTGCTGGAAAGGGATGGCAAATAAAACACCGGTTGCAGTCTTCAAATAGCATAAAGGTGTTACAAGTGCAGCAGTGCCAGGCTCTCGGCAGAGGCACACGAGAGGACACACACAAAGGACAGGAGGCCACGAGAACATACAGTAGGAATAGAAATTACTATTGAGCATAAGGGGAAACCCTGACACTGTAACCTGGCGTCATTTTTGAGAGGAGCCCTTCTCTGAGCAAGTGGTTTAAAAAGGTGATCTCCAAAAGCCCCTCCAGACCTATGTGTTTCTTGGTTCTGTTAATTGCACAAGAATTTAAAACTTGAATTTTATATTAATCTCTTTATGTACAAAATGTCAAAGGCATTCTCCTTCTGGTGTGAAACCTCTTAGAAGAACCTTGCCTTTCAAATCTGCTGATGAAGTCAGAGCCCTTTCTGCAACACCTGTGATAACTGTATGAGTGAAAAGATTAGGCATATGCAAGAGCTTCTTTATGATGCTGTGTAAAATAGAGCACAGATATGTCTGTAAGAACTCTGTGATTACAGTTTTTAGGCTGTCGGTTTCTAAGAGTTTATTATTTTCACTCAAATATTTTAAGATTTAAAAAAGGTATTTTTAGTATGATTTATCAAAAATCCAACATCCACTTTCCAGCTGGCTTACATGTACAGTGCATCAGTCTCTCGCATGCTACTGGTCAGCAGTGAGTAAAGCATTTAAAGTGAGGAAAAGTGCAAATAACAAAGATGCAACGTCTTGTTTATGTGTGTCATGTCAGATTTTTCAGACATTCCATATACTGACTGGTGTGGGCAGACCATACATAATCACTTAGATGTGCATTCCTCCAAATTTTCTGGAATTTCAGGCTGTAGTGATGCTGTATCCCATGGCTCAGCTAGCAGCACCAAGAGTACAGAGCTTTTACTAGGTAAGTATGAAACCCTTATGATTATTAGAGACTATAAGCCCTGAAGTATTTTTTTTAGGTATTGTGGAAAAATAACACTTCATTTTTACATACTACAACAAAGTAATGCTCATTGTGTAAAAACAACAAACAACCCATAAAGGAGCAAGAATGAAACAACAAAAAACCCCCCACACTTTAGATTATTTCTTTGTTATGCAGAAAGGTAGTTGTGTTGTCCATGGCTAAGGGTGAGAATCTGATTGTGGCTGAGGGAGGCCCTCCTGCTGAGTCACGAGGTTCAGGAGAGACTCCCTTGCTCTCAACTCCTCAGAGAGGTCCCTGGCTGTGGCTGGGTTCAGTTTGAGTCCCTGACTTCGACAGTGGTTTTCATCTAAAGGATTGTGTGTGTAACATGTATCAGAGTCAACATTTGCCTGTCAGAGCCCCCACAGGCCTTTCACTGGGACAGTTCACAGAGTTGAAACAGAAAGAGTTCAGAACTGCCATTGATTAATGCAGTTACCACAAGAGTGCTAATAGATGATAATTTATAATGCTGACAAAGTGCTGTGCCAGGTATTCCTCATCAAAAAGGGGAAATGATAACACTTACCAAGAAGAAGTCCTTGTCTCGGGTGCAGGAGAAGGAGCACAGCCACAGCCTGTTGACTGCTTCTTTGGCATCTTCAGTTTCTTGTCTCCTCTCCCAGGGGGAAACTTTTTCACCACGCTTTATAGCCCAGTCTTTGCCGTCCCCTCCCTGGGGTGACGTTTAACATGGTTTGGGTGGAGAGTCAAGTACTGCAGTCCTGTATGTTTATCATATACTCCTTTTTGCTCATTATCATATTTTGGGGTGTTAACTCTAATATTCATTTCACAGAAAACGAAGCAAAAGGTCTCACTCTGGGCACTGTGTCCTTCGTGACTCTGTTTAGAAACAGGTTATCTGTTTACTCCACATTCTGTAGCCGAAACAGGGCTGTCTTGCTGACCTATGACTTGCTTTGGCTGCCAGCCTTGCAGATCTCCATCCACACAATGTCTGCACAAGAGATAAGTGGACAAGAGTGTCTTTAACCTCTTCTGTGCAATCTTACAATGGCAAATGGGAGAACATACTTATAAACACTGTTATTAAACTTTCTCCCTTTCCTGTACAGCATTTCTGCAGGTTATTAAACAACTCTGCATCTGACATTACTGATGTATTATTTTTCCATGCTGATGTTAGTTTTTAAAAAGTTAAAACTACCAAGGCTCTGTAAAGAGAAAGGTACTTCTTTAGGCTTTTGTTTTACGTTTTAAATCGTCGTAACTTCTTATGAGGTAAGTGGTTGCTAATTTCTCCAGCATCTGACACAACAGCCCAGGTAATTATTCACTCATGTTTGCAACATGACTTAGGGGTACAGACAGCACTGTAATTGAATCTCACAGGGTTTTTTTCTATTTATGAAATGGTAGTTCACCTTTAAAAATATTTCTGTGTAAAAATCCCTGAATTTGGTACCCCTTAAGTTTTAATTTCAGTGGAAATTGTTGCTAGTTCTGAATACATGCATAAATACTTGAGTCCATGTTTATGGAATGCTAGAACAGACTTACATGGCGTAAGATTAGCACTATCAAAGGCTCTTCTGTTCATACCGTTTGTTTTGTTTTTCCAGGAGTAAAATCAATCCCAGACGATACACCAGTGTGCAGAATTCTTCTGCGGAAAGAAGTCCTACGCTTAGTAATCAATCTGAGTAGTTCAGTAGGAACAAAGGGCCACGAAACTGGACTCCTGACGTAAGTTCATCATTTTAGTTTTACGTGTTCCCTAATATCTCCAGGATAGTGATTAACCCTGTTTCTGGCTTCTCAAAAGAGTTGTCAAGCAGATACGATTGAATGATTAAATCTAACATAGAAGCTGAGGAAAGAGTTTTCTTTTTAATATTTTTGCTCTGTCATTAATTCCTTATTCTTTTTGCTATTTAAAATCAGTACTTTAGCTGTAGTGATACTTGTTAAAAAAAGAAACTATAATCCTTTGTTATTTGTACCAAATAATATAATCAGATAAGCAGAGTAACAAGCTGGAATTAACTTCTCGAGAAACACAAATCTGCTTTGAGCAGGAGTACAACTATTAGAATTCATTTATAGAAAAAAATTACTGAAAATACAGGAATGTAAATCCAGGGAGCAAATGTTGTAATAAAACTTGTAGTTTTCTGGACTTGTGACATTGAAAACTGACGTCCAACTGCTAGCAAAAAGAAATCAGAAATGCGTATTTCAGTTTTTAAAATGTAATTAAGTTAGCTTTTCTGTAGTTTTTTTATTCCTGCTGTACATGTGGGTGCCAGTTCTTTGATATACCATTTTCTTCCTACATCTGTTGTTTTAAGACGACGTGTTCCCTGCAATTCTGCAAAACTTTCAAATACATAACCTGTTACATCTCAATACAGATTTCTTCCAGCGTGGCACGTGCTGTTCTCATTTTCTCGCTTCATCAGAGCTAGAAATGATAATGCCTACTACTGAAAGGGTTCTGCGTGGTTAATGATGACCAAAATCTGATTGACCAGATTTAAAAACAGGATGGAAGATCTGCAAGGCTTACAAATGGTTTACTTCTCCTGTTTTTCAGAATTAAAGAGAAGTATCCCCAAGCGTTCGATGACATTTGCCTGTACTCTGAGGTGTCCTACTTGTTAGCACACTGTACGTTTCGACTTCCATCTCGAAGGTTTATTCAGGAGCTGTTTCAGGATGTACAGTTCTTACAGGTGAGTGGCGGGCTCGGATACGCTGAAGGCACCAAAGCCTGCCAGCTGGGTGCAGGTTTCGTGTCCTGAACATCTTGAGATATGTCTTAAAGAGAGCCATTTTAGGAAAACCCTCCAGTAGAATCTCTAACAACATTAACACTTTGTCTGTCCTTCTCTTTTAGATGCATGAAGAAGCAGAGGCTATTTTAGCAACACCAATAAAACAGCCGGTAATTGATGCATCAGCTGAATCCTGACCTCTGTCTCGTGCAGTGCATTGCGTATAGACTTTCTGAAGTCCTCAGACAACCTCTGACTGACTGGATAAAAAAGGCTTTGGAGCATCATCTTCTAGACTGTTCCAGAAGCTACTGGTACCTGAAGACTGAACTGAAAACTTTTTCTTCCTCAACCAATTATCACCCCAGTCTTTTGAGCCCTTTGGGGAGTTATTAAACATTACCGTAGTTTTAATAATAGTTATTACCAGTATATGCAAGAGCCAAGCACTGAACACCTCCACAAGTTTTCATTTCATTTTTCTACCATAAATTAAAAGCAGTAGGACAAGATGCAGACAACTTTTTTTGGATTGAATTCCGATTCTGTTCCAGGGAAGCAGAACAATGCGTTGCTTTTTAACCTGGATACCAGGAATCGGAGAAAGGAGGGTGCATTCCATTGCCAGCAATGGGGATCCATGCTGTAGTCATGGACACCAGGGGATTAATGTTAGCTCTTCTATGTTGTTTTTTGTACTGTATATAACACTACTTGGGGTTTGTAGCTTCAGACAGAAAGACCTCTCTGACTCTGAGGTTTCCTTTTAAGTTATTTTAATGTTGCTATAGCTGTAAGTCATTTTATTAGCAGTCTCTCCAACTTCATTGCATTTACATACATGTATCTTATCTGAACCAGTTAAGGATTTTCACTACAGTTTTATTTGAAAAATAACAAATCATTTGAACTTAAAATGCCATAATCAAATTGTTTTCCCTGAATTATATGCATGCGTTTGCAGTTTCTACACTCATGCCCATATAGTACGAATGTTGGTCTTACTCTTACTTAAAATCCTTTAAAAAGCATGATTTGTATCAGATAAATGAATATTGTATAAACTGAACTTGAAGACATTTAATCATTGCTGCTTTTGGGAGAATACATAATAGGAGTGCATTTGAAGTTCCATGGAAACAGCCTTTTATAAAAACAAAGGCTTCTTTGAATTTTCAATTGATGACTGATCAAGCATCTGATAGTGCTGATAATTGTAGTGAAACGCCTTAAGTACCACATTTGGGAGCAGCAGTATTTTAAAAATTTTATTGGTATTTTAGGCTTGTTGCAAAAGTTACGTAATATTAATTATTGACTGTTAATGACTGAAGTAGTTGCCTCTATCACAGTACTAGCAAGGTTCCTAAATGAATGAGTGCAAGCTTAAAAAAAAAATAAAAAGGGTAAGAATGCCCATCACTTTTACCATGGATCTAAAGATTCAGAAGCCTTTACACAAAGGTAATATAAATATATGCAAATGTGTATATACAGTAGCATGGTCACCTTTGTTAGAATGCCTGTAATAGAGAGGGATTACCCTTTGATTTTGATATAGTTGAATAATTCAGCTGGACTGTACTAAGTAGAACGTATTTTTATCCATTCACTTTTACCGTTTTTTTATAATTGTCAGATTAATACTTAAGATAAGTGAAATTTATCCTGATGCTCATAACTCTGTTCTTACTAGCTCTGCTACTGGGGATTTCAATAAGTAGTCATGTGAACAGTACAACATGATTCCTAGTGAAATGTAGAATTTATTTGTTGTTCTTGGAAATTTCACCTTGCCACATAAGCACGGCTTTGCAGCTGTCACTTCAGTGAGTTCTTATGTGCACTGCGTACCATCACTTTCTGGTAAAGCAGACTCTACGTTGCTGCTTATGGTCAAATTTAGTTCCTAAGATCTATCTTTTCATGAATTCCCACTGAAAGGAGGAGCAAAAAGAAACTGATTTAATGCTTCTGTGATCAGTGACACAAATAATAACGTCTGTGTGTCAAGGCATGTTTGAAATGCTCTGAAAACATACCACACTGGTAACTATTGGACTTCTCTGGTCATCAGAAATAAATGCTTCTGTAAAACCAAAATGTCAATCACAGTAGACCAAATAGTGGTATAAACTCCAAAGGAAATAATGTAGTTTTCCCAAAAAAAAAAAAAAAAAAAATGGGGATAGCGTATCTTATACAGTAGTTCCAAACACTACCTCAGGCTAGAATATGAGAGATTTGTTTTAATAACTAGGTGGGGTTACATCAAACAACTC
This sequence comes from Hypotaenidia okinawae, assembly GCA_027925045.1. Classification (NCBI taxonomy): domain Eukaryota; kingdom Metazoa; phylum Chordata; class Aves; order Gruiformes; family Rallidae; genus Hypotaenidia; species Hypotaenidia okinawae. The sequence continues at coordinate 17,839,752 of BSDF01000005.1, read as the reverse complement.
CACATTATTTTTCTGCAGTTAAAGCAAATTAAACAAGTTTTATCACCTGTATTTAAAAAAAAAAACCACAAAAAAAAAAAAAAAAGAAAAACAAAAAAAAATAAACCAACCTTTGTTCACTTGTTACCAGTTTAACCCATAGCACTTAATGTAGAAAGCACCTCTGATTATAAAAGGTAAGCAAAAGCAATGTCAATGTACTTTTGAAAGAATCTCTTACCCTGAAATGCTTATGTGTGCTGAAGTACTCGCTTTTGTGGGGATCCGTGACAGAAACTTGACGTACAAACTATGACTGCAAATTCAGTTATACAGCGTGTTTGTTTGTTTCTTTCTGAAAGTGTGTGAGTGTCAGTAGATTTCAACAAGTGTGCATCAAGGATGTAAAGTCTGTACTGTACATAACATGCAACATTTCTAGAATTAATTTACGTATTTACATTAAGCTCACATTAGTGTTTCATTTTAATTGGCAAATGAAGAGATCCTGTTGCTGAAGGAATTTGACATTGGCCTGGTATTAGACTGTGAATTTCTAATTCTGTAGGTTTCCTTTTTAAAATACCCCTTTCAAAGTACCTACTCGGGGGTTTTATTTGCTTCATGATAAAAGTTCAGAAGAAAGCAGTAGTAAATAAAAACTGTGCTTATATTAACCAAGACTCCCTCCACTCCTCCGGGAAGGGGAGCTGGCAGATCTCTCCCGCTTTGCTCTTTCCCAGTCAGAACAGTTGATGATGCTGTGGAGTAAAGTGTGAAGCCTGCAGCTTGCCTTGGGCTGTGTAGGAACACAGGCAGAACCCTCTTTGAGGAGGACGGGCTGGCTGAGAAACCAGTCGCGTCTGGGCTGGCGGGTTTTCTTACTCTGCTTTCACTGTGGGTGGAGGAGGGACAGAGAGCCAAGGGAAGGGTCCCGGGGTTACTGCCCTGAGGGCCTGGTTCTCCCACTGGGTGGGGAGGAGGGCAAGGCTGGGTGCTTGGGGTCTCCTTTTGGGATGAGCTGACATGTGCCCTAGTGGGGGGGTTGGTTGTTGCCTTCTCCCAAGACACAATGAACTGTTAAAGTATCGGGTAGTGTAGGGCACTGTGGCTTGTCACACTGAGGTAAGCTGCCCTTACAGACATGGTACACGGGCAGTGAGACCCCCTGCTTGTCTTTTTGTTGTTTGTTTCAAAACGTGTAGTGGTCTTGGAATGTTTGTAGTGGTCTTGAAGGAGAGTTGTAATTTGCAGCGAGAGGCTGAAAGACCCTGTAGCGCTGATGGAAGGTGCCTGAAGGGAAAGGCAGCCCTTTGAGGAAGGGGCCGTAAGCCTAGGGAGCGCCTGTGGAGTTACTGCTGCCGCTTAGTTTGCGACCTGAACTCAGCATTTGGCTTTCTGTCCTGCAGAGCACTTGCGTGGCTCCCTGTGTATGTGAACATGAGCTCAGGCTGAGCATCGCAGTGGGGGAAGTCTTGCCAGGCTTGGGAGCATCGCTGAGCTGCGCGTTCACATGCCAGGGGGCTGTGCAGAACTCCGCTGACTTGGAGCCAGCTGGAAGCAGGTCCCATAACAAAGTTGTGCTTCTGTAATCATGCTTATTAAAGGTAAACTAGGTGAGAGTAAACCCTGAGAACTGTAGAAGACCTTCGGGAACATGCTAGAAACATTGTAATTTGCCAGAGACACCACCACCCCCACCCCTATCCTTGATTGTCACTTAATTCCTAGTTCTGGTTCCTTGCATCTCTTTGTTTCCAACAGATTTCTATGTTCAGTAAAGAATGGGGATTTTTTTTGTACTATTTTTGTAACATAGCAATGCCACAGCATGCAGAAATTGCACATTTTGCTTGAGTTGCTTTGTAAAATACACTATTTCATTCGAGAAATGTGATTTATGCCAAAAAGTGTAACATGCCATTTGGCCACTGAATAGGGTGTTTTAGCACAAGATACAATGTCTAAGAGGGGCAAAGGCAGACGTTTTGTAGATTTAATTGAGAAAATTATTCCAATACTGGGCTGTCAGCATCCCTAAAACTGCGTTACAAGAGATTATCGAAATTAATCATCGAGGAGGGAGGGGATCAAGGAAAATCTCGAGTCTCCCTGTCCTGTGTGGTCTTTTTTTATTTAGTAATACGCTGCTACATATTTGGAGATTCTAGTGTTTGTAGGTCACTGAACAGACATTGAAATCTGATTTATATTGTATACCTGTAACATAAAAAAGAAAAAATATTTATATATTTTCCGTAAGAATATTGCATTGAGCTGTGTATAATTTAAACAGAGGCTTGTCCCAAAATAGTATTGCCCACCTTGATGATTTTTTTTTCTTTGTGTGTGTGGGGTTTTTTCTGGCTTTTTTTTTGTATAGTGTGTACAGTTCATGTCGATGGGCATTAAGAGCCTCCTGAAACGTAACCTTATCAAAGGGATGCATTGTTAATAAAACGTACTTAAACTTCTCATGGTTGCTCTGGTCTCATATGTATCTCTCGGCGCTAGAAGTGGGTTAGAACTTAAAAATAAAGTGGCTAATTAGCTAGAACCACCTGAAGCTTTCCAAATAAACTTTGTCCAAAAATAAGCTTTACAGGAATGCTTTGTAAGATGTCTTAGAAAAGAGAGGAATCTTTGGTAGTTTGCACACAATTTTTATTTTAAAAATGTAGCGTATAGATACTGAGAATAACTTTCCGTTACATGATGGTATGTGTTAGCATTTCAACAGCAGATGTGAAAGCTGAATTGCAGACAAGAAAAGACCTAAGTTTACAGTTTTGAACTCATTCAGCCACTATTGCAAGACAGAAGTCTCAGGGGAAAAACATAAACATTACACAGGCCTCCCCATCCATGCAAAGATACTTTTCTAAACTTCATTGCTAGTGCCCAGACCTCTGGCTGCACAAAGGCAGCAGTCCTCGCAGAGTGCTCCCTCCCTGTGCTGTTCTCACAGGTGGTTTCAGGCCCCAGAGAGCAGAAGGGTTGAAGGTAGCAAGGAGCCAAGGAGCAGCCATGGTGTCATCATTCCACCTGACAGCTGGACCCATGCAGGGTCTCCCGGGAACTCACCCCACGGGCGCAGCGGCCTTTTCGGAAGTATGAATCAGTGCCTTGTTAGAGCTGTCCTTTGGCACCAGGAGCTGCAGCGTGTTGAAACTTAAAACCCTTTGTGGAATAGCCTGATTTTTTTTTAATGACTTCTGTATCAGAACCCTCCAGGTCCTTGATCCAGGACACCTTTCAGACCTTTGTAAGCAGGCAGGCCTTTTTCTGAAATGCACAGCCAGGAAGCTTCTTTTTGGTAGTGACAAATCAGGTCTCTTCTTGTCCAGTAGCAGAGCTTTTAAACTACACAACTGCACATGCTGTGACGAAACACTTTGAAAAAGGAGATGTTCTAAGTTGTGGAGATGCTGTGGCCACCAACTCAGACTACTCCTACTCAGGAGAGTGTAGCACAGAGGGAGGAAATGTTTCTCTGGGCTGTCCCCATCATCCCATTGAATAGCTTCAGCCTCCTGTACCTCCCACTTCTCTGTCAGTACAGCTAAATGTGACAGGCTGTGTGTTCCCTTCCTCCGCTGGCTGAAGGACCACACAGCTTTATTTTCCCTTACTACTTAAGGTAAACCTGTGTGCAACCCACACACGGACATGGCCACCTCTAACTCCAGTTAGACGTCTGTCTGTCCGTCCCTCACCTTTGCCTGCCTGAAGACTTCTCCCTGCTTTGGGCAATGCTTGTCTCAACCAGTCTACCTGAGGTGGTGTGGGTTTCCCTGCTGCAGCACAGCTCGCGGACAGTACAGCACTACCTGTAAGCGGCAGCACAGCGCGTAGATCTGGTTCAGTATCAGAGCTCGTTTCTGCCTGTGGCTGCTCGCTTTTTAGGAAGTGTGTTTCATTAAACACAGGGAATACCAGTAACTGCATTTTAACAAACCAGCTGAAGATCAAATTGTAAAACACACATCATTTTTTTTTCCCCTCTTGAGAATGGCTATTTGGTGTCTTTATCAGAATCCTTTTACTTTGTGAAAGATTCCAAACAGCGTCGTCACTAGGCAAAACCAAAAGGTTCTTCTACTGAGGTTAATCTGATGAGGCTTTAGGTATAATTCCAACTATTCTATTACAAATGTAAAATTCGTTAACATTTCAAATTTAAAAGACAAAATCTGTCTTTTGAGAGTTAAAATTCTGCCTATTGAGATTTAAAATAAAAATCCATTAATTTTTGTAGGCTGGTCACAAATGTTTGCTCATACCTGTGGCTACTGTGCCTGCTTATCTGGTGGTCTGGGGTTTGCTACCTTAGTGCAGGGGTCCATGCCAAAAGGATTTTAAGTTTGCTGGTAGCTGGAGAGACAGGGCCCATGGTAACACCTCTGCTGAAAATACAGTTCTTTTCCCCTTGTTTCTTTGTTTATTTGAGAGGATTTTGCTTAGGATTTCAAAGGGCCATTCTTCCAGGCAGAGAAGGCAGAAGTGTGAGAAGCTCTATCCCCAGAAGCAAGCCTGTGGTCTGTGCTCTTTCACAGTGTAGTTAGAAGGCAGGTGCAGTACACACAAGTGCGATTGTTGGAGCACAGGGGAGCGCTCCTCAGAAAGTCAAAGTTCCTTCTGATCTTTGCCCGGGATGTTAGGGGCAGAGGCAGGCTCCAGAGCTGGGTAGTGCTCCATGCACAGCTCCGCACTGCCTGCGGGCCGGGCAGCCTCAGAGTGCGCGCCAAAGCACACAGAGAATACTGCGACTGAGACACACAACAACTCAAGCACAACCACGGACATGCTTCTTTAACTTGCTCCTCAACACTCTGAACAAACCTTTTAGTCTCTGCAACAATGAGCAGCTATTCACGCCAGGCTCTGAGAGACTGCTGTGGTCCAGCCCTTACATAATACAGACCACTGAACAGCCTCCAGACCTTACGTAATGCCCATAACTCGTGGTGAAGCCATAGCGAGCATCGTTCCTGCGTGCAAGCCGGATATTTAAACTAGTCCTGAAATGAGCTTTGTGGCATTAAAGGAAGCAGGGCAGCTGGACTTGTGAAAGCATTCCTCAAAAGTAGTATTGGTGTGGTCTTAGAAATGCATATTTATATTGTGTAACCAAACACTGGGTGGATTTGATGGAGGAGAGTACATTCAAAGCCTCCTCCCTAGGCAATGCACATCTGTCTGTGAAACGTATCTCAGGCTGGTCTTTCTGCCAGCTGTTTCTCTGGGTGTTGAGGCAGCATCTTCATTAAAGATATCAAAGTAGTAGTGTGGCTGGTACCGTGCTGCTGACAGTTCTGGCTTGCTAGCTTCTAGAGTCTCCAGTTTTTGATAGGGATCAGATTCAGCTGCAAGATGAGAAGAATAAGCAAAATTTTCAAACCAAGTGTGAGTCTGAGGTGCAGGTGAAGCTGTAAACTGGCTCTCTTCTTTTTCATCAGGGCAAGTCCAGGAAGAATTGTGGTCACTGATCTTATCTTCTGTTGGCTGGCTCCATGGATGTAATTTCTGGGCTTCAGCCTTACTGTCCACTGCCAGCACGTCAGGAATGCAGTCACTTATTTTCAACACTTTCTCAGAACCAACCTCCAAGAGAATCATAAAACAAACAAAATAACTCAATGAAAGAAGCTCAGACTAAAGCAAAGGGAGAAATCACTTCAAGCACTTCTACAGCTGTCTTGCTTTGTTTTGATTTTTTCAAATTGAGCAATTGAAAAGAAAACATATGTACAGAATGTCCAGTGGACACTGTAGTTTATGTGGAATTGATCAGAGTATTTAGAGATTCCTTTCTCAATTTCATTATGACTACAGTTGAAGAAGAAACCAAGAAACCATGTCCCTCTAACTTAAAAGACTTTGCCAGGTTTTTGGTGTGTGCAGTTTTTACTCTGAACCACAGGCAAATGAAAGGAAGGAGCAGCACAGCAGTTAGGTTGTACAGGCTTCTCCCTCTGGTGCCAACACCAGCACCAAAACCAGCAGCAGCATCACGTATGCATCCCTCTGCTCTGCCCTCTGCCGTGGTGAGGTCACACCTGGAGTGCTGTGTCCAGCTCTGGGCTCCCCAGTTCAAGACAGACTGGGAACTACTGAGAGTACAGAGGAGTGCTGCAGAGATGACAAGGGAACTGGAGCAAGTCTGTGATGAGGAAGCTGGGCCTGCTCAGCCTCGAGAAGAGAAGACTGAGAGGGGATCCAACTAATGCATATAAATATCTAACGGGTGGGTGTCAGGAGGATGAGGCCAGACTCTTCTCAGTGGTGCCCAGTGACAGGACAAGGGCTAATGGGCCCAGACTGGAACACAGGAAATTGCAATACAAGATGAGGAAAAAGTTGCATTGTGAGGGTGACAGAGCATAGGGACAGGCTGCCCAGAGAGGTTGTGGAGTCTCCTTCTCTGAAGACATTCAAAACCCTCCTGGACATGATCCTGTGCAACCTGATCCAGGGGATCCTGCTTTAGATGGTCTCCAGAGGTCCCTTCCTACCCCTGCCATAGTGGGATTCTGTGTGGGGCAGGAGGAGTGGGTAGATGCAGTTCACTTGCCACAGCCAAACACAGTATTGTCTGGCCTGCTGTGTTCAAACGGTGCTGGGCTTTGAACAGTAATACTGGAAGAATCACCTCCTGTACCAAAGAATTAATCTATTCTCCAATTATACTTTCACTTTTTGCAGTAACAGACTTTGGAATACAAACTGATCCCTCTGGAGTTACTGAATATCAGAAGGAGAATTTTTCCTCAATTATGATTTTAAATTATATTAATTTCTGTATAATGGCTATCACTCATTTTTAAATGCAGTCAACAAAAGAAAAATATTGTTCTGAAACTTTACTGACCAAAGAAATGAAAAACTCAAAATACTAGATTTTCAGTGATCTTACCTTAAACTCTTTGAATGACAGCACTTTGCTCTTGTTAGGACTAGGTATTACAGGACAGCAGTGCTCCTTCACCCTGCGAATAAGAGAGCAAAACAAACTACGTTTTTCTCCTGTCTCCAAAGCATGCTCTACCAGCAGAAGCCACACATAGATGTGTACAGAAAGAGTGTACAGAAAGAATAGCAGATGATGAATGTCTCAGAAATGCCACAAGCCAAATTCTTACAACATCTACACAGAGGAAGAAATGAATAAGGTCTTACAGCAGGCTGGCAACAACAAGCTGCAGCTGTGGTTTATAAATTATGCTGGTTACGTTCTCTGTCCACAAGAGAAAAGTGCAGTGTAACTCACCACTTCAGCTTCCAGCGGCACAGAGCTGCTGCTAGTGCCGGAACGATCACCAGCAGGGCGACAAGGTACAGCATGTTTGCTGTGGAAGAAAGATACTTTAAAGGTTTGTTTTCAACTTTCCATATACAGTAACATCCATATACAGTGAGTTTCTGGGACACAACTAGCGTCAAACCCAGGTGGGATTCCTGCCACTAACTCAGCAGCAGCGCTGCAGTCAGTGGTTGCCAGGGTGGCAGTGCTGGAACACAGCTGTAGGTCTTTGGGCCTTGATTTCCTTCACCAACACTGAACCATTGCTAGATTGCTTTTAATTTGCCCCCATGTTGGTGTCTTAACTATAAGGGTAAATTTCCAAAAGTTAAGACAATGATAACCTCATTTAATGATTTGGCTTAGGTTTTCTGTCTCAGGTCCCAAAAGATGACACTGAGATACCATGACAGGACATCTGTACCTCCAGTATGGATGGACTACTGCAAGACAGACACCACGCTAGTGTTCATGCTCTCTCTGCTGGCACTCTCTGCTCTGGTCAGTGACCTGCTCTGTGCCAGGGAGGCTGAGTGCTCCTAACACATATCACGACAGGGAAAGGAAATTCTCCTTTTGTGTTTTCTGGGTTTATTAAGCTCCAGTTTTGAACCCCTGTGCGACCGTACCAATGGCTGTGCCTGCACAAGAGAAGGCTGGCTAACGGGAGCTCAAACAGGGGTGCACGAGGGCAGAACAGCCTCTGTGAGCGTGCCATGAAGGTTCAGACAACGTTATGCTAGTTAGCCTAAAAGGTGAAGTCTCCTGGCACGAGCCAGTGCTTGACCCTTTCATAACCCTCCTCCTTCACCTCCACCCCCCACAAATCGCACATTGTATTTTTCAAGGATGTTACAGCAACTTAAATGTTCTCCCATGAGAAAAGAGGATTATTCTAGCCTTTTAAATCATCCCTCTGCTAGAAGACAAAATTTCCACAGTCAATACTCACAGTTTAACGGTGTATCTATGTATATAAAGTTAATAATGGGAGTCTCTCCTCCACCTGAATATGCTTTAACTGCAAGTTTGTATTTTGTGTTTGGCAATAGGTGTTTCACAGTGTATCTCCTTTCTTCTGGGTTTTCAATCGTGTATTTACATAGTACTGAATCATCTAAAGTTAAACAGATAAGATAGAATCACAGAGTCACAGACTGGTTTGGGTTGGAAGGGACCTCAAAGCCTATCTAGTCCCATCCCTCCCATGGGCAGCAACACCCTCCACTAGACCAGGTTGTCCAAAGCGCATCCAGCCTGGCCTTGAACACTGCCAGGGAGGGGACAGCCACAGCTTCTCTGGGCAGCCTGTGCCAGGGCCTCACCACCCTCACAGGGAAGAATTTCTTCCTCACAGTGAATCTAAATCTGCCTCTTTTAGTTTAAACCCATTACCCCTTGTCCTGTCCCTACAGGCCCTGGTAGAAAGTGTCTCTCCAGCTTTCTGTATAAGCCTCTTTAAGCACTGAAATGTTGCAAGAAGGTTGCCTCAAAGTATTACAAATCAGCTTAACTGAGACCGATAAAATAACAGAACAAATGCAACCTACTTTCCCTGTAATTTGCACACTTTCTTCTGAGAAGGATAATGCACCCTGACTCATAGCCACTGGGCTGAAGTCACATCCTTTCTAACTGGACTGACCACAGCCTTGCCCATCCTCTGGCAGACCACATGTTAACCTGCTTTCGAAAGCTGCAACTATTTATTTTACTTTCCTTTTACTAGAGCTTTTAAAACAGAATAATTTGGGGTTTTCCATTTCCTTTTTCGACAGAATCCTGAAGCCCTGAGGCCTGCGTCAAGTTGTTTGGAGATAATTAAAAGCAAAGAATCTCTGCCTGAAAAAAAACCCTCTTCTGTGTCTCTATTTGCAACTCGAGACCAGAGGGTGAGTTTATTCTTCCTGTTCCAAGTCACAGCCCTCATCTGCTAGCTCAGACAAACTGGGAAGCAGGCAATCTTTGATTTAAACATTTTAAAGTCTAACAGGGATTACTTGAAGAATTATAGTGTTTGTATGCTTAGTTTACTTCTTGCAGGAACTCCTACAAAACCCTCTTTCAGTCCAAGCTGTCCCTCTCAGCCTGGTACTAGTCTAATCAGCGGAAGGATCTGACATGAGACATGACACACCTGCAAGAAGAGGCAAGGGGTTTTTTTTTTAAATGTGCTTGAACATTTTTGGTAACATCTGAAAATCATCCAGAGCAGCTTTGAGTACGGCGCAAGAAGATCAGATATAAAAGCTTGAATGTGGCTTGTGCCACCCCACAACTCAGCACTGCTGAAGGAACTCCACTGCAGAGCACAGACCCAAATACTTTCACTATAAAAGAATTTAAATGGGGAATTTACACAGTACTCCAATTCTGAAGGAAATAAATTGTATCCCATCTGGTTTTAAAATACCCCAAATCCTAGTGAAACTAACTTGTTTCTTAAGACCCTCATCCAAGTAGACCACAAACAGATGTTTTCAAAATTCACCCAGATCTCTCAGGTCACAAGAGGCAGAAACTTGACTCTTTCCCTACAGTACCGTGAGAAACATTTCTGGAGCTCACACTGGAATGAAAAGGAGCTACAGACAACAGGACCAGGACTAAATCTTCATGAAGCCAGGACACACTCCCACCCATTAGCACCTCAAGTATTAGAGAGGAATCAAAAGCACCAAGTTTTGAAATCTGTATGTTGCCTAATGAGAACCTTCTGAGAGATTTCAATATCAGCAACGGACAAAAAGTTTTTCACCAGTTTAACGAGACGAATTCCTAAATCCCAGAGCTTAGTTACCTGGAAGAACATGTTTTTTAGACCCTTTCAAATTGCAGTCCTCTTCTGTAGGTGACACATAAACATGGTATCCTCTTACAAAACCAGGCTGTGATTCATTTGCACTGTAAGAATCCCAAGACAGTGTTACTGCATTGAAAGACAGTTCAACTTTTTCCACAGTAGGGTCAGGCAGAGGAGCTGGAAGAAAGGAAATTCAAGTTAAACTTGCCATTATTTTTAAAGAATGTTTGTTTTCTCACTTGAAAAATGCCTGAATTCCCATGTGGCATTTCTGTTTATAACTCGCTTGCACTTAAAAGCTGAACAAAGCCAAAGCACTCAAAAAAAGCTGTCAACTCCACAGAGCCTTCACTTAGTCCACATTATACAGAAAGTAGTGACTGCTAATCACAGCTCTGTTGTGCTACTCTAATTAGGAGGTAGTACTCTACCTGGTTGCTGCACTAGACAAATAATCTCAGTGTAGGGCCTTGCACTTTGCTATACAGCATTGAAACGCTTCCCTGACAAAGCAGAAATAATGCTACAAAAATGGTTTTAGATCATTGCAAGAAGAAAGCTCTGGAATTCTTCTCATGTGACATATGAATGTATCAGATATACAAACTCTGAATGTATTGCCAACTTACGTAGCTCCCTGAGATAACCAGTCTTCTTCTCCAATAAGGTGGCAGCATCAGCAACAGATCCGTAGACACGGAAGTTGTATCTCACCCCGGAACAAAAGCAGCTAAAAAATAGTTGAATTGATTACAAAAATAAGGTTATGGTTTGTCTTTTGACTTTGCTTTTACTTAAATACTTTCTACAGAATCTATAATCCATTAGAAATCTTTGTGTACTGTTGGGCTTTTAAAGAAACTGAAGGAGACATCAGGTAAACCAATTCTTAGCATACATGTGAACTGAACTGAAAATTCTGTCTGAAAGAGAGCTGGTTAATATATTTTTGTTCCTCTGGAGTATTCAAGTTGAGGGCACAGTGGACTCTGCATACATCAAAGAGCAAGGTGATTTCACTTCCATTTCTGGCACAAGCAAAGGTCATGTTTCAGACTTTAATGTGGACACACATGCATCAAGATTACATATTATCCTAACTGACATCCACTCCCACCTAGATCATCTGAGTGCAACTCCCTAAAGAACTGGACATTTTTTCTATGTGTGCCCCACTGTCCTTCAGTAAGGATGGAGGATCCCATGTGTTTGTATGAATTGAAGTGTGGTGCCTTTATTGCATATTGAATTGTTCAAATTTTGTTCAAACACTTTCCATCCCAAAGTGAACTCTCAGCCAGAGAGACTCCAAGAAGGCTGTGTTCTTGCAGCTGTGGATGTGTATCAGAGCACTTTCACACAGCCAGAAAGGATTTAGGTCTAATGGCCACCAGTGGGATAGGAAAACACACAACTCTTCCAAAGGCACATTACTTGTAGCACACTGACAGTACTACACCTCTCACTGTACAGTGGGTGTTAAATTTCCTGAGTCTAAACTTCTCACCCATGCTACACATAAGGCAAAACTCCATCTCTACTGCTAAAAGAGTTTTGATTTCTTCATTAATCTCAGCATCCTCCTTCAAGATGTTACTACAAGCTACTCAGAAAAGTATTTTTTTCCTGAAGTACTATGCTGACTTCCAAGGCTTGATGGTGCTGGCACAGTTGTGGTGTCCAACTCATTTGCTAGGCAAAACACAATGCCACATACCTTTGAAGAATTACACCTGCACTACACAGACTTCAGTATTCCACAGGATTTGTCCCATGAATTCAATTAATGCCCACAGACTGAAAAATCACTGCATAGGCACAAGAAAGAAAAACTGTTTGACTTTCACCTGAGTTGATCAGAGCACTGGAAGTGTTGGGTCCAAATTTCTTCCACTGCAAATCACAAGGCTGCAACATTGGAAAGTTGCACCAGTCGATAATATAACTGTCATATGTATGTCTGGGCTCCCAGGAAATAAAAATGCCATCGTCTCTACCATTAACTTGTTCTTCTTTAAGCTCTTTCATGCCTAGGAATGAACAAAACAGAATCCCTATGATTTTCCTCTGTGACACTTCAGATTCACAAATGAAGATCAATATCATTTCTATGCTGGGCTGTTAAAACAATAATAAAATGGTTGTATTCCTTAAATATCAGACATATGAGATCTTTCACATGCTGAAAGCTGATCTGGTTGTATGCTGAAAGCTGACAGTTAAAAAAAATCCAGTTATTATTATCATTATATTTTTTTAAATATTTGTAAAAAGAATTGAACTGCAGAAACCTGGAGTCACAAACAGAAAGTCACAAGAGTTCCTTGCAAAGCACTGGCTGCACCTTCATGGCACCTGCCACAGGTCTGCGATCCTACTTTAGGGCTAAATTAAATGTGTTGTCCTCTGTGGAGACTGTACAAAAAACCCTCAAACTTTCTGTTGTAAGGGATGGATCAAAGCACTTACACTTAATATACAGTTACTACCCTGTAGGCAAAAATACAGTATTAATTTCCACATAGCAATGATTTCAGTCAACAGACCAGGTTAATTTGTACCCCCAAGACAAAAAATTATTGTTTCACTTAAAATAGGTAGAAATAAAACTCTCAAAATGGAAATTTAACTGAAAATACTCCTACTGTTACCTGTATCTCTAGGGATGATCAATACTGAAGGAAGTGAATAACCAACATAGTTCTTTGCCACGACACTGATTCTGTAGGAATGGTTATCAATGGAAATCGTGGTGCTGTTGTATACTGATAAGGAAGAAATGCTTTCTGGCTCAGAGCCACCTTCCACTTTTTCCCAGGTTACTTCATACGAAATAATTCTTCCGTTTGCTCGAAAACTTGATCCTTGCTGGGGAAAAATTTATGGGGTAGACATCAAGCACTTAGTAAACTTTGATAAAAAAGGAAAATGAGAGGAGCATTTAGAACTTTGAGTAAACTAATCAGACACATTATTTCTGTAAGAAAATAAACACTTGTTTCCACACACGCATACATATACTTCTTGCAGTGCAAGTGGAATTGAAGAAATCTCAGTGATGGCATTTGTCTTGTTGCAATACTTAGAATCACAGAGGTGTATGTCTGAAATTCCAGGGCCATGCTTCATCATACAGCTGCATACACTCTGAAATATGTCTTGTATAATATCTAATATTTGCTTTAGATTCTTAAAAAACATTTTCATACCGAATTGCTATGAAGTGCACAGAAACTTGTTAAAGGCCATGGGAGAATTTCCCAACCCATTTATGAAGGGTTTTGTTTCTGTGCTGGTGTCTTACCTTCCAGAACAAGGTCACATTCCGCCCCCCAAAAACTGGTGTAATTTCTCTCCAGATGTCCACTTTTCCTAATGGACCTGCAATAAACACAGGAGAACAAAGATGGTCTAGATGCAGCAAGGATAAACTGTTTCATTTCTTTTGCCAAGAAAGGCTGGGTGACCCATGAGGTCCCTTCCAGCCTGGCATTTTGTGGCTCTATGAATTGCTTCCTCTGATCTGAAGCAATTCCACTCCCAAATCTATTTTCCTCCATCACTCCCAGGTCTTGCCAAAACACTATCCTTTAACCTCTTTCTTTTAATTCCTTTTTCTGAATGAATGTCTGGTTCATTTTCCCTCAAAATCTTCTTTTGTGTGCAGTTCCCAGGTGCTTGTTCCCACCTCTGCACCATTCCTCCAGCCCTCACAGAACACTGAAACTCAGTCTTTCCATCCTACCAGCCACCTGGACTTCCCACTGCCTGCAGTGGATGAAATGGCTGATACTGCATGTAAGATAAGAGTTGTTGTTTAAGAAGGCACCTTCTGAAAGTTCCCTTAAAGTACTTCTACTTTTATGCATACAGCAGGCCTCTGCTTTAGGTACACAGCAGAAGAGTAACAACAAATAGCAAACAGAGGTGGCAAGCGCAGAATACCCTTCAATCTTCTCAATAGGCTGGACATACTTGCTTCCTTTGTTCTGATGGTTAGGGTTTCGCTCCATTCACTCCACATCCAGAAGTGCTGAGCTGCTCCACAGCGTACTCTAAGTGTGTATTCAGTGAATGGCTGCAGTCCAGCCAGGGTGATGCTGCCGTAGTGGAGATGCGTGTTTGAACTGTTGCGCTGCACGACAGAAACAGAGGACAGTCAGAGCTCAGTTCAGCTTCACTAGCAAGAGGATTTTCCCTGAAAAAAATAGTGCCTTCAGTTAAGTTTGACTTGGGAAAGATGATCATGGAAAAATAGTCGGGGGGGGGAAATGAAAAAATGTATCTGCACAAGATGAAAAGACTGGGAGATCCAAAAAGGGGTCTGCAAGCCATCTCTGTGTAACCGTCTGAGTAGGAGCTACTCACAAGCTGTCAAATGTCTTCTCTTTACATCAAGGGGGGAATTTACTGAGATTTTACTCCCACAGAGTCTGGGTCTCTTACTGAGTTCACATAAGTAGGACGCTGTTCCAGATCTATGCACAGCATCTACAGCTACATTTTCTTCCCATTTTCCCCCCAACATTTTCCCCCACTCCCTCTTAAGAGACAGGGTGAGCAAGAGTCAGATAAAGTAAGCATGCTTTTAAGCCGCTCCTCTAAACTGTCTCCTATAATGGCCAACTGCTGCAGCCATTTGATCTAACAGCTCTTGAGCAGTACTTAAGACAGAACACAGACTGATCCTGATCTTCATAATGCCTTTTTAATGCAGAAGAGGCAAGCCCCTTCAAAAGAAAAGGAATGGTGCAAAGATTCAGTCAGCCTCACCATTTGTGAAAGTGGTGGGAGAAGACAAGGAGTCTGCTCAAATAATCATTAAGTATTTTGGAGCACCGGAGGTTCCACACCAGTATGCAGAAGAACTTTGTCACAGTGAGGCAGACAGAGCCTGGGACAGGCTGCCCAGGGAGGTGGTGGAGTCTCCATCTCTGGAGATATTCAAGACCCGTCTGGACGCCTATCTGTGCGACCTGTCCTAGGGAACCTGCTTTGGCAGGGGGGTTGGACCTGATGATCTCTTGAGGTCCCTTACAACACCTATGATTCTGTGAATCTGTGATATGGAAGAATATGGGGGAAAAAGTATTCTGGGGTTCCCTCACTAGAGACCAGACACACAACGGTTAAGTGCAGTCAGTAATACACAGAAAGCTCCGGGACTAATACAAACAAACCCTTCAACATCTCTCCACCCCTTGTGTGTAAAATCATGAGTCATAAAACCGTAACAAACTAACATTAACAACAGCTATCAGCAATTATAAAGCCCAGAAGTATTTTCATTTACTTCAGTGGATCTCAGAACCCATCCAGCTGAGGAGCGAGCCACATGTGCAGACCAGTCACACTGTACCCCATGACAGCAGCATAGGAAGTGCTGGTAGTATGAACTGGTGCCAGCAATGGCTGCCCACATGGACCATATCATCAGCCTCGGGCTTGGGAGCAACCAAATCCAGAAAATAGACACATTGACACACTCCCAGGATTTACAGTGCATTCATATTGCTGGGGAATTATTTTCTAATCTCATGTCAAAAAGATACTCGCTATGTTTTTGTGTATGAAATTCAGATTTCATACCAGTTCTATTTTCCCATCAGGTTGCAGCACTTCGGTCTGACAAAAGAGTTCAATTCCTTTGTTTTGATGTTTCCAATATAATGTGATTTCTGTATCTGTGCATTCTTCCCACAGCTGGAAAGGTGCAGCAGGATAAACTGCCAATGGAAAATCTGAGTTAGTTCTTGTAAAACATAAAATATATGAAAAAATATTTTAAGGTATTTTAGCTGAGTAGTACAAGCAAATAAGAAATACAAATTTTTCTGCCAGACCAGGAGAAGCAGATATAAATTGGTAAAAATTAACTTCAGAATGTAAGTGAAGAAACCCTTGTGCTGACCATGAACAAAAGAAACACTCAGAAACTTTTATTATAAATCCAGTAAAAATCTCTAACCCAGGACCTGTCAGAGGCTCCTGATGTAGTACAGTGAGTAACATTTGCTACATTTGCACCCAGAATCCAGCCTCTTCACCAAACTTTATTCACAGCCTGTACACTGACTCCTGTCAGTAGATGCTCTCTGGTAAACAGTGCCGATCCTACTTTTCCAAAAGACTTCTGAGATTCTTTACTGCTATGTAAGCACTATTCAGACAGAACAGCAGATCTCAAGCTCTCCTGTGTTATCAGTCCAGTTGAAAGGAGTAAGGCATAGCAACGTGAGTGGTATGTTTACAGCTCTGGCCTTTGTCCTAGAACTTCATAGACCATGAATTATAATTCAAGGACTTCCAGATTCAAAGGAGCTTGTGTTTGACACAGAAGGTCCCAGCTAACACATGCAGAACTGGAAACAATAAACTTCAGCTCTCCTTTACTTGCTGGCATCCTTTAAGTAAGGAAAACTCCACTGTAAATATGTCCAGGATCAGAGAAAACATAATGAACTTTACAGCAATCACTCTTTAAAATGCTAACTCATCATAAATATTATACATGATTTATTTAACTTGCAACAATCACTAGAGTTGGAAAAATAAAATTGTAGAAAAATTTAATGCAGCTAGTACATTGAATATAACCTGTTTTAGCCAGATTGTCCATGAAAACTTCGTTTATAATACTGTGGTGTCTCACTACAGCCAGCGAGAGTACTCCTCCACTTTATTCCAGCTCTATTTCTTCCATTCCCAATCAAATAATCAACTTTTAGAACTCTCATGCCTCTCCAAGACAAATGTAACAAAGGTGGGGACTTAACACCTGTTCCTACAAGTCATACAAAAAAGCACACCTAGCAAAACTGTCGTCAGTGCCTGTGAGGAAGGAAGCACTGCCAGAATACAGCAGTTAGTTACACCATCAGCCTGTCAGCTTCAGAACTAAGCAAATCATGCTTCCTCCTGCTACTTCAAAGAGGTAAAGTGGCCACAGGACCCTGGGAACATGGGGGTGTATGTGGTGAGTCCAATGGGCACAAGAAGAATCAGAAATACTGCTGGAGACACTGAAAATACCTTGTGTTTTGAGCCAGGAGTAGGTAGCGGCTTATGGGACCAGGGGCATAAAGGATACAACTAAAAGGGAAGAAGGAACCACAGCCATCATTTACTGCTCACAGGACAACCTATTTTATTTCACCGCTGAAGAACTACTCCTCCTCCCTCACGGTAGCACAGCAGATGTTACCATCCCCTATAAGAGCATCAAGGCAGGAAGCACTATCACCTCTTTCCTGGCAATAGTTGCTTACACCTGTATCACATCTCATTCAGAGAGGTGTTAGTAACTTTATTTATCCACTATCCAAAATATGCATCTCCATTTTATTTTGGAAAGACAGTGACATCAGCAATAATGTTTTGCAGAAAGGACAGAATTCCCAAGTACCCTTCACATATTTTTCTTGAACTTCCCATTTTATATCCTTGTATCAAGTTGGTTCTTATACAATGAAGCACCTTCAGCAAAGCAGCAGATTTTGAAGCATTAAGGGGTGATTTCAATAACCAAATCTGAACTTTAGCAGGAAGTGGTTTTCTATCATTAACACAACTTTGCAAAGCTGTCTTCACACGGCAGATTACTAACTATAGCACATACATAACTAATATATTACTAACTATAGCACATATATAATGAAAAAAAACCTGTGACAACCAAAATCAAGGACATCCATACTTTACACTGGAGCACTGAAGGGCACTGATCAGAAGGAGAACAAGGCTTGCAGCAAAAGAAACCAAACCAACCCCACCCCCACCCCCAAAAAAAACCAACCCACAATAAACATAAAGAGAAGACCGTACTTCTGTGAGTTACATCAAAAGCATCCACGGCAGTTTCCTTTCCCAGTGGGTTTTCCACAGTCACT
Source organism: Hypotaenidia okinawae (assembly GCA_027925045.1). Classification (NCBI taxonomy): domain Eukaryota; kingdom Metazoa; phylum Chordata; class Aves; order Gruiformes; family Rallidae; genus Hypotaenidia; species Hypotaenidia okinawae. Next base: position 17,821,778 of record BSDF01000005.1, on the reverse strand, counting down.
GTGATATTAAAGATCCTCTGCTGGCCTATATCCCAAGAACACGAGCACTGCTCAGCACAACTTACTGTGCATGGAACTGGTTTTTGGGAAAACCTATCAAAGGGAGAGGGGTGGAGGGAAAGAGAGAAAGATACAGTAGAGTTTACTTTATCCTTTCATGATACAGTTAAATTGCTTTTAGTGATTTCCTCATAGAAATTCTAACCTGGGGACTTGCCAAGAATTAAATCCCTCACATAACACCATTATGCTTTTAAATGAAGTGGTAATTTCAAGTGAATCTCTACTTTCCATTTTTAAAATCACCATCATAATACCTTAATGGAAGTGACCATGCAGAGACCATGAATGTACATGCAATGACCTGCCTTCTGCTGAGACCTTCTGTTGAAAGTTTGCTGAGGCGATCAGGCATTATAAGCAAGCAGGACTGAAGTAATGCCCCTCTCCTCTCCAGATGCCCCTCTCATCTACAGATACCTCTGTAGCAAGGAGCCAAGGGTCAGATCTGATACACCACATAGGTGTAACCTTGACTCAGACTGCTAAGAGAGAGCTGTGAGAAAGTCTACAGAGAGATTTTACCAAAAAACCGCAAACAAACCAACAAACCAATGAAAAAAAAAATCCAAACTGAAATTATAGAAATTATAGACAAAAGTAGGATTTTTGAGATAGGATTGTCAGTAGCTCAAAAACTCAAGAATGAAAATATCATCATGTAAATCTATAAAATCCTAAATAAAAAGAATAAAGGAAGATAATCAGGCTAATTGAGAGTTAGCTGGGAATCCTGAGTTTGAGTCAGCATTAATATCAATGGACCATGCGCACACTAATACTCAGCCTAACACCTGATTAAATCCTAGTTATCTGGTGTGTGTTACCCATTAATTATACTGTACTTTTAAATTATCTATATCCTGATTGCAGGGTGTCTTCATACCTACTGAAAGATACCCAAACCAATTAACTGAACTTCATTAAGATAGTCTAATTCAGAACAGCTCTGCACTGCTCAGGCTTTGTTAAATAAGCTGATGAGTGAGCTGGAAAGAAGACAGCTAATTGCAACAAGGATTTAAAAAACAAAACAAAACAACACAAAAACAAGCCAAACCCCTTTGACATATTTTGAAGGAAAGAATGTGACTGTTCTGTACAGCACAGGCCTGAGTTGCAATCATAAGACTTACTCTTCAGATAAGGTGTATTTGGGTGAATGACGTCCATAAAGATAGGTGTCTCCTCCTTGGCTCCAAGTACATGTTACTATTTTCATGTCTCGAGTGTGGCAGGAAAAATCAGTAGGTGTATCTGGTGGTCCTTGTTGGAGGGAATAGCAAGAAAAAAATAACACCCTCAGCATGGCAGTCAAGGCAATAGTCATCCACCTTTTTACTATACTAATAAACTAGAAAAAAATGGATTCGTATAGTCTGTTTTACTACAGATGTTATTATTCATTGACCACTCTGCAGAGAAAATCAGGATAAAACCATAAATGCAATCCAGAAATTTGTTTATTATTACTTTGTTATATTCATACATTCATTAATTTAATTAATTTCACCTGTATTGTTTTCAATCTGTATAAATTGCTACTAGCCTTCAAAAGGGGGACTGTGATGAGTTCTTATCACATGCATACAGACAATGAAGCTGAACTCCTAGATGGTTAGGTATTTTTAAAAACCATTCACCTGTCCTAGTATCAATTAATGAGATCGCAGGTTTAAGAATGTGAAGTGTGGAGTCCTGCACATGGGCTGTACTCATCATTGGTGAGGCTGCACCTTGAGTGCTGTGTCCAGTTCTGGGCTCCTCACCATAAGAAGGACATTGAGGTCCTTGAGTGAGTCCAGAGAAGAGCAACCAGGCTGGGGAAGGGGCTGGAGGGTAAATCCTGTGAGGAGCAGCTGAGGGAGCTGGGGATGTTTAGCCTGGAGAAGAGGAGGCTGAGGGGAGACCTTATCACCACCTACAATTACCTGAAGGGAGGTTGTAGAGAGATGGGTGCTGGTCTCTTCAGCCAGGGGACAGGAGACAGGACAAGGGGAAATGGCACAAAGCTGTGCCAGGGCAGACTTTAGATGTTAGGAAAAAAAATCTTTACTGAAAGAGTTGTCAGGGCCTGGAACAGGCTGCCCATGGAGGAGGTTGAGTCATCATCCCTGGATGTGTTTAAAAAAAGGGTAGATGAGGTACTTAGGGATCTGCTTTAGCATAGGACGGGAACAGTTGGACTTGATGATCTTAAAGGTCTTTTCCAACCTTGTGATTCTGTGATTCTGTGATTAATCTGAACACATTCAATGCTACTCTTCCACGCTTTCTCTCTGAAAGTGTACAGCTCTGAAGCCAGATGTTAAACGGAGTTCAGCTGGACGTGACAAGACAATGCGACAATTTAGAGCAAGCATTTTTTTTCTTCTGTCTTCCCATTTCCCACAGCCATTCTTGACTTAAAAACAACAGGAAAATAGAACAGGAAAATAAAGCATTCACTTACTACCCACGGACAAAATTGCATGGACGTAGCACTGGTCTTCACTGCAAGACTCTTTACAGCAGGCAGTGATGTGAGGCACTTGATGTGTCGCATTTTTCACAGTGAGAAGGATGACTTGTCCTTGACTGCTTGTGTGTTTGAAAACATCAATGTCTGGCGCAAGAAAAAAATCTTCAATGATTTCACCTTTCCTCCCAATGCAACAAAGAGTGATATCAGACCCTTCCTCTATAATTTTTTCACTTGGAAAGATTTGTGGTCCACTGTCATTTGAAGTGTCCAGACCTGCAAATTAATACAGAATAAAGAGTTTCAATATCTGCACATGGGAGCAGCCTTCCACCAGAACACATACTGAGCATTTACTCAAGAATCTGCTAATGTTATATTACTGTTTTGTGGACTTTTATTAACTCTTCTTTCCCAGAGATTGACTTCACAGGTAATCATACCTACATCTTAAACCCAAAAATATATAAAGTAGTCCAACAAATGACCTAAGAGACTGAATCCATCTTATGGCTTTTCACTTCAAGAAAACAAAGAGTCTATGTACAAGAACTATATTTACAGATGAAGGCTACCTCCTGCACCTATGAATAGGCTGATGCTTACAGTCAAAACAGCCTGCTCTGAAGATTATAAGCAGGGAGCTAGAAAAACAGCATGTTCTCAAGCTCATGTAGAGCTCAGCTAAGAGGAGTCAACATTGAACACATTAGATCAGTATGGGGATAACAAGCTTGGAATGAGACTCCTATGGCTTTCAGTGCTGGACTCCTTGCTGGATGCAAAAACTAGTGGGATTTAAGAGACTCCCAGGCTTTTGCACAAGTTGGAGGTAACCACCACAAACCTACTCTCAAGAATCTAATCCAAAAACCTGCCAAAGTCTAGGGTTGTTATCTTTCAGAGAGCTCTAAATCAGGTCTGTAATGCAGGATCAGTTTGTGACAAAGTAGCATTTTTAATCCCTCTCCAATTTCAATTGAAGAAACAACACCTCCGAGATTGAAGTTAGTGAGAAAGAAAGGGAATCTTGCATCCTATTTCCCATTATATAAGGTGGGGGAGACAGGCAATTTGTGTTCCACAGTCCAAGTATACAGACCTATGACTTTTCTACTACCCATGACATATCCCATAACTAAAAGCCCTTGCTGCTCCAAACAAGAATAGTGTTTCTTTACAAAATCCCTGTAGCCATTTTTCCTAAAGGAGTTATATTTTCTGATTAATCTGAATTTTATGGAAACTAAGCTGTTCTAGGAAGACATTGTAATCTGAAAAAAAGGAAAGGGGGTGGGAGAGAGGATTTGTAATATCATTAATTCTATTACTGGTTCCCTGCCTGTTTAGACTCATGTAATTCATAGAAATTCATTCCAAGTGACATAAAGAGCTGGCTTACTCCCCTCTCTTCTGCTTTAATGCTAATCAAAGCTATACACCCCAGACAAAAAGAACACATTCATCAGATGATGTAGCCATAGCTATGCACCTCCTCTCTCTTAGTCTGTGCCAGGGCTGCATCTGACCTGGTCACAGGCTAAGCTAGAGGCTATACAACATCCCATGCCACTTAATGTACCACATTGTTCTAACGTGTGGGCAAGAAAAGCTTAGGAAGACTGCCCATCCATCAAAAAAATGGCAGAAGCCATTTCTATTATTGCTATTACTGCTGGGGAAAAAAAAAGAAATAAAATAGTTGTCTGGTGCTTAAGTGGTTAGAAGTGAGTGTGTTCAAAACATCTTCATGTCAGAGCCACCGGTGGTGAATCACAGTCTAACTTTGTACTGGGAAAATAAAATAAAACCGATGTTGCAAAGTCTTGTTTTGCTTACCCAGGACAGTCTCCCACAGACTCCACTGACTCCAGACTTCTGATGATTCTGCTTTGCTCCTGATTCTCACCGAGTGTGACAGACATTCCAAAGGTAAATCTGAATACCATATCCAATGTAGGGATTTCCCAGATTTATCAAGAGTGACGTTTTGAAACTCCTACAAAGGTCAGTAAGGCAGAGTATTGAAAACACAGCAGGGTGTAGACACTGAAAATACAACCAAAAGCCATAAGCGAGTGAGAAAGCTCAAAGGAGGAAAACACTTCTGAAAAATCAGTCTCTGAAATCCCCCTTGCTACATGTGATCTCACTCTACGTACCAGCATGTTAAGTAACTGCCTACAACTCTGCAATAGCAGTAGAGCGACTGATGTGCCAGCAAGACTACTCAATTCTGACAGCATAGTCATGAGTCGTGAATGCTTCTCATGAAATGGATTCACTCTCAGAGACTTTCATTGGGTTATTTGTGCCTGCTATAACACAAGTAATAACAGGAACAGATGCTGCTGCCTGCAAATGCACCTTGCCTAATGCTCTCCGTTATATATCTCTGGCTCTGAATTACAGCAGGAATCTGCACTGGCCAGTAAGCATTTATACAACTGGTATCTCACTGCAGTTCTGAGGCAAAGTTTCTGAGTACAGTACCACCATCAGTGACAGAGACAGTATGAAAGATAACTGCTGATTTCCCAAAATGTTTTATCAATGTAAAATGCACATGCAAGAAACATGAAAACATATGTCCAAAACTGTCAGACCTCCATGAAGGTAACAGAAGGTGGTACAGAATGTAAAATGTAGTCCAAAAAAATCACAAGAGCTAAATGCTCTGTCACTTGGCAAACATTTTTATATTGAATTACATAAATACAGACAAATAGCAATAATTCTGAAATGGTCTGCTGCTCTCTAAGAGAAGACAGCCTCAACTAACAACTCAAACTAGCCAGGACACTAAGTAGTCACATAGACAGACAGATGAAAATGTACCCCAAGTGTAAATCTCTCCTGGCATGAGAGCCCATAAGAAGCAGGAAGAACTGGCTCTGTTAATCACCTATTATGAGCACATTTTAGAACAGAACATAGATTTCAGTACTTAAAGCAACTGTACCAAATTCTCAACATATAGATCTGAGCTGCTTGTATGAGCTGTACGAAAGCTCTAGCTCACACTGACAACTAGAGGATTGCTCTCCATTACTGCTTTCCATCAGCAACACCTGCCCTTTCATAATACCACCACTCTGAGAAAAGCTCTGCAATCAGTTTACAATTTAATTTTTCGGTTACCGCACTGGGGAATGTAGTGACTTCTTTGGAAGTTGTAAGACTGCTAGTGCTTTGTGCAGATTCACAGGTTCTTTATTAGTGCGCTTTCTTCAGAAAAACACAGAAACAAATACATTCCTGTGTGGCAGTGACACCCAAAACACTCTGTTTCCTTTGCTTGCTGTATCTATTATGTATAACAGAACAGACTACATCCTTGGATTTGGGAAATGCTTCTAGCAAGTTAGCAAGAGTTTGTTGGAAGGATACTCCAAAAACCACTGAGTTGCCTGCAGCTGTATGGCCCCAGTTTTGGACTACAGGATCAGATCTAATCACGCGGTGTTAAAAATTCCACCCCATGTACCAAAGTAATCAAAATTTGAACTGTGTAGAGCTTTCTGTAGCGAAGATGTGGTTCTTCAAATCCCACAGACAAAATATTATCAACTTGGCAGATCAGGGTAAACTGTAATTCTTAACAATGTTCATCTTATTTTATTGAATTCCAGTTTCAGAAAAATAAGCCCTTCTCTGCTTTATGTGCTTTCTCACATGCAGCAACTTTAAATGAGCTAGAGCCGTTTTCCAATTTTACTAAGTTTTGACATGTGCATTTCACATTCCTTCATAGTTCAATCAGTAGATGACTCATAGTGGGTTATATCCCTAAAACATGCATTTAGTTTCCAAAAGATTTTTTCAGATCCAGAGGAGAGGAAATATTCTTTGGAGACAAAAGTTCTTACACTGAAGTCACCAACTGGGTAAAACACCAGAAGCAGGCCTAAGTCTATGATTTGGGTGTTCTCCAACTCTTCAGAAAATTTGGCTGGTTTAGGTGTTACGGAAAACTATCAGGACAGAGACTTTGCAAAAGAGATATCATTACTTCCTCCTTAACCAGAACAGAGGCGTATAAAGTAACTGCTAATAGGGGCAAGCACAGGGCTTAACAAGGCTTCGCTACACAAAAAATGCCGAACAGATTGCCTTTAGGAGCAATGGAAGGGATGTTTCTGGGAAGCTGCTTAGGCGATCTGCATTTTGATAGGGAGGCCTTGACATAGAGGCCTACAAAATCAGATCTCCAACTCTTGTTTCAATAAGGCTATGTAAGGCTACTTTCTGCATGGGCAGAAATAACTTCTTCATCCGAATCAGTGGTTTTTTCCACACAAAAACTGGGCACAGCAATTGATCAAGTCTGGCACCAAGTGAAATATGGAGGTATTACTATTACAATTTTATAAATACTAACTTTTAAATCATAAATCTATACACAGCAAAGCAATCTGTATATACATCTGAACATTTAGTTTTCTTTTAGCTTCCTTTATATTGTAAATGACTAATGTACCATCTTTAAAAATATACTTACTGTCCACACAGTAGTATTTTCATCTGTTTGACGGACTTGTATTTCAAATGACATTGCCAGCTCAGCATCATGTGCTGACTTGCCAACATCCCATTCTACCAGGAGCTGCTGAAGAGCCAAATTCTTGGAAATGTTAAGGTACGTTACTGGAAACACAAGGGATTCTAGGAACACAAAAAGGACACAAAAATATTAATGTTTAGGTTGTTGTTTCAGATCTGCTTTGTAACTTATCTATCTTAAGAGGTCAGATAGGTTCCACACCAGGTAGTTCTGACAGAAAAAACTTGAGTAAGACATGCTGTTGATATCAAAAGCAAAAATAATCTATCTGAAGGCATCAGCAGACTAGAATGAGGTGCCTGAATCTACTCAATAGCCCCCCATCATGACTGGCTATGCTATTTAATTTCTTTATGCCCTCAACTTACTAGAGACTTTATTGGAATATCAATCCAACCTGTCCAGTTTTATGAAGAACAAAAAAATTTATTACTAGGGACTGAATCCCAAGAAACTCCAGCTCCCAGAAAGCCTTCTCATCATTAAGGCAGAAATCTAGGCTCAATTTAAACCAGTTAAATTAGTTAATGCAAATCAATTATTTGAGCAGGATATGTTAAGAGTTTCCCTCCATTTGTTAGCTGAGATGATAGCCTATTATTAGGCATAATCTTGGTTGCTCCACACAGAGCTTAGGTACTTTAGTCAGGGCTGTGGATTTTTCTGCCAGCACCAGACACCTAGTCATAGTGGCACCTCCCTCCTTTTGTGGGTCTGGAGTTAATTACCAGAATAAAACAAAGTTTGAAATTCAGACTGAAGTCCCTTTCAGTGTCAGGAAAGGCCACTTAAGACTAGCCTGCTGAAAACCATCCATCACCTTATGCATGGTCCCCCTGCAGCCTAAGTAAAACCGTATGTTTTGGTTAATGCTAGATTATAGTGACACTGTTTTGAGTTAGGGTTAAATATACTGCATTTGCCTTCTAAGGGAGACCAATGATAGTTAGCTTTATTGTGTAAACCAAACTACTTTGTACAAACAGTACATGCCTTGTTAACTATCCTTGAAGAAGAACAACTAAAAGACTGATACAAGGGGAACATACTGCACCAGAAAAGAACAGAAAGCTGGATGATTGTTAAAGGAGCCCAATGTCAACAGAAACCTGTGGTAACTGGGTAGGAGTTAAAGGGGGCAAGGGGAGATCAGACTCAGCTAAAGGACTAAGATGATTTACGAAGATGATTAAGGGCCTGGCGCATCTCCCCTATCAGGAAAGGCTGAGAAAATTGGGACTGTTCAGCCTTGAGAAGAGAAGACTAAAGGAGGACCTAATTAACGTTTATAATTATCTTAAGCAGGGGATGCAGGGGGAATCAGCCAGCCCCTTTTCAGTGGTCTGTGGAGACAGGACAAGGGGCAATGGCCTCAAGTTGGAGCACAGGAAGTTCCGCACTAACATGGGGAAGAACTTTTACACGGTGAGGGTGACAGAGCCTGGGACAGGCTGCCCAGGGAGGTGGTGGAGTTGCCTTCTCTGGAGATATTCAAGACCTGTCTGGACACCTATCTGAGTGAAATGTCCTAGGGAGCTGCTTTGGCAGGGGGTTGGACCCAATGATCTCTCGAGGTCCCTTCTAACCCCTACAATTCTCTGATTCTATGATTCTATGACTACAAATTACTCTCCCACATCCTCCAGGAGCATGTGTGCTAATTTAAATATGCTTAACTGCTAGCAAATGATACAGTACTTAGTACCACGAGCAAGTAATATAGTAAATAAATATATATAAATACAGTAAATATATATAAATATAGTAAATGTAGTAACCTATAGCAGAAATGTAGGCATGTTTTCCTAATGACATAACAGCATGAATATATTTTAGTTCTTTTGTGTAGTGTGCTAGTTTTGTGGAATTGCCACCTAGCACCCACCTCTGTGCAGGCATGGAATAAACAAATACCTTGTCTCTGTGTGTAAGATTGGCTTATTGCACAGCAGGTACTGAATCCGCTGCTGGGGCAACACCTCTTCTGAGGTGCTTGCTGTGTCATCCATCCCAAAAAGTCTTAACTCTTAGAAAAGTTGGAATATGGTGCTCACTGATCTGTATCTTTTCTTCTTGAAAAACAAACAAAAAACCCCTAACAAACATAAAAACTCCAGCCCTAAATATGATGTGGTTATTGATGAAGGCAGTGAACTGAATGATCAAGTAACTAGGCTTTTTCTTTTGTCACAGCTGCTTTCTAAGGTGCTTCTGCTCTTCACAAAAAAAAACCCAAACAAAAAACCAGGGTCAGAATGCTTATATTACCAGAACACAGAAATCACAGAAATAACTTTATGACTTAATAAAACAGAACTCATTCTGGGCTTTCCTGACCCAACACAGCCACAGTCCTTAGTGACATGCCAGAGAGATCTCTCACACAACTCCCACCTCCAGTCATCTCTCCCAGAGGTGCTTCACACACCAATCCCATGAGTATCTAAGACTTTTACAGAATATTACTGGCAGAAACACAAGCATTCAGGAATCTGCATTTCAGTAGATGCTTCTTGCAGCAATTAGATATCCAATCCATTTTGCAGTTTATCCTGTTCTGCCCTAAATTCTGTGCAGCAGTTTCCCTACGTACAGTGACAAATGTAGTAAATGAAAGGCTTAAGAGAAGCAGCAGTTTTAACAATCCCTGATCAATCAAAGGACGTAAATAATCCTTATAAGCATACTTATTGGTTCCAAGGATACAGACACTGACACAGATTAGTTGTTCATACAAGTCCAGCCTGTAATTAAAGACTAAATGGAGGAAAGCATGTATTGTACCATTAGTAACAATTTATAGAAAGCTGTTGAAAGGACTGTTTCTCCTTTAGCAAATCATGTACAAACTGTTGGTATATTTTTAATCTGTTCCATTTTGAAAGGCTCTGGAAGCCAAAGCAAAATGAAAACCATATGCTTTCAAACTAGAGGAAACTACTGGCATAAGCTTCTTCAGATATGTTTAAAGGAAGAAATTGAGGTTCACATGGCCTCAGAAACAGGACTGTGGTATCCTAAAAGTTTCTGAGGAACACCTTTGCAGTTTTGTGTAGCTGTGTCCTGGTGGAGACAGGGGGCCTCCAGGGTCGGCTTCTGCAAGAAGCAGCTAGAGGCTCTCTGCAGGCCCCAGAGAGTAAACACTGGCCAATTCAAGGCCAGAGTTGCTGCTGACCAAGTCCGAGAGAATTGATGATGGACACAGTGCCTCTGTGAACCACATTTAGGAGAAAAAAATCGCTAGCAGGTGCATTTTGCCACCAGAGAAGGGAGTGAGAAGACGTTAGAAAACCGGCAGACACCAAGGCCAGGGAAGAAGGAGCAGGGGGAATGAAGCACTCCAGGTGCCAGAGAGATTCTCCTGCAGCTTGTGGAGAAGAACATGGTGAAACAGGCGACCCCCTGCAGCCCATGGATGATAAGAGGGAAAAGAGATCCAATCTACAGCCTGTGGAGAAATCTACCCATGCCACAGAAGGTTTGCTGGGGGACTTCTGACTGTGCGGCACCAGGCCAAAGCAGTCTGGGGCTGAAAGTCAGCACCCGATGGAAGGGAGCCACACTGAGGTAGTTGGTGAAGAACTGAAGCCCCAACAGAAAGGACTCACATTGGAGAAGTTCATGGAGGACTGTCTCCTGTGGGTGGGACCCCACAGTGCAGCAGGGGAAGAGTGTGAGGAATACTCCCCCTGGCTAAGAAGTTAAACAACTGGGGAGGAACTGAAACTCCCATTCCCCCATTCCCTGCCCCTCCCTCTACCGTGATGTGGGGGAAGAAGGGAGTAAAATCATAACAGAAGTAAAGTCTGCTAAGGAGGGAGAGGGTAGGGGGAAGTAGAGATGTTTTAAGATCTGGAGAAGGAAAATAAGCTTGTGAGGAACTGACTGAAACCCCATTCCCCCAGTCCCTGCCCCTTCCTGTGTCATGGGGGAAGAAGGGAGTAAAAAGACTAAAGTGAAGTCTGTTAAGAAGGGAGACGTGGGGGAGGTGCTCTAAGATCTGGTGGCACTTATTACCCAACTCTGGTGTCACTGGGTGTGCAGTGCAGTGTCATAAATTAGAGAGTTTTCCTTCCTTTGACGTATGGAAATCGACTCTGTAACTCGAAAGTTATAAAGTAGGTATGTTTATTGTGCGCAGGTGCATGGGGGATAGCTCCACCACAAGTGTGCATGCCCGGGTGGCAGACCCGCCACATATTTATACAATAAAACCACGAATATTCTATTAACACCTACACATAGTAAGTGCCTGAACCCACCTACTCTCGCTTCTCATGCTAATTAGCTTATCAGTCCTTGGCACTTGTGCAGATCCTCCCCAGGGTCATGGGCCAGGGTCTCCGGGTCATGGGTGGTGGTCATTGGGATGAAGACTGTATGTTTTACTCACGGTGTACTTTTCACCTATCACCTGGAATGTAGGGGTCTTGCCAGCTTGCAGGGTCCTTATCAGCTTTAGCTAATTTATGTCCTTGTGAAGAGTCCCTTAGATGTGTTCCCGTCCATTTATTCTTTCTTTCAAGGAGAAACTCGCTGTACCATGAAATTCTTGTCTCTTATCTCTCCTTGAAGTTGCCACAAGTGAGCCTCCCCTGTTATGAGAAAGAGAAACAGGCCTTCTCCTCCTTCGCAAACCGTCCCTACAACTGTCTAACTAAATTCATGATTATTTAATTAAATTCTGAGCACAACCCCTTTAACTGCACTACTCATTAATTTGGGGTCCCATTCTAATTTCTATACCCATATATCACCTTCATGCTGTGTTGAGTCTGTTCTGTCCATGACACTAATTGCAGAATGATCTCTCCCTGTCCTTATCTCGACTCCTGAGCCTCTCAATACATATTTTCTCCCCTGTCCAGCTGAAAAGGGAAGTGATAGAGTGGCTTTGGTGGGCATTTGGCCTCTAGCCAGGGCCAAACCACCACAAAGACGCATAAACATACATATATGCATATGTATCTTCTATGAATTCTCACTGCAACTTTAACATATAATTACTGGGCAAAGATGAATATGTGAAAATTAAATGAAAGCAAAATTTGACAGCATTAGTGTATTCTGTAAGGTAACTGCAAAAATGTTTCAGGTGCAGAAGTAAAATTTCCATTTAGGGTATGGTTATGACACTGTCCTTAAAAAACATTCCTGCTGCTTGACAGTTGCTTTTGAAAAATAATGGCCATCAGTTTTATACTACCCTAAGGAAACTCAGCACCAATGACCACTAGTAGATGTGTGGAACTGAATAAACAAAGCAGAAAGCCTGGGGATAAATTTCACTTGCATAAATTATGAGGGAACAGCAATTTTATGTTTTACTGGAAAATAAAAATGCTGTTAGTCTCACTGTCAAGGACTGACCAGGCAAAGATGCAGAACAACCAAAGCAACAAAATGAGCCATAAAACTCACAGTAGAAGCAGAGTATCTTAATAATTCTGGGAAGAAACACTTCGTCTCCCCACATTCTACAGACTTTCCAAGATAAAGTCTGTTAAAATACTATTTATGCTGTGGAATTGATAGCAATGTTGTTCCTCTCCAGTCTGTTATTTCAACTGCTCGTTTCCTAGTCAGCCTTACTTGTACATTCATCATCCTTTTACCTGAAGCATCATGTACCAACCCTCTGTACCAACCCTCTGAGGAGTCCTCATTTCACATATGCAAATAGGTGGCTGATCTAAAGCTCTGGCTCTGACAATTCTAGCATTTTCCTTCTGCAGTGCTGAAGCAGTTGGGGGAGACAGATGGGCTCAGAACAAATAAACCTAAAGGAAAGGACTCAGCTAGTCTCTCAATGAAACTGACAGGCACAAAGTAGGACTCCCAGGAAAAGGAAACAAATACACCCAAGAGAAAAGCTATGGGGTTGGCAGAAATCCCTTCCTTTTTCAGGGTGCACCATTAAAAGAAACCCCTATCTTCTGAATTTCTTTTCTTCTTCTCCTCTAGCCAATTATATTTGCAAGTGACACTAGTATATCTATTGCAATGACAGGGAGCTTGGCACTCTTATTTGTATCTGCCTCTTTTCTCTGAATTAAAATCTCGTCCCTTCTCACCACAGAGAATATTTTCACCTGTCACATTTAATTAATTTCACAAAATACCCAAAACTCTCATCATTTTGTTTTTTCTTCATCAGTACAAGCATTCCTCCACTCTCTCCTTCTAGGTAGAAGACACATCACACCTCACACAATTCTGTTTTTTCCAGAGCCTCGTGCAAGACAGTCTAGTTCACCAATCAAGGTTTACACACAGTACTAACAAACTGAAGAATAAATACAGGTAAAGATAGATGCAAGATCTCAAAGACCACTAACAAACAGAGTGACAGTTAAAGACTTCTGTAGTGTAATTTACTCCCATAGAAATATTTGTAGCCTTCACAGATGTAATCTTCCCCTCCCAGCAAAGTTAAATATCATGGCATCTTAAGACGTGTTTTAACTTGAAAGCTAACTCAAGACTATATGAATAGCTTTATGAGTCAGGCACTGATGGAGATGCTTGGGAGCCAACCCAGCCTGCAGCAGAGCAGCAGATCTTGGCACATGGGGTTTTCCTGAGGCTGGGAAATGCCAAGGGAGCAGAAAGACCCACCAGGAGCTGGCAGCTCTTGTGGGACGTGCTGAGACAGCCGGGACACAGGCAGAGAGACACAGTGGCCATCTCCCAACTACCTAGGGAGTGCAAGGGAACAAAGCTGACAAAGAGGGTGTGGAGTGGCAATTGGCACAGCAGGGCACCTCTTTGAAGGAGAGACCTAAGGTACGCATAACCCAGCATATGGCACTGTGCTGTGACAGGTCAAGGGCACCCATCCTACCTGACCTTCAAGGCAGATAATGGGCACTCATCTGGGAGCAAAGGCTACAGCTGCAGCTGGGGGTTCTGCACCATCTACTCCAGCTGTGGTCAGTGCTCCCACACAGACAGAGATGCGGAAGGGAGAAGCTGCAGTGCAGACTTCAGGCTGCAGGACATGCCTAGACTTTTCTCCCAGGGGAGAGACAGGCATCAGACCTGCCCACAAAAGTTGTGCCCAGCCCTGATCTTCATGGGGAATTTCAGTCACCCAGTACAGAATCATAGAACGTGAAGGTTGAAAGGGACCTTTAAAGGTCATCTAGTCCAACCCCCTGCAGTAAGCAGAGACACCTCACATGTCCCTCACCTCAGGTCACTCAGAGCTTTGTCAAGCCTGACCTCAAATGCCTCCAGGGATGGGGCCTTCACCATCTCTCTGGGCAACCCGTTACAGTGTTTCACCACCCTGGTAGTGAAGAACTTCCTGATGTCTAATCTAAACCTAGCCTGCTCTAGTTCAAACCTATCCTGCCCCTCTTCCTATCATGATCTGTTGGAGGGACAGCACAGCAGGGCATAAGCAATCCAGGAGATTCCTAGAATGCATTTATGGTAACTTCCTTCCCCAAGTGACCGAGCAGCTAATGAGGAGAGCCATGCTGGACCTTGTTCTCACCAACAGGGCAAGGCTTAGGGGTGTTTGTGGATGAGAGCACACTTGCAGGCCAGAAAGCCAAGCATATCATGGGCTGCATCAAAACAAGTGTGGCCAGCTGCTCAAGGGAGGTGATTCTGTCCCTCTGCTCCTGTGACACCCCACTTGGAGTACTGCATCCAGCCCATAGCTCCCAAACATAAGAAGGACATGGAGCTGTTGGGGTGAGTCCTGAGGAGGATCACAAAATGATTAGAAGGCTGGAACGCATCTCCTGTGAAGACAGGGTGAGTTGGGCTTGTTCAGCCTGGAGGAAAGAAGGCTCTGAGGAGCCTGTATTGCAGCCTTCCAGTACCTAAAGGGGCTGATAGTAAAGCTGGAGATGGCGTCTTTATCAGGGAGTGTAGTGATAGGACAAGGGGTAATGATTTAAAATAAAGAGGGTAGATTTAATTTAGACATTAAGAAGTTCTTCCCTATAAGGGTGGTGAGGCCCTGGCACAGGCTGCCCAGAGAAGCTGTGGCTGCCCCCTTCCTGTCAGTATTCAAGGCCAGGCTGGATGGGGCTTTGGGCAACCTGGTCTAACAGAGGGTGTCCCTGTCCACAGCAGGCAGATTGGGACTAGATGATCTTTGAGGTTCCTTCCAACCCAAACTGTTCTGTGATAAACAACAGACAGTAATTTTTTTTTCATTAAGAACTGCATGTAAAAACAAGCAACCGAGTTACTGTAACGCAGTAACTGTTCGGACTTGCCTGCATTACAGTTCTGCCATTCCAGGGGCATTGGTAATGGAGTCTCAAAACTGAGGAACTAGTACGTGGGGTGAATGGAGCATGAACACAAGAATTTCAAGGTTGCAGAGAAGCAAAAAAAGTCTGAAATTCTTTATTACCCCCTTAAATATGATAGCAACTTTATTTATATAAAAAACCACCCTCTCTCCTTCTTTCATCCACTTAATTAAGACTATACAGCTTCTATAATGCAGACTTAACAGTCTGGAAAGTTCTGCCTTCTTAGCAGGAGTCACAGGAAAGTCAATTAAAAATTCCTTTTTTCTTTTGAGTCATGCCCAATGCTATTGGCAGCAAGTGTGCAAGTAGGACTTTTACCTTAAAATGCACAGCTTTCTGAAGAATTACACTCTAGTCATCCTTGTTCCTTCTGAATAAGCATATTTGCACTTTTCATTGTATCGGATGTCTAAGAAGTAAAAATCTGATCCTGGAATCTTGTGGCACAATCAGAAAAGAGCCAATAGAAGTCCTGAAATTTTCATAGGTGAGACAATCAAAGAAGAGAAAGGTAGAGAAAAGCATAATAGTTGTTAAAGAGGAAATATATTATTTGAAGATGAGAGAGTATAGATCAAAAACATGAGATGGGAGGGAGCACTCTGGCTTCACATCATTGCAAGTTACTGATTCAAAAGGCAATTTTTCATGATGTAGTTACAAAAGGTAACTATACGAGTTGCTTCATCACCTTACCTAAGAGAATAATTTGATTAAGTGTGTAATATATTGCTTAATTACAAGAGACTTACATATAAGCAACTCCAAAGCTTCAGTTCTTGTAGACTGCTTCCAGACAAAAAAGAAAATGTTCAGACATTTACCTTGCTGCAAGTATGTAGAGTAGCAGGTCCTCAGGAGGAGCAGTACTGCCAGAACCGTGAAGTGATTCATCATTCATCCACCTTTTCCTGCACAAGACTTAGCAGAAAAGAAGACATTGCTATTTATTTGTTTCTCTTACAAGAAATACATGCCAGACAATATTCCAGATAATATTACTATATTTAAGAATTCATAAATAAAAACCCAACCACACAGACTCCAGGCAGTTTAAGAGAAATGCAGGAAGAATGGACAAAGAAAGATAAGGAGTGAAAAAACCCTCTTGTTTTTAGGACATGATTACAGCATAAGGAAAAATACACCACGATCAAAAAGTTCAATTTAATCTAAACAAATGAAGCACAAAATATCTTTAAAGTTTTATCTTCACTTATTCCTAAGGGATATTCAAAATATTACAGTTTTTCCTGATATATTTTACCTTTCCTCTTGCACAAGTAACAATATACCTATCCTAACAAGGAAAAAAAGCAAAGGTGGAAAACAGGTACCACAGAAGAAACTGTGGTTTCTACCCCATATATATCCTGACTGATGAACCCCATAGACATTGGCAAGCATGGACGTGCTGTTTGCCAGCAGCCAGGACACTATATGGAGGATTTAGTTAGACTGGAGTTGAACTAAGCACATCAATCTTAGCAAGTGCCATTCCTAGGACTGTCATCTCAAGCACCACATAGGTCTGCCTAGCACTCCTTTTACAGCTTTTACACTCAGACTGTGACAGGATAAGGCTCTCTTTGACTTGCACAGCCCAGTCCTCGAGGTCTGTTTGTATATATCAGATCTCGTAAGACATGAGTCACCATCAAACTTCCCCATGTAGATGGGAGCAGCAGCATGGTTAAAAGTGTGCAGGCGCAGAGGGGACTGGACTCCAAACAAGAGGAACAGGACTATGGATACAAGTTATCTTTAACTTTTCATTTCCACTTTTTACATTTCAGGAGCTGTGTAGAATGCTGATAAAGAAAGTCTTCTACCACCGCTTCCTTAACAGAATTTGAAACTGCTGGACAGATAACCAGAATGACCTTCTGTCTCTGCTAAAGCCAAGGACAGAATATTTCCTGATTTCAGAAGGGCCAGGAATTCACTCCAGAATTTCTTCCTAGCAGACACCTTCCGGTTAAATACCTCAGAGCTACAAACACTTAATGATCCTGCTTTAACCTGACTGGTTTAGAGAAGCTCTGAATTTCTCCAGAGAATCAAAAGAAAAGATTTCCACCTGTTTCCCACGTTTTTAAACATAAGAAAATGTAGAAAGACCCTGCATGGAGCATGGAAGCCCAGGGCTCAACACTCAACAACACACTTCCTGCAGCATGCCCCAACTTTTTGCTTGTGAGCACAAATGGAAGCCCCCATATTTAAAATGTGAATGTTACCTTGCCTAATATATAGGCTTCTGCAGTCTTTCTTGCCACTATTTCAATAGCCTCAAAGGTATCTGGACACACTAAACCCAATGTGAATAAGGAATCTAAATATTTTTGAGAACCTTGGCCTAATTCACGTACAACTTACAGACTGTTCCCAGCACCAGGGAAATCTGCTTATTTAAAGAGTTTCTAAGTTCAAAGTCAGGTCAGATGGGGCTTTGGGCAACCTGCTCTAGTGGAGGGTGTCCCTGCCCAGGCCAGGAGGGTTGGGTTTGAGGTCCCGTCCTGCCCAAACCATTCTACAGGTCTATGAGTCTATACTTTTTTATCATCTGATCATCTAAAAGGGGAAATAATTCGATATGTTTTGTCTAGAATAAACACAGTAGGATAGCTCTTTGTTAAAGTGCAGTGAGTGACAAATAAGCGACACAAAAATAAGTCTTTCCAAGGCAAATTATATTAAAATTAATGGTAACTCTTCAGTAGCTTGTTATTATTTTGAATTTTATGAAATGGATATTAAGACATAAAGCATTTTTTTAATGCCCTTTTTCAAGGAAAAATATAAAACTGCATTTGAAGTCAAGAGAATTCAGACTCTGCTGCAAGACCAATTTATTAAATAGGTGGCCAATTACTTTCAGAAGTGTAGCTCCTGCCTTAACAATATCAGCATGATGAAATTTGGCCTCACAGGACTTCTGATTTTGCAAACATCTTTGGGGTTGGACAGAAAGCTATTTGCCCTATTTGTCATGTATCACTTAAACCCAATATTAAATACAGTGGAATAGTATTGGTCAAGTCATGGCAAGTTAGACTATCTGGAAAACAAATCCAAACTCTCTTCTGCTCTTAAGAAGCATTCTCAACTACCACATTGAAATAAACATCTAATTTAACCCTCTTCAGTCATTTACACTGTCATTTCTCTACTATCACAGTCTAGATCACTGTGGCATAGTATGAATGCTGTATGCTACTAAAGGACAGTGTAATATAATAAATGACTATCAGAGTATAAATATACTATGGACAGCTACAGTGCTTTTCACTATTCAGTTTAATACTGTATAATAAATTTTGATAATATGTACCACAGCTGTATCAAAACAGTTTTAATGGGAAGTGTTCTAGAATTCTCCATCAAAAGAGAATATGAAATAAATTTAAATAAATGAAAAAAGAAATACGGTCCTTAAAATACAAGTAATATTTTGACATAAACAATCTTTATGCAGAAACTTCTGTCTATGACTAACAAATTAATAACATACTGTAATTACTGCCAACTAATGTCAAACACTTATTCTGTATTATCAATAATTACTTATATAAAACCATCATTTAAAAATCTATGCCTTGATTACAAAGATTAAATAGAATCAAAACAAACAAAATACATTATAAATTTAATTTTAAAAAATCTCAACAACATGATCATAATAGATAAACTACATCCTTGCCAAATGTGGAAATAATTGAACAACAAAGGGAATGAAGACAGGAAGCCAGGAAGATTTTAAGGTATTTAAGTAATCCATCACCCTGAAAGAGGCAAAGTACTACCTCTGAAAAAATAATAAGCAACTATCAAATGCCACTAGAAAAGTGACAATCACAACCATTATGCTGGTGAATACCTTGGTTAAAATTGACCAGTCTGAAAAGACATGAATACCACACTAGTATACCACAGTTTTTCATCTGAAAATGAATCACTGCTTAACTTTTTTTTTTCTTTCTTGGTCTAAGAGTAGTCATGTTTTGTCACCAGGCCCCAACCTGGGATGCCTGTTTACTTTGCTTCCATGCATTACAGATAAGAACGAGAAGATACCATGTTAATGGCTTTGATTATGGATGGTAGACACACAATTTGAATACTTCTTGTTTTCTAGTTACTTCTGTCAATAAGATAATTTTGCAATAGTATTTCTCTACCACAGAATCACAGAGTGGTTTCTCCAACTGAGTTTTGAAGGTGTCCAAAGGATTGAGATTCCACAACTTCTCTTATATTCATTTAAGGATAATATCTTCTTTTATTCTCTTTATATTAATTCTTCTTATATTTTCCTTGCTGTACACCTCTGCAAAAAGGTTAGCTCTGTATTCTCAGTAGCTTCCAATTGCTTAATCAAGGACTGCAGTTAGACCTGCCTTTCCCTTTTTCTTCTCAAGGCCAAGCAAACTCGACTACTTCTGTGACCCCTACATTTGCTCCAGCCTCCAAAGCCTCCTGGTGTGATTCAGGCCATTCCATCAGTCTGCTTCATACTGTGAGCCCAAAATTGGGCACAGTAATTTAGATACGGTCTCGTAAGAGCCAAATAGAAAGAAACAATCACTCCCCTAAGCTCTTATTCTTTGCCATCATTAACAATGGCAGCTACAGTTCTGATTTCTGTGATGAATCTGGTTATTGGGACACACTGTGAAATGATCTGATAAATGGGGGATAATACTAAACCACAGGTTGAGGATGACCTCAATGATCTATCTGTAACAGCCATAGAAGTTAGCTGAACAAAATTGTTTTAATTTTACCTTATATTCTTCCATCTTTTAAAATTTCAACATCTGTGGGGGAAGTAAAGCAGACGTGCTTAGTCTTGTCAGTCAGTAGCCTGAACCAGATATAGATTTTTGTTATTCATGATTGTATAGCCTACTTGTGATACTTCCCTTTGGAAAAAATGTAACCTGGGGTGTGACAAAACAGATGTTTTGGATTGAGGACTCCTCAGCCTAACTTGAAATTAATCAGTACAGATAGATACATGAATAGAACAGAACCATTTTGGAGACCTGATGGCAATTGCAGCAACAAGAATTGTTCAGAGACATGACAGTTAATGAAGTTCAGAGACATCACACTCAAGAAGTGGAGACAGCATAGGAGCAAGTTACCTTGGGAAGAGATGAAATCTTCTTCAGGAGGTAGATTGCAAATAGTTTAAATAAATGTCTCCAGGTAAACTATTTCCCCTTCATAGCAAAAGGCTGGCTTAGTCCAGGACAGTGCTTTTGTGATGACACGAATGAGAGGAAGAAGAAATTCCCATTATTCATCAGGTAAACATGCGTAAGGTAAACATTTAATCAAACTTCTCTTCAAAGGCATTAAAGCATCAAAATTATCTGAAACCTCTTTTAAGATCAGACTCATAGTATGCAGGGGCCATTGGCTGGGACACGGAGTTATACGGTGCACATACTGCTGGAGTACCCATGTGCCTAAAAAAGAAGTTCCTGCTATGAACATCTAGCATTAGTTGACCATAGAGTCAAGCTGGTTTATATCAATCTTCCTAAAGCCGCATATTTCTAAATCATACTTCATACAACTTTCCTTTCTCAGTGTCCTTTGCTTTGCTTATTTTAAACAGCTGCCAGTCGCAACCCACACTCTCAAATAGAACAAAGCATGTACAGAAGCTAGGAAAATAAATGTTTTCAGCTGCTAAGATCTAGAAAACTTTAAAGAAAAAGTATTACACTGGGACACCAAATCATAAATATTATTGATCACACAAATTTTCCCACACCAGGTGTGGAAGAGGAATGTCATCAAGGTAAATGCATTAATTATAATACTATATTGGATACATACCATATCTTTCATATTATGTCTTTGTTCCCTCTACTTCATAGACAGATGAGGACAAGAATTACAATTCAAATTTCTACCATACAGTACAAGGTCACTAACATAACTGATGGAGTTAGTGCCAAAACCTAGGCACCCCGAGAAAGTAAGCCAGACCATAAGGAGACTAACTTGTCCTCTGGAAGCTTTTCTTTTCCCACTTAAACATATTACTAGGTAAGTGCCAAAACTATCCAGAATGCCCTGAGTCAAAGACTCTGCACTGAATTGTGCCTCCGCTCTCCTGAGTCCTGCAATTCCCAATACAAAAACCCTTGCAAAATGAACAGTGCAGAGTTGGCATCCAACTGAGACAGCTTTATTCGAAGTAGGGAATATGAAACTTAGTGTGCTGGTAAAGTGGCATTTGCCAAAGCATCCTACAACTAAATTACATCCTCTTCAAAATAAACATCACAATGTTTATAGAAAATTTAATTTTCAACAATTCTGAATTCTGAAAAAAATTAACAGCTAAGACCAAATTCTAAACCTGATGAACCTTTTTTCCTTTAGTCCTTGTACTCAAGCTTTCTTCTCCCATGCAACTTTAAAGATGGTTTCAATAACACTTATACACTTATGTACTTTTTGTGCTAAGACACTGAAAGTTCCTAATAAGTTTTTGCTTTCATCTAATAGGTGCACATGGAACAAATGAATTTTTGTAATTAATTTCTGAGAGGCTGATAATAATTTGATCACTTAGCGATAGCTTTATATCCTGATTCTTGATGAACAGAAAGTGCTTTGATGTATGGTGTTGACTTTCTAGAGAGCTATGCCAAAACAGGAAAACACTATGCATTTCATGATCCCATGTAGGCTAGAATTCAACAAAAAACCAACTAAATGGGGTCTAAAAATGTAAAGTAGTGAACAAACTGTGTTAAGACCATTCTTGCCCCATTAGAAAGCAAATACTAACAACTGTAGGGATGGAATCACATAATGTGGTGGCATGACGCATAACAACAAAGAATAATTGTTATCATATTTCCAGGCACAATCTAGTTGCAGTTCTGTTAGGATTTATTGGTGAACTCTGCTGGAATAGGGACCGACCCAGGCATGCAAATATTTATATTTTTTAAAAAAGATAAATAAAAAAGGTTATGCCAAAAAAGCCAAACTCTAAAGAATACTGGAACCACAGTGGAACTTAGGATATTTTGTCACTTATTCCCATCATTTTGAGATTAAGCAACAGATTTCATCTGTTTAAAAGAAAGCAGGACCCGCTTTTTCTCTGTATGATGCTGGATTTGAAAGTCTGTGCTTGGCTTTCTGAGCAGGTCAACACCTTCACCCGTCTGGAGCAGCATCCTCACCCAGCAGCGTACCTCACCTCAGCAATTTTTGCCAGCAGCTGTTATGCTGCAGTTAAGCAGTGACATCTCGGCAGCAGAGAAGCGGGAGGGGGCCTGTCATAAAGCGCCTTAAATTCACGGTAAACTGTGGTGCTGCCGGGGCAGTGTGTTTCCGGAGGATGGAAGGGCAGTACTAGGACAGCAGCGTCAAGGGTCCTGGTCTTCCCCCACCCGCCGTGCCGAGAGACGCGTGGAAAAACGGAGTTTTAAGGGGGGCGGGCTGGTAAAGGGCGGAGAGGGCTTAACAGGCACCAGAAGTCAAAGTAAAAACTTGACAGAACGTTTCCAAAAAAGCGCCGGCGTGGAGAAGGTAGGTTTTCCTCAGCGGGACGGGCTGAGCCCCTCTCAGCGCGGGTGGACGGGGGTCGACCGCGGGAGGAGGGGGAAGGAGGGATTACTGAGGAAACAAGGGGCTGCCGCGACAGGGAGAGACCGCCGTAACTCACCTGCAGCTGCGGAGCAGCTCCCTCTGGAACAGGGAAGCGACAGGTCCCTGCCTGGCGCCCAGCGGGACCCGCCGACCACCCCCGCCCCCGATCACTGCCGGGAAGAGTTACCGCATGGCCGTCCCTCTCCCGGGCAGGGCGGCATCTCCTCCCAACTCGCTGAGGCCGTGTGAGCAGCGTCTCGGGAATGTGAACCCCCCCGCTCCCTCCGCTCCGGGAAGCGTGGCCGGTTCCTTGGCTGCCCTCCCAAAGGCTGGGCGCGGGCCCTCCCGCCTCCGAGATGGAGCAGGAGCTGGCGCCGGCGGAGGAGGGGTCAGGCGGGGGAGGCCGGGCCGCTCTGGTGCCCCCAGGGTGAGGAGTGTCTGCAGCTCCTGGGTCAGCCGGGGACAGAAGCCGACTTCGGGATGGCCAACCAGGGAGAGGCGGACAGGTAGGGTTAGCTCGAGAGAACCCCGGGGAGCAGAGGATGGGCACTTTGCTCAAAGAGACACCTCATCCATCCTCAGTCCCGAGCTGGTCGGAAACTTGAGATAGGAGTAATGTCTCCAAGGTACCTGTGCCTCTGGTCCCATTGCCCCTGGGTTTCTGTGTCTCCTTGGTGTGGTTCTGGGAAAGGTTGTTCTGGCCACCAAGGCAGATGGGGTGAGGAGGCGGCATCGTGCTTGCAGCAGGGCTCAGGATCGAGGCCATAACTGGTCAGGTGCTGTGCAGCTGTCTGACAAAATCCCTCGTTAAGGATGGTTATGGCTCACAAAGTCATACTCTGTAGTCCTAAAATTGTACGACAATAAAGGCAGGAAGTGAGATCAGGACTTTACTGCATCTTTTGACCTGCCCTTTTGTTATGGGTCCCCATCTGACAGGTCCAGGTAAGACATTCAGAGAGGTACAGCGTGCTGCAAGCTGCCTGGCTCACTGCTTCCATCAGAATATGAGAAAGTTTTATTTAAGCCTGTTATTTATATTTTCCTCTGTGTTTGTGGTGAAAGCTTCTCCAGTTTACAGCATCTTTACATAAAAGAGGTCTTCTGACTTAGTTTCGTTTTCCTAAGCTATGTTTGCAGGTTAAACATAGTGTTTATATTAAGCCACTGTTTTCTTCCTTCTCTTTTGGATTGTCTCAAATTGCTAAAGCTTCGTTGATTTTTCCTCAGAAGGATGTGGCCTGGGAAGGTTTTTATACTTCTTGATATATAGTTTGCTTCTTTTTTTCTAACACCATAGTGTTGCGTGTGATCCACTTCATCACCTTGATCCTTTTGCTGTCTAGTTACTGCAATTGTTCTCCGCTTCTCCGTGTTGCACTGGTGTCTTGTGTTTCCCTCTGTTGAGTAACACCCTGCTTCTTCAGTTTTCTGTTTCTTCATGATGTTTTTGCTTTCTAGTCAAGCAAATGATTTGTAGTCAAAGGATAGTTTTATTCCTCAGAATCTTATTCTTGAGAATTAGATCTATTTCCTGTGCATGTTGTGTGAGTCATGTAAACTGAACTTTTAACTTATTTTTCATTGCTGTCATGCCAGCCCAGAGGCACTAAAACTAGACACTTAACTGTTGCATCAGAACTCAGAGGACTATGTACTTGAAAGGTCACGTAACTGCTTACTTTTACTGAAAATGCAAATCACAGATGCCTAAAGTTGGATGACAGCGTTTTGGCTTTTTTTTTCTTACAGTTTTTTCCTTTAGGCTTATTAAAAACTCTGGTTTTAATAGGTCTTTCCTCTAACGTTTTTAGATGGTGTGATTAGAAAACGTTATTGGAAGTTTACCAATTATGTTTTATATTAAACCCTAGCTAGCCCTTCAGTGTGTTAGCCTGTAATTAACTACTTTATTTCAAATTATGTATTTCAATTCTTCTTGCAGAATCTCTGCACTTGACTAAATGTACACGAGCAAACTGACCAAGTGTGAGAGGTGTGCTCAACCCCTTAACCAAGCTAGCAGTAGTTGGGTCCAAGCTCCAAAGGAGGTGAAGGCCTAAGTTGTAACCAAGCCAAGAACTTCTCTAGTTCCAATCTGTTGTCTGAAAACCCATGAAGAAACAGAGTGACACAGTGAGCATCCATGCATATGAACTTCGAACACTGATCCTGTGATGCGGGCAAAAGGAGTCTCATGAATAATTTTCCGAGCTTATGTAACCTGACTACAAGACAACCACTTTATTCCACAAATAGGACAGCCTGGGAGAGCTTTCTTTGGGCTCACCCGCCTGAGCAGCTGGCTTTATGGTGTTCTCTCCTTGAGCTCTGAAGGTTGATCCTCAAGGCAGAGAGACCTCCCACCAAGTGCAGATCTTTGGCAATTGGCCAATATAAACACATAACCTGGAACTATAGTGCCCTAAGATTTTTGTATTGGCAATTTTGATTCTGTATTGGTAGCTTTGGATCACTGTTATATCCTTTGTGCTGTAAGTCATAAAATGAACCTTGCCATCAAACTTGTTAAGTCACAGTTTTACGACATCATATTTCAATAAAACCACTTTTGCCAATACTTTTGGTTGGGGTTCTTTAAGTGGTCTAAATAGCCCATCCTTGACACCAACAGGGGCCAAAACAGACCTCCTGTTTAAAGGAAGACTTGACCTGTCTGATTATTCTTGAAAGTTTCTGAGAAAGGCAATCTCATTAGCATTCTGTGTGACCTAGTGTGGTGCTCTGCTTCCTTTCTGGGGGTAAAGTTTTCCTCATAGCCAACATGAGAATCCCAAAAGACAAGTTGTGACTACTGCCATCTGCCACCACCAAGCAGAGTTGTCTGTCTGCTTTGTAACTCCTTCAGGTAGTTGTAGGTTGCCTTTAGGTGGTTAAGGAAACTCCTTTTAAGAAACTAACCAGGCTTCTAGTTCATGTTTTCCAGGTCACTGACAATCTTGGTACCCTCTACCGTATCTTCTCCTGTTTCTCAACATTTCTCTTGAACTGGAGTGCCCAAAGCTGGATATAGTATTACAGTCTTATTGCTGCTTATTAAAGGCAGAACCATAGCCTTGTATCAGCACACAGAGCTTTCTAATGCCTCCTGTTGGATCATTAGTGTAGCATCACTTCAGGTGGGAACGCAAGTGCCATAATTCCCCTCACAAAGTATGAAACCTTCCACCATAATGTTCTTTTTTCAGCTTCTTTATTTGTTTGGATAAGCTTGGGGTGGGTACCTTTTGATTGCAAACCCAGTCCACCTTCCCTTTGTTGTCAGTCCTTATCTCTCTCTTCTTCATTCCTGGTTTAAACCTCCTGTCTGGATGGTCAACCTGTTGGAAGAGATTAATTTACTCCATTTAGGTTGCTTTCATCTCCTAGCAGTACTCAATGCTCAGCAAGCATTCCTTGGGCATAAAAGCTGATTCCTTACTGTTGACATCAGCTGTGCAAACACGTATTGACCAACATAATTCTCCACTCACTTTTCCCTTTCACTGGCAGAACTGAGGAAGTACCACCTCAGTCTTTGCCCTTGAGTCTTACCTCCAGAGCCAGGTGGTCAAGCTTGATACACTCAGTGTTTCCCCTCACAGGATCATTGGTGCTCACATGAATCTTCTGCCAGCCTGCTGATAGCGCCTCTGAGAATCACGTATAGGAGAGAAAGACTCCACCAGAACACGGAGTGCCAGGAAGGATGCAATTTTGGCCCATTAAGGGCATTGGGATGTCTATTTGCATATAAATGTAAGCAGTTGACAGACAGAAAAGGCCGGGAAGGCTGGGGGAGGAGGCGCCCAGGTACCCAGGTGAGAGATGCCCCTGCAGCCCGAGCTGAATCACTTGGGGTAGCCAGAGGAAAGGACCCATGGAGGAGGCAGAGACCCGACCTGCCCGGTGGAGAGGCTCCAGGCTGGATGGAGCCGGTGGAGACATAGAGAAGATGCCGTGACTTACGTTGGGATGAGCCCCTGCCAGCACAAGCGACCTACAGAGATGAGCCAAACAGGTTTGCTGGGGGAGGCATCATAGCCCCGTGGAGGACTGGGACTGAGAGACACTGTGATTGATTGCTTCCTGCCAGAGCAGAGATGAAGCCCGGTGGGAAGAGATTTGCCTTGGAGAAAGTTCGTGCAGGACTGGCTCTCATGGGTGAGATCCTACGGTGCAGCAGGGGGAGGCTGTGTGGAATGGATGCCCCCATCCCGGCCGAGAAGGAAACCATCTTGCAAGGGACTGACCGAAGCCCCCATCTCCTAGTCCCTGCCCCTCTGTCCTGTGCTGCGAGCAGGAGAGGGGAAGAAGGGAGCAAAATCATGGCTGAAAGGGAAGTCTGCTTTAGAATGGAGGGGTGGGGGGAAGATGTTACCAAGACCCCCTTTTCCCCGGTCCCTGCCCCTCCTGGGCTGCGACCAGGAGGGAAGAAGGGAGCAAACTTCTAACTAAAGCCTGCTGAGGAGGGAGTCGGGGGGAAAAGCATTTGCCTGGTTGCATTTGTTTCAAGATTGTTGGTTGCACTCCTGACTCTGGTTTTTCACTGTTTCTCTTAAGCATAGTGTAATAAATTAGATAACTTTCTCTTCAGCACTCTGTGTTGAGTCTGTTTTGCCCGCGTCATTAACGAGTTTGTCTCTTGAGCTGCCCAATTATATTATTTTTCCCCTGTCCAACTAAGAAGGGGAGTAATAGACTGATTTTGATGGGCGTCTGGCCTTTGGCCAGGGCTCAACCACCACACCTCCCTACAGTGTAGACTAGGTCAGTAGTTAAGAGCCTTGGTCCTCCATAGCAGGAACCCTCCTTCTATGACTCACTCTGCATGCTTAGACTCAGGTGGCTCTTTGTTAAACTGGTTCCAGGCTGTCATCTGCTTCCAGAGCACAGAGCCTATTTTGTAGTTACAAATCTGCAGGCAGAGAAAGAGGCATTCTTCTGGTGCCAGGAGTTACAAGCTTACTGCCTTCACTGTGACAGGAGTCTCCATTTCTCAACCCAATGCACACAGATGCTGCTAGACCTTGCTGCAGCACAGTTGAGTTCTGATGGATTTGCATGCACAGGATCATGGAGTTCTGGTGAGTCGCACTAAACAAGGCCTCTCTCTAGCATTCTCCCTAATCAGAGCCAGTTGTAGACAAGAGCACCCTTTCATCATGAATAGCTGACAGAAATCATTAGGTGCTGCTAGACCTTGTTAGAAGTCAGTACCTTCTGAAGCTTTTCCAAGCAGCAGTAGACACCCTGATGTTCCTGAAACAGCTCCCAGGATTTCTCTAGTGACCCAGAAGATGTTAATTTTTTCTAGAAAATCTACAGGCAGCTCCCAGAGATGTGTGCAAGCTGCTGTCTGTTGGCTGTCTCCATCAGCTATCTTCATTTAGTCTTCTTTTTTTTTTTTCTTTGCATTCTCCAGATACAAATATTTACAACTTGTGTTCATAAGAAAGCTTGGGTTAGGAGTTTTGAACTTCTGCTTTAGGAAGGCAAGTACTGAAATGATTACCATTCAGGAAACTACAGTGTCCTGTTGGGTTCCTGTAAGGAATCTAAACTGGTAACACACCAAAATTTGGAGTAGTAAAGCAACAGCAGTGCTGTTTGGAAGATTAAATGTATCACATAAATAAGCACAGAACATGAAGAGAAGTAGGTGGGAGTGCACATATATTTGTGTCTTCGTCAGACAGGGACTGTTGATATGAATGTTTATACTAGCAGTAGTCCACACTGTCTGCCCACAAGTAAGGTCATGCTCACTAAGAATTCACATGTGCAGAATTCTGGGGTAAAAACCTAAACAAGTCAGGGGAAAGTATTCAGGGTTTTGCTGGTTTGGGTTTTTTTATGTTTTGTAAATCCTATTTGCTGATATTTGGCTAGACAGAGAAAATAACCTGGCCTAAGAGGGAATGCTATCTTGGTTAGTGTTCTGAATAGAAAAATAATCGTGTCATTTAACCTCCATGAGTCAGTTTTCATTAATTGAAAGTAATAATATATCATTTTTTGCTGTTTTTTTTTTTAAATCTTATTGTTTTTTCAGGCCAATGACTGCCTCTACTTTTTTGCTGTGCTACATAATATAACTGGACATGAACCCAGGGAAATATTTTAGATATTATTTTATGATATCTTAAAATTAAAAAAATACATTCATTAATAAGTAAATAAGAGAGAGAGAGAGATAGATGGGATGGAGGGAAGCCCATTCCCTAGTAGAGGAGAAAGGCTAGTGCTGCTGGTGTAAGGTTTGAATTTTCCATTTTAATTTTCCCAGTTTTAGCCATACAAATTTTAGAAGTGCTTTATTTTAATTATGTATTTTCAATATTTTAGTGTCAGCTGTGCCTAAAATAGAGTATTTCTCCTTTCACAGAAGATTCTTCTAGCCTCTCAGCATTTTTTCTATTGAGATCTATCTTCAACAATGTGCTTGTGATGTTACATAGTTTACTTCCAACTTTTACAAAACATATCACTGGTGTTGGTATACTAATGATTTTTACCCATACTGACTTGTATGGTACAGTAAATGTGCCCCTTATGAGTAATTAAAAAATAAATTTCTGATTTCTCTGTGTTTCAGGAAGAAAGTAAGTGATTGGAACAATGTTATCTATGTTAACAGGACCATTTCAAAGGAAAACAAAACAAAGAAAACCTGCAAACAATGCAAAAAAGAGAATTTCCTTTGTCAGGTACTGAATCAAAGACTTGAAACAGGAGAATTGGGGTAGTTGAAAGTTCCTGATTAACCAATGCCATGAAAGTCTTTACTGTGTTATTGAAAGGAGATGCAGAAACAGTAGTCTGTATTTCAAGAGTTACTGATTTCAGTTAGTTAATAATCATTCATATGAGTTCCAGGACTGTTTACTGGAGATCTTGACTCTCTTAGTAAAGTCAATATTTTGTATGAAAAAGGCTGAAGTTCTTCTGTTGTAATAACATAGTGTGACAGGCGCCATCCTTAGCCCCAAAGCAGAATGAATCACACCCACATCCTGATTCTCGGAATTTTTTCTTAAAAACTTTCACTGATAGAAATTGCCTTCCACATCAATCTCTTGCCAGAACCTAATTGTACTTAGTAGTAAAAAGTTCTCACGTATATAAACCAAAAATTCTTACTAGCTCTTTGTACCCCACCTGCCTGCAAACTCATGGAGACCAAGTTATTATTTTCTGTTTTGCAGCAGCCTTTGAATACTGAAGATTAGGACTCCTTCAGCCTTCTCTAGGCTAAACAAGCTCAGTTATTTCAGCGGTTTAAGAAACACTGATCCTCTTCACCTCTATTCACATCTCTCTTGAGGCCCAGTTCTGAAAGAAGAAGGTCACAGTACTCCCCACAGGAGCCTCATCAACAGTATATTTACATACAGATACTCTGTTCCTACCCATCTGTGTATTTGGTGTTTCCTCAGAAGCAGGGCGTTGCTTAATTAAGACCCACCCATGATGTTCTGCTAGCCACAGATCATTTCATCTTGCCAAATCTTTTCTTACCTGCTTGTTCAATTATTTCTGCTTAAGAATACAACCTTGCACTTTCCCTGTTAAGATAATATTTGACGTAATTTGTCAAGATGCTTTTAAATCTTAATCCTGTTTTCTGATGTCCTTGTGATGCCTCATAGTGTCAGGTAATTTGGGAATCCTAGACAAGAAAGACAAGAGGTTTTCAGCAATATTCACACAGCTCCTCTGAGAGTAAGTTTGGTCATCCTGCAAATTCAGAAGAAAGTCACTGAAACTGTATAGTCATATTAGTGTTGGACTGAGCAAATATTCTTTGCTTCTCGATAGGCCTCTTAGCTTGGGAAGCTAGTGTTTAATGGGACCTGAACTGTCTCATTAAATGTAAGAGGGAGGAACGTCGTAATTGTCTGCAATTGTTTTCCAGGTGCATCCTGAGTGTCCTACACACAGAAGCTTTGAGCTTTGCATAGACATTTCCATTGTTCCCGTCCTAAGTCATTGTAAAGGACAAGGCTTAACCTTGTGTTGAATTGCAATGCATTATACACAACCCTGTGTGGTTCTAGCAACAGTCTTTCCTTCAGGTATGCGTCTTTGACCAAGGAATAACTGGGTGTTGTGGTTTTGTGTGGCTGGGTTCTGTAAGAGGAGGGGGCTGCAGGGCAGCTTCTGCAAGAAGCAGCCAGAAGCTCTCTGCAGGCCCCACAGAGCGAATACCATCCGGCTCAAGGCCAAGCCTATCAGTGATGGTCACAGCGCTTCTTTGATAACATATTTAAGAGAAAAACTCCACAAGCTGATGCTTTTTGCTACCAGAGAAGGGAGTGAGAAGTAAGAAACTCTGCAGACACCAAGGTCAGTGAAGAATGGGAGGGTGGAGTTCTTCCAGAAGCCAGAGAGAAAGATTCCCTTGCAGCCCACGGAGAAGTGGAGCAGGTTGTCTCCCTGCAGCCCACAGAAAATGATGGGGAGCAGAGAGCCCACCAGCAGCCCATTGAGAGTCCCCATGCTGGAGCAGGTGGACACGTATGGAAGGTTCTCTGACCTGCATTGGAACAAGCTCCCGGCAGGACCTCCAGCCCCTGGAGAGAGAAATCCATGCTGGAGCAGGTTTTCTGGCAGGGCTTGTGACTCCATGGGGGACCAGGCTGGAGCAGTCTGTGCCTGAGAGACTGAGAAACATTCTGTGGTTTATGACTGCATCCCATAGCAGTGACCCACGCTGGGACAGCTGGGGAAGAGCTGAAAGCCCATGGAAAAGGAGTCATGTTGGAGGAGTTTGTGAAGGACTCTCTCCCATGGGTGGGACCCCTTGCTGGAGCAGGGGAAGAGTGTGAGGAATGCCCCTCCAGTTAAGAAGGAAAATAACTCCTGATGAACTGACAGAAACCCCATTCCCCATCTCCTCCCATGACACCTGTGGGGAAGAAGGGAGGAAAATCTTGAACTAAGTTGAGTCCATGAAGGGAAAGGTGTGTGGGGGAGGTGCTTCAGGTTCTGGTTCTACTTCTTATTACCCAATTCTGGTGTCACCAGGTGTGCAGTGTAGTGCAATAAATTAGATTATTTTCTTTTCTTATTCCATGTTGAGTCTGTTCTGCCCGTGATGCTGATTGCAGAATGATCTCTCCTTTCCTTATCTCGGCTCCTAAGCCTCTCAATATATAATTTCTCCACTGTCCAGCTGAAAAAGGGAGTTATAGAATGACTTTGGGGGGGCATCTGGCTTCCAGCCAGGGTCAAACCACCTCATTGTGCTTCCCAACAAGAGATGGTACAGGTATTATATATGTATAATCTGGTATGATCTCAGCTAATAAGTAACACGTGTAGGTTTGTTCTAAAAACATCAAAAGCACAGTAGCATAAATAAATTATGGGGTTACTAAATAAATTACTCAGTTCAGTTATTTCCCATTAACTAATAGTTGCACAAAAATCTCTTAAGCAATTAACAAGAAAAAGCAGTGAAATGTAAGGAAATATGTAACTTCAAGTCACTTTCACATACACACAAACACACACATGCTTATATAGCACTTCATTATTTCAGTTCTGGTTTTATTCAAAATGTTTCCCCAGTGGACACTGACATGCTTATTCTGAACACTGAATTCACTTATTCTGTAGATCTTCCATATTAGTTTCTCCCAATTGCCTAGTGGAAAGGCTGCAGCTTAGTTATTGCAAAATGTTCAAACTCATCTCATAGCCTAAAATAGAATTATTCTCCATAGTCTTCTTTTTTATGGTATTTATCCATGATGTCATATAATCAAAATTTATGTAAACCTTTTAATAACAATATCACATCTTTTCCCAAGCTGACTTATTTGGAAACTAAAGGTGTCAGAGTAAACAAAATGTTCTAGTTGTATTAAAAATGCATGTGGGTTCAGCTGAGCACAATAATAAATTCATCACTAACTAGCTAATGAGTACTTACACCATTTAGGCACTTATTTACCCCTCAGGTTCTTTGGCTCTAGAGACCAGTGTCTTCCAAGTACCTTTAAAAGTCTTATAGTCTCCTCTGAATAGATAAATACCAATCTGCTCATGCCCCAGAACTATTCTTCCCCATTGGATTATATGAGGCAGAAGTAGACTGACAGCCTCTCCAACTCCCATGAGCTCCGGTGTCTTTCTGAACAATGACATAGCCTTAACTGGAGGGCAATACCTGTCTTCATTTACACCAACCTTAAATCTGTGCCTTTAGTCACTCTTTGGAGTTGTTTCAAGAATGTATTTGATCCTCTTTCAGCAGCAGAGAATCGAGTCCTTCTCTTTACCTTCGCATCGAGTACTCTGGTCAGTAGGCTGCTATAAAAGGACCATGGACTTTCACATTTTAAAAGAGGATGTCCTCAACATTTTCCAGTGAGGGACAAGTATGTGCAATATATTATATACACTGAGAAATTAACTTCCTGGGAATTCCCCCACCTAGCTTTGACCCCAGAAGCATTTGTGCAGGCTGTATGCTTCTCACACTGGAACAATTCTGTACATACGAAGTATAGGTGCTCATGGAATTTGTATGAAAAGATGCCGGATGTATTCAGACTTTCAAGTTAATGGATAGCTAGATGGGATTCCAGGCAGGGAATTAGCTTCTGCCTAAGAGCCTCTTTAGATGACTGCATGGTTTACTGGCCTTTCCCAAACGAGATTAAGCTCGAAAGCATCCACCCTCTGGGTCCCCAGTTTGAGACACAGAAATAGTTTCAGATCAGTTTTTCTTAGGGGGAAACTCTCTGCTACCATCTTGTGGTAAACTGGATGAAGAGACATCGAGAGCCAGCATTTTTATTTATGTGGGACTCCATACTTGGAGCGTTGGACTACTAAACTATTGAGTGTCAGGAGAGTATGCAAAGTAGTTGTTCCACTGCCATATTTGAGTTTGTGTGTTCAAATATTCTAGATACATCCTTTTTTTTTTTTTTTTTTTTTAATTGTGAGAATGTTTACTATGATGAAAAGGGGTTGAGGATTTCTGTCTGCATGAGCAGAACATTAGTTGCAGTGGTAACAGGGCTACTTGATGACCTTTATGGCTACATTAGACTGCATTTATTCAGGTCATATATACAGCACTGTTTCTTATGTCCAGATACACCAGCTCATTTTAAGTGATTGTATAGTGGAATTGGGCATATTCAGAAGGAGGACAAGACAGATTCTCCAGATTCTTGCTGTGATATGGACCTTCACTCTGACTTAAGAACAGATGTGAAGTCTTCCACCCAGTATCTGATGGAGAAATAATGGGTATTTCCCCTGAAGCCAGTAACAGTAAAGGAGCTCTGGCTGATATGCATTATTGTACAGTACAGATAACACTGGGGTACCAGAGGAGAGTCAGACAAGACATTGGAGCAAGAAAGAGGTAACAGGGTGGGATAAGGTCATTTTTTTCCCTATATTTGCAGAACAAAAACCAAGGAGCTCTGGGGCTGTAACAATGTATGGACAGTAATGCCTTCAGATACAAAATCCAACACTGAAGTTGGAGATAGCAGCTAGCCAGAGATGACAGGTAGGTTACTTGTCTGCAGAAGCCCTGGTGGCATGGGACTAGCCTAAGGCCATTCCTGAGTTCGGGGACACAACAAGCCACTGACAGGACTTGATGGAGTACAGGCATGCTTCTCTGCCAGACAGTGACACAAGTGAGACCGAGGCAAAGGGGCAAAGGACTGTTTCTCACAGGCTAGGTGCTGGCTTGCTACAAAAAAATGTTTTTTCCATAGGTGTTCCGCTTTCCCAAATTAAGACTATGCTGTTCTAACCCATAGGAGAATTACTCAGTTTACGCACAGTTTCAGGGCATGTCTACTGTAGACTTAATAAGGAAATCTGAACTAAAAAGCTAAATTTTGTTTGTTGCAGCCAGATGCTTTCAGGCCTCTGCACTAGTTATTTAAGATGAGTGTGGGGATTTCCACTGTACCAAACACTGGGGGTAGCAGAACAGCTCTAAATAGTCTCCAGATTTCCTTTAAATATCATTATCAGAAACTGATAAGTCATTTGGACTGAATTTGAAAAAAAAAAAAGAAAGAAAAGAAAAAGAAACCACACAGCAGTCTACAACAGAGAATTGGCACAGACATTTCCAGCCCAACTGAGTTTTTAATCTGAATAAACAATTAACAGCAGCATCTTCAAGTGGTAATGCTGCATCTCTATGCGTGCTTACATCTCAGTTCACTGCAATCAATAAAATGAATTGAAAAATGGGCTTAGTGAGCCTTCTGATGATAGAAAGGGGGCCGGGGGGTGGGGGAGCAGGAGGGAAAAGTCTGTTGTCTGTTTTGTCCCGTGTCATGGCTTTGGATTGCATGTTCAGCAGTCTTGGAGTCTTGTTCCTGTGAAGCAAAGTCAAGGTCTAGAAGATGAGGTAAGCTTTCTCGGACGCCGTGTAACTGAAAGTACCTCAGCAACAAACAGAAGCCTTTCTTTAAAAGGATGATGAAACTAATGCATTTCATGGAAAAATGAAAAATGGTAAGTGTTATGTGCCAGAGGCAGAAGCCCAAACACTCAGCACTGGTAAGTTATGAGTTATCTCTTTCCTCTTCTCCCTAAGACTTTAGCTTAGGATGCATAAAATTAGAGAAATAACAAATTGGAGTGCAGAAGGTCTTGAAATTTTAGGTACATTGGTGTTGCATACTATTCTTCACTAAGCTTATATTCTCAAATATTTGTTGTATACCATTAATAGTGTAACGACTGGTTGAAACTTCAGGTTTTATCTAGTGGATGAATAAGGTGATTAATAAATCATAAATTCATCATAAATTCAGTATATGAGATGATATAATGTGATTGTATGATGTACTGTGTAAAAGGCTGGGTATACAACTGAAAGAAAATTGCAGCTTGGATTGTTTGGATGGTTAGGCTCAGTGGTTTGGTAGCTAACATTTAATTCAGCTTTTCCTACCTGTCCTACTGAACAGAAGAGTCTCTGTGTCAAAGCCTGTTGCAGTGAGCAGCGGGTCTAAGCAAGGCTGAGGAAGTCTGGCCTGTGGAAAAGGAGCCATTAGAAGTGCATCCGGGAGTGGCGGACTGAGAGCACCAAGCAATTAGACACGGTGTGGAGTGCCAGGAGTTGGGATCTTTGTGCCTGATAGTGCCATTAAGCAGAGAGGAGGCAGACTTTGGAAGGTGCAGGCCAGAGAATATGTCATTAGAGGTGTTTATGAGCACACTTACAAGTATTGTCTATGCTTCAGGGGATTATGGGCATTCCTGCAGCAGCTATTCCAGCCCGAGTGTTGTGCAGCAAGCCTGTTCTGGAGATACGCTGGAGAAAAGTTCTGTTGGACTTGTATCACCTAGCAGTATGATGGGGGGTTTCTGCTGACATACATGTGGTGGCTTGCAGACTATGTCCTCTTCTACAAGGGTAGCCTTTCTGATTTAGCGATTAAACTTTCCAAGGCAAGAAACACGTTAGAAAAATACCACCTGCATACTAGAGTGCTTCACCCAGAGAAGTAATTCAGTCTGTACTCAATATTTAAACACACTTCCTGATCGATAAGCTACTAGTCCGCGACAAGATTTCAGGGGGAAATGTCCGCCAGGCAGGGCTAGGTGGCGCAATAGGCTAACACATTAAAGTTTTCCAGACATTTTAAGGTCTGCGAATTCCTGTAAATTTCCACAGCCTCATCTGTTTATTGACACATCGATGCATTGATTAATGTGGGAGAACTTCATTGGCTTGGTGGCTTTCCTGATTCATGATTTTTCATATTCATCCAAGTAAGAGTCCACATAGAAAAACTTCTAAGGTACATTCTGGACAAGACAACATAAATACTTTTTCTCAAGTTTTGTATGTTGACTTCCAAGCAGAAGCATAGCTGAGGGCAAACAGAGTCTGGCTGCTTCTAATTTGGGAAAATTAGAGTTTATTTCATTCTTACTGCCCTCTTGAATACCGCAGGGGTGTGTTTATAGACGTTTTGTATACCAATAAACCACTGTCTCCAAATACTTACCAAACATTAAAGAAATCCTCAATGTCAGCTTTTTCCTCCACAGAAAAGGAAAAATTTCTGAAAATACATTATTAGTGTGCCCTCAATACTTCTTCCATGTACCATAAGAAGGAAAGTTAAGTCTAGTAGTGAAAAATTGCTTTTTTGCTTGGAAAAAACTCAGAAGAACTAACTGGACGGTTTATGAAGCTACTTAGTAAGCATTAATTGGAATCATTTTTTGTTGCCAAATTAGGTTGTAGCAGACTGCTAGTTTCTCAGATAGAGAATATTGTTTACATAAAAAGCTCAAGATAACTTACTGTCTCATGTATTGTTATTTGCAGAAGATAAGTAAGTGATGATTAATGAGTTATTTATATTCTTTAGAAGAGGTCAAGAGAGGAGTTATCAATATTTGAGCAGCAGTAGTGGCATTTTAAATAACCCCAATTATCAAAAAGGTTGAGAGTAACAGTCAGATGGTTAATGTACTGAGCATTTAGCATCTGCTCCTATGAGGTGTCAAGTGCCTTTGCAAGGCATTGAGTGCACTCAAATTACATTAAAACAATGAGGGAACTCACTTCCTTCCAGGAGCTTCTCAGACACTGGCAGGGCAAAGCTATTAGCATCCAGGCAGTAATGGAGAACAGGAGAAATCCATTTCCCTCTTTCAATTTTTTTAATTTTTAAATTTATTATTTTTTAGATTTCTACTCCTGAAATGGCTCGCAGAAGTTACCAGCACTCTGTAAGCACCACACGGAGAGCCGACTGCCTGCAAGCAAAATACCAAATACCTTCTGTCTGCCCTGAGACACAGGATAAGCACAAACACTGAAGATAACAGAGGGGAATGGAAGAGTGAGAAGCCATGAAAACCTTTACGTGATAGACTGAAGACCTTCACAACACTCTATTGCTACGACATAGCTTCAGCGTGATGCAGCCTACCCCTTTGTGTGCAGACATAATGGTGTTTGCTCTCTGCTGCCAGGCTCTGCCCTGAGCTAGAAATGCAATTGCTTAATAAGATAATTCTGCACAAATCCCAACAATCACAGCACCCAGCTCCTATAAGCATCAGCTGATATTATGTATTTGTAATTTGTTCCAGGATAATCTGCTTGTTCCATCATGAGGTTAAGGAAGGACCTTATTTAGATCTGCTTAGGGAGTGTTCTGTTAAGGTTTCTACTCTTAAAATTTTCAGTCTGTCACAGCTTTCTGTGATATTTCCAACCACTACAGAACTTTTCTGGAAGGCTTAGACCAGAAGGAAAGTAACGGTAGTATCCCATAGGAGAGAAACAGCATCTGAAAGAAACTGGGTGGATATTGAAGTGTAAATAGAGGTGATGCTGCTTTAGAACAGCAAATATCTCCTACTTAGGAATTTTTACTGAGCCAGTTTTACTGAGCCAGTGTCCACATACTTTGTACAGTGTAATCATAAGAGATACGTGCAGAAAGATGCATGAGGAAATATTCTTAGTTTGCGTGGTAAGGCACTCTGATGAAAAAGTCAGAAAGGTTAGTGTTTAAATTATTGAGGAAGCTCTCTTCTGGAACTGCCATCTCCCCTATGACAGGTCCTTCACAAATATTGCACAAAATGAATGTAAACTCCAAAGACCTGTGGAAATTTCACATATAAGACAGCTGATTACTATATGCAGAAAGGGAAACACAAATCCACAGTATTTCTTATAAGTAGCAGTAGCAGGATTACATGACATTCTAGCTATGGTTGAAATTTAAACAGCCTTATGATACTGAGTGTGAAGGTGTGCTGGGGAAGCAAACATACTACATGCATTTCTCAAGTTGTTTAGGTGTAATTTTCATTCTAGGTCTATGTCATGTCATCAGTGCTGGGCTGGAATGAGCTGCTGGGTATTCTCAGCTCCTCTCTGTGAAAGAAAGTCAGCAGGGTTTCTGAAGCTGGTACTGTGAAATAATGCTAAGACCCAGCTTAACCCCAAACCACAGACAGAATTGTGGGTCTCTTAAGGAGCCACTGTCATCTTTGTAGAACTATCTTCTTTCTCCACTAAGCTCTCAGAGAGATATGGTGATTGTCTTTCAGTTCCTTGCCTTCTGCTTTAAGGGTCAGCAAGGTTGTCTATGCTTGGGTTAGTCATGAAAGGCCTTGAAAGACAAGGTATTTGATATCACAAATACGGGAATTCAGTGATGTGATACAGAAAGAAAATACCCAGTCAAAATGAAAGACAAAATGCTGGCAGTAGTATACAAGTAGTATATGAGCAGGTCAAGCTGGGCCAGGCAAGAGGAGAATTTCCTAGTGGCTGACAAGGTTTTAGCTATCTATGTAAAGAGGCTAAGCTGTAGAAATGTTACATGGAGAGATTTTTTAAAATTTCGATCCAACATGCAGGTAAAGGCATGGGAGGATGTAGTCAGTCCTGGGTTACTGACTTGAGAGACTGGGTGGTGCTATCTCAGAAATGGAGACTTGGGAAGTGTAGTGGATATCTGAGAACAATAATAATACCATCAAATCTGCCAGCAAATGGTTTAAGGTTGGAAAAATCTATGAGTAATACAGTGAATTAAATATCAGTCAAAAGAACTGGACAAATTATTAGTATATATATATGGTTTTTTCTACTGAATGGGTCACACAGGGATCTTATTTTTCCTGGTTGGGTAGTGGGCCTTGTCTCATTCTCTATCTCCATTAGGAACTGTTCTTCATATTTTATGGTGTATGGTAGTATCAAGATTATGCCAGGGAATTTCTGATTACTGGAAGTTTGCTACCATGTTTTATGACTCAAAACTTGCCTGTTAAACCCATTGACATAACTGAAACACTAAGTCTTACTTCCTGATGACAATCATGTGGCAGATGCTCTTCTTTCAGTTCCACTCAACATCTTTCTCCTCTTTTCTTTGCTACATGTGATTCTCTGATCAGTTAGGACAACTGTTTCTGTATCGTTGCTGACCCACTTCTGTCCTATCAACTTCTGTTTTCTATCCCAGACACTTAATAACTTCCCAATTAACAGCTGATAACTTTACATGTATAATGTGTTTTTATTCCTAGCAGACACAGAGAAGAAATTAAGAAGTGCCCTCAGTTTAATGTAAATGCCTTTTTACACCATTGCAAGTGATAGATTTAGTATAAAAATTATATTTATTTTCTTTACTTATGCTTGTGAGACATTATCCCAGAAGAAAAAATAAGAACTTATTAATTTGGTCAGTTCACATAAAAGGAAATAGTCCTCAGAAAACCTGTGTTATTTACTGTTTCTGACCATAATGCAAACTCATCTCCTCTCTCACCAATTCTATCCACCCGTAAAGTTTTCTGAAGGATATGTAAGTCTTACATGTGAATACATGAATGACAACTTGATGGTATCAGTTTTTCTGTTTTGGCCTCAGTGAATGTTATCTTGTAACTATCCCAAAAGTCCTGAGTGGGAAGAGAAAAGGAATGGTGAGAGACAAGTTATTTCTTTCTTGTGTAGTTGATGTTGTTAATCCTTTGAGTCTCTAGTGGATGCTTAGATGTACTTTAAAGAGTTTGTGGTTGCACTGGGTTTTGCTCATTTTGACTCATAGGAAGGGATCAGAGGATCACAATAACTCTGTTGTGGTTGCCCATAGCTGCACGCTTTCTTTGTGGTAACGTGAAGTAATAAAATGCCTTGAAAGCTACTACAAAGTTTGCCTGATGACTTACCCAGCGGTGGATGTCTCACCATATAGCAGTGAAAAACAAGTGTAGTTGTATGAATACTGCCAAGGAGGAAACTGACAGGAGAAAATAAAGACATTGTTAGATGACCAGCAAACAGTGAAAACAACATATGGGTTATTTGAACTAAAAATTATTAGGAGATTCATTATATCCTGAAAGTTTTTATTCTGCAGAATTATATTCAGACTTCAAAATCTGTATGATCTGTATGGCTTAAAAACTCTTACATTTCTTAACTTTGTGGTGATCCAGGTTTCACAGATGTATGATCTGCATTTTTGACTAAAACACGTCTTCATCTGTCACAATCACCAGGTATGATCTAAGGATATCAAAGCATCTTGCCTGTGTTGTTTTTCCCATGTCATTTGAATCCCCTTCAGGTTAGCACAGCGTGAATAAACCATAAGGTTGTTATTACTACCATGGGTACTCAGGCCACCTGTAAATGGCTTGCAGGCTACGTTCAAATTCTTGGGGAGCAAGAGGTGAATGGATCCATATTTTGGGCTGCTTTGAATGGCCCCATGATAGTCTAATGATACCTTAAGTGTGACGTATTTCCACCACCAAAGACATTTAAGGTCTATAGCCTGTCAGTTCCTTGAAAACTTTTGAAAATGTAGACTGCAGAACTGTTTTGTTTTTACATTTATCTCAGCAGTTTACATACAGAGGCAATACTATACTCCCTGCTGTCTGAATTCTTCCTCCTTGTCATATCAGCTTTACTGTTCTGTCACTGTATCACTCTAACATTCCTTTGGAGTTCTTTGTCCATTTGGTCCCATGCTCATTTCAGACTTGCTCTTTCTAGGGAACTCTCCCTCCTTTTGTTCATCTAAAACAACTTAAATTTCTAGTTTGAAGCACTCCAACTCACCCAACTTCCTTGTGGAAGTTCTCTGCTTACCTCCATTTTTACTTGTGACACCCCTAGTTTTGTTTCATCCAAAAAAGGTGATGTTATATTTATTTTCAAATGAAACTTCTTTCTGTAAATGTGGGATAGAACCCAGTCCTGGGAAGCTGGTGACTGATGATTTTCCCTTGAGAAGCCATCAAACAACTATGATTCTTACTGATTGTGGCTTTTAGAAATCTGGGAAGTGGCTAGTTCTTATCCCTGGTAAGTATATCCCTTATCAGTGTTTTTTGTCTCAACATTTTCTCACTTCCAGTTTCTGAAATGTCCCTGTTCTTCCAAGCTTTATTAGAAACAAGTCAGTGGCAGAATTTGTCCTCAACTAGTCTTCTAGAAAGATTAAAGCCATCCAGAAGTAGAACTATAAAACTGAGGTTTCTTCTGTTCTAAATACCACCGTGAAATCTTTTCCATTTCTAATTTATCCTGATAGCTATAAATTATTCTATAATCTGCTTTACTTTCAGGTATTTGGTAACTTCTAATTTATATTCATTAGTCCCCTGTTAATGTATATCCTCATTCTTCATTTGTTTCTTATGGTAAACCAAACTTTTAGCAAAATACTTCATCTTTCTTGATTATGTGAGCTAGGCTGCAGGGTAGGGAGAGGGGCTTGCTACAAAATAAATGCCTCCTGGAAACCTTTTAATTTTTATTCTTATTCATTAGTCTTATATTTTTCTTCTAATAATAATTTGTATAGGTTTGGTTAACTAATACTTGTGATATATGGCTCTCTGTATATCTGTAGGTATAAAACTCACCGACAAATGCTTGTGATAACAGAACATAAGCAGGTCTGATAACGGCTGCTAGTCTGAACTTCTAGTTCAGTGATTCATCTTCTCTGTTGTTTGAAAAATCTTCAATCTTGTTTAATCTTAGCTCAAGATTACAGCAGTTTTGCGTGAGCTTTGGAAATTCTAACAGTGTTTTCTCTGCATCTATAGAAGATACCCAGCATGTATCTTCTAGGGCAGCACACATCTCCTAACCATTAAAACAGTTTCTCACTAAGTTGAATGTTTACAAAGTTTCATTATAATTTTCCAGGATAAGCACTCATTATGTACCTTCACTGACACTTTCTGTGGTTTTTTATTAGTGAACTGATTGGTATGAGTATTCCTTGGTGTGTGAGGTTTCAGTAATTCCAGGGAAGTTGATCTCTTCTGCACAGGTCTTTTCCATTGGCTCCGCCAGTTGAAGGGTGGTTTTACATTTCAGTCATATAAATTAACAATGGAAGCTGTCCTGTTCCCTCTCATCCAGAATTTCCAGTCCATTTTATTAGTTGGAGTTCCTGCTTTAGCATGCAAACAATGAAGAATTTTATTTGTATAATTTTCTGCACAGATTCAGTTTCTCTATTTAAAAGATTTTTAGCTTTTACTTGATTCCAATTCCCTATTCTCCACATCTCTTCCCTTTTCAGTGCTTACCAGAGGTATCAGGTGTTACCACCACTTTGGACCAGAAGGGTTTGTAAGAAGCATAGTGGAACAAGGCAGATGTGTTTGGATTTCACTGAAGACATTTTGAACATTAAAGCACAGGGAAACCAGGTTTTGCCCATAATTATAAACTCAAGCACACACAAAAGGTGCCCACAGTCAAAACTTTATCAACAATAATCTGATTGCACTGTGAGAGATTAGAAATGCTAAATTGAAAACAACACTGTATTTTCTTCTTTTTATTGCACTGAAGTGACAAGGGAAGCAAGGTTCTGCAGTGGACATGCTGTGCTGTGAAGCATAAGCAGCTTGGTATAAGTGAAGGAAGTGGTATTAGAGCTGATCAACTTTCTTCAAGAGTTGAAAATCTGAACTTAAACAGAGAGCAACTTGTTTGTGCTCGTAAAATCAGACATTAATTTGAACTTTAATAACAACAGCCCTTGTCTCCACAAACCAGCACTGCAAGCATATAATAATTCCAGGCTAAAGTGGGAAGTATTGAGTCAGTTTGCTTGCCAGAGTAGGGTTGAAGGACATGTAACTGGTCATCTGAAAATCTTCTGAGAAGCTAGGAATGGTAAGGCCTTCCAGAAATTATTGAATTTTTCATCTGCAGTAAAACTCTACTGCAAAAATGTCAAGTCTCGTCTTTATCTGTGTATGCATGTGGGAGTAGGAGAGATAAAAACAAATGTAAAGATGCTACAGGATATTTCTAAATATCCTGTCTGTCTCTAAATTGAAAGCATTAAGAGAGAAAAGCAGTGCTGCCAAAATTGTGGATCTTGTATGACATTTGTGTACTTAGCTGACTCTCATCACTTGTCCTGTCTCAGCAGTATTCCCGTGCATTTGACCAAGCTTCAG
Organism: Hypotaenidia okinawae; assembly: GCA_027925045.1. Lineage (NCBI taxonomy): Eukaryota > Metazoa > Chordata > Aves > Gruiformes > Rallidae > Hypotaenidia > Hypotaenidia okinawae. Next base: position 17,777,788 of record BSDF01000005.1, on the reverse strand, counting down.
GAGACTTCTGACAATTGTCTCAAATCTATCTCAATCCAACAGGGACACTGCAGACTTTCAGCTAAGAAAAATACTACTCAGTGCAGTCACATCAAGAACAGACAGGAATGGATTCCTTGTCCTCTGCAATAAGATTTCCTCAGTAACTCTCAAAGCTTGCACCGTCACAGAGGCTTTTTGGCTGCCTAGCTCAGCATTGACCTAAATTTAGAACTTCAGCTTCAGAACATAATGCTTTTGTACATATGAAATTGCAGCTTCATCTTTAGGGCAGCACACAAGCCTCCAGCAATAGGCAGAAGTCTCCATATTTTTTCTTTACAGTTTCATTCACAGGCGTGCAGGAAAGCCAGAGATAGAAGGCTAACATGCAGACATGAAAGTCACATCTGCTGTCATCTATCTTCACCACAAGAAGAAATGGTAGCAGCCTCTTCCTGAATACTCAGATTTGCCAGCTCAGGGGATTCTTAAAGTGGAAAAGGGATGAAGTGCTCAGGCATTAAAAGTTGCATGTGGCATAAACCCAGTTTTGTCCTTATTGGTCCAATCTTTATGCTTGGAAAATGGATTTGAAAATAATGATTTTTCTAAAGACTGGTTTTCTTCACTGTAGTGCTTGGATCTCTCCTTTAGGAGCATGTGGAGGAGAAGTACATGTAATGGTTGGGACTTGTGTGTCAGGTCTGAGATTACCGTGGGACGATGTCTTCTCACAGCCCTGTTCTGATGGCATCATTATAATTATTGAGATTACCTTTTCTTCTAAGTGTGCTGTGCACTAAGATGCAGAATATCTTGCCATGAGCAGCTGTGAGGTCATACCATTGTTCTCTCTTCTGAGACAGAGTGAAGAATGGAGATTTTTTTTCAGCATGAGTCAATGCCACTCTAAGAAATGCAGCTTGTCTTTTGAAATGTTCCTTGTTGCAACCACAGGTTATCTTTAAACAAGCAGATTTCAAGACTGTAAACTTTACCAAACAGGCTCATTCTATGTTTTTGTTGAATTAGTCACAAAATCTTTCTATTGGTCTCTTTGCCTGCTTGTCATAGAGTATGTTGCTATGAACCCCTTAAAATTTGCTACAAGTGTACGCCTGAGGGTTTTAAAGACAAAAGGAAAGTCTTTTTGCACCTCAGACCCTACTAGAATGAGTCAATTTCCTATTTTTGTGGTGGTACTTAAGTGGGCAGTCCGGAAGGGCAGCATGTGGGCACTCAGCTTGGGAACTCAGGACTAGCTTGAGACTTGAATGAGAAAAGTGCAAACATACTAGTCACATGAGTTTAGTTTTCTTTGACTGGGTTTGGATTTTTTTCAGGAAATAGCTTTCATTTCAAAAAATGCTTTCTGTAAGAAATAGATCTGAAGTTTATCTATAATTTTACTGTATCAGGCAGACACTGTTTCTAATTTTACAGTATTAGGCCTAGTATTATGTAGAGACACGTAACTTCCATCCCCTGTTATAAAAATACATGTATTACTGTCACAGCAGGATTTTCTTTTATTTTCTTCCTCAGAAACAACAGTTTCTTTTGTATCTTCATTCTAAAAGCACTTCTTTCACATTTTATTTTTGACTATACAGATATAGCCTTTGTTTGGTAGTAAACATTACTGAAAGTTTTAGTTTTCCTAGTGTGGTGGTTGTGATGTCAGGTGGTGTGGAAACAGCCTGGGTCAACATGGCTCACCTTGTGCTGGCTGCCTGGGGAAGGCAACTCAACAGAAACAGGACACCTGGGCCTTAATATTCTTCCTTTTAAAAACATGAAAATGTTACACCTGACTATGCAGCACATATGTATCTGCAGTAAAACTGTGGTCTTCACTCATCAAATAATTCTATCTGTGTTCCTTCAACATGTTAACACTTTTTGAGTGCTGACTAGGATATGCAATACCTTTCCAATATTTGAAAAAGCAAAGTCTAATTTCAGTTATCCTTTTGCAGATATTTTTATTTCCTCCCCACTGCCTGTGTTTTCTTATGGTTAGAGGTAGAAATCAGTCTTATATTTAAGGACTGACCATTTTGGGGTTTGCTTCAACTCTAATAAGATGTATGGGTTGTCTTTCTTACATGACCCTGAGCAAATTGTTCTCACTCTCAATTTTAACCTTTGTTGGTAACAAGTACTTTATAATGTAGTTCTTACTCACAAAATCTCTATAGAGTGCCTAGTTCCATGGAATCTCAAGGTTCTTGGAAAGTAACATTGATCTGACAAGCACTGAGTAAAGGTTTTATGACAAGACCTGACACTGAACTTCAGGCTGATGAATATCTCAGCAAATTCTGCTTTTTTTCGACATCCCCTCAACGGCTGTCTGTGTTATGAACAGGAAGGCTCAGGCACCTTCTTCTCAGCATGAGAAATGTTTTTGCCCTGATAAACAGCCTCCAGCTTCTGATTCTTTGGAGTTTACACATTATTTTTCTATTTATTCCTAAAAAACTTTGCTACACATCAGGAGCCAGGATTTGGAAATGTTGTAAATGTCAAACTTTAAAGAGTTGGGTTTTGTACTCCAATTGCCTGGAAAAGAGATCAAATTACTTACTATGGGTTGCTAAAAAAGTTGTTGATTCATCTGGAGTGAAGTCCTCAAACTTCGCCTTTTTCTGTGCCTTTTCTCAGACTAACAATTCAAATTCTCCCTCTCTTGTAATAAAACAGGTTTATCTGAAAAGGACTGTGATCATTAAGCTCTGAAGTGTTTCAATCTTTTGCAGTACCAGAAAAAAACAATAGTGACTTTTATACCAGAGTGTAATTTGTTTTGGCAACATAGCTTAAAAATGCACATTCCATCAGCTTAACTGTATTGCAAGGATAAACTTGTTAATGGAAATTACTGTAGTCCTGCCAATTTACTCTTGATATAATGAGCACCATTCAGTTTACTGTAGAGCTGGGTAGATTTGTTCAGGCTGTGTCACAGTTCATATTTTCTCAAATTGTTAGGCAAAGGAGGTGGCCTTCCTTACTCATGAGTGTAATTGCAAGAAAGAAATTTGGTAACACCTTTGAACAGCTATGAACGCTCTATGGAACAGCAAAATCATTACCATTTTCTGTAGAGACAGTCAGGGCAAACACAACTGAAATAAATGAGGTTCTTGAGTTTCTTAGGTTTTTGAAAGATCTTTTATGAATACCTAGAACACATAAATAACAAAGTTTATACAAAAATGGTGAAAAATAGGTTTTCACAGCCACTCTGATAGCTTTCTTGTATCTCTGAGTTTGGACTGATTTCAAGGAACTAGCATTCCCTTACAGAGTATCACATAAGGCTCAAAACAGGACAAACAGTCAGTGAAACTCAGGCGCAGCAGTACAGATCCTAATACTCCCTAATCCAAATCCTATCTTCCACTTCTTTTTAAGAGAGTCTTTGGGAGAAGTCTGAATTGAAGGAAAAGAAGTAAGAGAAAATGTTTCAACAAAAAGCCAAATAATGGCTTCACTGAAACTGAAGTTGGTAGCAAGTGAGAGATATGCTTTGCCTTTCCATAAGAAAGCAAGGACAGGAGAGGAGGCCTAAAAATGCATTACAAGGACTAAAAGTCGAAAGACACTTAAGTAATAGGGAAGAGGAGAGAAAAGCGGTAGGGAAGAGGAGAGAAAAGTGTTAGGGAAGAGGAGACAAGTTAGCTCCAAAGAAGGATCCATTCAAGTTTGAAGAGATTAATAATCCTTGTGATTCCAAAAGAAGAAAAAAAAATTGAATTGCTTGACCCCAATCCAAGCTCTGTTATTTGCATCTAAAAGCAGCGGGAAAGGTGCCTGCATGGGAGTAGCCAAATGTCTATCAATAAATGTTCGGAAAAGGAGATTTTAACCAAAAACTCACTCTCCTTTATACAACAAGATCTTCTTTATGGAATATACTCTTGTGTTTCCATCCCAAGCACACCCCCTTTTCCCTGCATTTTTTCCTTCTAATACAGCTTTATTCTTTCTACTATGTTTTTTCCTGAAGTGAAGCACAGACGTTAGTCTCAAAAAGCAGTAATAATTATCTAACATCTTTCTTTTTGATACTGAGTCTGAGTCCAACACATTTGTTCCTTAAGTCGTCATCTGAGCAGATATAGGTACTTGTTCAGTGTTGCTGCTGTCAACATTCAGAAAACGGGACAATGGCTTGGTTAAAATCCAGCTGTCATTAGAAAAATCTTTCTGCAAAGAGCTCGGTGGGATTTTCTTTTCATTCCATCTGTCCCTCATGACTTCAAACATACCAGTATTTCTAAAAGCCAAGCTTAATTTCCTATTAGGTCAGTCATGAACTGCAGGGACAAAAGTCAAAAAGGAAAGCTTTTGCTGACAGCTTTATCAATGATATATGAGGCAGAACAGAATTCAGTGTTGTTTTCTATAGCTGTGCTAGTTACGCATTGCTGACAATTAAATATAATTTTCAGCAGTAACGTAAGCTAACACAATAGCTGTTAGCTATAATTGGGTGATTATTTATGCCTTGAAAAGCTCCCTCATACTGGTGAACAATAATCACAGCCACAGCACCAACAGATGACCTTTAAAAAGGGATTTGCAAGTAGGTTAAAGGAATAAACTCTCATGTAAGGTCGGAATATTCATCTGAAAGTTAAGCAAGAGGTATGGAGACTGGTATTTCAAATTAGTCAGCCTTTAGATTCTGAAAAGTGCTGATAAATAAGGAGGGAACAGTCTTTGAAGTGATCAGAAACGGTTTACTATTGCAAAGAAGGGAAGGGAACTGGTGGAAAAAATACATGGGATGGGGTGGGATGGTCAGATTCCTGAATCTAAACAGAGCTAAAAACAGCTCCATCATGCTGGGCACAGATCTGTAGAGTTTGTTAGAAAGGGATGACCTGGAGAAAGATGGTAAAAATCACAGTGAATTTCCTGGGGAAAGAGTGAAGAGGCTTCTCTGAGCAAGGGCTTCATGTGGAGTGGTGTTGCTTCTCCAGGACCTGGTAGCAGTCTGCTTGTACCATGCATATACAGCAAACACCTGGGGTAGAACAGGGGGTTTTCTAAGGGCCTTTTTGCCTGCAGCTGGTGGGATCCCTGGCTCTATCTCTGAGTTACTGGCTAATCATAACACAGCAATAGAACATACATGGCTTTCATGAGGCTATAACTGCACACCAGTGAACACACCATAACTCAGGTCATCAGAAACAGCCCGGGTGCGGTGTGATGGTGCTACTTAAAATTCGACTCTGGCCAGCCTGGTCTAGTGGAGGGTGGCCCTGCCCATCACAAGGGGGTTAGAACTAGATTATCTCCGAAGTCCCTTCCAACCCAAAGCATTCTTTGATTCTATGGTATATTTTGAATAGTATTGAATGGGACATGATATGCGAACAAGGGCACGTGATCTAGAAGATATAACAGCCTAGTTCTGATACTAAAGCTAGGTTCCAAGTAATAGTCAGTAGAGTTTTGGAGGCAGTAAAATGAGTCCATCATTTGGCCTTGTCACCCAGAAGCAAAGAATTTCTTGCCCACAAAGACAAGAATTCTCTTTAATTGTGTTAAATTAATTTAATGTTGAAGAAGAAAATGATCCTTTTCTTAGTCTTTAGTTGAAGGCTGTGGCTGCCCTACTTGGGGATTAAGGTAGCGTCATCAGCCTCAAAGCTGGAAATGAGAGCAGATGGGATACAGCCTTTTCAGCACAATCAACCAGTGTTTTGTTCTTTAGACTGGGCCTTCACAAGGGGATAATATTTCAATTTAGGCTTTCAGTGTAAAATTATACTTCTGTCCTATTTCAGAATTGATTGAGCATTTGAGGATTCGCATTGTACACTAGCTGAAAAGAAGAAAAAAACCCAACCTCCCAAACAAACCAACAAACAAACAAAAAAACCCCAATCTGGTAAGTGTGGGGCAGTTTAACTAGATTTTCCCAAGAAGACCAGAGAGAGAAATGAAGGGAAGGTTACGGTTGTGGGATCTCCTGGAATCCTTCAGCTGGTTTTGGGCTAATCATGACAGGCTTTGAAGGGAGTGATTCAGTACAGGAATGTAACTTACTTCCCCAGCTGGTTAGAGAAGGTGGAGTTCAGGTTTTTAATATAGGATTTAGCATTTCCTGAAATATCTGGGCCTCATTTAGAGCTCTAAACACATTCCAAATTTACAATCCATATCCATTTATACCCATCTGAAATAGAGAGGCCCTGACATATAAGTAGACAGAATTAACACCTTCAGTGAGGAGGCTATAGTACCATAGAAGCCATTTTGTCCCATTAGCTTCCACGGTACATATTATATATTGAGCTGCTACTCTATACACATGTGGGATTTCAGCAACTCCACAATTCTGGGGAGCACATCAAAGAAATAACTGTGTGAAATCATTTCTGAAACCTGATTTTTCCTGCACACAACTGCAAAGAGTGCTGTACCAGCTCATGTATATCAACCACTGCAGCTGTATGATGAAGCCATACCCAGAGACATTGCTCAAACCTTGAGTTCTATATTTCATTTTGTTCTAGAGCTGAACTGAGACTTTTCATTTGGATTGGTGACTTAGAAATGGTTTCTGCCTTTCCACAAAATGTTTCTAGGGATGGAGACCTTGTAATAGTCTGCCAGGAAAGAAACCGTGTATTCAAGGTCAAGACTGCCATCTGAATGGTCAGAACTCATTGCACACCAGTAGCTTGCCATGCAGCTTACCTTCAAAAACTCTTAAGAGCTCAGGTCATGACTTCTTAGCTGCTGGGCTAAACTCCGATACTCTCTATTTTCCAGGCATGCTAGCAAGCACAAGCTGGAGAAGAAATTGCACAGAATATTCTATTTCTGAGAGACTTTTAAACACTTTTAGGAGTCTTAGGAGACTTTTAAGAAATCATTTTTCACTGTCATGATTAACAGTAATGGTACTGTTGACATAGTAAAATAACAGTGCCTTAATCTCTCTCTTAAATGTTTGAGGCAAGAAGGGGGACTTTTCATTTGCCAAATGATAGTTTCATAAAGCAGAGTTTAGGGACAACTACCACTTCCCTCTTTCAAACATCTGAAGTATAATTAGACAAATCTTAAGTACTTCTGAGCATGATGTTCCAGGATGATAGCTCTGACCCCGTGGTAGAGCACAACTAATGCAAGGATCTACATACTGCCTTTGAAAAGTGAAAGAGCTTGGCAGAAACATCAAATAATGATACTTATCTCTTGGAGCGCTTTTTGGCTGTAGATAAGCAGAAGATCTCCAAGTATTGGTGCAGCATATAAACTATAGCTGATAAGTACAGGTACACACACCACCCTCCCCCCTTCTTTTTCTTACTTCACTGACACCAACATTAACTGACAACTGACTCACCCCAGGAAATTTGTCACATTGAGGAATAAAAGCTCCTTGTTTTTTTTGGTGGAGATGACTTTGTTTGAAGAACTTTTACTTTTTTTTCCCCCAGAAAATTTGGATGTCATGATGCCTCACTCAGGAAACACTCTGAACAGAGACTGTTCTGTCTTCTGTCGTATCCCACTTTCCATCCTAGTGCAGGAAAGTAGGGAAAGCACTGAGCAGCTAGTACTAGTGATGCTCACCTGCATACAAATTCAGGGGACAGATACAAGAAGGACCATGTCCTCCCATTGCATGTCGGCACCTGAGTAGTTTTTATCCCTGCAAGCACCTCTGCATGCCAGATAATGCATAAGAGCACCTGAAAAACTCCTGCACAAAGGTAGTATTTCATGGTTCCTCCAAGGCTTATCAGAGCCCTCCATTAGCTACTAATACAGGTCTCTCTTCCTTGTCCTGATGATTTCCATAAGCCATAATTCTAGCTTTTTTCCACTCAGTAGGTACATACAAAGGGGTTGATGCTCAGACACTTCAAGTAATTTACCTATAGACTACAGAGGACTAAGAGATAGTGAAAATAAAATTTAACCCAAAATATTTCCATTTTAGAAGGAAGGATGTGCATTAGACTCCACAGTTTTCTGTCCTGTTTCTGAACTCGATTCCTCATCTGTCTTTGGCTTCTGCTTTGTTTCCCAAATGCAAAGTCCTTCAGCAGCACTGCCTTGTCCCAACTTGAACATTAAATTTAGCCCTTCTATCCATAACCAAGAGAGTCAGAGCATGCTTAGTAAAAGGTTTTTACTCCCAGTAAAAGTCTGTCTTGCCCTTAAACAGCTTCAGGAAGCTTCCAAAGTTTCACAGAATGAACCAGTTCTTCAAAACTGAGTCAGTTCTGTGAACATATTCCTCCCTCCAAAAGCATGAAGCTTGAGGTCTTTTGCCAAACATGTAGAACTGTTGTCAGTCAGGATTGTCAGAGCTGTCACACTGTAAAGCTAGGATGATCTTTTCCTGCATGACAAAAAGCTAGAGGTTTTCAATACCCTTTCCTTTCTCTGGACAGCTCAGAGATATATTTTATTGTTCTTTTAGGAGAAATTCAAAATTGCCCATAAAAAGGTAGGCATTTTCTGCTGTACAGAAACCTTACAATACATGATTGTGTTTATTATGGTGTAGCCACTATATGGGAAGGTCTTCATTTGCCTTCAGGATAAATAGATTTATCCAAGTTTGTTTGACATCTGGAGTAGCAGAGAACAAAGTCTGAGGGTTTAAGTAACATCACTTTCGGAAACCTAATTTCTTTTTTGAGAACCTGAAAGTAATGATTTCCTTAGAAATTCCAAGACAAAGCAAGTGAAAGTCATGAGCGAGTTGTAAGAGAGAAGACATCTGGTGGGAAGGTGTCCTGAGAAAAACTTGTTCCAGCCATGGTTTTAATGTATAATAATGTATATCATTTATATACCACATATATATATATATGTAATGTATTTAATGTATAATACTGTATATACCGTAAAATACTGTTTTAATGCATAATAACACATTTTCTTTCCTTTGGGCTGGCTTCCCTCTAGAAAATATTATGGTTCAGCTGAGTGGCAAGGAAAAGCAGCTGTCTGTCTCTGAGCCATTTTACTTGGCTTTGCATTGTAGTCATGTACTAGGACACAGAATTGCACAGGTAAGATCTCACCCATGCAACAGAGGTGAAAATATCTTCTATCCACCTATTCTCCCAGTGATCTCAAAGTCAAGAGAAGCCTTCCCATTTTCCGAGTGCACAGACAACCTAAAACACAGGAATCAGAAGGCAGTGTTTTAAATAACATAAAGCTGCTACATAATTTGGCCCTGGTTATACTCTGTGCATGTAGTCTCTCCTATTTGTTCTGTTAGAGCAGCCAAAGGGCTAAATCAGACATCTTCTGCAAATCCTTTGCTTTCATTTTCATACAGCACTACCTGTGCTTCATCCTCATAATTCTCTGTGTTTCTCTTTCCCCTCTTCTTCCCTTTTCATCTCACTGCATACATGAGTAGAACTACCTAACACAGATAGTTGCATCAACTGGATCAACTCTGACCTCTACCCAAAATGAGAAATGTCAGCGTGCTAATATGGAAAAAGACAAGGATTTCAGAAAAAGTTGTTGAACTTGACAAACCACAACAGTGAGGTTGAACTTTCTCTTGGAGAGTGGGGAAGATGCCAGGGAGAAATGATAAGGAAAAAAAAAAAAGCAACCAGATCCTTGTATCAGATTTTCCACCTGACTGCTGCTGAGCACTTTTATGCAAACAAGATACAAATCCAGGTCCATTGGAGGTCAGGACATATTTGGAACTTGTCAACCCTCAAAGTGCTTCATCTGGAACTCTGAGTGCATTAGGGGTCTACACAAAGGAGCATGGGAAGTCCCAGTTGGAGATGTGTAATCTGACTCTACTATGTGCTGCTCAGATGCATTGAGAAGAGCATTAACAAACTTAGGATGAGATGCAACCAATCATTAAAAAAACCAAACTGACAGTCTGGAGGTGAGGAATCAGCAGCACATGAGAATGGTTCCCGCCTAATAACCAGTTGCCTCCACTGGGCAACCTGCCTAACCTTGGCATATTTCAGTTGCATCCTTTCAGGAAACACTGTCCTTGAGTGATCAGTAACGCAGTAAAGTTACAGATCAAACTGTCTGAAATGCAACTCTGTCAGGAAAGATGGAAAGAAAAGTGGTTGTTGGGTCTGTAGGAGAAAGACTCCTTGGAGGACCTATACAGCTCCATATTTGCAGAAAAGAGGAAAGGAATAAAAAGTTGTAGAGAGAATAGGAAATAGTGGACATAAATTGCAACAGTGGAGATACATGCTAAGGGTTAGGTACATTTAGTTAGCCTGTCTCTCAATTAAGTTGCTTAGGATACTATTGAATCCCCATCAGTGAAACTAGGAATGAATAGGACAAGTATCACTGAGTGACACAGGTAGTGCAGATAGGCAGGGAGATGACCTAGATGACCTCTTCTGTAGTGTCAGTAACTTTTGTGGTGTCATACACAGAGGTATCAGATAGCTCCGTACTTTAGAAGCTGTTTATGAGGGACCTCTCCTAATCTTTAGGACTAGTTTATTTTAGAGACCTTCACTGAACATTTTGCTTAGGAAAAACATTTTTTTCCCTCTCAACCTTTTTGAACATCCCATATTTGAGGGGAATAGAGGCAGTGATTTTAGTACTCATCATAAAGAGGTTTATTGTCTGTTTGGCACTGTCTCTCCATTTCCTTTCTGACCCCATGATGCATATTTATGATTTTTTTTAATTAATGGTCTGATTTTATGCTTAATAAGGCTTTTTTTCTGCCATCTCCAAGTAGCAAAAATGCTTGAAGGCATACAACAGGATGGTGCTTGCTTGCTTTACTTAGCTTGTGCAGAAATGTAGGCAGCAGTTATGAAAGGGTGCAAATACAATGCAGTACCACTTGGAGACACTGGACTGGGACCCAAATAACCGTGTTTGCATGGCACTCCATTGTCTTCAGACCTAGCTTAGCTGTTCCTTAACTTTCCTATAAATGGTATTTCATTAGTTCATTATTTGGCCAATATAGGCAAATTGTATTCATGCAAACAATACAAACCCTTATATTCTTGGATTGTCCCATTATCCTACTCAAGATTTGGTCAAAATCTTGACGTTTTTAAAATTAATTATTAGACATAATACAATCCTTATGTCTATATGTTACTTTCAGGAATGGAGGTAGTATTTTGCCAAAATTATGAACAAACCAGAACAGTGTAGCAATACTCCATGAATGTTTAACATTTGGCAAAAGAAAATGAAGGTATGTAATCGTATAATCGAAACAACAGCTTGATATTGCCAGCTGTCTTGTTTATCATCAGTATCATTTAAGATCTTGATTTCATAGAGAAAAGACAATGATGAATCGATTGATTTCTGGTTCTTAGAAAAGTAGACACTTTTAACTTGAAGTTTATAACCTGGTTGCTGAAAACTAAGTTTTGAATGTAGTATGACTTCTGCATTTCTTATAACAGCCAGGTAACCTGAAGTTATTAATAATAAAGTATGTGGAAATGCTGTTCTAGTTATAGGCTGACAAGTGGCATGCACTGTGTTATCAGTTGGCTCTCGTTTGCATACCTTCTTAGAGAAGGAAATAGCTGGCACACTTGGATACCTCCGGTTAAAATAATCTGGGGACAAGTGCAGGAGAGCTGGAGGTGTTTGAGATAGACAGGGATGATATTTGCCAAGTAACTGCCTACATTATTTGTGGTTATAATCTTTGCTTTTCATACTTCCCTAGATTAGAAGTTTGACGAAAAGGTTAAGTACAATTCCTTTTACCTTTTATTTGCAGCTGGTAATACTAAAACCTAAAGCATTCCCTATGACAGAGATTCAGAGGAGGGAAAGAGTAGAGAAAGTAAATCAAAGGGACAGTGACATTTGCTGCTAGACCCTTAGAATGCACAAGAATTGGAGCATGTTAGATGCCTTCAGTGCATGGCCACCATCTAAAAAATACAGAAGACCAAAAGAGTGAGTCACCAGAATGTTTTTAAGTAACTAGCCCCAGTTCCTTCCATTTTTGGTGTATTCTGAAGGATCATGGCTATCCAGTCCCATCAAGGACAGTTAGCTGTTTATCCCCCACTGCAGAAATACACATGGGTTTTATTATACAATAGATTCTCACAGAACTGAGCTCAGAGCTATGACCTCTCCCCTGCTCCACAGAGCAAATGTGGCTTGTTGGCCTCCTTTGTGTTCCCTTAACCAATGGCATCTGCGCATGTGGCCCTGAGTATGACAGCAGTCATTCTACAGTTCTGCAGCCAGGACACAAAGGAAGAATTTGTCTGTACCTTATAGCATTGCCTTTGAAATAAAAGAACCCTACCAGAGACACACTCCAGAACTGCAGCCCATCCTCATCCAACTGTGTCACATGTTGACCCCTGTTTTTAGAGGAAATACCACCATGTGTCTTAGCATGTCTGTCAGTATCAAAGAAAAAGTCACCTGCAAGGTCTGCACATGTCCTATGGTAGATAACTGTTTTGCTTGAACATTGAGTCCTTCCTTTATTCTCTTAGTTTACAGTGAGACCAGCATCTGACTTTTTGCAAACTGTAGACTAGGTTAAGTTCCCACATTAAATATGAGCTTCATGGGCAATGTCAGCCACAGATCTTAGTTGTGATTCCTGAAGCCTAATATTATCTACAGAAGTACTATAACCTGGTGAAGCATAAATAAACCTGAGCTTGCTCTGATGTAGGTTATTCTAAGCTTGTATTGACAAAATTCTTGTGAACTGGCAGACATGGTATGTCACTTTGGTTTGATCTTGTGTATTTTAATTCTAGTTAGAATTTTAAAAATATCTCAGGTGAAAAAAAGGTGGATTGTCTCTGCACAAAAAATAATTGATGCATTATTAAATGCTGAAAGATTGTTTTATGTGCATTTTTCTGCTGTGCTCCACTGCTAGGTCAATATCATGGAATCACTGCAGGAATGCATGCAAGTGCATTATCATAGGTAATTCTTTGATGTATTTTGCCTCTGGGCAGGGTTTATCTGTAAAAGGTTATGACTTTCTAAAATTTACTCATCTTTTGTATGCAAAACATCTAGAAATAATAAAATTGTAACAGAGAATTTAATCTTTCATGTATTTAAAATCCACTTTCTTCCTAAGAAGCCAGTGTTTAAAAACACATGAAAATCCCCAGAATGTGCCTGAAAATAAGACCACAACTAAATTTGGTATGTGTTAGGTGAAACTGAGAGCAAAGGTTACCAAGACAAAGCACTTCTTTGCCATTCTGCTACCCAAAAACTATGTGGTAGGCAAGATGAAGAATCTGTTTTCCCCTTCCTCTTCCTCCCTTGAAGGTCAAATCATAACTCTGACTGCTTAATAAGAACTGTCATGCTGACAAGCCTGTTAAGCAAAACAAGACCTCTTGCCCAGTATCCTGTCTCTGACAGAGACGGGTAACAGATGCCTAGCAAGAGCTAGAACAACATGACCTGCTGCCTGGTATACTGCCCTACTTGTTGGTCTTTGGCAGCTTAATGACTTCCTGAGCCTGTGGTTGTATCTGGACTGTGCCTAACAGCCACTGACAGATTCAGTGTAATATTTCTCGATCCTTTCTTGAGCCTACAAGGGCTGTGGTTTCCTATGTCTTGTCTGCGTTCTCCAGGGAGAAGCAGGTCAGGTAACAGAGAGGATGTCTGGTTTTGATGCTCCCCTCTTGAAGACCATCTGAATGTGCTTAGAGGGAGGACAAAAAGGTGGGGAAATGTGCTTGCCACAGTATGGGGTGGAGCAGGCAGAAGAGAGGCACTAAGGCTGTATTTCGGTTTCTAAATGAGACAGGCTCAGGAGGGGAGTTCAAATGCTGAGCTGCTGCTTGGTTGATAGCACACTCTGGTAAGGTTTTAGCCTGTGCCAGCTAGCACCCTCTGAAATACTGCCTGACAGGCATTCATATACCAAAGTCCTATCCCTTTTCTATACTTAAACATCTCAAATCAAAATAAAAAGCATGAAAATAAATGTTTTACAGCCACATAATCACCACATGGAAGACAAAAGAGATCCAGAGCCAACTCTGTACAGTGTGGACATCTGGCTGAGGGCATGGGAACAGTCCCTGCCCTTGTGTCACTTAGCAGAATGAATGAATCCAGGGAGAGTGTGAAGCTGATGAGAAAAGCAGGAAGCACACCCCCTGGTACAGAGAGTGGGATTTTTGTGAACTGGAAGAGATGTACAGAACTGCCTGAATCGAGTAGTAAGATAACTAGAAGTCTTATAAACCTGCTAAGTATCCATTCTATCTCAGTATGACCTTCTGTACTTTAAGAGTTTATTTTCCTAGATTATGTCTTTTCATCTCAAAACTCTTAAATCTTAGCCTGACTCAAGCTACAGAACCCTTCACAGAAGCATCTTGAAGTCTCTATCAGACCCATGCTCTGATACACTCATAAAACACTGACTTGAACTGTACCTTTCAGCTATCCTGAGCAGGATATTTGCTTTCTCTCACAGAAGAAAGCACCGGTAACATCGGCACTTCTCTGTATTGGTTTTCACCTACACTGCTTCATTTTAGTCATCATTAGGCTTATATAGCATGGTCCTGGGGAATAGGGCCTGTGCCACGCCACCTCATTAATGCAGTCTTGAAAGGTTGTGGCCAAGAGATTTAAGTAATTCTTTTCTTTAATCACAGATACAGTGGCCATTAAGGGCCCTGCATAAATTTCTGCTCAAAAAGGCATTGGTCTTCAAATTATCTCTCATCGTAATCCTGATTCAATTAAGCTGTGCCAAGCACCATTTCCAAGCAACTCAATCTGACACACTGAATTTAACCACATCTCTTCCAGGCAGTTCCCACTGGATAGCACTGTTACATGGCGTTAAAATTACGTTGTTTCTTTCAGTTTCTTGTTCTCAGAAATCTGAATATGTTTTTTTCTGGGGATTAAAATGTTTTGTCTCAGCAGAAATAAAATTCCTGTAACAATATCATCTTCTGTCACTGAATTCACGTATTTTGCTTCATAATTTATATCATAAAAGTTATTTCTCAGCTCTTTGCAAAGAAACATCCAGATTAGAAAGAAAACACAAGAAACATTAAAGCATTTAGAAGGAGAAGAAACATTTGCTAAGAAGACTGCATATTGGACATCTGTATAACAAATATTAACACTTTCTCATTCATCTTCTCAGTGGCTACTTCTTTCCTGTGAAGTATAGAAGACAGCCAGGATAAAGACACATATGTAACCTGAGAAAAACAAGAAATCTTGATGGTGCTAAATATATCCACCCTATAAATCACTTCAGATGCCTCTCTCTCCGAATCCACAACCCTGTCAGTGTGCCTTCCAACACTTCATCAATTTGTTATGGAGAATGAAATGGAATGTTAACTTGGGAGGGTCCTTTTTTTCCGTTGGCATCCTCTGGTGCCAGTAAATCACTAGTCCCCTAGGTTGTCACAGCAGAGAAGTCAGCATATTGAACTTAGCTAGACAAAGTGGGGCCTAATTTGAAGTGTTCATCTGAGTTTTTATTTCACAAGGGGAATATTCATAGAGAGAATGTTAATAAAATACATGAGCATGTTGAGAAAAGGCAAAACTAATCCCCTGAGCAAAAAATTAAAGGGGCACTATTAGAAGTATTTATTTCTTGACTCATTTCCTTGTTCAGAATGGTTAACAACATGCAGATTATTTTTCTCTGCTACAAATGGAATTTGCTAGCATGCAGGTCAAAGTTTTCTGACAGTAATGATACAAGTGCCAAGAAAAAGATTTTAGAAATTCAGAGCCCATAATACAGTGAATTCACTGCTTCTACCCTCTTCCTCAATGCACCTTCAAAAGTGTAGATTTGCTCTTTGTAGAGTACATTAGCAACTTGATGCACAGGGACTTTACACAATGACACCCATTAAACTTAAGGAAATTTCTACGGCTGAATTCCCACACGCCCTCAGCTGAAAATGTACTTCTAATGTGTTTGCACTTGTTTTTCTCTATATGTTTTTCTCTATGAATTTTTAACCTTTTATATCATTAAGAATCACATTACAATTTGCATGTTGGGAAGCTGCTACGTCCACTTGTTCCCATCACATGTTTTTCTTCATCAGGTGAATTTTAGCAGCATTACTCTCCATGCTCTGGTGGATAGGATAGAAAGTGTTGACATACCACATTGATCGCTACTATTGTCTTCATCTTCCAATGGATTCTGAGTTTGTTCATTTGCAGCAGGTTCTGTTAATTCACTTATTGACGTCTTCTGATCATGCTTTGCATCTTGTTTTTATATGTGCTTTTCTTTTCCCTCCTTTCTACCTACTATCTTGATTTTCTTTGCAACTGTGTAATCAACAGAGTATTTTCTCATTATATATTAATGGGTTGCATGTTCCCAAAGCTTTTATCTGATTTTACCTGAAAAAGAAAAGCTCATGGGGAAGCCATATTACTGGTCTTCAAAACAGAGATGTTACTTTTTTTTTTATCAGTGACATTTTCTGTTAATTTAATGATTTACTTAAGATTATATGCTGTTCTGGACAAACTATGACTTCATATAGGTATTAGTATACACAGGAGAACTTCAAAAATGTCTTGGTTACAATGCAGCTGCTGAGATTGCAGTTTAGGCCAATGCATTGAATAGAAATGTGCAAGCATTTATAAAAAAAGGCCGCTTGTTTCGGTTTTGATCTTTGTATTTGTTCTAGTAGGGGAAGGGTCTGTAACATCTGAGTCTGTCTTGTGTGACATGGACCCACAAGCAGGCCACCCTACAGAGCAGGACACACCAAAAGCAACCACAACACAGCCTGTGCCCTCATAAGAACACAGGTGTATCACAGCAGAACAGGCCGGGCAGAATGAGGCTGCTGGTATCTTGTTACATCAACAGCTCCACACACGAGTTGGTGCCGAATGAAGTCCAGGATCCCTCCAGGGAGTCAAGTCAGAAGCACCAGGAGATGGAACCAGAGACAGGTCTGTAAACCAAGCTATAGCATAGATTCAAGAGTCATCTAGGACGTAGAGCTGAAACAAGGTACCCCAACAGCACAGCTCAGGTAGGGAGTGAAAGACTTGGGTTTGAGTTTACATGGAGCTCCTGGGCCTTGGGCAAAGGGTGGAGGTCCCAGATGAGGCTGAACAGAGCAATTGAGACCTATCAGTACACAGAGAGTCCTGAAAGTTTGGTCTTGAATGAATGTCTTAGTGTCAGATTGTTCTGCTGTTTCATCGAATTCCTACCTACTTCAAAGTTAGAATCAAATGAGCTTTTGAAATGTCTTCAGAAACAGAGCTGTAAGTGTAAATAATACTTAGCTGTTAGACACCTAAGAAGCTTTCAAGCGCATCAGGTCAGTAAGTCCATTTATTCAGTCAGCAGATGTTTATATTGCATTTTAGTTTTAATCCCATTGTCTCTGAGCCTTGTTGTCTTTAATATGATGTTCTCATGAGGATTAATTAGTTCACATCTGTATCACATGCAAAGAGAAAAAATTTCTACAAACTGCAACTGTTCTGCTAAGGGTTACATTACATGCTAATCTTAACACTAGAATAGATACTCATACCATATAAACTGAACTACAGTAGAGACCTGGTAGAACCCATTCAAACTTCTCCACCTCCATGTACTTGTGCTTTGATCAGTTTTGTTCTGCACTAGGAAGTATGTGGAAAGCCAAAACCAGACAAGATTCCTTAGAGTGTTTCAGTAGCTGGGACAGAGGACCAGTGGCAAGGAAGCATGAACCTCAAATGGTTGAAGCTTGAGAGACCTGTAGGCCCTTGCAATATCCTAAACACTGATAGTGCCTCATGGACCACCCAAGAGAGACAGAAGAGAGAATGGGAGGGCATGAGTATGAGATGAGACTGAGCTCAGATTGAATGTGCTTTTTAATGGGTAGGGACTGGTCCTTGCTGTCCAGGGGATAGAAACTATTGTGCTATTGATCTTGTAAATTCCAAATGTCATCATCTGCTTTGACTTGAGAATTGCACCTGAGACATTTGGCAGGGCATTGAGGGCATCTGCGGGAAAAGAAGGAGACTGCCATGCTTTGAAAGTAAAAAGGGTAAGAAATACAGACCAGCCTGTAATGCATTCCTTGATGCGTGCACCTAGTGAGCATTGTGCACCTACTTGTGATTTCCAGTGCTGCTTTTGGATTTTTAACAGTTCAACTATGTGGCTGTATAGCTGAGTGACTAATTCCGTAGCAGTGCTATCTTTGGAAGCTGAGCCATTACTAGCTGATTGCTACAGCAATATGTTGAGCCAAATTTACCCAGACGTGACTGCTT
This sequence comes from Hypotaenidia okinawae, assembly GCA_027925045.1. Lineage (NCBI taxonomy): Eukaryota > Metazoa > Chordata > Aves > Gruiformes > Rallidae > Hypotaenidia > Hypotaenidia okinawae. Next base: position 17,759,494 of record BSDF01000005.1, on the reverse strand, counting down.
TGCTCAGGGTAGCCACACAGGTCTGTTTATGGGATATCCAGACAGCAATTCACATCCTCACGGTGCTGAACACTTTCTATTTCAGGTTTGTGTATCCAGGCTTGGCTCAACACTGCATTGCTCCATATTTACACTGGGTAGGATTCCTTTGGACCCATTGGTCTAAAACTGGAACAACACAATGATAAAATAGACTTCTTCTTGTCATTTTCAGGACACTAAGACACATCCCCAAGATAAGGATGAACTGACATATCCTGTTCCAAATTGCTGTCTCAGCATGTATTTTTCACTTGTTTTGGATCCTTGAAGCTTTTAAGTATTTGCTGTATGTTTCTGAGCACCCCTATTGTGTTACTCTGATTTGGTTGGGATTTTTTTCCCCCACAGAAAACTGGCATTAAGTGGTCCTTTTCCCAGCAATAATAATCTCATTTGCTATAAATTACTTTATTTGTAGTACCTTGGAGACACCCTAATGCTTTTACATAATAAAAGAACCATTTATTTCCAAATATTTTACAGCTTTTTTCAATGTTTTTTTCTCATTTTTAAAATGGAAGTAATTGAATTTGATGGGAAAAGAATTGCTATTACAAAAGAAAAATAAATATGCAAGTGTATGTGTAACTTTATGTGAAGGGAAAGAACAAAGAAAACGCCTTTTTCTTAAAAATGTAGAGGAAAATATGAATTTGTATAGATAAATAAAATAAAAAGCAGATGAAACAAGTAAACTATGCACTGGAATAAGGTTTACATTGACATTTACATCTAAATTCACAGCTGTCTGCATGAATAAGATGTATGATAATAAGGTAGGTTTTTGAAATCAAACTTGCACCAGCATGACTTTGGTTTTTAGGCAAGTCTAGCTAAAAGGAAGAAACTTTTTTAGAGGGTGGATGAGGTAATAGTACAGGCTAAGAATGCACATAATCCTTACATAATCTGTGCAATAAGAGCAGTCAGGTAGGGCTGTTCAGTGTACACTGGCAAGAGGATGCACATGGTACCACAGCAGCCTAAAAATAGAGTAAAACAATTCCACACACACACACACACACGGAGCATTTTTGGAATATGTTCTCTGAGCTTCTTGATGTCCCAAAGTACCTTTCTGAAACCTGCACCTGTTGGCCCGGACCAGCTGCACAGTTCCCACTGAGGGCCTGGGACCTGCTTTGGCAGCTTGTGCCAGAGTGGGTTTTCCAGGGTGTTTATCTAAATAAACTGCCCTCTCTAGATAGATGGTTGAAAGGATTTAGCACTGTCCCATTAGCACTTCTGAAATCCAGGTCAAGTGTAGAGCAGCAGATGCAAATGTTGCTGTGACCAGTGGCTGTGTGATGGGAAATAGCATGCTCAGCTAATGGACTGGGCAGCAGGGGGGATTGTGGGACATCATATGGAAAAGGTGGATTGTGTAGCATGAAGATGCTGAGTGGGGTCTGGACCAGAGGTGTTAATGCTTCCATATAAATGGCACAAATTTTATTTCTGCTTATTTATTTCAGTTCCTTGTAGCTGCCCTCAATTCAAGGATTAGATTTGATACCTAGGAGAGAGTATGGTAAATGTGTGTAAACACATATAGGTATGAGCATGCTGATCCTCTTCAGCATTTTATTCCCATCTGGCAGGAACAAAAATCTACCACAGACACAGAGTAGAATATTTGATGCTCTGGGTGGTGTACAGACATTTTTTTGGCCATTCCTAATTCAAGGACACTGTCCCACTGGTAGCAGTCAGACCTCTTTCTATGTGAAGGCCTAGCAAAATTGAAGCTAGAGTTACAAAACGCTGTTTACCCTGTGGGTCATGGCACATACTGCAAATCAGTATTGCATTATGCTATAAAAAAATCTTCTTTTTCTGAACTGGTAGTAAGGCTTGAAGAACAATTAACAAAAAGTTAAAATTGTGCAGTTTGTAATAGTTTTGCTTTGGCCAGATGACCTTTCCATGACTTTGATGCTTGTTTCTTAGGAACTTTTAATCACTTATTTCTTATGGAAGCAGTTGTCAGCATTTACATTCAGTATTGTTTGCACATATCACTATCATTAGCCTTTGATCTGACTATTTTTTAAACAATTATGTGTGTAATTAGAGTGGTCTGTTACAATTGTAAAGATGAACTTAATGTGAACTATAAATAATCACTGGTATAGTTCGCCTTCCTACATACTTAGAACAGATGTGCATTTTTCAGGTTAACCAGTATGATTTTGTTAGAGAAAGTACATGCAAAAAGTAACGAGGATCAGTTTTAACAGTGGGACTGATGGATTTTCATCTGTCACTGTATCAGTTTCACAAATGCTCAATGTGAATGACTAATGTTCAACAACTGGACAGGCACGTGAAATAGCAGTGGAGACACTCTTCTTTAGGAACATGCTGTAATCTCCTCTTCTTTGCCAGCAGCAGATACTGCAGATGCCTATGGTGGGCTTTTTACTTTATTGAGTGCTGTCAAAATAGGATGCAAATCTTTACATTCAATATATGCACTGCTCAGAAGCTACAATTAAGAGGAAGGGCCACATTGATTTTTCCGGTAAGAATTCTGGGGTTTTTTTTATTCTTAGCTCTCTGAGATCCACGTTATTAGCTATGAGTAGAGGTTGCAGGATGTTTGAACTCTGCTTTTTAGTGGCAAGAAAGTGAGATTAATGGGAGTTCTAGTGTCTCTCTGCTGACAAGAAGCCCATTTCCATTTTTGCTTTTAAAGGAAAGTGCTGCATTTCTCGTAATTTGCAGGAGACCCATCAGATAGATATAAAGAAAAGAATATATATTCAGCCTCCCTTCTGAGACATGACATCTTGGTTGTCACGCTTACTGGCAAATGAGCTTGCAAAAGCACCGTGTTTGTTAAGCAGTTAAGTGCAGACTTCAGTATACCGGGACTTCATAAACCGCCTGCCCCATGCGCTCAGCCAATTAACCCACATGGTTCTGCACTCTCCTTGTGGGCTTCTGTCTTGCGTGGTCCGCCTCTGTCTCCTGCTGACAGTTGCACAAAGCCCTGTGCTGAAACAGGGTCAATCCCTGTGTCCTTTGTCAAACAGCTCTTCCCCAGCGAAGCATGCCTTTGGGAGGGAGCTGTGGGCTGTGGGGCGTGACACACTGCGCAAACCATACTTGGCCTACACTGGCTTCTGTGCACTGAGCTCTAATACAGATTTGTATTTGCCCTGAAAGCCTGCCTGGCACATTTTCACTGATTGTGCAATCGTTAATTTCCTCCTCCTTTTTTCCCAATGCACACATACCCACACTGATAAGAGGCTGCACAAAGCCTTTTAGCCTATGTGGTTTCTGTAATGCAGTGCTTAACTCCTAGGCTCCTATACTTCACTGCATCACAGAATATCTCAAGTTGGAAGGGATCCTCATGGACCCCAACTCTCTGCCCTTGCAGGACTTCCTAAAACTAAATCATACCACTAAAAGCCTTATCTGGATGCTTTCTTGTGAACTGTAAAGGAGTTCCCAGGAACTAGTATACTCCTATAAGCCACTCTTGGGCTGTCACACCTAGGTTGTCCAAGAATGGTTTGCAATGTATTACTTAGACACATCAGCTGTAGTTTTTATACCAGTCCTGATCAGACAACTTCAAATAAATTCCATTGTCTGTCACCGTGGAGAGCAAGAAGGAACTGACTGAGGAGAAAGATAGTGAAACCAACAATATAAAGACTTTCCTCTCTTCTCTGTTGCCAGAGGGCATTTTGGTGACAGCATCTCTTCCTCTACCCCTCCATCTTTTTGGGTAATAATCAGTTTGGAAAGCTTAAACCAGGCAAATTAAAAAAATTAAAATATTTGCTGCAAAGATACTTCTCAGTTTTTGCTTGTTTGTTAGTTTGGTTTTGATCAGAAAATTATGTTCTGCTGTGCTCTGCTGGAAGGGAGGATACAGCATGCTGTCAACAGTCCAGGCGCTTCTATAGAAAGGCAAGACTCCTATGCCCTGAGTAAATGCACTGTGATTCCTGTCCCCTTGTACCTGTTTCTCGTCTGTTTCTAATGGCAAAAGTACCTTCAGTGGTAAACACTGCCATGGATCGCTGCTCTGTTTAAAGCCAGAGGGAGCTGAAAGGAAGCAGGCCCTGCTATTATCATCCTGATGTACATGGGAAAAAACAAGCAGGAAAATCTAAGCTGCTCCTGTCTGCAGGTTTTATGAGTTCTCTTAAGACAGGGGAAAAGAGAAGCAAGTCATAGCACAGCTGTTACTGTGGGGGGAGGCAAGAGCAAATGTCTGCCAAGCAGTGCTTCTGAGGTCCACATCTCTATCCCAAGGATGATCTCTATCCCAAGGATGGCCAGGCAATCTAACCTTCATGTATTTGTAGGAAAACATGAATTTTCAACTTTTTATTTCTCTGGGATTGGGAAGAAGGAAACATTGAATTTGAGGATATTGGGATGGATGGAAAAAAGAAGGGATCTGAAGGTAAAAGCATTTTTTATTTAAAGGTTGAGTGTAAGGGAAGAATGTATTTGTTAGGAAGTGGATAAAGCATTGGTCAGGCTAATTAAGGCTTATTGGTGCACTCATGGCTCTAACAGCCCTCTAGAAATATTACAGCAGTGGTGATAAGTGCTGCTGAGGATGAAGGAGCCATATGAGGCTGTTGCAGCAGTGAAGGCAAAAAGTGAATTGGGAAGAAGGGAAGTGATGTGTTTGGGAAATGCTGAAGATATCAGGCAGCAGGAGGACAAGGGGAGATCTGGACAGAAGACATAATCCCATGCTGAGAGCTTGCAATGGTCAACTTCTTGTCATAAAAAAACACCAGTGAAATACTAAATAAAACACCACCGTAAAGTTTATAGTTATTCCACACTGGACATCTTATTTGCCTAACTTTTGTCTGAAAAGGTTATCCCTCATATCACAGAATCATAGAATCATACCATGTGTTAGGTTGAAAGGGACCTTTAAAGGTCATCTAGTCCAATCCCCCTGTAGTAAGCAGGGACATCTTCACTAGATCAGGTTGCTCAGAGCCCCATCAAGCCTGACATTGAATATCTCCAGGGATGGGGCATCCACTAACTTTCCAGGCAACCTGTTCCAGTGACCCTTTCCAGAGGGATCTTGACAGGCTGGAAAGGTAGGCCTGGGTGAACCTAATGAGGTTCAACACTATGAAGTGTAAGGTGTTGCACTTGGGCTGGAGGAATCCCAGACATAGATACAGACTGGGAGAAGAGCTCCTGGAGAGTAGCCCTGCTGAGAAGGACTTGGGTGTCATGGTGGATGAGAAACTTAACATGAGCCAGCAGTGTGCTCTTGCATCTCAGAAGGCCAATGGTGTCCTGGGCTCCATCAGAAGAGGGGTGGCCAGCAAGGACAGGAAGGTGATTGTCCCCTCTGCCCTTGTGAGGCCCCATCTGAAGTCCTGTGTCCAGATCTGGGGCCCCAAATACAAGAAAGATGTAGAACTATTGGAGAGGGTTCAGAGGAGGGCTATGAAGATGATTAGAGGGCTGGAGCACCTCCCCTACAAAGAGAGGCTGAGGGAGCTGGGCTTGTTCAGCCTAGAGAATAGAAGGCTGTGGGATGCCCTCATTTCAGCCTTCCAGTCCCTGAAAGGAACTTATAAACCGGAGGGGAATCAACTTTTTAAAAGGGTATATAATGGCAGGACAAGGGGGATGGACTAAAGCTAAAGGAGGGAAGGCTTAGATGAGATATTAGGGGGAAGTTTTTTACAGAGAGAGTGGTAAGGTGCTGGAACAGGCTGCCCAGGGAGGTGGTGGATGCCCTGTCCCTGGAGGTGTTCAAGGCCAGGTTGGATGGGACCCTGGGTAACCTTGTGTAGCTCCAGGCCTGGAGGTTGGTGGCCCTGCCTGTGGGAGGGGGTTGGAACTCTATGATCCTTGGGGTCCCTTCCAACCCCATACCATTCTATGATTCTATGACCTCTCCAACCTATATCTCCATTTTTCCAGTTTAAAACTATTACCCCTCTTCCCATTGCTACATGCCCTTGGGAACACTTCTTCCCCAGCTTTCTTATAGGCACTTTTAAGGTATTGGAAGGCTGCTATAGGGTCCCCCTGGAGCCTTCTCCAAGCTGAACAAGCCCAACTCTCTCAGTCTCAACCTATCTTCACAGGAGAGGTGCTCCAACCCTTTATTCATTTTTGTGGCCCTCCTCCGGACACGCTTCAACAGGTCCATGTCCTTCTTGTGTTGAAGGCTCCAGTGCTGGACACAGTAGTGCAGGTGAGGTCTTTCCAGAGCAGAGCAGAGAGACAGAATCACCTCTCTCGATCGACTGGCCACACTTTTGATGCAGCCCAGCATGCAGTTGGCCTTCTGGGCTGCAGATGCCCATTGATGGCTCATCTCCAACTTGTCATCCATGAGTCTCCCGAGTCCTTTTCCTCAAGACTGCTTTCAAGCACATCACCTCCTAACCTGTATGGATAATGGGGATTGTCCCAACCCGGGTGTGGAACTCTGCACGTGGCTTTGTTGAAGCTCATGAAGCGGCCTACTTCTCCAGCCTGTCCAGGTCCCTCTGGATGGCATCCTGTCCCTCTGGCATGTTATCCTCACCACCCAGCTTGGTGTCATCAGCAACGTTTCAGGAGATGTTGCAGAAATACAGAATGTCTAATAGGTTGATCAATGCCTGAAGTAAAGTTAATGGCTTCTGATTTTGTTTAATTGAGAGAGCAACACAGAGAAAGCCGTATTCAGTCAAGTTTCTTTATTTCCATACATGTTTTCCACAGGCGCTCTCTGCACTAATTTTAGCCCTGGAAAACAATGGGAGGAAAAATGTACATGACAGAGTACTTTATGAGGCAGTAAGGAGAAATTGCAGCCCCCCAACTTCTGAGTCACAAATGGGATGTCCAAATTTGCCATTCTCTGGAATCCCCTTTCTTGTTTGCGTAAAATTTCCCTGACATTAACTGATCCTGCAATTTCACTCTCTGCAACGACGGTGTTATTGCCACCTAATGAATCCCCATGGCTTGATATATTTACATTATCTGCTTAACATCTGTTTTGATACATGGTCCTACAGCACCTCGTACTGCATCTCTTACTGCAGTTAAAGTGGTCTCAGAGTATCCCAACTTCTGGAATATTTTAACTTTCCTGTTAGAATTGAAGAAGCGTGACTCAGGCTTTTCTGGCCTTATTTATAGTAGCTACAGTGGTGTGCTTCCTGCCTTGGGGAAAAGACACATATACTGGCAAAAGAGCTCTTTTGCTGTTTTACTGCCTTCACCAGTTCCTGGAATTCAATAGTTTTACTGATTTCCAGGCTGGTACAGCTACAGCTTTAGGCCTAGGGCCAACCTCAGTGAAAAGGAGCTAAGCTAAGTTAAACTACCCAGCTTCTCATGTGGCCAGTGCATACACAGACAGCTCCAGTTATCCTACAGAAACTTGTTTTGCCTATCTAGGGACACCTCTGGGGTGTCTGCCAGCACAGTTGTCAAGAGAGGTGTGTGATGTTTTTCCTCACAATCTCAACCAGCATGTCTCTGACAGTAAAACTTCCAAGTTTAGACTGGCTGTAGTGTGAATGCAGCTCTATCATGAAGGCTTGCTTCTGTTTTAGAAGAGGACAATGATGTACCATTGTAAGTAGCTTTATCATCACACTTACATTAGGGGCTATATCAGCATAAGCACTTTGGTACAAGTGAGAATTAGGCCATTTATCTATCACACACCCTGCTGCTGGTGAAAGGTCCCAGTTACCTCTGAGGTAAAACCACCCAATTTGCTGACTGAGACAAGTTTGTGTATCACTGGAGGGATGCACAGTGTCATGCAGTTGCACCAGTGATTTTGAAAATAAGTATGGAGTCAAGTACTGAAAAATTAATAAAAAATAAAAATCTATCAGTTACCATAGCAACCTGATGTGATGGGTCACTGCATGTTTCCTAGCTGATGGCATCGCTCTTGTTTGCGAGGTTTGTTGGGTTGGCCAAGGTGTTTCAATCTTGATACTTCATGAAGTTCTTAATGAGATATGATCCTATGAGTTCTTCACAGGTTTTCTTAAGCTGCAGACAAGGCTACACCTAGATTTCACGCATTTTATTTTTAATAAGATTATTCAAGGGAAAAAATGCTCAGTTGACAAAACAGTGGAGTATATGAACAGCATGACAGTATGAACAGACATTCATTATTGACCTTACAATTTTAATAGCTTGCTAATGAAGCTACGTCCCTGTCACATATGCAAGCATAATACATTTTCATGTTATGTCCCTTATAAGTTGTTGAGAGACACATCATGTATGTGCTTTTTATGCAGACTGTGAGGGATTGCAAAGTGCTTTACTGGACATTCTGTGTATCCTGCTGTTGCACATTGCTCCATTTCCTGGGGAATTCCAGAACTGTGATTTAAGAATTGTTTCCATCCCAAAACAAAATTGAAAGAAACCTGTACCAGAATTGCCTGAGATTTGTCCATTGCCTAAGAACCTCAAGCCCTGGAGCTTGGAGAGTTTTTCAGCAAGGATATGACTTTGTACATAGGCTTGTTACAGTAAGATGTGGAGATGCTGAAAGAGGCAATGTATCTCTGTGTCTGTGCTCACACGAGAAGGTGTATAGGAAGAAGGTACTTGTAGCAGCAGTACCTGACTGTCCTTGGATTCTTAGAAGGTTTTCTAAGCCTCTTATAGTACCTAATGTATAGACTGTAGCGGTGATAATGGTGATGTTTCTGTTACTACCTGAGACACCCAACCCTTCCCTGTCTGTACACAAAAGATTGCAACTTTTCTTACCTGTTAATAGTATCCTGAGGAATCACCCATTCCTCTTCTGTAAATGCTTTGCACTGTGCTAGGTCAGAGTCCTGGAAAATGCTAAAAAAAATATTGAATCTTGTCTCTCTCAAGCAGTGGTAAAGTGTTTTGGATGGGCAATGGCAGGGTTTAAAGGCAAAGATTGCCATTTATCTGAACTGACAAAACTTCTGCCAAAGTCCGAGCAGATGGATGAAACCAGACACAACCCTAACCTGAAACAGGAGAAAGCCTGAGAGAGCATTTGCTTGTCTTGCCTGACTGACTGTGGGAGTGCTTTGCAGGGTTCCACTGCAGCACCCTGCAGCAGGCCATGAGGTGGCCAGGCATGTCCTGGCTTTGCTCACAGAACTAACATTAAAGCAACTTTATCAGGAGAGTTAAAGTAACGTGAGAAGCTGAAATAGATTTGCTAGTTTCATTTGCAGTGTTTTCTGGTTTTCATTATTTTGATAAGAAAAATATGACAGTCTAGTTCTTCCTAGATGGACCAAAACTAAATGTTGAAGTCTCAAGGACTTTTTCTCAGACAAGAACTGTGATCAGCATGTACACGTATTAGATCGTTTGTCTCTAGATAGCTATTTTCATAAATTCAAAGGACAAACTTCTGCCTCGTCTTACACAAGCTGCTTCAGAGCAGAGGCAGTGACCCTCCAGCTCCCCTTAGGCTTTGGTAAATGAATGTTGGAGCGGCATACCCTGTATTTCTCATCCTGCCTTTGGCACTCAGATGGCCCTTAGCTCAAGCAGATGCTGACAGTTGATTGGTAAGAAGAGGCAGTTAATAAAACTCTGAGAGCAAGCTTCCATGTCTTCCTTTTCCCCCTCCAGGCCTTTGCACACATAGCGCTTTTTGGTAGGAGCAGAATTTTAGAGATCATGTTGTTCCAGCTCTTTGAACGTCAGTGTTCTCTATGTCCTTTGAAACATTCCATTCTTCATTGCACACAGCTTCCAACCTGTTTCCATCAGCACATTTGGTGTAGAAATCTGCTCTCTGAATCTCAGTAAATATTACCTATCTGAGCTTTTAAGATGAGTATATGTTTAATCTCAAGTTCTCCAGTCAGCTTTTCTACCCGAAACCCATTTCTCAGGGGATGAAATGCAAAAAAGCATCAGCTACTTTCTGTAAATGTCTGGAATAGGTCCGAGGAATTTGGTAAAATTTGGGGGATTTGAAAATAAAGGGTACAGTTAGTTTTTTGTTTTTGATTTTTTTCTGCCTCTGCATTAATCTATAATTTGTGGAATCACAGTTAAGTCATGTTATGCCACTGACATTTTTGTATGGTGTAATCATTCTTGATTGCTGTCTCTGCCCTTTGCTAGCTGGTTTCTGTCTGCAGTACAGCTCTCTCAAGAGAGACCACAATTTATATAAAAAAAAAGTACCAGAAAGGCACTTTATTTTAATCTGCAAATGTTTGAGTAAAAGAGGTCTCTCATGTAAAATGAAGCCAAATGAAATGCTGAGGTAAGTTAATATGCCACCTTGTCCTCTTTCTTACCAACTTCTTCCAAAGCAGTGGAAACTTGATCTCCTCAGCAAGTCTTAAGAAGCATTGGTTGCTGGAAGGGAAGCAGTCCACATTCTAGTAGGGCATGTGCCTCACCATGAAGGGAAATAAAGGCATGATTCACATGAAATCTGTCCTGTTTCTGCAATGTACTATGTGAACCTCTCTTGACCTCCCAGCAGCTCCCAGCATTGTGTGCCTTGCTGTTTCTATTTATTCCCAGTGCGCCTGGGTGGCCAGGTTGTGGACAGGGCTGGTTCACCCATAGAGACTCTGCATTCTGACCTATGCTGGCCTCAGGACTGTGGCAGGGAAACTGTGCTCTGAGCACACTGCTGCTCACGGGATGAATGAAAGGCAGTGGTGTGGCCTGGCACTGGAAATGTCTCTTGAGGGTAGCTGGCTGGGGAATGTTGGGAAGGTTCCTCTGCTCTGACCATATGTGCACAGTCTCCACTACACTGTAGTCCCAATACCTGCTTCTTCAGGGTCAGGAAATCTGAAGATGATGCTATCCTAGAGCCAAAAGTGTTTCTTACTGCTGGGTGGTTGTTTGGAACATATGACCAATGTTCCCATAGGGTTTTTACAAAGGCATCCACGTCTGTGGTAACATTTAACTCCAGATGGGTTTTAATGATTGCTACAGCATGCCTGACTCTGAGAGGACAAAACAGTGGTTTAAGTCTTTATAATTCATACCCTACAAAATGGTGTGCTGTGTCTGAGATCTTTCCAAATACACTTTCAAACAAACACATTTTGGCCAGTCAAGCTAGTGATACTAACTTCAGCTGGACACCTGCTAGATTCTTCCTGAGGGTAATCATCTTGTCAGTCCCAGCTCACTTAATCTGACAGGTCATTAGCTGGTGTGTTTGTGAGACAGGACTGCGAGTGACAGTGAGAGAGGAGTCACTGGCAGTTTACTGTCAGTGGCTTACACGCATTGGCTGTGCTTACGCAAATCATTAATAGAGAAAGAAGAAGCCAAAGGTGCTGCAGTTCACCATTGCAGAGCATTTCTCAGCAGCTTTCTACATCGGGTTCATACCATTTTAGTTCTTCCTATCCTCCTTCCAGTCCTGTGATCATGGTTTCTATAACAAGTGACAAAAGGATATATTAAAAGCATTTGTTTCCAATACCCAATATCTATACCTATAGGAAAATAAACTTGTAAAATGAAAGAAACTGAAGTAATAAATGCACAGCCAAGTTTAGATTAATTTTCAAGTATCTATAAATCAGAATCATTAGGGCAGCTCTTCCCTATATTCCTTCTGGATCATTCATTGGGTGAAGAGTTTGAGATGTCTTCTTATGAGCTTATTTCAAGATTTTTTTTTATATGAATGTTCTATACTCCTTAAATTTAGCTTTTGGTAATTTTTAGTCACTTTAAATTCATCTTGTAAATTAAAATATCTTGCATCCCTACTCTGCTCTGTTATCTATAGAAGACGGCAATATGAACGAATGCTTCAAAGAGTGTGTTATCTAAATCAACCCCATAAAACATTCATACATTCAATCATACATTCAAACATACATTTAATCTTCTGTATATGCTACTGCCTATTACCACACACAAATTCCAGGCTTGTACAAAACACTGTACTGGCCGTTTAAGCCCTTACATTTGAAAATCTGATCTTTAATATATCTGTACACCGTTTGTAGAAACTATGAGATCTAATTGACCTCTGGAAATTTTTTTCAATTAATAGGATTCAAGTCTGGATGGGAACACGGTAATTATTTAATCTGATATTTTGCAGAAGACTGGCTACATATGGAACTCTCCAAGACCAGTGAGAATTTGAGTCATATGGTTAAGGAAGAAGGACAAACACTCTTCCTTGCAGATGAACCATACCCTGTTTTTCAGAAAACACATCAATATAAAGACCTCAAGGGTGAAAATTGTCTTATATTATTTCAGCTTTAGTCTTTGGTGTTTGTATTTATTCCCTCTCCAGTCCACACAGAAAGAGATATCACAGGCTGACATGTCTAAGAATGATGGGCTCTATCACCTCTAAGAAACATCTGTTTCTACTCACTGACTGTAGGGAGGACCTAGACAATTCCTTGAGGACAGACTTTTAGAAGCAATGCTAGGAAAGTAAATGCCACACCACGTTGTAGTGTGCAGAAATACCACTGGTTCTCTAATGAGTGATGTTTACATATCACACTTTAATTTGTTCCAAGTCCAGCTTCCTGCCACAAACACTTGCCTGGCCCACTGATGTATTAGATTGCCAGTTAGGTAAATGAGAACTCTTCTCCTCTCTGTGTATCCTAAAAGACCCCTTGGAGTTTCTAATATCTTTAGCCAACTTAGATAAAAAAATTTTTTATAATCTCTGCTAAAATACAAAGAATCAGGAAATAATAGTGCAAAAAGATCCTTAGAGGTTGTTTTGTCCCTCTCTTTTCCCAGTGTGAGTTCATCCCTGTCCTCAAGGCAGGACATTTGTCATTCCTAACATACACTGGCATAGCCTGTTCTTAACAGCCTCCAAAGTTGGAATCTCCACCTTTAGATTCTGTAACCAAGCCACTCTAGAGCTCTACTGTTTTTCTTAGGAGAATGTTTTCCTTAAATTTAAACATCATTGCTGGAGCTGCAATTTAAAGTTCATTATTACTGGCTTTGTAGTCTTCAGTCTCTGGGTATGGAACAGTAGTGGTTTTCTCAACAGCATACACAAGAAAAACAACACTTTCCCCCCTACCCTTATTTCACAGAAACAAGATATTTTTTTTGCTGGGTGTTTTTTAACCTCTGTGTGGAGTACCTGTGTTACCTGGCAAACTGTGTCTGTCTGTGCACTGCTAAAATAATTCCTTGATAATTTTACACTGGTGAGAACCTGAGGTATATGCACGGGAGAGCTAACTTTGAGATGCTAAGATCCCTAACTTCGGGATACTAAGTGCAGACAAAATGTGATTAACGGTTTTTAATAAGAAAGGGTATACTCTAAATGTAATCACCAGGCTGAGTACAGAAACAAAAGGCACAGCTGTGGGAGAAGCAGTCTGCTGGTGGGTTCAAGTCTAATTTCTCCAGATTAGAAAAAAGCATCAGACAGTAGCAGCTGACAGGCTATTGTTCTTTCCAAATACAGAATCTGCTGAGACAGGAAGGTGAGGAGATGGGTAGCTAAGTTTTAACTTGCATGCAAAACTCTGCCAGAACAAACAAGCTCTCTGGATCATTTCCTAACAAGGAATCAGGGATTTCATTTTCTTTGGAGATGTATTAACAGTAGAATGCTGCTGAACTAATGATCTCTATGTCATACAAAATGACACAAGCTTCCAGAGTTGAAACCATCCAGTGAAAATGATGGTCCTATTCAGCAAGGAAAATGCTTGACTATAGTCACCGATGGTGCACTCAGACTATCTGGCTTATCTTTCTGCAGCTGTGTATGGTGTAAATGGAAATCTCCAATGTTTTATAGAGATTAAGGTCAGTACCCTTTCCACTGTGCCCCTTTGAGCCCTTTAGCAGCTGCAATTGCATGCAGGGAAATTGCATACAGTATCTCCTTGAGTCCACAGTTTATCCTGTGAAAAGCAACCTTACAAATCTTCAAGTTCTCCCACTGCTTTAACTTTTCAGCCTGCGTTCATACTGGCACAGCACAGCATCTTTTAGCCCAGTGCCAGACACCCTGTGTGTCATAGAAACACTTGACCTAAAGAGAGATGGTACTTAACATAATTGGAAGCATCCTGGAGTGTACCTGGATGTCAGTAAATACAGGAACTTTGTAGCAATTCCAAAGGAGGACTCTATATTCTGCATGCTCAGTTTAAATCTGAACAAGAGCCTGAAATGAGAGTGCTGCCTGTAAATGCTACTGTGAAGTACCAGGTTGTTTAATCATTTGGTGACTCAAACCAGCCATGCTAGAAAGAGCACAGGACCAAGGGTTACATAGCTGCACACACACAAAACCTTGCTTTCAAATTCTTTATACTTCAGGGGAAAATGAAAGTCTTTCATTACATTTTTTCCCCCTCTGAGCCTTCTCTTCCACCTCTGTGCCTGCTGGTGTTTCTTGTTGTGCTTCTGCCATGGAGATTCCGTTTCACTATGAGAGTCAGGGCTGAATAGCTTCCTAACCTCCATCTTTAGAGCATGTGGTGAAACCAGAGCATGCAATCGCTGTGACCGGTTGTGACACTTCTGTTTCTCAAACAGTGCTTGGCTGGAGCCTTCCAGCCAAATATTTGCTTGTTGAAGAACCTTCTTGTGTGACACGGGGCTGATTGACCACGAACAGTAATACATCACATAAGCTCAGTGCACTGGAAACAATGGTGGGGTCTGAGAACTGCGTGGTAAGGGCATGGAGGAGGGAAAGAAGTTTTCTTTTGCTTCTGAATACTAATTGTCTTCCAGTAATGTCAGTATGAGAGTGAATGGAGGCTGAGGAGAAAGCAGAGACAATAGCAGTGAGCAAAGCTGCAGTGCAAAAATAGGTAAGGAAAAATCAGATAACACTTTTATTATTTTAAAATTACATTATAATATTATAAGTAATTCTAATGCACACATTTTACATATTTCACATGTTGTAAATAAAATATATATAATGTATAAATTTTAATACTACCATATGAAGGATATTATGACCTGTGCAATCTGTCCTAAGGAACCTTCTTTGGCAGGGAGTTGGACTCAGTGATCGCAAGGTCCCTTTCAACCCCTACAGTTCTGTGAGTCTGTGATATAGGAGGAACTGTCTCCCCATACATGCAGATTCATGACTAGCAGACTGATTTAACTCAGTTAATCTTCAGGACTGTGGGTACTGAGGCTGGATCTTGTCAGTCCCCTGAGTGTCCCCATAGACCTTAATTGCAGGGGCCAGTCTCACCAGAGATCCTCACCCACACCCTGCCGTTGGAGTCAGGTGCCTCTTCTAAGCAATGATTTAGTCCCTGTAGGAGGTATGTTGCAGGGGTACTCACACCAGCTCAGCCACAGCCCCACCTGGTATCAAATCCTATTGGTAGTGAGCTGCAGATTGACTGACTCGCTTGTTCTTAGGTCTGCTCCATGAGCTGTGTCCACCTTGGGCTGCCTTCATCAAATTTGATTCTGGTTCTGACTTGTGGTTTTACTTCCTGGCTGGACCTCAGACCCGCCATATCACTGTGAACTCACCTGATAAGCTGGTCCCTTTGTTGAACTTGGCTACCCTCTCTTAGTCTGTCCTCCTCACCTTGCTTGGGTGGTGTGGGGTCTGGGCTCTGGCTGAAGAGGCCCCTGCCATGCCACCCCTTTATTGTGCTCACCTCCTGGCTCCTCTTCCCTTTGGGAGCAGTCAACCCTCACTGTACTCTGAAAAGTCTATCCAAAGCACCATTAACACTTTTGCTTCTTCAAGTAACTCTGTTATTATTACAGGAAAGCTCAAGATACCTATGCTACACGTCAAACACCTCATAAAAGGATGTGATTTAAATCTCTTTTCTGCACAAAGTACTGTGTGGACTTTATTGTGGGATGTTTTAATGCCTGGTAATTCATTAAAATACTCCAGTATAGAATACTTCTTTTTTCTTACTAGCTCATATGGAGCTAACACCAGTGCATCCTAACTCTTGGGCTGAGTGCCCTGCTAGGTGATAAGAAATGGCAAATCTTTTTCCCCAAATGGTCATACATAGATTTGATATATCAGCTTGGTGGAAGTGCAGCTAGCTTTCCTCGGTATGTTGAGTGATGCAAACTTGATATCCCAGGTCTTCCATGTTCCTAATGGATGTAGCCACCAGATCAGTATTTTAGTGCAGTCATCATCGCATGGGCTTTCCAAAGGCAGTCATTGTGAGGACCTGCTTGCTAAGATGTATGTTCTCTGCTAACAGATATGATGCAGAGAGCTGCACATGAATGAGAGCTTCATGCAGTGAAGAGTAATCTGCATAGGTCCTCGTGAATGTAATCTTCATTCATTTCTCACAAAGAATTTAACTTTAGAGACAATTTTGTCTCTGCTCAGGTTACAAGTTGGATGTATTAATGGTAAAAGACTTCCAAAACCTCCTGCAAGAAAGGCAAGTTGAATAGTCAAACCAGACCCCTGAACAACCCAAAATCTAGTATAGCATTGCTTTAAGGAATGAATGAAAGAATAAAGATCTCCTAGAGTTGAATCCAAATAAATTCCAGCACTGCAGACAGTTTGTAGTGTGGTTTCATTACAGCCTATTCCATTCCTCTACAGCCTGTGCTTCAAGTTTCATGGAACTATAATTAGGCTTTGGAAGGACCCAAATAGATATGTCCAATTTTAATATTTACTTCTTTGCCCATATTTGGCATTATTAAGGAAGTAACTGGTACCTAAATACAAGTTGAGTCTTGGTGGTAAATTTTTCACAACGCCCTACCCCCCCAAAAACGTAACTCTGTGTGTGCCTGTATATACAGTAATGTAGCCCCATTCTTATAGTCAAACTCCTACAGCTCTAATAACTCCTACATCTGTGATACCAAAAACTAAGCTGGCAGGATGACACAAGGTGCTCACATGAGAAGGGAGGTGATAGCTGACTGCTGACAAGTGGCTGAGCAAACTACTGTCTGTACTTAAAATAGGAATTATGATACAGAAACAAGACAACATGGCTAATGTCTTGGAACAAGGAGAGCAAAAGCTTGCCTGGTGCCTAAACAGTGCCTGACTATACTGGGAATAGTCAGGTTTGACTGTGAAAGTTGTGGCTTCAGGGGGCACAAAGAGATCACAAAATAAGGAAAGAAATGAAAATACAAACTTTCCCACATATGTAAGCAGAACAGGGAAAAATAGAAAAGGATAAACACTGAGTTCAGTTTATTTACTTGGTTGTGAATGAAAGTCAGTGTCACAGTGAAGAACAACATGAGCCTTGGACTGTTTTTCAAATAGGTGAGGTGGTCTTTCAGTTCAAACTAGAAGAGAAGCAGTGGTTTGAGACAATGTCCCTCAAGAAATGAGCCAGACTTTCAGAGAGCTTGTGCCTCATTTAAGTTTTTCTTAAGCCTGAAGCCTTAATTAAGTCCTTATTTCATGGGCAAAACTGAAGACTCCTAAATTTAAGTATTTGAGTCATTTAGGTCAATAGTAGTTTTATGAACTTAAGCAAACTTGAGTTCATGTCCTTAGTAAGAGTACTTAGTTGCTATTTACATATATGAAACATTAACACAATATTTCTATGATGTATGTAATTCTACAGAATAAAGGTATATATTACATACAGCTTTTCCCCATCTACTAAGCATTAGTAAAGAGTGTTAAGTATGCCACATCTTTTTTTTTTTGTTTGTTCCCCCCTTTAGGTAATCTATTTCAGATATGAACAATCACGTTTCTGCAAGTTAACTATTACACAGTGAGTTATTAACTTTAAACACCCTTCACTGCTGAAAGCTATGTAGTAGAGATATTTTAGATAGGGGCAACTCCTCTTTCCTAAGAGTCTTTTTGCCGAGTTGTTACCTCAGATGGTCTTTATGTTGTAGTTGAATGTTTTTACAGAGATTTCTCCTCACACAATAAAGGGCTACTGGAGAACCCAGAAGGCCAGAAGATAGCAAAAGCAGCCTTGTGCTTGATAAAACCAAAGAAAAACTCTCCCAAAAGAACAAAGAAAAGGAAACCCAATGGTGAATTGCAGTCCTGTCTCCTGTCGAGTCCTCATCGCTCCTGCTGCTTCCAGCAAAAGCAGATTTCTTGACACCTTACAGAAGCTCAGGAGCTCCTGGCTGGCTCTCAAGGGTAAGTCTAAACTTGTCTATGAGTTCACTAGAAAAGAACCAGCGTGTTTTTCTTTTTCCACCTGATTTTTCTTTTGAGTTTACCTACAGAGGCTCTGGACAGTGCAGTTTCTGTTTCTCAGAAATTCCACCAAACAAATAGTGATACGCTTGGCTTGCAACTTAAACTGCCAAGTCAAGCAGCTGTCCTGAAGGTCTTGGGCTCCCTTGGGTGCCTGAGGTTTCTATGTCCTTGCAAAAAGAATAGAGAAGATGACATAAATACACACTCCTTTATTTTTCTCTTTTCACTGGTTTGCTGGTCTGGGGACAGCATGTACTAGCTAACAAGTTCTGCCCTGTACTATTGTTATCCTAAATTGGTACTCTTTGGTCAGACAATTAGATCAGGCAATTAGAGGGCTCTGTTGTTAGGCTCCCTTTTAATGTGTATTTAGATTATGGGCAGCCTAAAAAGACTACTGTGGGTGTCTGGCTAGAGCCATACAATAGGATTCAGAGCTACTCAGTCAAATTCACTTTTTTGACCCCAGCCAGGAAAAATATTAGGGTATCTAAGGGAGAGGAAAGAGAAGGGTTTCTCACTGAAGTGTAGTCAGACTATTAAGGAGTGTTATCTATGAATGAACATAAGGAAGGCTGAGAATTCTTACAGAAGAAAACTGCTCTGGCCCCAAAAAAGAGGTGTGAGCAAAAAAATCCTTCAGATGTTGGCTTGCTTCCCACTCCCACTGGAGTAAGTGAGAATGCCTGTAATTGATTTCAAAGGGAGAAAGCCATTCCAGCATTTGCACGGAGATGCTATTTTTCGTATACTTCAATATGTGGGACTGAAGTTCTGGCCCCTCTGTAGCTTATGTAATGGAGTAACCTCCAAGGAAAGGGAAAATTGGCAGCTGTGTAGATGTGGAAACATTCATTAATCATGGGATCAGCACTCTAAACATTTCCTGTTTATATCCAGAGTGACACTTCTTTAAATGATATTGCCAGCTCTAATTTGGCATCAATGTCTTATTTTGTAAAAACAAGCTGTTATCAAATTTAACAGAAATAGAACAGTTTCCATGAAGAAAAGGATCCCGAATGGCCTTTGGTTCAGATCTTGTTTCAGGAAACAAACTTTCTTCAAAAGTTTTGATTCAGTCATCTCAGACTGAAAAACTGAAGGGAATCTGGTTGAAACAAAAGTATGTTTGGAGTTGCCCTGTATTGTCCCCCTCATGAGAAAAACAAAAATGAATTATTATACAGATTTCCAATTGACTGGCTCAGCTCATAGTAAATGGGCCTCTGATGGATGTGTTTCTAAAAAGAAACTGCAGTCGTACTGCTCACACGCCCAGAAACATCCGTTCTGATTCTCGCTGTTTGTCCCTCATGCTTTCAGAATTGCCATTATCAACAGTTTTCTCTCTCTCTCTCTCTTTCCCCTCCTCAGACCTAGGTTTACCTCATTTTTCTCATCAGGACCCAAATAACACAGAGATTTTAGCATATTTGAGACCACTGCATGAGCATATAGACAGATTTTGCACGGACAGAGAGGAACAGAGGAATTGGGAAAGGTAAAAAGCAGCTGAAAGCCAAACCTCCTAATATTCCATTTCTATCAGTTGTCTTCAGCACAGAAAGGCCAGGGTTCCCAGGCTAAATGTATACTAGGAGATTCCTATACTGGGAAACAAAAAGCATTCTTTGGCACTGGTGCAGAATATCTGTGTCCATGCTGTTAAGCTCTTTTGCCCTCCAAAAAGTGTTGGCTGT
Source organism: Hypotaenidia okinawae (assembly GCA_027925045.1). Taxonomy (NCBI): domain Eukaryota; kingdom Metazoa; phylum Chordata; class Aves; order Gruiformes; family Rallidae; genus Hypotaenidia; species Hypotaenidia okinawae. The sequence continues at coordinate 17,739,580 of BSDF01000005.1, read as the reverse complement.
ATCCAGACTACTATTTGGGACTGATTCCTGGAAGAGTGCCTGGGAATTGTTTGGGAGAGGCCTACTTGGCCTCAGCTAAAGCCGTGCCCCACCATTCAAGTGCCGTAGCAGGTGATTGTCAGTGTGCACACAAGCTTCCTGGCACTATATAGTTTCCTAGTATAAACATAACCTTCTTGTCCCCTGAACTGTAACTACTATGGACAATACACAAAAGTGCAAAAGTGCAATTAAAGTGTAAATTACAAAATATTCTGAGTTCCAGGATCTCTGTGTGGTAATCAGAAAGTTTCACCTTGACACTCTGACATATCTATTCTTCCCCTTACAGCTACCTAGCCAGGGAAGAATTTATATGGTAGGATACTGGGGAGGGTTCAGTGGTGGTGGCAAGGTCTCTATTTCCCTAGCATATGCATGGCTTATAAAGGAAGAGGGAAAGGTCTTTTTCAAAAAAAGATAGATATGCAGTTCATCCAGACTCAAATTTTCTCACTTGCCTGTCTGTCTGAGCCATCACATCACTGCATGAAAACACTGTTCCCAAATGTCAATTTCCCATATCTCTCATCCCTTGGAAAATAGGTGGGTAAGTTTCCTGAGACAAGGTTGGTTAAAATATTGTAAATACCAGAACACTGTGTCTGTTTCTACCTATCTCTTCTGCTGTTTCAGCACGTTAAAGTAGCAGCCTTTAACTGCATATTAACTGCTGATGGAAGTGTGAGTGTTCTGTCATATTTTGTGTGAAGCAGTTGCAATTCTCTGCATTTAGTTTGCAAGGTAAAACCTCTACCGCAGTCTCAACAGAAAATTATTCTTAATGTTTCAATGTCTTGACATTTCTAAATGAAATCAGAAACATTTCAAGAAGGAAGGCTGTAGTTTAATCCAGGCCAGTTCAGTGTAAGAGAAACTGTTTAAAATTCACTGGGTTGTATCAAAAGAGACTACAGGATAACTTAATCTAGTAATCATCTGTTAAGTGGTTTTAAGTTCAGGTCCCAGGATATGGCCAGCAGTGGAACTGTAAAATTTTGGCTTTCTGTTCAAGCTACCCTGATTTACATTAGCCACAACAAAGGATTCTGCCTTTGCCTCTACAACACTGCCTTGTTCCCCAGGAATGTAGGAATGTGGCTCCCAGCCAAGCTGGTGGGGGCTGAATTCCCTCGACCTGGAGGATTCCAGCTCTGTCCACGTCTGCATCTAGCATTCAGCACTGTATGCCATGTGTAGTGTGTGTTTCTCCATGCTGCCCGCAGCTGCCGTTCTCCCTCCTGCATCTGCCATTCTCACACTGCCAGCCTGGGTGGTCATGCTGAGTTTGGGCTTTGTGGGCTCACCAGGATGTGGCTACTGAAGGGGAAATGTGGGGAAGGCCAGAGCTTGGCTATATGTACATAATATCAAGTCAGTCAGTGTTCACAGGCTGAGAATACCACAGTGTTTGAGCTAAGGAAAGCTCTTTGTTTGTCTTTCCCTGCACGAGTCACTGGGTTACTTCAGCCTAATAGAAGGCTCTTTATTTTATGCTTTGTGAACCTGACCCATCAGAAATCAATTACAGAATGCCTATAGGTTCTTCCCTCCTGCTCCTCCCAGGAAGGGCAGCTGTGAATAATTCCCAACGACTGAACCTCATAATTCCCAAAGGACTGTAATCCGTGAGCTCAAAGTTTTTCCTTCTGCTTCAGATTCTCCCTAAAAGAGGTCTGTGTTCGGGTGAGGTAGGAGGAGGACAGGCCTTTTACACTGTGTCTTCACCGGTGGGCAATTCCTGACTGAAATTCTGGTGTGCTCTGTAACTTGGAGAAGTATCGTCACTCGGTGTCTTCCCAGGAGGTGAAGTCTGTAAGTGAAACAGTAGGGCTCCTGAGTCTTCCTTGATACAGAAATGGAGTTTTACTTCACAGTTCTCCCTAGAATCTGAACTTACCAATTTCTGGCAATTTTAGGGTTAAAGAAGTGAGTGCTTTATTCTGTTGTGAAGACAGAAACTATTGTGAATCTCCTCTGTGGCTTTGGGTCCAGATATTAAAGCTGACTCAGGCCCACCTCTCATTCTACATTCAGTGGTAATCTATAGAGGGATGAAATTAATCAGCAAGGATTTAAATTACATCTTTTTCCAATGCCTGTTTATATTCTATGCTTTAATCGTACTTTCATTGGGACAGCAAATAACAACATTGTATTAACACTGTGCCAGATAAGCCACTTCAAAAACAGGAAGAAATAGAAATTACAAACACTGAACTGGCAGAGAAGACAACCACTAGAGATTGCCCAAATGGTGCCGCAGTGTCTGCAGACATTTCAGGGAGACAATAGGAGACAATACAAAGGAGTAGAAACGGGATCTGGAGGCAGGGTGTTTGTTCAGGGAATGGAGGATCACATCTCTGAAATGTGTATTTGATGTGCCTTACTCAAAGTCATGTTTTAAAAAGTGTTTAAGTGTCTAAAGAGTCGGTTTGGTATCTCTGGGGTTTCAGATGGAAGCTGGAGATGTGGATGCTTTTGAGCTTTTCATAGCCACCATTCTGCTGCTTCAAATATTGTAAGAGTCTGGCTTTTAGAGACTTGATTCTCAACAGCAGTTGACTTCACCAAGGAATAAAACAATCAAACTTGAGGGATACCCAAGACTGTGTAAGCATTAAGTAGCCTCCATTCCTATTCACACTGGTGGGGGTATGGAGAGCCCATCCTCTGTCTCAGAGTTTCCACAGCCTGTTACTTAAAATCCCTAGGTCCAAAGGTAAGCTTTGGTCTACAGGAGATTGCTCCAACAAGTGATGGTTTGTTGCCAGCTTTTTAATTTTCTTTCCACCTTGCAAGAATGTTGTGATGCATAATTTGAGTTTGCAAATTGCTTTGGCAGAAAAACACTCCAACAGGCAATATGTTGTGTTCTGCAGCATCTGGATTTAGTCCAAACACAGAAAAGCAGTAGGGAGGAGGCCGGAATTTTATTTAATCCTCTGTATTTCTGAATCCATGTAGAATGCAGTTTGGTGAGCCCAGAAATCTCTGTATGTTGGACAACCTGTGAATATGCTTAGATGCTGTTTCTGAGACTTTATTGGATTTTTTTTTTATGCTGTTGTCTCTTGCAGGTCCGACAAATTTAGCATCTGCAAGCTGAGAGAGGAGCAACAGTGAAGTTCAGGCTGAATAATGCAGATTGAGAGATGCCTCTATGTATCAAGGGTGTCTGAGTCCTGGCACCTTCAAGGCATGGGAAAGGATACTTAGTTCACTGTGGTGCATGTAGTGGAGAGATACGAATGTTTGTGCAAGGATACACAGCAAACACAGTGTCTACAGCAAACAATCTCTGACTCAGTATATGGTTATTAGCTAACGAAATTTTTTCTTAGTTAAAGGGAGAACATTAAATGTTTGGAGTTTGTACATTCTTACATCATTTAATGAGGCTTACAAGGTGTGCTTAAACTGTCTGTGGACATGGCTATCCAAGGACAGGCTGCTTTTTGTGCTAATTCAAATAGTTGGTGCTGCTTTGATTTTGTGCTTAGCCAGTCCCTACTTTTAAGTGCAAGGAGAAAGCTGCTACTTACAGTCAAATCTTCTACTGTTTAGTGCCTGGCAGTATGATGGAGGGTTTGGGCAAGGGAAAGAAGCCTGATTTGTTGGGCAATAGAAGGAAGCCGTTTTGTTGCTTTTCTCCTCAGATTTGAAGAGCCCACATGATTTGTAGCACATATCATGATGCTTTTGCAAAGAGAAATCTTCCTTAGCAGGAAGATCAGAGAGGAATGGGCTCAACACATGGGGACTGAAACATAGAGACATGTATATTGTGTTGGAATTAAAGTGTGTGTGTTTGCGCATATATATATACACACACACACAGACATGTGCCTGTGCATATGCACACATAAAGCAACAATGTGACCATGTCTTTGCAAGGAAAAGCAGGAAGGAATCCACAGCTATTTACAACACAGAAGTCTACAGCTGAGCTAGTCAGTCCACACTTCCTCGCAGCCATCAGGCACATAGCACAGAGCAGAGTTCATCTTACCATCTGAAATTAATCACATATTTAAAAGGCTGGTTTTCTCCATTATCTGTAGAGCACCATAGGGCAACATCTTCAGCTGCAGAGATCCACATTGCAGAGGTGTAACATGAAGTGAGAGGGATACCACCTTTCCTCTCTGAGCTCTCCAGAGTATTCCACATACAGATTACCATATTATACATTACTCATAAAGCTTTTTTCTGTGACCTGAGTGTTTGCTTGCCAAAAAACAGTGATCTGAATCCAGCTGAGAATTATAACAGATTTTTACGTACAACCACCACAGCATTTATCACTGGGGCTAGAGCCTTCTCGCTTCTACCTAAGAGATCTTCCATTTTGGGAGGTTTCTTTTTTGAATCAAGTTTGTTTATTGATCTAGAGTACAGCATCATCACACAGACAGTACTGCTAGCACAATAAAGAGTTCTGTGCCATGCCATGGGGCAATGGTCAGGAAACTCTGAAACCAATATTTCCACTAAAATTTGTGTTAGGGCAGAAAGCATGAAGGATTGGTTGGGCACACAGTTGTTGCAATCTAAATGAGTTTACTTTACCAGTAAAATGAGTAGGTACTTGTCTCTGCCTACACACCTGGCTAGAACGCTTGATGGCATCCTCCAGGAGTTAAATAAAATGTGCAGTGTAAATATTTACATTTCAGTAGCGTCTACACTGACTACAGTTTTGCATGAAAGGAGGTGCATCCCTGAGATGCTTAGGACATTTCAGGTTCAAACCATATGGAGAAAATATCAGATGACACTATCATGGTTATACATCTTTTGGTTACTCATACATAATGACATAGGTGAAATGCAGGGATTTCCTGAGGTATATCCAGGTTCACCCTACCTAGCTTCAGATGCTGAGATGCCCAGGTCAGAATTCTAGCTGCCTTAAGTCCCTGTGGCATTCCCAAAGAACGAGTCAGAATTGCTCTCCATAGGTGCCTCTCTCTCCACTGACTGTAGAAGGATCCTAGAATAACTAACCACCAAACGTAGATGGTCTGTTTAAAGGGATGAATTAGGTCTTGTTGCTGTCAGCTCCTTCGAAGTCTCTTTATGACATCCACAGGGTCCACAGCAATTCCAGGTTCAGATCTGCATTCGGTTTGTCAAGGGAAGACCATGTTTTTCCCTAGTTATTCAAGCACAGATTTATCAGTCAGCCCCATGTTACTGTGTTTGCTGATAATCTCAAGATCTCTTTCCTGAGACTGCTGACAGAGGGGTACGTGGTGTAGATCTGCAGGCTGTAGCTAGAGAGAACAGTACTTACAAACAGTTCATTAACTCCACTTGCATTAGGTACTTACACAGCGGATGTTTACTGGCTGCCTTGGCTGGAGTCATAATGGCAAATGGTTGCTAGGAGGCAGGAATGGATTATTACTAAACAGTAAGGGAGAGAATCAGCTTTTCAAAGGGAAAAGTGTTTGTCCCTTTAAAGAGAGAAGTGTGATGTGCAAGTACTCCGTCTTACTAAGAAAAAAAAAAAAAAAAGCCCAGGGCATCCAGTTACCAGGGCAAACCTCACAGGCACGAGAGAAAATTTTAAATTGTAGCAGTGGTTATGCACAGCTCAAACCAGCAGATCCCTACTTTCATTCATGCCTGTAGTTTTGATGTTAGAGTACAAAAAGAAAAAAAAAAGATGCCCTGGTGTTGTAGTTTTGTGTGGGTGTGTTCTGGTGGAGAAGAGGGGGACATTCTGTGATTTATGACTGCACCCCATAGCAGTGACCCACGCTGGGGCAGCTGGGGAAGAGCTGAAGCCCCAAGGGAAAGGACTCACATTGGAGAAGTTTGTGGAGGACTGTCTCCCATGGGTGGGACCCCATGGTGCAGCACGGGGAAGGTGTGAAGGAGTTAATCCCCCCAACCCCCACTGAAAAGAAGGAAAACAACTCCTGAGGAACTGACCAAAACCCCCAGTCCCCATCTCCTCCTATGACACCTGGGAGGACAAAGGGAATGAAATCATGACTACAGTGAAGTTTGCTAAGAAGGGAGGAGTGGCGGGAGGCGTTTTAAGATCTGGTTTTGCTTCTCATTACCCGACTCTGGTGTCACTGGGGGTGCAGGGCAGGGTCATCAATTAGAGAGTTTTCTTTCCTTTATTCTGTGTTGAGTCTGTTCTGCCCATGACACTAATTGCAGAATGATCTCTCCCTGTCCTTTTCTTGACTCCTAAGCCTATCAATATATATTCTCTCCCCTGTCCAACTAAAAAGGGAAGTGATAGAGTGGCTTTGGTGGGCATCTGGCCTCCAGCAAGGGTCGAACCACCACACCTGGCTAAAATTGCACAGAACAGAGTCTGTCTCTTCTATTAGACCAACTTGTGAAAACTGGTAAGTTGGCAGGACTTTATACATTGGATGTTGGAACATGTTTTCCTTTTGGATAAATCATAAATCCTACAACAAGTTTCAATCGAAAGGGTAAGGTATCCTCCTTGGAAACACATACCATGCTTACTCTGTTATTCTTTGAGGTTTTGTAAGGAACCTTTATAATGAAGAAGCAGGTGAACTTTCTGCAGAACAGTCTTTTCAAAGCAAGAATATTGTCAGAGGTAATTTTGTGAGGTGGTTTGTTGTTTTAGTTGATTTGGGGTTTGGCTTTTTTTGGGAGTGTTGTTTGGAGGGGTTTGGGAAAGACTTGTTGGCTGGTTAGTTTTTTTAAGGGATTCTACAGCACTGGAGTGTAGACCACTCCATCAGCGTCTGGAAGGCACTTTCGTCTTCCCTTCCACTGCTGAGATGAATTAAGAGGGAATTCTAGAAACTCTACTTCTTTCCACATGTTTGTGAAATGATTTCACTGACCTCATACAATGTTCTTTGCTACTGCCTTGTGCAATAGCTGCATGGAGCTACCAGCAAGAGTCCAGAGATGGACCACTAAGGTTATTAAAGGATTAGAGCATCTCTCCATTGAGGAAGGGCTGAGAGAGCTGGAGCTGTTCAGCCTAGAGAAGGGAAGGCTCCAGGGAGGGTCTCATCATTGTGTCTGAAGGAAGGCTGTAAAAAAGATGTTGCCAGGCTCTTTCCAGAGGTGCCCTGTGACAGGATAGCCAATGGGCACAAAGTGAAGCACAGGAGGTACCATCAGGAAACACTTTCCTGTTTTACTCTGCAGGTGACTGAGCATAGGAAGAGGTTCCCCAGAGAGGTGGTAGAGTCTCCTGTCTTGGAGACTTTAACAGCTATCTGGACATGATCCTGGGGAACTGAGCAGGAACTTTGGAGCAGGTGACCTCCAGAGGTCCCTTCCAACCTCAGCTGTTCTGAGATTCTGTACATATGTGGGCCTGAAGGGCATCTATGGATTTTTGGTTTTCAAAGCTCAAGGGAAGAAAGCTGCCCTTGAATATGTAAGAGGATGTTAATGTGGAAGAGATCACTCCCAGCTTATCTTTGGATGTCACTGTCCTTGCATATTGTTGAGGAATACACACAGTAGCACTAACACTTGCAGGACATGGGGTCTGTGGGCCAAGCTGAGCCACATGCCTCCTAGGCAAGAGGAATAGCTGAGAACAATTGCTACTGATACTTGTTTGCATACCCTTGAATCAGCTTGCTTTGGCTTCTTTCCAATGCTGGGACCCAGCTGCCAAAAACCTGGTTTGGGTTCAACTGATCTTTTGTTTACTTTCTATTTTAAATGTCACAGACCCAGAAGGTTAAAAAAGCAAAGGAGACAACAAATTTAATGACAAGGATGAATAAAAGTTAAGTAGATTTTCTTTCATATGTGGGATGCGGATGTTCATAACCAAGCATGTTTGGTAAACATCTGGCCTATATCCCACTAGTACATCATGCTTGAAAGAAATCCTATACACGTAGGTTGCTCTTCTCTCTCGAAAGAGGCAGCCTGTGATCCAGGAGACAGAGCTCTAAGGAGTCCCACTGGCTTTTGGCAGTGACTTTAAATCCTTTCCATAGCCTTTCCCTTGCAGATTCATCAGACAAACAATAAACCACAATTCCGCCTATTTAATATGAAAAGAAGTTTTCATAAAACTTCCAGATAAGTTGAAATTCTATTTGTATATTCTCAACTGAAGAAAGATCATGTGAAAATTACCTAGGACCCCCTGGTATGAGGGTACAACAATCTTTTTACTGAACAGAAGAGGAAGAAACACGGTGGATGTCCTCAGATACTTATGTGTAAAATAACTCTGCAAGTATTTAACCCAAAGCATCCTGGCAAAACAGAACTCTGCTTTCCCAGTCAGTTCCTCTCAGAATTTAGTTTTCATGCTCTTGATCATACCTGCATCCTTTGCTGTGACAGGATCTTTTCAGCATGATACACATGCCACATCCGTAGTTGCATTCAAAGACTTGCCCAAGCAGTTGTGGAACCCTATTAGGGTCCCTTAATATGGAAAGTGTGTTTGAAGCGTGGGCAGAAAATGAAAATATTACATGGTCCAGAGTCCTCTGTTTTCAAACCTAATACATGGACATATATTTATATATAAATGATACATGTATTTATATATAAAGTGTGCCAAATCTGGTCTCTCTGTATGAACTGAGAACTGTAAAGTTACTATGATGTGTGTAGGGTAAATGCTTCCTGCTAGTATTTTAAAGAATACAGAGGCAGGCTTAAAATAGTGCACCAGCCCAAGAGGTTTTTAAATAGCACAGGAAATGTGATGAACTCTGAGTCCACCAGAGACAACACAGGAAAAGGAAATCCGGAGATCAGATAAGGCTTTGGTAGAAGGCATGATGGTGGGATAATTTCTTCCTCTGGAGGTTATCATGTTTGATTCTGATACAGCTAGATTCTCACTAATAAAGACGAGATTCTACCATGATAGTTTATACTCTCCTAATTATAGAGCTGTTTCTGTGGTAACAGGTAGAAACCGTCTTGGTTTGGTGGGTTACTGCATGTGTATCTTTAATATAAGAGGAATAAGTAGGAAGCAAACAGTGATTTGTAGAAAACAGGCAACACAGGAACTCTGTCCCGCTGCCATGCTTGAATACACTGACAAAATAAAAATTGGTAAAAACACAATTCTGGCTACTGTTTAAAGAAATTTACCTTATAAACTTAGAGCTTCAAGCTCCAATAGCCTTCATATGCCATCAAACACCATAATTAATTATAGTACTACAATAAGAACAGTATTCCCCATTGTGACAGAGGGGGAAAGCCTTATTCTTATTACTGATACATTGCTGTTATTAACAATTACTGCAGTGTCCAGCTCCCTCCCCTTTGTCTGTTGATTTATGTGGGTGTTGTCTCACAGAATTAGCTGATAATCTCGTTATAGATAATCCTGTTTGTTCCTTCTACAAAGCAATCTTGTCATGACTGGCAGAGCTCCCTTTTGTTCCCATTTCTCTTATCCCTTAGTTATTTCAGAGAAATATTTTTCTCGAGAAAACATGGACTTTCAGAATGGATGCTTACCCTGTGTACTGGCCATAATTCCAACCTATTCATGTCCCTTTACCTTTCAAAAATATTTTCTTTGAGCTAAACAGCATACAAATATTGGCTGTAGCTCCTTCATGTTCAGTTCACATAATTACACATAATTCTGAAGAAATTAAAGCTTCTCAAATGATATTTTGGGCTTGCATTATCTTTTATGCCTTTAAAAAGTGGTCTCCCCTACAAGATTTCTTTATGGGCAACAAAGTAAAGAAGGCTCAAAACTACATTGCCTACATACAGTCGTGGTAGTCAGATACTAAGGTGCTTAGTAAGGCAGACTCACTTAATCCAGGATATTTCTAAAGCATAACTAATCTTGAGTATATTTTTGGTGACTAGCAGCTCTTAGTGAGGTTACTAAATGTGTGCAAAGGTTGTTGAAGTGAGTGCAAGCATTAGGAGCGTGCACACAGTAAACATGATGCTAAACAGCAGCTGTAAAACAAGGTATATACTTTGTATATACCATATCTACTATTTACCTTGTTATGTGCTTACTTGTATTCAACAATAGCATACCTGACTTAATGATGATTTACACAAATATTCTTTGTACTTTTGTTTTTTTGTTTAGAGCTTGTGAAAAATGCCAAGGAAAATTAAGATTTTGTGCTTATTTTATATGACCTATAAAGTGAATATACCTGTTTTGTGAGTTTGTTTTAATCAGATAATCCTATTTGGAAGGTATGACTTTCAAAAGTACATCAGCACACCCTATTTAGCACAATAGGTTTTGCAGGTAAAGAAGGGTCACAAATTTCTTAATCGTACCTTTTAGACAAAAGCTGTAATCTAGTTAGGTATACTGTAATTCTTCATCATTAGTTATTATAGAATTTCTACACAAAATGGGGCCAGAACTGTAGGGGAAAGTAATGTCTTATTTTGATTCAGCCTGGAAAAAAGCAGATAAGGTTTTTGGGCAGGTAACAAGAATAGTTCCACTCAAAAAAACCCTTACCTTTAAACTTTTGGAATAACAAGTGCATGGGTAAGACTATTTACAGCCTTAATGCTACATATGCATTGTACAGGAGGAAGCAATTTCAGCAGTTACACAAGCCGCCATTACATCCTCTTCCCGTATCCAGTACCTCAAGACAGCCGGTCCAGAACTGCCATGCAAGGCAACAGCGGTTGTCCATTCCCTATAATCATTTATATTTATATGTATAAAGTGCCTATCACCGTATTGATAAACATTCTTTGGAACCACTCTGATGGCAGAAGTAAGAACATGAGTCAGCCTGTCAGCTCAGCAATACCTTGAGGCTTTGATCAGGATCCACTAAACAGACAATCCCCACCAGCAAAATTTTCATTCTAAAGAGGAAAGACCATCCAATTGTGACAATACAGAATGTAACCCAAGGGAGAAGGCAAAAGGTCTCAATGCAGCCCCTAAAGACATAGCATGTTATGAGGACAGTTAAGTGGCTACATATTAGAGCCCATATTTCAGTACCATGTTACTAGTGAGAACTTCTACAGCAGAGTTAGTTGCCATGTAGCTGTCTAGCTGCTTAACATCTTTATGTTTGACTTCCTGAATTTAATGTTTCTGATCTTTCTACCATGAGGCATTAGGCCTCTGCGTTGGGTTCACTCAAAAGTCAGGCAGCAAGATGAGGTCCCTGTAAATTAAAGAGACGGTTTTACACCCTGACTCAAATATATTTAAAGAAGAAAGAATTTAAGTCCATTCCTGCTACACACACACAACCCCACCCCCCACCCCAGTTGTGCGCTCTAGTTACTGCTCTCCAAAGTGGATCATTTTATACTAGTAGATATTTTAGACTATTCAAGTTTTTTCTACTTATCATAGTGCTGAAATACCTGGTTGGATCAGGCACAGGAATCCCAGTACTCCAGAATTGTGTCCTAAGTATCAAGAGACAGAAGTAGTTCTCTTTTTCTTGCCTTAAGAGTATCTCAATAATTTCCATGGAGCGATGTAACTTCTACAGAAAAAAAAACGAAGAAAATTGCCCCATCTGAGATAGGAAAAATCTGCTCTCAAATTTGATCCAGAGGAGATCCCAGCACAATATGAGTGCTTTAATTAACAGGCTATTAGGTTATTAATGGAGACCATATTTTCATGAGAGAAGCTGACCTGGAAACAAATGGATCCAGCTGAGATGCTGATGAGCAGAAATAAGAAGCATTCACATGCACATGCACACACACACAAGCACACACAGACTCCATCATCATGTGAAAGGAAACATTTCCCACTAAATGATACTAGTGTGGGGAACAGGAAGGCTGTGACCAACCTGGTAAATACAAATTATCTTATGGTTTCCTTTTGAGCAGCTCTAAGCAGTTCCAGTATTCCTAGTTCTGTGTGTTGGCTTCTGGACTTCCAATACCTAGGTCTGTCACAGGCACAAGATGTGTGTTCAACCAAGTCCCATAATTTCTGTCATGATGAAGTTACACATTCTCAATGATGACTGTTGCAGTTTTCAGTATCAGTGGTGTTCTCAAAGATTTATAGCTGTAGAAGCATGTAAAACTGAGCCCAGACCTAACTGCCATGCTAGTGTCTTGTGCTTTACAAGGTCTCTTTTTCTCTACTCACCCGTTGCACTATGGAAATGATTACTACACTAGGGAGGCCAGATCTGCAATCAAGTTGCAATATCCCATGGTTGTATTACTGCATGATAACAGTAAGAATCCATTAGAAATGCACCTACTAAAATGACATAGGAAGTGTGCCAAGTGCTTACCTGTTTCAGAATTTTCCTCAGTTTAACTGGATTCTCTTCTTTAAAAAACTAAGAGCTCTTGTTGTGCTGAATGCTAGCTGATCACATTCCCTGGGTACTTCAGGATGTTGGCACCTTGACTTCAGAAGTCATGGCAGTCTAGTGAAGTTCCCACTGAAAGGAAAATAGGAAACAACCCCATTTCTGAAAATAGAACAAAGGAAGACCCGGGGAACTACAGGCTGTCCATTCTTACCTCTGTGCCCAGCAAGATCACAGAGCAGGTCCTGCTGGAAGCTATGCTCAGGGACATGGAAAACGAGGAGGTGATGGGTGATAGCCAACATGGCTTTACTAAGGGCAAATAATGCCTGACAACTTTGGTGCCCTTCTATAATGGGGTTACAGCAACTGATGTAATTTCCCTGGACTTGTGCAAAGCATTTGACACTGTTCCACACAATATCCTTGTCTAAAATGGATTTGATGGATGGACCACTCGGTGGATAAGGAATTGTTTGGATAGTCACCCTCAATGAGTTGCAGTCAATGACTCAATGTCCAAATCAAGATTACTGATAGGTGGTGTTCTGCGGGGGTTGGTGCTGACACTGGCACTGTTTAAAATCTTTGTTGGAGACATGGGCAGTGGGATAGAGGGCACCCTCAGCAAGTTTGCTGACAACATCAAGCTGTGTGGAGTGGTTCACACACTCAGGGAAGGGATACCATCCAGAGGGACCCTGACAGGTTTGAGAGATGGGCCTGTACAAACCACTTGAAATTCAACTAGGGCAAATGCAAGGTCCTGCACGTGGGTTGGTACAATCCCAAGGACAACTAGAGCAGCCCTGAGAAGGACTTGGGCATGTTGGTGAAAGAGAAGCTCAACAAGCAATGTAAGCTTGCAGCCCAGAAAGCCAAGTGTATCTTGGGCTGCACTGAAACCAGTGTGACCACCAGGTTAAGGGAGGTGATCCTGCCCCTCTGCTCTGTGACACCCCACCTGGAGTACCGCATCCAGCTCTGGGGTCCCCAGTACAAGAAAGATACTGAGTTATTGGAGCAAGTCCAGAGGAGGGTCACAAAGATGACCAGAGGGTGGAAACACCTTTCCCGTGAAGACAGGCTGAGAGAGCTGGGTTTGTTCACCCTCTAGAACAGAAAGTTCCAAGGAGACCTTCTAGTAGCCTTCAAAAAACATCCTAGCACTCCAGGACATGGTTTAATTGACATGGTGGTATTGGACAAGCAGTTAGACTTGATGATTTTAGAGGTCTTTTCCAACCTTAAAGATTCTATGATTCTATCATTCCAGTACCTGAAGGAGCCTACAGGAAAGCAGGAAAGGGACTGTTTACAAGGGCATCTGGTTAGAGGATGAGGGGAAATGGCTTTAAATTAAAAGATGGTAGATTTAGGTTAGTTATTAGGTTGTCAGCAACTGTGGCTGCCCCCAAAGGCAGGTCGGATGTGGCTTTGGGCAGCCTGGGGTAGTGAATGGTGTCCGTGCCGATGGCAGTGGAGCTGCGACTAGGTGGTCTAGTGACCCTTCTAACCTAAGCTAGTCTGTGATTCTATGGTTCTATGTGAGGTAATGGCTTTTTCAGACAGCTGCTCTTCCTTCTGCTGCCCCTCTTGCCAATTCCATCCTGTTTACCTCATCTCTATTTGCTTTTACCTGTAGAAGTGTTGCAAAACTCCGCAGTTGGGAAGTTCAGGGATGGAGTCAAGGAAACACTTGAGTACCCTCTCCAGGTCAGGCCTCGGAGGCAAGCGTGTACGGATGCTCACCATGTGCAACTGTTGAGTACAACTTAGTTCAGGCTACTGAGTGCTCTGTTGGGGGATTTGTCAGAGTCTTCTGTATTGCACAGAACCATTATCAGTTTTGAGATAATAACTCAACAGAGCGTCCTGAAGAATAGAGAGATGTTTTAATTCTACTCTCAAATCCATCTGTGTTGAGCAAAGATACTGAGTATCCATCCAAATTAAAACTTCCTTATATAATTTTCTGAATCAACCTTTTATAGGTGGCCTGCTTTTTCTTGAAGTGCTTCACTTCTTCATTGAAGCTGTGATCCTGGCATCTCAACAAGAGGAAAGTATGCCTGTTCCCTAGTATTACAAACAATGGAATTTGAGATAAAACCATTCTGAGGAGAAACAGTTTCCTTTTAATTAAATTAAATTTAGTTAAATTAGACATGCAGTGGCAATACCACCCTATAGATATACATACTTGGTCATGGACATATAGACAGATATCCACAGAGTGGGTATTCATGTTCTTTATATTTAAAAGGACACATAGAGGTTTTTTGCTTTACAGGAATTCCCACAGACTTCTAGACGCGACACTGATGAGAGCATGCTGTCTCTTGCCTGAACAATTTCAACTGATTTTATTAAGAAAAAGAAATCATGGAATAGCATCTGCTGCAAAAGACAGTATCTCTCTTTCTTATTCTGATATAATAAGTGCTGACAGAAAAGATCATAGAAGTATACCTTCTGCAAGATGTCTCAAATTCTCTGAGAGCTGCATTTGTATCAGAAGCAGTGTGGCCAGTAGGTCTGGGGAGCTGATTGTGCCCCTGTACTCAGCATTGGTGAGGCTGCACCTCGAGTGCTGTGTCCAGTTCTGGGCTCCTCACCGTAAGAAGGACATTGAGGTCCTCAAGTGAGTCCAGAGAAGGGCAGCCAGGCTGGTGAAGGGGCTGGAGGAGCCGAAATCCTATGAGGAGCAGCTGAGGGAGGTGGGGATGTTCAGCCTGGAGAAGAGGAGGCCGAGGGGAGACCTTATCACCACACACAACTACTTGAAGGGAGGTTGCAGAGGGGTGGGCAATGGTCTCTTCAGCCAAGTGACAGGGGAAATGGCACAAAGCTGTGCCAGGGCAGGTTCAGATTAGATGCTAGGAAAAAAAAATTCACTGAAAGAGTTGTCAGGGTCTGGAACAGGCTGCCCATGGAGGAGGTTGAGTCACCATCTCTGGATGTGTTTACAAAAAAAGGGTAGATATAGGATGGGAACAGTTGGACTTGATGATCTCAAAGGTCTTTTCCAACCTTGTGATTCTGTGATTCAGTGCTGTGTTTGGGCTGTAATTTTGAACGAGTACAAGGATGTAGGTATTCAAAGCAAACTAGCTGTATCTTAAACTAGTGAACTTCCAGTGCATTAGGAATGAATACATAAATGTGTTCACTGCAAAGATATGCCTAACAGCATAAAAGATGAATTCTGCACTGATTGTGCTAGTTGTGATAATAGCCTTCAAGAATCTTGCAAAGTGTAGGACCAAAAATAGTGAGTGGTGGGTGGCTGCAATACTAAAGTAGAAAAGGAAGATGGGGAAGATGGGAGGGGGATCTAATGGTTATCATATAACAATTAGCAATGACATGAGATTAACTAGGTTTGTCACAGTTAAATATACAGTTGAAAAGCACAGAAAGTTTAATGAAATGTTAAACTGTATCTATTTATCTACAGAGGTGGTTCCTTGTAATCAAATTGCACATTTTGTCTCCAGATGCAACACAAACATTGGAAGCAAAAGATCTGATTGGAGTGATAGGTAGCACAAAACTGATAGGAAAATACAGTAGACAAGTTACAGATACCACACAGTATCTTGTGGGTATCTGAAAGATAGGCTGGAATAGGTGGCAATTCAAAACAGGCTTCAGGAGACATCATGACAGGCTGAACCAAAGAAGATAATTTAGGAGAATTCTAAGTATAAGGAACAAGGGATCACTGAGGAGTTCATAGGAGTGTAACTGGAGACAGACATGCAACAGTGAGAATGGAGCTTCTGAGCTCATCTCATGCTGACGGTGATAAGGTCAAAAAAAAGACCTAAAGGACTGTGCAGCATTTGCAGGATTTGGTAGACAAAGTGGAGCAAGAGGAAAATGCACATAATGTGGGAGTATTTTATGACAGCTACAGCACATGTAGACAAGAATATAAATTGCAAGTGTGAAAAAGAACATAGCTCAACACTGGGAATTTTAGAAATGAATGATTAAAACCAGAGAGATGATGGAAAGGACTTTGTGTGGTGGTGGGATAAGATAGCAAGCTATGCAAACTGACTTTGTGTCCTGGTTTCAGTCAGGATAGAGTTAACTTCATTTGTAGCAGCTGATGGAATGCTGTGTTTGGGAGTTAAAATGAAAGCAGTGCTGATAACACCCTGATGTTCTTAGTTGCAGTCAGACAGTCAAGGACTTTCTTAGCTTCTTCTATTTCTCTATTCTTGAGAAAGGAGGGGCGAAGCCAGGACAGGTGACCCAGATGGACCAAAGAGAGTATTCCATGCCAATTACTTCCTGCCTAGGAAAACGGGGGGACTGTTGGGAAGAAGAAGAGGGGCGGTTTCGGGACGCGTGCTTCCTCTCGGGACGCGTGCTTCTTGGGGGGACGGTCGGGTTCCGGGACAGCTCTGGGTGGTACCTGAGTTGTGTGGTTCGGGGAGAAACTGCATTGTGTATCAAGAGTTTCATATTCTTTTGTTCTAAAGTCCTGTTAGCATTGTTATATTTTATCTTTCTGTTATCTTAGTAAACTATCCTTATCCCAACCCACGGGCCTCTTAGTTTCTTGGTTTTGGAGTTATTTGCCCCTTCCTTTTCCCTTCCCTTGTTTCCCTTTCCCTTTTTCCCTCTTCCCCTGCTCTTTTACTTTAAGAAGCAGGCAACTGCGTGGATCTCGGCCCACAGCCGGGGTGAAACCACGACACTTTGTTAGACTGAAAATAGTGTTTCTCTGGATTTTTCAGTGTATTGAAATAGACAGCAATAAGCACCACAAAACTTCTTGCTCATTACATTTTACAAATTTCCATTTGCAACATCCCTTGCACAGAAAAGACATATCAGCTGAACAGCAATGTGGTTTCTGGAAAATAAAAGCGGGAGTAGACAGGAAGATTGACTCCTCCGTGTCTTCTTAAGATGTTCTGGGAGTCAAGGCACAATTATAGAATTTGCTGGAAGGACTGAAATTAGATGATCTTCACCAGTCCTTCTGATGTTACTAATACTTTTGGTGCCTACAGAAGAAAAAAAAAAGATACAAAGGGTATTTGGTGACTTTAGAGGAAGTAGAAAGAAAATTGGACTTGAGATAAAGACAAAGCCAGCTATAACTTTAATCTGACAGGAGAATTTTAGACAAGCTTCTCTAGCAGCTGATAACTGTAGATAGCAAAACTTTGGTAGTGATGGAGTTCAGAGAATTAACAATGAGAATATCAGTGAGAACACGATGCTAATGCAAATCTTAGGAAATAAATGGAATAGGAATGTACGATCCTTTATTTTAAAATCAGAAGATGAGAGTTTAGGATATACCAGATCATTTTATTTTGGTTTATGTCACAATGACATTTGGTCACGTACTGAACAGACAAAGAAGGAAACTAAATAACTTCAGAAATAAAATACTGCTTAAGGATGTGTGAGTAAGAATTAATTAGAAATGACGAGGGAGTCAATAAAGTACATAAATAGCAATTCAGTGGGTAAAGACTGTGGTTACAATGATCCAAGACAGATCAAGAAGCATCTGGGGAAAGCCTTTCCACTGCTGCTTCAAGCTGGTCAATCAAAACGAAGCAAAGTGGAAACAGTAAATTGAATTTATGTTCTTAACACGCATGACCAGCCACGCAAAAAACATGCCATAACAGGAACCATGAGTCATGATCGCTAAAACCAGGAAAAGGGTAAGGAAGCAAGTAGAGGGGAATGAAATAGACCACCAGCAGAGGCTTGTGCCTTGCAGGCGCAGCCACACTGTAAGGGACAGCCATAGAACAGACAAGTACATTGTGATTATGGTCTGCCAAATGGCGAGCAGGCCGAACTGTAAGCCATATCACCATTTACATCATTCCTAGGTTTACTCATCTAGATCTCAAAACAAACAAAAATGAGCCTCCCAGTCTAAGAGGTTCTACTTCAGCTTGAACAGAAGTGTGGACACATTTCGAGTCAAAAAAGATGTGCCTGTGAGGTGAAAGCGATCTGGGCTGTAGGTGTTCATTATGCACACTGTACTACTGGGCTAGCCACACACAACACTGAAATTAATAACAAAAACTGAGATGTAACTGACTGCTCGTCTGTAATATGCTGGAGAATCTGCACGAGGTGCTATTCTGTCCAGAATTATCAAGCAGACTGTGGATTTCAAGACATTTAATTGCCATTATGAAAGAAAAATCTTTCACACTTATTTTCTGGAGACTATCTTTTTGCCTAAGTATCTGAAAATGTACCTACTGCTGCCCTGAAATGCACAGTAGTGAAAAAACATGCTCCTGGTTCTTGCATTTAAAACATTATCCCAGGAGCTAAATTATACGTCTGCTTTAAGCAATTGTATTTCAAGCAATTCAAACTATCACAGATGCAGTTATATTGTAGCTTTCCTAATATGAGTCCACATTCCTGAAATCAGGACAAATAGGTTTCTTTTGAAGAGCATGTGTAAGTTTTGGATGCTCACGTTTGAGGATGTTCCCCAATGTATCTAAGGCAGCTGAGTGTAAAATGTTCTTGTCCACCCCGACGCAGCTAACCATGGGCAATTGCTAAACTCTTCACTCTGTATTTCATGGAACTGTGAAGGAAGTCTTACCTTTGGGGCTGCAAATCTAGAGGAGGGTATTTCCCTCCTGTAAGTGATTATATAACAGAATTACTTTTAACTAGAAGTTTAAAACAGAAATAAGAGATGCCCTGGTGCCTTCTGGGAAGAGTCAGTGACACAGGGAGAAGAAATTATTTTACACATACCTTCCAGATTTAAGGACAGAGTGCATCAAATGTGACCATACAAGCTGAATGGAATTTGAAGCTGGATCTATATTTTAAGAATACAAAAACAACTTGGGTGAGTCACTGGGGAGGCAAAAGTAACCACAAAGTTTGTGCACAGTCTATACAGTGATCTTGACATGGTTTCCAAAACCTTTAATTTCTGTTGGTTTAGGGGAACTAAACACATCCTTTAAACAAAATGCTCTGTTTTTGCAAAGTTTGTGCTTTGCAAAAATGAAAAAAATACTGAAGACATTAACCCTTCAGTGCTGTAATGACAACAAACGTGGGAAGGTTATCTGCTACTGAAAGCCTTGCATGCAGGCCACCTTGAAAAGGGGCATCTGAGCTACGGGCCTGGCCTGCAAACTACTGCAGAGGGTCCAGTGGAGGGCTGCAAGGATGATGAGGGGACCTGAATGCCTCTTGTATGAAGAAAGGCTGAGGGAGCTGGGTCTGTTTAGCCTGGAGAAGACTGAGAGGGGATCCCATCTATGCTTATAAATACCTGAAGGGCAGGTGTCAAGAGGGTGGGGCCAGGTTCTTCTCAGTGGTGCTCAGTGACAGGACAAAGGGCAATGGGCACAAACCGGAACACAGAGAGATCCAGCTGAACATGAGGTAAAACTTCTGCACGCTGAGGGTGACAGAGCCTGGGACACGCTGCCCGGAGAGGTTGTGGAGTCTTCTTCTCTGGAGATATTCATAACCTGCCTGGATGCTGTCCTGTGCAACCTGATCCAGGTGACCCTGCTTTAGCAGGGGGTTGGACTAGATGATCTCCAGAGGTTCCTTCCAACCCCTGCTGTTCTGAGATTCTGGGATTTGCCTGAGCTGCAAGCATACTATCCCCACCTCTTACAAGGGGAATGAAAGCCTTTCACAGATTTTACTTCGTAAGTGCAAAGTCTGTATCATTTTTTTTCAGTCCCTTGGTAAGACAGTGTGAACTGGAACTTAAGTTTTGGTGGTTTTTACTAGGCTTACTCAAAGTATGCATTATATTTTCAAGGCCATTGGTACTTCAAAGTGTAAGTGCACCTCTCTTTCTTGAAATGAAAAAAAAAATAGTTACCTAAAGTGTCCTGCCCAATTACCTCAATGAAACTGTGTACATGAGACAGCTAATTGCTTCAGCAGCATGTGTGACGGGGCAATAGATGGCTTTTTCACCCCTTCTGTAAAAGCCAAGTCACGCTGGAGAAAGACTTCAAGTCTCATCAAGCAGCAAAAAAGACTGCAGGAGCCTGAATTAGTGCTTGAAGGGCAGTAATTGGGGCACTTTCATGGACTAATGGAAACCTGGGTTCTGGTGCTGCTTAAAGTTCTATTTGTGTGAAACAGCAACTAGATTCACACGCAGTCCCTGGAGCGGGGTCTAGAATTCAGATCTCCCCTGCTCCTGACAAGTACCAAACTTAACACATTGAAATTACATTCTCATCATCTCCCCCATTCTAGCAGTAATCGAGAAAAATCTGTGTCAGTGGTGTTTTGTATTGGCTATCTTTAGGAATCTTTTGCAATGAGAACACTGAGCTAATGCAGTTCCTTGTACTCTGAGCTCAGAAAAATCAGTTATGAAAGCCAAACGCTCAAGGGCGAGGCAATGTCTGACTTTGAAGCGTCTAACAAAGAAGCAGATATTGGGACCCAGGGTTTCCAAAAACTCATTCAAAGCCTCCTCTAGCCTCAGGTCTGTTTATCTCAATAGGCATGGGAAAACAGCTCACAGCATCTGGAACAGAGTAATTTCCTGCAAACTAATATTCAAAATCGTAAACCTACACTCATGTAATGTTACTACATGTATGACCCCCTGGCTTATTAAGTACTGTGTGTTAAGGATAAGGCTGACAGAAAATGATACAGATGCTGTTTAGAGTACAGGAGGAAATATGCTGAAATAAGTCATTATTTGGCTATTATCTATGTAATCCAGGGGCCAAAAATGTTGAGAACAGATTATTCCTCCCTGTGTATATTGAGGAAGAAAAGGTTACCCAAGGTTTTCTATGCATTTGGCTCAGGGATGCTGCAATACAAGAACATGTGATTTGCTAGGGAAATCCTATGTGACTCTTCTACCAAAGCTAACCAAGTAAACAAGAAGTGAGCGGGAACTTTCTGTACAAGGACTTTTACTGGAATCATTCGGAAGCTTTTGAATATACTCAGGCTTCCCTGGGAGGTTCCTTCTGTGTTAGATCTGTTGCTGCAGGCATCATCTCTTAAACAAATGAACTCTGAACAACTTAAGCTTTTGGACTTCAGGGAAAGGCTTTTCACCCCTTCAGAAGTTTAGGGTCATGTCATCATACTGATTTCTATGTGGGTTGATAGACTTCTGCAAAATATACTCTACACTTCTATTCTTTACAGGAAAGAAATAGCTTAAAAATAATTTATTAAACTTTTAACCATAACATTCTTGCTGATAATCTTCATGTATAATATGAGTGTCTTTACAAGGCCGCAGTACATCTTGTTTGCATATTTCCACATGTGGCTTTTCAGACATTCAAGCTGGCATTGGTCTCTGTCATTAAATCTAAAATGATTCAAAACTTCCTATCTTATTCTAAGCCTTCATCTATGAAAACCACCAGTGTAATTCTTTTCTTGACTCCAATGAAAAGCATATGGGCATCATTGAATGCTGAAAGCTCAGGCCTATTGTAACCAAGTTATGTCTCTCAAGAGAAGAAAAATTCTTCATGGAAAGAGTTGTTGGGATGTGGAACAGGCTGCCCAGGGAGGGGGTTGTGTCACCATCCCTGGAAGTGTTTAAAAGATGGGAGATGAGGTACTTAGAGATATGGTTTAGTAGAGGACAGGAACAGTTAGACTTGATGATCTTAAAGGTCTTTCCCAACCTAGTCATTCCGTGATTCTGTGAAGTCAGTGCAAAGTGTTCTTAAAAATTCACAAACAGAAGACATAAAGCTTAGTGCTGAGAAAGTTTTAACTGACCAAAGCACCTCAGCTCACTTTTAGAAATTACAGTTCTCGTTCTTCACTGATGTTTGCAGAGGTACATCAAGATTTACTCAGTTCCTGTAATAGAATATGGACATTTTTTTAATTATTATTATTATTTAAAAATACATTTCCTGTATTCTAATATCAAAGGGGTTGTATTCTGGATTTTTTGATGGTATGTCTGGGTGTATTTACCCTTCTTTTTCTCTGTGTTTCTTCTCATGTCATTTCCTTGTGCAAGGATTTGCACATTATTTCAGAGGGAGGATCTCCACTCAGAACTGTTGCTTTCAGAAACAAACATTAATGGTGGGCACACATCACCTCTAAAATTGATCTTGTCTTTATTGACTGTTGGGCTATGCTCAGTGACAAAAGCAGGGCAATATTTTTATGCCAAAGTTTGGGAACCACTGGGTTTGTGAAGCTGTGTCTATTGTCCTCAGACTAACTGTCCACTTTTCCACCACTGGAGCCCCATGCTTTCCATCGGTTCCCTGTACAGTAATATTATTGTGAAAATTATTGACACATACACTGACACTTCTAAATTGTTTCAATTAAGAATATAAAAAAACCCAAAACAACCCAAACCTCTTCAACTCCATATATTAGTACAAGTCCTACTTGTTGAAGACTGGCACCATGTTTTGAGGTTGGCTGCCTACTCTCAGGCTGTAGCAGTAACCAGGATAACAGTGAAACACCACTGAGGACATTGAGCAACTGTTCAGTACTCAGTAGTTACTTTGTATACTATCCTTTTGGGTAGTTTCCTATGAGCCTTCCAAATGATGTTACCTCTCCTGCCCCACGATTAATTTGGGCAACTCAGAATATGCTGGCTGTAGAGGATGATACCCATCCAGAGAAGGTGAGAGTGATAGATCTCTTGTGAGGTATTCTATTTTACCTGCAAAGAACCTAGCTACCCCTGGGTAGACTGGAGTCCAAGAGCTGGAATCTCTTCCACTGATTGTAATTCCCTGTTTCTTTCAGCCAGCATTCCCAGGAGCTCTCATCTAACTTGCTCAGGTGCTTGTGGCAAGTGCTTCTGTGGTGACAGCTAGCATTTCAACACTACTTTCTCTTTGTGCTAATTTCTTCATCTGTTGGCTATAGAGACCCTCACAAATATACACCACAAGACTCCTCCCAACAAACCTTTGAGGTAGTCAAAATATATCTAAATTGAAACCACTTTCTGCCCTTTTTGGGTTGGTTTTTTTTTTTTAGAAAGTAACAGTAGACTCACACTTTCCTTGGACAATTTTTGGTTTCAGTTCCACTCTTCTGAAGAAGAGGGAAACTGGATAAATGTATTAAGGATGCTGAAACACCTCAAGACAGTCCTATGACAACCAGAGTCTTTTATATGTCTTTTGCAGGCCTGTGAGATCAGTGCCAAAAGATGTGCTTTGTAGAGATTCCAAGCTCTTGTCGTCAAAACCATGTCAATAGTATCACACCCCCAAGTATAATATCTGAGGAGGCAGATATTGCTGAAGCCTCGGGCAGCTCTATGCACTTTCTTTTCTCCAGGTCTGGATCAGCACATCCTCTCTTGCCTTTCAGAAGACATTAACACCTAAGGTTTTGCTGGTTGAATGAGTAATTCAAAAATAGTGTAAAGGAGGTCCTCCTCTGCCCATGGAATGTCACAGATACTTCTTTATCTAAGCAATTGTGGAATTTTTTAGATGCTATAGATTCATTCTTCTGATCTAATTAGGCTCGGATAAGAGATATTAAAGGTCACAAAAAGCATAGACTAGAAAGGTAATATTTTGCGGAACATATGCTCTTGATAGAGTTAATTGTTACTTCTGAGTTTGGTAAAACCAAACTGAGTACTTGTGTTAATAAAGCAAAAGAATACATAAAGTGTACCAGTCTGAAACTAAGGGAAAGCTAATTTCTGTAATTAAAGAAACCTATGCAATTTAGATGGTACAGATTGGTCAGCAATTAATCCTAATTTATTGACATTATTTGGAAACTGCCCAATGTTGTTTCTCTTTTGCCTAAAAAAATGACGATTTCATGCATAAAATCATTCCTCAAGAAAAAGCAAAGAGTGTTGATCCTTGTAAAGACTATTCAGTGCTGTGTTAATTTAAAAAGTAAAATTGCAAAATCACAAATTGTGTGTTAATTACATTTGTTTGCAAGAGCAAGCATTAACACATCTTTTAAGCATTGTTAATTGGCTTTTGGAAATAAAATTATGGGGGAGGAATGAGTCATAGTGGTAAAGTATCAATCTTTCTAACGATAAAGTCACTAAAGTCATCCTCTCTGCTCCATGCATCTTCTTCTGGAAAAGCTTTGCACAGGCATAGGTCATACAGTAGAGAGTTCAATTCATTCCTCAGTAGAACTGACAGCAAAAGTCTTCATAGAACAGATCTACTCCTGCAGGCGTCAAAGACAAAGGTTCACAGTCATTGTGCCTAGCCAGGTTTGACATTAAACATTCGTGCTAACAAATGTTGAGCTGAGTTTTGTCCCTTAATAAAATTTCAGTTACATAGCTTTATCTTTCCAGTTGGAAGCTGCAAATGACTAGCTAAACACAAAGATAACCTTTCCTCTCTAATCTTTGGAGTCCCATGCTTCCCATTTGTTTCCAGTACAGGGATTTCCTGTGAAAGTTATTTCTCTGCACAATGCTGCAGTTACAGAAGAAAGTTTAAGACTTTTCTAGGAGGCTATTTAGTGGGTTCTTTCTGCAGCTTGTGGTTTATCCCAAAAGGTAGGAGTAGCATCACATTGGATCACTGACAGCTGCAGTATGAAATGAGGGCTAGCTCTCCAGAAATTTCTGTGGCACTTGGGGCCACAGAGGGAAGCCCTCTGTGAGAAAGTGCAGGAGTAGCTCTTTAACCAGCCTCACAATAATAAAACAAAAGAGCAATAGGGAAAGGGAGAGCATAAATGCAAAAATAATTAAAAAAACCCCAACCAAAACATGTAAAGAGAGGTAAGAGCATTTGCAGAGCTGCAGCAAGACATTTATTTTGGTGACTGAGGTAACACTGTCACTCAAACTTTCTCTTCTTAAGCTGAAACACTTGTATCTGCGTCAGTCTGAGACTGTGATGAGTAATTCCCATTGAAAGCAGACCTTATTCTTGTTCTTCCTCTTACCAACTGTGGGAATCCATCTCACAGGTGAACTGGCACAAACTCTGCCTGAAGCTTTGGGTACACTCCCTCTTTCTGGAGCCTGAGCCAGCTGCCCTACCAGGACAGACATCACATCCATGCACAGTAACACGCAGCCAGCCCGTAGTCTCTCTGGCAACCACTACTGGGGGGTGGGGGGGAAACAACAATGATTTATGCAACCTCGGTCATCTGTGGAGGATATAAACTTGTCTGCTAATTTTGCAGTCTCACTCTGGAGTTGTGGGCATGGAAGCAGGGAGATGCCTGCATTGGTATCACCGCAGGACAGTGCTGCTCTGTACTCCCAGCTCAAAACACAGTCAGCCCTTACATCCTGAGAGTCACCTTTACTCATTGCTGCTGGGCTTTGGCTGGCATATACCAGTGGCTACTGACTGTAGCTCCCGCCTCCTCCAGATGTGGAAGGTTTGGGGAAAATTTTTACCACTTCAGCCTTAAAGAAAAACCTGCTACCGGTAAAGCTTGTGTTAAACTGTAGAAGTGGAAACTTGAGCAGGTATTTCTGTCCGGGCTCTCTTGTGTGGGTTTTTCTGTGGGAGGAATTGGGCCGTTCTGGAATAGCTTGACACAAAGTGTTGTGTCCCTCTGAGGTCTGGGAAAGTGGTAGGATTGCACAAGATGGGTCAAGGTTTCTGCCTGTAATAAGGGGCAGGGTGAATCATAGTCTGACTGACACAGGTAAATACAAGTTTCTTCCCAGCTTCCTCAGAAAGACTAATTCTTCTGTGTGAAAAACAGATGGCCTCTGATTACTCAAAATTCTCAACAAATGCATGTCCTGGAGCAGGGAACAGAAGTTTGCACTTACCCCTCCATACCCAGGCATAATCCCCTTCTGCTCGAGCCTTTCTTTGCTGCCTCTGGAGCTTCACTTTTCCTTTTTGAGGGATGGCCTCTGATTCAAAAGCAGAGTGGACAGTGCCCTCTAGCCTAATGAGATGGTCAGAGCACCCTGCAGACATGGGAAACATCCTCTAGAACACCCTCGCCCATTGCACCCAAGTTCCTCCACCACCTAAACAAGTTTTCAGGGGTTTCAGGCCACAAATGCCAGTGAGGGAGGCCTGAAGATGGTGAGCAGGTAGCACAAGATGTAACACAGAAGACTGATGTCAGTGCCATTATCTCCAAAGCCAGGGGGTAATCCCTCTAAACATGACTAACACAGTGAAGTCATCCCAAAGGTCAAGTTCTTCACTCTTCCTTCGCATCAGTCTTGCTAATTACAGGCACAAGAACAAAGACTGTATGTAAGACCAAGGGGTCTAGAACAAGGCATGGTGGAACTGCTGACTGCTGGGGCCTATCAAAAGATGGACAAAACAGCTGTGTAGGAAAAGCAAAACTGAAAAAAGCAATAAGACAACAGGAATTTCATTTTGTTTAGAACATGTGCCCTGTGCTCAGCTAGGCACTGTATGGGTTTGTAATTATATATTTCAGGTTCACCAAAGAGTATGTCTGGGCTTTGATTATTTCTTTTTGAGTTCTCAATTTTCTTTTAAATGAAGGAGGACCAGCAGTCTAACCAAAGTATGAGGAAATAAAAATGCTGAGTGCTGCAATGCCCATCACTTATGCATGTTCAGCTCCAGGCTGCATTCCACAGCAGTGCCATGCATAAACCGGGGAAGAGGTACACGCTCAAGAGGCATTCAGCACCTGGAGCCTGCAGCATGACAAAACAAAACACCTTTGCTGGGGATTCACTGAAGTGCCTCTTAAATTTGAATTAGGACCCTAATAAAGGCTTCCTGGATGTATGTTATCATGAAAGCGAGGTAATCCTCCTGGGCAATGTAGTCTCCATGTTCCAGCTGGTACCCAAAAGACTTGTTTATAGAGGTTTGCGGTGGATGAGCATTGCATCCCGTGCTCACAAAGAATGGGACCCAGGTGATCTTCACAGTTAGGGACACAGCACTGCTCCCTCAACTGTCACAGCAAGAGACAAAAGGCAAGTTCCCTTTTTTCCTCAGGTTCTTAGTGTCTGTCCATCTACTGCCAGTGTGCTTTGGTCCCCGGCCATGCCTGAAATACTCCGGTCTAGTGGCTAAGGCACATAGCTGACAGCTGAACTCACCACCTCTCCCAGACTGAGGACAGCCTAGAGCCCAGGACTGTGGTTTCACATGCAGCAAGAGTGCTCCTTCAACTTTGGCCCTGGGCTTTTACACTCCTGCCCTATAGCCCTTCAGGCTCTGCCCTTGGCTGTTTATTCCTGTTTGTTCCCACCTCCTGCCAGCCTTCTAGCAGCTTGATTTTGTGTTCAGTGTAATTCACTGCAGACGAACTATCCTGTCTAAAATATACCTTGAGGGGAGGTTAATTAAAAGGAAAAAAAAAAAAGAAAAAAGGAACTGAAGGAACTGCTTCCTTGATCTGTCTTACTGTGTGTGCATGGAAAGATTTATGCTAGCGCAATGCAGGACAGGATCACAGAAGTGACATAATAGATGCTCAAGTTCATACTGCTGGCAGAAAAAGTACCTGCCA
The DNA here is from genome assembly GCA_027925045.1 of Hypotaenidia okinawae. Taxonomy (NCBI): domain Eukaryota; kingdom Metazoa; phylum Chordata; class Aves; order Gruiformes; family Rallidae; genus Hypotaenidia; species Hypotaenidia okinawae. Next base: position 17,711,801 of record BSDF01000005.1, on the reverse strand, counting down.
AACTGATCTAGGCCAGCACATGTGTTAACTCAGGCTGTGCCTCGTGCACTCAGTGTTAACTGTTTCCTGACTCCCTGTGAGCCATTCTGAGAGCCAGGAGGACCAGAGCCAAGTGTGAATGGGAATCAGTTCCAGCTGGGTGCTGACAAGTCAGGTTCTATGACACCAGGATGGTTGCTCTCTGCATCTCAGATCACCCAAGTGGGGATGGAAGCTGCCTAGACATCCACCCTGGCAAAGGCAGGGAACAAGACAGAGCATGCTCAGCCACACCATTTTCAGCATGTATGTCTATTTCTGATGCCTCCAGTGCTGTCCACACATGTTCCAAGAAGTGTTTTACAGCAAATAGTTTTCTGCCCAAAGAAGCTTAATCTTGCAGCTCTGATGCTTCAACAAATCATTCTCTGGGTGGGCAGCTCCTTTGGCTTTGCTAGGGATGTTCAGAGGTAGATTGTGATCTGTGTTGAACTGAAAACTAGTGAAAGCAAAGGTGCTCGTTATGCCAGGAAGGGAGGGTGTGAGGATGTACATGGGTATGCAGTTAACTGGGTGCTACGTTGGGATTCTGCATTGCTGTTAGAGATGGTTTTGTTTAAAACTAAAAATGCAACAGGGGACAAAATATAGGTCCACCTTGATGGAAACTCCTGGAACAGATACAGAACTTGCCATAATGTTTAACCTGATGCAAACAATCCCTGTTTTTACAAAATCATCTTTTAAACTGACTTTAAGATATGCTGGGATTTTCTTCACTAGAGTCAAAAATTCTGGTTTGTGTACAAATACAGACCTTTTACTAGCCTGCAAGCACTGTCATTAACCAGGACAAGTGAGACACACCGAACAATAATATGTCCAAAGTCAGGTCCAGACAGGATAAAGCTGCTTCTAGTAAATGTGTTTTGCCATTGTATCCTTCAAGGCCACACCTTAGGGTATCCCATTATTTAATAAGGTAATATCTCAAGCTCTGATGGACTGCTAAGTGGTATTGTACACCTAAGAAACAACATGGAAAGGCTGGCAGAAGGAATGCTAAGAAACAGGTAAATACAGAACTTCATATGCTTCTGAAAAGCATTTGTTACGTATCTCCACCTGCCTTCTGGCTGAGTTGTCTTTGACTCACTACTTTTACACTGATGCACTAAAATTTGGTTTCCAGCAGTGACTGGGCTTATAGCTCAGTCCAAGGGTAGTATAGGAGAAGGAATATTTACTTCCCTGGATACGGTTCAGTGGGGAAGGAGGGTGTTGCTGCCTGGAAAATTTGTGCAAGGAGAATTTTAAGAATCCTAACCACTTATTCAGGATTCACTGATGCTGGCAGCTAAGCTGAGCTACATGAATTCTGGCTGAATGGCTCCTGTTGATGTAGAGATCAGCTCTGGAGTGCATGCAAAGTTCATAACAGCTAAGGGTGCTAAAAATTCATCAGACATGTTCAGGCCATGGACTGAAGCTCAGGAAATCTGAAGTATCAACTTGTTAACTACTCAGTACAGGGGACAGAGTGTGGAATCTCATCGAAATAGAGAAAGCATGGCAATCTCTAGCTGATAAACTGGTGAGCAGAAAGGTATGGCTGACAGGAACGGCACTGCACTGGCAACAGTGCCAACACCACAGCAGCAAGAACTGCTAAATAAGGAGCACAGCTGAAAGTTGCACAGAGCAAGGCAGTGTGTTGGAATGCAATATACTGGTGTTGGGGAGCCAAAGGCAAGCCTTGTAATTTTAAGACTGTATGAATGTCTGAGATGTTGTCAGGATCTTTTATTTGTGGATTTCCATGTTTCTCTGGCTACTACAAATCTAAATTAGCTTCTGACTCTCATAAATCCTCTTTTTCATGATCCAATTAAATCCTTCCACTACTGTGCAAAGAAAACCTCTTCAATTTCATATCCATAAATCAGACTTAGTTCTAGGGCTGGTTCCACCAACCCTTCCATAGTTAGTAAGATCATTCTGATTTGTTGTGTTTCTTCAGAAATATATATTTAGCTTCATTTGTTTCCAAGAACTATGCTGTATCTTATTTCACTGACCTGAAGACTGACTTCTCATGCTGCTGTAAAGGACTCAGCAATGAGACACATCCAACATGATGATTAAGCATGTGCTGAACTTTATACTGCCAGTACTGCACGATAGCGCAAGTGTTTAGGTTGGGAAACAGACCTCCAACTGCTAATCAGCTAACAGCATGCAAGTTGTTTTAGCAGAGCAATTTCAGCAGTAGGTCTCTTCTTAGGCAACCAAAGTATTAAGAGTCGAATGAAGTAGGAATAGAAATGTTAGCATGAAAAATGGTGGAAAGAATGAGCCTTAATGGACGTGATGGACATGAATGACAGGAGTCAAATCAAGAAATGGTTAGAAATGTGTTTTGAGACCACAAGACAGGATCAAAGGTTCAGTCCTCTTGCTCTGATAAAGCTAAAGCACAGGCAACAGCATCACCCCCAAAACCATGTTTTGATAACACGGTCTCAGAAAATATATTCCCAAAAGGAAGACAGACGACAGCCATAAAGATGACAAAATGATGGAATAAAGTAATGGGCAGAAACTTTTATAAAGGCTCCTGGAGAATAAGGCTAGCAAAAGTCAAGCATAACAATTGCTTGAGTCAGGAAGATGTAAAAACCCTATTCAAAAAAAAAAAAAAAAGGTTTGTTTTTGCCAGTCAAGACAGACCTGATGTACTTAGTGAGGACTCAACAGTTGCTGCCCCTTGTCCTTTGTCCTACACACAAATGACCCTGGTCAGACCACTTGACACTTGGCAATGTGGCAATGAAATCCACCTGGCAGCATCTCTGGACTGTGTAGGAGAAGCTTCACCTTCACTGCTGAGCATGAGGGCCTTATTACTGGTAGTCACTCCAGTATTTCCACACCATGTATTTTTCAGGCATCTGAGGCAGAATTCTTTCTCATCGAAAGGAATGCAAATGCCTTCAGCTTAATTGGTTTTGGCAAGTAGTGTTATTCTTTCCATTTCTTTTTAAATTCATGGCACTATCTAAGTTAGTTCAGGTCAGCAGATCAAAGTCCATCATTGCTTCTCCCTGAAAATCCAAAACCCACAATGGACCGTATGGTTTTCCTGCAGGCAGGGGAGACCAGGGAATATTCTGAAGCCCTTCAGCAATATATTGCCAACATGTCACTAGGTTTACAGGCGTAGGTCCTTAATGATGAAGAAAATCCTCTGTATTTGAAAAATATTAATTATGAAGAGTTTATTTCTCAGGGGTCATTGCAATAATTTCCAAGAACAGCTCTGGGCTAGCTTGACAACACAGGGATGCTTCCACTGAGACCTCATAGGAAAGAGCTATTGCTTTGTGGGTGCACCAAAACATATGCACTATCCACAGTACTTGAGGTTATTTTTGGCGTAGACAGAGGCTACTCCTGCTCTTATCACAGGCAGAGGGAGTTTTGTTATTGGCTTCCCTGAACACATTCAGTCAGACCCAAATTTGCTTTGTTGGTTGTATTACATAACCAATTTTTAAATTTTTTTAAACAGGGATAGTCCATAAAAAGAATTATTGGCAGACCTTTGCTGGCAATATTATACATGTATAATATCTGTTTTTTGTAAATGCTGGTAGAAGTACTGCCTCTCACACTTCTGGTTAAACTGTATGATTTGTAAAATGTGCATACAACTTCTCAGCAAAGGAAGTTCTCTAATATTCTTTATTGACTGGAGGAAAGTGGGTGCCAAATACAACTGTGAAATGGGAAACAATGCACAAAGGAAAAGTTCCAGAACATCAACACATCCGTTCCTTTCCTCTGCCATAAATAACCAACACACCCTTAAATACAAGACTAAATGGCTCCAGGAAACTCTCATTAATGAAAACGTCCTAACTGGGCTTCTCACTTTCATTTGGAATTTACATGCCCCAAGATGGTTTTTTCCTGACCTAGACTTCAGATATACAGTTCACTAAGTAATACTAAGCACTGAGATAAGCTATCTGGAGAGACTTAAGCCTTCCTCTCTCACTGTCCAAAATGTTAGTGTTGAAAGGCACAGCCTTGCTGCTGTTAAAATCAGTGACAAAATCCTACACTGAGTATATAAAGACCCAATGTGTGTTACAGCATCTGTCCTTCAGTTCTCTGGACACTAGAGAGAGCTAAGGCATGTCCTGCGTATATGTACCTCATGCAGATAAATTTTGTTATAAAATTTAGCAGCTATGATATGATATTTCAGAGGGAAGGTCTCGTAATGAGACAGGATGCATAGATTGGATATTTTCCACAGATAAGAAGTAGTAGACCAGTCATTTTTCTAGCAGATATTTATATTAAAGCTAGCATATTTCACTGTATAGCCCTAACTGATACCAATCATCTGTAGCTCTATTACACTGAATATACATATTTGTCATAAATTGCATCAGAGCTAGAAAGTTTCTTAACTTCCAACTGAGACATTAAAAACTGAGTCATTAATACAATATGAAAACCTAAAATAACTTCAGGAATGACCTCTACCTCTGATTTCTCCTGGCAGCTTCTTATAATGCCACAATGGCATTGTTCCACTTAAAGAAAACCCACCTGCACTTTTTTCCCTGGTTCTTGTGTGGAATCTCTGTGAATTACAGAGAAGTTGTCTTGGTAATCAAAAGGAGAAAATAGTAAAAAAGTACTGTAGCTTGATATCATCATACAGAAAATGAGCCAGATCTTTCGCAGTTACTCATGGTACCATGTACGTGGTACACAGGGCTTCCTGACAGGCAAGAAGCTTGTGAGCCTTCACTACAGGTGATGTAACATAAACTGCAGAAAAGAAAGGTGGTAGAATTTCATTTAACATTTTCAATGTCTCTGAAAGTTCCTGTGCTGAGTTAACGGATGGAAATCTGCATTTATGGACTGTCATCCAAGGCACAGGAGCAAGTTGCTTCCTTCTGAGCCTTGGATGCAGATCCTTGGAAGTGAACAAGACTCTGGTTGATGAGGTCTGGAAACAGAGGCAATCCTCCCTTGCAGAGGCCACAGACAGTGAAATGGCCACCTTGCCCCAAGCCTTCTGGTGCTACAGATATTCCCCATCTCATTGTGATTTAGCTGGTGTTGCATAGAAAGAGAGTAGGGAAGGCTTCTGGGCTAGAATGGGGACAGGGAATAAATGCAAAAACAGCTGACATCCCAAACCTTTTGGTGCATGGAGTGAAGTCTAGCCCACACAGAATTATGAATCCAGCAGACCTTCCCAGTGGGGAGAGATTTGGGACTGTGAAGAGCTGACTAATATGTTGGAAAGATAACTGTTTAGACTTACTAGATAGAAGACCCCTAAGAGAATGTTCTCTGTTCCGTTCTTGGACTTACAAATGTTTTCAGTGTGCATCAGGAGAGAATATCATCTTCTACTTGGGACTGACAGGCAAGGGCTTTTCTCCAAACACTGTTTAAAGCCCTCTACTTCTTTCCCAAGAATGGCATGTGTATAAAGAGACTCAATCCTTCCTCCTGAGAAGGTGACACAGGTCAACAGATAGACAACTGTCTCAGGATACAAGGCCTGAAGTCAAGCATGCTCTTGAGCCAGAACTCACACTCAGATGCATGACCTAAACACAAGGTTTATGCATCTCCTGCTGGCCTGCTAAAGCATCAGTTATCTTTGCACATGGAAAAACACTGGAAAGGGGAGGAAACAGTGGAAGATATCTTCTCTACAAAATAGCTTGTATTCACTTAACCTGATCAGGGAAGGTGAAGGATAGCAAGAGACTCTGGTTTTGGTCACCTGAAATCACCGACTTAGCCAAGACAGGACACAAGTGTAGCCCAGGACCTCCATACAAGTATATGCAGTCGTTTATCACCTTCGTTCTGAAAAAAGCAATCTATGGCAACTTGGAAAACTAGAAAAAATGTTGGGAGAAAAAAATGCAAGGAAAACCGAGCAGTTACTTTTTCTCCCTGCTCTACTGTGGATTACTGAGGAACAAGAGATGACCACAGGCTTGCCAACTCTTCTGATTTTATGGGCCTCATGGTATATATATTTTTGTAATTGCCTGACTCTTGAGACTGTGGGATTGTGAGGATTTCGAGCTTACTTTCAAAGAGACGCTGGCATGTAGCTGTTGTGGCTTCAAAGAAATGTTGGAGGTCAAGTCCCAGACCTCAAACCCAAGAGGCAAACACAACCAAGAATCTCTGGGGTTTGGAGGGCCAGGTCCACCGCTTCAAACCCTGAAGGGCTGACAGCATTGGAGGTATTCAAGACACATTTCTAGAAAGGATATTTGACCCCACCATGGAGAGAATCTGCTACGATCAGATCCGATCTGCGATTTCACCCACCACCACAGCACACTCTTAACAACCCACTGGGGACCCAACGAAACCACTGGCTCTTCAATGTCTCTTAACAACTTCATCCCGACCGTACCCCTGCAACAGAACTAAAGGCGGACGTCAGCCTGAAATCCAGAATAGCTTCGGCCCGACAACACCAGGGCCACGGGCGCCGCGCCGCCGGCCCAACGCTACCCCGTGCCGCGCCGGACCGGGCCGGGCGGCGGTGCCCTGGGGGCAGGGCCGGGGCCGGGGGCGGTGGCGGCGCCGGGCGGTGCGCGGCGCAGGCTCCTCCCGCAGGCAGCCCGCCAGCCCCTCTCCTCCATCGCTCCCTCCCTCCCGCTCCGGCTCCATCCCTCCTTCCTGTCGGCGCTGCGCACTGCTGCCCGCTGGAGCTGGGCCGCCGGACCGCGCCGCGGGCAGCCCCGCGAACCACCCCCCTCCGCGGCATGAGGCTGCCGCAGGGCACGGCGAGGCGGCGGTGGGTGAGTGTCAGGCACCGGGGCGGACGGCTTTTCCCGGCTGCGGCCCCGCCGTGGGGCTGCGCTCGCACCTGGGAGGGGGCGGCCCGAGGGGCGCGATAATAGATGCGCCCTCCATCCCTCCCTTTGCCCGCCCTGGGGAGGCGCCGGCGAGGAGGGGCGAAGGGGGGGCGGGTTGATAGTCCAGCCTCGACCCGGCGGGGCCGCGAGGGGTTTCGAACCCCCCTGCCTCCTGTCAGCTTCCCGGCTTGTCCGCTGCCCGCGGGCGCCGAGGCTCGAGGTTCGGCCGTGGGTGGGGGACAGGTGGCGACGGCTCCGGGTCGCGGCGGGGTCGCAGCCGGTGCGGGCGCAGACCGCGGCAGCCTCCCTCGGGGGTACGGGGGAGAGACCGGCGGCTCCGCTCTGCCGCTGCCCGGAGCCTGCGGTTTAAATAGAGGCTGTGTTTTGTCAACAGCTCATTCTGCTGGCCGGCAGGTTGGTTGGTTCAAGGACTGAACAGCGGGTAAATAATATTTATGCCTCTTTTTGTGCTTTTAATTTTGATCATTATTTATATATGTATATGTATAGGTATCCCCCTTTCAAAATAGGGAAGCTTGGGAGGAGAATCCAGAGCCCCTTCTGCGGTTGGGGAGCATCCAGACATGCTGGGCACCTCACCGCACTCTGTCTGCACGGGGACACCGTGGCGGTGGCAGCTTGCCGTGTCTATTTCGAGTGATTGAATTTCTAATGTGTTTAGAGGTTGTGTTTAAAAAGATCTCTCTAAGCCTCAGAGGTAGTTCTGGAAAGAACGTCATTCCCTTGTTAAAATTCAATGTGTGTCAGTAAATCTGAGCTGGGTGTATTGTGCTGGCATGGCGTGTGTTGCTTTGGTGGGAGTTGGTGATATACGTGGGTTGTTTAGTTTTTAATTGTAATCATTGGTGGATGCCTGGGAACTTTGCTATAAATGGGAGTAAAGCTTTGGGTAGATAGTATGATCATTGTGCTGAGGAGGCTTAGGCTGTGAGCTGTTGGGTAGGAATTGTCGCTGCTACTGTTTTCTAGAGACTTTCACACTTAAAATCTCCACTGCAAAAGCAATCAAATAATCATTCCATGATCAGTCTGGCCATGTGCTGTCAGATTCCCTTCAGGGAAGCATGAGCACTGGGGTAGTTTTCTGGTATATTTGAAACCCAGCTTAAAACATGAGTAAGGCAATGTGACTTGCATTTGACATCTCACCTGGAAGTCCATTGTGCCTTTTTATTCCTTACTGTAAAAGAACTCTTTAAGTTCTTCCTAAACCCTTCGTTCAACTCCACAGCACGAATCCCGAGTGTTAATCAGACTAGGAGGTTGAGCAGCTGTGGAGAAGATTAAAGTCTGTGTCATGCCGCGTTCCCTCTCAAGTCAGCATGTGGTAATGCCAGCAGAGACAGTATGTTATTTAATGTAGATCCATCATTGCACATGTGCTTTAAATATAAAGCTTTACATATCCTGTAGGGAAGAATGCATGAGTGCCTTGGTCTGTGCTTGCCCTTATCTTCTCAACCTTTTTATGTGGTGTGATTTTGGTGATAAAGATAAGCATAGGTGTAGAAGTTGCCTGGATTTGGCCCAATATGAATGAGGATTGAAGCAAAAATTAGGTTTGATGAGGGGAAGGATTAGGATGTGGAGGAGAGAAGCAAATGCAGGGAGAGGATCCACAGAATGAGTAGTGTCTTATCTGGAGTTGGTTGGTATCGCCTGGCACTGGCTGCAGGTCCTTAGCTGGGATACTCCAGGTCTGCTGAAGTTACTAAGAAAAGTCAGACTGGTGTCAGCAGGTGCAGGGTTATGTATCTAACCTGGGAAATGTTGCAGAAGTTCACAAATGGAAAAGCTTAAAAATCACTAATTTGGAGGTGCCTTGTTGGAGTATAGCTGCCAGTAGATCACCTGATTTTGTTTGATTTTGCTTTCTAAGTAGGTAAGTTTTTGTGTCCTTTCAGCTTATCAGTTTCACCTATTCAGACCTTTATCAGCATTATTAAGTGATAACAGTTTCCATTGTGCACTCTCCAGATGAATCCCTTTGAGCAACCAGTGGCGAGCATTATCTATGAATCTGATTGTGCAAAATCCCCTTAGAGGTGTGTTGAGGAAAGGGAGAGACTTAATCTTTTTAAGTGAGGGCAAGTCAGGAGTCTATGGGATCCAGCTCTATGGTTGGAGATGCTCTCCTTAAAGAACCTTATTTTCAGAGGTGGCAAAGCTGCTGCTGCTACTTTAGGAGGGAATTTGTGGGGCTTTAATTTTCAAATGCTATGGCTATAAGGTCACGCCACTTTCAACATCGGGCAGCTCCAGGCCTTAGTGAATGCTCAAAACAAACCTGAACTTATTAGTGTCCATTGGTAAAGAACAGTGTCTCTATTAAAAACAGCTCTCTTAGAGCATGAATATGGGATTGTTTGATCCATTGGGTGACTGGCAGACAGTTTCGTGCCTTAGGAGAAGATGTTTTTAAACTCTTCATGTTAGTAAGAATTCCACCTAAAAGATGAAACAGTATCTCATGAACAAAATGTCTGTCAGTCTTAAACAATGTAGGGTGCAGTGCATCATAAGGCTGATGTAAATGACCCAGTTGATGACATGATCTGGTAAATGAGGTTCTTTTACACTTTTTCTGTGTGCTGGGTGCTCAGAGAGATGCAGAGGATGCCAAATTCAGCAGTTCCTTTTGTGTTCATACATCTGTTGGATGAAAACAAAAATTATCTGATAGTTTTAAATGTTAGTTTGTATTATCTTGTGATGAACTTAACTGAAGTGTTGAAAGGTAGATTTTGGATAATGGAAAGGACAAAAAAATCAGGAAACTTATTTGAGATGGTTTTGTTGCATTTTCAGTAGTACATACTGCTCTAGGACAGTTATAGAAATAGTGGGTTCTGAGATTCCAACTGCTGTTGAAATCTAGGGATGATTCAAGTGAAGGGATGTTAATTAGCAGTAGAAGAAATGGTCCCATGAGGGAGGATTAAAGACAGGTGGAAGTAGTAGCCCTGTTGGAGGGAGGATGCTCTTGCTCTGAGTTAGATTGTAAGCAGGTACACATGGAGAACTGGTGTGGAAGTCAATTTTACTCTTGTTAAATAACTAGCTAGAATTAGTTGAAACTTAATGTTCTGGTGTGTCTCTTTACCCTGAGCTTTAGTTACACTCCTTTTGACTGTTAGGCATAAAATTTCTGTCTAAAAGTAAGAAAAAAATTATACATAAGGCTTGAGAGCCATTTGTGCTTTGTGCCCCAGAGCTGGCTGATGAATTTCATTCCATAAACAGTTTAATATAAAGGATAAAAATAATCCCTGAGAGTGGGACCTGGAGCCTATGGTCCCTCACTTCCAGTGAGTGCTCTCTTGCAAGGACACTAGAGTCCTGTTCCAAGTCAGTGGTTACTTAAGCTGCAGAGCTAAATGCCATCTACAGAAAGTCTGGACAAGTCTCCATCCTGACTGCCTGTTACTTTGAGCAGTCCCTGGGGTAGTCAGAGATGTTGCCTGTACCTCAGTGGCTGATGTTTGGGCTGACTTAAAGGGAGCACTGCTGATATTTTCTTTTTCTGACTGTCAGCAGAAGCAATGGCTTCTATTTTTTCTGGAGAATCAAATTCTATGGTTCTACATACATTTTATCAGCAGACACAGGCAAGGAGTAATTGCTTTGTGAATCTTGAGTGTCATTAAGCAAGTGTTGTGGCCCAGTCAAAAATGAGACTATGCATCTGTCCATGTTGATGCCCACAAAATTTATCATCGCTATTGTATATCTCTTTTCCCGCTCTCCTCCCCCCCACCACCCCAACTTAGCTGCAGCTAAATGGAATTTTCAAGCATGTTTCTTTTAGGCTTAAGCATCAAAAGTTTAGGTTTTATAGGTGCTTAAATGTCTCTAAGGATCACCTTCCAGAATCATGGATCTCTTCCAGAGTCATTAGCATGGCAATGACGGGGGCCATAAAAATTCCTAGATGTCAGAGCTGTTGCTTTACCTGCCTTTGAGGGGCAGCTAGGATACCAATCACGAGCAAACACAGAGGTTCCCATGTTCTTTGCCTGCCTTACTGACTTACAGTCTAGCAGATGATGATGAGAGAGAATGATGCCTGGAAGTTCTGATCTGTCACTGAGAAGAATATCCAGGCACTGGATTTCACATGCATCATCAGTTTTTTGCTGATCGTTGCTGTCCTCCCTCCCCTGGAAAATTTGCAGTCCCTTAATTTGCAGAGTGTGTGGAGGTCCTTGCACTTCCTGCAAGCCCCAGGACCTCTGAACAGAGGCTTTTGCCACTCCGCTGCTGTCAGCCTTTCCCTGCTGCCAACTCTTGGGATCACTCCTAGTAGCAGGTTTTGCTGCAAGCAGAAAGTACAGGAACTAAAAATAACTCCTAACCCATCGGTATGAATGTTGATCAGGGTGTAAGGTTTTGAAGGGCAAGCATCTCCCCTCCTTTCCATGCACTGTCTGGAGTTGGCACTGGAGTGAGGTCAAAGACTGTTGCTACAACAGAAGCAGCTTTCCCTTATTCCACAGGCAGAGAACTGCTGAGTTGTCAGCTGCTGAGTCCAAATTATGCCTTTTACCTCAGGGAGCACAAGTTATAAAAGCACGTGTCATGGAAACAAGGACAGCACTGTAGCAATTCCTTACTCTTTCTGCCTCACTTCCCCCCTTGCCAAAAATCAGACCCACGGCCCACAGCAGAAGGCAGGCAGCCTGTGTTGCCAACTTGGTGTTAGGGGAGCAGTAGAGAGAAGGCTAGCTTCCCTCTCCTGAGCCGTGTCCTGTTTGGGAGTAGAGTCTCCTTTCTCACTTGCACACCCAGCAATTTAGAGACAGCTTCCTGCAAAACCAAAAAGTGCAGCCTCTCATGCCAGCCTTGCCTCCTGAAATTTCCTGAAGGATTAAGTAGATAAAGTAGTGGGTTTTTTGAGTTGCTTTTATGCTGCATCATTGTTCCTTGCAAGCGAGATAGTTTCACTAATACAGTAACATCAGTCAGAGAATTACTATAGGGTTTTGATTTTTTATTTTGGGGACTGCTTCTATATTGATGAGCAACATTATACCAGTGTTCTCTGCCAGAATAGCTTACTGCATTTTGATCATCAGTCAAAAGCATTTTTTTAAATATGCATCAAATTTCTAAAATAGACGAATATGTTTATGCTTGCTGTATACCAATAGCTGCATCATAAAATGGTCTGGATTGGAAGGGACCCCAAGGATCATAGAGCTCCAAGCTCCCCTGCCACAGGCAGGGCCACCAACCTCCAGGCCTGGAGCTACACAAGGTTTCCTAGGGTCCCATCCAACCTGGCCTTGAACACCTCCAGGGACGGGGCATCCACCACCTCTCTGGGCAGCCTGTTCCAGCACCTCACCACTCTCTCTGTAAAAAACTTCCCTCTAATACCTAACTTAACCCTTCCTTCCTTTAGTTTTAATCCATCCCCCTTGTCCTGCCATTGTCTACCCTTTTAAACAGTTGATTCCTCTCCTGGTTTTATGCTCCCTTCAGGTACTGAAAGGCTGCAATGAGGTCCCCCTGCAGCCTTCTCTTCGTCAGTAATGGCTTTTTTAAACTGAAGCCTCAAAAAGTCAGAATCAAATTGGAATGAACCATGATGGCTTCATACCAAGGTAGTCTGGTGGTTTGCAATGCATTATCATGACAATTAAATAGAAAGGGTTGAAAGGGAATTTAAAGATTATCTAGTGCAAGCCCCACTGCCGTGGACAGAGACACCCTCCACTAGACCAGGTTGCCCAAAGCCCCATCTAACTTGGCCTTGGATCACTGCCAGGGAGGGGGCAGCCACAGCTTCTCTGGGCAGCCTGTGCCAGGGCCTCACCACCCTCATTGTGAAAAATACCTTCCAAATATCCTTATAGTTTAAAGCCATCTCCCCTTGTCCTATCACTACACTCCCTGATAAACACTCCCTCTCCTGCTTTCCTGTAGGCCCTTTTAGGTACTGGAAGGCTGCCAGAATGCCTTCTTGGAGCCTTCCCTTCTCCAGGCTATACAAGCCCAACCCCCTTAGCCTATCTTCACGGGAGAGGTGCTCCAGCTCTCTCATCTTCACAGCCCTTCTCTGGACCTGCTGTAACAGCTCCATGCCTGTCTTATGTTGGGGACCTCCAAGCTGGATGCAGTAGTCCAGCCAGCTGGGGTGTCATGAGATCAGAGTAGACGGGCAGAATCTCCTCCGTTGGCCTGCCGGTCAGTCGCACTGTTTCTGATACAGCCCAAGACACAGCTGGCTTTCTGGGCTGCAGGCACACATTTCTGGCTCATGTTGAGCTTTGCATCCATGAACACCCCCCAAGTCTTTCTTCTCAGGCTGCATTCAATCCATTTTCTGCCCAGTCTGTAGCTGTGCTTGGGAGTGGGCTGACCCATGTTCAGGACCTTGCAGTTGGCCTTGTTGCACTTCAACAATGAAGCAATGTATTTGTATTATTATATTTTTTTAAAGTTGACAAATGCTATCTGAAAAGTATTCTGGAGTTCTCCTTATGCATGTATAACTTTGTCCTTATTGCACAAGCTGCTTAAAGGTGTAAGAAAAGTACAAGTAGCGGTTGAATGTGATTTACACTGTCAGTATGGCTCAGAAATAGCCCATGTTTTACTTCTGGGCGTCAACCATCCATCTAAATGAGTTTTGCTCCCTGAATAAATCAGTTACTTCCCTCCAAGAGGCTCAGTTAACTAGGTAGCGTTGTTAAACATTTATTCTGGATTGTGTGGGCATGGCCTATGGCAAGGTTGGCTAGCTTGGTGAGCAGAGCAAGCCAGCTCTTATCCCATCTGGCCTTACGCCATTTGATGCTCCTTGCATTGTGCCTTTGGGCACGGCCACACATTTCAGCCTAAAGCTTTAAAAAATACTTTATCTTATTTCAAGCACTTTGGATGCAGAAGCACAGAGAAAGCTGGTTTGAAGCCAGACAGTGCTCTGGGCCACTTGATGTAAAGTAGTTTCTTCCAGACTTGGAGATGTTGGTCCCAGATAATGTAAGGTAAAACTGTCTGCAGCATTTTAGTAGGGGTGAAGATACCTCCACATTGCAGTGCACCAGAGCTGCTTCAGCACCTCTGATGCTTGTGCCTTCTGTAACATTGCAGCCTGCTTTTTGAAGTACTTGTGTATTTGAGAGTTGCACAGCACATCCCACATGCCTTGGAGAACCCAGAGAAAAGAGATTTGGACAAGTGGGAGATGAAACATGACTCTGCTCATTGTGGGTCTGACCTGGGCAGGCAGTTGCCTTTTGGGGATGTCTGTTGTAGTCTGGTCACCCTTCCAAAGAGGACTTCAGTGTGATCTCCCAGAAGCTCTTTTGCCAAGACAGCAGTACTTACCATCATGTGATGTAACCCTGTTTGTATGGCTGACCACGACTTTGCCCTTCTTGAACTGGGTGATCTAATGACCTCTCTTAACTATAAAATCAGTGAGGACAGAACTTCAAAACATCTTTCTCAAATAAGTGGTCTTAATATTACTGTATGGTAAAAATGCTGCGTAAATCAAATAAATTTCGGAAGAAAATTATAGTGGCCAGCATTATAGGTGGGGCTTCTGCAGGCTGTGAAGCCCAAAGGTGAATCTAAGTTACAAGTATTCCAACTACAGCTAATTTTCACAATATTTCATGTTTTGGATCAAGTTCAGCACTTGCAGCAAAAGAGATGTTTGACCTCTGAGGTTTTACAGCTACTCTGGAGCTAAAACTAAGGAGATAAGCTTTTAATGTTTAATCCTAGGCAGAGAGAGGAGAGTAGAGAGAAAAAACAAACCAAAAATGTGATTTATTTATATTGTAGACTTCAGTGTTGTCTTGACTTGTGAGCAACAGGCTACTGTGGGGTGTGTGTGTGTGTGAGGTATTTTACTCCTGCTAGGGCTTCTTCTAGTTCTGAGGATAATAATATCTGTTCCCTAGAGTCTACCTGTTCCTCTTCCTTTTCCCCTCCTTCCCCCTGCTCCATACTCTTCCAAAGGTCACGGCTATGAGGTCTTTAGTGTACAGGTCTCCAGGCACGTAACTCATCATTCATCTGCTAGAACAGCATTGTCACGATTCTCAATATAGAACAGCCTTCTGCTCCATATTGAATGTGATTGGACTGTTTATTTTTCAGTATGCTAGGAAATTTTTGAAAGAAGGTGTCTTTGACCAAATGTTGCCTCATGTTTCAAATGACAGGGTAAGTCTGGATGTCAATCCAGCAAGTTGTCATGTGACCCTTATTTTAATTATACCTCAGAATCTGTAGTTTGTCCCCTGAATATTGTATTCTTTCACCATTAAAATGCTTATTAACGTGAGACCTGTGCAAGATACATGCCAGTCTTTGTTGGACCTTGGTGGATTGTGAACTGAAGACTTTAATCTGGGAAGACTTACATTGAGCTTGTATTTAGAATGGTTTTTAGGAACGCATCCAATCTTATTTTTTGTTTCATTCAGTTCAACCTGTCTTTGAAGAGCTTTTCTAATGCTTAATTTGCTTTACTTTTCACAAGGTGCATTTTTCAGTGGAGATCTACCATGTGGCATTGACTCTTGTATCTCATGTATTGTTGGTTATGTATAAATCCTTTCTTTGTACGTAATTGAGAATTCTGATCAAGTAACCTCTTGAGCTAAATAGTTGCATTGTTTTAGGCTTTGCAACAACAGTCAGTCTCTCAGACCTAAACTGCTCTAAGTAATCATTTGATCCTGTGCATAAATCGACTTTGTACTGGATTAAACCATTTCCACTGGTAATGAATGGCTAGCTTTGTGCTGTTGGATTGAGTGCTTTTGTAAGGTAGCTTCATCCATATGGCCTAGGTTGTGATGATTTTTATTTTCAGCTACTTTTGTTTATGTATTTATTTGCTTGAGCTGTGGTAACTGATACTTTGAAAATTGAATGTTTTCCAGTTGCTTCCCCATGTTTCAACTAATGAGTGGTGCAGCTGCTGTTAATATGCAAAGAACGTATCCTTGAAAGCATTAGTCTTGTCCATTATCCTATCTGCTAGTCTGCTGTACTTACGCTTGCTAATCAGTAGGTAACTCTGGGCTGGAGTTTGGGCAGTGATTACTGCAGTCAGAAACGGGAGCAAGCGTTACAATAACTGCCTGTAGAATTAGGTCACTAACAAGCTTCCAGCAAAATAGTGTTAATTTTCCTCTCTACACACTTAAACACTTTTAAAACTCCATGTCTTTTCTGAATGTCCATCTAGTGTAGCGTTCTTCCTGATGGATTATATATGAATCTTTTTACTTCAGGTACCTAATGTGACTTGCCCTGTTCAGCATCTGGCTCTCCCATACTGAAGACTAAGGAACGCGCCTGTCACAGGCTCCTGCAGCGGGGCTCCTGCCAATACTGCAAATGTAAGTTTATGCATACTTTCATTCGTAAGAAAGAATTAGTGATATACTTCACGTTTTTCCAAATTCAGGAGCAGTGTGTGTATATATGTGGTCACGAGTCTTGTTATCTTGCATGAATCAACAGTTAGTCACAAGCAGTACTCCACCACTTTGAAATACATTCTGGTTAGAGGGCACAGGTGATCTCTAATAACATTTGTCTGCTTGTTTCATGGGACTTGAGAATTAAGATGCATAAGATGCTGCAATCTAAACCCAGATATTTGATTAACTGATTAATAAGGATTTAAGAAGTAATGGTAATAATACCTCCAGTTGATACCTTCCTTTGAAGTAATGTGCATTAATTTTTACCATCTTTAACGTTAGTTGATTGGTGTTGGGTTTTGAGGGTTTTTTAATTTTTAAATTATTATTCAGGAGAGATACCTGTCACTTGCATTTCTAATACATACATGCACCTCTGATCTTTTTAATCTCTTGTATCATAGCTCATAAAGACTTTCTGTATATATTATTCTAAAGTCACAGAATCATGGAATAGTTTGGGTTGGAAGGGCCACAATGATCATCTAGTCTCACCCCCTCATTCAAATACTTATGTCCCGAAGGCATATGCATTATCATCTAAATATGTTTCAGAAAGATGAGCCTTGTACAGATCTTGTGTATTGCTCTATAAGATGGGAAAAGGAGAGTACGTTCCAAATGTATTTGAGGTGTTTTTATATTTAAATGTGATGTGAGCTCTAATGATTTGCTTTGTGGTGACGCTGGCACAAGGGTTTTCTGGAAGAGGATTTCACAAAAGGACAAAAAAGCAATATCTGCTTGTAAGAATGTGCTTGACCTTTTGAGTTATATGCTATATATCTGTATGGACTTGATGAGGTGCATAAAGAGCAGGAGTTTTCCCAAGAAATAAAATATGGGAATAGAAGCTAAAAATAAAATAAAGCAGAACTTGTTGTTCATATATTTAATCCAAAAGGTTACTTGTCCAATTAACTGTCTCATCTCTGCAGTTAGGTTCCCCCACCTTCCCTCCGCCCTGCACTCCCCGCCCCCCACCGCTGCCCCATGCCTGGGCACCTCACTGGGCAGCCACCAGAGAGACCATTGAGAATTATCTCACGTCTCTCGTTCCCACAGTCGGACTTGCTCAGCACTTTGGAAACAATAGCTGCTTCATTGCTGAGTTGTGAAACAAAAAAGTTAAACATATCAGCAACAATGCATGAAAAATGTGATGAACAGTCTTCCACAGGAAGAGATTTTTCCATGCCAGTGTGTAGGTGTACAGGATTTATTGGTGACAGAAGCTAGTAAGAAATCCTTCTTCTTTTGTACATCATCTGCCAGCTCAGTACCGAGAGATGTAAACTCTGAGATTTACTAATAATAGCAGGAAGGAAGAACCCTGTTAAACAGAGATAACAAAGTTGGAATGACTTACTTGTGTAACATCCAAAGCTGTTTTTCCCTCTCCACAGCCCTTTTTCATAGTCATCCTTGTTAAGAGAAAGGGGGAAAAAATAATCAGAAGAATCCTGATTTCAAGATAGGATCGAAGGAGAAGAGGCAGGTGCAGCTTATAGATGATATACTGAAGGTCATGTGAAAGCAATGTGGAGATGTGAGATGAAGTGCAGTTGTGGCTTTGAAAATTCCTGTTCTGTATTCTTACTTCAAGTGTGAATCAGGCTGGGAGACTCACTATGTCCTGCTAGTAGCCATCTCAATTTCTATGAACTGCTTTCAGTTTTAAATGAGGTGTGGCACCATTAGCCGTCCAGGCACTGCTGTCACAGCACTGCTGGTGTGTTATAGACAGGGACTCAAATTTGCTGCTTTTGCTTAGTTCTAAAAAGAATAACAGAAAAGTGTTGCTTTGTTTTACAGGAAGAAAAAGATGATACATACAGGTCCGAGCCATCTTGCATGTTACTTTAAAATGTTCAGTTCTCCATTGCTTTCTTCCTTTTGCTGAGCGTTATTTTAATAATGCTTAACATTCATTTTAATAATTTAGTTTGGAGTTTGTTCAAGTGTTTTATTCACCCTTCTACAAAGTACAGCAGTATTTTGCATTCTGAGACCATCTGTGAAACAGCTGAAGAGCTGCTAGGTTATTTACATCAAGAAAAATGAAGAAATGTTCTAAGAGAAGTCCAACAAACAAGATGTAAATGTCTCGTTTGGACTATTCAGAATTTTTTAGCATACTTGTCAGTCATGTGGACTGAGAAATCTTGGTCTGTGTTTGAATTGGATTTGAAGTCTTTTAGCAGAAATTGAAAGCTAAATTTGAACTTTTTTGTATGTTTTGTTTTAAAGCAATGTTCTGCCTAAACTGAGTATTTTGGCTGAATTGTTTTAATTGAAAACCAGGTGTTAATTTAATTGTAAAACAACTACATCTTGTGCCTTTGACACCGCAGTTAAGGCAATTCAGTTAAGGCAAACAGTGCGCCACATGTTTGTAGCAATGGGGATAGCATGGAGGAGTACAGTAGAACAGCTGAGTCTGTATTTGAAGATGTCTAAGTCTGTTGGAGGGGTTGAAAGTTTATCGTGAATGAATCAGTTTGTGTTGAAGCACTGGGTTGCTATCTGTGCTGCTGTGAGAACTGATCCGTACGTGCACTATAAGTCTCTTAGAGGGAGACCTGGAGACCTTTGTGAGAGGAGCAGAGGAGTACTATTAGCTTCAGGCAGCTGGATTAGGTGTGACTGAATGTCTGCTGTCTGTGTGGCTCCAATAAATCTGTGAGCAGCCAGAGAATGAGAGGGTGCTGGTACAGTGAGCAGGCGTGCATGTGGGAGAGAGAACAAGTTTCCCTTTCCAGTAGCTGTGTACACGCATGCACAAGTGCTTCAAGAGCTACTGTTTATTCTCCTTAGCCTGGCAGTGGTCTCGCTTGGGTCTGTGAAAGTTAGGGAGGAAAGAGTTGCATATCAACTGTAGAATTCAGTACCTGTATTTCTGAGTACTTAAGATTCTTAATTCCTACACCTTGCCGCCTTAAAAGGAGGATATGCATGTCTGTGCATAAATGAGGAGTTGGAGTGGAATAAGGTACACCTAAAATGGTATGTGAAAGATGTAAATGCTAACTGCTATGTAACTATGCACGGACAGGTTTGCTCTGATAATGTCATACTGTATTGTAGACCTTCCTTCTTTGAACAGGTGGGAATGCGACTGGAGAGGCTGGAAGAGGAATGGTAGGACTTGAGTGCCCACACGGGAGTGAGGCTGAGGGGAAATCATTTGCTCACCACAGTGGACGGATAACCTACATGTCATAGATAACATGCTGGAGTATGTCTTCATGTGACACATCTGGTACTTATCATGAGTGGAAATGGTGGGGCATGAGAGCTTTTGAAGTCTCAAGAAAGATTAATACAATGGGAATTTACCAAACAATGCAGATCTATAGTTTCAGGAATTGCCCATTCACTTGATTACGAAAAAAAATCAATTTATTTCTCGTAAGTGTCTCTTACTCCTTACGTTCACTCTGGAAGGATATTACATAACTGTCGCTCCTTATTCTCAATATATTATTTAATGTGAAAGCCACGTTTCAGCATTTGATCTATTTATATGCTGTTTGTACACATGAGGACGGACTTTCTTTGGATTTGGTTCATTGTACCTTAAAAATAATTCAAATACCACAGGTTTCATTGTAAACAATGAAGGATTCCAACCCTCAGGTCATTGCCGGTTGTTTAAAAAAAAACACTTGGAATTGCTTCAGTAATTATCAGTGTTCTCTTATAAAACTAAATAGGCTTTTCCTGTGATGGAAAGAAGATTAAAGGTCATATAGTTCAAAATAAGTTTTTGAACGTTGCCAGATTAAGGAAAATAAACTCTTTCTTTAATAAGGTCAACTTTTTAATGTTTATTAGTTCATAAGGATGTACAAGCTGAAGAGAACCTGCAGGGACAGAATTACGTGGGTAATGGGCTGCTTCTAAAGAACCACATGTTTTTTCTGCAGCCCTATTTGTAAAGCCTGTCTCCTGAACCTCACAATGAGTAAAGCACAATTGTCAATGTGAGCAAACGATGTTTTCCTCTGGAGATAGCATCATTATGAGAACTGCACAATTAAAAGTACCCCCCAAAATTAAACAGTCTTTGCATTTTATTTCAGTTATGTACCAATAAAATGCAACAAGTGCCAGTGAAGTGAGAAATCTGCTGTGTGTATTTTCATTTGGTTCTAGGTTTCTGCAATTAAAAAATGTGGGTACAGTTGTTTCTATGCTTTGTACCTGTAGTCAGTATTGTAAAGGCACACTGGGTAGCCACAGTATTCATGGTAAGAGGTGTTTTTTTAAATATGCAAAGTAATTGGACTTGTGTGCCTTTGTTCAGCAAACTTGTTCCATGCTGCACCACAAAGTGCAAGAATTCAAGGAAGTGTGTTGGCCATGAAGTCACCAAATTTGAGCATATCAGGAAATGTGTGTAGCTGTATCAGATTTACACAAAAGCATAAGTTTAGTCCTTCACCTTACTACAGGATTAATTTACCAGTTGTAGTAAGGATCAAGAAAAATTTTGAATGGGTTAAAATAGGAGTGTGTAAATGACTTGGAGCGGTTTCCTTCTCCTGCACAACACAATAGCTTAGAAGATCAAAATTTCTCTTTTGGCCAGGAGTGTCCCTTAACCTTCACCCCTTTGCTTTGTTCTTTGTTCAGGGATGATTAGGTGTTTTCCATCTGTACCTCTATGGGAGAAGAATCTGTGCTTGTTAATTTGAGCTGACTTCCTAAGGAAGTCAAGCTTATCTGATAATGCTTTGTCTGTCCTTTTACCCCTGCAATAAACTTTGAACACGCTGCCCAGGTTCAGCGCAGTCTGAATGAGGAGGTGAGGTTTCAGCATACTACGTCCTTAGAAGCTTGGTGGAACAACAGCTGGATGGAGGGACCCTACTGAGGAAATAGCTGCAAAGTGAAGTCAGCCTTTACTGGATTGCAACCCAGGCCTCTCTAGCATGCCTTCTCTGATGCCTAATAGGGCTTAGGGGGTAATCTATAATAACGTTTGCCTAATATGTAACAACAATAAATTGTAAACAGGCTTGCAGATATCCCAAAACATAATTAGTCTATTTTTGATGGTATTAGGATTCACTGTGTTTCTCAGGATAGTTTGTTTTTTGTTTTTACCATCTGGAAAGCAGTGCAGTGTTCCCAGTAACGATGGATGTGTCTGTATTTAACCATGTTCTTAGTGGTTAACTGATACAGACTTACAAACTCAGCTCCCAATTTTGTTTGGAAAGTGTCTTTATTCTTCTTAAGATCTCACGCTAGGAACATCAAATGCAGCATTTGGCTCGGAGGCTGTTCTTGCATGGTGTATGCTGGGCAGCGTGTGGCAAATGACTCCAGTAGGACTAAGAGCTTCCAAATCAGCATACAGTTTAATTGAAAACAGGCATAATTCAGTGAGAATGAAAGGCAAAGTGTGCAAAATGTATATTTAGCTTGAAAAACAAAAGCTGTCATCTAATAAGGTCAGTTCTTATTGTGGTAAATCATTGATTACTACAGTGCCTCGTTGCTTTGCTCTGCCTGGCTGCCGAGCATCTTCAGTATCGCTATGCTGCTTTTTTCTCTCCAGCCCAGCTGTCCCAGCAGGGATGTTTTGCCCAATTCTCTCTATAAGCCACCTGGCTTGTTCTGTGGTGTAGGGTTATTTTTTGGTTGACAGGGGTAACTTGAAGGAGCCTTCCTTTGTACTTTTCAGATCCTTCTCTAAATTGTATCCATTGCTATGATGAAACTATTTGATATCTGTTTCTTCTGTATATTTTTCTTTCTAAAGGCAAGTTATAAGGGTCTCAGTTTCCACCATGTGTCTGTGTTGGGAAGTCCAGCGGGTACTAAATCCTTTCATGAAATCACCCTTGAGTCAGCAAATCACAGAAGTGCCTGAATCACAAGGGACCTCAAAAGCCCATTTAGTCCTACCTCCTGCCACGGTCAGGGACACCCTGCACCAGCCCAGGTTGCCCAAAGCTCCATCCAACCTGGCCCTGGACATTGCCAGGGAGGTGGCAGCCATGAAAATGTCTTCCATATGCCTGATCTAAATCTACCCTTGTGGTACTTGTTCATGGATTTCTTAAGCAAACCTTTCAGAACCCCGTCCTTCATGCATCACACTCCCCACGTCAGGAAACTCTGTAGACTGAGTTTTCGTTCATCTCTTTGCCAGGTTACTTCTCACCTGGAAGTATCCACCCACACTCCCACTGTGGAGCTTGGTTATTTGTGTTTAACAGTCCTGGGATGAGAAGAAAAGAAGATCTGGAAATATTGGAAAGAAGCTGCATGTTGGCCTTACTCTCTGAGCTAGGGAGATATTTCTTGCAGCTGGGATGCACTTTTACTCTTGTTGGTAAAATGTCTTGCCAAAATAATTGCCTTTGTAGGTGGTGCCTGTGAGCTGGAGCTTTGAAAATTAATCTGTGCAAGTGTTGACCTTTGTGTTGCATCCTGACATCTCACCTCACCTTGCAGAGCAGAAGCAGCCTGGAATGGTTGCAGGTACCTGCAGAGGCTTCCCAGCAACTCAGAGGTTAGGCTGCTGTTTGGCAGCTCGAGGAACCGGTGAGGAGAGAATTTATCTCTTTATGCTTGACAGGAAAAAAAAAAGTTTGTCTCAAAGGACTGAAAATTTGGCTTTGTGCACTCCTGCACATTTACTATTTAGTATCTTAACACCCTGTCTTTGTTTCCTTTTCCTCTGCTGCAGATTAGGAGAGTACGTTTGTTGCAGATAGGCAACTTGAATTATTTTATCAGCTTTCGGAAAGAGAAATAGCAAAATCTTAAATTAATTCCTCAGAACTGGGGAAAGCCAGATTCCCAGAAGGGATTCAGCCTTCATTTATAAACGAGTTTTAATGATTCATGTCCTGCGAATCTTTTATAATGTGGAATGCTGCCATGTTATAAAACAGAGAGGGAAAGCCTGCATTTAGATTACTTAAAGAGAGATTTTTCTCTTAACATTGGGAATTTTTTTTAAGGAGGTGGAAGAATGTACTCATCGGAAAACAGCCAAACCCCCTCAAATCTTATTAACTCTACTTCTTTTTTTTTTTTATTACTCCACTAGCTTTAAAGTCAAAGAATGAAGGCTGTGGGATCAGCAAAGTTATAAAGAAAATCAGTTCATCTTCTGTTTTTGTGTTCATTGTCTTTACTGTCAGCTGTATTGGCAATCTACTTGGTTTCCCAGAAATGTGTACTTCTGGCATGGTCTTTCAGATAGGGGAATTTTTTGTAAGATTTCTGTGGGCAATAGTAGGATGTGTAATTTGATATATGTATTTTTGTCTGGATATAGGCGTGTTTTCTTTCACTTTAAAGGTTAAATTAGTATCTTAGGGCAGAGACAAGTAAAATGAGTGTACTCCACCTGCTAAGCAGAGTAATTTTTGTTTTAGCAGTATTAATTTTAGCAGAGTAATTTTTGGTTTTGCACGTATTTAGCACCTGCATTTCTGCCTGTCTGTATTGAGGATGATGGCTGTTCAGTATTGCCAAAAATACAGCCTCCCATCAGTCTCTACAATTTTTGGTGGCATGCTATATAATAACTTTACTTCAGAGCTTTTAATACCTTTAACTGTGGAGAAAAAACCAGATACATTTTAACTTGAGAAAATTTATTGCCAAACGGATTTCTTAAATGCTAAATATAATAGGTTTCTTACTATTTTCATTAGTATTCTCCACTTACTTAAAACCTTCATGTAAGATGACTTTTTAAGTATTTCTTCTCAGGTATCTGCTTGTGAAACACACAAAAGCCATAAAAAGTGTGGCCACCGATCCTCAACTAATAAATTCTTTAAAAACAAAATCTGAAGGGTTTTGACTGGCAGATTAGACTACAGGAAGAAAGCAGGCCAGAAAGATTTTTCTGGTTTTTTTTTTTTTTTCGGTTAATCTCTTCTGTTTGTTTTCAAAGTGGTTTCCAAGCACTTGACAATTAAATACATTCAGAGACCAGAAAACTCAGAAGTACAACTGAGCTTTGGAGATGTTACATGCTTAGAACTGAGCTGTTACAACTGGCTAAGAAAACACTTCTTTTCCCTTTAAAGAAAATAGAGCATTCGGCCAGCCATGCTTTGAAAAAAGATTGGCAGAACCAGTTAAGCCAAGAAATCCATAATATGAAACACAGTAGGGGAGATAACTGGTATCTTCTGTTTTTCCCTTGGAGAGTTTAGGCCTAAAGAGGCTTGTATGTGTTAGCATGTTGCTGTCAAACAGTTGGTGCTGTCCTCACAGAACCTTCAACCTTTTTACTGTGACACAGTTTTGAAGGAAAGCTCTTTGCAGATATTTTCCCAGGCGTGTGTTACTGACTTGGAGTATGTTCCTTCTTGTATCTGTCTGATCAACAGTAGGTGTACCATGTGCATCCAAACAGTTTTAAAACTCATCTAGAATTCCAAAGTTTCTTTTGAGCTGTTTGGATAAGGCCTGCCATCTCTTGGCTTTAGTGATTAAGAATCCAAACCTAATTGTTGCTTTCTTAGCTTATCTGCATAAAGTTAAAAATAACTTTTTCTGACTGCAGGCACAAGTGTCAGTTCCTCTACACAGCATCAAGTCCCAAGCAGAAGTCAAGGACATCTCTGTGTACTGTAGCTTTCAGCAGTTACTGTGGAATCCTGGCTTTAGCAGCTGGTCTTAAATAAGAGCAGTTCCATCCTGAAGCCTGCCATGCCTTTTCTGATGGGATGGTGTGGCATGAACTTGCATTTAAGTATTTTTGGATGCACACATACTGTTGTTCTGTAGCAAAGATTCATGGGAGACTTTTAATTACTTTAAAATTTCAAAAGTGGAAATTCAAGGCCCTTAAGATGAATTTGTTGTGCAAATATGCTCGCGCAAAGTCAGAAGGTTTGCAGTCTATTTGCGGATGGGATTGGAGTTTGAAGTACTAGATAAACATCTACATGGCAGTTTTATACAGTAGTATCTAGGGCAGGATCACATGCTGAAATTGAGTCAACAAGGTCTGAATGTTGAGAGAAAAACAAATATGACATGGGCTGTGTAAACACATACTAAGCATAGGTTTGCTGTAGAAAAGTTCCTTTGTTGAGCTTTGTAATGCTCAGACCCCAGAGGGCAGAAAAATTTCAAAGCTGAGGGCATGGCAGATGTGGTCCACAGAAAAGTGCTTGTTCCAGGAATGATCAGAAATTTAGAAACAGAGACTGGAAAATGGTGGGAAAAAAACCCTGAGTTTTTAAGGGAGGAGGTAGCAGAGACCTAGTATCAGTCATCTTCTATGTAAGAGGTTCCTGCAAGGCAGAGGGTAAACTTTTCTTCGTCTGCCAGAGATCAGACAAAGTAATGTGCTTAAAATGGAGCAAGGGGTAGTTGTACAGCACTTTGGGAGCATTTATGATAATGCCAGTGAAGCGACACCAACAGATCGCCGTAGGAAATTAATGCTATTGCTTACTTTTTTTTTTAAGATGGATGTCTGTTTAGTTGCAGTTGCTCTTGGGGAGAGTGGGCTGACTACCTTCACCATCTTAATTTTTTTTTAAAAATAAAGATTTACACTGCAAAGACAGTTACACTTGGTAGCTACTGCTCCTGTTACACTCCAGCCAGACCTGGTCAAGGCTTTGCCTTCCTCGGATAATGCTGAGCTCTCTTGTCCTAAGTATCTCTGACTCTTATATTGTCCTATCCATCCTAAGAGTACACGAGCCTAGAGGATAACATGGTTTTCATATCTCTCCAGGGCAAGGAAAAACTTCCATGACTTGTTTGGATTGGCCTTGAACTGATGGAAAGCAGCTTTCATCTGAAGAAAGTAAACTTCCTATTTTTAAATTACTTCAATTATTTTGTAACTTTATAATTAAAACAAGCCTATAACTGAGGATCTCTTCTCCTGATTAATGCTTTTAAATTTGCCTTGGGAGTCTTCAAATTGCCAACTTTTCAGCAAACAAATATCTTTGAGAAGACAAGAGGCAGAGAGTCTATGTTTCTTAGGAATGACTCTGGTTTAGGAGACATGCTCTGCGTGAAAGTACATAGGTTCCCTTTGATGCCTGACTCTGAAACAGAAATCAAAACTCTGCTCGACTTAGGAGAATTGGGTATGACTCGGATTTCTTGTAATTCACTGCTATGATGTTACTCTTAAAACTTCTGCAGTAGAGAGATTACTCAGTAAGCTATGTATTGAAACAGTGTGTAGAAAAACAGAATTTCTTGAACCACACACACACACGTGTAGTTGCTGAATCTTCCTCATAAATCTGGCATGACCAAACAGGTTTCGCACAGTCCTGTACAGTTAATGTGTTTAGAAAATGAGAGGCTTAGGATTTAATTAACTTCACAGTACAGTTTTCTTGCCGTCAAGTGTCATCCATGCTGTCCTTTTTTTTTTTTAATTTTTTAAAAATTTTTTTTATTCTTTCCTTGGCCTCTACTAGCTGTTGGGGGACTATCAACTGATTTTAATTTAAAAACTGAAATTCTGATGTTGTGCTTTTCTGCAAACCAGAGGTAGCCTTTGAAGAAGTGCTCACAGACAGAAAGATACAATTTACAGAGACAACACAAACAGAAATCTGTCATTTTACTCATTTAACTCCCAGGTCTGTCTGAGTGATCTGTGTTTGATGAATTGAGAGGTTTGTGAGCAAATTTAAGCCAGGAGATGACATTCCATATTTTCGTTAGTAAAATGGACAAGTACAACATGAAGACCCTGACAGAAACCAAAATACAGTGGGTATCTTCTGGCACAGAGGTTATAATATTTTGTGTGCTGATGGGTTCTTGATTCATCCTTACCTGAACATGGATTTGTCAAACTTTGGCCTTTGTATGTATTCCTAAAGTGTAATACCACATTATGCCACAAGTTGCATAACATGGATATTACACTTTAGGAATACATAAAAAGGAGAACTGAATGTGTCTGGGGGTAGTGTAGCTTGAAGTAGCATGTTTTTATTGAGGTCTTCAGGTGGCTTGAGAACATCATGAAAATAAAATAATTCTGAAGTTTTAAGGGTGTTTCTTCCCTCCAGATGTGATGCTTTTACTGTAGCATCTTTTAGCTCCTGCACTCCCTGGGCTTTTCTCTTAGTCTGTTTTTTGTAGACTAAGAGAATGAAGAGAAGAGAAGTGGCCCCTTGTGAACAGCTCTGGATTATTTGACATAATGTTGATATGTGCCTCCTTGTACAGGGCACAGTGGTGAGGGACAGAAGAGCAATTTGGGCACTCTCAGCTGTCCCCTGAGAGCGAATTCCTTTAAAAAAAAGTTAAAAACCCCATTAGGTTGTGTTGTCGGGATTAAGGAGCATATTCCTGGTGGTGCAGAGGACTTCAGTGAAGCTTCTTTTAAAATTACAGAGGGATTTAGGCAGAGTCTGTCATTCTGACAATATGCACATTAGCTTTGGAAGACAAGGTCAGAAGCCTTTCTGCTTGAGACTTTTAAATGATGTAGTTTGGACAAAATGTGAATTTTAGAAAACTGGAGAGGCTGTTTGAGCTATGCTCTCATGTGAAAATGCCCCAGCTCCTGCTGTCGGTCACTGAGAGAAGGCTCCTCACTTACCTGAGAGGTGGGAGGGAAAAAATGCATCAGGGGTTGGCTGGGCTTTAGGGTAATCTTTCCTAGAGTTTTCTTTTAGATAACAAAAAATAATGGTGGAACTGAATGTGTTCCCCAGACCTTGATTAACATTTGAACTTCTCTTTGGAAAACATGTGTGACAGTAATCTCCAAAGAGCAAGTCAGATGTAATAGTCTAGATAGTTTTTACCTCAAGGTCAGTATTTACAGCAACAGGTATATTTTGGTATAGAAATGGCTGTAACTTCCACCTCCCCCTGTTCCCCAACCCCTGCTTTTTTATCTCCAGACATTATTACTTAATGCTAGATTGAACTAGTGATCCAGGGTGATCAGATCGGGTTCTGCAGGGTCTTGGGCATCCTTTGATGACTTTGAATAACAGCAATATTAAAAGTGAGCAGAGAAGAGTGGAAAACAGATAGGTTCTTCTGTCCCCTTAAACCCATGTTCAAAGTGGGGGGCATTTCCCTTCATGGTGTACTAGACCCTCTGTGAATGTGACATATCATCTAAGTTGAAGAGACCTGTTCTAGAGGAATATCCTGCCATGTCTATTCTCTTTTGGCCTCAGTTAGTCCTGGAAGAGGCCTGCAGATTGTTGGGTCTTGAATGTCTGTGATTCTTGAGGTTCTGTTTGAAATGCATCGTTGAAAAGACATGCATCAAGGAGTGGTTGGGACTCACCACTCAAGGTTTGTTTGCCAGGTAAACAAAGAGAAGTGTGTTCCTGTGCCTGGGAGCAGCACTGAAGACGGAAAGTAGATGGAACTAAAAGTGGTGTTTGTGGAGTACCAGCACTGGAATTTCAGAGTTGGTTTTGTTTTTAATTTTAGAACTGACCAGCTGGTTGGAAGATGACATTTATTCCTGCTTGAAGCTGCTGTTCTGAAATCAAACAGTAGAAGAATGTGGAAGAACTCAAACCTCCGCTGCCTTTTAGCACTAGCTATTCTATGTTTAAGAAGCTTAATATCAAGCCAAGAAATAGGTGAGTTTATTGCCATGTAATTCACTAATTAGTTTGTAACTTCTGTACTGATCCCATTGTGTTCCTACTGTATGTTCAAAAACCATCACGTCTGTGGTCCCACACCATCCTAGGGATGGAAGTACTACCAAGCCTGCTCTCTGCTTTGCGCAACCATTGCATCTCATAAACAAACGCAAAATTTGGTGTTAAATTTTTTGTAAGGCAGCAGTGATAGACTGCATATGCAGTTGGTGTAGATGTTCACATCGAAGCCTTCTTGCTGCATATATCAGCTATCTGTGACAATTCACACATTATCATTAATTGCCCTCCATGTGGGACAATGGAGGAGAGCAAAAAACTCATTAAGTTTATCATCAAAGCTTGTGGTTTTGCCATTGGCCCAAAGCCTGCTTATTAGGCTAGGCTAGGAATGGGTATTGTAGAAGGAAACAGCATGCCTGTGTCCTTGCACACAACTATAAACCCAGTTTTTAGGTACTTCTAAAAACGTGGTAGTCTGTGGCTCTCTGTAATCAGGCAAACAAATCACTGGCCAGACACACATGCAATAAAAATGCAAAAAGAATAGATGTGAGTGATAGTGTTTGTTTTACAGGTCATCACTTTTGACCTGCAGTTTTGACAGTATTTCCTACCCGGTTTCAGGTTCCGTGGGGCGCGCCCAGCATTTGAAATGTGTAACGCACAACTTACGTGAAATGATCTGTACTTGGAATGTCTCTTCTAAAGGAAGACATGGACACACTGACTTGTGCTACACTACCAAGTGAGTCCCTTGTATACCTGGTTGAAAACTACCAAACAGTGATTGCCATTCCTCAGTCACTACCCATGGAATTTGTGATGCTATTGTTTCCCAGCATTGGTTTTCCTTGGGTGGTGCTCCCTCCAGGCACTGTTAACTCAGGCAATGGCAAGGTTTCTGGCAAAGTCTTGTTTCACGCTAACAATTCTCCTGCCAAAATCTGCTTGCTGTCTTCAAACAACTGGAAGATGCTCTCGTTTACTCAGACTTCTCTGTGTGTCTGCCTAGCCCTTGCTCAGAGTTTTCATGAGGGACAGCTTCATACTAGGTTCAGTCCAAAAGGAAATGATAGTTGGAAGAAGAGAATCCTGATATTTTGGGCCAAAGCGGTAGAATATATGACATAAGTGTTGAGATTCACATGTGGAAAAACATGAGAAATCTCTTGATGGCTGTCTTATAACCTTTATAAATTTTAAGCTGTCTGGAGAGCGTTCTATTAGAGGAAATGTAAAAGTTATTCCACAATTACAATAGCCTTTCCAAAGTGAATGCAAGTTGAAAATTTTGAAAAACATTAAAAAAACCTAAATCATCAGTGTGTTTTTTCACTAATGAGAACTACATGTGCAATTCCCTGCACTGTGGGTCTGCCAAATGCTTATCATGTGCTGGAGATGAGTTCAAATCCTTTTTGTGTCTTGATCCTGCCCCCAATCCAGATATTTGTACTGCCTTTTTTTCCTGTAAATTCTGCAGACAGCCCAGACTTTTCCTAAGGGTCCCAGGGTTTGGCTCCACTTCTTCCACCTACATGTTTGATTTTCTGTGCTTAATTATTCCTCCTGCATTGCCAGCTATCATTTCCATACAAAAAAACCCAACCCCAAGCATATATGTGACATTGCGGCCAGAGTTCAGGAGTGCAGAGTTCATGAGGTACTGCCCCCTAAACCAGAACAGCCATGTAGCTGCTGCTGTTTCTCCTTAGCAAAACAGAACAGCCTTGGATCCCCGAAGCAGAGCGCCTGAGGACTGAGTTCAGTACAGACCTCCCTGAGGGAAAGAGATTCTGTTTTTCAGTTGCCCAAACATCCTCTAATATTATCTCAGTACAGAAGAGGAAAAGCCTTTCTGAGCACTCAAGCCTCAGCTGGCCTTCACTATCCCAGGGTTTGCGTGAATCTTAAAAGTCCAGCCCAGGCTCTTGACTCCAGCTGATAGGAGCTCCAGGGTCCTGTTCCAGTTCATAAGTGAGTAACAGTCCCTCAGCAGGAAGTCTGGCATTGTTCTCTTTGCGTTCCTTCCTCCCATCATTCCCCCAAGAGGAAGATCAGGGCTTTTCCAAACTTTTTGCCTTCGTCTATCAATGATTGTGAGCAAAGGAACTTCACCCATCCATTATTGTTTCCTGTATGTATCTATGACCTTCAGACAAAGGGCAGATCACATTGTGCTGAGCACTGCACAAACGTTATGAGCAGACTGCATTTCCACCTGAGATTTTAGAAGTTCTTTTCCCTGCCCTCTGCACTTTCCCTGTGAGCTGAGCAGCAGAAGGGAGAGAAAGTGTTTGCTGTGAGATGGGCACACAGGTGGCTGCACCTGTTCTTTTCCCTTTATGCTGTTACTTTCAGAAGATATGGAGGGAATGGGAGTAAGGAATCATAAAGGGCAGGGGAGGTACTGGGTTGGGTAGGATTTGGTTTTGGGGAATTTTATTTTGCTTATTTTGAAGCATTGATTCATGATGACTGTAGGTATCAGAACTATGTCTATTGGTTAAAAAGCCAGTTTTTCACTTAAAGGCATTCTCTTAACAGCTGTGTATCTGCACTATGCAAGTAGTTCACAGGGAATGGCTGTTAATCTGATACTAACAAAAACCCATGTAAGTCTTACTCCTTCAGAGACTCAGTGTAGAGTTCTCTGTTGTATTACAGAGAATTTGCATTTTATTTGTGTCCTAGGAATAGGACTTAACTTCCCTTAGCTTCCTATCAGCTGAAATGCATGCTTAATCCTCTCTGTCTCTTCAGTGACCTCGCCCCTCCGGTGTGTTTTAAAACTAAGGAGAGGAGGGTTGAGATTCCAGTCCCAGAGAGCTCCACCACGGTGACAGTAACCACAAACAGCATTTCTGGAACTCCTCTCGCTACCAAAGAATTTGAAATTCACAAGACAGGCATCTGTAAGTATCAGGTTTTATGTGTGTATATAAGGCCTTTATACCATGATTAACAGTGCTGCAGAAGTGCATATGCTTGCAGTTTTCTTTGGCAGGGTTTCTGTATGTAAAATGTTGATGTGGTGAGCCCATATGAATGTACCTTACGTAGTTGGTTATTTCCTGTCCCCCTTCAGGAGAAAGAAAACCCCTTTTATCCATAGATCATAGCAGAGAAATCCGTGGCAGAATGTGAGGAGAAAAATGAAGTATGACACTTCTATCCCCATAATCATTTGGCTCTTTTTTTTTTTTTCCTCTAATTGCAAATCAGAAAGGATTTGTAAATAAGTTCCTAATCTACATACTGAAGTACCTGCAAGGAGCATACATTTGCTCAGACTAGACTTGAGAAAGGGAGAAATTAACTTCCTAGTGCCAGAATTACAGAATTAAGTAGTTTATTCCTGCAATTTCACAACATTTTAACAACAGTATGTCACTCCTGACAGGATCATATTTTCTTAATGTATGCCCAGCTTACCTATTCAGTTCAAATGTATATGATACTCGGCAAATAACTTGGGGAGTAGACTGCATTATATTGGATTCATAGATAAATTAGACTTTTTCCCACCTCCTTCCTCCCAAAGGAGGAAGCTGTAAATGACACTGACACCACCTGCCACAGTTCCTCATAATTTAGTGTTGGAAGTTTGGTTTGACTTCTTACTCTGTCTTATTCTATCAAAATTATAGCTCAGTTTTATCATCAGCTGAGAGTGGTTCAAGAACTTAACAAAATGAACGTAACAAAAATGCAGTTCAGAAATATTGAGCAACACACTGTGTTCTCCTGGATCTTGCTGATTCCAGGCAGGATGAGTCTATCAGGTTTGTCACGTGTTATTGCAGGTAGTGCATTGACTATGCCAAACACTTTGTAGGCTCTCAGAGTCTTGGCCAGGACTGAAGTTGGATAAACCACACCTTCAGATTTATCCTGCACCAGGCCTGGTGTCCTGCCATAACACTTGCCCGCTTCTTAGCCTCTTGCTTCACCACCACCCTCATAGAAGACATGCTTCTGGTTAATCTGCCTGTCCTGTCCCCATCACCATGCTGTACCTTTGATACTTCTTGCAGCTTAAAATTACATTCCCCATCATCCTCTTCAGAGCTTCATGTGAGGCTTTTCCATCCTGTTTCAGCTCTCCTTTCTCCATACTCCAGCATTTGTTGCCAGCCCCCTCTTCCCTGCTGGTTTCCAAAACACACTGTTTCTTCAGGGCAATTCTCCCATCATCCTCCATGTGTTTTCACATACACTTCCAAGACTGTCACCATGCTGCATTGCATTATCTCTACAGCATTGAATGAAGGTTGTGAAATACACGACATCTTCCTTACTATGAATTGTGAAGATGTACATTCATGATCAGTTACTCACACATCTGCATGCTGAGGTGTTAGAAGAAAATGCTACCTAGTGACTCATTGGTACCTGTGCTTTCCTGGGAACTTTCATGCTCAAGTAATGACAGGGCCCATCTTGTTGTAATTACAGAGGTTGAGTTACATATTTGTATGGCTAGTAGCCAGTTGAGAGAAGAGATGTAGCTGCTTAACGCCTGTAGGGCTGTTGTTGCTGACTAATGACTTGAATATGGCTTTTTCCCCCTCTCTCTCCTTCAAGCATTTGTTCCTCTCGCTCCACATAATCTTAGTTTAACGCCTGACTTTTCAACTTCCACGTTAAATCTGAAGTGGATTGATAATGGATCACACTTCCCATACGGACTGGATGCCTATTGGCAGATTCAGGTACTCCGTAAAGAAGTAAAGGAACAAGTCACACAGGTAAGTCCTTTACATCCTTTATGAAACATGTATGTGCAATTATTGCCCGTGGTACTATTTGGGGAGGTCATTTGAAGAAAGCTGAGACTCACAACAGTTGTAGAACTTTACAGAATCTGAGTGTAGTCATTCTTCTGATACGTAATTTCTTGTTAAGTTTCTAGTTAAAGTTTCAACATTACAAGGACACTGACTACTGTAGAGTCAGTATTCAAAGTCTCACTTTTTTATTTTCAAAAATCTGTCATGGGGGTTTAATTAGAACTTGCCTGTGAATTTGGTGGATATTTTACACCATTATCTCTGCTTTACTTCTCAGGTAGTATCTGAAGCCTTGGTAGTCTTTGAATACTCAGGGGTTTTTTTATTTCTTTCACAATTAATAGTTCTGTAATTTTTGGGAAAAAAAAAAGAGGGGGAAAAAAAAGATAAAATGTGCAACCTGGGACTAATATTAGAAGAGTTTCATTTTGAAAAAGTTGGAAGTTTTCTCAGCATGGGAGAGGTCCAGGATACTGGGATGCAATATATTTTTTTTTTTTTTTTTTTTTTTGTGTGGTGAGCTTCCTACTCTCCCATAAAGAAATGTCTGTCCTTTGGTATTTCTGGCTGGGAGTTTACCTGGCTGGTGGGCTGTTTACCATCTTAGGCTTTTATCCAATTAAGTTCATAACACAACTGAAAGTTAGGTGGGACATGTCAACCATCTATCAGGATTTTGTGATTTACTCCACCATTCTGTTGATACCTGGGAGATAACAGGTCACTGTTAACAAATCTTCATAAACTCTCTTGGTTGTTTTGGTTTTTTTTGAAAACTTTGTAGGTAACTTACTACTCAAAACTGACTCACGAAGATGTCATTCTTGATTGGAACTGGACTTCAGATATGCCTTTGGAATGTACATCACATTATGTGAAGATTCGCTGTTATATTAA
The DNA here is from genome assembly GCA_027925045.1 of Hypotaenidia okinawae. Lineage (NCBI taxonomy): Eukaryota > Metazoa > Chordata > Aves > Gruiformes > Rallidae > Hypotaenidia > Hypotaenidia okinawae. The sequence goes on along the minus strand of BSDF01000005.1, from coordinate 17,677,113 downwards.
CGTAACAGAGTTTAGCCTCAAGGATTGGAGTGACTGGAGCCCATTACAAGAGGTCCCTGGTATGTTTGTTCCCAAAACAAGCCAAGATCAGAGGAAAAACATTAGGCAGTGCGAGGTTGTGGGTTTTGGTTGTATTTTTATGAGAGAAATAATGCAATCATTGGTTAATGAAACCTGGTAAACATTGATTTGTATGCACTGGAGTGATGATCATGTTTATAGCATATTGTTTATCTGAGAGTTTTTAATTTGTTTTTGTTTTCTGCTCTTTTTCTCTTCTAGGAAAAGATACCGAGCCCAGTGGGAGTGGGGTGTTTCCTCAGGACACCGTGGTGGCAGTAGGTTCAGATGTGACAATTTGTTGTGTCCATGAAGAAGGACAGCAGATACAACGGATGACTTATGGACCAGAAATATACCCCATGATACATCTGAGCAATCGGAGCAGTGCAATCAGAGTGCTAAATGCCAGTGCTTCAGATGCCAGCGGGACAAATGTGGTGTGCATACTGTCTGAAGATTATATGGATGGAACTGTGTTGTTTGTAGGATGTATGTATCATTGTGTTTAGTAAACTTAGGAAAATCAAAATAATGTTGGGACCTGGAATCTGCTAGGAAACAAATACTATTGTGTCTTTTTTCCCCCTGGCCTTTGGTTTCTGAGGGTGAACCAGGATTGTACTCCCACCTGGAGTATTGTGTCCAGTTCTGGGCTTCCTGGTATAAAAAGGACAGGGATCTCCTGGAGAGAGTCCAAAGAAGGGCTACGAAGATGATAAAGGGCCTGGAGCATCTCCCCTATCAGGAAAGGCTGAGAAGATTGGGACTGTTCAGCCTTGAGAAGAGAAGACTAAGGGGGGACCTAATTAATGTTTATAATTATCTTAAGCAGGGGATGCAGGGGAATCAGCCAGCCCCTTTTCAGTGGTCTGTGGAGACAGGACAAGGGGCAATGGCTGCAAGTTGGAGCTCAGGAAGTTCCGCACCAATATGTGGAAGAACTTTTTCACAGTGAGGGTGACAGAGCCTGGGACAGGCTGCCCAGATAGGTGGTGGAGTCTCCTTCTCTGGAGATATTCAAGACCCGTCTGGATGCCTATCTCAGTGAAATGTCCTAGGGAGCCTGCTTTGGCAGGGGGTTGAACCCGATGATCTCTTGAGGTCCCTTCCAACCCCTACAATTCTATGATTCTATGATTTGATTTCACTGTGGAAACTCCAGCCCATAGAGAAGATAGCAAGGCTGGGAGGATGAGGAGGTACCTATGTAAGGCATCTTCTCTTAAAACCTGGCCCAGTGCTTCTCTCCTTGACCTCTTTTTTCTAAGACATTTCTTTGTGATCTGGAATACTTAGTAGTTTATTGCTGTATGAAGATTCATCCTCGGTATCTATTGCTTTAGGTTTACATCTGTTCTAGTTTGGCCTGTGACAAGGTGAGAGTAAGAGCAAGAACTTTCATTTACCAGTCAGTCGAATTAAACCAGTGAAACATTCAGACTTGCAACAACAACAGATACTTATCCAGGGTAGTAGCTCCGTGGGAGTTACTTACAGCAAAGGAACCCCGCTGATGGTTCATCTTTTGTGGAAAATCCCATAAACATTCTTTTAGCAGTTTCTTTAAAGATACTGAATCACTGTGTATACTCTCTGTGTAACCGTGCCAGACTCAGAAATCTCTTCCAGATAGAGCTACCTCTTAAAACAAGTTTCTGAAAGTACCTTTTTCTTTCCCTTAATTGGTAATTTCAGAGATTTGTGTGTTTTCCCAACAGCGTTTTTGAGAGTTACAGTCTTCCAGTAGCTGCCCATTAGAATCATAGAATGGTTAGGTTGGAAGGGACCTTTAAAGATCATCTAGCAGTAAACAGGGACACCTTCAACTAGATCAGGTTGCTCAGAGCTCCATCAAACCTGACACTGAATGTCTCCAGGAATGGGGCCTCCACCACCTCTCTAGGAAACCTGTTCCATTGTTTCACCACCCTCATCATGAGAACTTCTGCCTAGTGTCTAATCTAAGCCTACACTGCTCTAGTTTAAATACATTTCCCCTTGTCCTGCCACTGTATGCCCTTACAAACACTCCTTCCAGCTTTTCTGTAGGTCCCTTTCAGGTATTGGAAGACCTCTATGAGATTTTCCATGAGCCTTCTTTTTTCTCCAAACTGAGCAAGACCAACTCTCTCCAGTCCTTTCATCATCCTCATGGCCCTCCTCTGGACCTGTTCCAAGTGGTCTATGTCCTCCTTGTGCTGAGGACTCCAGAGCTGGAGGCAGTACTCCAGGTGGGGTCTCACCAGAGCAGAGTAGGGGGTGAGAATCACCTCTCTTGATCTTCTGGCCATACTTCTTTTAATGCAGCCCAGGATTTGATTTGCCTTCTAGGCTGCAGATGATCACTGGGGACTCATGTCCAGCTTTTTATCCATCAATACCCCCAAGTCTTTTACCGTACTGCTGCTCTCTACCACCTCATCTTCCAGCTTGTATTAGTAGCAAGGATTGTCCCAGCCCAAGTGCAAGGACCTTGCATCCAGGTCCCTCTGGATGACAGCCCGTCCCTCTGGCATGTCAACTTCACCACTCAGCTTGATATACCTGCAAACTTGCTGAGTGTGCAGTAAATCCCATTGTCTGTGTCACTGATGATTAGAATCATCATTCCCCATTAGAAATGCCTGCATTTTAGCTTAGGGTCCTTGAGGTTGAGGGAAAGGAAAGGGAGACCAGACCCGTATAGAATTTACATTCTTACTTCAGTCTGTGCCTCCTGTCATTGACTTTGTGTATGAAGTGTGTGATAGCAAATGCAAAACAGAATCCAGCCTTTTATGACTTGTCAGTGAGATGCCATTTTTGTATTATTTGTGCAGGATGTGCTTTTGTGGGAGAGTCTTCCAGGTCAGCGGTTCATGAATGAACACTTGTGATAATCCCACAGGTTTTTCCCATACAGTGGTTTTTGAAGAGCTGGGATGTGGTGAAGTCTATTTCCTGCCACTGTTTGTTCTTCTAGTGCCTACTCAGTGGGAAGGGGGAGGACTTCTTATGATGTTTTTGCTGATGAGAGACATTTGGGGAAGAAAAGGTAGAGGAAGTAAATGGGTATACACACCACCTTGTCTAAGCCTGGGCAAAATAAGTGTTCTTTTTGGCCTAACTAGACCTAATCCTGCCACTGTTGCCTCTTGTGTTAGTGCCCCTTCTCTAGGTCAGCTGCATGGATATTACTGTCTTACCTTTTGGAGAAAAGCATGTGAGACTTGACATAAGTGTTCTGCTTAGTCTCATGTTAGCGTGGTGATTCAGTGTTGGCAGCACTGCCCATCTCCAGGAAGGCACTCAGCACTGCTCTATTATGTAAGCAAAGAACAAGGCTTAAAAGAAAAAGATGAGCGCTTCCGAAGTAAGGTTGAAGAGGACAAGCCATTTGTGGCCAGCTTAAGCTTTCAAATTCAGTGTGGAATTCATTGTAAAGGGAACATCTCCTTGACAAGACTTGCTTGGATAATTCAAAGCAGTGGAGGGGCTGGCATGTAAGAAAATGTGGTGCACAGCCAACAGCATTCCTGCATTGCTCAGCAGCTAAACTGATGCTCAGAATTTTGCAAAAGTCTTGGCAGGGTTTCAGTGAAACACTTCCAGGTCAGAGCCTGGAGCTTGTGAACATATTTGCATGTGATTTACCAGATTACCCACCCACTTAGAAGCCTAGAGTCAAGTTTTAGTCAGACAGGCCTGAAAATAATTATCCATCTGTTCTATTGGCATTTTTTAAAACATATTATTTATATGGTTGAAGAGTAACTATTGCCGTGTATTTGTGAGGCACGTGATCCTGGCCAAAATGAATGGTGATGCTTTCAGGAAGCTAGTGTCCCAGCTGTCACACTAGGATGGCAGAACATGAGCTAACTGTGTTTCCTTTCATGCTGCAGATGCCCCTGATACTCCCCAAAACCTCAGCTGTGAAACATCTAACTTTCTGAAAATAAAATGCACCTGGAAACCAGGCAGACCCAGTGGACTATATGGAAAACGAAGAACAAAGTACAGTTTATTTGAAAGGTAAAACAGTTTAGCATTAAAAGTAGTAAAAAGGGAGAACTGGAATATATCCATTGCTCCCTGTGACTTAATGGACCACAACTATTTAAATGAGAGTCTATTGAGAGCTAAACAGTGTAAAGCAGACAAAGTGCATGTTACCTGGGAAGCACTGAAAGGGATACATAGCACTGGTATCACCCAGAGAAAGAGATAAGGGCTGGTTCGCCACTAGTTTGTCTTATATGATAGGCCATGTAAAGCCGTAAAAGTGAAGAGTCATTGTTTTGGAATAGCACTTGCTATGTGCTTGGTGCTTGTGATTACAAGGTAGTGAGGGGTTGAAGTTCCTGTGGCGAGGATGCTTCCCTGCAATGCCAAAGGAGCAGTCAGGGAAAAGCCAGGAGAGACCCAGAGTCACACAAACTGGAAAACTGAGTCTCCTGGTGGCTTTGAAGTGAATCAGAGGCAATGAGGATTGACTACAGTCACAGATGTCATCCAGGGTGCTACTGCTAAAAAGTCACTGGGTAGGGATGCAAAGAGGTGGACAAAAGCAACAAGGTATTCAAAAGAAAGGAATTGCAGTCACTGGCTGCCCATATTCAGCTTATAAACGAGGATATAGTTCAGACTTGTTTTGTTCAGCCTAAAGCTGTGAGATTGATGTGATGCATTTCAGGGTAAATATTCTTGTCTGTGTTCCCAGCCCACACTGAAACAGAGGCTTTGGTGTGGAGAGAGCTCAGAGCTCAGCTAGAACACGGTAAAAATGCCTGAAGGAAGAAATTAAACATGTGCTTTGGAATGAGAGGTTTGCAGAAATTGCTATTAAAGCAACTTCTGTATGTGTGCATACATACAGATACACACTTTAGAGTTTCCCTCTGAAGATCTAAATCTGGTCTTGGCTGCTACCAGCATGACTGTCCTGCTTTTCATTTAAAAACATCTGGGACTAGTGGATGTATCCCAGGTAACAAACCTTGGTTTAGATTGGCAGGGTTGATAGACACACATTAGTGTGTCACTTCTCCCTAGTTCAGAAAGCAATTAAGAACATTCTTTAAATGCAAATGTATGCTGATCTGAGCAAAGATACTTTAAATCAGAATCTTGGTTGTGACTTGTGAAGTGGTTTTACAGGACCTACCTGTTTTCCAGGATTTTGAGAAGTGAGAGGATGGAAATGTTATGCTAGTGGAAGAGGAAAGTTTCAAGTGAGAACAGGGCAAGTCATGACTGATGCCACTGTAACCTGCATTGTGGCGTTAGATATGCCTCTGCAATCAAATTGTTCTGTAAGCCACGTGTCAGTGACCCCATTGTTCTTTACTGTGTTTTCAGTCTAGATTTTTGACTGTTGATAGAAATTAATCTTACTCAAAAAAAAAATTCAGTTGTTCCCCCACCGTTTTACTTTGTAGAACATCTGGTAAAAATGTTTCATGCGAAGTAAATGAAATGAACAGAGATCGTGCCTGTGAGTTTCCAGTGCTGGCTGACCAAAAAACCTACGATTTTGTATTAGGCGTTTCCAATCCTATTGGGCAAGCGGAGTCATCACTTTTAGTTGATTTAACTCAAAGAGGTAAGGCTTCAGAATTACAAGGCAAAAATAATGTTTACTGCCTGCTGGCCATTTGTTTGGTATACTGGTGTCTGACATGGTACACTTGTCATTCTTTTGCTTAATTGTCACCAGTATTTTGCTGGAAGGAGCTTAAGACCTGTCCTAAGGCAGCGACTGTGTGTTCAAGAAGCCAGTTCTTGACGGCAGTTCCACCAGGAGAGCATACACTGCTACATGGATAAATGCTACTCGCAGTTAATCTAACAATTAGCCAGCTACTGTTCATGTATTACTTCATATTCTGTTACACACAAATAATTAACATTTGGGTATAACTTCATGAACTGTAAGTGACCACATATTTCAGTTTCTTACAGGGCAAAATACTATGCAGTTTTACAGCAGGAGGCTATGGAGCATTACAAAAGTAGCACTGTAAGGTAGAGGGTAATAGCAGAAGTATTACCTGCTGTCAGCCATGATCATCTGCAGTCGTGGCTTGTAGAAAGAACATCCTCAGTTAGACCTTTAAGTTTAAACAAGGAGAGGGAAAAGATCGCTGCCTTTCTAATGCTGTCTTCTCCAACTTTTTCCATCTGCCTCCACAACTACAGCTCAAGATTCAGGATTCTTTCTTCTTTTCTGAGGATTCTCCCATTCTTTCTGGAAAAAAAAAAATTAAATATGATAATTGTGCAGGGGTTTTTTGTCCATGCCCCACTTCAACTAGTCTGAGATTGGATATATCAGATTAAATTAGGAGGTCCTAGAAAAGCAGAATCTGTTAATTATATCTGATCATTATAAATGAAGGTTATTTTGCATCCAGTCAATACAACTATTTCCTATTTATTTCCTTTCTTTCTTTCACTGTCCACTTTATTGTCAAAATGGAGTACACATTTCCTTAACTGGACTGATTTCAACAGTAGAGATTTTTTTTCTCTGATTACTGTGAAAAGTAGTGCTGAGTATTATTGAAAACAACGCATGAAGGGAGTTTTGGGGAGAGAGAGATCATTTAGGAGTGTTATCTTCTCTTAGTCTGCAGATTTAGAGGTCTAACTTGAAAAGTTTTCAGAAGGTGAACAAAGTTGAGTGACTGTAGTCCTCTGAAATAACTCATGTTTCACTTTTTTAATGAAGTCAGTAGGAGGGGAAATGTTTTTCTATGTTTCCAACTCCTTACCACACATGCCAGTATGCTCAGCCTGAAGTAAATCTGTTTCCATGTTTGATAGCTGAGAATAGCATCAGGAATGAGACTGCTTGCGGGTGCCTTCCCAGCACCAGCTGTCCTAGTTGCTGATGGGGATCACTTATCGTTCACTTTGATCTTTTAAAATCATATTTTACGGAAGTAAAACAAATGCTTTTCTCTTAGAACTAAAGGTTATTACTTTTTTTTTAAGTTGATCCAAAAACTCCAGAAAAGTTAACTGTTTCTGGGAACAGCTCTACAAGCGTCTATCTGCGCTGGTTTATAAACGGCAGCTTTGCTGAGATCAGACTTCTGTGTCAAATTGAAATTAGCAGTGGTCACTCTGAGCGAAAACTGGTAAGTGTTGCCTTTAGTGGATTTTCTCTTTTTTTTGTTTTCTTCCCTCAAATGTGCATCTTTTTCACTGAACTAATCACATTTCAAATTCTTCTATCTCTAAAATTCATTCATAATTATCAAATGATTCTTTTAGCAATGACTAGAAGTTCTACTAAAATCAGAATGAAGTTCTGTGCTTCTCTGTTGTTGCCTGCTTGCTTTCTTTTTGCTTGATTTAAAGCAATTTAGAGAAAAGTCAGATTACCCACCGTGCTGTTTGGTACTTTGAGAAGGTGCTTTACGCTGACCCTTTAGGTAACAGTCCTTTTCCTTTGTCCTTCCTGGAGCAAACTGTATTGACACACACTTGTTTCTGGATGTGTTGCAGCCTTGCAGACTTCCATGGTGGCTGCTTTGGATTCCCTCTCACAGTCTGTAGTCAGATAGGGTAGGATTCTCCCCCTGAACTTATGGGAAGGTAATCCAAAGTGCAGACCTCTGCAGCTGGAAAGAGATGGAATTTCTGGGTGGGGTTCAGATTTTCCAGCATTCAGGCTTCCAGCTGCTGCCTGGCTTTGGTGCTTTGCATCGCTGCCTGGAGCTGCATACTTACTCTGCTGATTGTCAGAGGAGCTTAGGATACCAATGTAGACACCAGTATCTAAGGGGGAATACGTCCTCTTCTTCCATGTTGCCTAACTTAGTGTGGGGTGATCTCTGCCTCTGGGAAAGCCTGACAGCAGAACTGCATGTTCAGTTGACTGATACTTACCCGCAGATTCTGTTTGTGCATTCAGATGGACTACACCTAGCAGCTTGGGCAGATGCATGCTGAATTATTAGGTCTCAGCGCACAGAGCCTGAATTTGTAATTTGAGCAGATCAACCTCAGAGGCTGCTTTTTACAATTCACATTTGGTTTTTTAGCAGTATTCTATTACTCGCTGCATTTCGTTTCCTCTTGGGCACAGCTGTTGGACACAGCCTTGGATCAAGTCACACGAGCCGCAGAAGTGATGCAGCTAAGACCAAAGATAATTATTATATACATTGCCTCCAAAATAATGTGTAGTAGTTAACGCATGCTCTGTAAGAGTATTTTGAAAATACATTAAAAGCCCTTAATGAGCGTGGAAACCTTAGGCTTTTATATTTTCTCTGTAATGCCATGTGATAAGTAGTGCCCAGAGATTACTGCTGCAAAGAAACTCATAGGTATCTTCAGCATTAACAATAGAAGGGACTGTTCTTTAGACATACATAACAGCTCTAACAGATGAACTATGTTGGATTTCTGTGTGCAGTCTGAGATCCCATCATCCACAGGTATCAGCATTTCTCTGCTTCCAACACTTCCCACTTCTGGAGCCATGGAGCGGTCGGCCAGGGAAGCAAGCACACGAATACTACCCACCTCCAGCTCAGTTAGCTTAAACTGCTAAAAAAAATAGGTTTGCATAGTTCTGTCTAGCCAGAGTTACGCTGCCTGGGGGCACACACCTACCTATGAACTCTGCTACCAGGACAGTCATCTGGGGCAATTGTGGCAGTTTGAGTCACTGCATCTATATCAGAGCCCGCAGCTATAGATATTTTGAAACACAACAAATAGCTTGGTAGAAGGATTTACAGCCTTGCTATGTTGTCTCTGGTTGCTTAATAAAAAAAAAAAAAGAAACTCTCTGAGTTCTCTGTAATAAACAAAAGTAACTGTGAAATTGTTATGGGGTTTTATATGGCATTTTGAGGATGTTTTCAGAAGCTTTTCTATTTGTATGAGAGATTGTTGGCTTTTTTATATTTTTCAAGTTGTTATTTGGCTTTGGAAATACACCATTAGTTGCTTCTTAAAGTCATTGGAGTCCAGTTTTTGGCAGCTGTGATGCACATGTGTTATAATTAGATTCAGTAAAAAATATTCCCAGGCTCAGGGTTTCTACAATCATGAAACTGAAATACTCCCTAGACTCGCGCCATTTTAAGAATAGTAGATTATGTCCTGTCATAAGAGCTGTGAGGAGATCATCTGGGTAAGACTTGGATACTACCTTTTGAAGGAAGAAGGACTGCCTAGTAAGAAGACTGCACAATAACCCAGAGGGTGATAGTAAATGGAGTTACATCTGGCTGGCTGCCAGTCACTAGTGGGGTTCCCCAGGGCTTCAGTTTAGGCCTAGTTCTTTTTAACGTTTTCATAAGTAACCTGGACTCAGGACTAGAGGGTAGGGTGTCTTATGTACATTTGCAGACAACACCAAATTCGGAGCAGCTGTTGACTGTGTTGAGGGTAAAGAAGCCTTGCAGAGAGACCTAGACAGGTTAGAGAGCTGGGCAATCACCAACGGCTTAAAATTTAACAAGGTCAAGTGCCAGATTCTGCACCTGGGAAGGGGCAACCCTGGCTGCACATCCAGCCTGGGGATCAGATGCTGGAGGCCAGCCATGCTGAGAGGGATTGGGGGGTCTTGGTTGACAGCAAGTTACCCATGAACCAGCAGTGTGCCTAGGTAGCCAGGAGAGCCAAGCATATCCCGGGGTGCATCCATCCAGCACAGCATGGCCAGCTGGGCCAGGGAGGGGATTGTCTCACTCTGCACTGTGCTGGGGCGGCCTCACCTCGAGTGCTGTGTGTGCAGTTCTGGGTGCCACAGTACAAGAGGGACACAAAACTATTGGAGAGTGTCCAGAGGAGGGCAATGAGGATGGGGAAGGGTCTGGAGGGGAAGTCTGGGAAGTCTTATGAGGAGAGGCTGAAGTCCCTTGGTTTGTTCAGCCTGGAGAAGAGGAGGCTGAGGGGAGACCTCATCACGGTCTATGGCTTCCTGACGAGGGGGAGTGAAGGGGCAGACACCAGTCTCCTCTGTGGTGACCAGTGATAGAACCTGAGGGAATGGAGTGAAGCTGTGATGGGGGAGGTTTAGGTTGGATGTTAGGAAGAGGCTCTTTACTGACAGGGTGGTGAGGCACTGGCATGGGCTCCCCAGGGAAGTGGTCACAGCACTGAGCTTCTCTGAGTTCAAGAAGTGTCTGGATGATGCATTCAGTGCCATGGTTTGACTTAGTTATTCCTGTCTGGAGCCAGGAGTTGGACTCGATGGTCCTTATGGGTCCCTTCCAACTCGGGAGATTCTGTGATAAACACTTTGCTGGGACAGGCTATCTTTCGTGTGCTTCTGTTGCATGTATCTTCAGAGAAGGGCATCCATCCACCTAGTTTGATGTGAATGTGCACAGTAGAAGTGCAGGTTCTGAGCAGCAGAGACAAAATCCTGGCCTGCCTCATGTGAGCAGAAGTTTGCCTGCATATGGGAAGGAGGAGAACTGAGGGGGTAGATGGGAAGCAATGGCACGCTAATGTGTGCAGAGCTCATCCTTTTGAAGGCTTGTCAGTGTTACCTCTCCTTATCATGCTTTATGGCTCAAAGGTGCTACCTACTCTCATGCTACAATTTCTGTGCTATGTATGAATTTAGTTTGGCAGACCTCTGAAAAAAATTAATCTTGTTTAGGATGACTGCATAGGAAATACTCTTTTTTTCATTAATTTCTTCATGATTTTTAATTAATTTCTTCATAAGGCTTGGCTGCAACTTTTTTTACACTTTTGGTATTCTTGAGGAAAAATAGCACCTTTCTTTGTGTCAACTTCCAGTATAATCTAGGAGAAAAAAATACACACATAAGATGTAAATGTCTGCATTATTTTTCACAGCACAATGTCTCCATGCCTGGAGGAAAATTCTCAACTTACACAACTCAGCTGAACACGTTGCACCCATATACCAAATATCAGTTCAGGGTGCGCTGTTCAGCTGCTGACCACTTCTGGAGGTGGAGTGACTGGAGCAAGATAGAAGAACACACAACATTGGAAGCCCGTAAGCTCATTAAACTGTTTGATGATAAAATGTTGAACTTTTTTGAAGCCATATAATTTAAATTAGCCATCCAGAAAACTAACATTTTAATAGAAGGCAAATTGTCTGCTGTGTAACTTTAAAAAAACCAACCCAAAACTCAACATTTTTTGTTGGGATGTTTTTTTTTTCTTCTTTCCACATCAGCTCCTGCAAGAGGTCCAGACATCTGGAGAGAAAGAAGTCCTTCTGGAAAAAGTCTAAAAATCTTTTGGAAGGTAGATAAGACACTTAAAGTTTTAAGATGTTATGCAGTATAACTCTGTGAAAACAATTTCAGATTTATAAATGAGTGAAGCTTATAGTCAAAGAATCAAACTGCTTTTCTTACTGAACCATCCATTGAGGCAAATATTTTCCCCCCAAATGAGAATGTTATTAAGTTTTATAATTTAAATATTGTATTTAGTGTGAAGAATTAAAGTTTTAATATGTCCCAGCTAGAAGTTAAAAACTTGAGACCTTACATGTTGATTCCTGTAGTCACAGTACAGTAACTATCTTTTCTGCCTCATAATTCTATACAGTTGTCAAACTAGATCAGGACATTAAACTCTTATCATCTTATGTCTTCTCTTGTTTACTCTGTTTTGGGTTTAATGCACTCTTTGTCTGTTCATAGCCTTTGTCCCTTTCTGAAGCCAATGGAAAAATTGTGTCTCACGAAGTGTCCTGCTACCTGCTAGAGACACCACTGGAGTACAAAGAAGTTGTTGAACCTTCAAATAGTACTGAAATAAAACTTGGAAAAAATGACTGTGTAATTAGTGTTGTAGCCAAAAACCACGCAGGCTCATCTCCTCCTTCAAGGATAACAAGCGTGGAACTTGCAAACGGTGAGTGCTCCCAGCAAGAGCCAAATCACCTTTAAAGCTTGGGGAGTACCTGGGGGAGTTTGTTTATTGGAACATTAAGACAGATACAGGCATTGTTTGTGTTTGGTTTCTGGTTTATTTCCCCACCCAAATCTACTGTGTGGGGGAAGAAAAAAAGCTGCTTTCCTTTTAGGGCAGCCTCTTGCCAATTAATTCTGCTCTCTGCATATGAGGGTGGTTGTGTGCAATCCCTGCAGTTATTTGCACTTTTCTGGACACCTCCCAGGAACAACAAGGATTAGGCTTCAAAGCATCAGTGTTGATCTCTGATGTTTACAGAGCTCAGCTTATTTTTGCATGTTCCTGTTGAGATGCTGAAACATATTACATGCTAAAGAGAATTGGAATACAGTTTTGAAGTGTTGTGCAGCTTTTTAAGGGGATGCTCACAGAGCTCTGTAGGAGAATATTAATTGGGCTGGTTGGTAAAGTCTTGGTATCCTTGTGCTAGGAGCTGGCATTTGAAAAGGAGGTAGGACTTAAGCTTCCCAATTAAAACACTGCCACCCTTGCTGCAGGCTTCTGTAAAGGCAAATAGCTGACCCAGATAATGATTTTCTGCTCCTAACACTGAGCATGGGGAGAAGATAATACGGCATGTGGCTATTGAGAGTGTGTTTCTCTGCATGCCAGGATGATCCCAAACCTTCAGTTCCAGATCTGGCCAGTGCTCTGCAGGGAAGACAGATTTTTCACAGTGAGGCCCTTCTCAGCTTGTTCACCACAATCATGTATGGTGCTGTTTCTCTTTCCCCACCCAAAGAACAAGTATCAGAGTTGCCCACCTTGCATCTCAGGTTCTGCTAAGACAGGGCCATTTCTCCAGGGAAGAAACTGGGAAGACACACAGTGGAAAAAAAAACCCCGAGTTTGTTTCTATGCAAGGGGAAAATCAGAATTCTTATTGTATATTGTGCTTCTCCAAAAGAGTGATGCCTAAAAGTATTTTCTTAGTTTGCTCCTTGGAGGGAAAAATAATTGTATGAGAGAGTTGAATGAACAAAAATGCTTTCGTAGCTTTTCTTCAGCCAGGAAAGAACAAGATTTTGGAGCTGGGGAGGTCTCTGTAGTAGGTTTGTAGTGTGGGAGAGCTGATGGCAGCTGGAGGTTTGCAGTCATTTATAACTTTCTCTTGGATATCTGAGGTTCCCTTTGGTGTTACCCAGCTTGTACTTGTTGGAGTCTTGCTCCCAAGTTGGTATAGGAATTATCTGAGTCACTGGCTGGAGTTATGAAAGATGAGTCATTCACTGAACTGGATGACATTTTTGACCAAACATCTTTTCTGGCTGCTTCCTGTATACAGTCTGTAAGCGCTTTTAATGTCCGTAAGAGAGTAGTGTCTCTGAAGCTTGAGATCTGCTGAGGTTTTATGAAAACTGAAAATGCAAACAAAGGGTACGCTGCCCTAATTAGTTTATCACTGTCTCTGAAAAGTGCTCTGTAAAGAGTGGGGACCTATATATAATCTGACTTGTACGGGCTCCCCTACCACAGTGTTCTGTTGAGCTAGTAGTTATTTCTGCTAGTCTAGGTTGTGGCTATAAATACGCAAAAATGAGCAGTACTGCCCTGGGTGAATTTCTAGTCATCTGGCTCAGGAAATAAATTTGAGTGTGGTGTATTTAAGCATTTTTTAGGGAGTATGTGCTCACTGTCAGTAAGAAATCTTTCCTGTAAATAGGGAAAATTAAAGTAGTCTAATTAGTCTTCCAGTATCACAGAAGTGTAATTCCACTGGATGTGTAGTAGTTTTTTAGTGAAAAGTATTGAAAGATATCTGGAGTTGACTTGATTATTTTAATCATGTGTGTCTTTCTTGCCATGAGTAAGCTAGGAAAGGATTGTACACTTAGTTGTATGTTAAGATTATTTAGAAATAGACAGTCCGACATTCACAGCATGTCTGTGAAGGAAAAGTTTTTACAGCACTGGTTCTTAAAAACTGGCCTTGCCCTTCAGGCTTCCATAGTTTATGGCTTTAATAACATGAAATAATAGACTCAATAGGGAGCATAAATGAGAATACTGAAAAAGGAAAAACTGAACCCCTGAGATTGTTTTTGCAGATCTCTTCTGGGGCCACCACTGTTGTGGTGGCCTTTGAAAAACATCCCTTAGCTCAGTGGGGTCCCATCTGATGGACAGCTGTGGAGGAAAGCAGCAGGAATCAGAAGTCATTCCCAGATCTGATCTCTTCAAGGGCAGCTAAACCTTTGATAATCAGAAAAAAGAAAAACAGACTGAAGGCAAAGCTTTTGTTTTGTTTGGTTTTGGTTTTGGTTTTCATTTACCCTTGGTAGACTGGAGCCTCCATGAAGTTCAGCAGCAGCTTGACTTGTGCTGTCGATTCTTGGTGAAAAATAGTGGTCTGTGGTCAGGTAAGTGGCAGCAAGACACCGTGAAAGAAGCACAAAGCAAACTGTTCGATGAAATGACAGCAGGAATTTATAGCCAGAGGCCCCTGCCAAATTGGTGTCAAGTCAGATTTGAACCTGACATCTGCTGTAAATCCTTACCTTGAAAAAGTGCTTTTTAAGCCAGTGCTGAGTTGCTGCACTTCTCGTCATCATACTTAAGGCTGGCTGAGGGATTTGCTGCAGGCTATGTCTGATTTCCAGCACTTCAGAGAGCATAGCTGAGTGCACCGATTCGAGTTTCACTATACCAGGAGCACGCCTCTCGTTCTTAGAAATGACTGCAGTTTATAAAACCTTTGTGCTGTGGCTGGAAGGCTTTTTTTCCAGCTTGGACTACAGATAAGTGTCTGCTCTCTGATGGATTTTTGTGTCGTCTTTGTTGCAGACAATGTCAAAACAGATCGGGCCGTGGCAATGGGGAATGGAATTTATATTTCTTGGAATTCTTACCCCAACATGACCTGTGGCTACATAGTAAAATGGTGTCATTCATCTGGGTCTGAACCATGTAGTGTGGACTGGCAGAAATTTCCTTTAAATGCAACAGAAGCAGTGATCAAGTCTGGTAAGTCAGAAACCATTTCTGTGAGTCTTTCTTGTTGAGAGCCTGAGCGGTGAGTGGAGTGAGAGCTGCACCGGTGCTATCAGTTGAAGATTGTTGCATTGCTGTGTGCTTGTGTATTTAAATTAACCCCTTCTTGGTATCGTGTTTATTTTAATTTCTTACACAGCCTTGCCAAATCCAAATACCAGTCTTGATTTAACTGTTGCCATCCCGTGTTTATTAACTACTTTGAACTCACCTCTTCTGGCTAGGCCCAACAACTTCCTGACTCAGCCTAATGCATAATGCTTAATCTAGGGTTGGGGTTTTATTTGGATTCTAAACATAAACAGTGCTGCTCAGGATGGGGGAAGACTAATCCATTGTTTTTACACGAGGCACATTTTTTTAAGTGTGACCTCCATGTGTTGGCTTGCTGTCAGCAACTGAAATTTCCTGGAATAGGGCACATTCCAGGTCTCTAGATGCTGGTGGGCAGATCAGGGAAATGAAACTCAGCTGTGGTGTGGGACTCATAGGAACAGAGGAGGAATGAGGGGGACCTGAGAAAGATGTAGGATTTTTCACTTTTTAGAAGAGTTTAGTGTATTAAGTTTTTAGAAGAGTTTAGTGTATTAAGTCTCCATTGGTGAAAACAGCTTGGAGCTGTTTATATAGGAAAGTTGGGGGGCGTAGGACCTGGAGTTGGGAAGCAATATGTTTTCCTGCGGCTCCAGTTACAACACTGTGTCAGTGTTGTTTTCATTTATGCTGGCTAGAGCTTGCTTTTTCTAAGCAGACAATGCTATGTCTGTAGAACTAGACACTGCTGTAGTCCTGAGCTCTTCCCTGGGATGCTTCTTGCAGTATGTCGTGGGAGTTACCAGGCTTTTAGGGCTGGGCTCAAGCTGGCAAATTCACCTCTGCACTTAGTTGTGCCAGGAGAACTTCTCAGGCTGGATCTGAACTCTTGCAAAACCCACTTGACTTCTATAGAGTTTCACAGTGGCGTCTTGTTTAGAAAAAATCTTGAAAGTAATGTGCACCCCCAACTTGAGAAAATCCCAGGAAGTGGTAAATTATTTACATGTTGTAGGATCAAATATCTGTGCCTCCACCAAAGACACGTGAAGTGGAAATCTGATGACTGAGTTTGGTACAGTCATCACGGGCCTGGATTTTATCACTAAAGTGCTTCACTATCACTTTTGAGAGCTCTCTGAATTTCTTTTGTACCGTTGCTGTAGTAAGCCTGGGTATTTCAGAATGCATTTGTGTTTCTGAGGAGGAGGCAGGATCTAACATGACTGCTGTGGGAGGAAAGGAAGGGGATTGTTTCTGGTAACTTCAATTTGTGTTTCCCCATGGAAGCAGCAATTTATGCAATTTGAGTAGCTTGTTTCAGATCCTATTTGTTTAGAACCAAAATTTCTCCCATAGCTCGATTTGCCTTCTGCTTCTAAACCACATCTGATGGCACAGCTTTTATAGGAATTAAGAGTAGGGATAGTAATTTTACCCAACACTGTAGGCTAAGACTTTGTATTTTTTTAATACATATTTGTATATGTCTGCATCATATGAAAGATAAAAGCATCACTCTTAAGTGAAATATTCTTACAGTGATTTTTCTCTTGCAGCTCTGTTTAGGCCTGGCGTGAGGTACAACTTTTCACTATATGGCTGCAAATCCAGTGGATATCAGCTACTGAAAAACATAACTGGGTATATGAAAGAGCTGCGTAAGTGCACTTTATGGTTCATGATCTTTACAAAGTGAATTTATACTATAACAGGTTTTAGTTCAGTGTTGGCAGAAGAAGGTTGAAACCAGAATCCCCATTTTGTACTACTGACTTCTGCTTGTTCTCTATAGAATAATAATACATTCCTCCAACTACTCTCTGTTCTCTGAGATGAAGGCACAGGTACAATTCAAACCATGGGGCTGTGGTCTCTCCTGCAGGAGAGGAGGCAATTTTTGATTTCTCAAGTAAAAGTAAACTTATGAGTGCATTTAATGCAGCTCAGCAAATATAAAAACATCCACAACTTCTCTGTTTAAATGTACTTTGTAGACCAGAGATAGATCCTAGAGTGTAAGCCACCTTGAGACTTGCACTCATGTTCTGTCCCACACCAACCCTGTCTCAGTAACTGCTCTGAGCCCAGGCTGCGCTGTGCTTGCCTGGATATGCATTAGTGTCTGAATTCTTTCTGTTCCCAGGTATTTGAATATGGGCTTACCCTTTAACATCACAACTGTATTGTACTGTAGCTACAGCACCCATTTCAATTTGGAGTTTAATGTCCTTTCTACTAAAATAGTTTGCTTTGAAAGCTGAGTTGCTGACATAATCTGAGCCCTTAGAAATGCCACTGTTTATTCCATTGCTAAGGTTGAAGGTGAGGTTAAGGCAGTTTTACCAGAAACTCAAATTTCAGTCATCAGTATCTCTACAATTCCTGAACCTTTCCCAGAAGTTTCTTCCGTATGTGTTCTCAACAGATTGGAAGCTTTCAAAGTAAAAAGATAAAGAGTTTGGGAGACTGAAAATGCATCGGTCATGCAGAACACACTTTTTAGGAAGTGAGAAACATATTGACTTTGCACAAGATTTGCCTTTGCACAGATAACCATCAGGACAAAAATAGATGCATTCTTAAACATGATTTCAGCCTTGGTAGATCAAGGCCAAATGTCAGATGAAGTCCTGATGCACATGACCTTACACAGTCTCTGCAGTAACGCTTTCAGTAGGGTACAGGTATTGGAATAAAGACTTGTGGTGCCTGCTAGGAGTAATTCTTTTAGGCTGAGATAGTTTTCTATGATAAAAATATTCAGTTTCTTTTATTTGAAGACAAGCTATGAAGTCACAGAGCCATAGCCTTTAAAAGCTAAATAATTTGTATGCTCTGAATATTGTGTTCTGCTGTTTGTTGCAGGAGGAATGTTTTTATGTGTATAGATCTGTAAGAAGACTGCCCAAGGAGAGATTTTTCTTTCAGCTTCTGTCAGTAGATAACTAATAACATTGATGCCGACATATTTTTGTAGTATCACCTACTAAGTCTTTTAACATGCTCTTCACAGTGAGGAGAAAGTATTCAGGAAAAAGTTGAAGATGTTATTCCTGAAATGAAACATGTGGATTCAGCATTTAATGATAAGGTGGTTTCTTAACAGTTTTTTCCTTCATGATTCTCCCTACAGCTCCAAAACGTGCGCCAAATTTTACTGTAGAGGAAACCTCTTCTGATTCTATATTGGTAAAATGGGAAGACATTCCTATTGAAGATTGTCAGGGGTTTATAGAGGGATATCGTCTTTCCTTTGCAAAAGGTGAAAAAAATGCTTTAAAGCCTAGGCTTTTGGAATCAGGTAAATGAAATCTACTTCTTCCTTGCTCAGTTGTTTGGGGTTTTTTAAATAGTTTAGAAACTTTAGAAAAAAAATGCTTTAACTTTAGAAAAAGGTACTTTAATCATAATTAAGTTGCATTACTCACTGGTATAATTGGTTCCTGTTATGCCTTTGAAATAATCAGCTCCGTGTATTGCTAACACACTTGGTTTTTTAATAAAAGGCAAAAGTTGGAGAATACCCTGTCCTGCTGAAGTCATAAGTGATGACTAAGTGGTGGTGTGACACACTGCCCTCTGTACAGATATCCCCAGTAGATGAGACACGGGTAGGTTACACAGCTATATTTAGTTTGGTATATTCTTCCAGTACCCCAGTACCCATCTTGTAAGGGCATCTGTGTACAGAACTGAAGCCCGAGTCACATTAAGGTAAGAGGACAAGCAGAAGTGTAAGAAACTGAAGCAAATCTGCAGCCACGGCACACTGCTGTGCCTTTTGGTGCTATATAAGCAAGCAGCATTGCTAGGATTCTCTATGTCCATTTTCCCTTACGCAGACTGTTCTTCAGATTTCACATGCTGACTTTGGGCAAGTCTTGCTAAAGCTGAGGCTGTGAATCCTTTTTTACAAAATTATGCTTTTCTTACTGTTCCCATACAAACAGGGAATCCAGAACTTAAAGTTAAGAATATCACTGACTTAACAAAGAAGTCTTTGAAAATACTTGATCTTCAAGGTAAAACAAGTTACCAACTGGACCTACAAGCCTACACTGCTGGTGGGTTAAGCCCTCCAAACAGCCTCTATGTGGTGACGAAGGAGGACTGTAAGTTGAATAACCCTGTTTATTAATAGTCTTTAGCACAGAGGCTATATAAAACTGAGCTGCTTTTCCCCACCCCTTTTTTGTAATTTGGGCGCAGAGTTCTAAGTTTTAATTTGAGTCGTTTACTATTTTGTTGGTTATTTTCAAATACAAAAATTGGTACAGTTCAGGGTAGGGAAAAGATCCTTTCCTATTACAGCTACCTTGTAGTTCATGGTAATGTATGCAAGAAAAATAACTTGTAAACTACTACTAAATATGGTGGAGTCTGAATTTGGTCTTCAGAAGCAGTTAGTTGTTTTTGCCAGGTTTCCCATGATGAATATCTGCTCATACATGGTGGGAAGAAAGGCATTGTGGAAATATTTACCAGTTCCAGAATTATAAACAGATGCATCTCTGCTCTGGATTCGGTTTTATCAATCCCCTGACAGAAACAAATGCAGAAAGACAAGTTAGAAGAGATTGACTCTGGGAAATGAGGGGAAAAACAAAAGTGTTTTATGTGAAGGACTAAACACTAGGGCACAACTAAAATACATGAAAAATCAAACTTGAGTCACTTTATGTCAATGGAGGAAGGCAGTGGGAATGTATCGGAGCTAAACCCTGGGGAGCACAGAAGCATTGTAACCCATATAAAAGGCCGTGTGGTTTGTGCAGTGAGTTACTGGCCTATAAGAGCCATTACCAGAGATTTGGCCAGCTCAAGAGACAAAGTGCAATTCTAGTGCTTATTGGGAACAGAATTACAGTGGCAATCAGACTTGCATTGCACATGAAGCTTTTCACAATTAAGCAATCGGAAAGAAGTATCTGCTGATTCCTGTAGTTATCACTGACTCAGCTCTGTTTACGGATGGACTTTTGTCCTTCCAGCAAAGGAGAAGTGTATGGTATGGGTCACTGTTTGCAGACCACTCTTCGAGGAGTTTAATGAAGTGGTTTCTAATCCATGGGAATGTTAGAAACCACATAAAACTTGCTGGTAGCTGTATGTATATTTACTGTCTTTCTTTTCTTTGTCTCCCAGCTGTAGGATTAATCATTGCAATTCTCATCCCCGTGGCAGTGGTTGTGCTGCTTGGTGTGGTGGCTAGCATCTTCTGCTACCGAAAAAGGGAATGGTAAATGCCTGCATGCGGTTCTGATCTTTTGCTACATGTGTTTGCTTCACTGCTAGAGTTTTCCATGATTCTCATTACTCTCTTGGTTTTTTTCCAAGTACCGAAAGGAGTTAGTGGGCTTTGTTTAAAGATGGGTGGCAAAAACACATTGGAGAAGGTGAGGGAGAAATTGAGTTGGAGAGGGGTCAGAGTGAGGAATGCAAAAAGGTTTTGCAGGAGCCTGTCTACAGTGAGTGCCATTTATAAATGGTTCCCAAGTGGAAAAAATCTGGCAATGTGCTGTGATTTGTGAGCCATCCACAGATGCTCAGGTAGATGTCTCATCTTCAGCTTTTCATAAACATGGTATATCAAGTTCCACAGTTAAAGAGAAAAAAGCTTTCCTGTTTTTTTTATTAACTAGTCAGTGAAAGTCTAGCACACTAAATCTTTCTGCCAGATGTCTTCAGGATTCTGAGTTAAAGGGAAATGTCTGGAGTCCTTTTGTGGATTTGCAATCTGTTTCAGATCTTGGCAATTTTGAAAAGTTTGTTCTTTCTTCTCTTAAGGATTAAAGAAACATTTTATCCAGAGATCCCAAATCCTGAGAACAGTAAGGCACTGCAATTTCAGAAGAACATCTGTGAGGTAACACTCATCTTAAATCTGGGTTTTTTTAAACTTCTGAGAGGTATTGTGAGTAAAGAACTCTTCTGCAACATCTGGGTCTTCTGCTCCAGCTACAGAAAAAACTGTGGAGGAGAGAATAGGAGAAGTTACTGAGTAACTTTTGTCAGGTGCTGCTGTCTGCAGCTTTCTCGTTGATAATGTAACTTGCAGTGTTTTAAGAGGAAAAGACTGCTGCTGCATTTCTCTTCTCCCATACCAATGAGAAGTGTCAGTACATACATAGGCTGATAGATGTGGGAGTAACATATACATCTTCACCATAGCAATAAGAAGAAGCAGAAAGTGTGGAGAAGCATACACAGTGTATCCCCAACCTCCTGGGAGACATAGGGGCTACAACTGGGTGTAACATTTAAACAATACTCTGGAATGGGTTGTACAAAGCTGGGATTTGGGAAAAGAGTTCTTAAACACTTACTACAAAATCTGGGGTCTCTTTAAGATGGCTAAAATACTCTTGACATTAACAGTAATATGTGGTAAGCCAGAATATGAGAATCAAAACTTCAGTATTGTACTAATGGCAATGGGAAGAATGCAAACCACAAGCTAATGTAACTGAATTAGTTTAAGCAGGTTGTTGCTTTCAGGTGTTCCAGGTCTCCTGGCTGAGTCTCTCCTCCTCCTCCTTTTCCTCACTGCAGGGGAATAAGACACTGAAAACACTGGAAATGAACCCGTGCACCCCCAATAGTGTTGAAGTGGTGGAAACACGATCTGCAGCTCCCAAGATTGAAGACACAGAGATGATGTCCCCAGCAGCCGACACCACTGTGCCTGAAGATGGCTCTGACTCAGAGACGGAGAACCATGTGGTTGTGTCCTACTGCCCCCCTATTATTGATGAGGAAATCTCAAATCCCCCTATGGATGAACCTGTAGCATCATCTCAGGTGGTTTACATTGACATCCAGTCAATGTATCAGCCCCAAATTAAATCAGAAGAGGAACCAGAAATAGACTTGGTGACTACAGCAGGCTATAAGCCACAAATGCAGCTGCCTATCAGTGCTCTGAAAATAGAGAGTCGCTCACCTGCAGAGGAAGAATTGGATAAAACTGCAGGTTACAGACCTCAAGCAAACACAAACGCCTGGAACGTGGACACTCCAGACTCTCCTGGATCCGTTGAAAGCAACAATGAAAATGCATCTTTTGGGAGCCCGTGCTCCATTAATTCCCGGCAGTTTCTGCTCCCCCCAAAAGATGAGGAAGACTCTCCCAAACCCAGTAACATAGGGTGGTCCTTCACACACTTTTTCCAGAACAAACCAAATGATTAACAGTGAATACTCATCACACCTGAACCTGCCTTCTAAATAAGCTCTTATTCCTGGTGTTGTAAAGAAAGGAAGAAGAAAAGTGCAAAAGGCGTGATTTATTCTTGGAGACAGTCAGCAGAGGTTCTAGTGAGCTGAAGTTTAAGTTAGCAAGAGTGTTAATGTTCCATTTTAATAGAGGTCAAGAGGCCTAAGCTATAGCAATTTAGTTATTACTCTAGTAAAATATATTGGATATAAAGGGTATTGAGTTTAGAGCTCATGATAATCATAGTCAAAGAACTCTGCCTACCTTCACATAGTGCTCCAAGATTAATATGGTCTTATGCAACTTATAACTTGGAAAGATTGCTTTGCTTTGTTGTAATTGTTCTCAACTGTCCATATTCCAGTGATGCAGCCTCAACAGGTTTCCTTACTAAAGGTTTTGTTTATCACAAACCTCAGCCTAACACATGGAAACAGTGTGTTTAACTCTTGAATTCTTCTGTCTAGTTACAAATGAAGAACCAATGAGAGTGCTATTTTCTTCTCCAATACAGAAGGGTATTGTCACTGTTTAACACTTCTGAAGCAATGGCCATTCAAATGTGTTGCTTTTTAACTAGACACTAGTTTCTGTACCTACTGTACAATGTTTATCCAGTGTTTGACTCAGGGGTACAAACTTGGGGAAAAAAAGTGTAACACTGATTTAAACCTCAGAAAGAACTGCATAAAGTTTAAAACTTTTTTTTAACTTAGAATGCTCTATATTTTTGCTATCCTTTGGTTAAGGAGTTAAATCTTTTCTAATGTATTGCACTAATGCATTCTGTATTTCATAGCTTCGGCTCCACATCTCCTGTTTCAAAGTGGTACAGTACTCCATTCGCCCCCATGCCCAGCAGTCTTTGCACTATACACATATATGTAAGCCATGGGGAAATCTCTGTATGCACACGTTAGCTGCCCAAGCAGGTTGCCACGTGAAGTTAGAGGTAGTAGTACTAGCTTCTTGAGAGCAAATGGCTCTTCAGATGGTGTTCATGGTATTAGCCTTGCCATCTGCTGCTTGCCTGTTCTCCAGTGTCTACTCAACTGGCCTTTCTCTACCAATCTTACCTGGGAGTACAAGGTGGGATTTTGCTACTGGCAGGGAGAAATCCAGGGAGGTTTGAGTGCCACTAATTCTACCTCTACCAGACGTGATGTTAAGGAAGCTTCAATGATGTATGTATGAGTGCTTGAAGGAGCGTTCAATACAATCATCTTTGATAATGTTTTCCTGTGCGCTTCTCTAGGCAGCTGTAACTGTAACACTTCACTGTGTAAACTTCAGACTGTGGCACACATGAGTTTCACTAGCTTAAAGGAAAAAGTGCTTTCTAACTTACACTTTTGTACTGTGAAATACAGTGGTGAGAGGTCAGAAGACCATGATCAAAAAGTGTGTCCATAGAGTTGTAGCCAAATTTTTTTTAGATTTCCATTTCCTTAGCTGCTCTGTGGAGTTTGTTGGGTTTGGTGGTTGGGGTTTTTTTAACAAATCAGATGAGGGAGTGGTTTTCTAAACAAGATCCAAAACTGATGAAAAGGCAGAATTGGCTAAGCTGCTAGTTGTAAAGGTGTGAGAGGATGGCTAGCTTGGCAGACATTGGGTCTCCAAATCACATGATCTGGCCATCAAACCAGACATTATGTTAAGCCTAACTGCAGCAACAAATGATGCAGTTTCAGATGTTGGTATGTTTCTGCCATCTCCATAGAAGTAAAATGCAGAGGGATTTCGAAGCTGACAAAAAGGCAAAACACTAAATAGCATGCAAATCAGTAACAACTGCCTCTGTGTGTCTCTGGGAAGAGTGGACTGTGAGGACAGTAAAAAACAGATCTGTCACTAGACCTGACAGCACAAGGTGTGTCTAGAACAGAAAGTGCAGATGGGATTCTGCTTTTGAGGTTGAGTCTTGGAATTAGCAGAGCTATGAGTGAAAAAGACAGACAGTGGAAAGAGCTGGTGTCCATCTGTCACCAGACATCACTATGAGACACACTTTTCGTGCCTGATCTGTTACTGCCTGTTACTCAGAACACTAATTCATGAAGAGAAGCAGTTCTTCCCTTTGGGAGAACCAGCTGGAAGGTGGCTAATACTGTCAGCTCTTTCTCACAAAATCTTAGAGCTGATTTCACTAGTGCAGATTTGCCTTGATGTGTTTACCTCTTAGGATGACTTAGATTGTGCTTTTAACTGAAAGCAGAAGATGTCACGGATGGAGTGTATGAGTAGTGGTTTGGGTTTTTTATGTAGCAGTTTCTCAATGCAGATAAATTAGTATTATGTGGTGATCCAAAGGAAAAAAACCTCTGTAGCAGAACAGCTGATCATGAAGAATAACCGTGCTTTCACATGGCTGTGTATTGCAAGTAACAAAACCAAACTGAAGATTGAGACTACTAGTGATTTTTATTTGGGCAGACTGGAAGCCAGGGCAGCTGCAGAGAATCCACAGAGCTTACAGGGAGCAGCCTAACATCCTCTGCAGTGCTGCCATGGTGAATCACTTAAACACAAGCGTCACATACTCAGGTTTTACTTTGTGCTGTTCTTTCTATTCAATAAAGGCAACAGCATTTTAAATTGATTCATGTTGATAAGTAGGGGGAAAGGTCCACAAATAAAGGACCTGCCTCAGTGTTATCAAAGCACGATCATCTAATTATCCATTACTTAAAAAAAAAAAACAAAACAAAACACCAAAATAAAACCCCACTTTGACTGTAGTTTATTTGACTGGTGGTCTGACCTCCAGGATGTAGGGCAGAAGAGACCTGTTAGCAGTGGCTTGCCATACACATTATCTTGTATCAGCTGCAGAAGAGTGAGGCACATGGGGACAGACAGAGGCTTGCGTGGTGGTATCGTTTGCTGATGCGTAATGGTAGTGAACAAATAAGCAGTTTTCATTCCAGCACTAGAGAGCTCCCCTGCTTCACCTCTGTGGTTTCGAGCCCGTTCAGTGCTGATAGTGAGAACTCCTTCAGGTGCCTGTCTTAAATCTTCAGCAGCGAATCTAAATACTAAATGGATAGTGAGAGGTTGTGTGCTGCTTTACTGATCATGTGAAGATACCCTGAGGTGCCCAGAGCAGTAAGAATGAGTGACAAGGACTGTCAGGGAACGGACTTGCTTTCTGAGCCTTTGTGCCAGGTTAAACCAGTGAAGTGTCTTCAGGAATGTCTCCATACCAAATTCGCTTTCAAAGCACTGTGCTGTTTAGCCTTTAATTGCGTTGATAACAATTGTGAGACTAAAACATTGCGCTTCAGAGGGGATAAGACTCCTTGTTCTAGTGCCTTATGGCTTCTGGTGAGTCTCTTCAGTCAAATTGTTTCTGAAAAAATCTTTAGGAAACTTAAGAGTACTGCTTTTCCTAACCATCATTTTCTGTTCCTTTATTGAGCATCTATTTTGTTGTAGTTCTTTTGGCTTTCTGGTTTTTTTCCTAGAAGAATAGAAAGTTCAGCTTTTTAACAAAAAAACTTCCAGAAGGGATATGACCAGAAGAGATTGTATGCAAAACACTGTTACTCCTAACTCAGTACTTTAGTCCTTTAGCTGGATCAGTGTTCGGAGATGTAGGGTGTAATGCCACGCAATTTCTTTCTGAAGCAAATCATCGGTGCTGCTGCTTTTTATTTTTGAGCCATGCCTGTCATATGTGACAATTTGGGGGTTTAATGAGTTTTTCTACTGTTCACTGTATGTGTGGAACATTGGTCATGTTTGACATGACATCCTGCACTCTCCTGTTCAACACGTTCATTATTTCTGTTGTTCTGACACGCAGGGGGATCTGGGATCCTGGCTTTGTGCTTTAAAATTTGGGGTGGGAGATCTGCATGTGATATACCTCACAGAACTACTCATTAATGTATTGACAACATAGTAAGCTACCGCTGCAGGCAGGCAGAGAGTCACCTCCCCTGCTCACAGTGGCTGCGTGGGCAGACCTGGGACCTGGTGACTGGCATCTGCTGTGGTAGCTGTCCCTATTGTCTGCAGTTGCTGCTTCCAAGGGGGTAAACCATTTCCAAAGGGAACCAATAGCTGCCTTGTCCATCATAGCACGACTGGCAAATGCACCCCTGTTTCTTCGTCTTCGATTTTCGTGGGGGACCAGAGCTTTTCTCTGCTGGGAACGCAGCAGCAGCAAGCCTCTGCTGACCTCGGGTTTTGGGCTGCTCTGAAGAGGTGCGTTCAGGCCGCTTCTTGTGGGTGTTTTCGACATGTTCAGCTGTGTAAAGCTTACCCCTCGTGGGACACGCAGCTGAACACGAGTAGTAGCAAAAATGAAGGCAGTTGGATGCATGGGAGGGAGAAGGGGTTTAGACATCACCCTGAAAAGGCAATGATAAATCACGTGCTCTATTTTTAGACAAATACTGCTTTGTAAATAGAATATTTGTTATACTTACAAGTAGATAGAAGTATAGTAAAAGAGTCTGAAATACATAGGAAAAATGTAACATTTAAAGAGCTGAATTGCTAACAAGGCTCCATGTACCATGAAACTATCAAGAGCTTCCAATGTAAATAGCATCTTCTGTTCTGCCAGAGACTTTGATGAGACTCCAGTGCAATTTGCATTAATATTTGTAACACTAGGACAAATCTTAATCCCTTATGCACATACGTGCTTACATCTTTATGTGCCTAGGTGCATATTGCAGAGGAAGTTGACTTGCAGTTCCCAAAGTGATTTTTTCGGAGCCCTGTACTTGAATATATGCCTTCTGAGATGCAGTTTCATGTAGATTAAACAGCTGGCCTCCTCCTTACATGGGCTTTGTGCTGCTGGGCTTTAGATGGTGCCACAGGAGGTTGATGCCCAGAGATTCTCTTGGCGGTTTACAAAATTTGTTTTTGGCTTTTTCTTTGCCTTTCCCTTAGCAGGCCTGGAAACACAGTCCCAGACCCTGAATGCCCTGGACTCAGAAATGTTGGAGTGTTTAAAAATCTAATTTCCTCGTGCTTAGGCCTGTCTTACATTTTTTTAAGGATCTTCTTAGATGCTGGAAAACAGTTTCTTCCAAAACAATTTTCTTTCCCCTTCTTCCCCGTTTATATAACTCTGGATTTTCCCCCGTGTTTCTAAGATAGCCAGTGTTTGTTTCCTTTTTGCATGTTATGCAAACAAACCTCAGATGATATTGGCAGGGGTTCCTGTAACTTTACAACTTGTCCCAGGGTGCATAACAATACTTCTTCCGGACAGAAAATGTCTTTTAATTCCTTCTGCTTTTACAACAAAAAGTCTCTGGAGATCTTCTGTATGTCAGAGGCAGGGACTCAGCAACCCCTTGCAGGTGAGACCGTCTAATGGCATGGTGCTGCTGCATGAGAGGATGGGGTTAATCCCCTCTCAGCCTCACCCTCTCCTTATGTCAGCGATGCCTGGGTGACTTTGTGGTGCAGCAGAGCAGATGCAATCCTTGTTTTTCAGTGTGATACCCAACAGAGTCTCCAGGTAGGTGTTTTGGATGGTCCCAAATCCATGCTTTGGCTGTTGTAACATGAAAGTGGGCTCCAGTGGAAGTGTGTGCGCAACTTCCACGAGAAGGTTGAAGACCATTGCGACTCATTTGGTCCCACATTGTGCAGAATGTAGCAAGTAAAACTTAGCCAGGGGCAAAGCAAAAGTCAAAATTACCTCATTTTCATTTTTCGGGCTGAGGAAAACTAAAAGAAATGGCTCAAGCAGGGCAAAGTGATACAAACTGGTGAGGCTTCACACTTTTTAGTGGTAATACAGTAGAAAAGGAATCTTTGAATATCACTTTGTCGACGTTTTCTTGATGTGATTCAAGAGTGACTTAGAACAAACAACACCTTATGCTTCATAGCATGTCAGAAAAGGTTGTAATGCAGGGGATATTAAAAAAACAACAACATTACCTAACTGACTTGCGTCTGAAATCCTACTCAAGGGTAGAAGTAATTTGAACTTTGATCCTGTTGTGGCTCACAAGACAGCAGAGCTGCTGGAACCATACAAGTCGCCTGAAAAACTACGGTTGTACTATAATGCTGTAACTTTTAAAATATATACTGTGAACAGGTTCAATGTGTTGTGTTTTTTTAGCTCTTTTTATACCATGTTTTAAAGTATAAATTTGTTTAGACATGTTTTTATGTTCTGTTTTTACAAAGATTTTAATGGACTTTTGTTTAATACTAGTAAAAATATTGATTGCCAATTTGAAATAGTCATCTATAGGAACTGAGAATAAAGTCAATAAATCAAGCTGAAGAAAGTCTACCTAACACACTTAACCTAATTGCATCTTTTAACATATTTCTGGTGAATGATACTGAAGTGTTCCAGTCTCCAAATTTGCTATTGGAAAAGTACTTCTTTGGCAATTTGTGCAAGGTATCCGCGAGGCACTTTAACGAAGTTGTAGCATACCAAGTCAAGTACTGACTGCAGAAAGCATATCAACGTGAAAACGTGCTAGCTAAGCAGCTATACCAATGCATGCCTGAAAAAGGAAGCGTGGGATCATGGGGAAATAATACTGCAGTGCGGCGGACAACATTTAAGACTAACCTTACACTAAGATTATCGACTTCGCCTATGTTTTAAACCTAGTTTGCTTGGCTGTTGTAACGCCTGTTGTATTGCTTGGGTGTCTAAAAATACGCATGTATTTAACAATTTTACCATAGTATTGCCATGGAATTTAATAAATATATTTTCTTACACTCTTACATGTTTTCATATTCCTTGCTTGCATGTTTATTTTTAAGTAAGAGTTAAATTCTGCTCATGCTCCAGTACAAACAGAGTTATTTCAGTTCCTTGCCAGAGTAAATATCCACAGGATCTGGCAAGCACAGCCTTGGCTTTTTGATCAGCAGAGCGGGTAGTAACGAGGATATTCCCTCTGAGCAGCTTCTCCCAAGCACAGCATGCCATAGTGCGTACAGCCATGGTTCACTGATGCCCTCCCGCTCCTGCCATGCGATACGATGATAGGAAGACAGCCAGTTGAATTACCCATGTCCTCCTCAGCTTAGGGCTGTAACATGGCTGGAGTCGTAAGATGCAATTTCCCTGCAAGCTTGGGCTTGAGATGCTTGCAGAGATGAGCAGTTGGTGGCTCTCGGTGTTGGACAGGTCTGTGTGGTGGATATCCCTGTTCCAAGATGAAGGACGTAGCATCACGAAGAAAGGGGCCATGCTGCGCACTGCGTGGGGGATTGTTTGGGTGAGGTAGGAGGCTTTCTCAGTGTGTTTTAGAGGAATGGGGAGGATTGGCTTCTGTGGTGGCTGTAAAATGGGCGCTTGGTTTGAAACCACTTATGTTACAGCATGGAGTTCTTGTCCAGCAACAGCCAAAGATTTTGTGGCTCCTCTAACCATGGCATCTGAAATAGTGCCACATGGGCTTAGCAGCATGCCACATCACAGCACATCACGTGGAACCATCATTGTATGGTGGCACTGTGCCCTCTCCCATCTATTTGGGGGCAGTTTCAAAAGTCAGGGAGGCAATTCTTTGGAGTAGCAGATTGGTGCAGCTTATTGGTGTGACATGAACTAGGCAGGATATGTGAGCTACACTGAGAGCTGAGGAGGTGCAGGATCAAAGGTACCTAGTCCTTTAAGGAGGACAGAAGAGTGGTGCTCTGAGAAGACTGAAATGCATAGAGGCATGGAAATGAACGGCTTTGATTGTGCCAAAGGTGAAATCCCACAGCTGCACTCTCAACCCCTGCAACTGCTTTGGTCAGTGCCGGAATGGTAGGAATGAGTTCAAGACAGGTTTCACTCCATCATCACAGTCCCAGGTGTAAAAGAAGTAAAAGGGTAATGGTTTTGTAATATCTCCTGAAGATACGGCAAGTTCTTCAGATATAGCTTGTTCTAGTCTTGGCATAGCCAGACCACTCCTGCTGGGTTTGGTGTTTCACGCAGCTCAGGGACAGCTGGGGCTCCCTGTACTGTGGCACAGAGGTGCTTGTGTCATAGCAGCACCAGAGGAACATGAAAGAAATGGGGTTCTTCTCAGGGATGGGCATGTATCGCGTCCACAGCTGGCACAGACCAGTTCAGGCTGTGCTCTGCTGTAAGCGAGAGCAGCTGAGAGCTCGGACCTTGGGAGGGGCAAGGTGGGTCTGACCCCTCCATGGACACCACCATCTCTGCCCTGGTATCGGACACTCAGCCATGTTGGATGTCCTCACTGAGAGCCTGGCAGGCTGTGCCAGTGGGGTGCTTGGGTCTGCAGCCCCACACCTGTGCTGCTTTACCCCTCAGGAAAGTCTAGTCACAAAGCCGGCGCCGAAATCAGTTGCCCTCCGTATCCTGCCGTGTCGTGTTCACAATGCACAGCCACTGCAGGTGAAATACCCCGAGCCAGTTGTGAGCTGCAGCGTTTAACTTTGGGTGCGTTGGTGAGGTATGTGGGCATGCCCAATACAGGCACTTCTACAAAGGAATTAAAACCACTCAGTCTGAGCCATTCAAAGAAAGTAAGTCGTGCTACAAAATCAGAGCAACTGAGTTCAAAGGTTGGGAAGTAATGGAATGTGTGGACTTCCCCATTTTTCACCATCAGGATGAGGGTGGGGAGAGGCGTTTGTGCTTTAAAACAAATCTGTGTTTTGGTAAGAACAATCAATTCACATGAAAGCTGCCTAAAAATGATGATAAATTGGTGATTTAATTTTTTTAATTCTGCTTTGCTGACACTAATATTAAAAGAAAATAAACAAGGGAAATTATAAAAGAAATATTAAATGTTGCCCCTCTGTGCCTTCAAAAATTGAGGAACATTTCACTGTGTCCACAAAAAAGTGACCAGATACGCTGCCACTATTGTTGGTAGAAACTGTTTAAGGGTCTGCAAAAAAAAAAAAAAAGAAGTTGGTAAGCTGCTGGTTGTGAGCCTGAACACGGGGTCCTCAGCAGCCCCAGTCCTTCCACGCTGTCCCTGTACGTCACGGTAACAGACGGTGCTGGAAAACACAAGCTGTGGGTACGGGTGCTGAAAGAACCGGAACTACTGTTTTCCTAGAAAGGAAGGCTGAGGGAAACTTAAAAAAAGAAATAGGAGGAGGAAGAGGAACAACGTCGTCTTTGTGCTGTGCACAATAGACAAAGAGAATTGCTCTGACAGTGAACG
This sequence comes from Hypotaenidia okinawae, assembly GCA_027925045.1. Lineage (NCBI taxonomy): Eukaryota > Metazoa > Chordata > Aves > Gruiformes > Rallidae > Hypotaenidia > Hypotaenidia okinawae. The sequence continues at coordinate 17,645,739 of BSDF01000005.1, read as the reverse complement.
GATATTTGAGAGAAACAAGGGCAGTCGGTCGCGGCACGGCCAGGCAGTCCCCCTTTCAGGGGGTTTGGGAAGGGGGCACTCACAGACGAGTGGGGTCCTGTCTGAGGGGAGGAAATCTGAGACCCTCCAGAGCTGTGGCAGCTGCAGGTGCTAGTGCCAGGCTGTTACTCACTCATGAGACGCCGGAGCGCAGGAGTGAGGACACATCATCACCCGACATGGGGACCAGAGGTGACTCAAACCCATGGAAAAAGGAGTGGGAGGGAGGGATGTGCTTGCTGGAGCAGGCGATGCCCTGACTTGGACATCAGACCAAGACATTGCTTTGGAGAAGGGAAACCCCACTGTGTGTACATACAGCCCCACAAGGAATTAAATGCTGATAAAAAGATGGATGTGACTGATGGGTTGTGGCTGCTGCCCTTTGTGTCTAAACCACAGCTGCATTTTGTCCAGCCCTTTAAAGTGAGGAGATTTGCCCTTTAAGGGTGGTGCCACCATGGAGGTGCTTGAGCAGATGCAGAACTGGACCAGTGCATTTCCTGTCCTCCTTATTTTGCTTTACCAAGAGATTGAAAATGTTTTTCTCAGAAGCAAATCCTGGCTGATAAAATGGTAACTTTTAACTGGCAGGTTGATGTGCCAGCGTGAAATGGACAACTTCCCAGCCCTGGCAACCCATCCTCCTCTTCTTTGGCTCTTTGCTGCCTGGGGCCAGGCTGGGAGGACTGGGATGGAAAAGAGTTTCTGGTCCCTCGCCTCTGAACACCCAGAATGTAGCAGTGCAGCAAGAATATGACCTTTAGTAAGTCTCATCTGGCTTTAGTTCCACTTGGTATCTCTTTTTGTTTGCTTTTTTTTTTTTAATTATAATTTCTCCCCTTCCTTATTTTGCTTTAGGATGAGCTGAGTAAACCTGACTCCCAATTCCCAAGTGGCTGGTCCCCAGGGAGATGGAGGAGCGGTGGAGAGCAGTTAGATAACACTGTGCCCTGGACAGGGCCAGGGACAGACAGCAGACCTGCCCAGCAGCCATGGCCCAGCCCAAAGCCTGACTCAGCCCATCCATGGCTGCCACCAAGGCAGGTGTTCAGTCCTGCAGAGTGGAGGGGGATGTCTTTTGGGAGTGCTGGCTTTATTGCTGGTTTGAGCAGGTACTAGCAGTAAGAAGGACATGGCTCTGTCAACGGGCAAGAGCTTATCCTGCAGTAGCACCAAGGTCATGCCAAGCATCTGATAGGGCCTGAGCAGTAAATAACGTGATAAATAGTTTTGGAGACAGCGAGCAGCACATCTAGGCCAGTTCCTGGGAAAATGAGTAAGCACTCTACCATGCACTACTGGCCTTTACCCTCTCTTTCCCTGGCCAGCATCAGGGGAGTCAGGAGGAGGGGGTGGCCAAGCCTCGACATCTGGTCAGATGTTGCAGAGTATTTGGCACTTACTTCATGCTCAGCCCCTTGCTTGAAACCCCTGCCTCCCTCCCAGCACCAAGCTTCACCAGAGAGGCTGGAGTTGTGGGTGCAAGATGCTTCATTCTTTGGAAGTTTCTCAGACTTAAAGGATGCAGAATAAAGGACTTTTTTTCTTTTTCCTTTAAGAGACTGAATCCCTGCAGCATCCCCCTGGCCAGCACAGTGCAGCTGTACTGTTCATGCTCAGTCTACACCACAGCGGGACGATGCTGCCAGCTCTGAATTCCCGCACGGTGATACACACAGTTGGAAAGAAGCATCTGGGGAGATGCCGTTTGTTGCTCTCTCTTTCCACAACAACAACGGAGGTATTTCCTACCCGCACCCCCCTACCCTGCATTTCAAAGAGTAGCTTTTGTTCTGGAGAAGTTTTGCCTTGTTATTCTGCAGTAAATTATGATAAAATAGAGACCTCTCCTGCCAGATGTTTGTCTTAGAGACGCTCTTCAAACCCTGTGACAGAAATGAAAGAATGGGAAAGGGGAGGCACATGTGACAGAGCAGAGGCTGATGCTGCTCTGGACCAGCGCCGTCCCCTGTCACCAGCAGCATGGCAAGTCCCCAGAACTAGGAGTGCAGATGGACAGATCTCTGTACCCTGCTCCAGGTCAGCACAGGTCACTGCCACCTGGGAAACCCCTCATACATGGGGCTCTTTCCTCCCCAGCAGCAGGGGCTGAGATGCAGCCTGCACACTGGCTGTGTCTGCCCACTCTCTCAGGGCTGCTGCTCTGAGCACTCAGCAAGACCTTCAGCCTCCAGAGGTTTTAGTTATAATCTCTTAAAACTCTACACATTTCTCCTTTACATGCCACAGCATCAAACCCTATCCACATTCACTTTAAAGCTGCATTGTTATCATACATACTTTATCCTGCTTTTTCCCAGCCCTGCACAGGTTTCTCTCTCCCCATGGAGCTCCCTGAGCCAAACAAAACTCCACCTCTCGTGGGAGGAGAGCCATGAGTGTCTCCAGCTCCTCTGCAGGCTGCAGACGTCTTCTAAGCACAGTTCTTCCAAAGTGTGATTTGACCAGGGGCAGAGCACAGGTGCACCTTGCACACTGGCATCGCTCCGTCTTTTTCCATGTGTTTAACAAGTGCCTGTGTTTGGTTTGGACCATTGCTGCCTTATCTACGGGGAGACTGTTCACCACAGTGATCAGGACGTCCTTTTCAGCATGCACAAGAGGCTATGGGGTCTCCTTGGCTGTTATGTGCATGTGACATTATTATCTAATGCAATCTATTATTTTTTTCCACTCCAGTCTGCAGCTGCTCACCTTCAGCTGTAGGTGGGATGAGTTTCAGGAATGTGTTTTAGCTCCCAGGGAGCGGGAAGCACCCCAGGCACAGTAGGAGTGCAGCAAAAACTTCCTGACCTCTGTTGCTTTTGCCCCGTCGGGTCCTTTTAATTCACAGGCAGGTCTGTGCTTCTCCTGCTGCCAGCATGTGGCAAGACCTGGGGTGCCCTTCTGCATGGTGAGGCTCTCTCCCCCACCCCACCCCAACCCCCTTCCCCGCCCGGGTGACTCACTGATCCTCCTCAAATAAAGAGTTAAAGAAGACAAATCTCCAAACTATGAAATTCTGGGCCGTTTCCTTAGTGTCTCGACAGCACTCTGTTCGCCTGCTTAAATTACAGTTTGGCAATCAAGGTTGCGTAAGTGTTGGTCCAGTGCCTAGAAAACGTTTTATTTCAAGAGGACTATGACCCACCAAGGTCTCTTGCACATCCCTTCTCTCATTTTTCAGAAAAAGAAAAAAAAAGTGATTTATGATACCACAGTAGCAAGCACTTGCTCTTTTTTTTTTTAATCTTTTAATCTGTTTAAGCCAGGAAAGCTTCATAACGTACAATTTTAAAGTGTCATAATTTACACAGCATAAGGAGTCAGATTAAAAACTGGTCATGACTCACAAATATCCCCAGAAGAACTGTATAATACAGACATTAGGTTTCCTGTATAATAGATTTAATCCTATTTTTAGGAAAATGTGCAAAGAGCTAATTGTATAGTACACCTAAATGTTAAAAGTTCTACCAGGTAAGACAGTCTGCTGCTATAAAAAATATACAAGTATAAAATTACTTCTACAAAATTGGTTCATTGATTTTGTTGTTTGCAATAAAAAAAGTAGAACTTTAAGAACTTTCCTCAACAAACAACAATGATTTGAAACCAGTCACTGCAGCTGTTATTTACAGAGGAAGAAACATAATTTAGCTAAATCAGAGAGTGGTAAGGAGAGCTGCGTATTCCAGGACATACATCTGAATGCAGGTACGCTGCCTGATGGTGTGTTTGTTCAACAGCACAGTCACTGCAGGGCGGGATGGATGCAGGTGTTTGAAGACTGCTACAGAAGATAACCAAAGGATCACAACACAGTCATTGAGCTACTCATCACACCACACATTTCTTTGCTGTTTGCACCAACGCACAACCTTTAGTGCTCACTAAACACTTAACAGGTAGAGGGGACAGTTCCTACATAAAACACTCAGTTTGGTCTGGTCAGGTAAGGAGAGGGAAAAACACACTGTTTTTTCAGGTGGGGGAGTGGAGATGTTTCCCTTTGGCGCTGTCACCTTCCCAGATGGCAACCATGGGCCGGCCACAGAGGGCTCACACTCAGCCACACACACAAGCACACAACGGGTCCTCGGCACCGGGATTCCTCTCTTGTCACTTGGTCCCACACGTGTTGATGTTCTTCCCGTCGGCCGCGTCCTCCACCAGCGAGATGTGGTAGTCGGTCGAGAGCGTGAGGTGGGAGATGCAGCCCACCAGGCCCCGCAGGTACTGCCGGTTGGTGTGCAGGGCTATTTCCTTCATGCCACCTGGGGGAAGGCACCGATGAGAAACTCTTCACTGACCAGGGGGTCTGCTCCTGCTTGGCAAACTGCACACCCACCAATGCCATGAGCCTTCCTACAGCACCTCAGAAGCGAATTTTAATTTACAGCTTACTCCGTGGGCTTTTTATATACAGCTTTTAAGCACTTGGAAGTACAGAGGGGAGAAGCAGAAAATAATAAACTAGGATGCTAATTATTTATTGCAGAATTTGTAGCATCAGTAAAAGCTGAATAAGCTTGTGCCCAAATTTCCACTAAGGTTTGCAGGTGCTGCTCACTGTTTCTCTCTGTACTTGCTGGGGTACCACAGTATAGCACATGGTGCTGGTCCCTTCTCATACCAGCCTCCCGTCCACCCCACTCAGAGAGGCCATCCCACAAAAAGCAGGCTGTGAAGGACCAGAGGCTGCCTTGCGAAGCCTCCATCTTGAGATGGACAGGGACGGGATGCCCTGCCTTACAGCTGGCCTTGCAAACACAAGACTGTGTCTGGGTTCTAAACGTAAATGGTGAGCACTCACCTACATAGAGATCACCATTGATGTTTAACTGTCTCATCTTCCCAGGGGATTTACCGGTCCTGGCACCATAATCATCCAAGGTTACTTTGCCAGACTGTCCATCCCTGCAATGGAAAACAAACCGCTCTCATGCATCCAGCCCACAACCAGGCAGGAGGAGCTGCAGCATCATCTCCCCCTCAATGGGAGACCAGAGCAACTTGGTGCTCAGCAGGGTTCATGGTGAAGGCTTGCGACTAATGTTGGGGGCCCCCACAGACAGCAGTGTGCTATGGCAATCCAGACCTTTCATGGTGTCTTCTCTCCAGGGACTAAGATGTCAAAGAACTGCAAAGGGTGTGGGACACATTTGCAGAGGACAATAAAACAAGGAAGAAGTAAACTGCACACCTAGGGGAGAGGGGAGGACCGACAGGTTGTGGTGTGGTGTTAAAAATCAGATGCAATACAAAAAGTAAACAACAGAAGCTTCAACAGAAGGGAAGAAATATGCAAGCTGAAGTAAAACATACGTATAACAACTCTTGTTTCTTACTAGAGCTTCTGGGCCACTTCAATGTCAGATATGGTTGATAACTGCACTGACAGAACAGCCATATGATGGGAGTCCTGTTCTGTTTGGTAATGAGTTGCGGATGTAGTGTACCTCACTACAAGAAAGACATCAAGGTTCTCTGGAGAGTGTTCAGAGAAGGGCAACCAGCCTGCTGAAGGGGCTGAAGAGCAAACTGAGGAGCAGCTGAAGGAGCTGGGGATGTTCAGCCTGGAGAAGAGGAGGCTGAGGGGAGACCTTATCACCACCTACAATTACCTGAAAGGAGGATGTAAGAGGTGGGTGATGGTCTCTTCAGCCAGGTGACAGGAGACAGGACAAGGGGAAATGAACTCAAGCTGCACCAGGACAGGTTTAGATTAGACATCGGGAAAAAGCTCTTCACAGAAAGGGTTATTGGGCACTGGAACAGGCTGCCCAGGGAGGTGGTTGAGTCACCGACCTTGGATGTATTCAAAAGATGGGTAGATGAGGTGCTCAGGGATACGGTTTAGTAGAGGACAGGTATGGTTGAACTCGATCTTGAAGGTCTTTTCCAACCTAGTGATTCTGTGATTCTGTGATTCTGAGTTGTGCAAATCCCAGCCTGAAATATGCATGGAACTAACATCTCATGAAGAGAGAGATGTGTGCTTTCCCTGCTGGGCATGCTTGCATCCCATGAGGTAACGAGTTATAAATATGAGTTATATATACACTGCAAGATGTCTGCACCTCCTCCAAATAGAAGAAGTAGGCATACAGTGTCCGTGCTCCAGTGCCTGTGCCAGCCCACAAAGTGCTCACTAGGGAATTTCAAAATGCAGACATTAAAGAAAAATACTCTTAACCCAAATGGTATGGGTTTAATAGAATGTCTGTCACATCCCCAGAATAGCCCTGCGTGACTTTGGCAGCCTGCCTTGAGCTGTGCTGAGTTGGCGCTGTCACCTCTAATACAATAATCTTTGTGTACATCATCCTGAAACAGCCCAGTTGCTAACAGTTCGACTCCTAAGCGAGTGAGAGTGTGGAGTGCAGTGATTCACACCCAACCAGCATCCAGACACGCCAGCCAGCACCTTTAATGGCAGGGTGGCACCAAAATGCCTCCCAGATGAAGCGTGGCCACTTACCGAACAGCCTTGACTCTGTGCCACCGGCCATCACTGAAAGAGCCATTCACCATGATGGAAGCAATGCCGCTGCCCAAATTGTAGCTACAATTAAAAAATAAATTAAAATGTTTACTGCCTCCCTTGCAAAGACTGACTGCCTGCCAAATGCTCAGGATTCCTTTCTCTGTGTCCCACCTGCTTAGCCCTGAGCTCCCCTTACAGCTCGGAGTCTGGGAGGACTGGTGAGGCCCCTTGGAAGCCCAGCAGAAATGCACGTATTTTGGAAGGTTAGGCTCACACAGCAACACACAAAACTGCCTCCTTCACAGGTCAGAGTGGGTACCACAACCAACATCCCATGGGAAAAAGAAAGGGACCTCCACACGGCACTTTCTCCTCAAAAGAAGAGGCTACGAAGGTCAGTGACCTACATAACTTTGGCCTAATGGAGAGAGGAGTGGGAGGCTGCAAACATGGTTAATAAATAAATTACATATATGTAACGTATCTACAAATCATCTGAATTATAGGGAAGTCTTGTGATGTTAGAAAGGTTGAAGCATAATAAATAAATGCAGAGGTAATAATGAACTTCCCTGCTTCAGCTGCAGCTCTGACTAATTCTTTGTATTTGCTGCTACTAGAATTATGTATCATATGTAACTTCCCTATCATGTTTACATTTCAGGTGTCTTAATTTGTAGGTCCCAGAGATTTGGGGCAACCTTCACAAAGGGGAAGCAGATGCTACAACACAGGGACGTACTGGGTGCTCAGCTGTCTATGTAGAATGAATAAGCCTGAGCCGGCCACTGCTGCTCTTCAGCCTCTACCAAAGTAGAGGGATTAGAACCATCTCTTCAAAAAAGGCTGAACCTGGAATGAAGTTCACAGCCTGTGTTAGGTACTTGAGCACAGCACATTAAACAGAACAGAGGGGGCACTTACTAGCATGTATCTTGGAAAGACAGGCTCTCACAAAGACATTTAAAAAATGCACCATTTCTGCAGAGTCAGTTCCTTGTGCACAGAACAAATAGGAAACTAACAGTTTTTCCAAAGTCAACCACAAAATAATCACATGAAAAAAAGCTTAAAAGAAATGAGTTTAAATGGAAATGTGCAACTTGTCTGTGTCTCCATGGCAGCAAACAACAATCACGTAAATCACATAAAAGATAGCTTTGAGTTAGCTTAAACTGTTAACAAAATCTATGTCATTTAACTGACAGTGATCCATAATTGTGATGGCCATTTGTAGTTTGCCGTTTCAGTATTTGTCTTACACAACCTAAAAGACAGGGCTTTCAAGGAGCCGGAGTCCCAAAAGCACGACACAAAAAGTTGCATGGAGTCTGCTGAAGGATCTGCAAGGGAGAAAACTTGACCTCAGCCCAAAATTTCCCCATACTCCCCAATTTCAACTTTTTGACAGTACTATTATTGGTTTCATAAATAAGAGGTTCTGTGGATGGTGGCAGTAATAAAGCCTGGAGACAGATCGGTTTGTGTCACAGCAGTCGATTTTTGGGTTTTGAGAGGATGGGAGCCGTGGTCCCCATGTGCACTCTGGGTGAAGAGTAAGCACGTGTGTCAGCAGAGTTTTCCCTTGACCTTTGCTCCCTCTGCAAACCCTACACCTGCCCCACTTAACTCAGATGGCAAATGCTTCAAAAGGCATGGGGGGGTGGGTTTTACCGACAGCTCTTGTACCCTCATAAGGTGACGTTTAGAAAATCACAGTAAAAACAGGGTGCTTTAAAAACTGGGAGGGAGGGAGCAGAAATGATACAAATCTTGCAGCACATTCCCTCTTCAATTCACACCCTTTCATAGACAGCATTGGTACCTGTCACTGAACAAAACCTTGAGGATGCAACCATCTCACGCTGTACCGAAGGACAAGAGCGCTGCACGTGCTATGGCAACTCCTTTGAGCCCTGAGTGTCCTGTGCGCAACGCAAGTAAGGGAGAGAAATTTACCTGAATATTAGTGCTCCTTCCTGAAGGCCTAGAGAAATGAAATCACTGTTAGGTCTCATGGGACTGTCTCCCTCCACATCAAAAGGCCTTCCTTCATTGTCGTTTTAAACCTCATGAACACATTCGTTCTTGATCCTGACACCCTGTTTAATGTAGAAGAAGGAAATAACAGTAAAATATCAATCTGGGAAAGTCTTCTTTCAAAAAAGACATAGAAGATGGTATAGTATTTCTTTTCCACTGGTCTTGTGGGTTACTGTCTGGCAACTCGCCTACATGCTGGTGAGTTAGGGACTCTGGTTCACATCCCTGTCTCCTGGATTTCAGAATGGGGGAAACTGAACTTGACCCTCCAGAATCCCCAACACAAAAGCTACTCAGTTATTCTACACAAGTAAGAGAAAATACTTTCTCTCCTTCAGCCTAGCACAAAATCCAGCCCAGCCAGCAACTTTTGAGAATGTCCAGTAGATTTGGTGTCCTCGGAAGCCAGTGGAAGAAACACAAGAAGAGCAAATCAGAGAGTCCTGGGAGGTGAGAAGTACTGATCTGCAAGTGAGGACATCTCCCAAGCCTCCTCAAGCCACTTTCTGAAGTCCTAGCAGATAGAGGAATTTGTTGAAACAACCCACGATTTGCTGGAATCTGGGCATCTCCTAAGCTACAGAGTAGCCGAAAGGAAGTTTGAAGATTTAAAGGAGGAGATAAAACCCTTAGACTCTTTGCAGATACCAGATCTGTATGTCTGGTTTTTACTCTCAGAAAGCAACTATCAGGCCTTTTCCATTGTCCATGCGATTTCTCTACATGTTGCAGCATGCTCAGATGTTATAACAAATAAGCATGTGCACAGAAGTAGTTTACTGAAATTTGGAAGCATGGCAAATACAGCTTATAACTTTAAATGTGTAACATCCTCCCACATGAGGCTCCTAGCACTATAGTGGTTGGCAAACACAGTATTTATGTTCAGATGAGATACATTACCTTTTCAGGATATCTGGATTATCATATGTGAGGTAACTGCGACCAATAAACTGTGGGATTTCAATTGCTTCTGTAATGGCTGAAAAGTAAATAAGAAAATGAAGATGAGTGCCAGCCTGCTGACATGGAAATGGAAATAATAATTTGTTTTAAAAAAGGGAGACAGACAAGACGGTTCTATTGTCAGGTACCTGTTGAAGGCGCAGAACTGAGCTGAACTCCTTGCACTGGTTTGCAAAACCACACTGCCAGATCGTACCCTTATGTAGCCACAGTAGCTGAGGCAGTTTGCTGACAGCCCCTCTGCTTACTGCCTTCATGTCATGGGCCTAATGTATTGCTCCACCATAAATGTTAGCGTGGGAAAATAAGAAGTACTAGGAAAACATAGCAAATTTTATTTTTATCACTGTTTCCACATTCCTTGATCCTCTGAGTGGTTCAAGCCACCCTCCTGCCAGAGCATTAGCCACCCTTTGTTCTTGGTCTAAGAAACTTCTTCCTGACTTCAAATGGAGCACCATGTGCAGATTATGTCAGGGACCTCTCACCCCTGCAAAGCAAGGGTAGGGGGGCAGCACAGGCAACCTGTGAGCTCCCCAATTCCAACTTTTGTGTATGTGGCTTTGCACAGAACCGCTCCTGCCCACTCAGGGCTCACCTCTGGTGGTGGTTGGGGGGTGCTATCTCTGGGGAGGACATACAAGGTACTCCTAATCACTTTACTTCTATAGAAAAGCAACTGGGACTACATGAAAGACTGTATGACAGAAGCTGCACAGACTTTTGGCACATGCATCTGACATGACGCAGTGCTGCCTTGGAGGATGTTTTGTTCAGAGCTCATCCGTCTCCTGCACACAGCACCTCCCTATCCTCCAAGGACAGCCCCTGGTGCAGCTGTGGTGTATAGCTGCTGGGATGGTAGCACACATTGCAGCCAGACTGGTGTACCGCTGCCCATGGAGAAGACCTTGGCAAAATAACTAAGCTGTGTGATAAAAGTCACTGAACATCCCTGATTTTCAGCCTTTGATAGGTTATGCACACTGACTTAAACAGATTTTCTTTCAAGTGAACATCATCCTACAGTTTGCTGTTGATGTCTCGTGACTGCTCCAATAATATAAGCCAGTTTTATAAATGCCTTAAAATAGCTGCTTTCATCCTGTTTTCTTCCTGAGAACTAATGTCTCCAACCCACAACTAATCCCATCTATATAAATTTCAAGCTTTTCAGGGCATGGATGCTTGCTTTCTTTAAGCAATGCAGAGGCTGGCTGGGCCTTAAGAGCTCACTGTAACACAGATATGCAACAATTGGTGTAGTCTGGCAGCCAACAACAGCAATATGCAATTTAGCTGTAAGTGCCAAGGCTGAGAATTTTAGATAGTGACGAATGCCTGTTTTCATCCGTACTGAAATCAGGAAAGCTGCCTAATGTGTCTAAAGAAACCACCGCAGGCGGTCCACAGCCTGCCAGTGTTGTTGGAAGATTGCAAAAGACATGTTACACTCAGCCAGACATTCCTTGCCAGGTTTGACACTTCCTGCACTGGTCAGTGTGACCAGGGATGATGGGAGCAGAGCGTGAAAGAGGCACTTCTTCCCTCCCAGTGACATCTCACAGGGGCACTAGAGCCCATCTGCTCTCTCCTTCAGCACAGGAAGGTGCCTGTGCCATGTCGCCGCCCTGGCCCTTGCTCTTGCACTCTGATTTCCTCTATGGAGATTGACAGACAATTATCTCTGCTTGCTCTTCTGTATGCAACTCACTTGCTGCACTGCATTTGCTGCACCAAGTAAATTTTAGGAGTACCCTTGATGCATACAGAGCCTCGGTAACTGGAAGGGAACAGTGTCTCTAAGGAGATCAAGGACTAAACATGTTGTTCCCTCTCTGCTCATCACGACTCAGCAGAGAGGCACCAAAGCTCGCAGGGCAAGTGGGAGCCAGCTCTGCACTGCAGGGCAGCCTGATGTGGCACATCACCAAGCACTCAGACAGCCTCAGGACCCTGCTGCTCTGCAGATACAGGCACCAGCTCTTCACCCACCATTCTGAACTTAGTAGGTGGTCTGGATGCAGTTTAAGATAGCAACAGGACAAGGTTTGGGGAAGTACTGTGAAACCCTAGAAAACATTTTCTTTTTGACAGAGGCTTGCCAGGCTTAATGGAAATCCAGCATCCATCTTGCTAGAGCAGACACAGACGCACAATGACAGAGCATTTTTCACAGCATTTGCAGTACTTACTGTTTAGGCAGTAACTTCCACACTCTGCAGTGAGTCAGCACAAAACAAAACAAGAACATTGCCGTTTTATTTTTCTGTAGCATAAAAAATAAGTAAAATCTCCCTTTGTCCAGTTTCATGCCCACCTTTCTGGAAATGCATGATCCTCGCTATCGATGTGCATAAGCAGCTATAATCTCCTAAGAAGGTAGCACTCTTTTTTATCATTTTGGCCCAAGAATTTGGATTTGTCTGCTCAGAACACACAAAGATGCAAACAGGTAGGATGAGCACCAAATCCCTCTGCTAGTCCTCATATTCAGATCCCAATGACTCACCATGGTTTAACCCAGGGATCAGATCTAACCAGGGAAATGCAACAGTTCTCTGTTCTACTCCATCTTACAATTAAGCATAACAATACCTTTAACACTCCCTGCAGCTTGGACAGAAGATATAAAACCCAGCAATGCCAGAAGAAACTTCATTGAATCCTTGGATAACGATCCATTATGGTGTGAATCAACATCTCATACACCACATAACAGCATCATTTGAGTTTTTAAGTGGCATATATAATATTGGAGTGAGGCACAGTCCTCAATCACAATTCTCCCTCCTCCCCACAGAGAAGCTGGGATAAATGACGCTACTCCAGCTATTAGTTAGACCACAACAACGTAAGCAAAGGGGTTTCTTGCACTGTAGTGTAATAAAATGGTTTTGTTCTAAGATACAGTCTTTTTGAAAGAAAAGGCCAATCTATTCATCATGATTTCACCAAACCCACTACTTTTAATTTTCAAGTTTGTGCCTGTGAGAAATGAAGGAATGGGTGAAGACAATGTCAGTCAGCTCTTCTGAACTAAGTTCAGTTACGTTACAAAACCTTCCCTCAGGAATATCTGAAGCCCAAACCTGACAGAAAGGAAATATCTCCATCTAGTGGCAAAACCTGAAGCTCATTCTTTAAACATGTCATACCATCTGAACACTTCCCTGAGTACTACAGCAGCTCTGAGGCAGGTAGGATAACGTGCATCTGGGCAGATTTTTTTTCTCCTTGGTGGTCTCTATTGCCATACCAAGGCAGGGTCTGTGTAGATGGTGAAATTACTATCAGAGTGGTCAGTGTCTAAAAAAGGACTAGACCTTTCTGTATATGAGAACAGTGTTTGTTGTGAGTCCCAGGAAGGATTAAATTACAAAGGTTATCAATGCTCATGCTTCAGGACATAGCATAATCACTGGAGGATTTTGGCAGGAATTCCCCCTTTGTATAGCTCTGCGTACTGGGGAGCTGTATGAAGTGTTCAGGGTTGGCCGCTGCCAGGCTGCTATCTATGGATCAGAGCTCTGCGCTGGAATAGCAGTCACCATGTTCCTAAATAACAAACTGAATTCTTCCCTGAGTGCATGAAATGTGCCAGGATGCAAAGGGAGCTCTGGCCTCCAGAGTTTCTATTTGAAGGGATATATACAACAGCAGTTGTATGTGCTAAATCTCTCTTGCTTTTGTGATCGACTCTGGATCTCTGGATGGAAATGCAGTCATCATTACCTTTTTGACAATGCTGCCCATCAAAGCCCAGGGGGCAGTCACACTCATAGCTGTCCTTCTTGGGAACACAGGTGCCTCCGTTTGCACAGGGTGAGCTCACGCAGGGGTGGGCAGCATTCGCTAGGTTGATCCCGAAAGTGAAATCGCGTTTGACATCGATTGTCCGGTCATTCAGGATAATCTGTGGGAAAGAAAAGAAGAAAGGAAAACATTAAAATCTTCCGTGATAAAAATCTTCCAAATTCCCAGTATTGTACGGGTAGTCAGAAGACTTCTCCAGAAGACTTCAGAGAAACACAGCCCTCAAAACCTGGCCAAAACCCTATTTCTGGTAATGTGTTTTCCAGTCGTAGAGCTCCAAGTCGTTCTGTTACTCTGACCCACTTTGGTGTTTTGTGACACACAGCTTCAGGCACCCCCTGTACGGGGTGAAGCTGTGTGGCATTTGCCAGTCTTGTGTCTGAGCACTGCCACAATGCTTTGTATCTGAGCCATGAGCTGGGACAGTAAAATTAGATGAGCAGTGCTGAGGAAAAGCATTTCTGAGATCAGGAAACCCCCCAGGAGATGAGTGTTGACAACAGAAATACTAAGCAGAACAGCTTATTTTTCACATTTTCTATTGCTTTCTAGTATCTCATCTTGCCTGAAAGAAGCTAGAGTTTAGATGGATGAAAACCAAAATTAATGATTTCAGAAACTGTTTGTATATAAACTGAAGAGAATTGTTAAATTTGGGGATTTTTCCAACATGTCAGCAACATATGTTCCCCATACAAACTGACATTTGTATAATCGCAGCTGATACTTTGGCAGAGATTACATGTACAGTATGGTTTCTGATCTCAGCTACATCAAAACAAGAAGTCAGTTTTCACAAACAAATAAGATTTTAAGGTCAGAAGTGAGAATGGTAATAGTTACTCTGGCTCCTGTTTGACTCTGACAATGCACCTTAGGGGTTCGAAACAGCACTAAACAACATCAGAATGCCCAGTTCTGTTGGAAAGATGCACCAGCGGAGACTCCAATAACTTTTCAACTTCTGTCTAACTTCTGGCTACATTGTTTCAGAGGTTAACAAGCATCCACTCTTACAAATGTGCATCTTATTTCTGGGATTAACCTTCTCTTCCATTTCCAGCTACTGTTTTTTATCACTTCTTTTTCTGCATCAGTTCAGAGCCAGGTACTCAAAGAAATCTCACCCTCGTGTAGGAACTAGCAGACCACAATAAAGTAGTTTTTATATTATTGCTCAGATAACCTTATCTGAGTAAACCAAATAGATTTGAGACCTGATGTCTCAAATGGTATGTTTTCCAGTACCTGTTAATGTTTGTAACTTTACTTCTATATTATTCTCAAAAAACCTACCATGTGCAAACACAGCAGTCTAAACACTCCCAGTGTCCAAAAGGCAGGCAATACTCTTCCTGGACATCCCATCCAGGCCTCCAACAAGGCAAATCCACTTTCTTTACAGCATAGAAGTAAGTGCTCACTCATCCTTTCCTAATCCTTACAAGTACCTCTGTGATCTTGGGTGCAACTTCTCACCTTGTAAGTGTGACCTGTGTTAATTGCTCCCAGGCTACCTATCTCGCATTTAAAAACGCACTGTGTTTAGCCAAGCCCACCTTTTCCATGCTGTTCATGTGACTGATCTGTTCCCATCACTATTACACACTCTCCAAATTTTCTTGAACTTCAAGTTTTCTGCTAGACAGAGGTCAAAGACCATGAAAAATGCTGGACCAAGCGATGAAACCATTTACACTGAATTGCAGTTACTATTCTGCCCTTGGTTAATAGTTATGAGACACACTGCTAGTGGTTTTTAATTGTTAAGTAAATCTGATGCAATAATTCACTCATTTAAAACTGAGGATTCAAGGCAAACTTTTAAGCTGTATCTAAATTATTTTAAGTATGCCTAGGGAAAGCAAATGTAAGGTTTGAACTTTCTGATGATTCCTTATTAGGACTTATTATGAATGTACAGATTTATTCTTGAGAAGAGAACCATACTCAGGAGCAGCTGACCCTACTGGAACATCACCCCTAATGTCTGCCAACAATGACAAAGATCTTTGTTCATGTACTCCATATAAAATCGTAACAGGGGAAGGCTGTGGGGCCTGCAGCTGCTGTATGGTGAAAGAATATGCTAGTTGGACTGGGATCCATTTGAATTTGCACCTTCTTTTTTGCTCATTACTGTATTGGTTACATCAGATACCTAGCTGCCTCAGCATATATACTTTGAAGTATTTGAGCATTTCTTCTTTCATTTATTTATCTATGATGCCAGAGGGCACTCTGAGGGCTCTAATCTTGACTTTGTGCACCATTCTGAACTCGATCCCATATAATTTCTGCTCATTTATTAATACAACATGGAAATTAATAGGGAGACTGGTAGTAATAATACTTAGTGGCTATTGAAATTAGAATTGCTTTTCACTGTGGAATAGTGAAAGCACTTTGTGGTGGGCAGTGAATAATCTTGGATTATTTTTAATATTGCCAGTGATAAGGGCAGGCATCCACCTGAAGTGTGCACTGGATGGGATGGAAAGAAACATCTCGAGTGTGTTTCTCTGAGTACATACCTTCTGGATGCTCCCACTGAAGGGTCTGACGATCCCAGAGTTCTTCTTGACAGCATCATAACTAGGGACTCCACCAACAAATATTTCAGAGCTGCATTTGATCTGTGTGAAAGCCCCCTGCAAGAAACAGAAGAATAGCATTTCGTCAGAGTATCTGGAACCATGCTGGTATCTTCCGGTTAGCCTACATTAGAAGTTACAGCTTACTCTAATGCCTCTTCTATTAATAGCATGTCTTTGCACCAGTCTCCCACTGCAGGACATTCTACTGACTGTGCTTTTCCCTAATCAGAACTAGATGAAAAACTTCAAATTTGGAATACTGAAGGAAGAAAGGAGGCTGGTTCATTGTGCTTTCTGACTGCACATCTAGCTCTATTTGCAATGACTTAAAGTGCTATGATGTAAATCTAGAACCAGAGTGAGGTTCATAGAATTAAAATCAGAGCAGTCCATGCAACAGAGACTCATTTAATGCTTCCAACATCTAAAAAGATAATTCACTTATGGGGCTAAATGAAAGAAACATTGAGTTTGCATTAGTTACCAGAAGATCATGATACCTGACAGGACTACCTGAGTGTCCTGGAGTGAGCTGAAAGATGTTTTATCATCTAAGGACAGGATAACCGTGTAATGCCAGTTTTGCAGAAGCTCCTGTGATTTCTTTGCTGGCAGCTCCCAGCCAACCTACTTCTGTGGCTGTACTGCAGCACTTAGACACAAGAAAATGGAAGTCGTCATTTTGACCCATCTATCTAAAGAAGTCTCAAATGCTCCATCTGAATGTTTCCCACTCCATCTAGGTGTCAACTGTAATTTCAATTTGTTTATATTTTTCAAGAAAAAAAAAAAAAACTTTTAGTTTCCCAGTTTGCAGAAAAAACTGCAGATAATAGGATCAGGAGTCTGGTTTTCTGGCAACCCCTTCCACTAGGAAAGAATAAATGACATTTTCTAAGCAGTTCTAGCCTCGGGTTCTTGGGATAAAAAAGTACTTCTGTGTAAGCACTGGAGTGCTTAGAGTGAATACCCTGCTCAGTATAAGCAAAAGTTCCCCTAATTACAAAGTTAAATCACTATGACCTCTTGGTGGCAGAAGAATAAAATACAAGTCATCAACTGCTTGAGTATTCCAGTCCTTACCCCTTCCTGAAAATGTTTTGCAAGAAGTGAAATAAGCAATTCTCTTTTGGCCTTAATTTCCAGAAAAATATTCAGAGAATGGCAAAAACAGGACTTGTGCACATAATTTTCAATATCACCCTTCTCCTTCATGAAAAGCCATGCTCACCTCTGCCATCCCTTCCACTGGCTTTTGTTTGTCCACCTGTAGGATGCCGTTCTTTGCCGTGCGAGACACTCGCAACTCATGCCACTGACCCAGACTGACAGGTTCTTCACTCCTGTTTTAAAGAGAAGGAAACTTTCAAGTATTTTACACTTCTGCCTTTCTGATACTTTCAAGACTGTGGGGGTGTTAAAAAGTCAAGCCTTCTGTGATGACTCTCTAAACAAAAAACAAAACCAAATCACCGCTTCTTTCATTGTAAGGAAGTAACACAATCCCTGAGCCCAGTTAGCAAAGGAAAATAAGACCATGTTCCTACAGCAAATAACAACCATTCTACTTTTACTTATAAACTTTTGTGTAATCACGTACTTCATCTACCTCTGAGCTAATTTTTTCCTCAGTCATTTATAATCCATAAAGACAAATTTTTGCCTCAGCTGTACATCCTCATTTCACAGTGACATAAGCCTGAAGATAAAGCTTCCCACTTAATGGTTAGTCTACTCTCACATTCTTCATCCTATTTTAAAACAGAACTACTTTGTCTTGGCTCACCAGCTCTATCAGCCTGTTACAGAGACATACATACACACACATGCATAGCCTGGCTGCTGTACATGAAGGGGAAGTACCAAAAATACAGTCCTAATGATGTGATGAGATCCTGGCTAAGAACAATGATCCCCAGTTGTGCAAAGTATTCACCAGTCTCAGAGGAAGCATTGTAAAATTGTTCTTACAATGTTCTTACAATTAGTTCAGCACTAACACGAATAGCATCCTGCATAACAGGCAAAACCGTATCCCCCTTTGGAAGCTCTACAGAACTTTGTAGTATCTTCCTTTCAAAT
Source organism: Hypotaenidia okinawae (assembly GCA_027925045.1). Taxonomy (NCBI): domain Eukaryota; kingdom Metazoa; phylum Chordata; class Aves; order Gruiformes; family Rallidae; genus Hypotaenidia; species Hypotaenidia okinawae. The sequence goes on along the minus strand of BSDF01000005.1, from coordinate 17,627,703 downwards.
GTCATTTTACTGCACCAGGTAAAGCATTTTATGTATAACAGTTATCTTGAAGGCTTTTTTCAGGAGCAATGAAAACTTGTGTTTGATTCACTGGTCAAGTAAAAAAATCAGAAACTCTCCTATCTAGGGCACCTGAAGATTTTCTAGTTTTTAATGAAAACATATAAAATTGTTTTTGGTGAAATAATGTTATGTGGGTTTAGGTTTCTTACATTTCAAAATGAAAAAAAGAAAATGAAAGAACTGAAAAAATGTGATTTGAATAGTAGGGATCCAAATGCTGATTAAAAAAAGGTATATAATTCTGAAAATGTAGAAATAAAAATGTTTTCTTTTTTTTTTTCCCCTGAACATGAGCTCTAATCTTTTTTTGTACCTATTTTGCCTCTCCAAATTTTCTCAAAGCCTATTTTCAGCTATTTGGACAATGCTGGCATTACTACTTGGACACTTTTTTCAGAAAACCTCTGAAAGAATTGTCATTGTGAATGCCATTCACTTGTCCTTCTTATGTATAGCATTTAGAGTTTAACTATCTTGGGTAAATCAATAGGTATCAATTTAATCACCTTGCAGAAGTCAATATATACATATAAAGGAACCAGATATGTTTGGCTACCCAAGGAATAGCAATTTTATCTCCTCTACTGATGAGGTCATAATCATGCTAACCCTCCTGCTCTGCTCAATCTAATTACAATTACAGATGATTAAACCTTACAGAGTCATCGCTATAGAGTTGCAAGCTGTTTCTTGGATTTACAGACTCTTTGAAACCAGTGTGAGCTTTGGTAATGGCTCTTCATGTGCTGTGGGGTTAAAAATTACTTTTTCCCCAAGCAAACCAAACGTTAAAAACCATGGCAATCTTGATCCTGCAAATGCCTGGCCAAAGGAAATCCCAGGGAATAACAAATTCTCCTCTGAGACATCTTGGTAAATAGCTCAGGTTCTGAATCCATCTGTCCACTCAGCATCCCTGCTTCCTCTGGACTCCCCTGTGCACACCATGCTGCTCCCATTCCAGGTCACTTCAGGAAAAACCTAAGCTTCACTAACATAAACTTTTGTACAAATGAGCTTGCCTCACCCTTAATTATAAAGACATGATAATTGTGTTTTCATTGTGATATAATATTTGACAGCCTGGTCCTATGGAAGACATACTCAGGATGACTGAATGATGTCCCTATTTAGGAGAAAGGGTACAAGTGAAGTGGTATGATGAAGATCAAGGCAGATTTTTAAGTGGGTATTGGCTAAGCAGGCATGAAAAAGAAGGAGTTTATCATCTTTAATCAACGACAGAGCTGGTAACAGGGTGTGAGTTGTGTATGTTATTTAGAAAAAGGAGCTAACAGGATACCCTGACAATTTTCAACAAAGCCTGCCAGTCTCAAGAGTCTCCCCCATAACTCAACTATCTCACTACACGTCTCTTCGCTAATGCACATGACCCAGGTGCTAACTGCTGTCTTGCTGGCTCTTCTGTTTTCCAACAGAAAGGATCAGTCTCCACTCCCAGGCATGTGCTTGTGGCTCTTGCTACATTTTACAAGCCTACATCTCAGTTAAACTTTAATCCAAGGTGTTTTGAAGTGCTACAAAATTCTTGGGGAAGAAAAGAAAAAAAAGCAGTTAACTTTTATGGTTGCCTGTAATAGGAATTAGATAGCTGTAATCAGAAAAAGATTGAAAGCTGTTCTAAGAAGGGCCATTTTGGATTTGAGCAAAGGTCTCTGACATTAGCTATTTCTGCTGCTTTTCCGCAAGAGAAAAGAACAGGGCAAGTATGGAGTAATTCTTCTCTTGATATATCTTCCCAGCTTCTGGCAACTTGTCATTTAGCAATTTCCTGAGTCAGAGGCTGCATCCGTTACAATTGTGTTTGATCTTCCTCAATGGAGCTTTCTTCAAATTCTTCTAATTTTTTTTTTAAGCTATTTATAGTTCTGGCATCTGTAACATGCCACGACAATTAGTTTCCACAACTTATTTTTGTGCTGTATGAAAAAAACCACAAAAAAACCCAGGAAAACCAAAAATCTTATTTTCTTTCTTTGCTGTTTTTTGGTTAGCGGTTTCACTGGGCTCCTCCTAATTCTTCCATATTGAAAAAATACAGAATAATAATTCCTTATTTATCTCCATGTCTTTCACAATTAAAAAACTCAATCATATTTCCATTATGGTCTTTCTTTTTCAGGTTGGAAGGTCTTGCTGTATTTATAGAAGCTGTTTCTATTCCTCCCCTGGATATCAACACTACTTTTTAAATTTTGCTAATTTCTTCTGAAAGTAGAATTGCAGCAAGTTATCAAGACAGGTTGCTTTCTGGATTGTTTGCAGAGGTATTGTTCCTTATTCCATTCCTAATAATTCTCTGCACTGTACTTATTTTTCTGTATTTGTCTGTTGTGGTTTTGCATGTCTGGGTTCTGGTGAAGGAGGGGCTGCAGGATGGCTTCTGCAAGAAGCAGCCAGAAGCTCTCTGCAGGCCCCACAGAGCAAACACCAGTGTCGTTGCTGACCAAGGCCAAGCCCATCAGTGACAGTCACAGCGCCTCTGGGAGTCACATTTAGGGGAAAAAAAAACATAACCAGCTGCTTTTTGTCCCCAGAGAAGGGAGTGAGAAGATGTAAGAACCTGTGCAGGCACCACGGCCAGGGAAGAGGGGAAGGAGGCACCCCAGGTGAGAGAATGATGCCCCTGCAGCCCCTGGAGAAACCCATGGTGGAGCAGGTGTCCCCCACAGCCCATGGAAAAGGCTGAGACCCCACCTGCAGCCTGTGGAGAGGCCCCACGCTGGAGCAGGGGAGACATGCACAAGACACCGTGACCTACGTTGGAGCAAGCCTCTGCCAGCACTTGCAGCCCGTGGAGAGAGACAGAGACACAGAGATGAGCAAGAAAGACCCACGCCGGAGCAGGTTTGCTGTGGGGGTTTGTGACTCTGTGGAGGACCAGGCTGGAGCAGTCTGGGCTTGAGAGACTGAGAGACATTCTGTGGTTTATGACTGCACCCATAGCAGTGACCCATGCTGGGGCAGCTGGGGAAGAGCTGAAGCCCCAAGGGAAAGGACTCACATTGGAGAAGTTCGTGGAGGTCTGTCTGCCATGGGTGGGACCCCATGCTGCAGCAGGGGAATGGTATGAAGAATGCCCCCCTCCCCAGCTAAGAAGGAGAACATCTCATGAGGAACTGAAATAAACCCCATTTTTCCCTGTCCCTGCCCCTCCCTGTGCCACAAGGAGGGGGAAAGAAAGGAGTGAAATCCTGACTAAAGTGCAGTCTGCTAAGAAGGGAGGGGTAGGAGGAGGTGCTTTAAGATCTGGTTTTACTTCTCATTACCCGACTCTGGTGTCACTGGGGGTGCAGGGCAGGGTCATCAATTAGAGTTTCTTTCCTTTATTCTGTGCTGAGTCTCTTTTGCAGAATGATCTCTCCCTGTCCTTATCTTGACTCCTAAGCCTCTCAACATATATTTTCTCCCCTGTACAGCTGAAAAGGGGAGTGATAGGGCAGCTTTGGTGGGCGTCTGGCCTCCAGCCAGGGTCAGATCAGTTAGCTTTTGCAGTCACAGAACTAGCTATGATGACTCCAGGATCTTTCTCTGTCTGACAGCACTAACTGTATGGCCACAGCTGTGTGCTGTTGAGGGTTGTTCATTATTTTGCATTTGCCCCCTTAAAATATCATCTCTCACTTTGTCATCTGAATGTGTTTGTTTGCCTTCATTCAGTGGAAAATCAGTACATTTCTCCTAATCGGAGTATAGCCAAAATTCTTGATGTCCATCCACAGGGAACACATGGTATGCAAGACTTGCAGGCAGCATACACATTTTGCATAAGCTTTTTACATTTCTAAATATTAAGTTAGCCTGGTCAAACTGGCAGCCTCTTGGAGCACATCCAAGGCACTGACCGCTTCTGTTGGGCCTGTTGCCTTTTCAGAAGAACCCAGGGAACAGCTGTCCAGAGACTGGGTCCTCAGTTACACACAGAGAGAGCAAGGAACCCTTTTTGAAGCATTTCATTGCTACTATCCTAGATATTAATTTTAGGATATGGTGAATCATTCTCGGGGTCTGTCTTTGTTTGGGACCCTGTGTGACTCATTTGAAACATATTTTTATCTTTTAGATTGCTTAAGTTATGTAAATTAGATGTTAGCATCAGCTCCCCCACCCTGAACAAAAAACAAACCAACAACAAACCCAGCACTACAAAGGAAGAGGGAACCTGAAGAAGTTTCTTCCTGTGACACCTCCAGCCCTATACTTACCACCTGGAACTGGAGACCAGGGCGAAGGAGGCTCACAAAAGTGCCAATATTGTACAATTTTATGACTAGAAATTATATGCATAAAATATGTATATTTACCCTAATTAGCTGTGGCATACCATCATGGAACCAAGAAGGGAATTGCTGTAATCACGCAACCACAGAATGTCAGGAGTTGGAACAGACATTGAAAGATCACCTAGTCCAACCCCCTGCCAGAGCAAAATCACCTAGACTAGGTCACACAGGAACACATCCAGGAGGGTTTTGAATGTCTCCAGAGAAGGAGACTTCACAACCTCTCTGGACAGACTATCCCAGAGCTCTGTCACCCTCACAGTGAAAAAGTTTTTCCTTATGTTCACGTGGAACCTCCTATGCTTCAGCTTGCATCCATTGCCCCTTGTCCTGTCATTAAACATCACTGAGAAGAGCATGGCTCCGTTCTCCTCACCCTTTATATACTTATAGATGTTAATGAGGTCACCCCTCAGTGCCCTCTTCTCCAAGCTAAAGAGAGCCAGCTCCCTCAGCCTGTCCTCATAACAAAGGTGTTCCACTACCTTAAACATCTTAGTGGCCCTGCACTGGACTCTTTCAAGTAGGTCCCTGTCCTCCTTAAAGTGAGGGGCCCAGAACTGGACAAAATATTCCAGGTGTGGTCTCACCAGGGCAGAGTAGAGGGGAAGGAGAGCTTCTCTCAACCTACTAACTACACCCCTTCTAATACACCCAAGGATGCCATTGGCCTTCTTGGCCATGAGGGAACATTGCTGGCTCATGGACATCCTGCTTTCCACCAGGACCCCCAGATCCCTTACCTCTGTGGTGTTCTCCATCAGATCCGCCCCCAGCCTATACTGGAACCTGGGGTTGCTCCTCCCCAGATGCAAGACCCTACAGTTGCCTTTGTTATATTTCATTATCCTCTCCCCGTCCAACCCTCCAGCCTGTCTAAATCTTGCAGAATGGCAGCACAGCCCTCTGGTGTGTCAGCCACCTGTCTGTTTTGTGTCATCAGCAAATTTCCTGATGGTGCACTCTGTTCCCTCATCCAGGTCACTGATGAGTATATTGAATAGTACTGGTCCCAATATTGACCCCTGACCACTAGATACAGGCCTCCAGCTAGACTCTGTCTCATTGACCACAACTCTGACTTCTTTCCTTCAACCAGATCACAATACCATACAGAGTACGTTAGAGAAACAAAAGTACCATCTGCAGTAAGATGGTGGCATGGCACGGTAACATGGATAATAAGTCTTGGAAACATAAACTTAGGTAGGAAGAAAATCCTGTCCCTTTGAATACAGGTCTAGTGTTTCTGTGCTTCCTTAGAAGAAGTGGGCACTAGGCACTGATGACCTCCCATACTCCTCATAGGCTATTACTCTTTCCACTCCTTTCCTCAGTCATCACTGTGGCACTGTTGGAACACAAACATAAGCAACGTTGTTTACCTGATGACAGCCGTTCCTGAGCCACAGTCGAACCTGAACTCCACGTAACCAGCCACCATGTTAATGGAGAGGAAGTCCTTGCTGTCTGTGTCGTAGCTGTACAAAAGGACACCAGTCTCTAAATCTGGACGAAATGTCATCTCAAACTCCATGAAGGAAAGGTAATTCTGCGGTTCCAATGGCCAGGGTGTGCTAGCAAATGACCTTAAGGACTCGTTGAACTGAGGTATGGCCAAGGTGAGTGCTGGAAATCCAGAATACATAAGCAGGTTACTTGAGGCTTAAAGGTAAGGGTTTGTCTCCTAACAAACTGTGTCAGTTCCCTTTCTTAGGTACTTAAAGCTAACATTAAGAGAAATAACCTAAACATTTTGTCTTCCAAATTAAAAAAAAATTCTCCTAGCCAGCACTGCTTCCCTCATTAACCCTTTCCTCTTCCAGGGATGCATTTGTATTATAAAATTTTGTGCTCATTTTCTTTAATGATACAGCATGGTGTTTTTCAAAGTAGCAAGCATGCACACAATGTATGGTGGCATGAGAAGTTCTGCAGCACAGAAAATAGTATGTATTCAACTATGTGTTTGTATCTCTGTGATTTCAGCAGGAAATTCCTGTTGGGTCATTTACATTTCAGATTATACCACTGACAGTTATTAGGAGGAAAGAGGGGATAAAGTACACCTATGGAGTAGTACATTACTTTAACTTGCAAAAAGTAAGTTTGAGGTACTTAATTATAGTTAGATTAAGTAACCAAAGTGGTTTGAGAATTGCTGCTTGTGTAGGAGCTGGATGTAGCCCCAAAGTGAATGGTGGGGGAGGGTTTCACTATGTGATTTTAAAAAGAGAAAAAAATAAATACTATTTTCTGTCAGTGTAAAAGCGTGAGATCTCCTTGGATGTCACTACGTGGAAAACACACTGAACACTAGATAACACAAACAAGGAGACAGAAGCATCCAGCATCCTCTCACCTTCTTCACAATGGTGGCCTCTAAATCCAAGGGGACAAAGGCAAATGTATGAATCTGCTTTGCTCGCAGTACAGGTACCACTGTTGATGCAGGATGCCTCGTCACAGATGCCACTGCTGCACTCACCTAAACACAGAGCCACAACATTGACCTATCAGAGAAGTTTGTCAAAGAAGATTTATTTGGCTGTTCACCACTGCTACTAAACAATACAATGTCCTCTCCTGCCTAGACTCTTTCCCACTTGGCCAAATGGTGCATGATTTAGACAAGGTAAGTTGATTTTGAGTGCCTTTTTGCTTTTATTTTTAGTACCAGAACAGCAAGAAACACTAAAATTAGCAAAATTAACTCTTACTAACAAGCCATGACAGTTGTAGCTTTCAATCATTTCCTGGATTACTATACTTTTCCTCGTTTCTATCTTTATTTTCTCATAAGGTAGAAATCTCTCTAGATTGTTTACAAGCACTTTGACTTGTTTAATTTCAATTACCTTAAGTGCTTCTTTGTTCATTGTAAATTCATGCCATGCTAAGCATAGAAGATGTTAATCATCATCAACTAATCTTACTAACTACGATGAGGCTGTCCGGGCTCTTGTCTGCACTAAAAGGGATCCATATCATCAGCGCCTGGGCTTTTAAAGAAGCATGTCTACTATGCTGGCACCTCAACTAGAATAACAAGGAGATGATTTCTTCTTTCTGGAATTAAGCTGAAACTGTTGCAAAACAAATAATTTACTTTTTTACCTCTTGGTCATCTAATGGAGTTCTTGTTCACTTTCTCCTTTAGTTTGTGATTAAACAATTCTTCCCTCGTTGATACCAGCAGACTGTCCTTACACATTAAGACAGTCCAAATAAGACTTCTGTGGTGCACAAATGTAAGCATGTCATTTGGAGAGGCAAAGTGTTTATGACAAACCAAGAATTGCACGTTTATTTTGAGGCCCACTAAAATACCACCTCTGAGATGACACAGGTGTTTATGGCAGAGCTGACAATAAACACTGGAGAACAGTTTTGTTATCCAAGACGGCTGTAAGAAGTCTTGCAAAACTACTGCAAGAAGGGATATGCCCTCTTTGTTTTGATTAAATACAGCACTCTAATGTAAACCATAAAGACAGTTTCCAGACCAGGCACTGGCACTAGTACAGCACCAGCTTTACAGTTTGATTTCCCATGCCATACCATACCAGAAAGCAGAGCACAGAGAAGTATGCAGATGTAAATGTCTGATGTAAATCCTGATCAATCTGCTGTCCACAATGGAAAATAACCTCCTGTCGCCAATTCAGGACAGGGGCAGTAGTAACTTTCAGGTCCTCTGGTACAACTCCCTGTCAGACCAGACTTCTGCAGAACATCCACGTATATCCTAACAGGCCCATTTTTCATTGTAGCCAATACAGCAGTCGTAACGCAGGGCTAACCCATGGAGCATGGGCAAAATATACAGGTCCTCTGGAAGGGAACAAATTCTTCTTGTACGTGGAATGGGACAATTACACCTTCAGATGGCTGCCCCACACCCTGCTGTGGCAGCAGATGTGTTTGCAGTGCTCACTGGTCTGTCTTTTCCCCATCTCAATTATCAAGACAGTGACAGAAATGAGTATCACTCACTCTGCTTTACAGACCAGGAAACAGAGACAAGACAAGGGTAAACAAGGATCTTGATGTATCATGTTTGAGACACAAACAGAAAACTGTGGCAACACTCATCTTTACTGCATCTGCTGCACTGTTAGTCAATGCTGGCAGTATCAGCAGATTCACATTAAAGGTATACAAAGTCTTTGAGAAACAGAAAAGGACAAGGGAGATAGTAATGGGACAAAGCACAGACTCGCATGTTCAAGGGACAGCTTGAACTGAAGCAGTCTTGGTATTTAAGGACAGTCTGCTCTCACAATGTCTCAGTGACTTTTTGCAGCCTTTAGGCCTCCACAAGTGACTACACCAGACCACAGGTCCCATGGATGCATCTGCTTGGCTGCAGTGGCAGAAGAGGCAAGAGGGAAGGTGCAGCAAGAGTACAGGGTCTGGCAGTGCCTGCTCGGAACCACAAGCTGCCTCCCCAGTCACCCCATATCTCACTTCTGCTGCAGCCAGTAGAGGTGGTCAGGAGTAGGGTGGACCCCTCTCCTCTCCACCCTCAGTTCTGCAGCTCATGTACCACAGCACCCCTCACTGTGCCACTAGGAAAGAAACAAAAGGCTGGCCAGCACAAACCATCCCTAAACCCTAGCAGAGTTCACTTGCAATTTATTTATTTTAAGCTTAATTTATAGGGTGTACTGTCTGCTAGTCCCTCCTAGTACAGTTTGATATACGTGTGTGCAGTCACGTAAGGACAGTAAGGCTTTATCGCTCAGTTTTGAGTCACACATGGCAGATCCCAGCATTTGCTCTCGCTGATGTCGATTGTTAATGCAGTGGTATGTGGAGCATTCATGGGTGGGAATCAAGCTAGCTGCAACCCAAAAGGCAATAGAGATTAGGGTTCAGAGAACTTCAGCAGGGCTTTCATCTATCTATCTAAATTCCATAGATTCTCACTCTATCGTGAAATTAGTCTTTGCTTCCAAAGTCTCATTCTTTTCAGTGTCTGTTTCTTGGGCCACTCTGTTCTCCCCCTATATTGCAGAGAATTTTGGTCATGGTATCTAGAGAATACAGAGCAATTGTTAGGAAGTTTCTCATTAATCACTTCCTTCTTGGGATGCCAAATGTTCAGCTATAGAAGAGAAGAAAGATGACTTTGTGGCTGTAGCATGGCACAGAGAGTTCAGTGATATGGGATCTATTTCCTGTCTTTGCCACTTGCTTTCTGACTTGGGTTTACCTTTACTCTTAAACTGTTTAGACTGGGAGGTTTTTAAAATGAGGATTTTGTTTCCCTGCCTCTGTTTTCAAGTGCCCATTATGACATAATAGAGAGGAGTAAAACAGGACTAATTAAGTAACTTCCCTACTTCACCTTTTAATCTGTGAGGGGGAGATAATGTTGTAGTATCACTTCATAAAGCTGTTGAAAGAATTGATTCCATGGTATTTTTAAAGCATACCACGACTCTGGAAGTGAAAACAATGGGTGGTGACAGGAAAGCCTATTTTCCTCAACAGTAACGTGGTTTAAGGGAGAATAGCCCTCTGTAATGGCCACAGCACTGCTGTGGATCTGAAAGTTCCCTGTGTTGCTTTGGACAAGTGCAACAATGCCTTTAGGCAAAACGCATTTTGTTGGCTCCACAGCATTTTAAATACAAACACAGCGTACATATTATTGATTTCTGATGATATGATTGTCAGTCAGGAGCTTGAAGAAGCATCCTGAGTGATGCTGGCAGAAAAGCTGCTGCAGATGTAATTATATCAGCAACACTGAGTTTCCTGAACGGCTTTCATATTTGTTGTGCAGGACAGTTGTGCCCAGGAGGGGTTTAGGTACACTGGACAGTAACGTTTACCTACACAGTGTGATAAATCCTCCTACTACACACCCAGCAAAAGCAATGCGCAAAGGCACAGAGAAATACCATGCCAAAATTAGAAACCAGACCTTCCATTCTCAAACCTCAACTATTACTCAACTTTTTTTAACAGGCTGTTGTGGTTGTGCATAGTTTGGTACTGAGAGAGAGAGAGAGAGGACCAGGGGCTGCAGAAAATGGCTGCTAGAATCTTCTGCAAGCTTGCTTATAGCACCTCTGAGAATCACATATAGGAGACAAAGACTCCACCAGAACACAGAGTGCCAGGAAGGATGCAATGTTGGCCCGTTATTGTGATGTATATTTGCATATAAATGTAAACAGTTGACAGACACAAAAGGCTGGGAAGGCTGGGGGAGGAGGCGCCCAGGTACCCAGGTGAGAGATGCCCCTGCAGCCCGTGGATTGGCCGGTGGAGAGGACCCATGAAGGAGGTAAAGACTTGACCTGCCCGGTAGAGAGGCTCCATGCTGGACAGAGCTAGTGGAGACATAGAGAAGATGCCGTGACTTACGTTGGGATGAGCCCTGCCAGCACAAGCGACCTACAGAGATGAGCCAAACAGGTTTGCTGGGGGAGGCCTATAGCCCCGTGGAGGACTGGGACTGAGAGACACTGTGATTGATTGCTGCCTGCCAGAGCAGAGATGAAGCCCGGTGGGAAGAGATTGGCCTTGGAGAAAGTTCATGCAGGACTGTCTCTCATGGGTGAGATCCTACGGTGCAGCAGGGGAGGGTGTGTGGAATGGATGCCCCCATCCCGGCCGAGAAGGAAACCATCTTGCAAGGGACTGACCGAAGCCCCCATCTCCTAGTCTCTGCCCCCCTGTCCTGTGCTGTGAGCAGGAGAGGGGAAGAAGGGAGCAAAATCATGGCTGAAAGGGAAGTCTGCTTTAGAATGGAGGGATGGGGGGAACGTGTTTCCGAGACCCCCCTTTTCCCCAGTCCCTACCCCTCCTGGGCTGCGACCAGGAGGGAAGAAGGGAGCAAACTTCTAACTAAAGCCTGCTGAGGAGGGAGTGGGGGGAGGAAGAGCATTTGCCTGGTTGCATTTGTTTCAAGATTGCTAGTTGCACTCTTGACTCTGGTTTTTCACTGTTTTCTCTGAAGTGTAGTGTAATAAATTAGATAACTTTCTCTTCAGCACTCTGTGTTGAGTCTGTTTTGCCCACGTCATTAACGAGTTTGTCTCTTGAGCCGCCCAATTATATAGTTTCTCCCCTGTCCAACTAAGAAGGGGAGTAATAGACTGATTTTGGTGGGCGTCTGGCCTTTAGCCAGGGCTCAACCACCACACAGGCAAAAAGTATTCCCTGTTTTACCACTGATTAAAGCCCCCATACCATTACACTTACCGACATCAGCACCACTGACTGCTTTCCCTAATGGCCAGGGTCTCATATCAATGATCTTTCCATTGACGCTGAGCGACTGAACACAGCCCTGAAACCCTCGGTTGGTGCCTGTGGCTCTGACCAGCCAGTACACGCTGGGGGCACCGCCAACATAGAAGGGAGTCCGGAACGTGATTTTACTGTATTGGCCCTGAAGGGAAAACAGAGCATGACATGATGTAGGACAGACATAATGCAGGATAACTAATTAAGCCACACTGGGTATAATCAATTTCTTTTCTCCACAAGTGGTTGTGTCAGGGGATATGGAGGTTGTACACTGGTAATTCCTTTCCATTAGTCATTCCTCCAATCAGCCTACCATTTTAAACGTTACTTTTGATGCCCGCATCCATCATGATAACATAGACTGTAAACAGCACAATAAAATACTTGAAATTCACTACGTTCTGAAGAGGGATTGTGATCAGTCTTTTGCTTCAATTTCTTTCTTTACTTTTGCCAAAATTGTTTATCTTCTAAACTCTAAGTGCTGGGGAACACAGACCAATGTGACATTGCCTTCTGGACAGAAACCAGCAAGTGCTTAGAATGGAACAATAATGAATTACCAAAAACAAGAGTAAAAAGAAAGAAAAGGCAAAAAAAAGTGGATTTTTCACCCCTGCCCTGTCTTCATAGTGTTTATAACAATAAATTATATCCCCATACACATACTATGTTGGGCTAAATAAGCCAAAGTTATTCAGTCTATGGGTGTTCACTGCACAGGGCACAACAGAAACACATCAAATGGATCTTGGTTTCAGCTGGGAAAAATATTTCAGGTGGGGCCTGGAGATAAAGAAAGTTCATATGTCCACAGGATTTCATGGTGGGCCTATACCAAGACAGTGGGCTTACAGCTCTCCAGCCTGCCCCAACCACTTGCGATCTCCTGCCACCTTTGATGCTCCTGTCCCTGCTTGGTTTGCCAAGCTCCACTTCTCTTGTAGGCGTTCTATGGACTGTTCAAGTCAAAAATGATCCAGGTCAGTGGTAAAGTCTACCACTCTGCTGATCTAATGACCTAATCCAGGCCATTCTAACTAGGAAGGGCCAAGAAGGACTCAGTGCAGCAACAATACTACAGGAACAGCAAGTTCTGGTGGAGAGCAGCACCTACAGCAAATAGATTGTTTTCTACAATAGCTGCAGCTAGAAAAATGTGTGTCCACAGTCAAACTCTTTTTGTAATCAACTCTGTTAATCATAATCCTCCTAATATCTCTTTGTTGCACCTTTTCTCCTTTGACTTCATCTTTCTTGACTACGGATGATCATAACCCTGCATAGACAGATGCCATTCTACCGAAGTATAGTGTCTACTGGACACAATGCTCCTGATTCACATCTGCCCTTTGCCTGGCCTCATAGCACATAGAAACACATGACAGACACTGAAATCCTTTCCTCTGTCATCTCCAGCTGCTGAGAACTAAACACACACATTTTTTTCCCTTTGGTGACTGCACATGAAAATGTGACATAACAAGATGTTTCAAGCTGCTCTTTTTCAAGGCTAAGGTTGGCATGCTAGTAGTGGATATCAAAGGGAAGAGGAAAGACATTGGAAACAATTTCCACTTATCTTTTTTTAAACCTGAACCTTAATTTCACTTCTGTTTTCTGGCCCGCGAGCAGATGAGCAAGTCAAGATATCTTCCTCTCTTATTTTATCCTGGTGGCCTCATAAGAAATTGTTGGTGTTAACAACAAAGTCAGTGCAGAATGTAATTCTCTATTATTGTGCTTAACTCTATATCCACGGCATAGATGTAATTACACTTCTGTATACAAACCTTGTGTGGCTGTATATATATATATGATTATACACATATGCATCCAACTTTTCTGTCTGACAAAGCAGAGCACCTCTCTGAGGCTTGAAAAGAAAGCAATCAGGGACGCAGCTGTAAAACTTACAAACTTTTCACAGCAGCCTGCATCTGAGACTTCCAAAGTGTGTCTCACTTTTGCAGAAAGATGGCAGAGCAAGCGTGGAGAGCAAGCAGGTAAACTATGAAGGGATTCAGCACTGGGGTGTTTATCTATGAAGATTTCTAAAGTACATTATGTGGATGAATATCTTTGTTTGGGGGTTGATCTCTTGAGGTCCCTTCCAACCCCTACGATTCTGTGATGAGTAATCGGCACACTGATCCAGGTTCACTAAATGCCCCAACACTGATAGATAAAAATGTACTTTTTCAATCTGATCTGACTTCTGTTGGAAACAAAAGAAGTCAACATAATCTTGAGAGAGCCCAAGGCCAAGCTGCAGGTGCAGGATTACCTACCTGAGATTTTCCTGTCACTGGAGCACTGTTGTCCATCCTGAGCCAGCCATTCATCCCATCTCTGAACAACGTGACACTGTGCCAGTTCCCCAGCTTGATTTTATTTTCACTTGTTATCACGGCAACCCCAGTGCCACAGTTGAACCTGGGAGCATGAGACAGAGAGGGCAAGGTGACAATCTTGTGCTACTCAAATAACTTCATTTTTAGACTCCAAATACTGGCTTCACTCCTGGGAACCTTCTGTTTCACACTGCGTATTATCAGACCAAAGGAAAATTACGCAGAAGGTCTACATATGACCTGTTCTAAGTTGCAAACCTCATTATCTGTCTTTCTCCCATGGAGAGGATTTCTCATTCTCTGTCCATACCAAGAGCACTGAAAAGCTTGCCAACAGCTGAAACTGTTTCAAGAGGGTATTGCAATCAGAGTTCCTGCTATCACAGTAATTTCTCTTGGGATTTTTTCTAGCTCCTTGGTGAAAGGCAGTGCTACATTAATAATTCTGAGTTTGGTATGAAGCTCAGTGCTGATTAACAAGGAGACCTCCAGGAGAGTCTCTGTGGTGCTGAATGTGTGCAAAATGTACTATTTTCTCTGACTGCCTTTCTGTACAGGTAAACTGAAACACAACAAAGGCACGTCACTCATGTTGACTGAAAGAAAGGCTCTCCATCTTTGTTTAAAAACACTACAACTCATATCTAAGATGAACTTCCGGGCCCCTTGCTGACATTAAATCCTCTATTTTGCTGTATTATCTGCAGGTCCTCTTGCTGTGAAGCAAAAAAAAAAGTGACTATGCACAGCTCGATATAGCATAAGCTTAGCAAAAGCAGTGGCTCGGTGCCATTTCTGGTAACGCAGCCATGAGCCCTGGACTACTGCTTTGAAGAAAACTGATCCTTTCGCCTTTACAGCAAGGTCTGGACAAAAAGACCTCAACAGGACACACATCCATTCACTAAAGAGGGATGAGAGAAAAAAATATTGAAGAATTATTAAACGAAGTAATACTGTCCATTTTGTGCACTGCAAGAGTGAGAAGTCAAAGACATGGCAGATACTCGTCACATACAGCAGTCCCAGGAGGCAGCAGTGGCCGCCTCTCTTTACTTCAGATCTAGGATGGAGGTTTTACCTGAATTGGATGCTACGTCGGATGATTGCCAGTGACATAAAATCACCACGACCGTGTTCATTTTCTCCACAGTATAGCAGTAAACCATCTTCTGACTCAGCCTGCAATCACAACACCAACATGACAAATCAGTGTCTCAAAGTAACAGATAAATGCAAGCAGCACTGAGGGACTTTTCTCCAGAAGAGGGACAGCATTTTTCAGATGGAGTTTTTAACCTACAAAGCCAGAAATTGGTTGATCAATTTTGAATCCTGCATTTGAATATCCTAGAAAAATACTTCCTTAATGCTTAGATGGTTTTAAGAGCGTCTCTTCTACCTACAGTACAATACTATTAAGACCTAGAAACAAGCCTGAAAGCACGAAAGACTGTCTGACAAGTCGCATATGAAACCTCTGAGCACAAAGTCTAGCAAGGATGTCCTAGCAAGTTTTCTAGTGTAGACACATCAGACTTACTGGGCATGAATACTCACACCCTGCTTCACATGTTCAGTGATCCTGACTCTTTTCACAGCGCACAACCTATGCAGGCAGGATTTCTCCATCTGTGCATAGCAGCTGACACGGTGGCTTTTCACAGTCATCCTGCAACTTAAGCTGACGAATTTCCAGAGGAGCCTTAGATCGCCACGTGAGTCACCAGCTTGCTGCTGCTCCAGTGACAGTCACATAGCTCTGCTGGCAAGCCTGCCTTACGTGGGAGCCAGGGTGCATCCAAGAGCTCAGCCACCCTCCCTACCAGCAGCACTACCAGTTCTGTCCATAACAGGCAGACAGCATTCGCACAGGTCATTACGGGATGTACCTTGCCACTTCAGCCCTGCCGTTTAAGAAGTCCAGTATCTTGCAAGTATAAATAGTGAATGTGACAAACTTAAGAGGTGCCTACTTAAATCCTGCTGAAAGAAACTCTAGATATAGTTTTGCTCAGTTCAAGAAGATCACTGCTTCATAAAGATAATACATACCACCTCCAAACTGCGATTCAGAGAACATCCAGGTGTGCTTCAGCCTGTATCTCATTCACATGGTGGTTATAACCTTGCCAATCTGCCTATAACTGACACCAGCCTGCTATGGCAGTGTTACCAGATCCCAGGACTCTCATATGCACTGACCACCCATACTGGATATAAACATTTTAGCTCAATTTGCCAACTTCATTTGCATTCACTGAAAGTCAAGCCAGACCTTTAGAGATGAAGGTTATGTACAGGCTCACTGCGATTACATTATAAGCTATACTAACCTAAGTTATTGTTCTGCTGTCCACAGCATCAGAATAAGCAAATAAAATTTAAAGTTCCAACGTGTGCTTGGAATTGCTTAAACTTACCCTGAATTCAAGAGTAATTTGAAATGTCTGATAGGAGTTTTTCAGTGGTTCAAATGTGATGTATGAGTAGCCAGAGAACTGCGGATACTGTATAATAACATCTGAAAAGCAAACACAGAAGTATGATATTTAGCGATTTTCTCCTATATAAAAATCGATATACACATTTAGCACTAGATAAAACCAGGTGAAAATGCAAGACAGAGTTCCTCCAGAGGCAGTCATTAGTCAGCAGCAGCCAACAATCAGTTAACCTATTGCCTTGTCCTCCCATCACCTTTAACAACTAATTCCTTTATTCCCAAGGACCTACTGAACTTGGAAAGAAACAGGATACTGAAGGCCAAATACTGCTCAACAGTTTAATCGACGGTTTCCATGGAAATTTCTCCAGATATTTATCCTTGTTATAGAAGACAGAACCCATCTACTTTATATTTATTTCCTTTTAAGAATTCAT
The DNA here is from genome assembly GCA_027925045.1 of Hypotaenidia okinawae. NCBI lineage: Eukaryota > Metazoa > Chordata > Aves > Gruiformes > Rallidae > Hypotaenidia > Hypotaenidia okinawae. Next base: position 17,610,830 of record BSDF01000005.1, on the reverse strand, counting down.
TTAACACAAAGACAACAAACTAGTTTTCTGCTTTGCAGGATTATAAAAACATATGAGGGAAACATGGCCAGAGTCCACACTACATCAGTCACTGCCACTCCATAGCTGCAGAGTCCAGCACCTGGAGAGCCCTCCAACGTCCTCTAAGAGCCCAGCAGCTTCCAGTGCTTCCCTTTAGTCAGCTCAGGGCAGAAGTAAAGGGAGTGATGGAGAGAAGAGGGTGCTTGCAGACATCTCTCCATCCCTGGGTGCAACAGTGTCCCTTCATATTGCTCTTGCCGGTTGGTGTTACCAATCCTTACCCTTTGTTGTTCTATGTTAGAGGGTCCAGCCCAGAAAATCAGAGAGATGTCACTGCTACCTGTGCAGCTCATTTACCTCAGCAGCAGAGAGGATCCAATTTCAGGTCCTTCTAGGTGGAAAGGAAGGAGGGAGGGAGGGAGGGAGGGAGGGAGGCAGGAAGGCAGGAAGGCAGGAAGGCAGGAAGGCAGGAAGGCAGGAAGGCAGGAAGGAAGGAAGGAAGGAAGGAAGGAAGGAAGGAAGGAAGGAAGGAAGGAAGGAAGGAAGGAAGGAAGGAAGGAAGGAAGGAGGGAGGGAAGGCCTATTCTTTGCTATTTGTACACTGATGGAATTTTTCTTGTATATTTAGATCTGCATACACTTCTCTCTTCTCTTTTGTTTGCAAGGCATACATTTTAGGCTGAGGTGAAGAGAAATAGTGTGATAAACCACAGCAGACAGCACTTAACTCATGCCCTGATCACAAGCAGAACTGACTGGACCAAAGCACCATGCAGCTGTTGATTGTAAAGAAAAGTCTGTTTTCATTCAGATTAATATACTATTTAACCAAATTGGCTGCTGTGGAGAAATTCAATACAAGGGAATAATGGTACATGATGCTACTGCTTACCAGGGAATAGCACACTCCCATGTGAAAAATGGTGGTTTTGGACTGACGTTAACAAACCCGCTCTACAAATTGTACACAGCTATGTCAGTTCAAATAAATCCTCAGCTCTTCATACTTCATCAAGGCCAAAAATCACATCTGCAGCTGTTCCATGAGGCTGAGTCACAACAGATTGTTTTCAGAATGAGTCCTTACTCCAGCACCGGGAGGAGAAGATCAAACACCCTCAGTGTCTGCATCCCTGATGCATGACACCGCATCATGAATGTCTGGTGTGAGCCTGCAGAAATGTGTCCCCTCAGTGTGCTGCTGTGTGGCAGGGCCTTGGCAGATCAGATCAGCATGCAGAGGATCACATGGATCAGATTTTTTTTAGCTGGTGGGACAGTACAGGCAACAGAACACTTTCTTTGCACAACCTCTGGCACTCATCTGACCCCTTGGTCACCAAACAAGAAGAAAAACAACTCCAGGGAGGAGAAAAATTGACCCACTTACGGTCTGATAAGTCAGCTGGACTGGCTCACCAGGTGATCATATCAACATCAGACCCAGTGAAAGAGTGACGTAAGGTCTGCAGAGGGAGAGGACAGGAAGTTGGCAGGGGAAGGAGCAGCAGGATGGCTTTCTGCAGCTCACTGACCTCTTGTCCTAGCTCAGCTGTCATGCAGAGAGGCAAAAGGATGCATGGCAAGTCCTGACTGGGACAACCACACCTTCTTAAATTCACTAGGTTTCAGGTAATGTTTTCAAAATTGGGGAGAGGCTGTGTTCCTCCCTTGCCTCCGGCTGCCTAACACATGTGCTGGGGCTACTACTCTGCTCCACAGACCATAGGAAAAGCCTGCTCTGGAGTTGGCTTCACAATGGGGGATCTATCTCACACTCCTGCTGCATGATTAGCTTCATTCAGTGGACCACACTGGAAATGTGGGTGGTTCAGGGCTTCAGCTGCAGGCAAAAGGCAGTGTTCCAAGCGGGGCTGAATGTCCCTGATGGAAGCTGTGGATGGCATGGCTGGACTCTGTCAGACCTGGTGTAGTTGGACCCTGTCAGACCTGTGTGCCTACCTGGCTCCATCGCCCTCTCATTCTTAGGTGGGGGAAGAAGGATTTCTCTAGAATAAGAGAAAGAGCTTCTAGAGAAGCTGTTATTCTCTAATAAAGGTTAACACAGACACCCTTTGCACCATCACAGGTTGTCTGTGTTAAGCTTTATTAGAGAATAACAGCTTCACACCTAGCTGAGGAAAAAGAGGCAAAGGGACTTATATCTGAACTGGGTCGTGGAAGCTGCTGCCCTTAGCAATGTTGTAAGTCCAGACAGCTATTCATGAAGGGTACTTTGGTTGGTTCATCACAAAGATGCTCCCTTGCCCAGACTCCTCAGATAAAGAGAAGCCATCAGCAGCAGACTAGATAGCAGAGAAGACCTACCTTCAGCACACGTCTCTCCTCCTTTTCCCAAGTTGCAGTGGCAGCGTGAACCGCCATGGTCATAGTCATTGACACAGAAGCTGTCTGCAGAACAGATGGCCTCATCACAGGAGAGATCAAAAAGGCGTGCTGAAGAAGACGTGCTGCCCTTCCTCACTGACTGAGCTGTAGTTGGCCATGCTGCGGTTGAAGGTTGTGAGGTGGTGGGAGTGGAAGGAGTGGGTTCAGAAGTGGTTGTAAGGATCCGTGACAAGAGCCTGGAACTAGACTCTGGTGTGACCTTTGTTTCAACCAGAAATTTTCTGTTCCCTCCTTTAATAGCAGGAAGAGGCCTGAGCTGGAAGGAAATGAAGGAACAAGAATTCAGTAAAAACTAAAATTCTGAATTGAAATGAAATGAATACTTTCTCAGATACAGAGCTGAGGTACGAGACTCAACCTTACCAAAGGCAAAGAAAGTCACATTATTATATCTCAGCATATAATATCAGATATTAAATTTCCTGACAAGATCAGACACTTTAAAGTATTGAGATAATAAAGCAAACAAAAATGCCAAAGCGGAATATTGGAATTTACCTCTTCTATGTAAATGTCGTAGTCTGAGTCATCAATATCAAATCCATCATCATCACCAGTCACTGTGTCTGTGATATACCGATGCCCATAGTTTCCACTTCCTAACTCCTCAGAGCCTAAAATGACATAATGGATATATTCAGTTATTTTTGTTTTTTTTTTTAAATTTTTACACACAGTAACACAGATCTCATCACCCCCTGCTTTGCCACACTGAAATCTGAAGTGGTGTTAGTGTTCATCCTGTACAGACAGTCCAACTGTCAGCCTGAAAGTGGGGAAGTCCAAGTGATGCACATGCAACCTAAACTAAACTTAGTACCTTCTTTTAATCGCTTACTCTGATTCCCAAGCAAAGCAAGCAAACATCAGTTCTCCCACTGCAAAATCAGTTTTATCCATCAATTTTCCAGGACAACAGCTCTGAACTTTTTCAGCATGGACATGATTCTAATAATTGCATTGGGTTTAGATCAAACTTTTACCTTTTATAAATACACAGACAAGTATCTGCCTTACTGGCAAAGAAATAACTGGAACACAAAAAGAGATGCTTCCAGGCAGGGCTATTCTAGCACATTCTGCTAAGGACTTTTATCTGCCTCCACTAGCATCAGCGCTCCTACAGTTAGCATCCCAAGTGTATTTTTAGGCTATTTTTTAAAATGCAATTTAGCACCTGGAAAAAAGAAACATGCACAAGTATCAAGTGTTTTTCATGTGCACAATCTGCTTCTGCCTCACCTGGGTGCTGACCTGCACTGTGAAGGATTCTAGGCTGGGAATGGGCAGTTTAAACAATCAGAGTGTCCTTGTGGAAAATATCTATGATTTTCTGCACTTTACAAAGCAAGTTCTGCTTATACAATGGTTTATGCTTTTTAGGTACTAAAATTTACCAGAATCATGAGGAAAGATAATAGGGGCAACTTCAGCACTGCTGTTTCTTGTCCTTCCAGCAAGGCAAATGATATAGTGCACTTGGTAACCAGTAAACAGACTTCATAAATTTGCCTTTTCCATAAAATATTCTGCAGTAACTTAAACACTTTTAAGCTGAGTCTCTGTATGGGCTGACCACGTGTACTTGTTTATTTAGGCAGCCACAAGCTGCCCATACTTGTTTTGTGAGTTAGCAGGTTACACTGCAGCCCTCAGAGATGCAAAGTCTTGCTGGGCAGTGGCTGTCTGTGGAAAGGAGACTTGACAACCTAGAAAGCACCAGCTCATCACTTGATGGTAGTGAGAGCTTCACTACCACCACTAACACGACGGAGCCAGCAAAAGCTAACGAGGTGCAGCAGACTTCCAAAGGCAACAGCGTGGGCATAGAGCTGCTGGGCTCTTTGAGCCAGTCTAACTGGAGTTATTTGGCGCCAAATAAAGGAAAAGTATCTCATTGACCTGATTCAGGCAGGAGAGCACTTGTCTAAATCTTACTGTACTCTCTTCCTTTGCTGTCATTGCAACCCAGAAGTCCTGGCAGGCATTTATGAAAGCAAGCATCAGACACTAACACATGCCCTGGCTGGCTAATTGGCTGCACACCATACAGTCTGTGTGTGTTACTTATCAATGGGATTGTTAAATCAGTATACTGAAAAATCAGAGGCAAATGAGTAGAGGTAATGAGGCATACACATTTGCAACCAAAACAACATGCTAGACTCTAACATGTATACTGAATAATCTGTAAATAATATCAGAGCCCTCAACAGCTTTATGACTGGTAATGAGATGAGGCCAACTGGACAAACTATATCCGAGACTATCTCTGCTAGTAACAGTGAATGCATAACAAAAGTTACTGCTGGAGAAATAGACTGCACATTTATGACTTGTTTCAACCCTGCATTCATTATGGAAAACAATAGGTATTATCAAAATATGGGCAAAACCTCTTGTGTCTAGCATTTGCTAGTCACTCTGGTTAATCACCATCACAGTATAATTGTAGTCCAGTTAGAAAGAATAGAATAGAATAGAATAGAATAGAATAGAATAGAATAGAATAGGAGTAGAACAGAAGTAAAATAAAAAGAATAGGTGTTCAGTCATCTAATCCAACTGCAAGGTTGACTTCTTCCACTCATCACTGAATCAGAGTCTTCTTTGACAACAGTGATTTAGTAAGATCTGTATTTCTACAAAAAAAATTTCAGTGTGCAAAACTTCAAACATAAACATTATTAATGTGGCTTGCAGTTCAAGAGAAATTATATGGACGAAACAAAGTTCAGCACTAGCTCAGCTGCCAGCAGATGCAGCAATTTTCAGCTCACTGGAATACTGCTGCTTTCCAGTCAGGTCTGTAATATTAATTACTGACTACTGTGTGTCTAAAACTATTTCAAAACTAAAACAGTTCTTCTAATAGATGAAACTGTGATTTACCTAAGAGTAACAGAAGCCATAAAGCTAAACTGGAAAAAAGAAAGGAAAAATCACAGTCACGTATCAGGGAAAACAATCTAATCTGTATTTAAACAAGCTGTGATACACAAACTCCAGAGGTCACAAGTTAGAAAATAAACATCTGTTGTAGTCTGAATTCCGCCACACTTTTTCCCTTCTCAAACAAACTTTTTATTGCCTGTTCAGTCAGGATGGCAGGAATCAAGCAATACAGAGAATGAAGCATCTTCATATTCAGAGACAGAAAAATGTTACGTCTTGAATTCACATTCAGATATGTACATTTGCTTACATGTATAGACATTATTTTATGTCTATATTTTTGATATTATTTATGCCATGCCCGTTTTACCAAAGGGTAACTCTCCTGATTTGAGTGGAATTACTACTAGCTGCATCAATAACCACCAGCAGGCAGTGAGACCAGGCAACAAGCAGTTTCCCAAGCAGAAGGTGTGCCTCTTTCATCTGGCAGACCACCAAAATGTTCCATGCTTTTCCAACAGAAGACCTTAGGACACAAAATGTACCCACTATTTTAAGCAAGACAATGATTCCTTTCACCTTACTGAAATGGTACAACATTTACAGCCTGGAGAGACCAAAGATGGTACGGCTTATTGTGGCTGGTAGAAAAGACTGCTTTGAGGACCTTCTTCAAAGACCTTCAGAATGCAAGTTTGGCATCACCAGGAAAAGAGTGACTTCAAAATGTGTCCTGGCATCCACAGGTCTCCAGCACAGCCTCAAAACCCCACTTTTACTCCCCCCCAGCTCTATCTGAGTTTCAGCCAGCTCATGGTAGATTGACCTACCTGCTGACCTGTGAGTGTGCTTCAGGCAATCCTGCTCTAGCAGGGGTTTGGACCACATCATCTCAGGAGGTCCCTTCCAAGCCCTATGAATCTGTGAATAGCTTTGGTAACACATAATGCACCCAGGAATAATGAGGCCACTCTCTTCTAACTATGCCTGAATTTATACTGGTGAGAATACACCCAAATTATGAGACTATCTAAAAGTTCACTGGCTTCTCAGTTGCCTGGCTCTGCCCTATATTTGGTGATTGCTCACTGGATGTGACATGATACATGTGGCATGATGTAATAAAACTACAAAACAGAAAGCAGAGAAGCTAACAGGACTTTTTGTAGATAAACCCTCATGTGAGCCCACCTCTTTATAAGCATCATGTTGCTTTGATGGAGAGCTCATCTCCTAATGGGTGGCAAATCAGGGCCAATTAAGCAAAGCAGTATGCTGCAAATAGCAAATCAATGACCACAGAGATTATAAACTCGCTATATTTCGTTAAATCAGTGTTTCAGCGTGCAAAGAGATGAAGCCTGTTTAAGAACCTGTACCAGGTCCGCTAATCCTGTTCTATAATTACTTGGAAAACCTGCAGGGGTCATGAACTTTAGGCAGCTTCTTTCCAAATAATCAGGGATTAGGCAAAATAAATCTTTCTTGAAACAAATCAAGAGCCACACAAACTGTTACTTGCCATTATGCTGCCACCAGTATACTGACCAGGAGACATAAGAGAGCATAGGAGGTAGGCCACCGGGCACTGCAATGTGGGCAGACTGAATGGAAGTGTTAACAGACTGATCACCTTCATGCAGAACCCCTTGCAGGTCTAAATCCAAAATACACCAGGGGCATTTTAATCTGACTTTTATTCGTGTCAGTGACTCACAGTGAGGCACTGCATATCATTTGGCTTGCCTTGCCTTTTGTGCCTGTCCGTATAAATATGAATGCTGCCTTTGTAAAGCCTTTGGAGATCTACGGGAAACAACTCTGTGGAAAACCTTCTCCATTTGCTATCTCCAGGATTTACCACCACCATGTACATCAAGGGTTGGGCACAAGGGACTGCTCTTTTCCTCTGCCTGAGCCTCAGCAGACACATTTAAGCACTGTGCAGAATAATTAAGCACCTACATCAGTGCTTTGCTCAGTATGAGCCTGGCAGTGATGGCCAGGACCAGAGGTAGGGATGTACCCAGATTAGGCAGCCACTTCTGTCACATTTGCTGTGGAGGCAAGCAGGAGGGTATTTTTAACAGAAGACACTTCCTCTGTTGGTCTGGCAAAGCCCAAGGCTGGTGACCTTCCAGGCATAGTGCAAACCCCATCTGTTTCCCCAGGAGATGAAGGGTATTTAAGACATGCAGGTGATGACACTTTGTTTGTTTGAGTCTTTGGGACAGTTTATTTTGTTGTTACTAAACTTGGTATATGAAATATCTTGGGTTTAAGTAAATTGTCCATGACATTTTGAAAGATATCATACAGCAGAAATAATCCATGGAAGTGAAATACCCACAACCTGCATCTGTAATTAAGAAAGGCAACAAAAATTGATTTATTACATCATTTACTCCTGCAAAAAAAACCAAGCAAACAAAAAACAGGAAAAAAAGAGAAATAAAAAAGAAATCAAATCACAAACAAATGAGAACTCTTGGGGAAACTTGCCCTCTCTTTCTGCCCTGAAAACGGAGCAATGTAACATTAACCAAGCATGCATTTTTCACTAGGTAAGGAGGTAACTGCTTATAATCAGGGCCACATGTTCCACTTGCACAGGCCTTGGGAGGTCCGTCACATTAGGTGATACAGTCAGCAACCCTTCAGACGAACCTTTCAGCAAACAAAGACAATGGTGCCCTACATTGACCTGAAACAATTCACAATCAAGAGTGCTGCAAAGACAACCACCTTTGAAACCAAAGTAAAATAATTACATGTCAGAACAAGATAAAACCCAGCAGGAAACATCTCCAAGTAGTATGGACCCTGTGTCTGCAGGACTCATCTCTCTCTCAACCTGCCTGGAATTGCTGCAAGAAAATCTATGCAATGCAACAGGGATCATGACTTAAAGCTGGGAAGTTGCTCTTCAGTTAAGATTCAGATAAGCACTAATTATTTTGAAACAAACATAAAAATACAGGATATACAAGTATCAAGGTACACATTTTTATAATCCAACTACACTAAGGACCTTAGTGCCAGCACTATGTGGACTAAATGTAATGTAAAAGAGCCAGATATTTTACAGACTTCTGCCAGCTTCCTGAGGTACTTCAGGTATCTCTGAGGAATACACCATGCAGTCAGAAAATAGCATCAAATATCTGTGGCATGCTTCACTGTTTTCATGGGAGGAGGAACTGTGACAATAATGAAGGTAGTAATTTCTGTGACGTGCACCCTGAAGAGCAAAGATGCTTCAGTGTCAGACATGTCTAACACTTTTCCAGCAACCATAGGAGACTAAGAGCTGTCTGCTGACACTTGAGAGAGTCTGGTATCTGGTGCCATCTGAGATGCCTTACTCTACCTGACATCCCCAGAGGGCTGTCTGGTGTCTAAGAGATGCATAGGAGGGACATACTCTCCTGCAGTGACAGCTGAAAACCAGAGGACCTAGAGGACCTCACGTCTACTGCATGTCTACACCTGAGCAACTGAAGTGAATAATGAGCTTGGCCAAAGAAGGCAACAATTGGCTTTCTGGCTGTGGGGAAGGTACCTGCAGATACAAAATGTGAACTAGAAGTGAATTTTACTTGGTTGCCCTTGTGCTTAGCACAGGCTTTTGTGGGGTTTTTTGTTGGTTGGTTTTGGGTTTTTTTTAATTAAACTTTTCAATGGTTTACAGCAGTTTCCAAGGTCTTTTTTTTTTTGGAAAAAAATGTTCAGGCTATGCACAGCTTTAATTAAGAACATTTTTTTCACAATATATCTTTGGTTTTTCTACTAATGCACAATGTATTTGTGTGTCTGGTTTACATCAAACCAGTTTCTTTTATGCAGATATCATCACTGAAGCCAAGTGAGAGCTGCTACACTCAGTTACACTCCTGCTTACAGAATGACACAGAACCTACTTCTAAAGGCATGCATCCTTCCTGACTTTGAACACCACTCCTTGCTCTGCAAACAGCTGGTTATTATCCAGACAGGTATCCACAAGATAGCATCAGCTTTCATGGATGGTGGCTATCTGTAGTTTTTAAGCCTATTTGCAAAATCCACCCTGGAAACTTAAGAGCAGACTGTCAAAGAAACCATTTGCACTTCCCACAGAGTTTGCTAAAGTATCCCTAAGTACAGTGACCTGGTGCAGGTCTGGAGCCTGCATGGACAAGATGTAACCCCAGGCCACAGGAGGTCTGCCTGCTGATGAAGGTGTCCATCAAAACACTGCAAGCCCCTTGGTACTGGAAGGCCAACCTCTTAGTCACAGCAGCACCGTGGTCCGGTGCGGAGTTTTCAAGCCTATTCAGAGTGCTGTGCAACATACACATTGTTTTCACATCTGATCCAGGCACAGAGTAAAATTCATGCTCCCTATGAACCTCTTCAGAGATCAGTATTTACATACACCGGGTGTGAATTTGACCCCAAGCTCTACTGAATGTCCGTGTTCCAGAGCCATCATGACACGTCTCTGCAGAACAGGTGGTTTCTAAAGGCAAAGTGTTTTTTCTGATGTGCTTGCAGTAGTAAGCACAGCATGAAGGTTATTCCTTATTAACAGTGGTAAACACTATCTCTTCTGACTGAAGAATGCAGCCCAAGATAAACAGGAAATCCAAATGTGCCTGAGGCAGCAGGACCTTTGAGGATCCAGGGGCCAAGGAATCCCAGAGCATGCTGCACCTTTGTGGTTTTCATAAACATCTGCTTCACAAGTTAAACTCACTAGTTCAGCATCCATAACGCAGTTCATGCAAACTGTTCAAGGGTTTGAATTTATGACAGAAAGGAAAAAAAGAATGGAAACTGCCAAACAAAAATCAATGAAAACAAAGACTTCCAAGACAGGAAGGCAATTTACAAATACATTTTTACAATACATTTTACAATTGGTGGATCACAAAGGATGTGTTCCACATTTCTGCAGCAAGAAAACTCTTCTTACAGAGCTCACAGCCCTACCTGAATATTAGATGCCTATTTTCTACCAGTTGATTAAAGATGATTTGGTCTTTAATGTACTGGTAAGAAAACAGTTTTATTGCTCTTTTTTAATAGTTAGTTAATCTGTTGAAATTATATCCAGGCATTTTCTTCTGTGGTATTCTGCCCCCTGTAAATGCCTTCAAAACTGGAAGGTGAAAGTACTGATACCTTTTAAGCACAATGAAAAGATTGGCATATTAAGGACATAGCTCAGTTAGCACCCTGCCAGCTGAGGCTCTGCTCCCTGCATCAACTCTCTGTGACAATGGGTTTTTCACTGTGCAAGAGATGTGATTTGTATGACGACCAGCACTCCATGTCGGCTTGGTTGGGGTTCTCACATTCTGCTGTCATTCTGGGGCTGATGAGGAGCAACACTACTTTAAAGTCAGCCCACAGAGACACCAGCACTGACAGATTATATCCCAAGACAGGACATCAGGAGGTGTGTGCAGGACCTGCCCCTTATTGCAATGTGTATGGCCTACACTGCTACACAAATCTGAATATAACAATTAGAAGTTGTGATTATTTAAGTATGTCTGAATGCATTTTCACCTAATATTTTTGCTGTGCAACTTCTGATAAAAAAAGACCTTCTTACTTCTTTACATCATTATTTTCATGGCTCTCCCCAATACTTTGAAAGCCTTATTCCTCAGAAAATATAACAGATTTTCTTCAGTCTTTCCCAGTTGTTTAAATTATACATGCAATATGTACAATTTCAAACAAGAGACAGAAAAGATGAACAACAGACTTCTCTCTCCCGTTTACCCCCATGATATTCACTTACCAGTTCTGCACAAAGGCAGCACAAAAGTCAGTAAGTAGCGATCCAAAAATTTCTGGCAGTGGCCTCGAGGGCAGCAAAATGGCAACAGCACTTCTGCCTGGAGCTTTACAAATCTGTGCTGGGGGCCTGACTTTTCACAGGATGCTGCAAGCTCCAAGCAAAGTTGTCAGGCTGGGAGCTCCCATGCTTGGAAAGCAACTCCTTCCGTCAGCAGCCCTCAGTTACACTTTATTTATTTACAGTCATACTTTATTTTTATATAATCATGAAAAAAAGTGGTTCTACTCACTGAATGTTCGGATGACGTCGCTTGGTGCACTGGCAGGGCTGGATCCATAGGAGTTTGCTGCTCGGACGGCAAACTGATACTTGGTGTTTGGTAGAAGTCCTTTGAGAACCATGGACTCCATCTGGATCTGCTCTTTTATAACCGTCCAATTGCTGTCAAGGTCTGGCCTTCAGGATCAAACAAAGCCGAAATCATAAATAAAGTTGTCTGTATAAATTAATTGCCTTTAAACTTTCCTGGGAAATACACAAAATAAATGAGATATAAGCCTGCTAAATCCTTGCTGAAATCCTTCACTCTTAAGGGGACAGTCTGTGCAACCATTACTAAGCTGCAAAGCCTGTGATATCAAAACTACACAGTGATATAAAACCAATATTCAGATTTTGCTTAGAAAGCCAAGGAGGTCATTTAGAGGAGAGATTGTAAAACCAAGTTTTGTTTATCTGTCTTCATGGATTTTGAATTCATAGTTTTAACATGGAGGTATATTCCCTGCAGTTCCACATACAAGCATAAGTAGGGTGAGAATCTAGTATTGGATCTCCCAGGCAGTCAGGTCACTCACCAATACTGGAAAATCTGGGTCTAAAGTCTTCTCTTCAGAAGCCAGCCCCCCCAAATAATGCAGAGAACCTGGCCTGTGCGTGTAGATTTATATTAGATATAAGGAAGACATTCTTCCCTGTGTGGGCGGTGAGGCCGTGGCACAGGCTGCCCAGAGAAGCTGTGGCTGCCCCCTCCCTGGCAGTGTTCAAGGCCAGGTTGGATGGGGCTTTGGGCAACCCGGTCTGGTGGAGGGTGTTCCTGCCCATGGCAAGAGGTGGGACTGGATGGTCTTTGATATCCCTGCCAACCCAAACCATTCTGTGACTCTGTGATTCTGCTGTGAAACAAAATTCCCATGTTTGTTTTCGGACGATGCCTGTTTAGCTCCTGATCCATGCTGGAAGCCAGCTGTCAATATATGTGTGCCCTGAGTGCCAATATAATCCATCTGAAATTAGTACAACAATTCATATGGCAGTTTGGTCTCTAATGTTTAAGTTCCTGTGTGGAAGGATATCAGAAAGGAGAGGGCTACTTCAAAATAGAGTATTCTGATATTTTCACACCATTTCCACTCTCTGTAAAAGTCATCTCTTCTTATCAAAGAGAGAACTGGATGAGAAAGTAAACAAATACAAACAGAATAAAAATGTAAATGTTCAGTCTAGGACACCCAAAATATTAAAATTGAAGTCCATGAAAGTAAAATAGGGACAGAAATGACTTTCAGAGAAAATTATTCCAGTGTCTTTTTTCTGAGATGTCCTTGAGATATTTATTACAGGAAATAACCTCCAAGTGCTCCCTGAGTCTACCAGTGTTTATGTAGGACTAGCTGCAAATGTCTCCAACCATCTTCCAATGAAAATTATAGCATAAGGCAGGCATTTTGTATTTGCTTATTTGCAGCTGGAAAGAAATGCCAAAGTTAATGCATGTTTTCTCTTACCAGTCAATACAAGACTTTTTAATCACCGAGGTTTCATTGCTTTGTGCCAGCCAGGCAAACACAGTGACAGAGCAGCAGCTCCCAGCTGCCCGGCTCCTGTGTGCAATGGCACACAGGGTGAGAATACTTCACTGTCTCACTAAAAATAAAAAGAAAATCAGACAAATGCATAAGATGTGATGACAGCTAAACAGACTATCTTAAGTAACCCTCCACCACCATTTCCTGGTAGACAGGAGGGCATTTATTTTGGCTACTCTCTCATTGTTTCCCTTCCCTGAGCTTTTGATGCCTGTGCCAAAAAGAAAATGTATAGTGTTTTCCAAATGAAAGCTGTTAACAACACTTCCTTCCACATGCTCACTTAGTAGTGTTTTCAATTTTCCTGTACACATATTTTTTGGCTCTAATTCCAGCCCAAGGAATGCCTGCTAGCTCAAGAGCTGTCTCACAGTCTCTTTGCAGCAGACTCTGATGATGTCTGTGCCTGAATGGAAACAACACGTCTCTGACAGAGGGACCCAAAGGAAGTATTGCACCCGGTGAAGATACAGGAAATAACACAAACCAAAGGCTAGCCTTCAGCTTCACTGACTGCCTCTCACAAGACTTCCTTCTGCAGCAGTGAATGATAAAGCAAATGCCTGCAAACATGTAAGCATCTGCAGCTGAAGGAGAGAGAAAGAGGGAGATTTATCAGCTGACCGTTGCTACTTGACCAGAACTTCCCCTGTGTGAACAAATCGGTACAAGATGGAAAAATGGCAAACAGATGGGGAGAGAAACACAGCAAAGGCAGCTGGTGACTGCATCCAGGACCATCCAGCTCCTGTGTTTTCAACATTCTGTTGAAAACGATGTCAGCAATCGACAGCATTCTGTTAAAAACTGTCTCCAGGGCTCTTTTTTGTGTCAAATTTTGGTCTGCGTCAACTTTTATACCAGAACTGCTCATTTTGATGCCATTTTCCCCACGGTATTTGAAGCACTTCATTCACTGGACTGGCACAGGCATCTCCATCTCTGGCTGAGACCCAGCAGGGCTGCTCTGGTTGTATCTGGTTGTGCACAGGGAAATCAGACAACTTCTGCAGGCATTTTCCGGTCTTGAAGTTACAGCTCTGCACTTCCAATGCAGAAATCTCATGCAGTAAAAATCCAGCCACTGACAAAGTCAGGGACTTTTTAAGATGATAAACATATGGGTAAATTCAGTAGGACTGGATGGATGAAAACCAAGGACGTAATAGTGCCCCAAACATACCCAAAATATTTGGATTATTGCTTTACATTGTAATTCGGAGGTTGATTCATTTCAGGAAAGGAAATCTTTGTGATGCAGAGAACTTCCTTTTAAAATCACCAGGCAATGATTTAATAGAGCAAAGCACCTTCTAGCAATCCAATTTTTTATAAGGTTTTTGATTGTTCTTTTCTGTCGTGTTTGTACTCATCTTGAGTGGCAAATTCAAATTCATCTCTACAATTATTTTTTTTAATATTCCTATAAGTATAGTGGTAAGTATAATACATTCTTATTCACTATGGAAAATAACAACTGTAGAAAGTAATGGCTATAGGATATTGGTTTTAGTAATTATTATTATTTAGCTTTATTGTGACGCTTTCTACAAAATGCATCAACCAGGTCAATCCTGAGGAAAGGAGAAGACAATTTTCTAACCTCATTTTTTTGTTAAACATTTCTCTGATGCTGTCTAAGCACTGTTAAGCACTTCCTCCCCAATTTCTACACCTTCCACTCTTCTTCGTCAGTTACATTTTCAAGGATTTAACCCTCACAAACAATGAGGTAAATGTTGAGGCAGAAACATCTGTTTCATGCATTCATCAGGAAAACAGTATTAAAGGTATTGTTTTGCTGGGCACTAGGAGGTGTCTCCTCAGATCTGTTGTTTGGGTTCTTTGCAAACGAAAGCAAATATGACTGCCCAGTTCAATGTAGGAATGAATTTAGGGATATACTTTTTTGGGGGGCAGGAGGGGAAGGCTTAAAGAAAATCAAGAAGCCTACCCACAACACTATTATGAATCTGCTTCACCCTAACATCTCTATACTGGTTTTATCAGCAGAACCTGCCTAGTTCGTTACAGCAGAAGTTTCATGTCACTACTGACATACTAAAAAAATTCCCTAGCACAACAAGATTAATGTTGAAAGCTGCTGACCCCATCCAAGTACCAAGGAGATGAAAAGAAAGTGACCTAATCCTTTTAGGGAGTATATTTCTGAAACACTTGTGGTTCTGTAGATCCTAGCTGAATATAAAAATCTGGATGCTAGTCTCCAGATTCAGAAGACTGCATAGGCATTCATCATATTAAAAATCAGTGTATTCAGAGTATTTGAATGGAACAGCCAAGACCCTTTTGATAGTCAATTTTTTGTAGTATCTTTAGGGAAAACACCCAAACTAGTTTGTTTATGTCCAGGGCATCACTTTAGAGGCTTTCATTTGTCATAAAATATTTCTCACCATAAACCAACAGACAGCAAGTTTCCACAGACACCATTAGCTACTGTGGGCTTTACACCTTCTTTTACACACTGCCTATGAACTGTGCAGCGAGCAGTGAGACCTACACCCACCTCTCTCATTTTCAGCATGTAGCCAAATTGGTATTCTGGTCTCCCTACTCAACCTCCTATAGTCAAGAACAGAGCAGAGCCTGAGTTAGTCCAGCTTGTCCTAGAGTTGAAATTGCCAGCAGCCCACCACTGCCCATAAGGAACCAAAAGGTCCCAGGGGACACCCATGCAAATGCCTAAATGAAGGCGTAAATTTAGACCCCGATTTCTGATTAGATTCTGGTAAGTGCAGACAATGTATTGACATTCCATGAGATTTTAATCCCTAATATCACAGTTGAGCCAATGAAAAGACTGTTTTTCCCTCATCTCAGTCTCCTAGCATAGTTTTTTAGTGTTAAAGTCACAAAGTTAGTACTAATGGAATGGGAATTATTTACACAATGTCACAGTTTTTAGACATTTGTGCTAGACCCAAGAGAAATTACAGATTTGCATATGATAGTCGCTAATTTGCTTGCAAAAGCATAGGATAATATTGTATTTCTTTGACATAAGAAGACGTCACTTTAAATTTACTGTAACTGTTTTGTTTTGGTTTTACATTGGCTTAATTTAAAAGCTTTAATTCATGTTAACACATTTTACAGTAATTAAAACTATATGCAGAAGACAATGAAGCTAAAAGTTAAATCTTTACTTCTGCCATTTGGGCTCATGGCTCATTGAAGTTTCTCCAAATATATAATCAAGCTTCCAAGTCTAAGAGAGCATAATCCCAAAATTAACAAATGCACTTCCATCTTAGTTCTAAACCTCAAACTAAACATCATAATCAAAACATTGTGCTGTTAGCAAATTCCTTCCCAAAGTCTAAAACCAGTGAACACTGAAATGTCAATTACTCGCATCTTTCGACTGAAACAGTGAAGGCAGCTTTCTACTTCCCAGCTGAACAAAAAACACACAAGGGTGCACTTTCAGTGCATCAGACGGAGATGACGGTGCCCACTTCTTCCATTAGCAGGCCCCTGGCTCTATGAAGAGGTGTACATAAACCCGCAGGCTCCACTTCCCAGCAAAAGCACAGAGGCAGCGGAAGTGCGCTCAGAGCCCAACAAAATCCCATCCCCATCCACCAAGCAAACGAGACAGAAGAGATGGGGAGAAGAGAGAAAGGCTCAGTTAATGGGTTTGAAAATGGAGAAATTTCACGGTAGTGCTACAGCAGAGTTTACATGATGGTCATAACATGTCTTCAGCATCATGCCCTGCCTCCAAGTGCTGTGGGCACTGGATGGCTTCCCACTAAATAGGGTGCATTTTGATACAAAGTGCAACATACATTCATCAGCAGGCTTTCAGCCTGCAAATTCTTTTCATTGTATCAATGTCTTCTAGATTGTAGACATACTTTGAGCACTGAAAAACAAGGGTTCTTTTTGTATAACAGCAACATTTCTTTTTATAAAAAGAATGTGTTTTCCTGAAGAATATTTCTTTGACCTTTACAACTCACAATAGTTAAAGAAGCAATTCTCCCTTCTTCTCCAGAAACCTGAACTAAAACCTATCATCAAGCGTTCACCCAAAGGATTAAACTTCCAAAGGGTGAATATTGTGTTCACTGGAAGGGTAAACATAGGTGCCAGCAAATTAAAATAAACAGCTTTGTAGGCAGGTATTAGTTTACACAAGCATATGAACAGTCAGGTATGAATACTTGTTTGTGCATGCAGACACAACTACCTCCTCCTGACCCTTTATATGCATCTAATAAAAGCAACTCGATGGGCAACTTTTCACAGTTCAGTTCTATTACTGCAAATTTTAAAGAGTTCAGCATAAAAGAAGAAAAAAGACCCAACTAAACCAACCCCCCACCTTCCCAAAAACATTTAAATAGAAAGTCCAACTTGGTTTGCATTAGGATAACAGAGCAAGTCTGAGTCCTGCACGCTCAAAACTGGAATGACTTTTGTCAGGCAAAACTTCCCAAGCTTGGAATCCCTGGATTATTTCCTACAGCAGCCATAGGTATTTCTGCCCAGGGAACTGCTCTGCCACACACCCTTTTCTCAGCGTGGTTTGACAGTGTTTCATGACAGGAGGAACTTAAAACTTCATTCGCCCAGGCCTTTATTAGAGGGAACAGATCAAAACAGACCCTATTTTCTTCAATGACTTATCTGTGATTTTGTAAGAAATTGTATTATTTGGTCTGTCTTTAAATTTTACATGGCAATTCAAACACATTAAAAGGAAAACTAAGACTGCTATACACAGTAAGTAAATCAGTTGTGAAAAAAATCCACATGCAGTTTAATAATGTGGCTTAGGTACAAAAATCTTGTATTCAGGCTGCTGGCAAACTTGCCTGATAAACTCCACCGTGTAGTACTGGATGGGAGAACTTCCTTCGCTCACTCCAGGCTTCCAGGACAACGCAACTTCTGAATCAGAAACTACCACAATCTGGGGCTGATAGGGTGGTGCAGGGGGCATGCACTTATCTAAGCCAGAAGAAATACAAAGGCATGGCATTAGAGAAGCAGACAGGCTAACAGACATGATAACCCAACACCCACGGACTTGGGGTTTTGATTCATATGCTTCTCTGCTCACCCGTAACCCCTCTGAAACCCCACACTTGTGGGAAAATAACGCTAAAAGACTGCGATATGGCAGAGACATCGATGTGAGTGACCTGCTGTGTTACAGGCGTTTTGCAAGAGAAAGCCATGTACACGTTACCTTGGGACAAGGTTGTCACGTCTCTGGGCATGCTGGGTCGTCCTTTCCCTGCCCAGCCGTACGCTCCCACGCTAACACGGTGCGGAGTGCCTGGCTTTAGATCACTGATGACAACTTCCTACCGGAGTCAAGAGCAGACAAGAACATTGTGAAAGCTTTTCCATGTAACAGGGGACAGTGCTGTGATCTGGGATTCAGCGACCTAAGACGGCATTTTCCATGGTCCCCAGCATAGCTCAGAACATAAACAGCAACATGTGTTTCCTCTCAAGCTGCAGCTTCACCCCAGGGGAACACGCTGGGATGACCTGGACCCATTTCTCAGCATAACTCGCAAGGTTGCTGATCATTTGCATTCACTGTCCAGCTTTTTTGGCTGGTGAAGTCAAAGTCACATTCTATTCTCTCCCTTGAGCCAATTGCTGGCATTGAGTATCAGTCTGGTGCATTTTCTTTTTTTTTTTATTGTTTGGGTTTTTGTTTTGCTTTTCTTTCAAATCCACAGACCATAGAAGCTCCTGAGAACGAAGCAAGTTGTCACAGTGTGAACTGATGTCCTTTAATTTCTCACGGAGCAGAGACCGGTCCCATCGCCTCTCACAGCTTTCCTAGCCCAGTTATCAGCCTTGACCTGAAGCAAGCATTTCCCTTATTTGTCCTTCTGCCACAAACACAGGAAAATTAACCCACAGACAACTACTGTAAGGGAGGTGATGCGGACCTCCAAGTGAAGAGCCTGTGCTGATGAATATAGTTCAAAGGAGCCTGTTCAAATCTCCCAGAAATTAGCAAATGTCACAAAAAAGTTACATTTTATTACTGGCTGGTGCACACAGTATGGGTCAGCTTCAGACATGTAGGTCTAGTCTTTAATAGAGTATGTGCACATGCATATAGAAATTTCATATTCTTTACCTGCAGCTTATCTGTAGAGAGGTGCAAATCCCAGATTTACAAATGTTGACAACATATGCAAGTGAACAGAAATACCAGGTTCTATACCACAGTGGTTTTGTATGAAAAAAAAGCACTTGCATAAAACTCTTTTACAGAGATTTTTCTTCTGCTTTTCATTCCCTAATATTAAAATCATTACTCACAGTACACATGAAAATGCAGACATGTCCTTTCTCTTCATGCTGGAACAGACTTTGAATCTGCACTTCCTTTTGCAGTAAAATAGTAAACAATCCCAAAACTTTATTAACTGCTAAATTTTCTTATGGTCTTTTAGACAAACTCTCCCTCTGTATTCTTTGGGGAACTTCTGTTATTACTACAATAACAACAGAATTTGGCAACACCCTGAGATCTGTCATTTCTCTAGTCATGGTTTTGGAGCTCCATCACTGATCTTCTATTAATATGGACCACCTGACCATTATCCTGTTTTTCCATCATTTGTCCTTGACCTGCTTGAATGATTTGAATTCATCTGAAATAGATGGTAACAATGCTGGAAAAAAACCTGCCTTGAGAGAGGCAGCAAGAACATACACCAAAAGATTTATCTGGGTCTTTCAGTCTTCTAGTCGAAGTGACTGGGATCTTCCAAAATGTGATCTGAAAAGCCACTTACTGAAAACTCAGCACCTGTTCCCAACAGCAGTACTGATGAACCTGCGCCTGCCATTCCATCCTTCATGCCATACATACTGCTCATCTGTATTTAAACTGTGTGCATTTCTTCCTGCCAGCATCCCTCTTTATTACATCCATTCTCATGAGAAAAACCCCTCCATTATGAGTCCTACTGTTCTCACACTATTCAGGAACTTGGCCTCTGAAGAGAGTGGGATATTGATGTACTTGCCTCATATTATTACCTCCAGAGTCAAGTCTACAGTAAACTAAAAAGAATCTCATTGTCTACAAAACAAATCAAGATCAAAGTCCTAATGTCAATTTAGGTATTTAAGTTCAACATGCACACACTCAAAGCCTCAGAAAGATGCTCTCTTGCCTTACAGACATGGCTATCTGCCTCCTCCTGCCATCGTCCTCTCCATGAGCACAGCAGCTGGACATACAGTGAGTGTCTCTGAGATCAATTATTTTCTAATCTTTGAGGATCAAGACATTATCCAACAGGAAAAGATTCAGGCCATCACTGAGCTACCCTGACCCACAGCAATCCCACCTCACAACAGAACTCTTTCAAATGAGAAAGAAGTTGTGGAGGGGAGTACATTTATTGTACCCCGCTGTGCAGGAGTGTGGGACTACATATGCCACCTCTTCTTTTTAACTTGGATTTAGGAGAAAGGTCTTAAACCCAAGTTTTCTCCATTCCAGAAGGGACATGGTGGCCTCACAAATAAGAAATTTAGGTGGTATGTGGAAAAGCTACCTCTCCATTATTTCTGCAGTCTTTGATTCCACTTGGAAGACATTTTGAAGTGTGATACCCCAAACTGGACATTACATTGCTGATGAGGCTTTATGAAGCATCACCTTAGTTTCTGGTCTTATGCAACACTTGCTAAAACCCTCAAAAATTCTATTTGGTATTTTCATTACAATCTCCCATTCTTGAATGGGGTGAAGCAATGTGACATCTTTTCTGTGGTAGAGGGGTCAGGTGACGTAGGAAAACTATATCCCTCCCTGCCCTGTCACACACCTTACCCTACCTGAAACTATTGGTGAGACAGCACAGTTAAGTCACCTCACAGAAACCTGGATTACAAATTATTTTCCAGAGAAAACATGTTTTCTGTTTCGCTTTGTTATAAAAAAAAATAAAAAATAAAAAAATCAAGCCCTGGATTACAACACAGCTGCAGAAACTGAGCTGGGTTTAATGTCTGTTGATGCCCTGATAACTCCTTCCCTGTGCTACTAGTCTCAGCTGGTCACTCCCCACTTTGTACTGGTGTATTTGGTGACTTGATAGGGAGATCTACTGCTCTCTGGGGCCCTATGTTTAACCTGAAACTTCCCACCTTTAAAGCTTGCTATTTTTTCTTCATGAATATGATGCCCCTTAGAACAACTGCCTTATTAAATCATGCTGCGTCTGTGCTTCTCCTGGCTGCTTTCACTTATGTGGTCTCTATTGTAAGATGATAAAACACACATATAATGCATTATCCACTTTGCTAACACACAGACACACGCACACACATGCAGACACACACAGGACCAGGGGACCCAGCTTAGCTCCTCCTGCGATGGCCTTGCACAGTCCAGAGAAGACTCTGAGAAAGCAGCGGGGTCATACCCAGCACCAGGCGAGGAGGAGGCCTAGTGATGGAAACATGAACAATGCAGGCTTAGCTTAACCACAAAACTATTGCAGATTTCTGTTAAATTCAGTATGAATATAACAGAAAGCATTTCAGTGAGAACACCACTTCCTGAGGATTAATGACAGCTGGGAGCTGATTAATCCCAGTCGGTCATACTTCTCCAGAAGTACCCCTCAGAAGTGTGATTTTTATCAAGCAGAAAAAAGAGCCTCAGCATGGAGCCTCAACTCTGAAATGCCATAATCCCAACTCAGCTCATCCGGGATTGAACCAGATAGTCCTGGTTCAAACACATCCTGAGCTCTCATCCGGACATCAGTCTCCTACGGTCCAACCAAACTTCCCTTAATTCAGACCACGAAAGCTGTGCAACGTCCACCAACTTTCTGGAACTTCTCCATTTCTAGAATAGCTCTCAGAGAGGAAGAAAAAAAAGTTTGTAAGAGGTTGTTGATGTTAGGGATTTCAGCTAAACACCGAAATTACTGCTCTTATCCTACCCAAACCTGAGCACGCCCTGCTTGCTTCCCCCTTCACATTAAACCGGATCTGTTTACTGCTCATAGGAAGCAGACTGGACTGAGTGCAGGACTGGAAATAATCAATCTGAATAATTCACCAGCTGCAAAGCCATTACAAGGGCTGGTATTTCTTTCAAACCTGCTTTATACTAGTTGCTAGTCTCCCACTCCTTCCTCCTGGGCATTGCATGGCTGGCCTCTTCTTGTACTCCTCCTCCTCGGCCCTCACTGGACCCCCTGAGGTTTTGCCCTCTCTGTCTCCTCTCCCACTGCCAGATTTTTTAATTCCCTGTCAGTGTGTGTCTGACTGCCTGACTCTCCCAGCCCCCTGTAAGTCCTCACTGCCTGGATATAGCTCATCCTTGACACAAGTTTACTTGAGCACAACAAGAAATCCATAACTAGTTTTGATGACTGAGAGAAAAGTTTATCCATCGTTGCTGCTGAACCTACATGTGCCCAGCATTGATACCTCTGTATTTTGAGCTTTATCTACTATTTGCCACATTGTGACTACAAAAGATACTGTGTAAGTGCTAAGTACAATCAACATTTTATATCAACTTTTGTGTATGAATCCGTGGAAAGTCCAGGAATGCTCAATTTCATTTTAAATCACAGCTGCAACCAAGTTTAACAACATGAAGCAATACTTACAAAAACTGCTTGTCCTTCAAGCTGACCCTGGAAATAAGCAAAATAGGACTTGTTAATGAAGTAACATACTAAGAAGTGATGGCAAAATCACATAAATAACAGGTCAGCAAATTAAAACAAGACCACTGCTGCAACATATAGTAGCCTATGTGACTCTTACTCATCTGCATGAGTGCTGAGATAGACTGTTCTCCCAGTGAGTAAGAACTACTGCTGTCAGGATTAAGATAAAAAAAACCAATGTGCTGTTTGATCTTTATTGGCACTACTAGCAAGAACTTTTTTGGGGGAGGGTGCAGCAAGCAAGAGAGGAATACAGAGATAAAAATCAGAAGGAAGAAAATAATGCATAAATAAAGAAATCATATATCATGGCGGTGATATTCTTTCATTCACTGTGATCCCAGAAACTGCAGGAGTCAGATCTGACAACCAGGGATAGAAAACACCAGGAAATCTGAGCCTCCCCCTCACACATGCTTCTCACAGGAAAGGTTTTTGAGCACTGCACAGCAGGCATCAGGAAATATCAGTGGAAGCATTTCATTGAACATCAGGTGGGGAGGCTAAAGCAAGAGAGGTGAGGAAATGGAGTGAAAACGAGCTGAAGAGAAAGGAGGAAAAAGCTGAATCCTGAAGAAGGATCACCAAATGAAGGTTGGAAAGCCTCCAATCCTCCTCTGTGCTCTAAGCCTTTGATTCCTATGCCCTTAAGGTTGCTGTCTCCTGGGTCCCCTGAGGTCTCCTGGACCCCCTGAAATCCAGGAGAGGTAAGGAAGTGCTCTCACAGCACCCAGCACGAAACACTCCCCCCTCTGCCAGAGCAGAGGCTGGGAACTCTGTTTCTT
The DNA here is from genome assembly GCA_027925045.1 of Hypotaenidia okinawae. Taxonomy (NCBI): domain Eukaryota; kingdom Metazoa; phylum Chordata; class Aves; order Gruiformes; family Rallidae; genus Hypotaenidia; species Hypotaenidia okinawae. Next base: position 17,587,339 of record BSDF01000005.1, on the reverse strand, counting down.
CCTTGCAGAATAAAATTAGCTTCTCCATGCTGAAGCAGCACCAGCGTGTTTTGAGAATGCCCTTTAAAGCAGAGACTATTAAAGCCATCCAGAAGCACGGAGGAATTGCTTTCATGTTGGCCTAGTTGCTCAGCTGTGCAGCTGAAGATGATGGGTGGTGGTCATTCATGACTGGGGAAATTGGACAGAGAAAGGGAAGAAGGAAGGAGAAGGGAGTGAAAGAAAGCACAGTAAGAAAGCAAAGGAGCAATAAAAGGAAAAACAGGACCAAAGGAAAGGGGGAATATGAGAAGCACAGATGAAAAGTAATACTTTCAAGCACAAAAAAAACTAAGTTGAAGGAATCTTCTAGGGGATGGATTTGCACAACTGAAACCAAAACAGCATTACTAAACTTTAAGTTCTGTGTTTGAGGACGCCACAGTAGTCTCACACAGAGACAAAAATACACTGAAACCTGTGTGTCCTTTAAGTCATACACACCTACCTGTGTCAGACAGTGGAACACTTATACACTGATACCGTGACTCTGATGATGCACAGTTGTGCAATTCCCCTTCCGTGTGTGGAAGTGCACAGAAAATGCATATTAAAATAATTAAAAGTACTCATTTAGTACAAGGTGGGTACAAGGAAGAAGTGAGCAAAAGTGTATCACACTGACTGTACCACAGAGAAACAGTGGCTTCCCCTTGCTCAATACAAAGAGAAGATCTGGAGTGGACAACCTTGGCATAATTCACAAACCAGCAGCAAGTAGACAGGCACAAGTTCCCACTTGCAAGCTCCATTCCAGTGCTCTGACTGTTAATGAAAATAAACACTCACCATGCTAAGCATATCCAAACTCAGGGGAACATCATGTGAGAGCTGCTTAACTGCTTTGTCACCTTCAACCTCTGAGTAAAAGACCTTGGGAAGAAGATACAGTCAAGCTGGTTAAAGCAGTAACGCAATGCTTCAGAATGACTTAAAAAGTGCATTGTTATTACATTATGGACAGCATTTGAGCCTATGATCCTCTACCTTCTCCAAAGCATAAAAAGCTAATGCACTCTAACATTCCCTTCATAACTTGGCACAAGTTGCCAGTATGACCAAAGACACCACCTTGCAGTGTATGTGCTGAACCGAAGCAAAACACAGCCTGACTTTCAGCACAGACCTGCACTGTCAACTTACTTTGCATCCTTTGGCCATGCTCAGCTTGGACAGCTCAAGATTTGTGGGACTGGCCAGCACAAGTTAGGCACTTTGCTTCATATGAGGAAAATACTGATATTACCTGATTAGATCATTATAAAAATTGCTGTATCGTTAATGTCTCTCTATGCCTGTTGCTCTATATAAGAGACTAATGAACCAGGGAGATGTCCTGCACACAGAAACACTGAGATGCCAGACAGTGAAAAGCCAACATGAAGTGAAGATGGTTTGAATGTAGTACTGCCAGTGCTGTTTGTCACAGGTCTTACCACCATGCCATGTAAAATCAAGCCTTAAAAATAACCCGGGGCTTGCATGCTTTATGTACTGGATGAACAGGGAAAACCATTTACAATTCATGTCTATAAACTAATGCAAGGGTTTGAAAAACTTTGTGACACATGGAAAAGCCACTTCTCACTGCACATCTGTTTCACGCAGAAGAATGGACCCAACTAGGCGCAGCCTGTCTGGGGAAGGTTCTCGCCACAAGGAGTGATCTGTGGTGTCCTAGACAGCCAGCACCTTCTTAGCAATAAAAGCAACACTGCCACTGGGCTGCATTTGTGTCATTTGCAAGACCCTGGGATGAAGGGGCACGTGTACCAGAGGTACCTATTGCAGGGAATTTTCTCACTTTTTTAGTATACATTAATAATAAAGGTAGTCAGAGGTTTTCTGCTTCCAACCTTTTTACATAAAACTGAATTTTGGGTTACTTTTTCTGGAAATTTCAAATCCTTCCACAGAAACTGCTAACAAAATTGCTTTGCTTTTTTGTTTGGTTTTTTTTGTTGTTGTTGTTAAAGGAGAAACCAAGCAATTCCAGTAGATAGCTCACATCTTTTTATGCTAATTCCCCATAGACTAGTTTCCACTTTGGGATTGAGTTTCATTACCATGGAATACCTGTTAAACAATACCTGTTAAAGGTGAATAAACGGCAGATTAGTGTTCGTTGTTTTTGTGTTTTCACATTAAAACACAGTACCCAGGCTAGCTTAGCTACTCCACTTTGCACAACAGACAGAAGGTAGCATTTCAGTGGCTTGGAAGGGTTCAAAACTTCCCCAAAAAGACTGATGGATAAAACAGGAAAATCACCCAAGTTTTCACGGGAAATTCACCACAGAAGTGGGAGAGAATAAAAAAAGAGATCTCTTTTGGTATTTATGGCTGTGGCTGGGCTACCAGGGATGCTATGTAGCACAGTATCTTTCAGGAGAAGAGACACCATGGAACTACCCTTGCCCCTTGCCTGCATCCACTCTGGGAGGGTTTAGAGGTGCAGTTTGGAAAAGCAGCTCCTGCTAAAGAAATCCTTAGGCTGGAAGTATGCATCAAAGGAACTCAACAGCCCTGAAATGAGCATGGATAATTTGCACAGCGTAATATGGACCTGGTCTGCTCTACTTACTGTTTTATCAGCTGCAGAGAGCACTGAGATCCTCGCATGAAAACCACAACAGAAAAGCAATCTATATTCACTAAAAGCCCTTGGCATCCAACCCAAATTCCCATCATAGCCTGCCTCTGAAACATGAAATGATTGTTTCTTAAAATTATAACTTAATCTGCTCAAGCCCACTGTGCCCTGAACGTGTTCTGGCTGATGACACAATTTGTTATGAAAGCAGACTCTCCTGCTTGCTCCACCATTCCACACACTCTGAAGCTGTGCAGGGTACTGGAATCCTCTACCAGGAGCACAGAGGGTCACTCACTGTGTATCCCGTGATGGTGCTGGCGTGCTGCTTTGGCATCCTCCATTGCACGCTGAACGCGGTGCAGTTCAGTGAATCCAGCAGTATGTCGAGAGGAGGCCCCAGCCGATCTGCTGAAAGCAAAATGACACTGTATAAGAAGCCACAAGATGCAAAGCCTCTCCTTTAGCCACCTGGCAGGTATGACTTTGAAGCAGAACAGATGTGTGCTGCCCTTGTTCCAAACCGTCCAACATAACTCACTACTCAGATTTGACTTAGGTGTGCCTTTTCCCTCTCCACCTCCGCCCTCCCAGGCAGCAGTGGGATCCCAGGAATGAGGGAGTAAAGGGGGACATCACCTCTCTTGGTTGCAAGGAGCTATTTATCAGCTCAGGACACCTTATAGACACCTTCAGCCTCCCTCACACATGCTTCTTTTCCAGGCTTCACATTCATCAGCAACAGAGTGGTGTGAGGAAAACCAAACCAAACCCAGAATATGCCTCCTCTTCATCACTTTGCTACTTTGACATAGGTCAAGAGTCTTCACGGTCTACTGAGAGAGAGGTCTCCTGACCACCACCAGCTTCTGTTCTTTCACAACAGCTATGGATGGGAAGGACAATGATTTAAGTAAGAAGCAATTTTATCCAGATGACAAGAGCACAGGGGTCCCCTCAGGTCCCACCTGCTCCTCTACAGACACAGGTTACAGTGATGGGATCTTGGGCCATCACACTTTCAGTGCTGACATAATTAACCCCATCTCGCAACAGCTGCAGTGGGAGAAGGGCATCTTTATACAGCGCTGCCGGTCTCACAGTTCAAACCTGTCCCCTTCTCTCCCTGCAGTACAAGTTAAGACATTTCAGCACAACGGCTAATCCAACTACTGCAAATAAGAAGAGCTGGAGAAGGAAACCCTGAGATCCACATCTCTAGTAACATGTTACCAACTGCATTTACTGCCTGAGAAAGGGGTGGGCAGAGGAGTGACTGCTCTGTAACCCAAGCAAGACTTTCAACATAATTTCTCCAAGCCACCTTCATCAGTGCTCTCGAAACAAAAACAAGCTGACAAACAACTGTAACAGAGAAATGATTCTGACATTTTAAAAAAAGTCTTCATTTTTTTCAAGGCAACAGTTTTACTACACTTGGTGTTCTGTCTGCCCTTACCTATGAAAATATTGAGTAAAGGCTACGGAAGCTCTTGCCTCCTCACAGCTTTTCTCCAGTATATCTGACACAATACCAGCTGAAAGCAAGCTACTGTAAAGGTCATTTTTAGATGTGTAGCAAGCCCACATCATCACATTTGTTACTTCCACCAACATATATGTGCTTTGAAGCTAAAAACAAAACCTAAGAGCTTACAAATTCTGCACGGTATCAATCAGCAGCAATACCTGAGTAGCTGAAAGAACAGCAGAACTAACATTCTGGTCCTTTTCAAACTGACCCTGCATTTTCCCATCATGAGGAAAATTTTTGGCTCATGTTTCTTAATTTGAGCAAGCACTTGTGGCCAGTCAGGGTCCACACCTCTTAACACCAATGACTCTGGTTTCCTTCCCCATTTATCTGCTTCTCTTCAACACTAGAAGAAAACCTGGTCAGCACTAGGTTCAATCATAAAAGGATACATATATAGTGAGGTTTAAGAGCTCATAACTTCATTCACCGATAGCTGAAGCTTCAGGAATTCTTAGGTAGAAGAATCCCCAGCAGACTGCCTCCTGGGCAAGGCTCTACAGGGACTCCACATGATGGACTCCTCACCAGGAGCCTTTTTTTCCCTTTTATTGTTGAAACAACACAGCAGGGGATAAAAAACCCCAACACAATACGCCTTCTGAAAAAGGGACTACCCGTTGTACACTAGAGGTCTGTATTTTCAAGACACACAAAGATCGTCCATATCTCTTCAACTTGAAATAAATCCTGACAATTAATGCACTACTATAACATCCCTGAGAAGTCTGTGCAGCTGTAACACAATGTTGCTGCACTTTTAAGCATAGAAGAAAGAAAACATACATAGGGCTCTACTGGCATGAATTGTCCTCATTCCCTGCAATGATGTAAACTGAATTAATGGGAGCACGGACAAGAACTACAGTCTGCCCTAACAAGCTCCTTCTCCATGAACACAAGAAACCAGGCAGATTCCCAGTTTCTCTCCCAGCCTGTCCTGTTTTCCAGAGGGTAAAACAGGGGGCTGCAATTCCCTCCTATACCCTTTCCAAGGACACCACCAGCACCTCCTTCCCCTAGCTCCCAGGGAAGGGGCTCAAGGTCCCAAGTGCATCCTAAATGGATCTTCAAATAACCACACAGTGCTCTGCGGAATGCAGTTGAGAAGCCAGTAGGCTCTTAAAAGTGTTTCTGAGATCCTGGAAACTATCCATGACCCAAAGACAGGAACGTTGAAGCATCCATACTCTCTGTACAGTCTGTGGCAAAGGTTCAGACTCACAAGAAAGCCTACCAGGAAAGGTCTGGAGGATAGCATGGCTCACAGACATACAGACATCTGTTGGGAAGGAAAGGAGTTCAGCCATATGGATGAGAGCCAAACCATGCCATGATACCTGCTCTCCAGGCCCTCACCCATGTTATTTATTAGCACAGACTTCGTCTCATGTATCCCTGCTTGGTTCAGGGGTTCTGAGCACCGCAGAGCACCACCTCTCATGCTCACCCCCAGCCCTGTGCTCAGCAGCAGCTGGCCCACACACCACCACATAACACCTGCTCCTGAAAGAAGAGAGGGAAGAGCAGCCAGGGCTGGAGTATCACTGTCTCCTTAAGCTCCGTTTCTCATTCAGAAAACACCTTTCCAATCTTCACCACACCCAGTGAGGCAGATTATAATTAGAGCTGCATCAGCAGTAAAGCAAAAAGAATACCCCCTAAACATCCACTCCTGGCATCTTTGTGCCATCCTGGTATTACTTTCTGAGGAGGTTCCAATAAGACAGGTTTGGTGGGAGACATAGTTGCCAAAACAACAAATTTTAACCAGTAATGACAAACCCTTATAAGGTAGGCTTCAAATTCATATTCTGTGTGCACTGTAGGCCAATAAAATTATTTACAGAAAGCATTTGGTGAATAGTTTGGACAACAAATATATTTTAAAAAAATGCAATCCATTTGCTGACTATCTACAAACAGAGAAGTACCATCTGTTTAATAAGGAGCCATGCCATGAATTATTCACACAGCCCTACTAAACTCTACTATCTCCAGTCTGCAGATGATGAAAGAGAAGCAGAGAGCCAAATACTGACCTCAGTTACACTGGCCTCTGAATTGTCACTGGAGGAGTAAATACAAATTTAAGCCAGGAAAAATGAGAACAAGGAGCCAGAGAGCTCTGTAGTTCCATCCTTCTTGGTTCATTCACTCTAGAAGACAGGGAATTCCCCTAACATAACAAAGATGGTGTGTTTGAGACCCAGGTGTATGTGGCATCAGCACCTAGCCCTGTCTTCATGAGCAGCCTTGGACTGCAAAACAATGCTCATCGTGCCACTGCATCCTGCCCCCTCCACTACAAAACTGCGTGGCAAGTAGGCACATGACCCCGCTGGGACAGCACTGCCTCCTGGTTCAACTGGGGGCTGAGGAGTGGGAAACGCTGTGCCTGCCCTGCCCCATGCACAGAGTTATTTCCTGGGGAGGATAAAGGACACGGCAGAGAGCAGTGCCTCATGCAGCGTGGCAGTCCCCACAGCCCTCTGCTGTCACCACTCCTGATCCTGCAGCTTATTCATGCGCATCGGGGGACTCGGAGCCAGAATCCAGATTTCACACAGCTCGTCAGAAAGTGGAAGATGTCCATTTTTGGACTGAACTTTTCCTTCCCAGCCGTGACAAAGTGACTCTGCGACCTGACACAAGCAACGTCTGCGCCACGGAGATGCGCTGAGATATAATGGCTCTCAAAGAGTCGTGCTGCAGCACCACATCAAAGCAGTTTGCCAGCTGATCACAACTGTTGCAATGCACATTACTGACAAACTATTTTGAGATAAATATGTGCCTGAGGCATTTTGCAAGGTTTTACAGAACTTCATGTATTAAGCACACTGAAAGTGGATATTAAAACCAGCCTCAACATTTATGTCTTCGTGCCAAAGGTCATGTTTAGACTAGAAAAAATAAAAATAGTCTTTAAGGGTAAAACTCCTTGGGTATTTGTAGTGCCTCATACAATTCCAGTGAATAACATCTCTCTTCTCCAAGTCTAGCATGAAATCTCTGCTAATCTGGCAGCATCACGCACAGTGAGACACCACAGCAGAGCCCACTCCCCTCTGCTGCCAGCTGGGTGGGAGCTGCCAGGATTTCTACCTGTGCACCCTTGGAAGAGCTGCCCCAGCTGTCCCAGAGGACATGTGCTCATCCCACCTGCAAATGTCCTCTACAGTTCGATCCAGTGGATAACTACGTCGGCACAGAGGCTAGCTCTGACCCCAAAGAACAGAGCCACTACTTAAATAAAACCAAAATCAAATGCCTTCTGTAAAACACAGCTATTTTAAAGAAAAATGAGGCAAAACAAAGCATATCACAGCCCGTTCACTCTCTTGCTGAAATACTGGTGAAATTCTCGTTTGTAAAACAATAAGCAGCAGTAGTACCTTTGCTTCTTCCCCTTCTTTTTACAGACAGCTAAGGGGGTTATGCAAACACCATGGTGGAATGAAGACAGCATGAAGAAATGGAAAAGGCCAGGAAATTCTGAATGAAAAAAAAAAAAAAAAAGCGCCATATTTTAGTCTCTTGGAAGCATTTTCAAGCTTCCACTGCTCAGCAACGGTACATAGGACAGCAAAATAAGACATCTCCCAGATGCATAGGAAGTTTATTGAACATGGAAAAAGGTACTGTCCATTTGGGAGAAATAAAGGGATGGAGTTAGAGAGTGTAGGGATGCAACAGGGAAGGCTAAGGCCCACTTGGAGTTACAACTGGCAAGGGATGGAAAGGACAAGAAGGTCTCTTTCAGGTACATCAACAGCAAAAATAAGACTAGGGAAAATGTGAGTCCACTGCTGAATGAAAGAGGACCCTGGTGATGGAAGATAAAGAGTTACTGAATGCCTTCTACACTTCAGTCTTTATTCCTAAGGCTGGCCCTCAGGAATCCCAGACCATGGAGGTAAGAGAAAAAGTCTGGAGAAAGGAAGACCCTCCCTTGGTTGATGAGGATCAGGTTAGAGAACGTCCAGGCATACTCAACATCCACAAATCCATGGGCTCAGTGGGATGCACCCATGAGTACTCAGGAAGCTGGCAGATGTTATTACTGGGCAGCTCTCAATCATCTTTCAGAGGTCAGGGAAAACAGGAGAGGTGTCTGAGGACTGGAGGAAAGCTGGTGTCACTTCTGTCTTCAAAAAGGGAAGGAAGAAGGACCCAGAAAACTACAGACCACCCAGCTTCACTTCCAGCTGTGGAAAGGTGATGGAACAGCTTATTCTGGGGATTACTAGTAAGCATGTGAAAGAGAGGGTTATTGGGAATGATCAACATGGGGTCACCAAGGGGAAATCATGCCTGACCAGTCCGATGGCCTTCCATGACGGCATGACTGGGTGGGTGGATGGAAGGAGAGCAGTGGATATTGTTTACATTGACTTCAGCAAGGCTTTTGCCACTGTCTCTCACAGCATCCTTGTAAACAAACTAGGAAGTGTGAGTCGTATCAGTGGACAGGGAGGTGGGTTAAGAATTGGCTGAATGGCAGAGACCAGAGTGTTGTGATAAGCAGTACAGACTCTAGTTGGTGGCCAGCGTGTGTGTCCCAGGGGTCAGAACGTGGTCTGGTCTTAACACATTCATCAATGGCCTGGAGAAGGGAACACAGTGTACTTTCAGCAAGTTTGCTGAGGATACAAAACTGGGAGGAGTGACTGACATGCTAGAAGGCTGTGCTGCCATTCAGTGACACCTGGACAGGCTGGAGAGCTGCATGAAGAACCAAATGAAATTCAACAAGGGCAAGTGTAGGATCCTCCACCTAGGGGAGAATAAGCCCAAGCACCAGCACAGGTTAGGGGCTGACCAGCTGGAAAGCAGCTCTGTGGAGAAGAACCTGGGAGTCCTGGTGGACAGCAGGTTAACCATGAGCCAGCAGTGTGTCTTCATGGCCAAGGAGACCAATGGTACCTGGGGGGCATCAAGAAGACCATGGCCAGCACATCAAGGGAAGTTATCCTCACCCTCTACTCTGCTCTCCTGAAACCACATCTGGCATTTTGCATCCAGTTGTGGGCTCCCCAAATAAAGAAAGACAGGGAACTACTGGAGAGAATCCAGTGGAGGGCTACAGAGGTGATGAAGGTTCAGGAACATCTCTCATATGAGGAAAGACTGAAAGAGCTGGGTCTGTTTAGCCTGAAAATAAGACTGAGAAGGAAGCTCATCAATGCAAATATCTAAAGGGTGGAGGTCTAGTGGAAGGGGCTAGACTCTTTTTATGGTTCCCAGTGACAGGACAAGGGGCAATGGGCACAAGCTGGAATATAGGAAGTTCCACTTGAACATGAGGAAAAATTTCTTTCCAACAACTGTGACAGATCTCTGGGACAAGATGCCCAGAGAGGCTGTGCAGTCTCCGTCTCTGGAGACATTCAAAACCTGCCTGGACATGATCCTGTACTACCTGCTCTAGGTGATCCTCCTTTAGCTGGGGGGTGGACTAGATGATCTCCAGAGGTCCCTCCCAACCCCTGCCATCCTGTCAATCTGTGAACTGTAGTTCATCAAGGATGATGACTTGAAACTGGGAATTGTCAGCTGTTCTGTCCTGGTCCTGCAACCTTGAGTAGCAACATCAACAAGGAAAACATAAAAATAAAGAAGTCTTGTTAGCTCTTGCTCTGAATGAATCACCTACCAGTGCTGAAGAACTTGATACCAACAAAAGGAAAGCTACTGGGTCACCATCACACTGCTGAAGTGAGTGCCAGTGCAGAGAAGAGGCATGTTTTTTGACCAAGACCACAGTGCACAACCCTTTGGAGACACTAACCTGACCTCAGTCCTTTAAAAATATTGCAATGAATACAATGAATAAAAAACCCAATCTCCACATTTTATTAATAGCAGGCTTGAACCGTCGTGATGTTTTTCTGATGCAGTATATAGCATCTGTTATCTGCCCCAGGTACATCTGAGGTGACAGCCGACAGGGTATTTATAGCCCAAGGAAGAGTAATGAAGGAGGCAAAGCTCAGAACTTAAGCTACATTGCAACACAGCGAATCTCATTAAAAACGAACAGGCACAATGTCAGTGGCAACTCTGCCATGGCCGCTCCTGCTTTGCCTCGGCCCTGCAGGTAAGGAAGAGAAGGGCAGACCTGTTCCCCTCTGCACTCCTCCCTGGAGCAAGGATCTGCTCCGGAGAAAGAAGACAAGGGGAAGAGAGACGAGGGGACCTCTTCACAGTGACTTCCAGATGTGAGAAGGAAAAACAAAAACTGTCTTTTGAGTAATTTTTAAAAGAGTCAGATACAGAAAAAAGTCTTTGAGCTACAGATGGTTACGCACTGCAACTGCTTTTGGGGAACTCCTGGTGCTTAAGGCTACAAGTAGCAGGGGACTCCATTATCCCTGAGCAAAGATCTAATTTACACCTGTCCCACCCCAGGTGTCAAGAGGAATGGCCTGGGCAATTTCTGGATTAACTCTTCCAGGCTTTTGTTTTTAATAATGGCTGATGAGAGGCCAGCCTGATGAACACAAATGCCTGCTGCTGGTTCTGCCTGCCCTGCTGCTGCCTGCCTTCTCATTGGCTGTTTAACCAGTTTCCAAATGATTAAAAAAAAAACCCAAACCAGTGTCTGGGAGGTTTAACTTAAGTGTCAGGAACATTAGAATGTAGCTGAAATGAAGTCACAGCTTGACAGCATTTCATGGAATGACAAAATCAAAGAATGCATTAGGTGGGGAAGGACCTTTGAAGGTCATCTAGTCCAACCCTCCCCGTCCCTCCACCTAGCACTAAGCAGAGACACTTTTAACTAGAACATGTTGCTCAGAGCTTCATGTGGACTGACCTTGAATATCCCTAGGGATGGGGCCTCCATAACCTCTCTGGGCAGCTTATTCCAGTGTCTCACCACCCTTATAGTGGTGAAACAATCCCTAATGTCTCATCTAAGCCTACCCTGCTCTAGTTTAAAACCACTGTGCCTCGTCCTCTCACTACATGCCCTTAAAAACAGTCCCTCCCCGGCTTTCCTGTAGGTCCCCTACAGGTACTAGAAAGGCTGCTATAAGATCTCCCCCGTCTCTTGTCCAGGCTGAACAAGCCCAACTTTCTCAGCCTGTCTTCATAGGAAAGGAGCTCTGGCCCTCTGGTCACCCTTGTGACAAAGAGGTCCATGTTGTTCTTGTGCTAAGGGATCCACAGCTGGGGGCAGTACTCCGGCTGAGGTCTCACCTTGCTCCATCTGCTGGTCTCACTTCTTTTGATGCAACCCAGAATGAGATTGGCCTTTTGGGCTGAGAGTACACATTGTTGGCCAATGTTCAGCTTTTTGTCCATGAGTACCACAAAGTCCTTTTCTGAAGGGCTGCTCTCTACCGCATCATGTCCTAGCCTGTACTGATGACAAGGATTGTGTCGACCCAGGTGCAGAACCTTGCACTTGTCCTACTTGAACTTCATGAGGTTTGCATGGGCCCACCTCTCTAGCTGGTCCAAGTCCCTCTGGATGAGATTCCATCCCTCTGGCATGTCAACTTCACCACTCAGCTTGGTGTCATCTGCAAACTCACTGAGGGTGAACTTGATCCCACCGTCTACGTCATTGGTGAAGATATTAAATGACACTGGTCCCAGTACAGATCCTGAGGAAAACAACTTGTCACACCTCTTCACCTGGATATCAGGCCTTTGACCACTATGCTCTGGATGTGACCATCCAGACAATTCCTTATCCACCAGACACCCATCAAATCTGTATTTCTTCAACTTAGAGAGAAGGATGTTGTGGGGCCCATGTCAAAGGCCTTGCAGAAGTCCAGAGAGATGGTATCCATTCCTCTTCCCTTGTCCATGGACGTAGTTGTTCCATTTTAGAAAGCTGCTGGGTTGGTCAGGCAGGACTTGCCCCTAGTAAAGCCATAATGACTGCCTCAAGTCACTCCCGTCTTCCATGTGCCTCCATTCCATAAACTTCCCAAGCACTGAAGTCAGGCTGACAGGTCAGTAGCTCCCAGAGCCTTCCTTTCTACCATTTGTAAAAACGGGTGTAATTTTTCCATTCTTACGGTCACCAGGGACTTCACCTCACCACCATGGCTTTTCTGCAACTACATCAGCCGATTCCTTCAGGACTTCGGGTTGCATCTCATCAGTTCCCACAGACTTGTGGATGTTCAGGTTCCTCAGGTGGTCACAAGAACCTTCTGTTCACTTCTAGTGTGAGGGACTTTGTGGACCAGGTCCCCATCTTCCAGTCCTTCAACTCGGGAGATGTGAGGACAGAGGTTGGCAGTGAAGATTCAGACAAAAAAGTTTTTGAGAATCTCAGCCTTCTCTTCATCTGTTGTTACCAGTTTGCCTGTCTTGCCCATCAGGGGCTATGTGCTTTCTTTAACCTTCCTTTTCTGGTTGACATACCTGGAGAAGCCCTTCTTGTTATTCTTGGTGCACCTTACCAAGTTCAGCTCCAGCCATGCTTTGGCCTTCCTAACCTCATCCCTACATGACCGAGCACTGTGCCTATACTCTTCCCAAGATACCTGATTCTGCTTGCACTGTCTCTGCAGTTCCTTCTTGTTTGACCAGCAGGTCCCAACTTCAGCCATGCTAGTGTCTTCCCTTCCATGCCTGATTTCTTACACCTGGGGATCAAGAGCTCTTGTGCTCTGTCCTCAAAGAATTGTCAGCTCTGCTCGGGTCCCTTGTCCCAGTTTCCAAGGGGTCCTTGTTGACTAACTCACTGAAGAGCTGGAATTTTTCTTTCCTAAAATTCAGGGTCCTGACTACGCTCCTTGCCTGATGTGTATTCCTTAGGACTCTGAACTCCACCAGTTCAGATCGCTGCAGCCCAGGCTGCCTTCAATCTTGACAGCCCTGATGAGCTCACTTGCATTGGTGACTATCAGGTCCAGCACTGCATCCCTTCAGGTAGGTCTGTTTCCTGACTTAGGAAGCTGTCATCGAGGCACTGCAGAACCTCCTGGATTGTCTGCAGCTCACCATGTTACTTTTCCAGCAGATGTTGGGATGGCTGAAATTCCCCAGCAGGACAACAGCCTTCAAGCATGATGCCTTCTGTAGCTGGAAGGTTTCATCAGTAGCCTCTCCTTGGTGAGGCAGCCTGTAGTGGACACCAACCACAGGATTGGCCGAGTTTCTCAGTCTTTAGTTCTTACCCACACACTTTCGACTTCCTCTTGGCGATTCATTAGGGACACTTCTTCACCCTGTACCCATTCCTTAACACAGAGGGCAACACCTCATCCTTCCTTCCTCATTTGTCCCTTCTGAACAGCTTGTAGCCATTGATAGCCTCATTGATACCCAATCCAGCCATAGGATTCATCCCACCAAGTAATGGTCGCTAGGCCATAGCTTTCCAGCAGCACAATAGCTTCCAGCTCCTCCTGTTTGCCCATGCTGTGGGAGTTTGTGTAGAGGCACATCAGCTGGGTTGCTGGTCATGTCACCTTTCTAGATGAACATCTCTTCAGATGTTTCACAGGCGTGTCCCTGTTGATTCCAACACCTCAGGACCCCTGACTCATCTCCATAAGTCATTGACTGTGCTGCAGTGTCGCCAGCATGCCCCAGGACAACACACTGAAGGCCCCCACTAGCACCTCATCCTTCCAACCCTGACATGCCATCACACAGCTTGTCACAGACAAGCCTGGTATCATTATCCCCCTCCTCCTTCCACCCATCTAGTTTAAAGCCCTGTCAATCAGCCCCACAATATCTTGGGCAAAGACTGTCTTCTTCCTTTGAGAAAGGTGTTTGCCATTTGATAGCAGCAAGCCTGGTGACATGTAGGCCATCCCATTGCCAAAGATACAAAAAATTGTGGCTCCCACAATCCCACAAGTCCTGAATAATTGTTATGAAGCTCGTTGTTGATGGACATAAATCGTCTGGTTGCACTCCAGAGAGTACCACACAAATAAATGTGTGGGTTGGTGATCCCTGAGGTTTCAGCACAGGCCTTACGCAGCTACGCCACCCCAAATGGTAGCAACCTCCCACTGAACTTTTCTGTATTGATAGCAAGTAAAGAAAATGCACACTTCTCTGTAGAAAGTAGAGCAGTTGGTACAGTTGGTGTTTTCAGTCCCTGACAGGATGAAGGACAGCTCAAAGGTGTCTAAAAGCAAGAGCTGAAATAACATTTTTCTAAAGATACTTGTGACACTCTGCAGAATCACAGAGGATGAGTTGGAAGGCACCTCTGGAGATGACCTAGCCCATGCTAGTCCTATTCAGCTGTATCAGGTTGCTCAAGACTTTTCTAATGGATTTTGTGTATCTCCAAGAATAAAGACTCCACACCCCCTCACATTAAAAGGTCTCACAAAAAAAGCTCTTTCTTACATTTAAATGTAATTTCCTCTGTTTAGTTTGTGCTCATGACCTCCAGTCCTGTCACAGAGCTCCACTGAGAAGAGCTCAGCTCCATCTTCATTACTCCCACATCAGATACTTATAGATTCATAAGATCCCCATGAATCTTTACAGACTGAACTGCTCTTCTCAGCCTCTCCCCGTAACAGTGCTTCTCCATTCCTTTAACCATCTTTGTGGCCCTTTGCTAGGCTCGGTCTAGTATATTCATGTCTCCTTTTGTACTGGCCAGCCCAGATCCGGACCCAGTACTTCAGCTGTGTCTCACCAGTGCTCAGTAGACTGGAAGGATCACGTCCCTCAACCTGCTGACCTTTTCTCTGAAAGGGTAAATCCACCAAGGCTGCCACTGTACAGTAACCCCAACATGACTGGAGAAACGAGCTCAATTAATTGCAACTGTGATTCTGTTAAGGTCCCTTCCAACCCTAACCATTCTATGACTCTGTGATTGAAATCAGTCTGGCATCTACTCAAGGAGCAGGAAATACTTCTCCAGCTCGGTTCCTCCATAAGAAACAGGATAATTTCACCATCTTCTGCAGTCAGCAAATCTCTCTGTTCACCAGCAGTATCAGTAAAATCCAGAGAGGAAATCATTTGTCTCTAATAAGTCACTGAAGTAGACCTGTTTTTTAAACCCAAATCCCTGCACTAATTTAATGTGGAATATGGCTGCGTATCCAAAGAGCCAGTAACAACCAATGGGATGTGAAAGCTGGGAGAAGGGAAGAAACCTTCTTTGCTGTGACAGACAGTGAGACATGGAGATGTATCTCTGCATAAGTGCCAATTACGTAAGGGAACAAACAGCACATGACCTCGGCACAGTTATGGTGTTCACAAAGGTAGGATCTAATGCTGCTTAATCCTCCCAAAGCGTTCCCTGCTCCGCTGTTTCATTGGTTTCTGCTGCTTGCAGAGTGCAAACCTCTGACCCCAGCCCCTACCAGTGCTGCCTCACCATGCAACCCATGCCCTTCCCTTGGCATCAGCTGGTTCAAATAGATCTTTTCTCCTTTCTGCCCATTTTAGGTGCTGGCTAGTCCTTTGTTCAGAAGTGCCTGGAAGAACCCGCTTTATTCTGCCAGTTTTTTCTCCCATCCTCTGATGACTCCACAGAGGTAAATGTCTTGAACGCTCTCATCTCGGCCTACAAAGTCCTTTAGCACATATAGGGAAAGAGCTGCACACCTCACCATACAATTGCTGCCATGACTGTTCAGTTAAGATAATAACAGTGGCAACCTCCACACAACAGGATCATGTGGGAACGGGCAGTCATGGAATGGGAACAGGAACTAAAAATGCCAGCAGGACACTGGTCTCTGTGCATGGCTGGGCTACCACCTGCAATGCAATGCCACCAACTCTGTAAACAGCCATCTTCATAAAAAGCCTGATTATTTTTAGAAACATGCTGCCTTCTCCTGTGATTATCTAGAAAGCAGAATACGAAACAGAGCTCAACATATCTGTTCCACATAACAAATTCTGGCTCCTGCTATCTCTAATTAAAACACAAAAGTTTTGGGCCTAGACACTTGCTTTCCATCATTTGCAGTTTGGTACATTTTGTGCATGGGTTGTTCTTTTTTTCCTAAAATGACCTTCTAGTTTAAATTTCTGAGCTCAGCAATGCAAAGCCAGTCTTGGTTTAAAACTTTAAACATGCAATAAAGCCTCTCACACACGAGAAGAATCAGAATGATTTCTGTATTTGAAAGCAGCATGCTCAACCTTGATACGGTGCTTATTTTCTCTCATTTTAGAAAAACAATTCAAATTGCAAGTTCAAAATGTACACAGGTATTGATATTTTACTGTGCCATCATTTTCACAGGTGCCAGCATTTTAAAATTACTTTAGAGATGGAGAGAGGTGTGTTGAATAATCTCACTTGGGATTGTTCCAGCCTTGGGGATCTCTGTGTGAGTGGCATCTGTCTGACTATCCTCTGAGGACACAGGGAAACTCAGGACTGCTTGGTGCCCATTTCTCAACACAACAGCTTAACACAACTGCTATCTGCACTGATATGCAGAAAGTGTTTATTCACTATAAGGTTAATGTACCTAAGTGGGAAGACACCCTATCACTGCTCAGTGATATGCAGAGAGAGTCAGGAGTTGAACACATTGGTACCTGCACATGGTTTATCTCTTCCAGGTCTAAAAATTACCCAGGGTAACTTTTGGCAATGCTTGAATGAAGTATTTTGACCATCCAATTACATGGCCAGCAAGTCACTCACTGAGGAAAAGGATTCTTCCACGGCCACATAGCTGTCCTTTTTGAATAACACACTTTCTGCGTCAATATTGTGCAGATTTCTCTTTCATTAAAGGACAAAATCCTGAGTAGCTCTCCTTATGAGTAGTCCTTACTCATGGGTGTAGTTACAGTGTGCTTGGTAGAAGAACTGGTGTGAACTTGAGTGTGTTTCACAGGATCCATCTCTCACCTTGGGAGCTTTATGGATCATCACACATTATATCATTGCGTAGTTTTGAGCTAGTTGCTTGGTTGTGCTGGAGCTTTCCCTCTAAGCCTACAATTTTCAGTGGCTTATGCCCTCCTGGAGCACTCACTTTCACAGACAAATTCAGCTGAGCTTGTTCTCAGGGTGGTGACTCTGAAAAGTCTGAAGAAGCATGCCGATTTGTTGTTGTTGTTGAGGCGGTTTGGATGTTCACATTATATGAACCAATTAGTTGTGTAACTAGTTCTATTTTCATGTGTAACCATTTTCACTAAAAATAAAAGGAAATAAAATCTTGCCTATTCTTACCCAGAAGCATTTCCTCTCAGTTGGAATTAATTATGAAGAACAAGTTTCAGGCCTTTTTGATTTGTGGGGTTTTTTTAGATAGATAATATGTTTGCACAGAAATCCATTAAGAAATTTTATTGATGATCACATAGCTAACATAGTCTCCAGTGTGCCTGTGGTTTAGAAAGTCTTTTATTACATGAACACAGACCACTCTGGCACATTTGCTGATAAATATGGCACCAAATCATACACTCTTTAATACATGAAATAATAAGGGCTGTAAAGACCTCCCCATGGTCATGTACTCAGCTTGCAGGCCTCTTTGACATATTTTAGCAGCTTTTTAATATGAGAAAAAATTTTTATAACCATTTATTTTAATGTTTCACTCCACTTGGGTTGGAAAAGCTGCGAGAAGGCCCTACAGTGTACTGTTTTGAGTCTCCATCATGAAGCAACAGTTAGTCGCTTCTTTTTTTTTCTTTCCCCCTCCCCTCCTAAAACCACATTAAAGGGATATAATCAGAATCAGATGTAAGGTTGAGTCCCAGAATTAAGCATGATCTGAGGAATGGGAAACTCTCAAGTATACTCTCAGCTAATCGATGAGATTGTGGGGCACTGACGAGAACTCATCCACTGAAACTTTTCATTTTAAGACACAGGGTACCCTCCTGCTCCTGAGGATGCCTTTTGGGTGGCTAACATGCAGAATCCCTTCCACTCAGTTTAAAAAGGTGGATCTGATCACCAGATATGCTCACTCCTAATGAGCTGTACACAGTACACAGTGCCTGTGCCCTGTCCAGTCCAGTGTCACTGTGCATCTGCCAAAGACAAAGAGGCTGTCTTTTCCACAAGGCACACTGCAATATATGGAGGCATTCACCTACGTATTACTACTTTGGTAATGCTTAGCAAGCTTGACTAAAATCGAGGCACAGCTGTGCCAGGCACCCTACGGAAGTCCTAGTACTGCCTAATGCAGCATGGTTGGAAAAGCATAAAAACACAAAACCACTCTAACACCATTTTGAAAGCTGAAAATCTGGCCTGGGAAAGACTGGCAAACCCTCAAAGCACATCTGTGACAGCCTCAGGACAGAAAGATTTCCTAAAGGTCACTCTAGTGCCTTAACTCCAAAACAAGCCCTCTCCCACAAAGAATCACTGGGGGCCTCAAAATCTGGCATCATTCCACCTTTTTTTTTTTTTTTAATTTCTTGATTATGATATGATTAGGCTACAATTACGTTAATTCTGTAATTTTACCTTCCTGGATGCTGGTGGAAGTTGGTATAGCAGTTTTAGAGGGGGCACTGGCAAAATGGTGCACAAGAAAAACATCTATCAAAAATTTCCTTTTACAGAGGCAATAGTGATTTCAGGGTGGAATGGACAGGACACATTTTGCTGTGAGTAAGACTAACTAAAATTAGAAAACAAACATACCTCAAAATGACTGATTAACAGTGGCATATTAAGTAACACGCTCAAGTGGAATATTTCAGTGGGATCCTACGGCTGCCCCAGGGGGTATCAGGGGAATGTTTGTATCCGTGCAAGGTGGCGATGAGACTGATCAACGCCAGCAGGATTTACCAGAGTACAGACCCTGAAAGTATGACAGCAAGTCCAATCAAAATAAAAAAGCCACACAAGGTTGTGATGCTACTTACACCCAAGTGTGATAAACAACAAATACGTATATAACTAACACTTGGTTGATTTTATTGACACTGAAGACATAGAACAATGTGGTCTGAAAACCTGCATTTTGGCCTCCATCTGAAACAATAAAATAATCATATTAATCTTCTCCCAAATAAATTATTCACATCTTCCTTATTAGCTTTAGCTCACAGATAAGCATCTCTGCCAGCTCTGCAGCCCTTGTCTTAGGAATCATTCAGCTTTGGATTCATTCTGTTTCTCAGACCCTTCACATTCAGCAGACGATCAAACTGACCCTTCCATGCTTCGCATGTGGGACTGCAGTGAATTACAACTCATTTAGTGTTGTTTGAAAAACAACTGTAGTATTTTAGAACTCAAATAAGCACCTTCTTTCCCAAAGACTAGTACATTTTCCATACCTGTAGACCTGATTTTCGAGGTAGTGTGACCTATTTTAATACCTAAATAAAGCTAGACTTTCAGAAGTGTTCCATATCCAGCAGCTCTTATTACAGCCAGATTTTCTAAAGAGTTCAGCATTGCAGTGCCAAGTTCTTTGGAAAAAAATGTAATTTGCTGTATTGCTGACCGAGGATCTGGGCTCTTTCGAAAATCTGGCCCTGATATTGAGTGCTACACTCTTGTAAAGTCTTCAGACTTTAACCTGTCTGATTCCTCCAGCATTTACTCACAAAGCCAGTGATGTCTACTGTTATGGCCATCTGGGAAATAGATAAAATACAAGCCTAATTTTTTGTTTGTATTAGTTGGCAAGCATAATATGGAAAGAAAGAAAGAAAAAAAAAAGATTCCTAAGCATCAGATATGAATATTTTATTTTCTCCAACTCAGACAGACCAACTCAACAATTCTAACACTCTACAAGGCATTGGAACTTTTCACTCTGTTAGGAAAGAAGTAACAATGCAATATAGTGCAACAGGTTCATGCGATGAACATACATGGGAAATCAGCTAAGTGGTTGGTTCTTTCCCCTATAATCCTCTAAAATCATAGAACCATTGAAATTCAGTATTCCTGTGTTTGTGTTAGTTCCAGTTTCACACATGGGGGGCTAGGTTTAGGCTTTCTAGCCTTCAACCAGTTGACTGAAACTTGAAACGGCAGCAGTGGAAATCTGTGTCTTTGCAGAAGGCAAAAGGAAGAAAACATTATGTGAAAGGCAGCACGAATGCCAGCTTCTGAGAGTACAAGCTTTAGAGAATCCCAGCCTAATCTGTTCCCAACTATGCTATTCACCCCGCAGAGTCTACGGATTTGTTTTAAACTCTTTCTGAAGTGTCTGTCATCCCATTTCCTTGTCTCCAGCAAATGTATCATCTAACTGTAAATCAATGTTAAAATGAGTTTAGCAGTCATCAGGATGTTTCAAATTTGAGTACAATGGTTGTTTTTCTTCTCCTGAAGTTTGATTTAAGAAGTTTTATTTGTGGTCATTTTACTGTATACTTTTTTTTTAACTTCACAGACAGATTTCCCATTCTGCTGCCTTCTTGTGATTACAAAATTGATCCTTGAAACATAAGCCCGGAGCAAAACAATCTGGAAACATGGAGATGCATTTCACTGGCTTTTTTCTCTTTTTCCTTTTGACCCACAGGACCTCCCAGCCAGCTCCCATTATTCAAGATAAAGAGTTTTTATCACTTCTCTCTCAGCACATCCTTTTGCTTTCACTGCAGTTACAACTCCTGTACAAGTCTCACTTCTATTGCTAATTAAAAGGGCAAAGTGAAGAATAAAAAAAATCTTAAAGAACTTTTTACTATCTCATCTCTTCTTCACCCACTACTTTTGTATGTGTGTGTAAATGGGAGTTCCTTTCTGCTCCTAATCACCCAGCCTGCGGCAGGCTGCAGAACAAGGCAGAGGTGTGAGCTTTCTGGAACTATACCTGTTCTCAGTGTTTGGACAGCAACATTTCACAGTAGGATCCCAGCAACAGGATCCTTGAAAGGTCGTATTTCCTGTAGCCCCTGGCAGAATGCAGATGAGATTTAAATCACCCGCTGCTGTTCACAACCTGTCTAGGGTATTCCACCTTCAAATCTTGCAACAAGTGGGTTCTGAAATGTTTGCACAGGTTTTGAAAAAGTTGCTCACATGTCAAACTGGCTACTTCTTCTACAGAGAAAACAAAAGTGGGAAAGCAATGACTGAATCAGTCAGTGAACCTGAAATAACATGCTATAAAAATTAACATAAAATATGTGCCTAACAAAAGTAAGGTAAAGGCCAGTGTATTAATTCATCTCCTCCACAATACTACAAAGAGTTTGTTTTAATTGAATGCACAGAAACACATTTCCCCTAGGTCTGTCATTCTGCCATGATTAGGGAAACAAGTTTGCTGGTATGGTAGAGGAATCTTTAAAAATTTATACTCATTTCCATCCTCAAATCCACATATCTAGTATTTTAACACAAGCTACTAATCATCTCATTCACAATCACTGTCTGTCTAATTTCCTCAAGTGCTTAATGGCAGCTATTATGATCACTAAGGATCATGGGACTAGATCCCTAAGAGACAAGGTCAGACCAGTAAAATTAGCCATCTGTCCAGTAAGGGCTTTAAGCTCAGGCTGTATTTAAGTATTAAGTTTCCAACTGTACAGGCATTTGTTGTTGGGTTTGTTTTTTTCTTTCTCACAAGAGCAAGAGAGTGGACAATGCTGATTCTAAAAACCAGCAGTTTTAACACCGTGGAATATATACAAAAAGGGTCTAAAGCTGCAAATACTTCATGAGCTGAAGCAGAATTTATTAAACTTGTTATGTTTTCTGTTGATCTGGTCCTGGTGAACTCTGTGATACACATTGGTGCCAGCCTCAAAGACTCCAGGATAGTCCCAGTCTTTGAGGCAGTGCTGGGCATCTATACCTTCTCTTAGCACCACGGTTTTTAAGTATGTGGAATGTCAAACTTCACCACGCACTGCACCCCATCCCACTGTTCACATTTTACCTTACCATTTCATGCACTACAGACCGCGGGGGCTGTAGAGAGCCCAGCGCTTGAACTTGCAGCCGCTGAGGACCAGGTACTACCTTCACCAACACGCCAAACTTCAGCCAGAGGCACTCTCCTGCGCATCACACGCAACGTTCAGACAGAAACAGGGCCCTGAAGCACCCCCCATCACACTTGGTACAGAATAACTACATTATTTAATGAAGTTACTGCTTTCCTAGCCATTTCTCTTCCACATTTTTCTACTCCTTACTCTTATGTTACTTGCTAGCAGAAGCAAATAAGCCAAGGCACAGCACTGCCGTCAGAAAACCTCTGACGGGCACAGAGGTTCGCCTGGTTCCTAACTCTTCTCAAGGAGCAGGTTATGGGCTCCAGGGACAAAGGATAACATTTTTGCCAGTTCCTTCGGCAGCAGCAGTCGGGTCTTGGTCCGTAACTAGACTGAACCCATCGGCATCGAGCGTAAAATACCAAAGAAAACGGATCGCATTCCGCTTCTGCAACTTCACTGCTTCCCGAGGCACATCCCCAGCCCCTGCCTGGGCATCCTCTCCCACCGCGGGCGGGGGGACAAAGCAGGGGCTTGCAGGGAAGGGCGGGGAGCGACGCCTGCCCCTCCGGGCACCCCGGCAGCCCCCGCTGCGGGGTCGGTCCGTCCGGAGCTCACGGACGAGCTCATTCCAACACGGCAGCGCCGCGACTTCTCCTCAAGCCCCATCAGCCGCCCGAGAAGCTGCTGGCGGCGGGCACCGTCCCGCTGCCGCTGCCCGGCCGGCGGGGCTCCCCGCGGGACTCTCAGCCCCCTTGCAGCAAACGCCAGCTTCCAAGGGACGCGAAACTTCGCCTGGTGCGAGCGCGGCACTGCAAGGGCATCTCCCCACCCTGGGGTCGGCCCGCGCACCCTCCGGGCACCGCCGCCCGCCCTACCTTGCCGGCGGGGGATGCTCCTCCGCGGCGGTGCCGCGCACCCGATGCACGAAGCCAGGAGCAGCAGCGCGGCGAGGCGGTGGCAGCGGCGGTGGCAGCGGCCCGGCACCTCCATGTGCGCGGCGTTCCCCCGCCGCCGCCCGAGCGGGGAGGTGGGGGCCGGTGACCGCGGGCGAGGGGCGGCCGCCGGGCGCGGAGAGGGGCTGGAGCCGGCGGGGAGCGGAGGCGCGGGGCCGGTGCCCGAGCCGAGCAGGGACGGGGAGGGAAAGACGAGAAGGGAAGGGGGAGGAGGTTGGGTCCGGCCCTTTGATGGGATTATCGCCGCCCGTGGGGCGGCCGCGGCGGCGCTGGGCACGGCTCGGCACCTCCCCCGCGGGGCGCCGCCGCAGCCCGTCGCGCCGCAGCCCCCGGACGGAACCTTGAGGAGGGCTCTGGGCGTCCTCCTCCCGCCGGGTGACTCCCGTGGCAGCGGTGCCCCTCGGCCGGCCGGTCCTGCCCGTGGGGTGGACACCCCTTCCGGCCCGCGCACCGTGAGGCGGTGTGTCACCCCTTCTTTGGCGGGGACCCCCTGCCGACCCCCGGCCTCCCCCTGCGCAAGGAGCTGTCCGCCAGTGTGACCCCCCCTGCCCTCCGGGACCACGGCTCAGCCGCTCCTCTCCCCATGGGGCGCCGGCATTGAGACACTTGGGTTCTTCCCCCTGGGAGGGACGAAGGCGAAGCTAGGGAGAGGATTCGGTGAGGAAGTTGTTGCTCAGATAAGAGGATAAATTAAATTTAATCCCCCCAGATGGAGGCTGAGACCTACCCAGCCACTCCGGCTAATACAGAAACCCCTGTGGAGATTAGAGGGGATGAGGAGGGCTGGGGTAGGAAGGCAAGGGGAAGCTGTGGAGTTTGAGAATTCTACAAAAAAAAAAAAAAAAAAAAAAAAGAGTGAGCAAAAATGAGCCCAAAGCATCCCTTCAAAGCAGTATAGCATTGGTGCACCAAACCCAGTTGGTTCCAATACCCTGTCACTGAAATTTAACAGACAGAGGGAGGTCCAAGAAACTTCGTATTAGGCAGATGTAGGATTACATGCCCTCTGCTTTAGGTCTCATCCTAATCTCGGTTAGTTAGAGATCAGTTTAAACCCTGAAACATCAGAGCTGTTGTGTCTTGTGGGCTTGTGTGGGTTTGTTTTGGAAATGAGCTTCATTTGTTAGTGTTGCTGTTCACTTTGATAACTTTGAGTGGTTTTGATGTCCGTATAAATTATGTATGTTTATACAGTCCCTTTTTGAATTTTTTTACATTCGTAACACTGATACGCTATTCAATGAGTTCCAGGCTCTAATTTTATGACATGTGGGGAAAAAAACAGGAGGAGATCAGAAGAAAAAGCTGTTTCTCTGCGGGAACAATGCTGAGACAGGAGAATAAGGAAAGCTGTACACTTTCAGGGTATGAGGGAAAACAAGGAAATGGTGATGAATTCCTTTTGGACAGAAGATCAGAGGAAGGGAGTAGGAACCCATATCCTGTAAAAGCACTCTAAGTACCTCAGGAAGAAGTTGGAGGGTGAAATCAAAGTTCTCCCAGGAGATGGTGGAGAGATCTTGTGTCCTCTTGCATCCCTCAGGGACAAGGGAAGGAGACAGAAACCTGGTCCCCTCAAGAAAGAGCAATGTGCAAGTTTCAGAACAATCCCTGCAATGGTTCTGCTAGTGTGTTTCAGATATCAGAGGTGTCTCTCTCACGCCCTTATCAGCCTGCCTTTGCAGAGCTGGAGGAACTGCAGTACATGTGGAAAACGTGCAGGCCCCATGGCAGGAATTCTCAGTGGGATCAGGGACTGCAGTGAATTGTGCAACTGCAATTCAGAAGGCAGAGAATGTCTCCAGACTCTGTATTTGCACACAAATCACATGGGACTGCTCACTTGTGTATAAAAGATGGCAGAAAGATCAGCAAGGGATGGAGAAAAGCTAAGCCTGTCCTTTATCTGTGCTCCAAGAAATTATTTTGTACAGCATGCTGTCATCAGATATATTACTACTACTGCCTTGCCTTGCCTTGCCTTGCCTTGCCTTGCCTTGCCTTCCCTTGCCTTGCCTTCCCTTCTCTTCCCCTCTAGTGTATTCTCTTTGACTTTCTTTTCTGACAGCACTCACATTTGCCACAGTTGTAGTTTGACTTCTCTCTGACACACACCTATCTACCAAAAGTAATCTGTGATTAAGTAGCAGTTGGACATATTGAGGCCAAATTGATTGAATCACCAAAGTTCTTACTGCTGAGTTTCAGGCAGTGGTAAGATTCAGCCAGATTTTATAATTTTAATTAAGGTTTTGGAGATTATCTCTGCAGCCATACAAGCCAAAAACTTGCGTTCTGCTAGGATGGAGTAGGGTGCTTGGTTCTGGATGCATGGACAGGTGCTCTTCTTGAAAATCCTACAAACAAAGGTAATACACTACAATTCCCTCTGAAGAACAGAATGAATCCCAGTAGCTTTCTCACTAGGAAGGTTTTTACACTCTCCTCATTGGCATAGTCCCCAGTTGTCTTCCAGCAGCATATCAATTAACATGAATAACACTTGACACACACGTTATTGCAACTCTCTCCAGAGGAGAAGCATTTTAGTGGAATATCTAGAAATAAAACTTGGAACTAGGTATAAAAGACAAAGGTACACCTTACTGTTCATTGATCTAGGAGAAGGCAGGAGGAGTGAAGTGTACCACGTGCCTATGACAGTTGTGAGATTTGGGAAGGATTCATTTGGTCTCAGACCAGCTTCTGAGGTACCTCATCCTCTTACGGATGAAAAAATTACCTTTACCATGGGGGACTGCGCTGTGCAGAGGTGCAGAGTTGTTACTGATGACACACCATGGCTGCATATCCATCCAGTACTCATGTGAAAGTTTTGTCTGGATTCAGCTTTAATTGGTGGTCCATGAATAGATCCAGCCTTGGAGCCATCTCTGTGCCAGTGATGAGAGGGTTTTGCCATTGAGCATACGTAGATCTGTAAACTCTGTAAACTACCCATCACATGCCTGTTTCACCAGTGGTTGTACATACTTGTTGATAAGGACTGAGACACAACCTTTCGGAAATACATAGGACCAGGAGTCTAGTGGTGGTGGAGGCGGTTTTCCGTCATTATCTGCTGAATATACTCCATTGGGGAAGACTTTAACTAAGCCAGTACATGAATTTGGATACAGTAGACTGGTGTTCAGGTCAAATATTGAATCCCTTCTCCCTTACTATAGCTATGGGAGAGATTTGGGCTGCACTCCACATAGTTTCTTACTCTGGAAAGCAAAAGGATACAACACAGAGCACAGTTTTCCCCTCATATCACGTATCTGAGAGCCAACACATAACCCCTTTCCATGCATAAAAGAACAGGAATGCAAGGAATGATGTCCTGGGCAGGCAGGAGAAACACTCTTTCATACTTCTATGTACCCAGACCTCTCTAAAAGCTCTACATCCAGAAGGGTTGACTCACATCATTTTGCAACCACATTACACTGGTATGTCACATGTGAATTGCAAGTGCTGAAAATAAAAGACACCCCTTTTCTTTGACAAAGCAGCAGATAAAAATAGAATGAATGTAAGTCACCAAATGTTTGAACGTGACCATAGGCTCCCTTTCAGGTTTTGGAGGTCCAGTGTAACATGGATTCCTCTTTTTGGGTGAACTTCACAGTTTGGACATGGCAAGTCTCATGATGAAACAGTGTTCTTAACAGACACCTAGACTAATTCTGAAGAAGAGATCCCTACAATTGTTTTCTTCACCTGATTTTACAGTAAATCACCAAGGAAGCAGTTTGCTGTTAAAGGAGCTAAAGCAGGATGTTTACTCCTGCTGTTTGCTAAAAGCGAGGAAGCCTTTCTCTGTGGGCTGTAAGTGAGCAGATGGAGAGACTGGAGAGCGTAGGAGTCCGGCAAGTGGGGTTAGCAGGCTTTTCCACTGTGATTCATGGGGGAAAAAAGCCATGTCTTTGCCTTGGGGCTTGTCTTCACTTGAAAGATACTTGGGATAAAAGAGACATGTGAATTTATAGCATATTCCAGAGTAGCTCCATATGTGAACACATTTAGTCTACATTAAGGTTAAAAGAAAGCCACTGAAGAAGTCTTTGAGGTAGAAGTATAAATATGGAGACATCTATGATGACATGGCATTCTTTAGACCTTTGTATTTCTTTTTATGATGACAGGGTAGGGCACAGTTTAGGAAATTAGGAATTCGTACATTTTCAAAATTATGAAGAATTACTTTTTCTCCTTTTAACTAAAGCCTCAAAAATGTGTTGTGCTCTCTCTTTTTTCCCCTAATAATCTGCAATGTTTTAAAAGATGAAGTCTGAATACATGGTATTCTGTCAATTTCTTCTTAATCCACTATGTACTTTTGTTAGGAACTTTTCAGCTATTCCTTTTGAAAGAAGTGCATAAACTCTTGATTTTTTTAAGGTTGCCTTAGTATACTAAGGACACTCTACCCATTTTACCACCCAGAAATTAATTCCAACAGAGATACTGTGAGTTTATTATATTCAAGTGCAGAAATTTTTATTAACTTTAGTAATTAATAAATTTATGGAAAATAGGACCATTAAATTACCAGTTTTCAAATACAAACCTCATAAATATGGGTTTGAAAGGTCCAGTTGAGTCTGGTGAGGCAACAAATGGTTACAGGACGAGTGCCACAGCCAGGGGTTCAGCTACCTGGGCCATGGGTCTCACTTTGAGAAACCAGATCTGCTGGGGACCGATGGGGTCCATCTGTCAGGGAAGGGGACGAACATCTTTGGTCAGAGGCTTGCCAAGCTAGTAAAACAGGACTTTAACCTAAAGTTGCTAGGGAAGGAGAACCTCAATCCATCCCACTCCTACCAGTTTGATGCCAGTGACAGAAATGCCCAGTGCTGGAGAAAGAACACGGGTCAGCAGGAGAGCAGCTGATGTGCAGCACAAAGAAATTCCAGCCACTCCAGCCAGTCAGCCAGCTTCACTGGGGCCTCTATGCAGATGTAGGCAGCACAAGGAATAAACAAGAAGGGTGGAGATTGGCACATGCCTGTGGGGCTACAATCTTATTAGCGTCACAGAGGTCTGGCAGAATGGCCCCTATGACTGGAGTGTTGGGATGGAAGGCTCTTTAGGCAGGACAGGCAAGGGGGAGATGTGGTGCGGGTGTTGCGCTCTGTGTCAGTGACCAGTTGGAGTGCATGGAGCTCCATCTGGGGATGATGAGGAGCTGACTGAGGGCTTATGGGTCAGGATTAAAGGGAGTCCAGGAACAGGGGATACTATAGTGGGGTTCTGCTACAGACCACTATACCAGGAAGACCTAGGGAATGAGACCCTCTATAGACAGATAGGAGCAGATATGTTCATAAAACCCTGGTCCTCATGGGGGACTTCAACCGCCCCAATATCTGTTGGAGACAGCACAGCAGGGCATAAGCCATCCAGGAAGTTCCTGTAATTGCATTGGTGATCACTTCCTTCTCCAAGAGATATAGTAGCCAATAAGGAGAGATGCCCTGCTGGAGCTTGTTCTCACCTACAAGGAGGGGCTGGTAGGGGATGTGAAGCTCAAAGCCAGTCTTGGCTGCAGTGAACTTCAGGAGAGCAGACTTTGACCTTTTTAGGGATTTGCTTGGTAGAGTACCTTGGGACATAGCCCACTAACTCACTGACCTCAAAACAATAATTTCTCCATTTCACCAAAAGCTAGCCAAAGAAGATAAAAAGAGATGGAATACAAAGTTATTAAAGCTTGAACCTACAGATCTATAAACAACTCTGATAGAGGAACTCAATGATTTTCCAGTACCTAAACAGCGACATACAAGAAAGCTGGAGCGAGACTGTTTACAAGGGCATGGAGTGGTAGGATGAGGGGCAACAGGTTTAAGCTGAAAGGGGAGATTTAGGTTAGGTAAGAGGAGGTGTGAGGTGTCTTACCACCCTCACACTTCCATGTGAGGGTGGTAAGACACTGGCACAGGCTGCCCAGAGAAGCTGTGGCTGCCCCCTCCCTGGCAGTGTTCAAGGCCAGGTTGGATGGGGCTTTGGGCAGCCTGGGCTAGTGAAGGGTGACCCTGCCTATGGCAGGGGCAGGGGACAGAATTAAATGGTCTTTGAGGTCCCTTCCAACACAAACCCTTCCATGGTTCTATGTTCATGTCACTTAAAACCAGCAAACTATTTTAGTGTGTTACATTTAGCTTTATAGCAGTAACAAACAAATCACAGTAATTTGTATCTTATTATAATTTAATTAGAAAACAGCAAAGTTTCATGGATGTATATATTCATTGCTTTTACTAATCATTATAATAAATAATTGTCCAACTGCTAAAAAACCAAATAATTAATTACTTTGCCATATAATGGCTGTTTACATTTATTATTTCATTTATCACTTATGAAATTTATAGATGTGTGTGGAGTGCATATTTCAATGTGCCATCAAAAGGCATAATTCTTCAGCATGTGCTGTTTTACTCTGAGTGCCTCGGACAGACCTGCTTCTCATTGCAGACAGGATGGTACTTGAGACAATGTAAGATCATTCTTGTGCCTACAGTACCAGCAAAGTCTACATCACCTACTTAAAGCAGCATTATCTACATGAAAAAGTGGATACAGACAGCATATATCTGAACAAGTCAGAAAAGTTTGTTCAGGCTGCCCAACAAACTCAAGGAGCAAGAGTCATGGAAACTAGTT
The DNA here is from genome assembly GCA_027925045.1 of Hypotaenidia okinawae. NCBI lineage: Eukaryota > Metazoa > Chordata > Aves > Gruiformes > Rallidae > Hypotaenidia > Hypotaenidia okinawae. The sequence goes on along the minus strand of BSDF01000005.1, from coordinate 17,557,662 downwards.
TCCCTGCAGAGCTGTTAGGGCTGCTTCTTTAAGTTATCATTAGGAAAAACATAAAGGTTTATGTAAATTTAAACTACCTTGAAATGGTGAAGGGATGAGTTTATCCTATTAGGTGCTTAACTTCTGACACCATCTCCTTATTTTAGATCTGTGTCTGAACTGAGCCTTCAAGGCTCTTATCATGTCCCTGTTTTCCATCACACTGTCTAGATTTAATTCATTTGGAGTAAAAAACTAATGAAAACTCTGCCTGCCATTTACTTGTAATTTAATATAGTAACAACTATACACCAGAGACATACTACACATTTACATATATTAAATTCTGAAAATACAAATCCAAAGAAAGAAGCATCAGTTTTCTGTCTTGCCACACCAATAAATATTTCTCATCTATTTATCCACCAAATGGACAGTTTAAGCCCATTACACTTTGTGGTGGTTTGATCCTGGCTGGAGGCCAGACACCCACCAAAGTTGCTCTATCACTCCCCTTTTCAGCTGGACAGGAGAGAAAATATATATTGAGAGGCTTAGGAGTCGAGATTAGGACAGGGAGAGATCATTCTGCAATTAGTGTTGCAGGCAGAACAGACTAGATGTGAAGGAGGAAGAGGAATATACCAGGCATGCCCATGACAAAGTGTGGGAGGACTCACTGTGGTTGGAGGTAAGGGGTAAAGGTATGGGCCCTCCACTTGTTCCCCCAGGGCATGCTGGGAATGCTACAGTACAGTTGAAGTCCTGCAGAAATGAGCTAGGGGCTCGCTCTTGTAGTAGTAGAGGCCAAGAAGGAAAATTCTATGGAACATCTTAAGGGAAATAAGGGGTGTTCCACTAAGAAGGTAACATGTCCAATAGCCCACATCAAGTGCCTCTCCACACACACAGCTTGGGCAACAAACAGGAGGCATTTACTAACCTGATCACCTTCTATGACAAGGTGACCTGCTTAGTGGAGGAGGGAAAGGCTGTGGATGTAGTGTACCTTGGCTTCAGCAAAGTCTTTGACACTATTTCTCACAGCATTCTGATAGAGAAACTCGCTGCCACTGGCCTGGACAGATGGACACTCCAGCTGGGTTAAAAACTGGCTGGATGGACAGGCCCAAAGGGTGGAGGTAAATGAGGCTTGATCCAGATGTAGGCCGGTCACAAGTGGTGAGGCTGTGTGGAATGGATGCCCCCATCCCGGCCGAGAAGGAAACCATCTTGCAAGGGACTGACCGAAGCCCCCATCTCCTAGTCCCTGCCCCCCTGTCCTGTGCTGTGAGCAGGAGAGGGGAAGAAGGGAGCAAAATCATGGCTGAAAGGGAAGTCTGCTTTAGAATGGAGGGGGAGGGGGAAGGTGTTACCGAGACCCCCATTTCCCCAGTCCCTGCCCCTCCTGGGCTGCAACCGGGAGGGAAGAAGGGAGCAAACTTCTAACTAAAGTCTGCTGAGGAGGGAGTGGGGGGCGGGGAAAGTGTTTGCCTGGTTTGCATTTGTTTTAAGATTGTTGGTTGCACTCCTGACTCTGGTTCCTTTTCACTGTTTCTCTTAAGCGTAGTGTAATAAATTAGATAACTTTCTCTTCAGCACTCTGTGTTGAGTCTGTTTTGCCCGCGTCATTAACAAGTTTGTCTCTTGAGCTGCCCAATTATATTTTTTCTCCCCTGTCCAACTAAGAAGGGGAGTAATAGACTGATTTTGGTGGGCGTCTGGCCCTTGGCCAGGGCTCAACCACCACAGTGGCATTGCCCTCTATATCAGGAAATGGGTTGAGTGTGAAGAGCTATCCCTGAAGCATGGCCACGAACAAGTCAAAAATCTATGGGTAAGAGTAGGAGACCGAGGCAACAAGGAGAACATTATGGCTGGCATCTACTACACGCCACCTGATCAAGAGGAGCCCTTAGATGAAGCCTTCTTCCTCAAGCTACAGGAGACTTCACACTCGCAAGCTCTTGTCCTACTGGGGGACTACAAACACCCTGACATCTGTTGGAAAAGTAGCACAACAAGATGTAGACATTGCAGGAGACTCCTAGGGTGCATCGAAGATAACTTCTAAGCCCAGGTAATAGACACCCCTACCTGAGGGGATGCAATACTAGACCTGATGGTCACTAATGCATGTGAGCTTCTCAGTGACATCAAGATTGGAGGCGGCCTGGGCTGCAGTGATCACACATTGGTAGAATTTAAGGTCTGGAGACATATGGGCCAGCCAAAAATAGTAGGTAGTTGTATTTTAGGGAAGCAAAATTCCAGCTCTTCGGTTAATCAGTAGGACCCCTTGGAAAACGGTCCTTAGGCATGAGGGAGCAGAACAGAGCTGGCAGATGTTTAAAGATGTTTTCCATAGAGCACAAAAGCTCTCAATTCCCAGATGGAAATCAGGCAGGGAAGGGAAGAGACCAGCATGGCTGGCTCGAGACCTGCTGATCAAACTGAAGAGCAAGAGGCAACTGCACAGGCAGTGCAAGCAGGGACAGGCAACCTGGGAAGAATACAAGGATTTTGCCCAGTTGTTGGGGTGAGGTCAGGAAGGCAAAGTGCAGCTGGAGCTGAACATGGCAAGGGATACAAAGAATAACAAGGCCTTCTGCAAGTATGTCAAACAGAAAAGGAAGGTGAAAGAAAGCAACCATACCTGTGCTGATGATTGAAAATACTGACCTCATATTAACAGATGAGGGAAAGTCTGAGGTACTCAGAAACTTCTTTGCCTCAGTCTTCACTAGCAATGGCACCCCTTCTTTTCTGGGTCAGTGGGCAGCAAGATGGGGCACAAGGGGGTAAAGTACCTCCCACTGTAGGGGAAGACTAGGTTCGTGACCACCTGAAGACCCTGAACATACATAAGTCTATGGGACCTGATGAGACGTATCCCAGAATCCTGAGGGAATTGGCTGATGTGATTGCCGAGCCAGTATGAAAAGTCATGGTGGTCAGGTGAGGTCCCTGGTGACTGGAAGAAGGGCAACATTGTGCCCATTTTTAAAAAGAGTAAAAAGGATGATCCAGGGAACTATTGACCTGTCAGCCTCACCTCTGTGCCTGGGAAGATCATGGAACAGATCCTCCTAGGAGCTAGGCATGTGGAAGACAGGGAGGTGATTTGAGACAGTCAGCATGGCTTCAATAGGAGCAGGTGCTGCCTGACCAACCTGATAGCTTTCTATGATGGGGTGACTGCATCAGCAGACACAGGAAAAGGAATGGATGTCATATATCTGGACTTCTGCAAAGCCTTTGACACAGTCACCCACAACATCCTTCTCTGTAACCTGGAGAGATACAGATTTGATGGGTGGACTTTCAGTGTGTAAGGAATTGGATGGTCACATCCAGAGAGTAGTCATCAATGGCTTAATGTCCACATGGAGATCTCTGACAAGTGGTGTCCTTCAGGGGTCAGTACTGGGACCGGTATTATATTTATTACTATTGTTCGTCTGTCTGCCAATCTCCCTGCTTCCTACTGTGTTCCTGGCTATTTCTATTAATTAAATTTCACTGTTGGTTGTATATCAGGACTTACGATCCTCAGTCACAACTGGTAGTTGTGCAGATAGAATAGATAGCCAAATAGATAACATGGAAATCCTTGTTGTGCCTAAAACTTTCAAGCATCAACAAGTGCTGAGAACATAAAGGAGTAATGGGAGGATTACAAGCAACCAGAAAAATAATAGCCAGAGCCCTGCAGTCACCTGGCGAGTATAAACCACTACATTCCTCATTGTTATCTCACTCTTTTGCCTTCATCATTTCCACCTTTTTATGCCACATTAGTATTTATGATGTAAGGTGCTTTCTTAATATGCTATACACTTGTATTAGTCACAGGGTGACACTTTGCCAAGCATCAGCAGTATATTTATAATAAAGAATTAGTATGCATTACATTGTTAAAACAGTAAGATTATACTGGATGAACATGTAATGTGACTTTCTTCCACTTGTGGACCAACATTACTACTTTGTTTAAAATTTAAAATAAATGTGATTAGCAGTGTAAACATCATTCCTTTGTGCCAGCAGTCCAGAATGGATGTTCTACTCTATGTGTTCAAATCCTAACATTTTACCCTACAAGATTTTTTTTGTAAATACTACTGTTTCTTTTTTTACAGGACTTTGGTCATGGATTAGACTCATGTCTAGGTCACAGAATCCCAGAATCTCAGAAAGGCAGCTGTTGGATGGGACCTCTGGAGACCATCTAGTCTACCCCTCCCGCGGGATCACCTAGAGCAGGATCGTGTTCAGGTGGGTCTTGAATGTCTCCAGAGGAGGAGACTCCACAGCCTCTGTGGGCAGCCCGTCCCAGTGCACTGTCAAAATGAAGGACTTCTTCCTCATGTTCAGATGGAACTTTCTGTGTTCTACTTTGTGCAAATTGCCATTTGTCCTGTCTCTGGGCCCCACTGAAAAGAGTCTTCCCCTTCCTCTTGACATCTGCCCTTTAGATACGTAAATGACCAAGATAAGCTCCAAATAGCTCACTCACCCATCTGAGTGAATTCAACTTCAGATGGGCAGATTCATAAGTACCAGGAGACATTTGGAAGTAGGACTACCAACGTGAGTGGTAGATTGCAAAAGCCAAATCTCACATTCAGGGTTTATGAGAGGGTTCATAGAATCACATACTGGTTTGGGTTGGATGGACCTTAAAGATCATCTAGTCCTACTGCCCCTGCCATTGGCAGGGGCACCCCCAATAGATCAGGTTGCCCAAAGCCCTGTCCAGCCTGGCGTTGAACACTGCCAGGGAAGGGGCAGCAACAGCTTCTCCAGGCAACCTGTGACAGGGCCTCAACCTGTGCTACCCTCATCCTCACAGGCAGGAATTTCTTCCTCATATCTAATCCAAATCCACCATCCTTCAGTTTAAGGCCATTACCTCTTTTGCTACCACTCCATGCCCTTGCAAACAGTCCCTTTCCAGCTTTCTTGTAGGTCCCTCTTTTAGTACTGAAAAACTGTTGAGCTACTCTATCAGAGTTGTTTATGGATCTGTAGGGTCCAGCTTTAATAACTTCATTTTCCATCTGCTTTTACCTTCTTTGGCTAGCTTTTGGTGAAATGGAGAAATTCTTGTTTGAGCTCAGATTTTTTTTATACTGTCATTTTTTCAGCTCACAAAGAAACAACAGAAGCATAAAGACAGGAATTCCTGTAAATGGTTATCTAAGAATCTAAGTATATTCCCGTGGTGGTTTGACCTTGTCTGGAGGCCAGAAACCCACCAAAGCCACTCTATCACTCCGCTTCTCAGATGGACAGGGGAGAAAATATATATTGAGAGGCTCAGGAGTCGAGATAAGGACAGGGAGAGATCATTCTGCAATTAGTGTCATGGGCAGAACAGACTCAGAACAGAATAAAAGAAACTCTCTAATTGATGACACTGCACTGCACACCCAGTGACAACAGAGTTGGGTGAGGAGAAGCAAAACTAGATCTTAGAGCACCTCTCCCTTCTTAGCAGACTTCACTTTAGTCAGAATTTCACTCCCATCTTCCCCACATTGTGGCACAGGGAAGGGCAGGGACTGGGGGAATGGAGGGTTCAGTCAGTTCCTCGTGGGATGTTCTTCTTAGCTGAGGGGGGTGGGGAAGGGGGTGTGGACAGGGGGCATTCTTCACACCCTTCCCCTGCTCCAGTGTGGGGTCCCACCCATGGGAGGCAGTCCTCCAGGAATTTCTCCAACACAAGTCCTTTCCTCTGGGCCTTCAGCTCTTCCCCAGCTGCCCCAGCGTAGGTCACTGCTATGGGTGCAGTCATAAGCCACAGAATGTCTCTCAGTCTCTCAGGCCCAGGCTGCTCCAGCCTGGTCCCCCATGGGGGTCACAAGTCGTTGTACCCACAGCAAACCTACTCCTGCATGGGTCTCTCTCTCACTCATTCATCTCTGTGTCTCTGTCTCTCTCCACGGGCTGCAAGTGCTGGCAGAGGCTTGCTCCAACGCAGGTCACAGCATCTCCTGCATGTCTCCCCCTGCTCCAGCGTGGGGCCTCTCCACAGGCTGCAGGTGGGGTCTCAGCCTTTTCCATGGGCTGTGGGGGACACCTGCTCCACCATGGGTTTCTCCAGGGGCATCTTTCTCTCCAGCACCCAGGGCACCTCCTCCTATCCTTCCCTGGCCTTGGTGTCTGCACAGTGTCTTACATCTTCTCACTCCCTTCTCTGGGGGCAAGAAGCAGCTGCTTGGGGTTTTTTCTCCTAAATGTGATTCCCAGAAGCACTGTGACCATCACTGATGGGCTTGGCCTTGGTCAGCAGCAGGTCCAGCCTGGAGTTTTGTACTAGACATTTCTTTGAGGGCTATTGAAAAAACGGAAGAGCACAAGATCTTGTTCACTCAGTCTCTTCTGCTCCTTACATAGGAAAATGTAAGCACTGGAAGAAACTGCAAAAAATTTTAAAAGTTGATTTTTTTCTTTCTAAGTCAAAGGATCAAGCAGAAAACTACAGAATGAGCACTACATACCTTGTAGGAGCCCAGTCATGTTCTGAAAGTCAGTGTTTGAACAGATCACCTTGGATGCAGCACATTCCATCACACCCCAGTTCACCTCTCGGACCTGGCATTAAAAAAAACCAAAACACTTATAGGCTTCACATGGTCTCTCAGTTTGGATGAATGTAAAATATAGGAGGTCTCCAACTAATTTAGTGCACTGATTCATCTATGTTCCTCCTCTGTCTCTTTCTAAAGATCACTGAAAACTTCACTTGCCACAGATTGATTCACTGTCTCAGAAACACAGAGAGAGAATACTGTAGAGTTACTTCCAGCTGTCTTACAGCTTGAGAAGCCTCCAAGAAGCTTTTGAAAAAAAATCTTAAAACTTAAAAATATCTTTAAAAGCAGTTTTTCATGTTTGCCCTAACAGACTAATAGTTGTTGTTTTTTTTTAAATAGCAGGTAGCAAGATCCAGTCAATAGACCATTAAGATACTGACAGCATTGAAATAGCATTGCACAAAGAAATTCTGAAACCTTTAACTTTTTAATTTTTGGCCAAGAAAACAAAAACATTGCATTATTTATTTCATAAGCCTAACTTTAAGTAATCTTACCTCTTTCTCATCATCAGAAAAGTCCCCCTGCTTGCATAAATAAGAAAGTAGTGGCTCAATGACATCCTTATTTTATCATAAAAATATGATTCTTAGGGCTAAAAATTGTTTACACAATATAGCATTTTCCCTTCACTTCACCTCATACAGTAATGCCAAGGTTCCACCAAATTCTTGAGGGACAAGTTCATCTGTGTTTATTGAACATGATTGTTTGGAGGCAACTGCTGGCACATGAACTGCCCAGACTGATGATATATGGCAGCTGGGAAACTCTTTGTTTCCCAGACACCACAAGAGCAACTGAACTTCCAAATAATTATAGAGCAGCAGATTTTATGGGTCAGTAAAAGTCAGTATCCAGTTTCACTTTTATTTATGGCTGTATAGTGGATTCATATTTAAGGTCTCAAGTGTTTTGACAGGTTGCAAAACGCTACAAAGAAAATGGCAGAGGTCTGCAATGCAGCTTCAGAAGATGAGGGAACCATTCTGTTAATTTAATCATAACTTTGAGGCTGGCTGATGGTTTCTGTGCAGGGCAGCTGTATGCACACATCAAGTGTGATTTCCATGCCAGTGTATTTAAAGCTACCTCAAGTATGGGTTAGCCATGCTGCCCTCCAGCCCCTTCCCACAACTCAATTTCCTTTCACTTTAAAATTCAAGGCCAGATGTTTTCCAGCAGTTGTCTAATGCCAAGGATCAGTTTTGATGCACATATTTCCTCTCAATGTTCCTGTCACGCTGTGGGATGGGTGGGATTTAGGACAGTGTGTTACTGACCCCTTCCCCCACCCCTCCCACTTCCCCTGCATCCATCTTGAGCTCATTTTCCGCCAATTAACACCCCAGATTAAACGCTGCGCATCTTGCCCCTTTTGTTCTCTGCTACCCACTGCTGAGAAACTTCCCAAATGCAGGAGTGAAGGCACTGTGAGAGAGTGGCACTGGACACTTATAAGTTATATCCAAAGTTATATACAGAATACTTGCAGAAGACCATGCAGTCTTCTCCCAGTACCCATCTACTGCCCACCTGTGTCCTGCACAGCAGAGCATAATACCACCAAGAGCAGATGAAGACATCCTCATGTAGTGAGGATATGAAGAGGGATGTGATGAGCCAGCTGTGCCCTTGCCATGGACCTACTGATTTCTTCTCCATCAGAGACAGTGAAAAGAAAGGTTGTGATTTCAATATGAGTTCTTCCCATATTTGACTTAGTGTTTATTGATCTGAGTAAGACACATGGTTTTTAACTTGGAGCACATAGTTCTGCAAACCTTACTAATGTAATTGCTTTACTAGGCTTGATCCAAGGCTGGTCAAGTCAACAGAGACACTGTTAACTTTGGTAGACTTAATATTTGTCAGGTGAATATTAAAGAATTGTGGCATACATCATCATTTAACCCCAGCTGGTAAACTAATCATGCAGCTGCTTGCTCACCCCTCACATCCCCCAAAAGATGGGGAAGAGAATGGGAAAAAAATCCACTTTTCCATGTGACTCCTTGTTTTTTACAAGGAGTCTTGTAAATAAGACAATGAGCAACTTGTAACTTTTACAAGTTTTTTACAAGATCTATGTAACAACCCTGGAACATTGTGATAAGGTGTCCCCTAAGCTTTCTTTTCTCAAGGATTAACAAACTCAGTTCTCTCAGACCTTCCCCATGTGGCAAGCTTTCCAAGTCCTTTGATCATCCTGGTGCCCTTCCTCTAGACCCCCTCCAGCCTGACCACATCTTTTGTGTATAGTAGGAACCAAATCAGCACAGTATTCCATGTGTGACCCAAGAAGCACAGACTGAGATAAAGTCTTCTTTATCTATGCTGGCGATGTCCTTATTGATGCAACCCAGCATCCTGTTGGCTTTCTTTGCCACTGCAGCACAATATTCATTGCATGAACTTGCTGTCCATCAGGACCACCAGGTCCCTCTCCACAGAGTTGCTCACCAGCCAGGTAGATCCCAGTCTTTGCTGCAGTCTTGATTTGTATTTTCCCAGGTGCAAAACCTTATACTTGTGTTTGCTGGACTTGGTAACCTTCTTGTTAGCCCACTCTTGCTATCTAGGTTTTCCTAAAGGATGCCTCTCCCCTCCAAAGTGTCTACTTCCCCACTCAGTTTGGTATCATACACAAACTTCATCAGGGCCCATTTCATCTCATCATCCAGGTGAGGTATGAAGGTATTAAACAGCATTGGGCCCAGTATCAATCCCTGGGGAACCCCACTTGTGCCACATTTCCAGTTTGAGAAAGACCCATTTACTACCCCACTCTGGGTGCAGCCTGTCAGCCAGTTCCCCACCCACTGCATGTTTCTAGACCTTAATGCATCAGTTTCTCTAGAGCGAGGCTTGCAGAATTGTATCAAGAGACTTGGAGAAACCCATACAGACAATGTCCACTGCTTACTCCACATCAGCTGAGCAGATGACTTTGTCATAGAAGGCCATCAGGTCTGTCAAGCATGGTTTGCATGATTTGAATCCATGCTAGCTTTTCTCAGTCATGTGCTTCGTTTGACTTCTGACAGGCCCCAGAATTTGTTCCATAACTTTCCCACAGACTGAAGCAAGACTGATAGGCTTATAATTTCCTAAATACTCCTTTAAGCCCTTCTTATAGATGGCAGTGACATCAGCCTTGTTCCAGTCTTCTAGGATGTCTTCTGACCTCCACAACTTCTCAAAGATTATGGAGAGCAGCATCACAATGACATCTGTCAGCCTTCTTAACACCCTCAGGTGGGTACTGTCAGGGCCCATGGATGTGTAAGAGTCAAGCTCCTGTAGTAGTATTCATACCAGCTCTCCCTTCACTGATGGTGGGCCTCTGTTTGCATCGACCTAGATTTTTGTTCCCAAGGCCTGGGGCGCAAAAGTGCTCTAAAGAAAGAGGTGAAGAAAGTCTTGAGAATTTCTGCTTTTTTAGCATTATTGGTGATTAATTCACCTCTCAGGTTTAAGAGTGGGACAATATTGACCTCCGGCTTATGCATGTTGTTTATGTACTTGAAGAACCCTTTCTTGTACTTCTTGATATGTCTGGCCATATCCAATGTAAGCTGAGCTTTTGCTTTTCTGACTCCATCTCTGCATGTCCTGGCAATGCCCTTATAGTTCTCCATGGATACTCTTTCACTTTCCCAACTCTGGTATGTTTTTAGCAGACACAGACACTTGCAGTTAAGCCAGCAAGGTCTCTTGCTTCACTTACTTCCGTTACCTTTAAAGGCATGAACTAGTTTTGTGTTTTCAGGACAGTGTTCTGGAAAAACTCCCAGCAGTTGCTAGCTCCTTTATTGTCCATGGAATCTTCCCATGGGATCCCTCCCAGTTGAGCTCTCAATGAGCTAAAGTTTGTTCTTCTAAAATATAACCCCTTTGTCTTAGTACTAACCTTTGCCATGCTCAGCAGGATCCCAAACTCCACAATACTGCAATGACTGCAGCCAAGGCTATCGCTAACCGAGATAGTTCAAAGCAGGTTTTCTTGGTTTATGAGTAGCAAGTCCGACAGTGCCTCATTCCTGGTTGGTACATCTCACCTTTGCATGAGGTAGCAGTCTTCTGTGCATTCCAGGAACTTGATGGATGACATATGAGCTGCTATATTGTTCTGCCAACAATTGGGTAATTGAAGTCACCTGTAAGAACCAGGTTCAGTTGACCCAAAGCTTGTTTCAGTGACCCAAATATTGCTTCATCAGTTTCATCATCCTGGTTTGGAAGTCAGCAGTAGATGGTTACTGTAAAGATCCTCCTTGGAGATGACCCCTCTGATCTCAACCCAGAGGCACTTGATAAGGCTTTCATAATTGCTATAGTTGACTTCTATACATTCAGTGTTCTTCTTCAGACAGAGCATGACTCCTCCACCTCTTGCTCTCTGACTGTCTTTACGAAACTGTTGGTAGCCATCTATCATGATGATCCTCCAGTCATGTGAGTTGTCACACCATGTTTCAGTTATTCCTATGATACCACCATTTTCTGACTGGGTGCAGAGCTCCAGATATCACAGAATGTTCCTGTTCACTGTTCCTCCTCTTTGCTTCACAGACAGTGCATCTGCATACATACACTTCATTCACATCTTGTGAAGCAGCTAAGCAACATCTATTACTGCTCTGGTTGGCCTGGATTGTTCACCAGTAGGTTGTAGTTGCATTAGCACAGCTGCTTTGGACCCCATCACCTGAGTCCTTCAGTTTGAAGCCTGCCTCACCAAGTTGGTGAGCCTGCTGCCAAAGATTCCCTTGCCTTTTCTAGACAGGTGGATACCATCTCTCCATAGCAGGCTATAGTCATCCAAGAATGTCATGTTGTCATAAAACCCAAAACCCTTGTAATGGCACCAGTCAAAAAGCCAGAAGTTGATGTGTCTTATATGTTTATTTCTGTCTGTCCCCTTTCCTCCAACAGGTAAAATGGAAGAAAAGATAACTTGGACACCCATACTTTTCACTTGCACCCCCAGAACTGTGTAGTCTTCCTTGATCCTGCCCAGGTTCTAGCTCACAATGTCATTTGTGCCCACATAAGAGAGTAGCAATCGATAGTTATGCTCTGTGCATTTAACAAGGTGTGGCACACTCCCAGCAATATCTTGTACCTTAGGTCCCAGAAGGCAACATACCCCTCGTGACTCAGGCCAGAGATAGGTGCCTCAATGCCCATCAACAGAGAGTCACCCACTATGAGCACCTGTTGCTTGCTTTCGCAGTATCCACTGTGTGCTGCTGGTATAGTTTCTCCTTGTAGACCTTGGTTGTGGGTGTCTGCAGCTCTTAAAGCTTCATATCTGGTTTTGGTTGCAGAGTCCTGCTTTTGTGGGTCACCAGGGTCCAAGATGACTCATTCTCCATGGTTTTCATCAGAAGAGCATGGCTCTGAAAAAACTTATCTCCATCTTTCCCCCTCTACTAATGTGCAGCCTTTTAACTGTTTCAACAACTTAACCATCCCACATCCCACAGCGTATCATCAACTTGTGCACCTCTTTCACAGGTACTTACCTTTTCTCCAGAAAGAAGGTCTGGGAACTCATTGCAATCTACCACCTGCACTGGAGTTTCATTCCTTACCAGTTCTGTCTGGGTGGAACCACCAGACGCCTCAGGGGATATCTCTGTAGAAACATGGGGTTTAGTTCTGATGTGAATTCTTGAAATTATGGCAGAGGCCTCTTGCTGGTAGGGTGGCTAGGCCCTTCCTGCAAGCCCTTCCACACCAACTGCTGTCCACACCCTGTTTGCCAGCTTTGTTCACTCAAGTTCCCAAGGTAGGTGTGGGGATGGCTGCTGTGCCACTGCCTATGCCCAGGCCATGACAGCAGCTCCTGAGAGAACTGCCACCCTCAGGAAACTTCCTGTGCACTGAGATCTGCTGTGTCACTACTGTGAGCAAGGCTGGTTTCAGAGCAGCTCCTATTGGCAAAATGAAGAAGCAACAAATTATGCTTTGTATTACCAAGAGTTGTGGTTTTACGCGGCTGGATTCTGGTGGAGGAGGGGGTTGCAGAGTGTCTTCTGCAAGAAGCAGCCAGAAGCTCTCTGCAGGCCCCACAGAGCGAATACCAGGCTGGAGCAGTCTGAGCCTGAGAGACTGAGACACATTCTGTGATTTATGATTGCACCCATAGCAGTGACCTACGCTGGGGCAGCTAGGGAAGAGCTGAAGCCCCAAAGGAAAGGACTTGTGTTGGAGAAATTCCTGGAGGACTGCCTCCCATGGGTGGGACCCCACGCTGCAGCAGGGGAAGAGTGAGAGGAATGCCCATATCCTATCCCCTTTCTCCCCAGTTAAGGAGAACTCATGAGGAACTGACCGAAACCCCTGTTCCCCGTCTGCCCCTGTGACACCGGGGGGTAAAAGGGAGAGAAAGCATGAATAAAGCTGAGTCCATGAAGAAAGGGGGAGGCAGGGGGTAGGTGTTCTAAGATTTGGTGTTATTTCTCAGTACCTGACTGGTTTCACTCTGTGTGTAGTGTAGTGTAATAAGTTGGATGGGTGGTTTTTATTCTGTGTTCAACTTGTTTTGCTAATTGCAGAATGATCTCTCCCTGTCCCTATCTCGACTCCTGAGCCTCTCAATATGTATTTTCTCCCTGTCCAGCTGAAAAGGAGAGTGATAGAGTGGCTTTGGTGGGCGTCTGGCCTCCAGCCAGGGTCAGGACACCACACAAGACAAGAGCAAGAGGAAGCTGTTGACCCAGCCCACCTAAAGACTGTTCTTTAGTTCCTCAGGTGCAGTCTAGTGGAATTTAAATGCCACAGTTTAATGGGATTTCCTAGGTAGTCTTAATATATGCAGAGGTATGATGCAACAAGGACCGGGAAGTTAAGTCTGAACTGAATCAGCTGTAATAATGAAAATAAAGAGTTAAAGGGAACTAAAGGAATAGCTTTCTTCTTTTAAGATTCTCTATTATCAGAATTGAGAACTTCACATTTTTGAGTGACTTCCTTAAAATATGCCACATCTTTTTAAAACTGTTTTGTATTACAGGTACTCTGTACTATTACAATTTTATTAGTACTTACATGTTTTTCTCCAAGTTTTCTTTTCAGAAACACATCTGTGCATGCATTCTGTAGTGCCTGCTCTGCTTATATAAAGAGTACGTATACTAGATAGCATGAGAATATTCAATCAGCATCATCAGACCTCCTGCTACATTAAGGTTGATACCCAGAAATCCTAGAAAATGTGCAAAACTTCTTAAAGAAGTTTTGCAAGAGAAGAAGGTCATGAGGAGTATTCAGCATGGGTTCACCAAGGGGAGATCATGCTCGACCAATCTCATAGCCTTCTATGATGTCATCACTGGCTGGGTGGATGGAGGGATGGAGGGAGATCAGTGGATGTCATCTACCTTGACTTCAGCAAGGGTTTTTATACTGTCTCCCATGACATCATGATAGTAAAGCTGAGAGAGCATGGGATAGATGAGTGGACAGTGAGGTGAGTTGAGAATTGGCTGTCAGGCCGAGTTCAGAGGGGTGTGATCAGTGGAGCAGAGTCTGTCTGGAGGCCTGTGACTAGCAGTGTTCCCCAGGGCTCAGAGTTGGGTCCAGTCCTGTTTAATATCTTCATTGACGACCTTGATGAGGGAATAGCATCCACCCTCAGCAAGTGCCGATGATACAAAGCCGGGAGGAGTGGCTGACACGCAGGAACACTGCGCTGCCATCCAGCCAGACCTGGACAGGCTGGAGAGCTGGGCAGGGAGAAACCGGATGAAGTTCAACAAAAGCAAGTGTAGAGTCTTGCACCTGGGGAGGAGCAACCATTCATTTCAGTACAAGCTGGGGGATGACCTGCTGGAGAAGAGCTCAGTGGAGAAGGACCTGGGGGTCCTGGTGGATGACAGGTTGGCCATGAGCCAGCAGGGTGCCCTGGTGGCCAAGAGAGCCAATGGGATCCTGGGGTGCATCCGGAGGAGTGTGGCCAGCAGGCCAAAGGAGGTGATCCTCCCCCTCTGCTCTGCCCTGGTCAAGCCCCAGTTCTGGGCTCCCTGGTATAAAAAGGACAGGGATCTCCTGGAGAGAGTCCAGAGAAGGGCTACGAAGATGATTAAGGGCCTGGAGCATCTCCCCTATGAGGAGAGGCTGAGGGAGCTGGGACTGTTCAGTCTTGAGAAAAGAAGACTAAGGGAGGACCTAATTAATGTTTATAATTATCTTAAGCATAGGATGCAGGGGGAATCAGCCAGCCCCTTTTCAGTGGTCTGTGGAGACAGGACAAGGGGCAGTGGCTGCAAGTTGGAGCACAGGAAGTTCCGCACCAACATGTGGAAAACCTTTTACACAGTGAGGGTGACAGAGCCTGGGACAGGCTGCCCAGGGAGGTGGTGGAGTCTCCTTCTCTGGAGAGATTCAAGACCCGTCTGGACGCCTATCTGTGCAATATGAGCTAGGGAGCTGCTTTGGCAGGGGGTTGGACCTGATGATCCCTCGAGGTCCCTTCCAACCCCTACAATTCTGTGATTCTGTGAAATTCTGTCCAGACAAAATTTCCAGACAGAACAAGTAAACCCAGACAAATGGTTGCTCTAACTATATCGAATAGCAGCCTACTTCACATTTATGTTCTTGTAAGTGATGAGTTCTATCAAAAATTAGATAAATTACCTTCTTTAGAGAAGGAAGTAACTACTGACCTTTACACAGCTTGAAAAATGACAATGCAACAGCTTATACTCAGAGTAATCTATCCATCTCTACCCATATCAGTGGAGCTATTCTGGATTTATACTACCATTTCTCAGTTCAAAATCAGACTCAAGACAGAGCATGGATAAAGGGCATATAAATAACTGTAGATTAAGTGGAATGAACTGGGCTATTTTTCAGTATTCTCATTACTAAGTCACAGTATTACATTTTTTTGGTTTTATTTTTTCACAAAACGACCCTTTACATAAAAGTCAAACCTCAGCTACTGGGTGCAGGAAACCAAAGATGTTATTAAGAGGAGATCCTGAGTCATATTTTGCACTGCAGTTCTAAGCTTGTGACTTCATCTGGACCTGCCATAGCAACAACTGCCACCAATGTCTTTGTTTTGCAGCCACTTTCCCTGATGTCAAAATTGCTGCTGCAAAAGAGACAGATGGCTTATAAGGATATAAATGTATGCCCTCTTTACATCACTCATATTATCTTTTGCAATATATTATGTCAGACACTCTGCGTTTAAGCTAGGGCAGCTCCCTAGAGACTGCATCAGCTTCAGAAAAACACAATCTCCTACAGTCACAGAGGGTCTGGCCCCAGCACATTGTCCTACAGCAGCATGGGCAGGATCAACAGCCTAAGCAGGGAATAAGAATGTTGATGTTGCTTGTGCTTTCCAAACCCTTCCTTAAAATCTTCAAGGATATTGTTTCTCACCCCACCCAGGTGAAAAAAAAAAAGATAATAGAGTCTTCCTATTCATTAAAAGTATTCTAATATGATACTTAACCTTGCAAACTACTATGACTTACTATTTTACACAGAAAAGATATTTGTGTATTTGTTTTGCTTTTCGCTACCTTCACCAAAAAAAAAAAAATCAAAAAATGTACAGAACAAACTTAAGTCCCTAAAAATTTGTCAGATCTTTCCAGGCTTCCAGAGGCACTCTGCTAACAGAAGTAATAGACACTTGCACCAGTATATCCTATCTGTGAGACATCAAGCTGATTCTTGCATTGACCCAATTTAAAATGTATTGAACTCTGTTTTGCCCATGTCATACTTACGTCTCTTTCCTCAATAATACTGTTCTGTAGTTTTCTTGGAATATTTTTTCTTTGATCTATTTCTGTACTACTTCCATAAGTAAGCCATGTTATTTTATGTTGAGCGCCACTTGGATTGAGACCAGTCCTGAAGAAAACGACTTGGTGGTGTGGGTGGACAAGAAGCTCAAGATGACCCAGAAATGTGTGCTTGTAGGCAGGAAAGCTAACCATAACTTGGGCTGCATCAAAAGAAGCGTGATCAGCAGGTTGAGAGATGTGATCCTGCCCCCTACTCTGCTCTGGTGAGACTGCACCTGGAGTACTGCATCCAGTGCTGAGGTGCCCATTGCAAGCAAGACATGGAGACATTGGAGCAAGTCCAGAAGATGGCCACAAAGATCAGAGGGCTGGAGCACCTCTCATATAAGGACAGGCTGAGAAAGTTGGGTTTGTTCAGCCTGGAGAAGAGAAATCTCTAGGGAAACCTTATTGCAGCCTTCAAGTACATACAGGGCACCTACAAGAAAGCTGGAGAGGGCATGGAGTCCCTCCCAGGCTGGAGGGTTAATGGCCTTAAGAAGAAAAAGGGTAGGTTTAGATTAGATAAGAAGAAATTCTTCCCTGTGAGGGCGGTGAGGCCCTGGCACAGGCTGTCCAGAGAAGCTGTGGCTGCCCCCTCCCTGGCAGTGTTCAAGGCCAGGTTGGATGGGGCTTGGGGCAACCTGGGGCTTGGGGCAACCAGGAGGGTGTCCCTGCCCATGGCAGGGGGCTGGAACTAGATGTTCTTTGAGGCTTCCTTTCCAACCCACTGTTCTGTGGTTCTGTGGTGATCCATCTCATGCTGTCTTCTTTACATGCGATAAAATTTCAGTTATTCCAGGGTCATTATTCCAACCTCCCTGCCCAATAAACTGTAGGTTCCTCACTTCAGTTCATCACAATCTTGATTACTCGAATCTATTGCCCAGTCCCTACGTGGCACATAATTAAGAGCCTAAAATGGTTTCATCTTCAATTTGGGAGGTATTATATCAATATTTACTGCTGAAAACCAATACTGTAACATTTCTCCTCACTATTAAACCAATACTGACTTGACACAGACCTTACTTATTAAATAACCACAATTTTCTCTGTCCAGTGCAATCAATATCCACAGCAGGAAGAGAGAGGGTGTCTACAGTGCTCCACTTCATCTTGATCCCTAAGGATGCCCAGGCCATCAGGCTGCAGCTCACAGTCACACTGCAGCACCACTCAGTGCCAGAGCGCAGAACCCACACTAGAAAATCCACAGCTTTGCATGCAGATATGCCCACATGATAGTAAGCTGTTCTGCAGTCAGGCCTGTTACTTTGAAGCAGTGGTGATAGCACAAGCCATCTGAAGCCACTGGTAGATGTCACCTTCAAGTGCAGAAGACTCAGTGTCGCTATGGCTGTGACAGTGCTTCCAGGTGTGCTCAGATGCTGGTTATAATCACATGCTGTAACCACTTCTCTTGCTATTTGCAAACTCATTGTTTATGAACTCTAGAAAAACAAACCCCAAAATTGTTTTAGAGGGTAAAAATTGTCCAATTATTTTCTTATGAAAAAGAAAGTTTTCAAACAAAAAAGGGGACTCAGAAATGCAACCAGGTGCTGGGGGCTTGGGCTAAGGGACTCTATTTCTTTTTAAACACATATATTTCTATCCATGTTACAAGCATTTAAATTCCCTGGCCATGTTATACATACACAAGATAGTTTGTATGTCATGCCGAGCACTTAGAAACAAAATGTAAACAGACCTTTACAATTGGCTACAGCTGGAGCCTCAGAAATCACATCCTAAAGCACAGCCCACTGAAAGCTTTAGGGGATCGCTGGGGCTTATTTAGTGATTTGCTGGTGTGACACATTGTCTGAGAACTAAATGTACAGTGGTCCAACTTAGCAAGCAATAGAAATAAAAAGGAATAAAAATTATCCCCATACCATGAGAAGGAAAGTGCTGCCTGACTCACATAAGGAAATGGGCAGCAGCAGAGTGAAGAAAGAATGATTTCCTCTCATTTATGCAGAAAACAGGCACTGTCGGCAAATGGGGTGGGAGGATGGGGGAAAAGTACATAGATTAGAGATATGAACTTTTCCAGAACTAGGGAGGGGGAAGGAGGTAGAGCTAAAGTCTATGTTTTATATCCACCATAAGTGATGCTGTTCCTGTCCATCTCAGCTTAGATTGGAGATTCATAGCCCAGTAGACAACCCTAAGGAACTGCTCTCTTTTCTTAGGTTTGATGGGTCAGTTAGGCCCTACTTTGGACGATGCTGTAGAGGAGCAAAAGGCTGGAAAACACTCAGGAAATAACCCCATAAAAAGGGAAAATCGGCAAGATTGAAGGACAGCTGCAGGCAGACAGGACATTTACCTTTCCAAAAGCAGTTCTCGCAACGGGACTGAAACCCTCCACTCACACATATCTGTGTGAATAAACTAAAGGAGAGGTTACAGCTCTCCCCCTCCCTCGCAGTCTGGCACTATCTGGTAGGTAGTGCTGATGCTGTCCTTGCTGGTCTCCACCCTGGAGCAATGCAGCCCAGTCTGAAATATGAAACTGCTCCCTGTGATGATTTCTTTGCCTCCTATGCCACTGGGCAGAGAAAAAATGGATAGAAATGGGATACCACAGCTAAACCTTCCCTGTTTGAACTGAAGGAAGTGCTAAGAAGATGGGTCTCTATACCAGCAGTTGATGTATAGTTTCTCCATTTCTCCACAGAAAAAGACAGAACCATGACTTAGACTAGATGTGGACTCTTGCAAATTCTACCATGCTTGTAAGGTGTGCTATGACATGTCCTTGACCTCACCCAGATAACCCAGATCCCCGTCTCGTCTCTTGGAATTCTCTGCAGCTCAGTAACTACTGTTTAGTAAAAATGGATATATTTCCAGTTGGTGGAGATGTGAAATGAGCAACTTCTACTGACTGAATGACATGATCTTCAGTGTAACAAGTTAATCTATTAAATAGGGAAAGCCATTATTTCAAAGTAAGATTACTATTGTGCGGTTGCCAAAATGGTGTGTGCAGGTATGCAATCAGCCATGTGCATGGTCCATGCACAATCAAGGTAATTGCATACCCAACCTGAATCACTAGGAGGAAGGAACAAAACAAAATATATAGTAAGGGTTGTGTGTAAGAAAGTGGTACTGGCATTCACAACATAATAATATGGCTTTATCGCCCAGAGAGTCAAAAAATGCTTCATCAGAAACCAGGGGAGTTTAGCACAGCCTTGCCTATAAACAGAGAAACTGTACAAATACAGAGGAAAAAAGAGAAAAGAAACTGACAGAGAAGATAAAATCTACTTTGTTTTCCAGGCAAAGATGAAAGTGTATGGATACAGTCATGAAATGGGTTTAGCATAACTGCAAACAGGAAGATTTGAGAGGCACATTGAAAAGGAGGATGCATCTTGAATAGGAAGAAAGCGCCAGATGGAGCAGGCCCAGTGAAGAGCAAACTCCAGGGGGAAAAACTGGAGCCAAGCCTGTAAGTATGCAGGGTATGTAAGGTCAGAGGACATGGAACAAGACTAGGGAGAGTGCTAAAGATAGGAAGTAAAAGATGAAAGTAAAGGAGCCAGCTGAGTACTGCAGTTCTCTTGAAAAGCTCTGGCTCCCTCCATTTTAAATAAAATACTTGGGACCATCATAAAGACTAAGTATCATAGTGATTTAAGGTGTGGACCTCATAAATGTTTCATCAAGGAAAAGGAATACATGCAGTGAACCAGTATTTCCCTCAATTTCCATTAAAGATTTTGTTTGAATTTTTTTTCTGCTTGCTAAGGAGAGCAGCATCCAGCAGATAGCTGAGATCGATCTGGGTGGGGAAAGAGAGGTGGGCATTAACCACCCAAAAGAGGACCCTTTTTGGTGCAGTGAAAGGCTCAGTGCCATCCTACATTGTAGGTACTGTAAAGGCAGAGAAGCAACAGACTCTTTGTGGGAGCCTTTTCCATCATTCCTCATGCCTTCACCTAGTCACAGCACTCTTAATACACTATTTTCTGGGCTACTCTTTCAGTCTTCTTTCTCCAGGGTAGGAAGCACAAGACAGCTGTGCTGCTCCAAGAACAAACTGGAAACCAACTTCTTACCCATGGGTAAGTCTCAACTCTGCTGCTGTTGGGCCTGCATTGGATGGAAGGATTCTCCTATTTTTCAAGAAGTATCCCTTGTTTGTTGGTCAGTTTAGCCCACTCGTTCACATGCACTGTAAAGCTTTGGCACCAGGAGTTTAGGATTTAACAATTAAGGATTTAGTTTTGATACACATTTTCTGTAGTTTAAATTGGAGAAAAGTCTGTTCTGCACAAATCCTGAGGAATCCAACAGCAAAAGGCAGAGTGGAAACCAAATTGATTTTTTTGATATTTTTAACAT
The DNA here is from genome assembly GCA_027925045.1 of Hypotaenidia okinawae. Lineage (NCBI taxonomy): Eukaryota > Metazoa > Chordata > Aves > Gruiformes > Rallidae > Hypotaenidia > Hypotaenidia okinawae. The sequence continues at coordinate 17,536,889 of BSDF01000005.1, read as the reverse complement.
TATTTTTAAGCCAATAATATAATTTCTGAATAATTCATAGTCCCTCTGCCTCCCTAGTGTCATTTTGAGGACAACCATTTGAGGCAGTCAGAAGAAACCTCTCCAGTGCTGTTTATACTCCCTCACAGGCCAGCAGCTGCTGCTGCACTCTCACCTAATGTTACAAAGGTGAGTGTTACGGTGTTTTACATTGGAAATAAAAAATGTATATGTTAAAGGAATTAGTCTGGTAAAAATCATAGGATCATAGAGTGGTTTGGATTGGAAGGGACCTTTAAGGTCACTCAGACCAACCCCCTGTAATGACATCTACATCTTCAACAAGTAGAACAGGTTGCCCCAAAAGCCTTGTCCAGCCTGTCCTTTCCAGGGATGGGGGATCTACCACCTCTCTAGGAAACCTGTTCCCTTGTTTCATCATCCTCATTGTAAAAAATGTCTTCCTTTTATCTTGTCTGAATCTACCCTCTTTTAGTTTAAATCCATAATCTCTTCTTCTATCACTACAGGCTCTACTAAAAAAACCCAAGAACCAACAGCCCTCTTTGAACATGACATCCACAAATCAACTTGCATTCCTTATATTACTGCTTTTCTGGTGTGAGGAGAGGGAGTGCCTTACTCGAAACCACACACACAAACTTTGAAGCCGGGGGGAAAGTGAAAGGTTGTACAAGTGATGCATTCTTTCTCATCCAGTACAACTTACGGCTTACCAGCAAGTCAGGACTCCTTAAGGCTTCACAATTTGGTGTTCGTGCTGTCACGAAATCTCTGAAAGAGAATGAGCAATGAAGGAAGGGGATGTCCAAGTGCTGCAGTGAGCTTGTGAAGGGAGCCTCGTGAGCTGGAGTGCTCTGTCTGGCACCTGCACAGCTGGATGTGGCTGCACTCACTCTGTTTTTGCTTGCCGGGCAAGATGACACACAAAAAAATTAACCTTCTGCCATTCCTTAAGAAAATGAGAAGCTAACCTGGGGTACCTGCAGCACCTGTCAATTCCATTTGCTTTTCACTGTATTCAGGATAACAGTCTTATTTTCTACTTGGCTACCAGCGTCAGCCAGCTACTAATAAAAAAATAAAGTAAGGTTCCAGCCGTGTGATTTCATGTTGTGACAGCGCAAAGCTTGCACGCTAGCACCTGAAGGAAAGAGGCACATGATCCCAAGGGAAATCTGAGTTCTTCTGTGCACCAGAGAGTCGGTATGGGCTTCTTGGCTGTAGCGGACAGCGAAGCACTGTGGAGCATAACGGGGAGAGAGGCTGAGCTTTCCTATCAGCATGTTGAGGTTTTGGGGGGCAGGAGGGGAATGAGCAAGAGCACACATTGCTTGTGCTGTGGGCTAAGCCTGGTGCAGCTCCTGGTGCAGTGTGTTGGGGAGGACACTGGTGCAGGCTGGAAAGCCAAGCCTGATGGCTACCTGTGTCACTTTTCAAGGGCAAGACTTGGGAATGGCTGAGTGGTTCTGCCACTTAGTCATTTTTAAGCAGTCAGGCCTTGTGCAGTCCTTACTACATGGGTAATCCCAGTGTCTCTCAGCACTGAGGCTAGGACAGTGAGGTTAAGCACAGTACAGCTCTGGCTGAGCTTCTAAGCTTAGCAAGATTAGCGTTAGATATGGATTCAGCACAAGGGTGCTGAGCTTGTCTGGTGCATGATTCTTTTCACCTCAAGAAAATGTGCAGGAAATCAGACTCAGTGCAGGGAACTGATGGTCTTGCAGAAAGAGATGAAACACATTAGATGTCAGTGCTCTGAGAAGAAGAGTGATAGATACAACTGCAGCAGCCTGGAACATGGTTCAGAGAAGCAGAAGCTCCTAGTGCTTTCTTGGGAAAAAATGGTAATCTTGAATGAGTGTTTTAAGCTACCTCCCCTGGACATGGGTAGAAGCCCTATACACAGGCTTGTTAAATCTTACTGTGAATTGAAAAAAAAAACATTGTGATTCTTGTTAGCACTGTGGCAGAAACCAGGATATGTTTAGGCTTCACAACTGCACAGATGTATAGTCTGCTTCCATTCCTGCTCTGAAAAGCTTTGCGCAATGCAGAAAATGCGTGATATGAAATAATACTGTGCAGATACACTGGAGTTCATTCTTCTTTCTAGCCACTCAGTCTTCTTTCAAAGACCTGCCTCAGCCTTGTTCTCAAATTCCAAAGTCAAGTAGATGAATTAGTGTAGGAGAAAAGTTTCCTGCTTTCTCTAATTTAAAGAGTCCCATCCACCCCTGGGAAAATATAAATTTTGAGAAAGTATGTCCATTTTCCACAACAACATTTTGAAACTAACCAAAGTGCTTAATTTCCAAATGTCAATGCCTAGTCTCAGATTGCTGTTTTAACTCAGACTGTCATTTAAATATCACTGCTCAAGAAAATATCAATTTAAAATAGAATGTTGCAGTCCAAAGTAGCATTTCTGGAGGAGGGCTGGTAGCAACAAGAGGCAAACTCATACCCTTCAAAGGACAGATTTATCAGCAACAGCTTAAAATTTGATGGTATTGTAAGAAACCTTGGAAAACTTTCAAGACTCAAAATCACGTTACCAATTTGTCTTAATTTCCTTTAATGCAACAGAGAAATTCCCAAAGAGAAAACATGAAACTTTTCTCAATCTCCTGTTTTACAGAGAGCTGCTAAAGGGTGAGCTGTAAGGAAATGTTACAGCTATAGAGCTCTTACCTATTTTTTCTGTAACATATAATGATTAGGTATCACATTAAATTTTGTCTCCTTGTTATTTCTTTTTATTTTTCCCTTCTATCATTTCTATCACACAGCATTAACTTAATAATAATTTCTCCAACCTAACAGACAAACAGAGATTTAGGTTAAAGCCAGTGGGAAGTTTGCTATCAGCATTAATAGGACAAGGTGCATCCTCGTGTTCATTCCTTTTATACTAGTGTAAGGTTCAGCAAAATGTTTGACCACCACCTGATGCACAAGCTGATGAGACAGGACATGCAGATTCCATCATTCTTTTAAATTCAGGTCATCAAACCATGAATTTATCAGTGAAATGCAACTAATGTTGTGTCTGGATTTAAATCACTAGAAAAATGTGTCTATTCTTTTCTTAGAAACTAATCAGAAGAGCAAGCCTGAGAATATCATCTATTTCTGTATTATATTACAGCATTTATATTACTGTTCTGTTCTCTGTTTTATATCCCCCTGCCCAGATATGAATGTTTTTCTTTTTTGCTCTAAGGTATAAATGCCATATAAATTTAATCTTCGTCATCCTGTTGATTGTCTTTTCTTTTGTTATTACACTGTATTTTATAAACTAGATTCTCCAATTCCCACATACAGTAGGTGAGACAGAGACAAAAGAGTGAATCCTATCCACAGAGAAACTTTGTCATTGAGTACAAAGGGCCATGAAGCTGTGGGTGGTGTAATCATATAAATAACTTAAAAAGCAAAGAAAATGCAATTGCTGAACATATACTTTCTGTCACAGATGGTTAATAATTTTCTTCAAGGAAACAAATTTTAATTCTACCCCCAAGCTGTTAAAAATACATGCCTACACTCACACACCCCCCAGTGTATGGCAGTAGTGAAGGCTGAAAGCCCTATCCCACATTAGCAGCGCTGCCTCCAGCTGAAGCACCCCCTCTTTGGCCAGTGTCTTTGGCAGTGCATCACTGTTATATTATCTGAATTTCTAGTAATTTAAATGCACTAAGATAACAGGTAATGTAACTGCTGCAAAATGTATGTGAAAAGCAGCTTCAGTGCCCAGGGAAACATCTACTCTCTCCCCTCTCCCTGCTGCTCTCCTAAAGACACAGAGCGCGAGCCTGGGGCTGCATCCCCATACTGCAGCAAAGGGTCCTGACCTCCCGTACACAGGGGCTGGGAGGCTGAATTTGTTGCTGTCTGCAGATGTTTTTGTGCGGTAATGATGAGCCACAAAGAAAACCCTGCATGTAAAGCCCAGCTTATGGAAATGGAAGTTTCTTTCACAGACCAGGAGTCCTGGTCAGGCTTTGGACACACAGGAGGTGCGGCTCTTCCCTCTTCTGCCCAGAGGAGCCTAGACATTACAGCTGAGCAGACACCCCACAGCCACACTGCACCAGGACTCTCAGCAAGGGTCCCTTGCTGGCAGGATGCATCCACACACAGACCCTCTTCAGCCAACCTCAAGCAAATTTCTCTGTGAACCCTTGCATTTCAGCCTGGATAGGCTTGCTCCACGCAAGCAGTTAAGGCATTCTTACTGGGACAGCAGACACAGCTGCTTTAAAGCAAAGCAGTCCTAAGCAGATGTTTCACTGCACTGGTTTAAGATCATACTGTGAAAAGGCTTGTCTGCCTGGGAGGGTCCCTTTCTGGTGAGAGAACTGCTGTATCTTAGCTATCTCACATTGCTCATCTCATCATGCAGAAAATAGAACACACTGATGGGTTATCACCTAGTCACCAAAACGTCACCTTGCAGGGCAGGGAAACCCCTGCAGCAGCCAGCTGGACATGCTGCCATCAGCAGCAGACGGTATCTTGCAACCACTCTCCACATCACATCCCAGTTCTGGCTCTCTGGATAACCAGTCCATCTTTGGGAGAAACAGAAGGAGCATTGGATCTACTAGACTGATTCTCACGTAGAAAGTGATCAAATAATACCAGGAATTTTAGAGCATTTGTTATGAAGGACTGTGCCTCTGAGGTCTTCAGTCTCAGGCTTCTGCCTAGACTTAAAAATAAAACAGGGAGAGTAACAAACACATCTCCTTTCTCAGTTTAGCACCAGTGTAGAAGGAAAAGAGATTTCCATGGAGTACGTGTGGAAACCTGTTCTTAAATATGGGCATTATATTACACCCCTGCACATCCCATGAATCGATTGCCTTTGCTGAGAAAGGCACTTCTGAGCAGCAATATAACCTTCCATCACTCCGGAGCTATTTCCTCAGGAACTTCTGGACAGGCATTACTTGATGATCCTTACTTCTACGGCACAGGGCCTCCCTACTGCACAAGGATTGAAAGCTGGGCTGTATCCAACCTTCCACGTGGTAAATAGGATAGACACATATTCTGTCAGTGTCAGAACACTTCTTGTAATGTATTTTGAGAGAGAGACTGCTCTTGCTGAACAGGTCTTTGCATGATGAGCTTAGCTGTTATGAGATTTGGACTCTGTATCTAAGAACTAAGTTTTGTTCCCAGTCTGATTTTCCATGCCCTGCTCCCCTTTCTGCTGTCACCTATAGTTGGTAAAGTGCATAATGTTGTTCTGTTAAACAGCTCCTGCACACAGTCTGACTTTGTATCCTGTACATCCATAGGCATCGCCTGATGAGAGGGGCCATTGTGCTGTCAAGAGCTGCTGGTTGGAAAAATACTTCTGACCATGTATAGTGCTATTGTTGTTCGATATCACTGCTTGATCAGCAAAGCTGTGTCCTAACTTCTGCTACAACAGTCAAGGGAAACATGTATGCTAGCAACAGAACCTGGCAATGAATCCCCAAGGGCTTAAGATCTGATGAGTGGCACCGTTCTGTCAGAGGTGCAAAGTTCACCCTCTTCCAAGAAGAAGATGCACAGGAAGATGTATAATTCAGAGTTTTAATTTATTTTTCTGTGAACATCATGTCAAGTGCTGAGAAGGCACTTGCCTAGTGCAGTTCAACACTGATTAAGCCTGCAGAAGTCAGCCTTCTGCGAGAGAGGAGGGAAAGAGAGCAGCTCTCCACAGCTGGTGAAGGCATTGGGAGGTCAGAGGAGCAGCAGAGCACAAAGACAGAGAAGCTGTGAGGCAAGATCTGAGCTTTGAATTTATTTGACAATGGGAGTGAGACGTTTTAAATTATTTGTGGTGAACAAGAAGGAACCTTTGGAATACTGGTTAATCTCAGCAAGGAATGATCACAGGTGGAGGATCCATACCAGTAGAAAAAGAACTCACTGAAATTTCTTGCCCTCAAATTAATTACCAATTCATCTGATCTTCATTTGTCCTTCAAGAGTATCTAACTCAACCCATATCATAAACATTGCAATCTCACACTGAGAGCCCAATGTACCAGACTCATGAGACTAACCCAGCCGAGCAACTTCCATCAGTAAGTTCCTGTCCTTTCTAGTAAGAAGTAAAGTTTATAAACATGACTGAAGGTAATTGATAAAAATAGCTGGAAACTCTAATAGTTAGGCATATGAGCTACCTTTGTATTTCAGTGACAGCCCTTACTTCAGCCCACTGGGTGTGGGAGGAAAAATCATCCTGGGGTGTTGTGAGACAAAGTTCAGAAGGGCCCAAGGTCTCCACTATTGTTCTTTCTGGGTATTACTGGCAAATATGGAGGAAAACTTCAGTGTGATGCCATCGACTTTTCTTGAGTACCAAGGGCCTGGCTAACAAGAGTCCAGCTCTGCCTTGTCAACATGATGGCTGATAGACACAAAGTCAATCCTTTGAAAGAAGGAATTGTTGCACACGTTATATTGTGCTTAGAAGAGCCTTTTCGCCTATTCTCACTTGGCTGCCAAAGAAAACTCCCTCAGACCAGCTGCAACATTAAGCTCTTGGGGAATGCCTTTGGCTATTTTCACCAAGCTGTTCCACATGCAGTGCCCACCTGCAATGTCACTGGGATAGGGTGGACACACACACTGACAACCCCCAGCTCTCAGACCTCCACTCAGGGGAGCTGAAAGTGGTTTACCAGGAGGGAGCTATACCCACATAGCTGATGAGAAAACTGAGCTATAGAGAAGCAACTTTCTGAAGGCCACTCAGACGTGCAGGTTCAGAACTACTCGAGTCCCGATCTCTGGGGCTTAATACAAGCATTTGGCTGTAGCTTAGTGGAAGTGTTCTACTGTCTAAAAAGCTGCCACAACAGTCCCTCAGTTTGTTATCCTGATCCTATGCCTCTTCCTTTTCCTGTCTTGTTACTCCTTTAAGACTCACTGTGTAAATATTTTGATAATAGCCCCTCAAATCTGCTTTTCAGTGAAGGCTAGACAAGACTGTATCTGTTAAAGGAAAGAAAAAAGCTCCAGTATTACCCCTGGGTAGTTCTGCTAGAAAGAATGGAGAAAATGAACCATGGAAAAGAAGGATGGATTTGAAAAGGGAGTGTGTTGGAGAATTATACATCGTTTTACTAACATCCATCCAGCCAATTAAGTTCTGGCAAGAAACTCAGATTGAATTCTCAAGGCTTGTGTGCCACATATGTTCAACGACTGTGACAGGGGTAAGCAAGAGGTTGTCCTAACACTTGTGCGTCATCTGCAAAGAATGACATTCTCATTGTCAAAGCTAGATAAATTGTATTCCTAAGTCAACTTTCTGGGTATACAAAACGATTTCCTTAGATGCCCAAACACAATTTAATTTCACCCACCTCCTCTTGAACATGTAACACATCATACCTGTCCACAGTGAGATCTCTGGGAAAAAAAATTGAACTCAAAATCAAGAAAAAGGGCCTTATTCAACAGACAGACAGTTCCTCACTTTACCCTTTTTTTCTTTAATGCAGCAATAGAAATATCTTATTTACTTTGTGGCTGATTACGGATGTGCAACTGCAAGCTACACAGCGCAAAGAAAATTAAATCTTTGCCCGATGGGCTTAGGAAACCACTTGCAGGAAGCAACATAAATAAAATGTATTATTCATTTCTTCCTTGCTTATTTGCTGTTAAGGATATGAGAGTTTACTGTTGAAGTGGCTTATGATTTCAGAGCACAATAAAAATTAAATCAATGACCGATATGTCCAACATTTAAAAACAATTCTTTATGCTAGAAAACTTTATTTCCTACGGTGCCTTTCATACCAGCTGTATCCCAACAGGTTATGCATACTGAAAGAACACAATTATATAGATAAATAATAAATAGGAAAGGAAGAGTGCAATTAAAGAGATACTGGCAAGGGGGAAAACATAACTCATATACTATAAAGCAAATGTTTCTCTTCCTTAGCTGTGTAAAAGAATATTGGTGCATAATGATTAACTTGGTGAGATCCTGTTGGAAGTGGTAAAAAGCCCAGCATACTCCATTTTCAAAGGCCACAATCAGCAGCAGTTTATCAACTGCTGCACTGGAGGATATGCTAATGTTTAAAGGTCATTGAATCAGGCCCGTAAAAGCTAATGGAAGTCTTTTGCTTTCAGAGTGTATTGGATCAGGCTTGAGTGTACTTATTAAACCAGTAATATGCATCTATTTTTTTCATCTAGATCTCTACATCAAAAGAACAAAACCCCAAAAGGCCTTTCCAACAATGACAAGAAATCACCAAAGGAAGATAAAAAACTCTTTTAACTCTGCAAACTTGATGCCTTTCTAGCACTTTTTTCTCAGATGTCATTTCATGAGATACTTGGAAGAAAATGTGTTTTCAAACTGTAAAATAAATTCGGGGGGGGGGGGGGAAGGAAGCTCTTAGGTTCTTCTGAAATGCAAAACGCAGTAACTAATGTAGTTGACTAATTGACATATTAGTTCCATTAGTTTTGGTGGTTTTTCTGATATAGAAGTTCGAGTCCTCTACATACAATGAGAAAAGAACAATCTGTTGTGGTGGAAAAGAACAAACAAAATTATTGTTCAGATACAGACCAGAGCCGAATGTAGAATAAAAATAAGTGGTAGAATATTACCCTTAAACTAACATATTTCAGTTTCAAAATCTGCTTTACAAAGGTTTAGGACACATTCTGTTTTCTACCTGACAGCTCAGTTATGTTTACAGATCTTTAAAGGAAAATTATAGTAATATAGACTAGTTTCTTCTTAAACAGGTTATGCTGGTTTCACTTGTAATCAATAATGTTTTTCAAACATTCATCAATGTACTAGATTTAAATAGAAAATGTTTAAGGAAGAGGCATTTTTCACAGAAAAAATAAAAGAGATACTGTCTTATCAGTGTGGGCTCCACGATTCAAGAAAATGATGGCTGAGAATTATTTCTGTCTATGGTTATAATCTGATGGTAAAAATAAGGGAAAGAAAAAAGTTATTTCAAATAAAGGGTAGTGCCAACATTAAAAAATGGTTGTAAACATTGTCAGAGCAAATTTAATCTGAAAATAATAGCATGTGTGATGAGCAAAGGAGTAACAGTCTGAAAGTCTCCAATAAATATGACTAATCATGGGGCAAGAACAAAGTAGTTTCTCCCCACCCTTGTCCCACCTTCCCGAAATACTGCTGAACTAACCGGTTCACTTGAGTCTATTCAAGACCTTCCCAACTTCAAGAGAATGCTCTTTCCATTCCTGTGTTGGCTATCTTTAACTAGCTCTTTTCTTCCTTCAGTTTCCTGAACTTCCTTCTGCTGTCCCAGATTCTGCTCCCTTCTAACCTGAAGATCAGTATCTATACCACTTCCTCAACTGCTTTCTTATCACCATATGGCAAATCTCCCCTATGTACACATTGAGCAGCCAAAGTCTCCAGTGCCTCTTTCACCCCAGGCCTGCTAGAATGCCTCCCCTGAGACCTGCTGTAAGCAGAAGTATGAAGTCAAAGAACTCCAGATTTTGGCAGCAGCTGCTGAGAACGTGCTGAAAATATGAAAGCATTTCCATCCTCCAGAGGGAAGACAACTTTCTGATAGGCTTGTAAGAAAAAGGGAGCACTAAGAATCCTGTTACCAACAAGCAAGACAGGCTTTGTTAGTCTATTTTACTTTAACACTGCTATAGCCACAAAAGTTCTTGGGCGGTTATATTGGATTTTTTGGGATTAATTTGGTTGCCTGGGTTTACAGAGCCACCTACCCTCCAAAAAAGAGACTGTGATTTCAGAGAAACATTAGCTAGAGAAGAGAACCCTCGCTCTTCATGTGAACTTTACCAAAGGCACTGCCAGGCAGGGCTGTGAAAACACAGGTTTCCCCTCCCACTAAAACATGTTTCTTTAAGTAATTTTGAATATGTTAGTAAGTATTTTTAATATTATTATTTATAAATCTTTTTAATATTATTTTCTCAAGATCTAACTGAGCAGATACTTGGAGGGAGAACCAATTCAAAGGATGTGACAGTCAGGACTCTTGAACATACTAAGCTTCTTCCCCCTGTATCTTTTCTACATGTCTGTATGAACTTGTGGTGTAGATACCATGATGGTCTTAAAGTGTATCACTATGTAAAGCAAACGCAGTAATATTGTTCTTAGGCCTTGATAGGGGTTCTGTTAGCCTTTAGCCTAACATGGAAAGTCCTAAGCAGGTCCAGTGTCTAAGTAAAACGGGACAAATTCCATGTGAAGAAGCCTACACATTTGTTATCAGAACAGCACATCATAGTGTATTTTACAGTCTTTCACTGAAGGTTGGGCATCTTTCTAGAAACATGGCTACCATGGGCAAACAAACATTCCTCTCAACTGCTCTGGAGAACACATGGATATGTGCATTAGCAACTGTACAGCCTCTATCTCTGGTCTGTATTGCAAAGGATGCCAGATAAAATGTTTTATGGTTCTTTGCATGTATTAAAAAAAAAAAAAAAAAAGTAACAAAAGCCCCACCAAAAAACCCCACACCTTATTAAGCCATTTCTTGAGAAGTATACTGACTGTAAAAAAATAACAAAATTAATATTTTCTCTATAGTTTATCAACATTTAAAGCAGGGGGTCCCAAATTTAGCTACCTAGGTACCATCAAAAGGGAATTCCAGGGCACTGTGTTAGCTGTAGAGTCAGTAACTGTAATGGCTTTTAGCCCATGCATGCAGCATTGTAGTCTCCCTGGAAGCAGGAGAAGCAAGTCTTGGCTAAGGGTAGAATGACAAAAAGGTACTGATACTCAGGCAACTAAATCTTCACAGTGGAAGAGTTAAGAAGCAGACCTTTCCACCCTAAGCAGAGTAACTTGTGTCCATGCAAGGAACTCTGTATGAGATTTGATACATGTTTATAGAGGGAAAAGTTGGAAGTTTGAAAGCAAAAGTCCTCCTTACAAAGGCAGTTCCCCAAAGGAAACAAAAATCCCCAAACATCATTGATTACAAGATGCAACTGGCTTTTAAAAGAACCCTTGTGTTGTGAGCTGAGCAACACCAGCTCCTAAACTGGTTTGTTCATTCATGTCTCCTGTGGTCCAGTCAGACATTTACAACTTGCTTGAATTGGATCCTTGAAGAAATTCCAGCTTGTAACAATAAATTCCCACTGAAATCTGGATTTATAAATGTGTTTTGGAATGTTAAGCTTACTAGGCAGTACTATCTCACGCACCAGCACACAGATGAATAAAGCATTTACATTTAGTAAAACCCTTTATTTTATAGACAATAAACTTCTGTAAGCGAAAGAAGTGCCGGTGGAGCAGAATGACTGCAATCGCTGGTTTTGTGGGACATCTAGTGGGAAAAAAGGCTATTGTGGGTAGGCAGCTCCTAGGACGCACGGTAACACGAGGAGACAGATCATCCTACAAACCCGGCATTAAGCAGAATCGTTACGAGATACACAAGGATACTTGCACACTAGTGCCGGGAGAAAAGTTATCTGCTCCTCCTGGAACACAAACCCCTTCTGTTCTTCACGGCAGCCCGGCAGCACAGGCGCAGCAGGAGGCATCGCCCCTGATAGCTGTCCTCCTGCACCCTGTGACACGGTGGCGACAGCAGTGGAGAAGGCAGAGCAGCCCAGATGCCACATGCACTGACAACTCCTTCTCCCCCTTTTCCCACTGCTACTTTTCTGCAGTAGGGATGTAAATAAGCTATAGTGGCTCACACCCCAGACTTACCCAGTTCAACATTCCTCTCCAGAAATGGTCCTTCCCAGGCTACCCTCCCAGTTTCTGGCTCAGCAACTCCTCTGCCAGACATGTCACCTTTGTGTCCAACAGCATTTTCTTCCATTTAAGTCATTAATGATATTTTTTTAATCCACGGTAACTTCTGGCAACCACAAACCTATGCCACTGTTTTCCATACTTCAGGGCCTGTGATGAAATACCTCCTTTTGTCTTCAAGTCTGTCAGTACCTTGTTTCATTTAATGTTCTCCTGTTGTGGTATTATTATGAAGAGGAGTGCACCCTCTCCCTATATACCTTCTCTGTATCACTCAGTTTCATAGCCATGTCTTCTGCTCCCCCCTCTGATGTATCTTTTTGCAGGCAGCAGAATCCTTGACTGTTTAGCTGATGGTTTAAGAGATGCTGCTGCAAATCTTAGGTCATTTTCACTATCCCTCAAAATAATCTTTCTTTTTTTCCCAGTTCTGCGATGCCCTCTCAGCGACAGGAGTTCTGAACTGAAAACAGTGGTCAGGACACACTCACACCACGAATTTCTGTAGTAGCACAATGGAATTCCCTTTTTGTGCTTACTTTCTGAGTGTTGCTATTCTATGCTTAACCGCCACCGCAAAGCGAGCTGACATTTTCAAAGACAAATGTTATGAATCTCCTTCCTGGGAGATAATAACAAGTGCTGAATCTGTCACTGTGCCTGTTTTTCTCTCCAAATGCATCTTTTCATGTTTGGCAGCCCTGGATTTCACTAGGTACTGTATCCTCCAGCCTCCCAACAGCTCGAGATCTTTCTGCAAGGCAAATATCCTTCAGAGATGTTTCTTGGCTATACTGGCCTGAGTAACGTATTACCACATGAAAAATTTGTCATCCCCTTCTCACTCCCTTTTTCAATTTCATTTATGAATGTCAAATAGTACAGGTCCTACAACAGATCTCTGGAGGACTGACTTCTATTCTTACTCCTTATTTCTACCTGTAACCATTAATCCACAAAGGACCTTTAATCTCATGCTGTAACAGATTAGGGTTTTTTTGACACTTCAAGAAATATTATTGCAAGTCTTTGGACAATGAGCATGTGCTCACATAACCAAGAGCTCCTTCAAAGGTTCCTGAGGTGCAATTTTCTTCCTGTAAAGTAACACCCCTCTTTCTCTACTATGTCATGCAAACCCACATCTCCACCAGATCTGATTTTTTAATTCAGTTTCTGACAGCTTTTCCAATAAGATTTATTGAGACTCACTAGTCTGTTGTTGATTCTTTCCTGTGCTGTGCTGCTGAGACGCTTCCCAAATGCCAGAGGAACATTTCCCGTGAAGTATTGTTAATTACACACTTCCCAAGCAGAAGTGTAAGGTTCATGTACATTATGCTAAAATCAGTCTTACCAGGAGATAAATAATAAAGATGAAAAAGTCCTTCCTTTATAGCATCATTCCTATGAAGAGGAATAACACGAAGGTCACTCTGCAGTGGTGGCACAGAGCTTGGACTGAACTCCCCTCTGCTTTTTGTCCTGTCACACTGTTTTACATCGTTCCTTGCCCCCAGTGGCTACTCCAGGCAAGAGCAAACCCACCCTGCGGGGATGTAACAATCCGAGAATAGAGGGCAAACCACAACCAGTTTCTACAGCCCTGAGACTAGACTACATTAAAGATGCTTATTCCTGTCTGACTACATAAGTGGTATCTCTGGTCCTTTCAAGGCCCTCATCCCTTGTCTTTTAGAAATAACTTACCATTAAAACAATAACCACTGGGAACAATCCCAGCTCAGGACAGGAGCCTTTCACCTGATGTAAGTGAGTTCATAAAACATACATCAGGTTAAACACGGATAAATGAGAGGAAGAGAACATCAGAGAGTCTTGTTTCTGTTCTTGACCTTGCACAATTCTGCTTTTAGTCTTGTATATGCCAGTTCTCCTCTCCCAGTTCTCCTTCCCCTAAATCTCTCACCAAACACAATTGGCTCAAACTTCATTTCTGCAAGATTTCTCAAGTTCCCCAGGGTACCACATGTGTTGAGATGCTTGCCTGTCTTCCTGAAATAGATTAATAATTTGGGATAGAGCCCTTAATTTTCTGTGTATTAAGTGAAGTAATCACATGCAAGCAATTTATTTCTTTCTTATTTGACCAGTATGCCCTGCACGAACCTTCCTCCCTCCTCACTTAAGAATACAGTTCATGGAAAGGTAGTTTACCTATTTTTTAATTATCACTGCACTACCAAGATTCAGTAATAAACACTGATGTATTAATATTGTTCAAGAGCACAGCCTGAAGGATCAGTTTTGTATCATGCTTTGAAGGTTAATAACATCTGGCTTTGATGGACTGCCAGAGAAATTCTGGGATGGGTAACAGAGGCTGCCCAGCTTCCAGTTGTGAAAAATGCTCACTCACAGACAGCTAGCAGAAGAGGAGGAGAATACAGCCTGTTACATGTGCCTTCTTGCTACCACTCACAAAAGAAGTAATTGGCTGAGAGATGTATTCAAGTAGTTAAGGGAGAACTGCTTGTAATAAGAAGGGGTTTTAATGCTAGAAGTTAGCCACGCTACTGCTAGCAAAGGGGAATTCAGAACATGCTCTCATACATCAAATCTCTGCTATGTTGTTTATGAGCAGCAATTTGAGATCAGGATTGGATTTGCAGAGGTATGCGAACTGTAAACAGTTTGCAGAAATGGCAACCAAGATTCCAGCATGCTTACTGTAGGCCTGGAGAGGTTTGTGAGGCATTATTGTTCTTTAAACTTAATTACCAGGTACAGTTAAATCCTAGGCCAGATTTTTGTCTTACATCATGCAGGGAAGGCTGAATTTGATCTTTAGAAGGCATGTCAGTCAGTTGCTGGGTATCTCATATGCATGGTCAGCATCAGATATGCTCCCTTAATGCTATTCCAACACTGCCAAAGGAATCTCTCTAATATGTTACATTCAGCCCTGAGATGAATTCAAATAACTATGGCAAGGTCCTTGCCTAGAGCCCTATGCAGAGGAATCTTCTTACTAATACAGCTTCAGCCAGAACAGAAAATACGGGCTCTCTCATAATGCTTTGGAAAAATTGGAAATGGTTTTATGCACTACTAATGTGTAAACTCAAAGTGCATGCTTTGGAGAGGCAACAAAACCCATATGCACAATCACAGCAAGTGTAGAATGGAAGTCCAGGCTTGCAGTTCATTGAAAGACCATGAAGGAAAGTAGGCCTGCTGTCACTGGGCTTAAGATGCAAGTGAGAGATTCCACCTATCAGAAAAGGCTCAAAATACCCTGTGTTAACTAACGTATTACCAGACAAAGCAAGGCAAAAATACAGCTTGAGGTCAGTGTTTTCAGTGTTCAGTATCCCAGGTTTTGGCTCAATACAAACTTGCAGCCATTTCTAAAGATATGACCTGCCCGAGAAACTCCAGTCAGCGTTCAGCATTTGCCTTGCAGAGCATACAGTGCATAACTTCAGCACTCTCAGAACCTCCCCTCTCGGTAAAAATCTACAAAAGTGTGCTATGGCAGCAATAGTAATCGTAGAATCATAGAGTCACAGGATATCCTGAGCTGGAAGGGGCCCATAAGGATCATCAAGTCCAACTCCAGGCAATAAGTGGGGATCTGTAAGTTTAAAATAGTGCTAGCTGAAATAGCAGGCGAGCATCATGTAAACGTTTCTGCACTTTAAATTCTGATGTCAGGCATTTGGCCCTTAACGCAGCCAACATTTCTGCAAGCCACTTATGTAACACAGGATGAGCACCGGACTTCACAAAGAAACGGAAAGCGAGTTTGACAACCCAGAATTATCACAGCGAAGAAACAAAAGGGAACCCGGGCGCACCTTAGCGCCTTAGCAGCTTCACAACGCGCAGGGTCCGGCTCCGCAGCGCTCAACTACGCGAGCAGAAGCGGTTCGAGGCCGGGCTTGTCGTTGGTACGGAGCGGCGCCGGCGTGAGCTGCGAGGCCTGGCGCCGTGCGCCTGGCCGGGCCGGGCTGGGCCGGGCGGCGGCCGCAAGAGGGAGCCGCTGGGCCGTCCTCCGTTTCTGGCCTTGCTCCGCTCTGAGCCGGCCGCGGCCCGCTGCAGCGTTCCCCGCTCTGCCCACAGGCCGGACTCCCTCTCCGGAGTCGTTTTACTCACCAGGGAGGGTCTGGCTGCGCTGGTGCCCAATGCTAGAGGCGTTCTGTCCTCAGAGAGAAGACGGCGTGAGCCGGGGGAAGCCGTATCATGGGCGGAAAGGCGGTATATGAGAGACCCCGAAACAGCACGGCGAAGGGCACATCCAGGACAGGGGTACGGGGGTGGAGGGGTGAGCAAGCACAACATTCCGGCCTAGGGTGCTGTTTGCTCCACTCTTGTTAGGAAGAGACGAAAGGAGGAGAAAGGCTGAGCGGGAGAGTCATTACAGAACTCTTACAGATGTGAAGTTTTAGGATGCCGGTTTCTAGCTACTTCTAAAAGTTATACCCTTTGCCCTCATTTTTTCTTACAGTCATTAGAAGAATTTTTTCCTTAGAATCCAATGAGCTGATGCTGATTATTAGATGGGAGCACTTTCCAGATATTTTACATGAGGCAGAATAATTTCAAGATGGTTTGGGGTTTGACTTCCCCTGGTTGAGATTCTCATATTACCGACATGGGCTTTACTTTCATTATAACTTTTTTGAAATTGATGGAGTTGTTCCAAATTAAAATGGGCGGGGGAGGGGGAGGGAGGGAAGAAAATTTGGTCTTTAGAACAGAAAAAGAGTTAAAAGTTGCTAGCAAGTTTTTTTTGTATTTTGTTCTGTTGTTCTGCTGTTCTGCTTACAGAGTGATCTGTCCACAACATAGAATTATTCCCTCGGCGGTCCAGTGTTTTTTAAATGTTATGTTAATGTACAACCCTTGTGCTTCTCAGTAAAAGATACTGAAGATTGAAGCAGAGTAATGCAGTAATGTCTTTGGAAGTTTTTAAGGATTTTCTCCCACAAGTGAACTTAAATATTAGTTATCAGAGGTGTTAATTGCCCTATTTGCGTGAATAGGTTGTGCCTGAAATCTGCTGTCAACACTTGATTGTATGAATTGACTTCAGTGCTGCTGGACTTACCTCACACTGCCCAAAGTGCCAGAAGTACTACCTGCCAAAACATCTCCAGCTCCACCTCTTTGTCTTTAATGTTCTAGTTACCGCCTTCTAATACAAAAATACCTGGGCTTACTGCTGCAATCAGACCACTCTGGTGAAACATTGTGTGGAACCTACCTCAGATACAGTATTTCCCTCAGGCACAGAGCTGAGCAGAGTATGAAGGTTTGTGCTTAATTTGGAAGCCTGCATGTAACCTCACAGTAGTTTTTCATAGAATTAGGTGCTTCCTAAACCTGTTTCTAATTTAAGACTTTTGGACTTCTTACCTTTTTGCAGAGATTGAGGTTGTAAAAGGAATGTAAAAGCACAGTCCTAAATATATCAGGAATGTTGACAATGCAGTATGTAATTCCTTCAGTTAGTACTGGCTTTCACAAATATTTGTGGTGCCCATGCAGCTAAAGTCTCTTTGAACAGAGAACAGAAGAAACACCGGATACAGCCTTTGCTTGCATTGTCTTCCTAGCCACACTGCCCACTCCAGTCATTCTCGATTTTTTCAAATGCCAATTAACAGGTGTGAGAAATGCTACTTCTTACCCAGAGACCGTTGTCTGCATAACAGCGATACTATCTTGGCAATCCAGTCTGCAGCATAAATATCATGGTGTTTGCGCCCATGGGGCCCGTGGAGTTTACAACTATGCTGTCAAGATCTCTGGGTTGGGATAGTCCTTGAAGTCCTGCCAAGACGTAGGGGACTCCGGTGCTTTTATGTGCTCCCAAACACAGCTCTGGCTCCAGGAGTCGACACTCTTGTCAGGCTGAGTGATGGTGTGAATCTCAACCCTGGAGCTGAGATTCCAGTGGGGAGTGTGGCAGTGCATGCTTGCATGATGATGCCAGAGAAGCAGGTGACACTGGCAGATAGCTGCAAGGAATAGTAACTGGGTGGCTTCTTGTTACATATCCTCAGAACTTCACAGGATGGAATTAGAGAGAGAGGAACAGTTATAAAATGAGGTTACAAAATCCGGATGTCCTGATCAATTTGAGACAGTTGCAAGGTACCTAACACTGCATGCACAGGCAAGAACAGCATTCAGCACTGGGTCAGGATCTGTTTGCATCATATTTTGACTAATCCAAGGATTAATCACATTGCAAGTCAATGAGCTGTTACGCTCTTCCAGGCTCTCCAGAGACTGCCTGGAGAGAAAAGAAGGGGTCGGTATGTCAGAATGATGACACGAAGAGACACGGAGCAAGTATGTTTTCCTTGTAATAAAAAACTACACCAAAGTATTTCAACACAGTTTGGAAAGAAAAGCAAGAGTTAAAAGGGCAAAGTTTATCTCGGCCACATCCCAAAAAATCAGAAGTGTTACATCAGTCCTGAATTTGACCCTCTGTATATACGATAAACGGAGACAAAGAGCAGCAGTTCACTTTTGATAGTTAACAGGAATCCCAAAGACTTCGAAATTGACACGACTCTTGCAATACATGGTATCGCTGGCAGGATTCTGTGCATTACCTGCATTTCTGCTGCTGTTTGGCCATGAATACTGATATAGCACGCCTGCTTTTCGACTAGGCCAGAATTTAAAGGTAGGTCCAAACAGGATTTAAATGGCAGTGTTCATTCTACTGACAGCTGGCTCTGATTTTGTAGATATCCTGCTACCTACCACAAATAAACAAGCTAAAATCTTTTAGCTTAACCGTAGAAGCTCTGCTGACAGTCGAGTGGTTCTGTCACTGTCTTTGTTTTTGGTCTGTGTATCCAAGGATGGCATTTACCCCCGCAACAATCTTTGCAGATGCCTGTATCCGCACCAGCAACCAGCCATGCAGTCCTAGAATGCTGAGGGAGGCTGCTAGACTCTGCTTCTGAAAAGCTTTTCTCTTGTGGTTCACCACTAACACAAGGCTTAGTATCCAGATAAGGCAAATATCAACAGCAGAAAACATATCCGAGAGATATCATTAATGGACATACTGTTCTTTCTCCTTTACTGACTTTCAGGAAGAAATGCATTTAAGTAAGTGCTCGTTTGAAGCAGTTTTTGCAGTAAACAAGTCTTTCAAGTGTCACTGATCTCTTTAAGACTGTGAAATAAATCCATGTTCAGGGTCAGTTCTGCAATTTACTTGGTATCCTTAACATCTGATAGAGAAAGACTGTTATAATGAAACACTTTTGACAGCATTGTCCAAACTCCTTTAGTGGACTGGAAGGTGCTGAACACCCTTCTGCTCACCAAAAGTAGCAAAAATTCACATAAATTACAGGTTCATATCCAACATGCTGTTTTCCCTGTTAAGATTCATTTTGAGCTCAATTCTACAAGGTATTGTCTATTTACTGGAAACCTGTAGTTGAAATACAGAATTGAGGGTATTCAGTAGCCTGTCAGACATTCACGGCCCCTTGTAAAATTGAGCTCCTATGAAAAGCACTTTAAGGGACGATTTCTTTATAAAAATGGAATAAAGCAAAGCCAAATTCACCTGTCAAAGTTATTCCTTTGTAAAGGACCACACAAAATTACTCAGTTAAGTTAAACCTGTGAACTGAAATCAATGTTGTACTACTGAAGGATAATGAAATTTATACCAGAGTTGTGTACAGACACCTTTAAATTCCACGTAAAACTATTTAAAGGACTGGTTTGTGTCTTAGCACATGTTCCCAATGAAACAATCACATACTGTCCAACCCGACAGGTTAATGAGAGGTTCCCTGCAAAGGAAAAGCAGGTTGTACTTGTACAATACAGCATCCTGTACTTGTAACATTTAATTCGATGTTCACAGTAAATACATGTAGGCTGACTGCTAAACGTTGGCTTTTCCTGGTGACCATCACTCAGTGGGTTACATTTATAAGATTAAAATTGAAAGATTGCCCCCAGGACTCTCAGAGATGGTAGGATGAGTTTAGATTTAGCTAAACCAAGATCTTCAGTGAAGTTGTACAAGATAAGATTTGGCCTTTCAAAAATCCCTGCTCTTGTCCTGGAGTTAGAGTGGTGATGCCCACACCGAGGACCTGCAGCGCTGCCGGGCACTGCTGCTTCCCGAGGTCACTTGCCCATGGGCTACCTCTGTGCCAGCCCAGCACAGCTCCAGAGCTAGACTACATCCCAGCCACCATCTCTGCTTTTACATCTGCAGTCAATAGAAGACTGCACTGTGCTGAAATACATGCAACAGAGCCCCTGGCTGCAGGAAAGATGTATTTCATTTATTTCCTTCCATCTTTAAAGAATTTTATATGGAAAAATATTTTGGGGTTTGTTTTTCTTAAAGACATTTGCAGAACAATCTGTCCTGGCCCTCAAATTCCTTTTATTTCCTCTTCAGGATGTATGTATTTATTAGCACACTAAAAGCGTTTCCTTGGCTTTCTTCATCAATATGAGCCTGTATTCTGCTGCATGGTGCTAAGTGAAACATACTAAATAAAAATATTTTTAGAGAGCAGCCCAGTATCACTCACATTTGAGCAGTTTATGGACTCGGGTGTCTGCGACCAGCAATCTGCTCTAATCCCATGCCTGTGTAGGTCATAATCTCGACCAGACAACTGCTGCTGACACTGTTCATTGCATGGTGTGCTGACTCCATCCCGGTGGCAGTGGGTAAATGATACTGCCACCCACAACCAGCTGTTCTGCCCACGTGGCAGCCTGCTACCGAGGTGGTCTGCAGAGACATGGCAGCCACCTCCAAACACAGGACAGTGTGCCCTCTGGAGCAGGGGCATGTCTCTCTTTTGTTACGCAGTCAGACGTGCCAGTCTGGGCCTTGGCTCAGACATCCAGTTTATAATGCAACCCAGACCAGTGAAAACATGTCCACCACAACCGTGGAATTGCAAATGAGTAAATTCTCTGCAACAATGCTCTCAAGGCTGGAGCCGAGGCTAATCTCGAGTCAGGGCCCTACTTAGGTCTTGTAAATCCTGATTTTCTTCTCAAGCTGTCCTAGGACTTCAAAGGCTGCTGTATAAAACTTTGTTCAGAATAGCTATGCTCTTGCTGGCCACGGCACTTCACTGAGGTGAATCTGCACCACAGGCACACAACTCCCTGCCTTATGATCCTTCCAATATTCTTTCTGCCAAGATAACTGGAGAAGTTATTTCCTTAGAGACATGGGAGTGCTGTGATAGTCTCACCACCCCATTCCAGATGTTCACAAATGTAGGGCAAATTTATTTCAACATCAGGGCACGACCCAGAAATGTGTTAGTACTCAGCTTCGTGCCTGCCATCATTGGATGCACTACTGAACCTAAGTGGAAAATTCACAGTTAAGAGTATCTTCCTATGGAAGAAGTTTGCAGGATTCTCTTTATTCAGGACTTATATTTCAGAAAGGTGAATACTGTAAGATAGTGACTACATGTCTTTGTCCAGCTTCATTCACCCTATATCCTACTTTACACCAGTCCATTGGAAGGGAAAGGAATATGAAACCATATGAGGTTCCAAAATGAGCAGGTTTTACTCATGCTGTGGTTCCACCGTTCTCAGAGACAAGAAGGCAGTTTTTCTAGTGCTGGACACAGGTGAGATGTAGATGGGGGAGGAAAGCTGAAAGCTGAAGGTGAATGAGGAAACAGAGTGGAGTAGTTGAGGACATCAGGAGGTCACCTCTCATGATTACTGAAACTGTGCTTTGCTCACTAAAGAGGAGGAAAGTATTTGGGAATGTCTTTTATTCAGCAACTGTTCCTAAAGTGTAAAAAGCTATGCCTAGCCAAAATCTTTCTATCCAGCTGTGGCTGAACCTCCGCAAGACAGTATTAACCAGGGAGAATCACATTACTACAATTACAGTGGCTGATAACTGCTTCCTCTGTGCAGAAGTACAAGGTACTCCTTCGAAGCTATCCAGCCCAGCTTGGTCTAAGCCTCCCTTAGCTCTCTGGGACACTGCCTTCCCTTAAGAGCTGGAACAATCCCAAAATCTAAATTTTTCTAAGAGTGATTTAGGACCAGGAAATTTTCTGGACTAGGAATTCTGAAAACAGCCAAGCAGCTACAGACTCTGTGTCCTTGACAGAACAAGGGGAAACAGTCTTAAACTGCAACAGGGGAAGTTTAGGTTGGATGTTAGGAAAGATGTCTTTACTGAAAGGGTTGTTAGATATTGGAACAGGATGCCCAGGGAGGTGGTTGAGTCATCAGGTGTTTAAAAGAAGAGTAGATGTTATACTTGGTGACACAGTCTAGTGCTGGACCTAGTAGGGCTGGATAGATGGTTGGACTTGATGGTTTTGAAGTTCTTTTCCAACCATAACCATAACTATTCTATTCTGTTCTGTACTATTCTATTCTATCTTTGGGCTGTATCAGCTGTTACTGGACACCACTGGTCAGCTGAGGGATGGGTAACAGTTTGCTTTAGGGTACTGTGGCAGGGAACAGTTTCTTTTTTCTTTAAAAGAAAAAAGTCACCCCTAGTGCAACCCTCCCATTGCCAGCACAAGGAAATTCCTTTGCTTTCAAAGCCAGATGATGTTTGGCACTTTCAGAGTGGAGTCGTTCTCCATACCATCTGCCCACTGAGCACATTTCCACAGACAGCTAATGCAGAGCAGGAATGAAACATAAATCACACACTACCTCAATACACAGAATCTTCCCTGC
Source organism: Hypotaenidia okinawae (assembly GCA_027925045.1). Lineage (NCBI taxonomy): Eukaryota > Metazoa > Chordata > Aves > Gruiformes > Rallidae > Hypotaenidia > Hypotaenidia okinawae. Next base: position 17,514,358 of record BSDF01000005.1, on the reverse strand, counting down.
CTAGACCAGCCCTCTGATGAAATGGATGCCTTGCTGCAGTCAGCCTCAGCAGTTACCTTGTGTTAGAAAAGGTGACCAGGTCAGCAAACTGTCTGAACACAGAGCTGGCAATAGCGACCTAGTCCTCAGCTAGAGACAGGTCTAGACCAGAATGTATGCTTAGAATGCAAGTTTAATCCTCATTTTAAGGACTGGATTATTTGAGAGAAGAACAGGTACTGTATCCACAGCATAAAAACCCAAACAAAAATCCATTCTTTTCAGTAAGAAGATGAGGTTCTGACTCATCCCATGCACCCAAAAATAAATATAATTCAAGCCTTTTGTTTATCTAGCTCTGACTTATTGTATGTGTTACTGTGTCTAGTCTTACTGTGGGAGGACTTCTAATTCTTGTTTCTTAGGACATGAAAAAAACCAAACCCTCCTAATCCAATTTTCCTCCTAATTCAATTCAGAAATTTGCATTCAGTTCCCAGGAGTGTTCTAGCTTTGAGCTTTAGAAAATGAGGAAAGTGTTTGAACTTTGGAAATTACTTGCATCATTAGTTTTAGCAGATGCACAATACAGTAATCATCACAAGTGCTGAAACACTCATGTAGCTGGCATTTTATTTAAAAATGGAAAGATACAGATGGGCTAATCCCTGCAAAGTGCACATGCATCACCACAGATGACTTTTAATTCTTAGTCTGTGGTGCCCAACAGAACAAATATGTGGGCATTAATGATTTCCCCCACAGTGTGCTCCAGTGGGTAACCGTGCCAGCACAGCATTTATTCTGGTTGAGTAAAACACTCTGAGCGAGTAACATCAAAGAATCTACAAGGTTGGTAGTTGAGACTTTTTTCAATTCTAAGATGCACCCCAAGGATCAATACAATCTGCGAATATACAAGAATCTAAAATAGGCTGGTGTGGGACAGCCCCCAACCGATAAAGTTAATGCACAGGTACAGAAAAAATGCTTAGATCTCTGAAAGTACTGCTGCTGTGATTTTCAGACATGCCTCCTGACTCTACTTACAATGTACAGCAAGTATCAGCTGCACTTATGGATATCAGGCCTCAGAAAACTGGAAAGATGAGTTAAACAGAGGTGTTGACATTTTGTCTGACATTGTGGATGACACATGCAGCCAGATCACTAAGTGAATAAACAGAGCTTTTTATTTTCCCTACAGCCATGTGAGCTCTGGTTATTTCTGAAACACCTGCAAAGCCTCTGTGGAGCTTAAAATAAGTGTCTCACAGAGAAAGTTTGACTTAAACACACTCTTGCATGTGGGATCTGATTTTGGAAGAGATGGGCCAACAGTGCTATTAGAGAGACATGCCAAATAACTGTAAGCTTGAATATGTACCAGTTAACATCAAATCCCTTGTTCATCAGGGAAAGTGCATGTGTGCACTCCTCATAAAATGCAGGGCTACACATTAAAGCAGGCAAAGCCCACACAGAGCTTCCTTTGCTTTCTATTTCTGAAAACATTTGGAGTGAAAGAGAGAATCTCTTTACCCCACTGCATATTCCACAAATAAAATTATCACAACTTGCATAAAAGCAAGTTACAAAGCAGCCATTTCATTGCTCATTAGGAGCCTCTGGAAAACGCTGGTACCATAGCCTACAGGTAAGATGATGCTTCTTCCTGGAGCCATCAGCCTGCGCGGTACACTGCTCCTTCCAGCACAGCTCCTGGTCCAAGAGAGGGCAGTGAGTTGACCCCAGCTGGGAAGCAGTTGTTTCTGCTCCTTCTCTAGAGGTTAGTTTGAAGGATTAAATGGAGCCAAAAACAAATGAGCTGCTTAGGTTGTACTGCCTGCTCCTGGGTATGCCGGGGAATGTGCCAGAGGGGCCTTCTTTCTAAGGAAAGATCTTCACCCCAATATATCCAAAAAAACATTTGGTGACAGACATACTGTCCACCTTCTCGGTCATAAGGGAAAAACATTCCTTGGGATTTGTTTATTGCAAAGAAAACAATTACTTTTGCTTGTAGTAAAAGACAGAACCACCTTCACACCTGCATTATTTCTTTCTAGTTCCTTTGCCATCCAGAGGGAAGCAGGATGTTCAATGACATGACAGTTAATTAAACATTCTTTACCCCATAAAATCTGTGGGAAGCTGTTTGAGAGACAGGAGGGTTTAGTCTTATACAGGCTCAGGTGCAAAAGCAGCTGATACTCTCCTCTTGTGAGATAAAGATGTCAGCCAGATAATTCAAATGTGCAGATTCTTAATTTTGGAATTCATGCCCTGGAGAATAGGCCACAGGTACTTCAGAACCCAGGGCAAGGGGGAGGAGAGGACCAAGCCTAGAAATGGTGTTAGCTGCAAAATCACAGCCTGGCAAATCATGGGTAGCCTGCAACTGGGTCTGCTGCTCACCCTTAAAATTAACCAGCGTTCACAATAAATGTCAGGTCCCGAGAGTCTCACCTAGTGCCAGAGAAGGCAGTGGGAGGTCTGCTGCCACTACATACCAAATGTCCTGCATATGAGTACTGACTGGCTTTATTTAAAAAAAAAGAAGAAGAAGAAAAGAGAAAAAACCAAACCAAACCACACTATCTCTTATCTTCCCTTTTAAATGCAGCCTGGCAATGACCTGTCTCCATGGGAGGCAGGCAGTGCTGTCTGGTTGTGACTGAACCTGAACAAGGAAAGGGAGGTCTGAGCCAACTGCAATATTCTCTCCCCAGCACTTCTACCTCTCTTCCAGCGTGTCTGTTATTAAGAACTTGGTATTTTCATAACAGCTGGATAATGGGCAGTGGGTGTTTCTGTGGCGACATATTGAGAGCTCAAAGATTAATGTGTCATTTTACTGTTTCCATTCTGATATCTCTATGCTGACAAATGCTTGGCAGTCTTACCATCCCATTAGTAATATTAAATACTGTAAACCTGGGGTTTAGGGATATATAAACCATTTTAAAATTGAATGTGACCAATAAAATGCTCTCTGGGCAGTTTTCCAATGCAAGCACTCTCCAGGCTTACTATCAAAATATGGCATAGAAAAGAGCTACCAGATATTTCTTTCGTAATTGAAGGTAAGAGATGTGAGCTTTTGGGGCAGTCTTTTATGAACAAGCAGAGAGATGAACATGCAGATATTTCTGGTTTCAAATAATATTAGAACACGAATCAGTAACATTCGGAGGAGCTGAATTTCCCATCACTGCTGGATAGAATCTTTGGCTGAGGAAGCCTCTCTGTTGTATCGCTCTGTTCTGACAAACTCGCTTCTCTCATCCATAAAAGATGGCATTGTTTTCTTCAAAGAAAACTCAGAGTAAAGTCCAGTGAGCAATGAAAAGAGCTGAATAAGGCCTGGGTGGGGCTATCTCTTTGATACAAAAGCCTTTCTTTTACTAGTGTAAGGCTGAGATGAGTTAGTCACCACCGTGACCCCTGTTCCAGTACACTTTCTCCAAGCTCATCCAATGAGTCAATGAGCAAAGTGGGCTGAGAACACAGGAGTCAAGTCCTACAAGAGCAGTAGTTCTACTATATTTACCCAGGCTCTTGTGACTCTTAAAGCCTTTTTTTTTTCTTTTTACTGGGGAACATCACCAGGCAGCCCAAAGCAGGCATTATTTGAGAGCTCATACAAAACAAAGTGTGTAGCAGGTCAGCATCTCGAGACAGGGAGCAGAGAGGTGGGAGTGCTGCAGAGGGCATTGGGAAGAGTACAGAAATTCATCCAAGAGTCACGATGAACTGAATGTTTAAACATCTGCTGAAGGGAGAAATAAAAAAAAAAGGATTCAATCCACAAATGAATGGGGCTGGAACATGACCCCAGAAAAGGTCACTAAAGCACAGAGGTACTTTTCCACTCTGTTTGGTTTAGACACTAGAATGCAATCAGGACGCTTGGCAGCTCTGGGTTTCTACAAGCACCTTAGTAGCATTACATTCAGATGTATATATATTGTGCCTTATGTTTCAGCCATAACAGGATCTTTTCTCTGCCCTTCATAAACAATGCATGATCTTTTCCCACATCATTTCTATTTCAGTAGAAATACAGAGGTCTGGTTATTGGTCTTGACTTCAGTAAGCTGCTTCCCTCTATATATGGGCTGAGGCACACAAGATGCTTGGCTGCTTCTGGACACAATCTGAACCTGGACTCAAAATGATACAAGCAGGAGCAGATTTCCTGAGACCTACTTCATAGGGGAACTTCCAAAGAAACTTCAAAGAGAAGAGCAAGTGCTTTGAAGCAACCCAAAAAGAACCCTGCAAAGCACTGACCACTGCTAGTACCTGTAAGGTTTGAGGGTGAGATGAACTTGTTGGGCAAGTAGGTGAACTGGAAATGGCTTAGTAGCTCAGCTGTGCTTAAATTTAAATAGCCAAAACTTACCTTCTCACCTCACTTACCTTCCCTTATAGTAATGCAAGGTCTTTACTTGAGTGTAGAGTCGATGGCACTAAGCCCTCAACAAATATGGTTTAAGAAACACCACTGAGAAAACACCATTGAGAAAACAAGATGCAACAAGAAATCTTCCAAACAGAATCTCAGGACATATAAAGAAAACTTGAGGATTCTAGATTGTCACTAAATATTAAAAGAAAGGATCACAGCAATGTCAGTGCTAGAAAAGGTACATATAGCTTTGATCTAGAAGTATCTTCAGAAGAGTTGCCAGTCTGGAAAACCATTACAATAAAACAGGAGCTCATGTGGACACTAACACATGGGTCCCAACCCACATGGGTCCCAACCCATGTGTCCCAACCCATGTGTCCACAGATGACTGCTTAAACATGGAGCTTATGGACAACTAGATACAGTGAAATATGAATAAGTTTGGCTTATTCCTCAAATCCACAAGATTTTAATAGTGACTAGATATTGTTGTTTACACGTGTCATTCTTTAGGAAGGTCTCTTTACAGAGGCTTGTGGGACAGGGTGTGGACTGAGAAGCTGAGAAGCAGAGCTGCTTACTCTTCTCCTCTACATGTCCTTTCTCTAGGACACTCTGCCACGCTCAGAAGTTAATCACTGCGTTTCACCTATTCAGACAGCAAAGTAATCTGACTTGGCATCTGCTGTTGCCATTCAATAACTGTTTCCTCTCCTATGTCCATAAGCCATTGTTAAATGAACAAGGTGACTTCCTATTTCTGTCCTCCTTCATGACCCATGAGCATGACTTGTTTTGATGGATGATTTAGACCTTTTCCAGAAATAGGTGTCCCCACTGCTGGCCTCTCCCAGTCTCTTCCTGCCTCCTGTAACAGCAGGACTGTGGAAGCCATGCTAGTGGTGGCACTACAAAGGGGAGAGATTGTGGGAGGCAAGTGATGTCACTGCACACACGAGGAATACACACAATGGGGACTTCTTACCTTACTCTTCCCTCCTGAGGACAGGAGTGCCCAGGAGCCAGGTGGACTCATTCACAAGCCAGGTTCAGCCTGCTCTGCAAAACCATCTCGTGGCAGAAGATATCCAGCTAAAAGCTGCGCAACACAGACTCAGCTGCCCACAAGTTGGCCAGGACTCAGGAAGCCCCAGAGCTGGATTTAAAAACCTGTTCTCACTGACTGAAAATAATGCTTTTAAACCTGGGGACACTGTCAAATGGGGACTGATTAGCAGAAGTTCACCACTGATTTTGGAATGTAATTGCCTCCTATCACTAGAGGTTAATTTCAGTTAAATAGATCACAGCGATATCCTTTGAGTCTGGGTAAGATGATATAAGATGAAGCTGCCAGTTCAGTGATTTAAAATTAGAGCAATGCTCTCCCTCCTTCAGGGCCCCCAGCATCATTCTTGCTACCACATGCTAACCCCGCTGCAATCTGATTCTGTACCCAACCAAGAATTGCTATGCTCAAGTGGGAGGCAATGAGAACACAAGCACCACTGTTACAAAAGTCAACGAGAATTTGCTTTATTGCAAAAAGTATAAACAAACATCAGGATCTGTTTCTGGGGCACCATGACAGCCCTGTGGCCATCTCCTGTGTACCAGCATTTGTTTGTAGGTCAGGGATGTGCCCTCTCTTGAGGAAAAGGAGAAGTCACCAAAGACAGTGAAAGACAACGGTTATGAGCAGCTCCTCTCCATCTGGAAGATATGAATGGGCACCAAAAGCACCAAAAGGCTGCTAGAGGATAACCACCCTTTTATTAAAACAATGATAGCTAAAGAAAGGTAGGAGAGGTCCAAACAAGCAACTCAACTGCCTGTCACAAATTATTACTAACCCAGCTTGTTGAAAAGCAAATCTTATTCAGATCTGTGGTGGTCTAATACTCAAGGTAGGACAGCTGTGGTGCCCTCCTTCAACACACCAAAGCCCACAGGGTTTGCTCACCCCTGCCTGGAGATGCCAACTCTGCCCATCCACAGGCAGAATAACAATGCCATGGCTGGTGATCTGGCCCTGGGTCCTCGTCACTTAGACCCCAAAAACTGATTTTTGGCCAGGAGAGTACACAGGATTCTGGATCCTGGGCAAAATTTGGGTGGTTTCTTATTCTGAAAAAAAGCCTTTTCTTTTAAATATCAGAGCTCAACATCCCCTGTGTATGTATGCAGACACAGTACAGCAGAGCCATATCCAGATACTTCCCAGGTATACTGGACCAACATAACTCAGATTCCACCGGCTTTTATGGCGCCTTTCCATTTCCTGTTGTCTTGTTATATGACAGGTCCTAAAGTCCCCATAAGCTCTGAGCCATGTTTTGAAGCCAGAGCAAACAGCTCCAGTGTACCTAAGGTGAAAAGGCAGTGAGAGACTATGTCATACACGCAGCTAGGACTGGAATCAGCAAACTGTCACTCACATACCACTCATATGGTATGTCAATCTCTGGGTTAACACATATCCAGAAAGCCCATCCAGCTTTTAGAATTATCAATAGTAGCTCATTTTCAGTGGTGACAGCATGTAGCACAGCAGCAATCCTAGATAAATCACTTCCCTTCTTCCCTTTGTCTGCCTAGAACTTGTAAATGACAACCCCCCTGCTTTTATGCTCTGCATCATTTTTAAGGATATAATTTTACCTTTCTCAGTACTGACTAAATTCCGAATCCTAGAAACAGTTATTAATTTATCTCTGCCCTGATAATGTTTTCCTCTTTGCTCAAACTTCTTCCATAACTCCCTTTAAAATGCTCGCTTTCAAATTCTTTCTTGTCACATGGTCTCACTCAAAACTTTACTAGATTCATCTTGAAATCTTGACTCACTTCTACTCTCATGGAGATCTGAGCAGAGAGACAGAGGCACTGCAGTCAGTAGAACAATGTAAAATTCTTTTGAGAGAAAAGCCAGATGGAGGGAGACACATGAATCCTGGGCATATAAGGACACACTTGCAAGATTGACCCTGAGGGGTTTCAAAAAGAGTTAATACTGTCTCTGAATTGAAAACTCTGTTTTATGCTAGTAGCACATAAAGCTTTTCACTCTTCTGTGTGGTCGCTTGCAACTTATCAATAAGTATTTGCCATACATTTTTCAAATAAGTGACCTTCATACTCTCAGTTCAGCATGCACTGTAAGGGCTTGTCCAGCAAGATAAGTCTGTTGTTTAATAAAACTGCTGTTATCAGTAATCTGAGAAATGCATGGTCATGTCCTTTCCCTGTGGATCATGTCCTTTTTATTGCTTTGTTCTGTAGAGGCTGTGCTGTAGAGGCTGAAGGAGGGACAGCTGGGACAATTGGTAAACTTTCCCCACAACTTCCATCGGAAAAGTTTCATCTGTGATCTTAATTTAACCTTGTAATATTTCGGGATTGCTATCCTTTTCACCTACAAATCAAAGTCCCTTCTCCCACCAAAAGGAAATTTTGCTGTCCAAGCCTGATGTTATTATAATGGCAAATGGAAGAGTTTCACAAAAGCAGCCAGAAGTCTGTGCATCATATCTAAAGTGACATAACTCATAGCAGACCTGGACGTTTCCCTCATAGCTTCAAAGCAATCAGGAGGAAAAGGTTTTGAAACTATATCAGCATCTTTGAGGGGAAAATGCTTCCATACTGAGAATGAAAGTCAGTCTGAGCACAAATATGGGCCATCAGCAGTGCCAGGAACAAGAACTATCAGCTAGACGTAGCACAGCCTTCCGGTGTAGATTGGGTCCACTTTAGTTGGACAACTCTCCCTAGGACTAGCCCTCAGAGAAGCCACTTATCATTTGCAGAGCAGCCTAGTAGGGCACAGTGGGGCAGAACCAAGTGCCTGCTGATGATCCTGAGAAAAGCCTGCAATGTGACACTCCGGCCTGGAGCACCTCCTTTCCCTGGCGCCAGGGTCACACTTGCCTAAGTTGAACTCCAGTCAAAGTGTGGAGCTGCGCCAAAACTCAACACCATGTTTGTTGTGTACTGTCACCTCCCAGCAGGACCTTTGCGGTGTGCAGTTTGCTGCTGTTCTCTTTCCTAGCTATGGGTCTGCAAAGACATTAGGAGGACAGGAAACATTCCCAAATGTCCTCTGAAATAGAAAAGGACACACACGTCTCTGCTTTCCCCTCCTTGTCCTGTGCCTGGGCACTGGAGGCCTCTGACCAAGGCTTATTGTGGCTAGTGCATTTGAACTCAAAGCATGAGTATTTCAGTCTTCCCCCAGTAATGTCTGAGGTGGCTTTTACCAAATGTTGCACTTCAGTGCATGACCAAACTTGCTAAAATCCACGAAGCAACAGATCACACGTGTCTGAGATGCTGAAAGGGAAAACGGGATGTCCCCTGACATGAAACAGGCAGTCCAGGCACACACACAAGAGAAGGAATGACGACATTAAAGAGTTAATACAGACCAGTTAGGATACTATTTTTGGACTGCCCTCTGTGAAGAGACAGCAGATTTTCCCAGCATGTCAGTGACCTTCTCTTGCCTACACATATCTAAGGCTGCTCACAAGCATTTGCTCATGAGAGTTATCACTGGAGCCTTTAACAGGCCTGTATAACCAAACATTACATGGAAGATGGGACACTAAAAGGACAGGGTGAAGGAATTTGTTAACTGATTCATCACTAACACTGTTTTGGCATGTACTTGTGACATCGGATAATAAAATTTGCATGGCACTGTTTTATATCAGAGGAATTTACTGTTTGGGAAGCTGCCATGAGAACAGCTCTGAAGAGAACTGCTCATGAGAGCGGTGCCCACGGGAGCAGCGCAGCAGCCTGGCCCCAGCACGGCAGCTTGCCCAGGCTCACTGCAGGCAGGGTGATGTCTGCCTCCCGTCTCTGCAGAGTACGGGCAGCGTCCTGCCAATAACACAGTGCTGCTTTTGAGGAATGGGCTGGGATCTAAGTAACTACTGTAGTTGTCCATGTACCATTGGACATGAATGGTTTAGAGTCGTTACCCAAATATGATGGGTCAAGTTGGGAAGGTCCTGAGTCCCATCACGCCAAAGAGCAGTGACTTATCTCTCCGTGGAGCAGGGATAATTGATGAGAGTTTAACACAGGGTGGCGTTTTCAAAGGTGCCTATGGGATTTCAGAGGATGATGTAAGAAAAAGCATACCCCAGTTACTCTGCATTTCCAGAGATCATCATTCGAACTCAGTAGCCGTTTTCAAGTCCTGTTTCTCCAAGACTTAAGCAGTATTATCCAGCAACCCCTCCGAGTTCAAACAGTCCTTTAAAAGATTTGGAGATTTACTTGTTTATAGAAAAACAGTTCTTCCATTGCAAAATTCTGCACACGGAGTAAATCACATCGTTTCGTGATTCCTTTTGCAATTTGTCTGGAAAACGGATACAAAAGACTGCCAGCTGACCACAGCCTGGAGCCTCTCCTGCGCAGCACACGGTGGGTGGCAGCAGAGGCCCGGCAGACAGGGCAGCAGCCGCCTGACTCACAGAGATGTTTACCTAGACACAGCAGATGTTGCACAGGGTGACTTCTGTTGTTTTGTCCCGTTAAAAAAAAAAAAAATAAAAAAAAAGAGGAAAAGTAGAAAAACCACCCGCTCTTTCTTGTAACTAAAACAAGAGACAGAACCCGTTGACAAATACATTCCTGTTAAGTATCCTGTCCAAAACGTTAATCTGGTTGGAGCAATATGCATAACAGAGTCCGATTTGTTTGATGCTGAGCACAGGCAGAGCCTGTAGAGGCCTGAAGGACACAGTACCTGCGATGTAATGGCAAGTATCTGCCTTTAAACCTCTTGCTGCCCCACGCAGCCTGCCAAGTATTGGCAGGTCTGCCAAGTATATTCAGTCTTGAGAAGAAATCTTGGAGATGGCAATGATAAAAGTCACCTCAGTGGGGACAAATGATCAGCAGTAGCTAGAGATCAGGTGGCTTTTATCAGATGTTAGGAAATGATACCCAGATCTTTACAGCATGGTATCAATATTTTAATGACACTCTTTCCCAAGACATCCCTAACACAAAACACCTGTTAGAGGGAAACCTTCCTTAAAGACAGTATCCATCAAAGCCAAAGTCTTTTAAAATTCCACTTAGTGGAGCTAAAAGCACAGAGGAACCTGCTGTCTCACATGTGCCTTCTGCATAGATGCTCTAAAGGTTTTGGCTATTTAAACACTTCTGCTCCATTCCAAAGAAAACCTGGCCTCAGCCACCTCATGGGAAGCACAGTGGCAACCTTCTGCATTTTAACAAAGGATGAGGTAAAGGCACAGTCATTTCCTTCTAATTCATCTTCCTGCCAATGGCAGGACCTGACAGCCTGTGTTGATATAAGCACTTGCAGTATTCAGATCGCTGTACTAAGAACTGGCTTCACAACAAGTAGGATGGAAGAGCCTCACAAACAACTGCCCTGTTCCCAAAACATGGTGGTACCTCTGGGTCTAAGCCCACACAAAGGAAAAAACAGTGGCTCTTAAACCAGAGTTTATATGGAGCTGGCTCAAGTTTATCAATATCTTAATACATATTTCAGTGGATGATTTTCATATTATTTGCATGCTCATTTTTTCAAAATTTTCAATATAATTTTATTTTTTGTGGATAAAAGTTTCTAAAATCACATGAAAAGTACAATCTCTCTTGCACCAAACTAGAGAAGTTTCCTATTCTAATATCTCCCTATTGGGGTGCATGATCAAAGCCAGCAATAGAAAACACGTACTTTAAAAACACTAAGAAGGTTCCTAGAAATAGAAAGTATTAGCTATTAAGCATTAGCAGTAATCCAAAAAGAAATATCATATGTATTCATAAAAACCTATTTTCTCTTAAAAAAATCCATCAGAATACCTTGCAGCTCACACAGATTTGGGTCAATTAAAATCCACTGGAGTAAGAAAGGACAAAGGAAATACAATCTGATTTCACTAAACTTCTGTCTTTCAATGTGGATGCTTGGTCTGCAGTAGTAGACTTATTCTTATCCCAGGATCAAGCACATTTTAATCTCTTTAAGTATATAAAAATAATAAACTTATCAGCAAAAAAAAAAAAATCCAAAACCAAAATCCATCATTTACTTGGAATTCTGTAGGGCAGCTCGCAATACCCAACTTACCTGGTGAGCACAGTTTTACTTCAAATGGTGCGTTTGGAGGTGACTTTGTGAAAATCATGCTGTCACTCTGACCAGAGGGAAAAGAAGCTTTAAAATGATTTATATTCTGACTGTTTCTCTGGCTTTTGGGACCACAAGTCACAAGAGAAGTTTAACTCATTTATAAGGGTAAAAACTTTGAACATTTCTTCTTTTTTTTGGTTTTTTTTAGACTCTCATAATAAAGGTTTTGTAGTGAAAGGAATAAAAAGCAACTCCCAATCTGTTGCTTGACTATTTAGGACAGATGTGCTGCCAAAATCCAGCATTCTTTTTTAACTGCATACACATGTATCCCAGATGAGCTTATTCGTGAAACCTAGGTTTTATTCTTGGGGATATGGCTATAAATTAAAAATACAAAATAAAATGACAGCTTCCTCCTACTCTTGCATGTTAACTTAATCTACTAACTAAAACTATTTTCCCTTCGAGCCTCTCTGTTTAAATTTGGCCACATAGGCTAAAAGTCCAAAGCTGATGGAGATAAGGGAACATTAACTGAAAGAGTTTCAGTTAAGACTCAGTCAAACTGGAGTAGAGATCAACTGATGATAAACGAGTTAACAAATGGATTTTTGGAAAACATGTATATTATTAAGCTGTCTCCCAATTGCAGGATCCTTGGCACTTGACAATGTAAGAGACCTCAGTCTCTGCTCTTTCTGGAGCTGCCACAACCTTGCGAACTTTGTGCTCAATCAAAAGATGAGTAAAGTTTTTAAAAACTAAACAATGGGTGAAATTTACTCATAGCACAGTTCCATTTACTTGTCTGAAGTCAACCTAATAATGAATTGTAACCATATATTTCACCTAGAGGATTTAGAGTGAAAATGTGGCTTCAAAACAGTCTATCAGGTCAGGCAACACAGGAAAGACCACACAGTATTGGAAACTCAGCCACGGTCTCCTCAGCCTACTGTTTGCACATACCTAACAACACAAAAATATCTCCTCCAAATTAACTGTGGGAGTTTAGTCAATACAGCAGTTGAAACAAACCCTCTGAACAATTTGTGTAGGAACAGTGGATTCTGTGCTACCTCAGATTTCACTGGTGCCCTTCAGACGTGTACACCCAAGTTGAAACAGTAGTTGCATGCTTAAGACAAAAAGATATTGGCTAAATTCTGTGACATGTGCTAAGCAGGAGTTCACATATGGTCATCATGAATTTACAAAGATTACAGATCCATGATGTGCTAAGACTTTTTAAGACACAGTTCAGTAAAACTTAATCTATCCTATATCTTGTCCTCTGAATACGTTCACTCCACTCCAGAACCCATCCCCTTTATTTCATTGCTTTCTGAGTATTTCAGGGACATACCAGAGCTCACAAGACACAAACATTCAAATGAATTCAGAAAGAATAATACAGGATTTTCATAAAGGTAGCAGGGGAACGAGGCACAAACTCCCATCATGAAGGACTATCTCTTTCCTATGCTAGCCCCATGAATGATGGGTATATGCGGAATTTTGGGGAACAGGACCCAGAAGTTACATCACAGTCTTGCACAGTGGCAGGAGAAAATCTAGTCTTCCAGAACACTTAGATGTGACCATTGAAATGTCAGCTATTTTTCTAACTCTCAACCATCTATGACATTTAAGTAAAAATAAAGTGTATTGACATCTATATCACGAAGTCATAATTAAACTTTAATGAGAGGCTTAAAATTTACCAGCAGAATGTATTTTTTGAATGGGTCACCCACATCAAAGATGCCATATTCCATCACAGAGATAATATTTTAAAAATAGCTTCCTAGATTCGCATCCTTCCAACATATGATTCAGGAAGGGAGGAAAATTATAGAGAGTTCAGCTTTGACAAGGGCAGAGAGCTCTTCATTCTTGTTCTAATACTGCTGTTTGAAGAACATATTAAATTGTGGAGGAGGACTAGGAAAAGTCGAAAAGAGAACGCTTACTCTGAGTGAGAACACCTTTTAGATGTGCCAAAATTAATTGAGTGACTAATTAAGACAGTAATTCAAATTGGAAGCAGCTGGTAGTTTAACATTCCTCAGACCCTTATTCAGCAAAAATTTTGAATGTTTGCCTGGTTTTAGTCCCACCAAAGTCAATTAACAATCAAAGAGCAGTTCAGAAAGTTTGAAACCTGAGAATCATTTCCCCTGTTTTTTGAAGACTGCTAAATTAAAGATCTCTTAGGCTTTCGCTTGGTGTTAGCTAGCTGAGTCCTGCGCAGAGGTTTTGTGCAATGAAACCAAACCACCACTGTGTCTTGTATAGCCTATGTATAAACACAGCAGTGCAACACATGGGAAAGGTTTTCCTTCTGTGATTCATCCTGCTCACATCTTGTTTCCAATGGTGACCAGAGCCACCATTTGAGTGCATTTTGAGCTGTTCTAGAGAGGCCAAATCATAGGAAAAGCTTCTTCCTTACCCATTTAAGGACTGGCACTTCACTGACATCTGGGACCTTATTTGCCTTTTAAGATTTCTATATAATATCAACTAATACAACTGTTTCAGATCATGAAGTTTATTTTGCTTCTATGACAACTTGAGGAAGTGAGTTCCAGTGATTAATTACACATCCTGGACCAGGATCTCAGACTGCTGGCTTTTCCCAAGCCAGCTACATCAGCATCAGTTCACAACTTTTTCAGCATTGCTATGATGACCTCCTTCCTCTAGTGATGCGTGAAGCCCAGTAAGTGGAGAAGGCAAGCAGGCTTGCAAAGTACCCCTCCAAAAATCCCAGTATTAGTTCAAAGTAGAAAGTCTCTTCCTCTAACAGAGCCCTTTGCAAGAGTGAGTCATGAGTCTTTTTTCCTTAACAGTTGCCAAGGACACAATGCATCACAGTCACAGAAAAACTGAAGTGGTTGTTGACGATACCAATAAAATCCAGCAGAAAGTTAAAACCTCTCATAGATGTATAATTTGCATTCCCTCGCACTATCTCAAACCAGGTAATGTTGCCCCTTTCTGTGATGGCCTCTTCAGGTTTTGTTTTGCACTTCAGACCTCATAAAGAAGAATTTATGGTGATTTTCTGACACGCTAACTTGCCAGAAATTTAGACCCATCCTCATGTTATGTCAAGAAGTTCCAGCATATCCTAAAGCACGTAGCAGTTTGTGTGCTGGAAGGGTTTTCTTGCTGTTGTTTTGGAGAGCTGTGTGCCATAAAGTTGGCTTTTCTGGTACATTCACAAAACTGCTGTATGTGGCTTTGCTGTTGCATTACAAATAAAGGTTTATTAATGAATCTTTTTGATGCACACAGGTTGCCATCATCTCAGAGCATAGGTAATAGATGTAGCTTGTGTTATTGTGTTATATATTTGGGAAATAAATCACAGCTGAGATTCCTTAAAGTATGTTTCACACTGAGGGTTGTGTGTTTTATCTTGTTACACAAACATAGGCATAATCTGCAAATATTCTTAGCAAAAGGGGAAAAATGTTTGGGGGAGGTAAAATTCCTTCTTGACTTCCCAAAAAAGGTTTGTATGAACTGTCTGAGCAGCAGACTGCAACCCAGAGAACGCCTTGCTTTTCCACTAGATTAAGCTCCTCAGAAGCATATTCTATTCTGAAAGCAGGGAAAGAGAAAGAAAATAACCTTGCGGTATCCTTTAAGCCTTATCCAAACAAGAGTCAGGATTTTTTTTAGGTGACTAATGACTGTAGGTGCCTTGAGACTCCATAAAGAGGTCTGATTTCCAGGGCTTAAGGTGTTGCCTGAAAATAGCAGCCTTGCTGGTGCCTCATGATAGCCAATCTAATACTGAGGCACTCAAACTCACTAGATTTTTCCCGTACATCAACTTCTAGTGCAACCCACTAGTGATACAGTTTGGCAGATAACCTTCAAACTTGGTGCTTTGGAGACTCCTCTATGCTCATTGCCTGCACAAGACCAAAATATCTGTCCTGGTTGTTTGAATCAAAATTGCTGTAATCCAATTTGTCAAATAGGGAAATTCTGGAGACTCTCAAGGCTCAGAGCTTCTTTACTTTAAAACCCCAACTGGGAAGAGGAGAAAATGAAGTGCTTTGCCCCTTTAGATGTCAAAGATAACCTCCAAGCTGTAAAACAATCAACTCGTATGTTATAGAGACCTCAAGCAGACAGACTAAAGCAAAAACAACCAAGGTGCTAATTTTAGCAATTGATCTCCAGGCCAGTGTTCACTTCAAAGGATGCTCGTGATCATTTGAGTGTTAACATTTCCAAACAACTAGTATAAAAAGAAATATCCTGTACTGGGTCAAATGTCTTTTTAAAGGAGTGTAATTCTTTCCGAGTGATATACCAGGGAACATATGTTAAAAATAAAACTCTTTTGTGGCATATGAACTGGTACAATTAAAATAAAGGAAGCCCACCCTCTAGACTAAAAATGAATCTGCCATTACCAATGATAGAAAACAGCAGTGCAGCATTTGGAACCAGAAAACTGATGTTCCTCTACCTCATTTTGAAAGGCACCCCCAGACCACCTTCAAGAGGGAATCCCTTGCCCACAAAGCTTTCTTTCCCCAGTGTGCTCATCCTCTTGTTCTTTGGAGTTTTGTGGCTTAGAACAACACTGGGCATGGATAGTTTTATTGCAGATATTTCCAGATTGCTTACAAAACCTAGGAGGACAGGAGATGGGAGACATTCAGTGTTGGAACTGGAAACATTTACAGCATAAACCTTTGTGTACAATGGCCAGCATAACATGATCTCTTGCCTCCTCTCTAACTGTAGAATTAGGATACCATGTGCTGTAACTGAAACAAGGGGAGACAGGTCCATGTCTCCAGTCAAACAGAGTCTGTGTGTCCTGAGCAATGTCCTAGCTTTAAACACAAGCAATTAGGTGTGAATTAGTCATTTGTATTCTAACAATCTGTATAGTTTATTTTGCTTGTCATGGACCTATGATCATGACAGAACAGAGAAAAAAGTCTGGGAAAGCAAGATTACCCACTGATAGGTCAGCACTTGTCCATTACTTTTAACCAGTCTGCTTTTCTGCAGCCACAGTTACCACGCCAGAGAGTCTGGAATCAGACCAGAGAGCAGAGACTGGGCTGGATTCCTGTCAAACCCCACTAATAAGGGCATGTTCACACTGGCCTGTGAAGAGGCCAAACATCAGACCCACTGACTATTCCACCACTCAAACCTCTTGCCTTGAGCCAGGTCATGTTTTCAGACACCTCAGAAAGTCTTCACCTCCCAAGGAACCAAAAGCCTGCCAGGCCTGTGAAGAGTATCTAAGCTCTCTGTTCAACTGCTATGTTAATTGTAAGGTGCTCACATGCACTGGCAAATCATAGGCTCACTTGCAAGACAGCTCAGCTGTCTATGTTATGTTCCAGCTGTCTGTTACCAATTCCTAGCTCAGACAAAATAACTGCCATGTGAGCTCTCAGCCCACTTGAGAGGAAAGTAGAACAGTTTCAAATCAACAGGCAACAGAGATGACCCTGTTCTGGTCAGGCATGAACCAACGCCACTATGTCTCAGCTCGGAAGAGCTTACCAAAAAACTGGAAGATCCCAGCTAATAGATTTAGTCATCACAGTGTTACCTACTTTGGGATGGAGTTGTAGGAATCAAACCTGTCCTGCATTCAGGCATTTTACACATTGACTTCAACTATGGAAAAATGATCTGTGCTCAGGCTACTCCTGGACCTGAATGGACTCAGTCATAGCTTATTTTATATGTTAACTTCAGAGCAGCAACACCTGAAGATGAGAGATATGGTCCTAACCCATCAGTTAGGCACAAAGAACCACACAGAGCAAACACATGAGTAAGTGTGCAGAAGTCACATCATTAAGAATCTGTGCTGGCTTTGCCTGGAATAGAGTTAAATCTCTTTATTGTAGCTGGTATGGGCATATGTTTGGGATTTGTGCTGAAAACAGTGTTGGCAGAAGTGTTTTTGTTCCTGCTCAGCAGTGCTCACACAGAGCCAAGGCCTTTTCTTCTCTTCACACCAACCCCACCAGCGAGGAGACTGGGAGGACACAAGGAGTTGGGAGGGGACACAGCTGGGACAGCTGACCCCAACTGACCCAAGGGGCATCCCATACCGTATGGCGTCATGCCCAGCATATAGAGTTGGAGGAAGAAAGAGGAAGGCAAAGTGATGCCATTTGTCTTCCCAAGTCACTGTTAGGCATGATGGAGCCCTGCTTTCCTGGGGATGGCTGAACACCTGCCTGGCAGTGGGAAGAGGGGAATGAATCCCTTGTCTTGCTTTGCTTCTGTGTACGGCTTTTGCTTTATCTGTTCAACTGTCTTTATCTCAATGCATGAGTTTTCTTACTTTTACTTCTGATTCTCTCCCCCATCCCACAGGGGGAGGGTGAGCAAGCAGCTGCATGGGGCTCAGCTGCCAAATGGGGGTAAACCTCAATAAGGTGATAGGAAATTTGTGGACAAGTGTTACTAACTGGCTTCCTCAGTCATGTCACATACAACTGCCATGGTATCTCTGGTTCATTTGTCCTCTCTCCTGGGCAACGTGCATAGACTGAAAAGGCTTTTTATGGTCGACAGTTCAAATTCTACAGAACAGGACCACCATATAAAATTCATGTTGGCTTTATCTTTTTCTGACGGGTCAGTCAGAACTTTTTAAAAAGTAAACCCAAAAAAAACATTTTTAACACTGCAGTGTTCAGTCTGAGCTTTCCTTTCTGCCTCAACATGCACTTGCTCTGCCCAACCCTCTGTACCAGGATTTCTAACTATTCCTTTCAAAGGATGCTCAAGCAGATAGGTCAGCCTTGGACTTCTTTATTTTTTTTTATTTCTTGAAAATATGCAAATTGTATCCAGAGCCCATGATATAAAATACAGGACATTGCTGACTGGCATAATTTGCTGACTGACAGTTCCAAGCTGTCTGGTCAGTTCAAGCTGTAAATGGCTCCAGTCCCAGGAAGGCTGGAAGAGACTATGAGATTAATGATCTGCTGGTTCCATCATGAACATCCACAGCTGAAAGCCCTTCACAGCCTACCCATAAAAGGCTTTGTGGACCTCCAGTGGCAAAAATAAAAAAAGCAGATTGTGAACTCCTGTTCTGGAAGGAAATGCTGCCTGATCTCCCCAAGAGGCTTCCTGTTTCAACCTGGTACCCGAGTGCTGTCTGAGCAGCAGTGTCATGTCTGCATGGATCCCTCTTTCCTTGCCACTTCCTCCAGGTGCAATGCCAATGCAAGGTGCTACGTTTCTTCCTCATAACACAACTGGAGAACCCCACCTCAGTTTCCTAATGTAAAAAAAGTGATCGCATCTGTATGAGTTTCAGGTAGGTGTTGGCAGTGGCTTCTCTACTCATTCACTTGGGAAGGGCCCTACCTCACATTTTAACTCTGCAACTGCCTGTGCTACATGAAAGGCTAAGAGAGGAAAAGGGAGATTGTCTTGCCCATCTTTGAGCAGCACTGCTCAGTTACACACAAGAACTCAGACTGTAATGAATGTGTCCTTCAGGCTATGTTCAATCCTGCCACTGGGCTGCACCTAGTAGCACCTGTCTGCCACATATAGAAAAGATGAACTTGGCACACTGTCTTTGCACACTGGGGGAGAAGAGCCCTTGCTATCTAAACTGGCAACAGCTCAGTGCCTTCTGACACAATCTCTTGTTCACCAGCAGTCAGCAAAAGCAAGGGCCTTTGCTTCCTTTCCTAGGAATCCCACAAGTCTGGGATCAATGCACAAAGAAGCTGAATTAAGGCCATATCAATTGTGTAATGTAAAACACAAGCATAAAGCTGGCAGGAAACAATGCATATACCGTCTTCTTTGGGCTGAATACCCTATCTGTTAGGCTGTCCTCTTCCTGGCCATGCCCTTGCTGTTTTAACAGCACAGAATTAAACCTGACTATAATAAAAGTGTTTGGTTGAAAGCTGCACATGAACATACCTGAACTCAAGGTCCTTGTCCTCCTCCACTATCTTTTATCTCTTCTCCCTTCTCTGCTCCCCCTCTCAGTGAGCATTTCTGCAGTTTATATCATACTCAATTCTGGCATTTCAGCAATGCACTTGGAAGTTGCTCCTACGGGCTAAACTTTATTCTCCCATATGAGTTTTTTTGTTCCCCTCTTGAAGAGGCATTTCTTGGAAGGGCAAGTGCTCACAGAACTATAGCACACAGCAATCATACTACATGTCCAGATGGTATGTAAATATTAATATTCACACAGCACTGAAGATTACGAGATAATTAGGGGCTATATAACCATGCAACTCAGTTTATAATGAGTATGACAGTTATAAGACCAAATTTTGTCATTCTTCCAGATCAGACTCTTTTTTCCTTTGTTTATGAGGAATTAATCATTTGGAACCTGATCCAAAAAGCTCTAGAGTCAGTGCAAGTCTTCTATTGACTGCAACAGATTTTGGTGGAGATCTCCAATTAAGTAAACTCCCTTGAGTCCTTGGCAGCTCAGATCTCAAGCACATTACAGGACTCCCACTACCCCATTCCTCAGCAACATCATCAAAGTGAGTTATCAGAAACCTGACACGCAAGAGTCACCCTTTGAAACAGATGAGAGGGTCAGGCAAAGCTTTTAGTTTTGGACAGAGGACATGCACACCGTTGAGTGCGCTAGGTCATGTACTGACAGATTGTCATTAGGATACTATGCCTGAGGGTCCACTACCTGGCTGTGCTCCCAGCTGGGAACACCATGCCAGCTCCAGCCAGTCCACGACTCTCCCATGGACCCCAGAGGAGCAGAGGGTCTGTGGGGCCATGACATAACCACATCCCTACAAGAGGAGCATGGAGCAGGAGCTGCAAGACTGAAACATGAGCATGCTCAGGTCTCATCAGGCACGTTAGGGAAGAGTGCTTCCAGCCCCACTCTCTCCTCCCCAGCCACCATATCGATCGGTTTGCTTTTTGGTGGTAACATTTATTTCTCTTTCTGGCTTGCACACAGTTATGGAGCTAGTCAATTTACCCATCTGAATACAGCCCTTGGTGGATTTGGACCCTATTACTCTGTGGAGCTGCTTACAGGCACTCTCTGCTTTTTACAGATTTATTTCCTTGACTGTTTTTCTTCTGGCTGTGGATGCGTTGCAAACATTGCAAGGAAGACAGGCCAGCAGACAGGTTTTTCTCTCAAGTGTTGTAAGACCCCTTCACAGAATGAAACTGTAAACAGACTACCTCCCTTACTGAAAAAATTTCTTAAAAAAGAAATCTAACCCGTAAATAGTCAACAACAAATAATTAATACTGGCGGGTTTTGTTCCTGGCAAAGCGTGGAAAGTCAGTCCTTAGTTAATTGCATTCACAGAGAGACATTTCAGAGACATTCACGAGTAGGTAACAAGCAACGGCATCACTCTGCTTAAACAATGAGAGCTAAAATAACATTTTATGGCATTCTGCCTAAATACAAAGAACCCACTTCAAGTATCATTTTATTGTACTTTCTATGCACATGTTCAGTAAAATCCAGAAATGTTACAGCAAGACATTTATGAGTCTTTTGAGGTGACAGTGTTCTCAGGTAAATGCATGCAGTTTAGGTGTTTGTTTTTACAGTATGTTGTGAAGCTGTCTCCATACTAGGTTGCTGGAAGACTGGATCAAAGCAGATCTTGTTCAAAGCCAGTAATTTAACCATCAGGTTATTCCATGGTACACCGGAGAGCAATTCATCAGGTGATATCTAAATAGTCCAGATTTCGCAACAACGCAGTTATCTATTGGTTTTGCCTCTGCCCATACACACTCAGTGCCCTGGGGCTGAGGCTTAACAATACAACAGCCAACCATGTCCCAGCAGCTTATTCCCCACACACTCTGCTGCTCCTCCCTGCTCACTTGTGTACCCACCAGAACAAGCTGGTTCATGTTTTGGCCAATATTTCTTCAGCTAATAATGCTTGAGCTGCAAATAGTTTGTAAAGTAATTGGAATTACATCTATAACACATAATTCAAAAGCTTACATTGTTGTGCTACAAAATGGATTGTGAAGGCTTCCTCCTACCTGCTTGGACTACTTTGTATGTATCCTTTGTAGGACAAATTCCAAAACGTTATCATTGACTGCAACTGAATATGTGTTTTTGCAGTCATTTTAAAAAAGCAAACAACGTATCATACAGTCACATGAGTCTTCACAAAGAGCAGTCTCCCATTGATCCCTGAAACTAAATACACAAAGCAAGCTGAACTGAATTTCAGCTTTGATGTAGAACAAGCTTAAACAGTTTGCTGTTACTAATTATCCTATTACGTTTGTATTTGCACGTAAACTGTTATTTAATTTCATCATTACTGACTGTTCAAAACTAAGGAAAAAAGTGATCTCAAGCACCTCTACGCTCCCACCAATGTCTTTTGCCTGTGTCATGTAGCCAGTAAAGGATTGGAGGAGGCCATGGATGGCAAGTTCTCTGCTTCTCTCTTCACAGTGCACGGAGCTGCAGAAATGATGGTAATCATTGGAGAAGCACAAGGTGGACCTCACATTTGTAAATTCAGCACTACACTGAATATCCTCTGGAGTGTCTGGAGTTGCATGTTCCGCAGAACAGCAGTATGTCAACATTAAAAAAAAATAATCTCTGTTAGTTGTCTACAAATTAGATTCCATCCATGGAAATGGATGCTCTGCATTCTCCCAAAAATTGTGCTGTCATAGATACCTAATAGGTCAGAGTGTCTTATCAGGTCATTTCTACAAGCGTCTAAACATGAGTAAGGGAAATCAGTCAATAACAACCGTTGAACAAGCTCTTTCTTCGAATGAGAGAGATTTTAGATTCCAAGCTCACCGTAGAGGACAAGAGGGTTGCAGCCTTGAGTTTGGAAAGAAGTCATAACTTTTCCCTGTGTAAGTCAGTCCTAGCTCTGGAGTGAGTAGGCATCAGGACATATGGCAAAGAATGTGAGAATGAGATAGAGGCAAAGAGATATCAGTGGACTACCCAAAAACTGGAAAAAACACAATACCTTCCTTAATATACATTAAAGCAGTTAGCCAACCAAGCTGCTTTTTTACCTTGATTTCTTACATTTCTTAATATTTATTAAGCATATTCAACCAATAGGAGAGCTACTACAATTGACTGTGTATAATCGGGACAATGGATCAAAAAACATCGATCCACTGTCCAGTTCCACAGTCAAATTTAATCAGGGTTAGAACTAGATGATCTTTGAGGTCCTTTCCGACACAAACCATTCTATGATTCTAACTACTCTTTTTGATTATTTTCAAAATATCAGTGCAGCTATTTGATGGTGCCAGACAGGATAATCCAATGTCTAGTGCCAAGGAGGTTGCAGCCAGCATTCACAGCACATCTGTATGTACAACTTGAGATTGCAACAGAAGTACTTAGTGACACGCAAGTATGAAAGGAAAGCTTCCTAATTACATCAGCTCTTAATTCTATACAAAACAATCCTTTCTATAGCACTATCCCTTATTTTTACTCAGCCTTGTACTTTCAGATGCCCATACAAAAATTAATTGAAAATTAATTATCTTCAAATGGAGACTGTAATTTTTGAAAGAGCCAGACACAGAATTTGAAAAAAAAAAAAAAAAGGATTAATTTCTAATCTGAGCAAAAGTAAACATCAAATCATCTTTTAAGTGTTTGATTGTCAGTAGCTAAGCATCTTGTAACCTTTTTTCTCCTGTATAGGTGATTATTCCTGTGCCTCGTCTGAGTCACAAGCTAGACACCATCATCACTGATCTTGTGTATTGGTTTAGAGCAAGTACATTTATTACTATATAGATCAGCAGGAAATGCAAAAGTATTGTGGGTGAAAACTGAGCACCACAGAAATGCATACGCTGCCAGTTCTGCCACCAAAGCAAAGCATTAAGGCCACAGGTCCCATCTGAGCTGTGTCAACCCATGGAGGACGTAGCATAAAGCAGGGTCTGCCTGAGGGGAAGGGGACAGTGAAAGGAAGTCTTCAATAGAGAGCTGCTACAGACCTAATCTTTTCACCTCAAGAGTGCTTCTTGAGCTGCAGATACAAAAGCCAACAAGAACCCTGAAAAGGGTTTTAGGGCATTTGCAAGTCAGTGAAACCTGAAAGATCCTGCTAGATATGAGCTTGCTGTGATTAGATTAAGTGTTCTCTTTCTGTAATTTCCTTGCCTACTTCTCTTATAAACATTTATAACTGTGTTGCCGATATTGTATGCTGTAAATACTTCTCCTGGCACTCTTCCCAATGCTCTCCTTTAATTTAAACCAGGCTAAGGTAGCTGGGTAAGATCAAAGTGTTTTTCAAGACTATGGTGAATTAAAAAAAAAGCCCTTGAGTACTAAGAAACCATATCAAGTATCCAGCTCCCCAACGTGATACTTCAAGAGAGCCAAGGGAAAGAGACCTATCGTTACAGAAGCTACGTGGGCTGATTGAAGACTTGGCACTATGGGGAAAGAGAAGCAATCTTACGTTCATAGCCTTCTCTGACACACAGTGAGGTGGTGGGAAGCAGCCCTGAGCACAAGGAGCCTTCATGCAATACGAAGTTTTTTCTAAGGGAAAAGCAACTTTATTTTCCATTCTTGCTCACAACAGACAGCATTAGACAGCTTGGCAGACCTGTAAAGATTTGTAATGCTTCAGAAGTCACACACACCTCTTTACTTGCAAAACCAACCCTGGGAAATCTAAGTGCAGCTGAGGAAAACCTGGGAAAGTTTTGAGTGTGCAAAACCTGTGGTTTCACAGCCCAGCCACATAATCAAGCCACTGTTTTGTCAGAGTGGCATGAAATTCATTTCAATCCCATGTTTTTTTTGTTAGGGTTTTCAAATAAGGATTTCAAGTTGGAAAAAACCCCAACAACCCTACACAAAACTGTTTGAACAGTTGTGTTTAATCTGTGTGTTGGATTCATGTGGTCAATTGCTATCCTACAGGACTTTTAGTATCAAAGGCAGCAAAATTCTTTGACCACAGAGTTAGGCTTTGGTGTGTGTTTAAGCAAGCATGTTCCATCTACAGTTTTCCAGCTACAGATTCCCAAGACACTTTCACAATGCAAAGTTTGCTGTTACTTATAACCTTCATTATGGAAAATGATGCTTTGTGCTAGGTGCCACACCAGAACAGTAGACTGGCCCCACAGAAGGAGCTTATGGTTCTAACACAGACCCAGCGGTGGGAAACACACAAGCCCTTGGGTAGCACAACACACACAAACCAGTAATCCCTTAGCATTAGAGAGGGGGTTGACCAGAAGGTTTAGCTGATGAAAGGGAGAAAGCTGCTGTAAAAGGAGGTAGGGAGAGGGATGAGAGTGGAGTGACATCAAACATCAAGTGGAAGAAGCTGAAGAAAAGTGAATGGGAGGATGGATGCAAAAATGTGATCAGCACTGGTATCTGGAGTCCAAGCAGAACTCCAGAGTCCTCCAAGTGTCAGAGGGTTGGGGCTGGCTGCAGCCTCTGGCCAGGTCCTCTGCAGGTTCTTCCATGGGCCACATAGGCAAGCAGGGAGGATGACGCGTCTGGGCAGGGTCCTCCCCTGCACACTTCTGGGTTCAGAAGGTTGCTGGCAAGCTCTATCTCTCTCCTTCCCCTCTGTGCAGCAGGGCCAGTTTGGTTTTGGCTACCTTCGCAGCTGCAGCTGTTCCTACCAGCTGGAATCAACCGCCCTGGCCCTGTTCCAGCTCAAAAGCAATTACATTCTTGCAAGTGGATATTGCAACTTCCTGTCCTAAACAATCATGTACTGTTCCTCCACACTATTAACCAGCTGCTGCCTTCTACCCAGAAATGGCTTCAGGCACAGGGTGGGGCCCTGGAAGAAAGGTGGTGGTATATCAAGTTAAGATTGTTTCATTGTAGGTTTGCCTGCAGCCTAAGAAGGTCAGGGAGTGCTTCCTGCCAGCACTGTGTGCCTGCAGATAGCATTCAGCTCTCCAGCATCATAAGTGTGATGAAGAACAGCACTCTGGGCTAGACACTGCAGCAGGAGAGGGCTTTTTCTTAGCCCAAACCTTCCAGGGGAAAGCTTCCTCTATGCCTAAACATCACTATAAACACATCTCCAAGAGCTGATGCAAGAATTCCCTTGCATTTGCCAAGCATTTAAAACCAGAGCCTGGCCCAAAACACCTGGAAAAGACTTTTGTAAAACATCTTAGTGCAAAAGGTTCTGAAGGCATCCAAATGATTAAGTGGTATGACTGGTCCAAAGCTAACCTATGTGGTTTCCTGCAGTTAGTCTTCTAAAACTGTTCGCCTCAACCTCTAGCTTCTACATTGCACATACGTGAGAAATGGAGAAGAGGAATAGAGAAGATAGATATCTGCCAGAGAAGAAATAGTATCTCCCCAAGCCCAGGTCAAGGCATATTGGTCCCATCTAACTTTGCCAAGTGAGTAGCATAGATCTGAAATCGCCATAAAACTTTGTAATTCTGTAACTTTTTCCACATCTAAGTTCTTCAGAGACATTGGTAAATTAAGCTATCCACTCCTATGAAGAAGGTGTGCACACATTATTTTCTGTAAGTGCAGCCCTGAGTAGCAGGGAGATAAAGAACTTTGAAAGACAGAGTGAGAACCAGGTTCCCAAGTAAGAAGCCATGGGAATGCTGTAATAGGTCAGGAGGATTTTGGGGACAGAAATTTCCAATCGGAGGGGCACCACTTCTTGTAACAAACAGTAGATACACACCAACTAGTCAGGGCAGTTAAACCACTTGTATCATATGAGAATAACAATACGTATGTGGGGATGGGGGCTTTTAAACACTGCTGATACTTACCTCCTTAGTTTTGAGTGCCTTAACCCTGTTGTCTCTAACTACTGGCCTGGTGATGTACCTGTGAATTACTTCTACCCCCATATCAATGACACAAAGCAGCAAAGCAAGTCACCCAGAGCTACACTGCACAGGAGTCCTACTGTATGTCTGTCACAGCTTGTCACATAACCCATCATCTTGCTTTCATGCTTGTATTGGGCTCTACCTGCAAAATACTGCTGAGTTCTAGGACATTTCTCAGTAACAAACGTGTTTTGTCTTTGTGGAAATACCAAATAGCCCATTAACAGAATTGCTCCTTGCATGACTAAAATTGCATCATACATATTTTCTGAAGAAACTGCAGTAACACTATTTCCCATGCACTTTAATAGCACAATATCAAGTGATACACTTATAAAAGAAAAATTTTGCAAATAATTCTGCTTTTTCTACTTTTTTTTTTTTTTTAAACTGCCAGTCATGTGATCTTTCCACCTAGTGTTTTAGATTTGTGATAGGCTCTGTCTTGGCTGACAGCCAGTCGGTCCTAAATTTAGTGTAAAACCAAATATTTAATGTAAGTCTGAACAGACAGATTTTTATTTTTATTAACGCATTCCCTACAAGTGGTACAGATTATGCTGCAAATGCAACTACAGATAGATATTTCTCCTCCAAAGGAAGTATTATATCCCCTGGATTCCCAAGGTGATGCTACAGGAGAGCAAATACTAAAGTACTATTATGAATAGGTTTGTATGCCATAATTTATAAAGATGTCTCAAAGTGGTGTAGAGTACAGAAAATCACACAGATAAATCATAGAAACATATATATTAGGTACAGCATATTTTCATCATGTGCTGTCTGCCGTCTTATATACACCTGCACAGGAGAGTGCTAGAAAGCAGCACTTTCAACATGAGTTTTAGTTATGGTATCACAACTGTCTGTATCTGCATATATCACTAGAATACTCTGCTATACACAACCGTAATCCATTATCCAGTTATCTCACCTGCATGAAACTGTCTGGGCAAACCCAGTAAAGTGAGAATAAGATAGGGACTCTGAAGAGAAAATATAAAGCAGAGTGCTTGTCGTGGTTCAGCTAGCAAGGAAGCCCCCTGTAGCTCATCACTCTCTCTTCCCTGCTGGGATGGGGGAGAAAATCAGAAGAATAAACGTGAGAAAACCCGTGTGTTGAGATAAAGACAGTTGAATAGCAAAGCAAGACAAGGAACTCACTCCCCACTTCCCACAGGCAGGCCGGTGTTCAGCCATTCCCGGGAAAGCAGGACTCCATCACACCTAACGGTGACTTGGGAAGACAAACAACATCACTCTGAATGTCCCCTCTTTTCTCCTTCTCTCCCCAGCTCTGTATGCTGAGTGTGACACAACATGGTATTGGATATCCCTTGGGTCAGCTGGAGTCAGTTGTCCCAGCTGCGTCCTCTCCCAGCTCCTTGTGCATCCCCAACCTCCCCATTGGTGGGGTTGGTGTGAGAAGCAGAAAAGGCCTTGGCTCTGTGTGAGCACTGTTCAGTAGTGATAAAAAACATTTCTGCATTATCAACACTGTTTTCAGCACAAATCCAAAACCTAGCCTCATACCAGCCACTATGAAGAACACTAATTCTGTCCCGCACAAAGCCAGCACAGATTTTTACTGAGTTTCCACAGATCCTCTCATGGCATCCAGATCTCACCAGATTCTGATTTTTTTTCCTCTTTTTTTGTCTCATGTAACTGTTGTCTCCAGTTTCCCATTCTGATAGCTCTGTTCTGGGCCATCTCCAAACTGTATCCCACATGAGAACATCTCACTTGCCCCTTCATTAACTAATTTTATCCTTCCTGCAGCTCTGCTAACAGGTTCTGAAAAAAGGCGTCTTGTCCCAGGAGCAGACTTACGGCACAAAAAGAAAACTGCACTGCACTAGTGAGTGAAAGAGGATATCTGCAAGGGCTTGCACTAAACCAAGTCCCATAGATCTCTGGTCATAAGCAAGGGATGAGGAAATGCTGTCATGTAAAGGCTGCTAATAATGGACACAAGTAGATTCAGCATCCACTGAAACTTGGTTTTGGTGTGTTGGGGTTTTTTTCCCTCTCTTTTTTAATTAAAATGCTTTGGACATATTTAAAGTTTAAGCATTGTGAAAATTAAAACAAACAAAAATGCATGTCTCACTTCCTCCTATTGCTGGCTTCACATTCTTACGCCACTTTCAACATTTGACAGCATCACCCATACCTTGATTATCGACCTTCCAATCCTCCACCCAACCTCCTGGTCTCATGTCCATCACTTGAATAATGTTTTTCATTATTATCACATGTTCACATATTTCTTGTTGTAGGTGAAGTTTTCTTAGACCTTGAAATATCACCTATTCTTTGAGATAACTACCTCAATATCAACAGCAAAATAATTAGTGTGCACACATACTGTGGAACAGGGGATTCCAGAGATCTAACTCTCTTAGTTTTTCAAGTCCTATTAATTAAAGAACAATAATTACCATATTATCAGGAAAATGAGGACAATTGCCATAGTCATTAAAGGAATTCCTCCTTTTCTTGTTGTCATCTGCATTTTCCCTGACCCTTGTGCAGACTGAAAAGATACTTTTTTTTGCACTTGCACATCTATTGCACTAACATTACTGGATACCATACGTATTATGCTCTTGGGAATTTAGATTCTCTTTATTAATTGTCTATTAGTAACAACAGATGATGTTGATTAACAGTTTAAAGAAAACAAACAGACAATTCCCATTAGTTTTTAAAGCTTCTTGTTGACTGTTATATTTAAGTAGTTCCTCAGGCACTGCTCTTCAAAGTCTGGCCTATTTTGTTGATAAGAGTCTGCTACAACATACCAAACATTAATCTGAGTAACAAATGATTTAATGGGACCATGAACCTGCCTAATTCAGGCAGATGCTCCCTTCCTGTCTACTATGGCAGGACATGTTATTTTCTCCCCACAAAATCTGATGAGCAAAAAACAAGGTTCAGAACATGACATTTTCCAGGTTTATGCAGCTGTGTTAAATCTATTAAACAGCAGCTAGGATCCCAATGCCTCACCATAAACCAGTAAATACCATAAAATGAGAAATAGATTTTTATAGATTTTGCTTTTACTTTGAGCTGAGAGTTTACAGCTTTTCAGCTTTGGGGAGGAGAGGTTTTGCTCCAGAGTAATTATTTTTCTGTCATTTTGTGTGCCAAAAATAAATGTTGGATGTTTCATTCCTGTTCCAAGTCACAATCAGGTACACTTTCTCTATTGCTACAGCTGAAAAACAGCAATGTTTTTAATCCACTACCACTTACAGAGTGGTACTCTATGAACATCACTTGTTGACCCAATATCTTTGTCCAGGTACAGGATAACAAAGCTCCTTTGCACACTGTTTTCCCCAGAAAAGCCAGCTCACTGCATTTTTAATGGCTTTGTTCTCAGAGCCTGGACATTCCTTTTTACCATTTCTAACCCCTCTAGATTTACCTTTAGGAAGTAGTATGGCCACAAGGCTTGCCCAAACACTGTAACATTTCTCTCTTCACCTGCCAGATTTAGCATGGAAGAGGTTGATGTTCTCCTTGTGGCCCATGCAGTCCAAGATTAGTGCATGGCCAGACGGAGGCTTTACAGGATGGTATCCCTGAATAGATCGAGGAATCTTCCACAGAATCATAGAATAATTCAGGCTAGAAGAGATCTCTGGAGGTCACAAAGTCTATCCCCTGCTCCAAGCAAGGCCAACTTCAAATATAGATCAGATTTCCCAGGGCGTTCCAATCTCAAACTGGGCTGGTCCCTGACAGTATGCAACAGTGGCACTTCCCAGAACAATAACTGCATATAGCAACTTTCCAGTAAATCAGCTACAGGACAAATAGGTTTAACTCCAGCCATTACACTTTCACTGTTGGGCACTTCCATGCCATACATGTATTTCCCCCTCATACCTACAGAAGAGAGGCAACGGCTCTATTGGATAGTACTTACAGACAATCACAGGCTAAAAATAATTGGTGCCTTAAAGTTACAGAATACTCATATCCCATCTGCAACATGTCCCAAGTCACCTTCAGTCTGCCCCACATGTGGGACATCCAGCTAGCCTTTCCTCTCTGAAGCCAGATAATCCTTTGTTTCAATCTGTAATACAGCATTAACTAAACCAACCCATGGCATTGTCTGTTGCAACATTTTTACATCTATAAAAAAGGACTAAAAGCCTATGTATTTTTCAATATCTGCACATTTGAGGCCCTAGGTACAGATAAAGACCTTGCTGATACAACTGTGATTCCCTTGGGACAAATCATTCTAGGGGCTGGCAGTATCATGTCTTCAACAAAACCCAGAAGGCTTCCAAAACCATGTAGCACTTCCTTTAGTCTTCTTTTAAGACACAATTAAAACAGCTCTAAGCAGCGATGCAGCTGCTGTAAGCAGTGTAAGCAGCTTTTAGATTACATAAGAAATAAACAAAAAAAATACTGGAAAAAATATCACAGTGGTGGAGAGAGTTATATATTTCTAAAAGATGTTCAAAGGAAAAAATTTTTTTCAAAAACTCATGCTCTTTTTCGGGTCTTCAGGGTTTTTTGTTGGGTTTTTTTTTCCCTTATTATTGCTCTTGGACATGAGAAGAGGAAATTTTGCTTTGTCCAAACATGAGGGAAAATGCAAAATCAAGGTTGATTTGATTTTCAGGTTTTCCAGCACTGCAGAATATAAACATTTGTCCTTTAGTTCCAAACAACAAATTTCACAGAAAAATAAACCAAAGAAATTTAGATCTTTCTTTCTCCAGTCTTCATAAAAAGCTTGGAAGATAATTTTAGTGCCTGTGAAAATAAACCTGGAAGAAACTTGAGTCAGGGTGATGACTTGAAAGAAGAGAAATGCCAGATCAGGTACCTCTTACATTGTTAATGGAGAAATTAAGATTTGTTCCCTTTAAATTCTCCTACTAGTATTACTCTTGTTAGTATCACAGCACAAGGGCTTTTAGACAAAGCAGCACATACTGTTCACTAAATCCATGCATAAAACAGAGACCAGAGATATTTGCATCCTAATTCCACTTTTATTATTCTCAATAAAATGGAGTCTTTGAAAACCATGAAGGATCAGTGATACTAACAAATACCTCTTCCAGCTGTTTTAGGCATAATGACTGTTTGACTAATGCACAGGTAAAGCAGTTAGAAAACTGAAAGCAGTTTAATTATATGGTATTGTGATGGACAATAACATGCCAAACTCTTACTTATACCTAAAAAGGCATCAAACCACCACTGAGCCTCTGGTAGGAGCAAGGCAGTCTGCAGAGTCTCCTGCAAACAAGGCAGGAGTCCATCCATGCTCCCCCTCCCCCATGAGTCGAAGATCATTTAAGGAATTTGCACAGCTACATGGACCGCAGCATAAGGAGGTCTGATATTCCCCCTTGATCTCAAGGACATGCGATCACCTCAAGAAAACTTTTCCGCCCCTGGGATATTCTGACCCTGTATATCTCCCCTTGCATAGCAGTTTTGCAGTAGGGCTTTGCTGGGCAAAGGGAGATCTTCCTCCAGAGCGGAAGCTGGCAAGCAGGCTGGTGGGGAGGGCAGCTCAGGTGAGGCAGGGGACAGAAAGGGCAGAGGACAGCACAAAGTCAGGCCAGGCTGCACAGGGCAGCCCAAAGTAGGAGTCTAACAAGCATCCAGGATAATATCATCAGTTTGTCAGTTTGATATCATTGATCATGCATGTTATTTGGATCGCAGTACTCCCGTGGTATTGGTAGATCAGCCACTACAAAGAAACTCTCCAAGCAGCATGGAGAATTTAGACACACAGCTCCCATGAACTTCAATGAGAATGATGCATCTGTCTCCTGCGGTAGCTTTGAAGCTCTCGGCCAAAAGTATTCTTAGCCCTACTGTCATGCATGTCCCCAAAGAGACAAAAAAAGAAGGTGCGAGCATGTGAGACCGAGAGCGGACGTGGTTGAGGAAGTGAGAGACCAAGCAGAGCCTGATCTGGGAACCCTGCAGGGACGGATCACGTCCCTCAGGCTTTATGTTATCAACACTTATTTGGAGGTAAAGGACAGGCCTTTTTCTGTTAGCAGAACCAGGGAGCCAGTCTGGCACACCCGGCTGCTGACACTGAGCTGCTTTCAGTGGCATTCACAGATCATTAAAGTCAGCTCAGGTATCTCTACCTGACCCTGTGGTCACAGAAAACGGAAGAAACGTGGCAGAGAGAATGGTACTACAAATAAAGACAAGTAAGAAAGCTTTACAAGCGCCAAATTTGAAAATATTCCAAATCGAGTATTTTCTCCATTTATGAACTGTTTGTATCATCCCATCTAGTGCTCAGATGTGAAAAGGGATAAAAGGAGCTCCTAGACAGATGAAAATAACCCCTTTGCTCAGTACAGCAGAATATCAACCTATCCCATTGCTTCCCATTGGTACACACAGGTGATTACTCTGACCTGCTGCACAAGGTTGAATTTCCTTCCACAACTGCACCTGCATTCTTTACTTGTGTGTGGTCTCTTGCCTTACTACAATACTGATACAATCTTCTGCTTCCAGTTCAGAAGATCTAGAAAGTGATGGGCAGAGCCCATTAATAATAAGAACTGTGTCTCAGACTTCCCTGGAGTCTTTAATCACTTACTCAGTGGGAGAGAAAAGATCTGCATGGAAAAATCCGCCCTGTAAAACCTTGTTAGAACAAACGTGTGTGACTGACTTCCCATCCTTGCAGAGCTAAACCAAGCAGTCAGAGCTTCCCTGTCAAATAGGTGATACACAA
Organism: Hypotaenidia okinawae; assembly: GCA_027925045.1. Classification (NCBI taxonomy): domain Eukaryota; kingdom Metazoa; phylum Chordata; class Aves; order Gruiformes; family Rallidae; genus Hypotaenidia; species Hypotaenidia okinawae. Next base: position 17,481,169 of record BSDF01000005.1, on the reverse strand, counting down.
GCAGTAGCTTCACCACTTTGGAGCAACTCTCTGTGCCTCATAAAGGCATTTCATGGAGAGGAGACAAGAATTAAAGTATTTTAGATGCAGTTTATGTACACCCTAGAAATAAAAAACATCTGAAAGGTTAGTAAAAAAGCAAGGTCCATAATCTTATGTGCTGAATCATTAATCAACTAACTTTTTTTTCCTATTAACTTCATTGTATCTCCAAAGACAGAGTACCAATCCATAGCCTGAAACTGAGCATAGATGTTGCTATTGTATATATACTTGATCTGCTGCAACACTCCTTGGAGCTTGATTGTTTGAAATTATGTTTTCAAGTTGGAGCTGTATTTTTACAAATCCCTGGAATAGCAGAGGAGATATTAGATTGCCAACTAGAGTTGATATTCATTTTCATTATTTGTTCCTATAAATAGGTATGATCTTTTTTTTCTGAAACATAGTCTCATGTAGAGCAATACCTTTTCCTCAGATGGCATAAAGAGGCACAAAGGAAGCCTAAAATTCTCCCTACTCCACCTCCCTTCAAAGCTGCACTCACAATAGGAAGGGCAGATGCACGGACATGCAATTGTGCTGCTAGATAGGAACCCCAACAAATCTGAGCTTTGCAGATGTAAAATTGGAACCACAAAACACCCATTCCACTTAAGAAGCCATTCCTACATATTAGCTGTCTCTCCTGTTTTGTCTCCTTTCTACTCTTCTCCAAAATAAAGTGTAGGGTTACTGGATCCACAAAGACTACATGCACAGAATGGGGGATTTCCACAGCCCCACTAATGCCCAGGAGCCTTTCAGCTTTAACAATTCAGTTAACGATAGCGTTGGCATGTGCTGGTAACTAATGAAATTAAATGAAATTAGTAATCAGGATTTCTTTTTTATGGCATTCCACCCTTTAGATTTCTAGCATAGCTCCTTTTCAAGATTACAGTATATGCTTCTGTTACATATGTTTTCTTCAGCACCACAAACCTCAAACATTCAAAAATGACAAGTTAGGTCCTAATGACATAGTTTGTGTCAATAAAGTTTGTGTTCTTCTCAGTTTTGCGCCAAAGAATTCCATTTTTGAGACAGCTTTCCTACTCTCATTCAACAGAAATGCGCATTTAAATCAGGCACATTGCAACACTTAAGCAAGGCTGACTATGGAAACTTTGGTTTTATGAAAAACATACAATTCCCAGACCTAAATCTGAGGTGAATGAGCTGAGAGTAACCCTCTACAAACAAAAATGGATTTTAATAGCACAATAGACTCTGAAACAAAGGCAATGAAAAATGAGAAGTAAATCCAGTTTGACAGGATTCTTTAGATTATAGATCCTATAGAGCAGAGTCTGCCTCTTGATTTGTACATTTTGCAGGTCTCAGTCAGGACCATGATGTACTACCAGAACTTACACACATTCAAAAGGTGACCAAAGATGGTTGAACACAAGGTTTTTACCACTGAGCTGCAAAAATCCAAATACGCATTTGCACCAGGATTAGGAAAAGCAGACATGGAAACTAAATTCTTTCCAGTCAGTTGATTCAAACAGTAAAGTGCTTAAATCGTTAATTTAATTAAAATATACTTAACTTAAGAAAAATCTACAGGAAATACCCAGCATGGCAGCCAACAATGAAAAATAGAACAGAACATTTCTAGTGCTATTGTAAAGGAATTGTGTGGGTGTCAGAGCATTTTCTTTTCAGAAAAAAAAAAAAAAGAAATAAAAAGAAATAAAGAATTCAACCTAGAAAAATCAGAACTTACCTAACATGCAATACTCCTGCACTTTCTCACACCACATCAGCACCTTTCTTTGGAAGTTGCCATTAATACAGCAGTTCCTAGCTGGATCAGCTCTTGTCAGCCCTGTCAACACCTCTGAAGTATCACATATGTTTAAATAACGTCTAGCAATTCCACAGTCTCTAAAATTTAATGAGGAAAACTGTTCTTTGATGAATTTAGGCAATTGTAAAATTTACTGCTTGTACCATCCCTGGGAAATACAAAGCCAGCTGGATGAGGTCACTCTTTGCTCTGTGTCCTTGTTGCAGGCACAACCCACCAGTGTATGGGAAGGTCGCAAGAGCTGGATTTCCTACCACATGTTTGTGGAGGATTGCACCAAAGCAACACTCTGCTGTGCCCATAACATCTCATGGGATCACTCCACTGAAAAAAAAAAACCCATAGTTATTTAAATTCCTCCATGGTTCAGACACCGGTACTACCAGAGGGGAGGAAGTGGTAGGTGTTCCCTCTCACAGAAGCCAGAGTTCCTGGCACAGTGGTACACCTACCTCAGGCAGCGACATCATGTGCATGAATTTAAGGGACTGATGCCCTCCCTTCCAGACTGCCATTTGTTTAAGCAGTTGGAAACTGAGCTCAGGCAACAACAGATCATCTTCAAATGGCATCTGCCATTCCCTGGGTATGAGCCATGTAAAAGAGCCCCGGCACAGTCAAAACTACCATGTGTCACCACAGTTAGGCTTCACAGGTGTTGCATTTCACTTTTCAGAACAAAGAACAGGCAAAGTAGGGCTGCAAGCCAGCTTGGTCTCATTTTTACACTCATTTTCTCCAACAGCTTAGCTCACTCACAGGTGTGATTAGATGCATACATGTTTATGCAACTATGAGTACCAGTTATTAGCCTGCAGCCATACATCACCATTTTCAGACTAACCTCTGGATAGCACTACACAGCCAGCCATGGTTACCATCTCTGTGAGCTGCTTTAGCCAATGCAGGTACTCAGACATCTCTGCAAACAAAGCTAATGCTATCATTTTGACATTGCCAGATACCCATGCGTTAGCTAAACCTGACAACCTAGGGTAATTTCTTCATATGCTTAAGCTTTTATTCATCCAATTAATTTTGAAAATAACTTCCAAAAATAAGGCAGTGTAAGTCCAAAACCCACTTCATATCTACATGTGACTTCTTCTGATTGCTCAGGAACAGTCATTTGAGCCAAGAGACTTCCAGAGGCAGCATACCCAATTCTTAAAAATTCTGCTTTGTTTGGGAAAAAGCTGTACTCACAGCATAAGATACAGGCAATAACACCAAGTCCAAGTTTTATACTTAGGAGAAGCTTTTTAGTGCTGCTCTTTCTGTCCTGCACACCTGGCTGGCCCAAAGCATCTCTATGACACCTGGGCATGCCTGGTATCTGTGATACATTAGCCAGATGTCGCTGTTACACATTAAGTGGGCAAACTAGATGTGCAAGACACGTGTTTTAGACAGCCATGGAGACACTGATGGTTAAGTGGGCGTGAAAGGAGGGATTTTAACTGGAAGAAGTAGGGAATAAACTACCTTTTAGTCATGGTATCTGTACTGACAGGTTAAGGCTTTCTCAAAAAACCTGCCAGTATTTACTGTATGCACTCATGCTGAAGGACAACTATTTAAACAACTGCCTGAGAGTGCTTTTAAAAAAATCAGCCAGAACTAATGTCAGTGAAAGGAGAACAATCATTAAAGCAGTCTCAAAGCTTTCTAATATGTCTCAAAATAGTGTTCTTGCATATAGGAATGCTAGGAGATTAAGATCCAATATCTCACAATCTACTGTGTCTAGGAACAAGTACTTTAATACTATTGGAAATGTGCCCTCTTGGAGTTTTGACTGTATATTGTTTCCATCTCTAGTTGTAATGAGTGTCAAAGTCCCCTCTCCTAACCCATTATTGTTTGCCTTACATGGGTATGATTTTGGCTTAGTAGGTTGCATTTTGAGGAAAAAACAGATTATTGGTTTGGGTTTGTGTTTGTTTTTTTTTGTTTTATGACACCTTTTAAAAGCAGTTTAGACAACTGGCATATTAGCACACAGCAAGCTGCTTCAGAAGTGCAATTTATCATACAGCTCTCCAGCTCATGGGTGTGACTTACTCAGCTTTCCTAAAATGTGATAGCATGTGGCAAAAATGTTTTGCCACTCATTTGACTATCAACACAACTCACACATAAGTCTACTGTTTATGATTAATGGCATCACCCCAATGCATGCCAGTAAGAATTTGTAGCGTAACAGTCCATCACAGATTCTGTTTATATCACTGTTTATCCTTTTTCCCTAATTCTACCACAAAAGCACATGAGTTAGTATGAAAATGTCAGTATGCCTGCTACAGTTCTTTCCCAAACACTGGTTATTTTGAGAGAAAAATCAGCAAACACCTAACCGCTAGATTATGTAAGTCTGTTTGTGAAAAACCACATTTTTTTAAATCCAGCTCGCTGCACCCAAACTTATTTTTGGATATGCCAATTAGGACTTTTGTTGGTGATGTCTCTGAATATGCTTTACCAGATTCAGCTGCACAGCTAATGCAATTACTCCACAGAACTTTAGTGATCAAAACCATCTCAGACATTAACAACATGAAGACAGATGGTTCTCAACATCAGTGTGTCCATTAAGGACCACAGGACTGCAGAGATCTCAAAGATCACTAGCAATGCCTTAGATCATGTTTTATCATTGTTTTGATTATATCATTTCTTTAAACTCAACAATTATTTTCACCCAAACAGATGCCTAAAACCAAACCCTAGCTCTGAAAATTTTCCAAGATATGATTTCATTTCCAAACTTCTCTACTGATTGCAAACATCAAACGAAGGAGATCCAAATGCAAGATTAAAATGACCACCTTCACTATTGGAGCCAGGTTTAACTAAAAACGTCCAGTTTTAATATTGCCTAACTCGAAGAAAATGTCATTTATTAGTCAACATAGCTACCTCCTTCAATTACATACATTGACCCTACCTTACCCTGTGTACTGACAGCTGATCCCACAGCACTGCAGTTTCTTTATACAACTGGGAGGTGTACACACACCTCAGGACAAATAGTGCTAAACAAAGAAAGGCTGGAACACAATCCACTGTGACTGCAAGGAACAAGAAATACTTGGATGTCTGTCATCTTCAGTCACAGTAGCCATTCTGCAGCCATAGATGGAACCACTTGGCTGGAGGTTTCAGGGCACTCTGCTAATAGTTTCTGTATGGTCTTCTTTGCTGCCTTGGAGAGATCAACACAGGCACAAGAAAGACTGGATTTGGTTCTTGCCACTTTTTCTTTAGCTGCTCTGTGGTGAGCACTGTCATTGCCATTCAGGCCTTCTCTTACAGTGTCCAGTGCTAAGAGACATAGATAGCAAAAACATCTCTGAGATCTTCCAAGTTAACTAGAAGACAGGAGCCATGTATATTTGCTTCTAGCATAGCCATTTGAAAAATAAACTACAAAACTTGCACAATATTTAACCGTGGCCTAAAGTCTATTCCCTGCTCTTTCCATCTCTGAAGAAGAGGTATTTTCCCTGCTGCAATCACTCAGTTTTGTCAGAAGCACTTAAAGATGTCCCAATCATAAATGTCCCCCCACAGCTACGGGTACTTGGTTGCCTTTTATCTGAGTTTACTATAGAGGACAAATAACTCCAACAAGCTAATGGAAAAGGTAGCTGGGGTAAGTAACTTTGTCATTTGCCACATCTAAATTTGTCACAAATCTTAAAGGTCTATACATGTACAGAGCTTTTGGCACAAGTCAAGCATCGTTAGCTCTTTTCCTGTTGGATTAGACAACTCAGAAGACGTCAGAAAGAGTACCATGTCACAAGTAGTCAATAGGCACACCGTTTGCTATGAATTATCAGATCATCTAATTCCATATCTGTCTGCAATCTGCCAAGAGCAATAAACATATTGACAATTTATACCTGCCACATGGATACCAAATCACATGGAGTATGTCAGCTGTGGCTATAGCAAGTGCAGATTTCTTGCCACAGGGCAGCTGTAGCTGAGCGGCCTAACTCAGAAATGTCGGTACACCAAAGTGCCTAGATAGGTGAGCTAACAGAGGAAAAGCTTACATGGCTAAGCCAGTGAATGGGTTGAGGCATCCTGACAGGAAGGATGAAACAGCAAGACGTGGTGTACTGACGGTTTAATGGGGTTTGTGAGGGGTTTTTTTATGAGCGATCTATGCTTTTAACCTGATTGTTTTCAGGGAGCCCCAAAGCAATTTCTGAGAACTATTCTAATGTATGTTTATTTCAATCAGGTGAAGAGGTGCCCACAGGACCAAATGCACTTCCTTTGTGCTGCTGCTAACATTGACAGCCGATCTGGGCCTTTCAAGATGAGGAGGGAAGAGAGGGGAAAAAGAACAGCTTGCAAACCATGTACTGCACAAATAGACGGCTTTACTCGAGCACATTTCAGAGAAGAGGGATGAATATGATTGTATCTGCAAGTGTATCACCTAACTATACATCATGACAAAAATTCGTCCCACCATTAAAGCAGGGGAAATGTTGGTTACTGAAAACATCGGACACTTATCTGTGTTGAAGCCGTTTTGTACTGCCCAGTTAGTGCATGTCAGAAGGATAGAAAATCAATTTATATCGTATGCCTAAAATGAAAGCAAAACTCTGCAATTAACTTATATGCCTATTGACTATATAATGAAAAGTGCAATTAGATATATTGCTTGCAAATCTTACTACAGTCAATGCAAACACACAGAGTCACTGGGAGCATGTGGGTATATTTGAGTGTACACCCTAGCTGGAAAACAGCATAGTAGAGGTAATCAAGTTAGTATTAAATATAGTTACGCCAGTTCAGTTAGACTGCACAAATCATTTCTAGTACACAAATAACAATTCCTGAAGTGAATGAGATCGTTAAAGCCAATATACTTTTAAAATCTATTTGCTGAAAGCATGGGACTGAAGGCTTTACTTAGAAATGAAAAAATCTAACAAATTGGCAACAAAATGTAAGATAGGAAGGAAATAAAAATAAATTCAGAACAGCAGGCATGAATGCCACAGATAAGAGACAATAAAAGCTAGAAATTAATCCCCGACAAGTAAAAATTTACAGCACTGCAAAACACAAGTGACGACCCTCAGACTATTTTTACTTAGCAGAATATTCAAAAGCCTCTCCTGCAAGCAATTATCATTTTCAAAATTAATCACATCCATTTGAGTGTGTGTTGATTTCATAAGTGTACTCATACTTACTCACTTGCCTCTGTGAATTTTTTCTTCTATTATTATAGTAGGGTTTAGAAGCTGTAAAAACAGGCTCCCCTTTTTGCTTCACTTTCGTGTGTATGTATATACATGTTTTCACACCCAAAAGCATTATTGTGCCAGAGAAGTAACTTCCAGAATTTGATGCACAGGAATGAACACACAAAGATAAATATTGTAAAGAAATTAAAAACCTAAGCTTCTCACGCCCACTTTTTTTTTTTCCAACTGTACAACATAGAGTTCTTTATATCCACTTTTTCTTTTTAACTGTGTTCATTAATACATTTCTGCTTATATTATATATATACCATAATACACACAGGAAGTGCAAAGGTATACAGCTTCTTACTAGCCAGACTTCTGTGTATTTAAATGCATGCTGTTAACATTTCTTTAAATGCAATCAAAAGTAATTCATAACAACCACTTGACAAGACAGTAACAGAGGATAAGGTAATTACCATGGACATCATTAGAACTTTGTTTGCAGAACCAGTCAGCTTTACTCCTACTTGCTCTGAGAGTACCATCATACTGATAAAGAATCAAGGCCATTTTAGATCTCAAATTTCAGAGCAACTAAAGCTGAATAAAAATCTTCTCCTGTTCAGAGTGCTCCTTACTTCTTTACTGTAAAATGAATGAAGAAAAGATTCATGCAGGTACAATACCACAACGGTGTAAGCTCCCCAGAACATATTAGGTGCTCTATAAACAGAAGCTTTTAAAAGAGAGAAACATGGACTAGAACACTGATTTGTTTGCCCCATCTGGTCCCATTTTTATTGTGTATACAAATTACATTTACGGGGCAGATTAGTAGCTTGTGGTAAAATTTAACAGGGGAAGAAAAGGTTTTTTGCTGGCAGAATAGTATTTACAATAAGAAATTTAAATATTAAATCATAATTTATAAAGAAAAATATAATAAAACATAATATAAAGAAAAATAGTGTATTACCCTGTCTAGAAAATAAGTTGAGCGCACTGGCTGAGCCCAGTACCTTGCTAATGGGGCATTTCTTCTGGGAGGCAGAACACAGCCTGTCTCTAGCCTCGAAAGGAACTCGGGCAAAGCAGGTAAATAACACCAGGATTATTCCTAAGAAGCTTAGTCAGGGCTGAGCACCACAAAGGAGCCAGTGGTCTAGTAGAAGGGTGGGATCTTTCTGACCCACCTCTCAAGGCTCTCCTCATCACGCAGCAAGTGTGGGAAATGTCAACCATCTGGAGTTGTTCCTCTCCTGCTTCCTTGGTAAAGCAGCACTGCATCTTGCACAGGCTCCAAAAGCAGCAAAAAATCTCCTAATTCACTTGGCCATGCCAGAGAAGTACTTCAACTCCCCTGGAGTCTGCCAGAACCAGATGGAAGTGAGACAGCTAGGAGGGAGGAACAGGCAAAGCAAAGCCTTGCAAAGCACAAGCAAAGCAAAAAGAAAAAGAAACCTGGGAAGTCTTCAAAGCCTCAATTTAAGGTTCAGTTCCTCCCTAGAGGAAGAAAAAAAGGCGGAAGAAGCCAGCATATGCTCTTCCTGCACTCCCATGGCACGTGCAAGGAGATGCAGCCAGCAAGTCTGAGACCATTCCCCACCTCTCCTCAGTCTTTCTTGCACCCCAGGAGATCCTTTTGACTAACCAATCCTTTCCTCTTCGTGAGCAGGGAGTAACAGAGCTCTTCTTTTCACTTGCATGCATATCCCCTATTAGTCATTCAAGGTATGATTTTAATTTCTGCACAATTCTGTCCCCTACATAAAGAAATAACAGGCACACAGCACAAACTACCTCCCTTATCCCCAGACCCACCAGGGCACTGATACACTGTAGTTTCTACGAGCCCAGGCATACTTCACTGGCAGATAATCAGATCTAAAATTGGGGGGAACTCTGAAAAGTTCATATTATTTGGTGTGATTCTGAACATCTGCCCTCCTGATTTTGTGGTTTAGAGAATTGCTTTTACATAAATTAGCATTTGACAAAGATCGTAAGAACGTACAGATCATCCACACTTCAGCCAGCACGTGATACATCAATTCAAAGACCTACTGTTCTCTGCAGCCTAAGATCTACAAAGTAACAGAAAAGACATTTTGATGTAACTTATGCATAGGTAGATGCAAAATAAATACAGAAAAAAATTATTAATTTCTCTGGAATATAGATAAGTATTTCACTTTGTTCGGAGCACAGGCATTTAGACTCAAGAGGGAGCTAGGTAGCTGGTTTTATAAAGACAGCATTTCAATATTCTTACCCATTTCCGTTTGAAAATTAAAGAATTAATTAAAGCTGCTTATGCTTACAATTGATCTTGTTGACAAGACAACAGCTAAAGAGTTTTATTTCCTAGGGTAGAATTGATTACTTCGTACTGACAGCAACATTCATTGAGATTTTTCAACTGAAATCTTAAATTCAATTGAGCTGTCTTTTCCTGTAAATTGTGGAAAAGTGTTGAAGGAATCCTGCATTTTCACCCTACTTTTCAGATGAGAATTCAAAGGATATGAAACTCTTCTCCCAACTAAAAAAAGCAAAAGTAAATACAATGACTAGCAATGTCACTCAGGTATTCCTTGTTTCCATTAGACAAGTGTAATGGTATGTGATATATTTTTTCATTGTAAACATGTATTTTTAACAGACCAAAGATAACTACTGCTATGATCTTACAGTTATCTGTGTAGCTGAGTCTGCTGTGTCTTCTTACATAGTTTGCTAAGCAGGTTTTTTTACTAGACAGAAAATTCCAACACATGCATTTGAAAAGCTCAGAATAAACCTAAAGAAACCTCAGCAGGAGACAAGCACTATCACAACGGCTGTCAGAGCCAGTAAGCTGCAGCTACAACAAAATTATGAGAAGCCAGGTGAATGAAGAAGAGAGATTTTAGAGAAAGATACTTTTGTGGAATGTCCTACAGAGTTTCTCTATAACTCTTGATTTAGGGATTGGACATCATTATTAGCACTGCTGAAGAACAGGAAAAGCATTTACTATCATGAAAAAAAACCCGAGTCAGAGAAGAAAAGTAAAATGCTACAAATACTTACTGTGAAAAATATTCTGAGGTAAAAATGAACATGTTTCTGTGCTGGCTGGCAGGGATGCACCTGCCAGCTCCATTTCCTGCTGCAAACAGCAAGTGAACTGAGCCCAGCTCTGCAAGGCAGCACATGGGCAGCCTTCTATTTATTACCTTTCCAATACAAAATTTGACTTCTTAAAAACAATTCTTAACATTCAGTTAGGACTGCAAAATTATGATGACATTTCTCATGAGCAATCCAATTCCAGTCAAACTTGTGCTTTCTGGTACACTTGAAAGTGCCCCTTGGGCAGGGTCCAACATTAGGCAAGGTGAGGGATTTGTTCTTGACTGAGGCTATTTGTGTGAGATCCTTTGAATCAGTGGTAACACACTCTTGTGGTTTTGCGTGGCTGGGTTCTGGCAGAGGAGTTGGGGCTGCTGGGGCGGCTTCTGCAAGAAGCAGCCAGAAGCTCTCTGCAGGCCCCACAGAGCAAACACCTCAAGGACAGACCTGCTGCTGACCAAGGCCGAGCCCATCAGTGACAGTCACAGCGCCTCTGGGAGTCACATTTAGGAGAAAAAACCACAAGCAGACGCTTTTTGCCCCCACAGAAGGGAGTGAGATGATATAAAAACTGTGCAGACGGTTTCTTACTGTTGGTGAAGAGGGATAAGAGGCGCTGCAGGCTCCAGAGGAGAAATTCCCCTGCAGCCCATAGAGAAGACCATGGTGAGGTAGGTTGTCCCACTGCAGCTCGTGGAGAGGCTCCACGCAGGAGCAGGTGGAGACATATGGAAGACACTGTGAACCATGTTTGAGACCAGGAAGAAGGGAGGGGTGGGAGAGATGTTTTAAGATTTTATTTCTCATTATCCTTACTCTGGTTTCACCAAGTGTGTAGTGTAGTGTAATAAATTAGATGTTTTTTTTAATTCCATGTGGAGTCTGTTTTGCCCCAAAATATATTTTCTCCCCTGTCCAGCTGAAAACGGGAGTGATAGAGTGACTTTGGTGGGCATCTCACCTCCAGCCAGGGCCAAACCACCAGATACACAAATGTCCAACCGACATTGGGACTACCCCAAACATTTTGGCAGAAGAGTGAAACCACAGGATGACCCCATCAGTTCTGCCTGGCTATGTTCTCCTGATGCTGAGACTTTCCCCACAGCCAAGAAGGGAATGTATCACACTTGCCCCTCCAGCCTGCCCACTGTTTGTTCCTGTGCTGTGACTATTTATCTCTCCCATTTAATTCATACTAGGTGAAAGAAAAAACAAAACCTATTCACAAAGTATGGCTTGCCTTTACCTGTGTTCTGAAAAGCAAAGACAAACATCTGCAGAGGGTTGCCTGGATGAAGGTGCCTCCCCCTTCTCCCCAGCTAATCAGCAGCAGAGTTGGGACAAAGAAGGAGGGAGGGAGAAGCCTCTTGGCCATCTGGCTCTACCCTTTTGGCCGTTGCATTCCCCTCTTTGTCACTGAACTGTAAAATGGGAAACTCACACAAGATTTGTTCCTTTCACAAATAAGGAGGGAGCTGGAACTGATTTATTTACGTAACTTTTACAGTAAAGGCTTTGCTCTCTGAAGTCACAAAGAATGCTAGTATGAACCAGACAAATTGGTGAAACTTCATGTCTGGACTGAGTCTACAAAATCAAACACATAAGTCCAAGCCTTATCACTCCCACCCCTAAATTCAAAGCATGTGACACACAACCACTACACCAAAGTCCACGGAAGTTATGTTTAGTTAATTGTATTAGAGTTTATTTACGTATACTCATTTAAAGCAGCAGGGAAGAGTCTTAGCTAGCAAAAATAGGCATTGTTCTATTTCTAAATAATGTTTATGCCAAGTATGTAAAGAACACAATGCTTAACTAAGTCAAGGGTTAAACTTTACTATCATCTAGAAAGATATCCAAGTTCATTCTGCTGTACATGAATCCTACGGCAGCTCAATCTGCCTGTTAACAGGCCGTATTACTGTAACTCCGAAAAAAGTTCTTAAATAATTGTGTTTGACATGAATGCCTTGAATCAACCATTATAAGATCAGTGTCTTCCTGCATCTTGGCAAATGTTGATCAGGCATTTGCCAACATACAGCAGTATGTCAAAAATTCAGCTAGTCAGCACCAAAACCATAAACTTCTTGGCAGCAATGAAAGTAACACCTAGAAAGCTCAGATGAATGTGTTTTAAAGTATCCAATAAAATGCAGCAAGAAAAGAATAAACAGCAGAGATTCATGTATTATATCTCCTTGTTTGATGCCTGATGTTCAGCCACATATACCACTGAAGTGTAAGTTATAAAAAATACTACAGATGTGATCCAAGCAGGGGAGTGCCTGTCCTCAGAGTCTCCAGGTGAGGAAGTGCTGCCTGTGGTCCTGAGCATGAGAAGAAAACGTTAGGCACTGCAACTTGAGTGCCAGCCTGCCTGGGAGAGGATAGGAAAAGCTAACAGAACCCACTCACCAGGGCTTTCTGTATCATAATTCTCTCATTGGTTCTAGTGGGTGGAAGGAGGTAAAAAAGCTGGAGAATATGTCCCTTCCACATCAGCGGGGTAATAGGCTGCACAGGGAAGCCAAGAAGCAACCACCCTGCTCACTCAGGAGAAGTGCAACAAAAGGGCAGCAGGTAACAAGCCACCAGGAGGAGATGCCATGCCATGTGCTAGTTGTCCTTGTAAGTCTATTCAGCCATCCAAATTCAAGCAAATTGAAACTTGGCAGAATAAAAGTTTCCCTTTTGGCATCCAAACAAAATACTTTTTACCTCACTGTTCTTAAATTGTGAGTGGAAAAAGACACATGTGCACTGACTAAGCTAAGCAGAAGCATACCAGAACTTCAAACCCCACTTTTTAAATGATGAAGTAATAATTTAATTTTGTTTAAAAGTAGCCAGTTATTAAATCTAGGAAAAAGAGGTCAGTTAGAACTAAGTAACAGAACTGTCTGCTGATTTTACAAAAATATAGTCCCAAACATCATGGTGTAATGACAACTGAGGTTGCTGTTGCTGATAATTAGTAGATGGCCTGTGCTCAGTTCAGTGTCTTCCTGGTCTCAGCTGAAGTCAGGCATATGTCCTGCAACCATTCAGAGACATTCCAAGACAAGAAGGTTCTTAGAAGTCTGTAAGCATATTACATATTCTATATACTTACCTTTAGGCTTAAGTTAATAGGAAATTGGTTTAAATTAAAACAAGTGTAAAATGTGTCTGACTGAAGACGTCACAGGGAACCCAACCCATTCAAAAGAAGTTCAATTATCTGAACTTTACTGAAGAGAGCGGAAAAGTTTTCCCACATCGCAGCCTTAGAGGTATGATATACCAATCCCTACGTGGAAGCACCAGAAAGAATCACCTTCAGAAAAAGAACCATGCGACTTAGTGAACAAAATATTTATGCAAACATTTCCATTGTAGTCTTGCTTATTTTGAGCAAGTTAGTCAATTAGCAATTCTGCTTCAATACCCACCTTGTACCTGTGGAAGTTGATGCACACACAAGCACAGAGATGTGGCTTCCTCTACACTCCCTCCCTGAAACAACTGAACAGCTTTCTAAGCAGAAAATCTGGCTACATGCAAGACTGACCTGAGGGAGATTAGGAAAGAGTCCATAGAAGACAGCACCTGCAGTCTTAGCCCAACAGGTCCTTTCCAGTTTTCGCTTCCTAGAACAGGGCCTTCAAACACCTACCTGGATATTCCAGCTTCAGGAGAACAGTAACAGCTGCTTGGCATAAAACTCACAGAGCAAACACAAATTATATCCTTAGCTTTCCGAGTGAACTCAAAAATCAGCAGCCTGCCATCAAACGCACTAAAGCACCATTTCCTCAGCAGGCACTTCCCAATTAATCAGCCATAGGTTTCATATCAGTCCCCAAATTTATAACCTCCTCCTTGAGCTCTGCGTGATTCTAATCTCTTCAGCTGATCTGCTCAGCTGTCAGAAGGCAACTGCAAGAGACACACTGGTCTGCTGGGGACAGCAGACCCTTCAATTCAGTAATCACTGTGTGTTCGCTGAATCTTTCAGCTGAACTGCAGAAATACAGGATTCAGATTCCACTTCTGTTCTCCAGGGGCTCCAGTATCCTTGCAGCACATATTTTAACCGAACAGACAAGACTCAAAAGCCAGGAGCAGGGCTAGCAAGAATGGGGAAAAAAACATGGAAACAACTGAGGGAAATTGGGTGACTTGCACCAATTTGCTGAGAAACAGAAGGCCTAAATGCAGCTGAGTATGCAGACTAGTATTGGAAACCAGCTGGGGAAAGATTTGAACATTACTTACCTGGTAAGTACCATTACTTACCAGGCAACTCAAAATATACTACTAAAATTCTTGTACACTCTAGCAGAACTCTTTCACTTCAATATCTATAGCAAAAAAGCTAAAGAGGGAGAAAATCATAAGTGATCCCCGCCAGTATTTAAATCACAGTTTATATTTGCAGACACCGTACTTTCCAAATTCTAGCTATGCAATCAAACATGAGGCTATGGGGGATGGGGATCACATTCTTTCAAATCATCCCTCATATATGCTTGAGGTGGTTTACGTGAATGCTGTGTGCTCAAGTCACATATTTACTTAGAACTATGCACCTTCCAGAAGAGCATAATTAAGTAATATAAATTCAATTCAGGTAGATGTTTCGGTTTCCAGTAGCATCCCCTGCAAAAGAATGCTTGTCTGTAGACAACAAATTGAATTAGGACATTTACTGGAAGTGGTAGATGACCTGCCCCATTAAGCCAGTTGACATTTTACTGTAATCTCTGATTGAAGGGTCTATTCATGGAATTTCCCTTTCATTTCAAGTTTTTCTCACTTACTCCCCTACGTTATATGATATATGTTCTCCTTACAGGATTTTTTGTATAAAGCACAGACAGATGGCATTTGCCATCATTTAGTTTTAATATGGTCTCCTCAGTCAAACCTTATCTTAAGATGCATTTTTCTCACATAGTAACACTAGATTCTGTATCTGAGATTCACCTAAATAATAGTCTGTTTGTGAGCAGCACTCTCAAGTGGGGCTTCCAAGATTTGGTCTCTTCTTCGTTACCTTCTCTATCAATATTCTGTGACATAATTAACCATCATTTTAAACTGACAAGTGCTCTGTGCTGCTGAATTCCAACATGTTTTGATTTGGTATAGTGTAATAGACATTTTTAATACTTCTTTCCTCTAGCACAGTAGATATGAACAGCAATTCACTTGAACTAAGACTGTAAAACAGGGCTAAATAATAGGATATAGACTGTCTTTAGACTTCATGTTGACCTACAATATATAACTTTTGATTTACATAACTCCATTATGTGTTTGGATCTTTCTCTGTCAGAACTGCACGTGGTTAGTATGACTGTATCACCCAGATACCCATAAAACACGTACAGAGAAACAAAGACATGAGACTGAGGTTTCCACAGTACCAATCGTGTACAGTATTTCTTCTTTCCCTTCTGCTACTGTTAGAAAACATACTGCATGACAAAAATCAGAGTCCCTATAAAAAGGCAGAGCAGAAAAATCCTTCAGGAAACAAATTACACGAACTCCCCCTTTATCCTGGAGGGATGGCAGAATAGACCAGTGTGATTTACTCTTTTTATTTATTTTTTAAAAAACTGCTGGCATCAGTCTTTGCATAGCAAATCTGTCTGTCCATTATTTGTTGGGTTGTTTTGTTTTGCTTTTTAACTGTAGTTTATTTCTTCAAAGCAATAAAAAGTGAGTTAACCTTGTGACATTTCTTGAAATGTCATGGATCATTCTTGTGAATTTGACGTGTCATTTGACTTCAGGGACTAGACCCCTTGTACTGCTTGAAGGACATATAAAAAAACCCAACAAAAAACCAAAGCCACAACACAACCAAGAAATCCATGTTCTGATTTTATCCTAGTCAGTGTTCTGATAGAAACAAACATAGTGAAGTTTTATCAGTGAATTAAAACTGTTTCCTACATCAGAGCTCAGCATATCTGACTCATCCTAATATCTGACAAATCCTATGCCTACTTCTTTGGACACTTCGATTTTTCCCTTCTTTTTCCTTGGCTATATAAAAAAATTGCCTGAAATTTTTTAGGCAAAAATTCTTACAGATTAATTCCTTAGGCCACTTAGTTTCATCTTTCCTTTTGTTATCCTGATTGCCACGAATGCAGTTCCTCCCTGGGAGAGTGGTTTTGGAGGTCCAAGTTCATTTTGCTCTCACAATACCCTGTAGGGAGCAGGGGCCCCACTGACTCAGAAACCCATAAGTGGTATCTTGGAGGAGACCCAGTATGAGGATTGACATACTTCTCTGCTTGTTCAGAGAAAAGTTGGGAGTGCTGTCAAAGGTTATTCAAGGATCTCCACATCTCTGGATTGGCCTACAGTACTTTGAAAGGATATTATGATACTGTGTACCTTCACCATGCATCCTCCCTACCTAAAATCTCTGCAAACTTGCATCCATCCTGCATGGGGTTGAACGTAACACTTTAGTGATACACTCTTAAAAACACTTCTATGAGAGACCTGACCTGTCTTGCTGTTCCCTGATGATCTCTCCAGCAAATGATTTAAGCAAATCTTTAAATATATTTATGAATTTTAAGTTTATTCACATGCCTTAGATTAAGTTAAGGGCTTTAAAATTCACCACAATCAAGGTGCATTAAGCTTGGGGTTTTGAGGTTTTCTTTGCAAAGTAAATCTCAAATTGGGCATTTTTGTCCCATCAGTCTGCATTGTTTTGATACTGGAAATGTGAAAACATTTGGGTTTGCATTTCTAATTGTTGCAAAAATTTGGCACAAACTGCACTCAGACAATCTGATACAATTGTTATTCATTATTTTAGGAATCCTGAATGCTGATGTAATGTAGGAATGTTCAGGTTTTTCAGAGGGAGGGGGTGGGAGGGGAGGAAGAGGGCTTAACCTCACGATATTTAAAACCAAGGCTGACTTACAGTTCTATAGGGATTTAAAGGGTGTTTTCACTAAAAGCAGATGCGTATATACATATGTGTTTACACACATGATCACACACAGTCAAGCTTGCTACAGGACCTACAGCAATAGGATAGAACTTGGACAAATTTCATCCCCTAATCAATGGGCAACTGGTCACTCGTACAGGAGGGTCAAAAGCAATGTCTGTGGTCCACACTACACTGCTGTGTTCAGTCAGCTGTGGAAACTAGATAGATTAAGCACGCTGGTCAAAAGGGTTATCAGGTCAAGCAGATTAACCTTTTGTAAATCCTGAAAGTAGAGGACAGCATTTCCAGTTAAGTTACTGAACAGTGCATTATAGCTGTTAGGTCAAATCTGTTTCTTAAACACCTATCTCCCCTCTGCTCCTAGGTAGCCTTTGCTGAACCGACTGCAGTGAATTTATTCTTGAGATGGACTTGAATTTACACCTCAGCCATAGGTGGCAACAAAATCAGTAGCAAAGCTTTGTCTGGTCAAACAGTCTCTATATTTACCTAGCTCATTGTATTGGATTTAAAGTTGTTTCAGATGTGTTAATCACTATCATGTAACCAATGCTGATGTGAACTAAAGAGCTGGACTAGCAAGAGAACTTCTTAATGATTGTTTTAATGTAGCCAAAGCAAAACATATTCTCATTCTGAGAAGGTACAAACAAGATCCCAATAATATGCTCTCAAAATACTTTAAAAGATTACGGCAACTTTTTCAGCTTTCACAAAAATTCCATTTTAAAATCTGCACTTGTACTATATAGACACACAGGAAACTTCTGACAAATGCTACCAAATACTATGGCTTCTCAATGGGAGTACTAATATTTGTATTCATCTCTGCTCTTCGTAATGCTTTCATTCCTTGGAAATACTGCCTTACAAACAATCCAGACACCATATTTACAAGCACAGCTACAAAGGATACACCCACAAAACCAACTGATCATCACTGACCTCTAGAGCAATTCAGTTTTTACCAGCTAGGAGTGAGAAAGACAGCTCTGCTTAGACACAGGGATACAGATTTGTTCTGGAAGACAAGGAGCCTTTACATTCAACACCTTCTAGACTTTATGCAGTACATGCTGTACAAACAAGTACAGAGTTCACTGGAGGGGAAAGCAATAATGCTAACAGACTTCTGGCAAAGTTTTGTTGAATGCCATATAAATCAAGGCTTTAGTCTAAGGCCAAAAAGACATGCCAATGGAAGAAGATTCAGAAAGAACAGGCACAGGACAGAAGTGACAGAAGGAATGAATTTACTGCTTACGTAACTAGAACTAACCAAAATAGAAGGTCAAACCTGCTAAGGTAACCTAAAACTAAAAAACTAAGGCTTGACCAAAGTATGCCTATAAACACTTTGATAAATTAAGTACATGAACTTGCCATCTTTTACAGAAGGAAACTTTCATTAGCAATTAGATAACAGAAGGTGATGTATTCCCATTTGATGTTCACACTTAGCTTCCTATCTGGAGATGCAAAAGACCCTCTCTTCCCATTAATTTCATATTTAAAGCCACCCTTGTAGGAAACTGCTTATTTTTTGTAGCGTCGTAACTCATCCAGGAATGTCAATATTAAGATATTTTTCCTGCTTATTTTAAGCAATTGTATTCACTAGATATGTATTTCCTAGATTATTTGCATTGTCTATTAGAATCATTCACAGAAATCAATAGTTTCAGTAAAGGTCTTATAAAACTAGTTCCTTAGAATAATTCATTTTTCTGAAATTGGTCCCTTGAATTCTTCTGTTCCCAATTCATGTCTGAAGGTCTACAACCTCTGCTTCCCATTCCCACTGTCTGCTCTGGCATATGGTACACCAGCTTGTGATGTGGTCACAGCTGCCCAGCATCTGCCTGGAAACTGGGGTGACTGCTACTGACCAAGAGAGTGGGAGGAAGATTTGGGCCATAACTTGACTGCTCACAAACCTGTAGTCAGACTTGAGGTAACTTTCAGTTCTTCTATGCCCCAATGTCAATAATGCCATCTGGAAAATTAAAGGAAACAATACCAAAAGAATTGAAAAATACCAAAAGAAAACAAAACTCCTTTTCAGAATTTCTTTAAGGAGCTCAGAAATACATTTTTGCCTCCTACACTAAAGAAGTCAAGAGAATCAAGCATCTCCTAGGATTTTGGCAGCTGTAAGTTATGGTTAATATCATAATAGTGAATGTTTTGGAGCTACTGGAGTTAATGGATGAAGGATTAGATGGTTCTGTTAAATCTATGGTAGTCAAGCATCTGGGCAGCTAGACAGGTAGATCCAAAAGAATATTAAATTTTTCCAAGGTAAGTATCAGATACTGACTATAGAGGGAGCCTAACTACTACCTAAGCCTGGATGCCTCTCTTCTATGGAGCCAAGTTCAGTGAGGTGGTGAAACACACGCATAGTACCTAAACACAGTTAGATGCACAGTTTGAATTGGAGGGCTTGCAAATAAAAGATAGGTCATACACAGAGAAGTCCTGATGATTTTCAGCAAAAATAAAATGACACAGATTAAGGGGAATGTAAGAATTTGCAACCAGTGCTGTATTAGCTAGAGTGGTGTCCAAGCAATCTGCCATACAGCTGTTGTGAGTGATCCTGAAGCCAATAATAACCCAAAGCAAACTGAAAACTGTAGATCAAGACACACCCTGGTATTGAGGCAGAGAAAGGCTTACATATCACAAGACTCTTCCTTTCAACAAAAGTATTAGGGGCATGTTCATGGCAGATGATGAGAATCAGTGGGAGACAGCTTATGTGAGTGAGAAGATCTGGATTTTTAGACTGACACTAAACAACAATGTAAACCGACTTTCTAAGCCTGTAGTGACTGATACATTTCTAAGTTATGATCATCCCACAAAGGAGTAGGCATACATACAGGTTGTGCTGCAGATAAAGGTCCTGGATTATAACTTGCCAAAATACAGTTTGGGGTCTGGGTGATCCTGTCCTGATCTAAAAGAGAGATCAAACAAAATGATCAAAGAAAACTCTCATTTGCATCATAGCAACTAATTTACAGCAGAACACATCTTGTCCGAGGACTCCTGGGGCAGCTCAGCCAAAGCAGGGAAATCAGACTAAAAGGAGACACCAGGGAGTTTTAGAATTTCCAAGAGACAAACATTTGGTGTGAAATATCTGCATCCTAACAGCTGCATGACTGCTGACCACAAGAAGCAGCCTGTTACCATTTCCAACTGTACTGCCATAAGGTTATGTTCCTGAGGTACTCACTCCTACACGAGGTTTGTGTCTGGCTGGCAAAGAACTCAGGTCAGAATGGCTTGTGGTGCAAAACAGTTTTAATGTGCCCTCTTCTCTTAAAACCAAGAAGAGAGCAGCCAATCTTTCAGTTATAGGCAGAAGGGTTATAAAAGAGAATTACATCCCTGAGTCCTTGAAATTTCCAGCTTCAATGTCCCCTAGAGATCATCTATGAAATGTTACAGTCTTGTGGCACTGAATGTATTGATGGCCACACAGGGCTACCCACATTTGTGTAGCACAGCCTGTAAACTCCATGGCTGCAGCAAAGATTATTTTCTAATATAAATAAAACAATATTCTAAGACTCCCTCCAGAGCCATTAAGCTTTCCTCTGCTCAGTTATTTTTGGCTTTGGACAATTACAATAAAAATATATGTTAACTGAGGTTCTTCTACTTTCTCAAACTTGTGGGAATTAGGGAGAATACAAATGAAAAATGGAGAAAAATATTATTTTAAATTCTTCCTATTATGTATATATATTTGCATGCATATGATATTGAACATTTTACATATTTTACATTACATATCGGTCTGTCTGCCTGTCTATATGCTAATAAAATTCATAACAAACCAAAAAACCAGATGCTTGAAAGTTTCATCATCATAATGCCCCAGGTATTCCTGAGTCCCCTGCATGTCTGTTTCAGGCCTGAGAGAATAGCTCCATCAGAACTTCCTCAGATGTGCCATGGCTGGACAAATAGGCTACACCTGTAATAACAATTAAATGCTCAACTCTCTAAGCTGAGACCAGCTAGCGCGAAATGTCATGAGTCTGTGCTATAAAACCCACATTGCCACCAAAATGCCCACTGGAGTTAGCCTGCTTTTGTGCTAACTCCTGAGCTAGTCACAGATTTTGGGAGAATTAACCTAGGGATCATTCTAATGATTTAACTATAGAGAATACAGAGTCCAGTGTCTAGCACTGTCTAATCTACTGCATAGACAATAGCCAGAAGACTAGACATGAAAGACACCTCTACCACATTGTTGTTCCACTAATTGAATTTCTGTAGCAAAAACAGCTCTTTAATTGTCATCACTCTGGCTTGACAGTCATAAGATCAAATTGTGAATTTCTGCACTGCTGCCACTGCAGACTGGCCTGAGATCTCTTGTGCAGCCCCACTGACCTAGCTTTGTGGTTTTAAGACAGGTGAAATGAGTTTTTGAAGTAGGACCAAAGTAGGACCCCATGGACTCCAACTCTATTCCCAAAAGTAAGGCTTCTCATTTCTGTAATGGAACCTTCTGCCCTCTCCTTGTCACCCAGGCCAAGCCAGAACCCACCACCAAGACACCCTGATTGAGATATACATCCCAACACCTATCTTGTACAGTTCCTTTTTCCTTTCTGGTGGTGAGATGCAATCAATCTTTAACCGCAGTTTTACAGTCAGAACATTGTCTGAAGCAAAGACAAGCAACCCAGGTGTGATAAACTGTGAGTAAGAAACAATTCAGGTCCCATAAATAATGCTGGCAGGCACTGGCCTTGCTTCTGTCCCACTACAAGGGAGGCCAGAAATTCTATTTTTCAAAGCCCTCCAGTTCTTATAATTAGAGTTCCTTTGCAAGCAGAAAAATCGCTTCAGGGATGTAGGCAGCTAAACCTAAAGGTCTTTCACTAGCTGGCCTTTCTTGGTAGAGGCATGACACTGGGAAGTGGGATCTGAACAATATCTGAGTTCATACAGTAAGGCTTCTGATCTTGGCCCACATGTATAGTCATGTAACCAGAGCTCTGATGCATCTACCTGACCCTGCATGCCAGATGCACAGCCTGGCGCAGCTACAGGAGACCCGAGAATGTGCTTTTTGTTCTGGAATGACAGCAGTACACTCTGATCCAAACCCATCCAGGTGAGGAAGTCACTACTACAAAGAAATGCTGCAGCTCTCCCAAGGAGGTGTATGTCCATTACATCAGCACCAATGTAATAAGCTGCCATGCACCAGCAGATGTATGCCTGGTGGTACCTACCCTTTACAGAAAAGACTTCAGAGATCTGAGATAACAGGTCTCAGATACCAGACTACAAGTGCTACAATGGAAAATTGTGCTGCCTGTTAGCAATGTGTATTTGCATCTGCTTTCACAAGCAAAGCAGAAACACAGTCAGCTGCAGGTTCTGGAGGACTTGAAGTAAGCAAAAGTTTCCCAAAAAAGTCAATGAATAAAAAAGACCCCAGAAGGCAGGAGCAATTCATTCACCACAAAGAAATGCATCCCAGGAACATTAACTTCCTGAGAAAATGAAAGACTGTGGATTGTTTGGCACAGACTAGAAAGCTAAATATATTTCCTTAACTGCAAACAGTTATTAAACACAGTAGATTTTACAAACAGATAAAAATATATTTCATAACTAGGTATATCTTTGCTTTCAAAAATGTTCCAGCAAATGAAAGAGACTTCCTTGCCAGTGCACCAGGGTTTTAACACACCTGCAACACCTTTAACTACTTCAACAGCCTGACAGGGATGTGCTGTAAGCTCAGGAAAGACAATGCTTCCTGCTCAGGTTCTTTAAGCGCAATTAATTTTTGTAACATGCTGCAATGTGTCAT
The DNA here is from genome assembly GCA_027925045.1 of Hypotaenidia okinawae. Lineage (NCBI taxonomy): Eukaryota > Metazoa > Chordata > Aves > Gruiformes > Rallidae > Hypotaenidia > Hypotaenidia okinawae. The sequence goes on along the minus strand of BSDF01000005.1, from coordinate 17,458,121 downwards.
TTTCAAGGAGCACAAATGCACTACTAGCACTGCAGAGGCAGCACTTACTACACTAAACTACATTTGACTACTGAAAAAAATGCTCTTGAAATCAGAATCAAGCCCATCAATATCAACAGAAAGCATAATGCAGTTGGAGCCATTTCCTTGTACTTGAAAAAGAACTAATTATAGAAATACAAAACAGCAGGATTAGACCTTGTATTTACTTCAAATGATTGATTTACTCCTGTGCTGTGCGTTTGTGTGGCAAGGCTCTGGTAGAGGAAGGGTGGGGCAGTAGATGTGGCTTCTGCAAAAAGCAGCTTGAAGCTTTCCCTAGGCCTGACAGAGTTAATACCAGCTGGGCTCAAGGCCAGACCTGCAGCTGACCAAGGTCAAACTTCCTACGCTCCAGATTGCACCCATTGCCCCTTGTCCTATCATTGGACATCACTGAGGAGAGCCTGGTTCTGTCCTCCTAATACTCACCCTTTACATATTTATAGACGTTATTGTGGTCACCCCTCAGTGTCCTCCAGGCCAAAGAGACCCAGCTCCTTCAGCCTCACACAGGAAGATGTTCAACTCCCTTAATCATCTTAGTGGCCTTGTGCTGAACTCTTTCAAGTAGGTCCCTGTCCTTCCTGAACTGAGGGGCCCAGAACTGGACACAATATTCCAGGTGCGGTCTCACCAGGGCAGAGTAGAGGGGGAGGAAAGCTTCTCTCTACCTACTAACCACACCCTTTCTAATACACCCCAGGGTGCCATTGGCCTTCTTGGCCATTCTTGGCACATTGCTGGCTCCTCCACTCACCCCTGTCATTTAGGCTTCTGTCTTCCACCTGATAGGGCCAGGGTACATGCTCCCCTTGATCCTGGGTGCTATCTGGTGGGTGCTCCCATTCCCACTGCATGGATGGCAGAGCCTGGCTCCACCAGTCTATTTCATCCTACATTATGCTTCTAAGCCTTTCTATTTCATCTTTCAGCCTTTCAATGTCATCTTGCATCTGTGCTACTCAGCTGAGCAGGTCATCTACCTGCTGACACACACAGCCATACTCATAGCTGCTCCCTGCTACCAGTGAGAGACTGGCATTCCCTAACAGCCTGTGACCTGCACAGCCACATCCCTCTGAGACAACTCAGTCTTGGAACCTTTTTGTGACCAGGACAACAAAAATGCAGTTAGAACATTAGTTCTGCTTTTTTGCTAGTTCCTTTCCCCATCTCAGTTTTCAGACACTAAGCTGTTTGTGTTTGCCTCCTGCTCAGTTTACTTAGGGCATATCATAATCTAAGTTAACAATAAGTAATGGTGCTTACCTCTCAACATTTCAGATCACATTTGACCTGTACTTCACCAAACTGTGCTTTGAATCAGAAAAAGGCCTTGTGGAAGTGGATATACACAACACGAAGTTATGCTGTTCTGAACAGTATTAGAAAATGACCTTTTAATGAGAACAGAGTCATTACTACTCTCTTCAAACACTGAATAATGGTGGAAATCTAAAATCTATCTTTTGAAATGCTTTCTGTTTGAACCTATCTACAAATTAAAACAAATTGGGATACATAGAATCTGGTTCTTGACTTCTATTTAATCTACTGCAGTGTACTTGCATAGGGAAAAGAGAGACAATGAGTAGTCAGTTGGATTTCTCAATCTAGCCTTGTGCTTCACTTGTATCCATTTCAGAAATGTCTACATACTTCTGGCTGTCTTAAATGCCTTCCAAATCCTTGTTCCTCTTCATACCAATTAAATAGCAAGACTGGGACTGCAATCAATAAGACCAAAAGTGAATACAATTATGCTTCAAAATTAGAATTAAGAATCAAAACTATGTCAACCTAATTAAGGCTTGACCTCTGTAACACTCTATAGTAGGCTCTGAAATTCAATACACATGAATTTTCTCCACAAAAAAAATTGTGTACCATACACATAAACCACTAGATTATATGACAATAATCCAAAATAATACATTTTATAATAAACACTTTTCTTCCTCCAAGACAGGTAAACACTGAAGATCTCAAAAATTTATTTAGCCAACACAGCTAATAGAAGTCATCAAACTAGTGTTGTACATAGTGTTGGTATAGAAAATGGAATTATTGCACATAAAGTGTTTCACCAACAGTGGCAATTGTATCCAGTTTCATTGGCAGCCCGTCATGAGTGCTGTTCAGATGTGAGCCCTGGGGATACTCCAGTTTTACATCATTGTTGGTGATCTGGATGAGGGGATAGAGTGTGCCCTTAGTAAGTTTGCATTTGACACTGAGCTGGGTGGAGGTGTAGATCTGCCTGAGGGTAGGGAGACTCTGCGGATTCAGCCTGGATTGATGGCCCAAGCCAATGATACAAGTTTCAACAAGGACAAGTGCTGGGTCCTGCACTTTGGCCATAACCCCCAGCAGCATTACAGGCTTGGGACAGAGTGGCTGGAGAGCTGCCTGAAAGAGAGAGACCTGGGGGTGTTGATTGACAGCTGCCAGCAGTGTGCCCAGGTGGCCAAGGCGGCCCACAGCATCCTGGCCTGTATCAGTACCAGTGTGACCGGCAGGGCCAGGGAGGTGATTTTACCCCTGTACGCAGCCCTGGTGAGGCTGCACATCAAGTACTGTGTGCAGCTTTGGGTCCCACAGTATAGGAAGGACATGGAGGTGCTGGAGAGGGTGCAGAGAAGTTCAACCAGGCTGATTAGGGGTCTGGAGAACAGGTCTTACTAACAGAGGTTGAGGGAGATGGGGCTGTTCAGCCTGGATAAGACGAGGATGAGGGGAGATTGTATAGATCTCTACAGGTACCTGAAAGGAGGTTGCAGTGAGGCTGCTGTTGGCCTCTTCTCCCTAGTGACTAGTGACAGGACAAGAGAGAATGGTATCAAGCTGCACCAGGAGAGGTTCAGATTGGATATGAGGAAAAATGTGAAGGTGAAGCTTTGGAACAGGCTGTTCAGAGAAATGGTAGAGTTCCTGTCCCTGGGGCTGTTCAAAAAATGGGTAGACAGGACATGATTTTTGGGAAATGGTTTAGTGGTTACGGTGGTTACAGTGGTGTAGGGCTGAAGGTTGGACTTGATGATCTTGAAGGTCTTTTCCAACCTTGATGATTCTATGATTCTATGAGCAAACTGATAAGCCTTTTTTTACTTTAAAAAAACCCTGAACAGTCAAATTGTGTCTAGTGTGATTCACAATAAGTATTTAGGTTTGCTTTCAATTATGTCAGAAAACAACTGAATATATTTCTGGATTAATATTTACTGTTGAAAATCCTGAAAAAAAATCTTTTTCTCAAATATACAAATATCAAGATATTAACTTTTTATTGTAAAGAGCATATAGAATCAAATTACATCAGCATTACATACTGAGGTAGAGAAATTCATGCTCCTGGGAAAAGAAACAACACATTAATCTGAAAAGGACACTAAAAGAGAAATCAAGTGTTCAATAGCAGCAGATCTAGCCATGGAAGAATTTCCTACGCAAAGAAAGTATACAATCAAAGTACTTTAGGTCAGCTCTGCAATCTTGGAATGGAGACAACAATAAAGTCCACTTACTTCTCCATGAAGCCCTCTGAATTTACTGAACCATGGAATCACAGAATAGTTTGGGTTGGAAGGGACCTCAAAGATCATCTAGTTCCAAAACCCCTGTTGTGGGCAGGGACACCCTCACTAGACCAGGCTGCCCAAAGCCCCATCCAGCCTGGCCTTGAACACTGCCAGGGAGGGGGCAGCCACAGTTTCTCTGGGCAGCCTGTGCCAGGGCCTCACCGCTCTCACAGGGAAGAATTTTTACCTTATATCTAATCTACATCTTCCTTCTTTTAGTTTCAACCTGTCACCTCTTGTCCTGTTACTACATGTTCTTGTGAATAGTCTCCAGCTTTCCTGAAGGCCCTTCAGGTACTGGAAAGCTGCTAGATAGTTTACTTAGAACCTTCCCTTCTCCAGGTTGAATAAGACCAACTCTCTCAGCCTATCTTCATAGAAAAGATGCTCTAGACTTTTGGTCATATTTGTGTTCCTCCTCTGGACTTGCTCACACAGGTACATGTCTTTCCTGTACTGGGGACCCCAGAGCTGGACACAGTACTCCAACTGGAGTCTCACAAGAGCAGAGTACAGGGGCAGAATCTCTTCCTTTGATTTGCTGATCATGCTGCTTTGATACAGCCCAGTACACAGTTGGCTTTCTGGGCTGCAAGTTCTGCATTTCTGGCTCATCTTGAGCTTTTCATCCACCAAAATGCCCAAGTCCTTCTCACTGCTGTTCTTAATCCATTCTCTGCCCAACCTGTAGTTATTCTTAGGATTGCCACAACCTATGTGCAGGACCTTGCACTTGGCCTTGTTGAACTTCATGCAGTTCCTGTGGGCCCACCTCTCAGATCTATCAAGGCCCTCTGGATGGCATCCCTTCCCTTCAGCGTATCATCTGCACCACACAGCTTGGTGGTTTTGGCAAAGTTGCTGAGGGTGTACTCAATCCCACTGTCCATGTCACCAACAAATATATTAAACAGGTTTAACATGGAACGCCATTCATTGTTGATCTCCATTTGGACATCAAGCCATTGACTACAACTGCAGCCATCCACTACCATGTGACTGTCTGGTCAATTCCTTATCCACCAGCTGATCCATCTGTCAAATCCATGTCTCTCCAATTTAGAGACAAGGATGTCATGTGGGGCAGCATCAAATGTTCCGCGTAAGTCCAATTCTCAAAGTTCCTTGAGGAGGCCACCCAAGGACTCCCTTCTTACCAGCACTCAGAAGGTTTCATTTTCACTCCAGTTCCTAATTCTATAATTGCAAATGTGTGGAGAACTGCTAAGTTATATATACAGAGACAGCACTGAGGCTGGATGCTATAACAGCCTTGTGTAGCTAACAGTTACATTTTAAATAGGAACCATGCTCATCAGGAAAAACCTGCAACATATACATCCGTGTTTTGCACATTCAAAGCACTGTTTAAAACAATAAACAACAAGAACATTCTCTCAGTCTGATGCTGCTGTGCTTGCACAGACTCTTTCAACAGAGAAAGTAGAAAACATCATGATTCACATCATGATTCAGGGTATATATAGAAATTGCACAAACCTGAACACAATAGGGAAATTAATTCTCTATTGAATGCATATGGTAGGATGTGCATATTTTCAACCTCCCTTAATTAAAAAAAAAAGGAGAAACCTGAGGAAGTTTATACTGTCAGATTCCATGCTATTATTTGGCTGCCTGTTCTGGCAGTGGAGAAACTTCAAATGGGATGCTTGCACTGTGGCAGTGAGGCTGTGATCTGTCTTCGCTTTGGATAAGGTGAGGATGTCAGCCCTAACCTTAAATGATCTCCAAACAAATCATCAAAACAGAGATAAACAAGCAAACTCTGCCTAGTACTTTGCACACACGGAATTCATATTCACAATAGTATATTAAAATTAAATCAGTGGAATGCCAGCAAAGTCACTGAAATTAATGTGAGAACCAGTGCTGGGGAGAGCAGCCAGGCAGAAGATGACTGACTTCAATTCACTGCACCAACTGCAATGACAGCCCATGGTGGTGCCGCTGATAAAGACGATGATTTCTCTTTAAAGAATTAACACCTCCAGAGATTAACGAGACAAACATAAATTATAAGAACAACTTTAATATGGAAGCATACTTCTCCTCTGTCTTTTGCTCTCCTTTCCAGTGCCATTTTACTACATGGACCCATGGGACATTCAAGCCCAGGCTCAAAGTATACTGAGCAAGCAGTATGCAGGAAAGGCAGCACAGATGTTTGAGAAGTATTTTGTGTATGCTACAGACCCTACTGTATGTGGAAGAGGATCATGACAAATTCAGGTGTCATGGTTAAGCCTGAGGCAGCAGCTAAGCACCAAGGGCAGCTCACTCACCCCTCCCCCAGGAGGAGAAACACAAGACCTCCTGGTTGGGATAAGGACAGTTATTGACACAGCACTGTGAAAAGGGAATAACAAGAAAGCCTGTTGTTATCAGACACACACACACACACACACACACACTCTGTGTGTGGTAACCATGAGCACTTTATCAACCTGAGTAGGCGGTAAAACAGAGCACTGCACCAACCAGCCCCTCTCATGGGTATGTGATGTCAGGTGGTTTGGAAACAGCCTGGGCCAACTTGGCTCACCTGTGCTGGCTGCCTGGGGAAGGTAACTCTGGCCTTGCCAGGAAGAGGACATCAGGGTCTCTAGGTGCCTTGATAGAGTCTCCTTTCTTCAAAAGTCTCATACTTTAAATCATCTTCCTATACACACACTTCAGTGCCACGTCTCCTCTGTAAAACACCCAGGACTGTAGCTGACCCAGGAATAGGACTATGGACAGTGGATGGATTTCAGCTTTCCAGTCTTCTGCTACTTCTCCCTTCACCTTGTAGCAAGCAGAATTCCCTTGTGGAAAAACTACCTTCTATCCTCAGAGAAACTTCTGTAAGGCAGTGGGAATTTTTTGTCTTGCTGCTGATGCAGGGGATACCCCAGACAGCTTCAAGCAGAACACACAAGTCTGCCCTTGCAAAACAGAGCCAAGCCCTAAGCCCATAAGAGTGAATGTATTATGCTTTGCTCATTTTTAATGGAGGTCGAGGCTTCAATTTTTACTCTAAAATAATCTATGCTCACCTCCAAATACAAAGGCAGCATCAGGATTTTATCTTCAGACAACAACAGTCACTTCTTTTACCTTGTTGTGTCCCACTCCGCATGTCTGCCATTTCAAGTAGCTCTCCATTTTCTCCTATTTTTTTCCTCATGTGGTTTCAAGGCTCTTATTTTAGGAAAAAAGAAGCTGTGCATTAGACATTACATTCTGTATTATTAACTATTGCCCAATTTTGCATACACAAAATATGTAAGTAGTAGTATAAGTAGTAATGCAGTGAGATCACTCACTGTCTTCATTTCATTTCATGGATCATTTCATTGTCTTGCTGAAAAACTATGGTTTATTGTTATCTTAATTCTATTTAAAAATAAACAAAGTTTTTAGCTTTTATACTAAAACCCACCATTCATCAAAATGATAGTCTGAAATCCAGATCAATAACCATGATGTAAACTACTAACTTTTCAATGCAGTTGTCTTTATTTTACTTAAATTGATAGGTGTAAATTTAATGTCAACATCTACATGATGACACCACCAGAGATATACTTGTACCTGTGTACACAATTGTTCATAGAATCATAGAATTGTAGGGGTTGGAAGGGACCTCGAGAGATCATCGGATCCAACCCTCCTGCCAAAGCAGCTCCCTAGCTCATATTGCACAGATAGGTGTCCAGACGGGTCTTGAATATCTCCAGAGAAGGAGACTCCACCACCTCCCTGGGCAGCCTGTCCCAGGCTCTGTCACCCTCACTGTGTAAAAGTTCTTCCCCATGTTGGCACGGAACTTCCTGTGCTCCAACTTGCAGCCATTGCCCCTTGTCCTGCCTCCACAGACCACTGAAAAGGGACTGGCTGATTCCCCCTGCAACCCCTGCTTAAGATAATTATAGACTTTAATTAGGTCCCCCCTTAGTCTTCTCAAGGCTGAACAGTCCCAACTTACTCAGCCTTTCCTCATAGAAGGTTAATAAACAATGTTCAAGGTTAATAAACAGAGAGGTAGATGGATCCACCAGTGTATTCAGACCATGGTGGAACTGGATTTAATTTTTTGTGTTCCTTTGCCTTCCAAGTGATTGATCTCAGCCCAGAGCAATTGCTCTAAAAGATGTGAGGGTCAAATTATTAATGTTCATCTGTATTTGTGACAAGGCACATGGTATGCATACATATCACTTCATGTAGTTTCCCATGTATGCTACCAAGCAATAGCACACTTGATGGATAGCAAGCTGCGTTTGTGTGCAAACTATAACACAGGGATTATATTATTGTTACTGGATGCATTTTGAGAGGATGCTTAGGTGTAAGAGTGTCTTATGAATAACAGAAATTAAAACAACTGAGAATTCTAGGTAGCATAAATACACACAGAGGCTGGACAGATCTAATTCAGTGTATAACTGAGTTTGTCTATTAACTTAAAAGAAAAACTTGTTAGTCAATGATAGGATCAATTCAGAAAGAAACATTTTTTTTAAAATTGGCTGAAAATGACAATAGATTTCTCATAATCCCACAAGTTTGAATCACGAGTGTAAAATACAGAAAAGCACGATGCAGAAAACAGCTAATACACTTAAGCCTCTGTATTAGTGTATGTACTGAACTAGTTTGCAAGTTTAATTGTTGCTGCATAACTTTTTCTAATGCTCCTTACTTTGCGATTCCTTCACTATAAATGCACAAAATCAAAGTGAAAGTTTTGTCTTACTAAGGACTGGATAGGCAAGGATGTTGTACCAAACTATATTGCTATGCAATAACATCAGAGCAACATGAATCATACTTGAGGAGGTTGTTGTAGGAACAAGCACCTTACAAATCATATAATAAATCCATGATGTAACTAGTTGAAGATGCAATTACCTAAAGACCTGCAGTATGATATTAAAGTCCTTATTAAAAAAACAAAGTAACATTTTAAAAGTCCTAAACAGATTGGTTTGTTGGCTTTTTTTTCAAGTCACAACCTTTGTGCTGTACAAATAAGTGAGTGGGAAAATTAAATAATGGATAATAGGGACATTTTCTGTAAGTAATATAAAACAGTTGCTAAATCATAGAATTTTAAAAGCAATTTTACAACTCAAAGTAGAAAAGAAAACTTATTTCCAATGATCAATTATCCCGTGAGGGTTTTGTTAGCTAATTCTTTCCGGAATACTTATTCTGTATGTATTTCTCCTTATGTATTTCTCTCCCTCTCCAGAGATAAGCATGATGTACAGAGAGAGTTTCCTGAATTTGTCAGAGGAGAGTTCTAATAGCCAGAAGCCCAGGAGTTTACACGAAATGGAGCAACTTGCTCAATCCCAGGAGCTTTTTTTAGTGTAATCAATTTACAATGCTTCATTTTTGTTCAGGTGACGTGGAAGAAATACACAGATAGAATATCAGTTCTTTGGCCTTCTGGGAGTGCAGCCAACAAAGCAAACAGATAACGGATGTGACTCTTGCTTTCTTTTGGAGATTTTTTTAACCCTTATCTTATCTGTGGAAGAACTCCTTAAAATCATCTTCACATGCAGAATCAGAACACACCTACAGTACTGTGAAGAGTCCCTCACCCTCTCAACTTGTTCCATCATCAGCTGCAATCCAGATGCTATGTAACTGCATCAGTCTAATGCCGAGTCTGGGCTATAAATCCTGCTTTCCTGAGAGCAGACACGCAGCTGTCTGCACCATGCATAAGCATTCTTCATGTCTTAGGACTAGCTCATCAGTAAGCCAAAAACACCAAGGGATCCAGTGAGTGTCAGCACAGCCAGACTTGCTAGAGAAGGGAGCTAAATATCACAGAAAGGATTAACATCTTGCAAGCAGTGGAGTGACACTGTGTACCCTCAACTACAGACATTCCCTGGACACAGATGCTCCTGAGGGCAGAGCCTAAACATTCCTGCTAGGCCCAGGATGAGATATGGTGTGTACATCACATGAGGTGGCAGAAGAGAGACTGCTGCTTTGCTAATATGAGAGCTGTTTGAGAACAGGACACAGCACTTCAGCATCCTGCTTATTCTAGGCCTCCTTGTAGACCACTGCTGGGTCATGTCTGGGCTCACAGTTCTTTGTATCCTCTAAACAAAGAACTTTATTTAACTTACAAGGCCCAGACTTTCTATAATTATCCTTAAGAGTGCCAGTTCTGTATACATTTAAGTTCAGAAATATTAATGGCATCATATGCTGAATTTGAGTGTGCTTGAACACTTGGTTAATTTGAATATTCGGTCTCTCTCTGCTCTGGATTTCATAGATAACAGCCATGTAATCCTGCTGTTCATTTCCAGTATGAGCCTCCAATTCCACAAGCTTAAATTGAATGGTTAAGCTTATTTCTTCAGTGTTAACCTTCACATTAAGTACAGTTATTTTCTGTTCCTGATTAAAGAGGTAACTAACACAACTGGCTCTCTGCTTTCCTTGCACCCATACCCAGTATCTCTCATAGCCCTGTCCCTTTCCACCAGCATGCATTAGTGTTATTACAGCAAATCCAGAATGCTTATCAGCTTGGATAATCCTGTGATATTAATCTGTGTGCTCTACTAGAAATATATTTTAATGTTTCATTGCCTTCTTAGCAGACATGTAATCTCACTTACATCAGAATAGTATAAAACATTATCAGTCTGGCTAATATAAGATACAGTATTTCTGCTATGTAATAGTATGTCTAATAAACAAACAGCTGCCTTATACCAAACCTCATGGTTATTTAGAATTTAAGAGGTATTTTGTGCTGACAGTAAGGACTGTAAAAAGATGTTCAACTGTTCCCCAAAGATGTTTGACCTGCCAGGATCAAATAAACTTCTGTCATAACAGAAGCAATTGTGTTTCTATTTAAATAGATTAAATGTGCTTCTATTTAAATAGATTAAATGTAGAGTTTAGGTTTAAATCTTCTTCCAGCAGTGCCATTGTAACGTGCAAGCCACAAAGCTGTATGAAGAACATACACAAAAATATTCCCAATAGGAAAGAAAAGCAAAATATTTTTAAAAAAATTACTGAAGCCTATTGCAATCTTATGGTCCCAAAACAAATATTTCCCTCAGAAGTCAAATCACTAAGCAATGGTGGTATGGTTATTCTGCTTTTTAGTTACAGCTGTGGTTCATTGGCTGTATAATTGTAGAACATAAAAAGGAAGGAAGCAGGGGAGGCATTAAAGTTACTGAATGTTTTTGATGGGCTCTTTTTCTGTCCCAAGCGTGGGAGGTGAGAAAACATCAGAACTTTGGGTACAGCAAGGGCAGCTAATGACACTCAACTGGATGTGAAATGTCTTTTATGGGGAGGATGAAAATATGGCCGGGGCAAACTGTTTTATGGACAGATGGGCAAAAAATTTCTTGGAAAAAATCCATGGCAGCACAGTCATGCTTTAAAAATAGTGCTAGTGGAGTTCAGTTTTCATTTTAGCTTTAGCTCCTTCTCCATCCAGCTTGTTACTGCAGCATTGGGAATACTGACATCGGTGCACAGGAAGGGGAGAAGAGATTTTCTGTACTTCTTCAAAGCCTGCTCAGGTGACTGGGAGCTTCCTCCTGGAATGACAAAACTTGTATGAGTCTCTAATGAGAAGAGGGTACTTTTCAGCAGAAGTACACCATACTTCTGCCATATCATAGACTTCGATTGATTGGACAGCAAACGAATGCCTCAGTTTCTCTATCACAAACAGCTTCAAAGTTTCTGGGAGGTTTGTTTCTCCTGTGTTTATATGAAGGTCATTTTAGCATAGATGCACATACCCTGCAACTTTTTGTTTCTCCTGTATTTATATGTAGGACATTGAATTTTGTGAGCATGGATGCACATACTGCAATTTGTATTTCTGCACATCCCACTGCGATCAAGTTCTGTAGTTTATTATTATTGATTCAAGTATTTTACAATACTAATCAAGTAGGTGTCTGAATAACACTCTCATAAATACTGCTTTATCTTTTACATAGGGAAATGTGGCCATGAATGAACATGACCCTGTCCATCTGTCTCCCAAGTCTCCCCTAACATTACTCAAATCCATTTACCAATTTCAGCTGAATTTAGCAGAAGGGTCTACACGTGCCAAGAAGAGAAAGAGAGAGATTTGCTGACAGGAAGACAAGGTGCTTTCATCCCTTGTCCACTAAGGGCAGGCTGGGCAACTAACCAACCCATGGACCCTTCAAGCTGTGCACAAGGTCCCTGAGTCATGACTACATGTGTTCCCTGTTGCCACAGTCAGCAGGATGAAGGTGGGAGAGGATGCTGAGGACATCAGGTAGTGATGGGGGATCTGAGGGTTTATGGGATCAAAAAAGTGAAGGGCCACACCTGTGGGTATTAAAGGAGGATAAAGAATGAGGAAATGGGCAAAACTGAGGGTAAACAAGTAATGTACAAAAGCAGACAAGAGAGAAAGACAGCTGTGCCACAGAGAGGGAATCAGGGGTCCTGCAGAAGGGTCTGCATTGTACTGACAACAGATCAGGAAGCCATAGGAATTCTCAGTTTCTCTGTTGAGGAAAAAACTTGTTATGGACACTCCCAATAAGGTATTTGGTGTAAAACTGCTTATATTGGCACCACACCAAAACTGTGGTTTTGCTGGTATTTTCTGAACCCAAGGGTAGCCTGACCTCCTAATTTCCAATCTTTTCCTTTATGCAAATTCAGATGTACCAAGAGTCCAGCTTATGGGAAAAAGTTGATATTGTCAGTAAAACCAGAAATTCTAGCATAAAGGTTAGAAATGGTTTCAAAACAAATGTCTTTGAATAGTTTCTGAGAAAATCTCCTTCCTTTCAACTAGTGCTACCCTTTCTCCATTTGTCTGGACATGGAAACTATCATTATTGTTGTTGTTGTTGTTATATTTTAAACAAACATTGAGAATTTTATCTCAGGTTTTATCTGAGTATTTTTTTTAAAGTTATGATTCTACAAGCCAAGTTCAAAGATTTTATTTTAAAATGGTTGCTCATGTCAATACCAGGAAGCAGCTGGAGGGAGAGCTTCTGTTCTCAGCTCTGGCAACGATTCCTCATGGGAGCTAGCCATTTAAATTTCATGCTTTCTCAGTTTAACCCATCTGTAAAATGAATGCAATACGTAACTTCATGAAGTTGTTGGGAGGCCTCTTTAATGCCTGACAAGTATTTTGATGTCATCTCACAGTTGCTTGAGGTTATTGCAAGTACTTAATTCTTATTTTCCTTTCTCAGCTCAGCCTTATTTTCATGTCTCTTTGCTTCAACCTCATTCCAAAACATTCTCATTTTGACCTGTGTAATCTGTTGAATAATAGTTAAGAACCAGAAATGGGTTTGTCTTTTAAAGTACAAATACCATATAATGTTTTCTAGGGAGGTATGCCTTTCTCAGTCAACTTATTCTGCCATCTTATCAGAATTAATCCTGTAAAATTTAAAGAATCTGGAATCCACGCTGCACGTGTATACAAGGTTCATTTAATTAAATGGAAAATATGCTTCATTGACTATTTTTTTTCTTCTAAAGACTAATGCTTTTCCAGTTCAAGTTTTTAAAACTACATGAAGAACCATCTGAAGTGAGATTGAAAACAGGTTCATTTTCCATGTGAAGTCATTCAGAGACTTTCAAACCTCTTCCTATGCATCTTCAACTGTGCATTAGCTTCTGCAACTGACCCATCTTTAATAAGTTAAATTTTAAATAAAAAGCAAACCATACAGTATGAGTTACCTCACTATAATGTAATTTTACGTCCTGATACAAGGAATACAAGTAATTTTCCTGACCTATTCAACACAAAGCTATCCCTGGCTAATGCTAAGTCTGTGACAACTAGAAAAATTCAAGAAAATACGAAGTCAGTGTTGACATTTTCTCCTCAGTACTTTTCAATGCAACATTCTCCTAGGGAATTATTCTTTGATTTCATTGAAAAGCAGATTTCCAGGTGTATGCATGAATTGAGAACTAAAACATGCAGTGAGAACAGCTCCTCATTTCTTTCCATGCAAGTTGGACTACAGATTGCATCTTTGAGTCTTATCAGAAGGACAGTCATTGCCTGTTCAGAGCACAGCTGATATGGATTACAGGGCTGTGATTTAAGGTATTAATAAAGTGGTGGGAAACACAGGCCCTTTCTTCCAGATCTGGGAGTTCTAATCCCTTTGGGAGCAAGACATACAATATACTCTACATTATGGTATTTCTTATTAGGTCCTTGCACAATACAGTGCCTTTAATGAATCCTATCTTAAGTCTCAAAAGTTAATATAGTACTAAGGCAATAATATGAATTGCACAGTCACCTTAGATAAGATTATACCCAAATACTTCTGATTTTATTTGTTCTGCACTGTTTAATATTGAGACAAATAGAGCAAGAATAAGGGAGGCTAATACTGGAAATATCCCTTAGCATCCTTTAAGTACCACTTCCTTTAGTATCAAGACATCAGTGTTCATCCAGCATAGTTTGCTTATAAACATTTCTAACATCTCTGGGCTTTCCTCAATGGTACATCTCATACACAATCTAAGTACCAGACAAATAACTCATTTCTCCTACCTCAGTGCATTGCATGTTCTACATGTTGTACCAAAACTTAAAAAGGCTTAGATTAATGAAGTTTTTTTCTGCATCTGCAGCATGTAACAACATACAGTTCTACTGTTTGACTGTGCATTCTAGATCTCAAAGCTTAATAACACCAAATTCTATTCAGATGCCCCCTCAGAAATTGCTTAGAACCATCAGGACACACTGCAATTCCACACATTCATGTTCATACTTAAAGGACTTAGATAGAAGTTCCTACATGCAAAATTTAAGTCAGCAGTGGTTTGCTTACCTGTATGAGTAACTCATTTTTGCTCAAGCAGAGCACCATGCTGCTGCAGCTATACTGTTTCAGGGCACAGGCTATAAAAACTACCATATCAGAGTGCAGGAGATATGCATAGCTATACTGGTTTATGTATGCTTAATCCAAATTTTTTTCACCAAAATTTTTCTTTGGTAAATCCATTTTTTGCTGCTGGTCATACTTAGAGCTGCAGAGATCATGAATTTACTGTGTAGCTCAGTTCCTGCTTCAATTTAAACCATAGTTCAAGATTTCACACAAGGTAATCTATACATTTTAAGGAAGAAAGAGTACCATTAGCACACTTCACCACTCACAAAATGGCAGACGATGCCAGAATAACCATCTTAATTTTACTTAAAAGCCTAAACCTGTGGGGTAGACCAAAGTTCTCCATAACTAAAGTACTAAAGTACTGTCATGTAAATGAACCAAATTCAAGATCATGTGAGGTACAAATTGGAGCAGAGGTCTGAAGACAACTTCCAAGAAAACACTTTAACCACTAGGCTACTGAGCATTTGAAGGAATGCTGTCTTTCCTGTTGAAGCTGTTGTGATACTGGAGCGAATGAGAACTGTGTAAATAACTGATTTGGGATGGTTTGCTGAACTGAAAGAACACCAGAATAAAGCTAGATAATTACCTATTTTTGCATAGATAATTAAATATTCACTGCAGCAGGAGCTTGTACATAACCCTTCTTTATTTCAGAAAGATCTCTGCTGACTGAGCTCTTTGCCAGAAGTGCAGAAGCACTACACGCTCCTTTCCCTCCTCCTATTCCAGCTGCACTTTGTGCAAGAAAGGCCTGGGCACCCACCTACTTGCAGGAAAGGATTCATGGCTGTGAATGCCAAGAAGAGACAGAGACACCTTCCTTTGGAGTTAGCCTCTGAGAGACAGAGAATAGGTTGAAAGGCTTCCATGTCCTCAGCATCTCAGATCAGCCCCTTGCTTAGTGCCTCGGGTTAATGTCCCTGTCTCCCTTGTAAACTGGGCAGAGTGCTCATGTTTGGGCTGCAAATGCTGCCATTCCGGAGTTCAGCCCAACGGCTGAAAGATGGGCACCACAACACAAGCCCTACAAGTTTGATGTTACTCTTGGAGGTTTCCCAGCAGTGCAAATTTCTGAACCCATTTTATCTGGCTTATAAGGATTGCAGCATATGAATGAGAAAACCTTGACAACTGCCAAACAAGTTTCAGATTCATCCTGAACAAAGCTAAATTTGTAAGATGGGATAATAGCAACATAGTGGCTCAAATACTCCATTTTGGCTAAGAATTTTAAATAGCAATACTTTATTACCATAATGGACACTGAGATTACAGAAATACTATCCATTCTTAACATTATTTTGCAACATTTGCATTTAAACCACCCCTGGCTAAATACATTCGTATTAGGGGGAAAAAATGGAAATAAAAACCAGACTAACAAATCAAGACGACCTGTTTTTTAATAGTCTTTCCTATGTCAGCCATATTCTCTGACCTATATCCTGGACCTGTTACAGAGATTACAAATCCTTAATCAATACCAAAAGGATTTGTGTGATATGAAAATTAAAATCAGGCTGAACAGCCCATCTTGCTGATCATTTTAATTTTTAAAATATAATTAATTATCCAGAATTCATTGTAACAGGTGTTCCAAATAGAAAATGTGTTTACTATCAAATGATGCATTTTTCCTTGAACCATGAAAAATGCATATTTATAACACAATATGGCATTTGCTATCCATCATTTTTATTGTGCATTGTTTCACACACAGCAGATCAGGCACTCTACAAGCCATACCCACCTTTAGGGACCAGTTGGAGAACATGAGGCTACTGCTGGTTCTCTGAGCCACTGAATTCCATCCATCCATTCCATCACAGATCCACAGTCAGTCTATGGACTGCTTGCAAGCTGCCCATCTAAGGTCACCTAGCACCCAGCCCACCCAGAAGATCTGGCATTTTTCAGAGAACATTTCCAATTGCACATCTGCCTTACAGAACTTGCTTTCGCTTACTCTCACTCTGGTCTTGAAGTTTTGCTAGCCTGCAAAACACCTTAGAGAAAACATGATGGCATCACGGTAGTTTCTTTAAGGGCAGATGGCACACAGACATTTACATGGACCTGGTGCTACATAACTTCAGTAAGGATCCAAAGCAGATGTGCACAAGTGTCCATTTGCCTCCACCAGATGCAGCAGCAGGGCTTGGTCTCATGACACTTTTGCACTGCTGAGTATATCAGAGTGAATAACTGATCTAAGAGAGCTGGGCACATCAAAAAACCCACCACCCTGAGACAAAGCCTTCTACTTTGTCTTTCAGGTGGTGCATTTCATTTCCAAAGAGAAGAAAAGCTAAACTTAGGGGTTTTTTTCAGTAGTAGTAAATCCATGCACATTACTGAATTGTACACAGCTGACTGCTAAAATTTTGCTCCTCAAAGGTATCAGGCTGCAGCAGTCCACTGCTTTCCTAAAATACTTCTTTTTCTATATCAAACAAATTGCTGAACTCTAGACAAATTTATAAATATTTTCTGGGCAATTAAAATACATGAATTTTACAAAGAAATACCATTGATGGTGGGCAAGTCCCATACACTAACCACAGGAACCTAAAGGTTTTTAGAACCTCCCAAAAGGCATTTCGTTCTTTCCAGCCTCAGGCCATTACAGTGACATTCTGAAACTTAGATCATCACGGATGAACTGTGTTCCAGGACACCCAAAGAGATCAGTGATTAAAAAATGCACTTTCTGCTCTGGTAGATGTGGCAAATAGGCATGTGGCCCACTGGAAAAATCAAAGGCTCACTTGGGCAGTGAGAATCATGACAAGAGTTCCCAAAGTTATTATGAAGTTCAACCAACTGGTGTATATTTTTATCACTTTGTGCTAAAGTGGTGTGATCATATTACTGTCATATTTAATGTTGTTGGTTTTTAAAGGGCACAAAAACTCCAATTTTCTAGCAAAAATACTGTTTTCAAATATGAAGAGATATAAAATGAGACCTTATCCCTTATTCATGAGAGACAGATGTTATTTTTGGCTTCACAGTTTAATGAATACCATATTATGCTCTTTTTAACCTTACACCAGAAATAACGTACTTCTAGTATTCATGAACTTCAAGCCATTATCAGTAAAAGCTTCTATTAGCACCCAGAACTTTTCTCAGTTCCCATTGCTAAAGCTTTAAGCTGTCAGCTACAGTCCCTATTATGGAAGGATTTTTTTTTTTCACCCATCGAAAGATATTAATGCAAAAGATATAATCCTTAGCAGTCAGCTAGCTGAAGTGGAAAACACTGCAATATTTTCCTGTTGTCTTCTTTACACTATTGAATTTACATGTCTAACACCTTGCTGTATTTTTGTATGTGTTTTCTTTCCTAGTCTTCTGAAAACACAGTGCACTGCACACTTTTAAAAATGCTTATATTTCTGTTTATTTTCACTGATTTGGAGAAATGCCTGCCAGTAACTGTGAGCTGAAACTAATTACCAAAATTTCCAAGCTAAACTGGGATGCTGACAAAAATGCGACAAGAAAATGAATAAAATGTTTCTTGGGAAGCAGAGATCAGTTTCACCAGCCAGCAACTACAATGACAAATAAAACCCTGCATACAGTTATTATTAGCATTTCATTTTTGTATGGATAACTTTCTTCATAGACTAGAGGTTGTGGCTTATTCAAACTGTTTGATTTAAGCCAACTACAAAAGATTTTGTGATGCGTGTATGGCAACTGCATCAATGTGTGCAATAGGATTTTTCTCACTGTGTCTAATACAATGGCTTGAAACAAATAAGGCTGTTTTAAGAAAGATCCTTAAAATCTAAAGTTTTGGCATCTGTCTCAGCTTCAAATACAAGAATACAGCAGGATATCTCCAAAACAGGTAAGGACAAAATCATTCTGAGATGATGGTTCCTAGGCTTAAAGTACAAATGAATAAAGCTGAAAGCTTTGAGAAGGCAAGACTACCACTAGCTTGGACTGTATATGAACAACTTCTCTTTGAAAACAGGTGTAAAAGTTTCCAAATTGACACCTGTGTTCTCGTGGCCACAAGGAGCTATTCTAGTAATTGCAGGTCTCAAAAAATTCTTGCAGCAACCTGCAACTCTAGGCTTTACATAGAAACTCACCAACCAGAGTGCTGAAGTCCAAAGCTGATCCAAAAACTTTACTACGGAAATATCAGGCTGATGAGAGGCAACAAGGAACAAGAGCAACCCAAGATTAAACCAAAACAACAAACTTATGAGCAGACCATGCCTCATATTGCACAACGGAGCTGAGGGAAAACAGAGCAGCACTTCCATGGCAGCAGGGAAAGACAAATTTCTGGCACTCCAATTCACCTCATGATTAGCCTGGCTACAGCTCCAGTCAGCAAGTAACAAAGCAAAGTGGATGCAACAAAGTAAAGTGGATATGATCAGAGCAGAAGGCATGTTGTTACTGTTCCCACAGAAGCTGACACTGTTGAGATAACAAAAAAGTGCCCAACACCACATTTCTTCCCAGGGCAAACGGAGTTTCCAACTGTGTGGAGCACACCCAGTGACAAGAGCCATCTGCACAGACCCACTGCAGACTGCACATAATAAATACTGGGAAGACTAAGGAGAGTCTCAATTTACATAGGCAATAAAAGTGCACAATGTGCCACATTTCTCCTGGGCACATTACTGTTCTGTGCCTCCTGTTACTTACTTTGTGAACAAAAGGATGGCCATGGCTCAAGCCAAAAGTTCTTCCATCTCTGCATCCTATCTCTGATGGTAGCCTGGAAATCTAGCAAAATAAATTGTAGCAGTAATACCAGTAATTATTTGCACTTGCCCTATTGTCAGTGGGGAAAGGGAGTCAAACATGAAGTCTCTCTTATCCCTAGAGAGTACACATACTCAGCATAAGTGACTGGCAAAAGAACATATCCCTGAAAGCGTAAGTGAAACCCAACAAGAAAAGTACTGCATTATTGGCAGTAACAAATAGAGCACACTGGTTAAAGCTGACTTGAATGCAGTTGAACAGAAGACAATTTACAGTGTTTAGACTACACCAGTGCTGGCATTGACAAATACTCTGAGCAGGCCAAAAAAACACTCAGAAGTTTTGAGTAGATTTAAATATGTCTGCACACGCACATGAACGACTGTGAATGTTTTATTATAATTCCTTCCTTTACTTTTTAATATTTCATCCGTAGTATAATTCACCCTTCTGACCACTGACCTGGAAATTTAAATAATAAAATGCCTCAAAATGCTTTGAAGTTGTAGATGTCAATGAAAAGTGCTCATAAAATGCCATAACTTTTATTATTGTTTGTACTCTTTTATCTCAAAAATCATCAAATTGCCTTTTTCAGATATCTTGAGACTTCCTTGTTTCCTGCACTCAGCTGTTGATGGCCAAATTTAACCCTCCAAAAAACCCTTTTACAGTTCCATTAAAATTAGATAAAAGTCTGAAATATAGGGTTAGGGTATGCTGATACAGAAAGGTTTTACTCTTGTAAAAGAGAAAAACAGCATATTTCTGTGGGACAATGCTGCCAAGAGAGAACAAGATACTGAACAGAGAGCAGCAGTATTGTTCCTTCACAGTGCTGATTTGCATCAGACGAGCATTTGTCCCCCACTTTTTTCCCTATTAAATATTTTCCTTTTATCCAAGTCTTCAAAATGTTTGAGAGAAAAATTCAAGGTGTAGGAGCCAAAAGACTGTCTGGAAAGCTGGCAGTTGCCTAAACCGTTTCATCATGCTGTCTCCACTTGAGAGACTCGGATAAAATTCTTCCTTGGTTGACTGAGTTGATGCAAGGATTAACATACCAGTATTATAAGTATTTTCAAAAGGACATGCTTTGTACATGTTACAGTCCTGCAGATGCCCAGTTCCTGGGCCTATGTTTTTTATTCACAGAATGAAAGAACCACTAGGTTGGAAAAGACCTTTGAGATCATAAAGTCCAACCATACCTATCCTCTACTGAAACATATCCCTAAGCATCTCATCTACCCATCTTTTAAATACATCCAGGGTCAGTGATTCAACTACCTTGCTCTGTAGCCTGTTCCAATGGCTGATAACCCTTTTGGTGAAGAATTTTTTCCTAATGTCTAGTCTGAACCTGCTCTGGCACAACTTGAGTCCATCCCTCCTTGCCTAACACCCAAGTGAAGGGACCAACACCCACCTCTCTACAACCTCCTTTCAGGTAGTTGTAGGCGGTGATAAGGTCCCCCCTCATCCTCCTCTTCCTTGGGTTATATTATGTAAATAGCCTAATAGAAGTGCCCTGCAACCTCAGATAACTGCACATCAGCAAGCCCTATAGTGTGATCGCACCACCTTGTTACAAACAACCAAGACCCTTATTTCGTGAAGATCAGGATGTAACAGATGGGAGAACAGCTTCAAGACAGACAGATTCTGCACACAGTTAAGCACTTAATTCTCAGTCATTTAAGGAAAATGGGAATTATGTCTACACGGTGCAATAGAGAATGATGTAAAGAGCTCCAAGTTAGAGCCAAACATGCTAACATGTGCCCGCAGAATGGTGCAAAGCTATGCAGAAACCACATCTTGGACTCTCAAACCAGACATCTCCTTAGCACAGCAAGAGTCTGGTAGTAATCAGCCTGGCTGTGATGCTCATAGCTACAAGACACTGCATCGGGGCAGCCATGTTTCTTCTGACTGTCAAGTTTCCTCAGTCATTGGATACTTCCTTCATTGCCCAAGGCACTCAAAAGCTCCTACAAATGCTTCTCAACATTATTAAGCTGATCCACATATCCAGATTTTAATCCAGAAATTCCAGGGCCTCCACCAATACCACTCCTTGAACTTAAGTTACTCAAATGGCCAGGTTTTTCAGTGCTGCAAAAAGCTCAGGCCATGCTCAGGTAGGAGAGGTAAGAATGGACAAAACCAGGAAAGTCATTTGTATGATCTGACAGAAACTGTGGACTGCATAACTCAACCAACTTCATCTTTGGAGAAATATATTTTTAAGCTCCAGAAGCTGTCCATGATGGATGGATGGACAGTTATTCTAGCTGGAAATGCATCCTGCAACAGCTGTTTCATACCCCCTTGCCAGCTTTTTTACTCCACTCCTCTAACAAACCCTCCCAGCTCAATTTATATTTTCATTCCTGCTCTGTCTTTAACTACTTCTACATTCCTCCTGGACTAGCATAAACAATGCTGCTGCTGCTACTTCTTATGAAACTGTTTTGATGTGAGATAGTCAGGTCCCATGTTCCCATCAGTCATCTCTGCGTTATATATTCTCACTTCTTTCTATGTAGGTCTTCATTTCCAAAACATCTATCACATTAGTTGTTCTTCTCTGATCTCTTTCCAACTTGTCTGGGTCTTTTTTAAAACATGTTGTCCAAAAGTGAACACAGTACTACAAATCAAGTGTTGACTATAACAAAATAAGAACACTTGCTTCACATACAATACCCTTGGTAATTCAATGAAATACAATAGTAGCTATTTTTCTCATTAGCACTGTGCTGTTTACCAACTCAAATCATCATCAATAATAATCCCAAGATACTTTTTCATGGGTTAAATACATGCCCTAAAGGACTTCCCATATTCTATATTTATTCTGTCTTATGTGACCTTCCTGTGTTTGCATTTGAAACTTCACTTGATTGACTTCAGTCTTCCATAGTTATCACACATAAAGTATTTTAAAGCCCTCATCTTTAAAACATTTGACTTTTCTCAGACTACTTTTATGAAAAGTTAGTAATAAGGGTTCTGAGAAACACTGAATCCCCCTTGAGTACAGACTCCTCATACACCAGCATGCCTTGGCAATGAATAAATAGCAATTACTGATTATATTTGTTTAAACTAACCTTAGTTGGAAAAGACTAGAGTCTCACTATGGCAGATACACTTCCACCACATTCCTGAGCTTTTCAGAGGAAAACATCACACAAGCAAAAAAACAGTATGGGCACTGCATTTCTTTCCCTCATTAAGATAAAGACCAAACACATAATTTAGCTTGTCATGAGTCATTCGTAACAAATCCACATTACCTTCTCTTCATTGTATTACTTTTCTCCATTAAGATTTCCCTCTGGTCTCTGTGACTGTAGTATTTAAGGACATCAGTGAGTGATAAATAACATCTATGAGGTTTCTTTCTTCTTTCCAAGCCAACAAGACGTGGGTTAATTAACCAAATACATTCTTCCACCTTTTGACTTCAGTACCTGAGCTAGTATGTGCAAAGCTACCTCCATACCTCTACACTGCACAGTCTGGATCACACACAGAGAAGCTCTTGTTATCATTTTGCACAGATGCAGAACACACACACACACACACACACAAAAAAAAAGCAGAATTCTTGCAATCACTGATGGGAAACTGAGCGTACCATTACAGTAGAGGGGAAAAAGACATCACCCTTTACATACTGAAAGTCCTATGTGGAGAAAAATAAGACTACAATTAAACACACCTCCAGCTTCTCTCTCCTCCCATTACGACCACCACCAAGTTAAAAGTCTCTGCAAAATAAGAAATTTTTGGAAAGCATTTATAGTATTTCATTCTGTATCTGCCAGCAGAGGAGTCCAGCAGAAGGCAGATTTCAGAGAGCAGCAGCTTCTGAAACACTTGTTGTGTTCATCAATTTTCATTTATTTCTGGCAGAGAAGTATAACCACGAAAACCGTGCTTAAGAAATGGAAACGGTTCTGCATGCCACATAAAAATGAAACATATGAGAGACGTCCGCTTAAACAGAGTGTAGAAAGAAGGCCAACCTATATATAGAGAGAAATTTGAGGAACAAATTTCTGACATAGACAAATGAAGAGAAGAAAGGATAACAAGCTGGGTTCATAACAAAAACCAGACTGTCACTAGGATCAAAGTTAAAAACTCTAGTATACAGATGATTGAAATCTCTGACAAACAACCCTTAACAAAGCAACTGTGATTTGCAATGGGAAAAAACCCAAACATCTACCTAGGAATGTGGTGGCCATGGCTATTGTACAATAGACATGATGGACAATGAAAGACACCACAGCTGAACAGAGTCTGCACATCAAATCAGACGGGTATGCTTGGGCTTTGCCATGAAAGAAAACAAGGTCACTAACCAGCAACAGTCTCACCAAGGTTTATGTTTTTCAATACAAGACAGGCACATGATCCTAAAGATTAGGCACTATGCTGCTCACAGCTTCAAAGAAAGAAAGCACCGAGACTCCTGTTTTGTACAAGAAGATGTCACGCAGTCAGAACATCAGCTATTACAGACAAGAAAGCCTCAGGATACAAAGTAATTCTGACAAATTAAATCCTTGTTTTTGAAAATGAGCAGTGCTGGTAGTGCAGGCACCGGCTCCTTGCATATATGTAAATTTCAATCAGGTTCCATAAGAAGCTGACTAAGCCTGATACAAGACAGTGTTTATAAACACAAACAAGAATGAGAAGGACTGAATTAATCCAGTATAATGCTCTGACAGTGCAATCCAAGGGCTGGATCAAGATTAAGTTTGCTAAAAAAAGATGAGACTGGGACCAGAAATCCGTAAACTCAAGTACTAGAAGTAATAAATGCTCAGCTGATTAATAAAATTATGGACTATTCAAACCACACTTCTTTAGAAACCTTCCAAGAGTCTTTGGGATCAAATAATAATTGAAACTATGTCAGATCACATGACTTCTTTAAATGTGCTTTGAGCCCCAGGAAGAGGGACCTCTTGGTACTACAGCTTCCATCATGGACAGAAGAACCCCAAACCCCACCTCAGATGTGATTCTTTCCTGTTGTCAACTCTCCCCGCCTTCCTGTCTCTTGCCTACAACCTTCTCACTTATCGTTTCCCTTTGCTATGTCTCCTTTTTAGCCATTTGCCTCAGAACAGTATGGTTTAGATAGCCCACATCATGCCTTATGAAGCACTGGTATGATCCAATGTCTTCAGAGGAAGCTAAAAGCCATGTTTAGTGAAGGGACTGATGCGAGTAAGTTTCCCAAGTTTTGTAGTGACTGAGGCTTTGTTTCTCCGAGAGTCAGAAACTCAGAGTCTGTGTCTGCTATTTCTACTGGTCTTTTCTGCATTTCTTGTGTGATTACCTTGCCTTGCTTTCAGAGACAAATTTTAATGATAGCAACAACATCACGTCCATCCGCAGAACCAAACTCATGCCTTCTTTGTCTCAAAATGGAAAGGTATTAGCTGTTATATCTGAAACACTATTGAACCAGAGCTTTCCATAGACAAACCCTCCACATTTCAAGGGAAAAAGAGTCTCATTGAAAAAAAGCTTTCTTCTACTTTCCAAATGATCTACCTGTCTCTCCTTTTTCTATCTTTAAATTTAAAAATCTTTTAAAAGGATCTAAGCAAATTTAAATCTCTGCACTCAAAGTCTTCAAAACATGATATATAGTGACAGGGAAATCTCTTGTACATCTCCAGGTTCACTGGAGATTGGAATTAAGACAGGACAGGACACTGCAACAACTAATTGAAGAAGCTACTAACAAGGTAAGTTCTTAGTTTGTTCTTAAGTATTTGCAATAGTTGCTTATTAATGCACTTACTCAGGTGTGCACCTTATACGAAGTGTGTGCACCTTATACTAAGGGATAATATCCTGAGGCCTAGGCTTCATGGACTTTAGGCATCTCTGCCCTCATGGATGAGACACTGAACAGCCATTGTTCCACACTGGTATGACCTGCAGTGAAATCTAGCACTGGTTATGAGTAAACATTGTGCTGCAGCAGCAAAGAAACCCAGAAAGATGCGGGGTTACATCAATATGGGCATCACCAGCAGAGATAAAGAAATCACTATCCCATTCTACTCAGTGCTCATCAGGCTGCACCTGAATACTGTGCTCAGTTTTGGTCCCCACTATATAAAAAGATGTGAATAGGCTAGAGAGGACCAGAAGATGGCTGCCAGGACAACTGAAGGACTGGGAAGCCTGCCACATGAGGGAAGGCTGAAAGAACTGGGTTTGTTCAGCCTTGAGAAGAGAAGGCTTAGAGGACAGCTCATCACCATGTTCTAGTACTTAAAGGGTGACTACAAAGGAGATGTAGATTCTGTGTAAAAACCAGAGCATCACATGGAAAAGATGAGTGCTAATGGGTGCAAGTTACTCATGGAGAGATTACGATTTGACACATCAGGAACATTTTTCACAGTGAGAACAATCAGCCATTGGAATAATGTCCCTAGGGAGGTGGTGAATTCCCCAATATTAGACACTTAAGATTCAGATGGACAGGGTGCTGGGTCATCTTGTCTAGACAGTGCTTTTGTAGACAGAGCTTTTGCCAAGAAAGATTGAGGCAGATGATCCTTGAGGTTGCTTTCAAGCTGGTATTCTATGTGATTGTATGATTCAGTAAAGCTAGTGCAGTCCATTGATCCCAAGGCGCTGCTGCTCCCGAGCTAACCAGCCCTGACTTTCAGCAGCACCACACTGACATGCTAAAGCAGGTTCACATCAACCCACTACTATATGTCAGCAGTTATGCTCCATCTGCTCCTGTCCCCAGGCTGGCTCTTGGGTGTGTCTGCAACATCTGCAGATCTCTGCAGGGCAGTGTGAATAAGATGCTTGTACCTGGTATTGCTCAGAGCCAGATGAAGCCATACTGAGAAAAAAACCTTCTCCTCTGCAAACACTGAGTGAGGAAGAAATGCGAGCATTTACTGACCGGATCATCAAGATTTCTACAAATAAGGTTCAGGTCTGCTCTGCCTCTTCTGAGATGAAGTTGGATTTTTTTTTTTTTTAAACAGAAACTGATTCTCTGAGACTGTTCTCATTTTATGCTACTCTTTAGCTGTGACACTGTATTCTTTTGTAGTAGTTTTATCCCTTCTAATGAAGGGAACTGCTCAGAGAGGTAGAGTGCAGAATCCTTAACTCCTTTTTTTTTGTAAAATTTTATTTCAAAGCATTCACTGATTTCTGATTATTAGAACAACAGGAATTTACATTTTTACTGGCCTGCCATCATCTTTTGCCAGCATCATTACAAAAATAAAGTCAAAAGGCTTCCTTTCTACATATGCCAAAAACATCTGGACTTAGGCCTCAGAATTAGTATCTCAAAACTACAGCACATTTCAAAGCTCTGGCTTTCAGTGTTCGGCAATACAAGTGGTATTTTTCTGTCATGTATACTGGCCCCATCTTAAAACTCTGTACTTTCTGATGAACGGGGCTACAAGTTAACATACAGAAACATCTTTGTAAATGACTGAATTACTTTATTACATATATCTTCTATAGAAATAAGGTACAAATGTTGCAGCCAAGTTATTTCCTAAATTTCCCTCCAAAATATCTCATCTCTTACCATGGATCAGTAGTCCAGAGGTTGTTACTGACGGTTTTAATGTTTGTTTCTAAAGACTGGAATGGATACAGATCCTAATCAAAACCTCATTGAAATTAATGAGATTCTTTCCTTTTCTGCAATATTTCTGGAGCAGTGTCATTACTGAAGCTTTTATGCTAAGATTTCATTTTTACACAATAGGCCAACATCAAATCTGCTGAAAATGAGTACAATTCTCATGATTTTATGTTGGCAACCAAGATTTAAAACATTCCTTAACATGACAGTAAATGTGTGATGCTAGGGTGTCAGCAAATATCTTTGTTGGTCAGGTTGAGTTTCCACAAACTTGTGAGGATCCATGTTTTCCAAACTTGTAAATCTTACATGTTTTAAAAATACTGGGGGGTGGGAGGGGGAGTCATGGGAAACTACTGTTCAAGGAAAAACGTTACCAAGATAGTTTATGCAACTGTTTCTATGATGCATTTCAACCTACTGAAGCTAGGTTTAAATAGCTATTACTCTGCAATTTCAGGAAATAAATCTAAATGGCAACTCAATAAATACATTATGTTATGAGTCGTACCATAAACTCTAAACTATCAGAAGTTTTGTTTCTGAATGGGAAGCATTCCACTGATGCTTTACACATGAATAAGTAAGAGCATCTCTAAATAAATAATCCCCCAGATGTTACACATAAAGAGTAACTGGTCTAACATTGGAGACAGATGAGTGAATGAAGATTTCAGACACTGCATGGAACATGACAGAGACAAGTATTCATGTCGTGCGACCAAAAAAAAAAAAAGTTACCTGCCTAGTGACGTGTTTTAAAGAAGAAAATTGGGAAAAGTTACAGGAATTTCTCTAACATGCTTTGAAGTGGCTGAAAACAAAATCATCCTTCAATTCTCTATTTCCTGTCATCTATTTTACAAGTATTGGACTCACTGTTGTAGCAGAGAGAAAAACACTAACAGGAAAAAGAGATAGAGATACAGATATTACAGAATCATAATGAAAAACAGCAGAATCATTTTAAGTTTTAGTCATGAGTCCTTATGTAGTTACTTTGTTAATATGCTGACACCTTCAATTCTTGATCATCTTTGGTTTGTGCTGTGTGTTTATACCATGGCATTCATTCAGGGCTTCTGCTGGCTCCCTGAAGTGGTCAGGAAAGAACTACTTTACTCCTTATTATAAAATCTGACATCTTTGACTTTCATTATCCTCAGATACAGGAGCACAGGAATACAGAATACACAAAAGAGAGCAGCTGCATTGAGTTCTGTCTTTAGCGAGGTAGGGGAACTGTATCTGAGGTTGTTAGTCCAGTAAAACTTTTAGTCCATATGCCTCAATCTATCAGAGATCACAAAGCGTACATCTTGAAGCAAATTTAGATCTGTTAAGAGAATTACATCAGTACCACTAACATATGCCTTGGTCTATATTATTTTTTGATGTGACTAATCTCCAATATTCTGAAGAATGGAGGGAAAATAATATATGCTTCTGGTCCACCAAGCCTAAGAAAACTAGTAAGGCTTATAGGGAAGCTGATGACCAAAGGAGAAAGTGCCACATGAAAACCAATGGTAGTAAATGCCATATAATGCCAAACAGGGGGAAGAGTTATATGTAGTGAAAACAGAATTTTAAAAAAATCTAGTGGCTATGGTGCGAACTAGAACCTAGTGGTGCAAAAACCCATTCTGAATAATTAGGCCTAGTAAATAAGCAGAGTTTAATAGATTTATAAAAACCCCATGCTGGTGCAGCTATACAGCATCTGAGCACCTCTGGGTACCCATTACATTGTCCAGTGCAGCTATACCCGAAAAATCATTGTGCTAAACTTCACAAATAACATTCACCCAACTGAAGAAAATATTAGGAGGCATAGAAAGAGGGGTGGAAAATAATACCAATTACATTCTAATGCTGTTACATTTTGGTATGACATGCTCCCACCTGGAGTACTGCCTCACAGACTATCTATTTGGCTCAAAAAGACACCCAGGCCTTTTATAGCCCTGAATTGCAACTAATGAGACCCAGGTGACCTGGCTAACAAAACAAGTCAGACAGTTCATTGCCCTCAAGTCTGACATATCCTCATACAAGTCTTTCCTTGTTTGCAGTTGGAAGGTCTCAGACTGAAACTCTTGTGCTATCCATTATAAAACTTCTACAAACTGAAATAGTTTCTAGAAAATGTTCATGCCCATACAGTTTTGAACATTTAACTATATACTGCTTTACATTAAGCTAAATACGTGACTCCCCTTAGTAATGTTATAACATCCTGCACTGAAAAATACATGCTGCAAATTGACAGCATTTCTCAGTTTGGAAATAGAGATAATACCAGCATTTAGATTTCATAACTCAAATCTCTGAGTCATGAAGTCTCTGTGTTCCCTGTTGAAATAGTGGTTAAGAACCTGTCTACCAAGTGCTCTTGGGAACTCAAGTTCCCAAGGAAAGAGGGAGTCCAGCCCAAGACTGCGGGCAGAATTGTCCAATCCAACCTAGGCAGCAGCCTTTGCATTAAGCATGATGTGCTCAAGCAGCACATACCTTTATCATCATCCCAAGTCAGCTGGGGACAAACAGGGGAGGGCTAAACAGGCCTGCAAGTGTCCCAAGGTGTCTATCTACAGGACAACACTACCACTACTGATATGCTGTAGCCCAGATAAGCCCATGCCTGGTTCAACAGGGAATCAGCTGTACCTTACATGAAGCCCTGTATTTGCCACCTACAGTACCACAGGCTAGTGCAGGTTGTGTGTATCTCCATGCAACCCATACCTGCTGGGTCTGGGCAACACAGGCGCACCGACAGCAGCAGGGAAGGCAGACAGCGGCCCAGCACTGAGCCACCATTTCAGTGGTTACCAGGCAACACTGAGAACCTGGGCCCAAAATGGCGCTCACTGACAAACTCCACTGTGATTGGCTATAGGCACTGGGTGGGTGGGAAGACTGTTGCTAAGCCACCTCTGGTCACCCAGGCTGGGCTTTTGCTGGGCTGGCCGTGACCCCAAAGAGGGGTCTCAGGCAGTGCCCCTCACCTAGAGTGAGGGGCTGGCAGATTCTTACACTGTGCAGGGGCAGCGGGACATTTTTTAACACTCTGAAATGTGTTAAAAGGCCACCACATGGCTGCTTGCCTTCCTGACAGAACAGGACCTCATCACCCTCCTGTGTGTGGGGGAGGTTCCTGCAGCAGAATGTCTTTTTTCCTCCAAGCAATGTGGCATGATTTTTCTGTCTGTTGATTCTCACTGCAGGATGGGACTTGCAAAAAACCCAACATTAAAAGTTCCAGTGGCAGGTAGAAAACAACACAGTGTCAAGTGCAGAAATTAGAAGCAATTTAACTGATTCTCATTTCTACAGTTGTCTCCATGTGTAGGTGGATGAGCAGAAAGTCATGTGGTGATGCGAAATCTCTGCTGTTCTTTCCCCCTATTAAAATCACATTCTGTCAGCCCAATCCTTCAGTTCTCAGGAGCAAGTCTTCATTTCCTTTTCAGAATATAAAATAATCACAACATGAAACTCATTACCAAAGTTTTAAAAAGGGACTAATCTAAGCAGCATTTACTCCTCTACACACAATTCTTAGTCAATTTGGAATTAGAAGCAAATGAAAACATTTCTAGGATGGAGAAGAGGTTGTAGCATGCCATTAAATTTGCCTGTGACATTCCAAAGCAGAACCTTGCGCTCAATGCGTACAGCTTATCGGAGGCTTATCATTGGAATCCCCACACATGTCTGCAAAAAGAATTGCCATGGATCTATATATATAACTATGTAAAAACACGTGCAGGGGACTGGGAGTCCATTTCCTACAACATCTAATTGGAGCTGCAATCCTCGAGGTCAAATTCTTGCAGGTAGAGAGTTAACCCCCACAGATTAGGCACTGAATACCTGGCCTCTAAGCATCTGGCTCCTTCTGTGAAATTCAAAACCCAGAGCTGGGTGCTAAGCCTCCCCCACTGAGCACATGCAAAGTTAGACCTCTGAGAAGGGCCATCCAAGAAAGCACATGTAGAGTGGGAGCCACTTGGAGCTGGAAATGCTAATTGCAGGAGCGTGGCCAAATTCTTGTCTCCTCTCCAGAGCAGCGGCATCTGCCCATGTCAGAGCTCCAAATAGAGCCTGACCTTGCCCCCTCCTGCTTGTAGGCAGCTCTTGTCAGGTTTCTGTTTTCTTTCTAAAACCCAGCCAGGATGCTCAAGTGGTGTCAGCATTCATGCATACATCATGCCCTGATGCTGGTAGTAGTGTCCCAGGAGGAGGTACATGGGTGCACAGGCTCCTTTGTTGGCTGGTGGGCCATCTCCTGCCTCACAGCAGTGCTTCCTCACTACAGATGTCTCAGATGATGTGAATTGGATTTCCATAGCTTTCCCTAGAAATCCTAACCTCATTGATGACTCCAGCAGCAAGTCTCAGTGCTTCAAGTGTGTACAATGAAAATGGATGGAGTTCTAGCACATCACAAGAACTGACTTCCTGTGGTCATCCATCCCCTGCTATCATTCTAGATCACTGAGCTTTCATTTGCCTCTTTTGGACATCAGATCTACCGCTCTTGCAAAGACCTTTCCACCTGTAACTTGGATTTCACCCACAAGAAACCAAGTTCACTGTCTCTGGATCTTGTCCCATTGCATAAAAGGATAGCATTCACTGATGATTTGGGACAATCCACCCAAACACACAGTGATCTTTTTAGTTGTCTCTTTGCTAATTTTACAGTGTTCTCTTTTGGCCACAACACACAAACTTGTATGGTAACTGCTATTGCTTTTACACTGGAATATATTTTATGACATGAAACAGGGTTAAGTTAAAGCTAACCTGTCATAAGCTCCAATTTAAAAAGTAACACACATTCAGCAGTGATGTTTGATGTTAAACACATGTCCTGAAAACACATCACTTCCTGTGAAAAGTATTTCTTTTAGCAATGAAATTACTTTTGGTCAATATTGTCCCTGAAGCTGAAATAAATAATAAAAGGACATGGTGAGCTTTTTGAAAAATGTTAATTTCATGTCTATCAATTGAGGTCCATAGGCATCAGTGATTAAATATTGCTTTAAATTGTAGCACTAAGATATATCTATGATGACATTGTATTCCTGTTTTTTCCTTTTGCTTTGAGCACCTGCACCAAAATTCTCTATTGTAAAATCAGTTGAAGTTAAGCTCAGAAGGAAAATACTGAGACATAAAACAGAGCAGAAAAATAAGGACTCCCACTAGACCTAAATTACTAAAAATAAAAGTTACAAGTCTGAGGCATGGAACCAGATTATTGTGTGACCTCTTTTTTGTATCTGAAAATACTACTTTAAATTTGTAAGTGTTGCCTCACTGGAAAAAAAAAATCTTGAAAATGAGTTATGATTTACACCCTGCAGAATTGCTATAAATGAGTAATTCAAGAAGCTCCACAGAAACATCAAACACATAATTCCAAAATAAGTTGCACTGAAATGGAATTTAGCAAAATACGTTCCCTGACATGTAGCAGAACGCAGAGCACACATCTCCAGTCACAAGTCAGGAGTCTTATTTCCCAGAGAGAGAGACTGCAGCTTATACTATTGGAAAAAAATAAAATAAATTAGAAAAAAAACATTTTTGTAAAATTAATATCAGTAAAGTACAATTAAATCAAAACCAGGGACAGGCTGTGAAGAAGGAACGTTTCCTTATTCAGTTTGCAATAACAAGCCTAAATGGAAAGTGCTGGCAAATTCCTGAAAACTTAGTGTCTAAACAGCTTTGGACACAAGATGCTTTTAGGCAGACCTGCCATCTAGAGAGTGCTCCGTGCCACTGACATGTGGCACTACAGTTGGGGAAAGAGATGATCTTTCCATGAGACAGAGGTTTTCATTTTTCCATAAAATGGCATAAATGTGAAAGTATGTATTTCCAAAACACGTTTACAACACTTTGGGCAAATTAAATGGTTATAACTAAAAATTCAGCATCTATTCTGCAGTAGAAGAGCCACTTTTTCATTGTTTAATACTTAGGCCATTATGAAAAAATTTCCAAGCCCTTCTTTTTAAGCAGCTTCCTGCTAAAGTCATATCAGTTTAATGCTTTCCACTATTCATATCTGCTAGGCTTTCCTTATCTGGAGGCCCACTCTGACTTAAATGCAATGAAAGAAGAAAGACAAGATATGCACAGGATGTCTCTATCTGAAAAAATAGGAGCAGGTAGATAACTTTTATCACACAGCCGGGCACGCAGCCAAATTTTTCAATGCATGTAAACAAGCATAAACTTCACTGAAGCTTGCCAATAGAAAACTCAGTAAGAGTCTATTATTTTATTCGCCGCAGTACCAGGCTGATATCCTAGGATAAAACCTGAATTCCACAAGGAAAAAAAAATATTGAATGAATAAGTGTCTGAAAGAAAATCACAGCCCTGAAACTGAGCTCTTCTTGTTGCCTTGATATCTGAATGAATATTGGCTTTACCCCTAGAAGCTTTAGACAAGGTAACAGATGATGTCCATACACATAACTGTTACTGAAGCTGAAAGACTTCTCTTGCCCTGGATGAAACTAAATGATTCTTGAAAAGTAAGGATTAATTTCTCAGTATCGCATGGCTAATTTATCTCTAGTAAACTAAAATCACTCTTGCACAGCTGTGACTCACTTTGGATAAATGAAGACTTGATCTTGTGTCAAAGTACTTTGACATTGCATCTTATTTCAAGAAGATACAGGCACTTGTAGGACTCAAATATCATATGTCAAACATTCATATATTTTGGCAAGATTACTAAAGAAGAAATAGGTAAATATAATACACTCATAATTTAAAGGGAAAACCTGTTGCATGACCATAAGCATACAAAGCTTTGAAACAAAGGGAAGAATCAGTGCCGAAGTTTTATGTATAAAACATATGAGTACCATCATTTCAAATATTTGGGAGCTAAGTGAAGCAAGTAATGAATCTCAGTAAGAAATTCCTATGTGAGAATTAAAGGCATGCACTATCTAATAGTTTACTGGGAATCAGGGTAGGAAAATTATATTTCTGATTATATTATTACCAGATATTATTTCTAATATCACAAGAGCTTCCATTGAATGCTGTTTTGACAGAACAATGGAAACAGGACAAGAAATCAGGTGTACAGTGTCTCAGTCTGATTCAGCTTGTAAAAACTGCCACAGCTAAACTGAAATATATAATACAGTATTGTAAGATTTTGGGTTGCCCCGGGCCTCATGTGCTCAGTATGCCTCATCACCTAAAGTAATAAATGTACAAATTATTTCCACTATTGCAATTGTAATAACTTTACTTAAAACATAGCAAAACAATGGGGGGGAAAATACAAATCAATTCGTAATGCGTTTAATACTGTATTTTCATCTACCATAATATTATCCGAGCAGCATTCATTAGCATCCCTTTCATCTATCTGATATCTGCCTGTTGAAGATGCAGAAATAGATGCCTGATGGTCTAGCTCACTAAGTGTCCCAAATAACCTTTATTCTGGCACACGGAAGTTTGTATGAGCAAAGACCTCATGCCCCTTTAGGTTTTGAATGCTTCCCCCCTTCACATGGTTGGTTGAGTCAGATTTCCAATACACCAAAGAAAAGCTGGAATGTGCAAGTTTGATAAATTTGACCTGGTTCCTTGTGGTAGATTATTGTTACTCTTTTCTAATTAGAATGCAAAGTTAAAACCCTGTGATGATTTGTAGAAACACAGTCATTAAAATTTACACTTTCTCAACCTCTCCAGTGCAAAATGACCGGGCTTGGGAATAAGGCACTGGACTATTCTCATTCTCCCTCCAATTCAGTTTATACAAGATTTTTTTCTATTAACATTTTTCACGGGACAAAGACTTCTCTAGTGAATAAAGATTTATATTGTGGTTTCCTAGAATAATCTTTGAGAAGGAAAAGGTATTTCCTCCCTCACAAATCCCTCACTCCATGCACTCACAACAGTGGGTTCTGAATAGGACAAAGAAAAATTAGTGAGGATATGATTACTTTACTAGAAAAAGCCTACTCTCCTCCTGCGCCAACAAGATATTATAGGTCAAGTCAAGTAAGGTCAAGTGAGTTCTTGTCATGTCCAGGATCCCTGATTTATTCTGTCAGCTGTTCACTGTCATGTGGCACGATGGGGTGAGTGTTAATACTGAGATAGTGCAAAGTGACTAGACACGTAGATTTAAACTAGGGTGGCTCATGTTCACTTGAAACACACACTGATTCCTGCTGGGTGATTATGGATGTCATGGGGAGCGTGGGATGAACAGTATATTAGTGCACATAATTTATGTATGGGGTTTTCTTTGTCTTTAAGAATGCAGCCCCTGCGATGGGAAAGCCCTGTGGGTTCCCCTGAGCTCTGTTATCCCGTAACAGACAAGGAGATACAAAGGGAGCAAATGCAGAAGAGCTGGTGTAGAAAAACCACTGCCTCTTCTCTTAGCAAGGGGTATATTACATTCTAGTTCATGTGAGTCTACATTTTTCAGGGACTGCAGCTCACCATCTCCATTGAAAATGCTAAGTATGTATGCAGATTTGTAGTGGTGGTGTTATGCAAGCAAATGTTGTCATCAGCCTTGCAACTTTTTTTCTTTACTTTTATTGGTAGATTTTTATTTTTGGCAGTCCTTTTATTAAGGATTAGGCGTATTTGTTTATGCTGATCTTTTTTCACTCCTTTTTTATAAATACACATTTTCTGTGGGCAGAATGCAAAGCAGAACAGTTGCTGCTGAAAGAGATCTGATGACTATCAGAACATCCTGCACTTTATTTAAAATACTACCTTTTGGTAGTCTCAGATTTTACAGGCATGGTTTTCAACAGCTCAGAAGTCAAGGGCCTCACTTTGAGTGGTAGCTGCAGTCATTCATCAGATAAGGAGTACGAGGTACTACAGTTATATGCAATAACTATCACTGTCCAAAATTTCTATTTGTTATAGTAAGTGTATATGGGAACAAGACTGTTACATATGCATGCTTTTTTGTGCATTATCTTATGCAAACCAAGAATTTGATAAAGAGTTCTTTAGTAAATGTGATCAAAATACCTGGAAACTAGATCACTTAGGAGAAGTCTTATATATTGTGGGCAAAATGATGGCTCAGGTGAATTCAGTGGTCAAACTTCCATTAACACCACCGCACACAACATTTCTCAGCATGAATATGTTATTAAGCAGAGGCTAAAAAGAGCGGAATGAAACTCAGCATATATTCTGTGATATACTACACTTGTCTCTAAATGATACTGATCTGGGCCTGTCCAAAGTCTGTTGTTTCCACTTCCCACAGAGTGTAGTAGCTTTTGTGCCAAACCCTTAAATGCCTGAGTATGCATTTCTGCATGGCCTTCTGTGGGATCTGCAGCAGAGCACAAGGTTGAGCTGACGCTTTGATAAACACACTGAACAAGCATCTGCTCTGTGGAGTAAAGGAAAGGGAGAAGACGTCAAAATAACAGGAAACAGTGCTAAAAATTACATTTCTTTACAGAGTTTGATACCAATGAAGCCAAAGAAGCGGAATACTGTCAGGTAAAGCAGATGGGACTTCATGGCTGAGCTGTCTTTCTGGAGCCCTGTAAGTATTTTTACTGGTTTCTCTTAGTAGAATTGAATTTTGTTTTTAATTTCAGGTTCAGGAAAGAATTTTCAGCTTCTATTTCTATTCAGTTCCTGAAATACCCTTCAATTCCTTTCTTTTGGACCTCAAAACCATTAGATAACACCGTTGCAACTTGGAACCTTGCCCATGGTGGATCAAAAAGCCTGAAACTTTGTGCAAAGAAGCAATGCTGCCAGGCACAAAAGGTCATTACCATTCTAGATTTGAGCTTTGGTAGAGAAAATATTTGATGATTGGTATTTAGTGGCCTTCTCCATGGAAGCCCGTGTTTCCAAATCTGCTTTTATTGCTTATGGCTTTAAACAACAAAACACTCATGCGCACACATAACTTCAAGAAACAGAGTAATTCCAGCGCTTTGGACTGCACTGCTGAAGTGAGTGGGAGTCTTGCCATTGAATTTTATAGGAGAATTATCAGACCATAAGTGCTCTGCTGGTTCAAGGCCAGTATTTTCTTAGACTTTAGAGGAAGCCAGATTGGGCCCGATCTCTGCACAGACTCTCCTAGAAAAACCAAAATACAAACAAATTATACTAAGCAACAGGAATGCACATAGCCTAGAGGAAAGGATTGCTGAACACAAGAGAAGCTGAGGAAGCATTACTCATTGAAATACCAGTATAGGAGAGAATGGTGGCAGGTTGTTTTCTTCTCCTTCATGACGAGTTTTACGGACAGTCAATTTATCCATCTTAGCAAGCAAGCCAATTGGAAGCCAGACAGATTAATAAACCTGCTGCAGAGCCGGGCCTGCAGCCTCCTCCAGCAGAAGGGGCTTGTGCTGCGCTGATTAGAGAATGGGCTGTGTGAAATACTATGTGTGCTAATCATCTGTTTCACACACCTTTCACGGCAATGAGCCACATCAGCCCCAGCTACAAGCAGCATAGACAACTTACTTTGGCAGCCTTCAAGAGCAGCAGAATGAGCATATCCCTTTTCCTATTTTGGTATGTACTTGCAGCCAGACAGGGCAAACGGAGAGGTGAAACCAGGAGGGCCAGCCACGGCTGAGTGCTGGGCCTCTCCCCTCACACCAGGCACCCACACATCACTCCTGCAGCAACCCAAGCTGCAATCCAGAAACATCCATGTCTATCCCTGCAGGGAACAATCTTTCTAGAACAGCAACAGCCAAGTCCCTAGCCAACCTTCTCCTAACACCTCCACAACAGCATTTCAGGGAAGTCATTGGGTCCATATTACAGCACTATTTGGCTTAATATAGCTCTGGTCAAACTGTGTTTGGTGCTATGGTACTCCACTCACATTAAGAAATTCTTCTCATGCTAGGAATTATGTAGACACACATTTTGTCCAATCCATGTATCACTCACATGCATGCAGAGTTTCATGTTTTCAAGTTTTCAAGTTTTCAGAGTTTTCAAGTTTTAGTGTAGTATCTACCATATGGATACATAACCATGGCCAGTGATAAGCATAGCTCTTCTAAACCAGCTAAATCCTATAAGAACACAATCTCTCAGGTCTAAAGCTGCTGACTGATAAATGTTAACTTAGAAATAAGGCAATCTCTTTTATTTTTTTTTCCTAGAAAGCATGTTTGTTTGCTTGGTTGGTTTTTTTTTCCCGTTATGCTTTAGACAATGCCTCTTTTGGTAAAAACTAGCAGGTATACACTTTGGGTCTGATTTTTAAAGAATATTCCAGTTATATGTGTTGCTACTCCTACTGAAATCAGTATGATTATTTTTTGGGGTGAGATTTATTCTTCTAAAGCCACGAAATCCAGACCTTTGTTTTTCTCCTATATATCTTTCAGTGGGATAGCCCATGCTGTGAGAAATTTTTTATACTCCTCTCACTCCATTCAACCACACAATTAGCCAACTCTTCTAAGCATGCATATCTTTTTATGAAATACAAACCATGTACCAAATGCTCTGTTGTTTCAAGCCAATTAAAATCAATGCTCTACGGAGCATATGAACAACTCAGCTACATGAAAGGCACATACCCTGAATTGCTTACCAGCTCTGGATAGACCAGAGAATGCATTTTAAATGACAATGTCACATGCAGCTTGTGAGTGAGTTAGAAGCTATGCCACTATGATGTCTCTGCAAATAAGTGCAACTGTTTTCCCTAGGCACTTCATGACCTTGTGTGTTGATCTCAGTCCATTTTCCAGGACTGTAAATAAAAGCACTTGGAAAAGCTTTTCTGTTCACACATTTGTAGTTACGAGGGAGAAGTCATGAATGGAAGCAGGGCATCCATCAGGCAAGCACAGCAGGTGGCACAGGACAGACTGCATTAAGCAGATCCTACAACTGGAACTTCTACAGCATTTTATTATGGCAACAACTGAATATATGTTTATCAAACAACATTAAATAGAAAAAAGTTGTTCCCATGCACAGTAGTACAATGGCAAGTTTCCAGTCAGCAGTTTTACTTTTGGCAGTACAGAGAAGTCATTTGCTGGGGTCTCCAAACTGCTGGAAATTAGCAATTACTTTTATCATATCTATCTAGAAGTCCTTCACTGACCCGGTAAGGAACTTTGTTTGGGCACCTATATACTCCCAGTAGAATTCAGATTTAGTCAAAAGAAACTTAGACTAGTTAAACTCAACTGATTCATTGATAGTGCTGTAAACATGTGATAAAAGTTACTTTTTCCCCTCTTTTTCAATTTTGTGAGTGGTGATGTTTTCTGGTTTCTCTACCAGCTTCTATTTTTACTGTTCTGTTCAGTGCTATCCATGCTGAATGGCTAAGAAGCAAGAAAGATTACAAAGTGGCTTGATAAATTAGAAATTTTTTCATATTGTCCATGCTACTGCAGTAGAAAAAAGGCTGCCAGCATAGCATCTGAACTAGCTCTAATCCTAAAGGCATAAAGAAGCTTCAGGAAACCACAGACACTCTATCACTTTCATGTAGGGAAAAGAAAACCATG
Organism: Hypotaenidia okinawae; assembly: GCA_027925045.1. NCBI lineage: Eukaryota > Metazoa > Chordata > Aves > Gruiformes > Rallidae > Hypotaenidia > Hypotaenidia okinawae. Next base: position 17,418,523 of record BSDF01000005.1, on the reverse strand, counting down.
ATGTTGAAAATGACATCTACAGGATAACATGTGCTAATCATGTTGCCACAACAAGGCAGCACTAAGTCCTTGACACCTGTACCTATCAAACTCACTAATGGAATTATAGTGAGTGCATCCCTATTTTTAAACAAAAAATTTCAACATGCCCACTGTTTCCTGGAATCACCTTTAGTAATTTGAGGTGCACAGAAAAGAAGAAAAAGTAAAAGCACAAATAAGTAAATGTGAGACAGCCATGACCATTGGCAAAATTTCTGCTGCTTCCTTCCTGTAATCTTTATAGATTACATGACCTGCACATTGTTTTCTACATGATCAGCTCTAACTCTGTATCTACACTTGCAAGGCAAAACACTGCCTACCGCTGCCTTGCAGCTCCCACCCAGTTTTGAGAGGCAAAATGAAACACAGGAGATGGGTCCGTTCTAATGGTTCCATTTCTAAGTGCCACAGTCTATCGCTAAATTTTCAAACAAGTACCTTATTTTTTTCATTATATTGGTCCTCACACTTGGGAGCCACTCCCTGCAAGCAATCACAAAGCTTCCACGCTGCCCTCCTTTAGATTCCTCTTTAAAATCCTGTTTTATGGTGCTGACAATGGCAAAGCACTGAGGCTCTGGCTTAGCCCTCTCTTTTCTGTCCAGCTGCAGCCTTTTTTTTTTTTTCCTGTACTTTTATGCTAAGCCCCTTAAGAAATGAAGGCTTACCCTGATGGTCAGTAGATATGAGAAATAAGGATTGCTTTTCCTTTCACAATATCCATTCCCCTTTATACAACATTGAAGGGTTTCATCAAAATACACTATAACCTGTCAGTGACTTCTATGATCTCTTGTATTCCTTGAGTACAAGAGCTCTTCCAAACTCCACATTAGGGAGGCAACCTCTCATACAGGGATGAGAATAAGACCAAAAAACCCGCAGGTTTCAAATATGCTAGAGTACCAAAAAATGGACATGTTAAACCTCCAGAGCTTCATACAACAAAAAGCTCATAGTTTTTAATACTGGACCACTATTCCTTCTCATCAACAATATAAGAAAAGCTCAGTAGTTTCACCAAGAGTTACTTGCCGTCTGAAGCTGGAGAAGCTTTGCCAGGAGGAGAATGAGAAATTACTAAAATAAGACAGAGAAAAGCCTAAAAATAATGCAAAGAGAGTGGTAGAGAAAGTGTTCAGAAAGGATCCTTACACACTGCAGAACTAAGGATTTGTTTCCTGTAAACACCTTCCTCTATATTTAAGACCTTGCTGGCTAGAAACAGATTCTAGCCCTGTAATACAGAATGGAAGGATGATGTAGAATTACAAGACAGAAAAATTGCACTGATGAAAATGCAGAATTTTATGAAGGAGTGTAAATAGAAGAGAACAGCCTCTGAATTTGGAGTCTGATACATTTAAACATTTATCATCCTGTGGCATTGCTAACACTTCAGAAAAGTGGCATTTTATCGCACACTCAGTAACAGGGCAGGGAGGAGGAGTTTGCCGTTAACAACACTGAAGAATGGATATGTCTTTTACCCAGTCATCCAGAGTTTCCATGGGATCTCCAGACCACCCCTTGTGATACTGAGGTCCCGTCCATCGGTGCTGTTAGGTTTCTTCATTCTCTTTTGGAAAGAGAGACTAATAGTAATTTTTAATCCCTGCCAAAGATACATTTTCCTATACAGTCTTTTGAGCTGTCAAATCCTGAGCCAGACCTTTCTATAGTAACAAAGCACTGTAGGAGCTATCCCTTCTGGAAGCTTGGAAGGACAGAAAGATAGATATGCCAGTGTCTCTCTATTTATACCTTTAAAGCCTATGAGGAGACTGGCTGGGCATGAGGACCATGGCCAGCTAGGAATTCCTGCAGAGCTAGTATTGCTAGCTACTCTGAACCTAGATTTCTGTCTCTAAGCTAACTGCTACTCAGTGGAAATTACAACTCATGTCTTTTGCCAACCTTTTGAGACAAATAAATTAAGATATACTGGAAGGTTAAGGGATTATGTGTTTTGTGAATAAATACAGACCGCATGGTATTTTCAATGACTTAGTTAAGCCACAAAAGATAATCCGATAATTGCAATATTTTAAAAAATTCAAATGTTCCGTCCTGAAACTACCGGAAACCCATGGAAGAGGCTACCAAAACTGCCCACAGATATGGGCAACCGCATGCAGAGGGCCAGCTGCATGCAATAAAGGCACATATTTTATATTAATAAAAGCAATTTACTATACAAAGAAACAATATTTATTTGATCTAAATCTGCATCACATCTGATAAGTATTTGTCGGTACAATGAGTTTTTCCCAAATGAGCCAAAGACTTACGTGAAATGTTAATAATATGTATAAATAAAACCCAACCCCTTCTAAACGTAAGAATAACATGTTTAAATCATGTCTCAACATACAAGAAAATTAAAATATATATTTAATGTGAAATCAAATCTGCTTGTATTTTATTCGGGTTTTTTTTTTAAATTGTTTCTTTAACTTCCAAAATAGGAACAGCTGTTAGGTAGATCACTAGAAACACTGAAAAGTGTTTTTAACTTTATTTTTAGAGCGCTTCTTAATTGTTCCCATGGAAAAATATGTCCTTTCAGTGCAGATTCAGTGAGAAACTTTCAGCAGATTATTTCTTTTCTGTTTCTCTTGAACCAAGTTCTTTCTTTCTTTCTTTCTTTCTTTTCTTCTTTTTTGTTTTTCTCTTTACAAACTGAAAGAACTAAATCCTTCTCTGGTGTAACATCAGTATACATCAGGAATTAAATCGCTCTGCTCAGCCCTTATCAGATAAAACTTTGCAGCTTTGACTCTTATCAAGGCTGTCATTGATTGATTTCAATAGTTTAAACTGTTGCACAAGCCCAGAGAGTTTCCCTCACTTTAACTGTCTCACCTGACACTGTTAGCTGATACAGGAACACACAGTCTTTTCCTTCCTTCTTTGGTTTAACTTCTCCCCATTTTTCAGTCTCACAGAAGCTGAGGTTGTTTTGTACTCTTGTCTTATCAGTAGTCTTCCAGATTCATCTGTATACTCTTTACTAGTGCAATTTGATAATGCAGCCCAGTGTATTCAGATCTAATTTTGCCATGCCCCAGTTCTGTGAGCTTGACTCAAAGGGCTTCCCTAAGAGCTTTGGAGCACTTAAGAACCACTCTATCTCCCGAGCTTGGGGCAGTCCTGGTTCTGCAGCCATGCTCTCATTCCGGTCTGCAAAGAGAGAGAACAGTGAAAGGCTAAATCAAAGCTGTTTTTATGTCTTTTGTATTGAGAAACTTCAGAGAACTTTGAATCAAACCTTCAACTGAAAAATATTTCTGATTATTCATTACCAACTTACATTCTTGCTTCATGTGCTCATTTTTTAGATATTCTCTGGCAAAGACGCAGTATCTCTGATCTGTTGATTCATAAAGTTCATTGTAGCCTTCATATGTCAAATCTGGTTCAGGTCTGCAGAAGTTTATGCAGGAAAAAACAACATTCTTTTTAAAGAGGAAACAGAAAAGCTGCAAATGGATGAGTACCTTGTCTCGGCCCCATGAGCAGCCATAATCCTTGTGAATAACAACACGTGAAGGAAACTGGTCTTCAAGTTTGGTCCTAATCATCCAACTGTTCCATGATCTGCCTTTAACAGGTCCAGAACTAGCTGCTGCAAATGCAAGGGGAATAACCCAGCAGTAGACAGATGGAGGCGTGATGTACTCCTTATGAGAGGTCTCATTCCAGTCCATAATTGTTAGCAGAAATAATAAATAAGATGCTATTTATTACATGATGTAGCATTTTGTCAACCTAAAGCTTTTTTCTTTTCTTTTTCTGCTTCTTCTTAATTAGTACCTGGCCTTTACCATCTGCTGAAGAGAGATATGATAGCAAACACCAGATTATCTTCACCAGTATCTGATACAGCTAACTGTTTCATGTCAGAATTGCCTAAAATGTTTTTCTCTGAAGGAAATGATAAATCACAGCCCTCATTTTTCAGTACACGTTCCAAGGCAATGGTTTCCAAACTGTTTTGGACCTTGCCCCACTGTCAACTCTCAGCATTACTTACACACTATCAATCACCATTACTGTCAAACATTTAGCTGAACTCCTAGGAAAGTGTGGCTGTGTGTGCCAGCTGTACACCATGCCCTTGCAGGCCACCATTTGGGACACTCTTCTGCTAAGAAGCAAGTTTGTGGGCGCAAGCTATAGTACAGTCAGAATCAAGTCTCCCCTTGCTACATATGAAAGAGTTCTGAAACACAAGAAAATTTCATCTTCCTGTAAGTCCCATATGAAGGTCAGGGATAAATGACAGCACAGTGTTCAGATGAGGTCTTCTTTTTCTCTACGTGCTGAATGATTAATGACAAAATGCTTTTATTTCTGCAGAGAATAGGACAAAATATTGGGAAGTATCTGGTAGGAGGAGTTCACCGAGGGTTGAGGAGCATGGAGGACATGTGAAGGCTACATGTTGATATACCTTCCTCATATTTCCTTGTGTGCATGCAGAGAAGCTCATGCAGCATATGTGCTTGTGTTACTCAGCCGGGAACTCCTGAAGTTGCTTGTTTCTCTGACACCTTGATGAAGCATCATCCTCAGGCTAGGACCTAACTAGCTATACGAGACTGCCTCCCTCTCCTGCACCCTCTAATTTGCAGGACTGCTCTTTCCAGATATACAACAGCTCCAAGGAGCTGAACAACAAGGCTTCTGATTCACTTGATTCAGTGACTGTGAGACTCCTGGTCCCCCTTAAACACCTGGGCCAAACACTACTTTTGTCAAAGTCTGAGCTTTGTGTTTCAACACTGTGAGAGCAACACTGAAACCTCCTGCCTACTAGAAGGACTTGAACCCTCCTGATTTGACTGGTGGAAAGAGAGAGGGCAGGGTTTATGTACCTGCTTTATCACTGAAAGGTCAGATTTTGATGCTTCCAAGTTTTTCCCAACACATTACTCTCCAAAGTCAGCAATTTTGCAAAAGCTCAAAGAGAGAAGATGCAGGGTGTTTCTTTCCAGAGCTGACTGTCTGAGGATTTTAACTTTCTTGCCTACAGAAAAAAGCAGAGCATCTACCAGTTCATGTGAAGCTGTAAGTGTGTCATCAGGATACCACATGCTTTGATAATTACTCTAGTAGGTATTAAAGTTAATCCTGTGCGGTATAGATCACTTACAAAACACAATAACTGAACCCTTATGTGAGACAGTCATAAAATCAGCTGCTGAAAGTGCCAGCACGTCTCTGACATGTCCGGCGTAAACTGGAACCCAAAATTCCTGCCCAGTGCAGCCGGTCAGGAATCCAACTGTCCTGTGATTATGAAATCTGAGGCATGGCAGAGCAGCTTATGTCAGATCTACTGTGTATCCATGAGTCTTAAACCAAGACTTGTGAATATAACCCATGCCCTTCCTGGCTTGTGAGAAGTGTCATGAGCAACTGGTAAAATTTCAGACCAAAATAGCCAATGCATCATTCAGAGGATACAGCTCTTCTTCCTTTAAAGACCAGACACCCAGCCCAGATGCTCTGAGCCTACCCAGACAGATACAGTCCCAGCATAAAATCTCCCAGTCTCCCACTCTGCAGAAAGTCTAGAGAAAAAAAATCTAGGCTTTCTCAACATTTTCTCAAGGTAGGACAGAGACCTAAAGACACCTTGACAAGCATGGTGGAGAGAGAAAGATATCCATTCTCCTCACCGTACTGCTCTTCTTTGCTATCTTCCTGCAGCAGCTAATGTTACTGTGTTTTCACAGTATTTTTTTGCAATACCTTCCCCATAAATGTGGTGAAAAGTCCTAAGAACTACGCTAAAATAGTCTCAGTCTTTCTTAAAAGGAGAAATTCAGTGGACTAAACAATAATGGCAAACATCATGTCATCATAACAACTCCCATGGATCAGTATTGTCTCTGAGTTTTCCTATATCCTTGTATCATACTGCTTTGAATAATGAGTTCAATACAGAAGCTGGATTCTAGCATTGGTTAACAGTCAGTACCAAGCATAAATACCAAATATCATCACCTGCTGCCACCGCACATGTTCAGTGCTTGGACAATACTGGCTGAAATGTGAAGAATAGTTGTAGCCCAGTAGCAACCTTTGAAGGTAGCTTTATTCATCATGAATCATCTGCAGGCATTAAATTATTACTTTTTCCTGAATATTTCCAAGTAGCTGCCTCCACTGTAATGGATTCACTGTGTGCTTCAAAAGCAACATTCTGTATGCCTGGTTAGGTACAAGAACCTTCCTGTAATTTCAGATGAGATTGTCAGCTTTTTAGAGACGTCAAACAGTCCAAACACCAATGTAGCACAAGATGTTAGGAAGATATCAAGTCTACCCATGCTATAAATTCCCTCTAATCAACTGCAAGGTCTGTATCATTATCTTTGATTCATTCTTAATGCCTAAGACCAGGACATATAATAAAGCTATAAGCTAAGTGTAGGTAGGAGAAATTTTCTCAAACACCAGGAGTAAAATCCTGGGTAACTGGGTAATAGGGCAATATTCATTGCTCTACGCAAAAGGTTCTTTTTCTGGTCTTATCCTCATCTTAAACATGCAGCAATATCCACAGTTTAAAAAAACTAGTAATCCTTGCTAAAAGAAGATATTTTACAAAAATTGTTTCTCATCAGGCAAAGAATAAAGAAGAGTTCAGACACGTTATGAGATTTATTTGACACAACAGGATGGAACAGACTTCACCTTACAACAAACTGTTAGACCTGCAGGAGGCAAAGGTCAAGCTGAGACTGTGGAGAAGACAAGGAGGGGGAGAGTCCACATCTAGACTGGCAGTAGTTGGGGCAGCTGAAAAGTGCTGAGGTCTTTGGGAGCAGACCGAAGAGGTCTGTCATTCCAGTGATGCACCCTGCCTTGAAGTGGTTAAGCTAACCTGACAAGCATCACTGCTCATGTAGCAGCTAGTAAGGAATTACACAATTGCATCTATAATTTCCATCCTAGGTTATATACAATGGCTTCTCAGTTTTACCCAGCAAGGAAAAGATGCATCCTCCCAAAAGAGATTCTCACAATATGCTCCCAAGGAGATAGAGCTGTGTTCTTAATGTCACAAAAGCTATGCAATTGCCAACTTCATATATGGCATATGGCTTTAAGAATTTAGAGGATTTGCGTGTGTTTGGGGTTTTTTTTTCCTTCTATTTCATATGTAAAAAGGGGTTGGAGCAGGTTTAGAATTTTCTATCAACTTTTGCTTTTGCCAAGCTGTCCTTTACCAGTACTATTTCCACTTGTCTTAATTATTTTAATTAGACTCATTATCCTATTCACTAGACTTGGAGTAGAGGTAATTCTCAGTGAGCTCTGAGTTACAGAGCCACTAAGACTAAATAGCTATTAAAACTATTAATTTAAATGAGCCCTAAAAATCAGTCAAATTAAGGTTAAAATGACAGTGAATAGACAAATTAGCAGGAACATTGAAATTAAATGGCCATTTTTGTTAGATTGTCAAACTGACATGACAGGGAATAAATCTTCATAAATCCTTAAACAGGAGGTTAAAAGAGGTAGTTATTTAGGTAGTTACAAATCATATGAGCAAATTTTTGCCTGCAGCAGTAAAATCAAATTTCAGCTGGGTGTACATTTTAGTGCTGGAACCAAATTATTGTTTATGTCTAGATCACAATCTCAAGGTCAGCAAAGCCTTCCTCCTTATATTTGTGCTGTATGAAGGCTAATCTGTTTCCTTCTTCCTCGCCACAGAAATTACAGACTTCAGCAGGGTAATCTTTGAGGGAAATGTCTAGTGGCTTGCTCTCCTAGTTGTATGTGTGTATATATAGAGATATATATACACACACATATATATTTACAGCTGACAGCTTAATTTCTCTGTAACCCTTCACAAACCCCCACTGATCATCTTTGTACCCTCCTCTGGATCTGCTTCAACAGCTCCATGTCTTGCTTGTACAGGGGACCCCAGAGCTGGACACAGTACTTCAGGTGGGGTCTCATCAGAGCAGAGCAGAGGCGCAGAATCACTTCTCTTGACCTGCTGGCCATGATGTTCTTGATTTCGGTGTGAGACGTATGCTATAGAAATTACAGAGATTAACCTTGGTCACTGGGTAAGTTTTTTTGCAGAAATTCATAGGCACAGGGTAGCATAAAGCTTTATCAAACTTCCCAAGAAAATTTGCAGCTCTGAAAGATCAGGCCTTCACTCCACCCTTTGCCCCACAGCTGGCCTCCCCGTAAGATGTTTGCTGTGTCAAGCATGCCTTGGATATGGACAAGAAGTATACATTCAAGGCAGGTTGGTATATGCTGCTGAGTCAGAATTTTCCTTAAAATACTACCTATGACTACAGTAAATACATTCATAGCAATAGAAAGGAATGTGTGAGCCCATCTCTGAACCCTTTTCTCCAGAGCAGGCAATCAGAGCATATCTTTAGTATTACCATCATCTGGTAGTTTCTAAAAAGCCGTGAAGAACCAAAAAGACCTCTGAAGGTGACCAGAGCACAGGGGTACAGCAACAAGAATGGATTAGAAAAAGTCTGAGTTCTTGCAGTCTGGCACTGACCACCTGGGCCCTCTACCTCCCTATCACAGGGCAAGTGGGAATGGACAATTGCTCCCATTTCAGGCTTCCATGCTTCTCAGAAGGGCCTCAAAGGTAAGTTCTCATCCTCAGTATTTTCTGGTTTCTCTCAATTGAATAGATCTGGAAAATTAGCTATAAAATCATCATGAGGCATTATATCTGAAGGTGTACAAAACATCTTTGTATCTAACCTCACATTTCATTCTTTTCTATTGCCCCTTGTCCTATCACTACAGTCTCTGGTGAACAGTCCCGCTTCCACTCTCCTGCAGAACCCCTTTAAGTATTGTTAGGCCATAATTAGGTGTCCCTGGAGCCTTCTCCAGGTTGAACAAGGCCAATCCTCACAGCCTGTCTTTCACAGGAGAGGTGTTCTAGCCCACTGATCATCTTTGTACCCTCCTCTGGATCTGCTTCAACAGCTCCATGTCTTGCTTGTACAGGGGACCCCAGAGCTGGACACAGTACTTCAGGTGGGGTCTCATCAGAGCAGAGCAGAGGCGCAGAATCACTTCTCTTGACCTGCTGGCCATGCTGTTCTTGATGCAGCCCAAGATACAGTTGGCCTTCTGAGCTGCTAGTGCACACTGATGCCTCATGTTCATAGAATCATAGAATCATAGAATCATAGAATCATAGAATCATAGAATCACAGGGGTTGGAAGGGACCTCGAGGTATCATCAGGTCCAACCCCCTGCCAAAGCAGCTCCCTAGCTCATATTGCACAGAGAGGCGTCCAGAAGGGTCTTGAATGTTTCCCAAGATGGCGACTCCACCACCTCCCTGGGCAGCCTGTCCCAGGCTCTGTCACCCTCACTGTGTAAAAGTTCTTCCACATGTTGGTGCGGAACTTCCTGTGCTCCAACTTGCAGCCATTGCCCCTTGTCCTGTCTCCAGAGACCACTGAAAAGGGGATAGCCAATTCCCCCTGCATCCCACACTTAAGATATTTATAAATATTAATAGTCTTCTTTTCTCTAGGCTGAACAGTCCCAGCTCACTCAGCCTTTCCTCATAAGGAGGATGTTCTAGGCCCTTAATCACCTCCCTTAGCCTGCTGGCCACACTCCTTTTGATGCATCCCAGTATCCCATTGGCTCTCTCAGCCACCAGGGCACCCTGTTGGCTCATGGCCAACCTGTTGAGCTTGTCATCGATCAGCACCCCAGAAAAAAGCTAATATCCTGGAAAGAAGATGAGAAAGTACCCAAACGAATTGTCTGGGGTTGTATAGAATCACAGAATGGTTTGGATTGGAAGGGACCTCAAAGATGATCCAGTCCCAACCTTCCTGCCATGGGCAAGGACTCTCTCACTAGACCGTGTTGCCCAAAGCCCCACCCACCCTGGCCCTGAATGCTGCCAGGGAGGGGGCAGCCATAGATTCTCTGGGAATCCTCTTCCAATGCTTCATCATCCTCATTGTGAAAAAAAAAGCTTAATTATGTCCCAGATAAATCAGCTTTTTCAGTTTCAAATTCTCAGCCTTTGTCTTGTCAATACAGGTCATGGTAAAAAGTCTGTATCCTTCTAATAAGGCCCCTGTGCTGGCTGAAGAGCCACTCAGCAACTCCAGTTTTGTCCCTGCCATAGAACCCTTAAATTATACTGAGGAAATGATTATTCCTCTCCTAGCTACAGCTCTCTCTTGCGTAGATATGACTACGTATGTCCTGTCCGACTCATACACCACCCCAAAAGCCATCCAAACTGTGATTCATATCCTTTCCCAGGGGCTCCCTTAAAAATTCCTGGCCATGCTTGCCATGGGAAGCCTGTTTGTCTTCAGACCACGAAAAAGGTTCTGCTACCCTATGTGTTTTTAAACAGTATCCCTGCCTGGCTTTCAGAAACAATACCTAGAAGAGCTTTTAAGGCTGAATGACATTCACTTCATTAGGGCTGCTTCATAGGAAAAACAGTTTGGCAAAAACAAGCACCAATTGGAAAACAGATGCTAAAATTGGTTGGTCAGTTCCTCTACCATCTACGGCTCCATTAAAAGGTACACTCAGCCATTATGGTCTGCTGCCTTGAAAGAATTGGTTTCTGTATAAGTCCCACAGAGACAGCTGCACCAGGTTTTCTGTCACTTGTCAAATCAGAGAGCAAACTTATCTTTCTCAAGGCAAAACAGATAGTATCCTGAATTAGACACATGGCAAATCCACTGGTGGCTGAGACATCTTCCTCCAGCTTGTTGAAAAGTTGAAAGCTGTGAAGATTCAACAAGCTTTACTCATTTTAAGTAAGCCAATAGGCCACTGATTTCTAGGGGGACTTTTGACTAGGCCTAGAATTTCTTTAATGTATACAGATTATTTCAGAAAAGTCGAGTCAATCTTAAAAGGTAGTACAGCCTGCTAGTGCCCCTCTTCTCCAACTCTTGCTCCACTCAATGGAGTTTTGTATACAGAAGGAAGTGATTCAGAAAATAATAATTTTCTGTGGTAACCGGTGCTGGAAAAGCATCAGTGAAATTACTACCACATCAACCAGAACTCATGACCTCCCCAAAGCAGAAGCAGGCAGAGGCAAAGCACTCTGCTCTGGATGAGTTCCTGGTATAGGACTTCAGAGGAGGGCTTTAGTACTGATCCCATGGTGAGAAACTATCGACTCAGGCCAGCTTTAGATTCACGCTCTTCATCCATTGAAGGAGAAGGGGAAATACCCAGCTGACCTGTCAGAGAGAGGCACCCTCTTACCCACACAGGAAAGACACTTTCATGAGGCCTTGTGGCACATATCATATTAGAAACACGGTTTTACTTATGTCCTTCTGCATAAATTAAATAAAATGCTACGCAAATGCTTCCTACATTACCACATACATAACCAAAATATAAGTTACTATTTGAAGATATAATTTTAGGCCCTGTAGTCAGCTTATATTAGAACATACAGTTCTGTATATTTATATCATTTTCTTGATTCACAGATGAGTGACAAACTTTAGAAATGTTATTTTTAGTGAAAAAAAGAAGCAGACAGACAATTTCATATTAATCTTTAGAATACAAGAAGACTTTCAGGACTTTTTCAGGAAGTATCAGAGAAAAACATTTGCATAGCTAAGAATTCAGGGACAGAACTGCAGTCACCACTGGCTGCCCAGTATATGGGGCAACTGTGCCGTTTATGCCAGCAGATGATTTTACATTTCCTTACAGCCAGATATAAGGAAAGAGTGGATTATGGCTGTGGCAGATCTTTGTAGACATCTGGTCCTAAGAAAAGACACAACAGTCAGCAGCTTGGACAGATGAGGTAATAAAATCTCCAATAGTGCCATACATGCAAGCACAAGGTGTCCAGGCTGGAGACATCACAAGAGTAAGACTTACTCATCTCACGTGGGTCTTATCTGTATCTTTGTTTCCCAAGTTATACTCGGCTGTGGTCTTCAGGAATTCATTTACGTCATTGTAGATTTCATGGAGTTGTATTTTGTCTCCCAGTTCAGTTCTTTTCTTTAGCCTTGTTGGTTATCTACCATCTGCCTCTTTTCCTTTTTCTTCCTGATATGACTGATGTGGTTATTACTAGAAAACTTCTTCATTCTATGATGGGAATTTGCACAATTGTCCACATTATTTACATAGGGAATTCCAGTAGCCCAAAGTAAAAGGATCAGACTCTTATATTGCCTAAGCTTATGTAAGCCTGGAATAACTCCACTGATTTGAGGAGAATTTGCCTGCATTTACATTGGTATGAGTAAGATAACAATCTAGCCCAGAGTTTCTATTTCTTCCCTCACTTTAGACTTCATCAGTCACACAACTCTGGATACTAATAGTTTGACTAAAATAGAACACAGGGTTTTTCAGAGACTGGCATTCCATGGTCTTTTCCAGCTATCCATCCTGGGAAAATTCTGGTGACTGAAGCAATTTAAACCTCTAACCTGAACTCCGATTAGTGCAGTACTGACAGAATTTTTTAACAAGTTCTAAATGCATGAGAAATTACAAAATCAGCAAACTACTTCTTGTTTGGGCTGCAATTCTCATTTGTAAACTAGAACAGCTATACACCGGCTGTAAATTACTGTGGTATCCTCCCCTTTAACGGCCACTTACACACTCCAGAGGGATATAAAGTGGCCTTGCTGTAAATAAGAATTGGGCACTTCATGTTTAGCATTTCTTTTGCTGTTTATTGTCAGTGATTTCATCTTGTGGATAAGCTGCGTATGGTTGTTGATTGGCTCCTACTATTGAGACTTTTGTCCTCTGTTGACTCTGCCTGGCTCAGGGCACGCTATTCTGGCAGCTACACTGGGTGTACGCACCACCAGCCTTGCTTTGTGGTTCATTGTCACACTCAGTTCCCCCCAGGGCAGCAGCAGTTTTCCTGCAGCAATGACCACAGACATCAAACACTTTCATTTTATGGATCACTATCTGTAGCAGACTCAGTAACACTGCACAATCGAATGCCACTGAAGCCAGCGGGAACGCCATCAAGCTTTAGGTCAGCGGACTTTGGGTAGCAGCTCATTCATCCCACTGCATTACGTAAGGCGTTGTGGCGGAGCATCACTGGTTGCACTGGGTGATGTTCCCTGTAAGAACATCATTTTTCTCTATGGTTATTTATTCAAAGCACTTAGAAATCAGTGGAAAACAGTGGCACCCTGCAATTTTCCCTTTAGCTGACTGGCACAACACTCTTCAGTGTTTAAGTAAAGAAACTTACTACCACTGAAACTATCTAAACCCAGATCCATCAGCAGGATAATATCATTTTTAGCTTGCTGCCTGAGGGCACATAACTGACATTTTGTATATGTAAAGTCCTGGCGTTCCTCATATGCCAAAGTTTAAACCACAGAAAGAATCTTCTGGCAGATTATAACAGAACCTCCCCAGAGGCAGCTGAAATGGTCTATTATCTGTACATGCCTGTGTTGACTAGAAGTTACACATAGGCTGCACTCCACCATCCAGCAAGTGAAGGCACAATGCCAGATTTATCCCTGCAGCACTTCAGAGCTGGAGCTCCTACAGCATCAGGTCCACTTTCACATACGTGTCAGGGTAAGAGGTATCCTCTGCAAAACCGAGCTCTGCGTGATGCACCCTGTATCCCCCATCACAGATCTGCAGGGTCACCTCACTGCTCTGGTCACTCAATAAAGAGAACTAGGAGTGTACAGAGATGGGATCCCATTTTGGGTCATCAAGGGAATTACTTTAAAGAGTTAGGGACTAAGAAAGGGTGGAAGGTCCCTGAAGCAGCTTGCACAGCAAATAACAGTAAGTCTGTTCCTAACCTGGATTTTTTTCACCCCAAGATGGTCAAGGGCCTTAAAGGAGGGGAACTTTTCATTTATACTGGTTTCTTGGGGCTGCTTCAATGACCACTCTTTAGTCTTTAATGTTTGTTTCTCAAATCCTCACTTAATTTGTAAAGCTAGGATGCAAATAATAAAAGCCACCAGAGAGAGCAGTGTTTATCTTTGTGTTGTTTTTTATTAAAAGAGCTTGAATGTCTGTTTGCAGAAGTAAGTTTTGTGATTTTAATTATGAGAAAGCTAGTTAATGAAGTGGGTCATTTTGGCTCCTCCATTTAAAATCTTAGTAGATGCAAAGGAGCCAAAGTTGTCTGTTAACTAAGCCTTTCTCCCAAGATAAAATGGCAACATTTTAGAACAAATGGATATTGGGGGTTGGACCTGATGATCTCTTGAGGTCTCTTCCAACCCCTACGATTCTGTGATATGCGTTGTTGAGACAAGAGTCTACATTTAGTTTTCTATGCACAACTCAGTAAGTCATACCACTACTATTCTCACGGCATAAAAAATATCTTAAATTCAAGGTAATTGTATTTAGATCCATTGTAAATTTTACTTCTATTTTTGGTCAGGCTTATTGTCAAACAAGGTTTGCCACCACATAACCCATTCTCCTGTCCCAGGCTCACAATCATAATCAGCCACTGCAGGTAAAGCAGTTAAGCATATGCAAAGTTAAGCCATATTCAACGGGTCAAAAATACACTTATTTATGGCTGTGTTTTGCTCCCTTTCTGTGGTATTTACCAGATTGCTGCTTCTTTGTAGAGATCTTGTTTCCAACTTTATAAGAAACTGGCACTGAGAAATTCCTGCTTCACCTACCAGATTTCTGTATTCTGACCAAACACTGCAGGAGAGTAAGATAACATTTTCTATAGGTGTATACATACTTATAGGCAATAATATACCTCATTAAGATGGCCAGAATGTTTCCTATTGTTCAACGCCATTATTCTGTTTTCTGCCTGTTCCAGTATTACATAGCTGCTGCCCTTCCTCTGCAAACATTAAGTTCATCTTGAGGGTAGGCTCAAGTGGTTGACCTATAACAAAGTAAACACATGTAGCTCAATCACATGAGCTCAACGCATGCTTGTGTGAGGTTGCTTGACAGCCTGGGGTCTGTGAAAGCAAATGTGTAGCTGCAGCAGTGCAGGCTGCTCCAGACGGGAATAGTTTACACAAAGGCAAAGCAGAGTTTAGATTAATATCCTCTGCTACGGAGATGTTGCAACCTTGGCCAAGATCACTTACCTCTCAGACCTTCATTTCACAGCCTACAGGGTGGTGAAAACCACACTGTCTGCTCATCAGAGCACTCTACCCTGCCCATCACTTGACTGCCCTGACATTTCCTTCTTTAAGAATCATCCTGGGCGGTTTTCTGCTCCAGCCAGGCTCCCAGCAGCACCATGGCTGGGCATATCAGAGAGGTTCAAATGGCTTATCAGAGCATCCCCTGCCCTTCTCCTACAGTTATGGAGAAGATATCGCCTAAGATGCAGCAGAGAGCATTGAGGTATAGTTTTACCATTCCCTCCAAATACATTGACCTCAGAGCAAAACCACTCACAAATATCAGAAACTGTAGTAGGAAGGATCCATGGGCATCAGTAACATTTCTGTTGCTAGGCTGGATGTGATCTGCCTCGTGCAGCTTGGTCCAGTGGTCCAGTCCCTCTCCACACCCATTCCAGCTGCACTGCCCATGTGTCCCTTCACCATCCTGCACCCTCTCAGCCATCTTCCTTCTTACCAGCCAGCCAGACTTTTCCCACCATAAGGGGACTGAAACAGAACAAACACAGTATTTGCACCCACAGTGTGGTTGTCTCCACTTGCTTATCCTCTTATCCATTTTCTCTCTACCTGTGTCCATCCACAACATTTGGGCCATGTTTCAAAACTCAGAAGTTAGCTTTCATATTTTTTGGTGCTTTTAACTTAAGAAATATATATATATATACACATATATTTCCCCCAACCCTATGGCTTGAAAAGACAAAATTCGAATTGTGTCTGCATTTAATTAAGAGAAAAGTTTTCAGGTACCAAATCCCCCTGGCATAGGGAACAAACCAAACAAACAAGTCACTGTATGCACAGGTGGCATGCTATCTACACAACTCCCAGATAGTTGTAAATGAAGGTTACAAATTGATCACTGCAAAAATAATTCCAAATTTCTATATGGCATAAGTACCATACCTGATCAAGTCAGGCTGAAAGTTTGGTCCCGGTAATTCAACATCTGCATTTACTAAGTGATGACTGGGCCTTTGGTAAACTTGGAAGAGGTTAGTCATTTACATAAAATAATTATTCTCTGCATGCAGAAAATGGCTCTTTTCAGCATCTAGAGTCATTAATACATGTCACTGGTTTTTCTGCAGAAGGGTTGTTTCTCATATATGGAATTGATCAAAATACACATGTGAACACTGCTCACATCTAAGTAGAGCTTCTTACTTTTTATTTCTGCTTCCCCACTGCTCTTTTTCACCACAGTGTAAAATGATTGATTGTGATACTACAATTGCTGGTGATATAATACTTCAAACCCATCAGAAGTTAAGATTTATGTTCATAAAAGAATCTTAGCTAATACATTTTTAAAACAGAGTGTTTTTTTCTGGCAGAAAAACTCGATATGAATCAATAGTTAACCACCATGGTCAATAACAAGAACTCCAGCTTCTCCAGCACACTTTTCAGGGCCAGCATTCAAGACCTGACTGATAACTCCTACAAGTCAATGGATTCTCACTTAAAACACATACTCAAAAAAATGTATGCTAAATACATACAAGTAGACTACATCCTAACATCAGCTAGATTGTCTCGTTCATCTTTTCCCTCTCTCTCTTCATATAATGCCAAGCAAGAGAGGAGCCTGGCCCGTGATGTGATGTCCTGTGCACATCCTGCATCAAGAACAGAGGTGATCCTGCCTCCCACAGCTGTGGGGCATGGCAGCCTCTCTCATGCTCTTCAGGTGGTTATTCCTGCTGTCAACAGCAGCAGTGGCGTGCTGACAGCATTACTAAAACTGTTTTGATCTTGTTGCAGAATGAATAAACAAACTCAATGGATTGGGACCAGCCCTATACTTCTCTTCTTAAAAACCATCCTGCATCGCCCTCCGTGGCATTAGCCAAGTTCCCATCAGCACTTGTGTAGTTTAGGGGGTGGGGAGCATGTACATGTGAGTGTGTGAGTTATTCTGGCACTTAAATACACAGCAATTAATTTTGTACTAGAAATGTAACTGTTGGGTTTCTATTAGTTTGGACTCAATTGAAAGCTAAAGGTCAGCTTGCATCAGGTTTTGTATTTAATGAGTAAACTTAAGTGCTCAAAAATATCTTGTCCAAATTAATGTACTTAGTCCAGAAGGTTTATTTCAGAGTAGCGATGCTTTGAAAGCCTATGAACATGATAATTACTGTCCTGTAATAAAGAAAACCAAAACCCAAGTGCTATCCTGAGAAGTTTTCAGGATTTTATCACCCACACAAAAGAAGCCAAATGTTCTTTTAAAGGAATTGACCTTAAAAATAGAAAAGCTATTTTAAACAGGCTGCTGGACTGCTTTGTCTTGTCACCTGTGCCCAGCAATGGAGCACTTTTTTTCCTTTAATAGATTTGTCTCTTAAAACATCCTGATCATAAGTGACCTTTGTTTTTCAGCAGAACACCGTGGAACAGTTTAGTCCTGCTCCCCTTCAGGTCAGTGGGAAACCTGCCACCTAGCACAGGGTGCCTCTGCCTGCAATGAGCACGGGGCTCTGCCCTGCAAAGCCACATCACCCCACCAAAGTTCACGGAGGAGGGGGCTCTCGGCCCCTCTGAGGTTTGTGGCTAAGAGATGCTCTACAAATCATCCACTATAGAATTGTTCAGCGTGCAGCAGCCAGCTGCCAGATGAGAGCAGTGTGGGAAAGAAGCTTTCAGTTTTGATTTAAAGAGTGAAAGGGCAGCAGTATCTCTGGCACGTTTGGGCAAGGACTTTCAAGGATGAAGTAGCAGCTGCCCAGTCTGCATAAATTTATAAACTGGTGAGGCAAGCAGGCAGCTATCTGATGGCCCTGTGGAGAGTGAAAGGTGTGACCAGAGAGAGAAAAAAGCTCAGGTTCAAACCCTGAAGTCAGCAGAAAGCAAATTATCTCAAAGGAAATGTTTTGGGGTTTATTTGCTTTGAATTTTATTTTACTCATTTTGATATTTGTGTTTTTTCATGATGCTTTTGTGCACAACCTACTTATTTAAATCTCCTAATGCAATAGTAGCTAGGAGATCCAATGCCTGATTAACTGTTAAAAATTATGAGATACCAAATATCATTTAAAAGATATCTAATCAAAGAAGTTGCTATTATATTGTAAGGAATGAGCTTCGACCAGTTCATTTTATTCTAACATATCCAGATGAGACAAATACACAGTTAAGGATTTCAAACAAGAGAGCTGCAGGTCCAGGAGACAGTGCAGATATTTCTGAAAGGTTAAAGTCAGCATTCATGCCAGGAAAAAAAAAAAAAAAAACAAAGCAAAAAAGACTGCAACTATGCTTCTCACACAGAAGTCTTTAAGAAATGGCATCAGACAGGACATGAGGAAAAGGAGTGCAGATCCCCAGGCAATTGGTGGAGATGTAATGATTTCTGGGTTATCTAGTCCCTGAGACATCACAGAGAAAGGACAAGAATTTTAAACAAAAGCAATGACACAGAAGCTTATGAATAACATCTAATACCATATCAAACCACAAAACTTTCCTGTGTGAAGCATGTGCAGATCTAAGAGAAGAAGCCAAGAAGATAACACAATCATCTGAGGAGTGAACCCAAAGGAGACCTGAAAGCCATCAGCAGGGCTGAAAGGGCTCAGGTGAGCAAGGACCACCAGCCAAGAGGCTGGAAGTCTCTGGGGTCCCCACAGGCAGTGCAGCAAAGAAATTGCCTTCCCAAAACTTGGAAAGCCCCTAGATGTCAAGGAAATAAATAACACAGAAAATAGCAGCCAGATCCTCTAAGCACTGTCCCAGGTTCCTCAGACTGACAGTCTAAAATCAGCCCTTAGAGGGTGTCTGATTTTTCACATCTCAGAGGCTTCACTACAGAGTTATTCCCCATGCAGAAATCTGAGGTTATGCCTCTTCTCAAATAAAACACCAGGAATACAGCCTCTCTACATGTTTTGCAGTAGGATTTAATGTTGCCGTTAATGATCACAGATGACAGTAAAAACTTGCCTATTAACCAACTCTTCAGCTGGTTTCCAAAATTTAATCAGCCATTTCAGGCAGATCGTTCATTACCTTTGCAGTGATTGTCTCTCTTCACAGACCGGCAGTGTCACAAAAACTCTTACACGGATTGTACTGAAGCTTGTTAAAATTGCTAGTGCCAAGTTGACTCCAACTCTTGCAGGAAAAACAATATAGCTGTGATGAAGCCAAGGGGTGGGCTACTCCCATGTGTTTCCCATTTCCTAGTCAGCATCAACTCCAGCAGATACACAGAGAGCAGACAGAGAAATTACACAGAGCTTGTTTCAGCTTTGTTGGTTGCACAGCCAGTTACTGGGACTGAAGCTGTTGAAAGCTCTTCCCAATCCCTATCAGACAGGCGCTGACATCCTAGGGAATCTTACCTGAGAGACTGCATGTTCATAACACCACCATTAGCATTTGTCTTCTAAAGTATCATCAGCTTAGCAAGAATTCATTAAATTTGGTGATTCTTAAATACTTCCTGCTGTGGTCAGTGCCTGTGCCCTTGCATTTTCCCATGTGCCTGTGCTGCATCTATGCTGGTGCCAAGGAACAAGCTGTGATCCATGTCTCTCCTTGGGCTAGATCTTCTTTTGTGAGAAACTACCTGCAAAAAGTGGACTAGGCAAGGTTAGGCTGTGGTTGGACACAGTGCTTTTAAAGGTCTCTTCCAACCTAAGTGATTTTGTAAGTGTGAAGGAGCCAATCACTAAAACTTTGACTGAGTCTGGGGCCAGGATTGGGCTTGTGTCCTGGGTTGTCAGAAAGTGAAGACTCCTTAATTTCAGGAACAGAGAGTTTGATCTTGGGAATGTCTCTGAATCAAGGAATTTCTTGTTGTTTTGGTGTAACCTGACTTCTTATTAAAAGTTACCTTGCTTAAAACCTCCCTGGACTTCTCCCCATGTGTTGGAACTGTTTTGACATCTGAGCTCTCTTCCTCTAGAAAAGGGCTCAGTTGTCCTTTTTTACCTGAACAAATGAAATGTCTTGTAATATAGGTTCATCCCCCCTCTCTAAAAATGCAAGTTTAGCTTTAAAAGTGCCATGCAAAAAATAATTGATTCTTTGAACCAACAACATTTAGCAGCTCCCACCATGATAACACATGCTCTTCCTGGGGAGACCTGCCAGTTTTTCCCTGGCTCCTTTCTAAACATCCCAGAAGAAAAATACAGAGGGAAATATAATGAAGGAAGGCTGTGGGGAAACAACCCTTTTACCCATTTCCAGAAAAATTAATTCCCTGGGATCTTAGCTAACAATGATATAGCCCTAGCTCCTTCAGAATAGTAAACTTCTTACAAAAATAATGTCTTCTTGTTTCCATTTCTCATTTCTATTCCCCCAACAAAACCTGGAGTTCTCAAAAACCAAATACAGTGGCTTAGAGAGTACAGGGGAGGTATTTTATGGTAAGACCAATGTTGGAAAAGGATCTGAAAAGAGAGGGTGAGGCTCTGAGGGGTGACTTGACCCAAAGCAACAATAATTCTTCATGGGAAATAGCTATTGCACAAGCCAGCTGGAATCATCCCTCACCCAGCAGCATCACACTGACCATGGAAGCAACCAGTCCCTTGGGAAAGTGTCACAATAAAGCCAATGGAAATACTGCTGCAGTAAGAGGAGCAGACAGTTCTCCAGGACTGATTTTATAATGACTTTCATAGACCTAAGAGAGCAGACACTTGGAAACCTTTGTAGGAAAATTACCAACAGTTATCCATGAAGCCTTGTCGCATCCTACCATCCCAAGATATACAATATGATTTTCTCTTTTTTTAAACCATAGAATCACAGGCTGGTTTGGGTTGGAAGGGACCTCAAAGATTATTTAGTCCCAGCACCCCTGCCATGGGCAGGGACCCCTTCCACTAAGACTAGGTTGCCCAAAGCCCTGTCCAGACTGGCCTTGAACACTGACAGGGAGGGTGCAGCCACAAGTTGTTGGGACAACCTATGCCAATGTCTCAGCATCCACAGTGTGAAGAATTTCCTCATACCGAATCTAAATGTACCTTCCCTCATCTTAAGGCCTTTACCATTGCCCTATCACTCTACATCCCTATAAACAGTTTTTCTCCAGCTTTTCTGTAGGCCCTTTGGTACTGGAAGGCTGCAATAAAGTCTCATTGGAATCTTCTCTTCTGGCTGAACAAGATGAACCCTCCAACCTATCAGCCTGTCCCGATAGGAGAGGTGCTCAGGCCTTCTGGTCATCTTTGTGGCCCTCTCTACACTTGCCCCAACAGCTCCATGTCTTTCCTGTACTGGGGAGCCCAGAGCTGGAAGCAGTACTCCAGATGGGGTCTCACAAGTAGTCACAGTGGTTTTGATGCAGCCAGAGATATGGTTGACTTTCTGGGCTGCAAATGTGTATTGGTGGCACATAGTGAACTTCTCCTCCACGAACACCCCAAGTCCTTCTTCTCCGGGCTGCTCTCAATCCATTCTATGTCCAGCCTGCAGTGGTAATTGGGATTGCCCCAAACTATGTGCAGGATCTTGCACTTGGCCTTGTTGAACTTCACACAGTTCACATGGACCCACCTCTTAAATGTGTCAAGATCAATATGGATGATGTCCCTTCATTCCCCTGTCTTGACACCAAACACCACACAGTTTGGTGTTGTCAGCAAAGCTGCTGAGGGTGTACTCAGTCCCACTGTTCATGTCTCCAAGAAAGGTGCTAAATAGTGCCAGTCCCAGCATTAAGGAATGCCATTCTTCACTGATCTCCATTTGGACATTGAGCTGTTAACCACAATTCTTTGAAAGTGACCAGCCAGCCAGTTCCTTATCCACCAACTGATCCATCTGTCAAATCCACCTCTGTCCAATTTAGAGACAAGGATGTCATGTGGGCAGTGTCAATTTCAACAAGTCCAGGTAGAAGACATCTGTCACTCATGCCTTATCTACCAATGCTGTAACCCCATCATAGAATGCCACCAAATTTTCCAGGGATGACTTGTGCTAAGTGAAGCAATGTTGACTGTCACAATCCAGTTCTTCATTTTCCATGTGCCTGAGCACAGTTTCTAGAAGGAACTGCTCCATTATCTTGCCTGGTACAGAGGTGACACTGATCAATCTGTAGTTCTCTGGGTCTTCCTTCGTCTCTTTTTAGAAATGGAGGGTTATGTTTCCCCTTTTCTAGTCACTAGGAACTTCACCAGACTGCCATCATTTCTCAAATATGATAAAGAGTGGTTTAGCACATCATCTGCCAGTTCCCACAAGACCATTGGATGCATCTCATCAGGTCCCAGGAATTTGTGCACCTTCAGGTGCTTAGATGTTCTTGAGTCTCATCTTCTAAAGTGGGCAGTTCATTCTCTCAGTCCCTGTCTTTGCCTTCTGCGTCCTGGGTACTAGAGCCCTCGCTGGTGAAAGTTGAGGCAAAAAATGTGTTGAGTACCTCAGTCTTCTCCATATCCCAGATAACCAGGTCTCCCATTTAGTTCTAGAGGGGTCCCATACTTTCCCTTCCTTTTATCACTCACGTACCTAAAGAAATGTTGTGTGTTGCCCTTGACATCCCTGGCCAGATTCAATAGAATTAAAGGGCTTTATGTTTCCTAACCTGTTCAGAGAGTTTCTCTGTACTCCTTCCTGTCTACCTGTCCTTGTTTTCACCCTCTGTAGGCCTCCTTTTTGTGTTTGAGTTTGCCCAGAAAGTCCTTGTTCATCCGTGCAGGCCTCTCGGTGTTTTTGCCTGACTTTCTTTATGGAGATGCGTCACTCTTGAGCTTGGAGGAGGTGATCCTTGAATACTAGCCAGCTGTCTTGGGCCTGTGTTCCCTCCAGGGCTTTGTCCCATGGTACTCTACAAAGCAGGTCCCTGAGGAGGCCAAAGTATTCTATCCTGAAGTCCAGGGAAGTGAGCTTGCTCAGCTTAAGAAGCCATGTTCCAAATTATAGAATTTCTGACATTTTTCTCCATCCTAAAAATGACTGACCATATCTTGGCTGTGAATTTGGGATTCTTTCACACCTTCCCTCACTTACTCACCTCTACATTCCTAAATGGCTGCACTCTATTTCAGTTTGCTGATTAATACTGGGTTTTTTTCACTTTGCCTGCACAAAAGCATTGCAAATATAACTCTATGCTGAGACATTTAAAGATCTAGAAACCAATTCAGCAAGAGGCTTGTCTAAGTATGCTAATCATCCCTGGCTCAAAGTCAATGTTTCAGTGCTTTGCTGAATCGAGATACTAAACATAATCTTCAGAGGAACTTCCTTGAAGATCACATACATCACTGCACTTCTGAGTCTTACTAACTATGGAGAGCTCAGAGATGTAGGCGAGAGTGTGGTACAATACCCACGCTTTTCCTTCCTAAAGCAGCTAGAGGTCTATGCAAGATCCACGCAAAGACTTCGCAAAAATCAAAGCAGAAGTGACTGTCTCCTACCAAATGACTCTAAAAGGAGCCTGGTATAAATAAAATGTGTCAGTTTGCGTTTTTGTCCCAGATCACAGCCTCAAGTTTTCAGAACTTTTTTCCTAAGTGCTGAAGAAGATTTTCAGATGGGTAAGTTCACAGCTCTATTAATCATTGTTATAGCTGGTTTGCATATGAGCTATTTCCTCTGAATTTGTAACAAGTCGTAAGTCTTTTGCTCTGTGGAAGTACATTCATAAATGCCTCTCTCTGAGCACAGAAACCAAATACATGTTTCTAGTTTCAGAAATGGTGAAATTTTCTCAGTGTAAGCCAGCATGTTGAACCATTACAAGCATAATTATGACTGTTTTATGTAAAAAATAATTTAGACAAACACTGCCATAATTCCACATTCACAAGGAGAGAAAATTTATCATTTAATAGTCTCTACATGATGAAGCACATGTAAGCAAGGAGCAAGAGATTTATAGCCCAGTTGTTCTCATAACCAGTCCCAACTGTGATGTGTCTTTGCTGACCCTTACAGAAACATCTGCCTAACTGCCCAGGCTAAGGATAACCACTGCTATCTGACACTCCAGTGGTTTTCAAGGACAATGCAGCTACAGCTGCAAGTCAGCTGTAAGCAGACAGCTGAATACTCTGCTGAACCTTTCACAGTAATTCAGACTGCTGAGATGCTTCTTCCTATCTGTGGCAACAGGCTAAGAGGGATGTTCATCTGACAGTATCAAGCTTCTGCTACATATCTCATAAAATTTGATGGGGGGGGGGGGGCAGGTGTTGTGGTATGTTGTTTGTTTGGGGTTTTTTTTTATACCAGCTTGGCCCTGACACAAGTTAAGTTTGATGATGTAATGAATGACCTTCCTCATGTGTTACTCCAACATCTAACATTCAGAGACACTGAAAACAAACTCACCAGTTTTACAAAATGTCACTCCTTGTTCCAGTTGTCCCCCTGCACGGTTTGCACCTCTTTGGCACAGACTAGTGACCTTCAACCCTGGCAAGTATGTTGCCCTCATGCTTTTATGATCTCCTAATCTCTCAGAAGGTGACACATTCTGAGATTAGAGTAAATACACCAGGATCCCAGTGGCAGCCTAATACAGATGCAGCTGTGGTGAATGCCAATTAAGACAGTAGTAGCATGTGACAGCTGTTTACATTTACTTTTAATTAGCAAGTTTTAAACACACTGTTATCAGGATCCTCTTTGAAGTATGCACCAAAATAGGTGCTGAATTAATGATTCCTTAGAACTTTCCATAGCTTTCTGCTAGAGATCTACCACACGAAAGGTTTTTGCAGGGAAGTTTTGTATTATCTGAAAAACTCCTTCTATAGTATAAAGGAACTTCAAGGGTGGGGCGAATTTGGGCACAGGACACTGCCCAGATGAACAGTTAAACACCATTTGCCTACAGTGTTCCCCATCATATACTGAACTTTGCCTACAAATATGCAAGTTAAACAATACAGGTAGGTATCTACAGTAAAGTTCTGCAAATATCTACCCAAAGAGAAGAAGAGTTAATGTCCCTTTTAAGTACCACCTGCCACATCTGAGACAGTTTTAGAAACAGGGCTGCCTTCACTCCTTCTCCCACCCCAGCAGAAGAGCCCCCACCTAGGACACATTACGTTGTTCAGGAAGGTCTGCCTAAGCATGTGGAGACACGCTGGCTCCACCTATCCTGGGCAAATAAACATCACCAGGGGTGCTGCCAGGCCCAAGGATCGATACTATCACACAGGGAGAACAGTCTGGCGTGCTGAGGCTCATGCCATCCCATGCAACCCACATGGGTACAGAAGTCCAGAGGGAGCAGGAGCCACCCCTGGGGCTATGTGCATACAGCCACACTCTCTTGGAGGAGGTGGGAAGGATGTGGTCAAACAGCAGCAGTTGGCCCCCAAGCTAAAGAACAGACCTTGGCACTGGCTCGCAATAATTCTAATAAACACAGCAATTAGGACTAGCTTTAACTAGATTGCTTGAGCAATTCAGGTAGTCTGGGCTCCTGAGCATGCAGACTGGGCACCTGAGCACATCTTCACAGGCCCCAACAGACCTGCAGTGCTCAGGGGGCTATCTATGCTGCCATATTTTCACTCTAGTTCTTACCTAAATTAAGCTCTCATCCCATATCTTCTAGTTAAGTCCCTGTAATATACATCCCAGGGGATGCAGAAACCGCAGGGAGAGCATTGGATGCTCATGCAGAGCAGAATGGCCACCCATGTCCCTGAAACTTAGGAGTTCATACAAAACTTAATCTTAAATGAAAGAAAGGGAATGAATGTTTATGCAATGGCCCAATTCTGCAGGGACCTCCTGCAGGTCCAGGGGTGACTAAGGATGTTTGTCTTCATGCAGGATAAGGCAGATGTAGCCCAAAACACAACTGCTTTCCCAGTTGTGCAGCTGCTCTGTGCTTTTCCCTGGTACTCCGATGACTTCCAAGGGCCCTCTCCTCAACAACAGTACAATCTTCTCTGTTACTAATACCAAAAAAACAACCACTTATTGCTTGAGCAATCATACAGCGACTAGGAAATCATGTTTCATATTTCAAAGGTAACCTGAAAATTACAATACGGAGCGCTTGACATCTTAAGAGATCTATACATCATGTTGACACATATAAACAAAAAATGAGACCATACTGCACAATGTCAAGCAGCTTTTTAGCTTATTTTAAAGAAGGCAACCTTTACAATGTAAAGACACACTTTATTTAGGTCTGAATGGTTCATTTTTCTCTTTCTGGGTTTTTTTTTCCTGACAGCAGAAAGGGTTTCTTCCTTCACCAAAAAAGTTTTATCTCAAGCAGCTCCTAAACACTTATGCTGAAAACTTTATGATCTCTATAGAAAAATCTAATCAATTCTTAAGTTTTTGTAGCTTTTGTTAGCTTTTAATAGAACTATGGAAATTTTCCAGCAGCTACTTTAGTTTCCGTGAAGTAAGAGCAGACAGGGCTCTCAGTAACCCTCCTTACCAAGAAACTCTCAACAGTGGTGCAGGGAGAGGGAAGTACATTATTTTTGTGATTAAGCACTATCAGGTTTACTCTATATTTATTTTGACCATCCTATTGCTGCAGCTAACACATCTGCATAACATTTCCTTTTGCGATGGTTTACACGACCGAAATAATACATATGTTAAAAAACAGGCTTTCAGTGGCTTTTAATAGCAAGGAACAATAAAAGCCTGCCATTTTACAGACACACAGCCTCTCTCTTGACTTCACTATACCTGATGTTGCTTAAGGAAAATTAGTTGCCTTGCAATGACAAAACCCATGCAAAGGAGTAATGCGTTGAGCTCATTCCATTGAATATTGCAGTATATGTGGGCTTAGGTAAGGGTCTTTCAGTTTAAATACTAGGGGTCCATCTCACTGCGTGTTAACAAGGGTAACCAAGATACTGATTTCAACCTGTCTCAGTCCCTGACCTCTAACAGAGGCACCACATTGTATCCATTCATCCAACCTTTCTGCCAGGAATGGCTTTTTGTGCATGCAGCACATGGTGCATCCAGCACTTGTGTACATCACCCATCTCTCAGCTATGCAGAAATAGCTTCATGGCAGAGGTAGCACAACCTGCATGGCATCACAGAGCCAAAGCAACCACTGTTTCTTACAATGCCTCTCCTGTCCCCTTCTGGGGCGTACACATACATATATAAAACCAGAGGCATTTATCTGACGCCTGTGTCTTTATTGTCCTGCTTCTTTTTAACATACCGCTCTGTCATTGATCCACCCATTCGCTGTTGCCTGTAAAGAAGCTGCACTTCAGAAACTTCTACTCCAGCTGCCTATCACTGGATTGTCTGTACTGAAAAATAGTTAAAATGACTTTTCAGTGATGTGTAATACTGTTTCAGATTTGTAATGGGAGATAACTTCTGGGTACTGTTTCACTCTGCTGTTCTTATTGAGAAATCTCTTTTGTGCAAGTTAGTATTTCCTCAAGTGACATAGTTACAAAAACAAATAGTCTGAAATTTAAACAAATCTAATAAAGTAATTTGTTCAGACATTATTTCTGAGTCACAAATGTGTTGCTCCTACAGAGAGGGGGACACATTCCCAAGGAAGGCCACCCCCCTCATCACAAATGCCCCATTTAGTGGAAGATAGTTGTGACATTTCTTCTCAGCAGGTGGAGGACTGCAGCGATGGAAAAGCAATGGGCTTCAAGAGGATGTTTGTGTTCATCTCTCCATCTTGTCATCCAATGGAAACTCAGAAGATACCTCCTGCAGAAATGTTTGTCCTGGCAGCCCATCCAGATGACATTAGCAGACCCCTCCAAATTTCCAATAAACATGTCTTAAAAATCTTCACTACTCAGACTGTGGAGGGCACAGGGACTGCACCTCACTCCTGTTACACGCAGTCTGGTGACCACGACCCCCCTCTACAGACCTACAGCCTCTGGCTTGAGATCTCCTCCAGCACAGAGTGCTTGGAAGATTCTGCACGTTTCACACTGATGGAGAAGAGTGAGCAATCATTGTTGGTGTGCACACACCTGGCTCCCAACTCTGAGGTCCTCATTTTGCTTTCTAGCCAAGGGGTGCAGAGAGGATGCAAAGGGTGCAGCAAGGACATGCAGAATGCCCAGGACAGGCAGTGAGAGCTGGTCCACCACCTCGTCCTCTCCCTCCGTGGCCGGGCTGCCTGGGACATACACGGGAGGATTGGGCAGAGGGGAGGAGAAGGGAAAGGGAAGGGGAAAGCAGAGGGAGAAGGGAGGGTAAGGGGGCGTACAGCAGACGAGGTGGCCCAGGAAAGGGAGAGTCAGGTAAAGGCTGCCCGCGGTGCCCGGCGGGTCGAAGCCCTGCGGGGTCCATCCCACGCCCCTCCCCACCCGCCCTGACGGACCCCCGGCAGCAGCCACGGCCGCCCCCCCACGCAGCAGGCAGCCGCGCCGCGCCCGGGGGGGACTGAGGTGGGTTGTGAGGTGGGGGTAGATGGGCCGGGATCGGTCAGCGGTCACAGGGCGACCGTCCGGGCGCTGCTCGCCCTTCCCGGGAGCGAGGGACGAGCCTGTGCGTACACACGTGTGAATGCACAGCCACGACTATGCACATACACCCCCGGGGAAACAAGCCCCGCAGCCAGGTTACAGCGCCGGGGCAGCTGTGCCGCCGGCCCGGCCCGGCCGTGCCCCGCGCGGATCCCCGTGCCCTGAGTGGGTCCCTCCGCTCCGCGGCCCCGGTGCTCGGCGCTGTGGCGGCGCGGCGCCCTCGGGGAGCGGGCGGGTCCCCTGGGGGTTTCGCTGATCCATCCCGTGCCCCAGCGCCTCCCTTTCCCCAAATATATCCAAAAGCAAAAAATATATTAAGAGAAATAAGGAAAGAAAGGAAGGAAAAGGAAACACGACAATGCAGCAGCGCAGGGCGGACGGAGCGGTCCGCCGGCCCCGCACAGCCCTGCGCGCTCTCCCGCCGCTCGCCCGGGCTGCGCCGCGTTAATTTCATAGCACCGGCGACATGAGGACCTCATACCTCCGGACAACTGGGTGAGTCATAAATACACGGCGCAGGGCTGAAAGCCGAGACTGTTTATACCGACTTTTCAGCTCCGGCAGCCCCCCGCGGAGGGGTCGGGCTCCGCGGAGGGGCCCCGCAAGCGCAGCACGGCTGCCAGCGGCCGATCCGCAACGGCGGCACCTGCGGCCGGCGAGGGGGCGCGACCTCCCTGCCGCCGTCCGTCGGTCCGTCCATCCGTCCGCGGCGGCGGGCAGACGGCAGCGAGAGCGCGGAGGAGCGGCGCTGGGGAGGGACGCGGTGTTGGGTTACCCCCCGCCACGGGGCCAGCGGGTGCCGCGGCGCTGCGCCGGCGGCCGCGCAGCCCACGGTATGTCGAGCCGGTGACTTCAGCCGGGAGATATTTGGAGGCTCCGCGGGGTCCAGTGCGGGGGGCCAGCGTGTGTTTGGGTCTGAAAGCGAATCAGCGGAGGGCGCGTCACTGCCAAAGGGCCCTATAAATCCATCTGCGGCGCCGAGTCGCCCTGGCAAAGCCCCCGCGTCCGGCTCCGCGCTCCCCTCCGCCCGCGGGTGCGGCGCCCCCGCGCCTCGCCCAGCACCGCGCCCCCGCCCGCCCAGCCCCGCCGGCGCCCGGGGAGCCGGGCGCGCCCAGGCCCAGCCGGGGCAGCCGGAGCGGGAGCTCCTCGGCACCGGCCCGGCCTCCCGCCGCTCCCGCCACGCTCCCCGCTTGGATCTAAGCTTTCGCCACGACGGGACCCCCGATCTGGTGGAGGAAGCCTCGCTGCTGCTGCTGCCGGCTCTACAAATCCCAGCGCCGGCCTCCGATTCTCCCAGCAGGCTGAGGGGGGTGGTTTGATTTTCTTTTTTTAATTTTTATTTTTCCCTCCCCTCAGCAGGGGTGGGTTTTTTTCCTTCCCGCCGTTGCGTGCGTGTCGGAGCGGTGCGCGGCGCCCCGCGGTGCTGGACCAGCTGGCGTTACAGGAGCCCTGATGTCTTCATCTGACTCCCCGCAGTTGTTGATGGAGTGTCTTTCTCAGATTTCCAGGCAGGGTCCCAAGAGCAGCACCCAGAGCCAGCTCCCGCTGCCAGGCGGCGCTCCCCGCGGCTCGGGCCGCTCCCGCCGCTGCTGATCGCGGCTCCGGGGCCGGAGCGGGCAGAGACCTCCGCGGCGCGGCTTCTGCCGCGGCCACAGCACCTGCGGCGGCGGCGGGGGAGGCCAGCGGGGCTTGTGCTCTGCCTCCATCCAGACCTGCGACCTCGCCCCCCTTCCCTCCTCCCTACGTCTCCCCTCTCCCGCGCAAAGAGGGTCCCGGCGGTCGGACCCCGACCTGGCCCACATGCATCGCCCGTCCGGCCGCTCGGCTCCCCGGCGTTAATGTCCATCTCGGGTCCGACGAGACCAGCTCAGAGGTGAGGGCGAGGTGCGGGCCGGGGCGGGCACCCTTCCGGGGGGGACGGGGCGTCCCCGCAGACCCCCGCGACCGGCGAGGTGTGAAGGCAGCGGCCGGCGGGGAAAGCGCGCACCGGGCGCCGGCGGCCCCCGAGCGGCAGCCGCGCTCCGAGCGCCGCTGCGGAAACCGGGACCGCCGCGGGTCCCCCCGGCGGGGCTGAGCCCCCCGGGCCGAGCAGTGCCCTGTGCCGCCGTCCGGGCGGCGCCGAACCGGGCCGGGGGCAGCTGTCATCACCGGGCGGCGGGCATCGGGTGCGTGCCGGGGCTGACTGCGGGCGGGGCGACCCGGGAGCGAGGAGAGGAGAAAAAGGGAAAGGGAAGGGAAGCGGAAAGAAGGGAAGGGAGAGAAGAGAGAAGTGAATGTCACGGGAAAGGAGAAGGGAAAATGAAGGATCAGGAAAATAAAGAATAGGTAGAGGAAGAGAAGGAAGTGAGAGAGAAGCAAAGAGAAAGGGAAACAAGGAGGAAAAGGAGTGGCAAATGAAGGAAAACGAGATGGAAACACACAAGAAGGGGAAAGAGGAAATAAAAAGGAAGAAAAAAGGAGCTGCTGAAATGAGAACAGAAAAGGGGACAGGTAAAAAGAGGCTAGGGAAAGGAAACTTGACTTGTGAAGGGGAAAAGACAGGAAAGTGAGGAGAGAAAAATTAAAATGGGGAAAAGGAAAGAGGGGTGGGAAGGGGACAGGAAAGGACAAAGAGAAAAAAGAGGATAGAGTAAAGGAGAGGAGATAGGAAGAAGAGAGGACAAGTAAAAGGAAAGTTTGCCTGGAGGAAAACAAATCAGCCCAGCTGCACAACCCAGAACAGCCCAGTCCATCCCGGCCCAGCCTGTGGGACAGGTGCCCTGGCACTACCCTGGTGCTGGAGGAGAATAAGCACAAGGTGACCTGCCTGCCAGCACAGGGACATCATCACACTCCCACATCCCTGGGTGCAGGCTCTCAATACTGCCCACACCCCCCAAAGTGGCTTACTTGGGCATGCAGGGGTTGGAGGCCATCCTGCACCTCCTTCTCCATGCCTCTCGCTGGAGAAAGCCCATGTCACTTGCTCTGGGAAGCGGTAGGGGTGGGAGCCTGAGATGGGCATAGGCTGTTTGCCTCTGCTCTGTCCCCAGGCCTGGCAGGAATGCAAGGCTGCCCAGCTTTGTGTCAGGGTGGGGAGGGGGCAGGACTGGGAAAATGTAGTGACTGGATGCTAACCTTGACTCTCCTCTCTGCCAGGGGCCTGTGTTGGAAGGAGATCTAAGATGAAGTTATGGGATGTTGTGGCTGTCTGCGTGGTGCTGCTCAACACAGTCTCCACCTCGCCCCTGCCCACCGGTAAGACGCCTCCCAAGGGGCCCCCTTCAGTGGTAGCGGGGCCTGAAGATGATCTCTCCCCCATCAGCCTGCTGCCTCCCTATGCTGTGCACAGTGACTGTAAGAAACATTCCCCTTTGTAGCCACTGCTGTCTGTCTTGCTAAATCCGCTCCTCTTTGCTTAGGCATCAGGGTGACCCCCATACACTTTCTGCTCCCATTTCTCCCCCAAGGAAGGCCACTGGCTCTGGACTGGCTCCAGCAGCTCCAAACCAAGTCATCCTCCTAACCTTGGGGTTGGCAATTACAGTGGCAATGCCCCCTTTTCCTGCCCCACTTCCAGCCCTACATCCTGGGCAGTTGTTAAATCACTTTGGTTGGAAAACCTGGCGTGATGGGAAAGTTAGTTGTATGCATAGGAGCCAAGAGGAGGACCAGATACATACACCTTTGCAATGCAGGCACTGAAATTCCTTCCCCACCAGACCTGCCTCTTCTCCCTGCTCCCACCCGCTGGTACAATTATTCACTGTCTGTAGTGGGTGCAAGTCCTGATGGAGATTGGACTCCATGATAGGAAGCAGTGTATGCATCCTGGAGCGCTCCTGAGTTTCATTAAATCCTCCTTGGATCTTGAACCTGAAATTAGCATGTCTGCATGGAAATTTACAGAAGAGTAGTGGAGGTAGGGTTAGGAGCTTGATACAGAGCAATCTGCATGAACCGGCTCACAGTAAGACAGCTTACACTCCAAATGACAGATAATAATAATGCCTCGCTAATAATAGGTCTCCTACAATAGCAGATACAGGATTTTCACAGTGGTATGTGAGTGTTACACTAACTCTGGTGGCTTTCTAAAGTGAGAGTTAATGTGGCTCAGTAAGAAGTGGCAAAACACTGACATGAATTGTGGGGATGTTAAATTAGCAAAGACACAGATGCAGCTTGGAGGTTGCTCCCTTTGCCCTTGCTCAGCCTTCTCATTGTAACTTGTTGCAGGGTGCAGACAGTGTCCAGTAATTAAGGTTCATTTTTATCTCCTTATCTGGAGGCTTGTCCTTTCCCTGTGCCTGCTGCAGCTCCAGCCGTGGGCAGCCCTGCTCTGGTTTTTCCGTGACTGGCCCGGCTAACACAGCGTGTTGCCTAAGCTGCCTCCTCCGTGCGTCCCAGCCTGGGCTCCTGCTGCTCACAGATGGGGCAAGCCCCTGATGTCCTTTCAGCCCCTCCACACAGGGAGGTCAGTCAAAAGTGCTTCCACCCAGGGCTCCAGCCTGGCAGGGCTGCGGGGCCATCACACACAGTCATCTTCTTCACAGTGAGCTGTGTGGTGAGATCGGTAGTGTCCTCCTAAAGGCAGTGATCGGCTTGCTGCAGCACCAGTGGCAAGGAGATCATTAGGGGAAAACAGCACCCATCAGTTTGTAGTTTTTGCAGAAGTTGCAGGGTAGGAGCACATTAATGCTCCATCTTTCAAGGGTTATAATACTTACACGATGCCTGCTTTTATCTTGAAACTTACTTCTGAGAGTATGGTTCCTGGTGAGCTGGTTTCCCTAGTGTCTAAAACTTCTCATTGTTGCCTTTTTATTTCCCTGTGGATTGAGTAAACAGGAAGTGTGTTTTACCTGAGCTAAGGTAGCATCAATAGATGGCCTCTTCCAGATACCTCTCTTTCCAGGGTACAGTCACAGGCTTTGCCAGGCAGGGCTGGATTGCAGGTTATTGACCAGGATAGTCATCTGAGAGAGGGCTGCTGCTCGGTCTCAGTCTCCTAAACATGCAGATCACAAATAGACAGGGCTGACTGCAAGGGGAAAGTAAGCAGGGCTGTTTGTCACAACAAAAATTGAGGAAGCGCAGGAAGTTCCTGTGGTCTTTGCACAGCAGTGGTTTACACAGCACTTGTGCCTGAAAGTCAGAACCTCTTCTCTCCACTACCTTGCCAAGTCGGATGAGACGTGCAGAAAGGGGGCCGCAGGAGGGCAGCGAATTACTCTGATCAAGGTTTACAGCATTTTAGTTGATTTGAAAATGTGTGGTGTTTGGAGAGCCACCTGCAAGCACAAAGTCCATGAGGCTGATTCCATCTGGGCAGAGTACACTTCTTGCCTTACACTGCAGCAGCACTTTGATCAAGTCACCACCATCCGCGTCTTTGACGTATTTGTTTCTCTCCACTCACCATCTGGTGGCACACACCCTTCCACACACAAAAGGTGTGCAGTGATGTCTATGGGAGAAGTCATGTCTACACCATGTAGACTTCCCTTGCCTCCTCAGGGGTTCTCTTACAAGTGGAAGGCAGTGTGCCACGGGCATGCAGCCATGCTTGCAGCTCTCTGGCTCATGTGCTGGTGGACCTGCTGGGTATTAATGTGGATGTTGGTCAGCTGCTTTTCCAAGGGCCTTTGCAGGAGGCAGCTCACAAAGTGGTGAGAGCTCTCACATTGGCTCATCTGCATAAGGCAGTGTGTGAGTGCTAAGCAGGAGTGAGTGCTGTGTGCAAAGAGGGGTGCACCGCTCTCCCCTAAGTGATCCCTGTGCAGGCTGGGCAGGGAGTAGCAGTTCCACTCCAAGATAGGGATTGCTCTTGCTTCAGAGAGGTCGAGTCTCCCATGCATCGCTCGTAGCAGGGGTTACTAGGGTTGTGACATCAAGTCCTGCTCCTAAGGGCAGTCCAAACACCTTGCTGGAGCACACATCTGTTTTCCCAGGCCCTTGACACCTCTTTGTGTTCTCTCTTGATGGGATAGCTTTCTCTGCAAAGTGCTCTGAGGTCACTTGATGTTACCCCATCCCTTTCAGATTGGCTCGAAACCTTCCTTTGTTCCAGCCTACAGGCAAGGTCCTAACCTCCTGGGCTGATCAGGTGTAATGTGCTGACCTTCACTGTTCAGGGCAGTAATTAGAGATGGCAGAGGGTGTTTGCAATTGCAGTCTTCTGCATTTTTTAGTGGACTGGAGGCTGGAGTGAGGGTAGCCTCTCTAAGTGCAGTCCATTTGAGATGAGTCCAGTGTTTGTAGGTATTTTAGGCATGAGTGTTCATGGGATAGCTTGTTTCACACAAAGAAGACTAGGTGTAGAGGCTGCAAGGTTAGAAGACCCTTCCTTTGTTTCCCTAGTGCTACAGTCATCTGGGAAAAGGACACAGTAAGCTTGAAGAGCAACTGCAAACAGAACAAATATGAACCAGATTATAATAAACTAAATAGTAAGTCAGCAGCTTCAGAAGCATGACAGTGCAGAGGGAACTAAGCACTTGGTTTGACTTACCCACGTTTGCCAGCAAAAACTGCTTGCTGCTGTATGGCCATAATCGACATGTGTGTGAAGACTGGAGTATCCTCAGAACCACAATGCTCAAGTGAGCATCTTTAGAAAAATCTAGTGGTAAGCATGTACAGTCAAATGAAAAATCTTGCCATGGGCTTTTCCCTCCTCATAGGAGGAAGAGGTTTTTTCATCATGTTTGAGCTATTTGGTGGCCACTGGATGGTCACTTGTGAGAGCTCCTTCAGTGTGTTTGCTATGCTATTACACACCATGGTATGAGTGTGTTATACCTCTGTTAAATTCCTCATACTTCTGGTAAGGGGTATTTAACGAGTAGTTACTGCATTTAGGTGCAACATTATCAACTAATATGGAAAGTATCTAGAATTTTAGATATTTTAGGTCTCTTTAAGGGAAGGCCAGTGTTCAGTTATGCTCCCAACCGAATGCATTTCCTTCCCTACAGTATTTATTAGGCACATGCAGTGTTAGGAGCCACAACTCTCATGTTTTGTCCAGGCTTTCCTGCTCAACACACCAATGGTTTGGCATATGTGCTTTAGGCTAAGGTGCTCAGAAGCTACAGAGGTGACTTGCCCATGCACAGTATATCCAGTGTATCAGAGAGGTGTCTGTCACACTGAGCAGGTTGCCAGCCACGTCCTTTGATCTGTGTGCATCCAGTACAGCTGATGTATCCAGCCAGTGTCAGACCCAGTGTGCCAGTGTCCCTAGGCCAGCATGTACATGGTAAAGCTTTTGTTTTTCATGGGCACACCCAGGTTATCTAGGCATTTAGAAGTCTCACACATTCAAGTTTGCCTATTCATGGGCAGAATCCTAGGAAAAGAAAGAAGCAGCTGATTCCTCTTCAAGTATAAATACTGAATGTACTCCTGTGAAGGGTATTAAGGAGGAAATGCAAGAGAATATGATTTTATTCCTGTTTTAAGAGTTATCCTTTGGTTAAAGTTTTGGTGTATTTGCTGCTTGTCAGTTTAGGGACCTTAAAAATTTCCCTGTGAAAATATAAATCCTTTTAGGTGTTTGCAGGTGTGGGTTGCTAGATGACATACCTGGTCATGCTTTCCTTGGTCACCTTTCATAGGCCTCTTCACTATATTCTAGAAATCCCCGTGTTCAGGGCCAGCAGATGACAAGCTGCAAAACCTTTCTGGAAAGGCTGAAGAACCCAGCGGTGTACTGACTACTGATGAGTTGATGGGTGGGGCACTATTTGTGTAATAGAGGAGCATCCTCAGATGGATAGGTTGTAATGTCTTTTTAAATTACACTGTTACTGATTAGGCCTGCATAGAATAGGTTTAGAATATTTAAAGCAACAGAAGCTGAGAGAAGCTGTTGGGGTCATCTGAGCCCCATCCCCCACAACTGTGGACTATCAGGAATGGACATCTAGAGCAAATATTTTCACCCCACACCATGTCAAGCAGAACTTGTAGTACATAGGCCACACCCAACAAAACTACACTTGTGGATTCTCATACTTCTGAAATAATATATAAATAATAATTAAAAGAGAAATACTAAATATTGAAGCATAACCATGTTCAGGTTCATCAATCATCTAAATAGGCCACTGCCACATTAGTGCTGATAGAGTGGCTGACACTGCAGAATGGTCATTTTTGACAGAACCAGTGGTAGTTTCTGACCAAATAATATTTGTTGAAGGGTAATGAAAGATGTCAGTGATTCTTGGAAATGCAGTCCTGATTACAAAAAGAAGGAGGGAAATAAATAGAATTGAAAAGTTTTATTTGGGACAGGTACAAACGAAGCATTAAGACAGAAAATATACATTAGAGTATGTTTGGGTTTAAGATCAAGGACAGAAAATTAATTATGTGAGGCATTTAAAATACCAGCATTCTTTTTAGGGCATAAAGCCACATTGTATGACTTAGCAGATACTTCAGCTGCTGTCTGCGTGGCTGTTCAGTACAACGCTTAAACTGAAACCTGTAGATACACTTTTCTGAAGTCGGCAGGACTTGTGCAAATGCTTTAATGATTCTTGAAGAGGAACAGTCTTAAAAGAGGCAAACACTGAAATCAAAATACTTGTTTTCCTGTATTGGAGCCAGGCAGTGTTACAGCAGTATGCCAGAACTTCTCAGGTGGCCATGTTTTTGGAGGCGAGCTGGTTGTATCCCCTTTAACTTACAAGCTACATACAAACATCTGGATTACCTCTGCTCCCATCCCAAGCGTGTAAGATTTCTTTGGCAAAACCAGCTATTACTCAGGAAATTTCTGACAGGGAGGTGTGGATCCAGTGTAGTGGCTGGGAAGGAGCTTGCTTTTCTGAGCACATGCCAGCACCGTCTGGCAGGCCGTGGTCCACACATCCCAACGTGAGACCTTCTGCAGCAGTGCACGTAGCACCTGCCCTAGAGCCAGGGACTGATTATTGTAACAACAACGTTTTCCAAAGTGCAATATGAAAACTTTTTGTATCGTTCCTATTGTAAGCACATTGAAATGCAGGTAGTGAAAGGCAACAGTGAAAGAATAGATATTATTTATAGGTCAGGTCAAAATCTGATAGCGGCCAAGGTGGCCTCAGGAGGGGGATCACTCTGCATTACTGCCCCCAGGAAGAGACTGGGATAACGACCCTTCTTGCTGCTCTGCTGCCTGTGCTTGTACTTTGTGAGCACCCCTGAATCCAACAAGGGATGCAGTGTAAGAGCACAGCCTGGAAACAGTTGCTGTTATTTATTTGGGAATGCCATTCCCATTCAGTGAGCTGGCACTAAAGTGGGGCTGGGTGACCGATGTGTGGTTTTACTGATGTTATGCGAGGTCTGGGCTGGATCACTTCTGCACCAGGAGAATTTATTACCAGCAGTATTTCCTCCAGTAAAGCATCAGTGCTGTGCCCTTTAGCTGGCTGCATATGTTCTTCCTAATGGGGGTTGCAGGTTTCGGGTCCCACTTGTACCTGCTCATTTGAGGCTCTCTCAGGATTGGG
The DNA here is from genome assembly GCA_027925045.1 of Hypotaenidia okinawae. NCBI lineage: Eukaryota > Metazoa > Chordata > Aves > Gruiformes > Rallidae > Hypotaenidia > Hypotaenidia okinawae. Next base: position 17,380,341 of record BSDF01000005.1, on the reverse strand, counting down.
GCAAACCCAAATATTAACTGTAAACCCCACTTTTACTGGGAAGCTGGGTATTTACTCAGTATGGTCTGGGTTTGAAGGGTGCGAGGCCTCAATGAGGAGACAACTGGCAGGTATGTGTCTCGCCCCGGTTTGGCTTCTGCTCTCTCAGGGGCTTTAGGCAGGGCACCGCCACTTTTTCCCCTTTTACACTCTTGATACTGTGATTTCTTCAGATGCAGTGACTGTTTCATGGGTGCTCAAGTACCCACACAACCTTGTACAGTGGGGCTGCTGCAGGAACTGCCACAAAACCTCAAGAGGGACCGCTGAAGAGTTGGCTGCTCCTCAGTGCCTTTGAGCTGTTTTTTCTGAGCTCTGAATAAGACCATGTCTTCCTGCTGCTCCTTTGCTGCTTGACTGATATATGAGATAGGCCGAGGAGGTCCCTGGTGCTACCCCAGAGTTGGGCAGGGTCCTGTGAACAGCCCAGTCTGGATCAGAGGGAGAACAAGAAACTCCTGTAGACAGATCAGCTCACAAGGCAGCATCCTTTACTTCACTCAGTTTTTCTGCCCTTGCTGTTTCTCCTGGCTCTCAGGGAACTCCCCAGCAGTCAGCCACAATGATTCTTCTCCTGGTGGGAACCAGCATTTCGTACCTGCAAGAAAGCAGGAAAAGGTTGCAGGGGGAGGAACTAACAGGCATGGATGGCAGTATGAAAGTACAAAGCACTTCTGTGTATCTGCCATCATAACCAACGCATGGGAAGAAGCAAGGTTAGGTGCTGAGCTACAAACACACAATGTGGCTGCTCCACTGGGAGCAAGCACACCAGTAAGGTTAACCCTGTGCCTTTTTCCAGTGCCTTATTGTACCTAGCTAGGGTGAGTGGCCTCAGAGTCATCCTCTGGGTCATTTAACACTTTACCTTCATGAGAGACAAGTGACACCAGTAAGAAGCTCCATTTCTATGGGCTGTCTGAGTCAGAGGAGAGAACACAGCATTTCCTGGGAGCTGCCAAGGCAGGGAGTGAGGTAGTGAACCACAACTGAATTAAACATTTAAAGATGAGCTGACCCTGGTGTGTTTGATGCTCTATTTCCTAATGGACACAACCAGCTGGTTTCCATTTCACTGTTAGACCCACGGATTCTCATGCCAGGCATGAAAGCAAAGTTGTGCTTCGGAGAGGTAATACCATAATTGTTTACATCCTGAAAGTCTTTTAGCATAATCATTTTTAACACCTGCCTTTGCTTTGATGCCTGTGTTAAAGTCTTTGTTCCTCATGAAAAATATTTAATTTTCAATAAAATAAGTGGTTTGCCCTGACACAGTTGATGCTTTTTACTTTGCAGAGCAGCATAGGCATCACATTAGATGTTTTAACTTCATGCTTCCACAAACAGGTTACTGTGAGGGTCTCCTGAAAGTGCATCTTTGTGGTGTGAGATGGAGGGATTCTGTGTTTGGACAGGGCGTGTCTGTTGTAGTAAGTTCCTGAAAACACTACTGCAAAGCAAGCTAAATACAACAATAATTAATGAATAAATAGTACACCAGAGTAATCTTGATAAGCCACAAAATAATGAGGATGATTCGTTGCAGTCACCAATAGAGGCACATTATTTGCCTGTTTCCCAGTAGTAAATCACCTAAGAAGAAACGTCTTTGTGAATGTAACTTTGGAGGAAACTTTAAAAAATAACCAGGAAAGAAAGGAAATTAAAATATTTTAGTTATGAAGGGCCCATATTAAATTACTAGAGCTGTTTTGAAAAGGAGTCATTTGATCCTAACACAGATCTGGATCTGAATTTTCTAAATAATGCTTACCATTATAGTGAGCTGGATTAACCCCCTTGAACTTTGAAATCGTACTTAAAACTAGAGCCTGCATGCTTCTGTTTGAACTTCTCTAATTAAAAAACAGCTGTGCTTAAGTGAAATATCCTGGTAATTTTATTAAATGTTTAGCTCGATGTTTTGATGTTGTAGCTATACACTGCCACAAATACATGCATGAAAGCAACAAAAAAAAATCTAATTCTATAATTTTTAGTATACCTTATGTGACTTATATTACAACGCTTTAAGTCAGCATATGCCAAGTGTCAAATGACACTGTGGTGATGTGATTACATTCTTGCTGAGATCAGTATAGAAACAAGTCTATAAAGTACTAACAGTTTCAAGTAACTTAAAACATCAAGTTTTATGAGATATTAAAAAAAAAAGGAAAGCCCACTTGCATAAATTCTTATTTTGCAATTAACAGAATTTAAGTTTTTTCTTGTAAACCATAATAGCATGCTCAGAAGAGACTGTAGTTAGCCTTTTAATTCCATAATCAGGCACCGGAATGAGTAACTGGATTTTTTTCTCCAAAGCTGAAGATCCATCTGTTCCCACTGAAATCAATTTGTGGTCAGGTACAAAGTGAGGGTTTCTTGCTCTACCATGCTGGGTTACAGGCACTGCGGGGGAATATTTGGCTTTAAAATAAATCTGTTGCTAGTGAAATGAAAGGAATAGTTTTACAAAATGTAATTGTGATCACATTTGAACAGACAAAAATAAATTGTTCATTTTTCCTTAATGGAGACTGTTTTCTTCAGAATGTGATGAGTTTGGTTTGTATATTCATTTAGACCAATATTATGTAGAAGTCTCTCTGAACAGGGTGTAATTTATTCTTCTAAGTAGCATAGACATCAGATCCTGGTCCTGCTGACACGTGGTGTCTCTAATTAATTGGGAATACAAAAGTAGGCTCTGGGGGTTTTGCAGCAGGGAAGGTGCCCAGAAGAAGGAGCCTTTCTCTGTGTGCTCAGAGCAGAGCTCAGGAGAGGCTTTCTGCAGAGGCCGGTGGGGACCACCACGGGTGTCGAGCTGCAGGGTGTTGTGGCTGTATGCACTGCCAGCTCTTGCAGTGCCCAGGCGACAAGCAAGTCAGAGATTCAGGTTGAAGAGAACAAGAGAGTCAAGAATTGCAGTTTGCATTCAAGAGGGACATTCCTAACCCAAGAGTCTGAGTCAAAACTATGATCTATGTGTCCCCTAAAGGTTCAGAAACCAAGCAGATGGCTTGCAAACACCAAGCTGAAGACGCAAGTTTTACTGATTTTTTAAAAATAGTAATTTTATTTCTTCTTTTTTTTTCTTAATTCCTGGAGTTCTGGACACTTGGTGTTCACCAGCTCTAACCCCTGCCTGGTCGCTTTTCTGGATTCCCATGTGCACCAGCCCTGCTTTTTTTAAAAAACCTTAGCTTTTTTATTCTTTTTCTGGTCAAATGAGAAACTCCTGGCAGATCAAGATCCCTGGTTCACCTGGCCATGAGATACAAAGGAGTTGCCCAGAGATAGACTGGCACATGGGCTGCAATCCACACCACCTGATTCTGGTGCACCAGCACCAGAAAAAGATTTTCTCTGATTGCCACCAGAGAAAAAGGCTCTGCTGCCTGTTTCTGACTGGCTGATCAAGTCCTTGGCAGGGCACTAAAAGAGGGAGTGTGGAAGAGAGCTGCAGGCAAACAAGATAAGCAGGACCAGGACACATGCTGGCCTTGGTTTCACCCAGTCTGGCTGCCTGCCCCATACTCCTAAGGGCAGGGTGCTAGGCAGCAGCAATCATGTGCATGTGGCGATACACAGGCTGCCTTCAGTGATTTCCCTTGGGATTTGGAGAGTCTGAGAGTATCTTTAAGGAACATGACATAAAATCCTGACAAAGCCTCCATGACTTTGTGCTAGTTTTGTGAGCGTTTGTGGCACCATAGTCTAAGCAGTGGAGCTCAGCCCATTACACTGTCCCAGTGGGGCCTGGGGGCCTTTTTCCATTCTGTGAACAAGATACACAGAGGCTCTGTGTTCCCTGAGAGGGGATTTAACATCTTGAGGACATACATGCCTTTTCCCTTGGGAAACACCTGCTTTGAGGTGTATCATATGTGTGTGCCAGCTGTCACTAACCTACATTGTGGGCTTGCTCATCCTGTCCTGGTCTGTCCTGTCCCCTCCTGTGCGATGCCATCCTGCCCTATCCTATGGGGCTTTGGATTTTAAACTCTTAATTCCTTCACACACTGGAGCCTGGGACGAGAGACTACTGCTCAGGGATCTTTTACTGCTTTTATTGGCGTAGTATCTGACTATTTTCTGCTGGCACTTTGCACAGTGTGACAGGCATCTGTCATGTGTTTGTTCTCTCAGTTTTTCCACCAGAAGGCAAGTGTTGTCAGTAAACTAGTCTGTTTTGAAAAAATATGTGTATAATTAGATGTATTTGTGTGTGTGTATGTACACATGTATAGGCTACAGGATGGGATAATAATATGTGCTTCTCCCAGGGGTGTGAAATCTCCACAGAAAGCTCTGTCTGCTGCAGAGTTGTCAGTGCAGTCCATGTAGTATTAGCGAAGCAAAGCTGCTAGGCTGTTGACCTTTGTTTTGAGGCTATAAATGGTGCATGGTGGCTGTGTTGCAGGGAGATCTTGGCATCCCTGGAACACATCTACCAAGGGCCCGTCAGGATGGGGTGGTCTGGTCGTCAGTCTTCTCCACCTTCCCTTCTGTCCATTAGCCTTTTACGGTCTTAAGTCCATGGTCAGCGGTCATTGCTTATTCATGTGTGATGTCTGGTGGTAGCTTCCTTAGCACTTAGCTCTCATGCCTTGTTTCGACCCATCATTCCTGGTTTTAATGCTGGCATTTCCACTTGGTTGCCCAGGGTCCTACTTCAGCAGGTTTTTACAGCATTTTGTCTCAGGCTGTCACGTTTTACATCCATACATATTAGACAGCTGAATATCCCTCCTGGAGCCATGAGTGGCTCCCTGGCATAGCGTGCTAAGTCAAGTCTCACTTCACTCCTGGCTTTCTAGGTTTCCTTCAACCACACACTGACTGTGTCTCATTAAACAGCAGAAAATTAGCACTGAGCCACACCCAGTCAGTATGAGCCCCATTGTGTGGGTCCATGGTTCAGTGGTTGCTGGGCCCAGCTGCAGCTGACGCAGTACTGAAAGCACAGGCCCACACCACCAAGTGTGTGCTGAAACTTGGCTTTGTGGGATTCTATACACTTCAGAGCTGTACCAGTCAGAGGCTGGTAGGTGCAAGGATTTGAGGTATTCCTCAAACAAGACTAAATTACGGAAGTGAACTTGGGGTACATTGGCAGCCCAGCTGGAAGCTGCCAAAAGGAGCAGCATTGCATTCATCATGACTAGTTTGGGGCTCCACAGGCGGAGGGTGTTGTTGCTTACAACAACGTGCAAGGATTCACTGGCCCAGTAATACAGCTGCCATTAATTAATTGTTAATGTGGTGTACCCACACAGCCAGTAACAGTGTGTTACTGCAGGTGGAAAGACTCTGACTGGGGTCAATAGCTCTAGCACATTTCCTTGAAGCGGGCTCTGTGTCTAGTTACTCCCCTTACGGCACTGGCACCATACCAGGCTTGGGTAAGAATAAGGCTGAAGGCTGCAGACAAGAATCTCCACACGTACATTGAGTTTCTCTGTAACAATCTCTCAACCCTTTCCTGATGGGAAGTCATTACTCTAATTTCTTTAAACCCTAGTAATGTTTCCTTGATGGTAGTATTTTGCTCTCCATAGCCAGTGCCTCATTGTGCCTCACTGTGCCTCACTGTTGCTACAAGGAGTATGTAACAGAGGTGTAGACTGTGATACTCAACTGTAGTGAGAAGGTGAGAGCGGGGAAGGACACAGCTAGAGCCATCTTCTCAGGGCCACATCCTTCCTGTATTGGCTTACAAGATAAGAAACCTAATTTCTGTGCAAGATGTTCATTAACCAGCCAGTCCCACAGTGAGGAGTGCCTCTGCCAAACCCCTTTTCCTCTGTATCCATGCCAGGATTTGTACTTCAGCAGTGAGGGCTGTGTCAGCTCCACAGAGGTCATCTTGCTTGACTGAGTCTAGCGAAGTTTCTACACTTTCTTGCTTTTAAGGATTGTAGCCCCACGCATCACATTGACCTGGACCTTGGTCAGTAGAGCAGTATTTGTAAGGTATAGGCAGACCAGCTGGTCCTGCAAGATTTGCATGGTACTTCCAATGGACACATCTATCTGAGCTACCCCTTTCCTGTAGGTACAGCTCACAGTGGATATTTTGGTACACCTACTGTAGAAGTAATGAGGCGGGGGGTGCAAGAAGGGTGCACTTACCATAGGTGTAACAGAGATACAGGGTTTGGTGCAGGTCCTGACTTGTTCAGGTCCCATGTAGCTGTATAAATAACAGCCATCCTTCCTTCATGTCTTTTGACATTTACTGGTCTGCGAGATTGTTGCCTCTAGCACAGAGATCTGTAAAACAAAGTGTAATTTCCCAGTCCCAAACTTTACATTTTATAGGAGCCCACTGCCCATGTGCCACCCTCATTATATGAAGATGGCCTGCCTTCATTACTCTATCAGTCTGTACTATTTGCCTGGAGCCATCCATGTAAAAGTATATACTTCTGATCCATAGCTGCTTTGTCATGGCAGGGGGCCTCTGGAATGTGGCTGCTTCGGGGAGGGGCCAGTGTTCCTCCTCCTTAGGTGCAGATGCACTGTGCTGCAACAGGTTTTGCACCAACAGTTGACATCCTACTGTCTCCTCTGTATTCTGTGCTTTTATTGAGTTTATGAAGGTGCACCTTTGCTTGGTGATGGGAGGCAGTCTTACATCTTCCTGTCTTCTGTTAACAGAGTCCATGATACCACTTGTAAGCTGGGTACTTGCACTGCCTGGTCTCCATCAGGGCTTCAGCACTCATTTGGGAAACACAGGGCTGAGCCCTTGCCTAAAGTGCCCCTCCTGTCTCAGCACCTGACCAGGTGCACTGCATTGGGTATCTCTTTCCCAGTGTTTGCAGTTGCAGGGGTATTTGTAGGGGTCACTCTGGAGATGGAGCTCCCATACACACAGACCTGGGTGCATGACCTTGGTCTGTTACTTTGGTGGACACTCAGGAGTCAAGTACAGAAAGAAACACCCTCTTAGGTCTTACTGCAGAGGAAGCCTTGATTTTTGTCACAATTAATGAGAAAAAAATAATCTCAATACTGCAATGTCAATTGTGTGCTTCAGAGACAGCAATTCAGTGATGTCATTAGCAATATAACCTAAGGGTATAAGGGCACCTGCATGCAGGCTCCTGACAGGCTGACCCTCTGTTAAGTCACTGTATTCAGTAAAGGAGAGAGATCACATTGAGGGATTTAGTCCATGGGAAATTTGAAGGTTGCAAAATGCGATTATTTTTTTTCAAATCATGCTGAAAAGCTGAAATCTGAAAACATTTCAAAAATACATTCAATTTCACCCTCCTTGAAGAGGTTCATTCCGCTAGTATCAAAACATTTCATTGATTTAAACATCTAATTTACCTGAATAATTTTCACTGGTAGGTTGCATACCAAGTGAAAAAAAATGAAATCGGTATTTTAACTTAATAAAAAGAAAATGCATTAATAAAATTTCCCCTGAAAATTAACATAATACTTCTATTCTGAACTACTTCTACTCTGTATAATAAGAATCTTGTGATACAAAATAGTTCCATGAGAATTTTTCAAAAGCTCTGATAATAATTATCCCCTGGAAGCAGTAAGAAAGTAGGCATTCAGTCAGGAATAATAGCTCAGCCTGCTACCCCAGTAAATTTCTCTTTCTGTCCTGCCCAAAAGCCTTATTGATAGGTGGCTTTGGCTATACTAACTGCTGCTGGTGTGAAAAGACAACAATTAACAATTATAATCACAAAATCACTTCAAAGTAAACTCATCCTCTTGCTGCTTTGTTGGGAAGAGCCTGTATAACCTCTCTACAGTAGCTTAATCTACCCATTAACTAATTTTTGTATCATGACATGCTTTTCCTTCACTTGATTTTGATACAGTTCCTTCAATATTGAAAGATGTGCTGGAGCGCTACCAAGCATCAGCAGACATCTACAGAGATACAAACATATCTCATTTATTTTGCCCCAAATGAATTTCCATGATGATGTAAACCATTCCAAATTCTCTCTGATTTCTGACGGTTCTGGGTGCGTGATCTGAAATGATGGGCAGAGCAGCTTGCATGTGTCTAACGTTTTGGAGCCATGAATGGACAAACTTTGTGACAACTGACATGTGACAAAGCCTTTTTTTCTCTCTTTCCCAAACAGCTAATATGCCAGAGGATTATCCAGATCAGTTTGATGAGGTAGTGGACTTTATTCAAGCCACCATTAAAAGATTGAGGAGGTCGCCGGATAAACAGACTCCGATTTTTTCTAGGCGGGAGAGGAACCGGCAAAACACAGCCACGAACATAGAGAATTCCAGCAGAAAGGGAAGGAGGAATCAAAAGGGCAAAAATCGGGGATGTGTCTTAACAGAAATACATTTAAATGTGACTGACTTGGATTTGGGATACGAAACCAAAGAGGAGCTAATTTTCCGGTACTGCAGTGGATCTTGTGATGCAGCCGAGACCACCTATGACAAAATTTTAAAGAACTTAACCAGAAAGAAAAAACTAGTCACTGACAAAGTGAGGCAAGCTTGTTGCAGACCCACCGCCTTCGACGATGACCTGTCCTTTTTGGATGATAACCTGGTTTACCACATACTGAAAAAACATTCCGCAAAGAGGTGTGGATGCGTCTGACGGCTGCGTGCCAGAGGCAGCGCCAGTTTTGCATTCCTGCTACAATGCAAAGAGAGGGACCAAGGTTCCCGGGGAAGCGTCTGCTCAGAAAAGAGAAAAGAGGACCAAGAATGCAGGACAAGGGGTCATGAGAGCCCGGGGCATGGGAGGGGTGCCAGGTGCCGTAGGAGTATGGGAGCTTTTGACATCCATCGGGAAAGGAAGTAAAGCTCAGGTGGAGATGCCAGCAGCTGGATGGCGTGCACGCTCCCTTTCCCGCTTGACGCAGTCTGCTGTCAGTGAGACTCGGATCCGTGAGGAATGTGCTTAAAAACACAACCCTGCCATACCACGCTGTGTTGTAGTTATACCATCTGTGCCAGGAAGCTTAGCAGAGAAGTAACTTAGGAGTACCTTACTCATCCCCTGCACCCCCAGCTTTACCGAAAGACATGTGCTACTGCTTGTTGGAGGGCGGTTTCTAGGCACTTAGGACAACTTCTAAGCTATAATAATATTAACCTCATAAGTAAAATGATATCATGCAAATATCAAAATTCACAGGCTCAAGTTCTCTAGGGCCAGTATTGATATGAAGCAAACCTTCCACTTACTGGTTAAGTTTGGTTATTTCCACCTTGTCTTTCTTCAAAATGATTGTAGGATTTCATTCTTCTGCTACGTGAAAACAAGTTGAGTTTTTAAGCACATCTTCCTAGTATAGTAAAAGAAATAACAAGCCCGGCCTACACAAAACGTGTTTCTTTTGGTTTACAAAGGACTAACGTCACTTGCGTAACTACATTTCTATTTGGTCATTGTGAGTGAGCAGAGACTACTTGATGCAATGCATCCATCCAGAGACATAAATATACAGAAGATATTTATTGAGATTAAGTTATTGTTATTTATTACAGTTAGTAATGAGTCTCCTTTCCTTATTTATTAAAGTTTCTTTTCAAAGGTGCCAAAGTAGAAGGTGCTTGGAAGATACAGAGAGACAATGAAGTTGGGAACAACGGTCCACGCTTTTGATTGAAAGTGTTAACTTGAATGCAAAAAATCACTTACTTTACCTTTTTTTCTTTTAAACAAAATCCTGATTATGTTCACAAAATGTAATGCCAAAGTCTGCGGCCCTTCCTCCTGTTCATTAATGCTTTTGAAAATTACTGCAGTCATACATGCACAGGAGCGGCGGTGGCTGTGGATGAGTGAGGGTTGCAGGACTTGGCTCAACATTAGCAATTTGTTAGAAAAACTAATTCTAGTCATATTTTAAATGTAGACACATTTTTTTCTCACACTTTTCGCCAACTGACCTCATATAACTATTGACAAATGGAAAATAGTCACATTTAGCCTTATAATTTCTTGTTATATTTATTTAAGCTTTTCCTTCCGTATTTCCATATAGAAGAGGTTTAATCCCTCTTACTAGTTAGCCCTGGATTTAATATAGCCTGAAGGTAAACAATTGTGTTAAATAACCAAAGTGTTTTGTATAATTTGCTGAAACGTTACAGGATCACATCCACACAGCAGAACAGTCCGAGTTTCCTTAGGGTGAGGGAGGTTGTACAGCTAAAGCACTTGTACCTGACCGCTAATGCAAGCTCTCGTTCTGGAGACTTTTTTCCTGGAGGAGCAGCAATGCAGGCCAATAGACATACCTGACAACCAGCGAAGCATCAACTCCCACAAAAACAACAGGAAGAAAAAGAAAAAAAAAAATCCCTACTGAAAACCAAAAACTGATGGTCTGACCTTTTATCTCATGCATGCAATGGCTCTCCATACTCGTTTTGCCCTGGGCCCCTCGGGGTACCACAGAAGAAGGGTCTAGAGGTCAAAAAATTCCAGAACAGGCATAGAAAGATGTACCAGGTGTACGAAATGTAATTCAGCCCTGATCTCTGCTGCTTTCCTGGGTGGACAGAAAGCAGCCCAGAGTCCGCCCACAGGTCTGTTCTCACACTGCTATGGGGATACTTCATGCTGGGCAGGGGTGGTACAGTTGATGCCACCACCAGTGTTGGCATGATTTGGGCAGTAAAGACCTGCTAAGCTGAGGGTCAGCTGCACTGCTGGGCGATTGACCAGGCACAGCACTCAGAGCTGTACTTTCATTTGCACACTGCCATGGGGATACTTCATGCTGGGCAGGGGTGGTACAGCTGATGCCACCACCAGCATTGGCATGATTTGGGCAGTAAAGACCTGCTAAGCTGAGGGTCAGCTGCACTGCTGGGCGATTGACCAGGCACAGCACTCAGAGCTGTGCTCTCAGTTGCCCCAGTTGCTGAAAGGTTGCCACCAGAAGCTGCAAACAAAGCAAATCACTATGTTCAAAACACAAAAGGGTAAAGTTCGTGATTTTTTTTTTTTTAGACCTTACTGAAGACAGGAGTGTGCTTCTCTGGAGTTTTTTACTTCACCTGCAATTTATGTCTCAGTCATTTGTGTTAATCAACCAAAGTTCTCTACAGACTTTATTTTTGTACAATATTCATTTTATAACTTTTTACAAAATAAAACTCATTTCTATTGTTGCCTGATTGTTTCCGCCTCTTCTTCCCCATTGTACTGCTTCCAAGGTAGAGTATTGCCTGGTTCCTGACCCACATGGGGCAATGAAGAACTAGCAATTCCTCTACGCCATGGAGCTTTCCTCTCCTGCCCTCTTCAGGGTCTTTACTGTTGATCAGAGATGCCTGTAGCTTCTGAACATTTATGGGCCCCTTCAGTACATTACTCAGGAATACATGGTGATCGGTGACACAGAAATGAACCCAGTGGCAGGCTTGACACCTGGCGATACCCAGGCTGCCCCCTGCCCATGCAGGGCTGCACAGACTTGGTGGAGGCCTTGACTGTGCATGGCCGCTTGGAGAAGATCTGCATTTTGCTAACTCAGGCATTACATCAGTTGGACTACATTCCATCCACTTTGGCAGTCCTTTTCCCTTCGCCTTTAAATAGGAAAATACAACTTGAGGAACTTTCTTTTCTGCCACCATCATGGAAAAGCTGAGGGCAGGTTTTGTGGCTGTGACCAACACATTTCCTCAACTGTTTCAAGTGCTGCGGTTCCCAGAGCCGATAAACGCCTGCAGGCTTACAGGTTTTGACACAGGGCTCTGTACTCCTCAAAACTGCTACAGCGAGGAAGAAGGAGCATCTGAGCAGTGAGCCAGTGAGCCAGAGATCAAACACTCTTAATGTACAGCATATGAATGCCTTGGTTTCATTTGTGCCAAGCGAGGCCATGCACGCAGCTCTAGCCCAGCAGCTGGGACGCAAAGCAAAGCTCTCAAGCACTGCTTTTGCAGCACATGGTATTGAAGGCATTCCTCCTTCCACGCCACCACCTCCACTCCTTGGTAGCAGAAGCCCATCTACCATTCACAAAGGCTCCAGTCTGCAGTCTGGTTGAATATGGCACACATGAAGTGTTTGGCACGAAAATGATCTGCAGCTTCACATCCAACAGAGATGGTGATTCTCTGGAGCTGGAGAGTCGACATGGAACACAACTGTGAGGTGCTCTGAAGGTCAGTCTCTGATCTTTTACTCCAAATCTTCTGTCTCCATCCCACAGCTGTGTGGTGGCACTGGTCTCAGCGTGGAGAGCACATAGTAGGTAAAACTGTGTTTGGTCTTGCATTGTTTCACCTCTGCCCGCAAAAGGGGAGAAAGGCCAAAGGCAGACAGTGCCTCAGTCTGGCACAGCGCAGGAGGGAACCAGCAGCAGCCTCTCTCCTTTGCGATCTGGATGGCTAACCAAAAATACAGAGGAAAATATCAGGATGAAGAAAACAAATGGAGCTGACACATTGTATAAATAGGTCTTCAAATGTCATGCATGGCTGGAACAGAGATGTTTTGTTCCAAAGAAAAGACAGCTTGAAATGGCTCAGTAATACACATTGAGAAGTTTGCTTATTTGGAACAGAGCTCTTCTAATGAAAGGTTAATTGTGTTGCAATGGAAAAGAAAAAAGGCGAATCAGAGGCCAGGCCTGCACTCCTCACCCTCGCGAAATTTCCCACTGGCTCGAAGATTTTCTGTAGAAAAATCACAGGACTGAACTACTGACTGCACAATAAATTATACAGTAGGTATATTCATGGGTCAATAAACGTAGCTAAACAAACCATATATTCTAGCAGTATTAGACCCAGTTGCTTTCAGACAAGCCACAGCACCACAGCCAGACAGAGAAACGTGGTGTTCAGCTCCGCCTGATGCCAGGAAGCTTCCTTGGACAGGCACTGAGCACCAGTGCTCGAGGCTGGCATTGGGATGTCTTCACTCACCATTGGCATTTTCACAGAAACTGAAGCATTTTGCTCACTTTTTCCCAGAAGGGTCACTGACAAGTATGGAAATCTTTCTGCTTTGCAGCTGAAGAAATGGGTAAAGAACATGATGGGCTTTTTAAGGATTTGCAAGGGCTCCTGTAATTACTTACAGGGTTGAGGTCCTGTGTGCAACTTCTCTGTTTTTTTATAGCAATCTCTGCCCTGGGCTGCAGGTGCAGGTTTTCTCCCACTGCTCTCAAGCGTCTGGGTTCCAGTCTGCCAGCACATTGGATGAGGAATGCCACACCAGGAAAGATAACAAGCATCAGTCCCTGGCCTGGCCCTGCACCCTTCATCCCCAAGCAGCCCTAGGAGATCTAAAGCCACTGACATGCTCACCAGAGCAGCTCTGTTGACTGTCATGGAGTTATTCCAGTTTCACAAGAGTGGAAATAAGTATACAAAAGCTGTTAATTTTCTTTGCAATATTCACATACAAATGCGTCTGAACCCTGCTAGCAAATCCCTCTTAATTATTTTCTGTGTCCTATGTCCAGAGCTTGGACATTTCACTGTGCTCTTACCATGTTGCTAATTTCCCCTTCTTTCTCCCTCTCCATTGGTGTGTTCCCACAGCTTTCTCTTCCTTAACTGTCTCCCACATTAATCTCTGGCATTTCAGATGCTGTAAACATGTCCAAATGTTCCCTTGTATCAGTTTAAAATCATTCCCCTCTGAGATACAAACAGGGGTCAACAAGCACTTCTTGTTAGCATTTGGTATTGTTTTTAATAGAAGTTTTATTATGGAGATGAAAATTTACTTAAAATAACCCCACGGTTTAGAGATTAACTTCAGATAACTCAGAATTTTGAAAAAAAAAAAAAGAAACTCCTTTCCTGCAGGATGAGGCATGTCCTCTGGGGTAAGTGTGGCCGCACAGACCAAGGATGAAGATATTCCGATCCCGTGGTAGTGGCCCTCAGCTGGGAAAGGAAAGAATAGAATGAAAAAGCAAATTCTGTGTGGTACTTTCCCTGGAAAACCCACCCCAGCTCCAAAAATTTGCAGTTCAGGAACTTTCTGAGTCAGATATTTTATCGGTGTCCAACAAGCCTTGGAAGGTCTGTCTCCCTGGGAAGGCACCCAACATCTCTTCTGTGAATTTATTCTTTCAGGCTCCTCTGCACTCCAGGGCAATTTAATCCCGTGCAATGCAAGCAAACACTTCTCTGCTGGCACTGAACCTCCATTTCATCAATTGCCCACCCACTCCTGTGTCCTGATGAGTGGCCCGTCCTCCTCCAGCTTTGTGATCCACATAGCTCTGTCCAGTCTGAGGAGTCTTCACATCTCTCACCATCCATGCTTTTTCTCTCTTGTCTTCTCTCTCTCTTCCAATTGGACCACATTCCTTTTGAAGGGAAGAAGCTCCCACCAGGATGCTGGATGGGAGCAAACTGTGCATTTCCACAGAGGTGCATTGGTATTTTCTGTTCTTTTGTCTGTTTTATTTCAAATAATTCCTTTCAAGTGTTGGATGGGGAACTCCTCAGAGTCACAACTTCAGCTGCAACATTCTGCATCCTTTTGGCAATCACCTTCGTTTTAGCACCAAACTTTTTCTAAGTACCAGGCCTGAACCCAACAAATTCCAATGGTGTTGGTGTCTACAAGGTACCGTGTGGCAGCCAAAATAAGATCTCATTTTACTGGTGTGAAACCACTGTGTGCAGCTGCTGTGGAACTAGAAGACATTGTCCCAGGGCTGGTACCAGTAGATACCCACCTTACAGAGCCGTCAATGTCTGGAGAATCCAGGTCTCCAGGTCTGAGGCACCCATCTGATTTAGGAACAAATCATCTTGTTCACAGAAAGTTAAAGGAATCTCATCTTCTGGGAGCTACCCAGAAGGTTGCCTTAGGATCATAGACATGAGTTGGCCCTTCTTGATAACAGTAATTACTGGAGGAAGGGATATGGCAGTAGACCAAGCACAAGCAGTGGTGACCAAGTGCTGCTGCGCTCAAGGGATTCAGGGAGAACCCAGGATGTACACAGGCTCCTCCCCATATCTCCCTCCCCAGGCTGTATGGATCAATGAAAAGCCTTCTGTCAGGCCAGGAAACAAGTAGGTAAATGCAAAAATTTATCCAAAAGAGAAAGTTTCTGCAGATCTCTTGTGGAGAGACTACCTACCGTGATGACAAAATGAAGATGACCTAAGGGGTAGATGTTTGAGAGCAGCTGAAGAAAGTTCAGCATCATTTTTTTTCTGTTGTTCATCTAGGAAGACAGATTCTGCTAACAGCAAATCTTCTATCAAGTATACCTCGTTCAATTTCAGCAGCAAGTGGGAACTGCATTTCAAAACCCAGAGAAAATCAGCAATAACAAAGCATTTTTGCAAGGAATATGGAAACCTCCCTTACTGATTCTAGTTTAAAAATGTTCACAAAGACCTCATAATTTATTCCATTAATCTATTAAGAAAGGCTTGGTAACACCTTACACTGATTTCTTAGTGTCAGTAACGGGTGGCTATTACAGGGCAATGCAAGTAAGTCTCAGTGCTACTGAGACAAAAGTTTATATTTCACTGTGAATCTGTGTATTATGCACTAATAGGAACCAGTGAAGCACCTCTCTGTCATTATATCTCTTTGGGTACCTTCTCTGGGGAGTTCATTTTAAATCCCTTTGTCTATTTAGAATGGGTGTGATACTGGATGGGTATAATACATTAAAATTTCACATGGGTTGTTCCTACGTGACATTGGTGATGACATGAAATTTTTGTACGTGACATGTTTTTCTGTGCAAGGTGTAATAATGCACAGGCTAAAATGGCTACCCCATCTCCACTATCTGAAGGATAAATGGAAAACAGGAGCTCTCAGAATGAGAGGCCATAGCAACGCTATTGTATTTAGGACAAAAATGTTCCTTAAAAGTTATTTTACTTTGGTTAATTTACCTGTCTCGTGATAAACCATAAATCTCCTCTACCTTCTTTGACACTAACTACAGACTCAGAACTGTACTTCAAAATTACACTGTGTGAAGATTTTTGAGCAAATATGGTAAAGCCTCTCTTAAAAACAGAGGTAATCCCTCTGAGCCTGCATGGTCTCAGTCATGTTTATTCACCTCTTCCAGTGTTATAACTCAATAAATACTGCTATGGCTTAGCTAGGACAGCCACTAAATGTATATTTTTATGGCTGAGTCTGCTCTCTGGCGCTCATTTAATCATGTGTTTTATTGTCAGCTCTTCTCAAACTGTCAAGCGTCGTTCCTTATGAGAAAGAGACCTGCTTTCTGTAACCCACATCCCCCCTAGTCCCACTCATCATTTGGTATGATTGCCTTTCCTTTCTCTATCCTGTTGATGACATTTATGGTAGTTTTTTCCCAAGAAATAGCATATTTTTAAAACAGGATCTCTTTTTCACTTTTTTAGTGCTTTGGCTCAGTAACTGCTCACACGCTAGAAATGGCCCAGCTGATGTCTTGATCTTTATGTCCTTCCTCATCCAAGAACCACAAGCATCAGTGAAAACCTATTGTGTGTACTGATTTTGCCTTTTTTCAGGACACCCCCTGGAAAATCCCTTTCCCGTGCCGCTCAGTAGCACAGGTCCAGGAGCCACACGCATGTGCTCAGCCCACAGCACCGGATTGCTTCTCTCTGTGCCCAAAATCTGCCACCCTCCCTGGGCACAGACACTGTGACCATGGGCAGCAAGGCCAATGAAATGGAGAAATGCATGCAGCTGCCCACATTCACATCCTAGAGAGGTCTGCTACCAGCAGCATGGCACTGCAAACTGGTGGTATGTAGATGTGTATTGGTCTCCACTGTGCACAGGATTTACCAATGCTGTGGGGTTGTCTGGGTTCATATGAAGGAATAAGCTAAGCTAGACTAGAATATTTAAATTGAAAGGGATCTACAAGGATCATCAAATCCAACTACCTGACCAAGGTAAAGCAAGTTCTCTGAGACTGGTCCAAGGAAGAGCACACAACAATCAGGCAGGAGAGGTACTGCTTCAGTGGTTACCAGTCTCGTTTAGACCTACAGGGATTTAGGCAGACAGCTGTTTAGCAAGGGGAACCAAGCAATTAATCTGCTTCTTGGACCTCTTTGAATTTCCACATACAAATATTTTAAGAAGTACAGTAAAGATTGACTGTTTTCCTATGCTTTTTCAAGCTCAGCAGTTTGCTTCTCCACCAGAAGTCAGCTCAGCAAAATGGAAACTTTTTGTGATAACTCATCCATTCAGCCAACACTTCCCATGGTAAGCAATAAAGGGAGCTCAGCTCACCTCTCATGCAGATCTCACACAGAACTTTAGGCTGTATGGCAAAACAGAAACAAATCATCCTGTCATTGCGGAGATGAAATATCCTACACCAGGTTTTGAAAGAAATCCTTAGCCACCTGATCCTGACACTTCACTTCTGGTCTGCAAGTAGATTGTGTCCCTCTTGGCAAGTCTGTAATCAGTCATCTGCTGGGATGCTATTAAGGCATACATATTCACACTCTCTGGGACATGGAGAGAAGGAAAAAAACAAAGAAGAAGAAAGCCTCTCCTTTCTGATAGCTGACTACTACAGAACCACCCTTCTGAAGACAGAAAAAGTTTTCACGTAATCAGTTTAAGAGGAGCGAAATCACTTGAAAAGGGAGTCCTAATGCTGCATGAATTCCCAGTTTTAATCTCATCACCCATACACGTTCTAAATTTCCTGTAAGCCTGTCTCAGCTGAGAGCTGCTGAAACTGCTCAGCAAATCAGACAGAGAGTGCAAGGAGGAAGCAGAAAGGTGCTTGGAGCTGGGAGTCTGGACTGCAACACCCCTATTTCGATCCATCTGATGAAAACCCTCCTTTTGAAATCTCACACAGAGCAATAAATGTGTGTTTCCTGACCTCAGCAGGGGTCTGGCTGAGAGGAACCCATTTCAGTTGCTGGAGCTGCGTGCATCAGCTTTGCAGATTTGCCAGCTCCCTCTGCAAGATGGCCTGCAACATGTGTACACATGGTATCTGGCAACAATAATTCAGAGAAAATGAAAAATGCTTCTCATTCATTGCAAACAAATGGGTACAGTGCGATCCCAGGCAAACTTTCCCAAAGCAGGCAGCTTTCTGGATTACAAAAGAAGGGAGTGAAAAAAGAGTGTAGGGGCCCAGGGGATCCTTGTCAGGAAATGCATGAGAACAGTTACTTCAAAGAGGTGAGTAGATATCTAGGAAAAGAGCAAGCTTCCAAGCACAGCCTTTGCTTTCTGCTCTGGAAGAAGAGAGCTCTGCCCATGGCCAGCATGAGTGTTCACAGAGCACTGCTAGGGCTGCAAACTGTGGCCACCATTGATGCTCCACTGCCAGCAAGGACTCTCAGCACTCATCACCAAGTTCTGGGCACCTTCTGAGAAATAAACAGGCTTTCATTTACTTCCAGGTTTCTTCCTTGTAGAGGCTCTGTCTGCCAGGGCCTGTGATACCAGCACTCAAGGACACTGGAAGAGAAAACCCGTGGAGAAACTTCAGAGGGCAGCCCTAAAGCTCACCTGAACGGGGATGTTTCAGATGAAGGCAACAGAGCCATGACAGTGAGTACTGCTAACATGACTCTGAGCTGCTTAGCCACACAAACTTTGAGGAAACCAACCTGGCTGCCTCTGTATCCACACCTTTACTTGATGGTCCTCCTTGGCCCTCTCTGATAGAAAATTGGCAACTACTTAGAAAAAAGCTGAGCAGCTAGGTGGAGAAATATATGGTGTATATACACTACTGCCAGGTGTGAAAAAGCTACAGCATGCAACATAACTGAGCAAATAAACCACTTTTATGAAAAATATGATGGGACATTCAGTTTGGATTTGGATTGCATCTGATGTGAAAACTAAGGCTATTACTGTGTGTGGAAAAAATTTAATTTTTGTATGCAAAGAATTTAATTTAAATGTATGTACCTTTGGCATACATTTATTTATTGATAGATGTATACATTTATTTATTTACATCCATCAACAGTGTATACAGTTTTCATAAATTGTCTTAGCAATGGGACCTCAGTGCAAACATAGCCAGTTTCATAGTCTACAATCAAAATGCCAAAATCAATAGCTCATCTGATCTCTGCAAACCAATTGTAAACTGATAGATTCATCATAGTGTTTCAATTATCATTGGTTTAAAATCTATGAACATGCTTTTCTGAAGGTTTACAGGGAATAACAGCTGGTGGCAACATCACCTGGGAGTTACACCAGGAGAGCTTTGGTTGAGAGTTGTTTTGCTTTCCCTTTCTGTTGTGTTTACTTCATGAAAGTTTAACTTGGCTATGATTTCATGACTCCTGAATTCATGGTGCCCCCCAGCCAAGCCATAGAATAGCTAAAGACTCAATAAAGATGAGTGACATCATTAACCCAATACAGTAGCTATTCAGTTGTACGCTGTGGTCTCATTACATAATCACCTAATTTTAGCTACTGAGTGAGCCACATACAGTACCACAGTGTATTATGAGCTCTGAATAACTGTCTAATATCCAGATGCTTTTTCCAAGGTTATTTTATTTTCCTGGTTTAAAATTCTTTCCTTACACAAATCTCAAGGTGTTATTTTCCCTTAAGCAAACTCTCTCTTCAAAACATGTTCAAGGCTTCTTCTGCTCCTGATCACCTTGACACATCACTAGTTGGTCATCACAGTTGCAGTGGTGCTCATGGCACTAATATGTGGCACAGGACCTTGGGATTTTTTAATAACTGTCAGTAAGAATAGCCCTAAGAAAACAGCAAGGCAATACAAGCCTTGTATCAGGCACCAGATATGCACATGATCAAGTAAAGGCACCTGGTTTGATAAAAGGAGCTGTTTCTTGTAGTTTTACAACGCATCTTGAAAAATACTTTTTAAGTTGTAATGTTTTGTTGCTACATGCTACAACAGCAGCATCTGCAAGCCTGCAATCAATTAACAATAGCCACAGGCATATTTGATCCCATTTCACAGAATCACAGAGTCACAAGGTTGGTAAAGACCTTTAAGATCATTGAGTCCAACCATTCCCATCCTATGCTAAACCATATCTCTAAGTACCTCTTTTACCTTTTTTTTAAACACATCCAGGGAAGGTGACTCAACCCCCTCCCTGGGCAGCCTGTTCCAGGCTCTGACAACTCTTTCAGTAAAAAATTTTTTTCTAATGTCCAGTCTGACCCTGCCCTGGCACAGCTTTGTGCCATTTCCCCTTGTCCTATCACCTGTCACCTGGCTGAAGAGACCATCACCCATCTCTCTGCAACCTCCCTTCAGGTAGCTATAGGCAGTGATAAGGTCTCCCCTCAGCCTCCCTTTCTCCAGGCTAAACATCCCCAGCTCCCTCAGCTGCTCCTCATAGGATTCGCCCTCCAGCCCCTTCACCAGCCTGGTTGCCCTTCTCTGGACTCACTCAAGGACCTCAATATCCTTCTTATGGTGAGGAGCCCAGAACTGGACACAGCACTCGAGGTGCAGCCTCACCAATGCTGAGTACAGGGCCCAATCACCTCCCCAGACCTACTGGCCACACTATTTTCGATACAAGCCAAGATGCCATTGGCCTTCCTGGACACCTGGGCACACTGCTGGCTCATATTCAGTCGGCAGTCACCCAACATTTATAGGTACAAACTCCAGATACAAATTAAATATAGTAGCTTAGATGAGCTAGTGGTAGTGTTGGAAGTCCCTCAGATGGATGTTTCACTTTTGAAAGACAAGTAAGAAAGCAGGGCCTTCACTGCAGGAACCCATGTGCCCTTTGTACCCTGGTTCTCTGCAACGCCTTCCAGGCCAAGCTGCATAGCATGCACAAGGCATACGCAGGCTCCACAAATCACACCGCATAAAAAACCACCCAGTGAGCCTAATTTGAACCAATTTACCTCCCTTCCACTTTTTGTCTGGTGTTTTTACATAGCTATGCTCTAGGTACAATGAGAATTGTAGCTTTAAAAACCTCTCTATTTCTGTAGTGTCTTTCATCATAATGACTTAACACGCTAGATCTCAGAAAGTTCTAATTGCTAATTGCTCAGAAGTTCCTTTCCCTGTAGAAACTTATTGAGAAGAGGTTGATGGATTTCTTAGCAATTACAGAACAGATACAAGACTATCATCTACTGCGCTGGTAGCGAGGCACTTTATTATGGAGCATGCAGAAGGAGATTACATGTAAAAGCCGACTCATATGTTATGATCCTCAAAACCAGAGTTCTGCTAATCCCCATACTGGCCATCTGACTCTCTCTCGGCACATTCTCCCTCGTTGCTGCCCAGAGCTGTTCTCCAGCCGGGACAGCTGGCAGCCGGTCCCCATCCCTTGTGTAATCAACTAGCTCACCTCGGAGATATGCTCACATTGTGCTGGCGCAGACTCACTTCTTCCACTTTGCAGCACTACGATCTGCAGACAGAACTCTGGCCCAGCTTTCTGTCTAGTTAAAACAAAACTAGTGTCTTTGTGACAATTTCTGGAAAAACAAACACGCTAAAACCCAAGGCAACATCCTCTGCTGGCTTAAGTAACAGCAGCTTCTTAGTACTCATTTCCATTAGCAGAGGTGCTGGCTCTCGAACTCCAGTTCCTTCTGTGCTACTGGCACAATATTTTTGATTGTGGTGTTAGCAGGAGTCAAACAAATCATGTTAATGTTGGGAGACAAATTTTTGTGCCACAGAGGGCAACTAGCTGTGTGCAGCTACACACACACACACACATCCACCCAGCGTCTACTCTTTGTCTAATGCTGCCATAGTAATTAATAATAAAATTTCTCCATCTGGCAAAAACTGCCTGTAAAATTCCATGTAAAAAAAAATCGAATTTAGTTGACAGATTAAAAATTAAAAAACCAAAGCCCAACCACGCAGGAATGCTGAGTGAAACAAACAGGAATGCTGATCATGCCTTGGGACAGGGAAGACAGCCTAGTTGTCCCACTGGGGACCTGTCTGTCTAGGCATTTATAAACAGCTTGAGCAAAATAGCAGGGTTTGATTCTGCCCAGGACTGTCAGATTGCTGCCCCTGCATTCATTCCTGCAGGAAGAGGTCCCTATGTTTGAGATTCCTATCGGTTTTAATTAAAGAAAAACCCTGGCTCCCAAGCAGTGCGGTGTGATTCAGTAATAAACACCATCAACCCCAAGCAGAGGTTGCAGAGAGCCAGCACAGCGCCTTCGCTTCCCCATGGCAGTGAAACATTCCTCGGCTGCAGACAGGGAATGGTGGAGCAGGAGAAGAGAGGTAAGAGCAGAATGAAGGCAGACAAGCACACAGCAGAATTAAGCGGTGTGTCAGTCAGGGTGTATTTCCAAAGGAGCCATTTCAACCTGAATTGCCAGTGTGATACACCCATGACGCTGAGGATTCAGTTTCTCATGACAACCAAATGGCTGCTGGTGCTGTTTGTAACTCCATTGCGGCACAGGCCCACAAAGCTGGGATTACAACCACAAGAGTATTTCTCTGATTTGAAAAGATGCTGTAGGGGCTTTCCCGCAGCAGAGAGATGCTGGTAAAGAGCACCAAAGGGACATGGAAATAGCTGAACAGTATTCTTAGATCTGCCACTAATCTGGCTATGATTAACTCTCCTCAGTTTGTGTTTCTGTTTCTTCAGTCCTGCAGTAATAGCTGTTTCCCCAGCTTAGATTCTTAGAGCAGATGATACCTTATCTGATCATAACTTTGAGAAGCACCTAGCAGAATAAGAGCCTGAACCTGCAAGAGGATTCTGGTGGCACAGTAAAAAGGAAAAGTGGGAAGAAGGGATATTCCCTAGTGTTATATGAAGTTATTTCCCTCTACCCCCAAAGAAAAAGAAAAGATTTTAGTAACTTCTACAAAACTGTTAAAACTCTTTTGTGCCAGATTAGGACAGCCTGATGGACAGTAAAGTCAGTAGTTAAAAGAAACAGAAATAGATAATGTGCCATTTGAGATAAGGGCATGATTCCCTGCATAGCATGTCCCTGTCAATAAAATAAGCAATATATGTACATATATTTCTATATATAGTAATAAAAATATTATATATTTTAATTTATACAGTGAGTCCATCACTGCCACAAATCTGTGGTTTTCTATAGTGGGATGACCTACACAGCACCACACTTGCTGGCATCAGATGGGATTCACATTTCTCCAAGGGAAAGAAGGTCTTTGGTCAGGAGCTAGTGGGACTGGTTGTCAAAGTTTTAAACTAGGCTTGAAGGGGCAGGGGGAATAATCGGTTTGCCTGAGACAAGGTATGAGATGACAGGCCAAGGTTGGAGGGATGGAGGGATGTCCCTCTCCCTATTGCTCAGAGACATGCTGGAAACAGTGAGGTACATTTTACAGAGATGAGCCAGGGAGTCATGAGGTAACAGGAGCCATCAGGGAAGCACTGGTGAAATACATCAAAGGAATTCCAGCCGTTGCAGCCAGTCAGCCAGCTTCATCTGGGCCCAACTTAAATGTCTCTGTGCAAATGCAGGCAGTATGGGGAATAAACAAGAGGGGAGATGTGTGCATGCCTGCAGGGCTGGCTTCACAGACAGGCTGGCTTCACAGACAGGCTGGGATGGCGCCTATGACTGGTGTGTTGGAATGGAAGCATACAGGCAGGGGAGACAAGTAGTGGTGTCACCCTGTATGTCAGTGACCACCTGGAGTGCATGGAGCTCCATCTGGGGATGGGTGAATTGTTGACTGAGAGCTTATGGGTCAGAATTAAAGGGAGTCCAGGGAGAAGGCAGACTATAGTGGGGGTCTGCTACAGGCCATTGGACCAGGGAGACAGTGTATAAGGCTCCCTATAGATATGTAGGAGCAGCCTTCCAGAAAGTCCAGATCCTCATGGGGGACTTCATCACCCTGGTATCTGTTGGAGGGACAGCACAACAGGGCACAAGCCATACAGGAAATTCCTGAGACGCATTGATTATAACATCCTTCTCCAAGAGATAGAGTAGCCAATAAGGAGAGATGCCCTGCTGGAGCTTGTTCTCACCAACAAGGAGGGGATGGTGGGGAATGTGAAGCTTAAGGACAGCCTTGTCTGCAGTGACAATGAAACGGTGGACTTCAAGATCCTCAGTGAGGGGAACACAGAGCAAACTCCAGATTTCAGGAGAGCAGACTTTGGCCTCCTCAGGGACCTGCTTGGTAGAGTACCATGGAATAAAGCCCTGGAGGGAAGACAGGCCCAAGACAGCTGGCTAATATGCAACAATCATCTCCCCTTCAAGCTCAGGAGTGATACATGCCAACAAAGGAAATCAAGCTAAAATACCAAAAGGCCTGCATGCATAAACAATTTGCTCCTGGGCAAACTCAAACACCAAAAAGAAAGCCTACAGAGGGTGGAAGATAGGACAGGTAGCCTGGGAGGAATAGAGAAACTGTTGAAGCACCCAGGGATCAGGTTAAGAAACCTAAAGCCCTGGTAGAAATAAATCTGGCCAGGGATGTCAAGGGCAACATGAAACACTTCTATAGGTATATGGGCGATAAAAGGGAAAATGTGGAGCCCCACTGGAATGATATGGAGACATGGAGAAGGCTTAGGTGTTCAACAAATATTTTTGCCCCAGTCTTCACCAGCAAGGGGCCACACTGCCCAAGTCACAGAAAGCAAAGGCAAGGACTGGGAGACTGAAACCTGCACACTGTAGGAGAAGATCAGGTTTGAGAACACCTAAGGAGCCTTGAGAAGGTGTGCAAGTCCATGGGATCTGATGAGATGCATCCACAGGTGCTGAGGGAACTGGCAGATGTTGCTAAGACACTCTCCATCATATTTGAGAAGTTGTGGCAGTCTGGTGAAGATTCCACTGACTGGAAAAGGGGAAACATGACCCCAATTTCTAAAAATGAAAAAAATCCAGGGAACTGCAGACCAATCAGTGCCACCTCTGTATCTGTCAAGATCACGAAGCAGATCCTCCTGGAAACTATGCTCAGGCACATGGAAAATAAGGACCTTTTTGGTATCAGGCAGCATGACTTCAAATCATGCCTAACAAATTTGCTGGTATTCTATGGCAGGGCTGCAGCTCTGATGGATAAGGGAAGAGCAACTGATGTCATTTACCTGGACTGGTGCAAAGCATTAGACACTGTCCCTTATGTTGTCCTTGTCTCTAAATTGGAGAGATGACAGATGGATCACTTGGTGGATAAGGAATTAGTTGGACAGTTGCACTCAAGGAGCTGCGGTCAACAGCTCGATGTCCAAATTGAGACCAGTGACAGTTCCTCAAAAGTCGGTTCTGGGACCAGCACTATTTAACATTTTTGTCAGAGACATGAACAGTAGGACCAAGTGCACCCTCACCAAGTTTGCTGATGACACCAAGCTGTGTGGTGAGGTCAACATGCTGGAGGGAAGATATGCCCTCAAGAAGGACCTTTGAGGCTTGAGGGATAGGCCCACACAAACTGCGTGAACAAGGTCAAGTACAAGGTCCTGCAGATGAGTCAGTGCAGTCCCAAATGATACTACAGACTGGTCTGAGAAAGGATTGAGAGCACACCTGAGGAGAAGGATTTGGTTATGTTGGTGAATGAAAAGCTCAACGTGAGATGGCAATGCACATTTACAACCCATAAAGGCAACCGTGTCCTGGGCTGCATCAAAGTCTGCATGAACAGCAGGTAAAGGGAGGTGATTCTGCCCCTCTATTCTGCTCTTGTGGGACCCTTCTGGAGCACTGCATCCAGCTCTGGAGTGCCCATTACAAGAAAGCCATGGAGCAAGTCCAGAGGAGGCCACAAAGATGATCAGGGAACCTGAGCAGCTCTCCTATGAGGACAAATTGAAAGAGTTGGGCTTGTGAGAAGAGAAAGCTCCAGAGATAAATTTTGTCAGCCTTCAAGTACCTAAAGGGGACCTACAAGGGGACTTTTTGCAAGGGCATGGAGTCATAGGGCAAGGGGTTTAAGCTGAAGAAGGTAGATTTAAATTAAATGAGAGGAAAAAATTTCCTTGTGAAGATGGTGAGGCCCTGGCACAGGCTGCCCAGAGAAGCTGTGGCTGGCCCCTCATTGGCAGTGTTCAAGGCCAGGCTGGATGGGGCTTCAGGCAACCTGTTCTAGTGGAGGGTGTCCCTGTCCATGGCAGGGAGGTTGGAACCTGATGATCTTCAAGGCCTCTTCCAACCCAAACCATTCTGTGATTGTGTAGTTAAGAACAAAGCTCATCTCAGTTAGTTTAGGGTGTAACCTGTTAATCTGTGAATGTGCAAGAATAATATAGTGTGAACCATTAGTCCTTATCATAGATAATTTTTGTCAGGGTAACATGGAACTAAGCAGTCCTTAGCACTCGAGGATAATCTGCCTTGTGGTCGTCACCAGCAGTGGTGTCACTGCAGGATGAGCCTCCTGCACATCAGGATCCTGCTGTGCTGGCACTGCCCAAATGCCAAATTTTGCAAGGATCATGGATCTGGAAGTTGAGCATGGGCTGTTTAGTGAATTAATAAACCAGGAAGTTTTTTTCCACATTATTACATACAGACAATTTATAATGGGCTGGCAAGTCCAGTATCAGGCTTATTTTTTCATTATTGTATTTCCTTGACATAAATTTCCTTGAAAGCTGTGTATACTGTTTACATGAAGGGAGGAGGGAATCAAACCCAAATAATGTTTAAAGGTTATTTTTACAAGGGAAGAATGTCTGTCTCAACAATTCAGCATCCATGAGAAACTGTAAAGCAGAGCACCTGAAGCACACCCTGAGGGATAATGGTAATATTGGGATCTGTGACAATTTCCAAACCAGAGAGAGATAAAATGTCTGCTATCTTCCTGCAATTTTCACAGAACCCCCTCAGATTTTAAGGATGCAAAATGCTGTCATTACAAGGAGAGGGCAAGCAAAGTTTTAAAGCTGATAGGAGACAAGGGTTTGCCTCTCAGAGACCCAGCTAAAATCTGCAAGGCTGCACATAGAAAGGAGCACTTTTAACATGCATGACATGAGCAGCTGGAGCTCATTAAAGGAGACCCCTCTATGCTGTATTTACCAAGCTGCGTTTTCAGATGAAAGTCACCCCAACCACTTCTCTACTCCTCAGTGGCTGCAGGACAGAATGTGCTATGCTCCCAGCCCGGGTGTCACTCAGGCTGCTCAGCCAGGAGCAATCCTTTTGGCAAAAGCTCCACATGCATTTTTTTGTCTGCCTTGTCAGAGGAAACAGAGAAACACAAACTGCCATCCACCGGCTCTGGTGTAGCTGAGAGTCATCCCACCACAGAGGAAAAAATGATCTGCATTTTGAATTATTGTTTTCCAGATGTATTATCTTGCATTTGTCAGGGTGCCTCCTTGTTATTTCCTGCTTCTCTTTTTTCAGCGGTGTTTGCAGGATTCATCTGCATCATCTGTTAATTTCATTAATATCCTGTTTAATGATCTCGAAGGGGGTAGTTTTAAATGATGTTACACAAAACCGGACGTAAAGTCCCTATTCCTGAAGCATCCCACTGATCACCTCCCACTCATCTCTGTGCCCTGTTACTTATCACGACCTGTTCCCCCATAATCCGCAAGAGCTCCTGCTGTTTGCATGACATGCCATTTTCAGGTGAAAATCCCTGAGTCACCAGGCCTTAGTTTCTTAGCCTGGGATCGCCCTGGGTGTTCCTTTGACTGCTATGCTTTGCCTTTAAAGATTGAATTAAGTTTCTCTGCATTGTTACAGAAATAACACTGTTTTTCCCCAGTTCCGTGATGCACTAGTAAGCTGTGGTGAGGTGGCTAGAGGCACTTTATTGTTACAAAGTATACTGGTATTGCTCTAACAAGCTGAAAATGTTATACTCAACACAACATTTTGTAAAAAAAAAAATATGTTTTTACTATTAATCCAGTCACTCATTTAAAATATATATCAAGTCAGATTTATTCTATGAATAATCAAGATCTCACTGGAAAATGCCATTGAAACTTAAGAAGTGCCACTGATAACATTGGTGCAAAAGCTATTTTGAAGATGCTGACCTCTTGGTTTGGAATATTCCTGATGTTTGCCTCTGCGTAGCCAGGTAATTTTACTGAAGAGCCAACTGCAAACTGTACTCTGGCTTCATCACACAACAGCCCCCTTGCTGATGCCACAAGTCATGGTGTTAGAGAATGTGGTTTGCTTGCTAAAGGACGTCCTTCATTAAAATCACATGCAGACTCCTAAGTTTCAGAGTCCTTTGCCTGCATAACCACTGAAAACTTAGGCTTCACTGTGCTAGGGAGTGTCATCAAGTCATGAAGTGAATGGTACAGAAAAAGGATAATCACCAACTGGCACAGAACGGCTGCACCACCATCTATGCAGTTTATGTGGGATGAAGAAGCATACCTGTATACAAAGCCCCCAACAAAAGTACTACTACAGAAAAAAGTCCATACAATTAAAACTTATAGACACATCTGCAGTTGATACCCCTCTCACCTAGTTGCCAGCCCTCTGGGCGCTAAACTGATGGCTTGAGTCTGAGGGGCAGTGGGGAAGAAGGTTGTTGTGACAAGTTGGCACCCCCAGGTCTTTGCCAGGAGACTGACGTTGGCAGAGTCTGTTTGTGTGTCTCTTCATTCCTAATCTAGAAGATGCATGGGATTATTTTTACACATTTTGCAAGACATAGTAATGCTTGCTTGTTATTTGCTGCTCTGTAGTCCCATTTTACGGTCAATCACTATATGCTGTTGCTTTATATCTGCTAAATACTTGATTATTTTTCCTCTTTGCTAACAGCTTGTCCAGCTGCATTCTCTGAATGACCAGCAACTACCACTGCTGAGTTCTATTAGATGCAGGGCTGCTGGTATAGATAGTCCTGTGTCCATCAAAGCTTCCACTATCACCCCTTGCCTGTACTACTTTATGCTGCATTTTAATTCTATGGTAATCAATAGTTCATGTAACACAGAATCACAGAATCATTTCAGTTGGAAAAGATCTTGAAGATCCTAAAGTGCAACTGTCAACCCAACACTGTCAAGCCCAACCACTAAACCACGCCCCTAAGCACCACACCTACAACCACACATAGTTACTACTTAGAAAGCCAAGAATGGTAACACGAGTTTCCCCCTTGTTCTACAGAACTAAGCAAAACCTTAAACAAATGATGGTCATTAGACAGCAGCTAAAGAAACTCAGAGAAAGTTGCAGACAGTCCAAGACAGGTCCAAACCCAGGCAAGTCCTGAGGGCCGTTAGCTTGATACGCAGTACTGGTGTGTTACCAGCAAGGGCACCCTAGGTCAGAACAGATCCACAGAATCAAGCAGTGACCGAGGGCAGGGACTGACCAGAAAGGCAGGTCACAGAGTCAGGTGCACACTCTGCAGAAATCAAGGACAAACAGCAAGAGACAGTTTCCAGGGTAGAACAATGCTGCCCCTGAACATGCGGAGAATGGAGATAGGTCAGTGGCATTCAAGGCACAGACACCCAGACAGTGCCTGCTGACAGGCACTTCCAGAGAAGATCTGTAACAAGGTCTGAGCTCCCCAGAGTTTGAGCACTATGGAAACCTGCATGCTGGCACCTGCAAGCCAAGTGTCATGTTCTTAAATCAGCTGCAGTGCAGTCCCAGGGATCTTGACAAGTATTAGTAACGGTCTAGAAAAAAGTCTGAAAATTACGATTTTCTATAAAACATTCCTGAGGCCACTGGAAGAGCAGATGGTGAACAGGAAAGCTGTGGAGTAAGAAACAATTGCTGCCATCACACTTGGGAGTTTTGGAAACTCCATGTGTGGGCAACAAAATCCCCACAAGCAAGGCAACCACCGGTCTCACTGCAGTGGCATAGCTCTTGGCAGGTGAGAACACAGTCCTTCAGTCCTGTCATAGATCAGACCAGATGTACACCTATAGCTGTGTGGCAAGCCCGACTGCTCCTCCACAGACTATACAAGATTATAGCAGATGACATCTTTTTATTACAGGAGAATTGAAGTAAATGAGAATTCAGGATTAAAACACCTATCTGGGACAGGCTGGAAATATGTCCAGAATGTGAAGTACTGAAATGCTGAATATAAGGAAGTCTTGTGTCAGAA
This sequence comes from Hypotaenidia okinawae, assembly GCA_027925045.1. Taxonomy (NCBI): domain Eukaryota; kingdom Metazoa; phylum Chordata; class Aves; order Gruiformes; family Rallidae; genus Hypotaenidia; species Hypotaenidia okinawae. Next base: position 17,350,261 of record BSDF01000005.1, on the reverse strand, counting down.
GGATTCCTGCTGGACACAAAGGGAGAGAGACATTTAAAAAATAAACCCTGAAACCCATGGACATGAACAGAATCCAACAATTTCTAGGAAAGCTAACTGTCCAAAAATCTCTGAGTACATTAACTAGAAGCTTATGAACCCTTAGGAAAATTAACAGTGTATGAAACATTTCCCTCCCATACATATGGGAAACCTTGTGGATTTGCCACGAACCACCAACTTCATTAGTGGCTTAGCTGAATGAACAAACAATACATTTGTGACATCCACTTACAACCAGAAGCTGTAAAAAGCTGCAGGCACTTTGTGGCCAGGAGAAAATGAAAAATAATTTGAAAAAAATGGTGATACATTTTGGGAAAATGCAGTGAGATTCAGTGCACAGGAAAAAAAATCCAGTATTTAATAATAATAATGCATAACCACCAGAGAGTAAATTGGCTGGGCAGCAGCCTTGCAGTGAAGGTTCTTAAGTTGGAGGGGTATTAGGACCTGAGCACACATCTGTTATACCAAACTGCAGGGAAAAAAGTGACTGTAATGAGACGAGCAAACATTTTTCCTATTTAGTTCCTAGTGCTACAAAAGTAGCTTCATCTGAAACAGTGAATACCTGTGGGCAGTACACTTCAAGAAATGTGGACAATGAGAACAACGCAGAGAAAGCAAATGAATGGTGATATGCCAGAAAACATAAAATGTAAGGGGAAAACAAAAGAATAAGAGGAGACAGGAGAAGATAATAAAATTCGAACATAATAAAAAGCTGCTGCAAAGGGAAATGTCTTAAGCTGACTTCCATGGCTGCTGGGAACAGCATAGGAAATAGTGGGCTTCAATTGTTGCAAGAATGTTTTTCTTAGAGATTATGAAAATTCTTCTAGTGCTAAGAATGGAGCACTGGGACAGATTGTTTTGTGAGATTGCACAGTGTCTACCATGGGAGCGTTTAAAGAGCTGATCCAATAAACATGCCAGAACTGGTTCGGGTATAGCTGTAACTTGAGCCAAGGATGGACTACATAACTTCTCAAGGACCCATCTAGTCCAGGTTATCTACTGCAGGTACTCATCTGTTGCATCTACTGTTTCATGGTGCAACAAGGAAAAAGGCCAGAGCCCATAGGAATTCTCTGGAAGAGTAAGGAGAATCTTAACTACTATCCCTGACATACAACAGCCTTCCATGATAGCTAAGGTTAAGAAAAACCCCCAACTTATTGGCTACATTATCTGAATCAGCCTTCTTTTGAGTCATCTCTCAGAGAACAAGATGAACATACTGTCTGATCATCAGCCATTAAAAAAAAAATCATAGCCTGTTGCCAAGGCACTCAAGCAACACATAGGTTATGGAGATTCCAACAAGCTGATCTAAGACATTGCTGCCAAAGTGGGAGACTGTCAGTATGCTCCAATAGCTCTGCATGTAGGATGGGAAGCTTCAACAACCAAAGTGAATCTCAACCAGGATGATATGCTTCAGACAGAGAAATATCTTGTGTTTCAGAGCAATCCAGACTGCATGAAGCAATTAGATGCTGGAGTCCCAGAGGATGGATAAAGTGCATATTGTATACAAAATTGTTTAAATGGGATTAGCCAAAAATCCTAGCAGATTTAAAAACTGATGTAATAAGATGCATCTACGCTTGAGCGCCAGGCAAGCATAAGGACATCTCTGCTAGCCAACTATCCAACTCCTCATTTACATATATGCATGAAACAGTTCAACAGATGAGAAGAGCTCAGGGATCAACAACAGGGGACAGAACGTCACAAAATCCTAGCTTACCCATGATAAAGAGTCAAAACGAGCCTGGTGATTTAAAATGAGGGTAACTGTAGGGCTTTCAGTAAGTTCCCATCACTGAGAGGCAGGCTAGGAGGATATACAGGCATTTATAACATGACAAGGAAATAGAATTTTGCAATCCTATTGTGACTTGCAGTCCACATCAAAATACAAATGATTCAGTATTAAAAGAGGATGTGAGCTACAAATGTCTCAAGCTGGACACCTTCAAAGGCATCAGAGGTCAAAGGAACTAATGGATAAAGATCTAACCAAGAGGAAAGCACTTTGGCTCAACAATGCCACTCATTGCAAAACACTCCTCAGGGCCAGCAGAGATTGAACTGATAGGGTCAAGATTCATGGTTTTTCTTCCCATAATACGTATTTTTCTGTGGCCCAACAGAGAAAATGCAGGCGTGACAACATGTCAGGCATGTAATTATAAACAAGGGGCCAATGACAGGAGGCACCTGGGCAAAAATTGTTGCTATCAGTGACAAAAAATCAGAGCTTAAAGTCTTCAGTGAATTGTGTACCACCCAGAGTAGACAAAAGAGGAACTTAAAGAATCATAAAGCAGTTGCAAACAAGCAGAAGAAAACCACCAGGATTCAAAGACAGCCTCCTCATCTGTTGCAGAAGCCTTAAAAAAAGATAGGACAAAGGAATGAGGAGGATAGGACAAGACAAAGGACTACAGACTCCAGTTAAGACCTCTACACCAACAGCAGCAACACAAGCAAGGAATGGGAAATCAAGCTGAGTGCCAGCTGGTGGGCTGACACCTTCTGGCAGGAAAACCCTTGGTCTTACAGACAGGCATGGAGTGTTCACAGCTGGTCTTAACTAGTCATAAGGCAAAGCACACAAAAGCCATAAATGGCTATAAAGAATCATCTAGAAGCTGCAGAGAACATGGAGAGAGAAATCCACATCTGGAGAAAGCACCATGGAAGCCATTCTGCATACCAAAACGCTAGTGATGATCGTGGCACCCCCGTAAGCACAACTAAGGAACTAAGCAAATGGGAAAAAAGCTCACTTTGTTTCAGAAAAAAGGAAACAAAAGCCCATCAGGACCCTGGCCTCATTACCACTAAACATGGACACAGGAGGCCCCAGGTTTTAATGTGCAAGTAATTAAAAACTAGGTCCTTCCAAGTTTGAAAGAAAATTAGGTTCACAAAGAACTGGTACAAGGATATTTTCCAATATTCCAGTTTGCATGTGGAATTCTATCTTTCATACAAAAATTTAATCATGTTAATATTTTAAATGTGAATCAGAGTTTCCTGTCCCAAAGATGGTCAAGCAGACGGTTCATATCTCCTTCCTGACCAGATTAACTCTTACCATCAGCCTAAAAACTGCTTTTAAAAATGTGATAAGATTTGCCATGTTGTTTAACATGTTTGAACAACCCAGTGTAAGGACTATGGCAAACAAACCAAGCCAAGAGTTAAAGTAGAAGTACAATTTAAGTTGGTTTTACATCTTTTAAATATATCTGCATGTGCATTGTTCTAAATTTTAGGCTGTTAAAACACTCATTCAAGACAATTAATCACTGTAAGTAGCAATGATGAACTCTTGGAGAAATTCTAACAACTTTTGCGGGGTTCACTTACAGAACTCAAGAAACAAGATCTAGCTGATATGAATAAATAACATAAAAGGAGAAGCTCCCCTCGAGCTCAGACAACAGCTGCAGCATTTTTCCTCATCTGCCCATCCCGCAGCTCTGCTCCCTAAGACACACTGACTCAGTGAACAAGTAACAGTAGACATTCAGCCTAAAACCAAGGACATATTAATCCTTTAAAAGACGTTATTCAACATTTGACAGAAATTTATTTTAAAATACTTTATTTTGTAATGCATTATCTGGATGAATAAAGGACCAAAAAAAAAAAGTGTCTTAAATAAAACAACTGCATTTAATGTTTATTTGCTGAGGAAAGCATTACATAGAGAGGTTTTTACAAGGTCTTCTTAACAACCACTGCTCTTCATCTGGTGCTTCTTCTCATCCACTAACAGTCCACCTAGGTGTTCAGTCCTTCATTTGACATTTTACAGCTACAACATTCAATTTAGCATTGCTCTGCTATTCTACGTAAGTATGTACTAAAATATTTTTACAAGGGACAAACACAAGTTAGGGATAATTTTGTGAGGTTCCACTCATCAAAAGGCTTCACTGAATGAAAGCAGTGGAAAGGTTTTACTGTGGGAATGTTATGCCAATGCCTGCAACACCTTTTGAAGTCAGGCTTACTTTCCTAGCATGGAAATGATAACTGAAAAACAAAGATGAGCTTGGAAAAGTAAAACTTACAATGAAACAGTGATGCATATCAATGCTTAAAAAAGAAAACCTAAGCTCTGCTGACTATGCTTGAGGTTAGGAAGGTGATTAAGAGCTTTGCCAAATATAGCCTTAAAATATGCCTTCAGAATTGATTCTTAATTAAGAAAGCTTGATTGTTTATGATGTTTATTACTCTCCTCTCAGTGGAAATGCAGAGTACTTGCTATAGTGAATATTATCATAATCACAATACTTAGCATATTGTGTATTATTATAATCACAATATAAATGCCTAAAACTAGCCTAGGTTCCTTTCTCCTCTAAAGGACATTAGTTTTCAATCTGTCCTTCCCTTTATGACATCCAGAATTGCAGTTCTGAATGTTAAACAATGAAAACTCGCAGCATTTTAAATAAAACACGTCGTAAAGAATAGTAGCAGTCTTCAAAAAGTGTGAGGGAAGATGTACATGATTCAGGCATACAACAAAGAATAAATACACAGCTCTGCTCTATCCTAATGCTTATCAATACAAACTAATAGGAATAGGAAGCCAGAACAAAACTTTGCATCAACTAGGCAAGAAACACATTATTTTTATTAAACCAAAATAGACAAACATAATTGTCACTTCCAACTTCACATTGGAAAATAAAAGCTGTATAAAATACTGCTGTGAGATACTGCATACACTTGAAAGGAAAATCATTCACATTAGAAAATATGTTTTCTAAAATTCACACGGAAGTGTGAACTAAATTGGAACTTGAGGGAACACACAAATGAACTAAACTTGATTATTCCATATTGCTTAATCTAAATAAAACTAAGAATTTTGTTACACTTCTAACAAAAGATGTAATCTTTCAGATCTTAAGTAGAAAAAATAAAGAGGAGTCTGAGAAACTGTATTATTTTATTTATATACTTAAAAGCACGAAGCAGTGTGGCCAGTAGGCCTGAGGAAGTGATTGTTCCCCTGTACAATTAGTGAGGCTGCACCTCGAGTGCTGTGTCCAGTTCTGGGCTCCTCACCATAAGAAGGGCATTGAGGTCCTTGAGGGAGTCCAGAGAAGGGCAACCAGGCTGGTGAAGGGGCTGGAGGGTAAATCCTGTGAGGAGCAGCTGAGGGAGCTGGGGATATTTAGCCTGGAGAAGAGGAGGCTGAGGGGAGACCTTATCACCACCTACAATTACCTGAAGGGAGGTTGCAGAGAGATGGGTGATGGTCTCTTCAGCCAGGTGACAGGTGATAGGACAAGGGGAAATGGCACAAAGCTGTGCCAGGGCAGGGTCAGATTGGACATTAGAAAAAATTTTTTTACTGAAAGAGTTGTCAGAGCCTGGAACAGGCTGCCCAGGGAGGGGGCTGAGTCACCTTCCCTGGATGTGTTTAAAAAAAGGTAGAAGAGGTACTTAGAGATATGGTTTAGCATAGGACAGGAATGGTTGGACATGATGATCATCTTAAAGGTCTTTTCCAACCTTGTGATTCTGTGATGACACAGCATTTGTAAAATTGGCAGTAATCAAATGAAACATTGGCAATATACTGAATTCACCAGAGTCTATTTATAAAGAAATATTTTTCACTTAAATCACGAAGCTAAATAACTGACACAGACAGGAGTTCTTTGCACAATATAATTAGTTCCTTCTTACAAAATTCAGATGTAGGATTGCAGTCCAGTGTAATACAACAATATCTTTTCACACTCCAGCAACTTTTATGAACTGAATTTTCGTTTTCAAATGTTGCACTTTCTTTCAAATGCTCTAAATTTATTCTCTAAACCACATTTTTCAAATTTTACGTTTTTTCCACTCTGGCTTGTCTATTTCATCATCTTCTGTTTCCACTTCTGCAAAAACTGTTTTCGGCTGCGTTCTAGAAAACATTAAAAAGATTAAAATAATGGTCAGACTACAATTGTTCATCAGAAGCTGTATTAGTCATGCATTAGACACAAATTACATCCTTTTTATACTTAAAAAAGAGCACTCTAGATGTGCCCATTTTTCACTTTCAACCTTCTAGGAACCAAAGAAGGTTGAAAGTGAAAAATGGGCACATCTAGAAAGCTCTCAGACAAGGAACAAGCGTAACAAGCACACATCCTTTGCAAGTATTATTTTCTCATCAGCTCGCACTCATTAGCAGTGTGTTCCACGAATAAAATTAAGATAGAAGAGAGGAACAAATCAATTTAATACAACACTAAAAAAATGGAACCATGGGTCATCTTGTTCCATGATTTTAAGAAAAGAATCCTCCACTTCGGTACACTGCAGAATGACAGCAGCCAGTACGTGAAAACAGTACAGGCAAGCCAAGTTTCTAGCTTAGCCTATGCATGAAAAAACCAGCCCAACCTCTGGAGACTTTATCCAGCACTACCGTAACATAAAAAACCCTAATGATCTTCATATGAGAACACAGTGTATCCTACAGTCAAGCTTGATGGTATCTATTCCCCCACTGTTTACTTGTATTTTAAATAACACTTAAACTTTGTAAAAATAATTATTGATTACTTTTTAAACGAACACAGTATCACGTAGCATTTCAATAAACTGTTTGGACATTCAGTTCTCCTGTTTTACACTTTAATCACTGCATGGTCCCCTTTTCCAGCCTAAGTCTCAGCACAATCACTGCAGAGCTGAAACTACTGGATTCCTGATGCTGGCCGTGTCAGACTCCTCATGACAACAGGCACAAAAAACCATAAAATACTGCCAAGGCATCATCTCGTTAATGTATTAACTAATGTTTTTACAGCAGTCTAAGGATGTGAAACACTATTATTATAATAACTTATTTGGCAGACTCTGTAAAATGCATAAACCTTAACAAATCGTGTCTGCCTTACTTAATACAATAGGCATAATTCAATGCTGCCACTGGCTTCAAAAAGTAGCAGCAAGCCATAAACTATAAAAGAGCAGGACTCTCCCCTTGCTAAATATGTGGCACAAAATAGATTTAAAGTCAACAAAAGTACTGAAAGACAACGTCCTTGTATACAGGATCTTTCTGCAGGCCTGCCTTCCCCTTCATCTTCCAAACTTGCTATGGAAGTGAGGAGTATACTAAGAAATTCCAGAGATGGTCCTACTGCAGGACTCTACTGGCACATGGTGTCAAAGTGCAGGCTGTATGTATCATTACACCTAAGCAGACCTTGTACGCAGCAGGTGAGGACCTACAATATTAGAAGAGTCACTCAACAATGTAGAGAAAGCAGGACAAAGACTTAAAAAAAACCCACCCTGATTTAAAATTTCATTAGAAAATATTTATATAAGCACTACTGAACTCATCATTAAAGGAAGATTTAAAAAACCCAAATCAACATCCAATCCAAAACAGATACTAGAGATGAAGGCTTTACTGGCTGAAATACATGATTTTGTCAGCTGCTGGAGTGGCAGAATGTATGGGATATTATCTTTTTCCAATACCTGTTGATGGACGTTTATGTACCAAGTTTTAGCAATGTACCTTCCTTTCATTACAATGGAAAAAAGGTATCTATCTGAATGCCATGTGTAATCACATCGAGTCAGTACTGAGATGTTTGTTAGTAAAGCACAACTAATCAAGTATAAACCTACGATTTCTGACCACAAAGCCTTTTAACTGTTAGAATTTTGGTTGGAAATTTCCAACTAAGAAGGATGACTTCATTTTGAAACAAGCTGCAGAACCTGTGTATCTTCCAGGACAGGATTTGCACAGAGAAAAATTACAGACTTCAGCTAATGTAAGTATGCTACTACGTCCAGTAAAGCTGGGGGTGGGGGTGAGAAAAATAAAAAAAAATTTGAAAATACTGTAGCATAATCTGGCAGTAACCAGCTAAAGCAAAAACATGCAGAGGGAATCAAGTCTGCTTGCTATCTCGTTTTTTAAAATTAGCATGAAATGGCTGTAGCCTCAGCTCAGCTGAAATGTAAACTGTTCCACCTCCACAAGCTACACAGCAGTAACTGGGGCACCTAGGGTGATTCATATGCCGGACCATTTTAAAGACAAGAGCACAGGAAGCACTGTTTTTGTTATAGCACCATCAGCATTGATGGCTTAATTTAAACACGCATTGTTCTGCTTAGTAACTGCACTAGAGATTGCTAATGTAGTACAAGTTTGCTGCATGATTAATATTTATACAAAAATTATCAAAATGGGTTTATTACTTCAAAATATTTTTATTTCTGAGGGCTAAATACACGTGGAAAGCTGTGTTCTTTTTCTCCATAAATGTTCTCAATTTATCCTAGATTTCTGGGGTTCGTTTCAGTTTGTTAGGGTTCTGCTTGGCAGATCTGATGGGACATTGCCATGGAGGGCAAAGGGGTCCAGAAGAGCTGGCTCATCTTTGAGGACAACCTCCTCAAAAGACATTTCATCCTTTATGCAGAAGCTTACTATGGATGCACAGGGATCTATAGTAGGCTGAGATAAACCCCAAATCCCAAGAAAGAACACAGGGAGATTAAGCACAGAGAGCCTTAGCCAAGAGGAGCAAAGGTATTACATGAACATGGAGGAAGAGAGTTAGGAAAGCTAAAGTTCAGCTGGAGTTGAATCTGAAAAGAAATGTAAAAGGCAACATCAAGAGCTTCTGCAGCTACACTGACAGCCAAAAGAATGCTAAGGAGTATGCGCTCAGTGGGGCAGGTAACACGCTAAAATGCAAGGTATGGAAAAGGTCAAGATAGTGCTTTTTTTGGCTCTGTCTTCCGTGGGAAGGTCTGTCCTCAGGTGTCTGAAGACACTAACAGTAGCAGCCAAGTCTTCAGGAGAGAGTGAGACATTACCAACAGAAGGGAGCTGGCCCATGTCACTGCAAAGACACTGTATCATCTTTAAGATACCACTGGGTAACTGGGGGAGACTGTCAGTGACTAGAAAAGCTAGCAGCATCATCTTCATGAAGAGCAAAAGGAGGATTTGGGGAAACTAGAGGATAGTCTACTTAAACTCAGTCCCAAGAAAGGGTATGGAACAAATCCCTATGGAAGGCATTTCCAGGCATATGAAGGACAAGAAGGTGATAGGGAACAGTCAGCATGAATTTAGCAAGGACATACTATGCCTGCCAACCAGTCTGCTAGAAAGGATGCCCAGATATGTGTTGTGGAATCTCCATCCTTCGAAGATACGCAAACTTGGCTATGCAAGTCCCTGAACAACCTCAACCTCACTGGACCTGAGCAACCTGATGTCAGTGAGCACACTTTAGCAGGTAATTGGACTAGATAACCTCCAGAGGTCCCTTCCTACCTAAATTATTCTATGATCCTGTGTTTCCACAGCTGAAACCAGCATCTCACACACCGACAAATGCACTCCTATTGTGGGTTACACTAACAGGGTGTTAGCAAAAAATGGGAAAAACAAGTAACATGATTTATTCACACTGTGTGTTTCTCTTTATTTAAGTTGTTTTCAACACACTCAAATCTTCAGCTCCCTAAAAAAAAAATTACAGGAGCCATGGAGACTGCTTCAGTCACTGTAAACCCTCTGGTTATGGGTTGTTTTTCCTAGTTACCTTTCAGCAATCTAATAAAAGAAGCTCATTGACACCTGAGGTTCATAGACAGCTATAGCTAAACCAGCTGGAGATGTCAATTGCATATCACAGTGTGAGACTCACGTCACAGTAGCTTTTTTAATTTGTGTTTACACTGCAGTGAAATGAAGAAGAAAGGAGACTTTCACGCATTCTTGGAAATCAGAATAATGTCATAAAGCTACTTCCAGAATGAAGTGAAGGATTTCAGTATCAGGCCCCTTTTTATTCCTTACTCCACCAACCAGCCTGACTCTTCTTTGAATGCCAGGGGCTTCCCTCTCAAAATTACCAATTTCCACAGAAAGATTTTGCTTAAATATACCAACATATGCCAACAAAATAACTGGTACAAACCAGTTTGTTCAGTCCTGCTTCTCAACTAAAAGGTACCTGAGAAACTGAATCACTGATGGTTCATGGACTGGTACTGCCATTGAGCAAAGGCCACATGAAGACAGCACTGTGAACTACAGGCTGTGGGTTCAGGTCATTCCCTTTTGCTGGTGACAAGCAGCAATGACAAAGACAGTAAAATAGCAGTGACATCACTGAACTGAGAGGTAAGAACTCCCTCTTGGTGGGGAGGGAAACTTCATCCTCACCTTCCCTATGGTACAGAAAGCTACACCTGGGCCTGATTAAGTCCTTGGCTACAACGCTTAGTAATTCCTGGTGATCCTTCAGAGGGACATCTGAAGTCCTTACAGCATCTCTGTACAGCTGTGTTAAAACAAACAGCTCACAAAGAATGTAATTTTCAAACATTTACAACTGATGCCTCAAGTTCCTTTCCTCTAGTTCTTTACTTGAAATCTTCAATCTGTCCTTCCTTTCCCTTCACTCCACTGGAATAGCTCTTGCCAAGGTCTCTAACAACCTTATTCCTGAAAAATCTCAAGATCTTTTCTTTATCCTCATCCATTATTACTTTTCTGCTGTGTTGGTCACATCTTTTTGACACTATTCACACTGGGCTTCTGTGATATGTCATCTCCTGATTCTGCGTGTACTTATCATCCCCAGTATCCTTTTAAGAGGCATCAGTTTTTTTCACCTATTCTTGTGTACTCCCCCCTCCATTTCTGGCTCAAATGTTAGGAGAAACAGAAAGGTCAGGCTAATGATAACAAGCTTGAAAAAATTTTCAAGTGATAAATAATGCAAATGACTATTTGGCTTCAAGAATAAATTAGGCACCTTTAACTCCAACTAAAAGGAAATATTTTTACATACAATGTATAAACTAACAGGAAAAGTCACGTTGCAGGTATTTCTTAACATGAATTATTGAAGTGAGAATAAAAAGCATGAAATCAGTTATCTGATTTAGAATGACCTAATCAATATAAATCAGGACCAGATGAACTCTAACCCAGTCATCTACCAGAAAAAGGGCTTTTCTTAGTCTTCTCAGTTGATAATCATTTAACAGAAGCTATCGTTTCCTTGACATTTTCTTAAGAAGGGGAACGAGAAAGGTGAATAACCATCCATTAGACAACACAAACTTAAAAAGAAACTTATTGGATGCATTTTTTTTTTTAAGGTTCCAAGACAGTATGTAGTTTTAAGTATATACCAGAATATCACCTTTCCTAACTTTCCTAGTTTCGCTGGGTTTGTACACTGCTCATTATTATGAACCCCTGATTTTAACAGGGCAACAAGGGACACTCTCACAATCCAGTATTATATGACAATATCAATTACCTGTACTTTGCATATTTTATTAAATATGCATTCATAAGAACACTTGTAAGATGTTTTATGTATGGGGTAAACATGCATGCTCTGTAAAATCAAATATAGGATATAATTAACACAGCTTTCTGTATCATTGGTGTGTGCAGGCAAGTAGCTTATGAAACCTATGACTGCCATTGGTCTGCAGCTGTTAATAGATACATAAATTTCTGAAAATTAAGGACAAAACACAATTACAAAGACAGGTTTTGCATTTCAGTGGCAGTAACAATATTAATGATAACACTGATAATAATAATTCTCTTGCCCAGAGTACCTCTTTAAAGTCAAGCCTTTAAAGCTAGGATAATGGCAGTTTCACTGACATGAGATTTATCAGCTGACAAAACCATCAAGGCAGCATGCTGTTGGCTGCACTCCAGTTCCCCCACAAACATATCACCGTCTGGTGTGTAAGTTAATAGCAGTCTGGACTTGCATCCTCCCCACTTCTCAGCCAGCTCTCTTCTTCCCCTGCAGCTACATATTTAACAAGAGACTGTAATGAGATCTGCCCACCTGACACAGTAAGCCTTCTGTAATACAGCTATGTTTTAAAACTTTCATGTCTACTACATTGCAGGTGTCAGGGATGAAACTTAATACACAATCAATGAAGTTACTGAGCCAAAAATATACCGAGGTATCAATCTACCTGATGGAATGTGGGATTGTATTTACTTTTGAGAAGGGATAGTTACATATCTCAAATAAAAACAGGTGCCTATACATTCAGAGTAGATTTCCACCAAACATGAACTTTCACACAATTAAAAAAAATTATTTAGCATATTAATCACAACAACCTTTATAGAATCAAGCTTCTGAGTATTCCTTCATTTGTACCAAGGCTGATACTGCATAATGCATAGATTCAGTGCACAACACCCTACACCATACTTATTAACAACCAATAAACCGTACGTATTCATTACCCAGTCAAAGCCAGGCTGGGTCACTGACAATGTCAAGCTGCTTTGGAGCAGCTAGTTAGTCACCTTTGTGGAGATCTGGGTCAAGTCATAAAACAAGTGCTGCCACTAGTACTAGCTACGATTCCTAATACATTTTGAGTTTCTGGAAAGAGGTGGTGATTGTTTTACAAAAGAGCTAAACACTAATAAAGAAAGCAGAGTCAGTAAAGTACTAATGAAAGTATAGCCCAGGGTATAAAACCCTGGGCTGCAAATAAGAAAAAAAATAATTTCTTATTGGCAGACTGTTGTGTGCAGATTACTTCATCTCTTCAGAACCTTTTCCTTATGTGTTTTGAAAGTAGTACTTATAATAGATTATTTTGTGTAGCAAAACCATCAAAGATAATAACAAAATGTGACAATTTTAGTAATCTTTGAAGTGGTGGCTTCTGTTCATTTGTACAAAAGGCACCTAGGCTTTTTGGGCTTTTTTAGTACTACTGTGAATGTATTTATTTAATAGTTTGAATTCTATTTATTTGTAGGAAAAAAACCCAACTTTGGTAGAAGGCATTCTAGAAGCTTACTGCTTGATTTTCATTGTAACAGACACACAAAAATACGACATTGCATATATAACTTAAACTGAGTAATTTACCATCTGTGGGATTATCAAGATTTTACTAACATAATCTTGATGAGGCTCTTTAATTTACACAACAGCTGAGTAAGTGTTTCTTTATGATAAAATTTTGGTAGCAGTTTTATTGTTGCAATTTTTAATCTTGCTATACCTTTAACGCCAAGTTAATTCAAGCAGGTACTCAGGTCATTACGTAGGAAAAATGCAAATAAAAATCTATGACATTCCAGAAATCATTTAAAATATGCTGACATAACACCAGGTTAAGTATTTTGAAGGTTTAACCTTGAACTCAGGCAGAACTAGAGGGCATACTGGAAAATTTATCATCCCAGCCTGTCAGTGTGACAGTAGCTTACTGAAAAGGTATACTGCAATTTCAGACACTGGAGGAGATTGTAAATTCTAATCAACTTAAAAAGCTTTTAAATAATTCTCTAGCACCAACAGGTACATTTAAAAAATGGAAATGTCAAATTATAACCATTTAACCTCCTGGAAACTCTGATCATCAGAAAAGGGTCTGGCATATTCCTGGTTTACGTATTCACGGCAGCAATCCAGAAAGGGCAAAGTATACCATAAAAAAATGTATCTCTTTTTACCAAACTCCCACTGGCCTCTAGAAATATTACTTGTATTTTTAATTGTTTCCTTACTTAGCATATGCTGGAGCAACCCAGTAGGGATTCTCCTCAGCTTCCTTTGCATGACGTAGAATAGCCTCTCGAGGGTTGCTGTCATCTGTCTTATCCAGTGCGATATTCTTCACTATGTATGATGACAAGGTCCCTCCGTGTGTTCCAACACGCCCCCACGACCTGCAGCAGAAAAAGAAAAAGGAAGAGTATTTTAGAGAGAAAGAAAAATTAAAATGGAGGTATGTTGTACCAGGTCTTTAATGATGATGTGATACAAGGAAGTTACTTAATGGTATTGAAAGAGTCTAATTTAAACCTGCATTCACTTAAGCATTTTACTGGTTATTTAACTTTAAGCAAGCAATTGTGATTGTTAACTTGTTCCAGGCAAGCACTCCATTCAAAGACCAGCTTAGAATCATCAGCTCACAGAACAGTTTAGTTTGGAAGGGACCTCAAAGATCATCAAGTCCCACCCCCTGCCACGGACAGAGACACCCTTCACTAGACCAGGTTGCCCAAAGCCTCATCCAACCTGGCCTTGAACACTGCCAGGGAGTGGGCAGCCACAGCTTCTCTGGGCAGCCTGTGCCAGGGCCTCACTGCCCTCACAGGGAAGAATTAAGTCCTCAGATCTAATCTAAATCTCCCCTTTCAGCTTAAACCCATTCCCCCTTATCCTACCACTCCATGCCCTTGTAAACTGTCCCACTCCAGCTTCTCTGTAGCTTTTTGGGATAGTGGAAAGCTGCTCTAAGGTCTTCCTGGAGCCTTCTCCAGGCTGAACAAGCCCAACTCTCTCAGTCTGTCTTTATAGCAGAGGTGCTGCTGTGCTGGACACTGCCCATACATGTATAGCAGAAATGCTACCCAAAAAAGTCTGAGTGCAAGTCCAAGTGTAGCACTCAAGCATGATGGTCCCTTTGGCATACAACAGTCTGCGACATTTATACTTAGGTTACCTGGTCCTGCTACTGGAGGTTCAGGTTTGTGAGACTTCATGGGATCCAGCCTATCCTTCTCCAGCTGTTTCCTGGTGCTTCGCTGCCGGGGTTCACGGAACATGGGCAGTGCATGGGCTGAAGTGTCACAGTATGAAAAAAAGAAATGTTAGAAGTTCCATTTTCTTTTTAAGGTTTTAATTACAAAGTCCATGATTATTCTTTGCAACAGAGAAGGTGGCAGAAGCAGCCCCTCAGTTTTTCTGTATCAGTGCTTTACCAAGGTGTATTTTAAGCGGGTTTCTTCATGCTGAATTTTTCAAAGATGAAAGCAGCTGATTTCCAAGGTTCCTTGAGGCAGGAGCCTTTCATCTGAAATACTGTTTGCACAGTTTATGTATATTTATTACCTATCATTCAGTTCTACACATTAGCATTTTGATCAGTCAGTTGCTCTTTTCTGAACTTTCCGTTTCTACAGCTTTCTAGTAACTCTAAGAGCACGATAAACCCTAGATACATTATTGGATCTGAAACAGAGAGGGAAAGATTCCCCTCACCAATCCAAAATGTGAAGTTTCTGCACATGAAGTCACAATCATATTCTTTTTTAAATTATTAGATTAACCAAGGTTGGATGAGTACCTGTAACTGAGAAACTCTGGCTAAGTTATCAGGATTTAAACCTTCTATCCCCTTTTAAACCTGCCACAGTATCTTCAATCACAGTAATGGATTTGGCCCATGCAGACAAAAGACGCATTTGTCAGCAACAGAGAAACACCACATTAAGGAACATGGTTTTCTTGTGATGATGTTTAGCTCTCACATTCGGGTGTGCTGGCTGCTGCTGTTGCCCAAAATGCGGGAAATAGTTGGTGTCAACACAACCCAAGAAAGAGAAAAAGCAACCAAGCAATTCTTAAATGCAGGAGCACCATCGCTATACTGAATAAAAACCAGATGGCAGCATCCAGGGACGGATCAGTTTGACTTTTCAGTTTATGTCTGCAAGACTGCTTTATATATTAGACTGAGCGAAGTCACAGCCAGGTGACACAACAGTAGATCTTCAGAAATAAATGTTTAGGTCTTCATGAAACGTAGATTTCAGGAAGGACGAAACGCCTGGGACAATTTGCTGGCAAGCTCAGAGGTTGAGCAGTTTGCATAGAGCATCTGAGGTGACTAATGCACAGATCCAAGCTTTTGCCATTTGTGGAGTCAAGGTTGCCTAAGGGAAACCCAAGCTGCATATTCCATGTTTTAAAAGTAACACCTAATCCCTCAAAACAACATTCCTGAATTTTAAATATCCATTACAGGCAACCCTGAGATTAAAAGCAGCTAGAAGTCCAAAGAAAGAAAGAAAGAAAAATAAGGGGGGGGGGCGATGGGACACGGAGGGGGAGGGGGAAGAAGATAACAAGGAGGAAAAAGGGGTCGGTTCACTTTGCAAAAAGACTTCTGAGATCTTCTGTTCCTTCCAGTTCTATATGTAAGTTTAAAAGACAGACAACTAACCCCTAAAATATTTCCTAAATACGAAACATAATATAAAATTCACAAAGCCACTCCTCTCAACATTTTTCTGCATTGCTTTACAGGGAAGTAACCTTACTTAGTTTCAAAATCATGAGTAAGAAACAGTTAAACAGATATACCTCTGTGATAAAATTCTAAAACAGCATAATTGGGACCCAAATCTTTGAATGGCATTTATAAACACCATTTGAGTACAAAAGTTCCACTAGATTTTAAGCAGAAATCATTGGGTTTTTTAAATCACAAAAGCTCTTTACAGTATAAACACTAATGACAGCACACACAAAGTATTTAGATAATAGACCATGTGCTGATATAGTCAAAGGTGTAGTAAGGATGGATCACGAAGAACACCCAAAGGTGGTAAATATCCCTGATCCTGGTCAGCTGCTACTTTACCCACTGCTACCCAAAAACTGGAGATGGACATCTGCAGCAGTGAGATAAGCGGGAGAGAGTTCTGGCTGGAAAGTACCTGAGATGGGAACCCAGAACCAAAGTGCCTCGATGGTCCTGGTTGTGAAAACTGCTCAGACCTTCCCAATCTAAACTTTTTGTTTGTTTGTTTATTATGCTGCCAAACAAACACTCTTCTACAGAAATGGTTTTTAGCTACTTTTAAAGCCAAGACTACTGGAAAAACAAAGCTGAATCCAAACACATGGAACTGTAAGAGGAAAAAGAGAAGCAGAACAGCACAATAGTGTGACTGCTCTCATTTCACATGAAGAAACACTACATAGGGTAATGCTAATACAGAGGGCCAAAAATCTCTCAGGTGATTTCTGTGTATCCTTGTAAAA
Source organism: Hypotaenidia okinawae (assembly GCA_027925045.1). Lineage (NCBI taxonomy): Eukaryota > Metazoa > Chordata > Aves > Gruiformes > Rallidae > Hypotaenidia > Hypotaenidia okinawae. The sequence goes on along the minus strand of BSDF01000005.1, from coordinate 17,333,333 downwards.
TCTGCCCTTTGGAAAATGGCTAAACATTTTATAGTAACATTGATAACTATTCCTCTGGCATCAATGAGCCTTAATATGAGCACAAGGTCTTCTACAAGTATAACCATGAGGCTATGGAGATATTTAATCTATTTTAAGTCCCAAATAACTCTGAGCAAGTTCTAAAATTTGAAAAATCACTTGGAATTTATTTAGGACCTATCTCCAATGTCTGATTTTGTCACCCGATTAATGTTCCCAAGGGGTAAACCACTTCCTGAACCCATTTACACTCACACTCAATTTAGTTAAGCAAAACTAAAAAAAGAACCTTAACCAAAAAAAAAAAAAAAGCAAGCTCCAAAATTTTGGAAGTTAGGGTTTTTCTGTTGTATTTTTCTTCTTGTTTTTAATGCAGCTGTCCTTTTAGGCTTTCAGTTGCATCAGAATCTAGAACCCAAGCTCTATTAACAACTTCACAGAGCACAGGGAATATATACCTTTCTGGTTGTGCAAGGCTACAAAACTTTGCAAGAAGCATCAGCTCCACACCAATGCCCAATGCTTAACGGAAGACTGCAACATTTCAGAGGGAAAATCACAAAGTTAAATGATATGCAAATAACTTCAAACTTGAGGATTCTGCTATGTTATGTTTAAATTTCTTACGTGTTATAATGTAATCCTGGGTCAGAGTCTCTGCTTGTCTCTCTTTTCGTTTTGTTTTGACCACGCATAATTTTGCTCCCCTAGGAGGAAACACACAGCTGTTCAAGCTGGTCTGTTTATACCAAAGAGAAACCATTTCTTATTCAAGATATAGTCTCAACAGAATTATACAGCACTTTAAATATTCATGAATGTGTGTATCTTTGCCTGTCCATGCACATGTGAAGAAGGGTGGAGAGATTAGTGTTTCTGCTACAGAGCAGTTTATGTGACATGCGGAAATAAGGGTGGAAGATTCATTTCACACTTCATTTGTCCACAGTACTTGCAATGTGCACACAGAAAGCACTCTCCAAACATGGGCAACAATCTGCTCCTCGTTCTCAGGTTCCTAAGCAGCAGAGGTAGCAGTTATCTAACCAGAGGCGCCTGTAACAGTGCAGCAGGAAGACTGCATAAGCCTGGCTGCAGCAAAGGGACATTTTCCTCCTCATGATAAGTACCAGGAAACAAACCCAGAGCAAAACTGGGTGAGGGCTCTTGTAACCTGTGCCTAGAAGACTCGGCTACCCTCTGGAGAGAGGTCCAAGCAATGATGACCAACTCTCGTGTTTTCTAAATTGGCAAAGACCAGAAAGATAACACTGATTTCTGATAATCTTGTTACCAGAGTTTATCTTCACATCTAAGTGTCCAGGTCACAGTAAGTATGCATAAACTGTGAACCCTAACACAGTAAGTTTTCGGATCCCAGTGAAACAAAGATGAGTGCATATATGGGAAGAACGCCTTATTCATACACCACTCAGCAAGATGAAGTGTATGTTTCCCTCCTGCTGACAGGAAGGAAGCATGCCCCAGTCCTCCAGCCAATCCAGACGGTAAAAGCAAATCACTTGCAAAAGAAGTACTGATAGAATAGTTAAGTCCTCCAGTTTTCATTCCAGGCTGACAAGTCACCTTCTAATGAATCACTACCACCTTTCCATTGGGTGTACAGACATCTAATCACACAGGGGATACATTGGGGGGTGAGGGGGAAAACCAGCAGAAAGATGGGAATGTGTTTCCTTGGTTTGCCCCTTCTTCAATTAGGTCTCCCCACAATACTTTATGGACACTGAGTTAATGCTTCTAAACAACATTTTTATTTCAGAAAAAAAAGCAGCCATTAAAAGAAATTACTAAATAAAATTAATATTCTTTCAAACACACAACATCAGTAACTTACAAGAGATTAGACAAAAGGCTGCCTATTGTTACTGCAAATTTCACACAATTAAAAAATTAAACTGTTTGTAAATTCAGGTAGAACAGCCAGCATATGGCACTATGAGAAGTCCAGAGGAAAATGCACCTCATTTTAACCACGAAGTAGCTTTGGTTTTGGTTTTTTTTACTTCTACTGTTACTAAATAAGCAAAATTCTGCCAAAAAAAAAAATTACTAAAGCAGTTTTCCTCATTTCTTACTAGAATTACAGAACCACAGATTCAGGCTTAATTTGAGGGGGGAAAAAATTCATAATCATTAACCATAACTACATACCTCTGGCTTTTGACTGGATCATAGTACACTTTGGCTAAACCATTTCCAGTACCAACCATGATCTGGTTCAGCTTTGGATGCCAAAGGCAACGCACAACACTCTGAAATAGAGAAGCATATGGACTTAGTTGGTAATTCATCTAGATCTCAGAATTACTATTCATATTGTCAAATAGTGGATCAAAGTTACACTGAGCAGGAAAAAGCTTATGAACATGAATGAATATATGAATATATGAATGAATAAAAGTTCCTCTCCAGAGCAGAATATAAACTAGAACAAGTGACAGCACAGGGATGCAGGCAGAAAAGGAAGTACAAATTTGTGGCAGTGTGATGAGTAGCGGTTTCCACAGGCTAAATGCTCCAGGGTCTTCATGGGCATAATGGAAACGGAAAGTTAAAGGGGTATTTGAAGGAGAACAATGAAGCGCTTCAGATATAGCAATACATGCCTTCATGACTTCTGCATTTTTAATTCTTCCACCCTGTTCTTTATCTGTTTTTCCCTTCTTCTCACACAGTGCTGACCTTTCACTTGCTGACTGCAGAAATGGAAGAGTAACTAATTTTCACTCTTGGTCTTTCTTCCTCACAACACCCAGAAGAACTTGGTATTTGAAGTCAATGTCTCACAGCTCTGTCACCCTTCTGGTCAGCAGAGAAACTGATTTTCAGACATTAAGAGTATTGTTCTTTTATACACACAACATGGCTCTCTGTGTGACTTTGAATCTCCATGTGATTACTGTATTCATTCTGATTCAGCAGGACAGCACAGAAACCCTGTAAGACTCAAGCTTCTGACTCGAAAGAGCCAAAGAAGTGGGCACAGTCTGCCATGAAGGACAACACATCCTAGTGCAAACATAAAACCTGCACGTGCGTCTGACGAACGGCAGGGAAAAAGTATCTGGTTTTGAGAGACGGGAACCCTTTAAAGGGATGCTGTCCCAGGCTGAAGCCAGGGCTTAGCAGTGTTTGTGTTTCCTATGTAACAGATGTATCCAGAGCTAGCTGGGTGCATCATCCTGTTAGAATTTCACTGACCAATGCTTGTTTTTCTAGACATTTTCTTCCCCAAAACTTACTACTTCTCCCTCCTCAAAACCCAGGAATAGACTCTTCTCAAAGTGAATTAAACATTCAGTACTCTACTACTATCACCCATCAGTCATTAAAATATCTATATATGGTTGTTGGGAAATTTTTACTTATCACAGAACATTAAATTCACAAAATAGTAACCAATAATGTCCTAACAAGATAAACACAGCAAAGTGAAAATATAATTAAAGGTGTAATATAGTCCTATAACTTGGGAGATGAGAGCCATCTAATCAGGAAAACAACGGTTGTTATGTATCAGCTTTAATGACTTCTGAAACACTTCCTAATTCATGTTCCACAATTTTTACAAAGTGGGATCTGGACCAAACCAGAAATAAAAACATGTTATGAAGCACATGAGGTAAAACAAAAACCTGAAAAAACTCTGAAGGCCATTCAGAACTTCATTCTACAATATTAAGGATGACTCTTCTGAGCTATTTCTCTGATAGGTGTTCTTTAAAAAGAAAAATTGAGCAAGATGAGTTTACATGAATCAACTGGCCATTCTTTAAAATAGATTCCTCTGTCAAAAATCCTCTTTGTAAACAGATATACATAAAGTGTTGTATGTTCCCAGTTACTTACAGATACCAATAAACCTGGCTTGCTTACTACGAGACAGCTAAAGGACAATGATCTTTTTACAGGGAACTTTGAAGCGCAAAGTAAGATTCTGATGATGCATTATATGCCCATGATCCCTGTCACAAGCAACTACAATAACAAACAAAGGGTTGTTAGTAAGTTGTTGGATTTAAGTAAGAGAATCTTACATACTGTTAGGTAATGCTAAAAATGCTATGGTAACTCTAAAACACACATATGTAATAACAAGTATTGAAGGTCAAAGGTGGGTGGCCTTTTCTTTTATTAATATTTATTGCATGTGTTTAGCCAGCCTTTTAAAACTTTGTAGTTAATGTGGTTCTCCACTTTCTACTGTCAAGTAAATGTATTTTATAGCATGGTACTGGATACCAGCCAACAAAAACAAAGCCTGAGACAGTGTGGCTCAGCACTGATGGGGATTGCTAAGTTTCTAACTTGTCAAACATCCACAGCACACTTAAAACCACCATGGCACGTGCTCTAAAGCAGGCAAAAGAAACTGACTTTAAATGCAGCCCTATAAATCTCCTGAAACCCTAAGATGTCCCCAGAATATAATTTGTTAAAGACTAAACAAATACAAGCTCCGAACATGCAAGTAATTTTATTAATCCACTGGCATATAAAGCCATTTTATAAGAAATAATAAAAACTACTTAAGCAGACTTTCTGATTATTGAAGAAATGGGGAATGCTTTAAAAAGACCAAAATGCTGACTTTTTTAACTCTTAGTATTTTTTTCCCCAATCATATAATTCTGAAGAAGTAAGAATTCTGAACAACTGCACAACAAAAGGATTGAGACTAGATCTGATATTGAGAGTGAGGGAGAAAGGAGAATCTTTATCATACAAAATTAAATAATTCTTAAATAATTATCCTTCAATGCCTCTAATTTCCTACCATTTCCCACTCAGTATAACTCAGGTAGACATCTTTATCACTGGAAATGCTAAACACTAAATTCCAGCTCAAAGGTCCTACCCTCCCAGCTCTGAAGGCAAATAAAGGTGTTAATAGCAGGAAAGTGTTTTCTTGGCATGGCCTACATATGCACAGAGGTAGATAGCTACCTACTGATACTTAATTCTACACGATTACAGAATGGTTGTAGCTGGAAGTGAGCTCTGGAGATCACCTAATTCAACCAACTGGCTCCAACTGTGGTCAACTACTACAGGTAGCTCAGGACATCGCCCAGTTTGATTTTGAGTATTTCCCAGGATGGATTTTCTACAGCCTTTCTGAGCAATGTATTTCAATCTATGACCACCCGCCACCATAAAAAAACCCCATCAACCCACATCCCCTCACCCCCCGCCCCGCCCCAATTTTCTTACATTTAAGTGGACTTTCCTTGAATTGGTTTTGTGCCCATTGCCTCTTGTACTGTCACTGGGCACCGCTGATCTTTGCTTCATCTGCTTCACCTGCCTGTCCCCCTTCAAGTGCATCAGATCAGAGTCTCCTCCAGGATGAGCAATGCTAGTTCTCAGTCTTTCCTTCTGTGCCAGATACTCCAAACCTTTCATCACCTTTGCAGTTCTTCACTGCACTCACTGCAGTATGTTCATCTCTCTTTGTACTACGAGATCAGAACTGGACCCAGCACTACAGATGTGTCTCACCAGGGCTATACCATATAGGGGAATAATGGCCTTCCTCAACCTGCTGGCAATGCCTGATGCAAGTGCACACAGGCTTCCTCCTCCCACTTTCTAGTTTTCTGAGATGGAAAGGATATTTGACATTCCACAATCACTTTTTAAGAATAACATTTTTTCATGTTAAAGTTCTACCCTGACTTCAGTTTTAATTGCTCCTGAAACAGGAGCTCAGGCTGGAAGGAATAACTTCATGAGTAAAGGGCGAACTGCACACTCTCACTCCACTTACCAAGGTGGCTTCATGTTTGGTAACAAAAATAAAATAGCAGGGAATTAAACTGTCTAACATTGCTTTACAGAAAGCTAGGACAAAAGACTTGACTAACTCTAAGTACTGGCTATAAGGAAATCTTGTGGATGACAGTTTCAAGTCTCAAAAAATACAAACACCAGAACAAGCATAAAAAGCATCAGTTAACTAATTCTGGATTCAAAAATTCAACACAGAAACACTTACTTTCTTTCTTGTAACAATTAAAACTGGAACAAGTCAAATCTAAGTAGACTTTCAAATAAGTAAAAAAATTCCAGGTTGTAGCTTTTCAAATGGAAAAATAGAAGTCTTATTATAAGTAAGAATGATAAAATCTGTAATGTATCATAAAATACATTTTTTCAACATTTGAAAAATGGATTTCTGCAACGGCTGGATGTTTTGGACAGTATATGTTTGGAGCATGAAGTCCTGGAAGCCTGTCATAAAAATCCTGAAAATAATTTAACCAGTTAAAAGCTGTTCAGTACTTCTGCTGTTGCAAAAACATTAAGTTCTTCAAATGAAATAAATCTCAAAAGCCTTTGGCAATGTCTGTTGCACATACACACACAGTAGCCTGCATTGGGAAACACTGAGAGAACATTGTGAAAATATCTTTGTGAAGTCAGGCGGAGTGTCGAGGTTTAACCCCAGTTGGCAGCTGAGCCCCACGCAGCCACTCGCTCTCTCCACCTCGCATGGGATGGGGTACAAATCAGAAGAGTACAAGTAAGAAAACTCATGGGTTGAGATAAAGACAGTTGAATAGGTAAACCAAAAGCCACACACACAAGCAAAGCAAGACAAAGAATTCATTCCCCACTTCCCATGGGCAGGCAGGTGTTCAGCCATCCCCAGGAAAGCAGGGCTCCATCACACCTAACGGTGACTTGGGAAGACAATAGCAGTCACTCTGAATGTGTGCTCCCCTTTCTTCCTCCTTCCACAGCCCCTTATATGCTGAGCATGACACCATATGGTGTAGGATACACTTGGCTCAGCTGTCCCAGCTGTGTCCCCCCCAACTCCTTGTGCCCTCCCAGCCTACTTGCTGGTGGGGTTGGTGTGAGGAGTAGAAAAGGCCTTGGCTCTGTGTGAGCACTGCTCAGCAGGAACAAAACCACTTCTGCCTTATCAACACTGTTTTCAGCACAAATCCCAAACATATGCCCATACCAGCTACAATAAAGAAAATTAACTCTAGCCAGGACAAACCTAGTACATTTCCACCTCTTATTCCATATCATTTATGTCCGGGTCTCACACTATCTAATACATGCTCATTAACCACCACAACCCTTTGCATCCTTTGATACAACACACAGATATCATTCCCTTAGTCCATAGGGCAAGAACTAAAAAAAAAAAAAAAGTAGTGTGTTATCAATGTTATTCTCATACTAAATCCAAAACACACCAACTCTTAGAAAGAGAACTAACTTTCTCAGCTGAAACTAGTACACATGGAAAACATAAAAAATGTTAGCAGAAAAACACTAAAACACTCTAAATTTATCTTCTTCACTGTGAAAAAGATCATAACAAATTCAGTGGGTGTTATTGATAGCAGGCTATTGTAATTATTTTTAGGTAACAGACTGTCAAGTAGTAGTTACTTAAACTGTAAGTCAATTAAAAATTATCTATATAATTTTAAAGACATCGTTTTTGCAATCTGGATGAAAACATTTCTCTTCCTAAACAACTGGCAAATAAAGTAAGAACATATTAGTGATCATTCTTGAAACTGGTGATACCGTATTCTAAAGTAGCTATACTGTTATTTTAAATATAATATAGGAATTAACCGAATAGTATGTAATTTTTACTTTATTTTTCAGCTTTAGAAAATTTTACCTATAATAACTTAAAAGCTTAGTGATATGTGGTAATCTTAAATCACAAAACTCATAAATATGTAGAAAGGTGGCAGGCAAAAGCGATGATATCACTGTTCCCTTGTGTGCTCTCCCACCTGCATTTCTTCTGAGACATGTGCAGCCCCAGCTCATATGCCATTCTGGGGTGGGTCATAAGTAGTCTCAGCCCCAATAGTCTGTTCACAACTTTCTGCTTCTCTTCATATGATATAGGCAGAGCTGTTGCTTCAGGTAAACAGTAAACTATGCCAAATATTTTTTCTGTTAGGTTTCTCCATCTGGGTTAACTCAGGAGGCAACTACACACATGGCTTTGCTGGTACTATGCATGTAGTAGTGCTCTGACAGGATTTATCAGCAGGGCTTCTAACTGAGAAACTGAAGCCTGAAAAAATTCTCTGTAACACAGAGTGGGACATTTATTCTGGCCTAGAAATATGTGTAACAGGCAAAGTGAAGAATAGCCAAAGCAGATTTCTCAGCAAGCAAAAGCTAATTACCTCAACTGAAACTGTCCAGAGCACTTGGGTAACACCCTGACAGGAGTAAACAATGCAGAGAGGGCATTTTACAAGGTCAGCAAGAAAAGATTAAAATGATTTGTGGCATAGGAATGGAAAATTTACCCCTAAGATGAAATCACAAAGCAAGTAAGGTCACAAAACTACAGACTGATGTCAAGGATTGAAAGAATTCTCCTGGATCTTTGTTTTATAAAGATGGTTCAAGACTGCAGCAGTAAAGGTAAAATTCCCTGGACTATGCTTCAAGCAAAGCCATTCAGTTTTACAGCATGGATAAAGTGGATCCAGGATGGGAAGAGCAGTCTCAGGGGTGTCAGTCAAGTTTGGAGGCAGGAAGGAAAGGGAAGGTTAACAAATTCTAGTAAAAGGGACTAGGATGGGTTAGAGCCATTTCACATTGGGGAAAAAGGACTGGCAGAAATTACGGGGCTGCAAGAAGCTTTGGAGGGGATACTCAACAGAAAACAGATAAAGCATATTATGAAAAAAAGTGAGCAAATACAGCAAATATTCCTGGTTCCTACATCTTGTAGAGTATGCACAGCCTTCACATAAATGTTAATTCTTAAAATATTTTCTGCCACATTCTAGAGCCTGAGTAGTCGCTTAATCTCAGGGAAAATTCAGGTTTCCCTCCATCACTGTCTTCCTGTGTTGTTACACCGGCATTTAACATCTGTGAACTGAAGCATCAAGTTTATATTTTTTGCATTTCACTTGAAACTTTGACTAACATCCAACAACATGTAGCTACCTTTATATCTATACAAACCCCAGTGCTTCACTGTTAGCAAATTTTTATTGAACGGGTATGTAGGCATGTATATATACTGATCTAGTGGAATATGGAGGTTATAATTTGCTGCAACACTGGCACAATAGCAACTTTTATAATCTAAAAAAAAAAAAATTCAAGGGATTTAATATTTTTCACATAAACAGGAATCACCATGCACCTCTGCAGCACTAGGTCAATGAGGCTGTATTTTTTCCTTGCTACTGCAAAATGAAAAGTAAATTAGAGGGGACATATTTTACAATGATGTTTTAATTTTTTTCCCTCCTTCAGGAGGTCACACTCCTTCTTGATCAGGCATTGTTTTCTTTGGAAACTACCCCTTCTCCCTGAAGACAGTTAAGTTTTAAGGTTAAAGACCATGTATTTGCCTTCAAAAATGAACACTTCATGTGAAGTATATTTTCAGGCAATGAATGATAATGTACCAGCTTCTTCAAGTTCATTACTAAAGCTCCTCTTGTCACATAAGGAAGAAGAAAGAAAAACACACTTCCGTATCAGTTACGCACTGCTGGAATAAACATTCTCAGTTTTTCTTTCTCTTCACTTCAGGTACAGGCTTTTGTTCTTCTCTGAGAATTCTCAACTCTCAGCCTGCTTATAACATTTGCTCCAAAATGCCAGAATTGATTATTCAGTTATCTACAGCCATCAGATTTTTAGGTGAAGTTCACTAAATTAGCGTCTGCTCCCACGGCTATTAGTGAAAACTCCTTAAACAGAAATGCAGACAAGCAAACCTGGTTAATGGAGAAGATGCACCTATCTACTTCCACACCTACAGAAAACCATGTTGAGAGGGTGGAAATCTCAATTGGATGATGCTTCCATAAAGCTAATGTTTGTACTGTCTCTGTGGTGAGCATACAGCCAACAGTGCACTTGTAACCTGGAAAAAGCAGAAGTGCTTCTGTTGCAGATTACCACTACAAAAGAATACTGCTAATTTCAGATAAATTGAAAATGGAAAGGGAACACGCTAATCCTAGGCTTTCATACATCTCTAACTGTTGAAACAAGAATTCATGGGGTTTTGATATAAAAAGTTATGCATTGTCTCCTACTTTGATGTTGGCACAATCAGAGCACAAGAAGTGGAATGCCCCGGTGCTTTAGCAGGACAGAATAAACATGAGTGGAAGGAAGTGAGGATCTTAGGTGGGACTTACCCTCATCAAATTTAAGATGTCTACACCTCTAATCTTTAAAGCTCTACACTTTAAGTACCTACAGACTTTCAACTCCCTTTGCAGTTAAAGGAGAGAATTAAGTATTTTACAGTGGCCTTCATCTAACCTGTTTTAGCTATCTATTTTAGGATGAGATAAAAATCACAGTCTGGATGTGTTTATTTTAGAAAAGGAGCCTAGGGTGACTGGATCAGCCACAGACATCTATATTTGGTCAGGTGAATCCCTGCAGCCTACAATGGCCAAAATAACTATATAAGAAAAATAGAAAACTAACGAGGATCTATATTACAGCATGTTGTGCTACTTACATTAAACTCTCCAGTTCAAGGATAAAGGATCCTGGAAGCCAAATTAAATACAGAAAGAATATGGCAGATACAAATTCTTAAAACTGTCCAACACATCTTTAGAATCTTAGTTTGAAAGATCAGGGATAGCTTTGGAGATACTTAAACACTGAACGGGGATAAAAAGAGAAACACAGCCTATACTCACCCTTATTGCTTACCCCTTTCCTACCCTGCAATCTAATGAACACTTCCTTCAGAATCTGTTCTGAAATTACACAATTAAAAAAAAAGACAGCAAGACCTGCTGCTCTAAGAAAATATTTTCTATTAGGAAAAGAAAAACATAAACAAACTTTCTTTCCTATGTGCAAGCCTTGCTTCAGTAGCCATGACGGTATGTGAGGGGTACTGTTTGAACAGTGCTGCTCAGATCTGCTGCACTTGGCTGCCCAGACAGCCAGATAAGCAGCATGTCAGCAGGGAAGATATAAAATGGCATTCTGACAATGGTCATGGACTCTGTCAGGACAGGTCACCACAGCAATGGCCAGATAGGGCTTTTCTGACTGAACTGAGTATTTATCTTAAGTGTAACTTACACAGATTCCAATATTGCTGAAAAAAAATCCCAGTTTGGCAAAATCAGTGGAAATATGCGTGAAACTAGTTTATTTAACACATCTATTCTGCCTTTTCTCCTCTAAACCCCCCTATATATGCATGGTGAAGAACAGCTTGTGTAATGCAGTATCTTTTAAACATGTAGGTGCTTAGACATGACTAAGTAACATGACTTAGGAAAACTAACTGCTTATTAGTATATTTCTTAAAGAAACAGTATTTACCTTTCAAATCAAAATTACCTGTTCCCTAAGCCTATAGTTTTATTACATTCTCTTTCTATTTGAGAGGGATAAGCTTGTGCTGGAGTGAGGAATCAAATCTCCGTGTGCCTTCCAGCTTAATCTTCTATACTTCAAGAACTTGCGCAATTAGTAATACATCTTTCCAGAACAGAAGGGAAACGTACAGTTGTTTCAGAACAAAAGAACTGTATTTATTTCAAAGCCTTTCTATGCTTTTAGATAAAATATTAATATATTTGAATGTTAAGAGCTAAAGGCAACTTCCTACTATCACAAAATCTTCCAATGGTTGTTGCCCATCCCCCCGTTTGGATACCGTTCCTTTTAAACAATTTCTGTAATTATGAAATGTATTGAAGCAGTCACTCTCAAGCTTCTCCATTTTATAACAAAGGTGTGGAACCATTTAGAAAATGCAGATACTTAGACTGCTGTACAGAGGATACAAATCCAGTCTTCATAAAAACCTTCAGAAACTCAGGAAGAAGGACAGTATATGACCTTTGAAGATTAGGCAGGCAACTCTGAAAGACTACAAGGATGTCATGAGATTATGCGGGGAGAAAATCAGAGGGGCCAAAGCCCAACAGGAACCTTGCTACTGCAATAAAACAGTAACAATGCTTCTATAAGTACATTAGCAACAAAAGAAGGGCTAAGGAGAATCACCATCCTTTATCAGACTTAGGGGAAAATACAGAGGCAAAGGATGCCAAGGAATAGGCTGAGGTATTCCATGCCTTCTTTGCCTCAGTCTTTAGCAGTAAGACCAGTTGTTTTCAAGGTACCCAGTTCCCTGAGCTGGAATGAACCCCCCCATAACCCAAGGGGAAATGGTGAGTCACCTGCTACGCAAGCCTGTGGGGCTGGATAGGATCCACCCCAGGGTACTGAGGGAGCTGGCAAAAGTGCTCACTGAGCAACTTTCCATCATTCATCAGCAGTCCTGGCTGAGGTTAGAAAATACAATGTCCATCCACAAGAAAGGCTGAAAGGAGGCTCCAGGGAACTACACCCCTATCAGTCTGACCCTGGTGTGCAGGGGAAAGTTTATGTACTGCTTGACTAACCTGATCTTCTATGACAAGTTGACCTATTTAGTGGATGAGGAAAAAGTTGTGGATGTTGTTTACCTAGACTTCAGTAAAGCCTTTGACACCATTGCCCACAGAAGTCTCCTGGAGAAACTGTCTACTCATGGCCTGGATGGGCATATTTTTCAGTGGCTAAAGAAATGTCTGGATGGACAGATGGAAAGAATTGTGGTGAATGGAGTTAAAACTAGTCAGTGGCTGGTCACAAGTGGTGCTCCCCAGGGCTCAGTGCTGGGACAGTTCTATTTCTGTGTAATAATCAAGGATTATTAATAATGATGGTTTACATGCAGAACAGAAAGTGAAAATCAACAGATAATGTTAGCATAGTAAGAATCACAGAATCACAGAATGGTTCAGGTTGGAAAGGACCCCAAAGCCCATCTAGTCCCAACACCCTGCCATGGGCAGGGACACCCTCCACTAGCCCAGTTTCCCAAAGCCCCATTCAACCTGGCCTTGAATACTGCTAGGGAGGGGGCAGCCACAGCTTCTCTGGGCAGCCTGTACCAGGGCCTCACCGCCCTCACAGAGAGGACTTTCTTCCTCAGATCTAATCTAAGTCTATCTTCCATTAAACTCCCTGGTAAAGAGTTCTCCTCCATCCTTCCTATATGTCCCTTCAGCTACTGGAAGGCTGCTCAAAGGACTCCATAGATCTCTTCTCCAGGCTGAACAATCCTGTCTCAGCCTGTCTATTGGAGGTGATCCAGCCATCTGGTCATAAGGATCGTAAAGAAAGGCTTTTATATAGTTAGGTCCTTCCTTCTCCTGCAGTCACCTTGATTTCTCTGTATGAAACATCAGTTACATTAACTGTCTGCTTCCCTCCAAGAACAACAGAAGTTCTGCCTTAAGAATCATAGAAACATAATGCTGCTCAGAGGCAACATTAATTCCCTCTGCACACTCTGTAATCTCTTCTTGCTTGTGTGATCCAAAAGCCAACAACTTGGCTTGCCATGCTGCTGTATCTGGGAAAGGCTGATCTGCCTCCTGGATGCACCCACTGAACAGAGGAGGGGCAAAAAAAAAAATCATAGATTAACTTAAAAAACCTGCTGTATCTTTAGTCCAAAGATTAAAGAACAGGTTTAGAACTATGCCATTTCCAAATGATCGACAAATTCTATCAGTTTGTTTCTACTTTGTTTCTTCTTTTGAGTAAAAATATAGTTAACACTCATGTTGATACTACGGACACTCTGATTAAAAAAGAGGCTGCTCAAACAATAAAAATACACTAATATTATATTAAAATTCCACTGTAACCCCCAAACGCAAAAATCTTCAGTATTGAGATTCCCCTCGAGCTCTTCTAAGAGCCAACTACAATAAATAAGGTGGAAGGTTAGGGAATATCTAGAATGAAGTGACCAGCTATCATTAGATTTAAAATACTCATGAGAATACAGTAGTAGAGGAAACAACACTAATGTTTTTGCCTTATGAAACATGACTTGGAAAACGTGTAGAAATGGGACTAGAAAGGGATAAAAGTTACAATTTTCTCTGTAGAAGCTTGAAACATCCTAAAAACATTTTCAGAGGCAAATAATTTAAAGCAGAATCTCAATCCAGAACATATGGATAGCAGTGCTGTATCACTTACCTTTCAAGGTAGAACTATAAAATATATTATTAGAAGTGAATTGGGCCACTGAACAGCACTCTCCTTTTTTGATGAATAGGAAAAGTGACTAAGTCAAGGTGTCAAACTGTTTTTTACTGGTAATTTTTAGGGTAGGGCATTTTCAAGCACCTGTTCTGTTAAAATTAAAAACACACTTTCATCACGGTATACTGCAAGACTAAGGCAGACAGCCTTCACATACTCACCCCACTCCCCATTACAGTGAGGAAACCTATACTATTTATTTCTCTCACATGCTCTCTCAAACCTCTAGTGACAGTTCCCTAAAACAAAGTACATGCCACCTTCCCACGAAGGGACAAGTGACATTGTCTTTAAATACATCAAAGAAAAGAATAAAAATTGACAAGTTACCTCACTATAAAACAAAACACATTCCTGTGATTTACCTTTTATAGTAAATTTTTATTTTTTTTTTACTTTAATCAGTAAATTTCTGACCAAAAATTTCTGGACCTTAAAATACTGCATTTACTTCCTTTTTGAGGAAACTGGATTCTCCTTTCAAATAAAATAAATGGCTTTAAAAAAAACAACCCAGAAGCAGCATAATGATCTCTTCCAGAAGTTAAAAGAATTTATTTTTCTTAAATTTAAAAGCTTTAAATCTTAGTGAAATGGCCCACAGTGGAAAAGCCTTTTACTATATTACTGCACCTTATAAATAGTAAATGATAGCGTTTGAGGCCAAGGAAAGAAATACTGCAATCCTATATCAACTGTGCATAAAGGACGTTGGAAGTTTCATATTCCTTATTCGTTCTTTCCTTTTCACTCTTTAATCTAAAAAGTAGCTTTATTTATAGCTTGTCTCAGAAGACCTTCCTGAAACATCCCTCAGAGGTATTTGCAGAAGTATTTAATAATTTAACTTTTGCTTATATTTGAGAAACTAAGAAAATATTGAAGAATCCTCCCAACAGAAACAGGTTTCACATAACAACCATAAATCTGATTGTTGCTTATCTACAAAAACCTGTAGGATATTTTTAAAACTCACACATCTCCTATTATAATGTACACAATCTCATAATCTTGGCTCATTTTTAAACTAAATTACTGCTTATATTTTCATATGAAATAGTAATTTTTGTGATTGTACAATTTTTTTTTCTTCTTCTTTCTTCTTTTTTCAGTGCCCGCTCTTGCTTGGCAGTAACAGGATGTACTACTTCTTTCCATATGGGGAAAATGACTGCTCTACTGCTGCCAAAATCAATCTTGTTGGTAGTAAGGATAACTACTGGGTGATCTGTTTGAACTAGCCAAATGAATGATAGACATGTGAGAATGATTTAAGTGGCTACCCAAAGTTATCTTAAATTAAACTGACACTGGAGGAAATACTTTGTACCCAACCCTGCTTCCCATACACTAGGTATTTATAACTGGTTCCCATGAAAAGATCATACTTGCATAACCAACCAAAAACAAGGAATAAACCCTCCCTGACTTGCATCTGACAACAAAAGCCCCCTTCCATTCCAGAAAGAGAGTGCAGATGAAGACATCTGACAAAACGTGACCTCATTCCAAAGCAGCTACAGGCCTTCCTTCCTTTCTTACTGACTGAGGAAAGGGAAATGGCCTCTAAGTATCACTGCATACACTCTGTACTGCATAGCAGGATTTTTAAAGCTTGTTTCTGGTTTAAAGGAGAGGAATGCCGCACAGTTTAGCATATATAGCTATGGTGACAGTACAAAGCCCTCATAATTTCCAATCACACCTGTATACACTGAGCCAGAGTAGGGCTGAAGTACTGCATCCAGAGCAGCAGCTTCTATATGAGAGTGGGAGATGCTCAGATATATGAGTTTTGATCTAAATTGCAGTAAGTAAATGACTCTGCCAGTAACCTGCAACATAGATGATTTCACTCCTTTAAAATCACGGAAGAAAAATCCATTGAGTGCTATGAACTGTAATATCCCTTTGTCTGCATTAAGACATCTCAAAGTCACAGATTACCAGAGGGAAAACAGGATAGCCAAAGAAGCATCACTGTGTATTTGCCCCGTTCACACCTCCTCCAGCTGCACACTGTTACTGGCCAGAGAAAGCCTGTGGTCTGCACCACTTCCAACATTTATTTAGTTTTTCTTAAAAAGTGTTGCTATTTATCCAAGAAGCTTAAGTTCTACATAAGTCCCAGTGGCTATGTGGCAGGATGGCATGCAGTAACAGACACAATAATATGGTCACTGGCTTAGCCACAGGTTGTAACAGAAAGAAAAGAAAGAAAAAAAGACTGCTGTGTGAAATGAAAAGCAAATTAATATTCTATACCCAGCCACAAGACCAGAGACTAATCACTCTGTTAGCCCATTAGTAAAACCACAACGTTTCACTTCAGCAGCTCTGAAACAGTAATGGGTTTCCCATGAAAACTTGAAAGAAAAGGTGAAAAAAAGGTTTGTGTGGTATGATAGAAAGGAATGTCAGACTCAGCTTTGGTCAAACATTCCCATTAAATATTTTCCCATTATCCCTTAGGTTCATTCACAGGCCAATTGCACTGGCTATTTACCAAGAGGGTTTAAGATAATATTTACTGCTCTTTAATGTTTTTCAATTTTCTAAACTTACCGGCATTTCCTTTAAAAAACCCTTGTGAAATTAAAAAAGCAACACATTAACAGTTTATACTTTCATTTTCTGTTATTCTGATTATGTTAGTTCTACAACTAAACTGGTATTGATCTCAGAAGGTCTTATTATTTTCATTTTATATTTGAAATAAATAAGTAATGATGTCCTTTTTCTTTAGCAATTTGGACTAAATCTAACCGAAATCACTGAAAATATTTTCATGAGGAATGACAGCCAATCAAGCTCTTTGCAGAGATAGATATTGGCATGTTTGTGCTTTTTACAAGGCACATAAGCATGGTGTAATTTCTTCTAATGCCTACAAATCCCCAAACCAGAAAGTACTTAAATATGTAATTTCAGTCTAAGTAACATATAAAGGGTAAAGAACTATGATATTTAGTTACAGAAGACAAACTGAAGACCTAAAACAACTTTATGTGATCATCTTTAACTATCTGCACTTTTGAGAAGAGTGTAAGGAAAAAAAGGGAAGTAGGAAAGTAGTCCATAGAAAGCATGCAATTACTACACTCCTGAAAAAATACTTTGATAAACAACACACAACATATTAAACTACTGATTTATAGGCCAGTGGTCTTTCCAGCAAACAGCAAGTACTGTTCATAGAATACAAAATCTAGACAGCTTCTTGAAAATTAATTTCTTTTCAGCATGCCTTTATGCACTTATATTTCATCAAACACTGCAATTTGAGAAGAACAAGAAAAAAACACTAACAAAAAGTCTGGAAGTGCAAGCAATAGAAAGGTCTTGAAAAAATATAATGCTTCTCTTTCATAATACCATATGCCTAGCTGTGTTTTTCCTAGATGTGTAGAGTTGAAGGTGAAAGCTAGACAGACAGTTGGTAGAAGTATTATTAGTGCCAAGTCACTGAAAATTATGTCATAAGATCAGCATTCGTAAGAATCAATTCTTCACCTATTATTTCCATTCGGCCCAGTATAGACAAAGCAGGGGAATGACGGTCTTAAATTTTATTACAACAAGGGAAGAAAAACAGCAGCACTAAAACTCTACAGACAAAAGTAATTTGCTACAATCTTAAAAAGTACCCTAAGTATCAGCACCTATGTAAATTTATAGTATAAAATTATGAACCTGCTGAGATTTGTACACATACATAAAATTTTACTACATGAGTGGCCCCAGTGAAGTGATTTATTGACCCCCATTTTGTTTTTCAAACAACTTCCTACTGTTGGTTCTCAACTCTGTCTCATTTGCGTTCTGAAGCAGAACAACAGAAATTTACCTCTCAAATCTGAGAAAAACTGATAGCAAAACAAACTATCTTGGATTTCCCTGCAGCATTATCCACCCTAGCAGGCAAACAAACCCTTTATTTCAGAGAATTAGGCAACTGCTTTTTTTCAGGAGACAAGGTGAGCAAATCAAAGTTTTATTTCCCTTGAACACACAAGAGGTAGTTTAGTGAGCACCAACTCTCACTATATAATTTCTTCTGAACACAGAGGTTCCCCCCTTGACAAGCTTCTAATTCTTGCAGTCTTAAAGCCCAGCTGAAGTTTCTGTACATTGTTACTGACTTCACCACCACTAAATGGAGATGCCATCACGATCACATCCAGACACTTAGCTTTAAGAAATCCAAATTCATTGTGAATGGAATTGCTAAGCTATTTTGTTTCCTGTGCCTAAGAACAGAAGATCTACAAGCAATCTATAACTTGCACTTTATCTTATGTATTCCTTTTCTCTGTCATGAAGCTTCAGAAGAGATAATGAAGCATGCAAGTTTTGTCTCAGAAAAGGGTCATAAATACTTGGTTATACTACTTGTAACAGAAAATCAAAATACATTAGAAATCCTCATGAGTTTAGTTGATGTTTGGTACGTTCCACAAGAGAAAAATTTAAAATCTAATTAATGCTATATATGGAGACATTCTTTAGTACTACATAAAACTTCCACTAAAAGAAAAAGTGTCTTTACAATTCATGTTTAACATAAAATCAGGGTTTTTTCTCTAAAACAAAAACCAAACCCACACGCTTTCTGCTTTCACACAAATTCTTCATTTTTAATTTGCAAGACTGCTGCAAGACTATACCCATAGTAATTATGGGTATAACAAATTAATCTGTAAGCTGACTTTACTTGCAGATTAATTAGAAGGGAAAATGGGATTTGAAAAGTAAATACAAATGTGAATTCTGTATAAATGATCTCCAGCACAAGGGGTTTTGATCCACTGTGCTAGGAAAGATTGCTGTGCTGGGTTAAGAAAACTGTACAAGGAGAAAACAATATCCTGAAACAAAGCTGCTATCTAACTGCAACTAATGGGACTTATGTCTATGTTGCCATAAGTAAGCAAAGGCAATTCTGTTTGAGTTTCTCCCAGTCTTGCTTGTTACAATCTATAAGATTACTTGTGTACATCCCAACAGTGTAATAACCTTTTTCCAAGTTTTTCCTTCCATACAATGGAACAGACAGGCAGTTCAAGCCATGCACAGACTCTTCTGTATTACAGGTTCACAATATTACTGGTGAGGATTGTATTTTTGCTGGGGAGATCCCCAATGATGCCTTCCTTTTGTGTTGCCTTTGCACAAGCTCGAGTCTATTGCAACATATGCTGTTGGAACCACAAGTCTAGTTTCAGCTACAGTTAGGACTTCTGTCACAATATAATATTTCATCATGGTAACTGGTGGAGCACACAGCATAAGCACCTAAGAATTTTAGGATTCACGCCTCACTTCACAGATTTAAAAAGATTGACAGAAATCCTTTAAAAACGCAGTGGCAACATCGAAGCAGGGACCTCTTAAGAGCTGAAACATCTTATCCCAAGATGTTCTTTTGTTTTAAATGGAAAGGAGGATAGCAGCCACCCAGTTGGTCTACCACAGCAGTGTAAGTAGGTAATTACCTAGTATACAGAGGCAGAAGAGGAGAAAAAGTATATGAGTATGATTAGATTAATACAAATAGCTGGCAAAATAAAACTAACATACATACCGCATCTGTAACTTCTATCTCGTACAACTTCTGAAATGTATCCCGGTAGAAGAAGAAAAGCTTCCCACAGCCACCACCCTTCTTAACAGAAGTGCCTGTGACGAGTATTTTATCGTCTGGGCTGAAACAACAATCTGTCCTGTTGAAGAAAACAAATCATCATACTGGGCAAGCCAATAATTAGTACTTAGGGAATTTACATGTAAAATATACTCCTTAAAAGTAATCCTTTCTATTTCTTAATTCAAGACAAAGTTTTAAAACCCCCTTCTGTCAGCCGTCATCTATCAGTACAGTTATCACACACACTTCACATGTGCAATTACAGCTGTGCACAGAATGTGAAAAACTGGCAGATCCAGTAATAATCCTCCTCCCAACAAAATTCTTCTCTGCTCAAAAGTGTTGTAAACTTTTCAACATGAGAAACAAAGTATTTTCAAATCTGGTTGTCATCATTAAGTGAAAAAAAAAAAATCAACCATGAAATCTGGTTTTGCTGATGAAGCATTCTTCAATGATACAAGGCAGCGTGTTTATACAGTGGTCAAAAATGTTTGTCTGTTTACTTTTCCTCTACACTTCAAATTGAAGTCAGGATTCAGCTGTCCATAACCTGCCTTTCTACCTTATTTCAAAAGCATAAATTGTCCTTAGATGTGGATTTCACTGTGCTACAGCTATATAAATGCAAGTAACAGCAATAAAAATACTAATATATTTAGCACTATGCAGTACAATATAGTATTTTAGTACCAAAGGAACAGTCACCAGCACTTCCAACATCATAACCTCAATTCATACCATGCACCTTCATGTTATGTCTGCTCTTCATTCCATTTATTAATCACAGACCAAATAAGAATGAGGGTTACTTCTATATCTCATTACACAAACACAAGGCAATGAACTGGCTTCCTCCAGGCTGCTAATCTAATTAGACATAAGACACATGACACTCAAAACCAGCATGAACCAAGCAAAGCTAGCTGTGAATTACCACAAAATAATACAAGAACTTTTAAAGCAATGTGAAGTCCTAAACCAGCTAAGAATCCTCATTAAACAGTCCTTTCCATGCAGTCTTTTCTGTTACTGTCCTGGTTTCAGCTCAGATGGGGTGAATTTTCTTTGTAGTAGCTGGTATAATGCTGTGGTTTGGATTCAGTATGAGAACATTGTGGGTAACACACTGAGGTTTCAGTTGTTGCTGGGTAGTTGCAGTGCATACACCAAGTCAGGGACCTTTGAGCCAAGGGGGCAAGAAGCTGGGAGAGCGCAGCCAGGACGGCTGACCCAGCCTGGACAGGTCATTCCCTACCACAAGACACTGCGCTCTGGATACAACTGAGGAAGCAAGCCAGGAGGTGGGATTGCTGCTCAGAAACTATTACTATTACTACTATTATTCTCTACTTTTTTTAGCCTATTAAACTGTCTTTATCTCAACCCACTGGTTCTTGTTTTACATTCTACTCCTCATCGCCTTGGGCATGAGGGACTGGTGAGCCATGGTGTAGTGCTTGGCTACTGGCTGGGGTTAAACCACAACAGCACACCTCCTGATCTCATGAGAACTCCCCAATCTCATGAGAACTTCCCAATCTCATGAGAACTGAAGGAGAACTCCAGCAGACTCTTTCCCATTCAACACAATTGCCACTATTTCTACTAGCTGGAATAAATTAGAGTACTTACATTGGAAAGAAGCTGGGCAGTCTTTCTGCTGAATTAAGAGGTTTTTTAAATTGTCTAATATCCCATATCTTTAAGGTATCATCTCCTGTGAAACAAAACGGACAAAGGTTAGCAATAAAGAATTTAAGTAGAGAATTTAAATATGTTTAGAAAATTTCATTCTCTAATTCAGACTCAAAAAGAACAGAATTATACCACAGAATCTTTCAAAATGGAGGCGGCTTGGAAGGTTTTTCTGTCCCTAAATGATTGTGAAAGTCCAAGGATGAGAAGTTCCACCTGCTGCACTCCAGCAGATCTGAATCTTCTCCTCAGTGGCTCAACTACATCATGGCAATCCCACCTACATAGAAGCACTACCCACAGTGGAATGAGATTCTCTAAACATTAATTTATTCTATGTTTGTGAGAGTTACTGTGTTGCTACTAGCAGGGAATTTAAGATATAAAAATAAATTAATGTGTTACCATGGATGATCTAGATCAAAAACTAAACGTGTTTTATGTGTCTGTTTTCTACTAGGACTGAAAAAATGATCAGGAAGAGTGAAAGCACATGAAGCCTTCCCTCTTCTTTAGCAGGCAAACAGCCACAAACTGCAATCTTCGTATGGAAGACAGGCCCTGGAATCAGAAAACCTTGTGGAAAGGGGAGAAGGGAAGCAAATGAACCCATGTTTGCTACAGCAAAACCTTATTACACCCCTCCACACCACCTTTAGCTATAAAAACCAAAATCCAGGTTACAGGAAGACATTTATAGCAATTTTCATCCGAGTTTCATAAACATGGTGTGACTGTAGGCCAGTAAAAGTCAGGCTGTTTATTCCTTTTTGAAAAGTTATGACATATTAACAGAGATTAATTAGTTATTCTCCAAGAGATCTACATCTCTGCTTATCATCCCTCTGGGATACATCTTTCCAGCATGAGATGAGCTACAGAATTTGAATTTTGAAGCACCTCATTCAGGTACCTTGCATTTGACATCAGAGCCTCAGTGCTTTCAAGGGTGAAAAGAAGGTCTTTCAAACAACAATTCTCTTCAAAAATACCCAGAGATTAATTTTAGGCAAAAAGTTAGAAAATATTCCTGACCAGGAGGTGAATGACTGGCAGTCTACACACTTGTTTCCTTCTAAAGCACAAATCTTGCAGGGAAGTAATTTTGTTGTTTAATTTTGTGGATTCATAGCCTTTGAGATCAAGAGCTTAAAGATGGCCTTGGAAATAAAATGTTTAAAAAAAAAAAAGTGTTTTAACAAAACAAAACAAAAACCAAAAAAAAAAAATCAAGGCCAGCAGTACCCTTTACAGGGAAAGCAATAATGTGTGGCCTCGTACATCATGTATGTTTATATTAAAGACTAGGATAACTCCTTACTACAAAATATTTTTAAGAAGTGGACAACTTAAATAAATGATGTCTAGAGTAGAGTACATTTCTGTTCATTGGGAAGCTAAAAAATGACAAGAAAGAAAAATGTCGAGTCCCTGTTTTCAGAATATCTGTTTTCTTATTGTTTCCCAGTAGGTTCCATCCCAAGGACTTCAAAGCATTCGGTCTTGTAATATGAACACTCCCTTTTCCCTCCCAACCCCCTAAAAAAAAAAAAAAAGAAAAAAAAAATAATTATCAGTGAGATGTTATATCTAAAGCACCAGCACTTTATAAATGTATGCAAAGGATTCTAGTTGGCCACTCTGCAAATCTCCTGGATAGGGACAGATCTAAGGCTAGCAGCCAAGGCTGCTCTGTTCCCAGTGGAATGAGCCTTGACATGATCTTCAAGCTGTAGTCCTGCCAAGTTTTAGCAGAAAAGATGCGGTCAAACATTTCACTACAGCTCTTCTGGTAACAAGAAATTGTAATCTGCTGGTTTAAAAAATCTGAGGTCTCTAGAAGCACTCCAAAAGTTGCACTTGATTTCAAATCAACACTGTCTTACCATAATTATTTGGAAAAGGAGAAATGCTGGTAGAATACTCTTATGCTTGCTAGGAATTTGCCCAAATTCACCGTTTTGAATTATTTTTTTCTTCTTTGCAAATACAGTACTGGTTCCCAATTCTAATTTGCAACTGGAGTTGAAATCACTGTCACTAAGCCAGATATTTTCCAGTAGCATCCTTCTATTGATGCTTAAGGGACTTCTTTACAAGAGCTGAACTAGTACTGATCTATTTTTAATTACTTCTCACATGGACAAAAAAATTACTCTTAAAGAAAAAAACATATAAACAGATGTTGTACACTGCTTTACAAAGCTTTCAAAAAAGTCCACTCAGACAATTCAGTAGCTTTCTTGATGGCAGACTTCTCCATCGTCTGGCAGGATTTTTTAAAGCTTTTGTAGCATCTTAGTAGTATTTCAAACACCATTCTTTGCCATTTTAATAAGAAGGATATCAATAAACAGGCTCTAGTCTGATATGATCAGGTCAGACACCAGTATGCTAACGGTACTGAGCTTGCATTTATCAAGAGGTAACACTGAGGGGGTCTTGTGGGGTTTTTTGTTTGTCTGTGGTTTTGTTTTTGTTTTGTTTCTTTTCTGAAGATACTGACCAGGAAGAGCAGTACACGGATACAAATAGTTCCAAAAGAAGCAAAAATGCTGTGAGAAACACAGAAAGATTGAAGTCAGCAACATCCTTCAAGAAGCTCCTATTTTAAAAAGTCCTGTGTTGAAAGCAAAGCTCAAGGACAGCGATTCACAAAGATCTTTGGGAAAAAAAAAAAAAAAAAGAAACAAAGGAAACAAGAATTTAGAAAAGAAAATACACCTCACCTACAGCCTCTGGAGGTACCACAGACTGGGACTGTACTCCCTCCAAGCCGAAGGCCTTGAGAGGGAAGTCACAGACTGGGGATTCTGCACTTACATTTGGAATAGCTCTTGCCATTACCTGCATCCATACCATCCTGGACAAATATTCAAATACATCAACCTCTCTAATCATAGGGAAGGATACTGGGAGACTTTGAGAAAAGGCATTTAAGCTCCAAGTGATACAAATAGTTGACTGTGCCCATTAAAGCTAATGAATGCATTTTTGGCATTGTTTGAAATGAACATCAGCATTCAGCTCCTGAGGAATATTCCTTGACGTAAACCCCTTTCATTTTTAAAATGCTAATGTCTGTATTCACCATAAAGAGCAACGTATCATTACTCTACACAAAATAGAAAGTCATATACGTGCTGCTGCATAATCCTCGAGTACACAAGAAATTGTACTCATGGTGTTTCTACTTTTTAAGCCAACTTCAAAATTAAGTGTTTTTTCCTTAAGAACATTGTGAAAAGATAAATACAACTAAAACTAACCATAAAGAAAAATAAAACCCCACAAACCTAGAACCCAAACAAAAAACTCCACAAAAAAAAACCCAACCAAAAAATCAAATGGAAACATAAAAACTCATTTTTGAGCTCAAAAGAAAACATGTATCTCTATTATCTCAGTGGCTTAGACATAATTATTTTTTCTTGTGTTCAACTACAGTGAACTTATTTTACTACTGACCTGATTAAGATGGCACTGAGTCTGCACACTGTCCATGCCACAGAAAATAGATGAATTATCAAACTAATAGCTATCATGAGATTCATAGAATTAATGGAAGTCATTCCTTCATATTGTGAGAAAAACTAACTTCCTGTATTCTGTACATACCAGGAATCAAAATTATTTTTTCTTTAAATTTTGTAATAGTACAGTTGTAATGATTACCTCTTCACTGCTAAACAAAGAAAATGTTCCCCAAATAATATCTCCACTAAGTTTAGAAAAAAACTACTTTCATGGTTACAAGTCTGCAAAAACATCACTTTCTTAAATTTCTGTCAAGTTACTACCTAATACCAAACAAAAGTAAGACTGCGAACTCTCATAAGCAGCTCCTTAGCTTTTCATTTTCCCTTGTGCTTGCAGCTGAGCCCTGCCTCATCTCTCCTATATCCAGCTCAGAATCTACATCAGATGCAGGACAGTCAATCAGGCTTGCAATGAAAAGTCCCCATTCCCCAAACAACTATCCTCTCTTTGATCCTCAGCACTTGGCAGGTGTGTTAATCTATGAATGCTGGATCCACATCTGCTTTTGTTGGTAGAGATCCAAAGCACTCATGTTAAAGCACTAACCAAACAAGTCAAAATAAGGTATGAATCCTCCTTATTCTCTACCATAGTGCACATAGAGCTTTTTTTCTTTTAATACACTAGACAAAGGTAGCACTTTTATCCACACTGAGGGGCCAAATTTCTATACAGTCTTACATTCTGCAAACAATCAATCAACATTTTATGTAGCTTAGAACAGAATGTGGTAGATAAAACATAAGTAAGTGAAAGTCTGTTTAACACGACACAAAATCCGGAGACAGATGAGGAAGAGCAGGCAAGCAAAAGTGCCACATGCAATAAAAATAAGCAAAGGTCATTTTTGTGATCTACATTCATAAATGTGAAATGTGCAACAATTTAGATAAATGGAGGCTTCAAGACAGCAATAGTGAACATTCCTCACTTAAGTATTAGCCTTGTTTGCAGTTAATATTTAAAAGGACACTGAGGTTTCTCTTTAAATATTTTGAAGTATGCCTGTGTGAATTTTTCAGGGGCAACACCACTGCCAGACAAACGCAGCATTTCACTTTAACCAGAACTAAAAGACAGACGGTTCATGTACTTTCCAAGGAGGAGAAGGTTCTCACATAGTAAGTGTGTGCTTCAGAAAGGACTAGCAAGGTTGAGAGTTTTTACCTCAACTACTTAGGACTCATTCATGATGAGGACAGTGGCAGCAGAACTCTGAACGCAGGAGTCTGAACAGCAATTAAGAAACAATCTATGTGCCATTAGCGCACCCTATTAAGTCTAGAGCTGTGAGAAGACGACTACTGTCATCTTACTCTGCAATATGTCATCTGGGAAACATAACGTTTTGAGTCTTAGAGATGTGGCAAGATATACAAAAAAGTCAGGGAGGTAGCATTCAATGGCAGCTGCATATTGCTGTAAAAGCCACCAATGCCACTCTACTCCTCAGGGACTGGGGAAGGGAGAGGACACAAAGCAAGTACAAGATACAGCCCTTGGCTTGGAAGTACATCCCCTGCTTCAGAGCTTTTGCCATCTATGAATATCTCTATTCTGTTATTTTGTATATGTAATCTCATTCTGTCTACATACCAAACTGACCAGATGTCCTGTGCATATGTTAGGCACAATGTAAGCCGACATTAACATATACAGCCTCTCCTTTAGGCCTGTTTATTTGGCCTTGGGGCCATGCAAATGCATACACATAGCTTCTGGTTACAGCTGGTTTCCATCCACACAGCTTGGACTGTATGCTTGCACCTGCCTACGAAATACTGGGTAGACAAATCTCTGCATGAAAAGCTGTCTTAGGCAGACATCATCCTATCCATCTAATACTGAAGGGAATGAGTCTTCAAATATGTCTTTGCCTTCTCAAGATTTGTTCTCTTACCTAAAACTTTTTAATATAAATTTTATCTAAGTTTAAAAAACAAGTGGGTTTTTTCCCTTATAGACATTTTACATTTTTTTGCTATTCAAGTACCTTTTGGCCACTCACTTCCACCCATTACCTCTTATGTTTGTAATATAAATTAGATTAAAATTCCAATTAGAACAGAGATATTGCTATTGAGAGGCAGTAATCTTCCCAGAAAGAACTAAGTAAGAAAAGTGGTCTTGTTTTAGTTTTATTTTAGCTAGTAAGTTTCCTATTGGTGTCTTATTAATGCTAGACAAGAAGAAAGATTGGGAATTAAGTAATATAAACAGTAAAGTTGTCTTAAAGTGTTCCCTAACTGCTGTAAAATTTGCTTTCAGGCACAGTTTTACATGGTGTATTGACATAAAAGATGTAAACTGTGAAACACATCAGGTTTAAATCACTAGTGTCTGATTTCATTATCTTACCTCCATCATGAACAATTACATGTAAGGATGACATGATTTAAATTATTTGCTTACTGAACTATTTCACTTTGCAAAGGTTAAATTCTCTTACACTCAAAACATAAAAGTGTTCTTTCAATCACGTACCTCCTCGGCTGGCAAGGACAGTGCCATCATAGGAAAATGTCAAGCATGAAGTGTCGGTGCCTGGAGCATGGGCTTGCCTGCAGTGGAACTTTGTGTGTACCTGTTTGTCAAAGAAGTGAAACATTAGAAAATTTGCTTAATTAGAGATAGGAATAACATTTCTTTATAACATTTTGTGTACTCCACTGCTATTCCTCATTAAACAGATAATCTTCCATTTTAGCAGATACAGAAACTGAGCCTTTAAGAAATAATGATGATACAGAAACAGCCTTTAAAAAATGTCATATATGTTTCAGAACGGTCTTTCATAATAACGGTTTGAACACAAAATTTGACTTTTTCATTGGTTGAATTATACAGTCCACATTTACATAGCTTCAGTACTCTTGCAAGACTGCTAGCACTGCATAAAGGTAGTTATGCCTGGTTAAGATAAAGATAACAATATACGAGAGTTCTCAACACTCCACTAAGCAAGCTCAGAGTTACAAAAAAATACCAAACTACAATCTACATACTTTGGAAAGGACTTAAAATAATAATTGGAAGAATTTATTTTTGCCGAATTAAGTCCCTGCCAAAACCTATGGCTTTTATAGGAGAACAAAGCTCAGATATTCTAAGGCTTATGTTCAATTTGGCTGCAATAAAATTCAAGTTTGGGAAAGATGTATGTTTAATTGTTTCTATTTTGACAATAAGCCTAGAGAAAATTAGATGTTTCTTTCAAATTAAAATTTCATCCTTGTATAAAGCTGATTTCTATTTAAGTCACTATTTAGTAAAATCCCACAAAATTCTATTAAAAAGGGAGGAACCTCACTTTCGTAAAATCAGTCTTCCCAACTGCCCAACCAAAACCAAGGGTCTCAGCTGAGATACCAAGATGCTTGTCATACAAAGGAAGGGAAATTGGAAGAAAAGGGAAAAGACAGAAACAGACACAAAGGAATTTGAGACAGTTAACTCCTTTTCTAGCACCGAGGAAATTACCCTCCTTATTTGCCCTCTTTTCCTAACACAAAAATAATTCATATAGTTGTTAAAGCATAGAAAATTAAAAGTTGCCTGTGCAAATGTTAACTCAGCTTCCCATATATAGGATGAGAATTAAATCACATCCTTCCTCAAACAGCAGTGAAGAAGATGAACTAGTGACCTTGGCCACAGTGATGAGCCAAACAGGTAAACAGGTGTAGGAGCACATGTTTTCAGAGGGTTTGAACAGTGTTTAGTAAGTCAGATCTTGAAACAGAGGACAAAATATTGAACAGCTTCATAGTGATCAGTATCCTATTTCTACATTAAGAGACAGAGTTCCACTGAGCAAAAAAGGAGGATGTGATCACAAAACGGAGTCTCATGGTTGAAATAAAGTTTGGACGGGAATCCTTAGTTACTCTTCTAATTACTTCTTAGTTACTCTTCTCATTTTTGACTATGCACCTCACTAAGGCTCTTCTCATGGGCTGTTCTGCATGCAAAGGACCCAAGTTAGTAAAGCAATTAAAGTTGTTTACCCTTTCAAATCCTTGTTCAAATTTGGTCCAAAAGCTAGAGAATCTTTCTGTGATGACAATAATAACTGCAAGCTTACGTTGGTGCGCAGGTTTAGTCAAGTTTTGTGAGGAGTCACATAAGTAATTCCCTACACAAATGACATTTCAACAAATGAAGGATTTCAAACACCGACTTAAATGCTTTTTAGAGTATTTGGAGATACAACATAATAGCCTACATTTAGCCATAGTACTTGTTTTTAAATTACTGTCACTAGTAGCCAATTGAGCATATCCTGGAGAAACTCTATGAACGGATAGCAGTTTACAACTGTATGTCTTTGGTGGGAATGTTTATAAATACAAAGAAACATATTTTATGCATTCAATTACGTAAAATTTTCCAAGTATGTGGTAACATGTAAAGGATAAACTGTGAATTGACTATCAGAAAATAAATTTTCTGTAATATTTGTTAAACATTAACAAGCAATTAAAATGATGTATTCTGTCTAAGAAATACCATGGACACTGGGAAAAACATCATAAATGGTTAATAATCACAAGTTTTAAAATGACAGAAAGATTACAATATGCTATATAGCTATTTTAAATAAATTGGAAAAACTTCATTCAGGGTCTACTCACTTTTCTACTCAACAGTCCCACCCCTTTCTGTCAATGTCACATTGACAGTGGTTTTTTATTTTGTTGCCCAACTTTATGTAAGGGTGTTCTTTTTCTGTGATTTCACCCTCAATCACTATGAAATTCCTTCCTTTTGTTAAGTTTTTTGATACAAATTAAAATAAAGAAAAAGATTTTGGATCCAAACAGCAGCTTTTGTTTTTTATTTTACTTATAAAAACCCCAAGCATCTATATAGATGTAGATGACAGATAGAAAGACAGTAAGTCACATATTGCTTCAGGAGTTTTCCTATTTTTCCTATGGTCAAAGGTACTTATTTTCTTCGCAAGAATTTATGAATTCATTAATCAAACCTAAACAGGTTTTAAAAGAATTCAACAGCTCATCTTAAATATGTCATCCACTATGGAGCCTTCTCAGTGTAGGCCAGTTTTTTACACTTTTTCAATTGCCCCATCGAAAAGTAGTAACATACAGATATCTAAGACTCAGACAATATTTGCTTCTTGGTCCACTATAAAAACAAAAGAACAAATTTAGCCCAACTCTATCCAGCTCTGATGCTGGATTTCATGTGAAATAGGACTTGTGTGAAAGGCAGAGTAAGATTGCATCAGCAATTCTGTCTTTAAAAATAAATTTGCTCAGTTTACCAGTAAAAAGATTGTTTTCCTAACTTTGAGCTCTGCAATCTTGCCCTCCATATATTATTCTGCAAAGGAATATAACCCTGAATTGCAATACTAAATCAAATATTCTAAAATGATTGAAGGTTGCTCTAAAAATGATAGAGAAGGTTGAACAAGGCGTTTTCACATATACTGGCAAATGTTGACTGCAATTTTCCAAGATGTGTTTGGCCTCTGGCCTCTTAACATTTTTAACAGATGTCTTATCTCACTAACAAATCATTAGCAAAAACATTGTTATCAGAATGTTTCTTGCTAGAAAGACATGAAACAACAGAACTAAGGTACACAATTCAAAAGTTTGATTCAGGAAGCACTGAAACTCAGGATTAAAGATGTAAGGATAATTCTAGCAAAGTGTTTCTACATTTCTCCCTATTACCCCTCTCATTTTGTTGCAGAGGTGTCTGCTATTATCGAGTACTAGTCACATGCCATACGAAATTTGACATCAGTCCTTCAAATTTTTTAAAGGTTTGGTTATTTCAGTGAATTCTTAAGTACCACACTCTATCTTCTGCAACTGGTTTGAAGGCTTTCTAGGAAATAACTTCAGAAATGTAAGCACGCTCTTTCTAGCTTTGTTTTAGCACATGTATTTTTATTAAGCAATTACAGCTGACTGGACTTGTGTGCAACATGAAATGACAGGCAGAAAACATGAAGCACATGTGAGGAAGGATGGGGTTGCATGTATCAAAAAAACTAGGATAACAGATAAATGTCAGGAACTGCAATACTGTCTAGTCCTCAGAGAGGATGAGAACCAGAAGAAAAAAAGGAAGCCAGAGAAAAGCAAGGGGGCTGCAGAGGAAGGCACATTAACTGGAGTGTCAGTGATGAATACCCTCCATATAAAAATCTGGGTGGACTGAAAAGGACCAATATGGGAAGTGAAGACAGTGGTCCCATTAAGTGTTCATCACAAATGAATGACCTAAAACAGAGCCGCATAGTTACAAGTTTTGCATCACACAACTGTTGCCCTTCTCCAAAATCCTAAAAACTGCCATGTTCTAGGCAATGCAGAAGGTAGACCTACTCAGTTAGCTCCCCATAGAAATCCAAGCCAAGTGTGTGAGAAAAACGATACAGTTAATTCTTTAACTTTCCATGCTGCTTCCAGGATTTAAAGCCAACACATTCCCAAGATTATAATTCTTCCCACCCCACATTTCTCTTTTAACAAAACAATGGATGTACCAGCCAAGACATTCTTCTTCATTCTTGTTCCTAACATCTTTAAGATTTTTTAAAAGCAGAGGCAGGAAATTAAGGAAAATTCCTTGGGGAAAGTTAGATCTATAAAGTTTGTTAAATCAATCTTCCTCTTCATTACAGATGCATAACAGGATTTTACTCATTTGTTAGTGTGAACACAGGCAAATCATGCAGCCACAATTGTGCATACAGCAAAAGGAACCCTATCCAATACTGAGTGTGCCACCAGCAATGGGCAACCTACTCCAGTTTGCTCCAGCACAAGCAAGGTGTATTCTGAACAGGGAAGCTCATCTCTAGGGATGAGCTCCCATGTTTGCCTACCAGCTGTTCCCCCTCATTCACATCAAGGAACGTTCCCAACATTCTTTGAGAGAGCTGGAAATAGAGATTTATGTGGATTTTAAATGTGAGGCAGAAGGGCAGGATAAGCTGGGTAGAGATACCAGACAGGCAAGTCTCAAGCCATGTATGGCTGTGAGATTTGAATGGCTGATTTCATTTGACTAAGACACTTTCAGCAAAATAAATTAGCTGAGACTGACAATATTCAACAGCAAAATTAGTAACTTTTACTAAATATAATAGCCTTCTGAGATAACCTATTACCATAGGCCAGTATCAAGGTGACAAAGGCATGAGCTATAAACTGCAAGAAGAAAAGAAAGGAAAAAAACCAGAAACCTTCTTTTTAGTCACAGCTGAGCAAAGCTGTCTGGGCCTTTGTTGAAAATGCTCGCATCAGAGACAGCCAGCAATCTCAGAGCTGTGATCACAGCTGACAAGACAGACAGGTTCCCAGGGCACAAGTTACACTCTCCAAATGGCTATTTGCCCATCCTCCCTTCGGTCATCTCTACTGACAGAAGCATATTTGCTTTGCTCTCAATTACAATCCAGAAAAGAAATGTAACTGTAATTTCTGGGTTTAGTATATCACTTACAAATTATCAGGTCTACATATGCCAGCTGAATTCAGGAATTTATCAATTTTTTTTTTCCCTGAGTAGGCAGTTGTAGACTGTATCAGATGCTTTCCTTAAGTCTCTGTAAACATGATCCTTGGGCTTTCGATTTATGTGACAGCTCTTCAATACCACTTCCCGTGGTGTAGAAATGGATGCTGTTTCAGTAATGACCATACTGATGCAAAATAAGATTAACTCGTGAAATTTGAGGTTTTAGTGTTTTCATGATTACACTGTTACATGATTTTCTAACTCAGCGACATTTACATGTATCATTAGCAGACCTGAAACACTTCTTCCCTTCTTTCGATCCTGATTAACCCATTATAAGTACAGTAACCTAACTTTATTTGCTGTAACCAGGACATCTGACTGGCAATTGTATTTAACCATCCTGTGTGTCCATTATATTATCATCTATTGCAATTAAGGCCTTTTTTCTGAGTGGAGGGACAACATTCTAGGAGAGGGAAGTCTTTGGGATTTATCTCCCACACTCAGCAGTGGTTCAACACTGTACAATAATCTTCCACATGCATTTTACAGAGAAGTTTTGTTACTTATTTGCAATTACAGTATAGAGACTTAGCTTTTCCTTTTTTTAATGTTCCACAGTTTTTCTTGAGCAACACATTCTGCATTGCAATGAAAAAAAACTATGCAACAAGAAAAAAATTAACTGTAACTATTTTAAAATCTAAAATCTCTTGCAGTTAACCATGATTTATAACATGAAACTACAAACAAAAATACAAACACAGGTGTGAAATGCTTAGCTGGAAAATGTTGGGCTATAATGGAAAACAGTATTTTTCAAAGAGAAGCTATGCAGCAATATAGCCAGTCATGGTGAAAAATGATTTCGCATTGATACATCTGAACCATTGTAGCATGATAAAGAGGTCCTTCCTACCTGCCCATGCTCCCTTCAACACTCCAAGCATTCAATTTCTAACAGTACTGTTGACCAAAGAAATAACTTCTCCTTGTTTAAGTTAATTCATCAAGAAAGATTTTAGGAAACCATTTTAGAAAGAAGGCTTCTTAGAAGAAT
This sequence comes from Hypotaenidia okinawae, assembly GCA_027925045.1. Lineage (NCBI taxonomy): Eukaryota > Metazoa > Chordata > Aves > Gruiformes > Rallidae > Hypotaenidia > Hypotaenidia okinawae. Next base: position 17,299,713 of record BSDF01000005.1, on the reverse strand, counting down.
TGTTAAATATTTGCCTAATGGTTTGAAAATGAAATGCCAGCTAAATGTTTGTCTGCACTGTCAAACTTTGCGTTTGAGAAAATAATCTATCTTGGCCACAAAACCAATAAATATTACTAATAAAAATAGCTTTTGGAAACTATTCAGTTGGCTTCCTTTTGTGATTTTCTTTTTCACTGCATGAGAAAAACATAGAAGGATGTAAAATAAATGTTTCTTTGTATCTTTTCATAATTTATCCAACGCGTCCCATGCTATCCCGGCAAATTTATTATCTTCCTCACTTTTAGTCTCATAGATACAGCTTCTGTAAACCAATAAAAAACACCCCACTGTCGGGTGCATCTTTCAAAAATCTCTTTTGCCTCTTTCATTCTTAGACTTGCCCAGTTGTTGAAGGTTCCTTTGCCTCCCGGAAAAGAATCATATCTGATTATTATTATGTAATAAATTTCACTGTAATTTTGTTAAGATGACCCTACTCAAAGTCCACAGATTACTTCAAACTCACCTATGCTGACACCAGTTGTTTCATATCAATTAAAAGTAGCCTTTTGCCTACTGGTAATAAACAGGTAAAAATATAAACAGAAATATACAATGAAGCTACAAAGGTATCTTTAAACATCAATTACCACAAAGTGGTTCTCAACGTAATTCGTCATGATTTCTCAAATTATGACCTAACAACCATTTTTAGTGATCATACAGAGATACAGTGCAAAAAGAGTGAAATATAGAGAAATTCACACCAAGCTAATATTTCTAGTTCAGTAACATTTGAGCTAAAAAAGGTGCCATTTGCAATGAGTTATCAAAGATGACTGTATAATTTACATCCTTCTTTAAAAAATAGCTAAACTGTGTATAATAACAAGAAATTAACGGTCTATTTCAATGCAATTTTTGTAACGTAGCATGCTACTTTTTCTTTTACATTATTTGATTTTTCCAACAAAAATGTACTAAAAACCATTATGCGTATTTTTTCTGTTCATTGATAACAACAAAGTATTTGGTTTTATTTATGCTGGTGGAAAGGCAAAGAAGGAATAATTCCTCAATTAAAAGGGTAAATGGTATTTTGCCACATGAAATATTTCAGTGACAAAATAAGCACTCTTAACTCAGCGCCTCAGCGATTTATATATAATATAGCATAAGGTGGCTTGGATTATTAGCTCAATATACTTAACACTGATTTCCCAAGACCACACATACTCAAGAAATTTTTTAAAGCCTCTGAAAACCAAACCAAAAATGCCATTATCATTCCACTGTTGAGAGAAGTTGCATTTGAGAAGTGAAAAGGAAACTCCTCCTGTTAGAGGTCATCTTGGCACTAGGGATACACGTTTTTAATAACCAAGGATATGTTGCCGTTAATGCACAACATGCTGAGTTGCAAAACGCCCTCAATTTCAGTCACCTTTAACTCAAAATTTTACCTAGTGAGTTCAGTAATTTCAAGATTGGGCATCAGAGTAACACATGAGAGAAATGTAAAAGAAAGAAACTGGCTGGGAAAAAAGAAAAGAAAAAACCTCCTCAAACGAACTTTTTCATTTCAAGGAATATTCCTAACTTAGTTTCATGATCACTTCTTAGACATTGCTTTTTCTCTCACAGTATTTTTATATAATCCACTAGCTAAATAAACAAAGAAATAAAAAACCTTACACATTTGTAAGCAAAAATTGGTGAAGTGGAAAAAATTTTCAAAACCTGTTTTCTGCAAGTAGTTTATACTAACTGAACATACTGTTCCACAGGGAAAAGAAATAAATTCCCACTTAGCTTCAGAATCTGTAAACGCAAAGTTACAGATTACAAATTCACTGTTTTTACAAGTAAAATACTACAGTGTTAATCACTATTTCCATGTTTACAATATACAGTTGTTGAAAGCTCTTTTGACAAGATATGGCTGAATACCACTTAATACTGCATTTCAATTCATCTAACATTTAGCTCAGAAACAAGAGTAAGTCTTAAAGAACTCTGGCAGTTCATCAACTTCAACTCAAAAAAAAAAAAAAACCCCTTAAAAACTTTCATGATTAAAGATGCTTTGTAAAATATGTTAAATTTAAACGAAAGATTTCACTGCTTTTGGAAGCTGAGTCTCTGATACACTTGGATTTGATTTCTGACACTCAATATTGAAATGGCTTGAAAATTAATGTTTCTGTTTTAAAACACACTGTATATTTATCCATCCACACTGCATAACACCCATCTGTATCAGATTTCCAAGCTACCCTACATAGCAGTGATCATCTTTCAGAAATGTGGTTTGCTGTTCTATAGTGAAAATCCTCAATATATTTCAAACATCGATTGCTTTAAAAATTATTTTCTTTTACAATGGATATTAAAAACAGGCTACTGTATAAATATAAGAGGACAGAATTCCTTTGTTTGGAATGAGGTCCTTCTGTCTCATTTCACATAAAAAATGATCTGAATATTAAAGTAATGTAAAAGTGTCCTAGCAAATATCAAAGACTCCTTCAAATGGGCTGCAGTGTCTTCATATAAGTCTGTCTCTGAGGCGTACAGAACCATTACAGAATTCTTCTGCAATTAGACCTCTCCTCTAATGTCAATATTGCTTCAAACTGCTCTTTTCCTATTCCCATTTCTTTAAAATGATACTCCATAGTACTTCTGACTACAATTCTCTTATATCATTAGCACTGCCAAAATTCTTCTCCAAGCAACAAAAGGATTCCTTCAATTTCCTCATCTTGGCTTTCAAGTCTTATTTTAGCATGGTATTTCATACTCACGCCTGGCAACTTTGTATTTCTTCTCCATCAACAATGGAGCATAAGGACATAAAGAAATCCTGTCTGTGAAACTCGTATCTCAGAAATCCTATTTGCATAATCCACTTTTCACCAAATAGCTCCATGTTTCTTCCTCTCTCCATTACTCTTTTTCACACTTTGGCCTTTTCATCCAATATGGCCTTCTTGATCCTTATTCCTTGTCAATCCAACTTAAAATTCCTTCTTGAGTTTTAACAGATTTATTCCTCACAAATCTAACAATGCCAACCCTACCCTCATTCTCATCAGCCTTGGAAAAAATTGGCCGTTCTCTACTGCCCTTCTTCATTGTTTTATGAGGTCCAGCATCTCCTGTGCACATTGTAAGTGCTGGCTCCCTTCTTCACTACTCCCTCCAGTGCATGATTTTCTAAGTCTTCTCTCAGTTTTACTGCCCACTCAACATTATTCAATACCCTCGTCACTGAACTTCTCATGCTACAACTTATTTTAAAATTCTTATTTACAACCACGCCTACAAATATTTTTATGCTATTGAACTACCTTCCAAGAAAAGCCACATAATTCTCTGTCTGCTGGACATTTTTATCACCTTATTCATGTTTTACTGGCTACTTTAAATTCAAATGGGTGAAGTTGTTCTCAACTTTCTTACAGCAATACCATATCTCCTCAACTTTCCTTGAATATCTAATCTCTCTTAATTATTCACCATAAAAGAAATTTTGTTATATGCATGACAGTGTGTCATCTCCTTTCTGTCACCCTTTTTCTTTCTTGGAGCTGGCACAGTGCTTAGTTTTGGATTCAGTATGGGAACACTGTTGATAACACACTGATGCTTGAGCTGGATAGTTGCAGTGCCTACACTAAGTCAGGGACCTTTTAGCTTCCCTCGCCCTGCCAGGGGTACAAGAATCCGACCCAGCAGATACAACTGGGGAAGTGAGCTGGAAGGTGGGATGTCTGCACAGAAACAGACTGGGCATTACACTTGTGTGTCACTTACATTACTGTTGTTGTTATTCTTTTCCTTTCTTGCCCAATTAAACTATTGTTACTTCAACCCACTGGTTTTGGGTTTTTTCTGTTCTCCTCTCCATCCCACTGTGGGGAGGAGTGAGCAGGCAGCTGCATGGTGCTCATTTACTGGCTAGGGTTAAACCATGACACTCTCATAACGTAACACACACGGTAGTAAATCACATCAGTATCTGTTGCCAGTATTATTACTTTGACATCTTTTCCCTTTCTGTTTCCTTGAGAATGGTTCTTTACTTTGAGGATCCACTGTCATGTCATTTTGTCTTCTTTAACAGCTGTATTTTATTAATGACTTAAATATATATTCCTATAATAATAGGGATTACACATCATTCACTTAATACTCAATGCATATCTGTGTTTTTCTCATATAAAGAAAAACAAAGTCAAAACCAACAAAATCACCACTGCCTTTTTCCATAACAAATATGGACTTAGAGCAAACGATAATTTAAAAATTACCGAAAAGAAAAGAGAGGACACAAGCAGCAGTCAAGTTTGCACATTGCCTTGCTTTTGTTTGTCAGTATAAACTGACATGAAAGAATTAATTTTCTGACATAATTTTTGTTTCAGTGAGAGAACAATCAAAACTGAGGTTTGTTTTATAAACATGAACACACAGCAGCACACATTAGTGCAGTCCTGTCTCACTCTGTGACCTCAATGCAAGAAACAACACTGACCTGTCCGGAGTACAGGAAACATTCCTACACCCTGTCAACACCTACCTAGTTTGGCACCAAACATCAAAGTCATCCCGGCATTTGCTCATTTCTGGTGAGTGACAAGCCAATGACTGGCAATGCAATGCTTTCTGCTGACTAAAACAGACATCCTTACTTTTGAAAAAACACTCAGGCTCTTGAAGATGGTCTTGAATATAAGCCAGTCCTCCTTTTAGGAGTGTAGGAACATGCTACCTGTACTAGTTGTGCTTTTGCAAGCCCTACTGAAACAGTCTCTGTAAAGGTCCCAGCAGTATACTCCGGTGACCTCAAAGATGAAATGTGCCTATACATCTGGGGGTCAATCTGCTATCCAAACAAGACTACAGACCTGCCTATTGGTGCAACAATGAAAACAGGCTAGGGAGCATAATACAGTGCCATTTATCGGCTCTTAGCAGGGCATGTGCTGATCACAGCAACTATGTTCGTTCATCAGGAGTGTTCATAAAAAACCATGTTCTGTGATTATATAATGCTTTGGATTTTTTCAGAATATTTCAATCTTTGTACGTGAACTAGCACAGTGCTTTTCTAATTTCAACATCGTATCCCAACATTAATAAAATGCACTATACCTAAAATTAAATATAAGTTTTCGTGCTGAGTAGAGGTGACTGTTTTGAGTGCATGTTACAAGCCAAAATCCGGAAGTGATATGTACATGTGGTAAGAGAAGTGAAATAGAAACCATAAAGGCACATTGCTTAACCTGACTGAAAATTACACAAGTTGAATTATCTAAGAGCATCTTGTTTAACGAGATTTTAGACTGATTATCCACATTCAGAAATTCTATTAGACTAGATTTTCATTTTAAATTTGTGGGCATAATTAGACACACAGACAAATACTGTATATGTGTTTACGCATAATGTGTGAAATATATAGGTAGTAATATCCAACTCCAAATCTAGTTCTCTATCTCATGAGAAATTTAGAACTTGGTTCAAGGAAGGCAGCTGTTCCATGGATGTATCTGATTTCAGTCTGTGTAGTATCACTGCAGTCATACATTAAATAAAACACAGCTGGGGCATGCTCCACCTATTTCACCACTCTCTCTGCTGTTTAGCACTAACATCTGTTGAAAACAAACTTTAAGAAATAGATCATGAAAAAAACTATTTTAAAATATTTTGCTCTGGAATAAGTTTTGCTTAGTCGTAAAGAAAACCTCACATATATTCAATTAGGTTTTAATTATGAGATTTATACCTACAGTTGAAAGAAACTTGCTCCCTGAAGGCTGTAATAACATTATTTTGCAATAATATTATTACAAATTGTTTTCATTTCTTATGACTAGATTAGTTCTGTACTTTTTGCCAAGAGATGGTGTAGTTGTGCAGTTTATCTTCTCACTGATAATCATGGAAACAAAAATAACTTCTTTGGTTTAAAATATTATTATGAATTTTGTACAAATGCCATGCAAACTTAAAAATTAAAGTTAACTAGACATACACGATGATTTTAAGAAACTGAGGGCAGACATATGTGATGGTTTTAAGAAACTGAGGGCAGTCTGTAATGTATTACAGCCAACTATTTAAGCATGTTTAAAACTATATCCTCACAGAGCTGCACCTTTTAATGGTTGCAGCCATGAAGCAATTGTTCTCTATGTAGAAAGTTTGTTCATCAAAATTCCTGAGTCAAGTGTATGTAACAATGTTACAGACAAAATCTATGCTTCCCTATAATTCTTCTTCTCTTTAGCTTCTCAATTTCTAACATATTAATGGGGAATATTTTGTATTAAAAATATGAATCTATTTCTTAAGGTGCACTTCAAAATAATTCACTTATTCAAATTAACTAAAAAAATTAAAATACATTTCTGTCTGTATGAACTTTCTGATAGTGGTCAGTGACATAAGAATTCATAACCTTCCCCCCAAAATTCACAAATAGGAATTTGTTAACCATCTTCTATATTCGACTTCTTGAGAACTAAGAAGTCTGGTAAAAATAAAAGTTTATATAGTAGTAAGAATTGAAAAGTTACATATAAAATATATTTCAAAAGTTTAAGAATTCCAAATCATTAGTGTGGGTTTTCATTTAAAAAAACAACCTTTACTTTCAATTTCCTTTTATATTTAAAAAAAAGAAACTAAAAACCCCAACCAGCTAGATCTTAGTACTTCACAATATACTTTATGGCTATCCCAAAATAGAAAGCTGTCTAAAAGACATGAATTGATGAAAAAAGTTAAGACTGCAAGAGATACATCCAAATATGAAGTTGGAAGTGTGCAAAGGGCCATAAGTTAACCCAAGAGATAAAGCAAGCATATGCAGACAGCAAGTACCGAATCTTCACTCAATATGTTACACAGATTATAACATTATAACTTTTCTTCTTTAACAAACCCACTTAATCAAGCTTTCCTCTCATAAGTATTTTTAAATATGGGAGTTTTAGGCTTCTCTAATAATCTTAATGACCAAGGATTGTATAGAAATATACCTTTCATTGCTTTTATGAAATTCATTAGATAAAAATTGCTGCTCAACTCCTCACTAGCTTCAAGAGTCAAATGCCATACGATGAACCACAATGGGATACATTTGGATGCAAAACTAGCTTCCTAATACACACATTGAGCACAAAATTTTTTTTGTAGTTTACAAAACCTATCAAGGCTCTAGACCAATTAAGTATTCAGCTTGCTTCAACAGTGCATATACTACAGTATCTAAAAGCCATTTTTCTGATTAGCCAGACCACTCTGGAGTTTACTTCTTGTCGGAATGAAACATAGCATCTGTACTTTTAAATTTTTGCCTCTACATAAAAGGAAAATTTTCTCCAAAATACCATAGCTAGCTCAAGAAGGCTCTTCTATTTCTGTTTCATTATTTTCATTATTTTATCTTTCTATTTCTGTAACATTATTCATGTTACATTAATAACACTATAATATTAATAAAGCAAATCATGTTGCTATAATGCCTATTCTTTTCTTCTCAAATTGTCATTTTAAAAATATTTCTGTAAGCTCTACTGTTATTCTTCTAAATACTAAATCAAAGAAAGAGATATAATCCGTGTGGGATAAGCCTTTTTCCTTTAACCATACATGAATCCAAAGTAAAATCCTTTATGCTATTTTCATTTGGGTGTGACAGACTTCAAGATTTAGAATTGCCTTTCATCACTATATTAGATAGTGCAAACATTTAGATAGTTCTTAACTATAAACTGTTTATTACATAAGAGAGAAATGCACTTAGAAATACAGCAGGACACATTTTATCTTAGCATATGATTGTCAGAGTCTTTACTGCAGCTAGCTTCAGGGTATAGATAGTGATGTACTGGCTAAACCAGACGTATACAAAAAGGAATAATATATGAATCTGTTAATATTTGCTGCTGGCAAGCTTGTGTGTGATTTCCAGTTTCTGGAGCAGAGGTCTGGCACATATACATATGGAATGAAAGGGTGGGATATTATGGATATGGAAAACTTACCTTAAGTTTGAAAGGGGAATATAGTATATTTGGATATCTTTCATCTTGTATTTACACAAGAAATTTCCAGATGTAGCCAGACTGCCCTCTTCAAAGCATGAAGCATGTTACATACTTTTGGGAAATAGGAAGATTTGCCTGCTGTTCAGCTGTAGTAGTGATATTTAACTTAAGAACAGTCATTATAAAATGTTTCTATTAAATATTGACATTGCACTGAAATAATTTTAATGCTGTTAAAATACCAATATAAACCCTAAATTCTATATAAGCAAAACCAAAACAAAATACTCAATTATACAACTGAATATTCCATGGCTTAAGTAATTAATAAAATCTAGCTGATATATGAAGAGGTAATCCTGAAATGCTCTGCTAAACCTGATGCCACTGACATGTGATGGTCTTTGCCAGGTAGAAACTGTATCTAAGAAGGCATATGCACACTAGCAAACCTTTCCAGCAGACATAAGAGATTTCAAGAATTTACTACTGAAAGCTATGTCTTTGGCATGTCAGCTTATGCAAAAGCATCCTGTAATGGTACAAAGATCCAACAATCTCATCTTCCCAAAGCATGGGTAAAGTCCTAAAAAGACCTCCTAATAAATGGAGAAAATATTCACAGCAAGTCTCAGACCTTAGTACTAGTTTTCATTACTCAGTCTTGACATCGTCAGCTGTAAAACCCATCAAGAACAGCAAAATACTGTTTACCAAAAAATTCTGAATAAGATCTGGGCTCAGATTCCCATACCAAAGCAAAAGGGTCATCCTATTGAAAAAGAAAAGGAAAAAGAAAAGGAAAGGAAAAGGAAAAGGGAAAAAAGGAGGAAGTCTCTTACATGATCTTTTTGCATTGTCTAAATATTTGTCCCTAGTCATACAGTATTTCTTCAAAATGTCTCAAATACTTGGAAAACTTTTTAATCTCTGAAAATCCTACCTTAAAACATCATACTGCACACCACAAAACTAAAATTACAAAAAGCCTTTCAAAGCAAACAATCACTAAATATAGAAATGTATTTATCTTGTATCTATAAATCATGCAATTATTTGGAAAACACTTTTAACACAAGTATTAGTAATTAACATGTACAGAGCTTAGATCTGCTTAACTTCAACTGAATACTGCAACATCCCACTTTTCTTCACCATGCATTTTGAGGATAGGGTGGCTTAAGGGCATGTGGAAAAGAGGTTACAGGGATTACCACTTGATCACACCACTTTTGGGGATACTCATGTGGACAGTATGGTAGTATAGTGTTGGTTTCATTATTATTGTGCATTTTAAGTTCTGTAAAATCACTTTGAGCTTTAGCTAGGTCATCTAGAACTAATCCAAATACATTAATTATTCCAGCAATTTAAAATCAAAGCAGCATTTTTAAAACCAGGAGGAAAGTGGGATATTGCACTACCAAAGCAATAGTTCAACAATACTGCAGTAGATGCTCACTTTTGGGCAGGAAATACCTTAGGAATGGAGTTAAACATATCAGTAGGTCTTTAATGACCTAGTAAAAAAATCAAAGTTAATCATTAGTTATAAAAATCTTTCCCTGAGCACTGAAACAATTTGTTTATTGAGAATAACATTACGTTGAAAATCATAAAGCCTTGCATCTTTCCTGTTCAGATTCACTTTCCATAAAAAGATAAACCTATTACAGATATAGCTGTCAAAACCAATTCTTTACTACTTGCAGTGCAGCCATTACATAGCTAAAAGCTTATAAAAATTACTCAAGGTTTCTTAACAGACATTTAATACAGCTAGAAAAAAAACCAGACAAGATTTTAGGTATATACCTGTTTTCTTAAAGGCATTTAAATGACACCACTATTCCTTATAAACTCCTGCCTCCCCAATATCCTTATTTTTTGTAACAAAAATATGCAATGATGTACCATAAAATATGTGACGTGTGAAACTGACAAACATGACTCAGGTTGTGACATACATAGTCGTTTATGTAGTCCTGGGCAGAAAAGATGGAGGGAAAACTGACATAATAGGTACCCTCATCAAGTGGTCTAAAAGACAAATAAATGATAACTAAAAGGTTTAGCTTTCTCACCCTAATAAATCCTATTGAAATCAAGGGAAAAAAAAAACAAAACAAACTTGATCCTTTCCTGTTTTGTGTGAGAAATCGGGAGAGCTTTTCTGTTTATTAAATAGATTCCTACCAATTTTAAGTCACAATGCATTTTTAACCTATCCACCAACTGTACTAATAGTCTTTACAAAAATTACTTCAGTCTGTCCCTATCTGAATGAAAGAGATACTCCCACTTCCACACAGGAGCACTGAGCACACAGAGGATTACTGATTACAGAAGGCATACTTCATTCTCAAGAGCAAAGTCTGCCTCCATGGATCAGCTAGCAAGACCATTATAACTGGTCCTCCAAAAAGCACTGAATGGGGAAAAATAGGCAAGATGTGGAATTTGAGGCTATCTGAATTGCAGGTAAATCAGGCGGTTTTACTGCACTGTCCTATGAATCAACAATTTTCAAGGTCCTGTCTTAGTTTGACCACTAATACTTTCCAACTATCCATATTTGCCAGGCACCTCTCCACATCTCAGAGCATTTAAATTGAGGGAGTTCTAATGTGTTATGTTATGATTGACTATTTCACACTATTGTTTCCACTATCCATTGGAAGTTTGAAGGAAGTTATTTATTATGTTCTTTGAAGCTGTTATTTTAAGCCAAGTTGACAGTGTTCATAATATTTCAAATAAGCTGACAGATCGTTCTGCTAATGTGCACTGTAAATGCAGATGTACGTGAACCTTAAAGAAAAACCATGCACTGACAAAATAACGTGAGAAAATAACACAGATTTATGACAAAACAAAAAAATCCTCTGAGGCAGGTGATTATAATGGATCATGATCATGCTGAGGAAGTTTGGAGAAAGGCAAGGCAGAGCTGGAATGCATTTGGCTAACTTCAGCATTAGCAAGTTACCAATGTCAGTGTCATGAAGACAAGTCTTCCTCCGAAAGTTCCAAAAGTGTTTTTACTCTCACTACATACAGCTGGGAGATTTGGAATTGCACCAAAAAAACCAGTGGAAGCAGAAAACTGAATGAAACACTCCTGGTGTGTGTTGCAAGTCAGAACTAAAGAAAACTAAAGATCATGCACCATAATCACTCCCACAGCACAACATGATTATGGAAACCCCCAGATACTGAGGTGGCTTCTAAGTGGCTTGTAAAAACAACGAAATCATGACCCTAACTTACAATAAACATCTATTTTGACTTCAGCGGTAATGATAAAATGTGGGTTGGAAAAGATCATCTTCCTTTTCTAAATAATAAAAAAATATGTAATTATAAAATATTCTAATACCTGTAATTATAAAATAGTAATTACAAATTGCAATTATCGAAATATTTATTTAATCACTCCATTCTGGGCCAAATTCTACACTACTGAGCAGCAAACACAAGTGACAGCACAGTGGTGACTGGGATGCCACCACACAACAGGCTGATTTTTAATTTGGCCTTTAACAGACACATCAGTAGGATCCCTGTAGTCAGATGTAATGCTATCAAGTTGTGTGTGCAGCCAAGGACAGTAAACATATAGCCAGCATCAGGAACTATGGCTACAGTGGCCAAGAAAGATTTCTGTGACTTTTGTCAAGGAGCTTCTGCCACCATGTAAAGCCACATGGTCTTTATCAACACCCCAGAGGAAAAGTGGCCTCCTACCAGCACTGCAGGAGTGTGTGCCTGCCTCTAAGGAGCATCCCTTGCTCTAGGAAAGGACGTTATTAGTCCTTTCTTCCTATCTGGGTGCCTCCTTCTGCCCTTCATACTGCTGCTTCCATGACCTTTCTATAAGAAAGCAGGGGCTTTCTGTTTTCCCTGAAGCAAAGAGAAACTTGTCTCTCTCTGAAGTGGGCCCTGTGTTTGACAGGATTTTTGACTCCTATTAAAAAAAAAAAGTGTCTGAAAACCTTCACAAACTGCCGCAGAATAGGTACTATGGATAGTATGCAGTATGCACCATAGCATCTGCTAGGAACATCTTCCTGGATTTAGTTTGTGGTGTTACTGTGAAATGCAGGAAGAGTGGGATAGACATTCAACAACAGGGTTGAAATGTCTTTTCTATTTTGGCTTAAATGCAAAAATAGATTCAGACAGTCAAAACAGACAATTATCATATCTACTAAGTTACAGCTAACTTTAAAACTTTCTGAATGTGTCCTTTTTCCTGCTGCACATGTGCCAAATCCATAGTCTAAAATAACAATGCCAGAATAATTCCGAACTGATCAAGTCTAAGAAATCATAGCAACTATTTTCAAAACCAAGTGATTTTTTTCACACAATACAACTTTCTCAAGTTAAGCACAAATGTATTAATTTTGACTTGAAACAGAGCTGTATTGTAGTACAGCAAAATTTCATGCATACAGCTCTACACTTGTTTCCTAAAAGTGTTTTATTTGCTGCATGGGAATTAAAATATTTCCTTTTTAAAAAATCAGAATTTAATATTAAAATTATATATTTCCTCGATAAGGTTAACCCTCATCTCTTGATTCTCCACAGGTTTTCCTATTTTCTTGTGTCACCTGCAGTTTGTATCCCTAAAACGGTACCACTTTGTCATGACTTACCCTTTTTCTTGTTCACCTTCCCAAGCATCTCTGCATCCTGTCAGGCCAGTAAGTGCTTTCATAATTTTAGTGCAGGAGTCAATCCCATCCTCTTTCTAAATTCTACTTTGAACATGTTATTTTTCTTTTTTCTTTTTTTCTTTCTTATCCCTTCTCCACATCCCAAACATAATATGAAGACGTTTTGTGTGTTTCAATTATTTCATCAAGATGCCCTTTGAAACACTGGATTTTAACTACACACAGACTTTCACAGGCTAGCAGCATTTTTAACAGACTAGCCACCAAATAAAACAATTTACCCTGTTCCTTTACACAAAAATCTTGCACATTTCTTAATGACATTTACAAAAGCAAAGGCAAAAATTTATTTGGGCTTTAGAAATACCAAATCCAAGGACACTACCAACTTCATTTCCACTAAGAAATCACTTCAGTCGTGCATTGTTATACAGGGGTCACCAGTTGGAAATTGCACAAGATGAACAGGATATATCTTTAAATTATTCATAATCACCTTAAGCTACACTCAATCAGCATTGCAATATGTCATCTTATAGACACAGAAAAGTTCAAAAGGAAAAGCACATGAAAAAGCAGACTACCAAGAGCACTATTGTTAAAACTACACCAGAAAGCTTAATATTTCAATACTGTATATGTTAAAATAAACAACATACACAGGTGATGAAAGCCAGTCTCTAAAAAATTTATTATTCTGTTAGAACAAGTTTACACTTAGGATGAATTCTCAAGCTTCATGCCATTAGGAAGTTTTACTGGGTTTATAGTGGAAATAAAAACAGAAATAAAAATAGATGACAATCACAAAATGCAGGCTGTACTTTGAATATGATCAACGGGCTTTCTTGTCCTTTTACATCTATAGATTTCCTCTTGCCTCTAGCAATCAAATTTTATTCAGTCTTCACTAAAAGTTCCCTAAATTACCTGTTGTCCGTTTTAAAATCAAATGTTTTGAAAGATGAACAGACTAACTTGTATTAGTTCAGTATTATTTCTCCAAAGCCATTCTATTGGAATTGTACAGCTTTCCAAGATTTATGATGTCATTTTGATTCAAACGATCCTGCCTGTAATTAAACTCAACATTGCAAAATTAAACTCTTGGAACTGGACTGGTTTGTACACTACACAAAGCAACACAGAGCACTGATTGCTCTAAGCTTTGAATTGTAAAGTAGTAGAAAGAATTTTACATATTTGTTTTTAGTTAGATTCATAACAACAGGAAATTCCATTTTAATTTCCATATGAACAGAAGAAATGACAGAGTATATTTCATGATTTTAAAGAATTTTAAATAGTTTCCATTCTGACTCCTTCTGACCACACTGCATTTATGTAAACTGTTCAAATTTGCCTCAGTGTTAATTTATAAAAGTTGGAGAATGTAACAGCATTTGGTATTTAATGCTAGTACCCTTATTCTCATCCATGTGAATGCTAAACCCCTCTACCTATTATCTAGATAAATACTTAATTTCAGTGTGCAGTTTTATGAGTTACTGTTTAATGTAATCAATACTGCAAATCAATTATGGAAATATAGATTTTTTTAAATGCATAAGAACCAACAAGAAATTGCCGCTTTTTGCACAGGCATTGCATTAATGAGTAACAGCCTAAATACAGATATGTGGCCACCCTGCCACCAGACTGACAAGAGATTCCTTAGTGTTTTGAAGTGAACAGTAGAACACTGAATGACCAGTACTGAAAAGGAAGAAGAAATATTAAATTTTGCCCTGAAGTTTTTGAGGGTAGGATTGGTGGGGGTGAATAGAATGTAAGTGAAAAAGTACCAGAATTCAATTTAACAGCTTCAGCATTTAACATTTGTTGCATTAGAAGCATATATTGTTATCAAAAATGAACTTACACTCATATTCCTATCCCAGATCTGGATGGAGCCATCTTGACAGCCCGCTGCAATGAGTTTACCATCTCTGCTGTAAGTGCATGTTGTAGGAATCACCCGTTTCCCTTGAACTGATCTTGGTTTAAATACGCTTTTGTGCTTTTTTTCATTGTTGACATCCCATGTCCGCACAGTTCTGGAAAAAGGTTTAAATAAAGAGTTGTTTCAGATAGTTAATAGATGTGAAGTAATTCTTATCACACACCCTTTTTGGCCTAAGTGGCACATAGTATCATTCAAATAAAGTTAAAATGGCAAAATATCATTTATGATAACGGTATGGCAATCATGAAACTAACATGACAACACTCCAAGAAAGAAACATTGTATTTACCAACATGCATGTAAAGATTAAAAAAACCCAAACTTTAAAAAATAACTTCTTTCCAAATGCTTTTATAAATATATAAAATTATTCGAAACTAGACAAAGGAGTGAAGCTTAACACACAGGCACTACACAGCCTCCACTGTCACTGGACATCAGAAAACATGAAAGCAATGAGTGCTTTACACGATTTAAGCAAACAGATATGAATGCTTATACAAGTTTGTTAACTAAACAGATTGTCTTAATTGTTCTGACATGACAACAGCTGTCAAACTTGCTTTTAGCTGGCAGTATTGCAGTCTGGCTGGTTATTTTTCAGATTTTTATTTTAAACAATTAATTGCAATATTATTGCATTTCTCTTCCACTAATCCTGCAAGTCTTAGAGTTCTGTTGTAAAACAGTTCTTCAAATACATTATAAGGGCTCATTTATGTAATATTGTTTTCTTAAGTTGAGTTTTTCCCACACTATTAGCAAAACAAATACATCCTTTCTCTTTTTAATGGAAAAAGAATATCTGCTTGGACTTTCATTGTTTCTTAGATACACAAAAACATTCAGATGAGAGAGAACTCAAACACTGAGATACAGGTGGACTCTTTAAACTGTCTTAGATACAAATGTTTTCTGTCCATATAATATGTTGAGTTCTTTCCAGATAAAAATTCAAAAATCTTCTGGCATCTAATGAAGAGAAGAGTCTAAGGATTTGGCACAGGAAGGAAGACCATTAATTTAGGAAGAAAAAAATCACTAAGTTCTCAAGACAACCTCATTTGTTTAGACTATACAAACATTGCCTATGATCCAAGTGCACGTAACGCACTGGTATCCAGCAAAGGCTACAGGGCTCATACATACATACATATATAAAATTATATATAAAATTCTAGGATAAAACAGACAAGGAAATGAGCTGGACATAGCTCACAGAAGTTATATTTAATTATACATTTAATGACAATAATGAAAAATCAGTAATTGAAGTAGAATGAATCTACAGTTGTCCATAATAAAGTCAAGAGTAATCTTGTTTTTAAAAATCTTCAAATCTCGAATCTGTAAGGCATCACCTCATTTGGAGTTGTAGCATAAGACATTCAAGCGTTCTAAAGGTTGGGTTGGGGTTTGTTTATTTTTGGTTGTTTTGTTTTGTTAGATTATGATCTATTTTCTAGGGTCACTTAAATAAATCTATGCTTCTACATGGTGAAAGCTGCCCAGCAAAGTTATGTAGTTGCCTTTCTTGGAGTTATTGAAAACCTGTCTGGACATGGCTATGTGCTAGGTGCCTAAGCAATCCTTCTCTGAACAGGATGGTTGGATTAGAGGATTTTCAGATGTCACTTCTGTCCTCAACCATTATGGAATTCTGAGATTCCCCTTTTCCTCTTCATGCCTTGTCAATAACAATATACTCTCTGATCTTTCAACAGCCGCACTGACACTTTCTTCCATTCTGATCTGTACTCCAAATTTCAGTCTTTTACCAGACTCTTTGCCCCATAATATTCAATCCTTCCAGAATCTCAGTGGAATATCCTGTAACTCCATCTTTTCTTTCTCCTCTTGTGATAACCATCTCCTGCTGGAAAGTTACTTCCTCTCCTACAGTGCAAGTTTCCCTGGACTTCCTTGGTATATCCACTTCTCAGATGGTGTACTTAACTACATGGTTGTGTGCAGGGAAGTCTAAAGTCTGCCACCTCCTACTTGCCTTTTTATCTAAGTTGCCTCACATGGATCTTAGGCACAATTCCAAAAACTTCATTTCTCCTGTTTAAAGCCTTCAGTCTCATCTTTTTAGGGGTCACTGCCCTGTCAAAACTTCTACCATTTCACAATGCTATGGAATATGTTCAAACCTTCTTAGTCAGTTTACCTTTCAACTGTGAAGAAAGAAGTAACACGTGTATAGTTATCTGAGCTGCTGCTTCTGCTGCAGACAGTTGGCTACACTCCCGCACATGCCCTGTTAAAAATGCCAATATAGCCGACAGTACATGTTGAACAGCCCCTCAATGTTTCTTTAATATTCCCACAGTAAATGTCTGTTTGCTGTTGCCTTGCAGCTTTGGACATAACTACAACACTTTTCCAGTAAAATAAGTATTTTTTAAGAAATCATCTATATATTACAAATTGATCAATCATTCCCAGAGAGCCTTTAACTCCTGAGCCAAGACTGAGCTCCTTAATCTCTTCCCTTGCATCAGAGGAACATTTCCAATTTTTATTAAAAAACGGGCATCCTATTGCAAACACATCTGATACTGTGGACAAAATTTCAGCTTCCCACATGAATCAACTGACTTGCCACCATCCAAAACATTAGGAGTCATCTGTAAACGGTAACTTCTACATTTTCCTTCTAAGTAGTGATGGACGAGAAACATAGAGATCACCAAAGGACCTCACAGACACTGTTCTAAGGGTCTTCATCACACAGTGTAAGTATGACATAGACTTATTTGTTCTGACATTCCCCTTTTACACTCCATGCTCTGTCAATAACTATCTGAGCATCTCATCTCCTCTTTCCGCAGGCACTTTTGATGCTTCCCCAGCCATCTACTGTCTCCACTTGAAACTAACCTGAAGCCTTTTTCGAATCCCTTTTCCTCACAGCACCTAATACTTCTTAATATTTAACTCCACCCATTCTAGCCAGTGGCAAAGGGGTTTAAAAAGAAAGCAGCACAGGAAGTCAAACAATTTACCTACAGGGAATATGTCTTCAAACCGGCAACATGGCAAACAAATGCAAACTAAGGCTGCTTCTGTATTTTCTCTCCCCTTCTGCTACTGGTCCTCAATCACCATAGCACATCACAGCCAACTCAGAGAGCACAATTTGAAATCATGCATCTGTTTTTCACAGAATATTTTTACCATTTCATGATTCTTCCTTCTCCTCACACATCATGAAAAAATAACCAAAACTGCATTACAGCAGTCTCATTTTGACTTCCTAAGCTACTCTGGATCCAATCTAATGTGTGTGTTGAAACAAATAGAAGAGTTTAGCCCTGGATCAATCAGATCATTTCCAGGAGACTCACTGCAGTCAAGAAAGTGACTCCTTTAACTGAAAGTATCTCCCTAGGCTTAAGTAAACGTGGAATGAAAGAATAACATTGTTTTATGCTCATGTTGAAGAACTTAGCAAGAGTATAACACTAATATTTATCTGTTGATAGGTATAACTAAGATATTTTTGCACTCCACTGAAAACAAAGGGAAACATTTCCTGAATAAGGTTTTTTCCCACCTGAAAATGAACGCTGTTTAATGGAAGTTTGTTCTTTTGTAAAAAAGAAAACCATATAGTGTGGGTTTTTTTAAACTATCCCTCCAGCATACTATGTCGTTACTTCACATCAAATACGCACAGCCACGTAAGTATTTTTAATTTCTTTTTCATAAATTTCTTTTCAAAGAAAACTTCAATGAAAAAGGCTCCACATACACAAGTCTGAATTTAACTTTTTAAATGGTGGATTACACATCTGCAAAACATATTTTGTAAAGTACTTAGATTTGCCAAGAGCAATTCAAAGTGACTTAGGAAAGAATGGGAACATTCTTTTGGAAAGGTAATGTGGATATTTTCATGACCACTGAGAAGTTAAATGACCCATAATAAGCAACTAATTTAATTACTGGGATCTAGGGGCTGGGTTTTGTTGGGTTTTTTCCCCACAAATGATTTTTCTCTTTTTTTCTCCTGTCTTTTCAAAATTTTCTTATGTTGTTATTTGTAAGTGAAAACTTCTAAAAAAAATTATTTATTGCTCTGCTATGTTACACAAATTATTAAACATACTTATGTAGCTGCATTTCCCTGCCTGCAAGCATGAAAAATGTCTCTAAGCCCTGATGCAGCAAGCCATTGCCCTGTCGAATACAATTCTAATACAATCTGCTGAAATTCAAGGACTGAACCAATTCAAACATTAAAAACCTGACCTGTCAAATTCCACTAGAACTAGTCTGCCCATCCCTTCCCCTCTGTTTCTCTCTATTGGACCGCAAAACTCTCTTGCACAATATTGCATGCCACTGTCTACGTACTATTACATCTAGTCTTAATAATTATGTCTATTCTTATCATACTTAATATACAAAAAAGCAATAGAATTCATTACTGTTAAAAGTACAAATCAGGCTTAATATTATATATGTAGTAGCTATACCATAATACTTATCTGTGTAATATCCTACAATGCCTACCTTTGTAACATAAGGTTGCCTGAAAAGGCTACCTTGGAAAGCTGTAACATGCTTTAAAATCATCACACATATAGTGCTGCAATGGAATTTATCAGCAAAGCACAGAATTCCAAGTCATATTAGCAGTGATAGAAAACACATTTTTAGAAGCATTAAATTAAACCTCTTTATAAAAAACTAATCTTAAAGCAAGACTTTTATTTTTTTTAATGACATAAAACACCCATACCTAAAAAGGAATGAAATTAAGATGTTTATATAACAGAGTGAAAGACTGCCTAAAGAATAATACATAATGAGAATAGATATATAGGAAAGAGCTGAGAAGTTCTGTCAGGGTGTGCTTTATGCATATGATGGTACGAGACTATGTCAGCAAGGAAACTTTCATTTTTGTATTCTCTTTGCTCTCCTTCAGCAGAAATAAGTTATAGTTGTCTTTTTGTTGAGCACATGGGACACAATGAAGGTTGAATCACCTGCCAGATGCTGAAAAGAATTTGCACACACAAACAGATGGAGAAATCCAGAGAAAATTTCCAGCATATTTTGGCAGAAAAACTTCTAAATAAGCTACCTATTCCCAGCATCTGAGCAGAGTTAAAATAATTTAAAACAGAATACAAGAAAAATAACGTCCAACCAAACTAAAATCATAACTATGGAAGGAACTGCCAAAAAAATTGACACAAATTAATGATTTATAACAGCTCTTCAGCTTCCCTGTTACTTAAATATTTCTTAAATGTAAAAAAGTAATAGAAACCTTTAACAGTTAAAGCATTCTACCCCGGTAGGAAACAGTCAAAACCATCAAAATTCATTTTATGTGATATACAGCAAGTGAGTTGAAACAACTATGGAAATATATTTCCATATTTCCAAATAATAAAGGTAGCCCCTTTTTGAAAGGGGGAATTACCACCATTTGAGCTATTAGAGCTGAATAATAATTACTGGTTTGGGGAGGAAAACAGATTAAAATCTAGTAACAATAGATGATAACTACTACTATTGTCCAGTCTGAACGAATTACAAAGCAACTCAGAAATCACAGACCTAAGCATGTCTGAGAGAAGATGGAATGTAGACCTAAACTGCTGGCAATATATGCAAGTTTGAGGAAAGCTAAACTGGAAAAAGGACAGAGAAGAACAGACTATGAATGACAAACTGGGCTATGAAATCAGAATTCCTAGTGGAGGTCAGGGAGAAGTGTAGAGATGGAAAGACACAGACTAGGTAAGAAGAATAAAAGCAAGAAACAGAATATCACAATTATAATGTCATGCCAGATCTGGCGTGACTCCTTTCAAGTCAGCTGTGCAGCATGTTCACAGGAGGAAAGCAGCAGCAACAGCAGCAAATGCCAGCAAGTTATGACATATGATCACTTCTGGCTGAGGAACTGGCCAACAGATGTATTCAGATCCAGAGTTACCCACCGATACCTCTGTGTAACCCCATTCAGGTTATAATGAACACGCAGTAGCATTCTTGACAGCAGAACTTCTTACTGACCATGTGAGAAGTCTGGGTTGATTGAAACAGAAAGCTCACAAGCTTTCCAGACTGAAAAATGTTAGTGTTTTCCACAGATTAAACCACAGGTCACGCTAATAGTGCAAAACAGCGTTATTCAAAAAAGTATCAATAAACTTCCTAGAAATAAGCTTGTAATTAACATACTACAAATCTTACCAATTTAGTATTGATACATATCATCCAGGCGTAACTCAGGTTCACAAATTTTGTTTAAATCATTCAGCCGCCCATTCCCTTCCTTTCTCAAGCTTATCAATAAAAGAATCACTTCAGTCCATGCAATTACTTAGGCCCTTCACCATGCAGTCATGAACATCAGGACATGATCTATGCATCCCTTCAGGTTGATCTATGCATCCCTTCAGGCTTGGCATTCTGGGAAGAGTACCCATAGAGAATATAAGCAGAGCCAGAGACACGGCTTATGTATAAAGCCAGCCAATGTGAAAACACTGTTTTCTCAACAGTTTTGTGAATCAGCAGATCCTGTACATAAAGTTATATGGTATTTACATATGAATTACGTATTCACTTCAGCTATTTCTTTTGTAAGGGCCTTCCAAAGCAATGAAAAAACATCCTGCGGAACTGTGAAGAAAAGAATTCTAAGTACACTGTTACGTCTTTCAAAACCTGAAAATCCCCCAAAATATTTGCTGATCAGCTCATCAAAGTAACCAACTCCAAAATTCCAGCATTCTCAAAGATTCCTTTTCACACATCACACTGGCAGAGAGAAGAAATGGCAAAACACAGCACCAAAAAATCCCACAACCACCCCATTAGAAATCTTGACATTGTTTTGCTTCTTTTCCTTTGTGAATTCTCACTGAACTATACTGTGCCATGCAAAATTCAGGTAAATACCTTACTATCTCTTTAACCTCAAAGATTCTGAGTGCTTTAATTCAAACCAGTAAATTTCACCTGGGACTTAAAAGTTTTACAACACATTTTTTCCTTTCTTAAAAGAATTTTATCTATAGCTTTTTTCACAGATTTGTAAAAGACCCTCAAACTTCAAACTATACTTGCTTTTAATATATCTAAAGAACACACATGTGTATATGATTTCTTTTGCTAGATGTATAGATCTTGAAATAGTTTGTTTCTTCATAACTAAAACCAGCTAGAAAACATATTACATGTAATACATTCTTTTATTAACAGACGAGGATGCCAGCAATCTGCTTGGAATGTAATTGCTATTCTGGAAGACAGTGTAGCATATTAAAATATAAATCATATATACAAAGGTAGAAGATCAAGAGGAAATAAAATTATGTAAAATTCTGATTAAGAACAAAGTAATAACATTACTAAATGTCTTTTCAATTAGTTACTGGAAAGATAGCCTAGTTTCAATGAAATTCCTAACACTTTGCAGAATTTTCCTCACATCTAAACAAACAGTGTAAGTAAAACAAAAGGCATTTACAACCTCAGAAGAAAGAATATGAAAAGAAGTAATATGGGAAAGAACCTGCAAGTAGAAAAAACCCTAGAAAGGAATATGGAAATGAACAACAAATAATTGTGGCAAAACAAAAACGGTTAACTAAGCTAACAGCTGGGCAGAAAGCAGTAGTAAAAGGTACAAAGGCATGGAATTGCTATACCAGTAAGAGTTCATACTTCTAAGAAAGGAGGATTAAGATTCCACATACATCTTATATTCAGTGCTGCTTAGAATAGAGAAGAATAGAAGAAATCTAAGCCAGTGATTATATTCCCAAGACAGGACAACTCTCTAAGGAGCAGAAAACAGACAAAAATCCCCCACAAAACCAAACACCTTCAAGAATCAATTCTAAAGAATAAATTACATAAAAAGGAAATTACGTTAAGTGAAGCTTTAGGTATTTTTGAGAGAAGAATCCACTGCACTGAGCACTACCTTGACTACATGAAAATTCTACAGTAGATAAATTTAAAGGCAAATCATTGAGGCATTTAAAAAACCCCACAAACATGCTCCATAACACTACTTAGATCCCAAAAGACTGATCCACCAAAAGGCCTCTCCTGACTATGAAAACTGTCTTCATATTAAAGGCGTACACTGTACCAAAACCAGCAGACTCCTAAGTTAATAAAAATTAAGTAATTTAGGTGTTCCAAACTGTGTGGCTGTAATGGCTTCTCCCTTGAAGAGTACTTTTTCTCAAGTTTAACTCAAGGTAGTGACAATGGATTCAGTTTATCTGAGAAAATCTCTTCTGCAGGGCAATTTACAGCAAAACCTGAGCATGCTCATTGTGCCTGAATTCCTATTAGCCTTTTTCCCTCAGTATTTCCTTTTTGTATTTCTCTAAACCAATGAATATATTTAATTGCATTAATGAAGAACGTTTTGGCAACTAAACTGCACTGAAATAAAAAGTTTTGAATGACTTTCTGTCTGGCACTAGCAGATAATTTTCTGTTAATTTTTGAGAAGTCTTCATATACAAATCTGACTGAAGGAAGAGGTTGGTTTTGGTTGCATCAGACATTTGGTTTGCAGTTAAGGACGTCTGCATCAAAGCCTACACTTCCTCAGTTTAAATTACAAAAGTGTCTAAGCAAGTCTTCAGAAAACCATCCATAGAGTAGGTTAGAGAACCATACTACTAAGATCTTTTCATCCAGTGAACAACAGGTCCAGTGATTTTAATCAAGTATATAGAGCTCTGTAAAGAGTCAATATGCTTTTGAATTAATGATAATTCAAAGTGTGTATTAGTGCTGTGCTTCTTTTTTTTTTTTTTTTAAATGAGCACTGGTATTTTCCTGAGACTATGTAGCACCTTGTACACAAGACTATTTACTATTCCAGCAACACATAACAATATTAGTATTTCTATACAGAACATCAGATGAATTACAGGCATTATGTGATTGACTTCTGAAAGCTGTGATAGTAGAAGAAAGTACCATTTTGTGCCCTTTTCCAAATGGGGCTAGAAGGCAACAAAATGAGATCTCATCTCCCACTTACAAGATAAGAGTGGGATGCAATCAATCTCCCTATGGGGTACATCTGATTAAGATCAAAGGGGAAGACGACTTCTGGTAAAGAGCAGCTCGACAGTTCAAGTTACTGGCACCTGCATGAACTGAAATGACTCAAGAGCAGTCTTGCATGATACTGCAAAAGCAGGAAGAGTAAATCACTAGGAAAACAGGATGCTTTCTAAAAAGCTGGTTAGTCATGGTTATAAAATAGTTAAGGCTCATTTGGATCTCAAGTCCTTCTTCACTCCAATAAATAATTTAGACGGGAACTAACATTCAGCAGAAGTCTACACTGAAAAAATCAACTGAAATAAAATTAAAGCAGTCAAGCAATTAAAAACTCTCTGAAGCTGACCCAGTATACATGAAACTTGTTGCTCCTGTCTCTGATCTCACTCATATTTTTCTGCAGCTCCATGAGTAATGAACTCCAATCTAACACAGGTATGTAACAAATGAGAGCAAATCATAAGTCTTAAATGTGTACTGATTTTTAAAGTTAAAGAATCTAGCCTGAACAAAATACAATTTGACTCAGCTGCACAGATTTTCATGCTACATAACATTTTAAAAGTGAGTTTTACTTACTATTTATGTATGAAGTAATAAATTTGCTATTTTGTAGTACAATCTCCATTAAAAAATATGATACATACCTCTGTTAGACTGTGGTTCATTTTTAATGGATGCTAACTTTTATCACAAATGGCCTTTCACCACTTTGGTCACCCTCCTCTGGACACACTACAACAGTCTGATGTCCAACTTACAGTGAGGCACCCAAACCTACACCAAGTACTCAGTGGGCCACAACAGTGCCATGTAGAGTGAGACAGTCACCTGCTTTGACAGGTTGCTGTGATGCTTAATGCATCCCAGGCACAGTTGGCCCTTCTGGCTGCCACTGGTGACTTGCACACTGGCAACTTGCCAACAAGCCAAACCCCCCAGATTTCTTTCCTTGGGGCTGCTCTCCAGCCTCTTGTCCCCCAGTTTTTACATATAATTAAGATTTCTCCATCACAGGTGGAGAATCCTGAACTTATTAAATTCCACATGGTTGGTGACTGCACAGATCTCCAGTCTATCCAGTCTCTGTAAGGTCTCTTTACCCTTGAGGGGCTCCACAGCTCCTCCTAGTTTACTGTCATCAGAGAGCTTAACGTATATTCGATTCCTCTATCCAGATCATTTATCCAAACATTAAAGAGCACTAAATCAGGACTGGGGAACCCCCTGTCACTGGCTGCCAGCCCGATGTAACTCCATCTACCATAACTCTTTGAGCCCAACCCATTGAGTAATTGCTCACCCAAAGTATTATATTATGGACCTGTCTAGCTGCAAGCTGAGTATTTTGTCCATAAGGATACTCTGAGAGACAGTATCAAGAGCTTTGCTAAAATCCAAAGCCACCACACCTACTGTCTTCCCTTGGTAACTAGATGAGTGATCTTGTCATAAAATGAAATTTAGTTGGCTAAGCAGGACTTTCAGCTCATTACTGGCTATAACCAATGACTCCACTGTATCTCAAGTGGTTTTCAGTAACTCCCTGAAAAACCTTCTCCATCATTTTACAAGGCAGTGAAGTGAGATTCAACAGGCCTGTAAATACCAGGGTCTTACTCTTTACCATTCATGAAAATGGGGATATTTGCTAGTTTCCACTTGACTGGAAGCTATGAGTGAAAAGCAAGTTCAGGAGGTTTTGTATTTTAAATTCGTACTTCCTATGGCAAAGTGCAGATAAAGAAGCTCTTAAAAAATAAGTTTTTATTTCTTGTATACTTTTATGTTTAAAATACAAACATGCTTTCTCTTGAAGCAACAGAGCCATCAATAATAGATGTAAACAGGCCAAACTCATGGCCCCAGACCAAATCTGGCCTCTTACTCAATTTCATCACTCATGGCACCCTCAATTTTGTGAAAAGATAACACAGCTTTTAGAAACCTCCTCTAGCACATACCTATGACCAGTCGTTTAGATGCACAAGTTACTGCATATTTTACACAGCCAAGGATAGATATTTCTAAACTGCCACTAAGTCCCTACCACTGAGAAAGTTAAGCCATCTTGTTTCAAAGTACCCACAGTAGCTGCAGAGAAGTCAGTGCCAAAAGTGTAAGCTTAACAGACACTTTCAGCCCTTCCTAAAATGATGTTACATTGTAAACTATCTTTAGAAAAACAGTTCCATTTCCAAATGGAGGGAAAAAAGTGTATTTTCATGTCATATCTGCTGTTTACACATGAGCAGCCTCCCATGCTTGCTGAACTCACTGCATTTATACACATACCGTACCCATGTACTTGTATTCGTATTTCAAACTACTGTGAAGGAACTACAAATTCTTAATTTATGATCCATCACCAGTGGGTGGATTCCCTAGCTTCTCCTGCATGAGTCTGTCTTACATTGACAAACAGAATGATATTCCCCTATTTTATAAATGATAAACTTGGAAGTTGTAGATTAAGACTAAATTCTAAAATTATCATTTCAGGGGGAAAAAAAAATCGATCTGGTCTTGGAATGAATATAACCTAGATTTTAACAAAAGTTTGTCTTTACACAAATACTTGGTTACAATTTAACTTCAACTATGCTAAGTTGTTCCTGTCTATTTGCCTAAATGTATCTGCATTTCAAAATTAAAACTATTGTTCCAAGACAAACCACAAACCATACTCACCTCCACAGAGCCACGGATAGCTTCTTTAAATAAATGAGGAAAAAGAAATGGCACAACTTAGAATGCTTTGGTCACCCATCTTCTCCACACTGCAGAAAGTTTTTCTGTTGTTTTAAATTTTTAGTTCTTAAGATAATCTACCTCAAACTGTATGAAACCTTTAAAAATGAAGTTATGCAGTAAAAGTATCAGTTGAAAAAGCTCTCAAATGCAGGCTCTTACAACTGACGGCATTTTTTTATTGCAGCAGCTAACATTTTAATCAAGAAAAACCTCAGAAAAATATTAATATAAACGTACATAGTTTATAAAGACAAAAATAGCTTTACTAACCCTTTTGTAAACATACAGCTTTCAGCAAGGGCTAGCACAGTCATTATTCAAACTCCTCTTAACCAGGCCTGCTCATTTGCTGGGCTCTCTTAATCAGCTCTGGACAGCATATATATCTATAAATAGATAAGTTAGTCTAGGAAAAGCTATCCTCACATATCTGCAGTGGACTTCACACCTTAACACATGTCAAGACAAAAAGCAAACTGCTATGCCACTGACGTGCAAATTAGTACACGTATGTGAGATAGCAACAATTTCTTGGTGAAGGCACTCTGGTATTACAAACAAGCCTCCACAGGTGATTTTTCCAAAGACTTATAATTTGGCTATTCTGGGGAGAGTTTCACAAGAGCAACAGAACTTTATGCCAACACAACTACAACACTCTCTCTTCCTGCAAAATACCATGCTTTTATGCCAAAGGATGAGAACTCGTGCTGCTCTAGATACAGGAGAAAGGAAAGAAGTCCCCAGAACTTAAAATAATGGACACTTCTAATTTCTAGGCCTCAATAGTGGAACTGCTATGGCTGGTATAAAAAATAAAACCTCAACTACATGAGGATATATAAGGTGGATACAGAAATTCTCCAGTGTAATTTGGTTTCCCTAAATGCCAATTATGCTTTATTTTTCTCTCACACTACTCTTTGTAACAAGTTCTTAGGTCATTTGGGATTTCTATGTATTTATTTAAGCAGTACTCTATAGTACAGAGTATATAAAATACCAGTTAAACCAGGTTTCTGTGGAAGCACAGAGCATTATATTTTACACAGATAAAAACTGAGTGACTTAAAATCCCTGCAGTTGACAAAGAAATTTTTAATAAGATAAAATAAAATCTTGGGACCACATACCAGACTCACTCTATTTACTTGCATGCATGCACACAAACATCTGATTTCTTTGAAGCCACAAATTTTTGTACCACTGCAACTTTCCTCCTGCTTGGAGTTTAAATGTAGCATTAGTCACATACATTTGATTTTTAATTCTAAATATTCTCTGCAGGTGCTTGTGAGTGCTTTAAGTTATTTTCTATTTCACAAATACTCATTACAAGAAATAAAGCATGTAAAGCTCACAACCTTAACATCTATCTTGTGGCAGTGAATATGCATGGAATACTTTCAGAGTTATATTCCATATAATTACATGCATTTCCAAACAAAGTGGGCAGATCCACCATATTTGTACTGCTTTTGGAACCCTTTTATTTTCCCAAGACCTTACACTCTTGAAATCAGTAGACAGTCCAAGTACTTCAGCTTTCACTTCAAAGAACCACAAAGAGCTTGAAATATTAAGTAGCTTCAGACTAATGGCTCAGAAACAAGGAAACAAATAAGCAACCTGTTAAGTATTCATTTCTACTTTGAATAAATGGACGTTACTATATTTCTACTTGAAAATCTACTTAGCATGGCCCAAAACATTATCAGCTGCCTCTTTTACTGCTAAATACTTAATTTGAATGTAATCTACAGTGGAGGCTGTTCAACCTAAGCCACTAACTTTCCACCAAGGCAGATGAACACTGCTCACATCATTCATTCCACCAATTCTGTTATAAGGATGCTAACCTTCAGCAGAAGATTAAAAGCAAAAAGGGAGTTTGCATGCATAACAGCTACTTTACAACTGCATGGACTGTCCCCCAAAACAACAGAACCTGTGAAGCTAAGCTATCATGCTGTTTTTCACGTGCAGTGCTCAGGAGACTGCGGTCAAAAATTAGCCATTCTAGAGTCACTAGAAGACTTGTTACTCAATAGCTAAACTTCACATAAATAAATACGAGCGACATTAGTTATACTAGACACTCTTATCCTAGTGAAAAGTTTCTACAGAAAAAAAACCCTGCCCATGGACCGTATGAGTCCACTCTGGTCCTCTAAAATAGTCTTTCCTCATGAAAGATCTCGAAACATATATTCCACACTGCATTTCAATGGCACTTTTGATTTAACGGAAAGACAACTACAATCCCACATTTCTATATTAGCACTATGCTCAACCATACCCTTAAAAATTAACAAAAAACATTCCACAGGGACAGCACTTCCTGCTCCAGACTTACACATCCTGGGAGGAATCAACTTACAGATAAGTGTAAGAAAATTATAAGAAAATAATTCTATTTTCTATAATTATTATAAATTGCATGAAAAAAATAAAGTCTTAACACCTAACACTCCCTGGAAAAGTTCTAAAACCAAATTTTAACTCAAGCCAATTAAGTTATTTTCTAAGATTTACAATAAAGATGCTGATAGATAATAAATCTTTAAAGCATAAGTGAGTACCACCAAAAAAGGAAAGACACCTTTTTTCTTTTCTGAAACTTTGGTACCTGTTACTCTGCTATTCATTTAATTCTCTGTGACTCAACAGAAGGAAGCTACAAATGTGTATAAGTAAATTATTTATTTTGAAGGAAGGAATGTATATGGTCTAGTAAGTTTATGATGACAAAAGAAGATCTGCATCTTATCTCACCAGAAGTTCAACCTCAGGAGTCTGAAATGTTTGCCAGCAGGATCTAAATCACACAGACACCAATGAATGCAGATCTTAATTGTAGAGATTAGATGACCAGAAGTTTCCACTACTTTTAATGAGCTAAACTGAAGAATATTGATCAGATGTTTTCTGTCCTAGCACACAGAAGACTTCACAAATCACAGGTCTGGCAACATTTCAAGAACAAGATGAAAGATTTCCAAAACCAAACCAATCTTTCTCAAGACAAAAACATTTACTATAAAGCTTTATTAGCAAACACTTGAATGATAAAATTAACTTCAAAATTATCATTATTTCTATAAAAAGACTGTAAAACAACCTACTGGGGAATGATTTGGAGGTACCAAGGGGAGAGGAAGATGAGGGAGAAATTAGGTAAAACATCAACAAGGGATTGGTTGATAATACTGTGAAGGTAGACTGATTTTGAAGAGAGAATATGCAACCAAAACCAGGAAAAAAATATTGTAATTTCTGTGCTACCAAAAGAGCTATTAGATCCATTTCCTACCTGAAGTTCAACATAGATAGTTCTGCAATCCTCAGAAGGAATTTGTACAGACTTCTTCCTAGCCTCAAAAAGTTGACTTTAACAAACATTGACCCAAAACCTTATTCACAAGCAACTAAGTCACATGTATAAGTTGATCAGAGTTTTAATCACCAAGAAATCTACATGCCTAATCACAGGCTGATTAACTAGTGCCTTCTGAGCTCACTAGATTCTTCAATAATTAAAAGTGAAATTTCATAGTCACATAATCCCTCTGTTGACAAAGACATTATTTTTCTCTCATATTCAAAACATACTAACTTCTGATAACTGGATCTAGTTATGTCTTTAGCAATTAAAAGTAATTTCAACTGCCACATAGTTTATCTGCATTTCAATATTTCTTTACTGTTGCAAATATTCTTAATATCCTGTTGAATAAACCGAAGCATATTCAGCTCCTTGAGTCTCTAGGTAGGCAAACTTTTTAGGATTTTTTTTCTGGTGTATTTCACTTTCAACATCCTCTTTAGGCTGCTGTCATCAGAACTAGACACAGAACTCAATTTCAGTCTCAGGGTAATTACTGAAACAAAATGTTAAAATCATATCCTTTGCCAATGTCATTAGTAAAAGTTAATTCTCTCTGTGTATTGATCTTTAAACGCTGTTTATCTACTCTTCTGTAACTTTATAATAAGAGCTAATACACAATCAAGACTACAAAAATTCCAGGAAATGTGTCAAATTTTGCCAATATTCTCCATGTATGACCTCCCATTCTCTTGTCTTCCCAAGGTTCACTAACCAACCTGCTTTCATTATCAGTGACTAATAGGTACTCTTCAGGTTTACTGAAAATAGATTCAAACTTTCTCTGATAAAATATGCTTTAATTAAAAAACTTTACAAAAATGTAAAATTTTTGAGTCAATAGTCCAAACTTATGAAACTGCATTAAAAACTTGTTGCTTTGATTACTTCAGATTACCAGTTATAAGATGTCTTCCTCTTAGCCAGTCCAGCTGATATATGACTAATTACAAGTTTAGTACTTTAAAACTCAAAACCAAACTCACCGGAATTGACAATAAAAAAACTAATTTTGGATTTTAATCTACTACTTGTAACTTACTAATGACCATAGAAAAAATTAGAGAATGTTTTATTAAGTAAGAGAAGTTTCGCCCAAAATGCCTACACAGAATTTTCACAACAATCTATCCCATTTGCAAAAAGGGATTCAGCAGCCTTAAACAGAATTTTCTGAACTGAAAGTATTTCCAGACCAACCATCTTTCACTGAAACCATATACTTTTGAAAATACTACCAACCAAAAAATGCAACTTAAGATTGTCCTAACTCATTTCGTGAATAACACAAACCACTCCACATGTATTTCTTAGGCACTAGACAAGTAACTCACCAGTGGAATTTTAACTGAAACATATATTAATATAATGGGGACCCTAATAAGAGGAACAATTTTATATTTTATCACACGAACAATGAAATTACCTGCAATATGAAATGTCACAAAAGGAAAGCAAATATTTTCCCAGCGTTTTGATCTATAGGATATTAATTATCATTAGTCATTATTGCATAACTTTAATACAGAATCAGATTTAAGCATTAATCATGGCAATTTAATTTTACTTTCTTAGACAGGATACATTTTATCTTTCTAAGCAAATGTGCCAAAATAAATTCTTGTCCCTCCTACTTTATTTTTTCATTATCAAACAAAAACAGTGGAGTTTAGTTTACTAAGTCTATTTTATTTCCCATTATTACTAGAATAATCAGAGAATTCTGGTCATTCAAGTAAGATGCATATCTCATGAGAAAATAGTCCTTTAAATTAAGTTATAGATTAAAATAACCAGTGAGTACTTGAAAAGAAAGGTTTTCATCTTCATACAATAAAAGACATAATCAATTCTTCATGGGAGAAGACAAGAAGGGAAATTACCAGAGTGAAAAATACTTGTTTACTTAACAATCTGTACATAGCGCATAACATGTGCTATCTCTTATCAGTTTTTAAAATGAAAAATTCCTGTCTTCTTCCCTATCTGATATCAAGTTGAGCTGATAGAAATACGAAAACTTTCAGTCTCCCAACATTTCTATCCTGCCAGAATCCTACCTCAGATATGCTAACAGGGCTGCTCAAATGTAGTCTGTAACCCATCTCTGTCAAAGTGAGTCAAGATGCAATATATAAACATTTTTTCCAGTGTGTCTTGTTTTGAAGGAAAGGATTTAGGGAGCAAGTCCCAAGGAAAGTTTATCCATAAGTTGTGTGTAACACAGGTGAGAAGTGAACTACTAACTGCTCTGCAACAAGATAAACAAATACATGCACCAAAACAAATGCCTTCCCATGCTAAGCTAAGAACACTGACTGGCAAAAGCCAGCCTCCTTTAAAAAGGTTATCTCCTTCTTGCTGCGGTCACAGCACAGTTCTAAAAGGAACAAATTGCTCAGAAAACACAGAAAAACTGTGAATGTTTAAATTCTGTGCTTGCCAGACAAACAAATCAGTTTTTAATGTATATTTTCATCTAAAATAAAAAAGAAATTCCAAATTTCTTGCCACAATAAAAAACAGCTTTACCTTGATATGACTGACATAAAAAAAAATATTGAACAGAATTGAACAGAATTGTATTATTTTTATATTTTAATTCTAAAAATTTGCCTCAACTGTAATATTGTCCTGGGGGGAAAAAAGCATCTCATAAACATCACAAAGAAAAAAACTTTCCAACTTTAGAATTTCATCTTCACATGAACATTTCACATGAAATGAACATGTGTATGTACGCACATCTATATACATATGTACATACGTGCCTGATACAACTTGGCAAGAATTAATTTTTTTACGAGAATGGAAACCCAAGCCATTCTACAACACTGACAAATTCAGTTGTTTCACTTCAGTATTATCTGCTATTCCCTGTTCTATAAAGCACTATAATAGAACTAGATACAATTCAGAGTGACCTTTTTGGAACTGGTCCTGCACTCTATAGATGCAGCTTGCTTTAAGAAGTAAATCTAGAAATTACACAAAAGGACAAGCTTAAGACCTTGAAATTAAACAAAGATTTTTAAATGATCTCCTAGATAAAGGTGAAATATTAGCAATTATTTTCAAGTATACTTTGCCAACTAGGCTTCAAATTTGTGAAGACAGATGCAGTGTTGAAGCACAGGTTCTAATGAAAGTTTATACAAAATCTTGGTAATAGCCTTGGCATTGCTATCGTAATCTTCTCAGCAGTTCTCAGAGCTACAGACTGATCAGTGTTAACTGTATTTATTACATATTAAATGTTTGACACGCTGAAGGCATTAAGACTAAAAATATTTATCCAAAAGCTTTCATCAGTGTTGTAGCTTGGTGCTTTTAAATAAAAAAAGGTGGGTATATGTAACAAATGTAGTTGTCCTATTTCTTCAAATAAATTATTCACAAATTCTGCATATAACTACGTATAACTACACTTACAGTGAACTGCACAAATCCAGATTCTGTGCTCATCTATGTTTTCAGAGGCACAACATTACTGATACTTAAAACTTTAATGAAAAGTAAAATCTTAGCTTCCTATTTCCAGTTGTCAACCAAGCTATTACAGGCCTTAACAGAGTTTAGACAAATTCCAGAGCTGTAATCACTTAAAGTCTTAGGCTTATCTTGGGATGAGAGGCTATCAACCTAGAGTGAACTGACAATATGTAACCTAAAGATTAAATTCTATAAATCCAGGAGAAATGCCATGTAATCCCAGTTTCACAGCCAGCAGAGCTGTGCTGTCCTTCACAATGGATGGTCAAGCAGGCTGGAGACGACAAATCTCGTTCTCTCCTGAAAACATACTACCAACAATGAAAAAAACTCAAGGAGCAAGTATATGAACTGTAGTAGCTGACTTGGCTCTAAGGCTTATGGGGCACTGACCTCACCAACTGAACGGAAAAAAGAGCAATCTAGACTGTAGTGATCTTACCAGTTCAGGACAAGTAGAATGGCATCGTGGGAGGAAGTGCAACTGATTGTTCTGTGGGCAGGAAAACTGCTGGCCACCTTCAGCAGTACTATTCCAGACCTGGCTCAAATCTCTTTTCTGTCAAGCTATTCAGGCTTTATACAGTTCTGGGCTTAACTAAATGACCACTTGCCAGAAAACAAGTCATGAGGGAGAAGCCATATATGAATAGCTGACACCTACACAGACAGAAAGAAGGAAGCTAATAGGAGGGAGATGAGACAGCAGCTATTCCAGATGCAATCCTGTTTAACAGGATGGAGTTGGTTAAACTATAAAAACTGAAAAGTAGCTGAGATAGAAGTAACCATGAAACAGTACTGTTCACAAAAATGAATAAAATTTCAAGCCCTCCACAGGTAGTACCTATGACATAACAGGTGTCCAAAAGGACAGAAAACACTTGTAAACCGCAATGCCTGCAAACAGCAGATGGAATTTATGCACAACTATTATCAGCAACACTCATCATTCATAAATTATATTTCGTATGCTTGAAACTACAGATCATATTTGGAAGTTTACTTATGATCATTGTCAATTGTTCCATTGAAAAGGGAGTTATTGTTCGAAACCTGAAAAAGAGGATTTTAAGAATGTATTGACTTCTCCTTTCTGAACAGTCTCTATGGTCATCCCTTACTCTAATTTACACAAGTGGCAGAAATACATCTCTCTCATTATGACACAGAGAATATTCACTAGGCAACAGTGTTGCTTAATTTAAAAAAAAAAAAACCCAAACCAAACCTAACATTTAAAGGCCTATTCCACAGACTAGAGTAACAGCCCAGAGAAGAGAAGGCTCCAGGGAGACCTTATTGCAGCGTTCCACTACCTGAAGGGGCTAGAGGAAAGCTGGAGAGGCACTCTTTATCAGGGAGTGTAGTGATAAGACTGGGGTGATGGCTTTAAGCTGAAAAAGGTTGACTTAGAGCAGCTATTAGAAAGCAATTCTCCCAGTGAGGGTAGTGAGGCCCTGGCACAGGCTGCCCAAAGAAGCTGTGGCTGCCCCCTCCCTGGAAGTGTTCAAGGCCAGGTTGGATGGGGCTTTGGGCAGCCTGGGCTAGTAGCAGGTGTCCCTTCCAACCAAAACCATTCTAGGATTCTATGATCCATATTTGAAATATACATTTGACAAAACCTAAGAATTAAACGGTACCTTGAATGGCTTACCATTTCTGAAGATTTGCAGGTACTTTGCTGAAAAAAAACTGCATCTACTTAATTTGAGACAGATCTACACGGAAAAACAATTTCTAAGTAACTTACTGCAGAGGTCACTAGGTGATGGTTATCAATATTCTCTAACATAACCTTAAGACTACGACCACTAACTTAGCTTACTAGAGTGTGAGAGAGGGAGGAGTTCTGAGAGGAACTTTCTACAGTAAACCAGCTGTTAAGCAACCATAGCCCTAGCTGCACTGACAAATCACAACGTTCAGGACTGCTAAATTTCAAGTTTGGCTGCAATTCTACTTCTAAAAGGAAAAATATATATGAGAGTAGGGACATAGAACACCTGTTGCTGGAACATTTCATATCACTGAGCTCTCTTGCTTATTCATACAGCACAACCTATCACATTTGTGATAAGAGAACATCCAAATAATGAAAACAATATTATCCGTTTCCTCTTCCTCCTTTGTTTTAACATAGAAGTCAACCGATATTCTGGAATGATATAAACAAGGATTTAGTTAAATCTTAAAATACTGGTTATTTTTTTTTTAGGTTGCTCTGCTCAGGTGTATTTCCAGAGAGTAGAATATTTCTTTTCTAATTTTCAAAATTTTCTTTCACTTTTAGGCAATGCAATAATGTTGGCATTTCTGTTAGTATAAACATTACTGCATGTAATCATGCTCAACATACTGCTGACAAATTGTAAAATCCTTGGCTTAATAAGTGTATGTTACAAATGAGCCCAAGTAGTGTGGTAAAGGCATTATGAAAAAGACAAAGATCTTGTTGATCACACACCGTATCTGAGCCTTGTCTAGAATAGACAGGAGTACCCACAATTAAAAGGGACTGATCTTTCAGGAACAGCAATGGCCTATTTAAAGTTTAAGGCATATAAGTGAAAAGATAGACTGTACAAGAAGAAAGTTGAAATTATGTTAAAACCAAAGAGCTTGGCATGTATGCTTCAAAAACAGCGAAAAGGCCAAATTAGTAAAACATAAATTATCATATCTGTAAGGCAAGCTTTTAAAAACAGGATTACTACTGTTCCATGGAGAAGGCAATTGAGTTTCTGTGTCTTCCTTTTCTTTTTTGATATTTTTATTCTAGTCACTTGAAATGTTGAAAAAGTAAAAAAAACCCATTACACAGTTCTGAGAATAATATACACCCAAGATTTAACCCCATTAAAATGCATTAAAAAATGCATTCAAATAAAGAACTCATTAGCTAAAACTTTATTACTGCTATCCATCCATACCCTTAAGGTTAATCACCAGATCATTTGTAGAACTGGCAAATGTCTTACTCATTTCTGCATTTAAAAGCTAACAAATTCTGAACAATCTGTAAAAGCACATCAAAATTATTACCTATCTCTAATTCAAGAATAATAAAAACCACCACAACTTATTATAACATGTAACAAAGAAACAGTATAGTATAATATGTTTTAACAAGTCATCATCTGGATTATTTTCAAGGAAAACAAAACGAAGTGAGCTACTCTAAGTCATGTGTATTCACTAACAGTCATGTAAGTGGGTACAAACTCATACAGATTAAGAGGAATCTTCAGACTTATTCTACAACTGCTGGGTGTAGGGTCTGGCTTGTTCCAGTCTGTAAACTGACTAGCTTCTGTTTCTCTCATAAAGACATCAGTAAAACCGTGTCTTTTTCTATGTAGTCTTTCTCGAGTTCAGCATTGTGCCCTCGAACAGTCATATAAAACACACTGAGACTCCCTGCTGGTAACCCATATATCTGCAGTCTGAAGTAACTGATTCACAAATAGCTTAATAACCACAAATTATAACACATTATAGCTAGAACTTACTTATAGGATTATTTTTTTTTTAATGTAGAGAAAATTTGAATGCCATGAATAAATCACAAGAACTAGACCCTGTCTCAAAGTATTTATTTTGCAATAGCAATTCAAAGAGCCTTCACATGAATCACTTTTTAGTCCAGGATACTACTGCAGCCTCAATCACCTGGACTCAAAAGAAACTGTCAAGTGCATATAATGACTATCCCCAAGTAAGAATTTAAATTATAGCAAGGTAGCATAAAAAGAAGTATGTATTTAAAGCATTTTAAAAGTATTTACACGATGTTTAAAATGTGTTTTGACCCCACAAATCTACTTGCAAAGATTGCTGCTTAACTTCTTTATGCATTGTGAAAATTCCTGCTTTCAGCATACCAACCAGCAAATGCTTCTTCCCTTACTTTGTGCAAGTGACAACTATTCAAATAAAGAGAAAGACAATCCAAATGCCACAGTAGTCAGATAAATTACACGCCACAGTTTGTAAATAGTTCTAATGTTCAGTTTATGAATGACTGTTTCCTCCAGGGGTGGTACATATGTTATCTTGATGCACAGAACATACGGATTACGTGCTTTAACACTCCTCGGGTGCTCCCGTGTCCTCTTCTCCTTCAGACACTTCAACATGCCTCAAGGGGCATGACATACGTGATTCAACTGTTACATTCAGCAGCTTCCAAACATGTAAATGATAAATCAAAAACTCTAAGCTTCTTTAAAATCTGGAGTTAGCTGTGGCAACCAGGTTTGAAGTACACAGGTCTCCACACAGAAGTAAGGGTCAAGTGAGTGGAGAATACTTAAGATATAATACTGCCTTACTTTAGTGTTCCCTGTGATGTCCAACAGAGACCAAACTAGAAAAACTGTAATATGTTCAACCTTCCTTCATGCCTATTAAAGGCAACACTGGTTTCATTCTCCTACATCCATGCACTCAGGATAGACTCTCAAAAAAGGTCCCATTTTTGGTGTTCAGTGTTAGGTGTCCTTCTCAACACATACAAGTTGTGGCAGTTCCTTCCCAATGTGAGAATTAAATCTCAAGATCTAGAGATAAGAGTTCCAGAGTAGTCATCGTAATTCAAATAGTTCGATCTTACCTCAATGTCTAGCACAAATTTTAGAACACAACTACCAGAAATCTACTGCAAAATTTCCAGAGTTCATCTTCACTGTACAGATTTAAAAAACCTTTGAGATGAGTAGGTGCTTTGATTTCACCTTCTCCTTTGATTTGCAATACTGTAATGCTTTTAACTTCTCATCTCACAGATACAGATCTCCCTGATAGGGTGTGGTAGGGAAGAGTATGTGGAAGACGGTGCAAAATGTAAGACATTTCAAAATTGGGGGTACTGGCAGGTCTCCTGTCCTGCAGAAAGACTGATTCAGCACTGGAAGACTTTTTTTTCCTTGAACTAGGTGAAACATTCTTCCCCAAACTCTCTGTGTACCAAACCCACAAGAAGATAGAATCATAGAATGCTTTGGGTCGGAAGGGACCAAAATATCATCTAGTTCCAATCCCCACTGCAGCTGGCCTTCTGGGCTGCAGATGCACATTGGTGACTCGTGTCCACGAGTACCCCCAAGTCCTCTTCCTCAGGGCTGCTTTCAAGCTCATCATCTCCTAACCTGTATGGATAACAGGGAATGCTTCCTGGGCATAAGGACATGAAGACGGAGGTGCTGGGATTTCTCCCTGAGATTCAGTGATAGGGCACATGGAATGGTTCAAAGCTGCACCAGGGGAGGTTCACACAGGACATGAGGAAGCATTTTTGACCAAGTGCATAGTTACACACTGGAACAGGTTTCCTAGAGAGGTGGCTGATGCACCAAGCTGTCCACGTTTTAAACATGTGGACAATGCTCTTAACAACACACTTTAACCTTTGGTCAGCCCTGAAGTGGTCAGGCATTTGGACCAGACAATGGATGGTTCACACTAAAATAGCCTATTCTATTCTAGTTTATAGCTCCAGTCTTAAGATGAACTTCTGATTAAACTTTGAAGCCCTTGTAGTTTCTGTTGTTATTAAATTTCACAGATGGAATACTGTCTTTAACATTTCAGTCCTATGTTGCAAATTAAGCAATCCAAATTGTTTCTTTTTACACGACACATCCAAATGCTGGAAAGACCTGTCACTAGAATGTAACAAAATTAAATGGGTTTAAAATACTTTTCCTGTAATGTCAGCCATGTAGTGTTTCTGAAAATGCAATTGTACAGCCATTTATAGTATTGTTTATCTAAATTTTACTTACTTGACTACACCATTTCAATTCACAGCAATTCAAGCATCAGGGATGGACTGAATCCATATTTGGTATATTACTTAGGCACTTGCTTAGACAGGACAAAATTAGAGATTCTTCGTAATTTGTAATACCTTGGTTTCTCACTGTCTACAGACCATTCAGCCTTAGAAGCTGTGTTAATATCTAACTACATTCAAAAGGGCAACAGACTTTTAAAAGTATCTGTTCTATCATGTAGTAAGTATTTCCACTATGGAAGTACTGACTCAGTCCTGCGTCCAGTCCTGTTCAATATCTTTATTAATAACCTGGATGAAGGGATGAAATATTCCCTCAGGAAATTTGTGGATGACACTAGACTGGGAGGAAGTGTCAATCTGACTGAGGGGAGGGAGGCTCTCCAAAGACAGCTGGATTGATGGGTTGAGACAAATGGGATGAGGTTCAACAAGGCCAACTGCAGAGTGCTGCACTTGGGACATAACAACCCTGTGCTGAGACACAGGCTTGGGGAAGACTGGCTGGAGAGCTGCCTGGCAGAGAAAGACCTGGGGGTGCTGGTTGACTGCCAACTGAATATGAGCCAGCAGTGTGCTCAGGTGGCCAAGAAGGCCAATGACATCCTGGCTTGTATCAAAAATATCATAGCCAGCAGGCCCAGGGAAGCGATTGTGCCTCTGTACTTGGCATTGGTGGGGCTGCACCTCAAGTGCTGTGTTCAGTTTTGGGCCCTTCACATGATATTTTGCACACATATACCTGTTTGTTAAGTCAGTAAGTCAGTCGTCAGTCATTTCTGGGAAAAAGCCCCATGTAATTTAAAGTCATTGAAAGTACTTTTTTTAATATCAACCACACTACAGATACATCAATAGGACAATTCAGCCTTTCCTCTCACTGTCACTCTGGAGTTAAGTAAAGAAGATCACATATTTGAAACATTAGTTCAGAAATCATACGTGATCTTGCTACTGACAGATGCAGTTATTAATTAATGCAATTACCACAGTGACATTTTGCAGTTTGATTCTAACCAGAGATCAAGACTGAAGACCCAAAATAATTTCTAACAGTCTCTTTGATGTTTGTCAAACACTTAACATAAAACTTGCAACTTGCAGTTGAATTACTCTATCTTCCCAGTGAATTCAGTTGCATTTGAGTCTCTAAATAGGAATTATTGTACTCTGAAGATATACTAGATGAAGTAAAATTTTGTCCAAGAATTAAACAGCTTACAGGAAATATTCAAAGAACATTTAAATAACAAAACTCATACAATACAGACTAAACACATTTATTATCTAGAGCTGAAAAAAAATATTTTTCTTCTAATTCTTACCTAATGCTGTGCTGAGCACTTGTTCAAGTTTTAAAAGGATCACAGTTTAAAGCAAACTAGGATGCAATATTAAAACACAAAAGCAAAAAAAGAAAAACCCTCTCAGAAAACCCTGACAAAGATAGACCTCAGTACTCACCCATCATTAGAACACGTTAAAAATTCTTCCTTTATCTTTGGATGCCAACAGCCTGAATTAAGCATTGCTGTGTGACCCTAAGGAAATAAACACAAAGATATTTTACAAGTTTTTATAAGATGTCATACAAAGTTTTATAAACCTGACTCCAAAATCCTTCAAGCGGAATGACATAAAACTTGAGGGCCAAAGCAGACCCTTCTGACCACAGCAATGCCTGATGGATATCACAGTGATTTAACAGATTTTATGTATTCCATTTCATCCTTGCTTTCTTTTCATTTTCAAATTATAAAAACTTGCCATTCTTCTGTTTATATTTTTATTTCAGAAAA
Source organism: Hypotaenidia okinawae (assembly GCA_027925045.1). Classification (NCBI taxonomy): domain Eukaryota; kingdom Metazoa; phylum Chordata; class Aves; order Gruiformes; family Rallidae; genus Hypotaenidia; species Hypotaenidia okinawae. Next base: position 17,258,706 of record BSDF01000005.1, on the reverse strand, counting down.
TGGTATGTAGTATTTCGCTTGGAGAACCGCAATGCAGAGAAAGACGAAACAATAGGCACCAATATGGTACCAGGCACATTGTTCTAAGCTACACAGAAATAACAGGAATAACAGCAAATATCGTAGTGACAGAATATTAACACTCAACACCAAGCTATACTTGTCAAAGACCTTGTTCAAGAAAACTGAGGAAACAGAACTTGAGATTCAAGATGGATTTAACCTCAAGTGAGCTTCTCATAAGAGATTGTAATTTGAAAATTGAGTAATCAGCCCTGTTTCTTTAGGATGGAAAAAACAGAAGAAAAGGTTTTTATCCAAACAAAGCAATTACCATTATGGTAACTATGAATATTAAATGTCTTTGTCCGGTCATTACGTCTTTCAAGTACAGACACGTGTTCACTGACTTAACTCAATGTGAAGTTTTAAAACGACTTGCAATGCTAGATTTATTTCAATTTGCTTTAAACACAAATATGTAGAGAAATACTGTAAAGTTAATGATCTGATTTAGCAAATATTTTAACATTTTGGCTTTTGGATCACAATATACTGAAATTCTAGAGAAAGAAAATCTGAATTATTTGTAAGTAAACAAGAACACCGAAGTAGATGTTGCTATTTGGTGGTTTTATATATATCTATATCTATATATATATATCACTAGCCCAAAAAAAACAGTCATCTGGCAAGAACAACTTTAGGTAAAACAACATTTAGCCTAGTTATTTGGCAATATACTTTACAAGCAATAAATAAACCAACTTAATCATCAGTCTGAGCAGTAGATTCTATCATTTTTAGGCTTAAGCTCTTTAAAAAAAATGACCTGAATCTAAATCATCTAAGCAAACAGAATCCTTGTTTCATATAGTGTGTGGAAATACAGAGGCAAAGTGGTCAAAATCCAATCAACTGTTGTTAAAACACTTCAAAAATATGAATCAGCCCTTTTCCATTTTTAAACTACCATTTAAAAAATACACGTTATTGCTTATCAGTTTTACACTCATGGCATACAAATAACAATAGTAACAACCTCTCCAACCCCTGCCTTGAAAGGGGTAAATTGTGTGAGCAAAAGAATGGAGAGAAGAAAGCAGAGACAAGACCAAATCAGCAGTTTCTAAATTTTTTTTTTTTTTTTGCTTGGACAAATGCATGGGGGAAGCTTACAATTTTTACAGAACATACTTTTATATAGATTAATTTGTTGCAGCATCATAGAAATGCTAGTTGGATGAGAGCTATTGAGTTCACCTAGGTCAACCTCTCACTCAAAACCAGACTGCTGCCAACACCAGACCACCTAAGATGGCTTTGTCTAGCTAGTTGAAAACCTCCATGGATGAAGGTTCCATGTCTTCTAGCATGTGTCAATACATGAGACTATTGCATCCCAGAGACAGGGCTTTGCAATCTAATTTACTGACCTTCATTGTGTTTACTGCATTGTCACCTTTCTGAACAATTAATTTCTGACTTTACCTTTGTGTTTGTCATATCCACAATGTATTGGTCTCCTTTGATGCACTCCATTACTGGGAAGCCATCTCTGTCAAGAACTTTTGCCTGAGAGTTGCCCGAGACGACAAGAATAACATCTCCTGTGCTGCTATACTGTAAAGATTTGATTTGGTGACTAAAAAGAAAAAGACAGAAAATGTTTCAATTAACTTCTGTTCCCATAAGCCTACACTAAAACAAAAGCATCAATGGTGAGAGAACGTATTACAGAAATGACCCATATACATTCCTATACCACAGAGGTGGAAAAAAACCTATCTGAGAAATGGATTGAAGCTTTTTATTCCCCTCTGTGTGTGTGTGTGCGCATCTCACATTTTTTTCTGCAACTATGAAGACCATCAAACAACATTATTTACAAAGTTGGCACCTAAAATGTCATTTCTGGCAAACATATTTAAGAATGCTCTTATAATTCAAAGTGAAAAATAGTATGCATCACATCCTGCTCTTCAGGGCTGAACATTCATTTTCATCTTCTAAAAAGAAACATGTAATCTATAAACTATCATGAAAGGATCTTGCAGTCCTACATAAAACTCCACTGCACATTGTACACTAGGAAATTAGTCATGTGCATTTTTGCAGCTTTTTCTACATTCAGGGCTTCAATTTAATCAGAATCTTAGATAAATATACTATCAGCCCTAGAAACATGACAGTAGGCAACAGTCTGCCTAGTCTACTGTGTCTTAGATGATCACTCATTTGCAGTAAAGGCTTATTTTTTAGATAAGTCTTTTATCGTTTGAGAAAACCTGGGACAGAAATGATGCAATAATAGCATAATGACAAAAAATATTAACTGAAACCAGGAAGACAGCTGATGAGTGAGAAGTCCGTTTCCAGCTCCACCATCTTCCCTCAGTATTCCACTTTATGAACAAAGTTCACTGCAGTTGCTCTATCTGAAACAGGTATCTTTTCGACCCCCTATCCAGCTATATACTCCATTACAAGATCTCCACTCTGCGTCTGCCAGAATTTCAGCAGATTAAAAGAACATGCACAATTAACAGAATGTGCACAATATACACTGTATGAATTGCTTCATACTCATGCTCTGTAACTGAGTTGACTCCAAATTAAGAACTGGAAATCATTTACCAGCTAGATTTGGATTCTCATGGCACTCAGTCCACCCTCAAACGAGTATCTTCCCTCTGGTGAAGAATATAACCACTGGATTCAAATCCTAGTAACTTAAAGGAAACTACTTCTCACCAAAATTTCATAGCAGCAAAATTAACACTCAGATGATCCACAATCCTGGCTATTCAACTTGTAGGAATAAGTTAACATTTCTTGTCTTGTATGGTAGTGAGTTCATGACTGACTCAGCAGTAGCTCTTATCTGTTAAATTTGCCCTCAAACTGTGAACTACTACTAGAAATATATAAAACTCTGTAATACATATTTTTAAAGTTCTGCATTGAGCATAGTAAAGTAAATCAAGCATAAGTTTCTCATTCAAAAAATGTTTGGCACAACTAATTATGATTCAAAAGCCAAAAACTGCTTCAAGCACACTATTATGTAACACAAACTGGCAGCCAAATTGGCCAAAGTAATATAAACTCTGATTTTTAGTAGAAAAGATAGACTAAAATCAGGGAATTTCCAAAATAGATCACAGGCAATGTCGGAAAAAGCATCCTGACACTCAAGAGCAAAAATGGATAGTTGTTCAGAGGAGGGGAAGGCAGCCAACTGCAATAAGCTCAAAGGAAATGTTGAAAAAAATTTAGAAGAAAACCCACAATAACTAAAAATCTAGAATATTCTCTGCAGACAGCTCATAACCTAGACTAAGGAATCCATTAGATTTTGCTTTAGAGCAAAAAGCATATCATAGGAATTAAAAAATTTTCCCAGTTATATTTCTGAGTGCTCCTTATTTATCATATGATTTGTACAAAGTTCCCCTGAGTAATGCATGCAGAATGAAGTACTTATCTAGTTATACTTCCCACACTCCAATGCTGAATTATTCAAAGGAATATACCCTACAGCACAGATTTATGCTTTGCACTTATCATTGCTGAAATGTAAGAAGCAAAAATAAACATTTAAAAACTACACCAGAAGATTGGTTTTGCATGATCTATGTCTCATGCACAAACTAGGTACCCAGAAGTAAAAAGTCTGATTTCTGAAAGAACTCAGTGTGTAAAGGTCCACATTCTGAGAAATCTGTTCTTCAGACACCGAAGTATTGAAATTAAAACTGCAGAAATTAGTACTGTCAACATGGCACAGTTCCTAATTTGACCAATATCATCTCATTGGTTTTTTTGTCGTTCTGTATCAGCATGTTTAAGCAAATGTTTTCATGTGAGATTTAAACTCTCTTCTAACAAGGAAGAGATTTTATAGTACCTGGCAGAGTACACATAACTAATTAATTCATCAAATGAGACGTGAAAAAATTAGTCAGAGAGAAAAGATTTCCAAAACTTTTAGCTAAAGGAAAAAAAACCCCAACAAGATGACACCACTTTTTTGACTGTGCAACATAACTTTTAAAATCATGTCTGAAAGTTGGTTTTATAAGCAGGGTATTTGCAAAGCCACAGAGGTTACTGCTTTTCAGATGTTTATTGGAGTAAGGTTCTGCAGAGGCTGTTCTTAGAAAAAAACGGTTTTGGTTCTTATTAATGTTAAAGCAAAGTCTTGGGAAACTTACAAAACAGTTCCCTTTAATAGCAATAATCCAAGTCATTTTGGTTAAAAGCTGCCAAAAGTGCATAATACTTTCTGCTAGGATGTGCAGAACAAGAGCTGCATATATGGGTAGAGTGGTGACTCACAAATAATCCCTTCACAGGTAACATGGCTTTGCCTTACCCTTGCCTTCACCTTTAACACCAAGGTGTTGTTTGAAGGTATTTTTTTCTCAGGCTCTTTCTCTTTTTCCCTTATGTCACAAATCCAAGGAGAAATTAACAGAGTAACCTGATACTATGCTACAAAATGGAGCCCGGACAACCTAGAATTATTCTCAGGCTTAAAATGAAATTAAATTTATGGCTCCAGAACTGGATTTCTGCTAACACCTAAAACTTCCAAACCAGAACTCCTAAGAATTCTTTGAAATTAAGATCTGTGAATTCTAACAGTCCTTGCAGTAAATTCCATAGTGAAAAAAGCAATAAAAGCATATATATACACTTGGTCATAAGTTATATAACATTCTACACAGTGCTCACCAGTATGCCTTAATGTCATACTGAAAGAATTTTTCTTGACTTTGAATCTTTTTGCCAGAGCTATAGTTTCAATTTTGTTTTTACAAACAGATATGGAAGGGGTATTTAAAAATATATTTTAAAAAATTTATAGGTAAGACTTGCAATGTAAGTGAAATTCTCAAACTTTTCTCTATTTTATCCTATTTTTAATATTATTTTATATTTATATATTTATGTCTATACATAAACATTGAAACCACATACTCAAACCACAATAATGTACATTCACAAAGAATATTCATATAAAAGTACTTAGGAGATACTTGTAAGACATGAAATTAACAGTGTCAGGGATAAGAAGCACTTTAAGGTCATATTCTACCATCACTTTTTGACAAAATAAGGTTACAAATGAACATGCAAGCCGTTTTCCTTAAAATGGGACATTAATGTACACTGCACTTGTGGAATTTATACTCTTATTTATGTCTTATACTGTTATTACCAAATACTACCAGATCTGAACATTCTTTTCTACTCAATTTGGAAATGCTTCAGATAAAATAATCTCCTACTGCAGGACTGTGAGCTATTTCTTATTGCTCAGTTATGACAGAGGAGAGGAAAGTACAATTTGTATCCTGATGACTAATTATGTAAATGTAACTCATGCCTGAAAAGTCTGAATACAACTTTATGTTTGGATAATTTTATTTATTTATTTCAAAGTAGCATGTTTACCAAGTTATGTCTGCAAAGTAAATGTGCCATCCATTAGTTTATTACAACAAGATAAATGACAAATAGATTAGAATTGCATAATAGATCAAAGCACACTTTTTTCACAGTTTAGAACATGAGTAGAATCCCCATCTTGCTCCTTTCCAGGCTAACATCCCTAACTTTTTCTTATCTGTCATTATCTAGATTCTTGGCACATCTGTAATTAGTCATACACACTCTAACCTTCCAAACTGACAAAAATTCAGCTGTAGCTTTTTAAGACAATAATGATTAAAAATGGATACTCTAAGGACTACTTAACTGTCTAAAATAAACTTAATCCCTTTTTTTAAGCATACCAAAGTATCTTACAAAGTGCACGAAATTAGTTGGGTATTAGAAAGTACCTTGCTAGAAAAACTGTATTATTTTCTTTTATAAATGTTTATCTTAAAGTTCACAGTGCATGAGCCATGTGCTCCTTTTGAAGGAGTCCAAAATTTTAGTTCTCTAGTCAGATATATGGACAGTATGGAAACCACTCTTTAAAAACTGGTTCCTGCATTTATTTTTTTTTAACTTTACCTAGACATAAATATACCGACAAGTATAAGTTGCTTTTTTTCTTTTTGAAAGACAATTGACTTTTTTTAATCCACACTGTGCAGCTACTTAAGTATCAGTAAAACATAATGGATGAGTGATTCCAGAAACAGAGGATTTAATGAAAATCAGATACCACGCCCCACACTCCTGAAATAGTGATAGCAACTGCAGATGTTTTCCATGAAGGGTTAAACACTTTACCTTTTTTTCCTTCTTTGTCAATTTCACAGAAGCAGAGTAAACATGGAAGTGTATTGTATTAACTTTAATTACAACTATTAAAGGAAACCTGTCTCTTTGGAGAGTTCTGACACATTTAACAATTGCATCTGAAAATTCACCTGCAGCTTTTTTAAAGGGTAAACACACACACTGGAAAAGACATAAGCAGCCAAGTTAAGTTCTTAAGCTCCTGCTCCATTTACCACAAAGAGCATAATGGGGTACAAAAGCCTTTTCAACAAGCTCTCTCACAAGGCTTTTGTCTATTCTACTTAGAGTTTAAGATAGGCACAATCTTAGGTGAAAAAAGCAATCATATGCCTACCATTCACAAGGCTGGAGTGTACGAAAAGCTTGGAGAGAGGCATCCATTCCAGCAAAATCCCAAAATTTAACATCATAGTCATATCCACCAGTTATCAAACGGGCACCTGAAGGATCCAAGCCCAAAGCAGAAACCTAGACACAAAAAAAATGTTACAAAAAAACCAAACCATTAAAGCTTTTTGTCTGTGTTTTGTTGGATTTTTTTCAGTTCTTCACATGTCACCAAAACACAAAATACTACTAAAGTAGAAAATAATTCAGTATCCTAGTTTCTTCCTAAAATACATGAGCTATATTTTGGTTTTAATTTTCTCTAACTTGTATACTATCTGAGTATTTTGAAGAGGATAGGAAGAATAAAAATGGAAAGTACTTAATCTGAATAAACCACTGAAGACAGTTGAGAAATTGTGTTCACACGTATCATCACAATACAGAATTTAATTGACTCATACAATAGTTTGGGTTGGAAGGAACATCAAAGACCATCTAGTCAAACACCCTTGCCACGTGCAGGGACACCCTCCACTAGCCCAGGTTACCCAAAACCCCATCCAACCTGGTCTTGAACACAGCCAGGGAGGGGGCAGCCACAGCTTCTCTGGGCAGCCTGTGTCAGGGTCTTACCACCCTCACAGGGAAGAATTTTTTCCTGATGTCTAATCTAAATCTGACATCTTAGTTTAAACCCATTACACCTCATCCTATCACTCCATGCCCTTGTAAACACAAGTATTTTTAGAATTACTGAGTTACACCCAGTCTGACTGGGAAAGTTTTCATGAGAAGATAAAACTGATATGAAATTCATGCTTAGAACACAGTTTAATCTCTATTAGGCATTTCAAGTTAAGCAGACCTCAACCTGAGGATAACTTTCAACACTGGAAAAAAACCCTGGGTCATTCAACTTTGAGATGACAGATATTCCTCAGATTCAGAAACCCTTTCTCAACAAGGAAGACAGTCTTCAACCAAAGAAAATAATGTATTGCTGTTAAAAAAATCTAGAAAATGCCTGGAAAGGGATTTAAAGAGATCATCCAGAAGGAGAAAAAAAAAAACCCAAAACAATCTTATACTCCACAAAGAACATTCAGAGTTGCATTTTTTCTGTGCAAGGAAAAAAATAACCAAAAAAAAAAAGTATATACAATAAAAGAAGGAAAAGCATTAGACTTCTGACTGAAAGATAACACCTGACAATAGTGTCATGCCTATAGTCTATCAATGCATCTTTGAGGAGAAAAAAAAATCAGGCCAATTACATTCAGATGCCTACATCTGTATTAAAAGTTTCTGATGCTCATGTATAAAAATTTGCATATAAGGATGCTCATCTGTATCGTCTTTACACATATACATGACACTCACTATGAATTAATGCAGACACATAGAAAAATACCCCCCAAAATTGTCTTGAAGATACATCAGTCTACTACTGAACTGTTTTAAAACTTTAATATATACACTACATTATAAAGACTTTTAAAACTTAGGTAAACTGTTGAATATATTCCAAACAGGAAGATATTTAAAATATATATTTTTATATATATTTTTATATTTATATATTTTTAATATATATTTTAAACGTATTTTAAAGGAACTCAGTTAATGATAGTAGAAAACATATTTGACAAAAAGGAAGAAGACAATGAGACTACTCAAATGGAGCCACATTTGGGTTATCAGAAGAAAGCTGTCCTAAAACAAACCTTTAATTGCAGTAAGAGCTACACTAAAATAACAAATTAAGAAAAAGAATTCACTTCCTGAACTTTACTATTTAACATATTTACTATATTTACTATTTACTTACATATTTACTATTTACAAATTTAACTTAGTTCACAGACTGGCTCAGTTAAAAAAAACAAACAAACCAAGTCAAACCAAGTCAAGTCTTAAAAATCTACTACTACTTACTGTTTTTGTCCCATGCTGGAGTGTAATTTCATGAGAATCTGGAATTTTCCTGACAGGGTTCTGCAAGAAAAAGAATATCCACCTTTGAGAAGATAGTGCTATGACAAAAAAAACCCAAACCCAAATCAAACAAACAATATACTTCAATATGCACAAAAGAAAGAAATGTTTCCCTCACACTAGCCAAAATATGAGGACAAAGCAGGGGGAAATTAGAAGCAAGACACTGATTCCTGATTTTTATTTTCAGTGATACACTCTTAAAAAAAATCATAAATAGTTGTTAAAAAAAACCCAACAAGCTTAATAAGGAACAATAACAGGAAAAATTTGTTTTTCCCCTTTAGAAAATATTAAAATTCTCTTTAGTTCTTAACCACCAGTATCTAACAGCCTTGAATTATCATTTAGTCAATAATATAATCATTAATATAAAAAGTCTTTTCAAACAGAAGGACTCTATGAAGTTAAAGAAATTAACCACTTAACAGACCACTCCTAAAACAGACACATTTTTATGCACCTTATTATAATTTTCTGTTGCTGAAGTATAATTTTTAACTACATTTTAACCACACTTTATATTACACGTTGCATCTCTTTCCTTATCAGTCCCTGCCATTTCCTTCTCTTTTCATGCCACACAAAGAAAGTGACTATAGCACCAGGCTGACTTCCTTTATCCTGCAGTTCTTTGTCAAGAGGGCGTTATTTGTTAAAAAACCCTGAAACTCATTATCTTTGATTTAGGCAAAACTACCTTTCTTCTTACTTCTTGCCACTAACAACAGCTCTGATCCCCAAAACAACTACATAATTTCTTCCTTTCTGACACATATATAAGCAGAGACAAGCTAGTAGAAGAGTCATGATCACATTCATAGTATATGCTCATCTCCAGCAGTCAGAGATACTTGAAGGGGAACTGGAGTATTAGCATAGAAATCACATATGAGCCTGAACAAAAACAATTTATGGCCCTGTGGTCTATGCTAAGTCTGAAAAGGTAACAGTAAAGGCTTACAAAGAGCTACAGATGACATTGTGGCATTAGGAGACACTACCACAGACTCAGTGGTGTACAAGTTGAGAAGCAGGTGTAACTCAAAATCCCCAAGTGGAGCTGTGATTATGAAAAGTACTTTACTGGTCAGATGACACTATAAACTAAACAGGCAAAGGTATAATTATAACATGAACTAAGTTTTCCATGTCTCATCATACCTTGCACTATAAATTGGCATTTGCTGTTTTCAGGATGCAAAAAACTGCTCAACAGCCACTGCCTGTACTTGCTGTCAAAGCACATTCCATAAAAACTTTAGCATGAGAAGGAAATAGCTCCCAAGATTCATACTGCTAGTACCCACAACAGTGTACTACGGTGAATCAAAGGGCTTCACAGAAACTATACACTGCTGGAAACAACAGCATTTGACCATTCTTCTATGTCTATATTGCACCACCAGAGAATTTCATTTTGAGATGGTATCTTAACTATTTTAAGAGTTCTTTCAATAATTCATATAAACAAAAAATATCAATAAACAAAATATGTTAGAACAAACATTTAATTTCAATTGCTAGCTCCTCTAGGTGACAATAATCAAACCCCTCTTTTAATGAGAAGAGTCAACTACACATAAAGATAAGTAGCCAGACATAAGTTAAGAGAGAAGAGCACATAGCAACACATTCTGCCACCTGATAAATCAAAGAGACTGAGCCTGAAAGTCAGACATCCGGTGAGTGCTATTGGTGCTACCTACACGCTGCAGTGTCGGAGGGATGCCTGACAGCTAAAGTAACTGTTTATTCAAAACAAAACATTACAATAACAACGTCCAGGAACATACCTTGGCATTGCATCTTCAATTCAGCCAAACATTTATTAAAAAAAAGGCTGAGGATGTTATAAATATCCCTAACCTAGTACAGCAAATGCCTGTAAGTGTGCACAAAAATTAGATGTGACTACCACTTTTCCGATTATTACAATCCAAAGAATAAGGAATGCCATAAAATAATTTTTCTACACTCCAAAAGAAAATACAGTAAACATATTTTATGCTGATTAGAGCATCAGGCTGGAATATTGCTGTAGGTTGAAAAAATTGGAAAGGTAGTTTGCTCAAAATCTACCTGCATCTCCAAGTCTTCCAGTTTCAGCTGGTAAGCATGTATAAGGTGATTTTAATACTTAATAATGCTGCTCTGGAAAGCTTGTATTGTCATTATACCTATGTGAGATGACATCTTTACAGGGTTTTTTGTTGTTCTGTGGTTTTCCTTTTTTCCTTTTTAAGCTGCATCAAGGAAAAGACAATACATTACATTTCTCTTCCTTTGAGCAGAAACACAGGAAAACAGTTCTGGTGTTGACATATCTCCTAATATTTTTACAAAAAAAAATCTCAATTCCCTGGCTTACATAAGATTAATATATATTTAATCCATGAAATACTTGTAGGAGTTCACAGTTTACTCAAAAGTGAAAAGTCTTACCTTTTAAAAAATGTCTATAAAGAGCCAGGCATCTGCAGTTTGCAGTTACATTTTTGTCAGGGAATTCCAGTTCTAGCTGACGGCTAAGCTCCTATTCCTGACAACACTCCTCTATATTCACCGCACCACTGTCCCTAAGTACTGTGGATTTTTTTTTTCTTGTCCCTTTTGGGAGCTTCCTTATCCTCAAGCAATACTCAGAAATTATGTCAGTAGAAACCACAGACCAAAACTATGTCAGAGTTTTCAAGGTCTACTAAGAAAAATTATAGACCAGAATAAAAAAAAAAATCAAACCAATGTTGGGAGTCAAACCAGACAAGTGAGATGACATGCACAAAAAGGAAAAAATAATTAAGATTTACATTTCTGCATCCAATATCCTCAGGATTATGAATATGAGCAGTAATAATCATTGGTATGTGGCAGAAGACAGAGGGATAAAGGAGGTGGAAAAAGAATGGGTTGGTATCTTTATGATAAACTAAACATTTGGCTTGAAGAGGTCCTGCAGAAGTAACAAAATTCCACTGAACAGTGGAAGCCATTTTAGAATTACTTTAGAATGACCATTAGATTATGTTCACAGACTTAAATGGATGAAAATAAAGGCTATGAAAAACAAGCTAAATTCCACATTGACTTTCTGCTTTGTGAAAAATAAATTGATTCACTAGAATGAACTCTTCCCTACTAAAAATATCCCTACAAGTTCGACTATAGATCCTTGAATGCCTCACCTTTTCATGGCCCAACAAGAGAATGGCATAATCCTGCATTTGTGCCCACAAGTACCTCTACCACTCTGTTTGCAGAGGTCTGTAGTTCACCAAATGGAAACTATCCTGTATGAAAGAGAACTTGAAAGCTATAGGTAATGTAACAAACCCTTAATTGGGAAGTTTTCTGGGCACCCATAAGACTACAATTCAACAGAGGAAACAATACCATTTTCCTCTATGTGTTTATAATTGACCTTAGACTCCACACAGAGAATCTTGCCTTCTTGGAAGACTTCATATGTTGTCCTGGAGGAAAATACAATTTTTTCATGGATAGGTCCTGTGTCCCTAGAGGCCTCCCAAAAGGCTGACTTGCTGGAGCCTTGCAGAGACTTCTCACACTTGTGAGAGCAGTGCTATGGCACAGCATGGGGAAATAACATGGAAAAGTACAACCAGTTAAACTGAAAGCGAGCATTTTCCCCCTCTTGAAGAGGCTAAAGTTGGCTTCGCTACTACTTACTTTAAATACCTTAAACACTATACTAAAAAATCCTTTCTGCTGAAATCATACACATTCACTCCCTGCTCTTTTGGATGTCTGGTACACTTGGTAAGGTACTGGAAATATGCCTTAATAATTGCCAACAGAAGTGTCGCCCCTCTTTTTTCCTCTCACCTAACCAAACCTCATTCCTAGTACACTACATCACCACAAATGGGCCGACAACTCTTCAGAAAGGATGCGATTTCTGACACAGTAATACCTAAAGTAGACCACAGTACCCAAAGCACCACAAGCTCTTCAGTTCAGACAGAAAACAGAAAACCACTGAATTGTACAGATAAACTGCTAGAATAGCATCACGGAGACCTTGTCCAACCACCACAGCATGTAGGCAGAACAATACGTAGATACCAACAGCAGAAAGTTTTATACTTTTATCATTTTATTAGAAGCTTCATCCAGAAATCAACTCATGCTTCTTGTTGCTTGCTAATTTCTGTATCAAATGTGTTCAATTTACAGGTCTAAGTATTTTGTCTCAAACATTACCTAAAATACAACTCAGGGGTTTCTCTTTCTAGGAAAGAGGAGTTACAGAAGGCTGTCAGACATCAGAGGGAGTGCACGTGCACAACCTCTGTATTGCACCTAAGTTCAGAACCACAAACATTCGTTTTTTCCTTTCCAACTCACATCCAACTCTGATAGATACTACATCCATGGAAGTGAATGAACCCAAGAGACTATTCTAGTGATGATTAGTAGAGAGAATAGAATCTTGTTCCATCCTCCAATATTGAGCCTGAAACACTATTAGAAGAGAGATAAAAGCAGGTAGAGTATTTCACATGTCTGGAAGAAAATATGCCCCATTCCTCTTTTTATACTAGAAAAATGTTTTAGTTGTAAGGCGCCCAGATGAACTTTCCATGGCAGCACTGAAAGTTAAAGACAGTACTAAGAGTTTTTTGGGTTTTTTTCTTTTTTAAACTGAATTTGCAAACACACACACACAGTGATGTTCATGTTTTGTTCCACAAGTTCCTCCTCGTGGGCTGATTAAAAACATATTACTTGTAACAGGGCAGATTTTTCGAGTTACAAATTTTTCTTATTTTCCTTCACCACCTAAACTGAAAATAAACATCTAAGGTTGCACAAGCGTACAACCAAAAGATGGAGTATGAAAGATCAAAGTGTGAGAGATAGGTAAGGTGCTGGTTTACAGCAATAGAAAAATAGAGATGTTTTTGGGTTTATCAGCATGTGATATCCACAAACTTGAATGCAGAATGAAGCATCCAGACTTGACAGAATGTTTTAACAACTTTCAATTTCCTCTTTTAGGTGTTAGAGTTGACAGATGCATTCTGATGCAAGCTTGCATGTTATTAAACTCAGTTTGGCCCAGACTCTTGAGTTTCTGAATGTGATGCATCTAAATATGGAAAACACTTACTTCAGACTTCCTAGACAGTCTCGGAGAGATAACTCCAGAAGAAAAATCAGTGTATCAAAAAAATGAATTGGCTAGAGACCTTGCCTCTTCATTAGTTATTTTGGGAGTGCAAGGCAACTAAATTCCTAATGTAGGTGCCTTGATTAGGTTGGATGAATCAGGGTCTATGTGTATGTATCATCTAAAATTTTGGCCCCAAAAAGATGAAGGAAAATATTACAGAAAACAGGAGTATACATGCAAACATGGCTATGAATCATCTTGGCTGATATTCCCATGGAACACCCACAATATCTGTTACTCAGGGAAAAACGTAGATAATTCATAACTCTATGACAAATGTAGAAAACGTTCAAAATTAAATAAATATTGAAAGGGTCCCACAAAACACTATCTCTTCCACATACCCTTTAATTTGGGTAACACTCAAAGCAGCACAGAACTTACATTCTGAATTTCAAGAACAGGAAGACTAAGGAGAGATTATTCTTTTCTTTAGTGACCTAAATGCATGACTCCAGGGTCCAGTCAAGAATTGAGAAGATGCTTAAGTAGATGAACTTCCTTTCAAATGCCTACAGGAAGTAAATTTATTTATTCAATATGGAAACAGTACTGTGGCTAGCTTCTCTCAACATCATCTAATTCACAGTCTCATGAAATTTTTTCTTACGATCTGAACCAGAGTGTTTTGTCAGGTTTAACCAGCAAGGGAAAAGAGCTTAGACTAAACCTTCATTCCACCACATGACTGCCTAAAATAATAAATTTCTAATGTTATTATAGGTCAGATACAACATATTTTGTTAGATGATGGGTCAAACGGTCAGTCACTGTTACCAGAAGCAACAGGTACCATGAATTAGATCTACCCTTCCATTTCACTTCACCTACTGTCATGTTCCCATCTGAAAAGACTTCAATGTTATAACAATTTAGAAAATGTATTGCAGAGTTTCAGCATGTTTACTCTATCATTTTTAGACATAAACATCATACTGCTTAAGTCCAGAAAAAGGTTGCTTGTCTCAAGAGATAATTTTAGATACAGTTCAAAAGGTCACTATTTTTCACATAGACTCTAAAATCTCATTCAGGTGATTTCTAAGTTTATAACAGGCCCTTGATTTCTGAAATCATAGTTTATATTTACGTTTATGACTTGGGAGTTGTTCTCACGATGTGTACCAGAGAAATTCTCTTGAGTCTTTCCTAAAACAAGTTGCAATCTCTGATAAAACTAATTTAAATCTAAAATTGCCTACAGTCATTCAAGTTTTCCTTGCAGTTTCTGGAAGTCCAATTTATAGTGTTCTGGTGATTTTTCAGATATGTTACATTCTGCTCACATAATCACCTATATTTCATCTTTATCATCTCAGTTTCAAATGCATATAAATACTTGGTATTTGCTACAGCAATATGCACAACTGCCACATTATCACCAAAATAAGCAACCATCTTCAGTCAGAACACAGTTTTACTACAGCAAGAAGATAAAAATTACTATTACCTGCAACATTAAGAATTTTTAAAAATCATTAGCATTTTTTGTCTGGCATATGCATTATTAAGATTAGTCCTTAGAGCTGAATAAAGCACTCAGTTTTAACGTAAAGGAATATTTGTATTTACTCTGAAACAGTAAAATAAGTACCCACAACCACAGATTAGCTGACAATAAGGAGAAACAAAACCTGCAACAGCCGTTTTTGCTCTGAAAGTTCTGCTCAGGCTGGACAGTAACCAAAGAGTAACTTAATTCTGAAATCAGAAAGGACAAATGTCGGTAGCTAGGGCCTGGCGGTCGGAAGATGTCGGGTTGTACGGGAAGTTAGAGCCCCTCTCCAAATAGCCGGTAGTATTTGGTCTAGGACGCTAGGACGTAAGCAGACGGAAGTGACGTTGTGAACCTAGACTATATAATGCTGTTACACAACGCAATAAACGCCATTCACCGTCCACCAAATTGGTGTCTGTGAGTAATTAGCCCGAGCAGCCTGAGGTGGCTGCCGTGCTGTGCTGTTCCTGAGAAAGGCCACCACACCATCAAAAGACAACAGACAAATAATTGTGAACTTTACATTTCAAACAGATTAAGTGCTTACTTCAAATGCAAACAGCCCTCACTTACATATTCACATATTTCACATCCAGCTTGACAACAATTTTGTTACTGCATTACATTTTTCAGCTCAGTAGCCAGTTCACTTAATTTACATTCATTTCCATTAAACTTGCTCTAAAAATCCTTTATCTAACTAAATAGGCACATTATCATTACAACCAGCATTCTTTCATTTGACTCAAGAGAAGCCATGACAAACAGGTTACACTAAGAATTCCAGTAGTATCCTACCTTTTAATAATTAGAATGCTTTAAGATCATTGAGTCCAACCATTAACCTAGAACTGTAAGTCTACCATCAAACCATGTCTCTGTGCACCATGTCTATGTGTCTTTTACATGCCTCGGGGATGGTGACTCAATCATTTCCCTGCACAGCCCATTTCAACAATTGATAACCATTGTTACTTGGGAGTCCAACACTCACCTGACTAGCACCTCCTTTCACAGAGATGTAAACAGCAGCAAGATTTCCCCTCTGCCTCCTCTTCTCCAGGCTGAACAGCCCCAGCTCCCTCAGCCTCTTCCCATAAGACCCCTGATCAACCTAGTCACCCTTCTCTACACCCTCTCCAGCACCTCAATGTCCTTCCTATACTGTGGGACTCAAAGCTGTACACAGTACTCAATGTGCAGCCTCACCAGGGCTGAGTTCAGCTGATCCTGCTGGTCACACTGTTCCTGATTGAGGCGGATGCCATGGGCCTTCTTGGCCATCGAAGCAACCTGCCATGATGCATTGCCAATTTATATTCTGCCAGCTGATCTACAGCCAGATTTTGACCAACACCCCCAGGTCATTTTCTGTCACGCAGCTTCCCAGCCACTCTTCCCCAGGCCTGTAGCATTGCCTGGGGTTGTTGTGACCTAAGTACAGGACCTAGCACTAAGTCTTGTTAAACTTCATACAGTTGGCCCTCAGCCCAGGTGGGTTCTGAATGTCCAGCACGTCCAGATCCTTCCATACAGCAGGTCAACACTCTCAAGCAAATCAACACTCCTGCCAAAATTGGTGTAATCTGCAAACTTACTGAGGATGTCCTCCACTCTCTCTAATTGAGATTATTGATAAAGATATTAAAAAGAACTGCCCTTGGTACCCCACCCTGGGAAACACCACTTGTAACCAGCCACCAAATGGATTTAACTCCACTGACTACAACTCTTCAGAACTGGACATCCAGACAGTTTTTTACCCACCAAAGACTACAACTGCCCGAGCTATAGGCAGCCAGTTTCTCCAGGAGAATGCTGTGTAAGATGGTGTCAAAGGCTTTGCTAAAGTCCAGGTAGACAACATCAACAAACTCCCCCATCCACCAAGCAGGTCCACTTGTCACAGAGGTTAGTCAAGCAGGACCTGCCCTTCATAAGCCCGTGCTGACGGGGTCTGATACGCGGGTTGTCTTGTACATGGTGTGTGATGGCACTCGGTACAATGTGCATCATAATATTCCCTGGCACCAAGGTCAGACCAATAGGCCTGTAGCTCTCCAGGTCATCCATCCACCCTTCTTGTAGATGGACTTGGTAATCTCCAGTCACCTGGGACCTCTCAAATGCTGCTGATAAATGATGGAAAGTGGTACTTCCGCCAGCTCCCTCAGTACCCTGGGCTGGATCCCACCCAGTCCCATAAAACTCTGTGTGTGTAGTGTAACAGGTTGCTAACCATCTCCACTTGGATTATGAGGGACTCATTCTGGTCCTAGTCTCTGACTTCCAGATCAGGGGGCTGGACACCCTGAATGCACTGATCTTACTGCTAAAGACTGAGGCAAAGAAGGCATGAAGCACCTCAGCCTCTTCCTCATCCTTTATTACTATCATCCAGGATGTACATTTTCCTTAGCCCTCCTTTTGTAGCTAATGTATTTATAGTAACACAGAATCACAGAATGTTAGAGGTTAGAAGGGACAGCAAAATATCATTTAGTCCACACCCCCTGTGAGAGCAGGATCACACAAGATCATATTCAGGTGGGTTCTGAATGTCTCCAGAGGAGACTTCACTACCTCTCTGGGCTGCCTGTCCCAGTGCTCTGTCACTCTCACAGTGAAAAAACCTTACCTTATGTTCACATGACACCTCCTATGCTCCAGCTTGCACACAATGCCCCTTGTCCTATCATTTGATATCACTGAGAAGAGCATAGCTCCATCCTTCTGACACTGACCCTTTACTTATTTACAAACATTAATGAGGTCATCACGCAGTCTCCTCTTATCCAGGCGAAAGAGACCCAGCTCCCTCAGCCTGTCCTCATAAGAAAGGTGTTCCAGTCCCTTAATGACCTTAGTGGACTCTTTCAATAGTTCCCTGTCATTCTTGCACTGAAGGGCCCAGAACTGGACACAGTATTTGAGTCGTGGTCTCACCAAGGCAGAGTAGAGAGGGAGAAGGACCTCTCTTGACCTACTAACCACACCCCTTCTAAATACACCCCAGGATGCCACTGGCCTTCTTGGCCACAAAGGCACAGTGCTGGCTTATGGTCATCCCGCTGTGTCCCAGGACCCGCAGGTCCCTTTCTCCTAGAAACATTTTAATTGTCTTTTATAACAGATTAGTTGGGCTTTGCTCCTTATAGTTTTCTCCATACATAACTTCATGACATCCTTTTAGTCTTCCAGAGTTGCCTCCCCCTTCTTCCAAAGGTCATAAACTGTCCTTTTTCCTGAGTTCCAGCCAAAGTTCTCTGTTCGGCCAGTCCAGCTTTCTTCCCCAATGGCTCATACTCCTGCACCTTAGTGATTTCCCTCTTCAAGAATGTTCAGCGTTCTTGGACTCCTGAACTCCTCAGGACTGCCTTCCAAGGGAAGTCTCTCAACCAGGCCCCTAAACAGGCCAAAGTCTGCCCTCCAGAAGTCCAAGGCAGCAGTTTTACTGACACACACACCGCGTGCCACCTCCCCTATTTCTTTACTTTCGTGAGAAATCAAAGTTCTATTATTTTGTGGTCACCAGGCCCAAGATGGCCTCCAGTCATTACATTACTCACAAGTCCTTCTCTATTTGTGAATAACAGGTCCAGTAGGACACCTTCCCTAACTGGCTCCCTCACCAGCCGTTTGAGGAAGTTCTCTTTCACATACTCCAGGAACCTCATGGATTGTTTCCTCTCTGCTGACTTCTATTTCCAGCAGCTCAAGTCCCCCACAAGAGCAAGAGCTAGCTATTGTGAAACTTCTCCCTATTGCTTATTGAGTATTTCCTTTGCTTCTTCATCCTGATTAGGTGGTCTGTAACAGACTCCCACCATGATGGCTGCCTTGTTAGCTTTCCTTCTGATTCTTACCCATTTTCCTGGGTTCAGCTAAACAACAATACCCATAAACACTCAACCATCATGGACCTCCTAACAGTGAAAGCACTCTAGCATAAAGTGTTCACCCATCACCTCTGTTCCCTTGCCTATCTTCTCTGCAGCTTTACAGCCATCCACTGCAACACTCCAGTTGTGAGTCATCCCATTGTGTTTCTGTGACAGCAACTGTATCACAGTCTTCCCACTGCACATAGGATTCCAACTCCACCTGTTTCTTGCCCAGGATGCCTGCACTGGTGTAGATGCTTAGCAGTTGGGCTAACAATCCCACATCATTTTGGGGGGAGAAGCGCTAATTCCTATGTTACCATTCTAAAGTGTTTCCACGGTTTTTAACACATCAATAACTCTTGCATCTTTGCTGCCGCCTGGACCTCCATCCCCTACCTCCACTAAGACAGGAGGACCTCGCTAGCGCACCATCCCTCAAACACTGGTGTGCTGCCCCCCGGATTCATTCTAGTGAGACTGGCTTTATACCTTTCCCCCCTTCAAAGCTAGTTTAAAGCTCCTTCAGCGAGCCCTGCTAACTCTGGTGCAAAGATCCTTTTCCCTCTTTGATCCTTTTACCTCACCTGTTGCCAGCAGGCTTGCTGTCATGCAGACTGCCCCACGATCAAAAAACCCAAAAAAGAACAGAGCCAGGTATTGAGCTACTGGCTCTTCCTCAGCATTCCCTCCAACTGAAAGAACACAGAAGAACTCTACTTGTGCACCTCATCCCTTAACCAGTCATATCAGAGCCCTGGAATATCTCGATTCCCTTTGTATTTCTTGTTGGAATTCCATAGCTGCTTGTCTGAAAAAACAGTAACAAAAAACCTGACTGTAGTACCAGAGTAGGAAGGTACCCCTTTTAATGTCTTTAACCTGGGCCTCAGGTAGACAGCAAATTTCTCTGTAAAGTGAGTTCAGTTTGCATTTTGGGCCTTTTCTTCCCTTCAGAAGGTAGTTTCCTATGCCAGTAATCATCTTCTCTTCCTTATGGAAGCAGTTTTCACACAGGGCATAGGCCAACTTTAACCTTGGTAATACCTTCAAGCTAGATGAACCACTGCCCTTGGTACTGTTCCACTGGCAGAGCCCTTGTACCTATTATGCAAGGGCATCTGGGAAAGTCAGGTAGTCACCTGTTGTGCTGGGCAGGAACTTGTCACCATTGTCTACAGTGCCTTAAGCACTATGTTCAGCCACATGGAAAGAGAAGAGAGAATCTTCCATATCATCAAAATATTCTTTGCTATGAGGGTGGTGAGCCACTGGAACAGGCTGCCCAGAGAGGTTGTGAAAGCACCATCCCTGAAAGCATTTAAGGCCAGTTTGGATGAGGCTTTGGACAACCTGATCTAGTGGAGGGTGTCCCTGCCCATAGCAGGGCGGTTGGGACTAGATGATCTCTGAGGTCCCTTCCAACCCAAACCATTCTATGATTCTATGCATCCTGCCTGCCTATTGGGCCAGTCCCAGGGAAGGTATGGTGCGGTTCCAGTATTTTATCTCTCAAACTCTCTGATACTCTTCAGCCTCCTCATCTCCTCTGGGAACTCTGCCACTAAGTAGAGGAATTCTTCAATCCAGCCACACTTCCCACTTGTGTGCTACAGCCAGCCAGCGCTGGTTTAAGAGCAGAGCACACCCTGCAGCCTGACACCATTGCAGTATTGTAAGTTCTGTCTGGGAAGCTGCATCAGTCTTGGTGGGTGCAGAGCTGAGAAAGGCCATGGCTTTCTGCTGGGTGGGTACCATTGTTCCCTGGTTACGCTGGTAGAGCTTCAGTGCCCTTCCTGCATTCCCTTCTGCACAAACTACTGGATGCACTGCTGCACCATGCCATTTGCCAACACTGGTCAGGAACAATCCCTAAAGGGCTTCTTTTATACATGGGTGGAGGGTGCAGCAGGGCCGTGAAAACCTTTTCTTCAGGCCACACCAAGGCCTCTTCAGATGCTGTTGCATGAGCTGTGGGCTCCTGGCAGTTCTCTCTCCCTCAGATTCTCCTGAGTTAGGAACTCTCTTGTGCACCATGATGAATCTCTCCACCATGGATCATGCTAACACCCAAGCTGCTCACCCCAGTGACTATGAAACTCCTGCAAGTTTTGTAAGCAGTGGATCAGCAGCACTGCACTCACTTCATCTTGGATTCATCAGAACTTAGCAAGCAACTGCAACTAATACATGTTGAGTATTTTGCACTACCATGTAAAACAGACATAGAACTGAAGAGATTAATCCAACTGAAGTAAAATGCCTTTTTCCTCTCATCAAAAAAGAGCTTGATGATCATGTTAAGACTTCTGGTGATCATGTTAACATTGAATTTCATAAGCATCGGGTTGATAAGAACCTCTATACTATTATAGCAGCAACCTGATTAGTGAGCCATCTCTTTTAAATTATGCAAGTTTTAATGACATGAATGAAAACAATACACCATTGGTGCAAACCAATCCTTGACCTTTGACTGTGCAATTTACTTAATTCCTGCATACCCATTTCCTTGTCTTAAAATTTTAAATATCTATCATAAGGAATGTGCCAAAAGGTTTTAATTCAGCAACATTGGTAAAGTTCTTAAAATTCCTCAGGGATAGAGTTATTCTTAGCAGACACACTACAGTCAGCAAAACTAAACAATCCTATCTCTAGAGAGCAAGCTGTCTACAGACTACTTTTCAACAGTTCTCCAACTGTGATTGTAAAAAGGTGTTCAGTCAAATGGTTACTCAAGGATCTTGAGACACACAAATTTACACATACTGTCCTACTTAGTGACAAATATTTGTCTACAGACTTACTGAACTTACTAATCAATTAGTATAAGGAATTAAAAATGGTGAAGAGGGAAGGTCACCAGCTAGTCATGCAAAGAAGATCTACAGCCAAAGGGTGAAGGTAGGGGGCTGGTGGTTAAAAATGACAGCATGTCTAAGTTACTGCAGGAAGGAAGGACAATTTCCTATTTAGCTCCCACAGCTGGTTCCAATTCTATTACTGTTTCGATTACTAATTCTCCCATGCCACCCATAAATTACCTTCAAAACACTAACATTTAAGCTGTCTTATAGCAGCCCAATTTTATGTAATGTGACATGAGAATAAATTGCTAAGTGACTTTAACTATGCATCTGGAAAGAGAAAAAGATACATTTATATTGTACACGTGAGGTCCGTGCTTGGAAGTAGCACACCTTTCTCCATGCTTTACTCAGGTATATATATCCCTTTAACGCAGCTTATGTCAGATGAAGGTAATGCATTATGGGCAAATGATGTGTCTCATAGTGTTAAAAATATTGTAATACCCAATGACACTGAAAACGATTTTCAAAATGTTCACAGGACAAATACTGAGCACTAGGTTAAAAATCACAGCCAGTATGAATATCTTGGGTTTATCTTTAATCATAAACCCCATCATTTCTTAGAAATTTGCCCCCAAGGATTATAAAACATGCTGATCTTCTACACATTTATATGTCTTTCTATAGCATCTATAAATACTGACACCGCTCCAGCATACCGTATCAAAAATACTGATTTCTATGCACAATGTCATCTAAAAATTCACAATTATTACAATTAAACCTGACCAGACACAAAACCAGAGACATACTGATTCCTACATAGTGATTAAATTACTAGTATTCAGTATTGCTCACTTGTAGATTACACAGGAACAAAGACCCAAACACATTTTCCAGTGGTCTGATGCCCACATGTCAAATACAACACTTTAAATTATTGTCATTCTTCACTGAGCCTGAGGTATAAAAGCATACTGAAGCAATGCTTTTACTTTTTAACCCAGACTGAAATAAAGATCCATTATCTAGACAATACAAAAAAAATTTAACTGTGTGCATGGAGAAAGAAGGCAAAAAATAAAGAACACTATACTTTACTGAATAGCCTAATTTTAGAGACTTTTATGGATATTATGTTAAGACCTTGTATATTTTTCTTACTCCATAACCATTAGAGAACGTAAAATGTAAATGTAAAAGATTAGATACATCCTAGAGATTTTTCCTTGAATTATTCAATAGGCCTCTTGATCTTTTACCATCCATACTGTGTTATCAGTAAAGTCTTCCTTTTACAATCTGAAATGTAAATACAATTAGATGATTCAAATTAAGTCACTATTATTCACTTGCATAATTTTGTTAATCTACCAAAGGTGAAGTTATATGTTGCTATCAATACATCTTGGTCATAATGAGCAGTTTAAAATATATCATTAACTCATATTTCCACAGTACACAGATTGCAATTTTGGATGATCAGATGATGCTCTACAATAACTTTCTTCCAGAGTCAAGAGAGAAATGAGTAGTCCATAGATATAAGGAACACCAGATTTCAGACCGTGTATCTACTATGTGCCAGCTATGAGATTTTCAGTAAGACCACTGCTTGTGTGTCTAAGCATCAAGCCTTAAACAGGGATAAAAAGTCCCAGCTTGCAGGTGTGCTACAGTGATACTTTAACAACTATGGTAGGTTCATTAATGCCTTTGTGCTGCTCAGAAACCATTATTAATGCCTATGATTATCATGGAATGGGTTGGGTTGGAAGGGACCATGGTCATCTAGTCCTATTCCTCTGCAATAAACAGACATGTTCTACTAGATTGGGTTGCTCAGAGCCATGTCCACCATGGCTATGAATGTTTCCAGGGAATGGGCATCTCCAACCTCTCTGGGCAACCTGTGCCAGTGTCACACCACCCTTATTGTAAAAAAAAAATCTCCTCCTTATATGTAGTCTGAATCTACCCTCCTTGAGTTTAAAGCCATTACCCTTTCTGCTATTTGGTAAAAGCCCTACAAAAAGTCAGTCTCCATCTTTTTGGTAAGCTCCCTTTAACTACTGAAAAGCCACAGTAAGGTCTCTGTGAAGCCTCTCTGCTCCAGGCTGAACAAGCTCAACTCAATCAGCTTGTCTTCACAGCAGAGATGCTTCAGCTCTCTGGTCATCTTTGTGGTCCTCCTCTGGACTCATTTCAAGTCCTTCCTGGCCAGGGGATCCTGGAGCTGGTCTCAGTACTCCAGGTGGGGTCTCAAAAGGCTGGATGGGCAGAATCACCCCCATTGGTCATACTGGTTTTGATGCAGCCCAAGATACAGTTGGCTTTCTGGACTGCAAGCACACATTGCTGGCTTATGTCCAGCTTTTCATCCATCAATACTCTCAAGTCATTCTCCCAATTCTTTCATCCCCTTGCCTGTATTGATACCATAAGCAGACAGCTTATAAACACTTCCTGGCTTTCCAGAGGAAAAATTGGAGTGGTGGGGAGGAATATGTAAACCATAAAATAATCTGAATCAAATGCAGTCCAATAATTTTTGCTCAGATTTGTTCAAATTCCCTACAATGGACAATTTCCAGACAACTAATAAGGAAGCCAAAACAAGGATTCCGAATTTTGCAGAGTTTGAGGAACTTAAGCTGAATTTAACTCCTGTTTATGGAATTTGTTCTGTAGGCCTGAATTCTTCACATTAACTTTTTATTTGACATCTACGGTCGATATGTGACCAATGAAATTACCTGGTTAAGATCTGAAGCTCAGGCAACACCTGTGGCTGTCCCAGGCTTGACTGTTTCCCAGGCCTTTACACAATTTACATTTCACCTCTTGGGAGTCACACAAAATAGACAGTAGATAAATTTACTGTCATGTTTTCACCCCAGCCAGGGCTGAGCATGACACAGACACTCTCTCTGCGTAGAGGAGAGGGAGAAGGAAAAGAAAACCAAAGGCGAATTTGTTTATTTGGAGCTGTCCCAGAGCCAGACTGTCCCTAAACCACACATCCTAGAACCATGTGCTCCTCGCCCCACCAGTCCCCTTTATACTGAGCATGGCATGGCATGAAATACTCCCTTTGGTTAGTCTGGGTCACCTGTCCCAGCTGTGTCCCCTCCCAACTTCCAGGCTGTCCCCCACCTTCTCATTAGCAGGGCAGCAGAAGAAGCTGAAAACTCCTAGACTACTTGGCAACAACTAAACCATCAGTGTGTTATCACACTGCTCTCATCCTAACTCCCAAACACAGTGTTGCACCAGCTGCTACAAAGAAAATTAACTCAATCCTAGCCCAATCCAGGACACTTAGAAAACAAATTATTTTGCCCTCAGTTTTTCAGTGCCATTATTCTGTTTACAGGTAAACTGTAACGTACAGATCCCTTAAAGGCACTCTTCTTACATGCTTAAAAATTCACCTTGCCTTCTTCATCATATATTCAGATACTTTGAATTCTCACTTCATGAACGGCTGAGTAGACAATGATGGTATCGGTTGTCTTCAAAGTTCCTCTCATGGGATTCTGATAAACCTGTACTGATAGGGAGAAACTACTCATAGGAGATGAAACTGAGGTGAAATCTCCCTTCATAAACCATTTTTTCAGAAACCACTGCATAGGGCAATCTAGTAAAACAGGAAAACTCTGACACTGATGGGAACTGTTCCTATCTGTGAAGCATCTGCCCTTGGGATTTCAGTGTGACACAGAAATACGAAACCAGAGAAAGCAAAAGAATCCTGCTTTTAAAGCACAATCATCAGTTTGACGCAAACATGTGCAAAAATTTTTAACACTCGCTATATACTATTCATACATTCTGAATCCTCACCCATTATGTTATTGAACAGTTCCAGGTGAGGGAACAAGCCAACAAGAGTGAGTAGATGTACACAGACTTCTGCAGTTGTGGCTATCAGGAGCTTGTAAGTGTCGATTAATACTGACAGACATAGGGGAAATACACATTGCACTGTCAAAATTTTGCACAATAAAAGGAGTGGGGTAGTTCTGGCTAAAACACTGGAATTTTTCATAAGCTTAGATATTTCCTGAGGTGATAATTACTGTTCAAGAATAAACTTCTTTACAAACTTGCACGTAAAGAACTCAAATAACCAGTAAGCTATATTGTGAAGTGCATGCAATTTAACTTATTTTTGCAGATGGGTAAGAGACCTGAGATGATCTCCTTAGAACCTGTACTTAAAATAAGTGTAATATTTACACAGCAAACCCTTCTCATTGTAGAAGGGCCAATCTGAGATTACTGTCAGTGTGTCACAAAGCTTCTCCTCTACCTTTTCAGCAAGAACAATGGCATAGAGTGAAGTCAGATAGTGTATTAATTATCAGCAGCTGCCAGACAGTTATTTCAAAAACCATGTGAAATCTAAAGCAACGTTGTTTTCTTTGATGAGAGATGAGTGGTTACAGATTAAATATAAATTTAATATTATTTACTCATCCTATTTCAAATGCACAAATACTACACATGTAGGAATTTGGCTTCTCCTATCAACTCCTGTCCTACAAGACATATTTTCTAACAAAGAAACCCAAAAATCACAGATATTTTTTCTTTTAGATCATCTGTGCCTCAATCACTCCTGATTTTTTTAATCTGCCAAACCTGTAATATGTACAAGCAGCTTTGAACCAAAACCAGTTATTAGGAAGTTGCCCTAATCAATTTAGTTCTGAAAGTGAGACAGCTATATTAGTGATTATGCAACCATCAGAGAAAACTATACAAAGATATTTTCTAGCCTACATATAAATTGGGTTTAAAATGCTCCAAATAACAATTTTAACACCTCTGAACAAAATGGAAGTGCCAAGGAAGGCGGCAGGGGGAAAAAAAAATCTTACTATACTTAGAAGGCAAGTAGGTGTGACACTTTCGTAACTACAAGAAGGAAACATGAATTGTGCAATCCCACATTTTAATTATTTTTTTCTCTCCATACCTTTCAGAACAATACTTAGCATAATACTAACTCATACGACATTTCCCTCTCTCACAAAAAGGAGAGGACCCACACTATCTTCTTAAGTCCACTTACTGCACTGTCAAGGGTTTTCTCATATTACTGATTCTTATTTACCTAATTCACCTCTCTATCATTTAGCTGCTGTGTATTACAAAAGATCTGCTATCATAAATCTGACCGTATACACAGTACTTCAAGGTGTACCTGGATACAACTTTTTCTCCTAATCAGCCAGAGAAGTTGGGTAATTTCTAAGACACTTTTCCACCCACTCAAACTTGGTTGCGGAGTCCATCATGAAGTTACTCCCTCAAATTATCAGACATGGTCACAGCTTCCATTAGTTTCTACACTCCCAAGAGGTAAAATAATGCAAATTGCATTAAACTACATAGAATTAAACTACAGCTGACAACCATTATTTTGTGACAGGATAGAACTAGTTTTTCTAACTGTCATGTGATTTGGCTACAGGCTGATTTAAAGTAGCATTATAAATAGCATAGTTTTAACTATTTTCGATTCAGCGATATTCATCTTACTCTGGGGAGTAAGATGAAAATACACTGTATTTTCCTGAAAATACAGTGAATTAGTTGACTACTGACCATTCTACATTCAAACACTGATTCTAGTTTCTTATTTGGACCACAGGATTTCAGGAAATCACCGAAAACTACCACTGGGCCTTCTTACTCTGTTCAATGTCTCATAATTGCCTTCTGTAAGAATAATATTTTATGGACAGCAACTGGACAAAGCTGGGTACTATTTAAAACATTAACTTTGAGATAATTAAAAGGATCTGCCCTTAAAATTGCTGGTGTTAAAAGCAGACACTTCCTTTATTACTCATTACTTATAGGCTTGAACAATCACAACACAAATATAAACATTAATTTGATAATTTAAAAACCTGTATTTCCAAGACTCCTTTTCAGAAAGGAAAAAAATACGACATGGAGTTGCCAGAAATAGGGATACAAGCAGGAATAGGACACAGAGGATTCACGGGGTGCCTGATCCCTACCAAGGCATCTTAGGAAGAAATATCAATTATGACAGGTCTGTTGCAGAGTAAAAACAAAACTCCCCAAACAACTGGCTGCCCTCACCAAAGAAACTGCTGTAGTCTCACTAAGTCAACACAAGTATATAGATGGAAAGGGATCTTATCTCTCAACCTCAAGTAATGAGCCTGTGCTGCATAAGCTAATGTTTTCAGCTATATGAATTAAGCTTTGTTGTAGAAACCTGAGCAGTAAGCAGCTTATCCCTATTGCACTAACATCCCGTGTGAATCTTTTTTTTTTTTATGTTGGGAAATAAAGGTTACATAATTTATCATGTTTTCACTACTCTTCCACATGATGCTTAAGATATGAAAAGGATTTTTGCTTTTCAAAGTAATGTTTTACTTGAAAATCAAACACAAAAATCTAACACACCTGTCCTCAAATATATGACCTTATAGGCTTTTTTCAGTTTTCTTGTATTTTGTCTGTCATTAAATAGCCATTTCAGACATTTCAAGATGCTTTTCTATAAAAACAACAGATGCAAAACTGGTAACTTTCACAATTACAATAAAATACTGCCAGTAGAATAAAAGAATAAACAGTTCTATACGTGCACTCACTTGAACCCAATTAAGAGCTTTAAACACATTTCAGAAGCCTGAGGACTGGACATGGGGGAAAACGGACAGTTAATAACAATTAATATGAATGACTCTTTACAGTTCTTCAGTTCCTTGGGAGAACATAACTCTTATGGCTTTTGAAAGGAGAGCAGAAATATTTTATAACATATTCCCATAACATTTCATTATATGAGCATCTATTAATCTTCAGTTATAACAATACATCAAATGAACATTTATAAATAGTACACAAAGCAACTCAGCAAAATACTATTCAATACTCTAACAATTTTTAAATAATGGTGTTGGGTATTAAAATACAAAAAAAGATAAGGAGTAAAGGAAGGAAGTTCAGTATGATTGCTGTGCAATCTGGACAGTGTTACCATCAAGTATGTGTAGTCCCTGTATAGTGCTAAGTGCCCACCTGCAAATAAAAGATGCCATTGTAGCAGTTGTAAAACATTACATGCTGTAGTATCATGTTCATTAAAATCCAAAGCCATCTTTTATACAAACAGCAGACATCCCAAGAGTCAACAATATTGCTCTCCAAGGATACCACCGGAGCAGCCTACAGTTCAAACAGTTTAACATAACTCATTTGTTAATTGAAAATCCTGTGAACATTTGTTTTGGAATGGAAATATAACTGCATTTCACTTCCACTCTTCCTTCAAATATAGCCCTTCTAAATTATTTAATCAACTCCACCATAAATATTTCAAATACTTCCTATCATCTGCTTTTTCTTCTTCATTCAAACAAGAGTTTGTATTTCTGTATTTCTCATTATTCTGTTAAGAGCATAAACCACTTTTTCAAAAAGACAGCATTCACATGCAGATGCAAAGAAAACTTGCTATATTCAGTTTTTGTATTCCAGTCATGCCAAGTGGCAAATACATCATTAGTATTGCTGTTACCTGCCTTTCCAAATTTAGAAATATTCTGTATATTCTAAGAAGGATAGCAAAAAATTACACTTTTTGTGCTGCCTTGTAAAAGTAGATGGAAATTTGCAGCAATTTCCAACAAAAGCACCACGCAAGAAAGTAATCACTACTTTCTTTTTACTGTGTAAGCACTTTAGATGCTCAAAGAATTAATTTATTTCGGTCTCTTCACCTCCAAAGATCCCAACTTCTACTGGAAGTAACAGAAGTAGTATTTAGGATCAGATGTTCATAAGTCACTACACGAATGGAATTTCCTAACATTTCCAACTACATATTCTTGTTAAATAATACTGTATCAAACAAGCGGTCCTGTGACTGAGATACACATGAAGAATACGTGCTTAGAAAGACTTTGAATTATTTTTTTTCAGAGGTAGGTGACAGAATTGTACAGCATCAAGGTTACTCATGCTTCAAACATACTTGGCAGGAAAAAAAAAAAACCTGAAAAAAAAAAAATCTACTCTCCATCTAAGGACAGCAGAGGACATTAGCTTCCACAAAAGCTTCTAGCTATAAAGAAACCAAGGATCTCAAGAGACATAAGCATGAGCTGGCAAAGAGTAAAAACAGGTCATAAGATCTCTAAGCTTTGTTAAGAAGGACATAAGTAACAATAATCATATTCTCTATTACATTTCATTTAAAGATAACTAAGGTCACCTCTGACTACATCAAACAAAGTTAATGAATATATGCCTAATTTTCTCACAACATATTTCTATAAACAAACTCATAGGACTAAGTATCTGTAGAGAAAATGGTCTCAAGCTTCCCATGTTCACTCATGTTACTAATTAATTGAAACCAATACAACTTCAACATAAAAGCATGGCATAGCATGATATACAGCAAAGAGGCCTCAGCCCTACTATGCTCCATAGAACTGGTAGAAATCCTGTAAGCAAACTGATTTTCTCTGGGGATATCAAGTAATAATGAACTCTGAGGCACTGGGTTGGAAAGCAGAGGAGCAAATACCCCACACCTTTTTATGAATGATAAACTACCTAAGAGAATCACTCTGTTTTCTTCCTCTTGTACATTCTTTATACAATGCTCTCCAGTTTACGTTAAGTATTCCTTCCCTTCCAGCTTCTGATTGATTTTCTCATATTCTTACACTAATGTTCATTATACAAAACTTAGGGGCTTGATTTGGTTTTCTTTTATTTTTTATGAAGCTTGCAAATACTTTCCCAATCTTTCCCATTGTTTGCAACATGTGCAACTACATCAATGTTCCTTAACAAAAACTCCATGATTTGTTCCAAGTTTAATATAAAGAAAACATTCTCCTGATAATTATAGCAAGAATACTGTCAAGACCTAAGAACATATTATGCACATATATGACAAAACTGTTTTCCTCTGGATTATAGAGGAAGGTAAAGCAAAAGGAAATTGAAAGCAATTGCTACCTATTTTTCATCAACGTATCAATGACCACACAGCACTTCAAAAACACTTCTCATCCTCAAACCCACTTTTCTGTCTCTATTTCACACACACAAATTGCTTTGTTCAGCTTACTTCACTTTCTCTTCTTTAGACAAGATGAATCATGATTGGGTAAATCAGATTAAGCAGTTACCAGAAGACATAATTCTCGGCCTAAATGCTGCAACTTCTTAGGACAACTAGAAATTCCCATAACATCTATTTATTTTTACGCCACCATGATTTTTAGCCTGGTACCATAGCCAAATTCTAATTGGAGCAATTACAGCCTACTTAAATTCTCCATCTAAAGCAGCAGGAAGTGGTTTTCTTCCATCTTGAACAAATGAGTATTACTGGTATGTCCTCTCAAACCTCTGAAAAAATTTAACAGGGTCTCAAAACAATTCTAAAACTTGGAATACAGCTATGCTATCATTTTGGAAATATGTCCAAATCAGACTACAGCCTTGGAGAGGCCCAAGGCTGTACTTGTTTCAGGGACATAATTACAACATGATTAGTATCCCTTTGGTACTGCAGGGAGAAATAGTTCTCCATTCCAAAGAAGAATCAGCTGTAACTAAGCCACAGACAGAAGATAAAGCCTTGCAAATCCATTCGGCAGATTCTTCCAGCAACCACCTCTATACCTTTAGCTTCAAGTGAGGAAAAGTGTCACAACATACTAGCAGTCAGTTAAATTATGTTAAAGATCTCAGCACAATTTCTAGTGACAGGTAAAACAGAACATGAATAAATACACTCATTAATGCCTTTTAAAAGGTGTCATACATTACCTTATAAAATGCAGCTGTCCTAGATTTAAAACCATCCACGTCCTAACCTGACATGACTGCTTTGGCTAGTTCTCCTGTCCCCCCTCAAAACAAATTTTATTTCAATCACACAAACACCGAATACTCTCCCAGTGCATCTTACCAGGGCAAAAAAGCTGGCCAAGACTGTACTGTTACCTCCCAGTCACAAAATTTGCCACATTAAATACTGCCATTATTAAGAATCTGTCCTCTGAAACAAGTCCCTGCCTAAAACCAGAAACATTTTTCTTAAAGCTTTCCAAAAAGGTGTAGTTTTTGTGACAGAAAAACCTGAAAAGCTCCAGACTATAGAAGACACTTTTCCTCCCTCCCCATCCCCCACAGTTTACAACTATTTGAAAAACTGTCACTGTTAACCAGACAGGTTTTTACATCATTATGAAAAGAACACTACAGAGAACCCCTGATCATGATTCAAATAGACAACTCTTCTCAATTTTCTTACTGCCTAAATTAGTGCAGGGCTTTCATACAAAAAGAAAAACCATAATGAGAGGAAAGTATCAGAAGGAAGCAATACCCAATTTACCTGTTGTCTTTTAAATAAACTTGATACACAAATATTGTAAGGCGTACTGCTGTAAGTACTTGGAAAGATACTATGCCTTTCTAAGAACCATCATTTATGGTATGAAAGGAGGTAAATTATACTAAATGAACAACTGATTAAATCTGTTAAATATAAATACCATCAGTATTACCCCTGAATTAAAAAAAAAAAAAACTAATTACAAAAAATTGACATAAAAGAACAGATTAATTATGTAACAAACTATTCTATGTAATAATGGACTCATAAAATGGTTTGGGTTGGAAGGAACCTCAAGTATCATCTAGTCCCACGCCCCTGCCATGGATACGGACACCCTCCGCTAGCCCAGGTTGCCCAAAGCCCCATCCAGCCTGGCCTCGAACACTGCCAGGGAGGGGGCAGCCACAGCTTCCCTGGGCAGCCGGTGACCCTCACAGGGAAGAATTTTTTCCTGATGTCTAATCTAAATCTGACCTCTTTGTTTAAACCCATTACACCTCATCCTATCACTGCCATCCCCGATAAAAAAACTTCCTCTCCAGCTTTCCTGTAGGCCCCTTTACATGCTGGAAGGCTGCAATAAGACCTCCCTGCAGCTTTCGCGTCTCCAGGCTGAACAAGTCCAACTCTCTCAGCCAGTCCTCATAAGAAAAGTACTCCAGCCCTCTGATCGTTTTCCTGGCCTCCCCTGGACTCATTCCTACAGCTCTATCCTGCCTGTACTGAGGACCACTGGAGAACTGGATGCAGTACTACTCCAGGCAGCGTCTCACCAGAGCCGAGGGGCAGAATCACCTCCCCTGACCTGCTGGTCACGCTGGTTCTGATGCAGCCCAGGATACATCTGGCTTTCTGGGCTGCAGAACGTGACTAACAACTCATGTTCAGCTTTATATGAACGCAGCCTCCAAGTTCTCCTCAGGCTGCTCTCAATCCACTCTCTGTTCAGCCTGTATCCGTGATTAAGATTGTGCTGGCCCATGTGCAGAACACTACGCTTGGCCTTGTTGAACCTCATATGAGGTGTGCATGGGCCCACCTCTCAAGTCTGTCCAGATCCCCCTGGACAGCATCTCTTGAGAGTACCTGATGATCTTTCAGGTCTTCTCCCACTTTTAAGCTTCTATGATTCCCTCCAGCTTGTCAACCGTAGCGCACAGCAAACTTGCTGAGGGTGCTTTGCACAAGCCCACGTAGATGACTTCTGTCACTCTTCCTTTTTCCAGCAATGCTGCAACCTGGCCATACAATACCACCAAGTTTGCCAGGCATGACTTGCCCTTAGTGACGCCCTGTCAGCGGTCACCAGTTCTCTAGTTATTTCCCATTTGCCCAAGCTTAGTTTCCAGGAGGATCTGATACATGATCTGGCCTGGTACACAGGTGGCAATGATCAGTCTGTAGTTCCTAGGATCTTCCGTTTCCCCCTTTAGAAACGGGGGTTATGTTTCCCCTTTGCCAGTCTGTGGGAACTCATCAGACTGCCATGGCTTCTCAAATATGATGGACAGCGGCTTCGCCACCTCTTCTGCCAGTTCCCTCAGGACCTGCAGATGCATCTAGTCACATCCCATGGACTCCTATACCTTCGGGTTCCTTAGATGCTCTCAAATCTCACCTCCTCCTACAGTGGGCAGTCCTTTATCCTCCCAGTCCCTGCCTTTGCCTTCTATGTCCTGGGCAATGTAAGGACAGCCCTCGCTGGTGAAGGCTGAGCCAAAAAATTTGTTGTGTACCTTTGTCTTCTCCATATGCTGGTTAACCAGTTTCCTTTGGGAGGGAGCACACAGTTTCCCTCAATTTCCTTTTCTCACTGACATACATACAGAAATTTTTCTTGTTGCCCTTGATGTCGCTGGCCAGATTTAGTTCTGTCAGGGCTTTAGCTTTCCTGATCTGATGATCCCTGGCTGCTTGGACAATTTCTCTGTATTCCTCCCAGGATCCCTGCCCTTGCTTCTACCCTCCTGTATAGGCTTTGTCTTTGTACCTTTGTCTTCTCCGTATGTTTGGTAACCAGGTCTCCTGTTGTCGTGGGGTTTGACCCTGTCTGGAGGCTAGATGACCACCAAAGTCACACTATCACTCCCCTTTTCAGCTGAACACGGGAGAAAATACATATTGAGGCAAAACAGACTCAACATAGAATTAAAAAAAAACAACTCATTTATCACACTACACTGCACACTCAGTGAAACCAGAGTTGGCTAATGAGAAGCAAAACCAGATTTAAAGCACCTCTGCCAACCCCTCCCTTCTTAGCAGACTGCACTTTAGTCATGATTTCGCTCTCTTCTTTCCCACATTGTGGCATGGGGAGGGGCAGGGACTGGGGCACCTCTTCCCCCCATTCCCCAGCCTTGGTGACTGCAAAGCTTCTTACATCTTCTCACTCCCTTCTCTGGGGGAGAAAAAAGCAGCAGTTTGTGGGGTTTTTTTTCCTCCTAAATGTGACTCCCAGAGGCACTGTGACCGTCACTCTTGGGCTTAGACAATTTCTCTGTATTCCTCCCAGAATCCCTGCCCTTGCTTCCACCCTCTGTAGGCTTCCTTTTGTGTTTGAGTTTTCCCAGGAGCAACTTGTTCATCCATGCAGCCTCTGGGAAGTTTTCCCCTGACTTTTTCTTTGTAAAGATTCATTGCTCCTGAGCTTGAAGGATGTGATCCTTGAATACTAGCCAGCTGTCTCTTCCCGCCAGGGCTTTGTCCCATGGCACTCTGCCAAGAAGATCTATGCAGAGACTGATCTTCTATCCTGAAGTATGAGGTAGTGAGCTTGCTGTGCACCCTCCTCACTACCCTGAGGATCTTCAAGTCCACCATTTCATCATCAATTACAGCCAAGGGCGTCCTTGACCTTCACCTTCCCTACCAGTCCCTCCCTGTTGGTGGGAACAAGGCAACTCTCTTTGTTGGCTCCTCTGTG
This sequence comes from Hypotaenidia okinawae, assembly GCA_027925045.1. NCBI lineage: Eukaryota > Metazoa > Chordata > Aves > Gruiformes > Rallidae > Hypotaenidia > Hypotaenidia okinawae. Next base: position 17,223,370 of record BSDF01000005.1, on the reverse strand, counting down.
ACTTGGAAAGGTAGTTACCATCAATGCACTGCAGGAACTTCCTGGATTGCTTGTGCTCTGCTATGCTGTTCCTCCAACAGATAGCAAGGTGTCTGGAGTACAACCATGAGGACCAGGGTTGTGAATGTGAGGCTGCTCCTTTCTGTCCACAGAGGGCCTAATACACTGTCTCCCTGGTGTGGTAGCTGGTAGCAGATACCCCCCACTATAATGTTCTCCCTTTTAATCCTGACCCATAAATTCTCAGGTCAGCTCCTCATGCATTCCCAGGTGGAGCTCCATGCGTTCCACCTGGTCACTGACATAAAAGGCAATGCCCCCACCACATGTTACCTGCCTGTCCTCCTTAAAGAGTGTGCACCCTTTCATTCCATCACTCCGTAAATGAACTTGCATAATAATACAATCTGGATTCACATAAATTTAGATTAAAAAGTAAGGAAAGTCAGAATTGATATAGGTAATATGATGTCTATGGCTCTCCTCAAAAGTTTATGTTCAGCTTCCATGACATGTAAATATAATTTACATAAATGTGTAATACTCAAAAACTAACAGTGCTGATTCATAACAGCAATTATCCACTGCTACTCATGTTCATATAAAAACACCAGTAAGGTATGAAAAATTCCCAAAGTTAATAACCACTATCTAATTCCTTCCATCTGAAGAGTATTCAGTAAAATACCCCATGTGAGCTGGGCAGCCCTGGGCAACACACTAAAAGATGCTAAACTCATGGAAAGCATTTTTTACTAAAGGCTCTTCTGTCTTTCATAGAAAAGCAAAACCAACTCCACAAGCAATGGTGGCAAAACAATGTTCCTATAGCTAAAACCACATCTAAAGTCAGGCTTGAGAGCCAGCAGTAAGCCACCAGTATCAAGTCAGAATATGTTATACAAAGTTCACAAGACTCACAACCACTTCAGATTACAGAATCACAACTCAAAGTTAATACAGAAAAAGTTTCCTTTGGGGTCAAAAATATAGATACTTGTGCCTTAAAGAAGCTACTTTAGCAGCAAAACACAGTTAACAACAGAGAAAGACTCTTAGTACATCTGGAAACAAAACAAAAGAATTATTCAATGAAACTTTGTTTCTCCTTTCCCAGCTCTGCCCCCCATGCATACCCACCACAGCCCTGTGTACAAGCAAGAAAAAAGAATCACAAAGCTCTCGTTACACTAACACCTGCCTTCCTTGGGGCTCACAGGATCATACTGTGATCACCAATCGATCAACAGGAAATCAGGAAAGCACAGCTGCTTCCTGATTCCTTTCACAGGAAAGAAAATAACCAAGTTCATGAGCAACAGTAAGGGGAGGCTCTAGACCCCAAAGGCCTCTGGCATCCATGCTGACACAAAATCTTCCCAGTTATAAATTAACTGTTTAGACTGAAAACCCACAAGTCTCATATTTCTGCTGCTCTGCTTATTCTCAATCAAATCTCTTCTAGACTGTTTTGTAACTATTGTGTTAAGTTCAGACAAACTTAAATCACACCCGTCTGCAAGTTACCTTTCTGTCTGAAACTTTTCACGGGGGTCTTTTAACTCTGTTTTCTTGTAATTCTACTTTATCAAGCCAATTGTAGCATTATTGAAGTATATGCAAACAAAAAATTAATACCACAATCTTGCTAGAAAATAAAACTATCAGCAAAACAACTATTGAGAATGACAGGTTGAAGTAAAAATCAGCTGGTTGTGCACACTGTTTTCCCATCAGCATTCCAGACAAGTCTCCAGAAACAAAGCAAGAGTTTTGGTAAACTGGGGAGAAATAATAAAAATTAAATTATACCCAGTGCTCTAAATCTCAAAATCTGACAGGCATAAAAGCGATTAGATATTTTTTTTTAAAACTTCATGTCTCATTGGCACGACAGACGTCAAGTTAAAGTAACAATCCATTTTTTTCCAAAATTATTCATATGTACAATAGACTGCATTTTAGAGAGTAGCTACCTGTGATGGAGGACACCAGAAAACAGGTACACAGCACACTACAGCACAAATTAAAAATAGGTATTTTCTATTATGTTGCTGGTATCTCCCTCTTCATAAGCTAGCTCTAGTACTAAACCAATTATCCCATTCTGTGCATTTTGGAGACATGTATTATGTCTCCAAAAAGATACTCCGAGATATTATAAATCATCCACTCCTTTCTGAATTATTAAATTATACCATTGTCTTACACAGCTATCTAAATGAGTGCTCAGCATTTAGATATTTACTCCTACAATACCGCATTTATTCCAAATTAGGAATAAATGGAGTCTGCTACAACTTGAAACTAATCTATAGTTTGAACATGATTACATTCATGAATCCATATAGGACTCAGTACTGAGATGTCAGAGATAATTATACCATAAATCTAAACAGTAATACATATAGGATTCTAGATTCATGTGAACATAGTAAAACTACTCAACTAAAATTAACCAACAATAAAGATATCAAAGTACACCAGCCTTTCACTGATGATGCAGTAAAACAGATGTTGACTATGTAATTATTCCCATTACAGCTTACTTGACCACTGTGATGAAACTTTCTTTGACCGCACTGAATGATTTTGCTAGCTCATTATATGTAGATAAGGACATTGCCAACACACCTAATTGAAAGCTGTGTGCATATACATATTTTGCTCCAGAATGGAATTACAGAAAGCTAAAAACATGATGGTTTTTGCTAAGCACAGAAAACAACATTTCCAACAGGCCATGGAAACACAGGGAAAAATTTTCCAAAATTTAAATCAAATCTTACAACAAAATTAGTCAAACAAACCCTGGATATTTCTCTCTGTGTGGCTTCAATTCCTCAGTGCTATAAAGGAGTTACAAGCTTCAGAAGTGCTGACTGCAGAGCAAAAGAATGATTTTTGTTTCTAGGAACAGAAATGGGGACAGCTAGGGAGAACTGTGATTTAGAAAGGCATTCTAATGGGACCCAAACAAAGAACAACACACCTGTACTGAACAAGCATCCATTTTTGAGATTAACCACTACCTAGTACATAGACGCATAAAGTCAGCAGTTATTAATAAGTACTGTCAGAAGTATTCATTCTTCATGTAGTATACTGTGGTTTTTCCCCAAAATGACAGGCATCTGGGTTCACCCCAATCTATGTACACACTCTAGATGATACTGAAATAGGTTGAAAAGTATATAAAACTGATTTTTAAATAAAAGTAATTATTCTTCAATAATCATTAGAAAAACCACAAAAAGACTCTGTATTTAAACAACAGTCATACCTTACCTGCAAATTAAACATAAAGAGCCAAATTGGAGTCTACTCAAAGTGTTAGATCATTAAAAAGGGACTAAATACTTACATTATCTTCTTCCTCTGTGTCATCGTCATTATCATCATCACTGTCCTTGAAGCCAGGTGGAAGTGGTGGCCCAATGAATTCATCACCATCATCATCATCAGTATCCTCAGCTGGACCTTGAGCAGAAGTCTGGGATTGCATGGAAGGACCAATGAACTCTTCATCTGAGCTGTCTTCACTTTCTTTAGAAGCTGTTTCTCTGCATGGAATATTTTTTTAAATTACTATTTTAAAAGTATCATCACATCCATAGAAATTTTCAGCTAAAAGCTGTTAAGCACTGTTGTAAACACTGAAATTAACAGCAAACATAAGGTTTAGCAGAATATAGACCCAACATCACCTTGAAGACATAAACAAAGCTTTAGAAAAGGAATACCATAGTGATAGACAATTAAAAAACAGGACAAACTAAACCAAAGAAAAAGTTAGATACCAGTCCCACATCAGTAGAACATATTTCAATATTGTCTGGAAGCAAATAGAATACATTTTTACAGAGCAGTTTCAAGTTTTTGTTTCAAGTTTCATCATGTGCAGATGCTCTGTGCCTCTGCTGTCTGGATGGAACGTCAACCAGTGAGAATACAACACAGGGCACTTGCTTTTTAATGCTGGTAAAGAGTAACAGAGAATCGGCCCTTTCAACCACGTACTTGATACTGTCACAAATCTACATTCTAAAAGACACATTAAATTATAATTCTGATGTCATCCAATCAAAGTTGTGTGAGCACATTTTTCTTGGAAGGGAAAAATTTCTGTAAAGTAGGTAAAGCTACTTATTCCAGGTTCATTCAGACTATTCAGAACAGATGCGCTCCCTCTGCCGGCAGCTACAAGTAGGCAGCATTCCAACTAGCAGAAGGTCTAAAACTGATGTGCAGAAAGCTTCGCCTTCTGATCATTACAGCAATACCTTGCAGTGGAAATCTGATTCTTCTTTCAGATTCAGACATGAGATGAAATTGCAAGATGTCTTGGGATCTTAACACTTTAACAAAGTGCATGTGAGTTTCTGAGTGAGCAGATGAGAGAGTTTAACTACAAAAATACGACGGCTACAGAGATACCACTATTTTGATGGGTTTTTTTAGTTTAGGGTATCTCTTTAAAACTGTAATGAAAACACACAAGTTTAAGGAGTATGATAGTATGTTCTAAACTACGTAACTGTGACAAGGAATGAACCAGCTGTACACCCAGCAAATAGTAGGGTACACAGCAATCGGATAAGCAATTTAAATTCTATTTTAGGAAGAAATCAAACGAAACTAAAATTAAGACAAATTAGGTCCTCAGATGTTACAGTGATGAGAAAGGTCTATGTAACTGAAAGCTTGTATAGTTTTTCCAACTGTATTTGCTAGCCTAATAAAAGACATTACCTCTACATACAAACTTTGTTTTGCATAGTGATGAGACATTTTAAGACCTAGATCAATTATGATTATCTAATAAATTTAATTCAAATCTTCCCTTACTCTGTAACCATGGGACAAACAATATCTTTTTACCAAAAGGAAACTCTTCAAGCATTTGAGGAATGGATTGGGACCACCTAAGTTCTCCAAATTAGGTATCCCCAAAAATAACAACTTTACAATGCTATATGCAAAGAGGGTGGTATTCTACAACCTGATATGCATTCCCAGACTAGCAAATCTGGTATCTTTTCCCCAAAAGCCAAACTATTTAAATTTTGGAACAGAACCCAATATACACTGTAGGTGACAGTAAGAATGTACACAACATAATGATTCAAGCAGGCCCTTCCAATTTCGGAGTCACAGATTTTCAGATCTTTCTGTAGACACCCAAGAACAATACGCAGCTTCCTTCCTAATTACCAATCCTCATCATTCCTTCATTTCCTAGGAAGGATAAATTGATCAAATCAAACGTTTGAGTATTTTGAGGGTCAGAATGACAGCATTATTTTTCACCACATACCAAGCTTGGCAGGGAGTGCCAAGTGTTCCAGCTACAGCTACTGACATCCTCTGTCCTGATTGGAACAAAGTAAAACACAAGAATGTCCCAATGCCAGCAGACCAAGAACCCATCTACACTTCTGACAGCAACTAGGACCAGTGCTGACAGAAAGAACAAAACAAGTGGCATTTCCTTCAACTTTCAGTCTTGCACACTAACTCTACCAGAGGCTGTAAAAAAAAGAAGCATCAATTTGATAGTCCCTTTCCCAGGATTCAGAGAATTGTAAGGAATTATTTTTTGCTCTCCCTTATTACCTCCTCAGTAAGCAAAACAAGCTGTAAGATGGAGTATCAGAAAGCTACATTAGAGCATGGGTGGCACACAGACAAAAGACATTCTGAGAGTTGTGCTAGCATGTGGGCATATCCCCCCCATGTGTTCACTCTCCTCACATCATCCACCTTATTTTCCTCTTACTTTTTTATATATACTAGCAGATGTTTGCACTTCACAAAGCATAACTGTTGTTATGCATAAATACGTAAGGAGCATAACTACTGTATTTCTCTATGGCAAAATAGCTCAAAAGCAGAAAGAATCAGTAGCTGTTCTTCAGATATTTTGGAGTGAAAAACCCCTTTTTAGCAATTAAAAAATTAGTGTGAGGGCTACTAGAATAACTCGAAGTACTTGGAAAAATTTTAATAGGCAATATTAATGGAATTTCCAGAGAAAACATTTTCAGAGACTAAAGCAAGCTATATATATTTTAGATAAGTTTATAGTGACTAAAATCTGTATTAGAAAAAGAATTATAGAGCACCTTGATCCTTTAAATTAGGGCTAAGTCACAATGCCACATTTCCTTCCCTAGATTCCCAGTTTTAGTATTAAGTACTAAGCTACATATCATATTTTATAATGAAATATAAAACTTCCAGGAGAGCTTTTCATGTCATGCCCTACTTTTTCAATGCTTATATAAAAATAAAAAAAGAAAACCCAACAAAATCCCACAAAAACAAAGAAAACTTAGTATCAGCAGAACTCTGGTGAGTTACAAGAGCCTATCCACTAACTCACAATACTGAAAGGTATTTATTATCTTCCTTTGTATACAATGTCCCTGGAGTTCTTTTCTGTTGAGTCCATTAGTGAAATGAAGTGATTAGGCAAAGGCTCTATATCACCTGACTGGTTTCCACCTTCCCATTTGTTTTAATTGATTCTTTATATTGAAGTCACCCATATAGAGTACACAATCACGTCCCATTTGAAGTCACCCATATAGAGTACACAATCACGTCCCATTTAAATTCTAGTGATCCTTCGTTATTTCCCCAGAGAGGTATCTAACATCATCAAAACCAAACGGGAGCACAGAATTTCTTCCCCTCATGCACAGGATGTAAGACAGGATCTATAGGGTAGTATTTCAGTGAAAGTACATGATGCATTGAGTTTTCTGCAGAGCAACTGGCAAAAAGTACATTTTCTAACAGAAATTTGTACACAGATTGAAACATTTGTTTCTAACAATTTTCTTCATATAGAATCTATCTGCTCATAAGATGCATATAGGTCTACCAGAGTCTTGTATGGGTTACTGGACTGACATAGATACTGAAGCCTAAAGCTTTACAGTGTAGTGGCCTTGGCAATCCCTGCCATGCAATGGAGTTGTGTGGTGCCCACTGCCTCCAGCTACTGCTAATTTCCCAGCAGCTCAGAATTCAAACTGTCAAGGCAGTAGTTGTGGCAGTACTGTTGTGGCAGGGTTGTTTCTCAACAGCAAACGCTGGCGAGTTTGAGAGCAAATTTCAGACTGAAGACAGAACAAAGCACATTCTCAATCCCATTTCTGATCTATCAAATGAGCATACAGAGGCTCTTCACCTACTCTCTTTTTCAGCAGGTATGAACAAGTACATTCTATTTACAGGTAGGAAAAATAGTCCTTCATTAAGTTACCATATGTAGTCATTATATTTACACTAACACTTCTTTAAAATCCAGGTAACATTTTCAGTTGTTTGTTTTGTTTTTTCTAAAGCATGCCAAACAGATTAGGAAGGAGACTGCAAAACAATTAAATATACATAACGTCGATATTTACAAATTTTGACACATCGTTAACCAAGCACGGATTTTTTTTAAAAAATAATCAGTATTTCCACTGAAATACTTCAAACAACAGCATGGTTCACACCATGGTCTCAAAAAAAAACCAAAAACCAAAGTCCTTTTCAGATAGCAAAGCTGTTACATGGAATCTCCAACCATATCTAATTACCTTTGGGTTAATGTGGACTTGACTCCTTTTGCACTAGATACTGAAGATGATGGATGAGTGCATGGACTTCCAAACTCCTTTACAGCCTGCTCTTCCTTCTCTTTTTCACGAGCCTCTGAATACACAAAGTACATAAATGACAAATAATCAATATTTTTAGAAAATAATTAAATGAGAGGCTTGCTGAGGACAGTAAAACAATTTCTTAATTTTCAGACCTATATGAAAAAAGTAACAGCAAATAAAGGATTTCAACTGAAAATAATTACTTTTCCACATAAAATAGATTTCCATTGCTACTGCAACAATCACTCAGAAAAACAAAATTTCACAAGAAAGAGGTAAACACCTTCCAGTTAGTTTGTACATGATATCAAACATAAGTTGATCATATGAGGATGCTGGTATTTCAGTGTTTTCAACACTAACAGTACAACTACTTCAGAGAATTTCTGAAGTTTTTGTAGCACTGGGAACAGAATTAGTACTTAAGCATACAAAAGTATAAATGAGTTATGGAAAACAAATACATATTGTTGGTGGTATTGAGTATATCTGCACTTCGGTTACTGAAAAAGCATCTCTGTAGAACAGTGCAACAAAAAGTAAACAGAACTTTCCATTTTAAAGTGTAAGTAAAAATGGTGGGATTATGACAGAGTAACAGATACACCTACTGTATTTCTACACATGCTCAAGTAACTTCAATTAGGTGGAAAAAAGTTACATTCTCTCTTACAATAAATATCACTTTCTTTTTTGTTCACTCTTTGTTAATTAAACTAAAACCATGTTTTGCAGTAAAGCTAGTAAACATCTTCCTTTGCAAAGAAACACAAACACCTGCATGATATGATATTGGAGCACAGGAAGTTCCGCACCAACATGCGGAAGAACTTTTACACAGTGAGGGTGACAGAGCCTGGGACAGGCTGCCCAGGGAGGTGGTGGAGTCTCCTTCTCTGGAGAGATTCAAGACCCGTCTGGACACCTATCTGAGTGAAATGTCCTAGGGAGCTGCTTTGGCAGGGGGGTTGGACCCGATGATCTCTCGAGGTCCCTTCCAACCCCTACAATTCTATGATTCTATGATATAGAACCTGGAAACCTATTTTGATCTCAATTCTTTTTATCCACAGTTCAGGTATCAAAGGAGACATTTCCAAAAGTTAGCACAGGTGTTCCAAAAAGCTAAGTCAATAGTGTATCTTAAAATCTGAACATAAAATGCTCACTGTAAAACATAAAACTTTTTGATTACAGTATTCGGAATACCAAAATTTGCCTCTAAGTTAACAGCTGAATTACATAAAAGGCTTTGTGAAATTTGCTAAAGTGATAAGCCTTATAAACAACAAAATGCATTATGCTTCCTTTATAGGTAAGAGCATAGAAACTTTGGGGGGAACACATTCAAGGTACAGTTCAATAATTGTTTCTATAATCACCTACTGGATTTCCCTCCTAAATTAAAACATGATGTAAGCAAATGATCTCTCATACAAAATGATAGATCTACCTGAACCAGGATCAAACATGAGAAGGTTTCCAAAATAGAAACACATTGTTGTCTTTAGATACACCCAAGACAAAAAAAATAAGGCTCCACAGAGGTCTGATCTTCTGGTTCTGTAGAGAATCAAAGTATTAAAAACAACTCACAGCCTAATTCTCTCATTCTTTTATACAGAATTGCTTTCTTCATGATAAGATACTTCAAGTCATCAACTGCAACACTTCAGAGAGCAGATTAACTGTCATCTAGTAAGATAAAATCTGTTCAGCCATGATGGCATCACATGAAAAAAAACCAAAACCCACACACTCTGCACAAACTACCCAAGCAGAGGGACAAATCATGGACCTGTGGGACTTGTATATCCTACAGAGTGCCTCCCAAGGACATTCCTTCCAAGTCAACCATACCCTGGGATGTGTCAAAACCAGCATGACCAGTATGTTGAAGGAGCTGATTCTGACCCACTACTACACTCATGTTGAGAACCCACCTGGCATACTGGGTTCAGGTCTGGGGTCCCTCAGTACAGGGAAGACATGAAGCTGTTTGAGTGAGTCCAGAGAAAGGTCACAAAAAAGATGAAAAGGCTGGACCAACTCCCCTATGAATACAGGCTGGGAGAGTTGGGCTTGTTTAGCTTAGAGACGAAAAGGCTCCAGGGAGACCTCAGAGTAGCCTTCCAGTACTCCACAGGTCCTATGGGAAAGATGGAGCGGGACTGTTTGTAAAGGGTCATGGCTTTAAGCTGAAGTACATTTACCATAGATACGAGGAAGAAATTCTTCCCTGTAGGGGTCGTGAGACATGGGAACAGAGAAGCTGTGGATACCCCCTTCTTGGAAGTGTTTACGGCCAGATTGGATGAGGCTTTGGGCAACCTGCTGTCATGCAGGGTGTCCCTGCCTGTGGCAGGAGGGTTGGAACTAGATGTTCTTTAAGGTCCCTTCCAACCCAAACCATTCTGAGTCTAATTCTTTGGATTGGTGTTTGCTAAGATATGAGTAGTGGGGGGAGAAGCACACAGCTCCAGGACATGCAGTTTCATGTCAGGTCTGAGCTTTATAGTCTGAGTTGTGTGGTTTGGTGAGAAACTGCATTTTGTTTCACCAGTTTCATATATTTTGCTAGAGGTCCTGTTACTTTTATTTCTCTCTCTGTATCTTTGCTGTCCCAGTAAACTATCCTGATCTCAGCCTATGAGGTTTGCCTTTGGTTTTCTTTTCCCTCCCCTTCCCCACCACCACAGAGAAAGAGTGGTTGCTGGTGCTCAGCTTGAGGCTGTTGCAAAAACATGACACAACCACCAGGTTTCCTCACCTTTACTCCTCCAGCCCTCTCTCCCCTCCTCCCTCATTCCACCAGCGGGGGAACAAGCGAGCAGTTGTGTGGGGCTTAGCTGCTGGCTGGGGTTAACCATGACAACTCCCAGCAAAGCAGGAGACATAGACAAATTCATGGGGTCTTATATAACCTTAACTCCAGTATAAGACACATATTTCCATGGCAATTCATGGGACTACTGCACATAAGAGATCAAAAACACTGGTGGTTGCTTATCTCTTATACAGATATTATGCATGTAGAACTGCAAGACTGGTATGAGAAGCAGCCAAAAGTGGCAAGATGGCACACTCTGACTAGAGAATATGGAATAAACAGGGAGACAGTTGCTACACATATCCTGGAAGGTCACAGTGCCCTGAGTGAGATCTTTTGTTTCATTATTTGTGATATGAGTATTAGAGTTAACACCCCAAAATATGATAATGAGCAAAAAGGAGTATATGATAAACATTTTGTCGTGCAGACAGCCAGTCTGAGCCACTTCTGACATCACCTCACGACCAGAAAACAAATCAAGTTTTAAAACGCATTAGCTGACCACGTTCACATTTCTTACCTAGGACCTTCCTGCTCCTCTCCACTGCAGTTCTTCTCGTTTGCTCAAACATAGCTTCCAGGTCGAAAGTCCGAGCCTTCTTCCCTAAAAACGCAGAAAACGCGACTGAAGAACAGGCTCAGCCCCGGCCACAGGCCCTCCAGCAGCTCCAGGCCGGCTGTGTGGGACCGGCACGACCGCTTCGCTTCCACCTCCAACCGCCGCCCCCCAGGACTCCCCACCAAGAAACCAAACACCGCTAAGCATCGCAACGCACCGAAGCCGGAGAAGCCCATGGTGGCCGCCAGGTCCGGGTCAGGTGCCCCCAGCATATCAGCGTCTGCAAGGAGAGAAAACGGCGGGGGTCAGATGCGGGAGCGAGGTGAGGTGAGGTGAGCTCGGGCCGGCCCGCACCACCTCCCCGCTCACCGGCCTCCCCCGCCGGCTCCATGCTGCGGCTGATCCGGAACCACCACAGAGACCGGCAGGAAGCGGCCGGGTGCGGCCAGAGGCGCCCGGGGACGTCCGTCCGCCTGCGCCACCCCCCGGCCCGGGCGGGGCTCGCGGCGTGCTTCACCGCCGGGCGCTGCGTGAAGTGCTCGCCTAAACCTTCAGGGGGTCACAACGCACCTCGATCTGGGAGGGGCCCGTCGGGATCACCGAATCCCACCCTCGCAGGACCACCTGAAACTGTTAGAAATGACAAAGGTCCTAAGAAAGGACTCGAGGTCGTTATTCTGGAAGGGGATGATTTAACAGCTTCCTCAACTTCTGGAACATCACACAGCAGAGATCCAAGCTCCACACTCTTCCGTTAGGTAGTTTCCAGTCTTTGCTAGGACATCAAATCCTAGTATATTATTTCAATATGGACCAATGACAACCTTTATCTTAAGACATTCGGTTTTCCCCTGGAGATCAAACACACACAGTAGTAATCGGTCTGGTTTCAGGGACTCCAGTTACTCCTATTACATTTATTTTCTTCTGGGTAGGGGTCAGTCCTAACCTTTTGGCTGGGTTTTTTGTTTGTTTGTTTATTTGTTTTTTTGTTTTTTCCCTAGTGATAGCACTTATTTGAGCTCCCATGTCAATTGTGAAGTTCACAGGTGTGCGCCTGGGACCAGCGGTTAACGTAACATGTGGGTTAGTATGCTGGTCAGGCCATTCTAAGCTGTATATACCGCGAGTGGGTCAGCCTGAACTTCCCCCCGTGTTTCCTAGTTTAAATCCATCAGATCCTCCCCTCAAGTCTGAGTAAGGACTGACAGGCAGAGGAGACTTCCCCCTCCTGTGTTTCGGTAGTATCAGAAATTTCTATAAACTTGCTAATTGGCCGCTCCACCAAGTTTACCGTTGTGCGAACAACCCGTGAATTGCCCATTTAGGGCTGGGCGAGGTATACTTAGCGCTAATGCCTTTCTCCACAGATCGTTGTGCTGAGGACAGGTTTGCCGAGGGGGTGGGGATCCTTCTCAAAAAAACGTGCCTAGCAAACCCAGCGCTGCGAATTTGAACCTTCCTTTAAACATCCCATCTTTGTGCCATAAATAATTTCTTGTACTAGTTCCCCCCATGTTAAAACAGGCTGTTGCTGCTGGTTGGAGTAGTGAGTATTATGATCAACTGCTCGCAGAATCTTTTCCTTTAGGCTCTGCACAAAGATTTTCAAGGCTTCACGAAGCCCCCTAATCGGTGTTTTAAGGCGGACCGTATCTCCCGGAGAGGCAAGGGGAATGCCCTGCCTCTAACACTCATACGTGGTTTGAACACACACAGCCTTTTTGCACTGATTCAGCCAGCCCAGATAATTTAGTGAAACCAACAGTTTTTCACCCAATCCTGTCCCTAGGGTGAAGGACGAGATCAGTGCATCTCAAGAATATCGTATAACTTATCTATCCCCTCAGCCAGCGAAGACATTATTAGAGATATTGACTGCCTTAGGCGCGACCATCGTATAAATACACAGTTTATGTACAGAATTCACAGGGACGCCTTAGTACCCAAATTTTCCCTATTCACTCTCAGGAGGTCACATCATAGTTACACAGTTTACGTTGCAGAACTCAAAGGGCAATGTCATACACAAACCACACTGGTCACAAAACGGGTAAAGACCCGTTTCTGCCCCCGATCGGGAGACCTGAAATCTCTCAAACGGTGCCATACACCACTGATTTATTTTTCTTTCTTCTTTCACTTTTCAGATTTCCACACATCACTCGCTCAAACTGGCCCGAACCAAAAATGCCATCCCAATCAGACTGATCTTCCTCCCAATTCATCACACCAAAAATTGCTTCCAAATTGCACCACAACCTGCTGCTTACATACAAAACACACAAACAATGGTTTACATACACACAAAATTCCTTAGATCCGTATACAGAGCACCAGAAAACAACTGATTCAAAACTCATTTCACTTACACAAACAGTTTAGATCTGACATTCGCTTTGCCCGTCTCCAGCCACTCTCCTCGTGGAGACACGGCACTCACCCCACAGCCAGACTGTGTCTTGTTCACTCAAAAACTCTCATACAAGCCTCTCACATAATACACGGTACCGGGCACAAAAACTTATTGCATGCACAAAGCTTAACAACGGTTATGAAAATCCCAATTATAACCAGAGTGATGTAAATTTCAATTCCCATGGGCTGCAGAATGTTATAAATGATAGCTATCCCACATTGCTTCCGCTATACCAAATAGCGAGAAGCCCAGACCACAAAAGGGTCTCACATATGCGTGCAAACCTCCTTTACCAGATTCGAATCCACCCGTGGGGCGAGCACCAATGCTCTTTACCTCGCATAGGACGTCTCCTTACGACTTACAGGCATCCCCAACAAGACATGTCTTTCCAATTTACCAACATCCTCCCTAAGGGACTGTATGGAGGAAGGTTTCCAGCAGTTCTCTCTCCAACCCGTTTTCTTTTTAAGCCTGCTACCCTTATTTCCCATTCGGTCCCCTGGAGACTTCTTAACAACAAACGCACCTTTCACTTTGCCCCTTCTCCAGCCGCTTCCCTCGCGGAAAGACGGGACCGCGGGTCCAGGCTCCGCACCTCGTATTTAACTGTTATGTCTCTCACACACGTCTTCCCAAATGTCCCGACCACCAAGGCAATACTTAACATCCAATTTTCTTACCTTGGTCCGTGCACAGAGTTGCCTGGTCGTTACCGCGGTGCCTGCTCTCCTCCCCTCTAGTTCACTTGGTCTACCTTTAAAATCGGTCTCGGGATCTAGCCAGTCCTCCGCTGGAACCCCTGTCGACGATACACCAGACCCTTGAAATCAACGGGACGCGTCTCCCCGTCCTTCGGCGGCAGGAGTCCCTCACGGCGGTGATGTCGATCCCGGACGAGCCCCCAGCCTGTTAGAAATGCCAAAAGTCCTAAGACAGGACTCGAGGTAGACTCGTTAGTGAAGCAGCTACTTCTTATACGTTCTTGCAAGAGCGGGTGACCCAAGCAAGTGGGCATACTCTTGGTCAGAGTTTGTAGCATTTTTATACCATATTCCCGTCCGAGGTCCCTCCCCTCTTTATTCAGATTTTCCCAAAATTTACAGGCTTAACCTGCGGGTCTTCATGTCTGTCAGGGCCCTTACAAAGCACCCAACTGTTGCGTATTTCTTTTGTCTATGACCTTTGAAGTTAAATGGGAATTTGCAGATGCTTGCCTTTATCTTCACTTTCCAGGCAACTGAGTAGTGGGGCTTAAATGGGACATGGGCCTAGGGCTGAAGAAAGTCAAAGCTCAGGTTTCAGTTTGTGCATGTTAATTTTGTATTCTTTTCCTCAGGCATCTTTAGCTTTCCAAGTGTACTGTTTGCCCTCCTGTTTATCAGACGCACCGGTAAACCACGCATTTCACAGCTCCTCTGAAAACAATCTTGCAATCTTGACAACAAAAAGCAGGGAGGTGGGGAGGGAATTCTCCTCCCGAGGTTTGTTATCTATTTGTATGTTTAATACCTTAAGGGAGCCTTCAGTGACTGTCCTCACAGTATCTCTGAGCCATCCCGTCAGGGGGAGGGGTCCCTGCCAGCACAGGCTTGATTACTTTAAAGGGTCCCTTTAGGTTGTTGACGTACCGTTTGTTTCTTTAAGGGCTAAGTTCACTACAAACAAACCGTTTTCCCTCGGTGTCACACCACTGTCTCCCTTTCAGCACATCTATACCCAAACGATTAATCTGAAAAGATCCTATGGCCACTGTGGTACTAATGGGCGATTCCTCCCCTGGCAGCCACAGTATCACCAAAGTCACCGACATTGGCTACATTTTCCCCAGAGCATTCAAAATTATTAGATTTTTTAAGATGGTATCGAGACCCCACACCGTTTTTCCTGTTTGCGTTGATGTGGTAACTTGTGCCCCAGTATCAATCAGCATTGTCGAGGTCTGTGTTGAGTCGAATTTCCTTAGGTTGCAACTTGGGAAGATACAGGGAGAATTTCCCATTTTGCTATGCAAACTGTTTGGGATTTTGGGCTGTGGTGGTTTGACCCTGGTTGGAGGCCAGACACCCACCAAAGCCACTCTATCACTCCCCTTTTCAGCTGCACAGGCTCAGGAGTCAAGATAGGGACAGGGAGAGATCATTCTGCAGTGTAATGAACAAAACAAGCTCAACATGGAATAAACAAAAATTTATTACATAAATGCGCACACACACTGAAACCAGAATAGGATAAGGAGAACTAAAACCAAATCTTCCCCCCTCTCGTCTTCCTGGTCTCGAATTTATTAATGATTTCTTTCCCTTCCCCAGCTGTCTCCATTCTGGGGTCCTCCATGGGCTACCAGTGGGATTTCTATTCCTCATCACCTTCCATGGGCTGCAGATAGAATTTCTGTTCAACATCACCTTCCATAGGCTGAAGGGGAACAACATGTTCCACCACGGTCTTCGTCATCAGCTGCAGAAGAGCCTTTCTTTCTGGCACCAGGGACACCTCCTCCCCACCTTCTTCACTGACCTTGGTGTCTGCACAGTTTCTTGCATCTTCTCACTCCCTTCTCTGGTGGCAAAAAGCAGCTGCCTGTGTGTATTTTTTCCTTCTTAAATATGTGTGGTGGTTTTGGCCCTGGCCAGAGGTCAAATGCCCACCAAGCTGCTCGCTCACTCCCCCCTTCAGCCGAAAAGGGGAGAAAATACATTTTTGGAGGCTTAGGCCCTGAGATAAGGCCAGAGGGATCACTCTTCAATTAGTGCAATGGGCAAAACAGACTCTGCACAGAATAAAGGAAAGAAAAGTGATTTGTTACAACTACGACTAATACACCCAGGGAACCGGAATGAGATAAGAGTAAGAAGCAGCCAGGTCTTAAAGCGCCTTCCCCCACCCCTCCCCTTCTTAGCAAACTTAAACTTCATCACGATTTTACTCCCTTCTTCCCCCCCCAACATGGCGCTGGGAGGGGCAGGGAATGGGGAGGGAGGTTCTGGCGGTACCAGTTGCTTTCCTACCCCAGATCTTAACACTTCTACTTGCCCCCCCCCTCGCCTCTTCGCACCCTTAGCTTCAATCATCAATTCGCTCCCTTCTTCCCTCCCCATCGCAGCACCAGGAGGGGCAGGGAATGGGGAGTGGGGGGTTTCAGTCCATTCCGCCCGAGCTGTCTTCTGTCTCAGCTGAGGGGGGAGGCATTACACACACACACACACACACACTTCCCTTACTGTGCAGTGGGGTCCCACCCACGCCAGAGTCGTATCCACGAACTTTTGCAGCATGAGTCCTCTCCATCGGGGAGTCATCTCCTCACCACAGGCCTCTCAGCAGGACTTCCCTCCATAGGGTTCCGACATTTGGGCCCTGGCTCCCCCAGCCTGGCTCCCCGCAAAGTCACAAGTCCCCCGGCAAACCTGCTGAGGCGTGGATCAATCTCTTCATGGGGTGTAGATGTCTCTGCTCCCCGTCCTCAACCATGGGCTGCGAGGGGACAACCCGCTTCACCATGGTCTTCTCCACGAGCTGCAGGGGAAACTTTCTTTCCACATTCCTTTCCCCTCTCCCCTCCTCCTGGGCCTGGCCTTGGCTATTGGTGCAGCTGGGCACATCTTCCCACTCTGCGTTCCGGTGGCAAAGTGCGCCAGCCAGCAGGTTTTTTTCTCCAATATGTGATTCACAGTGACTTTGGCCTTCAATTAGCTCTTGTTTACTATTGGGAACTCACAACAAACTGTAACTGCTGCTTTGCAAAAGCCACCTCAGCAGCACAGCTACAGGAAACTGCAACAATATGTTATCACAGAAGTGCTATTACCATCACTGATGGGCTCGGCCTTTGTCAGCGGCAGGTCCGGCCTCAAGCCCAGATGGTACTCCAGTCTAGGGGAAACTTCTAGCTGCTTCTTGCTGAAGTCACCCCTGCAGCCCTCTGCCTGCCTCCAAAATCTTGCAATACAAGCCCACAACACAGGCTTAACTTCAGGTTGTCCACTTGGAAAAGAGAGTGGAGGGAATTTCTTTTCTTGTACCATCAATAAGGCTATCCAGAATGGGCAGACCACTAATCCAGGTGCAGCGAGTCAGTGCAGCATGATTTACTAACCAGACCGATTCTCTGAAATCCAAGTTTCATCCAGACATGAGACTTCCTATGTCAGTTTGTGAATGCCTACGCTGCCCAGAGCAGACATGCCATTACAACGGCTCAGTCTTAGCAAGTTATTAGTCTGCAACAGTCACATTCATGTGTCATATCCAGTCTTGGAAAAACAGCGCCCACACCTGGTCACTGCTGCGCAAAGGCAACCAACCTACTCTGCACACCTTCACTCCAAACGCAGGCGCTGTGCTTGGCTCTGGAGGGCAGTTGCCTGATTGGTTTTGGTTTACACCACCACATGCAAAACCTGTCTGAATAATTCTGATGCCTACAGTGTTGTCACAAGATCACAATATGCTCGCAGTATAAACTGTCTTTGACTGGGCTGCCGCAGGCCTCCCCTCAAGAGCTACAGTGACCGCCAAGCAGTCAGGCACCAGAGCAGGGCCGCACACCGCTCACGGGAACCGTTTCCCCCTACTCTCCTCTGGGCAGTCCCGCGCCCTGAGGGCACTCACAACAGCCCGCACCTAACCCTCGGGGAGCCCACAGCGACAGCATGGCGGACCACCGGGCACCTCAGTAAGGTACTACAACCTGGACGCGGCCACTGCATCCTTTCAGCAGCGCCGCGCCGGAAGCGCCCTGGTGGGCGGACGAGCGAGCAGACACGCCCTGCCTTCGCCTCACCGCCGGAAGCGGATGTCGCCGCGCAGTGGAACTCCGTCACACGCGCAGGGCCTGCCGGGATTTGGCGGGTGGTGGAGCGGCGGTTGGGGAGTCCGCGCCTTGTGTCCGTACGCGGAGCTGCCTGCCTCCTGGGCCTCGCCTCCCTCGCGCGCCCCGCCATGCCTGTCGCTATGAGCCCTGCCGTGCCGTCCGCGCAGGAGGCGCTGGAAAGTGCGGGCCGTATCATCGACCGGCAGATCCAGGATGATCGCTGCTACCCGGACCTGTCCGAGCTGCTGGCGGTGCCGGCGCCTGGTGAGCTTCGGTGGCTGTCTACCCCCGGCGTTCGTCGCCTCAGCCGCCTCGGTGACCCCGAGCATCGCGACCCCTTGCAAGGCGGCCAGGGTCGGCACTGGCCGGTCCGCCACGTGTGGGGGCCGCTCAGCCGGCAGCCGGCTGGGCACGACCCCCTCCCCTTGGCGGCTAGCGCCCTGGAAGGGCACCGGGGCCAGTGGTTGCTAAGGATGGCGACGGGGCTGAGCCTAACGGCTTCTCCGGCTTGGAGTGTGGTGGCCACTCTGGTGTGTGGGCTCTATCTGTGATGGGGAAACACTACGTGAGTCTCATCTCTTTGTTGCTGTTGTTCGTAATTGCAGGTAGCCCTACGGTTTCCGGTATGTCAGATATGGATTATCCTTTGCAAGGACCAGGTTTGCTGTCAATACCTAACCTTCCAGAGATCAGCTCAGTCCGCAGAGTCCCACTTCCTCCAGAGCTAGTGGAGCAGTTTGGACGTATCCTTATGAAAAATAACCTTAGGTTGTGTAAATCATAATATTAGAAACATTTTTTTTTATCATTTTCCCTGATGTCTCTGTCAATCTCTCAGTAATCAACTGTAAATTGTCCATGGCCCCTCTTAAATGGTAACAAGGTCCATTTGCATAGAGTTGCTGGTGGAATTGGTTTCTGTGTGGAAAACTTTGAATGTTTATGGTACATAGTTGGTGTACGTACTATATATAAAGTAATACTTTTTTTTAAATACGGAACTGTTACCTTTGCTGTCCAGAATGTATTAAGACCTTACATCAGCAGTGCTACAGATATGCAGTGCAATTGCATGATGGGAGTATTTCCAGAAATCAGCAGAGCTTGGCTGACCATAGACAGTGACATTTTCATGTGGAACTATGAAGATGGGTATGTAGAGAACACATTTCTGACATTTTATTGGTGTTATTCCAGAACTAAGTGATTGCAGTAGTGGAAGATTGTTTACTAGTAGAACAGAAGTGTGCTATTCAGTTTAACTACCTCTATTTCTTACATATTTTAGTAAAATGTTTGAACAATAAGGACTTAAGATTTCTATGTTTTAGTAACATTGCTGCCAAATCATCTAGAGATGAAAGAAAGGAAAATGCATTTCCCTAGGGTTAGACATAGCTAATATGTTAGAGTTGTTGCTGTATTTATGATAGACCTTATGCCAAAAAAAATTGCAGAAAGTTAGATTAATTGCATAACTTTCCAAAGTAGATCCAGTAAGTGTTCTGATGCATGTTATTGTGGCCAGTCATTCCTACAGTGGTAAGCAGTACAACATCAGTACTTTGAAATATTGCAATTGAAGCTCTCCTGCCCGTCTTATTTTAAGGATTCATAAAGCTGAAAATAATTTCATTATGTCGTGTTTTAGCTCTGTCTGGCTGCTGAGCACCACATGGCTGCTTGCTTGCTCTCCCCCACCCCCAGTGGGGTGCGAGGAAGACTGGGGAGACAAAGACAAACCTTGTGGGTTGGGATAAGGACAGTTTACTGGGATAGCAAAGGGAGGGAGAGAGAAATAACAGCAGGACTTAAAATATACAGAAGAGGTGATACACAATGCAGTTTCTTGCTGAACCACACAACTCAGATCCATCCTGAAACTGGACTCTCCCCATCACGGGGCCCCACAACCCTTGTCTGCCAGCACCCCATTATACATCATGTCATGGAATACCCCCTTTGGTTAGTTTGGGTTACCTTTTGGGAGGAGTGGCTGACACGCAGGAACACTGTGCTGCCATCCAGCGAGACCTGGACAGGCTGGAGAGCTGGGCAGGGAGAAACCAGATGAGGTTTAACAAAAGCAAGTGTAAAGTCTTGCACCTGGGAAGGAACAACCGTTTCTATCAGTACAGGCTGGGGAATGACCTGCTGGAGAAGAGCTCTGTGGAGAAGGACCTGGGGGACCTGGTGGATGACAGGTTGGCCATGAGCCAGCAGTGTGCCTCGGTGGCTAAGAGAGCCAATGGGATCCTGGGGTGCATCCGGAGGAGTGTAGCCAGCAGGTCAAGGGAGGTGATCCTCCCGCTCTACTCTGCCCTGGTCAGGCCCCACCTGGAGTATTGTGTCCAGTTCTGGGCTCCCTGGGATAAAAAGGACAGGGATCTCCTGGAGAGAGTCCAGAGAAGGGCTACGAAGATGATAAAGGACCTGGAGCATCTCCCCTATGAGGAAAGGCTGAGAAGATTGGGACTGTTCAGCCTTGAGAAGAGAAGACTAAGGGGGACCTAATTAATGTTTACAATTATCTTAAGCAAGGCATGCAGGGGGAATCAGCCAGCCCCTTTTCAGTGGTCTGTGGAGACAGGACAAGGGGCAATGGCTGCAAGTTGGAGCACAGGAAGTTCCACACCAACATGGGGAAGAACTTTTACACAGTGAGGGTGACAGAGCACTGGAATAGGCTGCCCAGGGAGGTGGTGGAGTCTCCTTCTCTGGAGATATTCAAGACCCGTCTGGATGCCTATCTCAGTGAAATGTCCTAGGGAGCTGCTTCGGCAGGGGGTTGGACCCGATGATCTCTCGAGGTCCCTTCCAACCCCTGCAATTCTATGATTCTATGATTCATGGCTGTGTACCCTGACCATTTCCTGTGTGTCTCCTCCTCCCCCACCTTCTCACTATCAGGGCAGTAGGAGAAGCTGAAAAGTCCTTGTCTGCTTCCCAAAAACTAAAACATCAGTGTTATCAGCACTGGTCTCACCCTAACTCCCAAACACAGCGCTGCACCAGCTGCTAGAAAGGAAAAAAGACTATTCCAGCTAAACTCAGGACAATTATTTTCTTGTTCCTTGACAGGGGAGATCTGGCTTATTTTGATGGCCTTAGTGAAACTATTCTTGCAGTGGGCCTTGTAAAGCCAAAGGGAGGTAAGGAATATATGATGTTGACTAAAATTAGGTAGTTAATGAATCTTTTAGATACATTTTTTTATACATATGTGAAAATCTATTTTCTGTGTGTATCTATGTATACACTAGATGCATGATTTTATTTCATTTTTAGAAATGAGAGATTAATTAGATAGGTTAAGAATCACTGCTAAGCTTGCAGGTTTTTTCCATGTTGTACTCTTAACTTTTGTACTGTTTATAAGCTTACACATTCAAGTGATGACTTCTGTGAGAGCATGGTTTCTAGCCCTCTTGGTTCTTTTGGTAGTTACAGCTTAGGTAACATTGAAATCAAAGGCTGAATTGGCAATTAACAGAATAAACAGAAGCAAATTTATAAGAAAAATGTCATTTTAAAGATCCTGCATTTCATTAACTGGAAACTGAGCTTCTGGCTGATCCTCCTTTCTAACTCTAGAGGAGTTTCACATGTCATTAGGTTTCAAGTATGACTATTCCTTCTAATCAGTCAGTGTGATCTGAGAGGTTGGCTGCAAACTAAAATTTTAATTTTTTTCCCCTTCTTTAGGTATCTTCCAGCCTCACGTGCGACACTTACTTGTTCTGGCTACCCCTGTGGATATTGTGATTTTGGGACTTAGTTGTGCTAATATACAAGCAGGTAATTATCACCTCATTCTCAGTTGTGTATTAACTAGTATATGTGGCTATTGTATTAGAACTCATTTAAACAATACAGAAAAGGCAAAACAAGACCATATGCTGAGCACTTTGATAATTTTTAAATCTCATTACAGACAGGGGGAAATAATTTTTGTGGTATGTGCACTTGCTGGATCTTGGACACTCATACAAGCATCAGATTGCTTTGTTTAGCTGTTTATCATAAAAAGAACTTTTGAAACAGCTACTCCTGTTAATTAAACAGCATGTAGGCAGAGGGAGAGAAGAGATGGTATGAATCTTGGTGGATACAGCTCATTAACCTGGCTGGCATTTGTATTCCAACCGTAGAAATACAGAAGTTGATAATGTGTTTTTTAATGACGCATATATTAACAGAGAAAATACAGAATTGGTTGAAATGAGCAGATTCCGATCATTTGCTTTCTTCTTGTACTGTTGTGGTACGAAAAAGAAAAAAAGTATAAATCTGTGGTTTAGACTTGTGATTTAGAGCAGGGGACAATGTATAGAAATAAAAAAAATATTGCCTTTCCTTATGTGAAAATTTATACAGTGAATTTGTTTTAAACTTTTTTTTTTAAATCAGAAAATTTGTTACGCTGCAGTTCACTTTGGAGAATAGCTATTCCAGAATGTGTGTAGCAATTAGGAAATTCTCTTTAATTTTTCCCATTTTCCAAAATGCTTCTTATCACAGACTTATAATATTTATTAGAACAAGTTCAGAACTGAAGGGGATTTATTTATGTGTTTATTAAGGTACTGGATCACTCAATGACAGTATGTCTGGTGGAATGCAGCTGCTACCAGATCCTCTGTATTCACTCCCTACTGACAACACTTACATTATGGCGATAACTTCCACGGATAATGGGCGTATCTTTTTGGCTGGAAAAGATGGCTGCCTATATGAAGTAGCATACCAGGTAACTGTAGGTTTTACACCCAGACATTTTTCATTGTTTCATAGTTGTGGGACCTAGGCACTAAGAGTTCTAAAACATGTCGGGCTTGCTGTGTTTTTTCTTCCATAACTACGTTGAATGACTTGGTTGAGCAACAGCTCTGATATATTACTGTAGATGCATTTTTGTTCAACTAGTAGTAATTATATAAGGAATAGAAACCCAGCTGTGGTCAACTTGAAAAACAAAATTAAATTTGCGACCTCCTGCACCATTGCTTTCTGAAATTTTCCTTTTAATGACTGTTTCTTTCAGGTGAATAGTACATACTTGCACAATTAAGTCAAAGGTGTGTGCTTAGATTTTTACTTGTTTTTGTACTTGTCCTTCTAATGACATTTTTAATGTATCTACTAGTTTGGGTTTTGTTTTTTATTTCAATGCTGTACTTTTTTTTTTAACTGCAGGCTGAAGCTGGCTGGTTTAGCCAGCGCTGTAGAAAAATCAACCATTCAAAGAGCGCCCTGTCTTTCCTTATTCCATCGTTGCTACAGTTCACATTCTCAGAGGATGGTAAGTACTAATGTTGAAGTGTTACCCAATAATTTCATATAACCTTTTAAGTAAGAATCATAGAATACCAGCTTGAAAGGGTCCTCAAGGATTATCTTGTCTGACCTTTCTTGGCAAAAACTCCATCTAGACCACAGCATGGTCTAGACAAGATGACCTTACACCCTGTCAAGCCAAATCATTAAAGTGTCCAATGTCAGACTGCTTCCCTAGAAAGAGAAGTACTTCCCTTGGGAAATAGCACTTCCTTACACAGAGCATTCATTTATTGTCAATGAAACTTACAGTGGTTGATGATTATAAAAATCAGGTCACTTGTTTCCAGTTCATGATGCAGATACCAAAGCCTGGAAAGTTTGACGCTTATGACTAAACTTAGTGTTCAGTAGTACAAAGTTAATACATGCTTAGTGGGATCACTGCAAACAGTAGAATGTTTAAATAAATAATTTTACCGGGTTTTGCTGTTTAGTGGAAAATGAATTTGAAATTAAAAAATTATTTGCTCTGGAATCCGAAATTTTTTTGTCTGTTTTTTAGTTTACAAATGATTATGTGAAATTGATTGCTGTTTTAAACCACTTCTGGTAGGAGTTCAGTGTCGGACTCCTCTGAGTTTTGTTAATTTGCATTTAGTTATTTTCAGATATTCTGTCTTGCTTTCAACAAATCCAGTGTTGATTGCTGGTTCTTATTTTTTCCCCCATTCTCTCCAGATCCTGTAGTTCAAATTGCCATTGACAACTCTCGAAATATCTTATATAGCCGCTCAGAAAAAGGAATGCTGCAAGTATGTGACTTCTTTTAATGTCTCTTGGCTATGTTACTAACCTGTGTATAACTTCAAAAAGTTTTCCTCAGTGCCTGGGAATTCTCTGTGGGTATGTCAGGATAGTATGCCAGTTTTGTAACAAAGTGAGCGCTGAAGTCTTAAAATACTTTCTGTTGAGGAAAGAGTTGCTTTTTGATCTTCTGCTTTATATTTATTTCATTTGTATACTTCTAAAGAGTTGGAGTTGCTACTTGATAGGTGAGGCTGTGTTAATTAATTCAACCATAAATCATTAAGCTGTGTTGTTGAATTGCAGGTCTACGATTTGGGACAAGATGGTCAGGGAATGACCAGGGTTACTTCTCTTTCACAAAATGCTATAGTTGCTGCTGCTGGGAGCATTGCCAGGTATATTTATGACAATATGTAAGATGCTTCCTTTAAAGCTGATAGTTTCATGCTGTATTTTTGAAGAATATTGTTTACTTCTTTGGATTGAGAGTGTAAAGGATTTTTTTTTCTGTTTTTTTTAGAACAATAGATCGCTCTGTATTTAAGCCTGTTGTTCAGATAGCAGTGATTGAAAGTTCTGAATCCATAGACTGTCAGCTGCTAGCAATCACACACGCAGGTAAAAAGCAATGCTAATTCCCTCACCCCCCATTTTAATCCGAGAAAAAGCATCTGCATAGTTTATAAAAAATGTGGTCTCTCTTTATCTTTTGTTCAGGTGTTCGACTGTATTTTAGTACTTCACAATTTAAACATCCAACAGCTCGTCCCTCTACATTAACCTTGGTTCATGTCCGTTTGCCACCTGGATTTTCAGCTTCTTCTAATGTAGAGAAGCCCACAAAAGTTCACAGAGCTCTTTATAGCAAAGGTGAGCAGAGGAACATCTCTCAGTTGAAACCATTGGGGGGTGTGTGTGACAGTCGCTATCACAGAGTTTGTACATTGAGAAGTTTGAAGCAGTGGAAATAAATGAGAACTTCCACGTGTTAGTGGGGGAGTTTTTGGAAGTTGAAGGTTGTCATGTTCTTTAGAATTATTCTGCAAGGTGCAGTGTTTGAACAGAGAACGCTCTGCTGATCGCTTTTTTTTTCTTCTAATGTCCCCATAAAATAAATGTAGTGTGTTAAAGTTCCCCTCTCTAGCCATGAATAGTTCATGAAAGTAGGGAATAGAATAGAACAGACTTCCTACCTATGTAGTGCTTCTCGTGCTGATCTCACTGTGTGCTGTTTTTAAGTGTGTGCTGGCTGTTTTTAAGTCCTTTAGCTACTGATACCATATAAGATAACCAACAGCTGCCAGATGGTTCCAGCTTTATGTCACTTCTGACTGTAGGCCAAATTTTTGAAAGTGCTGCAGAAATATGGGGAAGAAATACCTGTGTTATTGACCTTTTTAGTCATACAATTTTTAGCATTCAAGTAATTTCCCAATGGTTTTGATCCATGATCTGTTTAGTTTAAACATCTCATTTTCAAGGCATAGTCTATCCTAGGCTCATTTTTGTTTGTGTCTTCTAAAGTAGATGACAAATGGTCTGAAAAGTTACCATCTGAAGAACCTTCTGACATAGAAATGCAGGAGATACTATTTGTTCAGATTTTATGATTAGGACTTAGATTGATCCTTACTAAATATTGAATTAATTAACAAAGTTGCATCTAATGCATGATTATTGCTTCTAGTACAAACTTATTATCACTGTTCTTGCTAGGGTCCTGCTGATGGCAGCATCAGAAAATGAGGATAATGACATCCTGTGGTGTATCAATCATGATTCTTTCCCTTTTCAAAAGCCGATGATGGAAACACAGGTACTAAAGCAAACTTTTATACAATTTTGATGGAATCTAGATACTACTTTTTCCTTTCTGATAATAGATACTTGAATAATACTACCTGCAAGAAGTGTGGAGTTCACAGAAAAGCTCCATGAGGAATTAAGAAACACAAAGATACTAATTGATATGCTTCAAAGAAAGGAAATTAATTGACAGTTTTGTCAGTGAATGGGAACTGATCTCTGAGTAGGAAGTTTTAGTTTGGCCATGCTTTTTAGCTTGATGCAAGCTGTGTATCAAAAGCAATTGCTTTGACATATAAGACTTGGCTTCTAACTGACATAATTGAAAATACTGACTGTAGCAAGCTGGGTATTATACAGTAATGCAGGAAAACAGGATCCACATTTCATAGCAGTGTTTGCTGATGGCAATAGAACTTGTAGGTGCTAGAGACTTTGGGTTTCTTCCTGAAAAATGTCATGCCATGACTTTATTATATTTCAGACAGGATTAATCATCATTATTTCCTTTTTTCCCCTTGATTTTTCTTTTTCCTAATTGTTCCATAAGTGGGTTTGTAGGAAGTTAGTTGCCTTATGTGTCAGTTTAGGGAAACATTTCACGTCTTCCATGATTTCATGTCTTCCAGTTCTGTTAAGTAGTGATATGTCACAAATAGTTTTAATACAGGAGCTCTGGTAGAATTGGAGTGAATGGACAGACTGTAAGTTAAAAGTTTCAAAACCAGGTTTTGATTGATCTGCTGTTTTAATAACTTAGAAAGGAGCTTTATAATTTCTTCAGATCCCTTTGCTGCAAAAACTTAAGTATCCCAAGTGCTGACCTCTTATTTTTTCCAAGGCATTTGACAGGAACAGACAGCAAGAGTCCTCAATTGAAGCTGCGGCCTGCATAAATAGTTTTGTGGAATGTCTTCACTACCCTATGTCTCTTTCTCAGTTGTATTTGAAGCACTGCTGCCAACTGTGAAAGTCTTGTAAACCTTTATGATTCAGTTGCAGCATTTTTTTTCATTGTATAAGAAATAATTTAAATTGATGATGTCTGTGTTACTTAGCTCTGGTATGATTAGAAGATTGTTGCTGTTTGTATTGTAGCACCATAAAAGGATCCTCTTTTTCAGGTTGTTCTACGTTTAAATACAGAACACTGTCCCTATCCCCTGAGAGAAGCAACGTATTATTCCCTGTCTCCCAAAAGCAGCAGCATATATATAGCTGTAAATTTGGTGGTAAATTTCTGTTAGACAATACAATAACTTGCTTATTTTCTTTGAGGTTTTTTAAAAATCGAAAGTAGATTGTTTGGTGTGTAATTTTAAATGGTAAACAGCAAAATACCACCAAGGATATTTCAAAATCTGTTACCAATATTTGGATAATATCTGTCGTTCAGATGACCACACGTGTTGATGGACATTCCTGGGCTCTTTCTGCTATTGATGAATTTAAAGTTCAGAAGATCGTAACACCGCTAAATAAAGATATTATTCCAGTAACAGATTCACCTGTTGTTGTGCAGCAACACATGCTTCCGCCTAAGAAGTTTGTTCTGCTTTCAGCCCAAGTGAGTATTATTCTTCATAAAGGAAATCAGAAGAGTAAGTATAAATTAGGAAGACTGACCTAAACCTATAAATTTTGGGAGTTTTTTGGATGTGTTTTAAGCATTCTATTCTGAAGATAAAAAGGAATAAAGATCGCTGAAACCATATGCAGCTATTTTAAACTTACTCAAAGATGTTGGGCCAGCTTTTTTGGCCCAACATTTTTTGTGCAGTGTACTAATAGTTTTTGTTGGCCTCCAGAGACTCCTGTAGATACAGATCACCTTAGAAGTTATTTTAACCTTGGTTGTACTCAGGCTTATGTGAAATTAAAACAGATACTGGCTGCCCAGAAAAAATAGTTTGGTTAAATATTGTTAGCAATTGGAGTTTGAGTAAATAATTCTTTGTTGTGGATGAAGTCCCAAAAGTGTTTTTGAAATGGTTTTAAAGAAACAAAACACACAAAAAAAGAAATTAACTTGCCTTCTCTTTTCTGATTAGGTTTAGCAATATTTTAGTTCACTTAGTATCTTAACCAATAGGAAAAAGAAAGTTTAATCAAGAAAGTCTTGCAACCTCTAGATTCACCCCGCATTTGTTTGATGGCAGCTGTTTTGTTAAAGGCACTGATTGGACCCTGTCCGGTAGTTAGTATGGAAGTAGGCAAGATGACTGAGTGTAGTGACCATACCCTGGATCCTGAACTCTTCAAGTTTTTTTTTTTTCCAGGCAGTTTTGAGGATTTGCAAGATAGATAATGCCTTTCTTTTCTGTATATACATGGTATACATTTGTGTTTTATGCTACATGTTAGTCTAAAACCAGCAAAACTGTCAAGCTCATGGGGATTTTATAGCCATTGCAGTGTTTTTCCTGCCTTTCTTAGACTTTATAGAGATTTTTTTTGGCTTCTGAATGTAAACTAGGTTTTAGGCAGCATACATGTTATACTCTTGATCCAATTGTGCAACAAAGGAAAATTCAGAATGCTAAAGTTATGCATTGTATGGAGAGTGTGTTGGAATGGCCAGAATAAAGACAACTTCAACTTACTTTGGGTTACTCCTAGGGGAGCTTTATGTTTCATAAACTGAGACCTGTTGATCAGCTGCGGCACCTGCTTGTTAGCAATGTAGGTGGAGATGGGGAAGAGATTGAAAGATTTTTCAAGTTGCATCAGGTAAGGACTTCTAACCTGTTAGGAAAGTTACTAGATTTATATAAGTATTACAAAACTAACTTTCTTTAGCATCTTGTTGCTATAAATGTCTAGTTAACATTTCATTTACTGATTAAAGTATTAGCTTTTCCAGTTGTATTGCCCTCATAAATAATGTAATGACAAATAACTTCTTGTTTTATGGTCTCTAAAAATGGAAGCGCAATTCGCTTTCTGTGAAATTCTTACATGACTTCTACGCAGAAGTAGAATGTGGTTCTTAGTTTAGACTCATCTATGAGCAAGGGAGATAAGGGTTTCTAAACTAGTTAAATTCCTATAAGGGTTTTTTTGTATTTTGAAGTCAGTAGAAATGGGTGTAATTGGTCTTTTTTTGTTTGTTTGTTTAATGTAAAAAGCAAGCAAGAAGGAAGTTACTGTGAATTACAACTTTAATAACTTGCACTGAGTAGCATCTCTAATTTATGTCCACCATCGTCTGCTCTCTTGGGCTTTGATAAGACATTGTCATGGTTAAACCCCAGCCAGTGTGTGTCACATAGCCACTCACTCATATGCCCCTCTGCCAAGGAGATGGGGAGGAGAATGGAAAAATCTCCATGGACTGGGATAAAGACAGTTTAATAGGGTAAGAAAGGAACATGGTGATGATAACTAAACCACAAATAGAGTTGCTGACCACCTGCTGAAAAACCCGAAAGCCCGGTCTGTTTCTGAGCAGTGATGTTCCTCCCAGGTAGCTCCCCCAGTTATATGCAGAGCACTACATTACATGGTAAGGAATATCTTTCTGGCAAGGCTGGGTCAGCCATCTTGGCTGTGCTCTCCCAGATTATTTTGCCCTAAACCAGGATATGAGAAGCTGAAAAGTGCCTGACTTAAAGTCGACACAACGACTAAAATATCAGTGTGTTATCAACAGCATTCTCATACAGAATCCAAAACACAACACTAATCCTGATACTAGACAAAAAATTAACTCTGTTTCAGCTGAAACCAGGACAGACATACTAAGTGATAGATGAACATGCATTAGAATATGCAAATCATTATTTTTATAGATTTTTTTTTTCTCCAAACACAATTTCTGTAGAAATTGTATGAGTCTCAGTAATAATTGGGTGACAGACATGGACGTTTCTTACCAGTATCATACTGTCTGCAAAACCTGTGCATAACAAAAGCTGAGCTTCTAAGAGGGATGCCACACTAATAATTCACTTCCTGTTGATAATTGGGAGGAGATGGCTTTCTTGCTTTCTAAATAAAATGATGCATTATTTACTGTTCAGCTATTGAGCAGTGTAGCTTGTATGTTTCTTACCAACTTGATCTAAGCTGCCACACTAAAAATGTGATTTGGTCTAGGAGGATCAGGCCTGTGCCACTTGCCTTATCTTGGCCTGTTCTAATGCTGCATGTGATAGAGAAGTATCTGCCTGGGCTACTCGAGCATTCTTCAGGTAAGTTTCAATATTGTAAGTTTTTCAAAATATAATGCTTGGGATTGCTACAGCCATTAAATAGTTGTTCATGCTCTTTAATCTGCTGCCTGTACAAGCTTTGCTTTAAAATGAACATAGACATAAATCTGGTGGGATATGCTAACTTAGGTCTTCTTGACAAAGGAATCTTCCAGTTAGGGTGATTTCTGGTTAGTTCCCATCTTGGATGTTTATATTCCACATGAGGAGAAGGAGGCTATTGAAAACGTAGTTTAATCTTGAGATGGATTTAGCTATACTTCACAGTATTCCTGCTCATTGAAGTGCAGTGTGCAGTAATGTGAGACCAACTCAGCTGGAAAAAGAAGAGAGATGTTTTAATTTTTTGTGTTTCTTTTTGGAGGCTGGGGGAGAGCAGGGAATTTTGTGTGGGTTTGAGACTGCTTTTTTTTTTTTTTTTACTTAGCATGTTGCAGTTATATATGCTGTTCATTACTTTGCAAAGGAATTGTGTGTTCAAATGGATTTGCCTGGTTTAGGTCTGATGGATTTTGGTAACAGATACTGAATTTTTGGGGTTTCTTTTTCCTTGGGTTGGTTGGTTTGGTTTTTTCTGCTATAAATTGAGAGAGGAAGTACTTGCTTCACCTCTGCAAAATTGATTTCTCATATATGTGTCTTAAGTACTGCCTATCATTGGAATGGTACATATGTATGTATATATTAGTTAGATGCCTTAAACAAATTAGTATATTGTGGGTCTCTTGACTGTCCTCACAGTACATGTAGGCTGGAGGGAAAAAGGGATTTGGAAAGGTAGAGCTGTTGGAAGTGTTGGTAAGATGTGCGGCTTTGACTGTATGTTTTCGCTAGAGTTTATGTTCCCAAAAGATGGCTTGTCTTTTTCCCCAAACTTGTGTGGGTGATAGATCAAGTCAGCTATTCTCAGTAGGTTGCTAGTAGCCACTCTTTGTTAAAAACATTACAGGACCTGAGAGAAAATGAAGGTGACAACTCTGGAGAGGTGGGTCGTAGCAAAGAAAGATGTAACAGTGTTCATGTCGCACTGTAGGAGAGAGGTGGCTAGAAATTACTCATGGATGATAGGAAGATAGCATGGGTTATCTCAGCTGTGTCCTTTCCACTTTCTTGTAGAGGCAAATCTTGAAAAGATAGTAAAACATAAGCTTGATTATGAAAATGGTTTAAATCTCTAAAGCCTGATCATATCAGATCACCACAGAACTTAAAACATCCACATAAAAAAACCCCAACTTAATGAAGTTTGTCTAACTTTTCTTTGCAATCACAGATGTTAATACTATTCATATAACGTATTCAGTTAGTTTTCTTCAGTCAAAAATATTAGACAGTCACAACTATTTCTGGTAACTTAAGCTGTGTTTTGTACCCCTCATTTTAAAAGAACCCCAAAATTTCTCTTAAATCTCAAAGATATAATTAAATGGGCTCTGTATGAAGTGTAAGTAATTTTTGTCTTTGCATGTAAATGTCAGGTATGGTGGAGAAGCACAAATGAGATTTCCATCAGCTATGCCTCCTCCCAGCAATGTTGGGCCTATTTTGGGTTCTCCTGTTTCTTCCAGTAAGTAGCAAGCATTTAATGGGTTTTGACCATTTCAAGGTTTTTTTCCTTAAATACGTTTTATTATGTCTTTCTCATGAGCACCCGTGTTCTTTTTGTCTGAAACAGTCTTTGATTTTTCCATTCACTGACTATTTTATTGGACTTTTCAGTTTCTCTTTAACGATTTTTGGCTGTAGTGAGTGGGTGATGGGATCTCAAACTATGTCTGGATGTTGCATACAGGCTGTTAAGATTGTGTGAAGAAGGTATACGGTTGTTGCTGCCAGAGACACTTCAGCAGCCAGAGAACAGTTCATCAGTACTGTAGCTCAAACTTCAGAAAGCTTAGTTGTTTCATGGCTCAAACAAAGTATCTTCTTACAGTGTCATCGTAAAACCACTGCAGATACTGCTTATGAGAAGAAAGATTGGATCAAGTACTGAGTTAACTGTTTTCAGTGCGGGTGGTTTTACAAGTGCTTCCTGTAAAAGCTCTAGCTTCAGAATTTGGTTTCTGCTTATGTCATCAGTGTCACCTACAGATGAGAAGGGTGCCTGTTCTTCTCAGAACGTGATGCTTATTGGAGTGTAGGCCTGTCTGCATTACTCAGATTCACCTAAATTTCTAGAGTTCCTTCAGGAAGTTGTCCCTTAATATGTATTATGCTTTTCCAGACCTTAAGGGTTATTTTAATATAAATTAATAATAATGAGTTTGGAACTCTGGTTGAATTGCTGAATGAAGTTATTATTTATGTTGTGGTTTTTTTAGTCAAGAATTTGTTAATTTCCAGGATATTTTGCCCTTACCTGACATGTCACATTCAATTTTACACACTGTACTTGGGAAAAATAATATTGCCTGGAATGGAAAGAAATTCCACTTCAGTGCACTTTTTGACATATACCAAAATGAGTAAGTATTGGAGAAAGGTGTGCAGAACTAGGATGTTTTGAGAAAACAGTTGAGTGAGTTTGGTTTTTTTTTTCCCCAGAATTCTTAAGTAGTATTAAAGCACTGAGAAGAATGGCTATTTTTAATGCATCCGTGGCATTGCTTTCTAAGCCTGATGGTGTGGAACAATAACATGGGCAGGACCTGAAGCAAGGCACAAGAATGTAAAAATAAATGTGAGGTGGAAAGGTTAGCAGCTATGGGGACAACAGGTGCTAGGAGCAGACTGAGGATGAAAGGAAGGTGTGGGGGAAGTGACAGGAAGCACTGTAGTCAATAAGGTGATTTCTTTTTAGAAGTAATTGTTTTTTTCCCAAGTCTAAATGTTTGGATATTTTTATTACTTGCTGTCACACAAGTCTCTTGGAAAGCTAGTACGAAAGTGTGTTTCCATTTTGCTTCAGTGACAGGTCCAGGTGGAAGATGGCACCATTCTTCTGCTACTACTTACTCCGTTTGCTCAAAGGGTAGAGAACTGTCATGTGAAATTAAGATTCTGATGTTGTGGATGTTCCTTGTGGTGGGTCAGACAGTGCTGACAGAAATTGTTTATAACACCTTAAATTTTGCATGTGAAACAACAATAGCATTAAAAGGCCAGGCAACTTTAACTTAGTTCCTTCTTTTTCTCACTGCAAAAGTCTAGTCATGCATTCACATGCTGCTTTTCTGCAAGTTTGTGCTTTGCTTGGCACACCAGAGAATGTGCTTTGAGAATGCGTTGGCACTGTTCAGTGAAGGACTTTGTTGTCATCTAGTGCTGCTGTGTGTTGCCAAGTTGAGAGAACTGTGAATAAGGCAAGAAGGACTGATTCTTTGATAAAGCTAAATTTTCAGAGTTCCAGTTTTCTTGCCCTTTCTGTGATTGTCATGCTACATGCTGATTGTATGTGGACATTTTGACCATGCACATCCCTTGTATTTTTAGGGTCTAAAGTTAGGTATTCAGGCTTGATTTCCAGAAGGGATGAGTATTCATGTCTGAATTTGTGACAGTAGACAGTCTCAAATTGAATGTTCCAAGTTAACAGTGCTGCAATAGTGTTTGTTCAGCTGTCCTATGTAAAAATCAAGAGAAGCAATACTATTTTCTTGCAGTTGAGTGCTTTGAAGGTAAAATGGATGTTTTTTGAAAAGATCTGTATGACTGCAGCTGAGTGCTTTGACAAGAGGTGCCTATCAGGAATGGGAACAGGCAAAGTTAAAGAACAAGAAAAAGTATAGGAACAGTATTATATTCAATGCAGGGAACAGATGGTGTGCAATACCTAACACGGGAATGTGGGCAAAAATGCTTAATAACTGCTCTTGAAAGAAGCATATCCACTTCTTTTCACTTACTGAGTGTTGGGATGATAAGACACTAGTGCAAATCATTATTTAAATACAAATGAGAGGTCTTGGAATGGCTTTAAGTTGAAAGTACTTGCATTAAGCACTTTGCTGCTTTCGTGTAAGGATTTTCTGGATTATGTTTTGGGTTTATTTTTAACAAGCTTACCTGTATTTCTTTTCCCTTTTAGTTACCCCCTTGACTGGTGATAGTCCATATCCTAGTCTTAGCTTGTTGACAACACCTGGGCAAGGTAAAGCCTTCTTTTCCTTTGGTGGAGAAATGGAGATAATTTTTTTTCTAATTATTTTTTTATTTGCATTCAAATGAGTAATATTTACTTACTTTTGTCTTAGGCTTACAACCTGTTAGTACATCATCTCCCTTATTTCCTCCTGGGAATGCCATGTCTCATCCTGGTACATCCATTAGTGGAATGATGGGTCCTGAAATAGTATTTTCTGGAAGACACAATGGGATCTGCATATACTTTGCTCGAATTATAGGGTGAGATGTTTGTGTAAAAAGAGATTCTGTCATTCAGTTTGCTTCAGGGTTTTTCTTTCCCCTGATGTTTATAGGTGGTGAGTTCTGTTTTAACAGCATTTAAATTTGAAACTAAAGTGTATTTTTATATTGTTTTGATTAAGTACACCTTGATGTAATGTGTTCTCTTTACAGCTCTATTTGTAATAATACAGTCAGTGAATGGCTAGGACAAGAAAACAGCTTAGACACTGATCCTGCAATCAAGTGTATTTGCACGGCTCTGAAAACTAGTTTTATTTTTCAAATCTGTGAGCTGCATGTTTCAAACTCCTACTAGAAAATAAAAGAGAAGTGCAGAAGGACTTAAAGGATCAAAGTCCTGGTTTGAATTCTTTTCTGTTAAGAAGCTTTAAACAGAATGCTCAAATCAGAGCAATGAAGCAAGACTAAAGAGGATTCTGTTCCTTGCATGTTGAGTCCTGTGCTACTGACATCCCACACAATAACAGAGTTCTTCATACATTGGTTGTGATACTTTTTTGCATAAACTATATTTCAAAAAAGAATATTGGCCTATGTTTTAAGTATTTGATTAATCTTCACTTGATTAAAGTTTTAAATTTGATATTTTGTTAATTATATCTGTACCATTCAAATCTGTGTAATGGTAACTTTTTTGATTGATCTTTCATCCAATGCCTTCATGAAAGGCATTACCATTTCTTTCTTACAATACTATACATAGAAGACTTGCAAAAACACTTGGTTCAGTTACTTGGTTTTTAACATAGTACTATTTTTGTGTTACAGAAATATTTGGGATGGAAGTATAGTTGTGGAAAGAGTTTTCAAGAGTGGCAATCGAGAAGTTGTTGCAGTATGTAAAAGATTATTTTCTATTTTTAAAAGCTCCTTAAATGTCTTAAGCCCTGTTATGTTTCTGTTCACAGTTATAATATGGTAAGGAAAAAATATTCTTTCAAGTACTATGCTCTCAGCTAAGAGGTAGTTGTAGGTATTAAATCTTTCTAAGCTACTATTTTGAACATTACTTTTTAAGAAACCTAATTGGAATTTGATCTCTCTAGTTAATTGGCAATGCCCAGGTTTCTCCATGTTCAGTGGTTGCACTTCACTTCATTTCTTCATACTCCCTTCAGAGAAAACCTAAAAATAAAATGCTTTAGTGAGTTAGGGCAAGGGACAGTTAAGAAAGGACAGAAAAACATTTTCAGCATTTTCCTGACTAACATCTTGGAGTTTCACTTTTTATCCATGATGCAAATATTTTCTGACTGTGGATGTTAATAGAGTCCTGAACTGAGTAATTTCTGCAATGCAAATTAACTGCTGTATAGCTTTCCTCCTTCGGTTATGAGGTAACTGGGAGACTCTGAAAGACCGTGGCAGTTTATATTCTCTTCTAGCAATGCTCAATCATTGTTTTAGTTCAGAATTTGCAATAGAAGCACAGCTGATTTGGTTATGAGAAAGGCAAATAAAGCAGCACCTCAAATACTATGTTATCTTCAGAGAACTACTGCCTCTTCAGTGACTGTGCATTTATACTGTTGTGTTATGGTGGTAGCATTACTTACATGCTATTTATTCGTTCTACCTACCCTCTTTGCAAATGTCTTTTTAGTGGCTTTAGCTTAAAATTGTAAAATTTTTCAGAAAAAAAAAGGAAATTAAGCTTTCTGTAAAGCAATCTGCTTCCTTTTTGCAGGTAGAAAGCAGTGTTCCGTCCCATGTGCTGGAATGTGTACTACAAGAACTAAAAGGTTTACAAGAATTTCTGGATAGAAATTCACAGTTTGCTACAGTAGGAGCCCTTGGAAACCCAAGGTATTATTCGTTGTGTTGAATCTATTAGTGGTATTAATGTCCAGCTCTTGAAAAGAGCTGTATCTGTGCTGAAGTGAAATGCACATATAGACTCATGCGTCAACTATTCAGATGCTAAAATTGAGTTGTTAGATTCCCTATTTTTAATCACATTAGTATCTCTTTTTGTTTTGGAAATGCAGTTTCAGCACACCTGCCAATCTGCAACAGAGGCTCCTGGGTTTCATGCGGCCTGATGGTGGAAGTTCTCAACAAGTTCAGCAAGAACTACAGAGGAA
The DNA here is from genome assembly GCA_027925045.1 of Hypotaenidia okinawae. NCBI lineage: Eukaryota > Metazoa > Chordata > Aves > Gruiformes > Rallidae > Hypotaenidia > Hypotaenidia okinawae. Next base: position 17,186,523 of record BSDF01000005.1, on the reverse strand, counting down.
ATATCATGGTATGTAGTTACTTTTGAACAGGAAGTGTCAGGGAATGGTGAATTTGGATGTTGTCTTTCTCAAGTTTGCTGTTAAAACCTCTGAACGAAGGTGCCTTTTTCCCATAATGATTTGACAGTGATCAATATGCCAGCAAAATACTCAGTAATTAAGTTCTTCAGAAAAGCATTGTAGTTTGGAAACCAACTTGACTATCACCTTGCTTTTGCTTCCATATCATACAATTCTATCAGGGCCAGTGCTTTTGCAGTAACATTGATTTGAAAAAATAATTTACATATACCTCTACTAGAGATGAAGTATATACCCAGAATGAAAACTCAAATCTAGATAAACATTCCAGCCTTTAGGTTGGCTGTGGCAAGAGACTTCATTTGTTACACTCTGCAGATGTTCACTTTCAGTTTGATATTGAAAGCTTTAATATTTCAACTGATTGAAGCACTCCGGAAAGGAGTCTCTCTCTCTGAAGAGAATCTGTGAGAATACGTAAATCACACAAAACTGTACTGTGTTCTCAAAAAGTAGTCCTCCTGTGTTTCATGGTTTGAAAATATATGTTAATTGATTACATTTGTTTTGGGGAAATGTTAACATGGCACTTTGCTCTGAAGACAGCTAGACAGTCTTAATCAAGAATGAAAGAGGAAAGAAAAATTTGGAATTTATGGAGATTGTTACTGTAAAACCTCAAAATTTAAATGCTGATTTGAAACATGTAGAACACTTACTTAATGACACAACTGCTTTTTCAGCTGAGGCACAGCTAACTGAAAAGACCTCACTTCAAGGTATCCAGCAGCTTGTTTGCAAAACCTGCCAGGCACTGGCTTTATGGAAGTTGCTGTGTGAGCACCAGTTCAGTGTCGTCGTAGGTGAGCTTCAGAAGGTACGGTGTAAATCATACAATTTTTCTTTTTTAAGTGTGTGTATTTAACATCTGATTGTCAACCTAGATATTCCCAACTTCCTGGGTGTCCCTCACTTTCTCTTTAGCAGGAAAATAAGAAAACTGGAAAGCCCTTGACTGCTTGGGAACAAGTGAAAGCATCATTTCTGTGTTACCAGCACTGCTCTAATCCTAACTCCCATACACAGCATTCCACCGGCTGCTAGAAAGAAAATTAACTCTATCCTAGCTGAAACCAGGACAGTGACATACTGAAGATGGCAGGGGAAGTCTGCTAAGAGGAATTCTTGCTCTTCTTTGGCTAGAATTTTCACTGATAAGGCTTTTTTTTTTATTTCAGTTTTGTTACATAGTTTATATTCCAAATAATGTATTTCTATGCTCTGCACTTCAGTCATTGGAGTTTTCTGTCTATGTTTTCATTGGAGACGGGTAATTTTGCTGCTATAATGTTCTAATGCTTCTAAAGAGAATAAATTAAAAACTTGTGCTAAGGAACTTATGTCTATCTCCAGGAACTTCAAGAACATCTAAAGATTACCGCTTTCAAAGACTTGGTAATTAGAGACAGAGAGTTGACTGGAGCACTCATCGCTTCTCTCATAAACTGTTACATCAGAGATAATGCTGCTGTGGATGGCATCATTGCCCATTTGCAAGATATCTGTCCTCTTCTTTATAGTACTGATGATGCTGTGTGTTCCAAGGTAAGCATGCTTCCAGATTTTACAGCACCAAAACACAACCTTAGGGCTTGTTCAGATGAGGTAAGCTGAGCTTGTAGATCATTGTGCTTAACTACTTTGAGGAGCACAAGAACTAATGAAGACAGGTCATGTGACTGTTTGTGTCCTGTCTTGCTAAATGCTGAAAATTTTAAGAGTTCTGGTTTAAAGCATTTGTAGTGTTCACTGGATCTTGTACCTGCAACGGGATGTTGTGGTGGTTGAGCCCTGGCCAAGGGCCAGACGCCCACCAAAATCAGTCTATTACTCCCCTTCTTAGTTGGACAGGGGAGAAAAAAATAATTGGGCGGCTCAAGAGACAAACTTGTTAATGACGCGGGCAAAACAGACTCAACACAGAGTGCTGAAGAGAAAGTTATCTAATTTATTACACTGTGCTAAAGAGAAAACAGTGATAAAAGAACCAGAGTCAGGAGTGCAACCAACAATCTTAAAACAATTGCAAGTCAGGCAAACACTTTCCCCGCCCCCCACTCCCTCCTCAGCAGACTTTAGTTAGAAGTTCGCTCCCTTCTTCCCTCCCGTTCGCAGCCCAGGAGGGGCAGGGACTGGGGAAATGGGGGTCTCGGTAACACCTTCCCCCCACCCCTCCATTCTAAAGCAGACTTCCCTTTCAGCCATGATTTTGCTCCCTTCTTCCCCTCTCCTGCTTCACAGCACAGGACAGGGGGGCAGGGACTAGGAAATGGGGGCTTCGGTCAGTCCCTTGCAAGATGGTTTCCTTCTCAGCCGGGATGGGGGCATCCATTCCACACAGCCTACCCCTGCTGCACCGTAGGATCTCACCCACGAGAGACAGTCCTGCACCAACTTTCTCCAAGGCAAATCTCTTCCCACCGGGCTTCATCTCTGCTGTGGCAGGCAGCAACAAATCACATTGTCTCTCAGTCCCAGTCCTCCACGGGGCTATGAGCAAACCTGTTTGGCTCATCTCTGTAGGTCGCTTGTGCTGGCAGGGGCTCATCCCAACGTAAGTCACGGCATCTTCTCTATGTCTCCACCGGCTCCATCCAGCGTGGAGCCTCTCCACCGGGCAGGTCGGGTCTCTGCCTCCTCCAGTGGGTCCTCTCCTCCAGCTACTCCACGTGCTTCTGCTCGGGCTGCAGGGGCATCTCTCACCCGGGTACCTGGGCGCCTCCTCCCGCAGCCTTCCCGGCCTTTTGTGTCTGTCAACTGCTTACATTTATATGCAAATAGACATCCCAATGCCCTTAACGGGCCAAACTTTCCGGTCTTCCTGGCACTCCGTGTTCTGGTTGGAGTCTTTTGTCTCCTATATGTGATTCTCAGAGGCACTATAAGCAGGCCTGCAGAAGACTAACAGCCATTTTCTGTAGCACCTGGCCCTCTCTCTGTAGCCAACTATGCACAACTGCGACAGATGTCTAACAAAACAGTTGTCTTGATGTTGATAAAATTTATCCTTGCTCCAGTCTTTCCTCAGCATAGTCTCTTGTTTTCTCTCTGTTGGCTAGCTTTATAGAATTTATGGAAAGATAATTGTGTTTAAGAACTTTACTTTTTGAAGTTCTTAAAATCAATTTGAATAAAAAAAATAACTGGGAATGGGGAACCAGTTAGTTTAGGTCTTAAGACCTTCTGTCTACTGTGATTTCACAGTCTTTCTTTAAAGGCTGGAGAGGAGCAGGGCGGGGGTTGTGAAGCAGGGGTTGTTTACAAGGGCATGGAGCACTATGACAAGGGGTAATGGGTTTAAACTAGAAGAGGGGAGATTTAGATTAGATCTGAGGAAGAAATTCTTCCCTGTGAGGGTGGTGAGGCCCTGGCACAGGCTGCACAGAGAGGCTGTGGCTACCCTCTCCCTGGCAGTGTTAAAGGCCAGGTTGGATGGAGCTTTGGGCAGCCTGATCTGGTGGAGGGTGTCCCTGCCCATGGCAGGGGATTGGGACTAGATGTTACGATGTCTCTTCCAACCCAAACTGTTCTATGTTTCTATGATATTTAGTGCTACCAAGTGATGAGAGAATGCTCCTGAGAAAAGGATGTTTCTACTGTTACAGCTTTGAGTATTGGAGTAGTAATTGATTAAATTACAAGAAATCCATGTTCTGATCATGATGTGAATAAATTCAGTTTTCCCATTATTTGTATTCAGGCAAATGAATTGCTTCAGCGGTCTCGACAGGCTCAAAGTAAAATGGAAAAAGAGAAGATGCTGAGAGAGTCACTGAAAGAGTACCAGAAGATCAGCAATCAAGTAGATCTTGCTAATGTTTGTGCACAGTATAGACAAGGTAAGAGGCATTCACTGATCATGTTCTGATAAATAGTTGTTATATAATCCTTTCATGCTATCTTTTTGTGTGTTTGTTTCACTTACTAATGTACAACTTACGTTATAGTGAATACCTTAAACAGTTTCTTAACTCCTAAAATCAATACATAATCTGTTCTTGTTTAAAGCCTTTCTGGACTTCTCTAGCCAGTCAAAAAGTTTCTCCATAAAAGTGTTCCTATCCACTTCTTTTGCATGTAGTATCCATTTGCTTTATATACGTGGTAAAACTGTTTCTAGGAAAATAATATCTAAGCAGAGGGCAGATTACTGTACTTTTGCAGAGAATATTTTATCCCAATAAGCTGTTTGAAAGATGGTTCTGAATCCCATGCAGCAGGAGCTAGTATGTAATTTAAATATAGATAGAACTGTTGTAACAGTCAAGACTTCAACTTCTGTGCAAGTATGTAACTTCAAACTTTTATGTAATGCCACAGGTTAGGTAGAGGTACAAGCATTTATATGATACAGACTGGAGTTCTTTCTTGCTTGCTAAATGGCAAGTGTTTAATGTCGCTTACCATATTGTTGTAGATTTAATACCATAATTAATTGTGTCATTTGTGGGGCTTTTTTTCCTAGTGCGTTTCTATGAGGGAGTTGTAGAACTCTCTCTGACAGCTGCTGAGAAGAAGGATCCCCAAGGTCTTGGCCTTCATTTCTATAAAAACGGTGAACCAGAAGAGGATGCTGTTGGACTCCAGGCTTTTCAAGAGAGGTAAGTTTTCGGAATACCTTATTAACATTACATGGAGTTCTTTACTTGAAGTGACAGGAAAAGTAACTCTTTCGGGAAAAGTATGCAGGGCAATGAGAAACATTTTATAATCATAGAATCATAAAACGTGTTAGGTTAGAAGGGAACTTTTAAGGTCATCTAGTCCAATCCCCCTGCAGTAAGCAGGGACATCTTCACTAGATCACATCTGTCAGAGCCCCATTAAGCCTGGCCTTGAATATCTCCAGGGATGGGGCCTCCACTAGGTCTCTGGACAACCTGTTCCAATCATCCACCACCCTCATATTGAAGATTTTCTTCCTAATATGCAACCTAAATTTCCGTTTTCTAGTTTAAAACAATTATCCCTTGTGCTATTGCTTCATGCCCTCATGAACAGTTCTTCCCCAGCTTTCTTATAGGCACCTTTCAGGTACTGGAAGGCCACTATAAGGTGCCCCCAGAGCCTTCTCCAAGGTGAACAAGCCCAACTCTCTCAGCCTGTCTTCACTGGAGCGGTGCTCCAGCCCTTGATCATTTTTGTAGCCCTCCTGTGGATGTGCTCCCACAGGTCCATGTCCTTTTTGTGTTGAAGGCTCCAAAGCTGGACACAGTATATAATATGTAGATATTTTTTTCCCCCGCATTGGCACTGATGTAATTACTGCTTATTGTTGTTATGGCATCGGGTTAATCTGGAACAAGAGGGAAAATGGGGGTAAACGGATAGATGTAGAAAACATCGTGATCTGAATGTTATAGGAGTGCTTGTTAGAAAAGTAATTGAGAACAAATTAGATTGTGGCCATTGGCTGACAGTAAGGTATGACCTTTTTAAAATTTCAGTAATTGTGCTTGCAAAGTCATACAATAACATTTCAAACAAGCATTTTTAAAGATAATTGCAATGAAAATTGTGAGGCTTTTCTTTTGCTCAATTTACAGATTGAACAGTTACAAGTGTATCACTGACACCCTTCAAGAGTTAGTGAATCAAAGTAAAGCTGCTCCTCAGTCTCCTAGTGTACCAAAAAAGCCAGGTCCTCCAGTGATGTCATCTGACCCCAACATGCTAAGCAATGAAGAAGCAGGACACCATGTAAGAAATTCACAAAGAAATCGTGACTGCACTCCAGAAAGTACTGTGATTTTAATGGTGTAAAATTCCTTATAAAAAAACCCCATATGGAATAGTTTAGCAAAGTAGATAAATCATGGCAAATACTGACTTTTGGCTTATTTATGTACAGTGTTCATAGCAATGATAGTGTGCAAATAATGTGAGCCTAAATATTGTTGCCTGCATGATCAGTGCTTGATGTAATATAACCACTTCTGGAATAAGTGCTTTGGCCTTTTCTTCTTTTAGTTTGAACAAATGCTGAAACTGGCTCAGCGTTCAACAGATGAACTCTTCAGTATTGCACTTTACAACTGGTTGATACAAGTTGACCTGGCAGACAAACTGTTACAGGTGAGCTCATCTCTCTGCAACAGAATGATTTGTTAGAGGGTTCCACTGAACTGGAAAAGATGCTTTAAAAAGAGGAGAGTGCAAAAAGCTAAATGTTACCTTTTTGACTTCTGCAGGTTACTGCCCCTTTTTTGGAACCCTACCTTGTGCGGATGACAAAGATTGACCAAAACAAAGTCCGTTACATGGATTTACTGTGGAGATATTTTGAAAAGAACAGAAATTTCAGTAATGCAGCCAGAGTCTTGGCTAAGTTGGCTGACCTGCACAGGTACGGGTTATATGTGATCTATTGCATATATTGAGGTAATTGGGGGGAAAAGAACCCCAAACAAACTAAAATCAAAACTTTCTGTGTAGTTATTTTAGGAAAAAAGACAAGGACTAGAAAATGCCAATGCCCAAAGATGTTTGATAGAAAAAAATTTGCATAAATGGAATATGCTAGCTTTTAATCTAGACTATTATTGGAAATAAATTATATGTTTGTGTATTATAAATTAGCTTTCTATGTATTTCCTGTTGTTAGTATTGTATAGTAAGTGGTCATTTTCTTACAATGAGATTGTTACTGCAAATCAGTGAGTACAGAAGTATAGTAGAACTGAGCCTACAACAAAGATGGGGGCTTACATGGTTGGATAATGTCGTGCACAATCAGGAGAAGCTACACTTAATCTAGTTAAGATATAACTAAACCTCAGTTGTATTAAGTGCCCTTTTGTTTCCATTATTTATTTTGTAGCACAGAGATTTCTCTTCAGCAGCGTCTTGAATACATTGCACGTGCCATTCTGAGTGCCAAAAGTTCCACTGCCATATGTTCTATGGCTGCAGATGGTGAATTCCTACATGAACTAGAAGAGAAAATGGAAGTAAGAAAAAATAGTTATCTAAGCTATACTGTAAATGCATTATTTCAGATTGTTTCATGGGCATGTGACATTTTTGTTGCCAGTTCTGCAAGAACAGTTTTCTGTTCTTCCCAACACGGTAAAGCTATGATAGGAGACTGTGAAATGTTAAGACAGTAATGTTTCTACTTTCAAATAAGTTAAAATTAATTCTAGGTGTATTCTTAAGCTTTGATTAAATTAATCTAACCTTGAAATCTTTTCTTTTTAATCAAGGTTGCAAGGATCCAGCTTCAAATACAAGAAACATTACAACGGCAGTATTCCCATCATTCTTCAGTGCAAGATGCAATCTCCCAGCTGGATGCTGAGCTGATGGATATAACAAAGGTGATTAATATTTTTCTGTATTGAAAGTACATTTTTCACATTTGGGGGTGTGGGATGTTTTGCAAAGAATGATCTTGTGCCGACTATTTAGGTCTCATAGGTTTCTTTTATTGGGGAAATTTAAAAAAAATTAATAGTATTAATTATAATGTAATTTAAAATTGGGGATAGTATTTAAGAAGTGAAACTAATAAAAAAAATCACTTCGTGTTCGACAGCAGTTACTTAAGTTGCATTAGTGTTGTATTTACCACACAAATAAAGAAAATCTGATTTTGAAAACTTTTTTTTCCTATTTGAAATGTACATCCTGGTAATTTTTTTCAGCTGTATGGAGAATTTGCTGACCCTTTTAAGCTCTCGGAATGTAAGCTTGCAATTATACATTGTGCGGGTCATTCTGATCCTATCTTGGTGCAAACTCTCTGGCAAGAAATCATCGAGAAAGGTAGGTCTTAATGGATGAGGAGTGATGCAAACTAGAACTGTAGGAAAATATTAGAATTCAAGCTTTAAAGACTGACCATGTGCTGCTACTGATAGGCTGTCCAAGTGAGGTGCAATGTAATGTATTTGGTAAGCATAGTTAAATAGTGATTCATTAATGTTAGTACTTTTTTTGCTTCTGCACCTACCGGAGAGAAAAGTACTATTTGTATAAATAGTTGGAGCATATTGCTTGTGTGACTTGAATAGTTATATTCCACGTAACATTTAAGAAGTTGTTTGTTAAATTTATTGTAACGATGATGAAAGAATCGTCAGGGAGTTTTAATATTGACAGAAGTGGAAGCATAAGGGTTTTCTCCCCTTACAGAGAAGCAGAGTAGTGGGCACAGCTCTGCAAGACTAGCCACTTCTTTTGGATTCTGTTTCTGTTTGTTTTTTCCCCTTGATTTTGTGCTCGAGGTTGCCATTATGTGAACAACATTGACAGTTATTTGAGTGAAGAGCTATGTGGTAGGATTTGTGGTTGTTTGGTTGGATTTCTGTAAGTAGAAAAACTTAAGGAAAAATAAAAATCTGTGGATATATATGCATACACACCAGTAAAAGTTATGTTTTCACTGCCACGTGCTGAATTCTTGCTGACAGTGCTATAAGATTTTGATTTATTAGTAGTAAATTAATAACCTCAGTGTAGTTGTGTGTAAATGTGGAACTCTCTTTCTGAAGTTCTCTCCTAATGTTTTCTTTTCACTTTCAGAATTGAGTGATAATGTGTCTCTGAGCCCCTCTGACAGAATGCAAGCACTTAGTCTGAAGATGGTATTGCTCGGAAAGATATATGCTGGCACACCTCGTTACTTCCCTTTAGGCAAGTTGTTTAGCCTGAATAGTAAATAAACATAAACATTACATGGCTAGGTCTTAGCTTTCTTTTTAGGCTCCTAAAAGAAGTTTTAACCTAAGAAATGTCTTTCTTTTAAAATCTAAAAGGAAATGATAATTTTTGTGATACATAATGGCATGCTTGTGATACCGAATTACCATAGTTATTTGTGAATTTTTTTACTATAGCAAAAGCAACAAATTATTTCAGTTGTCAGTAGTCATGGTGTCGATATTGAGGGTAGCTCAGTAGTATCCCTCAGTTTCACCCAGGAAATTAGGAAGAAAAGCATAGTGATACTTATTTATTATTACAAGACCTTGACAAGGGATTGAGGAGAGGGAGGTAAGACAAAAAGAAGAAGTAGAATTCCTATTGGCTTTAATTTTGTAAACACAATATCATTATATGGTTACAAACCATTTACAATTTTTCCTATAAATAACTTAGGGATTTAAACAGAATTTACAGTTTTTTACCCTGCATGGAAGTAAACGAGTCCTATAAGGCAGAAACTTGGATGGCTGTGTAGATCCTGTTTTGGAAAGTAGAAAAGTCTGCATCAAAGTGCAAAGTAAAAATGTGTATTTATAGTAAGATTTTAGGCAACTAAATTTATCTGCTATGTTTTGCAGTATATACTGCTATCTGCAGGGGCAGAGTCTAAAAACAGAATTAAGACTTCTAGATCCTTTTTGGACCTTCTTTCTGCTTTTGAGATGCTGGTGTGTTTTGACAACTTGGTACTATATAAAAACCAAAAAGACACTGTTTGGCACTAAACATTCTTTTACTAAAATACTGTAAAAACCAATGTATTTTTAGTATTGCAAAAGCACATCTAGTGCGATCAATATATTGTTAATTATTCGTGACACTTTGGCATGTAGTAGTGTTGTTGGCTGTTCTAGCACATTAACTGATACTATGTTAATTTGTGATGAAACAGAAGTTAATGAACTTTTCTTAAAGCATAATTCCATTGCGGAAGTGTAATAAAGTGGTGTGAGTAATCCCTGTCATGCATTGCTGATAGCTTAGTGTTGTCATTGGAGGTAAGCTACATACCGCGTATCTGTCCTTTGGTGCAGACTGAGGGAAACTGTTACCTGTGCTTCAGAGGAGAAAAGTGTGGAAGACAGAAAATAAAACCTGGAGTAAATCGTTTTCAAATGCCTTTCTCTGTGTGACTCCCATTACAAGTTGGAATCTGAACATGCCATTATTTTTGTTTTCCAGATTTTTTAGTGCAGTTTCTAGAGCAACAGGTCTGCACTCTGAACTGGGATGTAGGTTTTGTAACATACACCATGCAAGAAATTGGAGTGCTATTGCCAAGGCTGCTTGAAGTATATGACCAGTTGTTCAAAGCAAGGGTAAGGAAAATAGTCACAAAAATTTTGGTTTTAACTACTGTCAAGATCTGTCTTTAGTGGGAAACATAAAATAATGTACAGTGTGATATATAAAAATGTCAATTTCATAGCCTTTGTTATTTTTTTTTTTTTCACTCAGAGGCTCTTGATGCTGCTTCCCTCCCCACCTCCCCCAGCACCACATTGATTTTATTCATTTCAATCCTAAAGTATAAGGAAAACTGTTAATACTTTTAGTTTTCCTAAAGCATTTTTATGATCAAATTGGACTAGAATTCTTACATTGCAGAAGGAACAGCATATCTTGGCTATATTAGTTTGTTTTCTGTTAATGATTAAAATTTGCTATGTTAACTGAATCTTGTCTGATCTATTAATGCAGTTGGCATAAAGAATAAGAAGTCATATTAACTTTTGGGTTGTAGAACAGGCTTAAACAGAATTAAAACAGAGGGTTAACTTGTTTCTTTCTACCCAGATTTCTTTCAGTGTAAAGCATTCAGAACTTCCTAAAATCAATTATTTTACAGACTGTTAGATAATGGAAAACTGAGGTAAATTCATATATGTTTTAGTACTCAAAAGTCAAAATAGTACTTAAATACAGACTTAGGAATTCTGTCTCAATCCATATTATTTGTCTTACATTTTCTGTTACAATGAATAAATATTCCCGCAGCTGGCAACTAGTGTGTATACACACACTATTTTTTCTCTTGACTCTTAATTATTTGTCTCCTTCATATTTTGGTATCTTTTTTTAGGACCCATACTGGAATAGAATGAAAAAACCGTTACATCTTTTAGAGTGTATTCATGTGTTGTTATCAGGATATGTACATGATCCAAACAAAGTACTTCTGAGGTAAGAAAGGCAACTATATCCAAATAAATAGTGAAAGATATGAAATATCCTGAAGTACTGCACTTCAGCAGTCCCCAAAGCTTTTTCTTGTTTTCTTTTGGATGAATTCACTGTTTCTTTTCTACCAGTAATTACTGAGACTTCTCATTCCAGACCAGTAGGTAAAAACTTGTAGGGTCCTTCCAATAAACTACATCAATAAAGATATTTTTTTCCATTTCACTGAAGATTCATGAGAGGCTCAGAGGATTAATTTGTATTGACAGCACTCTAAAGAGTAGTACAGACAAATTTCATTGAATATGAGAAAAGGTGGGGGGAAATGAGAATTGAGCTTTTTGTGAATGAAACAGTGAATTGTTAAATGAAGAAAGGCTAGGAGTTCTATTGAGGAAAACGGAAGACTAAACATGGGGGTTGACTTGCCCAAGTTGTTTTTAGTCTGTAACAGGAAAGAATTAAGGTTTAATTCTAGAAAAATGTTTCTAGCCAGAACAGTAGCTATGTGGTTGAACGAGTTGCCTGCATGTTTTGCTTTGCTTTGGCAACTTCTGTAAATAGACTATACAGATTTAATTCAGGCTTATCTTGTCTTTGAAGCAACAAGCAGAACTAGGCAAAGTCTTGATAACTTTCCTAACCATAAATTTTTCTGATTCTCTTGAAAATACACATGAATGTTCCGTGTTTACAAATAGAGTTTACATTAGTTACATACTCTTATTAGAACTTTAATGAATGTTTAATATCTAGTTTGAAAATAGTATATAATTTGGTGATTTAATACTAATTGTATATAAATTACTATCTTAAGTCAATAAATTATGTCATTGTATTAATATTGTAATAGATAAATATTAGAATATTTTACAGTGCTGTTAAGTATCATGTTTTATTGTTTAAATGTAGGTAAACAGTAATGATTCATTTATTTTTCCATTATGCCTTAGTCACAAGCATTAGATTTCAATTTCTAATTAATAGTTCAATACTTAAAAGTGCCTGACAGATATATTGCTAATAGGCTGTTCCACTGAAGCTCAAAGAATGCTCACTTTCTACTTCAGATGATCTGTAATATGCAGAAACAAAAAGGAGCTGGTTATCATTCTGTTTTCCTTACAGGCGACGATTCACAAATGTTTGCTTGGATGCTGTTAGCTGCTACCTGGTTGAACTTCAGTCCATGAGTCCAACACTGACAGTGCAGACTACTATTGGGAATTTTAAATCACTGCAGGCTAAATTAGAACGGCTTCACTGATTGAAAAATAAAACAACAGAATTGTTAGCTCAGATGAAACGAACTATGAAATGGAAGTTCAGAGGTCCACACTGAATCTCTGGAAGAACAAATCCCCAGAAACAGCTTTCCCAGAATTTTTATCTTCTGTTACAGTGGCCTGTGTTCCTGCTATTCGGAAGGTATCTACAAATTGTAGAATGTAAATGTGACAATGGATTTCTTTTACTACTGCCAAGTTTCTCTTATTACTGCCAAACAACAAAGTGTTTTTTTCTACTGTTGAAATAAAACTTCATACATTTTATCATCTTTGCATTGAGGATTAAAAATATTTGGAAAATATTTTTCTTGACGTAACATGACATAATGGAGAAGAGTAGGATGTAAAATCAGGGTGATAGCTGCTTTACAATAATTGAAGCAGGAAATTACAACCACAGAAGGCAAGATGGTGACAAAAGCATTTGTAGATGAGTCAGGCTGCGAATGTGTGCATACCAGGGAGTAGTGATGCAGTCAGCTCTCTGCACAAGTTGATTGGCAGGTCTTTTAAGAATAAAGATAACAATTATTTCATAACTGTCATTTAAAACGTAACCTGCCTCTGTAAATAGAATGTTTTAGATGAAGTTGCTAGTTTCTGCAATCCAATTTGTATTGGAAGTGAAAGATCTGTATTAAAAGCCCATCAAGTTATTTTTCCTTTGCGATTTTAATAAAAGTTGTATCTGTTAAAATGACATGCACACAAGCATCAAATTGTGTGTATTCCTTAAAGGGAGCAAAGCCCACACATCATCCTCTATGCATGCTTCCTTAGATTTTAAAATCTGATTCTACAAGCCAATATCTTTTGTTTCTTTTGCTGCTATGCATTGTACATGTATTTGGCAACATAAACACTGTAGAACATGAGTAAGAAATTACCAGGCCATGCTGGTCCTTGGTCCTTCTCAAATAACTTCTTCATGTAAGTAAACAACCAAAGAGCTTGGAGAGATTTTTAATGGGGAAAAGAAGCAAATATAGGTGGTTTGTTTATTTTCCAGGACAGAGTAGCTGCTACCCAACTCAGGTCTTAAAAAAAAAAGAAAGAAAAAGGAATATGAATTAATATACTTATTTACATGTAAATACTATTAAATCTGATTACTGTGCTCTAAAGTTTTGCTGTAAGTACAGCCATTAAATCTATTTCTCTGTGAACTGCCAGGTTACATTCTAATGATTCTCAGCTAGAGAATGCACAGTTAGGTAAATAAACATGCGTCTATTTTACCTCTTGCTGTACTGACTTAGAGCTGAAATCTTACTACTGTTTTTTTTTCTTTTTGTCAGTGTTGAAATTTCATCACATAGTATTTAAATGGAGGCATTAGTCTATGTCTTGGGAAAAATATTTGTGTCTCTTCATATAAAATATACTCTCTTTAGATAGTAAAGTCTTTTTCTGCTTATACCTATGTTTCCCACCAAGGAATTAATATACATGTACCCTGGTCTTGTTATTCCATTTTATATTTCATTACTAGTATTCATACTGGAGTACATATTCTTCCCTGATTTATTTAAGTGTTAGTACTAAATCCTAGTCTTTGCACAAAAGTACGTTATGTTGAGCCATATTCCATAGTCTAGGTAGTATATTTCTGTTTGCAGATCTGGAGAAATAAGCAAGAGTTGGGAACAGGCACAAGTCACAGACTTGAGTTTCAGCTCCTTTTTTTTTTCTTCCCTTTTTTTTCCCTCTCCAGTTAATTGGGTATGAATGGCTCTAGCAATACTGCAAGCTTTTCAAAAGCAGTAATTTTAAGTATATCTTTAATACATTTCAGATGATTGCAAGTCATTTCAATGTAGGCATTGTCAAAACAAAAGGCAAACAACTCTGTTTTGCTCTCAGATGGAGAAAAGGCAGCTTCTGTTCCCCAGTTTAAAGCTGGAGGGATGTGGAAACCTGAGATCAGAGAGGGATGGGTGCGTTAATGCAGTATGAGCAACAAGTGGTCACAAGTACAGGGAAATAACTGACCAACATTAAGAACTGGACAATTACTTTTGTTATTTTTTATTTTGGGTTTTGTTTTGTCCCAATGTTACTTCTTGTTGATCAAGAGTGGTTAAAGGAAGATAGAAAGGCACTTGGTTGAAAGGGGTTTGAGGAACATAAATCAGTTTGAAGAAATAGCTACTTTAAGGAAATTTAAAGGCATCGCTTCAAGGTGATGAAACAAAGTGCTGCTCACCCTAATTCTTGGTATTTCACCTAAATTCCTGTTTTTTAATAGGGAGTATTGGTCACTTACAGCTGTGTCTCCTGTCACTGTTCTGGTTCAACCTGGCTGAAGGCCAGGTGCCCATCAAAGCTGCTCTGTCACTCCTCAGCTGGACAGGGGAGAGAGAAATATAACAAATTGTAAGTTGAGATAAGGATAGAAGGCCATCACTCATCAATTGCCACCACAGGCAAAACAGAAAAAATAAATTTATTACCAAAGCAATACAACTGGTACAAGAGTACAGCAAAGAGAAACAAAATCAAACCTTAAAACACCTCCCCCTACCTCTCCCTTTTTCTGGGCTCAATTTTACTCCTGAATTCTCTCCCACACAGAGGGATGGGGAATGGGGGTTATAGTCAGTTCATCACAGATTGTCTCTGCTACTTCTTCCTCTTCACACTCTCCCTGCTTCAGTGTGGAGTCCCTTTCATGGGAGATCGTTCACCAACCTCAATGTGAGTCCCTCCCATGGACTTCCATTCTTTACAAACTGCTGCAGCATGGGCTCCCCACTGGTTCACAAATACCCCCAGCAAACCTGCTCTGGCATGGGCCCCTCTCTTTGATAGGCTGTAGGTGCTGCCAGGAGCTTGCTGCAGCATAGGCTTCCCATGAGGCTACAGCCTCTGTCAGGTGTCTCCATTGAGACCTCTTCATGGGGTGTAGGTAGAATCTCTGCCCTACCATCATCTTCCATGGGCTTCAGTGGGACAATGTGCTTCACAGTAGTTTTCTCCACAGGCTGCAGGGGAATCTGCTCAGGTGCTTGGAGTGTCTACTTCCCCCTTCTTCACTGACCTTGGTGTCTGCAAAGTTCCTCACATCTCACTCCACTGTGGCTGCAAAAGCTGCCATGTTTGGTTTGGTTTTTTGTCTGTCTTCCCTTCTATTCTGTTATCCCAGAGGTGCTATTACCATCGCTGATGGGCTCAGCCTTGGCCAACAGTGGGTCCATATTCTCAGCCAGTGGCTGAGTCACCCCTTTAGCACCTCTAGTACCAAAAACCTTGTCATGCAAACTAAATACAGGCAATCTTCCTCCCCACCCACACCTCCAAACGCTGGTGAGGATGCACATTCCCATATGAAAGCTCATCAGTGAGCCCTATCACCCTGCACGGTTGCCATGGGGGTTATGGGATGCCCACTGGTTCCTGCTGAGGGAGAAGCACTTTTCAAGTCACCGCGGCCAGTCATGAGCCAAATGTATGAGGCTTCCAGCCAGTTGCTCAAGCCGGCAGGTCTGGAGGCGAAGCGGCAGCGGGAAGCCGTAGCTGAGCGCGGCCGGGGGCTGGGAAAGGGAAGAGACACCCGCCCTCCCCAGGGACACATCCATCCAGTCACGGCGCGGACCGCAGGCGGTCCGTCGGATGGCGTTGGGCGCTGCGCCTGCGCTCTGCACTGCTCTAGTCCCGCCTCCAGCCGTTGGCCGGGATTTGTGTAGCGGGGGTGGGAGTGTGGCTGGGACGGCCGGGACTCCTGGGTGAGGCGGCGGCCTGTGTGCGCCCTGGCTCAGCTGACTGTGGTGAGTATCGATTTGGGCATGCATCACCGTCATTTATGTCCTGAGGGCGGGACTTAGCCTGAGGGGCTCTCTCTACCCTGCCTCGGGCAGAAGTGGCGGCGAGATTCGTGTGGATGGCGCCCGAAGGAGGAGGGAAGGGAGGTCTGTCCCCCTCCCCACTTAGAGGAAGCGGCTTGGACGTCCTCTGAATCGCTCCGGGGGCTTTGCCGCCCCACGTCGTTGTCCCCCGAAATGTGAGGAAGCCGCCTGGGGTCCGACACTGACCCTTTTCGGTTTGTGGGGTCCCTGCGCTCTGTCGCTCTGCGGCCTGAGGTGGCTTGGAGACGGGGATGCCCTTCTCCTTCCCCCTCTCTCTGTGTAGCCCGGTCTGAAAGCAGCCTGCCCGCTGTGGACAAAGAGCCCGGGTGGTATTTGCTTGAGTTTTGGATCTCCTGTGCCTAGGAGGCAGCAGTATGTTTTGTGCATTTTTATTAAAGCTTTCATCAAGGTGCTTCATCTTGTGGCTCCTTTCGACTCTTTCTGCAACAAGCATGTAATCTGCACAGCTGAACAACAAAGAGCATGTGAACCACATGAATTAAAACAGATGGTTTAATTTGGAAGTACAAGTGTCAGCTCTGAGTCAGGCACCAAGGGGAGCTGCTCAGGTGGTTGCCTGGGTCTGGGAAGCACCAGGGGAGCAGAACAGCTCTGGAAGGAGGGCTGATGAGGCCTGGGCCTTGCAGAGTGACTGCTTCCCCCGTACCCTGCCTATAAAAAAATCACCTGGAGAGCACTGGGAACAGTGTGGTGTGCCTGTTCACACAGGAGGCTCTGGTCACCCTATGAGCTGAGGACATGAGCTCCACTGGTTGTCATCACCCCATCAGCAGGCACTTAGCTGTAGTACCCACCTGGCAGAAAGCTCTGACCACTGCATCTGCCAGGATGAATGTGCAAACCCAGACAGAGCTGCTGCAGAAACATGTAGCCACCCACCTCTCACACTGCAGGGGATCCCAGAGCCTTTCTTTGGGAGTGGAGACGTGTGACCAGGTGGGTAGCAGAGCTACAAGAGTAAGTAAAAAGTTTAAGGAATATCAGGGAGGCCATGAAAGAGGTAAACAGGTGGAGCAAATTTCTACCCTCCCTGAGGCAGAAGCAAACAGCAAGCAAAACATAAAACAAAGGGGACCCTGTATCCTCCTGCCAAATTGAAGGTCATAGCTCAAAATCAAGGAGTGAATAGAAGCAAGTCCATGCTTTTGGGGTGGGGCAGGCAAACCTCCTTGCCCGTCTCTCATTCCCAGGTGCCTCTGTGCAACAGGTACAAGACTCTGGTTGTGGAAGGTGAGTTAAAGGAGGACATGGATGATAGTCAAGCTACACCGAGGTATCACCAAGGCCAGAAAGGCCCAACCCCTATATCATGACCACGTCCACAAAGAAGAAAGACAGGGTTACAGTTGTAAGCAACTTCCTTTTGAAGGCTGTGGAGGGTCCGATATGCCAGGCAGACTCTCCTCAGGGAAGTCTGTTGCCAGTCTAGGGTCCATGTTGAGGACATTACAGGGAAACTCCCTAGTATGGTGCACTCTCTGACTACTACCCATTACTGCTTTTCCATATGGATGAGAGCACACAGCAAGTTCACTGCCCAGGACTTCAGGAAAGCAGACTTTGGCCTCTTCATGCACCTGCTTGGCACAGTGCCACGGGACAAAGCCCTGGAGGGAAGAGGGGTCCAAGACAGCTGGCTAGTATTCAAGGATGACTTATCTGAAGTTCAGGAGTGATGCATCCCAGCAAAGAAAAAGGCAGAAATTCCTGGAGGATCCCAGGAAGAAGGAGCTCCTGGGAAAACTCAGACACAAAAAGGAAGCCTACAGAGGGTAGAAGCAAGGGCAGGGATCCTGGGAGGAATACAGAGAAATTGTCCAAGCAGCCAGGGATCATCAGATCAGGAAAGCTAAAGCCCTGACAGAGTTAAATCTGGCCAGCGACATCAAGGGCAACAAGAAAAATTTCTGTATGTATGTCAGTGAGAAAAGGAAATTGAGGGAAACTGTGTGCTCCCTCCCAAAGGAAACTGGTTAACCAGCATATGGAGAAGACAAAGGTACACAACAAATTTTTTGGCTCAGCCTTCACCAGCGAGGGCTGTCCTTACATTGCCCAGGACATAGAAGGCAAAGGCAGGGACTGGGAGGATAAAGGACTGCCCACTGTAGGAGGAGGTGAGATTTGAGAGCATCTAAGGAACCCGAAGGTATAGGAGTCCATGGGATGTGACTAGATGCATCTGCAGGTCCTGAGGGAACTGGCAGAAGAGGTGGCGAAGCCGCTGTCCATCATATTTGAGAAGCCATGGCAGTCTGATGAGTTCCCACAGACTGGCAAAGGGGAAACATAACCCCCGTTTCTAAAGGGGGAAACGGAAGATCCTAGGAACTACAGACTGATCATTGCCACCTGTGTACCAGGCCAGATCATGTATCAGATCCTCCTGGAAACTAAGCTTGGGCAAATGGGAAATAACTAGAGAACTGGTGACCGCTGACAGGGCGTCACTAAGGGCAAGTCATGCCTGGCAAACTTGGTGGTATTGTATGGCCAGGTTGCAGCATTGCTGGAAAAAGGAAGAGTGACAGAAGTCATCTACGTGGGCTTGTGCAAAGCACCCTCAGCAAGGTTGCTGTGCGCTACGGTTGACAAGCTGGAGGGAATCACAGAACCTTAAAAGTGGGAGAAGACCTGAAAGATCATCAGGTACTCTCAAGAGATGCTGTCCAGGGGGATCTGGACAGACTTGAGAGGTGGGCCCATGCACACCTCATATGAGGTTCAACAAGGCCAAGCGTAGTGTTCTGCACATGGGCCAGCACAATCTTAATCACGGATACAGGCTGAACAGAGAGTGGATTGAGAGCAGCCTGAGGAGAACTTGGAGGCTGCGTTCATATAAAGCTGAACATGAGTTGTTAGTCGCGTTCTGCAGCCCAGAAAGCCAGATGTATCCTGGGCTGCATCAGAACCAGCGTGACCAGCAGGTCAGGGGAGGTGATTCTGCCCCTCGGCTCTGGTGAGACGCTGCCTGGAGTAGTACTGCATCCAGTTCTCCAGTGGTCCTCAGTACAGGCAGGATAGAGCTGTAGGAATGAGTCCAGGGGAGGCCAGGAAAACGATCAGAGGGCTGGAGTACTTTTCTTATGAGGACTGGCTGAGAGAGTTGGACTTGTTCAGCCTGGAGACGCGAAAGCTGCAGGGAGGTCTTATTGCAGCCTTCCAGCATGTAAAGGGGCCTACAGGAAAGCTGGAGAGGAAGTTTTTTTATCGGGGATGGCAGTGATAGGATGAGGTGTAATGGGTTTAAACAAAGAGGTCAGATTTAGATTAGACATCAGGAAAAAATTCTTCCCTGTGAGGGTCACCGGTGAGGCCCTAGAACAGACTGCCCAGGGAAGCTGTGGCCCCCCCTATATTCTACTCCCAGCCCCTAAATAATAAAAACTTAATGTCTTTTTTTTTCCCCTCCTTTCTTTATAGTCACATAGATATGTGAAAAAGATGATTTTATTTATAATGGTTTCCTAGAGGTTTAATAAGAATGGAGATTAAGCTAGATGTTCTCATCTCTACATCTATCAAGCAAAGAAAACCATGGCCACGCATTTCGTGGATTGGACAGGTGAGTGTAAGGAATTTTTATTTAAGTTAAATTTGGCAAGAATAGTTTAAAAATTATAAAATACTGTGCACTTTCATTTACATCAGGATACATTTAAAATGTCTCAGGAAATACCTTTCTTCACATTGCAGTGTTGGAAATAGTGACATTTTACCTATTCCATCCTGTATCTGTTGGCAGACATGCTTTCTTAAGCTTTTTTGATAAAATGAGCATGTTCTTTTTTCATTCTCTTCTCATACATAATCTGAGCTTAAGTAGGTAACCATTTAAAGTCAATTACTATTTCTGTTGAAATGGCAAAAATCTCTATTAAATTAAGCATTACAAGATGAGAAAACAGATTAGACACCAGTTCTTGTATTGGCAAATACGCCAAAGAATAAAGATAGTAATCTCAGTTGCAACATATTTTCTTTTTCTTTATTATTATTTTTCCTTAACATTTTTCTCTGTATTATTTTGTGGGCTAACATAGGAAATAACTTTTAAAATCAAATATGCTTTTTTCTTTTTTTCCCAACAGGAAAAAGAGGCTATTTTTCTTCTAGATGGTAAACATATAAATGAAATTAACCTGGCATCAGGGAAGACAAAGAAGAAAATCCCTCGGCTGCAGTCATTACTGAAAAATGTAGTTATTTTAGCAACATCAAGAAATGGTTAAGTATAACATGTATTTCAAACTTTTTTATAGTTTTAACAGTTTAGAAACATAGACTGTATAAGGGATTGCCAGCTTTAGAATTGTGTTTTAGACGAAAAGGAAGTAATCTTAAGTATTTCACAATATTATCCTTCAAAACACCTCTCTCCTCATGAACACAGGTGCTTGGTTGGCAGGAATATTAACATCAGGAGAATTATTTCTTTGGAATAAAGATCAGGACTGCTTGAAAATTGTGCCAGCAATTGAAGAATCTAGAAAAGTAGTTGCAGCAGCCCAAGGTAGGAGTTTTCAGTTGCTCTTGAAAAATTGAATAGAGAGAAAGTGGTCTTCCTTTATTGCACAAGTAAAAGCTATGTTCTGCATTTGTGCAATTTGAGTGCTAGCTAAGCTTTGACAAATGTCCTTTTTGTCTCTTGAATGGTACAGGATTTTGCACTAAGTAATCTTCTGTAAATAGTAATAAATTTACTAATACAGTACATTTTTAATTTTGTAATGGTTAGATTTCAACTGTAGAAAAACATTCTTTACTAGGCTATCAGTATCTTAGAAGAGACATAAATCTAATGTAAGCCCTATACACAACATGAAGATTTTATGTAGGTAGGTTTTATGACAAATACCAACTGGAGAGTATAATATAAAGACACATATTTGCAAAGTTAAGTATCAAATATTGTCACATACTGAATAATCTCACTGATACCGAGTTATAATGTGAGGTATTGTACAAGCAAATCTGTCACTTCAGGGAAGATCAGTAGGAACTGAAGGTAATAGTAGAGCACTTACACATTTACTATATAGTTTTTATGAAGGATGGATTTCAAAAAAGGTGATCTTGGGAAACAACTGTAATGGTTTTGAGAAAGGTGATTAATAAAATACATGAGATTTGACTTCCTGTCTGACATACTGCTTCTCAAGGTCCACTGTTGGTCATAAAGCTGGAAATGGAAGATACTTAA
Organism: Hypotaenidia okinawae; assembly: GCA_027925045.1. NCBI lineage: Eukaryota > Metazoa > Chordata > Aves > Gruiformes > Rallidae > Hypotaenidia > Hypotaenidia okinawae. Next base: position 17,165,191 of record BSDF01000005.1, on the reverse strand, counting down.
GGTAGAAACTCTTATTTCTTTTGATAGAGAACAAAACAAACTTCCTTCATCTTTTTAGAAGTAACAGAGGACCAGGATTTAGTATGGCACATTGTTATTTTTCTTTTTTTTTTTCCGCAGAGTGTTCAATGAGATTGTACTTGTATGTGTCTGGAGATGGCAGAAAGGCACTGTTAACTACTCCTACAGGATGTGTCTTTTTGTGGGAGAGCACAGAATGTGAAAATATGACCTCTTATAAAAGTTCGGCTCCTGGGCGTTGGACGCAAGTTTTGCCTGATGAATCAGTCATGTTGCCTTCTACTGAGGAAAAAGAAATTGGAGTGCATGCTGCTTTCATACAAAATGAGGTAACAAAATAATCCGTAAAGCCATCATTTAGTCTCTTACATAAGTTAGAGCCAAAGAAGCTACCGTGGATTTTGGGCACATTGTCTGCCTCTTTGGTGCTGTCTATAGTTCCGTCTAGATTAATGACAACATAAGAACAGACATACTGCTAGATCAGATCGAAGTTTATCTGTCCCAGTAATATTCTTGCCAGCCTTTATATTTCTGAATGACAGCATTATGGTATGTAACCTGAATTGTATACAACAGCTACTGATCTAAACATGAAAATTATGAATAACCAGGTTTTTGGCTTGTTCTAGTTCTGGTTTTGTTTTTTTTCCCACAGATACTGGGTGATTGCTGTTTGTGCTCTTTTGTGTTTTACATTGAAGATTGTTTGGTGCTCACATTTTTGATTCTTCGATGGCATGAAAATACCTTTAAATATATTAGGTAAGTTCTAAGGTGTTTGAAGTTACACTAGCACAAGGGGAAGATTTTTATTATGAAGTGCTTTAGAGCTCAGATTTGGACCTGCAATTGAACATGTTTACATTGATGTCCAGTTAGCCTATGGTCACAAGCACCTACTTATGTTTTTATATGTATGTACACAGGGTGATACAAGTATGTATGTAATCGTATGTGGACATATATGATTATTTCCTAGTATTTAAATGTGGCTAGTGTAACAGGATTTATGTACATATGCCATACTTCATTGTGAGCTTACACCTAAATAGAGTGGGTTTATGTAGGTGATTGTATATGGGTACACATGTCTGTGCGTGCATACGTGTTAGTGTTAGGGAGTTTTTTGCATCATGCTCATGGAGTGTCCTGGTCCTGTTTTCTTTATTATTTATGCATGCTGTGCACATTTAGGCCTAGACTATGGAAGGGTGTGTGTGTACCTGTCTTTACTTGGGCTAGGACTATGTAGTGAAATAGATGCAATGATAAAAGCACTTAAAAATGCAATTGAATAATAATCCTGAGTACATGTATAGTCCATTCTTCTTCCTAAGTGGGATACACATATGTGTAAGTGTAAATGGATAAGCCCTCTAAACATGTAACTTGAGTAACTTGCTAAAATTTTGCTCCACACCTGACATGGTACAGCTGCCTTTGTTCAATTATACCTTTTCGATACTAAATTAATTATGTTGTCCTTCTTGTTCTGCTAAGTGGCATCACTTTTCCATGAGTTGTCAGTAGCATGCTAATCCCTTTCTGGTAATATAAAAATTAAAATAGAGTAAAACATTCTCAGTGTAGAAGTGTGTTTATGTACGCCATAGTTCTTGCAGCCTGAAATTATAACCATATTTCTCAGCCATGTTACTCATGATTTCTTTATGCCAATCATCAGTCAATTTCATAACTTACTACTGTTTAATTATTTTTTTTATGTTAATGCTTGTTTTTTCAATATAAGGTGGCATGCTTCTAATCTTTCTTGTGTTTTCTATCAGGTTTTGAAACTTAGGACCACAGAATGTTTTGGGTTGGAAGGGACCTGTAAAGATTGTCTAGTCCAACCCTTGCTTTGGGCAGGAACACCATCCGCTAGCCCAGGTTGCCCAAAGCCCCATCCAACCTGGCCTTGAATACTGTCAGGGAGGGGGCAGCTGCAGCTTCTTTGTTCAGAGCAACATACTGTTGTTTTTAATTTTTGAATTCAGAATATTCCTGTGTTTGGATGAAGTTACACTGTTTGAGAAAGCTGTTCCTGGGTTGAATGCAAAAGGCTTAATTATATATGTGTCTATCTATTTTTTTCATGTTCTATACATACAGCCCAAATTCCTGTCCCATAAAATTAATTAATAAGCTTTTAACTTGTGTAAAGACAAAATACTTTTCATTTGCAAAGTTTATAGTAAATAAAATAAAATAGATTATTTTTGTTACTGTTCAGGTTTTATGTGTTTTTGTCTTGTATGATTTTTTTACTAGGTATGAGTCATTCTATTCAGGATAAGTGAGTAACCTCTTGGTTTTGTTGCCTTCTTTTTGGTATTCAGTTCTTTGCCATATCAGGTCCACTGGGTACAGCAGACTTGTTCTCTTGCTAGTTTGGTTCCCCCGTGTGTGACTCTAAAGTCAAGAGGAGCTTTGCTGTGTGCGTTTGCAAGAGATGGACTTCTGCTTGCGGTAGCCGTTAATCAAACTGATCCAAAGGTATGATTGATAGACTGTATATCACTGACGATAACAGTCCAGTCTGAATGAAGTGGTAGCTGTTATAGCACATTTTTAGGAGTAATTTTTCAGCATTCTTACTGATTCGTGTGATTATGTTTGCATTGATATCCATACTAAAAAATACTGCTGAAACTTGTAATTTTTAAATGCTGTTTTGCAGTTAAGAAATTTATGTAAGCCCTTCTGTGATGTCTGATCTCCAAGAAATGCAATAGTAAAGAATTCAGTTACTGCATTATATCTGCAAAGGTTGTGGATGGTTCTCAACAAGGCCTCAGCCTTATGAGTTGGAATTATATTCTTACTTCATAATGTCAATCGTTCTAAGAACTTGGTAACCAAATATTAATGCAGTTTTTAGTGCTATGTCAAGGAATATGGACCAGCTTATTTAGTGTACCGGGATGGGATGATGCAGTTCTTCAAAGCTCCAACTGTTATTCACCTCCAAGATTGCAGACTAGTGCTCCTATATTATTTTGAAGGGGTTTTTTTTAAAGTTAAAAAGAATATTACATTATGTATTGAGTATATAATAATATTTATTTTTCAAATTTATAAATATGTATAGAAATTAATAAATAGTAACATCCTGTTATAATAATTTTAATACTCTAAATAGTAATGAATACTAAAGTACAGTGTAATTTTAATGTATAATACTCTTTCTAGTGTATAAAATTTCATAGAATCATAGAATCATGGAATCATAGAATTGTAGGGGTTGGAAGGGACCTCGAGAGATCATCGGGTCCAACCCCCTGCCAAAGCAGCTCCCTAGGACATATCACTCAGATAGGCGTCCAGACGGGTCTTGAATCTCTCCAGAGAAGGAGACTCCACCACCTCCCTGGGCAGCCTGTCCCAGGCTCTGTCACCCTCACTGTGTAAAAGTTCTTCCCCATGTTGGTGTGGAACTTCCTGTGCTCCAACTTGCAGCCATTGCCCCTTGTCCTGTCTCCACAGACCACTGAAAAGGGGCTGGCTGATTCCCCCTGCATCCCCTGCTTAAGATAATTATAGACTTTAATTAGGTCCCCCCTTAGTCTTCTCTTCTCAAGGCTGAACAGTCCCAACTTACTCAGCCTTTCCTCATAGGGCAGATGCTCCAAGCCCTTAATCATCTTCGTAGCCCTAAATGTATAACCTGCTAAACAGAAATTGTTTTTACAATAACGACATTTATATTTTCTTCTTTTTTTTCTAGGCAACTCAGATTTTGTTCTTAAACACATTGAATTTTGTAACTATTTCCGGTAGCCTTAAAGGTTGTAGTAGCAAGAATAATAGCATAGTCCCATCCAAATTTATCAGGTCAGTAATTGATGTTTCTTCTGCTGTTGTGGATGTTTTAGTTTGTATTGTGTTGGGGATTTTTGTTGATTTTTTTTTTTTTAAAAAAACTATCCTAACCTTTTAATACAGAAATTTGACAAAATATTTTTATCTGCCCAATGTAGATCTTACTGGGTTGGCGATATGAGCTGGACTCCTGATAGCCTTTTCTTGGCTTGCATGTTAAAACGTGGATCTCTGATTTTATTGACATGTATGGGTGAATTGCTGACCTTGATTACTTCTGGTTGCTCTGTAGAATTTGGACCAGCAGAGTTTATTCCATTTCATCCACTAATATCATACAGGTAAAAAGGTTTGAAAATACATTTTTGTCACATTATCATATCTTACTTTCTAAAATACGTTTTACAATTTTACTTCATCTTCCAGATTCAGTCCTTTGTTTGTCCTGGGTCTTTCCAATATCTCTTTCTCATTCATTGGTCTGTTTCTTATACTGTGTTTCTTGTGATTATACTGTGTTTCTTGTGATTAAAATTGACTGTTTGGCAGTGTAAGTATACATTAAATGATTTGGGTGTTTTTTAAAGTGTTTTAATTTAGCAATTTAAAATACCATGGTTTTATGATGTAAGAAGAAATTAAGCTTACACAAATACTGAAAGTACAAGTTTATTTTAATACAGTTGTATTTCTCTGCTCAATATTTAGGTCTACCTATTGAACTTCATATCATGTTTCCATATCAGATCTTCTAAATAATGGGTTTGCATGGACAAAAAAACTAGTTAGCTATTGAAATGTTTTTTGGGGGTATTCCAGATTTAAATTTTGAAATTAATGCTGCTGGGTGCATGGGGGAACAGAAGGTCTCAGGTAACACTTTTTAGCATATATTGAAAGTTACAAAAGTAATACTGTCTGAATAACTAGAGGAAAACAAATTTAAATTTAGTTTTAAAAAAAATCTTACTAATTCTGAGTTACTAAAGCCAGATAGTGTGTAAGCATAATAACATCTCATGAAAACAAAGCATTTTAATAATTTCTTATGTTGTCTGTTTGTAAAATCACATATTAAAATATATAAAAATATTTTAGTTGTGGTGACTTATTGAATGTATATAGCTACTTTGTTTTCAAATAAGCTACAAACTTCTGAACTATTAAGAAATAAAAATAAAACCCAGTAATTTTACACCTTATTTCAGAGTATAATGGGGTGATACTAGAATACATGCACAAGACAGCTTTCTGGAACTCAGTAAGGATTTTTTTCTTTATAAGACCTCCTTTATAAGGGAAGGCTTTTATTTTGATAATAAATATTTCTGCTGAATATCTGAACTGATTTTGAAATTCTAAGATTCAGCTCTAAGGGATTTTTTTGTGTATTAGAAGCTACCTAGAAGTTCATCTTCAAGCACTTGTCATATACAGTAAGAGCTAGATAAGGAAGCTACAGTAATTTTGAGTCAAATTGTGAAAAAATACATACACTACTTATTAATGAAATAAAAAAATACTGAAAGCTGGCTTTGTTTTTCTTTTAAAAGTTGGAATGGCAGCAAAATGCTGGCATCTTGCAAGCATAAATGCTGTTGTCTAGAGCTCTCATCCTGTGAAAAATGTAGACAAGTAGAATTTTGAATGAACCTCTTGCAACAGCAATGTGAGTGGTATGGAATGTTCATAACTTACTATCTCTTCTTTTCATGATTATTGTATGTGACATTTGCTTCTTATTTTTTGATGTATCTTTATTTTAGACAGCAGCATTCTTTTTGTCAAGACTCCAGTCAGTCTCTGGGCTCTTCAGCTTCTGAAAGAGATGTTATGAGACAGAGATTCTCTGTTGCTGCACATTCAAGATTACCCTACCTCATTGTCTCTGATGGATACATGATAACAGTGCTTAGATTTCCTAAAAATCTTTCCTCATCAGGATTCATAAGATCACTTTTGCTTGATTCAACACAACGACTTGAAAATATCCGTCAGAATTTGCTGGACTCCAAGGTAGGGTTATTTTGTGGTTTTAAGTAAAACTTTCTCTTCAAACTACACACCTTAATTTATTTTACTGTGATATTTGTATATCTCAGTGTATATAGGTATGTTGGTTCAGAGTATTGACATGTATTATGCTGCTCTGACTAACTCATCCTCAGAGTGATGCAGAAAGGATTCAGTAAAACTTTTCTGTCTTACGCCACTGTTTTAGAATGGTCAGCAGCTGTCACAATGGTGCTGTGTGCATGTGTCCATTAGATCCTTAGTTGAGGTTGTCAATTAAACAAAAATGCTTTAACTAAGCTTTATTTTTCTGTCTCTTCTAAATTAAATCTGGGAGAACGGAAACATTTTAAGTCAGAGGTCCTTCGGCTGTTACCGTTCATGTAAGATATAATGGATAATAAGTTCAGAAACTTGTATTTGCTGATGGAATACAACTTCTTTTCCAGTTCAGTTCATATTTTGGAGTTTTGGATAAGTGAGTTTTGATAGTCTTTATGCATAAGCGAGAAGAGCAGGCAAGGATTTGAGGATTTAAAGAGATAAGATACTAGAAAGAATGCAAGAAAGCCCTACAGAGTGACAAACTTGTAGAATCATGTCAGGGATCAAGAAAGCATATTTTTTCAGCATGGAACAAAATAAAGTTGTGTAGTGCTGAGAAAATTCTGTGTTCCTGAAACACGGTCAAATGATAGTTTGTTTCTGTGCAAAAGTTGTCTGCTATCCCACCCTGCCTTTCTGTCTGTAACTTAAACTGAAGCTTTTTCACAAAAGAGATCAATTCCCTTTGTTTTTGTTTATAAAATGGCTGCTTTATCTTGCTAGATCAGTAATAAACTTTGCTCTATTTTTATTCCTTTTAGTCTAAACGGAGATCTCTGTGTTTACAATCACTGATGTCTTTAAAAGCTAGTCTTCTAAACCATGCTAGAAGCCAAAGTTCCATCTTTTCCACCATTCCAAAATTCCTGGAAGAAGACACAACAGAAATGAGTGAGAAAACAATGGATTTACTGGTACTTAATAGCACTTTTTCACTTAATTTAAAATTAGGTTGTTGTCATAATTGTATTCTAAATGTAAATTATTTTTTAATAATATAGGTAATTATTAAATTCTCATATTCTTTATAGGTGTGAGGAATATGATTACTTTTCTCAATTGTTACTTTATTTTCAAACATGTTTTTTGCAGCAGTGCACTAACTTTTTGAAAAATACATACCAATTATACATACATATTAGTTTGTTGTGGTTTAATACTTTAGGTTCACTTTATAATAAAAGGTAACACTATACTGCTAAATATATAAGGGCTGTAAAGTATATTGGAAAGAAATTTGGTATTATCCGTAGTTAATGAGATATTTATCATCAATTTTAGAGGATTCTTCCATCAATTCCAAAACTTTTACACGTCTTTAATCAGAACCATTCTTCCTAAAGTTACTGCGTGGCTTTCCTTTTTTCTGTTGTGATTTGTTCTTTGAATTTTTTTGTGCTTTTGTTGAATTACTTTTATACCTTATGAGTATCTGACAAAAATTCTTCCTCATTCTCTGGGGTTAGTAAAGGAAAGGATTTTATAATGCTGGTATAAAAGCTACTGCTTTTACAGTGTAATTTTTTTGTTGTTAGGTGATTGAATTTCTGCCTGCTGAAAGTTTGAGATCTCAATGAAGTTGCTGTGAATTAAACTTACTAGGAATTAAGCAAGTTAATTAAGCATAAAGATTTCATTTGTCACACTTACTAAATGGTGATTCTTTGCAGATTACGCTCTCGCTAATAGACTTGAATTAAACAGTTGATTTTTTTTGTTTTGCTCTGTGTTTTCTTGTTGTTGTTTATCTTTTGTTTTAGGATTATGAAGAAGAATCAGATGATGAGAAGCAGGTTTGCAATAGCCCTTCCAACTTCTATAGCCAAGGAATCCATTCATTTGTTGGCAAAGCTGATCAAGGCCATCTAGAGTTTGCGTCAATGTTTGATACTGTCCACGCAAAGGACATTACTGAAGAGAAAGATAAAATGTCAGTGGAATTGTATACCATTCATAAAAATGTCCTTGCTGCTTGGCAAATAGGGACTTCAAAACACATGGAAGACAAAGACACATTGCTGAATTACACAGTGAACTGCATTATCCATTTTTTCAACATTTTACAGTTTGTGAATTGTTCCTTGCTAAACCTGGATGCATCTTCAAACAAGTCTATGAAGAATACTCACTGGATGCATTGTCTTCTAAAATATTTTCAGCAGTTTTTAACTGTCTTGTACTGGCATTCAAGGGCCAGTCTGACTGGGCACATGGCCAAGCTGACATTACAAACTTTAAAACTGATGCTTGCTCGGCAACAAGAGCAGTTGTTCTCAAAAAACCTTTTGGCATGCTTCTGTCTCTTGAAAATGGTTTCTCACACTCTAAGTAGTGTGTGTGTACTGCAGAATGAGAATTTTTTTGCATCTCCTCCTGGTAATAGTTTCGTAGAACTTGACTCCCTCGTTGTGCCAATTTTCCTCATTCTTGATGACAGTACTACTCAGCAGTTCAGCTCACTGAAATCTCTGCTTAGACAGCCTCCTCAAGCAGTAAACCATGATGTAAAAACAGAAAAAAGGTATGAATGATCTCTATGTGGTTGGAAAAAAAATAGTAAAAATACCAAATGTTTAGGCCCAGTTGGCATAGACTTATGAAAGATGGGTCCTGTTTGGCTAACCTGGTCTCCTTATATGATAAGGTGACCCAATCAGTGTTGCAGCAAAGGCTGTGGACATTAGCATGGGCTTAGTCACTGTTTTACACAGCATTCTCCTGGAGAAACTGGCTGCTCATGGCTTGAGAAGGTGTACCTTTCAGTGAGTAAAAACTGGATGTCCGGGCGCAAAGGGCTATGTGAATGGAGTTAAATCCAGTTGGCAGCTGGTCACAAGTAGTGTTCCCCAGGGCTCAGAGCTGGGGGCAGTTCTCTTTAGTATCTGTACCAATATTCTGGACAAGAGGATGGAGGGCACTCTCTGTAAGTCTGCAGGTGACACCAAGTTGGGAAGGACTGTTGATTTGCTGGCTGGTGTTGATCTGCTCTAGAGAGGGATCTGGACAGGCTGGATCAATGGGCTGAGGCCCAGCTGTGTGAGGTTCAGCAAGGCTCAGTGCTGGGTCTTGCACTTGGGTCACAACAATCCTTGGCAACGCTACAGGCATGGGGAAGAGTGGCTGGAAAGCTGCCTGGCAGAAAAGGACCTGGGGGTGCTGGTCAAAAGCTGACTGAAGATGAGTTGGCATAATATAAGCTGGTGGTATATAAGACAGCAGTGTGTCCAGGGGGCCAGGAAGGCCAACAGCATCAAGGCTTGTGTCAGAACTAGTGTGGCCAGCAGTACTAGGGAAGTGATCATCCCCCTATACTCACCACTGGTGAGGCTGTGCCTTGAGTGCTTTGTTTGGTTTTGGATCCCTCAATACAAGACAAAACCTGAGGTGCTAGAGTGTGTCCAGAGAAGGGCAGTGAAGCTGGTGAAGGGTCTAGAGCACAAGTCTGATGAGGAGTGGCTGAGGGAACTGGGGCTGTTCAGTCTGGAGAAAAGAAGCTGCGGGGAGATCTTATCACTCTCTACAGCTACCTGAAAGGAGCCTGTAGCCAGGTGGGTGCTCATCTCTTCTCCCATGGTAAAAGCAAAACAGACAAGAGGAAATGGACTCAATTTGTGCCAGGGGAGATTTACGTTAGACAGGAGGAAAGACTTCTTCACTGAAAGGGTTGTCAAGAACTGGAACAGGTTGCTCAGGAAAGTGGTGGCGTCACCATCCCTGAAGGTATTTAACAGGTGCTTTGGGACATGGTTTATTGGTGGACATGGCAGTTCTAAGTTAACAGTTGGAATCTTATGATCTTAAAGGTCTTTTCCAAGCTAAATGATTCTAAAATTCTGCATCTTGTTCCAACAGTTTTATTTTTCAGTTATACAGAAATTACCATCTTTCTGTTTCTTTTCTGTGCCATATCCATGGAAAAACATATAAGCAGATCAGGCCTCAGATCTATAGTTGAATGTAGTTCAGTTACGGTGACTTAACTAATTACTGCAAATCAGTTCAGAGAAAAATGGTGTGTTACCTGCTCACTCCAGATCTGGTAGGGCATCATCAATGTAGGTTAAGAAGCTTTAACTGGTTCTTACCCATTCCACTCCTTCCCATGCAGAAGTTTCTAACTTTCTGTAGCCAAGAGGATATTCATATGAAATATATCTACAGCTCATGTTAATCAGCAAAGTTTGCTTTTGACTGTGTAGACTGTGTTCCAGAGCGCCAAGAAAAAGCCCAGTGTGATGGACCTTACTGAACCATCAGATCTGTTTCCTCTTTGAGAGAGACAAATAAAACTGAAAACTTAAATTCGGAGTGAGCTGTCCAACTATTGGAAAAGTGTATGTTATCAGTGGAGCCTTTCTGTATTGCTGAACTCAGATACGATCATATGAACGAGCTGTTCCTTTCCAGACGTTTAGAACCTAAGAAATTAATTTATTCTTACTACAGTGTGATTTTTTCAGTAAGTTTATAGTACAGTTTGGTGCTTGTTGCAAATCTGATAGGCAAATTTCTGTGGCTTCTGAGAAAATCTGTATTTTTGATAATTGTGCTCAAGGTACTGAGCACTGTGCATATGACTAACTTTTATATATTAAGGGCAAAAGCAGTAGTGCTAGAGAAAGAGATGCAGATGTGTTGCAGTTCTGTGCAAGATTTTTCAAGTCTTGGCACTGTGTTTTTACTTGTATCAACAAGCTTCTTACCTGTCTGAACTAGTACATCTAATAGTACTGTTCTGGACAGCAGGAGTTTGCTAGCCCTAAAAACATTCTCTGCAGATTTTGTTGTACAGTCTTTGCTTTTCTGTTATACTTTCATTATATTTTAATTAGTCTTGTTCATAAACCAATAGCCATTTTGAGGTTTATCTGGGATATATAATTTCGCTGTTGTTTAGATAGCAAAGGATTTATTTTGGGTGCTTAATGTAGATTGCTGTGTTTAGACAAATTCAGAAGAATCAATGTTTGTTGATCAAAAACCAAAGGAAGAAGTGTTTCAGTTTTACACGCACCCACCCCCACTGAGGTCAAGTAAGCAGTTAAATAATTTTGTTTTCTGATACATAATACAAAATACAAGAAAATAAACTGATGTAAGTACTTTTTTCACTGTTGATGATTTTCATAATGTTATACTTCTTATACTACAGGTTGACTGTTCTATGGCGATTACTATATAATAAAGTGATTTGGTATCAGATGCAGCTGAGCAGAAAAGTGAACAAGAATGCAGAAGAAGTGTCTGTTGTCTCATCACTTTTAAGTCATATACAAGCAACCCTCCAGTCTTCAGGAGTGACCTTAGAACATCATTTCAGGATTAGTTCTATTTCTGGTTAGTACTTTGGAAAGAACTACAAATGTTAGGTAATTCCGTGTTTAACTGAATACTAGGAAAATTAGGTCCAACTGAATGACAGTCAATAGCTGACCACCAGATTTTAATTAGTAGGACTTGTTTTTGAAATTCTGATCATAACTCTTTTAAATACTTCATGTCTCAATGCACCTGTAGATTGTATTACAGTCTTCAGAGCTTGTTAAACTAAAGAAAAAGGTTATTAACTTGAGTTGGTCCTAGAGAATCTGAGTGGAGGATCTGAATTCTAATCTTATTTGTTCTGTGTTATTTTCTTTAAAGTAGATGGGTATCACAATGTGTCACTTAACAGGATTTCTACATAAAAATCCAGTCATTTCAAGTGATCACTGTGGGCATGAACATGTCATGTACATGAATTTAGTCAGCCTCAACTCATCACCTCATTTAGCGTAATCTAGTGCAATAGACTTAATCTAGCATATTTATTTTGCAAATAATACATGGTTGTAGTTTAATTTCCTGTATGTTACTGTCCTGTGCTATATCTTCCTTTCCTTTTCTATACCAATAAGTACGGTTTCCCATTTGTCTCTCACCACAATTGTTTCCTCATATACTTAATCTGTCTCCCTTAAATGTACGTCTAGCTTCTCTTCCTGTATCACTCTATACATTACTTTAGTTCCTTCATGTCTATTTCATCCTAACAATATGTGCAACTTCCTGCTATTCTTTCTGTTTCCCAAATAGATTACAGCATGGTTTATGGATGAGCTAGAGTAACATATATGCTGATGAGCCAGCTAATACCTGAACTGGCTAGCTGGCTGGCTGCTAAGCAGGTTAGAGTGGCAAATCTGTCCTTGTCTTTTTCTTCTATAGTAGTGCTCTTTTTCCTACTTTTACTTTGTCCATGAGCTGTGTTCTTATACAGTTACCTTTCTGTCAAGGTATTGACTGAATCAATAGGAATTAACAGATCAAATGAAAGTAATTGACCAATGGATTAAAAACTGGAATGGCAATAGAGGTGGAGAGGTGGCATTTAGAGACTTGAAGTGTGTAACAGTCTCAGGCCTATTGTTTGAGAGTGCTTTTACACTAAAAAAATACATATATTCAACTTGCTAAATAGTTTTACAGCTGCTTTTTACAATGAAAAAACATTTTTCACATCATAGAAAGTAGGAAAACAGTTAAGAGAAAATGTTGACCTTTTTTACTAGTTAGTATTTGTAAATGTATAATCTAAAAAAAAAAGAATTACTGAAAACTTAGGAGAGATGATAACATGAACTGTTTTTTTTTCATTTAATATTGATTTAGCAATGAAAACAAAAAGGCAGGAAGGATATTCAAAGTTATCTTCGCTTGGAACCTCAAGACCTAGATTTAGCTCTGATAATAGCAATTTGCTGGAGACTCACATTCTACTTTCCTTTTTATAAATGTTTAATACTGAAGTAAGTAAAAGTATGTTAGCAGATGTGAAACTAACAATGCAGAACTTTTAATTTTTATATATGCAACTTTTACAGGTGAGGAGAAGTTCCTTTTAGGCTCATACAGAGAATCAGTGGACATTTGGAAAAGATCTCTTTGTGAAATCAAGGCAAAAGGTAAGGGATAAAATCTTGTCTGGGACTGGAGGGGATATTGTATAATCACTTGATGTAAATATTTGCAACTCTGTCCTGCAGAAAAGGGGGAAGAAAGGTAAAAGAAGCATATTTGAAATTAAGTCAAAACTTAATTAAGTCAAAACAGATTGCTGTCTGAGAAAATTTAATGCATTTCTATTTTAATATCAGAGTTTTCTTGTGATTATGAAGTACTTGGAAAAGAAAACTCTTAAGACTATTTTTGATCAAGGAAGAGTGAGGGAAAAATAGATGAACAAAAAGTTAATTCCTTTAGTTGTAAAATCCAGCAGTATTTTGGGAGTAACAAAACAGTTTGTGGCAGGTAGGATTTGATTTGAAACTTGTGCTTCACAGTCTCTGCCTCTCCTGTCGTGAGGAACTTTTTTGCTTGTTATTATGATGAGGAGTGCAGGAAGAATTCAGGAATTTGGAAATTTGGTGGACATCTAAGCAATTTCATTGCGGTATAAGCATCCCTTCTTTGAAGGCTGGGCTCCCTTGAGCTTTTCTATCTCTGTCTATGTCTTAACACAGGTTAAGTGTCGTAATATACTGCACTGTTTTGAAAAGTTCCAGAGTGATAGCAGTAAAACTCTCGTGGTTGTACATTAACTAATTAATAACTTAGAGGATTGTATCTCCTGAAATAGCTGTTTCTGAGTTACACTCTTTCTCAACGTTTATCTAGCTATGTTTCTGGAATGAGAGGAACTAGCACTTTTCCAATCTTTGTCTGTTTTTTGTATTTGCCATCTCTCTTCTAATTGTACTTCTGCTCTTTTTTCTCTCCTAATGCAGGAGGAAAACGAACATGTTTTCTTCAGAGTAGATATTACCTTGCAATACTATTTTGCCACCTGTATCAGTATAACTTGTGTGAGGCTCAGGGGCTCTGTGATCATCTGGTAGGAGAGATTCTAAGGCGATCACAGCTCTCAGTGAGTCAGACTGAAGAATTTTCTGGTATGTTTTTATTGTGCAAAAAGCCTGATAAGGTATGCCAATACTGTTTGAATAACCTGGTATCTAATTTCTGTCCCATCACACACACACATTTGGCAGCCTGCTTTTCTTGTTGCAATGGGGTGACATATGTTTTCAGTGGTTTTAAAGGTCTTTTCCTGATCCTTGGATGTTCTTCCAGTTGCACTTGGAATAAGTGTTTAGACAACTTCGACTGTATGATTAATAGTGAAAACATGGCCTGCTAAATGTTCTTAGATTCCAGTGTGCTTAAGGAAACACTTTGGATAAGAAAAATAAGGAGGAAATGATGTGATTTCATTTTATATTATTGACTTATGTTATATCATAAGAAAATCTCACAATAGTGTATTTTAGATTGGTCATCAGTCCTGGGTTGACAGTTGGAATTTTTTCTGCAGATGCTCAGAACTGCATTTTTCAATGAAATCAGAGTACGAAGTCTAAATTTCCAAAGTTAAACAGGTTTTTTTCACTCAATACTGATTTAATTTAGATACTAGAGATCCATCTACAGTCATTAAAACCCTAGTACACATCTTTTAATATAATGTATTATTAGTGTAAAAGCTCTGTATTAGTGTACGAAGCTCTGTAAATTCCAACAGCTTGTCAAGAAAATAAATGCTACTACAGTTTGCTAGTTTTTAAAAGTGTTTTATAATCTGTGATGAAACAATTTTAGCATTCAAATGTAAAATAATCTTTCTTATAATGTTTTTATTTGGTATGGATTTTTAGATGCCAGGTATTTTCAGCACGAATTATGGATGGTAACAGAAGTTCATACCGGAACTGCTATGGCTGTGATTAGATCCATGGCAAGATTCATGGCTGCTTATTTCACAAATCAGCTGCTCTATATCTTCCCCCCACACAGTGTTGATGTCTTGCATCCACTTCACATTAAACAAGGTATTTTCCCCAAAACCAGTTTAATTTGCTGTGCTTAACTCCTACTATATATTTACATGCATTAACTTGGTGATTTATACTTTTAGCGCCATTAACTTGTTAGTTTAAGTCCTGCTTTTCAACATTTTTCTAAGAATTAATATCTATCATGGTGAGTGGCTTTCCTGTTTTCTGCAAGACATTCTGTTTAAAGGTTTCCCTTGTTAGGAAATTGTCCTGTTTGTTTCGGAGTTAATTTTTCAGTGATTTAAAGTAATGTGAATGTATGAATTCTATATTATACATCTGATAACATGCAGATTTATTTAAACTTTACAATGTGGATTTTGTGTGTCAGGCTTATCTCCACGTATTATTCCACTGCAACACAGTTTGGTTACCAGAGCTGTCAGGGACCAGAACCTTTCATCTGTGTGGACAGCTGAATATGCTCTTGATTTGTTCTTTATTGGTGGACTCATTCCAGAGGCTGCGTGGTTAACACGCAGTCTTGGGAACTGGAAACTGTCTGTTTCAATTGGTGTGGCCTACCAGCTCTATTGCCAGGACTCTGCTGAAATCTCAAGGTAAATTTGAGCTTCAAATTAATATACTCTATTTTGTATTTAATGTTACTTGCATTAAGCTTTTTGTAACAAGGCATATCCTTCACCTCAAAAATTGCTATTGCCAGACCCCTGAGATTAGTTACTTTGTCTCAAATACTCATAACAGTGCTTCATTAGATTATCTGTGCAAATTTTTTTTATTAACAGTTTCCTGTTACACTTGCAGACTTAAAACTGCATCCTGTCGCCTGCCATTAAACTTGTCACCAATGCAGACTTTTCAGGAAAAATTACAGTCTTTGTTAGGACAGCCGGTTACTTCTGAAGCATCAGGATGTGCTAAACATAAGCAGTTTACAGGTACATAAGATTATAAATAACTGTTTATTTTTCACGTTATTTTATGGCATATTCTTTGTTATACACTGTCTTAAAAAGAAACAATTACTTTGCCTTCTCCAGTGTGAGCATTAGTATTATAATGTATCCAAATTCTTCAATTTTATAGGCATGTGTGGTTTTGCTTTGATCATGGACCCTGTTGTCAATCTTACTTTGTGTGTATTGGACAAAACATTATTTGTCTAAAATTAATAATAAATTTAGTTTGGAAGGAAACTAAAACTTCATTAAAACAAAAAAAAGATGATACCCTGAAGCACATGTGAATGTATTAACAGAATGGTTAGAATCATCATACTTAAAACAAGTTTGATGGTGGTATTTAATTTTTGCATTTCCTTTCTGTTAGGAGGGTGTGGTATCTAATAACCTGGTGACTGTGCCCCCAGGTCCAACAGTTAGTAAGACTGAGAATGGATTCTCAGTAGGCACATACAAACACACACACCACCTCTATACAACTGACCCATGGAGATCAACACCTAAAACCGTGCTCAATAGTTTCACAAACTGTGCCAGCAATCCCATTCCCTCTCCTGGTAGTCAGGATGGAGGTCTGCATATACATTCTTGAAGGTATAATGCAAATTCCCCCATTGTTGGGCTTAGACCTAGCAGCTGCATCTCCCACATTGCAGACATCTGCATATACAAGCCACCAAAGCCCCAGCCTCACTACATTTCCTGGTACAGATCTGCTCACAGATACCCTCCTGCCTCACACACTCACTGTCTACACCCCCACACAAGTCGCTGGGCTTGAATATACATACAGTCCATGCAGTAGCTAGCTGGTCTGGGATCCTCAGTCCTTTCAGATGCCTCATCCTTAAAGACACACATGTCTGTGCATACACTGTCCTTCTGGTAGGTGGTCATGACTTCCTTGGTCCCTCCAGTATCCAGATCCCTTTGTCTTGCCCTTAAAGACATGTAGACACGCAAGCAGGTTTCTGCCGGTTGGACAAGTCTTTACAGGTCCCTCTAGTCCCTGACAGCTGCTGTAGTTTCACTGTCACAGCAGTGAGACATACCCCTAGCTCCCAGGCTGTTTAATTTACCATGCCATAGTCTGACTTGATACTTGGTAGCATTCACACAGTCACTTATGTAGCCTCACATGCTCCAGTTGCTGGCACTGTGCATAGGCTGGCACTCTGGTCCGGCTGCAGCTGCCAGCACTTGATTTGAATTAACTCCAGTCTCTGTATTTGTTGGCATCCCAGGCACACAAGCTTTCTCACCCATGGTTCCACTCCGGTCACTGCCACTTGAATTCCTATGCACAGACACAGGATAGAATATCCCTTGCCAAGGAAAACAGAAGTGCTGACAAGGCTCAGTGGAGGTGCAGCTGCCACTACTGCATGCCACACCATTGATTTCATTCCTAAGGATCCCACAATGAGTTTTGAGTAATCCCAAAAAGCTCTTTCTTGCATCTTTTGGTATAGCTTATCCTTCTTAACAGTAACCCCTCAGTCCCATTGGCTCATCTGGATGGGTTTCATCTGTGGACACTGGGACTGATCGCTATGCTGGAAAGGGCGTGGACGGAGTCTCCATTCCTCTGAGTACACAGATTAACTGTGGGCCTGTGGAGATGAACTTACCAGGGGCTAATTTTTCTACTGTGAGTAGATGGGTCTAGGTGTTACTCAGGTTTCCCAAGCTCCTGTTGCCTCGATGCTCTTTTGTATATGTGTATACAAGCTTTTTATCAGATAACCTAACTTCGTACTTGACTACTGAAGTTCTCCCAGTTAGCTAGATCAACCTGCCCTTTTTTACTTTTTACAGAAAGTTTACTACAATGATCTCTATTTATTACTTTCTTTTTGTGTGTTTGAAAACCACATTTCAAGTTCCTGTCAGCAGGTAGATGTTTGGGGTATGGCTTTGATAAAGATTAACACTGTGTAGATTCTTCTTTTGTACTCATTTCCCAGGATTTTGTTTCAAATAGACGCACACATATGTGCAGTATATAACAATCTGTAAGTATGGTAAGATTTTGTATCACCTAATTCTAGGAGATGAGGGGGAGAAAAAGTAACAATTATGTAAAAGAGAGTCAATAAATAAATTTCCCTTCATTGATATCCTTACTGATAAAAAGAGTAATTATAGTCGTTAATAATAGTATGCCTACTTTATGCCTGCTTGGTGAGAATCATTTGCCAGAATGTTATGCCATGCAAATGCATAGCTGAAGAGTTCAGTTCACTATCTAGAAAGGCAGTATCTTCCCTCTCAATGTGGCAAAACTTAAAATTAATATTGAATACTATTTTCAAATAAAGCAAATAAAGCAACTAGATGTGATGTATACATTGCAATAGGTGAATGCAGATTCTGAGATGTAACCTCATAATTTCAAAATGAAGGTCATGATTCACTGAGTCAGTTGATTGTTTTCTGTGCCAAATATTTTATAGATCCCATTGAAGAAGAAGATGCAAATGTTCTTTATAGTTCAATGCAGGAACTACTGAAAGCAGCTGTTATGGCAGATTCTGATATTCTCTCAGAGACACTTCAGGTTTTGATGGATTCTGCCAAGGATCTTAGCAGAAAACTGTATGGTTTAGTTCCACATGGGCTTTATCTTCCAGCACCACCGCTGTACTGTCCTCAGCCAGCTTCTCTCAGTGAAGTAAGTATGCACTATAGAAGTTGCATGTGCCTTTGTTTAAATGCATTTGTGAAATAATCATGGTCTCATTTTTCCATGTTTTTTCCGTGTCCATTCATTTACTTGAGTAACACCATAGTGATAAATATGTGTGCCTTTGGTTTTCTTTTCCCTAAAGGATCTGTGCTCTAAAGAAAAGGGAAATACTATTAGGAGCAGAAACAACATTTAGTTCAGATTCCTTGTTGTATGTGTCCCTTCTCATTTTGGGTCTTGTTCTTGTCTTGGAATTTACATTTTTCAGGAAGACTGCAATGACATTCTTTTAAAAATTGAGAGAGAAAGTCGTCAGAAAATTTCAGGAGTTCTTCAACGAATTATCTTGCTCTTCCGGGCTGCTCATTGTTCCTGCCCAGCAGCACAGTGGTATGTTGCAGGATTGAAGTGGGCAAGAAAAATTATGCAAAAAGTAAGCATTTAACTTTTTTTTTCTGGTAACTTGGTTGTCAATTGTAAATATTACTGACAAGTTTGCAGTTGCATTGCAGAAGTATTCAGTCTCATCTGGACTTTGATGTCATGTGTTTTATATGTTGTGTTATAGTTTTAAACTTCATGTTCATTTCCTTTAGAAAATCAGAACATAGGGTATCCACTTCATAAAGTTTCTATATGCCTTTCCATACCCACTTAGTGACATACAAACTGTTTCCTTTCTCCATTGGAAAGAAACAAGCTGATTTTAATTGGGAGTTATAACTGTTAACTAGAAGTGTGTTCCAAATAATTTGGAAAAGTGGTCCTCTTAGTGCAGTGAGCATGGGTTTGAAAAGATCTTGTTCTCATGTACATGTTGTTTGCACAGAACCAAATTCAGAATATGTTGATGAAAAAATATTGTGTAAACTTGGGCTTTTCTTAGGTTATTGTTACACAGCTACTTAAAGAAGGGTCTGAGTGTGACTGTCTGCCTTCACTCAACCCACCTACACTGCATTCATGCAGTGACCCTCATTGGGAACTGATCTGACTGACAAATACTTCCATCTGCTTGCTCATAGCATGGTTGCATGTTTAATGTTGGCATGGGGAAGTAATCAGAAGAAACAACTGAAACAAGAGGGAAAACTAGACTCCACTTTGGTTGACAGAAGCTTGGACTGTGTTGGTTTAAACTGGTTTCTTAACTGTGATCTTAGTTCTAACACTTTGTTGCTCTTGTATTTCATGGTAATCATGAGTTTCATGAGGACCATGCAGACAAGGGCATTTTTTGATGCCTTGATTCATACTAGAACTCTTTCAAATTAATTCTGAGAATATTGATTTGAAGAAAATGGAAAGCAAACTTAAGGGAATTTTGCTGATCTTGGCGGTACTCTGCAAATAGCCAAGAGGCTGTACATGTAATAGAGATTCATACAAAACTTCGACCTACTATTAGTTCAATTCTTATTGTTTATTTAATTCTTTATTTTTACTATCCATAGATACGAATGAAAAGATCTCTTCCTTTGCTCAGTCCGTTCCCAGAGACTTTGCTTCGTTATTCCAATTTCCACACTGTTTTCTGTAGATCTGCGTTGTCTGGAGACCATCAGTTTGATGATACTACCTGTAAAATTTTAGGTCTGTATGGTATGGAATAAAATAGAATAATTTAGAACTGAAAAAAAACCAAATGAGAAGCCACAGGTACAAAGAAAACCATATTGGCTTGAAGTAGTATACACAATGTGTGCAGAAACATGTCTGCTTTCTAGCTTGGATGTTGGTTATCAGAATTCTTAATCTGAAAGTTGCAGTTGTGGATTGTTGTGTGTGTATAGATCTCACAGCTGTGAAAGAACATGAACATTAAGTGGAACTAAAGCTTTCTAGCTACAAAGCACAATTGAAAATTCAAGAACGAGTAATTTCTTTCCTCAGCTCCTTTTAAGATAACACTAACTCATTTTTTCTAGCTAAAAATCTAAAAAAAATAAATTCTCTTATTTACAGAGAATCTTGCCATGCTGCATGTTTGTGTTGTAGGTTGGTTCAGAGAACTATGTGCTTTGTGTTGGATGTTTCATGTTCGTGAAAGATTATCTGAAAACTGTAGACGGTACCAAACTGCAAGGGAAAATTCTAACAATTGCAAGGTAAAGATATATTTAAATTGCATAAAGGTATATGAAAAATTCTGAAGATGTGCTCTGTGTTTTTATGAGAACTTTGATTTGCTTAGTTACACATAATTAAGGGTAAGTATTTGATGCTACAGAGTAGTGCTGTCCCTGTGAACGTCCTTTTAACAGTATTTCATTTGGACATTTGTTTGATACTTAACCCAGATAATTGAAGAGATATTGGTAGGAGAGAATAGGTTCTCCATGTCTACCTAGGTTTTTTTCAGATTTTTTTTTTTCCTCTCTACATTAAGATATTTTGGGTGATCCCTGACCAGGGTATGTGTAATGCACAAAAAATAAACCCCAAAACAAAAAAGGCAATCAACACCCCCCCCCCCCAAAACCCCCCCCCCCCAAAACCCAAAACAAATGAAAAATACTAAAATTTAATCATGTTTTCTCTACTTATACCCTCATCGATTTATGTCAGGGGTCAAGGAAGAGAAAGAAACTGCTTGTGTGATACTGTTAAATATTCTATAACAGTACGGATGTTGATTTTTGTCCTACCTAGTTTAGCAGCTTGGCTGTCCTTAACAAAGTTTGCTTCCAAACAAGTCCAAAATTTCTCTTCACCATAAAAATCAAGACTCAAATAAACAAGATGGCTGTGTTTCAAATAGTAGAATAATTTTTAATTTTTCTGTGCTTTGTGTTAGAGTGCCAAAGGTAGAAATTGAGTATTTCAAAATAATCTCATCCATTTTAAAAGCCTCTTGGATGGAATAAATATATTGCTCCCAAGAAAGAAGCCTTAAGTCACAATAAAATTATGTACTTCACCTGCTAATCAGTATATTTAATTAGTTATGGTTAGTTTAGTTCAGAGGAAAGTTTTACTCTAAATGACAGCAAGCAGACTCTTTAGCATAGTGTTAATGGAATTATTTCCTCAGCTCATTTAAAGAAATCCTCTTTTTTGGTCCATTACCATCTTGACCTGTCTTCTAGCATCATATACTTCTCTGTTACCTAATCAAGTTAGATACTTCTTATTATTTGTTGGCTAGGGAAGAACAATTACAATTTGCAATGTATGAATAATTTAGCAGAAATACATTGGTTTTATCAATTAATGTTTCTATAGCAAGGCTATTTATTTTTTTCCCTTTTTTCCTAGGATCCAAAGAAGAATGAATATGATGCCTCCACAGTTGAGCATTGCCTGAATGCAGTGGAGTGGGCCTGTCGAATGCTTCCATTCTGCAGGTTCATGAATGTTGAAGAATTAGTTCAAGATGTAATTTTGAGTCTGCTTGGAGAATTGCCACCAGTGAAAAAGGTAGAAGAGATTAAAGCTAGAACAAAAGGAATAGAGATAATCACAGATGTTTTTTTCTTATAAAAGCTGCTGATTAGACACTCTGATGGTGTGAATTCTGTTGGAAATTACAGCTTGTATGTGAACTACATGAAAAGATGCTTCATTTTGTGCAGGTGGCCGAGATTTTTGTAAAAGCTTTTCCTAATCCTGAAGATATAAGAGTTCCACTAAGAGATAAGTATCAAGGACTTCAGCAGCGACTCAGACGCAGTATTGTTAAAGGTAATATGCATCCTTCTTCAGAAAATATTAAACAAACTTTCTTTTTTTCCCTACTTTTTAATTAATTTGTGATGATACCTTTTTTCGTAGCCCATGTAAAACAATTACAGTTTTCAGTTAGAAAACTTAGAGATAGTTTTGTGGCATTATCTGTATTGTCTTTCTGATATGTCTATACCAATATCAAAGTTGTTGGTGTTTCTTCACTTTATTACAGTTTCTGTCTGTATTTCTAAATGGCTATAATTTATGATGATTCAAAGCTCATTCAAGTCTCAATTTAAGAGACTAATGGAAAACTGAGAAGTTTACATGTGAAGTCTCTTGGGGTTTTTTTCTTTCAGTAGGTACAGAAAATGAAGAAATGATGTCTGCTGTTATACAAGCTACTGAAAAAGTGAGAATGAAGGTCTTGAGAGGTGTAATAAGGAACATAGGCCCCATAGAAATTAATATTTGGGAGCCAGTAGAAGAGGAAGCAGCAGATGATGTGGAACAGTGTTATGACAGGTTCTCATTAGGCACCAGTCTAAGCAGAAGCACGCTTACTGATCTTGGGAATCCTCAAGTATGCAGTGATGCTGACACAGCAGATACACTTTCTGATGTTTTGTTTACTGAAGAAAGTAGAGCTCAAACACCTCCACACCAAAGGTATGAAAAAAATTCCAACAAAAAGCTTTCTATTTAAAAAAAAAGTTCTTTTTCAGTTCGAGTAATCTTTCCACCAAACATAATTGTCATGTTTCGTAATTTGTCAAATGAAGAATTATAAAATTGCCAAATCTTACAACTGCCAATGTTACATCAGTTACTATATGACTAATAGATTATTGAAGTGTAAATTACAATCAGCTGTGACCACATTCGTATATAATACTGCTAATTTGCTGTCTATGTAAAAACTATGGATTTTGCATGTGATTAATTTGCCACCTTGACATTGTATTAATTTAAATTTGGGGTTGCTAGTTTCCCATTTTTATCAACAGAGGAAGAAAAGGAACTGGTGTTGCGTTTACTTATTTTTTCATGTAATAGTGCTTAACATGGGTTTTGGTGTTAATGGTACTTACGCTTCTTGTATAACAGGGATAATGAACATTGGAGACATGGAGAAGTAAGCAGTGAAAATACCATGCACAAGACAAAAGCTCGTAACTGGAAAACAAAACAAAAAGAGAAACTATGTGGAAAAGACATGGATAAACAGTGTGATTTGCCTGTAGTTGGTGTGTGGGAATTCGAACGTGATGATGATGAATATGTTAATTTTTTAGAACTCTTTCTGAGTTATGTTATTGAGAGAGACCTGATAAAGTACAGTGACAGTGGAATTCCATATCTTAGAAGCTTTTCTGGACTTCTTCGACAGCATGAGTTAAACTCTCTCTTTTTTGATGTTCATACAACACTAAAACGTCGACAAAGCAAAACTAGAATCCAAAGTGTGTTTAGAGCAGGATCTTGCTATACTGTCACCCTGGCATCTTCTGATCCTGAAACAGTGCCTGTCTATAATGAAAACCAAAATCTTTTGGAAAATCCAAGCATCGTACAGTCCATTGTACAGAAAACAGAACCTTCTCTGCATAACTTCATGAAAGGACTTAATGAAGGATTATTTGGTTTAAAACACAAGTCAATTTATAGAACTAAGAGTGACAATCAAGGAGTCACTGTTGCACCAGCATGCCAGGCCTTTCCTAACCATTCCTTTTGTAGCCTGCAAACTCAAGCAACTTCAAAATACACTTACAAAATTGTTGATGTAGTTGGTCTTGTACCAGGAGAAGAACTAGCTATAGAACTGATGGGTAAGTTGAGCAGTATTGCAAAATTGCTTGAGTGGATGATCAGATGGTCTGATAAAAGACTGCTCTGTGGTTCCAACAAACAAGATGGCTTAGAAGAGTTTTTCCCAGTGATACATGTGAAAACTTCAGCAGCTGCTGTCCTTACTTCCTTATGGCTGTTAGAATGGTTACACAGAGAGGGATCTCAAGCAAAGGGCATAAAATTTAAGGTAAGAAAGAGAATGGGGTGTCAGTGAAATGAAGTCTACATGATAGGCTTTGAGGGACATGGGTTGTGGCAGTTTTTTGGAGAAGGCTTTTCTCCCAGATCAAAAGAAATTTTGTCTTAGCTTTGGTTTGTATTTTCTGTTTTCTAACAAGTGCCACCTGTATTTTACTTTTAAAATGCTGCCAAAATTTTGCATGTGCATCTACGTGGGTCATTACATGGTTGTCTTCAGTGATAATTTTAGAGTTTTGTGTTATATGTGATGAAGGCCAAATCTTATTGTGTATCTTTGCATAGAGTATATTTAATGCTCATGTAGTGTCTTTTGACACCTGAGGCTCAATTGAAGCTGACAAATCTCTCTTTAATTTTGTTTCCTTTGGGTAATTCAGAGGAACATTGCTTCACTTAATGGAAAAGGGGACAAAACTCATGTTCTGCAGGCAACTGTAAACACAGAATTTCTCAGCTGTATAGTAAAGGATATGAAGTTAAGCATAAACATAGAATATGAAATCGTTGGGAATATTTTTTTTAAGTATCAGGTGTCATCTTTTTAACTAGCAGGTTTTTTTAATCATTATTCACAGACTCCAGATAATCAATATCGGAAGGAAATTACATCTCTATCAGAAGACCAGACTAGGACAGACAAAGAAAGTAATACAGATGAAGAATCTTCTATACTGGCCAGTCCTCCTCTTGATGTTCAGAGTGTACAAGCCTATGATGATCCTGGTGAAACTGTTTTTGGGTAATTTTGGGGTTTTTTTTAACCTAAGAACTCTAGTTGGTCATAATTTCTCAGCCAAGCACCATATCAGTATGAAGAGTTCTGCCTTACTATGTGTTATATACGAGTTTGATTTTGAGTGTAAAATTGAACTCATACATGTTGTTTACAGCTACAGGAAGCAGGTTAAATATGCTCCATCAGCAGATATACCTCTTAGTAGAAACCAATGTAGCTGTTGTACATGAGGTGAATTGTACATGGCTGTTTGTAAACTTAGTCATGTGGAAGTGGAATCTAGATGTTTTTATATAACTGACATCATGGTTTTCTGAAATAATTCAGGTAACTTACACTCTTTTTACTGTAACTGCTTTCTGGTGAGATGAGAGTTCACAACATTAATTTATTTTTCCTGAATCTGTAATCTAGCAGTGTGTACATGACAGAAAAATAGATGGAAATACTTAAAATACTTTATTTGTTAATATTTTACATGGTTCTGAAGTAGAGATTCCTTAATCTGAAACCCTTTTTGAACTTTTCATCTTCTGCTGCGCTAAAACCCCAAGATCTTTCGTATTAGTGTTCCAAGATAGTATTGTGTGTCTCTGACAGGTTTCTTGGAGGGCTTTTTGTTTGTTTGCTGGGGTTTGTTGTTGTTGGGATTTTTTTTTTAAATGAAGGCAGGGTTTGTGTGAGAGAGAAATGTAGTCTTTAGCAGATTAATTTGAAGTCATGGTGCAGTTTATGTCTTCTGGTTTTGGTAGATCATATGAATTAGTTCCATTTTTCTGCATAATTAGATGCATCTTTCAGATCCGCATCTGAAAGGTGGTACCATTAATGTTACTGAAATATCACAACTATACCAAAAAGTAATGTTGAACTTGCTTTAAATGACATTCAAGAAGAATCTTTATATGAACATTAATTATATCACAGCAGTGTTTACTTTACATTTATGCTCTAGCTTGGAATCCGAGAGGAATGGCATACTTAAAGATACTCATATTGTTTCTGTTATTAATTACCTTTTGCAATTACCAGAATGTCTACAAATTCAAAATATTTTGATGAGATGGAAACTAATCATGGGAATTGTTCTGTACCTGAAGATCTTAATGAAGTGGAACCATTTGTTCAGGAGGAGTTAGATACAGCATCAGAAAGAGGTTTGTTTTTATAACTTTTGACTATAGTCTGACATACAAAACAGTAGGAATTTTGCCTGATTAGGATTGTATGTGCCACTGTTTCTTTAACCAAAATATGGAAATAAGTTTTACTCATTCTGTTGAAATTATTATTGTATTATATCTTGTATTATAACTAAATGTTTCATGATTGCTTTCTCAAGACTTCCTGATCTATTTTTCGCTTACATGATTTTTTTGCTACAGAGGTAGGACAATGTATGATAACATCTTTCATTCTTTTGTTTACTTTCACTCAAAAAAAATTCTTGCAACTGTGTAAAATAGGATTTGAAAAATCCTATTATAAAAACAAACTGCCATTTTTTTCCTTCAGGTTCATCATCAGTAGTAATACAAATTTAGAATTTGCAGAGACATCTCTCAGGGAGATTAGTGGACTAATGTGACCACATAGCAGAAATCACAACACAGTGCTGTATATCATGTAATTTTTTGATTTAAAGTAGTTCTGTTAATTTTGTAGGGTTCTTTGAGGAGCCATTTGAAACTCCAAAAAGCTCCAATAGCTCTGTCAAGATCAAACCTGTGGATCATCAAAGAGGAAAGGTACATTACCTTCTTGCTTAGAAATATCAAATCACTATTAATACTCTTTTCACAGTGTCCTGAATGCCCACCAGAGTCACTGTATCACTCCCCTTTTCAGCTGGACAGGGAAGAAAATATATACCAAGAAGCTTAGGAGTGGAGATAAGGGCAGGGAGAGATCATTCCACAATCATTGTCACGGGCAGAACAGACTCAGCACAGAATCAAAACAACAACATCTAATTTATTGCACACAGAGAGAGACACACACTCTCTCTTCCCCACCTGCCCCCTTCTCTCCCTCTCCCTCTGGATAATCTTGAAACACCTCCCCCCACCTTTCCCTTCTCAGGCTCAACTTTATTCATTATTTCTGATGCTTCCTCTCCCCCAGGTGTCAGAGGGGCAGATGGGGAATGGGGATTTTGGTCAGTTCATCACAAGTTATTTACCTTCTTAGTAAGGGGACATTCCTCACACCATTCCCCTGCTGCAGCATGGGGTGCCACCCACAGCAGACAGTACTCCATGAACTTATCCAAAGTGAGTTCTTTCCGATGGGCCTTCAGCTCTTCCCCAGCTGCCCCAGGGTGGGTCACTGCTATGGGGTGCAGTCATAAACCACAGAACGTCTCTCAGTCTCTCAGGCTCAGACTGCTCCAGCCTGGTCCCCCAAGGAGTCACAAGTTCCCCCAGCAAAACTGCTCTGGCGTGGGTCTCTCTCTCCACAGGCTGCAGGTCCTGTCCTTCTCCATGGTCTACAGGGGGAAAACTTGCTCCAGTGTGGTCTTCTCCATGGCCTGCAGGGACATCTTTCCCTGCAGTGCCAGGAGCTCCTCCTCCCTGCTCCCCTTCTCTGGCCTTGGTGTCTGCAGTTTCTTACATCTTCTTACTCCCTTCTAGAACAGAGGGCACAAAGCTGTGCCAGGGAAGGTTCAGATTAGATGTTTGAAAAAGTTATTTTACTGAAAGAGTTGTCAGGGCCTGGAACAGGCTGCCCAGGGAGGGGGCTGAGTCACCACCGCTGGATGTGTTTAAGAAAAGGGTAGGTGAGGTACTTAGGGATCTGCTTTAGCATAGGATGGGAATGGTTGGACTTGATGATCTTAAAGGTCTTTTCCAACCTTGTGATTCTGTGATTCTCTGGCAGCAAAAAGCAGCTGCTTGCAGTTTTTGTCTCCTAAATGTGGCTCCCAGAGGCTCTATGGCTGTCACTGATGGGCTCAGCCTTGGTCAGTGGCAGGTCCAGCCTTGAGCTGGCTGGTATTTGCTCTGTGGGGCCTGCAGAGAGCTTCTGACTGCTCTTTGCAGAAGCTGTGCTGCAGCCCTTTGTAAAATTACAACACATACATAAAAAACGATGTAAATTTTAAAATAGCAAACCAGGTGGTCTTTTGTTTAATAGACCAGATTTTAATGTGCATTTTCTTATACTAGAGAACTGCATTAACAACTTTTTTTTTCTTAAAAACATTATTCTGTCTCAAGTTGTCACAGGGTGGTTAAGCAAAGACTCTACCACTTGTTGGCATGCTTGCTTCTCTTTAAATTAAATACATAAGCATGTTTATTTTGCTTTTGTCTGAAAACTTTTCTGGATCTGTAAATTAGCCTAGCTTTATCATTCATCTTTGGTTGCAAGTCTCCTTTCTTTGAAATTGGCTAAGGGTGATTTGTGCTGGAATGTGAATTGCAATGCCATTGGTTCATTTGCTGTAGTACTCAAAGAGTCAGTGTGGTTAACGGGGTTAGAAACAAGGAATGTATTGTGGTCTTCAGTTCTAAAATTCATTTTACTCTAGTAAATCTGTGACATGTAAAACTCTGCATTTCTTTACATTTCTTAGTTTGTAGATAGTTTGTGTGTAACAGGATTGTTTCTGCGTTTTCATCATTGTATAGGTGATATGAGATTAGCAGAGTATATTTCCAGGGTACTATATGGACATGAATTTGAAAATGATGACTTAAAGACAGAGATGCCTAGTATTTCTGATCTGTAGCTCTTCCAGTAAGTATGTAACTTTGGTTATTTTTCAGTCAGATTTTTTTCAAGGTCTGATTGATCAAAAGTAGGTTTGTATTAGGCTAATAATATAATGCTGTGTTGAAGCAGAAGGGGGATATAAAATTCACAAGTTCAGATGCATCTCTTTATATTCCAGCAGGTCACCATGTCAGATGTAGATGGACCCCAGGAAGATCAAAAGGTGGAAAAAACAAAGAAAAGACAGGCTAAGCAGAATGTGTGAGAGACTCTTTTGTTGTTTCAAATTCTCCTTTAACTTTACTTAAAAATCTAAAGTAGTTTTGTTAATTATGGTATCTAGTGAAGCCTCTGAGGGTTCTTGGTGCTGTTAGTAGGGTCTTCAGGCTAAATAAAGGTGTAGCGGTGTTACTCTAGGAAATTTTAACAGTTAATTTGTCACACAGTGTAGAAGAAAGGGAGGTTGGTGACTAGGTGAGATAAAAAAGAATATGGGAAATAAGCTTGGAAAGAGCTTTCCCTCAAAAGAGGGAGGGAGGTATTTTACAGAACTTATGAAATTTGCCTCATTTGATCTTTTCATATTTTTATGTTTTAAAATATCTGTAAATTTATAATGTCAACAAAATTCTAGGAAGAGTCCTTAAACTTGATTGTCACATCATCTGTTTGAATAGATTACTGTTTAGTTTGATTTCTCTCAAGTTTTTCAGGGGAAGAAACTTCTGTAAGCACAAGGTCCATTATGTTTACTATGAGGAATCTTGGGCTTTTGAAATTTTTCTCATTAGTTATAATGTCTAAAAATTACCAACTTATTATTTTAATTAGCTTTCTTCTTGGATGCACCAAATTTACAGTAGTGAAACCTGAAACAGTGCCTGAATGTCTTAATAATTACAAAATCTATTTGTTACAGCATAAATATTTCTGTGTTTGTGTAGTGTTTGTGAAAAACTTAAGTAGCTAAATTGTAGAAAGACTTAGAATCCTCTGTGATTTTTAACAGATATTTTTACTTTAAAATAAACAGAAATAACAAGATGCCCCTCAAGGATTTCTTATGATATGGGCCTTTCATTTTTGGGGAATGCATATTGTAATGATATTAAAAGTACTGCTTAGATTGGACTTTCTCTTTTGTCAACTCATCAACCTCTTTTTTCCATGATCTTTGTGTTGAATAGCCAGAACCTTTTCAGTGCTTTTGTTTGAGTCAGTTTCCTTATTGCTAGGGAGACAAATCCTGAATGTCAATATTTGCTAGCTCAAATTGCAGTGTAATGCAGTAACTGAAGCAATGCAGATCAGTATAGCTCTGATCAAGTGGCTTTCAGGTATTCTATATTGTTACTTACTTAAATACTTTTTCAGTATTAACAGCGTAACGGATTATAATATTTACAGTACTCATTTTTCCTTTATTTACAGCAAAACTGAGGTCATTACTAGCACTATTTCTCACTCATTCTCCTTAGAACAAGATGCAGAAGTTCCTCGGTAAGATAAACCTGTAATGTTTTATAATAAGGAATGGACTATGCTTATTAAATTTTGAGTCTGAAGTAACATGATGTGCAGATTTGACTATAAAATATTTGCAGGTATAGTACCTGCAAAATGTAGTACTAAGTGGCATTTTGGTAGTATAATCCTTGAGGATCATACACTCTTGCATGTTGTCCAGAATATCACATGGGTCAAACATGTTAATTCAGAGCTACCACATTTCAAGAGAAGTGATAGTTTTGTTTTCTGGTTTTAGGCAGAATTAGTATAAACTACCTAAACAAATTCTAAAATTATATTAATATTAAAATAATTCTTAAAATTCATGTCCTACAGCAAATAGGGAGAATGTTGGAAATGGGGAAAAAGGGCTCAGAAGTCAATCCTAGGCTTTCACTTCTAGAACAGTCCTCTGTGTTTTTTTCAGTTAAGAGCAAGGTCTGAATATTGTAGCCCTTTGAATGCTATTTTCCTGTCTCTAATTTCGTTTTCTTGTGTTTTTCCTGCCAGTCAACCTTTTCTCAAACTTTGGCTTTCACGCCATCCATACTTACATGTTTTATGCCCATTACATACCCCAAACTTTTTCAGTGTTACTCATTAGCTATTGCTTTGTGTGTCTGTTTCTTCACATGCATGGAGGCCATTGTGTTCAGTTGCGAAAAATCTGTTACCTGTCAGAAAAATGTCAGCATTTCTCTTCAACAGAGAAATCTCTGGTGTCAATTTCTGTTATTATAGGTAAAGTCCTTCAGTTTCTTTGTAACTTACTGTAAATCCTAGCCTGATTTTCTCTGAGGACTTCATCTACTTGATAGTCTTTACCTACTAAAAGATCTAGTTATTTCTGTGAGAAAATTCAGTATATAATCCTAGAATCATTTAGGTTGGATTGTGAAGTCCAACTGTTAACCTAGCACTGAAAAGTCCAGCTACTTATATACATACACACACATATATTTACACACATACCATTTACATGAATTTTGTTTTCCGATCTGAAATTTTGGGTTTTATTCTTAATTCCCAATATACGAAGGCAAATTTAATTATTTAAGTGAAAATCAATCTGCTATCTCTTTTTTCAGCTAATAACATCCTTCTTGATTTTCTATCTGCTGTTTGAGTTTATGAGCAGCCAGGCCGTCTTTCTATCAAATCATTGTTTCCTGCCTGTATCTCCAGTGAAGATAATATTTCAGATACCTTTGTAACTAAAAATGATTTCATTTACATCTTTACTAGTGTTTTTGTTCGCCATATTAGGAGCTAATAAGGAAAAGATGTCATACATACTCTCCAGTGAAGATTGTGTAGTGTTAATTATTAAATTATTCCTATGCATTAATACATATAAAATTTTCTGTATTCATTTAAGACCACCTCATGTAGGTATTCTGAACTCCAAATGTTTTTCATACGTTTGTTCTTTTCCTTTTGAAGTGATACAGAGATTTCTGTAAGTGATAGTCAGCCTTCTCAGACTGTTGTGTCAACTATGTCAAGTGTTGCCTCCAATACTTCCATTTTGGCAAAGAAGCAAGAAGTCAAGGAAGAAGCTCCTGCAGAAGAGAAGCTAAACACATCAGAAACTGTCAGGCAGATGCTCCAAGATGAAATGTTTAAGTTAGTTCAGGTGAGAAGTTATCATTATTGAAAATAATGTTCATAGTACAAACTCAGTTATTTAAAACAATTAAGATAATTGTTTTAACAATTAAGATAATACTGTTTTAAAGGCATTCTGTGTGTGGTAGTATTTGAAAGGCATTTCTACTTCCACATAATGTACTAGGATTTAATTTTTGTTAGTACATTGAGACAAGGTTACGTGACAGGACAAGGGGCAGTGGATGCAGGCTGGAGCATAGGAGATTCCTCGTGAACATAGGGGAAGACACTTTCACTGTGAGAGTGACAGAGCTCTGGGAGAGGCTGTTCAGAGAGGTTGTGGCATCTCTTTCTCTGGAGACATTCAAAACCTACCTGGACATTTTATTGTGTGACCTAATCTAGGTGATCCCACTCTGGCAGGGAAGTTGAACTAGATGATCTTTCAAGGTCCCTTCAAACCCCTAACATTCTGTGATTCCATGACATTACATTTACTCATACTTCACCAAAAAAGTGAAGGAATTGATCTTGCTTTGTAGCATAACCTTATTCTAAAAGATAGCCCAACCCAAAAAGCAATTATACAAATGAATTGTTATTGAAACTTTAGGATGCCATTTATTTTGTCACCTATATTAACATTATAATGAATATATAGGATAGACACAGGATTTTTAAGATTCCTGTTAAAGTTGTTGACAGTGTTAACTTTGTGTATGTGTATTCAGCTACAGCAAATCAACTTCATGAGTTTAATGCAAATAGTGCAGACATCCTTTGCCAACCCGCCAAATGTGCAACAAATTTTGCAACAGCATCAATCTGTTCACCTGGAAGGAAGCCAGCCTGCACACACTGTTGAAGTCAATGGCTCTCTGAAAACTCAACTGCCCACTGAAGGAGATAAAGGAAAAAACAGTCAAAAGAGTTCAGATTTTCAACCAAGGAATAGTTTAAGAGTTGAAAGCAACAATGGCCATATGAAAGTAGGTATATCAGTGTGTTGTTTATGAAGACTGTTCTGTATATCTGGTATGTTATCAGTCCTGTTAAATTAGAAAGTATTTTTGGAGGGACTGCTGAAGATGACAAAAAATACCATTTTTGTGCATATATAGTGTATGGTTGCTATTTAAAGCTATTTGTAAATGCTGTTTATTTGCTTTTCTGCTTTAGAATCATCTGGATGTGAATGTTTCTTTAAGCCCATTGGAAAGCCATAGCAGAGAAACTGGATTTACGCCGCCGTCTCAAGATTTGCATCCTTCAGCACCTACTAAACCACTTCATCTCCTAGCTCCTTCCTCAGGCATCCAGAAAACACCGAAGCTTATCCCAATGGAAAAAAAGCTGAGTTACTCAAATGGTTTTCCTTTGCTTAAGCTTGAATCACGTTATAATTTCAAACCAGCGTTTTTACATCCAACAGAGTTGTCATCAGCTTTTGCTAGACCACCCCCAGTACCACGAATAGCTTGGAATTCATCTGATACCCTATGGCACCATCAGTCATCATACCAACCAAGACAGACTATGTCAAAAGAAAATTTGGACATGATCAGATGTGAGTACCCTGAGGTCCCAAGGCAAATGCATGAGGAAGGAAAAAGATGGGCAGAAAAAGTGAGTAAAGGACCTCCCAAGCACCTAAGTGTAGGTCAATATGAAGGACAGCAGGAAGTTACACCTCGGCAGCAGTTCTCTGCAAATGTGCACATGGACAAAGAATTGATTGCTCAGAACGTGACTGGCATTCCACTGTTACATTTGCAACTTGATCCAGTACCTAGACTTCCATCATTTATAAGGCAGCCAATCACTACTACTTTAATACCTGTTAAACCTGCAACAAAGGAGACTGACTCAAAAGAAATCCTACAGCACACAGGAGTATCACTACTCCATGCCAATTTATCTCAAAAAAGAAGGTACTGAATTTTAATAATTTTTCTTAGTTGTAGAGGGTTTTTTTCACTTCTGTGGTTTCTTATTCATCAAAAATAATGAATTTATTCTCCAGAATTTGGAAGCGTTTAGAACAGCTACGAGAATGGATATGGAACTGAAGTGCATTCTTAATAGCATGTCAGTTGAGATTCTGGTCTGATGCTCTTACTTTCTCTACAGATTGTTATAAGAGTTGTGTTTGTATAACTGACATCCAAGCAGGATCTGCTGCTTTTTTCCAGTTTGACTGGGGTTCCCTCTCTGTTTCCTGTGTTGTAGTTTCAATTTTGTTTCTTTCTCTCTTTGAACCCCTTCAGGCACCACAACTTATTCCACTTGAAGACCTCATTGCATTTGAGCAACGCCACCAGCATCATATTGTGCCTAGTACTTCCTTTGGACAAGAGCAAGCTGAACCTATCCAGTTACTAAAAACTGATGTTGAACCATTTGAATTAAGAGATATGCAGAGTAATACAAAAAGGCAAGACAAACTTTAAAAGTGGGTCTTCATTTTGAAAGGCTTAGTGGTAACCTATACCTTCGAGCTTTGAAATCAGTGGGATTTTTTTACAGAAACTTGAAACAAAGAGGAACTCAGCGCAATTTTATTGGAGTAGAATGAAAAAGCAAATAGTAGTAAAGACACGGATAAGGGCATTAGGGCATGGAGAAGCTGATGCTGTTATCAGATTAGTAGGAAGAAGAGTCAAGGTGAAATGTGTTTCATACTGGTATCTGTGGTTTAAAGTTGTCTTGTCACCTGGCTGATTGCTATATACTGTTTATGAAGTGCTTTGCCACTTACACAGTGAATCTTAATAGGCTGTTGCCTGCATTGCATATTGTCACTATTAGCAGTAATCTTCAAGAAGGAAAGGGCTATGCTCTTTTAATGTAATGAAAGATGCAGGCTCTGTTCCTGAATCCTGACAGAGATTAGATATTTTGTTTTGTTTTGCTAGGTTGTTGTTCATTGTTTTTGATATATGATCAATTCCTTCTTAATTGATCGCACAAGTACTTTCAACAAGATTTTTAAGCTGTATGCTTATATAATCATAGAATGGTTTCAGTTGGAAACAACCTTCAGGATGATCAAGTCCAACCATCTATCCAGCCCTACTAGGTCCAACATTAGACCTTGCCACCAAGTACAACATCTGCTCTTCTTTTAAACACCTCCAGGGTTCATGACTCAACCACCTCCCTGGGCAGCCTGCTCCAATATCTAACAACCCTTTCAGTGAAGAAATTTTTCCTAATATCTAACCTGAACTTCCCCTGATGCAACTTCAGATTGTTTCTCCATGTCTTGTCACTAGTTACTAGGGAGAAGAGACCAAGCCCCACCTCACTATAACCACCTTTTAGGCAGTTGCAGGGAGCAATAGTTTCCCCTCAGTCTCTTTGTCTCTTTTTCTCTAGACTAAACAATCTCAGCTCCCTCAGCCACTCCTCCTAAGATTTGCCTTCTAAACCCTTCACCAGCTTTGTAGCCCTTCTCTTTGTTCAGTTCTCATATAATGCCAGTACATTCCTCATGTTTCACACATCTGTGTTTTCTATGAAAGAGTTAATGGCATCTAGAGCACTTCTCATGGTGCTTTCAACTCTGGCAGTTGGAAACATAGATGAGTTGTCAGCTTTTAAGGTGAAAAACAAATGATACATAAGTATCTGCAGTCCAGAGTTTAGAAGCTACAGTTGTCTCATAATCTACTTACCAGATGCTAAAGAAAAATTGTAACTTTTAAAATAAAAGAGTTAATTAGAAAGTTTTGATGATACCAGATGTTTGTTTCTTGATAGAGTATTTCTTACAGAGGCTTTACAGGCATTGTTCACAGTAATGATTTTACACAAAGTATAGATATTGAATGTTATGCAGTTTGTAATATTTGATATGAATAACGTATTAGAGAATTTGCAGATTTTGACAGGATGAGCATTTTTATGACTTCTGCAACAATTTTGTGTTGGTATCTGGTAGGCAAAAACAAGTGCTTTGAACTAATCTAATAATATGCAATAGTTGTGGGTTTTTCCACCTTCAGTTTATATTTCTTAACAGGAATACTTCTTAGAAAATAATAATAATAGGTATTCTTTTTATTTCAGTGCAGTTCTTACTTTTTATTTGTAATTAATATGTTGACAGAAAAAAAAGGCGTGAGAAGAAACAAATGGAAGAGGAACAGAAGAAGAAACAAAGTGTGTCCTTCCGCCCAGATGACTCCATCATCAGTACTAGTGACACAGTGGGGCATGTGGAACCAGGGACTGAGGTACTGAAACATGTTTTTTTCTTTGTGGTTTTACACTCAAATTATAGCAGGAAAGAAAGAAGCAGGAAACTGTAAACCAAAATAATCACGTAAAGCTCTTCCAGGCTCTAGCCTAGAAGCAGTACATTTCATTTATACCCTTGATTTCCAGTAAGAAAGGCACTTCTTTTTATAAAGCCTTCCAGGGTTGCTTTTGTTTTGCCTGGGACATGAACTTAGTATTTTGACAGGATGTTTCTCTGTATATATGACTAACTGCTTTTTAAAAAATAAGGATCTGTTTAACCTAGCAGTAATAATAGTACAAATCACTTGGGCATTACTATTTTCACATGAAGGCTGGATGACAACAATGTAAGAGTGAAGATGGGGAGAATGAGATTTCAGTTCTGTCTCAGCCAGGAAACTGAGATGAAGTCTTTGTCAAGCTGTTTTTCATTTGTGCACTTCTACTGTTTGTTTACTTAGGCCATTTTGATACCTTTTAATGTAATTGGGAGTTTTCCTTGCAAGTGCCAGATTTCAAGCTAGAACATTACCTGTTTTAAAGCTAGAGCAGTAGGTTCTATTTCTGGTCCATAGCATACCTTCTTTGAGACTTTCATGCCCAGCTTAGCATCTGGAGAGCCACATCAGAGCTGGGAGATGTTAATTATGGTACAGCAGAGATACCACATACTCAAAGAAGAATGAGGAATTTGTTGTACTACAGATCATTCCTAAGTTACATATGGGAAAGAACATTACATAATCAGTAATTCCACCAAATTGGAATGCATCAGAAGAATTAAATAAGGTAGATTAAATAAGATAGATACATTACAATGATGGTTTTTTGAGGTGTTTTTTTTTTTTCAAATTATTACTCAAAGGAAATAGAGTCAAAAGTTAACAGGATCAAGAAAACCTTTAATTGGCATTGGCACTATTTTTAAATATAATTATTTTTTTCTTATATTAGGATCAACAAGAAAAACCTACATCTTATGTTCAGGATGATGTTTTCATTACAATGGGCAAGTATAAGTCTTTTTATTGCTTTGAGTGCTTAAACAAAATCAAGGAACAGACATGTTAGCTTTCAAAGGAAAAATCTATAGTCATCAAAATGGTAAAAATACCATTTGTGTCTGTGAGCACTGCACCATGATGGCTTGTGGGATCTTTCCACAGAAAATTATGAAACCTTTCAGGATGTACAACAAATATTCAATCTTTTTTGGGGGGGATAGTCAGTTTTTAGGGCATTGGGGTGGAGAGAGATGCAGGCAAATTCAAGATCTCATACCCATTTTCTGTACACTCATAATAATTGTCCTGAAAATTACAGAAGTATTTTAAGTTTCCTAAAAAGAAGTGACGAACTTGTATTTGTTTTTATAAACAATGAACATCACGAAATAAAGAATGTCAGCAGCTACAGTTCACAATGATTTCTGTTAATGTTGTTGGTTAATCAGAAGAATGCTGTAAACAATGCTTGCAAATTCTAAATCAGTTTGTTTTTAAAAGGTACTGTTCATATTTGACTGTATTATAATTACATCAAATTTAAAGGTCTTTTAAAAGAAACAATTTTGCAGTATTTCTAGCTTGAAAAATGAAGACCATGCCTATAGGAAGATTTGGTTCTTTCTAGTACATTAATTTAGAATAGTATTTAGTCTTACCAGAGGCCAAAATGCAATTGATTGTCTGAAGTTTGGCCTGAGACACATACTGGCTCACAAAGCACCGTAGAAATAGCAATGAAGAAAGGTATACATGTCAAAATATTTTCCCCTTTTTAAAAATACAAAACATTGTTACTGTACAGCATTGCAAAATATTTAATAACACACCCAAACTGAGGCTTGATTTTAATTCAGTGTCACATTGTAAATTTCAGTACAGCTGTATATTCACATAAGGCAGGTAGTGCTTTTCTTGAAATCATTCATTAAGTATACTTAGGAAAAGGCTAAAATTATGTCAGAAATACAAAACAAAAATCTGGTGGAGCCCTTAGTTTGTAACTAATGTCATTGCTTTAATAGATTTCTAACTCTTGCATTATTTTTAGACATCTATTGTATTTTATCACATTTTCAGAGAGGAAGGGGGAGCAACTACTACTTCAGCAGATCTACATGACGTGGCTTCTACAGGAAAAAGAACAGCCGAAACTCAAGATGCAAGTACAAATACTCACCCAGGTAAGTGCTACCTGTGTGACCTACAACAGCCAGCTAGTTCTGGTATTGCTTCTTGTTAATTGTGATATTTGGAAAGCTTCCAAAATGGAGTAATTTTTTAAAGGGAAACACAATTTTTTATGCTGTAGCTTCAGTTTTTCATGCTCTAGCTTTTTGCTTCAAAAAGCATTAAACCAGAAGCTATTATAATATAAATTACTACATATTATTTAAAATAAAAATAAATAAAAGTATTACTGATGCAGTTGTGTAAGAGTCTCAACATGCTTTCTGTAACTCAGTTCTGCTGAGACTTCTTCTGAAAGCTTCTTATAACTTAGCTTGACTTTGTCTAAATATATTTTAGAAAATATTTCACATGGGACTGAAATTGGTTCTGTCCCTCTTTCCCTCCCCAACTTTGCTCTGAGCGTGGGCTGGGAAATCAGAAACGTACAAATAGTGTCTTTACCTTCCTTAAATTCATGTGTTTTGGGTTTTTTCCTATCAAGTGCTCAAATCATATCAGGATGTTGGAATCAGTGCTGGAATTGAAGTTTCTGAAGTTAGAAAAAACGACTCACTCATGTCAGTTCCTGTGTCAGGTGCGGCTTCAATCTTTCTCTACTTCATTTCTTGCTTGGGAAATCTATAAAATATTAGTATTTTAATATGGATTTTGTATATGAGGTATTTGAAACCAAACATGAAATAATTGTAATACTGTTTATGAAAAGTTTGGCTGGAATTTTATTCTGCAGTGTAACTATGCTTTTATATTCCTGGTTGAGGAGGTACATTTGTGGATTTTAGCTTCATTTTACTGCTGCTTAACCGTGGGAAGTTGGTGTTAGGGACCAAATGGATTGACAAGTGCGATAGTACAGATCTCAGCTCCACGTGAAATTAAGCTGTAATTGCTCAGCTAATTAGAGAGTTGTTCTGTGCATCTGCTAAGATGTGTGGAAAAAAAACAAAGGTAACATAGATTTTGGGGTGAAAGGGAGCTGGGTCTCTTTAGATTGGAGGAGACTAAGGAGACCTCATTAATGTCTATAAATATGTAAAGTGTCAGTGTCAGGAGGACAGAACCAGGCTCTTCTCAGTGATATCTAATGATAGGACAAGAGGCAATGGGTGTGAGCTGGAGCATAGGAGGTGCTATGTGAACAGAAGGAAAAACATTTTAACTGTGAGGGTGACAGGCTGCCCAGAGAGGATGTGAAGTCTCCTTCTCTGGAGACATTCAGAACCCACCTGGATATGTTCCTGTGAGACCTAATCTAGGTGATCCTGCTCTTGCAAGGGAGTGTTGGACTTAGATGATCTTTTGAGGTCCCTTCCAGCCCCTGCCATCCTGTGATTCTGTGAAGAAGATTTATTTTGGTTTGGGGTTTCTCCCCCAGTTTTACAAATCCTTGATAAATCATACTATGTAGAATTCAGTATACCCAAGTATTTTCCCTGTAGTGCCAGGAGAGCATATCAATTCTAATCTATCACCAAAATGAAAAATAATTTACTAAATTATTGTTAGATGCAAACATTAAATAAGTCTATTAAGGTACATTGTCTATTTTTAAAAGAAATATTAGTCAAATCTTTTCATAGCATGTCAAGAATGTAGACCTGTTTCCAAATAGTTTGTTTGAAGTTTCATGGCCTTTACTGTAAATATAGTACTGACAATTATTCTTTTCTCATAGAATCATCTAGTGCCCCTGAGATACTACCAACAGATGTGTATTTAAACCTGAAATTTCCCACTGAAGTGAACGAGACAACTTTACCATCCATTCTGTCAGATGCCCCTGCTTTGGTTAGTGATCCAATGTATATATATGGCTAAACTGCATTTTAAGTATTCTCTTTATCTTACCTCATGAATCTGGGTTCTTTATATATGGATGAGTCAGTTGTAGGGAAGATAACAGTTACTTTGTCTCCAAAACAAAGTCTTTTCAACTCAAAGTGATAAGAGGTAAACGCAGGAAATGGTTAAGAATATACTGTAAATAATGTGTGAAATTCCTCATGTGTATAATTCCTATGTATAAGTCTTCATAATCTTGTTCAGGGTGGACATGAATATATTGATGTAGTTGATATTGAAGACAGTGACATCCTGAACAATTTGCCCTTAACGATGGTACCTGAGTCTACTGAAGAGATAGCCACTGCGCAGCCAAATGAGAAGTTTGAAATTCCATCTACTTCTGTTACTTATGCAATTCCACCCGAGGTGCTTCTGAATAAAGGTAAGACATTTCAGTTTTAAATAAGGAATGAAAAGCTGTATGTTTTGGTTACAGTACTCTTACCTCCCAGAGAAAACTCGCAGCATTTCCCCAACTCACCTCCTGCATTTTTTTAGTCAAAAATGTGTATGTTTGAGTTCTCTTATGATGACTCATGTCTATTGAAACATGCTATTAGATATAGCACAGATATGCCAGTTACTTGCAGTGCACTGTTGTGAGGTTTGTTTGTTTCAAGATGATCACCTGAAAACTGTACTGAGCCAAGCGCAGAACGAAGATGAGAAGTTAGATTCTGCTGGAAGAGGTGTTACTTCGAATGTAGTACCTGAAGATGACAGAACTTTTCCTCCATCAGGGCTTCCGTCCAAACTAACTGTCAAAGAATGTTTTTCCACAAAGCAGCAGGAAATGGATATGCAATTACAGCTGCTAGAAAACATGGCAGAAAATATGGAGAATTTCAGAAGTACCAAACTGGTGAGTTGTGACTGCCAGCTGTTGTTTCTGAAACAGTTATTTTTCTAATTTCTTTCAGATAAAGACAAAGTTTATGTTTTGGAAACATGTATTTTCAAGTCTGCTTAGTATGTGTTGAGAGAAATTGAGAATGATACACAGTTCTTTGACATTTAGTGCAGCATCTTTTGGATGACATAGTTACTTTACAGTGGTCCAAGTGCTGGCCAGAATTGTGATGTTCTTAATGCATGGGCAGAATCTTTTAATTTCTCTGTAACTGGGAAAACAGAAGAGCACAAAAGGTCAGGCTGAGCAGGAGACCTTTTTTGGCAAAGACTTCTGCAGATATGCCTCTGCAGAATATTACCTGTCTATGTCTGGAACCTATTCCTATTAATATTTTAAAATACTTGCATTTTTATTGTCTCTATAAATCTAAATAAAGAAACAAAATAAATACATTTTGGCCATTGTGCATTCAGATGATACTATATATAATTCAAGAATTACTGTTTTATGACTGTGACAAAGATTATAATAAAAAGTAAAAATTTTTCAAGATATTTACTTCTTAATACTCTATCTAGTTTAATTTGCCTAAAACTTCAGGCATGGCTAACTCTAGGTGTACTTGAAATGGAGAATGCTGGCAATTATCTCACACTGATTTGACTTTTTTATTAAGTTTAGATCAAACTTGGAATGACTAATTAAGATGAGCCACGAGGTTCTGATTTTTACCTAGCTAGTAAAAAAAAAAAATATTTTTTTTCCATATCAAGAAAACTAAGTCAATTTCCAGTTCCTGTAGACTTGGCTTAATATGGAATGAATTCACTAGCACTGTGTAATTCCATGGCATCTACTTTTTGTATAATCATTTGAACCAAGTTTCCATTGTTTGTCC
This sequence comes from Hypotaenidia okinawae, assembly GCA_027925045.1. NCBI lineage: Eukaryota > Metazoa > Chordata > Aves > Gruiformes > Rallidae > Hypotaenidia > Hypotaenidia okinawae. Next base: position 17,123,403 of record BSDF01000005.1, on the reverse strand, counting down.
TTCCATATATTCACAGAAATGCAAGGACCTCATCGTGTCACCTACACAGTTATTGCACTAAAGTGGATTATTTAATTAGTGATATCCTAAGCTGATTACCAAGGCGCAGTTTTAAAATCCTGTAGTCAAAAAAAGTCTTCACATAATCTTTCTTTGTTTCAGCATTTCAGTGCATTTGAGTTTTAAAACTCTTGGATATCTAGCCAAATTCTGAAAATAAATGAAATTTCTTCAGTACACACCAGTTGTCCGTTCCTTATATAAATATTTCTTAGGTATTAGAAAGCAGTTTTCAAGCCTATTTTTTGTAAGAATAACATTCAAGTCTCAATCTGTCTCAATCTGGATTATTCAGTTTTAGATTTCACTTTCTAATTTTCCTGATTTGTGACTAGTACAAAAATAGTTCTATTTCTGTGGTTTTTAGATAAGACATATTAGAAAACTTCAACAATTTTTAAAATAATGTGATCAATAGAGGTAAAATTAATAAGGATAACACATGTAATATGTAATAATATGTATTTTCTCAGAGGAAGGGTCCAGAAGATTAAACTCTTTAGATTAATTGAATCTTCTTGATTCCTCAACTGTTTTCTTTGTTTTGAATTAGGATACACCATTAAAATACATTTACAAGATTCTGAGGATAAAAATTTATTTAAAGAAAACATTTTGCTTGAATATCTGTTGTGTAAGTCTCAGAAATACATTGAAGAATGTATCATTATTCAGTTTTTTGGGTTTCATTTATAGCTAGTGAAAATAATAGAAGATTTTGAAATGGCTGACAATGCAGACCTTGGTGCTCGTCCTTCAGTCCCTGAAGATGTTGGAATCATCAATGACGGTATGTGTTCAGTAAACATTAAGCACAGTAAACTTGCAATTGAATATTAAAATTGCCTGACTTTTAATTTCTGCTTAAGTTTAATGGTATTCCAACAGGAGTTACTGAAATATGCACCAAAAATAAAAAATAGGAGAAATAAAAGCAAAGGTAGGAAATCCGAATATCATGGGTACTGTTTCAACAAAAATGAATTTTAAAATATCTGTATACTTTTATCTTTTTCAAAATGGTAATGCAGGACTTGTATATAGGGTTTTAAAAGATGATAGTATGTATTACTACTGTTATCATAAAACCAAAACATGGTGCTTACAAGTGCTTTGCTTGCTGACATAAAAATACATGAAATTTATCCTCAGCTTTCACTGTGTATATAAAGAAACTTACTTAATGCATCTTTAGTGGCTATTTAGTTGTAATATCTGATTATTTTAATAAAAGCTTATATCAGTTTAAGTGCATTTTTTGGAGCTGATACACTGAATAATTTACTGCTTACATAGCAGTTAACTATATACTACCTATTTACTTGTTGTTACTGTACTGTACCAAGAAGGAGCATACTGGGGTACATAGTTCTTAAGAAGTTCGTACACAGTCAAGTGTATAGTACTACATCATAGTTATATCTATATACACAGAACTATATTTGAGATGTTCATTAGCCTCACACAGAACAACTCATAGTTTATTCTTTTTGTTCACGTGTATGTACCAGTTCTGTATAGCACAGGTCTGATAGTGCCCTTTCAGGGTGGCACAACTGATCTAGGTTCAGGTCATTCTAGGTTTGAAAGAAAAACTAAATAAACCACTAACAAATATATCTGAGTGATAGTTTTTGCACTATGGGTATTTGTCATTGGTCTGTGCTAATTACTGTATTTATTAATTTTTTCATGGTATCAGAACATCACTTGAGGGGCATGATTTTCGAAGGTGTTACAGATGATGAAAAGGAGAGCTTAAACTTGGAATGTGCTGTACCCAGTCATACCTCATTGGAATTACACTCTTCTGCCTCTGCAGTGTCTGCTTCTAACTTTCCCAGTGGCATAAAGTCATCTTCTGGTATAATCTTTACTGGTTATTTTCCCCTTTTCCTGCTTTTAAAAATAATTGAACCTTTTCTTCCCCATGTAATACTTTCTCATTGCTGTTACACAGAATGTTATGTAACTCATAGCTCATAAAACACAGTTGATAGTCTGTGTAGATTGTATTATTTAGAATGGCTTCATGGATATGCATTCATAATGAGGTTATATTTTTTGTGATGGAACAGTATCACTAAGTTTTGAAAACAGTTCATCAATGAATTATATTTGCACACAAATTCACCATTATTGAAAGAAAATGAGTGATTTCTCATCTATTTTTTGAAATGCATCACTGTGCTGATTTGTAATTATTTAGTTAACTTTGCATGAATATAAATAGGCATAGTGCTACAGAACACTCACAGCTTCCTTACATAGCTGCTTTTATCATCTCTGTCATCCTCCTGTGTTCTAGAGAGATGAGATCTCAATTAAGGCCAACCCATATCAGCAAAATAAATTGGCTTATGATATTATATATAGTAACTTCTGTCTGTGTCCTAAAATATAATTTTATGAGGTCTTATTTAATTTTGCAAACTGATAGTAAATTAATTTTTGCAATTATGAAGACTGCAGTAGCATTACAAGGGGGAAGAATCACTATGCAAGCAACTGCTTGTCTGTGTTTAAAAAAGTAGTGTCTTATTTTGTCTGCATATTGCCTGCATTGCTTGCATTCAGGCTTCTAAAAATGATAAATACTTTATAGAAGTTAATATGCATTTTACAGTCACATTTTGCAGGATCACGGGTTGGAAGGGACCTCGAGAGATCATTGGGTCCAACCCCCCTGCCAAAGCAGCTCCCTAGGACATTTCACTCAGATAGGCGTCCAGACGGGTCTTGAATCTCTCCAGAGAAGGAGACTCCACCACCTCCCTGGGCAGCCTGTCCCAGGCTCTGTCACCCTCACTGTGTAAAAGTTCTTCCCCATGTTGGTGCAGAACTTCCTGTGCTCCAACTTGCAGCCATTGCCCCTTGTCCTGTCTCCACAGACCACTGAAAAGGGGCTGGCCATTTGCAGCAATCTAGCTTGAAAGGGGTTATAAGATGGTTCCTATATGTGTACTCAGAAGTGAATGTCAAATGGCATGCACACCCAGATACGTTTTATAAGCAGCAGTAGACTTAAAATTTTCCCTTAAATATAAACTTGTTAATTGCCAGCTAAGAAAACTGTAGGGGATACTACGTTTCAACTATAATATTTTGAGAGTACAGTTAAGCTTAGGAGCGTAGTAGTGTTCTTCCTCAAAGACATGTATATAGCTTTTTGGCTACATTTCCTGAATTCCAGGACTTTGAAACATAGCTTCTTCAGGTAAGTGTCAGTCGTTAATTTTCCATGAAATGCTGTGCAGGTAATTGGAACAGATAATTTCCAGTTAGTTGGAACTGATAAGCTTAGTTTGATCGTGGCAGGGAATCGACAACAGTGAGCTTGTCTTCCTAGGAAAACTATCCATGTCAGTCGGTATGTGTCCATGGCAGTGCGAGGCATTTGACATCGTACAGCACAACATCCTTGTCTCCAAATTGGAGAGACATGGATTTGACAGATGGGCCACTTGGTGGATAAGGAACTGGCTGGATGGTCACACCCAAAGAGTTGTGGTCAATGGCTCAATGTCCACATGGAGGTCTGTGACAGGTGGTGTTCCTCAGGGGTCAGTATTGGGACTGGCACTTCAACATCTTTGCCAGTGACATGGATGCTGGGAGCAAGTGCACCCCCAGCATGTTTGCCAACAACACCAAGCTGTGTGGTGAGGTCAACATGCTAGAGGGAAAGGACACCATCCACAGGGACCTTGACAGGCTGGAGAGATGTGCCCATGCAAACTGCATGAAGTTCAACAAGGCCAAGTGCAAGGTCCTGCATGTGGGTCAGCACAATCCCAAGCACAACTACAGGCTGGGCAGAGAATGGATGTAGAGAAGCCCTGAGGAGAAGGACTTGAGGTGCTGATTGACAACAAGCTTAGCATGAGCCAGCAGTGTGTCCTAACAGCTCAGAAAGCCAACTGTGGCCTGGGCTGCATCAAGAACAACATGGCCAGCAGATGGAGAGAGAGGATTCTGCCACTCTGCTCCTGTGGTACCCCACCTGGAGTACTGTGTCAAGCTCTGGCGTCCCCAGTACAGAAAAACATGAAACTGTTGGAGTGATTTCAGAGGAAGGCATGAAGGTGCACAAGGGGCTGGACCACCTTTCCTATGAAGATAGGCTGAGAGAGTTGGGCTTATTCAGTCTGGAGAAGAGAAGTCTTCAGAGAGACTTAATTATGGCCTACCAATAGGAAAGTGGGAGAGAGACTTAATTATGGCCTACCTACAGGAAAGTGGGAGAGGGACTGTTTACCAGGGAATGTCATGGTAGGGCAAGAGGCAGTGGCTTCAAGCTGAAACCAGGTAGGTTTAGATAAGATGTTAGGAAGAAATTATTTGCTGTGAGGGTGGTGAAGCCCTGGCACAGGTTCCCCAGAGAGGCTGTGGAAGCCCCATCCTTGGCAGGTTGGATGGGGCTTTGGGCAACCTGGTCTAGTGAAGGTGTCCCTGCCCGTGGCAGGGAGGTTGGAACTAGGTGATCTTCGAGGTCCCTTCTAGCCCAAATCTGTGAATCTTTATTATCCTTGCAGTCAATTACATGCTCACTCACAGGTCACTAAGCTTATGTACAATATTAATTTATCTTTAATGTCAACATATTCAGGTTGATACATTTCTGTATTTTATTCCACAGGCTGTTTAATATATGTATTATTAGTTCGTGTATAAGTGCAAAGTCTTCATTAACAAAGGTTGTTTCTCTTTCAGGCCTTCACACACATGGAGATCTATGTGATAGGTATGTTTGAAAAATCTGTTTACTTTGAACTCCAAAAGAGTTCTGTCAAGGTGGAACTATCAATTACATAAAAATCTAGGCATGCCTTTTCAAACTCAATGAAAGCCTTTTCCTTACTTATTTTCAGGCATTTACTCTGACTTTGGTAGTGCCTGTTATATTTACTTTACGCAAAAGCTGCAGAACCATTCCAAGTTGCTTTCTAGTTACAAGTAGCAATCAGTGTTAATGTAGATGCTCTGTTGTCTATGTGCATTAGTTATTTCTCCCTTTTCCAGACTGCTGGTTTTTAACAAGCACATGTAACTGTGCTAGTAGTTATCTACTGAGGCCAACTATCACCAGAAAGTTTTTGAAGTGAACGGTGTAAAGCAAGAAACCAAAGATGTCAAAATTCAGATGTACTTAAGAATTAAATAAAATGGTCTGACATATGTGGGTTTTTTACTGTTATCTGCTGTTAGTCTTCTGTATCCAGTTGTGCAGTAGAAAGCTGGATTCCCTTTCTTCCTGGTTATTCTCCTCCATTGACCACCTTTACTTGTGATTGAAGTTGATGAGGAAGTGATTACATTAACTTTGAGGATGGGTATGAGGCAGGAAAATAGCACATGGTGATTTTTATCCAGAGGGAATACCTTGAAACAGGTGTAGTTTGTAATCATAAACTACATGAGATTTTTATTTTTGAGGGCAATTGATGAAGAGAGGAGAGAGGTGGGTAGAACTTAGGCAGAACTGTTCTGACAGACAGACTGATTCTTGCTCAGTGATCACTGTGAGTTTGGGTTCCTGAAACTGGCAGCATCCCTCAGGTGTATGTCAGTATGGGCAACAGTGCAAACCCTGTCAGTGCTCAGCCACAGAAGGCTCAGGAGCCTCCTCTGGGCCAGCAATGTTCATGGAACCCAGTGGAGCACAGGCAGTTCTGTTTTGGATGGGGCCATATTTTCAGATGGTTGATTTTTGGTTTGGTTGCTGCAGTACCCCTGAAGTTAGTCAGGCCTTGCTCATCCTGTCTCTTTTTCACTGGGAACATACAAAGTTAGCTAATGTGTATGTGGTGACAGTAAAACTAAGGTGGTGGCTGGTAACTTTAGAAAGGGCAGATCTACATACATTTTCCAGGTGTTGTTTGTGTGCACTAACACAGTGAGATGTAGGGGAAAGAAAAATCAGTCCAAAGGCTTCTGTTAACACAACCTGAGTATTCTTGGTTTAAGTGTAAAAGGAAGGATTTTAGCTGCTTGTTCTTACAGGCATGTTCTGCTTTAAATCAGTAACATTTCTTTTCCCCCTGTCTGACTTTAAGCTCTTTAGAAGATCCCCTGCACATGACTGGTCTGAGCGGTGTTACTGACATCATTAAGGATCTTGTAGAGGGTGATGTGTCTCCATCAGAACTGGGCTTAACAAAAATGCAAGCCAAGAAAATCTCTAGGTAATAAGATGGCTGTTTTTTATCATGTGTTAGTTAAATAATTTTAACACTGTATAGTATTCCCATAGCTCACACCCTGTCAACAGTGGAAGCAAGCATGTGATCAGAGTTGATGTTAATGGGACTAGGATTAGAACTGTTACTGGCAATTGTTGTTCAATGTACTGATTGTGTTTTATTATTCTGGTGCTCAGCTGGGGCAAAACCAGTTGGCAAATAAAAAGAAAAATTTAGGAAATATCCTGGAAATTGCTTGTGTGCCAGAATTTTTAGAAGTAAAAATTGGAAGATTTCTCTATTGTTTGTTACTTATGCTGAGTCAGCATTTTAAAAGGATTGCAGCATTTTTGTTACATTATGTGTAGTTGTCATTGTTTGGGATTTAAGGGATGTGCTAGATTATTTCCCATTTACATCTGCTCTCAGGGTTCATGACTCTGCTGCTGGACATTCTAAAAAAACAGAAAAGGAGAAGAAAGAGATACAGGCATGGATGAAAAGAAAGCAAAAGGAAAGAATGAGAGAATATGTGAGGAAACTGGATGAACAAAGACAGAAGGAGCATAATCCATTCAATCCAAGAAAGAATATGGTAAGAGTTATGGGTATCTTGAAGAGTGATTGTTAACTACTGTACAAGTGCTGATTGTGCAGGTTAGATAACATAAAGGCTGTTGGGGCAGTGTCCTATTTTAATGATGGATTTTTATATGTATAATTTTATTTTATTGGAACCGGACATAGTTCTGTCAGAAGTGATCAGTAAGTAACCATGCCAGCTTCTCACAGGCTGCAGTAGTGACAGTTGGCTGCAGGTGGCAATTCTGCCCTGTCCCTCAGGGCTAGATGCAGGAGGTATAGTCCCATAACTGGCATGGAAATACCAGTAACGTTTCCTGCATTGTAATGGAAATAACTGAAGGGGAAAAAAGGTACATAAGTAGTTCAGACATAATTTTCCAATCAGTATCAAGCCTTAAAGTATGCATTTGTGACCCCCAGGATCTGAAAAGTCACTGCTGAGTCAGGGGAAGCTCCAGGGTTATAGAAGATAAAACTATCAAATACATTATTTCCTCTATTTTAAAGCAGTCTTTCAGTGTTCAATCCTTCTGCTCTTTTGTACACATGTAGAAAGAAAGGATCAAGGAAAACCAGGTCCTGATTCTTTCCCTCTCCTGTGTTCCCAACCCATAAATATATACTTAATGTTTTCATTATAGATTTTTCTTGTGAAATAGTTTTAAAAGAAAGCATTGAAAGATACAGATTGTACTCTAGCAAGCACAGATCAGAGTGCAAACTTACCCTGATCTTTAATTTAATTACTCTTAGGAACATGATTGATTTTTAGGAAACTGAAGGTAAGGCCATTTGAATCTTTGAGTTTGACAATGAAGACATCTTCTTAGGAATGTTACTATTTTATTTAAGCATATGAGATGTGGAAGGTGTGACTGCAAGCTTTCAGAGTATTTTTAGAGGCTGGAAGTTTATAGATAGGATCTTACCTGAATTTCTTGGTTGGGCCGTGTAATTTTATATTGTTTTTCATTCTTGAGAGTGTCTTAAACAGTAACTCTCAAGTCAAATAGGTCTTCATTTTGATAATGAGAGATTAGAATGAGACCACCATACAGAGTAAGTTAATGATTACTGTCCTTTTATGCACAGCGTTGTAGTCTCACTTCAAAGGATATTAGATTATTCCAGAAGAAGAAAGAAGAAAAAGACAAGTAAGTTGCTATAAATTAACTTGTGGTATTCTTACTTATATATGAATCTTCATGATTTAAGGAAGAGGTAGTTTTAACTGTCTTGTCAATGAAACTTAAGATATGTATGGCATTCCAACCAAAAGCATAAATAATTTGTTTGCTTTATCATTTTGGAAAACTCTGAACACATTTTATTGTTTGACTGTATTTTTCACTTCTAAAATAGCACTTTTTGGGTTTTTTTTCCTCTTCCCCAACCCTGACTCATTCATTCTGTCAAACCAGTGTTAATAAATGTTTCAGCCTTTGCTAATGATCTGTAAAGGATTAGTATATCTTCTTTGAAATTGCAAAAAATACATTGTCTGTTCTGGTTGCCATGTGGCTTTACAAGACTCAGAAGCCAACTTCAATTAAGTGAGTGATAGAATGAGTTAATATATAATACATTTTTCCACAGAGCCCTGTTATCCGAGCATCACAGTATGAGAATATCACAAGCACTCTCCCTGATGAATGAAATGTTAGCTGAAACAGAGGTGTTACCTGCAAAAGAGCACAGACCATTGTCCAGGACAAGATCAACCCAAGAGCACAGAAAAAGGCCTATGGCATCTACTAAAGGGTAATAACTTTGAGCATTACACTTGCTCTAATATATTGGTATTTTTACAGCACTTCAGACTTGTCTGCAGTTCTGTAGCCAGTTGCTGTAGGATTAGCATGAGAGAAGCTTTATATTCTAGCAGAGCCAAAGATAAACTTTCCCTTGGTGAGAGGAGTCTTAAATTGCTGTGTCAGTCTTCTTTCAGCCAGTAGTGCACATATTGGAGCGATCCTTTAAAATGCCTTTTGGAGCACAGAGTAAGCCAGCTCTGGAGTCAGAGCTGTAATTGATGTCCTCACCCATTCCCCTCAGCCCCAATTCTACTCACAGCCAGCAACATAGTTACAGGTACAAGGAGCAGCTAGTAACAAGCAGGAAGCAAGTAGAAATACTTCTGTGTATGCATATAGACTATGCTAGATTACTCTCTTCCAATTTTTTTCATTACCTAGAATTTTACTGGTTCTTCCTTTTGAATTTTGGTGCTTATTGCCTTTTGAGGAGATTATGGTATTTGGTGAATTTATTCTAATTGAATAAATTAATTCACATTAATATCACATGTGTCTGTATGCAATCCAGGTGTATATTGCAGTATGCATTTTCTTCTATATACAGTTTTATGTTTTCTAGGTAATCCTGTAACTTCCAGGCTTAAATATTTCTGCATCTCTTTAGTAGGCACAGTTGCAGGACAGAGCTATTAAACAGAATGTTGTCAGTGCTTTATTGAGCCTGCTGTGGTTTCCAAAGGCTGTTTAAAAAAGATTGGCCCTGCCATACCCAGAAACACTAAGAAACATCATGCAGGAAGCCATCTTATGAGTGGCAGTAACTTATTATTAAGTGTCATTGGACATAAACTATCTCTTTATAAAGGCAGTTTGATCTCTTTTTACTGTGATTGTCAGCAGTTCTGATCCTGGTGAGGCTCACTGACCCCTCAAGCAGCATGTGATTCTGATCCTCAGCTAAGTGGGCTGAAGGTGATTTCTGTGGCCTTTTTACCTTATCCAAATAAAGCTCTGTTAGATCTAGGTTGTGTGGAGGAATGGTACGTGATAGTATTTGGGCTCTGTTGTTGTTTTTGTTTGTTTTCATATTGCAGAGGGCTTCTGAACAGTCCAGTTATGTCAGAACGGAGCAGAATTGCAGCCAAACGCAGCTCTGGTCATAAAGTACAACGTTTCACCCCAACACTTGGTTTCACACAGTCCAGGGGTAAGAACAGAACTTTCTTAATGAAGGCATATACATTATCCTTCATATGATAGGAAGGTGATCTTCACAGTACTCCTGGATTTTGGGAGGGGGAACTTTAATAATACCTGTGTAGATAGTCAGATTTATGATCCTGAAGGTTTCTTGTCCTGAGACTTCTAGAACTCTGCTGTCACTGACCTGCTAAATGATGAGACTTGCTTTTCCTTATAATCTCTTTCTAAATCCAAAGTAGCTTAATTTGCCATAGCAAGAGTACACGTGGTCAAGCAAGCAAGCTCTTAGATGAAAATTTTGAAGTCTCTTCTGAGTACTTTTGATCTACGTCACCTAATGGAGGAAGTGCTTTCTCTGACTTTCCAGGAAATGCTGGTATTGTCCCACAGAAAAGTCCTTCCAGAGGAAGAATGAGGAGTGCTGCAATCTGTCCTGTTAACTCTAGGCACTGTAAGTTACAAAGAGCAATGGCATAGTGCTGTTCAGATGTGTAGTACAGGGGAGAACTAAGACACACAGAACAAATTTCAGACTACATCTTGTGTAGAATTTATGCAACACAGACCTCAGATACAGAATTTGTTTAGAAGAATAAAAATCATCATTTTTTCCCCCATTTTAACCCCTTTTCCATTATAAACTCATGAAATCACCTCTGTTTACCTCCTGAATGCTTTTAGCCAGATGGTAGTTCCAAGATTAGTGAAGCAAATGTGCTAGATTTCAGCAATTTCCTGACATGAGCATCATGAGTCATGAGGGCAAAAGGATTTCAGTCTCTCTGTCAGCTGGAACCCACAGGGAGAGTTAGATAGCTCTGCAGTGCACAAGTATCGTGCCTCTCCCTTACCTGGCTATGCTGCTTACTTTCTGAGAGCCCTTTGAAGTATGATCTGTCTTTGCTACTCCTCTGTAGAGTATCTCTTTAAGATACTATTTATCAGAATGTCAGAGCAGAAGAATTTATGACTTATCTTTAAAAATAAAAGGTTGGATTTTAATGATCTTTTTTCTCAATTCCTGTCTGTGTAGAACTGGAACCACAGAAGTTTCCTCACATAAATGTTTCCTCCTGATTAAATTCTTTAACAGATGCAGGATTACAAGAGTAGGGTTTCTGGTCATACAGAAGAGAATTGAGGAGAGAATTAGTCTGGAACTTAAGGAAATATTGTGGGTTGATTCCTTTTTCCTCTGTCCCAGAATTACACTAGTGGCATAGTAGAGATCCTGTTTGGGTAGTCAGTTTGTTGGCAATGCAGGAAAGGGAGACAAGCAATAGAAAGCAGGTAGGCATTTTTGCTGAGTAAGTCACTCACCTCTGTGTGTGTGGAAAGTCATCTCTTCCTCCTTCCCATACATCTTCTTTTTAAACTCTAAATACAGGTTGATCTTTCTCTGATGTCATGTTATCTTCTTGTATCTGTATTCGACTACTGTGAGGATTCCACTGCAGTTCCCTGTCTTGTAAGAGGCACAAATACAGCACCTACATAGTTTAATTCCTCTACCAAATGATGTAGCAATGTCCCTTCTTGTAGACAACATTATAGGACCTGGATGCTGTAGGCACCTTGCATACTCCTGTTCCATTCTGTGGTCTCCCCTGGGAAGTCTGTGAGGCTGGAATGGACCAGCAGCATTTTTTTGCCACAACCCCACATTGTTTCTAGACAACAGAGCATTATGTGTTTATATCTGTTCATGCAGCTTCTGTTCTTAGGACTTGAAGCTTCTGCTGTTGGAGAAGTTTCAAGGTACTCAGAAGAAAACAGCAAGAAACATTACAGTGCTATGGTTGGCTTGTTTTCTCTCCTCAGCTGAAGAGTGTGGAGTAAGTGGAACCTCAAAACAAAAGCCTGCACGTGTTGCCACTGCAGTTCAGACAGAGGATGTTGATGAAGAGTCTGGCCGAGACGTAGTGAGTCCCTGGACTGTGCCTGAGGATGTGCGAAGAATACTTGAAGACACTCATGACTCCTTGTTTCAGGTAGGGTGTCTGCTTATTCCAGGAATGATTTAATACCTGCCATTTAACGCTTTGATTACTTCTTACTTATTTAAAAGGGGGTTCTGTATTCAAAATACGTGAGTGGGATAGGTGGTCAGAGGTGCAAATGATGGTGGATCAGTGTAACTGCAGTACATCTTTACTAGCAAAGTCATTCTTGTGAGCTTTGAAAATGTATGTTCTTTATAAAAACTTCATAGGCACGTTGTCTGTTGAGGCAAGAGATGCCAGTGGGAGTGCATAAACAGGAAAATAGGTTGCAGTTACTGCAGAATAATCAGAGAAGTGACTTGATTAGGACATGTTTGAGCAGAGTGGGATCATTTCTACTAGCTGCATAGAGGTCTCTTCCATGAATGTTACACAGTGATCCATCTTATCTTTCCTCCAACAGGACTCTGCACCTCATCCTGTGAGTTCCTCTCCTCTGGGCATTACTGACACTGATGGCATTTCTGAAAGCACAGAAAGTATCAGCAGATTGGACTGGAGTGCAGTAGAGGCTCTGGTGGCAGATGTGGAACAGAAGTGAATGAAATTTCTCAGCTGCTGTGCACTTTCAAACAGTTGCTGGTGTTTGGTTTTGTTTTTTTCAAATGTTCTGTTTAAAAGGGGCCATGTTTTGCATTGGTTTTCTTAAGCAGCACAGAAATTCTTGCTTCTTTCAGTCTTCCCTAGATGAAATTCAAGTTAGCTTTCCATATGACTTCAAGTCAACAAGAACTAAATCAAGTGAGTGGGTAAGTACAGACTAGCAGTCTTAAGGAAGAACTTCTGGGTCAGCTACTTTGCTCCTCTCAAATGCATAAAAAGTTTTACTCTATTTTAAGAGCATTGCACAACTGTTTTACCTTGGGATTTAGCTTCATCCATAATTATTGTAAGTATTATTTTTGTAACTTAGGAATTGTGATAAGGTGATTTAATAAAATGGAATTTATTAGTTTCTGCTGTGAAGTGTTTTTACCCACAGACTTCTGTTATTGCTGTGTACCACCAGTACACATAGCTGTGCATGTGCACATGCACTACCTTAGTATTTTAGAATCATAAATTCACAGAATGGTTCAGGTTGGAAGGGACCCCAAAGCCCATCTAGTCCCACCCCCTGCCATGGGCAGGGACACCCTCCCTGCCCCATCCAGCCTGGCCTTGAACACTGCCAGGGAGGAGACAGCCACAGCTCCTCTGGGCAGCCTGTGCCAGGGCCTCACCACCCTTACAGGGAAGAATTTCTTCCTAATGGCTAATCTTAACCCACCCTCTTTCAGCTTAACACCCTTACGCTACAGGACCTGCTTATAAGTCTGTCCCCACCATCCTTACAAGCCCCTTTTAGGTACTGGAAGGTGCTGTAAGGGGTCTCTCAGCCTGTCTTAATAGCAGAGGTGCTCCAGCCTTATCTTCATGGCCCTTCTCTGGACGTGCTCCAACAGCTCCATGTCTTCCCTGTGCTGGGGACCCCAGAGCTGGATGCAGTACTGCAGGTGGAGTACTCTGCATGCTCAGCATGTGGAGCTGAAGGAGGAAGTGGGGGATGGCTCAACACTTGGCTGATTGTCTCTCACATCCCACTGTGAGAGGCGCTTAACTACCAGCTGGGGCTAAACCACCACCACCCAGCCAGCCAGTTCCTGATCAGCCCACCCACCAAGTCCACCTCTCTCCAATTTAAAGAGAAGGATGTTGTGTGTGACTCTGTCAAAGGCCTTTTGGAATACATGACATCCTCTCTTGTGCACAGATGTTGTCACTCCATCACAGAAAGCCACCAGGTTGGTCAGATAAGACGCGGTGAAACCATGCTGACTGTCTCCAGTCACCTCCACGTTTTCCATGTGCCTCAGAATAGCTTCTTGGAGGATCTGTTCAATGCCCTTCCTGGGTGCAGAGGGAAGGCTGACAGGTCAGTTGTTCTGAGTCCTCCTCCAATTTTTCCCTTTTCCAGTCACTAGGCACATCATCTGACCACCATGACTTTTCAGATGTCATGGAGAGTGGCTTGGCAACTGCATCAACCAGTTCCCTCCATGCTTTGGGATGCACCTTGTCACGTCCCATAGTCTCAGATATGTTCAGGTGGACACAAAACTGATGTTCTCTAACCAATGGGAGGGACTTTGCTCTCCCAGTCCATCCCCTTGAGAGGTGTCATGTCAAGGTTACCGGTGAAGACTGAGGCAAGAGCTGTTGAGTTCCTCAGCCACTGTCTTGTGGGCCACTAGCAGTTTGCCATTTGTGCCCATCAGGTGATTTTCCATGCCTGTAATGGTAACAAGACTCTTACAGGAGAGGAAATAAAAATGAGCGTAAGTAGGAGTTTGTTTTACAAGTGGGAGAGAAGCAAAGCTCTTCCTTAGAACATTAACTACGTCTCTTCCATGGTATGTCTCCAACATAAAGTAAAACCTTTTGTTTATGCAACAGCTGATCACAACAATTTCAAGCCCACTTTGATAGAACAAAGGGCTGCAAATAGAAAGTCTTCCTGTGAAGCTGAAAGCAGTTTCAAACCCAACCACTCTTGAGCAAAGACTTTGCTACGTACAGTGCTGGAACATGCCACAAGGCCTATGGTCAGACTTCTACCCACCAGGTGGATCTGATTCATACAGCCTGAGCTTTGGATTGTGGTTTCTGTTAGTTTTTTACTTCCTTCAGATTTATCTTACTATTGAAGTCAGATTCTCAGAGAAATTTGTTGCTTGTTTCACTGAGAAACAAGAAGACATTAGTCCCCTCCCCGTAAATTACTCTGAAGATACACAAGCCCAAAAGTTTTAATGCCCAGGAAACCCAACTTTCTGTATCACAGCAGTTCTTCAGGTAACAATTGGCTCATAACCCATACCTGAAAAAAGCAGTAGATTTAAAACTCTGATAAACTTTCAGCTTCTTGAAGTTTTTCTTAACAGTAAACTGCCAGCAAAGCAGTTGAGTGTCCATCCCAGTTGAGGGAGAAAAATGTCAAGTGTCTTACCTGGCAAAGGCTGTTTCACCACGATCAAACATTGATGAAAAAATATGCATGGATTTATCTCTTTTTCTACAAGGCACATGCCTCTTGTACACCCTTGGTTCTGTTGCTTTGTCTTTATAGGAGTGACATCATTTCTACTCCATTGAATGCAAAACAACCCAATGTGGCACTGCAGTGAGCAGAAATTCTGCAAAACATGGCTCCCACAATCTTCCCCAGCCATGAATTCCCACAGGTCACCAAGGAACTTCAAGAGAAATAAAACATATCTCAGGGATAAGTGCACAGAGAGGGTGCACACTCTGTTACACCCTAACTAGACTGGAGGGGGTGTCTGTAAAGTCCCAGTGTTGTAAAGTGTGGAAAGCTTCCCTCTGTGGGCCAGGCTGAAAAGGTCCCTTGCTCTAAAATGCTATATATACTGGTTGATTTTGGCTCCTGGAAAGAACTGGGGCTGTTCAGCCTTGAGAAGACTGAGAGGGGATCTGATCAATGTTTATAAATATCTGAAGTGTGGGATGCAGGGGGAATCAGCCAGCCCCTTTTCAGTGGTCTGTGGAGACAGGACAAGGGGCAATGGCTGCAAGTTGGAGCACAGGATGTTCCGCACCAACATGAGGAAGAACTTTTACACAGTGAGGGTGACAGAGCCTGGGACAGGCTGCCCAGGGAGGTGGTGGAGTCGCCTTCTCTGGAGATATTCAAGACCTGTCTGGATGCCTCCCTGTGCAACGTGATCTAGGGAGCTGCTTTGGCAGGGGGTTGGACCCGATGATCCCTCCAGGTCCTTCCAACCCCTACAATTCTGTGATTTATTCTAACAACATTGGCATTCTCAATTTTGAGACATTCAATTAAGACTCTTCAATGTCTCAAGAACTGCAAATAATATTGTGATAGAGATGAGTCATTTTTACTTAGAAAAGCAATATGCAACCACCTCAGCAATGTTCTGCTGGCAAAAACGTTCAGAACTGCCTTAGAATCTTTAGTGCCAGGCAGGTGGCTACAGTGGCCTTCCTGTCTGTCAAGAGAGCAGATTTCTAGTCAACATGGACACAGAAGAGTGTGTCTAAGTCTAAGGCATTCTTTTGTTTCCAAGAGGACCAGTTTTAACCCAAACAAACAGGCTGCATACTATGTTAGTTGAAGTATTTTGATGTTCTGTTGATCATTCTCCTCTGAGGGTGCAACAGTTGGGAGGTAACAGTGGGAGATGATTTCACAGGAGACAGAACAAAAAGAATTCTCTTCAAAAACTGAGTCTGGTGTGTGAGGACCAAATAATACTTCTCTGTATTACAAAACCTTTACCCGTAGAAAAACTCTCTTGTGAACCAGCTGAAGTAATTCCTTCTATTTTTCTGAGCAATGCTGATGTAATTGGATTTCCCTCTGATACCCCTTGAGCAAAGGGAGATCCACAATTAGAAGAAACACAGCAACATGCTGAGAGAAATGGGAATGCCTCTTCCTCTTCTGATTTATTGCAGGAAAATTAGCAAGGAAGTTTTGGATCATCTCTGAAAACCTTGGCAGAGGTGTTGTACTGGTTCTTGACTACACGATGAAAACAAACCAGGAACACTTACTTCTGACAAAGCCAGCAAGAGCATCAGTCCCATCCTCAGCAAGAGTCAGTATGCCAGCTGTCCTACCAGAAGATGAGACATTGCCCATCCATGAAAGGAGCAGAGCTGCACAGCAGCTTGCATTTGGCTGAGCTTTGGGCTGAAGGGCTGACTGCAAAGTCAAGTTTGCTGTTCCCCATGAAGCGGCTTCCGTCTGTTTTCCGAGTGTTTGCTGGAAAGAGATGGGGGGAGAGGCGGGGTGGGGGAAGTTAATGCTAATGCACAGTCCTGTTTTCATTAGAGAACATCTGATTTACCTGTTTGCTTGTTAACCAAAAAGCTCTGCACAGAAGCTAAAGAGGGCATGTTCTGGAGCAGAGCAGGTAAATCAAGACAGATGTATCAATTAGTTCAGAAAATACACATGGAAATGCAGAGGAGGAAGGTGTGGGAGTCGGAATATATGTATATTCTCATGCATGCTTACTTAGAAGAACATAACAGTAAAATAAAATAAAATAAAATATGGAGGAAAAACTTTTTAAAAAGAAAGGTTGAATTTTTAGAGCAGCTCAAGTGGGACCAGCCACAGCAATTTTCAGTTTCCTAGAGCAGAGCTTACAGTCTTTTGGAGTCTTGCCTGAAGAAACCTAAATTTCCTTTAGCGGTTTTCGTGTGAGACATTTCCATTGGGCTTAAAGACACTGAAGCTTCACGTTTAAGAATAGAATTACTTTACCGGGTTAAATCCTATATACAGACTTGAGTTTAGATATCTATTTTATAAGAATTACCGTTTGAAACACTTCTCTCTGGTTTTGTACTTCAACTTCACATATTGTGCATCTCAACACATGATTTCATTCTTAGTTCCTTTAGTAGCTTCAGTCAGAAAGCTTAAAAAACCCAAACCAAGTTTTCCCAGCTAAAACCCACACCTTTCCTCCAGGAAGTTTAAAATGAAAAAAAAAACTCAAACCAAAACCAAAACACCCACACCAAAAAGCCTGACCAACCTAAACTCAAACAGAAGTATTGAAAACAACACCCACCACCAACCAAAAAAACCCCAAGAACAGACCCCAAAGAGAATTAAAGTAGGAAGAGGAAAAAGACAAAGGTACAAAAGAAAGAAGATACTACTTTGGCAATATTAATTTTTTAATACGAAATCTCAATTATTTAAGTTACTCAGAGAAAAATTAATAAAATGGTACTTACCACTGCCTGCCTTCTGCTGTACATCTTCAGCAGAAGCCTCTCTCTTTCTCACAACTCTGGCGGAGCTATTTAAACCAGAGGACTACTAAAGAGATGGCAAACAATGTGAAAAGGCAGCTTAAGATACACAGGGCTGGCATCTATGTTTCCAAAAATGCTGCCTCAGTAAAGAAAGAGGAATGGGTGTGTTTCATGGGGGACACACCAGGAAAGTCGGTTGCGTTTTGGGTTTCCTCGCTCCTCAAGCTCACGCTTGCTCTTTCTGGAGATGGGAGAGAGCGTTCAGCCCTTCAGACCACACACAGGCCTCAAGGGATTGTCTGAGGCGTTAGAACATGCACAGAAGCAGAGTCTGTGCTACGACGTGTACAAAGCTGTAGGCAGAAGGAACACAGCTCCAACAGGACCCACAGCCCCACCGGGAACACGAGCTTGAGAGTCGCTTTTTGAAATCACACTGCACAGCTCAGTGCAGGGGAGAGGTGAGGCATCAACACACCACTGTGATCCTCAACTGCAAGATTTGCAAATAAGCTAAATTAAAGGAAGGGTTTTTCTTTTTCTGATGTAGAAAGACACAACAATAGGCAGAAGGCAAGCTCAGGGAGTACGCGGAGTTGAGATGGGCATGATGAATGAAATGCATGCCTTGTGATCACCAGCTGTGTCCTGAAATATTTCATGTGTCATTTGAGGAAGTGGCTCCTCTGGGCAGGTTTCCCAGCCAACATTGAAAATATAAGGTAAGAAAAAAATCCCACTAACGCTGGGATGAGCATCCAGTGCTCATCACAGATGCCTGAAAAGTAAGCGTGTAGAAAGCTGTACCTGGTTGGTCTGGAGTCTGGTCTGGATGACTTGAAGGCTGAACACAGACTTAGCAACAGCTTCTGCTGCAATTACCTCCCATGGATGTCAATATGAAGGGAAGGGAGGGAACTCAGAGCAGAACCTTCAAAAGAAATTTACTTTTTAGCTCAGGACATTATCTTCCCCCTTTCCTTGTGACGTTCTGGTGTTAAAGTAGCACTGATGCTTTGAGAACATAGCAGACAAATAATTTATTCCCCCAGCAGCTCTAAGGAGTAAATTCCTGACTTCCCAGAAATCTCTGACAACTGCACATGAGTTTAAGCAAAACATCACAGACGCTGATTTTGACAAATAGAGCGCTAAAATAATTAGGTAAAATTCTGAGTTTTATGTCCTGACAAGGAGCTGGTCAGAGCTGAGAATTTTACACAAGGTGTAACACCTATTGAATTATTTTACAAAGCTCCCTTTTTTCCACCCAAGACTTTTGGATGACAAACAAGAAGAATCAGTGAGGAGTGACCCAAACCACAGAGAACTCACTATTACAGGAATGTGACCTGCAGAGTCAGGTGTGGAGAAGAAGTGGCTCTGTTCAGAACAGACAGGAGATGTTTGGGGCTGACCTTGAACTTGAAAAATCCATCTCCACACAGGACTGTGCAGAACCACAAAACCCCTCACAAATCTGCAGTGATGTATTCTGTGGTACCCTGACACCTGTAGCACCCTGTTCAGGAGGCGTGGGTGGAAATGAGCCAAATCACCATTCCAGCTTTTAGGAAGCAGGATACCTGTTCCCAAAACAGAAACATGAGCCTTTCAACGCAGCGCCCCTGAGCTCAGTGATGGAGAAAGCTCTTTCCAGGTCAAGACACATTTCCCTAAAGAGTCACTGCAGTAGTGGGCAAGACTCCTGCTCTGAGTCACAGGCTGTGACACCGCTACTGGGGATGCCCCTTTGCAGCTCCCCTGCAGCAGACTGCCTCCTCTGCGGGGCGACCGCCCCAACTCCCTGCAGCACACTTGAGCGACCTCCACTCTGGCCCGGCTGCTGAAGCCAGAGCACTGTTCTGTGCTGGATGACCTCTCTACTCCCAACCCCTCGGCTCCCCCCACACCAACCCTCAGGCTAAGGATTTTTTTTGAAGGGGATGTTTGGAGGAGACACTTAACAATTTGGAGCAGCACACGCTGCTACACCCAGGGTGCCAGTGAAAAGCATTCCTCCCTTTTACAGGAAACTGAAAAATTAACTGGGAAACCCCACCTGAGTCAGGTAGAAACTAGAAATGGTGTAGTTACATCCCAAGTGTGGAACACAGACTGGCAAGAACTCTCTCAGAAGAATCCCTGGACGCCTTATGGGTGCCCCAGGCACAGCCTGAGTGTTGTGAGCACAATGAGAAAGGGATCAACAAAGTGTATGTGCATTCTAGGATAAAAACGTGAAAGTTTCGTTTTGGAAGGGTCCAAACTGAACTCTTAAAACATTTATTTTAAATAAATGAAATATGAAAATACTATGAATTTATTTGTATATAACAATAACACTTTAATATTTAGTCAAGGAACCATGAAATCTAAAAACTTGCTACTTACAGTAAGAACTGACCCATTACAACTCAGTACTTCAATGAAGACAAATTCTCTGCGGGATATGGAAACACTTGCATGGTCATGGTGTGGCTCTTCGGTGAGTGGAAGCGGACTAGGATAGAGACCGGACCTGTGCCTCGGGCTCTCGCTGCGTCTAGGGCGGGAGGCTTCAGGAGTGTCGGGCACGGAACAAAAGCATTTGGTGTTTGAGTTCAGCTCCCTTAGCGTCTGCCTGGGGCCCGGAGCTAAAACATGTTCTCCTGGCAGCAAGGATCAGTTGCACGGGTCCATTGGTTACCCGGGAGCATCCTTAACACCTGCATTTAGGCAGAACGTCCTGCTGTTGGACTAGCACCAGAGGAGTCAGACTTGGTTACAAACTTCTTTGTGGTGAGCCACACACACATTTAAGAACTATTTCAGTGCTACAAGGTATCTCAAGTTAAAGCTAATGTTTAGCACAACCCAATTATTCCACAGTAACAATATTCTCACTAGTGACACCACAACAGCAAAACAAAGGCTAAAGTTTGACTCAGATTTTAAAATTTTAAATCGTTTTAATGGCCACACCTCACTAAAATGCTGAATATTGCCCATGCCTACCTTTATACATGTTAGTTGTTAATATAAGCAATAAAGAACCTCAAAAAAATACAAAAGGGCATTACTGAATCATTTAAAAAAATACTTATTTATACTTAGTTTTGTCAAAAACTATTGTGATCTTTTATAGCTGCAGATAATGAAAATACTCAAGATTTATTCTGCAATTTTACAGTACTGAAGTGGAAGATTAAAAATAATACTTTCATTCTTATTTATTAGATTGTGGAAGTGTCTGTGTTTTCTTAGGAAGTACAATATGGCTAATGTTAATGCTAAAAGCTTGACAGCATCCCTTTGTCAGGTAAGCTACCGCAACAAGTTTCCAGGTACAGAACCTGTACTCAAACGGAGAGAGCAGTAAGAATGAAGACCTTCACTCATCATTATAGATATGCATGTAAAATAAATCCAGAGCCATACAGTGAAAAGCTACTACACAGCCGTGTCAACACAAAAGGGCAGAATTCTGTCCCTGTTACTGATTACTGCTCTGCAGAACTTTAAAAAAAAAGCACCAATAACCCTTTTTTTTTTCTTTTTTCTCTTTAAACTTAGAAACAGCCCTTCTCCTGGTACCTGCTGGTTCGTGTCGGTAACGCTGCGCCTGCTACCCAGAGGCTGGGCACTGCCCCCACCGCAGCTCCAACCTCAGGCTTTCAAATCCATCCTGCTGGAAGTCATCACCTCGTGCTACACACAGCAAACAGCAACTCGCTTCCCAGGAATGAGCCCTGCTGTCGTCTCCTTTCACAGCAAACTGCCTGAATGCCTGTGACAGGCAAAACTAAGTGTTGCCCTGGGTGGTACAGAAGGGGAAAATTCAACTCTTAACTCATTCAGTAATCAGTAATTACTAAGTGTATACTCTAGCCCACAAAGGAGCCTGTATGCCCCGTGGCATCTCACACCACACAGAAATCGTCCAAATCCTCTCAACTAAGACAACGTTAGACTTCAGGTTTCTATTGTTTAATTGTAATTTCTTTCTGATAATTTTATTCCAGTAAATACCACATAAATCGAAATAAACTTCTTTGCTATTTGGAAAGCCACATGACCAAGAAACATCTTGTTTAAGAACAGGGAAATATTTGTTTTTCCTATTAAAAATAAGATGCTTTAATACAAACAGCATCAGAAACGGCTAACAGACAACTTCACCAACTGTATCAGTATGAAATCCTTGTCATTTGGGAGTTTCCTTGTGAAGCATTTTCAGCTCTGACAGTAACACATGACATGTCACACAACCCCCCTACTCTCAAAGCACGAATTTTGCACTGCAAAGCTGCCCCGGGCCCTGAGAAATACAGTATTTCACCGTTTGCTACAAAAATGCCCTGCTTCCAGAGCTGCAGGGGTGACCTCTGCCCTGCTGGCATCCCCCTGCTGTAACAACACCCCTCTCAGCCCGCCGCCTGGCTGCCTGTGCACTCCAGGTAACACCATGAACAGCAAAACCAGAAAGGTGCTAAAATATTGTTGTTCCTAAAATTCCCAGTAGTGAAACAGTAAAAAAGCATTTCCCATAGGAACAATGACTAACTAGATTCTGAGGAGTTATGAACCAATTCAGTTTAACGTTGGGGTGTTGGGTTTTTCTGTACACAGGAGTATTTTGGAACACTGTTACTATTCCTCACAAACTGAATCGTGTGTTAGACCTCTGCAAGATAGCTTCGTAAGAACAGCCTCCTACCACAAGTTAAATTTGTAAAACAAAAGAAAAGTAAATCTTTCTTTCTGAGGAACACTTGCATTAGATAAATACATGTGAAAACACATATTCCCCTAAGAAGCTTAGCTGGGTTAGGTTTTTTTCTGTTAGCAAATCTGCCTCCTTCCTTATTCTCTGGGAAGGCAAACTGCTTAGGAAAGGCTGTGGGAACAGTTGAAGCAAATGCTTCTGAAAGCTTTCAATAGCTTTTTTTTTTTTTTTTTCAATTTACAAAATGTGAAAACATCTTTCAATTAGTAAAAAAAATAGTCTAATATACATTCTTTTAAAAATTCATTTGTGAAGGAATGTAGCGTAATTAGCCAGACTCATACCCATTCACTCCTCAGATACTGGTAGCTATCTCCTCGTGACACAAACCTCTCTCTATTAACCCAGAGAAATGCATACATAGCCAGTTAGCCCAAGCAGAAGAGTCACTCAGCTTTCCCCAGATTTAAACTACCATAAATTACCATTTGGACAGCATTAGAAAGAAATTGAAGCATACAAGAAATAAACTATAGTTTCTTTTTATATCAAAATGTACTCTTGAAAATGTGTTTGGCACAGTGCTAAATCATATAGTTAATACTAAATATTGCAGGATACAATAAAACCCTGGAGTTAAACTTGCGTTTACACCCTTTGAGGGATAAAAATAAAAAGATACCAATTATTCAGAAGTCAGCCTATACAAACTGTATAAACAATATTTTTATGTTTTGTTTTGAAAACCACTGATATAGTAAATTTTACATAAAAGACTGCAAAATAATATAAATGGATTTTAACAGATCTTTACAATAAGAAATTCAAATGGAAACAGACAAGTAACAAAGAGAAGTAAAAAAATTTATTGCAGTATTCGTTCCACCAGATTTGCTGGGGATCCCTTTTCTTGTATTATTTCAGGGTGACCTAATACATCAAAATCTACATTTACAAAAACTCCTCCTGCAGATAGGTCATAGATACTGCATGCTTTTTTTTGCTTTTTTTTTTCTCCTTTTTTTTTTTTCTTCAACAGAATAAATTATATATCCAGGAGATTCTGCCATTTTACAGCCTGGAAAAACAATGCTTCCCTGGAAACTGGGCTAAGCTAAAGAAAGCCATCCGCTGCTAGGTTAAACTCCAAGAACACTTTATTAAGAACATTAACAGACTAATTTCCAACATTCACTTGTTTATTTTTTTTTTTAAACAGAAAGTTTTTTTTCAAGATATAAACAATTTTTTGTTAAACTATAATACAGTGGGAGTAAAAATGAACTGAGAAGTTTCTGCTGCACAACAGCGAAGGAAGCTCCCACAAAAATGTTTACCAAACATTTCCTTCTTTTTCCCCGCGTCCCAGGTTCCATTCTTACTCTTCATTTAACTGATTTTTTTTTTTTTTTTGCCAGAAAGTTGATATTTCAAGTTTTTCTGTTATTTCAATTCCTGTAAATTTGGCTGCATGTACAAATTCATTAGCTGGAAGTTCCATCCTTGGCGGCATACAGCGATCGTAAAGTCTGCACAACTTTATTAGTCAGCTTATTAGCACTCGTTAGAGCAATTTTTTTGTAAATAATGTCTGACTCTTTAATAGTGTCTACCCAAGGCACCAGTTTGCGGCCATCACGGCGCTTAGCCTCAGTCCAGGAGCCACTGTAGGAGCCTGCCATCCACTGAACACTGAAGCCATTGCTGGTTTTCTGTACTACTCTTGCAATTTGTGGTCGGTCTTTGTACTTTGGACAGCAAATAGCGATGACATCCATGACATCAACACTTTCATTCATCTGTGCTGCCAACTCCGTAGAGTCTGAATTTCGTTTTGACCTTCTCAATGACTAAAACATTGGGGGGAAAAAAGACCAAGTGTTACACAAAAGAACTTTAGTGAAATTATTGCTTTTATTGCTTTTAATCCCTTGACGCCGGGAGTTGGGATTTCCCGGCACACATTCCATTGCCGGCAATGAGACGCACCGCGACCGCCAGCGCCAAGGGGTTAACATATCCTTGTAAAACCACATACTCTTAATTTGTACCCGTGTCTTTATCTCTTATTGATATATAAAATTATATATACACATGAATCATAAAGCTACATAAAAACTTGGCAACAATAAAAAGGATAACACACAGTACATTCCAAAGGAAAATTAATAACTTTTTATACGGGATAAATCTCATTTTCTAGTTTGGTTTTTTTTTTATTGTCTTTTCTGTTAAACTTTCTACAAAAGTTGTATAAACGGTTAAGTAGAGAATCTCTATCTACAAAATGCTTTCTTTCATGTGGATTACATTACTTGGTGTACATTTAATATAATAGACTGACATTTATAAGCACATAAAAATCATTTTACGTAATACGCTGCGAAATACGTTGACTCCTCCTCCGCCTCACCCCTGAAGTGCCTCCTCCTCTATCCTCCCCATCACTTTCATCGTCCTCTGTCTCAGCTGCATTGTTTTTAGGGCTGCCTCCTCCAAGCAGCGAGGTAATTGCTTTGTTCCGAGCATTTGTGCTAGCTGACACCTCTCCATCTTCTTCCTCTTCATCAGGATCCAAATGTTCCATAAGGAGCTTGAACTATTAAAAAAAAAACCAAACCCTTTAAAAAAACCTGAATAGACATTTATATCACATTACATTAAATTAAAAAAACCCCAAGAAATGGTAAGGAAAATAAACAGGGTAAAACAAATGGCATACAATTTCAAACCTGAACAGCTTAACATCTTGTTCTAAAAACTTTTTTACTTTCTTCGTTTCATAGATATGTAAAAGCTTACATCCTGTGTTTCCAAATCTGCAAATTTTCTCTACCTGATCTTTAAGATTCAGAGGGTGGAAGTAAATACACTGGATCCACTGGATAAAGTAAAAAAGTATACAAGATGGATACAGAAATTAGAAAACACTCCATAAAGATGAATATCCTTTAGTTGAAATTAATTTCTATTGTGTTTAAATTTATTAGATGTCTTTGAAAGACAGTCCTGCTAAACATCCTGAAAAGAAGCGGTGTGTTATCAGTACTCCATCTAAAACTACCAGAAATTAAACATTTTGAAATGCTCACCAAATACCTCAGCGTCTGCTTTCAAGTTTATACTGTACTGCTTGGGTCGGAACGATTTCAGGTCATCTGCAAAAGCAGCTTTACTTACATCTAAGTACTGTTTAACTATACTCCTCTTCACTTCTTCAGTGATCTTGGAATTAGCCATATCACTCCGCAGGAAATCCAGAGTTTGTTTTGGATGGAAATGCACTCCTGTCTTCCTGTTTATCGCTTTATCATAAACTTTTGCAGATTCAGATGGAGAGTATTTCTGAATTTTACTGTTTAAAAGAAACAAATGGAAAGAGGTTTTAACGGAAGTCCAAAGTAATTTCAGGGAAAAACTTTTAAAATCTTCAATATAAGTAGTTATAATCACTCCATACACACTAGATATCCTGGTAAGAAATGAAATCACTGCTTTTTCTAAGCCAAAGTTTCATTACATTTAACTGGTCATATTTATTTTTTTTCTCCCACACAAATCCACTGCTGAAACAATTAGTTAAAATCAACTTTAAAAAAACAAGAATAAAACCAAAACAAACCTGGGAAATGTAATCTTTACAAAGAACTCACTAGATAACAAGATGGCCTATTATCTAGATATCCTTACCTATCAGAGAATCCACAGAGGTTCTTTAAATGCTGCTTCAGCATCAAAAGTAATAATATGCCTTGGGAGACATTTGCAAATTCGATTAATGGAGCTGAATTTTCAGGTAAACATTTCATCACAGCATTTATATCATTTTCTTCATCAGAATCTGAATCAGAGTCTACTCTTTTCCGTAACCTCCGAGGCTTAGACGCTTCCTCCTCACTTTCGCTCTCACTACCACTGTTACTGTCACTCTCAGTCTCCTCATCTGATGAAGGTTTTCTTTCCTTTTTTTTGTCTTTCACCATAGACTGCAAGACAGAGAAGTTAACACACATTCAAAAATTAGAATAAGTAGGAGTGTGTAAGTTTCTAAAAATCTTTCCAAAATCATTACTGGCTTAAATTAGCAAGAATTCCCTAAACAATGTTATTAATTTATAACTCAATACTGAAAATTAAAATTATTTACAGCAAAAATATATTGAAAAATTGATCCAGAACCCACATATTTTGCAAGGTGGGTACAGAAGGAACTGATGCAACGAGTACTCTATTGGCATGTTATGCTTAGAAGACTGCTCAAGGTTGTTAGCAGTGACAATAAAAAGCAGCAGAAAGCCAAATAAAATAAACCTGGAAGAAAAATTACTTTTTCTTTCACCTGGATAACATTTCTAGGCATCACATAGGTTTCCTTATGTACTTTGGCACAGACAAGTCCAAGTTGGCTTTAATCCTTGTCTCTTAAAATTCTATGACACTAATTACACTGACCAGAGAAACCCTCCAGTGATCATACACAGTATTAGTAATGATCAGGTTTACTACTTGTAGAACACAGATTTTCAAGCATGCATTATTACTGCACAAAGTATGAATTTTCGTAACATAGAGCTTAATTAAAGACGTCATCAGGATCTTATTCCTTCTGTCCTGGGTGCTACACATTGGTCCCCAGTCTGCAGAATGTGCTGTCTCTTTCTAGTAGATAAAAAATTTACTTTGGTAGGGTGAGGAGTCGAAGCATATTTCTAGGCATATGCTGACATGTACCGACAAGTCAGACAGAACATTCTAGAAATGAGTTTGCTCATTGGTAGAGGCATTTTTCTTACAGGGTTATGTATTACCATAAGAACAGATACCACACCACGATTCACGTTCTTGTATAATACCAGAATAAGAGGCATACTGTACACTCTCTTCTTGCAACAAACAATGTATTTAAGGTCTCTCAGGCAAAACACACGCAGCTACCCATGAGCTACTTGACATCAAACCAGCCAACTGAATTTTATTATGGAAATTGTACAGCAACCACACTAAACTAGTATTTCGTTATGGTCCTGGGTTCATGTGCTTCTAGATACATGCAATTAATTACTATTCAGCCATAACAGGGAATTATCTAATTTCAATGTGAAGATCTCAAAATTCATTGTTCTTTTTAAATATAAGCAGCAATGTAAGGAATGTTTTCTAACTAGTGTTTACCAGATGCAGGCCAGTATAGAAAGTGTTTATTTTGAACTACTTGATAAAAAGTAACAATACTGATCAATCAAATTACAGAGAAGCTTATGTTGCCACCATAATAAATACACTAAAACATAAATGCACATACCTCTTTAAATGACTGTAGGAGGTTGCTACCAGAAACTGATAGTGTAATGTCTATATGATGCATTATAAACAGTGGCTCTTCCTGCGTTTGATAAGGAAAACAGGCTAGATTGTCTGCTATGTACAAAAGCATATTCACCTCTGTTTTCTGGAAGTTAAAAAAAAGAAGTACATAACTGGGTATAGAAAGCTACAGAATGATGCAGAAGTAACAAATGCGTTATACTGTATAGGTAATATTGCAAAGTACATAATAAATTAAGTTATCAATAATTATGTCATAAATTACATTGTAAAAGGAGAATTTAGGCTACTTTATTTTAGGTAAAGGAAATGTGATGCTTACTGCAGTATCATCAAAGAGGTTGAGTAAAGAAATTAGAAACGCTCGTCTGTGTTGACGGTTGCCTCGGATCATGGAGTATAAGTGTGAACATAATGCACTGGATGATTCATCGTGTCTAAAACCTCTTACAGGATCTTTTGGGGAGGTATTAATTGCCTGTTGTACTTGGTAAGACATCTTCATACCAGCCACTGCTTTCATCTGAAATGGAAATTGTATTTATTTTTATTTAAATCATGGCTTTCAAAGCAGGGATTTTTTTCCCTTTTAAGTGGGTGCACTCTGAGGTGATACTACCTTTTGAGATGGCAAGCAGATTAAAACAGAACTTGTGGCAGAGATCAGAACATCTTGTGAACTGTTTTCACTGCAAATTCTGCTAGAAACCTACAGCTAATCTGTTTACCCACTACAGCCAAATTCAAATCTAAACAATTTTCAAGAATACTGAAATGGTTTTGTACAGGATCAGAATATTTCACCAGACATGCATGCTTGATGTCATCTGTAATGAAACCAACAACTGAGTCCTTATTAGTACAATTGGCCTATTAAACAAAGATGGTGGGGAGATATTTGCATTTATCCTGTGACCTCCAGCTGACTTTACTGACTTCAAGGCTCTTGCTTTAGTTTGAGAACAAACTGCATCTCCAGTTAAGCTGCATATCCAAATTTCTTCATACCACTTCTGCTGCTTTTCAGCAAAGTTAGCTCTTTATCTAAACACTGTCTGAAACCTCAGCTGCTTACATAGCAGATTTTATCTGCTGGCCTTTACCTACTAAATTAGGTATATCTGTTTGGATTCCATCAACAATGCAATGCTCCTGTTGCAGTGGAATACAAGCAGATATGGTACATCCCACAATGCAGGAGTACCCACACTGAACTTCAACTGGGGCCTTCTGGTATACGTAGGTCCTGCAGCTCAGTTTCAGATCTTAGGCAGAATTATCTGCACTATACCACAGCTACACAAGTCCTCACTTAGCCCTCAGGTTTTCCTTTCAGCAAGATCCCTCAGATCTAAAAAGCCCACTATGCTCCTTCTGCTTAGATAACAATTTATGCAGCCTTGATGCCTTAAAATTCTAATACATGTGCACTAAGGACCTACTTTTTCAAGGCATTCTATTCCCTAGTCCACTGCTACAAGAAAACAATTGCTAAGCATTGTGAAAGCATTCTTACCTCTTACCATATCAATGCTCTAAGTATTATTCAGTGATGAAAATACTGCTGTGAATTAGAAGTTAAATGGAATTCTGGACTGGGAGAGATCATTCAAATTATTACATCTTTTCTATTACTAAGAACAGAAATCTCCAAACAGGGAAAAATATCAAGACCACCTTTAGAACTGCTTATAGTTATTTGTTACTTTATACGTATTTAAAATATGGGTAGATGAGGTGCTTGGGGATATGGTTTAGTAAAGGATAGGTATGGTTGGATGCCACAATCTCCAAGGTCTTTTCCAACCTAGTGATTCTGTGACTCCTCTTCTGCAGCTGAGACATATTCAGATGTTAAACTTCTAAAGAACGTAACAGTATTTTATAAAATGATAGATTAGAATTACTTACATGAATGAACCCAGCATATTTTTTGTCTATTTCCACCAACTGTTGGTCAGCTTTATTTCGCATAGAGGGCTCTGGATCTGTGCCCATAGCAATTAAGTATGGCACACACTTGAAAAACAAACAAAATGATTATTCAGAGTCAATGTACCTCCTCTTTTTCAGTCTTTGTTCTTCTACTACACTACTGTTCTTGTTATACTCTCACTACTGTAGAAACTAGCATACAAAGCTCTATGCAACTTACTACTACTTTTTGCAAGCAAACAGTACAAAATACATGAGGTACCAGCATTATAAATGAGGTTTCAGGTAGTGTTCCCCGTTCTCTCACACTCTGAAGTCAATGTACACTACAAAAAATGCCATTTAAAAAAAACACCTCACTGCCACTTATGACCAAACATGCACAATGGCTGCAGTATAAATAATAATTACAAAAACATTATGTAAGCAAGAATAATGGAAATGACAACTGGAGTTCTGACACTGGAAATCCACAGTGTTTCAAGGACATGGGGACTGAGGTAGAGGCAAGCTGACACATTTCCTGTGATAAAGAATCAAATGAAGAAAAGAGATGGATTTTCTATATTTATAGCTGAAATTTATAACAGAAATATGCTCCAATGTGCATCTGTACTTGCTGTAGCCACTGGCTAGCCTTTTACAAAAACAGAACATACAGCATTTGGAATCTCACTAGCTAAACAACATGAAACAGATTTCCACAATGTGCTTCCTGTAAAGACCATTTGCTGCAAGAAGAAATTACTGCACCATAGCTGGAAGAGAAAAACTGGACATTATGTGGCAAGTATGAAAACCTCTAAAAATCCAAATAACAAAAACTCCTTTCATAAAAGCCTACCATACCTGAACAGGATGGATGAGACCCTGGTTTAACGTCAGTGCAATGACATTTAGAGCAAAGTGGCGTACACTGGACTGGGTATGAAAGAAAGCCTCAAGGACCTGTTTGAGATATAGCTGCATGATGGAACTACTCATCCCTGAGGAAATATCACCCATTTCTTTCAGGTCTTCCTGTTTTGCTACTTTTTTCCCTGTAAAAAGAACAAAAGCAATAGTACACCCATCACACTATAACAATTTACTTTGCCATTACTTGATGCGTGCTATCTTTGAGCTTTACAATACATACATATTTCAGCTGTCCTAAAATGGGTTTATGATCTCATGAAACGTGGAAAAATCTGATGGTAAATATACATCAAAGAAATGGAGACATGATTTTAAATTAAAGACTTAAGAAAGGTCTCTAAATTTTCAAAATTTCTTATGTTGTATTTAATATTTTCTATCCACAACTTAACCCTAGAGGACATTTTAGTAAGAATTATAACTATTATAATTACAGCAGCTATGTTTTCTGTATTGCTTTCACAATTTATACATCTTGAAAGCAAATCATATACCCACTATGTGAATTTAACACGGTAGATAATAAATTTTGGAAAATTATTCTAAGCTACTTTGGATATAATATTACTAATCTTAGAACAATCTTAAGTGACTTAGCTCACATAAACAGAAATTGTATGCAGGAAAGCTGTGTTTTACAAGCCCTATTAGCACAGAATAATTCAACACTTACAGTCTCTATCTGCCTGCTGCATACGTGTATCCTCCTCCTGCAAGTAAGTCTGAAGGTTTTTTAATACCTGGATTTTTAAGTTTACAGAACAGTTCTTATCTGAAAGAATGCTGTTGTAGAGAGTCTTCACTTCCTGTTCGAACATTAAACTTGGGTGTTGTATAAATGCAAATCCTAATGGTGGGGGAAAAAAAGGAAGTAATTTCCATTATTACCATCTAGCAATTGTATTTCTGCTTTTAATCCTTTCTTCAAAACAGAGATATGAAATTTATCTCTTCCCAGCAACACAGTTCTAGTACACACAGTATTGTTCTTCTGTACCAACTTCATCTACAGCTCAATAAAGAGTTGTTAGCCATGACAGTCCTCCTATGCATGACTGATGGATAAAGATGGGCTGTTGACACAGGGCAGATTAGTGCAAGAAGAGTTATACAGGTCTGGAAGTGTGTCCAATGTAGTGGCCTACATCTGATGACTAGGAGCTCTCACAAGAACAAGGGAGGAACATTACTAAAAAAGTCACATTGATTTTTCAGTACATTTGGAAAAAAACATTCTGCTGAAATCAAAAAGTTGCTTACATGGAGGCAGAACAAACACAGAAGACTTGATAAATACCACAAATATTTAAAAATAAAATCTTAAAAGGAAAAAACACAACAGTGAACACAGTAAAAATTAAACCTCTCACTGTAATTACTCATATAACTATTAAGGTCTTCTTTTGAAAATTATCTGAAGCATTCCCAAGACTACATCTGTTGGAATATATACACTACAGAACTGGATTTAGCTGTAGCCTTACCCTTGTCAAGGAACAGCTTGTTCTTAGTCTGTATTTCATAAATCTTTTCCAAAATAGTTATAGTATATCCAAATTTAAATCAGATATGTAGATTTATAAGGGCTGCTGACAAATTCTTGCACAGTATTGTGAAAAAGCATAATGGGAAGGTAACATCACAGTTTAAATTTAACTAATGTTTAAGAAAAGCAGACAGTAAATGTATTTTTTATGAGCACAGGAAACTAAGATTCTGAATGAAAACAGAGAAAATATATGAACTTAAAACTAGAATGAGAGGGAAAATGACAGCAAATAAGATGATGTAAAAGCAATGTATAGAAATAGCTGAAACAAAGGGAAGACTGAGTGAAGTTTTTAAAACTGACTCCATACACAAAGAAAAGACAGCACAAGTAAAGGCTAAGTCCAGGACAAGACCTCAGTATGTTTAAGATCTCACACTTCAGTCTCAGAATAAGAAAGAGAGAAACAGGTGAATTGGAGGGAAAGAGAAGAAAAAGGAAAGGGAGTGATGACTGTGTTCGACGTATGTGGAATAAATATGCACCTTATACAGGTTTAGATTGATATTTGTAACTTGATCATATCTGAGCAAGTCTAACCCATTTCTTATGGTTAATTTTAAAAATAAAAAGCACATGCATGCACATGTAACAACTTATAAATTCTTTTTTCCTTCAGTCACTTAAAGGAATCTAAACCACCAGTATTCTTCAGGGAAATTCTTATTTTTCTATCCCTTGTATGCATGGAAGAAACCTTACTTAGTGTAAGAATCTGTCATCAGAGATGAAAAAAGGCCCCTGCTGTGTTTTATAAGGACTGACTTTGCATCTTGGGGCTGCTCTCACACCACTTCATACCTTTGCTTTCACTCTTAAGAGTCTTCATAGTAGGCACTGAACGTGGCTAAGACAGACATTGCCCATTAGGTACACAGAAGTTTAGCTAAATGTACTATCCCATTTTATATCCTCAACCTGTCTTGCAAATACGTATCTGGAAGATAAGTACAACTGTAACAATTAACCTTATGGTTAACTTAATCCATCAACAGCAGTGACAACAGCAATGGCAAAACCCACTGAGTGTCCTTTCTGAAACAAAACATTAATAATTGCCAGTAGGAAAGTACACATTCTTCACATGAAGCCTTCACAGTGTATAAATGTTGAATTAGCTTGCTAGTCTGTTTGACCTAATTGCTGCACATGAACACTGAATGTTCTTTGACAACTTTGCTCAATTACCAGACTGTAAGGTGGAACTTTGCACTGCCTATCCAATCTCCATACATCCAACAGCTACCCTCAAAATGGAACTAGTACTTAGGTGAGATCAATATATCACTGAAAACAGTTGTCTGAGGTCTAATTAAAATAAAACCTGAAATGCTTACAGGAGAAGGAAAAAAAATATCTGAAGAGTGCCTACTGAAAGCTATTCTTATTTTCCTTACTTCCCCAAACTGATCACAGTTCAGTCTATAATTTAGCAATGCTTGTGGCAAATAAAATGTTCTCTATATCCATGAGCAAAGCAATCATGTCTATGTCTAGGAAGACAGCCCCTGTCCCACATGCATTATTCTGTAAAGGACAATTAGATTAGACTGGACCACAGTAAGTGCTGTATATCATAATCTAATGCCTAGAAAAACTTCAACCACTCCACCAAATTACAGCACTGCTCCTGTAACAGATGCAGCTCTGAAGTCCATCCCACTCAGCTATCTTAAATGGTTTCTCAAACAGTATGAAATCAAGATTCAGTATTGGTCCTTATTCTTGGAGCCCTCGCTAGCTAAGAAGCCACCTAAAAAGCAACATAAAAATTCTTGCCCACTGTTTAACTATACAATGCAAGCTACACAGGCCTGGGAGACTTTCGTTAGACTAAGCCATAAACATACACTGAAGTCATTCAGAAACAAAGCATATCTGCCCAAATTAAATTCTCTCACACGTACAGATACTGTCATTACCCAAGCGAATGTGATACAAACCATTCAATGGCAGTTCATGTTCTACTGCAAATCAATGAACTACCATATTAATGTCTTCAGGTAAAGGACCTACTTAAAAATTAAATACACCTCAAACAAACTATAATATCTAAGATACATGATCTCAAAAATCTCACAAAGCATGGCCCAGTTGGTATAAATGACCAGTGTTGCCTTGAATTCTGCAGAGTATCTGGTCCTACACTTAAAATGTTTAGTTCAAAGATTTCTCAGCACTTTTTTACTTGTTCTTTAACCATAACCGAGGACTGAAAAAAAGGACTGATGTTGCATCACACTTGCATGTGGAAAAAGAAATGCCTCTAATATTTTGGAAATCTGCTGCAGTTTAAGACTTGGTCACACATAAAAAGGCAATGACTGTCAAAAGCATCCACTTTGCTGTAGGACTAGCAACCTTTTGACAAATTTTCTATAGTCAGTTCTCAAATAAAACTCCCATGCTACTACCCAAACAAATCAGTTCTGACTGATAAGCATGCATTTTTACTATAGCAGAACAATAAAAACTATAAATCTTTCTTACCAAGGCCAATAATGGCTTTTGTCTGTACTTCTTCATCTGAATGCTTTGTGAAATACATCAGCAGTTCAAGTACTTTATCCTTAATGTTAACCTGAGGAAATTAAAATAAAAATAATAGCTATCTGAAGATGAAATAGATGTTTTTAATCTCCTATAAAAAGTACACATATCAAAAAAGAGAAACACAATCTTACTGCATAGCCTCTGCAAAACCAGGTATTTAAAACCCAAAAAGGTATACCATATGCATTATGAAAGAACACACAGGTTTGAAGGACTAGGAATAATATGCTTTCAAATTAAAGTGGAACATTCAATATAACTAAGACATGGAGACCAATACAAGTTATTTTACCTTACTGTTGCCCTTAAAATCTTCTTGATCAAAATCAAAATGCCGACACAGTGCTCCAACAGTGAAAAGTGATCTAAGGAGTGCTGGTTTATTGGCAGTAAGTATTGTATTGTTGGGGTCTTCTTGATGTTGGCTTTTTAATTTTGAAAGTGCACCTACAGTAAAATAAGAGTTTCAATGATGGTGCATCCGTAAGACTTCTAGCCAAAACTGAAAAGTGACTGTTACATGTTGTGATTTTACTTACCATAATATCTATTAAAACAGGCCCAGACAAATTTGTAATTCTGGGTGACCTTGTTCACAACAGCCCCAAGACAACTCACACAATGCTGAACCACCTAGGATGAAAAAAATCCCAAATGATATTAAAACTGAAGGTTTTGTGAGATTATATAGGAAAAAGCTATGCTGAACTAAAATTAGCAATGAACTTAATGTCCATCTCCTAGTCTGCTCTGAAAATCTGCTCAGACTTGTTAAAATACAGCAGCAACACATACAAACTCCAGCAAACGAAGTAGACTGCTTTTTCATGGCTCAGAAGTTATCTTCATTGGACACACTTTCTTGAAGTCAAAACCATGTGTTTCCCAATGTGAAATGGAATCAACTGAATAGTAGCAATAAAAAGCCTACCGTCATGCCATATTTGATGATGAGTTTCATGAGGTCTTCCTCAATAGTGGCAAGGAAGGTCTCACTTGGGTGCTCCATTAGCGGCACTACAAGCTCTAAGATTTTTGCAACATTGCAGATCACCATGAAATCATTCTGGGTCTGAAACAACAAAATTTATAGTATTTAATATTTCTGGATGTGATACCTATAAGCTAAGTATTATTAATATACACCAATATCCAGAAGTCCCAGCTCATGAAAGATAGTTGCTAAAGATGTAAAGGAATATTTGTGATTTACACCTGCTTTTAAACTGCACATTGTTATGAAATACAGTTCTGTTTTCCATGGTACTTCTAGAAAAAAGAAAAAAAAATCTATACAAGCAGTTCACCTCTCATCAAGGCTGTGACAGACCTAAAAACTTTTGGTCCTGATAATTTTAAGGCCTACAATACATCTAGGAACTCTTACTGAAACATGCACACTAGAGAACACATCACACCTGGAAACAAGAAACAAGCAACAAAATGAAGTGGCGCTATGACTCCATGTGCCTTAAACAAAATAGGTAATAACGTCCACAAATGTAGCAATAACATTAAAATTATTACTGGTATGCATTACCATGACTGTGAAAGAAAAAATAAATACCTATATTTTAAGTGAAGTCTTTATGGAAAACATTTATCTATTAAAAATACATCCTGCTAGAAGTTGACTTTCTTTGACAAATTAAGCTCACTAACCAGTATAGGATAGTTCCCAAAATGTTATCAAGCTATTTAACATATTCAAGTTGACAGTGGTAATTCCAAAATTCATCTCAGCCTGTGTAAATACAAAACTGATGTAACCCACTAAATGGGTTGCAGCAAGTAAATAATCAGATAACCCTTTCATGTACTGTTTGCTCAGAAGCAGCTCTAGAAGTCTGTTGTAACAAAGTTCCTAGAGAACACTCTGAGGCTGAACTGGGAAAATGTTAGGCTATAGGCATATTCAAAGCTGCTATCAATTACTCTTGAGCCCACCCTGTGCAGCTGACCTACCATAATGGATTGCTGCCACCCAATCATCCTCCTCCTTGAATGACAGCTGCATGATCCTGCCAGATCAGGGGTTGATCATAACCTTCACTGAGCCAACAGTACGTAACAAAATAGCAGGAAGTGCTGCAGTGTTTCAGACTTAAGATTCTTGTTAAATATGAACTATTTTTAAGACTGTGATTATAAAACAAAACCATTTTAAGGAATTATTTCAGGACAGGCAAAAAACCTGTTGTCTTAGTCCTAAAGAGAAAGAGGCAACAAAGCTTTCAGTTTTGTTTGGCTGCAAGACATGGTGGTTGAGGGTGAGGAACAGCATCTTAGAAGCTACAGAGATCATCAAAAGGACCTAGTATCTTCGGAAGCTATCATGCCCATGAAATGAAAAGGCGACTCAATTTTTTCTTTTCCTACCTTCAGTTTCATCAAGTATACAAAACAGCCATTCATTTCCATGCTTAATTAACTGGGGAAAAGAAAAAAATGATTTTCTCTACTTACGCTACATTTAGTGGTCAGGTATGGCTGCATGGTCATGGCATGTTTGACCATTAGCTGGGGCCTGATTTTGCTGAACAAGAACAAAGTGGTTATGCAAGCAACCAAGCGACCAGAATTCACACCTTTGTTGTCAGAATCTGCAAAAGATCAGAAAATAAATAAAAGGTTATTAAGTCCAAGAAATGTTTGAGCAATGAAAAACATATGGTTTAAAAATAATTCAGATGTCTCTTTCAGTGCACCTCTTTCAAGACCAATACAGAATATTCTTATTAGATTAGAAATGAGAATGCAGTATTTTAACATTTGTATGTGATGACAAAAAATTGAAAAATGAAACAGAGATGCTTCAAGGATACCACTAGCTTTTAAACTATGTATTGTAAAACCATAAAGAACACAGATCCAGACAACGATTACAGTTACAACTGTAGAATATACTGATGTGAATAAAACTTGCCAGGTTTGGTTTGGTTTTAGCGATCTAGAAGTTTGAACAAGCTAATTTAAAATTAGTTCTGCATTTGTGGTTAGCTAGTGAAAATTAGGAAAGCATGATTATCCTCATAATATCATAATGAACTTGAAAACAATAATTAATTACCATTAGTTTTGTAACAGGAATTCTGCAGCTAACTTTTTGCAACAGTAATTTGAACAACCACTGTTATTCAAAGGAGTTTAGCTAATGGGTTGCAAATAGTGTTACCTGATAAAGATTCTTCATATTTAAGAATGTGCTCAACCAAATTATCAACAAGCTGAGTACAGGCTTTCTTCACAGGTTTATATGAGGCATCCTCTTCTGACTTTAACAGCTGTATCAGATGAAACAGGAAATTATTTAGTATTAAAGGTGCATTCATTCAGAGTTCTAACAATGATGGTACCATACATTCCAAATTCACTACTTACATTTTGAAGAAGCTGTTCAAACCAATCATACCCTGTATCTCTACAAGCTGCAACCTGAAAACATTTGAGAGTAAATTGGTTAATATAAAAGGAATCTGATTAAAAATTTTTTCACTACCGATTTAACCTTAAAAGACAAATAAGCATGCAAAGATGTATTTTCACATACACTTTGTATAATGAATTTTTATCTCTGTAAATGGGAAACTGTTTTCTCTATTTGAAAAATAGTTCTCACCATTTAAATGACTCCAAATTTCTATTTTGTAAAACACAAAGCTTACATGCTTTACTGGAGATTCCTGGCTCTTATGTTTGGTTTTAGGTAACATTTTGTACAGATTAAAGCACAAATATGAGACATTTTGGTTAGGTTTAACTATATGCTGCTACTAGCAATTCCTGGAAAGTGTCAAATACAATAGCAATTTGTTGTATTTTTAATGAACAAATATTTTATACAACCCAAATAGTGTGCTCCCAGTTATCACTCCCAGCAGATTAGTGAATATTTACAGTTTCCCATGTTCCAATGATTAATAATTCTGGCATATATTCAATCCCAGGAGATACAAAAAGAAAATCATCTGACAAATTACTGTATCCTAAAAAAACTACAGATGGTATTTCAAAGATACAAAAAACTTAACCAAATTTTGCACACAAATTTGTTTTAACATACCACATCAGTGATATTTAATATTTTCCTTGTCATTGCTTCTTTGTCATGGTGTGGAGTTGGAGTAAACCAGAGCTTCTGGAATGTCTCATTTACTAATTTCTGAAAGAAAAGAATATTAGCAGAAATAAACAAACTTATCTTCGTACACTGGTATTGTATCTAATATATCCATACAATCGCTTTGTTCATGGTGCATGTCATTTCATTATTTAATATGAGGCTGTTGTAGTAAATGTTATCTAAGACAAACCCAGATCTATTATTACAGAAGTTACACTGACCTCTAAAGCAAGCTTCAGCAAAA
Organism: Hypotaenidia okinawae; assembly: GCA_027925045.1. Lineage (NCBI taxonomy): Eukaryota > Metazoa > Chordata > Aves > Gruiformes > Rallidae > Hypotaenidia > Hypotaenidia okinawae. Next base: position 17,084,456 of record BSDF01000005.1, on the reverse strand, counting down.
TGATCACTGGGAACTGATGCTACAAAAAATCCTGCATTAATTTTCATTCCTCAAGAAAACACAGTACCCTGAGAACAAGATTATGGTTTCTACTGCAGAATCAACTGCAGATATCAGTTACTTTAGTGTTTTCAAAATACCTGTGACAAGAAGGACCCACCCACTGGAAGCCACCTACCCATTTGAAGCATGTTTCTTTCCAAAGTTTTTTGTATGGAGGAAAAAAATTGAATAAAATGAGCAAAATTACTCCAAAATGAATTCTAAGGTATACAGTCATAAGAAGCTCTCCTTGTTCATTGGAACATTAGATGTCTCTTTTTTTCTGATGTTATTAGAAAGGTGAGTGAGGGGAAGGAGGAGAGAGAACAAGGTCATCCTCATCTCCAGCAGCACTCTGGGTCCAGCTGTTTGTCTGCTTCTTGACTAACAGTCTTCTCAGAAAGCCACCTGAGATTATTCTGTCTCAACTGGCAAAAATATATGCTGTAGCTATAAGCTTGCAGATTTCAATTCCTACTGAAATTATTATGAGAGTGTTCTTAATTACTCAAAGATTTTAAAATTATCTTGCAAATCAAACAAAGCCGTTGTCAGGTTTATGGCTTAATCTCAGTTTTGTGCCCTTCCGTATATACATGGTATAGATTATGAGCACTTAAATATGATTTTAAGGGGAATAACTGATCCACTGAACATTCAGAATTAATGCAAAATTAGTACAGATGAATGCTTAATATTTTTTATATGCAGAACTTAGAAATATGGCATATATTAACACCAAGTACCTAATTTTGACTTAAAATTTACATGCCAATTTTACTTGTTAGAAAAGATAAGTACCAGAGACACTCTTGCAAGAAGGAAAAAAAAATCTCTGTAACTAAGTAACTTTTAAAAATCTTTTGATTGTCACAAGAACTTCAAGAAAGTAGAAGAACAAAAAGAAAGAAAACAAGTCAGTGAGCATTCTGAAAAGGTAAGATATTTGCTCTCAAAAATTAGAAGTAAATAGAAGTCTTAAATATTATAAAGGAGCAATGCAGTATTTTTTTATTTTGTCAAAATGTAGAAACACTAAAATAACAGTAATTAAAATAGTGAATGATATGTTTCATTCTACCTTAATGCCTTCTTCATCATTGACTCTCCGAATCATTTTCACACACATCTCTGTAATTTTGGGAAATGTTGGTTGTTCAATGCAGATATCCCTAAGTATCTTGATGACTCTTTTTCTGACACTGATACCAGTATCCTGTCAAGAGAAAAAGCATTATGCACTTGAAAACAATTAAGAAAGATTACTTAATTTATGTATTATATGACTTCATATCTGAAGATCATCCATTCTGCCTTGCAAAATTTATTTAGAAATGGAGTGCCTTTATACAAAAGGTCACCATAACTTTATTTGCAACAATTACAAAGGTTCTGACAAAGTCCCCAGAATGCTGAAACTCTTCCTTCATTCGTAACCCCCCATCTAAAAGTTCATCATGCTGCAAATGTATAATTCCACTTCTTAATTACAGAGTTTACAAGCTAGATGAGATGATGATTTAGCCACTTTACTGGAACACACAAGGTTCTTGTAGATCTGGTCTGTAACACTTCAAAAGCCTTTAGATAAAGCGTGTGCATAAGATACAAACAGCAATCCTTTCCATTTTCCTAGGCTTCATCTAAGATAATGGATAAGGAACTTCACCTATCACATCATTCAAATCCTGCTGAATCTGAGTATCAGCATGAACTGCTTTATGCATGCTCGTTGGCACATGAAGTTATTTATCTCTAAAACTTTTCACAAGCATGTTTTATCATGTAACTATAGCAAATGAATGGTATTTGACTAAAATCTGACATGGATGCCAACAGCTAGTATTATCTTTCAGTTAAATTAACACTATTTTATCTGAATACTCAAAAAAACCCCCTCACTTTTTCCACAAAAACACTACTAAGTTTTTAAAACACTGAAAATAGCAAGGAAAAGCAAAGTAGTTTTATTTTTTACCCCTTTTTGATTACAAATTACATCTTTAGATGTAGATGTGTGGTAGATCTTCCTTCATCACCACACTACTGAACTCAATGAATCTTATCTGAGACTTCAGAGATGTGGCTAAATAATGGATTCAAAAGGAATACAGTCCCAATTCTGATGCAGTACCACTTGCTGCATATGTTTATATTTTGGTGTAACAACGTTTCACAGGAAATAAGAGATGCATTGTACCATACTCCCCATTAAAACTGTAAGATACTATTCTTGGGATCATCGTTCGATATTATTAAATGTTCAGTTAAAAACAAGTTCTCCAGTGTAACTTATTTTATCATAAATATCACAAGTCACCATACCAATATCCTTTCAATCAGCATGTCATAATACTGCTCAGCAAGCTGAGGACGACAGAGCACAAATCGGCCAAGCAGCTCCACAGCTGCTTCTCGAACACTAGTGGAGTTATCCATTAACCGTCCATGAACGCCTCGTTGCATATCCAGCTAGAGAGAACAAACGAAACACAGATTCAAAATAAGAAATGAAGATTAATTTCAAGCATGACAAAAGAACGTCTGTTTATGATGGATAATTCTTTATTTACCCTGGCTAGAATACTGGGGTCTACAGCAACAACCTCAGACAAACACTTCATGGCTTTTGTTCGAACAGCAATTGCATTTTCACCAAGTACACGCAGAATCTAGTAAGAGAACAAAAAGAAAGGTTCAGCTGCTTTGGGAAGGTAGCGAACAACATTTAACAGGAAAGATGTAGCAGAACAACATGCAAACAATTTTACTAAAATAAGAGTCTACTAAAAGTTGAATCTATCTTCTCAGACAGTAAAAAGGTGCACGCAAGTGATGTTACACGACACTGAAAACTGAGCACATGTATTTACTAGTATTTGCCACGTGTCTTAAGACTGTTCCAAATAATATATACACATCATCTGTATGTTCACCTTAAGTCCCTTCATTTTAAAATCTACTGTCTTTCAGTTGTGGCATTCAGCATGGTTTTTTTAACCAGAGAGCTGAAATTGGGCACTACAATTTTAAGAATGGCTCTGTATGCAGATCAATATAAGTAAAACAACATGAACTAGTGCTGAAATTCATAAATGCAGGCATACCAAAATGCTCTTCTCACTAATTTTTTGCAGCAAATAAATGACACTGCCCTAACAACATCATCTAAAGTAACAGAAATGTGCACTGAAAGGAGCTGACCAGGCTGGCTTGTGTTTTTGTATCATACTAAACTCAATTTCAGAACTTAGTATTACCAAATGAGCATGTATCTTACAGAAACGGTGATAATTAAGTCAACATCTTGTAATTATCTTCTTACTGTGTACACCCAATTATAATGATTTTGGACTAATAAAATAATGTATGTACATATGAAATGCATGAAACAAAAAGAAACTTAATCACTTGTGTCATCAATAGAGAATATGAAAGGCACATGGTGCTATCATAATCTATGAAATACCTGTGCTCAATAATGAACAGATAAGGTGTACTACAAAGTAAAATGTCAGAACCAGAAACGATGCTTCAACACATGAAGCCTTCTCACATTGTTTACCTGTGTCAAATAAATATCAAAGCTCTGGGCGAACGGCCTCATAGAGGCCAAGTAACGAACAATCAAACATGCATCTTCGTAGTCCACAGTATCAGAATTCATCCTGCAACAAATTCCACATGTTAATTATGATGTTTATAGAAACTACTTAATCAAACGCGTGGTTAATAAAGAAGTAAGTGGTACTGAAACATACTTCAATGTACTGAACTGAGATGGTGCAGTTTTAATGATGCTGCGAAGGAACTTTTTGCGACTTTCTGCTCTGTGCATGATTTGTCCTGTGGTCTCAACATCTTTTGCATGATGAGTTCCGTCAGATGAATCCTCATCCTTCTGAGATTTAATTGCTTTCTCTGTCTCCATAGTTGTATCACGGAACCACTGAGCTATATAAAACTTCCGAGAAAACTGCAGAAATAGAGCACAATGCACAGAAAAGAACAACAACAGATACCGAAGAGGAAAATTAACAGATTTATAATGAAATTAAGTGAATCTAATGTATGAACAATACTTTGATAAACAAAATCAGCAGCATGTTAGGATGACAATTTAATTGAAGCACTAATATGCATAACTGAAAATAATTTTGTTCAGCACACGTTACTGAAATTATCTTTATATACACTTGACACCAGAAAGCTGAAATTTACCACTAATGATGCATCAGTTTCTGTGTTCTCATCCAGGTAATCTAGCAAAGCCTTTTGCAGCTGCTGAATTTCATCTTCTCCGCCTGAAACCTGTTCCCAATGTAAAGATAGTTATAAAAAGGGATATTTAGCAAAGTGGTAATTATCATCTGATGATATGTGTGTTTACATATAAAATATATGGAAGTCAGTTATTTTGATAACTGCAGAACATTAACTATTTTTTAACCAAACACTTATAAACTGCACAGTGATTAAAACCAAGTGTAGCTCTAAAGTCTAAAAACCATTAAGAGCAGAATTAGACTGTTTTTTTAAAATAGAGTGGTTTGAATAATTCTCATTTTATGATCTGGTGTGAAGACTTTCTGACATGGAGGAAAAAATAAAGGCTGAAATCACATGTAGCAGACTGACAAGTTTTAACCTATAGAAGTCACTATAAGATATGTATAATATATATTGAACAGCTAAACAGTGACTTCTCAGGTGAACAAGGGATAAAAGGCAAAATATTTGGTATGATTATTTTCAGGTGTAAAGCATCCATACAAAGTGCAGCAAGTGTGCTCAAACTAGGAAAGAACTTAGTTTGTTACCAAACACCTCTGATCTCCAGCACTGAAGAACCATGCTCTCTGAGATTCAACATTTCTGACAGTCAAAAAGCTGGAGAACAAACTTACTTTATAAAAATCTACAAATAGGGCAATATTGATTTTCCTTTGAAGCACTTTTAAGATGCTCAAAATATTATATATATAAACTATGAATACAAATGCTGGAGACAATATTTCAGATTTGTAATATATAAGCTATTTTATTGTTAAGAACAAAATGTATTTTTTTCAAGAGCCTATTTAACAGGAAATCTTTGTATTCCCTGTGTATGTAAGATGTATGGAGGACAAGGATGTGATTTAAAACAGCCAGCATGGCTTCAGCAAAAGCAAGTCCTGCCCAACCAACCTAATGGCCTTCTATGGCGGAGTGACTGTATGAGTGGATAAGGGAGGAGATCTCATATCTGGACTTTTGTTGTAAGGGCTTTGACACAGTCCTCCACAACACCCTTCTCTCTAAATTGAAAAAAGATAGATTTGATAGAGTCTTCAGTGGATAAGGAATTGGCTGGATGATCCCACATGGTAGCGGTGAATGTCCAGATAGAGATGATTCATGAGCGGTATCCCTCCGCTGTCCATATTGGGACCAGTAATGTCTCACACTTTCATCAGTGACAGAGACAGTGGGATTGAGTGCACTCTCATAAAGTCTGGAAATTACTCCAATCTGAGTGGTGCAGTGGACATACCTGAGGCACAGGATGCCATCCAGAGGGACACTGACAGGCTTGAGAAGTGAGCCTGTGTGAACTGCATGAGAGCAAGAGCAAGATCCTGCATACGGGTGAGGGCAACTGAAACAGTATCCGAAACAGGCAGGGAGATGAGGGTATTGAGAGTAGCCCCACAGAGGAGGGCTTGGGGACACTGGATTATTCTTTTTTCCAAAATGAATCTTGTCACTAGTACAGCACATAATGTACCTTGCAAACATCAGCAAATGGAGAAAGGTAAAGTCCAGAACATCAGTGTATCATGAGGTAAATTAGTGAAAAACTTGTATAAGTGTTCAAATCAACTTGATAAAGTATGACAGATTTCTATGAAAAAAACCCAATCTGCTTAAAAATGTCAAAACAGAACAAGTTTTCTCCTAAATCTAATTCTACGGGTCATGAGTCCAAACCACAGTAGAGAGTGTTATAAGCATTCAACAATCCATGGGGAATATTCCAGTAATGGTATCGGAACATAGAGAAAAACAGAACACAACTCAAGTATTCAATTCAGCAGGAAAGAAAAATCTGTAGATATGTAAGTTCATTTATAAATGGAAACAATAATTTTAAGTTTCTGATGACAACAGCTGAGTATTTCTACCAATGGAACTTTTTTTCTTGCCATTTCAACAGCAAATTGAAGCTTAGCTGTCACATACACATTTCCAAGTACTTCCCTGTTCCTATGTTACAAATCATTTATAAACACACTGTCTACCATGACTGACCGTACAGAAACAGACACACCTTCTGCAATGCAAGGGTGGTACTGGTGGTACAAGGATATACTCAATATCACTGAAGTTAAGCTTCCTGATTAACTGAAAAAAATATTCTGGCACTCAATTGCCCACGGCAATTGTATTTTCTGCAATGTCAATACCTACTAGCTGCCTTATCCTGCAAAAACCCCAAACCAAAAATTCAGGTCACTGCTCAAGTATGCAGCTTTATAGAATGTCTTCCAATAATATAAGAACTTCTGAAGATAAGGAAAGAGAAAGAGATTCTTCTAAACTATTCTTATACAAAGTCTAATGTAGAATTGCCAGAATCATTACCAACAGAGAATTATAATCCCTTAACACATAAATTACACTAAGACACTAAAATTTGACATTATATGTTGTAGAATATTCTAACCACAAAAGTTATGGGAGTAGATGAATTTTGACTCCATTTGAATGCCTGTAACGTGAGAAGGCTTTCCTTCAACATATATCTGACACAAGTCATTATAAAGTACATGTATTACATCTTTTCAGGTAACAAAGTGACTTCAATCACCCCAATACCTGTTGGAGAGACAACAAGCAATCCAGGAGGTTCCTGGATTGTGCTGATGATATGTTCCTCCTCCAGGTTATACAGGAGCCAATGAGGAGTGCTGCCCTACTGGACCTTGTTCTCACCAATGAGGAGGGGCTAGTGGGGAATGTGAAGCTGAAGGGCAGCCTTGGATGCTGTGATCATGAAATGGTGGAGTTTCAGATCCTCAGGGCAGGGAGGAGGGTGCACAGCAAGCTCGCTACCCTAGAATGCAGGAAAGCAGACTTTGGCCTCTTCATGGATCTGCTTGGTAGATAACTATGGGACAAAGCCCTGGAGGGTAAAGTGGCCCAAGACAGCTGGCTAGTATTCAAGGATCACTTCCTTCCAAGCCCAGAAGCTATTCATTCCAACAAAGAGGAAGTCAGGCAAAATGTCCTGGAGGCATGCATGGAGGTCCTGGGTAAACTCAAACACAAAAAGAAAGCCTGCAGAGGGTGGAAGCAAGGGCAGGTACCCTGAGATGAGTACAGAGAAACTGTATGAACAGCCAGGGATCAGGTTAGAAAAGCTAAAGCCCTGATAGTACTCAATCTGGCCAGGGACATCAAGGGCAACAAGGAAAGTTTTTACAAGTACATCAAAGATAAAGGATCAGGGGAAATGTGGGCCCTCTCTGGAACGAAACAGGAGTCCTGGTTACCTGGGATATGGAGGAGACTGAGGTACTTGATGACTATTTTGCCTTAGTTTTCACTGCCAAGAGCTCTAGCCACACTACCCAAGTTGCAAAGGGCAAAGGCAGGGACTGGGGGTGTGAGAAACTGCCCACTGGATGAGAAGTTCAGGTTCAAGAACACCTAAAGAACCTGAAGGTGCACAAGTCCATGGGTCCTGATGAGATGCATCCGTGTGTCCTGAAGGAACTAGCAGATAAAGTGGTCAAGCCATGTTGTCCTGAAGGAACTAGCAGATAAAGTGGTCAAGCCATGCCCTATCGTATTTGAGAGGTCCTGGTAGCTTGGTGAAGTTTCCACTGACTGGAAAAGGGGACAAATAACGCCTATTTTTAATAAGGGAAAAAAGGAAGGCCCGGAGAACTACAGAGCAAAAAGTGACACCTCTGTGCCTGGCAAGATCTGAGATTTTCTCATCATAGTATGTAGTATATAGAGCCTAAGTGCATACACTGCTTTGCTAATTGTTGCTGCCCTTGCAGTTTTGGAGCAGCATTAGAAGAAATGCAAATACATGCACTCTCTAATGAAAGATACATAGAAGTCCAGTTTATGAAAAAAAAAAAGAAGCCCTAACAGTTTAACTTTCTAAAGCTTGTATGAGTGCCAGACACTGCTACCACTTTGCAATAGCAAATGCAGGTACATACAACAAGCCAAGTGTTGCTCCACTATTTCCTCTGTATTTTCACAAGAAAACTCGCTTAACCGCTGTAATTAACCACTTCATATAATCTCCACAGAGAAGGTGCTAACAAAAGTGATACTTATAAATTAGAAGTGTATTTCAATCAGATACCTGAATGAAAACTCATTATTCACAACGCCAGTTTTTCAAACACCTTTAAAATTTTCAAGTATTTGAATGGATACATCTCAATCCAGCTGACAAAGGAACTCTAACACACCTGTTTGAGTATTCTGGCTATAGATCCTTGATCCATTTTGCTAGTGACTGCATCTTTCCTCAATCTTGCAGCTACGGTTCCGAGATAGTCAAGCGATGCAACTCTTAATGCCATTTCTGTAGATTTGTTACTGAACTGGTGAACCTAAGACAAAAAGAATAAACTATTAAAAACAAATATTTATTTCTGTAACTGTGATTCTTCCCACAAGACATCACTCATTAAAAATTCCACATAACTTCCATGCTGTATAAACTTATTTAATTTACTATTACATCACAGATATACTACTTACTTTACATTAATTATTTTTCCTTTATTAGGTCTTTCTCCTCTCCCTCATGAATAAACTAATTAGTTTTTTATTTTATGAAAATATATACTTTAAACTGGACAACTAGAGCAGCAAATATCCTTTGCAATATCACAGATCATAAGCACCATAAATAATTTCCTCATTATTCACACAAGTATAAAGCTCCATTTTACCAGGAACAAGACTGTAAAATATTTTACCAGGAGAAAGTCCAACATACTTTGCTAATTATACTGTAGTGCTTAAAACTCTCAAAAACTAAATCAACAAAAATATTGACATTCTGTAAAATAGCGTAAGTAATTGCTATAATTGGCAAAACAAAACCCTACTTATTTTTTTTCAGGTTCTGTGCTAGAAGAAGATATTCAACATGAATAATTACAGCTATTAGTCTGATTTTAATTAAACCCAATACGGTGGTATATTATCATGTTGAAAATTTCATAGCATAGCGGAAGCAGACTGACATAAGAAACTGTTTACAGATGATCTTTAACAGATTTTATTATCTATGCATTACATAGCAGTGATACAATTAAGAAAATTCTTAAATGCTGCATGTACATCAATAATCAGCATTCCTGTAGTAGTTTCAGCTGAAATAGACGTTTTCATCACAATAAGAAACAAATTAATTCAATACTTAAATATAAGAATCCCTTACCAATAGCCTTCCTAATAAGCTAAGTAGCAACTCTGCTGCAGGCCATTCTGGTTTATTGACTGTGGAAAGAAGATCTTGAATGAAGTTCTCAAACAGTGGCCTGTAATCTTCTTCCCCTTGTTTACTGCCACACCTGTTTGTAAGAAAAGTTCACTTCATAAGCAAATTTAAGAGCCATTTAAGCTTTTCTTCTAATGTAAACGTAAGTAATGTTTAATCAGAAAAAGTTTTATGAGAATTAAAAAAAGATGTGAAATACAATCAGAAAATGTTTTATTAATTTACAGAGAAGTAGCTTAAAGAGTTATGACTCCATGTCTGCATTACCTTGGATGCACAAAGTAGGTAAAAACTGTAAAGCTCAAGCTGGAGTGGAGTATTTAGAAGGTGTATCTATACTCCTGTGACAGTGAGGAGACATCATGCATAATGCTCCACAAAGGTTGGGAGTGGAATATGAAAAAATAAAAAGACAAAATACCTACCTGGTAACTGTTTTGCTTTTATGTGGCATCCCTATCTCTAATGTTACCAGAAGAATGCAGAGGTTGTTAGATGCCTTTCAGATTAAGAGCAAAAATTAAGCCCAGGACTTAAAGTCCTAGAAATCATTTGATTATTCAGGTAAATGTTGAGCTACTGACATTCCTAACTTTAGATAGTAGGATTTAATCTTTAGGGTTTTTTATATTCCTGTCATTCTAATGACTGAATGAATATGGTTTCTCTGCTTAAATATTTGCTCAGCCGTCTATTCCATGCTTCAGATAAGTAACTGACCCCTAATAAAAGGATCCTATGTGAAGTATAAAACAGATTCTTAAATGTATAAAGAACTCTGCAGAATTCTTGTTCCACAGAATTTTTTGTCCAGACAGGTAACTCTCTAAGGCATCTATAAAGAATATAGTTATAAATAATTTTATGAGTAGGTATTTAGCATTGCAAAGTGGTTAGGTTTGTCTTAAGATATGATGGAGTATTTGGAGTTGTTTCTGTCAACATGCTAAAGATTACATAGGTACTTACTTCTTAAGGAAAATAGAAAGGAAGTTTTGTGCTGTTCTCATGGCTGTTTCATACGAGTTAGTAATAAGCACGTCTTGATCCACCTAAAAATAACAAGATATATTTGTCTTATTTAGCTTACCAGAAATATGATTTCCAGATCAGCATTTCTCATGCATCAAATAATTACAGCAGACATTAAAATGACATTTGATTACTACAGCACCATAATAAATACTATACCTACAAACATAGAAAGTCATTCCTGCACAAAAAAACCCCTACAGCTTTATTGAAAGAAAAAAGAAAATCTTACTTTCTTGTTTGATTCCTCCTCTGAATTAGAGTCTTTTTCTGCTGATGGTAAGTGCACCACACATTGAATAAGTTGCAGAACTAGTGCTGTGACCATCTGAATATACATAGGCTCTCCATCAGTGTCACTGCTATTTAACCTGTTAATATGAAAAGACAGCATTAAAATTAAAAAAGACAAAGCAAGCCAACAATTTTTATCCTAATTAATACGGATATGAAGTTACTACCATAGCTAGAAATCTGTGTGCTAGACATTTTTTCTAGTGATATGCTTCTCTCTTATCCAGTGTAACATTTGGTCTAACAAAAACAGTATTATCACAGAACATCAGGAGTTGGAAGGGACCTTGAAAGATCATCTAGTCCAAAATTATTCTCAGGCAAAGAACTGAAACAGCCCACAGATAAGCTACAAGAGTATGCATGAAGTTCAGCAGCTAAAAGAGCTACACGAATTTTTAATAAATTAAACATTTACATGGTAAGTCACTTACTAATAGGTTTTGTTATGTATAATGCCATATTAATTTCCAACACAACACAAAATACACCAAACTGTTGCCCTAATAATGTCTATATTATGTAATGTATATGAAGTGTGCACAACAGCAACAGAAAATAGTGACTATGACCTGGGCTGACTTCTACAAGAGTTACACTTATGGTAATCAGAGGTAGCGTAACAGATTATGAACTTCAGCATCCAAGTGTCTTGGAGTATATCTTAAGTCTGTCTTTAAATTGTTAATTGATTTCCTTGTGGGAAGAGTGCTCTGAACACGTCTGCAAAGAAATTCAGCCAGAATTTTCCTACTAAGTTCTAGCAATAAAAAAATATGTAACTCCATGCAGATGGAACCAAAGAATTTTCCAACAAAATAACTCAGAATGCACACTAGCATTACAGTCATTTACTTCCTTAATGAGACAAGTACTAAGATATTTTAACTATTTTTGTAAGCAGGAACAAATATGATGGTATGAGAAACAGTGATTATTACAAGACATTAGTCAAGCAGTTCTGCTCTCAATGTTTCGAAATACCAACCTCTAAAAAAGGGCAGCTTGTGGAGCTGTGGATTTTTAAAGTAGTAGTAAATAGTGAAGCTTAAAGTCCTACATCTGCAAAAGAGGAAATGCTACTGTCTACAAGTTATTAATGCACGTCAGAAATTACCTGAAGTTTCTCAAGCTCCTCTTGCTAGTTGGCAGTCTCGCAAGGGAAGTGAAGATTTCTTCCAGTATTAACTGTCTGTGTTTTTCATACCTGGAGAACACCTATTTAACAGTTATAGGATTGTTAGAAAATGATTATTACATAAAATATCACTTGCTAAAAATTACTTATAGAAACACTTTACACGACACCTAAACTACAATGAACATATACTCTCTCATGCATTACTTATTTTTCCAAAGAATTAATTATAATTAGATAATCACTAATTCATATTTTGTAGTAATTTTAAAAAACATAATTGTTTTTTGAAGATCTAAAAAAAGTCCTGTCAGTGGTAGAAAGCACTATACCAGAAAGTCAAATAGTGTGATGCTGTATGTTCAGACTCCAGTACAGAGCAAAACTCTGTGGTAGCAAAAAATTATGTGAACATATGTATGGTTTTAGAGCACATTTGAGAAATCAGTTTTACTTCACATCCTAAGCTTTAGTGTTTGTCTGACAATACATGATCTTTCAATTTACAGGGTCAGGACTGTAGATTTTGCCTCTCCTTTTGTTTCAGCAGAATACTGGAGTATTTAATCCTTGCAAAGTGGAAAACTCCCACTTGATCAAGCATATCTGTGCTGTGCGGCATTCTTCCTGGAATAATATTTTACCTGCTCCTGTAATTTTTCACATAGACACCTCTTTTGAGGAAAAGATTGTATTCTATTACAAAGAAATAACTTACAAGTTCTATACTTTGTTCTATTGCATAAATTCAAATCTTATTATAGGAAATAAGGAAAACCACACTGGTAAGAAAGGACAGGTAAGAGGAAGGGGTTTGTGCTTACACTTCAAACATCATCAAATTTAAGAAGTTCCTTGCTTAAGTAGAATGTTTCATCCCATAGAGTACTCTGCAAATACGTACAGCTCAGGTGGATTTAATACCATTCCTAGGTTACATTACCGAATTGTAAACACACCCAAGAATAAAATCAGTTTTAAACCCCACCTTTACCAGAGACAAAATACAGTCTATGTAAATACCGCAATAACTCTCAGAAGTAGAGGAACATGAAACGACCAATTAAGAAGTACTTACTGCAGTTACTAATTTGATGGCACATAACTGTAGTTCACTGACATTTTCTACAAAGAAAGGTGTTATCCCCATAGACGATACCTATCAAGGGAATGAAATTACTCTAAGTATGTTCGACTAGTAAGTTCGTATTTATGCAATTTCACAGGTAGGTTATTCATTCAACAAGTAAGGGATTCAATAAGTGTTATTGAATAGTATTCATATGTAATGTTAACATGTAAATAACATGTAATATTAATAAGTAATAGCAAGATGTATTATTTCATATTATTCATATGACTCTATGGTTATTTGCAAATCATAGAATGGTCTGGGTTGGAAGGGACCCCGAGGATCAGAGAGTTCCAACCCTCCTGCCACAGGCAGGGCCACCAACCTCCAGGCCTGGAGCTACACAAGGTTGGCCAGGGCCCCATCCAACCTGGCCTGGAACACCCTCAGGGATGGGGCATCCACCACCTCTCTGGGTCATCTGTTTCAGCATCTCACCACTCTCTCTGTGAAAAGCTTCCCCCAATAACTAATCTAAACCCTCCTGCCTTTAGCTTTAATCCATTAAATATCTAATCTACACCTTCCCTCCTTTAGTGTTAATCCATTCCCCCTTGTCCTGCCATTATCTACCCTAAATAAAGCTATTTGTAAGTGACAGCAAATAAGCTATCAAAGCATATTATTGCACAAGTCTGATGAGGAGCAGCTGAGGGAACTGGGAGTGCTTATCCTGGACAAAAGGAGGTTGAGGAGAGATACTCTCATTCTCTACAAGTACCCAAAAGAAGGCTGTAGCCAGGTGGTTGGTGGTCTCTTCTTCTAAGTAAGAAGTGATATGACAAGAGGAAAAATTCTTAAAATGCAAAAGGGGAGGTTTACGTTGGATATTAGGAACAACTTCTTCACCAAAAGGGTTATTGAGCATTGGATCAGGCTGCCCAGGGAAGTGATAGTGTCATGATCCTTGGAGGTATTTGAAAGACACGTAAGCACTATGGGATGTAGTTTAGAGTTGGACTTGGGAGTGTTAGTTTAAAAGTTGCACTCTATGATCTTAAGAGTCTTTTCCAATCTAAGTGATTCTATGGCTCTGTATTAGAACACAACAAGTTAAACTTTTCTTAAAAAAGAAAAGCCAATAATGAACTCAAAATTATATGCTCGTCTCCTGCAGATTACCTACTACAAAAAGTTTGTACTGATTTCACTGAGACAATCATACTTTACATTCTATGAAAAGAAAACCAAACAAACGTTCTCAGACACAAAATCTGATAAAGCTTACCTGAAGAATAGTTGTATCAGTAAGAAGTTGTATCTCCAGTAACTCTGACAGGCTGCTGACAATATCACAAACTTTGTTATACAACATCACTATCACTCTTTGCTTGTGGGTGGAACACTTGGCACGTTTTGCTTTTGAACTTAAAACACCACCTGGAAAATAGAAATTATTCTCATTGATTTTTTCAATGTTTCATACAAAACATTAGAAAAATTATCTTCCTCAGCACGTGTCCCCAAAAACTGCAAATCTACTACTGCGTTGTAAAAGCAATGACTTACAGCAGAGAAACTGTGAAGCAAAAATTTCAGAGTAACGTTTCATAGTTGTTCTAAATACTGGAGCCATAGTTTTAAAAAAGTTTCTTGAAGCTGGACAGCTACATCTAAAGGTATGCCTTTGACAACAAAACTAAATGCTAAATATTAAGTTATAAAATAACAATTCTAACTATAAAATAACTTATTCCTACATATAACTATAGAGTTAAAATGCCTTATCTCAATACTTTACATTGACGTAATTGCAGTGAACAAAGATACTGTGTGACTAAATTATTCAGAGTATGAATTTCATTCTTTTTTTTTTACTCTACATTTCACCACTCTCAAACTAGTAAAAAGTGTTATTTCAGGATGCTGTACATGATATGGAAGAACTATCAGTATAAGAGTTGCACATAAAAAATCCTACTCCAAAAAGTGCAATCACTTGTGTAGTTATACACTAGATTATATTTTGGTATTTTATAAAGTGGAACAATTTTTTATTTAAAAAATTAAAATTTTTAGCATACTAACCACCATGAGGATCCACTCTATACACAGGATCATACTGAGGATAGAGAGTGTTCTGCAAGTGAAATTTTGTGTATTGAATAACTCTTTCTATTACGTCCTCAATATATACAGCTTTAGGCATGTTTGGTGAAGTCATAATATTGATAGCAGTAAGACAAGCATCAGCAGATTTTGTCACTCTTTCCATAATAAGATCTCTCCATAATCTTTCCTCGTCTTCAGTGTCGTTGTTCTGTAACAGGAAAGAAAAATGGGATAGTGTGAACAAGTCAAATTTTCATCCTTACCAAGCAAAAAATAGTAACGTTACCTTAATGTACTTACACATGCATAATGAAATGTTGTATTTCCTTTTTGATACAAAATTAGTTTGTTTTACTAGCAACAAATTCTCACTGTATTCTTCTGCTAGAACATAAAGAAGCTTTCCGTGTATCACTGGGAAGCACTATGAGGACAGACTGACCTGTAGTCTACTTAAGACTGATTTACCTCAAGCAAAACAAACTCTTCCATGAAGTGTTTTCTTCAATGGCCTGTGCTCACCAGTTGATCAGCCTGGTTTTGCCACTAGAGGGAATTCTTACACAAAAAGACTGTTACAAGTCACATGAAACTTTTAAGTACTTGTACGACTTCCTCTGCTTCACAGACCAACCCATCTATAACGAATGGATTTACTTAAATATTGTAATTACATTATTCATGGCAAAACCAGGTGAAGTTTTCACAGCTTTTCTGGTACAGATATAGCCTACAGAAAAAATTAATCTTCCCTGCCTGTATGACACCAGTTTAACACAGTTGACTTTCCTTATAAATATAAGAGGTAAAAGTTCTGAAACAGTATCACAGGGTACTTCATCTCGTTGTAAAATGAACAGGAATTTCCAAATCAAGAGATCCCTGTAAATTTCATGCGCAGAATATCTTTAGGTCATTTTTTCCTTACACAAATGAGGCTCTAAAAACCACCAAATACTTTTAAATATTTTCTAACATTTTTGGTCAGTAATCTTTGAAATAAGAATATGCAAGTGCATTCGGACTGAAAAATATCCTGACGTGGAGGTAGGATATTTTCACTGCACTGTCCAAGAAGTAAGCTTACTCTTCAGGAGAAGAATTCTTTGCCATAATGATTTGCTTTGCGCTTAATAGGTTTTAAGAAAAATTTAAAACTTGTTTGGCTAAAAATTGTCCTTTCTTTATATTGAAACTTTGTCTTGAAATTGCAATCAATGGACAATTTCATTAACTGCTTAATAATCTTGAGCCTTACTATAAAAAGCTTAAAGAAAAATCTCACTTTAAAACCATTAGTATGAAGACTTTTCACTTATTTTTCATATTGCTAAAGGCATTCAGAACCGTTATACACTGAAACTTTGAAAACTCTTTAATAGATGAAAGTACTTAGGTACAAATGATGTGTCTCTGGTTGCCATTTGCAAGTTCAAATTCCTCCTTTCAAATGTAAATAATTACACTCTATTTTGCAGATCAAGGTGGGTTTTTTCTGTTAGCACTCAAGAACTCTATCTCTCTAGAATATTGTTTTGACCAGAGAGTGGAGAAACAAACAAATAAATATATATGTGAAAACTCCAAACTTTTGTAACATCTCCAAATCCTCATGTATTTTTAGGTATATTGGGGGAAAAAAGTCTTAAACTTCCTGTTGATTTTATGTTGACAACTTTAACTTTGCAGTGTAAGAACAGACCTAAACAAACACTTCCTCCTATCTTAATGCTCAGGATACTCTCTACATGACAGCTGCAGTACTTCTTTCATTGCATAAGGGATGTTTTATGGACAAATAGCAAAGTAGCAAAGAAATGCCTATGAGTGCAAATTACACCAATTATCATTAATACTTCAAGATGAAACTAATACTTAAAATGGAAGCAAAAGAAAACTCAACCTAATAATTATCAGTACTACAGAAAAATATTTAGTACTGTAAAAATAATCAACTTAATTTTTCTTCAAATCATAACATTCATCAATCTCAATCATATAGAAATTCCTTTCACACACAATACTTGAAACTATCACTCAAGTGAAGAAAATACACACTGTTGTGAAATTATGTAATTTGAAACTCACATGGTTAAGTAACGTAGAAAGCTTTGATCCATCTTGAATATTCTTCTCCAAAATATTCAGAACTTTTACTGTTTTATCAGTTGAGAGCTAAAACACAAGAAGAAATATATCAAAAAAAGATATCAAACAACTGCAGGAACACAAAGGCTTCCAAACTGGTGAAAAGAATATCCATGGATGAAGGACAGAGTTTGCTACAGAATCTGAAACACTTAAGATTGTAAGCAGTTTGAGAGAAGGATTGGATCTGGACTTCTCTGGTTTCTGACACTGCATAATTGAGAATGCTGGTAATATAACTAGACTAGGTAAAATAGACTCTCAGATTGCATTTTCAACCAGCAAAATCCAAATAAATACATTCCAAAACTGCATATCTGATGTTAATGTGCTATAGTTATTTACTTTTATAGTTATTACAGAAATCAAATCCAAGTATCAATCACAAATTTTAAGTAACGATACAGAAGTTTATTAG
This sequence comes from Hypotaenidia okinawae, assembly GCA_027925045.1. Taxonomy (NCBI): domain Eukaryota; kingdom Metazoa; phylum Chordata; class Aves; order Gruiformes; family Rallidae; genus Hypotaenidia; species Hypotaenidia okinawae. The sequence continues at coordinate 17,066,677 of BSDF01000005.1, read as the reverse complement.
AAGAAACTCCAAATTCCATGAACAGAGAAAAAAACCAACTCCCTGATACTTGAGAGCAAATAACAAGGAAATGTGTTCTTACTATTAGCATCAAGAACTAGCAAGTTGCAAAAAGTAACTTAAACTAAATAGTATTTAGAATATGCTAAACTCAAGAAGAACCAGTTTCTTTCATCCAGATGCTACTGGCATTCACCTTTAGAAACAACAAAATTCTGATTTTACATATGTTAGAAGTTAAGGATTAGAATTATCAGGAAAGAGACACTCAAGTTCAGAAGCTACAAAGAAAGGTAGGGAAATTAAAGAAAAGTGCAGGGAAAAAAAATCTGTATTTTGGATTGTTGCAGTTGTGCGTAGTTGGGTGCTGAGAGAGAGACCAGGAGCTGCAGAAAATGGCTGCTGGAATGCTCTACCAGCCAAAAAGTATAAACACCAGGCAATTCAAGGCCAAATAGCTCTGATAGCGCCTCTGAGAACCACATATAGGAGAGAAAGACTCGGAAGTAGCTGCACTTTGCCACCAGAGAACAGAGTGCCAACAAGACCGAAATGCTGGCACATTAAGGGCATTGGGATACCTCTGGAGAAACAACTTGTCCCCGAGAAGGAGGTGATAAAGAGAATAGGGAAGGTGCCTCAATATTTGTATATAATGAATGAGGTGTGTTGAAGCAGCAACAAACTATATAAAAGTAAGCAGCTGTAGGCACAAAAGGCCAGGAAGGGCAGGGGGAGGAGGCACCCCAGGTGCCAGAGAGAAAGATGCCCCTGCAGCCTGTGAAGAAACCCATGGAAGGCAAAGACCCGACCTGCAACCCATGGAGAGGCTCCATGCTGGATGGAGCAGGTGGAGACATAGAGAAGATGCCGTGACTTATGTTGGGATGAGCCCCTGCCAGCACAAGTGACCTACAGAGATGAGTGAGAGAGTTTGCACCGAAAACAGGTTTGCTGGAGGAGGCCTATAGCCCCATGGAGGACTGGGACTGAGAGACACTGTGATTTGTTGCTGCCTGCCAGAGCAGAGATGAAGCCTGGTGGGAAGAGATTTGCCTTGGAGAAAGTTCGTGGAGGACTGGATCTCGTGGGTGAGATCCTATGGTGCAGCAGGGGGAGGGTGTGTGGAATGGATGCCCCCATCCCGGCCGAGAAGGAAACCATCTTGCAAGGGACTGACCAAAGTCCCCATCTCCTAGTCTCTGCCCCCCTGTCCTGTGCTGTGAGCAGGAGAGGGGAAGAAGGGAGCAAAATCATGGCTAAAGGGAAGTCTGCTTTAGAATGGAGGGGTGGGGGGAAGGTGTTACCGAGACCCCCATTTTCCCCAGTCCCTGCCCCTCCTGGGCTGCGACCGGGAGGGAAGAAGGGAGCAAAGCCTGCTGAGGAGGGAGTGTTTACCCGATTGCATTTAAGATTTTTGTTTGCACTCCTGACTCTGGTTTTTCACTGTTTCCTCTTAAGCACAGTGTAATAAATTAGATAACTTTCCCTTCAGCACTCTGTGTTGAGTCTGTTTTGCCCGCGTCATTAACGAGTTTGACTCTTGAGCTGCTTAATATATTTTTTCTCCCCTGTCCAACTAAGAAGGGGAGTAATAGACTGATTTTGGTGGGCGTCTGGCCTTTAGCCAGGGCTAAACCACTACATGGATTAAAGAAAACCCTTCAGAGTGACTGTCACAGTTAAGTGGGTTCTCTGCCACTTCATCAACACAGTAAGTGGTCATGAGCAGGGTTAGATTTTAACATAAGCCAGGAGTTCCAGGAAGAGCATTCTTTCCAGGAGTGTGATATACTTTGCGCCAAGAAGAGTTCCCTTAAACTTAAGACTATGTTGAAGAAACCACAATATACGGTTTACAGAAGATTAATCTTATATCATCTGGGGTGTTAAACCTAAGTTTGAAAGGTCTTTTTGGAGAGATGGAGGAAGCAGGCAATTCAGTGTTATTCTGACTGGGCATGGTACATTTACACCACACTAATGCCAGATACCAGAAAGGATGGATTACTTTTTCTCTTGGCCAGAAGGCTGTGATTTATGGTGGTTACTCAACACCAGCTGTATCTAAAGAGCAAAGCCTGTACGTTGATGTGCTTTTGTGGAAGTAGAGTAATTATTTTGGATTTTGCGGCTCAAGCATGGGTATTACTTGTTGACATATACACAGAGAAGGACCATTCAACAAAAATGTCTCAGCTTGAGAGACAGTAACAGTTAAGATGTGATAATTTTTTATGACTTGCAACTAAGTCAGCAGAAGTACAACTTTTCACAGTATCTGTCACGCGTACACCTGAAGAGTGTGGCATGTTATTACAGGGCACACAGCTTTTATATTCATCAAAATTTTATGTTTAAAAAGAGTTAAAGATTATGAACATGTACCTTATCCATAATGCCCATTGCCTTGATTTTTGCAGATTCACTACCCAACTCACTAAGTTGATGTTTTCCCAGTAGCAACTCCTGTGGAATCTCATCATCATCACCTTTAAAAAAAAATTAACAATCATATTTCAAATTAGACTTAACAGAAATCAGTATTTTGCAGCCGATATGAAAATGACAACTGAAGAAAAAGATCTGATTTTCCAAACTACTAGTATCTAACACTTTCAAATAGTTAGCATCTAATACTCCATCTAATGAAGACCAAGAACTTTTGGATTTGTTGTAACTACAATTTCTTGCTAAATGGCATTTCAGAACCAGTCATGTTTAACCACCTAACATGAGGCATCCATTTCTGAAAAGTGACAAAGCAAACCTTTTTAAGATAGCAAAACCCATTTATTGCAGTTCTGCTATCACTCTTAATAAAACAAATATTAAATGACTGTAGTCCTAATTCTAAGGTTCAAATCTGGGGAAGGGCAATAGATGAAAAACACGTAGGAAATCCAGTACCTTGGGATACACTACAATCTCATCATATTTACCCTTAGAAAAAAACAACCATAGTGTTAACAGAAACAGAAAGAACCAATGACTTCACTTCTAAGTCCAAGGCTGCGTACATTATGGTTTCAAAACCTTTAGTGATGTGTTCATTATGCTCCTCTCCTTGTACTAATCCTGTGGCAAAGGTGCTAGGAAAAAGTAACAAACACTGATCTATTTCAATAGAATGTCACCTTGGTCAACCTGAAATACCAATACTACTATTCAAACAGAGGGTAAACTGGCGGGGTTTCCACTGAAACAGGTAAGAAGCATACAGTGACTCTCCATAATTACATAAGGACTCTGCTGCTTGACTTAAGTTCTGTTGAGTCAAAGGCAGGAAAAGATGTAAAATTATGTGCCTCAGACAATACTGCAAGAGAACCATCTCACGTCGTTGTTTATAAAGATATGTTTGACAGAAGATAACACCTTAATGATGCAACAAAGAGATATCTTTTGCACTCCAGGGAACTACAGTTTATCTCTCCATGATTTATGCCCCTTTTTGAGGCTGCAAGAAGGCAGAAAAAGATCTTCCTGCGGCAGCCAGTGAAATCTGACAAGTGAAGGCCACTGCTCAAGATGAAAGCCACTTAAATGAAGTATGCCCTAGCATGCATCACAGGCAATGACATCTTCAAAAAGGAGATCAAAAATAGTGATACACAGATTTTGTTTGTGTTTCTTGCATTTCTAAATGGGGAGAGCATTATGAAAATTTGTGATACATTACCAAAAGCTGTAAAATCCATGTCTTCCAAATTTTCCAAAATATTCTCTATTGAAGCAGTAAACCTTTTGAAAGTTGAAGAATCCATCATTTCTGGTGAAAAAAGAAATTTATAAATAATAATTTTACATACAAAACAGAAAATATAAACTGTAGAAAATAAATCTTCTAAAAGTACCTTCAGGTGTTAATTTAGGTTCATAAGCTTTCCTCTTCTTTTGTTTTTCTTTTTTCTTCATCTTTCTAGCCACTAATTAAAGATAATAAAGAGTGAAACAAATACTTTCTCAAAACAGAATGAAGAATTATTTACAGTTCTTACACTTGTATTCAATACTACCAGTAAAGATGTTTAAAGTGTTTAACATACCCATCAATAATACACTAATATTATAGAATAAAAATTATTTTTAAAATTATCAGTTACCCTCACTGAGGCTAGGGGGAGGAGAATAATCATCCATATCAGAGTCATCAGGACTGCGATTACGGTAACGGCCACTACCAGAAGTCCTCCTTCCTTCATGATAATGACCACTTCTCTTATGGTCACCAGAAGTTCTTCTGTCATGTTCTTCATACTCCCAAGCTTCATCTCTGTCCTTTTTGTGTCTTTTACGAGAAGCTAGAAATTAAATGCATTTTTTATAAGTACAAATAATACTTTCAATAGCTCAAAATTAAACACATTAAAAGGCATATAGTTAGTTGGGGATATGGTTTAGCAGTGGACCTGTCAGTGATCGGTTAATGGTTGGACTTGATCTTAAAGGTTTTTTCCAACCTAAATTACCTCATCATTCTATGACTTGCCTGTTAAACACTATAGTACAGTTTTGTGAAACGAGTGAATACTCTAAAACTATTCTATAAAATTTGGTTATGGCATTATTCTTACAATTTTGTGTGAATTACGAGAACACTGTGCCTGAAACTGACAAAGACACCAGCAAACATTTAAAAATCCCAATTCACAGGCATTTGCCCTTTAAATATACTGGGGGGGGGGGGAGAGTTTCATCCTTTCATAAAAGAACATTTGAAAATGTAAATTGTAACTATTACTGGGTGTACATATTCCAATTCAGTGATTGCTTTGCCCATCTAAATCAGCAATTCTAATGAGATTTGTAATTTAGTTGCTTAAAGATATTCTATTTTTCCAAGAAAACTAAAATTTTGTCATCATATATGCTGTAGGAAATTCAGTATGGAGGAGAAAGCTGGAGTCACAATTCTAGGCCAGAGAGAAAGTCAGTACCACAGAAGGTTATTACAACTAGTTTTCAGTCAGGACCAAAAAGGCCAGCAGAAGTGAATGTTAAGTAAACTGGGAAAATTATTTTATACAGAAGCAGAGATTTGGTGGAAATAAAGTGGGGGAGTGAAACATGGAGTTCTCTGCTACTTTCAAATAAAATTTGACAGCCCTGACATCTGTGTGTCTCCACCAAAATCTCCTGAAGTTTAGAGAGGTATGACTGTATGCAGGGCCATTCTCAAGTAAAAAGGCTCCGAGCATTTATAAAGAACTGGAACTGAACTGACCTGAGTTGCTCTTTCCACACTCCCAGTTTATTGAGAAGCACGGGAAAGTTAGCGAGATATAATCACACCTGGTATACAAACCAGGATATAGTCAATAGTCAGCCCAGGCTCAGAATTAATTAAAAAACAATACTGCTCCTACTTCTGAAAATGCAGTACAAACTTCTGCACAGAGGTGGTTCAAGTCTTTAAGGTAATAACTGTGTTAAGCTTTGAGCTGCACTGCTTCTGGATCAGCTTTGCTTCTGGAATCACTAATCTTCATGATGCCTGAGCAACTAACACAGTCTACAATGTTTGAGAGTTAACTGTGATTGAAGAAATGGATGGCCATCTTGGATAACTGGAGAGAGTGTATCAAAGAAGAAAGTGTGTTGTAGGAAAAGACTTTGTACATCTTAACCAATTCTTTTTCCCCCATGAGACAGTATTTTGTGAAGGCAGACACAATCTTTCACCACAGTTTTTAAATCATCAGTATCAACTGAAGCTCTGTAGGACGAATTCTGACCCCAGCTACATCTCCATGAGAAAAGTAATTTCCAATATTGATTTCCCAGAGAATTTTAAATTGACCAGTTTATCAATGCTCATGGCAAAACAGTGTTACAGTTGTGCTGGCTCTACAAGGCAAATAATATAAATATGGGAACAGCTGTGTATGATCAATGCTCTGTATTTATTTTGAAGTATATAAAATTACTAAACATTTACATATTAATTATATTTCAAGGGTTGCTAATTGATTTTATACATAAATAAAGACTATTTGGAATATAAACCCCTAATTTTCTTCAGAATTCTCTGAAACATTTATGTAATAACACATTTAGTACTTATTGTATAAGAATGATGTAATGAATTTTTAATTTATCATCCTTTTTCATAAGATACTCAAAGAAATTTCTCTTCTTTTGAAACACCGAAAGTATTCTGAAATAAACATTCGTGACAATGCAAACTTATTCAGTGTACTTGTCACAAATCTTTCACTATCTTGATCACACTGTCTCATTTTAACTCAATTCAGTTTTACAGTATCCTCTGAGACACGTAATTTATTTTTAAATCTGATGCCCTCACTGTAGTATTGCTTAGAATTATGTCCAGATCTCTTGAGTAGATATAACGAACCTAGAATCACTTAAAGCATATAATGACCATGAAAAGTTTCCCTTAATTTGTTTTACTTCATATTTAAGAATCACAACACTGTGCCTAATAGGTAAAGTATATGAAATTCTTGACAATTCTCTCCATTCCCAACCAACTTAAATTATTTTGCTTTACTTATATTTATTTTTTTTAATTTCCTGCTCCAGATTATCATCATCATTAACGGGTGATATGATACAGTAATCCAAGAATGTTAAATCCTGAATGAAGCAAATCATCATTAGTACTTTACCATAATCAAGACTTACTACAAATTACATCAAGATCTTACACTCACTCAAAGCAACATTATTCAGTTTTAATTAAAAGTAAAAACAACAAACAAAAGGATATTCTTTTCTGCTTCTCTGATAAAGATCAGATGTATTGCTCTAGCTTTTATGTGTATATAAGCACTGCATACCTGTTGGATGAGAACTTGAAAAAATTAAATATCAGAACAAACAAATCTTTATCTTTTGGACCCAAAGAAAGATTAAAAGCAAAACACTGTTTTACAAAAATTCAGTAGGATGTTCATGTAAGCAAAGATGGAAAGAGTATCAACTTGAGAAAAAAAAATTACAAGCAAGATCTCTTCTCGGGTTAACAGCAACACACACTTCTATAACCCTGCACAGGTAGCACAGCTAAGACTGATTCACTCCACTTTAATAGTTTCTTTTCAGTGTTGGCTAACTGAACTACCATAACTAACAGTACTCTTCATTAGGAAGTAGGAAGTCACTTCCTAACTTCGTGGCACTTTTGGACCCTTAGGAACTTTATCCGATTGCACAGCAGAATTCTAACGACCAACTTTTTCATTTCCCAGAAACACCTGGGCAGTAAGAGTCACTTTATCACATCAGAAAAAGTTGAGGGGGCTTTTCTTCTCACTAAAACTAAGAATTATTTAAAATTTATTTAATGAAAGTCTTCTTTGCATACACTTGTATGCAAGTTTTCTGTGCCAATTTAGAGGATATTTTCCTTAATTTCACTGGCAAAAAATGTTTCATAGTACAACTGAAAAAAACCCAAGCAACCCTAAGCAGTGGCTTCCCATAAGGTAATTAGGAAGAGAAATGTAACACCTAGTTGTTTCTCATTTTGAATGACAAACTGAAGTAATTTTTCTGCTAAAAAACCCAAAACTTCTTGGTCAAGTAGTTGTCACGACAGCAAACTTGTTTTAATATATTTAGGGTAGCCAACTTTAAAAAAAGGTGTCTTTTTGTAAAAGCAAAATATTAGCTTTCTTTAGCAGTAGGAACAAAATGATGTACTACTTACATTCAAAAGCTTCTTCACTGTCATTGTCTTCGTCAGAACTGATTTCAGCATATTTTGGTTTCTCATTAACTGTGCTACGTTTGCGCTTGTTCATTTTCACACGTTCACAAAGCGGCATGGTAGATTCAATTTCTGCCACGAGCTCAGGAGGCAACTCCTTTAACACTGACTGATCTATGCTACCTATTAATGGAGAGGAAGAAGAGCAAATGTGAACCTGAATATAAAATAAGAGCCCAACACTGCAGTCCTTTATCAGGAACTGTTTACAGTATATCCATTAATTACAGCCCAATTAGATATACCTGGATGTCTTTCACATCCTGTTTTAAACTTCCATTAATGTTCACACTACAATTAGAAATGAACAAAATACACTTCATACAGGTATTTAATAATACATTTTGTCAGGCATATAAACACAAAGAAATGCAAACTGATCAGTTTCCTTTGTAGAAACATATCCCTGCACTACTTCCACAGTCTTTTTTCAATTCATCCTCTGAATTTAACAGGTTTTCTATCAGTGTAGGTAAATGAAAGATTTGCTGTGCTTCATTAACAATTCTATTTACTTTCATCAATATTATTCCGTGTACACAAGACAGTAACCTCCTCTTCTCCAGTAACCTCCTCTTCTCCAATCTGCAGCAGAACCTCTGGGGTATTATCCTTAAATACAATCCACACCTTTGAGAGACCAACTTTTGCCTTTTTTTCTTACCTCTTACCAGTAGTTCTCTAATGCAATGAAGATTTTAGCTTGATTTTGTTGCAAAGCAAAGTTGAAAGATTTTATTTAGTACCGATAAAGAGCCAGCTGGAGCACATAATTTCTTTTCCACAGAGGTATATACGTAGAAAACATCACACCATTTTCATCACATTTTGAAACTATGATTAGACCCATATGCAGTCAGAATTAAGGAGATTTGCACTAAACACTTGTTACAACTGGCACAAGGAAACCAAATTAATTTCATAGTATTTCTTAGAGTTTTGATTTATTCATTATCTTATCTTAATTTGTTAAATAAGTTCTTGCACATCTTTGAAAATTACTGAACTAAACCGTTTACGTTTTTCCAAAGACAGAACAAACATCTTTGTCCTAGGTATCACCCTCTCCTTCCCAAGGCATACTGATTTGTTTAGAGAGGAAATCGTGTATCAACTGCTACACACACACTCCTCCAAAAAATAATCTTCTGGATAATTCATTTTTAAATTGTACTCACCGTTATCGCTGACAAATTTCTAAAATTTATTTCAATTTTTATGCCAATACACTATCTTCTAATCCAAGATTAGGTTCTCTGTTATTTTCTTTCCCTATTTTTTACTTGAATTAGAAGAGCTGTAATATGAGAAAGTAGTTTCCAGTAACAAAATACTTTAAGTCTTAACTTATTGGTTTCACATACAATCATAAAAATTGCCTACAAGCAATTAAACTAATGATCTGAAAATTATTTTTCTATAATGCTCAAGTATGTTCATCAAGCAATCCCATTAATATGTATTCCTAAGAAAAATTTAGGTTAAAATATTAGGGTTTTCTAACTGAGGCAGGGAAATACCTATACAGTAAAACTGATGGTGAAAGTTGCCCGTACTTCCCACAGGTATTTCAGGTGGCAGTGTAAGTTTATGCCTTTTTCTTTTATTAGGGAATATGTAAAGGTTTCTTGATTCAAGTAGAGAACAGCAGAAGAGAACAAATAGAATTGCTGTAAATTTATCTATAAGCTATTTTTAAATTTATTGTTTCTGTCACAACATCGCCTGGAGCAAGTTTACTGCATGCCCAGTTTCCTTAGCTGCTGAGGACTGTAAATAAACAAATCTAAAACAAGTTTTACTCATGCAGTACAAAGCAGTTAAGCAAGACTGCACATGTATTTACTATTCTGATATACAGGGAAAGGACTTCCTATCCTTCCTGAAGAAATCCAAGGTGATACACTGTCGGCACTCCAGTCAAGAGCTTGTTAGTATTTATTTTATTCTCTTACTTGTGCTATGTTGAGTCAGGACAACTTAATCTTGACTAAAACATCTTACAAATGTGTTCTTTTATACCTCTCTATTTACTAACAAAGGTATTGTTTCTCCCTTCAGGGTAGTAAATAAATACGGAAGAGAATCCAGTTCACCTTAAGAATCCAGTCACATGGCAACAAACATTAGATTATAAAACCTGTGCTAATGCCTTTTGAGTTTATGGGACACTTTTAAAAAAAATTACAAGAATATACAAGACAAATCCCTTTGAACTTATCTACAAAATCACATACAATCACCTTTAATTTTTCAATTCCTTTGGTAGGTTTGTTAGGATCTGATAACCACTTTCATGTTTCGACTTTAATCAGTTATATTAAGCTTCTAGACTGCATGGCTATTTAAAAAGCTAGAAAGTTACTCCACAAATTAAAAAGAATGCCCCAATAAATAAGCTTACTGAAGAAATGTCCTCATCAACTGATTAATTTTTTGCAAAAAAAAGATGCAAAAACCAAGATACCTGAAATGGACTATATGTCACAGTCTTCACCAGGCATTACTGATACATATTCTTAAAGCTGCTGTAACTATTAAAACAAGCAAGCAAACAAAAATCCCAGAAGTGACATCATAACATTATCTTTGTCTCACTGTAAAGAACAGCATGCTAATGAATTCCTTCATGCTAATGAAACTGGAGGGCAAGTCACAGACCAGCTGTACGAACAATTCATCTCAAAGAACTGCATCCACTATCAGCCACTTCTTAGCGTTTCTCTAAACAAATGCAATGACTCACATGCTAGTTGCTTGCTGGGTGAAGAACAAATTCTCCTTTTTCTTTGATTGCCTTTACCAAAACATTTCTTAGAGTAAGTAATCAAGAATCTTAGCTGTTACTGAAAATCCACTGACCTCAAGAAGATACTTTTTTCTCACAAAGTAGTTTTTGACAAAATACAGCGCAGTTAAAGATAAGCCAGACAACCTTAGCTAAGAATTAGTCTATTAGCCTCCTCCTGCATACTACTAATCTGGAAATCTTTTCAAAGGGTTTTGACCTGTACAGTAGAAAGATTTCTACAACTATCTAGTGGATATAGTATTTCCTTTCTTTACATATGACTTAAAGAAAGACAGGCACAGATGTGACTCAAAGTTCAGTATCTCTTTTTGTCTGTAACTGTACAGGTGGGGTACTTGGCACTGGAGAGGCCGCACCTCAAGTACTGAGTTCAGTTTTGGGTCCCTCACCACAAGACAGACATCGAGGTCCTGGAGCATGTCCAGAGAAGGGCAACAAGGCTGGTGAAGGGGCTGGAGAGCAGATCTTTTGAGAAGTGGCTTCGGGACCTGGGCTTGTTTAGTGTGGAGGAGTCTGAGGGGAGACCTTATCACTGCCTACAATCACCATCACCCCAATCACAGGTGATAGGATGAAGGGGGATGGACTCAAGCTGCACCAGGGCAGGTTCACATTGGATATTAGAAAAAATTCTTCACTGAAAGGGTGAAGGACAGGCTGCCCAGGGAGGTGGTTGAGTCACCAACCCTGGATGTATTTAAAGATGGATACATGAGGTGCTCAGGGATATAGTTTAGTAGAGGACAGGTATGGTTGAACTCAATGACCTCAAAGGTCTTTTACAACCTAGTGATTCTGTGATTCAGGGTAGTTTTAAGTTTGAAGAACAGGCTATAACTTTAGCTAGTATTTATGCATGTCTAATCTTTGCAAAGATCCAAAATAATTTTGCCTTGAATTTGCAAGTCAAATAGATCACCCTGATGCAGGCAGATTAATGCTTCAAGAGAGGTGCACATTTAAAAGAAAAAAAAGTAACATCACTATGGACTTTTACTGGATCCATTCAATATAGACAGCACAATTATTTTTTGACACAACAATCAGTGTGTCTGTATTAGTTTCATCTGGCTTACCATAACAACTTCAAACAAGCAGGTATTAAAAATGGGGCAATGCTTCCTGGTGCCTAGAGTCAGCTTTCCAGGATCTGAGAGACCATTCCTGCCATAAAAACTGAAAGCAGTACTAATAAACTCCATTATCTACTCAATAATTACTTATCTTTGCTTTCCAAATTACAAAAAAAGTTCTATAGTTTATATTTTGGTGTAATTTCCTGTGAACTAACATGCCATCAAGATTCTAATACATTTAGAAACCCAAACTCCAAATTGCTACTTCCATAACTGTAACAGATGCTTAATATGGTAGAAATAATCCACATGAATTGCTTAAATGTTTACTTTTAAAATAGTTGTGACATCAAAATGGCTTGTTTGCACATATATCTCTTGTAGCAAATGAACTAGTGCATGAAGAAAAACTGCCCCTGAAGTTCATTTCAAAGTTGAGGTTTATGTTAATTCACTCTTTTGCTTAAATAAGCTTCCCATATATATATAATCTTTTACATTTCTGAGTGCTAACAGTTTGTAATAAGTAGATAAACAACAGTTAATGCAATTTCATATTCGTAATCTCTCCATATATCTTGTATTTTAAAAAGCAACTTTTTGCAATAATCAAGATACTATATAAAAGAACACTGAACAGTCTAAGAGGTAAAAGCATCACTTGTTAGGGGTGAGGATACAAATCTTAACTTAGTACCTCCCAGAGTTCTTGAACTTCTACTCTAATGAACTGCCATACATCTTCACGTTGACATTAAAAATAAAAACCTACAGACTGCAGCTCAATTCTGCTCTCCCTCCTTTTTTTTTTTTTTGCCACAGGAGACATTTCCTGCTACTGGACTCTTCTTATTTTGCTGTTAAGTATTATATCCAGCCTTGCTGTTATTCCACAGATGCCATGCTCACCTTCCTTACATTTCCTCTCTGAGCGTTTGATAAATGTTCCTCCCTTATGTATCACCACCTTACTCTCTGACTTTCTCACATAATTTTGGATGCAGTAACTACACTGATAGAACCTCTTATGTCAGACATACATGCAGGAAGGAAAGCAGTTTCTTTCTGGATTAGCTCAAACAGTAAGTTCTCTGCTAAAACAAATAAAATACACTCTTACTTCATAACAAGAGTGCTGCCTTCTTGTTGAATAACCATGTCTTAACTGCAACAGCACAGACTCACAGCTTAATACTAGTTCAACCACTCATGCCAATAAGGTTCTATTTTAGATAAAGAACTAAAAGAAAACAATGGGATAGAAGTACTTCCATACTTTATAAAGATGTTTGGAAAACAAACACCCTTTCAAAACAGTTAAATACTGTTACAGTACAGCACTGAGGCACTACAGTGCAAAGGGCCACATGACTCCCTGTGATTGATGAATCACTGGTTTATTGGTTAAAGCTGACAATTTTGGACTATTTCTCAGTGTGTAAATTTAACCACATCCTTTCCACCAGGCTCTCCCTTCAAATGCTCCAGCATATGCTTTCTATGGTGCAAGAAGTCCTTGATGATCAGAGGCCCTTGATCACCAGCTTCACATTTCCTCCACATAATTCTGTACCCTGGAGAGTCTCAAGAACAGAAGAGGAAACATAACTGCAATCCTTTTCTGAAGGGGGAATAAAAGGTATGATGAAAGATCATAAGATTTTACCTCAACACCTTATCATCAGCTGAAAAACACACCATCAAACTGGTGAAAATAACCTGAGAAGCAGTTTACTCCAGTGGCTTTTCTCTTCCATTCTCTGCCTTGAAGTTTATAGAAAGGTATAAAACATCCTATAAACAGGGTGGAACTAGCTATTAAGCCCCTTACCCTCACCTTTTTACTACATCCATGAAAATGTAATTCCTGAGCCCAGCTCACATACATGTGCCAGAAAGGTGGAAGACTGAGATGCCCTTACCACTGATGGAGGGACTGCATCTATAGGATTCTCTGCTGCAATGAATTTGGCAGGAGGGAGAGAAGTAATGTTAGGAAGAAGTGTGTCCTATACAATTTCATAGAACTTGCTTGAACTCATCTTTCTAATTTTTCCTCATCTGCCCCAGTACTGCCACAAAGAAAAGGCTCCCAGACTTGGACTAAAAAAACTGAGGACATTCAGACTCTCTGCTTGTACTCTGGTCCTTAGATCTGGAACATGAGACAGACCCTGCCAATGAAGAATCAAAGAATTACATGACACTGGAGAGGTCATCACTGCCCACCGCTAAGCAGCACAGATTCAAACAGGCTTTTACAATAGTACAAAATACTCCTGGAAGCAAGACACATTTTTTGACAGAAGGTAGGGATTCCAAAAGCATCCTGAAATTTCCAGGCAGAAAGCAGGGAATAGACCCAATACACACTCTGAAGATGCCAAGAGGACTTACATTTATATTGGTATCGATGATTTCCCATGCTATAGGTTTGCTGTGGCAACTACAGCCACAAGTTATGTATTTCTTATTGTTATTCACTGGCTTCTTGTCTTTATTAATTAATAAATAAACACAAAATCAATAAAAGGTGGCTAGCGCAGTCTGGTTTTGCAAGATAACCACAAAAAATAGAGTGGTACTCAGTGGAAAATGGAACAAGATTGGCCACTGAAATAAATGCAGTTCTGCATAAACCCCCTCATTTTTATAAATCAGTGTCAGGGAATTGTTTTTGGATTTTGCTGTCATTCCTTTGGAATATATGCACTGAAATTTAAGCCAACTCTATTTTATGATAATATTAAGATGTGTAAAACATAGCATGTAACTTTCTGTTACTATTAGAGTGTGAAATCTGAAATTTGATTGATACATTTTCCCAGGCACGTGTTCTGATTAATTTAAATACTGAGCCAAGGGGTCTCATCTAAGAAAAAAGACAATTTAAATAAAATTAAATTAGACCTCGTAATTTCTCTTCTCATAAAAGAAAAACTCTCATATAAACAATATAATACAATCAAGATCTTTGTAGAGAAAAAGCAAAAGAGATACCATGGTACACATCTGATCAAAATGAAGTGTTTTCTTCAGTATCATGTACAGATTCTCATCCTTTATCATTGAAAATACCGCATGAAGCTACTCTTGGTTTGCTTCTTCAAAGTAACTTAATTGCATAAGCAACAAGAAATGTTGATGTTTTAGCTTTTAACATAAAATACTACAAGAAAGTTGACCAGAAGATAATTAAACAATATGTATACTTAAGAACCTTTATTCAAAGCAAATAACAACTAGGTAATCTGAAGAACCAGAAATGGTCTAATTCTTCTCTGTTCATTGGTAATGTTCCCATGGAGCAAAAATAAATGCCAAATTTGAAATAAACAGTTTAAAGTATTCTTACACAAAACCAGTCACCTAAACCAGCTGAAAACATCAATCAACAGAAAACTGAATTTACCAGAAGCAAATGAGAGGCCTTCCTCTATTTGCATTTTCCCAAATTTACTCTTTGTTGAGAAGAAAATTCAAAAAATTAAGCACATATTTCTGCACATAAGCCAAGAAATAACATCCATATTTAGATACTTAAGACACACGAACAGGCCTGCATTGCATATTGTAACTGACGTCAAACAAATTGCTGGCCCACAATTTTACATATTGCAATACATGGTTGCAAAAATTACTTATGCAAAATAGCCTTTACTATTCCCAGAAGTAAGAGGAACCTGATCAAGCATCCACATCCATGAACCAAAGGCAGTTTCAAGACTTCCAACAAATTGCCATGACAAATTAGGCAATAAATTCCTATCAGTTACATGTGCCAAAGTAATTTTTCAAAAATGAGCTCATTAAAAAATATGCTCCTAAATCTGCAAAGAGGCAAAGCATCTTATTTTGGATGAACCAGAGTGCAATGAAACTAGCAGGTTTGACCATTGTTATTGTTGCTGCTAAGAACTAGATGTGTAATACACACAGTTCACTCTTACTACCCACAGAAAATAATAACTACAAGACTAAGATTTGGATTATTTACCTTAGTGGCAAAGACAAAAGTAGGAAGTAAGTAAAGCAGCCTGCAGGCAAACCACTGTGCTGAAACAGTCTCCTACTGCACTGGTAATAGATCAACACAAGAAAGTGTACAAAGGCTGAAGTCCTGCTGTCTACTCATACCAGTTTATCCAACATCTACTTCTTAAGAACCAGCACCAAAAAGAGTATCTTTAATGCCCATACAAATCCCAGTATATGTTCTGGGATAGAACTGACACACTATAACTAAAAAATCTAGGCAAGCAGGAGCAATCCATTCCAGTGCAAACCATTCATCTTCCTCAACTACTGCATTTAGTATGTTACATATAGAGTTTGGTTTGGAATTTTTTTCAAGCTGTAAACCTCTTCAATACAGAAGGGAGAAAAAAATAATCAGGGCTAAATAGACAAAGCGTGTATTAAAATGGATCCCCTGCAAACCTAAAAGGTATTTAAATATTTAATGCCACGAGGGACAGGCAGCTCGTCTTCTACTCCAATTAAGTTGAAAAGAGGTATTCACTAATAACTCAGAATAGAAGACAAGCAGGAAAATTATAGAATTCTTACAAAAGTGATGCTATTTTTCTAAAATGCCAGTTAAATTTAGAGCTTGAGAGAAGCTTTAAAGACTTCAGGTGGACTTGATGTAAACCATGATTATTTTTTTTCTGAAATGTGGCATAATTTTCTATAGAATTTTAAAGAAATTTATGACATACTTGATGCACCTGCTGGTCCATGCACATGCAATATGCTTAGCTGGTTATTACTCTGGTCTTCCCACATCCAAATGGAATTACTAGGAACTCCAAGACTGATGTCAAATTTCAGATTTGTGGAATTAGAGAGAGAGTTATTCTGGAAGTAAAACTGTGTGAAATCTAAAATTTCCTTGATGTGTTAACATTCAGAAGCTATTTTTGGCAAATAGTTTGTCCTTACAGAAATCCTACACATGAAGGGTTTAACTAAATGTTTAAAATTGATAGTCTCTTTTGTCCACATTTTTTATCTGTAACAAAGTATTAGGGTGTAGCTCTGTTGTGCTAACTAGGAAGTCTGGGAGAGGCAGACTCTCACAGAGCAAACTGAGCCAAGAGAATCTAGACACGTATTTTCATCCTGGAATACTCCCTTTCTTGTCATTCCTACCTAGAAGAAGAACACGTAACTGATTAGTCTGCTTTGCAAGTGAGACAATTTCCATCAGTGCTAGAACTCAAAGACAGACCATAATGTTACACAAATGCTAAATTACAGTTACTACTGACTCTGAAAAAGTCATCTAGAATTTAAAAAAGTAAACCAACAAACGATAAAACCACAAAAAAACCCCAAAACCCGACAAAAAGTAAGCCAAACATGCCAACCACAGAAAACAGGAAAAATCTAACAGCATTGTTTTAACTCTATGACATGAAGATGATTTAGCAGTAAATATTTCAGTTGGTCCTGTAAGAACATGTGTGAAAAGCACCTTTGAAGAGATGGCAAATCTTCACTCAAATTTCAGTTTATAGCAGCAGAGAACACAGTACATTTAGGAAGACTTTCAATGAGCAACAAAAATGTTTAAAGTTTTATGTAGTGCAGACAATGAAATCCTGTAACAATCTACATAATGAAGAAGCAGCATTCAGATCAATTTTTTTTCAAAACAGCAGGCTATTTTTAGATGATACTGGAAGACCCACAAAGTATTTCTGTACAAGTCATCAAAAACATACACTCATTTGTCCTAGAACTAAAACCAGCATTACATAGATGATGCTCTTTTTTGAAAGGTAATCCTTCAAACAAATCCTTTACAAATATTGTAAACCAACTCAGACATCTCCTTACTTTCTCTCATTACTCAAATCTGTTTCATATTTTAACAAAAGAAAATGTGTCTTGTTTAGAATGCAGTAACTGTGAAACTGCTAACAGCTCCCATCCCAAAACAGCTGATCACCATAGCTGTAAGAAGCAGCAGAGAAGGTATTCACTGAAGTTCTGAAAAGAAAGGACAGGAAACATGATCCCCCAACAACATACATTTTCATTAACAGCAGGATTAAAGGCATTCAACAGATGTTAAAACAATATGGGAAAAAGTGTTACAATTCATGCTGAACTGGACAAGACAGGCCACAAACTCCAGCATAAGACCCCGTAACAGAAGATACTATGAAAAACATCTCCATAGCTTTCCTCTGAGCCAGGCTGCATCTTTCAGAAAAAAGCTGCAACATCAGGAGAGAGATAATTAGTCATTTCTTCCTTGAAAATGCCTGAAGTGACTGCTGGAATGATTCAATACGAACAGTTCTGTACTAAGGCTATCCCTCCCATTGGTATAACAAGAAATTTTTAGAACTGTCTATAAAATTTGATGTTACTTGTCTTTTTGCAGTACAATGAAAGGCTTATCCACATGCTCAATAAAGGTACAATTTTCAAATTTAGACTTTACAAAAGGTTGTTCGTAAAGCACTATGTTTAGCTTAAAACAAGACAATTTTACAGAGCTTTGTAATGAATGGGCATCAGTCTCTTAAGACAGACAGACTAAAATCATGTTTTGAACTAGCTGAACAGCTGAATTAATCCTATTTTAAAATGGATTTAAAATAAACAACAACAGTGATGTTGTATGTGACAAAGCCAGGAGAAGACATTTTCTTGGGGGATGGATGGATGGATGAATGGATGGGAAAGCAATAACAAAGGATGAGAAATACAAGGAAGTAAAATAAGGAACAATAAAGCAAAATATACTACACTACATGAAATAAGAAGGATGTGAGAAGTGGAATAATGATGCTAAAAAGGCAACACTAGACAAGATTTGCTACTATCTGTGAAGAAATATAGGATGAGCTAAATAAAGTGTTGATGAAAATTACATTTTCTAGGTTATTAAAATGTTTATAACTAAAAATGGCAGACAGTAAAACAGTAGACACTATTTCTCTCAACTAGACTGAGGACACGGTGGAAATGGCATGAATATTTTCTGTACCAGTCAGACAAGTAGACTTTGGCTTATGAAGACTTTGGCTTTATAAAACATGAAGATTTCAACCATTTGAGTTCACCTAGTTATGTAGCATGATGTACCCTAGAAAGTAAATTACCAGGAAGTTGAGGGAGGGGGAAAGTAAAACTAAAAATACGTAAGAAATATTTGAAGTTCAAAGACACTTTCTCCAAACTTGCCTGGCTGAACACCCAAAACTTGCTTTGTAAGAGAAAGATAGTTACAACATTATTCTTTCCATTGAACCTATTTCTAGTGTCATTGTAAGAATCTTATTCCAGAGACAGTAGCAAAGAGTGATACCAGATTAAGACATCTTCTTTCCCTTAAAAACATATCCCAAATTAATTCAGAGTACATAAGAAATAGATGACTGCAGACAACAGAAGACAGCACAAAAAACTGCAGAAAAGTTATAAACCTGACTTTGAAATTAATGTATTGATCATGTGTGACACAGCTGCTAGTCATGCCAATCAGTCATTAGAACTTTTGCACATTACCAAAACATTGCACTAAATACATAAATACAATGCAGACTACAAAAAAAGTAATCCAGAAAAATTTTAGAAAGTATACATACAATAAAAAAGGGCCCTAAAAATTACTGATTTTCTGCACAAAGAACTGTATGAAATCAAAGTCTACTCTGAGAACATTTTCAGTATTGTCTATCAAGGACATAAAAGTTTCACCTGAAATCTTTAGAAGAAACTGACAGCAAAGTTGTCATAATTTTGTCTAACTCTAGATACCTATTATTAGAAATGGAAATCTTTGCTCGACTGAACCTCAAAAAGGCACAGGGGAAGTATTTAACAAGGAAGCTAGTACAAATAAGTAATATGCATCCTGAATTATTACACCTTTTAGAGTTAATACAAACAGGTTAGTAGATAGAAAATAGGCATAGCACAACAAATTCATTACACAGATAGCACCTCTGTACACATATGCATAAACATAGTCATACATTCATATGGATGATTTCTACAACTTTTCTTATCAGATCATCTACGTAAGAAAACATTTCAATCTTGAATTCAGCATATACCTGGAAATGCATTCATAAATCATGCTGCGTACAGCTGAAATCCTCTCCCCGCCACTTGATTTGTCTATTGAGACATAACTCTATAAACATAACTAAGAAATTTCAATGTTTTAAATGCTGAACATTAAAAAAGAACCCTGACCAGATACTAACACTGAGCTCAGAATGTGAAATAATTTACTTCAGTGTGAAAGCAAAGAAGCTAAAATTAGAGAACCAAGAACAAGTCACCTATAAAAGTGTTACATCTGTAGAACAATCAACCATATATCAAACCTACAATCTAAAGCCTATTCTGAATTATTTCCTGTCCATATTACTAATGAAAAAATGCCGGCCAATTTTTTGACAGTTCCTTTCCTCTTCCTGCATAGAGTGGACCCTAGCGACAATGATGTGTGAATTCTCCTAAATACAGAACCTTTCTGTAAGTAAGTTTATTGTCACACAGTCTCAAGCGTGGTGGCTTTCCCAAAAGAGTTGCATTTGCAGTGTAAACAAGGCAGATGGGATGTTCTAGCTACATTCTTAAGCTTGTCAAAACATGTCTTTGAAAAACACATTTCAGTTCCAATGAAAAATAGAAAAGAATCTTAGGGCTTCTATACATAGTATTTCCCACCGCTCCAGATATACTGATTAAGCCACAGTTGTACTAGTCCCTTATACAGACATGCTTAAGCAAGTTTAAAACATATATACAGCGGTTATGTTTGCCTGGACAAACTACCAGGTTAAACGGATGTATCTGAAGTCCACCTTAAGAGCATTTAAGTGTTCCTAGGGTAAGTACTTGCACTGGAGTAAATTTATCATTTCAGGTACCTTGTAGCAAGATTTCCAATAGCAAGCCCACAGATGATTTTCACTTTGTTCCCCAAAATCACCACACGCAAGCATTTAAATGAATCATCAGATGTTTGTGTTTCATTTCTAACTACAGAAGTAGCAAATTTAAACAAAAAAGCGTAAAAGATATAATGAAACTAGTATTAGGAAAAAATCTTACCTTTATTAGATTTGGATGACTTGTTCTTGTTCTGTTTAAAACAAGAGCCCCTTGATTTATCTTCTCTATCTTTCATGAATTTCTGCACCTCATCCAAAGAAAGCTTTTGAAGGACAACTACAGGCTTAGCTCCTTTATTTAGATCTTCAACTAGCCCAATCTTCTCTACTTTGTCCTTCTGTTCACCTCTAAATTCAGTTTTCCTCGACTCCTGAGTAACATTCCCATCTTTATCGCGCTTGATTTTTGGAATGACAAAATGTTTCAATGCACCAGATCTTGCCCCCAACAAATAACTGGGAAACTCTGCTTTATTGTCAGCATGTGCTTTATTACTATCTACTTTACTCTTACTACCATCTGTCCTTCGTTCATCCTTGCTGTTAGGTGATTTAAAGCCAAGTTTATCAGATCTTGATTTACTAGAATCTCCTTTACTTTCCTGTTTAATACGAGGGCTGTCAGGTCTTGATTTCTGATCCCCGGAAGAAAACCTTTCCCTTGATTCACCAGACTCATGCCTATGTTTCCTTTCAAATTTCTCAGGTTTTGAACCATCGGATTTAATACCATGCTTAGAGTCATGTTCATTTTTGTTTGACGATCTCAAATATTCAGGCCTTCTAATCTTGGATGGATCTCCTCTGTATCTCTCTGAATCCCCCCTGTCCTCATATCTTTGTTTAAGGCTATCATGGTCACGCCTCGGTGTATCAGAAACTGAACGCCCATCAGGCCTTTGTTTTGTTGGATCAGATCTACTTTCAGGTTTTATCCTTGAAGGATCAGGTTTCATATCTAGTTTATGCCTGGATAGTTCAATTTTCTTATCTGACAATGGTTTACTGGAGTCCCTCCTATTATCATGTCTATGTTTTGGTGTCTCGGGCCTGCCTTCACTCTTCTGTTTTGGCGTTTCAGGCCTTCCTTCAATCTTCTGTTTTGGTGTTTCAGGCCTGCCTTCACTCTTCTGTTTCGGTGTTTCAGGCCTCTGTCTTATTTCCTGTTTGCCATTATTTTGTTTTCCCTCGTTTTGTTTCAACTCCATTTGCCTGCTCTCGTTTTGTTTTGATTCTGTCTGTCTGTTCTCATTTTGTTTCACTTCCATTTGTCTGCTTTCATGTTTAGCTTCTAAGGGTTTGTTCTCATTGTGTCTACTTTCCAACTGCCGGCTCTCGTTTTGCTGAAACTCCATTTGTCTGTTTTCGTTTTGCTGAATATCCATCTTTTGACTCTCGAAGTCTGATTTTTTCCTAAAAATCTCAGGATGGTTTTCAGGTTTAAATTTAAGAACTCCAACAGTGTCTTCTTGGGGAACACACATGAACCCATCATTGTACTGCTTAATTTCTTCAGGTTTTCTGATGGTGTCCAAATCCTGAGTTACTGTTGCCTGAGAGTCTGCTCTTCCTGCTTGCTGCAGATCAATACTAACCATCAACGCTGGCCTCGCCCCATTTCCCGTAGAACCTGTCTCCTGAGAAGCTGCTCTATTTCCTCCAGTAGCACCTCCAGCCTCTTGTGGTTTGTTTTCTTGTTTTCGCTTCTTCAGAGGCTTATCTACAAGGTAAAAGAGAAAAATCACAAATTTTACATATATAGACTGCTAAATTTCCAAGCAAGAATGCCCATTCCCCTTCACTCCCACCAATTAATTCTCTTCAGTATGTATATGTGCACACAACAAAATCCATTGACTTTTAAAGCAAGAATATAACTTCACTAGCTAATATACTTCATGTATTCAGATTATGATTCATTGTCAGTCTACTACAGGTGCTAATAAATCATTTACAAAAAATTCCTCAAAACATATGCAAGCAAAGGCCCTGTATAATTCCCAAGGGAACCATCTAATGAAGAAGCTGGGGAAAAAAAATTAAAAACCTCAAGCTCATAAATTATGCTTGAAGCGAAAGTCTGCAAAGGCAAAGTTAAGGTGCACCTCCACAACTTCTTTTTGAGGAATACTACTATTAAAGATTCTCTTCTGCAGATTCAGCCTGCTTGAACTAAGCAAGGATCTGCAATAATTAATACAGAGCTTCTCCCTACTTGTTTCAGTGCATCAGTTGCACTTCACACATACTATACCCAGGGGAACACACAAACAATGAGCAAAAATTATTAAAGTAACTCTAACACTACATGCTTCTCTATGGAGCAAAACACTATACCAAGAGTTGGTGTCTATATCATAGCACATACATATTTGGTGCAGGGGCCACTACACACTTAAAAGCTTGAGTATGTTCCCTTTGCAACCACAATGCTTTTCATGGATGAAATAAGTCACTGATTTTATGTAGTGTCAAAACCTTGACTCTGCAATAACCCTTTAAGTTTATCTATATTTAAAAAAAAAAATCATTAAAACAAAGAAAATAAAGTGAGCCAACCACACATTCTGTAATTTTCTAAAATTCACAGAAGTGAAAAAAGCACATGGAAATATCCAAAAGAGTATGTTCTATGCATTTAAACTGCAACGTATTTATGTAACAGCATGGTACTCAGAATTAATTTCTGACATGAAAACCAAACCCCTTCCTGCACTAAGACTATTCTAATTTCTCAACTATCATTGCATAATTTGTCAAACAAACAGTTTTTCTGCAATCTTGGATTATGACTTTAAGTCTAAGGAATGAGTGAACGTAGGTTGGAAATTCTGTTGTAGATCTATTGTAAAAAATTTCTAGTTCACAAATGCAATATAAGAAAAATAACTTATTTTGTGCCTAGACTTATAGTGATTTATCACCAGATGCAATGAGCCAGTTCTCTTTTTGGCAGCAGGAGAACCAATGGTAAGGAGGATGCAATCAAGGAATAAGGAAATAAACTCCAAAGGGAGGAAAAAAAAAAAAAAAGCAGCCCACCACCCTCTCAAATTGTATCATATAATCTCACTTTTAATTTCTTCTATATTTGTAGAAGACTACAAAGGGTCATCTCCAAAATTAACATTAGAACACAACAACAAGCACTAACATGGTCAATTCCAGTGACACGAACAGGCTTCTTTCCACATCACCATTCTCAAATCTACTTGCACATCTCTTCCTAAAACTCCAAAATGAAGTAAAACATTTAATGGCTGGCAGACAGTTAAAACAGATGCAATGAACTCCATGCAGAAACTGGTCAACTGCAAATAAGGAACTTTTCAAAATTCCACAAGAACCTGTAAGAACATCTGCCAACTTTGAGAGACAAAAGATGCAAAATAATTTTGCTAAATCCAAGATGCAGCTTTTTAGCATGGAGACTTTTCTGTACTACAGCAACAGTTGGACTCCTGAGTACTTATATAGATTAATTTCCCTACACCACTGATTCAAAAGAATAGAGTTTTTTTAAATCTTCAGGGAGTGACAAAAAAAAGAGTCTCTTTCTTCCTGTGACTCACAAGGGTCTGACTTCACTGAGCTTCATGGCAGGTCTTAAGAATGTCATGAAGTAGAGGCTTACAGGCTAACAGGTTTCAAGTTAGATTGTTTATAAACAAACAAGTTAATACATCTACATTCACACATATAATTACCTTATTTCTCAATAAAAACTCTTTGATTTTTGAAACACAAATTTAGAACCTTTTGTTCTTTGGAGAAAGTCCATGAGCATTTCCATTTTCATCCAGAAAAGCCAATCACACTGAGAAAGTCTTGTAAAACTCTGATGGTGGATCTAACAGTAGGTTTTAAGATATTACTGGTACCCTTCTTTTAACTGAGGTTATCACCTTTAGCAGAAGGGAACACACATTCACATTTCCACAACTGCATTTCATTGTCCAATACATCAACTTAAGGGACTAGTGAAGATGGCCTGCCTTAACCTACCAGTCTGAACATGTCAGCTAAAAGCCAAGCAAATGTGTCCCTTTGCTACATGTACTATTGGAGCAAGGTAGATGGCCTAGAGCTGTGTTGCCTTTAACAGCTGTATCTGGGTCAACTAAAACCTCTCAGAGCCTTCACAATGAAGGCTCCAAGATTAAACAACCAAAACAAGTCAAGTAGGCCTGATTTTCTCACTTGAGCTTCTCTAAATGACCAGGCTCAAAATGCTGCTGCTCTTCATCATCCAAAACTTAGAATTCTAAGTTGAGAACACATACATAGATGATTACATTACAATTTGGCATACAAATTTTATCTAAATACTCTTCTGATGCACCTTCTTCATTTCTCCTGACAAATACTGATGTTTTAGTAAATTATTATAACCACAACCTGTTGACATCTTAAATGAGAAGAAAGCAAAACCTTCAAAGGTTTCTTTTCCTAAATGGCCAGGTGACTGCAGACAGAGTTACATGTTACTCAGAGATTTCTTTGTATTTACAAGTGTATCTTGATGGCTATCGTCTGAACTAGATTTGATCATTATTGTTTTTTCTCTATGAGATTTCTGGATCTAGGACCAAAAAGCTGTCCCAAGTATATGAAAATATGTTGAACTAAGGTATAAGCTACATAGTACCACTATCTTCACCAAGTATAATAAAAAAACTCCACTGAATGAGCATGAGATCTTTTTATATTGCCATGAGAGCTAGAGAAGCCTGAAAGCTGAAATACACCACTGGGCTTCAGGGGTTTATAAATCTTAAATTCATTTTGAACTATACGAGAATAATCAATACATATTCAGAGAGGTGATGAGAGAGTAACGACCTTCTGAAAACAGATGTCTTCATATCTTCTCTTATACTATCAAATATATACAAGTTCACACACTTCGACTTCATTAAGGCATGAGGACCCAGGACCCCTTAGGGTTTCAATGAACAGATGAACTTAAGAACTTCTGCAACATCTATTCATATATACTTCATATCCTTCAAGGCATCAGTATCCAAGCTGTATCAATTTCATTCCATACAGTAGAATTTCTTTTTATTATCAGGGTCTAGGACTTGGCCAAAATACAAGGCTAATGTTTTTCTTTCAAATCCTTCAGACCTAGATTTAAAGCTTGCCACAGTTCTGACCAATTAAGTAAAATCAGGATCTTTTTACTCCACTCATTAAAAAAGGAATATGCAGTAAGCCACAGAACAGCTTTCTGACTATCTTAGAGGTAAGGTATCCAAGTTTATTGTTTCCAGAGCTTTCCTTTTAGAAACATTATTCACTCCCTGCCCCCAACATTGGTACGTCCAAAATGTATCTACCATCTTGAAAAAATTTACAACAGTTCAAAGCACAGTCTGATCATAGTTACTCTCTTACGTATACACCCTTTAGGCTTGGCAAATTCAGGTGTAAGTTCCCTTTACATTGCAACATGCTCACAAAAAGGCAGAACCCTTGGTATACAAAGCAAGATCAAAAGCTACCTTGTTCTAGAAAATAACACAGATGTGCTTCAAATTAAATGGGTCACTGTGGCACAAGAAACAGTGTTACACAAGCCTGAAATGGAGAAAAAATATCTGCTGGCTTTCCAAGCAGTTATCTCTCACTGGTCCTTTTATGAACAGTATTCTGGGAGACAGGCTGTGGGCTTCATATTTGGAAATATCTGTGTCAAAATGGAGAGTATTTTCAGATTTAGAAGTGGATTGATTACAAGGTAACCTTTGTGCAAAAAACCTTGAATAACCAGATATTCAAATAAATTTCTGCTGAAACTTGACAGCCAGTCATGATTCAAACAGTATCTGCCCTGAAAACAGCTGTGTTTGTAAGCTGAGCAAGTCTTAGAGATAGCAGCTGGATGAGGGGTCTATATTAAAGATGTGTCTGCATTCTTCTGTTTAAATGGTATCTTTCCAAAGCAGCAGCCAGCATACCACTAGAGCTGAAGTCTCCAGTGTTACTGCTTTCTTGCAAACCTGATGATTGCCTTCAGTTCCAGGCAAAACTATTTTCAACAAATGAGTGTAGTAGGACGATAGCCTAAAAACTTCTAAAACTGCTTATCCTAGCAAATGGAATTGGGGCTTTTGTAAGTGTCTATGAAAAGGTAACAAACCTAAATAACAACCACATGCATGGCTGCTACTTCCTTACAGGAGAATAGTAACACTACAGCCTATTGATACTGTTTCATGGACTCGCAAACCCAGAGTTTTCTGAATGATCTTGAATGCTCTTGAAGCTAGAGCAGGTAAATCATCACTTCTCCACTTACACCTTTCAAGGGATTCAATGGGTACTACATATCCAAGACAGCTAAATGAGAACGTACTCCTCTTCAGAGCCACAACAAGGACTGATTCTCTAATGCTGAATTCTGAATGAAGCATTTCAATGATTCCAATAATTCAAGCACAGCAATAAAAACTATTTTAAAGCTCTAACAGTCTCCAGAGATTATCGGGATATACCTCCACTCATCTGAATACCACTTATTTGATTCCTTTAAATCAACAATAAATAAATTTAACCAAAATATACCACTCCTAAGCAGTTATTACTTGTCAAACCTTCATTTTTTCAACATCAGAGACAAGTCAGACAAGGCCAATGACAAGCTTATCTTACTTAAACTAACAGGATTAGGAGTTTTCTACAGGTTAACACATAACTAGACATCTAAATAACACGTCTATGTTTACTGACAATTGTTCACTTTTTTGGTTATTTTTTACAGGTCTTAAAGTTGTCCGAGCACCCTGTCCCTGTAGCTAACAAGTGTTCTACAGATGACAAGAATCTAGACCAATCTAATCTGGGTACAAGGAAAGCTTACAATGACTTCAGTGGTACTCGTGGATGATCTATCAATGGAATGAGGGCAAATATCCACTCTTATCTTTCTACTCCTTCATGAACATTCAGCATTACTGACCACAAGAGTCTGCTCTCACTTGACATCCCTCCAAAGCCATACTCCAATAAAGAACTGAACAACTAAAGAGAACTCTATCAGTAGAAGAGATTCCCACAGCACTAGCTCTTCCCCTTAAAGGACTCAGCCAACGTAAGTCAGAAATTTTATTCTCACTGTTGCTGACTTAGAAAAGCATAGTTAAGAAGCTTTAGAGAACAGAATGTAATTCTAAAGTCTCCAAAGTGGAGACCAAAGGGCTTCCAGCTGCTGCAGGTTAGAACAATGGATTTCTCAGAATCTGAACAGAAACAGCTGCCAACTACAGCAATTGGTTAGAAGACTTTCTCAAACTTCGGGTCACTTTGCAAAAAAGGAAAGCCCGTAGGGAGGGATATCCAAACTCATTCAGGACAAAACATGAAAGGACTACGGGACTCTCAAGACACGCCTTAGGCTATACTGGATTCAGGATCTTCGTTTTAGTGAAATTTTGCTTGTTTTCTTAAATGTAACAGTGACCTAACAAGCACAGATAAAGAATGAAATATAATCTTATTAACTTTTCTAAT
This sequence comes from Hypotaenidia okinawae, assembly GCA_027925045.1. Classification (NCBI taxonomy): domain Eukaryota; kingdom Metazoa; phylum Chordata; class Aves; order Gruiformes; family Rallidae; genus Hypotaenidia; species Hypotaenidia okinawae. The sequence goes on along the minus strand of BSDF01000005.1, from coordinate 17,038,609 downwards.
TAAGAATGTCTGGTCATTCATTATTCCCTTTTAACTGTGTTAATGCAAAAGAAATATTACACTAGAAATTTACAAGTATTGAGCTACAGGAAAGTATGATCAAACATCTATACTTGTTTTGATACTGGAAGCTAGAGCTGAACCTCAATGTATGTAATACTTCTATGTACAATATTATTTTTCTTCATTTATGAAATTATTATTTAGAATTTTCTGAACAAAAATGCTGGATTTTATCCATGTGGTTGCTTTGTGAAGTATTACAGTATCTCAATTTTTAAAACATCTAAGAAAACCTAAAGTACAATTCCTCTGAAATACACAATGTGGCATCTAATTTCAGAAAACAAATGTGACACACTAACAGCAGACTTAATGAAAACTATTTTATGTATCTCTTACAGATTAACTTAATTACTTTTTAATTAATTTCTATAACAGAAAACTTTAGAAATGAGGAATTACTTTGAAGTCTCCCTTCCAGATGTTGATTTTATTCTGACATTGTATCTTGCACACAAAAATATTTTCAATTTCCTAGATCTAGTAATTTTTACACTGCATAATGAAAAAAAGTCCATGTCTTCTTAGGTTGATGCCAGAGTGAATTTAGTGACTATGAACTACAGAAATGCTGGGCTTAAACTCTTAATAAAGTTTATTAATTATACATGCCATGGGAAACCATTGTCACAGAAAAAAATAAATTCATTATTGTGTAGGTAATATTATAAATCCTCCTGTCTGACAGGTGTAGTCACAGGCATACACTACATTCAAGTTTTCTTTTTAAAAAAAATTAGACTTCTTACCAAACCGCTGTGTTTCAGTTATTTTCTACGCCTGCTATTAAGAGCAGGTTTCTGCACTACTCTATGTAAAGCACAACCTGGGATAAACAGGAATTTTATTTCATGTACACAAGTGCACCAAAACAAACACCATTTAAAAAAAGCGCCTCTCTTTAGACGTGTTTCTCATTCACTTGCTATTTCATTCTTTATAAAAAAATATAAAGGAAAGTCATTTTTCCTAGATAGATAAAAACATTGCCACACTTCATTGTGACTTCTCTACATAAAAGAGGAATTTCTTCCCTGTACATTTCTTAAAGCATGTCTGAACACACACACAAAAAAACCCTCTCCTCTATAGGAACTGGAGCTTGCAATGCTGCTTGTTCTTTGGAAAGCTAGATGTAGTTCCAGTTTCATCCATTACATCAAATTACAAAATGCAGATCTAATGAAAGCTTGTATACACAAAATACATTACACCTAATTCTAACATTGTCCTACTACATAAGATGTAATGATTTCTATTTTACACTGTCTCATTTCATCTTCTGCTATTATTGACTGTAATCTTCTGCAAGATTACAGTACAAATGACTTCATGTCTAGCTCCCTTTTTAAGGAAACCGACCCTCTGCAACATATTTAGAAATGAATGATAATATACTGCTTATAATTACACATTCTGTCATTTCATTAACTGACTACATAAAATTAGACATAAGCAAACTATTCATTCTTAATACCGGTTTTCTATTATTTTCCTCTTTGGGGAACTTTTAGGGGGAGATGGGTAATGGGGAGAAAGGGAGAGGACCTGGATAAGAACTTAAAAGGTAAGAGAAAAAAGGTTACTTACCTATAACTGCAGTTTTGAGAGTTTTGCTCCGGCAGATTCACACTCTTGGGATGTGTGTCTCTGCTGCTATGGGCTTGGAATGAACTAAAAAAGAAGGGCCCACTGCAGGCATCCAAATGCCTCCTAACTGATCCGATTATTGGAAATAAAGTTATTACAGATTGACTTCCTCCTAATTCAAAGAATCCACAGCAAGATTCCAAAGAAATGTATAAATGGATCCCCAGAGGTAAAATATGTAGGGAAAACCCCCACAGATACAAGTAGGTTTTATCTCATTTTAAAAAAATGCATCCGCTGCTTTCAAGGGTTTTTTTTTAAAATAGCTTCCCAAGTAAAAGGTTAGTGATTAATGTTTTTATTAACTCTACTCACAAACTCCAGAGAATAGTGATTTTTACAACTGAATTCCTTAATTTGTTAAGATAGGTCGTTATGTAGAAGTGTCTTCGAAGTCACCTAAAATGTAACAATGAACACACAATGCTATGGAAGACCTCAAATTAAGATCTAGCAAATCTGAGTAAAATAAAAAACTAAAGCAATTTGAAAAAGAATCTCTGAAAAAAGATGGGTTGCTTTCCTTTTAACATTAGTCTCTTAAATATTTTTGATTCACAGTATTTGGGGGGTTTTAGAAAAGCATAGAATATCTTGAGGAACAAACCCTGAACCTCAAAATTAATTCTGTAGCAGGTATAAATCTCAAAGAACAAGAAAACTTAACAGTAATGTTCTAAGAAAGGTTTAGACTGAAAGCGACTGACTTGCTTTTTCACTTAGCTACATACAAAATAGCCCACTTACAACAGTGGCAACACGTGAGGTAATGCAAAGAACTGAGGTTACCAAAATTACATTTCTCCCTCAGCATCCTCCCTCCAACCAAGGGAAAAAAACCAAGGCTCCTAAGTACAGAAATTCCCTGGACATAATTTTCTAAAACTCAAAAGGACTTGCTGTACTGTCTCAGACAAGACAACTTCAGAACATGAGCAAAGCACAATTCCAAGTAAGCGAACCAAGCTGATTCAGAATAATGTATCTCTACTTGATTCAAAAACATTCAACAGCACCAAGCAGTATAGGTAATGTGACTACTGATGGTGGTTAAAAGAGATGAAAATGTACATGAAGCTTCATTACTTTTTCTTAAAAAAAGTATAAAGCCCAAATACCACAATGCAGCTAAGCAGAGAATGGTTATCGTTGATTGTTGTGGGAAAATATAATCCATTGCTGTGTTAGCCCTTCTGAATCACTTTTTTTCCCAACTCAGATAATCTGAGTCTTGATAAATCATAGCTGGATCTATCTGTAATATTATGCATCTTTTCAAAAAAGAATATATGACCTAGTACTTACTGACATCTTGCACTTGATGAGGATATAGAGCCCACTGTGTGGAACTGAATGGGAACTGAAGACCTGAAGTATGTCATGTTCTATGGATTTACTTATTTCTTCTGAAGCTATTAAACGTAAGAGAAATTCAGCCTGGGGATGAGAAGGCTCCAGGAAGGCCTTACACAGCCTTCCACTACTTAAATGGGCTTATAAGAAAGATGGGGGGGGCTGTTTACAAGGGCAGGGAATGACAGAACAAGGGGGAATGAGTTTAAATTAAAAGACGGTAGATTTAGATTAGACATTAGGAAGAAATTCTTTACTATGTGGGTAGTGAGGCCCTGGCATGGCCTGCCTGGAGACGCTGGAGCTGCCCCCTCCCTGGCTGTGTTCAAGGCCAGGCTGGATGGGGCTTTGGGCAACCTGATCTGGTGGAGGGTGCCCCTGCCCATGACAGGGGGGCTGGGCTAGGTGGGCTTTAAGGTCCCTTTCAACCCAAACCATTTTGTGACTCTGATTCTGTGTACTGGATCTCCAAAATCTCCAAACATACCTTTCATCAGACAAATTAACAGAATCAGACAAATTAACTTCAAAATTCATCAATACAGAGAGATTTCCCTGGAAAAAACAGAAAGAAGAGATGGACTTTTGTCCTTCCACACAGAGGAGGACAAGGATGAAACCAACGTTTTCAAATTTTCACACTGCTCTATCATGAGAACACCATATAATCCACTTAATCCAATATCCAAAGAGACCTGAAGGATAGAATTATAAAAATAGAGCTCTGAAAAGCACTCAGATAAAAGGCATAAAGTCTATATTCTAAATCACTCCTTAGGCGTATCTGACACACGTGAAGTCAGATCTTCCAGATTTTGCATTAGTGATTTTTGCACTAAGAATTCCTTTTTCAGAAAGTAAACGTCTGGCATTCAGGTTCCAGAAAGATATGCTGCTCTTCAAAGATGAAGGCACTTCTGCAAAACCCTATGTAAATTCCACCTCTGAAACAGACTGCCTCCCACTTCAGGAGACTTTGGTGGGAACTAAATATTTTAACAGTTTTGTTGCAATTAACAATTTATTATGGAAACTAACTCTGATTACCAAAGGGCTTCAATCCTATAGCAAACATCATAAAAGGACCTCAGCATTAAAAAAACACACACAACCAAATTTTCACATTTTCTTGAGGAAGTGTAGCACAAGAACACACACACACCTCACACCCCCAAACACTACTGGTTCCAAGCCTCAGAAAGAATGTATCATACCCATCCAAAGCCTTACTGTTAAAAAGAAAGAATCTGAAAAGTTTTGATTAAGCATAGTACTACAGAGGTTTTGTCAAAAAAAAAAAAAAAAAAAAGAATTGAAGAGACTACTAATCTCCTATCAAAATTTATGAGTACAACTCCTCTCAAAGTCATTTATAGAAGACAACATGTGCCTACACAAACTGTAGTGTGACTGCAATCTGTACTCTCATGCCTCGATTTAAAAAAGCCACAAAGGTGCTTTCATGCAGACTTGGGCACGTGCTAGCATCTTGAGTAAGCTCTCTGGAAGGATACTCGCTATATTGCAAAGCACCAGCTAGTACTACGCATTTCCATTCTAATTAGACAGAGTACTTGCTACAGTCACCCTACTTTCTTGACATAACATGATCTGAAGTTACAGTGTATGTATCAAAACACACAAATACCAGGCCTCTGCATAAATACAGTAAGCAGCTTTGCAAAGATGAATGACATATTTAGGAGTTATCATATGTATTTCTAACAGTCATATTCCCATAGAAACAAGAGAAAGCTTCCTCACACCAAACCAAACAGCTGGGATTAGAACAATGCCAGAGTGTATCAACTTGTAGATAGAATACAAACAAGTATTGCCAGGAAATAAGAACGGCATTACTCCAAGGTAACAGCTTTTCAGGATACCTGTTCCAAGACTTAAAAAAACCCCCAAAACCTAAAAATAATTCCAAGTGAAAAGAGCTGCTGTTTAACATAGGGGCAACTTAACACAAGTGAATAAATGGTGATCATCTGTCCCAGTGTAAGGCAGCAATATTTGCACCTGATTCACAGAACTGCAGGAAATCGGGAAGAACTGGGATGTGCTAGAGGATACAGGTAGAAGGGAAGCGTAAGGTTGGAATCCTTCTCTGGGAAGATGATTACTGAGCAGAGATGAAAGGGAGAGATTCTACACAAATTACTCCTTTCCCCGAAAGAAACAAATCAGAGTCTGCCCATGGCTATGTCATTGTGGTGAACAACTAATGCTCAGCTTTTCCTGAAAGCCAGAACAAAAGAAGAAGTGTTTTAGTCTTGCTCTAAACATTTGAAGTGCTGCATATCATCAAAAATATAATACACTCTTCCAGGTGCTTCTCAGCTAAAAATGCTGGAGATTCTACATTGAGCGTATGGATATAAAAGTAGCTTTTGAAGTATTAGGAGACAAACCACAAGCTCTCCATCAATAAATTTAAAATTCACAGAAGAGTTTTAAACAAAGTAACAAGTTTCCCATTCCATTAAATAAAAATTGAAGACAGTAGAGATCTTTTGAGGTGAGCACACATTTTCTCCACATTCACAAGGTTTCCTAAAATGACTTGATTTAGTTATCAAACAAGAAATATCTAAGAAGTTAAACCATTTAGTAATTGTAACAACCACATTTACTAACACACACACAACTTCTCTTTCCCTCCATCCCCACCCCTATGCCCCATCACCTTTAAAAACAGGAAAAAAATTTTTTTTTTAATAGGAAGAAAATATGTGCTCTCTCTGCACATATAAAACATATGTAATTTAGTTGCATTCATGCAAATACGTCCAAAATTGACCATTTTCACCTATGAACTTCCACAATCAGAATTTACACTGTTTTCAACTCTGCAAGATTTGTCTTGGGAGTATCTAATAAATTTTTATTGTATTATAAATATTGTAAAAACAGAGTGCAGAGGAAGCTTCTGAAATGTATTAATGTTAACCTGTCACTATCAAATTTAGAAATCTTATCTTCATGATTTACATGTGGGTTTCATATCTGCTTTTGAGATTTCTGAAAGCTACGACCTCCAAACCAGTCAACAGTAAAAAGAAAACAAAACAAACCCCACCAACTAATCAAAAAAAAAAAACCAAACCCCAAACCAACCCGTAAACCACCAAAACCAACCAGTCAAACAAGAGAGATTAAATAGAATCAGTTCAGACAACCAGTACAGCTACTGAAGTAAAAAAGTCTCAGAGGCTCGTCTGGTTCTGTGCTGCAAACCATACAGATATACAGTAGTCCTCTAAAGCTTGTAATGCCAATATAATTATGAATATCCAGCTGAACAAATAGTGAAGAAAACATAGCAGTAAATATTACCCATCATTACATTGCCTTTAAGAGTAGAAGTGATTTGAATCTAAACCCTCCTTCACATTAAGTTCAAATGATGATACGAATAGAAATGCAATTAAAGACTTTTCCTGTATTTTCTTATATAAGGCAGCATGAATAGTTAACTAATAATCCAACCACCAAAACTTAATACAAATTTTGACTTATGGTACTGATGGAATTTTAGAAGTTAAAAGCATCAGTTGTACTTCATTCAGTCTCACGGTTCAAAATGAGTAGTATATAAAAAATTGTGAAACATAAGATCTTCACTTCCCATCCATTAAAACCCCCAATAAAGATTACTAGGTATTAAAAAAATATATGCAAATATGAGAGATTACAGGTAATTGTTGGAGGGGAATGGAGATGAGTGTTGGAGAAAAACCTACACTGAATAAACAGAATTGAACTATGTGACAATGACAGGAAGGGTCTTATATTTATATATATGGAGTTTATAAGCATATATATTTATATAATATATATAGTGTATACACACACACAATCCTTTTACCTTTATCTTGCACTTCTTTTGAAAATCGCTCCCTTTCAATAGCTGATTCACGTTCTATCCGCTCAATTTCAGCCAATGCATCCAATTCTACTTCATCATAGGACGTTATAGCTCCTTGTTGCGAAACCTGTTGCTGTGTCTGTACCACAGGAGTTTGAGGTTGTTTTGCAGCAAGTGAAGTGTTCTGTTGTAAAACAGGCACTTGTTGTGCCTGAAGGAAAGCTGTCTGTTCGTGCTGCGGCAAACACTGAGCAGCATTTAGTGGGCGGTTAACATCCTGTGGAGTAACGGGTGTTTTAGAAGTCTGTCCTGGGTACTGCACATTAAAAGGAATATCACCCTCTGACACACTGCTGTTTTCCAAACCAGAAAGCATATCATCCTGCTGGTCCATATCCGAAGATCTTACACGAGAGAGTCTTAATGTAAGCTTAGTGGAGTCCTTGGAAGGAGAACTAATGATATCATACATTGCAGCTTTTTCAGTCTGGTCTTTTTCATCCTTGCCTAACTTCATTTTCTTTTGTTTCTTTTGCTTTCTTTCTGGAGAATCTAACAATATGTCTGGGGGAACATCTCTAGGTGATGAATAAGGTGGAGGCTGAGATTGTTGGATTAAAGGTTGTCTTGATCCTAGAATAATAATTCAGAAAAACTGAACAGTTATGTTGTTTCATGTTTATATAAAAACACACTAAATATAACCTACATAATTTTAAGGTGTATTTCTATAAATATCTGTGTTCATAAGTTCTTAATAAGGTCTAGGAAGCACATCATTCCTAGATCAAGATGTAATCCAGACACTTGCAGTGGATTTCCTATGAATTTTCATGATCCACAGCAGGTAGAGAAGTGATCATTTCAGAGAAGATGGAACAAAAAACCCACCACCAAAAAAAGAATAAATAAAAATATTATCTTCAGGTTCAGAATATCAACTATTAGAAAATAGTCAAGGAAAGCAAGATGGCTACAGAAAATGAAAGATCAAAAAGATTCATAATAAAGTCCAATGACGAAGACTTAATGATCGGTGTAAAGGCATTAGTCACGTCAGCCACACATTTTTCATTAAAAATAGAAAGATCAAAACATATACAACTTCATTAACTTTATTTCTGACAGTTTATTTTCAACTTTTTTTTTTCTTAAATTTAAGGTAAACCTATTCCAACCTCCCCCACCCCTTACTATCTAGAAAACACTGTCTGAAGGCATTTTTTTAGATTCCCTGCCTTATCTACCCTCCTTTAAAAAAAAAAAAAAAAAGAAAAATTAAGAATATTTTTACTTCTACACATACTCAAAGCCTGGAATGAGTACATGTAGAGAAATATTTTTTAAGAGGACATTTAAAAAAAAATCTCCAAATGATCACATTTAAATTTTTTTCTTAAGCCAAACCAGCTCTCCATAACTGTTAGCCCTCTGAAAGACAGAGAAGTTTTTCAATCTATCCCAATTATAATTTTGAGCTATAATTTTGACCTGAGAAGGAAGACTGGGGATGAGAAGAAAAGAGAAGTGTGCTGGGTGGACACCAGGGCCAGCTTGTTGGTAAAGCAAAAATTTATCAGAATCCATTCATCAACTGAGAAATACTGATCTTCAGAAAGCAGTGACTGAGATTATTATTGGTCATTCTGGTTTAGGCCATCATAGGTCAGTACTTCTAACAAAATCAAAACTTAACTGGAACACAGGTCCCCACCTGCTTAATTTAAGAAACACCTTCAAGCAAGAAAGCAGCTTTATTCTGCAGCTTGAATTTCTACCAGATATTTTAAGAAATACTAAGAATTATTATGCAATGTACTGACCTGTAGATGAAAAGGAGAATGGATACCTCTAGCAAAGCTTCAGTTCACAGGAAAGATGTGCCTTTACTTCTTTCCTCAGACAGCTATACCGTCCCTACCTAGTATATACTCTAGCTACATTTTTCTCTACCTAGTACACTCTGTAAATTATGAAGTCTTGTAACATCTGCATGTAGACAGCAGGGTATAGAATTTGTTTAATCTTACCCCTTCTTGACAATTAGCAACAACTCCATATTCTACCAATAACATCTACAATATTGGGAAGCCCTATTTTGTCTCATCCTGATTCTCAAGATCTTTCCACTACTCCCCATCCTCAAATTAGATATGACATTTAATCACTAGTACTGAGGTCCTGGCTACAACCTATGGTGTCTCACTTGCCTTTCGACAGACTCCTAAACTTGTGATTCTTCCCTCCTCCCCCAATTAGTAGTAATTTTTAGTAACTTACAAGATTTTCTTAGTACAAGGTATAGCAGGAATTGTTAGCTACAAATGACAACGCTGCACTTTTATTTCCACAAATATTAAAGGCAGCTCAAAACTTATCAAAGAGCTCTTAATAACACCTTCCTCTTGAATTACCTCTGAAGTTGCAACAATGGAACATTTGTTGTTTTTCATAGTTACCATTGAAATAGATGACACAGATTTGATTCTCAAATCAAACTGTCCTCAACTTTTAAGTGGATATGACAATATTATTCTGATTTGGTATTAATTTTGGATGTGTCAGGCTGAAAAATAATGCTGCAGCAACAGATAAAGTAGTTCTTTTTATCTTTGGGTAACTTAAGGAGGTCAGAAGGATTTCAGTGCATTTGGTTCAACATATTTAGAATCCAGTGAATGAAAGAAAAAAGTAAAGTTTTCCTCTCCTAGGCAGCACTACGAATAGATATTTGAAAGTATCTTCCTCCTGAATGACATTCCAGGAAGGTGTTGATACCATGGCCTGTAAATTGCATTTTAAGAATGCACATTCTGGCAATAACTCCACATATTTCTGAGATGCCTCTGGCTTAGAAGCTACAGTGCATATCCTTTTGAGTTAAGCAGGAATTGAAAAAGATGAAGCATTCTGGAACAGTTTCACTCTACTACAAACGTCTGCAGTTTTGAACAGGTATCACACATTGAACATATACCATATTCTTCTGGATGCTGACTTCAGGCAAAACATCACCCATTATACAGACAACTGTGCCTATTCCTTTTGAAGTCTGTCAGAAATATTTTTACTGCGAGGGTGGTGATGCATGGGAACAAGATTCCCTGGGAAGCTGTGGCTACCTGCCCCTGGCAGTGCTCAAAGCCAGGTTGAATGGGCTTTTGGGCAACCTGATCTGGTGGAGGGTGTCACTGCCTATGGCAGGGGGTGGGATTAGATGGTCTTTAAGGTCCTTTCCAACTCAAACTGTTCTGTGGCCTTATGTGTTCCTATAGGAGAAGGCTTGAGCCATTATATGTCTAAGAGCAAAAATCTTACAAAACTTATTGATAGCAGAAGAAATGTTTTTGTGGAAAGAACACATAGACAGGCATGCCATGCTTGCTAAACCAGTTGGGATTTTAAGGTTGAGAAAGTTTGCTCTACAAAATGCTGTCAATGTAGTAAATCACATTATGATCTTTGGGAATGAAGCAAGTTTCAGAATATTCTTTAGAACAGAAAAATACATAGGCAGCTTTTGATTCTACACCTATGGCTGTGCAGAATTCAGGAGAAAAAAAACCCTCTGACTTTCTCTAGTTGATTTTCCACAGTATCAGTAAAAGAACTTTGTGCAATCTCTTTTTATACTGCAGTAATGTATAAAACCCATGAGACAGAGATTCACTACCAATCTGGGACAGCCACTGTATAATTATTGAACAGCAAATCCTGATGGTCAACTAGATAACACCAAATGTAGCTGAGAAGCAGGTACCATCAATAAGAAATAAAGTCTCTACAGAGAGCAAATACACTCATCAACAATACCTCCAGTCTTTCAGTAACAGTCATCCTGACCATCCTGATAATCCTGGGACTGGTTCTTTATAATTATTAGTTTTCCTGATTCCTAGTGCTAGATGGCATTGAGTATAGAATAATCTGAATAATCTTTATCAGCTGCTTCAGCAATTTGTGAACATCTTTTTTCTGTGACTCTTGACAGATTTCTTATCAAATCCCTTATAATGCAAACAACTATAAAATGCATTGCATTGACAGTGACTTAGCCTTCTTAAAAATGTGAAGTTTAAAAAATGCTGCTTTTTCTTAACCCCTTGGTAAAAATGGCTATACTTGCTCATTGTGCATCAGCAACTTGAGTAGCAAACAAATAAAAGACACATATCACTGACATGTCCATTATACATATTTTGTCTGCACACTTTCTAATCATTCCACAGTAGTCACATATTTTTGAGCATTCATCATCCCTTCTCTTCATATCTCAGCCTCTTCAGATGAAAGCCCACCTGCCTTTCGAAGCTGGTGCACAAAACTCTCACTGCTGATCACATTATTTTTTGTGATCCACATGGTTTAAAAAACAACTATGCAGGTTACCATAAACTTAGGATTCACATACTTTGTAGAACTTTAAATCATCAACTTTCCACCGACAGAACAACTTCCAAATGGTTACTCAAAACAGTATCTTCATGTTCCTCTACCTGGCAAGTGAGGGTTCCCAGATGTTGACATAAATAATGTATTTCACCTAACCTACATACTTCTTTTACCAGAAGTATTGTTCCCAATACATGAAACCTGGAAAAAACTGCCAATGAACAAATGAAAATTCTTGTCTAATACTCGGTTCACAATACATTAAAGAGGAATTTCAGGAATATTCAAGTGCTATGCCCTTTTACATCCATAGTGAAGGGATCTTTGAGACTCTGGGAACATTATGGAAGTGGGTAACAAACCATTGTACAAACCTGGACACAGTATTCCTGACTTTTTATTGGAAAAGTCTTTGGAAAGATAGACTTTAAAGAATGCATATGTGCATTATTAGACTTCACAGCCAAGTAAGTATACTACAGATAAGTACCTAAAAGCAGAAGCAGAATCCATACTGCATTCATGCTCATGTTTGTGTTTTGGAAAAACTAACAACCCAATGATGACAGAACATGAGGAACACACTACAGCAAAAAAGTTTTAAGAGAATAAATTCACAATGTGTAAATGGAAATGTCTCGTTTCTTACATTTAATATGATCCTATTTACCTCTTTCACAGAAATACGTTTTCATGGAAATGGCATCAGACTATTTTACCCTGAAACTCTGGTTAAATCAATATCAGAACTGGGAACAATCATCTTCAGAATCTGTGGCTCCAGCCCATTCAAACAGGAAAAACAGTCCCTTCAGAATAAGGTGACAGACTGCCTGAAGTATTATACATTATTTGCATGAGGTAAGTACATACTAGAAGAACAATTTCTCTGTAAGGATTGAGATGATAATAAAGAGGTAGTATTCCAGAGTGAGTTTTTCAAGAACAAGTATCATCCAATCAAAAAATTTTATTCTGTAAAATAGTGGGTCTTGCGGATTAACGAGAACTTAATGCCACATTGGGACTTTGGATGCCTTTCTATATAGCCTCTAACAATTCCACCAACAAGATTAGTAAGTATGATGTAGACAAAAATACTGTAAGCTTGCAGTATAACATATTGTGAAACCATATTCACAGACATATCAATTGCTCTTGGTAACAATGGATGACAGAGTATAGATGAACAAGTGCAGCTTTCTGGAGCACTCTCTTAAGAGTAACGTTTTAAAATATTTGTCATTCATAACTTTTCATGTAAGCGAATAACCGCTTTTGGTGTTGAGTCCTTGAGAGAGGGAGGCCCACAAATGCTTTTAAGAAAAAAATAAAATACAATTTTCTTGACTAATTTGAATAATGATATGAAAAAAAGAAAAAAAATCAGAAACAGCATAAACTTTTTTGTATTTCCAGAAACGAACTGTAACAACATGAGAGGAAGATAGATAAGCTCTACAGAAAGCAATATGCTTAAAGCAACTAGCAAAGTTGCTTTAAACTATACTCTCATAGTATCACACAAGATTGTGTATGGCACTTTTCTGATTATCATCCTTGGGTATCTTCAAATAGAGTTCTATCTACAACTTAGGACAGCACAACATCAAGACAAATGCAGACCAATTAGAAAGATTAAAACAGAAAAAAAATCAGACGCTCAGAAATTATGACCTATGTAAAGATGATAGACAGAAACCATGCTGTTCAAGCTGTAGAAGATTAGATTAGTGGAAGATATTGTAATGTTCTTTGATACGTAAATGACTGCTGCAAAAAAAGGATGTGAATTGTTTTTCCTTGCCCACAAAGAAGTCAAGAAGCATCATGCCTAACTGCAACAAAAATGATCCAGGATAAGCGTTAGGAGAAAAGCTGCATGGCAAGAATAAGGAAACTCCACTACTGATATTTTAACAAAAAACCCAAACAACTGATGGAAGTTATTGGGAGTGATTCTGGTACAGCTTATCCTAAACGACAGTAAGATGGGCAGCCCACAAGTACTTTCCTGCTGTATTTTCTAGAATCACCCCTGTCTTCTTCTGAAAATCTTCCCAAGTTTTGTACTAGCTAAGAAGAAATTATTACCTAAAGGGGTAGCAGAAGAGACAGATAATGAAAAGCATACATTTGGGACATTTTAGGAACAAATTCTAGATTGTATTCAGTTTCCACAAACTCAATAGTTTCCAGAGAAGAGTCCCACCACTTTCTCGAGAGCTTCAAGAAAAGCTTGGTTTTGGATGGTCTAGCTTAAAACTGCTGAATTCAGCAGCATTACTGCATTAAAAAACAAACAAAACAAAACACACAAGAAAAAAGAAGACTTCAATAAAGATACAAGAATGAATGTTTGACTGTCACAAAATAATATTTGAATAAATTTGAAGAGTTGGAGATCTTTGTGCAGTCGCAAGGCTAAGATCTCACTGCAGTCACGGAGATGCAGTAGGACTGTTTGGATGACAGGAATGCTGTCATGGATAGCTGTGTGCTTTTTAGGAAAAATAGGATGGGGATGTGAGGTGGTGGAGTTACTCTTTATGTGAGGGAGCAGCTAGAATGTGTTGAACTCCACCTAGGGGAGGGTGATGTACCAGTGGAGAGCTTCTGGGTAAGAATCAAGAGGCAGGCTAGTATGGGTGACACTGCTGTGGGTGTGTACTACAGGACCCCTGATCAGGAGGAGAAAGCTGATGAAACCTTCTACAAGCAGCTAGAAGTAACCTCATGATCCCAGGCACTGGTTCTTACAGGGGACTTCAATTATCCAGATATTTTTTGGGTAAGAAACAGGGCCAGGCATGCATGGTCCAGATGGTTTCTGATACAGATGGTGGAGGAGCGGATGGGGGGTGGGGGTGAGGGTTTAGGCAGGGAAGTACAGGATCTTGTTCTTACTAATAGCAATGGGCTTGTTAGGGAAGTGAAGGTCAGGGGCAGCTTGGGACATAGCCACCATGAGATGGTGGAGTTCACAATCTTGAGTGGAAGAAGCAAAGCAAAAAGTAGGATCAAGAATTGTGGAAAAAGGGTCTGAGCACTTGGGAAGAATATAGGAATGTTGTCAGGGTCTGCAGGGATGTCATGAGGAAGGCTAAAGCCCACCTGGAAATGAAGCTGGCAAAGGGTTTTTTTTAAGGTATGTGACCAGTAAGGGGAAGACTGGGGATAACGTGGGTCCCCTGCCGAATGAGGGGGATGTCCTGGTAACACGGGATGCTGAGAAGGTGGAGATACTGAACACCTTTGCAATTTTAGTAATTGTTTTAAATAAAATAATCTTTCCTGAAGTTCCAGAGCAGTGGGAAAGCAGAACAAATTTTGAGATCAACGAACGGAAAATATTCCATGTTGATTATCTGTAGATTAATTCATAGAAAAATTTTTAAGAAAGTAGATGAGGTAACAGATAAAAGTATGAAAGCTATTATTCTGTTTGCATAGCTAAGAATACAAAATTTGCATTAAAAAGAATAGATAAAGACTATCCCAGAACATATGGATAAAACATCAGCTTCTCTGGTGCCTTTACTGGAATAGAAGAGAAGGAAAGATTTCTATAGCAAAGAAATTTTACTTCACCAAGTAGGTGAATAACCAACAAAATAACTTTTTTCAAGTATTTGTGTAAGTTGCAAACAAAATTTCTTCCTGAGATTTTGTTAATCAGACATTCAGTCTTCAGGACTGTACTATCACATTCTCCAAGTCTCCAGAAGTCCTTGCTACTTTCATATCAAAAGTACAGTACTCACGTTCCGTAACTGCCTCACGTATCTATGTTAATTAAGAAAGCTTAGATACTGTAACATCCTTTCTGTGATCATCTCTCTCTGGACTGATGATGTCTAGTGCCATTCTTTTTGGCCTCCCAAACAAATAGTTATTTTGCTAACTTTCTTTATCAGAGTTTGAAACCTTCCAACCAAACTTTCATGGGCTAATGAGAGTAGCAATGAAAAGCTCAGCATAGATATTTGCAGTTTGCTCATCACTGGCAAATGTATCAACACAACTTTCAATCCAAATCATGGGCCAAAACCTCACTGCCAGGGATCCCACATTCTAAATAATACAGTAATTATCCACACCTCTTCCATGCATTTCGAAACTAAATGTCTGGCAAGATTCTTGCTGCATCAAGAACTGGTTCTCTCAACCAGCATTCATTACTTTCTCTAAGGCAAAGCAGTAGCACCAGTATTTCAGTTGTGTAAAAGTATCATACAGGCAAACACATAAAAAAGCTCCCTTGCCCTTCTTCAACCACTCTAATGCCAAAACATTACAATCTGAACTGTACAATCAGATTGTTGTCAGAAATAATCTGGAAAGGTATCCCTTCAAAACAGGGTTCTGGTACAGCCAATTGAAACAGCAGCAAATTTAATAAAGAAAACCCCAAAATTCAAATATTCTTCTGGCCAAGTGGCAATCATGTATCTAAGTGGAAGCAGCTGAGATACACAATATTGTTACCCTGATAAGCTTGACAAAGAAAACAATCACATTAAGTCTTCACCATTTACACAAGTCTTACAAATCCTTTAGCACAAAACCCCCTGAAATACTAATGCTGCTGACATGCTATATATGTTCTTCTCACTTGCCACTTCTATTACTGTTGAACACAGTATATGCTTAGAGAAAATGAATCACAGAGAGATCATAGGACACACTTCAGTTAAGAAGCAACCTCAGGAAGCATTTAGTCCATCCTCACGCTCAAAACAGGGTGAGCAAGACCAAACTATGCACAGCTTTACCCAGTCTGATTTAGAAAACCTCTAAGGACAGGAAATGCAGAGATTCTCCAACCTTTTCCAATGCTCAACTGTCCTAACAAAAGCTTTTCCTTAGACCTAGTTGGAACCTCGCCTTTCAATTTAAGTCCATTGTATATTCCCCTTCCTCCACAACACTGAAAAGCCTGACTCAAATTTTCCTGGTAATCTCCTCATACCTATGGGAAGGCTTCTCTAAGTTCCACTCCTGCAAAGAAGTCACTTATCTGGCTGCACAAGGCCAATACCTTCACTTTCTCTGGAATCACCCCCATCATCTTTTGTTCTCCCACTCCCCCTAACCTGACCATCCAGAAAGATCTGTTTTGGGGCTAAAGAGAAGAAAGCACTGATGCATCTTTCTATACTACTGCCATGTAAATATAGAAGCAATTAAAAAGTAAATTAGCAAGAATATGCCAAAATCCCTACCTTGCTAAGTCTCAAGTATCTCAGTCATTGCTTCTCAGGGATAGCATTAAAAGCAGCAGTATGCATTCAAGATTTCAGCATAAAAAATTACTCTGAGCAGATTTTTTCGGTTCCCTCTCAACTGACAGTTCATTGTATTTCTTCTCTACAGCTAAGGCTTCCAGGCTTATGCTATATGTATTGAGTTCACTGAACTACTTTTAATTTAATGTTCTTAAAATTTCATGATTGCAATTAAGACAAGTGTTCCCTGTTAGAACACTTTTGAGCTGGTTAAAAGTTTGATACTCGTAATGCTGCCTTTAAAACATTTTTTTATGTAGAGCAACTGAAACCATTCTTATAAAAAATTTAATCCTCCTATTAGAAAGGATTTTAAATCCTTCTGTCCTCCATTAATTTGAACTTTGTTTTGAAGGATGATTAGTTAATTTTCAGACCTTCAAGAAATTCTTCTGGATCAGGGCTGAAAATAATTTTGTATCCAAAACATAATGACATATGCTCTGAAACTATCTGAAAACAGAAGTCAGGAGGAATAGCTGAGTATCTATTTAAACTCTGTACTTTAAAACTGGGAAAAAATACACTGATATATATGACTGCTAGACTTACCCTTAAGGGTTCCATCACTTCCAGCTGGAGAGCAGACTGACTGTGGTGACCTCAAGGAAAAAGATGCAGCATTCCGTATTGAAGGATCGCCATCCTAAAGTGACAATGATAAATAATTAAGATGATGAACATGAACAATTGATAAAGACTCTAATTAGTATATAAACTGGTGTTTGGTTTGTTGTTGGTTTGTTTTTTTTTTTTTACAAAAAAGCATAAAAATTAGGAAAAAATCTTTTTACATAAAAATCTGTCTAAGATTGCTGTTATTCCAAAGATCAATCAGCACGAAGAAGCCTCTATAATGAAATCATGCACATGAAAATAAATGTATGTACATGTCTTCTGGCTAAATAAGCTGGTTTAGTTTACAATGATTCCATTTAGAACTTTTTTGTTATTAGCAGTCATAGTAAAGAGCAGAAAAGCAGACACATTCATCTATGCAATACCAACTACAAGAAACTGCGCATAAAATGTAGATTTTAAAAACAATCCCACCAATTTTTCACTTAGACTACCCTTAGAGCTTGTCTAGAATGCCATTTTCCTTTACAGTTAAAATAATACTTTGTATTTCTATCCTTCAGCATATACACATCAGGACTGAACAAAATTTCTAACATTTCCACTGCAGCAGCTGAGATAGCAAGCTAAAGTCAGTCCAGTTGTGTTTTGCACGAGACTATTTTTGCCTGTCTCGACAGTCAGACAGGAAACAACTCAATGGTATGAAGCAACCAAGTTCTACTGTTTCTCCAGTTTCACACAGAACAACCTGCTTCAATGGAATTCTTAATTTCTGACAAACTTCTTCATAATATAGCATGGATATCACTAGAGTGCAATTAGTATTCTATCTAAGAATGTAAATGTGTCTTTTTTTACCTCGGCAAGATCTTAAAATTAAATAGGAAAGCCACTGTTCAGAGTCCCGCCTAAAGTTCTACATGTTTTGCCGCCTAAAGTTCTACATGTTTTGCCGCCATCGTCAAGCCCTCTGCTGGTCACACCGAGTAACATCGTAACTCGATGCTCTAACGAGATTGCAACTTTTATAGAGCAGTATTTCCCATTTTAGCACTGTTTTCTCTACAACATTTGTGGAAACGTTTTGGGGAAGAACAAAATAAAAATCCCTATATTTATAAGGAGAAAATTTCTATAATTATAAACAAATTACAAAAAGTCTGTTCTTTTAAAGAATAAAGTCTTACGAAGGAAGTCTGCAGAGAAGTTCTGTTTTCTAATTAAAATGGTTATTTTGGTAGCCAATATTTAACGTGACAGCTACTGAGGTATGTGAATACATGCACATCTTTCGTCTTTTTCTTTTTTCCAAACCTGTCTGATATCCTTTCATCCTTTTGATAATTCAACCCAGCTAACAGAATGTTGGAAAGCTCAATTGTAATGACATTTTTATGTCTGTATGAAAAAATCTGTACCCAGTAGTTACAAATGATAATCTCAAAAGGTTTTTTGCAACCTAGTGATTCTGTGATAAATAAATTATCCTAGCACTATAAAATTTCTTAAAATCCTGCCTTAACAAAATCAAGATTATTTTGATAATGTACATTTAAGATATTTGGGGGATATATGTACATTTAATGCCAAAACCAGCTTCCTATTTTAATGAATTCACACTGCTGAAGAGGAGACTGAGAAAAACATGTGACTATTGCTTATTATGATATCATGATTCCTTCATTACACCATTCTCTTAATATACCACTTTCTTACCTAATATTTTTAATCAGCATAATTCTTCCATTTCAAAAAATACTAATAAAACTAGTGACTCCTGGAGTTCTACTGTGTTAGTTCTGTCAAGGAATTTAAGTACCCTGGTATTATTAGTATGCTTATTGAATACAACACTTCTCTGTCTTCCTAAACTAGCTCATGGAAGCAAAGAGCTGTGCACGTTTTTATATGCTAAATAAATCACACACACACACACACACACACGAAAAGCCTGTTTGCCACCAGGTTCAAAGAAACGTGGGATAAAGTGGGGGTTCTTTTTCCCCCTTTAGATTCAAGATTTCTGATGGAATTTTTGCTGATTTTATACATCAAGAAACTAGTAAAACATCTGACTTCTAAGGCAGCTGAATACCTACTTGCTTTATCCAACAAAATACTAGTTTTATCACAATAAACTGATACAGGTAACATACATCACTACTTAGCCTGTGCACCATCTGTAGGTAGTCTTCATTTGAGCCATGTCTAGAATTATCAGCATGATGATTAGCTGCACTTCCAGACAACTGACTTGAAACTTTATTTTCATGAAGATTCCTCATCCCAGCTGTGACAATGGGGCTGGATACTGAAGCTGAAATACAAAAAACCATAAGCCTATACTGATATACTCACACTAAGAGTTTTATTTTCAAGAGGATTTAAAACCGAAATTCCATGTACAGATTAGCAAACTTTCTCTCAGCATCTATTGTACTGACAATCCTACTAGTTATAGAAAACTTTGCTTTCCTCTAATTTGTATTCACTACTTTTAGTAACTTGCACAGTATTCATGAGACATAAAACATTACACATACAACAGCTATATGTATTCTAAGCACAATGCTAAACTTTAAGAACAAATAATTTAAAAGAATCCAATGAGAGTTCTTCTTACCAACAAAAAAATGCCTAGATAAACAGAGTTCATGTTGGTCATGGTTATTTTTTGAAAAAGGAAGAACAAAGAAATCCGTTCATTTTCTATGTTGTATTTGCCAATTACAGCATACCTTTAGAATGATGATTCTAGCCAACTTAGAATTAATCTAGTTGACACGACATAGGTTTGGTAAGGCTAAACAAGGTGGCAGTAAAACCTATATGACAGTGGCAAAAATAAGGGTTTTTTTGCTGGTACATATAAATGATAGCCAGAGTTAACAAAAAAACAACTTTTGTCTGTATTGTTATTTTCTATTGTCATGTATACATGACAGCTAAGCAATATGGGTGTGCACAGGAGAGCAATGCAACATGAACATGTGTTTTAACTTTTCTTCTTCCACAGTATTTTTTTAAAATAAAGTATACACTACCATTTTGTACAGTCAGGAAAGCAAACTTTAAACATACCTGTCAGCTCAAAGATTTGCACTAAGCATATGACTCCTGGCATGAGATAGGGAAATAAAACAAACATCACAGGCTTACCTTGCTGCATCTGAGGATGTGGTGTGTAACTTGGAGGATGTGAATATGGCATGTATCCTGCAGGGCTTTGAGGAGCATATGGACTAGGCACTGGACTGTTCTGTTGTGCCAAAAATCTATTACCAGAGCTCGTCTGTGGTGGCACAAACCGGCTAAAAAAATTTTTAAAAGAGATTTCAGAAGTTGGAAAAGAAAATTTACACAAACTTCTTAAATTTTTTTAATATTCAACACTCAGAACACTACAACTTCTTTAAGATATAAAATTCCAACACCATCAAGAATCTCCCTCAACACAGTATTTCAAGATACTGATACCTTCCAAACTTCAGTTACTACTAGAGAGTCACAGCTAAGGTACTGCATTAGTAAAAGTAACAAAGGAGTAAAAGACATTTGTAAGATGTCCACCTAGGGAAAGGAAACAGTGACACAAATACACACTTGAAGTAAGATCTGTAGTTTCTAGAAGTTAGTCCTAGAAGTTTGAATGAAAGTGATAGCTAACTTTTAATTAAGAACTGAGTCACCGGGATTAACAAGGAGCCATCTACCCTAAATGTGATTTTTCCACTAAGTTTTCAAAGAATGTAATCTAATAGAACAGTCAAGATATAGGAATGTGATAGGCAGTTATGTAGGACCTGACTCAAGGTCCACTGAATAGAACTTATTCATTCACTGGCTTTATCTGAGACTGAACCTGCAGATAGGAAGCCATAAAAATAACACAGATCTGTGACAATAAAATATATGGACCCTCTAAATTGCATTCTTACATGAGCTCTTAAAAATAAACCAAATAAATGAGAAGGTACATTAAACACTTTCACAACCCTCAGTTCTAGATAGCAGCTCTTAAGAAGGTAAGTTTCCATATAAAGAAACAGCAAAGTATTTAACACAAGGATTTTGCAAGGATTTCAAGACAACTTTGTAGTATTGATTGTAACATTCACAATTCAAAAAACTTTCTTCAACATCCCTTTTCGTTATAAAAGTAAAAAACTGTATTGGTTTTTGTGCATTTCATTTGCCAAAATGTTTACAGTAACTCAAAATGAAACAACAACTTCATGTTATGAAATAATAAATGACATCATAATCTTCAGTAAGAACTGAAGATGTTAAAGCCCAGCATCTGAGTTGAAACTACACAGAGAAATCTTTCGTCTAATTCAGAGTACTTTATTATTAAAAAAGGCCTGGATTATCAGTACATGCCAACACCTGCAAGTTTAAAAAAAAGAATCAGAAAGTTGACAAGGAAGCTGCTGGAAGACTGGCCAAACTACTGGGCCTATTCTACTCTTGAGTGTTTTTTGTACAGTTGTACTCTGTATTTTAACATGCTTTCTTTCCCTCCTTCCAGTCATGCTGGTACTGTATACATGCTGGAACACATCAGTCTCTTCACACCCTCCTGCCACCAGCCTCAGCCTCTGACACAGGTTAAAAAAGCAGCTGGAAGGTTGTCAAGAGGACTCCTTAAGCAGGAAATAAAGTTTGCCAATATTATGGGAAAGAGAGCGAAGAATCGTGACTAATCCTTAGGATACAAGAATTAATTCACTGACAAAGATGTTCCTTTGCCAGCACAAAAAACTCACCCTGTTGTCAGACTAATGCAAAATTTGCCTTGACACTGATCACTTTCCACTCCCATACTTGCAACAAAAGCTATCGCTGCAGGAAGAATTTACGGTTTGTTGCCCTCCCACCCCATTTTGAAGAGAGCATTACCTGGAAGGACTATGTGAGATAGTGGTTTGTTGATAATTGGAAGATGCAGGACTACCACGCATGGAATTCTGAGAAATATTAAACTGCGACATCATCATCCCTATTAAAAAGAAGATAGCAGCATTACTTTACACACATTTCCTTTTTAATCAATAAAGACTCTCACTTCAGATAATACACAGAAAGATTATGAACTTTGCAGACACTGTAAGAAAAATTTCAGAAATTATAAATTCTGTGTAAGATGTGCATTTTACATCAAGACAATAAAAAAAGTATTCCCTAAGGCAGTGTTCATTCAGGTACAAATATTAACATAGTTCCTTCCTCTGTTCCTTAGAGCTTCCCAAGCCAAAACCTACTAGCAGGTTTGGAAACCTCACAAGTCATAAGAACACAGTAAACTTACCACCCATTTTTTAAAGCAAGTACAGCAAACATTCATTTGGTGCTGAGTGCTGCAAGATAGTCTCAGTGCTCCCATAGTGCCTTAGAGGTTCGTTTCTACTCAGGGATAAAAGCTTTCTATTTCCACCTGCACTACACTTACAAGGAATGTTATCAAAGAAGGTGCTGAAATATTTCGATAGCATAGCAGAACGAATATCCCAACTGTCTGTAGATCCCCACAGTTCTGCTTTGGAAATTCAGGAGTTGTACTAGCTGCTAAGTCACAAGTACCAGTGCGCTTGAAACTAATCAATTTAAGAGGCATTTGGTGATGTCCTAAATTATTTGCTTAGACTTTCAGTCAGCTCTGAGGTAGTCAGGTAGCTGGACTACATGATCTTTGTAGGTCCCTTACAAATGGAACAATTCTGTTCTATTCTAACTCACATTGATAGTACGGAGAATTTGAAATATTTTTTCCTTCAATACAGGTATAAAGAATTCTGCAACAGCACCACGACACTGAAGTTGAAGTGATGCAGAAACGAGAAGTTAAATTAATTTTAAGGTCGTTCAATGACAGAATTGATGTCTCACAGCTAAAACTGTTAGAACTCACATACACAGCGCAGACTGGGAATACAAAGCAAGTAACCACAGCCGCAGTAGTACAAATATTTAAAATCAAAGGTTAGACAGCAGGCTGACAGAAGTCACCAATCCAGAGCGTTTGGGAGTTGCCAATCCTTAATTGCTATCATTTCAATTACTGCAATAGTCACACAAGCAAAACTAGTCTCAGAAATCCTCCCTGTCACACTCTTTTCTCCTCCTCTCTCCCTAGTAGAGATGTGATAATCCCCCAAGAATGCAGTCGTTACTATCTCCCGGTAGGTGTGAAGAGGTGCATTCCAAGTACATTAGCACACCAGAACTAACCCAGAGAACGAGAGAGTGTCATACATTCGGCCGGGGGAAAAGACAAAAGCCCCACCACCAACAACCCCACCAGCAAAAGCTCCACCGAAGAGATCTCCATACCTTCAGTACAGAGGACATTTAATTGTCCCGAGTGACTGAAGGGCACTCCTCAACTCCTGCAAAATTTGTTTAAATGAACACTGGGTAAGTCACAGAGAAGCAAGCGAGGAAAATACAGTGGGTTTGTGCTGGAGGCAGCACCCAGCACAGCTACTGCCTGCTCACCTCTCATTGCCACTGCAGCTTGGTACAGTATTACATTATTAAAGAATAATACAGTATTATTCTTAGTCAACCTAATAACCCTTAACATTCACATACAGAAAGCTGAATGAGTATGCCAGTAAGAGCAGAAACCACTCAGACTATTTTAGATTTTATGCTTCAAGCACAGACTAATCTATTTAAAATACTAAAAATATGTTGTTCTGAACCATGGATAAGGTAGGTTTTGGTGTAAAAGAATTACAGAAAATATATAACTGAATCCCTTTTTAATGTGCATGTCCATAGTTTTAATATTTAAGATTTCCTTCTAAATGGAACCTTAATTTTGAAAGTTGGTAATGTTCGGAAAACATCTTTCCAGTAGTAATATTACTAGAATGAATCACAGAATTGTAGGGATTGGAAGGGACCCTCAAGAGATCATTGGGTCCAACCCCAATGAGTTTTCTTAACACACTCAGTCTTTGTTATTATTATTTTGCTTGGAAAATAATATTATTAAAATAATAACTATTCACAGAAGTTATCTTGTATGATTAAACTGTATTACAACATCATACATGCTTAAGCTAGGACTGTTAATCAATAGATGAATTTTCAGTTAAATGTAGTCTTATTGAAAGTGTACGTCTGCAGTTTTTTGTTTTTTACAGCCACATGTACACTTGAACACTTTAAGTTAAAAAAACTTATGCAAATAATTAAAGTTTATGGAAAGATGCAAAAGATTTTATTCCTCTCAAATTCACAAGTTCTGTCAAATACCTTAAAGCAAATATTAGGTCCTTTCTGAACCCTAAGGAATGCTATTAATACTGACCTATTGCAACATACTATTTTATCTGATCTTCCAATAATATGTTGAAAGACAAAGCCAAAGTGTTGAGAGAGAAAAGAAAAAAAAGTACTATGAAAACTGAAACTAAGTAATATCTTCTTTTGAAATAAATAATCGGGAAATCCACTTTCACCTTGGTGCCAGCTCAGAATACAAAGCAGAAGTGTCCACATCCTTCCTGCACTATTTGTCCATCATAACTAAAGACTAAAACCAATTCTTGTTCTATGACAAGAATGTTCAATCATTATGAACTTGGGAAAAAGCATAAGCATAGAAATCTGCTTATATTTTAAATTGTATTCACAAGAATTCAAAACATAGTATTTAGCTTTCTGACAATGCCTTCTTTTCCTGACGAACTGTACCAAACCAGGAGTTGTATTCTATGTTTAACGTAATTCTTCAGTCAGGTCATCTTCCTGTTCTTGCATCAGGAAGCAAAGTTAGAAGTTAATCTGAGTTCACTTCATCCATACTAATGCTGGAACTGACAGTCAAGGTATCATGGTGCATAGACCCATCCCAGGCTGAATAAACAGACTGGGGGTTGGCCCTGCTGCCTTCATTCCCTCTCAACTGTGGGCATTAGATACTGGGTCGCAGTTTCCAGAGCTGACTTCACAGGATGCTGGATCTAACAGAAGGCGCGACAACAATATTCAAAAGGAATACAGCAAGGAAAGCAGATATATTGTTTTAAATACTAGAAAATAATCTGAATTTCATTCTAGCTGGCAAAATGCATTACATAAGATCTCTACCAAATCCCCAATTGTTCTACACACACATAATGACTCTACAGAGATTACAATATCTTCTTCAGAAAGCAGAAGAAAATGCACCCTTTGCTGCCCCAACACATCAGTACAGCCTCCTTGCAGATCTGAATACAACAGACTAACAGCTAATAAGGCTACCACAATTTGCCAGTATCTAGCTTAAAGAACCGTCAATTTCCAAGTAAGCCTGTGGCCTTTTCTCACTGAAAATTACATCATGCCTCACATACTTTTTCCAGACTCTCATTCCAGGGGGTTCCTCCTCTCAAAATCCTGTGCCAATAGCTATGCTTTCCCCCTCTTCTCCCTTCCTTTCCTGTTTTCTTAATTCACAATTACACTGCAATGCTTGCACTCATACAAGTGTTCAGAATCATGTAAAATACAATTAAATATTCAAGAGATTTTTAAAGTCTGATCTCTTCTGGTTCTCTGAAACAAATTTAACTTTATTAAAGTAACATCAACTATTCTTTTAAGTTTTACTTTTAATTACTTTTTTATTCTGTCCTAACAGCTTCATAAAGGTATTTATTTATGTATGTATATTATCTTTCTAAAGATACAGTGTGCTTTTATTTCATTGAAGATTATTATTATTAACCTATTTAACCAAACTACAAAACTGTTTCTCACTGTGAAGCATAGAATAAGGGAACATTACAAAGAAATGAACTAGCTTAGGTTTTTTCTTTTAAAAGCCTCCGCTGGAACAGGTAATTTCAAAAACCATGTCTCCCTTTTTCACTGGCAATAAAGCCCATTTAATCTGCTTGCAAAGCCAGTGGAGAACCCTAATTCAAGCTCAAGTTCTTCGCAAACTGACAGGACAACCCACTAATCACAGGATCCAAAGACTTTTCAGAGCTTAAATTTAATGATTAACTTATCATGAATTTATCATTGAACTTAGAAGATAATTAGCAGTGCTTTTCCTGGAATGAAAATGCAAAAGATCTGTCGTCTTTAAAGAAGCATTACATCCTCTGTCCTTAGGCATTTTCAAGTATTTCCAAATACTTTGGAAATGGCTTTTCAATCATTAACCTAGGTGAACATGCCTAATAATCTCATTCTAATTTTCTTCTTCTACAAAACCACCTTACACTTTCTATCTCTTGTGGACCTCAGAAATACTGCTATCTATATCTCTACAGTGCTAGCAAAGTTTTAACCATACGCTTTGGAAACCATGGAAATTCCCCTAGCTACTTCATAGTATGGTATTTAACATACTTCAGGTGCAAGTCTCCAGATCTATAACTAGAACCTTCCTCGCTAATCCTTTGCTTGGTCGCTCTACTACTTCATCTTTGCTATGCTACAGTACATCTCACAACACCTCAGAAGAGAATTAACTCTCAAAATAAGTAAAGTCTGTAGGGCGTCACATACTTCTAAGAGGAGGAATGGCAGGGACAAGCTGTTACGTAGGATTCATTTAACTTTATTCGTTACCCTAGAACTACTGAGAACCACCATTGCAATGACACAACATAATCATACAGATCTTTAGTAAGATCAAGGCCTGTTCTTCAAATTTCAACGATTTACTAATTCAAATATATAAATCCAGCCATAAAGAAATAAGAATTATTTTAAAATAAAACCAAATCACTCCTCCTAGACATTACATTTTGTGACGAAATGAAACATTTTTTACAAAAATACCCAGTATAGTTTATTTCTGTGTTTATTTTAAGATAATCACCCTTAGAAGATGTGAAGATACAGAGCTCTGTATCACAATCAAATACACAGTAAAGCATAAATGTCAGAATTGTGCTCCATATATATTTGGTGCTAGTATCAGTCTCCTAAGCTTAGAGAATATAATATTGCAATCAATAAATAATGAAAAATTCTTACCACTTTGTACCCCGTATCTGTTTTGCATGCTTTTCTCCCTGAAAACATTAGGATTCCTTGCCAGGATAGCCTGCAGCAAGACTGGTATATCTCCTTCTGGATCATCACTGCCAAGGTTATCTTTCAACTCTCTGGAATTGTGGAAGTAAGCAAATAAAGAGGCAAATGCATTTTCAAATTATAAGAAACTATGAGTCAAGTAAAAAGAAAACAAACAAACAAAAAAAACCACAACAAAAAACCAAAATGAAAGAAGACAATTTACTGTTAATATATATATAAAATATATATAAAGTCTGAAAAGCACTGTTCTGTGCCTCTTTTTGCTCCCTTGTTTAATTAGTGGCAGAAAAGGTATTCTTTAAAGTTCTTTCGGTTACTAAGAACTTACTTATACATGGCTGTCAGTTTCAGACTGTTATAAAATGATCTTATGCTCACTTTTATATTGTGATCTTCTCTATAAAAGAAAGTTTTGGTTTAACATCAAGCATTACTGTAGGAATGAAAATAACATATACATGAACGTATAACATTCAGGATGCAGCCCAATGCTTTGAGAATCTTTTATTTTAAAAAGGGAAATTGGCGTATCTTGAACAGGATTCCCTTTGAGCCATTTTAAAAATAAGTACTGAATTTTCTACAAAAGCATTCACACTTTCATTTATTATTTGCTTTGAGGACTTTTAAAAGCTATTTCCATTTGGTCAAAATGATTATTGGAACATGTAGGAAAAAGATTTCAATGGAAGACAATTCAAAGGACATGGAGAGTGAACAAACAGAAAGTACACTTGCTGGTTCAAGTCTTAAAGTATTTAAGCTCAATACTACCCAGAATTAACACACGTGCCTCAAAAAATTTGATTTTTTAAAAATATATATACTGGACGTATAATTTGTATATGCCCATTATTAAACAAAGTGGACCACAAATGAGTACCGCACAATAAACACTGAAGTCTGCACTCCTATCTTGCAAGAATGGAGTAAGTAGCAGATCTATAAATTAACATCCAGAGTTGTGCATAATGGCTGTCAAACAATTATTAATGTTC
Source organism: Hypotaenidia okinawae (assembly GCA_027925045.1). Classification (NCBI taxonomy): domain Eukaryota; kingdom Metazoa; phylum Chordata; class Aves; order Gruiformes; family Rallidae; genus Hypotaenidia; species Hypotaenidia okinawae. The sequence continues at coordinate 17,010,356 of BSDF01000005.1, read as the reverse complement.
TGACTGAAACATTTGACTCTTATACAGCAATCATCTCCTAAGCAAGCCTAATAAAAAACTTCTGTGTTCTAATCTTTGAAATCTCTCAAACATCTTTCTCAATCCAGTTAACTGTGATTTGAAGGAACAAGGATAGTGATCTGATATAACTGAAGTTCAAAATACATACATGTGATCTGTTGACACCTGATTGAGACTGTGGACGAGCTGTGAAACCAGATTTTCATCCCTGCAAGCCAGAAGGCAATTCACCTCTTCCGCTATACGTCCATTGAAAAGCAGGCTTTTTGTTGTTGTAGCAGGTAAAGGTGATGGAAGAGGCAGCTGGTTCAAAACTGTTACCAGAAAAGGGAAAGAAGGTCAGAATCGTTTAATGGAACACAATCATACAAATACAGACACCTCTTTACTCCTTCATATGATTAAGAAAACTTGTCATCTAGAGCTAGAATTTCTGGTTTTTTTAAAAATCATGAACATACATACACACAGACACACGCACGCAGAGGCTCAACTCTCTTTTAAAAAAGTAATGCAGTCAAGTCTATAAATTGTATCATTATTGTAAATATTTAACTGTGCTGTGGCAAGCATTCTGAATAAAACCACGTTTTTAAACATTCCAGAATTTTAAGTTACTTAATACATTATGACAGCTTTCCCTTGGAGCCAAAAGTACTGATAAAGAAAAGAAATGCAAAATCCTTGTGGTCATGTGCACCACTCTAAGTGCAATGAGCATATACTTTAAGGCTTCTACTCTGATCATCATATTTAAGTAGGATTCCCACTCTGTACAGTCTAGGTGGATTTAAAAACAAAACCACAACAAAATAAAGCCAACAAAACCAACTCAACCCACCAAAAAACCCAAACCGCCCAAAACCCAATTTATTCCCGTAATTAAGTTTTCAGTTTATTCTTCTCCTATATTTACTTCTATGCCAAGTCATCTTACCAAGAATAGTTTGGTACGATCAATAAAATGTCAATTCACCCAACATTCCCATTCATAAATCTTGGTAAATGATTTAATAAAAACAACCATGACAGCATTTCAAGCAGATTATAAACAAGCACACTGTGTTTTCTGAGTGTTTTATCTCTACAGGCATAAAAAAGAAGTGTCCCACATAAGAAGTCTTGACCAGATAATTGGCAGAGCTACATAAGCAAGGGGAGAGCAAGCCAGAAGAGCCTAAAAAGCTAGCTACATAGAACAGTCACTTTCACAGGTCCATGGAGAAAAAGGAGACTATAGCTTCAAGTTCTCAGGCTGATTACAGCTCTAAGACAAAAGTCCTAAATGAAGCATCAGAAATAGCTTTAGAAAAAAAACCAACTTAGGTGGAATATAATCTTTTGGCTCTTATATTTTGAAATTTTTTTTCAAAGGGGGTGTGTGTGTGTGTGAATCCCAGATTTCGTCTCCTACTTAATGTATATCATTACTGCATTTAGAATTAAGTTGCAATTCAAATAGTGTAGCACATATTAAAATAGCCAGCTTTCATTACTTGTATCAGGTTACCTTGAATGTGCCTGAAACTTGGAAAAATTAGCAAGATCGGCAAAACATAGTAATTAAACCAGTATAAATTCAGCTAGTTAACCATTCTACTCTACAGTCTCCATGTTTTTAGGGGAAATAGTTCGTCCATACCAGTTCCTTCCTCTAACACAGAGATAAACATGGTGTAGCAGTTCCAAGCCTTTCGCTCTCAGCTGCTCCTGAGTTTCTAAGCATCAGATAAATGAGCAAATCCATCAATCACAAGTACTAATCCCACCAAAGGCAGTTCAGTGTTTCAACAAAATCCTGCACCAGGAATCTATCCAGTGATTTCTAGCAGTTAAATATTTTGACTTACTTTAGAACCTTACCTGCAAATACTTAAAAGCTGGAAAATTGCCCATAGCCCAGAAGTGTATTATTTGCATCCTGATGGTCCATTATTAGACATACATAATGGTACATGTATGCATACACCTATACACACAAGCAGCATCTTCCAATTTGATATTTCAGAATATAAGAACAACATGAAGAACTGCGGGTTTTTTCCTCCAATACATCTACTTTTTTACTGTAGGCAATTAAATTCAGTTGCTGGGACTATAACTTTCAGTGTCTTTTGGAAAGTCTCCAAATGTCAACAGTAAAATAATTTTTAAAAAAGAACTCAGAAAAGCCACCTGAGCCACTGAGTCCAATTATCCTCAGACAGACAACTTTGCTATAAACTCTTTCTTAGACTTTATAAACAAGATGCATCTTTGTCCAGGATGTTCTTACTGCAACAGTTATTCTAGGACCTCATTATAGTAATAACAAAAATCTCCTCTTAGTTTTCACTAGAAATTTATTTTGAGTCATGTTATAATCTTTTGCTTTTATGCCAGGATCAGCTTTAAATGTAAATAGTTCTTTTCCTTTCCTTGCAAATTTTCTGACTTACCTAAAGATAGTACACACACCTTATCTGCTCCTTTTGTAGGCTGAGTAGCTAAGAAAACTCGTTAAGTACAGCTGCTTATTTCCATTCTAGCAGCCATTCTTTGCACCCATTAAGTACGCCAACTGTTTTGTACCTCGTCAAAAACCATGGAACTAAGTTTCATGTATATTCAACATATTCAACTCTTTCCAAGAAAGTCAGTTTAGTCAATCTAATCATCTCTCTCTGCCTCTTTTCAGTGAAGACAGATGTATATTTCAGAGAAGTATTTTATAATATATAAATTTTTCCTTTATATGGGAGGTACCATGCTACTGAACGGTACTGCAAACAAACAATTAATTCCTATATTGTGTTTCAGGTATCCCTAATTTTTTTCATGTACATTTCATTTCACGTTTAAAATATCATGTTTTATTTCAATAGATTTTTAAAGCTTAAAGCAATGACAAAATTAACATATTTAATGCCAAATGTAGATTTATCTTGAAGATTTTTAAAAATAAACCAGGTTTTAGTATTTTGAAAATGCAGATATTTACTGAAAAGGTAGAAAATAGCATAGCAAAAACAAGAAAATGAAGAGTACTTACGGTCTGTAAGACTAGCAATCCCTGCAAGAGTAGTGATGGGAACATGAGGCATATCCCCATTCATCCTGAAGTTCTGGGATAGTAGTGCCTACACAGATATTCTAGTTCAGGTGCCAGCTATCATTACTTCCCATCTCCCAAGCACTAAAATACAAAAGAAAACAAAGAAAAAAAACAGAACTAAATTAAAATTATTATTTTACTGTTTTAGAATTTTAAATTCAGTAACATAAATGAAACTTAGACCATAGTCTCAGCTGTATACTAAGTAGTTTCTGTCAAGAACAGGTAGAACAATGTCAATTTTAAATTTCAAATTGTTTTAAGCAATTTAAAGACAAGCTTCTAGTCTCAGAAGCAGAGACCTTCACCAAAAAAAAAAAAGCGAGATAAAGCAATCAAAAGAAAGTTTGCCCAGGTTATATGGCACCAACTCAAAAAACTGGTAACATAACTCCTGTTAGTTCATACTGCTCTGAGAAACAATGCACAACCAAGTTAAGATATCAGCGGTTATATTCTCAGTTTTGCAGGAGATATTTTTCCTAAGAGGCTAGCAAGAACAGTAGTAGTTTACAAATGCAAAAATCAAGGAGCATACCAAGTGGAAAACACAAAGTCTTACTATATTTTAAAAGTAGAAGCTATTTCAAAATCTGAAAATATTTAATATTAAACACTATCTGATCGAACTACTACCAGAAATTGTATCATGCCTTCCACAAAAAGAAACAGCCAATTTATTTCCTGTAAAACAGTAAATATTCAACTACTGAGGAAGGAATTGACTCAGTTTTCACTAATGATAAAGATCACAAGTGTAATCAAGGCCACACTGATAAAAGAAAAAAACTCAGCACCAAAAAACCCCTAAAACTTCCCAACAACAAAAAACTCATTACAATAATTTCTTCTGCAGTTTCAAAACACAAATTTGCAAGGATCACAGATTACAATCCACTATTATGCTAATTAAAATGACAAAAATTTAGCATATTTTCAGAAGACAAAATAAAGGAAAGGTATTTGAGATATATATGTATATATGCCTATTAAAGAGAGACACCTGTGTTAGCAGGTGTTAACAGTTTGTGAAATAGTGGAGATTTGTTCTACTGAAGACACTGAAATCTTAATTTGCTTATGGTAACTTTATAAACCAACACTGCATGTATAATACATACAAACCAAAACATCCATGTCATTTCCCTTAGTAATTTTTATTTCATTCTTTCTTATGCCACACCAATGACAACATATGGGACACCATTGCTAACACACAGATTCCAAGTAAAACAAGGAAACAAAATGTTCTCAGTCTTTTCCCTGCTGAAAGTTCTCATGCACCACTGAAGTTAACTTTTCAGTTTCCCTATCTACACATAACCGAATTCTTTGAAACAAAAAAATACCAGCACTGAGGTTAAACAGAACTGACAAAGAGCTGACTTCCTTTGCTGCACCTGCCACAGTCTCATTCTTACCACTAAATTATATGTTTATTAAAAAATATAGTACAGTACAGGTACAGAAATCTAGTTAAGGAAACTGCTACAGACATTTATTCTACGTGGGCTGTTGCGTTTGGTGTTTTTCAATCCAGGAGAAAACAGCCTTCAAACATCCAGAGCAGTTTCAAATACTACTTGATACCCAAGATCTTTCACCTAAAATGAAGAGCAATATATACAGAATTACAGTGGTTTCTTAGTTCCATAAATCAGCAATTCTTAAAAACAACCTAACTTTAAAAAGGACCTAATTTTTCCCACAGTAAGTCTGCAACAGTAAACCCACAGGAACTAATACCTTTATAATTTGTTTTCATTGAAAGGGTAGTAATTAAAGACATTAAGGAATACCTTTCACAAATAAATTGTATGTACAGTAAAAAAGGTCATCATGATCTCTTCTCTCCTGCCTGAAACCATATCAACCCTGACCAAGGCCATGTCACTAGTCAGTATTGTTGAAAATCCTGTATGCAACACAGGAGCAACATAAAAATAAATAAATAAACATACAAATCAATCTGCTCACTTTCTCTTCCTGATCACTTGAGAAAGCTGTAAACATCAGAGCCTGTCAGTACAAATTCAAGTTCTTTCCTATTATTACTGCAACAGAAATTAACTTACACAGATATTTAATAGGAAAAAAATCCTCCAAAACCACATACTTAAATTAGAAACCTTCTCCACTGATATGATAAAAACACCTCAACTGATCCTAGATCCAGAGTGGTGCAAGTGCAGCGAGCTAGGATGGTCAGTGGAAGAGTAAACTCTTTCTGAGAGGAGAGCAGAACACAACAAAGGTGAAGAGGGAATGCAACAGTTGCTCTAAGGCAGTCAAAGGTGGTTACACAGGAAAATGCTACAAGACAGGGCTATCACAACAGTAAATGGGGGCATGAACACAAGTGAGCAGAAACCTACAACAGAGCTTCTCACCAGAGTGGACACTTTCTGGAACAGTCTTCTACTAGGTGTAGTAGAGATAAGCAACAAGATGGATCATAGAGATGTTACAGAAGGGACAGGATGTGGTTGCATGCACCAGCTGGGAACTAAGCACAGAAATTCAAGAGGTCTGTCTCTTACACTACAAAGTTTGTGTAAGTATGTTGTGAGTAAACAGATGAGCAGCGTAAACTAAAGACAAAGAGAGACTGATGGGATTAGTTTATACAACAAACACAGTATGGAAGAAACCACACAGGAGTATCTGGGTCCAAATATTACATCTGTTATGAGCAAAGTTGCATCTGTTATACAGCTGGTGAAAAGGTGGTATTCAATTCCAGAACTAGAAACTGAGATCCTGTGAAAGCAGAACTCAAATTTTATGTCACTGAGAACATTAGCAAACTCATTCCTTTACGGAATTTAAAGTATCAAGTACTAAGGGAAAAAATTGACAGTTCAAGATGAGGCAGATTCATTTACATGAAACATCAGAACAGCATGCAATAATTAATGGCTTGACTGATAGACAAGTGGGTTTTTTCATGGTTTGGTGGGGTTTTTTTGTGGCTTGGGGATTTTGTTGCTTGGGTTTTTTCTGGTCCTGTGCCCCTCCTACCACCCCTTCTGCAACTGTAGTAAAGAATACTACATGATAGCAGCTCATAATTAGTAATCATCAGTGTTTTTCAGCATTTAGAAAAATTTGTATTATCAGCTTTGTACAGTAGCTATTACAAGTAGTACAGCATTTCTATCTCTAGACTGAAAAAATGTAACCGCATTAATGATAAAATGAGGCTGAATTAAGGAAAAAATGTAGCTGCATTAAAGAAATCAATGAACTGCTACACTGGAAAGCTTTTAAACAATGCATCAGGGTGTAGTACAGCAGTTCAAACAGAAATATAAAGACAGTTTACATATATGCAAATTAGATCTTGTGTATTCCATCTGTACATATTTAGGCTTCTGCTTCTTTAAAATAAGTAACTCATACCATACTTTTTAAACAAAGTTTCATGGAGGAAGAAGCTACAACGCATAAAGGAAGTGATACACAGAACCCCTCAGTGAAAGGAAAACAGTGAAATGGCAGCATGTATTGAAACAATAGATTAAAAAGCTATCATCATAATACACAAAAAAAAAGTGAAGCCAAGTTAGCAAAAAAAGTAAGATTTTAAAGTTTACAATATGGAAAATAAGTATACAGTTTAAGTGTTACTTCTGTATGTCATCTTCCCTTTCAGTCAATTATGCGTATTCTCCTTTACTGCGTATTAGTATTTTAGAAAAAATTCCATTCAACGTGTTAAATTTAAAATGTGCCTTCTTGGGGTTTGTGGTTTTGCTTTTTTATAAAAGTAGAAAGTAAATATGTGTGTGTATATATACATATTCGGCAAAACAGCCCATAGCATGGAAGATACTGACCGCCTTCAGTGGGGCAAGATCTGAGCTGTTTTATGCGGATCCTCTCTACAGCTCACATCTCCACATTCTGCATTTCCCAGCACAGTACTGGATTAAAGGCAGAGTGGAATCACAGAATTACAAGGTTGGAAAAGACCTTTAAGATTGAGTCCAACCATCCCTGTCCTATGCTAAACCAGATCCCTAAGTACCTCATCTACCCCTTTTTTAAACACATCCAGGGATGGTGACTCAGCCCCCTCCCTGGGCAGCCTGTTCCAGGCCCTGGCGACTCTTTCAGTAAAAAGTCTTTTCCTAGAATCTAATCTGACCCTTCCCTGGCACAGCTTTGTGCCATTTCCCCTTGTCCTGTCACCTGGCTGCAGAGACCATCACCCACCTCTCTACAACCTCCCTTCGGGTAATTGTAGGTGGTGATAAGGTCTCCCCTCAGCCTCCTCTTCTCCAGGCTAAACACCCCCAGCTCCCTCAGCCGCTCCTCATAGGATTTGCCCTCCAAAAACTAGCAACAAAAACCACGCCTAACACCCCACCCACAACAACAAAAAAATCATTAAGAGAGAATGAACAGGCATGTGTAAATTAAGGGATGAAGAGAGGATGAAAGCAAGTTGTGAGCAATTTAGGTAAAGAACAATTTAGGTATAGTGATTGTCCATTGAAGAGAGATTACAGCCAGCAAAGGAAAATAACCCACCCCAACTGGAGCAAACAAAGAAAAAATTACCTCACAAAGCATATTAAAAAAAAAAAAAAGAAACAAAGTGCAATTGTATTTTTTCAGATCTTGCAGCATCTGACAACTAATACAACAATGAGAGGTCTCTGACCACTGGTTACACCACATGAAAGTTCAAACTCTGCATTTATGAAACATTCCTCTTGGTTAAGAAATGGCCATGTCTCCTTAACAAAAATACATACCATTTCTTCTGTAGATTATCTATGTGCTTGCATGAAAAGGACGGAAAACAAAATAGAAGAAAAAATGTTTATGTGCAGCAATACACAGGCTCAGCAGTAATGTAAAGATAAGGAACCAATCTCAGGATTCAGAAATTTCCTATGTATGTTTAAACGATTCATTTCCCCTACTCCAGGGTATTTTTTAATTTATGACATTTGGATTTTTAAAAACCACAACAAAACATAAACCAAAAAACTTACGTACGACTGACCTCATGTATCTCCGAGATTAAGATTACAGACAAAATTAGGTGGATTAAATTTTAAAGAAGGGCTGTAGCATTAGGTCTCTGTATTTTTCCTTTTTTAAAGCACTATATTAATTCGAATATTTTAAGTAGACTTATGTTTTATTTTCCTTAGATTATGAAATCTATACTTAGACTGAAAATACTTTTAAGTGGTTTCCGTTTCTTATATGAGTAGCATCCCATTAATCATGGTGCTGTGGTTACATCAAAGTTGATTTCTGCAGCTGAACAATCAAAGTAAACCAGTAAAACTGATATATTAGCTATTTTATAATTTAGGTGAGCACTAGACTTTTTTCTTTCCTTTCTAATTATCAAACACTCTATTATAATTTTAAGAAGCCTTGCCTAATAGCCAGTTTTAAACTTTCGTGCTTTGCAATAAGCTACTTTTCTTGTTAGTTACTACATGATTCTCTGCTAGTTATCAGTCCATAAAGTGCCCCTGAAAGAAAACAAAAAAACCTTTAAGAATGAGACAGAGAAGGAGAAAGAGAATGAATGATTCTCCTCTAGCTCTCATTGAAAGGCGGCACTGTGACTGAGGTGCATCTCAGATACCCACAAGAGGGCAGAGCTCTGGTTCCAGAACTACAGTTTGATTAAACTGATACAAGCTTCCAGACCTAAATGCTTTCAAGAGTATTTTTTTAAAAGAATACTGAAGAAGGTGATACAGCTGCAGAATTGAACCAGATTCACAATATAAAGCATCTTAACACTAATTCAATCTTAGAAGTCTGTAATGGTAGTGAACAGTAATTAATCACTGATGCAGCTGTCTAAGGTTAAAACAGTAAAGCAAGAAACTGTGAAGCCACCCAGTATGAATCTGATCTTAAAGAGGGGTGCTGGTTGCACCACGTGGAAGGAGGCAGAAGAGAATGGAGAGGGTGGAGGGGTGGTGTGGGAGGGGGTGGGAGTGGTCTCAGAAAATTCAGAAGACTCATTATTAACAATAAAAATCCCACACAAACGTATCAGCATTTGTAAAACCAGGAAGTTCACAATGTGTACAGAATAGTTTCACTTTCTACCAACACTGGCTACAAAAATTAAGGTTGAAAATACAGATACAGAAATCCCAGACATACAAAACCAGATAAAATTCAGTGGGCTAGTGAAATATGTGTGTTTGGTTCATAAACTCATCAGCCAGCAGAACCAGTGATGTTCACAAAGCAAGTGGAAATTTAAAAGGTTTGAGACAGAAATTACCTAGCACAATTTCTAAGCCAATATTACCATAATGTGTTTTTCTAAAACTACTCCAACAGTAGGTGCTCAAATCTCTACAAATGACAACCACTGTACGAAAAGAAGCGGTACTGAAAAGTACTGTATTGCGCCAATTGTTGTTATGTGTGAACATAAAAAAAACACTTTAGAAAAATATTTTAGAACAACCAGCTTCTTCCTGCATGGCTACTGCCACATTCCCTTGGTCTCCGTGGTTCTATTCAATAAGAATGCCACCGATGCCTCTGCAGCCCATGTGATAGCGGTGACAGTGACACCACAGTAAACCCCAGTGAAGGTGGCGGCAGCTGCACAGTATGAGCAGTCTGTGGATTCAAGGAAAGATGCGCACACTCTACCACAGTTAAAGTAACACAAAGCATACATGAGGCTTTGCACTCCTACCAACTCTTCCTGGGGAGGAAAGGGAAATCTGTATGATCAGACCACCATGAAAAAATAAACCAAAACGCAAGGGACTAAGCCACCTGCAGAAAGCAGATACCTGTGTAGTATGCAGCTTCCCTGGCCCACACTACACAAACGCTTAGTAGGAAATGTTGACTGTTATTGCCATATTGCAATTACAAAGGGTGAAAATTGACTAACACAATTTCCTGAAAGGAAGGAATAGGTCTCCAGCAGCAGTAGGACCTTTTTCTGTTAAAGCCATTTCCTTCTATCAAGCACATGAAGGGTTTTTTAATTATTCATATTTATTTTATATAAAAACCTAAAAGCCCCTAACTTTGCAGCATATTAAGTGTAGTTGAGAAATTCAAACACAAAGAGAAAACCCCTAGCTACCTCAGTTCATACACTTATTTCCCAACTCCACTACATATTCTGCATGCAACTTCTATTCCAAAAACATACATCTGTAATTGCACTCTTTGGTGATCATAGCCCTTTTGCTTGCTCAGACACACATGCAGTGGTCTGGTACCAGATACAGTTCATTTTATTGAAAGGAGATAGCTAAAATATGTGTGGAAGAGCAATTAAAATGGTTCATTAGGTCAGCTCTGTCAAAGGGAGAACACTTCAAGTTGCAACACACATCTCAACAAAATAGTTGTGACTGGTATGAGGAAAAAAGGTTGCATCTTGTTTTTTTCAACTTTTCCTTGAATGTCTCTTTTATATTAGCTGGTAGTAGCACAGCCCTTTTCTAAGAACAGCACTGTACTGACATTTAGTTATATTTTAAAGACTTCTCATTTTTTACTAGGGTTTGATCATAACCAGGCTAAAAACCTAAGGACTAAACACTGAACCAAAACCTATTCAATTTAAGATAATCTTGCATTTCTATCCTTCAATTCTCCTAGATGATTTGTAACTTTTACAAAAAAAAACTAGGAAGAAATAAACCTGTTCAAGTAGCAGCTGATTTTGTACAAGTTTGCCAAACAAATTTTGCCTCTTTTTGACTTTGAAAAGCAATTAAAATCCCTCCAGGCTTAACACACACTAAGAAAGCAGATACATAAGTGTAACATTCTTAGAGACCTACAATAAGAACCAATGTAAAGTTCTATATAAACAGATTCAGTGTTGCATTTCAAAAGCACCTCAATGCCTTTTTATACTGGAATTAATACTGACCTGTGGTACGTTACTCTCTTTGTCCTAACACTCACCTTGTTGCCTGTTGTCTTTCGACTTAAGCACCATGCACATTCAAGAGAGATGTGTAGTACTGCAAGTGGTTAAGATGCTTTTCTTCCAGTGTAGTGCATTATGCTCCCTTGCCCCCTACCACAGAGGTGCAATTCCTCCATCCAAAGGCCAAAATCCATCTATAGTGGTCCTCAGTAACACAACCAGGTTCCTCCCCTCATACCAAATCCATCTCCACATCTCTTAGCTAGATTGAGGAGAGACAACACAAGATGCGGCCTCTTCCTCAAGGGGGACATGAGTATCTCCTCTACCCAACAACTGTTTTTTAGCACTAAATTGTCCTGAGACTTCCATCACCTGTAAAATAACTGAAATTAGCTGATGCTTTCCAAAATTATTAGATTCAGGGACTTAACACATAAACAAATGTCATGATCATTAGGCAGAAAATTATTAAATAAATCAGTGTTTTTACTGACTCTGTGCAGAAACACCTAAAGAGCTTTGGTTATACTCTCTTACTGTATACTTTTGCACAATTACTTGTATTGCAATTAGTTTTGTAATTTTCTAGCATTCACTACCCAAAATTAGTTCCACTTGACTAATTCTGCAAAAGTTAAATTGCTCAGGCAACATACAGAAAACATACAGTATCTCTAAAGGAAATTATGCTAACATTTAAGACAGAAAAAACCCAAAATAATCAATGCAACTTCAAGTTTTAATTAAGATTACTAATGTTTTACTTGAAAAGTTTTGAGTATGAGAGCAAAAGTAACTGTTAGAGAAATAAATGCAGTGTCTGTGTCTAATAAATAATTATGTAAAAGACTTCATATATATGAACACTTTAATCTCTTTAGTAATTTGTTTTAGAAAACTAAACCAAATCTACCTAGGAATTGCAGTAATTCATTTGCAAAGCTGTTCACTGGCTTAGTCAAGCTCACAGCTTCAAACAAACATCCCAACTTTTGCATTTTCCAAACTTATCAATGTCAAAGCATTATCAACAACTCCATTAATATCAATCAGATCTATTCTCAGTATGATAATTACTATGCACAAAAAGGCTTGGGAATTTTTAATGTTTGGCCTGTCCATGTTAAACATTCTCTGCTTACCTCCACTGAGCACTGCAACAATACAAAGAAACACAAAACAGCTGTCAACAGTGAAAGCATACTTATAGAAGTAGTAATTTGGAGCAAAACAAAAGGTAGGTATTTGTGTTAACAGGACTACCATGACCCAGTTAGTATAAAACATGTACAATGAAGAACATTACTCCTTATGCACTGAAAATCCCTAAAACACACATCTGATTTTTTTCAAGAGACTTCTACCTCAAAGCAGTTTAGAATTTTCTTCATACATAGTAGAGTTCACTCAATGCAACTTAATTTTACAGTAAAATAAAATCAAGTAAATTCAAGCTATGAATATAAACTCAAATGTATAACATAGCTCAACTAAACTACTTTAATTTCTGCTGTTAATTTACATTAAAAGCCTCAAGTGTCATTATGTAGACAAGGTCTGAGTAATCCCTGTATTTCTAATTGTTTGGACAAAGTCATTCACACATCTTGAAACAGTTCATCTGAACACAAATAATACATTTGTGAAATAGCTGTGGGCTTTTTTTTTTTTTTCCCCAAAGAATAGGGAAAATTCTAAGTTTCCCACAAACTTCTATCATAACTTCTGGTACAAGCTTATCAATCAGAATAAAAGTGGGTAAAGCAAATAAAAAAGATCATATGATTCATTGTGACATTTCGAGATTGAACCACTGTCAATCTAGGGGAGAACAATGTCAAAACCATGGCACACCACACTGCAGTCCAAGTAAAAATAATGCAGGTCATTTGAAGGGATTAGACTGTGGATGATCAATAGTAGATTTTATTTTCACTCTAAAGAGCAAAGCCTGATCATAATCCATGATACTGAAAGCAGATATATTTTCCCACTGAGGAACTGCACTAAAAATTTAACTTCATTTGCAGACTATTTTGGAAAAAACAGAGCACCCCCCTTCTATAATGGCCACCTCCTCCGTCCACAATTCCAGGAGGCACAAGGCTAGAGGAGACAAAGATGGCCAAAGGGCTTACAGAACAGTCTGTGAAACTAATGTTATTACTAACAAAACAAGTTATCCTCTGCTGCCCTTTTTCCTACATCCACGACTGTATTTTTTTTTAATTTCATGTCTTTGTATTCTACTTTGGTTTTGCTCTGCTCCTTTAGGTCTATGTTTTGCCAGCTGTCTTTCACAATTCCCATGGATAAGGCTGAGTCACAGAGCCAGACAGCTGCAGCTCAGACAAGTGGGCATGCACACATGCATGCCCATGTATAGAGACTGAGGATGAAGACGGAAGAATTACTTGCAATCAGTAACTACAACTGGGATTCCCATCCTCTTACAGAATAGGGCTTTTGCTGACTCAGAGGACAGCACAAAGACAAATGAGCAGAAAGGAAGACAGTTACACTTCCCAAAACTTTTATGAACACAGCTTTACTGGACTAAAGACACAACACACAAACTTACTGTTCCCTGACCTGCCCTCCTCCTGCCCCAACTGCTTTGATTTTTCTTGTGTCCATGATTTATGTATCAATCCCATTCCTCCATAAAACATGGTCTGCACATGCATTTCTGTAGAGCTCTCCTTTTCAGTATGCAACAAAAAGAACAGCAGAAAACAAATCACTTTAAATTTGACAGGACTGAAAATTACCATCAAGCAACACTCCAACTACCCTACACTGCACTGAACAATGCCTTTTAGTACCAATGTGGTAGGTCACCCATGAGAAAAAAGTAACAAAGACATTCCATACACCTGTTTTCCCACCTCACTCTACACTCACCCTTTGAGGGAGAAGTAAGGAATAGAGGACTACTAGTGTGCTCATACATCCATGACATTGCATAATTTACTATCTTTCTCTCAATTCACAGATTGTTGAGGTGGGAAGTGACTTCTGGAGGTCACATCACAATCTTCCCATCAAGCTGGGACATAAAGAAAAGTTGTTCAGAAACTGGGGAGGGGAGAGGAGGAAGCGTAAAACACATTTTTCAAGAATAGATGTACTCGAAATTTATTTTATATAGCAATAATCTTTACTATACCTGGCACATAACTGCCTGACTTGTTCTACAATAAAATAAATCCAAAGACAATTCAACCACCTAGATGTAATTGATTAAACTGAGGAAGGAAGTATGTCCCAAAACCTGAGGACCTCCCTTCAAAAATAAAAGCGTAAACAATCCATTGACCATCATTATATTAACAGAATTAATATTTTCAGTAATTGTAGGATACTTTATTATTTCAACTCCTACTTCTTTCCCTGAAGTTCACCACCTTAATCTCTTTAGACCAAATAAGTTACAATTAACACATGACCACATATCAAGAGTACTTACAGCTAAAAAATTCATCATGACTTAAAAAAAGCATCAGCAATCCATAAAGGTCCTAAATTCTGCAACGAATTAGGTCTACACTTAAGTTTGTTTGTTTCCTAATGCTATTATTCCATGTCCAAGTTTTTAGTTTTGGTTTATAATAATCCTATTCGCATACTACTATGACAGAAGACAGAAAATAAGTTACTTTCTGGCAGAGAGTTCACATGTACACTGAATAGCTATACTTAAAAAAAAGAGACCCTTTTACTGTAAGAAAGAATAATAATAAAGAATAAAACTCAACACAAACCACCAGAGGCTTTTCAAATCTATCTTGCAAAAAGAAACAGGTATCTAAACAACTCCAACTGGAATAGTATTTTTAAACGAAATCAGAAATACCCATAATGACAGAGGTATTTTTTTGCTAGGTGTCATGGTTTAAACCCACCCAGCAGCTCAGCACCATGAAGTTGCTTGCTCACTTCCCTGCAAGGGGATGGGGGAAAGAACTGTAAAAGTGAGAAAACTCATCAGTTGAGGTAAAGACAGTTTCATAAATAAAGCAAAAGCCACATGTGCAAGCAAAACAAGGGATTCATTCAACACTTCACACTGCCAGGAAGGCATTCAGCCATCCCCAGGAAAGCAGGGCTCCATCATGCCTAACTTGGGAAGACCAACACCATCATTCTGAATGTTGCTGCACCATGCCACACCAACCCCCCGTCCTCCTTGTTTCTCAAGCCCTTATATAGTGAGCATGACACCATATGGTATGGGATACCTCTTTTGGGTCAGCTGTCCCAGCTGTGTCCCTTGTGCACCCCAAGCCTACTTGCTGGTGGGGTGGTGTGAGGAGCAGAAAAGGCCTTGGCTCGGTGTGAGCACTGCTCAACAAGAACAGAAACACCTCTGTGCTACTGACACTGTTCTCAGCACAAGTCCAAAACATTGCTCCATACCAGCTACTATAAAGAAAATTAACTCTTATCTCAGCTGAAACCAGGACAGTATGAGATTAGTGAATGGAACAAAGTCTTCCCTTTCTATTCACACTCGTGCAACTGGAAAGGTGTGGCTTCCAGTTTTAAGTGCTAGTATTCACTATATGCCACAGGCTTCCTATTCTTACGTCGACAAATATTAAGATCTTGGTTAAATAAGCTTTCTGAAACCAGATGAAGTGAACAATCTGGAAACACTGGATCTAAGGATCTAACTTTTCTACTTCCCCAATTATACTGTACCTATGACTTTAGTACAACCAATAGAGTTTTTCAGCCAGGTATGTTCACCCCTGAAGAATACATCTCCAATACAGGTAAGCTACCCTGAACAGTAGATGATGCACTACAAAGCTGAGCCTTGATGTAACAGAATGATTACAAGATGTTATCAAACATTATCTAATCAAACCTAACTACTTCATTTGCTACTTCTGTTGTGCTTGCCTCTCATCTCTCTTTTGGATAATATAAAATACAGTTTGCAAATATGAAAGAACTTGGTAAAATCTTAACTACAATGCCCAGAACTTTGCTAGAATCTGTAAGAGAAAATAAGAGCTCAAATAAGACCAAACCATTTTCAATAAGGTGCACTGTTGGATTAAGATGAAAAGCTCCCTGTTACTGTAATTTTTCCTTTTCTAGTAATCCGCTCTTAGGTCAGTAGGTAAAATGTGTTTGATCTGAAGTAACAATATTAACACTCAGCATACAGATAGCCAAACAAAAGGTTCGTTTCCTAAGCCTTGAATGAACAAAATATTTTGGCCAATTGCTCAGTTCTTCTGAAGTAACTTCTACTGCACCTGATACACTTGAAACTTTTTTGCTGGTTTTAAAGCAAGGGGCGTAGCCTTTGCAACTGCTGTAGAAATGTCTGGCTGCTTGCAATGACCATCTGGCTTCCTTTTACTGACTTCTCTCAAATCAGTTCAGTCTTCCCACAGCACTTTGTAAGCAAGTACTTCTCCCAAGGGAAATGACTGTTATCTGTCACATAAAAATTTGCATTATGTCATCCAAAGCTTGAACGATGCTGAAAATTGCATTCTAGTTAAACAAGCAAAAATAATCACATGCAGCAAAACCCACTCACACCTCCACAAAAACCTTACAAAACATCTTAAGACGTTAGTTCTTATAAATGCCTTTACTAGACCTCAGTTCCCCTGGGAAAAATTAAAGCCCTTTAGAATCACTCACCAACACAAACTTTGAAATCAGATGGAAAAAGGAGTGGACTTGCCATAGGTCTTGAGCTGATACCAAGTTCTCAGTTCAGAAGGCAATTTCAGTATGTAGTGTTCACAAACCCTGCAAATCCTCTAATACAAGTGCTATTTCATTGTCTTGGATATTATGAGAGACAGGCAGTCTTGGAAAGCTGTATGTAGTCAATCACTAGCATAAAATTTCCATTATGTTTGTCTACCTCTTTTGAAGTAAATATAATGAGAAAGACCTCACTGCTTATTAATACATAATGGGCAAAAAGGGTGTCTAATATGAAAGGAAATTTTAATTCCACTGTGTATCACACAAGAATAAATTCTAGCTGGATATACATTTGAGATAGCTTGAAGAAACTGGAAAGATTCACACTACCAGTCTCTTAAGCGACAATTCCCTCTCTAGTCATTTAGAGCATAGTTCTACTTTAAAAACCATTTAGGAGACCCAGCTTATCCCCCCCAAAATCAAGACTGACTATGCTTACTACAGTTAGTACAAAAAACAGAGTACATAGCTATCTATACAGAAGAATTCTTATCAAATGTTAAGCTCCCATGAAATATAATGAAACCCAAGTTAAGCTTCAACAGTTCAATAGCAAATTTTTTTTCATCGCTGTTCACGAGAAACGCTTAGCAACTTTCCTTGGCTTTCATGAATTATCAAGAGCATCTTTTACAACTATGCACTTTCCTTCTGGAACCAATACATCTTCTCATACAGTAAAATCAGGCATAAATCTAAATCCAGTATCTTGTTATCATATGTATTCCTCAGAATGAAGTGACAATGCAGACTGCATACATAAGGGCTGCAGGATGTGGCCTTTAAGCTGAAAGCACAGTTCTTCGTGGCAGAAAGCTGTCATCACAATTTCCACTAACATACCTTAAAAGATGCCCCATGTAAGTTACTGAATACTTAATGGCTTTCCAAAATAAAATAAGAGTGAAAAAGGTATTTTTATTTGGTAAAGTTAGCACATATGAAAGGACATGCTTTGGTTTTTTAAATCGCCACTTCCCATAAGACTTCCCATATATGCTAAGAAAAGAGTCTTAAAAGTGAAAATGTGATAAATTATCAAAGCAATTGATCACCACTTCTGAAATATATATGGGACAAGAAGCAAATTTTTCATTTCCTGGCTGTAAAATATATGTGAAAGGTAAGTTACTGAAGTCAGGAAGTAATGATATAAAAAGCTTTTGTAATAGATAGCTGGTATTTATCAGCTGTGATGATTTGCATAGCACAAGTATGTTTTCTGTCTTAAGGGAACTAACTATGACCAAAAAAAAAATAATCATAGAATCCTGTAATGTTTAAGGTCAGAAGGGACTTCGAGCCTATCTAGACCAGTGCCCCTGATTAGAGCAGTGTCAGCTACAGCAGGTTGTTCAGGGCTGTGTCTTGTCAGGTTTGAGTAATCCAAGGGCAGCTACCCAACTCCAACCTTTTGTCAACCTTAAGTCAAACAGATTCTCCTCTAAACGGATTTTCCCATATTTCAGTTTGTGTTCACTGTCTCTTGTCCTTCCACTGGGCACCACTGAGAAGTGTATGGTTCCATCACATATTTTAGTAACACACTGCTAACTTCCCAGTCCCAGCTCTCTGAGTTTCCCCTCAAGTACCAGATGCTCCAATCTCTTAACTATCTTCATGTTTCTTCACTAGACTCACTTCAGTCCAATCTTTCTTGTACTTTCGGTTCTCGCCCAGAACAGAACCCAGAATTCCCTATGTGTCTTACCACTGATGAACAGTGAAAGAATCACCTCCTTTGACCTTCTGGCAACACTCATCCTAATGAAGCACAGGATGCTGTTTGCCTTTATTTGCCACAGGGAACAATATTTACCTATGCTCAATTCTATCCACCAGGACCCCCAGGCCCTTTTATGCCAACCTGGCTCTCAGCCCATACTGTTGCACGGGGGTTATTCATTCCTAGGTGCAGAACTTGGCACCTCCCTTTGTTGCTCTGGTTTCTGGTTTTGTTTGTCCAGTTCTCCCGTACATGAGGTCCCTCTGAATAGCAGCACACTGATTTGGTGTATCACCCACTTCTTCCCAATTTGTCTGCAAACTGGCTGGTTGTGAGTGCACATCTCATCATCTAGGTCACTAAGGAAGATGCTAAACAGTACTCGCCCCAGAGTTAACCCATGGACTACACCATCTTTGACTGTCTTCCTGCTGCACTTTAGACCACTGTTCACAATGCTCTGAGCCCAGCAGTTCAGGCAGTTTTTGATCTACCTCACTTTCCAGTTACTTAGTCTATACTTCATTGATTTGTCTATCACAGATGTTATGGAACACAGTGCTGAAACCCTTACGAAATTACAAAATAAAAATGCCCTCCATCCTCACTGTAAGTCATGTCATCACAGAAGGTAAGTAAGGTTAGTAAGCATGTTCTCCCCACCATAAATCTGTGTGGACTACTCTTGATGACATTCTTATCCCTCATATCTTTGAAAATAGTTTGCAGAATTACTTGCTGCATCACCTTCCCAGGGATTGAGGTAAACTTTACTGGTCTTTACTTTTCCAGATTACTTCCTCCTGCCCTGTTTGAAGATGTGGGTAATGTGCTGCTTTTTTTTTTTTCTTTCAGTCCTCTGGTGCCTTCCACCCTCACCATGACCTATCAAACAATACTGAGAGTGGTCTCAAAACTACATCAGCCAACTCCCTAAGCACTCGTGAATGCATCTCACCAGCTGCCATAGACTTGTGCATATCCAATTTTTTAAACATTCCCTCACATAATCTTCCTTCACCAAGGGTGAATCTCCATTGGACTTTCCCACTGGCCTCGGTGGCTGGGGTTCCTGCAGGTCAGTCTTACCTGCTAAGACCAAGGTGAAGGAAATATTGAATACTTCACCCTTCGTATGTTCTTTGTCACCAGGTCCCTATATCCAGTGAGCAGTGGTTCCTCATTTTCCCTTGTCTTCAACTGGCTGCTGCTGTACTCACAGAAACCATTCTTGTCCATCACATTTTGACAGCAACAGTTCTAGACAGTGTGTGATTTTCCAAACCCAACCCCTGTATGCTCAGAAGCCCGGCATGCTTATGGGTCACCTGATCCTGCTTACACTTCTACATTTCCTTTTACATTTGATTTTTGTCAGGGGGTCCTTTTTTTTTTAATTTTTTTCTTTAAGCAGACCTCCTGCTACATTTGCTTGTCTTTCTACATGTTAGCATGGAACATTTTTGAGCTGGGAGAAGGTGATCCTTGAAACATTAAACAGCTTTTCAGGATCCCTCTTCTGTATCCCCAGACATTCTTTCATCCAGACCCCTGAACAGGCCAAAGCCTGCTTTTCTTAAATCCACAGTTACAAGCCTGCTATTTGCCATGTTCCCTCCTCTCAGGATCCTGAACTCTCACAGAGCTGCAGCAAAAGCTATCCTTGCTCGTATTCCCAATCGGGTTTTGCTTATTTGAAAGTGATGCACAGCACCTCCCTTGTTGGTGAACAAGTCCTTGGTGCCAGGAAGTTTTTGGCATTAAACTCTAGAAACATCCTGAATTACCTGTGCTCAATGATGGTGCCTCTCCGACAGATACTATGGTGGTTAAAGTCCCCTATACGGACCAGGGCCTATGTGAGGATACTTCCAGTTACCTAAAGAAGGCCTCAGCTGCTACTTCTTCCTGACATTTTAAGTCCAAGAAATTGGTAAAAATCAATACCGCTACTGATGGTGATTTTCAGCATGTAACTTCAAGCAGATTTCAAACTGAATCTAGAATGATCTGTAAGAAACTCTGTAACAGAACTTGATGAAGGGGAGGCAGGCAGTCAAATACCTAAATACACATACCCTTTAGATAACAGCAGCACTACTAAGGCCTATGCAGAAATATGTGGAAATGCAAAACATCTCCAGATACAGAAGAAATTACTATCAGATGCCAGAAGATTTTCTGAATTTCACACCATCATTACAGTCTTGACAAGAACTGTAAAGGCAGTTTCCCACTTCTTAGCACAGGTTATGGTCAAATACCAGAGTCTATTCAAAATACTAGAGCTGGTTTAAGCAGTGTGATTAATGACACGGATTTGGTGGCATTCAGCTAACAGTTTTGAAAGGTCTTAAGATCAAAGAACAAACTGAAAAATGTAAATGATCAATATCAGTTGCTCAAGATATGCACGGTGGTCAAAACTGCAGAGTTCTTTCAAAGGGCACTGAATGATCTTCTGATTTTTATACAATCAAGTCCTACTTTCAGCATCAGAAAAACTATTTTAAGTGCCCATTAAAACGTAAAACTAATAAACACAGAACTATGATACTCAGAAACCAAATTCTATAAAACTCATGAAGATTCCAAGTTACGGCATTTTGACTGCAAGAACTACACAAGCATGAAAAGTATGGCTACAGATTTTTTTGTGAAGATATAAATTACCTACAAGTCATTTCAAACGGTTTCTAGAACAACTTGTAAGAGACTTCGTAACAGAAACTGGTGACTAAGCAAGCAGAGAGAAGCAAATAAATTAAAAGCTGATTTAGGCACACATACACAAAAAGCCCAAAAACCAAAACCCACCAACCTGATGAAAGAGGACTAAATGATCAGAGCTGAGCACAGACACTCAATCAAGAACTGAGCAATACTTTCAAAGGCGTTATCAAAATCTGCCACACATTGTTTCCTCATCTTGCTTTAAGCTGATCGTTCAATGTTAGATGTCTTTCCAAAACTAGAAAACTACCAGGATGAGTGCTGGAGATCAATAAAAAAGAATAATAAAAATAAAAATCAGAATGATTTTAAGTTATTTCGGTACTAATCATTAGGGGATATAAGGAGAAATGCTCTGTCCTTCATTGCTAAAATTTAACTGTTTCCTTCTTTCACAGTCCATCTCTGAAGAGTGTAGACCTTACCAGTCTGTCTTTAACTAGCACAAATAAATACAAACTATGAAAGAGATACAACATTATAAAGTGTAAAAAAAAAAAAGGGTAGGACAAGTAATCACTTTTCCCATGATTTCTGCTTTGGTCTGCATTTAGGCTTTTAGCTATAAAATACACACAGTTCTCTGGTTCAGTCTCTTAAGAGCACATTTTTATACATTCCATACCAATTCACCGACAGAAATTACCTACCAGCAAACACTGCACCTTTTCTAAGACCACCAAGAAAACACCACAAACACATGAACTCCCAGCAAACGTGTCTGCAAAAGTTCCTAGCGCACAGTTCATCTTAGTAGAGTATAGGATACATTGTTTCCTTATTTGAAATACCTCTTTCCATTAGGAAACGATTTTTTTCAAAGCAAAAAAAAAGGCAAGATAGACCAAATTATAGCCGTGAGGAGAAATTTCGTATATACAGAAAGTGTGCCTGTAGCTAGGCCTTTGCAGAAATAACCACCCATGTATTAAGTAAAATGCAGCTGGGAATTCCAATGTGCTTATTCTATAACAAGATGATCAATTAAAAGGGTTAAAAGCTAGTAGTGCTGCTTTAATTCGTTATTAAGTTAGAAAAGCAAGTGTTAAACAATACTGAAGGAGCTAAAAATAAAAAGGCCATACAGCTGCATTTAAATCTGCAATTTTTTAGTGTTCTTTCACTTTAAGACTTATCAGATCATAAGTTCATGATTAAATGACTGTTAGGATACAGCAACATACTACAACGGATTTTTAAAATTCAATATATAAATGCATGCTGAAATATGCTGCCCTCAAAATAGAAACTTCCACATAAAGCCTGAAAATTAATAACTAAAGTCTCTCTTGAAAGTCTCTCAGTGGCAACAGGAACAGTTTTCGCTTTTAGCTGACCAATAGCACATACACCAATGACAAATGCAAGTATGAACTTCCTGGTACACAGAACACTTTTCATATCGCTTCTGAAACTACTCAACACAGGACCTTTCACAGCTGTTTAACACAATACAGCAGCAAAGTACCAAAGACAGTGCTCTTACAGAGAAGAGCTGGAAAAATAAGTTTAAAAAATACAAAAAACAACCCCTCCTACAACACCCTGCCATGCATAATCTCTCTATCCACTGCTTTATACTTGCATACCAAGAACTTAATAAATGAACTAAACAGGGAGATATATATGACAGAAATATGGAAGCATCAGGTTTCTCAGCCATGTTTGCTTTTGAGAATGTCCATTAGTTTAGAAGATGTCAGCTGCTTCATCTTTGAACACTTAGTGTATCTTTACCCTTAGCATTCTTGTTGCCTCCTTCTGAACAGATATTTAAACATGGCCAAAGGCATGAGATTCATGACATGATCCGATAGATAAAGAAGATTACCTCTTACTGATATGATTTAAGACTGAAAAAGCGGGTAAAGGTCAGTCATTCTGTAATTCACAAGTCTACGTATCTCTTCTATCTTTCACTAATTCTTACTGGAGAAAATATTTCACACTTTGTTATGTGACTTATTTTTCCACTTTCCAAAACATCCTCAATACACAGCAGAACACATCTGCAGTGGAAAATACAGTAGAGCGACCACATAAAAAACCAGTCCTTAGTTCAATTACTAATGCGTATTACTGATAGCCAAGAGTTTCGCAAGAGAAAGGACATAAGGAGGTCAATTTGTTTCCTCTTAAACTTTCCTTAAAATGACAGAAAGGGCGTTATGATGACCCCAGCTTAACACTGCAATATACAAATGATCCTGTATTTAAAGTACAAAGTATTTTTAAAATACTAACTTCATATGCTTGTGCTTTCTATAAAGCATCAAGGTACTTTAAAAAGCAGCAGCTCTTGCTAATTAACCATCCACGTTTACAAATTGTCTCTGAGAGGCATAAAAGCATGAACATTTACTGCATACCACCAAGCAATTAAAACAATTTCTTTACCTTTCAAACCAAGTACCTTGCTTTAAAAAGCCTTAACTAATAAAAGCCTTCCCTTTTCCCTACCAAAATAAGACAGGTTTTTGTTGGGGATTGGGGGTGGGGGGTGGTGTTGGCTTTTTATTATTGTTGGGTTTTTTTTTAAATAAGATCTCTCCAGTGTCTTCTTCCCAAACCAGCGATTCATGTGCTGTGCTTAGATTTTTTTTCATTTAAAACTTCACATCGAAGTATGACTTGTTTGAGAAATTTACTACTTGCTTTGCAAGAAAAACATCATCATCAGTTCTTAAAACCTGTGTACTCAGTCCCACTGAAATGATCATATGGTACATGTATTGCACAAGGTGTTATTTCATGCAGGAAGGGCAAGAAGGAAGAAAGGACAGACTGGTTCGGAGAAAGTGTAACCGTATTAAAACCTACAAGTCTCAGGCTTCCTCACTAGTGGAAAGTACTACTCTCTCTTCTCCATCTACTCCTGCCTTACACGGGCCAGGCTTCATCCTGATTAATTCCTATCACAAATAACCCCTCAACTCTGGAGAGAAGAAAGAAAAAGAAAAAAGAAAGAAAAAAGAAAAAAAAAAGAAAAAAAAAAGAGAATATAATAATGTCTGCATGGTAATGTCAGAATGGAAGCAGGAGACAAATTGAAATGGTACACAGACTGAGTTTTACATGACGGCTTCTGAGGTAGATGTCTGTTGTACCATTGTAACTATTGCAGGAACTAAACTTGATAACCTGGCTGGTCCCCACTGGTCCCATATCACCATAGTTTCTTTGACGAAGTACAGGGAAGTTTTTTGACTACGAAACCAAAATACACTGTCATTATATAACTGAACATTTTTAAGGTAACTTAAAGTATCTCTGTCCCCCAATCCTGATAAGGCACCATAAACTTCAAGCATGAAATTTACTTGTGTCCTGTATAATAAGGATTTTCCAAACATCCATGAGGGATAGGGAAAGGATTGTAGTGATGATAGCAGTCTGGCACAACTATGTAATACTGAAGGCTAAGAGGAACAGTGCTATGCCAGGGATTATGCAGTATTCAAAAAAGCACAGGATTCTGTGGGGTTGTGGTGCACTCTACAGAACAGCAGTAATAAATTCAGCTTTTCTGTGTTGCATGCTAAAAATGCATGAAAGTCACATTAACACTTCCCCTCATCACCAACCCCAATTAAATGTTTTCAACCTCTAATTGAAATTGAATGAATTACAAAACTAAACAAATATAGCTGGAATAAATTAAATCACTAACATGTATTTGCAGGTATAGATATTGTAAGCTTTATACAATCTCTCTGTTCCAGCACAGGATTATTTTTGTTGGAGATGTGAGAGGCAGTACAGTAACATTCTAGAGAACCATTTAAACTGGAATATGTGGACTACTGTAGCTGTGTACTGACTACTGGAGAATGCAAGCCTATACCACCACCTTGAGATTTTATTTCCACGTATTTCCCACAATTGAAAGGTTTTAACCTTGCTGAAAGAAAAATTAAAATACTCAGTTCCTTCCTAGTGAGCTGCAAGTGTTTTGACTCTTCACACTGAACAGTTCACACATTATCACGTGAATATAGGTTTACATGCCTAACCTCCAACCAAAGAGTTATGGATCTCATTGGAACTGCAAAAGTAGTTCTATTTATTCCATGGATTAAAGAAAAAAAAATCTAAAACTAAAAATCTACATCTTTAGAATGTGTTATATTGTAAACAGTTAAAACAAATCCATAGCAGAAAAAGAGTGTGAAGGGGACCTGGAATAAAGAACCTTCCTGACACTAAATGACTGTTTCTTAGGAAATGTTCAAAAGAGAGAGTTTCAAATACTGTTACAAGGTGAGCTTATGCCTTCAAAATCAACATTTAATGAAGAGCCTCAAATTGCCTCGTCTTCACTGCTAAAAAAGATGGGTTTGGGGGCTTCCAGCACTGATTTCCAAAATGAAAAAGGCGATAGTGAGGGAAGGTGTGTAACCACTACATGTTCAAATTCTTATTTAGATTTGGAGGTTAATAGGAAGGAATTAGTATGACTGAAATGTTCTTCTCTCAAAGGTGTTAAAACCCTCGAGATAAAACTGCATGACAATAAATGCTAAGCATATGCCACCACAAACCATACATTACCTGGTCTATATATTCAACTAAGTTTTCTTCTGGCCAACAAGTATAAAGATAAAACAAGGAGCTCCTTTCCAGAAGCCCCTATCATTTTACCAGAAACACACCTGCACAGGCTCATGTAAGCCTATTAAAAATCTCTCTACACAGACAGTGTAAAACCCTTGAGCAGCTGACTTTTCGTCCTTGCGCCCATACCGCATATCACAGCCCTTCAAAACGTCAGCACGAGACTCTACAAAGGCTTGCCATGAAGAAGAGAGGGGAGGAGCGTGTAGAACAAGAAAGAAATCAAATCCACTCTTCTCAATTTTAACATCCCCGATTACTCCATCTAAAACAGAGACTTTGGCTTAACCAGATAGGTTTTGTTGATGAGCTACTTCATTTTCTTATTTGTTTAGCAAGATCTAGATGGTAATTTGAAAGGAAAGAGGTAACAGTAACCTTTTAAAGATTATTTTTTTAATTAGAATTTAAAAAAAAACAAAATCACCCACAACTCAGGAATCCACCAGAATTTTCCTAAAGCAGCTGTAACTTGATGAAAACACTGATCACCAGTATTTTTGGAAATAAAATTGCTTGCTTTGACAGATCATTGGTTATATTGGCTAATAAAAACAAAGATCAAAAACTCTGTAGAAAAAGGCAAACAGCTCCACAACATGCATAACATCTCAACATTTAATACACCAAGGATCATAAAAATCACAGACTGGTTTAGGGTAGAAGGGACCTCAAAGATCAGCTAGTCCCAACTCCCCTGCCATGGGCAGGGACACCCTCCACTAGTCCAGGATGCTCAAAGCCCCATCCAGCCTGGCCTTGAACACTGCCAGGGATGGGGCTTCTACAGCCTCTCTGGGCAGCCTGTGACAGGGCCTCACTACCCTCATAGCAAAAAATTTCTGCCTAACACCTAATCTACACCTACCTCTTTCTGCCTGAAGCCATTACCCTTTGTCCTGTCGCAATACTCTCTGATAAAGAGTCCCTCTCAAGCTTTCCTGGAAAGCTGCTATAACACCTCCCTGGAGCCTGCTCTTCTTCCGTCTGAACACGTCCAACCCTCTCAGCCAGTCCTCATATGAGAGGTACATCAGCTCTATGATCATCTCTATGGCCCTCCTCTAGACTTCAACAAGATCAAACTAAACCAGAAAATACTGTGAAAGAAATAGAAAATTCTAATATCAGAAA
Organism: Hypotaenidia okinawae; assembly: GCA_027925045.1. Classification (NCBI taxonomy): domain Eukaryota; kingdom Metazoa; phylum Chordata; class Aves; order Gruiformes; family Rallidae; genus Hypotaenidia; species Hypotaenidia okinawae. Next base: position 16,983,386 of record BSDF01000005.1, on the reverse strand, counting down.
CACTGGCAAAGATTTTAAAAAAATCTTGAGTGTTTGACTAATCATATGGACTCAGTTATAGTAAAGAGACTTTTAAAAATAAGATTCTCCCAAAATTTATCTTTTAACTTACAATACAAAGTTATTTTGTATCATACTTCATGTGAGCTGTTACATAACACACTTACAATTTCTAGTTGCTGGTAAGTGCAACTTCTCCAGTAATTCTGGTTGGACACACAAGGCATTTAAAAGTTTCAGGGCAATATCCTCCTGAACACTGAAACAAAATTATAACAGTCAAGATCTCAGCATAAGATCTCTTGTGAGATACTGAACTTAACTTTTCTAACTAAAATCTCATCTTTGAAAATCTCTATGAAATGGATGACAGATCCTTAAATTTTTTTTATTATCTACTTAAGTTAAATTTCCCACCAAAGCACCAATTGATTCAGTATCTCACCTGACAAAGCAAGTCTTACAAGAGAGAAATTGTCTCCTCAGGTTTGACACTGATAGACTTACAGTAAGCTTCATTCTACATCTTTCAGGGATCAATTATTTACAGATTAATAAGGATTAAATTCTTCCATCTTCTGAAGAGACAATCCCCAGGAATCTTGTTTTAATAAATGCCTATCCTAAAAATCACAGCAGTTGCTCCTTCTCTTGGTATAGTTAAAGCCATTAGATATAGCTTATATGGGTAAATTCAGATAACCTCTTACGACAACATTAAAAATAGAACCATAGAATCTCTTAGGTTGGAAGAGACCTTTAAGATCACTGAGTCCAACCACAGCCTAAACCTGCCTAGTCCACCTCTAGACTGTGTCCTCAAGCACAACATCTATACGCCTTTTAAGTACCTCCAGGGATGGTGAATCCACCACCTCCCTGGGCAAGCCTGTTCCAATGCTTGACTACCTTTTCAGTAAAGAAATTCTTATTAATATCTAACCTAAATTTCCCCTGGTACAATTTGAAACCATGCCCTCTTGTCCTATCGCTTGTTACCTGAGAGGAGAAACTGACTCCCACCTCCCTACACCCTCCTTGCAAGTAGTTGTAGACAGCATTAACGTCTCCCCCTCAGCCTCCTTTTCTTAAGGCCAAAAAGCCTCAGTTCCCTCAGCCGCTCCCCATAGGATTTGTGCTCCAAATCCTTCACCAGCTTTATCGCCATTCCCTAGACACGCTCCAGCATCTCAACGTCTTTCTTGTAGTGAGGTGCCCAAAAGTGGACTGGAAGTGCAGCCTCACCAGAGCTGACACAGGCCAGGATGCTGTTGGCCGTCTTGGCCACCTGGTCACACTGCCAGCTCATGTTCAGCCAGCTATCCACTAACACCCCCAAGTTCATTTCCTCCAAGGAGCCTTCCAGCCACTCTGCCCCAAACCTGTAGCACTGCTTGAAGTTACTGTGACCAAAGTGCAGGAGCCAGCACTTGGACTTGTTGAACCCCATCAAGCTGGCCTCTGCCCATCGATCCAACCTGTCCAGGTCACTCTGCAGAGACTTCCTGCCTTCCAGCAGATCCACACTTCCACACAATTTGGTGTCATCTGCAAACTTATGGAGGGTGCACTCAATCCCCTCATCTAGATCACTAATAAAAATGTTAGAGAGGACTGACACCAGCACTGAGCCCTGGGGAGCACCACTTGCAACCCTCAGCAAGCTGGATTTAACTCCGTTCACAACTCTTTGGGCCCAGCCACCCAGCCAGTTTTTAACCCAGTGAAGATTATACCCATCTAATCCATAAGTGGCTAGTTTCTCCAGAAGGAAGCTGTGGGGAACAGTGTCAAAGGCTTTACTGAAGTCCAGGTAGACAACATCCACAGCCCTCTCCTCATCCACTAAGGAGGTCACCTTGTCATAGAAGGAGATCAGGTTGGTCAAGCACGATCCACCTTTCATAAGCCCATGCTAGCAGGGCCTGATAGCATGTGTCCTGCATGTGCTGCACAATGGTAGTTAAGATGATTTGTTCCATCACCTTCCCCAGCACTGAGGTAAGGCCGTCAGGCCTGTAGTTACCCAGGTTCTCCTTCCAGCCCTTCTTGTAGATGGGCATCACATGGGCCAGTTTCCAGTCAAGCAGAACCACCCCAGTCAGCCAGGACTGCTGGTAAATAAGGGAAAGTGGCTTGGCGAGCACTTCAGCCAGCTCCCTCGGTACCCTTGGGTATATCCCATCCAGACCCATCGACTTGTGCTGATCTAAAATAAGCATGTATGTACTGAGTAATCAAGATAAAAACTATGCATGATCCTCTGGCACTTATTTTACACACTTTACAGTTTCAGTTGGAGTTTTATCTCATGAAGGTAAACAAATACTGGCCCTTGCAAAACTGAAGCATATGTTACATGGTTGCATAATTTTGTTTTGGCTTTGTCTGGGGTTTTGTTGTTTGTTTTGTTTGGGCTTTTTGTTTGTTTTATCTAACTACTCAGTAACACAAGATTGTTTTAAATTTTAGGTACAGTTTCTGGAGGCAAAGAATTATACTGTCAACTACTGGACTACTACTGCTTTGAATTACTTGTACAGATACTGAGATACATTACCATTTTCTTTTAGCTGTGAACACAATTTTTTACAAGTTATTCTGTACTTTTGACATTGTTCATCAATATTCTACACAATGTATAAGAAGCTTCAGAACTGACCAGCAACCAGCACAGAATAATTTGGGTTTTCCTCATTGTCAGATTACTGAGGACTAAACAAAACAAATAGAACTTTTAGATTTCCTAATACTGTTTTTCACATTTATCCCTTAGTTTCTGCACTTTTTGCAGCAACTTCTAAAGGTCTGTCCTTCATCTCAAATCAGAAACAAAACTGACTTTTGTTTCTGTGTAGAATCTCCCTCAAGAAATGACTCAAACGTTACCTTGAGAACAGTGAACACAGTTCTTTCTTTCTAAAATATTATAGTAATATTACATGAACTTTAAGTAAACCAGTAACATTACATTTAAAACCAATAACATTTAAAAATAGTAATTCAATTATATGCAATCCTTTAATACTTTATATCTATTCATATTACATGCAAAATACAACATGGATGACAACAGTCTACATTTTTAATTTTGGTAATTTTTAGAAATAAAACTTTCAGCTTACTTATCAAGACCAGAAAGCATATGCTATGTATTTACACATCATGAAGTCTACACTCACAGTTCTAGCTGCCTGATTACAAGTCAAACCCAAGGAAGCTAATGCAGCTCAAGACTGTAGAAGCTAGGAGGAATTTATGTTGGGGAAAAAAACACAACTAGACTTTCAGACTTTGACTATAAAATTGAAAGTCGTTGGCAATAAAAATCCTCAGTAGGCATCACACACAACCTACAAAAATTAACATGATCCAGATTGTTGCAATTTAAATATTCTAAGATAACTAAAGGAAAATTTCAAGAATGTAGCGTTATCGTGCTAGAATGGAAACACAATGTTGTTATTTTCAATTCTACCTCACAGGACATCTAAACAACATTTAAACCATGGACTGCACAGATGGTAAGGACAGGATGACTACCTACCAATGATTCTCTAAGATTTTGGATGGGAGGAGAGGCACCACTGGAGAATCCACAATTTTTAAGCCATCCGCTCCTCAAAGTCAGCTATTGTACTTCTCAATTGAGAGCTGTGTTGAGCGTGCAGTCTTCCCTTACACATGCCATGAAATTCACTCTTGCTCAAGCTGCATGCTGGGAAGTATTTCCAAAATTCTGAGAACATGAAGCACTTGATTTTTGCAACCAACACTACACATGGAGACAGACAGGCAAGTCAAGGCGGTTTACCTTACAAACTACCTGTTATCACCAAGAAAAACTAATAGTAAAGGAGAATGGAATTATCATTTTAACACCCACTGAAGAATTTAATGCCATGGAACCTCAAAACAACAAACAGAAACTTATCCAGTTGAGCAGAATTCTGTATGTTAAAAAAATAACCAGAATAATGGAAATTAACAGCTTTGTAATGTGAAGAATTTTTAGGTTTTAGAAAGAAAGCATGTGAGAAAACTGTATTTCAGCTCTGCAAAACTGCTTTCAGGTTAAGGGGGCTGTGTGTACCTCCTAATAAGAAAGTAGCCTAAAATTGCAAGTTTTCCCTTCTCAAACTGGTGTCTCCTATTGCTAGAACAGTTTAAAACAGCTAATTTAGCTACAACTAACCTGTTATCTGAGAGTTCTGGCACAATTCCTGAAATCCAAATATTTTGCCAGGGTGGAAAGAAGGCACTATCATCAGAAGCTCTAGATATAACCCATAAACGCTCTCTGTTTCTCTCCCTATCTTCATACCAGGAGATAGAAAGAGCAAAACAAACTGTTCCATATGCAGCACAACCAAGGAGGACTTGAAGCTTTGTATCCTACATTCATAGTAACTTGAATTTCACCCTTTAACACTTAATGATAGTTATCTCTGAATAGTAATATATAGGTAACACAGCATCTTACTCCTAATTCAGTGCTATATGGATGCTGGTCAGTGCAATGAAGTGAAGTTGTGACTGATTCTATTCTGAGCTAACATCGCAGTGGTGGGCTAATTAGAGCTTATATCACATTCAGTCAAGACAGTTTTCATGAGGCCTGCAATAAAAAATTGTCTTAAAGACTACCACTCCTCTTCCAGATACAGATGACAGCAGCACTAATATCTCTCTGTAACTGTCAACTTTAAAAGGTGGGGTTTTTTTCCAAAGCAGTTGCAAATACTGTACAAAGCACAACAGGATCAGTAGTCTGAAAGTTTTCATACTTTTTCTATTGCCAGGGACAGAAACTATGTATCAATGACTACAAGTCATTTGGAAAAAAATGGGTAATACTATCTGAAACTGTCATTATATTAGCACCAAGTAAAGAATAATACAGCCAAGTATCAGGATGCCATTCGCTCTATTTACTTTGGATAGGGGAATTAGACAGCTGTCTTCCATTCCTCACCTAAGGATCTGATCTTGCTGGGGAAAGAAGGCAAGTCCTTCGCCTTTACAGGGATGCAGTCCATTGTGGTGAATAAACTAGTGCTCTCTGATTTTCATATAACATAGGTTCCTATATCATACCCAACACAGTCTTTAGCTCCTAGCATTTGGACTGAAATCACAGTGAAAGAATGGGGCTTCAAATTGCACTATAAAGACTACAGTTCATTTCCTTGGCTATCAATTAATTTGTTATATCATTTTGATCTAGTCAAATTTACCTCTTGGTGCTTCATTTTTTCTTCAGATTTAAAGAGAAACAGAATGGTACATCTGCTCAAGGCTCTAGGCACTTCTGCCATAAGATATACAGGGAGAAGAACACAAAACTACTCAGCCTCCCTGATCCCTTCCACACACATTCCTGAAAACCTAATCACAAAAGCACTCACAAAACAAATGTCTCCTCTGAAAAGTCATAAAGACAATTTAAAATTATTTTGGACTAGAAATTAAAGAGCTAAGCCTACTCCTTAGAAACAAAGAAATGTACCTTAGCAGTAGAAATAGTTTTGGTAAAAATATTAAGTATGCACGTAGAAAGTAGGCTTTTGAAACAGGGTCTTAACTACTGTTTCGTGAATCACATAGCACAGTGCCATCCTTGTATCTCAAACAAGTAGCTCCTGTAGCACTATGACTACAAAACATCACCATTTATTAAATAAAAAAAAAAAATCAACATGCAAAGCAAGTAGGTTTTTACATACGTTCACCTACAGACCCAGCATCAAACCCAGTTCTTCCTTTCAAACACAGCACTTTGCTAGATTCTGCATTATCCTTGCACAAATCCATCAATGAAAACAATTCACCACCATAAATACCTGTTTAATTTCCACCTGAAGATACTCAAAAACATTAATCCTATTAGGACCAATAGATTTACATATGAATAGTAAATTCCAGCTAAGCAAAGTGAGGGGGACAAACTCATCTCACTTTCTAGCAGAAGCAGTGACTCTTTGTTCCGAAAAGAAAAATAAAAAGAACAGGTATTTTAGCTATTCTGTGTAAAAAATATGATACTCAGAATACACTTCAGAAAACTATCTGAGTAAATTAAAACTACCAGAAGCTTAAGGTATAGCAATAACTCCATGACACTGAAGATGGTTAAGTACAGTACTCCTGTAATGTAGTTTCCAAGTTCTTGTATCTTTTGTTATTTAGAGAGTTCATCTTTTCACATTAAATACATGATAAATTATTAATTTATCCCACTGTTTGCTTAAGAAATTATTTCCCTGATCATTAAGTCCTGACCCGTATCATTTACATCATCATTATTTCATTTCAAGCATCCAATCAACTTATTTAACTAATTAAACATTTTGCTTTCTTCATTCATACTGAAATGTAATTCAAGTATCTCATTCTTTTGCATTTTAGAGCTTTTTATCCTTTTCCATAGTGGAATTATTCAGTCAGCCAATATTCCCTTTTTCTTGCATCATCTCTGCCTGAAGCTCCTCTCCTTTCCAGATGTGATTCCTTCCTGTGTATTTAGAGAGCTCATTTGTACTGTCCTGTCCCTCAGCAATTCCCTAAAGTCGAAGCTATAGAACACAAGGAGTTTACAGATTTTACAAAGTTAACAGCAGGGGCATCACTTCCAAAAGAAGCATGGTCACAGGCTCAGAAGCAGAACAAGAGAGAAGAAAAGACTTAGAATTGCTGCATGAAAAGGTGAAATTGTTAAGAGTACCGTAGCACTCAGTAAACACTCTGAGCTAGTCAGGAGATGAGCCATCTGTAACCCAGAAGCCATGTAAACAAATTGGTTCAGACTGCTGTGCTCTAAGTTATGTTAAGTCCCTTTTTACAAAGTAAGTTTCACATAAAATACATTTTCCCAGTCTTCTTATTAACCTTGATATTTGATACTGGCTGATTATTTTTTTCATGAGCACAAAGGAACCGTGCACCAGTGCATTCTCAATGCCTATAAACTGGTACTTTAATATCTCTACACAGACATACCTCTCCTGATGGATTAAAAAAACCCTGCATATGTTTTTTAATAGTCTCATTTTACTGATGACTGACTAGGTATTTTATAATAATATTAATATACACAGATCTTATGCTTCCTTGGTCATACTCAGCTGAAAAGCTGTCTGCTTACAGCAGAAATTCTAGCAATGAATGTCTAACTGTATCAACATTTGGCACTTAAATTTCACCATACTTCTGTTTTTGCAGCTCTCAAGGTCATCACATTTTTCATGACAGGTATTCTAGCTGGTAGATCCATCTCCAGAATTTATATTTACTATTAACACTATTTTAATGCTTAACACTGCTTTACAATAAAAGTGTGTTCTTTCTTCCATTTACCTACAAAATAACTTTTCGGTAGCTAAAAGAATGAAATGTTCTTTAGAAAAGATCAAATTAGCTTCTTTAAATACCACTATTGTGAAAGAACACTGAATTAAATCTATACAACAGCCTCCAACCACAAAAAAAAGAGTCCAGCCACAGGAATGGTGGAGATAGAATACACAGTATTAGGAAAAAACGGAACTTATCACTATGGCTGCTTTGAGTAACACCCTGTAGGAAATACCTCTATGCAAGACACTTCAGTACAAATATTTCTACTCTCTCATATTCTAAACATAGATTTTCAAAAACTTGATATGCAAATGCAGTAAATTAGAAACAATTTTTAAAAGTTACCTTTTACATAAACATCTTAATCCCACAAAAATACTTAATCTCATCAAATCCGTTATACCTCATTTTAGGAGAGTAACTTCCAAGTGTTGTGCTTAAATGAAACTTTACCCACATGCTTGGATTGGACTGAATACAACATCCAAGTAAGATTTAATCCATCCAATGTTTTAATAATGCTTACCCTCAGTAATTCCTGTTGCTGCAAGTATAGATAAAGATTATAAATAGAAATTGCCACAAAATGATAGTTCTATTTAGGCTTCTGGACTAACCCTCTGCTCAGAGGAGCAACTTCACAGTCACGTCAGGCTACTAAGGGACTTCCCACAAGTTATAAATACTTCTAAGGATGGAGATTCACTGTGATTTTTTCCCCCACTAAATCCAACCAGTATTTTCCTTCTCGTAACAGCAGCTGTTGTTTCTTTTGTTGTGCACCTCAGAGAAAGGAGCTCATCTCTTCTATATAAATGCTCACTAGCTAGCTAAAGACAGCACTTCAACCCCTCTTAGCTTTCTCTTCACCAGAGTAAACAAACCCAGCTATATTAGATTCTCCTTCTACGTTTCATGCTCCAGCCACCTAACCAGCCCAGTGGCTCTCTGTCACACTCGCTCTAGTTTGTCAGCTTTTTTTTGTTTTAAAACTGATTAAGATCGTTTACACTCTATAGTTTTGTCTTTATGGCCTACAGCATAATTAGTCATTACATCTGGCTTTAGGGCATTTTGAGTCCACTTATCTGTCCTGTGTCTTCGACAAGCTTCCATCTTTAACCACACAATGTTAATAGCTGCAATACTGTGCATGGTTTGCCCCATTTGGTATTACATATCACTTTGTCTCACATCACACTTTATTCACCTCCTCCATACTGTCCATAAGGTCAGCTCCCCATACCTTTCACACAGCCAAATGCTTTGTCCCGTCTTTTTTTATACAACTTGCATTTCCTAAATTGACTACAAGACCTTTGTTTTCTCCACCCTGAAATCTCTTTTGAACAATATTATAACTGAGAAGTGTGGAACACTTGCTGATTGTCATACACAAGGTACAAGCTGTGCATCCTGTTCATATAAACTTGTAAATATAACTTCATTTACCTACCTCATCTAACCACAAATTATTCCATTTTTCAAAGGTTACTGCAACTTCTGTGTTAGAAGGCAGTCATACAGCTGAGAATGAGTTTTAGTTTAGTCCAGTACAAGAACTGTGCTCATCAAGATTTCCTCTATCCATACATTTGTCAGTAACCTGGCTAAGGGCTCTTCAAGCTACTGTGCATCACCTGAGCTATTTTAACTGTATGTGATGACACTTTGCAACTCATACATAGTAAAAGTGCAAGTATGCCTCTGTCAATATACAAAATGCTATCATACTCTGACAATGGAAGTTTAGCCCTATAAAACATATGCTTTATACTTCAGAGAGCTTTCGGTTTCATTTACTTTTGCATTAGTGTGGTAATTTTATCAAAGTATGTGTTCACATTGTAAGTTTGAATTAAGGATGCAGAAGCAGAAGTCTGACTCATTTCACTGTTGTTCATATATTTTTAATTCTAAGACTATTCACAAGATTAATTTAAATGCGTTTACTGCATTGTGTACATAAACAGAAAAACTGGAGGAAGAAGTAGCACGATTAGTTGACTAAAATTAATCCCATCACTTTCTCTAAAATTATGTATGAGAAAACAGGAATAGTAATAGAAATGACTATACAAAACAATAAATGCAGGACAACCTGGGAATCAGAGATGCTGAGTGAAAGCAGTAGCACTCAAGGTACTGACTTAAAGCACAGGATAAAGTTCCATATAACAGCTGAACTGCTTCAGTGGCTTACAGCCACTGAAAGCCACTGCTCTCAAAGCACTGTCTGAATCATTATTTATTTCAATGAGAAAGGAAAACACTGTACACAAAGAGGAACGTAAGAATGAGATGAACTAAATTTATCCTGAAAAGGGGTATTCAAGAAGAAATCGACTGAGAGATGAAATGGCTAAGCCACTAACCACCACCACCATATGTGAGAAGTCACAGCAGTATGGTGAAGTTCCCATGGACTGGGAAAGGGAAACATTTCTAAAAAGGGAAAAACAGAAATTCCAGGGAACTACAGGCCCATTAGTTTCACCTCGATACCAGGCAAGATCATAGAGCACATCCTCCTGTAAGCTACACTCAGGCATTTAGAAAATTAGGAGCTGGGTGGTAACAGCCAGCATGGCTTTACTATGGCTAACAAATGTAGTGGCATTCTATGAGTTACAGCACTGGTGGGTAAAGGAAGAGTGACAGACAGCATCAACCTGTGCAAAGCATTGACACTCTCCCTCATGATACCCCTGTCTCTAAACCAGAGAGTCATGGATATGATGGATGGACTTTGTGGAGACCAGTGACATGTGGTGTTCCTCACAGGTTGGTACTGGAACCAGTGCTGTTTAACATCAGTGTCAGAGACATGGACAGAGGGATAGCGTGCACATTCAGCAAGTTTGCCACCACCACCAAGTTGTGTGGTGAGGTCAACACGCTGGAAGGAAGGGATGCCATCCAGAGGGACCCTGAAAGCTTTGAAGGGTTGTGGTGGTTTAGGCCTGGCTGGAGGCCAGACACCCACTGAAGTCAGTCTATCACTCCCATTTTTAGTAGGACAGGGGAGAAAATATATATTGAGCACTTAGGAGTCGAGGTAAGGGCAGGGACATCTCATCTTGTAATTAATGACATGGGCAAAACAGACTCAACACAGAGTGAAGGAAAGAAAACTCTTTTAAGTTATTAGACTACACACACAGTGACACCAGAGTCAGGTAATGAGAAGCACTACCAGATATTAAAGCACCTCCTGCTCTACCTCCTCCCCACCTATCCCCCCCCCCGGCCCCCGCCTCCCCCCCCCCACCCCCCAGTCACAGACTTCACTTTAGTCATGATTTTGCTCCCTTCTTGCCCCCAGTTGTGGCATGGGGCAGGTGCAGGGACTGGGGAAATAGGGTTCTGGGTCACTTCATGATGTTATCCTTTTCCAGATCTTAAAACACCTCTGCTTCCTCCGCCCCTCCCTCCCCTCTCAGCAGACTTCACTTTAGTCATGATTTTACTCCCTTCTTCCCCCTCATTGTGACACAGGGAGGGGCAGGGACTGGAGGAATGGGGGTTCAGTCAGTTCCCTGCAAGTTGGTTTTCTTCTTGGCCGGGGCCGGGGAGAGGGGAGGGCCTTCATTCCACACTCCCTCCCCTGCTGCACTGTGGGGTCCCACCAATGGCAGACAGTCCTTCATGAACTTCTCCAACTTGAGTCCTTTCCCACAGGGCTTTATCTCTTCACCAGCTGCGCTGGCATGAGTCACTTCTATGGCAGGCAGTGATAAATCACAATGTGTCTCAGTCCCAGTCCTCCACGGGGTCACAAGCCTCCCCCCAGCAAACCTGTTCCAGTGCAAATCTCTCTCTTGCTCATCTCTGTGTCTGTCTCTCTCCATGGGCTGCAAGTGCTGGCAGGGGTTTGCTCCAGCGCAGGTCACAGCATCTCCTGTATGCCTCCACCTGCTCCAGCATGGGGCCTCTCCACAGGCTGCAGGTGGGGTCTCAGCCTTTTCCATGGGCTGTGGGGGGACACCTGCTCCAACATGGGTTTCTCCAGGGGCATCTTTCTCTCCAGCACCCAGGGCACCTCCTCCTATCCTTCCCTGGCTTTGGTGCCTGCACAGTTTCTTACATCTTCTCACTCCCTTCTCTGGGGGAAAAAAAGCAGCTGCTTGCAGGTTTTTCTCCTAAATGTGGCACCCAGACGTGCTGTGACTGTCTCTGATGGGCTTGGCCTTGGTCAGCAACTCTGGCCTTGAATTGGCCAATGTTTACTCTCTGGCACCTGCAGAGAGCTTCTGGCTGCTTCTTGCAGCGGCCACCTTTGCAGCTCCCCCTTCTCTAACAGCACCCAGCTACACAAAACTGCAACAGGGGTGGGCCTGGGTGAACCACATTGAATTCAACAAGGCCAAGTGGAAGGTACTGCACATGGGTCGGGGCAATCCCAAGCACAAATACAGACTGAGTGGAGACTGGATTGAGGGCAGCAATGAGGAAAAGGACTAGGGAATGATGGTGGACCAGAAGCTGAACCTGAGCCAGCAATGTGTGCTTGCAGCCCAGAAAGCCAAGCAGATCCTGGGCTACATCAAAAGAAGCAAGACGAGCAGGCTGAAGGAGGTGATTCTCTCCGTCTACTCATGCTATGGTGAGACCCCACCTGGTGTGCTGCATCCAGCTCTATGGTGCCCAGTACAAGAAAGACATGGAGCTATCAGAGTGAGTCCAGAGTAGGCTGCAAATATGATCAGAGGGTTGGAGCACCCCTACTGTGAGGACAGGCTGAGACAGGTGGGTTTGTTCATCCTGGAGATGAAAAGGCTCCAGGGAGATGATACACGGTACCTAAAGGAAACTACAGAAAAGCCAGAGAGGGACTCTTTATCAAGGAGTGTACAAGGGGTTACAGTTTTGAGCTAAGAGTAGATTTAGATTAGACATCAGGAAGACATTCTTCCCTGTAAGGGTGGTGAGGCCCTGGCACAGGCTGCACAGAGAAGCTGTGGCTGTCCCCTCCCTGGCAGTGGTCAAGGCCAGGCTGGATGGGGCTTTGGGCAGCCTGGGCTAGTGGAGGGTGTCCCTGCCCATGGCAGAGGGGTGGGATTAGATGGGTCTTCGAGGTCCCTTCCAACCCTAACCATTCTATGATTTTGAACCTTAAATTTCTAATCCAACTAAAAGCTGTATTAAGAAACAGGAGAAAGCCATTTATTTCTTTATCTCCTTTTGCCTCCTTCTGTGTATTTTCTACCACTAAAGCAAAACAAATATGCCTCCTTTTCTACTACTGTTGCTATCGGCAACTATTCAATAATACTATTTTGCAAAAAAAAAAAATAAAAAATCCTCAAATTCAATTACTCTTACTGCTTTCCTTTTCTTTTAGTTCTATTCATTAGCCATGTTTCCTTCCATGACATCCCCAGTGCTTCACAAGAAGATTAAGAGAAACAAATACTCCAGAAATGTCAGGGAAATCTAGGATTAATCCTGCCCCCCTTCTCTTCAGGGGAGAAGACTTAGAAAAATTGACTTAGAGAAGTGATGTAATCTTCAGGAGCACAGATGTGCTAAATTCTTCTGTCCAGTCTACCAATATTTCAAAATTCTTAAACAATTTGGTAATAATTTAAACCTCAGATGTGTATTGATCTTAGCCACAGAGTGACAAAAAAAGCTACAAAGAAAATGAGACAACAAAAAAAGAAAAAATATCAGGGTTACTTGATCATCAATGATGAAAATTACTCTCCAATGAAAAGGCTCTTGTCTCCCAGTACTACAGAGACTATCTAGTGACCTAAACAGCTAATTTTTTTGTTTCACTTCTTGCTACCATCTTATCAAGAGTTGGTCTATATGGAGCAACTAGTGACATCAAACATTCACATCCCAACATTCAGTCCACTGTCAAACACCCTATTTAGTGCCACATTGACAAAAGCCTTTAGCTGTTCTAGTACAATCCTAGTATTACCTCTACCTCTGGGAGGATAACTATATAATGACACACACCAGTATGCTAAAAATTATGTGCAAGAACAGTGTAAAAAATGTTTGATTTAAATAACACCTTATAGTCTATTTATATCAAAATAAATACAATTAATCTAACTTCCATTATTCAAAGACTTCGGTCACTCAATAATTTTCATCATGCTTTTCTGTAGAATTCATAGAACTTTACCCTACACTGTTCTACAATACAGCAGCATAACAACACTGGTGAGCTCTGGCCATTTTCACTGATACTACTGTAGAGAACAACACTGAAGGCTTAGCCAAGTCACTGGGAAGTCAGCAAAATTATCACAATTTCTGATTTCATACTGTACGAGAATTACTCATGGTGATCTCTGGAGAACTGATGTTTCACTTGCCAGCAAACCCCTAAACCCCCCAGCAGTCCAATGGAAGGAAATATTGGTCCACTGAACAGACTGACTGAAAACAACTCACACCTGAGGTATAGAATATCTGTATGTATGTAGATATTTAACATGCTATGCAACATTGTGTAGATGGCATTCATAAATACATAGCATACTTTAAATTTAATCTTTACTGTCCACTGAAAATGGCTCATTTTATACAGGTTCTTATTTCAGATATTAAGGGCAAGCTCTTGTCTTACTTCAGTTCTATTCAGCGTGCAGCCTGACTTTCAACTCCAATTTATGCATACATGCATTCACAGCAGTACAGCTTCTGGGCAAAACTTCCCCAACACCATCAGGTCATCCTCTTTAAAAACGACCCAAAATGAGATATGGTTTACCAGTAACAGTATTTAGTAAATACTAAAAGATAAGTTGCACTTTTATGAAGAGACAAGTAAAACCTGGTCTTAAGTAGCAATATTTCTCAAAAACATTGAAAGTCCTGCAGACTTGTTCACTAGCCTGTCAAGGAACAGAACGTTGCCTGAGTTTTAGAAGGTTGTAGGTAAAAATGCATGATCAACAGTTATATTGATACAGTGGACAGGGAGAGGGGCTTGTTCATTAAACTACAGGTAGTTATTTATAGCCTTTAGTGGAAAAAGAAAAAAATCTTATGCTTAAATTCCGTGAGCAAGGAATAAGGCCCAATTATACAATGACATCATCATTATACCTCTACATCCTTTCCATCTTTTGGCAAATTAGTATCACAAAAGTAAACATATAATTAAATTTACTGAGAACAAGAACTTTCAAAGTACCTAACTTCTGGTATTATTTCATTTTGTGGCTTTCCTTCCTCTTGATTACAAAGAGGTAATTTTGAACACAACATGTGCAATCTGAAAGTTGTAATATCAAAATATGAAAAAGATGTGGAGGTGAGGCTGTCCACTGCATAGAGAAGAAAGCTAAAGAAAATAGTTGGCCTCAGTTTGATGCAGTTGTTAGACTTTGTGCTAAGGTAGGCATTCATGGTATTTCTGTTGCACTGTTCAGAAGACAGAACACAGGGAGAAGAGAGGTCGTTTAAAAAGGAAGAACAGTGACCACCAGTCACTGGTACTTCATTACTCTCCTAGGATGGGGGAAGCATACTGCAGCCTTCTGTACCGGATGAAAGCTGCCGAGGTATTAACTGACCCTGTAGAAATTTGTTTAGGTCACTGAAGTTTTGCAATGCCTGTACAAGAGAATGACTTCTGCAATTCCTCAGCCCCATGTTAATCTTTGCAGAAGCAAAGCTGGAAAGGATTGGAGATGGTCCCTTCCAACTCAGTATGTTCTATAGGATTTTAAAAAACGATAGTAGCAATCAGATAAGTAAAAAAAAATTGGCTCAGGAGAATATTGCTTTAGAATTGCTTCCAGTATTTTGTTGTTACTCAATCCACTTTGAATTTTTAACCCTACAGCATTTTTAGGTGCAGTATTTCTCTCTACTGTTTCTTCTTCTTTACCAAACAGTACAAAGGATAGGCCATGTCAGTTTTTATACTATTCACAATCAGATGCAGCTCCTCTAGCAACAGAGTTCAATGAAGAATAGATCTCACATTATGTAATGTCCAACACAAAGGAAAACACCCTTCTCCAAAAACTTTTAATATAACACTTAAGGTTATAACCTTAAAACACTTGTTTGAGGTTTTAATTGTTCTGAAAAGCAATCCAGTTGCCTAGGTCAGCTAAGAAAATTTTCCCTCACTTTTACCAGTCTCAGCTTGCATGTTCCAACACCTGGTGCTTCTGAGAAATTCAGAGCAAGCAAAACAAGTCAGTCTTTGGCTATAGAAACTTAGAGAATCTTTGGAACTGCCTCAATCAGGTACCACCAACCATATTTGAGATCAAAGTATAATTTGTATGAGGTATAATAAGCTTACACCGGAATTCAGTGAAACCTAAAGAAATGGCAAATCCAGAGTTAAATTCAAAATACACCGTCAAGGCAAAGCTTAACCAACAGACTATGAGGACACATTCTTCAAAAATAACGGTTTGTATGGTATTTCCCAAAAACAGTGCATTGTAATTCTAGTGGTTAGCTTAAAAAAAAGGTATTTTGCTGTCTACTTGTCAGGATTACTGCCACAAAGCAAGCAAGGTGTATCAAGCATTAGGTTAAAAAAGGCATTCATAATTCCTATCAGTCACCATATTTCAAGAGTCATAAGGCACAAGCTGTGTAAGCCATGTATGATACCTGACTAGACAGAGGGTGCAGGAATGCTCTCTCCTGATAAGGTGATGGAAACTTTGAAAAATGCAAAACTTTGGGATGTTTTCCTACCATAATGCCACGACCTTCTACTTCATCTTACCATGTTCTACCCACTTGCTCTCTAACCTAGGAACTTGAAAAGCTAAGAAATTATACTACACAGGTAACCTGTGGCAGGGGGATTAGAACTCTATGATCCTTGGGGTGCCTTCCAACCCAGACCATTCTATGATTCTATGAAGTATCACAGAATCACATAACCATAGGAGCTGGAAGGGACCTCGAGAGATCATCAGGTCCAACCCCCTGCCAAAGCAGCTCCCTAGCTCATATTGCACAGGGAGGCGTCCAGACGGGTCTTGAATCTCTCCAGAGGAGACTCCACCACCTCCCTGGGCAGCCTGTCCCAGGCTCTGTCACCCTCACTGGGTAAAAGTTCTTCCCCATGTTGGTGCGGAACTTCCTGCGCTCCAACTTGCAGCCATTGCCCCTTGTCCTGTCCCCACAGACCACTGAAAAGGGGCTGGCCAATTCCCTCTGTCTCAAACAATTCAGATATTTATAAACATCGATCAGATCCCCTCAGTCCAAGTATAGAAAAAATAACATGGTTACTGCTAATATTAAGCTCTGGTCTCAAACTCTCTCTCTCAGTGGTTTAATATATTCAGAAGAAAAAAAAAGTAATTTCCTATACTGACATATATCCTCCATAGTTTCAGAAAACAGACTGAAGGGCAACTGACAACATACTGAAATAATCAAACATTCTGACAGGCTACTTTTTTAGGAATTGGAAAGGACTTTTTAGAGTCACTGCTCAATTGCCTGCCCGTTGGGGGTTTTTTGTCCGATAATTTTTCTCAAATTATACATTTTTCAGTTCTTGCTGTTTTATATATAAATGCACATTCAGACAAATAACACAAGCAGATTAATTCTCTGAAGCCCATCATAAAAAATTCTGGCTAGTTACACTTCCACAGTAACAACACCTAAATGAACAACTATTTTAATTCAGCAAAAAAATTATAGTTGTGGTTACAGGCATGGCTAGATGAGCAAAACCAAAATGAGGTTTAAAAGAAGAAACAGTGTAGAACTAGAAAACTGTTTAAGGATTTCAAATTTTATTACTCTTTTTCTCTGACAAACTCTTGCATATGACAATCTTTTGTAACAAGATTTAAAACACACACCCAAAACCTTGTATTTTCCACCTCAAACATGAAACAAGGCAGAAATACTTAATCCAGAAAGGCCTCTTCAGCCAGTATGCAATGACTGCAAGCAACAACAGCACTATCCCAGATCTACATCCTGCTTTTTTAGAGACTGTCCTTTACAAAGGTGTAAATTAAGCTGCAGTGTTAAGGAGATTTTTTACCACAACAAAGTAAATAAAACCTGATAGAAAAGATTTATGAATTAATTTTGAATAACAGCATTTTTCCTTATTTTCCTAGTTCTAGTCAGTCAGAAGACCACTGCCCTGTGTATCAACTGTTTCTCAAAATTCAACAGTTATGAATAAAGTAGTTTAATTTTAATAACTTTCAAAACATTGTGGAGAAAGTAAACAAACTGACTAAAAGTAACTATTCAATAATTTAGGATAGGGTGTGCAATGACTAAATATGGTCACACCTAATAAGATCCCATACTCTTCTGAAAAGACAAAATAAATTTCACAGTATCCTCAAAAGTTTTTATTATACTCCCCAAATACTATACTGCCAAAAATGTATAACTACACTGACAATTTTACAGTAGAAGAAATTAGAAAATTCAGCTATTAAGTTATACTTCATTGACTACCATCATTTCCCTAGCTGGTTTTAAAAGAGTCACTGTATGTACAGTATTTTTTCAAGCTTAAGGACATTTAGATGTAGGAATCCTGAAGATGGGAAGTTGCACAACCGTGGGACCATTGTCCTGTCACGTGAACCTGACAAAAAAAAAGCACACTGGACAGAGTTGTGGATGAGAGGTGACAAAATGAACTATAGACAGCTTAGCACTTTATGCCTTGCATTTTCTGAATTCACATTTGGTAAACAGAAAATTTTTGGTTCCTAAATAAGTATTTAAAAAAATCCACATTAGCACCAAGACAACTGAATCCCCTCCATAAGTCCTATCAATCTCCTGTAACTGTTTTGTAAACCTGCCTATTCAGCAAAATTTAAAACAAACCAAGAGATCAAAGCTGTCTAAGGCTCTCTGAAGTGGACAGTGATAGGATCTATAAAATAACTGGAAAAGCAAGAAGCACATGCAAGACCTAGAAGAGATCTTATAGCTACTATCATATATGTGTACAAAATGAGAAATTATTTGATAGCTAGAAGTTTCAGAACATTTACATTACTTCATATAAGACTCTTAAAGTACAGGGGAGAAACACTAGTGAAAATACCACTTCCCTCACCGTTAATGGCTACCAAGAAACAATTCATGCAGCTCCTCTCTCCCAGACAGCTGTCCATTAAATTGAATTAGATTTTCTTTTAATTAGAATCTTTCACTGAAAACTGTCATTTGTCAAAGTGGACACTGCTTAGAAAATGTTTCTATTTAAATAGCCTTTACTTTAAAATAACAGAAATAAGATCTTTCAGCTTTATACCATCACAGTATTTCTAAAATAAAACACTTTAGTTACGTTCTAGCTGCAGGTCTATTAAACTTTGATTTCTATTTTCCCAACAAATATTATGTTGTTTTCATATGTCAGTCTCCGTATTTTTACTGACAATAGTTTTTCAAGAAGTTTGATCAGTGAAGCCATACATCATTTTTCTTTGGAGTAGAATGCAATCAAAAAACTGTACAACGTAACATAATGTTCGGACTAGTTTAAATTATTGCTAAAACTAAATATAAGTAAGCAAACAAGACAACATATTCATATATGCTAATCCATATTTCCCCAAAAGCCAAGGAAAAGTGTATTGCAGAGAAAAGAAAAAAAAAAAATCCATGCAGAGTTATCTATTCTATTATACTGAATTTTGTAATTGTTACCATCTAGTTGGTCAAAAAAATTATCAGGATCTATTTTAGTAACGTTCTTTTAAAAGTCATGGTTCCTAAATAATTTAGAAATACTTTTAATCAAACACTGCAATACTGCCAAACAAAAGGTAAAATTATTACAGATCACCAAACATGCCCTCTCAGAAAACCCACAGAAATCAAGTTTTCTCCCACAAAACTTCTAACTCACACAAGTCAAAATACATTTGTTTATATTTTGCAAGGTGAGAAGGGACTAAAGCCTTTCCATCTTGATCACATCACACAATAGCAAAGCTGTCATTTGCTAATCTGTTCAAACGCACAAACCAGAGAAAGACAGCTTCCACCCATCCAACCTCTTCTGTCAGTGTTCCAAAATAAAAGAGGACAAGATAGATTTTTATTTCCCCCCACCCCCAGAGCAGTCTTTCATTATGTGGCTTCTTCAGTGGTTAGTGAATAAACATCCAATTTCAAAATTGTGGAGACAGTGGTAAGGGGAAGAAATAAGCAAGCCTTTAATAACAAAAAAGGATTACACTTTGTAAAACCTAGGATATTTCAACTAACATTAAAGAAATGCAGAAATCTAAGTCTCAGTGTAAGAGCAGCTTGTTATGATTTAGTTAAGCCTGTTTCCAACTTCACTTACTGAAGTATTCACATGGCCATTCTGGAAAGTATATTCTAATTATGTCACATATACAAGCTCTCACTTACAAAAGCAAGGAGTTAATGAAGTTGACAAATAAAAACCATGGCAAAAAACCCTACAGAGTGAAAGGAAAAAAGTGCTTGTAAACTTAGTTGTTTTAATAAATGACTGGTAAAATCTCAGATGATAAATGTACTGCTGCTTCTCTGCTATTCGTTAATATATGACAAATATTGTTTCATTATTTGTATGTCACAACTTCCAGTATGAGAAATTTGTCCACCAATTAATAACTGAAAGAGCAAAAATTGTATTTCCCCATTTGCGACCTTTATTTCTAGGAGCTACAGGTGTTGTTTTACTGACTAAATAAAAATCTCTGTGCATCCTATAAATACAACTCTAATTTCTAAACTGATACTAACATCAAAGAGAAGCATGGCAAGGGACACAGTTACAAGTTACTGATTGAATTGACACACTGTGTTATCGCCATATGGAGAAGACCAAGAACTGCTCCATGAAGGTTAAATTAGTCCTCACAGAATCATGCCAAGACAATTCACACTGAATTCTTCCATCCCTGCCTGTATCCAATCCAGAGATACTCTGCTTTTTTTTTTTTTTTAATGTACTTTTTCTCCAGGCACTTCACTCCAAATGATGACCATTATCTTTTCTAAAGGACCTAAAACTCACTACTGTGGAAGGAAGAGCTAATTACAGCCCTCTGCCTGCTACAGAATTCAGACAGCACTATTATCCCAGCTGCTGCTACCGCAAAGGTGAACTGTGGCCCCTATGCTACAGATACATGAACCAGATTGACCATGTAGATAAATCAAATTAATAAATAACCCAAAGACTACTCAGTCATGTCTACTTTTTAATAGAATTTACACAGTTGCATGCTGAGCACTTTGTTATCCTAACTTGTTGAAATGCCACAATTTGCAATGAAGTATTCCTTTTTCTATAGGGATGGATTTTAAAATGCAGGTAAATTAGGTTTGAAGTGTTGCAAAGAGTTTAGCTTATGTTGAAAAAAATGTATAAAAATCCCAATGAAACTGGATCATCATCACTATGTCTTTTAGCTACTTAAAAACTAAACATTCTAAATATCCTGAAGTAAGTGTATTACGCATTTCAGATCACCCAGTTATGAGAAAAATACTGTTACATCTGTTTGCCTATCAATCACTGATGAATGAAAATAAGTATGGACAAAGGGAAATGTAAACCACAGCACAGCTATAAATATACATATGTCACCTTTAAGGGAAAACTAAAGCTGATCTTTAGAGTCTTCCCTGAAACGCACATGATAACACCCACCCTTTTAGAGAGGTAGCTCAACCTTTCTAGCATGAAACACTGAATTTATTTCACAAGTCACGGGCTATTTTGGAAATGATTCTCAGTTCTCTGCAACTCTGCCACTGTAGAAGGAAGAGAATCAATACGTGGGGGGGTTTTCCAAACTGGAAATTAGTTTAGCATGAAGGAGACCCAGAGACTGCACATATTTATGGGAATATTCTGGCAATACAGAAGCATTAAAAATTAAGCATAATAACCTTCTAGTTTCACTCACACATAATTTGAACAGAAACCAGAAACAAGTGAAATGGATCAGACCTCAACTATGTTAAACCTGCATCAAAACTGACATATGCACTATGGTAGCAATAAGGAGTAGCTAGTTGTCAGTCTTTCCTTTTTATATCAGATGCTGAGGCACTTACACAAGTAAGGACACTGTCCTTTGCTAACTATTCATCCAGGTCAGAATTTCTATCCCATTTTCCAGTAGTGTAATCACCAATTTACCATCAACTGCTGTGATAAAACATAGATCTGAGAGAAGTAGCAGCAACAAGGAAAAGATCTGTTCCTGTGGCAGCAGGCTGTTTATCTCTGCAAAAAAATAAATTCTTCACATTAAACTCACAGGACATGACCCAGGGACATATCTCAGTTCATAATCTTTTTTTTTTTTTTCCTCTCTAATAGTTGCCATGGGAGACCATAAATTAGAGCTTGAAGAACCACAAGTGGCCTTCCCAGGGCACATATTTGATACTATTGTCTGCATGCTTTGACACACATGATAATATTTATGTGAGAGACAAATTTATACTGACAGTAGAATTCTGTATATCTATACATAGTATTCTGCTATCTCATATAATCCAAAATTCATTTACTTTTGTGTTTTTCAGATTCATATTACAAGGAACATGAGCTTCCCCCACTGCTAATTATTCTTACTGTTTACTCACAGCAAACATCCTCTTCCAGATCTTATAAGACACAGGCTGTCAAGTCGGTATTCCTTATTTCCAAAACATTTTAAGGCAAATTTTCAAACGTGACTCTGCTTTTCAGTGGACAAATATTCAAGTAATTACTCATATATATAAATATATATATATATAAATACAGGTGATTCCATAAAAATAAAGCTTTCACATTATCTGAAGCTGATTAACATCTAAATCAACATACCACTGATGAGTATGTTAGTAAGGTACATGAACGTTGAATTTTTTAAACAATGTTCAAGAGTTCACAAAGTTTCTGCAAAGAAATCACAAGTGGGAGCCAACAGCTACACTCTAGCAATTAGGACATGAAGCCACAATCCATCCCCCAAAACACAAACCTCTAACTTACAAAGATTCATAAAATTCTTAGTAATTTCTAAAACAAAACCCCAAATTAACCACAAAACAGTTTTAAGTAACTATGACCAAATCATAAAAGCTACTGTTGGTCTTAGTGGGGTACATCTAATCTACAACATCATATATTATTTAAAGAAAACAAAAAATGTTTCTTAAATAGTCTTGTGGGCACAAAGACTATTTACTCCTATATTCACTGAATTCAGAGAACAAATATTTTACTGTATTTGAATATCCTAACATTCAAAGACTAAGCTATTTAAAGTCCAACTGAAATTCTAACCTATTTCAGGAAATAAATATGTTGATATCTATCAATTTCAAGTAATTATACCCATGTATACCCACTAATGCAATCCACTCACAGCAGCAGAATTTTACGGCATTATTTGACAAACAAACCCATTAATGAACCTGTATGTAATGTGATTTACAGAATATTTATTTGTCATAACTGAATTACTTCTATCAAGGTGAATGCCATTTTACTAAAACCTGTAAGTTCTGCTAATTCAATGTCTTTGGTAACATCCTATTTCTATAGGGTCACCTTTAAAACTGAAGTGCACCTATCTTCTAGTTTCTGTTTGGTTTTCATTGCAAAATAGCCTAAGAATGTATGCCTCAGCTTCATAAAACTGATGTTTTTTTGTTCTTGTTTAAAGTAGTTATCTGTTTACATCTGTAACAAGATCTATGCTATCTTCTAACAGGATTAAAAATTAGTGTATTTTACAGTGAGATAGATCACTCATTTTTACTGTCATTTCCAACATTCTTGCTCAAATTTACACCTGTGTCACTAATTAGGTGCAAGCAGAAGACCGTCAGCAGCTTTGTTTCAGACAAATACTGTTGCCTCCTAAAATTCACGTTGATTTTATGTGGAATGTCAGACACATTTGGACAAGTTGATTAGCCCATGCTCTCAAGTTACTGTGCATCAGCTGACTTTCAATAATTGTGCAAATACACTTAGCCCATGAAAAATGCAAACTAATTCAACCTTCCTTAGCCAGCAATGAAACAGGGTTAAATTAAATCAGGTTATGTGCTACTGCCACAGGCTACATATACACAATTGAACACTCACTGTAGCTGAAAATGCAGTAACTTCAAATTATCACAAGTTAACAAATTATGTTGAATACTTAGAAGTCCATCTACAAAGCTTTTTGTACAACTTCACTGGCTAATTATTTATCAAGATGTGATCAAGAATTTACTTAATCCCATGAAATCATACATCTACTGTGAGCATACTAAAAGAATTTGTCACAAATAAACACAAACTTTTACAGAAAAAGAGAGAATTTCTATTTTGAAGTCTACTAAGTCAATATAATAATTTAGCACAGCACTAAATTAAGTAAGTAGCTTTTATTATTCTTTCTTCAGGTTGCAGATTAAGATTACAGTGTGATGCTAACAATTAGAATGTTTACCTTCCAGTATTGTGATGGCTTGTTCATGTAACCATATTTAGCGGATTATACACAAAACAGGCTTTAAGGCATATGTATCATTTTTTAAAATTGGAATTCCTAAAAATTACCAATTTCTGTAAAGACCATTACTAAACTTTACATCATCTTAGATAGGACCACAGGGAATTACTCCAGTGAGTAAATATGCAGAGACATAACTCTAAATAATTTTTTATAATAGTGACCCTAGAGTACACAGCCTGTTCCTACAATTCTCTATAGCCATTAGTCACCTGAATTATCACCAGGAAAGTTAACCTACAGCTTTGCTTCAGTCTGTCTGGGAACTGACACTAATTCTGCAGAACTGAGAATCTCAACATCTGTTCTACACCTAGATCTGAGGCAAGATCCTCAGAATAAGAATACCCAGTCACATATACGCTTTAAAGATGCCTAACACAAAATATTACTTCGCACAGTATACTAGCCACTGCCTCCAATCCTTTACTCAAAATCTCAGGAGGTCAGTGGAAGAGCACTTGCTGAGGATATCAGACACACAGATTCTAAATTCCTCCGCTTGAAGAGGAGGTTTAAACATGAATTTGTCACTCACAGTCTGCTAGAATCTTCAACCTGCTCTAAGATTTCATGGGATAGCAAAAACTTCCTCCTCATGTTGAGGGAGTACTACATCACAATGCAAAGAAAATCATTTAGAACAGGGAAAGAGCCTGAAAGAGAGAATGGGATTACCAAATAAATAGATTTAAGCTCTTTTTCAGGATGTAAAATTCTCTCCAGTGTTTTCTACTGACTAACCAACACAAATCCCTTATTCAGTACTACAGTAGTTCTGAGTTCCATTTTGCATGCTCACACATCTCAAACTTTTGATTGACAGTCAAGGTCTGATCTGTTCAACAGCAGTATCACAATGAGCTCCCTTCTTAATCTCATTCCAACTCTTTTTTATGATGGACATATCAAGATTAAAAATGTTACTTACTGCAATGTGACAGCTAGTTTACAAGGCAACACTTACAAAGATACTAAAATAAATGCATTTCTGTATGTTAAAACTTGTATCATTAAAAATGCTGAAGATCTGGCTTAAAAAAACCCAGCTTTAAAACAGAACACACTTTTTCTGCTACAACTTCAAAGTTTTCTAGACTTCTACCAGGAAAACTCATATCCCCAGGCTGAAAGATCACATTTGCAAAGGCAATCAGAAGTTAGTAGATGCCCCTTGAGCTCAAGAATTAAATCCTTGGATTATATAATTGTGTAACACGCTCCTCCCACCTTTAGACCCAATCTCCATTCATCTTACAGGAGGGATCTGCTCTGGAAATGAATCAGAGGCTGTTCATGCGGTCTGCTGTATACATGACTCCACAACTTCAAGTGAAAATGAAAGTAAAGTATGAAGGGAAAGGGGATGCAGATCAGATAGCAGAAAACAGAAAAATGCCACTCTTGGGAATCTCATTCTTTTTCTGTTTCTAAAGATAAATATTTGTGTTATTTTACTCCTGCATCTCCACAGCCTAATTTGAGGAACCACTGATTAGTCTTATTTGTAAACAAAATTAACAGAATTTGTTCTAATATTATCACACATTATGATACCAAAATTTTGAGTTAATATAAAAGTCAGTATAAAGACCTACCTCTGCATCTCAGTTCCCAACTTGCATGATTACATACTCTCCTCAAAAATATTTTTAAAAGATATTTGTGAAGTATTCCAACATTACAAAACATGTCACAGAAAAGCTTGTGAGGAAATTGAGCATTCTACCTCCAGAGCAAGGCTTAATGGCATTAAGTGATTAAGGCAAAGGACTACACATCGAACACCAAAGAGAAATCAAAATACTTAATCACAAAGATACAACTGGAAGGAATCTCAAGAGTCCATCTCCTTCCCCATAGCAGAATCAAAAATATCTAAAGGCAATCCTAAGAGACATTACTATAACCAGCTGTATTTAAAAAACAAACAAAAAAACCCCAAACACAACACTAAGGAGGCTCCATTCATTCCAGAGACAGTGAAATAGGCATTCTGCTGCAAGAAAAAAAAGTGATGACAGACTTGAAGACTACCACAGTGCATTCACAAAGATGCCAAATGCAGACTACAGAATCGCCTAACATTTGCTCTTACAAGAGGTACTCCATATTTCTGAGCAAGTTTTTAACATTGTCGGATTTCCTTGGTTAAAAAAAAAAAAAAAAAGAAGAGAGAGAAGACAATCCATAATGTGCAAAATAATGCTTCTTTGCCCAGCCAATCCTCGTTTTGTGCTTCTGACTTCTCAGGCAATTTGTTCTTCCCCTCTCTGCCCTCTCTCAGAACACACTTCCCACCCATTCCCATCCCTGAACTGGTTCCCTTGACAGTATACCCAATTCAAAGCACCCTTGTGTCTCAGCTTCTTGCTAAGACAATTTCACAGCTCTTCCAGTATCTTTACTGCAAGACATTTGTATCTGTCCTACCAGCTCCTTTATCCAGGCCTCACACTTCAGTCATTACTTCCTTAGGAACTCTAAGCTCCCACCTTCCTTGCAAATCCTGCCCTTCAAACTCCCATTTCCCCCTGTGTAAAAGTCTGGTTCTATTCCATCACCCTTCTCCTCCATGTGTTCACTCTACCAGCCATCTGCAACCTCAGTTCTTGTCTTTCCCACTTTCAAACGAATTAGCACTGTAGATAAGAAGGGAATGGACACCAGAAAACTCCAGTTTGTACCACATCTCACAGCTTAGAACTGGACTTATTAGGGAAGTCCAGTTGTACATACAAAATTTTTCTACATGCCTACAGAGAAATCAGTTAATTTTTTAGAAACAAGTAACTTGCCTGATTTTTTGGACATGCTTTTGAATGGCAACCAAATGCACAACTCTCACACAAAAAGTCATCTCAAATTTTAAATTCTTTCCCAAAGAATGAGGGCATTCCAATCACTTGAAGAAAAGGTCAAAAATAATTTTTAAACATTTTTTTTTTTTGCCCTAGTACAATGCTTATGAGCCAGTGAAATATTTTGGCTTTAAGATTTATCTAAAAGAAATAGGCAATAAAGCAGCCACCCAGAATGGAAGATTTTGGCCTAAATGACCGAAGTTTAGCAAAGTAAAATCAGTGTATTTAAATAGTAAGCGTCAGGAAACTGAGAGGAGTCTCTACTAGTCCTACTTATACAAAACAGATAGGGAGCAACATGCATTCTTAAAGTCAACTAGTAACTCTGTTATGCAACGTTTCAAGTTCCTTGTAACTGCCAAATTCTACTAGGATACATTGAAGTTTTTTCTATGTTGTAGGTTATGCATCAGCATGAATTTAAGGAAACTGCCATGAAGAACCAACTGTCACTGAGCATGCTAATAACCAGTTCCCATTATTTAGGTGAAAAACAAAAAAAAAAACCAAAACCAACCAACCAGAACAAAAACCTATCATCCACAACGCAGGAGTTTAACAAACAAATCTTTTGCTGAAAGCTGCAGTTTAAAGAAATCAACTTTTCCTTAAAAGAACCAACTAAAAAAAAAAATCAAACCTAAATTTATTTTCACAGAAAATTGCAATCACAAGTTGAGACATAAGAAAAAGAATAAAAAGCCCAAGCACTACTTACTCTACCTGTTCCATAATACACTCACAGCCTCTGGGTCATGCCTACAGCATAGGACATAAAAAGCTGTATGAGGAGAAAAAAAGCTCAAGAACTTCCTTGATGAATACAGATTAGGCATTTGGACCTGGACTTCCTACTTCCTGCAATGTTTTATCCAGGAATGTACCTACTACACCTCAAAACGGCCTTGCTTTCCTGGCAAAGCCATATAGCAGCTGGCCAACAGATTGGCAATGCAATGAAATGGTCTGACCACTAGGCTGCAGAGGCTTCTGTTCAACCCGTTTACATAGATGCGACACCTACCAGTTTAAGAGAGTTTTATCCCTAAGAGCCAATAACCATTGCCAGGATTGCTAGTTCCTGCTGCAAGTTAACAGAGTACCATTTTGAATGTCTGTCTCCAAAATTGCAGGGAAGACATTTAATTACTTGTGGGATTTTATTATCTAGTAGTTGTCTTTATTCTTCCTGATAAATAAGAGATTTCGGTTTCTTCATAATATGGAGGGTGATTCTTTTTAATTTTTCAGGACAGGAAATTTATTCTCTTCTAGCTGTTCATATGATCAAGACAGTTCAGACTTAATAGATGTTTAAGGCTATCAGCAAATCCCATCCTATACTTCTTAGAGAAAGAAAATAAGCCTTATACGTTGAAATGTAGTGCACTCGCAATCACAAATAAAGTCAAGAAAAACAATTTAATGAACTGAGTGTTGTAAAGTAACTAGAAATCTGAAGAATGTCAAATTACACAAGATTTATAAGATCTTTTAAGACTTAATTTTGACTCACTTTGTCTTCTATCTGTAAAATGAAAATAGTATTTTACAGATGTGCAAAAAAATCTCAGATGTTTGTGAAGCACAGATACTTATTTTCAGGTAATTCCTACAAAATAACAGATGGAAACACTTCAACATTTGTAAAAGATCTGGACATTTGCATCAAGTAATAAGGCAGCAGGTTGCACACTGACATAGAAAAACGTACACTAGTTATTAACAGTATCCCAGTTGGCTGACATTTCCAAGGCACTATATGAAGCACTGAATATAGGCAGGAAGGGTAAAAGGGAATATAATAACATGGTTAAAGGCCCAGTGTATGGACAAGGGGGCTGGATTATGTTAGTTTCTGTAATACTAGACTTCTGTGGCATTATCCGAGTTCCTTACTTTACAGCCTGGCATTTTCTTGACACTGTGCCTCTAATAGGCACCGCATGTCTACCCATACACACTGCTAAAAAACCCTAAATGCTTGAAATTATACCACAGTAATAACCTGAAAAAATTAAAATATTTACCCATACAAAGAATATTGGTATCTCTGATCAACTGACACAAATACTAAAGGGTCTGAAAATTAGCTTTCTAGATATTTTTCTGATTTTAACATGAGAAATGGTCTTCAATATTTATGCTTTGTTCAAGTTATTTGAATAAAGCAAGTAGTCACCTTCAAGTACAGTATCAACAACTATATTAAAGTCTACTGGAACTCGTTTTAGTTTCTACATAAAGTTAGGCCAAAAAAAAATCCTTTCTCCCTTTTAACAGTAAGATTTTTCCATAGTGAATAGTAGGGACAGGAAGTGAGACACAAATCATAGGTCCTGTACAATCTCCTCAAACACAATTTCCTCACTCCAGGGGTGCAGCAGATGTCAACATAAAGCATTTCTCTCACATGTACTTTGGGGATCAGGATCAGCTAGTAAGAAATACACTTGTAACACTAAGAAAATAAAACCACAAATTTAGATTCTTTTTAAAGGTTTAGGTTTTTAGAATACAAGCCTCTAACAACTGTAATTTCAGAATCAGTTTCTTTTTTATTATTAAAAAGGATCCTTATTTCACTGGTTTGTCAGCAATAATAATACACAATTATCAAAAATTTCAAGCATTTCCTTGAAGATATCTCTGTGCAACTTACTGTGTTATTGCTGATGATTCAAAATCAGATGCTAGCCTAACCTGTGCTACTTCAAATAAAGGCATATGAAAAAAGACTTAAAATAAACAGTATTACATTGAAATGGACATTTTTTCCGAAAGTTAAATCTTTCTAGTGATGTATTTTGTGGCATCAAATATCTACCCTAACACCTGATGACCCTCCTCATACGTCCCAGGCACCTAAAGCTATGAGTATTCATATTTTTCCAATTAAGTATGCTACTACTGTTGTCAAAGTGTCCACACGTTCATGATTATACACTCATCTAAAATAATTTCTAGAGAGCATAGATTTCTGAACCTGAAAACTTAATTTCTTTCCTAGGCCTATAGTTTCAGAATGTAAGTATATTTTTTTCTTTCTATTTACAGCAATTATCCACTAATTTTAACATTTCATATATATTGCACAAGAAATGTAATTTAAATTCAATATAATAACTTGTAACACTTTGTAATATTATATCCATACCCATGTATCATACTTGCCACTGAAAACACAGAAATTTGCAATAGGAAACTTATTATACCCATCCTTGGTTCAAACCAATTCACACTTTACCTGTTTTTCATCTAGTGCCCTTCAAAATACAGATTATTTATATTGTAAAGGAATATATACATAAAATATTTAGGATTAAGGCTGCATTACCTTAATAATCATACAAACAGGACAACAAAAAAATAAAGTCAAACCTCTGTTGTTCTATCCCAAGGAAATTACTATCTATTGCCTTGATTCTGCTAGAAGAGTCACATGAACATTAATGTACTCTCAAACATGGATAAGGTTGCACGGGGGTACCCGTGCTCTTACGTAGCAGCAAGATTTCCAAAAGGCTTTAACGACACAATTATGCTTTTCTGACCCTGTTCTGTTTCTCCTAAATTAAAAAAAAATCAGTAATTTCAAATGTAAAAAAAAATAAAAATCATTCTTTTAATGGCTTGCCTGTTTCTATGTCTTTATTTTTTAAAAGTATAAACACAGCTTTAAAAGCTTTGAAAGACAGCAAGAAACTCCAGGTAAAACATTTTGGTTGAGCGGAAAAAAATTAAAAACTCTACATAGAAAAATTCAAAATGTACAAGGCAGTCAAAAGTACAAAACAAGATAGCAAGAAGTGTTTTCTTTCAGTTAAGTCAGCTGCTACAATTAACATCTTGAGAATAATTAATTTTGTATTTCTGTAACATTAAAAATAACTACATCCTCCTTAAGCAGCTAGCTGGTGATAAACCAGTGGACCAGTAAACTCCTAACATTAGGAGAAGAACTCCTGCTTCACATATTCACACTCTCTGTGTTAAAAAATACAATGTAAACCAAAAATAGGTCATCCTGTAAACATTTCCACATTAAATATTTCTGTATGCTATACGTATTTTTCTGAGATAAAGTATTTTACAACTCCCAAACTGTGATAATGCAACTTATTCAGGATTAATCACATATGGGTCAGAATAACAAAACCAAAGAACTCATTACAAATCACAAGTAGGCAGCATCTTAAACATCGATCTATAAACACACCTATTTTTGATACCAGAAAAAGGCATGCTTTTTGAGTGTAAAAAAAAAAGAAAAAAAAGAAAAGAAAAAAAGCACCATGAACACAAACCTGACAAGATAAACTTGACAGGAACTAAATAAGTGCAGTAGCTCATTTCCTGTTCATATCTGGTATACTTAAAGCAAGCCTCCCTAAATGAAGAGTAAGTCAGAGAAGTTCGCTACTGTTAGCTTAACAATCCCATTTTTGTTAAAATGAGAGCTGTTTGAAACAGACATGAAAGAATCGTTAGAGCTAATGTCGCTTCCTGATGATGAAAGCTACCCAAGAACTACAACTACTTCTGCACAGTCCTTTCTTTCCTGTAAGGCAGAGTTAAACTCGGCCTCTATGCACGCTATAGACCAAAAGAAAACAGCAAGTCTGGTGCTACACATTGAGAAGGGGACAGTTAGAGACAACTCGGTAGCTCTCTCCGCAATTCATAAAGTTTAAAAATAAAAATCTGCTTTTTCGAAGTGTAAATGGTTCCTCTCCACGCACGTAGGCCTGAGGCCCTGTTGCAAACAGTGTCTAACAGGACCAGGCAGCACAAAGACAGGAATGGGAGATTAGTGGGAGGGAGGGAGGCCGGGATTGGGGCTCAGCAGGATCTTCAGGCTTTTTAAAATTCAAACTGCTCCCTGACCAATACAAATCACGGACACGCTACTGACTACTACACGGATTTACAGCATTAAAAACACGCCTTCTACGTGACAGCTATATTAACTTCACCCTTTTAAACATGTATCAAAGCACTCGGAGGCAATACAGCAGAGTTTTATGACGAGACTCCAAACACAATACAACAAAAAGTTACTCTATTGGATACATTAACCACTCACTATCACAACAGATCTGCCTGAACAAATAAGCCTGCTGAAAAATAGAAAAATTATGTAATGATGCTGTTTGCCACTTAGAAATTTCCTTTCTATGTGAAAGATGAAACTTTGTATCTTAAAATTCCCTCAATTATGCAATTTCCGTACCAGTACTTTTATTAGTTCACATGGTGCCTGTTTTAACTTTAAGTCCGTTTCTAGTAACACTCTCAACTCTACTACACGTAAGTGGGAGATTTACTTTACTACATATTAGCTACGATTTATTTATAAAGACCTGGCACTTAATCAACAGTAATTTACAAAACACATTTGACCTGCTAAAATGACACCTAATTACATATTCAAACATCATGGGCACAAACAGCCAATAACAACCTCAGGATCTCAAAGTGATATGGCCTGACAAGAAAGGATGACACTATTTAACAATTCCTCACTTTTTACTTAATTAAACTCACATTTGATTCTCAAGTACTTTGAGTAAGATCTCATATTCACCTTGGTCCCTTAAATATCATAAACACAGTACTTTACACATGATCCCTCTCCCATTTTCTGTTTGTCAGAAGCATAAAATAGCATTTCTTTGGAATTTACATACTCCTGTAACATATGCAGTTTACAGACACTGAGATTATGTGAACACAGTATGCTTGCCTATCCCTATTTCTTGGGTCTGCAGGTGTCTGTGTTGTGTCAATCATCCCACTAGCGACAGTTTTATGCTATAAATATACTAAGTGATTAGCACACTAATCAATCGCTATATTATTTAGAGATTAAACCTCTATACATTATAAATCCATATGCATTCGAACTTTTGAATGTTCAGAACGTAGTTAGTAAGAAGGAGGTGGTAACAGAGAAGAGAGGGTGTATTTTTGTTCCTGGGTATTTACATTGTCTCTCTTCCCTTATTCCTCCACTAACTCCTTCGCCACTCCAGAGGGCTGTCTGTGCCGGGACCTTCCTTCCTTGCCCTGGTGAAGTTGTAAATATGGCAAAGGATCGGCGGACATTTGCAGCTAATTGTATTGTTTCCTCCTCCTCCTGCTCCTCTCCGGGTTGAGGCCTGTCACTGAGAACCCGCTTCGCCTTTCTAATCCCCGAGCTGGAGTAAAGGCGCTGGCCGGCGGGCCTGCGCTCTCCACTGGGCCTGGGCCTCCCGGCAGCCCGGGAGGAACCAATCTCCTCCGCCAAACCCGAACAAGCAGGAAAGGGGGCTGCGAAATAAACACCTCCGGTTGCCACTTACTCCCCTCTACCCCGGATAACAGCCTAATCCCCTCTGCTCCCGGCAGTGTTGGGCCGCCCGGGCTGGGAGGCCCGGCCCGCTGCTGGAGAGGGCAGGGAAGGGAAGGGGAGACGACGAGGGGGGATTACCTGAGCAAATCGGCGTCTGAATCCAACGAGAATCCGAGAGAGGGGGAGAGAAATCCACCCCCCTCCCTCCTCAGAGGAGCCGCCGCCGCCGCTGGGCCGCCGCCGCCGCCGCGGAGCAGGAGGAGGAGGGGAGATAATATAACAACAATAATCCGGGCCGGGAGGGGGGCTGGCTCCTCTTCCGTCTCCTCCTCAGTGCAGCGAACATGTAGAGCCGGGGGGTGAGCGGCCGAGACAAATCCCTTCCCCCGAGCCTGCTTCACAACATCAACACGGGCCGGGCCGGGCCGCGCCGAACCGGTTCCGAGAGACACTCCAAGCCGCGGGGGAGTAGGGAGGGGGGAGGGCGGCCGGGGGAGGGCAGCGCTGCCAAGGGGCCGCCGCCGCTCCCTCTGTGTGTGCGAGTGCGGGAGGGCGAGGGAGGGGGCAGCCTGGGCACGGTGAGTCGGTACCGAGCGGGGGGGTAGGGGGGAGAGGAGGAGGGGGAAGGATCCTGTGTGTGTCTCTCTCGCTCCCTCTCAGAACAAAATGCCGACCGGAAGTGCAGCTGCAGGAATGACTCCCTCCACCGGCGCCAAACACCAACAGCCTCCCCCTTCCCTCCGCTGCCTCCCCCTCGTCCGCTCGCTCCCTCGCTCAACCAGCGCCGCTTCCGCTGCCGATACTGCTCTGCTCGGCGCTGCGCCGCTCCCCTCCCAGCGCCGCCGCAGCTGGAGCGGTTCCCTCTGCCTCGCCTCGCCTGGCGGCGGCGGGTACGGCTGAGCAGCCTCAGCTGCGTGGCTGTCTCTCCGGTTCCCCACCCCTTCGGCTGCCGCCTGAGCTGGCTTTTTTTTTTCTTTTCCCTTTCTGGCGTGCGGAACGGGACCGGAGGTTTTATGCTTAGGCCTACGCTGAGAGGAAGGCAGCCGGCGGTTTGTGAAGAGGTGGCCGCTGGAAAACGGCCACGCGTTTGGGGGTCTGTCTTCCCCGAGGACGGTGGGGAGGACCGTAAAGTGCCGCCTCGCAGGGGGCAGACCTAAAAAGGCGCACAACGTGCACCCTCAAAGGCGGCGTACCCCCCGCCCCCGCCCCGGCGGACGCTTGCTGGAGTTACTGCTACCGCTCATATCCGTCCCTGCGGGTGCGAAGGAGGCCGTGCCGCAGGAACTGAAACACCCTGTGCGGAAAGCGTTGCCGGGGCGCGGGACCGCAGGTGGATATACCGAGCCGGAGCGGCTTTTAAGAGCAACTTTTCTGGACGAGCGCGGGGGAAAACGCTGATGTTCGGGTGACGGGCCCTTCGCTGGAGGCGGATTTACTGGAGCTATTTAAATTGTAGGTTGTGGAGGAGTGTTTGGAGAAAGAGACTGACCCTAGTCTGAAAGGTTTTCTGGTGTTCCTCTGTAAAGGTAAAACTGGGACGAATCGTAACACAGGATAATTGCGAAGCAGCACTTATATCCAGCGAATTACATGTCTTTTTTTTTGTACTCACTTATGTCGTTTTGCTCCTCGGTGCTTGAACAAAAATCCCTTGGTTTCTTGAGGAAGCCGTGCTTGTCTGCCGACCTCGGGACTCCGCCGCGCAGTTGGACACAGCTGTAACTACCCTGTGACATACAAACACACCCTTTCAGCTCGGGATGGATAGTATTTGCATAATGGGATAATACCTTACATCAATGCACTTCAGTCTTTCCAAGTCTTAGGATCTCCCGCATAAGGCTCTGCAGATTTTAAACGCCTCTCTTAAGCTTAAATAACCAGTAAATCTGTAATGCTGGACAAACCAAAGTTCGCTTTACAACTGCATGTGCTTTTGTTCGAAAGTACAGAAATTAAGGTGCACTGGAGAATACGGTAATTTGGTACTGGAAATGCTACTGTCTAACCCGTACATGCTCATGTAAGTTTAATGGAGACAGAGTAAACCGGGCTCTGAAACAGCTGTATTACATATCTCTGTTCCAAGTTAATATAAAAGGTCCCGATTCTGTAATGGTTTATGCATTTACAACTTCAAGTTACCCATTTGAAAATGAGGAAAACGATGTAGTAAATTGTGTTCTTAAGTCTTTGCACTTACTACAGTGCAAGTCTGTAACTCAAGGGGGAAAATATTAATCTTTTCTTGGTAATAAACTAAAGTTCAGTGGACTACCTGCTTGGGAGTTCACATACCCACGTTGGTGGATATTGCACTTTAGAATTCACAGGAAAGTGTGATTCTAAACTGACAAAGTTGTCCCAAGAATACTACCTCTGATTGCTACTCATCATGTTGATGGAGTCTTTCTGTGATTTCAGTAATTTCTATATATTTAATTTGGTGAACAATGTGCAAATAAAATGTAAATACTGAAATTTTAATTTTCAAATGCTGCATGTGGTTCAGCCAATACAAACATCATGGTAAGATGCAACACCTATTTGACTGTGGTTTCAGTCAGAATTTTCCAGTGAGAATGTCACTGGACCATTTTATGCTTTTAAAATCTTGTTCAACTAGAAGGATTTGTAGTAATGACTATTTTTCCTGAATACTGTGATGTTATTACCTGCACAAACCCCCCCAACTTATTTAAATCAATAGTTGTTTTAGAAGGTGGTGTAACACACATGAGCAAATCAGTATTTTTTTTTCCTTAAGGAAATTAACTATTTTTTATTTTACTAGGCTATTAAAGGGAAAGATCAATTTCTTCTGTTGCATTTAGACAATCAGTTCCTTGTATTCCTGTTGTCTTCAAAGGTCTGCTCACAACAATTTACTGCAGAATAGAGGCTCACTATGTTCCTAAAATTAATCTAATACGCAAGGGATTCATCTGATCGTGCCTCAAATGGCCTGAAAAGGGGATAAATCAAGTATTTCAGAATATTACCTGAAAACATTTCAAGTACTTTAAACCTTACTCCTGTTCAGGCCTTAGTCATGGGGCGGAGGTAGTCCTAATCTGTATGGGAGGAGCTATGCAGTCATACAGCCCTGACTGTGGCACACTAAGGGGCGGGTACTGCACTGAACAAAGCTGGTGGCTGTGCGGAGGAGGGCAAAGCTCTCTGAATTCCCCTGATAAATCCACACCTATATAGTCCTGAAAACGAAGTGCAAGTTTCAGGGTAAAGCTTTGGAACCTAATCCTACCCCCTTTGATCTCGGGAGAATTTGTCTTTTGCCTTAAGCAAATGACTGGGCTCCCATAAACCTGAGCTATTTGCACAGCCGTTTACTTGGAGACTCGTTTCTTGCTCTTCAAAGAGTATTTTAATGCTAGTTTAAAAGACAGGAATTAAATATCTTCATGCAGGGACTACTGTTTTTAAAAGGTATTTCTCAAGCAATTTTCACAAAATACATGGTAAACTGTAGATACCTCTGCTGCTGCTGTTTACAGCTGCATACTGAGATAAGCCTTCTAGATGCAAAGACAGCATGCTTGTGTACACTGCTGAAAACAGTGAAGAGAATTCTTTGCCCTCTTCATGCTGATGTTAACTTCCCTGACAGCTACATGTTGTTATTCAGCTTCATAAATTATGGACAGCATGTGATACCACAGTGAAAATGCTTTCTAAGAGATTGCTTCTTGTAATTTGATTTTTTCCCTATAAAATTAATGAAAAATGTATTACTCATTTTAATTTCTACCTATTTTAAACTGGTATACCATAAACGTACCTGATGTTTTAAATTATTAATAGAATGCACCAACATATTTCAACTTTTAATAATGTATAGGTAGTATTTAGTTATGGACATTATTTTTTTAAATAAATGTGATGTGTCAGTAAAATAAAAAATAACATTATTGTATATTTTTTATAATTTTTATTATTGAAAAGAACTTTCCTTGGCAGTTCATTATCTGAATGTAATATAGCAATGCAATCATTAGCTATCATCCTAAATGTAAATATTCAAATTATTTAGAATTGGTTGCACTACAGTTGCAGGTAGGAAGAATGTAATAATGAATGCTGTATGACAAGTAATGTAAAGTTATGTTCTTTGCATTGACTTTAGTTAACA
Source organism: Hypotaenidia okinawae (assembly GCA_027925045.1). Classification (NCBI taxonomy): domain Eukaryota; kingdom Metazoa; phylum Chordata; class Aves; order Gruiformes; family Rallidae; genus Hypotaenidia; species Hypotaenidia okinawae. Next base: position 16,946,180 of record BSDF01000005.1, on the reverse strand, counting down.
GACACAAATAATAGCAACACTGGGGAATAATTCACTGGGGAATACTCATTGTGAGAAATAAGCAACTGAAGTATCAGATTAGGCCTTCAATCATAGAATCACAGAATTGTAGGGGTTGGAAGGGACCTCTAGAGATCATCGGGTCCAACCCCCCTGCCAAAGCAGCTCCCTAGCTCATATTGCACAGATAGGCGTCCAGACGGGTCTTGAATCTCTCCAGAGAAGGAGATTCCACCACCTCCCTGGGCAGCCTGTCCCAGGCTCTGTCACCCTCACTGGGAAAAAGTTTTTCCGCATGTTTCTTCAATGTTACAGGTAGAGTAAAAAAAAACCAAGCCTGCAGATTGAGGAGTAAAATTTGTATAGTTGCTTGCTCTGAGCTCACAGTGTGATGGTGACTTGATTTTTTTTTTCCCCCAGGAAGCCAGATAGAGGTGATATTTTTCCCTTCCTCTAATTATTTAGAATCATTTACCAACAAGGACTTAATGTGAAATAATACTTTTTCATTTTTTTTAAGTGACAAACTTGCAGTATTTCTATTATGTTAGGAATGTGCTCCTGTTTGTAAAAAGAAGGAATATGCATTCTATGGCAGATGTATCTTTTAAGATGTATACTTGTAAAAAACAGTTCTCTATGGAGAAAAAATTATGGAAGACAAAACTCTAGTACTTTGATTTGAATGTTACAGTCAGTTCTTATTACGCAAGGTGCTAGGGATTCTGAATAAAGTTAAAAGGTAGATAATGTATAATATGTAATTTAGACTATGTCATGTAACAGAAAAAGAGGTCAGTGCTAGATTACTCTGCTGGAGTAGACTGTCCTAGTATTGTTACATTAGGATCACAAGAACAGCCCTAGTTACTGTTTTTTATAGGAATATAAGTTGCACATTGTCATTGAAAGAAATCTGAAATCTGGCTAAAGACCTTTTCTGTGAATTTGCCATTGGTGAAATTCAGGAAGGAAGCAGGTAATATTCCTGCTATAACTTCCTTAGCTTCCCACAAATTATTTTAATTTTTCTTCCTTTTTTTCGTAAATTGAGCCTTAAATAACTATCCTCTCCAATGTCTGGGAAAATAGGCACTGGAAAAACAATTTACTCTCATGTTTTATAACATAAAGAATTGCATGTTGGTTCCATAAGAAATCCTGAGCAATTTCATACAGGAATTGTGAGGGCCACTGGATTATTTTGAGAGATAAAGACAAAAACAATCGGGCAATAATTTTTTTTCCCCACTTTTTTAAAGTGCAATGGTAAATCAATACAGCTTCATGGACCAACAAGTTGATGTGGACATTTATCTTCTGGTAAAGGACAAAAATTCAAAAACAGCTTTAAGGATTCTTGTACTCAGCACAAGCTGAAGGACATAGTTTCATGGGTAAAAGAGATTTGAGCACATAATTTCATGCTTAAAATACCTTGCCACTCTGTTTTTAATGAACTTGCCAGCAAAAAAGCAGAGGTAGGACAGCGATACGATTATTTAAATCATGTATGCTAAAAAAGCTTCTTGGGCCTCAGCTTTTAAAAACAGCTTCTTTGAAAGAAAGCAGAACTTTTCCATTCTTCAGATACTGAAACCATCTCAGCCAAGAGATTCGGTGGCCACACATAAACTAACAGGTTAAACATGCCTAGGTCTGTTCTCTGGCATTGAGATTGGTAGGCACATAAATGTTTCATGCCTGTATTATTAAGCCCTTTTCTTCTTCAGAGCAGGATAGTCACATGCATCTATTGCCCATTGGGAATGGTGCTTGACTCATGCTAACTCCCAAACTGTGCCCAGGAATTGTTTAGGAAAGTGCTAGCTGGCAAGGTTTTAGCCTGTGCCAAAGTCTTTTCTAACACTTCCACATGCAACTTTTAGACAAATGATTTCTGATACCTGTGAATGTTTTGTGGTGGTTTCATTTTCATTGCATTTTACAGACACACCTAAAGCAGTCCCTTTGGAGTGATTAGCCAAAAGGAAGGTCAGAGCTGTCAGGAAATGTGGCCTATTGTGTAGAGATAAATAACATTTATATTTACAATTAATGCCTTACTGAAGCAATTCATCACCTTTTTTTTTTTTTAAATCCAAAAAACAGACAAAAGAAAGTTGACTGAAATTTGGCTACCAAGTTAGCAATTTTTTCATATGAAGACATTTTAGAAAATCCTGTATGGTGACTAAAATTGCCTTCTACCCTTCAGCAGATGCCCCTTTTTATTTTAGACATCCTGTGCCCCTTTTGAAAGAATGTTACAGTGAGAACAGGAACAGAAAACATATGTTGTGCAATAAAATTACATAAACATAAGTAACTTCTGCAGTCCTTCAAATTATGGCTGTTAACATCAATTTATAATGAAAATAACTTAAGAATGGAAAAGGAATAAGGACAAATAAAACAACATTAGGTATTTTCTGAATGCTGAGTATTGCCTTTACATCTTATTTTTAAAAACAAACAAAAATTCTTCTATTTTATAACTGGACACGTGTTGGCAATATTCTTCTCAGTGTGGCCATAAGGACAAACATGAGTCCATCTACTTTGTCAGCACTTCAGATGATGTGTGGGTGCTCCATTGGTGAGCCAAGAAAGCAGTATTAACTTCTTACAGATTTAATTTCTAAGATTGCAATGCCATACATTCTGAAGCAGAAAGCCTTTTATACAGTTTTTAAAACTTTTGTCAAGGACAGAAAAGTAGTCTAGAAAATTGAATTGTTGACCTGCAGAAGCTTCCTAGGCTTTTATAATGCAATTAAATATAATTAAGTGTCTCTGCCTAGGTGGTGCAACTCAGTTGCAGTAGGAAAAAAACAGACTGAAATAAGAAAATGCCTTTTAGGGATCATTAGTATGGAATTCTCAAATAGCCATTACTTAAAAATCAAGTCAAAATGTATTTATGAAACATGTTCTTGATATTTACATTTCTGTATTTGTCCTCCCACTGTTTTTAAGTACCTACACAACTTCCCTCAGGTTTTCTAAACATAATTTATCTTTGAAGATAACAACAGCATAGAAAATGTTGGCCTAAAAGGTGTTTATTTTGGGAAATAACAGGACAAGCATGAGCAGTTTTCCTAAAGTTTATAGGTCAGTGGAAATTATTTATAAATCTTGACTACAGTGAAAGACATTAGTGTTCACAGTATTGTTATTTATGTTAATTCATAGTTTTGAGTTACCACTGAGTGTTTTGTAGACTTGCCAACTTTCTCTACTGTAATCCCTCTAAAAACTGCAATCCACTGCAAGTCCTTAACGATACAGTGAAGTCTCCTGAACAGGATGTGATGTGTATACAGCTAGACAAAGCCGGAATGTGTTGGGTAGGCAACTGGCTGACAGGTTGTTCCCAGAGGGTGCTGATAAGTGGGGTTCCATCTGGCTGCCAGTCACTAGGGGGTCCCCCAGGGCTCCAGTTTAGGCCCAGTTCTTTTTAACGTTTTCATAAATGACCTGGACTCGGGTCTAGAGGGTGTCTTAGGTAAATCTGCAGATGACACAAAACTGGGAGAAGCTGTTGGCTCCATTGAGAGTGGAGAAGCCTTGCAGAGAGACCTGGGCAATCATCATCATGAAGTTCAACAAGGTCAAGTGCTGGATTCTGCATCTGTGAAGGGGCAACCCTGGCTGCACATCCAGCCTGGGGATCAGATGCTGGAGGCCAGCCATGCTGAGAGGAATTTGGGGGTCTTGGTTGACAGCAAGTTACCCATGAGCCAGCAGTGTGCCCAGGCAGCCAGGAGAGCCAAGCATATCCCGGGGTGCATCCATCCAGCACAGCATGGCCAGCTGGGCCAGGGAGGGGATTGTCTCACTCTGCACTGTGCTGGGGCAGCCTCACCTCGAGTGCTGTGTGTGCAGTTCTGGGTGCCACAGTACAAGAGGGACACAAAACTATTGGAGAGTGTCCAGAGGAGGGCAATGAGGATGGGGAAGGGTCTGGAGGGGAAGTCTGGGAAGTCTTATGAGGAGAAGCTTAAGTGCCTTGGTTTGTTCAGCCTGGAGAAGAGGAGGCTGAGGGGAGACCTCATCATGGTCTATGGCTTCCTGATGAGGGGGAGTGAAGGGGCAGTCGCCAATCTCCCCTCTTTTGTGACCAGTGATAGAACCTGAGGGAATGGAATGAAGCTGTGATGGGGTTGGTTTAGGTTGGATAATATAGGAAGAGGGTCTTTACTGAGAGGGTGGTCAGGCCCTGGCACAGGCTCCCCAGGGAAGTGGTCACAACACCGAACTTGGCTGAGTTCAAGAAGCATTTGGATGATGCACTCAATCCCATGCTCTGACTTGGCTATCCCTGTGTGGTGCCAGGAGTTAGACTCCATGATCCTTATGGGTCCCTTCCAGCTCAGGAGATTCTATGATACCTATGCTTTTGCTAGGCTGCAATGTGTACATCTCTGCTTTTGGTACTATGTTTTTCATGCAGGGTTCAATTAATTAAGGTGGTCTATTATCCGTAATACTGTTGTTAGATAAAAACATATTACAGCTAGTTGTCACAGGCATCTCTGTAAGAAGTAATGAAACTGGAAAAAGAACAGTCTCCACAACAACATGGATACATGTCACCAACCAAAACAAATACACATGTGAGTGGCACATGTTTTGTCTGATTTTTGAGGATAGACATGTGTGAGAAAAAATATTTAAAATGCCATACAAACATATGCAGGGGATGCAGGGGGAATCAGCCAGCCCCTTTTCAGTGGTCTGTGGAGACAGGACAAGGGGCAATGGCTGCAAGTTGGAGCACAGGAAGTTCTGCACCAACATGGGGAAGAACTTTTACACAGTGAGGGTGACAGAGCCTGGGACAGGCTGCCCAGGGAGGTGGTGGAGTCTCCTTCTCTGGAGAGATTCAAGACCCGTCTGGATGCCTATCTCGGTGAAATGTCCTAGGGAGCTGCTTTGGCAGGGGGGTTGGACCCGATGATCTCTCGAGGTCCCTTCCAACCCCTACAATTCTATGATTCTATGATGATATGCAGAAACCCGTATGCAGGCCTGAGCAACCACTGGGAATGTAGCTTTAAGAAAAATGGAGCAAGAAGGATTCAAGATGAATGTCAAACAAAAAGGGCTTGAGTTTTTGAGTGCAATTTTCCCATGTTTTCAGAGGGGAGGAACATGCTCTCAATCCTTATAGAGTGCATCAAAATGTCTGATGCTATCATTTATTTTTTCTGACAGTGACAATGCACCAGCCACTGAAGTCAAAGCAGGTAAGAATAAATTTCCAATTTTAAAGACAGTTGTCTTCTAAATAGATCCAGCATGCAAAACATGAATTTTCATGATAGGAAAATATATACACTTCTGTCAAAATATTTTTTGTACTTTCATTCACTAGATTTTTACCCTGAACTTACTCTTTATTTGCATTTCTTCCATGGTTCCATTGCTGTTTCCCCTCATTTACAGACTTGAGTCAGTCATGCGTTCACTCCAGGCTACACTAGTGATCACTCTCTTCTGGTCAAAGTGCTTAGTTTTCCTGAATTTTCTTGGCAATATTTGTAATTTCTCTGCCATTAGACTCTGTTTCCTCTACTGTTTTTTAATGTTTCCTTCTCACTTGCTCCCAATCAATGAGGCAGCATATAAAAGCCCTTATTTTTCTTTTTTTATGATTTGGACTCTTCTTTAGTGGCAAAAATAATCCAAAATATGAGTAACTATTTGTTTCTCTAAAAGAAAACACTGGTTTAAAAGACAGTCTGTCTATAACCAATCATACTAATTTTATTTTTTATGGTGATTGTGTTTACAGGCTAGCCAAATGCTCATAGAGGCAAAAGAACATGCTGTGTCTCTGAGTAGACAGTGAATATAAAACCTGATTCGGTGGGTATGTCATTTTAGTATTATAGAAAAGGTGTTTGTATTTGAATCTCTGGATAAAAAATTCAGTTAAATAAGGGATGTTATGTTGGTAAAGAGATAAATTGTAAAAGCCATGCTATAAAGTTTGTAGTATAGCATTAAAAGTACTTAAATGAAAATAATGTTTCACAAAAACTGTTACATATGTACAGACTTGAAAATATGATCTATTTTCCACTTTTTCACTCCTAGTTTCAGTAACTTCATTTAGAGTGCAAAATGTTTCATTTATTTAAAAAGTAAATGTTGTGTTTGCTTATGGTTGTGAGTAACCATATTACTTATACTGTGAGAACTCGGATGCTGTCTTGTAATCTTCAGAAGTACTTAAGTTGACTCTGCAATGGAGGGGCATGTTAAGTACAGGTGTACAGGCTACGGAATTTGATGTTACCCTCATCTGAGTTTTTGATAAGAATGCAGTTTCATGAAAAACTGGGCATCTAAACAAGTGCTAAGAAAAAATGGGTTGTTTATTTCCTTTTTTAAAAACTCGATTAATAAAGGTAAAGGCAGCTTTCTGTAGTCCATTTGAATTTTAAATGGGAAGCATCAGGTTTTATTTTACAGTTAGTCACAATATTCTTATGATTCCCTTATTTCCTAAATCTTCTCAATAATATCAGCTCAAACTTGACAAGTGAGGAAAATGCTTGGTCGTCCTATCTTGTTGGTGATTAACTCAAAAATATAACATGGCCTATGAGGGGAAAGGAGTGTCACATATGTATTCTATAACCTGTCTGTGAGGCTTTGTTGCATTATTATGTATCTTGTATTACTCAGCATTCTGATGACCTTCATAGTGTTAGGAAGTTAGTATAAAACTGCATAACTGTTGAACATAAAAGATCTATCAAAGTGATTATCCTTAGCAGTTACTTACACCTTTTTTCTCCTTCTCACTCCTTTAGTAATCTTCCCTCCCAACAATAAAAACAGATGTGTATATTTAAATGAAGAGTTTCCTTACCGGGCCTCTACCAGCTTTGCCTTCTTCTAAAAGCAATTCAGAGATGTCTATATGAGACTTCTTTATGGCTGGTTTTCTTCATATACAAGAGATACAATTTGTCCAGTTCCCCAGAATTTTGTTCAGAATGCTATATGCTGCTGCCAGAATGCCTGAAATATAAAATTTCAAGGAAGTTATCAAGATGTAATAATCTGACTGTAGGAATGCAACTACATGTTTAGGTATCTGTACAGTAGTAGCTAATTATTGCCCTTAGGAATATGTTTTCATCTGCAGAAATGTAAAGGACAAGTTCTTAGAAATGTGTATGTGCCGATCAAAAAGGGTGCTATTAATGCTTTCTCCAAGGTATCCACTTCCCTTGGTAAAAACTTACTGGGACTTTTTCTTAATTAAATGCTATTTGTGTTTATGTGCTAATGTAGAGCTCAAGAAAGGTTCTGGGTTGCTAGTTCAGTGCACTGACGACCATATTTATCCAAAGATAAATACGGAACAATGACTAAAGCAAACTTCCTGGTGCTGTTTCACTGGTGCACCCCAGAGAGACCACCATTAAGGTTAGAATGTAGCTCAATCTACCTTTCTTCCGGGTATGTGGACTCTCCATATATACAGCATTACCACAGTATTACTACTTACACTATTCAGCTGGTACTTAGGAGTAATTGGGACTGACAATAAATGTTATCCGTCATATGGAAGAAAATCCAACATAAAAAAAATTAATTTGGCTTCCCAAAGACAATGCTCCTCCTATTCACTTCATTTTATGCTCCTAATTTGTTTATTCTGTGTGGTTTTGGTTTGCTTTTAAGTTTCAGTTTCTCAGAGGAAGCGCTCTTGGCATTTCAGTTGCCCGGGAAGCACTGCACATGCCTAGGATTCTTCACAACTATTTCTAGTATGATGGGAAGCTGTCTCATGTTGGCCACTAGTAGCTGCTGCTTTCAAACCAGCTGCCTCACGAACGTTTCCAGTGCCCTCGGTTCCAGACGCAGACCAAGCAACCCAACTCCTCGCTCTCCTGAGAAATGTATACTGTGGAGCCTAAACCGAAGATGCCGCAGCGTTATCGGTGGACAGCAAACGGCACTCTCTGTAAATACCGGCGTTTTACATCGCTCTTAAAGAGCGCAATCGATGCCCGTAAGACACTGCGGACCTTTGGTGTAGCCGGTGGCCCGGAGAAGGCAATGCCCGTGGCTGGTCTCAGCCACCAGCGCCCGGTTCTCAGGGCGCTCTGCAAGAGATCTGGTCGAGTTACTTGCGTTTATGCTCAGGGCTCCTTTTAGCCCGGCCTGCTCGCTACACCCCTTCTACAGGAAGGTGGATGGTAGTGCTATTTGCACCGAAGAAAGCCGCTTCTCCCGACCGAGAAGCGCCCGGGCCGCTCCCGCGGCGGCTGCTGCCCGCTCCTTTGTCACTCCAAACCCCATCTCTCACCACCGCTCCACTGCCCTCCCTCCCTTTCTGCTCTCCTCCCGGTCCCGTTCGGGTAAATGAGGATTGTTACGAGCAGGCATTGTGCCAGCTAGGAGGAAAGCTCTGGCGACTCTGAAAGGACACATCAAAGTGGATCTTAAAGCTCCTAAAGCACCCCGCCGGCCCCAAACACGCTACCGGGGTGCCGCCTCGCCTCCTCCCTCAAACCAGGCTGAGCGGAACTTGCCCGCGAAGGAGAAAAGAGAGAGGCGACTCCGGGAGTTCACCTCAGGTTCACCTCTTTTAATTTATAGGTCTGCTCCCCGTACCTCGCAACGACTCCTTACAGCTCTCCTTTTGAAATCTTGTCGTTAATTTGGCAAAGAATAATTCGCAGCTCGTAAGCGGACTCCCCTCTCCCCGCGCAATGGAACAGTCTGCTGGGCTCCTCAGCGCAGACGCTCAATTGTTAACTCCTTTCCTGCCAACTCCCAGCCGTCTCCTGTGGAAGGGGTGTTTTTCTTTCGGGGACTCGGATCCCGCTGCTGTAAGCTCTGTCATACTCCAGCGCCGCAGACAGCTCGGGGTTGTGGGCAGTGAAGCGGCTACCGACTCTGAACATGGACCTGAACGGCATCAGGCAGAGGCACCTGACATGTTTTTGGCTCGTTAACTGTAGTGAAAATCCATCACAGTGCTTTAATACCGTGTATTGTGCAAGCTGACTTTTTTTTTCTTTAATTTTTTTAAGTTTTCCGGAGGAGATCTTTGTAGACCCTGCATGACGTCTGCCTGATGCTCTGGGTTCGCCTTCTCCTACCCCTTGTGATTGTGCCTGTCCCTTGGTCAGAGGAGAGCAGTTGTGTTCTCTCGGGTGAGATAAGTCACCTTTCAGAAACAACTGGGTTTGGTTTTTTTTCTCTTGAGGGTTAGCTGGAGATACGGAGGTGTCCTACCCGGGGTCCTAACCTGCATTTCTCAATTTAAGCACTTAACTGTTGTCATGGGCCTGTCCAGGCCAGAGGTAACCCCACCAGCAGCCAGTACAGGGGAGCTGGGTTGGCCTGGGCTGTTTTCACACCACCTGGTGTCACTCCACCCACTCCCCTTCCCCCCAGCTCACAGGACAAGTGTCGGTAGTAAAATGGTATGGATTTTCAGACACAGGCTTTCCCAATTGCAACTGCTGGAGGATTAAAGGAAATTGTAGGAAATGCACTTACTCTTTAAACAACGTAATGTGAGGGCTTGTCTAGATCAAATTTCTGTTTCTTCGACTATTACTCCATTTCTCTATTCCTGCTCCTCCTCAACTTCAAGTGGCAATTCAAGTGCGGAAGAAGCTTCAGTCATCCTAAAAAAAAAAAAGCATGTGAAAAAACCATTGACTTCTCAATAGTATCTATTAGTCTCTTCAGTCTCTTGGCTGTATGGAACACAAGAAACCCCATACACCTTCCTCAAATTGTCTCTTCAGCTCACAGCACTGGATTGCTTTGGAGTTTTCCCTCACCTTTATGGCTGCAATTAAATGTTTTTCTTTCAGTTCTTTGGCATCTTTTCTAGTTTGGGATTCCTTCTTTAGACCACTCTTTTTCTTTCCATTCTCTTTTATACAGGATAACATTCTGAACTATACTGAACATTACTGTACGAGGCATATATATGTTTTTAGAAGGAAGGGAGACACATAACTTGAAGTAAATGCAGAAGAAAATTGTTCCTTCAGGTTCTTAAGATTATTAGGCATGTGTTGGTAGCAAGGAACGCATGGAAAGAGTTCTGGTACAAGAACTTCTGCAAGAAATGCATGACCCCTACCCTAGTGTGGGCTAGCTTTTTCCAGAAACCTCCTGAGCTGTATGAATGGATGTATGAATTGCAGCTCCTAAGTGGCTTAAGGCCAAGCATGTGAGGCTAGCTTTTTCCAGAAACCTCCCAAGTTGTATGAATGGATGTATGAATTGCAACTCCTAAGTGGCTTAAGGCCAAGCATGTGAGTTACTTGTGCTGGTGTCTGACAGTGGTATCATATTTCCAATAATAAATTAGGCATTAGAATATTTAAATTTATCACAGCTTTATAACTTCTTGTCTGAAAAGTGGGTTGCACATTTGGCTGATATTTCAACATTAGGCCTAGTTTTCTAATCTAGGAAGCACACACTGTACAACTGCAACTGCAACACTTAAAAGTAAAAAGAGAAGTAAACCGTTTTTCAAAATAACAATAAATTGTAAGATTTTCTTCAATACAATGCATATGAGAAAGGTCTGCCTTCTGCTTACAGAACTTGGGCAGGTTTTTTTTTTTAAAAAAAAGGATGCACTGGGATACTGTATTCACACCATAAATTTTGTTGTTTGCTTCTTTGTAGTCAAATGTAGACCTTTCCTGGTCAGATGAGGAAGTCTTGGCAGCCCTGGGAACTTTTGAAGTGGTGGTTGCTTCTGTTGACCTCCTGATCACCTCTCCAGTTAGAAAGGACCTCTTTACACTCATAAGACAGCCTTTGAACTTGGCTATGATTCTTTGGGGTTTGGGGCTTTTTTTGGGGGGGTTTGTGTGGTTGGGTTTTTTTTCTCGGTTGGCTTTGAGGTAGGTTTTTTGGTTAAAATTACTTCTTTTTTCCTTTCAGAAATAAACAAGGAGAGAATATAAAACCTCTGTTTCTACTTTAGGTTCATTCTTTCAGAACAGCCATAAACCTTCCCTTGTAGAAGGCACCTTGCCTGACTTTAGTTGATACTTAAGGTTGTTCATATCAATATGCTTTTTTACAGTGCTTTAAACTGAGTGCCCCTCATGGCATCTTTCAGCTTCTGTCTAGATTTCATGTCAAGAAATGCAGTTAGGATTATATTTACATGTATTTAGGTATGAGAATACATAGCTAGGTCAGAAAAGTAACTTTAAATTGACATATGACAAGAGAAGTGACACCCTTTAATAGCTGAAATCTTGCTTGGGAGACCGTGCAGTCAAATACGCAGCCACAGCAAAATTTTCTGAATAATTACACTGTCCCTGAAAATACCAGTTTTTACATTTTTGCCTTATTAGATATAGAATGTGTCATGGACACACACCCCTCTCCCCCCCCTCCCCCCTTTCTTTTCTCCCTTTCCCATTTCCTTGCAGTTACTGCTTTAATGTGGTAAAAAGGATAAGAGCTCTTACTCCTTGAGTTTTTACTCTAAAGGCGCTCTTACACCCCCATAATCGTCTTCTCCTCCTCCTCCTCGTCCTTGTGTCAGGGGCTGAGCAAATTGACGTCCAGTTGTTTCAGTGTGAAATCCATCACTTGCTGCGTTCCGCCGAGAAGCCGGGGTTCACGCTTAACGGCCGTCCGGCAACGGCGGGTGCCGGGAGGCGCAGGCGTGGCACGGTGGCGGCCGTGCTGACAGCGGCCGAGGCGCGGGCGCCTGCCCGGCCGCTTCCCCGCTAGATGGTGACAGAGGAACGGCGCCTGCTTCCCCGTCCGGAGCGCAGCGGGGCGAGCCGCTGTGGGTAATAAAAAAGGGAATATATTACATATAAGGGAATATATAAATAGTATTATATACTATTAACCCTGTGGACTAATAAAAAAGGAAGATGTTCTCCCTCATGCATAGTCTCTTAGATGTAAGAAGACATCTGAAACGACATCCAAACATAATTATTCCATGTTGGGTCGTCTTATTGTTTTGGTTTGGTTTGGGTTTTTGGTAAGAAAGTGCAGGCGATGATGTCATTATAAAGAAGGATGGTTCTTATCACGAGGGAGGAAGCATTTGAATAAGATGTAAACAGGTGTGGTGATAGCACTAATGTGAAAAAACGTGTGAGGGCACTTTGGAGGGAGACGTGCTTTAGAAATTTGACATTCTAAAGGGCATCTGACATAATCTTTTGCTTAACTCAAAAAGAATGGCTTAATTCAGCACCCTGCAATCTATCTGTCGATACAGCATAAGTGGTTCTGTGGAAGGCCTTAATTATATTGGAGAGAACAGCATGCGGATCTGCTTTTAGTGCAGGGACTTGGCCCTGTAAAGACAGCAGCAGAAATCGGAGCTGTGAATATATTAAGAAAGGCTGATACTTGTATCAAAAATACAGGATAGAAACGTTATCAACTGGATGTTACACAGCTATTGGAAAGTAACAGTACAAATGGAAGTGAAGTGGTAACAATTCAAAGCCTCACATTTCTTTCTCACATGCGGAACTTCAGTTTCTTTAAAATAGGCAAAAGTCCTGAGCAGTTTTGTAAGTGTGGGCTGCTTACAAAAGATATACTCCACAGCTTTTTCTCCTCAGTAGTTTTCCTGCTTCTTCTCCTTCTCTGTGTGTTATCTAAGTACTTATTCTCAAGGCTTGGTATTTCTAAAAGGGTGTGAATTATGAGAGATGCAGGCTACACCCATGAAAATGTGGCATATAGGAGCACTAAATAATAAAGTTGGCTTGGAAAGCTTGGGTTTGGACTTGGGACCAGAAAGGTTACCTTGCACCTAAGTACATCAACTAAATAGTGGAGAAATTTCTAAATACAGGCTGAAATTGAAAACTTGTCATAGTCAAAGGGCACTGTCACCATTGTCTCTGAGAAAAAGATATCATAGAAATCATAAAATATATTATTCATAATCACACAGAATCAAAGAATCCCAGGACGGCAGGGGTTTGAAGGGACCTCTGAAGATCATCTAGTCCAACTCCCTGCTAAAGCAGGATCACCTGGGACAGGCTGCACAGAATCATGTCCAGGCAGGTTTTGAATCTCTCCAGAGAAGGAGACTCCACAGAGCCTGTCCCAATGCTCTGTCACCCTCACAGTGAAAAAGTTTTTCCTCATGTTGAGATGGACCTCCCTGTGTTCCAGTTTGTGCCTGTTGTCCCATTACCAGGCACCACTAGTAGTCAAATATTTTCTAAAAATAAAAAATTAATCTGAGAAATTTTACAATCTAGTAGCAAAAACATTTGAGATGCTATGCTGCTGTAGTTCAGTGTCTCTAAAATAAGGAGTCAGATTTAATTCCTACTTTAACTTGCTCCGATTGAAAAATCTCAATCCTGTCAACCAAGTGATGGAGACATTCATTTCCATTTCTGTCATATAAAGGCTTCATGAATTTATGCTGCTACATCTATGTTTGAGTAATATTTTGACTTATAATACTGTTTATGACAAATATATACTAAATTTGTAAAACTGTTACGGTTGAATTCAGTATTATAATAAATAGTAGGTAACTCTGAATTCAACGTGCTGTACAACTTTAAAAAATCAATAGTGGAAAGAAAACTAGAATGAAATATGTTCCACAAAGTTACTGTCCGTGTGCTATTATAATCCTTTTCAATTAGGTTATCTGAAAAACTTTTGTTCAGATAGAATAGTCTTTGTAATGTCTTGATTTTCCTTATCTTGCCTACATAAAAGTTAAAACCATCTAAAAAGTTTTCACAGAAAATGTTATACATTCAGCATATTGCTATCTGAAAATCAACGGGCTTATCATTTCCGAATAGCACAAAAATTGGTGGTATTTTAACTAATATTTTCTATAGTTAATACTTTATTTATGACTCTAAACTAGATTTTAAAAGGTTTGTTAATCATTAGTAAGAAGTTTTTACAGATGGGCTAAGTTAATTGCTTAGAGTGGTTAAACAGTTCAAACAATAGCTTCACTCCCTACACTGAAAATTTTTATTGGACTTCACAGATTTCCTTGTCAGCATCCAGTCTTATTTTCTGAAATATGAACAATTGTTGAATGGGAATTATGGGAGTTTTACAAAGTGAAAAAGGAAAGATTATGTAGAATTTTACCTTGAAATAAAGCAGGTAACATAATTTCAATTCAAGTGGTGAAAATAATGGCTTTGCTCAAAATTTTACAGAAATGCACTGAGAACCAAGCCTCAGTCAAGGGCACTTACTGGCAAATCATGGTGATACTTAGAATTGTGGTTAAGTATTGTAACAAATAGGAATACTAAAAACTAGTTTATACTCTTATGCAATGTGATTTAAGTCCTGATTTTTAAGACTGGCAATGTGAATTGTGCTTTCTGATTGAATTTCTTAGAAATTCCACAAATACAACTATGAATTATTGTCTGTTTTATACCTAGCTATTTGCATGAATGAACAAACTCCTTACGATGTTTCTCTCTTAACTTGACCCTATACATGCCATTGCACATGTATATAATAACTTTTTTAACCAATTTGTGTCCATGACCAGGACATATCCAAAGTCGTCTCTGTTTAGGGGGTTTCTATGCCACAACTCTTATGTGATCACATCAAGATGATTCAGAATGTTTCCCCCAGTAAAATCTCAGGGAAGGTTAACAGTGCAAATACTGCCTGCTGCCCTGCAATCATGAATCAGTCCGTGGGCATAGCACAACCTCAGCTGGAGCAAAGCAGTTTAATTTGCATACTGTGTGCCTGCAGTGATGAACAGCCCTCAGAATTTGGAAGAGCAATGTGGTGTGTCTTTTACCTGTTAAAAAGTTTATTTGGAAGTTGTACTGCTTATTTCAGTAGCTACTATGAACAGTGTGATTCGTCTCTATCCTGATCAACAAGAGATAATGTTAACTGCTTTGCTTTCTATTTCACTGACTAAGTGCAATATCCTGCTAGAGAACCTTAGGGATCAAAACGTGCACTTTCAGGTAAATTTCCTGCTCGCATTTCTGCAACCATTTCATTTTCCTAAGTTTCCCTAGGACTCTGAGTAACTTGCTTTACACAACAGATGTACTTTGCTGTTATTACCAAATCATATTATTTACAACCTAGAATGTTCATAAATGATTCATTGAAAAATGATGTAAAAATAAATATGTTAAAATAATATTAAAATTAAGATGCACTTTTCACAAAGCATACATTCTAAATTACAGTAGTTCAATATCTTCCTAAAACACTAATTAAAGGAACTCTTAAAAAGAAACAGCAGGCTTAAAAAGTTTTCTCCTTTGACTGTAAGTGATCCTAAGGGAAATTAAATGTAAGTGTAAGGCCAAGTGTAAGACCTTTTAAAAATTGTACCAGCTAATCCATGCACTGTTGCTATTATATACTAGAATTACCGGTCCATAAGAAACTTCAAAATTATTTTTTCCTGACAAAATGTCATAATAATAAAAATACATTTTGATGCCAGGATGGGTATTAGGGCATAGGCTAAAAATGACATTACCATAGCTTGGCATCTTCCTGGCAGTACTGAGCTATTGAAAAATTGTCCATCTTGAGGAAGTTGTTGGGCACCTGTTGCTAAAGTTTTGGTTTCTGGCAGTTCTGGTAGAAGTGCCACTGACTGCAGTTTTGTTCAGTTTCATCAAAGTTCATCCTTCATTAAACTGGGTAATTCTTACCGTAATACTATTGCTAAAGCATATAGCAAACATAATAACCATGACAAATATTATCATATAGCAGTTAACATCATACAATTTAAATCATTGACTTTTCTCATCAAAATCAGATCTCCTTGAGGTACACATTGGACTGTCTCATTCTGCTCTATTACCCACCAAGTGCACCCAGGTCCTTGAGCAGAAGCAGTCCTGTGGATGGGTTTACTATTGCCTGAGGCAGGGATAACCCAGACTGTCTTCCCCAAAAGAGCCCAGCTCTTGGAGACATGAGCACCTACATGATATACTTGGCCAGCTTCTCCAGCCAAGCAGCAGTATCTTACTACACTGGAGCAGCCCAGGTGTGCTGGACTCTGCACTGTCAGTTGCTCAGCTGTCACTGCTGCAACCACTCCACAGAGCATTGGCCACCATCCACGAATCAGTACAGGCGTTGAGCATGGGCCAGTTTTTTTTGTTCAGCAATGTCTAGAGCCAGCTGGATTGCTTTCACCTCAGCAAATTGACTTGGAGAGTACAGGGATCTCTTGTATCCCCAGCTCCAAACCCTAGAGGTTGATCTCGAATGTCCCTTGGAGCTTTCTACCAGAGACCCCAGGTAAGACCATTCTCCCAAGCCGTGGTGCAATCAGGCCTTCCACTGAGTCTGGGAAACTGCCTGATGGAAACTGGAGTGAAATTTTTCCTCCAAGAATTTTTTTTTTTTTACTATTTTGCTTTTGTCTTGCAGTTTACATACTTGTGCCTGTATGAACAAGGTAGGTTTTCCATCCCATCTCCTCATGTCCTCTCTGTGATCACACAGATAAAATCACAGGTTGCCTTCTGGTGTGTTCCCTCTATGTCTTCTGTCTTGAGGAGAGGAATGTTTATTCCTGGTCACTGAGACACTGGTCCATACAGATTATGAATGGGATATATTCTCTTTGAGGTGCTGAGCCTTCTGGGACAGTTTCTCCATAGCTGAGATGTGGAAGAGTGATTTTGTTCATATTGCCAGAGTTGGCCAGCCTCTTCATCTAACCAGTCCCTTGTTGCCAATGAGTTGGCATGCTGTGATGGTGCATTCTGTACAAACTTACGCCACATGGGTTGTGTACACCATACTCCATCAGAATCATTGGATAATTGCATGTTGTCTGAGTCATAATAAAACATTTCCCTCACAGCTAATTCCCTCAGATACTGGAAGGGGGGAGGAGGCACCCTAGGTGCCAGTGAGAAAGATGCCCTAGTAGCCCCTGGAGAAACCCATGGTGGAGCTGGTGTCCCCCTGCAGCCCATGGAAAAGGCCAAGACCCCACCTGCAGCCTGTGGAGAGGCCCCATGCTGGAGCAGGGGGAGACATGCAGGAGATGCTGTGACCTGTGTTGGAGCAAGCCTCGGGAGAGAGACAGAGACACAGAGATGAGTGATGGAGAGAGACCCCTGCAGGAGCAGGTTTGCTGGCGGGACTTGTGACCCTGTGGAGGACTGGGACTGAGAGACTGAGAGATATTGTGAGTTATGTCTGCCTGCCATAGCAGTGCCCCATGCTGGCGCAGCTGGTGAAGAGCTGAAGCCCTGAGGGAAGGGACTCAGTTGCAGAAGTTCATGAAAGACTGTCTGCCGTAGGTGGTGTGAGGAATGAATGGCACCCGCCTCTGGCCAAGACGGAAACCAACTTGCAAGGAACTGACCAAACCCGCCATTTTCCCAGTCCCTGCCCCTCCCTGTGCCACAAAGGGGGGTGAAGGGAGCAAAATCATGAGTAAAGCGAAGTCTGCTAAGAAAGGAGAGGTTAGGAGAGGTGCTTTAAGATCTGGTTGCACTTCTCATCACCCAACTCTGGTGTCACTGGGGGTGCAGTGCAGTGTCATCAATTAGAGAATTTTCTTTCCATTACTCTGTGTTGAGTCTGTTCTGCCCGTGACGCTGACTGCAGAATGATCTCTCCCTGTCCTTAACTTGACTCCTAAGCCTCTCAATATATATTTTCTCTCCTGTCCAACTGTAAAGGGGAGTGATAGAGCAACTTTTGTGGGTGTCTGGCCTCCAGCCTGGCCTAAACCACCACCAACATCTTTGAAGGGATAGCTTTCCCTCATGCTTGAAAGAAGTCGCTTCCAGAGCCCGAGGGCTTGTGTTGCTTTCTCAGTTGTTTGTCAATGCCCCCTTCCCTAGACAGGGATGCCAACTGCTTGACCTCCCTACCCTCTAATTCCAGCTTCTGGGCTCATTATCCCAGCATTGCAGCAGCCATGTGTTTTCCTCAACAATGGCTGAAGTCCTTTCACATAACTTGCAGCTCACCCAGGCACAGGAATTGGATGATTACCTCTGGTTGTGGCTCTTCTTGCTGTTCCCAGATGGGCCTGTTTCATCATCATACTTTACTAAATGAGTTGACTTTCATGGCCATTTCTTTTTATGTATCAGTATGGTTTGGTTCTCTGATTCAGAGATGCTTTTTGACAGCATTCTAGTAGCCACAGTGTATGTCACCAGGGTTTGAGTAGCTGCAGTGCTTGGCACTGGGATTTGAGTGCCTGTCACTGGAGTTTGAGGGGCCACAGTGCCTGTCATGGAAGTTAAAGTAGCCATGCTGCCTGCCACTGGGGTCAAAGTAGCTGCAGTACCTGTTGGCAGGGGTTGGAGTGACCATGATGCCTGCTGTGGGGACTGGAGTGACCTCTGTACTTGCCACCCGGGTTGGAGTGGCTATGGTGGTTGCCACCAATGTAGGAGGGGCTGCAATACCTGTCACTGGGGTTTGGGTGGCTGTGGTTCTTATTGCACAAGTCGATCTCAGACCTAGCCATAGAACCCTGCTGAATGTCCCATGGATATTAAAAATCCTTGAGAGTTGTGGTATGAGCTGTTGTAACTAGCCCAAAGGAGAAAGGAAAGGTGAAGGTATTCCCCTCTGTCTTCTCCATAGATTTATTCTCCACAGAAAAAGGGCAGGGAATGTAATTCCTAATACAACTCAGGACATAACACCCAAGGTACGGAAGAGACAGCAATGCTGAATGCACTAAACAAAACATTCTCGTGGCCAGTAATGCTATCTTATCATAAGTGATTAGAACGCTGTGCACCAAAAGGAACATTCTCATGCAGCTCCCAGAAAAGACAAATAGCACCATAAGAAATTCATAATACCAGGAAGAACTTAAATAGCACAATCGTGGAAAAAAACCACAAAACCAACATTGTGTCCCTCAACTAAAAAATCACTATAAAGTACTCTTGCAACTCGTTTAACATGCTCTGATCAAATCTGTCATTATCTCAACCCTTGAAGGCCCATGTTGCACATCAAAGAAGAACTGCTGTGGTTTGGCCCTGGCCAGCAATTAAGCACCACGGAGTCACTTGCTCACCCCCCTACCCCAGCAGGATGAGAGAATTTGTGGGTCAAGGTAAAACTGGTTTAATAAGACACACAAAAAGGCAGATTATTGTTAGTACTAGTATTTACACAAAATGAGTGATGAACAGCATAATTTCTCTCCACCTGAAACTGATGAGACCCTCCCAGCCGCCGCTCAAGACCCCCAACCTGCCCAGCCCCTCAGCCCACACACACAAGCAAAGTGAAACAAGGAATTCATTCACCATTTCTCATTGGTAGGTGTTCGGCCATCATCCTGAAGTTGATGCTGCACAAGAGGCCCAGCTGCCACACCAGGCCCTCAGCCCACCCCCAGTTGTGAACAGAACATGATGTTGTATGGAAAGGAACGTCTCTGGCCAGTGTGGGTCAGCTGTCCCAGTTGTGTCCCCTCCCACCTTCTTGTAGGTGCCCCCACCTTCCTGTTAGCAGGGCAGTAGGAGAAGTGAAAAGTCCTTGACTGCTTGGCAACAACTAAAAACATCAGTGTGTTATCAACATAATTCTCATCCTAAATACAAAACACAGCACTACACCAACATTTATGAAGAACATTAACTCTGTCTGCTGAAACCAGGGCAAATGCTTTCATGGTTAATCAAATATAAAACATCAATCCAATGCAATGATTTAGATTAAATAATTTCAGACTAGTCTGAACTTTGGTAGAAGTACAGCATCTAGCAGGATGCAAAGTGCAAAATATGAGCAAGTTCTTGAAACATAATGTCAGAATTTTGTATTGACAGTATGAAGGAAAACAGGGTGAAGTAGATCTGACATTGAAATCATGGGTATAGATTTTCAATTTGAGAATTGGAACATGAAAAGCAACATTGATGATTGTGGTGGTGAAATTAGAGAATTCACAATTCCTAGGAAGAGAATAAAAAGACCACTAGTAAGCAAAATCCTGTAGGAATGGAATCTAATATATATAAAAAAAAAGAGGCAGCAGATTGCAAAAAGCTATTAAGGGCATAAATGATAAATATTTCCAAGTGAAGGAGGTTGGAATGTTAAAATACAAAATGCAGGGTGGAGAATGAGAAATTTGAAGAGAAAAATCAGGGAGTACTAAGAGTTACCCAGAATATACTAATATATCCAGAATGTTACTGTCTGGTAGTCAAGCAAAGTGTTTAGATACTTAAATATCATCAGTAAGATATATGAAATAATATACCTGGTGAAACTGATGAAGCCTGAACTGTAGCATTTTACCAAGTTTTGATCACTGTATTTGAAGAAAGCTTTGGGCAACTGGAGAAGAACTACAAAGGATTATTGAGAATAGCCTGCTGGAAAACAACCCACCTGAAAACTTTGAATTCAGATTGTTCAGTCAAAGGAAGGAAGGAAGGAAGGCTTGAGGAATCTCTCAAAACTGTGTTCAAATGAGAAAAATATATGTGAAAATAGCAAGAGGTACGCCAGTGTTTGCTCTGATGGGAGAAAAACTAATACCTTGGTTTACAAGAAGGAAGATTCATGTTAAATGTTAGAGAAATAAAAAAGCCAGTGTTTTCATACTCAAGGAGTTAAATACTGAAGTAGATGACCTGGACACATTGTAGAATCTTTGTCACTGAGGGACAGGTGCTGTGGATAGTGCAGATTTTGTGTTTGGGCAAGAGAATGAACTAAATGAGTTTCTGTTAATTCCTTATGTTTCTTAGATTTGATATCCAGTGTACAGAATAAAATCATCTGTAAGATGAAGGTAGAAAGTTGTGGCAAGGCAAATAAATAGCTCTTATCTGAATGACTCTCCTGTATTAACTCAGATAGAGATTTGCATTATGATTTTAAAAGTTTTTAGGTTCCAGCTGGAATGTATGTTTACAAGAAAGACTATAAACAAATTAATCACTACTTTAAGGAGACATTGACAATGAACATGTTGTATTCTGGAGCTAATGGGATTTGTACTGAGTGTGTTTCCTGTAGATCTGCAGTAATATAAAGAAATTAAAGTAAAAATTCTGTCTCAGTGGGGATGGATTTGATCTAGTCTTTTGATTTATGACCCATCAGATTATACCTGTATTGAAATTATTTATTCTTAATTAATTTGCAGCATAGCTTCAGACTGTCACTTGTGGGTCTGACCCCTAGCAACTGCAGTGTTTGTCTTGAGGCTAGACTGTGGTACCACACTTAAAATATTAAATGAAATTGGAAGTATGGAGCTGTAGTCCAGAACTCCTTGGCTGTTAGCTCTATGCACATTAGTGAATAATAATTTTTTTCTTTAAAACTTTTTATTGCTTAGGGATATTTCTTGTTTTGTTCCAGTACTTCTTCAGATATTAGAAAGCTGCCCAGAGCCTTCTCTTCTCCAGGCTGAAGAACTCAAACTCTCTCAGCCTGTCTTCATTTGAGAGGAAGGACCATCTTCATAATTTCAGATGTAGTATCTGATAGCAGTGATGGTTTAAGGATGTAAGCAAAGCTGAAGTTTTCCATGGTAATTGGTCATTGTAAATTTTAGTGCTATGGTAATGATGATGCCTTTCCTGGGTAAGCATGGGAAGTAGATCACACTGGTTAGTCCGCTTTGTTTTGGGTGGATTCTATTTCATATAAAATGTTCCAGTGTTCTCTGTGTTTTAGTTAGGGTATGTATTATGGTTCTGATATGGTCTTGAACTATGTATTTCATGCATTTCCTTGATGAATCATTCAGGAAGCTTGACTTAAAATTCAATGCTGCCCATGGCAGGGGAGTTGGAACTTGATGATCTTTCCAACCCTAACCATTCTATGATTCTAAGAATTTCTGATGCACTTAGAAGGAAATAAAGCTTGGCTTTAAAGAAGCTAGCATGCCTTTAATAAACAGATTTTATTCCAACAAAATACTACAATTTTTGTCTTATATTACATATAACATAGCCTCTGTAAGTTTGTGATACCATTCATAGAGCATAGGGGTCATCTCCAGAATAGCAATTAATTTTTTGCAAGTGCATGTTGTTTATTTCTGCTGTTCAACATTTTTCAAGGAGGGGTAATCATAAAATGAAATAAAGAATAATCTGATATTATTTCTTTGTATATTTGGTACAAGCCTTTTGTGCCCATGGTGACCCGTTGAAGCAAATGACTTGGTATCTATGTTTAACTTTTTTATATTTTACTTTTCACAAATGTAGAGGATGCATCTTGAAGTAGTGCAGGAAGAATTACATAACTACTCAGTTCAGTTGCATTTTCCGAAGTGAAAATAACTCCACTGTTCTCTTGTCGTATTCATTCAGGTTTTAATTATTGGAGTAAAAAACAACCACTGTCTGTCCTCTAGAAGTTTTATTGGTAGGACCTGTCCTGCGCCACTTTATTACAGACATATAGGAAGGCTGATTTCTGCCTTCATCTGAGCAACATTCATACTCTCTTCTGCATGACAAGCATCTACTCCTTTCAGGCAGCACCCATTTTGCTTTCTTTCCTCTTTTCCCTGTGGTTGGGAAAAACTCTTGTAACAAAACCAATGAAGTAATTTGTTTGGGTGCACTAGCACTTCGTTAAATTTAATTCAAATTAATATGTAAGTCTTAAACTTGCATATAAAAAGAATTAGTTTCTCTGCAGAAAAGTGACATGCGTTTAAAAGTAAACCTTGGTAATCCTTACCTGGTTTCATTTCCCTCCTCATATATTTTTCTAAATGTCTACAGTGCCTTTCCTTTATGGTTGTGTTTCTGTAAAACTTGCTTTCTGCAGCACTATTCTATCATTAGGCTGTGGCACTGGGTCGTATTCACCCCTCCCCTCCCCTTCCCTTCCTGTAGGGGTTGGAAGGGATCACCCGTAGCAGGTTGCATAGGTCAGCATCCAGGGAGGTTTTGAATCTCTCCAGAGAAGGAGACTCCACAGCCTCTCTGGGCAGCCTGTCCCAGTGCTCTGTTGCCCTCACAGTAGAAGATATTTTTCCCCATACTCAGCTGGAACTCCCTGTGTTCCTGTTTGTGCCCATTGTCCCTTATCTGGTCACTGGGCACCACAGTTTGGCCCTTTCTGTTTTACACCCCCATTTTAAATACCTATAAATATTTTTCAGATGCTCCCTCAGTTTTGTCTTCTCCAGTCTGTTTAGTACCATCGAATTAGTTAAAGGTGTACCTTCATTAGTTTTTTAGTTTTGAAGCCACTATGCCACTTAGTTTTGGCCCATGATGCAGACCAGTCTCAGCGAACACTGAACCAGGATGTGGATGCCTGCACACCTAAACCATGCTAAACATCACCGACCCGTGAAAGGGGCTTGTCAGAAAGAGGCAATTCAGTGCAGCCCCAGGAAAACAACAGTCCTCTTTTCAGTGCCCAACTCAAGGCTCGAACCCACAACTTTAGGATTAAGAGTCCTATGTTTTACCACTGCCCCAGCCCTTTAAGCTCCACTGTGCTCTACGCTATGAGTTTTATGGGGGAGCGAGGCCAGGTGGTGTGGAAACAGTGTGGGCTAACACAGCTCAACTGCGCTGGCTGCTGGGGGAGGTTGCCTCTGGCCTAGCCAGAACCAGGACAGGTTGTGTTTGGGGTTTGGCTGGAGACAGTGTTGATAACACAGAGATGTTTTCTGTTACTGCTGGGCTGCGCTCACACAGAGCCAAGGCCTTTTCTGCTCCTCACCCCACTCCACCAGTGAGCAGACTGGGGGTGCACAAGGAGGTGGGAGGGGACACAGGTGGGACAGCTGACCCCAGATGATCCAAGAGATATCCCATACCAATGATGTCGTACTTAGCAGTCAAAGCTGGAGGAAGAAGAAGGAAGAGAGAGGATGTTCAGAGTTTGTCTTCCCAAGTCACCGTTAGGCATATGGAGCCCTGCTTTCCTGGGGATGGCTAAACACCGGCCTGCCCGTGGGAAGTGGGGAATGAATCCCTTGTCTTGCTTTGCTTTTGAGCATGGCTTTTGCTTTATTTATGAAAATGTCTTTATTTCAATTGATAAATTTTCTAACTTTTACTCTTACAATTCTCTCCCTCATCTCACTGTGGGGATGTGAGTGGGCAGCTGCATAGTGCTTAACTGCTGGCTGGAGCAAAACCCTGACACGTGGTCTCCTGTCACAAGAGACAAAGAGAAAACTGTACTTTAAAAAATACCTGATTCAGAAGTTGTAGTATTTAAAATTTTCACCATCATCTCACTTCATCACATTTAAAATATTAATTCACAAATACATAGAAAGGTAAAGGACAATAATTTAAAATATTGTATTTTAATGTAGGTAATTAATTTCTGATTTTCATATCTATTTTTTACAGTGCTTTGAAGTGATTTTGGCATGAAAGGTACAATGGAAATGAAGGTGGCATGTTTTCATTCTGTTACTGTATTATTGTTACAGTACACCTGACATCGCTGACATTGTGGGATGTGAAAGAAAATGCCTTGAAGATAAATGATGGAATCAGTGCAATGACAAATGAAGTTATAAAGAGTAATTACTCTGCATGCTCAATAATACTCAAATAGTGCTCAAATACTATAACTTTTTAATATAGTGAAATGGCTCCATCTATTAGCTCTTTGAAAATGTTACATCTTAGGTGTAAGTTCAAAAAAGAAGACGACTATTTTCAACTCAGTAGGAAGAAGCAGCAATCTACTGTTTTTAGAAAAGAAAAATAGAAACATTCCATCTTTGCTAATAGCATATTATTCACAAAGCCCCAGCCTGTTTTAGAATGTTGGAATATTACAGACTGCATAGTGGGCTTTATAATAGAAAGTCAACCCAACCTTAATTGCAGGAGTGTTCCATGCATCATAATTTGCCCTGTGATTCTCTTCCCAGTCATTAAATCTGACAGTCTGTTGCACTTGAGAGGTACATTTATAATATATAGAACTTCTATTTAACACCCTTAAAGCAGAAAGCACTCTTCCTGCTACCAATAGACACGAATAACCAATGGCCATGCATGTGATCACCTCTGGGATGAAATATGCCAATGTAACCAAATGAAGCAATGCTCTCTAGATACCTTTAATATCAGAATAAAGATGATGGTAAAAAAAATCTACAGCAAGACTTTTGGTGGAAGCTATTTTACTATTCATTATACAATTGATGAAATAACAAAAAGAAGGTATCTTTTGCCCCAGTGTTTGTTCTGGACAGCTTGACCTAATGAAGCTTCTCAAGTAATCTTCTGATAAAAGTAAAAGCACAAGAGTTAAAACATCTTTGTCATTCCCATTAGTTCATAACAAAATATGATTTTTTTCTTGCAGTGGTATCTCAATATTTTGTAAGAGAGATATAACTATGTGCTTTTTGTACAAAAAAAATCCAGTTGAGTACAGCTGATAATTTAATCCTTACTACTTTTTCTGATTGCTGTATTATGAAGGTTTTGCTAGTAAGTACTGATCTCTTGTATCTCTACTCTCACTTGTCTGTGATCATGTATTAATGATACTTTTGAAACATCAAGTTCCCTGAAAGTTCTGTCATTTAGTATCTCCATCATGTCCATTCATTTATTTATCCTCCAAACTGCAATTTGAATCTGTGGATTCATATTGCCTCCAATCCTGCTGCCATTCTTATTCATTCCATGACCATTTACAACTGTCAACCTTCATTTAAAACAATCCTCAAAAAAAGCCCCTTTCCACATTTTGGGAAACAAATTACTTGGTGAAGCTGACCATATTAGTTTATTTAATTCTCTCATATTTTTGTACAGTACTTTTTTTTTTTTAATATATGTAACAATCCCTTTCCTTGGCCCAATTTTTGTATCCATCTCATTTTTCTTCCACTGGCTGCTCTGATCTTCTTGCACCTGTGAGAGAGGAGATGACACTAGTGGCAATGCTTTCTCTCTTCCAGGAGACTATGTCTTTGGACGTCACTTTAAATCCTTCAGTTTGTCCATGGCCTTTCCTTATTGTTGCATAATGTTAAGATGCTATAAATATTACAACATAGCAGGGAACTGATCAAGACTATATTGTATTACGAAGTGAAATGCAATGCTTGGACACATAGAAAGATGACATTATTTCTTCAAGAATCCACTTTTTTTAGTGGACATCCATGGCCAGTACTGATACTGATGTAAAGGCATTGGCTACTCATGCTCAGATATTGTAATAGAATCATAGAAACACAGAATGTGTTAGGTTGGAAGAGTCCTTTAAAGGTCTTCTAGTCCCACCCTTGCAGTAAGCAGGGACACCTGTAACTAGATCAGGTTGCTCAGAGCTTCATCAAGCCTGACATTGAATGTCTCCAGGGATGGGGTCTCCTCCACCTCTCTGGGCAGCCTATGCCAGTGTCTCATCACCCTCATAGTGAATAACTTCTTCCTAATGTCTAATCTAAACATACCCTGCTCTAGTTTAAAACAGTTACCCTTTGTCCTGTCACTATATGTCCTTGGGAACAGTCCTTCCCCGGCTTTACTGTAGGTCCCCTTCAGGTACTGGAAAGCCACTGTATGGTCTTCTTTTTTCTCCTAAAGCTTTCTCTTTTTCTTTTTTCTCCAGACTGAATAAACCCAAATCTCTCAGCCTGCCTTCACAGAAGAGATGTTCCAGCCCTTGTTGCCCTCCCTGAGGCCTGCTCCAAGAGGTCCATGTCCTTCTTGTGCTGAGGGCTGCAGAGTTGGACACAATACTCCAGGTGGGGTCTCACCAGAGCAGAGTAGAGGAGGACAATCACCTCTCTTATTCTGCTGGCCACACTTCATTTGACGCAACCCAGGCTGTGATTTGCCTTCTGGGCTGTGAGAGAACATGGTTAGCTCATGTCCAGCTTCGCATCCATCAATACCCCCAAGTCCTTTTCTGCAAGGCTACTCTCTATCACATCATCCTCCAGCCTGTACTGGTAACAAGGATTGTCTTGACCAATGGGCAGGACCTTGCACTTGTCATTATTGAACTTCATGAGGTTTGCATGGGCCCAGTTCTCTAGCTGGTCCAGGTCCCTCTGGGTGGCATCCCATCTCTCTGGCATATTGACTTCACCACTCAGCGTGGTGTCATCAGCAAAGTAGCTGAGAGTGCACTTGATCTCACTTCTATGTAATTGATGAAGGTATTAAACAACACTAGTCCCAGTACAGATCCTTGAGGGATGCTATTTGTCACCCCTCTCCATCTGGTCATCAAGCCGTTGATTGCTACTCTCTGGATGTAACCATCCAGCCAATTCAGCTGGACAGTCCACCCATCAAATCCACATTGCTTCAATTTAGAGAGAAAGATGTTGTGGGGGACTGTGTCAAAGGTCTTGCAGAAGACCAGATATATGACATCCATTGATCTTCCCTTGTCCACTGATGTCGTCACCCCATTGTAGAAAGCTACTAGGTTGGTCAGGCAGGACTTGCCTTTGGTGAAGCCAACAGGGATTGTTGAAGCCAACGTGCAGGACCCAGTACTTGGCCTTGTTGAACCTCATACCATTTGCCTTGGTCCATTGGTTAAGCCTATCTAGTTCCCTCTGCGTACCCTCCCTACCCTCAAGCTGATCAACACTTCCACCCAGCCTAGTGTCATCTGCAAAGTTACTAAGGGTGTACTCTTATCCAAATCATCAATAATGGTGTATGGTGCTTCAGCCCCAAGCATTGGCTGAGCACCACAGGCTGCTTGATCAGTCTGGAAGGAGAAACAGACAGACCCTCCATGGGTTGGGATAAAAACAGTTTTCTGACAAGCACCAAGAAGGTAGAACAATAACAGCCAATTACACTCACACTTGGTGACAAAAGAGTACCTTACTGACCTGATGATTACAGAGAGCTGCACTGACCCAACAACCTGGCCACACTTGGATTGCCCTGGAGGCACCCAGGAGGCCCTGTCCCCAACCAGCCCCTCTTATGGGGGAGTGATGGCAGGTGGTGTGGAAACAGCCCGAGCTAACTCAGCTCACCTGTGCTGGCTGCTCCCTGTGGGGAGGTTACTTCTGGCCTGACCAGAACCAGGACACAATGTGAAACAGGAGTGGCCCCAACACTGGCCCCTGGGGAATATCACTGGGACTTTTTGCTGTAGAGGAGACACAGCACTTTATTTAATCTGAGCAGTTTTACGAATTAGCAGGCAAGATGTGTGAGAAAACTAAACCATACACTTTATGTTTTGTTGCTGAATAATTATACATTTACCTTACTCGCTTTTGTATTTAATAAGTAAATTGTTTTACTAATAGTAGCAGATACAATATAAAATCTGGTAAATGTTTTAAACTAAAGCAATGGAAAGGTAGGGGACTTCTAGGTGTGTTTACAACACAAATCGTACAGAGAGATATGCAATCAAGAAAAAAGGAAACCCAAAATTAATCAGATACACTTTTCAGTTACTACAACCCAACCCAACATGCCTTATTTTTGCAAGCATATTTGCAAAATTAGTGTAATTTATTATTTCCTTTGGTTTGGTTTATTCTGGCAACAGAACAACATCCATTCAGTATTTTCCTCATTATGATTACATCATCACCAGCAATAGTCCCAAGCTAAATTTGGCCAACAGCAGGATGTTTTTCTAAGCACCCTTCTGTGGGTGCAGAATACCTATTCTCCATTCACTCCTCCTCAGACATCATCTCAATAATGTCCCTTCTTCGCTCATGAAGAGGTAATACTGGACATTTCGAAAACAGCAGAAAAACTACACCAGCAGGGAGAAATAAATTGCAAAAATTAGTCATGTTGCAAATTATGCTGGCTTCCTTCACTCTGATTCTCAAAAAAAAGTCCACTTTGTGCTTAACTGCTTAATTTTGTTGGAATGATAACCAGCTTCTGTGTTAACAAACTTTTGTTCTTTGCTTGCTTAGATTTGTTTGCTTGGGTTTTTTTCTGTAGGATCTGCGGCAGTATATGATAGTTTATACTTAGGAGTGGGACCATTTGACACATTGAAGAGAGGCAGACTATTAAAACTCAAGAGTGTTTGAGAGTTTCAATTTGCTTAATTTGATCACATGAGGCTAACTGCTGTGTATCCCAAATTGTGATATTTATAGGGAATCATGTTTGCTATTTACATCACATAAGAGAATGTCAGTTTATGTTTGTATTTGAGGTCTATATATTATAAGAATGAGTTAATTACTGGGATTATAGCAATAAACTGTGAGAATAAGATTGCTTTTTGCCTTCGTTCACCTGAGAATTACATCAAGTATCTGAGTATTGCATATATAGAGATGGCTTATAGCTATCCTAATGAATCATCCTTTCATTTGAGAGAAAGAAAATGAAAACAGGAAGTCTGTGACTAATGATCACCTCCCCTTTTTAAAACATTTGCAATTTGTATTTGCTGTTTGCCAAATACAGCCCTTCAGAGCAACAGTTTTTGCACAGAAATCAATACAGGCCTGTTACTGCATGGCTACTGAGAAGTAGCTGAGCAAGCCTGGGGAAAAGAAGGCTCCAAAGAGACCTAATTGCAGCCTACCAATACTTAAAGGGGTCTACAAGAAAGTGCGAGAGGGACTGTTCATCAGGGAGTGTAGTGATAGGACAAGAGGCAATGGCTTCAAGCTGAAAGTGGGTAGGTTTAGATTAGGTGTTAGGAAGAAATTCTTTATTATGAGGGTGGTGAGGCCCTGGCACAGGTTCCCCAGAGAGGCTGTGGAAGCCCCATCCCTGGCAGTGTTCCAGGCTAGGTTAGATGGGGCTTTGGGCAACCTAATCTAGTGGAGGGCATGCCCATGGCAGAGGGGTTTAGACCTAGATGACCTTCAAGGTCCCTTTCAACCCAAAGCATTTTATGATTCCGTGGTAAGTTTCAAGCTAACAGGGGGCCACAAAAACGTGCTTAAGAGCCTTCACTCCATGTGGGGTATTTTGAAACTGTCATTGTGGTTTTCTGTCCATAATTCTTCTCATCTTCTGTTTGTACATAGCATTACATTAGACTTTTCTCTGCCCCGTTTTTCCCCTTATGTTTCTGCATACGGAGTTTTTAAATGCAATCAGTCAGTCTGATTTAGTTCTCTAGTGTAACTGCACTTTGTTGCTTATTGCTCTGTAGTACTTCCATAATTCAGACTTAAGAAATTTGTTCAACATCACTTGTGTTTTTATAAATTCTGTAGATTTCTTGTCATTGGATGAGAAAATGCACTTTATTATCACAGACAGCAAAAAATTGAAACTTCATAGATAGCTGACATGTTTTTAAGACATTTAAAAATTATAACAAATATTTCCAGAATTAATTGCCAGAACAAAGGCACATTTTTTCCCCCAAAGATAGACAAATAAAGCAAGTGCAGGTGACTTTCTGAAGTTAAGGCTTTAGGAGAAGTTTGTGTTGATTTGTTTTGGGTTTGTTTTTTTATTTTTCAAATCCCTGATCTGTTAACCTGAAACTTTCCAAAAGCTCATCTTAGGCATATTATGTTGTTCAGTAATGGCACTGTGTCAGCAGTGACTTTGAAATGCAATATAAAGTATAACACTAAAATAACTGCACTACCACCACGGTATTTGAGGACTGAAATACATTGTTTGATGCAAATAGACAATTAAAAGGTAAAGTTCTTAAACGACGAGTGGTTTATTTTTAAAATTTCTTTAATTTTTCTTGTTCATTATTTCCATGCATGATATTGTTACACAAAGTTAGGGAGTGCTGATAGAAGAACCTGGTTATGAAGTTCTACAGAAAAAATGATGATAAAAAAGAGGGATGGAAAAGTTGGCTATAAGATGACTATGTATTACGCCCATGGAAAAGACAAGTGTTAGCCTGCCATTGATCACATAAATCATTCCCTACAGCAATAGGGAATAAGCACAAATAAAAGGCACTTTCAAGCTGTAATCTAGATTATTCTGAGCAAGACTAGCCTCCCATATTTAAGAAAAATTAACTAAATGGGAGAAAATTCATAGGTTTTGAGCCATTAAGGAAATTATGTTTCATGGCAGCTTTCTAATAGTAGAAATGGTAGTGAGCACCCTGTCTCTTTTGAAGGTGGAGCTCAGTAAATGTATGAGGGAATATGTTTTAATACTGAATTTGAAATCATAATTTTTAAAGGACATCACAATTTCTTTAATTCCTGGACTGTGGTTGCCGTCCCTGTAAAGCTGTCATTTTTCTGTAGATATCTTTGAGATGAACCCAGCCATTTTCAGTGCTGAAGCTTTATTCTTCTTAAGCAGTCACTGATGTAAATTGGTAGAACTGAATAGGAATCTGTGCACTTATGCATCTTTGAGACTTCCAAAAGTACAAAAGAAATCTCTTTGAAAGAACACATCTAACTGGGGACAAAAGCAGTTTCAAAGTTTTTATATGACAAATTTAAATAACTAACCAAATTATCTTTGAATTTCTCTGTAACAACTTTGAAAGATTCTGCCTTTGTGATGCATTCCAATGGGAGAAGTATTCCATGAGTCCCATGTGCTCCATTAGTCTGTCAAAATGGCACTATCCTCTTTTATTGCTAATTACTCTTTTTTGTTACACGGTAGTGAAGTCACATTGCATGTGGTTTTTAAGTGATTTACTCTTCTTTGTAATTAGATAGGATGATTAAAATATACTTTATATAGTGTCACTGTTTCTTTTAAAGAACAGCATTTCTGTTGAGGGGACAAGCAGCTCAGGAAAATAATGATAACTTTCTTTGATAGGATCATCCCTTTAGTGAATTCCTATGGCATCAAAAGGCCAATAATTTTTCTTTGTTCAGAAGGCACAATGTAAAAAGGCAATCTACATTTAAATAGTATTCTGTAAGTTATTTGAGACCTTATCAAAATGCATACAAGATACAGATGTTATTATCATTCTTGTAGAAAACACAGCCTGCTAAAGGAACTCAGGAAACTTCTTGGCATTCTCAGCCAGTTTACATGGATAGGTGTTTTCCCATGAACGACTCACTTTTTTCATTTTGGAACTAGTTCACTGGTGAACTGAAGGTATCTGTTAGGTACTTATACTCCTTGTTATTTATTGTTATATTTATATATTTTTAATCAGTCTGCATGTTCTATATTCAAGATATTTCAATTTCCTTTCCCCTTTTGCACTAAAGCACTATGCTTAATTTCAGACAAAATATTACCAAAATAAATTAATTTTATCATGCTCCTACAAAAATCCTACAAAAATCCTATCAGAGGCACCTGACTTTTGGACTAAGATTTTCAGACATTGATAGCCTCTGATTCAGTTATCCTGTAGTGCAGACAACCTATAAAGTTTTAATTGATATGACATTTCTTGACACTTGTACTAGCAGAGCAAGAGCTGTCAGTGCAATAGAAGGAGGTATGCCAGTTTCTTTATTTACCAAGTGACTGTTAGGCATTCTGCCTGTTAAGTAAGCCAAAAAGAAAAGTTGAATGAGTATCTAAAGAAAAATCTGATGATAGTTTGTTCATCTGTTCCTGTATCTGTCAATAATTTCTTAGGAGGCTTTGAGTATGTACCCCAGGGTGATACCTGTAATTCTTGTGAAAGTTTATTTTTAAGGTCCTAAATGTACTATTCTGAGGGCAATTAAAAGGATCTTTTACTGGAGAAACCTACATGGGGACAAGAAACTATCACATGGTTAATTTCTGTTGCTCTGCTGATGATTCACATGGTCCTCAGCAAATTTGACTCCTTGTCTAATATAGTCCTCCTAGAGTAACTCTGCAGGTCTTGCAGGCTGCTACAGGTTCAAATCTTCATGTTCTTACCACTTCTCCATATCTTCAGGCCATGCCTTCCAGAGGGCTCTAGAAAAGGCTACGCAGTACACAAAAGAGTTACTTTTAGCCTGCATCAATGAGGAGCTATAGTGCTATAACAAGGTCGTACAACTTAGGAGGCCTGATGTGTGAGTCATGTTTGTCTGGACTCTGCCTAGATACAAGTATCTACTGCTGGAAAAAATGTGAAGTTACTGAGTTGAAGCTGGGCTTCATCATATAAACTCACAAGTATCAAGACTGGAAAACTCAAGGTTATATTGTGACAGGAAAGAAGACAAGAACTCAACTTACCTGCCAATTCTATTGTAAGTTGTCAGTACTGAGACCGATACTGTTCAATATTCTTTGTTGGTGACATGAACAAGGGGATGACATGCACCCTCAGCAAGTTTGTCAATGATGCCAAGCTGTGTGGTGAGGTTGACACATTGAAAGGAAGGGATGCCATCCAGAGAGAAACCTTGACAGGCTGGAGAGGTGGGCCCATGCAAACTGCATGAAGTTCAAGAAGACCAAGTGCAAGGTCCTGCGTGTGGGTCAGCACAATCCCAAGCACAACTACAGGCTGGGCAGACAATGGATGTAGAGAAGCTCTGAGGAGAAGGACTTAGGGTGCTGATTTACAAGTTCAATGTGAGCCGGCAGTGTGTGCTAACAGCTCAGAAGGTCAACTGTAATACCCCACCACTACCGCATCCAGCTCTGGGGCCCCAGTAGAGGAAGGATATAGACCTGTTATATCAAGTCCAGAGAAGGGCCACAGAAATAATCTGGCGTTGGAGTACCTCTCTTATGAGGACAGGCTAAGATGTTTGGGCTTGTTCACCCTGGAGAAGAGAATGCTCCAGAGAGACCTAATTATGGCCTACCAATACTTGAAGAGGTCCTGTAGGGTAGTGGGAGAGGGACTGTTCACTAGGGAGTGTAGTGACAGGACAAGAGGGAATGTCTTCAAACTGAGAAAGGGTAGGTTTAGGTTAGATTTTAGGAAGAAATACTTTACTATGAGTGTGGTAAGGCGCTGGCACAGGCTGCTCCCTGGCAGGGTTCAAGGCCAGGTTAGATGGGGTTTTGGGCAACCTGCTCTAGTGAAAGTGTCCCTGCCCATGGTAGGGAGGTTGGAACTAGGTGATCTTTAAGGTGTCTTACAGCCCAAATCTATGATCATCAGACCTGAATGTATTTAAGGTACGCTTATATGTGATGTGCTATAGTAGTGAGAAGCTTCCATGTACTCAGGTGTGCTAGCTGCTTGTAAATCCCAGCCAAATGGTATAAGAAAACAGGAATAGCAACAGCCTTGAAAAGGTAGCTGTTGATCTCACTTGCAATGATCTCTTAACAATAAATTACTTTATATTTTAAAACCCTTAAGATTTTTGAGAGAAAATGGATCTCGGAATGGAAATGAATGTAACAGAAATAATTGAAAACTGCTTTTCTGAAATGCTGAAGATGATACCTTACAAATTGTTCTGGAAGGAACAAGGGAAGATGGACATGAATTTGGAAGCAGGATGTATTTGCAAGGATAGGAAAAATTCCATTCCAGAAGTAGAATTCTCTGAGCTATATAAAAAAAAAAAGATATTAATCTAATTAGAATATGAGAGATGATTAGATACATGTTAGCATTAAGAGGTAAAGAGATCACAACACAATTAAGTGCTGTCAGGCAAGAGGTTTGTGGCATCCTCCTTTTAATAAAAGGAACAAATGCTTAGAACTACCTACTTTTCTTTACAGTTTTCCAAGAATTGCAGAGTCATTGTTACTGAGCAATAGGACAAAGCTCCAATACACCTGCCACAATGAACTCTTGTTTGGATTTGCTGATAGATGTACAAAGTTTGACTGAAGAATGGTTTGTGACTCCAGAAATAAACTAAATGCAACTGAGGAAGATGGTTTGAGTTGGTGTAAACTAGCAGTGCCAAAGCAAAGTTGCCCTGCTCTCCTAACTCACTGCTGCTATCAGCCCCGTGTCTGTCCTAGCACAGGTGTTCATGCAGTCAGAACCGTACCAGCCGGAGAATCATAGAATCATAGAATTGTAGGGGTTGGAAGGGACCTCGAGAGATCATCGGGTCCAACCCCCTGCCAAAGCAGCTCCCTAGGACATATCACTCAGAGAGGTGTCCAGACGGGTCTTGAATCTCTCCAGAGAAGGAGACTCCACCACCTCCCTGGGCAGCCTGTCCCAGGCTCTGTCACCCTCACTGTGTAAAAGTTCTTCCCCATGTTGGTGCGGAACTTCCTGCGCTCCAACTTGCAGCCATTGCCCCTTGTCCTGTCTCCACAGACCACTGAAAAGGGGCTGGCCAATTCCCCCTGCATCCCCTGCTTAAGATATTTATAAATATTAATTAGGTCTCCCCTTAGTCTTCTCTTCTCAAGGCTGAACAGTCCCAACTTACTCAGCCTTTCCTCATAGGGGAGATGTTCCAGGCCCTTAATCATCCTTGTAGCCCTCCTCTGGACTCTCTCCAGGAGATCCCTGTCCTTTTTATCCCAGGGAGCCCAGAACTGGACACAATACTCCAGGTGGGGCCTGACCAGGGCAGAGTAGAGGGGAGGATCACCTCCTTTGACCTGCTGGCCACACTCCTCTGGATGCACCCCAGGATCCCATTGGCTCTCTTGGCCACCAGGGCACACTGCTGGCTCATGGCCAACCTGTCATCCATCAGGACCCCCAGGTCGTCCTCCACAGAGCTCTTCTCCAGCAGGTCATCCCCCAGCCTGTACTGATACAAACAGTTGTTCCTTCCCAGGTGCAAGACTCTACACTTGCTTTTGTTGAACCTCATCTGGTTTCTCCCTGCCCAGCTCTCCAGCCTGTCCAGGTCTGGCTGGATGGCAGTGCAGTGTTCCTGCATGTCAGCCACTGCTCCCAGCTTTGGATCATTGGCACTTGCTGAGGGTGGATGCTATTCCCTCATCAAGGTCATCAATGAAGATGTTAAACAGGACTGGACCCAACTCTGAGCCCTGGGGAACACCGCTAGTCGCAGGCCTCCAGTCAGATTCTGCTCCAAACATTACTTTTCTCCCTGTGCTCATTTTGCCAGGTGCTTCTCTGTGTGGCTGGGAAGGCACTTGTACCAGGACAAAGAAAAAGTTGCAGAGGTAGGAACAATTATAAGGCAAGACTGCTTTTTTTGGCAGCCATTGCTGGATTATTTAGCTCAGGGCATAAATGAAGTTTTAGCCTGCATTTCCAAACAGGCACTCAAACACAATAAATAAGCAGGGATGAGAAGATTATAGTTGCCCAGGATGAAAAGGGTTGTGTTATACAATAAACAGAAAGACACCTACATCTTGAAGGCATAAGTCATTTACTTCAATGGAGAAATATCAAGCTTTTGAGTGGAAAGGCTGGGGCAGTAAGTTGAAGCATACAGTTTTACCACAGTATTACCCAACAGACCTGTAAGTTGCCTACTTTCCCTGTACAGGATGCAAAAAACCCCAAAACAATAAACCAACAAATCTATAAGGACTGGATGACTTTAATAAACCAGCATACATTACAGATGGTATCTCCTCTCAGCAAGGATTCCAATAGGATATAAAGCAAGTTATAAATTATCTGACTTAATGTAACATCTAGAAATTAATTACATGATTTTTCCGTGGCAGCAAGAAATTAAAACACCTTTCTGTTTGCCAAAACAGTGAGATTGCTACTAAACAAACACGCTGCTAGGTTACTGGGCAACCATTAGGATACATCCAGGTAAGCTAAGAATTATTATAGGCCAAAGTAAGGTCCTTAAATATAAGCATTACATCAAGAAAATTACTCAGGGAGGGATTTTCAGCACTGCATGCAAGCAAAAAGTTTTGACAGCATCAATTTTATAATTCTTTTATATTTATGTAAAAGAACCTACAGAAACACTGCACTTCTCTTTGCTATGTTTCTTTTTATGTTAATTTTTTTCAGCATTCCCTGAGTAGCAAGGTACACTAACACCCTGGGTTTTTCAGGTTCTTGATAAATGATGAACCTGGTGACAATGGTAGGCCATGTAATGCTCTGCTAAGTATGAAAGAAAGGGACTTGCCAAAGAAGAGGAACAAATGCCAGACAGGACTGAATGAGATTAATTTGAGACACACTTAGTAACAAAGGCACAGGAGAAAGGTGAAGTGTACTGTACACATGGAAAATGAGTTTGTGAAAGTTTCATGTTACTTATTACCTTATTTCAGCTAATTCATCCTTTATTTTCTAAAACTAAATATTTCCCTCAAAATTCTTTGGATTGGCTTTACAGAGCAAGCTAAAGGAGGTGAGGTGGAGAAACACTGGAAAAAATACTATTTTGTAAACTGTTTTTTACATTATTATTAACTGTTTTACAAACTATTCTGAATCTATTTCAAAGGAATCCTATAATCTTAATCAGTGTAAGCACATGCAGAGTGAAAGTTCCTTTAGTAACACAGTTTGTTTATGTTTGTTTATGTTTGCAGAGCACTGAGTAAAATGTAAAAAAGGTTGAAACAGGAAAACTGATAATGGTTAGGTTTTCAAGTGGCTACTTGGATCTGTGGTCATTGGGAGTTCCATTATGTTTGTGTAAGGCATCATCTACTTTACAGAAAATGATAATGCCAGTACTTAATTCATCATTAAATGTGAAAAGCAAGCACTGGGACATATTTTCAAGTAACTACAAACAGTGGAAACAAGGAACTAGGTGATCAGGATTTTGAGTGGAATATAACTCAAGACCTCCAAATTTTTAGAGCAAAATCTTAAAATCTGAAATGACAAACACATAATGCTCCAATCTGAAGATCTTCAGTGATGTACTGTAGATAATTATGCAACAGAAAAATTTCCAAGCATTTGGAACCAGAGAAGTATACTGGGTTAATGAGATGAAATTGCATTCTGTACAAAATAGCATTCGTATGTCACCGTTCCCTGGAAATTGTTGTAAGGCTATCTTACACTCACAAACAACTTCATTTCCATCAGATTAAGATAGACAAGTCAGAAATACTCTGTCTGATTTCACTAATGGATTCTTATCCCTCGTGACCATTAGAACTGAAAAACTACTGTATCATGGCAAAAGAAGATTCTCTCTTCTCAAAGTGTGCTAAGTATTTATTGCAATCTATGTTTGCACTCTTCTGAAACGACATATCCAATCTCTTGTGAAGGACTCAGGAAACCTGTCTGACTTGGAGGTTTCTTTGTTAGAATGGTGCTTCTAGAATTACCACTACAATATATTTACAGCAGTGAGCCTTTCCTCACAAACAGGAAGGTCATTTTCATTGTCATGGTCTTGTTCAGAGGATTTTCTGAAGACTAAAGTAATCTAACTTTCCTTTATTTACAGTAAACATTGTCTACAGATATATCTGAACCTGCTGAGGCACAGAGTAACCAGCAAGATCTGCTGTTGATAATGCCTCTTGTTTGTCTTTCATTTTTTACAGATAAAATTCCATTTTCCATTTATTTAAATGGGATCTACACTGTAGTGAAAGAACATAGAGACTTCACTCTGGGCTAGAAGTTACTCATTGCAGATATTCATACTCACTTCCTCTTGCAACAGTGATGTTTGAATATAGCACCTCTCCCTTTTGTCATGTTTGCACTTCAAAAGTGTCCACTTAATTTTCCTCTTAAATTTTTTAACTGTTTATTAGAAAATGCTAATGTTCTTGAAGAAGATTATTCTTTGTCTGATGTCCATGACAGCAGGGTGGGGAAGCATTTCTATATTTTTAATGTAGTAAGTGTATCTTGCAGGTCTTCATGGGTAGGGCCTTTAGAAAAATGGCACAATGGATAAGGAGCAGCTACAGGAATAACATAACATTTCTACAAATGGGGCATCGACTGCTGCTTTTTATTTTTCACAGGTGTGTCATGGTGCCAGCCTAACAGAACACTCCCTTATTATTCTGTAAATTAAATGTTTATATATTCAAATCCTTTATGCATATTACCATTTATTTAAATGGTAAGTGTCCTACCACATCCACACCAACCCTCCACAAAACCAAAATTTTATACACTATTCTAAAGAGTGTTTGCAGAGAAGTTTCTGCTTCCAGGCACTGCTGCCAGCTGCTCACAATGAGATGACATACTGTTGATCATCACTGACCAGCCCGGATATTTGCAGGTCGCTTGTGATAGGAGAGGAAGGCAGTGCCATCACCAGAGTGAGTAATGAAAGAGATAAAAAAGTAATCTTGATAGGTAATCCTGTTAAGAGGGAAATTGGAAAGTATTTAAACATCCTGCTTGTAACTAACAGGCTATTCTATAGGATTAGATCTAAGATGAATACTGAGTATTCACAGACAAAGCTTTCTCTGTACAATCTTCTCTTGAGTCTCAGGTGACTTGCTTTTTTGAAGATGGTATCTCCCCCCCCCCCATTTATTCTATTTGTTATTTCATTTCAAAGGCAAAATTTATTTTCTTTTAAAAGTCAACTTAGTTAAAAATTTTCTTGAGACTCAAAATCTGACTGGAAGTTGTTTATTTCTACCAACTGTAATGAAGGCAAAGCACCTTTCCTAAGGAACCAAATCTTGAAGTGCCTGCTTGGAGCTAGGTTCTCCTTTACCCATGGGCAGAGGAAAGAAAGGCTTGGGAGTTGTCCCTGCCTTGGTTGGCTCATGCAAATGACAAATATAGTTTCAGCCCTTTTGTAGATGGGGCTGGAAAGCCTGCTTTACATGCCTGCTCTTTCCAGTGGAGTGATACAGATCTTCACTGCACTGTAAACTGTGTTTAACAGATAAGTCTCAGTGTTATATTGGAACTTTCTCAATATTTGATCTATGTTAATAAAAAATTAGTAAATATATGAGAACTGACTTTTTTTAAAGCATGATTTTTCATTCCTTACTAGCATGATTTCATGATTTAATGATTCAGTTGAAGTCTGAATGGGAAAATATGGGTTTTAGATAGTTGAATGCACCTGTCAGACATGTAATTAAACAATATAGGTAAAATTAAAGTATTTTAGAAGCAAGAGGAAAAGTCTGTTAGTTATATTAATTTGCTAGATTTTATGAGTCCTAATTACTAAAGTATTTTTTTTATTTTCACTTGTCTCTGTTAAATATATCAGTGCAAAATTGAGAACTAGAGATTACCGAGAATAAAAATATTTGCAGAATGATGGTACCAATGGCAACTGCTGGAAAATCTTATTTTGCTGCACTAAGGACTGTGTTACAAACAGAGCAGCCAGAAGGGAGAGTTTTTGGAGAGTCAGGTTGTTAGACAACAGAGTAGGGTGTGCAGCAAGAATGTGAAGAATGAAGTGAGAGCTTTTGGAAGAGAAGAGAGAGGTTGTTCCAAGTTTATAACAGGTGTAATTGATGTGATGTCAATATCCAGCGTGGATAACCATAAGCAATGTAAGTGAAAAATACTGAGGTACTGAAAATAGGAAAAAAACCCTAGAAGATGAGATTACAACATTAAGTGAAACTACTTCACATAAGAAAACACTATATAGATGACAAGTATATGGAAGAATAATTTAATTATAGATGTTACTGCTTTTCTCTTGTGTTAATAACTGAAGCATTTTTCTTCCTCTCCTTTTCTTCTACTCTGGGTTCCTTCATGCTTTGCTTCGTCTTTTTCTTCCTGTTGAACATAAAAAAAATATATTAAAAAAAAAAAATTCTAATATGTAATTGCCATGATTTTATGCTATAATGTGCTCTACATAACACCTTGTTTATATATTTACTGAAGCCCTATGTACATTTTCATTGTAAACAGAAGAAGTAGAAAATAAAGATTGGGATTGAGATATGGGTAGGTATATTGGAAACAAATGTGAGTTTCAGAAATTATGAAGCTCTGAAAGTTCCAGGTGAAAAGAATGAACGCTCTCAGCCTGCCTGAGGGAAACTAGCTGTGGGACCTGAAACTAAAAAGCCACTATAGCCTTCCACTTGGAAAGGGGAGATGCAATACAGAATCCTTTCATGAGGTTAAGTGTTAGGTTTCCTGCAGACCTGAAACAAAGAGGTATACCTGGATGAAGAGAAGAACAGTAACAGATCTTCAAAGGCATCACAGCGTGTATGTCTCTCTGATTGCAGCTTCCCTGTCCTAACATGTGCTATGCAAAGGAAGTCTTACATGTTACTGAGAAATACATAGGCAGCGAAGAAATCTTTGAGAGGGAGAATCCTTCCACATGGGAAGTGAATTTTTTAACAAGCACTTGAGGCAATATGACAACAGTCTCTGAATGTCAAAGAAAGCTCCAAAAAGGGGAGTGAGCAGCTTCAATGATATTAAAAAATTAATGTAAGTTATCTTGACCTGTAGTACAAAATAGAGTAATTAATCTACTTCTACTGTGTATTTTTAATTGAGGTCTGAAGAAAGAGTGTGTCTTTTTGGTGGTTTTTTTTTCTTCTTCTAGATCATGGAGCTACAAGAACCAAAATAAAGCAGCAAGTACAATACAAATGAAAAACAATAGGGTTAAAGATATATATATATATGTATGTATGTATGTATATATGTGTATATATATATATATATATACACATTTTATTTCATTGTGAAATGACTAATTACCAACACTCAATTTAGGATAACGATATCATCAGCAATGAATGACCTGCCAAGTCTGCTAGTTTTACAAGCCAGTAGAGATGTTTGGTACATAAGAGATCTGACACCCTTAGGGAAAATGGACACAGATGCAAAGGGTAGGAGTAAGATCAGGTTCTGATGATTACTGAAAACAATACTCCGAATCCTTGGTGATAAGGATCTCATACTAAAAGAAGACAATGCAGTGATCAGGGAGTCCCACCAGACCTTCACCGGTGGGAATACGGACCATATGAGCAATTTCTCATAACCATAATACCTTGGCTCACTGAGCTGCAAACTTATCACTCACAAATTTGGCTGGAGACAATAGCTTATTGTTAAGTTTTCTGACCAGTGTTGTCTCTTTCATAGAACAGGTGAGATTATTTTTCCAAAATGCAAGGATTGTGGCATCGTTATCATCGCCTACAGATTGTTTGACAGTGCAGTTACAGAGACTGCATGGAAAGAAATACAAATTCCTTTCTTTGGTAGCTATCAGGGAAGATAATCTGGAGCTGGCTAGTGAAAACTTTTCAATTTTTTTCTTTGCTGCCTTTATAAAAGCAGTACTCTATTTTTATATTAATGGCCAAATACTCTGTTACTGTAAATTGGCTTTGTTCCACTGAATCTGTCACTGTAAATTGGCTTCGTTCCACTGAAATCACTGACACTGTACAAAACCATTGTCCCCTGTATATAGAAGATGCCAAGAACTCTGGCAGTGTTGCTTGGTTGGTTGAGGTTGTTTGCTTTTGATCAGTGATATACATCTCCTTCCTGGCTCCCATGGCAGTAAACAGTGAACCTACACATCTCATCCTGCCCCTGAAGGCATAATCATTGAGACCAGGAGTGGGAATCAGGATCTGACTAAGTGATTGTTTGAATCACTTGCGAAGTGTTCAGCATGGTGTTTATTGCTTGACATGGCTTTTGGAATTTCTCAGGTCCTCTTTCATCAGTCTCAATTTGAGATAATTAAGCTCTGAGGAGTGGTTTAAGCTTATCAGATTTTGTTTATGTTTCAATAGCTTTTCTGGCTTTTTTTGTTCGTTTGTTTCTATTTTATAAATTACATAATATAATATATCATGTTCATTGATTTACTTAAAAGGATTAATTTTAAATGCTATTATATTCTGAGTTTACCAAATTGTTCTGTAACTTGATTAGATATAAAAATGTTAATTTTAAATAGCAAAAATAAAATTTATCAACTGTGATAGAGTAGCAAGACATCCTCATAAAACATTACAACCTCATACAGATGCTTTAAATCCTGCCAAACTGTGAACTTGGATTTACCTCTGAATTATATAAATATTTTGTTTGTCACTTTCTTTCTCTGTCTCTACTTTCTTTCTTTGTCTCTACTGCAGGAAAAAAAAATTGAAGAAGCTGCTAAAGAAATGCAAGTATCTCTATTAAAAACTTCCCAAGCACAAACTGGAAAAACTTTGAATGAATTTCCTGTTCCTCTAGTAAGCTCCTAACTAAACACGATTTTATTAGGTGTGGTGGCTTAACCCTGGCTGGAGGTCAGATGCCCACCAAAGACAATTTTCAGCTGAGCAGGGGAGAAAATATATATTGAGAGGCTTAGGAGTAGAGTTAAGGTCAGGGAGAGATGATTCTGCAATCAGTGTCACAGGCAGAACAAACTCAACATGGAATAAAAAACCATCTAATATAAAAAACACACACACCCCCTCCACAGAGTTGGATAATGAGAAGTAAAACCAAATCTTAAAACACCTCCCCTCACCTATTCCTTCTTCACGGACCCAATTTTATTCATGATTTCTTGGCCTTCTTCCCCCCAGATGTCACAGGGGGAGACATGGAGTGGGAGTTTTGATCAGTTCCTCAAGAGTTCTTCTTCTTAGCTGGTAGGGCGTAGGAAAGGGGCATTCTTCATACCCTTTCCCTGCTGCACTAAGGGGTTCTACCCACAGAAGACAATGCTCCAGGAACTTCTCCAATGTGAGTCCTTTTCCACAGAACTACTGCTTGTCACTGACTGCCCCAGTGTGGGTCCCTTCCACGGGACACAGACCTTCAGGACAAGACTGCTCCAGCCTGGTCTCCACAGAGTCACAAGTCCCACCAGCAAACCTCCTCTGGTGTGGACCACCTCTATCCATGGGTCCTGCCAGGAGCTTGCCCTACATGGGTTTCCCACCAGGTCACAGAGTCCTTCATAGGTCTTCACCTGCTCCAGTGTGGCGTAAAGTGGAATGTTTACTCCCCATCACATTCCATGGGCTGCAGAGGGACCAGCTGCTTCAGCACGGTCTTTTCCTTTTGTTTTCTTTTTTTTGCTCATCTTCTTTCTGGTCCCTGGAGTGCAGCTGACCTTGCTGTCTGCACAGTTCCTTCCACCTTCTCACTCCCTCCTCTGGTGGCAAAA
Source organism: Hypotaenidia okinawae (assembly GCA_027925045.1). Taxonomy (NCBI): domain Eukaryota; kingdom Metazoa; phylum Chordata; class Aves; order Gruiformes; family Rallidae; genus Hypotaenidia; species Hypotaenidia okinawae. Next base: position 16,902,331 of record BSDF01000005.1, on the reverse strand, counting down.
AGCAGCTGCTTGCGGTTTTTTTCTCCTAAATGTGGCTCCCAGAGGTGCTGCGACTCTCACTGATGGGCTCGGCCTTGGTCAGCAACGGGTCAGCGGCAGGTCAGCAGCAGAACTAGGGGAAGCTTCTAGCTGCTTCTTGCAGAAGCCACCCTTCCAGCGCCCCTTTCCCCCTCCCCCCAGAACCTTGCCATGAAAACACACAGCATTATGATACATGACTCCAATGGCATTCATGATGAAGGATGGAAAACTCTGGATCTTAACTAGCTTCAAACCAAAGATATAAGAAAATGAATTAGTCAATTAATCTTAAAGATGTTACAGAGATTCTAAACCTCCTATTAGAGCATGGCTACTCTATCAACATTTTTCAAGGGAGATGCAGAAGAGAAAAAACAGCAACTAATTTACTAGGATTATAGCTATATGGAAGATTTATTGCTGTAAAGTGAATCATACAGGAGAAAATTTCAGAAGTAGAGCTTGGAAACGGACCTGTCTTCATACACTCACTGATATAATTGGATGTCAAAATGTCCTTTAGACCTTCTAGAAAAAAATGGAGACCAATTTTTTATTAAATATCAGAAAAAGAAACTATGAAAACTATGAAAGTAAACACTAATACTAGATTAACAGTAAATTGAATATTTGGAAAAAAAATCTTCAGTTTTTCTGGAGAATCTGATCAAACAGAATATGAATATCTGAAATACATTAAGAAATATTAAAACTATTCAGTTTGGAATAATTCAAATTATTGTAAGTGTAGTTCCATAATATTTGCTTTACTATGTTAGCCACAGACCGCATTCTGTACCCAAATCCAATATAACTTTATATTTAAAAAAAAATTTAACTCTGGAGGAACTAAAATAAAATGTTACTGAGTTAACGGAGATTACATTGTCCATGAGTTTCAGTTTAAATCTTCCTTTCTTCATTTATTAGAATTTTTCTGTAACTTCAATGACTCATACAGTATTTTTTATGCATAGATCTTAGAGGATGAATAAAATTATCTAATATAATTAATTACATGGAAGATATGCAAATACAAATCACTGGGCTTATTCTAACAGTCTCTTTGGCCTTAAAAATCTTGGGATGTTTGTACTTAGTTTGCAAATGAAGATACAGAGGATGGCAATGAGTCAGCAGAGTGAGATGCAGTAAGGCAGGGCAGAGATGACATGGCCCCTTTTCTGTACCAAACACCCTCTCAAGCCCTTGCTGAATTTTAATAGAAATCAACAACTCTAACAAAACTTAAAGATTAGGGCCTCTGAGTGACACAGGCAAAATCAGAAGACCTTCTTCTATTTAGTGAACTAATAACTCTGAAGCTGATAAGCAGCACTTCCTGCAGTCAATTGTGTCAAAGTCCCTTTTGACAACATTTGATTTGCAGGTTAGTAACTTGGAAGACAGTAGATACTCCGAAGCTACTGCAGTTAATGGATCAATAGAAGTGTTGTTTACGGACAGTCTATAATAGATAGGCAAGAGATCTTTTTATTTGTTGTGCTGAAGGTGATTGCATCACTGACTTATAAAGTCCTCTATCTGTGACAAGCTATCCAGCCAATCACAGGCAGCTGAAGCATAATTTTGCTGTTGTCCATGTATGCATGTGTATTATACAGACTGTATAGTGTTCACTTGTAAAGATAAGTCCTGGTATCATCCCATGCTCTGGACAACCATTCACATGCAGATGGTCCCTTCTTCCATTATTTTGCTGATTCTGATTGAGGAGATCCATGCTGCTCCTTGTGGCAGCTACCATGCATCACTCAAAATTCATTCAAAATACTTGATGACTAAAGGTGATAGTTCAGGTTTCCCAGGTGCTCCTGGTATGAAGAGTGAGGTACCAAAGTTCAGATTGTCAAATATGGTCAGGTGGTTTTATGTGTGGAGAGGACTCTCTTTTCCTCTTCATCTTTCTGCTCAGTACTGAAAATGTACAGGTGAATTTTTAAAAAATATTTTATTTTATTTTATTTTATTCTGTAGGTACCTAGAACAGATACTAGCAGTCAAAAAAAATTGTCTTGCAGAATAATAAAAGCAAACCGCTACATACTAAAACCGAATTTCTTCAAGAGATCCTAAAAGATACACAATTAAAGTAATTTCCACATTTTATCATCCTGTAATTTGAAAATATCTTCGCTTAATAATATTGTATTTTTTTTTCCTTTGTTTAAGGAATGGGTACAGAAATTTAAATATAGATTTGCCCTTTTCTAAGGTCAAAGAAAAGATTGGTCTTCCTCAACAGTTCTTGCCCCAGTATCTGTAAAAGATGATTTCCTGAGGTACAATGAGAAGACTTTCACTGAGTTTAGATGTTAACAAAGCCTGTTAGTCAATTTAAAAGCTCATATTGTAAGAGTAGGTCTTTTGCAGAGGATAAATAAATAACAACATCCTTTTGTGTATGAATAGAAGATGAAATATCTTAAAGTACTGTCTGACCTTACTTGCATGTACGTTAATGACAGATGAGTGGTCTGTTTAGACTGTTCCTAAGGCTACATATACCAGAACTTCAACACTGAAGGAAAGAGGAAATCTTTGTAGCACACACAACCAGTTGAAAAACTAATACAACTTATGCTCCTTGTAAACCCTTGCCTAGTAAACATTCAGTTCTCTCCTTTGTGGATTTATCTCTTAAAATTAATTCAGTGCAAAATCACCTGAAGTTATTCAGTCCAGATGTCAGAAGTATAGGGAAATGAGGGGACTCTGTAACGAGAGGAGTAGCCTACAAGAGATGCCAAGAGATGTGGAAACAATTAATGCCACTTGTGATTTGAGAAATTGCTTACATCTAAGAGAATATTGCAGTGAAATCAATCATTAACAGGACCAGAAAATTATGCCTGTCAATTGTAGGACATTTTTCTGCAAACTAGTGGCAACACTATAGTCGTGTTCGGCCTGTACTTCATCCCTGTTGTGCCTCCTTAGTTAAGTCATGCTTAGCAAAGAGATTTTCATCTTGCCAATTACAGCCAATCTCTGTGCTTTCTGAAGAGAGCAAACGGTCTGTATTTCACTTGCCTTGCAGCATGAACACTTTGGTCTGTCACAGACCATTCCCAGGCAGAGATGATCCACAAGCTGCCATAGAACAGTCTCTTTGGAGATACTTGACTGAGAAAAGAACCATCCTGCTAATTCACTATAGAAGCCTGACTGTCTCAGAAGCATAATGGATAGACTGTCCCTGAAGCATAGACAGAAAGGTCAGAAATGAAGCCAACCTGTCAAACCTGAGGTATAGTCAAGTTCAGACTGCAGTTTATGATTTTTTATTACGTAACTTAGCAATGAAAACAAAAGAGGAAAGGGAGGACATGTACAAAATAGCCAGTGAGAGAATATTAGAATCAGGGAAAAGGGATCTTGCTGGCTAGGCAGCATCTGGAAAATAGATTATAGAATCATAGAATCATAGACTTGTAGGGGTTGGAAGGGACCTCGAGAGATCATCGGGTCCAACCCCCCTGCCAAAGCAGCTCCCTAGCTTATATTGCACAGATAGGCGTCCAGAGGGGTTTTGAATCTCTCCAGAGAAGGAGACTCCACCACCTCCCTGGGCAGCCTGTCCCAGGCTCTGTCACCCTCACTGTGTAAAAGTTCTTCCACATGTTGGTGCGGAACTTCCTGTGCTCCAACTTGCAGCCATTGCCCCTTGTCCTGTCTCCACAGACCACTGAAAAGGGGCTGGCCAATTCCCCCTGCATCCCCTGCTTAAGATATTTATAAATATTAATTAGGTCCCCCCTTAGTCTTCTCTTCTCAAGGCTGAACAGTCCCAACTTACTCAGCCTTTCCTCACAGGGCAGATGTTCCAGGCCCTTAATCATCCTTGTAGCCCTCCTCTGGACTCTCTCCAGGAGATCCCTGTCCTTTTTATCCCAGGGAGCCCAGAACTGGACACAATACTCCAGGTGGGGCCTGACCAGGGCAGAGTAGAGGGGGAGGATCACCTCCTTTGACCTGCTGGCCACACTCCTCTGGATGCACCCCAGGATCCCATTGGCTCTCTTAGCCATACTGCTGGCTCATGGCCAACCTGTCATCCACCAGGTCCCCCAGGTCCTTCTCCACAGAGCCCTTCTCCAGCAGGTCATCCCCCAGCCTGTACTGATACAAACAGTTGTTCCTTCCCAGGTGCAAGACTCTACACTTGCTTTTGTTGAACCTCATCTGGTTTCTCCCTGCCCAGCTCTCCAGCCTGTCCAGGTCTGGCTGGATGGCAGTGCAGTGTTCCTGCATGTCAGCCACTGCTCCCAGCTTTGGATCATTGGCACTTGCTGAGGGTGGATGCTATTCCCTCATCAAGGTCATCAATGAAGATGTTAAACAGGACTGGACCCAACTCCGAGTCCTGGGGAACACTGCTAGTCACAGGCCTCCAGACAGACTCTGCTCCACTGATCACAACCCTCTGAGCTCGGCCTGACAGCCAATTCTCAACCCACCTCACTGTCCACTCATCTATCCCATGCTCTCTCAGCTTTGTTATCAGGATGGGAGACAGTATCAAAAGCCTTGCTAAGTCAAGGTAGATGACATCCACTGATCTCCCTCCATCTACCCAGCTGGTGATGAGATCGTAGAAGGCTATGAGGTTGGTCAAGCCCGATCTCCCCTTGGTGAATCCATGATGACTATTCCTCATGACCTTCTTCTCTTCCAATTGCTTGGAGATGGCATCCAGAACAAGCTGTTCCATTACCTTTCCAGGGACTGGGGTGAGGCTGACTGGCCTATAGTTGCTAGGATCCTCCTTCCTGCCCTTTTTAAAGACAGGAGTGACATTGGCTATCCTCCAGTCTTCAGGCACTTCTCCTGTCCTCCAAGGCCTGTTGAAGATGACAGAGAGCGGCTCAGCAATCACCTCCGCCAGCTCCCTCAGCACACGTGGATGTATCCCATCAGGCCCATGGATTTGTGTGCATTGATCCCTTTGAGACACTCCTGGACCACCCCCACCTCAACCAGAGGGAAGGTCTTCATTTCCCAAGCACTCCTACTTTCATCCAGTGTATGAAGGTCCCGTGGGCCCTTGAAGTGAAGACCAAAGCAAAGAAGGCATTCAGTATCTCCACCTTTTCAGCATCCCCCGTTACCAGGACATCCATCTTGTTCAGCAAGGGACCTACATTATCCCTGGTCATCCTCTTACTATTCACATGTCTAAAAAAACCCTTTTTATTGTCCTTTATGTCCCTTGCCAGTTTCATTTCCAAGAGGGCTTTAGCCCACTTTTGATCTTTATCCTTTACACAAAAGCATCTGTGTTGTCACTGTCCGTATTTGTACCTGCAAGTACCACAGCTGTTTACACAGTTACTGATTTATAGTTACTGTATTGATGTATGTAAAAGCAGCATGGACAACTTGAGAGAACTAGAGCTCTTGATTTTTCTCTAAGACAGGTAAAAATTATACTAAGCCATCAATTTCTGAGGGTTCTTCTGTAGGAAGAAGAAATGTAGGGCACTTGGATTTTTTCCTAAGGCTTATTTTTCATTAATTCTAATCTACTTCTGAAGGTCTTGCTCCTACAATGCTAGTGTTGCTAAATAGCTTGATAATTGCTATAAAATACGAGTCCAGCCAACTGAATTCACATCTATGCCTTCGAGAAGGACCTTTTACATTTCTATAAATAAGATTGCTTCTGTTGATTTGGTCGTTTTTAGTTGATGTTGTTGGTTTTGTTTTTCACTTTGATAGTGTATTTTAGTGACACACTCTTTTATCTCCAACCTCTGCCTTTTCTTACTTGGTTTGTATTTGATGGAGGAGAGCAATATTCTAGGCTGTGCTGGGTCACTAGCATAGGTACAATCATGGTAACTTTATAAACTAAAGACTTTAGAGAGAAGAAAAACAAGCCTACAAGTCAATCACAGAGAAGGTGGCAAAGCTAGCAAACCTGCCAGGATCAAAGTGGATTAGGGAATCTGGGTAACCAGGGTCTTTTAATTCGAAGAAGGAAAAACAGTTCAATGACAGAATGTCCTTCACTAAGGAAGAGGTGTCATTCAAACAGTGAAGTTAGTTTAAATGTTCCAACCACAATTTAATATTCCAACCACATTACACAGCCAAAAACTGTGCCTGGATAGGGAAATGGTAGAAGTTGGTTAGCACCTAGAAGATCTATACACTGACTGCTTCTATGCCAGAACATGTGGAAATAGTGTATTATCCTGGTCTCTTCACTGTGTTGAAACCCAGGCTTGGTAGATTTCCAACCATAGAGAAGTTTCTGCTTTGGTCAAGTGAATATGGACCTCAGGGCCAGGAGAGGGAATCTAATACATCATCCACTGTGGTATTTTTAAGTTCAGCAACTGGACTTTTGTGAGACTTGACTTGTATTTTAAAACATATTGAGATTAATGTGAACTCTTAGTATCTAAAATAACCTGTTTAGACACTCATAGTGTCTAAACCAGCATATATAAGTGTGCATAAGACCTTAGATACTTTCCAGTATAGTAGAAAAGCAGAATTCTATGATTCTATGCATTTGTTCCATTACTGATGGTTGAGTGACAGCGCAGACAAGTTGTGGTAAGATAGGACACCACAGGCTGACATTAACGGAGAGTAGTAATACAAATGTACCTCTACTAGGTGTGTTTGACATTGCAGAATTGTAATGTAATATTGCTCTACAGAGTACTAGACATCATGTTCAGTACGTGGGATCCATCTGTGAATGACAAACAAAAACCTAACAAGGCAGGACTGCGGTCTCCTATACAACATAGCTCAGACTTGCCTGCTGGCAAGAAGGTAAAATTTGTGGAATTTATCTGCCTTTCTTTGCCTAGTAAGTCTTTTCCTAATACACATTCACAGCATGACTACACTTTGAACTTCAAATGCAAATTCAGACGTTCAGTATTTGATCACAGAATCACGGAGTCACTAAGTTGGAAAAGACCTTTGAGATCATTCTGTCCAACCATACCTGTCCTCTACTAAACCATATTCCTGAGCACCTCATCTACCCATCTTTTGAATACATCCAGGGCTGGTGACTCCACCACCTCCCTGGGCAGTCTATTACACTGCCTGATAAGCCTTTTGGTTAAGAGCTTTTTCCTAATGCCTAATGTGAACCTGCCCTCGGGCAGCTTGAGGCCATTCCCCGTGACAGCTACCTCTCTGCAAACTCTTTTCAGGTATTTGTAGGCAGTGATAAGGCCTCCTTCTCTTCTCCAAGCTAAACAGCTCCACAAAGGAGTGGCTCCCTCAGCCACTCCTTGTAAGATTTTTCTCCAGCCCCTTCACCAGCTTAGTTGCCTTTCTCTGGACACACTCCAGTACCTCTAGTGAGGGGGCCAAAACTGAACTCAGTATTCAAGGTGTAGCCTCACCAATGCACAATCACTTCCCTGGGCCTGCTGGCCACTCCGTTTCTGATACGAGCCAAGATACCACTGGCCTTCTTGGCCACCTGGGCATGCTGCTGGCTCATATTCAATTGGCAGTCACCCCCAGTTCCTTCTCTGCCTGACAGCTCTCCAGCCACTCTTCCCCAAGCCTGTAGTGCTGCACAGGGTTGCTATGTTCCAGGTTCAGGACTCTGCACTTGGTCTTGTTGAACCTCATTCCATTGGTCTCAGCCATAGGTCCAGCCTGTCCATATCCCTCTGAAGAGCCTCTGAACCCTCAGGCAGATCAACACTTCTTCCCAGGTTACTGTCATCTGCAAATTTATCAGGGAACACTTGATCCCTTCATCCAGGTCATTGATAAAGACATTGGACAGAGCTGGACCCAGGGCTGAGCCCTGGGGAACACCACTTGTGACCGGCATCTGGCTGGATTTTGCTGTTTACAACAATTCTTTGAGCCCAGCCAGCCAGCCAGTTTTTCACCCAGCAGAGGGTCCACCTGTCCAGGCCAGTGGCAGCCAGTTTCTCAATCAAAATACTGTGAGAAATCCTGTCAAAGGCTTTACTGAAGTCCAAAAAAAATATTAAAAATTATATTAAATGCCCAAAGTGGGGCTTCTCAGCTCTCTTAACTTGTGGAGTCCACCATATATTTTTGTTTTGTTCAGTGGATGTTGTCAAGACACCTGAGTGTTAACAGTAATCTACATCTAATTGCCAATTTTTGTTCCTTATCATCTCTAGAAGAAATATTTCTATTCTCCCTCAATCCTTTCTTCTTTGCTGTGGGATTTAAGCAAGTACAGGTGAAAATAAAGGCTGTCATCTACAACTACCAAAGTCATATAGCTCTTGTTGGCACTGTAGAAAAATAGCCATTAAAATGTTCATAAGTGTAAAAAACAAAAAATATATGCTAATTTGGCACATGGAGCATTTGCAACATCTTTGTAATGGCTTCAAAATATCTTTACTCTGTATGACAAACTATCTTTATGAAAACCAAACATTTAAATTAGTGTATACTCTAAGTAAGCTTGGCCATGTTTCTGAACCTGATTAAAGCTCAATATTTTCCTTCCCAGCTCTAAATCAAAAATCTGTTAAAAAAAAAAGATGGGCTACCACACATCACATGAGTTTTCAAACATCATTTACTTTAGAAATTCTAGGACCACAGACAAATCCCTTCCATACTTTTTCCCTGTCTCTCACTCTCACACACACTACATATCCTTTTCTGTTGCATTTTACATGTCTTTTCTTTACTTACAGCTACATTTTTCCTTCACATTATGAAGACATGGTGTGGTTTTGTGTGGCAAGGTCTTGCAAGGTGGCTTCTGCAAGAAGCTGCTAGAGGTTTCCCTTAGGTCTGACAGAGCAAACACCAGTTAGCTCAAGAATAGACCCACCGCTGACCAAGGACAAGTCCATCAGCGACTGACGTACGGAAATCGACTCTATAACTGGAAAGTTATAAAGTAGGTATGTTTATTGCGCGCAGATGCACGGGGGATCTTTCCTCCACAAGCCTGACCCCCGAAGCAGCAGACCAATCTTACATTTATACAATAAAACAATGAATATTCAATCAACGCCTATACATATTAAGTACCTGAACCCGCCTACTCTCGCTTCTCATGCTAATTAGCTTATCAGTCCTTGGCGCTTGTGCAGATCCTTGTAAGGGTCGCAGACAGGGGTCTCTGGGAGGAAGGCTGTATGTCTTCCTCATGATGTACTTTCACCTCTTGCCTGGAATGCAAGGATCTTTCAAGCTTGCAGTGCCTCTATCAGTCTGTGCTAATTGATGTCCTTGTGAGGGGCCCATGGACGTATTTCAGCCCTCTGTTTTCCTTTGTCGAAGAGATAGGCGACGCGCCTCGGCTCTGCTCGCCCGAGGGAGCAGCCGTGGGGTGATACCATTCTGTCCTCGAATTCTTGCCTTTTACCTTTTCCTCGAGTTAGCATGAAGTTATCACAGGCCCTCTGCTAGGAGAGAAAAACAGACTTGTCTTGCCCCCCACCCCGAGACCATTCTACATGATCATCTAACTAAATTTCAAGCTCTATGCTATACCTGCTCCTATACCTGTACCTCATGACGATCATAGCACCTCTGTGATAACATATTTAAGAAGGAAAAAAACCTGCAAGTGGCCAAACTTTGCTGCCAGAGAAAGGAGTGAGATATAAGAACCTTTGCAGAGACCAAGGTCAGTGAAGAAGGGGGGAAGGAGGCACTCCTGGTGCCAAAGAAAAGATTCCCTGCAGCCCATGGAGAAACCCATGGTGAAGCAGGTTGTCCCCCTGCAGCCCATGGAAGATGATGGGAAATAAACATTCCACTTGCAAGCCATGGAGGATCCCATGCTGAAGCATGTGGAGATACATGAAGGACACTGTGACCTGGTGGGAATCCCACCCAGGAGCAAGCTCCTGGCAGGACCTGCAGCCCACGGAGAGAGAGGCCAATGCCAGAGCAGGTTTGCTGGTGGGACTTGTGACTCTGTGGGGAACCAGGCTGGAGCAGTCTTGTCCTGAAGGTCTGTGTCCCATGGAAGGGGCCCACACTGGGGCAGTTGGTGAAGAACTGAAGCCCTGTGGAAAGGACTAACTTTGGAGAAGTCCATGGAAGACTGTCTCCCATGGGTGGGACCCCAAGGTACAGCAGGGGAAGGGTGTGAGGAATTCCCCCTGGCTAAGAAGAAAAACAATTCATGAGGAACTGACTGAAGCCGGGTTCTCTCAGTCCCTGCCACTCCCCATGCCACAATGGGGGGAGGAGGGAGAGAAATCATGAATAAAGTTGGGTCCGTGAAGAAGGGGTGGGAGGAGTGTTTTAAGATCTGGCTGTACTTCTCATCCCACTCTGGATTCACTGTGTGTGTAGTAGAGTGTAATAAATTAGATGTTTTCTTTTTTTTTTTTTTAAATTCCGTGTTGAGTCTGTTCTGCCCGTGACACTGACTGTGGAATGATCTCTCCCTGTCCTCATCTCGACCCCCAAGCCTCTCAAAGTATATATATATATACTTTCTCCCCTGTCCAGCTGAAAAGGGGAGTGATAGAGCAACTGTGGTGGGCATCTAGTCTCCAGCCAGGGTCAAACCACTACAAACCATAATCCAGGATTCTATTTAGCTCAGCATTTTCTTATTAAAAATATTAATTAATGAAATGTTTTCAAAACTAATTTAGATTGGGGAAATCTGATTGTTTTTATTTTATTGCAGCCATGGAAATGTTCTGGAAACATTTATAAGAAAAGCTCCTGAGCTTGCAGGCATGTAGAAGGCAATACTATCGGAAATACAAAGTGCGGAGGCTTGCTATGGTTATGAAAAATAACAAAGAGATATACTCTTACACTGCAGAGCTCAAACCTATTCCATCAGACAAGTTCTGCTAGAAAATGTGTAGTTCTAAATGCAATGCTGGGCTGGACCATTTTTTCATTCCTCCGTGTTTTTTTTTACATAAAGTTCTGAACAGAAACATCTACAGAGAAGGAAGACCTATGTGACAGATTCCACACAGACACAGACAGATTCCACACTTTGCCTAGAAGTCACATTCAGTATCATCTCTTCCTAGTTCCCATTACAGTCAAATCATTCATGATTACAACACAACTCTGCGTCATGGAGTTCTAAGGCAAGGACTGCGAGAGATATTTTAGAGGAAAGAAGAGGTACAGTCTGGTTATCCAAGGTTAAGTTAAATTGACAGCGTGTGAGATCCTTAAAAATGCTGTTCTTAGCTCTTACTCAAATAGGGTTTAGGATTAGTCCCCCAAGAGATGTGGCTATTCTGCCAAGACTACAAGAAGAGATTAGGAGAGGGGAATAACAGGGGCATTTAAACACTAACTGGTCCTTTAAGCAAAGGAGTTTAAATCTGTGTTACCTCTTCCTTGGGGCTAGGTATAGAATATTTGCAGATTTAAAATACTAGTTTTAAAGAGAATGGATTTCAAAATTATACATGTATCTTTTTAAGAATTAGGTTCCTAAGTGAAAAAACAGCTGAGATCTTGTGTATTCCTGTTCCTTCTATTTGTACTTTGAGTTCATTTATTGTATTTCTTCTGAACAGTTCTCTGGTTTGAAGTGTGGTTCAGAGAGTACACGAACTCAAGCCTGAGCTACCTAAGCAGTCATACTAACTGCTGTGGGACAAGCATAGGTAACCTCTGGTTGGAACCAGGAGTACTTAGTGTTTGCATGTGGCTCTAAGTGTTGGCTAATATTCCTTTGCTGCTGTCTCTGCCACTGTTCTGTTACTAACGTAATCTGCCTTGGTGGCATTCTCCACTATTCATACTGGTAATGTGACTCAAACTCTAACTACTGCAAGGCTGACTTTTGGGAAGAGCTGTTCTTGCATGCAACAGAATCATGCCTGTATTTATATCTAGTAAATCCTGTACCTTTTTGATTGAGTTTTCCCTTCAGGTGAGAGACTACTTACACAGAAAGAATGGACAACAACAGAAAGTCTGTACACCTTTTATAAATTAATGGCCTACTGCTTGTATCCTTACTTAGCCCTACCTAGGTGTCCAGGCCTTAGAAAAGCTAACACATAGTTGAGGAAAATTGAGTGCTTCAGGTTAAGATACTGTAGAGAGTATTACAGATTTCTCCTCCAAACAGACTTAAAAAATTAATGAAAAGCAGCTCATGTCAAATTTGATTAATGTAAAAGCAACAACACTTGAAAGGGACATCTATTCTACCCTATTGGGTTATAAAAGGATTCCAATCTAATTTAACTGTCCAATACTGCACCCCAGAGGTAACAGAGCATTGCCAACTTTCTAACAAAGTGTAATGGTTCAGTGTAGTTTTGGCCTTCGGTGCTCACTTTAAGCATGATCTAAGACAATTCTGACCTTTCATAGCCACACTATGCTTTGCCATTGAATATCTTGGTTTTGCATTTGAGAATTAGTGTCAGTAGTGCACTCTGTCCAGGTCAAAGGACTTAGCTGCTGCAAGTGCCACTGTATTGCTAGTGGCACTTGCTGGTGCCTGGTGGAAAAAGTGAGAAAGAACTGAACTGAACTGAACTGAATTCGACTGAAATCTGAAAGAAGCCTGCAGCCTAGAACATAGGTCAGGTTCTTCTCTTGAGTTGCAGCAAGTTTTGCTTGTGGTGGTGGGTAGCCTTTCAGTGACAGATGCGTTCTCCAGACACAGCAATGCAGCTTGTGCATGATACAGTGTGTGCAAGTTTTGTGCTAATCTGCCAAAGCCTCGGAAGACGCTGAGTGGCATATGACCCCTGTAGAAGCTGACTGCACATGTGCTGCCTCCACGCATGACTGGAACATAGAGTGTGCACTTACCAACTAATGGCTAAGCAGAACCTCCTGAGGGATGCGAATTCAGCTTGTGCGGAAAGGCACTCGCGGATCACAACACGTTAAACACAGCACAGCAGTATGCAAAACTCTGACTTCTCAGGGTAACTGAGAGCCCAGTAGGCACTGCTTCAATTAGAACTGGACTCTCTCAGTGACAGGGAAATAAGACTTCCAGGTGAAAACACTGCTTTTAGTTGTAAATGTTGTCTGGGGAGCAGACTGGGTGGTTGCAGTTGTGGATTTCTGTTCCTAAATGGTGTGGCTTTGGCTAAAGCAGATCCTGTCCTTACATTTTCCCAGATGCTTTCCCACCTTTTGGAAAATGCTTGCTTTAGATTGGAGGTAGAATCTAAAAGCAAATCATCAGCACTGCTGCAATTGTGTTGCCTTCTGAGCTCTCTTCTGATTCTTTCTGGTGGGTATACTTCCATTATACAAAGCTTCAAGCCATTTTCATTATCAGTCTGTCTTTCTTTTTGATTGACAAATTATTTTCTAGAAATTCCTCTCTGTCTGTACAAAATAAGCACTTACTATATCTGATGTTTATAAAATTATTTTACCAGGCTTTGGGGACCCTGTAAACCCGTGAAGGGAATGTGCCTTCTCTCCTCATCATATCATACCATTCCTGTGTCTTATATTGTTCATTTTATACTGCATACTCACAATTTTCAGTGAGGGATCCCATCCAGATCTTTTGGCTTTCTTAGTTATATGAGTATAAATGTTACCATACTGAAACCAGGGAGAGTTTAATTTTTGTAATAGTTTTCATATGTGGGAAAGTAGTCAGTTCCTTTTGGAACTAAGCTGTCTCAAAATTTGAAGAACTAAGTGCAGCTTTTGTTCATAAGGTGGTACCCCCATGGTTTCAACAGGAGGAGCCTAGAACTTCCTATTGATATAGGTCTTGAGGTAAAGACCTTCCTTTCCTTGTTTGACCTGGATGATCTTAAATGGATGTCAAGACTGTCTAGATACTGGTTCTGTATAAGATCTTATTTTCTGGATTATGGTAATTCCATCATTCTTAGAAGCACCCTCATACAAGCATACCTCCATTTTGATCAGTAATTTAATCTGTTCCATATCAGCTTCCTTAAGTTTAACTGAGTAGTCAGCTCATGTACACAATTGGAAGAAATTCTGTATAGAAGTTTCCTGCCAGCAGTAGTAAAGGCATCAGTCACTGTTGTACATGAAATTAACAGCAGATCGCCCTTAGTTACAGACAGCTGGACACCTTTTTCTGCCTGAAAATATACTAAAAGATCATATTTGTCTTTTCTTCTAGATCCACAGTATCCTACACCTCCTCAGAGTACAAATTCTGCGAGTTGGAAGAACAGGAATTATTGCTGTTCTCTTTTTGTCATTTTCTGCAGAATGACTCCTCTCACATGTTCCTTAGTATTTTATCTGTTGTACAATACAGTCTCCTTTCCTCCCCTGTGTAATCAGAATGATGGAAAATTTGAATAAGTAAGACAGTGTATTCTGAGTTTTGCAGAAGAGTTTTTAACGTGCAAGAGAGTTGCACTTGGAGGTCACTGCTCCCTCCTGAAGTGCCTTGTAAAATCAACCTTATTGCATTGCCCTCTGGTGGTGTGAATCGGAGGCTTAAAATACTTTCTAAGTAGCGAGGAAAGAACATTGGCCCAGGGAATTAGAGCAAATTCGGTTAATGCAGCAGTGATACTATAGTCCAGTATCGGTGTGAAAGGAAACAGCATTTTCTGGTCGAACACATCATCATTCAACTGACAGAAATTGGTTTGATTGGAACAATAAAAAAATAATTTTTAAATAAGCAGCTGTCATTTTTCCAAAAGGATAATTTGCTCCAAAAGTTTTCAATATGATGATTTACAAGAGATAATTTAATTTTAAAGACTAAGAAAAGCAAAGTAGTCATTCTTACTGAAAAGCATAAAAAACATGCTTACAATAAAACATGAATAGAATTAATGAGGAGAGTGCTATTTGTATAAAGGGCTAGAAATTGCAATAATCTATCGCAGATAGATTTCCATTGCAGAGTTCACTATATGTTTGCATACAGAACTCACTATATAGATTATGACTCCAAGGTTAGTATTTTAAGTCGTTTTATTTTACCCAGAACCCTTTTTTCTCACATGTACCTTTCTAAAATGCATGAACAGAAATACATAATGAACAACCAACAATATTGTGACACATTCTTTACCAAATTATGGTCCCTTACCATGTCATGAAGCCCCCCCAAATAATCTAAGTTCTACACAAATGTCTAAATATCATGCAGCCCTACCTTGAGCAGATCACCTGCATTAATATGTGATAAAACAAAGTGGAATTTTCTACTAATTATTCAATCTGTAAGTTTTACTTTGTAGTTGTGTTCAAATTACTTGGCATGAGTTTGCTATCATTGTCACTGGCTCTGTATCTTTTTCAGTTGGTTACTAACTTTCTGTAAAAGAAAGGAACCACCACCACCACCAAGTGGTGTGGCATAGCATGCCCACAACACATAGCTGAACAAAACCCCTCTGCTTCTCTCTCTTTCTCCCTGCCTGCCCCCAAGAAGAAGAGATTTCATGGTGTACAGACAAAGCAGCCAGTGTAGGCCATGCTGTCTTGTCATGTGTTAGGAGAGCTAAGAGCTCGCATGAGAGCAGACCATGATTATGTGTGACTGGAGTAATCCTGGGTATGGATACTTAGCAGTTAACAGGCCTTCTTATAACATGTTTCTTTCTTGCTTATGGTACTAAAGGAAAAATTGTCACCGGCCACTGTGCAGGAATTCTCAGGAAAGACAGGTGAGCCTGTCAAGCTCCTGCTCTGGATGGAGGGATGCGATGCAGGGGCTCCCACCTCTTCTCTGCCTACTGTGTGCTTCTCTGCTCAGTGCTTCTCTGCTTCAGTGCTGCACTGCTCTTTGTTCCCCTACAGCTTCTGTCAGGGCTGTGAGCTGCAGACCTGTAGCCAGTACAGGGCTTCCTGCGATGAGCAGCCTCAGGGATTGTAATGTCCAAAGTCAGTAGAGGTCATTGTGCCTTCTAGAGTACTTCCAGTTATGTCTTCAAAGGTCAAAACTCTGATGTTAACAGAAATAGTCATAAAGTTGTTATATATTTTTGGGAGACAAAAAGACAAGAATGTTTACATTCCTTGTTATTGCTTCACTCTTGCAAAGCAACTTCTTTCTACATGTTTCTGCTACACTGATAGATGTAATTCCAAAGTATAGCCGAGGTAGGCAGAGGAAACCAGCAATTTTGCATCAGATATGATTGGATAAAAAATTTATTCTAGTATTTGTCATAAAGGCAAGCTTTTTGGAAGACTGTCTTTAAGACTGTTGGGTTCATTTGGGCCAAATCTGAAGCTTTGTCCTAGACCCTACAGCACCTTCCAAGCAGGAAGCATTTAAACTCTTACTGGAAAGAGCCCAGCAACTGAATTATATTATTGCACAAGAAGATCAAGTAAAGATTATTTATTTGAAGTAATAAGTTCAATAAGTAGACCAAAATAAACAATTCTCCCAGTGGCAGACATTAATCTTTCTTAACAATTGTCTTCTGCTACCTCTGTCTCTTTTGGTTCCTGAAGACCAGGACCACTGCTACGATTGGGCTTAAAGCCAACAGGAAATTTCCATTGTATCACAGCTGGGTTTGTTCTTCTCACCTGTCTTCTTGTCTCTCTGCTCTCCTTCCCCTGCTCTTCCTTATTTTTAGTGAGCTTTGCTTGGTCTGCTGCAAACTCGAAGTCTCACTAACTGCAGAGGAGTGGAGCCTAACCCAGGTCTAGCCTGAGAGTTCAAAGTTCCTAAAAAGTTGCTAATGCCAGCTGACCTCCCTCTGACTCCTGTAGTATGAATATATTACTCTGTGTCTTTTTTCAGCCCAAGTGTCCCAGGATTTACCACAGCATGTGGTTAGTCTTCCCTGTGTGCAGGGGGATTGTCGTTATCAGTGATAAGTGGCAGGACCCTCCAACTAGAAAGACCAATAAAACAAGTAGATTTGCATTGCTGATACTCCTATACCCTTTTTTTTTTTTTTTTGATATGGCTCTTGCATTGGATTTGGGTAAGAAAACCTTTATATACTGGTATTCACTTACCACATTTTGGCACCATGGAAGGGCATTTAATTTCATCAGCAGATGAACAAGGAAAGAACTATGTGGGCTTTTCCACAAAAGACACCGTAGATGTAGTGAGGTGCAGGCACTGGGAGTGAGGTTTGCCCATTTTCCTTCCTTACACCATGTGAACTGTGCATGCTCAGTGCCCTGAACTTACCCCTGGAAATAAAGAGGACTCCAATCTCAGCAGACAATACCCTGTGCAATGCAGACAGCGCTGCATGTTTAAATTTCCTGGAGTCGAGTTAGAACAGAATGACACAACAGCAGAAGGAATGAGACACAACACATATGAATCCTTTCGTCTGATGAAGCATATATGCAGATTCTGTCTGATGGGGCAGTACAAACACTTATAGGCAAGACACTGGCTTTTTGATCATAGTGTAACTTGCACACACATCTTTTCTCCGTGTATGTTAAATGGTTATTATTTACTGCTACTGGGGAAGATAAAACTCATAGTTATGAGTCTGGAATTCTTCGTGTTGAGCAACACTGTGCTCAAACATTTCACAAGTATCTCCCCATGCTCATTGGAAACCATCCTTTTCATAGTGTTCCTCCTACTTCCATGGACTTTTCTTTGTATATTTTTCCTGGGAAGGATACGTGGAGTTGGAAAGGAATCTGGAGAAATAGCATGTATATCAAAGTTGTTGTTTATGGTTGCTAATTAGAAAGCCAACCCCCTAATATGATAATCTGTGTAGATTGTATCTTCAAGATTCTCTCCCATGTGAAGCAGCTTTACAGGTTTAATCCTCCAGAGAGGTTGATGAGTAGAGACAGAATACTGCTTAAATCATTATTTGTTCAGAAGAGCTGATCAAATATATTTCAGGGCAGAATATATACTTTAATCCCACAAAAATCAATAGAGGCTGGAAACGAGCTAGACTCTGTATGAACTTGGTGCTTTCTGTTTGCAATACTCTAATCTCTTAATTAACAAGATGTACTTGTCTTCATCACTTCACTTTGTGTTGATCCCAGCTGATAGTATATCTTCAGATTCTATCTTTGTATTGATAAATCACAAACCAACCAGAGTCCTTCTGATCCACACTCTTCTACCCAGCTGATAATCTTAAAAGATAGTTTGGATGTCACCACCTGTTACAGCACTTCTGTTCTATGGCCTTGCCTGCACTTTGCTGCAGTATTTATTTTGCTGGCTCCATGTAGAGGTGATTGTGTCAGTTTACCATTGTCTTGTATTTTCTCTTGCCCTAAAACTCCATTTTTGGGGTTGTTTTTTTTTCCCCTGCACCTTGGTGGATTTTAGAGACATCTACATAGTTTTACCAGGCCTTGTGCACAATTCTGACAGTAGGGTCCCCCAGCAAGAGATCTGTGGGATGCAAAACAATTAAATGCTTGGGGTGAGGCTGATTTCCAGGGATTCAAGCATTTAATTCTGAAGACAGTAATAGGTTTCCTGTCCCTGCTAAGGCAAGAGGAAGTGCTGCTGGAACCAGAGACCTGCCCAGGGCTACAGGGAAGTATGCCAAAGTTATGCGTCTGCTTCCTTTGTTCATAAAACCTCCATGCATCCTTCTGGCCCTGAATGGGCCAAGGTAGTGCCCAAGGCACTTCTTGCGGGGATGAGGAGGGTTATATTGCAGTAACTCCCTGTCCTGCTTCATACTTTGGTTTTGTTGCCACATTTGCATTTTGCTTCATACATTCACAAGGCAAGAGAACAGAATGGCTGGAATAAATCCATAATGTCCAGGAAGTATTGCAAAGATGCCAACACATGACTGCTATTGCCATTATAAAAATGCATCTTGCACCTCTGTCATACATGATATAAGCAGCAGCTGTTTGTTCTGAGGGTGCTCCTGGAAGCACTCTGGTCTTCCAGGTGGCAGTGCTGAGTGGTGCTGGCCTCCTGGGCCTGCTCCCTGAGCCATCCCTTCTACATCTGACTCACGCATTTTCATGCTGGCTGAATAATTGCTCTCCTAAATTAAAATGGTTCCAACCTATGTACGGCAGAGATTTCTTACTTCAAAGTCACATTGAATGCTGCATGCATGGGTCCTGTATAGACTGGAAAGGGAGGGGTGGGGTTGCTTTGTGGCATCCAATTCCCACATCAGATGGTATGATATAATAAACAAGTTGGTGCCAGGAACTGGCTTTTCACAGATCAACTAGAAGTGCAGCTGAACATCTTCACTGTGGGAGAACTGTAGATGCAAACATGACTTGGGCACAATAACCTCTGACGACAGTGAGATATTTACTTGAGTGAGCTCGAAAGGCTCAGATGGAAGCAGATTTGCTGTTTCTGGCAGAAATAGATTCCTCAGGAGAATCTAGTAATTTCAAGACATCTGCCTCCAGATTCAGGCAGGGGATATTCTTAGCCTAAAGAACTTTTCTCCACCTGATCTCTCCTGTTAGAAATGCCACTTCCCTCAAGCAAGAAAACAGAAGGGCTGTGAAATAAGCTAACACCCTGTTCAAACAGCTGCTTAGTTACTGCTCAAGAGGACAATAAATACTTCATTGAATATCTTAGGATCTGTGCAGAAAATTTTTTTCTCTGTGCTAGCTTAGGGAAGGATGATGGTGCATCTGGTGCAGGGGCTGTCTGGCCACATTCCTTCCCAGTTTGCTGATGTGCTTAGACAAATGCCTAACAGCGAGCAGTTGAGGAGTTCCAGTGGCCTTTGGAGACTTACAGGTAGATCCTGCAGAAACACCTATAATCCTGCATAGGTCAGAGCACAATATCCTATTGTCCAGTCAGCACTTTGAAGGAGTTACTCTGTTGCTGCGTCAAGATGATTTATTTCCCTTATGAAGTTACCCAAATGTGAACTGAGAAGGTCCTTGATCATGTGAGGGGAATTCAGCATAGGTCACTGCTGGCACTGACTCGCCAACAGAAGATAAATAAACAAAATTTGTACCTTGTTCTTTCCCATGCTGGAGAATGTTCTGCAAAATATTATTACATACTCTTTCTCACTTTCCCAACCCCCTTCACTTTCCTTCCTCTCTTTTTGCCTGATATTAAACCCAGTTTTAATGAAGATGCTGCTGCCGGTAAAATGGTAGCTACATTTGTTTAATGAGCCTGTTCCAATGTGTTATTTAATTGCTCCGTTATTCCACTGTCAGTGCTCTGGATAACAATGTTATTGGTATTTGACTAATTTTTCATGCTTGAATTAAAATATATCGGTAAATACAAAGTCAGCTGCAAAGAGGATCTACCAGCAAACTATGGGTATTTAGGGGCTTGGGTTTGGGTTTTTTTTTCTCTCTCCCTAAGCAGTAATTACTGAGGCAAATTAAACTTCTAAGAACTGTTATTTCAAATTGAATTTAAACTTCTTGCTTCCTGGAAGGCAAGACGTCAAGGCTCACTGTCTGACTGAAGCATAAACAAGAATAAATATGGAGGTACTTAGGGAAGCACTCACAGGGAAGTCTGATAGTGGGATATTTACACTATATTTATGTCCTTCATATTTAGGCAACAAAAAATGAAGTAACTCAAGTGACTTCTACCAATGTAATATTTTTGTTTGGGGCAGGGCAATCTCCTTCCCTAAGGAGACACACTCAATGAGGCATTTCATATAGTCCATATTCTTGTTTTCCCTTCCAAAGACAGAAGGGTTTATTGGATGATCACTTGGAAATCAGAGCACAAGGCTCCAAGAAAAAACATGCTGCAGTCCCTATGTCAAGTGCTCTAAGGATCCAATTGTATGACTTTGTCCCCCAAAGAATACCCTTCTGACCTGCATCCACCTCTTTTGTTCCTCCTGGAAAGGAGAAGGAGAAGGGGAAAGAGATGGGGAGTGGTAAAAATAAAAGAAAGTCTGATTAAATTCCACACTGAATTTTTCATTCCATCTGAAATGTATGGTTGTGTAAGTTGATAATGGCAGAGTGTGACCCATAGTGATATCCAACATACTCAGAAAATGAGTGGATAAAAGTGCTGAAAGCTCTGTTGACTTTTTGCAAGTGGATACTTTCAAGTAGGACTAATTCTGAAATTATCTCAAATAACAGAAACAGAATTTCTACAGCCTTTTAAGCTACAGAAGACAGAAGTTTTCCCCTTGTGCTGTTGTGCAAACCCAGGCTTTGATATAGAGCATCAGAAAGCCAAAAACTTGGACAGCTACCTGGGACTGGAACACACCCTCATTACAAAACCTATGATTGCTGCAGGACAACATCCTTTCTACCTAATTTCACTTAAGCTGTACAGAAGGTAGCAGAAGGTAAGATGAGAGCAAGTCACTGAACGTTCTACTGCCAGAACAGTATAGTGGCCAGCAGAGGAGACCAGGCACAGGGACTGCAGCATTCTCTGAAACAGATAATAGAGAAGTCCCTGATAAGATGTAGTTAATAAGGTACAGCTGTCATTTGGGGACTGTGCCCTTGCGTCAGATGTTCAGGCACTTTCATCATTGTTTCTGACAATAAGACTGGAATTCAAGCCTGTAAACTGATGCAACAGTGCTTACAGAGCTGACAGCAAAGGATTAGTTACCTCTGTAATGGAAAGACGTGAAAGAAAAAGTCCCAAGCATAGTTTAGGTTCTGAATTACAATACAAAGGAGGACATCCAAAATCAGTGCTGCAGAAAAATGCGTGAGACAGATGAAAATATATCTACTGTCAAAATGCTAAATTAATCTCTAAAAAAGGGATACATTCTAGAAAGTGCTAGGGTTTAATTCTTAGTCTTGAACATGAGCAAAGACTTGATGGGAAAAGCCTTTGGAGTCCCTTGCAGTACAGGATGGGAGATTTTGGAGCATGGCAAGGCTCAGCTTTCCAAGATAATTCTCCAAGAGGCTGTATTCTAATGATTTTGTATGACTGCCTTTACATGCTCTATCTCCTGAACATCTCTTTTATTATCACATATGGAATCATGGATTCAAAATACCTATCTTCTTTCAGGTGGACTTTGATGAATTTGCAGGCAGGCAATGTTAAATGGCTACTCATCTACTTAAGAGAGAAAATGTCTAGATTTCAGTTCCTGCTTCAAGCTGTGTTTATGAATTTGTATCAATTGACTGTTTAATATAAATATTTAAGTGTGCACTGAAGTAGAGGCCAGGACACAGCCGTGTATCCAAATCACTAAACAGCAGAATGATGACATTTCTAGCTCAGCGTCTTAAATTCTTTTACATACAGTGGTGCAACCTTAAGCAAAGAAATAAACTATGTGTCCCCTTATGCCCCCATCCTGAGAGCTTTTACATGGTCAGTTCTCACCTCCCAAGCAGCTACCCTGTGTAATAAAAGGTACTTTCCTTCTGCTTTATTCAAGCATCAGTCAAGGCGTAAGAGGCACCCTTTTCCTGGCAAAATGAGTATGGTGGAGCAGTAGCCATTTACAAAACTCTGTCTCTTCCAGAGAGAACAGGGGACTTTGTGACCAGACAGGCAGACACTGCTGGATTACACACTGATGAGTTCTTGCAGGAAGACTGGAAGTGGAAAGTTATATATTGACTGAAATTTCATTTGAATATTCTTTGAATGGTTTTGAATACTGTAAAAACAGATTAAAAAAAAGCACTCTTCATAAATGTAATGAGTCTATTACTTCTTTTAGGTACTATTTACCAAATATGGATTTATATGTGCTAATAATAATTCTTTTGAAGTGCTAATCAAAAACAGGAGGCATGAAATCTACAGAGTGATTGAAGTGATCAAAGTTTTTAAGCCTGTAGGATCAGGGCTTCAGATATTTGTAGGAGAGGGAAAAGTTAAAATACTTCACATGGAGGGTGTGTGCAACTATTTGATACACAGCAAAGCATTTGTTTCACTGGCTTCCAGGCTCAGGCAGATCTCGTGTGTAGTTGCACAGACACATGTGTCCCTATGTGCATGTTGCACAACAAATACTCACTGTACTGGTTACCAAATTTCATTCATGTCTGAAACGGGAATTACAGGATTGCAGGGAAATGATGCTGAAAATTAAAATGAATAGGTTCGACTATTGAATAGTTTAAATACTAGATAACCTGGGGAAAGTTCCGGAAAGAGTGTCAAGTAATGTAAAAAGGCAGATAAGACATGCTACTAAGAGAGGCTGAGAAAATGGGGTTTCTTTAAACTGCAAGAAAGACAATTGTGAAACAGCCACAGTCTATCCTTACAGCCAGGCTATTATAAGAAGGTGATCAATAGTTTTCTGTTCTGGGTGGGAGAGCAACAAGAAGAAAACATCTGTCAAAGACAGTGTTGGTTGCTCCTGGTCTTGCCTCTGCACAGGCACTTACGCTGTACAGAGCTCTCTGAAGCCCCCGCCAGACTAGCCTGAGCTTAGTAGAATGCAAAGATGTCAAAAAAGAGAAGGAAGCAAGATGTGGGGACTAAATCAAACACCATAAGATGCAATGTCGATTCATGAGAAGCAGATCAAGCCAAACTGGCTGTATTGTTTTCTTTTTAAATAAAGTGCATTTCCTTGAGAAAAAAAAATCTGTTAACTCTCATTTATTTGGTATTCAACCTAGTGTTTGGTGTGATGTCTTGAAGAAAATTATTAATGGAAGAAGTTTGTTTTGTGTAGAACTGCTCAGGAGTTTGAGGCACTGGTTAAAAAAGAGTACTTGAGATAAGTCCTAATAACTTTATCCCTACTTGAGATAAGTCCTAATAACTCTATTAATGACTTTGATGTAAAATTAAGTCAAGTACTGATTCAATTCAATAAAATTAATTTGTGCAATGTGCAAAGTCATTGCACTTAGGGGCTAATACAAAGAACTTTTGCGATAAAGTGGGAGATAATCAGTTGAAAATTTTTAAAGAATATCTGCATGGAGAGAGAATGAGATAATAGTAAAACAGTAAATGAGATTTTTGTATGTGTCGGTGAAGTATGTGGTAGCTATTAGGAAGAATTAATGTTTTTGTGCATCCTTAATTTCGTCTGAAATACAATTAAGAAATCTGTTTTCTTATATGAAAGAAGGGTAAAGGCTCAAGTGTAGAAAAGGACTTCTACAGAGAAGTGGAATCAGGGGAGCCAAGATATGTTGGAGTGTGCTTGAAAAATTCAGTCCAGCCAAAAGAAGGCTGAGAGAGAATGCTGTAACTCCACATGAGGAGTAAAAAGAGCTACTTATGCGCCAGAAAGTATCTGGCATGACAATAAATGGGTATAAAGTTGTTTTATAAAATAAGAAAGTTAAGAGAAATTTCTAACCATTGGATAGGTTGACAAACAGCTTTCCAGTTTTAATGATAAAGGTAAAAAGCCAAATCCTAATTGCTTTTAAAATAGAACTTGGTAAATTCATGACAGAAGATGCATGTCTTGGTATCAATGATAAGAGGGCACGTTCCTCACAAACTCATACTTTCTCGCCTTCCTCTTGTTCAGTAATAAATACATGTGTGCTTTGCCTTCATATTCTGCTGTGGTAACTGGGGACATTAGAACTGCCACACTGGATCAGACCTGAAGTTAATTTCATTTGATAACTCGTCCTTGGCAACAGCAGCAAACCAAAGCTGCAGAGAAAGTGAGAGACTGCTACAGAAGGGGTGCAGTCTAGGATGTCACTTGGGGATTTTCATCCTACTCAGAGGCAGGTGGGTGTCCTGAGACATGATAATTTCTGTCCCTTTTAAAAGTTTGTGTATGAATGTGTCGTATGTGAGTACGGCTGTTGTCATTGTCTATATAAACATGGGAACTTTTCTGGATTCTGCTGAAATCTCCACCTCAATATAATCTGAAGTAACTAATTGTAATGTGTGAGTTTTCAGTGTCTCATTTCACAGATTGCCACTTGGCTTCTTCATTAGAAGAGAGCATAAATGGCACATCTTCTTTCCACTTAATGGACATCTTGGCCACTTAGTGTCAAGTGCTTGAGTAGCACTTGAATTAGTTCCACTCCTATACTCCTTTCAGCTGGAAACTTTTCTATTCTATTACTCAATATTATTTCTCTTGCCTCTCTTGGAATGTCCTTTTGCTGTTGCATGGTTTTGAAATGATGTGGCCTAAGAGACACAGTGAAGCACTGCTATGCAGCGCATTGAAAGAAGAACACTATTTACTGCTTTTATCCATCCTTTCTGGGCACAGATTTTTCTGACGCTGTGTTTCACACGAATAGTCGTTGGGTGTCTTTGAAAATTGTAGTTGAAGGCATAGTAAATCCGAAAATCAGAACAATAAAAAATTATGAGTAAGGTACATAAAATCCAAGATTAATTTCCTCATATCACTTGTACTGACTGCCATATCTAAAGGTAACATGGTTACTCTGGACAGCCTGTGTTTTGACTGATGTTAAAAACCAGGAGGATTGTGTGTCCTAGTACAGCCATTTTCCTGGTTGGTATCAGAGCTCTTCTTCCACATGCTTGTGCACATGGGAAAGACCCATGGCAAGAGATTCTCTTTAATGTTGATTGACAGCTCTATATTTTGTTGATTTTTTTTCTTTTGCTTTAGTTGAAAGGTAAGCAGAATTCAGATAAAAATGCTGATTGATTTAAATAATTCTCAGGGGAAATGCTATAAAAGGCCCCAGGCCTTCCATCAGAAACAGCTCAGTCTGAGTGTGCACTGACCCGTCAGGAAACTTGAGGAAAAAGATGTTCAGAGTTGCTGAAAATGTTTCTGCTTAAGGCCACTAGATGTCAGGCAGAACAAATAATTCACACTGCCTGTCTGGCATGAATTTTATCCTGGTGTAAGAGATTACTGCAAGGCCTATGAATACACTTGAAGAAGAGAGGAGGAAACAAGCTCAGAGTCCTTGGACTGGCTTTATCTGCAGGACTGGATGTCACATCTATTGCTCCAGCTTTCTCTGCACTTCTCTGCTCTTATGAAGGTTGAAATTGGTTTTTGGAGAGACAGTGCATCTTCTGAGCAAAAGCACTCTGCTGAAAGCTCTTCAAACCTCACTGATTTACTGCAGCTTTCAGATGCAAAATTTCTAGTGTGTGTGAGCTAACAAATTCTGTGATGCTTCTTGTCTCAACCAATTTCATAACATGAGGACAGATGGCCATTGCCTAGTCTCCAAGAGGGATTTCAAGGAGCCCTCTTGCTTAACAGGGAGTATAGGTAAGTTACAAAAAATGCCAGTCCTAGCTCCAAGAGCAATAGGAAGGAGGGAAAACTGGGTAAAGGAGGAGAGACATGAAAAAAGATAAAAATTAGATGAACAGAGCTGTTATCCTTTACAGTTTGTTATAAATTTGTGCTTCATTCCTTGATGTCATTGAAAGAATGTTTAATCTTGGCAAAAATAGTTATGAATGATGGCCCCATGATTGGGTTATAGCTGTTTACAGTTCTGAACTGTGAAGGGGAGGAAATCAGAAGTCTCTTGTTCCCTCACACTTGGCATGCTAGTTAAAATAGAAATGTCACTGCATCTGGAGGAGTGTGGCCAGCAGGCCAAAGGAGGTGATCCTCCCCTTCTACTCTGCCCTGGTCAGGCCCCACCTGGAGTATTGTGTCCAGTTCTGGGCGCCTTGGTATAAAAAGGACAGGGATCTCCTGGAGAGAGTCCAGAGAAGGGCTATGAAGATGATTAAGGGCCTGGAGCATCTCCCCTATGAGGAAAGGCTGAGAAGATTGGGACTGTTCAGCCTTGAGAAGAGAAGACTAAGGGGGGACCTAATTAATGTCTATAAAGATCTTAAGCAGGGGATGCAGGGGGAATTGGCCAGCCCCTTTTCAGTGGTCTGTGGAGACAGGACAAGGGGCAATGGCTGCAAGTTGGAGCGCAGGAAGTTCCGCACCAACATGGGGAAGAACTTTTACACAGTGAGGGTGACAGAGCCTGGGACAGGCTGCCCAGGGAGGTGGTGGAGTCTCCTTCTCTGGAGAGATTCAAGACCCGTCTGGATGCCTATATGAATGAAATGTCCTAGGGAGCTGCTTTGGCAGGGGGTTGGACCCGATGATCTCTCGAGGTCCCTTCCAACCCCTACAATTCTATGATTCTCTATCTGGAGCTCCTAGGTTGTTGCTACAACTGATGTTAGCATTGATCAAGAATTGTCCCAAATAGATACACTACAGGGGTTCAGAATCAACTTGTAAGGCTGATTTTCCAAATGGTACAAATGTTCCACATATGTTTTCTTCACAACTGCTTTTCAACACAAGGAAAGCTTATAATGCTCATTACCTTTCAAAAGACAGAGAAAACTTAGAAACTTTACAGTATGACACTTCTAACTATTCTTATGCTGGGTTTTTAAAGTTACATGCATTTAATAAAATGCTTTAATAGATGTGCTAACCAAAGATGAAAATCCATAAAACATTTGCACAAGAACATTTAAAATAATAATTTATATTAACAAATTATTAGTAATTTAATTTAATAAAGCAATACTAATTTGTATTAACAAGCAAATTAGTTATAATTCATTTGCTTTGTCTAAAAGAAATTTTAAACTGAACTCTTCAGTGATTGATACTGACAGCAATTCATTAACAGATGATTAATTACTGTACCACGTTGCTGTCTTTCTTTATCTGTTGTTACCCTCTCCAGTCAAAGGAGTGAGATAAATCTGGAAAATAGTATTTTTTCCTGGAGTTTTTGTTTTGAATTCTAATAATTCACTGAGTTCCTTAAGAGAATATTGCATAAAGTGTCAGAAACATCAGAATAACAAAAGCAGTATTTCAGGAAAATGTATGTAGATGAGCTGAAGTCTGCGCTTCTTTGCATGAGTACATTGGTTGGAAAACAGCAGAGTGCATTTGTACAGCTTTATATCAACATTTACCAGGCTGCTCCGAAAGGAGGAGGGATTTGCTGAAATTGTTTAAGGAATTGAAAAATTTCACCCAGCCAAACCACAAAATGCTACTTACTGTAAGACCTAGGAAGCAGGTCTTGCTGCTCCAGGTCTAGTAGGGAGATCTGTGACTTGGAAAGTCATGTCAGTCTTGTAAAAGGGAATTTTGTATCAGGCTGTGAAGGAAGATATTACATGTGAGTACATGGAGCATTACAAGTATGAAAGTGGGAAATAGTTCTTCCTGAAAAATATCAACCATCAGCTGGCAGCCTCAAGCTGACTGCTTTATGCGAGATGCAGAGCTGAAAGAGACGAATTACTGAAGCAAAGAGTCACAGAAGGAATTATGGTGTGATAGAATATTTATCAGCAGACAAGAGAATGAATAGGTCATGTTGTGTTGCCCAAATGCCTACTGTTGTGGGACAGGTGGAAAAAGCAAACACATTAGAAACGTTCTTCTTGGTCAGACCAATGTTCAGTTAAACCCTGTATTTTCTCCACTGCAGTGGAAAGCATGTGAGCTGACCACTTTGGTGGGTGACTTTCTTAACTATCAAAGGTCTTGTAGTGAGGATGCTGGAGGATTTGTCCTTCCTTATTCCTTTTGGTATCTGCTTTAGGCCTGTTCATGAATGCATATAAACAATTTTTGAACCTGTTGATGCTGTTGCCTCCACTGTGATACCATCTGCCTGCATGTCTTGTGACAATCATGTTCCAAAGTCAAATATCTGCTTTGTAAAGCTGTTCTCTCTTTTAACTAGTTTAAAATCTTGATTTTAAAATGCTCTCCTTGTAGTGCCATCAAGTTATCCCTGTGTCTAATGGTGGTGGATATGGTGTACATTCTCATAGGCGAGTTCAGGACACGTATGTTGGGTGAGTGGACAGTGAGGTGGATTGAGAACTGGCCAGATGTCAGGGCTCTGAGGCTTGTGATCAGTATTGCAGAGTCTAGTTGGAGGCCTGTAGCCTGTGGTGTGCCCCAGGGTCAGTGCTGGGTCTAGTCTTATTTAACATGTTCATCATTGACTGGATGAATGGACAGAGGGGAAATGGGTACAACCCATTACACAGGGAATTCCAACTGAATATAGAACAAAACTTCTTCACTGTGAGAGTGACAGAGCTCTGGGACACACTGCTCAGAGAGGCTGTGGAGCCTCCTTCTCTGGAGAGATTCAAAACCTTCCTGGACATGACTGTGCAACCTGCTCCATGTGATCCTGCTTTAGCAAGGGGTTGAACTAGATGAAACCCAGACGTCCCTACAAACCTCTACCATTCTAAGATTCTGGGATTCAGTGATTTACTTTACCCATTGCCTTTTAAATTTTGTTATTCTTCACCATAAAACCTCTCCAAGTAAGGGTTCCTAGCCTTTTACATCAGTTCACAAGGTACCTTCATAGGGGTTGAAAGGGACAATTCCTGTCCAACCTCCTTGAAATGCATAGACCTGTACTGTTTACAGAACTCAAGGTGCAGCTGCACCAAAGCCTTTACATAGCAGCAAAATTATGTCTTAGAATCATAGAATTGTCTTGGTGGAAGGCACCTTTCAGATTGTGGTGGTTTGACACTGGCTGGAGGCCAGACACCTGCCAAAGTCACTCTACCTCTCCCTTTTCATCTGGGCAGAGGAGAAAATAAATATTGAGAGTCTTAGGAGTCGAGATGAAGACAGGGAGAGATCATTCCACAACCAGTGTTGCAGGCAAAACAGACTCAACACAGTCCGAAAAGAAAACAAGTTTCTAATTTATTACACTACACTGCACATGCACAAAGAGAGTGAAACCACCCCTCCCCCTACCCATTCCTTCTTCACAGACTTAACTTTATTCAAGACTTCTCTCCCTTCTTATCCCACAGGATGTCACGGGGTGGCTGGCGGGGGGGTGGGGTGGGGGGGAGATGGGAAATGGGGGTTTCCATCAGTTCCTCACGAGATGTTCTTCTTCTTACCTGGGGCAGGGGGGCATTCCTCACACCCTTCCCCTGCTCCAGCGTGGGGTCTCTCCCATGGGAGACAGTCCTCCATGAACTTCTCCAATATGAGTCCTTTCCCATGGGACTTCAGCTCCTCACCAACTGCAACAGTGTGGGCTACTTCTATGGGGTGCAGTCTCTCAGGCTCCGACTGCTCCCCCATGGGAGCCTGGCCCCCTATGGGGTCACAAGTCCCACCCAGCAAACCTGCTCTGTATGGGCCTCTGTCTTCACAGGCTGCAGATCCTGCCCAGAGCCTGCTGTTACACAGGTCACAGTATCTTCTATATGTCTCCACCCACTCCACTGTGGGATCCTCCCCATCATATTCCCTGGGCTACAGGGGGACAACCTGCTCCACAATGGTCTTCTCCAGAGGTTACAGGGGAACCTCTGGCACCTAGAGCACGTCCTTCTTCCCTTCTTCACTAACCTTGGTGTCTGCACAATTTCTTACATATTCTCACTCCCTTCTCTGGTGGCAACAAGCGTCTGCTTGCATTTATTTTTCTCTTAAATAGGACTCACAGAGGTGCTATGACCATTGGTGATGGGCTCGGCCTTGATCAGCAGTGGATCTGGCCTTGAGCCCAGCTGGTATTTACTCTTTTAGGCCTAGGGGAAGCTTCTAGCTGCTTCTTGCAGACATCACCCCTGCAGCCCCCCCACCTCCACCAGAACCCAGCCGCATAAAACCGCAACACAGATCATCTAGTCCAAACATCAATCCACCATGACCCTAAACATCACACGGGTCTAGTCCAAACATCAGTCCACCATGACCCTAAACATCACACTGGTTTAAATACCTCCAGGGATGGCAACTCCACCACCTCCCTGGGCAGCGCGTTCCAATGCCTAGCAACCCTCTCTGTGAAAGACATTTCTCCTAATATCAAACCTAAATCTCCCCTGGTGCAACTTGGGGCAATTTTCTCTTGTTCTATTGCTTGCTGCTAGGGAGAAGGGGTCAGCCCTCACCTCTCCACACTCTCCCTTCAGGCAGTTATAAAGAGCAATTAGATCTCACCTCAGTCTCCCCCAGACTAAGCAAACCCAGTTCCCTCAAACACTCCTCCTGACATTTGTCTTCCAGTCCCCTTACCAGTCTCTTGTCTTTGTCTCAATGTGCTCAAGCACCTCAATGTTCTTCTTGTAATGAAGGGCCCAGAACTGACCACAGCACTCTGCAGGAAGGCTTCACCAGTGCCTAGTACAGGAGACAATCCCATCCTTGGCCCTGCTGGTCACACTGTTCCTGATACAAGCCATGATGCCATTAGCCTTCCTGCCCACCTGGGCACACTGTGGACTCATGTTCAGCCAGCTGTTGACCAGCATGCCAGGTCCTCTTCTACCAGGCAGCTTTCCACTCTTCCCTAAGCCTGTAATGTTGCCTGGGGTTATAGTGACTAAAGTGTAGGACCCAGCACTTGTCCTTGTTGAACCTCATTCCATTGGCCTCAGCCCACTGATCCCATGATCACCAAGGTTAGGAGATATCAGCCCTTACTGAAAGGGAAGGAACTGAATACAGCAGGCATTTGAGGTTCTATTATTCTTGTTCTGTGTTTGCTGATGACATCCAGTGTCTTGCTGCCTTATTTGGCCTGTGCATTGATCCAGTGATTTCAGCAAACTGTCACTGACAATCCTTAAGATCCTGTTCTGGGGTCGTAGCTGCTAGTTTTGGGTACAGCATCTTGCAGTCATGGTTTATATTTTTTTCAAAAGGTGCATTACATTATATTTGTCTAAAGGGATGTCTACCTTGCAGCCTTTCACCCACTGATTTTTGTGAACTTCTCCTGGAATTTGGTGCTATTGGCAAGGAATGTAACTACTTGAAAGAACAAAATATCCTCTGCACATTTCAAAAAGTTTCACTGCAGACTTCTTTCTCCGGAGGATTGATAAAGGTTTTCAACAAAATAATGTATTTTAAGACAGCGTAAGCAAAATTCTTCTAATTCTGACTCTAGGAGTTTGAAATACAATACTTAGTACTACAAGAATTGGTAGCGCTGCTTGTTTTCAAATGAAAAGCTCAGACCCCAGCCAGGTGCCACATAGCAAGGAGACCGCAGCTGCATAGCTTCTCTGTGTGACCCTGGAAGATCTCACCTGCCTCATCTGAATTTTGAAGTAGTTCAGAGATTGTGAGCATCATCCTACCAGTGATGTACAGGTATAGGAGCAGGTATAGCATAGAGCTTGAAATTTAGTTAGATGATCATGTAGAATGGTCTCGGGGTGAAGGGGGTGTGGAGCCAGACAAGTCCGTTTTTCTCTCCTAGCAGAGGGCCTGTGATAACTTCATGCTAACTCGAGGAAAAGGTAAAAGGCAAGAATTCGAGGACAGAATGGTATCACCCCACGGCTGCTCCCTTGGGCAGCAGAGCCGAGGTGCGTCGCGTATCTCTTCGACAAAGGAAAACAGAGGGCTGAAATACGTCCATGGGCCCCTCACAAGGACATCAACTAGCACAGACTGATAGAGGCACTGCAAGCTTGAAAGATCCTTGCATTCCAGGCGAGAGGTGAAAATACATCATGAGGAAGACATACAGCCTTCCTCCCAGAGACCCCTGTCTGCGACCCTTACAAGGATCTGCACAAGCGCCAAGGACTGATAAGCTAATTAGCATGAGAAGCGAGAGTAGGCGGGTTCAGGTACTTAATATGTATAGGCGTTGATTGAATATTCATTGTTTTATTGTATAAATGTAAGATCGGTCTGCTGCTTCGGGGGTCAGGCTTGTGGAGGAAGGATCCCCCGTGCATCTGCGCGCAATAAACATACCTACTTTATAACTTTCCAGTTATAGAGTCGATTTCTGTACGTCACCAGGAGGAAACATAAAGAAGAAAAGAAGAAAAGTACAATGTTCATGCTTTGTATTCTGAGGGGCTCCGTAACTTCTTGTCTGGTCAGAGACGTTAGCTGGGGAACTGGCCAGGGCCAGAGTCTGTTTTAGGAGGAAGGAAACTTTAAAAGTTTTGTATGTTCTTCTCATCACCAGATATATCAAATGCTCTTTGGCCAATGCTGACAGCCCAAATGATACTTTTTCTGTTAGGTGTTAGTCATTGGTTCCTGGAGAAAGACTAGCATTTGGCCTGACTCCAAAGTCTCTTTAAAAACACATTATATAATTGTACTGTTTAGATATGTGAAATAGGGACAAGGTGTGGCAGGTATCGATTCCAAGAGTGAAAAACTAGGATTTTGAGTGAATATTGCTAAGAGAAAGCTCCTTTAAAGAAAAGCAATTGGCACCGGAAGAGAGATTAATAACTGTGATTCTGTGAAAATCTACTGCTAGCAATTAGTGTTAGCAAATTAGTTCATACTTCGCAGTTTCCTCAATATCTAAAAGAATGTTTCAGGAACCGTGGCGCATATTTTCCCCAAAGCACCTTCATCGTGCCTGAGACACTCAGGTAAAAGTACAGACAAATGAACACATGAACAAATCAACATAAGGATGAACGTAGTCATAGATTAACTTCTGTGAAGGTGTGCTGAATGAGTATATTCTTATGTGAATACATGTATTAATAACAACATTCTTCAGCTGAAGCAAATGTTAAGCGTTATGCTCGTGTGTTCATCAGAGGATTTAACTTAATTCTTTTAATTGGAGGGAAAATATTACTTGTAAAAAACCATTTGCCACACGATGGCAGCATAATACATGAGACAAAAGTTTTGGCTGACATTGCTGGGAAACACTTGCTAGGTTTTAGGAGGCTGATTGTTACAGAGCCACAGTACATCTAAAAATGAAGCGTTGGCAGCATCTGAATAGCTCTTTTGCACTGTGGAGGCTAAGTGGCACAGTGGGTTAGTACCGTAGTTTTTTTCTCCTGGAGACTCGGTCTTACATCCTGGCTTAGCCTGTAAATGAAAGCAAGTTGGGTGGTCTCATCCCAGTCCCCATTTGTGCATATCACAAAACCACTAGGCAATTTGGCATGGCTAGGAGTTGCTGCCTGGGAGAGGAGTGGGATTAGAATAGGAGGAGAGGAACTGCAGGTCGTGAGCATGGTGAACTGGCAGATCTGTGAAGGGGTGTGTAGCACCCACTCACACCAAATGACAATCACCATCTGTCATCAGAAATAATTTTATTCTGAATGTATTTGCACTGTAGTTTATTCCCTGTGCATGACATCCAAGTCAGATATTTATTTTATCTATCTCTCTTTTTGCTATTAATGGAAGTTTTGTGAGTGATAGGAAACAAAAAGCA
Organism: Hypotaenidia okinawae; assembly: GCA_027925045.1. Lineage (NCBI taxonomy): Eukaryota > Metazoa > Chordata > Aves > Gruiformes > Rallidae > Hypotaenidia > Hypotaenidia okinawae. The sequence continues at coordinate 16,868,305 of BSDF01000005.1, read as the reverse complement.
CCACAGAATCTGTCCTGTTTTTATGTATGGTTACAATGAACACATGCATTTAAGTTTTGAAGAGAAGGGAGTATTCTTACATATACCTTAAGTATGTATAGCAGAGGAGACAATAGTACAAATAATGGTAATGCATTACAGATAAATCTTCAGGGTTTAGATGGTGCACAAAACATGACCCTGTTGCGGGTCTCTAAGCTCCTTTGTATGGGCTCCCCACAACTTTAATTTCTCTGGAAGTACCCCTGGTGTTAGTGCAATGCTACTGCCCTCATTTTATTAGTTGGGAACCAAAACATGGAAAGGCTGAGTCACGTCTAGATTTATGAAGCAGACCAGGGATACTATTGAGATGGGAGTCTGGGCTTATGAAGACCTGCTGTAGTGAATTTCTTAGAGGAGAAACAGTAAAAACCAACCAAGCAAAAAAAACTAGCAGAAAAAAACCAGTAAAAAGATAAAAATGGGATAGATAGAGAGAGGAATATGGTACTGCAGAAAATCAGAACCTCGAGACATTGAAAAGTAAACATGATGAAGAAAATGAACATAAATTTAGAAGAAAGAGTAATAGTAACAATATTGGAAGAATATCAGGAAACAGTCAGGTTTCTATCTAATATCAGAAGTTCTACAAGGCTCTTAAAGTCCAACAAAGCAAAAAAAATCTAAGCAATCAGGAAAAGGAAAAAACTATGCAATGTTTGGTAGAAGGAAGTTGTAAAGAGCAAGGAGAACACATTAATATAAAAATGCACTGCTGAGAAATGCAGTTTTGAGGCAAGTACTTGTGAAGCTGTGCCAAGTTCTCTAAGTACATTTGATTTTAAAGTGAGGAGGTGTTACAGTAAAGTTGAAGTATTTGATTTTGACATTTTCCTAGCAAATGCATCATTGTCTTATTTCTGAGTTGCATTGTATTTTACAGCTGAGTTTGTTTTAATTTAAAATAGAGTAAAAGTGAGATGAATTTCAAGAAGTGGAGAAAGAAAGATTTCATTATACCTGAAAACAAATTGGGGTTTTTTAATAAAATATAAAAAAAATGTTTCATGATGCCCAGGAAGAATTACTCTCTTCAGTTTTTTCAGTTCTCTCACTGGAGTGAAAAATCAATTATTTGTGCAGCCCTAGTTGTGTAATGAGGCATGTTGAAGAAAAACTTTGGTTAGTGATGCAAGTACTCCTGTACTAAAATTTTGGCATTTTAGATATCTCTGTGTATCTTAGAGACACCTGAGGAGCCAGGTGGGAGAAGAGGAGAACGGAAAGGGCTCACCATACATGATTATGTCATCTGACTACAGCTCTCTGTTATCAGAAGGAATCTTGCTGTCTCATTGATGTTGCATGTCTGGAGTTTCAGTTTGGCACAGAGACGTACTGATATTTCTCCATCTTCCAAAAGCCTTTCTCCATCTTACTCCAAGATTTCAGGGTAAGCCAATCTTCTAAAACAGATGGCACAGAAATCCACAGGGAGTGATCACCTCATCCTAAATTTTTTATTTTGTTCTGGGAAATGGTTGATCACACCAGTAGCATGTTGACCACACACTCTTGATCGTACCTAGCACAACTAACACACTGTTAATTGTATTAGAAGTAAGATACACTCTTCTGTACCACTTCCATTTTAACTTTATTGAACTATGTACCTGTGACAGGGTTAGTTGAAAAAAATATATCTTAAATTTCTTATCATTTGTGCCTGTATTGGAACACAAATTTCATTTGTACAAATTTAGTCTTTCAGAAGGAAAGACAGAAATCCTTTCCTGTGCCAATATTTGATTTTCCACATGCATGATCACTTTGCTTTGCACTGGCCACACACTGTTAGAGAGACATAAATTCCTGCCTGAGAATGGCATGGCTGTTTTGTACCCCAACTTCCAAATGAAAACACTACTGAAAAATTATGGAATGCCAGAGACCTTTATTCTTCATGGGGGCAGAGAAGGGTAAGCAAGGCCACTCTGGCAGTAATGTCCCCAAGTGATACAATATTCTTTCTTTAGCTCTTCCACCATGATAGATTCTAGAAGTTACTTACCTAGAATGAGTGAATGAATGTATAGGGAACTTGGAAAAAATCAGGAAATGTTTTGCTCATGCACCTCAGAACACCGTATCTTCCCTGATTTTTTTTTACAAAACCAGTTCTCACTCAAAATCCTTTAGACAAATTAAGAGTGTTCACTGTCCAGTGGTTTGTTGGTCTATGTTTAGGATGGCAGAACCTGTCTTTGATGGCTCCATCTGCTCTAATCAACACAACATTCCAGGTACAAGTGATTCAGCTCATGTCTTTTATACCTTTCCAATCCTTCTGACACATGTAATTCCATTAGATGATACCTGAGCAGAGGTTGTTGCAGACTAACCCCAAGGCTATCACAGACCACTTCTGAGAGAAGACAGTAGATTTTCTAGGATGGTTGTAATGTCTTATGCTGAAATAGCCTGGCCAATGGAAATTTTGAACCACCTAATTATATATCCAAAATGAACTGGCAGCTCTGCAGTAGCTGAAATAATGAAAATGTAAGTAACTTTTATGAATACTTGTATTTTTATGAGCATAAGTAGGATGAGCATTGGTTCCTTTAATTGGTGTCCCATCCTCCCGTCCCTCCCCCTACTTGTTTTTTATTATGAAAAAGTAAGCAGGTATTTGAAGTGAAGAAACACTGCTGTACCAAGACCCTGCTGTATAAAATGGCTTGGAATTCTTGAAATCCCATATTATGAGTTTGCCAGCACTGAGTGTGTGTGAAGCTTCTATTACAGAACATTTGGAAGAAATTCTAAATCACAAGAAAGCAGTAATGTAAAACTATTTTTATTGAAAATACATCTACAAAGTAATGTTTCTCAATCCACACTGGGTGCATACCTATGCAGAACCAATGAGGGGTGAGGAAGGTAATCTTTCTATAATACCTGATTTCTGTAAGAAACAAAGTTAGTATAAAAAAAAATCACATTCTTTGTGACACAATTCATTTTTCTCAGCTGATGTCATAGAAAGACAGCCATTTACATTGTCTTTGCAATGTATTTCCAAACAAAATCTTAACAAAAAAATTAAATTGTTATGCCATAATTTCTACAGTTAATGTTTTTACACACATTCTGAATACAGTATCTATATAAAAATATCTCTAATTACATATCAGAAAATGCCTGTCTGTATCCTAGATTTGCATTTTGTTAGCAAAAAAAATCCCCCATATGTGTTTTCTTTCAGAGATTAATTTAGAGCTTTGTTGGTTTGACTGCTCAACACTCTGTATTAAACCCTGCTCACTTCATTCACTGGAGAGTAGCTGCTAATATTGTTTGGGTTACTCAGCTGAAGAAGGTGGGCAGGAGTTTTCAGTCCTATAAAAAAGTCTTGCTTGGGCAAAGATTTGCCTTCAACCAGCATGCTGACATATTCACTACAGTTACTTGTATACCATATTTATGTTCTTTTAGTGGCAGAAGCAGCACACTGAGTGTCTTTTGAGTGGTAACTGGGACGTAGCAAGGTAATCCTTCATTTTCCATCAGAATTTTTTGGGAGAGGAAGGGAGAAAGAAAACAACTGAACATTTTTGATAAAAAAGATAACTCTACAGAATTGTGACTGCCAATATTTTTTCATTCCCCCAACTGTAACTGTATGATAAAACTTTCCATTTTCACCTCTATAATAATAAAAGGTAAAAAAGGAACAAAAGAATTATATTTCCAGAGAAGGGCTTCATCAGGGAATAATCTTGAATTGAACAGAAACAGTCACAGGATTACAAGTGCACTGTGTCCCCATTTTCATACTTTCCTTATCCCCTGAAAGAAACTTGCAATATTGTGCTTTAAAATAATTTCTAATTATATTTTCAATATTTATTATTCTACTCACTATTTTGCAATTCATGTATTTTTCCTAAAATGCACACATTACTTTTACTTTTTAAAGGGTCATTTTTTCTTTTGGAGATGCTACTGATAAACCCACAAAAATTTTGATATTTCACATTGAGATAGGGAGTCTTTTTCTCCATATGGAAAGATATAAATCCACCTAGCAGCTCTATAGTTTATCAGTAGGATGACCAAGTATTTGGGAGGTTTAAAATCAAAAAACCTCCCATTGATCTCAGTGATTCAGATTTAGAATCCAGTCCCTTTAGGATGTGAGCATCTCACCCTTCTGCACCTTCTGTAGAAGGCTGGCACTGACTTCTATGCTTATTATTGCTTATTAAGTTTATAATTGGCATGCCAAGAGCATACTATTTATTTTTTTCCTAAACAGAGATGAAGACACATTTTCTGTCCCAGTCAATACAGCCTGGGGCCTTGCACCTACAAACAGACACACAGATTGTTCAACTGGGCTGATGGAATTAAGGGGTCAAATGTGGACTGGAGGTACAAACATACATACACACATACATACGTAAATGTTTGCAAGTCAGTGGAAGCTGACTAGGCTAAGTTTTTGTCAAGATCAGCTGATGCTAATGCAAAAACCTGTATCTAAATAAAATAATTTTCTCAGAAACTCAGCTGATAAAAGTGCTGATTTGGGATAATATTTTTTATACATGTCTTCCCCCTTTTCTCCTTTCAATTAATGTCCTTTTTATTGTCCTGCTAGTATCTGCACAACAATATATTTTGAGAAAAAAAATCTTACCAAAAAAGTGAAAATCCTGTTCATTTACTTGGCTGGGTGCAGTTATCAAGTTAGAAACATTGATTGTGTGTTTTATATATCTTAGGAATTTTGCAGCAGGTGCTTAAAGAAATAAAACCATTTTCACCCTCTGTTATCTGTTTTTACTTCCCAGTTCATAAAAAAATTAAAAAAAATAGGTTCACAGGACTGAGTAGTGTGTACACTGATTTTTGTTTCTATTTAATTGAGAATCTCTTTTTTATCCTCAGTTAGCACACAGCTAGCAGGACCAGTGTTGTTTCCTGTTAATTTTTTAAGTGTAAAGCCAACATTTACCATGATCACTGCTAATTTGGAATATATTTTCATTAATTCTTTCCAGTGCTAGCATTACGGGAGAAAACAAGGAATAAATGAACTTGGTGAATTCAAGATATAAATGTCTGGGAAATGTGTGTGCTTTCCACACTTGTAGTGTTGGCGCCATGCATTCTTTACCCTACATCTTGGTTTCGCTATCTAATGGTTTCTCACTTTCATTTTCCTGTGAGATCAGTTGGTATGGTTTCTTCATTTCATTCTCCTCTATCACAGAATTACCCATTTCAGCATCCCTGTTCTTCAGCTCGTGCCGTGATAAATGTTCAACAATTCCTGCTCCGATGGAGTCTCCCAAGACATTGGTAGTGGTACGGAGACGATCCCTAAGGAGAGATAGTATATTAGTCTTCATTTCACCACTTTTTCAGGAAAGCCCACAGGCTAGCTGTTAAAATGGCCTTTAAATAGGTACTTGATGATTCAGCTATTTCACATGTATTAATTTAGCTGAACTGTTAATGCCATTATTTCTTCTACAGAAATTAATGAGGTATATAGGATTTGGAGTCACAGAATATGTTAGCGCTCTTGGCAACTTCACAGCAAAAAACACTTTTGTGATGAGGATGGCAGAGGGACCATATGGCAGATATTTCATGGAGGAGTTTCTGTACTCCAGTGGTTTCAGTTTATATCCTCTGAACAGTGTAAGTCAATGAGAATCTGCCTTGTTAGGGTCATTTCCCTCTTGACCATTAACCATGGTCGGTAATTGAGAATGAAATTCTGATTAACTAGTTCAATTAGACAGCAACAAGTCAGTCCTCTTAGAAAGCAGTAGATGTAGGAGGCAGGTTGATGAGTGACTAGGACTGTTACTCTATAACCATCCACCTACAAAAGTCTGTGGGTGTGTGGTGAGATAATCACATGAAGACACTGTGTTCTGATAACAACAAAGACAACTTCTGGCAGGGATGACTTGAGAAGAATGAAGGGTAGAAGCTTCTGGAAGGTGTAACCAATGGGAGTTAGATGAAATAGAGCTGAGAGGAAACTTTCTGCCTTTTATTTAGTTCCTGGACCTACTGTATTTCGCCACATACGTTCAGGTATCACTCTTCTACATGGAAAAGGATTGGAAAAACTGAGGTAATGTACATTGTGGCGGCTGAATAAGAGAGTTATGCAACCTTTTTCCATTTCTGTGTCCATGGAACAGATACACAAACCTTTTCTAGATTTGGTAGTATTTAATAACAGTGTGTCTGAAAGTTTTTTAGTACCCTAAGGATCCAGGCTCTTTTCTATAGCAAAATAATTAACACCACTCATCATGGTATTACCAGAATGGCCCTGGGTACTGCACATGTAAATTTGGTCTAAGCCCTTATCGAGTCCATAAAAATACTTACAAGAACCAGTCCACTGCAATGATAAGAGTGATATCATCTGTAGGCAAACCTACTGATGTAAGCACAATGACCATGGTGACCAGCCCAGCTTGAGGAATGCCTGCAGCCCCAATACTGGCAGCTGTAGCTGTAATGCTGTGTAAAGAGATGGCAAAACCAATTAATTTACTTCATAATAAACTCTCCTTATCATCTGCCAAACAACAAAAAAAGAACAGATATGAAGTAAAAAAGGATTTGTTCAGTAGTTAAAAGATGAACCCAGTCCTTTATCTGAACACTGCATAACTTCAGGGGAGTATGTATCTTAATCCAAAATGTTTACATTAGACTTTTATCCTGAACCCCTGAAACACAATTTTGTTAGGTGGTAAATCCCCTGCTGGATGCCAGACAAAACCACTACAGCTACATGTTCCCACCTATTGAACAAATTCACTCCACAAACTCAAACATGTTAAAAGGAAAGCCGAGGGAGTAATTTTGTCTTGGCAGATCTAATGCAAGGACTTTTATTCTCTGTCCATCTCACTATAACTTCATGCCAGGTGAAGTATCTGTCCTCCAGCACTTGGCATTCTGCCACTAGAAAACTGAAAGCAGCCAAAAACCTTGAATCATACAGTCTAGCAACTTGATAGAAACATACTTGTTCTATTAGTTTTGTCACATCATTTGGCAAGGGACAGCCCTGGTACTAATGAATATGGAACTATTGCCTTGGAGTGTGAAAGCAGAGTTGTGCCTTCTGCTGATGAATATTGAATTAAGCCAACGGATTTTATTGAGAGAAGCACTTCTGCTTGAAAATCTGCTTTCCCAGTTCACCATATCTGACCTCAGTGGTCCTAAGAGATAAATATGTGTCTGTTTTTGCTACAGTGTGCCTCTCTCCCTTGCTGACGTTTCTTTCTTCTATCCATCACCCTTTTCTCTTAAACTGAGTAACATAATGAAATCAATGCAGATCAGTTATGATTGAGTACTATTTAGTGGGTTGTTTGGTGTTCTATTTCAAACATTGAAATGTTCTTGAAGACATACCTATCTTTTCCGCCTCTATCAGCTGGTCTAATAAAAGATATTACTGCTCCTTACACAGCTTACTCCTATCCCGAGGCCACGAGCACTGGGAAAACGCTACCTCTCCTAGCATTTGCATTGTCACACATCTATCCTACTGCTTTACACTTGGATTATAAACTGCCCATTACTGATTGTGGGTCTAAAGCTCCCAATGTCTGCGTGTGTTCTTAAGAAAGAAAATGTAGAAGTCATTAAAAACCGTTCTTGTTGACTCTACTAAGTGCAATGATAGGTGTGTCATGTTACAGTTTAATGGAGAATATGTTCTGGGGGACCTCTTCCATGCATAAACCGTAAATCACTACAGCTAGTCAGCTACTGTAGTAGTTCTTGGGTTTTGATCTAGATGCTTTAGCTTAATCCCACATGTAACAGTCATCACAACGTGCTTTTATTAGATATAGGTAATAATGGCTTCTGTACCTGATTGTGATAATCTGCCCAAAGTTCAGATCAAAGTTGTTAACCTGTGCAATGAAAATTGCAGCCAAAGCCTCATATAAAGCTGTTCCATCCATATTAATTGTAGCACCAACTGGGAGTACAAATCTTGTAACTCTTTTGTCTACTCCATTTATTTCTTCTAGACACTTAAATGTAACAGGTAGTGTTGCAGAACTGAAACAACGACAAGAAAAGGAAAAATATGATATAAATTCAACAAACAGGGAATGAAAAGAGTGCCAGATGTTGTGACAAGAGAGATTGTCATAGCTCTCTTAATTTTTATGTGATTTACCAGAATTTTTTTTAATGTAAAGGCTGAATTTAAAGAATTCTAAAAGATTCTCCTACTTCTCTTGGAAAGTCTTTTCAATGGTTAATTACCGTCCCTCTCTATGTGGTCCCAAGTACAAATGTGTCTAATCTCAGGTTTTGGTAGATAGATAGATAGATGTATCTGTTAAAAAAATTCCTGATTCTGATTTTTTATGGCATGGAGTTAGGACTGAATCATTCCCAAACATTGTTTTCCTGAAGTCATAGAAATTGAGCCTTTCAAGCATTCAGTAAAGAGCATGTTTTATTTATTGGCTGGCTCCCCTGGAAAGGGTCTTTTGATGGATCATTCCATTACTTTACCACTTGTGGATTAACAGCAGTAGGCAGCTCAGCCCCATAACCCCTTATTTATTTGCCCCCACACCCTGAGAGGGGCAGGCAAGGAAGAAAGGGACAGTAAAAGCAAGGAAAAACAGGGATTGAGATTTAAAAAAGAAAAATGCTTATTAAGGGTAAGTGGAAGAAGAGAGAAAGAACACAAAGTAAAACATGAAAAGACAAACACTCACCACCTTCCAAAGGTAGACCAATGCCCAGACAGTTCCCATGTAAAAAACACCTAGTCTCCCTAAAATCTCCTCTTTTCCCTTTCTATTGCTGAGCATGATGTTGTGTGGAATGGAATATCTCCTTGTTTTGTTTGGGTCATCTGCTTGGGGGTGTGCCCTCCCAACCTATTCCACATCCCTCACTGCAGAGGCAGAGTGATAAATGAAGTTCAAACACTGTTTATACTGAAAATAGCTTGAACTGTGTGTGACCAGTGTTGTTTTGGCCACAAATTTAAAACATGGCAACATGTGAGCAAGTTAACTCTGTCCCAGCTGGGTCCTGTATATCACTAAAACTTGTTCCCCTGCTGCTGCATCTAAATAGGATATAAATGATAATTTCATTTAAAGATCAGTGCAACTGAACTTTATGCTACAGGAGTGCCCATTAGACCCACATGAAGCCAAGTTCTTTTTCAGAGACACTACTTCAGAAGGATGGATAAGGTGGCCATTTTGTAACATCTGCCTTGGCTCTTTGACCTTAAAGTTGTGTCTCTACATCTGATTACATCAAAGTAAAGAGTTTTTTCAAGCCCAAACAATTCATATTACTCTGTCTCAGAGATCTCTTCAGTGCTAACTACTTAACAGACTTTTGTGACTTTGAAAACTTTACCAATATTGATATAACAAAATACTGATGGAATGTAAAGAAGGGCTGTGGAACATTGCACTACACAATAGCTTTTATGACAGCCATCTTACAGTTGAATTTTAAACAGCTTTAAAATCCACTCACAATATAGTATGCTCTCTGGCATCAATATAGGTTCTTACTCAGAATCTTGAGCAGCACCAACTGGAATGTCTTGTACCGAAACTGGAACATATCCTCTTAATCCTATTACTGTTACTGTCCAAAGTTTTAGTTTCTTTTTATTTTCTTTACAACTATGTTGACAGGTATTTGTTTTATTATTTGCTATTTAAAAAGTCATTATTAATCAAATTAATCTTTTAGGCATAATTTCTCAAGGATTGACATCAATATGTCAAACATGAAATTAGTAATTGTCTCTCTTTACCCATTAGCATACTGTCATAATGTTAAGTCCTCAAAAGGTTTTCCAGTGATACAAAACTTCAACAGATTCTACATTAAAGGCTACAATAACTTCTCATCCAGATCTTCAGAATAATCTCAAACACTTTAAAACATCTGTCTTTAGGAGATAATTTAAAAATCTATTTAAATAAAAGGCATTTTATGAAAGGTCGCAGTGTGTAGGAATGTACAGTTGATTACAGTAATGATTCCTTTCATCATAGATACAAATAATAAAAGTATTATATTATACCTGGAAGACGTTCCCAAAGCTGTGACTAATGCCTGGATTAAGCCTCCAATAAATACCCAAGGGTTCTTACGAGTGATCAGGAAGTAGAGAAGAGGTAGGACAATGACAGCATGAATTAGCAAACCGATGATAACTGTTACAGTATACATGGCAAGCTGACCACCAATCACACCCATATCGTCCATCTCAACAATTTTTCCAGCAATCAAGAAGAGGATTCCAAGTGGAGCATACCTACAAATAAGACATCAAATCAGTACTGTGCTGAATGCAGTAGACATTCACTCCCCCTTCCATACCTTTTGTGTTTGTATGCATGCATGAGCATAGGTTTTCACTGTTAGGATGACTGCAATTATTTAGAAGCAGTTCTAGAGTTTAACTCTTAACAGATTAAACCACAGCAGCAAATGTTTCTGACATTCTGTTAGATGCAGGGTCTGATGAATATTTCAAGGTGTATGGTACACTTTTCAAACCTGTAGAGAGTTGAGCTCCCTTTGGAATTCAAATGTCATTTAAAAGCTACTCTATCCAATTCGGATTTAATTCCGTCTGTCTGAATGAAGGCTCACATGCCGTAACTATAGGTTATGCCTAGTGTCCAGTTCTGTTACCTTGTCAGTGCAGTTTCCCATGCTGTTGGGGAAGGAACCTGCACAGAAGGTTGATAACTCCCAATGATTTCAGGCTGCTTCTGGCCATGCCTCTTTTTATCCAGTGGGGCACTAGACAAATACTTTAGCATGAAGCCATTTGTATGGCCAAGGTTAGCTGCATAGTGGGGCAGCAACAAAGCTTGTATGATCTGTTTCTTCTTATCAGCAAGCACAGTTTACAGATGAAGAAAGTGCTAGTGCTGAGAATAAAACTCTAACATAATTCTGCTGCAGCTGGACTTTAGGTATAGCCTGATTTCTATAAATCCCCACTTGTCTTCTCACACTAAGTTACCACAGAACAAAATTTATCCAGCTTATGTCAATTGCACTTTAAGCAATCAAATTAATGTAGACATTTCCCAGTAGTAACAGTTCTCATCCATTTCGTTATTACCTCATGTGTGCTTGTAAAGAAGGACAAAAATATTTTGCTTTTTATAGACATCTTCTGGCAGAACAGAATTCTCGTTACTGAAAAGAATATTCTTATTTTTAGTTTTATACCTAGTACTGCAACATATATCTGTGTGTGCTCTTGGATAGGTTTTTGTAGTTGATTTTTTTGTTTTCTGTAGTAAAGAAGGCAACAAAACCTAATTTCTTAATGAACCTTCCACTGACAAATAATGAATCTTCATTGTTGAAAAGGCTTCATACCCAATGTTTGAGTGAAAAAGCATTGGCTTTATTTACCTATTGAATACAATAAAGAAAATAGGAAAAAATATTAGTATGTGTAATCAGGGCGACAACAACACGAGGACATATGTCCGCTACACAACTGCAGGAGCCAGTTCTGTGGGAAACTAATGATAACCAGGTCTTGCAGTGTAAAAATAAGATTATGGGACAGGTTTGCCAGCTTTCTTCAGTGAAGTCAGATTAGAATATAAGGAAAATTTTGATAGTGTACTGCTGTGATTACTATCTTTATGAAGACACAAAATGTCTCTGTATAACCTGAGCAAGTTCTACCATAGACTGTTTTTTCTCAAGTCAAAAGGTAAACACAGCAAAAGAGTAGGTGTGTCTGGGCAAGTTGTTGACATACAGAATTTCATTTTTGGTGTTCATTAAGGAAAAAGCTACAAGGTAGTTAAAAGCTTATTGTCTGACTTCCTGTCAAACAGACTCTTGCAGTCCAGTGCCTGACTGTGATGAAAAAATATTGTTAGTAACTTAAAATGGAATTAATCAGAGGCACTTACCACATGATTAAGGCTACCAATCGCATGATAGCCTCATTAAGGCTATCAAAGAAGTCTTTTAATGCCTGGCCTTGCTCCTTCATGCTTCCAATCACCAGGCCAAAGCTTATTGAGAAAACCACCAAGCCAAGGGCATTAACTCCATTTACAGAACCTGGAACAGGAACTATTTCCTCTTTCATTCGGGTGAGGGTTTCCATTGCTTCTGACACATTGCTTATTATGGAAGCCACCATGGATGTGTCATTGGATGGAATATCTACTTTGAACATTCTCTTTTCATAGTTAGTTTTGAACTGTTAAAACAAAAATCAAAGAGACAGAAATTCTGTGAATTATAGGAAACAAAGGTAAAAATCACACATTAAATTATTAATTACTATTTTGGAACTTTTAATTCTTTGCCTAATATTTCTTGGTAAAATGTACTGTGATGAAAACCTGGCTTCCCTGAAAGCAAGAAAAAATCTGTATTAACTTCAAAGCTAGATATTCACCTGTAGCCTCCAGAATTCTTTTTCTTAGAAATATATCAAAATCAAAGATGCAGATTTGTCATGCTCCTGAGTTTCCTGGCAAAACTATTCTTAGATGGCATTTTTATAAATTGTTGTTTTTCCCAACAATATTTTTCCTACTGTTAAATAAATAGGTCTTTTTTGGCTAGTTAAAATATTTTCATGTGCCTTGATATTTTGTTTTTAATCTTACTGAATTAGAAAAAAATGAGAATGAAAGTAACTTAAATCTGAAAGTGGCTTAAATAAATCATACCTTTTTTTTTTCCTTTGCTATGGCCATGTTAAAACTCTGCCTCAAATTCTGCCATTTTAAAATTCTCCACTGCACGTCAAACACTTACATTTTACTTTTTTACTGTGTACAGGTATGACAATTGTATTTCACGTATTTTCTAGTCCTGTTTTTCAGCAGAAAAACCTTAGATAAAAATTCCTTAAAGCAAATTTGTGAGTGGTGTAGTTATGCTGAATTTGACAAATATAAAAATGTAAACTGCTTAATGAGGACAGGAATTGAAGCCTAATTTCCTTCCCAGTCTCCTATTTACTTCCTCCTTTCCCTAGACACATCTTAACTGTCTTTGTTCTGATTATCCTCCGCTACGCTCAGGTCCTTGCACTCCTACCTATTTGACCAGGTCAAAAGCAACAAGTGACATATGTGGTTGACTACTGCCTGTTGCACGGGCCACAAGCTAAGTCATATACTGTTCTTTTTTAGTGGCAGCAGCAGGTAGGAATTGGCCATTGGGCTCAAAATTCATGACAGGTGACTGAGGAGTTGGGCAGCTATAGAGGAGAAAGCACAGTCACGTTTAAGTTTCTTACCTTTAAAAAACAAGTTAAAAATAATTTTAAGTTGTAATAAGCACGTTTCCTCCTTTTTTGTGTTTTGATTTTGTAACACTGTCCCAGATCAAGGATGCCTTTAATCCTTATTAGTCAGTTTTTTTAGGGGTGCATTACAGGTTTTAGGACCTCAACTAGCAAAATGTGTTTCCATTTCAGATACTAGACTGATACATGGATTTGTTGACTTACACTGTTGGTCAAGCTTAAGTATTCAGTAAGTATTAAATGTTACTAAGGAGAATATTCTTTCTAGAACCCATTCCAGAGCAGTGGTAAAATTGGTTTATTTAGAGATCGAAAATGGGCATCTGAGAAAAAGGAATCAGAGCAAATGTATTTGCTCTGGGACAGTCACTTGAGTTAAGGGTAACTATGGATGTATCTGTCTTCTTAAGCCCAAAGTTGTCTATCAAAAGTCCTGAGTCTTGGTTCAGCAAAAACAATTAAGGAAAACCAAATATAGGAAATGCAAAAAGAGTGACAGGATGATAGGCCACCTTCAAGATGATTGAATGGTTTTAAAATAGATGAAGTAGTAGGAGAGTTAACTATTACTGCTCTGCAGAGAAACTGGTGACAAGACATCCTTTTGTGAGCTTTATGAGATTCATACTTTCAGGCAGATCTCTGTCTCGTTGGAAATCAGAGTTATCTGCTGTTCAGTCCATACACCTACACTGATAATTTGTGATAGGCTGGACAATATCACTAAAGTCTTGTAATTTATGAGGATGCTTGGTGTATTTTGTCTCCAAGAAGAGTTTTTTTTTTTGCCTGGTAATGTTTTAGATGCAAAATGCTCATAATTTTTCCTTAAATTCATGTACAAACAACAACTTAGGAGCAATGTAAATATTATTTGGATCTTACTAATACTAATAAAATTTTCATTAACAACTTTAACTGCAAGTAAAATATGAAAAGTAATGGCATTTCTGGACTTCTTACAAGACACTGCGTTTATGAACAACTTTAACATGAATCTTAATTGTTATATCATTAAGAGATACACAACATCATTACTTTATCACATAATACAATGAATTTGCTGTTTACAATTTTATTATCATTATCTTTCGTTAGTGGTATAAGATACCCACAGGCATTTGACTTGAATGTATCACATAACTTTTTAGAAAACATCATTATAACACAGCAGTAGCCATTCCAGTGGTTAACTTGTAGACAAAGTAACTGCATGGGTAACTTCTGTGAGAGCTCATAATTTACTGCCAGTATTTTGAGCTGGTATAATTAGCACTGTCTATGCTAAGTCTGTATGATGATGTAGATTTTAGTGAAGGGTAATTTTAAAAGCAACAGGTTCGCTTAAATACAAACCTAAAAATGAAAAGAAATAAAAACAAGGCAGTGATATTCCTAATTATTTTTTTCTTTTCTTTCCATATGGACATGTGTGAAACCATTCTAAATTGTCTGCAGAACAGCTGATGACAGAGGTTATAACATATCTTAACTAGCCAAAATTAATTTGAGGAACAGACAGTATATATTAGTTAGTATTCATATCTGCATGTGTTATTAACACTTCCAGTCCCCTTGATGAGAATGTGTTCAGGAAAAAATATTTAATTAAAACCAGCAGTTATCACATGCACCTTTCCAGTTCTTTAAGCTTCAGCTGGCATCAAATTCCACCTATTTACAACAAAATAACCCTCCCCAAAGTGTTAGTCTGGTTCTGTTTCTCTTCTTGTACCAAGTCCACTTGTGTTTCTTTTGCCTTTTGATAGACCACAGCACAAAGAACAACCAGTTAGAAGGCACTACCTACTTATCAAGCAGAGTGCTTATGACTGCTTAGCCCCAGGGTAGACAGCATTTTTTTAATTTAGCAATGAAAAACAAATGAAGAGATAATGGGCAGAGCTGAAAGATAAATTGAAAGATTTCTGCAGATATCACAAAACCACAGAAGCCCCCAAATGATCAGTGCATAATGAAGGTAGCAATATGTGACGTATGGAAATAACCAGCGCCAGAAATTATGCTGATTGGGTTAACAATCTGTGGTTTCCAGTGATCCTTATTTGACACTGATGTAATTGGAAGAGGTTCTGTTAGAAACAGGGTGCCAACAAGACTTTAACCTTTCACAAGGAGGGAGTAATTTGTGAGGAACAGAATGAAGTTAAAGCCCAAAAGAACAGTAGAAAATTTAAGAAGATTCTTCCTAAGTATGTCCTAACCTCCCAGTTTCCCTTTATGACTCTTCTCCCAACAACAATCCTGTGAAGGCTTTCCAAACTCCACCTAGAAGCCCTCTCGGCACCTTGGTTACCCTCTCCACACAGCTCCTTTTCATTTTGAAGGAGAGAAATTACACATCGAGAAAACGAACTTTGCTTCTCTACAATTAATTACGCAAAAGAAAGTAAAATTTCCATGTCACTATTTGAGTTATAGTTGATCTTTTCGATTTAAAAGCTTTGGAAAATACAGTCCTGTGTGTTAGTAGACCTGTTTTGGGAAGTGCTTGATGTTACCTATCAGTAGTAGTCTGTGTTGGGCTTGGGCCAGCAAACACAGTGTTACAGAACCAGGTTAGTGCCAGGGGGATCATCCTTTTTCATAAATCTTCTAAGAAACTTATGAAAAACTTGATGTAAACTTTTGAAAAGAAAGTTACAGAGTCAGATGTTCAAGGTCATCTGGATACTTCATAAGACTCATAAGTGAGTCTTACACATAATTGTTTCTCCTGTAAAACGTCTTATAGTTTAACTAATCTGCTGCAACAAAGTGACTTATACCTAGGTTTTGATCCATGATTCAATAGGCAATAGTATCAGGATGACATACTTCAGTAAGCATAATTGATGATGAAAATGAACAAACCTCAAAAAACACAAACAAAAGGTTTCCTGGTTTTTGAACCTTTTGTTGGAGATCCCTTTAAGCTGTAAAGTAAACCAGAAATACAGTATATGTAATGTAAACAGAATCTGTAATTCTGTTAAATCATTAGAGATATAAACAGGACATATTTAATTAGGAATGTAGATTTAGGACTGCTTGTCACTGAGTCAAGTTTTCTGTTCATGTAGGATACTTTATTGAAAGAATTTTTCAAGCTGCATCGTCCAGGACCTCACCTTTTTAATAATGCCAGTTATAAATCTTTCTAATTCCCACTTGAAATTCCCTCACAGTCATTTCCAGTTTTTCTTGTATAAACATTTGTCTTTATTGCTCATTATGTGAGTAGTTTTTAATTCAAGTGTCTTTTTTCTTTACACGTGTGCTTTTTTGATAATCCCAGCAACACCTCTCTCCATTGTGCTCATTTGCTATGAATCTTTCTCTGAAGATAATGACCAGAATATACTCAGTATTCCAGGTAGTCACATTGCACTGGTTTTATTTCCTCTCTTGGAGTTATGTCACTGAATATGTCCTAGTGTTGTGGGTTTGTGTGACAAGGTTTGGGAGGGGGCTGGGAGGGTGGGGGTAGACAGTGAAGGGGGCTGCAGAGGCAGCTTCTGCAAGAAGCTGCTAGAAGTTTCCCTAGGTCTGACAGAGTGAACACCAATTGGACTCGAGATTGGTCCTGCTGCTGACCAAGGCCAAGCCCATCAGCGACAGTCATAGCACTTCTGTGATAACGTGTTTAAGAAGGAAAAAAAAAACCTGCATGCAGCCGCTTTTGCCGCCAGAGAAGGGAATGAGAAGATGTAAGAAACTGGGCAGAGACTACAGTCAGTGAAGAAGGAGAGGGAAGAGAAAATCCAGGTGCTGGAGCAGAGAGTCCCCAGCAGTCCATGGAGAAGGCCATGGTGAAGCAAGCTGAACCTCTGCAGCCCATGAAAGATCATGGTGACGAGAGATTCCAACTGCAGCCCATGGAGGATCCCATGCTGAAGCAGGTGGAGACAACTGAACGGGACTGTGACCTGGTGGAAAGTCTGCACTGGAGGAAGCTCCTAGGCAGGACTTGTGACTTTATGGGAGACCATGCTGGAGCAGTATGTTCCTGAAGGTGTGCACCCCATGGAAGCCATTCTGGGGCAGTTGGTGAAGAGCTCAAGCCCCATGGAAGGGACTCACACTGGAGAATTTCATGAAAGACTGTCTCCTGTGGGTGAGACTCCACACTGGAGCAGGGGAAGAGAGTGAGGAATTCTTCCTCTGAGAAGAAAGGTTCATGATGAACTGACTGAAACCCCCATTTCCCATCTCTTGGGGTTGGGAAGAGAGAGAGAAATCAGGAATAACTTTGGGCTTGTGAACAAGGGAGGGTTGGAGGGAGTTGTTTTAAGATTTGGTTTTACTTGCCACTATCCTACTCTGTTTTCATTGTATAATAAATTAGATGTGTTTACTCCATGCTGTGTCTGGTTTTGCCTGTGACTGTAATTGCTGAATAATCTCTCCCTGTCCTTTTCACCAGAGAATTTTTCATTATATCTTCTCTCCCCTGTCTTAATGAGAAGGGGGAGTGACAGAGTGGCTTTGGTGGCCACCTGACCTCCAGCCAGGGTTAGACCACGACTCCTAGAGAGGAATTAGGGGGAGTGTTAATTTTTTTTTCTTGATGATGATGAATTCTCATCTCAAAGGAGAAATTAATCTTAATTTCTAAATGTTAGTTTCACATGTGATGAAGAGCTACAAGGAGGTAGCCAAACATTCCAGTTTGAAAAGCCAAATCAGTTGTTGTGACTTTATATTACAGTGTGCCAGGGACATACTACTTTCTTTTATACATCTTGATACAAATTGCTTAGACTTTATTGAAAACTGCAAATTTCATTGTGTCTTTCATAGAAATAACCATTAAGGTACACCCTATCCTTCATCAACTTCTATTACATCTCCACAAATTCTAATTTTTTTTACCACAATCTTATCCCCTTATTATGTACTCAACTATTTCATTTACCTCAAATTAAAAATTTTTTTACAGAAGTGCATTTCTATGGCACAAAAACCAACCAGCCAACCAATCAACCAATAGAAAAAAGCACAATCTTGTGGAAGAAAGATAGAAGGTTATTCTGGTACAATCTGTGTTTCAGAATCTTGTGCTTTCATTTATTTTTTTCCTCCACATATTTTTCATTTTCATTTATTGTGAAGTCTACACACTTTCCTTCAAGCTACTTGTACCCTGAGTACACTCCAAATAAAAAAAAAAGGGTTATTAACAGTTCAAAGCAATTCCCAAATCTATGTGGAACTGCCAATGAAAGGCACAATGATTACTTTCACCAGTTATAGATAATAACTTACCTAACGGAGAGATTTATTTAAAATATTCCCTGTTCTGTAAATTTATGCCCTCATTCTTTCATTATTTTGAGATAAAGATGATATAATTCTCTGACTTATTACATTAAATTCTTTGAATTTGCTTCTAGATTAGGTAGAGACTTTTAGGTAGAGACTTAGAGACTTTTGTATTTCCATGCTGCTGTTCTGCATTGCCCTAAGATCATCATCATCCTTACCAAAAGTAGAGGCATAGGATTTGTTGATTTTGGACCTAGGTCTAGTTCATCTTTAATCATGACCAAATCTTCAATCTAGAAAGTCACTGCTTTTTATTTGTCTCTGTTTATATAAATAAAGAAAATGTTACTGTTTCTTTTCAATTCTGCAAGATGTAACTCAGCTGGACTTTGGAAAATTTCTACTGTATCTTCTTGTTTCTTGGCCTCCACAGTTCAGCTTTTTTTATTGCCATGGCAATAAGTGGTAAATAATATCAGTTCAAGATTTTCTATGGGGTGGATAGGAAGCAACTAGATTATGGAAAGACACACTATAGATTTCACTGAATCTATAATGCTCTTTTTAAAAATGAGTCTAACTAGTTGCTATTATTTTCTCTGCAGAACAGTTAAGATGAAGATCAGGCCAATGATAGAGGAACTGGGAAGCAACATAGAAAGAACCTTCCTAAGCACTCCTGCCATAGGTGACATGAAGTCCACTAGTTTGATTTGGTTACTGATACCTACAAAATAATTACCACGGTTTCAAACCTATTCACATTTCTCACATGACATATTTGAACATCTTCCAGTCTTCATATAGATGGTGCATATCTCAGTATCTCGCAAGTTAACATAACACTGTTTTTGAAATGAAAATTCTGGATTGACTTTAATGAAGCTTGCTGTAGACTTATGAATTTGACATTTTGAAAAAAAAAACCACCTTATTTTTCTATTTGCTGTGACAGGTTTGTTTTCTTCAGTTCTCACAGCAAATACAGAGACAACATGATTGCAAACAAAGCACAGATTTGGTTGGTTTGGGTTTTGTCAACAGCTGGCAGCTTATATAAGATTTGTTTCATCTGTAATACAAGTACTTGATATTACTAAGGAAAATGCTATTACATTTCAATTTCTTGGTTTTTTTATAGTTGGAAACAACTGAACATTTTTACCTGTTTAAAACAAGCTTCCACCAGATTTGGAGGGAACATATTTCTGTGAAAAAGAAAGAAAACAACATGAGAAGTAATAAAAGTCTAGTAATATCTTAAGTAGGGGTACAGTTAATACAATAATTGACCAGCTAATTTTCAAAGGAGTCCTAAGACAAATATGTAATTATGTATACAGTGAGTAGAGCTTTGCATATAACATTGGCCTGGTTAGCTTTATAAGGACGAAACCTAGGAGGGCTGGATGCTGGATATATGCCAGCAATTGCAGTCTCTGTATTTAATATTGCATAGCAGGTCTGATTATGGAGCAGAATATTAGCTAAATTACCAAATGAACAAAGCTCTGTGGGTCAGCACTAACTTTTAATTTTATATTATATTTATATTTAATGGGTTTCTACTTCTCAGACACTTTTTGCAGTCACGTAGCCTAATACATAATGGCATTCATAATTTAATTTAGAGTCTTGTTGTGATTAAGAAAAAAAATATTTTTAAAGTTTGAGTATTCTTTAATGATAACACATACACGTATAATTATATATATGTGTTTGTACACTTGTTACATATGGGGGTGTGTTTGTTTGCTTTCCAGAATGGTGACATTTCTGAGGGAATTAGAAGCAGCCTAACTGAATAAATCTTGAGGAATCTGAGTGCAAACCTCTTCATGGGTCTTTCTGAAGTCCCCCTTCCTGGCAGCATGACTCTTGGAGGCTTTTCTCCATGTCTCTGGCTTCTTCAAATGGGTTAGTGGAACACAAAATTTTGGTGGCTTTACCTGTGAAAAAGCTCCCGAGTTCAAAACCTCAGCTTCCCTACTCCCTGGAATACATCTGTGACATATTAGCTCTATAAAAGAGGCATTGCAGAATCTCTGAGCAAGGAGAAAACAAGTTTTTATATTTATGCCCCTCTATTTCAAGCATTGCACTTGCCTGTTGTTGGAATATATTTCCCATCCACATAATTTAACCAGTTGAGTAGATGCACCCAGATTGGTGGATACAGTTCAAAATTAAGATCAATAGCTAAATCAGGGACTTGAGTGAAGTGAGAAAACTGGCAGAAGTTGGAAGTAAAGGAAAGCAGAGGAATTTGGTAATAAGGCTTGGCTATGGAAGGAGGGGAAAAGACCCATGCAGATAGCAGAACAGAAGTATTTCTTTTGTGCATGAAAGAAATAATCTTTCTTTGGATATTAAAACCAATTTCATCCCTTGCAACATCTTGATTTGAAAATAAATCAAGGTATTTTCTGTATTGTTGTAGGGGTTAGAGATAATAGTATCACGTAAGTGAAAGAACTTTGGGTAGTTTATGCAGTCACTGTCTAAAATTCTTGGCTTTTGTTCTTGTGTGAATCTAAATATTATTGTTGTTGTCATTGGTCCAGAAAACGTGAAACATCATAGCCATACCTGATTAAATCAAGAAAGGCATCTGCTGCTGTCACTTGCACAATTTTGCCTTCTCTGTGCATGTTTTCTTTAGTACCTTTCCCAGGGTGGATGATGACCACAATGATTATACCAATCAGTACAGCAATGATTGTAGTACTCATGTAGTAAACTACTGCTCGGACTCCCATCTTCCCCGATGCTTTACTATCCAGGGCAGCAATTCCTAGTAAATTTGAACACAAAGATGTTCACCTCATACAGCTGTGAGAAAAGAATATAAACTCAGCATAATGAAAATAGTTTTGTGCAAAGAGATTTGATGACCTGAAAGCTTAAAACCACTCATGGTAAATTTGCCCTCTTTTGCAGCTCATGCTGCCCCTGTCTTCCCAATCCACCCCTAGTGCTTGTTATTAAATATTTTGCTGTTACAAGAGTTGCAGCTCTTCTTGCTTTGTTAACATTTTATTAAAAGCAAAGATTGTTGGTCTGATGTGGTGTGACACTCCCTGTTTCCAGAGAGCCAATTCATGGGTTTTCATTAGCATTGTTACCACAGTCTCAAAACTATGACTTAAAAAATGTGCTGGACCATATCTGCAAGAGTCAGAAAGAATACTCTCAGGTAATGTTAATAATGTTTTCTGCAATATGAAGTTTTCTTCAATTCCCAATGGAATGACCTCAGTTTCACTCTGTCCCAAGCCATGGGTGTTTAAAGCAGATTAAAAACTGTTAACTTGTTTCAGAAAATCCTTACTATTGTACAAATAAGCATTTAGAGTCTTTCATAATCTTTGCAAAACTTGCGATATTAATCCTAATTCTTGGCTCATCTTAATGCATTTGATCTAATGAGAATACTAGGGTGCTCACTATGGCATCTCCCAAAGTGTTGTTCATCAGATTGCACCAGCAGGGCTGCACTGTGTTTTTTAAATGAAGGCGCAGTTCTGCCAGGGAAAGAGCTCTGGACCTCTGAGAAGCAGTGTCTCATGGGCTCTGTTAGAAACGGAAATGTTACTTTTTCTCTTTCCAAGCAGGTGCAGTTAGGGCTCTTCTCTATAAAGTGCCCCTTTGCTCCTTCTCAGAATTTCAAGTAGTCAATAACTTCCCCAGATTTCATCTGGAGAGCTACACCATCTGTCTTAAAACAGCATTGATGCTTCTTGTTGGAACCAAGTTTTCAAAGTGCAGAATGAAGAAAGACATCAGGAAAGGATCTCTCTGCTTTGTTATCTCCTCCTATGGACTCCTAAATGACACTGTCTAATCCTGATGCCAACTTTGAACATACAGAAGATAACGAAAGTTGCCTAACTTGTGCTCTGGGTACCTGTCTCAGAGGAGAATGCATAAAAGAAGACAACAGGACTGCATGAATATAAATAACACAGAAACATAAAACTAGAATAATGACTAAATGCTTTCTCAAATCATTGTTGATATGTTGTACTTTGGTTTGACTTCTAAAGGCAGAAATGCACTAGTGGAGTTACCATGAAAGTATGTTAGTCACTGATGTAACTGAGATTAAGGCTGTGTTCTGGGCTCTGATCAGCTCTTCAAAATATAAACCAATTGCATGTTCCATACTTACCCTTCGTTTCAGCTAGCATTTGCCTGTCCTTTCAGCAAAAGTCATTAGAGCCAGTAATTTTTGTACCCACAGAATGAATGGCAAAGGGATGATTCACACCCTGAATTTTTTGATTTACATCTGCCATTGCAGTAGAAGAATGAAGTGTTATTCGAACAGTAAGAAACTGAAAATGAAAATCCAGCATTTGAAGCACTTGATCCTTCATTTCTTTGCTTAGCTTTTCTATCTGTAAAATTGGATGATAATGCTTGTGCTAAGTTACATTTATGATTTGAAATTCTGAGAGGAAAATGGTAAATACAACCAAGTAATAAATAGTTTTCTTATCTTTAGAAGCAGAAAGCAAGTCCTATAGCCCTCTTGTCAGTAGATGGAGAATTAATTATTTTTTTAGACCCCTCAAAATAACACAAATGAACAATATTGCAAATATAATCAAGCAATGCATAAAGTCAGTATTTTTTTTTTTGAAATTTAAGTTCTGCTACTGAGTTGCACAATGTTTATATCAGCATTTGTTACAAATACTATTTTTAAAGTATTGGTATGTAACTGAAAACTGTGATTTAAAAAAAGGGAGAAAATGCAATCATACTAGTCTAGTCAACTTCATATATTTAAATTGCTGCTGTAAGGTCTTGCTGTTTCTAAAGCATCATTAATGGCATGTGTATTTTTTCATTTTAGCTAAGATCAGTTTTAAGCTTAGTTTACAGCCTGAGCATGAAAAAATTAACATACATAATTTGGTAAGAAGGTTTGGAAATGCACAGATGTTAAATCACTCAGTTCCCAGTATTCTGCCCTTGCCACAGCACAGATTCATAACCAGATCTTGAGCACTGTCAGTCTAGACGGTTCCCAGGCATGCATGCTTACTGCTTTAACACACCTTGATCTTTCTTTGTACTCAACACTTGATGCTAGGCTGAATCTCCTAGACTCCAGAAATCTCTAGGGGTCAGTGTAGGGCACTAAAGATTGTTGTGTTGAAGGATTAGAACTTGTGATCCTATTCTTTCTTGGACCAGTTCTGAGACTGAGTAGTGAACCATGTGCAAGTGATACATCAAGAAGCAGGAGTCATGCTCTTCTCTTTATAAGCTGCTTTTGAACTTGGTTTCCCATTATGCAGTCTGGCTGTGACTACATGGCCCCTTATTTTAGGTGTCTCAGTCTCATTCCTGCTCTTGCTTATTATATAAATGACTTTTCAGCTTGAAAGTAGGGAACAGCAATTCCTCTCTTCTTGAGCTCTAAGTCATTGTGGCATGTATAGCAGCAAACACTCAAAGCAGGGATATGACAGGCCTAAGTATGAACAAAAGCTATATGAGGAGGAGGCAAGTTCTTACCTCAGTGAGCCCTTACTGGGGAGCTGCTGGGCAGCCTCCCCTCCTACCAAAGTTAATGGGATCTGCAAAGTTAATGGGAAACTGCAAAATCTTCCAGTGTACCACCAACTATTTAAAAAGATATTTAAAATCTGTTTTTAAAATATGACAAAATTAAGTGGTTTTTTCATTACATTTTAAGTGTTGACAAGATTTCTTAGAGTTGAATGGGATTCTGGAAGGGTCCTTAATGGAGAAGCAATAAAGTTCGCTCCAAAGCTTTCATGTGTCACGGACCATTGTACCCTCAGTGTGTTCTTTCACAGCCAGCCAGCAAAACTCTCATTGTCCCTCGGGAGATGTATGTGCCCCTTTCATCCTGCTCGCTGCTCTCTCCCCTCCACACGGCTGCTGGCTCCAACACCTCTGCCTCCTCTCTTCCTCTCCCTCCTCTTCCCAGGGGGCCTGGGAAACTTTGCTGTGCCACCGGTCCTCACTCACAGATGCCTTGAAGTTGTCAAGGCAACCTGGAGCAGAGTGCCTGTAATTTCTCCCAGCGTGTGCGTGCACACAACGTGAATGGGAATGATGTTTCTTAGTATTGATGGGTAGGGAGGGAGGGAGGCAGGCAGGGAGAGAGGAAGGGAATAAAGAAGGGGGCAGGCATAAGTCTGTACAACTGCAAATAAACCCAAGCCCTTACCCCCTGTCCTCTCCCTTCCCTCGCTCTCTTGAGAAGTGAGGAATCTGTCACACTGTGGGTGAAATAAAGACATGACAGGGAGGTCTCCAGAGTACCAGGGCAAAAGGCAATGCACCACGTCATTCTTTAACAAAGGTGTTAAAAATTAAATGAAGATATTTTAGGTGGTCAGAAAAGCAGCAAGCAAGGAAGGAAATTACAAGAGAAAGAAAAAGAGAGAGAAAGCAGGCAGGAAAAAAGAGGGAAAAAAGTCTAATTAGGGAAACTTGATAAATTCTGAATTCATAATCTGATAGTTCTGATTGTTCACTTGACTTGAACATGGTTTTGCAAATTAGCATGAACAGATGGTGCAGCAACGTTCTGGAAGAGCTGGTAGGCTAGGACTGGTCTTGTGTCAAATTATTTTCGTATTACACTTATGCAGAATTCTAGGGTTTACAAATTCAGTATTGCTTCTATTGTTTTTAATTTTCTTGACACTGTGCACACTGTACATAATCCGTATGCAGTCTTGGATTGCAATAGGGTACTAGTACTAGGAACAGTACTGTACTCCTCAATACAATCAAAGATAAAATGTTCTGATTGCATTCTCTTTAGATAACTTTTAAGCCAATAAAGCCCTTGGATCTGCTTGCTCAAAAAAGAAGTCCAATGAATTATTTTAAAAGCCAAAAAGTCCTACAACTTCAGAACAATTTTTCCCTTTACTTAGTGCAACTGCCTCAACTTATTTCTTGCAGAGTAGTCCAATGTCCTCAAGTCATAAGTTACAAGCTATTTCAGTCTGAGGTTTGAGTTTAAACACATCCATAATTTTCCTGTCACAGTAAGTAAGAGTTTTGCCAGTGGCAGTTTTTAAGAAAGAAGAATTATACATATTTACACAATTAATGATAAAATCCTAGAATTTTGGGGGTTGGAAGGGTCCTTGAAGATCACCTAGTCTCCCTCCACCAGACCAGTTGCCCAAAGCTCCATCCAACCTGGCCTTGAATACTGCCAGGGAGAGGGCAGCCACAGCTTCTCTGGGCAGCCTGTGCCAGGGCCTCAGTGCCCTCACAAGGAAGAATTTCTTCCTAATGTGTAATTTTTATGTATCCTCTTTCAGCTTGATTAGGTGGAATATGTGTATTTATCACAACAGTAGTTGACTGGCAGCTGGTATTTCTACATGCAAACCTTTGGTCAGCAAAACATTTTTGGGCTTATATTTGTCTTTAAAGTTAACCACTAACATCATTTGCTGAATCAGGGCCCAGAACTAGCAGTTTTGAAATGGGGTCTTTTTTTACACTCCATGGTAAGTCGTACGCCACAAAATAACCAAGCAAATTGCAACATATGTATTTTTTGGCTTTTCCTAAAAAACCCAAACAAAACAACAACCCAAACAGTCACTACTTCAGACTGATGCTAGTACTTTCAGTGATTTTATCATTTGTCAGGGCAAGGAGACTCTCACTGGGGAGAGAGCATGTGCATATGAGCATATGCATATATGCATGTGTATATTTTCAGTTTGAAAACAGTTAAAGTCCTCCACTACTGCTTTTCATGCTGAAAGTTCCCATTTCTGAAATTCTGGGGGAAAAAAGTATGCATTTTCCTCCCTACACTAAAATTCTCGTGTTTCTAACAGAAGACTCTAACATTTTGCCCACAATATTTTTATTTTTTGGCATCTTTAAAATTATTTTTGCTGCATAATGACAAAAATTTTAGATACAGAGTGGTTCAGTTGGAGGAGACCTACAACCATCTGAATGCTTTTATGTTAAAATCCCGCTGGGACTTCATGATATCTTGTTGCAAATACAAAAAATGATGAACCAGTTGAAATGAGTGTGTAGAATAAACTATGCATTCCAGTCCTCGTACATATTGACAACTGGAAATAAAGAAGAGAGGGCTTCTGTGATCATTATTAATTCTTTCCTTATTCAGTGTGTTAGAACTGAATTGGTGATACTTTGCTAGTGTAGATTTTAATATATATTTTCTTTCCCGTGAGCAGAGCATCTTTTTATTGATAATTATTTTTCTTTTTATTTTTTACAGTGTCTTCATTAGGAAACTGCAGTTGCTTCTTAAAGACTCCTGTGGTGGAACAGCAATAATGGCAACTGTCGACTCAGGACTGTTGCCCTAAATTTGTTTCTCTAAGGTTGTGTCTCATTCTCCTAATGAAGCAGTCTTAAATGTGCTACCCTGACCCCCTACATCCACTAAGCACTGTGTGATGAGTAAACTCTCAGTGTGAGACCATGAGAACAATCCCTTTTGTGTACATTGATGAGGATTTGTGGAAGTGGATAACACTGTTCAAGGCCATGGCAAAGTATGCTGACAGAAAAATTCTAAGGAAACACAATAGTTCAGTAAAGACAGTCAAGTATTGCCTGAGTTTAATTAACACGATTAAACCCTAGAGCTTTATTCTGATAGCTTCTGAGTATGTCCTAAATGGTGCTGAGCATTCCCACAAAACAAAAGTTAAATAATTTTTAAAGCTTTGACAATTGAGCCCTTCACAAGATGATGTCCAAATTCTAGAGTAATATTTTTATAGCAGTAAAACAAGTTGTAAAGAAAAAAGCTAAATAACATTTTCAAAGAACTATAAGCATTGGTAAAGTTAATTAATATTAAATCGATAGAGCCAATGACTTCCTGAAGCCATAGAAAATACGGCTGGAATATAGCTCTGTATACATTTTTGCATTAACTGATTAAAGAAGCTATCTCCAAATCTCAGTTTTGCTTATCCTTACTTGAATATAAACACTTAAATAATGAAAGTAGATGCTTTGATAAATTTTCCAGGTCCATTAAGAATACTGGGGAAATATCTCACAGAAAAATTAGCAATTGTATTTGATCCAAAATTATGTGACCTTGATTAAGCCAAGCTGACTAATGAAACCCATGGCTGGGATGTAGTAATGCAATTCAATGAGCCAACTAATTGGCTAAGAGTTATTCCTAAAGGACTAGTCCTGCCTCACAGCTTTGTAGTCCTGTCTGATCCCTTGTCATCAGAAAAATATTAAATTTGGGGTTTGTAGGGTTAATTTTTCTGTCAGTTTGTCATTCTGAATGATCTCAGAATTGTGTCATGTGAACAGCAGAACTTATATAGGGTAAGCAGAAGAAGAACATGTCTGGGAGCAGAAAACTATCATTTTGGCAGCAGTTTGCTGTTACTTCAAGTTGGCTGTAGTGTTAAAATTCATCCTTTGCTCTTTGGTGGCAACGCTGATAAAGCAAGTTAAGCATTCCTTGCTTCCTCCTGCTTGTTTTTCAGCTCTGTTCTCATTATGTAGCTGAGCAAAACACCATCCACCATTTGATGAAAAAGGTGTATGAAAGAGTACCTGGCTCACGAGAGCTCTGGAAGGCCATGGCAACTCAAAACAGCACTGCCTTCAAAAAACACTAGCATAAATGTATACCCTTATGAGGACACACACATGTCTCTTTTACATATAAGAGAAGAACCTCATTTGATGAGTGAATCAGAGAAATTGCAGGTTTGTACAGAAAAATGACTCTACATAAACAAATAATGTGATGTGTCTTTCTTTGTGGATTCTCCACTACTACAGTGAGTAGAAAGGCTGTATATGATGGAAAAATACCTTTCCTAGAGGACCCTAATCTAACCCTGTCTTACATACTCATTTCTGT
This sequence comes from Hypotaenidia okinawae, assembly GCA_027925045.1. Taxonomy (NCBI): domain Eukaryota; kingdom Metazoa; phylum Chordata; class Aves; order Gruiformes; family Rallidae; genus Hypotaenidia; species Hypotaenidia okinawae. Next base: position 16,839,776 of record BSDF01000005.1, on the reverse strand, counting down.
TTTTCATAGAGTGTTTGTTTTGAAATATACCTGAATGTGTATGGATACCCCTGGGTGATTCTGAAAAGTTTTGCACTTGTGAAAGTGATGCAAACTGAACATTGTGCTCTTTCTGTTGGTCCCACATTTCTCAATTGAAACAGCATTAAAATATGCCAGCAATTTGGTGTAATGTGTGCTAGCTTCAAATATATTTCCTCCATGCTTTTCTAATGCTTGCTAAGTGAAAATATTTCACAACTGACCTTGTTATTTCATCCTTCATCCTCTTGGCTGCAAACGCATGCTTTTCTAGTCACAGTTTCATCATTAGAAGGAAAAGGTTTGTGAAACCATGATTAGAAAATGTCAGACCGTCACTGACTGGCACATATGGTAGGAGCCCAAATGATCTCTAGTGGCTTTACAGTAATTTTTACCTTTCAGTTAATCATGAATAATGAAAGAACATTTTGTTATTCATTACTGATACTGGTCTTTCAGTGGAATAACTTAACTTTATGAAACTCTGCTTGGTTTCAGTGCACTAAGGTTAGTGGTTATCTCACAAAAAAATATGGTAATATGCTGGAAAGCATTTCCTAGGCTATAAAATGTAGCATTTTGTCAGTAGGAAAATATATTATATGGTCCTGTTTATAAATTTATTGAGCTTGAGGTTAAATGCAGTTGTTACTTTCACCCTACTTTTCTGTTTTCATGGTAGGGCATTCCACATCCCACCTCTCGTCTGTCTTTCCTTGTTTACAGGCACAAATAACTATTTTTTTCTTCCTTTAAAATTCTGCTCTGTGTCAGGACAGTTTCAGTTAGTGAGGGCAGGGAAGGATTCCATAAATGTCCTCAGTCTGTACTTGTTGCTAAATGATTTATAAACACTAAAGTATTACATGTCCCATAAAATGAAATATGTAAACATGGTACACTTAGATGCTGCATTTACTGATTGTTAGTGATACTTGCATTACTACAGGAAACTTCTGGCATGAATTTTCTATAATATTTAATTTATTTTTTTTTATTTGTAAGAAGACAGAATACATTTGGAGAGCCCCTAGGAAAGTAAATTTCCTGAAACTCACATCTGCCTGAGAAGGACCCTGCTGTGGGGCTGTTTAGATACCCATTTAACTCTTCGCATTATTCCATCTTTTGCTCAGAGTATTGGAATGTGCCAAACAATATGCTTTTTGAAGGGAAACTAGGGAGTAATTTATCTTCTTTATGTGTGCTAAGCAGAGCAGGAGGGAGAGGCAAGCAGGGATTCACAGCAAGCCATGGAGCAGTGATTAGTAACAGCTGACAGTCTCAAACCAAGAGTCTCTTTCTTTGGTTACCTCATTGTAATAACAGAGCACAAAGGACTTACTGTCTTCAAGCCAAGAATCAGAGACCCAGGAACACAGAAAATAGCAGCTCACAATTTTTTTGGTAACAAAACACTGCAGCTACCTGCACAGTGCAATTTTAAAAAACCATCCTTTTATGTCCAGACATTTGGACCAAGCTTTCCTGGAAATGAGGTTCATCTGTTGGGCATAAAGCTGTTTGTTTTCTGTATCAGGAGTGAAAAAATGAGCACATTTGCTTAAGAAAAAGCATGATGTATAATGATAAATTATTTCAGTTAAATTAGGAAAAAAGTTCATTGTGGTAGGTGATAAAGCACATTAAGTTAGCTTGAATCCTACAGGACATGTTGTTACCAGACTGAAATAAATACCCTAGTTGTAAAACTTCTACTGAAACATCTATCCCCCAAGGACAGAAATACTAATTTTCACCTATTCTGAACATACAGCCAAAAATATCTACTTTTAACATGAAACGTGCTACATCCTGCCAAGGTACTACTGATAAAGATACCTTTGCCTTCCAGATGGTGTTAAGCAATTTACTTAGTGCTCCATAAAAATCCATAACACAGTTTTTAAAAATGCACATGGAATGTTTTAATCTCTTAAAACACTGGTCTGAGTTTTGGCAGACTATGCCTGGAGTCTTTCAAAGACATGTTTTTGTATGTACAGCGATTATTAAACATTCCACAAATGTACAGTGCTTCGTTATCTGGCTGTATATTGTGTGATGAAGCTGTAAAGTACTTACTATGCTAAGTCACGCCTGATCTACTAGCTGCTTCTGAAAAAAAAATCCAATGTGTTTGAGAATGCAGATGTGATATGCCAGGTACTCATAAAGGAACAGTAGCTAGTAATGCAATTTAATTTAAAAATGCACTTGCTACATCTTCAGGACGTAACTGATATCTGAATACACACTTCTGTTGAATTGATAGGAAAACAAAGTGAATATAATTCTAGTCAGAGAGAAGCAAGATTAACAGCACTGAAAATTAACGTTTCCTGTCTAAAAAAAGATAGAGACATATCTCTTTGTATGTACAAAATGACATTGAATTTGGGGTATGGGATTGTACTGACCTGTAATTTGTCACAACTCTGTGGTGGAGGCATCACCTTTTCATTCGAAATGTGATCCTGTATTGTTAGCCAGAGGGTTCTTGGCTTCTTCACTAAAACTTCCAATAGGAATCCATTACAGTGATAATGTTTTTATTTGGATGATTGTATTCCGGGATCTGACACTAGTTAAGTTAATTTTGTAGAGTTTATCCAGCAGAAATTATTAATAAAGAAGGTTCGCCCTGTTGGATATAACTCAACTAAGATTTAAACTAATGGTAGTGTGTTACTAATACATCTGGTAACAAACTGGCCTTTGGATTTCTGCTTTGAATTGCAATTTTCTCACAATTTTTAAAACCCTGAGATCATCTTGCTTTGCTAATTCAGCAATACAAAGGTTTTTTGGAAAAGAACAGTGTGACATTGCCTGTAGATATGTTCAAGAAGACTTGACTTTTTTGAGTAATCTGAAGTTAACCTAGTAACTGCCCACACACTAAAGAATTCTGTGTATTCGCTGTTGTTGTTGCAGTAGCTACTATCTACCTTGTACCAGGTTTATGAATATCAAATTGTTCTGTTTTGGGGTTTTCTTTTAGAAATCTTCTCAGTGACACAATATTGATTGGTTACTTAAAACCAATCTTAACTGAACTTAAAAGTCATACATTTTAATTTTACTTTTAAGATAGCAGCTCATTCTTCTGCTGCTGTTTTACACATTGATCTTCCAGAAAATTTATCTGAGCTGCACATGGAGTTGTTGCTTTCCTTTTTGCCTGTTACACACACCCTGACGGTGTTTACATGTTCTTGCAATCCTTTTAGTTCATTACATTCCTTCCCTTCCTGTGTGCCAGGATTTTATTTTATTCTATTTTATTTTGTAGTTTGTACTATTTTGCAACAGTACATATGCTTCCATGGGCTGTTTTTGATGGATTCACACTTTGTTCATTGACCTTTCTCCTCTCACACCTCAGGGATAATGCTAATTTCCACCAAGTTATAGTTCTACGTGCAGTTGCATGAAGCAACATAAATGACTTTGAAAGGAGCTCCTTTCTGCTATTGCTATCCCTCTCCCCATATTGATATAAAATCATCTCGAGTATCTATTTACAACAACAAAGTCAGGAATGATGACATAACATTTTCTCAGAGTGGGAAAGTTTGCCCTGAACAACTTTAATCCCAATACTGTGGTGCACGCCATAGTATGATGTGGCCCCAGTCTCTCCAGTATTTCATTTACAAACAAGATGCACCAGTACACAGTATTATCTATCCATGTCAAAAAGAAAAGCATGGAACTATTTCATGTCTCTATGTCATTAGTTGCATCAGAAGCACAGAACAGTCATTAATTTGCCAATACAGAGTAATTTTCGATTCTTGTTTTTCAAAGAATCTCATTAACTTGTATTTGAATGTTTGCATGGCGTTAAAAAATGAATCTTGTAATAATCAAAACCTAGAAACAATCTGAGACTTCCTTTATCAAATATAGTAAAGTCCACCTAAAGAGTATGGCTTTTTTTTTATGCATAGATATTTTTAAATTTATGAACTAACTAAATTTATGAAAACAGCCCTCATAGTCCCTAAATTAATATCTTAAAAACAAATAAGAACATCCTGACATCCTAATGCATAACACCATAAATATTTTTTCATGTTTTTCATTTACTGTGGCAGTAAATTTTAGTTTAATTATACAATAAATCTGCCCGTGTCATCCCCCCCACCCCTTTAAAGGGTAAGAATTAAAGTTAAAAAACCCCACTTTTAAAAAAAAGTAGTTTAAAAACCCTACTTTTTGTGAATTTAAGGTCCCCTCATAATATACCACTAAGGAGTCATTACTTTAGCTGCAATTAGTCTATTACATTTTAAATTGTCTTTATAATTTAGTGGGGTTTTTACAATTCAGTAACGATGTTAAGGCTGTTCTGAGAACTCATTACGAAAGTGTGGAATTGGAGCTTCATGTGAAGAGGCTTTTGTTTTCCTTCTTTCCTCTCCTTTGTTTCAATGACCTCTTGAACTTTGGGTCACTGATTCAGTTACAGCCTTCCAACATCAAAGCTGTACATTTTTTGCTTTGTCTTTCTCCACCTTACGGACTTGTAGGAGGCAATGAAAAGTAGTTCAGACTTCCTCTGGAATGCCTGACAGTAGCAATCAGTGCATTTTAATAATATTATTCAGCTCTTTTGCGGAATGTTATAGTGTTAAGTGTAGCTGAAAAATTTGCTTTAGCTTCCACAGTTCAAGTGTTACACAGCTGCCATCTGGGCATCATCTGTTTGCAGGCAGGATTTAAGACATGAATTTCTATAGGAGGTACCAAAGATAGTATCAGCTGATTTCAAACTAAACAGATGATACAGATGAGAATGGGGGTTTTTTAATTTGTGGGTTTTTTGGTTTTTTTTAATAACTGCTGTTACTGAACTGCGATCTTCTGCAGAACAGAAAAGAAGCCTATTGACTTTCTTAATGAGCTATTAAACATCCTATCTTGGGATGCTTTATGTTCTGTATGGATGTGGGACCTTTGCACAGCTTCATTAGCCTTGAGTCAGATGTTGGTATGGCTTAGTGAGCTAATGTTCTGAAGCTTTGTTTTCAGGGTTTGAGGAGGTAAGACATCCTGCAATTGGAAATACTGGACAAAGCTGATTTTTAGTGCAAGAATGTGTTCCTTACAGAAACAGCCATTCATTAGGTGAACTCTTGACCAAAAACTCCTTTTTCTCTAGCTCAGAGAAGGAACTATATTCAATGGAAAATCTCTGATATTATCTAAGTATTCAGATCTAAGTTAGAAGTGGGTGGTAAAATGTCAGAATAAAGTAAGTATCTAGCTTTGCATATGAGTAGAGAGAAAATAAGAGAGCTGTTTATGGAGGAAAGAATCAGCATCAGTGTGTTATAGTGTAAATAGCGTAGTTCTAGTACAGTTCTTATCTACCACCTCTAAGGAGCTGCAGTATAGTTGTCTGAGGATGAAAATGTGTCATTATCTGAAAAAAAAAAGTTAATTCTGTTTAAATATATAACTATTGCAAACTGAAGCCTTATCCTGAAAATGTGCTTAACTGTTTGTGTTAATAAATGTTTGTGTTAATGTACTTAGTCCAAAAGAATCTCTACAATTTGTGATACACTTGAAGCCCTCCAAACTCGTCAGTGAAGTAGACAAGATGAATACTGCATAAAGATTAATACCAGGTCTGATAACTCTAGCTACTCAGAAATGACAAGCTATGCTCTCCAAATACTGGAATACCATAAAGCTCAGCATTTTTCCAAAGAAGTGTCCTTTGTGTGACTCTTGATTTTTCACAATATAGTCAGGATCTACTTTTGAACTTTTCTTCATACCCAAGGGGGCAGGAGTTTAATTTACTTTGATACTTGTCTTCCAGAGATGATGGCTCTTCAAGAACAATGTTACAATCTGAAAACTTCTGGTGGCAAGAGAGTTGAGCACTCAACTGTTTTATTTACATGTTTCTTAGAATTAGAACTGAATTGCTGTCCAGTTGTTTGAAAATGTAAACAATCTTTTCTTTTCACTTCCCACATGACATTACTCCATAAATAATGCAACTCTCTTTTTTTTTTTGCACAGGTCTTGCTGTATCCTAATAGCTTTTACTTTTTGTAGATTCATACTGGTGTATCTGGTTTTGATAAAATCTTGCAGAGAAAAAGGTCTTTCCAAGATCCTATCGATGGAATACATGAAACTTTTGTATCTATTGGTGCTGCTCTTGCTGGTTTTCTAGATATAATTATCTTCACAACAGCAGGAGCTGAAAGATTTTGATGCACTAAACTGCCCTGTTTTGCTACATGTAAAAACCTCTGAGGAATCTATGTTTGTACTGATTGCACATGTCCTTCTTTCAGATGGAAACGCCATGCTTACAGTTGTGAACCTTTGGCCAAGATCAGAAATACAGTGTATACAACCTTTGCTGACCTGAGAAACATTGAGGTGACTGAAGGAAGGTCATTCTTGAGAACAGCTAGGGGTCTGTAGTAATACCTTTTTACACATTTCTGAAATTCATATGGCACTTGTTACCTTCCAGGGATGCATAGATGGGATTTTCCATAAAATGAACTAACATTTTTGTGGTTTGTATCAGTGGCATTACTCCGTCAAACCTGAAAAGTCATGAAAGAATCAAAGGGAAAAGGCATTGTGTATATGTGGAAAAGTGTAATCAAGGTGATCCAAGTAAAATATCTGAGGCAGTGGATAAAAGTGCCAGAGTATGCCCAGACCTAGACAAAATGGATGTGTTCTAGAATAAGCTGTCACCACAAAACCCAGTCATTTTGGGGACTGGTGGTATGTTGTAAGAGTTTTGCATTAAACCTCAGCAGTATAGCAGCAGTCTGGACTGGTGTGAAGAAAATTATATGAGATTTTGAGGCTGAAAAATTCACATTGAGAGACTTTCCACCCAATTAAGGAAGGCTGGCAATTCTATAAGGAGATCCTAGGTTTCAGCAAACATTTTGCTGTGTTCACAGCTGCCTCGGGCACTCATCTGGAGACAACATTGAAACAAATAAATAAGGAAAAGGTATTTTACCCTGTGCCAGCCACATCTATGCAGAAGTTACCAACTACAAAAAGTAACTATGACACAACTGGAAAGCAATTCTTGGCAATCAGGCAAGCTCTTAAGTATTTGCAGTCATGTCTTTGGAGACACTCTCGGTGCCATATACAATAGCATTATTTACATTTTGTTGCACTAATTTCTCAAGGTCTGAACTGGAAGATTGTCCTGGTTTCAGTCAGGATAGAGTTAACTTCATTTGTAGCAGCTGATGGAATGCTGTGTTTGGGAGTTACAATGAAAGCAGTGCTGATAACACCCTGATGTTCTTAGTTGCAGTCAGACAGTCAAGAACTTTCTCAGCTTCTTCGTATTTCTCTATTCATGAGAAAGGAGGGGCGAAGCCAGGACAGGTGACCCAGATGGGCCAAAGAGAGTATTCCATGCCAATTACATCCTGCCCAGGATAACGGGGGGCTGAGGGGAGGAAGAAGAGGGGCGGTGGCGGGACGCGTGCTTCTTGGGGGGACGGTCGGGTTCCGGGACAGCTCTGGGTGGTACGGCCTGAGTTGTGTGGTTCGGGGAGAAACTGCATTGTGTATCAATAGTTTCATATTCTTTTGCTCTAAAGTCCTGTTAGCATTGTTATATTTTATCTTTCTGTTATCTTAGTAAACTATCCTTATCCCAACCCACGGGCCTCTTGGTTTCTTGGTTTTGGAGTTATTTGCCCCTTCCTTTTCCCTTCCCTTGTTTCCCCCCCCCCCCTTTTTCCCTCTTCCCCTGCTCTTTTACTTTAAGAAGCAGGCAGCTGTGTGGATCTTGGCCCACAGCCGGGGTGAAACCACGACAAAGATATAGAATATATTGATAAAAAGCTGAAAGAGAAAATAAAGAAAAAAAGATGTGCTCTAATAAATTGCCTGAATAAAAGGAATTTTAGTTGATGTTGGATCTGCTTTGTGACTCTCTAATATGCAGCTCAAATTCTAGATGTTACTCTTCCTTAAGTATATATGTAATCTCAATAAAAGTTAAGAGATTTCTGCCCCAAATGTGTGTGTTTCTCCTTATACTCTATCACCAGTGAGAGCTGTGTCATACAGTCAAATGCCAGGATGAACAACTAGCTGGGCAGCCTTCCTCATCTTCCAGACGATCCAATATCTTACTGGAACCCAGACCTGGGGATTCAGTCCTGTAACTTCTGTCTTGCACAGTGATTTCCCTCATTCTCCATTATTCCAAACTCAGATGGGGCACCCAGTAATGTTACTGAGAGACAGTTATTCGATATCTTTACTTCCAGTAATAATGATAATGGTGGATCTGCCTTACAGAAGTTATAATCCAAATAGATGGCTGAAGGGCAGTATGTAGCAGATCCAGCAATTAATGTTGGGAATTATATGGAAATAATATATCATAGGTCAACAACTGCCCATTATTAAAACATTGAAAAAAAATCAGGGTAGAAAACAAGGACAGAGGTAGTGATGATAGCATTACATTCTCCTGTTTCTGAAAGATGACAATCTTCTGTGTGTTGTTTGGTCTGTACTTGGTCCTTCTGCAGTTACCTGTGCAGCTGAAGCAATGATTCAGCAGTACTTTGCTTCTGTCAGTTTTTGCAGACAGGTAGGTGTGACGCTTAGCCACATGGTTTAGTGGTGGGCTTGTCAGGTTAGGGTAATGGTTGGAGTTGTTGATCTGAAAGGTCCCTTCCAATCAAGACAATTCTGTGATTCTATGATGAAAGGATGTGTTACTTCTGCTGGCGTGCAAGTACTCCCAGTAATGTGCCTCATGTTCTCACAGTGCAGCCTTGGGAACATCCTTAATTAGATTCTTCTGGTCTTCATGAGCAGTTATAGGAAAAACAAAATGACATGGAAGGAAATATGATGGAATTGTGCTACATTCACATGTAGATAAAATTCCATCATGTTGGGGATACACAACGGGATATAGATCACAACATTCACTCTAGAGGTGAAGGACTGAAAGAAGTAGGAAAGTGAAATTTGAAAAGCCTAAATGAAGGCCCTGCATAGCTAGCTCTCTGTAGGTAAACCTCATCTCTTCACAAGTTTTGAAGCTGTTTTTTTGTATATGGTATTGCTTTTTCTTTATATACTTTGTATACCTGCATTTTGATACTGCTCTTACACTGTTGCTATTTTTCAGCTTTCGAAGAGTGTCATTTCTCAGAGCTGCTGATACTGTGCATAGTTCTTCCCTTCTTTCTTGAAACATCATTTGCCTTTGCTTTTTTCAGTCATTACTGCTGGCAGAGACAAAAACATCAAAACCCACACTATGACACACCTTCTGCTTTTGGATTCTCTGTAAGATGCTTAGGTTTTTTTTTTAGGGTACAGTATTTATTTTTTTTTATACAGATTGTCATTAATGCAGGAATTCCATCTTTGTTTCTACTGAATTTTAATTTTTAGTGGTATCTGGGTTCACTTAGAATTGTTCTGTCAGACTCTTGTGAAGATTGATTGCTGTGTATTTCCTATTGTAAAATTGTTTCAGAAGCGAGTTTTATTTTAATTTTCTGATCCTTTCACAGCTCCTTGCTTTTAGTATTTGCATAGATTAAGATTTATAACACTTTACAAGTAAGAGGTAGGACCCAAAGCTGTATGTAGTCTATGAATATGTATGACTTTTCATTATGATTTTCTAACATCCATGGCTTGCACAATGGCTTTTGACTTCCAACTGGATATGGTTTTTTCGTTCTAGAGCACTTTTTTCTTCAGGAAACATATTCAGGACAGCACAGTCAAGCTGATGGCCAACACACACTGAATTTGCACATAGTTATTTTTGTGTTTTGACTTGAAAATTCATGTTTCTGGGTGCTGAATAGTTTCCAGCCTATCTCTTTTATCTTATTGTTTTGGGTTTTTTTAAATGTAGCTTCCTGCTACATATGCACATTTTAAAAGCTTTTATGCAAAATTCTTTAAAATTACATGACATAATTTTTAAACTTATTCTGCCCACATTCACTTAAAGACTGTAGAGGGGAACAGTATAAGAAAGTTCCAATTTTTTAATCCTTGAGTACCTGTCTAAATAGTGATTATTAGTGGCTATATTCTGGACTTGGTAGAGATTTTTTTAAAACAATAATATCAGTACTGAAAAGCAAGTCTTTAAAGTAATTATATGTATAAAATTTCATGTTTGTATACTTCTAGCTGCTGTTGACCTGAGTCTACCATAAAGATGCTAGCTTGAAATGAAATTGTTACAGAACATGGGTATTTCTTCAATTGTTTCCTTATCCCTACGTAAGACCCCTCACTTACAAGATGACTGGGTCTTTCCAAACTTAATAACTTGTGCCCACATTTTTAGCACTCCTTTGGTAGCTGAAATCAAAAGTATCATATATACATCCAAGGTAAGTTAAGAGCCATCCACACATGGAAATTTCAGGTTTTTGCACTTTGTCAACACTTTCTATATATTTTTGTAGTGGTAAATACTATGAAGATGTTGAGAAAGTCTGAGGACAAAGCCCTGTGTGGCTGTCTGCCCAAAGGAAAGTCACTTGTGTTTCCCATAGTTGTCAGTGTTGTAGCTGATTACTGTAAGGCTGCATCAGAGGCAGGAAAGTTTCTGTATCTTCCAGAATCCATGAGAGACAGTCATGCTGTTATTCAAATTAGAAAAAAAGAAACAACACACTACAAAAACATACTACAGACTATGTACTAAGATGTTTTTCTTCTTTGAGGTAAGCCTTCCATACTCACTCTTCTGAACTATATTACTATATAGCCTTCTTTTGTGTAAGAAGGTTCACAGTCTTTTTACATAGAGTCTTGCACTCAAATTCCTGGTGTGTGATTAAGATTCATTTGCATCATGCTAGCTTTACTCCTATTAACAGTTTGGACAAGTATTATCTTCTAACGCACGCTGTGTTATAACGTACCAGTGTTTGTTATTGGGATTTTCACTTGATTTTTTATTATTGCTGACCTGCTGTGTAATCTTTAGCAAGCCAGTGGACCTCACTGTTTCATTTTCGTTACCTTCCCTTTCTGTTTCCCCAGCTTGATTTATATTAGCATACAAAGAGCTTTCTTACTGCTTCCTCAGAAAAAAAATTAGTCTCAGATCTTGACTGGTCTTTTTATGTTTGTCTATACTTTATCAGACAAAGATATTTGAAAGAAGCACACAGAATTTAATCCTAGCTCACTTGTCTTTAAAAATGGTGGTCCATGTACAGCTAAATTCCAAGCTTCCAAAAATTTTGGGGAAGGATAAGCAGCCTGACTATTCAACAGGCTTATGACCAGAATTGAGAAAATATTTGCAAATAACCCCTATAAAATCTCACTAGCTTTAATATCTGCCATGAACGTTCTGTTCCAACTACGCTTTTCATCAAATAATTTTTGTGAATGTGGTTTCAGCACATATGTGGTTTGGTTAAAAAAGGCACCTTATTCTGATATCCTTACATTCAGTCAATAACTGAAACATGTAGATAAGACTTGCAGGCCAATTTTAAGGGATGGAACTTCAATACCATTATCACCTTGCTGTAACATCTCAAAAAATGTTTATGTATGGTTCCCTTAACACTCGTGCAAATCTTGCAGTCTTTGCCTATTTCATGACAAGTTGAATTATAATATGTGTATATATTTATTTTATAAAACTTCTAGGGAAAGTGCATATTTTAAAATAATTATGTCAGGCAATTTATGTCAGATGCTTCAATATATAATGAAATTAAAAGTTTTAAATATTTTGAACTTCTATAACTGCAGAAAACAGAAATAGAGCAAAATTGTCAGCCCTGTCTTTGCGTAAGAATTTGGACAAGATTTGGCCATAAAATGATGCAAATAGCAATTTCTTCTATTTCTTTGGTTGTTTGTGCTTCCCATACACTGCATTTCAATTTTGCTTTTGTTTTTGTAAGACATACAATTAGGAATGTTAACGTAGGAGTCCTCCCATTTGAAAGACTGTAGAGACTAAAGACCAGTATAGAGTATGCAGCTGGGTTGGTGTCTAAACCACAAAAGATGAATACAAATATTTGTATAATCATATTTTCCCATAAACAGTAGAAGACAGTGAAAGCTATGCAAATGTCCCCCATTTTCTCTTAACTGATGTTGGTACATGCCTGGTAACATACTCATCAGATGATAGAATCTAATAGAGAAAACTACAAACATGCTGGAGCCACGTGCAATAATGGCAAGTCATAAAAGAAATGTGAATAAAAACCTCTGAATTTGATTGTTTCTTTCATGAAAGTACCAAAAAAAGCTATAGAGAAATATGACTGGGTTGGCTTTACCTTTTATAGTTTATTTTTCCAAGACTCTGTGATTAAGCATCAGATCTGTTTGCCTGTATAGCAAAAGTCCTCAGTTTCTCAATTTATCATTCCCTTACATAATAGCCTATAGCTCCTATGATTATTACTTTGGTTTTATTATTCTAATTTCTTTGACATTCACAAAATTTACACAGGAATGTAATAATTCCCAGCTTATTTCTAATACCTCAGAGACCACATGTTCTGATATTGTCATAACCAGTTATATTGAACACACATAAACACAAATGGAAACCCAGAATATCATATCTGGGAGACAGTGATGCCTGCAAATAGCAAAAATAGTTATTTAAATAATTTACAATAGGAAGAAGCAATTATATTATCAGCATATAAAACCCAGGAGGAATCCTTTTGAGGTATGTTAAGAGGCATTCACTTTGCTTTGCCAAAAAAAATACAGGAAATAAGATTTGGCTCATGGATGGCTTAATACTGACTTGAGAAGTGTAAACTTTTATCCAATAAATTATCCTATAATGTGCAAAAAAAAGAAACTAATAGCATCTATAAAGTTGCACACAGTGCACCTGTAAAGGTTACAGCTCATTATCATTTAGATATTCAGTAATATCTGTGTATTTACTTGAGTATGCATTCTGCAGCAAATATGTAACAGCACCTTTTTCAAAAAAACACACAAATAAAAAATTCCCAATACCTAAATGATTGTTTCATTGTGGAAAACACTTTTTTCAAGGTGTGGAAAACACTTTTAAGCAACAAACTGGGAGGTGTCTTTTAATCCTATGAAAAGACATTGTCCTGTTCTATATAAAGATTCCTTTAAAAAAGAATGAAATGTGTAATTTGTGAATTGCATTGATTTTTCTCTGAATATTAGCACCTCTGCTTCAAAGGTAAATGCTAAATCAATACTGCAAGGCATTTGCATGATAATAAGCAAAACCTTATAGATAGGTAATATTATGTAGAGGCTTATGTCTAAGAGAACTCCTATTTATCTACAGATGTCTCATCCATCTATAAGATTTCTCTTTGTGAAGAGTCTTTGTATAATAAAGGAAATAAGTGTTATGAAAAAGGGGAAAAATGGAGGATAAAGGGCTCCAAAGTATTTAAAATAAAATAAAAACGAGGTATTGTTTGAATCCAGAGGTGCAAGATTTTTAACAGAATATATTTAATTAGAAACTCATTGTTCTGGTGCTTCACAGCAAATGAGCTTGCTTTATTACAAGTCCAGATTCCTGTGACATTTGTGACTCCCTGAGGTGGATTTGCTGATTTTTCCCTGAGCAAAGTGTTTCTACTTAGAATTTTGAAAGTGAATTCAAATCCTTGTATAGGATGATCTACCTCATTTCTTGTTTCACAATGAGCTCTCTCACAGAACCAGTAGGATGCAGAGTTTAGCAGGTAATTTCTCCTGCAGTAACTCATTTTACAAAATGGAGAACCAGTGCCAGTTTCAGCTGACACTAAAGAAGGGTAAATGTCTCTCATTTTCTCCTTGTAATGGTTCTTCTATCAGTGTGCAGACAACCTAGGGAGTTCTGCAGGTGAAAGGGACAAGAAGACATCAAGGAAATATGACATATAACAGAATTATACACTTGGGGAATAAAACATAATTGTTTACCCTACAGGATTTATAAATTTCTCACTACTTTCTGTGTGCATAAAGCTTTCAGTATGTATATAATACGTGTGTACAGAAACAAACTTTGCTTTCTCCTTGAAATATGTGAAGTCAAATGACTTTGTAACTGAACACCCTAGTTTTCTGCTGTGGTATTAACATCTTATATACATACATACTATCTTTGGTATCTGTGAAGATGGGGGCCTATGCTGATTTGCATTTGTAAGAGGAGATCTTGACATTAAAATATTAGAAAATCAATTAAATAGAGAACAACTTATAGTCCCTGCATCCTCTAACAATTAAAGTAGTGTATTAGGTGTTTAAATCCTAGGACTGCACAGTGGGAGGTTTTCATTAAGTTCTCCAAGCCATACCATTGAATTGCTGATAGATGAAAGTCCACACTAACTTTTTTTCAAATAATTAAGAGAAGCAGTAAATTCCTTTGGTGGAATGACAAGGCATATATCATCTTAAGAAATTAATTATTAGATCTGGGATCAAGGATCAACTTGAAGACTGCTTGAAGAGCTACTGATCAGAAGACTGGAAACCAGAATGGTGGAATGAAGTATCTTCCAAAGTATCTAATCTATCCCATCTATCACTTCTTTTTTCTTCCCTGCTCTGCAGCTAAATGATTAGGAGATATCTAGATATTTTACAGATCTGGGTTTACAGGCATAGGCTTTTGCCCATGATCAATAGTTTAAGCTTTCTTGGGTCCTCAAACTATTTTTCTGAGATACATTATTGTTGATAGAAGTAGGACATTGTGAAGGAAATAGCACTTTAGACACTTCAGAACGTCAGGGAAGAAAGAGGAGTATAGAGTCAGCCTTGCAGTGGCTACATGTAGTAACTTGTACAGCTAGATTGCTCTGGAATTGGGAAAAGCATCTGTTAGATTCTTTGTATATCAATTCAAAACTTTTGTTAATGTCTCTAAACAGTAATACCAAAGGTATTGCTTTCTGCAGGTTATAACACTTCTAGGACATGGAATGTTCATTTTTAATAATTTTCATGATTTTATGATGTGTGCATCTGTATCAAATTATTTAAAAGACCAAGAAAACGGTTTCTGTATTTACCTGTGACTAAACTGGATACGATTAGTGGCAGGACCAGCATTTGCAGCATTCTCATGAGTAGTTCTCCTGGAAATGAAAAGTACTTGACTTCCCGGTAGCTCATCTTGTATGATCGGAGAGAAAATCCAAGGATTACACCTGTAGAGAGGGAAAAGATATCACGACTTACTCTTCTAAAGTAATAGTAACATCTGAATATCAATGTATGTATAGTACTTGAGAAACCCGATAGTAACATGTCGGTTTAATTATGCCCCAGATTGCTCTTCTGATTTGCTCTCTCGAATGTCAGTTACTAGTATACGTGGTCCTACTGAAGCCATCATTTTTCACCGTAACAGATTGAAAAGGTGCTGATATTTTTAAAAGTCTGGATTAATGAAAAGGTGTAATGAAAAGGAAGCAGTCCCTGCTACTGCAGCCAAGTGCTTTTCTGGGATTTTGAGTATAGCCATATATGCAAAGCAGATATGTATTATATATAACATAATACATAGTCAATATAATACATGTAATAATGTATGCGATGCATATATTATATATATGTATGCATATATATAAATACTAGTTACAAACCTTTGGAAGCCTTGTCTGTGCTTGTTTACTCTGTGGGGCCTGACCCTGTAGATGTGCTTCAGACTGGATGAGCTACCAGGACACACTATTTGGAAAATGCCCTTGAGGTTAGGTCTTTACACAGCAAAACGGCATCAGGAGGTAAGTAGCCTACCACAGAAAACACAGGCACTTGCAAAGCAGCAGCTAATTGAAGTTGGAAGGTCTTGCTGGGTAATGGGTTTCAATGCCTGAAGGAATGGGGTAAGGGAGTGCCTGGGTCCATTTATCTCACTGGGAACTGATAAATAGTGCTTGAGATGCATTTGCAAATGGAAAGTATAGATGGGTTTGCCATGTGGCAATCTAAACTTCTCAGTTGGAACTTGGAGAATTTTATCCTGTACTTGACACCAACTGCTTTATTTGCTTTTTTAGTTATCTATTTGTGTGACTGACACAGCTAGTTGCAATTTACTGAATGTTAAATGTTTTTGTGCCTATCTGATCTGGGTTTTCTATTCCCAGTCAGGATTTGGAACACTCCTTAACCATACAGAGAGTGAAATGCAAATATCCCTCCTTCCTATTCCTGACTTCATGCCTTTCCTTACTCTCTAGTACTGGCATTTATGATAAATCTGGTTGTATAGAAAGTTAGATCACAGGACTGACATTGATGCAAAAGAAAAAAATTGACTGGGTTAATTTTCAGCCAGGTCAATTCCCTGAGGTAATTTATTTGCAGGGCTGCACAAATGTAGGTATTTTCAGAAGGGAATAGGTAGAATCTTGCCTTGGAGAAGAGTGGGACTGACCTTTTTTTGTCTGACAGGAAGTCTTAGGTTTCCTAAAAATTAGTGAAACAGTTCCCTCACAGAGCACTCAAGCCCACTTAGAACTGAGAAAGCTGTAACATTGAACACTTCTGGAAACTGCTACTTTTTGGTTTTGATTTTTTGAGGTTTGGGTTTTTTTTTTTAATTGGATTTTAGATTAGTACATCCTTACAGCAGGTAATATTGTCATACCCACTTTTACTAGCTGAAATATGCCATTATTCTTTCTACACTAGCTTATTGCTCCCTGCTGGTATAAGGTAACAGTTACAACTTTTGTTAGTGACCCCTGTCTGATGACGGTTTTAGGAACTTCAGCAAGTTGGTTATCTTAGCAGAGTCCAGAACTGTCTTGTGTAGGAGAGAAAATCTCAGTGTTACAAGATAGATAGGTGATCAGAGCACAACTAGAGTCAGGCATGGAGTTCATGGTAAGGAACAGAACCCTGGGACTAGGTGATCTCCAGAGGTCCCTTTCATTCTGTGATTCTGTGACTAGAAGGCATTTCTTCTAGTCTCATTCATGGTAGTCAAAAGACATTTTGCAATATTCATTATTTATTTGTTTTTAGATAAAAGTACATCATAAACTGCATAGAGAAAGGGCCTCTGAATACTTGATTAAAAGACTTGCTTTAGAGTTTCCCTTCCTTTCAATAGGGTTTAAAATTCCACTGCAGCGTTACTGAGTGTTTTCTTTTTATATGGGAAACACAGTTCTCAGATATAAAGAATCCATCTGAACCCTTTGTTTCTTCACTTAATGAGCACTACATTTTGACAACTGGATAACAAGCAAATAGAGCTAGACCAGTTTCTTACTTAGGCCACAGTCCTGCAATTAGTTCTGCATGAATTAATCTGTACACTAGTACAAAGCCTCACTGAAGTTAGTAAGGGTTTCTGAGGCTGCTATAAGAACTAGTCCTTATGCCATGCTATAAGGGCTTGATTATCTGGTTCACTACGGTCCAGACAGTACAAAGTGGCCTAAGAGAAAATCAGGACCCATGGAAGATGACTGAATGAATATTACTGCTAGTAAGGTTCTGAAACCCCATGTAAACCCGTTGAGCCAAAAATTACTGCATTTTTTTTTGTCCTAAAGCACTCTGTGTATAATTACAGGGTTGCCCTGTACTGCAGTTTACAAAAAGAATTTCTGCAATGTGGAAAAAATGTGCCCTGGTAGTGTATTCTGGTGAACTGGGTCAACACCCAACAGTTACTAAATCTTCAACTGTAATTCTTATTAATTTGCATGCAGTTACACCTAAGCCATAAGAATCTTTCCTTGACTCAGTTTCCCTACTTGTAAAATAGGTGTAGCAGTTGTTAATTCACAGATGTCTCTGAAAATTAGTTTTGCTCACATAGTGATCTTAGCATCGCAAGAAAGAATTGAAACACATGACTTCCTCATTGTAGTGTGTTGTAATATCAGCGGAACATCATGATTTTACTAGTTTCTGTTGATTTTAGAATATATGGAGATGCAGCAATATTTCCATTCTGAGTTTAAATACACATATGTTGGGTATTAGATCCCATCTAACAAAGTTTAATTAACAAAAATTATGAACTTGAAACAGAAAAGTAAAACTTGGCAGAGGTAGTTTTGACTTCTTTCAATTCACTTCTCAGAACCGCATTCACAGGTTTTAGATAGACACATAACATCATACAGTGATGATTTAAAGATAGAGAAAATGAGAAAATATCAAATTTAAATTGGAAAGTAACTCCTGGTAGGAGATACCAAGCCTTTGGAAGATGTACTGTGTTTCAACAACCATGTGTGTGGTAAGACTTGTAGTGCTTAGCACCCTCAACAGTCAAGACTGAGAAGATTAAATACCAGAGCTTTCTCAGTAAAAGTTTCAAGTCTCTGATTGATTCTGAAAATTGCAATGAAACAAAGCCTTGTGTGAAACAAGCTCCCACAACCTGTTGTGCAGGTTTCTGTCTACACTTTGTAACAGAAACGAGCAACTAATCGTTATCAGAGCCGGATTTCTCAAACAGTAAATGGCATGCCATTTCTGCACCACAGGGAAAAGTAGATTTTCTGGAGAAAAAATATGAGCAGTGCTTGTTTAAGAGAAGAAGATTCATTCTACACATGCTTATGGTTGTATAACAGAACCATGTTGTTGAATAATTTACGCAGTTGATAAAGAAGCAGCAAATCAGATTAGAGTTATAAAAAGATTTTTGAGGTGTTCTTGTCAGTGATATTCTTGACAGTGATACAGTCAAATTTATGGAAAACTTTTTTTCCAGGTAATCCCGATGACAATTGTCACAATCCCTGAAGAACAGCAGCAGTTTTGTTAATTGTCTCAATTTTTAAAATGAATTCTTATGAGCTTCAAATCTTTGTATTGAAGCCTAAAAAAGCCGTTATCAAAACTCAGTATTTCAGAAACATAAATTAGGACCATACTATTATTTGGAGTTAGCATTTTTTAAATGTCCACAGTCTCTCCCCTATTTTCATGCAGAAAGTAGGAAATACAGCAGTTTTACTTTTTAACTAATCAGAAATGATGCAAGCACAGTTCAAGAGGAAATTACTAGGTGGTATATTCATGACATTGCAGGAGCTGCCTTTTCCCTATTAGTGCTTGCCAGTTCAAACAGAAGACACCAGTAAGAGCTGCGTACAATTATTCTTCTTACCATTAAATCTCAAAACACTATTAAATGAGGTCCTTACCACTGCCCTTTCCTTTTTCTTTTCCAGCAGGAAATAGAAAACTTCGTAATAACTGGGAAAAGGATACCTTAACCTAGGTAGAGCAGTGCGCTTAAGTAACAGCTGTTAGTAGTGCTTTTCCAGAAAACCTTGTAACCAGCAAGCAAACAACACTTTGTTCTGTAACAGAAGTTGGGCTAGAGCCAGTAAGAGAATTGGGCTCCTGACAGTTTAATGGGACATTGTATATTTTTGTTTGCTGCGCAGCCATTTCATTCTTATGTTCCTGCAGAGCTCTGGAATGAATGTTTTTGTTCTTTGGGTCATTTGTTTCTGCTTAATTTACCATTTTGTTCTGACACCTCTTCTTCTAACAACCAGTTTCAGATAAGGCCACTGTTATTTACTTGAGGCAGGTAAATAACTCCTCTGCTGATAAGAAATACTTCAAGTTGCCGACAAAATCACAATCGTTCTTGATCTCTTTGCTTGCTACAAGAACAACAGAATCACTAATTTACTTACCTGCTTTTGATTTTCATCTTTTTTTTCCCATAATTTTACACTGAACCTTCATTCCACCCTCACCCCCCCTTGCATATTACCTGCTGCTTTCTTACTTTCTAGTTTTCCTTATCTACGTAGGAGGTATGTTCCCTCTGAAACCAGTTTGTTGAACCTAAATACTACAGCAGATTTTTTTGCTGGTTGTTTCATTACTTTTACTAATTTTGCCTTAAAGATTAGTTCTCATTAAGATAATTCCTGTTTTATAGCTAACTAGTCGGGCTTTTTATGAAGTAATTTAATTTAGAACTGCAGCAGAGTTACTGATCTTAGGTATTTGAGAACTACTTGTATTATACGGTCATAAATGTTGCATTATTAGATCTCTGACCTTTTTTTATCCTAAAGGTGTAAGATTCTTAGATTCTTGAAAGGTCCTTGACACAAACTGTATTTGATGGGGTAACGTAAAAAGTGCTTTATGACTCTTCATTCAAACAAAGAAGAAATTACCTTCAATCAGGAGGGAGAGTTACAGGCTCTTTTGCCCAAGTGCTGTGGTAGGCAAATAGCTAAGATAACGAAGGCTAGCTGAGGGGAATAATATTGTGGAGAGCAACAAAATGCTACAGACTAAAATTAAAACTAATCTTTTTTATAGAGCAGAATAGAGTAGAATAGAAGTTTTCCATTGGAAGGGATCTAGTCCAACTGTCTTGACCACTTCAGTGTTGACCAAAGGTTAAACATTGTTAAGGGTATTGTCCAAATGCACCAAACACTGATGGTCTTGGGGCATCAACAACCTCGCTGGGAAGTCTATTCTGATGAGTGACCCCCTCTTGGTAAAGAAATGTTTCCTCATGTTCATTCTGAACCTCTCCTGGGCAGCTTTGAGACATTCCTCTGGGACCTATCTCTGAGTCCGAGGGAGAAGAACTCACCACCTCCATCTCTACTTCTACAGGAAGCTGCAGTAAGGCATGAGGTCACCTCAGTCTCCTTTTCTCCTACCTAAGCAAACCCAAAGTCCTTTATTTCAATGCGTTTGTACTTATCAGATACCGAGATGGCTCATTTTTAGGCTAAACCAAGGAGGAGCCATTTTTAGTTTTTCAGCTGGTTTAGTTCTCTGGACACATTTACTGCTGTGCTAGATGAGCATGGCGCTGTTGTGATGGCAAGGGAGGAAAACGAACACTTATGAGTGGAAATATGCAGTCAGCCACAGGGTAAGAATGGCTTAATCACAAAAACATAACCTTAAGCAACCAGATACTCTTCCTATAGCAATCCAGAATCAGAGCTCATAGGTAGCTTAAACGTCCTTTAATTCTCTTCTGAGTCTGAATTTGGAGCAAATATTTACCCCGTCAACTTGCTTCTCTGTTTTGGACCTAAAGAAGATTAAGTATCAATTGGCTTAGTAAACTCATTATTCCTCTACAGCTCTCACCCAACATAGACCTCCAGCGTTACACTGATACATTTTTTCCTTTCTCTTTCTAGTGACTTTGTTCATTTGCCCTTTTTCCTCAGTTAGAAGGTAATTTTCTTCCTTTGAGAATCTGTCCAGAAGATTATTCTCTTTTTGTACAACTTCTACTTCCCTGTTTGCCTTCAAACTTTTTTTCTTAATTTTTTGCCTTGTTTTCATTGAACTGTTTCTCTATTTTCTAATCATCTTTGATTTCTCGTTTGTTGTTATTTATAAGACAAGCAATTGCAAGACATTTATAGAGGATTTGGAATGAAGAAGAGTTTTCAATGCTGGCACTGAAGGAGACTGTTCTTTATGGAATGGGGACTGATTTCATCTTCAGACTAAAGACTTTATTGAAAGACAAACTATTCCTACTTAATGTATTCTTATTAGTCTCTGGGCTATAGAAAAAATACTTTTTATGAAAAAAAAACCCCACCCAAATAACTGAATCAAAATTCAGGAATTCTCTGTTACTATGCATATGAAAAAGATCAGGCATTTGCAACATATGAAAGATTATAATTTGTGAAATATTATTTAGAATTATGGTACTACTCAGTGCCTCATGAAGTAACTGTAATAACTATTCTTTTCATGCCTGCGTTTACTTAGTTGCTTCACCTTCTTGACTAAAGTTAATGTTTTTATTCACATAAAGAATAGTTCCCTACAGATAATAAAGCTACTCTACTAAATGTTACATAGTTCCTTTCTTACATTTACATTTCTCACCTACCTGTTTTTCCTCAACTGGAAGCTGACATAGCCCTTAACAATAGCAAATTCTGCTTTCTTCTAACACAGCTTCAGCTGTATGTCTGCATTATTTTGGTGGTTTTGCCCTGAAGTCACAGTCAATGGGAAGGAAATCCCATAGTGCCAAGAATTTTGTGCAAACTTGCTCAGAAAACACAACTTTACTCTCAAGAACCTGTAGTGTAGTTTAACAGAGAACCTGAAGTTATAACTTGATAGTTGCCGTTTATTTTATTTTATTTTATTCTATTTTATTTTATTCCACCTTAGACGTACACTACAAACTAGTTCATCGTACAGTTGGCTTCCTTGAGATGCAGTTCTACACCAATATTTCTGGGATATTAAATTTCATGCCTATGGATCTAGCCCAAATTTTAAATCCTACAAAACCACCTGTTAAGTTAGCTTAGTGCTGGTTGTCCAAATCTGTAACTGAGATATTTGCCATTGAGGATTAAGTATTAAGATATGCCTGTGCCAGAAGTATTTGGGTCATGGAACACATCTCATGTGGCAGACTTTTTAAAAGCAAAGATATAGCCTCCATATAGGTTATGATACCTCTCTCTGTTAGGTGTTTGTTTGTGAGAATGATAGAATTTCCCTATCTTAAAGGTCACAAAATGGCACAGGGAAACTGGCACCTGGAACAGTACTTAATTACATAGTAAGTACCCAAGTCCAAATTGTGACCTTCAAAGTTGCTCCAGATAAAAAAAAAAGACAAAAAAAAAAGTTCTGGAAATCTATAAAGTTAATGGACACTTCCCTGTGTGTTTTGGAAGACGTCTCACTTCTTACTGTTCTGCTTGTGTTTTTCTCAGAATTGCCATGACCTAAACATGTGCCCAATTCCAGGCTCAGTTCTTGGGATCTAGAAAGTGAACATGACTGAAACATTGATTTGGGATGTCCAGTGTTTCTGTTTTTGCTCAAAGGATTACTTCACAATCTGTGGGTCTCTGGTGCAGATGAGTGTTTTAGCATGAGGTTAAAGCATCATGCTGCCTTTTGCTCTCTTGGCATACATATTTGACTTTAGAAGGCTTGCATTCCTGTCTGCTTGATGACACAACTTTGAGAGGAATGGTGGAATCACATTCTCCTATAATTTGCCTTTTGAAAGGAAAAGAGTAAGCCAGCTCCTCAAGCACTGCTGATATCATTCCCAAGGTGAGGGCTCTTGGGCTTCTGCATCTTGACTGGATGAAAATATACATGGCATGGTCCTGACTCACTCAGAAAGGAGAGAGTAGGAATGCAAACCTGTTAGTTTCTGGTGGTATTTTTTATTTCTGGCAAGTTTAGGCAGCAATATAGTTTAGTTTGTGGACCTGTGAGGTTACCTTTTTGAGTCTCCTAGCTCTGGCTCATGCACTAAAAAGATACCCTGAGATTCTACATACTGCCTCCTTTGCTTAATTTTTA
The DNA here is from genome assembly GCA_027925045.1 of Hypotaenidia okinawae. Classification (NCBI taxonomy): domain Eukaryota; kingdom Metazoa; phylum Chordata; class Aves; order Gruiformes; family Rallidae; genus Hypotaenidia; species Hypotaenidia okinawae. The sequence continues at coordinate 16,816,397 of BSDF01000005.1, read as the reverse complement.
GGCTCCAAAGAACTAGATTGTACATCCATGTTTGTTTAATGTATGTATCCCCAAAGTAAAATCATTTAAAAAGACATCAAAATATATGCAGTAGCCTTGTTTAACAATCGCCTCTTATTAGTACTCCTAGAATTCCCTGATTAATGGTCCTGCGATATTCATACAAAGGCAGTTGTAAAATTTAGCCTAACATTTAGTCCTTAGGAATGATAAAATCCGAGGATTTACTGAAGCCAGTTCAATTGACCAGCTTAGGTTCCAGTGTAAATAATGCATAACACTTAAGCCACATATTTTATAAACTTTTTTTGAATAAATGGATTTTCAGTTATGACAAATTAAACGGTGAAAAACAAGAACACCTTTTGTAACTGTCAAGCTGATAACCATTTATGATCTTCTATCCATATCAGTAGGAAATACATAGACATGTCAAATTTCAAGGAAGAAGATGCATTTCTTCAAATTAAAAAATTCAACAAGAATTCAAAATGCGAAAATGACTGCCACTAAGGCAGTAAAAAGGACATGACTGAACAACCACAATATATGACTAACAGTAACACTTTGCTATCCTACTGATTCTACTGTTAGCCTTCTGTTTTCTTTCCCCCTTTTCCTTCTTTTAACTCTTTTCCTCTTCTGTGATACACAGTTCACCAGACCTATTATTTTTCTTTTTTGCTAAAAGTACAACTTCAAGCCTGATGAGCTGACATAGTAAAGAGAAAAATCCAGCTCTTTGTAAATTTCCTCTAGAATAATTTTGCATTTGTTCTTTCCCCATTCTCCATAGTTTCTTCCCTATTCTATATCCTCTATTTTAAAACTGGGAGCCTAGTTATTTTCTAATATTCATTGTAGACACCACAGTTTATTCTGAAAATAATGCAGCTGGATAAAATTGTATGGGCAAAAGGAATCTCTTAGATCTTCACCCATTTTTTTTTATTTATCACTTGCATTGCCTTACTGCTCCAAAGCCCTACATTGAACTGAGCTGCAATATGCTGGGAAACAAATATCTGACAGAATATGTTAAATCCCAAAGAAGTGAAGTTGTAATCTGAAACTGAATGAAATACAGAAACTGAAGGGAATGCACAGTGAATGAAAAGAATTGGGAGAATGGACAGAGGATATGCACAACTAACGTGACTGCATGGTCTATTTTATATAGCTGGTGGTTCTAGAAGATCTGATTTTTTAATAAAGTGTGAAAAAAAGGTCACCATATCTCAGCTGCTAATCTGGAAATCAATGCTACAGTACAAATTATCACAATGCATGCATTTACATCTAACTTTTCCAGCAGTCTTATTGGCATCTTTATTTCCTTATTTAGTATTTAATTTCTTTACTTTATAAAAATACTCTTTCCAGAAAATCTCTGGAAACTTCTAGACACCTGATCATGTCAAGAAATTGCATGAGAAATTTTAGCCAAATGAATGAAAGTTTCAGGAATTCATAAATAACTTAGCATGTCACCTTCAGTTACATCTTCGTGTTGGCCAACTCAACAGCATTCCAGTGCAGATGACAACTCATTCTAGCTTTACAATACCTAGAGTGCTAGAAAGGGTCTAACAATATTAAACGTCTACTCAGCATACAAATCATTGGCACCTTGCTGATGAGCTTACACTACTTTGCAGTCACCATAGTGACAACAGTGCATGCCTACTGAAAAGTGGAAAGGACTGGCAAGCCCTTAATAGTAGTTCATTTGAAATGTCTTTTTAGCCCTCTCTGATGGTCAACACAATTCTTTTTTTTCACAGTCTGTGGGACGACCACTGTTTCTGTTGGAGCATATCTTTTGATAGTATGACGGACATATTCTACTGGCATTCAGGGAATTTTCTTCTAAAATATCTGAGAAACCACGTAAACATCCTATATGTTGCATGTGGTTACTGTTCTGCATTCCACCATATATCCTTGAAATCTGCTTTCTAAGCAGTATTGCATAAATGCATTTAAATTTAATTTCTAGGGAGAGTTTTGAAAAGATCACATTCCTTTGCTCAAGCTGTATGCAGAGTGCAGTGAATGAATGTGTGTTTCTCTGGATTGTTTTATGACCACTCAGGCACATTACTTTTGAGCACCATTTTGCAAGTCCACTGCTTTGACACTGTCTTCACTGTGCATATATGCACAGCTGCTGTCCTCAGAATGCGCAATTGTGATTCACAAAGTAGCCAAGTTTTTTGTTACTCTGCGCCTCATATGGCAGTCCAACAATCAATGCTGTTTCATTTCAGTAACACCAGCGTGTATGCTAAGAAATTAAGATTATCTTTCAAATAACTGCTAAACTAGAATACTTTGCAGGCTGACTTTTATTACAGGCTATTAAGAGAATACATTTTAGGTCTATACTTTTTTTTTCTTCTTTTTTTGAAAAGGATCACTTCATATGAATTTTTAAGTGTGACCAAATCTTACAGCATTTATGTTTTTTTTCCCCAAAATTTTAACTACCTCTTAATTTCAAAATGACTTAAGTCTTTGCTTAGTAATTTCTTCAGAATATTACTTAGGCAGGTTTTCATCACTGTGATAAAACAATTGTGCTGGGCAGGCTCTTCAGGAGAGCACTGGGATAGAGGCAGCCTCTGAGTTCAGCATACATAGAATTAATTTCTCCTTAGCTGTCTACAAAGTGACTTGATTTTCTTGAATACATCTTAATCTTTTGTCTGCTATCACATTTCTCTCCCTGTGTTTTAACATATTCTCTCACCTAGGACCTTCTTCCCGCAGCTGTTTCTCCTGTTACGATGGATCTTTACATTGTTCTCATGTAAATTTTACGAAGGCTGCCTTAGGCATTGTTATCGTGTTCATTTGTCAGTGTGTAACGGGGTCAAACACCCTTCTCTGGGTATGTCAGTCTTAGTCTTCATTGGATACAGAGGATCTGCCAGTAGCAGAAAAGATGTCACTTCAACACACTGTCCTTTCTGTGGGCATTTTCCTGGATTCTGTCTACCTGTGAATTACAGACTTGTACTCTTGGGACTGTTTAAACCACTATTCAGACCAGTACCTTGTTGAAATTAGGAGAATCTACTACTCTGCACATCCTTCCACCATTCAGATCATTTAGGGAGTTTTGTGGCGTTTCTGCCTCCTGAATTGTGAAGGATCTTTCGCTGGCTTTATTTAACTCTGTTTTTTTTCAGGGACATTGGCAATGCCTTCCTCTCTCCTGTCCTGTTCCTGTACTTTTAACTAGGAGTTTTAATAAGGATGCTGGAAATCTTTGAGATCTTATACATGGTGCATGCTGGTGTAGAACAGGTGTTGCATAGCCTATTGACATTTTACATCTAACTGTGAGATTGCACACAATTACAGAAGGCTGGGTTCAATGATGCAGCCAGTCCTGTTCCCTCCTCAGTGGGCAGGTAGCCAGAAAACAGAACTGGATCCATCTCTATCTGCCTTGAATGTCCCACTGGACATCCTCAGCATATAACTTTAGCAGTGTGAAGAGATTTTAGCTAGTGATTTGGAGCTATAATGACTTCATAAAGATGCAGAAACTGTGTTTTATAGTACTTGCTCCACAGTCTTCTACTTCACTGAGCCTATTGATTAAAACAGCTCTGTGAACGGCTTCTCGAGATCTCCACTCAGCAGCTCTCTGTGTCTGGATCTTTCCTTCAGCACAAGTTCAGAATCTGCAGGAGATTCTTTGGCATTTAGAAGACTGACCAGAATAAAGTCTGAACTCTTGTTGCATTTTTGGAAAATGGGAGGTAAGTTTCAGAGAACCAAGATGGTCTGCTGAAGGAAGAGTGTCTGAAAGGAAGGCATTTTGGGGACAGGATGATGGAGCTAAGTAGCGTGGGAGAGAGGGCACTGCCAGTAATTTGGCTTGCACTTCAAAGTTTTTAAGACTTCCTGCAGATTTTCCATGAGCCACCATGATCCCTAGCCTACCTTAAATTGCTCCTGGTCATTGTGACACTCTCAATTTACTGGTGGTCAGTTTCCCAAATGCTCTTCACATAATCTTTCTCATCTATTGGATATTACAAAGATTCCCTGCAGAAGACTAATTTAATATTTCTAGGTGTACCAGAAGAATCTGAAAAACTACATCATAATTCACTCATCAACCATGCTTTTTTCAGTTTTTGGGAAAGACTCAAAAGCAGTTTAAATTTCACTAAAAACAGCAACAACAATGATAATGACAATGTGGTAGACAGACCCTACCTATGCGGAATGTAAGCCAGAAGGACCTTTTGTGACATTTTCAGGAAATAGAGAATAGTGCTAAGTAATTCTTGGCATGAATTATAACTTCTCACATCTTCATCATTAGTTTTTTAAAGATTACTCTGTTTTGGGTTGTAGAAGCTTGTTAATTTGGCTTAGAATTCAATGCAGAATCTGAGTCACATGAGAAATTAGGGTAAATGGCTGTATTTCTCCTTATGTAAATGCCAGAAAACCTTTACACTGCAAAATATCAGTATGGTACACAAAAAAAATAATCATGGTGCAGCCATCCAGTTCATAACAAAATGCATGTTTCCACAGGCATGAACTCAAGTGCCTATTATAAACTAGAGTCCTGAAACTGGGCTAAACCATATGATCCTATCCACTTAACCTCTACCTCCGTCAATCCTGCTCAGCAAAGACATAAAAAATGCTCTATTAAATAGGCTTTTGCATGTCAGGCCCTGGACAGAAGAGGCCTGGAAAAAAAATCGTTCTGAGTAAATGTTGCTCTCTTTAAAGGTAACATTTTGCTTTTCCTGAGTTTAGTCTTTATAAAAATTTCGGGACTGGCGGCCCTAAAAACTGATGTCATTTATCTGTGTAGATTATAGGCAGCATCAAGCATCTTTTGTAGTAAATGATTGAACCCTGGCCTGAGAATAGTTTGGTTTCCACCTACACTCATATCCAAGCATCTCTGATGAGACAGCCAGTGGCACTAATTGGTGGGTTAATTTCGCAACACTGATTACTGCCTGCTAGGAATGGGATCAAGCCCACCATCTGACTTACCACAGATCACCAAACAGCTAAGAGATTATAACAATTTAATTCTTGCCAAACTAGACAGGCAGAGTTCAACCACTGAGTGTTTACCAACCTCTTTCGCTAACTATGCCCTACTTATGAATATTTCCACAATAGAAAAAACTCTCAAAATCCACAAATCTTACCTTTCTATGAGCTACCAAGTGTGAACATACTGCTCTAATAATACATATATATATATATATATATATTGTTTTGCACCATAAAAAACAAATGTGAGAAAAATATCAAATATCCCATCATAGTCTCGAGAAGGTATTTTCCACATACTGCACCAGATATGGCTATAGGTTCATGAGAAGAACTGGAGCAGCCGGCTTATCCTGGGCGGCATGCTTTCATCAGTTCTCCAACCTGTGTTCCAGCCTTGCTGGCACTCTGCCATTGCTGTAGCTGGTAGTGGAGCTGTGGGCACATATTTGTCGCTAGTCCTCTAAAGCTAATTGGAACATGTGATAACAGTAAAATACTGTTGTCCAGCCTACTTTTCTGTTCCCACATGCCCAAATTTATGGGATGACAATGGAAAAATTTCAGGAGCATGTTGGTCTTGTGCAGTATAGCAGGTGATAATCTAAGAATTGCATTCTTTTGAGGTTGGGCAGTGTTTCAAAAGCTACTTAGTTTTATTCTAAGTTTAGATAAAATGGCTAAACTTTTTACACCTGTTACAATAGGAGCTTTGCATTCAACAAATTCTTATTTAGGAAGCAAAAGCACTTTTGAACACATGCTGATGATAAATATGAGAGGTAGATATTTCTGTTGTAGCAAAAAATTAATTTATTTTACCAATATGCAAATTAATATAACTGTCTCCCAAAAATAGGCTATCGAACCCGAATTTAATTTAAAATAATCCTGCAGATGGGCCATCAAGCAACAATGATGATAAAGCACTAACTTTTTAGTTCTTAAAAAAATAGTAGAAACACAGAAAGCAGATTTATACGGTACAGCATTATCAAGGACATTAAGGCCTATGTAGGTGTATGTTATATTTTACTTTACATTAAAATACTAACATTTGGGTTTTCATGAGCAGATTCAATCTTACATTTTAAACTAATGAGAAAATAAAAATAAAAGTAGCTCAGTAAAGCCATAATGTTCTTGCTCACACTATAAAGAAACATAGTTCATGAAACATATGGTGTCATTTAGAAAATCTGTAGTTTAAGGAAAGTTATCAAAAATGAACACGTAATTACATAAAGCAAAATTTAAGAAAATTACGTTTTTCTCAGAAGATTCTCTTTTAAATGGAGACTCAAAGTTTACAATATTTTAAATTTACATTTTGATGCATTCCAAATCTAAATTCTTTTTGATGTTCTGGATTCCTCTCCATGCACTCTAAAAAGGCATTTAATCAGGTGCTATCTTGCAGTCCTTTGAATAACCAACCACTGCCATTGTTTCCCCAACTGCATCTGAAGATACATGTGTAAGATTGTGAGTGACTGAGGGAGAGTGAACATGTATTTAAGTGTGATTGTTTTGTATTTTTCTAGGAAAAACTGAAAAGATTGAGGATTTAAAATACACCTGTTCTTAGAAATGTAACTTCATTTAATTCATTAATGATATCTGTTTGTCATTACAAGGTGCTATTTTTTTTGATGGATTAAGTAAATAGAAGTTACATCCTGAGTATTTTGCTGCAGCTGCCTTTGGTAGAAAAAGATTTCATTAAAAACATTCAACTCACTTATTGTGTCTGATTCTTTAAGAGAAGAATTCATGAAACAGATGATTTTTTTCATCAAAATTCTCCTAGGAAAACTAGTAAAATTAAAATGGCTGTTCCCTAAACTCCAACACGCAGTTGTCAAATCCAAGTCTCTTCAATTCAGAACATTCTTACCAGTTCAGAAGAATTTGGGATCTCATTTGTAATGCAAATCAGCCAGGCAAATTGTCATTGTCAAATGCATTGGGCAACAGAATATTCCTATTCAAAAAATTACTCACCAAGAATCACAGCAACAACGGTGAAGAGCACAAAGGCATTCCTCAATAAATAACTTTTAACATCATCCTTTGTTATGCTCTGCACTTTTTTTTTGCCAGAAGTGTACGTTTCCAGACTCCTTGTTGAATGCGTTCCATCCTACTTCCAGGTTTTGGGTCTTCTCCGTTACCTTTAGTCATTTATCTTGCGTAAAGTTTCCTTTTATAATTAACTTCTGTCAATATCCCTTCAAAAAAGTGGAAGAGTCTTGTGGAAGTACTGGAGAAAGCTGCAAGTCAAGAAATATCAAATGCTGCAGTAAGATTTTAGAGGAATCTTTAGCCATATGTTTACATGGAAGCAATTACCCTTCATGTTTCCGTAAAACTTGTTACATTATTTGCAATATCTACCTAGTTGATTGCAGTTTTTGATAAATAGCTTCAATGACTGTTAAAGAACTCTTTGAAAAAAGGATTTCATGGACTGATTAGATAAGTGTCCCTTGCCTTCAGAAGTTAATGAGAATTGCTCTCAGGCTGTAAAATGCAGGAATAACTTTTTTTCTGCAGTTGCTAGAGAGATTTTAGTATCAACTTAGTATAATTTATAGAAGTGTGAGGTGCTATAACATTTAAAACTATTTGCCAGCCTTGCTTGTCATCTGTTTAGCAGTCCCATATTATTTGAAAAATGTTCTGCCTCACCTCCACATTAACCATGGGGAGAGAGAAATTCTGCTTCAACTGATACGTTTAAAATGTTCTACATTTCAGATGTTCTTAATAGTTGAATGTATTGGCTGAATTCCTGCTTTTCACGTGGCAAGACACAGCAGGAATAGTTTATTTATCCCTCAACCACTATTTAGAAGATAGGCCTTTGACAGTTTTATGCTGATAACCTTCATCTTTGAAGTGTACAAACTATTCAGAGAACAGCTGTAAAACATCAGAAGTTGTATCCCACTTAGCTTGATGCTTCAGACTGTAATATAAATTCACATTGAAAAGTAATGCTTAGCTTGGCCTGATAGCAGTCATAAGGATCTTAAAAAATCATGCACCAAATCAACCTTAAAATATTTTCATATTAAAAAACCTTCATTAGGACATCATTTTTAACTTTAAACTTAGGTTTTTATGACCGCCACTTGGTATTTAGTAATGGACTCACAGGGAAGTATTTTTCATATTGATAATCCTAATTTCTGAAGTCTTAGTTAATATACTGGCGTGTTGTTATAAAGAAATTAGAAATAGATGGATAGACTCAGTTGCTTCTGAAATGACTCTCCATGTATACACACTCCAATTCTAACATGTTACTTTTAATAAATCCAGTGCCTAAATACCCCTTTTTAAGGAAGCACTTAGAATGTAAATATACAGGGTTCCCAAACAGCATATTTCAGATACCATGTTGTAAAAAATTTATTTTGATGCGATATTATACTGCTACTAACAATATGTTTCAAGATTGGCACCTTAGCCCAGTATCCTCTCTGAATTTTAAGAGAATGTTATATATGCTTTGCTTCTTAGAAAGAGGAAACATTCTGAGTCTGAGCCAGATATTTAAATAAGTAAGTGTTCCAGCTTGTGCACGACTACTGCTTTTGGTTTTGTTTTTTTTTTCAGAACAATTAATTTTAGTCTTTTTTAAAAAAACCCCAACAACCACTCAAAACCATTAAGAATACTAAAAATTCACAGTGCCTTTCCTTTCCAAGATGATTAATGCAGTAATTTTTTTCCTCTAGAATTTACATTAGCACCAAGAAAAAACATGAATACAACTGAAAAGATCATTACATTAAGTAACGTAAGAGGCAGAGAGTGAAAAATTAAGACTTTGTCCTCAGGACCCCACCAAATGAAGCACTGAGCTCACCTTTTCAGATCTTCAGCACTCTAAGAGTGCGATGGCGGCAGGTAAGGTAGAGGTTTCCCAGCGAATGCGACAGAGCTGCCGAGCTGAGCGAGCGGGAGGCAGAGAAAACTGACAATCTGCATGTGCTCTGGCATACAGCGACTTACTATCCCGGCAACTTAAGGAAAGGGGAGGAGACTGCTCGCCCAACTCCGGAAAAAAAAAACCCCAAAAAACAAATCAGGAGAGAGGGGAAAGCCAAGCTTCTGGAATATTGATTAGCCCTGGCACAGTGAAAGCAGGGTCGCTTCCTTTGTTTTTCCTTCTCGAGCGCTTTCACGCTCTGTCAGTTCGTCTTCGTTAGAAATGCAAAATCAGAACCCAGGAAGAAGTGGAGGATCGCACACACGCACGCACACATGCACGCACACGGGGAGAGGGAGGCTGGAGCACTTCTTCATCAGAAACTCCAGGCTGGAAACCTAAAAAGTCTGAACGTAATCACATGTCAGTATTTCTGTACCTCTAAAAATAAACAGCAAATATTTGAGCCTGGTAGTTTGTTCTAAAAAGCCATGCATTGTGAGGCTGCCACGTGTTTTCTAATTCTTACAGTTATTTACAATCTACTTTTCCCATGGCGGGGAACCAGACAAATCTTTCAGAAGCAACCGGAGCATCATGAAGAACAGAGGAAAGCATAATCAGCTATAATTCTTTGTATGTTTCTTGTAGATATTCAAAACACATGATGAGACTTGCCTCTTGTTTAGGAATTTAAACTCACTGGTACTATGCTCCATTCAGCCTGTTTCAATAGCATGGAATGAATGATGCTGGGAAAAGCTTAAAACCTCCACTTCTGAGAAATAAGTGGCCTTCAGGGTTTTTTTATCATTTAGAAATTTGTGCTATTGGAAAGATATTTGCAGAGGAGAGTCAGGGGAATTCATAAAAATGTTCTTTCACTTTTCAAAGGAACACTTCCACTTTAACTTTTGGTAAAGTCAGTTTAAAACATTCTATAATTATATTCTAGTGTATCTTTAAGATTTTTAAGAGCATTTTTTATTAGATGGACAAGTACTGTATATGGATATTTATACTAAATATATAATTTAAGAAGTTTGTTTCTAATGATGTGACCTTCGGTGTTTTTTTTTCCTGGAAATTTATTAAGTGCACAGAAATATACTTATGTAGTAGACACACGCAAAAAAAAGGTATGATATAAAATCAAGAGTGGTGTCACTTCTGCAGAGTGGCAGTAATAGTTTTGCTTCAAATATTCTTCAAATAATGATGTCTGATGTAGAGAACTATTATCTTATGATATAATGCAAATTTGCTTATTTTTAGTGTAGGTTGGAGATTGAACTGTGTACTGCAGAATCTTGATCTCAGATATCTAACTTAAGAAAGAAAGCATCTAAATTAACTTAGAGACTTTTAAAAAGCAAGAAAATAAAACTTTGACAGCTCATGTTGCATAAATAGGAAAAGCATGCTGTATTTTCTTGTACCTGTCAGCTTAAATGTCTATCTTGTTTATTTTTCATGCTGCAGTTTTAAAATATTTTCACCAATTTTCTTGGAGATGGGAACTGACCTCTTAACTGACATCTGGGCTTTAGTAATCTGCTTCTTTGATCTTTCTTTCTGGAGTACAGCATGCTTTCTGTGAAACTGCCCAGATAAGGACTTCATTCGTCCCTCTGTTCATATGAATAGTAATGTTCCAGTTGCCTTAATGGGGCAGAGGTCAGGCCCTAAATGAGATGGTCCAAAAGCATGTTATCATTTAATGCTTTTGTTAATAATGGAGTCTATGAGGAATGAGGATAATACTGTGAGAGAATTAGCAATTCAGTGAGACAAAATGAAAATAGGCAATAAGCTTAGCCTAACTTCAGCAGTGGTTACTTTTATTAGCTCTCAATGAGCAGCAGACATTATAACGCAGTGCTTGGAAAAACCAATATTAGTTTTTGGCAACATGTTCACATTTTTCTTACTGTTTTTTTTCCTCTCTCCTTCCTTTCCTGACATCTATTTCTTTTATTGATTTTAACTTTGATTGTGAAATAAGGAAACTATAATATATAAAGGGTATTATCCTTTAAATCACAATAAACATGTATTTTAGATATCCCTGGATAGCAATAAATGAGTCACAGTTCATAGTGCAGTGTCACTCTTCAATTCATGAAATTATAATTTCCTTTTACATATACAATAGACGCAACAGATTTAGTACTCAGTATTTAATACAAGGCCCAGGGAAAACCGAAATGTTGCGGTTTCAAGTGCACCTGTCTGCAATTTTCAGTCATATTAGTTTCTAGTAAGAGCAACTTAAAACATAAACGTTATTAGCAGTACTGTGGACTTTAGATTTGATCAGCCAACACTAAGAACAAAAACAATGCTATGTTTTGTAGAGTAACATGGAGCAGCAGTCATTGGTGTTACCACCAACTCACTGAGAAAATAATTTCTAGATGCTTCAGGGCTTTTTTTTTTTTATAAAAACCAATAAAGAATGACCTGCAGCATTGATGAGCCTGTCTGTGTTGTCATATTTTTGTGGTTTAACTCCAGTTGGCAGCTAAGCACCACACAGTTGCTCGCTCAATCTCCACAAGGCAGGATGTGGAAAGAGTTGCGAGAATTAAAGTTAGAAAACTCATGGGTTGTGGTTGAAACAGTTGAGTAGGTAAAGTGAAAGCTGCACACACAAGCAAAGCAAGACAAGGACTCATTTCTCACTTCCAATGGGCAGGCAGGTGTTCAGCCATCCCCAGGAAAGCAGGGCTCCATTATGCCTAATAGTGACTTGGGAAGACAAATGCCATCACTCCAAACATCATCCCCATTCGTCTTTCAAGTCTATATGCTGAGCATGACATCATACAATATGGGATATTCCTTGGGTCAGTTGGAGTCAGCTGTCCTGGCTGTGTCTCCTCCCAACTCCTTGTGCACCCCCAGCCTCCTCGCTGGTGGGGTGGTGGGAGGAGCAGAAAAGGCCTTGGCTCTGCATGAGCGCTGCTCAGCAATAAGTAAAACATCTCTGAGTGATCAACACTGTATTCAGCTCAATCACAAAACACAGCCCTGTACTAGCTACTATGATGAAAATAATTAACTCTTCCCAGCCAAAACCGGAATACATATTAGCTCAGCACTCTAATTTGTGCTTTGGGTTTCAGTTGCAGCCCTTCCTTCACAATGCACCAGGTAGGTTACAATGCAGGGAAACGTAAGTGCAGGGTAAGGACTGGCTTTAAATGAACCTTATCCTCGTAGGCAGTGTGCATTCAGCCAGCTGAAATCATGTGTCATGATAAACTGAAGCTCTTTTTGGTTGTGGCTAACAAAATCAGTCAGTAAAAGTGCTTTGCATGTCAGCAAAGTGTGGGACTGCTTTTGTGAAATAAGTAAAGGTATTAGAGTTAAAGCTGCTATTTAAACATATTGTTATTTTCAGCTGACTTGAGCTATCAAACAAAAACCTAGGGATGTCAGTTGTAGCAAATGCAAGAAGTGGAAATAACACAACAAATTGTGCAAACCTTTCATTTTCCAGATAGCAATAAATCTAGTATGAGAGGGCATGGACCCCAGTTGAAACAAGGTTTATAACATTCCAAGATACACAGTCTTCATATTAATAAATCATCACTATAAATTAATACTGGCCGAATCTTTGACATTTCAGAGCTTTAAGTTGAAGCTCAAAGAAGTATTGTTGAAACCACAATGGAAAAACTGAAATAAAATTCTTTTCAATTAATGCATTTATATGGTTCCAGTCCAATTAAATTGGACAAAATAGGGATATACATGAGTCCCTTGTAAATTTGAATCCACCTTACATTTTAAAATTCCCATTATACCCTGTTCAAACAGTAAAGAAATTGAGTCTCTAGGAGGTCAAATTTAATCCACACAAGTTAACAAATATTTGGCAGAGGTAAGAGACAGCCTTAGGCTCCTGAGTATTTCCACAGGATTGTGGTATGTTTTTTTTCTCCTGAGATACTGATTGTCTCTTGCTTCTTTGAGCGTGCTCAAATGAGTATGAGAAATTAAGGTTTGGTGTTTGTTTCTTTTAAAATCTGTTTATCAGAGTGGGATTTGATAAATACCTCCATTTTGGCCAGGCAAATGTGAAAAATATAATTTATTTTTAATAAGATGTGATTCAATAAAAGTTAACACATTATTGTAGACAGTGAGAAGAGATAGTGTGCTCTAGTTCATGTAATTGTATGTGGTCTACGTAAGAAAAAAGATATTTTATATAATAGGTTCAGAAACAGACCAGTAGGTCTGTAGCTGGCATTGAGGATGCAGCATTTGTAATGAACGCACTACATGAGAGTTACTCTGGATTAGTTCCAACATTGTTTGGTCACCCAAAGACCCATTAGTGCTTGGACTGTATGATCTGGTTTTGTTTCTCATAAAGGAATACAGTTCACACATTCTAAATCCACTCCATGACATGAATCAAAGCATGTTGCTCTTGGTCACTTTTAGTAGAAAACTTCCTGTATGGGTTGTACACAACTAGAGCTTATCTTTGATAGTTTGCAGGTCATCGGTCAAGCTCTTTTGTCAATAAGTTATGTTGTAAAATGTTCTGTTGATGGTAAAGATTAAATGATTATTATAAAAATCTACTATTCCATCAAAATAACATTTCAAAAGGAAAGTACTTTGCCTGAGATTAGGCAGAACAATTAGTAGTAATGGCCAATCTAATCAGCAGGACTCAGATTTTCAATGATCTGTTTACACATTTCTGCGCAGTGTCCCATTACAGTCTTAACATTGCTCACTCAAACCAGCCAACAAATCCTCTTGGTCATTATTTTTCCCAACATTTTGAGGTCTTGTACTATGAGAATAACTGAGATTTTTATGCTTTCGAGCTCTGTCAGTTGTCACTCAGGAGTTGTACAAGAAAAATGCAGCACTCCTTTTCTGCTCTGTGAAAATTCCCAGGGGAGAAACACGAACCTCTACTATCTCCATTCAGCATCACAGGCTGTCTGGGCCTTAACACATACTGTATGTCTGACTGCAGCTGAATAGACAACCTTGTTTCCTTTCAACACAAGGAGTCAGATCACCCACTCACTCTTGGGAGACGGGGGAAGGGAAATGAAGGGGATGTGGCTCATGAACTTTTCCCCTGACGGTCTTATCAAGAATGTGAATGTCTGCATGTACAATGGAGCAATTCTCACCAAAGAATAGGCAAGGTTGTCTAGGAAGGATGGGAGATAGGATGGGATTGTGTCATTGTAAGAAATCTAATGGGATCGCATTGATAGCTGATAGTGTTTCAGATTTAAGCCACTGCATATTATAGCATCACTGGCTTTCCCACAGCTAGTGGCAACCACTTAAATGTGTGCCAAGGGACTGAAGGTTTATTTGAAAAGTTAATACAGCTTTGTGGCTAGTTACAAAAGAAGGTGGCATTGAAGCCAGGAACTTGCTACACCCTTTCTCTCAGGTGTCTCTCTGTTTCTTTTACTGATTTCTTTTTGTTTAAACCTTTTCTCTGATCAGCTGTAAACTTCAGTAGCTTGTGAATCAACTGAGCTACTGAGATTTCCCTGGGGAAGCTCTGGCTGGAAGTACACACTCTCACCACTATTCTAAATCATGACCTCAGGTCCAAGCTGGTCGTGGTGGTAACTGATCAGTGATCCCACATGGGTCCTATTTTGGGATAACAGCACCATTGGTGGGTGTCCCATTGACAGAACTGTTCTCTGCCTTTATTTCCTACCAGACAGGTTGTTGAAGAAGCCTGTTTCCTGAATCTTGTGATGGTCTTTCTACTGGGTGTTCTTTACACAGGGTACATGTGCTAACTTGTACAACTGACATACATTCAGATTCCTTTTCCCTTTCTCATCACTTTGTTTTCTTGACATGATCTCTTTAAACAAAACAAGGGCAGATAGGTTAGAAACAAAACTGAAAAGTGCATTACTGAATTAGAGTCTGGTATAAGCTGTGTGAAACACATTTCATATAAAACATTGTTGTTCATTTGACACCTTTGTCCATAGTTGTTTTTATAATGAAGCTGGATAATACATTCTAGTGTGGATAGCAAGTAAGGTAAATACAAAGAAATTTACTTATCTGTATTAAGTTTATTTAAGGAAATTCATTTATTTGGAGCAGTAAGCTAACGTGATTTTTAAAAATACACATTTACTACTATGGAATCATAATTACTGCAATCAAGACACATAAAAATCTTTTGTAAATATAATTACAATTTAAAAGCACACAGCTCAAAGTTGCTGTTATTATAATGAATATAAGAGCAACTGTTTAGCATTTGGACATTTTTTTGGCAGGAGGGCTTTGCATTGTTTATTGTGAGAAAGAAACAGGCTCTGAGAAAACATGCAAATTTTCAGCAGAGGAAAAGGCAGCATCAGGTTTAGAAAACAAAATGGCAAAAAGTCTTTTTCACTTCTCTTTTCCAGTTCATGTAGGCTAAGATGATTTAAAGTCATTATGTTCTTCTGAAACCTCTCTGCTTAATATATTATGGAAGATCTCAAAATATATCTATTTCGTAGTATCCCTGGCATTCAGACACTCAGGCTGTGTCATAGTCAGCATTTATTTTCTTGCTGTGTTTTTCATTCTGAAATTCTGTTCTCTGTTGGGATCCAGGGCCCACTTAATTAATTGATGATCTCTGATTTACTTAAAAGACAATAGGAACAATCCTTTGTTATTTATTACTCATTTTTCTTCTTCAAATGTGATCAAATGCCCATCATCACATCTATATTAAAATTAAGCATTAGGTAGCAGGGTGAACAAGTATGTTTCAAAGGAAAGATGACATATTACTGGTGTGATCTATTAGCCCAATTCTTTCTGTCCAGAAGGACTAGGTTCTTCACTCAGTGTCCAAGAGGGTATTAGTACTACTGTTGTACAAAAGAAATTCAGAAAATTACAATTAAAAATTAAGAAAAAACAAACCAGAAATGTCTTGAGTCCACATTGTAAAACTGTCTTTTCTGTAGCAACACAAAGGATTGACACTCTATATACTGTTTATATTTGGATTTATTTGGTATGCAATGAAAGCTCTTTTGACATATGTTATAAATGCATATATAGAAAGAAGGGGAATAGTAATTGTTAGCAGCTATAGTATAGTATCCTATCCTTCATCTACAAATTCACTATATCATACATATCAAGTTTGATTTTTCACACAGTTACTTAGTCCATCCCTTCTGCTACCATCTGAATGTTTCCCTGGAGAGCGCTACCTTCCCCCCGTTGTCCTCTTCCTTGTTAGGGCAACTACTCCTCATGTTTTTGCAGGTTCTTTGATCTCATTCTCCCTTTACTTCCATTTAGTCTATCTCCTTTTTTACTCCTCAGCTCTCCACTATTCTTTTTTAGGTCAGAGAAAAATGATATAAGGGCAAGTTTTAGTTTAATCTGTATCAATGAATTCAGGTTTTAAGGGGAGCTTTGATCTTGACTCTATTTGGTTCTTAGACACCTATTCCAAAACATCCCTTATTTTATGCGCCTTCTGTATCTAGTCTTTAATATTCCTTTTCTCTTTGTTCTCTCATGTTCTCTTCTCCCTGGAGGCATTCTTATCCTGCTATTTAGTTCTTTTTCTTCACTTCACTATCCCCTTTTTCACCTTTAGCTTTTCCATGTGGTCTCCTTATGCCGACTCTCAGTTGGGTTGGGAAATGGAATTGAAGGTCTCACTCATACTGACGTGTTCACAGGTAAGTTTGTATCGCAAATGTATAGCGAGGAGTGTCTCTATAGGCCAGTGGGTTTGTACTTACATGGCAGCATACTGAGAACTGTTAGTGGTCTCTTCCTCCACCAATTAAACAATGACAGAGGGTATGGACAGTGGAATAGATTTCTGTTTTCAGCTGCAAGGATGTCACCTCTTCCCCTCCAAACATGGATGTCTCTTCCGCCTACAGACTGCGTGCAAAAAGGAAATTATTTTAATGAATTTGTTAAACCAAGGGGCATGTCAGAGCAAACAGTCAGTTACCTTTCAAAACAAAAATGTTTAGTCCAAAATAGGGGGAAATAAGAGACAATACATTTGAAGTGCTGCTTTATACAAGCCTTTCACATTGCTCCAAAAATGTCTGTATTTCTTCCAGTTATGTCTACCACCTAGTGTTAACTTCGAAATGGTGATGCATTGGGTGCTTTACTTAGCTGCTCTGTGAATGGCTCCCATTCAGCACAAGTCTCTGCTCACTCCATATGCAGGCAAAACTCCCAGCAAAGACAATGGGAGTCCAGGTCTTCTGACTCACATTTTGCTTAGGCAAAACCCCTTTGCCCAGTGATTGCTTTGCTCAATGAGCAGTGATTCAGAAGTGCTGAATAGGAACCCAGTCAACTGTGCTTTGATATTAATTTCCTGATGATTCATTAATTTTGTAAAATCACTATAAAATTCTTTGTAGAATTAGTCAGGAATTTTGATTTAGCTTAAACATTAAAAACACATCAGCCTCGAGAATGTTTCATCTTGGGTAAAGTATCCCTAAAGCAGTATTTTCTCTGAGATCTTAATACTTCTTGAAAAGTATTTGCTATTCTTGACTTCCTCTAAGCACAGAAATACAAAAGCATTGAATTCTTTAGTTGGGGTTCCTGATAAGTTATTGAAGAGAGAATTCCAGTAACTCATGGACTCAAAATAGGAGAATAATATGAGATGAATGAAAAGAGATGATCAAATTCAGCTGCTTTTGTCATGCTGTATTCAAACAGTTTAAAATAAGTTATGTGAAATTTGTATAATCATAAGATTATATCATAAGACTCGAATGGTGCAACAACAAATGAAACTCAGAATTCCTGTTTGCAAACAAAATGTAGTTAGAACAGTTGAAATCTTATTTGAACTGTAGAAAAAATATTTTATATTGATGGACCTATCTGAATATCACGAAAATCAAATGTGCTTTGCCTCATATTTAAATTTTTTTGTTAGTATTTCCCACATTTTATTAGTGAAATGTGAGCGGATTCATTCTTTTTTTCCTCCAATATCTACACGTTCTCTCAAAAGAAGTGTAAAATGCTACTAATTTCATTTCCCACTAATTCTGCTGGTGTGAATACTTGTGTAGGTTTTGTGTGATTAGTATTTAACATTTTGAATAGAGGCTGTGCAATAAGAATGTAGTACAAAACTATATTTTAAACTGATATGAAGCAGAAGCCTTAATACATTTCATTTGCATTGCTGGAAAATCCAGGATCCATTTGTAACAATGAGTCCTGTATTCCACAGGTAACTCACTGCTCTGTAGGATGTGGAAGCAGTAATCCAGAAATGCAGCTCTGTGCCTACCACAGAACTTTCCCTGAATTACACTAAAAATTACACACTTAGTACAAGCCCCTCAAAGTCTCAAAAACAACAGTTTATAGTAGGAGTAAGGAAGAAGTTGTTTGTGTATCAGATTAATGCATTAGTGAGGAATTTATTGAATAGGAATCTTCAGATAATCCTGTAAAGGCACTTTCCTTAGTATTCAGGGATGGAGGTCAGTTAGGTATCAGATTTCCATTGCCAGTAATCAATCAGGATTCTGCTTCCATTTGGATTCTTGTTCTTTCCTTTTCCTCATTAGGAAACTTACCATACTCTTGTATAAGATAATTTTTTGATTTGTCACTGATACAGAATATTCCAGAACTTTTCATCCTTCAAGAGAAGACTCTCTGCTGATAGTTCTTGTAGGGTTTTTACTTACTTTTAATGCGTTTTTGAGAAGTTTGTGGGTTTTTTGTTTGTTTTGTTTTGTTTTGTTGGGGGGTTTTTTTGGATTTTTTTTCCTCCTTTTTCCTACAGAGGTAACCTTGTCCTGTCAGACTGTAACGTTGGCTATTGTGGTTGATACAGGGTAATCACAGGCCTTCTTCCCATCCTAGATACTGATTTCCTCAAGTTTCTTCCAGTAAACATCACAAAGTAATCTTCATAGAAGACCAAATTTCCACATAATCTTGAAAGGTAAATATAAACCCAACCGATTTTTTCCTTCCATATCAGACTGTTTCCTGAAGAGTTTCCGTCTGTAATCACGTTGGTAAATGTAAAAAGGCCTATCACATGTCTTTTCAAAACTTATCTGTTTGTTCTAACCTTTAAATTATTATATTTTGTAATTTTGATCATGTAGTTTATTGTAAGAAATCTGCCTGAAGAGGCATACAAGAGATCTTTTAGCTTCCTCTTGATCTTTTATTTTTCTAAAAACTTATTACTAAATTGCCTTAAAGAGCACAGAGAATTCAAAGTACTGTTATAATGATTGTGCTTTTATTCACTTTCTGAGTGCTTCAGAGGAGAGGCCTGGAGAAGGGACATATTTCCCACAGTACATGATAAAATCTCTCCCAGTCTCAAGATCTCAGAACTATTCTCTTTATTCTGGTACTTTTAATACCATACAATGTAACTGGATTTTCATACATAACCCCCAGCTGAGGTCTCAGTACTGCAAGCTTCAAATAACGTTGTAAGCTTCAAATAGCAAGATAATTTCTATTGCGATCTGTCTTTATTTTTTGAGACGTGTGTTGTGTCATTTAGGGCACTTTTTGAAATCCTTTACCCTTAGCAAAACAGCATATACCCTTCACAGCTATCCATCATACAAATGTCTATAAAACATGTTGACATAGAAGATCATTCTTGAAGACAGTAACATTCAGTAGTCTTTAGGGCTTGTAATATCTGTAAGTAAATATTAGTGCCACAAAAGCACCCCAAAATAGGAAAATGGGTTTTGTTGTGTTTGATATTTTGTGAGGTAAAACTGTTAATGTGCTATTAATTACTGTGGAATATTAGCCATGATATTCTATAGATGATGCAACTTCTGTTCTTTACATGAAAAATCTGCGAACCAACCACAAAGGTGTAATTCTGTGTGAATAATCATGCCCAGTTGGAGAAGTAAGTTATCCATACAGGCCAGTATTTCCACAGGTTTCTGAACAAGAAGACCAAGGGCTAACTACTGAAACTATTTAAACTATTTGAATATATATTTTTTTCAACCCTTAGACATTGACTATGAGTGTCAGAATGCTTTTGGGGTAATTTTTAAGCATAACAAAAAAAATCCCCAGAAACTATGTTCTTCCTGGTATAGATGAATCAGTATCTTCCTACACTGTAGTTAAGACCCCTTGTAGATAAAAGTTTATGGGTTTAGTTGGTGTTACTATAAAACAGAATCTTGGATTGTGTTGAAACCTAGATGTTTTGAAAAGGTGTCATTGTGGAGGATCCTGTGAAATGTCTGTTTAGTAATTGGGTTTTATCTCTCTCAGAAGATATTCCTCTGAGATAACATGTTAAGTTAGCCACCAATTGCTTTGGATATTTCTTAACATTTTTTAAAAGACCATTACCCTCATGAATATTCTGTAGGTGAGCATTTGATCACATTACTTGTTAGGAACAGTCCACAGAAGAAAATTTGCCTTTTATGAACTCGCAAAATTTGCAGGTTTTGTATTAAGAGCTGTATGTGGCTTTTTGAATGAATTCTTGACCAGTAAGAGAAATTACTGGAATATAACATGGGCTAAAAAGTAATCTACAGATTTCTTAGGTAGTTTCCTATTTCAAAACTTACCCTTTTGTAACTCAAATCAAACCAGAGATTGATCCAACAAGCCTCAGAGCCAGGTAAGAATAAAAGACAGGAGAGTTACACTGGGAGAAGAAGGTTGGGCAGAGTTATGAGAAGAAGACCTTTTGGAAGAGCTGTGCTCTTTGATGTTCTCACCTACCTGATGAAATTAACTGGCAGAGGACATACAAACATTTCCAGGGTAGCAAAGGAGCAGGTTGAAGTAAATATGGTATTTACTGAAACTCACAGCACTACTTTACCATTGTTTATTCATTAATTATTTATGTATCAATCCTTGACTGCTATACTAAATGCTTTCAGGTCAAAGGCTTTGTTTTAACAGTTCTCAAAGATCATTCATGTAGTTTTTTAAATGTCTTTTGTAAGAACTTAATTTGAAACTAAGATTTCATTTTAAATTAAGTTCTTGATTTTTAAGAACTTTTTATCATTTGAGCTGAAAGTACAATATTTGTAAATACCAAAAGTGGATTTTTTTAAATTTTTTTTTGTCACTGACAAGATAATACCTGTGTTTGCTATGATAAAAATAGAAGATTTTAATGTCATAGATTTTGTTTGTAAAAAAGCTGGTTAGTGAAGAAATAGTCAGATTTTCCTTTATGAACCAACAGGAACTGAAGCACAATGTGGACTGAGGTGGAAAAGCCAATGAGAAGCTACATCAAACAAGTGGACACATTACAAAGACAAGGCTGCAGGATTGACAGGCTGTAGTTGTTGACATGAGTCCTTGCCAGAAGCAGAGAGAGAGAAAACACAAACACAAGGGTGAGCACAATCCTATTAGGCCATTGAGAGTCAGAGATTCTTTGGAAAACAGTTGTCAGTAGAAATGTATGCTTTTCTGCACTTGGAAATGACCTATTAGCTCATATGTTTAACCCTTAGTGATCTTGTGTATATTCTTGAAAATAAAGAGGTACCTGGCTGTCATCCTTGTAGTCAACAATCTACATCTGTGACTTTACATCTTTGTCTGCTACTTTACATCTTTGTTTGCTTCTTTACCATTATCAACAGATCAAGTAACTCTTGAGAGAAACACTCAGTGAAATCTGGATGCTGCCGTAGAGCGAGCACAAAAGTTGTGATTCTAAACCTAGGCTTGAATAGTTAAATAAGCTGTATGTGTTAGACTAAGAAGTATTGTTCTCATGCTATGATCTTTGAGGCCTTTCACTCTCTGAACAGGAATGTGAGTTCTACCACAGGGCAGAGAAAGTAGACGCAGTTTTACTTGGAATTACAGAGAGCAGCCAGTCCCAAGTAGTTTACATCTTGCCTACCTTGCTATCCTAATAATACACTTCCCTTCATGTATTTCATCACAAACAGCCTGGCCTTTCCTAAACAAACATTCAGAAAGAACCAATAATGCTTTCTCCTTTGCTAACAACATATATAAGAAAATTGCCTGGATTTTTTCTGTACTTGTACATATGAAAGACAGCATGTGCTCTGACTTTCAAATAACAGGAGTTCTGTGCAAACTGCACCACCGATCAGCAAATACATAAATAAAAAAGTTCTGGATTGATGGAGTCAGGACAGAAAAGTCTTAGAAGGGATCCTCAAACAGTAAATGCATTAGAAGCCCCTTTAAATATTATTTCTCTAATTTTACTGCCACTATAGCTTATTCTGTTAAACTGACTTTGTCATGTCATTTGGCAAATGTTTTTTTACAATATTTTGGTGCCATCTGTGTAGCATTCTGTGAGATATTTTAAAAAGAGTGTTGAAGACAGGAAGACATTTACTTTCTTCTCCCCATCAGTACTGTACCATTTTCTCATTGTAAAATCTACCAAGATTAAAACAAGAATGTTGTTTTAAAAGCTACAGTTAAACCAGGCCTTCTGGTTTCAGAAAAGCTTCCAAATCTCTCACTTTCAGCATGTTAATCCATCACTGATTATATTACACATGTATGAAACCTGAGGGACAAATCTCTCAGCTACATTTTAGGAAACTCATGAACGTTGTTCTGCCTTTCCTTTTCTTGCCTGCCTTTCTCTTTTGTTCAGAAATGGGATAATGAGCAAAATCTTCATGGTATGGATGTACAATGACTTTGTATAGTTAAAATGGTTTTGTTTTCCTATTCTTCATTGTTTTCTTGATAAATATGCATTTTGATTTTGAAGCTGGTGCAGCTCTTGTTCAGGTGGCTCCTGTGGATTCTTTGTGAATGAAGAGTAAAAGGTAGAGTCTCACAAGCATATGAGGATGCTAGAATTGTGATTCAGATGAAGTGTCAGAAGTTTTCTAGTTTGTTTTCAGAAAAATATGCAGTCTCTGGGCAAACTCAGAGAAAAAAATATTACATTTCACATAGCTTACAGTAAGAGCTATGAATTCCTTTCCAGGGCCTATGTGAAGAAATTTCTTATAGAACTTACACCTATTGTAACAGAAAGAGTGAAACTGGATTGAAATGGTTGTGTCGTTATTTCCCATCACTATGATATCTCTATCAAAATTAAAAATGGAACAATCAAAACGACTTTAGAAATCTATTTCTTTTCCTTGGATCTGTTTCAAATTAAAGTTCAAATTAAATTGTAACTGTGCAAAGAGACAATTCAAACCACAGCTGACATGAAATTCTGTTCCGACAGCGTGTACCTGCTTTGTAACCCGCTCAACAGCAGCGTGCTGGTGACTGAAAAGGCTGGGAGAACTGTTGCCCTCAAGCACTGCGTTGTGAGGGTCCCCTTTGGATACAGTTCATTGGCTGACTGTGATTTCAAATGCACCATAGTGAGAAAACAAGAACCGAAAAGGGCGTAAGAAAAATATAGACATTCTTATACTACATTTCTCCACATAGGATCTTTTTCAACTTGCAAAATATTCTCATCAGCTGTTGTGCAATGCTTAATTTTGAGGGAGGATGGCAGAGGAACCCCCACAAAGATCTTTTTTATTCAGAGCATCTGCACTAAAATAATAAATACGGCAATCACAGCTGGCATGATATAGTCTTGCAGCTTATTTTTCATTTCATATTTGTGTTTACAAAGGTTAATACATTGGCACAGTGGGAATCTTATGTTTGCCCTCCAGCCATATACAGTTGTGTGTGATACAGGCAGCCACACTGGGAGATCCCTGGTATCCTGCCAAAAACCTCAACCTTGTGATCAAAAGCAATATTTTCTTCACGGACAAGAGGTAATTCAGTCTCTGTGCCTGTTCAGTTTGGGCCTAGCATTATGAGCAGTTTAGAAAACACCTTTTGTATTTGCATGGTGATTTCATAACTCGGTAAGGACAGCAGACTCCAAATTCTCAAAGGGATTTGTGTTCCATGTACTTACTACTATGACTGCTATATCTGCAATTTTTTATGTGATTAGAAATCTGTATTTCAATGTGTGTATTGGGAGGTTTGGTTTTTGTATATCAGGCCAGTTTGTATTAGGCTGCACAAAACTACAAGGTCCCATGAGCTGTAAATTGTGAGCAGGGGTTCAGAGATTGTAAGGGATGGATCCATTGAGCTTGGGCTGACATAGAGGGAGGGTGACAAGGAACCTTTCTGATGGAAGAAGAAACATACATTCGTTTGTGTATGGATTTAGTATCTGATGACAAATGTAGAAGAGCCTCAGCAGTCTGAGCCTCATGTCTTGTAGGGATGGCCTGATAATCAAGGGAGATCAAAGCAACTGTTACAATCCAGATAGCACCCGGTCTTTTGTATCCTTTAACTACAGAAAAGAGACAGACTATGCCCTGAAGGGCTTTCTGTCTGGAGACACAGAATAAGGATAGGTTGTACCAAAGAAATCAATTTGTTTGGGAGCTGGCCCTGCTGTCAGAGTTGCATGGAAGGTACTCTGTTTCTTAGGTTTTTCTTCTGACACTTGAAAGGAAGGAGTATTAAAAGGAATACAGGGATGGGAAACAGCCACACAATCATCATAGCTGGAAATTTGTCAGGAGCTTGAGGCCTTACAGAGGGATTTGGTGGAAATTAAGTAACTTACAATTATTGGATTTTTAAGGGGAAGGTTTTCAAAAGCATGATATCATCACAGAAGGAATTTTAATTGTGTTTAGGATTTTGTTGATGAAAGGGAAAAAGAAGAGAATGTAAGGTTTTTATAACAGGTCACAAATTTGTGTGTTTTATTTACTATAAATTAGCCTGGACCCATTCTGCTTAGAACTGTTTGGATTTATTTAGGAATTAAACATACTGGTAAGATTCCCACTAAGTTCTGAAGATTTGACTCATTTTAATTGAAATGTTTTAGAAGCCTGTAGAGAAGCTTTGCTGGCAGGACAGAAAGTATGGTAAAAAACACATGAGCTTTTGCACTGCAAAGACATTGCCAAAAGGGTGCCACAATTTGTCCAGAGCACAGACTGCTATCCACTGTTACTCTTTCATGTGGGCATGAATGACACAGAAGGCAGAACCTGGGCAGGATAAAGGAAGACTATAAAACCCTGGGGGTCTAAGTGAAAAATATTTTGCAACCATGTTACCTTTTTGTCCATCTTTTCCAAATGGAGGAGATGGGACAGCCAGAAATAGACATATAAGACAAATCAACTTCTGGCTTTGTGGCTGGTGCCATCATAAGGGTTTTGGCTTTTATGACAACAGGATGTTTGATGACTATAGGCTGCTAAAGAGGGGTATCCACCTGTCCAGAAGAGGCAAGGGAATCTTGGGCAGCAGGATGCTAATTTGGTGAGTCAGACATTAAACTGAAGGACTCAGGGGCAGGGTCTGAAACGTCAATGCTCGTACCATTGCATCCAACCAAGGAACAAGCCAGGCCAACACAAGCAGCAAGAAATGTTGCTTAAACTGCCTCCCAAGCTGAAAACCAGAAGCCCAGCCAACTCAAGGGTATGTATGGCTACAGTGGATCCTCCTGCACAGCTCCAAGGAAACCTGCATGCTCAATTACCTCTCCAAAACGTCTGTATTCAAATGCACACCGCATGGAGAATAAAGAAGAACTAGAGATCTGTGTGCAGTTGCAGGGACATGATCTCATTGCAGTTGCAGAGACATGGTGGGATAGCATGCATGACTGGAATGCTGTCACAGACAGCTTTGTACTTTTTAAGACAGCCCAGCAAGGCAAGGTGGTGGAGTTGCTTTTTATGTAAGAGAGCAACCGGAATGTATCGAGCACTGGAATAAGCTCCCCAGAGAAATTGTGGAGATACTCAAAACCTGCCTGAACACAATCTTGTGCAACCTACTCTAGGTGATTCTGCTTTAGCAGAGGGATTGGTCTAGATGATCTCCAGAGGTCCCTTCCATCCCCTACCATTCTGGTACTCTGTGGGTGCACCTGTGAGTAGCCAGGGGTGAATAGGAGTTGTAGCTGTTTGAGCTGGCCGAGCTGAGACCAGAAAGGATGCATACCTTATGTGTGCCCTAAAATACTCACACACTGCAGCAGTACAAGTAGGTACCTCCTGCCAAATGTGCCAGGTCAGAGAGGAATGTAGGAAAAAGCAAAAGAGCATAAGATTCTTATCACCTCCTCAGTAGTATGGATGACATAATAAATCTCAGCTGTAAACAGATCCTGTCTGTATGTCTTCCAGAGAGAGTTCAATATTTTCTTGTAGTGGACTAAAAGTCTGGGAGGATCTGGATGGCATTTGTACTGTCCGAGAATTTGAGATCATGTGGTTGTACTGCTGGAGTTCAGTATCACTCCATTCTCTGCATTCTGCTATGTTAAACAAATACAATAATGGGCACTGCACCACCCAACCAGCTGCTTTTTTCAGATACAATTTACTACTAAAGGCTGCCTAAGAGACTCCACAGGACTGGAGATAATTGGAGTGCCAGTAATTACTGTTTTTAATTCTCTGAAATGAGGGTTTCCTTTTCGTGCTACAGAAAATTTACTTTGCTACACTACTTTTGATAATGACTTATGTGTAGCAGTAAAGATAATCTGATTTCCTTTTGCTTGTTTCTTGCCATACAGTCACAATAACTGTAACATGACTGTTTGTGGTAGTGACTCTGACAGATCAATGTAAACCATTCTCATCTTTGTTAATCAGTTACAGTTGAGTGAAATGATTCTTTCCTCTTCTCACACTGTTGTGACTTTTAGACAGCAGCAGAGTGGTTTTTGGTTCCATTGATAGCTTTGCACGGCATTTCCACCTGTGTTAGCCTCCAGGGCTGACTGCAAAATACTTGCATACAGTAATGAGGCTGACAAGGCATGGAAAAGCCTTGATAATAAACTCTGGACTTTATGAACAGTGCATCTTTGATCATTTTATCTTGATTTTTCTCAACAGCTCTTTTTGTCTGAGTTGTTTTTTCTTGGCTCTTCTCTTGGCAGAACAGCTGCTTCTCTCTGGCCACTGGGTATAGCCTTATTTTATTTATTCTTGTCTTTAACTTTTGTAGAGCAGCCAGATACATGGGGATGGGTGTTATATAACAAATACAATAAATAAATAAAGCCCTATTTGCAACGTTCTTGCTGTCCACAGAGAAAGCTGTGGTCATGGAGAAAGGAGTTCATTACACAAAAATGCCCTGTTTGATCCTGTTGGGGCAAATGGCTGAAAAATAGAAGGGTTATTTTGAACCCAAAGTTTGAAAGCTGGCAAGTGAAATTAACAGAAAATCGGCTGGTTTAGAGACAACTGCTGGACTTGTTGAGTGTTTCTGTTAAAAAATAAAATTAAACCATAATAAGTGCCTTCTGGCCAAACAACTAACTAGATTTAGATTTAAATTCTTAATCCTTCCAAATTTAAAATGGTTGAAACTCAGGTTGCTGCTGGCACTGGCCACTGAGAAGCCATGCCAGAGTCCCAGTGTACTGCGGAAAGTTGATTATACAGAGCCAAAAGACTGATCAAGGATTCACGCACTGCAAGCAGTCACTGAGTTTATTTGAAACACTAGGATAGATTTTATAGTGGTTGGAACTTTAAGAGAGTTTGAAAGAGAAGGTCAGCAGGGTCTGTTTTTGCAGTAGGCTCTGGAGCTTGAGAACAGGCCTTTGCTATGCTGCCAGACTTTCCAGATGCTCTGAAATACTAAAGAAGTTTTCTTCCCTACCTTTCACCTCTACAATAATTCTCTTGCCCTTTCCCCCACCTTTTCCCATTTTGTCCTTTCATTAGTCCCTCTTCCTTTCTTCCCATGCCATTACTCTTCTTTGCTGCTGCTCATTGCATCTCTCCTCTAGAAACATTTCTTCCTATGGTATTGGGATAACATACTCCATATATTATTTTTCTGTTAGGGGCAAAGGAGTAAGCTGCCATCTGGAATGAAGAATGTCTCCTAAGCTGGAAAGTAAAGTATATGAGATGCATAATTTTTTTGTTTGAAATTTGAATAAGAAAGGCCCAGTGATACATTTAAGCATAGAATGAAAACAGAACCTTTGTTTCTGTTTTCAAACTTACACTGACTTGTAGGTTTGCAAGTCAGTGTAAAACATATGTGTCTTCATCTCTGTTAAGAGTAATGTATCTTCACAGATATGTTAGGATGTCCTTGAAGAAGGCCAACTACATTAACAAGATGACTTTCAGAGTGTAGCCAGTAGGTCAAGGTAACTTGGTTTTCTCCTCTGCTTGGCACTAGTGATACTTTAATCAGACTACTGCAGTACAAGATTTACTGGATCCCCAGTACAAGACAGACATGGACATGCTTGAGTGAGTCCCCCAGAGATCTATGAAGCTGGTCGTGAGGTTTGGGCATGTGACATGTGAAGATAGAACTAGGATTGTACTACCTTTGAAAGAGAAGTCAAAAGGGGGCAGGTCTTAATGCTGTCTTCAAATTTTTTAAAGGGTGTAGAGCAGGTTGATGAAGACTCTTCCTAGAGATGCACCATGGAGCAACAAGAGGGCAAGTTGGAACAAGGGGAATTCTGACTTCACAAGGGGGTATTTTTTGTTACCACAAGGATGATAGACTTTGGAACACTAGACCAGAGTCTGTGGACTATCATCATCAGAGATATTAAAAATCCAACTAAACAAAGTCCTGAGCAGCAAGACTTTAAATCACACAAATCTGTTGTGTTGACATGCTGTGGACCTTGCACAGTGTCATTATGTTAAGGACATTACCTTGAAAGACACAGTAGGATGTAATTTGGGCACCAGCATACAACAGAAAAATATCATAAGCCAGCTCAAGAAAGGGATAAAATCTGTCTTGAGCTACTGAATTTATTTATATTTTGTGGGTAATGGTATTTAAACTTGGCCTGAGATGTGCAGTGCCATAAAACAGATCAAAATCTCCTTCCATTCTCTTGCTCTCGGAATTCCTGCAGGGCAGACTGAGGTGTGTATCTGGGTGTAACCTGCAAGGAAGTGCTTTTTTCAAACAGCCACAGAGTCCATCTGGAAAATGTGGATAGTGACATGCAAGGAATACACAAAGCAAAGCCCTCATTATTAACACAGGAAGAAAATAAGGTGTTCAGAACTTGCAGGGCACTGGTGCTTTTCTTCTTGAATTCCAGATGTGCATCTCTCCATCAATATAACCGTATCTTACTCGCTGTAACACTATTTATTCACAGTGCTAGTAAAGGTAGATCCATGTAAATATGTGAAGAAGAAAAAAGTGATTCAATTTGTTTCTGAAATAACAACAAAAATTTAATACCGACATGCAATATACCCAGTGAAACCTGTATTTAGCCATCATTCCAGTTGCATAGATGTAAATTGACCTGGAAAGGTTTTCTAAATATAAATCCTGTAGAAAGTTAAACTGAAGCACAAGGTGAGAATTGAAGTGGGTCCTTACAGAGGTTTCTCTCCATTTACTTGTAGAGAATAGTGCAGAAGCGCTACAGGTGCAAGAAAATTTCCCCAGTACTAGTTGTGAGGTCATCATGAATGGCATTAGTAATTTTTTATAAATTTCTGTTTTTTTCTAAAAAGGAAGAAAATCCAAATGCTCTTCTGCATCTTGTTTATTGCCACAGTGCAACAGAGGCTGCTTAAATTTGCCTCTGTAGCTGATGTGGTAAAATGTTTTCCTCCTTGTTACACTAAATCAATACAATATGAATACAGTCTTTAAGTACTAGAAATATGTTCCCCAAATTTGGATTTCTATTTTGGCCAGAACTTAATAACTCAAATTACTGCATTGGTATCACAGTGTCTGTATTAATAAATGGAGCAGCTCCAAGGTACAAGTTGCAGCACTGATCCGTAGTGTTCATCTGCTTTCCTGAAACATGCTACCTGGTGGTGTTTTGGCTATGGACCAGCTAATACTTCTCCGCATATTGTGGTTGAGAACAGATCAGGATGCAAAGCTTGCCAGGGACTATTATACTGTCTTGTTTTAGGAAGGATAGACATTTAGTCACATAGTGCTTGGGCACTATATGGATTTTATGCCATATTTCCCCTTCTTTCTATTCCTCGTGTCTCTATGCATCCTTTCAGAGCTTTTCCCATTATCATAAGCTCTGGAATAAGAAAATAAAATAAAGTCAGGGCAAAAGTTTAGGATGGTTACTGTCACTGTGTGTTTGCTCTGTTCTTTGACGTTCTGTTCTTATACTCTTTCCTAAGGATCCTCGTTTTAACCATTTCTGGAAACAAAATACTGCTCTAAAGACTTCTTCAGTCTGATCCAGGAAAGCCACTGTTACATTCTAGCAATGAATTAGAATTAAAGGAACAGGGGATTTTTCAGCTGTTATGTGAAAGACAGAGGAAAATGAGTCATATGTGAAATACCATACCTATTGCAGTTTTGTGTCTCTGTTTCATTGTCGCTTTCAAGATTTAGGAAAATATCTATTAAGTGTTTAATATTGACAAGGACTTCACTCCTTTCTTCAGTCTTCTTCCTTAGATTGCAGGGTTTTCTTTGTTATTTGTGCATATTTCCTTTCACTCTCAACTGGTAAAGCAGTCTAAAAATACTGATTTTTCTCAGGTGGCATGTCCCTATTATTCTCAAACTCGTAGATCTTACTTTTTAAAACTACTACAAACATCTCGGGTTTTTGCTCTGTTCTTCCATGTTGTATACATCTGTCAGATCACAACTACTAAATACTAACAACTTGGTTGGTTGTTAACTTCTTTCAGGGTGTTAGGTGGCTGGGTCCTTTTCAGCCATTTGTGTATGAAGGTTTGGAGTAGTACATGTAATTCATAAACATCAGAACAAGGCTTGCAAAATTTATCGAAATAAAATTTAAAAATCTGTACATAGATCAAAATACATACAAAATTGATGCTCGAACAAGCCAAGTTTCAATAGGATTCAATTATAAAACTTCTGCCACTGTATTTCCTTTAAGGTTCCTTGAGAATTTTAGGAGACTAAATTAGAGAGTATTCTATTCTGTCACTGTATTTTTATAAACTTATATTTTATTATGGATCAACTTAGGAAAAGACTGATCTTGTGAATAAAAGAGGCTACTCATGCCAGCTACTGGAATAATTTAGTGCTAATTCAGTGGTCTAGAAGGAATTCAAATTACTGGGGCAAATTCGAAAAGATAAGAATGAGATAATTTACACTTCTGTGCTGCATAAACCCTCAGGACAAATTCCGTCCTTTACTCCTTTCGTCTCATGACAAATATTACCTTCATTCTCTGTACTACAGAGCATACTTTTTTTCTTCCCTTTCTTTCACTGAGAACATAGACACAGGTGGGTTCCAGGTGGCCTCAGGTGAGGGCTGGATAGCTGACAGTGCATCTGGAATGCAGAGTATGTCAAGTTTAGACAGGTAAAATGTTTTGGCTTCAAACATCTGATACTGCAGATGTTGCTTGTCACAAACACAAGCTTCTAAATTCTGCACAAGTTACAGTTTGAGTGCCTGTATTCAGTTTTTGATTTTGCAAAAGATGGGGTTTAAATATGTTTTACTAGTACTCCCTAATATTGTTAAGGCTATAATTTATTTCTTGCAACCACACTTAGGCTTGTGAGAGATGCAAGAAAGAAAAGTGGGATTATTTAATTAATGTTTGAAATATATTTGTTCTCTTCTTCTTCTTCTGAAGTGTAAAATAAGAAAACATAGACAATGTGACTCTTGTATCTGCATAACATGATCAAAAATTTAGTAATATAATATAATTTTACTTACACATAAATAATTTCCATTGAGGGTTGTGGGTGAAAATGCAGGAAATGTCATTACTAGAAGTCGATGACTAGAACTTATGGCCTCAATAAAGTTTATAAGACAGTACTGAACAAATATTTCTTCTCATGATTTTCCTTTCATCTGAAGTTTTCCTCTGGCAACATGAAAAACAGGTTCTTTTATTGTACATTTGGATGACTCCTAACAATAAGTATGCAATGGGCTTAATGAGTTGCAAAACTGAAAAAAGAGACGCTATTTTGTACTCACTACTTAGGGATTTGTACATCTAAACTAAACCAAGAAGATACAGAACAGGAAGAAAAGGTCACAGAAGTACTGCATGGAGTGGACAGAATCCAAAAAATATCTGTTTAAATGCATCTGTTCCTGTATTGGGACAGACTACTTCTAGAGACAAAAAATATTATAACATTATAGAAAACCCATTTCCAAGTGAATTCATTATATAGAGGGAGTTTGATCCTTACAGAATTAACTGCATATACATTTTAAAGATCTCATTTCTGGTTCCTGCATGATTCTGTAGTTACCTCATTTTCATTCTGCTGTTTTACTCAGATATCTTTACTGACACTATGAAGACCAAAATACTCCAAAATAAACATTTGATGTGTTGTTTCACATGTTCTTGTTTCACATTTGTCTTTTATGTATGATGTAAGACCATAATTAAAAATCTTGCAATCGCTGACACCCCACCCAAAAAAAACCCCACCCAAAAAAGAACCCAAAACCCCATCCAGGGGGAGATTGAACACAGCCAGTGTTTTCTAATGACAGAGAAAATGCTCAAATCACTAGACTGCATTTGAAAGACAAAACTACCTGTCCTTACTTACATTCTTTTACATAGTTAGGAGAAAATAATGATTTGTGTGCTAGTACTGAAATGCATTACTTTGCTTTTTGCTGCTAGCAGCTGAAGTGATCTAGCATCTCCATTACTACATTACACTATTGCAATTATACGTTACTAACTCAAGCAGTTAGTCCTGTCCCTGTTCCCTGTGCATCTGGCGCTCACCTTATGTCTCTGACCCCCCTCTCAATCAGTGTTTTGCTGGTATCTTCGTGGGCGCAGACACAGTGGTGAGACCTGATGGAAATGCAACTTTTTTCCCTCCATGATGTTGGTTTAAGTCCATTTAGCTTCCTCACTCAGACCACCAAGTGTCAAAGAAGTAGCATTGCTAATGCAAGGTAATAAGTAGAAACACACCAACAGGGACCAAGAGGAGAGCTGCTGTCCCTGTTAGCAGCATTCAGTGATTAGATGTACTTGGCTGTACCATCGTACCACATACTAAAGCTGCAGTTCCTTAATTTCTTTAAGCTTTTGCTCAAGCTGCTGCCCAGTCTTATTTGCCAGGATGAATTCTAGCCAAGCTAAACAGTTGGAGATCGGTTTGGGGACCAATCTGGCTGAGAATTAACTTTGTGGCATCAGAAACAAAACAGCAAGTTTTCAGCACAATCACCCCTTTGATTTGGAAGTGGCTCCCCAGGCAAATCTGTGAGTGCCAGCAGTAACCTGTCAAGATCTCTGAGCTCAGAAATGAAGTTCCACATGTGCAGATTTCGGACAGGCTAGGAACAACATTCCAGACCACCTTTTTTTTCTTAGCATTTCCTGCCACCTAGGTTAGGTATTGCCTCCCATTACACTGGCTGATGTCTAGATGTCTAACTCCCACCCAGTCCCCATATAAGGAATTACCAGCACCTTGGATTTTAACTTTTAGGGACTGAAGTTTTAAGCATCTCAATATCAAACAAGTTTTTTGCATGAATCTCATGCAATGGATGAGAAAGCCAACAGATCAGGTATACCTTAGAAAGTATTCCAAAGCTTTAGTGACTCATGTAATTAGCAGGAGAAGGGTAAGTGTCACAAAAAGGAATGGGATATTTCTGTATTGTTACTTTTGCCTGTAAAGAAGTTTAGGTAATTTGTATCATTGCACATCAGACCTGACAGCACTAAAAAACTTTCTTCAGATAATAGTTCTTGAAGTAAGTCTAAGCTTTGGAACAATACTTATACCAGTATGTGGCATCAAATGATATGATAAAGTAATTATATATTACACATAACACCTATAATATTATCTGATTTTCCTTATTGAATATATTACTTTTTCAACTAGGTCTTGTTTTGTTTATTGGTTTGCTAACAGCATATTATAAATATATGTGGAATAAATGGCTTCCAGCTGTCTTGCACATAAATCCTGGGTTTAGGCTACCAGTATAAAGATATTAAAATTAATTTCTTGATCATGATGCTTTGAAAAAAAAAGAAAAAAAGAAAAGGTTAATGTAATGTAAATAATTAACTTGTAGCTGCATTGTATGTAAATTCAGCTTTCTGAAAATTCAGGTATAAAGGGCTGTATTTCTCTCTCATACCAGTACTCCTTGGAAAGATCTATTTTTGATGTGAAGATTAAAGATTTGCTACTGATATTTATTAATACGAAAGTAGATAGGCATAACAGGTGTTCAGAGGCAGAAGGTGCACAGTAATAGCTGTCTTTGCCTCTTACACTGTCTTGGAATCAATTCTGCCACAGGCACTTTTCCAATTTCAGTTACTGTTTTCCCCTCTGATACGTTGTCTTCCTGGGGACAATGACAAGTAATACCTAACAATATGTCCTTTTATGAGACCTTCTAAAAGGCAGAAAGTACCTGACATTATGCTGGAAAGATGTATGCTTTCCTTTAAGAATGTTGGAGTGTGTGTGTTTAGTGGTGGTGGCTATCCTATTAATGCAGCTAGGATCTATGCAATTAGCATGTTGGTGTTTAAGAAAGCAATGAACAGAAAGCATTCAAAGCATTTGACAGGAGCCACCTATGAACTAAGACACGAAGGGTAAACAGGGGAGGACAGTTAGAAATAACTCTAAAAGATGAGATGGAGAGAGATATTTTCCCTAAACGATCCCCTTATCAAAAGAAGATGGAAGAAAGGAGAATCTGAGGGGAGCCATCCTTTTTTAGGACAGTAGTGGAGGGGTGGTCCCTAGCAGAAAATATTGAGACCAGTGCCTATTCCCCAAACATGGCAGATATTGACAGACAGAAGACTGAATGGAGATTGCAGACTCTGGCTCCCACACTTCTGGTTGGGATCTACAGAGCAAAACAGGTGCAGCAGTCATTTGGGTTGGCAGGTCTGCTCCACAAAGAACCCCCATTTTTACAGCTTTGTAAATTCTCTACAAGATAGAAAAAAGATGTTACGGATCTATTGCTCTTTATTCTGCCCTTTTACTCCTTTTTCCTATATACTGGGTAGGCAGAGGGAAAGTTCCAGGTCAGTCTCCTACAGTGTATTATGTAGTATTTTGTTTCAGCTAGTTTCAGACGTTTTCTACAAGAATCTTTGACTGTAGCAAAGTTACTTTCATTAAGCTTTTAGGTAACTTGAAAATAATATTATTCTTCACAGTTCTATGATTAAATCTGTCCTATATCACCATCCAGCAGTTACTTAGCCATCATACAGGCTGTATATTTCATCCTGCCTCTCACATGAACATCTTCTTCTGTTGGTCTTGTCTAACTAGATTCTTTTGAGTGTTGAGTAGGTATTAGTGACAGTAAAATTGTTTCATGTTCATACAGGTTTTTATTTACATGATTCATGTGCAACTAGAATCTATATTCAGAGATTTAAAATACTGCAGAAAGAAAGCTTCTTTTTAGACTCTGTATGGCCTTCTCTCAAGATTAGCTCCTTTACATAAAAAAAAATCATGAAGGAAGTATCTGTTTGGGCAGTGTGATTTGACAACCTGGAGAAATACTGGGGAACTCAAAGTGTACTGCACAGGCAGGCAGTTCTGTGACTCCTTACATTTTATAATTCCATTGCTAAGCATTGTTAATTGAAGTTGTGAGTTGTAAAATTGCTTTCTTCCTTTATTATCATCTTTCCAAGAACGATAGCTGAGATGTACTAAATAATACAGTAACAAATAGGTATTCTTAATTGTTGCATACACTACTTCTAGAATTATCTTTCTGTGGTGCTCCTGTGCTGCTTCTTCTTTAAGCCAGATAACGATTTCTTGGAAATGGTTATGAGAAGAAAACAAGATTGTCATTTTTACGTTTTCTGTTTGGCAGATTAAAAACCCCACTGTTTTTGTATCTAAGAGAGGTGATACCTTGCAAACTCTGGGAGAGACTTTTAGAGTTTAAGTACTTAAGTACCCTGCTGTCACACCAATGTCAAAGAACCTCTGGTCTATTCCCAAGATCTCATTTTCATGTATTAGACCCTCCAGACTTGCCCATGCAGTAGCTGAAGTATCCTCTTGCCTCCTGAACACCCTTAAGGTTTTCACCAAGATGCTCGGTGCTCTCAGAGGGGTCCTGTCTTACAGTTTTCAAACCTTGTAAGAATGCCCAGTCCTCAAATTGCCTTCTTACTTAGACTTAATCTGTAATCTTCTCTTTTTCAGGTATGATTTCTCTGAAACATAACTTAATAAGGATATTGACCCTGTTTTGGGAAGGCTTACCACTTCTACATAATGTATAAAAACCTGTGAACTCACCAGTGCCTATTTAGTTTGAAAAGGTTTCTGTCCAAGCAACAGACACAACCTGCTAAGATCTATCAATTTTTAAAAATGAGAGTAGTCTTTCTCCCCCTCACCATGAGCTGGATTTTAATTTGAAACAAAGTTTAAATTTAAACTTAGAACTTTTATAATTATGCCCAGCTGGTAATTATTTATTATATGAACAAAAATAGCATATACAGTTTGTTTTAAAATTCTGATACTGAACATGGTAGTGGTGAAGTATTCTTGTAACAGAATTGGGTTGCATGCATTTCTGACCTATGAGGTATGTACATTTAATGCACGTTTGCCATGGTTAGGAGCATGTTTAAAGCAGTATCATGCCTTTGGTTTTGACCACAATTCATTACACTGTGTGCACTCAGCCAAGTCTGACACTTTTCTCTTAGTGTATCTCAGTCTTCCCTTGCAAAAAGCTTGTCCAGTTTGCTGGAGTGCCTGTAATAGTTTTGTGAAAGTAAATACACTAAGAATAGTGTAACTTGTGAAAACAATGATAATGACTGATTTAAAACTAAGATCTATTGAAAGAAGCCTTTATCAGTCAGCAGCATAGTGAACTTGGAAAGAAATCTTCAGAAGCAGGAAACTTCAACTTACGGAGTAAATTCACATCAAGAATTCACATTCTTTCTGCTAATTTTTTTCTCCATAATCAGTCATCAACCTTAAATCACTGAGTGACAAAGTGGAATGGAATCTGGTCTGCAGCAAGTAAGCATAAGAAAAAAATTTCATTTTCTTGCAGCGTATTGCAATATGTGCTTTCTTCAATCCCTTTTCCCTTCTCTTCCTTCCCTTTACTTCCTTCCCTTCCCTTCCTTGCCTTTTTCCTTTTTTCTAGTGGTAGTTTATTAAGTGTTGCCACAGTAATTGTAAACAAATGAATTATGTGACCAAAACTTGGAAGTGGTAAGGTACACGAACAACAGAGCTGCGGGCAGCTCTTGTCACTGCTGGAGAGTGAAGAAAGCATTTTTAAAAAAAAATGAGTACTCAGCATCCTTAAGTGGCACATAATCATGAATAAGGTTTTCCTGGGGCACTATAACAGGATCCAGCTGCAGGTGATGGGGCTGATTTTACTGCAGTATAGTCAAAATTGCCATCACTGTAGAAAAAATCACACTCCCTGCTAGTGCATTCTTTTTGGGGACTACTGTTTGTGTCTCTTTGTAATGCACCAGTACACAGAGAAAAATAATGATTTTGCTTTTCACTTTTGTTGTGTGAAAAGGTAGCATATGCCTACATACTTCCATTAATATTTCTTCCATTGGTTCTTCTTGTAGGGATTCTGAATTTCACATTCAGAAGTTGCAATTTTTATTGATGCAAAACAAGCTACAAATCAAGCATTTTCCTGTTAATTTAGCTTCGTTCCATGCCCAGGGTTTTATTATATCAAAGAACTTATGTGGTAGAGTAGCTTTCAGTATGAAGCAATCAGCATTCAATTGACTCTGAAAAAGAATCAATTACAAGGGATTGAACACCCCCAGACATAACCCATGCTTCCCTCCCTGATTTGCTGTGGAACTGTTCAGTTTGAATAGCTTCTGTGGAATGGAAGAGATATGTGAAACAGGCACTTTGTGTCCTCTTTGTAGATTCTTGTGCTTGCTTTACCAGCAAAATACAGACAAGTATGTCTGCATGGAAGTGAATTCTACAAGGAACAATAAATCACTATAAGTATGGCAGAAACAAGATGCACCAGTCTCAGAATTAAATTCCATTGCCAAAAATGGAAGCTGATCCTACCTTTTCCACTAATATGAATATTAATTTTGAGTGATAGCCCTGCATATGGTGGTTCATTCTGCCCCAGGTTTTTTTCTGCTGCTGCGATTAAAATCTTACATACAAAATTATTAAAGAAATAAATCACAAGGCTGACATTGCTCAGAAATTTGCAGAATACTGCAGTGAAATTACAACTGAAAAAGTCAAGAGAGACATGCTCAGACTTGCCAGTACTAATAGTTTTATAAAGAGAAACATGGAACATTCAGTCACAGAATCACAGAATCACAGAATCTTTAAGGTTGGAAAAGACCTAGAAGATCATCCAGTCCAACCATTCACCTAGCTCCCACTAAACCATATCCCTCAATACAACATCCAGTCTTTCCTTGAACACCCCCAGGGATGGTGACTCCACCACCTCCCTGGGCAGTGCATTCCAGTGCCTGACTACCCTTTCTGAGAAGTAGTATTTCCTAATGTCCAGCCTGAATCTCCCCTGGCGCAACTTGATACCATTCCCTCTAGTTCTGTCACTGCCTACACGGGAGAAGAGGCTGACCCCCAGCCCACTACAACCTCCCTTCAGGAAGTTATAGAGAGCTATAAGGTCTCCCCTGAGCCTCCTCTTCTCCAGGCTGAACAATCCCAGCTCCCTCAGACGCTCCTCGTAAGGCCTGTGTTCCAGACCCCTCACCAGCTTAGTAGCCCTCCTCTGAACGCGCTCCAGGGCCTCAATGTCTTTCCTGTAGTGAGGGGCCCAAAACTGAACACAGTACTCGAGATGCGGCCTCACAAGTGCTGAGTACAGGGGGACAATTACCTCCCTGCTCCTACTAGTAACACTATTTTTGATGCAAGCCAGGATGCCGTTGGCCTTCTTGGCCACCCGCGCACACTATCGGCTCATGTTCAGCCGTGGTAAGTCAAAACTTACCACAAGTTTTATTCTATCTGAGAGACTTTTGGAGCCTCAATTAATTTAATTTTGAAATCAAGGACCAGCTATTTAAAAGAGAAAATACTAGGGAAAATAAATTTTGTAGGGTGAAAGAGATATAGCTCAATAACTTTAAAATAAACACAAAGTAACAAAGGATAACCCTTACCTTTTTTTTCCAACTTTATTGGTTGCTTTAATAAAGAGTAATTGCAACTTCCTACATACCATGTCTGCCCAATACTGCACCTATCCACTTATATCCATGGCTCAAGGCCACATACAAGAATATAAAATTACATAAAACTTTTCCGTCAGAGAAGTGCCCAAAACTCGTAAGTGTGACTTAAATACACTTCATGTATCACATAAAAATTTAACCTCTGACTGCTTGGATAACTAATAAGCAGTAGTTGTAAATTATTGATTTTGTATTGCTGGAGGACACAAATTCTGCTAACACCGTTGTGCACGTACTGTAATGATAGTACATTAAAGTTTACCAGAGGACCCCCACCCTTTCCTCGGTGTTGGTTGTACTTGGGAAAACATGAAGAAGTGACATACCTGTCTCATTTTCCTCTTTAATGCTGCCTACCTTTTATGGGTTTTCAGTCATGCTTATAAGCTTCAGGCAACCCATCTTCGTTTGCTGAATGCCTGTAGTAATTTTATATCTTATGTGTTGGTCTGCAATAGGGCAGCTTCAGCCAATATATTGCTGTGTTCTGTGTAAGTTTGTTTCCGTCCTTTACTTGCACAGTCTACCAGTGAACTATTTCTGTGAAGCCTACCATGAAGTAAATGTCACAAAATATGCAGCAGATTATTTATTGAAATTAGTTTTTGATATGTATTAGGAATTATCACTTACATGGATAGGCACGGGAAATACATGTTTGCTTTGTTCGTCAGAAAATTTCTGAAAAAAAGATAGTAATGAGAAAGTTCATACCAATTTATTTTTTTCCCCACTATACATCCCAGAATATTCAGGAAACTTACTAAAAGCATTGCTGTAGAATAGATATCAAAACCCAAATTATTCCATGTGTTTGTATACAAGTCAATAATAAGAATTGTTCTATTGGAACAGCATTAGAAGCATGTGGAAAATAATTTTAAATTCTGTATTTTTATGAATAACCGAGCAGTTAATCCATTAATATCTTATCATTCACAGATAATTCTTATCAGGAAATGTTTGAATTGCATTGTGTATTTTGCCGTAGGTTCTTCACATAGCTAGTCAAAAATATTGCCTTCTCACACAGAAACAAAAATCTTGATTTTCAGAAAGAAAAAAACATGAACTGTTACATTAATCAAAAGCATTTCATGAAATACATCTAAATTTAACCACAATCTGAGTTTGTAATTAAATGTGAATCTGGGATGTGGTGCATGCTATTTATAGTTTCTCATTTAATTTAGAGAGAAGAGTTAATGTGCACTCAGACAAAAGTATGTTCAATAAATTTATAGAATGGTAGAATAAGAGCTTAAGCTCAGATGTGGAATGGAGGAAACATATCAATCGAATCACAATATTTTGATTCATATTTTGGTTTCAGATCTCTTTCTGGGGCAGCATATCAGCACAGTAGCCAACTACTTGAAACTTGCAACAAAGTCACAGTTAAGTCTTAGCAAAATTTATAGCTTCCATTTCCAGTAAAGGGTGTGGATTGGTTTCTGTTTTATACACTAACTTGATAGGCTGCAATTTCATGTGGGATGTCTATGGATTATTGTCAACCTGGTGGAAAGAATTAGGCAAGAGAATGGACTGCAAATTACTCATGATCACTGATCACTGTATTTCTTTTGTCCAAATATGAAAAAGCAATACACAAAAGCAAAAGAAACCAAAACCCCTGAGAAAATGTATTATGGATTATGCTCATAACTTGAAGAATGTCACTATTTTAAAATTAATTAATATTCTTAAATTAACATTCAGATGAAGACATATTACAGTTTTGTTTTATATTCTGCTGTACGGGTCAGGATTACACATTTCACCTCCACAGCATGCAGCATTTTATTCTGTAGGTCAGGCATGAAAACTCATATTGCTTGTGGTGAAAAGTAGGTTGGTCTAAATAAGGCAGTTTGATATCTGGACAAAGGAAAAGATGTAAAAAGAGTTTTCCTGGAACGTTCTAAGTTAAACTCACATCTGTTGGAAGGCAGCATGATCTCTGGAAATCTGGAAACTTTTACTAAGTGTTCATTTTCAATCCTTAAGGCAAAGGGTGACATCGGGGGACACGTGTACAGTGAAAAAGTGTTTATGTATCACGCATATTATCCAGGTTGTTGTACACAGTTTCTTAAGGTTTCAAGTTGTCAGGCATGTCTTTTCAGACTGTCTAAAGTCCTTCATCACACAGCCAGAACGCTGTCTCCTATTAGAGTTAGAAAGAACACTGCTGTAAGATCGGTTTGTCAAACACTCCCTTACTGTATAGCTCCTCAGGTGATAATGTGAAAGGGGACATTAAAGTAAAAGTATCTTTACATTTACTTGTCTCTCTGTAGGGTGTCTAAATCAGCAAAACCTCTGTGTGTAAGCTAGTGTCCCAAAATGTGGATTTTACTCAGTATTACTCACAACAGTTACAATGAACAATAATACTTAATTCTCTTGTAGTGCTGCCCCATCTGCATAACTGAAAGTATTTCACAAAGTAACTCAGTATCTTTCAGTCATTTTACAGGTGGACAAATCGTAGTGAAGAGAGGACAAATGACTTGGAATCAATTACTTCTTAGTGTTTCTTGATGTTCTCGAGTATAGTTGGCTTCCTTTATTTTATGTCACACTGTACTTGCTGTGTTAATGGAACAAGTTTTAACTTAGCAAATAGCTTATCACAAATAGTAATAATAGAGAGGAAAGAGTTATGGAAATGAAGCATTTCCCTTTGAAAATTATTACTTCCGTAAATAGAGAGCAAGAGTGTATGCTTACAGTGCTTGTGCTAAATTTAATAAAAATTTAGATGTATGCATAAGGTAGTGAATGGGTGGGATTGAGATAGAGATCTCTAGAGAGCTTAGCTGCCTTCTTGTTTCCTTGTAAACTCTTATATGAGTTACACTGCAAACATTTTGGGATTGCTGGACTGATAATGAACAGAAGTTTAATCCCATTACAGCAGTCTTCAAATTTATGGTCTGACTAAAATAAAATTTATAAATTTTGGTCAAATAAAGATGGTTTTCTTGAATTGCAGCCATTTAAACACCTATATACTGAAGAGATTAGATATGTTACTTTTTTAGTTACTACAGCTGTTGTAAACCAGAACATAATTGACTTTTTGGAATTTATCTTCTTTAATTGTTCCCCCCAAGTAAAGACACATTTCAGAGTTTGTAGTTCTGAGGTGCAGGCTTCTAAATAAGAGAAACTGAGTATTTCAGAGCTTTTAAAATATAAAATTCTTGCATGTCTATAAGCAGCTTAGTTTGTCCTGAGACAGAAACTATAGGTATAATACAAATAAGTGTATAGCTAAGGATCCAACAAGACCCTAATAAACTTAGATTTCATCTCTGCAGTCTTCATTTCTCATTTGTTTAGCAATTATATAAATCTATTCCTCACTCAATTGCTCTATTTGCATGACCAGTATTAGTATAATTCTTTATACTTAAACAGACAGCTAGAGTCAGCATTTATGTTTCTGGGTTTTCTTTTCTATTTGTCCTCTTCTGTGTGTGTATGAATGTAAAATTCTCACTGAAGGCTACCAGTGTTGGTTGGGTAAACTAAAGAACAGATTTTTCATTGTCGAATTCTCTTACTCAATGAGAATCTTATAAATTTTTTCTATGACATATGGACCAACCCCAACCATATAAAAAAATCACTCGGGGCATGCATATGAATCTCACAAACATAAGAAGAAGACAGATGTTCTCCTGTAAAAGTTATTTCAGACGACTTTCAAACATGCTATTGAAATCATCACATTTATAGACTTGGTTTTATCGTTGTACTTCAAAAAGGAGATGTGAGAGATCATCCTGTAGTGAATGACTGGAAAGAACTAGAACTTCACAAGTTTGTAGATTCAGAAAAATATACTTTCTGTTCTTTTGTTTGGCTCCTCAGCCTAGATAGCTTTTCATGAAAAGGCCCTTCAATGTTCAGCAGCAAATTGCCAGTCATAATGGAAAGGAGTGGCTCCTTCTGCTTCAGTAGCTGGCTGTATACATCAAATGCATTGTACCTTTTGCTGACCAGCATAGAGTAAATTCAGAAACTCTTTGGGACCAATGAGC
Source organism: Hypotaenidia okinawae (assembly GCA_027925045.1). Taxonomy (NCBI): domain Eukaryota; kingdom Metazoa; phylum Chordata; class Aves; order Gruiformes; family Rallidae; genus Hypotaenidia; species Hypotaenidia okinawae. The sequence goes on along the minus strand of BSDF01000005.1, from coordinate 16,773,019 downwards.
AGGCAGTATAGGAGCATTCTGGGACTGAAATCATACTCTGAAGAGTTATGTTCTGATCCTGAATATTTCACAGAACTGCTGTGTATTCTTTGAGATACTCTGTAGCTCAATATTTTTAAAAGTGCCCACCTTTTTTATAGATCCTTTGAGAGACCTGTTTCTTTGGTTTTTTTTTTTAAGGGACTAACATCTACAGTTACCACACAAACAAAACAATGAGACAGAGGCTCAGCAACACTGAGAATATTTCCTGTGAGTTTTTAGAAAAAGGAATCTTTCACAGCTTTTTGGGAAGGTTTTGTAAATACAGTCTTTCTGTGCTATATTATTTAACAAAATAAAAGTGAAAAGTCTTCCTCAAATCACACGTCTTTGAAAAGCACTTCATTGTCCTCCAATGGGAAGTGCCATATAAATGTATATTACTCTAGATTATAAAGACAGAATTATGTTCCACATCATTTAGACTCATGAATTATTAGCAAATAACACAAACGTTATCTGAGTTGTCTTTAAGGTTTTCAGAGTGAAAGTTAGAAGCACAGAGCAGGAAAAGTGACAAAACTATCAAAATATAACTATGTCCATGTATATCTGCCAGAGTCACAATCTAACCTTTTTTTCCCCCAAAAATCCCTAGAACAGATGGACCTGCGAGATTAAGCAATCATGTATCTTTCAATCTTAGCAGGCTGAATCACTATATCCTTGTTTAGGGCTTTTTTCCTCATCTCTATTTATGCACAATACACTTTAAACATATGGGAAAGAATCATAGGTCAGTGTTTACAACTTAATTCATGTCTAGATACTAACAAAAGAATGACTGTGCGCGAAGTAGAGCTCTGCCAAGCCTCTGTCACATGACAGTATCAAATTTCTAAAGACAAATAATCAAGAATCTTGAAAACTTAAAGTTCAGTAACGTTTCAGTACTCTGTTTACATTTGTCAGGGTATATAAATAATGTTGACTTAATTTTTCTGGCTTTGAAAGTAGAGTAGCAGCACATATGATTAATAACTTTTTTCAGGCCTAACACTGACCTTCCAACAACACAGTTTGACGTGTCACCTTTTACCTGCTCCAGCCTTTCTCACTGGAGAAAATATTGTAGAGGTTATATAGATTAATCAAATCCTGTGTCAGCCTGTAATCTAAACAGGTCTCTCAAATTATTCTCATAGGTTTGCTAGTCATATGCTATAGCTTAGGAAAAATATTGCTGCTGTTGCTACTACTTTAGCATTTCAGCTTGTAGTAATTTCTCTGTGCTTGATTTTATCTTACAAACCGCCTCAGCAATGTTATAGCATGCATGTTGTAGCTGCTGGTACCACTTGAATGAAGTATGAAATCAAGCTCTTGCTCTCATCTGAAGAGTGAAAATATTTACAGCACTGTTCTTAAAAGTAGGGTTATTACCTTTGTGCCTTTGCCAAGGTTAAAAGGAAGAAAAAAATCCAGCCTGGTTACTATCTATTGAAGTAACTGTACTTTTTCTTCCCCAGTCTTTGCGGAGTTACTGCACAACACGAAACAACCACTGTGTGCCGCTTCACAGGGCAGAGGGAGATGGGGGGAGGTCTGCATTTCAGCAGTGGGTGCGTTCATTCAATTGAATTACAGAGATTCCAATGCATTTGGGAAGGATTTCAATTCTGAGTGTTAAAAGTAGAGCATACTTGATCTTACATATTCCCCAGAGAATTTAAAATCTACTGTTTATTACATATTAGAACCCACCAAATGTTTACATATTTCAATCCAGGTTTAATGCTTTTAATAATTTCATTTAAATATCATTCTACAGTATTCTGTAATTAATATATAATTTTACAAGTGGCAACCAGGATTTTACTTATGATGTGAGTTTGAGGTACCTTTTCATTGTAGCATTTTCTTTTTTGAAGTTAAAATTTATTTTTATATTTTGATTTTTTTCATTCAAACCTTTCTATCACTGGTAGAAGCACCATGGTCTATTCCATGGCTGGCATCATGATGTTTCACAGTACAGAAATACAAGTGTTCAACATTCTGATAGCAGAACAACTCATGCTTGCTTGATGAGGTTGAGTACAGAACAGCCCAGTGAACTCTTTATGCACAACCAGAGTTGACCATATGGCTGCCATAGTCTTCTCTGCATTTTTCTGACCTTACAGTCCCATAACATTAGAAATTATATTTTCAACTTGGGCAACTGCACATCTGGAAAACATAGAGAAATATAAAAACTCTCTTAACTCTGGCTGCACAGTGGAAAAATGAAGCCAGTCCTTGGAGGAGTAGATGCTGCAGTTTTGCACTCTGTAGAGTGGATCTTGTTTCTGAATTATGTGCTTAGTTTTGTGTTTCTGACTTTTGTGTAAGCCAAGATGATTCTCAGTTTTTACTGAAAAATGATAATCTTCTTATTTGATCACAGGATAGAAATGAGGGATTGAGTGTCTGCCTGCAATATTGCACGGGGATGTTTACTGTGACCCAGGATAAGTTACTTAAAAGCCTTAAACCCTAGGGGTTTTTATCTACAAAAAAGAGTTAACAAGAGACATCTCTTTCTAAATCTGTAAAGTACTCTGAGCCCCAGGGAGAGAAGCTAGCTATTACTATTTCATGGTGTCTTTCAGCAAGACAGATCCCCAAATATTTGGCAAGCCACTTAGTTAAATTCACTTCCTCCAAGTGGAAATCACTCCTTAGAAGATCTGGACTAGACTGTACCAAATTAACATCCAGATCTGAAATCAGTCATGGTGTACTCTATGTTCCCAACCTGCCCTGAGCTCTGTCCCACAGCCACCAGGACAAGATACAATCTAAATTACAAACTGAAGTCATGTGGTAACTTTTGATAAGATAGATTTTCAAAAAGGGATTTTGTCAGAATACTTGGGACTGGTTGTGCAAGAAGTGCTAAGAGGGAGATTCTCAAATGCCTGAAGCTTCATTTTGCAATGATTCAGATCTGCCTGTGATTAAATTATTTCTACTTTTGAAAATACATTCTTACACCATCGCCTCATTTCTAGTACATGCTATAAAGCTTTCCTAAGAATGATAAGCTCCAGTCATTACCATAAGTGAAATACCACAAGGTAATTTTATGTGAGAAGGCCTTAAGATTCTGAATATAAATCTAATTCTCAGACAAAATAAACAGTTTTTAAAAATAACCGTACTTAATGAAAGTGCATATTTAGAGTGCCAATTGCTGTTTGATTTTGTACTAACATTTTAAAGTACAATTAGCAGTAAAATAGCCAGTTGTTAAGGACACCAATAAATTAAAACCAGAAAACAATGGTGACTTTTGCTTAGTATGCAGATCATACAAATCCCAACTGCAGAGCTGAGCATTAAGATTCCGGACACCTGGTCTGCTCTGGCGGTGAATAAAGACCAGGGCTGAATGTTGGGCTTCAGTCGTACACTTCTAGTAGTTAATCCTCTTTGTAACGGTCGATTTACATGTTAGAAGATCTAAAAGACAGGAAGTACAGTGTCTGGCTTTGAGTCTTGGTCCAAGAGCTTTCTGTTCACTTTCTTATGGCAGGAATTGCAATTTATTACCCGGTATTTTGTAGTTTGCTTTGAAAGATATTCATGTTATACAGTGATACAGCAATTAAAAAGCACACATACAGTTCAGACTCAGTAAGTTGTATTTTCTACAGCTGAATATAAGGTTGTTTGTAATTTATATTAGATGTTAAATACTATATCGAAAGTGTAGAAGCATTACTGAATATGACTCAAATATGGAAAAAAAAAACCTTCAAGTGGATCTCAGGCTACATTGTCCATAATACATTGCATACAGTGTCACAGAATCAAAGAAACACTATGTTGGAAAAGACCTTTGAGATCATTGAGTCCAACCATACCTTTCATCTACTAAACCATATCCCTAAGCACCTCATCTACCCATTTTTTAAATACATCCAGGGTCAGTGACTCAACTGCCTCCCTGGGCAGCCTGTTTCAATGCCTGATAAAACTTTTGGTGAAGAATTTTTCCCGAATGTCTAATCTGAACTTGCCCTGGCACAGATTTAGTCCATCCCCCTCCTCCTATCACCTGTCGCTTGGGTAAAGGGACCAACACCAACTTTTCAGGTCATTGTAGGCAGTGATAAGGCCTCCCCTCAGCCTCTTCTTCTCCAGGCTAAACACTCCCAGGTCCCTCAGCTGCTCCTCATAAGATCTGCTCTCCAGCCCCTTCACCAGCCTGGTTGCCCTTCTCTGGGCACACTTCAGGACCCCAATGTCTTTCTTGCGGTGAGGGGCCCAGAACTGAACTCAGTACTTGAGATACAGCCTCAACAATGCCAAGTACAGGGTCAGTTGCTCTGTTTTTTTAATTGTGGCAAACATTACTAAACCTGTTGTAAAATAAATTGAAACATAGCGGTCAATCACCACAGGTCAGACAAGAGGCAGCAATTTAGTAAGCTAACCCAAACCCATGCAGGTACTCTCTGTGTCACAGAGGGTCCATGCTCCTTAAATGAAGCCTGTGAGAGCACAAACCCACCTGGCCATGAGCCCTCAGACTGACCCTCCACCTGGGCTGCCCCTGGCTGAGGCCTTGCCCACATGTGGGGAACATTCCAGAAGGACAGGCTGTGAGCATGGCAACAGCCAATTGGCAGGCAAGGCATGAATTTGAGCCAATCAGAACCAGGCATTCTCCACCCCATCTACGGTTCTGGGGGAGGCTGGGTAGAGCTCCCTGGAAAACTGTGGACCACCTAAGGGCTAATGGCAGCAGGGAGACACTACAGCCCCATCACTGCCAGCTGAGTACACTGCACTGGACTTTTCTTCTGGATCACACTGTTCCCTGCTAAAGGACAGGGAGGTTGTGTGAGAAACCATTATGCTGAGCAGCCCAGCTTCTCCCAGGCTGTGCTGTGGCTGCTGCCCAACAGGCAAGTTGTGGCACTTGTTAACAGTCAACAACATGTCTGCAGCTGCACACGCTGTGGTATCATAGCCCATTTCATCTCCATAATGTTAGTTCAGTCTCAAACATGATTTTAGTTCTGGACTCGAACAGACTGGTGCTTCTATTTCTGTTGTCACTTGTTTTCCCCCCAAGGCGTTCTGTGCCCCTGTGGATCCCCCTGGCTCACAGCAAGTTCTTTTGGCCAGGCAAGCATTTTAATTACTTACATCAGCTTTAGTCTGCATTGTTGTCAGGTATTTCCTGTGACTTTTACCTTTTCCAACATGGTCAAATATGCAAATGGGATGTTACTTGTAGCTCATTAGTGAAAAAATAGGACGTGTTATGCTAGATGTTGAATGGTTGCTAGTAAGAGTTTCTTTGATCTAGGGAAGTTTCAGACTGCACTTAGGCTGGTAAATATGTTAGCTGCCTCCCACTTACTCAGAATGTGGAAACAAGTGTATTTATTGCTCTTTGGTGGCTAAAACAGAGCGAGGCATCATCCAAATACAAACCCTGGGAAATTATTTGGATTCATTTGTAAACAAGGTCACTCTGAATTTTCCAATTAGGAAAGAAGAGTCTGCTAGAAATTTTTGAAGCATAAATGCTGCTAACATACGGTAGAGACCTAAGCCTCCATTGCTGCTTCTCAGTGATGCTGAGCTTTGCAATCTGAGCTATTTATTGGGTAGGTGAAGGATGATGACTGAGTGTTCTTTTAGTATCAAAGAGCTAAGTTGTTTGTAGATCACCATCTGAGATTTTGGGTACTTGCTGTGTCTTGTACAATATGAAAGGGAAGGTGAGGACAAAGTGGGGTGTGTGTGTATTAAAAAAATCTAAAGAGAAGAGGGTTGGTGGAAACCTACATATACTTGATATGAGCAAGCAGAGGGTATATGACTTTTTTTCTGTGTGCTAGCTGGAAAGATGGTCTTGTACTTGAGAGGAAAGAGTTGCTTGATGTATCTTGATCTTACCACATTCAACAAAATGGGAATTCTTATAAATTCTGTTTAAAAAACAAACCAGAAAAAAACCAACCCACCCACTAACATTAGAAGTGTCTCATTCCATTGTGGGTTTTTTCAATAGGAATTCAAAAGAATTCAGACAGTGTTTATACTCTGGCCAATATTTTGTCTGTTAATGGAGTGTATGCACATTAACACTTCTGTCAGTTTCACAGGAAAACTATTGGACTGGACTAGATCACATTTTACTTTTTGATGAAGTTCACAACCAACAGCATTAGAATGATACAGCTTTCGTTTTTGTCATTAAAAAAATATAGTTCAGCCATATTGTACTGACTACATTTTCAGAATCAATGCCTACTGCTATTTATCTTTGTTAGCTTTCTTCATTCACCACAGAACCAAGTTAATCAATGTAACAATGTTTTTAAAATGATATGGTATATTTGGGGATTTTTTGTTTTCTTTTGCTGTGCTGGATTGCATCTATTATATTTATCATTGCTTAAAGATGAATCAAAATTCTTAAAGCTGTGAAAGAAATTACTGCATAACATTTTTTCCAAACAGAAGTCATTATAAACTGTAAGTTTTCAAATAATCACAGTCAGCTTGTGATCAACATAAGTGAACAAATGGATACAGGTAAAGGAAAATTAGAATATAAAGTGTCATCCGAAAAAGGAATCTCAAGTGAAACTTATCCAACTCAGCAAGTCATTTTAGGGATTTTGCGAACAAAATACAGATTTTGTGAAGTGCATTATGCGTTTATTATTCTTTTGAAATTGCACACTTTTCTAATTTTAATAAAAAAAAAAAAAAGGTAAAAAACCACCTGAAAGCAAGGGCTAGCATTTTTTTTTAACCAACAAATACATCTGATCAGAACCAGAATGTTTTTTTGTTTTTCCATTTGTCTAGTGAACCAGATCTTCACTCATTTCCACAGATGAAATTTCTGCCATGCTGGTGTAAAGATCTGTCAGACTTGTGAAGGAAAAGCAACTGAAGGAGTGAAAACAATTTGGCAAATATTTTCAAAATCAGTCAGTTCTGGCCCTACCTTACTTTGCTTCCATCCATGTCATTCAAAGATTTAGAGATCTGTCAGTGGAATCCTCCCTTCATTTATGACTATACAAAAAACATTTTCATGGTCTAAATGTAAAATTCTTTTTTGTTTTAGTATGCTATATAAATGGCTCTAAGCTAGATTCCTTTTACAGTAAAATAAAGCTTTTGAGTACACACACTATAAACCTCTACAACTTTCAAAGCAATTACTGAAAACTTTCTAATTTGCTGTCTGACTGCATCATTTACCTTTTAAAATAATGACATTTGCTAACTTCTGCTTATCATCTACTGTTCTTGTCTTTGTATTTCATAGAATTGAATCATAGAATCATAGAATTGTAGGGGTTGGAAGGGACCTCGAGAGATCATCGGGTCCAACCCCCTGCCAAAGCAGGCTCCCTAGGACATTTCATTCAGATAGGTGTCCAGACGGGTCTTGAATCTCTCCAGAGAAGGAGATTCCACCATCTCCCTGGGCAGCCTGTCCCAGGCTCTGTCACCCTCACTGGGTAAAAATTCTTCCCCATGTTGGTGCGGAACTTCCTGTGCTCCAACTTGCAGCCATTGCCCCTTGTCCTGTCTCCACAGACCACTGAAAAGGGGCTGGCTGATTCCCCTGCATCCCCTGCTTGAGATAATTATAAATATTAATTAGGTCCCCCCTTAGTCTTCTCTTCTCAAGGCTGAACAGTCCCAATTTTCTCAGCCTGTCCTCCTAGGGGAGATGCTCCAGGCCCTTTATCATCTTCGTAGCCCTTCTTTGGACTCTCTCCAGGAGATCCCTGTCCTTTTTATACCAGGGAGCCCAGAACTGGACACAATACTCCAGGTGGGGCCTGACCAGGGCAGAGTAGAGGGGAAGGATCACCTCCTTTGACCTGCTGGCCACACTCCTCCGGATGCACCCCAGGATCCCATTGGCTCTCTTAGCCGCCAGGGCACACTGCTGGCTCATGGCCAACCTGTCATCCACCAGGTCCCCCAGGTCCTTCTCCACAGAGCTCTTCTCCAGCAGGTCATCCCCCAGCCTGTACTGGTAGAAACGGTTGTTCCTTCCCAGGTGCAAGACTCTACACTTGCTTTTGTTGAAACCTCATTTGGTTTCTCCCTGCCCAGCTCTCCAGCCTGTCCAGGTCTGGCTGGATGGCAGTGCAGTGTTCCTGTGTGTCACCTACTCCTCCCAGCTTTGGATCATCGCCGTACTTGCTGAGGGTGGATGCTATTCCCTCATCAAGGTCGTCAATGAAGATGTTAAACAGGACTGGACCCAACACCGAGCCCTGGGGAACACCGCTAGTCACAAGCCTCCAGTCAGACTCCGCTCCACGAATCACGACCCTCTGGGCTCGGTCCGACAGCCAATTCTCAACCCACCTCACTGTCCACTCATCTATCCCATGCTCTCTCAGCTTTGCTATCAGGATGTCATGGGAGACAGTATCAAAAGCCTTGCTGAAGTCAAGGTAGATGACATCCACTGATCTCCCTCCATCTACCCAGCCGGTGATGAGATCGTAGAAGGCTATGAGATTGGTCAAGCACGATTTCCCCTTGGTGAATCCATGCTGACTATTCCCCATGACCTTCTTCTCTTCCAATTGCTTGGAGATGGCATCCAGAACAAGCTGTTCCATTACCTTTCCAGGGACAGAGGTGAGGCTGACTGGCCTATAGTTGCTGGGATCCTCCTTCTTGCCCTTTTTAAAGACTGGAGTGACATTGGCTATCCTCCAGTCCTCAGGCACTTCTCCTGTTCTCCAGGACCTGTTGAAGATGATAGAGAGCGGCTCAGCAATCACCTCCGCCAGCTCCCTCAGCACACGTGGATGTATCCCATCCGGGCCCATGGATTTGTGTGCATTTATCCCTTTGAGCCGCTCCTGGACCTCCCCTACCTCAACCAGAGGGAAATTCTTCATTTCCCAAACACTCCTATTTACATCCAGTGCCTGTGGGTCCCGGGGGCCTTTGAGGTGAAGACCGAAGCAAAGAAGGCATTCAGTATCTCCACCTTCTCAGTATCCCCCGTTACCAGGACACCCTCCTCATTCAGCAAGGGACCTACATTATCCCTGGTCATCCTCTTACTATTCACGTATCTAAAAAAACCCTTTTTATTGTCTTTTATGTCCCTTGCCAGCTCCATTTCCAAGAGGGCCTTTCATAATTCATAATTATGAAAAGTCCCTCTTTATATCCTTATACCCTATTGTCCCATTACAGATATTGATATTCTTGATTTCTACTGTGAATTTGACTGCTTTTTAAAATATAATATTTGGTTTTCTGTCACTTGTGTGAATGCACTGCCTAAAATAATTCCTGTGGAATTATTTACTCCTACCAGATAATTCTGCAAGGCCCACTTCCTTGAACTTGGAAGGAACAGGCTGTAGCTTGTATGAACTTGCAGGAAAACCCACTACCTCGTAGCTGTAATGTTTACAACAATAATTATAGGTAGGGCTGGTAGCATTTTTATGACAGCTGACTGACATTTTTAGGAATCTGCTATTAGTTGCTTAGAACTTTTTCAAGCTTTTAGTAACATTTCAGACAATGTCTGTCAGTAATTGAATATTTGGAGAGATGTTTTTATAGGTATTGTTTCCATTCAGATGGATGAAACCTTTTCTTTGTCAAACTGGAAAAATGTATATCAATCTTTTCTTTGAAAAACCCTGCCATCTCTTTACTCTTGTATTTGCAGTTTGGCAATGTGTACTTACAGCTATCCCCATGGAGCTCCACCCACACATGGCTAAATTACGCTTTAAGTAATCTCACTTGCACTATGCTCCAAGACTGCTTAAGAGTTCAGCACCTTAACTGAAGATTGATGGAGACTGCCTTTCTCAGTTCTCAGTACTGGCCAGCCCATACACATCATTCCAGAAACACAGCTCTGAGTGCTGTGTAGTAGCTAAGGCACAAAACTTTTCTTGGCATAGTTACTCCCAGGAGCTTGGGGGCCAGGTCAGTTCCAAGCAAGCAAATACTAGAGGTAGTGGGGTCTCTCCTACACTCATTTGTGCAGAAAGTACAGGGACAAGACACACCTAACTGGAGTGCAAGGGATAGAAGGACTAAACCAGGGGCAGTATGGACACCTGAGTCCTGACTTGTCAGGAGTGGATGAGCAAGGGGAATGAAATACTGAATTGGGACAGGGCTATTCTGACAGGCACATGACATAACATCATGGGCAGGGAATAAGAAATCTTTGAGTAAGTTTCCCTTTTCATGGCTGTTTAGTTCATTGAACTTAGGTCACAGAGGGCATCAATGTGTGTCCAAAAATGACATATCAAAGGCATGGGTAATTTTGGGGGTATGGCATACAGATCAAGGGAAAGAAATCTGACAAGATTTAGTATAGAAGAAGAAGAAAAAAGAATGATAAGGTGTGAAAAGGTAATGGGTTTTGACTGATACTTCATAATGTTACTAGTAACGGCAATGTGAATAAGCATGAATTTATTTTTTGTGTTTATCATTGTGCACTTAGGGACTGTAAGTCAAAACATGAAGAAAATGAAAAGGGGGGAACAAGAGATAACCCCATTCAGCTGGTGGTAGACTAGGTAGGAACGGGGGATTGTACGGAAATTAAGAAAGTATCCATCTGTCTTTAGAACAGTTTTCCTTCAAAGAATGGAATATAAATTGATTAATTATCTTTGGAAGACCTGTGAATTTGAATACATGACATATTCTTCAGAGCATTCATTGAGCACTCTAGCATAATTCAGTACTGAGAAACTGGGAGAAGATGTGTAAAAGAGTACATTGAAGCACATTTATGTCCAGGTTTTCTGTGTTTCACTGTTCCTCTCAACAAGTATCTGCATATGACCAAGTAACAGTTTGTCTTAGTACCTCTCAGGGGCCTACCAAGGACAGTAACTGTTAATGAAGTGATTTAATCCTTTAGCACAGTTGCCATGCCATGACTCTAAAATGCTTGTTCTCTTAATTTAAAAAACAGAAAAGAACACACAAGGAGAAATTCACTTTAAAAAAAAATTAATCAGAAAACAGAAGAAAAAAAGAAGGGAAACCCCATGATCAAACTTCGGGGCTTTTTGTTCTTTCTTTGTTTCTCATTTGCTTTCAGGGAAAGCCTGGGAAATAATACATGCCTCACGGTAATTACCTATAATTACTAAGTATATACTCAATTACTGTATTGTATCTGTAAAGTGATACATCCCCTCTTCATTTCACATGCATGAAATTAAATTCACATGAGTGTTAAATTAACAAGAATGAAAAACTTACACATTATATTAATAAATGCCAGAGAAACCCACATGAAGAAAGTAATAATTCTTCTTGTCAAACAGGATTTTAGTAGTATGTGCTAAATAACTTTTAGAACTACTAAGTGAGCAACATTCCCATTATTATGCGAATGAGCAGCAAAAATATTTGTGAAATGTAAATAATGCAAGACAATGCTTATGTTACAAATGTTTATTCCAAATAAAATTCTTACATTGCTATCATTAAGAGGAAGAAAAAAATACCAAGTTTTTCACGTCACTGATGGTGGTAGGGTTGTCTAGACTTATTCTCACCCACAAAGCACTGTTTAAACATTGGCCTGAGACCCTGGTGATCTGGGATCGTGTCTTGGCTTAGGCACAAGCGTGGTGTGTGGCACTATAGTAAACTCACATAAACTCAGTGGCCTGGACTTAGTTTTTAATCTAATTTCTCATATAATTTATTTTCTCTCTTACATTACAATTTCAGACTGTAAACTCAAGTTGAGAACTTCTGTAATGCCTATATGTACTGCCATAAGATTGGGAGGTATCTAATATTAACTGTGGTCTTACAGAAAGATTTGAATGACCTTGAGACTGGAGTAAAGTAAGGTAACATATTTCCAGATTATTTAAAACATTTCTGGGACAAACAATTATGAAAAAGTTTCCACAAATGAAAAGTATGGCAAATCCAGTATTACAGGCATGATTGCAATAGAACTGTACATGTGTGGGTAGCCCTTATTTGTTTGATGATAGCTTCCTTGGGTACTAGCACTTCATAAAGTGTTGGTTTTTTACCCATATGTTTTTGCACACTCACAGCTTATTTTCTGATAATTGGTTTGGCTGTGTTGCCATATACCTCTTTAGGTATATGTTGCATTTATACTTTGTGTCTATAGCATGTGTTTACAAGTGTTTCTGTGTGTTTCTATAGAAGGTATGTAACAATGCATGTGTGTGAGATGCTGAATCACTTCTGCAGTGGATTATCTTGCATTTTCCCCAAATAGATCTTGTTTTATTTTTTTTGTTGATACTTCTGTTTCATCAGTGTCTCTCTCCTTTCTTTCTTTGTGCCTCTGGTATTTGTGTTTCAGGTTTTTTTTGTGTGTGAAACACAGTATCTATGTCAGTTCTCTGCCTCTGTAGGGTAGTAACCTTTGGTAAGAGGCACTGTGCTCCCCTGTTTACATGAGACTGGCATTTAAGTGTCAGCATATTAGTTTTATAGTTCAGGGATGTCTTTCTACTCTAGCTTTCAACACAAATAACTACATTGCCATTGTTCAGTAAAAACACTAATAAAGATATGCATTAGTAAGTAACGGGATGAATATATTGAACACAAAAATGCAGAAATAATAATGATTTTCTATCAGTTATTGACATATTTTTTAAAAATGTACACATTCAAGTATGTATAAGTACAAATAATGCTCAAATGTAGTCCATTCATGTATCAGTTACTAAATTAGCCACACCCTCAGTAGTTAAAACTCCATGCGTTCTCTGGTTTTCACTCTGTAATGCTGTAAAAGACTAATACTTTCATTACCATAGGAACCACAGAAACATGTGATACTGTATATATGAAACATCTTTTAAGAAAGTACACAGCACCATGGGAAGTGATTTGACAACTCTTGGAGGCAGTAAATGCATGCATTAAAGCAATTCAAGTACATTATTCAAACAAATGTGAAATGTCTTGCACTAGTGATGCAAGACAAAGAAAGTCCGAGGTTCTGTGCTACTGCAGGACCCTCCAGATATTGCCTTTTACTGCTTGTGGTCTGGAAGTTTTAGATATGTGAGTCAGGAGGTGGAATGCTATGCTCCTTTTCCACTGGAAAATATTTTTCTAAACCCACAAGTAATCCAGGCATTGTGAGTATTCCTTTCACAATACCTAAAGCTTTCTAAAGCTTCCAATAGTGTTCTGTTTCCAACATTACATGTTTACTTTACTTTTGTTAAACACCTCTGTTTTGAACAGAGTTTAATACATTTTATGTCTAAAGATGCATCTTAACTTTATTCCAGTGACTATGTGGATGAATGGAGCAAATATTTCAGAAGTCCTTTTTGAAAAAGGTGGCTAAGTAAACTACATGGTTGGGAGTTTTTCAGTTCTTTGTTCTTTTTACCTTGGATTAATTTATAATTCTCCAGTTTTTAATTTTCACTATTTTTCTACCTTATGCTTAGTTGTGGAGCAAAAGTGCATTGTTAAAATTACATGACAAGGAGCAGATACAAAAAAATCAACAGTCCTCTATGTAGTACAAACTTTTTTACTTCTAAGATGTGTTCTGTAAGCACATGTTTCTGTAGCAAGTTAAGTTTGCTACAAGGAATTAAAGGAGAAGCAACCACTAGCTGGACCTCTGTTTTTATGATAATCACATGAATTTATTTAAAACCCCCAGACACATAATCTGCATTTTTATAGACCAGGATTAGAGAGTATCATAGAATGTCCTAAGTTGGAAGAGACGCATAAGGATCATGGAGTGTAACTCCTGGCTCCACACAGGGACAGCCAGGTCAGAGTGTGGGACTGAGCACATCACCCAGATGCTTCTTGAACTCACCAAGCTCAGTGCTGTGACCCTTTCCCTGGGGACCCTGTGCCAGTGCCCAACCACACTCTCAGTAAAGAACCTCTTCCTAATATCCAACTAAACCTCTCCTGTCTCATCTTCTTGCCTTTCCCTCAGGTTATATCACTGGTCACAGAAGATCAGTGCCTGCCCCTTCGCTCTCCGTTGTCAGGAAGCCATAGGCCACAATGAAGTCTCTCCTCTGCCTCCTCTTCTCCGGGCTGCACAAACCAAGGGATTTCAGCCTCCCCTCATCAGACTTCCTCTCCAGACCTTTTCCCATCCTCACCTTCCTCCTCTGGGCACTCTCCAATAGATTTGTGTCTGTCTTGTACTGTGGCACCCAAAACTCAAGATGAGGCCCCACCAGCACAGTGCAGAGCGGAACAATCCCATCTCCGGACCAGCTGGCCATGCTGTGCTTGATGCACCCCAGGATAGGATTGTCCCTCCGTGCTGCCTGGGCACACTGCTGGCTCATGGATAACTTGCTGTTGACCAAGACCCCCAATCCCTTTCAGGATGGCTGGCCTCCAGCATCTGATCCCCAGGCTGGATGTGCAGCCAGGGTTGCTCCTTTCTGAGGTGCAGTGTAAATTAACACAGCTAAGGCAACATCAACTGACTGTGCTGAATCAAAGAATAGCCTGTTGCAGTGCAGTCTCCATCTTGCTAAACTACACCTAATTGCATCAGTCACCCTTTGTTCCTGAACAGGAAGGCTCACCAGAACAGAATATGACAATGGCCATTCTGTGCCACAGCTAAAGTGCCCATCAAACTCCTGTCTGCAGCAGAGGTGGTAAATGAAAGCCAGAGCAGGAAAATGTGCCCTCTACCACCACCCTATTCTTTTTCACCTCAGTAACTTGCTGTGCCTTTGTGGTATTATATGTACAGTTGAGGAGAAATGTTAGTATACAAGAATTCTTTTTGATAACGCGAAATGTTTCTTTTCCTCAAAAATGTGCTTTTTGATTAAAGTAAGACATGTGGTCTAACAGAAAAGTGTGGGTATTCATTCACCAAAATGGGAACATACTAAATAATAGAATATAAACTTCAACTGTATTTGTTCAATCTATATATGCACAGTGGAGATACCTTTACAAACAGGTTACGATACCAAAATTAATTGGTGGTCTCACTGAGTCAATTGATTTCACAGAAACTGTGATTTGACCTCAAAAAAGCTATTTTCTTCCTTTTCAGGACAAATTAGTTGAATTGATTCTTTTCATTGACAGACTTATCATCTGACGTAAGACCTTTTCAACTATGAGGCACAGAAATGTAACACTGCAGCATCCCAGTTACCTGTAAATAAATCTTACATCTATTATTTAATCTTTCTAGCTTCCTGAAGGTGGATTAAGTGGTGTCCATCCTCAGGGAACAGCCTGTATTGACGTTGAGACAGAGAATAGGAGCCTGTAGGGTCACTCTGAGGACAGAAACATGACCAGCATGCTGGAACTAGTGCTGTTACTGTGATCTACCTGCATTAAACTTCAAATGAGACCGGTTATTCTCTTCAATTACTGCTGACTAGAAATGGCTACAGCCTATTCTCATGTGTAAAGGAAACAAGTTCTTATTTTATCTGGCCTTACTTAGTAGCAGATACATGATTTTACCCTTTTCTTAGACAATCAGTAAGCATGTCCTTAGAAAAATCACTTGAGCATACAGTACTTGTCATCCACTTTGCACCAAATGCAAATTGAGACCCCAAAATGAGAGAGAGACCATAAACCTTCAGAGTAGTTAAAAATGCAGCATTGCTAGTTTACTTGAAAGTGATTCACCATGAAAGGCATAACAGAACTCTGAGAAATAAAGCACATTGAAATTAAGAAGAAAAGACAGTATAATAGCCACAAAAGAATGCAAAGACTGCATTACACAGATGGCTGCATGAAGAAAGTACCACTGGTCTAAACTGACAACAACAAAAAAACCATATCATATCAAAACACATTTTAAGTATCACCACAAAAATTAAGTTGCCCAAAAGTTACCTACAGAACAAGTTAATACTACGGATACTCAATGAATAATTTTTAAATTACAAATTATACCTTTATTTATTTTGGTAGTGTTGTAAGTGCCAGGATGACACAAAGTTTCTCTAGTATTATTTGCAATTTGAAAAAGTTCTGGATGCCTATCTGTGGCTGCAACTGTGATTATGTTATACAATTGTTATTAACAAATTTGCATCACATTTCTGTTTAAAATTTATAAAATCTTCTTTTTTCAATGCTCAAAATTTTTCTCAGTCTCAATTAGTGGGCTGAAATTTCTTGTAGTCAGTTTAACTGTTGCAAAATATTTTTCATTTACATTACAAAAAATAAGAATCTTGTTGAGTCATGAATTTGCCATTTGTTAAAGCAGGATATCTGTGAGGATATTCAGTATGAAAATACTCTGACCTTGTAAAAGCTGACCTTGTAAAAGCTGACCTTGTAAAAGGGTGCAGAGGCAATTTCCTAATTTTTCAGTGCTTGATTTTTGCAATGTTAATCAAGTTTTCATAGATATTTCCTAAATAAAGAAATACTGCATCTAACCCATTAGTTTTTTAGTTATTGTCTGCAAGTGTTTGAAGTCCCTTGTCCTCAAGAACACAACAATATGCACTCATGCAATAAGCAAGGCTCTATTATGTTCTTCTACCTATATGATTGCCCTCATATGTACCTGACATTTTATGAACTCTTGCACTTACATATTGTGAGAGGCTGAATTCTCACCATCTGCTGGTGCAACAGAAAAAGCCACTAGCTATATAATGGTTGAAATCTCAAATTCTTCTGTAGCAACTGTTTGGATATCTGTTAACTAATCCTTCAAAATGCAGAAGCAGAGATCTGAGAATCTTGGTTTCTTATCAGGAAAATACAAGAGAGAGTTCAAAAAACCAACTTCTAAACAGTTTCCAAATCTGTTTCAGATTCTAGGACTGGCATTTTAGAGAGGAAAGATTTTAACCGGAGAGAACAAAACGCAGAAGTACAGCACGAGTGTTTCTATGATAATTCATTTGCTGACTTAATAAAATATGAACCATTCCTGACTATAGTATTTTAAAGTAGTAACAAATCTTAGCTTCCCTAGGGGAATTCTTTCTGCTCATTCACTGTATAACATATTGATGACTGATGACTGTGTCTTTGTCAATGTAGCTAAACTGGTTACTGAAAGCTAAGGTAGTTCAGCTCCCCTGGTTGCAAGATGATGTCTCTTGGATCTGGATTTCTCTCTCATTCCCTTATGAAAAAAACCCAAACCCAAACCACCACCCAACACTAAGAATTGTTAACAAGAGATTCAATGGGATTTGCACACTGAGATGCAAAGGAAACATAGCTATCAACCTTAAGATGTGTTTTGTTTTACACAGGTGCGCTCCTTGATCGGTGCTTTGTTGGAGTTATTTTAATGCCTTATAAATCACCATGAGAAGAACTAAGGAAAGGGTGTCCTAAAGTGGTTTATATTTACATGAAACCTGGGTGTTCAGTGTCTTTGTCCAGTGGATAAACATGTTTTAAAATGACTGTAAATTGAGATAGCCACTAATTTTCCATTATCACAATCATTCACATTCTGAAATGAAATTTAAGCATGAGAATTTTCATAGTTGGTCTGCTATAAATTTTCCCATTTCTTTAGTTCTGTTTTAACTTAAGCTTAACTGTGAAAGTGGATCTAGCAGAGTCCCTGCTCTGGCAGAGGGGTTGGACTGGATGATCTTTTGAGATCCCTTCCAACCCCTAACATTCTGTGATTCTGTGATCAGGCAACCAGCACTTTCTTAAAGTGATGTTTCAAGAGAGCTTTTCAAGTGTATGTAAGAGAGGTTATTAAAGGTACCTAGCTGGCATTTTGGTGTCTACTGTGTGGAAGAGAGGGAAATGAAAACAAGTTAGAAGAAAGAGCATTACTAAATTGATGTGTTGCCTTAAAAGTAAAGTGATGAAGTGTTAAATAAATATGAAATATTTGGGAGCAATATTTGTATATATATTACACCACTTAGGCTAAGGAACAGAGCAGTTCTGAATTGGAGCTGGATATGAAGTTATGAATGATATATAGTATGATATTTTCATCACAGTAATGAAAGCATAAACACAACTTCAGTGGTCTTCTACAACAGTTTTTTAATGACTAATGGGAACCATAAGAGTGTGTACAAGGTTTGGAAATTATAGTACATATGCCTATGTAAAAACAGGTCCATGAGCTGATGGCAGTAACATGTGAGGAAAGAACCGTATTTTTCTGTTTATAGAAATGTTTAAATTCTTTACTATTATCACAATCTTCTTCAGTGTTCTTTTGGTTATGTTTATTTAATTATGTCTCCTGGATGGCCGAAAATCCTGTTGCTCTTTGTTAGAGTCTTCCCAGTGGATTTAAGCTTTCCTTGAAGGGCAGTGGCCCAAACTGGATACCCTTTGCTGCATACACTGTGGTCTTATCAGTGCTAAACAGACTAGATGGATTACTTCACTTGTTTTCTGGTCCATGTTCTATTTATATAACCTAGTCTGAGCCTTGCTTCTTCTGTAACAGCAAGACAATGCCGAGTTATGTTCAGCTTGTGATACACCCCTAGTTCCTCAGCCAGCTGTTCCATATCCAGAACTCGTACAGTTGGTTGATTACTATTGCTTTCGTATAGTACTTTTCTGCATGCCTTCTGAGCTTCATTCAAATCATGGCAGTACTTAATAATTCCTTCCATTTTGACAGCTTAATATAAATAAGTACACTTTGGGTATGATTTTCCAACAAATTATGCACTCACTCTATGTTAGAAGACTCAAGAAGGAGCTTCCATAAACTGTTCATATGGATCTCATATGGGACAGTTATCAAAAGCCTTGCAAGTATCTGGACACACGGAATTATCTCATGCATCCTGGGTTCTAAGTCCTATTACTTTATAGTAAAAGATTTGCTGTGATTTCAGAGAATTACAGAATATCTCGAGTCGGAAGGAATCCATAAGGATCATCGAGTCCAACTCCCTGCTCTTTGCAGGACTACCTGAACCATTATTATTGACAACGTTTGCAAGTTGTTTATTTGTTAGAGGGATTTTTCTAGTAATTGAAAATGTAATTCTTCTTTCCATCTCCTTCTTCTTCTATAAAGTTTTATATAGCACTTCCCTCTTGTTTTGGGTTTGGGTGGCAAGGTTGTTTTTTTTTTCAGGGGTTGGGTTGGGGGAAGGAGCAGGGGAGAGGGATCTCCTCCTGTGAGAACTGGCTACAAGCTTTCCCTAGGTCAAACTGAGCCAGTACCAGCTGGCTCCATGACCGATGCTGAGCACACCAGAAGTAGAGATAGCACCTCTGTGATAACATATTTAAGAAGGTAAAAATACACTTTTTGCTGTCAGAGAAAGGGCTGAGAATATGTAAGAAGCACTGCAGACACCAAGGTCAGTGAAGAGGGGGAGAGGGAAGAGAAAATCCAGGTGCTGCAGCAGAGATTCCTCTGCAGTGGAGAAGACCATGGTGCAGCAGACTGACTCTCTGCATCCTTGGAAGATGATGAGAAGTGGAGATTCCACCTACAGCCACGGAGGACCCCATGCTGAAGGAGATTGTGACCTGTTGGGAAGCCCACACTGAAGCAAGCTCCTGGAAGGACCTGCAGCCCATGGAAAGAGGATGCCATGCTGGAACGGGTTTGCTGGCAGGGCTGGTGACTCAGTGGGAGACCCACACTGGAGCAATCTCTTCCTGAAGGACTATACCCCATGGAAGAGACCCATGCTGGAGCAGTTGGTGAAGAAATGACTCATGTTGGAGAAGTTTATGGAGGACTGTCTCCCATGCAGTAATGTGGGAAGAGTCCTCTCCCTGAGAAGGAAGAAGCAGCAGTGACAATGTGTGATGAACTGACCTCAATCACCATTTGCTGTTCCTCTGTGCCACTCAGGGGGAGGAGGAGGAGAAATGGGTTGAGCCCTGGTCAGGGTGAGGATGTGGGGTGGGGTGTGGAAAAGGGGGAAAGGGAGAGGTGGAGAAAGGTGTTTTAAGAGTGGTTTTATTTCTCTTTGTCCTACTCTGTTTTGATTGGGTAATAAAGTAGATGCATTTTATTCTTTGTTGAGTCTGTGATTGATGAATGATCTCTGTGTCCTTATCTTCACCTGTCAGCCTTTCATTATATCTTCTCTCCTCAGTTGAAGAGGGGAGTAACAGAGCAGCACTGGTGGGCACCTGGCCTCCAGCCAGGGTCAACCCACCGCACCTCTGTAAAGTCTTCTCATCTGTTTTCTTTCACAAGTACTCAGAGGACTGCTTATGCTCTGAGGTTATATCAGACATGTTGCTAAATGAATTTTGATTGGGACTAAATTAATATGAAAATTATTTTAAGTTGCTTTCATTTATAACATATTTAAAAATTGCCTAGATTGTTCTTTGCCTATTTTAAGCTAGTTATATGCTTTATCACTCAATTAATTATACTAGCTTCCTGTTTACAAAAGATCTTTTTGCAAATTCTAAAGCCCTGTAACTTTTCATCTCTCCTATGAAGCAAAGCTCTATTATCCTTGCTCTTCTTATTGTTACTGGTGTAATTATTATTTATATATTTCTTTCTTCTTACACTTGGTCTTCCTTGCTAATTGCAGTTGTTTGTACCTTGGCCTCAGTTTGTGTCTTCTGAAAAAACTTGTCTCTAGCAGTCTAACCTAATTTCCACTTTCTCTGTGCCCACTTCCTGTGTTTGGGGCTAATAACAAGCTCATGATTTAGCCAGATTAGCCTCTTTCTACATTTTCCATCCTTCCTCTGCATTGGGCCAGTTTGTGTTTGTGCCTCAATACCATTTCTTTGAGGAAATGCCAGGCCTCTTTAACTCCTTTTTCCCCATGAACTTGCCTGCCATAAATTCTCAGCTAATGTTGCCCTGAGTTAACAGGAATCTACCTTCCTGAAGGTTATTGTTTTTATGTTGCTTTCCTCTCTTATCTTTCACTGCTCTTTGCTATTATTCCCATAACAGATTTCTATGTGGAAGTAGTTCTGATACTCAGGGAAGGAGTGGAAACCTTCTGAATATTTAGAAGTGCACAAAATCACATCCAGCATCCAAGATTTGTCACAGAACACTCCTGATTCTCCTAGAGCACTGCATGGTCACTTCACTTTTACTTGCTGAGACCGTGTCATGGGAAAGTATTTAATACATCCTTTTAGTGTCTTTTATTTCTTTTTACAAGGTTACAGCCAGCACCATGTGACAAGCCAGCTCTCTGTGGATGATTGCAAACAATACTTTGAGAACTACTGATTTAGAGTACAGCAGTTGCTCTATTGGAGCAAGGCCTTGGTCTATTCAATACAAGGTGGTAAAAAACTCTTAATGACTTAGAATGCAATGCACGTAAGTGAAGATTACACAGGATAAAGTTCAAGGAAGAATTACAGGAAAAGCGTAATTGCAGAAAACATTCTAAAGATTGACTCAGTCCTTAAAACTCAAGTGCTTTGTTTTCCAGTTTGATCCACATTTTATAACTAAAGGAAAATTAACATTCCCAGTGGCAGCAGTTCACATTACTAGAATAGGCAAGTTTTCTTTCCTCAGCTTTCAACCTTTTCTTAGAATTAGCTTCATTTTCTCCAAAGCAGGTGATTTCTCTAAAATCCCTTTCTCCTCAAAGAAGTTTCCTGCATCAAAACTTCTATTTGTTTTTAAAAGGTTAATACACTTTGTCTGAGCCCAAATGACAATTTCAGAATAAATGGTAACTTTGCCTGTTGTGATTAACAAGCCCTTTCTCCTTTTAACTCATGTTCATGTTTGTTACCTCCAAAAAAACATCTTCTGTATTAGGTTAGAGAACTAACTTATTTCTTCAGTATGAAGTGCTTTTCAATAGTGAAATATTGTGCAAAAGATGATACACATAATATCACACACAACAGTGATCTTTTAAAATAAATCCTTCACTGTATGTGTGCCTATGTTACCAGCGTGTCATAAGCAGTGGGCTTTTTCTTACAGATTTTTTTTAATTCCTCGAACTCCCTTGCAATAACAACATTTCTTCAAATACTTTTTCATTGTTTTGCATCCAGTAAGAGAGTCTTACCAAAATTCAGTATGCTGTAAATTTCCACTGCTTTCTTGCAAAACCTCAAATGTTTCTGTAGGAAAATCCATCAAGTGTTTTACATGCATGTTGGTGAGGTTTATGCTGATTTCTTTAACACATGGAGTTAATGCTGTAGCAGCAACTTTTCAGATGGGCCCTTAACATTTTTGAAGGGGTGGGGGTGGGGAATAAGAAGTACTGAAGTGATTAATTAAGAGGATTAAGAGGATTATGTTAGTTAATATATGCAGAGTGCTTGAAGATGAAAAAGAACTGTAGGAGTACTAGGCAAATGTAGTGTTACTAGAAGTTAAAAGTCAGTAAAAAATACATAAAACATCATGCAAATATATGAAGTAGGTGTTTGGAAAACTGGGATCCAGAACTGTCCAACACAGCATACTCTTGTAACTTTCATGCTGATGCTGCATGCATGTGTAGCACTATCAAGCCTCTCAGAAATCCCGATGAAATAATCCTGCAAAACATTTACAGTTAAAGAAAGAACAGGATATATAGCAATGTTTTAATCTATTTTTCTACTTAAGGTACATTGAGATGAAAAAGCCCTTATAACACTGCATTTTATTTAAGGGGGAGGCTGTGAGTCTGCTTTGGTTAACAGTCTATGTATGCACTTGCAAAAATCAAGATCAGTCATTCAGATCTTCCCATAGAAAGGACCCTGATATGCCTCCATATATGAAGCAGCAAGTCCTGGGCTCGGTGTGGGCTGAGTAACTCCACAAATAGTATATACACACTTTTGCTCTTGTTGCTTTTAACAATTCTGCAGTAACAGTTCCACAATGTCTTATGCTAACCTCTTGGTCAGATGTTTCAGCTCTCCTGGCTGAGGTGTGGCAGAGCAGGAGCTCCCCGTAGAAGCCTTGAATAAAAGTGTATTTTTGCCAGTCCAAGTTTTTAAAGAGGAAAAAAAAAGCTACAGTCCCATTATGGTGGTAGATGAAGTAGAAGTGAGGAAATGGCAGTGACCATGCAGGCCACCCTTCCTGTGAAACTCTGGGAAATAAATACCTCCAGCCTGTTATGGAAGAACTTTCAGGTACTAAGTTGGATAAGAGGCAGTGCAACACCCCTACCAGAGATACTGGAGTAAGTCTGGAATAAGAACTACTCCTGTGTGCACCAGTTGAGTAACTATTTAACTGAGTCATGCTGAGGTTATGCTTTTAGCACAGCCGCTATCAGACATCAGATAATGACAGAGAAATACTAGGAATGTCTGTGCTATGAGAAATGGTTCAAATGAAATTTGTTTTGTGTGGGATACTGGAGAACCTAAACAAAGGAGAATCCTTGGCTCAGAAAGACTTGCATAAAGAGATTTCTTGTGATTTCTTGTGAGCCTTGTTTCCTCAAGAAGCCAGGCCAAAAAATCTGGAACAGCTTTTGAGACTGGCTCCTTTTGTGGGGACTCTCATATTGTTCGTTAGAAGAGGGTAAACACTCCACAGTTGCAACCGAGCAAGATACCTTGTTCCTGAGCTCCATAAAGAAGAGATGAAAGAAAAAGAAAAGAACCTCCTAACAAGGAAGGGGCAAGGTCTAGGTAGATGTCATTCAGAATTTAAGCCATTTAAGCTCTACCAAAAGACTCAGTTTGATACAGGAAACAAACTAGGTGTGAAAATAACTCCCATTCATTGCTCATGCATATGCAACAAATAATACAAGGCTGGAAGTGCTGTTTATTTTGCTGACACTGTTTTTGAAGCTGAGATCTTAGTCCACTGCCACATAATTCCTGTCAATGGTATCGATGCTACTCAATTGGTAACCACACAGTAGAAATAAGAAGGGAAACAAAAAATCTGCTGGTGTCTTGCTAGTTTTATGCTGCCCTACCACACATGGAGACTGCATGGTTAAGTTGTTTGAGGAAAGTTTTGTTTTCTTAATTTTTCCTGTAAAGTACCAAACGTGGTGCAGCTGCTAGCACCCTGGTGAAAGTACTGTGACCACACTCATTGGCTATGCATGTGGTGGCAGGCAATGGAAATGGAGACAATGTCCTGCTTTTCCCTCAGCCTAGTGCAGGATGAATGATCTCTGGCTATCGGCCACTTTCAGTAGCTAGTCAAAGTAGCTCCTAATGGCAAAACTTTCAGAACAGGCATAGAATGTATTTAAAATGTTAACAAAGATAATTGCAAATGTGAGCCTGAGAAGAGGGATAGGTGTTCCTGAACACAAAACCCCCCAAACTTGTGAGAATAATGGATTGGGCAGTTCCTTACTGAAGAATCTACCCATTTCTGGTTTTAATACCTTCAAGAAAACAGAACCTGGAATACAGTTTTCTGTAAATAGGTCTGGAGACTACCTGGCTAGGATTTCCCATTCCTGATCCTAATGGAGACAATCCATCTTTTCAGCCCAGTAGTGTAACAAAACAGAGTGCTGTGAAGATACAGAAGGTTTAAGTCTGAATACTGTAGTTATTCAGCAGTACTGGATTGCCTGTTTCCTTTTAGCTGTAATTCTGCTGGTGGGTGTGGGGTTTGTTTGGTTTTGGGGTTTTTTTTTTAAACTTTAGATCAATTCAGGTTCATAGAATAATGATCACATCTCGTAGCGGAAGATACAGACAGACACTACCCTACCAAGACTGGAGAAGTACCTGCCTTACTGAGGACAGACTTACCATTTGCCTGTATACTCAACTACATGCCCTTGACTAAGATACAAATGTTTCCAGTGAAGGAACAAGAAGTGGGGCACACGGCCAGAAAAAGCTGTGGTGACTGTCACACTGCTATGCATCATGCCACTTTCAATACCATAATAGTTTGGGCATCTCTGGAGATGCTGTGCTTTGGGCTAGGAGTGAATCTGGGAGACACAGACATAGCAGAAAAGCAACTTCTGGTCTTGTGCCCTCAGTTCTGTGTTTGAAATCAGAGAATGAGACTATTTGTTTAAGGCAGACTAAGCAAAGTTTTAGGCCAAGACAGGTAGCTTTCAAGAATTTATAAGCAATTGTAGAAAAGGATACATCCAAATTAGCTTTCTAAAGAGAACTTGTGAAATTCTAAATACTAGATTTCAAAGACTTTAAAATAATTTCCATGTTTCTGTGAGATTAAAGATAAATGAAAATTATGTTGTTCAAAATAAATTGATTTCTTTATAAATTCTTGTTACACTCGGAAAGGTCACAGTTGAATTTCAAAGAGCTCCTTTTGAGCTAATTTTTGAGGATATACTTTCATCCTTATATTTTGGCTTTAAAAAATATTTTCTTAATCTCACATAGGAAAATTCAGTTATCAAAACTGCAGCTTCTTGTTGGGTATTTAGTAACACAAACTTCAATAATCCGAACTTGTAACACCTTACATATTATTTTCCTGTAAAAAAATTATTTTGTGCATGGACTAATACTTGTAGCACCAGATAGATAATTCACTGTCAGTTTGCATGTAAAATGAGATGAAAACCCAGGTAAAAAACTGTAGAAAGTCATCGCCAGTGGAAGAGTCTTAACCCCGTCGTCGTTTTATTAAGTGGAACATAAGCTCCACCTTCTGGTATAAACTAGTATTTCTCAATTATTAGAGGGACAGAGGAAAACCCATGTACTACTGAAAGTCGGTATTGGAATGTATTACTTTATGGTATTGTGAGTTTTTACACAGTAACAAGATAAATAGCTACATTTTTGTCCATTATTATTATATTTTATATAATAATATATAAATATTATATTATTATAAATATATTATTATAATTACTGTTATTACCTAATTACTTACATTGTTGCACAGAGTAATAACAGCATTATTTTAATTCAAATAAGCCTCATTGCTGGCCCTGAAAGTCCACTGTGTGATTTTTTTTGGTCAAAAATCTGATACAAAACAAATGACATTAATTACCATTAGAGAAGTACAAGGAGACACAGGGATACTCTTTGTCAGTATGATAAGCAAACCAGAAACTGCATTATCATATTTTTTTAGGCAATCTGGTGAAGATAGTTTTAGAGTGGTGTTTATAAGCATCAGGGATATTTCAGGAGAGTGTAGTTGATGCAATGCCTAAGTTAATTTCTTAGTAAAATAGGAAATAATAGTTAGGGCTGTGGGCCCAGAAGAGTCTTAGAGATGGGAAAAAAGGACAACGGCTTCTACTTTCAGAGAAGAAGAAAAAAATGTCGGTGCAAAACTGTTTAGAAGATTATCTCAAGGCCAAAATAACAAGTTGAAAAAAGTGTCCTGTAGGAGCAGGACAACATATCACAGAATCACAGAATTGTAGGAGTTGGAAGGGACCTCAAGAGATCGCTGAATCATAGAATCACAGAATGGCATGGGTTGGAAGGGACCCCAAGGATCATAGAGCTCCAACCCCCTGCCACAGGCAGGGCCACCAACCTCCAGGCCTGGAGCTACACCAGGTTGCCCAGGGCCCCATCCAACCTGGCCTTGAACACCTCCAGGGACGGGGCATCCACCACCTCTCTGGGCAGCCTGTTCCAGCACCTTACCAAGTCCAACCCCCTGCCAAAGCAGGTTCCCCAGGACAGGTCACACAGGTCAGCATCCAGAGGGGTCTTGAATGTCTCCAGAGAAGGAGACTCCACACCCCCTGGGCAGCCTGTCCCAGGCTCTCTCACCCTCACTGTGTAAAAGTTCTTCTGCATGTTGGTGTGGAACTTCCTGTGCTCCAACTTGCAGCCATTGCCCCTTGTCCTGTCTCCACAGACCATTGAAAGGAGGCTGGCTATTTCCCCCTGTGTTCCATACTTAAAAAAAGTGTCCTGTATGAGCAGGAGAACATATCATCTGTCAAAGGCAGAAAAGCCCAAATAGAGATTTCATAATCCATCTTTCTGCTTTTCAGAAAAAATCAGTGACTTCAAAAATTACCATGTCCTTGGTGTAAGACTAAAACCTTCTTGAACAAAGTCTGAGCCCAAAGTAATGCTCAGGTTACACAGTAATTCAGGTGTGCTGAACTTCCCACCAGTCAGGGGCTAGAAAGGGAGGAATGAATGGGCTTCTCAACATCTTCTCTTGTTCCATCCCAGGGAAGGAGCAAAATGAGTGTTCATTGCATTGTTCTAGTCTATAGCTCAGTGTGCAGATGGCAATAGCTTATGGGAGAAGGCTGCACTGGTCCTGAGTTTTCTAGATGATAAGGGAAGTGATTTCATGAACACAAGAAGCTGCTGTTTCTGTACCACCAAATAACCAATATGGCAAGAAGGAAATGTGCTGTATTAGGCACGGAACAATGAGGCAAAAGCAGGCCCACGTGTTTCTGTGATGCATTCTGAGAAATATGTGGCACACTCAGGGCAAGATGAAATAATAAACAATGATAATTGTTAATGTCATAAAAATGCTGTGCTTTGCGTGGCACGTCTTTGAACTGTGTGCAAGGAGGGTAACGCCTGCAAGACAAAACAGACTTCAGGAACTTCAGCAAGCAGCTGCACAACAGCGAGTATTTTTAAAAGGCACCAGTCATGAAAGAATCGGGCACCTCATCAAACTGCCTCAAGATTATACTGATAGACAGCATTTTTATTAGAAAGCTTTCAGTTTGGCGTTGTTTTTGTCAGGTTTGCTTACAAAAAGTAAATGTTTAAAATTACTGGGTGTTGCTTATTCACTTGATGTTTTGCAGGTGAAAATGATTCTTTAGCTTTTGAAACAAAGCATATCATAGAAAGTGGAAGACCCTACTTTTCCAAGTGTCCCACTAAGGAAACATGATGGAAAGCCTCTATATCAGTTCAGAGTGTAATTGAATCAATCATTGGAATTTTCTATAGACTGTTACATTATGCTCTATTAATATACAAGACAATAAGGTACCTGTTTAGAGGCATTTGTGATGTGAATATGTATTAAATGATAGAATCATTGAATAGTTGAGGTTGGAAGAGTCATCTAGAGATTGTCTAGTCCAACACCCCTGCTTAGAGCAGGGCCAGCTAGGGCACGCTGCCGAGGACTGGACCCATATGGATTTTTAATTTTGTCAGAGCTGGAGACTCCACAACCTGTCTGGGCAACATACTTTTATATTCAATCATCCCTACAGTAAAAAATCTTTTTCTTCTGTTAAAACAGTACTTCCTGTATTTCAGTTCTTCCTGTTGCCTCTTATCCTGCCGCTGGGCACCACTGAGAAGAGTCTGACTCCATCCACTCCAGTCCATCATCCCACACTCTCCTGCCCCTGCCCTAAGATTTTCAGATATTGATAACATCCCCCTGAGCTTTCTCTTCTCCAGTCTGAGCAGTCACAGCTCTCTCAGCCCTTAAATGCCTTACCTCCAATCCCTTAAATGCCTTTGTGGCGACTCAGCATACTCACTCCAGTATTGGTGCCAGTACAGACCCTCAGGGTAAAGTGACTGGCTGCCAGCTGGATTTCTGCCACTTACAGCATCTGTCTGAGCCTGACAGTTCAGCAAGTTTTCTGCCCGTCTCTCTGTCTACTTACCTAGTTTGTACTGTTTCAGTTTGTCTGTGTTTTGGGAGACAGTGTCAAAAGCTTTGCCAAAATGGAAATAAACACTACCTACTGCTTTCCCCTCATCCACCAAGCCCTCCCGTTCATGTAGTAAACAATAAAACACAGGAAGTAAGTAAGATGCCAGAGATGGTTATAGTCACGGCATGTATTGAATTAAGAAAAGGATCATACTGTCTAGATGCCTTTCTTTTATAAAAAGGGCTAGAACACGTTTGATTTGAGGATAAGTGCTCAGATCAGAAAAGAACCATATCAATGCTACTGATAAAACCCGTGAACAATCAGTACAGTGAGGAAAGGATCCGATTCTACGGTATGCAAGTGCATTTCTTAATTGTTTCAAGTAAAAAATCAGATGATTGCATCCTTTAAAAAACGTTTTTGTAATACCTTAAGTCTCTAAAAGATTCAAGAAATCTAATCCAAAGTAGCCATATTTGTCATTTCCAAGTGTAGCCACTGGATATTACTTTTTTCATTTATTACCACAAGTAGCATAGTCCTTCTAATACGGTCTAGCTCCAGATATAGCCTGTCTGTTTCTGACCCCTCAATAAAAAGGCCAGCCTGAACAAGAATATGTTACTGCACATCTGTTAAGATCTGAATTTTTACAAATAATGTAAAACTTTGTTTCTGAGAGAAGCTAATTTATTTTATTGTCAATTGCATTTTTCCTTAAAAATATTTGCCATTATCTTAGTGATACTTGTTATAGTAGAAGCAGTCATTAAAAATCTTACCAGTTCAGAAGAAGATACTGTAAAGGACCAAAGGCTTCATGTTCATATTCAAGGTGAAAGGTGTAATGTGTCTCAAGCTTGTGAACACCAGCAGCTCATAACAAATTCTTCTTTCTTGTCTCAATTTTCAAAATATTTAAAGTGCCAATTTTAGCTGAATGTGACCAATTAGATCAATAAAGTTACTTCTGAAAATAATTCCGATTTCTTCTTGTGACATCAGAAATATGATGTGAAATCCAATGTTGTCTTTCAGCCTCTCTTTTCATTAGTTTAAAAAGTTTTTATGATTTAGTAGTAGCATTTATGATGGAAATTTATTTCTTACCTCTTGCTACATTTCTGCCTTATTTTTCTTAACAAAACTGAACTGTAAGTGACCTGAAGAAGAGTTGAAATCTCATTAGTAGGAGCAGAACACTTAACATGTTATTTTAGGAATGTTTACTGAATTCTTGATGAGCCACAGGTACACCATTTTCTTTAAAAATCTGTTGGTGGCATTGTTGTCTCTCAGCAGAAACCATGCTGTGCTTGTGTAGTTCTGTTGGCGAAAGCATGTAATGAGGTACCTTACGATGCAGCACTTCCAAGGGGAAGGACTTGAATGAGTATAGTGAAATGCTTTCACTTATAATTATGGCAATGTTTTCCTTACCATGTGGCTCACCAACTTTACCACCTAATCTATTAAAGGATGGCAATATGGTTCCCTATCTACTACTAGCAGAACTAAAACTAAGCAGAAAATTTACACATTTTCAAGTTAGGTGGCTCATTTGGTCTGTTTATGTTCTGACTGTGTGACTTAAATGTAATTGTTTCACAATTTTAATTCCTTCCAGGCCAGATTATAGACATTCCTTGCCTTACTTTGCTCTTCTTCACATACAGATGCTTGCCATCTGGGAAGGCACGCCATGTCAGGCACATGTGAGACCACACAAGGAAGACCATTCTTTGTGACCATTTTAATTTCTGCCCTGGAAGCATGTTATTTTGCTCATTTGGAGATGGCAGCTTCACAATCCTGTGTTATGTTAGGATTTTGTATACTTTTCATTTTGAACCCTGATTTGATTATAGTAAACTTTGTATTTCTTAGCTTCATTTAAACTAAAATGTGACAAACCAGATTTCACTAGTGCTGTCCTTGACATAACAATACTGATAGATAAGAGTCTGACTCTTCACCATTAACGAGTAGCTTATGTGTAATTTTTATTTTATTTTCAGCTGCTATCTATAGCTCAATATATCTGCTTAATTTTGATTGAAATTAGTACAAGTTATTTAAATGTGTATCTGGGAGCTCTTTGTTAGATGCAGGACAATACAAAAAATTCTCACCGTTACACTAGAATTTTTAAAATCTCAAAACAAACGAGATTTATAGTTACTTTTAACAGATAATGCACCTTTATGTATCATAAGGAATCACTTACTCTTCTAAACATAATTCCACAGAAGAATATCACCACCTCAAACACATCCTTGGACCCTTATCCACTTGATGTTATTTCACATCCTGAGTGACCATTTTAGTGGCTACAGTCCATACTGATTCTATGACCAAACTGGATTTTTATCAAGAGGATACTATCTAGTTGTAGACTTTGTGTCTCTATATTTTTGCAGAAGAATGCATTCTCTCTAGTTATACAAGAGTAGTTATGATTGGGCCTGTGTTCCACACTTCCCTATACTATCTAGTTGTAGACTTTGTGTCTCTGTATTTTTGCAGAAGAATGCATTCTCTCTAGTTATACAAGAGTAGTTATGATTGGGCCTGTGTTCCACACTTCCCTATAGCCCCAGTGGAAAGATTGTTCCGGAGGATTAAAGCTCTATATAAAAGTCAATTTGAGAGCATGAATCCTTTCTCAAGTCACTATTCTAAGATTAAATCTGTTGTAAAGCATTGTTATAGTTGTAGTTCCCTGAGAGGCCTTTGGAAGGTCTGATATTCTTGACCTGATTTCGGGCAATTTGCAGAATTAACTTGCCAAGCCTAATGTATTTTCACTGTGTTTAAAGTTATGGGGTGAATTTATATTTTGAAAATCTTTGTAATTTTCTCAGATTACCTTTTTTTAAGGGTTGATATAAAAATAGTTACAATTTGGGTAAAACTTAAAGTTTCTGAGTTCTGTGTAGCTTCAGCTATATGACCTCTATATCCTACAAAGATGAAGATTTTACAAAACAGCAAAGCAGATCAAGGTCAGAACTGCTAAAACAGACAGTAAAAAAAAAACTTCACTTTTTAAAAAAATATATTTTCACCTGAAAATACTTGATCATAATACAAAGGAATGAGTACTTCACACACTCCATTGTAAAGCATATAGCAGTAACAACTTCATACCACAGGTCCTTAGAGTTGCAAATTACTGTAAATACTGTGAGATAAGTTTCAGCAGAAATGTCCAAACTGAACTATCATCACTATTTCCCTTTCTGCTGGACAGTCATAAGTTTTGTAAACCAATATTAGAAAATGTCCTTATAAATTACAATAGGCACTAACAGGGATTGATGATTACTCCTAAGGAAACATGCAAGCAACTCTCTTTGAGACAGATGGTGATCAATTCACAGCAGACTTATCACAAAATGCCAACAAATACATCTAAATACATCTTTAAATTTTATAATTTTTTTCAAATCAAAAATATATCCAAAGACATGAGAAAACAGAACAATCATAATTGTCAAGTTGGAGCCATGTGTTACTTGTCCTGTTATCAAACACACAAGAAATTCTGACATTGGAGAAGAAATCATGATAAAATATTGCATGGATTAAGGCATTCAGCTTCACTTATCTCTTTAAAGAAGAAAAAAATGTTGTTTTAATTGGCACACATTACATCTTACATTTAAAGAATACCAAAAAGCTTCATAAAAAAAAGATCAAACCTTGTTTTTTATTAAAGTAAGCCATGTTGCCCACATCGATTTTCTAATTTCTTTTGCCTGAGATCATGCAAATGTGTTAATATACTTCCTGAAAGCTAATTAGAGATACATGTATGGTTAAGTACTTTCTTTTTTCCTGTTTCAACTTGAGAAATTAGCTTATTTATATATAATGCATGTTCATTCTATAAACTGCATCACTAAACATTCTACACAGATCTGAAATAGTTATTTTTATACTGTGCCAGGTTAGGTCAAAAGTCTATCTGGCCCAGAATCCTGTCCTTGCCAATGGCCAAAACAGCTGCTTAGGGAAAGAGTTTGTGAGCTAGACCAAAATATAGTGGTGTTTGCTTTGATATGGCCTTCTAGCTTCAGGCAATATATGACTTGTGAATGGACTTGTGACTCAGAATGGCTGAGTCAAATCCTACTGATCAAACTAAAAGGCAGGATGGAACTACACAGGCAGTGGAAGTGGGGACAGGTATCCTGGGAAAAGTACGGGGGTGTTGCCTGATTATGTATGGAGGAGGTCAGGAAGATCAAGGTGTGGTTGGAGCTGAACTTGGCAAGGGATGCCAAGAAAAACAAGAAAGGCTTCTACAGGTACATGAATCAGAAAAGGAAGGTTAAAGAAAGTATACCACTCCCCCCAACCCCTCCCCCTCATTAACTTTATTAATGATATTGACAGTGGGATTGAGTGCACCCTCAGCAAATTTCCTGATGACACCAAGGTGAGTGATGAGGTTAATGTACAATATGGACAGGATGACATCCAGAGGGACCTGGACAGGCTGGAGAAGTAGGCCCAGGTGAATCACATGAGGTTCAACAAAGCCAGGTGTAGGGTCCTGCACCTGGGTTGGGACAACATCCGTTATTCATACAGGTTAGGAGATGATGTGCTTGAAAGCAGCCCTGAGGAAAAGGACTTGGGAGTACTCGGGGATGAGAAGCTGGACATGAGCCACCGATGTGCATCCACACCCCAGAAGGCCAACCACATCCTGGACTGAATCAAAAGAATCACAAAATCATTAAGATTAGAAAAGACCTCCAAGATCATCTAGTCCAACCATGTCTGTATCCGCCTCCCCAACTCCCCCACCTCTTGCTAACTAAACTATGTCCCAAAGTACATCAAAAAGGAAGTGTGGCTAACAGATCAAGAGAGGTGATTCTGCCCCTCTGCTCTGGTGAAACCTCACCTGAACTACTATGTCCAGCTTTGGACAACACAATAAGGACACAGACCTGTTGGAGCGCATTCAGAGGAGGGCCACAAAAATGATCAAAGGATCTCTCTTCTGAAGATAGGCTGAGAGTTGGGCTTGGAAAAGAGAAGGCTCCAGGGGGACCTTATAGAGGCATTCCAATACCTGAAAGGTGTCTATAAGAAAGTTCACAAGGGAGTGAAGCAATAGGACAAGGGGTAACGGTGTTAAATTAGAAAAGAGGAGATTTAGGTTGGATATTAGGAAAAAATTCTTCAATAGGACAGTGGTGGTTCACCAGAACAGGTTGCCCAGAGATGTAGTGGAGGCCCCATCCCTGGAGATATTAAAGATAAGGATTGATGGGGCTCTGAGCAACCTGATCTAGAGAAGATGTCCCTGCTTACTGCAAGTGAGGTTGGACTAGATGACCTCTAAATGTCCCTTCCAACCTAACACCATCTATGATTCTATCATTCTACATTTCTAATTTATAAGTAAGTCTTTGTGTTCAGAGGCTTTTACAATTTTGTTTCTTCCATGATGTTTTGGTTCAGCCCCAGGCAGCAGCTGAGCACCACAAGCCACTTGCTCACCCCTCCCTCGGGAGGAGAAGCAGACAAAGCCCCATGGGTGTTGGGATAAGGACAGTTACTGACACAGCACCAGGAAAAGGGAACAACAACACAGCCCCATGGCAGAATACACACACAGTGATAGCATTTTACTAACCAAACTGAGGAGGTGATAACACAAAGCACTGCACCAACACAATAGCTGTCCCAGAGCTACATGAACCTGCCTCTACTCTTCCACCTCCAACGTTTTCTGACTATGCGATAGGACGCATCAGTGAACAGGGGATTTTTTTTCTCATTTTCTGGCAGTTCATTATATAATGGGGCCTCTTCATCACCTGTCACTTCCTTCTCTGGTGATACTCCCAAAATCTTTGCATGCTGGCCAGTCTGTCATCACTTCTAGGATTCCTGGGCAGTTGGGGTTTCCTATTTGGACCCACTGCATGATTAGTGTAAACCACTTGCTCCACGTAACATTGGTGGCATGGTGTATAAAGGGGCCTTCCCTTGGAACTCCCACCCCAGCACTGGCAGTTGGGGTACCAAGGAGGAGCTGGGCGTCAGTCCCAGTCACTTCTGAAGCAGCTCGAACCCCTTCATATGCTACCAGTATTTCCTTTTCTGTTGGAGTGTACCAGACCTCTGATCCTCTGTAGCCCCAGCTTCAAAACCCCAGGTGTCAACCTCAAGTCTCCCCTGCTGGTGTCTGCCAGAGACCCCAGGCAGGGCCTTTCTCCCTGGCTGCAGTGTAGAGCACTTTTTTTACATCTGGTTCTGCCCAGACTGGTCCAAGGGCTACTGTGTGGATGATTTCCTGTTTGATCTGTTCGAAGGCTTGTTGTTCCTAAGGGCACCATTGGAAACCGTTCTTCTTCTGAGTTACATGGTAGGGAGGGCTCACAATGTGACTGCGTTTGCCAGAAACCCACCATGCCTAGGAAAGCCTGTGTCTCCTTTTTGTTGGTCGGTGGAGACACAGCTGCTGTTTTATTGATAATGTTCATTGGTATCTGACGATGTTGGTCCTGTTATTTTATTCCTAAAACCTGGATTTCTTGAGTAAGTCCCTTGACTTTAATTCATTATTTTAAATCCCATTTACAATTAAATTCCATTTATAGTACTTATGTTCAGAGAATGCTGTGGCAGTCAGTTCATTGTATAGAAAAGTTTGTCTGTGTAAACACTTCTGTCTGATTATTTAATTTGATCACTTCCAATTTTTTTAATAGAAAAATGTTGAACAATCGTTCGTTATTTACCTTCCATGTAGCATTCATAATTTCTTAGTCCTTAATCATACACTCTTAGCTTATCTGTAATTTTCCAAGTTTCATCACATATTTAATCTCTAATTCTGTGGTATATGTCTCAACATCTGTGTTGAATGTGCCCGAATTGTCCAGTTCTATTATGTTATTTTCAAGGCAGAAAAATAAGAACAACAATTTGCATAATGGTTACAATATTCATAAATTGCACAATTTGGTTATACAGGCTGTCTCTTTGCTACTTGGTCATTCAGCCAGGGCTCAAAATAAGTATAATATTGATTACTTTTTTTTTTTGGTGGGTAAAAAATGTTTTGAAATCTTACCAGGAATAATGAGAAACAGTCTACAGCACTAGTTGAACTGTTGAATATTAAACCACATGATCTGGCAGTGGTGCTGCATCTCTTGGATAATCAATCTGTACAATAATTTTAATAAATCAAGGCACTCCAAAATTATGTGAAATGAAATATAACAAAGAGATAAAAACCCAAACATACTGCATTTAACATATATAGTCTGAGCCTAAATAATTTGCACTCTTTGATCTTTAATGATAATTTCATTCATGTTTACTTTCTGAATACAGAAAAGTGGTTCTTCATACAATACCATAAATATGGTTAGACACGGAAGCCACCAAAGGCATAATTATTAACCATTGCTAATCATAAAGTGATACAGAAAGCTCAGATGGAACTTGTAAAGTCAGTCACTCAGCATGCATTTACCTGTGCTCTTATTGATAGCATTCAACTAATGTAACTTTGTTACACTGAAAAAATACTTTCTGGTATGAAATCTGATGATGCGTGCCCTATAGTGTTTATATCGAAATAGGTATTAAACAACTATTTTTTTTATTTTCTTGCACTCAAATAATGATTTTGTATCATGTCTGAGATACGTTTTTTAGGCTGAAAACTCCTACTCTGCTGTGGTGGTGTGGCCCTGGCTGGCAGCCAGACGCCCACCAAAGCCACTCCATCACTCCCCACTTCAGTTGGACAGGGGAGAAAATATATAGAGAGGCTTTGGAGTCGAGATAAGGACAGGGAGAGATCATTCCACAATTAGTGTCATGGAAAAAACAGTCTCAACACAGAATAAAGGAAAGAAAGCTCTCAAATTGATGACACTGCCCAGCACCCCCAGTGACACCAGAGTTGGGTGAGAAGTGCCACCAGATCTTAAAGCACCTCTCTACCCCTCCATTCTTAGCAGACTTCACGTTAGTCATGATTTTTCTCCCTTCTTTCTGCCCATTGTGGCACAGGGAGGAGCAGGGACAGGGAGTATGGGGTTTTCGGTCAGTTCCTCATGAGATGTTCTCCTTCTTAGCAGGGGGAGGTGATGGGACAGGACAGGACATGGTAGGGGCGGGGAGGAGGGGATGGGACAGGACACGGGACATTCTTCACACCTTTCCCCTGCTCCAGCGTGGGGTTCCACCCATGGGAGACAGTCATCCACAAACATCTCTGTGAGTCCTTTCTGTTGGGGCTTCAGCTCCTCACCAATTGCCTCCGTTTGGCTCTCTTCCATGGGGTGTTGACTTTCAGGCCCAGACTGCTCCAGCCTGGTGCCCCACAGGCTCATAAGTTCCCCAGAAAACCTGCTCTGGTGTGGATTGGTCTCTCCATAGGCTGCAAGTTTCACTGCCAGGAGCTTGCTCCAACATGGGCTTCTCATGGGGTAATAGCGCCCTTCAGGCGTCTACACCTGCTACAGTGTGGGATCCTCCATGGGCTGTAGATGGGATCTCTGCTTCCCAGCATCACCCATGGGCTGCAGGGGGACAGACTGCTTTGCCATGGGTTTCTCCATGGGCTGCAGGGGAATCTCTCTCTCCAGCACTTGAAGCACCCCACCCCCACTGTTGTTCTTCACTGACATTGGTGCCTGCACAGTTTCTTACATCTTCTCACTCCTCCTCTGGGGGCAAAAAGAGGCTGCTGTGGGGTTTTTTCTCCTAAATATGATTCCCAGAGGCATCATGACCATCCCTGATGGGCTCAGCCTTGGTCAGTGGTGTATCTGGCCTTGAGCTGGCTGGTGTTTGCTCTGTGGGGCCTGCGGAGAGAGTCTGGCTGCTTCTTGTAGAAACTGCCCCTGCAGCCCCCTCCTCTTATAGAACCCAGCCGTGCAAAACTGCAACATATATTTAGGCTCTCTTCATGCAGAAACTGTATTTCACAACATCCTTGTCATTCATTTCTTTATGCCTTTTCTGTTTCAAACATATTCTCTTTAGCAATGGGAAAAGGACTGTAGGCAGTATTTAAGATTCAGTCACCCATAAAATGGATTTTAAAAGAGGCATGGCCATCTATATTTTCTTTATTTCTTTCCTAATAATTCAGAGCACTGTGTAATGCTCGTATTCCCACTGAATTAATTCTTTCAGAAAACTATCCACATTGACTAAGATTTTATTCCCTGAATGATAAAAACTTGATTAAGCCCATATTTTTACATACACTTAGGGATTTCTTTTCTGTTAAGCTTTTCCTATCTTGTGGTTATTATTTTACACCCAAACACGGATTTCTGCAGTTCTTTTGCAGCCAGATTTACTTTTGACTATTGTGAGTAACATTGCAGAACTTTTTGTGGAAAGGCCTTTTCCAAATCATTCATAAGTGGATTGAATATCTCAGATTCCAATACTGAGCTAGTTGGGGCTTTCTAGGTAACTTTGCTCCAAATATTCCTAACTTCCCCCTTTATACTCTAACCAATTACAAGGTTGGAAGCCCAGGAACTGTTGTTTTATACACAGAAGAACAGTTCTTGTCCCCAAAACTATACAGGTTTTCCCAAATCCATAATTAAGTGTTGGCTGTACAGAATTAAAAAAAAAGGCAAACAGTTACATTCAAAAATCATAAAGAAAGGATAGCAGACTGGATGGGTGACAAATTGTGGAGAATACTAAAGAAAGTATGAAGTGTGAGTACAAAAAGCAGCAGAGCAAGCTAAAATATGATCCTACTGTTTGTTCTTAGGCAAATGTCCCACAAGTTTTAGTGGATCTGTGTACATCATGAACCCAGAAAAAAACTCAGGAAGAGCAAAACCAAAAACTGGTCAGAAGGTTGGAAGGAAAAATAATGTGACACAGCATTCCAATGTGTTTATGGAGAGACCACACACACACACAAACCCTTACCATGGGTATGGTTCATTCCTCTGACAATAAAGCACAAAGTGGAAATTTCCACTGCAAGTTACAGCACATTTCCACCCTTTAACCCTACACATACTGAAGTTTTGCAATTCTTTATGGTAGTTCAAATCTATAACCTTTACTTTACTACAGATAACTAATCTGTTTTTAGAAATCTAATAATCTAATCTAATCTAAAGTAATAAAATCTTTCTTGTTTAATAAAAATGCTTTTTTTTACAGTTCTAGTGAGAAATTCATAGATAGAATAATTTGAATGATGAACAGCGATCAAAATCATAAATAAATTTAAATAATTATATATAGGTCATTTAATAGATGAAATTGGTAGTTACAGGTATTGAAAATATGAGCATTTTTATATTTATAGTTTAAATATTTAATAGTTATTAATATGTAAATTTTTTTGCTTTATTCACAGCAAATAATTTCCATTCTGAGCATGCTGGTTAGCAGAACACCTTGTGAACAGAAGCCAGCTCCATTGCTATGTTTGGGCAGAGCTTTTTAAGCCTGTGCAGGTCAGTATTGCTACCTAAATGCATGTCTATGAGCCTAAATGTGTTTTTGGGAACCCCTGAATAAGATCCTTTTATTTTATCCTAAAAGGGCTATTATTTAAAGCAGATAGTATTAAAAGAACTTAGATAGGCACAAAAGAGGTAAGAAGAAATAATCAGGAAGAAAAAAAGAATAGAAAATATTTCTAGGATAATTTTTTTTGAGACAGAAGAAGACTTTGAGACAGAAGAAGAGGACAGGAGGGAAGGGCAGGGAAAGGGACAGAAGAGGAACTAAAGGTGTATTGGAGTCTAAGAAGGAAGAAAAGAATTATATATGGCTTGGACATATGAGATAAGAAAAGGAAGGAGTACTTGTTTTCCATATATGATGGACAAATGATAAAACTTCCCATGATTCCTTCACCTTTGTTTGTTTTATTCACAACTATTTCCCTAAGAAAACTTCCTGGCCAGCTAAGCTTACCTCCCACCCCATTTTGAAAAGCAGTTTTGACTGTGTCGGCACTGCAGCTTCTCTTGCTGCCTTCCTTTGCTGTGCTGCGTGGACACAAAGCACAGTAAGGGAGACAGGAGAAGGTGGCAAGAGCCTTACTGTTCCCTGACAAGAGTCTTTATTCATGGGAGTCTGATAGAAGGATTATTTCTGTTCAGATCTGAGGTATGAATGCTTAATAAAGATTTATAAGCCGCATGGTCCTCAGATATAACCAACATGTCTTCCTTTTATCTGAGCACTAGTGATTACATCTGTGCCCAGTGTTATATATTCAGCACTTATTATTTGAAAACATCTTCAGCTTTTCTGGTTTTGTGCAAACTTGGAGATTTATATTTCTTCTTACTAGCCTCACATATTTAAACCATTCATTGTTGCTTCTACTCCTTTAGAATTCCAGTTTTCTTCCTAGTTTCTGTTGCCTATCTTTACAGTTGCACTGTGCATCACCTACTGCAACATCTTTTTCTTGAGCTGATCCTTTAAAAATGCTGTCACTGAAAACCATGCTCTTGTCCCTCTATTTGACCATAGTCTTTCCACCTTTGTA
Source organism: Hypotaenidia okinawae (assembly GCA_027925045.1). Lineage (NCBI taxonomy): Eukaryota > Metazoa > Chordata > Aves > Gruiformes > Rallidae > Hypotaenidia > Hypotaenidia okinawae. The sequence goes on along the minus strand of BSDF01000005.1, from coordinate 16,732,963 downwards.
AACTTCCCATCTTTCATCTCAAGCTTCTTGTTCTTCGTAACTTCTTATACTTCATCTTTTTTTCTAGCATTTCTCCATATGAGGAACAACTTCCAGGCACAAGGAATTCTATGACCAATGTATTTGCCTCTCAAATCTTGCAAACTCTGACCCTCAGCAGATTGTTCCTGTCCTTTTTGGGGTACTGAGGGTAAGGGGTCTGTGTATTGTTACTATCAGTTTACAATAGAGTTGCAAGCCTGTGTTACTATTTGCAGCTTATTAGCTGTCAAATGCCATAATACCAAAATTGGTCTCCAAGGCTATGAATGGAATCTGACTTATTATCTTTCCCATGTCCAGCAGTTGGAAGTATGATTTTCATTAGAAGTTGTAATTTATATGTTGTAAGATAAGAAAGTGTCCATTGTGATAATGTAGTTTGATATAGAGCTTCATGACTGGCTGTATGTCCATTTCATTAAGTGACCCCTTTCCGTATCAGTGACACATCTTTATTATAGTTTACCATTCCTCCAAATTCCGTCATCTACAGGATCTGGCAATAATAATTTTATCTTTTCTTCCAGATAGCTGCTAATAGCAGCAGACAGCCATTGGGGAAACATACTGTCTCATTCATTTTAAACATTGTAACATTGAAATTAAACAGTTTCTATTCTTTTCAGTACTCCTAGTTTTGTGTTAGGCAAAATGCTGCACAGAACAGGGTCAGTTGTCAAATAGAAGTGTCAGAAATGGTACTCCAGTCACGGAGTGTTAGCAAAAAAATGGTCAGTTGGATTGTCAGGCTCTATTTTAATTACGTTTCTATTGACAGGCCATATTTTTAGTATCTTTTAAAAAGTCCATATAAATCAAGCTGTATCAGTGATTGATTCTGTTAGATTTTTGCTACATAAATAGGTAATTATGTGGGGTGCTTACCTTCTAAGTACATCTTCAACATTAGCTTCATTTCTGATTTTCTGGAAATTCTCCAGTGTTACAATGGTTACTGAAAATCAAGAGTTACGGTTCAGATAACTCTGAACATTCTAGCTCTTTAAAATTTTTAAATGCAAATTACATTGACCTTCTGATTTATTTTTTTTTTGCTAGTATTTATATGATATCCTTGTTTAGTTTTCTCATGGAAATTCTATAAATATCTTTCTGCTTTTTCCTCTGTAGACACAGACCAGAAGTATTAACAGTATGCTTCTGTTTGCTAACATTCAAATGTATCTATGTGGCCATGACCTACATCCAATGATAGGAACATATTCATTGCTCCTAATATATGGAGAAATCTTGTTATTTTCCTGATTGCTGTGGACCACAGATTTCTCCTTAGAGGTGTTGATTTTTTAGCAGTTTTCTAAGGTTTCCAGATTTTAGTTTATTTTGCTTTTGGGCAGTTCCCTGCTTCTTCCATTTGTGTATGTATTTTTGTATATAGATACAGACATACATATGATCCTTGCTGCTGTCATTTCATAGAATTGGAATTACAGAACAGCTTGGGTTGGAAGGGACCTCAGAGATTACCTAGTTCCAGCCTAGATGTCCAGTGGTGGGGACTACCTCCACTAGACCACAGTGCGCAAAGGCCCATCCAACCTGGCCTTGAACCCTGCCATGGAGGGGACAGCCTCAGCTTCTCTGTGCAACCTGTGCCAGGGCCTCACCACCCTCACAGGGAAGAGTTTCTTCCTAATATCTTCTAATAGCTAATCCAGATCTACAGTCTTGTATCTTTAACGCATTAAACCTTGTTCTATCATCACACTCCCTGATAAACAATCCCCCTCTGTCTTTTCTCTAGGGCCCTTTAGGTAGTGGAAGACTGCTAGAACACCTCTCTGGAGCCTCTTCTTCTCAGGTTGAAGAAGCCCAACTCTTTCAGTCTGTCTTCACAGGAGAGGTCCTCCAGCCCTCTGGTCATTTTCATGGCTTCTTCTGGACTTGCTCCAACATGCACACGTCTTTCTTGTACTGGGGATCCCAGAGTTGGATGCAGTAGTATAGGTGGGGTCTCACAGGATTAAAATAGAGGGGCAGAATCACCTTTGGTCATGCTGGTTTTGATGCAGCCCAGGTTATGGTTGGCTTTCTGGGATGCTAGTGTGCATTGCTGGCTCATGTTGAGCTTTACATTAATCTACACCCCAAATCCTTTTTCTCAGGGCTGCTGTCAATCTATTGTCCACTCAGAAAGTACCTTCATGGTTCAGATTTTTCTTAATATCCTTAAAATTTTTCTCTAACATTCACATTTTCCTCCCAGATGCTGTTTCACTGACTTTTAGCAATACAAAATCAGCCTTTTTAAAATGCCCATAGATGTATAAATACATGCACTTATATTTGCAGCTTCATTTTTTTTCTGTTTGCCTATGAAAATCTGCTCAATTTAGAGCTCTTTACCACTTAACTGCTGTTACTTTTTCCTTCAGAGTCTAGGTCTTTTTTATGAAGAAAACTGCAAACTTGTGCAGTTTCTTCTGAGTTACAAAATTTTTACTGAAAACTATTATTAACAATGATTGTTATCACTGCTTCATTAGTGATGCTTAGAAATTAAAAAGTTGGAAAATTAAACCTGAATACATCCTGTTCGCAGAAGGAGTGGGTATACTCCATTTCCTGTATTTAGACTTCATTACATCATTTATATGTTTCTCAGGCTGCAGTCACCTGTGATAATACAGCTTCCAAGCCAACAGATCAAGGACTGATTCTTGTGGCAATGATCATTGCATTCACTAGTGTGATAGGCACCAAGCCCCACATAGTATGTTGCTTTGTTTTTTCTTTAGGACATTTATTTGTATGGATTCAATTTCTCAGTGACTTGGAGACGAGTAATGCCATTTTTGGCATAGACTGAGCCTCTCCTTCCATTTTTGCGAGACTGAGTGTGAAGTGGAAAGTTACAGGTATGCCTGAGAGTAAACCTTCCAAGTTACAGACTGAGGTCAGGCAAACTGTGAGCAGTATCCTAAGAGTTCTTTCAAATGAGAGCAAACAAAGCCTCAGACCTTGTAAAATATTTAAAGCTGTGTGAAACTCAGCAGTTTTTGTTGGCAAGAGTTCTGACTTTGTTCTGGCTGAAGTTTGCATAAGGTTTGCATACACTGAGAATTCAAACAAAAATGTAAGGGGAAACAGCTAAAAGCACCATGTGTTTGATAGAAACCTCAAAGCAAATATTCTTGATGACCTTCACTAAAAACCTGATTTTGGTGTGAAAATTATTCAAACTTTGGACGAGTTTTGTCAGAAAGTTTAGAGTTGTGTTTTTCCTGTCACAGACATAAGGTCAAAATTCAAATTGTAAGGAAAACAGATGAATCCTATTGAATGGTATTAATCTAGAAAATATGACAGCTCTGAAAATATTGTTGTCTTTTCCTTCAAAACCTGATACTCTGTGTTTACCCTCATAGTAACATCCTGGGGATTCTTCAATCCCATACCAGCTCATATTTGATCTGTAGGAAACAGTATTACAGAATTAAGTTCTTCTAAGAGTGAATACATCTGGCTGTGCAAAAGAATAGAGAAGGTAACAACAGCTTCCTGTGAATTCTCACTGCAACATCTTTAAATTGGTGAAGAGGTTAAGTTGAAGTATGTATCTTTACATTTAAATCCAAAGAGTTTAATTTATTACAGTAAATGTGGTGCATACAAGATCATAGAATTCAGCAGTCTCTGAGACAGAGACCTCAAGCTGACCCATGTACAACAGAAGGAATGCAAAGATGTAATTTTTAAATGAGGCAAAAATATACTAATATACAAAGAGAAGTTTTTTCCAGTTTTTGTTCCAGTTTTTGTCATGTGCTTTCTTGCATTCACAAATACAGATTGACATTTGCTGGGGATGAAACAATGTGGAAAATCTGGAGGCATATATTGCATGCATCTTCTTTCTACATATACTAAAACATATTGTTATGATTCAGCCTTCTTTGGATTTAGATAACCAAAACTTTAAAAAAAGCTATGTGCTTCAGAATGTCAAAATAATCATCATTATCATACCCATAATGGCTGTTCTAGGAGCAATGCAGAATACCTACCCTGCCTGTTCCAGTTGATGTCACAGTCAAAATTGCCCCTGACTTCAGTGGGAGCATAATATATATCTTTAAACTAAATAATATTATATTGGCATCTTTCAGCACAAATTTCCACTGCTCAGAATTTTTATAACATTCCTCTCCACGCAGTTGGAGCAAATAATCATCAGATACAAAATCTACTGCTTACTTATCTGAAGTTTTCTACCACTAGAATATTCTCTACCACTAGAATGTTCTCTACCACTAGAATGTTCTTTACTACACTACTTATCTGAATGCTCCCTACCACTAGAAGAAAACTTTTTAAGGAATTTGTGTAGCAGTTAACTTTGGTGGTATTTGAGTGGTTGTGATGCCTTTTTTCAGGTTAGAGGACTCCGGATGCTGGAGTGGGGGTTACCAATCATTTTTGGGTTTTAAAAATACATTTTTGTTAAAGCTGTTTGGAAAAGCTCCAGTGTAGTGATGTGGTAGCAAAATGTCCCTCACAGCATAGCAGATAAATTGGTCATTATTAAAAATGTTTTAATGTAAATTAGTAAAATGTCCATAAATCAGATATTTAAAAAGCATTCCATTTATAAAACACTGCATCCTCAAATACCTGAAGGAAAACTGGGTGTGAAGGCCAGGATGTTTTTCATACAAGAGCATGCTACTTCTTAATGTCACCTGAAAGATGTATGACACTGTGTTTCACTGAAGCCTAGAAATAATTTGTCCTTTCTGGAAAATGCTAACATTAAAACAAAACAGTTTCTGTCATTGAACAGTTAAAAACACTAGTCAGCTTCTCACTTAAATCATGATTTTCCTGTCCAGTGTACATTCTCTAACATCTGGACTTTGTAATTTTTAAAAGATATATGTGGAAGCTAAAATAAAACCTGATGAAAAGAATACTGTGAAAACTGATCTTTCTGTAAAGACAGAAGTTTACAGCTGTGTAGCAGATTGTTACTTGATTTTAAACATAATTTTCAGATTTTAAGTGACAATCAGAGTAAATTATTATAATTAGAAAGCCTATTAGGAATCCTATAATAATTAGAAGAGAGTCTAATTTTTGTAAGGGTCTAAGTAATTTATAAAGGAAATGTTCTATATCAAACTTTATAATTTGTAAGACTTTCTAAAACAAAATTTTTATGAGTCGTGGATGTAACTATTTAAATGTCTATGTTATAGTTGCTTAAAAATTAATACATCGTACTGGTATGTTTATATTGAAAGATTTAATCTCTTAGTGAGAAAAAAACTGCAAAAGTTACAGAAGCATGAGTAATTTATAAATAAGCATTTTGATGTTCAATAAAATAAAACTTGCTTCTTGCAAGAAACTTGTCTCTTTAAACAACAGACAAGTAGCATTAGTAGTTGCATGTCATTTTAGAAAGTCATGAACTAAAAGTTTGAAGTTTTCAGGAAAAAAATACTTAAAAACCATAAGCATCCCATATTTTTTTACAGCATTTTCAGGTGAAAAGTCAGTGTAATGGCACAATATTCAATGTGCTAAATTTCAGGTGGTATCTGAAGGTGCTCAATTAGGAGGTATGTACTTAAAAACTGTGATTCTGCTACAGGGTTGGGTTAATTTCTTATTCTTGTAGCTTCTTACTTAACATTACTTATTAGGAATTGTTCTTACACATATCAAGTGATGGTTGTCTTGTGAATAGTGGCCGTATACTATCTACTTTTCTCCTTCCTGAGCCCTAAACGACAAAGGCAGTGAGGAATTTTTTTACAAAACCATGTTGAGATTTCTGTGCTTATAATAATTATTCTCCCTTAACTTCTCCATAAATATGAGCTGATCTTCACACATTCTTCTTGCTTCTGGTGCTCAGGTGTGCCCTCTCACCGTATCTATTTGTGATTCAGAAGTTCTAGTAACCATGATAGCATCCTGAAGTCTATTGTTTCCCCTACTATAATTCTCATGTCTGCTGCTCAATGACCTAAGACTTCCCAAAGTCGGGGCTCTGGGTTACGTGCCCATTGTCCTCCCTTTGTTTAATTTTCTACATTGTGATGGCTGCCCGAATTCTTTTAACTTTTTCTGCTTTCTACTCTTCCAGCCTATCTGAAACCACCCTTTCTTCTATCCAGAGTACTGAAGTCCCTCTACTTTTCTTTCTCTGACATCAGTGGATGGTTTGTTTCCCATACTGCTTAAACCGATTTAAGCTGTTTTTAAAATTTAAAGTCATCTTTCTGCTCATTTATGTATGTGGATAAGTACAGGTAGATTGTTCCAAATAGTTAAGCTGAGTATTCTTCATGTACAATTGGGAAAGAAGAACCTGACTTTCATCTAAGCAGAGATCAAACTGTTCAAATGTGATTCTAGTCTGAGTGGAACCTTTAATTAAATACTTTAAACCCCCTAAATATAGAGCTGCTATTTTAAATTGTATTGACAACGAAAATTACTTCACAACTATTATTTGAGCCAAAAGTGTGCTTTGAAGCTTGTGCAAAGGACAAACTGTATGAAATAAAAACTGAACATCCTTCTGACAGCTGCCAGTGTTATCCATGAGCTGAACTTGAAACTTCTGACATAAGTGCACTGGAAGTTGTTGTGGTTTAACCCGGCAGGCAGCTAAAACAAACCCACAGCCCAATGCTCACTGTCCCCTGCCAGTAGGACAGGAGAAGAGAAACAAAAAGAAAAAGAAGGTAAAACTTACAGGTTAAGATAAAGTTAGTTTAATGGAACAAGATGGAAAAGAAAGACAATAACTTTATTAATGATGATGGTGATGGAATATACAAAAATAATAGTACAATTGCTCACCACACAGAACCAATGCCCAGCTAGTTTCTGAGCCATGCTGCCTCCCAGTCCACCCCTAGTTATATATTGAGCATGTCATATCGTATTGGACATCCCATTGGACAGTTTGGGTCCATTGTCCTGGCTGTGTCCACTCCCACCTTCTTGGACACCTCACAACTCCACATTAACAGGCCAGGATGAGAAGCTGGCAGGTTCTTGACTACTTAGCAACAATTAAAGCATTAGTGTGTTATCAACACGATTTTCATTCTAATTCCAAACCACAGCACTAACCAGCTGCTAGGAAGAAAATGATCCCAGCTGAAACTAGGACTGAAGTGGAGGAGCATATCTAAGGATTGAAAGATTGAAGAGTATCTGTTTATCTAGATGTGCTTTATGAATATTTTACAGGGAAACAATTAAAACCTATGCAGTTAATTTTTCATATGTGCTACAGCTTATTAATATACAGTATTATTTTTATAACTGATTTCCCTTTGTAGTACAACTTGCACACGTTGACCTTGAAAGCTTAGACGTAAACATTACTTCAAAATTAAGAAAACTAAAGCAATTCTTTTAAAATGTCTATGAAACAGAGCAAAGAGTTAAACTGAATTTCTCAAAACTGTTGTAAACTCCAAACCTAGTATATCTGAAGCCCTTTAGAAGCATTACATGTATATGCTTAGCTACATTACATGTAAAGGGAGGTCATACTCTTCATCTAATTTGGAAGAAAGTCCTTATGATGGGAATGCAGTAGGACCTGACACTCTCAGACAGGTTTTAACCAATTAGTTGTGATTTTAAGAGATGGTACTGCCAAACTGGACTGAACCAGATGCAGCATACTTCTGGTGCAAATACTGACAGCAATAGTGAATATGTAACTGTGTGAATATTCCACTCCACTTATAGTAGATTAAATTAAAGAGCAGAGAGGAACTATCCAAGCTAACAAATACAACTTAACTTTTTAATTTTAAATATAAAATACAACAAGCTGTAGAAGATCAAGGCAAACAACTACATCACATTGTGGCACTAGATTTTTAGAAAGCAAATTTTTGGAAGACCTTTTCTTATTTTTTGTACGTGAATGTGATGATGTAAATCTTCCTTTATTTTGGATTTTTTCCTGTAAAAGGGATATAATGATTCTTGCTTCTTAATATCCTTTAATTTCAGAATGCCTCTTGAGATAACTCAGGTAAATTAAAGAAAAGGAATAAAAAGCCTTAAAAAAGTGTTGAAGTCAAGTCACAGCCCTGAAAAATTAAAGTAGAAAAAAATGCATTTAACAGTAATGTATAAAGAAGACATTTAGAAAGTAAATATGCATGTACATGACTACCTTTGAACTTTCTACATATGTGAATTTATATGGGTATTATAGAATCATAGAATGCTTTGGATGGGAAGGGACCTCAAAGATCGTCTAGTCCCACCCCTCTGTCATGGGCAGGGACACCCTCACTAGACCACTTGTCCCAAATCCCCGTCCAATCTGGCCTTTAATGCCTCCAGGTATGGGGCTTCCACAAGCTCTCTGGGGACCCTGTTCCAGTGCCTCACCACCCTCATAGTAAAGAACAAAACTAGAAGCTCAGTTATTAACTGGATAAACTGCCATGACTTCACTAATTTCCAGGAGAATTCTCCTAGCAACACACAGCATATGTGAGATATAAAAACTTGAAAATTTAGCTGGATTTAAAAAAAACTGCAAACCATTACTGTCTGCCTTGCACATTGTAACAGAATACAAGAGATACTCTATAGAAACTTTGTTTTAAAATTCTAAACTAGTATTATGGATTAGACATAAAAAAATTAGATTTCTGTGCCATCAATCAGGATCTCAAGGTTTGTCATTTTATGAAACTTTTTAACCAGTTAGAGATGTTAACTTTTTTCTTTATGTAACTATTCTTTATATTGCTTTTAGAGATAAACCCTGTTACAACTTAGTCACAAATGTTAGCAGAAAAGGAGAGATTCCTGACTGTCGTGGTTTTATCCTGCAGGCAGCTAAAAGAATAACAGAGCCCCTTGCTTATTCCCACCCACACATTGGGATGGTGAAAAGAATGGAAAAGAAAAAGGTAAAACTCATGGGATGAGACAAAGGCAGTTTATAGGACAGAAGAGGAAGATTATGTTGTTGGTTGCAGTTATCATTGTTATAAAAACCAAGAGAGGCACAGCACAGCTGTTCACCATCTGGAGCTGATGCTCAGCTACATCCTGAGCTGCACCTCTTCCTGGCTCACCCCCTGTTATATATGGAGGGTGATGTGATATTGTATGGCTATTGCGATATGGTTTGGGTCAACTGCCCTGGCTGTGACCCCTCCCAGCTTCTTGGCTTCTCATTCACGGGGCAGTATGCAACATTATTCTCAATCTAAATCCAAAACACAGCACTACACCAGCTGCTGGGAAGAAAATAAACTCTATCTCACCTGAAACTAGGACACTGAGCCACCTTTAAAGATTAACTAAGAAGTTCAAACTCTTAAGGAAAGCTGAAGTTTTAATATTAATTACTTTATATCATGTTAGATTTTGGCTTTACAAGTCAGTTATATTTGCTGTAATTCAGTGAAAAACTGGAGCACATGCTTTGGTCTTATTCAAATAAATGAGATTTTAGTATGAACTTATGCTGTGCTTATAGATACAAACTTACTTAAAAGCTTTGTCATATAGGTATGATTTGTTGAACTAAAAATAAACCATCATGCTTTTTTGAATGTTTTCCAAGTTTTAATTTAAATTATATTTTTTCTGAATAAACATTTTCAAATTATTTTTATGATGCATTAAATTTACTAGCAGACTGTTAGCAATAGGAGTTAGAATCTGATGTATTTACTTGATGAATAACATCTTTCCTATACTTATTTTGCATATTTGAGAGGAAAAAGTCTGGCAAGGCTAGAGATATTTTTGTATGGATTAAGAGTACTGTATATTTATCAAAATGCACTGTACATTTGTATTTCCAAAATACCTGGTACAACTGATGCAAAATGATACATAATATAAACCTGTTGCATGCACAGTCAGAATATCATGTCTTTGCTTTATTAGGGGAAAAAAAAAGAGAACGCCCATAGGAGCATAAATATTTGGCAACTGAACTGCACTAATTAAATAATGTAGACTGTTCCTACCTTTCATTTTTGTGATGTCTACTCAGAAGGCATTTCATGAGGGCATTGAGAAACTTTATTTAGAGCTATGACTTTTTATTATGTTAATAAATCATGTAAACTTAATATATTTGAAGGTGAGAAGGGGGGTAATCCTCAAATACTTGCTCCTATAACATGTCCTGTATTAAGTTCTATTTCATTAACAAAGGTTTCTGATCCTGTAAACCCAAACCTGGTCTTAAAAACAGAATACAGTCGAAGTAAAACAGAAAAAAAACCCCTTCCATTTCACAATGAGGTTATAGTTTTAATTAAGAGTATTAAAATTGTCATTTATAAGATATCAGAGTATATTTTTGCAATAGCTTGTATAAATAAAGTATTTTGATTCATTTCACATTTGGCTGTGTGGCAGATGTGATTATTCTGCACTTGTCTGGAAAAAAACTTCAGAAAGTTGATATGGAGCCAAACTATGCATGGAGACAAGTAAATTGCCAATTGTAACATTTTTTGCCAGCAGCTTCCTTAGTCAAGCAAATCAAGTACCATTCTATCAGCACTAAAATCAGACAACTTGAGACTCTGCTGCCATTTTAAAACTTTCCTTAAGCAAAGACACTGTAGTGGAAAATCCCCAGCTCAGAGGTGGGGATAGAGAAAAAGTAATCATTTACCTGTCACCATGTGTGCCTGTAACCAGCACCAGCTTCACAGGTGCTCCAGCCCCCATTATAAAATTCAAGTGTGGAAAGGATCAGAAATACATGAAACAGAAACTAATTGGAAATTAGACTGCTTTTCATAAAAACTCATACTTACAGCATAGCTACATGGTAGCCCTCAACAAAGTTTTGTTAATTTTTGTGCAAGGAGAGGAATGATAAGATTATTGTGTGTTCACCTTTCAGTCCCCTCTGGATGCAGTCTGGGGCCTCTAAAACAGTTGAGACATAGAGAAAAGAGTTTTGGACAAACATCACAGGGTAAGGTCAGGACACAACTGACCTCTGTGGTACATTGCTGTGACTGCATAGGCTAAACACTTAAAAGTCCCATCCTGTTAATGCATTGACACATTCAGAGTGTTCATGCTCTTCCTTTTCCCTTTCTCAGACCGCTTGTTAGGCTCAGGTGGTTGCCTTAACCTGTGCTTCACAGACTCAAAGAGCCAAAGGGCATGAAGCATTGCAATGCTACGCTGAAGCCAAGGGGTTTGCTTCATACACCATCCTACCACAGCATTACAGACTGTTCCCTGTTGAGGTTCAACAATGCCAAGTGTACAGTGCTGCACATAGGACATAACAGTCCCATGCAGCGCTACAGGCTTGGGTGAGACTGGCTGGAGAGCTGTCAGGCAGAGACGGACCTGGGGGTGTTTGTTGACTGCAGGCGGAATATGAGCCAGCAGTGTGCCCAGGCGGCCAGGAAGGCCAACAGCATCTTGGCTTGTATCAAAAATAGTGTGGCCAGTAGGTCTGGGGAGGTGATAGTTCCCCTGTACTCAGCATTGGTGAGGCTGCACCTCGAGTGCTGTGTCCAGTTCTGGGCTGCTCCCCATAAGGACAGAGAGAGTGAGCCCAGGGAAAACTGGTGAAGGGGCTGGAAGGAGCTGGGGGTGTTTAGCCTGGAGAATAGGAGGCTGAGGGAAGACCTCATCACCGCCTACAACTACCTGAGAGAGGTAAAGAGGTGGGGGATGGTCTCTTCCTCCAGGTGACAGGTCAAGGGGAAATGGCAAGAACCTGTGCCAGGGCAGGGTCAGATTAGATGTTAGGAGAAAATTTTTTACTGAAAGAGTCATTGGGGCCTGGAACAGGCTGCCCAGGGAGGGGTTGAGTCACCACCCCTGGATGTGTTTAAAAAAAGGGTAGATCAGGTACTTAGGGATATGGTTTAGCATAGGATGGGAATGGTTGGACTTGATGATTGTAAAGGTCTTTTCCAACCTTGTGATTCTGTGATTCTGTTTTGTTGCTCCATGCATGATGTAGGTACCTGCCTCATGTTCCCAAACATGTAGTTTCCAGGTCATGTTATACCTCAGGTCTGTTAGTCCCTACACTCTACTAAAAAGAAAAAAATATTAAACAAAATAGGATCCTTGAAATAATAATTATCATGGTCTCCATTATTTCCAGAGTTAGATTTAAAAATTTATTTTCTTAAGTGACATTTTGTCTCACTGGGTTTATTTTCACTGCAGAGTTCACTGTAAACATAATGTGAGTGTTGTCACTGCCATAAATCTATTCACCCAGAAATTCTATCTGTTCTTTCAACTCAGGGTCACTGTTTACTGTGGGGTGAACTAGGTAAGGACTCAAACCAACCCAACTCACGAGCAGCTGACACAACTGTTCTGTGGAAAAGTTACTGACTCATAACATCTAACATTGCTAAGACTTCCTAAGGGCACTATAGTTCACTATGAAGTATCGTGTTGATTTGGTTTGTTTGCTGTATTGCCTGGAATTCAGGGATTTGTTTCCAGAAAGGTAATTTCTTTACAAGAGGAAGGTTGTACTAGCACAAACACAGAACCTTAAGGCTTCCAGCAACAGTCACAGCCAAATTCAGATTTTGTAGTTGAAATTATTGGACTTGCCAGTCTTCTGCTCTGCTGGGCCACTAGAAATCACTGCCTCAGCACTGCCTCAGCAGTGAGAACTGTTATTTGCTTCTTAGCTGCATCAGTCCAAAAGCCACTGCATTAACACAGACCATCACTGATCAATTTTGCATTAATACATGAGATCTAGACTGTGGTCACTATGTTCAAATACCAATTGGTGGCTTACAACACAAGGCCTGGGCAGATAGAATGGGTTGTTAGCCATATCAAATAACTCTTTGTGCAGTTACCTACAGCACACTTACGGTAAGGCCATAAATGATTTTATCTTGTTGTGAAGCACTATAATGACAATTAAGTCAGATGTTTTATGGAACAGCTATTTCATGAATGGTTCAGCCATCATTGTATCAGGAAGGGGCCAAACTGAAGGTGGAGATATTCTTGTCGGCTGTTTTGTTCATTGATTTGGACCCTGAGGTAGATGAGTTTATCATAAGGTCATTCTTTTAATAACCCTTAATAAGACAGACATGGTGATTGATGGTTTCAAAATATGGCCCCTATTAGCTGCATGAATTTGCACACTTAGAATTGTAGAACCATAGAACTTTATAGGTTGGAAAGGACCTATAAAAATCTATTTGATTGCTATCCTGAAGATGTTATGAGAACTAAAGTACGGTTGGGATTTATGCTTGTGACATTTCAAGTTTTCCATACACACTGATACAGTTAGGATAAATCCATTAGAAAATCAAAGTCACTAAGTCTGTAGTGAGCTTTCCAGATAAACCTGTCACATCGTGTATTATGTAAGTTCATTGTAAAAAAAAAAAAAGCACTACTAGTAAGGCTTGTTATCCTAAGATGCAGTTAGCCATTTTTTAAGTGACTAGTCATATGACAGTTCCTTCACATCTTCCCAGCACCTTTAGCCTTCATGATTGGAATAACTACTTAGTAAGTTAATGTCACAGTTTAAATAAGTGAACACAACAGAGGCTTCACACTTTTGCTTTCACTTTTTCTTATGTGTGTTATGTAGTAGATCCTATAATCAATGAGAAGCCTGTTATTTTGTCAGAAGCAAAAGTTTCCCAAGTTTCCTAGGCACAACCCACAGAAATGCCCTATATAAAAAGAAGCCATACAGAAATCGAATAAAAAAAGACGGGCTTTCAAAAACACCTTAAAAGATCATTTAATTCCAAGACTCTGCCATGGACAGGGACAACCTTTACTAGCCCAAGCTGTCTAAAGCCTCATCCAACCTGGCCTCAAACACTGCCAGGGAGGGGGCAGCCACAGCTTCTTGGGGCAACCTGTGCCTGTGACTCACCAAACATACAGTGAAGAATTCCCAAAATCTAATCCAAAACTACCCTCTTCTAGTTTGAACCTTGCTTTGTCATCACATTCCCTGATAAAGTCCTCCCCATTTTTCCTGTAGGCCCATTTTAGATACTGGAAGGCTGCTATAACATATCCCTGGGGCCTTCTCTTCTCGAGGCTGAAGAAGCCCGACTCTCTCAGCCTGTCTTCACAGTAGAGGTGCTCCAGCACTCCGATCATCTTCATGGCCCTCCTCTAGGCTTGCTGCAACAGGTACGTTTTTCTTTTACTGGGGACCCAAGAGCTATCCAGTACTTCAGGTGGGGTCCCACAAGAGCAGAGCAGAGGAGCAGAATCACCTCTGGTCATGCAGGTTTTGATGCAGCCCAGAATACAGTTGGCTTTCTGGGCTGCGAGGGTGCATTGCTGGCTCATGTTGAGCTCCAAGTCCTTCTCCTCAGGGCTGCTGTCAATCCATTCTCCACCCAGCCTGTAGTTGTACTTGGGATTGTGCCAACTGACAGGCAGGACCTTCCTCTTGGCCTTATTGAACTTCATCCAGATTACACAGGACTACCTCTCAAGCCTTTCAAGGTCCCTCCGGATGTCTTCCCTTCCTCTTAGCATCTGTTCCCTCCCTATGTGTGAACCACACCACAGAGCTTGGTGTCATTGGTAAATTTGCTGAGGGTGCACTCAGTCCCACCATCCACATCTGACAAAGATATTAAACATTGTCAGCCCCAGTATCAACCCCTGCAGTCAGTGGTCTTGATTCAGACATAGAGACATGCAAGGGATGGGCATCTACAGCCTTCATTTCACCGCAGTGAAAAAGTAACAAAATGCAGGAAAAGTCTTCAAAGATCACATAGAGCAGTTTGCAGGATGCTAAGATTTCAGATTGGAGTGCCAAATCACATAACCTACCATAATGTCTTTAGCATGGCATGCACGTGAGAGGATCATAAACATATTCTAAATGCACAAAATAGGTCCAGTCAGATAAAACCAGTGTAATTACTTAAACTTTAATAATTTATTTAGGAATAATATTAAGTAGATAAAATTCATGACTTGCTACTGCAAATTCATTAATATGAATATTTATTTAGATGCTGTAATACATACTAGTCATTTGATATATATGCTGTCATTTGATATATATGCTGGCTTCACAAATAAGCATGAATAAGATAATATTTGGCACTTTCTAACCTTGCATAACAAACATAGTTTGAAACAACTGTGTGAATTAAATATAGTATTCCCTTTACTGAACAGAATTACTGGCTTCCCATAAAGAGTCACATGTTTCATGTTACAGGTTTTATATAATTCTGATATCACTTTAGAGCCTCTGTAGTAAAATTGTTTGGTTGGTTGGTTTTTTTAAAGGAAATATTTATATAAAATTTCTTCTATGAAAAACTGTCTTTCATATTGTAGAATTCTTTCTGGGATTTGGAGATAGGAAACTTAACATTTTGAGTGTCATGCCCTTCAGCAAAGTAACATTGCAATGAAATAATCAATTTCTCTTTGCACGAGGGCTATCTAAGCTTCCTAGCTTAATAAACGATTATCTCATAGGAAGGAAAATACACTTTTTCATCAGCTTCTGGAAAGCAATCCCTCACACCATTTTACAGCCACTTGATTCAGAAGGGTCAATACACTTCAAAAGCTTTGTAACCTAACTTTTCTGACTAGAAAAAATATTTACCTGTCTTTACAGGTTTGACCACTAAAACAGGTAGGTTAAACATGGGATTCCTTCAATTCTATAAAGACCATCCCATGGTCCATTACAAAGCATTATTTGTTCACGAACTCTTTGTTAACAGATTAGCTTTGTGTATGTGTTTGAACAAGAACAACTGTCATAGGACTTTTACTGTGAATGAGTCCAGGGGGTATAATTTGTGTTGTGGCTTGTTATTTTTAATCATATAAATGCAGATTTTTCACTGTTTGAGGTAGCACAATTACCCCATTGTTCCTAGTAATGTATATTCTGTTACTACATAGTTGTATCAACAGTCTTGTGTTTCCTTGTTGTGCTGGTTTTGACTGGGGTAAAGCTGATTTTCTCCATAGTGGCTGGTATGAGGGTATGTTTTGGATTTGTCCTGAAAACAGCATTGATAAGGCGGAGGTGTTTTTGTTCCTGCTGAGCAGTGCTCACACAGAGCCAAGGCCTTTTCTGCTCCTCACACCAACCCCACCAGCGAGTAGATCTGGGTGGGCACAAGAAGATGGGAGGGGACACAGCTGGGACAGCTGACCCCAACTGACCCAAGAGATATCCCTTACTGTATGGTGTCATGCCCAGCAATAATTACGTAGAAGGCTGTGGGGGAGGTTGCTGCTCAGGGATTGTCTGGGCATCAGTCAAATGGTGATAAGTAACTGTTTTCCTTTGCACCACTTGTCTTTCTTGGATTTTATTTCTCTTGCTCTCTGTTATTTTCATTTTCATTAAATAATTGTATTTTAAATGTTCATTAGTAGCAATATTAAGATAAATATTAATAATATCATTAATTCTAAACTGCTTTTATCTCAATCCTCGAGTTTTCTCCCTTTTACCCTTCAGTTTTCTTTCCCCCATCCTGATGGGGTAGGGTGCGGGGGGCAGTGAGCAGCTGTGTGGTACTTAGTTGCAGTTTCAAACTGCTTCCATTCAGCTCACTCTTGGGAAGAAAATTTAAGAAATTATCATTATGTTATCCTGAAATATCCTTTTTCAATATTGAAAGTGATGTAAAGAGAAACATTGCTTAAAATCGCTAGTTTTCTACCATTGTATAGAAATACAGTAACAATGCACCATTCTGGGTATAATAGGTTTGAAATAGCACTTGGAAGAGATGTTAAGGATCAAAAGAGGTTAATTAACTTCTGTCAAGAAAAATGGTTGAATGACTCAAAGTACATTTGTGCAGTTTCTGATTGCCATTTAGAAGTCAAATACTGCCAATCAATCAACCCACAATAGTCAAAGCTGCTCTACACTATTGTAAAGTAATTGGAATATCTTTGACTACATCAAAACTACTGTATTAGATCACTTTCAAGGACTGTCCCAGAGGTTTAAGGCTCTTCCAATTGCCTTAGGTACATGTACACTACACACTGCCTGAATATCTTTGGTTGCCATGTTTCATCCAGAAATTATTGCACCACCTCAGCAAAGCCTGTAAATACTTTACTTCATCCAACTTCATGTGTACATTTGAAATGTGATCCATCTTGCCAGTACATGGGCTTGTTCCTCATCTACCAAACTGATGTAGCAAGTAACAGAATTGCTGGCTCCTCTGAGAAATCAGCCTTCTATATTCTGCCTTCCTCCCAACCTTGTCTGTCATGGCAGCCCACAAATGGTAGGACACAGCATCATAAGAGAAAATCTCTGTTATCTAAGAACCCATACTTCATTTGGTGAGACCCAAAAAGCGCTGTTTTAAAGGAGAAAGGCTCTTTGTTTTCCTCCATCAATTGCTACCGCGAGAGCAGAAGAGAGCCCAAAAACATGTAAGAAAAGTCACAAAGAAAGAAAAAGGTCCACAGGCTTCTTCTTGGCTTCCTCCCTTATCCAGAATTCATGGGCCATCTCCATAATATGTCAACAGAGAAAAGACTTTAAAGACTGCCAAATCAGGTCTATGGAGTTTTCCATCATTCATTTCAGTCATCAGCAAGCCTTCACTCTACAACTGACTTTGTTTAGGAGAGATGCAGCTCCTAGGTTCCTTAAAGGACCACATAATCTCTCAGCATTGCATCACTGTCAATTCTTTTGTGCTGTGATTTGGTGAAATACAGGCCACTGAGGCACAGGCAATAGTCTCTCCAAGAAGGCAGCCTAAGTAACGGAGTTTATGTATGGAGTGAAAGGAAGACTCCAAGATGGTCTGGCCAACTGTTTATGAGTAAAAGACAACAGGTAAAGAAAGGAGTCTGGGCATGAGGAGAGGTAGAGGTCTGTTAATCTTACAAGCATCTATAGAGGCATCCATAGCAAATACAGATCCTGAAACCACTGGTCACAAAGCTGAAGTGTTACTTCTGAGAGCACCAAAGAGGATCAGTGATCTGGCTAGCAATATGAAAAGAAGGATGAAAGGATATTCCCAGAGCATCTCTGCCAGAGTTTTTATCCTTCCTCTAGTTTCACTGTCACACAGGCCATGGCTGTTTCCAGGCAATCTGGAAAACGGGATACTTTCATGTGTTTGGATAAACATGTAAGAGGATTTACACTATCATTCCTTAATTCTGTGTCGTTTTGGTAGAGATATGGTTGGCCTTTCAAATATAATTAATTGCCATATATTTAGACGTCATATAATGCATACACAGTATAGAGAGTACTGACCCCTGAGGAACACCACTTGTCATGCACCTTCACTTGGACATTGAGCCATTGATCACAATGTTTTGAGCACGACCGTTGAGCCAGATATCCACCAAGTGGTGGAATCTGTGTCTCTCCAATTTAGAGACAAAGATGTCATGCTATACAGTGTCAAATGCCTTGCACAAGTCCAGGAAGATGATGTCTGTCCACCATCTGTGTTACTCCATCATAGAAGGCCACTAGATTTGTTAAGTATGATTTGCCCTTAATGAACCCATGTTGGCTGTCATCAGTCACCTCCTTATTCTACCCACCTGGAGCACTGCATCCAGGTCTGTGGTCCTCAGTACAGGAAAGACCGAATTGTTTGAGCAAGTCTAGAGGAGGGACACAAAGATTATCAGGGGGCTGGACCTCCTTTCTTATGAAGACAGGCTGAGAGAATTGGGCTTCTTCAGCCTGGAGAAGGCTCCAGGGACACCTAATTATGGCCTAACAATACTTAAAGGGGTCCTGCAGGAAAATGGGAGATGGACTGTTCACCAGGGAGTGTAGTGATAGGACAAGAGGCAATAGCTTCAAGCTGAAAGAGGTAGGTTTAGATTAGGTGTTAGGAAGAAATTCTTTACTATGAGCGTGGTGAGGCCCTGGCACAGGTTCCCCAGAGAGGCTGTGGATACCCCCTCCCTGGCAGTGTTCAGGGCCAGGCTGGATGGGGCTTTGGGCAACCTGGTGTGGTGGAGGGTCTCCCTGCCCATGACAGGGGGGTTGGGACTAGATTATCTTTGAGGTCCCTTCCAACCAAAAGCATTCTAAGAATCTATGATTACTATGAGTATATATAGCTTTTTAAAGATTATATTTCTTTATGTATTTAAGTAATTAGTGGGATGAGAATCTAAACAGCCTTTTCAGTTTTTAGGACCTACATAACACATTCAACTCTACATCATTGAGACACTTTGAAAACTGTATTTCTACACGTATAGCCTCTTAGCTAGTTTGTTTGGTATTTTAACCAAATCTACTAGTCTGTTGTATGGGTAAACAAATCCTTTGCAAATTTATGAAGTCTCTGCTCAGTTTTTACTCATCTTTTTTATTTTCTGAGGTAATCTCCCAACACAAATCTGCTTGACATTCAGCAGAAGTTAATGTAATTGTATTAAGTAATAGATCTTGATTGAAGACTAAGACATCAAGAACTGTATTTTATAGGTTTTATTTTGTGAATTAACAACAAAATGAACAGCTCTGTTTAAGTTTAAGAAGTACAGTCTATTGATTTCTTTAAAAACTCTAGAGGAAAGATGCCTCATACATGCACATGGTGTACTGGGGTAGGCATAGTTTAATTTCCAATTCCTAAAAGTGAAATGCAAGGCAAATATAAGCCAGTTTATTATAAAATCAAATAAATGTGTCTGTATTCAAGTTCTACGGAGTTCCTGAGAAGAATATAACTCATGAAGGTTACTGTTTTGAATATCAATATATGTTTTCATCTTAGGTCTATGTTAGGCTTTCGTCTATCACCGCACTGTAGACACCAAGACTGAAGACTAGATATAGTCATAAATTCTGCAAAGAACAGTTGTAGACTAGTCAGCATTTCAGAATGTAAGGTCAGGATTTCAAAGGACCCTAACCCAGATAAGTGCTCATCTGTCAGTAGATTTCAAAGCATCTTGAATGCTTTATGGATTCCTAAAGGGAATATAAGTATGTCTTGAAAAGTAGAAACAGTAGGCCTCTTTGTAACAGTAGAAATAAGAGGAGTCTTGTTCCAGGCAGATTTGCAAACACAAAATATTTATTGTTCACCAGCAGAACTGCATGAGTATTGAATCTAATTATTTTAATGTTTTACTGGGGAGCTAAGAAGTTACTTGAAAATATCAAGGAGCTCTCCTGGCTACCCTTAGAAACATCCATATGAAAGCAGTTTGAAATTTTTTTAACACAACAAATAAATAAAACTAAATTCATGATGATACACAAAACTAAAATAAATCTTTCCTAGCCTTTCAGCACAAGGCCAACAGAGATTACAAAATACAAAAAAAACCCAACCCTGACTAAATATTTTCCCTGTGCTTATAAAAGCTCCTTAATTTGAACTGAAATAAATTATTTCAGAAAACAGCAGAGCCAGACAACCAGACAAAACCCTCAACTAAAAATTCAATAAACTTTTTGTTTCTTCTTCGGCTCCAACTAGGTTCTATGACAGAATCTCTGGTCTCCTGAGAGCAGCACTCTGCTGTTGTGCAGTGCTGAATGTTTTTCTGTGTTCCAGGTCCAGCTAGGATAAAGTTAATTTTCTTTCTCGTAGCTATGTAGTGTTGTGTGCACAAAGCTGTGTAGGCTCTATGCAATGCTATGAAGGTGCAATATACTTCCATTACACTGTAAGCCAAAACAACCTTTCCAGATTTACTCTTCTCCTTCCCCTTTTGATCTAGAGAGACATGTATTCAAATGACTTTAAAGCTAAAAATAAAATGTTAAAGACAAAAGATCCAGAATATACTTTTAAAAATCTCAGAATATTTGATGAGTCACTTCTTTTAAGGCAGTGGGAGCTGAGCTTCCCTGGCTTACACCAATTGGAAGAAAGATACAAGCTGTTCTAGTTTATTGCTTGTCTAGGAAATTGCCAAGTCTTTTTGCTTTTTCTTATGCTTTTGACTGCCCTGAAATTTGTATTAGGACAAAACCCATCTCATTTGTCTTCCTAGGCAATTCTTGCTCATGGGAAAGAAGATAGTGGTTGATGATATTACAGCATGGATGAAGTAGGCAGTTTTGAATAAGAATGCATTTGAAAGCAAATACTTCTCTTGCTATGGAATTGTTTTAGATCATTAACGTTGACAGAAATAGAAATATAGATACAGGTTTTATCTGTGTGAACTACCATACTCTAAAGATAACCAAGCAAATTCTAAGAAAGTGCATTTGTGTAATAAAACCAGTTTAACAGTAGCATAGATCTTTACTGTTGTTGCCCTCTCACTGGAGTATATTTGCAATACACTGCAACATTCTGTGTAGGTGCTCTTACAGCAGGTTCACAAAGACAGTGGTAGGCTATTGCCCTTGAAGAAAATGAAACTTGTACTGACCATCATAAAACAGCAACAACAGTGAATTTATTCTATATAAGAAATCCTAAACACAAAATACGCTGTTGAAAAGGTAGTCAGCAGAGAATATTTCTTTTTTTAAAAAGGACATTCTTCTATTGCTATGAAAACATTCTTATAGATGTCTCAAGAACAGAGACCACTGACGAGTGATGTTCCTCAGGTGTCAGTATTGGGAAGGGCACTGTTTAACATCTTTGTTGGAGGCACAGATGGTGGAACCAAGTGGACCCTCAGCAGGTTTACCAACGTCTACCAATGACACCAAACTGTGTAGTGTGGTTCACACATTGGGAGGAAAGGGAAGCCATCCAGAATGATGCCATCCAGAGGGACATTGACAGGCTGGAGAGATGGGCCAATGCAAACTGCATGAAGTTCAATAAGGCCAAGTGGAAAGTCCTGCATGTGGGTTGGCGTGATCCCAAGCACAACTACAGGCTGGACTGAGAATGGATTGAGGGCAGCTCTGAGGAGAAGAACTTGAGGTGTGGATTGATGTAAAGCTCAACATAAGCCAACAATGCACCCTTGCCAGCCCAGAAAGCCAACTGTCTCCTGGGCTGCATCAGAAACAGTGTGATCAGCAGGTCAAGGGAGGGGATTCTGCCCCTCTACTCTGATCTTGTGGGACTCTGCCTGGAGTACTGCATCCAACACTGGGGTCCCCTGTACAAGAAAGACATGGGGCTATTGGAGTGCGTTCAGAAGAGGCCATGAAGATGATCAGAGGGTTGGAGCACCTCTCTTATGAAGACAGGCTGAGGGAGTTGGGCTTGTTCAGCCTGGAGAAGAAAAGGTCCCAGGGAGACCTTATTGTAGCCTTGTGGTACCTAAAGGGGCCTACAGGAAAGCTGGAGAGGGACGGTTTACAAGGGCATGGAGTGATGTGTATATTAGGTATTAGCAGCTTCTTCCTTGTGACGGTGGTGAGGCCCTGACACAGGCTGCCCAGAGAAGCTGTGGCTTCTCCCTCCCTGTCAGTGTTCAAGGCCAGGTAGGATGGAGCTTTGGACAATGTGGTCTAGTGAAAAGTGTCCCTGCTCATGGCAGGTTCTTAGGACTAGATGGTCTTTGAGGTGAGTCCCTGCCAACCCAAACCTGACTTTGATTCTTTGAAGATGTAAAGTTCTACAGTTAATGAAACCAAAGGTTTGTTTGTTGAGCCTTTCATTTCTGATTTCCAGAACCCCTAAGGATGGTGGATGACCTGAAGAGAATGCTTTGTTTCTGAATACAGTTCTTGGCTGGTTTTGGCTTTAAAATGGTAGGTATCTAGACAGAATATTTAAATCTGAAGCTAGACTCTGTATAATAACAAAAGGCATGCTTTGTTTTATATTCTCATTTTCAAAGTATCATTATCCCATTTATCACTCTCATTCATCAGTAAAATTGCTAGTAAAATTGCTATTATATTGATGTGAGTCAGCTTTGCAAGTGTCACCTTGAATTTTGATAGGGTGTGGGATCTGGGAAGTGGTGATAAACAGCATAGTGTTTCAGAGATGGTCTGAGAGAGACACTTGTAGAATGAAAGCATTTCTGGAGTTCAGTTGACAAACAAACACCCCCCACTCCCCCCACATTCACTCAAGATAAAGGCTGCAGAGTTCAAATCACAAAAGCCGGGCAATGAAACCACAATGTTTCTATCAGCACCATAAAACTGATCTACACTTTCTGTTCCTGTTTCCCTGGCTAAATACATAGGCTCTTATCTCAGTATGCCCTATCTAGTAAATGCCACAACACACTTAATATAGCCACTTTTACTTACTGATCAAGCACAGATGTTGCTGTTTTTCTAACATGAACTCTACATTAAGGCTATGGTAAAACAGCTTCTACATTTACTATCTACACCATTTTGAAAGTGAAAGATGCTTAGGTAAATGAGATTGAAAATATGTAGTTTAAACTGCTCATATTTAAGCAGTTCAAATCAGTCAAAGTGCCTGTAGTGTACTAAGAGCATCGAGGAAGGAGCTATAGGAATTCTCACTCTGAAGCAGTTTAGATTTTTCTGAACTAAAGGAAGAGAATTATTTGCTTTTCATAGGAAAAAATAATTTTAATTAAAAATAAAAAAACCCCAACAAAGCAACAAACCATAGCTTGTCTAAAGACTTAAGGGTTGCACCCCTGGCCTTTAGTATAGTTCCATTTAGAAACCATCTGCAAAAGTCTCAAAAAACATTATCTGAACAAGAAAAGAAGACACAAACTTACTGCAAACAGTGTCATGGTGTCACTTTAAGACACATTCTGCAGAATATTAATTATTAAATGTAAGTGACCTGTTAAATTAGTGAAGTTTCTGCTACTCAAAAGCAACTTTACATGAAATTCAAAACTTTATGGAGAATTCAAATATTATCTAAATTACAGGAAAAAAATAGACTTACATGTGTGTTTGTAGCTCATTGTGCATCTGTATTTAATTAGAGGTCTGACAGTAATAAGGCCATTACTTATTCCAGAAGGAAAGACAGAGCAGTATAAACAGAGAAGGAAAACTCAGTGAAAGAAGAGTATATCAAGCAGACTAAGATACAAGCAGAGAACAGAGTACTTGTTAATAGTGAAGCAAATCTAGATATTCCTAACTAAAAGCACTGTCTTCTGTAATCAGTTTCAAGGACTTAAGCTTCTGCTTACTGCTAGACTTAGAATATATCCTTTCAGCTTCCGTTTTAAATGTTTCTTCATCGTTTTATATTCTTTTAGTTCCATTTCTGCACTAGCTCCTACAGAAATCTTCAAGGTGGTTGTTAACATGGCTTGAGGTCAGTACTCTCCTTCCCTGGAAAAGCAAACAAGACAACCCTCTCTGTCCCACTGAGCACAGGAGATTTTTCCCCCATTTCTCCTTCGATTTTCTTTCAATAATTACTGGAAGTAGGTTAATTAAAACCAAGCCTGTTGTACATAGCATTATGTAATGTTAACAAAGTCCTAGAGTAGCTATTACAGAAACACTGGAAAGTTGCCCAGGCATTGAATATAGCTAATTTTGTCATGGGATCTATAGCAGAGCATATGATACTGTAATAGTGACAATGCAGCACAGTGCCAGACAGTCTGATGTTTCCACTTCATCATGCTATGATGCATTTAACATAGTGTAAAGTAAATTAGTTGGATGAAGTATGTATTGAATAAGAAGTGACGAATGTATTTAAAATGTAGGTATGATTCTATAAATACTTTTCACTCAGTACAATTTAGAGTCTGGAATTAATTGCTTTTAAGTAAGCTCCATCTTATTTCTATCTGTTCATAAGTGACCTCATCTGTCTCACTTTGCAGATGTCTGAAAGAAAACCTTGGGAGTCTAGGCTCCGTCCACACTCCGTGGAGGGTGAGTGTCTGTCCAGAGGCAGTTCAGATCACAGGAATAAATCACTCTCTTTAAGGTACATCATAGGAGTAGAGTGATGAGGCTCTTAATTTAGATGCCTTACTTAAGTGCCTAAAATTAGATGGGTGTAATTTTAGGCAATAGTGCTTTGGATGCAGGGAACAGGGATGTGTTTTCCTTAAGCAACTACAATGCATTAACATCTCTCACAATATTTGTTAACAATTATTTTCTTGATTCCTGTTTGCCACACAGAAATGTCGGGAAAATTTTGCTAGGTTCCATATTAGATGCATTGTTGCATACACTCTATATACTCTAAAAATTTAGATCAAAGTATTTTTGTCTTCCAAATTATTCAGTGATTTAAAATAAAGATTCGAATTTTAGAGTTTAATCATAAAATTAGTCTCTGGGGTAAAATTTATTTAGTACATCTGTGTTTAGATTTATGATAAGGCCTTTATATGTTTTCAGATAAAGTTTTTCAAGACTTCAGTTAGTATTGCATCAAGTCCTGACTAAAAAATTTTGCTCTACAATACAAACAGAGCACATGTAGAATGAATTAAAAATTGGCTGATGTTGCTCAAAAAATAGCTGTCTTTGGGAAATGAGCAGTGACGTGTGGTTTTTTCTAGACATTGGACATGCGTCCAGAGGAGAGGACAAAGCTGTGAGAGGGCTGGAAGGAATGACCTTTGGGGAGCAGCTGAGGACTCTGGGTTTGTCTAACTGGGAGAGAAGGAGGTGCTTTTGAGGAGGGAAAATGGAGAGGAAGGGTTAATCTCTTCTCCCTGGAATCCAGTGACAGGATGCATGGGTATAGTTCAAAGCTGTGTCAAGCGATGTTCAGACTAGATATTAAAAGATATTTATTCACTGAAATGCCCGCAAGGAATGACATGTGAGGAGGGGCTGAGGACTCTGTGATTGTCTAATGTATAGAGAAAGAGATTGGGAGCAACGTCATGGCTTTCTGCAGCATTGTCAAGAGGGGAAGCAGAGTAGAAGGTGCTGGGCTATTTCTCTTGCACCCAGCGATAGGACACATGGGAATGGTTCAGAGCTGCACCAGGGGAGGTTCAGATGGGACATGAGGAAACATTTCCTTACCCAGAGGGTGTCACCCAGTGGAACATGCTTCTCAGAGAGATGCTCCATGCTCCAAGCCTGCCAGTGTGTGAGGCATCTGGACAATGCCCTTAACCACATGTTTAACCTTTGGTCAGCACGATGGACTAGGTGATCATTATCTCTTCCAACTGAAATAGTCCTATCCTATTCTATTCTATTTTAAGAATAAGAGGCAGAAAGCAATGGCAACAATGATTTTCCTGCTTTTATCAAGACAGGAAGTCAGCACGCAGCCAGAACACACACAGGACAACTCAACATCTGGGAAATGCTCTTGGCACTTCAACATAAATGTAACAGAACTGCTCAGGACACACTTTGTAAGCTTGCAGGTTATTTTACAAAGCATCATAAAACAAGCTAACAGGTGTTGCAGGATAAAGATGTGGTTTGATTTCTTTGCAAATTATGGATGACCACATACGGGTACAGATTATTTCATACTACATTATTTATATATTCCTAGCATGTGAAAGAGGAGGTGATTGGCAGAAGCAATTGAGATTATTGCCCTTTACTCAGCCCTTGTTAGACTGCAAGTAGAATATTGCATTCAGTTTGGGGCCCCTAGGTGCAAGAAAGACATTGACAGTACAAGCAAGACATTGATAAACTAGAGCAAGTTCAGCACAGGGCCATGAAGATGTGGGAGCACCTGTCCTGTGATGAGGGTATGAGGGAGCTGAGCCTGGTCAGCTTGGAGAAATAGCTTCATGGGGATCTTGTAGCAGTCTTCCAAAAGCTTAGAGGAGCTTATTAAGAAGACGGAGCCAGACCCTTTACTGAGGTGCCCAGCAAGAGACAAAAAACCCCACAATGGCCATTTACTGAAATGGGAGGGGGGAAGAGGGGGTCTTACTGAAAACAAAGAAAAAACTCAAGTTGTCCAGCAAAGCTGTGGAATCTCTGTTCATGGAGGTTTTCAACTGGATAAAGCTGTAAGCAATCTGGTATGATTTCAGTGTCCACCCTGCTTTAAGCAGGTATGATGGTTGAGCCCTGGCCAAAGGCCAGACGCCCACCAAAATCAGTCTGTTACTCCCCTTCTTAGTTGGACAGGGGAGAAAAAAACACAATTGGGCGGCTCAAGAGACAAACTCGTTAATGACGCGGGCAAAACAGACTCAACATAGAGAGCAGAAGAGAAAAGTTATCTAATTTATTACACCACGCTAAAGAGAAAACAGTGAAAAAAGAACCAGAGTCAGGAGTGCAACCAACAATCTTGAAACAAATGCAAACCAGGCAAACACTTTTTCCCCCACCACTCCCTCCTTAGCAGGCTTTAGTTAGAAGTTTGCTCCCTTCTTCCCTCACGGTCGCAGCCCAAGAGGGGCAGGGACTGGGGAAAATGGGGGTCTCGGTAACACCTTCCCCCCACCCCTCCATTCTAAAGCAGACTTCCCTTTCAGCCGTGATTTTGCTTCCCTTCTTCCCCTCTCCTGCTCGCAGCACAGGACAGGGAGGCAGGGACTAGGAGATGGGGGCTTCAGTGAGTCCCTTGCAAGATGGTTTCCTTCTCGGTCGGGATGGGGGCATCCATTCCACACAGCCTCCCCCTGCTGCACCGTAGGATCTCACCCACGAGAGACAGTCCTCCACGAACTTTCAACAGGGCAAATCTCTTCCTAACGGCCTTCATCTCTGCTCTGGCAGGCAGCAATAAATCACAGTGTCTCTCAGTCCCAGTCCTCCACGGGGCTATGATGCCTCCTCCAGCAAACCTGTTTGGCTCATCTCTGTAGGTCGCTTGTGCTGGCAGGGGCTCATCCCAATGTAAGTCACGGCATCTTCTCTATGTCTCCACCGGCTCCATCCAGCGTGGAGCCTCTCCACCGGGCAGGTCGGGTCTCTGCCTCCTCCATGGGTCCTTTCCTCCGGCTACTCCACGTGCTTCAGCTCGGGCTGCAGGGGCAAAATGGCGCCTGGGTACCTGGGCCCCTACTCCTCCCCCAGCCTTCCCGGCCTTTTGTCTGTTAACTGCTTACATTTATATGCAAATAGACATCCCAATGCCCTTAATGGGCCAAAATTGCATCCTTCCTGGCACTCCGTGTTCTGGTGGAGTCTTTCTCTCCTATATGTGATTCTCAGAGGCGCTATAAGCAGGCCTGCAGAGGATTCCAGCAGCCATTTTCTGCCAGACCTGGCCCTCTCTCAGTAGCCAACTATGCAAAACTGCAACAGCAGGAGAATGTACTAGATGATTTCCTGAGGTCTGAATCATTCTGTTATTCCATAATTATGACACACATTTTTTTAATGTGGAAAACCAAAAGAAATTTAAAAATCCAAGACAATGGTTAAAAAAATGAAAAACTTATATTGACATACATATAGTTACAGTTCTTTAATGCAAAATACGTATATAAATAGATTCATTAGTGCCTATGCTGCTTTCAGAAATAAGTTCACAGGAAGCACTGCACATACATATTCACACAGACATACATCTGTGGAAAATGTGCCCTTTTAATAAAGTGCATTCCCCCTAATCTTACATAGTACTACTAGTAACAATAAAATTTATTTTTTCAATCTCTTTCATTGTAGGACTTCAAAGTACTTCGAGGTTGATATAATAAACAGAATTAATTATGAACTGGCTGGAGCTTCTTAGTCTTTAATAATTTTGATGTGGCAGCTCTGGGGATAAAAAATAAACACCTTTGTCCTGAATGAGGAACATGCCTGAAAAGTCAGATGGTTTTCCTGAGCTGTTTGTTAGCAGAACACTGCAGGGACCCAAACTGTTAAAAATACTCTTGTTTTGCACTGCATGTTTGTCCTGGAATACTATAGTGGAAATTTAAGTAGCAACTTCCTGCCAAACATATCACTCTCTAGTTTCAAGTCTTCACCAAACTTTGTGCCTCCTCCTAATCCCTTGCTGGGCAGCAGCACTAAGTGACGCAGCAGGACTCAGCCTTTTCTTTTCCTTTGGCCTGACTCTAGCCAAGTTAGGAGCTAGATCTCGCTGACCAGCCCTGCAGCACGCCTCCTTTCCATTCAAAGGCCAAGTCTGTTGCAACCCTAGCTCTGGTCGTCCTTGCCTTTGGGGCAGGTGAAAGGAGACCATGCTGTGAGCACTCGCAGCACAACAGGCACATACTCAGTTACTTCACCAAGCAGCCCTCTGTTCAGCTGCTTTACCACACAACTGAACAAACAACAGGCAGGTCAGAAATTCTGGCACACAGACCCCTCTCAAATACAGCACTGGAGCTGGTCTGCTACAATAAATGTGGGAAGGGCTTAAAAATCAATAAAATGCATCACTGCTCTAGGCCAAGCTGAGCAGAGTGCAAACTCTGTGCAGTGGGTGCCATGGTTTAAGCCCAGACAGTAACTAAGCACCACGTAGACACTTGCTCACCCCTCCCCAGGGGGATGGGGAGGACAATGTGAAAAAACCAGACTCATGGGTTGAGATAAAGACAGTTTAATACAATAACAAAGGAAGATAATAACAACAACAATAATGACAAATGCTGTTGTTATTATTATAATAAAACAAGTGATACACAAATGCAGTTGCTGGCTGCCTGCAGGAAAAAACCCAATGCCCAGGCTGTTTCCAAACAGCAATAGCACCTCCCAGCTCACCTCCCCAGCTACATACAGATCACAACTGTGTATGGTATGGAATATCCCTTTGGCCAGGCTGGGTCAGCCATCCTGGTTTTGCTCTCCCAGCTTCTTGTGCCCCCTGGCAGGATGAGGGAAGCTGAAAGGTCCCTGACTTAGTGTAGGCACTGCAACTACCCAGCAACAGCTGAAACATCCGTGTGTTATCAACAGCATTCCCATACTGAATCCAAAACCCAGCACTATACCTGCTACTAGGAAGAAAAATAATTCCATCTGAGCTGAAACCAGGACAATGGAAAGTTCGTAAAGGACAATGAGTATGCTTTTTAAGTATTTATTCCTTGAAGCTACATATCAGCTCTTAAGAACCTCTCATGTCAATTCTTTTGTTTTGATGTGGGGAACAGAAATGTCATAGCTGTAGGGTGCCACTGTAGGCTGTATTTGTTCATGAGGGTGGGGGCAAAGTGACAGATACTGTGATAGGAATGATAGTCCCTCCTAAAATTTTAAGAAGTGGAGAGTGCTCAGAGCATGGGATAGTGCTTTTGTTTGAGTGATTAATACATTGGAAAATTAAAATGAATGTATTGTGCTTGCTTTTTTCATGTTAAGGAATTCTCAGAGGATATCTTTGGATAAACAGAGGTCATCTGAGTGCATCATGCTGACATTCACAAAATCTGTGCTTTCTTTGGAGGTTCTGTTTAATGAGAGGAGCAGATCAGCAGGGGAGAGTGCCAGCCCTGCCAATGACAGCAGGACACATGCAGGCATTTTCAGGACCTTTACTGAACACTTGGTTTTGTTTGTTATAATTAAGTATTCACAAAACTGTTTTACTCTTTGGTCGAGCTTTCATAAGTTACTTTGCCTATAGAAGAACCTTTGGAGGCTTGAAGAAATACAGAATTTATCTTGTGACTATAGCACAGCTCACTTCTCTACCTTTAAATTTTACCTCTCTTAACCCAAAGTGAATTCCATCACTTATAGAGAAGCTAACAGTTGGTTAGTTTACATTTTTGTAGATGTAATGTCTGAAGTACAGGATATGTGTGCTTCATGATTTCCAAACCAATTATTTTGCCCTTTTTTACTTTTAGAGTTTCAGATTATATTGTGCACTCACTTGGTTGTCACAGTGTATTAAAGATTTTATTATTTGGTGGAGTTCTGCAAGGAAAATGAATACAGAATTAACTCAAGGATATGAGAATGGCAATGCTGGGTTCGACCATGGTATCGTGTCTTCAGCAGTGGTTATCAATGGATGCTGAACAGGATTAGCTGATGTAATGCTTCACCAGAATACCCTCTCCTTCTCCAGCAGCTGTAGTTAGGG
The DNA here is from genome assembly GCA_027925045.1 of Hypotaenidia okinawae. Taxonomy (NCBI): domain Eukaryota; kingdom Metazoa; phylum Chordata; class Aves; order Gruiformes; family Rallidae; genus Hypotaenidia; species Hypotaenidia okinawae. Next base: position 16,702,070 of record BSDF01000005.1, on the reverse strand, counting down.
ACATCTGATTGTCACAAAGGACACTATAAAATCTGTCACACAGAGTCACATGGATTAATTTAAAACGTCACTGTTGATTGTCATCTGGTGCTGCTGGTTGCACTGCAGATTTTCTGTTGCTGTCAGGGCTGGTGCTTTCTGCAGGATGGTCTCAGTTTGCTCAACAATCCCATGGCTGAGGCAGCCATTCTTTACATGTTTTCTTTCAAACGCATCCCTACATAGTAATAATGACATGCATAAACCAGTTTAAGAATCATGTGTTCCTTGTGACCTTTCAAGACCACTGAGTTTGGAGGGACTCCTGTCACCGATACACAACAGGCCGCAGGTTCCACATACATCCAACAGGCAATGCCAGGGAAGGTGTAGCAGTGACGGCAGTGTGCAGAGGCAGACAGCAGCGTGGGCTGCGTCTGCTTTGCTCTGCTTCCTTTCTCTACACCTACCATGTCACTTGGCAGGAAGGACTCTGACCCTTAGCAGTTTTGTTCGGAATGTTCAATTTAACTGGGAAAAATAAGACCTCTAGAAATAAACAATTCTTCTACTACAGCGGAATGCAACGTTCAGAATCAGAGAGTGAAACATGATCTTGATATATAATCTAAGGCCTTAATATCCCAGAACATTTAGAAAACTCGGATCCAGAGGTTGATCATGGCATCGGCTTTGCAGATGGGGCCCATTCCTAGTTGAGATGTTTTCTTTATATATGCTCCATGTTGGATCACATTAATTTTTTATATTTAGATAGAAAAATTTAAATTTAATGACTGAATTTGCAGACATTCATTCCTGGGTGGGTAAAAAACTGGCTGGATGGCCAGGTTCAAAGGGTAATGGTGAATGGTCACCAGAGGTGATGCCCAGGGCTCAATACTAGGGCCAGTTCTCTTTATTATCTTTACTGATGATCTGGATAAGAAGATGCAGGGCACTCTCAGCAAGTCTGCAAGTGAGACCAAGTTATGTGGGAGTGTTGATCTGCTGGAGGGTAGGAAAGCTCTACAGAGGCATCTGGACAGGCTGGATCGATGGGCCAAGGTCAGCTGTGTGCTGGTCCCGCACTTGGATGACAATGCCGGGCAACACTACAGACTCTGGGAAGAGTGTCTGGAAAACTGCCCAGCAGAGAGAGACCTGGTGATGCTGGCTAACAGCCAGCAGAACATGAGCCAGCACTGTGTCCAGATGGCCAAGAAGGCCAGTGGCACCCAGGCTTGTGTCAGAAATGGTGTGGGGTCAGCAAGACCAGGGAAGTGATCGGTCTTGGCACTGGTGAGGCTGCACCTTGAGTAGTGTGTTCAGTTTTGGGCCCCTCTTTGCAAGAAGTTTAGACTGTATTTTAGGAAAAAATTCTTCACTGGAAGCACTGTCAAGCACTGGAACAGGCTGCCCAGGGAAGTGGTTGAGGCCCGGTCCATGGAGATGCTTATGAGACGTGTGGATACGGGGCTTAAGGACATGATGGAATGGGGGCCTTAGCAGTGCTAGGGTAATGGTTGGACTTGGTGATCTTAAAGGTCTCTTCCAACCTACATGATTCTAGGGTTCTCCCTCAGTGGGGGTAAAATGGCACTCTCCAGGACTGATGCCAACACACACTGGTGTTCTAATGGGGGAAAACCAACATCTGCCTGCTCTTGGGCTTCCTGCATCTTTTTCTGTAAAACATCTGGTGCTGGCTGTGAAGAGAAGCTAGGTTAGAGCAGACCTATGGTTCTTATGAACTTTTACCAAACTCCCACTTTTTTGTCTCAAACTGTTGGGATTAGGGGCAGCATAACACCAGGCCTGCAATGGCCTGAAATTGCTCCCGCTGAAGAGTCTGGGACTGTCACCATCCAAGTGGTAACCGACAGCAGGAGACGTGGGCTTTACGAACCTGTTGCACCGTGCATCTGTAAGAAGGGGACCGCTACACCCCCTTTTTGCTGACGCTGCATTTCGCAGTGCCCGTCTGCTTTGCCTGACGTTTCACCTCATTTCTGAAAACCCGAAGTCTAAAAAGAAGCCCCAGTTTCCAGCAGGCAGCTGCCAAGCGGAGCGCGCACCTGCACCAGAGAGCACAGACGGGTCTGCCGCGGAGAAGCCCGCCAGGGGGCGCCGCCGGCACCTCTCCCGCGGGTCTCGGTGGCCCGGGCCCGCGCGGGGCCCCGCTTCCGCGACGAGCCACCGAAGGCGGCCGCCGGCCTCCCTCCCGCCGCCCTTTCCCGGGTTGGGGGCCGTGGTGGAAACGGCGTTCGGGCTTCAGGACTCGGTGAGAGCCTCTCAGTGCCTCCCGGCAGCGGGTGGGTCCCGGCGGTCTGCGCAGCAAGTGGGACAGCAGCTGCGGCGACCCGCGGGTGGGTGGTTCTCCGCCACGGGAACCAAGCCAGACCGGGCAGTGCTTCCCCTCCGTGGCCACGGCTGCGGCCCCGCCCCGCCCTGCCCGCTGCCTCAGCCGCCAACGAGCGCTGACATCCCTGTGCCCCGCAGCTGCCGCCCGCCTGTCCCTTCGGTCTCCCGCCCCGGCCCTCCCCGTACGCCCACCAGTGGCCGAACAGCCCCCACCCCCGCGTTCTCCCCGCCGCTGCCGGTAACCGCGGCTCACAGCTTCTCAGGCCGCTTCCCCGCCCGCCCTCTTACGTTGCCGTGCGGGCTTTACATATCCCCTCCCAAAGGCCACCGCCCGCTGGAAGCTCGCCCCGAGCTGTCACCGCAGCCTCCGCGCGCGCTCCCTGGGCCGCGGCCGCCGCTCGCTCGGTGAAGCGCTGCCCGGTGCCGGCGCGGCCGTGGCCCGTTACGGCGCCGCCGGTACCGTCCGGTGGCTGCTGCGGGGGCCGCCCGTCACAGGGCTTCGTCTGGCTCCTTTTCGGGTGGCCCGAACAACGGCTGAGCCTGAATCTGAACCTCTAGGCACGACTTCGGCTTGGATCTATGTAACGTAAAGGTGGTTCTGAGGACCTCGTGATGAGAAACGAGTCAATTCCTGCCTGCAAAGGGCGCGTTTTACACACAGGTGTACGGCGCTCCTCTGCGGGCCACGATGTTCCAGTCAGATCCAGGCACGGTGCGAAGGCTAAGCCTGAGCTCCCCAGAAGAAGAGACTGTCCCAGTGACCCCTGGGCCCCTCACCACGCTTCTCGCCTGCAAGAACAAACTGCGCGCAGCCCCTCCTGCCCCAGCTCCTGCAGTGGCAAGTCAAACCCCAAGGAGGAATGCTGTACAGGTAGGCTTTGTCAGCTAGGCTTTGTCAGCTAGTATCTTTTGCATGTCTCCAGTGTTCACTCTTCAAGGAGATTTCCAGGGAATGGGATAGGCACGGGAATTGTGCCTGGCTGGTGATGGTGTTGTGGGCAATGCAACTACGGCTGCTGCCTGCAGTTTCTTTTATTGCAAGGTTTTAGTGGTCAGGGGTCTCCCAGTGTGTATTTTATTTGAAGAAAAGGCACTACCAGATAGCACGCCTTTGGGACTTGGCTTGCAGAGCACCCCAAAGTGGTGTCTCCATGTTTCTAAGAACATCAGTTCCCCAGTCATTTAAACTGTCGGCAGCTGGTCAAAATGCTGAGTCTGACAGTGGGTAGGAGCAGCACTTGCATTCCTGGGCGTTCCTACCTTGCACTGTACACCTGGGCACTGAGAGCAAACCTAGCCTAGCTCCTGGGAGAGATGCCTGACTACAGAGGTAGATCGCAAAATTCTTTATCACCTAGGTAGTGAAGAGGAGCAAGTACCAGAAATCATTTAAATGAAATTGTGATAGAAATATTTTTTCAGAGAATGCATAAACAAGTGCTAATATTAAGGACATTTTGACGCCGTTGACCGTTTTTTACAACACAGGTTGATGAATGAACCCAAAAGGAAGGATTGCTCTCCAGATCTAACCATGATGCTACAAGTGATACTGTTTTAGAGCACTTGGGCTAAGTTATGAGTCAACCAGACAGTCAGTTTGTGCTTAGTGTTGAGCACACATAGTCCAGTTTACTTACATGCATATGTAAGTGAAATTTAAGGATGTGTGAGTGTTCATGGCTTTATTACCTGTGTAGTTCAATCTCTGCAGGAAAAAAAAAATCAGTATTATTCTCATGCTACTTTGCAGGGATTTATGGAATTTAATATTGGTAGAATGCCATGAAAGTGGTACAGCTTTTTATAACCTGTGAATTTTATTGCCTTTGCACCGAGTATTTTTCAGGCTTCTACAATAGAGTAAAAGTGCTGAGCACGGGGGTGCTGGAAGTTTCAGTGTTTATAAAACAATTTTTGGTTAAATACTTTCCACACAGTCCTGCTGGTCTAGTGACAGGGTTACTTCTGTCATTGTGTTACTGCTAAAATGACACCATAGTGATGAGACTCCCAAAAATATTTTCTTCACTCTAGTATTTGAAATTGAGCCAACTGGGTTTCATTTCTCTCAGAAATTGTATTGCTGGAGTAGCGTTTTTTTGTTGTCATTTTAATGCCTATTTATGTCTTGCCCATATAAAGACAAAGACTGCACTCTACAGAGATGAATGAGTATGATGTGCTGTATTTATAAACTCTTTTGCAGGCTTTCAGCTGAGTTTCCATGGTGAGAGAGAACTATGTTAATTTTTAAATTTTATATGGCATGCTATGAACCCACTAGGAGTAGGAAATTGTATTTTTTGCATTAAAGAACCCATTCCACACTGACTGAGAAAACTATTTAGAATCTGTAGCACTGAGAAGAGTGAAGAGAGCATGACCATGCCTTGAAAAGCTAGGGCCTGATTCTGCGTGACTGTGCCTGGGTGAAGAATCCTTACTCTCATAACTGGTCTCATCGATGACAGTGACATTATTTATGTGCATGATGAACTGTTTGTGTGACAAAGAACGTGCAAGATTGGAGTCTTAACAGTACAGTAAAGCTGTTCGAGGAGAAACTCTTCCAGAAACTTTATTTTGCAATAGTCAGCTGGATGAACTTTCTTGATCCTTTCTTTCTCAGAATGATGAAACAGAAACTGTCTTACTTGACAATGAATTCTCTGTTGATTCAAACTGGGATATGTGCAATTATTTATCAGTTGCCCAGACTCTATCTAGGATGCGATTGGAGCCCAAGATAAGCAACATACACTTCATCTTTAATAGGGAGTGTTGGAACAGCATGCAGTGATGTGTTCAGCAATCTCTTCATGGGCCACTGCAGTACAGCCACTTCTGTAGCAAGCACAGACTGGGGGGCAAATGTCTGTTGTATGTATTTAAAGTTCTCCTTTAGAAATAAAATTCTTGATGATGTTGATTTTCAGAAGAAATGAAAGGCTTTGTCCAAAATTTCATCTCACTATGTTTAAAGTGCTTTGTTTTAATAATACTGGGACTATTTAATCTCATAAGACACACAAGCATGGTTTTGGACCAATTATTTAGAACAATTTCCATTGAACATTTTTGGAAAATCAGGACTCATGAAAACTTGTTGCAAATTTATTGATTCACTGACACTCTTCAATAGAAGAGTATTCTAAAATAAAAAAATAAATTAGCATACACATCTAGAAGAATCACTAAGATACTGAACTTGTAATTTTTTTTCCTGTATAGCAACATGCATCATTTGTACCTCTGTGTATATTAAATCCTTTTGCATAGCATAGCATTGGAGATTTGGTCAGATTAGAATTTCATTTGATTTACAACCCTATTGTATTTTTCTTTTTTGCTTTTAGTGGTTGCCAATGAATTGATCACAAAATATCTTGGGGGAAAAAAAAACCCTTGCAAAATCCTGTAATTTTGGCATTAAAACTCATCTCTTTTTTTTTTAAAGAGAATTGTCCTATAAAGTACTGAATGTGTTTCATAAGCAGAAATAAAAAATTGTGAAGGGCAATAAACAAGAATCTGACAGTAGGTTTCCAGGTCCATATTCAGAGCCTTAAATAAAGTGACCTGATATTTTGAAGGTGCTGAGCAGCCAGCCAGGCATGTGAATTTACCTGGAGTTCTCAGCTGCTCAGTGCCTCCAGAAACAGACCTGGTACTCAGGATCAGCTATGCAAAATTTTTTAAATTGGGCAGTTTTATTGAGCTGAGTGACTAAAGGGCTCCGTTCTAGGACATCCCTCTTTTGCCTTGTGTCACCTTCCTTACTTATGTTTTGTCAGAGTACAGCCTGGGTCCTATCGTGAGGTCACCGTGGGATCTGAGATGTTGGCTGGCAGCCTCACTGCACTCTTGCTTGGCTGTGAACTGACTCTTATATTGCAGAGTTCAGAGAATATTTATAAGATAGAAACCATGGTTCTACTGCAGGTTGGGCAAACCTTCTATCCTTAGCCAGAAGGTTTTTATGAATTTTTTTCACTTCTTTCTAGATGAAAATGGTCCATCTCTGGAAATACTGACAGATGTCTTTTTGTATCAAAGCCTATAAATGATATTTAAACATGAGTCCAAGCTTGGATAGCAAAGTATTTTGTTAATTTATCCTACTGCATATTTTCACTATATGTGTTCCCCTTCTGCCTCTTATTGGAGTTTTATTATATGAATCATAGGTAGCTTTCTGTGGGTTTGTGGCATACCAAACAAAAAGTGCTTGTTTAACTCTGCTTAACTCATAGTCTAACTCAGATGCTCCTTGAGGTAACATGGTAATGGACAGATCATCAGCTAGCACAGTCAAATTAATGCCTTTTTTATTTAGTGGAACTATGCTACTTCCTGAAACCACATCTTTCACTTACGTGCTAGTCCATTGTTGCTTTCTCCACTTATATTGCCACAAAAAACCAGATATGATATGTTGTCTTAGTGTTTTATTCATGCAATAGCTGTAACTATCGTATATTCACAAATGGCACAGGCAAAGTTCTCATTTACTTTTGGGTTTTTCTTTGAGGTTTGGTTTGGTTTTTTTTTGCTTAATGTTTTAATAATTAAAAACTACCTCTGGGGATGTCATAACTAAAGTCACAGTAAATCTACTTTTCTTCTCAGTATCTTCCCCAATTGCAGGGACCCATCGAGCGGATTTGTATGTGAAACAATGAAACCTTGGCAACGCTATGCACAATAGTCTGTTGTTATTGCTTAACTTTATTTGGTCTGAGTTCTGTGACTTGGGGACCAGAAATCTAAGCTGTAAAATGAAAATGCAGCAGTGTTTCTGGTGGTAGTTTTGCAAAAGGTAGCAGTGGCATACAAAGCTAGCGAAACTCGTGCTATAGTGTGCAAAGAAACTTGCTAATGCTGTATCATATCCTTATGTTTTGATAGGATCAAATAATAATCTGACGATGCATTTTTATGTAGTAGGTATTGTTTGTTGTGTAACATTTACTGGGATATTGTGAGGGAAAGCTGGATACAGTTACAAGTTTTCTAGGTCTTACTTGCAGCTTATACAATTGTACAGAACATTACTCTCCTTGGGAAAATTATTTTGATTTAGAAGCTGGGTTTTTTTCTTACTGTGTAAAGTAGAAATTGTAGTTTCTAGTTCAGAATGAGAAGATTTCCTATGAGGTACAAATGAGATTGCTACAGAAATCAAAGAGGTACAAACTGTTATTTTAATTTAAGGAATTATAAGATAAATGTTGGGTTTTTACAGGGTTTTTTTACAAGTGAGCTTCTGTTATCAGTGTTATATCTTTGTTGGCAGTCATGAGCCACTGGGTGGTTTTTATTCAGGTTCTGTGTGAGGATTCAGTTTTGCAGCTATCTGAAATACCTGATTGCAAGATTGGTAGTTATTTGTAATAATAAATATAATATATAAAGTTATGGGGATAGCAGAGGCTCAGGCAAGATCCAGTGGATTGCATTAGGCCTTTAAAGAAATTCCCTGTGTGAAACTGTTGAAAGAAACAACTGGAATCCTGTGGCCTAACTGGTCAGTGGCATTCAGCTGACACATAGAATGAAAAACTACTATGTGGTGAAGTATTTAAAGCAGGGTTTTTCATATGGCTTTTAGTTAAGCCTGATTTTAAAACCTGATACAAAGCAGGAAAATGGAATACCATGTAAAACATTGAACTTTACATTTTATAAAGTATTACATTAATTTACTGGAAAAGTAGGTCCAGCTTCCTTCAGCATTGACTGGCTAGTCCATGAAGAAGATATTGTCTACTTGCTGAGCAGAAGTTAAAACATCTGGGTGATACTGCATACCTCTGACACAACAGAAAGCCTAGATCTTTAAATAGTACTCAGTTTTGTAATTAGTAATATCTAAGTGATGAGCTTGATTTCTGTACTTCCTTTCTATAATAGTATATATTGGCAAGACTGGAGGAGAAAAACCTGATTAAAGTGAAGAACAGTAACTGCTGTCAAACTCTGCACTTTAATGCATATATAAAAGTTTGATTTTTAGATTAGATGTACACTCACAGCTTTCACTGGAGTCAGCGATCTTGAGTGGTATAAAACCTTCTACTATTATTTTTGTATAGGTGTAGGTTCCTAACTTTAGATACAAAAAATGAGAAAGTATTTGGTGTGAATATGAATGAAAATGTTTTTAAACGTCTGACACTCTTTGCAATTGTGCAGATGCAATATTATTTTCTTCTGAAACTGAAAATGCAAAAATTAACTGTTTCAAAGTCAGAACTACAAAAACTTTTTTTGAAATCACAAATTCCTCCTATCCTCTTAAAGACTTGAGTGATTTTTTGCTTTGCTTTGGAGGAATAGAGCCACAGCACCGTCAGCCACTTTTGACATATGACTTCAGGCATATGACTGCCTGAAAACTGGAGAGAAATTTGGGCTTATATTGTCTCCACTGTATCCTTAGTCTTCAAAGGTCAAGGATCAATCATATGTTCTCTGGGCAAGATGGAGCAACAATAACTCCTCTAAACTTTTCAAAGCCCTCAGTGTCCCACTTATTTTTTAATATATGTATTTTGTAAAGATTTTACAGCTTTATCTGAATGGCACTCGATAAATGTAAGCCTCTGCCTGGCACATGCACAGCCATCGTTTGCCTTCCTGTTCAGGGCTAGGCAGAGCGCTGGGCCGAGTGATGGAGGGGGATGCAGAGCGGGGCAGACATCAAGCCTGACACTCAGGTACCTTCGTATTGGGGAGCTCAGGTCAGAGCACACTTGTTAGTGCTTCTGTGCAGGACTGGAGGCTGGAGCCAGGAGGCCATGCACAGGAGATCCCAAACGAGGGAATGGGACATTTCTAATGTGCCTTCCAGGCAGCAGTTTATTTATCATTCTGAATGCAGCAACGATTAGGGCAGGACCTTTGTAATTCGACAGCTTCAGGGGAGCTGCAGTGAGGAAAAGAGAGCGCAGTCTGTGGTGATTATTCACAGGCAGACAGGCAGGTTCTGTGTCTGGACTCTTGGCTGGTGGATGCAGCCAGAGGCAGCCCAACCGGCAGTTTTTTTCTGGTAACTTTACCAACAGCCTCTTTTATCCACAAGTGCCAAGCTGCTGAGGACTGAACCGGCTCAGTCTTAACCAGGCATGGCCAGTCTGTGGCTCTTTGGTGGTGAGGAGGAGGGGAGGCAACAGCCCACCCTGTTCCTGTTGCTCCGTCCCTGCATGTACCTTGGCTGCTGCTGCCTCTTTCCTGGGACAGTCAGGCACGACCTGGCAGGGTGCCCCCACCGCTGCTTAGGAGAGGAGGGTGCAGAAGGGTTTCTTCTTCTCCCAGCATGCAGCCATCCACTCTGGCAGCAGCAACCTTAGTGCAGAAATTGAAGGAGAGAAATGCAAAGTTGCTCACCGGTGTTAAAATTAACAAGTTAACACAGGTGTGGTAATGCCTTCATGGCTTTGTAGTACATCCAGAAGTAATTCTGTGTTGCTTTTTCTGTGAGGATCAGCTGTAGATACCTCGTGCTTGCATATCTGGTAAGTTTTAAATGTAATTGGAAATTGATGCAGAGGATACATACATAGTTAACACAAATATCTTTTTAAAACTCTGCTATGAATGGCCTGATTGTGGAGTGAAGATCTTAGTGATGAACTACATGGAATACTTTTTAGGAATTACAAAGAGGTTTTGTGGATCTGAGTAGAGGCAATACAGAACCATAACAATGATAGGCAACCATGGCAGCAGCAGCAGCAGCCTCTGATTGAATCTACTGGTGGCAAGGAAGTTTTCCTTTTGGCTCAAAAGCAGTTGATGGGATATATCTTTTCTATTTAGTATCAAAATACAGATGTTTATCTTTAAGATGTACCGTTATATCGTAACTTCACTTTTCTGTTGGTAATCAACCAGTTACAGATTTTTCTTCATCAGCTTCTGTGTTTTAAACTATTACTGGAATTCTGTTGCTTAAACTGTATTGGATGTTCCTAATTCCTTCAGACTCCATACAGCCTTTTAGCTCCTGCAAAAGTTAACTCTGTGATAGAAAGCCAGTTCCTTTTCACTGCAGTTTACTCTTTGCTAATTCCATATTTTGGAATATTAAATGTACCTGTAAAAGTACTGCTAGATTCTGAGCTTTGAGATATACTGTGGAAAATATGAAAGTTTCTGTAGTCATGCTTTAATTTTTATATTTTTCCTTCATTCAATAAGAATAGAAGTAACTTTTTGTTTTATTAAAGAAGGCAGAAAAAAAAGCACCTATCTTACTGAATAAATCATATTTCAGTGAAATACTATTGTTGATGTGTGCCACTCCCCTCTAGTGAGTAAAAGTGGAATTGCTCCATCCCGTGACATGCCATGGACTCCCAGCTGCAACTGGATATGAAAGTTTTCTTCAACTTTCAGTGACAGAGAACTAACTTTTTGGGAGCTGAACTTTTTCCCCCTGCTTTTTCTATTACGGACAAACCAGACCTTTATTGCAAAGCATGCCAAATTTGCTAAATTGAGTCAAATACAGCAAAACTGCTTTGTGTGTGTCACTGGATTTGAGCGATGTTTTCATGTTTCTTGCTCCAGTTTACATACATGCAGTATTTATTTAAAAATATTTACTTTTTACTTGATTGTTAAATATATATTTATTTATTACTTGTAAACCCCCCATGACAGGTTGATATTTGCTTTATTAAACCTTTAAGTAATCAATAACAATGCCAGAGCAGTTTGGTCAGAGATAGGTGTGCAAGCCAAGATAAAAATACGCACCCGTGTATTTTCATATGGGCGTTCTTGTTGAGCAGTAAATAATCTGATACAAAACAGAAGAAGCCAATGTTCTAAAAATAGTAGGTACATTATAAATATTGTATCAAATTTCAATTAACAAAGTATCAAGTGTGGCCAAAGACTAGTCATGTATGTCAGTAGTCACCCTACTCTGTCCTTACCATCCATGGAGAGAAATACATGCATTTGGGTCTCCATTCATCTCCTAATGTACACAACTAAAATACGCCATACTCAGAAGCTAATTGTTTCTTTTGACTGAACCTTACAGACACCTCAGACTAGCCTTAGATGATCCTGTACATGGTGGTCTAAAAAAAATCTACTTGTCTGCTTTGTTCTTTCACGATGCTCTTTAAATGTAATCTTTTATTTGCATAAGCATGTGATTAATTGGTGGTGCTGGTGGAAACAACTTCTGCTTTCACACTGACAATAGAAGTCCATTGGAGTTGCACAGGCTCTGAAGCAAAGTAAGTACAGCAAATTCACTGATGACACCAAGCTGCATAGTGCGGTTGACATGCTGTAGGGAAGGGATGACATCCAGAGGGACGTTGACAGGCTGGAGAGGTGGACACTGTGAACTGCACGAGGTTCATCAAGGCCCAGTGCAAGGTCCGGCACATGGGTCGGCACAATCCCGAGCACAGCTACAGGCTGGGCAGAGAATGGATTGAGGGCAGCCCTGAGGAGAAGGACTTGGGGTGTGGATTGATGTAAAGCTCAACATAAGCCAGCAATGCACCCTTGCCAGCTCAGAAAGCCAACTGTCTCCTGGGCTGCATCAGAAACAGTGTGATCAGCAGGTCAAGGGAGGGGATTCTGCCCCTCTACTCTGATCTTGTGGGACTCCACCTGGAGTACTGCATCCAACACTGGGGTCCCCTGTACAAGAAAGACATGGGGCTGTTGGAGTGCATTCAGAAGAGGCCATGAAGATGATCAGAGGGTTGGAGCACCTCTCTTATGAAGACAGTTGGGCTTGTTCAGCCTGGAGAAGAAAAGGCCCCAGGGAGACCTTATTGTAGCCTTGTGGTACCTAAAGGGGCCTATAGGAAAGCTGGTTTACAAGAGCATGGAGTGACAGGAGAAGGCGTAATGGCTTTAAACTAAAAGAAGGTTGATATATATGACGTATTAGCTTCTTTCCCTGTGAGGGCGGTGAGGCCCTGGCACAGACTGCCCAGAGAAGCGGTGGCTGCCCCCTCCCTGGCAGTGTTCAAGGCTAGGTTGGATGGGGCTTTGGACAGCGTGGTCTAGTGGAGGGTGTCCCTGCCCATGACAAGGGCTTAAGGCTAGATGATCTTTGAGGTCCCTTCCAACCCTAGCCAGTCTGTGAGTCAGTGATTCTATGACTTGATGTGAGGCAACTGTATGCTTAAATCAGCTTTATAAAAAAAGGAGTCATGAATCCAAAGTTGTTCTTGGTCATACCTAAGAAATGCAGAGGTATGCCTGAGAGTAGAGTTTGCTCTATAGAAGTTCACTTGCTGACACACTAAAAATAACACTGGGCATTCATTTACCTGAAGCCTAAAAAATTGGAGGTCTGAATGTAGCTGAGAGACCAAGTGCAACAACACATTTCCTTGCTTTCATTTTGGGATCATTTGCCATTCCCATCCTTGCATTTTCTGTGAACCAAATCCACAGTTCAGTCTTGTTCTTGAAGGGTGGCAGATGTTGTTTGGTAAAAGCACGCTTTTGTTCCTTTTAACTAAAAAAAGCATAAAAACAGATGAGACCAAATCCCATGGTACCTGCTTAGGCAAATCTCACTCGCTTGTGGACGTCACTGCAGCTTTATGTTTTTTTCCTTTGTCAAGGGAAGTCAGTAACAGAAGTCCTGTTTGTTATTGGAGAGGCTTGAGAACTGTCGCTGAGAAGTGCTATTACAGAATTATTAATAAATATTTTATCTTCTTTTTTCCAGAGAGATCAGTGCTTGCCCAGCCGACGTTTGTTTTTGAAAAGAAGGATCGTCTTTTGAAGGTAAAAACATTTTTTCCCCCCATAATGGATAAAATATGCTGAAAAATCTATAGGCAATGATCCTAGCAGTAATAAAAGACTTTAGATTGGATTAAGACTTGTAATAAATAGTGTCTAAACAGAACAAGTAGAAACTAGAAACAGCACTGCTTTTAATGCATATATGCTGGATATGTTATACTTTCCATCCTGGTCTAGAAAATTGATGTTGTTTTCTCCTTGACCTCTCCACACTTACTTTTTTTTTTTCCCCCAGCGGCCTGCAGAAGACCCAGTTTGCAAAGCTGAAAATGGTAATAATCAGCTTATTGAAACAGTATAACAATACACTGAGTCTGTTTCCTGTGAAGATAGTTTTTTGACCCTTCCTTTGTCTGAGCTGGGACAAGTCCCTCTAAGACTATATGGATTGTAAAGCCACGCACTGTGTCCTAATACATATGTCCCTGTCTTACCTCAAGAATTCTTCCATCTTTGCTCTCATATTTAACAGAAAGCCAAACTCCAGAAGGCCTGAAAAGTGGCCAAGTATACTGATCAGTCGTACAAGCTCCTAGCTGCCCTCTTCTGTTTGCTCAAGATAAATTGTAATGTAACTCCTCGTTCTGAATGTCTCCTGAGCCGGTAGGCTCTGAACTGATTCTCAGTGATTGATTTAGGTTTCATGAACTTAGTAGAAATAAAGAAGACTCTATAGGCTGTTGCCAAGTGTTGACTGAGATTCCAAGGCCCTTGTGCTCTTAGGTACTCTCTTAAAGCTAAGAACCTAAGTTGCAGTAAGTCATTCCTAGAACTTTCTGTGTTCAGGTTTTAATTCTGTACTGTAACTTTCTGCTGAAGTCTTCTGCCAGTCTGCCCCTGCAGAACATTATATTTACTTTTCTGTAGATTTCATTAGCTGCTCCAGAAAGCGTGCAAGATCATCATCTTTTACTTTCCAGAAGTCTGACACTCAATCTAACACAGGTATGATGTTTAGCTTCAGTCTTGTTTTAATTACTATAGTTCTGTATTCTCATCTGGTAAAGAAGAGAAGGAATTTTTCTCTCTAAAAAATATTTCTGTACTGTGGAAATGCTCCAAGTCATGAGTCATGAAAACTTAGAAATTGATATAAACTTGCTGGTAGTTTCCAGTAAATGCCTTTTAAAATAAAATACCTTTATTTTCCATACTTACATAATATTAAATAAATTACATATAATTTGCCTAGGATTTCTCACACAATCAAGGGAGGAAAAGGGCTGGAAAGGAATGAGATTCCCTGGTTCGTGGGAAATGCACACAAGTCACTGAGGTTACTGTGCAGAAGGAATGATCTGTGCTTTACAGTGTTTATTTAGCATACAAATGAGACCAAAAAGTTATTGCTGAACTCAGGCACTGATATGTGTACACTGTATTTTGTTTTATCAAGTCCTGTGCCACACCTGGATTTGGCAAAGAGGGTTTAAGATATGCTAAGTTTGGTTTACTCCGAAAATCATACCAAGATGATGCACAGAAAATCATAGTTTTGGCAGAAATTTTAGAATTGCCTATGCCAAAAAGTAAAGCATGGTGCAGCTCTACTGTTTGACATCTTGACTGTCCGCACTGATTTAGTGATAGCTCATGCCACAGTTCAGTTTTGAACCTCTTCAACTGATGGTCTCCAAGGCAGGACTGTTAACAGAGTGGACCAGCAGTGAGCAGTGCGCCTAAGCTGGGCTGTGCCACTTGGCCCTAGACACCTCTCTGATTCAGCAGTACAGGCATAACCTAACAGTGTACTTCAGAAAGCTGGTAGTTAGCAGATAATAGTTTATTCTACTGCCAGTGATGGCATGACATCAAATTGGCTAGCCTTAAAGGTAATTTCTCCCCCCCCCAAACAAATTGTTAATTTTGGTCTCTTATTTTTTCAGATACAGCTCTGGGTCAGAAAAGAGGAGATCATCTTCCTTTACCATCCTTCCTACTTTCCCTCCTTCCCAGCCAGGTAATTAAAAAAAAAAAAAAGAAAACCACAAAACCAATAAATGTTTGTGTAGAAAAGCTGGTATTTACTCAAATAAAGAGGTGTAAAGAAATGTATTTTCTGCTTGACAGAGCTGGAGTGCATTGGACTAGGCTGCTGGTATTTGGTCAGGAGAAAGGAATCTTTTTAGGAGGAGGACTGGAAGTTGAATAGAAGAAATGCTTTTGCCATTTGTTGTTAGTGAATCCTGCAGTACTGGGGAGGAATTTTTTAATAATTTGCAAATAGGCATTGACACAGTGTGGTACAAATTATACTTGAAAAAAACCAGAATGAGATTAAGTAATTACATGAATGACTTTGCTAGCAATTTAATTGTGGTGGTTCATGTAGGAATATAATTTTCTATCCTGTGAGCCTGTCTTGTACCTAACCAGTGACCCTGGGAATAATATCCCACTTCCCACTCATGAAAAAAATGGAGTGGTCTTAAATCATAGTCTGTGTTTCTTACCAGAGGAGACATGTCCTTGACAGACCTTGGCATAGCGGATTGCTAAACAACTGTAAGAGGACACAATATTGTTACAGCAAGAAACCACAGTCTCTGCAATGGAAAAGTGGTGACTGCCTATAGAGAATCAGTTATGTCATTTTACAGGACATAGCACATAGTTGCTGACACTTTATGTATAGTATTTGGTATCCTTATTAAAAAGTGAAAGCGAAAGCATCAGTAGCGCCCTGCCATGAACACAGTAAGTTATGAGAGGCTTTTTACCGGAACAGGGCAGGGCAGGTTCTTTTATTTATTTCCGGGCTCTTGGGCCTCATTTACTTATCTTAAGAATGCTTCAGACTGGGTCAGAGAGCACTGAATTTCAATAGCTTTTGCAGACCAGCAGCACCTGGTTTTCAGAGCTGAAGAAGTATTTAATGAGTTTAAAATGTGTTAAATACCAAGAAAACTTCTGTGTTTGATGGAAAATCTCATGACGTGCCTAAGTCTGCCCACCTGTAAAATGGAAACAGTAACAGTTATCTCAGAGATCTTGTCACATGGATAGGTTGAAATATTGCTCAGGTACTACCAAAATGGGGAGAGGTAACAGAAACAAGAATTAATATTTAAAAATGTTTCTTACTTAAAGTTTACATCCCTTGTTCTGCAGTAAAGAAGAATAACATATTCATGACCTCAGCTCTTCATCGAAGGCATGATGACTCAATCAAAACTACAAAAGAAGGTAATTACTTTTGCAGTATTTGTTCACTGTAGTTCTTCAAAGATGTTCTTAACAGATTCAGAAGGCATAAAAATGGCAACTCTTCTCTATGCTAAGCATTGTTAGGAGGTTCATCAGATATTTGTTTGACAGCATAAATATCCTGTGAGCACTGTTTTGAGCCTCTGCTCTGACTAGATAACTCCTGAGTGAACTGCATAGAATCTTGAATAGTAAAATTTCACATTTCTAACTAAATAACTGCTGGAGAAGGCAGTGGAGAACCCTCTTGGCATCTGCAGGAGCAGGATTAAATTTGAAATACAGATGGAATGTGAATCAGTAAATATAAGTATAATGATATATTTAAATACATAAGTATATCCTGTAAATGTAAGTAGCTATTTTTTTTATATATATAATGCATTGCCTTTTCATTCTGATAGGACAACAAGGGTTGGTGTCTGTATTGTTAAAGGTAGCGATGCCCAATTTGTCATTATAAGTCCAGTCCAAGCTGCGTGTTTGTTTGCATTCAATTAAAACAATCATGGCTGACCCAATGGAAGTGCAGTTTGTTCAAGCAACAGACACAGCTTCTTCAGGACTGCCAGTGATAAATTCACTGTCTGCAAAGCACAAGTAAATGCCAAGAGTCTTAACTACAAATGCATTAAGATACACAGCGACTCTAAAGAGATTTATAGTTTCCCAGGGAATCACTTGGTGTAAGAAAGTGTTCGTATCTTACCTAAAGGCGTCGCGGTGGGGGGAAGAGAGGGCCAGCCAATCGAGTGATCCCAGGGGTCGGAATGGTACGTGATGCTATCATCCTCTCTCCTGTACACTGGTTTTATATTATTTGTTATCTCTAAAGTGGAACTTGAGTGACTCCAGTTGTACATACCTGTATTGTGATAGGTGTAAAGTTATCTTGCTTCACGTTTAAAGTTACAGACTAACAAAATTCAGAGCGATGCTCAGTGGGGGGTGGTCATACCTTGGAGGCAGGTAGCTTTCAGAATGAAGGTGTGTTTTTGTATTACAATGGTATTTTAATGAGCAAAGTATACTAAAGGTACAGCATTTTGTCAAATACATGACAGATTGTTGGCTCAAGGTAGCAAATACGCAGTTTGTCATCCATTTAACCTTCAAGTTCCCATATTACCACAGAGCCTGGCTGCCACGTCTCCACTTTGAGCCATTCTCCATGCAGCTGTCTCAGGCTTAGCACATCAAGCTCCCCTGACATTACCAACCTTCAAGAATGCCTTGGAACTTACTGCAAGGAAGGATGTTTAGGAACTTACGGTGTCAAGGATGCTTGGTGTATCAGTTGCTCATCACCCTGGAATGTTCTTGAATGCTGAACCCTTCTTTAAAATGTGAATATAAGTTTAATATCTAAGTTACCCTCAGCAATTATTCTACACTGTCACTGCAGAGTTGTGTATTTTAGAATGGATTACAGTTTTTCATAGCAAGTAAACAACAATAGTGTTATTTAAATATGCTTTGAAGCATTAAGTTAAAGAGGCAAGACACATAGGCATGAATTAGATGTGAGGTAAAACTCTCTGTTTAAATAATTTGTCTTTGTATTTTGCAAGGATCCTTGTCACAAAGTCAGTTGCGGAATCTCATTAGACCTGCCACTTTACAACCCCCACACGCCCTGACCTGTCCTGAAAATCCTGTAGTACCTCTAGTAACTAAGAAAGAAGAACATGCTCAGGTAAAAAGAAAAGTAATTTTACTGAGTAATATACATTTGCAGCTCAAATTAACAAAACAACCCCCAAAACCACAACAGTGCTGCTCTAAAGCAGTTAATAATTCTACTGCATGATTTTCAGTAAAGTTTCTGTATCAGTTTCTGTACAATCCATGGATCACTGATATGGTGTGAACTGTTAAACACTTATGTTTGAAAGCTCTGCCAACTACCACATATACATGTATATAAACACCTCGGTGACTCTTTCCTTCTAGGAGATCTGTTTGTAGCAGAAAATAAGTGAGATCTAATTAAGTCTTTTGGGTTTATTATTCCTAGCTATCTGAAGACAGCTCTTACTCCTCTGCTGAGAATTCAGTAAGTTCTAAACCAGCTGTGAGGTCATCCACTACCATGAATCTCTCTAGCCCTAAACCAACACAGTAAGTTTTTATTACATTTCTACACCATTTTTTTACTTGGCCTATGACATGTACATTTGTCTGAGGTGTCTAACATGGTACTAAGCCCATGCTATCTGAACCAATACAGGGCTCACTGGTGTTTGTGTGTAGTGCCAGGATTTGTGGGTACTGGTAGGAGCTCCATATGCCATAAGGGTTGGACTCTGGCCAGGGAATGAATCCCTGTTGGACAGTTTGTTTTTCATTAGCAACCCTGAAGCTAGAGACTACTTTGGTTTGCCATCCCAAGCAGCTTTGGCAGTTCAAAATATGGCCAGGTTTTGAATGTTTACCATCGTTTTTATGTCTATTTGGAGAACTCTCTTCTGATTGCATGGCTGCTGCATCTCATAAGTAGATGGAGAGAGACTCAGGAATGTCAGCGTACTGGACACAAGGGACACAGAATCATAGAATGGTTAGGGCTGGAAGGGACCTTAAACATCATCAAGTTCCACCCTGCTGCCATGGGCAGGGACACCTCTCAACTCATTAGCATGCCAGAGTCTCCTTTGTTATTGGAATTAACCAGATGAATTGTTTCACCAACTAAGAATGGCCATGCACCACCCCCCACAGAATGGAGAGAAAGCTCCCAGTCTGCCAGTCCCGTCTGTGTTCGGGCGAGTGAGGTTTCTCGTGTTGAAAACCATGAAGACAACCTGACAGGACTGGTGTGGGAGACACGGTGCATGTCACAACTGATGTTCTGCTGTGCACACGCCAGAATTTCTGGCATGAACAATTATCTGTGCTGATTGTGATAGGGTAGCATCTTTGTGCAGACACGGGTTGACCAGCGCAGACATCAGAATTTCGGCATGAGGGAAGCTGACTTCCCTGGACTAGGACATTGCCCACGCCCCTGCCTCTGTTTATGACTGCAAGAGCTCATACTGATACAAGAGTGGGTATTACCTCTTGTTGGAAACCGGCTCATGAGAACATTAGGTCTGTGGTTAGCCAGCAGGTTATCTTATAGGTATGAAATAGAGTGCTTGCTGAGGGTTGATGAGAGCTATTTACTTCAAAATTGTGAGCATCAGGAGTACACCCAAAATCAGTCGTGATGCGAGAATGACATTTCAAAATTGCTAGGGCTGCAGATGTGACTGATTTCCTCCTTTCCTCCTTCCACCCAAAGAGGGCAGAGAATATGCTAACTGCAAAGGAGTCTGTTCCAGTCTTTTTCAGGTCTGGATGGACCACAGATAAAGGTTCCTACATACAATATTTGGGACTTAGAGTGCTGGGGTTCTGAGGAGATAAGGGATTTTTAGATGAACAGACAACTTTGATTCTTAAATGTTAGCAACAAGAGGAGCATCATCAGAGGGCAGATACTCACCATGATTTTGGAAGAGCCAGTCTGTCCTTTCTATCAGTTAATACTGTGAGGACAATGTGGAGCCCCACAACACACTGGATTTATGTCAGATTCAGAATGATGGTTGTGCATGTAGCTCACGTTATGGGAAAGTTAAAGGGAAGATGCTACTGACTTCAAAATCAGTTGGCATTTATATGGCAAGGCTATTTACCTTCTGTCACCTGCGCAATATCCAGGGAGATACAGGGGAGTGGCTTTGTCTTGTGAAGAAGATCAACAGAGAAATGCCATGCTGAGCTGAGAAGTTACAAGACTTAAAAGAGTTTGTGATATTTCTTTTCTGTTTTAAAAATGAGATAGGTAATCTGCTTGGGGTATTTGTGCATCATTAATTCTGTGTATCATAGTTGTGGTAAATGCTGTTTTATTTCACAAATTGGAAACTAATTTAAGTGCAGCTAGGTGCTTAGTGCTCTTCTGAGGTTACAGGCTAGAGTTAAGTGCCATGCTTCTGACCTGTATTAAGTGACTGATGCTTTAAAATACCTAAGTAAAATCTTTTTGGCATGGTTGTTTTTTCATACATAACTTGACAACAAGTATGCAAACAAACTACTTTATTAAACTCCATGAATACTAAACAATACTGAAAATTGCAGCCACACCTGCTCATTGCTAAGAAAAGATACTTTTATATTTGTTTTTCATTATCAATTAAGGCTTAACTCTACATATATACCTACAAAAAAAACCCAACAGAGTCTCAACAGCAAGGATTGTAAATGTCCCTCTTACTTTCCCTCCTCTTCCACCCCTTTATGTGGTAACGGTTCTGAACAGAGATGAATGAGAAAGGTTTGTTAGCCCTCTGCAGCTGCTGCAGCTGTCAATATCCCAGTTCCATTTCCTGAACTGGCTGCAGTAATGAACTGAAAAGGAGAAATTGGCAGTTTCTCGAGTCTGATTAAAGGCTTGGAAAGGAGATTGTGTTGTGACAGAAATGTAATGCTGGGAAAATGCAGACCTTTGGCCAGGTATTCAGCTTTGTGCAAGGGTTTGCTTGAAAAACTGCAAGGGTTCAAGGCCAGCACTGGAACTGGCAGCTACTCAGACCCTTCTGGACACCCTGAGAAGGACAGTACCTGGATCTACTCCCTTTCCATGCTCCCTTTCCAGTGTCTTACCCACGCCTCTCCTTCTTCCATTCTTCCTTGTTAGTGCTCATTGCCTGAATTCAGTGTCTCTGTTTTGCATCTCCATGGCAATGTCCTCCCTGGCACACTTTGTTCTTGTCCTGCAGCAACATAGGAGTATTGAGACTTTATGGCTGGCACTTCCAGTTAACTGTCTGGAAAAAGATCCTGCGATGATTACTTTTTCCTTACATTTCTGAAAAGAATCAAAATTCATTTCCTATACTATTTCTTAGAGTCAAAGCTCCAATTTCTGTTTTCTAGCTCTTACTTAGTCATTACTGGAACAGCCTTGAAGTAGCAGATGAAATTTCAGAATGGAAATTGATCACAATTCAGTGAATTTTAACAGAGTTTTCTTTAGGATAAGAAACTCATTAGTATAAACACTTCAGATTCCCTGTTCATTGCCCAAAACATGTATGAAGGACTTCCAGACTGAAAAGAGATGGATTTTCTGATTTCTTTTTCTTACTTGCTCTTAGTCTTAGCAACACCTCGAGCATGAGAATGTTAATAAATACTTGTTTCCTGAAGAGTAACATGGAGATAGCTTGTACTTCAGAATTCCTTCACCCTTTGTGAAGGGATTTCAACCACACTGTTGTGAACACAGACACTAAGTTTTAGAGGCAATCATACAAGTTCTGGCAACAAACCCAGCGTATTTTCAAGAATATCCTCTGCATGAAATACGTGCTGTTAACCCCTCTCAAGGGTGATAAATATTACAGAAGAGCAGATAAGTGATGCTGAAGTATGCAGTTCATGACAGAACATCAGATTGTCTTCCGGCCAACTTATCATTCTGGAAAAGAAAGAGACAAGAATGTGGATAACTTGGATGGTTTTGGTTTTTTCCAGCAAGAGATGCAGTGATTAAGCCCTACAGAAAGCATGAAAATCCTACAAGACTCTTGTAGGAGAAAAATACTCCAACACTCCTCCTCACCCCCAAAAAAGCCCCCAAACCAACAACAGAAAAACCCTCAAACAAAAACCAAGCTAAAAAACCCCCAAGACCAGCAGCAGGAACAACTCCCTCACAAAGAAGTTTACAAGGACTTCTAAATTACTTTTATTAAAAGTGGATCCTGTTAATTTAAAGTGGCTATGTAATTAGCAGGTCAAATCACAACTCTACTTATACTAGAACAGTCTTGAATGTATTCCACAAGTAATATACTTTTTTACAAGTTGTCACTACATCACTATTTAAAAACACAGTCACTTTCTCTCAAAACCTCCAGAGAAGTAGGAGGATAACTGAGAGTAGTTAAACTCAGGATGGCAGTGCAAAACAAAACAATTATTATCTGGAAAACCTGAGACACTAAGAAAGGGACAGAGAAGAAGAAAAACAAGTGGAATTTTAATGTAGCTTCTACCAAAACCACTCATACTCCATATCCTAAACACAAAGTGTTTTATCTACTGTATGACATTTTCTCCCAAATCTGTGCCCCCAAACTGTAGGTGGCTAGCACCAAAGGACTACAAGTATTTTGTTTTCTTCACTTCTTTTATTATAAGTATATTTATGGAACAGGTAATTGAAAAATGGGAAGAAGGTATTTTCTGTTTTAATTATACACCATCATAAGTTATCTGCTGTCATACCTTTACATTTTTTCAGTATTTATGTGGACTGGAAGTGTGTGCATTAGAATACAGTGCCTCTCTGCCTTTCCAACATGATAGGTGGATGACCAAGGAGTGCCTGTATGGCACTGGAGAGTGTGCTAATTCAGAAGGGTACCAGAGCTGCACCAGCATGAAGGGATAGTTGTTAATTGATATTAGTCTTTTGGTGAAGCAAAAGGAAACAACAGAAACAAATGTAAATCTTCAAACTTTCTGGAGTAGGACACTGCTCTGAGGAGGAAGAGGAGGCATGTTGTTTTGCTTCCTGTTCTTTGCTTTTAAGGAACATCCCTAGTAATTTTTGTTAAACAGATGATGATGCTTTCTGTTCCCTTTGTGAAGTGTTAGGTAGAGGATGTTCTCAGTTTTTTTTTAAAAAATCTGTCTGACTACTTAAGTGGTCACTTTTTTGTTTGTCTTTAATGTAAGGTTTAGTAAGATAAATACACATTATGTTCCATATATCCTGTAATATATTTACCAAATTCTAAATAGTTCTAAATCACATTCTTATGTTATTTTTTCCTACAGAAGACAGTTGTTTGAAGACAAAACTGTACAGAACAGCAGCAATTCTTATTTTGTGTTTGGAGAAAACATGGGTGAGAGAGTTTTGGTAAGATCTGTGTATGCTGGCAGACTTTTTATTAAGGCTAATGTACTTCTGAGTGTATTTTTTTGCCAATATTGAGTCTTTTTAGTTAATTTTGTTCTTTTAAAGATGTAAATATGATTCCAATAACTGTTGAGGGGACAATATCTAAATATTTTCTGTAGAAGGGGCAGTCATCCCTATGTTCCCCATCCTAGATAAGTAGTCTGATTACTAATGTATACCAGTGTGAACTTAGTTTCTTTTGCTCATTTATTGATCTGAAAAGGAGTTTTTCATATATACTATGCTCAGTGGGACAGCCACAATATAAGATAAAAGAATGTGGTTCCACCCCTCTAATAGTTTCCATCATAACTGTTAAGAGATGGAAGACATTTGTCTGAGGGGAAAGTTGAACACCCATCCTAGGTAGTGTCCATGTTAAACTATATTGTGCTAGCTGTGGGACAGCTTAAGGGAGTTTTCTGAAGGAAACTCACACAAAAAGGTGGTTCTCAGCTGAGGACGGCACCATTTAAAATAGAATACAAGTTCAGTTTCTGGTAGAATGAAAACAGTATGTCTATCTGCAAGGGAAAAGTCTTGACAGCCACAGGTCTGGGTTATTTCTTCTGACCAGGATTTAGGAATAAGGTAGGAGTTCAGCCACTGAGCATTGTCAGGAGCCAGGAGCATTTATATCACCTAAGAAACTTTAGCTGCAAAAACTTAAGGTTGTGGAAATTTTTGATTCCTCTGAGGTGATGTTTGTGGTATCTGGGAATTTTAACTATTCTTCTAGTGCTTAAGTGCCCAAATGAAAATTAGCTGGTACTTAGACATTTAAGTCTTTCAGCGGATAAAAATCCTCATCCGGGATCCATTGAGAGATGTCATTTTTCTTGGTGGAAGCATGATACAGTGATTTTATGACAATAAAATTACTTTGACTAGAGACCAAAATTGTATTACATAGGTCAGACTTTACTCTTAAGATACCACAATTGCTAATCCTCAGTCTAGCATGCATTAAATGATTCAGTAATCTGTTTGACATGAAGTAACATAACCATTGTATTTAAATAGGAATTCTTATTTCCTGTTTTCTAGAGCCCTGGAAAGCACCCCACGCCATGCAGTGAAGCTGATTCATGCAAAGGAGAAATAACATCTTTGTACATACAAACTTTTACTGGTAGTCCACAAACAAGTAAGAATACTCAGCAAACAGGAACAGTTATTTTTGTTAGTATATGTTTTGCTGTACCTTAGAGGATGTCAACTGAGTGGTGGTCAATAATTTTCAGCTCTTCTCAAGTTATCTAGTCACTAGTACACTTGCAGTATGTGCCAAAATCTGTCTTCAGAAAGCAGCTTCAGTTTGTTTTATGACATTTGAACTTGACTGAATTGAGAACAAATGATCCAGGTTACTCAGGAAAGGACAGAGCTTTACAGAGTATTATTTATTAGAGATTACACTTACTTATTTTTGTGAAAAAAATCCAGTGAACTTTGTGAATACCTTCTGCTCTGCATTTTTGAACTATAGTTTTTAAGCTGTCAGCTGGTTGTATTTTGCCACATTCGTATCCTAATTGTAGGATTGAAAGTTCTATACAGACAGATTTCAGGGAATCTTTGTGTGAGCTATTCTACTAGGCAAGCCACAAAAACAGGCTGAGAGGGAATCCCAAGCAGGCCCCTATCTTGAGCCCTCTTGCCAAATTTTGTGCCCCTCTTCACTAATACATGATTCTCTTACTTTGAACACTCTTGCAAGTAAAAAAAAAAAGCCTATGGAAAATAAATATAGTTTATCCAAATATACAAAGTTTTGTAACAGTGTTGCTCCTTTCATGTTTTGGTCAAATACTCATTGTATACATGTTGTTATTCTGAATATTGGAACATATGTCTTTCATAAATCAATTTCTAATTATTTAGGGCTTGTTTCTGCAAGTTGTCCCTTGGGGCAAATCTCTGCAACTGCAGAGAGCCCTGTTTAGTTCAAAATGAGCCTAAACAGGCAAGACATTCGTCAGTATTCCAGACTTTTTATTCTTCTCTTCCGTTTACTGCTCTGTCCAAAACCTTACTAACAACCAGACACCACAGGGATTACTGAAGCCTCTTTGTTGTCCTGCCCTGTACAGAAAGGATTTACTTTTTTTTTTTCTACAGAAACAGCTTTTTCGAGGAATGCAACACTAATTGAATCAGCAGCTGCTTCTATTTCCAAGCCAGTGGAGAAAATTCTATTAGATGAAGTTGAACTTATAACTGGAGAAGAAGCAGAACATAATGTATTACAGGTGTGTATTTCACAAAGCCTTGATGATGAGAAGTTTTATTGTCGCAAAGAACATCTATATCTATTAGAGACTGTAGCAATCTGAACATAACTCTGCATTTCAAATTTTCACTTTTTTAAGATGTGCCTCTGCTAACCCATTTTCTTTTTCATATTATTTGTGTTCATTTTATAGTTCCTTTCATCAAGTGACTGATTCAGAACTTCATCCTACAGCTGTAATTCATACCCATCTACACAGTATAGAGGCAGTAACTAGAACTTAGAAACTGGAAGTGATTTGAGTGAAGATTTTTTTAATGACAAAACTTTTTTTGTGAAAAAGTGATGTGTTGTCAAAGTAATTAGTTTAATAGTTCATATAAAATATCAATAATCTTTCTGGCCCAGCAGGGTGTATCTTGCTATTCTTCCAGCTGTTATTTTCTCAGAAAACAGCAATGATGTATATATGATGTAAAAATTTTAACACTGAAAGATATGTCATATTTTCAGTGATCAAATCTTCTGTCTTGTTAGAATGTGGATGTTTTACTCTCATTGTAGTAGTACTCTGCTAGTAGTGGCACTGGTATCGGGGGCTGCATAATGATTCTAATGAGGGAGGGAGTAACATTGTAGAACACTTGCAACAAACTGTGTTGTGGAGATCACAGATGAGCATTGGTGAAATAATGGAAAAAGTACACTGGGATTCATGCTGAATGTTTCCCATAACTAGCAGAAAGCTTAGCACAGATCTGGGAGCCATTTCATTCTGCGAAATCATGGCAATACATCTATATACCCATCTTTGTATATGTGCATATGGATGTATTAAAAGCTGTATTAGAAGGTTTAATACCACAAAGGTTTAGAACCTGTAAAAATTAACATTGGCTGGCAATTTCCATCATGTGTTTCTCTTTCAGATCAACTGCAAGCTCTTTGTATTTAATAAGCTTTCTTTAACCTGGACTGAAAGAGGCAGCGGATCCCTGAGGCTTAATGACACTTCTAGCAATAAAGGTGGAATGTTGCAGTCAAGGCTAAGTAAGAATTAAGTAACAAAGTTACACATACACAAAACAGTAAAAAACTTGTACTATTGCTGGCCAGAATGAATTTATTTCAGAACGTTTAAAACTGAGTATCTGTTTTAATTAAGGTCGAGTTGGTGGGAATCTTTTTAGCATTGTCTGATAGTTAGCTGCAGTATGGACTGAGGCCCTGGACATTTTTCACTCAGTTTGTGTGCTCATACTTGCATATGTTGTTAGCTTCTGTGCTTTTTGACTGAAATGTATCTTTAACTCAGTCATCAGTCTGACAGTTTGCTCTTTGTTGATTCTCCTTTTCCAGGACCACTGTTTAAAGGCACTTCTGGAATGTTGTTTTTACTGTCCTGTCATTTTTTTAACTGTATTGCACAGTTTCAGCAGACTGTTTGCTTTTTATGTCAGATGTATGGAAAGAAACTAGTATCTTTTGGTATTTAAAAAAATAATTTAAAATAGAATCTCACCAAGTCAGGTTTTAAAACAATTTATAAAGCGTAATTCATTAACATGTTAGTTGTACAGAAGTGGTAGGGAAAATTGCTGCAGTAATAATGAAGATGGTCCCAATGACTTACCATATAAACCTCCTTGTTACAGTTATGCGAAATCAAGGCAGCTTGAGACTGATTCTTAACACCCGACTCTGGGATCAAATGGTTATAAAAAGAGCAAACAGAAAGAGCCTGTGCTTCACTGCAACAGACCAAGAGGACCACTCTGTTCAGGTATTTCTAATTCAGGTAAGCAAGAGAGAAAATCCTCACCCACATACCATTTCAGCAAGGCCTCTGAAGATTTTCTCAGTTGAGGAGAACGCAGACTTTGTGACATTTTACATAAGATCAAAGTCTTGGGAATCATGTTTTTCTCTAGAAAGGATTGATAAGTTTTGGAGGAAAAGTGGTGGACTTATTTGCAAATAAACAGCACCTATGTCCTAGGCTGGGAGCTGAGAGCGTCCTCCACAGCAGTTTAAGCATGTCTCTGGTTTCCCCAGTAGACTTTTCTGGGAAAGGTTCAGCCTATTGGGCAAGCAAAATAAATCAACACTTCCAGTATGTGTCACATGTCGTACACAAGCACAGCACCATGCACTGCATAGGCAAGCAGTGTAAGTCTGTCACTTCCAAATAGCGATCGGCTTAATTATGGCTGTGCTGCACAGCTGGTTGGCATGTAAGAATTAAAAATGTCACAGATTTCCAGATATAATGCAGTTTTTCTAGCATATACAGATTAAAATGTTCCTAAAATTCTGTTCTGGCACTTCTGGATAGTTAAAAAAAGGCATGTATTACGAAATCAGCATACGTGACAGCAATATGTATGTAGGAATGGTTGCAGGAAGCTGCTTCTTTCTACAGTCAGCACTGATGCAGCTGGTATCCATCCCTACAGCAGGTGTCCAGCCAAACTAACAAGGGCATCTTGAGTGTAGAAGGCAAATCAGTCCATCCATGAAACACCTAGCAGGCATAACCAAACCCTTGGCCTGTAAATCAGGCTGGTCCAGTGGTCAGAGGAGCACACTCCTCCAAGGCACCAACAGATGCTTTAACTGCCATCTAAATTTGTTTTTCCCACGTCACATAAATAAGTGCTACATCTGGTTCAGTGATACTATTCAAAGGGCTTCTCATGAGTGAGGGAGAAGAGTCCTATGATGCTGAGTACAAAGGAGACAGTCCACAAGACACCTTTTTGCACAGAGGCCTGACACAGCCTCCTCCCCTCATGATTATTTCTCCCTTTGGCTTTTCGTGGAGGTGGAATTTGAACAGCTCTGAGTGAGACAGATCAGTGAGCTGATCTGGGTGGTTTTGTTTGGTTTTGCTAAGTGAGTTTTTTAGCTTTATTTAATGTACCCGTGCTTGCTCAAGTGGTGGTACTGGCCAACAATGAAAAGGGTAGAAATAAGAGACAGAGGATGTAAGGAAGCGAGTCCACCCCTTTCTGCAGAAGCTGGAGTTCCTATATTAAAGTGGCAGGGAAATCCTGGCTTTTGAATGAATAAGTAGAAATGATAGAAATGATCAAACTGAACAGCTGCCTTTTTTGTATATATGGCCCTATGTTTCCCAACAAGCCTTGATACTTCGAGAGCTTGGGTTTGTCCACTGAGAATTGCATTTGTCGTTGAGGCACCTGAACAACTCTGGATTGCTTTCTTCTTTGCATGGCTGTTGGGAGAGAATTTGCTGCTGCAAGTCTGGGTAGCACAGAAGGCAATTCTGATCTGCTGCTGCTTCCCAGTTCACATAGCTTTTCCACCTGTACATAGTGAAACATGTCATCCCAGTCTGAACAAGACATCTTTCTTCCTACTGCTGAATGACACAGACAGAAATCACTCCACATTCGGCACAGAACTGGAGAATTGGGCTATGGAAGACCATGTCCATTCAGTTACCCCTGGTAGATGACTCACTTGATAAGTAGTACTCTGCTGACACTTCTGTCAGTGCCCAAGCACAGTGCTGTTATGAAGCACAAGAAAATGCAGCCACTTTGCATGGTTGGTTCACCTCATCAGCTCCCAGTGTCTCTAAGTGTTGTATTAGGCATGTGACAGCATATACCCCAGCTTGTTTCCTTTGCTGTCTGTTTTATGAAATGATTGTCCCTGGATTTTTCTCTTTCTTTTTTTTTTTAAAGAACTTTCATTACTATATTTTTGCCCCATTGTTCTTAGTTTATACTGCCTGTCATCACGCTCTCCTGAGGCAGCACGCTC
Organism: Hypotaenidia okinawae; assembly: GCA_027925045.1. Taxonomy (NCBI): domain Eukaryota; kingdom Metazoa; phylum Chordata; class Aves; order Gruiformes; family Rallidae; genus Hypotaenidia; species Hypotaenidia okinawae. The sequence goes on along the minus strand of BSDF01000005.1, from coordinate 16,672,725 downwards.
TATTTTTTCTGACTCACTTTGTGATGAAGCACTTTGTTTTATGCTGATCCCCTCCTGCTGTCATTAAGCATACCTTAGTGCATTTATTTTATGGTCTGATGACAGCCGTACCATATTCAGATTATCCACCACTTTTAAAATTTTGGAAAACCTTGGTTATACCCCGTTCTCACCCTTAAGACTGAGGAGTCTCAACTCTTCATAAGGACCTGCGCCACACCCTTGATAATTTTTGGTGCCCTTATCTTCACCTTAATTCTTCCATATCCTTGAAATGTGATGATCAGAACAGAGTACGGTGCACAGAATATGTGGCTGCTCAAAAACTACTACTGCCAAAACACTACCTTGTCTAGCTCTCAGTACCCTCCTTGATGGCCATATTCTGTTCATGCATAGCAGTAGAATTCATAGTATCTTTAGATCTTATAATCACAAATAGGTTTTTTTCTTTAGGTTTTAACTTCTTATTTATTCTGTAAATGAAAATGCAGTACAAATATTAACATTTCAGTGCCATATTACTTCTAAAATCATATTTGAGAATGGTCTCAAATATCAACTAGTCAGTACAAACATTCTTCAGGGGAAATAATACTTTTTAAGCTTACATTTCTTGTACAGAAAATAATCCACAGCTACATACAAAACTCAGACCATTTAAAGAAACTCTACATTATTTGTATTTAAATTTATTTTCTGAAAGGAATCATTAAGTGTGAATCTTGAATGTATTTTTTTGATTAAACACTCTTGAAAATTTCTCTCTGAAAGATTTTTCTCTGTGAATATTCTGTGTTCTGCAGGCAAGCTCAAAAGACACTGGATACCTATATGCAGCAATGCACCACCGCCTTGTGGCATTGCGAAGCTTTGCTAAGCAAGAACTAGATGCTAATCAAGGAGACACAGAGCCAGAAATAGCTTTTCAGCCATTAAACTATGATAGTGATTATGAAGATGATGAAAAAATAACTCAAATGAGCAGCAGTGGATCAGGTAAGCAGAAATTTTCCTGGGAAAGTATTTTCTTCTAAGCAATGGATAATGTACTTTTTTTTTCATGCTGACTGTAACTTTCATCAGTTACAGATACCCCTTTTCAAGTAGAAGGGTGTAATTCCTTTGAGTATTTTGACTTACTACTGGTAAAATGCAAGGTTTTGCCAGATGAAATATCTACACATCTTTATAGCAGCGGAATATTCTTTTGACAGAAAGCTGAGGGTTAAGAAATTTTAATACTGTCAAGCTTTACCTAAAGGCTTCTTCAGTATATTTGACTAGAAAATATTAGGGGTATTGAGATATTAGTTGTTACTTGAGTAAGCGAAAGTTTAGTTAAGAACACTGATCCTAGATCAGCTGTAACAACCACTTCACTAGGAGATTTTTAGGTCAAGATTTACAAACCCAGTTTTCTTCAACATAACAAAAATGTAGGCTACGCAAAGTGAAGCGTGCAACTAAAACAAGATACTGCTGACTTAATCCTGCTCTCTGCAAGCTGTTAATACAGCTCACAACAAGGCTGGGGCTGCATTTGCAGAAGTCAAGGCAGAAACAGCTGTCAGACTTAAAAACTCTTGCATGTTAGCAAAAAACAAGTCACATTTCTGGGGCAAATTCACTTGTTTGTGCCAAACTGCTACAGTGGATACAGGACCTGCCACTTATGTTTGATTTTCCAGTAGGACTACAGCAAGCATGTCTGAGTTGTTGCTCACAGCATCAGTTTCCTTCTTCAACTGAGTAACATACTGTCCATATAAACTCTTCTGTTTAACAACTATTCAACAAGAATGAAATCGTGTACATGTAGCAGCTTAGAGTGACTGCTTGAGGAAACAAGTCTTTTTTCCTCTCTAGGCAAATAGGTTGGAGTTTACAGTGTTTGTTCCCAATATCAACTGTTGCTTTACTACATTTTAGTAGCATTCAGAGCTCTAAACAACTCGTGATGCTCTTATACAATGTTTTCTCACAAACACCTATTTTCTGTTTAGGAAATGGGGAAATTGTTACTACTGAGAGCTCTGGAATGCTTACAGATAATCAAACATTCCCTCTGTAATTCCTAAATAGTCTCTATTGACTTTACAGAGGGTTTCTGGTAACCTAAAAACTCTGGATGGAGCTTGATTCATTTCCAGCATTATTGATGATAAGAACTTTTAGGGAAAAAAAAAAGAAGAAAAAGGGGAAAGGGAATTTCAAAGCAGTGTAGCAGCACAGATTTGCAAGTCAAATATTTATTTTGATTTGCAGAGACTTTTGGTACAAATACTCAGATAGCAGCCAGCAAACAGATTCTGAGATATGTGTGTCAGATGCTGTTTTTTCTTGACCTTTTAGTTTAAGCATCTGCCTTTCATTTATGTCCAGTTACTGACAGCAGTTCTAACAATTCCTTTCAAGTGCTTTTTTGATGACTTCCAGCATTTCCTGCTTATCATAATCTCTTCTATTATTCTCAGAGCCATGAGATTTAAATTTTGCATAGATTTCAGTTGCTAGTATCCAAGTCCCACATGCAGACATTCACATCCTACACAAACATACTTTTCCCTGGAACTCCCATTTCCAGAAGAGTAAGAAAAGTATACCTCATAGGTTTTGAACAGGGTGAGGTCAGTTTTAAGTATATGCATAGAAACATCAGTTTGGATGCCAGAGATCACATCCTGCATATTTAAGAGTATTTGTTAAAAGCTTTCATTTTCATTGAAGGATGTGCATGAATAAGTCATTTTATTTTTACTGATGTAACTTGTTTTCAGAGATTACACCTCTTTAAGACTACTGTGTTAAGACTTGTGAAGTTCTCAGTGACTGTTTCATTACATGAAAAACAATTAGAAATTATGCCTGCATTTTATTCCATTCCAATTTATTTTGCCTCAGAAAAAATGATAGTTCTTTTCTTAATAGGCAATCTCCTTCTTGTTAAACTGTACTGACATAGTTCCCTACATACATGAACATTAAAGGGATATATTTGCAAGACATTTTTGTAAGAATTTTTAACACAAAATTCTTCACTAGAACATCCATAGGATGATAATGCTGTGGATGTTTTATGAAGGTATAAGGTAGTAGAGAAGTTTCTACCACTTTACAAATCCAGTACATAAATTTATTCCAGTATTTTTAAAATGTTAATGAAATGCTTTTCTTTTAAGTAAAGATATTAATTTTATAACGTCCATAAAGAACAAGTTGCTCTACCTGATATTTTTATCAGATCCTATTTTACCCATTACAGCCTGGACAATTGTACCAACACACTGCTCTGTAAATCCAAGTGGAGAGAAACAGAACAATTCATCTTTAGACAGGTTTTGAGAGAGGATTGGATCGATAACTTATCTTTTCCCATGGACTACAAAATGAACTGAGGAGGTGAATTTAGACTAGACAGCAAACGTCTAGGCTGACCAAAGCCAAGCAAATCTCTTTTTAATTTCTTTCATTGTTAATTCATTTCTCTGCTAAGTATTGTAACTGTGTTTGCCTCAGGTGGTCTTTGTAATATCTAGCTGAGAAAAGATCAGCAGAATTCTTTACTATGCGTATGAAAAATATTCTCTCTAAAGAATTTAACAAATAAACCAATCAAAAATGCTGATATGGCGATGTGTGAATGATTGGACCAAGGGTACTGCTCCCTTCTGAGAGAAATACCACTGGCCTCAGTTGGGTGAGTCTCTCCCTTCACTTTTCCTCTCCTCAGACTTGCAAACATCAAATTGTTTGTTGTGTGGCAGATATGCTTCAGCAAACAAGAACAGAGAATTTCCCTTAGCCATATAAAGCATATAGAACATTCCCTTAGGCATATAGTACAGCCCTGTAAAGGAGTGTGGTCTCCCAGTAGGCAGTCAGTTGTACAGTACCCTTGTGGGCAAAGGGGACCTAGCACCTATAGGCCTGCATATGGGGTGTGTTCTGCAACAAGTCACATAATGTCAAACTGTTGCCACAGCCTCCTCCTGCTTTGCTATTAAATCTCACCCATGGATTTGGGGCTTCCTGCATGTTGTCAGACCTGTGTCAGGTCTCTGTGCAAAGTTTTCCAACTCCAGTTTTTTAGGCACCGTGACAACAGGCAGTCATAAATTCAGAACGTGGGAGTACTGAGTTGCACTGCTAATATGCATGAATTCCATACGCAGTTGTAGGATAGACAGTTCTCTAACATGGACACTGTGCCACTCTTCCCACTGGTAAGACAAGCACACAAGGTGCCTATGTCAGGCTCAAGAAAATCATGCTGCTGGCGGAGCCCTGACACCCAAGCTTGCCATTGGAAGCAGGTGATGTGAAGTCACTGCTTAGACCTGTAAGTGACTAAGATGTCTCCAGAAATGCTACACCTTACTTCTCACACTTCTAAGAGTGTTTTCCATGGTTTCTTCAGAGGCATAAAGAGATTCTATTCCTGTTCCAAAATAATGCATTTTGTTTACTTCTAGGAACAGGTGCTGTTTCTATCATAGTCAGCAGAAATATCAGGAGATCCTTAAAGTTTTTGTAATCCTCTTAGTATTTAGGCAGAACAGTTATTTCTTAGAGCCATAAGGCATTTCTTCACAGGGGACTATGAAAAGCCTGTCCTAGTAGTATAATAGCATGGGGCTGTAAGTAGGGTGGTTCTTACGATTTACATCCTTTTCCCTTTTCTGATTTTGAAGGAATTTATTTGTTTTTGTCCCTGAGGGGGGACAGGGAACCTGGAGAAGTACATACGGGAACAAGGATGACAGTGTCATGAGGCAATAAAGTGCTTATGCATTACTTCTCATACTGTACCTCACCAGTAACTCTTAAATCTTCTCCTAACTTCAACCTGATTGAGGGGGTCTTCTCTTTGACTGAAGTGTCCTCTCTTTTATGGCATGGAAGTTTCTTTTAGAAGCTATTAGGGTGAGTTCAAAGAGGCTGGAGTCTAGGACTAGGCAAGTTCCCGGAAGTCTCTCCATACATAGTCATAGACCTTAAAAGAAAACTACTGTGTGAAGGACATGGTGTGTTGCATATGGATCCATCCAGAATTACATGGATTCTGGAGACTGCTGGTGTTGAGAATTGGATAGTATATCAGAAAAGTGCAAATTTTGTTTTATTTTAGAGATGTTTCCTAGTCAACTATACACATATGTCCCATGTTGGCCTCATTAGGACTTTGTCATCTGCTGGTGTTTCCCAAGATTTAAGATGTTACAGGTGATTTTTCTTAAACTTTTAAAGAAAAATACTTTTAAAATTCTTAAAGGAACTACTGTTCAGCAACACCATAGAAACCCCTGAAAAACTGCTCTTTCTCTGCCATTTCTTGTCAATTTAAATTCTTACCAGTTGCTGAAGTTTCCAAATCAGAAATCTAACACATGCACACACACACATACCTGATAGTGATTAAAGCGAAGGAAAAATTAAGAATTAACTTCTTTGTTGGAGTCAAAGTTTCTATATTCTTTGCAGCAGATATCACTAGCATCTAAAGTTGAGAAGAAAAGAAAACTCTTTGGCTTTAAATTCTGACATATCAAGAAAGAGGGCAGGGCAATCTCAAGGCATTTAAATTTACCTGTAAGCGGCATTTCACATTTAGTAAGTCTTTAGTGGTGGCTAGATGGTAGCAGCAAAATTTAAGCAGACACTGAGTTTGTGATATTATGTGTCTGGCATTAGTCAGCTATATCTACCTTTTGCAGATGAGTCAGAGCCTAACAGATCACACACCAAAACCACCGCTTGGTACTTTATCAGGACCAATGGGTTATTTAAGATGTGTTGGATTTCTCAGAGTTTACTGAGCATCTGTTATGAAGCGTTCTCCTTAAAAAGCAAGATGATTTGCATCTTAGACACACTGTTCTATCTGGACATCTGAATCCGTAGTGCTTATGTGCTTGTCTTTATTGACATGGGGGGTCACAGGCTTCATTCACTATTCACATGCTCAAATATTTGTGAATAATCCTGTGTTATCTAGTTAGATATTTACCTAAACCAGGAACTGATCATATCCAGACTTTAACCTACTGCTTTGGTATTATGAAATGCCAGATTGTTTCAAAACATGAATATGCTCAAATAAGCAAGATTTTATTTTAAATTCTTTTTCAGATGATTCTAGATGGAACCACAGGCAGCCCATAGTCTGCTCATGACACCTACCAGAGGTTACAACAGCACGGCTGGGAACTCATCTTCCCAAAATGTCTAAGCTGACTCATCAGTCCCTGGAGGGGGAAATCAGATGCATTTGGCTTTCTGACTTTTAAGCAAAGATTAATTTTAGGGACAGCTTAAGTTCAGTACATTAAGAACTAGAGATGCACTTTTGAGGATTCCAGTCAGCCTGCTTTGTGCTGAGACAGGAATCACACAATGGCTTCCAGTACTAAAGAAGTGTTCCAAAGGCTTCAGATTTTAAATATTTAGATGCATTATTAGAGCAAGGAATTTAATAGGGAATAAGTGTTTTTTTCATCATATTGATGGATAAAACCACATAACCATGAATTAATAATATACACAAAGATTTTTTTTGTAATACATATTAATAATATAGATACAGATACATTAACAGGTACTATCTAGTACTTTTCATCTGTTATTTAAAAGACACTTTTAGAAAGTTTTACATTAGGCTTCACTGGAAACATTTATTTAAAATTATGTGGTAACAACCCATTTCTAGGTACATACAAGCAGAGTTGCAAGTGGCAGTTTAGCATGACCAAGGCCTATAGAAATCAGCCTTGATAACAAGGATGGGTTTCTTTCTGTTCGATTTGAAAATAGCTGTAATTGTATACTGATTACAGAATTGTGTTAAAGGGCAAAGAACCATGATCAGCCTTTACAGCTGTTAACACCAGGAGAATTCACCATGAAGAGCTGCAAGCCAGTTCTAGGGGGCATATGACCATTTATCCGATCCATGCAAACCAATGCACACTCAGTATAACTGGATATCCACACAAAATCTTTTCTTGAATGTGTGAGATTGTCTGAGATCACTTCTGCCTTAGCTGTAGCTATCCCTCAACAGCCTCATGCCTTGAAACAGATTAATATCTTCATATCCTAATATGTGCAGTAATCACAGCAGTGCCACAAATTACTGCCTTTTACCTAACAATTCTAATGAGCAATTAGAAAAATTTAGAAAAATCTAATGCCATCTGTGAAGGAAGATTTACCAGATCATTCACTAGTTTGTCTGTTTATGCTCTGTGTTTTCAATTTATTCTGTTAAAAGCTAACGAAAATACTTCTGGAATCGTTCTGCTGCCTTGCATATTGTTGGTTACCAACTATTCTTTTCCTCAGACCTGAAACAATGTTCTGAAATATCTGAAATTCTTCTCATTATGGTAACTTTAATGCTTTTTCAATCTTAAAAGCTGTATCACACCTGAAGAGTCAGATTTACATTTCAGTTTTCCCATTTGAGCATAGGAATGAAATTAGAAGAACACCAGCTCCTTCCTGAATTCTCAGTGTTCTGTCAAGATTAGCATCTAGATGAAGCTGACCTAGCATCTGGGTTATGCTGAATCCTAAATGGCCTGCCAAAATTGACATTTGTCTAACATTGCTTTAGCATCTGGATGATACTTAAGTGATCTTAAGTGGGACTGGATTTTTGCCTTCAGGAAAAGGGGAGTGCTTCACAACAGAGCACCAGTCCCACAGTGAAGCACTGTGATTCTCTTTCACTCATCAGCAGATAACAAAAAATGTTCTTTCCATGAGTAGCTGTACATCGTGTCCTTTTCTGTCAGCCTCCTGACCACAACTCTATTTGCATCACTGAGCTTCGTATTTCATTGCTGCAACTCAGAAACAAAGCTCCATGTTATAAAAAACTTCAGCAGTTGTAAAACACAGCAGCCCTATGTATTTAGCAACAGGTCACAGTGATAACTTTGCCCTAGAGTTCAGTTGGCTATGCACTAAATGCAGAGTTTGATTTCAAAGTCTGTCCTGATAATCAAAGCCTTCTGTGGAAATAGGATTTAAGCACCTGAGTGGCATGATATCCCTCTAAATTCTACTGGAGCTGTAAAAGCTGCAAATGAAGAAACTTTCCAGAACAGGCACGACAGAATTTTTGCAGTCACGGGACTTAAACTTGTCATATGCTCCCACAGCATGAGGAACAAGGCTTATGATCATTCAAAAATAAACAAACTCTTCCTTGATCGGTCTTTTCCCAAATTCACTGCACATGTATGTATACACACACAAGTACACACACACTCTCTTTAATATGAAGCTATGCCTCCTACAAGCTAAGAAGGAAAAGAGATGTGTCAGTTTTGAAGTTTGGATACTGCAATAACAAAGGACATATAAATACATGTATGTGCAGCTGTATTTATGGTATGATTTTTTACTCCTGAGATCCCAATACTGCACTAAAATTCATTGTTTCTCAAGACTACGGTATGCTAATGTGTAATACATTAACTTCATTTTAAAAATGTAAAGCTTGTCATTTTATGACAGAGCAACAGTTTCTATGCCTGTACAATAAACAATTTTGTTGCAGCTTTAATTTCCATCTAACAAGTTGCCTTATTTTGTGTCCCAGTTAGAGCTTCCTACAGCCAGCTCCTTTCGTGACACAGAATTGCAAGTTTGTTTTCCTAAGGAAACAAGATCCAGACACTTGCGTACTCCATCCACCTGAGAGACCCACTTTGAGCCTACTATTCAGTTCAAGAAAACGTGGATGGGAGGTAGAAAGCTCAAAGACAATTAGAGTTTTCCATGAAGATTGGCAGTTGTTGAGGGACAGAACTCAGAGAAAGGTGTCCTTTGAGGAAAAAAATTCCGGGTAAGCTTGGGATTTTCTGTGAGGTTTGTGGGGCTGAGTGGTGCCTTCCTGCTTCCGAACATGCTGAAGCATTTGCTAGGAGAGAGGAGGAAGGAAGACTGTGGGCAGATGGATACCTGGGCTTACTGTGGCCTGAAGAGGAATGTAGGGATGTGACCCAATTCCATATGAAGTCAGACATCACGAACCTTGCTGTTTATGGAAAAACCCTCTTGTGTTTTAGGTTTTGTTCCCCCCACCCCCAATGAAATTTAATTATTTGTTTGTTTCTAACAAATCCATGATTAATTTACATACATAAGGTATGCAGAACTGGAAGCTCTTATGTCTTAGTGCCGTAATTATTTTCAAAAGAAGGGAAAGCTAATAATTCCTAATATAAGGATACATATGCAGATACCTGACATTAAGGTTAGTGATTACTGGCAAAATCTACTTGGATGGGATAGCCTAAATAGCTTATTTTATGTTATGGAGGTGTTTGTATCTTTTCCTAGAGCTTGTAACTCAAGTTTTTGTGTCACAAACTTTAGTGACTTGAGAATTAGTTTTGGCAAGCTGTACGAAGCTGAGAGTTTGATAATGTCTCTACTGAATGCACAAATACAGGTAAAACTCTTGGTGAATTCATTAGTTGATTCTGTGATCTGATACTGCTTCCAGTGCTACACATAGCCTGTACAACATGGACAGCCCTAGATAGGTTGTAGAGGACCTGCCACTGGGCATGCTGGCAGCAGTCTACAAGCATACACTGCCTGTTCTATAGCACCTGTCTGCCTAAAACTGGAGTTCAGATTCCAAAAACACTATTCTTACAAAACAATGTGTCTGCAGCTCCTTCAGCATATTCAAATTGCTTCTGAAATGTTGAAGTCAGTTGTGTAAGTCCACTTTATAATGGTGCTGTTTGCTTTCTACAAACAATGACTGGGAAGAAAAGTAGAAACGTAAATTACTGTTAATTAAAACACATTCTAATGAAAGCGTGCACAAGAAATCTTGCCTCTTCTCAGTGGCTTTGTGTGAAAAAACCCCAACAATTTGCATTAATGTGAATAACTGCATTTATTTTCCTTTTTCTGAAGCATCCTCCTCTATTTAAGAATTTATGAAGCAAATTATATGACCAAAATACATGATCATTGACAAGAGCATGCACATCACAAGCAAAACACAAGCATGCATGGATGGAATCTGGGATCAGAAATATTTCAGTCAGACTACACCTGCTAATGTGTTCTTCTACTTGTCTTGTAAGATTCTAAGGTGTTGGATGAGTGATGTGTACTCTAAGAATTACTCTGGAGCTTTCCTCTGAATAACCAGAATTAACAGCTGTGGTCAGCTGGGCTCAGAATCTGAAGACTCAGGGTTGTGAAATGTTATCGGGATGGTCTGTTTATCTCATCTGCTGTGAATGCAGCTAGCACTGATAGCATTATCATTTTCAACACCAAGATAGCCCTATCATTTTCAGGTACCAGTAGTACTTAGGGGCACATAAAGAAAATCTAAAGAATGTAAATGGTTGGATTAATTATATAATTAGTTATTAATTAAAGGATCACAAGAAGGCATTAATCACAGACTTCAGTAAGAAGTGAAAATGAACAGTTGACCTAGATTGTAAGTGCACTAGAAGCAATACATACATTCCTTTGGATGAAAAAAGACTGCATTTGTGTACCTTCTTACATAAAGCTGCTGGTACAATCGTGCATTGCCAGTTCTGCAGCCAGTGTAATGACCTAGGCTCAATTTACTGCATAATTTTTGCAGTTTTTGCAGAAATTTTTGCAGTTACACTGTTTTATAACACAAATATTTTATTATATTATTTATTGGTTTTCTTTGGATTTGTGTCTTGAAATTTACCTCATGTATTTTGACTCCTTGGTGTCTAAAATGGGCATTACTCTGAAGCCTTTTCCTCACTGCAGGAAGTATTGAGGTATCTGTTTCCATGAGGCATTTGCAAGTACTCTGCACCCAAAACAACGCTTGTTGTGGTCAGCCAAGGGTTTAAAAAGTTATTACATTGGGAATTCACCCCTGCTCCCTACTTGTATCCTCTAAGCATACCAGGTTGAAACACCTGTGTTTATTAATTTAATTCTATGTGAACGACTCTGTCCCTTAATGCACTGGGTATAGTGCTCTAAAGTCACTGAAGATGGGGCATGAAGGTACGTCATGTCACAGACTCTGAATCTATCTCAAAATAAGTGAAGTGTCATTTGACAGATACTTTTTGTTCTGTTCCTGTGTGCCGTGTATCCGTTTAAATCAAAAGGTGTGGTATGAGGGAGGTTAGTGTCTGTTGAACATTTTGTAAGTAAGATCATTTACAAAGTAAGCTGCAAACTGTAAGTAGCATTTCACAAAGTATTTTATGTGTTATGGGAAGTTTCACACTTTTTTCCACACAGATAATGGGGTGTCACATGGTCTGCATAACCTTCAGTTAGTCTGTCAGAGAATTCCTTCTGGGACCCTGAGGCTCCATGCCTCAGCTCTGCTTCCAGAACATTAAGGTATCACCTACCGTTTTGAATTTACATTTTAAAATACTTATATTGTATTTTATACTTACAGTGTTTGCTGTGGGCATTAATTCAAAAGACTACAATATGATAATTACATGACCTCAGAGTAAAATACTGTTCCATATTCAAGCTTGCCTTGCTGGATGAAGATGACTTGTTTTTCAAAGAAAAATCCAAGTAGGTCAATACAAATAGGTAATACGTGAAGCACAGACTCCTACAGGAACATTTATCCTTTACGTCTCCAGGCTCTTGCATTACCTAGTACTTTTTACAATCCAAAAGTTAATGGTTATACAGAATGAGGCATTTTCAGGTTAGGGAGGGAATTAGTTACTCTCCTGGTAAACTAGTTTGTGGTAGTTTCCTTCAAGGCTAAAATAATCGTTACACTGATAATCCCCCTACCCCTCGGTAATGACTGGATGGGGCTTTTGTACTGTTACAGAAGAAAGGGCTGAATGGCTTTAGCTACTCTCTTTTCCTAAGACTTTCTCAGCAAAGCCCTATAGAAGGGTGCTGCACTGACAGGTAAAAGCCACTGCTTCAGTCCCTCCCCATGACAAAAGGGGCCCAATTTCCCTCAAACTAAGAACAGGCACAAGGTGACAAGAAAAATATGTAAATGAGGTTTTGAATGCAGAACTACTGTCTGTGAAAGCTGATGCATGAGAAGGCCATTGTTAATAATTATGCAAAACCCTCACAGCATTTCTAGATAGCTTGCTTATAATATTTAAATTTTTTTTTAAACGTGGGCTTGCAGAACACAGACCAACAGTGCTGCTGCATCCCTCTTTCACCAAGCCTGCTGCTTTTACCATGTTGCCTTGTTGTGAGCTCCCTCAGATACTGCAATAAATGTAATGAAGACCGAAACAGCCACGGAGATTGGCTTCTCAAACCAGACGCTTATTATCAGGCCCTTGCAAGATGCGGTATTGAGTACTGTTGTGCGTTTCTAAGTTCCAAAGTCTTCTCCCTCAGGCAAGCTCAAAAAGGAAGCAGATGAGCTTCCACCTCGGGATTTCCACTGTCTGCTTAGTGTCAACTCCGACTCTTGTCTCCGTCAGCTGAAATAGAGGCCGCGTCCGGCTCGACTTTACAGGTGGCTGGCGCAGGCTGAGCGGACGGTGTCCCGCGGCAGGAGGCAGCCGCCTGAGGGGACCCGGCTCCTCGCAAAGGTCGGCGCCACTACGTGCACTCAGCCCCCACGCGAGCCTACGTGCCTCGAAGCTCATCCCGCCCGCGGGCGAGACGCCTCGGCGATGGACGGCGCCGCGCGCATGCGCAGCTTGTGCTCCCCAGGCGCGGGAGGGCGTACCCTCACTATGCATTCTCCCCACCTTTCCTTCCCCGAGCTGGCGCAGTTGGTGGAGAAGGGCGCATGCGCACTCTCCACAGGGCTCGGCTCCGGAGAGCTCCGGGCCGCTCCTGCCCCGCCCCTCCAGGGGTGGGTGTCCAGCACCGCTCTTCGGTATTGGCGCAGGCCGTGGCTGCGTCCGGGGAGGGGCGGGGTGCCGCGCTGCGGCCGTGCCATGTGGGCTGATCGCTGTCCGGGCGCGGAGGCCGCCTCAGAGCGGGGCAGCCGCCGCCGGGCAGCGCTGCGCCCTCTCTCCCGCCCGCCGGTCGCAGGCTCCCATCTCGGGGAGGGGAGCGAGCTCGGGCGATGTCTTTCGCGCGGGGCTTCCTCTACGGCCGCTTCTGCCTCGCCAGCCAGGCGGCTGCCCGCCGTTCCTTGCTGCTCCGCCAGCGGGCGGCGGGGGCTTTCGCCGCCTTGCCGGGGCTGCCGCTGCTCGGCGGCGCCCGTCGGCGCCTCCTTACCCTCAGCGGGCTGAGCCCCGCCGCACGCTGCGCGGCGGCAGGGTGGGGAGCGGCAGCGGCGGGGGCCGGGCCATGCGCGCCGCGGCAGCGGGGCTGCGGCGGGGTGGGAACGGCGGGCGGCGGGTTCCGGCCGTCGCGGGTGGCGGTGGTGGTGAAGACGACGCGATACGAGTTCGAGCAGCAGCGGTACCGCTACGCCGGGCTCTCCGAAGAGGACCTCAAGCAGCTGGTGAGCGGCGGGAAGGGGCGGCGGTCCCGGCCTCCCCGTGCGCTGCCGCCGGGGCCGCGGGGCGGGCGCGGGGACGCTTTAGGGAGTGAACAAGGCGATGCCCGGGCTCCGTGGGGCACCGGAGCAGGCCCGGGGCTTCCCCTCGCTCTGGCACCCCGGGGCGGCGCCGTAGGCCCGTGCCGACCGCCGGGGCGGGTGAGCGGGGACGCGGCTGTTGTCCCCGCGTCCGGGCGCTGCCGGGTGGCTGTGCCCGTCCTGCCGCCTCCCCAGGCCCCTGAGTGCGGCTCCGAGCCTGGGAAGGGGCGATACGAGCAGCGCCGCTTAACTGCCCCTCATTCAGCTGCGGCCAGTTACTGAGGGATTTGTGTAGTAAGCGTGTTCGAGTGTTATCCTCGGAGTAATTCCAGCAGCCTTCAGCGAGCTGCGGGTTTTTTCTTGCAAGGTGTACCATAGGTTATATGTAGAGAAGTGCATCCTGGGGAAAGCACTGTGTTATGATTCTTGGGACGGACTTGGTCTCGGTCTCATTTCTTCCTGCTCCTTTGCTCCACATCCTTGCCTTGCTTCCTTACTTCATCCTTAAGGTATTTTTCTAACGACTCCTCCAGCTGAGCAGCCAAATCTCTCAGCCACATCCATCTGCCTTGCTGCAGTTTTAAGACAAGCCTTTTTTTGGTCTTAAGAAACGTTCAGTACAAAACCAGGTGGCTGTTCCGTTGATGAAGGTATCCTATGGGAAGTGCATATCTCTTGAAGAGTTGGTAGATGTGCACCCAGTGCCTTAGTGTCTTAATCTCCACCAAGCTCAGTGACCCCATGCTATCCTCCATACGGCCTGTGTGTCTCTTTCAGTGGCCAGCAGTCTGTGAATAACAGGTGAGCTCCTGTTACTGTCTGTAGTCTGAACAAGACTGTTAATTTGGGTCTGTCTAGTCGTTGGATTCTTGCAGCTGTAAATATTTTGCACCTCTTTTAGAAATGTTTGGGTTGAACTTGCAAGTGTGCTTGACTTATGTGTCAGAGACAAGGGCTATGGCTGCACAGTCTTGCTTTGTAAAGCACGAGGACAAAAAGTACAGTACCTAACATAAAGTGGTACTTATGTTTTTCTGTATACTTTGCTTGATCATCCAGCTATGGAATTCCAGTCCAAACATTTTTACAAATTTTATAATGCTCTCTAGTCAGATTTCATGTGGCACTAGTTATACTGAGGAAACATCAGACCGTGTTCCTGAGATGTCCCAGTATTTCCTTTCATGTGGTGGCTGTAGAAAAGCAATGTCACTCTCAGATCATCTGTAAGACTGCTTTTTTTTGTCTTCGGTTAGACTTATCTCGAGGAAGCATTTCTTGCTGTCAAGGGTAGAGAATCAGGTTTTTCTGGGTGCACAGTTAAAAATCGAGAAAAATAAAATGCCCTGCTTTGTCGCCTTTCACTAACTGGCCTTGTTCAGGCAGGAGTGGGATGGTGAATCAGTGAGCAGTGTTGCTACTGTTGCGTATCCTTAAAAGTGCTCTCTGCTGAACGCGGAGATAGCTGCAGTTTTTCTTCTCACAAGAATGCATGTTTTGGCGACCTGTGTCAGTCTGAAGATGCATTTTAAAGTAAGTAGCTGCAAATATACAATGGCTGTAGCAGTTGCAGAAACACCTTAGAGTTTGTCACTTTGGAAAAATGTAGAGGTACAAGATAATTCTCCATTTTTTTTCTAGGACTGGTGCTTTGTTTAGTCTGGCTTTGCCCCGAAAATACCTTTTGTAGCAATAAAACTCATAGCATCACCAGATAGACAAGTTAGGCTTTGTCTAACTATGTATGTAGCAACCTTAAATTAGACTTGTGCTGTGTGAGTGGGAATACGAAGACTTTTTTGCAAGAAAAGACTGTAAAGCACTTCCATTATTGTATTTTTGAAATAAGAAATGAGAATGAGGGATTTCTCCTTACTACCCGTTTCTCAAGTTTTTTAGCTGACCTAAAAATTGCTGTATTACCTTCTGCTGTGACTCTGGTCTCAGATTTCTTCTTCAAACTTTAAGCTGATGGCAGCCTCACTAAATAGGTTAAGTGGAGGTTCAGGAGACACTTACCCTCTTTGTTGTGGACAGAGAGAGCTCACTTCTGAGCAGAGTAATTGCTGCAGAGTGTCCTTCGCCCTCTGTGCCACCTCTTTTGATGACAGTTTGGGAACACAATGCAGTTTGCTTCTTGAGGTTAGCTGCTCCCTGTGTCCCTGATTCTCTTGGGGAGACTTCAAAAACTGGTCCTGGGGCTACTGGTCTCCCAGATGTGTAGTGAGACCCTACTGCTGCTACCCAGGGTGATACTCAGTTCATCCTGAAGGTTGTGAATTGCGGTGGTCGTGTATCTGGTGTGGGAGCTCAGTCATGCCAAACAGCCATGCAGAGGGCAGGGTAGGAAGTGAGGCTTACGGGAAGGCCAGCAGAGTGAAAGCAAAAGCACATGGGAAAGGTTGTGCTCTCCTGGTGCTGTAAACTGTTGGCAAACCCAGGTTGGGGTGCAGGGGGTTAGGGGTGGTGGATTGTGTTACATTGCAGAGGCTCTAGCTCAGGCTTGTGATGGGCGAGCATCTTGGTGTGAGAGGGGCTGCACCAGTGGAGGAGCATGGTGAGGTTGTCTGCTGTGGATCTTCAGATAGCCAGATGCTGGTTATGTGAAATACAGAAATGCAGTTTCAAGGCAATGTGGGAAGCTTAGATTTGAGAAGCTGTAGCTGGGCTTGTTTGCGTGCCTGTAATGGGCAGAAGAGGTGTTTACAAGTTCCAGGAAGATAACTGACAACTCTACTTGTAACCTTCAGGTTTTTCTCTAGCACAAATAATGAACATCGTGGGCTTAAGCAGTTGTACCCGATGAGTGGGACAGGAGCACAGGCCTGACCTTAGTTGTTGTAACCTGTGTGTTTATGTATCGAGACAGAAAGGGCAGTAAGTGACTTAATGCAGGAGTGACACTGCATGTGTGCCTTTGGGCATGCATCTGAATTAGATGGGATTTGCTCTGTGTTTAAGGAGGCTGAAGATGAATCATTGGCATACGCCAACATTAAAATATGCAGGTCATAGATATGATATAATATATAAAACACAGAAGCAGAATATCTCAGTATTGAAACTGGCTGGCTGACACTTCTCCTAGGCAATAGGGGCCCTGAGCAGCTGTGGCATAAATAATTCTGTGGCCTTTCTTCTGGACAACACCAAGTGCATTGTACTATACAAACACTATTAAATGTTGCAAAGTCAAAGCTGCAAGGTCATGATTCCTAAGTTCTTTCTCCATGCAAACAGAGGTGGGAGAGGTGAAGAAGCTTTCCAGACATCAGAAGACCAGAACAGATGGGGGAGGGATGGAGAGCAAGGGCAAACGCTTGAAATAGTGTTTAGTAGATCTGCGAAAGATTAAATCTTTCATTGCATCTCAGCAACTACAAACGTAGTGTAGCTACATGCTTCAGTTGGTTGTTTTATGTATCTTGTGGCAGATACTCTTACACGCTTAGAAATGAGTCTTCTAAAATCTGTTTCTAACTGTACCTAAACCCGTCTAACTATCATAATTAGTATTCTACTCTGAAAAGCATAATGAAGCACTCTGAATGCTGGTGTACTGGGGAGGTTTCCAGAGCCTTAGCTCAGAAAGGGTATTAGAGACCTATAAAAATTATATTTTTGTTCTACGATCAGGAAAGCAGAAATGACCAAAAATGACCCAGCACTTTTAAAAAGTGTTACTTTAGTGAATTATGTGCATCAAATCACTCAAGGGTAATTTTGTTTGCCTTCATGAGATTTAAAGAGACTATTGGATCTAACATTTGCAGTTACCAGCTGTAACTTAAATAAAAATGCTAGTCATTTTACTAGCTCCGTACAAACCATTTGCTTGCCAGAAATGCCAGCAATTTGAATTTATTCTGACCTGATTATTGGGATTGGCATCTAAATACGGCTGGTTGCAAAAATGAACAAGACCACTAATACGGAAGGCTGCTGTATGTCCTGACAGTTTATTTCATTCTCTGCAAACCCATGCAGAGCAAGCATTGCTGCTGTCCTTACATAAATCAGGAATCACAGAATCATAGAATTGTAGGGGTTGGAAGGGACCTCGAGAGATCATCGGGTCCAACCCCCTGACAAAGCAGCTCCCTAGCTCATATTGCACAGGGAGGTGTCCAGACGGGTCTTGAATCTCTCCAGAGAAGGAGACTCCACCACCTCCCTGGGCAGCCTGTCCCAGGCTCTGTCACCCTCACTGTGTAAAAGTTCTTCCACATGTTGGTGCGGAACTTCCTGTGCTCCGACTTGAGGCCATTGCCCCTTGTCCTGTCTCCACAGACCACTGAAAAGGGGCTGGCCAATTCCCCTGCATCCCATGCTTAAGATAATTTTAAATATTAATTAGGTTCCCCCTTAGTCTTCTCTTTTCAAGACTGAACAGTCCCAGCTCACTCAGCCTTTCCTCATAGGGTAGATGCTCCAGGCCCTTAATCATCTTCGTAGCCCTTCTCTGGACTCTCTCCAGGAGATCCCTGTCCTTTTTATAACAGGGAGCCCAGAACTGGACACAATACTCCAGGTGGGGCCTGACCAGGGCAGAGTAGAGGGGGAGGATAACCTCCTTTAGCCTGCTGGTCACACTCCTCCAGATGCACCCCAGGATCCCATTGGCTCTCTTAGCCACCAGGCCACACTGCTGGCTCATGGCCAACCTGTCATCCACCATGACCCCCAGGTCCTTCTCCACAGAGCTCTTCTCCAGCAGGTCATCCCCCAGCCTGTACTGATACGAACGGTTATTCCTTCCCAGGTGCAAGACTCTACACTTGCTTTTGTTGAACCTCATTTGGTTTCTCCCTGCCCAGCTCTCCAGCCTGTCCAGGTCTCGCTTGATGGCAGCACAGTGTTCCTGTGTGTCAGCCACTCCTCCCAGCTTTGTATCATCGTCACTTACTGAGGGTGGATGCTGTTCCCTCATCAAGGTTGTCAGTGAAGATATTAAAACAGGACTGGACCCAACACCGAGCCCTGGGGAACACCGCTAGTCACAGGCCTCCCTTCAGACTCTGCTCCACTGATCACACCCCTCTGGGCTCGGCCCGACAGCCAATTCTCAACGCACCTCACTGTCCACTCATCTAGCCCATGCTCTCTCAGCTCTGTTATTAGGATGTCATGGGAGACAGTATCAAAAGCCTTGCTAAGTCAAGGTAGATGACATCCACTGATCTCCCTCCATCAACCCACCCAGTGATGGAGAACGTAATATCCTAGTTGTAGATAAAATTAATACCCTGAGTCCTGGATTTTTGTTTGGTAGTGCAGTTGAGATGTAGCTGCTGATTTCTCACTGCTGGAAGGTACTTGAGGAAGATCAAAGATTTAGCTGTCCAAACATACTTTGTATGCAGTTTTAATTATCTTTGAAAATGGCCTGTCAGATGAAAAGTTGCATTTCTTTTGATCTTAATTGAAGGAAAAGAATTCAGTGTGGACCACAGTAATTAGGTGATTTACTCTTTTAATTACAGGGAGAAGAACCAATCTGTTACTTTAAATGGTGAAAGATGCATTTTTGGTATCACTTTTGAATTACTTTCCTTAAGTACTAGTGGTTTGGGTCTGTGAATGTCATACCATCACCCCAAAGTAGGCTTTTGGAAACTAGAAAGACATTTCATTCTTAGATTTCTCTTTTAGAGAACTGCACCTCAACCCAGATACCTGTTATCCATTGTAACTCTATTCAGAGAATGCTACTCAAACATTCTCTAAGTTTGAGGATTTTTACAGAAGCCAAGAAGGTAGCAGGAGGAGAAAGTAATAATCAAACTTCAAAGTTAAACTGAATTCTAATTTTAAAAAGAAATCAAATAAACCATCAGTCTATTTTTCTAAAAAAAAAAAGCATTTAATTTTTTTTTCTTAGAAAGAAAATTAGCTATTGTAAAAACCTATAAGCATTATGGTATTTACCCTGTGTTCTCTTGTGGAACCAAATGTAGTGCACTATATTTGAGGGTAGTATCTTTAAATAGAAACTGTTTAATAATGAAGTGGTACAGGGGAGCTTTTCATAGTTCTGCTGAATTCAGACTACCCATCTCTGCTTGTTTTCTAATGTGAATTATTTCAGTAGATGTTCTGCTAGGGAGCACATAGAATGTTTAAAAGCTGGTAGAACTGCCTCATCCTGAAAAGAGGGGGGAAAAACATAATCTCAGTCTACGGAATTTGAAGCATACAGAATTCAAGATGCAGGTTATAGTACTGTAAGATCATAGAAAGCTGAAAGCACTTCTTTAAGAAATAGAATTTTTGAGCTACCCTGTTGGAAACAGAGATGGCAGTAAATGTTTTTCAGATTTTACTGTCAGTGTGCATTTGTTTATCTTTACATTTGGGGTTTGATATACTTGCATCAGTGTTAAGTAGCTTCAGTTGCATTTGCTTTACTAAAAAATCCCTTCTAGGTTGTCATTTTGTCATGACTCTTGAAAATTATGGAAGCAAATAAATGGGATGTAGCAATTCCTTTTTCCACATCATTTGTTTTTTCTGGCACACTGTTCAAGTCTATTTAATCTTATGTAGCAAGTAGATGCAAAAGTAGGCTGTTTCAGTGTACCTAAATTAAATTTCATGGACCAGGCATCTTACACAGCTGAAAAAGGCTGCTTTTTTTGAAGTTACTTTGATCCTGTTTTTAAGTACTTAGCAAGTTTTGATTTATGACATGATGTTGTCCCATTGAATTAATCAGACTAGGGTGATTGAATTGCCTGGGTTGCACTCTAGAAACCTGTTAGTGCAGAAAGTAGTTGCTGCTCTATAGTTAATACAACAATTTGCTCCTCGTTAGCCTTTGAATTACAAACCACTATATGTATTATTCAGTTGTGGTTAAAATGTCAGTAATACTTTAATGTGGTTGATGGAGAATTATAAAACGGTATATGGTATTTTTATTTTGTTCTTGATAGGTCAAACTCACACCCCAAAGCAGCATTTCTGTAAAGCTACAGGAGCATAGCACTGACAGTTTCACTTACCAAGAGAAGAAATTATTGAAGACAGCTGCTAAGAAGTAATGGCTTGCAGAATGCTACAATATGCAGAACACTTAATAGTCATTGCTCTGTAGCAGATACAATGGCAATATTTCAAAGGTTGCTGTGACTGTGAGCCCAAAGTCAGGGGTCTAAGTTGCTGAAGAAAACAGTGATGAAAAAGTATAAGGGGCGGGGGAAACCCTAGCTAAAACAGCCTACTGGGCTTCTACAGCATGTCAGAACCTAGCAAAATGGCCAGAGAAATAATAACACTTCTGGGCAATTGACTACTGGCTAGTGCATCAGTCAGCAGCAGGCAGGCAAGAATGTGGCCAGTTAGGACCAGACTACTACCTTTCTTCTATGGTAGATACTGGCCTAATGCTTTGGTTAGTCTACGATGCTTTTGTATAACCAAGCAGTTAATGGCTTGTATACTATCTAATAACCCAGACTGGGAAGGGAGGAGGAACTAGGTTTATATGCCTGCAGCTTGCGACTTTGCAGTAGCTTGTAATGAAGACTTCCTTCATGTTTAAAGCTTTGCAGAGACCTTAGACCTGAGTGTAGGTAATGCTGATTCTCAGTGGGACTTTGTTTTGGGGAATTCTGGTTTCTCTGCTACTTTAGCTAAGGCAAGTGTTCATTGTTAAAGCCATCCTGTAACTACTGCATTGAGTTTGTGGATTGCATTTTTTAACTATTAAATTAACCTGAAACCAGTACATTTTATATTTATCCAGGACATACAGCTGGTCAGTCAAACTAGTTCTCAGGTTCACTTCAGAGAGGACTTCAGACTACTTCGGCTAGTCTGAATGAGCTGGACTGCAGGTCACTGAAAGAGCTGGGTGTCCCAAGAAGGGTTAATTCACTGGTACACTAGCATGGCTCTGGTGAAACCTCCCCTGTTGTTAGCCAAAGGTTGAGCCAGACACTGATCAAACAAAGTTTCAATTTAATGAGCTTGGAATTTTTCAGTAAAGATTTAAATTGGACTACATTTTTTTTAGTTCACGTGGTCACCCTACCATTTAATTTCCTCGCTAGCAAAACCATGTAAGATCAGATGTCATGTATTTAGTGTTTCAGGTGCAAAAGCAAGTAGGAGAACACACTTCCCATTTTAAGAAGTCTGAGAAGTTAACTAACTTATGTGAAAGCAGAGTCACAAAATCAGAGAATGTTTAGTATTTGCAGGGACCTCAAAAGATGTGTAGTCCCAACCCCCCTGCCATGGGCAGGGATGCCTGCCACTGGACCAGGTTGCCCCAAGCCCCACCCAACCTGGACTTGAATGCGGCCAGGGAGGAGCCAGCCACAGTTTCTCTGGGCAGCCTGTGCCAGGGCCTCACCACCCTCACATGGAAGAAGTCTCCCCTCCTTGAGTTCAAGGCTGTTACCCCTTGTCCTATCACTCCATGACTTTGTACACAGTCCCTCTCCAACTTTCATGTTGGCCCTTTCAGGTACTGTAAGATTGCTCTAAGTTTGCCCTGGAGCCTTTTCTTCTCTAGGCTGAACAATCCCAACTCTCTCAGCCTGTCCTCTGATCATCTTTGTGGCCCTTTGGACCTGCTCAAGAGGTCTTGTTCTGGGGACCCAAGAGGTGGATGCAGTTCTCCAGGTGGGATGTCACCAGAGCAGACTGCACAAGAGGAGGGTAGAGAAACAGAATCCTCTCCCTTGACCTGCTGGTTGTGCTGGTTTTAATGCAGCCCAGGATATGGTTGGCTTTCTAGGCAACAAATGCATGTTGGTAGGTCACTTAGAGCTTTTCATTCACCAGTACCCTCATGTCTTCCAGTCTTCTCAACCCTTCATCTTCCAGCCTATCTTAATTAGTAGAGGTTGCCCTGAGCCATGTGCAGGACCTTGCACTCAGCCTTGTAGAATTCATGTGGTTTCCACAAGCCCATATCAAGCCTATAAAGGTCCCTCTGGATGGATGGGTCCCCATAGATTATGAACTGTACCACTCAGCTTGGTGTCATCCACAAGTTTGTCATTATTAAAAAAACAGCAATCGAAGCTCATAAATTGTGCTTGTCTTGATAATTCTTCTCTAGTTAGAAGAAACTGAGTTTGGATGAGCTGTCCTATACTTCCTGTGCAAGTTGGTGTCATACCCAAACCTGGACATGTGTTGTATACAATAACGAAGTTCAACTTCCTCATCAGTTTCAGCTGATGCTGGAAAACCCATTGAAAGTTCAGTGTTGTAGTTCAAGGTTGGTGTGGCTATGGTCCTAGCAGCCCCTGTTGTGTGGGGGAGCACTTCAAAGCTGTCTCCAAGGTGCAGATTTCTACTGGTCAGATTCTGCCATGGCTGACTTCATGGCTCATTTTTGTCTTGTCTCTTCAGCACTTCATTATCTAAGAATCAGAAGTTGAATCATGCTTTAATCCTACTTATTTATATGTGGATTATTTTTAAATTACAAAATAGCAAAGCCTAATATGGGATTTGAGCTCTTTAAGAATCAGAAAGTTCTGTGTCTGCCTGATCCAGGAGGAAAGCTGGATTTTTTTTTGCGTGACAGATGAAGATTAAGTTAATTAGTACTTAACAGTAGAACATAGGAAAATTTTTTGCATGCAGCTATGTATTGTCAGTCTTTGGTACTTAATTAAATTTTGAATCAGTGTTCCTTATTTGTAAGGTGAGTGTATTATTTGAAGTATGTGATATATTCAAAGCTGTTTCTCATTCCAAACTTTCAGAAAAATATTTTTTCCATATTCCTGTGAAAATAAATTCTTGGGTTTTCAAAACTTAGAGCACTAACATAAATTTTCTGAAAGTACAGGACTTTTAATAATGTTGAGCTCTGCTTAGAAATGGTTAGATGATTTTGCCTGTAGTGGTCATACTGTTTTCCTCTTCAGGTTAAAATTCAAACTTTGGTGTTTAATTGTTGCTCTCTAAATCCATTTGTTTGGTGATTCTTTCTGTAGAAATTAAGTAGATTAGAAAGCAGTGTTCTGTTCTTGTTTTCCTGCTGTGGTGCATGTGTGGGCAAGTTCACTGTGGAAATTTGAGAGAGTAATCAGTTTTAGATCTGTGCTGCATTTTTTCCCCTATTTTTCCTCCTCCTTCTAGTCAGACATTTAGTTTTAACTCCCAAATGAGCAATAGCCATAAAAATGATGGGTACATCGAGGCATTAACTCCACCCTGGTGCTGTGGCAGTTGAAGGCAATGTGAAGGTTAGAGCTGTAAATTTAGGAT
Source organism: Hypotaenidia okinawae (assembly GCA_027925045.1). NCBI lineage: Eukaryota > Metazoa > Chordata > Aves > Gruiformes > Rallidae > Hypotaenidia > Hypotaenidia okinawae. The sequence continues at coordinate 16,648,955 of BSDF01000005.1, read as the reverse complement.
AAAGCCTAGTAATAAGAATATATTTGTATATATGGTCAAAATGCATCTGAGAAGTTACTGTTAATGTATTAGGATGAGACGTAGAAGGTGCTTAACTCACAGCTTCACTCTGGACAACATTCACACCTCTGTTTTCAGCAAGCATACTATTGTATCCTAATGCTTAGGTTTGCAGTGTCATTCTGTGGCTTCTCTTTTCCCTGTTCTCTAAATCCAGGAGCATAATCCACATGTAGACAGCAGTGGGTATTCATATGTTGCTTTAGCTTTGTGTTGCTTCTGTGTTTGTGGCTGGAAGCTGTGTCATAGTGCAGTGTTGTTCCTGGAGGCCCAGCATTACTCAAGGACAGCAGACCCATGGTTCAAACCCGGGAGGGGTGAGACTTGCCAGAGGTGAGAGCTAAGACTCCAGAAGGAAGGCAGTCAAGCAAATATCTCTTGCCTAAATGAGCATTAAAGGAGCTCTGAAAAATCATCCTTTCATTAAAAAAGGATCAGGCCAGAAAATATGAGCTTTTTTTTCCCCATGCATTTGGTCTAGACCTTTTCTCCTTCAGGCTCTGAAATAAAAATAACCTTGTTGTCATAGAGCATGATCTGCTCACCTGACTATGATTTCCAATGCATGCTCTTCTGGAAGCCTGCTCTGCAGTGCATCTCTCTTGGAGTGTAAGAACATTACTGAGGCTATACCTGAAGGTGTTTTTGGCCACTTTGTCCTGATTTTCATATGCACTTTTAGCTAGAATAGCTCTTGTTCATGAGATCTCATCTCATTCATGCATTTTATTTTATTTTTTATTTATAAGCCTGCGGTTGAGGTCAGATTATTAGGTCTGCAGTTGCACTTGTTGTTTCTTTCCATTCTCCATGAATACTTCTGCTTTGGGGCACTTCTGCTGTTGTCACCCATAGCTGACTACCTTTATGGTCTAATGCAACATTTCCTGTATGTGTTACCCTTATTTTTTCCTGTTCTGGGAGACTCGGCAAACACCATGTCTCTTCTGTGTTTGTAGACCCATAGACAATAACTTCTACTCATTAGCAGTTTTCAGTTTCCCCTGCTCTTAATGATCTTTCTAGATGACTGCTGGAAGAAATCACTTAACCTGCAGTTCAGGGCTCCAGATCTGTGGCCTTGGCAACACCAAAGAAAGGCCAAGTGCATTCCAGTTTAAAGATCCTGAGATCTGTAGGAATAGCATTTTTATTTTCTAGATATGTCTAGAAAGTCAGTCTACAGTCTGGCAATTTCTGGGAGACTATTGCTAAGTTGAAAATGCTTTGTTCTGCAGTATACTCCTTGTACTGTGCCGGCTTTGTAACATTATAAGTGTTCTATGTTAGTATGGGTAAGTTTTGTAGGATTATATACTATTACGTCATGACAGTATAGGTTTTCTTCAATTTTGTGTTTCTTCAATTTCATGGGCCAAACATAGCTGCTTCTATGGAAGGAAGGGACTTTTCATTAAACGTTTTGTGGTAAAATGAAGCAGAAGGATTACTTTGGATGAGAACTTTTTTCCTGTAAAATATGAGAGCTCTGTTGTTTTACTTCATTTAGTCGTAATTAGGTTTTAAAAAAAAGAAAACCTGAAGAAAAATTTTATACAAAGTTACTTACATAAATGTTAATGGGTGTTTGGTATAATTCCATTTTCCTTCAGGTATTTGATACTCAGGTTAAATTGCTACTCTCTATAGTTTGAAATACTGAATAAACTCAACATGAGTTTGACATAATTGTATTTTTATCACATATTAGCCAGGAATGTCAGTACCTGGTAAGATATCCACTCTGTAAGACTGTCAAACTTGCTCTCAGATCTTGAAAGTCAAACCCTTTCCTTTTGGAAGGATGGCTGTGACAATTGTAAATCAGAGCTTCCTCCAAAGGAATAAGAATTTGCAAGTTGTCTTCATGCAGAAGCTGAAACCCATGAGTCTTTTTGAGGGGTGGTGTGGTAAAACGTAAGCTTGGCTTGGGTTGATGAGCCTGTCTGATCAGTGGGCTTGGGAGCCAGGCTGTCCTGCAGCATGGGGTTTTCTGTATGTCACAAGTTCCTCCCACTCTCTGGGGAGGTGACCATACACAGAACAACTGGACTTTCTGACTTTTGCCTTCATCTCTTTTAAGTGAAGTCTTATTTTGTCTTAAAGTTTGTCTTATTCTTTGTCATAGAACCACAGAACTGTTTGGCTTGGAAGGGACCTCAAAGACCACGTAGTCCCAACCCTTCTGCCATGGGAGGGAGAGGAAGGTCTAGTCTAACCAATCTGATTGCCTTTTATGACAAGGTCACCCAGCTGGCTGACCAAGGTAAACCAGTTGATGTTATATTTTTTGATTTCAGGAAGGCTTGTCGTGTTGAGTCTCACAATACCATCCTGGACAAAATGTACAGCATACAACTAGATAAAGCCATAATGTGTTGGGTGGGCAACTGGATGACAGGTCAGGCCCAAAGGGTGATAGTAAATGAGGTTACATCTGGCTGGTGGCCAGTCACTAGTGGGGTTCCCCAGGGCTCCAGTTTAGGCCCAGTTCATTCTAACTTTTGCATAAATGACCTGGACACAGGACTAGAGGGTTTGCAAATAACACCAAATTGAGAGGAGGTGTTGGCTCCATTCAGAGCAAGGAAGCCTTGCACAGAGACCTGGGCAGGTTGGATAGCTGGGCAATCACCAACAGCAAAAAGATTAACAGGGCCAAGTGCCAAATTCTGCACCTGGGAAGGGGCAACCCTGGCTGCACATCCAGCCTGGGGATCAGATGCTGGAGGCCAGCCATGCTGAGAGGGATTGGGGGGTCTTGTTTGACAGCAAGTTACCCATGAGCCAGCAGTGTGCCCAGGCAGCCAGGAGAGCCAAGCATATCCCGGGGTGCATCCATCCAGCACAGCATGGCCAGCTGGGTCAGGGAGGGGATTGTCTCACTCTGCACTGTGCTGGGGCAGCCTCACCTCAAGTGCTGTGTGTGCAGTTCTGGGTGCCACAGAGATATCTATAAAGTACTGTTTTTACAGGGACAAAAATGTGTTTGGGTTAGTGCTTAGGCACTGCTTAGATTAGGGTTAAAGTACTAACTTGCTTCCCTACCAAATCTGCTTTTGAAGGAGGGCTGAAGGACTGCTAAGAAGCATGTTTTGCTAGAAAGTATCCTTGGAGCAGAGCTGAAAGACTGATAAGAGAGACATCCTGCCCCAGCAGGTGCCAGAGCTGGGGCATTGCTAGAGGGACCTGAAGTCAACAAAAACTGGGGGGAAGGTAAAGGTGGCAAGGGGGGTTAGTGACCAGCCACCCAATTAAAGGACTATGTAACTGACACCCCTCCACACCTTCAAGGAGCATGTGTGCTGATTCAAATATGCCTGATCAACAGTAGATGATGTGGTAATTACTAACCAATTAGTGATGCATGGAAACTGACTTCATAAGTCATAAAGAAGTTATGTTTATTTGGCGTTGGGTGCCCCCCACAGAGATGCACACCAGACACAGCAATTCACCTTATCTATATACAGTTGAATGTTACATATTAATGGCATTTTGCAATACACCTATACATGTGCATAACCTGTCCCCACTTTGTATTGAAATTAGTCCCAAGAAGTCATTTCCATAAACTCCTCACAGTTGTGTCTGCACATTGTCTCATGGTGATGGTCATCAGGGGGTCTCAGCGATGAAGGCTCGAAGTCTTCATCAGGTTGAACTTTTCACCTCCTTCCCCTGGCACATCTGTAGTTGTGATTGTTCCAGATGGGCACAATTATCCTTGGGATGTTTCCTTTTTATCTATCCCAGACACCGTCTTCCTTGGGATGCTTCCATCTTATCAGTCCTGGGTCTGCTTTAAATTATCTCAAGAACACTAATCACTGAAGACTAACTACGAGTTGTTCAAGTGAGACATTGTTTATGCAGGGTCACCTCTGACATAACCACTATGGCACTTCAAACCATCCTCTTAGTAAGCCCCCCTTAACAAACATCTTGTTAGCCAAGCACCCTTTAACCCTTTGCAAGCATCTTGTTAGAAAGTCCTGTATCATTAGTGTAAATTTCAGTGGGTTTTTTTGTAATCTTGTCACAAGGTTTTCCTCTGTGGTTTAGTCTAAGGTGATCCTGCTCTGACAGGGGTTTAGATTAGATGATCTTTTGAAGTCCCTTCCAACTCCTAATGTTCTGTGACTCTGTGAAGATAAATAGCTTGTAAATTCTGTGTGTAGCGTGCTGGCTTTGTGGAGTTGCCACCTATCACCCGTCCCTGTGCAGGCATGGAATAAATCAAATACCTCTGCTCTGGTGTACTGCGCACCAGATAACAGCTCCACTTTTGGGCCAATAACAGTACAGGAGGGACACTAAAATATTGGAGAGTGCCCAGAGGAGAGCTACAAGGATGGAGAAGGGTCTGGAGGGGAAGCCTTATGAGGAGAGGCTGAAGTTCCTTGATTTGCTCAGCCTGGAGATGAGGAGGCTGAGGAGAGACCTCACGGCTTCCTGACAAGATGTCTATGCATTAGATATGTTTTCTGCAGTGCTACTCTTAGCAAAAGTGGAAGTATCTGTGGAAATTGTACAGCCATATGTCAGGATACTGGCAGCTTATTTGCTAAGCATCCTCTTCTTTCTGAAACTGTGAAATAATTTAACACACCTGAAGAAATGTAAATTACAGAACAGACTTAATACTTAGAAATATTTAAAGAGCTACCAGGAGGATCGACCCAGACTCTTTCCAGTGGTGCACAGTGACAGGACAAGGGATCACAGGTACAAACTGGAACACAGGGAGTTAGTTGTGTATGGGGAAAAGCTTCTTCACTGTGAGGGTGACAGAGCTCTGGGACAGGCTGCCTAGAGAGGCTGTGGAGTATCCCTCTCTGGAGAGTTTAAAAACCCACCTGGATGTGATCCTGTGTAATGTGCTCTAGGGATCCTGCTAGATGATCTCTAGAGGACTCTTCCAGCCCCCACCATTCTGGAATTCTATTCCATAGCAAGGACATTACCTATGCCTCTCCTTGATGGCAGTACCAATGAAATATTACCTGTAGGCTCACCACTAATGTTAGTGAGTCAAAAACCTGGAGATGATCATACAGAGATTCATTACACCGCTGTTCTGGCATAAAAGCTCCTTTCAACAAAACTGGAAGATAGCATGCCGACAAATTAGCCAAATAAATGAAGTACATAAAATTGTAAGATAGTTTTTTGTCATTTCTGTTGTGTGTGGAAGTAATAACCTGTGGAAATAGCAGTCCGAAAAACGTGTGGTGGTTGAGCCCTGGCCAAAGGCCAGACACCCACCAAAATCAGTCTATTACTCCCCTTCTTAGTTGGACAGGGGAGAAAACATATATTAAGCGGCTCAAGAGTCTAAATCGTTAACCACGCAGGCAAAACAGACTCAACACAGAGTGCAGAAGAGAAAGTTATCTAATTTATTACACTACGCTAAAGAGAAAACAGCGAAAAGGAACCAGAGTCAGGAGTGCAACCAACAATCTTGAAACAAATGCAAACCAGGCAAACACTTTTCCCCGCCCCCACCTCCCTCCTCAGCAGACTTTAGTTAGAAGTTTGCTCCCTTCTTCCCTCCTGTTCGCAGCCCAGGAGGGGCAGGGACTGGGAAAATGGGGGTCTCGATAACACCTTCCTCCCACCCCTCCATTCTAAAGCAGACTTCCCTTTCAGCCATGATTTTGCTCCCTTCTTCCCCTCTCCTGCTCACAGCACAGGACAGGGGAGCAGGGACTAGGAAATGGGGGCTTCGGTCAGTCCCTTGCAAGATGGTTTCCTTCTCGGTCGGGATGGGGGCATCCATTCCACACAGCCTCCCCCTGCTGCACCGTAGGATCTCACCCACGAGAGACAGTCCTGCACCAACTTTCTCCAAGGCCAATCTCTTCCCACCGGGCTTCATCTCTGCTCTGGCAGGCAGCAATAAATCACAGTGTCTCTCAGTCCCAGTCCTCCACGGGGCTATAGGCCTCCCCCAGCAAACCTGTTTGGCTCATCTCTGTAGGTCGCTTGTGCTGGCAGGGGCTCATCCCAACGTAAGTCACGGCATCTTCTCTATGTCTCCACCGGCTCCATCCAGCGTGGAGCCTCTCCACCGGGCAGGTCGGGTCTCTGCCTCCTCCATGGGTCCTTTCCTCCGGCTACTCCACGTGCTTCAGCTGCAGGGGCATCTCTCACCCGGGTACCTGGGTGCCTCCTCCCCCAGCCTTCCTGGCCTTTTGTGTCTGTCAACTGCTTACATTTATATGCAAATAGACATCCCAATGCCCTTAAGGGGCCAAAATTTCGGTCTTCCTGGCACTCCGAGTCTTTGTCTCCTATATGTGACTCTCAGAGGCGCTATCAGCAGGCTTGCAGAAGATTCTAGAAGCCATTTACTGCAGCCCCTGGCCCTCTCTCTCTCTCAGTAACCAACTATGCAAAACTGTGACAACATGCTGCAGCAGCCGTCTATCAGGTCCTCATTCACAGCGGATATTTCAAAAGCAAGCATGAATGGGAACACTGATTTTAGTAACACAGTTGATTTTTTTTTGTTTTAGGTTATTTGCTGTGGATTTCTTGTTCTTTCTGGTGGCAAAGTGAGGACAATTTGTGCTTCAAGCATGCAATTGAAGATTCTCTTCTAGTAAACTAGATCTGTGGTGCTCAGTGGCAGATGTTGTCTGTCTGCCTTGGAAGAAGGCAAATACCTTTTTTTCTTCCTCATTTACACTTTCTCCTTCCTGCTCCTAACAGATCTCAAGAGCCTGCAGCAGACTCAGCAATGGGCAATGCTGTACATAGCCTTGTGTCATCTTTTCGCCCCCACAGTACTGCTCAGTTGCCAGCATGGGGCTCTGCAGAAACAAGAGTTGCACGGGAATGCACAAGCATTGTAGCTGGGGAGTAGAAACAAAGGGTTTAAGTGTGTGAGACAACAAATGGGGTGTAACACCCCTTACCCCAGTAAACCAGTAATAACAAACTTTGAAAAGATGACCCAAAAACTTTGGATGTTTTCTGACCACCCATCTGTGTGCGAGACCAAGCACTCTGCCTGTATGCTGTTGGTGGTACTCAAGGCAAAGCCTAGGATCTCCTCTGTTGAACGCAGTTTCTTGATCCCTGTTGTAAGACCACTTCAAGATTTCACTCCTGACTGTAAACACACTGAGCAGGACACTGATGTGCTTCCAGACTGGCAGTTCTTTTCGGTAACTTCTTCAGCACCTTAGTTTCTCTTTTTGCTTAGATTATGGCTGGATTTCTTTGACGTCAGTAAAGTTCACATTTGTTGGGTATTAGATTGCGGTTAACTGTAGATGTCATATCTTGCCAGCCCTCTTCCTTTTGCTGTGGAGGGCTGTGGAGAGGCAGTCTCTGTGGAAATGGGATTAGATGTGGCTGTCTGGCACCCCTTTCTTTTGGAAGGGTGTGCAACTTTCAGTAAAGGCACTTGAATAAGTTGCTGGAAGTGCCTCTGAAGTTTCTGGCGTAGATCAATTTCTCTACACAAACTCAATGATGAATGCTGGGTTTTTTTGCTGGTAAATTGGTTTTAGCAGGTCAGGGAAAAAGAAACAATGACAGTATCATTTTAGAATAATTAATTCAGGCTAGAGGGAGCCTCAGGATGCCATCTATTCTAGCCTGCTGCTTGAAGCAGGACCACTTTCATTATGAATTCATTTATGAAGTGCTTTTGCTTAACATCCTTTTCACCCTCTTTTCTCCTTGCTTAATCTTCATGCAAACACATTTGGCAGTACCAGCCTCAGATAAGCCCATGAAGTGAGGTGAAGAATGAATGCATACAGATGGTGACTGAATCACCCACACAAAAAGATCTTTAGCCATCCTGACTAAATCTTTAGTCTCAACTGCCTGATCATAAGAGTCTGTATGAACTGCAGAATGTCTCCATGGTATAAAGAGTCTGTCAAGATTAAATATTTAAGTTCTCCAGCTTTCAGTAAGAATGATGCTGGAATGCAACTGCTAAATACTGTTTGTCCTGTTACAGAGGTGAATTTGAAAAATCAGGTCTATAGTCCAGTAGATGGTATCAGAGTTAGTAGGTAGATTGTCCTTAAGCTTTTTTTGATGCAGGGGAAATGTCACCTTTGTCAACACTTGGAAGTCTTCCATTTTAGCTCAGATACAATTTGAAGGTTAATGCTTTAGGTATTTCAGAGATTCCTGTTTTCTTAGTTATTGTTGTTGCTTTTACTGTTGTCCTCTTTCTCTTGGAGCACAGTGCTTATAACTCTTAATTATCTGTTTGTCTGGGTGCTTTCAGCACGACAGGAGTATGGTTAGTATAATTTTTATGTAGATTTACCACGAGTTTAAATTACTTAGCTGATTCAGGGGAAGCAAGGTGTCTGAAGGGGTGTAGAAGTCAGTGTAGCATACTTGTTTGCATATTTGTGTAGAGTCCTTGAAAGGTCTGTGACTTTTGGCTGCTGTGGCCATGTAGCTCATTTAATGAACGAGTCAGATGACTGGTATATATATTGAGAGATGTAATTAGTGCAATGCTTACAAAAGCACGTGTCTCTCTGAGATAAAATACATGGGGTTTTTTAGCTTTTATTTGTATTACTCAAGAATACTTACAGTAGTGATTAACTTCTACAAAATCAATTTATGTCTTGTAGCTTGCTTTGAAGGGATCTAACTATGCTGGTCTGCTGGAGCGACATCGCATACATACAAAAAATGTGGAGCATATTGTAGACAGTTTACGGTAAGAATGTATGGAAGTTGGGAATTTCAGACACAGTGCAAATACCCATGGATTGTGTAAAACAGCAAAAGGAAACTTTGTGTTACAAGCTCACATAAAACAAGAATATTGATACAGGATATTTATAGAATAATGATGCAGGTCATAATGTGAACTAGCTCAGTTCAATTAACTAATACACTGTCTTACTTTCTTGAAAACAAATGAAAAAAGTTGTAAAGAATGTGTGTGTCAAATGCCTTTATACCAATATCAAATACCACTGTAACTGGTTCTTAAGTACGTGTCAGTTTTTCAGAACGTTGTGACAACATTATTGACATTTTCAGGCTTTTTCTGCTTTTTATAGGAATGAGAGGATAGAAGTTCGTCTTGTTAAACGTCGAGAATATAATGAAGATACAGTTCGGTGGGCAGATGCTGTTATATCAGCAGGAGGTATGACTGTGGAAGGGAAATACTTGTTTCAGCATGTTTTCATAGATAAATTTTTCAGAGGTATCTTGCAGTGTGTGAAGCATCTGGAGATATGCATGTTTTAACAACAAATTGCTTATCTAATTGTCAGGAAATGTGACAAAATGCAATGATTGCAACCATTGTCTCTACCTGTAGTGTCTGAAATTGTAACACTGGGAAGTGATCCCCAATGTATGTGTTGTGTAAAACAGTATAAACTCCGGAATTTTCTATAGTTTTTATAGAGGATAAAATGCTTGCTGTCATGCGATTATACATAGCCCTGTATCCTACTCTTTGGCTTTTGGTATGTGGGGTGGAGTCTATCATAGAGTAGCTTTTGCTCCCCTCATACTGTTTTTCTTGCTTTGACCCTTAACTCTAGTGACTGGAGTGTCTAGTTGGATGCTACAGGTAAAAGTATGCAACCTCTGAGCAGCTTGTGCTACTGATTAAAGCTTTTTATTGAACCAGCAGAGCAGCTAACCAGATTGTTCAACACTGGATCACAGCAGTTCATTCAGTGTTATTTTTGTGACTTGCTGCAAATACCCTGTGTGTTACTGGGCTCAGATGTGATGTTGAGTCATCTGTGGCAGTTAGACTTGACCACTGCTCTGTTTTGCCCTTAGCTGCCAGTTACTGTGCAGAACAGGTAGAAAGGGGTATGTGTAGATTTCAGAAGAATCCTAATGTGAATTTCAAATAACTACTGTGAGCTGGAGAGTAAAGTGCCATTTTGACTATGGCAACATTTTTTACGTTTATGGGGCAAGTAGCTGGGAAGTGATAAATCACCTGAGGTTTTCAGTGCTCGTATGTCGGTGCAAAGATTGATTCAGGTTATAGGTTAGTTTAAGACCATTACTTCTTGTCCTATTGCTCCATGTCCTTATAGCAGTCCCTGTCCAGCTTTCCTGTAGGCTTCTTCAGGCACTGGAAGGTTACAATAAGATCTTCCCAGAGTCTTCTACAGGCTGAACAACCCCGACTCTCTTAGCCTGTCTTCATAAGAGAGGTGCTACAGCCCTCTGATCATCTTTGTGGCCCTTCTCTGGACTCAGTCCACCAGTTCCATGTCCTTCTTGTACTGGGGACCCAGAGCTGGATGCAGTACCCCAGCTGGGATGTCATGAGATCAGAGTAGAGGGGCAGAATCCCCTCCCTTGACCTGCTGGTCACACTGTTTGTGATGCAGCGCAGGACATGGTTGGCTTTCTGGGCTGTGAGAGTGCATTGCTGGCGCATGCTGAGCCTCTTATCAATCACTACTCCCAAGGTCCTTCTCCTCAAGGCTGCTGTCAATCCATTCTCTGCCCAGCCTGTAGTTGTGCAGGACCTTGCATGTGGCCTTGTTGAATCACAGAATCACAAGGTTGGAAAAGACCTTTAACATCATCAAGTGTAACTGTTCCCATCCTATGCTAAAGCAGATCCCTAGGTACCTCATCTACCCTCTTTTTAAACACATCCGGGGAAGGTGACTCAGCCCCCTCCCTGGGCAGCCTGTTCCAGGCCCCAATGACTCTTTCAGTAAAATTTTTTTCCTAACATCTAATCTGACCCTGGCCTGGGGCAGATTTTTGCCATTTCCCCTTGTACTGTCTCCTGTCACCTGGCTGAAGAGACCATCGCCCATCTCTGCAACCTCTCTTCAGGTAGCTGTAGGCAGTGATAAGGTTTCCCCTCAGTCTCCTCTTCTCCAGGCTAAACATCCCCAGCTCCCTTAGCCGTTCCTCATAGGATTTGCCCTCCAGACCCTTCCCCAGACCCTGGTTGCCCTTCTCTGGACACACTTCAGGACATCAGTGTCCCTCTTACGGTGAGGAGCCCAGAACTGGACACAGCACTCGAGGTGCAGCCTCACCAATGCTGAGTACAGGGGCACAATCGCCTCGTAGACTTTGTGCAGTTCACACAGGCCCACCTGTCGAGGTCCCTCTGGAAGGCATCCCTTCCCTCCTGCGTGTCGACTGCACCACACAGCTTGGTGTCACTGGCAAACTTCCTGGGGGTGCACTCAATGCTGAGAATGGAACTCAAGTGATTGTCTTCATGTGATTCATGGTGAAATTTGCTATTGTTTCGTGTCTTCTGTGGCTTTGATTAGTGATAATTTCTAAATTTTCATACAGAGTTTTTCTTACCAGTTCTGGTAAACATGCAGAAATTTCCAAACTCCCTTCTGCCATATTCAGTTGTCTGGGCATGTATACCTGTTAGATAAGTCATACTTTATCTGATCACATTTCCTGTCTTGAATTTGGTTGTCACTATTTTGCTTTTAAAGATGTCAGTAGTTTTATGGGCCCTTTTTATTTTTGTGCAGCTTACCTGGTTGTTTGTTGATATAAGAGCACCAGAGGTAATGCTGTAGTATATAACAGGCTATTTTGTTCCAGAATGTGAATTGAAGTTGACTTTTGTTTTGCTTTTTCTGTAGGTGATGGTACAATGTTGTTGGCAGCAAGTAAGGTCTTTGATAAATTTAAACCGGTTATTGGAGTAAATACTGATCCTGAAAGGTAAAAACACATTTGGGAAAGCATTGCTTTATTTAATATCAGGCACAATATACATCTGTTTTCATGGTGCATGAGGCATACCTAAAGCATTTGGCAGCATAATTATCTGGTAGTAGATAGTGAACCTGATGTAGTAGTGACCCTTAGTGACCTGATCTACACCTGAGTGTAGATCAAGTGAACCTGGTGTTCTGTTGGAAAAGTTTCCACAATGAGTTATCGTGTCTCATCTGAGAGGACATTAGGTAGTAGTGGATAAGCATGACAGTGTTAAGCTGCCACAGCTCTTGTCATACACCAGTGTAACAGCCCTTGCAGCTAGGTAACTTTTGTTAGTAACTAGGAGCTTGAGGCTAGCAATGGCAGTATAGAGCAGTCACAGGAAAAGGGACTTAATGAAAGCAACTGAGTGTGGTGCCTGAACACACAGAAACTTGGTTTCTTTATGAAGAAGGCAAATCCTATTGGAAATTCAGTAGGGCCTCAGATGAAATGTGTTCTGGTTTCTTCATGTAAACCATGTCATACCTCAGAGGACGCGGTCTTCTCAGCCAGTTAATGGCATTTAGTTGTCCTATTATAAACTACACACAAGTTGCATCCACCTAGCCATGAGATTGATTTGGGCAGGTGGATGCAGTGTATTAGTACTGCCTGGTTGGTGTAACCTTCAAATGGATGGCAAGTAAAGCCCAGAATTCACCAAGGCACTCTCTGCCAAGACTGCCAGATTTAGGTTTCTGCTTTTGATAATAACAGTCAATTTAATCTTAGTAGATTAAACATTCAGCCACCACTTTTTTAATTCTTTCCACGCCTCATTACTCTTCAAAAACTTTTCAAATGCTGTGAATATTCTACAGTATCAAGCCTGAATAGCAGGGTTCAAATAACAAGTGCCTTCAAGTTATCAAATATCATTCATGAAAGGGGAGTGGTATTTAGTCTTCTGGCTTTGATAGGACATTCTTTTGCTCTTAGGCATGTTGCTTACCTGTCTCATGTCACTAAAGTATGTAAATAAAAGAAATTTTCTTTCTAACTTGTAAGGTTTATTAAGCTTGAGTTCCTTGCCTGCATGTATGATGACAGGAACTATATTAGTACCTACATATTACTGCAGTTACCAGCTGAATGACCAGCTTTTTGGGAAGGTGTGGGAGAAATATCCTGTCTTAGACATACACATCCCAGGAACTGAAAGAAGTGTATTGTTACTGATGTGCTATTATGTAAGAATAGTATAGGTTCGTAAAGGTCAAAATGTATTTTTGCTTTATGTAACAGAAAGAGGTGTGTGTTTTGGTTTTTTTAAAGGTGCCAAATAGTAATAGTTACACCATCATTTTCATTGTCCTTTTTGGTTACCAGATCAGAGGGTCATTTATGCCTGCCTGTGAGGTACACACGCTCGTTTCCTGAAGCACTACAGAAGCTTTATTGTGGTGAGTTCAGGTAGGATTCACTGATCTTTGGTTTTCCAAAATACACTATGATTGGAAAATTCTTACTGATGTGCAATTCCTAAAGAGCAGACGATGCTTAGTAAAATCTTCAGGCCTCAACTTGTGAATTCTGTGTAGATGTTTACAACGTTGAAAAATTTGTTTGTGGTCAAGAGTGAGGTTGGAATACAAGGGGTAGAATTGACTGCCAGTTCCAGCAAAAATACTTTTGTGTCCTGGTTTCAGTCAGGATAGAGTTAACTTCATTTGTAGCAGCTGATGGAATGCTGTGTTTGGGAGTTAAAATGAAAGCAGTGCTGATAACACCCTGATGTTCTTAGTTGCAGTCAGACAGTCAAGGACTTTTCTCAGCTTCTTCGTATTTCTCTATTCATGAGAAAGGAGGGGCAAAGCCAGGACAGGTGACCCAGATGGGCCAAAGAGTGTATTCCATGCCAATTATGTCCTGCCTAGTATAACAGGGGGCTGAGGGGAGGAAGAAGAGGGGCGGTGGCGGGACGCGTGCTTCTTGGGGGGACGGTCGGGTTCCGGGACAGCTCTGGGTGGTACGGCCTGAGTTGTGTGGTTCGGGGAGAAACTGCATTGGGGATCAAGAGTTTCATATTCTTTTGCTCTAAAGTCCTGTTAGCATTGTTATATTTTATCTTTCTGTTATCTTAGTAAACTATCCTTATCCCAACCCACGGGCCTCTTAGTTTCTTGGTTTTGGAGTTATCTGCCCCTTCCTTTTCCCTTCCCTTGTTTCCCCCTTTTTTTTTTCCTTTTCCCCTGCTCTTTTACTTTAAGAAGCAGGCAGCTGCGTGGATCTCGGCCCACAGCCGGGGTGAAACCACGACATTTGTTATGACCTTTAGTAATTGATTTTAATTTCAGACTTGGTACATTCATAAATGAGGAACTGTGTTCTTGTAAAGGGTGTATCTGTTTACATATTCTAACTCTGAGATGCGTATGTAGTACACAGATCGGCTGTACTAATAGAAGCTGGTAAGTGTGGAAATGGTCATTGTGTTCCACCTGGGGTTTTGGTAATTAAGGTAGAGCAGCTACATTAATACATTAGACAAAATTTAAGGCAACACTTTTCTTTACGCTGAAGATGGCTTGATATTTTCAATACTAGATATTCTTAAAATGTAATAATCTCACTTGAATTAAGAAGCAAGCATAGTTTTAAAGGACAGACTAGGGAAGACTTTTTAAAGTAGAGAGATACATTGTTCTGTCACGTGTTTCCATTTCAGAATACTTCTGTGATGAGAAACCATCACACAGAAACAAGTAATTTACATGAAAATATATTATGATTGGTGTTTGTGTGTATACTTGTAGCATATTTAATTTATAGCTTGAAGCATAACTGTATTTGTGCCATAGGAAAGTTATGAAATGAGTTTAATACAGTCATGAGGATTGATTGTAAATAACTGAAGGGGTTTCAGCAGTGTTTGTAAAATGAAAAGGTATTTTCAGCTCACATGGTTTGAGACTTAGAAAATAGCAGCTTTTAACTCTTCATGCTCAGGTGCTTAAGTAAAGCTTTTAGTGCTAATGGAGGTAAGCCTCCCTTGATAATCTAGCACTTCTCATGTTTTTTTTTATTCCATGTTGTATTATTTTTGCTGATACTCCTGTTGTTGCTCATTATGGATCTGCAGCCTCACCACAGTGACACAGAAAGGATCTTCCTGGTTATTTTTCCAGAATAATAGGAACTGATAGTCCTAAGCAAGGACCCAAGCAGGTGTTTCATTTGGCAGTTCTCAGATTTATTTGGCCCTAAGAAAACTTTAAAATAGGTGGGTAACTGGATCAGTCTGTCTAGAAGAGCTTCTGGTGGCTTAGAGTTGCATAAGGATTGTGAGGTGCCAGACACTGGAAAAGGGGGCTTGTTTTTTCGACTTGTACTTGGAGCGGCCGACACTTCAGTGCAGACATCTGTGTAAGCACTTACCTTGTAGTCCCATGAAACAACCAACATTACTGATTTATAAAGAACAAACTACATGAGACCACCAGAGTTTCTTTTTTTAATGGTCAGTGGTATAACAGGATCTCAGAATAGGGGTACAGCCCATTTTCTAATTTCATAGGGCTTTTGGTAGATTCTAGCAGCAGTATTGTAAGGATAACTGGCATTAACAATACTCATCGGCCTGCTGTCTGCCTGACTACCTAAAATCATACTGGAATTTCATGATAGTAAGGATGTGTTAAACCAGGATAACGTCAAAGAAAAACTAGTAATGTAGCCATAGAAAGCATAAGCCTTCCTTGCTGTAATTTCAAGAAACGTGTAATCTGGTTACTGTTACCCAGATATCAACAGTATGCACTGGGAAAAGATGTATTCATAACACTCCTTTGTGATTTGCTTTCAAAAGTACTATTACTATTTCAATTGTAAGAGGAAAAAGGAATTGATATGTCATATAGGAAAAGATAAAAAATCCTGGTGGTGTAATAACAGCTTAAGGAAAAATGCCTTGTATATCCTCCTTCATTTGAATTCCTCTTAAGCATCCTAAGGTTGCTAGGTTAGTATGGGCTCTTAAAATGAGGGGATAGTTGTGGCCTTTATATATAAATGGGTAGATAGAGCTGCTTTTCTGGACATCTGCAAATACAAACAAATGGTCAAAGTATAGCTGTATAATTCCTGAGAGCTTGTTCTCAAAATCATTGCATCAGTAATGAATTCATAAGTTAGGATCACATGCCTAAAAAGATGTTATCTATGTCTGTAGACTACTTTTGGCCAGTGCCCTTTTGCTTTCCACATACAATAAGCATTAGGTAGAAGATTGGTGAGTGTAAAGTATTTACATTTTAGTATGATTAACTTTCTAAACTTAGGAAATACAGTGGAAGCAATGAAACTTGAAATGCGATTTTGAATATATTAAACTTTTAATCATAAGATGCTGTGCTTTGTGATTGAAGACTCTCTGATCATATGTAATTCTGCAATTAATATTTCAGCTACTGATACCAACTTCTTTCTCCTCTCTAAGGTGGCAGTGGCGGCAGAGAATCCGACTGTATCTTGAAGGAACTGGTATTAACCCAGCCCCTGTAGATTTACATGAACAGCAGCTGAGCCAAGAGCAACACAGCAGGGCTCACATAAATGAAAGATTCCAGGATCAAAGTATGTTAAAATCTGACAAGAATATAATCACTTTACTGTGTTAACTTTGAATAGGAGATGAAGATTTGTAAGAGTTAAAATATTTGAAGTCTGGTTGCTGTATTTGAGAGACAGCCCTCATTAGCTGAAGATCCAGAATTAAGGAGTTTTAGAAGGGAGTATTTTTTGCTTCTGTGTGTTTGTTCTGGGCTTAGAACCAGCTTTGAGTATTAAGTTGATTTAGAGGTGTTTTAAAATAGTTTTAATTGCTGGCGAAGTACCAGATCTTTTAAAATTGCCCTCTCTTAGTGTTACCCTGTGAACATTTTACCATGCATTTAGCCACTCCACACTAAAGGTACATGTCTGTGTGCTAAATTGAGATAGCCTACTTCATAACTGAAAAAACAAGCTGGTCACAGACTACCAGCACACAAATGAGAAGTTAGAAGTGAGAGTTTCTCCCAGGGTGGTTCTTCAGATATCGTTGACTGTTTTCTTTATGACAGACTCTATCCTTAACCTGTGTCTAACACTGCATTTCCTCACTGAGAAGTCCTTGGTCAACGTTATTTTTTTAATCCCCTTTAATTGCCCTGTGGTATAATGTCAATTAATTTAACTAGGCTGGAAGAGTGACTGGTAGAGGACTTGACTTCAGCCTCTCTGGGTGCCCATGAGTTTTGGGGAAAGCAATGTCTGAACATGTCATTGTCTTATTAATGACAGGCATTTGTAGTCTCCAGTAAAGGACTCTGAATGGCTCCAGATGAAATCAATGAAAAATTGAGTCCTTCAGGAAAAGAGAGTAAGAGGTCTAGAATGCAAATCCAGGCAGTAGAGTGTGTCCTCCAGTGAGTTGTGAATTGTTTTTGAAAATGTGGGGTTTAGAGCCATGATTCAAAACTGTTGTTGTATTCAATATCTGCAGGATCTGACATTTCTGGTCCACATCTTCTACCAGTGAGAGCACTCAATGAAGTATTTATTGGGGAATCTCTTTCATCCAGGTATGTTTGTTTACTGTTGGATCAAGGCACAATTGATTTAATTTCTTTCTATGACATTGCAACGGGCAATCAGTTGCTGTAGAATTTCAGTCCTAGTCCAGTGATATCTAACACGTATTGTATTGTTGCTAATTGCAAAGTGTATTTCCAGAGATGTAAGTGCAGTGATGTTAATTCCTGTGTTTCCAACTTCCTGTCTTGCCATTCTCTCATCTTTCCTTATTCCTGGCTGTTTTCTTTCCTCCTCATTGTTTCACACCTTTCCTGGTTGGTTCTTACATAACCAGTTGCCTTCAGTTACTGTCCTTACAGTAAATGGAAGACTGAAGTATCTGTCCTTCAAGTGTCTCCTCTCGCATCTCTTAAATATCTCTTCCCAAGCTTCTAGCATGAAGAAGCAGAAGGAGGTTTTAGCCTGACCAAGCGCTCCTTTCCCTGCCTCTATGTCAATAGAGGCTTTGTTATTGTGGGAAAACACTTAGTTCCTTGTTTTACAAATGTATCAAATCTTGATACTATGGTATCCAGGATACCTTTGGCTTTCCTGTCTGTCCTGAAAATCAGTGTATTCCTGCCAGCCAAATGATAATGAGAAGGATGTGGGGAATGTGACTGGGGATGCGGAAAAGGAATCAAAACATGATCCTTGGTCAGGATTTGGCCAAACTTTTACTTGAGTTTTATATCCCTTTTACTTTTATTCTGTGTAACATCTTCTTGTGTTTGTGCAGCACCTGGAACACTGTGGTTGCTGCTGGAAACAGTTTAGCTGTTCCATGAGTGGTTGGTTTATCTTTCATCTGGACTGCAGTTTCAGACTGACAGAAGGAATTAGTCTCAAAGAGATACAAATTTTGCTCTCTCCTAAATCAAACCTAATTTTAGCAAGATTCTAAAAAGGTTCTTTAATATGCAGTGGTAAAGGAACAAGCTGCTTTCCAACACTTTATAATAGCCCTCTACTCCTGAATGTTACAAATACCTTGTGCTCTTTGGTTCCAATATATTTGAGAGGGCTTGAGAAACACAATGCCCATAGGACCAAATCTCTAGTAATAAACATTGTGTTAACAGGACCTTACACTTGAAGACTTTGGTAGTACTGTCACACAGATGAATCTTCTGTAAGGTTCAAGTACACAAGTCTCCAGTATATTAGGATAAAACAACTCTATGTGCTGCTTCCAAGGTCTTATTTTGCATGGCAGTTAAGAAGACAGGGAGATCGAAGGGAAAAAACAACTTTCATACCCATCTTGCAAAACCTCTTAAACTGAATCAAGCTGTGCACTTGTGTTCTTAATTTGCTTCCTGTTCTTTCATCTTTCCATCTTCTCAAGAATGAGTACGTGCAATGCCCTTAGTTCCTAAGAGTCTGAACTGCTTGACAGCAAATATTCGAGGTGTATTGCTAGTCTATCCAGATCGATACATTCATTGCCTAAACCAGCTCAGTAAGCACCTTTTATTAAGAAAGATGATACTCAGTCATGCTGAACACAGTGAATGTGGTGTTTTTCTACACAGGTGTCAATCTGATGACTGTATCATGCTCTTTGAATTAGTCATTATGAACATCAGCTACCTCAGTTCATGAATATAACCCTGGATGTTCTGAAGCTTACACAGAGAGACTGTCTGGTGTCTCTAGGCAGATTCTCATTAGGAATCCCCTAACATATGAATAATACTTTTCAGTGTGATGATTGTGCCCCAAGACTTACTACATGTGAGTTTTAGGAAGAGTTTGCCCTGGAGAGAAATCTAAGTCTGCTGACTGTAATAAAACTAAAAGTAAAGAATCACAGTGGATTTTTAATTACTGAAGTAGTCACGAATTCAGCTTGAAGCCATGCTCTTACATGCTGATATTGGAGTGCCTTACCTCTTAGTTTTCACTGATGTAATTTTATTAGACCAAATCACAGCATAAACACAGTTTTTCCGTAGTTCAGCAGTTATGCAAAGGAGGTAATGTAGTGTCATTTGTAGGCCAGAAAACTCTGCTTGTATACAAAGCCATTCCCAGGTGAAGACAGAGTTCTTTGTGCATAATTTAATATGGAAGGTGGCTTTAGAGAACCTGCTTGCAAGTCCATGCTGCAAATCACTCTTGTCCATCATAAAAACTGCTGTAGAACAGTGAATCAAAAGTAGCTGCCAAATCAGAAACGCTGCAAAGCCTTTGAAATTGTCATCCAGATTTGAAGCTAGCTCCTCTAAATTTTTACGTGCCTGATAAGGCTGTGTGTTCTGTCTTATTCAGGGAGAACTTTAAGTCCTGCAAACCCAGTTTTAAATTCTCGCTTCATAGGGCCTCGTATTATGAGATATCAGTTGATGATGGTCCTTGGGAAAAACAGAAGAGTTCAGGGCTTAATGTGTGTACTGGAACAGGATCAAAAGCATGGTAAGTACATACAAAATGATATTAAATTATCACAGATAAGCTAGATGAACTTATTTTGCTTAAGCATTTTACGAAGACTGAGACTGACTTGGGCTGTGGTTAAGTCAGCACATGATGGGTCTAAATATTCTCACTGCCAATATGGTTCAGAACTGTTGCAGGGGTGTGAGAAGAGCAGCACACCCCTCACTTGTAGGTATAGAGAGAAGAGTTGAACGGGTGAGGAGCTGAAGCACTGAGGTGGAAGTTTACCATAGGTGTAATTTTGGTAAAAGGTATGCCACATGTGGAGATGAATGGTTGGGGGTGGCAAGGAAGAGATTCTGCTCTGACTTGCAGAGCATGTTGAGGGAATCTTTGAATTGTTCTTGTTGACCAAAATGAAAATACTTAAGTGAAGTAGCTCAGAAAATTATAAAAATCTAAGCTCTAGGAAGAAGAGGAAAATGTACTTGGAAACAGTGTTAAATGTTGTCTGGCACATCTAATGTCCATTCTCTTTCCGAGCCTCTTTTCTCTTCCAAACTTAATTGAAAGGACAGTCTCCTTGCCAAAATATTCCCCTTAAACAAAGATTGGCATATCTAAGCAGAGCTGTGCTAGCTTAATCAAAGGGGTAAATTATCTGAACTTCAGCTTAAACAAGCTGCAGTACTGCATATAAGTCTAATCAATTTTGTTTTGAAATGTGAGGAATGTGTGCAGTGAGAGCCTCTTTCATTTGGAAATCTGGCTGTGCTTATAGCGAAAGGTTGTACAACAGGCCCTGGATTTATGTGGCAGACTACGATGAACTAAAACTGTAGCTTTTAATGAAATTCAAAAATGAATATTCATGCTGTAACCATGGTTACTGGGTTTTACTCTTCATTGTAATTCAGAATTTTGTATTCAGTAAGCATAACTTAGTCTTGGAGGCTGCCAAGGATGAAATTGGCAGACTGCGAGGAACTTCCCTAGTTTTCAGTACCCTGGGAATGTACAGTCTTAGTTCAAAGCTGTTTTTACACATTTCATTTGCTTATACACTCTGTACTGAGCACTCCCAGAACCAGGGACCAGACTCCAGCATTGCCCATCAGAGTTGCTGTAATCAGTGTTTACTGCCTGGCTTCTCTAAACTGAGGCCAAACCTCAGTGGAGTGATCTTCCTTAGCCTATTGTTTAGGGGATCTCCTGGGTTTTAAGACCTCCTTGGACCAAGAGGCACTTAAAGGTCCAAGTGCTTCCCTCAGCTACCAAAATTTACAGGATATCTAGATACAAGATACCTAGTTGAGAGTGAGAAGTTTCAAACTGCATCAGTTTTTTGCGAGCATCTACTCAGGTCTTAGAGGTGGGCAGTACATGTAAGAACCACCCTCAGCAGCTCCATAGTCTGTTAGAGGCACAGAGAATGTCTGTTGCAGTCTGAGGTGTTTCACTACCAGGGCAGAAGTTGTGGTCTGAGCATTTGAAGACCTGGACAGCTGGGATGTTCACGATACTCCTGCATGGAGGCTGTGATTAGTAGCTAATCCCTTTTGAACCTAGGCACAGGAGGCTATTACTGGAATTTAGGATTGGTTCAGGCTGAGGCTTTATGTGGGCTGCTTGTGCATCCAAATGTGACAAATGCAGAAGTGTCTGATACGACCTTTCTTGTTTTATAAAGGTTGGTCGTTGTGAGATTCAAGCCCACATCTCAAGGGGTATAGAAAGAGTTGTAATACTTGTAAAGAATTGTTGGGTTCCAGAATTAATTAACAAGAGGTGGATAGAAGGGATAAGAACACACATGATCTGGAGAACTGGCATGTTTCAGGTTTACTTACGCAGACTTAAATCAGCAATTATTGGGGTTTTAAGGCAGGAAGATTAATGATTAGGAGACTACATCCTGTGTATCCTGCTCTTCTTTCCTGGAGACTTGACTTAATGGATTATTAAGGTTTACAAATTGACATATAGATGTCAAACCAAGAGTTAATCTAAGGCAATTTTTAAAAGAAACTGGTGGTAGCTTACAATTAATAGCTTGCTTTATTTCCGCCCCCCGGTGTTGAATATAGTTCTTCATGAAAAACTATTGAAGATTTTGTGGTTTTGTTTTGTTTTGGTTTTTTTCCCCAGTTGTAATGCTTAGCAAACAAGACTTCTACTTCTCTGTCTAGGTCCTATAATATTAACAAGGTAGCTCATCAAGCTGTTGAAGAGATCCTTAACATTGGTGAGTGAACAGTGTGGCATTACTGGCCCAGTTCCTATAGACACACATACACCTAACTGGGGCTTTTTCTCTTGGCTCAACAGCTAAAAAGCATGGAAGTTTGAATATGCCACTGAACACGGAACTCGTACAGAAAGGTTAGTGAAAAAAGCAGACTTCTTTTAAGATATCTCTGAGCAGTCCATTTTGTGTGTATTCTTAATACTTAGCACCACTGTCAGTATTTTAGGACTGTTTCAATGTTAGTCTCTCTTACAAACATTTAGGCACATTTGCTGAAATATGACTGACACATGAAGGTGCTTAGACATTCATATGTATAGATCTTGAGGGTAATTTCAGTTCTCATAAGGCTTGAGACACCTGAAGAGAGGTGTTGAGTGTTCTTCATGCAACAGAACTGAAAAAGAGGTTCTGTAAAATTATTTTGCTTTGCAGGTGAGGGCTATTAAACAGCTGGCAAGCTTTCTTTTCATTATTCAGTATTCCCTCTCAGTAGGGAAGCTGCTGTTTCCTGGAGGAATGCGTGTTTCTGAGAAAAGCTAATTGTCTCTGGAAAAACTAACGGCTGATTTCTCTTTACAGTAACAAATGATTACAATGAGTCCCTCCTCTACAGTCCAGAAGAACCAAAGATGTTTTTCAGTATCCGAGAACCTATTGTAAACAGAGTTTTCTCCAGCAGCCGGCAGCGTGGCTTCTCCTCAAAGTGAGTGTTAGCTGTAGCGGTCACTGAAGAGCTACTTCATTCTGTGTATGATATGATACGAGCTGCCTATCAGTCTCCCTTGAAAGATTTTAACCATCTAGCTTGCGTTTTGAGGGGCTTGAGCACTGCTCTTACAATACCAGGAATAAAGTTTCCAAGTTGAGTTATGCTGCTTTAATGTTTGATCCATGCACAGTCTAGCAGAATAAAAGAATCTCACTGTGCCTAGTTTTGGGTACGTGCCATTTCCCTCTGGGACACAGGCGCTGCCAAACTCTAGTGAATTCAGGAAGGACCACTGAGATCATTAGTGGCCAGAACACATGGTGTATAAGAGAGACTTATATGGTGCTTTTTTTTTTTTTTTGTGTCTCTGGAGGAGTCAAAACTAAGCAGGGTGGATCCTGTTGCTGTATTCATTCAGTGAATGAGTTATAGAGGAGTCTGAGTTAAACTCTTTTCAGAGCAGAATATGAGGCAAGATCCATGATTTTGTAAGATGTAAGGGTCTGATTTTAAAAAATAATTTATAGTTAGAAAGGTCAGGCAGTAGAACAGGGAGGGTGCCCAGTGATTGTGCTGTCAGAGTGCTTGGAAATGCTCAAAACTGGACTGGGCAAGGCAGAGAGTAATCTTAAGAAATTCAGTAAGAGTAAGCATTGGGTCCTGAACCTAGGAGGAATAGCCCCAGGCCACCAGTACAGGTCAGGAGCTGACCTGCTGGGAAGCAGCTCAGTGGAAAAAGACCCGGGAGTCCTGGTAGACAGCAGGTTGACCATGAGCCAGAAGTGTGTCCTTGTGACCACAAAAGCCAATGGCATCCTAAGATGTATCAAGAAAAGGGTGGCCAGCGGGTCGAGGGCAGTTCTCCTCCTTTTGAGCCACATCACTGTTACAGCAACATTTTATGACCTAGTAATAAAGGGAGGTTTTCTGGCTACTAGGACTCAATATTGCAATATTAGATGCCCACTATCTGTATGTCACATTTTAAAATGTTTACTGCTTTCTTAGTCTTGGATTTGGGAGTTCTGAAGGGTGAGTGAATCTTAAGAGATGGCAAGAGGATAGGTTAAAACAGGAGCAAATAACTGCATTTTTATCAGTGAGTTCAACAGGAATTGTCATATTTGGAGTCCTCAGCATGGGATATATTATAAAAAGTAGACTGGAGATACAAATGTTTGCATACCTATGAGTGATATATGCCCATTTTTTCCCTTTTTTAAGTAGAATTTGCTGATTGTCACGGTTATCTTTAGCTCTTGATACTGGAGCCATCCCTATTCCTTATCTTTTTGACATAGTAGCTGCCCAGAGTGAAATGGAGTGGAACATGCCTCCATGTTCTTCTGCAGTGTCCAGCCTTGGCAGTGTTTTAGTGATGCACAGGCCAGTAATGCTTTGACACTGCGGCTATACTTCCAAGCTTTTCATGAGGAAAAATGTGTCTTCCTGAAAATTTAAGTCATTGTATAATTGTTGGTTAAATTTTGGAGATCAGAACATTGTCTAGGTGAGGGTTTAAGTCATAAAAAATCAAGCACATCCATGTGAGACTGTGTATACAGACTGCAGTCTTGCAGCTGCTCCAGCATAACTACTGGTTCCCATCTAGCAATATGAATACAGTTTGGAGAAACCTTTATTTAACAGTGTTCTTGCTTTTTGTGTATGTGAAAGGATAAATCACAGTGGTTGAGTTAATCTTCTTTTTAAAGGTAAGCAAAGAGGAAGATGGTTATTAGCTTTATTCTGTCTTGTCCAGCTCTAAGAACTGCCTTAAATTTACATAGAAAATTCAGTAGCTTCAAGATGTAGTAGTCAAATGCTAATATTTATAGTAACACCCTGCAATAGATATTTATGATGCCACCTGACATGCATTCTGACCTTCAACTTTGTGTTTGAAATTACTTTCTCTTTGATTCATGTAGCAAAATAGCCTATAGTAAAACCCAAATTATTTGAATCTCAAGCATTGCTAGTTGAAACTGCATGTACCACTAATACATGGTCTTCATGTTAATTGAAAACTTTTCTCTGAAAGATTAAGTACGTGACTGCTAAGGAACGAGTAAGTAACTTGCTTAAAAAAGTACGCCTAAATTGCAGCTGTTCTCAGACTCTCAAGCAGTAGCCTGCATTTCAACAAGTCCTTCAGTCCTCTCTGGACTCTGTTGTGTCTGCACAAAGTACTGGTAAGTTGGGGGATGATTGCGTTTGGTAACATGCTGAATTCTTCTCCAAGTATGCTAATGTGTGGCTAACCACTTGCTGACCCACGCAAAGGAACTTCCTGTTCAGGTAAGTGCTTGTGTGAAATGCTTGACTTGCTAAGCTGTTTCCTAAGAACATTTCTGGGGCTTTTGCAGAGTCTGTGTCCGTTCCCGTTGCTGGGATGCTTGCATGGTTGTAGACGGAGGAACGTCTTTCGAGTTCAACGATGGGGCGATAGCGTCGATAACCATCGATACAGAGGATGCACTCTGCACTGTTCTGCTGGAAGAATGAAGGACCCTAGCATCTTCAGCTGAAACAATTCTGGATCCAGAGAGGGAACTCCTGGGGATAGACAGCACATCACAATGCTGCATTATGTTGGAAGTTTGCCTCTTTGGATACAGGAGAATTTGGAGGAAGCTTGAGATGCGTTTCATTCCTTTGGGATGGGGAAGCCTTAGCCTGATATTTAAGCTCTTTTTGCATCTGGTGTAAAAGAAATATATCTGAAGTATTACCTCTGACTTCAGTGAAAATTGACATTGTAATCTGTAAGGCAAACATGGAAGAACATCTTTTTTTAAACACAGGTAGATTGGTTCAAGTAGTCAGTAGCATTAAATATTCAGATGTACAGTTTTTTTAGTAACAGTCTGGGACTGATGAAACTAAACACCTTCATACAGATACTTTTCTAGAAAAGTTGACTGTCAATCTAGCAATTTGATGCAAGGATATATAGATTTTGGTAAATTCTGATGTTGATGTAATAGAAATGGAAATACAAACCTTTTGTATGCTTTTCAAAATTTTACAACTTTGTAGTTTCATACAACTTCTGACAATTTTTTTTTTGCTCTTCCATTTTTATTTTCTACTTTGTAGATCTACATCAAAAGTATGGTTTAATCACATCTTCAGTGTGGTAGCTCTTAACCTTTTCTCTTTGCCTAGAGAGGGACTTGAAACCCAAGGGTTTTCTTGACACCTTTAGTAGGAATATGCAAACTAGAGGAAACATGTTAAAGTAAGATAGACTCTTTCAATAACTGGGTTAGCTGGCTAGCAGGTGTTCAGTCACAGTGGTGTATGTAGGTGGATATCATTGAGAGATACTTTGCATTATTGAGTTGAATGGTTTGGAATGTAAGGTTCTGAGTTGTAACTGAAGAAGAATGAGATGTGATGTGCTAGTAGTCAGAGCAGAAGTTAATACCTATATGTCTTCCAGTTTTCCAAGTACCTGGTTTTAACCTCCCCAGAAAGTTTACATTTCAAATTCTATTCTGAATTCTACTGATATTTAATTGGCAATAAATTAATTTTCATTTTACACGGCTATGATTGTGTTAGATAAGCAAGTCAATCATAAGAAAAAAGGTCTGATATTAGAAGAAGGGACTTTTTAAATAAGTGTTTCAGAGAAACTGTGAACTATGACTGCCTTTGGAAGTCTGTGCAGATAATTGCACAGAGGAGATGGCAGGATTTGACAAAATGAAGATTCCTACAGCAGGAACTCTTCTGCTACATGACTTGAAACAAATGTGTTTTGTCCTGTCTACTACAGATCTTCTTCCAAAAGTGAGTTTTCTTCAAACTACTTTTGAATGAAGAGACTTCTGTAACAGATGTCCTCAGGTCTGATGGAAATGTTCTCTCCAGTGTGGCCAATCAATCAGTGTATCTATGGCCAGTCACAGAATCACAAGGTTGGAAAAGACCTTTAAAATCATCATGTCCAACCATTCCTGTCCTATGCTAAACCATATCCCTCAGTACCAGATCGACCCTTTTTATAAACACATCCAGGGTCAGTGACTCAACCCCCTCCCTGGGCAGCCTGTCCCAGGCCCTGGCGACTCTTTCAGTGAAAAACTTTTTCCTGACATCTGATCTGACCCTGCCCTGGGGCAGCTTCGTGCCACTTCCCCTTGTCCTCTCTCCTGTAAATGAAACCAATCTTTAGAGGTGGACAAAGTTAGATTTTTTTTTTCCTTCTACTAGTTGCTTTTATTCACTCTAAATGAGAATTTAGAGGAAATTGATTTGACCAGACCATTCAGTTCTAGGAGAATGTGATACTGATGGAGCTTTTTGAATAAGCTACCACTGTTTGTGTCTATTTTACCTTTTAACTGTGCAACAGGTCAAGTTATTTACACTGTTGGAGTTATCAGGATTGTAGACCAGAAATGGAAATAGTTGAAGTAGCCAAATACTACTGAACCGAGTAAGTTCAGGAGCTATCAGAATAAAGCTTTTAATGTCTAACATAATCTGCAAAGCTGGTATAAATGTAAAGGTGCAGAAGACAAAGCTTTCTAAAGAAAGTTGGATGCACAGAGACTAGGGTGTTTTAGTTGTTCTTAATCTATCTGTAACCAGTTCAAGAAGGTGTATGTGCCTCTCTTTAGTACACTACTCAATATGCTGTTTAAAAAAAACAAGCACCAAAACCCAAATGAAAACAAACCCCACAACTCACCCACCACTGCCATTAACACTAGTTTATGACTTCACCACTGTGTCTGATCTGAGGTTCAGGTATTGAAAGTGGCCTTGAATACCTGCACAGACAAATTTACAGCAGAAACCCTTTTCTCCCCTACTTACCTACCTTTGTGTAATGTTTTAAAGGACACTGATTAGTCTGATCATGGTGCACATGTCTTAAGGATGCTGAGAGGCAACGCTTTTAGGCCCTGCAGACCCAAAGTGTGATCTGGTTTAGGTCTTAGTAAAATATTTCACAGTCAGATACCAAACTTGCAAAATGGAAGCCTGACCTACTCATGAGTGGCCTCTACTGGTTTTGTCTGTATTTAATTGCACTTGTGTTGAAGCATTTTACTGTTGAAGGCTTGATTTAAAACCTAGGATGATTCAGAGATCTATAACAAACAGTAAGCAACTACCTTTTTTATTAAAGAATTGTAGAAACCTTTTTTAAGGATCCTTTAATTACCAAGGATTGCAGTACAGGCAATTTAGCCAGTAGACAATATTCTCTGATAGGATTGAGTATTGGTTTAACACTGATTTAATTTGCCTGGAGTGGCAGTGACTTCTGCAACTCTTCTACCTGCTGAATCAAGTCCACTCTTCCTTTAGTGCCAGTCCACGCTGTGTTCTGCTAAGCTAAACCTGGCATTCTTTGCTTTTTTTTTTAAAGTGGTGTTTATACATTATATAATAAAAATTAAAAACTTAATGGATACATAAAGCTGTCCTGTGCCTTATTTCAAGTGTTTCATACACTCAGCTGCTTCTTTTTTACTGGTTTCAAAGGCTTCATGCCTTAGGTAAAACACACACTTCCCCATGTAGCAGTTTGTTCCTTACTGTTTGGAGCTACCAAGTACCATTTTTTCCAGTTAGGAAAAGGTCAGTGCTGTACCTAACTCAAAGGACTTTCTGTATGTGTCTGCCACAGCTGCCATTATACCCTACAGCCTTGAAGTAGAAGTGTTTGTCCTCTAACACTGAATCAGGTACTTAAGAACTAGTCCTTCCAGTTAAAGCCCTATTGCTGTCTCAGTTCCGTGCAGGGTGTTAAAGCACAGACTGTTAAATACTAAATATATTGATGACAGCCCCCCAGCCCCCACCTCAGTCCTCTAAACCACCACTGTTAGAAAATACCCATTTATTTTCTTAAACGCATGACAATTGGTGGCAAGTCAGGGAAAGTGTTCCCCCATCCATCAGTGAGTGTACAACATTGCAATTCTTTAGCTCTTTATTAAATGCAAGAGAAGTTGCATGGGATTACATGGTACACAGGAGAAAGAGTGTAAAATAGTGCTGTGCTGCAAAGGTTTACTTTTTTTCTGAAGTAGTTTAAGGCATAAATTTAAGGTTGCATACCACTGAGGCAGACAATCCAGTATCCCCCTACCTCCCATCACCTCTCCACTCCAGCTTTCACCAGGTATGGTGCCCATTAGTGACTCAAGTGTAACAATCCAAGAGTATAACAAACTTAGATTAATAATAAATGCTGCATTTGCTATAAAGTATCAGATTCTACAAGATTTCCACAGTAATTGGTCTGTTTTGCACTACCAGGTAGTTTATTCCTGAATTCCTTTTTCTTCAGGCTGAGACAGTCCCACAGTGTTGCTGTAGGCAAACGTTGATACAGCCGTGACCCACTGTCACCTGGTGGCTCACTGCGCTCACCGGAACCACAGCAGCAGATCCACAGCCAGCACACGACTTCTGCCTGAGGAGAGGACATCTTAACTGGCACCTGCTGCCACCTTCCAGGCTTGTGCATGAGGACCCCTGTGACAGACCCAGATCTCCCCATCCTTAATGTGTTTTTGCTGATTTTGTTTTTTCACAGTAACTCAGCTTTTGGTGTGATTTTCAAACACCCAACATGGGCGGTTAGTGTTAGACAGAAGTGCAGTGATGCCGTAAACACAAGCTATTAGAATATTCGACATGAGTAGCACCAAGGCATCTCTTTTCAGCATTCTTACCCCACAGTCCCAGGTTTTGGTCTCAGATCTGGAACAATCTGAGCCCTCCTCCCACAAGACTTCTGCCAAGTTACCAGTTGCAGTTTAAAGATATTACTCTGAAGAAAGGGGACACTTTAAAGTTGTTTTATCCAAGACCAAACTCACAAAAGATACATTAAGGTCCTATAATTTTTCTTCAGAAAACCTAGCACCATAACATGAAACAACTGATAACCAGCATCTACTTTGACAGGCACTTAGTCTGTATGGGCTTCACAGACTGTGTTTTGTCACAATGAAGAACAGTAGAAGCAGAAGTTAGGTTTGTGGTCCACTAAAGAAAAACTGCACTCTAGCTCCTTTATACTGGTCCTTAATTTGTGCAGCATTGAGCCATCTCTTAGCTGCTTTTGTGTCAGATTCCAGGTTTGATGACTTCAGAGTCAGTCTTCTGTCCCTCTCACACAGTGGCTAGCATCTCATCTTACTGTGCATCTTAATTAAGGATATGAGTAGGTTCAATACCATTATTCATTTGGAGTTCTACAAATTCAGATGAAGACAATTCCTTCACAACATTCTTTCAGGTATCTTGCACCTCTACAAGCTGCTTCAGGAGTTGTAGAGGTGGAAGCGCTGACCAAAAGCGCCTTTAGAGCACCTCAGAGCAGCAAAAGCTACATCAGAACTGCAACAGTTGCTAGAGGCCAATGCTAAATTACAATGATTGTTTCATAGTACTTCTTAAGAAAGATCCCCTGTAAAAAACTTGAAACACTCTACAACTGCTCAAACACAGATCATCAGATTTCTAAAGGCTTAAAAATCCTGTAAACATCTTTAAGAAACTACAATAAGGCATAAGATTGAGTTAGAATGCTTTAGGGTACTACAAGGAAAGGTGCTCCAGCACTCTGCAGCTTACGGAGCTCCACTACACACAGCATGTCCATTGCACACGGTCACAAGCCACTAGGATTTCTCAGTGTCAGTCTGCATTTGATGCCCCAAATCTCATGGTTCTTTTTACTGCTAATGGTCGGCCTTGCGATGCTTGTGAAGTGTGAACAATTGATCTTTATGTCAGGAAGCGTTTCCTTGAGGAGCTGTAGGGAGTTATCAGTCACTATTCCAAATACCTGAAGAGTCTTTAATGTTGGAATTTCACCAAGTTCTCTAGAGAGAGAAAAATACCAAATCAGTCATGAACCCGATTTCCCCTCCTGCCCCCGGTCTGTGCCCAAACCAGATACCTGCATTTCTATTATTTTTTTAGAAGGTAATCTACTTAAGCTAAATTCCCCTTCCTGACTTTTAAAAGTGCCTATTTAATTGAAACCAGTTCTCTGTTCTGGTAGATAATGCAGAAAATCAACTGATAAATTGCTTCTTGCTCTTCCACAGAAGTCTTCCCACAAGGAGTGAAAACAAACTGGTTCCTCCCTCCCCTTTAGTTTCCCTAGACTTAAATTTAGAACAAGTGGAAGGAACTGCCCCAGATGAAGTTTCAGGATGTGGCTCAGGGGACACAAGCCCCTAGGTACAATCAGTCTCCAATTTGTTACAATTTTGGTGAGTAGCCAGCCCTGGCATCTTGAGTGCTTCACTTTCTCCCAGTCATCACAAGACCTGTCTATCTATAAGCAAGCATTGGACAAAAATCAAAAGGCAGAGACAAACAAGCTATCATCATGACAGCACACACCACTAGGGAAAAGATTATTCAGATTCCCATTTTCATAGCCCTGCTCCTCTCACAGTCCTTTTCTTCCTGCTGATCATTTCCTTAGGATTGACATCCTTCCTGAGAAGACTTAGGATAGAGAGCTGCTGTACTAATAAAAGGCAGAAAAAACCCACAAGCAGCGCATTCTAAGCAGTGTTTCAGTGGCAACCAGTAACAAGTGCACCCAAAAGCAATGAAATATAAACAGATTCAACAGTCAACAAATACTGTCAACTCTGCTTATTTTCCAAAGGACTGTATCTTCCCTGAAAGCCTAATATTGGAGATATTGGGACTGGAACCTCGAGCTGTACATCACAATAATGACTCCCAGTTGTATGATGCCATTAAGGCACAATGCATGCACTCAGCAGCAAGTTCCACAAGTACAGGCTGACATCACAGGAAGACCCTCAGGTAATCTTGGTTCCAGTCTGTACTGTCAAAGGTACATGCTCCAAAAGTCAGGTTATTTTGTTCTTTACTCTCAATTCCCCCATGCCAGTAAGTTTCCAAAGCAGTGCTTGGAACTGTAAACCTAAAACCTGCAAACCATTTAGAGATTACTTACACTAATTCAGCAGGTGATATCTGGTAACATCGGCTAAGACACAGATGTTGTAGAAAGAGGAGTTGATGAAAATACTGGAAGCATTCAGGCTTCAGCATCACACTGTCACTGTACAAGGAGCACATGAAAGAGGTTTGACTATAAAGCAGCAGTAGAGTTGGCATTTCCAAAATTCAGGCTGAGAAATTCAATGAATACCAACTTCTTCTCTAGCACTGAATTAATTTTTTTCTCAATATGAAAGTGACCCATTTCAGTGTGTGTACACATTGTAGGAGAAGGATTCTGATTTTCACTGAAAGGCAAGTGAAGCAGAAGGTCTTCTGCAGGCACATACTGAGGCAAAACTCATGAAAAGTTAATTCCTTTACACACTGAGATATCAAAATCTTTGGATTGACTAAGTTAAAACCAAATTCTTTTTAACAGTTCTGTGGCCGAGTAACAAATTTATCAGAGCTGAACTAACCCTTCTCTAGGATGAGGGGCTCATCAACTGTATGCATCTAAATGCTTCCTTTCACTCCATCTACGGACTAGAATCCCTCCTTAGTTAAAAATCCTGTAAGTATGTAACATGATGCTGAGGTAACAAAAAAATCTTTAAGTTAGTTGTCTGTTCCAGATTAGGTCATGACAGACAGCAAATCTTTTGTAGGTTTAGCATAGAAGGCATTTTCTGATTGTGCAACCCTGCATAACCATGCATTATTATCATATTACTGTACCACAACAAAACCAGCAATCCCCCAAACTACAAGAACGTAAAGACTAGCTGCAAAGGTCTTCTTACCTTAGATCTAAATGGACAAGAAAAGGACATCTTTCCACCAGTGTCTTAACATCTGAAAAGAGGTCACAAAGTCAGTCTGTCTTCCAGTAACAAGACTGTTGTGCTTTAAATAGCTTATTCCCAGATATTGTAATTAATATCTTCTCTACCAGAACCTCAAAATTGAAACAATTTTTTGTTCAAAAAGAGACACACTTATGACTAAGGGCATACAGCCTGCCTATCAAGATACTTTGTAGGGACTTTTTTAATCCTCAGCAAAACATCCATTTAGTCCAGAGAAGTGTTCCTGAAAGTCAATTGTGTTAGCCACTTAACAAATGAATAATTCAAATTATATTGCTGTAGAAATCTACCAAGACAGTAATGTTGAGATGCCCGAAAACCTTGGGTTTTTTTCACTACATGCAACCAAAAACTTTCTAGACACCCTTTCAGAGCATCAAGTTCTGTAAGCATCTCCATTTTTACCTACAGAAATGTCTTTCTCTGTGACTCAAAGTTTTCCTGGCCAGAAAAATTTATAATTTAAATCACCTTTTCATTGTCTGCAAATACACAGAATCACTTGTGGCTTTGATACCACCTAAAAAGCCACTGGGATTAATATGATACCAACCAACATTAAAGAAGATTTTGATATTTAACAATACACATGCAAAAAGAAAACAATTTCAAAGTTATGGTGATTAGTGAACTTATACCACTGAAGCAAAGTAAAATCAGTCACAGAACATGTTTTGCAAACAGATTTGCTCTGCAGATTGTCTGTAACTGTAAGGGCAACAGAAGGTTCAAATTCCTGATTTGGAGGAGATTATGTAGCATGTTTGTTTATGGGTTTTGGGATGAGATAAAAAGATGACTGGTTTATTTCCCCACAAGGGAATGCATGCTGAGGTCTATGTGACATTTAAACAGAAAAAAAAAAAGGAGAGGTCATAGCCAGCATGTCACATACCTGCATGTCAGCCAGTGCTCTATCGTCGCATTTGCTCATTGAGAAGATTAATTTCTCTTCACCACTAAACCCATTACAACCTTTATCTATGCTCTTCTCCATTTTGTTATGCTTTCTCCCCAAATCTAGATTTGTATTTTCTATTGCCCTGCAGCTTTACTCAACTTTCCCTCTTAAAACTATCAGCAATTAAATAGCTAGTATTGATGAGTGAGATGATTTGCCTTCCAAATGAATGCTATCTGTAGGGCATCGTGTCAGGCTGAAACTCAAGCAGTTACTATGAGTGTTCTCTTTCAGAAGACACCTTCAGCAGCCACAACAGCAGAAGCCTTAGTAAGGCTCCAAGAACAGTATCCAGAAGGCTCATTCACAGCGGAACACAGGATCCAGTGCATCCTGCTTCTGAACTAAGTCCTGGAAGCAAGGGCTATACCTTTCAACTGAAGATGAAGTGAGCCTTCACCTGACTAATTTTGAATTCAGAAGACAAAGTCATCTCACTCCTCATGGCTACACCAGAGGCACTGAGTAAGGTTCTCTGACAGCAAGAGCATCAATCGACACAGAACACAAAATTGGTGTCAGTGCATGACTCTTCTATACATGTAGCAGACGCCAACCAGAAGAAATAAGAAGCCTTATCCCAAAGTGTGATAAAGGTTTGCTATGCTGCCATTTACCTGCTATTTGTAGATTCTGTCTGTATCCACTTAAATTTAATTGGGTTACTTTTGAAGTAACATGATTGACTGCTGCTGTGACATGGGTGGCTGTGAAGTCACACCAGGACAAGTTCAGCTCATCCAACCTACGCACAAACGAACAAAGAGTCGTTGGGAAATTGTTTGAGTTCTAATATCATCCATGACATTTGACATTAAGGCAAAAACTTGTAACACAACTACCACCAAGCATATTTATGACTACAAATTTCACTATGACAATAATTAAGCACTGCAGCAGGTTGCCCAATGAGGCTGGAATCTGCCTTTGGAAGTTTCAGGATCCAACCATAGAAAGTTCTCATCAACCTGGCCAGTGCTGAATTTTAATCTCTTGTGCACAGCAGGGTCAAAGTGACTTCCCAGGGCCCAATTCCAACTGTAGTGATTGAATAACAACTTAGGAATTGAAAAGGTTCTCTGGGGAGGTGACTGCATGGAGAGACACTGTCTTTTCATCATGCTTCTGGGTTTGTGACTAATCTGTTACTACTGAACAGATGTTCACATTAATAAAAAGGCCACCCATTATACCATTGGTCAGATGACCAATTAATCCTAAATAGCCTAAAATACTTCATAGTTTTATGTAAGCCCTGGCCATGCTGTAACCTTAATTCACTTTACATGCTCAATGACCTACAGCTTATCATCATTCAGGGCTGGGACAGACTATTTATTTTGTGTGCAGCTGTTGCAGATGTAACCAGAAGATAAACACAGTGAACAGCACAACTGGAGCATTTATCTGGCAACTTTTACATCAATGAAAAAACAGTTAAATTGCCACTAGCGTTCCTAGGATCAGGTTTGCCATCTGGTATTCACTGTGTGCTGTATGGACTAACATTCTAAGGAGCTCATGATCCAAGTAATCAGACCAAGCACAGAAAGCATTATCTACCCATGAGATACAGGGAAAGATTAAGGCTTTGTCTGTCCACTAACTTGCAGTTTGATTAAAAGCATGCTTTTGCAGAAGCAAAGATTAAGTAGATTGTCTAGCATCTCACAGAAGTCAGCAGAAAGATGAGGATATAAATCCCAGCCGGAGAGGGGCTCAGTTCAGTGACTTCCTGCCAGCAGATGGTTTAATCACTGGAGCAGTCAATCTGAACAGAGCACTTCATAAAGTAGAAGGTTATTGAAGGATTATTCTATCATGAATGGAAAGGCACAATGTTTTCTGCCATTTGTGCTATGCTTTGATTGCAAAGCATCTCTAAAACTACTTTTCACTTCAAAACCACACGCTTTCCCTTTGTGAGGATCACATACCGCTGTCATCAATAAAGTTTACATGATAATCAAAAGGAACTTAAGCAAGTTTACCCACCAACAAGCCTTCCTTTAAGGACTATTAAGGAAACTCATGAGAAACTAGTGAAGTATATCTTTGCCATTAAAGAAAACAGCTTGATTGCAAGAAACTATCTGACTATTCATCCAATAATCAGCTGTTTGGCTTTGAGGAACATAAACAGGCTCATAAAGATATCTGAAGCAAGTACAATTGGGATGCTTATGGAAAAAATGAAAAAGGATTCTTTTCCCCTCAGAAACAGCAAAAATATTTGTCTTACATAGCACAGCTGTTCAACATGCACTCCAAGGCTTCTGCAGAAAACCCTGAGCACCCACAGAGATTCAGTCTTATCAAACTGGTATTCTTAGCAATGCTCCTGTAGAGGAGAAAGAAAAGTGATAAAATTTAAATGTTGGAACACTGCTGGCATTGCTAGGATGTATGACTAAGAGCTAGGTTCTGAGCACAGAATTATTTGTTAACACACACCGCTGCATCTTGAGCAAGATGACCAACCAAAGTGTCTCCAAGGACCTCTCTATATGCTGCATCATGGCACACCTTGAAGAGGACACCTGCCTGTTTATCTGACACTCCTGACAAGTTTGCATATTTAAATATCACTAATATATTTATATATCACTAAGACTAAAAGGGAACAATTTCTTTTCACCCTCTCCTGTTGTATGGCATACACTGTCATACAATTACAGATTCATACAATGGTTTGGGGGTTGGAAGGGACCTCAAAGACCATCCAGTCCCAACCCCCTGCCATGGGCAGGGACACCCTCACCAGACCATGTTGCCCAAAGCCCCATCCAACCTGGCCTTGAACACTGACAGGGAGAGGGCAGCCACAGTTTCTCTGGGCAGCCTGTGTCAGGGCCTCACCACCCTCACAGGGAGGAATTTCTTCCTAAGATCTAATACACATCTACATTCTTTTAATTTAAAACCATTTCCTCCCCTATCCTGTCACTCCACACCCTTGTAAACAGTCCCTCCCCAGCTTCCCTGTAGGGCCCCTCTTTCATGTACTGGAAGGCTACAATAAGGTCTCCCTGGAGTCTTCTCTTCTCCAGGCTGAAGAAGCCCAACCCTCTCAGCCTGCCTTCATAGGAGAGGTGCTCCAGCCCTCTGATAAAATTTATGGCCCTTCTTTGGATTTGCTTCAGTAGCTCAGTATCTTTCTTTCTTGTACTGTGGACCCAAGAGCTGGATGCAGTCTCCATGGGGGGTCTCATGACAGCAGAGTAGACTGTGATTTAGAGACAGATACCTATACAAAAGATAGCAATTACCCTATTTCTATGACCTAAGAGACCCCTCTGCAAGAAGGGGGTTATTCCAGAACACCACACACGTCCAAATATCATCCCCATGAATGCATTTGTTTGCAAGAGCAGAGCAGATACACAGTTGGCAAAACCTCCACACACAGTATCTACATCCATACCCAAAGAGTAAAATCTCATCACTGGTGTCTAATTAGTACTGAACTCTCATATACTTTTTGATCTGGTATCAAAAGCAAAACTGTGTAATTTATTTGTGCTCTGTTTTGCTTTGCTGTTTTGTTTTCCCCCCACCCCATGCGAGGAAGGCATCAGAAAACAGGCCACCCAGAGTCTCTGCCATCTGACCTATGATCCCTGGCACCTCACAATCACCCAATGCAATCAAACTGGAGGTTAACTGCACACTTATTACTCTATTTCCAGTTAATCCAAACAACAGTTCATCTGCTTGACAGAATCTGTAATTTTCCAGACACTAACTAAAGTTCAACAACTAAGTGAGACATACTGCAGAAGCACAACAAGCATCTGGTGGGAGAGCTGCTGAGACCCCTTGGAAAAGAATCTGTCTGTCAAAGAATAGTTCTCTTGGGAGCACAGAAAAGGGAAAATATGAGCAGCTCTCCCATACAGGCTTGGCTGTGGGAACAGCCAATGGACATACAAACCCTACAGAGATGAGCAGTTTCTCCAGGCTCCCTACTACGAGGGGTAAGAGAGACACCAAGAAACAGTCTTCCACAGGGGTGTTTCTCCCCCTTTACCTGACCTCTTGAAAGATAGAGAGGACAGACTGCTCATCTAGCGTGCCAGCTAACTCTTAGGTGCCTAAAACTATTTCTGTGCATGAACTATATTATGCCACCTTCAAAAGACTCCCACAATTAACCACCCTCATCTACATTTTTCCCACAATCCTGCATGAAATGACAGCACCAAATAGAAGGTATTTACTGAATATTCCCAAAGATGCCACTCACTTGACAATATCATCAGAAAGCACCAGTCCCTCCAAGCTGAGGTTCTGCAGCCTTTCACAAAGACAAAGAATACTCTGGAGATCTGCAACAGACACTGTGCAGTTTGACAAATCCATATGTTGAACTCTAAGAGGTCTAAAAAAGGAGAAAGGCAGGTTACTAAAACAGCATTAAAACTTGTTCCACAATTTCCCCATGCCACAAACGTAGTGCTCCCCTGGTTTCAGCTGAGAAAGAATTAATTTTCTTTATAGTGGCTGCTACAGGGCTATGTTCTGGATTTGTGCCAAGTCACCGTTAGGCATGGTGCCCTGCTTTCCTGGGGACAGCTCAACACCTGCCTGCAGGAAGTGGGGCATGAATTCCTTGTCTTGCTTTGCTCATGTGCACACTTTTGCTTCATCTATTAAACTGTCTTAACTGTCTTCATATCAACCCACAATTTTCTCACTTTCAATCTTCCAATTCTCTCCCCCATCCCAACATGGGGAGGGAGAGGGGGGACATAGAGAGAGTGTGCACACACGGCTGTGTGGGGCTTAGCTGCTGGCTGAGGTAAAAGTACAACAGCCCAAAACTGTGCAAAGCCTGCAGAATTACACTGTTGCATTCAGCTACACTAATCTGACTGGGTCTACTGCTAAGCTACCAGCCAAAACTACAGAACACTTCTCTTCAAGGCATTTACAGGATTCACCATAACACCTGAAAGTCTGGCCTGATGGATTAAAGACTTTTTTTGGAGCTTCTCAAAAGTGCTGGAGATGCTGACAATTCCTGGTTCTGCAAGATATAAACTGCAAGTAGATGATGGAGCACAATACTCCCAAATCACCTCAACCTGATTTTAAGTAACTGACATGTGAATACAAACTATTTTATTTCAGCACACATCTAACTACTTTTCAACTCTTCCATACTACAGAGACAGCACAAGTGCTGCTACTGCTAGAGACTTTAAAACCAAAACCAGAGAAACTGAACACTTGAGATGTGGATTCAGGGTCTAGAACATGCAGAAAAAGCCTTACTTGCTTGTTTTAAACAAGGGATCCCCAATAAAAGATCTTGGGCAGCGGAATACAGTAACACCTGCAGGCAGCAACTGTCCAATCACTCCTGACATCAGGTTTCTACCAGTCAGATCGAGACTCTGCCACAGAGATTCATCAAACCTACGGCACAGAACTTTACTTGTCAGTGATCTAGAAAGGGTACAAACACAGAAAGCTTTCAGAAGCACAAGAGACTGTGAGGAAGGGAAACTATTTAAAAGTTATTAATGTTAAGATACATCAGCTGTCTTTTGGCTATCATACAACTCACATACAGCATAAATTGAATGGTACAAGAATAAATAAGATGAGAATCAGATAATTTAACAGTATGTGGAAGCAAAGGCTTTCTTACTAAAGCATAAGTAGTAATACTTACGAAAGACGATGCCATCTCTTGCAAGTCAGGGAAACTTTTAGCAAGTCATTTAGGGGCAAATACGCAAAGATGGCCAGCAGCAGCTCATCTGGAAGTGTATCCCAGCAATAACCTTCACGGAAAGAGAGAGTTGTTCTAGTTAGAGCTGTTTCATTTTAATCTGCTGATCAGACGCCTCGTTTGTCTTGGCTGTTAAAAGCACTTCTACAGTCTCTCTCTAGGCTATTACAGACATCAGCCCGCTATTCATCTCCCTTCCAGCTCTTCATTTTAGGCAGAATTCTTACCAGTTTTGCCTAGGTATGTCTGGCAAAACAAAGCTTTCCATAACACCAACTTGGTATACATACTAAAGCTATGGATAAACAAGTTCCCCATTAAATTTGCAATAATCTTTATTCTCATATTTTTGAAAACAAGACCACCTCAGTTATTTCCTTTGTATTCCAAAGGTTGTATAGCTCCTCCCCTTTTTTTCCTTCTGCTGAAATAACCATCTGTCTTATGCACATTAGGCCCCTGGAAGGGAGCCTGAGGTGAGCTACACTTCTGCATGGTAGACAAAAAAGGAGGCATTGGAAACTACTCCTTAAATATATACACACTAACTTCCCCAATTCCTCCCCCACCAAATTATGTGAAAGGATGTGGTGTGACCTCTGTATCACAAGCAGATACAGGACTCCAGATGGTGTTGCCATTCACATATGAGATTTCCGGATGGTGGAGCTCTATTGATCAAGCACCCCATCTTACTGAAAAGCAGGACTGTCTGAGGGTATATGATAGCCTGCTATCTGGAGAGCAGTGTTTTGTATTTCATAGCCACCACAGACTGAAAACACAGTTTGACAACAGAGAAAGGTACCCAGCATCTTATAATCTCTTCCCAAATACCCCAGGTGTTGAGGTTACAGCCTTGCTCTTTCCCTTCTAGTCTCTTTCCAGTCCAGATTTACACCCTTTGCTGCACCATTCCTGTGGTTGGTTGCTTGCACAGCTCACAGCTCAGCTCCAACAGGAGCAGAGACACTAGGTGCTTCCCCTCTGGCATACCTCAGCCTCCACAGGAGAGAGGTGGAGCTAGATTCATGTGGTCTCAAGGAACAAGTACCTTACCTCTTAGATACATAACCTAATAAAATCCAACCAACCACTCAAAACTTGCAAGCCCTGGCTTTCAAGATCATATTGAGGACAGCAACACCAATAGTCTGTATTAATCCAGCAGCCACAGCTGTCTTCTGTGAAGAGCCTGGCCCCAGCCCTGCTAGAATAAGGTGCCATTCAAGTCCCACAAAAAAAAAGGGGACAGACATGGGGACTTGCAGCACTAACTCCTGGCACACAAGACAGGTACTGGCAGGGCTCAGCAGTAGTCAACCGTGGCTCACGTGGACCACAGTTCCAGAGGCAGGGACACCACCTCTGCTTTAAAGGCTTACAAAAAAAACTGGGCTTATCACCCCCAGCCTGGGAGCCACAACGTACTTCTGCTGGGAGAGGGGACACACACACACACAAAAAACCCCCAAACCAAATAAAAACACTAGT
The DNA here is from genome assembly GCA_027925045.1 of Hypotaenidia okinawae. Taxonomy (NCBI): domain Eukaryota; kingdom Metazoa; phylum Chordata; class Aves; order Gruiformes; family Rallidae; genus Hypotaenidia; species Hypotaenidia okinawae. The sequence continues at coordinate 16,608,218 of BSDF01000005.1, read as the reverse complement.
GACTTGTGATAGCCACTCTTCATCTCTGCTGAAGGGGGAACGAGACTTGGACAAGGTTGATGGTACCTGACTCTGCCTCTCGCAGCAGCCGAGGTCGGCGCACAATGACAAAGTCCTTTTCCTTCTCATTCACCTTCTGCCGTTTCGGAGGAGGACAGGACGATGACACCAGCAGGTCCTGTGGCATGTTTTCATTGTCCAGCTTGTCCTTCTTAAGAACAGACACTCCCATGCCAGAGAGAAACTCTGAGGTCTTGTTGGAGTCCCAATCCCAGGTGAAGCTGGTGGAAACATTGGTGCTGGAGGACGGGATCTCCTGGAGGTGTTTTCTGCAGACACAGCGAAGCCCGCGGGCTCTGAGGGCACCGCCGGACCGGCACCGAGCACACCACGCGTCACGCACCCCGGCATGGGGTGAGTTAAGGCCGCGGGCGACAGAACGCTAAAGCCAACGGCGCCCCGAGGCTCACGCGCGGCCCGTTCCCGGATGGAGCGAAGGGGAAGGCGGGGGAGGGAGGGGCGGCTGGCGAAAGATGCCGATCGAGGAGCCCCGAGCGCGGCCGGGGAACGGCCGCGGCCGGCATCCCGCCGGCGACAGGGCCCGGGGAGGCGCGGCGAGTGCCCCGAGCGGCCGCTGGGCGCCAGCCGGTGCGTGGGATCGCCCCACGAGGCGCGCGGGGGCGCCGTTCCCGCCGCGGGACGAGAGAGAAGCGGACCGGGAACGCCACCCTCCGCGCCCAAAGCGCGCGTGCGCCCCGCGCCCAGCCGCCGCGGGGAAGCCACGCGGCTCTCCGCGCCCCAGGGAACCTCGAGAGCCCACGCGTGCTTCCCCAGCACCCGTGCATGCATACCCCCTCCACCCCGCACCCTGGGCACCGCTCGGGTCTACCCGCGCCCCGCCGGCGGCCGGGGCGGCTCTAAGTAACGGTACGCGCTGCCTCCAGCGCCGCACCCCCTCCCGTACCTGGACATGGCGGCGGATGCAGCGGCAGGAATACCGCTGGCCACCCGCGCGGGCCGCGCTTTTTAGCACCCCGCCGTCCCGCTGCGCGTGCGGGGTTCCGCCAGCCGACCGGAGGTCCGCCGGCGCCTGCCGCAAAGCCTGCCGGCCGCGGTAGTTCCTAGCCCGTGTCATGTCTCCCTCCCCCTCCCCCTCCCCCGCGGAGGGGCCGTACCCACAGTGCCTTGCGCCCGCCTCCGGGGCGGGGGCGATGAGGACGTCAGCGCCGCTGGGGCTGGCGGGCGGTAGGTGAGGGGAGAATATCGGCGGTGGCGGCCCGGGTCCTTGTGGCACGGAAGGAGTCGGGCGCGGCCGCCGCTCTGTGCGCGGAGATTTGATCCGTCGTGTGGAGACCGGCGGGATGGGGGGCGGCGGCGTTGCCGCGCGGGGGACTGGCTGCTGAGCAGGGCGCTCTTGCTGCCCGCGGTGAGGGAGCGGCGCGGCCCGGGGCACCGGCAGGTGGGGGTGCGGGCGGCCGCTGCGCCGAGTCACGGAGGGGTGGAAGTGGGGACCCGCGTGGGGCCTCAGCGGGCGTGGCGCTGTCGGGCGGGGTGGGTGCAGCAGTGGCCCTCTGCCCGCCGTCAGCGCTCCGAGCGGGGTGAGTGAGTCGGGCCGGAGGCGGGGGGATCCTGGCTGCGTCCCCGGCTCCCTTCGCTAGGAAGTGGAGAGGAGGGGTGGGCGTGGGGCGGCGCCCCAGGGGCGTCTGGAGGAAGGCGAGTGGATCGGGAGGAGCCTCCGCGTTCGTTCTGCCCTTAGCCCCTGGTGTTCCCTCTCCTTCGGGGACCCCGCGCACGTACGCCCGAGGCAGGCGCGCTGATGCGCTGAGCGCCCGCAGACGCAGGTGCCGTGCGCCTGAAGGGCCGGGGGTCGGCCACCGGCTTGAGCGGCTTTAGCGTGCAGGGGCAGCACCTGCCTCGGCAGACCGGAATCGCGCCCACAGTGACGTTTGACCGTGAGAGGTTCTTCTGCGGTTTGGAAGCGCCTTGGCTGTGAAGGCCTGAAACCGGGCGACTTGCCGGCACGTCCCGGCCCTGTTCCTCATCGTGCCCCTTCAGACTCGGCCTTACCATGCCGCGTTTCGGGTGTTAGTGCCAGGCTTCCTTTCAGGCACGCCACTCGTCCTGCTCTTCCTCCAAACTGCTCGTTTCGAAATTGGTGGGGATGGAAAACTAATTCTGCTCACACCTACAGGTCCACCCTGAGTCGGCCACTTGCTTGTGAGTGCTGTCCTTTGTTGACTGCATAAGGATGGGCTGGAGATGGCAATGGCACGCATGGCGAGGTGTACACGTCAGATACAGGCAGTGACGTGACTCAAACTGGCACCTGTATAATCTTAAAAAAGAATTTGTGTTAAACACTTAGAGTTTTAGCTGAAGTAGTGGAGCTGCGGACAGTCGGATGGAAGTATTTTTTTAGCTTAAAAAATAGGCCGGTGATAAGTTGTTCAGCAGGGCCCCTCCCCCTTTTTTGGTCCATCTTTTCACCTTTATCTATTAACCTGTGGGGAACTCAAAGAAGAATTTGCTGAAAGGGTTAAAATATTTTTTTAAAGGAGCGATGAATTAACAAATAGTCTAAATTTGTCTTAATATAACATTAGGTTTGTGAGCAAGTGATTGACTGCCTTACTGACACCTGTTTTGTGGGAGCGCATTAGCCTGGCTGCCCAGGTAGCAATTTCTGTTCTTTTTTTAGATTCTTATTGCAACTGTACAGCTTTTGCATCTGATTCTATTTTAGTTCCTCCAAGCAAGTTGTTTTTTTTCTTCAGTGTGTCGTTTCCAGAGTATTCCCCTAAACCTTATGACAGCATCAGTCTCTGTGGCATGTAATACCCTTTATAAGAGGACAAGACAGTGCTGTGTAAAGCAAATAAACTTCCTGTGGTTTGGTACTGCTGGTCCCAGCTTGCTTTGGAATGCAGAAATCTCCATTCCTTTCTAAAAAAATTATATTTCCTCTTGTGCTTCTGTAGGGTACGTAGTCTCCCACCAAATCAGAGAATGCTGTTGTTCTGAATGCAGTCAGTGCAGCATTATATATATACATATATATGTATTTAGTCATTAATAGATAAAAAACTTGTTCCCCTAAATATTAATATACAGGGAATTAAATGTTTAATCAATTTAAATTTTTTTCATCACTGCAAATGTCCTGGGTTGGGCTAGGATAGAGTTAATTTTCTTTCTAGCAGCTGGTGCAGCGCTGTGTTTGGGAGTTAGGATGAGAGCAGTGTGATAACACACTGATGGTTTAGTTGTTGCCAAGTAGCCAAGAGGCTTTTCGGCTTCATCTGCTGCCCTGCAAATGAGAAGGCAGAGGGGCACCCAGGAAGCTGGGAGGGAACACAGCCAGGACAGGTGACCCAGACTGGCCAAAGGGATATTCTATACCAATGATATCATGATCAGCATTAAGGGGACTGGTGGGGGAAGAGCACAGGGCTCCAGGCCCAGCAGTTTGCGGACAGTCCAGCCTCAGGACAGCTCTGAGCTGTACAGATGGAATGGTGCAGTTCAGTGAGAAACTGCTTTGTGTATCAACAGTTTGGTACATTTTGCTGCAAAGTCCTGTTGCTGTTACTCCTCTCTCCCTTTGCTGTCCCAGTAAGCTGTCCTGATCCCAATCCAGGATGTTAGCCTTTGGTTTTCTTTCCCCTTTCCTTACCCGCCTAGAGAGAGTGGCTGTGTGGTGCTCAGCCCTGGCTGGGGCGAAACCATGACAGCAAGGTAGGTGGAATTACAGGTGCTAAAAAAATATCAATCAATACGTAGACTGAGTAGTGTTTCTTATAAACCACAAACTATATGAATTATGTTTTCTTGATTAATCTCAGAGGTTATTTCTCCCAAATTGTGCAATCTGATAACATCTCTGGTCAGTTTTCTCATGCAATTCATGGTTATTTCCTTTAGATAGTTTTCTCTCTGTGCTGAGATTTAAAATCTTGTTGTCTGCTTTGTGCTTCTAAATATGTACTATTTCATTGAGCTGCAGGGGCCAATGTGTAATAATAAAGTAAAAGGAAAAAAAATTAACAACCCCCTCCTGAAAAAACAACAAAAAAAACCCCAAAAACTTAACAACACACGAAGTCCACTTGGATATGAAACTAGCTGAAAGAATTGTTTTTATGGTTGCTTGACCTCTTGTTCTTCTCTTTTTTAAGATTTCTAAAATGTGAAGTTAACCCATGTTGTTGTTTGAAGATAAAGTAGGAACGGCTCTCAATGTGAGGCAGGTGTACTTTAGGATTCTTAACAGCATAGTTTTATGGATGGGCTTGAGGAGACTTACCACACGTGATATAGCATACTGTTTGTCTTTCGCCAAGTGGAATGCGTTGGAAGAAACTCTGTAGGAACTAGCAGGTTATTCCCTGACAGAAAGGCAGCAGGTCATCATTGGCCTGGCTATTGGTATCTTGTTGGGCATGGCAGATTTCAGTTTATATTTGCTGACAAATGGTGAATACAGCTTGAGGTGTGAGATGCTGTTGCAAAGATGTTTTTATCAGTACACTGTGACTCGCAGTTTTGTCCATTGATGTCCTTGATATCTCTTCTGTAGCTTTGTAACTTCCTTGGTGACATTTATCTTAGATGTAATTATGGTATTTAAAATACAGAGTGTAAGGCAAGGAATCTCTAGCTGATTTCTTCAAGGGTTTTAGCTGAAATATCCAAGATTTCTCAAAGTGTATCTTTTCCAAATCTGGTGATATTCACCCAAGAATACTTTGAAAACAACAAAAAAGGGAACTGGCATTTCCAAAAAAAAACCCCAAAACCAAGGTGTACCAATGTGTGAAAAATGAAAGCATGGTACCTGTCTTTATTACAGATTCTTGCAGGACAGAGAGAACCACAGACTGGCAGGCTAGTCTGCTTCCTTCTCAATTCCTGAGAAGAATCTGGAACAAAAGCTGTCTGTAAGCATCTAGACTATAAAAGCAGAATAAAATCCACATTGGTTTGTCAAAGTAATCTAATTTACTTCATTGCTAGGCCTATGGTAGGTGAGGGGATCACTTGATGTCTTATATTTGGTCTTTAATAGGACTTTTGATTCTCATTCTCAGGATTTTTTTCTTTTTTTCTAGGGAAGAACAGTTGCCCATTTGGACATCTGCAGATGTGATTAGGGAGACTAGTCTGCTGTCTACTGTTCATCATTATTTTCACAAAGATTTTTCACAATGGCATAATGTGATTGTTAAAACTTCAGAATGTGCAAAGCTAGGAGGGACTGCAGACCTTTTTGAGCATGGTAGTGGGAATCAAATTGCCTTGAAGATTCAGAATCCTGTGGGAGGGGAAAGAGTACAGATGAGTACAAATGAGATTTGTGCCTGTGCTTAAACAGGAGCAATCAACTACACAAGCACAGTATAAAGAGAAGTGTGTTTCTTAGAGGGAATTTGGAGGGCCTAATAGGCAGAATGCATGAAAGTAACATCATGCAGATTATACTTCTATGTATACATCTCTGTAAGGCATGTGAAATAATGTTTACACTCAGCTCAGGGCTTCTCAGGCATTATTTGGGATTTTGATTGGTTTCAGCTCAGTGTAGAAGGAATTGTATAGCTGGGGAAAGCTTCAAAGCCAGCAGTGAGAATTCTGCAGAAAGTCTGATACTAGACTTACTGGGGAGGGCTGAAGCACCAATTAAATATGTTAGCTTGCAAAATGAACAATCTGCTGGTAAATTGCTTCCCTGCAAAGCTTGGAAAGAATAAAACTGGTACAGTCTGATAGGAGATTTCTGATTAAAGGGTTATTGGAGTCTTCTTTAGTGAGACCAAGGTACTTTCTTCACAGATACACTTCACACTTTAGCCCTTCTTTAAAATTGTAATACTGGACTATATTCATTTTTCAATTTGGTGCTTTATAAAAGCTTTAAAAAGTGGGGGTTTTCTTCTCTGCTGTTGCATTTAGTAACTTGAGTATTTCTGTACAAGACAGAGTAGTTAGTTCATTAGTTATGTAGATGGTCATGAGTGTGGTTAGCCTTGAGGTTGGCAAGGTAATTCAACACTGTTGATAGCAAGGAGTGCCCAAGGGTATTAATTGTAAACTGAGCCCTTTATGGTGCTTGCAAAAAGTTATTAGCTGGGTTTGGACTCTAGAGGATTTCATCTCAGGATGTTGGAATTTGTCTTATAGGGGGAGTAACCAAACGCTTCCATTCACAGAATTAAAAACTTACTGATTCATGTCTATGTCTGAAACAAAGCAGGAAAATCCTAAGCCTACACAATAACTCGTCCTTGTTTTTCATTGCTTGAGTTGCACTTCTAGTGCTAATGTTTCAGCTTTTGATCTTTCCTGCATTAATTCACAGCTGCCTTCCTCTGCAGAAACAGATTATGCCCATAGGTACTGTTTCCTTCAGAGTGAGGAATTTTGCTACTTTTTGTTATTGCTAAGTAGTAGCATCTTCTAAGCAGTTGAAGTTATATAGTACCAGAGAAGTCTGGAGTAGTTAATTTCTCTCAGGACATTTGTTAGGGGTTCAGCCAGCTAGTACTAGAGAGCCATGTGCAAATAAAAGCTTGTGTAAAAAAAGATAGGAAACTTTATAAATAAAGTAAATAAACAGATTTATGGATAAGAGACTTAGCTTTCTTTAAGCCAATGACCAGGTTCAGCGGCAAATGATGCTTGCTATGGGAAAGCATGGCTTTATAGCCTGCAGTAATGTATTTTAAGGTCTGATCAAATAATTGTAGTTTTGTGAGTCCGTAAGAACTACTCTCAAACATTGCATTTCATACCTTGTGGATTTTTTTCCACTTAAGCTGTTTGTGCTGAGAACTAGTTTTACATGGTTTCCATCTAATATTTTTTAAGTCTAATTTTGAAAACTAAAATAAAAATTGCAAATTTTTGAACTGTGATTTTTTTGTATATATTATTGCAAAACGATCCGATTTGCCATCAGTTGCAGTCTAGTAAAAATTAGGTCTTTAATTTTGTATTTTGAGATTAAAATAGGAACTAGGTGAAGAACAGAATAATGTTTGATAACTGCAAAGTTGTTTCTTGCTGTAAGAATGAAGTTGTAGGACTCAATTCCTGCTCTATGTTAGTGTATTCAGTACAGGTTTATAATCATCTTGGTTGTTCCCTCATGATAGTAACTGAGTACAGCATCTTGCACAAAAACTTTGCACCTTCTGTTTTTGTAGTAGCTTTTTAGGTGTGACTGTAGTAAAATATTGTTTAATTGCTGAGGTGGGACTAATGGAGGATATGCTGTATAATTTTTTTGTTTGCATAGCAGAAGGTGTGGCCATAATGGTAACCCAAAGTTGCATATGTCAGATAGTACTGCCTTAATAAAGTCTATAGATGTAGTATACGGACTATATATATTATTTTTATATATACATATATATATATATAGTATTTCTTTTCCATTCTCTTTTTGGTAGAATTTTCTATGACATTACAATACAAAACACTGTTAACTGTTTTCAGAAGAAACAAGAATAGTAGAATAGACTAGACGAGGATGTGCTTATAATAAGTGATTGAGAAGTAGGTTAATGTCCTGCATTCATGAATTACAGATCATCTAGTACAGGCAGATAGTAAGGGGGTGCCTTCAGCTAATAGAAATGTGATAATTTGGAAAACACATTAGATGAAAGGCAGAAGATAAAAAAATCAACATGTGCGTCTTTGATAAGAAACAGAAAGGTAACTCAAGCTATTTTCAGAATATGGGATGTGCTGTGTATAACATCCGATAGGGAGTAAATGGGCTGATGCAAAGTGAGGGGAAGCAGATTGTCCTGTGTATCCACAAGGAAGTACTGGCTTCAAAAACTTTGGAGTTTTTTAGTGGAAGTAAGACTGTTTTCACTGCTTAGTGCCCTCATACCTAACAAATCTGCATAAACAGTATATTGGGAGAATAGTAAAGGAAATGATTTAGCAAATTATGAAGAGAAGTAACAGTAAATTAAGGGAAAATTCTGTAATGGCTTTTCTTTTAAATCTCAAATTCCATTGAAAAGTGGAAGCACTGAAAATAACAACAGTGGGGGAGCCATAGCAAAAACTGCAGAGGGCTTCAAATCACCTTCCTGAAAATCTTCTTCATCTGATCGAAATTGTTATCACAAAATAAGAAAAATCTATTCATATGTTTAAAAGTGTCTGTTAAACAAATCTTTCCTGCATAAATATCTTTCAGGTATTTTAATGTAATTAAATGTCTTTTTGTCTTACAGTTCTGATCTGCTTTAACTGAGCTGCTCTCTGTGGCTGGAGTGAACATTCAATAATGAGTGGTGCAGCGCTGGGCCTTGAGATAGTATTTGTCTTTTTTCTGGCCTTATTCCTACTTCATCGATATGGAGACTTCAAGAAACAGCATAGGCTGGTGATTATAGCAACATTATTGGCTTGGTATCTTTGCTTCCTTATTGTATTTATACTGCCTCTGGATGTCAGTACGGTAAGAAACATTTGAGATATTCTTCTTAGTTGTGTAAAATTGTGTATGGTATTTTTTTAATTCTAATTTCAGAAGACAGTATTTTAAACAGTAAATAAAGTTTCCAAATACTATTCAGCTAAACACTTCTTAGATTTTTGTGGGGCAGAGTCTGTATTTACAGTTTTATTTTTTGTTGATCTCATCAGAAAGCAAATCAGTTTAGAATCATAGACTCATATCCTGAGTTAGAAGGGACCCATAAGGATCATCGGCTCCACACAGGGCCAGACAAGTCAGAGCGTGGGACTGAGCGCATCATCCAGATGCTTCTTGAACTCAGCCAAGTTCAGTGCTGTGACCACTTCCCTAGGGAGCTTGTGCCAGTGCTCAACCACCCTCTCAGTAAAGAACCTCTTCCTAATATCCAGCCTAAACCTCTCCTCTTGCAGCTTCCTGCTGTTTCCATGGATTCTGTCACTGGTCACCAAAGAGAGGAGATCGGCGCCTGCCCCTTCACTCCCCCTTGTCAGGAAGCCATAAACCGCAATCAGGTCTCCCCTCAGCCTCCTCTTCTCCAGGCTGAGCAAATCAAGGAACTTCAGCCTCTCCTTATAAGGCTTCCCCTCCAGACCCTTCTCCGTCCTTGTTGCTCTCCTCTGGGAGAGTAACAAGTATTTTTGTGTACCTTTTGTGCTGTTATTGGCCCAAAAGTGGAGCTGTTACCTGGTGTGCAGTACACCAGAGCAGAGGTATTTGATTTATTCCATGCCTGCACAGGGACAGGTGATAGGTGGCAACTCCACAAAGCCAGCACTCTGTGCACAGAGCTTACAACCTATTTATCTTCACAGGGTCACATAATGTTAGGAGTTGGAAGGATCATCTAGTCCAACCCCCTGTCAGAGCAGGATCACCTATACTAAACCACACAGGAAAACCTTGTGACAAGATTACAAAAACTCACTTAAATTTACACTAATTGGTTAGTAATTACCACATCATCTACTGTTGATCAGGCATATTTGAATCAGCACACATGCTCCTTGAAGGTGTGGAGGGGTGTCAGTTACATAGTCCTTTAATTGGGTGGCTGGTCACTAACCCCCCTTGCCACCTTTACCTTCCCCCCAAGTTTTTGTTGACTTCAGGTCTCTCTAGCAATGCCCCAGCTCTGGCACCTGCTGGGGCAGGATGTCTCTCTTATCAGTCTTTCAGCTCTGCTCCAAGGATACTTTCTAGCAAAACATGCTTCTTAGCAGTCCTTCAGCCCTCCTTCAAAAGCAGATTTGGTAGGGAAGCAAGTTAGTACTTTAACCCTAATCTAAGCAGTGCCTAAGCACTAACCCAAACACATTTTTGTCCCTGTAAAAACAGTACTTTATAGATATCTCTGTGGCACCCAGAACTGCACACACAGCACTCGAGGTGAGGCTGCCCCAGCACAGTGCAGAGTGAGACAATCCCCTCCCTGGCCCAGCTGGCCATGCCGTGCTGGATGGATGCACCCCGGGATATGCTTGGCTCTCCTGGCTGCCTGGGCACACTGCTGGCTCATGAGTAACTTGCTGTCAAACAAGACCCCCCAATCCCTCTCAGCATGGCTGGCCTCCAGCATCTGATCCCCAGGCTGGATGTGCAGCCAGGGTTGCCCCTTCCCAGGTGCAGAATTTGGCACTTGGCCCTATTAATCTTTGTTGGTGATTGCCCAGCTCTCCAACCTGCCCAGGTCTCTGTGCAAGGCTTCCTTGCTCTGAATGAAGGCAACAGCTCCTCCCAATTTGGTGTAGTCTGCATTTCAGTGTTTTAAAAATTCATTATTTATGTACAGCAATGTTTTTTTTCTGTTCAGGGAACAGAAAAACTTTCAGTATTTTACTTGACTTGCAGATTTGACATTGTTTTGAAGGTTTATTAGAATAAGTGCTTCCAAAAGTAAACTTGGAGTACAGGAAATGTCTTTAAAAATGGGACTTACTATTTTTAAATAAATATTTTACTATTTTCTGGTCACTGAAATAAAATCATTTGTCTTTTAGACTATTTATAATCGGTGCAAACTCGCTGTTAACTCCAGCCCTGCAGAAAGTAATGGCTCTTATGTTACTCTCGCTCCAAGGTACCAGCTACATTTTTTCTTCACTAGACTGTTAAAAAAAATGTATTTTACTATTTTCTTTTTAAAATTACTGTAAAGCATTGTGTTTTTAAGACTAATAAATGTATTTGGTGTGATACGACATTTGAAAATTGTAAGCATAAAGGAGTGAGTGAAGAGGTGAAGAAAAGTGCATCTGCATCTTTTGGTAGTAATATACAGTACTTCCAACTAATTAAATATTCCTCTTCTTTTCTCTTCTAAATTTCATGCTAGATTTCTTCCATTTTGTTGTTAAAACAATAGAACTACGCTTTCGAAGTACCTTGATTGTCTCTGAGGAGAGGAATTGGTGAATGCTTATCTTTCCTTCACCATCTTAAAGACTTTAGACCTGAAAATCTAATTTTAAGCCTTATGAATGAAATTAGGAGGCTTGGCTTATATATAAGCAGTATATCTAATGGCTTTTTATAATTGCTTATATGTAGTCATTTGAGTTATCTGGATATTCTGAATATATTCTACCAAAGTAACAGTAGCCTGCATTGTCTTCTGGCAGGAAGAAAGTAATCTCTAAAGCATGGGAAATGTAGGTGAAAGTGGGCTCTTCCCATGCCTGCTCGTTCTTTAGCCTCTGCTGGCTATTTCCACATCTTGTGGATGTGTGCATCATTGTCGTTTTCTGTAAGATGATTACAGCATTGAAGATGTCAGTTGATAGGTCCGTGCAGTGTGTGTCAGTTTTGTTGCCCCAAAGTGGGGGCTATCTGGATATGGTATATCCATGGAAGAGCAGTGAAATGCCAGGCTTAGCAGCACAGCATTCTGCCCTTTATTTAAGACCACCCAGTGTACATTAGTCAAATGTAGTTAGGTAAACACACTATTTGGAAACTATTCAATACCCTTTAAATTTACCTATAGTTTCAGAACATGCTGATGAATGTTACACTATAGTGTATATATATACTATAAGATGATATTTCTGTTTGATATACTCAGTAATTTAGCAGATACTGTGTTGGTGCAGTTTGGATCTTAACACTTTGTTTTAGTCACACTACCTTTTATTCTATGGTAATTTGATGAATTTGTTTTGAAAATATTAAGGCTGTGTACATACAAACTTAAAACTCACCCTTAACTAGTTTGACCTTGGAAAACACCGATTATGTTTCAATAGATTTTGCTATTAAATATTGCCCCTTAACACACCATTGCTTCAGTACCCAGACAGGTGTGGGAGGAAAAACACAAAGTGTCTTAGAGTGGATAGGCACTTGGTGTTTTGCTGGGGTTTTTTACTGAGAGGCTCTGGTGGTCTTCTGAAGCAAACACTACCTGTCAAAAAGTATTGGCTCAACAAGTCAGAGTTTATAAAAGCCCAACTAAATCCAGTTGTGCAACAGAAGAAACACCTAATACATTTTTCACCACTAAATGCCATAGGTAGTAGAGCTAGGTGTTGGGGTCTCTAGATACTTTCAAAACACCTATGCCCTAAGTAAAGTTGAATCATCTTCTGTCTACAGAAGTGTTTTTTCCTTTGCATGACAAAAGTGCTTCCTGCCTGTCCTAGATTAGCCCCAGACAGCAGCTGAGCACCACACAGCTGCTCACCCATTTCCCACCCTCCCAAAGGGGATGGGGGAAAAAGTAGGGGGAGAAGAAAAAAAAGAGGGAAGACAAAACCTCATGGGTTGGGTTAAGCGTAGCTTACTGGGACAGCAAAGTGAGAGAGAAATAACAGTAACAGGACTTAGAGCAAAGAACACAAACCTGGTGATAGATAGTGCAGTTTCTCACTGCACGGCACCACTCCAACTGTATGGCTCAGACCTGTTCCCAAAGTCAGACTGTACCCAAACCACATGTCCTGGAGCCATGCACCCCTCTCCCATCATCCCCCCATAATGTCATAGTATGGAATACCCCCTTTGATTAGTTTGGGTCACCTCTCCTAGCTGTGTTCCCTCGTAGCTTCCTGGGTGTCCCACCTCCTTCTTGTTAGCAGGGCAGCAGGAGAAGCTGAAAAGTCCTTGACTGCTTGGCAAAAACTAAACCATCAGTGTGTTATCACACTGCTCTCATCCTAACTCCTAAACACAGCGCTGCACCAGCTGCTACAAAGAAATTAACTAGCCCAACCCAGGACACTACCCAAAAGAAAAAATTGTAACCCTAGCTTGCTTAATTGTTTATTTCTCTTTAGTTTTTGAGTTACTGTTTTTTCTTTCTCTAAGAAAGGTATCTAGTCCAGATGTTATTTGCAGTGAGGAGAAAAATAAATATATATAAGTGGTGATACAGTTTATTTTCTTCTGAGGTGGTTGATGATTTACCACTTACTCAAATAGTAATGTATTAGTTCTATGGTATTTTCAAAATCCTTTTTAGATAGGGGAATTTATATAAAATGGGGTTTTATACACTTGGTCCTACAATTAACAATGAACTTCTCTACATTGTTACAGCAAGCAAAAATGTTTCAAACCATGGAGTTATATTCCTAATGGGATTATGCCAATTTTCTGGCGTGTTGTATATTGGACATCACAGTTTTTAACATGGTAAGTAAGGCAAAAAACTATGACAGACTATGATAAAGGTGTAGTTTCTAACTGCAACATGTTAACAATCAAAGCATCTTCTGTAAGAATATCTATCACTATTCCACAAAACTATCTAATAATATATTATTTACTAGCAGTGAAATTTCTCTAATAATTGCTGTACTAAATTGAGTATACTTTCTCTTATGTGGTTCACTTTTATAGTTGGAACTGAGCAGTTGATATTTAGAGGTGTTTATGAATAGATAGTGTGAAAAAAAAATGAGGCTTAGGCAGCAGATCACCCAAATAATTCCATTAATAAGTTGGGTAGTTTTCAAATAATATTGTAAATAGTTGCTTTTATTTATAGGTATAGCTACAGCAAACAAATTGTGCTTTTGGGTCCTGCCATTGCTAAACTTACCTTTGGTTGTTGGGGTTTTTTTTGTTTGGCTGATGTGGTTTGGTTTTGCTTGCTTTTCTCCTAGGATTCTGCTGCCTTTCATGCAGTCATATGCTAGATCAGGAGGGTTCTCCATTACTGGAAAGATTAAAACTGCATTGATTGAGAATGCGATCTATTACGGCACTTACTTGTTGATTTTTGGAGCATTTTTAATATATGTGGCTGTAAACCCAAACTTCAATTTACAATGGTAAGAATAATGTTGTAAACACTTGCACGAGCTCACACAGATTTGTCACTGGTAATCTCTTTTGTAGATGTAATGGGTCTTTTTAAAAAAAACAATCGATTGATCAGATTTTTACTACGCAGTTGGAAAGTTTTGTTGACTTTTTTGTGGAAAAGGATTCTTTGACTATAGAAACTTGTGTTTTGGTTTTCTGTTTGTTCCTGTAAATGTGAAAGCCATATTAGTGTATAGATACTTCAGGGTTGCTTTCTTGCAGGTGCAGTAGGATGATATCGTTCGATTGGTTGTGGGGTTTTTTGTTTAATTTTGCTATTGTTTTCTTCCTTAGGAACCAACTTCAGACTATTGGGATAGCTGCTGCAAACACATGGGGTCTCTTTCTTCTTGTGTTGCTCTTGGGTTATGGTTTAGTGGAAATTCCCCGTTCTCACTGGAATGGGGCCAAAAGGGGTTATCTACTCATGAAGACCTATTTCAAGGCTGCCAAGCTGATGACTGAGAAAGCAGATGCAGAGGAGAATTTAGAAGATATTATGGAGGTAAGTAACTGGGTTTCACTGTGAAGTTAGTGAAGGCTGCTGTTAATTATCTCTGAATTTCCTGGTGTGGGTACATATGACAAGAAAACAAGTAGTGTGAGCTTACTGTGAAATATCAGTAACCTAAGAAAATTGTCATAATATGCCACTTGATGACACATGGTTCTGTGTAAAAATAAAAAGAGAAATATCCCTCGGGAAAAAATTGACATCTTGATAGCCATTTATTGTTTTTATTCTTTTATTGACTGTTTCGAAGTAATAAAGGTCACAAATGAATGACATTCCAGAATGCACTCAAAAATAAAGTATTTCACTAGTGCTCATGCAAATTGAATATATCTGCTTTTATATTCTGCTCCCATTATATTTCTGGAATCTTCAGAAGTTTTCAAGTTGGATTTGCAGGACCATGCTATGTGCCCTTTGACAAGAGAATACATAGGCAATTGTTTTTTTTAAACAAGTTTTTTTTGAAGACTGTATTTGTTGTTATTTGTGAGCAATAGACTGTAATACAGTTCAAGAATAGAATGGAAATGCAACCCTGTTGAACAGTTTATTTCCCGTTGTACTGCTCTGAAACAATGGCTTCAGAGTAATACTTCCGAGGAGTTGTTAAGGTAGGGTGATAAGTTCTTCTGTGCTAAATCAACATAAAATACTAGTAGAATATATTCTTTGGTAAATAGCATTTTGAAGAAATTGCTAAAAACATTTGTGTTGGGAAATAACTACAAAACTTACTGGAAAATGAGCAACAAAACCTTTGCTTTCAGGATAGCACTTACTATAGAACAGAATAAAAGGGATTATTTCAGTTGGAGGGGAACCTACAATGATCATCCAGTTCAACTGCCTGACCACTTCTGGGCTGACCAGAATTTAAAGTAAATTATTAAAAGCATTGTCCAAATGCCTGGACAGGGAGGTGGTGATCTCTTCTCCCCAGTACTCAGTGATAGGACATGTGTGAATGGCTCAGAACTGCACCAGGGAAGGTTCAGCCTGGACATGAGGAAGCATTTCTTTACCTAGAGTGGGTGACACAGTGGAATAGGCTTCCCAGAGAGGGGAGTATTTAAACTACTTACATGTATCCTATAATTACTCCTTCCATTATCTTTTATTAGATGTTTAGTAAAGGTGTGGCTTTTAGGAAGTTCTATTGTTTTTAAACTCTGATGGTTATCTTTTCCATTGGGAGGGCTGGATTTGTTTAACATAATGAAACAGCTATTTCTTTATTGTTTTCCTCAACAGGAAGTGCGTAAAGTAAGTGAGAGCATCAAGTATAACCACCCTTTGAGAAAATGTGTTGATACAATACTGAAAAAGGTAACAAATTGCTCATATTCAGCTATAATTGTTCAATTGGGTAGGGGTGCTTCCTGTACCTACTGAATACTTGTACATTTTTCCCTTTAATATACAATCTCTACTTGCATTTTAGGTGTTTCTGACCAGACTTGGAGTTTAAATTTGTTGTGGAATCCTTTCTGGTGTAATCATCTGCTTTATTTTCATCTATGTAGTAGTTCAGAAACAGAAAAATTTACAGTTAGAATGAGCTTTTTAGTTGCATGAAATGCTCCAAATATTTACGAAAAATTAACACAGCATTTGCAACTCCTTCATCTTCCAGTTAATTTTCTCTTTTCCTTCCAGTGTCCTACTGAGTACCAGGAAAGAATGGGTAGAAACATGGATGATTATGAAGATTTTGATGAAAGACAGAATAGTTACCCAAGTGAAAAAAGTTTGGTCAAACTTCACAAGCAAGTATGTTAATAAATGAGAGCATGCCTTACTTAGACTAATGTAATGAGAATGAAGGCTAGTTAGTATTTTCCAGTGCACTTGACCTGAATTGCTGAGTAGAGTGCTTTTTGGGCTTGCTACTTAACAGAAACTTTTCTCAGTGATAGAAAACATAGAAGTCTAATATGATGGCCAGATAAAATTTCTGGACGTATAAAAGGTGTTCTTGCTGCATTATATCTTGACAGTGTTGTAACTGTCTGAGAGTACACTTTGTAATGGTAATTGGCAGTACATTCTAAAGAAATCGTGGTAAAAGCTTGGTGTTAACTAACATGCAAAACTAAAGTGGTATGCTGGAAAAAGTAGGCTGTTATGGTTACAGAGAGATAGTGATGAAAGAACTGTAGAACTCAGGAATCATGTATGAAGTCCTGTTATGATTGATACGTTTAGAAAATTAACTGCTTGCATTTCATGGTTAGCCCTAGCTAACAGCTGAGCACCATGCAGCCACTTGCTTGTTTTCTCCCTTCATACACAGTGGAGGGAAAAAAAGGAAGAGGCAGGGGGAAGGGAAGGGAATAAAGGCAAACCTTGTGGGTTGGGATCAGGAAAGTTTACTGAGCCAGCAAAGGACAGGAGAAATAACAATAATAGGATTTTATAAGGAAAGATAAAAAACCTGGTGATACACAATGCAGTTTTCCTACAGAACCACACCATTCAGATCATACAGCTCAGATGTGTCCCAAAACTGGACTGTACCCAAGCCGTGCGCCCTGGAGCTGCACACCCCTCCCTCACCAGCCCCCTTTGTGCTGAGTATGACTTCGTGATACAGAATAGTCCCTTTGGCTAGTTTGGGTCACCTCACCTGTCCATGTCCCTTCCCAGTTTCCTGGGTGCCCCCCACCTTCTCAATAGCAAGAGGATATGAACAACTGAGAAGTCCTTGACTGGTTGGCAACAACTAAACCATCAGTGTGTTATCACACTGCTCTCATCCTAACTCCCAAACACAGCGCTGCACGAGCTGCCAGAAAGAAAATTAACTCTATCCTAGCCCAACCCAGGACACTGCTTCTGTGGGTATACAGAATGAGTTCTTCAATGTAGAAATTTTTTTGCAAAGTTTTTATCTTGTTTCATGAAACAAGTATTTATAATGGTAATTTCTTGTAATTTATTTTAGGTAATCTATTCAGTACAGAGACATCGTCGTACGCAGGTTCAGTGGCAGATTCTTTTAGAACAAGCATTTTACTTAGAAGATGTGGCAAAAAATGAAACCAGTGCAACTCGACAGTTTATTCATACCTTTCATTGCCAGGAACCAGAGAATAAAATTGTTCAGTATTTCTACACACCAACTGTTGGTAAGTGGTATCATGCAGATTTTGAACGTGTAAATGAGTAACTTGTACTTTTTTGTAAGGAGAACTGATTGTTCCATGTAAAAGGTTCAGTTATGGTAGAGGGGAATAGATGTGCACATCAATGCATTTATGTGATGGAGCAGCTATCAGGTATTGATTTCTGCTCTTGACCATAAGCTTAATTTTTTTACAAATTTCACAGGAGTTACATGCTGTAATACCAACAGCAAACTTCACGGCCTTAGATAAAGAAAGAAGAATAACAACCTTAATTATTGGTTCAAGGCTACCTTCAACATTTGTGGGGTACTACTGAGGTGGCACCACTCTTCCAGTAAAGCAAGAGGAAAGGACTTTTTCTCTGTCATCTACCTAACATTAGGACATGTGGCTGCATGAGCATCATTTTACGAAGTGTCTTTCCCTAAACATGTTTTAATTTGTTGTGTACTAACAGTGACTTATTTCCAGGGTAGCACAGTGTAATTTTACAGCCTAAGCCATGTTTCTGAGAGAGTGACAGATAACAGTCAGGAAGTGGATCACCCATAGTATCTGGGCCAAAAGTGCTCTGATCTACACCACCAGGCCCAATCTGTTTGCAAAATTTGCCTCCCAAAATCCCACTCTGTTTTACCCAGCTGTGCATGTGATATTTTAGGGCTGAATCAGATCTCTAGGCAATGGAAAATCCATGAATTTAAGTGTGTGACCCCACAGATTCCAGCATTGATTTTAAGGACATGCCTATAAGAAGTTCATAACGTTTCTTGTGAGGGTTTTTTTTTCCTGGTTGTGTAATTTTCAGTAATATTTTTTGGATGTCTGTGTGTTTGTTTTTTCCAGAGTGGTACTGGGAGTGTCTTCTACGACCATGGTTTTATAGGGTACTTGCAGTTGTCCTGGCCACATTCTCTGTAATTGTTGTGTGGTCAGAGTGCACATTTTTCAGCACAAAACCGGTCTTATCACTTTTTGCAGTTTTCATACAGCTGGCAGAGAAGACATACAATTATATATACATAGAGGTAAGTTTAAGATAATCAGTTAACAAAAATCTTTTCTGTTAGACTGTTACTACAATAGTAGTAGACTAGATTGATTTCAAAATAAGTCTCTAAATGTGTCAACTTTGTGAAATTCTCTAAAATATATAATACCAAATGTTTCTGTGGAGGGAGTCTGCCTTTTGCCACTTCTTAAAACTATCCAAAACAGGATGAAAGTTTGGCCCAGTTGAGCTGAATGTCGTGTAGAGAAATTTATGAAATATTACTTTGGAACTTAGGTGTTTAGACTTTGTCTCCAACCACGTATGTGACCCCTTTTTCCTAAACAGGAATTTGCTGCTGGACCAGAAATCCAGTCACAGGTGTGCCTAGCATATATGTGCACAGTTTTTTCAGTAAAGGAATGGAGCTTAGATATTCCAGTATACTAACAAAATAGGTTGAATTGAAAATAATTTTTTTATCAGTTTGTGGGAATATCACATCAGTCATAGTAATTATTGAGTAAATTACAGTAGTTTCATTTACATAACAAAAAAGAAGTAGAAGACTTGTTCCTAGGGTCAGTTGTGTTAGCTTTTATGGAATGCAGAATTTTAAGAGTATCATTCTCAATTTAAATTAGTCATAAACCCCTCCTGAAACTTCTCAGAGCTGGTGATACTGTCTGACCTCAAAGTGAAAGATTAGACTGCAGTCAACCTGTTGTATGCAGACTATGTGCTGAATGCAAGAAAACCTTTAGTAGAGTGCTACATTTGAATAACTGGGGTTTTTTTGTGTTGTTTTTTTTTCCCAGATGGCCTGTTTTCTTACCATCTTTTTCCTAAGTATCTGTGTTTACTCTACTGTCTTCAGGATCCGTGTTTTTAACTATTATTACTTAGCTTCTCATCACCAGACAGATGCATACAGTCTCCTTTTCAGTGGCATGTGAGTATGTGGCATATATTTTGCAGATTTTCTCTGAAATACTCAATTGAAAATATCTGTAAAGCTTTCATTTATATTATTTAGAATCATATGTGTATAAATCCTAATGAGCCCTGTATTATGATTCTGTGATATCTAGTTATGGTTTCTTAATATTTTTAGTGTGATCAGTTGTTTTAAGTGCTGTTGCCTCTTGCATCTGTGCAGGTTATTTTGCCGTCTTACTCCACCATTATGCCTGAACTTTTTGGGCTTGACCCATATGGATGCAACCATCTCTCACAAAGACACTCAGCCAACTGCTTATACGTCTGTAAGTACAGGAAATGTGGGTTTGGGGCTTCTGTATGGTTTGGAGAAATACTTCTTATAGTGAGATTTGGATACTCAAATCGTTTCACTGGTATTGAACAAGGTAGAAATACTTACAGATGAGGAGTTTGGTAATGATTGATAGTAACATGGGAGTCATCAATAGCCCAATTTTTGTGTTATGGTTTCTTTATCTTACAAGAGCACTGTTCTTCACTTCCTAATAGCTTTAGCTTCTGCTGGCTTTAGTGTATGGGACATCTTTGTAGGCAGGGAGCAAACCTAACTTGGCACTAAAACCAGTGAGTTTGGTTTTACTGAACAACTAGTTTCTGTAGAAAGCAAGTTACATCTCAGATCTTTGCTGTTAACAAGTAGATTCTTAGTGTTGTCCAGAAACTTTTTTCACAGCAGGTAAAAAACTGCACTGCTTTTGAATTGGTTCTGGATTAGGTGAGACAAGATGGGAACTCTTTGAAACCTGGAAGTGGATACATTGGTAGCAATGGCCTGTGTATCTGGGCATTCTCTGTCAAGTGCCTGAAACAAATCTGTGGTGATAATGCTTACTTACGTTTCAGTAGCTGTAAAGGATTGTGTGTTTCTGTGTTGCAGACTGAAAGCTGTGAGCTGGCATGATCTTTATGCATATATGTAAAACATACCTGATTAGCTTGTTCTTGTGGATTTTTACACAGATAATGGGATCCATGAGAGTGCTGTCATTCATTGCAGATGGATTCTATATATATTACCCAATGCTTGTTGTCATTCTCTGTATTGCCACGTACTTCAGGTAAGTGATTTGCAGTACAGATTCACCATGTTTCTCCATGTTAATAGTATTGGTTTCAGCAGTCAGGAAAAGATTACGTTTTCCCCTTCCATCAGTTGAGCTGTGACATATTAATAAAAATGGCAAAAACCTAAACCAATAAATTGCTTTTTATATATGTGAAATGTATACTTTTGAAGAAGATTGATTTTCTTAACTCAAAACTGAGTCATGGGGATGTCCCTGTTCCTAGATTTTGAGGTGTGATCAGTTCAAACTTAAGAGCCCACAAACATTTAGATTCTGCTTTTGAGATTAAAATTATCATGAGGAAGCCTTGTTTTCAGCAAGGTTTTCTAATAAACTAAGATGTATTAGCAGAAATTTTAGGTAATGAGCTTTCTAACAGACTCATAACCTGATCTGTTACCAGACTTCGGTTTGAAAGCACAGTGGCTTAAATAATTTGGACTTCTTTCCATAAGCCACAGTTTGTTGGAGGCTGGAAGGGTAATTGCAGAAAATAGTGTCATGTGTTTGCTTTTGCAATAAAAATTTCCAAACGTCTGCTTTTGACCACTGTAGGGCATGAGATCCTTTCAGTCAGAAGTTGCTGAGCTCCGTTTACGTTCATTCCTTCAATTTTGCATCGCACTTCAGCCAGAAGCAACGTCCATGTTCTGAGTCTTGTAGAATGTATTTTAATGCCTAATAACCTATGTGTATCCATAGATAGAAGACAAGATGCAGTCCTAGGTTTTCCGTGCTTACCTTTAAATTAGGTGAAGAAAGTGGTGGTGGAGGCAAAAAAAAACATGGAAAGGAAACAGGGAAAGCCAATGAGAAGAAAATAGTTTGTGTGACTGCTTGTCCATGGTGATCCTAGGTCTTGAATACCACAGTGGAAAGAACAAAAAGGAACAAAAGGAGAGGTTGCTTTACTTGAACTTTAATGCTCTCTGACAATTCAGATACATGCAAAACTGGCTTTAATTAAAATGTATAAAGGAAAGCTCTTTCCCTTGTTTAATCTAGCATATTTACAGTTCAGTTTGTATAGGAAAAAACTTAGCTTCATTATATATTTACACTGAAAACTTTAAACATTGTATGGATGCTCCATTTTGGAGAGAAGAAAAGAGTAACAAAGCCAGCAGTTGTGTTCCCTGGTGTGAAGCTGAAAAGCAGTGAAACTGCTTTCATGCTATCCAGTTCCCTGACTAGCTTTAAAAAGATGGAACAAGCTTGTTATCTGACTGTATCCAAAATCACAAACAGCACATCAGCAGTTTAGAAGTACACCAGACTCCTGAGATGAAGGTGGCTTTTCTATGTAGTTAATGTTTCAAAACCATAGCAGTCATAATGGGCAAAATTTTGTCTACTGGCAAAGAAGAGTCAATGAGATAATAAGTGTAAATTCTGTCATAGCTGAGAACATTTCAAGCAATTTATTTACCTTAAATCATTTGTGCTACACTTAGATTATAAACAGTTTTATCTCTCTATTTGAATAGAATTATTTTCCATCACTTTCAATTGGATTTAGAAACATGTTACTGTTTGGATTATCTGATTTCTCAGCCAGTATAATGGTCTGTCTTTTCTTCTATATTGTTTTTTTATTTGAATTATAAATTTCTGGATAGTTTGTTTTGCATTTTGCAGTTTAGATATATTGAACTACTCATTGTAAATTAACAAAGGGAATTGCTTCTCCACCTGCTTTTACCAGTTTAGGAACTCGTTGTTTGAATCTTCTGGGATTCCAGCAGTTCATGGGAGATAGCGAAATGACCTCTGATTTGATTGATGAAGGAAAAGAGCTTATCAGAAGGGGTAAGTTAAGTCCTCTCTCCTGGTCTTCCTGCAAAATGTAATGTGTTGTTGCATTAAACATGTCTGATATGTCACACGTGCAAAAAAGGCATATAGCTTGTCAATATTTTGAAAACTGTACGGAGGCAGGCTACTGCACAAAATGCAATAGACCTTTTATTTAGCAACCTTTGTGGTTGCTATATAAACAGTGCTGGACTTCACTGACACCTGAAGCAAAGTATCAGCTTTACTCATCCAGTATCCGAATTTTAGGCATTTCTAAATATTTTACAGTTCAGTTAAGTGGTATTCCTCTGAAGTCATCACTAATGTAATAATACCTGAGCAGATGCTTGCATAATCTGTCATAAAGGAGATAATTGTCTTTATCATTAAGAAACTAATTTTAATCTCTCTTTGCAAGTGTGTTGATTGAACTACCCAAATTCTATCATTCCCTTCTGTATTTTTTGCTGTTTAACTAACTTTTCTTTATCACACAAAGCATAATGTTCTGCACAATTGTAATTATCTGCAGTTCTAGGAAACTTTTTAGGTGTTTTTTTTAATGTTAATTTCTATTGAAAGTGTTTCTTAAAAGTTGGTAAAAGTAGTTGTGATTCTTGAGTGAGTGTTTAGAAATAAAAATTTCAGGATACAAATTTATATTATGGAATACTTTTGTTCTCCTTTCACAGTTTATGAAAAGCAAAACATAGATTTACTTAAAGAGTATTAGCTTTGGGGTTTTTTGGGTTGGGGTTTTTTTGCAGGGGGGCAGTGCACGGTTGAGAAATAGAAGAGGAAGGGAAAAATCAGGCTGCTAAAGTTAAAGTGGCTCAGGTAGATCTGGACGGCCAACGTAAAGGTGAATTATTTACAGCTCAATGGACCTGTGAAGCCTCAGGCCCTCAGTCCTTCTGGAGTCTTCCATACCATTAAACAAGAGGTTACTGTTGCTTTGAATCTGTGATGATATACTTCCAGCGTAACAGCAGATAAGGACACAAAGTATTTGGGTCATAATTCACGCCTCACAGAACTTCAGCCAGATTTTGATTCAGTAGTGCTCATATTTCTACTTAACTTCTACTTTTCCCAACTGTTTCTAAGAGGGTTTTTTTTTTTGCTTTACCAGCTGATACCAAATGTTATGCCTTGACCCAAAATATCATCCTGGTGAATTCATGCTAATGGGAAACTCCATAGTGATAGACAACAAGCAGCTTTGTCTTTCGTTTGTATTTAATTTTGTGACCCATCTATTTCAGAAAGAACCTTTACTAGTAAAGTTTGTATTTTCATTGTTGGTTTAAAAAACAGTGGTAATGATTTTTCTTGCATTGAGCTCAAGATATTTTTTTTTATTTATAGAGAAAAGAAAACGACAAAGGCAGGAGGAAGGCGAAAACAGAAGAAGGGTATGAGATTATTTTAGTTATTATATCTATCAAATAATTGATAGAATCAGTTTATTCTTGCAGAATAGTCTTAGCTGGAGGGAAAAAAATCATGCTTTAATTTTAAATGATAAGAGTGTAATTATGGTCACATTACTTGGAAATTTTTTAGTGCACTGTGAGAACGGTTTATGCCAGTAGGTATAGCAAGCATTAAAAAGGGTCCTGATTTCCAGGATGCAGAGTAGTCTGAAATGGCTTATTATCAGTCTCTTCTGTTGATACTGCTCTGCTTGAAATAACTGCAGTTGCAGTGTCACTTTCACTGAAAAGGAGACAGTGTGTTCCTCCAAATTTATGTGTTGCTTTGTCAGCTCATTGGAAAGTAACTGGCATGGATTGTTTATTTTTTTCTCCAGAGGAGGAAATTACATTTAAGACAGAATTAATACTGTTACCACTGAATAAAAGAAAGTTTGATTCATATCATACTTCAAATGCATAGTGAATCGAAAGATTTGTGAAGGCAGTCCATCTGAATAAAGGTAGTCTCATTTTAAGGAGCTTCAGAGAGCTGTAGCTTCAGTTTTTTGTTAACTTGCATTTGGCATTTAGTATAGAAAGTCACAATTAAAGAGAGAAATCAAAAGGATGCATCCATAAAGTTAACTGACTAAAGAGAAAGGCAAAATATTTTCTGTAGAAAGGACTGTTAGTTGGACTAAAACCTCTTGGCTTCTCAAACTCAGGAATAGTTCAGTTCTGGATGACAGCCAACACTGCATAGACCTTCTGACTCTTGCCCATCTCATAATTTTAGAACTTGAACTGAAACCATGTAATAGCAAATGTACAATGCATGTAGTACATGCTGAAACGATCTGACACTAAGCAGTAATTCTAGTTCAACAGCAAACTCAATTTCACATTACGTGTTTTTTGAGTTTACATTCAATTCTATAGCACTTCTTGAAACTTTTGGGGCTTTTGAGAGTTTTTTTCTAACTGGACCATGATTAAATGCTTGATCCTTCTGCAGCTTAGAACTGTAACAAAGAGCATAAATTAGCAGAGTAACTTTGAGTATACCAGTTCCTACCACTCTATAATCTGTGATCTAGATATGAATCTGAAACATATTAATGTTATTGAAGCAATTGGAGAAGTTTCTATTGAGGCATGAAGTTGTCTCCTAATAAAAGCATAAAACATCTTCTTTAAATTGTCATTAGACTTCATACTAAAACGTTTACATACTCAAACATGATGGAATGGCAGCACAACGGAACAGCGAGCATAGTAAATGCAGCCTGTACAGCTGGGGGGTTTTGTGCCATCTGTATTACCGTTTTACCACTAGATGGAAGTAGAAACCCAGAAAAGCACTAATGCCACCATCACTTAAAGCAGTTGAATGACCTTTGAGTGCAGACTTAATATGTAGCTTCTTTTCTGCAAGCCTTTAGTCTAAAGAGCTGTTACAGTAACCAGTTCAGTAGCAGGACATATCTTTGGTTTAAAACAAATCAAAAATTATTCCTGTATCAAGATACTGCACAGAAACTTACTCAAAGTATTACTTTCTTAGTCTGATATGATTGACCAATTAGCTCTAAATTGTGGGTCTGGAATATTTCTTGATCCTGCCTATGCTTTTGTTGTGTTACTTTTTCCTCACAGTTTGTGTTTCTCTTTTTTTGTCTTCCAGGAATGGAAGGAGAGGTACGGAAATAGAGATGATTCCACTAGAAACAGAGTTGTCCACACAGACCAGAAGGAATCCAGCTTTACAGAGACCAATACCAATAGACGTAAGCTTTGTGGATTTTGTAGGGGGGTTGGGTTTTTTATGGGGTTTGATTTTTTTGTTTGGTTTGTTGTGTTTTTAGTATCTTGTATCCACAGCACTGGCTGTGTGAGTAGCTTCAGATAGATTCCTTTTTGTCTTAGGTGATGTGCTGATGTGTTCCCTGCTGTGGCACAGTGCCATCTTGCCCATTAAAGACACCTGAAAAGGGTGCTGTACTTCTTCCCATCTTCAACAGTTCGACTAGTTCTGTCTAGTCTCAATTAACTTGGTTTTCTTGAAGGACTTAGAATGATGCAGTTAGAGTAGTGGTTGTCAGCAGAGATATATCTTAAATTTGAGAGTTTTAAATCTTAAAATTTACTCTTGTAGTTGCAGATGAACTCTCAGACTGGAATAACATAACGATCAAATAACCAACAAATGTAAAGCAAATAACTTATTACACATGTGTATGTGTGTTAATTTAGTAACATCTGTTATCAAAAAGCTTCTTTGTGGATGCACTAAACTTCAAAAATGTTGATTTATCACAGTGTTAATGTTTTTTGTGTATTTTATGTGCTCTTGTAAGCTAACAAGAAGTGAGAAATTAAACTGAAGTAAAAGAGGAGGAGGAGGAAGGAAGCTTTGAGCATATTTATGAGACAACTTTGTTCAATTTGCCCTTCCTCTTTACAAAGTTGGAAACCCAGATTACCCGTTTAAAAACAAATGAAGCCAAACACCTCCAGCTAACTTAAAGTGGGAACTTATGAAGATGAATGGATGATTGATTGATGTAAAAGTAAAGGTTGTGTGTATCTTCTCATTTTCTTTGATTCTTTACAAAGTAGGTCTCATTGTACTTAAGGGGCAAATGAAAAGCTGTAGTTACACTGCTGTGGAGATACAAATCTAAAATACTGCGAATTTGAGAATGTAGCCAAATTTGGTCACACTTAGACTTTGGATGAGATACTAGAAAATTATTATTATGGTCTTTTAAGTTTACTATGTCCACACACTGTAGGGTGTTCATACAGCAAATAAGTGTCTTTCCTCCCTTTGACTTATTCAGCGCTATCGAAGTATACCCGATCAAACGGTAGGACTGAAAGAGACAGAATAGAACTCCTCCAGGATGCAGAACCATTGGATTTTAATGCAGATGCAATTAGTGATGACCCCCTTGAGTCAGACTCGGGAAGGTGAGGAATCTTCTGTGCTATTTACTAGTAAAATACACTAATGTCTTCTGACGTATGACAGCTGTATAAAACAGTTGTATAATAATCGCTTTGTAAACAAAATTTATCATCTCCCCTAGCTCTTTCTCTTTCCTCCTTATTCACCATGATATTGGAATTGTTTTGAGACAAATTGAAAACCAAAAGTTCAAAGATTTTCAGAAATGTGTGGGTGAGATTTGAGTTAAATATTACTTTGTCTACTGGCCTAATCTGAGAAGTACTGGATATAAAACCAGAAAGCTGGAGAATGGCCACAGAGCTTAGTTGTGCTTTCCTCTAGTAACCTGCTTTCCACTCCATAGAGGAAATAAACTAAGAATAATTGCCTGTGAAATATCAATTACTTAAAAATAGCTTGTGTAACATTGATATTTTAAACTATAACTCCCGCAATAGTTACAAGCATTCCAGGACAGCAAGAGCACTAGAGACACTAGGTTCTGGCTTTCTGTCCAGGTTTTGGTAAATACTGTAAAGAGCAGTTACATTGTGCTTGTTTGGGAACATATTTGTGCTTTTAAGATGCTTTTAAAATATATTTGATCAACAATTCGTGAAGCTGTTTCTTTCCCATTAAGTATGCAACCATTTGTTTTCCTTATATTTGATATTGTATTTCTCTTAGGAATACCCAATGAGGTGATGATAAATTACTCTACTTTTGTATGCTCTTGTTTTGTTGGTTTTTCTAGGAAAAAAAGTAGTTCAACAAAAACCATTCAACTTGTTTCCTTTGTATCAGGAAACAAATTTATTTAGGACTCTCAGTATTCATATCACTGTTTTTCTTGGTCACATGAGATTTGATTTAATGACTATCTATCAAATTCTCATGGAAACTGCAATTAAATAGAAATTCAGGTCCTGTAATTCACTGAGACTTAAGGAGCAAGAGTACAGTGAGAGTTATATGATTTCATGGGTATTTATTTTTATTTCCTTTGATACTTTTTTTCATATTTAAAATTGATTCTGCAGGTACCAGCCTGGTGGAAGATACTTGTCAATGTCTCGAAGCCAAATGTTTGATGATGTCTAAACTACTCAAAGCTGAAGAAAAATCTGTGGAAATCTATTTCCTACTCATTGCTTGGAAAAGGCTGTATTTGTGATACATCGCGGAACCAGGAAGGACCATTTTTGCTTAAAAAAAGAATATGAAGGAACAACTATTTTGGAAATGCACCTGTATGATAACTTTACTACTTATGACAAGAATTTGCTTCTTCTATGGTAGATATTGTTGTGCATCAGTGTGGGCTTTTGTCTGATGACCAAAAGGAGAAAACTGTTAAGCTCACAGAGGGTAAACTTCATAAATACACCCAGGGTTGAACTTGAACTGTAACATTATAAGTTTTAGAAAGGGGATATCTGTTAATAAAATTCACAGAGGGTAAACTTCATAAATACACCCAGGGTTCAACTTGAACTGTAACATTACAAGTTCTAGGAAGGGGATATTGAAATAATTTTTTGTATTATAACAGATGCTGTGAGAGCATCTTAATGCATCCAAAGTGCAGTTATATCAATTACTATAACACTTTCTATGATTTTTCTATTTGAAGTTTATGCCTAGGTCAGAATCTGCAGAATTAAAGGCTTCTTTTAGCTTCAGCGGTCTTTGAATCAGACCCTGTATAAATAGAAAGATTGAATGTCAGACTGTTCATAAAATCATAAAATGCATGTTCCAGTACTTAAAGGGTGGCTGCAAAGAAAATGAAGCCACCCTTTTTGCAAGGAGTCATATGGAAAGGACAAGAGCCAATGGATGAAACTTACTTCTGGGGAGATTACAATTAGGATATGAGGAAAATGATTCCAATGGTTGATCGATCTCATTGTGAAAAATCTCCCCAGGGTGGATTCCCTAACACGACACTGTTAAGATTCAGTTGGACAGGATAGTGAGCCGTCTTGTCTAGACTGTCCTTTTGTCAAGAAAGCTTGGCCACACGATCCTTGATGTCCCTTCAAACCCAGTATTTTTTGATTCTGTGAAAGTTGGTGGCATAAATTTTGTAGCAAGGTGTATTGGTCAAGAAAGGCTATAATTTTTTTTTTCTTCTTTTCCAACATTATAAGCAGATAAATGATTTTAGCATGTGTAAATAGTTGAAATTGAGTACGGACCAGAGTTTCACTGTCATATGAGCATATGTGCAATACCAAGAATACATTATTGAAGATACAATGCCTGCTTAAGATTTTTACAGTTGTAACAGTTGAAAATCCTGGCACACTAATGTTTTTGTAACTGTAGAAGAAATATAATGTGAAAATTGAGTTAAATGCTGAAACATTATAATTTGCACCTGCCTCAGGCACGGCTTCAAATTGCAGAGTATTTCTTTAAAAGAAGGGAAATACATAGCATGACTAGATAAAGGTAAACACTTTTAATGTCCCAAATTCCCTGACTGCATTATTTATCTGTCCTTACGGTGCCTGTATCTTGCAGTAAGTTGTTGCAATAAGAATAATGCTTATTCAGTTGAATGCCATTCAGAAATGCCAATTATTAACAGTGTAAAAAAGCTTCACATTAATTTCATTGGTGTAGATATATTTTTAAACTGTAGTTAGTTGAATTTTCAGATGTAATCATAAGGTAAAAGATGTGGTCAAAATCATGTTATCATTAATTTCAAATGTTGCTTTATTGCTATTTGTCTTAAGTCTTTACCTTACCACTGGGGAGTTTTTTATTGAAAAGTTATGTTGAAAACTGAAAGACAACGTGTTTCTAACATAAATTCTTTATCATGCTTAAAAACAGACATTCCTTAAAGCAACTAGAAATTCGTTATTCTGAAATGGAAGTTTTCACGTATGAGGTATTCTACTAATTTTTAGAAATAAATGGGACTTCGGGCAACCTGGTCTAGTGAAGGTGTCCCTGCCCATGGCAGTGGGATTGGAACTAAATGATCTTTAAGGTCCTTTCCAACCCAAAGCATTCTATGATTCTTTGTTTTCTGAAGTAATAGTTAATGGGAATCTTAACTACCTCCTGTGATTTAGTACATCATGTGTTCTAACAGTGGTATTTGTAATATATTGATATGCCTGTTTTAAAACACTGACTTCTTACTATAAACGATAAATAATACACTATTTGTATAGAAATAATTATATTAATAAATTGGCAGGCATAAAATAATCATCAGTTCTGTTCTTAGGTGAATACACTGAACAACAGCCACGTCCACATGTATTCAAACTCATACAATTTCCAGATTACCAGTAGAAGAGCACTTACTTAGTTTGGGTATTTTGTGTATTATAAAAGTTTGATCAAAATCTTTTGGCTGTATCAGGGACTGGAAGCTGAAATGATGAGACTTTTTATTCAGATTGCTCTTTAGCAACTTGTGTTAGCACCTCACCTGTTTATTTTAGATCTACATAGAAATGCTGTCCTTATGTGAAAGGGGTTGTATATGTTCTTGGACTTCCATTGACATGAATGTTTTTAGACTTGATATTTCTATTTTTTAAATTTTTATCTTATTTAATTGCCCAGAAGTTTATTTGTAAAAATACTTGGATGAAATAAGGGTCAAGTTCTTTGATTAACTCTTGAAATGTCACTTCAAAGGGATCTAATTCAGTGCTAATGGGAAAATTATACATGGAATGGTTGTTTTTCTGAATGCTTATGAAGTATCCTTACCTAGCCCCTGATGGCTTCAGGAGTTGGAACAAGCTTTCTTGAGGACTGTTTTCATCCCCTCTCAGAAAACTGTGGAATGGATGGAAACAGAATTTTCAGTGGAAACTTGGTCAGGATTTTATATATAAAAGCTGACTAGTCCCTGGTGTAAGCCCTCTGTGCAGTTTGGTTGGGATACAGTAGTTTCAGGAGTTGACTGTATGAATTATTGGCAATGGGATTTTAGTTGCTAACATAGAAATTCTGAGCTCATTGAGGTGGGAATCTAGTGACCTTTTTCTGATGTTGCAGTGGAGTAATGGGAGGAACCAGCGGCTGTTTTTTGAAAGCATGGGAATTAGAGCTATGAAAATCTCCCGAGTTCTCTGGGTTGCACTTGGACATCTCCACTGTCACATGCTCCCTGGATGCTTGGTGTTTAGGAGTTAAGTGAAGTCACATTTCATCCATAGCATTCATTGCTGACCAACAGTTACTCTTGATCCAATTCTGTGTGATTTGTAGGCCAATTAACCTAAAGTGTGTTTTGAAAAGTAATTATGACTTCGTATGACTAAATCTGGAAGACTTTCAACAAAGAAATAGACTACAACTGTAAAAGGACACAAGTCCACTGTATTCCACTTAACAAATGTTCATCTCTTAGCAGTGAAGAGGGGAAAATCTTTTTATGAGGGAAGATAAAGCACGTGCAAAATCTATTCTGTGCTAATAGTGATGCTTTGGGTAAACTGTGATACATTTTATGATTTAGGTACTATAACATGCTAAGAACAAACTACTGTAAATTACACTACTGGAAAAATCATCGTATATAATCTGCCTTTATTTTGCAATCTAGAACTTGTAAAATACTCATTAACAGTATTAGTGGGAATGGCAGAAAGCTGCTATCTTTTCAATATTTATTCTTGCTATTTTAAAACGTAACCGTGACAATGATTTTTACATATGAAGTAGTAAAACGGATTATTCTTTATTTTCTGCAATTATGATAATTTATATTCTATTAAATTTGTCTTGTAATACTGTAAATGTGTGAAAAATGCAGTATTTTGTTCCAGTTTTCATTATTGCTGTAATTACTTGTGATTCGAAGGGCATTTACCATACCAACTAGAGGTTACTTGATGAAGGATAACTTTCTATGAGACTTCTTAAATCTGACCTATTCGTTACAGACAAGTATGTGCATCTTAGTAATCTTTAAAATTCAAACATGGTTAATTTTTTTTCAGAGAGACTCATTTGCGAGTCTTGAAACTCTCACATTCCTTTTCCCTCATGGGCTCTGCAGGAACATGCGCTGCCTGATGGCAGTTCTCCAATACTAGCTGTGCCTCTAATTAAGTAGTCTAGTCTGAAGCTGAGACACTCCTACACTTTTTGATGACGTTAACAGAAAGAAACTTGGCATTCCTAGCAAAAAAAGCACCTTGAACTAGATCCCTTTCTAATACATTGTCATTGATTGTGTTGCATTATGTTTGGTATCTTCTGTTTCAGTCAGTGGGTAAGCGCAATCAGGGTTACTCTGTATTTCTGTTAACATGCACTAGAGTGTATTCCTCAGCATGCTGCTGTGTCTGCGTGCCTGTGTTTTAGGTGTAATTGGCAGGCAATAATAATATGCAACTTCAGTCATTTCTGCAAGATAATGTTGTTATATATGACATATTCTGGTGAGTTACAATAGATAGCTGTCACTGTAGGAATTCATTGCTTCCTCTAGAAATAATTTCTATTTCTGTAGAGGTATCTGGAAGATAAGGGAATTAATTTGTAAGTATAAGTTTAGTAATAGAAGGTCTTCATTCTCTCACGTCTACCAAGATAGGCTGTAGGAGTGCTGCTGATGGATAGACTATCTTCTTTTGCCTTATGATACAAGTATGTGTGCATAATACCTTGTTTTGAAATTCACCAAGTAACAAATTTTTCTCTGTAGTGTTCTAAATTATTGTTGTACTGGATATATTTTTGAAATGTGTGTTAAAATATCTAGACAAAGAGTTAAGTTGGCATGAAATAAATAATTTCTGCAATGCATTTTCCCTGGTGTATTTTAGATATTCATACTTCTCTGAAATGTTTTGGATAGTGATCTTTTAGAGAAATTTGACATATTTATTTCTTTTTTCCACACAGACATTAACGGTACTTTAGAAGAAAATGCAGTCTTGTTTTGGTCATCTTTTAGCACCTTCTTTAACGCAGATTAAAAAGGGAAATTGAGAAGAAGCTTACATACCTGGATATGCTGTTAGAGCCCAGGAATGAGACTTGGACCCACACTTTGGGTCAGTACCTTTACTGACAGCTCACCCCAACCGTAGAAGCACAATTAGCTTCTGTGAATGCAGGGAGACGGAGAAGCACAGCCAGGCTAGCTGAGGATGAAGGTTCCTTGGGGAAGCCTGTGAGGACCCTGTATACTCCTGGGGCCGACTGGGCAGTAGATATCTTCGTGGGGCATACTGTATGATGGAAGGTAGGGCTCCTACATCTCTCCCTCCTTGCCATAAACAGTCAAACTAGGATATAACTCCTTCCCATCTATTGCTGAGAATGGAGGCGAGAGACTATTTCCATTACAGCTGGGAGGAGACAGGCAAAGTGAAGGACTGAATACTCTTTATTGCTTTCATATATATCACTCTTGTCCTCCCTATCTAAATAAAAATAATCATAAAAAAGATTTAAAAACCCAATATAAGGTGAAGGAGAAGAAATAATTTAATTGAGGTATTTTATTATCTTTATATAGCTCAAATGGCAGGGTGTATGTTTCAGTTTTGATTTTTTTTTTCAATTCTGATAAAGTGGCATTTTTATTAGAGGTACAGAAATCTGGATATTGTAAATCAAAAAGTCATACCCTAGAGCAAGAAGTAATCTTCTCAGTACATCATAATATTTTTAACTACTAACACTGCTTGATTCCTGTATTTACTTATTTGTTGTCTCAAAGAATCACACTACGGTAGGAGTTGGAAAGGACCTCTGGAGACCTAGTCCAACTCCCTGATAAAGCAGGATCACTACAAGTAGGTTGCACAAGATCACATCCAGGCGGACTTTGAACCTCTCCAGAGAAGGAGACTCCACAGCCTCTCTGGGCAGCCTGTCCCAGAGCTCTGTCACACTCACTGTGAAGGAGTTTTTCCTCATATGTAGCTGGAATTCCCTGTGTCCCGGTCTGTGCCTGTTGCCCCTTGTCCTGTTGCTGGGCACCCCTGAGAAGAGTCTGGCGCCATCCTCCCGACACCCACCCATTAGATATTTGTAAGATCCCCTCATCATCTCTGTAGCCCTCCCCTGGACTCCCTCCAGCAGTTCCTGGTCTGTCTTGAACTGGGGAGCACAGAACTGGACACAGAACTCCAGGTGAGGCCTCCCCAAGGCAGAGCAGGATGGAAGGACGGCCTCCTTCAACCTGTTGGCCAGGCTCTCCCTAATGCACCTCTGGTACCATTGGCCTTGTCTGTTGTCTCCTGTACTTCATCTCCAAGTGTTAAGTGAGCTGCTGCAGGAAATATCTTGCACAGTTGAGACCATTCTGTGCCATTGGTGCAGTAGGAATGTCTTGTCAGTGCTAGTAAAGATCTCTCCTTTGACACACCTTCTGGGACTGTCACCCCTCCCTGGTCTGTTGCACTGCCGAGCAGGTTTTTCCTGGATCTTTTTGTTAGGCAGTTTTAATATACGTGGGTTCAGAGGAACATAGTGCACGATGCATGCAGATGTTAAGAAAGATCCATAGCAGAAAGTTCAGTGGACCAGTGTGAGCCTTCTAAGGTAATGCAGTGACTGGTGTTTTCTCTGTTCGCAGGGGAAGAGGTAGGGGTAGAGGAGTGATCTGCACACGGTTTCAATATTCTTTTTTCCAGACATGTTTTGGATGTTGAAGTGAATCAGTCTCAGCGTAGTTAACAAAGCATGCTTTTCTTCCAGACTCAGTGTGATAGGTAGCTACTGTAAGCCCAACTTAACCAATGCGGTTCAGAGGATGGGAGTCACCCTTACTACATACTGCATTTCCATTATTAATTGTCAGGTGTTTATTTGCTCAGAGAGCAATATAAATTCTGTTGCTTAACTGTCAGCAGTTACTAATGAAACTACCTTGTTTCATTAACTGTCAGCAGTTACTAATGAAACTGCCTTGTGTGCTCAGTGAATTTTAAGTCTTCTGAAATAGCACTTGATTGGCCGTGAGCTTAACAGTTTGACGGTTGCCAGTTAACCTTGCTCTGCCCTTCTCGCTTCACCTCTGTCCCTACAGTGCCACAGTGTGCCTCCTACAGTGTGTTTGTTTGTCCTAGTCTCTGCTCTGCATACTGTAATAAAGATTTTAACTCTTCCTCTCCTTAAATTCCAAGCCTTTTGCATCATCTTGTTATGCCTTGGTTCATTACACACCATTGCCTTCGGCGCTTTCTGAGAGCTTTATCAAGAAGACAAATTTGGTCAAGGCCCAGCTTGGACAGAAGAAACGATTTTTCTTCCTTTCTCAGGGAACATGACCTGAGCTGCAAAGAAAGATTCGGCTCACAAACAGGGGTCAGGTATTGGAGTGGTTTATGGGTTATGCACAAACACAAGAAGAGCGCTCAGTATCCTCCCACAGAAACAGCTCATCTGGATAAAGGTGTGTGTTTTGAGTCGCTCAGTCAACATCAAAGCAAAGGTGTAACTGAGGTAGTGCCTTAGTGCCCAGACACGCTCTATGGACACCTGCTAAGCCCTTGAAACCCAAATGAACACTTATGGTTGGAACAATTCGCTGTCAAATGATTTCCAAAGCTTAGGAAAGGTCATCTGTTTTCTGTAAGCTTCACAAAGGCTGAATGCTGATGGGAATTTTTCTTGTGTGTTCTGTGTTTCTCTTGCCCTGAGAAGTTGGCTCCTTCCCTAAGCACTAGTGCCTTTGGAAAAATATCATGCTTTTTATTTTGGAAGATTTTCCTGTTTTTTAAATCTATGGGAACTGAGCAGAAGATGCAAAAGCAGTACGCTGCTACAGTATATTTTAGTGAGCAAACAGCAGCTTTCAAGCCCAGGCTTCACAAATAGAAATTTATTGCAGAAGGCTGGCACTCGCAGCAGTTGGTGTGACACAGCATCACCGTCCTCAGCGTGCATATAGGTGGCTTGTGTATTGCACAGCATGTGAAAAGGAATGAGGCAAAGTGAACCCAGGGCAGAGAGAGATGGGACAAAGGAAGTGGGTTGAGAGGCAAAACAAAGCGTGGGAGGGTATCTGAGTGGTGGTAACAAGGAAGGTGTGATCTCTTGCCTGCTCCTGGGGTAAGCTTACACTTCTTGCTGCTTACAGCCTCACCTCAAATTTTCTGTAGGAAATGTGATAGCAACATGCTGATGGCTGGCGCCCAAGGTCTAAGAATGTGTAGATCTGACTGCAGAGCAATGATAAAAGCCTGTGTTGGGCTCAGTACTGTGCAAACTCCCTGTAGCTTCTGCCTCTCTTGGTGTCAGGATGCAACCCAAGGCTTGAACTTAAGAGTCCCCATACAAAAGGAAAAGGAGCGAGGGAGTTGGGAGAGCAATTGAGAATGCTAGCAAGCATGGTGCAGTTCAGAGTACCAGGATAAAGGTGTATCTTGTGTTACAGCACCTCAGAGACAGTGCAGTAGTAGCTTGGGAAGATGCAAACAGCTGGGAGTCAGGCTTTCTGGACTAATGCTTAAAACATCTCTGCACATCAGCCAAAACTGTCAGGTCTGAACAATAAACATTGGAGTCTGTGGCTACAGGCTTGAGCAGACTGGAACACTGATGTGCTGTAAAGAGATCGCCAAGCTGGGATCTGAGGTCTCAGGGGACCAGCTGGGATCCCCCTGCTAAAGGGGGCAACAGCATGAGCTTTGGTCAGTGTCCCCTCCTGTCAGTTCTGAGTTAGAGCTTGAAACCTTAAAAAAACTACTAAATTTCCAGAAAATGGGATGAACTTTCTTCCTGTTTAAGTAGATATCTGTTGAAATGCTGCAGCAATATAATGACAAGTTCAGTCATCATTTATCAGGAACAATATTTACTACTGAGCCCCAGAAGCTAAGAGGTTGATTCTACTGTTGCTGAAATGCAGACCTTTGTCACTAGCAGTACCAGACCATGTCTTGACATGGTTATTTCTCTGAGAACTGCTACAGAGCTTGTCTGAATGCACGTATCTATTACATATACATTTTATTTTTATTTAATTTGAATAAAGAACAAATAGGAAACCAATCTTCAGATAAGCTATATATTCTAGATATTGGAGTCCATAGCTACTTGATCCTCCTGAGGGAGGGAGCTGTAATTTTCACAGCGTGGCAATTAATCACAGACTAGTTTGGGTTGGCAGGGACTTCATCTCAACCCCTTGCCATGGGCAGGGACACCCTCCACCAGTCCACGTTGCCCAAAACCCTATCCAACCTGGCCTTGAATACTACCAGGGAGGGGCAGCCACGGCTTCTCTGGGCAGCCTGTGCCAGGGCCTCACCGCCCTCACAGGGAAGAATGTCTTCCTAATACCTAAATTAAATCTACCTTCCTTTACTTTAAACGCACTGTCCCTTGTCCTATTGCTCCATCCCCTTGTAAACAGTCCCTCCACAGCTTTCTTGAAGGTCCCTTCAAGTACTGGAAAGTTGCTATAAGATCTCAGGGGAGGGGAGGGGAGGGGAGGGGAGGGGAGGGGAGGGGAGGGCGGCGAAGGGAAGGGGAGGGGAGGGGAGGGGAGGGGAGGGGAGGGGAGGGGAGGGGAGGGGAGGGGAGGGAAGGGAAGGGAAGGGAAGGGAAGGGAAGGGAAGGGAAGGGAAGGGAAGGGAAGGGAAGGGAAGGGAAGGGAAGGGAAGGGAAGGGAAGGGAAGGGAAGGGAAGGGAAGGGAAGGGAAGGGAAGGGAAGGGAAGGGAAGGGAAGGGAAGGGAAGGGAAGGGAAGGGAAGGGAAGGGAAGGGAAGGGAAGGGAAGGGAAGGGAAGGGAAAACAAACCTTTGGAGAATTTGGGGCTGAAGCTTATCTTGGAGGATTTGTCATGCAGCACAAATCTGTGCCCATTTCTTACTTAAGGACAAAGTGGTTAAAGTGTGAGCATGAGGACACAGACACTTCCCTGTAGCCAGGGGACCTTTCTGAGAGGTTTGCTGTCTACCTGACCTCTAGCTGTTGTTTGGCTGTCATTGCCACAACTGGGTTCCAAACTGGAATCAACTGTGAACTCTTTGCTTCCTTTTGCCCAAAAGCTATGAAAAATCAAGCCTTACTCATTCCTCAGTTTTGCAGAAAAGGTTAATTCTATCCTCTGAAGGGTCCAAAGGAAAAAGAAATGGAGGCTGAGTTCAAGGCTGTACTCTAAAAACACCTTTGCGTTTAAACCACTGGAAATACCATGTGGGTTAACATCAGAGTAGGCAAGTCCCTACCAAGGTACCAAGTATTCTGGTGGCCAGGACTGCACTAATTAATGTAAGAAAGGGTATGCTAGCAACACTGACAGGTTTGAGGAAGCCAGATACACAGTTGTGGTCATTTCTGTGTTCAGTTCCTTAAGCAGCTTAGATTATCTGCAAAGCCCATCAGCATTCCTCAGTCCCTTCTTGAACACTAGGCTTTAAAAAATGAACTAAGGCTGTAAAACTCATTTAGTGGAAGTTCTCTCTGCCTCCTCCATGCATGCACCACATTGTTCTTTACCACATTATTCCTAGGCAAAGCTAATGCTACAAAATAAGAGAGACTGAGAGACTCCAGGTACACACGTTCATTGAGTTCAGTCCTGTTGTTTCAAATCCAGGGATTTTCCTGGGAAATCTTGTCATTTGAATAAAAAACATTTACAGGCATGAAATTCAGGTCAGTGTCATTCTCTATTTAGCAACAATACATCAACATGGGGTTGTTACCCAAGATGAGGCACATGGAAATAAAGCAAGCACAAACCAAAATATATCTCTGATTTAGGCAGTGTGACATCTTCTGTTTAGGTTTGGGTTTTTTTGTTTGGTTGACATGCCTGGTCATCAGTGTCAGAAATCTTCTGTGGGTGGTATTGGGTAAGGCACCATTCTCCTACTTTAATATCTAATTAAGATGCCAGAGAGGGCACTGGAGGAACTTGGGTGGTACGAGGTTTCCTTTGCAAAGATTACAAAGCACTTAAATTCATTGACTCTCTAGCCCAGGGACTTTCCCAGTAAAGAAGCTTCTTAGAAAGAGACGATATGCTGAGTTAGGGGTTCCTGAAATCTGGCTCTTCTGAACAATCACAGCTCAGATCCAGACCAGAACAAACACTGAACCCCTGGCCGTGCTAACAGCTCAGTCCAGTCCTTCACTGTTTCAAGGTAAGGGTGGAGGAGGGTCTTGGGGTAGGATGTATGGAATCCTCTTGATGAATTCTACTCTAATCTTCCCCAAATTTTCTTCCAGAGTCAGTGTAAATCTTGGAAAACTACTCTGAGGGTAGGGTCTTCAGTTGATGAGGAAGATGAAGGGACCCTTACACCAAGCTCAGGGATTTGATAAGTTTGGAGCTATGATGAACTACCTTTTCATTACATGCTTTGGGTGGTGAAGATAGCTAGCTAGGTAGATACATAAAAGCTTAAATAGATTTGGACTGCTGCCATAATCTGTTGCCTAGAATTTTTCAGCTCTGCTGATGGTTTCCTGGGAGGCAGGACTTGGCCTCACTTGAATGCTGAGGCTATTTCAGGCACTGCTGTTCTTATCTTAACTCTGGCATCTTGAAAAGCAGCCCATGGTTTCCTGTCCTCATGAGCAAAGCAGCAAGCTGTCCTATAGAGTGCTGTGGTGTGAGATGGGAAGAGGCAGCTTTCAAGTGACACAGTCTTACATAGAGTTGACTGGGCTGATACTGAAACAAGGTATACGCTCTTTCTATTTAAAGATGCTCCGAAAGTAAGGCAATCTTCTAAGTGTGAATTTCAGTGGCAACAAGCATCATGGACTTTTATTTTTTCAATCCAGAAGTATTAGTGTGTGGTTCACTTTTTAATACACTTTGCTATTGTTTTCAACAGCATTAATTGAAAAGTTAACCAAATTTGTAGCTTGTAAACCCTTAAAATTTAAAGAATTCACAATCTGCAGACCTGGTGAGGAAGTAGCAATTAAAATGCTCAAAACCAAGAGCAAATAGCTAAAGACTTACATTTCCTACCGTACAAATAAATGATGTTCAGCCCTTTCTGAATTTTATGAATCAACAGACAGCCTAATACTATACTCAAAGACCTCAGCTCCTTAAAGAGGAAGTTCAGCATAATGTGGTTGATACTTTTAATCCTTGCTGCTCTGCTGTAGAAAAATTAAGGTGAGGTCTCTGAGTTCACTCCTCCTAGCACACTGCAAGCTGGGGTGGGCAGTTCCATGTATTGTGTCTTATTATTTCACTCCTACTTAGCTGAAGATTTCTGCAGTCATGTGGAGAAACATTTTGTGCCTGCTCTGACTGGTAGTAGCAAAAAGTTGGGTACAGATCAAAACTGAAAATATCAGCAAAGATGGAAAAATCTGACTTTGGATCATAGAACCAGAGGATATCTTGAGTTGGAAGGGACCTGCAAGGAGCACAAAGTGCAACTCCTGGCTCCACACAGAGCCGGCCAAGCCAGAGCACGTTAATATGTATTGAAGGAATTAACAATTTTCTGAATCTAAGTAAGAATAGTAAGTCCCTTGCTACACTGTGCTCCTCAGTTGCATGGTGGAAGTCAGTGAGACTTTTAGAGTTCTTGCTTTTCAGGTAATAGATATAAGAAAAAAATATTCAAGAATTTAAGTATCCAAGGAAATAACTTAAATCCAACATTGGGACTGTTAGAACTGAAGAAATGTTTCACTGACATGTTTTGCTGGACTCTGCAACTGTTAAAAGACTTCATAGGGAAAATGAAAAGCTTGGGTTTTTAACTGTGCCATTGGGCCCATTACTCTCAGCCTTGTTGCTGAACGCGGTCGTCTGGAGGATTACTGGTTTGGTGTAGCTATCCCAAAGTTAATGGAAGTGACACCTTGCCTGTTGGTTGATGAGCTCACATTAATGATCAGAGATGCACCCCTCTTATCACCACAGGCTAAGAGGGTTGGCCTTGTTCAGCCTGGAGAAGAGAAGGCTCTGGGAGACCTTACTGCAGCCTTCCAGTACCTAAAGGGGCCTGCAAGAAAGCTGGAGTATTACCAGGCAGCATCAAGCAAAGAACTGGACTTTGACAGAGACTGTGCTGCTCAGCAGAGCATCTTGTGGTCAAGGAAGCTGCAGTGAGTAACACACCATGGATGGCACTGAAGACTCTGTCCTTGACAGGAGGAATTGATGTAGTAAATGCACCATTATTAGAGCTTACATAATATTTACAGTACTGGTATAATTAGGTTTCACATTATTCTTGTAATATTCTATTCTGAGAAATGTTTTGCTACTTTTTTGGTACTATGTGAGCTGTTGTTTTTTGTTGGGCTTTTTTTTTTGCTTGGCATCATCAAAACAGCCATCTTTGGTGACATCCGGATTGTATGACTGTTTGCACAAAAAGTTGTGAGGTTTCATCCATCAGAAGATAGTGACTTCTTCCTGTAGATAACAAACATGCCAGATTATGCAATTTCTGGGTAGATAACGCTAACAAATTCTTGCTAGCATTATCTGGCTTCAAATGCAGGAATGTTGTACCAGAAACAGCAGTATTTGTAGTCTGGTTACTTGTTCACATAGCTAGCTACATTTTTCACCAGATAAATCCATTTGAGACAATTTGGCTAACTTTGTTTTAAAAAGAACATGTCTTCAGGGAGAAAAAATAGTTTATAAACATTTAAATGCTGACTTGTGCTAGTATCCTGGCTTTGATGCTGAGTAAATGATTGGTTCCTGGTTCCTGCTGGTGGTTTGTACAGTGGCAGGGTCACCATCAGCATCAGTGTCTGTATTGGAGCTACACTGTGAGACGGAGAGTAAGAACAGAGCTAACTGAATGTGTTAGATGACACACTTTTAAAATCAGCAGGAACTTTTCTAAGGAGTGAAATTACAACTTGACTAGTGGAGGTGGTCTTAAGACAAAGGAGGGTCTGTAGCACGTAATAACTTGGCCTGTGGAGCTAGGAAAGTTTTGGGAACCCTGCTACCATTTCTGCAGCACTGTGTTGGCCTACTTCTCTGGATGTCCTCTCCAGCATGAGCCCACAGAACACTGCCACCATACAATGGTCTTTGGTCCCTTCCTACAGAAACCACATAGATCTTTACTCTACTGTGCAAGGTGAAGTCTTGAAAGATTGCCTGGGGTTCTCCCATTCCTGGTGACACTCCCTGCAGCTGGACAAGAGCACCTGGGTTATGGAAGAAAAGTTTGCGTGCATTTGCGAGCCCCTCCTTTATGAAGAGAGGCTGGGGGAACTGGGCTTGTTCAACCTGGAGAAGAGAAGGCTGTGGGGGGACCTCATTGCAGCTTTCCAGTCCCTGAAGGGAGCATACAAACAAGAGGGGAATCAACTTTTTAAGAGGGTAGACAATGGCAGGACGAGGGGGAATGGATTGAAGCTAAAGGAGGGAAGGTTTAGGTTAGATACTAGGGGGAAGTTCTTTACAGAGACAGTGGTAAGGTGCTGGAACAGGCTGCCCAGAGAGGTGGTGGATGCCCCATCCCTAGAGGTGTTCAAGGCCAGGTTGGATGGGACCCTGGGCAACCTTGTGTAGATCCAGGCCTGAGGTTGGTGTCCCTGCCTGTGGCAGGGGGTTGGAACTCTGTGATCCTTGGGGTCCCTTCCAACCCAGACCATTCTATGATTCTATGATTTTGGGGGAGGTTAACACAGACTTCTTTCCCCAGCAGTAGTTAAAGTACAAGGCAGACGGATGGGCATATTTCCACAGAAGTTGGAGAGGAGGATCTTTGCTGGAAATAACCAATGCCAACTCTGCTGGGCATAATCAAGACATGCTTTCACTTCTGTTTAAACTTGTTTGTGATTTTATACTAAACTGAGATCAAGGGTCAGATGAGTGGCATACACAAAGTCAAAACCACCCTGCAGCTGATACGAAGAGAGACATCACCTGCCTAATTCTTCAGCTAAGAAAAAACCCCACCATCCCATTCCAAGGGAAATACTCAGAAATACTCAAAGCAATCTCACTGCTCAGACAGACCTCAAGTCTGTGGATATGAAAATAACCACATGGAACATTAAAACTTCTGTTAAAGCAGTTCACTGCTGGCACCATGAATAACATACATCAGAAAGACCAGGACTGATGTTACAGAGTGCCTTTTGGCCCCTTGCTAGGGGATGGATTTGTAGTAGCCCCCATGCTCAGCATTCCTCTCTTCTGTTATACTAAAGGTCTTGTTTATGGGCAAAAAAAGAAAGAACACTTTACATGTAAATAAAGCCAAGACTTTTATTGTTTATTGAAATCTGAAGTGTCTGTTATTGCTAATCCAAATCCAATTGTTATAGAAAAAGAAATAATAGTAATGCAGTCAAAATCCCCCAATAGACAGGAAAGTATCAACATTAATAATACAATTAAAATTAAGACACACATCTCCCAGTTTTCAATTTATTTTCTAGAGGTTATTTTGTTCCCTCCTGTTGTTCCTCAGGGTTGTAAAGTCAGCATCTTCAGCATGCAGGATGACCTAACGTTTCAACCCTTCAGCTTCTAGTGCCCTTTGTTGGGAATATTGCCACACTGATGCTCTAGGAGATAGTTGAGGTCATTTGTCTGTTTCCTAACATGCATTTTTCTTTTTTCACTGTCCTGCAGCTGCATGGTACAACTGAATTCACTGTATGTAGTGTATTTCACATGTTAGAGGCTATATTTTCTGTTCTTCCTACTCTGAAACCCAGTTTTTGTCCAGCTCCATCTCTGCCTTTAACTGACCACTGATGAGGAGCTGTGCAGTCTCCAATGCCAAGCCTGTATCCCTGCTTTTAGCATTTCGTGCCTGTACAGCCCTAAGCAGCACCCCGGGTCTCCACTCCTCAGGACCTCAGCAATTGTACCAGTATTTCTCGACCCTGTATTGTGTTAGTCATAAATGTCTCATTACCCATAGACTCACTACTTACAACTGCTCATAGACTCACTACTTACAACTGCTATCTATGTGAAACTGCCCATACAAAGAAAACATTAAACCAAATTTCTGTAGA
This sequence comes from Hypotaenidia okinawae, assembly GCA_027925045.1. Taxonomy (NCBI): domain Eukaryota; kingdom Metazoa; phylum Chordata; class Aves; order Gruiformes; family Rallidae; genus Hypotaenidia; species Hypotaenidia okinawae. The sequence goes on along the minus strand of BSDF01000005.1, from coordinate 16,564,600 downwards.
CAGCTGTTCATGTCACAGGAAGAAATACACAGGAGGTAGTAAGCTGATGGAACATGTTTTACGTTTATAATTCACTCCTTCATGTGGATTATTTTAAAAACTGATTTTTAAAGTAATGCCTGTTTCTGTGAAGCCTTTAATGCCCTCATAACAAAAAGTGACAGTATAGAAAAGCAGCTCTAATCCAATTTCCAAAATCAGATTTTGGAAATCTTGACCTGTAAGATCAAGATCCTATGCAACTACTGACAGGAATTCCCTGTATTTCATTCCATGTTAAGGAACATGAAAAAACCCTAGCATTTTAAAACTAGGGTAGATATTTTAATTTTGTGTATCAAAAGCTAGAAGAGAAACAGAAGCTTCCTCATGTTTCATCATTTCAACTAAGCCTGGCTGGCAGTGTGCATGCAGTAAGATTCATGCCAGAGTCAGAGCACTTGGGGTTTATCAGAGCAGAACTTTATGAATTACCTAAAACCATCTTGCAGAAACCTTTTTCATCAGAAATTTCTAAATTTTTTGCCTTAATTTACAGTGAAAATTAAACACAGGATTGCCTTTGAAAGTTCCATGATACACTACTTCTCACCTGCCAGCAGACTTGCTGCCCCCTTCACCTCAAAATGAAAGAGTCATAAGGATGTGACTCTTGCTAAAATGATAATGAGCTCTGAGCTACAAGGGCTGCAGCATCTCAGCCTGTTACTTAGCTCTTGCTGATATCTGAAAAGCACAGCTTTTGCTGCCAAACCCCAGAGAAAGTGGGGTTTGGCAGTTTCTCCTAGTCAGCATTTATAAAACCGCAGAAGTTCACAAGCTGTAGCTGGAGTCTCTTGTCTCAGTGGTCTGGTTCCTCTAGAAATGGAGAACATGTTCAAAGTGGATGCTGGAAAATGATTCTGGAAAAAACGATTCAACGCCCAAACTACAGGGAGCCAGGAAATAGTGGGGAAAATATTTGTATTGCTCTTTACCCTGTACATATGCCCTGTGGGATGTGTGGGCTATGATCAGGACTCCAGGCACACCCCCTAACACTGCTGAGTGTTATGAATGTCTTTGAGAGCTTTGCTCTCTAGGAAGCTTTGAGGGAAAAACACACCTAACCCACTTGGGCCTGCCTGTAGAGTGTCAAAAGCACCTATTTAGGTGCCATTCCACTCTTTATGTAGGGGATGCATGCACTTATTTTAAGAGACACACTTTCCCAGGAACCTAAAATTTAGAGACTTGCACCAGGTGCTAAGCAGATTTAATTCCACCAAGGCAAAAAAGTAGCATCCTCAGAAAACCATGTCTAACGATCTGGTCTGGAATTAAAAACCTGTAAGTCTGACTCCTAGACCAGGCAAACAGGAAGAAGCTAGTAAAAGAGAAGTGTGCTCAGACTTTTAATCCCTTCTCTTCTTGTGCATGAGCATCTATGCTATGTGGGCACCTGAGTCAGTTACCAGCAGTGCTGCTTTCATCTGGAAAGTGTTAGGGCCCCCCCCATGCCTGTCCTTCTTCTAGAACTTTTTCACAAGTCCCAGCAAACCTGGGTTAAAGCCCTCATCATGAGGTTGGCAAGCCTGCTGGCAGAGACATTCTTGCTGGACTTCACCAACCAAGAGGCATCACCTCTTGCCTTCGAGACCTTATTCATCAGTGAGGATGTCCCAAAATCTCAACAGCTGCTTGCAACACCGTCTGTGACCTGCAGGATATGGTAAATCAGCACTTGCGGTATTTTTTACAGTGAGGTTTTGAGAAGGGCCAAATGTGATAATGGGTTCAAGAAGGGGCTAAAGAAACTTGTGAAGAATAGGTCTATAGATACAACTTCCACCCCAGGAACCCATGAAATATCTGGGTGCTGGGGGGTGGATGGAGGAGGAGAAGCATGCCTGGTGCTTATACTCCAACAGTGACTGCTGGCTGCTGTGGGAACTAAGATATTGAGCTAGCAGACTAGGCTGACCCAAAGAAAGGGGTTTTTAACTTCAAATGTTCTTACAATACTGTAGTTCAATGGCAGGGGAACCTAGAATGTGATATTGTTGCCTATATGCCAGCATCTGGTAGCATTGGCTGTTCTGCAGTCCCTTCAGCTCCTTTCCCAGGACAGCTCAGGTAATTCCTGTGTAGCTCGATGCAGATACCTGGTGTGTCCTAGCTAGCTAAAAGCATCCTAAGTACAAATGTTTGGGCTCCCACTGTTTCTAGGACCAGGTCAGAATTGGGAGGGGCCCTCTTCGAAAAGTGAAATATTTAAGGTGTTGAATGTTCAGGTTCTGGTGGTCACAGGACATGAGGTTTTGTGTACTGCAGCATTAGCAAAGGGTAACTGTCAGTATTTATCATTAATCTGTTTTGAGATCTGGCTCTTCTTGTTTAGTCTGTTGGCTTACCTCTGTACGAGTCTGCTCTTTGCAGCCAGAGAAACAAAGTGCACATCAAGGCAACAGCCAACTCATACAACAAGGTGGCACCATCTCAGGGCCCAACATGTGCAAAGGAGTCTGACAATAGCTAATCCTTCTGGGTGATCAAAGGCCATGGAGACAAGGGAATCTGGGACATCATTAAACTCTCTAGACCGATGGTGTACCACCAGTGTGTTGATGAGTAGAGTGAATGAGAAGGTGGCTGTTGGGATAGGCAGTGCTGACTCCTGCTGCCATGTCAAGTGTGTCCTGGGAGGGAAAAGCATCTGACGCACGTACCACCAGCAAGATTCTGGAGACAGGAACCAAAGCAGTCCCTGGCAATTTGAGATGAAGCCCTGGAGGGCAACAACAAAAAGTACATCCAATTTGTGGGGTTTTTTTAAGAAATGGTACCACACAGACAAGTAATAGCTGCAGTCAGACAGGCTCTAGGGGTTGACAAGCAAATGATTCCTCCCACTGGCAACTAATACGGCTTCTCCTTCCTCCCTGTAGACTCCAGCGACTCCTGCAGCCAGTGCTTTGCCCATGTCCTTGAAGAAAGAGCCTCTGCCCTCTCATGTACAACTACTGACATTGCTTCCTTAGAACCTTTTCCCTTCCTGTCAAATTGTGCCTGCATGATCCCATATATCTACCAAAATCCACATTTCAGAAGACTGGGACATCAAAAAATGATGAAGACTTCCCCTCTTGGCATGTGCCTTCACAACCACTCTTCTTTACCCAGCCTGTTCCACCACTTTGTTATGACAGTCTTTAGGGAGGCCTCTCTGAGGAGCAGCTAACCAAAATCTTCTCCTCTCTGGTTTTGGTGTCCTTCTCCTTGCCCTCTTCACTGAAGACAGATTATTCTGGTTTTCATTGCAGCAAGCTGCAAACAGCTCTCAAGTTCTTCCTTACATTCTTCCCTCTGCAGTAATCCAGCACAGCTTTTCAGCATCAAGAGGTATTTGATCCTACTAAAAGCTGTGTCCATTTAACTGTTTTCTGCTCTGGAAGAGAGGAGCATGAGCTCAGGAATTTCTCAGGCATGCCAGGCCTCCACTGCAGAGTCTGACTGCAGCTGACAGAAGCCCGTCAATGTTTTTGAAAAATGTGAGAGAATCATAATTTTAAAAACCCCTGCATTAAGTTATTTTGGCTTTGCATAAAATCATTTAAACATAAAGTTTTTCTATTTCAAGGTGCAGGATAAAAATAATTTATTTTATAAACATTTGCTGCTGTACTTCTTAAAAAGCTGGAGTATCTAGTATTTTTTTTTTCATTCTCCAACTGAAAACCGATTTGTTGTAGATTTTCAAGGAAAAAAACCTTTGAAATAACTACACCTTTTTCTGCCATGCTCCTGATTTCAAACCACCTTAAAAATTTGTCAAGCAACACATGCCTTTAACAGCAGACATAGTGCTAAAAAAAATAAACTGTGCTTCTGCATCGTGATAGGGACGGGTAAGACAAGGCAAAGGTAAGGAAAGCTGAATCACAGAATTGTAGGGGTTGGAGGGGACCTCAAGAGATCATCAGGTCCAACCACCCTGCCAAAGCAGGTTCCCTAAGACAGGTTGCACAGATAGGTGGCCTGGCAGGTCTTGAATCTCTCCAGAGAAGGAGACTCCACCACCTCCCTGGGCAGCCTGTCCCAGGCTCTGTCGCCCTCACTGTGTAAAAGTTCTTCCCCATGTTGGTGTGGAACTTCCTGTGCTCCAACTTGCAGCCATTGCCCCTTGTCCTGTCTCCACAGACCACTGAAAAGGGGCTGGCTATTTCTCTCTGTCTCTCACACTTGAGATATTTATAAACATTAATCAGATCCCCTCTCAGTCGTCTTTTCTCCAGGCTGAACAATCCCAGCTCACTCAGCCTTTCCTCATAGGGGAGATGTTCCAGGCCCTTAATCATCTTTGTAGCTCTTCTTTGGACTCTCTCCAGGAGACCCCTGTCTTTTTTACACCAGGGAGCCCAGAACTGGACACAATACTCCAGATAGGGCCTGACCAGGGCAGAGTAGAGGGGGAGGTGTTCCTACCTGCACTTCTCAATTCTGGAGAACTCGTGAGTCATTTCCACAAGTCGACATTAAGAAACAATGCTAGTGCATGTAATCTGTGGCAAAACACCCAGTGGATTCTCTCATTTTTTTGAGGTGCTGTTTCCTTCCTGCCTAAATCCAGCAAGATAGGTAGTTTTGGATTTTGGTTTTTTTTTTTAAACTGAGTGAACTTTACAAGATCTCAGCCTCTGTCATAAGGGTGTAGATCACGTTAGATCTCGTAGGGGTTTTTTATTAGTATATTCATTCCAGTGCTGAACTACAAACTGAACAGATAGTTCAGGCTGTTGAAACTGAACACAACCAAAAATCAAACAGGTAAGTATTCAGAGCTAGCAAACAAAGAAGAAAAATTCCAGAGTTCTGATGAGATTTCTATCTCCTTTCTGATAAATTCTGAATTCACTGAGCTCTGCTTGCAGCTTTGTGCACAGTAACTGAGCAGGTACAGTCAAATAAGCGTAATCACTGTCTGATGCAATCTGAGGCACCTGAAAGCACATTAATAATTGTTCAGATTCACAACTCATTAGCCAACTCAGACATGGCACGTTCCATTTTTCAGGGGAGGTTGCTACAGGTGGGGTGAATATCCACATGTGTAGGTGTCTGTCTGCTCATTGGCAGAGGGCAGGAAAGGCAGCAGAAGGCAGTGGAGTATCCAGATGTTCAATTAACTTACTCTTTTTCTTTCAAGAGCCTGGCCTCTCTGTTAGAATCTACATGCACACCTCTGAACGTCAGTGCACATTCTGCATCTGATGAATTGCTTTACTCGGGTGGGATGCTGAATTTCAAGGACCAAGTTTCTGTTCAGTGAGAATTATTTCTCCAGTCTCGGCGTCTCCATTTTGCCTTTGCAGTGTGTGCTGGTAGACGGCAGGGGCTGCTCCTCCTGCACCGCCAGCCCCGGTCATATTTCAGAGTCCCTTATCTCTTCTGTATTCCCAAGAGGCCTCTGGAGATCAATTCACGAAACAAAGATAGCAGATGGGGGGATGTTACATTGTCACAGAGTCAATATTTTTGAATCACTGAATGATTAAATAAGGATTGTTTCCTGCTTATGCATTAATGTACAAACAGTTGCCAGATGGGAGATATAAAGCATATATGAAGTCTTGCACAAGCTACGGTTTAGTACCAGGAAGTACCTGTCGATGAAAGATAAGCAGCCTGCCAGGATGCAAATGTTATTACTCTAGTAATTGCCTAAAACCATTTTCTGCTCTTGTCAGGAAGCTATGCACTTATTCATTCTTGCTCAGTGTTTTATCCCTGGGCAGAGCCAGCCTCTCTCACCATTTCCTGTGCGCTCTCATGCTGACTTTCACAAGCTGCCATTGCCGTCAGCCTTGACCCCGTGTGTTCAGCTTGCAGTGGGTGGAGAGGGCCAGAGAGCATAACACTGGCTATATTTTACCCCTAAGACGTGTATCGGTGCACCAATTCCTTCTCGAAGTGTAAAAGTATGTCACTGATAATTTTTGTGACCTTCTGCAGACAGAGCTGTTATTAACTGTGTCTAGACAGAGAGCAATTTTTCTTCATCACATGGGTATTTAACCTTTTCAGTTTGTTTCTGGCCACGAATGAACATAATCTCAGTGTCTCCCGAGAGGTTCTTACCACCCATGGGGTCTTCAAACTGGCAATTAATCAGCAACTTGGTTTTTGTGAAACACAATCAACAGGCTTTTACTTGTTTTCTCCTATTGTGTTTTGAGTAAAGGATTGAACCCACAAGATTTTTCAAACCTATCAACTATGGAGCTGAGAAATGTGTTATCAAAGCATAGCCATGCCCAGCGCTGGCATGGCAGGCATCCTTGGGCATCCTGGTGAGGGGCAGCACTCGGTGTCTGCCCCACACAGCCTGTGTGGGCAGAGAGGAGAAAGGAGGTGTCGATTTAAAAGAAAAAAAAAAAGAAAGTTAAATGAAAGAAGCCTTGCAACCCAGTCACAAGCGCCCAGGGAAGCAGTGTAATTGCAGGTTGGGCCAGACGCAGCCACCAGTGTCACCTTGGAGACTGGCTGGTAAACTACAGGCCTCCCAAAAAGGGGGAGCCAAGGCAGCCGGGTGTGTAAACAAGTAAAACGAGATGGACAAGGAAGCTCTGCAGTGAGCCCACGGCCTGGCCTTGCCTCCGATTGCCGCCTGAGCCCTGAAAAAGCCTAAGAGCGGGGAGGCAGGTTGGGCACAAGGCTGTCCTAGCCCCCAACACCTCCCTGGTCCTGGGTGGAAACCCCAGGTGCAGGATAGCATTGCAGGTAAAGGATTTTCTCTATTGTTTGCTAGCTTGCAGTGAGCTTCTCCGACCAGCTGAACTTGCAGCTCAGCCAGCAGTAGGTTTTTTTAATATACAAATATCTTTTTTATATATTTAAAAATATATATATATATACAAAATATATATATTAAGCAAAATAGCAAAAGCAGTAATACCCCACCCACCAGAAGTCAGGAGCTGGATCATGCTGGGGATGGTGGAGAGGAAGAGGGGTGATTGTAGGCAGCTACAGAGAGTTGGTGGGGTTGGTAAGTCAGATGTTTAGGCAGGTGTTTAGATGTCTGCCAAATATTGATGCAGTTTTTAACCTTTTAATAATTTAATGAAGTCATTAGGGAAAAAAAACTCACAACACACAGGTGCGTCATTGGTTTAGGGTACTTACTCAATTCCCAGGCTCTGAGATCTTCTGCTTAAGGGTGGTGGATAACTTGTGCATATGGCCAGGACAGGGGTTTTCAGGAGACTCTGGTAGTCCAGAGGCTAGCAAGGGTTTCTCTCAGACACAGTGGAGTGTTTTTCAGGATTTTCAAAGGAAGTTCTTGGGCTCAACTGAAGAATAATGTATAAATGAATAGTGCTGAGCAATAACATAGCTTAGATAAAATTTGGCTCCTTCCACATTTAAGCCTCAGGCTTAAAGGGATGAAAAGGGATCTGGTTGCTGAACAGCCTAAGGTTTTTCTGGAAAAAAACCAAAACCCAACCCTCAAAATTTCAGGTTTTTTATTTGTTAGGAAGAACTGCAATTGTGGGGTTTTTTTCAGCCTGCACAACACAACATTTCCCATAGAAACAAACAATGCTAAGAATGTGGAATTGCTCATAGTCCAGGCTGTTATGCCAAACAACACTCTTAAACATTCAGAATTAAATTAACCAGCCCCTCTTTCATTTCACTGTGGGCGATAATCTGATGACCTGGGAAGAGATATAGGAATTGAAACCACGCAAAACTACAGTTATGACAATTTTGTGTTTTACTAATCATTAATACATACCAATTTTGTAAGGTATACAAAGGACTGCTGTATTTAGCAAATCCTGACTGTATCTCTAATTACTTCACATTATACAAAAGCAAGCAGAAGTAAAATGGAAGGAGAGAAGAGAATAGGTGAATTACTGTGATTCCTCCACCATTGCTCTGATCCACAGTCTGTTTTCTTACAGGTATTTTCTCACAGTACAGTATAGTCTTTTAACAGCCTGGGAAGGGTTTGTCTCTAGGTTAAACTAGCAACCAAAAGAAGTGGATAAGTGGCAGACGTGTTGCTATGTACCAGGCTCGTGTGTACTAGGGTTTGTGTTCTGTATTTATTGAATATATAGAAAGGATTCTCAAATGCATGCTGCTGTGTGACGCAGGAAGCCAGGTCATGTTTAAGAGGCTTTAGTGTAACATTCAATTTAAGTGCAATCTCTTTATGAAGTGACTTTAATTGATCACTTTTATATAACACCATGTGTTGGTACTTTTGTTATTGAACAACTTAGAGAATGTAGATTTGCAAAGAGCAGCAGAAATACTTACTGTTAGTGTTTCTAACTGTGGTGCATGGGGAGAAAATGACATTATCTCTGCTGGAGGCATTAATGAGATTATTAGAGAGCTCTGCCCCAGCTTAGAAGGAATACTGGAAAACATTGGAAAAATTCAGGAACAACAGCAGAATTATCTAACATCTGAAAACTCATTTTGTAGCCAGAGTCCTAAGCTCTGCCTAATTAGTTAGGCAAAGAGGGCTTAAAGGGGACCTTCAAGTATTTGCATTTAGACAAATGCATCTAGGAAAACCCCGTAAAACAGCATTAGAGATGGGATTTCACACTAGGAACAAAGAACATGTTTTAAAAAGAAAGTGATTTCAATACTGGAACTTAGCCTAGAGATGGTGAGTTCTCATCTGGAGATAGTTCTAGGTGTAGAAGCAAACTGCATACTTGCTGCAGAAATAACTGAGGACTGGCCAGTTTCAGTGGCTTTTACTGAGGTACAGGAGATCTTAATAGATAATGTATCTGATGATCCCTGCCTAGCCTCGATTCATGAATCTCGCTGCAAATGATTGCTTGACAAGCACTGCAGTATACTGGAAGTGCCTTCACTGAACTGGAGGCAAAGAGCATGGTGGGTGTTTGTGCAGGGTTTTACAGCACGCAGTGGAGATGAATTATGTCATCATTGGTCTCAGGTTATATTTACTTCTAGATGTATATAAATACATAGCATAGTACAGAGACATACTGCAGAGTGCTATGCATGCTTTATACACCCTATATGGATACAGGCATTATATATATGTATGTATGTATTAACTATAGTTTGTAATTATGTAATGTAAGTGCAGGTTGCACTGTGTTTATGTAATCTCACTGTATTTTATATTCTTGCCAGCTAAACATCTTCCCTTAAGGACAGGTCATTGTTTGCAGAAAACATTTTTGACTGTTGATCTCATGTAGCTGTAAGGGCTTTCTGGTCACTCATTAAATGAGTTCCCAGAGGAATGCTGCTCGTTCTTGCTGAAGCAAAAGTTGAAATGGTCTTTTTCTTACCCTGCTGGACTTCTGCAATATGCTGGTACTGAAACCATTTTGGGCAAACATAACCATTTTGTTTTTCTCTCTTTCCAAGCCCAGCTGGTGCTGCCTGATGGGGCTGCAAATGTCAACACATATGACATTACCAACTGCTACAGCTAATGTTCTGCAGACTGGAGCAGAGTAGTTAAGAAGCAACAGTTTAATTCCACATTTCTCTGAATTTTTCTGTGTTTCAATTCACACTGCTGAACCTGCAATGAGAACAAGATTGGTAATGCAGCATTCACTGACCATCCCTCCTCACAGGGCTACACATCTTCTTAACACACTTCCCTGAGTGCCCTCAACAGAGCACTGAGTGCCCTCTGAGTCCCGGCTCTGCTGTTACTCAGCCTGTCACTTCCATGCCTCTCATACACTGCGGCCTGGTCCTGTGATACTTCTCAGGCTGGAAGATACTTTAGGGGCCTTCCTGATCTGCAGACTCACACAGCCATGCCCTAAGTATGTGCCCCTAAAACATCTGAATGGGTGCAGGCAGCCCTGATGCTCTTAGCATTTGGCACAGATAGTCCCTATGTGAGAAGGAGTGACACTGTGAGAGCCCATGTGTGCTGCTCTTGGTGGTGCTATCGCAGAGCTGCAAGAGCATGGACTGGTTTTCCCACTGTCTTCCTCACAGGGAAGCTGGAAGGCTTACATGCCTTGTGGAAGGGTCTTGAAATCCTGGAATGGTAAATTAATAGCACAAGTTGTCATCCATACGCAAGGTCAGGCCTTGGGGTGATTACCATTGCTCAGATGTGCAATGGTATCTCCCTGCTCTGGAGAATTTGGACTACAGTGGAATTTTGTAGCAAACACAGCAAACACAAGGAAAAGGCCCTGGTTCAGGACAATTTTCACCCTCACAGGTCTCCCTATGGGGCAGTGCTAACCACAGACCTGGCCAAGCTGAGGAGGCAGGGCATGGCTGGGCTGCGGGCAGAGCAGGGGCAGCAGTGCTGTCTTGTGTCCAGACACTGCTTTTCACTGTTTTGTACTCTGTAAGTAACAAATTCTTATCCACACTTTCATATTTGCATCTGCATTAATTGCAGAGTGGTTGGCTGAGCTCTGCTTTCAGGGTTGGTAGCCCATATTGGCAATTTCTCCTTCTGATAGAAGCATATAAGGAAAAGGAAACAGAAGGTCAAAATAGGCAGTCATGAGAGAGTTGCCAGCACCTCCATTGCAAGGGAGGGGTTTGGAATGCTCCGTATGCTGAGGCAGGTTTCAAGACTCTTCCTTGTGAATGTGAATCCATGCCATGTGAGTGTTCCTGCCTTCCAGATGCCGGGCACAGCAAGGCATGACCGAGAGATGGCAATCCAAGCCAAAAGAAACCTGTCCAGAACCACAGACCCTGTAGAAAGACTACGTCTGCAGTGTTTAGCAAGGGGATCTGCAGGCATCAAAGGACTTGGCAGGTGAGTCTAAAAGCTCAAATCTATTATTTAGCCTAACACTTTTAGCTACAAGAAATTCACAGGCTCAACAGGGGTAAAAACTAGAATTTTATGGTTACAATGCAAATACCACAACCCACAGGGCCTGTGCTTGGGATTTCTGTGTTTTGGGAGCATGGACTGAAATGTTCACTTGTTGAAGGACAAAGGACCATGAATCACGCAGAGGAAGGTACTTCCTTGAGACCCAGAACAGCTCCTGAAAGGGAGAGAGGGAGAACACATAACATATCTCTCTCTGTCCTTGGTAATCTCTGTAATTAACCTAAGTATCTCAATACTGATAATTTTGTGTATCCTTTCCTTTGTGGTGTGATTCCCTTGTCTATAATGGTCTGTTAGCTGTCTAGTTTATGGAACTCATTGTGCACTCCCCCTGAGAGTGTGGTTCACCCCACTCCTAGGAAAGGGAGATACACCACAGCCTGAAAGCCCTCCGGGGCCCCCAAAACCACAGAGAGTGACTAACTTGAATGTCATCTACATACTTAACATTTAGATGGCTCAATGTATAATGTAGGAGAACTCCTTCAGTTAAGGCAGTTTTCACCTCATTTAACTCCAACATAAGCAAGACATGACTGCTGTCAGTGTGGGGATTTTTTTTTTGGAAGGGGTGGAGTGAGGAGTGGGGTGTATGTGTCCTCTTTTTCCTCTTTTTTCATTTCTTTTTATGTTCTCAGAAAACTGTAAAAGGGGGAAATGTTATCTCAGTAAGGTGTCCCAGTGCTCTGGCACTGTTCTAGACCGCTACAACATTCTCCAAGTTTTCATATGCATTCTCCTGAAATTGCACTTTTCCCACAGAGTATTTCGGATCATGGATGATGACAACAGCAGGACCCTTGATTTCAAAGAGTTTGTGAAAGGATTAAATGATTATGCTATGATGATAGACAAAGAAGAAGCACAAGAGATTTTCCGGGTATTTGATAAAGATGGCAGTGGAACAATTGATTTTGATGAGTTTCTTGTTACACTGAGAGTAAGTCTGGGTATTTATGCTATTATAGCATTGAAGGGAGAATTTGTCATTAGCTGAACACTAAACACAGCACTGTTGTTCACCTCAGTAATTAGCAAAATCTACAGCTCTACTTAAGAAGTCAGTAACTCTTGAGAAGTTAAAATACTCTATTTCCAATCTAAATATGCTAAAGGGAAAAATAACCCTAAACAACACCTCTGTGGATGAGAAAGCTCAGAAGCTCTGAGCAATTGTCTCTGCAATTTTGTGGCAAGTCATAAGGCTTCTTGCAAATTAGAATAGAATAGAATAGAATAGAATAGAATAGAATAGAATAGAATAGAATAGTTGGAAATAATGGTTGTGATTTTTTTTTTATGAATTGCTGCCTTGATTTACATAGCTAGATTCATATATTGCAGTCTGAGGTACTGACATGATTCAGAACATTAATCTCACTTCTTTGTCATTTTATGACATGTCTCCTTATAACATGAACTATCAGTGGTGCCTTTCTATAATTAACCGCAGTGTGACTGACTTTAGTTGGAGCCTCTTTGCTGAAGTCTAAACAATTAAGAAAGAAAATAACTAGTGCTTAGAGTAAATATATTCATTTATTTTAAGAAATATTTATAATTAGTAGAATAGAAAAGTGGTTTAGGTTGCATTTTCTATCTCATTGTCCAGTTACTATCATATTAATAGACAAGATTTGAATAGTCTCCATCACACTGTCAGCAGTTTGTACCTTGAAATAGGTTTACTATTAACAACAGCAGCTTTTTGAATTTGTAGCTGGGCATGTAGCTGGCAGAAACAAAATGATTCTGTTAATGTTTCTTTACAGCCTCCCATGTCAAATGCAAGAAAAGAGATCATCATGCAGGCATTTAGGAAGTTAGACAAGACTGGAGATGGTGTCATAACAATTGAAGACTTAAGGGGGGTGTACAATGCAAAGCATCACCCCAAATACCAAAATGGAGACTGGACTGAAGATCAAGTTTTTAGGGCCTTTCTGGATAATTTTGATTCACCCTATGACAAAGATGGGAAGGTAGGTGAAACATCTAATGTTAAGATATGAAATCACCATGTGACTCAGCCTTTGAGTTAAATTACTAAATGTGAGAGTGACTGCAGTACCAAACATGTATTTGCGTCACATTTATTGAAGCCAGTAAAATTGATATCCTCTGCCTAGAACTATTGGTGCATGTTGCTTACGCATTTGCCCTCAAAGAGGCTCTGCAGGGGGTGCAAGGGTGGACATGAGATTGCAGTTGCAGGCTTGTAGCCTTGATGTTCTACTTTTATAGGTTACTCTAAGTGTATCTTCAGACTAACCCACACAACTGCCACTTTTCCAGATGCACATAAATAGGAGGATTTTTCCCTTCTTAGTGAAATAAATACCAGGACGCAGTTCAGAAGCAGGTTCCCAAATATATTAAATACTTTACAATTAGTGCTTCTCCAGTGTGTGTGATTACTGAGACACTTGACATGGAAACCACTCCATAAGAGAGAGAGATTTATCCACAGAGTTGGGAGGAGGGTGATGTTAGGGACAGTGGCCACCAGTCATGTGACCTGAGGAGCAGCTAGCTGGGTCAGGGCTGAGAGTCCTTCTTGCTCTCCGCCTCAACTATCCAGTGCAGGTGGAAAGCCTGGGTAGCCTCCATGGTGGACTTCTTATGCATCTGCTTTGTAGCTGTCTCTGAGCTAAGCATGATTTGTGTCTTCGTGTTATGCATCTGCAAACATCTTTGGTCTAAATTTAAACATGACTGCTCCACTCCAAGCAATCATAGACCTCACTGATCACATGGTGATATTCTCAGTCCAAGCTGTTAATATAGATAAGGTTTCATCAGCACTTTGTAGGATGTCTTTAGTACTTTTCCCTTCTGAGGTTGCATCTTGATTTTCATGGCTGCACTACACTGGTGTCTCCTACCTGTCTATGGCTGGCTACTACACCCAAGTTCTTCACTTACTTTGCTTCCAACAGGTAGACTGTCAGTTCATAGGGAGGTAATAGTTTTAATTCTCCCTGGGCATAAATTTGCACATTCTGAATTCCATCCCTCCTTCTGTTGTGAAATTACTCAGATGTGCTAATTGTGTAAGTTGTCCCCTTCCTTCTCTGCAGCCATGGTGAAGTCAAGCAAAATGTTTTCCTACTTTTTGTGCAGAGGTCATACATGAACAAATAAAATGAGTTGCCAAAATGATCCTTGACAAGCTTAGTGCTTTGTGCCTCATATACACTGCAGTGTTTGAGCTAATAGAAAAGTTAACTCTCAGCACCCACCTCTTCTTCAGCAATCCTAATGTCAGCTCACCCAATTACATGTTCTTCTGAGAACTGACTGTGACTTACCTGTGCCTGAGTCAGAGGTCACTAATAACACTTGTATGAGCTGAAGACCTAAAATATTTTCAGCAGAAATGCCTCAAAGTTAAACATCTGCTAAAAGGTCCTCTTCAGCATGGTCTTGCTGGGTGCAATTAACTAGGTGGGGTCAGCAAGCTTGTGACAGTTAGGACAGACCACAGGATTCACTTCTCTCCGCTGCCTCCTTCTACTTAGGTCTCAAATACACAACACAGTAGGAACAACTATTTTTCTGTGTGGTGTTTATTCAAAGAATGATGTGTATGCTTCAAGAGTTAAGACATCACAACAAACATGTACTGTTTGTATTTGCTAATCGGACTTTTTTTTTAAATGTTTATTTTACAACTGATATAACCTCAAAATATCCATGAAAGCTATTCAGAAATCTTAGGTAATTGAAGGAATGCTTGCTTCTTTAAGTGAGACCTGTTTAGAGCAATAATGTTTTTTGTCTTTAATGAACGATATAAAGCTCCTAGCTCTCTTTGGGTTGCACCAGAAACCCCATCAACTTAAAGAATAATGCAAATACCCAGATTATAACATCTCTGGAAAAAATGCATTAAAACATTTGTCTTCTTGGGCAGCTCTGATTTTAACTTTGGATCCTGGTAAGGTTAGTTCAACTCTGCATGTTTCATTTCCAACCAAGTGTTCCTGGAGGACAAGAGCTCTCGCTTTTCTAGCAAAGGAGTGAACTTACACAGATTTTAGGTGTCTTCATTCTTCCTGATGGATTCTTTTTCACTAGCAATACTATAAAAAGGCAGGTGTTAAAGTTTCATTTAGAGTTCTCAATGTGTTCTTTTGACTTACCATAGCATTAAAAAAATTAAGGTTCATTTTTCTATTTTAAATTCTTCTGTCTCAGGTCACAACAGAAGAATTCATGAACTACTATGCAGGAGTCAGCGCTTCAATAGACACAGATGTCTATTTTATCATCATGATGAAGAATGCTTGGAAACTGTGATCATGTGATTAAGGGAGCAAGACCGTACTTCTGTGTTTTGTGGGTTCCCATGATTTAAGTGCTTGCACAACACCACACTGGTTTACAGCTTCCAGTAACTGTGCCAATTACAGTCAATCTGTAGAAACAATTCCCAGATGCTGTGGTAGGCTCAGCCTTAGGGGATCAGAGCATAATCAGAGAGTGTATCTGCCATCCAGCCACTCAGCAGATCTGTCTCTTTCCTCCCTGCATCCCTGACATGTCTTTTCTTTTCTAGGATGAGCTGCTACTTTCTTTTCAGACATCTGCAGTAGGTCCCAGTGGCTTCTGAATATATCCCCACCTCCACCGTTAGATACAGCTCTGTTCAACAGAGCATGCAAGGGGAGGAAATCAAAATGTTCTGGGTGGGTGGTGGTCTGGGGTAGATTGTTGCAAGCATGAAGAAGCCTGTCTCAGGAAGGTCACACAGTTGTCTTGCCTGTAGCACTGCAGCATCTCTTGGTGTCTTAAGTCTCACTTATGGGATCAAGCAACTGCTCAGCTCACTGCTGAGAAAATGTGAGTTCCCTGTACTGAAGGGGGAGATCAAAAGAAGAAGAGAAGACACAGACCAGAATAAATGCAAAACATCCTTTAAGCTCTCCTTTGTTCCCAGCTTACAATTCAGAATACAGGCATCTTTCCTGTGTGTGACCCAGTTCAAACCTCTGTGGGCCTGCTTATAGATTTTTTTTTCCCACCTTAGATTTTCTTTTTGTACTGGGAGGTCATCTCACTATTTTTCTTTAAAGGGCATACATGTGTTACAGTATTTTCTTCTCACTGTTCTGGTCTGGTAGATGCTGGCTGTACACACCTACACTGAAAGTTGCTTGCTACTTCTTGTATTTATGCTGGTTTCTGACCAAGCTATGACTTCAGGGAACTTTCTGGGAACTCAGAAACTTGTAGTTTTCTTGTCATCATTTGCTTCTGATGCTGAAAGGAAGGGAACCTGCCCTCCTGGCCACACAAAAGAACCTGTTTCAGTTCTGAGATCTCTCCTTTTCCCATACAGAAAATGGGGAAATAGGGCACAAAGCAAATGGAAAAAAAAAAACCCACCCCAAAAAACCCAAAATACAAAGAAAAAATAAGGGGGATATGCTGTTTCATTATTCTTGCCTTGGTTCCTTTTCCTTTTGTTGTCCTCTTTCTCTTCTCTTGCATCATTCTGCTGCTCTCCCAGACTCCGATGCTGCTGCCTGCAGCTTCTGTATGGCAGTGTTTGCTCCATTTCAGGCTGGCAGACAGCTAAAAGAAGTATAAGGCTTATGGACTGGATTCTCCAAAGAACTTGGCTGATGAAGTCTCAACTCTTAGCCTGGGCTGCTAGCAGTTCAAATACTGAAGTCCCAAGTCCTTGCTGCTCCAGTCCTGTGGAAACTGCTTTTCCTTTGTTCAGCCATGATCTCAGTACAAGCTACAGCTGCTTGAAATTTCTTGCAAAGGCTGTGCAAACTCAACTATTTTCTTTGTTCTGTAAGCCTCCAAAAACTTACATGCTGGCTGACACTGGAAACACTGACAAGGAGTCTCTTTGTGAGTGCTGTGGATTGTAAGAGGAGCCTTTACTTGCTGCGAAGCTAGTGAAGTGCCAACATATCTTATATGAAAAACAAACTTACTACCAAATAGTCTGTAGGTGTCCTGGCAGCTTGAGTATAATCCATTTCTTTCTCATTTATTAATTGGCTCCACAACAGGGTGTCATGTTATCTATCTTCTGTGTTTCAAATAAAAATTAAGTAATGTGAATGGACTGTGGGAATCACAAAATGAAGCAGCGATTTCCTTCTGACATGCTATCTCTTATCTTCAGACCCCACAGCGGTCTTTTGTGCTGACATTTTATCAAGAGCAGTGGAAGTTTTAATCTGAATAGCTGCAATCAGTTTGTCTTTTCAGTGCTAACCCCATCTGATTTTTCTTAATTCCAAATGCAGTATGCCTTTTCAGAAGAGAGGAGTGGTACTGGGAACAACTCCTCTTTAAAACAGTAGGAGCTTCCACACTGCCTTCTGGGAGCCTCAGGTGAAGCCTGTGATGGTTGGGGCGAGATTTCTGCAGAGTTTAACTAAGGGCGTTGTGTGTGTGTAGACCTGAAGGATGTGACAAATGGGAGCTCTTGTCCTGTTGCTTATCAATCACCGTGGAGGTGACAGCCACAGCCAATCCACTCCGGGCACTGTCAGAGCAGTCACCAGCATCTTGGGTCTGCCTGTGTGCAGACCTCCTTGCTCACTGGATATGTTTCTCAGCATCAGGAGGACATTCTTCACCACATAGTCATTAAAAAATATCGATGGAGCACATTTCCAAGTTCCTTCAAAGTCGTGGTGATGTTTCACTTCTGTGGGAACAGAATTGCTGCTGGAGCAGTCTGAGTAAAAACAATTAACTGCAGAAAAGGTATAGTGCTTTCAGGAAAAATAATCTGGGAACGAATAACGTGATTTTTCACTTACAATCAGATGCCACAGAACACAAATTGGAATCTCTGCTGTAAGTAATGTTAGTTGATTAATGTGTGTGCTAATTCATGGAACGAGCACAGGCATTGCATCGAATGATAGGTAGGAAAATCTCTACTTGGAAACGTGCTGCCATAACGACACACTGGGTGCACACACTTGAGATTCACTGGAAGCCCTTTGCGTAGGTTAAAGGCAAGTAGAAGGGATCTAAATCAGACGTGAAGGAATATCAGGATAACAGTAAGTCTCCAGAGCTACCCTTTTGAACTTCACTGTCCCTGTCTGCTGAAGCTGCTGCACTGCGGTCTGGGAGAGACAGAAATGAAGCTCAAGGGCCTGTGTTCAGCTGCAGGCTGTTGTATGCTGGTAACAGACCCAGCAGATGCTGGAGATAGACGGTGGTGCAGGCTGTCCTGCTAGTCTGTGGTTGCACAGCACACACAGCAGACGCAAGGTGGCAAATGCACGCGATGGTATCTGGCATTAGCATCAAGATTGTCAGATCTTGGTTGGTGCTTCATGTTTGAAGCACTATTTCTTCTTTCTGATTGAGCAACTGATGCTAAACAAGATGGCACAAACCATAGGAACATCTGAGTCTGCAGGGCTGTGGGCAAACACCAGAGGCAAAGGTTTCGCCTGCACCTTGATCTCTGGCATGCCCCGTGGCACAACACGTTACCAGGGCTGAGTTCTAACCTCACTGCCAGGCAGCACCAGACCTTCCTCCGAAAACCTCTCCCAAAACTCTGTCCCCACTCCTGACCTCCATCAAAGCATCTCTGTGATGGCCACCCCCCACCTTGCCCAAAAGAACACAAGGTATGGGGGTGGAGAGGCAGGGGACAGCCTCTACCTCAGGCATGGTACCCAGGAAAGGCGGCACTCCTGCACCATTCTTTACTGCATTTTGGATTTGCCCTTTATGTGCTTTTAGTAACTTTGTGTTTTCATCCCGCAGAGGAAAGTTTTGGCTTAATATGGTTCACAGTGGTTGGCTGGCTCTCCTGTAGCATAAGCTTCTGGTTCAAGCTGCTGAGTTTTAGCGTAAGCCATAATCACTGGCATATACTCTTCAAGTTAGACCACAAAGTATTCAGAGATCTGATTCATTTTGTTGGTCTCCTGGCACAAAGCTGCCTTGGCAAAGGCAGGTGGAAGCAGCTGGGGTTTTCTCAGATGACACCACCCATGTGTATTGCTGTATAAAAGCCAACCTGCCTTTATGTCACAGCTTTTACATGGTACTGCCTCACACCTTACAGCCACGTGGGCAGAGCAGAGCTCTGCCATCCCAGAGCTGGGCTTATGGACTCCATTGTCACCACCTGGAAGAAGAAGTGAGCCTGGTGATTTCAGGGGTTTTTTTCCAAATGATTTCAGTTATTTTTGCCTTCCAGCTCTTGTTCTCCTCACTGGGAGTGGCTGCAGCAGCAGGCCCACTCAGCTTTCTTTGGTAAAGCAGACGACACCTAGAGCAAGCTACTGCTGTTGTCAGCTGCTCACTTTCTGTGACTTTCACTGTGATTATAGACCATCCTGTTTCTCTAGGAATCCTTTCTCACATCCAGCTGAGAAAGAAGGGGAGACCAGAAGGCAGGGTTCCCAGTGAGCCCATGCTTCATGCTGGGTCCTCAGGTGCCTGAGATCAGACTCCGTATTTGAAGCAGTCTTGCCCCAGCTGAGTTTGAGGTCTCCGTTATCTCAAAGTGAGGGCTGGTTTCATCTCTAGCAGATCTTCAGCCCTTAGACCAGCAGAGGCTGCAGGAGGTGGAAGTCCTGTAGAATGCTAAAGGGATGGCAGATCCGTCTGTGTGGAAACCTGGGCCCAGGCATCCTCAGAGCTTATGGTGTTGCCTTTGATCCAGTAGGAACTGCAGCTGGAGGATGGGGTTGGAATCCAGACTTTGTTGAATGTCTTCCAAATAGGAAAAGTGAGAAAGAAAGGAAGGTCAATGTTTTGTGAAAGTTAATTCAAGCCTGGCTTTCTGTGGAAAACAGAGAATGTGGTAAAATGTGAGCAGTCCTTATTTTCCAAAGACAAATCTGTTCTTTTTTCACTAAAAACATATTATTGCCAAAACAAACCTTTTCTAAAAAAATTCAACTGATACTTTGGCATTCAAAGTACCCTGAATTATTTTTTTAGCTTTTATAAATTTTTCGGGAAAAAACAGTGGATTGCTTAAAAAAGGCTCAGACTTTGTGACATGAATTTATTCTTTTAAACATTTCCACCAGTGCATTTCTGTTTTGTTTCTCATTTTTTTGTTGCTTTACTAAGCTTTTTTCCATTAATTTCACGATGGTGCTAATATTGGATTAATCTCCTTCCATTGTGTAGAGAAATAAATTATAAAATCCTAAATTATGCAGTCAATGTTTACCAATAGCCAGAATAAATTTTCTTATATTCATTCATTCCAGAACATAGCAACAGCTCTGTCTTCCAATACAAGCTCAATCCATTGACCTCAGTGTCACTAGACCAAACACTTTGGAAGATACTGCTGCAGCAACACATTCTAATGTCAGATTAGGACAGTCTGACCTAAAACCCAGACATCTCTGGAAGATGGAAAAGAATTATTTGCAAAGTATGAGGACAGGTTACATAAACAGCTTGCTTTGGTCCACAGTATGGAGCCATCACACATTGTAAATACCTTTTTTTTCCTCATTCTTAGGTTACAAAAGATGAATTTTTGAACTACTATGCTGGAGTGAGTGCTTCTGTGGACAGCGATGCCTACTTCATTTTAATGATGAAGAAATCCTGGAAACTCTGACTCTCGCTTTCCTTTCCCCAGCTTCTCTGGGACCAGAACCTGCACAGCAGTTAAACACTGGTTCTTTTTTGTTGTTGAGGGTTGGATTTCCTCCCCCCCCCCCCCCCAGTTCCTGTCTGAGCAGCTTGGTCAGAGCTGTGTGACGTGATGACGCCAGCCAGTGACCTGTCGCTGGGCTCTGACATGCGGCCTCACGGCCCGACAGGTGGCGCCTAGAAGCCGGGGAGCGCGCGCCCTGCCGGCGCGGGGAGCTGGCGGGCGGCCGGTGCCACGGGGGGTCCCTGTCGATCGGCGGTTGTTTCGTGGCTCCATCGCTTGTTTTCACGTGTGTCTGTGCGTGAGATTTGTTTTGCCGGTGTCCCGTTAACACACAGGAGAGCTAATTAGGGAGGCATCATGAACACAGTAATAAGGAACTGTGTGACCCTAAGTCTCTCTTCACAGAGACGGTAAGTCTCCTTTACGTTACATTTCAGCTGGCTGTAAAGGCCAGCTCCAGAAACCCGCAACCAAAAAGCTAACTAGCTTGAGCCAAAACCATGCTGGCTAAAAACCCACTGCTGTTCCTCCCAGGGCCGCAGCACTGCGGTGTTGCTGTATAAATACCAGCCTTCAGGTCGATGCACATTTTTGCTAAAAGGGGCTGAGTTCCTGCCCTGCAGAAATACCCTGCCACAGCATCACCAGATCCCTTGCTGTGAGGAGGGATGGCTTCGTGGTCAGCTTGTGCCTGCCTAAAAACTTAACAGAATTGAGCTACATGTCCTTGCGGCACTGGTGGCTTTGCCGTCCCTTCACTGTTTATTTTATGACCCAGACTGCAGCATGCATCACGTGCATTTGACCATCCCTTCGTCCTGACAGAAACAGTTCCCCTGCGTCCCCATGCTTGGCTGGTCTTCTACTACCCCACTGACACACAGAGCATTTTTGTGTGTTCTATCAGCCTGCCTAATGAACGTGCACAAGAGGACAGGACGAGATTTGGTAAACAAACTAATAAATTCAGCAGGGGACAAGTATTGCCTTGGGAGGTAATTAACATTTTTCAGCATCATTACAATTAAGACTGTGACTCAGTGTTATGACTGACAAAAGACTTATTTCAGAGATTAGCATTTGTGTGCTGCTAGGAGATGTTTGCTTAGTGCAAACGAGCTGCACAACAAGGATGGGAGAGTGGCTCTTTAGTGCCATGATCGCAGAAAAGGTGGTAGACCCTGACGGTTACGTGCAGAGAGTGGAGCAGGCAGCACCAGGCACAGTGTCTTAAAGCAGCCATGTAGAAAACAGGGTCACCAAGCTCCTTTTGTGTGTGCGGCTGAATATGAGCACAGGAGGCAGAAAGTGAGGAGGAGGGAGGTTACACTGAAGTAAAGAAGGTGCATGGAGTGTATGAAAGCTGATTTATACTCCTGTGTGGATGTTGAGTCAGATGGGGATTCGTGAACAGCGGTGGGGAAACTGTCTTGTAGAATAAGGAAACAACTCAGTCCTGACCCAGTGAAGTACTGTCAAGACATAGCTGTGTCTATATCTTCACGTATGTACTACGCCTCTAGAGGCTGGCCATGGACCAGATGTGCTTGTGGTGCTTCTTGCTTTAGTGCCTTTTTGGATTTCTTTTTTTTTTTTCCAAAAGGAACTTGAAAGTTTTTTTATTTATATACACCCAACAAATTTATGTTGATGGCTATAAAATCACATACTATGCTCAGGGATACTGTTACTAAGTTTTCTCAAACATTGGTACTCAGCACCTGCAAAAATAGGGAGGAATTTTTCCAAAAGGTTTAGCTCCCAAAGTTCAGGACAACTGAAGGAGGATGCTAGCCTCTGCGCACTTCAGAGCAGCCTAATCCCCAAACAGAGTTGGCTCAGAGGAGGTTAGTGCTTGTGAAGCTTCAGCCTGATGGTGCTTGACTGAACACAGCTGTAATGACCCAACTGTTGGCACTGACTTGGTAGCATTTGGTTGTGCTTTGATGAACAGGTTTCACGGATGTTTTGGGGGACCAGTGTCTTTCAGAACCTTAATGCTAATCTTCAAACCCCTCGCTTTGGCTGTTATCGCCACCGCCCTCCTGTAAAGATACTTTTGAGGATAGTCTTCATTGTATGCCCAGGCATGCTCCTGGAACAAAGCAACCCCTGTGTTGGGTGTGAGTTAGCCTACATCCTCCACCAAATGCTACACTGGGATACTGGGATGAACATAATTAACAAAATGCTGATTTGTTTTACTTCAGTTGTGCATTTGTCAGCAATCAGCAGTGTATTAACGAAGTAACATGTCCAAGGTCACAGACCATTCAGGACTTCGCTGTGCTGTATGCATACATACATGCTTATGCTGTCACCAGACTGAGGGTTTTTTCCTTTGCTGGTGCTCATAGTGCAGACTTGTGGCTGCACCTGGGGCCTTGGGCAAAGCTCCTGGCTTGCCTGAGCAAGTATGAGCCAGTGGCAGGAGATGGCCTTCACCTGCCTGATTCCCAGAGATCTGTTTTCTGGGTAGCAAGGGGCAGATGTCAGTCAGAGTCAGGATGAACAAGGGCATGCCCAGTTCAAACCAGAGACTCGTAAGATGACATTGATGAAGGGAGGGTGATGCTTCTTGCTATCCTAAGTGCATTCAGGCCTCTGAGATACGTGGATTTATTTAGGATTTATTGTGCCTGAACCTAGGTAGAGCCCATGGAGTTAGCCTAAGAGAGCCAATGGGATCCTGGGGTGCATCAGGAGGAGTGTGGCCAGCAGGCCAAAGGAGGTGACCCTCCCCTTCTACTCTGCCCTGGTCAGGCCCCACCTGGAGTATTGTGTCCAGTTCTGGGCTCCCTGGGATAAAAAGGACAGGGATCTCCTGGAGAGAGTCCAAAGAAGGGCTACGAAGATGATAAAGGGCATGGAGCATCTTCCCTATGAGGAAAGGCTGAGTGAGCTGGGACTGTTCAGTCTTGAGAAGAGAAGACTAAGGGGGGACCTAATTAATGTTTATAAATATCTTAAGCATGGGATGCAGGGGGAATCAGCCAGCCCCTTTTCAGTGGTCTGTGGAGACAGGACAAGGGGCAATGGCCTCAAGTTGGAGCACAGGAAGTTCTGCACCAACATGGGGAAGAACTTTTACCCAGTGAGGGTGACGGAGCCTGGGACAGGCTGCCCAGGGAGATGGTGGAGTCTCCTTCTTTGGAGAGATTCAAGACCGGTCTGGACACCTCCCTGTGCAATATGAGCTAGGGAGCTGCTTTGGTTGGACCTGTGCAGGGGGTTGAACCCGATGATCTCTCGAGGTCCCTACCAGCCCGTATGATTCTAATTTCAGTTAGGGTAGAGTGACTCCTATCCTGATAGATGTATATTAAAAGACTGAATTAGAGCGGCATAAAAAGGTCATGCAAATACCCACATCCTTTAATACAATAGCAACATAACACCAAGGTTACATGTTAGCCAGTTAAATTATAAGACAGAAAATAGAATGAATGTTTAAACATTAGCAGCTATGCAAAAATATTAATACTACATAGGAAGAAAAAAATAATTATTTCAGAGTGATTAAGGAGAATAACATCAGGTTTCTACTACTTTTCCCATACTAAAGAGCAAACATCAGGTTTCTACTACTTTTCCAGTATTAAAGAGAAGTTACAACTTCCTTGGCAAACAGAGTATTTCATATGGGTACTTCCCGCTAAAATAGGGCAAAGAAATGTTTGTGATGTCTCTTTTAATCCTTAAAATTACATATATGAGTTCAAAATAAGCACAGCACATACTGTGTGGGATTTTTCTGATGCTCTTTTGCTTCCTCCTCCATTCCCTCTTTGCGACTGTGTTACTGGAAGAGGCTTTTCTTTCCAGCACGGTCTCTTTGTATCTACTTGCACTGTGTGAGTGAACACAGTCTGAGCATTGCCAGCAGCTCTTTTTAAAAAGAAATACGAGCATTATAAAGCAAATGAATGCCCAGGGCTTTAATCTTTTTCTACTGCATTAATCAATGTTCCATTTGGTGAGAAACAGCAATAAAACCCATTCTGCAAAATGTCATGGAATGACTTGAGCCAAATCCTCAGCCCCTCTGCACACAGGGACCATAAGGTTGTCCCATTTGAAGGTTTCCCTGGTGTTGGGTGGAGATGGAGAGGTGGAGTGCTGTCTTGGGAGTGCTGTTTTCTGCCAGCAGGCCACATCAAGTACAGCAACATCTCAGTGACTGTTACCAGTCAGAACAACTTTGAGCAGCTCCAAGGATTAGAGGGGGCTCTCCTCTGAGAACATGAACATGTTTCAGTAAAGGAGAATTTCAAGCAGCTAGAGGAACTGAAACTGCACAGTGAGGTGAACCCCAGTCCCAGAGTACAGCAAAACAGCTTGGATTTCCTATGGCCACACTGCTTGGTTATCATGTGGCTGTAGCAGCTTTATCTCCAAGCATGTGCTCTGCAATGTGCAGCATCCCACAGGACTGTGAAGTGGCTCAGCCATCACTGCATGGCAGCATAAGGGAAACTCCTTAGATCTAGGCACATAGTCAAGAGAAAGGCAAATGGGAAGGGACAAGATGGCCTCCTCTGTAATAATGTTTTAAAAAAACAATCTATCTCCAGGCACTTTAAAAGGTACTTAAAAAAATATAGGTCTATCTGATCAGTGGCATGATCCGTGACACTCCATATATCTTCCTAAGTCAGATGGTTCAGGAGAACATTGCCTGGCCAAATTCAAAGTATTCTTATGCAATCACAGCCATTGGGAGTAATGTTAGTAAACAAACATGGTCAGGTTAGCCCTTCTGTCCTGGAAAGTACTTACATACTGCACTAATGTTTGCACAAGAGCTGCAGAGAAAGACAGATTTATGCATTTTGTATCCCCAAATCACTTTACAGAAAGAGATATGTCTTAGCTTTCTATTGCATTTGATTTGTTTTCTTAGATAAACATTGCTACTACATGAAATAATGAAGATAATAAATATCTAGCACTAGCAGAAGTACCTGTGGATCATAAATTTGGCTCTGGGGCACATCTTTACCAAGAGCAAAAAGTAGTGGCATGTGGGGTTTTGTTTTAATCTGTCTCAAAAAAACCCAAACAAACCACAAACATTTCCAAACCAAACCAAAACCCCAAAACTCCAAACAAAAAAACAACCTGCCAAAACAACCAGCCAAAAAAAACCCCCAAACAAACCCCCAAAAGCAGTCTGATAAAACGTGTTTCTGAAGGGAGTCCATGTGCCCTTTACTTAGGGGCTCAGCAAACTCCCTTCATGGAGACCAAGCTCCTGAATCCCCAGGCAACTAATGCTTGATAGCCACTCTCATTTACAGGCATTTTTCAGACTTGCGGACTTGCACTGACTGCAGAGGAGTTACTTGTGACCTACCACTGTTTAAGAGACTGGATTCTATTTAACTCAAATTTGTTGCCATATTTCTTACTTAGGCATTAATAAGGGCTTAACTCTGCAGCCAAGAGGTTAACAGAAGAGTTCATTAACTTTTGCAAGACATGCTGTGATCTTCAGCTAGGACTGCAGTGTCATTGCTCTGGATTAATCAGATCTGAAGATTAGAGTCAGGTTAAATTAAATTTCATTTCTGTGGTGGTGGAGATTGTTACTGGCATACTGAGAGCTGAAGTTGGGCCACTTATCACTGAAACATGGGAGAGACCACTTCCTTGCAGGTAGTGCGTTGCACTGCGTGCAAGGGTGCATTGCAGGGGTGGGAGCTCACAGGATACAGGGAAACAAAACAGAAAGCTTCGGTGTCTGGCTTGTGCCTGAGAAAAACCCAGTACGGTCTCATTCCTGTAAGGTTTACTGAACTCTGTAAAAGCTAGACATTGTGACATAGGCTTCCTCATGGTTTGGTGACCTCATTTCACTGGCAGACATCATCTGGGATACAGTGTCACCAGTTAGGGGCTCTGGTCGGGTGTGGCCAGAGGGATCATGGGGAGGAGCAGAGGAAAGGTCAAAACCATCATCGTAAAGGGGCACCGCAGTGCTGTGGCACACCTCATAAGTGCTGCAGCCACAGCTTCCTTCGGTGACCGTAAACTGGCTGGTGCCCAGGAGTCTGTGCAGAGCATCAGCTGGCCAGATTCCTCCGTAAGTCACAGACACATTTAGGTTGCTGCTGTCTGCCATCGGAGGAATCATCCTCAGGTCAGACCCACTCCTGAATTTTTCTGGATAGATTGTCTCCGGAGCAGTTGGCGGCTGGAGGAAGTTGTCCAGTTCAGCTCTTGACTGAATGCCATCCACCTTATGGATATGTACGTAACCAAAACTCTCGGGGTTAAAGCTTATGTCAAAATTCTGTGTGGCAAAGAGAACAGCATGGTCAATTAACAGTGGGAATTAGCTTAAGAGTAAAGGTACTTTGATAATTTATTTCACTGTAGAAGGATATTTATTTCTTTAACTCTGAAAGTAAGCCTGAGCAAGTTCAACAACAAGGTAGCAGACAATAGATTATCACATGGTTTAAAACCCTCCCCCTACTAATCTGAATCTATCCCATGGCCTCTGGCTGACAGTGCCACTGAGGAGCGCTTTGCGCTCTGTGCAGTGTGGTGGAAACATGTTTCAGGGACTTTTCTGAACCGTGTAGCTATTGCAGGCCTGCCATTTCGCAGGGATGAGTGTGCCAACCCAGATGGTTCCTTTCAGTTTTACCTCCTAATTTAGCACTGAGGGAAGTAAAAGCTTACCACGACTTCCTGAAACACATTAGGACATGCACTGGGGAGTACTGGGGGTGGAAGAATCACCTTAGACCTCTTATTAAACTAAGCACATGCTAATAATGTACCAACTGGAGAGAACAGTGGTAATTAGATTCTTAGTGAAAAAACATGCTAAACAAATAGCTTTAAGGCAATGAGTTAATCCCACACTTTACCACTTGTAACATTTGCCCATCTGGCTTTTATCTGTCAGAGAAGTTTATGTACTGTGTGGTGTATGAGCAATTCTGCTGGCCATGTAAGGGTACATGAGTGTCACTAGGGATGTTTATGAAGGGTCTATCCAGCTCCATAGTCACAGAATCACTGAAATGTCTCTTTTGGAAAGGACCTGTGGAGTCCAACTGGTCTGACCTTCTGCCAGGAGAAAGACCTGGATTGGGTTATCCAGAGCCCTATCAAGCCAAGCCTTGAACACTTACAGCTAAGGACAATCTACCTCTTCACCAGGCAACTTACATGATGTCTAGTTGTTCTCACAGAGAAAGATTTTTTCCTTATATCCAGATGAAGTTTCCCTTGAAGCAACATGTGCCTGTTACCTTTGGTCCTGTCACCATGCAGCCTTGCAGTGAGAACACCTCCACCATCTCCCTATCTACACCTCAGGTGTTGGAAGGTTGTGGTTAGTAGTTCCCACCCCAAGCTTCCTCTTTCCTATAAACAAATTTAATTCCTTCAACCTTTCTTCATATATCAAGTTTTGCAGCCTTCTGTACTTAACCTCTCACAAGTCAAAGCTCAAGCACTAGTGGATTTGTCTGTTATTTCCATACCCTTGACTAGCAACTCTTCAGTGAAATGTAAAAGTAATTTCTGAAATAGATCCCAGTTCGTGCATCAAATGCATGTAATATCTCTCATGAGTGTTAGTTTTGTTCCTTAGAGTCTATACTCAGATGAAAACAACAGTGGAAGTACATACATTTTTTGGCTTCCTGCATAGTTGCTCCAGCGTTTTTTATGATCAGGGAGGTTTGGCCACACAGCAGGTTTGATTCTGAAACAGCAACAGTAGACAAAAAGGGGTTAAACATCAGGGAAAGAGGGACATTTTGAGAATCAGAGATTCATATTGTGCATCATTTCTGCTAATTCTCACAAAGCCTTAGTGCTGGCTTGCGTTTCTCAGAATCACAACAGAGAAGTCTCAGACTAAAACAATGACAGAAGAGGAGTGTTAAAGGTCACTGAATAGTCATTGTTCTTTTGAGTGCATAAATTGTAACAGTTAAAGGAAGACTGAATACTGGAAAAGCAGCACATCATGCTGGCAAAGATTTGCATCTAGCTATGTTAACAGGGTTTTGCACAGTGAAACCAATTTCTGCAAGTGAAAAAAGATGCTGTGGTTAAAGTGCAAATTTGCTGATATTTGCCTCTGCATGTTTACATAAGTCAAACTACCTCATCATGTGCCACTCCTCAGCCAACTATCTTTACTTCAGATGGTAGCCTTGTCCCACACATCTGATGTCTACTGCCTTGATTAGCAAAGTTCTCATATTGTGCTGCTGGAAACCCTCAGCTATGACGCCTCTGGAGAATATTGCCCTACTGACACTGAATGTTACCATGATATAAATATAACAGTAGATGTATACAAATATATATATCTAGTTTTATGTATGTGTCTGTATATGTGATAATATGTACACACGTGTATAAACCCCTCTTTTTGAAAGGGAAATCTCTGGATTCAAAAAGTCTCACCATCTAGAAACCTTTTTTAGAGCAG
Source organism: Hypotaenidia okinawae (assembly GCA_027925045.1). Classification (NCBI taxonomy): domain Eukaryota; kingdom Metazoa; phylum Chordata; class Aves; order Gruiformes; family Rallidae; genus Hypotaenidia; species Hypotaenidia okinawae. Next base: position 16,535,626 of record BSDF01000005.1, on the reverse strand, counting down.
TTTAATGTAAGCAGAACTTCTCACAAAGTTAGAGAACTGCAAGTGCTAAAAGTCTCAAGCCACCGCTACACTTGCCAATAAGAGAGCACCAGGGAACATTCCCTGGCAGATAACTCCAGTGTCTAAAATGTTTAATTATTAAGATTGTTCATGGCATGGTTTGATTGAGGCCAATTAGCAGCAACTCCCACAGCCCAAGTGTTGTCCTCAAGAAGCAGCTTTCATGCAGCCTCTTTCTGGATACCAGTGGATCTGAATGTCATGGACATACTGCTTTGAATGCCATCAATGAGCCCTGGGCTTTCTGCTTTACAAGGAGTTCATCTCCTATGGTTAAACTTGGGACTTTTTAACTTCAGATTCTGGTTGCATCAGAATACCTACATATCTATTCATTTTCTTAAATTTGTTACCCATTCTATATTTGCATACATAGCCACATATTTTAAGAATATATTTACAGCTATTTATCTACTGCTGTGTAGCCAATAAATTAAGGCAAAGGACTGTGTGTAATTGATGTATTTCCAGTCTCGCTTCTGCCACGACTGCTTTGGTGGGGATGTAGAGACTGGTTTTGCCATACGGCTGCCTGGATGTGGATCAAGCTGGGCTGGTGGCTGACTTCATCAAGCCCTAATTGCAGAGAGCTCTGCACTCGTGCTTCTGAAAGCAATGCAGTACGAACACCCTGCTGACTCAGCCCATGAAAGGGAAAGAGACAATCTCCCCAGCACACCATTTCCACACCTCTTCAAGCATTACTAAAGCCCACAGGTTGCTTTCTTTTCTGGATCTTGCTTTTGAGTCAAATTTGCTTCCAGTGAGACACTGGCTTTATAACATTTCATGGTGACTTCAGCTCCCCAAAGGCCCCAAGTGTTTAGAGCCCAACTAAAGTCTGCTCAGAGTGGCAGGTCATCTTCTGCCTGCTAACAGCATCTCTTCTATTTTTCTCTTCTACTCCTTGCTTGCCTTCTGGGTGATACAGAGGTCCAGAGATGGCAGGAGAATAGTTCACAAGTAAAACACGGGAAAAAGTCACACTGTCAGAACAAGATTGGCTTCTACCAGTTTTTCTTGTACAAAGAGATTTAGATTACCTGTTTTCCCAAAAAGTTACAGTCAGGACAATCATGACAACAAGCAGCATGAATCCCAGGGCAGAGAGTATAACCACGACCACGCTGCTAACTAAAGAAGAACAAAGAACATCAGCCAATGCATGCAAATGTCTCACTGTTAAGCCACTTGCCTATCATTGGACTGGTGCAGTGGTACATTTCTGCTACCTCCCTGAAGGAGGAAAACAGGAGGCTAACATGGCATCAGCATTTGACTGAGCAACAGGCTGGGTTCTGAGGTTGGATGAAAGCAGCTTGAAGACTGCTATGGCCTCCAGCACATTGAAGCCACTGCTCACATGCAATACCAAGGTGCCCCTGTGGTCTGAAGGGACCCGAAGGGCCCAAGGACTAAAGGGATTATTCATATTTACCAGTGAAATTATGAGATGTTATCCCATATTGTATTTGTGATTAAACTGCTGTGTTCACACATAAATATGGGGCCCTGAAATGGATGGTGTTTCACCGCTCTTTCTGCCTCACCTAAAATGCTTATTGCAAGCTGCTGCTTCTCCCTGCATGGCAGAAAGCAGCAGGCAAGAGTGAGTCAGCCTTCACCTCCCTTTGCAACCTCCTCATGCCCTTACAGTAGCACTTTTCACCCTTGAGTGAGATTTAACTTCATGTAGAGACCCAGCCCCAAAGCAGAGCAGTACAGCCACTTTCTGGGTCATCTGCTCTGGGGTGCCCAGTGCCTGTAAGGGCTGACCCTGTTGTGGCCACAGGCTCTTCCCCTCCCCGTGCTCTCATCCCTGCTGCCCAACAGGGCTGGCCAGGGAGCTGAGGACCCCAGCTCTGCTTCCTTCCAGGTAGACCAAAGTGGTTTCTGCCCTTACACTTCTCTGTGGAGTGCTGCTCCCTTGCGGTCCTGAAGCTCTTGGAAGTGCTCCATTCACTCCATATGCCCTTAAAATAATCTCCATTGGGCTGCGAACGTACTTTCACCTCATATGATGCATCATTTTCAAGGTTTTTCCCCAGTAATTTTACCTGGAGGTATGGTGACTCTATTGTCTAAACACACACAGAAAAAAATCCAATTATTTCTCAAGAAGGCACAAGAAAAGTATCTTTGAGTTTTGGCAAAATGTGTGGCTCCAGGTGTCTCCCTGCAGTGTGGTACTGTTTGCTCTGTGTCTTTGGTTAATATACAGGTGGCTCTCATGGCATCAGTCTAGTTTAACAGCAAGGTAGTCCAGAAAGTATTGAGAAGAGAGACTAATGCTGGGTAAAAGCTTTTTGGAAAACAGCTGGAAGTGTTATGTTGCTTTGCTACTGCTGACAGTGTGGTAGGAAATATATGTTTCCCTGGGAAGTCTCAGAAGGGAGAGGAGAAAAAAATACATTTGTGCAGCATAAAAAGACAACTTCAGAAAGAACAGCAACAGGAAAGAAGCTGAAATCCCACAGTGCAACTCTGGTGATCTTCATTTCATTGTATTTTGTTGCCTGAATATTTTTCATTTTCTAGTTAGAGTTCTTCTGTGTTGCTTCTGTAAAAAAACCCAGGTGTAATCCATGCTTTCAGACACCCCCTGTCTGGTTTAGTGTTTGCTCTGTGAGAGGGGACACAGAGGTCCCAGCCTCCAGGCAGCTCTAAGCAGACCTAGTTCACAGGTGGCTGTGGATCGAAGCATGGTCTGATGGTGGGAGAGCTGCAGGGCTGCACTTGAAGCCTGGAGAGGCTAAATAAACTAATTGCTAAATAAGAGAACGGGTCATACAATTTACTGACTGATGATCACAGAAAGTAAGAACAAAGCCATCACAGCAAAGAGCAAGCGATCCAAAGCTGGTATGTTACATTCTGGCTTCTCTCCCTGCTGCGAAGCCCTAATGAATGAAACCTTGCTAGCCCGAGGAGGGTCTAAACATGCTGTAGGTCTGGAATTGTTTTGACTAGTGAAATTTCCAAATGCCAAGTATCAGACCTTTCAAATTTTCAGCTATAGAACTGTAGAAATGTAGATTTGAGGGGTTTTACATGATACTGTTGTTTCTGATAATGACTAGTTTTAGAAATTAGTAAGCTCACCAACACGTCATCACTTACCTTCCAAGTACCTTTGTGCTGCCGATAGGCTATTTGATGTATTAATTTGTCCTTTAAGTATTTCTTCAATGAATGAGGTGTACTATAATGAATAAGGTATTCGTTTGCCTCCTTTTGGTACGTGATGTTTATATCAAATGGTACTTCCGGCTTAACTGCAAATAATAGCAAACCAGGATATAGCAGGAGTAATGTTATTACAAAATAAACAGGTTTGAAAATTTGTTAAAAAAAGAGTTCCATGTCAGGTTACATCCCCTGCAGGTTTATCTGCCTTGAGTGAGGGTTTGCCTGAGCTGTGAGACCCTCAGGCTAAGCCCCAGGTCGTCCTTAAACCTTGGTCCTGAGAGGGGCTTGGTTTTGACCTGCTGGAGCTGCAGTGTGACCACCAGAGACATGGCGCTTCTTAGGGATTTGATATTTAGTCTTGGAAAGCAATTCCTAAGCATGCGCACTCCTGTGGAAGCAAGGCTCTGAGATTGAGACCTCATGGCAAAACCCATTGCTGCTCTGGGAGGAAGACAATGGGGAGCAAACTAGGTACAGGTAAAACTGCTGGTGTCCATCAGGTCAGTGGGACAGAGTAAAGGACAAAGTACAGTAGATATAGCTGAGGGAGCTGTGGGAGCTGTGGTGCTAGGTCCTTGCTATGAACCTAACCCTGACCTGGCCTGCAGAAGACTGTGTCATGACCATCAAAGCATGTACATCAAGTCCAAAACGCAGCCCTCGGGAGTCTCTCCAAGCTGTGCTTCAGCTGGATGTGCCTGAGATATGCAGGGACCTGTATCTGTGCCACTGAAACTTCCTGAATATGCCATGTATAGTATATTGGCTCTCACAGCAACAGAGACCCCCTCATCTCCTCTCAGAAAAATTCACATAGCCAGAAAGTGCGCCCACTCCTTCCGCAGCCCCTGAATACTTAATCCTTCCATGCAGAACACACTGTTTCAAGAGGAGAGACCACAGATATGGTCCAGGCTGGCCCATAAACTGAGAGGTACTGCAGGGTACTGCGAGGTGCAACTGTTGGACTAAGGCATAAACATTTCATAAGACAGGGATGTTGCAGTTCCTATTGCCAAAGGAAGGCAAAGCAATGTAGCATCAGAATAGAACAGAGCTACCCTACATGGACTTATCCGCACCCCTTAAATGAGACCAGCTCCCAGAAGGGGTGAATCCTAAGGAGCACCTTTTCCCATGAATTCCCTTTTTCTTGGCTTAGGCAGGTCCCCAGTGTAGCTTTGACAAGGTCATTCATGGGAGTGTCAGTACCTCTCCTGTGCTGCAGGATAACTAATTCAGACAGCAGGCTCCACCAAGAAGCAAGGTATGAAAAAGTGAGGTCATGCAACCTTGTGGTCCCCGTGTTACCAAGCTCACCCTAGATTTGGGGTGGTCAGTCCAGAAATTGTGCCATCACTACTAAGAGATGAACAAAATGTCCCTGGTTGACAGTTCACACTAAAGAACTGCCACTTTGCCCATGGTGGGATTCAGTCTGTGTCTAGGTTGGGGGAGAGCATTACTATAAACCAGAATCCAGCGTCACATTTTGAATGGGGATTAATTAATTTTGGTTTCAAAGAAAGGAGAACAGCACATTCTGCCAACACCCCCTTCCAGGCTACATGACCTCCTAAGACACTATTTTGTACTGCCTCATGACACCCAGGTTGACACTCAGGGTTTCTACTTTTTTTCCCCAGTAACCCCTATATTTTAAGAATGTCCAAAATGTTGTGTCTTACCAATGTCAGTTACAACCAGACTCCTGCAGACCCTTTTCTTCATCTCAGAGCCCATACAAATGTCTTTGTTTGAGAGTATGTCAGTGAATTGTAAGAAATACACATCTTCCTGTTTCTCCATATCAAAGCACACATAACTTCTGTCTTCCTTAGTACTGTTGATCAAAGTTACACAATGTTAATTTCTTATCTGTCTTACAATAACACAGCAAGGGATAAATTGTTGCTTATTTCACATTAACTGAAGTGAGACACCATGTGCAATAAGAATGCAAATAACGAATTTGAAAGATTGATAGTGGGTTTGGAGCACAACAATCAAATGGTAAGAGTCCTGGACCTCTCCAAGAAAAAAATATAATTATTAATTTGGAGATGTCTGTGTACCTTTATGTATTTTATCTTTAAAAGTTACCTTACTGCTGCCATTTTTAAATATAGGGCAATATGCTTGGATGGTTGCTGAAGATAAAATTTCTTATTGACTGAAGTGGCAGCAAATACAGAGACAACCATCAGGCCCAGAAGGACTCATATGGCGCAGCTGCAGTGCTGGAAATATATCTGTGTGATCCTCCTTCTGTGTGAATTTTGTGTTTGAGGACTGTCATAAAATTTCAGCCAAAATCCAGAAGAAAGCCCATGAAAACAGAAAAATTCTAATGAACCAGGTGAAAAAAAATTAAGTAGTGATTATAATAGCAAGATTTAAAAAATGCACTTCTTTTGCTGGCTGCCACAGAACTTTCAGTTTCAGGAAAAACAGGTGAAGGTAAAAGCAGAACTATGCTAAAACAAAATCTGGGCTTATGTAGCTAGGTGCATTAGTTTTAAAAAAAAAAGATGGGAGAGTTTCAAGGCTTTGAAGAGAACTGGAGATGTCTGATGTTGGGCAACTGTTGTTTTTTTGTAAACTCCTAGCGTACTTCTTGCATGTCTGCATGTGTGAAGACAGTTCCTTATTTTTTTTTCTCTTGACCTAGAAAAAGGCAATTTCCCTGCAGTGGAAAATCAGTCTTCTTGCCAAAGAATTTTCTGTGGAAAGGATCTGACTCTTCAAAAACATTTTTACTTTTCACTTGATAAAAGCTAGGTTTCATTTCCTTAAAATAACATCTAGTTTAAAGGAAAAATGTTCTCAGTTCATGCTAGCTACATTCATAATTCTAGGTGTTCCAGAGCAACAGAGGCAAGGTAAGGACTATTGGAGATGTTACAATGCCCTTTACAGACACTTCAAGCTGATTTTTCTCTTATTAGGGAATTATGTTCTGTTTCAATAAACCTTTTTCCGTGCTCATTATAGAATTCAAACTTGGTAAAACACTTTGAAATACAGTCTTGTCTAGCTTTGCTGCTCCTGTTTCCCAGCATATGACAACATGACTCAATGCTGCTTAGCATTTCACTTCCCTCAAGTTTACCAAACGACGGACTGACAGCACTTACCACAGGGCCAGGGTATAGTTAGTGTTGTGAGGAGGCAGCTCCGTAAAATTGCAGGTCAGGCTGCTGTAGGAATCCTTAAATTCCAGCTGGCTGAAGCAGTCGATGTCAAAATTGTCTGGTTCATCATCACCAAAAGTCCCTAAGGAGAGATTTGCAGGGTGTTACTGAAGCAGACCCATGATTCTATTTGATATGTAGCTCCATCGTATAGGAGGTTGTTTCTTTACACGGTTGCCTGAAACAAAGAGGATCGATGGACCTGTTTTGTAAGAAGCAAAGAAAGCTTGTTCAAAATGAAATTAGAAGCCACTTGTACCTTTCAAGGTTGCTCTCCCCACATGCCAGTGAAGTCCACCCACTTACCATGCACAAAGGAACATTTTGCATCATCAGTCTGTGAACTATAAAAAGACATAGTTTTGGAGATGATCTGTCACAATAAACACCCAATGTCTGTTCTTTGCTATTCATCATGGGCAAAGAGAGGCACTGATGTCAACCTGGAAACCTCTGAAAAAGTCCCAATGCCAAGTGCAAAATGGAGAAAATATGTTGTCCTCTCTGCAGTCTGATTCCTCCAAAGATTGAGCCAGGGACAGGGGAAATCTCATGTTAAAAAGTATGAGTTATCTTTATACCAAGATAAAAGCGACACCTACTCCTTCTGAAAACTGTCTCTGAACTTTCTCAAACAGATTTTCCTTGGGTATGTGAAAGAGTGCGAGACATCTTTATGATGCCTGTTGAAAAGCAGAATACTAAAGGCAAGGATCAAAACAGTCTTAAAAATAAGTGTAACTGAAACATACATAGGAGGATATACTCCACATGGTTACTGCCAGAGTTGCCTGGAGTTGATGGTCAAGGCTAACATCAGCTCAAGAGAGAACACTGGTTTCAGTGTGGGAATTTCTTCTCAGGACAGCCTGAAAGTACATCATAAGCCTTGTAGCTCTGAAATGGGAGCCCCACAACCAAAGCTGCATGCGTGGCGGTTGCCATTGCTACACCTGCTTCACGACAGCTGCGTTGCAGGCGACCAAGAGAGCCTGTATTTCTGACCCTGCCCTGCCCCTGCTCACGCTGGCCTGTCACCAGGTTCCCAAGAAGACTGGAAAATGATGAGTGGTTTAAGGAAAGCCAGAAATTTTTGGTGTCATGAGGCGATTAAGCCCCATTTTCATTGTATGACCAAATTTTCTGAAATGTCACAAATTTCATCTCAGGAGGTAAAGCTCAGATGTTCTGCCAGAATGCATGGCTTCCTGCAAATTTGCTTTGATGACTAATAAAACAATTACGATTTGACTAAGAACATGTGTGTCAAGTCCTACACTTGGCAGGTATGAGGTCAGTGAAGCAAAAACTGATGTTTCTGAGAGGAGTCCTCGCCAGTGGAAACTGCTGGTTCAGCCTCATTTTGTGAAATCTCACCCACTGTAGCCAAGAGGAGAGGGAAAGTGTTACTGCCATGATCCTTGGGGCAGGAATGCCTCAGTCTCCTTCTGGTGGTTAGGGGTGGGTGATGATACACAACCCTTTTCCCCATGTCCAGGGACTTTTCCCAATCCCTTGCTTGGTCCTCCCCTAATCACTTATCAGATGTATCCTCACTATGTGGGACACCTGCTGCAGCAAGAACAAAACCTTGGCTCTGGGAATATCAGTGACTCCCACAAACACTGTGGGGAGATGCCTACGGAAACATTTCCAGTGGAAAACCCCTCCCAGAGAAAGTGATGGTCATCACTTGTGAGGGTGATGCAGCACTGGGACAGGCTGTCAGGCTGTGGAGGATCCTCTGAAGAGATTCAAAAGCTGCCTGGACACAATCCTGTGCAACCCGCTGTAGGTGTCCTACTTTGGACAAGAGATTTGGTTAGAAGATCTCCAGAGGTCCTTTCCAACCCCCACCATTAAAAATGAAATTAAAAAAATCTCATCTGTCACTCAGGTGAACTGGATCATTGTGGAATGGCCAGCTACTTGGATACCGTGATTCATACTCCTGCCACTGATGTCCTATGATCCGTAGCAAATACTGACAGCATATAGACCCAGACCTTGTCCAGCATGAGAGCACATCTGAAGATTCAAAATGGTAATGGTTTGACAGCCAGAAGAAAGCAGGGAGAGTTTTTTGATTGCTTTAAAATGTAAATAAAGATCATCATCCCACAGGGTCACTAGAAACAGTTCTTCCTGACCATGGAGTTGAGGTGCATGTGGAGTTGGGTTTTGAGTACGAATTTCAGAAGGCAGTCAGGCATGCAGAGAAAAGTGCAAAAGCAGTGTGAGCAGGGACCAAGAAGGGGGCTGCAGTCATCAGCAACTGTGGTGACCAGCAGAAGGGATGGTAGCATCTGATGTTGCCCAGATCCAGAACCCAGAGGCAGATCTGTTTCCCAAGTTAAGATTTAGCAGTCCTTTGCCACCATGAGCAGCCAGTGCTAAGAAGCCATTACTGTTCTTCCCTTCTCACTGCAGCTCTGGTGGGGCCCGTCCAAAGGGGAGCTCAGCTCTCCTTGAGGGACAACGAAATGCAGTGTTTTCCACCAGCACCACTGCTTTGGTGGGGTGTAACCTGCAAAGCACAGACATGGAGAAAGCAGGTGCTGTAAAAAGCCACTCTGACCATTGCAGACGTAGTTTTAGTTTCACAAGAGACGAGAGTCTTGTCTGACACAGGCCTGAGCCCTCTGGGCAGACATAAATGTGCAGAAATGCATTTTACATGAAGTTACGTAATTGTGGGTAGAAGCGTGCGCATATCGATACACATGTAGTCAAAGTTCAGGGATAACAAGTAAACTGAAGTGAAGGTGCATGAAATGGAAAAAAAAGCCCGTATTTTTTATAGATAGATAAATTCAAAGATCACGTGCACGGATATTTCACATTTTATGTATAAGACTGCTTGCAACCACCAGAAAAACGGCTTATTTATAGCCATTGCTACCTCAGGACAACATTAACACTTTTGAATTAAGATGACTAATCTTCCTTTATAGAAGAACAAGACACTGCTGGGTGTTCTCTGTGTATGCAAATGATGTACACCAGAATTTGCATAAAGACACAAAACTGGTAATCCTTATATTGACAAATGGCACATCAGCAAATATATTTTAGCCATCCACTACTGCTTTGCTGAAAAGTGACAGAAATCTTAATACATTCTCTATCAGACTGACTGCAACACCAAAAGAAAGAAAAAAGGTTTTGTCTGGTGATTCAAATAGCTATTTAATGTTTAACCAATGCAGTGCACACCTTTGGTGCCACAATGGAAGGAAAACTGACTTTGCCTCTTCGACACTGAACTTGTCCATTGTGATTATGTAGTTCCTTATTCATGGAAATACATCCTAACCATAGAATATATGATAATTAAACCTCATGAATGGTGTTAAGGAAGCAATCTAAAAGGCTTTTTACTGGTATGGTTCCTCCATGGGCTGACAGTAATTTTTTGTCTGACATAAATATGCATGTAGCCTCAGTTACACTACTTCCCTTCCCTAAACCTCAGAACCGCCGCGCACGAATTTGTTTGCTACATAAATGGTTTTGATGACTCCAATATGACTCACACTGCTAAGGGCTCTTTAAATAATTAAAAGTTTATGAGATTATAATTTTTTGCTTGAAAAGCCCAGACCAGGCAGAGCCCTCAGCCTGGCTCTACTTGAGTCAGGGCAGAACTTAAAATGGGATGATTTTGGTGGGATAAAAACTGTTCTCATAGCTACAGCCATGTCAGGTCCTTCACAGAAACTGTTATTTCTTGTGTTTGAACAACACCCAGCAGGACGATTCAGATCACACCAAGAATCTCATGAGCCTTTACCAAGAGAAAAGTGTTAGCAGAAGCTATGCATGTGCTTCAGATTTAAGTTCTGAAGCCACCAGGGCTAAAATAGCTGCATGGAACCAGGGGCATTGCTAAGCACCTGCAGAATCAGTGACTGAATTTCCGAAGTCGATGTGACTGTCTTCATGGACAGAATGATGCAAAATCTCTAGTGCTAATCTGATTCAGAAACTCATTTTAATCACAGCAGTTTTGATGTGGATTGGAAAAAACATACAAATCTGGCTAGGAGGACCACTAAAGCCAGCTGCCCTGCCCATGAGACCCCCCACAGCCTGCTGTCTTCTGCTCCATCTGACCATGCCTTCCTGTGCCTCCATGACTGCCCCTTCTTAGTTCTTCTTTGGGGATCTCTACCACCTCTACCAGGTTTGGGGACAGTGCTGAAGGCAGTCTGCCGCTCAGAAAAGAGGAGGAGATGAAAGCAAGTGTTGTGATGAGTTTTTCCCTCCTTTGCTCATAAGAACAGGTGAGCTCATGACTGCATCACCTGGCAGCACTTTGCCAGGAGGCAGGGCAAGTTGGAAAAGCAAAGATTGAAATTCAAACATCCATCACCATTTTAAGCCGGATTGTTTAATTTGTTGGCCAAACCCATGAGATTCATAAAGAAATTATAAAAGCTGCTAATTGCTCAGTGGGGATTTTTTGAATATGTTTGTCTTTAATTCTAAGTAAACAATGTTTTACTGGAATTTAGTGACAAAACAAGGAACGGTCTGGTCAAATCTGCTTTTGGGAAGCCCTGAAGATTTCAGTGACATGAGTAATAAATTACTAGCACTGACCTTCCTCCACTGTAGCTGCTTGCCAAAGCTGGCTCTAAACAGCTGCAGATTGTATAAATAAAATGCAGATAGAGAAAGTAAGGTTCTTAGATGCAGTTCTGAGCCACTCTGTTATTGTCTGACTTTAAAACCTTGTCATGCATATACTAGCTGTGTATATATGTATGTATGTGCCTAAGTGTACACACTTATATGTTATAATAAATGGCACATGGGAAAACAAGATTCAGCATCTGTGATTCTGCAAAGGAATACAGCCATTATCTTCCTAAAACCCAAAAACTATTTTGCTTCCAAACAATGAAGTTCCAAAGCTACCAGTGACTGAGTGAATGCCCATGTCCTTCAGGCACAATATAACAAGTTCTGCCACTGCTGTTAGTTCAGTATTAGACAAGTGAGAGTTTAGCAGATCTGGCACTGAATCTGTAAATCCAGTTTTCCTGCTCCCTTTTGAGAATAGGTACAGCAGACTGAAACAGAGGTTTTATAGCTGTCCTTCATGTTTTGCTTTTTGATTTTGATGCTGCTAAATAATTTTTGCTTCTCCCAATAAGATAATTAAATATGCAATGAGTCTAAATTTAAACTGTTGAATTAATTGATAATTATTTGCAGAGTAAGGGATGAATGCTCTTGATGATGGGCTGCGAGAAACCCCTACTTGAGTTGTTACTTCAGCCATGCTAAAAGTGAGACTGTAACTATCACCCAGATATACCTGATGCAGTTGCTTAAAGAAAAAGAGAAGTTTGCCTTGTAAAGTGGAAAACAATTCAGACCAAATTTGAGGTGCACTGAAAGATTTTCTTTGCAGGAAACTTCGAAGAGCAAGAGAACCTTGCCCCTCTCAGATGGTGGCTCAGGGTGACCATGAACTGCAGAAGAACGAAGTGGTTCCCTGCTGCCAGGCATAACTCCTCACTTGAACACTAGGTACAAGAAGAGAGGATTAGCAGGTCTGATCTTGCATGCCCTCAGCCAACAGCTATGATCTCCCTTATTTCCTATGAATTGGGATGTTACAAGGACATCAGGCTTGGGATTTAAATTAAATAGGTATCTTCCACCTCCACATCTGCCTCAGGTACTGGCACTGAAAGAAAGAGACTGGAGACTAAAACACTAACACATTTAACATAGCAGCTGCATTTTGAGCTTTCAACTCAGTTTTTTCAAGATCATACTCAAGTGGAAAGATGAAGATGAAATGACTCACCATCACCATCTGCTGAGGTGCAACCACTTTCCCCAAAAGTGGTTTGAAGAAACAAGACGAAAATGCTCAGTACTGTACTTGTCTGTGTCATCCTGAGCACACTGCATGTGTGCAGTACATGTGTGTGTGAAGCCTGCCCTCGCTCACTTTATACTAGACGCAGAACAAACCCACTGCCTGATAGACTGCAAGCAAGGGGAAATGTAAACATACCGACAAGGATGACTAGTGGCAGAGAGCAGGAAGCCAGCATGAAGATATTTGCAGAGCTTTTACTTTGAAACATGCTTCCCACTTCAAAACTAAGGACCTTCTGGATCAGGCCCGTTGACTCAGTGGGCCAAATCTGCTCAAGTCCAGTGGGCTGGTAGCATATTTTGTGGTCCTGGCTTAGCTAGTGGAATTTTTGCTTCTGATTTCCCTGAACGCATGGTTTAGTCCTCTCATCCACCTTCCACTCGATGAAGATACCCAGGTCCAAGGGAGAAAAATCTTCTAGCTATGAAACACTGTGTTACCTATTGCTGTTACTTATTGCTCAAGTATTGGCATCAAAAGAAGGGTGGTCAGCATGTTTAGGGAGTTGATTGCCCTCCTCTGCTCCTTTCTGGTGAGAACTCACCTAGAGTACCGCATCCAGCTCTGGGGTCCCCAACATAAGAAGGATATGGAGCTGCTGGATCAAGTCCAGAGGAGGGCCACAAAGATGATCAGAGGGACAGAGAAAATAAAGTGAAACTGATGTAAAAGTTCACAACAAAATGTCTCAAGATTAAAAAGATTCAGAAGGCTGGTGTACCTCTGCTTTGAAGACAAGCTGAGAGATTGGACTTAGCCTGGAGAAGAGAAGGCTCTGGGGACACCTTATTGCAAGGTGGACATGAACTGCTTACAGGGGAACGGAGTGATAGGACAAGGGGTAATGGGTTTAAACTAAAAGAGGATAGATTCAGATTAGATATTAAGAAGAAATTCTTCCCTGTGAGAGTGGTGAGGCCCTGGCACAGGCTGCCCAGAGAAGCTGTGGCTGCCCCCTCCCTGGAAATGTTCAAGGCCAGGTTGGATGGGACTGTGGGCAACATGATCTGGTGAAAAATGTGTCTGCCCACGGAGTCGGGGTTGATGATCTTTTCTGACCCAAACCATTCTGTGAGTCTATGAAGTCCCACATGAGGCAACACTGCACCAGAAAAGCTGTGATTTAAAAGACTAATCCTGCAAAATCTTGCTCCTCAGAACAAAGTGTTACATCTCACTTTTTTTCAGGCTTTGGACAAAACAGAGGCAGAAAACGGAAGATAAAGAGGTGTTAAATATTTCCTTCGCACACTTTCTGTGGCTGTATACACCAACGCACACTACTAGAGCGTAACACAGGGCTGTGTATGCAGATGACTGATGTGGCTAGCTACAAGTGAGCTGAAAACTTGAAAGAGTAAGCTCTGGCACAGCCCTGACTGCACCAAAAAGCTTTATGTCGGAGGTGTAAAGGAAATCAGGGGCAAAGTTGGTAACAATGCCCAAGCAAACAGAAAAAATGATGACACTATAATGAGGAGACTCAATATGGAAGCCACAGCAGCTTTTTCATTCGCAAGGAGATAATTTAAACCACACACCAAAGTGATGAAACCTCATCCTTTGTGTATAGAAAAGTGTCCTTCTTGACAGGACATCAGGGACTGTGACACTCCAGTGTCACTTGTCGCCCTAAGCAGGTGGCAGTGGGTAGCTAAGGGGGTGCTTCTGGGTTCCTCTGCCCTGTTCTAATGTGAAGAAATGGCTCCCTTTCACGGAGAGCTCAGTGAGACTGTCTGGAATATGAACATCTACCATAACTTTGTCAAGTCCCTCTTTGTGGTACAACCCTGAGGCTCCACACCAAAGCATTCCCTGAAAATGGATCTGAATTTACTGCTTGCTATGTAGGTATTTACCACGTATACTTCTATGTCTGAGCTTTATGCTCTTCTCTCCCATGTAGCCTGTGGATTCATCCTAACACAGACATTCAAAAGATAAAATCTAGACCTCCTATTTATTGAATTAAAATAGAGCCCAAGGTGATCTGTCTGGAGGGTAGATGTCTGCTTGGCAGACCTCTACACTACTTCCCTGCCAAAAGCAGGTGAGAGTCCTTCCAGGCCACAGAGACCACCCATACAAAGCAGTGCAGAAGCTGGACACGGTGCTGGGACCAAGGACCCGATGAAGATGGCAGCACCATGACCTGATTGATCCTTGTCTGAGTTAACTTCACTTACAGAACTATTTGGGCCACTGCTTCATTCATATGATATCACTCCAAGAAATGTCCTCATTCAGAGGGTCTGGTTCAGCGCTGGTGGGATATTAGGAGTAGTTAGTCCTAATGTCTCCCTCCCAAGTTTTCTATGCTTGACCAAAGCTCAGTGAAGCCAAACTTGAGATCAATGAGATTGGGTCACGGTGACTTCACACTCCTGGCTTCCTTTAGAAAAGTTTGTTTAAAGATTTCAGCACCTTGCTCAATAACATTCAATGCCAGGTTATTCTAGAAACCCTCAGGCTAATTTCTACCTCATTTTCAGCCAGAAATATCAATAAAGGAGAGCTTTCCTGTGCAAACTGATAGCTATCCGGAAATGACACCTTCTCACTTTAAATTTGTCTTGTTTATAATTGAGTGGGCTATCACTTTGATCTTTTTTTTTTCTTTTTTCCTGTTTCAGCTGGAGCAAACTAAAAGAAAAAGACTTTTCAAACATAATATTTTGGTTGAATGTGAACAATCTTATTATTAGAGCTGTGCTGCTCAGGGGATTTCCATGTTGTCATAGCTGCATTTTGTCTGGGTGGGGAAATGGGACCACAATGAAAAGAAAAAAACCTAGTATAGAGAAAAACGCTGAACCAAAAGTACATTTTGTTTTACTTCTGTCTGTACTTAAAAAGTTTTCTGATTTCTGAGAGATATTTGAGTCCATCAGTCTCACCTTGTTGCCCTCCTCTAATGCCTTGGAGATGGGAAATCAAATTTGTGAAACTCTAAATCTTAGGGCAGCTGAAGTGTTAGTACCCTGGAGAGGCTGAAAGAAGACTGGATTACTTTTCATTTGCAATACATTTGCACTGCCTCTGCCTCCTAGCTCAGGGTTCCACAGGGGTGGTGGGGTGTGAAGCAAAAAGTTAAGCAAGACTTTAGATGGTCCAGCAAAAATATACCTGTGCTTCATTTGTCTGCCAGCCCTCTCTGCATTCCATATCTCTGCTTTGGAGCTTCTGAGTCATCCTAGACTGTTTTACGTTTTGGCTGTCAACAAAGTCCAGGTTACAACCCCTGTGACTGTGGAAAGCATGTTTTTTCAGTGCCCTGTGGTTCACAAGAGTGTGCTGTCTATGCTGTGTATCAGCTCCTCAGCATTCCCCACTGACTGCTCTACATGATCCAGTGCCTCCTTGGATTATTACTTGTGTTGCAGCTATTGAGAATGACTAACCAAGTAAGATATCTACAAGTTTAAATTTCTGTTTATTCACTTGTTTTTTATTATCCTAAGTCTGTTTTGGCTCCAAAAATGCAAAAGGCTTTTGCACGTACACTAGATTTAAGTCTGCTATCAGTACCTGCCTGCAAAAATGAAGTTACTAGATGCCATCCTTCTGCCAACTACATTTCTTAAACATTCCAGTTCAGGGAGATCCCAGAGCATCTGCATGAACCAAGTGAAGTAGGTTTTCCAGACATATCTCAGTGTGCAACACTGAAGAAAGGTCATGTGGATACTGACGTTTGGAGGATATAGGCATCCTTGTGTGTGAGGAGGTCAGTTGGTGTGTCCTGGTCAGATACCAATGGGTAAATCCATGGCCTACCTAGGGATTCCAAGGGAACTTTGCTCACGTTTATCAGATTAGGCAGGACAAGTTAGACTTTTTGGCCCTCTCTATTGCATGGGGATTCCTCTGATCCTTGGGCTAATAACAAATTACTTTGCTATGTCACAGAATGAGGGTGCCAGTCCCTCTGCCTGACCTGAACTGCTCTGCATACCTCCTCATAGAAATGGGAAGCTGGCGGAGAGGATGGCACAATTTCTCTTCCCTTCTATGGGCCATGGGTGCGGGTTCAAGATGGCTTTTTACCACCTATTTAAGCCCACCCTCATTCAATATAATATTTTATTGTTGCATAACTTCAATACACTTCCAAGTCTCATTAAATTAATGTTTCAAGAAAACTTTCTCTAAATACCCTCTAAGAAAATTAGGCATAGGATGCTTCTTTAGATTATTGCCAGAAAGACAACCTGGGGAATTCAAGCATCTCTGAAACAGAATTTATGAAATTAAAGACGCACAGAAACTGGGATGCTAATAACCATGGTTGCAAGTCACAGCTTGGTGTCTAAGACTGAAAAATGTGATTATGACAATGGTTATTATTACTTTTTATTTTTAGCAAAGAGTTTCATAAAGTTAAACAAGGTGATAACAAGATTCTGATTGGAACATGTATGACATATATGTTCAAATAGGTTTCATAGTTAAATTTTTATTTTTTTAACCAAATACGCCAGGAAGCAGAAATCCTCCAGCCAGCTTCAGCTGTAAGGAGGGCTTCTACATAAATAGAAGAATTCTGAATCTCATATTTTTGTTGCTTCCTGATATTTCTCACTCTGACTTGTTCTGAAAATTCATTTCCACGTATGTTCTCCCTGGTGGAGTCATCTCTCAATAGCTCCTCAGCTGAAGAACTTTACATTAGCCTCAGGCTCTCTAAGTGTTTTGCTCACCCAAGAGCAGCAACGCGTGGGATTGAGTATTGGCTAAGGTGACATTGTCATGGACAACATAACTTGAAGCTTTGGGTGGAAAGATAGACTGTGGTAAGTGTAGAGGCTGCTGGTACTCAGAGAAGAAACCATCTTTGGTAAGAGTGTTGGAAAGAATGAAGTGAAGTTACTCTGGAATGTACTGGTCTTTCCTCATCACCAAATGACATTGGTCTGCAGAGTATGATATCAGCACAGGCTAGAGGATAAATAGTTCATCACCACCTTGTCCTGAAGAAAAGAGCCATGTGTAACAATGCTGAAATTTTTGACTGTTTCTTTGAACTGTCTTTGTCTTTGTGGTTTTGACACTTAAAAATTGCTCCTTTGAACTTCCTCCCCCAGGACTCATAAATTGGCACTATATTAACGAGGAAACTGAGGGAAGAATATAGCAAAGTTAGAAAAACATTTCTGGGTGAAAGGTAAAGCAGGAGGAACTAATATGCATTTTAGTCAGGTATTCAAGTATTATGAGATGAGATTCCAGAACTGCAGGACAGACTAAAAAGGCGTTGGGGTGTTGGTTGGGTTTTTCTCTTCTTACTGCAACCACAGTAACAAGAACAGTCATATTAATACATTTGAGCTTCTTTCATTTGCTTGCAGTTTCCAAGTCTTCAGAATACTTGGGGTAATATTTTCAGCTATTCTCTACAACAACCTGAGTTAAAGCATAGTTAAAGAAACAAAAGCTTAGATGGTCCTCACATTATTGTTTCAGGTGTTAAAGAGACATATGAACTACTGCAAGACATATGTACTCATAAGACTTATGAGATCTGGCAGTAGAGCACCTGCCATAAGACCATTGTACTTGCTCAATGACATTTTCCAAACACAATGCTGGGCCGAACCCCTGACATTTGGGTGACAATAGAACATTCTGTGACTGTATTTTAATTCTGCAAAATACTCCATCCTGACCTCTTGCTACTTGTAAATTAAAATATGTTTGAATTGTCTTTTTTTAAAATTAATTTGGTCTAGAATTTCCTTTAGGATTATTTCAGCTGAATACATTCTTTAGGAATCTATTCACAACAGCTGTATGTGCTTTTGGATATTTAATCTGGCTGGGTACTCACCCCTGCAGTCAAAGTAAGGGACAAGCCTTGAGGGAGAGGCAAGTCCTCTAGAGACAGGCTTTTAGGAGGATGATGGTTTTCTAAACAAAGGTTTAGGATTGTTTAGTTGGATGTAAAAAAGGCTTGGATGGCAACTTGGGTGAATCAGGCCACTGAAGGCAAAGTTATATCAGCATACATTACTTTCCTTGTCCTTCCACATTTCACTGTATATTGATCTTCTAGTGGCTTGATGAGCAGCATTGAAAGGCCAGCTACAGCCATACTGACTGCTAGCCATAGGGATATTGCATAAAATTAGTTGAATGTAACTCCATCAGTAAGGCTGAACTCGTTAAAAAACTTCCAAAGACTGTAAAACCCATTTAGTGTAAGCAAGTCTGAGAGGAGTACATAGAAACTGTCCAAGCAGCCAGGGATCAGGTTAGGAAAGCTAAAGCCCTGATGGAATTAAATCTGGCCAGACACATTAAGGGCAAGAAGAATTGGTACACCAACAGTGAAAGGAAGATGGGAATATGTGAGCCCTCTCCAGGAGGAAATGGGAGACCTGGTTACCCAGGATATGGAGAAGGTTGAGTTTCTCTGTGAATTTTTTGCCTCAGTCTTCACCAGCCACATCACACAACTTGCAGAAGGAAAAGTCAGGGACTATGAGAATTAACTGTTCTCTGTAAGAAAAGATCGGGCTCAAGACCATCTAAGGAACCTGAAGGTGCATAAGTCCATGGAGTCTGAGGAGATGCACCCATGGGTCCTGTGGGAAATGGCAGATGAAGTGGCCAAACCACTCTCCACAATATTTGGGAAGTTTGGCAGTCCAGTAAAGTTCCCACTGACTGGGAAAAAAGGAAACATAAGCTCTGTTTTCAGAAAAGTTATAAAAGAAGACCCAGGGAACCGCAGACCAATCAGTATCACCTCTGTTGGCAAGATCATGGAGCAGATTATCCTGGAAACTATAGTCAGGCATGTGGAAAATAAGGAGGTAATTGTACCTGACAAATTTCATGGTCTTCTATTACACAGTGGATAAGAGCAACTGATGTCATCTACCTGGACTTGTGCAAAACATTTGACACTATCCTGCGCAATGTCCTTTTCTCTAAATTGGAGAGACATAGATTCAACAGATGACCCACTCAATGGATAAGGAATTGCAGACATCCCCTCTTTGGCAGTGTTCAAGGCCACATTGGATGGGTCTAGTAGAGGGTGTCCCTGCCCATAGCAGGGCAGGGAGGTACCAGATGGTCTTTGAGGTCCCTTCCAACCCAAACCATCCTGTGATTCCTATGATTCTATGATTTATATTCAAATACATTTTATAATATCTTTCCTGGTACAAAACCTGCTTAGGAGTAGAAGTGAGAAAAATGCACAAGAAAATGAAATTGCAACTGAAAAAAGCAAATTGTAAGTAGGCATTAGCAAAGGCAACAAAAAGATATATAATTAATGTGATTTCATTTGGCACAAGTTCTGTGCACTGTGATTTTCATATATTCAAAATTAATTACATCTATGTAATATCAGTTAAATAGGAGTTATGTTTGAGATATCATTAAACTGAGACACATCGTGCCAGAAAACCTCTGGAAAATATATGTGAGAAGCCAGAAAGATTATGCTCCATTTTAAATATGAATGTAGGGGTGGGGAAATCTCTATAACAAGGACAAATAATTACATATTTTTCTCCCCATCCTTTATGCCAAATTAACTAGGAGAACAGGAAACATGCAGATAAGACAGTAATTGCAAAGGGACATATGGGAGATGGGATGGGACCCCAGCTGGCAGAGCTTACATGCAGATTTGTTGTAGCCTTGTCACAGTGAGCAGTTAAAAACCACTCAGAGATGTTTTAACTCCTTCAGGTTTCATGTACTGTCCAGCATAACACAGGATTCATTCTTAAGGCCTGCTCTCAGCCCAGGTGCCTGTAACAGGCCCCACTCTTCCCTTTAGAAAGTCTCTGTTTTAGTAAGGTCTGCTACGTTTTGTTTTCACATTCCTGCTGCAAAGTCCACGCTCGATGGCTTGCTCCCCTTCCTGCCATCCCTCCCTGCTCCTCATGATCCATGTTTTCCTCTTGGCCAGGAAGCATGGTGTCACAACCATCACCATAAAGCAAACATGCAATGCTTCACCCAGTTCCTGGCATGGTAGAGCACAAAGAATGTTCTTCAACCACTGAAAAAGAGATGAGCTACAGAGATAGAGCAGACCTGCTGGCCACCTTCTTCAACCCAAGGGAATGGTTCTTATCTGCTACATTTTTTTTGTTTCTTTTTTTAAATGGCTCCTTATCTGTGCTGATCAAAGCAGACTAAACCCCCAAATTTAATATGATTGGCCTTTCTTTCTCTCTTAGAAGACTAAATTAGTTCATGTCAGTAATGTGAAAAAGAAAAAGGTGGCATAGGCCTGAAATCTAGAGCACAGTGTCTGTTCAATGGGAAGTTTCAGGTGTGGGGTCCAGCAGGTCTACAGGGCACAGCAGAAGACTGTTTGACACATTATTATTACTATTATTATTATTACTATTGTTATTATTATTACTGCTACTACTATGACTACATGACGATGTTATTTGAGGGACTGCTGAGTCAGTGCACTGTCTAATATGTAGCAGTATGGGACTAACAAGACTTTCCAGCTCTCCTGTCTTTCAGAATGTGCTGAGCTTTCAATGTAATACGGAAACTGAATCCTCCCAGCCCAGTGGTATTCTCAGTTCACGGTCCAATGACAATTAGAGGTACTGGCACCACTTCAAATGCTATAAAGCTGTAGTTACAGAAGCTGGATGCTGTATAGCATTATTACAGTTCTGATTCACCTAATTTACTGTAATGGGAGGTGATCTTAGATGAACTCTGTGTCAGCACAACCATATCACCACCGCAGTTCACTCCTAGATACAGATGAGGTATCTCTAGCCTGTGCTGCGCTGTTAGCATAACCTCAGGTTTTACAAGGCAGAACAGACTCTCATGACAATGCGGTCTGCCCTGCAGCACAACACTGTGTAAAGGATATCACTCATCTCTTTATTATAAATTTTATTTGTAATGCCTGGGTTATTACATTTGGTCTTCTCAAGACTTGAAACTAAGGAGGAACTATTGCCCTCTTGCAATTAGCTGTCAAGTTGCACATGTAAATCTGTTTAAATCCAACTTCCAATGAGCAGATCTTGTCTGCTTTTGTTTACAAAAATGAACCATCAGAAATCCTTTCCCAGGCAGATAATTGTTGTCAGCCATGAAATTATCATCTTATCAAGTTTTTGTACAACTAAACTAATTCTACAGCCTTAAACTTCTCACTCATTAAGACAGCAAATATTCTTCTGAGACCAAATGTTCCTTTTGCTTTTTCCTGAAGCACTCAGGATAAGACACAGTACTCTCACTAATCCCTGTGTGCGGGGATATCATCATCATAGCAGTTGTCCACATTCCTGTGGTTATATGTTCTGGATCACAACAGCGCTTTTAATTCCCTCATCTACTGGCATTGTCTGCTGAATTACATGCCCACGGTCTCACCTAACTTCATTTTGGAGCCATTACTTCCCTGAGTTCA
Source organism: Hypotaenidia okinawae (assembly GCA_027925045.1). Classification (NCBI taxonomy): domain Eukaryota; kingdom Metazoa; phylum Chordata; class Aves; order Gruiformes; family Rallidae; genus Hypotaenidia; species Hypotaenidia okinawae. The sequence goes on along the minus strand of BSDF01000005.1, from coordinate 16,513,860 downwards.
GGCTTTTATCCAATAAAGGGAGAGAGTGCAAAGATTGACCAGAAACTGACTTCTGGGAATGTGAGGTGCCACTGAGCACACCTATTTCGGTCAGGTCCACTTTCTTGCTCACATGCCTTCCCTACCAGCTGCAGTCAGCTTCCAAGCTGCTTGGGCTGCCTAGCTGGGCTGCCTACCATAGACATCATCACAGTTAATTGAAGTAAGTTCCATTAGGGAATACATTACTTAAAGTGGTTCTGATCAACTAATCAAGGGTCACTATTGCTTCCAATTTCAGTGCTATGGTTGAGCACATGACTATGTGGAGGGAGTAGAAGAATAAAAAAGAAATGAGGGGTGGAAATCACAGCGCATGTGGAGAGGTGGAAAGGCAGCTCTTGGTGCCTGCAGGGGCAGCACAAGCAGGATATGGTGACCTTCAGTTGGGAGGGTTGACCCATCTTATGATCGCCTGAATGACCAGCATGGCATTTGTGGAGAAGTTTGGCAGGATCTGTGCAATGTTAGCATCACATGAGTGGGAGCCAGTGTTACAAAGACAAGGAAGACAAAAGGCCTGACAGGTTTTTCAGTCTCTGCACATAGGCATGGTGCAGAACGTACTGCCCTGAAGTTATGCCTTGTAACTTAGGGAGTGACAGCATCTATAGTATTACAGGGTGTTTTTCTTGCTGTGGGTACAAGTAGGCCACAAAGGAGATTTTATTTGCTATTCACCTCACTGAACACTATAAGCTCTGCTGGCAAGAGCTCTTTGTAGTCAGCAGTGGTGTGCATGCTGCAAGAAGAACTGTCCACATGCAGAACCTCAGAGGGGCCAGGCATTCCCCTGCCTTCCCATCTCCTGAAGCAGCTCCCTCCTGGCAATTTGTCATACATAGCATCATCCAGTGTTTTTTACCATTGCACAAAGCTGATTTTTTTCCACCAAAGTATTTACAAAAGGGTAGGTATATGATGGCTCCTGTTATCTACCATGTGTATGGATTAACATCACATATTTCTGTCTGACCTTGTGGGGATGTACATATGTTTTGTGCATAAGACACAATTTCATCTTAGCTTTTGGCTATATGCAAGGAGCTTGTTGCCTTAGAAGTCAGGGGAAAAGCCAAACCCAAGTTTGAAATTGATCACAGTCACCTGAACCTGTGCAAGGCCTCACATGAAAGTGAAGCAATGCCGATGAAAAACAGTAAACATGGATTGCTTACAGGTTACTGAGGCTGCCCAACCTTTCAGTGACCTTGGCCTGAGGTGAAGTTTGTAACAAAACATGAAAACAGGCATGCCTCCCCTAGTTTCACTTTTCAAGCCCAGCCTCAGCACAGCTGAAGTGAAGCTGCCACAGGATCCATCAACTTCAAGGTGTATGCATTCGCAACCAGAATGATCTCTAAACCTGCACCAAATCACCTAGGCTTGGAAAAGAAAAAAAAAAAAGAGGGAAAAAAAGGAGAGGAAAACAAAAATCTGGATATCAAGCAGCCAGAAAGAAAACAACAAACAACAAACCACAACAGACACCAGCTGCCGAAAGGCACGTTTGTTGCAATCTGAGATTCAGCTTGGAAAGGGATCAGTAAGGTACTGAGTGCAGGCACAGCAGAAAACAGAAGTAAGGCCCTGACTGTGGGCTTCTGACTGGGGCAGTGATACTGTCATTGCCCACTATATTTCCCTGTGATCAAGTTGAAAGGGAATTGATGAAGTGCATGCTATTTTTCTCAAGGAGACAGTGGTGAAAACCAGGGGAGACTTGGCATGGCAGCTCTGCTCTCCACTTGCCGCAACCCAGCTGTCTGGAGGAGCCAAACCCGTGCAGAAAGGGAAGCCATCAGCACCTGGAAATCGAAGGAGAGTAGGTTCCTGCTCCTGTGAGAAGTAGGAAAGGCCAGGGACTGAAGTGAGATACAGGACATGGTGACAGTGAACCCTACCACCCAGCTAACTCTGCTGCCTGGCCCAGGGCTAGCCAGCATACATGTGCCTCTGAGTACCTCGCAGCTGGCAACCTGCTCTAGTAAGGTTATTATAGTGCAATAAATAATGTTTGGACACTGAAGTGCAACATCAGTGTCCAAACATTCCCCAGGTCTTGACATATACCATCCCTTGTTCCCAGAAACTCTGTTGTATGGATAGACTTTCTCTTGGGAAAACTATGGTCAACTTTAGCATTTGCATTTCCTTCTATGAATGTTTCCATTTGCTGAAAGTTTCAGTTCCCTTCGAGTCTCAGATCCAGTAGATTTTACTAAACTTTCCTCCAGAGTTTCATCCACTCTCAAAGGAAAGGGAGAAGTAGACTGAAGCCCCCATATCCTAGGGGAATTGGTTAGTGACCCACTCAGCCACTTAGATGCTCACAAGTCGATGGGTCTGGATGTGATACACCTGCAGGTACCGAGGAAGCTGGCTGAAGTGCTCGCCAAGCCACTTTCCCTTATTTACCAGCAGTCCTGGCTGACTGTGGGTAGTTCTGCTTGACTGGAAACTGGCCCATGTGATGCCCATCTACAAGAAGGGCTGGAAGGAGAACCTGAGTAACTACAGGCCTGATGGCCTTACCTCAGTGCTGGGGAAGGTGATGGAACAAATCATCTTAACTACCATTGTGCAGCACATGCAGGACACATGCGATCAGGCCCTGCTAGCATGGGCTTATGAAAGGTGGATCGTGCTTGACCAACCTGATCTCCTTCTATGACAAGGTGACCTCCTTAGTGGATGAGGAGGGGACTGTGGATGTTGTCTACCTGGACTTCAGTAAAGCCTTTGACACTGTTCCCCACAGCTTCCTTCTGGAGAAACTAGCCACTTACAGATTAGATGGGTATAAACTTCACTGGGTTAAAAACTGGCTGGGTGGCTGGGCCCAAAGAGTTGTGAACGGAGTTAAATCCAGCTTGCTGAGGGTTGCAAGTGGTGCTCCCCAGGGCTCAGTGCTGGTGTCAGTCCTCTCTAACATTTTTATTAGTGATCTAGATGAGGGGATTGAGTGCACCCTCCATAAGTTTGCAGATGACACCAAATTGTGTGGAAGTGTGGATCTGCTGGAAGGCAGGAAGTCTCTGCAGAGTGACCTGGACAGGTTGGATCGATGGGCAGAGGCCAGCTTGATGGGGTTCAACAAGGCCAAGTGCTGGCTCCTGCACTTTGGTCACAGTAACTTCAAGCAGTGCTACAGGTTTGGGGCAGAGTGGCTGGAAGGCTCCTTGGAGGAAATGAACTTGGGGGTGTTAGTGGATAGCTGGCTGAACATGAGCTGGCAGTGTGCCCAGGTGGCCAAGACGGCCAACAGCATCCTGGCCTGTGTCAGGAACAGTGTGACCAGCACGAGTAGGGCAGCAATTGTTCCATTATACTCAGCTCTGGTGAGGCTGCACCTCAAGTACTGTGTTGAGCTTTGGCCACCTCACTACAAGAAAATCCTATGTTAAACCTTTTGTTACCTAGTATTTTTCTTGATTTCTCAGCTCCTCAATACTATATTGATCTGTTAGACATTGATCATTGCTTCTAAATATTTCGCTATATATTTGTGTAGCTAAAAATGGATTTTAGGGACCTTGACAGGCTGGAGAGATAGGTCCGTACAAATTGCATGAAGTTTAACAAGGCCAGGTTCAAGGTCCTGGCCTACCAATACTTAAAGTGGTCCTACAGGGAAATGGGACAGGGAAACAGGGACTACACCAGGGAGTGTAATGATAGGACAAGGGGCAATGGCTTCAAGCTGAAAGTGGGTAGGTTTAGATTAGATTTTAGGAAGAAATTCTTTACTATGAGGGTGGTGAGGCCCTGGCACAGGCTGCCCAGAGAGGTTGTGGATGCCCCATCCCTGGAAGTGTTTAAGGCCAGGTTGAATGGGGCTTTAGGCAACCTGGTCTAGTGGAGGGTGCTCCTGCCCATGGCAGGGGGCTTGGAACAAGATGATCTTTGTGATCCCTTCCAGCCCAAAGCATTCTATGATTCTATGACTTCAAGGAACTATATTAGAAAGGACTGTCCATAGTTTCTTCTGCAGAATAGTATTTACAAGGCTGCTGGTCCAGAAAATATTCCTTCCATTTTACAGCCCCTTTGCCTACCTACCTGGGCAATTTTATTGATTACAGTGGATTGTCATTCAGCTGTATCTATAAAATTTTGAGAAAAGCTCAGAACTGGGGGTGGGTTTATGTTGACTTGTTCAGGGCTTTGAGTATTTGCGAGGAGTATGAATTTCCTACTATGAAGAAGTCAGAAGACAATTGGCAATAGAAATGCTAGCATTGCTAAGCGCAGTTTTAAACACACACAGATATTGCATTCATACTCCCTTTCCTGAGCAAGCAGGCTGCACAGGTTTTCTCTGTTGAAGTTACCTTCAGCTCCAGAGCAAAGAGGATGTAGACATCATCACAAACACACTTTGTAAAAGCAAAGTGGAATCAAGCTATTTGCAGCACACTGATTTGGGGCTATTGATAACAAAACCCACAAAACCTTCATTTTTAAGATAAGTAAATATTAGCTGTATTTCACAGAGAGGAAACTCAGTCTACAAGGTGAATCCTGTCAGCATCCTGATCCTTTAGATCCATTTTTTTCCACTTGTCCAACAAATTCATATACCTGAAAATTATCAGAAATCTGGAAGAGGAATTAAACACTGAGCACTGTTGGTTAGGAAAGCAGATTGGAAAGAGCATCAACATTTTAGCACAACTGAGTTGTTGGAGTACTTCTTACTTGTGCCTTACTGGAGACTTAATGAAAGAAACCTCATTAGCACTGATTAGTAGCTGAAGGCACTAAATAAATGAATATGCATTTCTAGTGAAGTCAAGGTAGCTGTCAAACTAAGTTTGGGAAAGTCAGGATTTTAAACAACCGCAATACTACATCATGAACCATGACTTACAATGTAATAACAATAACAATAGCAGTAACAATAACAACAAAACCTTTCATTTCTATTCCTTTGTGAAACCATAGAAAGCCTGTAACAACAAAAAAAGATAACTTCATAGAATCACAGAATGGTTAGTATTGGAAGGGACCTCAAAGCTCATAAAGTTCCAACCCACCTGCTATGGGCAGGGACACCTTCCACCAGACCAGGTTGCCCAAAGCCCCATCTAACCTGGCCTTGAACACTGCCAGGGAGGGGGCAGCCACAGCTTCTCAGGGAGGCCTGTGCCAGGGCCTCACTGCTCTCACAGGGAAGAAATTTTTTCATTATACCTGATCTAAATCTCCCCTCTTTCAACTTAAGGGCATTACCCCTTGTCCTATCACTCCATGCCCTTGTAAATAGTCCCTCGCCAGCTTTCCTGTAGGACCCCTTTAAGCACTGAAAGGCTGCAATAAGATCTCCCCTGAGCCTTCTCTTCTCCAGGCTCAGTAAGCCAAACTCTCTGAGTCTGTCTTCAAAGGAGAGCTGCTCCAGCCTTCCAAAACTTCTAAATCTTGAGATTGTTGTGAACTTTTATATCACTTTCACTTTATTTTCTTTAAAATTGATGACTCATGTAAAACCACGATGTGAACTCTGGATTTAACTGAGTAGCTGAGTGCAGCAGCAAGGAATATAGGGTGAGAGATGCACCATGAATCACAACAGGACATGGGGATGTTCTGTCTCTGCCACAAACATGCATCTTTGGGTTCCGTATAGGTGTGCTGAATCTGGTCCAGGCACCTTTGCTATCTAACAGGGGTTTACATTGTCACAGAAGTGGTATTTTAACAAACACATGCAAAATCTTGAAATTTCCTCACAATTGACTCATACACACATATAAATGAGCAAATGCTGTTCAGATAGGAAGCTATCAAAAGACTGTGTTTTCCTGTTTACATAGCAGAGCTATCACTTATAGCTTGAAAAGTTTATTATAGTCCTGAATACTATTATCAACAATTTATGGGCAATGAATACCTTAAGTGTTCTTCTCCATTGTAAGAATACACAGCTGATGAAGCAGAAGGTTCAGCAGTAGCTAGCAACAGATAAAATACTGGTCTCTTTGGGGAATTAAACCACTTTGGCTGGTTTGCACTTGTTATTTAGTTGGGCAAGAAAGCCTTAAAACCAAGATTGTGGAAAGAGAAACACATGTGGTAACTGATTTGTTGGTGATCAAGGTCCCTGTATGTTTCTTCCCATGCCCAGGGACAGTGGAAGACTGCAGCAAGTGTCCCACTTGCAGGGGAGCTTCCCACACTGGTGGGATTGTGTCATAGACACCAGTGATGCAAAGATAATTTGGCAGCTGTTCCATTTAGCTTTCTACCCCTCTTCATACATTATTAACAAATAGTTGAAGTAATGTTAGTTTTATATATGCATGCAAAAACTGCTTTCATTTTAGTTGCTACAAGCACCTGGACTTGGATGTGAAGGGCACAATTCTTAATGCATAAACCTCCCCCCCATTTTATGAACTCATATAAATGGGAATGTTATAGTAATTCACATTATCCATGTAAACTACTAAAAATGCCTAGGATTGATATGTGTAAACACAAAATTCTTAGTCCAAAATCTAAATTATGTTTATGAATCACAAGTACATTTCCACATTTTTGGATCAGTTTGTGCCTGGAAAAGATTAAAGCAGCTAGGTTCTTTTTTAAGTATTTGAAAATAATACTTTCACTAACTATGTATAGTGATTGATTTGACAGCTCTGCTAATGATGTTTGTCACACAATTTACTCTGGAAACCTTTCATCTGTTGTAAAAACCACAAAAATCTAATGCCTTCAAATCAGCTGCAAGAATTTTCTACATCTGAAAAGGTAGTCTATAACTGTTATTTCAGATAAGCAGCAGCTCCAGCTCATTAATTAAAACTCTACACTTACATCAGGTTTCCAATCTTCAAAAAGATACAGGAATTCGTGTTACCATATTTTGTTCCATGGCTTCTTTTAAACTCATTACCTGATAGACTGTTCTGTTGTATAAAAAGAAACAAAGGTACTTCTGAAAAAAACATTGACCAATGTAGTTTTTTTATTTACCCTAAAGATGTACAAGTGGTTCATTTAGGTGTGGGTGCGACGTGACACTTTTGCCTGTGGTTTATGTGCTAGAACTGTTTTATCTAATGAGCCACTAGCATGCAAGCAACCTGCTGCTGGTTGTACGTGTTGGGAATGAATGATTGTGGTCTGCTTGTTTCTCATAGATCAGCACTCTACAGAGACTTAATTGCATAAGAGAAATCTCTGTCTTTTGCAGAAGTTTCACTTTTCACAGGTGAAAATGGAAAAACCTAATGCTTGGCAGCATTCAAAGCCCCCTTCCCATCCCATCTCCGAGATCTGTCATCTTCTGCGTCTGTCCTTCTCCTCCTTTCCCTCTCAGTGATGCCTCTCAGGAGCAATACTCATTGGTTTTGTTCGAAAATGCTAAAGAACATGCTAAACAAATGCTAAATCCCAAAACAACTGTACAGCAGAGCTGAAGAGGAAAAACAGAGCTTTATAGTAAACTGCCACCACCATTTTTAAAATAAATTTTTCAACAGATGTTTACTGGATCTAACTTCATGTCCATTCTAGTCCTCCAGAGTCAGCTACAGATCCTCTGAAGAGACAGATACTTACCTTTCTGACTGCAGGAAGGCAAGAATCTATTTAGGGGGAAAAGGTTACTATTTGATTTTATCAACTCTGCATTTGAAAACAACACAAGTTTATTTAAGAAGCTGAAGATGTCCTCCAGCACTGCAATACTCTGACTAAGGATGTCTTTGCCATCTTTTCAGATAGTATGAAAAACCCTGAGCTGATACGGAATTTCCTGAGGGTATTTCGAAAGCTGAAAACATGGGTTAAACTAAAATATGTAAATGATTATATCTGAGTCACTGCTGCTACAGCAATTATTGAGACATTAATTTCATTTGTTTTGTCTGGCTGAAAAGTTTCCAAAGCCCTTCACTTTTACATAAGCATGACAATCAATTTAATGCAAGGACCTTTTAACCACAGTAACTCATGATGATCTAAATTAGGTCAGCTTGCATGTGTGAGTGTGTCACTAGTGTAACCTGCTTAGATCAAATTAGGTCAGCTTGCAGTGTCCTGCTTGTTGAAATATGCGTCTAGAACAGGAGATACAAAATCTGTCAAAACATTAACTGAGAAAGCCAGAGCAACTTGGAAGTACACTGTCTCCTGTTTCAGATCAGTGTGCCTACATTTGGCCCTTACAAATGCAAGTGAGAAAACATTCCCACACCAAACCATAGCCTCATAGAATATCCTGAGCTGGAAGGGACCCATAAGGATCATGGAGTCCAACTCCTGGTTCCACACAGGACCAGCCAAGTCAGAGCATGTGACTGAGTGTATCATCCAGATGCTTCTTGAACTCAGTCAAGCTTGGTTTCCTTAGTGTAATTAAGTGTCTCCTTCTTCAATATCACTTACCGCTTATTTCCATTGTTTATCTGACTGAATAGAATTGCTTAATCAGCCAGGTGAAAATCATGAAGGGAATTCTACAATATATTCTCTGCTTTAACAGGAAAAAACAGCATACAAACTTTGCACTTTTTCATCTCTAATTTTAAATATTTTTCCAATCTTTCTAACTGTTAATTTTTCATGCTCATGCATTTTTTGGCTAAGGAGAAGAAATATGATAACATATTATTGGTGCTTTCTTTTTAGGTATACAGCTTGTTCCCCCACTAAGCCCTTAAACATGATGCTTTTGTTTCCCTAAACCATCTGTGTGTAAGCTGTGCTTATTGGGTATTTAGGTTATACCATATGTTCTTTTATTAGCTTCTCTCTAATAACACAGTGCTACTGGAATAAGATTGATTTAGTATCTTGCAGCTACAGCTGAACTTCACTAATATCCTGTAAAGATTTTTGATGCTGACACATGCAAGTCCTTGAGCTTGTAAATACACAGATGCACTATGAGGTCATTATTCCTAGCACTTCCCTACAGAATACATGTGACATTCCTTACATGAAGGCAAAATATTTAGGTTTTTATGTCTGTACTAGTAATTAACAAAACTTTTAGCCAGCATTCCCCCCAAAAAACCCTGCTTGGCTTCTCTTTTATGTATGTTACCCTCAGCTGAGTTAATAGTCTTTTCAAGAAAAATAATTTAACGCATTCAGCCAATAAACTTACACACCATCATATGTAAAATCTCTGGTAAAATAGTTTTCAAAATAATGTGCAACTCCTGTCAAACAGTCTGATTCAACTTGACCCAGTGCAAGAATTTGCAAACCCACGTTATGTGAGACTGAGTTCACATTTCTAAATAAGGAGCAGGTGAGTAACTTTGTTTGGTTCTGGTTATCAACACTTCTCTACAGATTAAAAAGGATAATTGAATACTGTTGATCTAAATCCCCAATTTACAGTGTCCAAGTCCATTTAACAGCTTAGCCTGTTTGCTAACTCTGAGAGCACCTAGACCACTTACATGTATATATAAAACTAACACAGAGGTGAGTTGATACTGCATTCCTGTATTTATAAGCTAGAATAATTACATGTGTCTTTGTAGGGAAATAGAGAAATTAAGCTGCAGCTGCAAGTACTAAATTAATCCTATTCTAGTAGTATTGTATTTAAAGAGAAAGATTAATCAAGAAAGGAATATAAATACCCAACATAGCACACCACCCAAATTGCCCCCAAGTCAAGCTTAGCTACATTTAAATAACAGCATAGCACATTTAAAAGAAAACTACATCCATATTCTGTATTATTATGGGCTCACTAATTTTCTAAGGGGGTGTTACGTTTTAAACTCCTGTAACGTATTTGTTTATATGTTGCCTTTTACTTTGAAAGCACATCAGAAAGCGTTACGAGAAATTTACTGCTGAGATAGAAGGAAGGACAAGAACTGTGAATATTAAAGCAATATCTGATTTCTAGGTAGGCTTAACATAAGTTAAACTGTAAAATCTAACTGAATATCTTGTATGTTTGATTCTGGAACGTAAACTCAGCAATATAGAGGAAAGTCCATATGGACATATGAGAAGAGACATCTGAACTTTCTTTTTTGCCTATAAATGAAAGATGAGGAAAACACCTGGTCATTGTACCTAGTTTCTAAAAGAAAGGCAGCTTTCCAGCTTAGAACACAAAGCAGAACAAAGTCCAGTCACTGGAGCATGACGTTAGAATTCAATCTGAACAAGACGTGCACATGTTAAAAAATGAGACTATTTAGAATAAAGCAGTGTCAACATTCTGCACTCTCTTTTTCTAATCTCTTGTAATTATAAATGGACACTTTTCTAAAAACCATCAAGAAGAATTACCACCTTTTGGGGGGAACTTTAGGATGAAGTTTCTTGCAATCTGAGGTAAAATCTCCATGTGAAAAGTTGGCTAAGTTTGAAATCAGTAACAAACAGTCCACTGATTTCAGTAGAAACAAAATTTCACCCATAAATGCTCCAAAACAAACTGATGGTAGGAAACAATCTTTGATTTTATCTGAGTACCAGCTCTTTTTTCTTTCTTTTTTTTTTTTTTTTTTTGAGTTTGTCCTCATTTTGTTCCTTACCTTACCATTGTTTTTGTTGTTTGTATGTTCAGATGTGGGTAGTGGTAGAGAAGAGGAAACCTGTTTCTTACTTCTAATTCATCTGTTTCTGAGAAGCCACCCTAGCCCTTCCTTTGCTCAGCTTTGGATCTTTTTAAGGAGTCTTGCATTTTAACCATTTGGGCTTACAATCGAGCATGAGAATAATGAAGTAAACAAATTTTTCTTTTTTTCCTTAGCACCTGATTAAAGAAAGAGCAATTCAAACTAGGGTGGTTTAATTGGGGGAAAGATAAACCTGTGCTGATTATCAAGTAGCCTGTATAATTCAGATAATAAGAGGTGAAAATATGCCATGGGCTAAGCTTCAGAAGGCTCATCTAATTGAACAAATTTTAAAGGAAGTGGTGGGGGAGAAAAAAAGCCAAATAAGCTGAGGTACTGAAAACATAATTCTTTTAAAGTAAAAGCTAGTTACTGCTAAAAGCGTTAAGCAGAAAAGCTGAAGAGGTGAATATTCATCTCAAAATATAGGACAAAACTTCTCTGGATTCACTCATTGATACGGAACAAAGCTGAAACCTTCCGTTTCCTGTTCCCATTGCCAATGGAAGAACAGAAAAGAGGCATTTTTCAGAAAACTGACTTTTGTCTTCTAAGAATGGAGAATGTAGTGTGAAGTTCAGATACTCTAGGTTTAGCTATGGCACTACAGTAAGATGCCAGCCTCTGTTTATTTTCACAAGACTCTTTCCAGTGCCTGAACTAGCTAATTAACTTAATTACAGCCAGTTTTGATACCTATATATTACATTTCATTTGACAAAGAGACATATCCTTATTACAGAACCCTAACCACAAGACCATCCTTCTTCCCTTTTAGGCTTCCTCCCAGAAACTATGTGAATGACATGCCCAGTTTAAAAAAATGCTGGTTTCATTGTGTCACTATTAATCATTATGAGGCTAAAAAGGAAAACACGATGCTAAACCAATAGCAGCATGCACTATCTGAACTTCAGCCAACAAGGCACTGAAAACTTTTGTTGTATGGTTAATCTAGTCCTGAGTACACAGGACTTTGAATTCCAGGTGATTTCAGTACATCCAGTTTTTAAAATACTGCCAAAAATTATTAGATTTTTGTATGTACTGTTATTTCCATTAACAAATTTAAAATACCCAACAAAAATCCTACTGTCATAATTGTTATTTCTATAGAAGTAGCAATATTTCCATCTGTGATAAAGACTCAGTCCTAAACCTAACTCATGGTAGCTTTAATATCCACGATGTTCTGTGAGTTCAACAGTAATAATGCTGTACCAAAAAAAATACCCAACTGAGCACAGAATGTCATTTTCTGGAAAAGTAGAAATTCATGGATAATCAGGATGTGATTAAACTTCTCTAGATTAAACTTCCTATCTACTATTAGGCAAAAAAGTTTGAGCTTTCTTGATGTATATAACTATGTATGTGTATATAGGTACATATGCATATATATATATTTATATATACACACACATATTGGAAAAAGGAGGGGAGAAGGAAAGGGAGGGGGAGGGGAAAGGGAGGAGAAGAACCAAGTCTTCTCCTAATTTGAACTGTGAAGTGGCATGAGCACATTTTTTGTTATCGACAGGTACTACTGCTCCTTTTTAATAGTTACATTATTCATAGCACAAGGTAAGTACAGATTTTCTCCAAGTACAGACAACCACTTGTCTTATGTTAATATAGCAAGGCCATGAGATAGAAGCTTGTCAAACCTTGAGCTACTAAGTCAAAATTCTGCTGTTCCAAAGTGCAGGGATGTCTGAAGTCTACTGAAGCCATGACAGTGAGAAATCTTGAATGCAAGATGTCTACAGAAGACAGAGGAAATGAAATTCAAAACATTTCAGAGAATCTTTAAATTAAGAATACTCAAAGGTCAGGAAATTCCCACTACATTCACTTTTGCAGTATGCTTCCAAAGCAAATGAAGGTACTGATGTTTTATTGCTATTTATTCTGTTACAACTATATGAAAACCATTAAATAATATAAATTAGTAATAAATATAAATTGATGATAATATAAATTAATGACAAAGTGCATACACGGCAAAGCCAAGGGTGAAATCTAGCACACATTTAAAAGTGCAAGTGGTAGGTGTTATTTCTGCTTAGCAGCTACGCTACCTGCAGATAGCTAAAGTCATACCTTTCGACACCAGTAATGAAAGGATGTTCCTGTTTTCATTCCTCTCATCACAGTGCTCGTAAGATAAGCAAAGACACTGGATAGTGTTCTCATCCATTTTCAACTTCAGAAGAAAGAGTTCTTAAAAACCATTTAGTTAGGCTTGTGTCGCATCAATGAAGTCAATCATTTTTGCATAGTACAACTGAAAAGAATGAGTTTGAGATCATAGAATAATTCAGAAAGGAATCTCCAGATGTCATCTATTTCTACCTCTTGCTTACGCAGCATCAGCATGAGTACAGAACAGTTTGCTCAGGACTTTATATAGTTAGGTCTTGAAAACCTCTAAAGACACAGACTGCACAGCCTCCCTGGGTAACATGTTTCTCTGTTACCTGTTCTCATAGGGAAACAGATTTCTCTTACATCTCCTCAGAGCCAGTTGTGTTCCAAATGCTGCCCATTGTCTCTTGTCCCTCTACCATGAACCACTGCAAAGAATCTGACTCCCATCTTCTTGATAACTGTCATTAGGTATTATAAAGCTACTGTTAGATTCCACCAGAGCCTGCTCTACTCCAGTCTGCACAAGCCCAGTTCTTTCAGTGTCTCTTCTCCTGGCAAGTGATCAAGCACCCAACTCTCTTGATGACCCTCCACCAAATCCATTGCATTTGCCAATGTCTTTCTGGTACTGGGGGGTGCAAAATTGGTTATGCGTTCTGGACATGCGTGCGGAATGCTGGAGGATACTGACTTTTTTCAATTTACTAGCTATGTCCCTGTTAACACATGCCAGGATGCTGTTGGTCTTCGCTGCCAGGGTACACTGCTACTTCATGTTCAGCTTCTGTTCTCTAAGATCCACAGACCATTTCCAGCAGCACTGGTCCCCACATGGAAGCCCTGCGGCATTTATCATTGCAAGAGGTTACTCCTGTGAAAGGGACAGCCTCTTGCATGTGTCCTTCTTGAATTTGCATGAATGTCATAGAATCAATCATATACAATGCTTTGGGTTGGAAGGGACCTCAGAGATCATCTAGTCCCAATTGCCATGGGCAGGGACACCCTCCACTAGATCCTATGATGAGATGTCAAACTGCAGAATCTTCATTACACATAATACTTAAAAGTAATTGAAAAAATATTTTATTTCCCACTGTAAAGGAAATTTTGTAAAATTTGGAATGAAATGCAATTGCTTTTCTAGTTACAAATGAGCCTATTTGTTATAAAATCTGTTAGTCAACAGAAGTAGTACCAAAGCAAGTAATTTGGACTGATAAAGCTAACAATATTACATCTTTTGAAATTTTATGATGGCTGTTGTTTTAAGATCATAACTAATATTGCACACAAGTTCATGCAGACAGTCAGATTTTCAGATTGTATTTATCATTCTTGTGCTTCTATCGGAGAACTTCTCTTCAGCTGTCTTCACGCATGAAGAACATGCAGCATACCTAAGAGGCGTTTCACAAACTGACTTGCTTCACTTATGAAGAATACAAAAAGAAACCATGGCTGAACCTCATACTACAGTGGAAATTTTGAGGTATGGACCACAGAGCAGATTGAGGAACTTTTCTTGCTATTACGGTGACAATGTGACATCACATAGCCACATTCTAAAGTGAAAAAAACCTACTACCTTTGACAGTTTTCTTGTAAATTTTTTAATCTTCTTGCACCCGACCTTGCTTCCTGAGGGATGTGTCTGGAGGGACTCTACTCATGTAAAGGAATGGATCACACCTATAAAGTAGATTAGTATGGAGCTTGAAATATTTACAGAATGAAATGTTGAGCTTGATTTATGCAGAGAAATTTTATGCATGTCAATAAAAGTGCATCAGACATCCTAATTCAGTAGTACTTTTTAGTTTGTTGGGGTTTTTTTTTTTAAATTTTTTGCAGTGATGCACTAAAGTAAATTTAACTCTGTAAGACCATTATTAATATAAAATCCCTTGCATCTTTTCTAAGGCAAAATAGCCAAGTAGTTTTCTAGGCAGCATAAACAAAAATGCCTGAAATAAGTGAAGTTAAGGAGTAGAGGAGCTATAATAATAAAAGAAAGCATGTTGTGAGTAGTATCAAACACACTGCATGCAAATAACTGAAAGTCAAACTAATCTTTCAGGTTTTGTTTGCAATTACATATTTTAATATCAAAAGTGCATTTATTTCTTGTTTCAGTTCCCATAACAAAACTGGATTTAAAATAATTATCTATCTTGATTCTACAACTCTGTGATGAAGAAACTGCACAACATTTAGCAAGTTGCTTCAATCTATTTTGCTGTAAAAAATGTGCATGTTGCTTTGAAGTCTAAGGTTCCAGCCATTGAATGTTGTTTGACTACCACAATGAAGATGCCTTACATGGATTCATGTGAACTGCTATCTGAGCCCCCATTAAGTTTTCGTTTCATGAAGTAAGGAGTCTGAATTCTTTGAATTATCTGGCATCAGACATGATTTCCCATCATTCTTGTGGTTCTCCTTTGGACACTTTTCTAGTTGCTTAAAGTGCAGATACAAAACCTGAACATGACACGACTGTAACTCCACTGCCAAACCTGAATGCAAATCTACTCAGCATTCCCCCTCAAGAAATACAAGGACCTCTTTCATGCCTGGGCTGCAGCATTAGCTTAGGAACTCCAAGTGTCTTGAATAACTACTGTGATAATTATATTCAAGTAGTAATTGCTAACAGAAGCAAGCTGATATTGTCAGGGCATACATTCTTTGCTCTTTAAATGATGCCTTTTTATTAGAGAAATCTCTACTGTTTGACATTTCACCATGTAACACAGTTCTCTTTTTATTATTTGACATTGCTCCACAATTTGCAGTCATTTCCAAACTTTATCAGTAATGATTTTCTATTCCATTTTAGGCTGTAGGTAAAATATATAAACAGTGTATGACAAAGGAGTAACACTTAAAGAATCTTACCTAAATAACAATTTATGATTTCTCATAGCTGAAGTGCCCTCTTACCTCATTTGTATTTAGACTGTAGACAAGCCTTTCCAAAAATAAAACTTTTCTTTTTTCACATAGACAAGTCCAGTGTGCAGGGTCAAAAATGAACACTTTGTAATGAAGCCTGACTTTTATTAAAGAAGCTAAATATGGAACAACAGCAAAAATTTTAAAGATCCTGAAACATGCAAAAGTCAGAGAACTGCACTGTTTTTTCCAGTCCATGTAATACTTTCACATGAGAAGAAAAATAACAAAGTCTTGAATGAAAAAAAAAAAAAAATGTTCCAAGAATATTGGGAATGAAATTTCCACGAAGTTGTACATCCTATGTGAAGACATTATTCTGGTAAAAAAGCAGATTAATTTACATGCATCGTAAAGCCTGTTGTCATAAGTAAAACAAGGATGTTGAGGTTTTAGCATGGTTTGTGGGGGCACAACAAAGTTACATCTGTTTCTAAGATAGTACTTAGCTACAAGGTGCTGGTGTGGTTAGCACAAAATACATAGAGTGAAGAGACACAACATGATTTGTCTGAAGTGATAAGCTTACTGGATTCTATTCTGAGCTTCACATATCACATATAGATGCTTTGATCTGCCACCTCTAGACTGTCTTTAATCAACGAAGAAAAAAATGTGACATTATTGACATCAGCAAGTTCTAAAAATCACACAAAGTGTCTATTTTCTCACAACAGAAGACATAATGCATTTTACAGGTCGGTCTGCTAGCCATTGTCTGACTGTAACTACGCTGGTTTCTCTTTTCTTGTATGCGGCTATGGCGTTTTGGATACGTAATTGTTTTACACCTCAAGCAGGCAATCCAGAAACCTCATTAGGAACATTAGTATATGTCATGAAAATAATACACTATTTCATGCATACCTGAATAAAGAGTAATGTTACTTGACTGAACAGATGATTAAAAAGAAGTGTGACCAGCAGGTCAAGGGAGATGATTCTTCCCTTCTATTTCACTCTTGTAAGGCCCCAGCTGGAGTACTGCATCCAGTTCTGGGGTCCTTGGTAAAAGAAAGACATGGAGCCATTGGAGTTGGGGTGGGTCCAGAGAAGGCCACGAAGATGAGAGGCTGCAGCACCTCTTCTGTGAAGACAAGCTGAGAGAGTTCAGCTTGTTCAGCCTGGAGAAGAGAAGGCTCTGGGAAGACCTTTTGCAACCTTCCTGTGCTTAAAGGGCTCCTACGGGAAAGCTGGACAGGGACTATTTACAAGGGCATAGAATGATATACAAGAGGAGAGATTTAGATCAGATATAAGGAAAAAAATCTTCACCATGAGGGTGGAGGCATACTGGAGAAAGCTTCCCAGAGAAGCTGTGGATGCCCTCTCTGGCAGTGTTCAAGATCAGGTTGGATGGGGCTTTGGGCAATCTGGTCTAGGGGAGGATGTCCCTGCCCATAGCAGGGGAGTTGGAACTAAGTGAGGTTTGTGGTCCCTTCCAACTCTAAACATTCTGTGACTCTATGGTAATAAAGATATATTAAAAATGCAAAAGTATTCTGCACACAGCACTTGTCAACAAAGGGAAAAGGTTTGTGGCTCTCTATGAGTTAGCTGACTACAATGGGACTATTCATATTCTTAAGAGAGCATCATAAGTTTGAGTACTTTGCTCAAATAAATGAGGGAAAAGAAGATTTAAATATTTTGCATAATGTTACAAAGGTGCTGCCAAATGCAGAAAAACATACCCCATAATGGTGAAGCAGTACTAAGGTGTGTGCAGCCATCTTGGGAGTATTTACTTATTAATTATGTGTTCAAGCTAACAAGACAATGTGGAATGCACAAGGCTTGTCCACACCTTGGGCAGCTGAGAGACTGCAAATCAGAAGATGTACTGATTTCAGATAATGTTACCTACTTGCTATGTTCAGTCTTCAGAAAACTTGAAACCATGTATCAAAGAATGAGTACCACTGAAAACTTAATGTTCTTGGATTTTAATTTAAAACCACAGAATATATGTAATTGCAATGGGATTTTGTTCTCACAACAATAAACAAACGATCTTTTTCCACTGAAGGGTGTACTGGAGATCTGAAACAGATTTCTTACAGCCTTAAAAAAAATAATAAATTTCTTAATGTTGATGAACAACAATTATTCATACAATGATGTCTTTACATGTGGTGTTTATTTCATCAGTTGACTGTGCTTGTTCAGATCGCTGGAAAAAGATTTGAATATTCTATGGAAAGGAAAATGAAACATTATAAAGTCATTTCATGTTGCAATCTGATCTACCTTAAAACTTTTAGAAACAATAATCTGTGTCTTTCCACGGGGTGACCTTTCTAACCAGTGACTAGAAGAGTATGATAGAAAAATAACTTCAGTGGAGATATAGTACTATATATTACACTTTCGCTAGGTTATGTAAGATGTCTTCCAGAAGGCCATTAAAACCAACACTGTCATTCAGCTTAAGCACTATAAGTGTTCAGCACACTAATCAAAATATAAATATACAGTGATAATTACAGAAAGAACACACTTGCTGCCAAAATCTAAAAGCATTCCTAATGTATCATTAATACCACTGAGATGATGCTTTCTGGTTATCCATACAACACCATTGTCTTCAGTTAGTTTACAAAAATACACTGTGCTAAAATGCAATTCTTAAAGTAAGCAGATCTTAAGCATCAGTTTAAATATCTGTAAGCTATTAAGACTGTTTTTTAATAATTATTCAGAACATACAGAGATTAAGTCTTCAATAAAGTTTCTTTTTGTATTATGTCATATTTCAGAATAAACTTAATCGACACTTCAAGAAAATAACTAACATTTGAAATAACATACCCACATTTATTTTTTTGTGTATTCCTGCATTCTTTATAACACAATTTGATTTGTTAATTTCTAAGAATTTTGTATTAGCACAATCTTCTCTATTTCCAATATTAGTAACACTATCCATTGAATAAGTAATGAACAAGGATTCTTTTATTGTAAAAAATAATGAAGTGAAGGTTTAACACAAAAATAAATACTAGTTTAACTTTCTAGAGTTTTTGGTTATTGTTAGTAAACACATTTTTCCTTTAGAAAGAAATAACATTAAGAATGTTTACAAAATAAATTAGTTTAAATTCAAATTTTGTGCATTTTTTGAAGAGACAAACTTTTTTTCAAAATCAGATATGATGCCTCACATGCTAGCAAAATATCAGGAGCATATCAGTGAATACAAAGGAACCATGTTAAAAGACAATTTTACCAGTCCTTTGTTTAATTAGAAAGTACTACTAATATTTGTCTTTTACTCTAAGAAAGGCGTCAGTTTAAGGAGGCCTTTTTCAGCACGTTGAGTCAGAAAAAGGAGTTTCAATTCCGGTTCGACAAAAGTAAATGTTAGCAAATGGAACCTTCAGCAAGTTCATTATCAGTTGTTATCATTACCACACGAAGCAGATGAGAATCTTGGTAAACTCTACTACTTTGGCTTGATCGAATGCAAAGTTCATTATGAGAGTTCTAAATATAAAGTACAAATCTACATTCCTGTAAAAAATAAGTTTGAGAAAGCTACTGCTCATCATCATGGAGCAAATGATACATGGAGACACATCCAATATTGTCACTGTGTTCATGTGTGTAGGAAGTGGAAAATGCGTGCTTTAGCAACGAAACAGAAATAGATGTGAAATATTGGTCTAAAAGAAAGAAAAGTATAATTGAAAAGTATAATCCAATGCAGAAAAGAAAATGACAGAACCTTGTTTGGGAATGTGTTAAGAATGAAAAAAAGGGTTCCTCTGGGCAGATTTTATTTTTTGTAACTTCCAATCTCATAGAGGAAACCAAAGGTAAATAACCTTAAAACACTCCAACAAGTTTACAATGTTTGGGTTTAATGAAGAAAACAATGTTTCTGTTTCATGAACAGAGATGCTTTTTTTTTTTTTAATATAAGAAACAATCTTTTCCATGTATATTTGCATTTCCTGAGATATTCTTTTGATGGAATATAAGATAAAGACAAGCATAACATAGCATTCTTTTTAAACTAGGTATTTAAAGACTGAGTTAAATTTTCCTGCTCTTGCGCACTGGGACATTTAAAACACCACATGAAAAAGGCTTCTGAAGTTTCACAAGTATTACAACTACTGCCTATGAGTAGACAGTGATTCAGCAGTGCTTTTTTTCTGCAAAAGCATCAAGTATTGACTATGGACTATGTGGTCCACCTCTAAGTCTTACTGAACTTAATCTGTATGAACTAACCCTAGACAAAAAGCATTTTTACTTTGTTAAATGACACATGGAATTCTGAATGTTCCCTGAACTGTGTAATATTAAATGGCTGCTGTGAGCATAAACAGTTTTTGTAATAATTGTTCAACATACTAGTAAATGTTTTTTGATAAAGACATTTTAAATTTACATTATCAGAAATCCTATCTCAGTGGAACTCCTATTTGAATGATTGTTGGCATAGTTACTGAAATTATTAATAAGACAAATAACAGTAATAGCAGTATAATATGACAATTAATTTAGAAGGAACAAGCTTGATTCAAGGGCCTATGTTAAATACATAGAAATATGACATGATATTCATATCTTCAAAACTAGAGTTTCTTAAAAGTACTATTCAGGATCTGAAAGCAAGATAAAAATATGACATTATCAAATTCATAATATTTTTGATATCAACAAGCTGAATGCTCACTATCCAAATACCTTGTTATCCTCAGTAATCATAAGAATGTGATCCACTCAAAATTGCATATTAATGCAAGCATTAAGAATTATAGAAGTAGAGTAAGTGGGATATATCCCAGGCTATTTATTTTAAATTGTCACAATCAAAACGTGAAGTTACTAAAATGTGTGGTTGTTTCTGCATCACTGTATCAGTGACAGCCTCAGGATAGAAGGCAAATTTTGAAACAAGAAATGGTAACAGGCCTGAAGAAGATCCCTTAATCGACCAACTATAATAGTAAACCTAGGCTGAGGGGAAAGCACTATTGCTTGCTTCTTCCATCTGCATCAGTTGGTGTAGTAGAAATATTATTTCATTTCTTATTTAATGTATTTAAAGACAATTTCATTCAGAGTGTTACTAAGAGCATTCATAAACATGCATTGACATGCATGGTCTAACTATTCAAAAAGAATAAATTTCACCTGATAAGAGAAAATATGTGTTGATAACAGCAAACAACTTCAAAGTTCTAGTCAGGACCAGAAAGATTTCTAACTAGGACAGAAAAGACCAGATGAAAAAGTAATAAAATTTCCAAGCTTATTAATTTGTTGGCATTTGTACTGAAGCTAACAAAAAGGATATCCTATGTGTAGGATATTGCCAGCCCACTAGTACGTGCAATGAGAAAACAAACTCCCTTCAGAAGACAAGAATACATCTCACCTGGAGAAAAATATTTTTATCAGAGATAGTACTGGTAAAAATTAAACAAGCTATCACAAGTCCAAAGGAACCAGGTGCTCTAGTTCAAATTTTAAAAAATTGTAGCCCAGATATTCCATTTATAGTTTTCAGCAAAACATTATATTTTCCACTGTTTATGCCTGCACTGGTAGAAACATTTTAACCTTAGAAACCACACCCTATCTTGTAAAAGATCTCAAAATAACAGCACTGTGGTTGAATTTAATTTTTATAGAGATTTTTATAGTCTCAGAGAATTTCTGAAAAAATAATGGTTCTAAAAATGTTGTTTACTTACTTAAAAAATGTTTTGGGCAGAAAAAAATTCACCTGTTCACCAGATACAGTTCTTTTAAGAACTATCAGAGGAAAACTGTTCCTGGAGTACATGTTTTTGACCAGAATCTTAACCTACCTAAAACAATGACCATTGGTTCTCTACACCAGTTTGCTGGTGAATATAATAATTTGCTGTAAAGTAAACAACTTCTGGTCTTAGCTCTTCCCTGTTAGTCAGAATTTGAAAGTAAGCTTGTGAAGTGTTGCTTTCGTGCGTAAAACATGCATGATTCATGTCTGTATTTACCACTACAGTCAAGGAATATAATTTTCTCATTTTAAGTATAGATACCATAGAGGACTGAATGTGATATACAGTCAGTGTAAGCCATTGCAAGAAATTCTAAGTATTAAAAACAAAAACTGAAGCTCTGCATCATCTGTCAAGTCAGGAGATACAGCCTTCAAATAAGAAGATGTATTATTTAAATGCAATGATACCAATATGTCTTTGGTAGACAAGCTGTGGAAACTTCTTTGGACCAGAGCATGTGCACTGAAACCCTCAGCTGCCTGCCAAAATTCATATACAAGTTTCCCACCTACACCTTTTCTCACAGACAGACAGTTTTTGTAACTGTACTGCTATGAACATACCCTACCAGCCATAAGTAACATAGGTGAAGAACGGTAGCTAATAAATTTTAAATGTATATTATAATCTATTCTTCAAGTGGTATAACATAATTCCTCCTGGAAGTCATACAGGAAGATTAGAAATTTTGATAAAGAATAGATGCTGTACTCTTGATATTCAGCTATTGGTTATTGTGAAAAAGTTTTAAAAAGAAGTCCCCATAATACTAAATATTGGAGTATTTACATATGGCACTACTCAGTTTACACACTAGTTATGAGTTACTTTAGGCTGCATCACATTTCGTCTTCGTGGGGAGCTTGCCTTATGCTAATTGTAAAATGAGTGAAGTGTTTGTGCGAAGAAGAGTTCTTGAGATGGAGCATATATAGAACAGATAGTTTAAAAGATGCTTTGGACTCAAAGAAATTCAGTGAAGTTTGAAAAGTTGTTTAAATTAGGAAATGCAGTACTTAATGAAATAAAAAGGGTCAGGAATAAAGAATGGGGAAGGAATGTCCTATTATTCTGCGGTGTCTATCTTTCCAAATTGGCTGAGAGTATTAACATATTAACATAGCCAGGATAGATACTCATTGATAATCTTGTGTTGTCTTTGTCTGCTATTTTCCTTCTGTATCTATTCCTACTACAGAAGACACATTTTTAACCCTTACTTTTTCAGAGTAAATGTTTTATTCTTGTATCTTGTATAATGAGTATGAGTAATATTACAAATGCTGAGCACTTCACTTTTTACGAGTAATGTATAGAATTAAAATATAGCAAGTTACTCCTGTAGTATCATGTATCTTATTCAGAAGACCCAGGGAACCACAGGCAGGTCAGTCTCAAATCTGTAGCTGGAAAGATCATGGAGCAGATTGTCCTGAAAACTCTGCTCAGGCACATGGAAAGTAAAGAGGTGATTGGTGACAGCCAAGATGGTTTAACTAAGGGCAAATCATGCCTAACATATTTGGTGCCACTTTATGACAGGGTTATAGCATTAATGGGTAAGGGAAGCGTGACAGATGTCATCTGCCTGGACTTGTGCAAAGCATTTGGTACTGTCTCACACAACACCCTTGTGTCAAAATTGGAGAAACATGGATTGGATGGATGGCCCACTCAATGGTAAGGACTGTCTGGATGGCTGCACTCAAAGAGTTGTGATCAATGGCTCAGTGTCCGAGTGAAGATAAGTGATGAGTGGCATTGCTCAGGGTTCAGTACAGGAACCATGTTGTAGTTTTGCGTGGCTGGATTCTGGTGGAGAAGGGGGTGCTACAGGGGTGGCTTCTGCAAGAAGCAGCCAGGAGCTCTCTGCAGGCCCCAGAGAGTAAACATTGGCCAATTCAAGGCCTGAGTCATTGCTGACCAAGGCCAAGCCCATCAGTCATGGTCACAGCACTTCTGAGAATCACACTTAGGAGAAAAATTGACAGTACCTAAATTAATTTAATCTCTGGGATAATGCAAATTTCAATATGTGTCTTTACAAAACAGTTGGTCCCAGAAAGCAATACTTACAGGAAGCTTGTATTCTTGATAACTGTTGATCAAGCCTTGAATGAAAGGATGCTTCAAAATGAGTGCAATTGGAATGGGTATCAGATTGTCATTGCCCCATTCTTTGTATATTTTGATGAAATGCTTTAAGAAAAAAAAAATTGTAAATATATAAAGCATGTAAAAAAAAAAAAAAGAAAAGCAGCAAGTATCTATTTAACATATAATGCAAGGTGCAAAATCTTCTTTGAATCAACCAGCCTACCTTCTCATAGATGTCTTCCTTCTCCAGATGACTAAATCTATGGTTATCTTCATCTCTACTTCGTCCAGTATGAAACACCTTGAGTAGAGTTGCCACTGAAATTTTTCCTTCACCCATGTAATTCAAGACTTCTTTTTCATCTTGTATTAAAGTTTTCTCATTTGACACTATGTTTGTATAAGGAATAGCCTAAGAAAATAAAACATAGGTATAAGACTTGGTGATAAGCAGGCCATCTGTTTCAATTAGACATTCATTAATGACTAATGGATTATACTTCCAAATTTCAGTTCTTACAAAACATCATGTCACACGAAAGTATCTGTTGATCTATAGGGCAAAGGAATAGGTCTTGAGAGTACAGAAATGTCTGTAATATTTGCGTTAGTAGAACTTAAATATTTTTCCCAGGAGCATAGCCAACATTCCACTAAGAAATTAATATTCTTCAGAGCAACAAAATATAAAAATACTTAGCAGCTATAAATTAAAGTACCAACAACTTTGTGTTTCTCTAAGGAGTAAACTTGATAATTCTGGATGTTCACATGAAAAAAGCAGCATGAATTTTCTAGTTCAAATGAAGGATTCAGTGCAAGAAATTTATTTTTGCCAACAGTTAACATTGGCTTGCCAGCACCCCACATAAAAAAGATGAGAGAGGCTTTATGCAGAAAAATTCATTTACTATAAACAAGTAGAAGCATCTCTGTGGTGATATTAGAGATGACCAAAGATTAAAAAAAAAACCAACCCCAACAAACCACTGTAGAGATTTGTGAGCACAAAAATGAGAAAGGACCTTAGATAGGTGAACAATGCTTAGACTAGATTAGGCTACTGTGTAGACTAACCACTAAGCACAACAGGAACTTGCATTTAATTGATTAGGCCACTGTGTAGACTAACCATTAACAACAACAGGAAATTGCATTTAATTGAACATACCATTTCTTTCCTCATTAGGAAGGAGAAACAGCTGAAGTTCAGTCACACTTGTGCTAAATGTCTTAGGCCTTAATATATGTCTTTTTTGACACATAAAGGAGCAAGGTAATTGATACAGTCTTTTAAACACTCAACAGAGATTACATAAGTATCAGCACTTAGGATTTTCCTATCTACCACTGTACCTTTTGCATTTAGCTGTAAGATCTCCACAACCAATAACAAAATTATTTGGGCTTCAAGGCATTTTAAGTGAAAGGGTGTTTTCTATGCTGTTCATAAAAGTAACAAAAGTCTCTAGAATATTTTTGTCTGAACTTCTCTTTTAGTATCATTGAAGTTTCAGACGTATTTCTTTACACAGCTACCAAAAAGAAATCATTACAATTAGCACAGAAGAATAAGTGAAAAGACAAATTAAGTGCTGCTGCATAAGTGTCTACTTGTAATCTGGCTATCTAAGGTGTAAAAACTTCTTTGAGATGAGCTGGATTGCTCTTTATATACTCAGATGATAATATTTACTATATTTCCAGCACTTGTACTGAGGACTGGGATGTTTTGATCACATGTAAGACGTCACAGGTAGGCAAAGGTTTAGGTTCTTATTTTGGTGCAGAAAACAACTTTGGATGTCTTCAGGGATCTATGTCTTTCTATCTGATGGAGCTTGACTCAAAGACGACACAACATCAACTCATTATTCACTTTTTGCCCCCTTGTGGTTACTAAATATCCTGCATAATGTGCTGGTTCTACTGAAGCCAACGGTGAAAACTCCACTTCAGCAGCACAGGATTGTATTCGTCCTCTTTTTTTCTGCACTCAATACTATTGTAATAATAAGTGTACATATATGGAACACAAGGCATAAAAACAAAAAAATATTAAAATTATGTTCAATTGGCCTGCAATTCTGAGTCACCAAAAGGTGACTATAAGGTCAAAGAGAATACACACATGCAAGATGCTCATTTAGCATCTAATTCTTACATATTTCTAGCTTTCTAAGGGACTCTCAGAGATGTGTTAGACACACCAACTGTCTTCAAAATACGCTGTGACACATACATCAGACAAGGCACAGATTCAGAGTTGGTGGGCGGGAAACTAAGCAGGAAGAATTTCCCAGGCTGGATGGAGTATAACTATTGCTCCTCAGAGATATATCGTTAATTCTGGCTTGAAGGGAAATGTTTTCCTTCACCTGTGACTCAGTCTTAATGAGAGCTCACACATAGGTGATAATGCCAGTATAGTTACAATCTCAGAATAAGTCCCAAACAAGCAGATCAAACCAAGCAGAAAACAGTAAGAGGAGAACCACTTATGTTGCTTTATATCTAATGTTGTGAGCGAAATGTCTACTGAAATATTGGAAGCTAAGCTCAGGCATATTGTATTTAATTTGGAGCATTCTGTGCTCTCCTTTCTATGAAATGTGAAAAGGAAATTCTCTTGTTTCTTCTCCCCCATGGACAAAAACTCTGTTCTGCCAAATAAAAGCAGATACAGGGTAATAGAGTAATATATTTTTGTCATTTGAAGTGATAAAATGTAATTCTGAATATGTATAGAATGACACTGTGTGGTAAAGTAATGTCCATTCTATACCGTTTCCAGAGAGCACAACTGTATTCTGAGTATTGAGTAAATGGTAGTCACGGTGGTTGCAGTGGTATATTGAAACTTTTTATTATCTAGAAGACTGAGTTCTTCTCTCAAAAAAAAAAAAAAAAACCCAAACCAACCCAACATTACTTGTACTTCATTAGCAAGTAACTGATCCATGTAGTGCATTAATGGCAGTTACATACTCCAGAAATGCTAAAAGTGCAAAAGCTCAGCTGCTTTTGATGTGACAGTACATTTATCATGACTATAAAAAACAATAATTAAAAAATATTGTATGGAAACAAGTACTAATTATTATTACTTCTGAGTTACAGTAAACCAAAACACTTGAAAATAAAACCAAAGAAATGTAACGGAAAAGAATCAAGACCAGCACTAATATCAGGTTTTATATCTTTAGATAACAATATCACAAGTCACATTACAGTCCAATTCCTGGAGACTGTCAGCTGGACTTAATTGTCTAAGATTAGGTCAAATAATATCCTCCATTCATCTGGACAAGGAGTAGTTAGCAGTAAATACCTAAAACTTCCATTATTATTTGGCAAGCTGATTTTCAGACTTTTGGAAGAATACTTCCGAGTATTACTACCAAAGTCAACAGAAGTATTTGCAAAGTACCCAGAAAATTAGTGGGACTACTTGTAAGGCCTGGAGCTACATGGGATAAGAAAATATACTGAATATATGTAATTCATAATTTGAAAACACCACTATTATTAATATTTTACCACACATGGAAGAGAAGGTTCTTCATTTCTATGAATACATGTTCCAGTGGCAACACTAAGTGCTCTGCGAACACCTTCAACTGGATCAGAGTGTAAAGCAAAATAAAGTAGCATCTCTGTATAGTTGAGCAGAGCAGGATCTTTCCTGGTATCAGCAAATAAACTGAAGAAAAACTACAAAAAGAAAAAAATATGTAAATTAATTTCTGCAAGTGGAATTTAATCAAACACAAAGGAAAGGCTATAGAGAAATGGATGAAACAAAGTAATGACTGCTGATAAGTGACATTATCTTTAAAAATACGTTGAGGCTGTATAAATCAAGATAAATCAGAAGCATGTCTGAGTCATTCAAGGAAATAGAAATGGTAGAATTTTCTTTTTGGTAAAGAAGGATAAATTAATAAAATATTGTCTCATGAAAAATATGTCCAAAAGGTTTTTTTGTATTCACGTCACAGCATTACCTCCCTCTTTCATGGAGGTTTTTATGAGCTTAGATGCAAGGATCATTTGCCTCCCATACTTTACATATGTGGTTAGTCTATAGTGAAATTCAAAGGAGAACAGGAATAATCAAGTCTTTCTGAGTAGACTATGGTTTAGAATACTAAAGGACAATTACTAGATTCATTTCTACAATGTTTCTAAAGTTGAGGGGTTTATACATAGAAATCCTATTCTGAATCACCACCTGATCTCAAAAACCAGAGAACCATTGTATTGTTAGGAAAATAGAGACTCAAGAAACTTTTGAGTGAGACCTCTCAGGCCAGAATAGTGAGTGGTCTCTTCATGATACCAATGTTTTCCAAGTTACCTTTATGAGATGTCTTAGCCTACTGAAAGGCAAGGGTTCTGTGCAACTTGTTATGCTTAGATCTTCATTTCCATTAAACCATAAGCCAACCTGATCAGAGCAAACAAAGAAAAGTTTCAAAAGTTTCACACATTAAAATAAAGTGGTCTTTGTGCTCTATAACAGTTCAACAGAGAGATTACTAAGAGCTTAATTCCTGGACTGAATCAAGCTGAATTTGCTATTTATAAAGAATGACAGAATAATTAATTAATCATTTGTACTTTGTAACAGATACTTTGGGAATTACTGAAAGTGGAGTAAGATGGAAGTGACCCTATGCTCTTGAAAAAAATGAAAATTAACTAAGTATTTCACTGCCCAGGAACCAGAATATGATGCAGAATTTCTGTGTGTTCTGTTTTTTTCTTTTTAGGATATCCTACGCTACTCCACAGCTTTTGTTCCAACTGCACTTTTGGAAGAAACTATCCACACACCTCACTGTAATGAAGGACAGACACAAGGCTCTTCCTATGCTTCCCTGCTCCCAGTAACAAGACGAAATGTCCCGCAATGCCTACACACCTATACGTACAACTAAATCACACGTGCCCAACAATAAGTCTCCAGACTAGACCCAGCATTCAGGAAATAGCAACTAAGTCGTACCTTCTGAAACAGGATATCCATGAAAGGTGGCCCATGTTAAGCCATGATAGTCTGTGCAAATAACATCACTGTATGGACAATTGAGTACCATTACCTGGGGATGTTCCCTACCACTGTGTAGTTTACGAGTAAAGCTGCAGATAGAAGTGCCACCTCAAACTCCCAATGGAAGGTTTGTCCTGTAATTCTTAATGAACATTGCGTGACACTGTTTCATGTTAAAACAGTAAAATAAAGCGTCGTGACATTTTGAATGCCTGTAAGTCTCAGTGTTAAACAGAGAATAAAGTTTGTGAGAATAAAGTTTGTTTCCATTTTTATTGAAAGATTTTAGTATTTTAAAAAGTCTGATTATATTCCCTGTTAGATTAAAAGACTAGTATGGAAGATTTCAAATAGTTGGAAATCTTCATGAATCACAGATGTTAATGAGAGATGAAATAAATATTTAGTATCATCATTAGGTTGAAATATTGTAAAAAACTTACAAATTTCATTAGCACACTCTTTTCCACATTTCAGGCGAACAACTACTTTTTTATCATAAAAATTATTGCATTATTATTACTAGCGTATGATTATGTGTTTTCTTTAGAAAATAACACAATGAAATAGGAAAAAACAGTAAGTTTCAAAAGATTTTCAGAGAGAAAAGAAATTAGTAAAGCTAGTTTACTGGGGTTTTATTTACTAAATGTAAAAATTATTTACTAATCCCAATCCTGTTAATATTGTATTTGAAATAGTATCCTTTGTTAAAATGCACATTCACAGTCTGTAAGTCTGTAACTGATAGCCTGTTTTTCTTCCATGCATTCAAGGCCTCAAAGACTATCTTCACTTGTGAAAAAATCCTTATTGCAAATTCTAGGAATATTTAATTAAGTAGAAATGGTGAACCCAAAGTAAACTACTTATTTCTGTTTGGAGTGAATTTTTTGTCTTGTGGTATCAAAGTTAACAGTAGTCAAAGTCCTCAAGATTTTCACTTGAGTTATGGGCAAAGTGGGAAATAAAAGTAAAAAGTAAGCTTAATTAGCCTCAATTTTGGACCCATGGATACGATAGATATTAGGCCTTCGATTTCCTGAAGATAAGTTTCCCTAAAAGGACTTTCCAAAACCAAAACATTTAAAATTCAGACAATTTATGAATGCTAATAAAACCAATGGTTCATCGTTCATTTTTTCAAGTTTAACCAACAAATATTACTCAAAATAGAAAAGACTTAAACCTGCATATAGGATTCCTCTGTAACAAAGCCTGATCCAGCTATATCAACACCCTTGAAGCTATGTAGCGTTTCAAGAAGCTCTGTCAGAGACGGCACTGGCCAAGGCTGTGCTGCTGTTAGCAAAAACCTGCGCCAGTCGATAAACTCCGAGTTCACTGTGAATGCAGATGCCAGATTTCGTAACTAGAGAAACAAAACAACATATGTCATAATATGCCAAGTATTTGTGTGTAAACATATGTTTTTTATACACTATGTATCCTTAGGTCTTTTCACTGGTTAGGATGGGCACAGTTCTGCAGTGAGGTTTCATTGGTGTATAAAGGACATGTATCACTGAACAAAACAGGCTAGAGACCACTGTGTCAGAAGCCAATTGCCACATGCAGTTGTTAGCCCCCTAAATAAATACCTTGACTCCCTAAGTAAAGGTCTGTATCTAATTTGCCTGTGAGATAACAGCCCTCAGTACATGTTAGGTCCTGAATCACTCTCTGTTTGGCAAGGCACTGAGAACTAATCTGATAATTTATCAGCATGATTACAAAATACAGCAAATGCTTGGTCCCGTGCCTTGGTCCCATTTTGCTTACTCTTACAGGAGTCCACTACATGGGTTTTCTCTGCTCCAGCATTATTTTCAGTTAGAAAATACGTAGTAGTAGTAGTAGAGAAGCTTTTTACTACTGGAGACATCGTACATGGATAGCAGAGCAGGATAGAGAACTCAAATAGAAGAGTACATGTAAAATCTCCCAAGCTGGCATTGCAAAGGCAGTATCTGATAGAGGGAACAAAATTGGCACAGTTCATTTCTGCACTGCTGGTGTGCCTAGACCCTACTCTATACCTCTACACTATCTGCCCCAGACCCAGATTTTCTTGTCAAGGGCGGTGTGGGTTTGCTCTGGACTTGGAGAAGGAAGCAACTTGTTTGCAGGAGTAAGGGCCTGGGGCAACACAGAGTGAGACCATTTGGTAATGTTGTAGATGTCATCTGCCATAGCACTGGCAGGTACAGTACTGCTTGTTATAGTTTGAAAACTTAATTGAAATTCTGTTCAGTTACACAATGATGAAATGGTTAGTTCAGTTCAGAACAGCTTGTGCAGAATAAACATATACCTTAGTTTATGTTTCCTGCATTTTCTTTTGTATTTAAGTTCTTGTTTACAGTATAAATTTAAAAGTCTTATTTTAAACCAGTGCTTTTAAGGAAAGGAAATTCTCTTACTAAAATAAAAATAGTACTTATAAGCACTAAAAGTTCTCAAAAAATAAAGAAAATGGGATACATGAAGATGGGGTCTATTAATAAGATTTGACTCATATTTTTTGCCATATAATTATTCCCCATATAAATATTCCCCTGTGCTCAGACTGGATCATTAAATATGGATGCTGACAGCTGTGCCTAGTTTTCACTAAATTCTCAGAAACTTTAAAATCGTTTACTCATGTAGTTATCTGTGTGAAGAATATTTGAATAAAGATGTTTCCCTCATGCAAAATCCAATAAAAAACTTAATGTGAATCATGGCTTACTTTCAGTAATAATTATTAAAATACATTAAATCAAGTAAACCTTTTCATCTTAACATCTGAAAATAAAATTAACCAGTGAATTCAGTGATGATGACTAAATTATAAATTTTCGTGTTTGTAAATCTGAAAATCTTGGATAAATAAGTTTAAGGTCATGCAGATGCAGGTTCTATTTTCTTGTCTTGGAATGAAGAACATAAACAGTCATGTTTTAACTCCTGGAAATGAACTTTCAGTGGTGTCTAAGGTATACTGATATAACTTGAAAACTGTAACTATAGTGCTGACAAAAGCATTTTATTCTTGCATAATGGTTTCCAGAATCTTCCTCTAGTGAAACAGAAGAGTTTTAAGGAAAATCTGGTACTGCCTTATAATTGCTATACACTTGACTTTATCAAAGTGAGGACAATGCTGCAGTTCCTACAGAAACTAATGCTTCGGTCGAAATTAAAGTAGGGACTAACTTACATCTGGAAGCGTTAAATTGATCCAGGCATCAGGAAGGCAATTTGTTCCAAGATTCAGATTAATCAAGCCAATAAAAATGTCAATAAATACCTCCTTATGTATAAAACCTAGTAAAAGAAAGTAAATATATATATATATTAAAAATACTTTGAAATAGACTTCTTTTGTTAAAGGATATCTATTTTTTTAAAGACCATATGGGAAAATAATGTATTTTCTTTAATGTAGTATTGACAGTGGCTTTTAAGCCAAACATAAAATTTTCTCAGTTAAAATAAATCATGTGTGGCCTGCCTAATAGCAAAATGCCAAATATTCCAATACACTGCAATTCTTTTCATACTTGTCCTGATGCACTGTAATCACTACTCCGTCACCACAGTCCACACTGATGGCTAACAAGCAGTTCACAATATCAATACACATATTCTGCATATTGAGTACCTACTAACCTTTTTTTTCACTGTGATTATTTTAATCTCTTTACTCTTCAATGAAATAATGTATTAGACAGTAGGATGACCATGAGTTGCTTGAAAAACTTCTGAGAATTACCTTGTGAGACTTATACACAGATCTGTCAATTTTATTTTAAAGAAGTAACATGATAAAAGTGCAATGAAATGAAACTTATTTGTTGGTTTTTTTGTTGTTTTTTTTTTTAAATATGCATGGATTTGCTTATAAAAAAGTAGAAACTTTGAACTTCATGCACAGTGTTAAAACATAACATAATGCATACCAAAAATTAAAAAGCGCAATATGAGTCTCTTATTTCAGAAATGTACTTCGCTAGTCCAGTGAGGATTCCCTATGAAACCTCTGCAGTACTGGCAGAAAATGTAAAATGATTTTTAAATTATCTAAATTGTGAGAGACAAAGGTGATCTGGTAAGGTTATGATCGATTCCACAGCATCACACCAGTAAATTTCTAGATTATCTTTAAAAGCAAGCATAGGCAATGCAATACGGGAAGAATGAACTTAATTTTTTTTCCTTTTTAAAGCCAAGCAAACTTTACTTCTTTGAAGCACAGCAGTGAAGTGAATTTTTTTAAGTTGAAGAAAGATTTAAGTGGTAGGAATGTGTTTGAATATTAATTTCATAATGTTGATATTCAAAATCAAGTTGTCAATTTGCATTACTAGTCTACAAACTGTAGACTTGTTTGCCTCCATTCAGGAAAACCAGGAGTAATTTCCTTTGCATGTCTTACTGCAGCAGAGAAATCCTATACATACACAAGCTTGGAGAGAAGAAGAAGAAAATAGATTTGGGAAGCTTCAAGTCTGTTGGGACAAGAAGAAAGGGAGAAACACTTGTACTAGGAGCCTTATGTCCTCCTTAAATTTCAGCATGAAAGAAAGAGCTGGAAAAAAGTATTGACAGACTGATAGCAGTGCTCTGATGTCAGTCTCTGGAAGGCTTTTGAGTTATCTACTTTGATAAAGAACATTTTTAAAGGATTATGTGATTTAGGCTGTTTACTGAAACACTTTGAGTTGCCAATTTAATAATTTTCAGGTAGCCAGAAACTTGCATTTTAATGAGAATTTGGAGCCAAAAGATTCAGACGAATTCCATATGGCACAATAAAGCCTACATCACAGACTTCATAGAAGATTCAATAAACCAGGTAAATTTTAGTGGTTCATGGGGAAAATAAACTATGGTCCACTAAGGAGCCAGTGAAAACTTCATATTAAAATAACAGGAGAAACATTCACATTTTATTTGCAGTCTGAAATTGTCTAGCGCTTTGTCATGAAAAGCCCAACTATCCTAATTTTTATTTCATATTTTACTAAACATTTTTCCCTTCCCACATCTGATACCTAGTACTCTGGCAATATAGCTTCTTTCTCTGACATTATCTTACGGTTTAAACTGTTCAAGTCCTGCCATGATTTCCCTGTACGACAACAAAAAAAGATCTTGCTGCTGTATTTCGCATGGGTTTCTGGCTTCCTAAAACAAAGTTGAGTTTTGTTTTTCTGCACATACCTAAAAACTAATAGAGGTGCAAAGAACTGGAATAAAGATATACGGTCTGAAATAGGATTAAAGGATTGGAATCTAAACCATTAATCGCAAATTATAGTGCTTTAATTGGATTGTAGGACATGCTAGAATGTTTACCCAAAAAGGTAAATTTCTTATTAGTTGATATAAGCAAACATGAATTATTATAATATAATTAAGCCCAGTAAGGTGATCTGCAGTGTCTACCCATTTTTCTTCCTTTGGTAAATGTGAAGAAACAACTCTCATTCAGAGCTGAGCTACTTGCTAGATATTAATTACAGAGGTAGTGATGTGGTATATTGCAATTTCTTTTACTTTACTACCTTATCCTGAGAATTCTGATGTGAGACCGTTAAAAAAAAAGTCATAATACTTTCAATTAAACTATTAAATTAAAAATAAATTTTAAATTGAGTGTTAATTCGTCATGATGTATCTAGGAGGACTGAAGACATCTCAGAGACAGGAAATCCCTTCAGAAACATAAAAATATCAAATAACTTTCCTCAATGTTCCTTTAGATATTTTGTCTAGATTTAAGATGTTAGGCTTTACATTACAGATTTTATAAGTGGTTTTGAATATTTGATTGTATTATGAGACAATTGGTGATTCATCACTTTAATTCAGGGGCTGCTAAAGCTTTGTAATCATGGAGAGATGCTATGTGTGGGCAGGTGTGCAGATGGTACTGAGAAAGAATACTGGTATCTGAAACTGTACTCTGTAAGTGATAAAAGGAAATAGTGTTCTTTGGGAAGATTGGGAAAACAATTCCAGGAATTGGCTTTTTCCACCTAAAAAAATGGTTTCAAAAAAGGTATGTGCTTTACAAAATCTTTTTTTTTAAGTCAAAAAACCCCCAAGCAAAACAAAACCAAAAAAGGAACCAAACCAAGTAATTTTTTGGTGAATGATGTAGGAGTCTGAACAGAAAATGAGCTTATTAAATGTGTAAAAACACTTTCAATTACAAAGCGTAGCAGGCATTTTTGAAAAATAATCCTAATCTGACATAATCTTTAGATTTTGAAGTAGCATGAACATATAGGCAAGACACAGCAAAAAAGACACTATATATCTGTGTGTGTGTACATATATAGTAGATCTTCTGCAATTACTAGTTATGTTTTATATTGAAAGTAGAGATCTTCATTTAGAAAACGATTCATTTGAAGGTGAATTACTTCACATTAATTTCTTTACAAATCATTTCTATTTTATCTTAATCACTTTTGGAAGAACTTAAAATCATCAAACTTATTAATGATTTTACTTTAGCTATCTTTTGATATAAATAACTGGTTTTTCCTTGATGATAGAAATACTTTCTGTTGGCATGCTTTAAATTCATTGGAAATTTTCAAGTAGAATGTTGCATTTAGAACAAGTAATGTTATGAAATTATTAAATCAGTTCTCTGAACAATTCTTATTCTTAGCTCCTAGATTAAAAAATCAAGATACAGTATTCTTGCTGCAACCATCACAAACATTTTTACAGGAAAAAAAGTGGTTCAAGCTGTGAAGTGTATTAGTCATATCCTGGCTGTAAGAGCATTTGCTAAGGGAAGACTGATTTGTGCATTAACAATCAGCAATGGAAAAATGGAACTGTTCTGCCTTTGTAGAAAAGCCTTCTGAAAAACAAGTCGGACAAAAACTATGAAGGTTCATTATAAGCTTTATCCATAAGACAATAAAAAGTACATACAGGATGGAGAGCAGGTATGACTCAAAATTCATTGGCTACAGAAGGACAAGCAATCATTTGACAGAAATAATGCACAGATTTTCCACACATTTATCAAAAGAAAATCAGAGTTTTCATAATCAACGAAGCTTTTTGAACTATTAAAGACTGATAGTAAGATGACAGTTAACTCCAGAGGTTATAATGTATAATGACTCAACTAAATGCAATAAACAGAACTTGTGAGTCATTCCTTTGCCCACAAGTCACCAAGGGAACAATGTACTCCATTATTTGGTTAATTATCTTCAGATTTATAGATCAGGTATAGAAGGGCAAATGTAAACATCTACTGGTGAATCAGCAGTGAACAAGAAATCTTTTAACATTATAATAAATTATGAAAAAAGAGTAATTTTTATATTAATTAGCCCTGCAAGTTATTCTGTTAAAGTGTCCTTGTTACAAGAAGATTATGAAATAAAAAACAATTTTCATCTATTCACTTCCACAGAGACACTCCAAATCCAACTCAGAGGAGTAATCTCGTCTTTCATTTGCCATCATATCACCTCCTTGTAGTCTTCTATTTCTCTGCCAAGTAGCATTCCACAGATGAATAGCCTTCTGGGGGTCAAAGTTTTTGATATCTGGAGAGTTCATCTGAATTACCATAAAATCTGTCACACTTTCAGACCTTAGTTTAGAATGCAAATGCATCATGGTGAGTTTCATTTGACTGAAGCCTCTCTCTGTTTCAGCTGAACTTGCTGGCAGAGTTAGGATTAAATCTACCAATGTTAGAATGTTGGGATACTTCTTTGAATAATCTGAGTTCACTGAATCCCATGTCAAGGCTTGAATGTTCTGAAATCTAAAAAGCATGGTGAGAAATTTAATTATAAATATCACTAAATTTATATCCATAATTTTTTGAGAACAGACACAAATGCAGTTTTCTTATTACCTGTTATACAGCTCTAATTTCAACATGCTCCATTCAGTTTCTACCTCATCTATTTTCACACTGGCAGCTTCTAGTATGACTTCATAATGTTTTGTCAATACAGACACTTCCTTTTCACCAAATTCTGTAACAGAGACAAAGCAAAAATACTTTTATGCATTTAAAGAATTTAGAAGGTGAACTTCAAATTGGCACTATGACATTTCTATACCTTGTTTAATTTTGTCAGGCCATAGCTTAAAACTTCCAATAGTAGTTGCACTCAAAACATCTTGACTTGCATCACAAAAACAATCACATAGCCTCTTCACCAGATTACTTAGCACTTTGGTTCGCACTGCTGAAATATCTCCATTTCCAACTAGCTGGTAGCCATGGAAGTGCTGAGTGTCTTCCATCAGGCGTTCTTTTGGTCCAGCTCTGAAAGATGCAGAATACAAACTAATATATAATATTCTTTTTATTGTATTCTATGAGGTCATGGTTTAGTTAGAAGTGACAGACCTTGTCTGATACATATGGAGTGTTTCCAGTGTTGACTGGACAGTTGCAAATATGTCTGCAATAGAGGAGTTGCAATCCAAAGTAACACGTGACAGAATGTTGAGGACATTGATGACGTCCAACAAGAAGTGAGAAAACTTGACTATCTCCATTCTCAGAAGGAGATGTAAAAGGCCTTTGACTTTCTGCCGGTTTGTGGCTCTTGAATCTCTTTCAATCTGTAAATAAATATAGAAAAAAAAATAGTGTCAGGTATGTGGACCAAAATTAGCCATAGCACATAATTTTTTCTGAAGTTGCATCTAAATTTGAAATAAATTACCTTACTCAGATGTAGAACAATTGCAGGATAACCTTTAAGTAGAATTTGTAGAGCTGTTTGCAGACGAGGAAGCCACTGGGAGCCTCCAATGCGAGAAGGAATAGCTGGGCGCAACTTAATGTCTTCATATATGGCTTTGAGATTATTCCTATTTAGAGGTGACTTACGATAAAAGTAATACATATTTCTCAAGATATTGCTTAAGATGTTGTATAGCTGAATATTTTTTAGTGCTCCTTTGTAAGCCAGCTTTAGGCAGTGAGCAAAACAATGCACAGACTGTACACAGGGCTGAATTTCCCTTAGAAGTTTAGCTACCCCACTGTTTTCTCCTACCATGACATCTGTCCCATCACTTCCAAACCCAACCAGTTTTCTTGACCAGTCCTGGCTTGCCAGGCTGAGCTGAAGATTTATTTGTAATATTTCAAAAATTGCATTTTTCATAGTTGTAGCATCAGTTTTGTGAACAGGTTGAACCCCAACAATCTGGCAATGGACTTTTCCTTCATTTGCAAAGCGAACATAGACAACTGCAGCTGCTTTGAGTATATTGTCTGCGACTCTACCACTAATAACAGAAAAGAATTTACATTTCTCCAGTTTTTCTTTCAAAGATCTTCTTTCCACTTCAGCAATAAAATGTATAAACATTCTTGCTGACTTGTCACTTCTAAATACAGAGCCAATATCCACTCCTTTCATATCATCTAGTTTGCACATCCAGTCAAGGTCTGTAAAGGGTCGACCAGATTTAGCAATAGCATGGCATGTCCTAAAAATATTTTCTACTCTACCTAATGTTATGGAATTCATGCTCTTCAAAAACTGCTCAGCAGAAGCTGTATCTGGTGAAGCAGTACTGGCAGCTTCCATGCATGTAGCCCAGGCATGAGCTTCACTACTCTGGTGTGTATTTATAAATTCCAGTTTGAAGTCATCAGTGCCAGAACAAAAATTATGAATGTTTTCCCCTAAGTCCACATTATGTTTACGACATGGCACACAAAACATTATTCCCCTCTCTTCATCGTATTTTAACCAGGAGTATTTTGTTAGCCATATTTTTGGAAACTGGCGATTCTTCTTTGTTCTCTGATGTTCCAAATCTTTCTTCTCTTTCCCTCTGTCACCAACTTCTCTCTTGCTAGAAGAATTACTCTTGCTTTTAAACTGCTTCAGGGCTCGTATGGCTATAATTTAAAAAGAAAAAGCTGAATATAAAATTATTATTTTTTTCATAAATTAGCTAATGTATTTTCTTTTTAATCCATATTTATTTTGCAATTTGGGGCTAGGCTGCAACTTGAGATAAACAGCCATAAAAGAGAAAAAACAAAAGTAAGATCTACTCTTAAATCACTAGGACACTACTCAGAACCCTTTTAAGAAATGGTCATTTTTGACTCCGATTTCCTTTTTACTACCAGATGTTTGTTAGGACATGCAACTTGTAAACTTCAGCAGCATCAATACTATTTTTGAAACAGAGAAAAACAGAGTTAGAGAGTGGAATTCAGAGTGGTCTTTGAGGCAGAATGTTTACAGAAGATACTTCTGAAGTTACAAACCTATTATGATGACCATTACACTTGACATTAACTGAAAAGTTAACTTGAAGTGAGTCCATAAATCTATAATCAAATACCTGTCACAGAATGCATGAGATGTTCTATGGCATTTGCAGCTGACCTGATCTTCTTAAAACATATTTATCTGAAGAATGATTTTACCACTGATTTGAGAAAGAGGAACTGTATAGGCTTCACATTTTGTTCTCAAAATTGAAGCGTTCTTAAAGTATCAAGATTGTTCTCAATATTATTTTCCAAAATTGTTCTCAAGATGGTCATTCTTACATTTTGTAGGAGCAAATGCCATAGGCTGACATTTTTTAAATTGTATCTCTAAAGCTTGTGAATCTCTTACTTTGGATAAGTAATTTAATGATTCTTTTTGTACACTTCTGCTATAAGGTCATGCCTTGAAAAGAAAGCAGTTAAATAATGAAGAAAAATTCCATGCAGAACCAAGGCAATAAAACTAGAAATCTATTCATTAGGAAATAGCAGAGTAAAGCACTGAGGAAATGACCCAAGAACAATCTGACTCCCCACCCTCCTTATTGTGATGCGTGTGTCAAGAGGCAAAATTAATAACTGCATTAAGGTAATCATACAGAAATGCCATATCTGGTGCTTTAAAAGGTCTTAGGAAAAAGAGTCCTTGAACTCCATTATTTTCTATTTGACAAGAAGGGGCAAATTTTCATATATGCATTGTACAATTTGAGAACTGTTTGTCCCCATTGTCATAAAAATGACAGTTTTTTCTCTCCATTCTATTCTGAGCATCCTGAAAGTCCATAATATTAAAAAATGTTAGGAACGTGCAGTTTAAATCATTTCCATTATGAGTGATTCTCATAAAGAACTTCAAATCTGAGGTAGCAGCTGTGGTCTACACAGATAGCAAACCAACTAGTCCACAGAAGCTTTTTCTGACATGTGCCTAAGTACCATACCCAGGAGCAAAGAGAGGAGAAGAAGCGTTCTTATCATACATTAAAGATAAAAAACCCTCTGTAACATTAGGCAGCCACAAATTTGCAAGAA
Source organism: Hypotaenidia okinawae (assembly GCA_027925045.1). NCBI lineage: Eukaryota > Metazoa > Chordata > Aves > Gruiformes > Rallidae > Hypotaenidia > Hypotaenidia okinawae. Next base: position 16,473,834 of record BSDF01000005.1, on the reverse strand, counting down.
AAGGTGATAGGGGGAGGGTAGGGGGCAAGATTAATGGATCTGCAACGGTAGAAGTCAAGAGTGGAAGGAACAAAATAGTTCTAACACCTCTATAATGCCTACTGCTTCTTGAGGTGTATGGGAACCTGTAGAAATTTGCTAGTGATTAGAAAAAGGGGATCAGAGTAGATTCTGTGAGCCACTAATAGGGACAAGATTCCCTGTAAGGTTGACCTTAAATGTTACCAACATTTTTCAAGTTCTGAATTTTTTTATTTCAAAAAATCAGGGTTTAAAACACTTAGAAAATATTTTTAGGATATCATATATTCGTAAGTAATTATAAACACATAATGGGGTGCATCAAGCACAGCACTGCCAGCCAGTCCATGGAGGGGACTGTTCCACTCTGAACTGTGCTCGAACAGCCTCAGCTGGTGCTGGGTATGCAGCTTTGAGTGCCACAGTACAAGAGGGACATGAAGCTATTAGAGAGTGTCCAGAGGAGGGTAACAAGGATGGGGAAGGGTCTGGAGGGGAAGTCTGGGAAGTCTTATGAGGAGAGGCTGAAGTGCCTTGGTTTGTCCAGGCTGGAGAAGAGGAGGCTGAGGGGAGACCTCATTGCGGTCTATGGCTTCTTGATGAGGGGGAGTGAAGGGTCAGGCACCGATCTCCTCTCTTTGGTGACCAGTGATAGAACCTGAGGGAACAGCATGAAGCTGCGACATGGAAAGTTTAGGCTGGATATTAGGAAGAGGTTCTTTACTGAGAGGGTGGTCAGGCACTGGCACAGGCTCCCCAGGGAAGGGGTCAGAGCACCGAGCTTGGCTGAGTTTCAAGAAGTGTCTGGATGATGCGTTCAGTCCCATGCTCTGACTTGGCTGTCTCTGTGTGGAGCCAGGAGCTGGGACTCGATCATCCTTATGGGTCCCTTCCAACTCAGGATAATTATCCTATGATTTTATAATTAGTTGTATGTGCATTTTGAAAGACAAAATCCTTGAGTGTGTAAGAACAAACATATATCTAAGAGACAAGAATCAAAAGATCAGCTTTATAACCCAATAAACTCACTAGAAACCCTCCCTCTAGTAGATTCTTACCATGCTTACCTCAGGAAATGAAGGCTATGCAGTTGTGTTGCCTGTATAACTTTACATCAGTTTGTCTGTTTGCCAGTTCTCCCTTACTGATAATTTTACGATGGCCAGTTTGAATGAAATTTGTCAGTTGGTTACAGTTATGAAGGTCCTATAACTTTCTTTCAGATCTCTTCCAAGGCATAGGATAGAGATCCTCACAACACTCCTACCAAGGAAGAAGCAGGAAGACGACTAGTTTTTATCTTCTCTGTGACCAAGAGATGCAAGTTAACCCAAACTTAGTTCCAGACCACACACAATATCCTGGACATAGCTGTGCAGGTAAAACACATAGGTAAGATGATGTGAAAGAAAAGCAACAGTTGTTTGGGTTTTTTTTAACAGACATGGAAAAGAACAGTATATGCACTAGTGAGAGGAAGCTGAGAACATGGTAAAAGGTGGGATTTTTTGCGTGTTACTACAGAAAGAACACAAAAGAAAGCCAGCCTGTACTACTAATGAAAAAAAATATTTTTTGCATAAAGTTTGACACCAATGAAATCAAAAGGAAAACTAACAGAAAAAGCCACACAAAGGAAACTAGTTTGCAGTAGTATTTTTAAAAGTTTCATTCACTGATATAAAATGTGATATTGACAAGTATTTATATCTGTTTCAAAAAGCAGTGTAGAAACATAACAAATGAAAAAAAAATCAGTGAAGAAACTAATGAAACCAAACAAATTCATGAAACCGAAACCATCAAAATAAACATTCAAAAAGGAGCATTAAGGATGACAGCAGCATGAACATACACTAGATATCTACCCTGTGAATGAGGACTGTGACATTTTTTAGGAATATAAGAACATTTTAAAGGAACATAAGAAACAAAGACCAATCACTATGCCTCAGTTCTAAGGCACAGATATACAAAAGGAATTTTTTCGTAATGATAGCAGTTAGCAAAATATTTTCATACAGGAACTCTATGTATACATTTCCCTAATATATTCAGATTATAAATTTACAGAGACAAGACATTGTGAACCTATACTAGAGATGGGAATTATGTTCACATTTTATTAATTTTTCGTCAAGTACTACCAAAACATTTAAACAGCTTAATATTCCCCTCCCTCTTCACTGAGGAAAATGTTTCCACATCAATTTCTGACTAGATGATGATCCATGAAATTTATGTACCGGAGTCTGCAGCAATGCTATAAGGGATGAGTGACATAAACCCTGAGGTTTTATTAACCTCGGGGTGAATTAAACCCTGAATGTTATTCATCTAACTTTAGTAGTATAAAAGCTAGCAATATGGGATACTTCTGTCAGGATACTTCTGACAGGAGTCTCAAAAATATAGATCCATCCCTTCATGATATCAAAAGACTCATCATCTTGTAGGCAATTTTCACTGTAAAAATGAAGTAAATAGATGAAGTAAATATTTACTTCATTTATTCACTAATTATTACTGATTCTGATACGCTCTATGTCCAATGCTCATTAATTTAGAATCACAGAGAGTAAATTATGCCTGTTTTTGCACAGATGCAATGAGGGGAAACGAAATTTCCTCTGACATGCTGCTTGAAATGCCAATATTTGTGTGTATGTATATACATACATATATATATTCAAATGCACAGAAACATATACAGATATGTTAAATATGTTTCTTGAAAGTAATTAGATACAGTAATTTTTAAATACCATAGGCAAAAAATTACAGATTTTTGAAATGAAATAATATACATTATTTAGTAAGAGTCCTAGCAGGAGTGTAAGTGAAACTAAATGAGTAGGGAGAGATATTGTTTATATTCTGGATCTGATTAAAGGCTTGTATCCCAAAAGCTTAGGTATTCTCTATTTGTACCATTTGTTTAGTAAAAAATACTTCCTGTGTCTACAAACCTAACCCTTCTCATTTTCAAGTTTTGTAAAAAGCAAGTTATAAAGATGTATAGTCTCAGAAAAGATAAGTTAGAGATGACAAACTTATTTCTATGCTCACATATTGACTTCACTGTTTACTCACATAAAAGTCAGATGATGAGGATTACTGTTGTAAACTCTCAGATTGTTTCTACAAAAGTGCTTGGGAAGAGAAAGTTTCATCTACAGACATTATTCAGGGTCAGCATAAAACTCTAACTCTTCCACTCAACAAAATATTCTATTAAAACGGTGCAATTTAGGCTGAAGTAGATGCACAATTTAATATGCTTGTCTGTTCCAAATCTAGCAACACATTAAAACTCAATTACCAAGTCTAGAATTTAAAAAGAAATAGCAATACAATTTGGTCTAGGCAGTCCTCTATGGTTTACTTGTTCATATCTTACCAGATTATTTTATGGTTTATACATACACATTTTAAACATTTGTTAGACAGTGGATATAGAAGGTTTTTAAACCTGATATTTACTTTTGATGAACAATCAGTTCTATATTTCAAATTGGAATGGTTCACAAGGATCATGACTGTGAAAAAACAAAAAAACTTTAAAATTCTCTTGTATAATTCAGTCATAAGATGGAGAACAGAAGTCTGGGTTAGAATTTATTTTGCTATGTTTGGTAATACAAAACATTATCAAAATTGCATTCTCTGAAGCACCTTTAGAAGAAAATCGAGATATTCCAGATGTGTCCTAATTGAATTGACAACAGATGTGGTCATAGGAAAAATATAGTGCTAAAGGGAATCAAAGGGGATGAGATTTAATAGATGGTTAGTTTAATTGATAAGAACAAAACATACCCAAGGAGACTGTAGAAGTGAAAAGGAAAAAAGGGTGTTAGTAGATCCATTTAAGCCCTGGCACAGTTCTTCCTACAAAGCAGCATGATCCTGAAGCAATATAGTAAAGTACTGTTAAGAAATAGATCAAAGGGGTTAGTGAAATTATCAAATACTGCAGAACCGCCTTGAATGTCACTTGGAATAATAATTAATACAAAATAATTTCAGTATTTCCTTATCAAATGAAAGACTGTGTCAGTAGGTAGGAAGGTCCAGCATAGGCTGCATTTTTTGTCCGTCGGTGCTTAGAATGGAGAGTAATGTGCTTCCACGAAGAACCAAGTGTGCAGGATAGAACAAAGTTGTTTGTGATGAATCAGGAGTTCTTTAATACTTTAAATTCCTAGGAAACACAAAACTGTTTACAACTTTTATAAGATTTCTTTTGTAAATTGAAAACAACTTCTAAGTGTATTGGCCCAATTTTTACTCTCATTTTTGCAATTTGTTAAACATCTTTTGAAAAAAAATCCTTTTGTCATTTAAGAAAATCCCATGAGAAAACAGTTTACTTGTTTATTTCTTCCACCATAATAATTTCTCCTTTGTTACTCTTGATTTGCTCGGAGTTCTAGGTAAAATTATTCTTCGTGTAATCTCCATAATTCTATAGAAAATAAGCCAAACATTCAATTTTCAGAATAACTTTAGGAATTTTGGTATTTACATAGTAAAGAAGATTAGTAGATTTATTCTATTTAGGCTTGCCCTATAGTCTATACCTGCCTGGTATGCTCATTTGTGTTGATTTCCATAAGGAATGCTCAGAGGACTGCTCAAGTGCTTAAAACTTAGAAGACTGGGATGTTTTGCAGCAAATCTAGATCTGTTCACAGGTTCTTCAAGATAGGGATTAATTTGTTACTTGTCTCTAGAGATGCTATCCAGCAGTTTAACTGCTTGTGTGCTGAGCGCTATGGTGTTTTCCCTCTTTTGTTCAGTGAGACTAAGGAGGCTTGTGTTTTCTGTTGAGCATTCTGTTGAACAGGGGAGACAGAAGTGAAAAATTTTCCTGATGTTTTAGGAGGGTAAGGATTTAACTCTTCCTCTGGAGTCTCTACAGTGAAGAGGAGCAGTTGTCTTAAGAAATTTGGGATGTGATTTATGTGGTCTTAAAGTGTGTAAGAGAATGGGAAGAAGTATTTTTAAAATAATTTGCACAGTTTGTGCTTCTCATCCTAATTCAATCATCTAAAAAGGTAAATATCTTGATTTAGTAGCTACCTCACAGTAGAAAGATGCTGTTGCATGTTCTCTGGGACCTGATTTTAAAGAGCAATTGCTTACCATCGTCCCAGAATGTAATCAGAAATTCTCCATAAATACACATGAAAATAATTCCTGAATAAAGAATAAAATTAAACTTCATTTTGCCTTTGTTGGCCTTATTACATTGGAAGAGTTGTATCCAAAATTTTAAGTACATGTTTATGTTTACATGTTTTATTTCACTATCTTAGTGGTAATCATACTAAAATTCTAACATAGAACACTGGCAGTAATGAAACACTCTGCAAATACATATTTAAGTACTCTCTATCTCCATTGAAAACTGCTTTACCTAAATTATTTCGTAACATTTATACAGTAGTAGGAGGTTTTGCAAGAAAATCTTTTCAAGCATTCTGAGCCTAAGGTTCCCCTAATTAGAGGGTAGGCACACAATAAATGCTTAGTTCAGAGGGGAAAAAAACCCCAAAAACCTGTGTTAACATTTGCAAATCACTCAAACCAACTGCCACAGATTGATGTGAAGAGTAAAATGGTTAATAGGTTTAACAGACCCTAGGTAATAGTTTCATGAAAATACTGATTTCTTTTAATTTTTTAAAAATAATACAGCTTCAGTGTTCACTGAGCTATGAATTCATACACAAGTTAAAGACTTGCACCTTTAAGCAAAGCAAAGATGATAGATACCACTCTAAAAAAACATACTAGAGACACCGGTTAGAAGTCTTGAGGATACAAAGCCCATAGCAAAGACACTTAACGCTCTCAGGCAGTCTGGTATTTTACATTTTCAATACTGTGCACTATAATTTTACTTTTAAATGTAGTGGGATATTTAATTTTAGCATGATCTTTAACAGTATGGGTAACTAATGTTTGGTTGCTCCCAGAAGTTACTTTAATTTTTAATGAGATAACTAACAGTCCTTCAGGAATGAAAAGGAAAAACTGTTCTTACCTTTAGGTGCCACCTGTAGAAACTGCTTATGAAGTGTAGTAAGTTGTGAAACAGATAGAGTGCCACTGCCAGATGTCTCTATGTGTGCAACATGTGGTGAAGGAACAGGGTCGGGAATCACTTTAACATCACTGCTGATGAAGAAATCTGTTTCTTCTAAAGTAATTTCATATTGGATTTTGCTAGAACTCTCAATATGATGTCGTGCAACTTCAATCAGCTTTTCAACACTGTAAAAGTGTACATGCAGAAAACAGTAAGTATTTTTAATGTACCCAATGTTAACCTTTACACTTTGAGACCTTTCCTGAAGTTAGAATTACAAATATTCTGTGTGAATTCTGTACTCAGTAAAATCATTAGGAAGTGCTCAGTAGAATCATTAGGAAGAATACTCCTCTGGCAGCAAGAAATCTTACAACTGTGTATGTAATCTAAGACACAGAAGAGACAAGATGGAAAATATATTCCATAAATTTTATAGGGTTGGAACATACATGTTCCATCTGTAATCATCCTTTAGCCTATTTCAATGCCTTGTCTTCTGCTCTGCCCCTGAATCCTACATGTAAAAAACACTTTCTAGAGTAGCATTGTGGAGGGGCCTATGAACTCCTGTTTCACGTTTAATGAGTACAATTTATACAGGGAGACATCAGTCCCTAACATGCAACTGGACATAGATTTGACATGGGGTGCCAGGTCAAAGGACATGATGTTCTGTAAATATTGTCTCTTTGGTGGGGTTTATTGTCAGGAAAGTAAATAAAATTGCCTGGAAGGCAGAGAGACTCAGCCTCTTTGAACCTTTTAAACTCTACACATCCTACATTCATGTCTCTTCTTTTGACCTGGCCCTGATACAGATCAGCTAACACTGTCCCAGGTACGCTTCAAAAATTTGTAGGGGCTAGAAACATTTTCCAAAAGGCAAAAGGACCCCTTTCTTTTGGAGAGAAAAATCCTTTAATGATATGCACATAGGCCATTTCATGTCAGATTGCCTAACTATCACAGAGTGGTCCCAAGTACATTTTATTAACTTGGTGTATTTGGTCTGGCTGAAAAGTAGTTAATTTTCCCCACAGCAGCCCTCAGGGTGCTGCATTGTGCATCAGTAACTGCACTGATAACACACCACTGTTGTGGCTTCTGCTGAGTAGACACAGCATGAAGGCTCTCTCTCCTACATCCTCCCTTCACCAGTCAGCTGAGACACAGCCAGGACAGCTGATCCAAACTGACTGAAAGGATATTCCAAACAATGTCCACTCAGCAATAAAAGCTAAAGTAAAGGAGGATGAAGGGGAAATGTTTATTATTTACATTTGTCTTCAGGAGCAATCTCAATCCATACTGAAGCCCTGCTTCCCAGGAAGTTAACAGGCTTTGCCTGCTGATGGGAAGCCAAGAATAAATCTTTTTGTTTCCCATTGCTTTTGCACACAACCTTTGTTTTTGCTTTATGAAACCGCCTTTATCTTGACCCACAAGTATTTCACCTTCTTATTTTTCACCTCTGCCTGTCCTGCTGAAGAAAGGAGCCATAGAGCAGCCTGGTAGACACCTAGCATCTAGCCTAGGCCAAGTCACCACACTAGGACAGAAAAACTGCAAACAACTTTTTTTAAATTTTGAAAATTTTATGTATGGTGGTAATAAACATGAGCCAGCAGTGTACCCAGGTACCCTTGTATCTTGTACCACCCTGTACCAAGGCGGCCCACAGCATCCTGGCCTGTATCAGTACCAGTGTGACCGGCAGGGCCAGGGAGGTGATTTTACCCCTGTACACAGCCCTGGTGAGGCTGCACATCAAGTACTGTGTGCAGCTTTGGGTCCCACAGTATAGGAAGGACATGGAGGTGCTGGAGAGGGTGCAGAGAAGAGCAACTAAGTTGAATGGGCATCAGGAAAAGAGGTCTTATGAGAAGAGGCTAAGTGAGCTGGGGCTGTTCTGCCTGGAGAAGAGGAGGCTGAGGGGAGACCTTGTCACTCTCTACAGATAACTGAAAGGAGGTTGTAGTGAGGCAGGTATTGGCCTCTTCTCCCTAATAACTAGTTGTCGCAGTTTTGCATAGTTGAATACTGAGAGAGAGAGAGGCCAGGGGCTGCAGAAAATGGCTGCTGGAATCTTCTGCCAGCCTGCTGATAGCACCTCTGAGACTCACAAATAGGAGAGAAAGACTCCACCAGAACACGGAGTGCCAGGAAGACCGCAATTTTGGCCCATTAGGGGCATTGTGATATATATTTGCATATAAATGTAAGCAGTTGACAGACACAAAAGGCCAGGAAGGAGGCGCCCAGGTGCAGGCTAGAGATATGCTGCTGCATCCCGCCCAGAAGCATGTGGAGTAGCCTGTGGAGAGGACCCATGGAGGAGGCAGAGACCCGACCTGCCCGGTGGAGAGGCTCCACGCTGGATGGAGCCGGTGGAGACATAGAGAAGATGCCGTGACTTACGTTGGGATGAGCCCCTGCCAGCACAAGCGACCTACAGAGATGAGCCAAACAGGTTTGCTGGAGGAGGCATCATAGCCCCATGGAGGACTGGGACTGAGAGACACTGTGATTTGCTGCTGCCAGCCATATCAGAGATGAAGCCCAGTGGGAAGAGATTTGCCTTGGAGAAAGTTCGTGCAGGACTGTCTCTCGTGGGTGAGATCCTACGGTGCAGCAGGGGGAGGGTGTGTGGGATGGATGCCCCCATCCCGGCCGAGAAGGAAACCATCTTGCAAGGGACTGACCGAAGCCCCCATCTCCTAGTCCCTGCCCCCTGTCCTGTGCTGCGAGCAGGAGAGGGGAAGAAGGGAGCAAAATCATGGCTGAAAGGGAAGTCTGCTTTAGAATGGAGGTGGAGGGGGGAAGGTGTTACCGAGATCCCAGTTTTCCCCAGTCCCTGCCCCTTTCCGGGCTGCGAACGGGAGAAGGGAGCAAACTTCTAACTAAAGCCTGTTAAGGAGGGAGTGGGGAGGGGGGAAGCGTTTGCCTGGTTGCATTTGTTTTAAGATTGTTGGTTGCACTCCTGACTCTGGTTTTTCACTGTTTCCTCTTAAGCGTAGTGTAATAAATTAGGTAACTTTCTCTTCAGCACTCTGTGTTGAGTCTGTTTTGCCCGCGTCATTAACGAGTTTGACTCTTGAGCTGCCCAATTATATTTTTTCTCTCCTGTCCAACTAAGAAGGGGAGTAATGGACTGATTATGGTGGGCGTCTGGCCTTTAGCTAGGGCTCAGCCACCACTCTAGTGATAGTGGGAGGGAATAGGTTCAAGTTGCATTAGGGGAGGTTCAGACTGGACATTAGGCAAATTTTCTTCACTGAAAGAGTGGTGAAGTGGTGAAGTATTGGCGACTCCACCACCAGGCTGGTCAGGGAGGTGGTGGAGTCGCCATCCCTGTTAAAAAAATGGGTAAGTGTGGCACTTTGGGATTTGGTTTAGAGCTCATGGTGGTGTAGGGCTGACAGTTGGACTTGATGATCTTGAAGGTCTTTCCCAACCATGATGATTCTATGATTCTAATAATAATTGTTGGAATTTTTCAGCATGTGTAAAGCACAGGAAAGAAAATAACCCCACAATCCGAAGTGACAGAAGTCACTGAAATGATATAGAGACTTCTGCTAAATGGAATAACTGGTGGTCCGCTGATGCTCATAAATCTGCTAAATCTGTAGTCTAGGAAAAAAAGCAGAACTGGTAATTGCCTCTACTGCTGCCAGCAGAACCTTATAATCATCCAACAAACGAGTTGTTACCATTCAGGTACTTTAGATAAAATTAAATTCCAGTTCTTGAAATAAAATTATTATTTTCTTCACTTCCCCGCCCCTCCCCCCAAATTATTTGCTTCTATGTAAACAACTATCTTTACTAGCATATTCTAGTTTCAAAAAAAAAAAAAGGTTCCTGTTTAAAATTGGATGTACATTACCTGGACATTTCTGCCAAGAACCTGGATCCAAGCCACTTTTCCATATCTTTGTAAGCCTCCTCTGCTTTCTTTGTCAGATTTTCAAGAAACACTAAAGCTTTTTCTTTAATAAGTTCTAGTCGAGACTTTGCGGCTACTTCTGTTTAAACAGTAATGTCATGATAATTAATATTTATAAAATTTGAGGAAATTTCTTAAGCACCTGAAGTTTAATATGTTAACCTGGTTTTAGGCAGTAAGTTACTTATTTCTCATATTCTTTAACATATTTTTCAGAATCACCTCTATTGCACTATGTATTTTACAAAAGCATGTCTCTATAAGCATCAGAATTCACAAGGTAACAAATAGCTTAAGAAAACTAATAGTGCAGGGGATGTTTAAGTATACAGTGTCTTTTTTTTGTGGTTTAACCCTGTTGGCAGCTAAAAACAACCACACAGCTGTTCACTCCATGCCCACCTTCCCCCCACAGTGGGAGCACAAAAGAGTTCACATTTAAAATTTTAAACATACAATGGATTTGTGTCTCACACAGTGTTATTTTATTTGGTGGCAAAGCCATAAGGTTCTAAGCAACTGAAAGTAGCTTAGAGATTGCTCTCTGCCTGCCTAGTCACCCTTCTTTAGTAGACTGTAAGGCTCACTTATCTGACTTCTCTACATTTTCTTTGAGTAGCTGCTATCAGTATATTACAAAGGTAACTGTATGACAACTTTAGTGTTCCTGTGTTTTCAGAGGTAGGTACTGAACAGTCCACTGATAAAGCAGTTCTATTAATAGTAAAAGGCAAGGCACATTGATGCAACAGAAAAATGTAATATGAAATCATAAAAAAATGTAGCAGCCACCAGTGACTTTGCTAGTCTCTCTGTATCTCTATAACCAAAAGCACAAACGTCCAGTTACCATAGGTACAAGTGAAACTATGATCCTCAAATGTACCATGTGCCTGTGAGTTTATGAAACATAGCTCAACATGTTTAGTCTTTCTTAGATTCTTGTCTTTTTTTAAAAATACAAGATGAACTAACCTCAAGGAAACAAAACATGTCAATTAATAACTAAAATTTGTCTTTATATTACTAAAATCTTCAAAGTTGCTACCATTACTCTCCTCATTATCGCAAAGTCTTAGAATATTTATTTATTCCTATACTGGTTTTGGATTAACTTGTGTTGAAAGGTATATGTGTACAAGCACTTAGGCCCCTGTGTTTTGTTCATTAACTGTTGTTTGCTCTCTACTTTCCATGACAAATACCATGTAAAAGCCTGCCAAAGAGGAAACAGATATAATGATGGGCTTGCTAACTGTCACCAAACAGAATCTCTAATAGCTAGTTTTTATCTTTCTTTTACTGAGAAGGATGTCTTTTTCTTTCTTTAAACAAATTTCAACTAATTTTTAATTTGGGACTTCTGTTTTTCAGACATTTACTTTTGGCTGAAATTGAGCAGTTGGCTTGGAAGTTATGGGGTCAGACAGACAAAAAGACAGAACAACCAAGCAATATGTTGCTTTTTTAAGGATCTGTCTGGAAAGGAGTTTGGAAAAATAAATAAAATCTGTCTTGCTGCATGAATCCCACGTGGCTTGAGGAAGAGGCAGTCAGAGAAATATATAATTGAGATTAATGAAATATACAATAAAATATATAACTGCGAACAAATTCTTTCCCAGATCAAAGCATTTCAAATACCAAATTCAATTCAGTTGAACACTGGAGTGGCCAACCATCTATGTGAACCTTACTATCCCATGAGAAATACTTGCTTAGTAATGAAAAATTAAATGTAATTAATGAAACAGAAGTGAACAGAAAGAAGAATGAGAAACACATTTCTATTTTAAATATATTTATACCACAAAATCACTGATTACTACCACCCTAACAAAAACCCCTGATTTCTCCAGACACTCTTTTCTCTTCCCTCTTTCTTACTTAGCCATCCATGTTCTGTGGAGCTTCTGGCTAGTTTTGACTATTACACTACCTAAATTAGGAATAAAAATAATCTCCTAGTATAAGTAACCAAATAGTAACATACCCTCATGTTTCAAGGCACTGAAATACTCTTTCTTTATTTTATGTGCTAGTTCTTTTTTCTTTAATTCTTCTGGGGTTAGAAGAACTGGACTGACTTCAGACACAGATGTGGTAGAAGGTGGTCCTGCAGGAAAAGAGACCTCTCTCAGTCTTTGGTCTTTGCTGCTAAGTCTGGTATCTGTACACAGGCACATTTTTTTAAACAAAAAAATGGCACTTTACACCTTACTTGATGTGACCATTTATGAGAATACAAAAGTGGCTACTCAGGTGTCTTATGCCAACATAACATATTTAGATTTTTTCAAATATGATTTACAACTGCAAGACACTCTAAGATTAACACTGCATTTTCAAATTACTCCAGCATATACAACTGTGTTAAAAGCATTTAAATAAACATCCTAACATGTATTTCTGAATAGAAAAACATGCCTGAGTAATTGTGCCTCTGCTGTGATCCTATATGGTCAAAATATCCTCCAAATGACCCTAAAATCTACCAGGTTATCACAGCTATTACATAAACCTCTTCTGAATGACAGCTGTTCCTTCTGGAGCAAATTCAGACTTAGCAAACTGTAGTACAAATGCTAGGTTAGTAAATACAATTGGTTACCATCAAAGCAGTGTGAGGAACAATAATGCTACTTAATATGAACATGTCAGAAGACACAAAAGGTACATTGTTTCATGCCTTTCTAAACCATTCTGTTAGCTGCTTTTGCAGTTTGCTTTAACTTACATATCTATGAACAGATTTTTAAAGGTATTCTTACATGTTTTAAAGATTGCATTAAATTCTGCAGCAACAACACTGGCTATTACTCAAAATTATTAAAACGTAACTGCTTTGTCCTTGAAGAAGAGCAGATGAAGATGTTACAGGGAAAAAACCCACCTAACATCACCATGATACATATGGTCAAAATAAAGCAAATGGTCAAATCTAGAAGTGATAAAATTACACGTGATAAGTTGTATCATTGAATTACTAGCCTATCACTGTACCCTAGGGAATTCTTCTGTTACAGGAGCACTACAGTAACACTGTATTTGCCATGAAATCAAAATCAATACTTCATTAAAGGTACATCAGTCAATACTTCATCTTCTACCATTAGAGATGCACAGCTACAGCTGTTCCAGTTGCAGGTCTCTCACTTTGTAATTCTGTGGTTTCAGGTTAGTCATCTAGTACCAGGTCTGAACAAAAATTTAGTGTCAAGAAGCAATCTGTGACACCCAACCTAGTCACTTAGTTGACAGCAGCTGATTTTTTATCACAGTCTTTCTAGAAATCTGAAAATCTGACACCCTCTTGTCTGGACTTCGGTGCTAGGCACACACCCAAATTTATCTAGGGCTCATGAATTAGGTATCCATATGTCTATGTATTTGTAGGGCTACACTTGTTTACTACACTATGAGCAGAATCAACCAGAGGGAGCATACTGAATACAGTGCAAATTAATTGTCTGTCAAAGAAAGATAGATGCTTTATGCATAATACCTCTGTAGTTACTGCTTTCTCACTTGGAAATGGAGTACTTGAATTTCAGGCTACTCTTACATCCACAGGGCTTCAGCCCCTTTCTTACTATGTAGATTCCATGGGCCCTGATGGGATGCACCCACGAGTGCTAAGGGAGCCATCAGCTGTTATTGCTATCATCTTTGAAAGGTCATGTAGAACTGGAGAGGTGCTGGAGGACAAGGAGGACCCAGGAAAGTACAGGTCAGTCAGCCTCACCTCCATCCCTGGAAAGGTGATGTAAGAGCTCATTCTAGGGGTCAATTCTAAGCATGTAGAGGAAAAGAAGGGTATTAGGAATGGCCAACACAGATTTACCAAGAGGAAATCATGTCTCACCGATGTGACTTCTATGATGGCATGCTTGACTGGGTGGATGAGACGAAAGCAGTAGGTGTTCTCTACCTTGACTTCAGCAAGGCTTTTGACATAATCTCTTGTAATTCTCATAAGCAAGCTCAGGAAGTGTGGGTTGGATGAGTGTGAGGTGGGTTGAGAACTGGCTGAATGTCAGGACTCAGAGGGTTGTGTTAAGTGGCAGAATCTAGTTGGAGGCAGTGGTATGCCCCAGGGGTGAGTGCTGGGACCAGTCTTATTCAACATATTCATCAATGACTGGATGAAGGGACAGAGTCTACCCTCAGCAAGTTTGCTGACAATACAAAACTGGAAAGTATGGCTGACAGACCAGAAGGCTGGCTGTCACAGGGACAGGCTCTGAAGAGAGGCTGGGGAGTCTCCTTCTCTGGAAATACTCAAAACCTGCCTGGATGCAATCCTGTACAACCTGTTTTAGGTGATCCTGTTTTAGTACGGGAGTTGGACTACATGATCTCCAGAGATCCCTTCCAACCCCTACTGTTCCAGGACTCTGGGTTTCTAGGATGTCTTTACAAAAGACATAAGGTTTAGGGAACTAGTGTTGCTTTCTTCTGGAGCTATGATATTTTGCAGAAAGAACTAGAAGTTACTTAAACCAGTAACTATTCAAGGAAGTATTTATGAAAAAAAACGTATGAATAGCATTGCGTGCCAGGATTCTTTCCAGCAGACTGTCTGAATTACTAGGCTAAAGAGATAGAGGTTTTATATCTGTTTCTGTTTTGCAAATAAATTTCTTATTCTCACCTGGTTGGACAGTTTCTAGCCAGGCCTATGAAGATCTACCTCAATGGGAGTCTGCCCTTTTTTAGGATTAGGTATGTCATTAGATTTTATGTCCTTTATTTATACCATGGTACAATTATATATAAAAATTATGGACCCTGAGAGATCCCTGCTACTATGTGGCTGAAAAATTAATTCCAAAGTACCTTGGAGGACTGGATAATTTATCCATTCTATTCCAGTACTTTTATTTTAATATTTGAAATATTTTGACTCATGGATGGAAAGTATTCATTATATAATGAAATTTTATCTAATTTTATTAACTACTTCTAACTATTCAATTCCAAAACAGCTCATGCAGAAAAAACAACATTTACCTTCTAGGTTCTATTTAGAATATTTATCCCTACATAACACCACCACCACATATGAATAAATAACTGTAATTGCCATTCAAAAACCTCTGTACACCTTCACGAATACCTGCTTATTACATTGATATGTCACATTTGGCATTTCAAGAGAGAAAAAAACCCAAATGTCTTGCTTACTATTTTGTGTACTACTGACATATTTACAGCTTAGTAATTTCAAGCACTGCTAAAACAAAGTCTCCATTTCAAATACCTTTCTTTTTAGTAGCTGATTTGGGAGAAAGCTTTTTGGCATCTTTGGTATCTTTCCCAGTAGCTTTGCCTGCCTGTGTCTGTGAAGATTTAAGATCTCTGTTCAGTTCTGGCTGCTGCTGTTCTTCTTCCTTCATTTCAGCTGTTACCTTGATACCACAGTCACACATAGTAAAAGTACATAGTGTCAACAGTGTGCATCTACTCTTTTAAATAGCCTGAAAGCACTTGCTGAGACTTACACACATAAATAAAACAAAAGGAGATGTTTTACCTAAGTAAACTAATTACATTTTGCTTATTTATCAAAAATAAATTCCACAACAAAAAGACAGGAAATGGTTTTAGTTCTTGTATGCCATTACAGGAAACACCCAGGAAGCACGTCAAAGAGTGTTCCTTAAAAAAGGTGACACGGCCAGCAGCCCAGCCGATGTGCCTCTACACAAATGCACTCAGCATGGAGAACAAACAGGGGCAGCCAGAAGCTACCTTGCTGCTGGAAACATATGGCACAGTGGCCGTTACTGAAACTTGGTCGGATGAATCCTATTACTAGAGTGTGGCTATCAGTGGCTAAAAGCTGTTTAGAAGGGACAGCTAAGGAAGAAAGGACAGAGGTTTTGCCCTCAATGATAAGGAATGGATAAAGTGTGAAGAAATGTCCCTAAAGAATTGCAAAGAGGAAGTTGAAAGCTTATGGGTAAGAATTAGAGGCCAAGGCAACAAGGGGAACCTTGATGTTGGTGTCAACTGTAGGCCACCTGATCAAGGGGAGGCTACTGCTGAAGCCTTCCAGCTACAGAAGGCATCATGCTTGAAGGCTGTTGTCCTGCTAGGGAATTTCAGCCACCCTGACATCTGCTGGAAAAGTAACATGTTGAGCTGTAGACAACCCAGGAGGTTCTGCAGTGCCTCGACGACAGCTTCCTAAGTCAGGAAACAGACCTACCTGAAGGGATGCAGTGCTGGACCTGATAGTCACCAATGCAAGTGAGCTCATCAGGGCTGTCAAGATTGAAGGCAGCCTGGGCTGCAGTGATGACACAGTGGTGAAGTTGAGAGTTCTAAGGAATATATCAGACAAGGAGCATAGTCAGGACCCTAAATTTTAGGAAAGCAAACTTCCAGCTCTTCAGTGAGTTAGTCAATAGAACCCCCTGGGAAACTACCCTCAAGGACAAAGGAGCAGAGCAGAGCTGGCAGATCTTTAAGGACACTCTTGATCCCCAGGTGTAAGAAATCAGGCAAATAAGGGAAGAGACCAGCATGGTTAGGTCAGGAACTGCTGGTCAAACTTTAAGGCAAGAAGGAACTGCACAGGAAGTTAAAGCAGGAACAGATATCCTGGGAAAAGTATAGGGACACTGCCCAGTTATATAGGGATGAGGTCTGGAAGGCCAAGGTATGATTTGAGCTAAACTTGGCAAGGTATGCTAAAAATAACAAGAAGGGTTTTTACAAGTATGTCAACCAGAAAAGGAAGGTTAAAGAAAGCACATACTCCCCGATGGGCAAGACAGGCAAACTGGTAACAACGAATGAGGAGAAGGCTCAGACTCTCAACAACTTTTTTGCCTTGGTCTTCACTGCCAACCTCTCTCCTCAAAAATTACACCCATTTTTAAAAAGAGTAGAAAGGAGGACCCTGGGAATTACTTACCTGTCAGCCTCACTTCTGTGCCCAGAAACAGATCCTTCTAGAAGCTATGCTAAGGCACATAGAGGACAGGGAGGTGATTTGAGACAGCCAGCATGACCTCACCAAGGACAAGTCCTGCCTAACCAGCCTAGTGGCTTTATACAATGGGGTGACTACATCAGTGAACAAAGGAAGAGCAATGAGTGTCATATATCTGGACTTCTGCAAGACCTTTGACACAGTCCCCCACAACATCTTTCTCTTTAAGTTGAAGAAATGTGGATTTGATGGTTAGTCTGTCCAGTGGATAAGTAATTGGCTGGGTGGTCACATCCACAGTGTGATGGTCGACAGCTCAATGCCCAGATGGAGAGAAGTAACAAGTGGTGACCCTCAAGGATCCATACTGGGACCAGTGTTGTTTAATATCTTCATCAATTACACAGACAATGGAATAGAGTGCATCCTCAGCAAATTTGCAGATGACACCAAACTGAGTGATGCCATCAACATGCCAGAGGGATGGTTTGTCATCTAGAAGAACAAGCTAGACAGGTGGGTCTCTGTACCTCTTGAAGTTCAACAAGGAGAAGTGCAAGTCCTGCATTTGTGTCTGGACAATCCTCATTATCAATACAGCCTGCGGGGAGGATGTGATAGAAAGCAGCCCTGTGGACAAGGACTCGGGGGTACTGATGGACAAAAAACCAGCAATGTACACTCACAGCCCAGAAGGCCAATCGCATCCAGGGTTGCATCAAAGGAAGTGTGGCCAGCAGATCAAGAGAAGTGATCCTCCCCTCTACTCTGATCTGCTGAGACCCCACCTGGAGTACTGCATCCAGCTCTGGAGCCCTCAAAACAAGAAGAACATGGACCTCTTGGAACAGGTCCAGAGGACGGCCATGAGGATGATCAGAGGACTGGAGCACCTCTCCTATGAAGCCAGGCTGAGAAAGTTGTGCTTGTTCAGCCTGAAGAAGAAAAGGCTCAAGAGAGACCATATAGTGGCTTTCCAGTACTTAAAGGGGACCTACAGTAAAGCTGGGGAAGGACTGTTCCCAAGGACATATAGCGACAGGACAAGGGGCAATGGTTTTAAACTAGAGCAGGGTAGTTTTAGATTAGGAAGAAGTTCTTCACTATGAGGGTGATGAGACACTGGAACAGGTCACCCAGAGAGGTGGTTGAGACCCCATTCCTGGAGACATTCAATGCCAGACTCGATGAAGCTCTGAGCAACGTGATGTAGTTAAAGGTGTCCCTGCTTACTGCAGGGGGCTGGACTAGATGGCCTTCAAATGTCCCTTCCAACATTCCATAGAATTCTATGATTACCTCTACTTGAGGAAAAACTGAGAAATGTATGAATCAACAGTATGCAAAGCCAGATTAGTTGCACTATAGGTGCAGAAATTAACTTCAAAATGATCAGAGAAAACAAAAATTAAATCTACAAGTCAACCATTTGAGAAGCACACATAATTTAATTTTGCTATATATAAGAAAGAATGCAACCATAGGTTTTGAAGTTGTGGAAGGTTTGAACAAACACTGCCCCATAGCATAAAACCTGCCCTCCTTCTCACACTTCTATTGTAGGACAAGGGGACAGTTTATCATGGAAGAAGTAGATATATAGAGTTAAAAATGAAAGCATTTCTCTCAGTTATAAATGCTGAGGTGCTAATAAGAGATTCCAACATTTTCCTCACAGGAACACATTAAATGGAAATATCAGTGGCAAAGTGAGAGGCATGAAATTGAGATACACAGTTGAAAGGCTGCGTGTTTAGGCTGCCTACTTTGACTGCCTTATATAGAAACATTTAAGTAAATGAAACGCTCCTTACCATGTTTGATACTGCTGTTACTGCTGTTTGCCATGTGTCAGTAATAAGATTTGCGTCTTTCGACAAAGTGGCCACTTCATTTTCAGAACTCTCATCCTTAGTACTCTTTGGTAGAGTTCCCTTGTTTTTTGACTTGGCATTATTTATTTCTGGTGAAGGCAGTTTCCAAGAAACAAGAGGTACCCTGAATTATAAAATATAAGACATAATTCACACCCTCCTTTATAAAAGGTGTTAATTTATAACTCGATTGGAGCATATGTTAAGAGAATGAGAATGTTATCTTCACGATTTGTCATAGCAATGGAAAAGGGATGAGTTTTCTTTATGACCAAAAGCAATGAAACATATAGATTACAAGAAAACTGCCTAGTTTAAATACAGAAGCTAAGCAATAACAATAGATTGATAAAACCATGTCTGATTATCTGCTGATATATTCCATGTGGGCAGAAGCATAGCCTCATTACTCAGTTTCTAAATGAAGTGCAAGCATTTTAAAGAAAGCAGATGTTATTATTGACAGCATTTTTGATATTGTGAAATAATTTGATGTTAACCCTCACCTTTTAGTATGACATTCAGTACATCTTTTTAGGCTGCTTTGATTTATATTTATGATTACTTAACTCATTTAATTAGGTTTGCTAGTGAAAATTTTAAACCTGTAAATATTTTGTAACAATACATAACTTAGTTATGCGATGATTGTACTGGAAATAGCAACACTAGGAAGTAGGAAACATTAGGGAAGTAGGAAACAATTCTGTAGATTTCTAAGACAGTTCCTAAAATGGTTTAAAATTCAGAGATGCATTAGGAAAAATTATATAAGTAAATCCATAAAAAATCAAGAATAAATTAAACCTATAAGATGATTCAAGATTCATCATTTGACTGTAATCCCTAATTAAAAATTCTTGTTTCCCTGTCCTTTGAAATATGCACACAAATTTTTTCACAAAGCTATCAGAACATTGTATTTCTTGATATTTATATAATTTAACAATGCATTTCTACCTTCTTGATTTGTTTTGATCTTCTTTCTGCTCTACATCAAAAATATCTAACAATGGGATTCTAGTAAAATCTTGACTGCCATCTGGGATTTTTCCTTCCATTGCCCTATAATAGTCATGAAGAAGTCTCTTTGTATCTTGGAAACGATCCACTTCAACCTCAAGAAGAAAGGACAGAAAGATTGCAATTTAAAACTGAACAAATTTCTGTTACATATAAATAGATGATGACAGAAGCAATTCTAAATCCTAAGAGTTTGAAGGAGAGAAAAAGCATCATATTTCTTTGAAAATTTATAGTGTATTCAATAGTTGTACTTGCACATATAATGTCCTCACAAAGTGATTTCCAATAAATAAGGTTTAATGCATTAAATTAAATTGCAAAATATTTTCATATATTTCTGTAGTAGCAAGTATACTAGTACCAACAAGTTATAGGGACCTTTTGCTCAAAATAAATAAAATCCTTAATGGCATAAAATAAAAAGAGTGAAATGATGGGGAAAATTTTTAAAAGCCATGTAGTTTTTCCAGACCAAAGAAATCAACAAACTTTACACACCTTTGAAGACCTTTTGTGTGAAACATCTTGGAAGAAATCAAGATTCAAAAAACATTTAACACCTGTCATGTTTTGATTTATTGATACAGTATGATGTTAGTTCCTAACTGACAAAACAGTACTAAATATTCATGGGAAAATGCATGAAACCACATTCACAAAACGAAGGATGAAACCTTTGTGGTGTAACTTATCCATAAGTTAGGGAGAAAATATCTTCTAGCGCAACAGCGTGTACACAGAAAAATGGAAAGAAATCTGATAAACGGCATTTATACAAATCTACATGTTTATGCTGTAGGAGAGCCACCTGGGGAATATATGTAACTTCCAACAGAAAAACCCACAGAGAGAGAGTTCAAGACCAAAGAAGCCTATTTTTGGCTGCTTCTCAAAGCAAACCGTAACAAATATATTTTTAGTTCTTTAGTTCTAGCATTAATAATTCACTTAGTTTGAGGACATACTAAGTATAGAAAGGAAAATTTTTTACTTCACTTTTTTCTTTAGGAAAATAAAAAATTATATGTTTAATAAATGTATTTCTAGTTTTAAGTGGTTATTCTCCATATCCAAACAAGACAGATTAAATGAGATTCATAGTGAATCTCTTCTGGACTGCATGATATATGTCCTTGAAATTCTGCTAGAAGAAAATTAGGATTGCTGTGTTATATGTGAATACAAAAGAAGCAGTGTTACTTTAATTTGTGTCTCTAATGCCTGTAATTCAAGACATATTTTAAAAATACTCAGTCCTATACATATTCTAATAACAGGATAAATACAGTTCAGTTAGTCAGAAGTATTTGACATTTCAACCTCTCTTTCTAGTCAGTGGTCTTAAGTCTTTATTTAGGGCATTATTTACACTTTTCAGAAACAGACTTAATTTCTTTGCCATACACTTAAATTACCACAACACTCACATGACATAAGAGAGTAGTTCCCTTGTTTATTAAGCATATAAAAATAACAGAGAATTAAAGGACAGGAAGCCCATCTTAAGCTGCTGAAACCTGATTTTTGAGCCAAATTAGCATCATATGGCATGTGTTTAAAATATTGTTTCCATTGTCTCCTTTAGAGCTGCTAAAAGCTGTCACAGAAAGAGCACTCATTTTACAGAAAAGCCAGTCTAATCCAGTCTATTCCATTCCAGTTCAGCCCTAAATCAAATTTATACACCTATAACAGCAGTCACAGGAATCTTACTTTATTTCAGGAACTGAAGTAATTAGTTTTTAGGATGAATGAAAGGAAAGGCTTAATTTGGTGAGGAGAGAGCACACTAATTGAAAATAGTTGTTTGAAAATGTTAAAGCTAGATGTGTCATATTTGAGTCATATTTGAATGTATTTTCTCTAGTGCAACAAATGGCACACATTCTTAAAAACATTATTTGTATTTCTATGAGGTTTTTTTCAGTCTGAATGTAAAATTTCAATCCACACTTAACAGCAAGTGGGTTTATAGCAGCAATTATGCAATTTTTAAATTAAGAGCATGTGTCAATATGATTACAGAAGGATAAGTAGCTCTGTATATAGCACTTCTGTTACAGAATTCAGATGATTTTCTGAATTGATGAAATTGCAATCATCTGAATTCTGTAACAGAAATGTTATAAACAGAGCTGCTTATCCTTCTGTAATCATATTGACACATGCTCTTAATTTAAAAATTGCATAATTGCTGCTATAGACATCTAGATAAATTCAAAAAAGACACAAACATTTGTTTATCTAATTCTCAACCCCTCACTTATTTGGAGCCAACCATATGAAATTACTCTGAGGCTTACTGTACTCCAAATCTAATTCATTGTCCCCTTCAATTGCTCTGTAGTAGATCCATACCTGCATAAGTGAAAAGAAATGGTTCATTGCAATCCCTCTGTGATCTGGTAACCAGCCATCATTCATTATATCAGTACGTTCCTGCTCTGCTTCTTCCCTTCTATTATCACAGATATCCCAGAGAAGATCTCTTAGATCCTACAACATAAAATCAAATGTGAGCAATAACTATGAAAGAGATGTATGACCTGAATGTGTAGGCTGCCTTGCTTTCTTCAGGCAGAGAAGACCTAGGCTAGACAAAAATATAAGAATACAAACAGTTAAGGTGCCATCTTCACCAACAACTTTCCACTTGAATGCTTTGCTACACTTGAAAGCAAAAATACTCTAAGGGAACGTGCACTATGAAGAAGTCTGAGATCATTTTGTCAGAGTTCAAATATTCTTCGAATTTGGATAGCTCCATGCCATTATCCTTTAACATTCTTTATAAGTAAGGACTAGACTTACTAAGCATGCAAATCCTCTGTTCCCATTGCCATACCTGCATGCAAACAATGTGACAGACCTCTGTGTAATGAAAGGCAATGGAAGGAGTGCTGTGAAATGCAGTGCTGAGTTAGGTTATGATGAGCTGTCTCTTGGACTCCAAACAGTTCTATCCCACCTGACCTATTTTGGGATAAAAGGTGTTCCAGATTAACAGCCCTGGAATGAGGAGCTTAGACTTCATGTGATAAGTGATTCCACATTCACCAGGTCTAGGTCTGAGCCTATTATGTCAGATCCTGTTTGTCTCCCTCTGTCCAAAGACTTCAGACAAATCCTTTTGTCCTCTGTTGGACAAAAGCCACAGTGAAGCTGAAAAATGAGTAGTCCTTAAGTTACCTAACACGTCAGCGACAGCATAGATAGAAGGGGAAAGCTACCTTACTTATTACCATATATCATTTATGTGAAACCTAAATGATTGTTAAGATTAGTTAGAATGTGATAGCAATGTCCAAATATATGAGTAAAATCTCTGAAAAACATAAAATGTAAAGAAAGATAAAGCAGAGAAACATTTCTTTCACAACATGCCAGAATACCACACTTTAACCTAAAAAAAAGCAAACAACACAAAAGATATGGCCAAAGTACAGAGAAATAATTGTAAAGGACACTTTCTGTACAAAAGGAAGTGAAATAGTTAAGGAGGAGTGGTAAAAAAATCATTCATGTCACACTGAGTTTGTATACAAGGAGACAAGACCTTAGGATATATTGTAACTTTTGCTATTTACTTACAGTAACTCTTTGGTGTAGCTCTGCTTTTGTTTCCTCATCTTCCCGCAGATCATCAGCAATCGAATTAAAATCTGATTGCCATTGAGATACAAACTCCTGCTTATGATCTGGATACTTCAAATAATCTCGGAATTTATTTCTGCGAATTATGGTTAAAAATAATTTTGTTATTAAACTCCACAGCAAAAATACAAAATACTAATATTCAAGTAATAAGCTATTATTTCTACTTACCTAATATCTGCTAAGTAATAAATCACAGAGTGCTCTTCATCCCTTAGACATCTAAGTATCGTTTTGATTGTATTCACATATGCATTTTCTACCATTTCCCAGTAAGGTACTAAAATATCAGGTATCTCCTGTGAATTTTTTAATATATCAAAATTAACTGATATACAACTATTTAGCTGTAGCATTAGCAAACATAAGAAAGATTCTTATATTAAATCGCATGACTCATTATAGACACTAGCAATTTACAGTTTATCCTGTGCATTTCTTTGGAAAACAAGTGCTCAACTATTCAAAATGAATGGGAAATTCCATCAGAATACACCAGTATTTGTGGATATACTAATAAATCAAGTGAATATACTCAGCGAGTACTCATCAAAATTTGGTGTTACACAATTGTTCAAGCTGGTAAAAATCTGAGCTGTTTAGTGTTGCAAAAGTGACATTTGACTGACTTATGAAATGCAAAATAAAACCCACAGCTAGAGGAAACCGTATGTGCAACTTAATTGCAGTCATAAAGGCAAAATTGGTAAATATTAGGAATGGAATTACGGAATGAAGTATAAAGCCTCGTTATCCACCTTTCAGAGCTATATCTCAAATACTCAATTGAATCTCACAATAAAAGAACTAGGGGCACCAAATGACACAACCAAACAGCAGATTTAAAGCAAAGACACAGAAATATTTTTTCAGAATGTGCACATTTACACAGGCTCTATCACGGACATCAAAATGTAAATTGCTTCCAAAAAAGCAAATAGACATAATCATGAAAGTAAATGATATTAAGAGCTACTAAATACAAAGTTACAGATACAAAATCATCTGAGAAAACTCCTAAATTTCAGATCAGTGGAAACTAGGAAGATGTTCACAGGGAAAAATGTCAGAAAAAAGTATCCTATGAGAAAGATCGGTGCACACTCTCCCCATTCTTACATTCTTTCTATGGGATCCACACCTGGCCCTTGTCAGAGAAATGAAATTGGCCTAGTAAGTCTATGGTAGTGTTTCATCATATTAAAAAATATTATTATTATATTATATTCTTCATTAGCACTGTGAAGAATTTAGAAAAACAAACCAAAATTGTTCAGTGTTTTCTTTATATCTTTTAATAGCAGCTGTTATTTGTATTTTGAAATATTGAAAAAAATAACGTGTGATGAGACAAAAGATAGTGAAATACATACTCTGGTATGTAAGACCTCTAAATATGAATGAATGTACCTTGGGAAGTGGTTCATTTACATAAATCCATTTGTCTGATCCTGGTTCAATTGGTGGTGGTGGTGTCACAGGATCGGGAGGAATCAGATCTTTATGTATAACTTTTAAAAGCTTTTTTTCTGTTGATTTTTCTTGAAGTGACCCTGTTCATACATACAATTATTATCTTCAAAGCATTTTAAGTATCAATAAACAGAAGTAGACATCTGTGGTATTCTCAGAAGTTCAAATAATGGAACAGATGCAAAATTTAATTACTTGGATGTTAATAAAAAATATACTAATCAAATCAGTGATGCAATAACTATAAAATCACTTTCCAGTTAAAATTATTTTGCAGGACTGACGTTTTAAATCCATCACTGTGAGAGAAACAAGATGATAATTAATTACCATCTATGCATATAAAACAAATTCTTTACCAGGTAAACCAAGGCTAATGCTGTTGATATAATTCAGAGATTCATTACAGCTATAATGATTTCAAGGACTCCCTGCTTAATTGAGAACCACTGCAAACACTTACATTGCCCACACCAAACTTAGGAAAGAGTGAATCAAGAAAAACAACCATTAAAAAGAGCAAAATTGAGATAAATCTGGCCTAATATGGAAAATACATCTGGGGAGAAGCTAAGAAGTACAAAATATGATCAGAAGCTTGGAGCACCTCTCCTATGAAGACAGATTGAGATAGCTGGGCTTGTTCAGCCTGGAGAAGTGAAAGCTCTGGGGAGACCTTACTGCAGCCTGACAGTACCTGAAGGGGCCTACAGGAAATCTGAAGAGAGACTGTTTACAAGTGCATGTAGTGATAAGACAAGGAGGAATGGCCTTAAACTAGAGGAGGGGAGATTTAGATTTAGATTAGATCGTAAGGAAGAAATTCTTCCCTGTGAGTGTGGTGAGGCCCTGGCACAGGCTGCCCACAGAAGCTGTGGCTGCCCCCTCCCTGTCAGTGTTCAAGGCCAGGCTGGATGGGGCTTTGGGCAACGTGGTCTGGTGGAGGGTGTCCCTGCCCATGGCACAGGGGTGGGACTGGATGATCTTTGATGTCCTTTCCAACACTAACCATCCTATGGTTCTGTGATGAATGGGGAAAAAAAGGAAGAGACAGAAAAGATCATGTAGTAGAGGCAGAAACAAGTGAAAAACAAACTCTGATAACTAGGATTATGACAAAAAAATAATATTGTTAGCAGCTTCAGGGCATGATTCAACCCTAGGATCTGAACCAACTTCTGGAATGAAATCAGCAGATCAGAAGGATCCTACAAATAGATTTTTAAATTAACATTAATTAACTGCTCAGACTCAGGTACATGAAATCTGGCCAGCTTTGCTGTCAATTTGAAAATATTCAAAGAAAATAAATAGGTTTGCATTCAACCACTGTTGTAACAGTCTTGTCTTCTTGTTTGAAAGAAGCTTAATGTTTTAAGAATAGATGTTTTGGGGTTTGTGACAAACCTACCTCTAAAAAACACTTTCTTGCTGGGTGCTTCAATAAAAAACTGCTATAATTTACCTTATTTAAGTTCATAAAAAGAACAAAACTGTTGGCCACACAAAATATTCCAACAGCTTCACCTTCTGCCAAATATCTGAGAACCAGTTTCTGGATTTTGCTTTCCACATCACGCTCGGTATCCTACTGAGGTCTGAGTAATACACATTCTCATACCTCTGTTCCCTTTATAATTGCCTGATAGTAAAGGATAGTTTGGAATGTATCAACATAAATATGAAATTAGGAATTATTAACTGACCACAGGGATTATTTCTCCATGGGGAGTAAGTAGTCCTTACAGTATTTCTACAAGACAGATGGAGTCTAAACAGAAAATCTGAACTCCATTTGCATCCATAAGAATTTTGCCATTGATTCCAGAAGGGTTTGTATCAAGCAGTGTTTCAACCAGGCAGTTCTCCGAAAACACTCCATCTGGTTTTCTGTCAGGTGTGATATTCCCAATAAGTTTTCATGAGCTGGAAACTTGTGCAGGAGTAGTGGTCTGAAGTTTTACTGTTCAGACTGTTTTTTGAGCTAATACTGTTGCTTTAATTATTTTTTTGGGTGGGGTTTTTTTGACAGTAGAAGACACAGCAAGACCTTCTAATAATTATGAAGAAAAAAGCCCTAGCTATTCAGAAGTCTGCTAATCCCAGTTTGCTTGATGCATCTTTTCCAATGGATACTTCATCTTTTTCCTTGTTTACTTTTAAAAAATTCTTTCCTTTAGGGTGATTAAGAGTAAAAATGGAATAAAGATGCACCAAAACACATGTCAAAGCACTCTGAGTTATCCATATTTTTAGAGCTACTGATGATAAATGAATATGCCTTTATAATGACAAGTTAGTCTTTCTTATACCATTATACTATCCCCTAGAAGAAAGGGAAGATGTATATTTAAACCAGGAGTAAAGGACTGAAAATTAGTAATCTTTTACTTCACAGAATTTAAATAAATCTAACTGGAACTTTTAAATATTTTAAAACTTTTTTCCTCAAGTGTTCTTCACAATTACATGAAATTAGTCCCTATCTTCTGAAAATGTAAAAACACAACAGAAAAGCTCACAGTTCAGGTGCAGGCATGACTAACTGACACATCTCACACCCCAAAGTCTTGCAAGGCCAGTGAAAATGTGCAGTACAGTTTTATATATTAATTATTAGTGTCAATGATAAAGAAAAAAAGTCTTTTCTCACTGAATTCTAAAAAGTAATAATAGGAACCTTACTTCTCTTCTGGTTTTTGGCAATTTCTTCCATTATAATTTCCTTCACTGTTTCACACACCAGATGTTCTTCTCTCTCTGCATTGACTTTCACTAGAATATTTTGGTTGATTGAAAACCACTTCTCTAATTTTGGCCATGTGTCTAGGAAGCCTGAAATTCTACAAAAATTATATTAGTAAATAATATATAACCTCATGATAATTAAAACATTTTCCAAACTTAATCAAAAGAAAAAGCTGAACATTAGTTTAATTCTAAAACAAATCCATTCAATACTTTTTGCAAAATATACTACATCCACATCAATCTCTTCCTTCTAAACACAGGAAAAATTTCAAAATCCTACTGTTAACTAGTCCTACCGATTTCTTACTCTTTCTTTCCATAAGCTCAACTTACTTTCTTGTACCACAACTAAAACAATAAAAATCAATAATATATTAGTCTAAAATAGTTAATGGCTTCAAACTTATATAAACAAAAACTGTTGGGTCTTAAATTTGCACTTTACATAAAGTTAAACATCTAAACGATTCAATAAAACTATTCAACAAAACTATTTGTTTCATAGATGTAAAAGTGGAAGATACCATTCTAGAAAATAAGTAATGTAATTCAAGTGCATTTCACTCAGACACATGATGGATGACATACCTCAGATATATGTATGTATCTGAGGTATATACACACATACAGTTCCATATATGAATGTATATGGTAGATGCAATATATATCTGAAAGAAAAATTCTTGGAAGAAGACCTTTACCTTGGAAAAGCAAAACACACTCATTCTTATTTTCTAGGATAATTTACATCATGCCAAAAATGAAAGTACTTAACTTAATGAAACCTTGACATTAAGCATGTCAGTACTACCATGGATCCCTTAAGAGATTCAAATTAATTACATGCCCAAACATCACACTGAAACAACTATTTTGTACTTCATAATAACATACCTATGTAGCACCTGGTCCCTGGCTAAGCCAGTCTTCTCTTCCAGGATTTCAGCATCTGAGTTTTGATTGCTGTTCTTCTGTTCAGTTTGAGATGACTTTGATTTTGCTGTGTGGAAAACAGCATGTATGAGCATATATTGAAAAAGACAATTATGCAGGTAGTTATTTGCCCTTATTAAGTTAATTACTAAAAGAAAAAGTCATGTTCCATGAATTGGGTGCCAAACTTCGTATAAGAAAGGTAAAGTCAGAGAAAATCATGGAAACATAAAATTTTAGCTGGAGAGGTCCTGAAGGTCCTGTCTCTCTTCTTCTGTTTAAATGCAGACTCAATGATAGCACTAACATTTCCTGGTGGATGCTTTGCAGTCAGCAAAATCTCCAATTATAGAGAGGGAGCATTCCTGGGGGCAGACTATTTCAGGCTTATCTATTCTAACAGTTCAAAGGTATTTTCCCAGTCTAATCTGAATCTTCTTTGAAGTAACTACTCCTTTTCACAAAAAGGGACTTCCACAGCATGGAAAGACAAGGTAATATCTCTTTCTCAGTCTACTCTACATTTAAAATGCCTTTAACTGATTAGAAATAACCTGGCTTTTATAGATTTCTGATTTTTTTAATTGTTCTTTTCACTTTTTATCACCACATTACGTATATGAAATAAGTTCTGATTGGATTTCTGAGATTACATGAAGTATTATCACCTTTTCTAAGTGTTTTGGCAACTCAAGGTCTTTAAATTAAGAACTGTAACTGTCTATATGTTTATAATCACTGCACTGTTAGCAGAGGTTCTAATGATTTTGCCTGTCCTCACCTCTACCAATATATAAAGCTAAAGGTAAATGGTGCTTTAGTACAAACCATGTGCCATGAAAGTGCTATGCAGTGAAAACAATGAAGAGGAATTCCCTTATATTCCAGACCAGATGAGTGATATTCAGGAAAAGAAATTATATTTTGCCAAGGTGAGTAAGGGCAAATAAAAATGTGCAGTCAGGAAGTGGCCTCAAGAAGCCTTTGATGCCTTTGCCATTTTTGGTCAAAACTGACTATTTCCAATTGTTCACTGGCCAATTAAAGAAAAGGGGAGTAATGAACAGGAAATGAATGCTGGAATGTCCATTCATTTATCCTTTCCTTCACCCTTTTCCAAATGTGTCTCCTGGAGAAAAAATACTATTTACACATACTTAGTTGCAATGAAGCATACTTCTGCATCAAACTTGTGTTTTTTCCAAATGCTGTTTTATGTGATATATAACACCAGCCACTGTGCTATCTCAGCTCCAGTGAGAATACAGTACAAATACAAACAAGCATATACACATGCCCTTGCATGCTTCTTACCTGCCTTTGACTGAAAGAAAAAAAAGTATTTGAAATAATCTGGAAGGATTCAAGGTGATAATGCACAATTAGTGAAACCGATACTGTGAGATGTAGAGAAATTGTGCAGTAATGCATTTTTCTCCAGTAATTACAACTTGCAGGTATATATGATTAATAATGTTTGGGATTAATGTGTTACTCATACCCAGTCATGTACTGGGTGACATGACATGGCAGTACATCCTGTCATGTACTTGACAGCAAAAGTTAGAAGGGACCTTGGAAATGATAAAGGTGGTTGTCAAGAAATCTAAACAATTTCTAATTTTTTAATTGTCAGAAGAAAATACAGGTATTATATATTTTAGTATTTTTTATTAAAAGGTGTAACTTTTTTTTATTTTGCAAAGTACTCACAATTTTGTTATTTCAGTATTATAGAAATCTTTACATTACCCATACATCAGAATCTGCTTGTCATTTCACTTTGTTAAAAGAGGTTGAAACTTACACTTCATGTTAGCCACACGTTTCAGTACCACGGTGTCCGAAATATCCAGTAATATAGAAACATCAAATGCAGTTGAGGTAACAGAAGGCTTGGTAGGGATTCTGGGATCTGTAACAAGTGAGAGCTTTCCAGGACTTGAATCTTTCGCTTCTGAATCAACTCCTGTGTAGGCTTTCTCAAATAGCTTTGCCTGATTAACTGTCATTGGAAACCCATCCACAATCCACCCCTTCTCTGGTGGTGTTTGACTAAAAGTAAACAAAGAACCAGAATTAGATTGTGAATTGAGAGCATAATAATAACACCTAGACAAGAGCTTGTTTTCAAGCAGTCTATCACTCTGAATTCAGTATATTAAACATCCTTATGAACACAGAATATGGCAGACATAATTAAAACTTAAACTGTAAAGCAAAGGATTTTAAACCAGAAAAATAACATCAAGCCTAACTAAAACTGAAAAAATCAAAATCAAACCAATTTTTGCTGTCTTGTAAGTATTTTCAAAAACAGTTTCTATAAAGACACTGAAATTTCACTATTTCTCTACTAACTTTTGCACACAAGTAGAAAATAGCAAAATCTGTCACATAATTTTAAAATATGCTATCGGGAGTAATTGTGGTTTAGCCTTGGCTAGCAATTAAGTACCTTGCTCACTACCCTGGGATGGGGGGAGGGAATTGGAAGAGTGAAAGTGAGAGAACTCATAGGTTGAGATAAAATCAGTTTAATATGACACACACAAAAAAAGAAAAATAATAACTGCAATAATAATAATAATAATAATAATAATAATAATAAAAAAAAAAACCACAAGCGATGAACAGAACAATTTCACTCCACGTAAGTCGATGCGGCATGAGACCCCCAGCTGCCACTCAAGACCCCCAACCTGTCCCCAGTTATGAACAGAACATGATGTTGTATGGAAAGGAACATATCTCTGGCCAGTGTGGGTCAGCTGTTCCAGCTGTGTCCCCTCCCAGCTTCTTGTAGGTGCCCCCACCTTCCTGTTAGCAGGGCAGTAGGAGAAAGTGAAGAATCCTTGACTGCTTGGCAACAACTAAAAACATCAGTGTGTTATCAACATAATTCTCATCCTAAATACAAAACAATACTACAACAGCTACTAGAAAGAGTATCAACTCTACCCCTGCTGAAACCAGGACAGTAAAATAACTTAAAACCTTGAGTGTTAGTTGCACATTGGGGTAATTTAGAGAATTTTAGGTCAAACAGAAGTAGACAAAAATAAGCAATCTGTCTGCTTAAATATGAACACTCAGATTATGTATCTCACAAAATCAAAAAGAAATTTAACTTCCAACTAGTGAAAAAAGGTTTTTCTGATGGATAACAAGCTCTTTGTAAGCCAGCAGTGTGCCCTCATGGCCAAGAAGGCCAGTGGTGCATTAAGAAGAGCATGGCCAGCAGATTGAGGGTGGTTCTCATCTGGTGAGGCCACACCTGGAGTGCTGTGTCCAGTTCTGAGCTCTCCAGTTCAAGACAGACCAGGAACTACTGGAAAGAGTCCAGGGGAGGGCTACAAAGATGATGGGGGGACTGGGGCATCTCTCTCATGAGGAAAGGCTGAGGGAGCTGGGGCTGTTCAGCCTGGAGAAGACTCAGAGGGGATCTGATTAATGCTTATAAATATCTAAAGGGTGGATGTCTAGAGGAAGGGGTCAGACTCTTCAAAGTGGTGCCCATCAACAGGACAAGGAGCAACAGGCACAAACTGGAACACAGGGAGTTCCATCTCAATATGAGAAAAAAACTCCTTCACTGTGAGGGCAACATTGCTCTGGGACAGGCTGCCCAGAGAGGCTCTGGAGTCTCCTTCTCTGGAGAGATTCAAGACCCACCTGGATGTGATCCTTTGTAACCTGCTCTAAGCAATTCTGCTTTATCAGGGGTTTGACTAGATAATCTCCAGAGGTGCCTTCCAGTCTCTACTGTTCTGGGATTATGTGAATGTGTATAAGATAGTGACATGAACTATACTTAATGACTATGTGAGAGTCATGTGTATTTTTACTTACCTTTGGTATTGTACAATAATGTCTGCATAAATTAAGATTAGATAGTACTGTTAGCATTCTACTGCTAGCATAAAATGAGCATTAACTAACTTCACTGATGAGCTTGACTTTCCAAGTAAAAGACTGCAGAGTTCAAAAATACCTTAATGAAAAGGCTGAATCTGGCTGACAACATGGATAATTATGTTCTAAATAACTTTGAGTAAAAAAAACTACTCTATTTCATACTTTATGGCTTCCAACAGGATGTCAATTAGTAATTCATCAGGAATGCTTTTTCCTTCTTTCAACAATTTCTGTGATGCAGCGCCAAGCTGGGCACGTACAGATAGCTGTGGAAGAGTGCAACATAAGTGCTAAGAAAGTCGACAATACTGACTGTTAAAAAAACATGATTCTACTTTATATATTATTAATGTAAATTCAATGTTTACTATATTATTCATTTATATTTAATACCTAGTGTTACCTATTAATGACAAAGAAATTCAACTGATGCAAAAAAGGCCCAATTTCATTAAAATTCCATTTGATTTCCATCATAACACCCATGAAAATGCCAGACAAATGAGGTTGAGAAACAAAGGATAGAAAGGGCAAGAAATAAAATAAGTGTCCCGGTACTAAGTTTATGCTGATTTTCATTCCCATAAATCCTCTGACAAATCCTGTAGCAGTATTTGATTTAATTAGTCCAGAAGGATTCTTCTATATCTTAGCTTAAGAAGTATTTTGCACTGAGCAATAAAGTCAAAGAGATCACCATAGAACTAAGTATTTTTGAACATGAAGACACCTTGTCATGGTATGAATGATCTGCTTGGCAGCAGCAAGATCAGGACTGCATTTTTCCAAAGTAAGAAATGACAGAGAAAGTACCATATCTTACATAAATATGAGGTTTAACAAGAAGGTATACAGCTTTTACAATACGTACAACTAACCAACATACACAGGAATAGATTTTCATAATAAACTCTTTCCATGTTTCACACAGAAAACACTTGCCATGAGGTAAGTAAATTAATTCAGAATCATGAAAGGGTGCAACAATTAAAGTAGTATAAACATTTTAAGTAAAGCATCTTTATAGTGTAGAAACTAGTATTGGATTACAAACCTTGGATAGGCCATCGTGACTGTTACCTGGTTTAGTTTCTTGCCCAGAAGGACCCTTTTTGAGAGGACAATTGCCTAAAAAAGGTACATTATAAAATATGACCATTCTATTACCATTATATCTATTACTATATATAAGCAATAAAAGCATATGTCTCGTTGTTCTCTGAACAAATCAATTCAACAGGTATGTACAATGATTAGAATCATAGAATCATTGATTAATCCAGGGTGGAAGCAACTTCTGGAGGTAATCTAGATCGAGTTCAATCTTCTGCTCAAAGTGGCATCAGTTGAAAGGTCAGACCACGTTGCTCAGTTGTTTACCCAGAATGATCCTGAAAACCTCCAAGGATGGAAACTACACTACTTCTCCAGGCAGCCTCTTTGAATACTTGATGGCTCACATGGGTAAAAGACCTTACGTCCAGCCAGGAAGTCAACAGGCTTTTACAAGTAACACCACAACAAAAAGAGGCCTATGGAAAACGTGGGCCTGCTTAAAAAGACATGTAAAAGACTTAGGTGTCCCAAGACCCTGATACTGGGAAATCTCAAAAGTCTGCAGCAAGAAGGACTTGTTCTTGGTAGTGCAGGATTCACTTCAGAAACATTTAACTTAACTGCAAGTATAGAACTCCACAGGGCCTGATGGCGTATGAACACCTGTGATGAGGAAGGTCACTGATGTCATTGCTAGGCCACTCTCCATAATCTTTAAAAGGTCCTGGTAACTGGGGGAGATTCTGAGGACTGGAAGAATGCAACTGTCACTCCTCTCTTCAAGGAAAACCAGAAGGAGGAGGAATTGATCTACATGTTCTGATTGGCGTTCCTCGACTTCAGACTATCTTCATTCTCAGAACTTCTGGGTTATCAAACCAAGACTCATGCTGATCAGTGTCTCTGGAGCTGATAATGACCCTGACAGTCAATAACTTCACTCTTTGCTGGTGAATATTGGTGCTTCCTGCTTTACTATTGCCTTTATCACCTAGCACACCTTCCTTCATGGAGCAGCCCCCACTTGCTGCTCCCAGACACTAGGAATGTGTGGAAACAGGAAACTCATAATGCATACTACTGTGAAAACTCAAATGTCAAGGATACTACCTCAGATGTACAGAAGAAAGGGGCATTCTCTTTTAAATTTAATAGGACAAAAATTGAAATATATATACACATATATAAATAAAATATATACACACACACCTTTGCTTCCATTGATAGCTGTTTCTGTTTGGAGGGTCTTTAGAACTTTTTGTGATGATTTTGAAAAGTTCTCCTGGACCTTGTATCAATTATGAAAGGAAACTGTATTAGAAAGGAAACTACATACTACATAAAAAACAAGCTTGTTAATTCAATCTGACTCGTGAAGTCTTTAAGTCAAAAATTGAAATTAAGTTTGAAATTGAGTAAAAGTATTGAAACAATATGCTTTCTTCCTTATAGATTTCATTCTCATCTCCCTGTGGGAGCCAAAACAAAATTAACAAAAACACTTACCTCATTTTTTCCCCCAGAACTCTCTACTTCCTGTTGAATCACAGTATGTTCACTTTTCATTTCATTTTTAAGAAAAGCTTGGATGGCCTCCTGAACCAGAGCATCAATAGACAGTACCTGAATATTGCAAACTAATACACAAAAAAATTAGACAACTTTACAGTTGAAGTTGAATATATATATAAAGAGAGATTATTACTGGCAATTAAAGTAATGAGAAGAAGAGAGCATTTTACATGCAAAGCAGTGCATCATTCCTTTCATTTGGGCTTTTGATATAAATTGTTTCCCTTGCCTCTTCTCTGTAACCACTACACACAGTGTATCAACTGTTCCATAGCTGTATTTTGCTAGCCTATAACAAACATCCTCAGAAAAGTCTGTCAAAAGCATTTTAAGTTCTCAATGCAGAAGTAATACTATACTAAAACTACATTCATGTTCAGGTGGTTTACAGTTCTATTTTGGAATAAAAGGAATGAATGACTCAATATAAATCAACTGAGGATCAAGGATTAGGATTTGGCCAAATTATTTTCATTGAAAGAGTGCGATTTTAATGCAAATAAACATTTTAAAGAATTTTAGGGGGGAAAAAATCTACCTTTTTCAATAAACTTTACACAGGTAGTTTTTCCACTAAAGAGTTTTCCCAAGATACATCCCTTGATAGGAAATGGAGGAAATACAGGTGGTGAAGTTTTGGGTTTTGCAGGATAGAAAATCTCCATCAGTCTATGAAGAACATGACCCAAAATGTTATTATTAAGAGGAGGCTTGTTTCCATTGTTCTCTTCATTTGGGCACCATTCCCCTGTCATACTCTGTATAAATGATAAATTACAAAATAATTTGTCAATATACCTTATCTATCATCTCTTTAGATACATGTATTTATATATAAAGACAATACATGCAATAACCAAATAGCACTAAATAAAAATATTTTTAGAATGGAATAGTTGAAAGATATAATTATGTCATAAGCATCTAGCAAAAGATATAATTATGTCATAACCATACAGCATTTAATGATATACACTAATACATGTGAGAGACGTGTTTCTACAACCATTTTCATAGATTCCTAGTACAAATTTTGTAATTTCCATAAATATGAAAAAGATTTCACCTATACCACAGAATAAATCAGCAGCAGATTTTGGAATAGGTGACAAATATCCTAATATTCAGCATTTGTAAAACTGCAGTTATGCAGTATCATACATAAAACCTTGAAAATTTTTATAGGCGAAGATTTCAAATACAAATATTTGCTTAAAACATTCAGTAGAGAGGTAAATAAAACCCCAAACCTAAGAAACCAATCACTATGTAATTCAAATAATTTTAAGGAAAGTAAATACTGAGTATAAATTTCAAGTTCATCTACTCTGAGACCAATATAAGTTTATCAGTGGTATGAGTTACCAGCATACAGCCTAATGGGATTTTGCTAGTAAAAATACTGACAATCATAATGGGAGAAAGATAAGAATGGAAGGATGTAGTCAAAAGAACTGAACAGAAAATTTGCTTTTCACACTCTAACATTTAATGTCCTACTGTTATTTCTAGTTCCAGTAAAGTTCTGATGTGCAGTTCATGCTATGACAAGCTAAAAGAGAACATTTTAGTATGCAGGATAATACTAGTCCTGTATTAATTATTATTTGGTTGCAGGCTACTAAACAGCTGTTTGGAAGATATGTGGTCAAATAATATCCCTAATTAGTTTCTAGCTTGTAACCCCATTTGCTGTGCACAGTAAAGGCCTGAGAGGCAAAATTAAATGTTGCAGCAAGAGAAATTACAATTAGGAATAAAAATGAAATTAAAAAATGTTCACAATGAGAGTGGTTAAGCACAAGAACAGGTTGCACCCAGTCTATGGAATCTCTGTCCTTGGAAACACTTAAAAGCTGACCAGACAAGTTGCTGAGCAACCTTATCTGACTCAGAAGTTGGCCCTGCTTTGACCAAAGAGGTTGAACTA
Organism: Hypotaenidia okinawae; assembly: GCA_027925045.1. Lineage (NCBI taxonomy): Eukaryota > Metazoa > Chordata > Aves > Gruiformes > Rallidae > Hypotaenidia > Hypotaenidia okinawae. The sequence goes on along the minus strand of BSDF01000005.1, from coordinate 16,436,631 downwards.
AATGACCTTCACATCCCTTTCAACCTAAACAAGTGTATCATTAAATATCCAACCACCATGAACATAAGTAAACAGTTACACCTATGTTCTACTGAAAGATAACATTTTGAATTCATGTTCCAGATAGAATCATAGAATGTTTAGGGCTGGAATTGATCTCAAAGATCATCTAGTTCCAACCCTCTGCCATGGGCAGGGACACCCTCTACTAGACTAGGTTGCCCAAAGCCCCATCCAGCCTGGCCTTGAACACTTCCAGTGATGGGGCATCTACAACCTCTCTGAGAAACCTGTGCCATGACCTTATCATCCTCATAGTAAAGAATTGCTTCCTAATGATTAACCTAAAGCTACCCTCTTCCAGTGTGAACCAATTCTCTCAGTTTGCATAGGCCCATCTCTCCTGCCTGTCAAGGACCCTTCCCTCCAGCATGTCAACCTCACCACATAGCTTGGTGTCATTGGCAAACTTGCTGAGGGTGCACTCTATCCCACTGTCCATGTCATGGACAAAGACATTGACAGTGCCAGCCCCAGTACTGACCCCTGAGGAACACCACTTGTCATGAACCTCTACATGCACTTTGAGCTGCTGAAAACAACTCTTTGAATGAGATCATCCAGATAATCATAGCATCACAGCATGTGTTAGGTTGGAAGGGACCTTTAGAGGTTGTGTAGGCCAACTCTTCATCAGTAACCAGAGACATCTCTAACCAGATCAGATGGCTCAGAGATTCATCAAGCCTGACATTGAATGCCTCCAGGGATGAGGCCTCCAACACCTCTCTGGGAAACCTGTTCCAGCGTCCCACCACCCTCATAGTGAAGAACTTCTTCCTCATATCTAGCCTAAAACTACCCTGCTCTAGTTTAAAGCCATTGCCCCTTGTCCTATTGCTACGTGTCCCTATGTACAGGGTAAAAAATGCAATCTTTTTTCTGAACTTACTGCCATGAATTATCTGTTGCCACAGCATACATTCTACTTACAGAACTTGATCAATATTGACTTTGAACATATGTGCATTACATTGTGTTATTCTATGTAGATTATCACTCTAAATTAAAATATCAACTATTTGTAATCAATAAAATAAATAAAAAAATTGAGTTGTACAATATACCCTCTTTAGTACACCTCAGAAAATGTCGTTTCAATAACATATGTTAAAAAAACCCAAAATCTTTGTCCGACCTGAATCATTCTTCTTTAAACATATAAATAGAGATGGATCAGTTGTTTTAAGTCTATCAGTCCTGCAGGAAAAATTAATTTCAAATGTAACAGGTTCCCCACTTGAAGTACTAACATTGCAGATTTATTGCCCTTTTAATCATACAATTGCTAGACTGTACCTGTCTTGAGCTCAAGTAACTTACCTGTCAGAAACAAGTTTCCAGCTTCCCAGGTGAGAGTTATAGAGCTTCTGGTCAACACTCTCAATATGAAATAATTTCATATTTTGGTGGGTACCTACTGTAGTGCCTACTCTTTTTGGTTATTCCATTATTTTATTAAGTGATTAGTCACAACCAGTGATGTCGTAGTTTCTAAATATTTTCAACCTCATTCTGATGTGGAATATGAAGCAGACTGATAGCACTGTATTTTGTTCATGTATTTTATCAAATATACTTGACACTTTTAGTTATTATGCTTAATGTAAACTACTTATTCATGAGAGATGCCAAATTGCCTGTGTTGAGTTTTTTTCTCTCCAGGATTAGGAGTATCAGCATCTGACAGAATGCCCTGCCAAAGCACTTTTATCTTGAAGCAATACTTTGAAGGTGTTAGCTTTTCAGTTTGGTTGTTAGAAGTATGAAACTGTGCCTACAGTTCTACAGATCATATGATACAAGTTTTTGATGAATATTGATGCAGAAAAGTATAAGACTAACAGCATCTAGGAAAAAAAAATGTGAATGTGCATTTGAAAAAAACTGGTAGCAAAACAGAAACTTTAAATGTGTCTGTAAATGGTTTTGACCTTCAGTGCCCCCACATCTAGAGAAGACTACTGTGACTTTGCAATATAAATAGCAATATGACCAAAAAACCTCCAGCTTTCCTTACTGCTCCCCAGTAACTGTTTCCTGCCTGTTTATTTTGTATGTCCTCCCTGTTGGTGTATATATATATATATACCAACAGGGTGTGTATATATATATCATATATATATGCCTTTATTCACCTAAAGGAAGTCATGAAGAATAGTTAAGTATATATATAAATATACATATATATTGTAGTGACAATTTCCCAACAGGTCAAAGACAGGTTATTTGTAATTATTTTACCAGCTTCTAGTTCAACAGATTATTTGAAAAGACAAAACACATAGCAAAACCATCATTAGTGTACTTGGGAAAAAATTACAATATACATTAACAGGAAAACATTCATTCTTCTTTCACTTGTGAAATTATGTAATGTGTTGTAAAGTCAATGAAAAGTTTTAAGGCCCCCTAAAAAATAATTGTATTCTAACACAACATTAACAAAAATATCAGCCATTTAAAATAATTTTTATAAATGTTACCATCTTAAAATTAATGGATCACTCAGACCAATAAATCTTGTTAGAAACCTTTCACTTAAAATTGTTGAAATTAAGACTTTGTAATAGATACATTATTTCATTTTACTTGCTTGCTACTTTCTCTTGCGTTTTCAAACATAATAGCATTAACCACACTTTCAAATTCCAATTAGCTAAAATTAATAGCATTACAATTTACATGTTGATCCTATGAACTCAACAAAAATATAACCAATACTATATACATGAGTGAAAGTATAGAGCTGATTTTAAAATTGTGCCAGTTCTCCAGTACTATTGACTTTATATATATATTAAAAAGTTCTGTATAGATATCTATATATATATATATAGATATATAGATATATATATTCCATGCAATGGAAAGGAGACGCATGTCAAATTCTGATTTTAGAAACTAATAAAAGGAAAAAAATGAAACATCACAACTAAATGTTTATGGTTATGAAAAGCCATGTATTATCTGCCATTATGTCTCATCAGTTTGATGTACCTTGTATTCACCATAATCTTTTTCATCTAACAGATTCATTTTGCTCAGCTCTATAAACTGTTCTGGACTTGGCTCACTCGGCAAAGGCTGAATTGAAGCTTGTTTGTATATTGGTTTTCCATTGAAAAAGAATTCCTTCCAATCACACATCAGTTTTAATGGAATTTTGCTGCTGAAGAAACAGAAAATAAGCAAGTTCCAAGGCAAAAATTAAAGAGATATTTGAGAACAGCGGATCCAAATTTTTAAGAATCACAGTCATGAAACAAGCATATGCTAAACTAGATATAGTTTAGAATGCTTTCTATAATTATTCTTGCTTTTAACAAATGATTGGTTACTTTTATTACATGCAGTAGGTACTTGTAGACTTTGGTATTTTCACAAATGTGTCATCACACAGAATTGGCTGACAGAGCTCTGTAGTAACAATTTCACTGTGGCTGTTTCCCTGCTTCAAAATATCCTTTCCTTTTGTGGAGCAAGGCCTCCTCTCACCAAAGAACCATGATTTTTTTTTTTCAGGAAGCTAAAATTAATTAATTACTACATTAGTTCTTTCCTCTCTTAAATGAAACAAGACAAACTGTACATTGTAGGAAGCCAAATGCAAACAGGATGCTGACATATGTCACATTAGAATTCTATGGGTGCTAAATATGCTCAAAATGAAGGTTTCTGTTACTTCTTAAGACTACATAATTTTTTTTACTAATGATTACAGACAGTTGAGAGTTATAAATACACTCTGTATGTGCTGTTCAAAAATAATTTAATACACATTATGTGCATCCTGAACAATGAAATGCATAGAAAAACAGACATAAGATTTCTGTGATGGCAGTAAATGCAGATACAACCTTGATACAGGGTTTTGAGAAAGATTTTTCAGACATCTGTACATATAGTTGTGCAATATTAAATATGAACAAATGTGACACTAGCTTACATTGGAAGCATGACTGTGTCAGACAAGGATATCATCAAATCATCACTAAACTGCATCTAGGCTATTTATCAAGTGCCTACTGGGCCAAAATTTATATAATTTTCCTAAAATATGTATTTCACATGGTTGTAGCTTTATTATTTTAACACACAATTACACTAAAAGTAATGAAGGTTTTGGCATACATTTTAACTCTGTCTAATCACTGAATACTAATGAAAGAACAACGCAACATACCCCCACTACCTAAGAGGCTTCTGGTGTTTAAACCAGTCTGAATAATGAAGCCTAATAGCTACCTAACAGCCACTAGCTTTGTTTAACAGCTGCCATACTCACTTGTTTGTCAGTAGATGATATTCTCCTACTTTAGTTGACAAATCAATGATTTGGTCGATCATTTCCCAACACATAGAATAATGCTTTTTATAACGAGCCTGAACTCTTTCAATGGCGATTTTCTCATGACGTTCTCTTTCTTTGGTAATTTGTTCTTCATAATCGATTTTTTCTTGTTTTGCCAGAGCCTAGAATTTTTTTAAAGAGGAAATTTGAGATTGCAGAGAAAATGAAAGTGCAGAAGTGCACAGTCCTGGAAACAAAAATTAACTTCTGCATTTAACTCAAAAAGTTAAAACAACTAGATTCTCATCAGAGTTGAATAGACAGCAAGCCAATTGATACATACAGAAATCTAAAAAATTTTATTTATTTTGTAAAATCCAGATTTTTTTGCTTCCTAACTGTTAAAACGTAATGAAATAAAGGAGAAATGTCTTAACTCATTCATGAAAAACATATTAAGAACATAATCAGTCCTTAGTGGGCAAGGAAACATGAAAGGATCCTGTGTCTTTCTGAGGAACAACTATGCAGATACACTGAAAAAGGTTTAATTGCACTGAAACCTACAAAGGAACACTCATTTAGAATACACAACAAACAATTTAACTTAAAAGATTCTGATCTGCAAACAATTTGATATTATTGAGGCTGTTCAATATGAAAAAATTCTCTGGTCATGGCAGAAGCGATTCCATAATGGTGTGTTCCTTTTGGCTAAAAACACACTGAAAGCAATTTCATGAAAGAAGATTTTATGTCAATGTCTCCTGTCATTTTGCATCTGCAAGACTGTACCTTTTAACCTCAGCATACAGAGATGTTTCCCATAAAAGTTAAAATTAGTTTGGAGGAAAAGAAAGAAATTCAACTTTAAGTTGCTCAGTTTTATCCCTTTTAAACTTGCAATGTGGAACCTCAAAAAAAGCAATCTATCCATCATTAAATCGCTGTCCCTAGAAAAGTCCTGAATTCTAACAGTTGACAATACAAATTCCATTTCGTAACAGGAAGGTAAACACTCCTACAGCAATTCAGGGAGCAAATAATCTTTTACCGCTTCTCTATCAAGAGCTTCCTGGAACTCTTTCAGTCGTCTTTCTTCATACTGTCTTTCCCTGAAAATTCGATTTTGCCTCAACACCTCTTTTTCATGTCGAACATGCATGAGTTGAACAGCAACCCTCCGCTCCTGCTGAGATTGCCTCATCAATCTGTAAATCAGTTGCTCCTCCCGGTAAGCCTCCTAAAAGATTAAAAATAAAAGTACTAAGCACAGTATACAAACAACAGACAATCCACAGGTGTCTCATATGAGAAAAATTAAGGAAGTCATATAACAGCTTTTACCTGCTTATTTGACACATAAATCCAGAACAACATACACATCTCTTTATGAGTACTATTACTGCAAACTATACAAGAATTATAGAACTATGGAAGTGAATTCTAAATAAGTCTTATCTGAGATACTCAGTAAAAATATTTTTTTCAAATTAACTCGATTTTAAATTGGATATTTCCTGTGTATAAAGAAACTGCAGCTTATTTCAAATAATTGCTCCTGAATATAAAATATAATCTTTGCCTAAATTGTTAACTGGTCATAATTTCCCTTATTTGCCCCTGCTCTCCAACAGTTCCCATTCTTAGATATCCTCAGCTGGATCCTTGATAAGTCTATACTTCTACAGGTTTAAACTTTTTCCTTCTGACTTGAGACTTGAGTAATTATGCCCTCCATTCAAGGGACTTGGAATATGGAGAAGCATTCAGACCACAGGAAAATAAAAAACTTCAAAGTGATGGTTGTAGTGCTCTCACTGGGACATGAATAGAATCCTCTGTTCAGTACTGTATGACATTCTGAACCATTGCTTGAAGCATGGTTGATGTGCACAAACTTTGAAGGCTGTGGACTGTTACTTTTCAAAGTACTTGACAAAACATAACTGTCACTACTAAACTTCTCTATTTTGTTCTTAATTGCAAAACTAATGCTTAACACAAAGAAAAGTTTGCCTCACTACTTCCATAGTCCAGAACTACTGAGTTCTAAGCAAAAGCATCAGCTTGCCTTTCAAGACCCATAGCCAAATACCACACCCACAGAAGCATTTTAGAGGACATTTTTGATTCCCTGAAGATTTGTTTCAGATACAGCAAAAGAGCTCTGAAATCTACTTTCAAATTTAAGGACCTAAACTCAAAACTGATCTGAGGAGTTCAAATTAATTTTCCTAAGAACAGAAAACAGGTAAACCAGTAAGTAGTAGTACAAAACCCAAAGCAAAATAAAATACTTCTATTTTCTTTTAATCTGGATTATTTACTATCAGTTATCTGTGACTGAGACAGGGCAGAACACATTAAATAAATTCAACATAAAAGAAAAAAAAGCTTTATTACATATTATCATACTATTATGAAACAAAAAACTCATCAGAGATCTGACCTACATGATGCAACCACAACTTCTAACACAAAGCTTAAAACATGGCTATTTTAATTGCAATAATGAGGAAAACACCCTTCTAATAAATGCGGCTCCTCAATGTTGATGGAGATCTTTAACATTTAGGGAGAAACCATTATTTTTTCAAATTAAACTCCATATTTTTAAGTTCCTTTGCCTTTACAACTGCCAAGAATAAAATACATGATGAATTGAAAAGACTATGGTGATATAAAAATCCTGCAACATTTTGCTTATTTCAGCCAAAATGTGAGCTTTACTCTCCCCTTTGCTAACACTGAATCTCATGACACTGCATGATGATTCTAATGATACAGATGTAATCATCTCAGGCTCTAGTCACAGAGTGCTTCACTTGAATGCAATATTGTCTCCCTGAAAAGTTTACCACAGAATGAATCTGGGTTTTATATTCTTCATAGTGTATTATCACACCATTTTCCTATGCACAGAATCATCACACATGCAACTGAAATGGATAATAGTGCAATAAAACCAATTTGATACACATATTTTCATACTAATGCTATGACATAGTACAGGTGACAGAATTTTCCAATAGCACTGGCTGCTGAAGTGATAATCTGTCCATTTATCTCATATATTCATGAATCACAGAACCACAAGGTTAGAAAAGACCTTTGAGATCATCAAGTCCAACCATTCCCATCCTATGCTAAACCATATCCCTAAGTTTTACAGTAAAAGAAGACATGATGCCCTTTGCTGCCTCAGTTCTATCCACTGCTTGTTTGGACTCAGAATTTTATTAAGATTTCAAAGAACAGTGGAGGATGCACAGATTTTGCTTCCTGTTGCAACTAACCCCAACTATTCCCAACCATGGATTACTACAAGAAGTACTCCACTGAAGGAAAATGGATCTTTAAATTCTAATTCATGGAAGATTGAAGGAGCCATTCTAATAGAAAGATCATTTGTCATACTCATGTCATACTCAAAACATCAACTGTATGGTGCAAATAGTCTGCCCAGTAAGAAATCAAAGCACTTGACCTAGATGAATGCACTCTTTATAAAGGAAATGGGAAGATGCTCCTTTAGAAGCTGAACAACACCTTTTCTTTAGTAAGTGAAGGGTAGAGAACTTCAATACTCTACATAATCAAACATTTGGACATGCTGAGTAGGCATATGAAGAGCCAGCAGGAAAACTCTGAGGAACAAGAATATCTGAAAAGGCAGCCAACTCTGGGCTACACAATGAATAAATTAGGATTCAGAACATCAAATACCATTCCAAAATGGGTGGTTATTGGATAGGGGAGAAAAGTATTGGTAACTACCTTTCACACAAATAGGAATGGACAAAGTACTAAAATTGAAAAGTTTTGAAACTTCTAGGCTTACTAGGAGACAAAAATAAACTTCAGAAGACTGTGAAGTATCTGAAGAAATCACACAAACACTGTAAATGGGACATCTATGTACTAATTTGAAAAAATTACTAGTGAGAAAGCATCATACACCCTTTTTTCAGTTTACCTACTTGAGACAACAGTGGCATCCAGTGGCCAAGCATTAATGTGTTTATATTTCATGTTCTTCATACGTAATTACTATATCACATTTTTCTATGTCCTTTTTTAGCTCACATACAAATGAAACAATTCTGTCCTTTTGTATAATCATAACCTTCATAACCAAGACTTTCACATTAGTATATATAAATCTATTCAGTTGACAAATGAGAACCTAGTAACAATTCATTTCCCCTTCCGTTTTCATTTTCTCAATTTATTGCTGACAGCAACGTCTCCCTGATAACTTTTTTAATTCATGGAGTTTAATCTGAACAGAGCATTTAAAAATAACTAGTACTTGGAATAAACACTTTGTTGAAATGGTGGAGACCAAAGATTCAGTTGGGATGAAGCCATGATATTCTCAAATACTTTCAGCTTCTATGAAAATCTGACTGGTACCACTCTGTGTGCCATATAGAGGTGAGTCACGTAATTTAAATCTTTTTTTCTTTCAGGCTCTGACTTTTACTACAGCTTGTGTACCAAAATTAAAAAACTGGAACAAGATTCATTCAGTAGAGGTTTACACATATTGACATGAAACACATTAAAGCACTCCAGAGGGATGAAATTAATTGTTTTATTAAGTATAGGCAAATATCTGATCCTAATGTCTACAAGAAAGCTATCTTTTCAGTCTGAAAATCCCTTCTGGTTCCATTTGTAACAGAGCAAAAAAGTACTTTTCAACTACTTTGTAAATTTTAACTTTATTTGAAAGTTTTAAAAAAAGTCATATCTCAATTTGCTTCACGCTTCTCCAAGTCAAGCAACTTCTAATTTCTGAATTATGATGGAATTCCAACCCGTCACCTCTCCTCTGCTAATTTAGAACCATATTAGCACTAATATGTTCTGTGATCTGGTAGGACTACTGTTCCAGGCAACATGCTCACTTGTCTTCTAAATCCTGCAGGCTGTGAATCATGTTGCTCCTGTATCAATGTTGATTTTTATTCCTGGGAAGTTAGAAACAGTATCATCCCTTTTGTCTTGCTTTGGAGCCTCACTAGAGCCAGCTTTACTGGCAGTACACTGGAACAATTCCCCCACCTTCAAACTGGCAAGTCTCCTACTAAAACTGCAGGTTGACCAGATGTCTTGTCTCCTCAACAGCACTGGCTAGCTTACAGCTGCTGTATCCACCAAATGCCCCAGCGACTGCTGCTGCACACATGGCCATTAGCTGATAGTCATGCAATCACTAGGTTCCCAGCCTGTAGCACTGCACAGGGTTGTTATGTCCCAAGTACAGGACTCTGCACTTGGCCTTGTTAAATCTCATCCCGTTGAACTCAGCCCATTAATCCAGCCTGTTTAGATCCCTTTGAAGAGCCTCCCTTCCATCAGGCAGATCCACACTTCCTCCCACCTTCCTGTTGTCCCTGAACTTACCGAGGGAACATTTGATCACTTCATCCAGGTCATTGATAAAGACATTGAAAGGAGCTGGACCCAGGACTGAGCCCTGGGGGACACCACTCACGACCGGCCTCCGGCTGGATTTTGCTCCATTTACCACAATTTTTTGGACCCAGCCAGCCAGCCAGTTTTTCCACACAGCAGAGGCTGTGCCTGTCCAGGCCAGTGGCAGCCAGTTTCTCAATCAGAATGCTGTGAGAAATGGTGTCAAAGGCTTTACTGAAGTCCAAGTACACTACATCCACAGTCTTTCCCTCATCCACTAAGCGGGTCATCTTGTCACAGAGGCAATCAGCTGACTGGGCTTGAACACCTGGTTGTCTTGCGTGTGCTGTGTGGTAGCACACAAGACGACTAGTTCCATGATCTTCCCCGGCACTAGGGTAGACTGACAGGCCTGTGGTTTCCTGGATTAACCCTTCTTATAAATGGGTATAACATCTGCCAGCCTCCAGTCAAGTGGAACTTCCCCAGTCAGCCAGGACTGCTAATAGATGATGGAAACGGGTTTGACAAGCATGTCGACCAGCTCCCTCAATACCCTCAGGTGGATCCTATCCAGCCCCATAGGCTTGTGAAAGTCTAATTGGCCAAGCAGGTCTCTAAGCATTTCCTCCTGGATCATGGGAGCTTTGTTCTGGTCTCCCTCCCTGTTTTATGGCTCATAAGCCTGAATATCCAGGGAACGTCTAAATTCTAGTTGGCCTTTAGGCCTTTTGATTTTCTCTCTACATGATCTTACTTCATCCCTGTAGTCCTCCCGAGACACCTGCCCCTTCTTCCAAAGCTCACAGACTTTCCTCTACAAAACATGGTGTTGTATAGTATGGAATATCCTTTCTGTCACTTTGAGTCAGGTCTCCTGGTTGTGTCCCCTCCAAGCTTCTCGGGCACCCCCTACCTTCTCAGACACTCCCACCTTCTCAGCAGTAAAGCAGTAAGAAAAGCTGCAAAGTTTTTGACCATTTGTCAACAACTAAAACATCAATGTGTTATCAACATGATTCTCATCCTAAATCCCAAACACAGCACTAATCGGCTGCAAGGAAGAAAATTAACTCTGTTACAGCCAAACCAGGGCACCTTCCATATTTTTCAAGGAAAGATAATGGTTAGCATGAGGCCCCATCTGGAGTACTGTGTCCAGATCTGGGGTCTCCAATACAAGAAAGATGTAGAACTGTTGGAGAGGGTTCAGAGGAGGGCCACAAAGATGATTAGAGGGCTGGAGCATCTCCCCTATGAAGAGAGGCTGAGGGAACTGGGCTTGTTCAGCCTAGAGAAGAGAAGGGGAGACCTCATTGCAGCCTTCCAGTACCTGAAAGGAGCATACAAACAGGAGGAGAACCAACTTTTTTAAGGGGTAGATAATGGCAGGATATGGGGAAACGGATTGGAGCTTAAAGGAGGGAAAGATTAGGTTAGATATGAGGGGGAAGTTCTTTTCTGAAGAGAGTGGTAAGGTGCTGGAACAGGCTGCTCAGAGAGGTGGTAGATGCCCCATCCCTGGAGGTGTTCAAGGCCAGGTTGGACAAAGCCCTGGACAACCTTGTCTAGATCATGTCTGAGGGTTGGTGCCCCTGCCTGTGGCAGGGGTTTGGAATTCTATGATCTGTGGTTGGATCCTTCCAACCCAGACCATTCTATGATAAACATTATGTTTAGAGATAAGAGTATATGACTTCCTTTATCCCCTCCAAATTCCACTGAACCTTCCAAAAATATTTTCTATCTGTTAGCAAATTTTTAGGTTACTAATTGTGTATGGGGTATGTACTTCAGCATGCATTTTCTCACCTCTTGTGTTTCATGTGCTATAAATTGCTCCATTAGCAATTTTCGTCGTCTCTTTTCTCGTTGTTCTCTAGCAAACATATCTTCTTCCAAACGTTTTTGAATTTTTCTTATATAGTCGTCATCTGAATAAATACTTAATAGCTCCATTGCTGTATGTGCTGTAGTTTCTGTGGTTGTTGCCTGCAACTTCTGTGTTTGCAATGATTCTTGTATATCACTGATTGAAAATATTGAAGAGAAAAAGATAATTGTCTTTATAGGAATGATAGCTCTTAGAGGTGTTTTCATACAGATCTCTGTATGGTTATGTACAAGTGTCACAAATACACAACAATTAATTGGCCTGGGTAGGCACTGTGGCTACTTCTTGACACCCTTGTGGTCCACAGTCATCACTAAGTCCAGAGGGCTCCAGCACTGATGTGAGACGACTGCCATTTGCTAATATGAAGACAGACACTGCAGAAACAGATTAGGGTGGCTCACAGAATATCAAAGATGGGTTACTCTTCAACATACCCCTACACTCTGAGCAGAGTTTTGCAGAATCACAGGTTGCACAGAATTATCCTCAGCAGTATGCATGGGTGCCACTTAAAATATTCTGTGTATAGTATACTCACACTAAATGGGCCAGAACAGCTATTATATAAAATTATTCACAAGTAAATCAACATACAGATAACACAACTCTAAGGAGAAAGGTTACTTCTCTGTATTGTCTTTAAAATGTGCTATTGTGTGTGAATATCTGCAACCATTCTGTTCTCTCTGCAAGTCTAACTGACCTACAGACTCAATGACTGAAATGAACAAAGAAAACATGCACTCTGCGCCCTCAGTTGCTGCATGTATGGCAAAAAGGAGAGAAGGAAGCTTGAGCTATACTTACTACAACTACAGCTAAGGTGAAAACGCGGTAACAATGCTGGAGCTTGATTATTTGCAGTGCTACTGAGACAATCACTCAAAGGAGAAAAAAAAAATCACAATTTAAGCTAAACAAGTCACTACATTTTCTTCAAGTAGCTGTCTACATAGATGGTAGGCACCTAAAGTAGGATCCTATCTAAGCTTAGGTGTCTGTCATACAAAAATTACCTGTCAGTGACTTGGTTCTGTACTGCAGAGGCATTTCCTAACATAGACTTCTCAAATTCTTTAATCTCCTTGTATGTATCCTGAAGGAATAACACAAAATGTAGTGGTTTTTTAAATTTTCATAAAGCATCATAAGTATCACTAAATCATTTTTATGCCATGTTAGTGCAACAGGAAATGTTTACACTGAAAATACATTAAGCATCAGATAGATCAAGAAAAAGAGCAAGACTATTTTCTCTTTTTCCTTCCCTCACTCTTTTTCTTAGCTGTACCTATGTTCATTCAACAGAAAATCCCATGTTTGATCAGCTGTTCATTGTGGAGAATAATTCTCATACACCCTTAGCATCCTACCATTCAGGGATTTGAAACAAGATATTCTGGGCTATGTTCTGCTTTAGAGGATTAAAATCCAAGTATTTTTCAGCACTAGATAATACAGATTTCATTCTTTATTGCCATCATTAATTGATTTGATCTGAGACTATTACCAATTTCAACTGTTACAAACATTTTAGAGCAGGCAGAGTTTTATAGTGTGTGATAGGAGACTTTATACATTATGGTGTATAATTTCACATGCACAAATGAGTAGGAAACATTAATCCTTTATTTCATACATGCTACTCAATAGACTAGAAGCTAAAATACTGTTAGCAATTCAAGTAGTACATACCTATGGTATTTATTCAACAGGACTTTCTCTTACATAAAAAAATCCCTCCTAAGCAACAAATGCAGAGTCATAATCATATTCAGCCCACTTTTCATGGGTTGAGTCAGCTGTATCATTTTAGTGGTTATATCAGCAACATTTGGACAGTACAAGTACAATATTTCTAAGTTTAAGTGATCCCAGATCATAATATGTTTTGTAAATACATATAATTAACATTAAAATAATATATATGATAGTTACCTCTGCTTCTCTTTTCTTCTTTAGAAATGTTTTGGCTTCAATTGCTTTTATAGTGTGTTTTGGTGGTGGCTTTGGAACCTGTATAATGGCTGCTTGAATCCTGGCCATTATTTCATTTTGTCTCCTTCTTCCTACACACTGCTGAATATTCAATGTGTTCAGACACTTGAGTTGAAACAATACACCACATGTCTCTAACATACTACCTATGTATCTATGAAGTAAATGTAACTGAGCCGTAAAAAAGAAAAAACTCTTCTAAAGGAAGAGACTATCAGGCTCCAGAATTGAGCAAGTGACTGCGCATTTTTTAAAGTGGATCACTAAAATACTCTGAGAGCAAAAAATATTTATATTATGTCCACAGTTTGTAAAAATATTCTCAGCCACTGTACTCATAAAGTATCATTTTAAAAATCAAGAAAGAGATGTTGTAAGATGTTTGAAATTAAAGTAACACTCTGCATCCTGAATAATTTGACAGTTTAGCAATATGCTACTAAATATTTTCAGAATTTGAGGACAAATACTAATTTTAAAATGACCGTTACCAAAACATGGTACATCTATATATGCTATGCCTGCATTAACAAACAGGGCGGTGCAATAGAAGCACATCCACAAAGAAAACCAGTTTGTGTTCAGTACCTAATCAACATTTAAGGGTTTGTATTAAATTCTAGCTCTAGCACAGTCAGAATTCAGCACAGAAACTGAGAATACAGTTTTCTGGTGCAGAAACTGAGAACACCCATAGATAATATTACCACTAAGCAATGAATCTCAGACCATCAAGAAAGAACAAGCATTTAAATTATCCTGGTTAAAAGTGCGCCACAGATGGTTAACAGCAGGTAAAGGTGGAATTGAGTGAGAACAAAGTTTTTTACAAAGAGTCAAAGAAAGTTAAAAAATATATGATATATGAAATAGGATTATATATTTTCTTTTAAATTTTTATTATGAAAATATTTTTTATATTGCTTGCATTTTCTTTTCTAGATACTTGCTCATTTTTTCAAATTCTTTTTCATGCCATGGCAAAACAACAGGTAAATAACAAAAGCAAGATTATCTCCTCTTAATGAGCCATACAAAAAAATATATCTCTAGCTAGTCAATTTCACTGTAGTTAAACATCTCTTGGACAGGTGGCCAGCTCCTTAAAATACAAACTCTAGGCTGAACTTTGGGCAAGTCTTCCCATATCTTAAGAAATAAGTTTATCTTTTTTTGCTTTATAAGAACAGGTACACAGAGCTACAATATGTTCTGAAACCACACCCACTGTACGTCCCCTTTGCCATGTCTTTTTCCTGCTTTTGAACAATGATTCATCTTTTCTTCACAAATGAAGAATGTCATAAACCTCTTTTACATGGGTACCTTACACACAGTTGTGAAATGTACACTCTATTCTCAAATCTATAACTATTTTCCACATGTAACAACATGCAAAAACTCTTAACATTAAGTGATTTTTAATTATCTGTGGGTTTAAGTGCCTTATAACAGAATACCAGCTTTATTCATATATTAATGATTGCCATGTGTACCTCTTTTCCTTGTTTTTGTCTGACTGCATAGCACAGAATTAACAAGCACTCACAATGGCTTTAAGTCATTTTAAGAAAATATTTTTTTAAAAGTCTATAAAAACTAAGTAGTCACCTTTTCAATGTCTCGGGCTCTTTGTTCCACTTGGAGCTTCTGAATTTTCTGTTGTTCTGCATCACGTACAGGAGCTATTTTATCTTCCATTGCCTTAGATTTTGTTTCAAAATGCTCCAAAATCTGCTGCATTTGCAAATCAGCCTGATGTGGCATTAAAGTTTTTGAACACTAGATTTAAACATCAAGCAATAAAGACTCAGAAACAGTAAGAAGCATGTTAAAAATTATACTTTTGCAATAGTAATTTCAAACTGTGTTTTCCTGTATGAATGTACACAGAACAACATCTAAACAAGGTGGAAAATTTTTTCAGGAAAGTAGGACTAGGACTTCCATTGAAGAGAACATGCAGATTTGAACTTGAATAACACCAAGTTAGTCTAGTCTCGTTTTGAGAAGAAGATGCTGAGGGGTGACCTCATGGCTCTCTACAGCTTCCTGAATAAGTGAAGTGGGAGATGTTGGGCTTTCTTCCTAGGATCCAGCCATAGGACACATGGGAATGTCTCAAAATTGTGTCATGGGAAGTACAAACAACATTAGAAAAGATTTCTCTACCAAGAGAGTGGTCACACACTGGAACAGGCTTCCCTGGAAGTGGTCAGTTCCCTGAGCCTGTCAGTGTTTGAGGCATTTGGACAATACCCTTAACCACACACTTTAACTTTTCATCAGCCCTGATGAGGTCAGGTAATTCGACTAGATGATTATTGTAGGTCCCTTCCAAATGAGCTGTTTGATTATATCAAACTGAAATACAGGGAATTAAACTTAAACATAAGGGGAAGAGAAAAAAAAAAAGATAAGGGAAAAAAAGGAATACTGAAAGGGTAATAAAGATCTTGCCCAGACAGACTGTGAACTCTCAGTCTTTGGAGATATTAAAAATCCTGATCCTGAGCCACCTGCCCTAGTTACTCTGCTTAGAGCAGAGGCATCAATTAAGTAATTTCTAGAGGCCCATTCCAACTTCAACTATTGTATGATTCAAATGTCACTCTGAACCTATCTGTTGACAGGAGCTACTCTCAGATGCTTTATCTTCAAGCTATCTGCGTATAGGTGAAGGGATTTTTCAACTGTTTGATACTACCCTTGCAGTTGTTGGTAAACATTCTGCTTGTAGGCTATTTTTCAGGAAGCATGCCAGAAAAAAAAGTGACATTTCACTTAGCTGAACTTGTTTCACAATATTTAGCTTCCTAAATGTTGTTCATCCTGATGACAAATTACCCCCTGCACATGCTAACCATTACTGTTGAAGACAAGAACATCCTTACCACTATCACTACATTGATACTGACTTCCTCTTAGACACTCCCTTCTTCCTTTGTTTTTTCTTCATCCCATTATTCAGCATATGGTTATTACAGGCTGGAGTGTAGTTTAAGTATATGGAGAGACATGCAACATAAGGAATCAAACCACTGTGGCACAAAGCTCAACAGAGTTATAAATGCATTTCCTGGGGGAGAAATTAGTCCAAGTTGATACCTAGACTGCAATGCAGTCTGCAATCTGTACTGATCAAATGAGTAAAAAGGCAGCTGCCGAACAGATACTAGCCTTTCTTTCTGTACATATTTTAAGCCTGGAGAAAAACAGAAGAGGTAACACAGAATGAGGGAAGACAAAGGAACACTAAACACAGATGATCATTATCCTCATGAGTCACAGATAAAAAATGTAATCCCATTGTCTATTTATACAACATAGTGCAGGACTGCTTCTCTTCCATTCAAGTACTGGGTTTTGAATAAGAGACTTGAAGTGGGGAGGGGAAGCATGCAACTTGCTTGAGATCCACATGTAAGTATGCTACCTTTTTTCTTACATATTTACACAAAATAGGCATAGTAATTTACCTCTCGATACAAAGCACTTTCAATAGACTTAAGCTTTGCAGTTGCTGCAGGTCTCATTGCTTCCATGGCTACTCCAGTGAGCTTTGCCTTTCTCTTTTTTCCTAAAGCAATATACAATTCATATAACAGCTTTGTTGCAGCCCCATGCTGTCCTGTCATTATGTCTTGGGCCACATTCTCATCAAACTGTACACCAAGGAGGTGGAGCGTGGGCTCCAGGCGAGAAAAATTGTTAAGTTTTGCATTTGCAACCCTATATGATTTAAAACAACAACAAAAAAAAATCAGAACATAAATGTACTTTCAATTCCAGCCTGCTGCAATAAGCACAGTCATGACATGTATCTCATACCAAGGTAGAAGGGGGCGTGGGGAAAAACCCACTGAGGTCTTCCTTAAAGTAATGTGATACACACTTTGGCTTATGCATTATAGTGCAGTACATGTAACTGGATTGGTCTACTAGACATAAATTTAGAGAAAACAGATACCACATCGGGCTATATAAGACCTAATACATGCACATGCAAAGCACATCTGACATCAAAGTTTACCTGCAATTACAGTTAATTTTAAGCTATCCACAAAAAGTCCAAAGAATTACAAGAAGTTTCTATATTAACAGTCTCAATCCACTTGAGCTCTAACCAGCCATAACATATGAAATCATAAAAAAAAAAAAAGCCTATGTAATCTACTGAAGCTCAGAACACCTTGTCATTTTTTTCCCCAATAAAAAGAAATGGATACATGGGTTGGAGTAATGTTGAAAACAGAGACCATGGTCTCAATGAGCAAAATTTACATTTAGAACTGAAATAGTGGATTGCAGATTAATATGTCTCTTGATATGTAGATTTTCACACAGGAACATTCAAGATTAGGAGATAAACAGGCCAAATACCAGTAACAATAAATTATAAATGTATCATAATTAACACATGAAATTTCATCCAACAAATCTGTAACTTCAAGCTGTATCAGAACAGCATGCTTTCTATACAGGTCTATCACTTCACACAATAGTTCATTCATATGAACCAGAAAGCTTTTGAGATCTGCAAAGGTACACTGTAAGTCTAAGAAAACATTCAATTTCAACATAAAACCTTCTGGTGACACACTATTCACCTGATTCCTTGACAAAACAGTCCAGGTGACTGTTCTTCTCACTGTAATAGCCTATGCTTTATTTCTTAGATAATTACATGTAACTCCAGTTTACAATTATTGAACAGTTTTCTGTTCCATTTCTGCCACTGATTCATTGTCAGAAATCACCTCACAGGCATTGATTTAAGTGGTGATATCACATTTTAACTTTTTATCCTGTAGTAAAATCAGACAATATCTTAAACCAGACCCATAATCCTAAAATACTGTATGTTATTTGAAGATTATTGCAAGAGTTAGAAAAGATTACATTTTTTTTTTCAAATATGGACAACCAAGCTGGAAAAAGTTTTCCAGTAGTATTCCTTTTAAAATATTATCACTTCCTTAATTATTCCCTTGCTTACATGTCCAAGAATTGTGTAACATAAGCAGCTAATACAGTTAAGTAGAAATTTTACTCGCAAAGACCTGACACTGCTTTCTATTAGTGCCTTCTACATTACAGCTACAGATCCTAAACAAGGAATCTACAGTTCTCCCATGATCACCCCAACAGGTATGATCTTGCCTTGGGCTGTGCTAAAACACATTAAACTGATGCCAGACTACCAAATGATCCATGAATAATAGGCTTTTCCTTAACAGCACACTGCAAATTTTTCAAGTATTACTTTATAGATATTAAATAAGATTAGACAGGCATAGGTTCTTGCAGGCTCCCTGAACAATTCAATGACTTAAACAGTAATAATTGCTTTTAACGTGCAGGAGAAATACCTTGGAATTGAGAAAACATATGATGCAATACTTGATAATTCTCAATGACAGTAATCATTAGAAAAGAAAAAACATGAAGAAAGCTGAAAACATAAAAATATATGTTTACAAAGTCAGGGATTAAAGAACACCACATACTGTCCTCCTGCCTGCCTCTCATATGCTAGATACTCCCAGACCTTAGCATTCACAGAATCACAGAATGTTAAGACTTGGAAGGGACCTCAAAAGTTCATCTAGACCAACCCCTCTGCCAGACTAACTCACATAGGAATGCATCCAGGGAGATTCTGAATGTCTCCAGAGAAGAAGACTCCACCTCTTGTGCTCGAGTACATCCATGTCCTTGTACTGGGCAATCCTGAATTGGACACCACACTCCAGACATGGTCTCACCAGAGCCATATCTTCTTCATGTAGTCCAAGATGCTGTTAGCTTTCTTTGCTGCAAAGGCACATTGTTGGCTCATGATCAGCTTGTTCTCCTCTGGGGCCTCCAGGTCCTTCTCTGCAAAGCTGATTTCAAGACATTTGGCCCCCAGCTGGTAGTGGAGCATGGGGCTTTCCTCACCAGGTGCATTTCCCTTTTCTGAACTTCATGAGATACCTGTCAGCCCTTTTCTCAAGCCCACCAGGGTCCCTCTGAATGGCAGCACAAGCATCTGTGTATCAACCACTCCTTCCAGTTTTGTTTTGTATTGTCTGCAAGCTTGCTGAGGGGTGCACTGTCTCATCATGCCAGTCATTAATGAAGAGTACTGGTTTCAAATCTACTCCTGGTGGTGCACCACTGATCAGCAGCCCTCTGTCAAGATCCACAACCAGACAGACTAATTTGACAAAGGTTAAACCCCCTTGTGTTACAATCAACCTCAGATCCCTCTGGATGGCTGGGGATGGCTGGGCTTAACTCCTGAGTGATGTCCAATTACATGTTTTATCATGAACTGATCTTCTCAATTCTCAGAATTAAGACTCAAAACGGAGTCAAGGTTTAAGTCACTTTATTTGGCCCACAACAACTGTGCAAGAAAAGGGGGAAAGAAAGATAAAAGAGTGGAAAATAGAGAGAAGAGAGGGAGAAAGAGATTGCAATACCTCCCCCCACAGAGCTACAGTTGTCAGGTCTGTCCAATGACCTCACGTCCAATGGCAGAGCATTCTTCAAAGTCTTCAAGTGCAATGGGGGAGGAACATTCCCTTGATGTCCTGTTTTCTCCTGATATCTTCACCCTCTTTCCACAGCACAATGCTCTCTTTTTGTAGTCATCCTTGGCATAGCCACACCTTCCACCTGGCTGTGGGAATGCTTCAGGCTGGATGGCAGAAGGAACACTCTCTTTTGTCTTTAGGGTGAATGGTGGAATGCTCCTTTTTGTCTTTGTTGCTCTTGCCTTTTACAGTTTTATCTCATTGCATAGTCATTAAATCCTTGGTATAAGGCATGTTAAGCCTGAGGGGTGGAATTTACTTTGTTGTAGGGATGAGGTTTTATGGTGATTGAGAGAAAGAGAGGGGTAGAGAAGAAATAGAGAGGGGTACGGTTCAGTCGGTGATTGTTAAGGCATATCTCTAGTACCTTACACCCTGCGATGCACCTCACACTGCTGATCCTGACACCTCAAGTCACATTTCAGTCCACCTCAGTGTCACTTAGCTAGGATAGACCTCTTTGGTTTGTCTATCAGGATGTTAAGGAGGCCAGTGCAGCATATGCTTATCTTCTCTCAACCATTGAGCCCACCACCTCATTGTAGAGGGTTGTGAGGTTAGTCAGGCATGATTTTCCCTTCATAAATCCATGCTGACAACTCTCAATCATCTTCTTGTCCTAAATATACTTGGAGAGGATTTCCATGCTTATTTGCTCCATTAGTTCCCAGGAACCAAGATGAGGTCTCTCTGGCAGTATCCTTAGTGCCCACACAAAATAGCATGAGGGATAACACTGCAAAGGCTGGAAGTTTACTTGTAAACTTGGAAGTTTTTATATAAATCTTCTTCCAGGGCTTCGCTCAGAGTCTCACAATGCATGTCCAGCTTTTTCATTTTAGCAAAAATGGAATGGTCAGCACCACACCTGACACCTGAATTCCTCATTTTACATAGCTTATGTGACAGTGTCAGTATCTTCAAACTGAGAGACATCCATGAAGTGTTGGTTGAACTTTTGAGCTAGTCTGTTAATCTATCTGAGTTAGAGTTAAAATGCATCATCTTCATGAAATAGGATGATCAGTATCTCTGAAAATCCCAAGCAAATCCATGTACCAAATACAAGCAGCTTTTGAATTACTAATAAATGTAGCAAATCTTAGTAAATTCTATATATCTTTACCATTCTGCATTAGATAATCCTAACTGAAACAAATATTTTGACTAATTTCTGTAAGAGACTTGTACTCCATACATACTAACCTGCTCTGAGAAAATTGATTAAAGTCATCCTGAAGACCGTATTTGTGTAGAAGTTCTCCTAGGAGGTAGCCAGTAGAAAACTCTTCTGAAAATGACCCTGGAACTAAGTTCATTTTTTTGTTGTTTTAATAAATGATTAAGATAATTTCAACAATGCATAATCTTAATAAAATGCATTGCTATTTTGTAACAAGTTTAAGGCTGAACCTTATTAAATAATTCAACGGAATCTTAGGAGTTTGGTCTAGCAGTAACTAGTTTTCAAGTCACAAAATGAATCTGTTTCCAATGTAGCTATTTCACAACATAAGCCGTAGGTGGTCATTGAATTTTCACCGTCAGTGCTAAAAAGTAAATGTTGCCGTAACTGTCGTTAGGGCCATGGCAATATTTATAAATGATAGTAACTAAACTCTCTGTAAAAAAAAAGAAAAGCAGAAATGAAAGTCAAACTAGATCTAACGTGATGCTTTTCCACGGAAAGTCACTTCCCCGTTGTTGCAGAACAAGCATCTCCCTGAAGCCAGCACACCTGCCACCTAAAGCAAACCATTGCTTTGCAAACACATTAAAGTGTTTTTATCCTCCAGAGTCCTTATTAGCAGATGAAGCTTGAGCTCGTCGTACCTTCTGGGAGCACTTGAGCTTAGAGGAAAGTTAGCTTCACCTCGAAAAACACAGCCTGGCACACGCAGGCTGCGGGCGTACCTGGGGAGGTACCCGGGCATGAGGGGCCGGTCGTTAGCGGGGGTTGGCGTCCGGGAGCCCCTTCAGTCCCTCGGCGGAAAGAAGGCCTGACTCTACAGGGCCCCGCAGTGCACAGGCAAGCTTTGTGACCGCCCCCACCCGAGCCCCTACCTCCTCCCAATGCTGCTGTGCCCCCACTCACCCACGCGCCGGGAGAGCTTCACCTCCTCGTTCAGTCACTCGGACAGAATCTCGGACATGGCAGGCGGCGGCCCTCACAACCGCCTGCCACCGCGTCCCGTTGCCACGACGACCGGTCCGGACGCATGCGCGGTGGAGGAAAGGCAACCGTTCCCGCCCGCCGCGGCGATCAACCCCCACGAGGGCGCGGGGCTCCACGGAGTCTGCGCATGCGCTTTAGGGCGGGGCCGCGGGTGTGGCCGGGGCGGGGAGACGAGGAGGAAGGTGAGCGCGCCGCGAGGAGGAGGTGTGTCCGCCTCATCGGCTGCCGCTGCGGGTGGTCAGGGCCGGGACGCTGTCCGGCCTTACACGCACCCCCACCCCCTCTCCCGGCGGGGCTGTTGAGCGGGCGGGGCGGGAGTCCGTCCTTCACCGAGCGCGGGACTGCCCGCGGGCTGGAGGAGGAGAAGGGGGCGACGGTGGCGGAGCACAAGGGAGCTCCTGGCTGGGGTGCAGCAGGGTCCTTTAGCCGGGCACAGGTGGTCGGTAGCCCCTGTCGCTCGTTATCCTCTGGCGCTTCCTGCGAGGTCTGTCCGCGCCGGCTCAGCCCTGCTCCTGGCGTGTCCCAGCCGCCGCCTCTCGCTGCGTGGCCGCGTGTGTAGCTGCCCGTTCAGCGCGTGCTTCGGTCGCTACTTCCCCGTTCCGCCCCGGGCTCCGGCCGCCCCTCGCTGCGTGTGCTCGCGGGGGCGGCGGGGGGCCGCGGGCGCTGCCGGGGAAACCAGGATCCCGGTCGGGGGGGGAGGATTTTCCCGAATCACGTCCCGTACCCGCGCCAGTTACTACGTGGGCACCGTGTGAAAGGGAGAGCAAAAGCTGCTGGGGGGCGGGGAAAGCTGTCAGTTTAAACGAATGCCAGGCATTTACAGGGAGGTTTGTGCAAGGAGTCTCGGGGGCACTTGTGTGCCAATGCAGCTGCCCGCTCGGCTCTGCCCAGGCCGGAGTGGGGATGGGAGCTCGGCTTGGAAAAAAAGCGCCACCGATGCTGGTCTTCGCTCGGCTTCTGTTTGCATCAGGTCACCCTTGGTTTGGGATCACGCTGAAATAATCATGCGTAGTTTCAGTGCCCGCATTTTGGAGCGCGTGTTACAGGGATGTAGACCATACGGAGGGGAACTACATCTGGAAAATCCGATGCACAGCATGGGAATTCAAACTGGCCAATCTCAGTTTTCAGGAAAACATCTGTAGTTGATCGAATTGAGCTTTCGAGTGCAATAGAGAATCCTGTAGGGTTATTTAATCAATAAAAGACAGGAACAAGAAGATCTAGTGGTTAATAACAGGCAGACAACAAACTAACGATAATTTTTAAAAGCAGCAGTGATTAGCAAGAGACAAACAACTTGAAATATTATGGATTCTGTTCCTCTAGTCTTTAGATGAAATCTCTGTGCATTTACAGAGGGTGTGTTTTAAATAAAAATAGATTACTGAGGTTTCTTTAAGACTAAATATCTAACTGGCCAGTCATTTATATGTTGAGAAAGTCATTGTAGAATTAGCGGAGCATGACTGAATCAAGTAACAGGAAACTTCAAGAAAGGGGAAGTACTTTCAGGGCAGATGTTTAATATTTATATTCCCTCAAAGATTTAAAGGTTTGTGTGTATGTTATAATATAAGAATGTGCTTTAGGGCAAGAAAAAGGTTGGGTTTTTTTTCTTTTTCTTTTTTTTTAGTGATAGTGTTTGCAGTGGTAGTATTTACCATCAGAGTGTGTTTCTGGTATTCGGAGTGCAAAGAACAAATCTAAGCTTCCTTATGGAAGTTTTTCCTGAGCTCCAGAAATCAATGTGTATGTATTTATGGTTATGTGTATTTAAATGTTGCTCTGTCATTAACAGAAGTTTATGTTGATTTAAAAAATGGAAATCAGAACTGATTTATATTAACTTTAGAACCTCTTTCCACATTACCGCTGACTTTGAAAAGCTGGTACTTCTATCTTTATAATTCATTATTTATTCATATTAATTACCTATTCAATTGATTTCTAAACAGCTAATTTTGGTGGGGTTTCTTTAAATAGTCTATCTGCTGATGTGGACATAATAAAATCTTACTCTGATACTCTGGAATTGTGAGAAAGGTGTTAAATTGCTCTCATTTAAATTCAGTAGTGGTTTGCAGTTTGATCTAAGTCTGCCTTAGATCGTGACAAATCAATGAAGCTTTTTTACAGAATTCTGACAGTGATGGAGTAATGCAGTAATCAATTTTTACTTCATTCTTTCCCTGAATTTAAGAACTTGGAAACATGTCTGCATTCTTCACTGTAAAAGCTCAGTCCAGAGAGTGTTTAAAGGAAAATACTTGCAGACAAGAAGTAAGGTAATTGTTTCCCTAATTCTACCCTTGCTGAAAACACCAATACTTTTAAATAATAAGGCTATTTAATTTCTTAAGTCTTGTAGAAATGCCATTGGGAGAGTCCTGGAAATTCCAAACTGATTTTCCATGAGACACTGAACTTTGGATAATGTGGCTTTTAGACTCTAGTACTGGGCTGTGGAATGTACCTGAATTTTTCAGCTAAAACTCTTGTGTTTATTTTAAAATTCACCCATCTTCCCATGGGTTTACTTGGAAACAGAGAATTGCCTATAGGTTGTATTGGTCA
This sequence comes from Hypotaenidia okinawae, assembly GCA_027925045.1. NCBI lineage: Eukaryota > Metazoa > Chordata > Aves > Gruiformes > Rallidae > Hypotaenidia > Hypotaenidia okinawae. The sequence continues at coordinate 16,411,618 of BSDF01000005.1, read as the reverse complement.
AAGAAATACAAGACATCAACATCAAACAGCAATTTGTTGAGCATAGAATTGAAATTCCAGGGATTATTTCCTTTTGCTCTCCTGAAAGAAAGTGCATCTTATGAAGAACAAAGAGTTTATGATATAAACACTCATACAGCTTTTGTGGGTATTAGTTTTGAACAAAACAGACATAATAGTGGTATGCCTAAAGAATGAAAGGGCAACATCCACTTTTAAAAGTTATTATCAATAAATGTAAGCTTCAACCACAAAAGGACAATCAAAATACTTCAAATGTTCAATATACCAAACTGAAAGGGGAGGTAATTAGGAAGAATAATTTTGTCTTCATACAACCAAGATTAAGAAAATTCAAATGGAGAAGTACCTGTATCCTTAAATTAAATTGCTTTTAGATTGATTCCATGCAGACAGTTGTAGCACAAAACTGATACAGAGTAATTAAAGAATGTTTGGGTTCAGAAGTTCCTTTTTTTTTCTTCAGACTTTGTTGCTGCATCATTAAGATTCTTTAGAAAGCGTAGTTAAGTTATTGGGGTTTTTTTTCAATTTTATGTTCTTTATTGTTTGCTTGCCTTATCTTTCCTGGAAGTTACATGGAAGCTCACTAGCCTCCGCTTCTCATAGGGCTTTATTTTTCTCCTTTTCCCTCTCTAGTTTGATTATTCATTTTAGTTAAGGTTCTTTATTCCCTCTGTTGTGATCAAATTATCGTGTGTCCTTTGAAACTGTTGTGATTTGACCCTGGCTGGAGGCCAGATGCCCACCAAAGTCGCTCAGTCACTCCCCTTTTCAGCTGGACAGGAGAGAAAATATATATTGAGAGGCCTAGGAGTCGAGATGAGGACAGGGAGAGATCATTCTGCAATTATAGTGTCATGGGCAGAACAGACTCAATACAGAATAAAAGAAAGAAAACTCTCTAATTTATGACATGGCACTGCACACCCAGTGACACCAGAATTGGGTAATGAGAAATGCTACCAGATCTTAAAGCATCTGCCCCCACACCTCCCTTCTTAGCAGACTGCACTTCAGTCATGGTTTCACTCCCTTCTTCCCCCCATTGTGGCACAGGGAGAGGTAGGGACTGGGAGAATGGGGGGTTTGGTCAGTTCCTGACAAGATTTTCTCCTTCTTAGTTGGGGGGAGATGGAGGTGGCATTCTTCACACCCTTCCCCTGCTGCACCATGAGTCCCACCCACGGGAGACAGTCCTCCACAAACCTCTCTAACATGAGTCCTTTCCCATGGGGCTTCAGCTCTTCCCCAGCTGCCCCAGCATGGGTCACTGCTATGGGGTGCAGTCATAAATCACAGAATGTCTCTCAGTCTCTCAGGCCCAGACTGCTCCGGCCTGGTCCTCCACGGGGTCACAAGCCCCTGCAGCAAAGCTGCTCCAGGGTGTGTCTCTCTCTTGCTCATTTCTGTGTCTCTGTCTCTCTCCATGGACTGCAACTGCTGGCAGAGTCTTGCTCCAATGTGGGTCACAGCATCTCCTGCATGTCTCCCCCTGCTCCAGCGTGGGGCCTCTCCACAGGCTGCAGGTGGGGTCTCAGCCCGTTCAATGGGCTGCGGGGGGACACCTGCTCCACCATGGGTTTCTCCAGGGGCATCTTTCTCCCCAGCACCTGGGGTGCCTTCTCCCCCTTCCCTGGCCTTGCTTCCTGCACAGTTTCTGTGGCTGCTTGCAGGTTTTTCTCCTAAATGTGGCTCCCAGAGGCACTGTGACCGTCACTGATGGGCTCGGCCTTGGTCAGTGGCGGGTCTGGCCTTGAGCTGGCTGGTGTTTGCTCTGTGGGGCCTGCAGAGAGTGGCTGCTTCTTGCAGAAGCTACCCTGACAGCCCCCACACCCCCTCCCTGCTCTGCCAGAACCCAGCCATGCAAAACTACAACAGAAACATAGTTTCAACTATATTTATCCTGCACAGTTACTCTCCTCCTCTCACCTCTGGATTGAGGATAGAAAAGTATCGAGCCCTGAACAAAAACCCATTATCTTGAGGTTTGTACTCACCGCACATTTCCACATCTGTTTGCTAGGTACATCTCTCAGTTTCAGTGGCCATGCTGACATTTAGAACACCGTGACTTTAGAACCCTGTCCTGACTTCTACCTAGGGTTTCTCTTTTCCCGCAATACAGCAGCTGTATTGATTCACACCATGTGTTACTATAACTTGTTAGCATATACTAAGCTGCCCTACAGAACATTCTTCTAAGCACCACTGATTGTGGTGAAGGACTTTATGTATCCTCGTAAGCTACTACAATTAACTTTTCGTTCCATGAACACATGCAGACAGTTTTGAATCTGTAAATGTTTAGCATATCTATGGCAATGAGTTGCACAGCTTAACCTGGCTTTATATGAACCCTTCATTATATGAAGTGCATTGTTTTGTGTAGTTGGAAGCTGCATTCTCAGCACATTGCTTTCAGTGCTGTAGTAGTTCTGTTACTTTTAAACAGGAACAGTAGATATCTGTCTTGCAGGGTGAACTGACGTTTCAAGTGCTGTCTTGAGTCCAATAGTTGTATAATAGATGTATTTTATGAGTACATCTACTGTCCATCTTTATTCTTTCTCCTTCCCTGTATTGGCCTTGAGGGATTGTGTATCTGTGGAGGAACAGTGGTTCCTGTGGCATATTCTGCTCTTTTTATTATCAGCATGAAGAATGCTAAGGTGTGTGCTGTAAAAATACTGTAAAAAAAAAAAAAAGTCCCTTGCTTTACATAATTGTAGAATAAATACTTGGTAGTGCTAATGTGGCCACATAAAATATGTATCAAAGAACTACAGTTACAACTTAAACAGTCTCTATAATTTAAACAAGTATGTCACCTGTGTTCAGATATTGCTGAGAATGCATGATGCAGTCTGGAAAGTTCCATATACATTGTGTACATGAAAATACCTTAACTGGATGCATCATTTTCTGTGCTGTGAGGTCGATTTTTAGTGTGTAGGTTCAACTTGAATAAATATCAGTCTATCTCTTCACTGGATGAGACAAGTGAAGTTCTTGGATGTCAGAGAAGTTCTGATACTATGAAAGAGAAACAGAGTAAAAGTTATTCCAGTATGAGCAACAAGTACAGTGTTAAGGCTCCTGAAGTTTTATTTTCCATACTGGTAACCAAGTAAGGAAGAAGATAATGTAACCCATTGCACAGAACTGTAAGTCACTTTTATGACAAAATGAAAATTCACACAAGCAAAATAAAAGGAGGTAGAAACTCATTAGAACCTGTCTGAATGAGTACATACATGTCAGTAAATTACAGGGAAATGAGAGACTCATATGTAGATACAGCTTTAAGCAAATGAAACAAAAGAATGAGAAATTAAAGACAGATTTATTTTAAAGAGGTCATTGTGATGCCACTGAGTTGATTACCCATTTTTGAGCATCTCATTTTTCTTAGTAGTTTATTTTCCTTTTCATTAGTGATTCTATGATACTATAAAAGTTGTCTCCAATCAGTTGAATGTTTTCCATGCGCAGTTGAATTCTCTTTCTGGTATAGCATTTCTGCATGATACAAATCAAGTTAAGGAAAACAGACTTCCAGACAGTTATCTTTTTATGAATGCATTACTTTACATACAATGGCCTGATATATCTTTAATAGTATTTGCAATAGTCACAAGGCTAACATGATACAGATATTATTTTATCTGTATCATTCAGTAAATGCTCATTAACTATGCTTCTTGGTATGTTCTTTCGCTATAGCATTATTACAGTCTGTATGCAATGTAACGAGAATCATTTTGGCTATTTTCCAAATGCAAGGGCTTTTTCTTTTACTAATAGGACAGCTATTGTGTACTAGCAATTCTGTTCAATTATATTTTTAAGGTATAAAGTGAAGAATAGTGTGTCTATTCAGGAGTGGAGAGAGAATGCAAGTAAGCACAATGTAACTAAGTGATCTGGAATTTGGCTAGCATCCTTGCAACTAATGCCAGCACTTAAAAGCCTTGGATACCTGTTCTTTCTCATTATTGTTGAATAGGAGTCAAACATACCATACATTGCAAATGTTCTTAGTAGAACATTAGGCTTTCACAATTGTTCTTTAATCCACAGCAGTTGTTACCTAATTAGGGTAAAAGTGATGATGTAATAGTTTTTAAAAATAAAGTGATGTTGATGTTGCTAGACAAAGGAAAAATGTTCCCAGTTGCTCCTTTTAACAGTAAATTAATGATAAATCATGTAATGATAATGCTAATACACAGGATTTAATTTTATAAGGAGAGGATATGTGTAGACTTTCTTTTCAGCAATAACATTTTGCCTTTTAAGTTGCATGTGTGTCTCATCTTATGCCAGAATAAATTTGTTTTGAGGATAATTACAGTAGAATTTTTTTTTCTTCTTGGACATCAGAGTTGCTGGTATTGACAGGGATAATGTTGTCTTTATGCTTAATGGCTACTGAAATACAATTTTGTTTATCAATATCTTTGTCTTATTCATAAAGTTTTGACGGGTTTTTTTACTATATGCAATCTGAATAGATTTAAATAGGAATAAACAGTTTTCTTTAAAATAAGTGTCACTCTGTAAAAAAAAAAAAACTATATGGAATGACTGAACACAGGCACTAGTAAAAGAGGCTGAAAAACTATCCAACTGTTCGTGCTTCAAGTTGTGTCATAAAAAAGCATTCTGAAGAAATGACAGAAATTAGAAATTCTAGGGACATGTGTGGTGGTGAACTGACTGCATTGCTCTTACTGATGGATCACTTCATACAACATCAAATGGTCTATGTTCCAACCTGTACTAAGAAACTGAAATAGTGTGCTACTCTGCCTCTGATTTTGTCTAGCAGTCTGTGGTGGTTTGATCCTGGGTGGAGGGCAGACATCCACCAAAAACACCATGTCACTCCCGTTTTCAGTTGGGCAGGGGAAAAAATATGTATTGAGAGGTTTAGGAGTCGAGATAAGGACAGGGAGAGATCATTCCACATTAGGATCATGGGCAAAACAGACTCAACACAGAATTAAAAAAATAACTCCAAACATTTAATTTGTTACACTACACACACAATGAGAAATACAACCAAATCTTAAAACACCTTCCCCCACCCCTCCCTTCTTAGCAGACTTAACTTGTATTAGTGATATTTCTCCCTTCCTCTACAGAGGTGTCACAGGAGGAGACAGCAATGGGGGTTTTCTTCAGTTCCTCACAAATTGTTTTCCTTCTTAGCAGCAGGGACATTCCTCACACCCTTCACCTGCTGCACTGTGGGGTCCCACCAACAGGAGACAGTCCTCCATGAGCTTCTCCAATATGAGTCCCTCTCCCATGGGGCTTCAGGTCTTCACCAGCTGCCCCAATGTGGGTCACTTCTGTGGCATGCAGTCTCTCAGGCCCAGACTGCTCCAGTCTGGTCCCCCGTGGAGTCACGAGTTCCCCCAGCAAACCTGCTCCAGCACTGGCCTCTCCAAAGGTTGTAAGTCCTGCCATGAGCCTGCTTCAGTGCAGGTCGCCGCATCTTCCACATGTCTCCATCTGCTCCAGCGTGGGGTCTTTCCACAGGCTGCAGGTAGGATCTCTGCTCCCCATCACCTTCCATGGGCTGTGGGGGGCAACCTGCTCCACCATGGCCTTCATAGGCTGGAGGGGAATCTCTCTCACACCTGGAGCACCTCCTCCCCTCCTTCTTCACTGACCTTGGCCTCTGCAAAACTTCTTACATCTTCTTACTCCTTTCTCTGGTGGAAAAAGAGCAGGTGCTTGCGGTTTTGGTTTTCTCCTAAATGTGATTCCCAGAAGCGCTGTGACTGTTCCTGATGGGCTCAGTCTGGGTCAACAGCAGGTCTGGCCTTGAGCTGGCTGGTGTTTGTCTGGCCTAGAGAAAGCTTCTTGTTGCTTCTTGCAGAAGCCAGCCCTACAGCACCCCCTTCTCCACCAACCTTCCCACACAAAACCACAGCACAGTCCCACTTATTCCCATTTCCAACTCTTTATGCTCCATTGATTCTTACTCAGTCCTGCAATATGAATTATTCTTACCCATATGTTTCTGTTTCCTTCTTCGTATTCTTCAGGTCTTCCCATTGGATGATGTGTCTTCACACTTTCATCTGCCACTCTAATCCTTCTTTCCTACCAAGGCTCATATACGTATTTTGTTTCCAAAGTAGTTTTTACACATTCTGAATTATGTGTTTTGTCAGATTTGTGCTGTAGTGACTCTGTTCATTGTCTTTTCTCCTTATTCTCCCAAGAGATGGTCGCAACCGTTAGAACTGCTCTGTGTGTTCAATGGCAAGAGTTTATCCCTTTTTAGCTGTTCAGCTGTTCCTTTTGTACAAGTACTTTGTAAACTGTTTGGCACATGCCAGTGTTTTGGCACAGCTTAGTGCTTTTAGCATGCTTAGTGTTTTTGCAAATTACAGTTTCGAAATTCCTTCCCCAAAGGGATGGTAGATGTCCTGCTCCATCTCAGGGAAATGTGTGAATGAGATTTAAAATTAAAACCAAGAAAAGTTGTGGTTTGACTGTCAGGTATGCCAAAAAAAAGAGCTTGTAAATATGCCAGCTTTGAAAAAAGAAATTAGAACTACACATAGTAGCATTTTGCCAAGTATATTGGGAAACCATTTATCATCTATCCCCAAATTTGCATAATTATGCCTTTGTTTATATGTATCTTGTGACTTATTCTGAACCTATGATATAAGTGCTAATTTATCTTACACAATTTATGTTCCAAGTCTGTGACATATTTTTCTGCCCTTGGGTTCTGCTTCCTTTCCCTAGGATCAGTGTGTTTAGTTTTTCACGCAGAATGAATGCTCCCAAAGAAATTATTAAGGACAGTTCCTTCTTAGCAGCACAGTAGTAGTAGCAGTATTTGTTAGGCTGAATCATTAACAATATCCAGAATGTACCATTTTTTTCCCTGGCTCTTCTGAAAACTCATCGAGTTTGAAGTAGCATTAGCATACTTGTATGTCTCAGGTAGACCTGCCTTCCATGTCAGTAAAGAGGTGACATGCCACATCATTTCTCTTCTGATTACTTCTGACTGTAAAGCTTGTTCTGCCCTTTCTCTTGTTTTACCTCTCACCATATTGTTACTTCTGTTTTACAATACCAAATACAGATGCTCAGTGTGTATCCTTCAAAACAGCTGTTTCAACTGCAGTTATAACTGTGGATACTCATTTTCTTACAAAAGTACTAGTAAGTTGCTGGTAGAATTTCTTATTTGAAGCTATATTCAGCAGAAGATTTGAAGGTGCAGTATAAGCCTGAGTAGAATTCTTGCAGGCACTCATCCTGATGGGGGACTTTAACCACCCTGACATCTTCTGGGAAAACCACACGGCGAGCTGCAAGAGATCCAGGAGACTCCTTGAGTCTATAGATGACAACTTTCTGATTCAGGTATTAGACAGACCGACCAGAGGTGATGCATTGCTGGATCTGGTGTTCACCAATGTGGGGGAGATCATTAAAGGTGTTAAGGTTGGAGACAGCCTGGGCTGCAGTGACCACGCCCTAGTTGAGTTTGAGATCTCAAGGAATGTGGGCCTGGCAAAGAGTGGGGTCAGGACCCTGAACTTTAGGAGAGCAAACTTTAGGCTGTTTAAGGACTGGTTGGCCAAGATCTCCTGGGAGGTGGTTCTTAGAGACAGGAATGTTGAGGAAAGTTGGCTACTCTTTAAGGATGCCTTTCTGAGAGCTCAAGGGCTCTCTGTCTGAATAAGAAAGTGGGCAGGAGGGGCAGGAGACCAGTATGGCTAGGCAGGGACCTGCTGGTCAAACTGAGGGAAAAGAAAGGCAAATACAAGCTCTGGAAACAAGGGTGTGTAGCCTGGAAAGAATACAGGAATGCTGTCAGGACTTGCAGAGATGGGATCAGAAAGCCAAGGCACAGATGGAACTGAACTTGACAAGGGATGTTAAAAACAACAAGAAGGGATTTTACAGGTACATTGGTCAAAAGAGACAGGCCAAAGAGAGCGTACCCCCCTTGGTAAATGAGAAAGGAGAATTGGCTGCAACAGATGTGGAGAAGGCTGAGGTACTGAACGAGTTCGTTGCCTCAGTCTGCTCTGGCAGTCAAGATTCTCATAATTCTCAAGGACAAGAACCTTGCATCTCTGAACCTCTAGGTGGGAACTGGGGGAGTAAATCCGCCCCCTCCCCCGTAAGGGCAGAGCAAGCCCGAGACCGCCTCATGAGAGTGAATGTCTACAAGTCTATGGGGCTGGATGACATGCATCTCAGGGTCTTGAAGGAGCTGGCTGATGTGGTTGCCAAGCCGCTCTCCATCATATTTGAAAAGTCTTGGCTGTCAGGAGAGGTCCCTGGGGACTGGAAAATGGGTCATGTCACTCCCATTTGTAAGAAAGGGAGCAAGGAAGACCCAGGGAATCACAGGCCGGTGAGCCTCACCTCTAAGCCTGGGAAGATCATGGAACAGATCCTCCTGGATGACATGTTGGAGCACATGAGGGATGAGCGCCTGATCCGGGACAGCCAGCATGGCTTCACCAAGGGAAGGTCGTGCCTTACCAATCTGGTGACCTTCTATGGTCTAGCGTCTGTAGATAAAGGGAAGGCAACTGATGTCATCTACCTGGACTTGTGCAAGGCCTTTGACACAGTCCCCCACCACATCCTTATCTCTAAATTGGAGAGATGTGGATTTGATGGGTGAACCATCCAGTGGATAAGAATCTGGTTGACCGAACGTAGACAAAGGGTGGTGGTCAATGGGTCTGTGTCCAGGTGGATGCTGGTGACAAGCAGGGTCCCCCAGGGGTCTGTCTTGGGACTGATTCTCTTTAACATCTTTATCATTGACATCGATGATGGAATTGAGTGCACCCTCAGCCAGTTTGCGGATGACACCAAGCTGAGTGGTGTGGGTGACACCACAGAAGGAAAGGAAGCCATCCAGAGGGATCTTGACAGGCTGGAAAGGTGGACCTGGGTGAACCTAATGAGGTTCAACACTGCCAAGTGTCAGGTGTTGCACTTGCGCCGGAAGAATCCCAGACATATTTACAGACTGGGAGAAGAGCTCCTTGAGAGCAGCCCTGCTGAGAAGGACCTGAGGGTTCTGGTAAATGAGAAACTTAACATGAGCCAACAGCATGCTCTTGCAGCTCAGAAGGCCAATGGTATCCTGAGCTCCATCAGAAGAAGGGTGTCCAGCAGGGACAGGGAGGTGAGGCCCTCGTGAGTCCAATCTGGAGTGCTGTGTCCAGATTTGGGGCCCCAGATACAAGAAAGATGTAGAACTGTTGGAGAGGGTTCAGAGGAGGGTCACAAAGATGATTAGAGGGCTGAAGCACCTCCCCTATGAGGAGAGGCTGAGGGAGCTGGGCTTGTTCAACCTGGGAAAGAGAAGGCTGTGGGGGGACCTCATTGCAGCTTTCCACTCCCTGAAGGGATCATACAAACAGGAGGGGATTCAACTTATTTAAAGCACAGACAATGACAGGACAAGGGGGAATGGATTGAAGCTAGAGAGGTTTAGATTAGATATTAGGGGGAAGTTTTTTACAGAGAGAGTAGTGAGGTGCTGGAACAGGCTGCCCAGAGAGGTGGTGGATGCCCCATCCCTGGAGGTGTTCAAGGCCAGGTGGGATGGGGTGGCCCTTCCTGTGGCAGGGGGAGTTGGAGCTCTATGATCCTTGGGGTCCCTTCCAACCCATGCCATTCTGTGATTCTATGATTCTATGATTTTGAGAAGCCAAAAATCTATCTGTCACATGACACCCAGATTTACAGAAATCTGTAAGATTCCTAAAAATTATTTTTAGATTATGTGTGGGTATGCAAACAAGTATGCATATTTTTTTCACTAGTTTTTTAAACATCCAATCATTTTGAAAGCTCTTTTGCAAACACAAAGTTCAGTGTTTTAAATCACTAATAATCAAAAGCTAGTGATTGCTTTCTTCTGTTGGAATGTAGTTTCTTTCCAATAGTTTTACTTACATGAATGAAAATAAAACAATTACATATGTTTTTCTGAGTTCTAAATAAAATTAACACAATTTACTTCCTGCGTTACATGGTTTTGAAATTTGAGTAATTACATAAATACAACTTCATCAAATGTGTCTTTTGAATTTATCATCCAACAACTGGTTTGTGCAAAGAGAATGAGTATGACATTCTTTACAGATACCTCTGGGTCACTTTTTGTGAAATACTGTAAATAACATTGATTTTCCTATTGTAGTTTTTTGATATTTAGATAATTTGTTGTCTCTCTTATTTCTCTATTTGTCAGAATTTGTGAGAATGTTGCAAATTACTATTTACAACCTTTCTTTAAGATTAAAAGTACATGTTTCCATCCCAGGTACAGCATGTCAGCATGTACAACAGCAGCTGCTACAGGGGTGTAGCTTTTGAATAATTGTAACATTTTGCTTTGATGAGATTTGTGATTTATTATAGTCTCTCTTGGTATTACACAACAGAGGGTTTTAAATATGGTTCATCTTTTTCATTAAACTTTGAGCTGCATATGATGATCCATATTTATTTTAAAGCTTGTGTTCTATTTACAATGAAGATGTCCTCATTAGTGAAGAGGACTTAATTGTTTATCATTCATTTTCAGGGAGGATTCCTTACAGTGTATGCAGGTGTGGTTCAGCTATGGTTTATGAGACAACTCTGTAATGTGGGAATTTAACAAACAAGAAAATATGTGTTTTGCAAGGTAGTAAACTACAAGAAGTTCATGAAAAATAATGGAAGCATAAATTATGTAAATATAAAATTATGGAAATGTAGAAACTGTATAAAGAGTTTGTAATTACAGTTTGCTTGAGCAAGAGCTATTTGGTAGTATGAATGTTACTTAAGGAAAAAATACTTTGGAGTAAAGAGTATTTTGGTTTTAATCCAAATTTGTTTTCAGTCATAATCAGTAAAATACATGTAGAAAAGCAAGACAGTGATAATTCTCATGGAATTCTGTAAATCTGTTGAGACTTCCCCTACCTGCTCACTACATCACGGGCCGGATTAACTGGGGAAGCAATTTAGGTGCACTGGCCATAACTTTAGAGCATACTGTTCAGAAACTTATTCTGACTTCTAATGGATCTCTTTGACTTTTTCAGAAATTAATACTACCACAAGGCAGTGCTGCATGCCAGTTGCCCTGATGATGAAGTTACTATTATCCTTTATCATGATATTATGCCTTACCTGTCTTACTGATACCATGTCACAGAATTGTCTCTTCACTAGTTTAATGTATTTGAAACACCTATCAGTTTCTAGGGTTGTATTCAGAATTAAAGCATAAAAAGGGAGAACTGAGGTAAGGTAAAATTCTAAATAATTTGATTTCTTTAGCATGCATTGTCCTTGTATGTATCAAGAACTTATGGGAACTGTAGATACTATGCTATCATACTCCTTTTCTGAACCTTGTTTATCCTAGTATTTGAGATAGTCAGGTATAGTGTGTATTCTATAGATAAATACATATATATTCTGCTTGCAGTTAATACCATAGTCATAAATCTCTGAAGTACCGTTTGGAAAAAAAAAAATTAACTAATAGTTCAAACCCTGTTGTGCAAAATGGCAAAATTCCTGAAAATAGAAATAATGAAAAAGCCTCTCTTCTCAGTTTGTGAGAAGTTCTATTTCAGACCATAGCTGAAATTTACTACTCTAATCTCTGCTTTCTAGTATATTCCTTACTTCTCTTAATTCAGATGTTGTTATTATAATTTTTATTGACCTCTGTTGGTATGAATTTGTGAGTACTCAGGAAGCATGCTATTTTTCATTCTATCTGCTTTTGCTTTCTCCTGTGCAGGTCCTTAACATTTCTTTCTGCTACTGCTCTTTCTGTGTGGCCATATTTCTTCACTGAAGAGTGGAATTTTTCCCCCTGCTTTATTCAGTTCATACGCCATTTATTTTCATATTTATTTTATATTTCAGAAACACTAGAATGCCTAAAATTCTACATTTTAAATATTTTACAGGCAGTAAAAATCATTCTTCTTCCACTATTTTCCTGCTATAATGAGTTTTACATCAGGTATTGGCAATGTAAGTAAAACTCCTAATCTAAAAATAATAGGATTCCTACACAAATGAAAGACTAGAATGTGTGAGTTTAAGGGAAATAGTTTTACCCTAGCATTATGAAGTCTAGCAAGTTCTGTCAGCAGCTCTCTAACAATCTGCTCATGTACAGCAGTTAGAAGAAAATAACATTTATGTAGAAAAAATATGTGTAAAATTCAACTTTGTGATAAAAGAAGTTAAGCTCAAGGTCCTAAAATATCATCCATATCATAGGTGATTTTGTGAAGTATTGTCATTACTGAACAAGATATAATTTAAACTTTAAAAAGCATGTGTATCAGAGTAAATTACAGTTGAACACATTCTTTGCTAACACACAATTTTGTTAACATAAACAGAAACTTGCTAACAAATGCTTACTGAACCTGGATTTATCACAGTGTTCTCATAAGCTACTGATGTGTGCTAAACGCTTTCTCTTTTGTTATGTAGTATGAAATGCGTGCAAGTTATATTGGTAGCACAGTGAAAGACTGGAAATACTTCAACACCTTCAAGCTAGTAAGTATGCAAAGCAGGAAGATAAAATCCTTAATAATATGGTTCTGGATAATGAGTATTGAAGCAATTTTCATTAAAGCACTTACTCTGGGTAGGACATGTTGTGTGGAAGAGAATGTGACTTTCCCAAAAGAAGCAAGGAATGATTAGTAAACTACAATGTGCAAAAAATCAGAGGAAAAGGTAATGGTAAATTTTATTTTATTTTTTAAAAAGAAAATCACTGTTTTGACAGGAGTATTAAATATGAAGCTGTAAAACAGACAAATCAGTAGTATAACCAAGTAGGTGGAGCAAAGGCTCATAGTTCAGAGTCCATGAGTAAATAAGTAAATAAGCAAGAAAGAAGGTATCTAGAGAGAGAAAAGAAGCAAAGAAAGCAGGAGCTATTTGCCTAGCTGACATATTTGGCATGGTTCCTTGCTTAATCCTTAAAATTTTGGAAATCTAAAAATCTAAGGAAGGATTTGGTAATATTTGATGCAAATGTTACTAAATTTACATTTTATATATCACAGTCACATACATTTAGAGGATTAACTTGGCTATGTTGTTCATGCCCCAATAAGACATCTGTACATACCTCCCTAGCTTGTGACCAGAACAGGTATATAGTAATGATAGAGTAATTTAAATTGGAAAATACCTTTAAGATCATGCAGTCTAAGTATTAACCTAGCACCCACCACTAAACTATGTCCCTAAGTACCACATCTACACATGTCTTAAATACCTTCAGGGATGGTGACTCCACCACTTCTCTAGGTGACTTGTTCCAGTGCTTGACAACACTTACATTTTTCCTGGTACGTTTCCTCTTGTCCCATTGCTTGGTACTTGAGAGAAGAGACCAACACTCACCTGGCTACACCTTCCTTTCTGGTAGTTGCAAAGAACAAGAAGGTCTCCCCTCAGCCTCCTTTTCTTCACACTAAACCCCAGTTCCCTCAGCCACTCCTTGTCAGACCTTTGCTCTAGACCCTTCACAAGCTTCGTTGTCCTTCTTTGGACGTGCTCCAGCAACTCAATGTGAGTCTTGTAGTGAGGGGCCCAAAACTGAATGCAGCCTTCTAGGTGTGGCCTCACCAGTCTACAGGGAGACAATCACTTCACTAGTTCTGATGGCCACACCATTTCTGACACAAGCCAGGATGCTGTTGGCCTTCTGGGCCACCTGGACACACTGCCGGCTCATATACTGCCAGCTTACAATCTGTTCACTCATATTGAACCAGACATCGGCCATGACCCCTGGTCCTTTTCCACCAGGCAGCTTTCCAGCCACTCTGCCCCAAGCCTGCAGTGTTGCCTAGGGTTGTTGTGACCCAAGCACAGGACCCAGCACTGAGCCTTGTTGAACTTCATACAGCTAACCTTAGCCCATTGATCCAGGCTGTCCAGATCCTCCTTCCAGCCCTTTTTGTAGAAAAGACTTCTGAGTGGAAAGTGTCTCAGTGAATTCCTTCTCCCACGGTACCCTGGGGTGGATCCCATCCAGCCCTATAGACCTGTGTGTGTCTAATGGTGTAATAGGTAGCTAACTGTTTCCTCTTGGACTATGGGGGCATCATTCTGCTCCCAGCCCCTGTCTTCCAGCTCAGGGGGCTGCTTACCCACAGAACTAGTGCTCTTGCATTGAGGCAAAGAAGGCACTATATACCTTCAGGCTTTTCCTCATCCTTTGTCACTGTGTTTTCTCCTACGTCTGTTGTGGTTTTGCCCTGAACTGGGAGCTTAGCAACATGCAACCTTTCTCTCTGGAGTGGGGGGGTGAGGGAAGAAGGAGAGAGGAAAGGAAAAAAACCAAAACCTAGCAGAGGTAGATAACAATAATAAGACTTCTATAGCAAAACATACAAAACTGGTGCTACACAATGCAGTTTCTCACCAAACAACTCAGGCCCTACAGCTACGAGCTGTCCTGAAGCTGGACCATCGCCAAAAACTGCATGTCCTGAAACCATGTGCTCCTCCCCCTACCCCCGCCATCCCCACTTTATGCTGAGGATGACATACATAACTGCTATGGAAATACCCTCTTTGGCCAGTTTGGGTAACTTGTCCTGGCTGTGTCCCCTCCCAGCTTCCTGAGCACCCTTCGCCTTCTCATTAAGAGGACAATAGGAAAAACTGAAAAGTCTTTGCTTGGTAACAACTAAACCATCAGTGGTTTATCAGCACTGCTCTCATCCTAACTCCCAAACATGGCATTACACCTGCTGCTAGAAAGAAAAATAACTATCCTAGCTGAAACCAGGGCAACATCCAAAGAAGGCTGGAGAATCTCCTTAGCCCTCCTGTTCTTGCTCAAGCATTTATCGAAATATTTTTCTAGTCTGTTATGGCAGAAGCCAGATAATTTGGGCTTTGATCCTTCTAATTTTCTCCCTGTGTAACTTCAACACATCCTTTTCATCCTCAGTTGCCTGCCCCTTCTTCCAAAGTTCATAAACTCTTTTTTTTGATTCTTTCGTGTTCCAGCCAAAGCTCTTCACCAGCCCAGTTGTCTTCCCCACCAGCTCATTTTTCAGTCTATGGGGAGAGTGTACTTCTGCACCTAAAAAAATTTCTTCTTGAATAATGTCCAGCTTTTTTGGACTCCTGTACACCTCAGGACTACCTCCCAAGGGACTCTGCCAACCAGGCTCTTTAACAGGCCAAAGTCTGCCCTCCAGAAGTCCAAGGCAGCAGTTCTGCTGACTCCCATCTTTGTTTCTCTGAGAACTGAAAACTCTCTCTTTCGTGATCATTATGCTTAGGATGGCCTCCACCCATCACATCACCCACAAGTCCTCTATTTGCAAACAACAGGTCCAGCAGGACACCTTCCCTAGTTGGCTCCCTTACCATCTGTGTCAGGAAGTTCAGAGAATTGTAGGGGTTGGAAGGGACCTCCAGAGATCATTGAGTCCATCCCCCCAAGCTCTGTTCCACACGCTCCAGGAACCTCTAGCAGCCCTGAAGTTCCCCATGACTAGCAACTGTGAGACTTCCTTCAGCTGCTTATTTTGTCTCTCCATCCTGGTTGAGTTATCTGTAACAGACTCCCACCATGATATCTGCCTTGTTGGCCTTCCTCCTCATTTTTACATATAAACACCTAATCCTTTCATCACCATTACAGAGCTTCAGACAGTCCTCTAACACACAAGACTCTCCCACCACCTTGCCTGTCCCCTCTGTAGAGTTTATAGCCTTCCATTGCAGTACTCCAGTTGTGTGTCATCCCACCGGTTTTCTGTGATGGCACCTCTTGTAGTTCTGCTGCACAGTGGTTTCTAGTTCCACTACTGAGATTCAATGCAATCAAATTAAAGGATTTAGTGGGGTTTTTTTCCTTTAATATTTTGGCTAGAATGCTGTAACACTGATTTTTTTATTTGAAAATGTACTTTCAATCAAGTTGTAAACTTGGAAAAAATTTTAATATATGTGAACAGTTTTATTTCCATTCTTACAATTAGTATGTTTTATTTCCAATTTGAAGCTTGACATTTTTTCTAATTTGGGGATTTCTTTGTTATTTTATCCACTTTATGGTATATCTATTTTATGCCTTTCTTTTAAGAAAATGAAATGAAATTCTGGGACATAAACCACTAGTCCTCACAACAAAATGCCAGCCTACTAAATCATTAGGAACCAGTCAGACTCAACATTATGATCAATATACTCGTGCTCTTGTATAGGCAGACTATGTGTTTAAATGCAGTAGAAAATTATACGTTGTAATTTATAGTCATTGCCTGTAATTACTGTTTATTGCCTCACCATGACTCAGAAATTCATTTATGATAGGATTAAAGCAGAAGAGATGATGATGCCTGAGAAAATGCATGAGGTGAAGAACAAAGACGCACTTTCTAGTTCGGGATTTTTTTTTCTTAATTTCTTAGTTTAACATTTGACTTTAAGCATGTTTTACTTATGGCAGCTCCTCAGTTAATATGACTTTGGATTAATTCTCAGTGTGCTGCCCACAGATGGATATTGAGCTGTCCACTTAATTTATTGTCCCTACAAAAATACTGTGAAGTCTATCATTTAATTGAAGGATAATAACTGGAAAACAGTTTAATTTAGCAGATGTAGAGCATATTGTCACTATCTAAACTATGCTGCTTTGCTGTTCCTAATATTGCCCAACAACCTTTTCTTTAGCCTTAACATTACTATATGTTTCATGATTTCATTAAAATCCTTTGTTCTTTATGCTAGGTACAGTGAATGTCAAGTTTTTCTTAATTCAGGCACATCTTCTGAATATTTTATGTTAAATTCTCTTACGGCACTGAAAGTGATTCTGTTGTCACAGTCTTGTCAAGCAATGTTCTGTAATTCTCCATTAGTCTGGAAGATGTTTTCTCATAAGAAATTATACTGTAAAAGAAATTATCAGTCTAGTGCTCTTGTGTTCTGTCCCGTCTTGTGCATCTCTTTCTTATATTGACCCCAGAGTAGTTAGTCTGAAAGATCTGTAATTGTTTAATGTTACCTGTACTTTTGCTTCTAAATTAATTACTATAAATTACTTATTGTATATACCTTATTTCTGCATTTCCTTTTGGGTTTTTTAGATAAATATTATTGTGAATGTATTTGGTTTTGTATATTCTTTGTATGGTTTTGTTGGTTTTTTACTTCTTTATGATGGAAAATACATGAAATATCTGTTTTCTTGAAGAATATGGGCTTTTTGCACATAGAATCACAGACTTGTAGGGGTTGGAAGGGACCTCAAGAGATCATCGGGTCCAACCCCCCTGCCAAAGCAGCTCCCTAGCTCATATTGCACAGGGAGGTGTCCAGAGGGGTCTTGAATCTCTCCAGAGAAGGAGACTCCACCACCTCCCTGGGCAGCCTGTCCCAGGCTCTGTCACCCTCACTGTGTAAAAGTTCTTCCTCATGTTGGTGTGGAACTTCCTGTGCTCCAACTTGCAGCCATTGCCCCTTGTCCTGTCTCCACAGACCACTGAAAAGGGGCTGGCCAATTCCCCCTGCATCCCATGCTTAAGATAATTATAAACATTAATTAGGTCCTCCCTTAGTCTTCTCTTCTCAAGACTGAACAGTCCCAGCTCACTCAGCCTTTCCTCATAGGGGAGATGCTCCAGGCCCTTAGTCATCTTCATAGCCCTTCTCTGGACTCTCTCCAGGAGATCCCTGTCCTTTTTATAACAGGGAGCCCAGAACTGGACACAATACTCCAGGTGGGGCCTGACCAGGGCAGAGCAGAGGGGGAGGATCACCTCCTTTGGCCTGCTGGCCACACTCCTCCAGATGCACCCCAGGATCCCATTGGCTCTCTTAGCCACCAGGCCACACTGCTGGCTCATGGCCAACCTGTCATCCACCATGACCCCCAGGTCCTTCTCCACAGAGCTCTTCTCCAGCAGGTCATCCCCCAGCCTGTACTGATACGAGCGGTTGTTCCTTCCCAGGTGCGAGACTCTACACTTGCTTTTGTTGAACTTCACTCGGTTTCTCCCTGCTCAGCTTTCCAGCCTGTCCAGGCCTCCCTGGATGGCAGCACAGTGTTCCTGTGTGTCAGCCACTTTATGTTTTGGAAGCATGTGATATGATTATAAAGGCAAATGTCTATTTGTATTGTGGCAAGGTTTTCTTAAACATTGATAGAACACTTACGGAATTTTTTCTTATACTGACATATTTTAGTGAGTATATCTATTTTTATGTGTATATGTGTATATTTATACATAAACATACACGACTCATGTATATACATACCTAGTATTACCCCTCCTGTATGAAGCTGTTTATACAAATGTACCAAAACATCTGAAAATATTGTTACTAGTTTACTTCATGACTTTTATTTAGTGTTTAAGAAAAGCATACTTCAAAAAATACATTTTTTTAAAAATGGGATTGACGTGATGCAACTTGCAATTACTTTTCTTGGCCCTGGGAGAAAATCTTTATCTTCACTTTTAACAGTAGTCATTGTCAAAAGAGGAAAGAGCAGTAATACTGGAGAAAACCAATTTTGAACTGGCATAAAAGTCTTTATTTTCCAACTGTTTTTTTTTTAAATAATATTGTATTGATAGTAGGAAAGAAATAATATTCTCTATTTTGAATGTTTCAAATTAGTAAACTGGTATGATAAATTACTTGGTACTGTGTAATTTAACTGTGCATTTAAAGAGGTGGTGTGGACTGTGTTATAATTGATGTTGTCTGTGGATTTATTTTTTTTCCTGAAGACAGGTACAAAATTTGGAAATCAAGGGAAACCTTGCTGTGATAAAGCACAGCGATAAAAATCAGCCTTTTCTAAATTCACAATACTACACCTGTAAAACGACTATACCTTTGTACAAGCCTGAATGTCAGCATTAGTATTTCTTACACACTAAGCAAATTATATTTTTTTCTCTCCATGCTCATTCTCCTTTAATAATTGGAGATAATATTCCTGTTATGCATACAAAGCCATGCAGTCCCAGAAAGTAAGGATAAATAACTGGATACAGAAATATAAGTCATTGCAAGGAATTTATGTTGCCTGCTGTCGTGGTTTCACCCTAGCTGTGGGCCGAGATCCACACAGCTGCCTGCTCCTTAAAGTAAAAGAGCAGGGGAAGAGGGAAAAAGGGAGGGGAACAAGGGAAGGGAAAAGGAAGGGGCAAATAACTCCAAAACCAAGAAACCAAGAGGCCCATGGGTTGGGATAAGGATAGTTTACTAAGATAACAGAAAGACAAAATACAACAATGCTAACAGGACTTCAGAGCAAAAGAATATGAAACTATTGATCCCCAATGCAGTTTCTCCCCGAACCACACAACTCAGGCCGTACCACCCAGAGCTGTCCTGGAACCCGACCGTCCCCCCAAGAAGCACGCGTCCCGCCACCGCCCCTCTTCTTCCTCCCCTCAGCCCCCCGTTATCCTGGGCAGGACGTAATTGGCATGGAATACACTCTCTGGCCCATCTGGGTCACCTGTCCTGGCTTCGCCCCTCCATTTTCATGAATAGAGAAATACGAAGAAGCTGAGAAAGTCCTTGACTGTCTGACTGCAACTAAGAACATCAGGGTGTTATCAGCACTGCTTTCATTTTAACTCCCAAACACAGCATTCCATCAGCTGCTACAAATGAAGTTAACTCTATCCTGACTGAAACCAGGACACCTGCCATTACTCCTTATCAATAGGAACAAAGTAGATTATGATGTTGATACTCTATGTCAGATCTAAATGGCTTTAAGTGCTGTTTTCTAGAACACTTGGTGGCCTGTAATGTGTGTTCAAGTCCAAATTCTGGTCAGGTTTAAGACTGGCTTTTTTTATGACTGATAACAGTAAAAGCATCAGTAGCCAAGTCTGAGTGTATGAATAAGGGATAGACTGTTAAGAGAAGTTTTGTTGCTGCACTTCTCACTGTTCACCATATATGATGAGTCAGAATTTCTTCTTGGAATCAGCTGAGGTTAGTGAGCTGAAGTTATCTTTGCAATTGTGGCGTCAAAAGCAATATTGAAAATAGGAATGCATCATGATGATGATCTCAATCCCTGAAGTATTTGACTTGGATTTTAAAGAGACATATCAAAATATGGGAACACCAAATTCTGACCAGCTCCCTCTGGAGACTTACAAAGCATTATGGAATATCATCTAGATAATGTCCTGAATGTACCAAGAAAGAGTTTTACAAACAACGAAAATGTGTAAAACCAAAAAATTTTTTGGCATATATGATACACACTTTATATAGCACATGGATTAATTTGTTCATAATTCAACTCCTTCCTTTTTCCTTCTGTAACCTACTTTATTTCTGGCTTTTTAAGTCTACTTGGAGTAACAATAGAACCAAAAAGAACACGTGGAGCAACTAGATTATTTAAGTAATTCTCTCCATCAATTTTAGTATAAAGTACTGATATGCTAATCATATCAGTAATGATCTGTAAATGCCAGTTGCTTTTCAGATATTAATTGAGCTAAAGCTTTGTGGCAGTTAATATTAGACTTGATTCATATTAGTTTAAATCCTGAATTACATTTAATTATAGATTTGTTTATAAAACAGCTGCGACTTTTCCATCAGCTCTGTTAGTCAGCCATGTGAAAAGATTAAGTTTCTCTACATTTGTACAAGTATTTTTCAACCTAGCTTGTCCTGGCTGTATTTTATATCTTACCTTGCAGCTGGCCTAAATTTTCCAGAGCCCTTTGTTGATCTAGTGCAGCATTTCATCTAACCACATTAATGATATTACGCTTTTCATTACTTTTTGCAGTAATCCATTTGGTTTCCCTGTCTTGGCTCAAGATGGTGGGAATTAATTCTTAGATCTCAAACAAAACAACACATATAATTAGCAAAAAGCATTCTTAAAAATATTGCAATAAATTAGTTAAATGAATTTGAGTACAATTGAAACATCTCTAACCAGTTGCTGATACCTACAATCTGGATATATTTGGCAAGCATATTTGTTGAGACTATACAACATCAACTTTTGATACCTTAGGAAATTCACTATAAATAATGGGACTAAGCATAGATTGCTAAAAAGGAACCTTGACCGAAGAAACAATTTTCATGGAAATTTAAATTTACCTCCTCCTTTTTTGTGGAGAAATTATTGAGTACCAACCTGCAAAGCAGCAGAATTGCTTAAACTTCTGTTGTTTGTACATAAACACAGATAAGTTATTCACCTACCAAACTAGTGAATGGGGCTCTTTGGAAGCCAATATCATAAATATGAAAATCACAAATACTATGAAGTATGGCTGGGTGGATATGCTTCATATCTCTATCATTTCACTAGAGAATGGATGATACTGTTGTATGCTTTGAAGAATGAAAGCTCCTTTAGCTGTGCCAGTAGCTGAATATTGAGATGCAGCAAAGGTTTTCTACACCAGCCAAAGTAACCAAAGTTTTTCACATGTAATCACAAAATCTTTGATTATTTGTTGTCCATTGAATTCTGGGTTGCTTAAGCTTGGACTGTCTTTGAGACAGGAGTGAGAAAAGGTTTATATCTGCCCCATACTAAAATTTACATTTGCATCACAATAGATGAACCAAATAGTGATGGTTTGTGGGTGTATTATGTAGGTCATCATTACACTTCCAAGTGTATAATTGGGATAGAGATGTGACTGATCGCTGTCAGAATGACATGGCTTAACTAACATGATCAGTCCAGAATCAGATTGAGTCTGAATTTTCTTTCTCAGGGGAACAGAAGTCCCAGGATATGTTCTAGGAAGTAAATACAAAAAAAGTATTAAATAATTTTTGCAGCAATCAGGGATGGCAAAATCCTATTTTGTGCCCTCCACAAAGAAGGCATCTGGAGAGGAGCTTGTTCCTTTCTCCCTTCTTCGTTTTTTTCCATTAATGTATCCTTTTCTGTTAAAGTTTTCTGTCTCTTACCCCAAGATTTTCTGGACTATTTCCACTAAAACGATCCCAGTGACAGGGAATCCACTTCTGAAAGTGTAGTTTAGTTGACTTGGATATTGCTGCAAGATTTCGCAGTGCTGCAAAATTCAGACCTGCTAAATGCTTAACTTCTTCACTTCTTACTATTAAATGAAGAAGAAAAAATACAAAAAAAAACCCCCAAAAACAACATTGTGATTAATTTATAGGAGTGACAAGATTTTCTTTTTCCTAAATACACTTAAATTTAATATTTTGTTCTGTTGAGAGTACTGTAATTTGTTATTGCATTGTATACATTATCCCTGTGTGCCTTCCCTTTAGGCCTACCTAACTTTTTACAGATGAGATGATTCCTAACCAGTTTAAGTATTTATATTCCTCAGGAAGGAATGATCTGCTCTCATAACATATAGAAGTGGGAAGCAAATGCACTCTTGGAAGATACATTAGCTCTAGCCTTTCCAATTTTACAGAGTAAGAACAGCAAAATAATAAAGAATCCAGTTGCTACACACTTAGCAAAATAGAAAAAAACCTGCTTTGTTGTTTAGTTGAGTTTGGGGTTTTTTTTAAACCACTTTCATTTTAAGATCATTTAAGAATATTGAACTATGACTATAATTTGTTGATTTCTGAGCTGAAAAACTGAAAGGGAAATAACAGAAAATATGAACCTAGAAAGCAAAAATAAACAGAAAAATAAAAATATTAGAAAAAGATAAAAGCTTGTTGGTTTGGAAGTGCATCGACACTTCGTTGCATCAGCCGTCACCGCATGTTGAAAGCTGTGTGGTATAAAGTGATGTGCAGTTAATATGCTGATTCACCAGAGTTTAAGAATGCTGGAAAATCTACAATGTAAAATAGTTATTTTAAAGTATAATTTATTCTTATTTCTCATTGCCACTAATGTAAAAGCTTCTGACCAGCAAACTCATATTCAAAGATTATTAAATAATTATCAAGCTACTAGCTATTTTTGCTTAACATTTCTAAAAAATTAAGAAGAAAATTCTGAATTATGAAGCTTTCTCCTTCCTTCCTTCCTTCCTTCCTTCCTTCCTTCCTTCCTTCCTTCCTTCCTTCCTTCCTTCCTTCCTTCCTTCCTTCCTTCCTTCCTTCCTTCCTTCCTTCCTTCCTTCCTTCCTTCCTTCCTTCCTTCCTTCCTTCCTTCCTTCCTTCCTTCCTTCCTTCCTTCCTTCCTTCCTTCCCTCTCAGCCCTCTCACTTCATTCCTTTCCTCCCTCCCTTCCCTCCTCTCTTCCTTTCCTTCTCTCTCTTCTCTCTTTCTTTCCTCTTTTCCTACCCTTCCCTTCCCCTCCCCAGTTGTAATGGATTTGCTGCATTGTATTGTAATGTGTTCATTGTATAAGGAATATTTTGTTTTAAATCATTTGAGTTATTCTAAGTTAGTAATGATTTCTAAAATAATGAAATCCATCAAAACCAGAGACAATTACTTGATCTGTCACACTTTACAGACTATGTAAGACTTCAGGGATTTTCTACATTTTCATCAAAAAGGATACTGAAATTTTAGAAAGTTTACATGGCATATCCCATTGCTGAAGAGTTTTGAGACTGATAGCACTGCTTTTAGAAGACTTACTTTACTGG
This sequence comes from Hypotaenidia okinawae, assembly GCA_027925045.1. Lineage (NCBI taxonomy): Eukaryota > Metazoa > Chordata > Aves > Gruiformes > Rallidae > Hypotaenidia > Hypotaenidia okinawae. Next base: position 16,387,940 of record BSDF01000005.1, on the reverse strand, counting down.
GACACAGTTGAGGTCAGAAGACATCACTAGATGTCTGTATTTCCTTGTATGATGTGCTGGTCACATCTTAATGAAAGATCTTCTTTAAAGAAGTTGTTCAATGAAAGGGGGCAAATTATGCAATGCATTTAGAACTATGCAATCAAAAAATATTGTTCTGTAGGAAAAGTACAAAGAAGGAATATAGAAACAAGCAGATAAACAGATAGTTAGACATGAATTACTACTATAAGGCAATTAAGATCAGAGGAAATTAGTTTCATCTCTCAACGCTGCTGTAATGAAGGATAATTATGATATTGAAAATGAAATTGGAGCTGCCACAATTGAAAACTTATACGACAGATACGTGTAGATGCTGGAAATTTTCATTTTGCTACTAGACTTCTGGTAATTACCTGAACACACTTGACAAGACATCATTAAGTATGACAAAAAGAAAAATCTATCCACATCACATTAAAAAATACAGTCTGTAATGGTGAAAGCTACCTCAGTTTTTAGGAAGTGGAAAATTTTCTCTCTGATTTTAGTGCCTGTATTACTGCTCCCTTTTTAACCTGTGTTTAACTCTCCTTTTAGATACTGGAGGCTGAAAGAATCCATAGGTTCTTGGAGTTTTTGGAACAAGAAGTGTGAAGTCTTCTGCCCAAACTGCTGATAGTATGACATGATGTAAGTCATCTAAACATTTTATCTCTAATTTTTTCCTTAGTTGATGAAAATTTACTGTTAATTTTATTTTTAAATGGAGCTTAATTTCATGTAGAAAATTTGTTTTCAAAAAATTATAAAATGAAACCTTAATTATGTTTCCAGCTAAACCTATTAATTAGTTTATAATTCTTTCACAAGCAATGGCTGGTGACCTAAGCCTGACCTACATGAGACTGCTTATTGTTACTTAGTCTTTTTACACTGTTACTTAAGGGTTTTACAATATTTTGACATTTAACATATATACTTTTATGTTGCTAGCAGCTGCAGTTTTATGGTCTTGTTTTGTGCTTGACAGTATTTTAACAATTTAGTTATTTTGGAACTGTTGAATTATAATTTCAGTGCTTAAATCACAATTATGTGGAAGGTGTTCCATTCGTTATTGGACCAGGCAAAAGAAGTGGTCTCACAGAGAAGAAATCACTAAGTTCCAAGATAAAGGTAGTATAGGAAAGTAGCAAATATAGCGTTCTTAGGAGAAAACAAATATTTAATTCTCTATGTGCATCAGAAAAGAGCATCAAGTTTCACTTCAGTGTCTATGTGAACACAGCACTAGCAGAGAATCTGCCTTGTAAGTAGATTATCTGTATCTTTCTACTGATCTACATTACAATCTGATGAATATACATTCATAATGACTTAAGGAAACAGATAATAGAATTTTCAGAGGAATGTCTTGGCAAGCTAGGATGGTAGAGTTCACTTGGCAGCAGAGAGGATGTAATTGAATTATTTAAAGACAAGATGAGGGGAATAGATTGGAATCCTGAGTAGCTCATATTTAAAAGGGGTGTTCATAGCTCTAATGACACCTTCACTTAGCTGCATATTACCACTATATGTGTGAGGAAAGCTATTCATTTAAGGTCCTGACTGTAGTAACAGAGTAAATGTGATCATCATGTTATTTTATTTATAACTTGGGTTTTAATATTATTTTCCATACATTAGCATTAGAATAAATATATTTTAACATAAATTGTATCTTTATTCTTATGTGAATCTTATTGTAAGAGCTTAGGGATTTGGGGTTGTTCTAGAGTGGGTGTAAACATGAACTGCCATGTATGAGTCTTGTTAAACATTGCTGCTGTTTACCCCATCCAGCAGCTGAGCACCACACAGTCAATCTCTCACTTCCCACCATCCTCAATGGGATGGGGCAAAGAGCAAACAAAGGAAAACCTTGTGGATTTGGATCAGAACAATTTGCTGGGACAGCAAAGAGAGGGGGAAATAACAAGACATAACAAAATATTCAAACCTGGTGATATGTAATGCAGTTTCTCACTGAACTGTACAATTCAGGGCACACAGCTCAGACCTATCTCAAAGCCAGACCATCCCCAAACCATGCATCCTGGAGCCATGCACCCCTCTTCCACCAGCCCCCTTTATGCTAAGCATGATGTCATGGTATGGAATACTCCCTTTGATTAGTTTGGGTCAGCTGTCCTGGCTGTGTCTCCTCCCAGCTTCCCAGGTGCTCCCACCTTCTTGTTAGCAGGGCAATATGAAAGGTCCTTGACTGCTTGGCAACAATTAAACCATCAGTGTGTTATCACACCGCTCTCATCCTAACTCCCAAACACAGCACTGCACCAGCTGCTACAAAGAAAATTAACTCGATCCTTGCTCAACCCAGGAAAAACATGAACCAACCCTGAGTATGCTCGTATTTTTTCTGTTAATTAGTATCTTTTCCTCTTTCTTATTCCTGCTCCTGAAGCAAAAAGCTTTATATCCGCTTAACTTTGATTTTTGCTTTTATCTTGAAATTATGTGCTAGAGCCCAAAAGGAGCGAACTTGAAATCTTTGCTGTTAATTCACTAGTTATTCTTGTCAAAGTATTCAAGAATTAGATTTGTCGCATTAGTCATTATTCTTTTTTAAGCTTTTATATTTATTCTTTTCTGTGGTTTTCCACTGAGAGTTTTTAAGGTAGTTATGAAAATTAGATCCTTTCCTAATTAATAGGGGGGTTTATGCCGTATGGATGTAAAACACATGATGCCAATGCAACTGTGTTTGCATTTTTCATCTTTTTCAGAATTTATAGTCGTTAACTCTGGGGCTTCTCTGTAAGGACATTTTTCTCTAATAACATCAGCTGTCTGTCTAAATGTAGTTGTATTTCTTATACAAGTCTCACTCCTGAGAGGTCTTCTGCATCATTAAGTTTTGAAAGTGCTAATTAAAAGCTTGGTTACGTAATTAAGTTTTAATTTTTTTTAAAATAGTTTCTAATAGTGATTTAACAGAGATGATAATGCAGGGTGTTTGTAGTCTTTACAGACTGAACACTCTTTTTAGTACTACTTTAATCATCCTTTCACTTTAAAAAACCCACTTAGTCTTTGTTAACTGTCTTCAATCTGCAAGATACAAATTTTGTGTGGTTTGACCACCTGGGTAAATAATAGCTTTCTCAGAATTGAAAGGAGCAATTAATTAATTATTAATAGTTTTGGATAGGAAATTTTTTTAGTCAAAGTAAATTTTCACAAGTTCACAGAATATTTTAGTTTTTAGATTTTTTTCTAACTTAAGAAACATAAGGACACTAAAGCACAAACAGTATTCACCAAATGTTCTTCATTAGATTGTGTTTATTTTACTAGACCTACTGTATCTTGCTTGTTTCTATACTATCTTAGCATTTTTCAAAATTTTCTTCCCTGTAAGGGTGGTGATGCCCTGGCACAGGCTGCCCAGAGAAACTGTGGCTGCCCTCTCCCTGGCAGTGTTCATGGCCAAGTTGGATGGGGCTTTGGGCAACCTGGGCTAGTGAAGGATGTCCCTGCCCATGGCAGGGAGAATGGAATTAGATGGTCTTTGAGGGCCCTTCCAAACCAAATCATTCTGTGCTTCTATGATGAAACTCTCTACTGTCTGTCTTACTGCATTCTTTCAATGGACCACATCTTTTTTCTTTATTTATTTACTATGTAGCCTGTAGGAAAAAAGTCAGATTATACATTCCACATTTTAAGCAATAGAATTCATAGATTTCCTGACTTCCAAGAGATTGACAAATATGGGCCAGGCAGATGGAGAACACGTTCTATTATATGTTGGGTGTTTAAAAACAAAATCAACCAACCACAGAAGCAAAAAGCCTCTCCCCCAAAAGACTCCCAAACCCCACAATAATTTTCTTTAAATTTTCAGCTCAGCTGTTGTTGAAGGTGGAGGGTCATCGTCATGGGAGCTTGTGTTTGTAGTTGTGTTAACCTGATCTTTTCTGTCATGTAAGCTTGCACACTTCAGATATTTGAAAGGAACTTAAATTTAACTATATTCAATAGCAGAACAATTATATGTGTTGAATCGTATTCTTGGTGACCTGTGTTGCTAAGAAACCAACTGCTGTGTTCTCAGTTGATTAAATCCTTCTAAGCGTTTTTATCACAATGTATCTTGCAATGCCTTATTCAGGCTCAGACACCTCAAATCCATTGACTACCAGGTCAAGCTATTATCTGCTTCTTTACCTACTTCAGTCTTGCTCCACCTGAACTAAAATCACTCAGACATCTCATCAGGAACATCTAGAATAAAGTTCCAGTTCAACAGGGGACAAATCAAAGCTCTTCCTATTTCTCCAGACTTACCTCCCTTGTCTTGTTTCCTGCCTTGATCCTGCTAATCTCTCTGTTACGCACTATTGTAGAATCACAGAATGGTCTGGGTTGGAAGGGACCCCAAGGATCACAGAGTTTCCACCACCCTGCCACAGACAGGGCCACCAACCTCCAGGCCTGGATGTTGCCCAGGGCCCCATTCCACCTGGCCTTGAACACCTCCAGGGATGGGGCATCTACCACCTCTCTGAGCAGCCTGTTCCAGCACTTTACCACTGTCTCTGTAAAGAACTTCACCCTAGTATCTAATCTAAACCTTCCCTCCTTTAGCTTCAATCCATTCCCCCTTGTCCTGTCATTGTCTGTGCTTTAAATAAGTTGAATCCCCTCCTGTTTGTATGATCCTTTCAGGGACTGGAAAGCTGCAATGAGGTTCCCCCACAGCCTTCTCTTCTCTAAGCTGAACAAGCCCAGCTCCCTCAGCCTCTCCTCATAGGGGAGGTGCTTCAGCCCTCTAATCATCTTTGTGACCCTCCTCTGAACCCTCTCCAACAGTTCTACATCTTTCTTGTATCTGGGGCCCCAGCTCCGGACACAGCACTGCAGATGGGGCCTCATGAGGGCAGAGTGGAGAGGGACAATCCCCTCCCTGTCCCTGCTGGCCACCCCTCTCCTGATGGAGCCCAGGATACCATCGGCCTTCTGAGCTGCAAGAGCACACTGCTGGCTCATGTTAAGTTTCTTGTCCACGAAGTATTGGAGCTTGTGATTCACCTTCAGCTCATTCTTGTTCCACCCATGTTAGGAATGAATTTGCCCAGTCTAGGTTGAATTAAAAACACCTGGGCACATAGCCAGTCAATTTAGCACACATGTAAAGAAAGGATTTTTAAACAGCTTTTTGGGCTTTATTTTAGATATGGAATGTTGGTATGCTGTCATGCTGATAGAAAATTACTATCAGCATTGTTTGAACAAATTTAACCATTCACTTTGATGTATTAGAAGGAATTATATGTCTATTATATATGCTGGGTTGGTTTAAGGTTTGAGTTTTTTGCCTATGCTTACTGAAGAATATTTATAAAAAAGAACCTTCCTTATTCAGCTAGAGAACTGATACATTTGACTCTTGTATTACCAAGAGAAAGTTCTTTTTTCTGAAGTTTGGAAAATGTAGCCTTGTTCCAGGTATATTTATCTAAAATACTGCTGCAGACAATTTGTCAAAAGTACAGACAATTTGTCACTATTTCATTTCTACATCCACCATTAAACCTGATCCTAAACCTTTCATTTTGAACTTCCAAAACTCCTTCCCGGCCTCAACTCCCTTTCAAGGCCAAACCTTATCAACTACTTGTTAAATTTTCAAATGGTAATTTTTTTCCATTCTTTGTTGTCTGTAGGAATTTGTGTAATCATTTTTTGGAGGTTTAGCCTTAGCTGGAGACCAGATGCCCACCAAAGTCACTCTATCACTCCCCTTTTCAGCTGGACAGGAGAGAAAATATATATTGAGAGGCCTAGGAATCAAGATGAGGACAGGGAGAGATCATTCTGCAATAGTGTCATGGGCAGAACAGATTTAACACGAAATAAAGGGAAGAAAACTCTCTAATTTATGACACTGCACTGCACACTCAGTGACACCAGAATTGGGTAATGAGAAATGCCACCAGATGTTAAAGCACCTGCCTCCACCCCTCCCTTCTTAGCAAACTTCCACAAACTTCTCCAACTTGAATCCTTTCCCATGGGGCTTCAGCTCTTCCCCAGCTGCCCCAGCATGGGTCACTGCTATGGGGTGCAGTCATAAATCACGGAATGTCTCTCAGTCTCTCAGGCCCAGACTGCTCCAGCCTGGTTCTCCACAGAGTTACAAACCCCCACAGCAAATCTGCTCCAGGGTGGGTCTGTCTCTCTCTCTCTTGCTCATCTCTGTGTCTCTGTCTCTCTCCATGGGCTGCAAGTGCTGGCCGAGGCTTGCTCCAACATGGGTCACAGCATGGGGCTTCTCCATGAGCTGCAGGTGGGGTCTCAGCCCGTTCAATGGGCTGCGGGGGGACACCTGCTCCACCATGGGTTTCACCAGGGGCAACTTTCTCCCCAGCACCTGGGGTGCCTTCTCCCCCTTCCCTGGCCTTGGTTCCTGCACAGTTTCTTACATCTTCTCACTCCCTTCTCTGAGAGCAAAAAGCAGCTGCTTGTGGTTTTTTTCTCCTAAATGTGGCTCCCAGAGGCGCTGTGACCGTCACTGATGGGCTCGGCCTTGGTCAGTGGCGGGTCTGGCCTTGAGCCGGCTGGTGTTTGCTCTGTGGGGCTTGCAGAGAGCTTCTGGCTGCTTCTTGCAGAAGCCGCCCTGGCAGCTCCCCACTCTGCCAGAACCCAGCCACGCAAAACTGCAAAAACATTCAGTAATACCCTTACTTCCCATGGCTTCTTACTATACTTTTTGCTGTGCTAGCTGTACAACGTTCATAAATGTTAGATCAAGGTTTTGCCAGGATTATAGAAAACTTCTTTTTTTCCCCGTCTGTCTATATCCATTTCTATCTTTCACCGTAGTTTTACTCTTGATTTATGTTAAACCGAATTTTAATACCAGTCTAACCATTCAGAGAAGATTGTATTCAGAGAAGATTTAAAATTTATTAAGTAAACTGAAACTAGTAGAATATTTCCAATTACAGCCTGCAACATGTTGGCCTTATCAGTTAGTATCGTATGGGTATGACTCATCAGGCATTAACCATTATCTTAACTACCTTTCCATTTTTCTTTAAATTTGATATATGACATTCATTATTCCCAGCTCTGTATTCTCAGGTAGTAAAAATGGCTTTATAGATCTGGTGTCCACAGTCTCAGCTACTTTTTGCTGACCCTCATTCTGAAATACTTTTTGGAGAAATATCAGCTCTAGTGATTTACAGTAGCAGTAATGCTCTTCCTTCTCAGGAAAAAAAAAATCCTGTGAAATTGTCATATTCCAGGCTAATTTGGAATTCTCAGCTTGTTTTATTAGACATTATTGAATCATGAAATAGGCCACTAATTTAGATCCATGGTTTGTGAAATAATAGAGAATTTCTGGCTTCTACTTGCAGAATCATGTGTTTCTGGGTTTAAATTTTTTACTTATTTCTTAACTTTAAATTCCAACAGGTTCATGTTGTTCCTTTCTGCATGGAACTAAACAGTATAGGCCCCTATTATTGTCATTTCCAATGTTTGAAAGAGGATAATTTAACATTACTTATAAATTCAATGGAATCTGGATGGTCCTGCTGTTCACAATGATAAGGTATTGCTTCATTGATAGTCAAATGTAGGATCACAACAACCGCCCAAGCTCTGTCAGAAGGTTTTTGCCACATGAGGTCTCACATCCTTCATTATGTGAATGTTAGTAAGTTACACAGTACCAGAGAATTTCCCCCTCACTGGAAGTTGTGAATACTGTTTTATTATTTGTACAAGGGAGTAGAGGTTTGCCCAGAACATTGCTAAAAATTTCCAAAGTTTTGGAGTTGTATAGACCGTGGGTAATCCCCAATTGGGAGTTTGCCTGCTTACAACCTGGTTTAGAAGAAAATAGAGTTTAATACTATTGTTGTGTTCATCTGAGTGCCAGAGGGTATCAAGTTTTATGTCTTGCTAAGCTAAAGCTCAGTGCAATATTTCCAGTGTTCTTGCATTTCACAGAAGTAAAGTGCATGTAATTAGCTGATCAGTAGAAACTTGCATGTAGAGTTATTGGGTGAGTCTGCACTGATTCTATGAAACTCAAGAAAATGTGCAGATTATTGTATATTGATTTATTCTGAACACCTCCTAGTTATAGAACACTAGTTATAGATTATAATCATCACCTAATCAGCAGATTTCCCGTGCATTTATTGTTCTGTATTATAGAATGTATAATCTAGAAAATAATCCAGAATTCATGGAATATCCCACACAGCCCCCCAGCACTTATTTTAATGCCTAATTGTCAGTAATGTTGAAATTCTGCACCATACTTCTGTCCTCAATGTGCCTTCAACTTCTAACCAGAGGATGCAATCATACTTCCGAAATTTTTGTGTATTGCCCATTATAGACTTCCCATGAAATAGAGAAGATGACTTTCAGCAGTTACATACATACACACCTATCAGTTTCAAATCATCCCTGAAACTTCCAGGAAATGCTTAAGTCCAGATGAACTGATGCCATGTGTAAGAACTCCAAGAATATGCAGAACCACAAGTTAGGCAAGATTACTGTGTCATCTGATAAACACTCTATGAGTATCAGATACACTCTCTCTAATTCAGTGATAATAAAACAGCAGAAAGGAACTTCTCTTTTCCTAATGCATTAGTATTAGCTATTTCAGCAGAGAAAGCCCGTAGGTGGTTTTAATACCAAGTCATGATAGTGATAGTTAAATGACAAATCTTTTATTAACATCAACAGGATAGAGAGTTGACTACCTTGGTTAAGAGGTAGGGCTTAAAAAAACAGAATAGGCTTTGCATGGTCTAGTATGATTCTCAACTTCAAAACTAGTTCACAGGGTATATAATGTATGACAGTCACTTTTTAGGAGAGAAAAAATAATTCAAAAAGTAAAAAAAAAAAAGAATAATCTCCCTCTTTGTGATACCTTAGTCATATTTCCTCTTCCAGATTATTCCTGCATTTTCATATATATTTACTAATTCTGTCTGCCTCCTTATCTCAAAGGTGATAATTAATTCTTTCTTGTGTATCTCATGCAAATGGCATGCCTTGAATAACGAATACCCTTAGCCTGTGTGCTCACCAAGACAAGAACTGTCATGGCTACTGAGATTCAGAAGTGTCCATACCATGCAAGAAATTATTTTGTAAGCAAGTAATATCAAAGGGATTGGTATTAACAGAAGAAATAAAACATAAGGAAGATTTTCACTGTTTTTATTTTTAGCATAAAATGACTTGTAGGAAATAGCATTGAATAGTAGATTTTCAACTGGACCATATCCTAAACCTGGACATCACATGTGGCTCTGGATGCTGTGGCAACTGCAGCTGTGTTGTCAAGGAAACAGCCTTGTGCTCAGTAGGCAAAACCAATGAGGATTAAGCAAAGCTATATTATAGCTAAACCTCTGTGACCTTATCAGGGAGAAACAAGATCTGTCTGTTATTCATTGTGCAGGTGTCCCTCAGGAGAGAGGGAGATATGCACAGGCAAAAACATACATGCAATATACCTGATTTAAATGTCAGATCTGGATTATTCAAACAAGTGAATGCATTTCCCAGTTAGATGGATTAAAAGACTCCATTTGTGTAAGTAAAATATTTATATAAAATAAAATTAAACAATAGAGAAGAAAGTAATGTGACGTTTTTCTGTAAGCTATGAGATGAGGGAGAGATGATTGAATGAACTCCAGAAGTCTTTTTGATTTTTGTTGTACTTTTATAATTAGGTTAAAATTCACACACAAGTGTATTACTGTAAGAATGTACTAATTTCCCAACGATAAGAAACAAAGTTTACAGAACACTGAGATGTCTAACAATTGTCATCAGTTCCAAGCACAGCATTCTTCTTTAGTAAAAGGAAATAATGCACCTGTCACGAAAGTAAGCTCACACTCCACTATACATGTGTTATTTTATCCCTGGGTTTTGTACTTAGTCAAAATTCAAATGGAACTGAGATAAATAAATGCATGAGGAAAATGTCTAATAGCTTTTTGCTGGGTAGGGAAAGAAGTGGAAAAAGTTATTTAAATTGCAGTCAGAAGTTGTTTTCTGCTTACACTTTAATATATTATTCCTTTTTTTTTCTAAAGCGAGATGGAATGTTACACTTTTGTTGAAGCTTCATAATAAATCACAATGAGTGAACAGCAACTAAATTTTATGTGCTTTGAACAAATCTCTGGAGTTATTCTGCTTTTTTACATTGTCAAATAACATCAATGGTGATTAAATGTCTTTCCTAATTAGCCTGTGCCCTAGTTGATAATCTGGATTTATTTGTATTAACCACTTTATTTTTTCTTGTTTCAGTATTTCTTGCTGTGTTATATGCCCTTTAAAAACAATGTTAGTTTATCTGCAGATGATGTCAGATTAACCTTTTTTCACAGTGATACTGACCAGTGTTTTATACAGAGAAGGAAGGAATTGAAGCAAACTGAAATAAGACACATCTGATTATCATAGTGGTTTTGCTTCCAGCATTACCTTGTGATTTATGTTCTTTTTTGTTGGGCTTTTTTCTTACAGAGCTTAATCTGAACTTGCCAAGGCCAGTGGATTTTCTCAGATTTTTATTATTCTTTTCTTGCATTGCATTCTCTTTTCTTAGCATTTCTGCATTTTTTTCTTTCTTCTATCCAAGTATTTTAAGTATCTTTTTTTTTTTTGTAGAATTGCTGTTTTTACCATTTGAACTATGGTACAGAAAGTACAGTGTATAAGATATGAGAGAAGTTCAGACATTTTTCAGCACATTTAAGGCCATTGTAGAAAACTTGAAATTGACCTGATATCATTGCTTCGTTTTTGAGAGTTGCCACTCTTCTGAGATTTTCTATCAGAACATCAGGGGAAGGAGTGAAGCAAAGAGGACAGGGAACATTTGGCCATTTCTGTGAGCTGAATATGCTACCAAGTCTTCTTGACTATGTAAAGTGACCAATAGAAAAGTTAGACATGAGAGTTTATGTGATGCTTAAATATTTAAGAGCATAATAACATGAAAGTTGTAAGAATACAGGTTAAAAACCTGTGACCTATATCCTTGGAGAAAAGTCCACTACATTCCAAATACACTTACAGAAACAGAATATTCTTATACAAACTAAAAGTGTTAGGAAATGGGTTGTGCCTCCCCAAAAATTTTCATTCTCATTCCTTTTTACATTAATAATTTTTTACTTTCAGTTTGTAGGTGGTTTTGTTCTACTATCACATTTAATCCCTTATTATCACTTATAATTTCAACTACTAGTGCTTTTGTTTATTACTTATGTGCTTAAATTATTCTGAAAGTTAGGTACAGAGCTAGATATTTTTCCTAACTTATTTTGAGTCTTGACCTTTTTATCTCCTTACATTTTTCCTTATTTTTTACAAATAAATCTGCATCTATTTTTTCCTGGTCCATCTTCTATCTGTAGCTTTATGGTCATTTCTCCTTGCTTTTCAATCCCTAAAATCTATGCTTTTGTTAAATAGTCTGTCTTCTTAAGGAGTTCAGTGTGAATTACTTTAACATTCCATCTAGAGCTCACCAATAGGAGTTACCTTGACCGGTTATCACCAATTTAGGGACCAACAAGTAGAATGCAACTTTTTTTCTTCAAACCAACATGCCAGTAAATTACCACAAGTTATCTACTACCCTGAGACTTTCTGGGATAGCCTGCAATCCTGAACAACAGGAAGAGCAGCAGCCGAATCTTCAGTTGGGTTATTTGTGGACAAGCAGGCAGATCAGTCTTTCCCTGATTATGGAGTAAGACACATCCAGGACATGTCACGCCTCCTGTGCATGTGCTGTGCAACTTATCTTTCTGTGCAAAACAAGCCTTAAGATTATTTTCTGATGCTGTAGATTTACAGCAGGCCATCTGTGTATGCCCCAAAAGCATGTGTTCAGGTGTTCCATGTGAAATGCAGAAAAATAGATTTTCCCATTCAGTTTGAAATTATTGGTGGAACTTCGGTTCACCTAATGTAAGTGCCTTGTACCAAGGAGATTTAATTCACTTGATCAAATTCAGACATGAGTTCAGGAGTAGTCAATGGAAACATAGTAGTGTGCAATCAGATTTGTTCTATAATATCAGCATGGGGGAAATCAGAACTAGACCTACAGTAGTCTTCTCTAATTCTTCTTAATCTGTCATCCTTTGTAGCCAATTACAGTGTTTTACAGTGCTATGAAATGGAAGAAAGGTTTTATCAATTCAGAATGTTCACATTTGGCATATATTTAACATTGACATTAAAACTCCAGGAAAAATGAGGCTGAGGAAGACCTCCAGTGTTTAGGCTACTGTTGCCAAAGGGCAGAACAGAGAACTGTAGTTTTAACTAAAATAAATATGTAATATGAGCAAGTCAAATTAATTTACTCATATATTCTCCTCAAATATCTTCTACTTGAGTTATATACCCATATATTATGGTGCATTCCTTTCATTGTTATTAGACAATTAGATGTTTATAGGAGTAAACCATATTGTATTGGTTTTGCACTGTATGGTAATATTTTTAATATTTTCAATTTCATTCAAAAGACATACATGCAAATGTGTGCCTCAGATGCTTTATTGCCCCTAACATACCTTTAGACTTCTGCTTTGTAAATTTAAAAGTAATTTTCTTATGAGGGTAACCTAGTAGCCATAAATCACTTTCTGAACAGGCTTTGGTGAAACATTCAAACTTGAGCACACTTTTTCAGGGTATGAAAGCCAGATTTTTTTGTGATTATATTAACAGATGTGTAGTTTCTTTAATTAAATAACATATAACAGTGTGCTGTCACACGTCAGTTTTAAGTCAAACACTGTCAGGCACAGTAGCTACCTGTGTACAAGACAACTAAAGACATTTGTAATATGTATCTTTGTATTACTGCAATAATAGGTAACAATTGATAATATTTTTTTAAATTCCTTTGCATATTTAACTGCATTTTTTGTTCACTCATTTACTATTTATATTATGTCTTTTCTAGAAAAAAATAATCAAACAAATAGAATAGCCAGCAGTAGGCTTTAAAAATATCTCTAAATCTAGAGATATTTTTAAAAAACAATTCACTGTGATTGTGTTTTCTGCATAAATGTGTATAGTTTACCTACTGATTTTCAATTTAGAGCCCAGTTTAAACTTAGATGGAGAGCCAAACCAAAATTGCAATTCTAAGGCTGTTATCACTATGTTCAAATCCATATCCTTGCTAAATTCAAATTGTTTGGCAGTAGCAGTAGTTAATGATATGTAAGATAATTTTACTGAGGCTTACTCTGATCCAACAAGCAGCCTACAAGCTATACTGTCCTTGAGAATTCTCCCCTATGGGTCACTGCAGCTTCCAGGAGGCAGCAAATGGCTCTCAAGTAGTGAGTAGTAGCTGAATGCATTCTCCTGTGCCTGTTCACACCACAGCTCGGAGAGCAAGGAGGCTCTGCAGAGGTACAGAACTGTAAAGCTGTAGCTCTGCACTGGAGGAAAGGGAAAAGCGGCTTTCATAGCTCTCTTCCGTCTGTACATAGGGAAGAGGTTTAATTTCAGAATCAAGGTAGTGTGGCTTTGTAACTTCATGAAGCTGTGTAATACTTGCCAGCAATGCACAACTGTCTACACCTTTATTTCATTGTCAAACACTTAAGAAAAAGGGTCTTTAGGGAGGGCTCAGAGCCTGTTGGATTTTGTGGGGTTTTTTCTCTCTTGATAAGTGTTGTGCACATTTCCATGTTATCTACTGAAACCATGCACAACATGCACATCTTCCATTACTACTTCTATTTATTGAGCTTAATGTTGTAGAAGTGATAGAACCAAATTTAAAAAAAAAAAAAAAAAGAAAGAAAAATTGAGAAAATGGGTTGAACTGATATGCTAACATCCTTTGGCATCTTCATTTAAAGTCTGCAATCTTGATAAAACCTGAATAACTGTTGGTGATGCTACCACTGAGTGGTGGAAGATTCTTTTGGAACTAATAATGTTCATCTTGTTAACAGAATTTCAGGTTGGATGGGAAAAACACACAGAGGATCATGTTGATTACCAGCTCTAGTTTTCTAAGGGTATTAGCAGGCCCACATCCAAGAAGATTATTATTTCAGAGCTTGTTGCTTAGGATTTATACTGAGGCACATGGTTGCTAACACAAAACCGTTGTGCTTCCTTGGGAGCTATTTAAGTGCTTTCATACACAAGAACATAGAAACTGCTGTACTGTATTGAAGCTATTATTCATTATTCTGATATTCAGCTCATTATTTGACTTGATAACCTGTTCTTTAGATAAAAAGGCAACAATCTGTTGCATGTACAGAACAATTAACTTAAAGAAAATTTCATATTAGTTTCTCACAGTCACTGCTTATGATGCTTGATTTATATGCAAAGGCTCTGCTCTGTTGAGTTAGGTGGAGAAACTAAGAGAATGGTGAAAGTTACTTTGTGCTGTGGGGTAAAGGAGAACAGTAAGGAAGAGTGATAGAAGGAAGAAGAAAGACAGAGATGTGGAGATTGAGAATGACATGGGTAACTGACAATGTCTTCTAAACAGTCAGCATTTGATGTGTATGTCCTGGACACGAATGGATAAATTTGGTAAAATTTAGGATACAGTTTCAGGAAGAGGATATGATTGTGTCTGTCTGAGTGTGGTGAGAACCTTGTATATATCATAAAAAGCAGGAAGAGGCTTTTTGGACATTCAGTGTTGCTAATTACATTTTCTGATACACAGCTCATTAAGTAACAGTGATAAGAGACCTATTTATTATCTGAAAAGCTCCTGACGGAAAAGACAAAACCAAGAACTTTTCCCCTGAGAAAAAGGGAGTTCCAGGCAAATTTTTTTGGGTCCATTTTCTATTTAACATTTTTCAGTTTCAGAGTAATAGCAACCCAGTTTATTTTCATTGTATTATTTGATGGTTTATTTGCCCACATCATCATTCCTTTTCTAAATTAGAAAGTCTGCCATCTTTTTTGTTCCTTCTGTGTGGCAGTTTTTCCTATACCTTCCATTATATTTTTAACATATTTAAAATTTTTGTCTGAACTTACGCTATTTTTGTGTTCTTCCTGGCTGTTTTTTTGGAACAGATTATTCTGGGTGTCATCAGTATGCACATTGAGTGGTCAAATGGCATGACCAGATGGGTCAGAAGAGAGAGCAGTGGATGTTGCCTACCTTGACTTCAGCAAGGCTTTTGACACCATCTCTTGTAACATCCTCGTTAAGTCCAGGAAGAGTGGGTTTGATGAATGGACAGTGAGGTGGGTTGAGAACTGGCTGAATGTCAAGGCTCAGATGCTTGTGATAAGCACCGCAGAGTCTAGTTGGAGGCAAAGTTGTGCTCCAGGGGTCAGGGCTGGGTCCAGTCTTACTCAATGTAATTTTTAATGACCTGCGTAAGGGAACAGGGTGCACCCTTAGCAAGTTTGCTGACAGTGCAAAACTGGGAGGAGTGGCTGACACACCAGAAGGCTGTGCTGCCATTCAGTGACACCTGGACAGGCTGCAGAGGTGGGGGAAAGGAAAAAATTGAAATTCAACAAAGGCATGTGAAATTCAACATCTTGCACCTAGGGAGGAAAAACCCCAGGCACCAGTACAGGTTAGGGGTGGACCTGCTAGGAACCAGCTCTGTGGAGAAGGACCTGCGAGTCATGGCGGACAATGAACTCTCCATGACCAGCAGTGTGTCCTCATGGCCAAGAAGGCCAATGGTACCCAGGGGTGCATTAGGAAGAGTGTCATCAATATATTAAGGAAGGTTGTCTTCCCCATTCTCTCTGCTCTCATGAGACCACACCTGGAGTTCTGTGTCCCGTTCTGGACTCCACGGTCCAAGACAGACCAGGAACTACTGGAGAGAGTCCAGGGGAGGCCTACAGAGATGATGAGGGACTGAATCATCTCACATGTGAGGAAAGGTTGAGAGAGCTGGATCTGTTCAGCCTGTAGAAAACTAGGAGGGGATCTCATTAATGCTTACAAATATCTAAAAGGTGGATGTCAAGAGGATGGGGCCAGACTCTTCTAAGTGGTGCCCATTGACTGGACAAGGGGCCAGGGGCACAAATAGGAACACAGGGAGTTCCATCTGAACATGAGGAAAAATTTTCACCATGAGGGTGAAAGAACAATGGGACAGGCTGCTCAGGGAGGCTGTGGAGTCTCCTTCTCTGGAAGTATTCAAGACCTGCCTGGACATGATCCTGTGCAACCTGCTTTAGGTGATCCTGCTTTAGAAGGGGGTGTTGGACTAGATGAACTCCAGGGATCCTTCTGTTCTGGGATTCTGGGTTTGGTTTCTGATAGATGGTTCTTAGAACTGAAATCACAATTACTAGTATAAATATGTCTTTGATTTCTGTAGTCTATATGAACACTGATAATAGTCTCTTCGATTCTAATTCTTATGCCTTGTTTCTTAAGCTTTAGAGCAACTTTGGCTATTGAGAAGAGGGGGTTCTTTCTTCAGACATTTCTTTCTTAGTGGCTGCACTCAGTTGTATGTTCAGTGTATGTACAAGTAGTTTGTTTTTTTCCTTCAGTGTCCTCTGGGTTATCAAGGGAACTGTATTTGCTCATGTGATTTTCAAAGTAGAAATGAAGTCTGACCATTTTCTCTTGGTTGTAGAGCAGAGCTCAGATACAAAACACAACTTTAATATCTCATCCACTGGAGATCTTGGAGGTGGGACTAGAGGTTCTTTCTCTTAGTCATTTGGTTACCACAGCATAGTCCTCTCTGCTTGAGATGTGAAGACAGAATGTGTTATTCTCTGACACATCTCCTCTTCTTTTTTTTTTTTTTTGTTTTGTTTGGTTGGTTGGTTGGTTTAGGCTTTTTTTTGTTTTAGTGGGTGTACTGATATCTGGAGGTTACACCAAGCCATGTGCTGGACCCTGCTCTTGGACTTGTTGAATGTCATGAGGCTCACATGAACCCACAGTCCTTTAGCTTGTCCAGGTCCCTCTGGATGGCATCCTGTGCCTCAGGCATGTCAAATGCGCATTCAGTTGGGTGTTTGAAAACTTGCTGAGGGTGCACTCAATCTCACAGTCTGTGTCATATGATGAACAGTCCTGGTCCCAGTATGCAACCCTGATGGATACCACTTGTCACATTGAGATGGATATTGAGCCACTGACCACTATCCTCTGTATCCACATCCTCTAGATGTGCTGATTCAGCCAGTTCCTCGTCCTCCAAACAGTCCACCCATCAAATCTATCTGTCTGTAATGCAGAAAGAAGGATGTTGTGGGGAACCATGCTAAAGACCTTACAGAATTCCAGATAGATGACATCCATAACTCCTCTTGTGTGCATTGATATTGTCACTCCAACACAGAAGGTCACTAGATTGATCAAGCAGGACTTACCCTGGGTGAAGCCATACTGGCTCTTGATTTCATCACTTCCCTCTCCTCCATGTGCCTCAGCATAGCTTCTTAGAGGACCTGTTCTATGATCTTCACAGGCACAGAGGGAGACTGCCAAGTCAGTTGTTCTCAGGATCCTTCTCCTCCAGTTTTTCCCTTTTTCCAGTCACTGAGCACTTCACCTGACTGCCACGACTTTTCAGATGTCATGGGGAGTGGCTTGGCAACTACCTCAACCAATTCCTTCCGGGCTCTGGGATGTATCTTTCCAGGTCTCATAGACTTCTGAATGTTTAGTAAAATAATCTTTCTTTACAAATTTCATATTTGTTATTGTGACTTCATAATAGCTTTTGGAAAGAAAAATGTTTTATGCTTTGGCCAAGTATATTTGTATTTTTCACATTCTTTTGCTTGATGAAAACATATTTTTACTTTGAACTTTTCTGATTTTGTGGCGGAGAATATTGTCCATTGTGGAGTTTTGAAGTTTAAGGGATCGAAGGAGGCACTTTATTTTTATTTTTTTAAAATCTTTTCGCAGGCATCCAGTAAAAATATGCACAGTCTTTGCGAGAGTATTTTTTGTTTCCCACCTTTATGTTATTTCTACTTTCATTCTTGTTTATTCCTTGTGTTCTGTCCCATAGATAACTTCTGTTACTTGTGAAACTAAGTTCCCTCTGAGAAATCTACTGATGGGTGATAAAATTGCAATATTGGCATGGATGGAAAAAGTAAATACAATGCTCTTCAATTAATTTTAATAATTAAATAAGATACATAATATTCATGCAGCTGACCCAATAGCACAAGTAAAGGCTTCAAGAGAATGGGATAACTAAGTCTCAGGATGCCATTGATCCTCTGAGTTTCATTTTTATATGATTAGTTATTTTTCTAAGATACTGCAAGTATAATTATTTTCATAAAATTGCCTGGTTAGTTGGCATTTGATCTTCACTGATTGTTTGGTGCTGTAGCTGTTCTATTCTACAGCTTTTCTCACTGAACTGAATTCATTTGCAGTTGTTTTCAGACTGCAAATTACTGGGAAACAGAACTAGTACTTAGCTTACATTCAGGGCAAAAGGAAAGGAACCTAGGCACACACACCAGCAAACTGCTTTGGAAAACACTGGTATTAAGACCAGTTACATATCTACACTAATAATTTAGTTACTTCAGATGTGAGTTCCTTCAAAACTAGTGATTATTTTTCATTTAGTTTTGACGATTTCCAACAGTTCATTTTGTTACTCTGTTCCACATCTTGTACTGTCAGATATGTGTGACAGATTTTTCCATATATTCCTTGTAGGGAAAGTTTTTCCTTTTTCTCTGAAACTATGGAAAGGCTTCATGGTACAAGCAGATAAAATATAAAATTTCATTTTTACTTCATTTTAAAAATAAATATATTTTTTTAATTGAACCCTAGAATTGATGGATTCTTTATTTTTTTGATCATGCCCTGATCAAAAAATAACACAATCCTTCTTTCTCCCCTTGTGGGTTTCCTGTCTGGATTCAGTGAAAGAATCCATTATACCATTATACATTTTTGCATCAGCAGTGCAGACCTCTGAAATTTGCCTGGTTTGCATTACTGTTTGTTTCTTGCTCTCAGGTTTCCTGGTCTCCTACATTGTCTCACAGTCACTGTCACCATGCTAGTCCCACCGTCAGTATTTTAGTCTTAAAAGTACTGTCATTTCCTAGTTTAATGTGGAATTCCAATCCATACTCAGGAATTTTCCTTTTTTAATGCTGTGAACTTGTTAATCTCACTTGATTCCATTATTTAATTATTTTACACAATTCCTGTTAATGAACAATAGTTTTTCTTGTTTTGTGAACTGAACTACAGCATTTCATTTCCAGTCTCTCTTCTACCGAGCTTTTATCTGTGTTCAATGTTATTTATTTAAAAACCAGTCATACTCTTTTCCCTATTTTACTGCTTTGGGTTTTTTTGGGTTTTTTCATATATTTCATAGTATTTGAGTTACCATACTTTTTTAAAATGGGACTTGGTTGTTGACTAAGCAATAAACTGTACCTACAAAACAATTTGGGTATTTTCTTTTACTCTTAAACTCTTTACTTGCCCTTCACCTTCAGCAGTACAATATAAAGTGTATGATATTGTTCTCTTAAAATTGAGTATGTCTAATACAAAATTATCCCATATTAGTTTGCTGTAAGATTAAAAAGAAGAGCAAATACAAAAATTAAAGGGAAGCAATTATATCAGAGCTCTAAAGTTTGTGTGAAGTGCCAGATAAATATGACTATGAATATTAAATATTTAAGAATTGTTCTAAGGTATGTGGGAGGAGGTTGCAATTTTCATCATGCACAGTGAGGGCAAGTTAATATTAGTTTTGTAGGTGAACTAAGAAGTAATTATGCAATAGTTTCTACATTCTCTTTTCTAGTATCTCAGCTTACACTTCAAGCTTTTAATATAATGGAGGAGACTATGAAAGAATAGGGTTTCCAATATTAAATAATGAAAGGTATGCATAAAAAGTTAGAAGGGAACGCAGGAATTTTTTTTCCTGAATATTTATTCATTTTCTACTTCAATCCTCCTCTGATTTTCTAGATACTGTAGCAGCCATTTCCTCTGGGAATGTGAGACTGTTGGCATTAAACTGCACAGCAATTTTCATGCTCAGTGCTATTTAGCTTGCTTAGGAGTAGATCTGAAACAATGATGAACCACGCAGTAATTACTTAGTTATTTTAAATGCAGATATTTGAGAAAGACAACTTAGATTTTAGCCTGGTGCTGGATGCATGAAACTTGCACTTTCCCATTACATTCATGTGGAAATTTCCTTTTATATAGCACTCTTTGGCTTGATTACAGCTTGATTGGGAATTGTTTTTCTTTGTTTTCTATAATGAGTGAGAAGATAAGGGCATTGAGAAAAGGGTTTTGGTTGTGTTTTGTGGTCTCTTTCCTACCGAAAGAAATCATAACTACGAGACAGTTCGTCACAAAGGTAGAAAAAATCAAATTACATGAATTTTTGTTATAAATAGATGGCAAATTAAAATGCAATAGCCCTTCCTTGTGTCAAAACCAGAATTTAGGTAATTGCACACATTCAAAAAATGTGTATGTTATTACCTTAGTGAAAAAGCTATCATTCCTGTTCTAAAGCGCTTCAAGAAGAAGCAGATGGAATTTGTACATCTTTTGCATAAAATTGGACTCTATGATTAGTAAGGAAATCAGGATTTTTTTTTAGGTTTCTACATGCAGATTTCATAATAGAAACTGAAAATTGGTGTTCCTGTCTAGAGCAAAATAACTATAAGAATTTCTCAAAAATGAACATTTTTCAAATTACTCCTTGGTATTAAGTTTTAAATGTTCTTTGCCATCCCTCCCCCCTCATCTGTTTCTTTTCACAGGTCCCTGGCCTTGGCCTGATTGACAAAGGAACTTAAACTGTATTTCTTGCCACACATCAGTGAGATGAAGTCAGGAATATTAAATGGATTAGTAGTTTAACTAGTTTAACTAATAATTTATGAAAGGTATCACATGTTATTTTATAGTAAAAAGTTTAATTAATTTTATGAATTTTTTTTTCTGACACTAAAAATCTTAAATACTCTGACTAGAAGAAAAGAAAATTGTTTTTATAGATTATAAAAGTAGGTGTCAGTGTACTGAGTGCCTGCTGTTAGAATTTGCTTTATTTGGTTAGAATTAGTAAAAGCCATAAACTTTCAGACTGGTTCTGCCTTCCATGCTCACTGAGCTGCTCTTTCTAAACCAAAGTTTACTCTGTCTCATCTTTTCCCAGCCTTCGAGTCTTAAAAAACAGGGCTACCATTTCACGCCCAGGTATGTGCATTCCCCAAACTAATTTATGAACTTAATTAGAAAAGCAAATTAGAACAGAATGTGGAAGTTGCCAAAAACTATTAATAAAAATTGGCAGCAAAAAATAGATGGCTTTCAAAGAGGACATGTAGGGTAGGTGTTCAGTATACACAAAATATATTTTCTTAGAGACCTTAATACCCATCCTAAGATTCCAGTGTGTATAATCAATAATAAAATGTTGTGTAAGAGGGCAATGGAAAGGTAGCCAATTTATTTTATCAGGCAATACTGCCTAACAGTTATTTAATTAATTTTAATTTGAATTTCCATTTCTATCTTCTTCTTTTAAAGACTCACACATAAACCAGAAAAATGTGCTGGCCTTACAATACGTGTTTGTTTCTTACTACAATTTATACTTTTTCATCCATCCTCAGCCTTTCATTGCTATATTCTTAAAAGAAAGCGTTAACACACATCTCGTTCAGACTTCAGGACTAAGTCTGAAATTCGTCAAGTTGAATGGATTCTCATATTATTTTTTATGTTACTCAGGGAGGGGAGCAAGAGTGAAAAAAGGCTGGGTATTGTGCTTGAACATTGGCAAAAAACTTCAGTCTCCAAAGATATGCTCCTTAAGAAGGTGCTTGCAATTGTCTGTGATGATGAGGCTTAGTTACTATCTCTTTTTTTTTCTGATTTTTTTGCTGTTTGTCTCTCAACTCCATCCCACTTGTTACTGTGACTGCAATTCTTCCGACTAAGTGTGGATACATACAACAGCCTGCATAGACTGCCTGTTCATAGTGAAGAAATAGGCACATCTCGGAGAAATTTGTCTTACCCTTTATCTAAAACAGGTAAGATGAGGCACATGAGCCTGTTTCTCTCTATTGATCACATAGGGACCCCTACATAGCTCAGCTTCAAGCTCAGCTAGAGGTATCTATCTCGTTAAGTGAGGTGAATACTGATTTGTCATGCTGACAGTTTTATCTCTTAGGCAGCACACAACCCACTCAAAGTTCAGCTCAGTCAAACTCATTAAAGGGGGACCACTACTCCTTTGTTCCAAGATGGGCAAGTTACAGATACGCAACAGAATTGACTGTTCTATTGTCCTCTATTTTTGAGATTGTTTCTTCCAACTGTAGATTTCTTTAAATCTTCAGGTTTACCTTTTAATTTATTGAGCAGCAATAATTTCTCTTTTCCTGCAGATATTAGTAGATCCTGAAAATTTGATGCAGGCTACAAGTTAATGAATGAACATTGTAGTTCCTCTTTCAAGTATGCTAATAAGATAGTTTACATGAAACAGATGTAGGCGTGTTAGCAAATCTCCAGGGCAGAATGGGAAATCCTCTGTCCTGTTTCTGTTTCCCCAGTTCTGGCCATAAATGTCTGTTGCATAGCCAGCTCACTAAGACGTCTGCAAACTAGCTTGGGGAAACCAGGAACTTCTTAATACATTGAATCTTTAATCTTGAGCTCACATGGATGCTGTATCCTGGACAGTGAGTCAGGATAAGGAATCTGCATTCCTGAAGGAATTGAACCAAAAGCAAGAGGAATAGGCAAAAAGCATGGAAGCAAGATGTCTCCCTTTCAGCACCAGCAAGCTGCTCATTTGTTCCATTCATAAAGTGAACTGTCATTTCCCGATTTGGTACAGCTGCTCTTGATTAAATAGAGTAATGGAAGTTCATTTTGCCATAATTTGCAGTTCCTTATTCTGCTCTCAGGGTGCATACGTGTGCCTTAGCCTCCCTGAGTTCTTACTCAGGTGTGATTTATGAGATTCTGTATTCATTCTAAATTATTACATTTACATCCCCTGTTTTAAAGTAATTTAAGTTAATTCTAATCAGATCTTAAGATTAAAGAACACTAACAAATATACCTGGAATAATATTTATGTTGATACTGAGCTTTATCAATGCTGTGAATTTAATTCAGTAGTTTTCAGTTATGTCAACATAGTGAAAAATTAAGTATAATTAAGAGCTATCTCATGTGTTTGCTTTTGTCCACCTCTTAGTAAATTTTGCTGTAAACTGGCTAAAGATTCCTATAAGAAATTAATTACTAGATGTGGAACTGCACACAAAACCTAACTATCCCTAATAGTTTTAAAGAGACTTCAAGGAAAATATAATACTTCTTATTGAATAAAGCATAATATATGGTGATATTAGTCTGTGTATAGAATTTTTAGGTCTAATGTAAAATCGCTGTGCTTTAAATTGCTGCAGTTACAGGGACTTCTTAATCTCTTCCTAAGGTGTTTCTAAAAATTCTTATTGAAATATTACAAAATTGCAAAGGCTACAAAACCACAACAGAACCATTTATTATGCTTATTCATCATCTGGATTGGCTTATAGTATTTTATTAAGCACATTATTTTAATTTATTCTCAGGTATTTCTTCCCAAATTATTTCGTCCCTTCAAGAAAAAAGCTGAGGTAGAAGATCTTTCCTCAATGGTGCACGCTTTTTGTGTATTTTATGGATAAGTAGGAGGTATCAAACTCCAAGCTGATGACTAAAATATCAAAAACTGTAAGAGATGACTAAGAATCAATGGAAATATTTTTCCTGTGATTATGTTGACTTACAGTGCATTTTGTTTCTGAACATGATTGTAAAACTGTTTCCATTGCTTTTTTTGAGGATTTTTATGTTTGCATATTAAACTCTGTAAATGTCAGCAAAGAAATAAATATTTCTGATCACAACCATGGTAAAATAAAAGCAGTTCTTTCCCACACACTGCTCAGTTGACATGGAAAATTCCCTCCTCAATGAAATCCTTAAATGTGAAGGTATTCCTTTCTATACTGGTCCATCTGTTTCTTCTTTGACATGACTTCATTAGGTTAACAGTAATTCAGAGCTGTGTGTTTCCACTGCAAAGAAAGACTTTTTTCTGCATTTGGTGGAAAAGTCAGGATTTGCATTTTGTGTTGGGTCTGCATAAGCTTTTGGTTGAGCAAGCCTTTTTAGTGCATCTGATTTGCTTAGAGTTGTACATTTGTAATTTCTAATTGCAGTTCCACTGCTGTGATAGCAAAATGGAGAATACTATAAGTTAGGTAATAGTAACTACGTGTAATAAAATACCTCCAAAAAATCAAAGACATATATGTCTTTTATCTCTGGGCCTTGTAGATTATTATAGACACTGCACAAAAAAAAACAGTGTGTTTTTTACAGTTACAAATTTTTGAACTAGCAGAGGTTTTGGTCTCAAAAAAGAATAATGTTAATTTTGCAATAAACTTTTGAACTGTAGGGTCTGGATTCAGTAGTGGTCTTACTGTGTGACTCAAACAGGAAATTTGGCTGCAATGATACTAGTGAATTCGAGATATTCCAATTGATTCCATTTCTTATCCACCCATAAAATGCATGCATGTTACTTAATTAATGGAAATCATGTTTATTTTAGCTAGTTGTGACAGAGACATGACAAACTGGTTAATCAGAACCAAAAATATGGGGGGTGGGGGGAGGCGGGGAGGGAGAAGAAAAGAGACTAGTCCTTTCCTCGTAGCGAAAAGGAATTCAAACTCTACCTCACTTAAATGCTTTTGATTGATTATTTTTCTCCCTGAGGATAAGTACACTTTGGTTTTGAAACTAAACAACATATAGAAATGAAGCATTTAAAGAAATACATGGATACAGTGTTAATTTCTTTTCATAATTGGAAATACATGGAAGAGAATTATAAAGGTGGTTGTAATTTGCTGTGATGGGATATATTCCTGCTAAGAACCCTTTCTGCTCTCCCATGTTTGTTGTGCAAATTGTAGTTATGAATGTGGAGAAGAGATTTTCCACCCTATTTCTCTCATTGTGGATTGTAGGGTTCTTGCATATGCCACGGCTATAATGAGGATGTGCAGAAGCAGTTATTTGGACATCACATCCTCACAGCCTTTTCTGTCCCTGAGGCTTGGGGTTTTTTGCTCTTAGTCCTTCTATACCCATAGTTTTGATGGTCTCACACTTCAGACTCATGGTCTGACTGGTTATTCGGCCATACTGTTGTTCTCCTATCATCTGTACTAGCCTTTTGAGCCTTCCTGCTGAAAAGCTGGAAAGTTGTCTACAGAAGTTCCTGTTTTGACAGAGGTTTTAGAAAACGCAGACAGACTGCACCTTACCTGTCTGCACAGGGATGCTGAAACAGAAAAATATGGCAAGACTTAAATATATATGGAGGAGCTGGGGGGCCATCTACCACAAGCATTTTCTCTGTAACGGGCTTCACAGAAAACACCAACCTGTCTTCATCTTGTTTCTGGCATGATCAAAAAACAGAAGTGTTGGAAGAGCTGCCAACTGTCTCTCATATGTTACAGCTGTGCTGGGTGGCAATTCCTGTGGTTTGAATCCACTTACACTGCCTGCAAGGAGTCAGATTGCCCAGTGGACTCAATTAACAGATATTACTGTAAGGGAGGGTAAATAGCAGCAGGAGAGGTGCACAGTCTGGTACAGAGAAGGTATACATATTCTTACAATGTTGTGCTCAGTGAAGTAAGTTCATCATGTGGGAAGTTAAGTAAGTAGGAAGGCACTTTGAGTTTAAGCAAAACCCAAGAGTTCAATATGTAATTTTAATTAAATGTATTTCATGATTGATTGGAATTAAAATCCAAGCTGCTGTGTATGTTGATGAGAAGATATTGCATGTATTATAATGCTCTTGAGATATTATCATTAACTGTTGATGGCTTATTAATGTCCAAGAAAGGTTGGATAATAGTAGCTGTCTGTTTTCTTTTCAGTATCAAGATCATAACTCAATTTCCTTTTTCAAAAACACAATTTTTTTATCAAGTGTGAATGAAAACTATTTTGTACAGAAAGTTCTGAAGTAAAAATTAATGTAAATTGGTGTTCTGGGGTCATTCCCTCCAAGGCAAAGTGAGTTATTTTTGAAGAAGTTGCATATTTGCCACAGATTGCTTTATAGGTCCCATCAAATAGGGGATCTGAGATCAATAAGAGTTGGAGGGTCACAGTCTTCCAATCTAAAAAGCTTACTTTGGTTCACTCAAACTATGAACCCACCCATGATGTCAAATTCTTTGCCCAAACTGTCACCATGGGGATTGGGTAGTTGAACAGACAGTGACCTAAAAACTGTCCATAGCATAATGGACAGTTTACTGACGGCAAATATAGCTAGACAAAACTCACCAGTGATGTATAATCCCTGTTAATGAGATTTTACATCTGTTCTCTAAATGTCCTGGGAGTCTGTAGAACTTGAAATGGTGTAACTCAGAAGTATTTGGTTTTTTTCATTCTGAGTGTACAGGGGCTGGTTGTTTGGGTCACTTGCTGTAATATTCCCATGTCCTTGTTTGCCATGTTTTCACTTAATTCAGCAGTTGTTCTACTTCTCTGAAATGCTACGCTATTTACTTTATCTCCTTCAATCTTATTCAAGAAGAAATAAATCACCATGGCAGCTACTCATTGGCTTGTTATGATTTGGGTTCAGTTTAGGGTACTTTTACTAATTGCGAGCTGCTTGGCCTACATAGGCCAGGTAGCAACATTAAATTTTGATTTTGACTTAATTATCTATAACTAATAATGTCTTAGTGACAGTTGTTCACTCAGGTAGGAACTGTCACCTAATTTCTTCCAATTCCCCTATGCATACACAATACATTTCTCGATTTTATTATTTTCTTTTGAAAATAATATATATTTAAAGTGCATGATTGCTCCTATTTGGGCTATATTAAGGTGTTTGAATTTTATGAACAATTGAACACCTGAATAAAAGTATAACAAAAGACTACAAATTAAGAAGTACAATGAACAGCTAAAATCAAAATTTACCTTCTTATTTCTTTATTTGACATCTGGGTTGAACATATCTGAGAGTTCTGGATCTATACTCTTTCTACATGCTTTTCTGTTTCAACCATGTTAACAGTTAAGATTTCTAGTACATAGTCTGGATGAGACTCTGCCTTAGTCATTTTGAAGGCATCTTGCTATTTCTTTGTTTTCCAGCTGAAATTGGAAACTAGTTACTTTGATAAAACTGTAAATCAGTCTCAGGCAACTATTTATATTCTGTTTGACTTGGGGGAGGGGTATTATCTAAACAAAGATGGCTTTATTGAAAATTTTGACTCCACTGAGAAAGACTTTAACCTTTTAAGTAATCTTATTGAAGCCAAAGCTCCCTGGTGTTTATCTTAATAAGTTAATACGTGTTAAATCACACACCGTCTAGCATACATCAGCTAATATATGGCGCTGGGATTTTTAAAAGTCACTGGCTCGCCTAATACTGAAAGTCAAACAAAATTTCTTTCAATTCTCTGACTTCAGTTGCCTTGTCTCTTGTGGTATCATCATTTCTGAGTGTCCTTTGAGACCTACTGATTTTACATTTAACATTAAGCTGGATGAAAAGAACATATGAACTCCTCAAAAGATCATAAAGAGCCAAACCAAAATCCAACCCCAAACCTTTTGCCCCTTGCAAAATATAGAGACACAATGATTTCAGTAAAGAGCCTCAACCACCAGTTTTATCAACACTGCAGCTGATAAACTGACCAACAACTTCTCATATATTATAGATTTAGTATCTGCCACATCCATTCCTGCTATTTTTTTAGTACCGTAACAGGGTGCATACTTAGTAAGTAGACTGTTCAGGAAAGTATTTTGTTCCAAGATGAATTAATCAGATTTTATTTAAATAAATTTAAATAACTGAGGCTTTCCTAGAACATTGTATTTGTTCTTGGAATTAATTTAATGGACACCAAGGATGGCTCAGCTTCTTTTAACATTTTGCCGACTTTACTGTTGAAAAATGTATGTTTATATTCTACAGTCTGTGTTACATGACTAAAATGAGATGGCTTTTCTTTATCCACTGAACAGTGTGGTATGTTTGTCAGACACAAAGAATTTTTAGGAGTAATAAAGATGTAGTAGTGATAGATTGGGCAGGCAGTGGTCCTTAGATTGTAAATGAGATCAGAATTACTGTGATGCAAACTTTTTCTTATGATTATATGCATGTATGTGCATGTTTGCATATACATACATGTATATACTCATATATATATATATATATATATATTCACCATGTGCTACTTGAGCAGTGCACAGCTTATTCCGTAATCAGATTATTGGTTAAATCGTATTAGAGTACTTTATACACTGAGGGTATTCCCTTAATCCCATTCCTTTAACATGCAGAAAATATGGCAAATAGCAGTAATGAACATTAAGCTGAAGGAACAGCCTCTTCCACTGCACCCATACCTCTGCAGCTTTAGAAAGAGACTTTGCCTTAGTTTATGAGGTGAACCCTAACACCTAAAACTCACACCCTGTTCCTACTGTCCTAACTGTTTAGTTCCATTTTACTAAAAAAGTATTTGGACAGCCAGGATGATTACATTCCTCAAACATGTAAAACAACAGGCAGTAAAGTTTCGTGTCATTTAGATTATCCTTTATTAGCATATGCAGCTTTGATGTGTAAAACACCACTTACAGTTTAATAATCATGACATGTACTCACAAAAGTAAAATAATTGTTTATTCTTTGAATCAGAGAATCATAGAACAGTTTGGGTTGGAAGGGACCTTTAAAGGTCATTTAGTCCAATCTTCCTGCAATGAACATGGACATTAACAACTACATCGGGCTGGTCAGAGCCCTGTCCAACCTGACCTTGAATGTTTCCAGGGAGGGGCATCTATCACCTCCCTGGGCAACCTGTGCCAGTGTTTTACCACCTTCATTGTCAAACATTCCTTCCCTATAGCCAGTCTCAATCTGTGCTCTTTTACTTTAAAGCCATTACCTCTTGCACTTTCACTACAAGTCCTATTAAAAATTTGTTCCCATCTTTCATATAAGCCTTCTTTAAGGGTTGAAAGGTCACAGTAAGGTCTCCTCAGAGCCTTCTCTTCTCCAAACTGAGCCGGACCAACTCCTTCAGCCTGTCTTCATAAGAGAGGTGCTACAGCCCTCTCATCATCTTCATGGTCCTCCTCTGGACTCACTCCAGCAGGTCCATGTCTGTCTTGTACTGGGAACCCCTGAGCTGGATGGTGGTACTCCTGGTGGGTTCTCACTCTAGTGGGGGCATCACTTATTGTGATGCAGCCCAGGATACAGTTGACTTTCTGAGTGCACATTGTTGGCTTATGACCAGCTTTTCACCCACCAGTACCCCCAACTCCTTCTCCATGGAGCTGCTCTCAATTCCTTCATCCCTCAGCCATAACCAGGGTTCCTTCTAGCCATATTCGGGACCTTCTACTTGACCTTATTGAACCTCATGAGGTTCACCTGGGCCCACTTCTTTATTCTGTCCTGGTCCCTCTGGGCACATCCCATCTCTCAACCATACCACTCAACTTGCTGAGGGTGCACTCAATCCCACAGTCTGTGTCATTGTTGGATATATGATTAACAGATATGGTCCCTGTACACAACCCTGAGGGACACAACTTGTCACTGATCTACATCTGGACATTGATCCATCAATCATCCAACCAAATCCTCTTACACCAAACAGTCCACCCATCAAATCTACTGCTCTCCAGTGAAAAGCTTTTGTGGAGAACCATGTCAAAGGCCTTACAGAATTCCAGATAGATGACATACATAGTTCCTCCCTTGTCCACTGGTAGTCATTCCATCAGAGGAAGCCATTAAGTTGATAAGGTAAGCTTTGCCCTTTGCAAAGCCATGCTGAATTTGTTCCTATATACACTCTAAGTATAATATCAGCAGGTTGCCTATACATATTAAAAAGTTTCAGGACTCCTTTCTGGCAGGAAGTCATTACAGCTGAATGTTTTTAGTAAATTAAATATATCTTGTTGACTAGGAGGCCAAGTGATATGAAATACTCTCTTTTAAACTTTTAAGTCTTTTAAATTGCCTTGCCTTTCAAAACACTGTACTTGCATCCAGACCACCTACTGAGACTGGTCCCATCTGCAAGCTCCAGATTTGCATCCTGATCTTCAGTAGTTTGGGAGAGTAATAGATAACTTGGACCAAAACTCTGTCAGAACATTCCAGCAATTCAGCAGTACAGGCAAAGAGGTTCGAGTGGCAAAGAATGTTCCTAGATGGTTTGATCTGCAAGCATGAATGTAACTACTACATGTAATAGTTTCAGACTGTAAAGGTCTAGTGACCTAGTGAGCAGCTGAGTAATGCGTGATGTGGTTTAAATCACACTGATGTGCACTTTTTCCATACCATTCCCTTCTCTCTTAAATTCTGCAATAACTTTAGGTCCTTAGAAAAAGGAAAATAGTATTTTCCATTTCCTACCTTCAACATGAATCAGACTGACTACTCTTATTGGCACAATTAGAGAAAAAAATATGGCACCTAAATTTTTTGTGTACTTTCTTTCACATTTTAAAGAGTGTGAACAATTTTAACTATCCAAGATGTTTTCTAATCTATTAGTAAGTATATTGTGAATTTTTTTGTTTTCATTGTCATCTCAGTAGTTAAGCACCATATGACAACCTGCTAAATTTTTACTGAGAAACAAAATAAAACCTCCGAGTTTTGGCAGCACTTTTTGAAGAAAGTTTGTCCGTTAACAAAGTGCATATTAAGTAATGGTATAACTGATACCAGGTAGCATGTTCCTCTTACAGGGAATATTGCTATAAAAAATAGCCAATCATTCTGGCAGATCTGTAATGGAAAAAACCTACAACTTTAAAAAAAAATTCCAAATCAAGAGATGCAGGATTCCATCACAGCATCAATAACCACTTTAAAAACATGATACTGTAATTTACTGATGTAGTTTATGAATTTTTTAGACATGCAGAGACAGAAATCTGTGCGCTGAAAAGTTAATGCTGTAAGCAAGCAACAGTTAATTGAGAGATTAACTGAGAGATAGGGATCAGAGTCCTTTCCTTTTCACGATTTTGCTTTCTTGCTTATGGTTTTGAAACTGTTTTTTATTTAGGGAAATTATCCTCAAACTGTATACATTTTTATACAAATGTAATTTGTTTTTACATTTCTTTTCCACTAAAAAATACTTTAAAGCCATGTGGATTTTGCTGTGTTACTAAATTAGGCCTGCTCCGTTACCACAATGGAGACTTCTAGAGTTGTGTCCAATCCTTACCTTCTTTGCTCCTGTGCATTTAGAGAATTTCTCTTTAGCACCTACACCACTGTCTTTTAATTAGAATTTATTTTCCTTTCATCTGGGGCTGCAACTTGTCTCACAGCTTTCCTTTAGAGTGAGCTTCAGGGCATATTCTGTCACAAGCTGCTGGAAGCTTCCAGTAAGTTGGATTTTGAGTGAACAGAATGCACTAATTCTTGCAGGCTGATGATGTGGTCCTTTCTTTCTCTTCAGAAAGCTAGTTTATATCTGTTGGTGCATCCCAAACGAATGTGTTCCTGTTTCACCATTGTTCACATGTAAAATTCTTGTTTCCTAATAATGGTCTTCTAACTTAATACTCTAGGTAATTCCTCCAAACATATGTAGCTGAGTGCATCGTTTCCAGTGTCCAAGCAAACATCACCTCCTTTTCATCCTCACCCCCTTTGTCCTTCACAAAGCTACATTTTGTATAGTAATACATATTAATTATCCTACTGATTCTCTGCTATATCAATTAATAACAGGTTGATTGCACTGTCTGTACTGCTCAGAGATGGCCAGTGATAGGACAGAAGGAAACGGGTGCAAGCTGGAGCATAGGAGGTTCCATGTAAATATAAGAAGAAACTTTTTCACTGTGAGGGTCAGGGAGCACTGGGACAGGCTGCCCATACAGGCTGTGGAGTCTCCTTCTCTGGAGACATTCAGAACCTGCCTGGATGTGTTCCTGTGTGATTTAGTCTAGGTGATCCTGCTCTGGCAGGGTGTTGGACCAGATGATCTCTCAAGATCCCTTCCAACTCCTAATGTTCTGTGACTATATGAATAGATATAGGAGAGCCTTGCTGATGTTTGCTTGGACACTTGGTGTGGAGTCTGTAATTCAGTGGGAGACAAACATACTGAAATTTCTGAATAGATTTTAAAGGAAATAAGAGCACAGACAATTATTGTGGTGAGAGCCCAGCAAATACAATTAACCTATAAAGATTAAGAAAAAAAAGCTTCTAATGCGCAACATGCAGAATCACCTAGCACCAATAGTGATAGTGAAGGATTTTGATCATTCATAGAATCATAGAATCACAGGGGTTGGAAAGGAACCTCAAGAGATAATCGGGTCCAACCCCCTGCCAAAGCAGCTCCCTAGCTCATATTGCACAGGGAGGTGTCCAGACCAGTCTTGAATCTCTCCAGAGAAGGAGACTCCACCACCTCCCTGGGCAGCCTGTCCCAGGCTCTGTCACCCTCACTGTGTAAAAGTTTTCCCCCATGTTGGTGCGGAACTTCCTGTGCTCCAACTTGAGGCCATTGCCCCTTGTCCTGTCTCCACAGACCACTGAAAAGGGGCTGGCTGATTCCCCTGCATCCCATGCTTAAGATAATTTTAAATATTAATTGGGTCCCCCCTTAGTCTTCTCTTCTCAAGACTGAACAGTCCCAGCTCACTCAGCCTTTCCTCATAGGGGAGATGCTCCAGGCCCTTAGTCATCTTCATAGCCCTTCTCTGGACTCTCTCCAGGAGATCCCTGTCCTTTTTATAACAGGGAGCCCAGAACTGGACACAATACTCCAGGTGGGGCCTGACCAGGGCAGAGCAGAGGGGGAGGATCACCTCCTTTGACCTGCTGGCCACACTCCTCCGGATGCACTCCAGGATCCCATTGGCTCTCTTGGCCCCCAGGGCACCCTGCTGGCTCATGGCCAACCTGTCATCCACCAGGACCCCCAGGTCCTTCTCCACAGAGCTCTTCTCCAGCAGGTCATCCCCCAGTCTGTACTGATACAAACAGTTATTCAGATATCTTGAGGTGAGACGAATACAGCAATATAAAACCATCAGATTCCAAATGATCACACTTCAGCTCTGAAAGATAATACGTAATTTTTTACAAGAGGTGAGTCTAAGAAAAGACTAAAGAAAACCAGGTATCACGTCAAGTACAGCATACTTCTTATACTAACTACACAGTCCTCCAGTGCAGAGGGTATACGGTGTAAAGAGTTTGGTCTCAAATATAAGAAGCAAGCACAAAGAAAGTAGAAGTTAGGTCAAATGGCAACAGTTAAGTAGGAGAGAGTTGTATAAATCAGCAACAAACTGAGAGAAATACAGAATGCTTGGAGCACTCAAAATAAAGGAAACCACTGATTAATTGGCCAAAAAAGTTAATGGCTGTGTCTATACCAGTATATAAAATCATAGAATCACAGAATATCCTGAGCGGGAAGGGACCCATAAGGATGATCGAGTCGAACTCCTGGGTCCACACAGGGCCAGACAAGTCAGAGCGTGGGACTGAGCGCATCATCCAGATGCTTCTTGAACTCAACCCAGCTCAGTACTATGACCACTTCCCTGGAGAAATGATCCAGAGGCAAATCTGTAGCCCTAGTAGCATGTGGTGCCACACATCCCATATGCATATCATTAAACTGTCTTTCCTTCAAAACAGTGTGGATTGTCCCTGTACACTCCT
Organism: Hypotaenidia okinawae; assembly: GCA_027925045.1. Classification (NCBI taxonomy): domain Eukaryota; kingdom Metazoa; phylum Chordata; class Aves; order Gruiformes; family Rallidae; genus Hypotaenidia; species Hypotaenidia okinawae. The sequence continues at coordinate 16,353,984 of BSDF01000005.1, read as the reverse complement.
GTGCACCCTCTGGAAGAGTGCTGGTTTGAACATGCTAAAACTGGACCAGGATTGTGCTGTTAAGTAGTATGGACAGATTCATATTACTGCTTAAGCTTGTGCCGTGGCTTTGTTTACTAGTGAGTTCTTTTCACATTTTACTGTAGAATATATTTCTTTTCCTTCAGAGACTGTTCATGCTCTGCCTATCCTTCCCTCAAGGATCCAGGCCTTGAACACTGCCAGGGAGGGGAAGCCACAGCCTGGGCCAGTGCCTCACCACTCTTCCTTCAGCTTAAGGTCAATACCCCTTGTCCTGTCACAAGAGAATGTGACATTCCCTTACAAACAGTCCCTCTCCAGCTTTCCTGTAGCCCCTTCATGTACTGCAACGCTGCTCTAAGGTCTCCCCAGAGCCTTCTCTAAACAAGCCCAACTCTCTCAGTCTCTCCTCACAGGTGCTCCAGTGCTCTGGTCATCTTTGTGTCCCTCCTCTGTTTACATTCCAACGGGTCCACTTATTTCCTATGTTGGGGACCCCAGAGCTGGATGCATTACTCCAGGTGGGGTCTCATCAGGGCAGAGTAGAGGGGGACAATCACCTCTGTTGGGCTGTTGGTCACGTTTCTTTTGATGCAGCCCAGGATATGGTTAGATATTGTTGGCCTTCTGAACTGGAAGCATGCATTACTGGATCTCGTTGAGCTTGGCTTCCTGGGCTTAGTCCCTGTTTAAAGCCTCTGAATAGAAATGACTTTTCCTCAACTTACAGACAGCATAGGCTTTTAGTTTATAGTTTTTTAGTTTTTAGCTTTTTAGTGTTTTAGTTTTCTTAAAGCTCATGATTATTAGCTTTCTCAATGAGATCTGGCAAAGTGGCAAATGTGAAATATGTCTCTGGTACAGCAAGAGAATTAAGAGAAAGATTAAGAGAATTTCAGTTCTCCAAAAAGTGAAAAGGCCAAAGATTTTAATTAGCCTTCTTTGAAGAAGTCAGTCTCAATGAACTCCTGAATGCTGTTAATACCAAAAGGGAGAGCTAGTGGAATCTGTTTAATTTTGAAGGACAGAAATAGAAAAATGCAAACAAACTACTTCCTTATAAACATCAAGAGGGAAACAAGCAGATGAGTAATTTAACAGCTCTGTCAAGAACAAATGAGGCCAAAGCAGTTTGGCCTTTTTCTCGGATACTAGACCTCACAGAGAAAAAGTAAATATTAGGTGTCTTGGTTTAATAAGGCTTCCAATGCTGCATCGCATGACATTCTCATAAGCTAGCAGGGAAACATGGTCAAGATTAATTTATGTTAATATGAAAACAAAACTAGTTTGCAAATCAAACCAGAGGGAGTTATCAAGGGTTCAGCATCAAAGTTTCCATCTAGTGGAGTTCTATATGTGTCTGTCTTGTATCCAGTATGAGTCAGGATTTTTATTAACATACTTAAACATTGCTTTAATAAGCAAACATATGAAAATAAATTGGTTTGGTGGAGCTGCAACAACAGATGATCAAAAATAGCCTTTAAAAATTTAAAGTATGTTGTAAAATAGTAAGAGATAACAAAAAAGAAAGGATGGAAACATTGATTTAGGTAGGAAAAAATAACCACACTGTAAGAGGATGGGGAACAACTAAATACTAATTCTGCAATAATGAAAGGATCTGTAGAATACAGCAGATCACAAGCTGAGTGAGCATTAAGCCTTTTGAATACTGTTTCATGTGTTTCAAGTATCTGAATATGAAATTTATGTGCACATTGAAACTGTACTTTCTTTGCAGAAGGTGGACTCTGTTTCACCACATATTTCAGTTATTCTTTTCAGATAAGCATATTTTATCTGAGCTAGGCATATGGCTATTTTCTGATTTAATCACTCATGAGAAGGACAAGTATCATGTCAGATACAGAGCAGAGTACAGTTCAGAAAATGTGTGGTTTTCATTCTACTCTACAGCAATGGTAATAACTAAATTGAAGTATTTAATTCATTCTCAGGATGTTTTGCTTCAAGAAGAGGTAGAATAATTTCAGAGAATCTGAGAGAAAGCAGAAAGCTTTCTCAGAAATCCAGAGAAAGCTATGACAAGGGAAAAAAACTTTAAATCTGTGATCTTGAGAAACAGGAGAATGAGAATAGGAGGATATGATAACAATTTTCAAATACTTAAAAGCCACTGCAGAAAAGAAGCAGGTTAATCTGTTCTCTGTGGTACACAGAGCAAATATTCCTAGTTCCAAATCACAGAGCAGGTGATTTAGGCGAGAGATTAGGAGGACTTCGGTGTATGAGTTTAGGAGATGTTGTGGACAAGACAGGTTTATTAAGATTTCTAGTTTTTTGGCATTGTGGAAGTCCATCACTGAATAATTAAGAGTAGGTTACAAAAATGTCTTTTAGGTATGAGAAAATGCTTTGGTATTGGACATAGAGCAGATGTTACTAAGGCTATTCCTGACCTATTTTGCAGTGATTCACAGGGTAAAGTTCCACATCCAACAGCAGCACTGGCATAAGACCTTCCTGGTTTTCAGTACTTGACATTATATAATGTTTTCATTCAGTCTTCATTTCCATACATTAAATTACACTTTCTTTAGTTATCCTTCATAGATTAAGAAGAACACCCTGATATTTCAAGTCACTGTGCATTGCATATCTTTCATTTTGACACTGTGGAGTGAGACTGTGAATTAAATTGAGCAGCTAACAAAATCTTTCGTTGTGGAAGGTCAGATCAGATGTGTGAGTTGTTTTCAGGTGGACAAGTATGGTTCTGCCATGGCTTAACCCCAGCTGGTAACAGAGCACCACACAACTGCTCACTCACCCTTCTCCCTCTCCACGTGTGTGTGTGGCGGGGGGAGAGAACAGTAAAAAAAAAACAAATCATGGATTGAGATTAAAACAGTTTAATAGGATAAGAAAGGAAGATAGAGATAATAACAACAACAGCAATGGAAAGTAAACCAAGCTCATGCCCAGTCTGTTATTGAACAGTGATCCTGCCTTCCAGCTCGCTTCCCCAGTTACATCCGGATCACAGCGTTACCTGTAATGGAATATCCCTCTGGCCAGGCTGAGGCAGCCATCCTGGCTGTGCTCTCCCAGCTTTTTGTGCCACTGGCAGGGCGAGGGAAGTTGAAAGGTCCCTGGCTTAGTGTAGGCACTGCAACTACCCAGCAACAGCTCAAACATCAGTGTGTTATCCACACACATCAGTGTTCCCATGCTGAATCCAAAGCACAGCACTGTACCAGCTACTACAAATAAAATTCTCTCAGCTGAAACCAGAAAAAGTTCTCAGATCCAGTTCACAATAGATCCTGCAAAATAAGTACACAGGTGTCACTTGGGAGGCATCAGAGCAGAGGAAGCAAGCAGTGTAGGTTGTGATAAAAGGCATTAAAATAAGCAGTATCAACATGGATCAGTGGTGTCAGAGTCCCTGTCCTCCTAAGTGTTGTTATTTAACCAGCAGCTGCTCTCTTGCTTCTCCCTGGTGTGATGGGGGAAAGAATCAGAAGGATAAAAGTGAGAAGTGTCATGAGTTGGCATAAAGACAACTCAATAGGTAAAGCAAGAGCCACACACACAAGCAAAGCAATACAATGGATTTCATCCCCCACTTCCCACAGGGAGGCTAGTGTTTGGCCTTCCCCCAGAAAGCAGGGCTCCATCACACCTAAAGGTGAGTTGGGAAGACAAACAGCATCACTCTGAATGTCTACCCCCTTCTTCCTTCTCCCCAGCTCTGTATGCTGAGCATGAGGCTGTATGATATGGGTTATCCCTTGGATCAGTTGTGTCCCCTTTCCAACTCCTTGTGCCACGCCCCAGACAACTCACTGGTGGGGTGGTGGGAGGAGCAGAGAAGGCCTTGGCTCTGCCTGACCACTGCTCAGCAGTGACAAAACCACCTCTGTATTACCAGCTCTGTTTCCAGCACTAATCCCAAGCAGAGTCCCATGATGAAGAAAATTAACTCTATTGCAGACAAAACCAGCACACCAAACCATTAAAAAGATTCCATGTATGCACTTCCATGTACTAGCTATCATGCACCTTTCATTGCTGTTCTGAGAAGGTATAAGTTATTTTTTTATCCTAAGGATGTCACAAACATCATCAGCTTTGAGCCACAACGGGATTGAAATTTCATCTCTAGGACAAACTGGACAATCAGCTGTTAGTATTTTTTGATAGGCTAGACTAGGCTAAAATAGTTCATTTGGAAGGGACCTTCAATGATCACCTAGTCCAACTGCCTGACCACCTCAGCACTGAGCAAAAGTTAAGCATGTGGTTAAGGGTATTGTCCAAATGCCTCACACACCAACAGCCTTGGGGTATCCATCATATCTCTGGGAAGCCTGTTCCAATGTGTGTCCTGCTCTGGGTAAAGAAATGCTTCCTCATGCCTGGTCTGAACCTCCTCTGGTGCAGCTCTGAGCTATTCCTGTGTGTCCTGTCGCTGGATCCTGGGGAGAAAGCCCAGCACCTGCCTCTCTGTCCCCTCCTCAGGAAGCTGCAGAGAGCCATGGGGTCACCCCTCAGCCTCCCTCTGTCCCAGCTGGACCAGCCCAGAGTCCTCAGCCGCTCCCCACAGGTCTTGAGTCCCTTCCAGCCCTCTCACAGGTTTGTTCTCTCATCTGGACACAGTCAAGGACCTTCACGTCCTTCTTGAACGGTGGGGCCCAGCACTGCACCCACCACTCCAGGTGAGGCTGCACCACCACTGCTTACCGTGGGACAATCCCCTCTTCTGGCCAGCTGGTTCTGCTGTGTTTGGTGCCCCCAGGATGGGGTTTGCCCTCTGGGGTGCCAGGGCACAGACCTTGGCTGCTGCCCAGATCCCCTTCTGCAGGGCAGCTCTCCAGCCGCTCCTCTCCCAGTCTACACTTGTGCCAACATTACTCCATCCCAGGTGCAGAATCTGGCATTTGTTCTGGAAAAAAATCATTCCACTGATGATTGCCCAATGTTCCAATCTAGATAGATTTCTCTGTCTTTTTAAAGAAATACACCCCTGCTTCCTAATTGCTTCAGCAGCCATTTACTCCAACCACCTTCCTCTGGATGGGAATAACTGTTTATGTTTGGAAAAAAGTAGAAAGAATACATTTGTATTAGAATATTGTCAGAGGTCATTTTTACTTTCTTAAAACACCAGCCAATAGATGGTCATCTAATGCATATAAACTACCTGCTAGCAGTAGCTCATGCTTAGGGAGGGTGGTGGAAAGAAAAACAACCTATACTTACTGAATATCAGCCATGTTTTTATAGCCAAAATACAATCTTGATCCAGACACTTGAGGTAAAACACTAAAAATTATTCAAAACTTCATGATTATCTACCATTTCAAAGCTACAGCTTTGCAAAGACAATGCAGATACATAACACAGACCAAGTGTGATCAATCACACTGAATTTTCAGTTATCATGAAACTAGGCCTAGTAAAAGAGAACATGGTATATACAGTAAATACAGAAATAGTATCCTTGGAGAGACTGAGTAGATCTGTGTCTTATTCCTTTGCAGCTTGGGCAACATGAGTTGTTACATTGTGATTCACATCTTTTGTTATGGTATATTATTACTGTAATCAAATTACTATTTTGTAATTAAAAATTTAATCCTATTTTTAAACCTTTAAAAATGAAACAGAATTAATCAGAATTAATTTAAAACAAAGGCACTATGTGGAGTCTTCTAAATTATTCTAAATGATTGACTGAAAAACAGTATATTAAATACTCACTTTAGACAGCCTGAGCAGGAAATGGCAAAACAATGAGCAGAATTTATGGGAGAAAATACAACTCTTATCAAAATAATCAACTGACATTCAACGTTCTTGTTAGGAAAAAAAAACTGCATTTTAAAAATGCAAATACAGAAGAAAGGAGAAGGACAGTAAAAAAAAATCTGTATTTCTTGCTACGCTTTTTAGATATCTAGAACAATGTACTTTGATTGAGAGATACTGCAGTCTAGTCTACCAGGATGAAAATGAACTACTAATAAGGATATTTTCCAAGGCTTTATTTCTGTAAGGCGTTTTAAATAGTTGTCTAAAGAAAATTAATTCATATATTTAATCCACAATGAACAAGAGCAGTTCTTTTATATACTTAAAAAGTTGGATTTTCTGTGGATTGTATTTCATTTGCATATTACACTTGTAATGACAGACTTTAAAATTGAAGTAGACTTGTAAATACTTCGCTATGCCTGTGAATGAGGTACACAGATATCTAGACTAAGTATTGGGTGCCATAAGTTAAGATAAACATCTGCAACTCTGGTTGTCTGCATCACAGCAAAAGGCAGGCTTTTTCAAGAGCAGTGGGAAAAAATCATCTTCAGAATTGCTTGTAAATACAGAATCTCTATTGTTAGATGACTTTGAGAACAGGTTAGAGAAATGAGAAATATTTTTTATAAATAACTTTGGTACACTTGATTATATGTTAGAACTGAAAAGTGGTTTAAAGGGACAGCAGATTATCAACTATACTCCCTGCTTAATTGAAAAACCCCATTTCACAAGGGTGTTTTTGCTTTAAAAAGCAACAAGCAAACAGAATTCTCCAGAAGCTTGGTAGCTCCTGATTCCTCCCACCAGGTGATTTGACCTATACCTTAGATCTCCCTTTTCAAAAGCATCTCCTGTACCTTCTATGTACGGGTAAATGAAGAAGGCAACTGATTTCATACATCAGTAATTTCATTTGATCAACTCTCTGCTAATGAGGTTGTGTGCATATGTCAAACACTGCACATCTGTTGTAAAGGGTGCTGAGAACAGAGTGTATTGCTGTCTTTCAGAAATATTGCAAGACTGTGAACATAAGGCTGCAAACCTTATCAAAGGAGGAAACCTACCACAAAACCACATCCATGTCTTTGTTCTTTGTCTCCATTTAATTATTTGTACATATCAGCAAACTAATAATAAGGGTTTTGCTAAGAACCCAATACTTCAATTTTCTACAGCTATAGCTCCTTCTGCAGCGAACAGCTTATCTTTGTAAGAAAGCTTCTGATTGCACAATAATGAAAGATTATGTAAAACTGGAAAAGCAACATAACCTAGCTTAGACAGGCATTGAAGAGTGAAACTTGAGATGTCAAACTATATTTGAAAACATAAGTATGTCCCTACATAACTATAAGTCATTTTCTTCTGCCATTTCAACATCCATAAGATGAAAATCTCTCCTCTTGTCTGTGCAACAGAGCCTTTGAAATGGAGGCCAAGGTATTAGATGTTCAGCTCTGCCATCCAATATTGAAAACCTATAAAAGGAGGTTTACAAAAAGAAATAAGAAATATTCTCAAGGAAATAATCATTACAAAAAAAAAAGTCTTATTTTGTAACAATAAACTACAGTCTTGAAAACCTAAATATTCCATGAAATTATAAGACACTGCTTTGAGCTATTACCATAGAAATTCCGTAATGTTTGTGTGCATATTCCAATCAGGTAGTAAGCACCTAAACTCTCTTCAGATAATTAGATCTGGTCTTATCTTGTTCAACTTACTGTCCCCGAGCACCTGGGAATTCTCTTTCCAGCTGCCATACCCACTGACTGGAATACTGTCAGCTGGATTCTTGCCTAAGCTAGGACATAAGATCCTGAAGCTCATCTAAGTCAAGACAAGGAGTGTGGCCATCTACTTTCCATCATCCTGATGTGTAACTGCTTACCTTTTGCACCAGAAGTTCCTTCAGCATGTAGCTCTGCATGCCCAAACATATTTAGGCTGTTTGTTCTGTAAATTGGTGAACTTTGGTAAATTTTTATCCTGTAAGGAATATGCAGCACCTATATAGCTCAGGCAGCACTGGAAGACAATACAGCATTCTTGCCCCTATTTCCAGAGATAGTTTTACTTTCTGGCCATCTAGTGGTGGTCCCACGTTAAGAACTTCCATCAGAGACCTGGATGATGATGCATCAGCATTAGCAAATTTACAAAAGGTAGTAAATTAGGGGGTGAGGTCAGGCTGAAAGGACAAATGGCAGAGTTTCAGCCCAGAGAATGCTTAAGAAACTCAAGGCATGGGCCAAATGCAGGCTTGTGTAGATCTGCATCTTAGATGGAAAAGGCTCATGCATCAGGACAGGCTGGGAACCAGCTGGCAGGGGACCAGTCCTCCTGAAAAAGATTTGGGGATTTCCAAGGGTTGGCAGGTTGAATATGAGCCAACAATGCACTCTTACTGTAAAACAGGCAAGTGTACATTACTCTCTTCCACGGAGAGGGTAGGTAGCTGCAGCTGTATTGCTGTGTTCCCCAGCACAGATAAATGTTAACGAGCTGGAGCTGAGGGGACACACTTTGTTTAGCCTGAAGAAGAGAACATTAATGAAGGATCTAGTTATATTCTTTAACTACTTAAAAGGCCAGACTCTTCCAAAAAGTGTATGGTTTGAGAAGGCAGTGATCAGAAGTTGCAACAAAGGAAATTTGGATTGCACATGAGGAAAAAGTAGAGTGAAACTGGTTAAACACCTAATGGGGCTGTTGAAACCTCTGTCTTTTCAATTCTCAAAAGTCCTTCTCTTCATTGAGTCATGAGAAATTAGGGACTTAGACTCTTATCATTCCCTTCCTAAGGTCAGAATGAGGATTTTAGATTTTGTTAGAGAAGCCATACCTCAAATGGGTGCTTAAATGCAGCAGAGCATGTTTGGCCTTAAGGGAGTATAGCAATAATTTGATTTGAAGAAATTCCTTTTGCTGCATTTACACTTTATGTTCTGTGCACTCCATTTTCTGTAATTTTGTGATAGTAGTTCCTTACTCCTTTCTAGGAATACTTCCATGAGAAACAGCTTGAATAGACAAAGTTAGCATTATTTTTTCTATTTTCTTCTGAGAGCGATTCATAAATAATCTTAGAAGGCTTTGTATTTTTAATGATTCTGCACAGAATTTTTAAAGTATTTATGGAGGGTATTTTCAACTATGTAGTTCTATTGAAAAAGCCATTTATTGTTATGTACAAAGAACAAGGCATGTACATTCAATAAAAATTCTTATTTTAGATTAAAGAACACAATAAAATATAAAAAACAGCTGCTGTCCCTGCAGATAGGCAGTCTTGGTGGGATATTAATGCTCAACTACCAAGAAAACAAACATAATTCATATCCAAGTTCTACTTGTCAGAGTGCTTTGAGTGTACATTATATTGTTTATTTGCCATGTGTTTTATTTTTTATAATGCTTTCCATGGAAGTTTTTCTTATTATTGTGCTGTGTCCCACAAGTGGATTAAGCAAATTATGTGAAGTTACTGGTTTTCCAGTTTCCAGGATCTGTCTTTTCAGGTTGTATCTTTGTACAGTTCCATGGGTTCCTTCTTTTCAGTCAGTGGTTTGTAAGAAATTGTCACAGCCATTTTTACTGCTAATTTTGAACTGTCTGCCCATCTCTGTAGGATTTGGGTTCTCATATTAATATGCAGGGGAAAAAAAGCAAAACAAAATAGATGTAACCCACTAATAAGATATCCTTCCAGTTTTGATCTACCACAATAGAACAGCATCCATTAAAACATAAATTAGACACTGTAACTAATTTTTTGTTGTTAACAAACTATCAAATTCAAAACCTGATTGAATCCTAGAAAGAAAAGTTAGTAATTACCAAGGAGAGAGACAAGTATCATTAGTGTGGACAGGTTTCTTGCAATTATGTTCATCACTCACAGTGGATAAAGGCGGGGGGAGGGGAGAAGGAGGAAACAAACCCCAAAACAACAAAGAAAAGGATAGCTAAGGAAAGATTAATTCTTCATAATTATGTCAGTATTAAACTGTATAACTGGATCAGTCAGAATGCTTTTATTATGCTGATGGTGCTTATATGATTTCTTCTAATTAAAAAGTATGGTTCTGGTCAAAAGGTGAATCAGTCCCTTTGTATAATCCAGAACAGCAATTTTTTGGGGGCTTGAAAATAATTAAGTGGAAAAATTGATATCCTCGATATAAGGGAACTATTTACAAATTTCTTATTTGGGATCTGGCTATTTCTTTCACTGGTTTCCAAAGGATCACATAGTTAGTGGTTGCAGATACTTCTTCCTTCGGGTTCACTGCATTAGAGAATGTCCACATATGGGAGGAAAAGACACATCATATATCTGGTTGTTGTAATTTCTTCTTTTAAACTTTAAGTAGTGTCAGAAGAACAATCAGACTGGGTCAGATGAAAGGTCCATCTGGTTCACTATCTCTTCTTCAACCACGACCAATAAATGTTACATGGGTAAGAGAATCCTTTCAAGCAAGCATGCATTTCTGGTTTATAAAGTAGCACATTAATCATTCAAGCTAACACAAAACAAAAAAAAAAGGACAGGGATCTCCTGGAGAGAGTCCAGAGAAGGGCTACGAAGATGATTAAGGGCCTGGAGCATCTCCCCTGTGAGGACAGGCTGAGAAAATTGGGACTGTTCAGTCTTGAGAAGAGAAGACTAAGAGGGGACCTAATTAATGTCTATAATTATCTTAAGCATGGGATGCAGGGGGAATTGGCCAGCCCCTTTTCAGTGGTCTGTGGAGACAGGACAAGGGGCAATGGCTGCAAGTTGGAGCACAGGAAGTTCCACACCAACATGAGGAAGAACTTTTACACAGTGAGGGTGACAGAGCCTGGGACAGGCTGCCCAGGGAGGTGGTGGAGTCTCCTTCTCTGGAGAGATTCAAGACCCCTCTGGATGCCTCCCTGTGCAATATGAGCTCAGGAGCTGCTTTGGCAGGGGGTTGGACCTGATGATCTCTCAAGGTCCCTTCCAACCCCTACAATTCTATGATTCTATGAAAACACAGCAGCTTTCTTCTTAAGGTAAAGAATACTCAATAGGCAATAAAATACTGCTTACCTACAACATCTGAGTATTTAGACGTTAGAACAGCAGTGTGATTCTTAATGATCATGTAGCATGATTTTGATTAGCAATATATTTTTTGTTAGCATTATTTTTTATTTCATCATGGATTTAATACATTCTTAAGGGAGAGTTTTCTTCTAATATAGATATATCTTAGCATATGTTATATTAAATGATATATATGATATGACTTTTTCCAGTTTGTTACACAGCACAGTTGCCAGAACCAGAAGGTAGAGGAGAGACCTGAGATTGTTCTGGAGCAAGGAACGCTAAAGATTCAAGCACACTTCCAAAAAGGTCTCTGAGTATCCATTCTACTGCAGTCAGGGTTGAATATAAACATCACTCAGGAGGCACTGCTCTTGGTCATAGGTCTTACACTAGTGGCCATCTGTAGAATGGCATGGACAAGTACTTTAGGGCAAATCCATAATCAAGCATTGCGTTTATTGTCTTTTAAAAAGCTGTATGGATATGACAAATTCTTAGAAAAATTTTAGAGACCGAGTTTAAGAGAGATTGTAAATAACCAGGAGACGAGTCCTTTGGAAGCCTGTTTTTATTACCACCTCTTTTTCCATTCATTTTTCCAAACAACATGAGATTCTGTTGGACATACTGTGTTAATTAGATGTAGCTTTGTGGAAATTCATTCTGGTTTAGAAATGTAAGTAGGCTTTTTGGAACACTAAAAATATCCAATAAGAAATTACTCATTATAGGCGAGGGTAACTTTAGCTATATCTCAAAGAGATTAGTTAACCTCTGACAGGGTTGGCTGGTCTGTCACTAACAGTACAGAGAGAGTATGTTTCTGCATAAATGCTACTTTTGTGTTCATGGCAGCATAGTTTAATAGATAGTTCTTACCCCAGTACTTATATATGTGCATCTCTCATCAACAAGGATTCTGTGATTCAGAACTATTTTTATCATTTGAACACCAAAAAATTCAGTCAGGATGAATTTCATCTTTATTTCATGAATGATCCCATGAGAAGAAAACCTATTTGTAGACAATTGATATGTTTTTCCTTTGCTCTGCATGGCTAAATTGGAGGGAAAGAGAGAGGTTTTGACACAGAAATGTAAGAAATAATGAACTGGAATAAAGATGTGGTCTCCCTTTCTTCCATCATGTTCCAGTTCTGCTTTAATAATAACCATGATTAAACTGTATGCCAACTGTGAGAGAATGAGATACTCAGGGAAGGCATCCCTGAAAGCTATGGGTTTGCTTCAAATTCACAATTAAAATAGACACAGACATTTCACAAATCTCTTTAGGAAGTAGTCAAGTGATCAAGTGTGGCTTAATGTTGGAGGAAACTGCCATGTTGTACAATGATTCCATCCAAGAAAAAAGTAATTATTGTATCAACAGATAAACTCAGGTGAACATGCTGGACTTGTACAGCATTTACAGGCATTTATAAGGCAAGTGGTAAAAGGCTGCATTAGATAATGTTGTGCTTAGTATTCAGATGGTAACAGAAATATATCGAAGTATTTTTTCTGATATTAGACATAATGTTGTATGGATGATTCCTGAAGAACAGCTCTCAGTGATGACAGGCATATTCCTTACATTTTTATGACGTAAGGGTAAAATGTTCTTATCACTTCAAAACAAAAATAAACATACAAAAGCAGCTTCTGCAAAACTAGAATAACTGGTGAATTCATGTTTTCATTCATTCAGGCCTTGTAGGATTTTCAGTATTATTCAGCATGGTTAGAGCTAGTTAAGTCTTCACATTGTACCTCACTTAGTAGGCACCCAGTTGTCTCTACTGTATCAGATGAGGAATTGCACTGGCTGCAGCCATGAACAAGTGTGGTAGATGGAGTACTTCATCGCTAGTTAAGGACAACATTCACACAAGATAAGAAGTGACCTCACTTCTGGCAGGAGTCCTGCCTGCCACAGCCATGGGGCTGTCTCACCCCAGGAAAGTGAGCTCAGGACCAGGCAGTCCTCCCTTCTTTTCCCCACAACAGCTCCCGCTGAGCTGCCATCAGCCACACCAGCACAGTCTCCGGGCTCCCCATGACTGCCTGGCTCCCAATGCCACACCTGGTCCCTGCACACAGAGATCACACCCAGTAAGACCCCACTGTGTGACCATCCACCACATGTTAGTGCAAAGATCATCGGCGTGTCTGAGGGTAAAAAGTGATTGGGGATTTCTGTGGCAAGTGGTGATCTCACATATCCCAGAACAGGAGCGCAAGAATAAGGTGCCCAGAGTGCAGATGAATGCAGAGGTCTGGGGAATGGATACAGCAGCACAAGGCCCTGGCTGTCATGGTGATGGTGATTTTGTTTGGAGAGATGCAAAGGATATGTGGAAAAGACCCACAATTGTAAAGGCTGGAAATGTGGTATGTATTGCAAACAAATCTCCAATATAAATAAGCATCAGTGATTTTGTCCATGATCAAGAGTGGAGAAACAAGGAAGGGCTTTATTTCTGATGATAGGGAGTGGATGCACAATGTTCTGGATTGCTCTCACTTGGGGTCCTTTTGGGTAAATGAGAAGGTATTGCTTCAGCTGTCAGCCTGTCCTAGGCCATTTTCAGCAAGCATGGGCTGTAGTTCTGCCCAAATAGTAGTCACTATGAGCTAAGGACATCCCAGTCCTAGGGTCCTTGCTGCCTACTCATGGGGTCAACCTGCAGTGTGACAAGAAAAGAGGCGGGACTTTTGAGGCACATGACTGATGTGAGAGTGAGCGGCCATGGAACCAGTCACTGTCCTGGAAGTACATTTGGTCCAAAGAGACTCACACCACAGTGATTTTGCTGCTGCTTCAGCTGAGGAGGTTGTGTAAAGAAAGAAGGCAGTGAAAGAAGAGCATGTTCTCTGAATTCTCATGTCATTCCTATTTTATTTCTTATAACCTTTCTTCTAAGTTTAAAACAAGAGGCTTGCCCTGTTTGTTTTTTTACTTCTTTTTTGTTTGTTTGTTTGTTTGGGGTTTTTTGGTTGGTTTTTTTGGGTGGAGGGTAGTGGTGATTGTGGAGGAAAGGCAGAAACAAACAGCCACAACCCCAACACAAACTGTTAGTCTCCAAGGAAGGCTGGAGGTTTTTGTAGATAAAGCCTGTGGGAAATGCAAAGACAGGCTGCAGTTTCCTGTCATATGCCCTTTGAGTCTCACTGCCTCACATGCTCCTTCAGAATTTTTCTCAGCTGTAAAGTCCTTTCTTAAAACCCTACTGCTTCCTTTGGTGGGTTCCTCCAACTTGTACCTCTTTCCTGCTTTCCTCCCAGTCCTACATGCTTGCAGTCGTGACACTGCTTTTTCTGAGGGCTGTGAAATTCTGTTCTGACTCAATGCCAGAAGTCGGATGGAGCTTCAATGCAGAATGACTTCACTGAGGGTGAGGTTGTACCAGTACAAAAATCATTACATTGAAAATAAAGTTAAGTCCTTGCTCTCTCAATTTTCTAAACCTTCCTTTCAATTAATGATCTGTTAATGCCTGTAAGGACTGGTATTTGGAGTTTAATAGTTTATTTTAACATTTTCTAAATCTACAAACTTTTCTAAATAAATCAATCTCTGGAAATTAAATTATTATGCTTCTAGACCAGCCATAGAATAATCCTTCTTTGCAGACTATAGGAGCGGCTTACAATGCTGACCTAAACCAGATTTCTAAAGTGGATGCACCAGTTACATGACATGGGATTATTCAGGTTAATAATACCTTTCAGAGGCTGGCCAAGCTCTATTCTAGAAGTAGCTATGCTTTTTTCTTTTTTTTTTTTTTTAACCTGTTGAAAGTCTGCTCCAATTTTAGGTTTACTGCCTGACTTTCTGTTCTGTTTCTACCTGTTGTTTTTCCTCCAGCATTGTTCTTTAGCTTAAACAGCTACTGGACTTTTCCAGTGCTTACTCTCTTTTGTATTTATAGACATACATTATCTTTACAGGGACGTGTAAGTACCTGTTCCCTCTTCTGCCTCAACATTTACATTGCCACATTAAACCAGCCCAGTTCTGTCAGTCACTGTTTAACAAACAGGCTGTAGGGCTTTTACCTCTTCTTGGTGACCCTTTTTTTTGCCTGTCCTAATATGAAAGAATTTTTCTTGAATGTGGGTGACCTGTGTTCTGTGCATATGGGATCTTCCTACTACCTTAAAATATTGTCCTTAATCCTGTGCCTACGATCACAGTTGCCTTTCCTTGGCAGTATTCCACCAGAGGCTGAGTATGCTTGTACAGACTTGCCTGACTGGCTTGAATATTGCTAGTAGCATAGCCACAGGCACACAGTACTCATTAAAACCTGAAAAAACTGACTCAAAATCCTGGGGAAATATTTAAGAACTATCTCACACTGCACTGCCTGCTGCCACAGTTACCACGGCTGCATTACGTCAGCTGGCTGCAAACTGGATAGCACAGGTATAAATGTCTGAAGTTGTCCTTGTTGCAGACCTCAGTGATAGTTTTTAACTCTCACCCATCATCTCGTCTTTCACTAAACCATCAGAGATTAAGTTTTTGGTTTTGCCATCAACCAGATTCCAGACTGGTTTGGATAGGGGGAAAAACAACAGGCGTACCTTAATACTGCATGCTTCTCTCGCAGAAATTAAGATAGTGATGGTGTGGACAGTACTTCTTGATTAACTTCCATTCTGAAAATCTCCTCCTTAGTCAGGATCTAACCTTTCTCATCTCCTGCTCCCTGTGTTTAGCAGAGGCAAGCGGATGCAGAAAGAAAACCACCAGCCACAGCCTGCTACATTATTTTTTTCCCCCTTGACTGGTAAAACGCCTGTTAGGCTCTACCTTCTGGTCCTTTTCTCATTTGTGAGGTGAGAGCACCTTTTCAAGCACAGGTTCCCTATTTACCAGGAGCAGTTTCATCCCTTTCGACACAGAGAGTGAGTGGTGGAATTTGCTCAGAGCTGGCTGAACGCTGTGAGCATGTGATCAATTTTAGGGCATAGTTTTATGATACAATCAACTGAGTCTTTACTGCCAGCTATGCGTTCCGTTCCCCTATCGCCAGCGTTTGACCTCAGAGGCAGCCTGTTTAGAAATTTACAATAGGAGGGGGAAAAGGAGGAATTGTCTTCCACCAGTTTAGCTCCTTAAACCATTTTAACATGGAGTCAAAGGGGTAGTAACAGCGGCACATGATGGGTGGAAGAGAGCATTGCAGGTGGAGGTGCAGAATGAAACTGCTCCACTCAGCAGCAGCTGGCACTTAGCGTAGCCCAAACCATACTGAAGAAACACACCTGAAGTTTTATAATCTCTCTGTGGATAGATTAAAAGGTACGTATACCTTACTTGAAAATGTTTGCCTGCCTTGCCAAGAAACTGTTCATATGATTACTGATTGTTTGAAATGGTCTGCAGAATGTCTGCTTGGTCACAAGATGTGAGCAGTTCTGACCTTGATTGGAGAGACTTTACTCAAATAACAACTTAACATCCAAGCCACAGAAACCCGGTTTTGTTAGGAAAAAGAGTGTTATTGCTGAGTCTTCTTGATTAAAAGAATTTTCACTACACATGCATGCATTTTATTTGTTTTTCAGTCCACTGGCATGGATTCAGAAAGGATAAAAATGTGATTTAATGAGAGCATTAATAAGAATATGTAAAAATGTTTTCAGTTAAGTAGAGAATGATGACTTGTGAATAATTGAGTATGTCCGTAAAATTCAAAGCCCTATTGCATAATCTGAGATCTTTTCCAATCTCAGGAGAAAGCCAATAAAATTTTAAAAAAAAAAGCCCAACTTTTATTTTCCATCTCTTGAGTCAGCTTTTTGATGTAAAACCAGCACATTTCATTCTGTTGTAAAAATATTTTTCCCTTCTACTATTCTATAGTGTAAAATGTGGGCTACTGGTGCACAGGGGGTATTATGGATGCAGTGTATGTTGAAGGGGTATTAGTTTTCCTCTAAAAATGAAAATCATAGAAGAAGCATTTAATGGGAGCCACAACAACCTGTGGTGTGTGTAGTTGATGCTTAAAAATAATCCTTTTCTGCTGATGCATTCCTGTGCTCCGGAGTACACCTCTCACCTTTAAAGCTGTCACACTCCAAACATTGCTTGCACTGAAGAGAATCACTGTTTTGCCTGGAGCAAAGAACATAAGTGTTGCAAAACAGACTCCTCCTCTAATGGGGAGAGCATGTACAAGTACACAGAGTTGTATTTCTCCTAGAGCTGCCAGGCAGAGTATTTTGCAGTCAGAGCTGTAAAACTTGCAGGGTTTTTCTTTGTCTTACTACTTTCGGGTCTTTTTTTCCCCTCTTTCTTTCTGGATTTGTTTTGTGGTTTGGGGTTTTTTTTGTATATGTGAAACTCTTTCAAATGCTGGATTTTCACGTCGTTATTCAGGAAGCACTTATGAATTGACATGGGTCAACATACTTTTCGTTACCAAGCAAAAGTAAGTACTGCAGTTAAACCTGTTCCTACTGTATGTTTACCTGACTGTAAACGGCTCTGTGTGGTTGTGTAAAGGACAGAGTAGACTGTAGTTCTATCAGCAGAAATAAAACACCAAAAAAAGTTAAAATCAGTTCAAGTTAATCTGTTATGCTAAATATTGTCTGGCTCACATTCTGAAAACACAACCCAAATGTATTTACTTGTCAGTCAGTGGTCTCTCTTTTAAAATAATGAAATAAGCCAGACACAGAGATGCCACTCCTTCTATATGTTTCTTTAAAACGACAGGGTTGTGTTTATTTTTTTGAAAGGATTTTTAATACATTTAGTAATACTAATCTCTTTATATTGCTGCTTTGTATCATTTATGTTCACTAAATATACCTTATTTATGTCATTCATTAATGAAAATATTCTGGTTGAGGAAATAAACCTCCTGGAGCTGCTATAACTGCCATCGTAGCTCCCACTATCTCCTGTTCCCTAGCTGTTATTTTATCCTTCCTGTGTTACCCTCTCCTACATTTGCATATACATTCACTAGTTACCAGATCCTGTTGTGTGCTATTATCTCCACAATTCTTCGGTGCTGTTACAGACTGGCAGTTGAAGGCTGAAGGGAAACACAGATCTCAGAGAGAAGGGAAAGAAAAGCTGGTAACTGAACTGGCGAGGAGTAAAGAAAACGGTGTGGTTTGATCCCGAGAGTGTCTTGTTAGCCAGTTTTCCCTGCATTCTGTTTAAACACTGTACCATGATCATCTGTAATATTTTTACTGTTCCAACAGTAATTTGCAAATTCATTAATAGTCTGGGAATGAACACAGTTTCCTTTGCTGTGAGTACCCTCTAGAGAGCGCAGCAGCCTGCAAGACAGCGTATGGATTCTCTGTCTGCATTTCCAGCATAAGCTTTCTGCTGCAGAAATGCTGTGTTGCAGCTATCAGTCTTTTCTTCTTTTAAGAGTTGGCTTGCTATTACAGAGCTGAACTGGGCACTCCCTTCCCCAAGGCAGGCAGATGGATTGCCCGGGCAGTGAACAGGCTTAAGCAACAAGTAATGCTTGAACGTCAGCGCAGTGAACACAGCCATTTACCATACGCACTCTTCATGGCACTGACAGTCTGTAGACGGTCTGTGGCATGAGTGCACATCAGTTGATGAAGTACAGCCTAGTTAAAGTCTGACACAAGGACTATCACAGACCCTCATTTGGCATGGAGTTGGCAGTAGTGTAAAGGCAGTGAGGAGTAAAAACTGGTGGGTAATCACGGCGTTTTTTGAGCTGTTCAAATTGAAATGGAAATCTGCTGGAATAGATTTTCTTGCGAAAGATGCAACGGTTTGAGAGGACAATGTTCTGTGGACTGAGCAGAGAAATAGTGCAGGTCTCAGAATTTTCATCTTTATTTTTAAGAAAGACTTTATATATTTTCAGGCTATTCCCATTGCATTGCCATCTTTTTTTGTTGCCTGGCTAAAGTTCCTTTTTACGCATGAGTTTTCATGAGTCTAGCTGAACTAACACTCGTAGCAAATGAAGCTCCGCCATCAGAAGCAGGGTACTTGGGAACAAAGGTGGCTTTTGAAAGCTCTGGCCTTCATTTAGAGATTATGGAAGTTTGACTTTTACACATTTCTTAGTGCAGTGAAGCAAATGGAGTTCAGCCACTTCCTTCAGCTGCATCAGGATTTCATTCCAAACTTACACTCTCCCAGGCTTGTATTAGTCACTGGGAGAAAACATAGGTTAGTTACAGACCCATAAAGCGATAGAAATACTTCATTCCTACTGTCTCTTGTTTTTGCCGTGCTCGAAGCTAATACTCTGTTACTTCCAGACACTCAAATTTACAAACTTTAGGCTGTTTTCTATATATTCATGTGCCTGTGTGTACATACATGTGTATGCCTACATTTCTGTACTTACGGTAGGATTTTGTTAGGGTTTTGTCTCAAACTCTTGCTACCCATCTTTCAAAGATCTACTCCACCCTAAAAACTTTAGTTTTCAGTGGCTTCAGCTTTAGCACTGCTTTCAGTTCCCATTTATTCCTTTACAGCTGCCTTATAGAGAGGTGGTAGGACTTCACAAGGTAGGATCAAAGGGCAACTCAGCCTGTACCGTAGGTTCCTGTTGGACTAATTGATTGGTCTAATTTAATGCTCTAATAATTTTTCTCACAGAAATTTTCTCATTGACCTGACTGGTCCCCTATATATTTTTGTTTTTGGGGAGGGGGGATGCCATTATTCCCAGGATTGGTTTCTGTTCTTGTTTAGCTCTGATTGCTATCCCGCTTCCCCACAGCCTGGGAGTTTAAAATCTCCTGTCACGTGTGTCTGCACTTATTCCTGCTGCATGGGCAGCTGGGCTAAATTTGGTTCAAGACTGATCTTAACCCTTTTAAAGAACCTGCTCATGTTATTTTAATATTTCATTGGTTGGTCAGCTGTAGCTGCACCTATTCTGCAAGCCTCCCCGCACCCCATGTTATCATTGTGCAGTAATTTAATTACATATTATTAAATCAAGGATTTTATTATTTTTTTAAATGAGATAAATGAAAGAAGGAAAGTTTCTCACTTAATTTTCCTTCCTCATTCTGTTGTGGTTTAACCACAGTGGGTAAGTAAGCATCATGCAGCTGCTTGCTCATAGTTTCTCCCTCCCCAGGAGGACTGGGGGAGATTGAAGGGAGAGGGGAAATACAGGTTGAGATAAAGACAGTTTAATGGGGTATCAAAGGAAGATGATGATCACGATGATGTTAATTTTATATATGTGTGTGTGTGTTCTGAAAACAAGTGATGCAGAAAGGCAGTTGCTTACCACCTGCAGAAGAAAATTCCCAATGCCCAGTCTGTTTCCAAGCAGTGATCCCACCTCCCAGCTCACTTTCCCAGGGAGTACAGCATTACATGGTGTGGAATATCCCTCTGGCCAGGATGGGTCAGCTGTCCTGACTGTTCTCCCAGCTTCTTGTGGCCCTGGCCGAGTGTGGGAAACTTTAAAAGTCCTTAGTGTAGACTACCCAGTAACAACTAAAGCATCAGTGTATCGTCAACAGTGTTCTCATTCTAAGTCCAAAATGCAGCACTGTAACTGGTACTAGAAGGAAGACTCTGACCCAGCCAAAGCCAGGACATCTTCCTAGCTCTTTTTTATTTCCTGGCCTTAATGAAGAGGTCATGACCTCACTTGGAGTGAATAGTATCTCATAGTTCTGTGGATACCAGTTGGTAATTGTTCTACTTAACATGACCTTTAATACTTGTAAAAACTTACTTGCAAAGAAACTTTCATCCCCAGTGGACTGTTTCTACAATCAGTTTTTAGCCCTAAAATTTTATAACTTCCAGTAGAGCTACAGGTAATTCTGTTGGTAAAGTATCTTTGCAGACAGTGTATTTGGGCTTTTATATGACTGATTTTTCAGTTCATTGGCAAAACTGAACACTTTTTAAGGGAATTAAAATTATCAGGTTTTCTTAATTGTGTTTTGGCAAAGTGAAAAGAAAAAAACTTCAGGCTAAACAAAACATTCAGGTAATGGTGTCATATCTGAAAAACCCCTTTCATTTTAAAGTTTTATTTTTAGAAATAAAGTGACTTACGAAACTGTCATATTAAAAATGCAAAAGTTTTCTTCATAAAAATCTGTGATGACTAATTTCAGTGTGTCTGAATATTGTTTAGGCTTTCTCTTCTGAAACACTTTCTTGAAATTGATGCAGCTTATTTAAATATTTTAACTCACTTTAACTTGTGTTTCTGGATAAAAGATCTAACCAAAAATTTCACTCCCTGGCCAATTAAATCTCTTCTTTTCCATCTCTAAGATTTACCATCAATTATGGTATGGTCTGGAGTTCAAACTTTATTCTAAGATTCTAGTGACTGCTTTTCTAATTGCTGCTTGTTTGATACTAGTAAGAAGAAATACCTTCATCACACACAAGTACAAGGGCTTTGTGAGACTTGCATCTGTTGTATCCCCCATCAAAATCTTTCTCCTGCTTTCCCAGGTGTGAGTATTGATAAACACCAAACCAATCTAGTCATTTCATCTTACTTGTGACATTGCATCCTATTTATTTTAGGAATTATAACTGTTACTGTCCTTCGGAGTTCAGACAGATTGGATGGCATTTTTCTGCAGCTTATCAACAGTAGTTTTCATAAGGAATAATTTAATTCATAGTGTACAGCAAGTAACTTCATATTTGCAGAAGAAGCCTACGCTTCTGTGCTGATAGTGATATTTCCTCTGTGTGCCATATTCTTTTAGAATATTCTCTTGCGGTAAAGAAAGGTTTGTATTTTGAGTTAGAGAATAGCTGGTGACCTTACAAAGGTTTTGTTTAGTCTCTATTTTAAAATAACTACATAGGACGTTTCAGTTGAAAGTACAGAAGAGTTTCAATCAGAATTATTAAAATGAAAGTTCTCTGCTGTTCAGAATTGTACTTAAGTGAGACCCACCACCTTCATATGTAGGTTAAATTATCATTATGATCTCTTTAGCTTTACAGTTAATGATGTCTGAAAAGATTGCATTCAACACATTTGTTGCTTCTGTTATATCATTCCTCGTCTTGAGGAATTTTCTGATCTTCTGATTTCCAACCCCTTGACAACCTGAGGTAACCAGAAATCTTTAGCATAGCAAATCGCTTAGCACATTCATTGTTCCCTCAGGGAGAAGTCGTTCCATTTTAAGAGTACTTTCAAATTGTCACATTTCAACATGAGTTGAACATGTGATGTGTAACATTCACTGTGAGAAAGCATGTACTTGTTCATAAAAACAGTCAATAAACTTTGCACTGATAAATTCTGAGAACTTTCAGACCTCTGACTAGAGCAAGAACAATCAGGAACTATCATGATATAAAAAAGGAATTTTTATAATTTAGGACAGGATGATTAATTTGATGAATAGCACATTTTGGATGCTTCCATATAGTGTGACCCTTCTTCCTTATAGGAAACAAGAGATGGCCTTTGGAAAAGCAAAAATGACTTGTAGCCAAATCTACATCTGCTCACAGCTCAATCCAAAAATTGGATTCCTGCTGTTGCTGCTTCTTCACCCCTCAACATTAGCTGGAAAATCATGAGAGTTCAAGCAAGTGAATCTGAAGAGACTAGGCTTTTCCTTTAAAAGATTAAATTTACCTAATTATGATGCAAAGAGAAAATAAAGAATACACTTCAGTTATGATAGGGCAAAGTCATGTGCTATGGTGACATTGAAAGGTAAACAGATTGTGATTGAATACAGAAGCAAAAATATCCAAAACTACAAAAAATAAACCACCATACTTTAAGTTAAGAGTAAAGATTAATTTAAAAAAAACACTAATAGATGTGTTAAGATAATACTAATATGTAAATCCTGTCTCTAATGATTATTATATACTCTTTCCTAGATTGTTTTTTGTCACATATCTCGCTTCATTCCTTGTTTGAGTGCACGAATCACATAAAATCATATCTCTGTTGTGGTTCAGAAAGATGAAGAGAGGATGAAGCAAGACTACAACCGAGAGAAATGTTATTAGTATCAGATAAAGATGAACTTTGATAGAAGATGGTGCTGGCCCCACTCCCCTGACTTCTGCTGGGGGACCTGCCCCTCAAAAGTCTGATGACCGCTGTCATCAGAAGTCCTTCTCCCTCTTCTAGCCATATCACCCACTCAGCCCAGAAGTCTATCAGATCCCTCAGGCCCAGGAAGTCCTCACATGGTCATGGTCATACACCGTGTGATCTCAGAACCCCTGTAACTGCTAACTGTTAATGGCCTTTTCCAGAACTATGTAAAAAGCCCTCATATATACCTATATATACACACACACACAACACATACATATGTGTCTGTGTGCATGTGTTCATGAAGATACACAATAGTACACAAAGTGTGCATATACATGTTCATATGCAGTCACACTTGTTTATAAATATATAAGGACTATATTTATAAAGTGTGTCTATACAAATTTAATAAAACATAATTAAATTGAGTAAAAATTGAATGTTAATAGAAAATTAAATTAAAGTTCAGTTGAAGGTATGGGAATGTGTTAGAGAGGAGGGGAGCCATGAAATAAATTGAATGTGTGTTGGGCAGAGGCCTAACTGAGCTAACTAAAAGGCTGCTGCCCAGTTCCAGCTCATCCAAAGAACAGGCCAGACCTGTCAATCTGACCAAGAGGCCCCCTTCACCTACCTTCAAGACCATCAGATCACCATACAGTATTACTCAGGCAGTCCTTTGATATAGTCCTATGCTAGAAG
Source organism: Hypotaenidia okinawae (assembly GCA_027925045.1). NCBI lineage: Eukaryota > Metazoa > Chordata > Aves > Gruiformes > Rallidae > Hypotaenidia > Hypotaenidia okinawae. The sequence goes on along the minus strand of BSDF01000005.1, from coordinate 16,330,326 downwards.
ACACAGATAACACTGCTTACTAAAATAGGAAGCCAGAACAAAACCCCGGCTTGACAGAAACATGTGTAAGGAAGGACAACTACACAGCAAAGGGCTTTGCTAAAAAGACCGTGTGCATTGGAAAGGAGGCAGTTGGACTGGGATTTTGGAAGCAGAAGTTTTCTGTAGAGAGTGGGAGACAGTTTTTGCCGACATCTCAGTGTGTTAACAGCTACCGATTATACCATAAGAGTGATCATGCTCTATGTGTTCCCTTATCCTTATGGTGACATGGATTATATAGTATTTTTTAAAAAATACAATACAATCCTGGATGATTACATAGAAGACAAGCTATTCAGTGAACTGTTTTTATGCCTGCTTAGGACCACAGAATTAAAAAAAAAAGACGACAATGCTTAAGAAAAAGAACAACAGCTTTGAAAGAAAAGAAACAGTGGCAATGAGAAACAGGGCACCACCACCTCAATGATCAACTAATAAACAAAGTTTCATTGGACATGATTTAAACTGATTGTCTGATATTTGTGTATGTGCATGTAGTAGCAACATGTTACTAACTGCTGCATCTGTTAAAAGATACTTACTCTGCTCTTGGGAAAGTGGGAAGCTTTGGGGGTGTAAATCCCCTTTTTGAAACATCCAGGAGTACTGTTGATATGAACAGTACAGGTGGACACATGGCTCGTAAACCGAGACACTTGGAACATAAATATGGCAATGAGAAAGCACTTTAGAAGTAATAGGTATTTGCAGCATATTCTAAGCACAATAACAGTGTTAAGTTTATTTTAATAGTGATAAACTTAATATTCAAATCTGCCTGGACTGTGTATCTGAAAGACAGAATGGGTTCTGAAATAGCTGAGGCTTTTAAAACCATTTTTGCTGCCTCAGTAATTACAGACCAAGCAGGGAATGGATGTTTTTTAACCAGCCTTTAGACGAAGTAGAATAATTTTCACTTTGTTACTAATAATGAAGCAAAGGTCCCTGTCACAGATTGCTTTAACAGGATGCTAGACACCAAGATGTGGGGATGTTTCATAGCACACAGTTACCCTTTGTTATTCAAGTGTTACTGGAGTTTATTACAAAGAGCTATAACACAGCTTCCATAGTGTTTAGCATCAGACCTGTGGATGTGAAGCCTCCAAGCTCTGTGAGGATCTGAAGAACCATATCTAGGAACTGGTGTAAAATTAGAGTAAATATGACCCCACTTAGAAAGGAGGAGTATGTGAGGATGTCTAGAACAAAAGATTTAATAATGGTTACAAGTGGATGTTCACGGATAGTAGTTGGAACTGAGAGGAAGGGTGAGATACCCATGTACTTCTTAATGGACTATAGTCACCAAGCTTTCTAGGGAATGTTTTATTCCTATGAAACTTTAAAAAGTGAACACTGTTCAGGACAGCATCTGCAAAATTGAAAAGTTTCTAACAGTAAAAAAGCAAGGAGAGGAGCAAGAAACAGCAGTTTGTAAAGTGGTGTTGCTGGTCCTAGAAACTTAACAGCTGGATAAAAGCTCTCAAGTCCATGATATTTAGCAGTTGGAGCCAGAGTGGGAGAAAAGAGGGTTGGTAAACCGCAGTTTTTACATCATGCTCCCCAACAATGCTTGCACCAGAATTTCCCCACAAAACACCAGTTTGAACTTTTCCAAACTGCTATTCAAAGCCCCTGGGAGCTGCCAGGCCAGTGGGAGATGGGGTTTGCAGAAATACAATACCCTGACAGCTGGAATAATATTAATAGTGCTGCTGGGTAAGACATGGCATTATTCTTTGCAGCAAGTCCATTATCCATACATATGCATGTTACTGGAATGCATAAACACTGATCAGCTCTAACAACAGAGCTTTAACTGTTGACCAGCCATAGGCCCAGTCTTCAATCCTGCAAGTAGAAAAACAAAGCTTAAAACAGATGAATTTTTTTTACTGCTGGGAAACAAGCGATTTTTTTTGAAGCTTCTTCTCCAGTTTCCAGTGACAGTTTCCCTTTTCAGCTGACATGCCTGGAAGGTTTATCTCTATCTAGTTCTACACAAAACCTTATTGAGCACCAGCTGGTTGGAGATTTATTGGTCCCATTATCTTGCTTGTGTTCTGGCAAATAATAGCCAGTGAGATCAGCACAGCAATACAGTGCAAGCTGCATTATGTGCCAGTGAAGACACCTCATATTCATAGGATATATTGAAAAATACAAATTAAAATAAACACATGTTATTTAACAGTGGAAAGGAGGTTGTGGAGTTGCATGTGCCACCCTGGAATGTTATGATATTTAAGAAAGATCACCATCATGTAGTAAAGAAAAACTAGCAAAGGGAATAGTAAAAGAATTAAATGGACTCCTCCTTGTACGTGAATTATTAAAGAGCCCAAGTGGAGTAGAAGCTATATTTTACAGCTTCTTTTCAAAAGCTGTATCCTTTTTCTAAAAGAGTTTGGAAATTATTAAGCCACATATTAAAAGTGTGGCTGAAAACGTGGTCAAAGTTGTGATCAGATGTGTCTCCCAGGCTGTTGTGGCCAAGTTGCAAACACTGGCAAAACAGGAGGTCTCATGGGTTGTTGAAAGACACAACATAGCCCTGAAGGGACAGCCTTTCTCAAACACTTGAAAGGAAAAGGATGGGTAACACCACACAGCCACAAGAAGTAAAAGAATAACAAACCCTAATGAACAGTAGAAAAGGAATAAGAAATACAGAGGATGACTGTCCATCTTGTGCTTTTCTAGGACTAGAAAAGGAAATATAAACAAAGCTGGGTTTTGTTCACGGTGGCTAAGAATAATGTACCAAACCCACACTGATTTGAAGTGGCCACAGTGCTGACGAGCATCAAGAAGAGCATGTTCATTGAGGTGCCATTACTTATCAGCTATAACACAATTTGCCCCCTGGACTTGAGCAGACAAGCTTCTGTAGATCTTAACAACCATGCTGGATCTTTGCTGCAAAATTGTTGAAGAGTGAGTCTGGTTAATTATTTGTTGGCACATACTTTCTGCCAGATGAAAGTTATGTTAGGAGATATCCTTGTTTTGAGTTTGTAAGGAAGAGTCTGCTCTGTAAGGTACCTATGATGGTGGAAGTTGCTTTCAGGAGTTCATCTTCTGTCTTAACAGGAAATATGTTTACTGCTGCATCAGGTTCAGGAGAACGAATCATTTACACTATTTGGTACATGTAATCTGTTATTCTTGTGACACTGCACAATTTGGTTTTGTTTCATAAATTGTAACTCAAGTATCATTTATCTGAAGAACATGGTCTTTTTAGGAGAACCCATTCAAAACTTTTCTTAGTGCCCCTATATGTTTCCTGCAAAGTTGAATTTTTGTTAATGGTTTTCCATTCCAGTAGGCAACATGTCCAGTATCTTGCAGCACAGCACAGAGCCCAAACACTGTCCAAAGAATACTGTATATGATCTGGTTGCCTTTTCTGCAGTCTTGTTAACTGGTGATCCCATTACAGTATTTTCTTCTAGTTTTTTTAATATTCATATTTAAACATTTAAAATGTCAGTACCTCTTATTAAGCAATCTTTTATATGTAAATATTTGCAAATACAGATTTTTTTTTTTATATTAGAAGTGTATGTATGCACTTTTACATATTTATACACTCCTCTCTGTGTATATATAGAGAGATATTTACATGGCTATAGATCATCTGCATCAAGAATATGTGAAGGCCACATGAGTCAGGACAGGTTTCAGCTTCCAAATGATTACAAGATGTGGTGAGATCATGGGGTTTATACCGTTAGCAAAATGGTAGCTGTGACAAAATGGCAGCCCTGTGCTGGGCAGAGGGAGGATGTTCTGCTCTCAATATAACTCTGGGTTGACCAAGGCCTGGTCTCACCTACCAGCCAGTCACAGAAGTGCTGACATTACATGGGTTACAGCTGTGTCAAAATGGTGGGATCACAGAGGCACAGTGATGTAGTTTGGGGAGGATTGACCTGGTAGGGGGGCAGAGGGGTCACGTGACTAAAAGGGGCTGGACTTGGAGCAGGAGAGGGAACTTTCCCTGTCTTACCTTCTGTAAAATTATCCTGCCCATTCCAGATTCTAAACAAGGACAGGGTGAAAGGGAGGCAAACTCTCTTATTTAGACAACAGAATACCTAGTCATCAGTTTCTGTCATCTTCTTGCAGTTGGTAATTCCGTGCTTCTGTTGTGTGACATTTTTTAACTGGTGGATGTGTCTAGTCACAAGAAGGAAAAAATTTATGACAAAGATAATTTAGGTTTAACAGATGTGATTTAGGGGCAAGAGAGTAAAGCATAGCTTTTATGAGAATTATGCAAATTTCTCTTGATCACCCATTCTTAAGAAATTAAAACTGAGACACCTGTACCATCTGTGCTTTCATCACTTGATTATAAACTGCTGGAAGATGCTGAAATGAGTATGTTAGAGAACACGGAGATAAGCAACAGTAACACAGGTTCCTGCCAAAAGGAAACAGTCTTCACAAAGCACTCCAGTTTCCTTCTAAAGAAGGCCACCAAGGGCAGCAGTGATGTCATACATCTACACTATGGTCAGGCTTTCAGTACAGTTCCATGAAATTTTCATAAATTTGCTAGAAACATGTAGTCTAGATGAGATGCTCGGGTCCTTGGAAAACCATTCACAAGTGTATATTGGTGGGTTCATGTCAGGGTGAAAAAGTACATTGAAACTATCTGCACAGAGCTAGCTCCTTGGTGTGGCAACAAATCAGTATTTCATTAGTGACATGGATAGTGTTGTACCAAGTGTATTTACCAGATGACAGTGAAAGGAGAGTTTACAGAAGAGGAAGAGAAAGCAGTTATTTTGATATTGGTTCTGATGAAAAAAGTTACTCCATAGGAACAAAAACAAGGTGCTGCTCTTAAGTACAGATACTCAATTGAACAAATACAGGAAAAAGGTAACAAGGATTCAAGAAGATATTTTGTATAAATGAGGATTCGAATGGTACACAAGAGGAACAGGAGTCAGTAATTGCATCCTGCTGTGCAAAAAGTAAATACCATGCCAGGATTTCTAAATAGTCTGGTTTGAGGTGTGCAAAGTGATTATTTTATTCTATTCAGTATTTTCAAGGCCTCAGCTAAAATACTTAGTCATTCTGAGGTATGGTGCTTCATGAAAGATAGACAGAGAGTCTGCAGGAGAGTAACAAGAAGATTTAGTGCTGTAGAGAATGTGGCATAAGAGAAAATGAATCACAACTGATAAATATAAATAAGAGAAGACAAGCATGATGTATTTGAAGTGTTTAAAGTAGTGTTTCTTAGCTCTGCAAAGAGACAGGAGTACTCTGTTTTGTTTTTGACTGCAGAAGTAGTATTTGGATTAAGTTGCAGCAAGGAAGATACAGATCAGATATTAAGAACATTTTAATAATAAAGATAATAAACAGTAACTTACATCACCTAAGGAGATTGTGAAATCCCCCTAATTAGAAATTTTAAAGAACAGATTAGGCAAATCAGGAATGAAATTAGTGTTGTTAATCCCTCCTTGCACTTTGATGGTCTAGATGACCTCCTGAGACCTCTTCTAGTCTACGATGTATTGAGAAACTTTTATTTATGAAATTCTTAGGTTTCACATTCTTTGAAACAGGAATCATATATTTTGTATTTGTACAGTGCACAGCAGATCAATCCATGGCTAGAGACTGTAGTCATTATAGAGATTGAATAATAATAAAGATCATCAGCATGTTGTGTTGGAACATAATCGTAAAACTGTGAGCCACCTTGCTATCAGTGATGCGGTACGTTGGCCCCGACTTGTTGCCCTGTGCCTACCAGGCTGGTCTGTCCCTACCCCCTTAGCTGAACAGAAAAGAGAAAGCATGATGAAAGACTCATGGATGATAAGGATGGGAGAGATCACTCACCAACTAGCACCACAGGGAAAACAAACTCAGCTTTCGGGAGATTAAGTTACTGCCTATTAACACTACAGTAGGATAATGAGAAATAACAAATATAAAAACACCTTCTCCCCACCTCTCCATTCTTCCTGGGTTCAGCTTCATTCCCAACTTTATCTACTGCCTCCTCACGAGCAGCTCAGGGGGGATGGGGAATGGGGGTTGTGGTTGGTTCATCACACGTTATCTCTGCTGCTCCTTCCTCCTCACACTCTTCCCCTGCTCCACCATGGCAGTCCACTCATGAAAAACAGTCCAGAAGCTTTTATTTTTTCTTAAATACGTTATCTCAGAGGTGCTACCATGGTCACTGATGGACTCAGCTTTGGCCAGTGGCCAATCTGTCTTGAAGCCAGCTGGCAATGGCTCTGTTGGACCTACAGGCAGCTTCTGGCATCTTCTCACAGAAACCACCCTTGTAGCTCCCACACTACCAAAACTTTGTTATGCAAACCCAATATGACCATGTCTCAGAATTACCTGGCATCATTCAAATCATCTTGGCTAATGCAAAAAAACATCACTGTTTTGATATGATCTGTAATAGACATCAGGCATCATAAACACTAGCTAGCATTTTAGTATGTTTTGGTCAATATAGTCACAAACTCAGTTTAAGTCAAGAATGATTGTTATCCATATCATACTGGCTGGGCCTTTAAAGTTTGTTTTCTCCCAGAGCACTGGGCAGGAGGTACTGAGATCAGTTGGTTGATAGTACTAGGTGCCATTGAACTCTGAGGGCTGTTGGATTTCTTAATGGTTTTCTTAACTGGCATGCAGTCATAGAACGTGTAGTAGCTGTTAGACTTATTGATAAAGGAGAATACTCTCCTAAATTAACAATGTCCAATCTGTTGTGAAATTTCTTGATTAAAATGATTTTTTAAATTTACTTTATTACACTCTGATTAACTAGTAAGAATCATAGAATGGTAGACTGGTTAGGGTTGGAAGGGACCTCAAAGGCCATCTAGTCCCACCGCCTGTAATGGGCAAGGACACCCTCCACAAGACCAGGGTGCCCAAAGCCCCATCCAGTCTGGCCTTGAACACTGCCAGGGAGGGGGCAGCCACAGCTTCTCTGGGCAGCCTGTGCCAGTGTCTCACCACCCTCAGTGTTAAGAATTTCTGCCTTATATCTAACCTAAATCTGCCCTCTTCTTGTTTAAACCCATTCCCCCTTGTCCTGCCACTCCATGCCCTTGTAAATAGCCCCTCTCCAGCTTTCCTGGAGGGGGGCTATTCCTTCTTCAAGCACTGGAAGGCTGCTATAAGATCTCCGTGGAGCCTTCTCTTCTCCAGGCTGAACAATACCAACTCTCTCAGCCTGTCCATACAGGAGAGATGCTCCAGCCTGTTGGTCATATTTGTGGCCTCCTCTGGACTCACTCCAGCAGCTCCATGCTGGTTTTTTTACCAGGGACCGCAAATCTGAATGCACTACTCAAGATGGGGTTTCACCAGAGCAGTGCTGTATTAACAGTGTAACATTTACATGTCACTGCATGGTGTTTATTGGCAGCTGTAGCCAGGAAGAGATGATACACTATGAGAAGGCTAACAAATGCTTTACCCTGAAGAACTACAAAGCAAACACTTTACAAACCGAAGCAGTTTAGAGAAGATACTTCAGGCAGCAGATGGAAGTGGGAAGCTATTTACAGCACACACCAATGTTACACAACAGCTTTTGGAAGAAAATGTGGAAAAGAGTCTTTCATTAACTAAAGCTGTAATGAGAATTGTCTACACTACACAGTGAGTGCTAAAGAGCAGAATATATTAGCTGCTGTGAAGGGCTATATTAATGCAGTGATACTGATTTAAATACTCAAGCTAGTTTACTCAGAGTACTCAGAATACTTTACTACTTACTCAGAATACTCAGAATAGTTTACTGCTTGATATCTGTGGATGACACTGACACTGACAGGAAGACCCTTAATTTCCTGTTTCAGAAACAAGAAACCTGAAAATGATTTCACTACAACAGTGTAAATCAGCACTGAACTTGTTGAGTTAAAGAGGTACTTGGTGGTTTAAAGCAGGGTGAGTTTTATGAGACCCAGGTCTTTAGAAGGACACACTCCCATAAACAATACACTACCTGATTCCATAAAGAGCATGAAGGGATAGTGCAGCTATTGAATAGTGTCATTCAATATCTGGTTCTACAAACAAATTCTAAACTCAGTTACAGATTACTTCTATTAAAAAAAGACATAGTAGCATCTTTAATGATTTTATAACTCTTTTAAGTTAATTTAAGCTGTTTTATTTCTAAAGAAAACTTGCATGTTTCTTTGTCTTTTCCATAGTATTATCTAGGTTCTTTCAATATAGTTTCTTTCAAGTCCCCCTTCCAACTTCCTGATGCTTAATGGAACATATAAAATCATGACATACATGAAGAAGTATTGGAGTAAAATGTTGGGAAGTTTTATGTGCTGAGATATGAATGTTCTATGGGTTTGTGTTTTTTTTAATTTTTTTATTTTACTTTGGAAAGGAGATGTTTCTCATTAAAGTTTTTAACCAGAAATTCTAGTTAAAGTAGTTGAGAAGCTAGGTCATTCATTCTCATGGGTTTTTAGAGAATCAGCTCCAGGTTCTTGCTTTTTTCAAGTTGCAGAGAGCATTTAACGACAGTATTTTATGCCCCAAATATTTTATCTTACCCACGAGGATAAAAGTACTATGATACATTGTTTTTTCCAGTTTGAAAGAAGTCCGAGTTCCACATTTCTGAAACTACAGAATTGTTTCACCTCACATTGCTAGGTAGTTAACTAGTGGTAATATTCAGTATTTATGAGAAATTAAGTAGTTTAATTCTTTCTGCAATAGTTCCACTCTTTGTAAAAAATATGGTGTAAACAGTAGCAGGGAGCTTGGCCATCCATCACTGTACATGAATCTTTTTGCTGCTGGGTTCCGTTTCGCCTTCTGCTCTGTGGTTCGATTAATACTTAAGAAACTGTACAAAGAGGAATAGTTCAGGCAGGCTGAGTTGAGATATAGAAGTTGAGAGACTTGTCTGTCACTCAGTAGTAATGGCATTGGTTGGGGTTGAAGAGATTATTTGAGGGTGTCTGGAATTTTAAGGGCCAGTCCTAATCCAATGCATACCCTTGATGGGAGCCATGAGAGGGTTGTGTAAAGTGAAGAACAGACACCCTGAATCAGCTGTGTCTGACTTCATTTCTGTGGGTACATCCTGTGGCAGGTAGGGAGTGGTATAAGAAGGAAAACTCAACACATTTATGGAGGGAAGGTTGGTTTGGTGCTGTATTGTAGAAAATGAACAGTGAGGGGCTCTGTAAATCTCAAAAAGGGTTAGATTCCTATGTGTGATTGTTAGAAATAAGATAAGCTAGTGATGGGACCTAGAGATACATTAACTATGAAAGTAGGACAAGGATTATTACGAACCTTTGGAAGAAACAGTGAATAAAAAAAGAAAAGATGTTTTTTAAAATTGCATTCAAGTGGGATTTAGGGATTGCTACAAAATAAAGCAGCCCGAAGGCCTGAGACATAGAAATGGACATGTCTGGGAGAATTTATGTCTGGTAGAAACAGCTGTCTAAGTCTTGGAGTATGGAAGCTAAGAGGCATCCCATGAGAGGTTTCCGGAAATCTTCATTCTGAGAAATGGTTGCTAATCCATATTGAGGAGTGTTTTAATTTTTCTTATTGTTGTGGAAGGAAGTGATAGTACAAAAGGATTGTGTCAGAGCAATACAGCTTTTTTGAAGACAGTTCCTTGAGGGAGAAATGTACCTGGACTGTGCCCAAAGAAACAAGGACAAGGCATGCCAGGGCACTTCACATTCAAGTCTTCATACAGATAAAGGTATCAAGATAGAATTGCTAATAAAAAGATGGAGACAACTATTCCACTAAAGCCAGGAAGTCTGTAGTTGAGGAACTCACTGCAGCAGAGATGACTTGCATACCAGTTCTTGATCTGAATCAAGTAACTGAACATCTTGAGCCTCTTTTTTTATGATCTGCTATTGTGCTGTTTGAATATTTGGGAAAATATGTTTTCCTTAATGGGACAAACTTGTCATGATCTTTGTTTTCCTCCTCCTTCAAAGCTTAATCTATTTAAGAACAATGAAAACTCTGTTTCAAGACACAATAATGCCAAAGAATCTCACTTCCCTACATCTGGTAAAATTTGTTCATCCAGTGTCAGAACTCAGGTTTGAGTTCTGTTTCCCAATATCCAAGAATCCAACCCTAAATGTTCCAGGGCCAGAGTTTTGAAACATAGGCCTTTGCTGTGTACAAACTGTCAGGTCAGTGTGCAACCAAATACATCACGCACTGTCACTGCTAACAATGTCCTGGAAACAAAGGAGTGGTGAACACCTGATAGCTATTTCCTGGTCCCAGCAAAAATTAATTAGCGAATTCTAACCACAACTCAGGAATGCTCTAGAAGGAGGAGAAAAGCAATGTTTCTCCTCCCATTTCCTGTTCACAGTCAGCTGACCAGCAGCATGCTAAACTGAGTTACCAGCTAACGCCAGAAAGTAGGAATAGTGGGAGAAAGTAATTATTCTGGAGTGTAGGCATCAATCTCAAGTGGAAGGGTTGCCTGTCCCCTTACAACTGAAAAAAAAATTTTTGGTGGATGCAAGAGATGGAGTTCAGTTGACTCAATGGCAATTATTTGGAGATTTAAGATACAGTATGATCACAAGCATAATGACTTCAGGGTAAGTGATTTTAAGTCACCCACCACTTTGTAGGGATTTGGTCTGATGTTTAATGTGAGGTGACAAAGAATACCAACCATGAACAGGTGTCAACTAAGGAGTAGTTCCACTATGTATTATTTGTAATACCAATGCTAAAGTAATTCCAGTTTAGACTTTTATTTCCTGACCTTGTCCCCCAATTCACTGCCACTCTGTTACGCCAATACAGCTGTTTGTTTAGTGATAATAATCACTGAGATGACTCAGGCTTTAAGAAAATCTGTAGGTTATTATTTAGTACAGACCCGTTCCATGATTGCCTCACAGGCCCATAAGCAGCTGTTTCAACGCAACTGAGTAAGTAGCAAACTGCAGTATGGGAGAGGCAGTAAGTTTAACTGGGAAAGCTTACAGAGATAATGGTATTGGTGTACATGAGTGCACCATAACTTTCTGAATTATACCCATGGTGTTTGGCCAAGAGGTCCTTACACTCTGTGTTGAGAACTGTCACCCTGTTGGTTGGTTCCCAGCTGGGGAACAACTGCCTTCATTCTGACCACAGGTAATTGATGGTGGTCAACACAAGAGATTTCAAGTTTGTTTATACAAGAAATAACAAATTCATATGTACCCATCCAAAGCTGGGTAGCTACAGCCTACAGTGTATGGACTAGGTTCCTTAAATAGATAATTTTCACTGGATCTTAAGGACTCTGTGTGTCCCCCACACTATGATTACTATTTTTTTTTCACCAGGCCTTAAAGCTATCTTTTTCTGACTGTGGGAAGACCAGTAGCCACACCTTATAGACCAACATCTTGTTGCCAAGTTTTTTCCCTCTCAGATTTTGCTTATGCTATACCATTGCACAAAGATCCCACTGCTACTTAGTTGTAACCAACATACTGGAGAAAAGTTGATGTTTGTGTATTTAGTGGATTTCAGTCCTCTCAGGAAAGTCTCTCCTTGTTTCCCCACACATAACTAACTTTCCCCAGCTAACAGGGTTGTGTATCACTCTTTTCTATGATTCCAGAGACAGGTAGCTGAACCACACATGTCATCCAGGCTTGGAAACTCTACTTCAGTTGTATGATGGACTCTTTTTACAACTCTTGCCTGGTAACTCTGTAAAAATCTAAGTAACAACATCAAAGTTGTGCTAGGATTTGTAGCGTGATTTTTCTTCATTCAAACAGGCATGAGGGAAACTTGTTGCTGGTAAAAAGCAGTACTCAGGAGTACCTGAAAAATGCCGTTACTCTATTTCCATGCTTGTGTTTTGCTTTTCAGCTAACTTCTGGTAACAGACTAGATTCAACATATCTATGTATAGATATGTATAGACATCTTTAATAGCTACAAAGAATGGCTAGACATATTTTAATAATTGTTTGATAGCAGTCAGTAAAGAACTAGTTTTTCATTAGCTTTTATGTTGTCACCTTAATGTTAACTTTTAGCTCTGTCCTCATGCTTGAATTAGAACTCCACAGGGATTATTCTGTGTCAACCTGAAGCAAAGGTACTTTAAACAGATTTGGTTTCAGTGTGATTGCTTAAGTGTTTAAACCATCTCCAACTCCTCCCTTTTTCTTTGAGTGATACTCATCTGTTTTGTTCAAGTAGCTAAGACAACAAAAAAATAACTTTACAGAAAGCAAAGAGGTTGGTTTTAGTCCCCTGGACTGATTCATTACAGGTTCAGGTGAGTACTAACAATGATGCTACAGAGAAGGTAGAAATTTCTTGAGTTTATTGGGAAAGACTGCTGAAATTCAAGTTACAGAACTATAGCATATAAACTGATTTAACTGCTCATCATCACCAGAAAGGCTGGAGGAAAATTGTCCCTACTACAAAATGTGAACTTTGTTTTTTCCATAGGCTGACATCCACAATTTATAATTAGGTTAGGGGTTGTTCTAACAATTTTTCTCTAAGAAATTCTTTTGAAGATAGCAGATGTCCATTAGCCATACAGACCCACCTTTCTGTTTCACAGTGGGAGTAACTCTGCATGTTAAAGTCCTATACCCCATTTCAGTTATTATCTCATATCAGGCTTTAGGTATTTTCCTCTATTCTAACTCATATGAGAAAAAAGCTAGTATTATAGTGAGTTTTATGAGAATAACTTCAGACTGGTATAACTGGTATGATTGCCTTTCCCTTGCTCAAAAAGTCCAGTCTCTTTCCTAACTGATAATCTCAATCCTGTTGTGCTGCCAGAAAGAAATAAGCACCTATGTTGTCTAATCAGCCTCTTGAATGTTGAGCAGTCTGTGTCCAATGACTGATGACAAGCAGCTCATTAACTCCCACATAAACTGCTTCATGGGAAAAATTGAAGAGATTAAATCAATGAATTAATGAGTTTGTTGCCATTTTTTAGATTATTATTTCACCCACATAATGTTAATGGAGTTAGTTAAACTTTCTTCCTTTCCTTCACTAATCCAGTTCACAGCCTGCTAGTGTAGGCACCAGTGACAGTAAAGCTGAAGTGAAAAGCCTCTTTGTAAATCAGTACCATGCTAAAAAAGGTTTAGTTGGGTATAATATAGTACTGGTAGATTTAAAACTGCCTCTGGTCTCATCAGTTCTGCTGCTTTCCCCATGGGGAACCTCCCATGTTTATTTTGGTGTGAGGCTAATTTTCTATCCACCCTGAAACTCAGGTCCAGGTGTTCTTGTCCACAGAATGGGTTGTTCATCAGGCAGCACAATCGTCCTAAACTGGGGTAGTTTAAGAGTTAGCTCTTGGCTTCTGTCCTAGCCCAAAGGCTGCATGAGCATTTCCCAGTACTTGGGACAATGAACACAATGCAGAGCAGCAATGTGTGTTACTGTAGCCTCTGGCCTGCCAAGTGCAGTGTTCCACATGGGGCAGATGATGTGCATGCCCCTCTCTGCCTTTTGTTTCACATCTTGGTACCCAGCTGTGCTAAAAAGATTTACCTCGAGAAAGCAGACATATTTTTCTTTAGAGAACCTATTAATGAAACATTGTGGAGCATTTTGCAAAGCAGATATCGTACTGTGTAAAACAAACTGAAATCAAATGATGTGAATTGCACTGAACCTATCTTCTGTGTTGCCTAAAATATACCTCTGAAGTTAAAAATACAAAGGCAAGACTCCGTGGTAATTTTACAGTCAAGCAAAGACTTTGTTTAGCTAGCTGGAGAATTCCATAGGCAAGGCACATGGTACAGTAAGCCATGGCATGGCACCAAGAAATGAAGATTGCAGGTGCATGGAAAGTGAAGTCTGTTCAAAAGTCCATTTAAAGCTGAGCATAGAGATCCCCTGGAGACATACTGAAATAATGCTGATTTACAGGTATGTGTTCTGCTGGGAAACTATTAATGAATGTAATCTTCACTTGATCTCTACAGCTTAAAAATAGTCTCACCTGGTTACAACTGAATAGAAGTCAATAACGATAAATTTGGTCAGAAGACTGCAGATCTAAACAACTAAATTGTTCTTACAAAGTGTATCATAGTGACTCTTAAAGGCCAGGTCTGAGGGTTGATCTTGTTGCGGTAGTTCTTTAGAAAGACAAAACGATAAATCATTCTATCCTGCAGATTTCTGTTAGATCTCACATTTTCCCGCCAAATATTTTCACAAGAAAAGACTTCAGATTTTTTAAGAGACAAAGGGCTCCTCACTAGCATTTTTAAAGGGCTCAATACTAGTACAGTTTCATCTTGTCTGTGTCCTTGACTGTTTTTCTTTGTTTCAAATATACATTGATGTTCCTGTATGAGAATTTTATCCTCTAATCCTCTCAGCTCACAGAAAGGGGACACGATCTAGCAGGCAGAAGACATTAGGGATACTAATGTTGAGTTCAGTGTAAAAGCACAGATAAGCCAATTTATTTTTTTTTTTGGCAGTCAAGCTTTGCTGGATCAGAACAGGTCACAGGATCTAACACAGAATAGCTGAAATTCATATTACATCAGTTGGTTCTGAATTTGATTTTGTTAACCACAGCAAATCCAAAATGGACAAGAATCCTAAAGCTCTTCTTGAGCTATAGGGTCCCCTTTAAATCCCAAAGCAAGATTTCTTTGAAAATGTTCTTGAAGGTCTCAGTTACATTAATGATATAATGTTCAGGCAAATATATTTTCTTTGGGAAATATCATAGTTTTTTCTTCAAAGTTCTGTTTAAAACAGTGAGTGCTTCAAAAATGGATTAAAATACACACTAATTTCCAAAGGTAATAGTGTTTCTTTAGAGGTGTTTCCAAAAGACCTCTGGAGAGACCAACACTGCATTTGCTTCTGCTTTATTAATTTTTTTATGATTAAGGAAATAATGAAAACACTCCTGAGTTAAGTGGCCAACAATTGTCATGGAAGTAAATAAGGATGAGAAGAAGGCACTAACATATGGCAGTTTGGGTCACATGGTATCTGTATGGTGCATTAAGAGTAGTTAGGTACAAAATTGCAGGTAGCAAGGAGTAATGAAGGTAATTTTTACAGAGAGAAGACTGTATCACTGATTCTGAGAACTGCTGAGACTTCAGAGAGGACAAGCAACTCAGGTACTGTCTGAGGCTGTAGGGTAACAGATCTCAACAAGCTTGCCTCCGTAACAGGATAATTTCGTTCACAATCTCTCTGTACACCATTACAAGAAGGATTCTCGTGTATTTGGTATGTTCCTACATTCCTGCATGCTAAAGAAATAGACGGGTGCAGGGATCTGCAGTATTTGTGGAAGAGCTAAAGTTGGTGTCTTCATGTGAGGAGCATCAGGGTCGCAGTCTGGTTATTCAGAAAGAATAGGTGACTTAATTTTTAAGCAATTGTATATATAGAAAAAATATTAAAACCTTTTCTTCTGGGTTTTAAAGTCATAAGAACAGATGACCAGAAGCTAAAACCAGAAAACTTAGAAGTCAACAGTACCATTTCTGTTCTGAGCATGATTCTCCCTCCAAAATAAATTATCAGAGATAATGTCTAAATAAGGAGCTTTTGGTAGGCATCCATAGGGAGAAGTAAAGCATAAGCTGAAAATTGACAAAACACATATTTTTGTGTGAATTGACAGGGGAAAAGCCACGACACTGCTCTTCAGCTAGGAGATTTCAAGTCAGAGGAGGTTTCTGAGGTCAGTGGAGGCTGCTTGAGAACAGAGCCTGGTAAGACAACAGTGTTACTTCTGTCCTTTTTCTGGATGATACGTATTATCTCAAATTATTTGGTTACATGGATTCAATGTTTTAGCCTCAGATGTGGAAATAGTTCTAGATGTTCTGAATTTTCCATTTGTCCTTGAACTCTGTGTCTGCAAACCGCTTGGGGATTTCTTAAGTAAGAAGCACGGTATGTGGAGTGCTGGGATAGAGCCCTGCTGTGGGTGTTTCATCAGAAACTTAAGCAGCGGACAAACTACTGCTGATGTAAGATTCCTGTTAGCCTAGGGTTACAGAATATTTCTATATCTTGTTACAACCAAAAAAATGTATAGAAACTTTGAATTTGAGTTTTAAATGAAACATTGCTCAAAGAAAAGTAACTCCCAGTGTTTTAAATTAAATAATGTACCTGCTGCACAGTTTAAGTATTGGTATAAATGACCTATGTGTTATGAAATATTTAGGTTTAATGAAATGAGATACAGGAAAGTCTCCAGAGGAAACACTTGCAAAAACACTTCAGACTTTGTTAAGAAGCAGATTTAGGATCAAGTCCACTTAAAAATAATAGTTGCAAGTCAGTTTTACTGATCATGATACATCCTGTGGCTTTGAACTAGAGCTGTTATTTCACTATTTGTGGTTTTTTTCTTTGAGCTAGACAGTGCTACATCTATGTATGCTAAGTAATTTCTTTTCAAGTATTTTCCTCAGGTTTACAGAATGAAGTTGGACAAGCAAACTCTGAAAGGCTATATGAAAATTTTGTATTCTTTAGAAACTATTATTTCAAAAAAAAAAAAAAAGTGGATTTTTTTTTACAACAGTTTGTTCTCAAAAGAGCTGTGTGTGTCTGAGTTTATAGCTTGAAACTCTATATGAGAAAAATAAGATATTTCAGTTAAAAAAACCCCAAAGCCAAACAAAGCATTTGCAGAACAATTTTGAAGCAACTGAAACGATGAATTGACAAACATCTGGGCTAAAGCAAATCTTTATAAGACAATACCAGAATATCATTTTAAAGATCTGAGAACCACAAAAACAAGGGTGTTTCAGACACAGTGACAGAAAGCCAGGCTGCTAATACAAAACATACAGCATACAGATTCAAGAACACTGCCCTAAATTGCTAACACACAGCAACACACAGTCGGGTTTTAACACCGTTCTTCATTTCATAAACTCATACAGAATTCAGTAGATATTTAATTTTTCTCCAGCATTCATTTTTACAGTTATAAATCACTTGGCATTTTGGGGTTTTCAAGGTTTCACACAAGATTTCTTTTTACAAATGACTTGTTGAGTTTCCCAGTCATCTACTAATGTAGAGTCATGGGCAGTCTCCATCACATAGCTGTGTGGAAGTGGTCTAAGAAAGCAGAGCATGTAATTATAAAGTCTGCTCATTCTTGGATATTACAAGATGACTCAAGAATGTTGTGTATATAGAATTTATATTAAAAGGAGGTTAGGAGAAAAATACGCGAGCAGCTTGGCACTCAGAGTCATTTAGAAAATATGCAGAACTTTAGAACAATTGTTTTACGGTAAAGACAAATACAGAAACAAAGGGAGAGTAGAATGAAATGCAGAAATAGTTTGAGCTGAACTAATCTGAAACCTGTCTACATAGAAGTGAAGTGAATCTCATTTCACTGGCGCATAGGAAACTGTAGGATTGAAAAGTGGGATTTAGAAAAGGATTTGCAGGGCTGTAGTTCAGCAGATAATAAAACTAGCAATGAAAGGGAAGCTCTTCTGTAGGAGAGGGTTAACTTTGAAATTCCTCAGAGTGAGTGTTGGATCTGAATCTTTAGTACTTGTTTTAATCACTTGGGCACAAAGGCTAGGAATACTGTGATGAAGTTTTGCAGTTATGCAAAATGCATTCTCAATATCGAAGTGCTGTATGGTAACAACTAGGTGACCTTCAGAACTATATTAATTGAAACAGGATGAAATTCAGTAGTACAAAATGCAAATCCAGTAGAATGGAATGCAAGGACTGAGAGTGGACTAATGAAAAACCCATCAGTTTCAGCCAGGAGCTCATTAGTTTGAAACACAGGTAAGTTACTTTGGCAAGTAGAGTCCTAGGATCTTTGGCCTTCCCTAGCTGAGTTATTTCTAGCAGAATTAGACTCGTATTAGTGATGTTATGCAAAATTCAAGTGAACACATAAAAAAAAGTATACAGTTCTGCTCATTTGTATTCAAGAAACATGAATAAAAACTGTAGAAGATGCAAAGAAAGGCTCTAATCTTACTAATCTAGTAGCCTTTCTTACAAGAAGATACCTTCAAAATAATCTTTTTACCCTAACAAAAAGTCCACAAAGGAATAAAATCACAGAATCATAGATTAGTTTGGGTTGGAATGGACCATGGGCAGAGACACACCAGAGCCCCATCCATCTGTCTGCTGTCTCTCCATAATATGTTGTACAGTGGAGGAAGAATACCAAGGGGATGGTGTAACAGTAAAGACAGGGAGGAAGAGAAAATGAAAAATTCTTTGAACTGTGAACCACAAAAACAAGTAGATGTAAAATAGAGAATAAACTGTAGTGGGAAATTGGAAGATGATTCTTTTCCGTTAGAGCAATTAAAGGCTGGATCACCTCCCAATAAGAACAGTCAGGGCCAAAGAAGTAACTACTTTTAAAATGTATCTTGATTAGTTCATTAACCGGCTTATGCAATATGGTTGTTCATAATAACAGGTGGCTTGGCTGACTCAGATGGTTTCTTCTAGCCTCTGCTTTCCGTGTTACCTCTGTGAGGGTGGATCTGCAGAGAAGCCTGTGGATGACTCACTGCTGATACATTGT
Source organism: Hypotaenidia okinawae (assembly GCA_027925045.1). Classification (NCBI taxonomy): domain Eukaryota; kingdom Metazoa; phylum Chordata; class Aves; order Gruiformes; family Rallidae; genus Hypotaenidia; species Hypotaenidia okinawae. The sequence goes on along the minus strand of BSDF01000005.1, from coordinate 16,311,635 downwards.
AGATCTACCTTAACTAAAAAAAATTTTTTTTTAGAATGAACCATGACAGTAGTGTCAGCTCTTTGGAATTGCCGGGTTCAGCTGTTTTTTTGGTTGCCTGAAGCACATATTTTCATGGCAGGTCTAGGCAGTGGTCAGAGCTGGTTCATGTATGCAGGGGTATTAGATTTTCTCACTCTTGAGCTTTTAACATATCAGTAACAAATATGAAAAGCTTAATTATGCCTTTTTGAGGCTAAGGTGCTGCCTGTGGTGGGAAGGAATTGCAGCCCGGGAATCCAAGATCCCCTCAAGCAATCCCACCTTCAGTTAGGATGGTTGAGCAGCACTGGCAGGACAGGTCTGGCCAGTGTTCCCACAGCTTTCCTGACTGTCTTTCCAAACGTGCAAGTGAAGGGAGTTCCTTGGGAAAATATTAGAGGAAAGACAAGAGGCAATGGGATATAATACCAACTTTCAGACTTGTTTTCAGAGTTCACTTTTGCCCATGTTAGTGGTAACTGTTAATGAGTTTATGAAGCTCTATTTTGTTGACCTTTTGATTAGATTAGTACAGGTTACCACATCAGTAAGTGGGTCAATTGCTGGGAACGTGTGTTTTTCTTTACATGCACTGTTGCTTTTCTTCCATGTGTATAACTCAGGCTAAAGGTTTTGGGATCTTTGCTTAGAGAACATGCATGTTTAAGTGCCAGAGTAAATAATGAACTATGGAGAAGTGCTATATGTGTTTCTATGGCCCCAAACTGTACAATGGAAATAAGCTTTTCACACTGTTTTCATAGTTCCTTACCTCATTTTTTTTTTTTAATCAGGCAACTGGTAACATTCTTCACTGTGTTCAACACAGTGGAAATACGCAATGTGAACCTGAGTGGGAGTAGTAATTACATAAACACTTCTGGTGTTAATGCACTTCCCACAGAACTCTTGGAGCCCTTGTGTAATAATTTTCTTCAATAAAGAAAACTGTATAAGCATTAATCACCAAAACATAACGAGATTCTGTAGTTTGGTGGGTTAGGCAGATTGCCTGGGTTCTGCATAGCGCAGTCTGGTATGTTTTGTCATTGATAAGGTGGGGAAAGACTGGTTTGGTTGAGTGTATTGGGTCTGGCTGTGATGGAGTTAACTTTCCCCACAGTAGCCCTCACAGTGCTGTGCTGTGCTCTGGTAGTCAGCAAGGTGTTGGTAGCACCAATGTTTTGATTACTGCTGAGCAGTGCTGACTCACCATCAAAGCTGTCTCTCTAACATGCCCTCTCCAAAGGCTGGTAGGCTGGGGATGGGCAAGAAGCTGAGTGAGGACATAGCCAAAACAGCTGAACCAAGCTGACCAAAGGGATATTCCATAGAAGGTAGTGTCTGCACAGCAATAAAAGCTAAAAGAAAGGAAAAGAGGTGGGGGCAGTAATTATTAGGCATTTGCCTTCTGGAGCAGTACTGAGGACCTACTTCCCAGCAGGCAGCTGGACATTGTCTGCTGGTAGAAATTAAAGAATCAATCTTTTTCTCTTCCTTTGATTCCATGTTCAGTCTTTGCTTTTACTTTACCCAAAGCTACCAACTTATTTATCTAGAAAGTCTAGTGAGAACACATACATTCATACATACTGTTCAAGGAGCTGAACTATTCTCTCTACTCTTTTTTGTCTCCCTTAAATTCTTCAAGAAATGTAACACAGCACAATTTTACTTTACAGTGATCAGCCATGCAACTTCTAGGTTTGATGCAATGGCTCAGCTAAGCTAGTGAAATCTTCTGTAGAAAGGGAGGTCCTATTTATCCACTCCCCACTCTGCTCTTTTATTCTTACACACCAGTGAGCACTACCTTCTTTGCATCATCTTAGGTGCTCACTGGACATACCTCATACAAAGCCAATTTAACTCTCCAACCTGACAGAAGTTGTCAAAGTAGTTGTTTGTCAGCTTAGAGCTCAGCTGGCACATGGACATGTGGAAGCATGTGCCCAGGAGCAAGGAGGGTAAGGGAAGTGAGACCTCCTTACTTCACTATTCCACCTAGCCACATAGTCAAAATGCCCCAGCTGAAGACTGAAACCTGATATACTGCCCAGCAGGAAAATAGATAGAGGAAAAATTTGTGATCATGTCAGGGCTAGGTGTGTTCATAATTTGTGCAAGGGCTCAGCCCCACAGTGCCTGAATAAGTCTAGTGATGGTAGCCGAGTTCAGCCATGAGTCCAGATGTCCAGACAAGTCCATAAGATGAGCCAGGTCAGAGATCAGGCCAGGAGCTCGAGTTCAGGGCTCAAGGTCAGCATCCAGATCAGTGGGGTACCTTGCCCAGCACAGGTAGAACTGCAACTTCGCTGCAGCATAGCTCATGTGGTGGCCAAGTATGAGCCCCTCAGCTTAAAAGGCACTGTGGTGCAAAATGGGGGAGAGCACCCACTGAGGCTTCTCAGCAGTGGTTTCTAGAAAACCTGTCCTAAAAGCTAGGCATTTCCACCATTACTGAAGCTGACCCTAAGCCCAGGCAACCAAATCTGCAGCCGGGGAGAAGGTAGAAAGTGTGCATCAGAGCTCTGGCAGCTTCATAAAAACTTATATTAGCTCAGAGCTGTAACTGCAGTGAAATAATAAATGTTTTGATGAGACCAGAGTGTGCAAAACTTATCCTCCAGTGCCTACAGTGTCTGATTTTTATGATCTTGGTAGTGCAGGTAGAGAATCAAATAGTACAATAACTCTAAACACCTTTTGTTTTCTCCAGAAACAAGAATATGGTGTGTTTGGAGAAGGATAGATGTTTTCTTATAATTGGATTTACCCAATGCATAGGGATCATAGGTGTGATTTATGGTATGTCCTTCCATGTTAATGGAACATTCCCACAGATGAGCTATGCTGTGCATTTGCAGTAGGCAGTCTTGGGCTCTGCTTTCTATCTGCTATGAATGGGAAAGATCCTGGATCTTCCCTTTCACATATTCAGTAACCAGCCATAAAAAAACACAACAGAATTTGTAGCAGTTCATATGGGATGGTGGTTTCAACTGAAACTCTAAAAGCTTTTAAAAGATCATAAGTATAAAAAAAGAAAATACATATCTTTAATAAATTCCTGTTCTATCCTTCACTCAATTAGCATATACAGGGCAATGACATGGTTAATGAATGATGAAGTACAACATTTAAAGAAAAATCTCATCTAAAACCAGCTTACATTTAAAATGAGCTGGCCTTAGAAGAAAAATGTACTTGTCATCATAATACAGTGGAATTATTCTGTAAAGTAAACTGAAATTATATACTTGGTCTCTCAGAAAGTCTTTGGGTGATCAGAGCTCTCTGCTGGTTTAATTTTACAGAAGGTTTTCCTATATTTCTTCTGCTTTAACATATTAAAACCATATTTATCCCACACTAAATAAGAACAAAGTTTTAAAATCCCACTCTAGTCACTTAGTAAATAATTATGGGGCTATCTATCAGCAGTCTTGAAATAGTTTTACAGAATATCACTGATGTAATTCTTCGTTCGTGCTGCCCACTGTCCTGAGTTCCTGTATCCTGAAAGTCAGTCAAGTCTAGATTATGACAGGAAAAGAAAAAGGTTGTATCTGAGTCATTCTTAGGAGTCTACTTGTGTAGGTGATTAATCTTTTTCACTACACTTAGAAAACAACTGACGTTGCTTTACATGAAAATAGAATAAAAATAAATCTATAAAGAATAAATATTCCAGAGGTTTCGTATTATTAAAGAAATTATTAAAAGTGTGTTGCTTTAAATGATATTAAATTAGAAATGACATGTAAATGTGTGCAGTTCAAAACAATTCCCTTCTCTATATATTTTGCTGTACAAGCTCTGTTGTTACTTTAGTTACTTAGTTATTGTGTGACCTGATAGAGGTAGAACAGTGAATTTGATTAGTAGTGGCTGCTTTAACTTGATCAGTTTAAATGAAATTTAAAGCATAGATCCATTTTTCTGTTGTGCTTCTAAAGATGAAAACGTATTTATCTCTTCAAATTCACTATGTCTGTACATGAGATTTGAATCTAGCAAAGGTAGCTTTTGATATTCTGAGTTTTGTAAGAGTCCTATTTGTCTGAAACTTAAATTTACAAGGCCTTCCAAGTCTGCCCTTATTTCCATAAGAATACCACTAATTAAAGGTATACTAATCTGTGTTTCTCTGCAGTCTTCTCTCTGCTCCTGTTCCCCCTCATGTAAGTAACATTCAAAGATTTTTGATCATTGTCTTCCATTATCTAAGTCTCCAGTCTACAGTGATGAAATAACTTCCCACTTCAAAGTACAAAGTCTTTGATTTTGCTTTTGTCATTTAGGATAGAAAACTTCAAAGAGTGAAACATCTTTCAGAGTCTTTATAAACTCTTGCAGATAAAGTTAATCTCTGTGGGCATCTGGAACAGCATGATGAAGACCACATTTATTCTGTATAATGGTAGTACCAACAAGAAAAAGGCCCTTTCTAAAGTAAAAATAAAAAGAAAGAAAAAAGAAAAGCCTTTTCTAAAGCAATTGCAAATAGCTACTGATTGATGCCATTCTCTACATTAACAATCAGACTTGACATGAATTTATCAACAGCAACCCTTGCCATGTCTGTAGTTGTTCCTCTTTTCTGTGTGTGAGCATGGGGTGTCCCAGTTTCCATTTGTATTGTGTCAAGAAAAGATGGTGGTACGTAGAGGATTGCTAAAAAGTAATGTAAAAAGAATGTCATGACTTTATGAATACTTCATATGCTTAGCCCATGAAGTGCAACTGTTACAGTTTGGGCTTTAAGAATTTATTGTGAGTGTGCATTCATTAAGCTTTACAGGAACTGTAAGAACAATAAACCTGGAGAAAATGAAGTGTCTGCATTTGAGGATCATGCTTTCTTTACAGTAATGCATTTCCAGGATTGTGGCAGAGTGACATAGTTGTATAGTCAAGTCTGGGAATAAAATAAGAAAATAAGAGCACTAAATAAATACAAAAAACTTTTTTGGATTCAGAAATAGGAGGATATACTTGTCAGGCAATGTTCACATTGAACAGTCTCAGTTCCTGGAGAGGTATCTGAAATCAGTTGAGGCTTTCCCTTGCTCTCAGGAGATGGTGGGGCTTAGAGAAATCGAGTGTGTTAGCAGACTTTCTAGGATGGGACAATCCAAGACATAGTGCATTACTGTTCAGGAGCTGACTAGTCACAGCTTATCAAAACCATTGCTTTTAGAGGATGCAGATGCTGTATCGATGTCCAAGGGAAAAAGCTGAAGCCATAATGTCACAGTTTTACGGGCCAGAGGCTGCAGAAAATGGCTGCTAGAGTCTTCTGCAAGCCTGCTGATAGCGCCTCTGAGAATCACTTATGGGAGAGAAAGACTCCACCAGAACACTGAGTGCCAGCAAGACGGCAATTTTGGCCCGTTAAGGGCATTGGGATGTCTATTTGCATATAAATGTAAGCAGTTGACAGACACAAAAGGCAGGGAAGGCTCCGGGAGGAGGCACCCAGGTACCTGGGTGAGAGATGCCCCTGTAGCCCGAGCAGAAGCCCATGGAGCAGCTGGAGGAAAGGACCCATGGAGGAGGCAGAGACCCGACCTGGCCGGTGGAGAGGCTCCAGGCTGGATGGAGCCGGTGGAGACATAGAGAAGATGCCGTGACTTACGTTGGGATGAGCCCCTGCCAGCACAAGCGACCTACAGAGATGAGCCAAACAGGTTTGCTGGAGGAGGCCTATAGCCCCGTGGAGGACTGGGACTGAGAGACACTGTGATTTATTGCTGCCTGCCATAGCAGAGATGAAGCCCGGTGGGAAGAGATTTGCCTTGGAGAAAGTTCGTGCAGGACTGTCTCTCGTGGGTGAGATCCTACGGTGCAGCAGGGGGAGGCTGTGTGGAATGGATGCCCCCACCCCGGCCGAGAAGGAAACCATCTTGCAAGGGACTGACCGAAGCCCCCATCTCCTAGTCCCTGCCCCCCGTCCTGTGCTGTGAGCAGGAGAGGGGAAGAAGGGAGCAAAATCATGGCTGAAAGGGAAGTCTGCTTTAGAATGGAGGGGTGGGGGAAGGTGTCACCGAGACCCCCATTTTCCCCAGTCCCTGCCCCTCCTGGGCTGCGAATGGGAGGGAAGAAGGGAGCAAATTTCTGACTAAAGTCTGCTAAGGAGGAAGGGGGTGGAGGGGGTAAGTGTTTGCCTGGTTGCATTTGTTTTTAAGATTGTTGGTTGCACTCCTGACTCTGGTTCCTTTTCACTGTTTTCTCTTTAGCGTAGTGTAATAAATTAGATAACTTTCTCTTCAGCACTCTGTGTTGAGTCTGTTTTGCCTGTGTCGTTAACGATTTTGACTCTTGAGCCGCCCAATTATATTTTTAATCCCCTGTCTAACTAAGGAGAGTAATAGACTGATTTTGGTGGACATCTAGCCTTTAGCCAGGGCTCAAACACCACACATATAAAGGCTTGTTTACCTTTTCCTTGCAATCAAAACTCCAAACTCTTCCTGTACTAGAGCACAGTCTTTGTTAACATGATAGCACTGGTTTTGTTTGGTTAACTCTGTTTTGGTTTTGTTAACCTCAGCTGCTATTTACCAGTTTTGATATATTTGCTTACTTTTGATACATTCTCATTTTGTAGGAATGTCTCAATAATTACATTTGCTATCAGCTTTCACAGTAGCTCATGATTTGAATTTGTTGATTTAAACTTTCTCAGTTAAAATCCCTTTAGTAGCACCACTGCACATGTTTCCAAAATGTTGTGCCTAGGCTGTGTACTCCACAATGTAAATTAGGCACCAGTTTCCTTACAGAAATCATCCTTCCACTGGGCCTAGTTCCTGTTCTTTGTGTTTGGTAAGAAATATGTTGGGTTGAGTCTCCCGAGATCAGGGCTTATGTACATCTCTCTCAGCTGCCTTACCTCCCAGTGCTGATGTTGGCAGTTAATGGTTATTGAGACAATTGCTTCATCTTACAGGATCTAAGATGTCTAGTGGCGCTTAGGCACCTCCAATTCCATCAGCTCTGTCCAAACAGAATGAGGGCCTTTAGGCATGTTGTGGTCTAAGACCAGCTGGCAGCTCATCCACACAGACCTGCTCACTCACTCCCTGCAGAGGGGTAGTGGAGAGAAATGAAAAGGTAAAAAAGATAAGACTTGTGACATTTTAATAAGTAAAGCAAAAGCAGTCATAGAAATCTTGCATTCCTTCTAGCAAGATCCCCACCTAGCACTAGCTTTCTTATACTGCATTCCATAATCTCCACACATAAGCTTCAGAGTGCCCTACTTCCTGCCTAAATGTCCACATTTGACTTTATTGTGTCAGCTTACTCTCAACAAGCTGGTAACTGTGAAGCTGGAAAAGGACGCAATGAAGGCTGGCTGAATGCAAAGTCAGGAAAGTTCAGAATTTCTGGGGTTTGGATGCAAAAATCGCTCCCTGTCATTTTCATACACAACACACCATGAAGTGTAGAATGATAGCCACACTGAGGTCCCACTAGCATTTGAAGTTAGACCACATTATTTTTTAGGTACTGGATAATGGGATAATTTGGGATGTAGAAGGCCATCTCTGTCTTTATCTCATGAATTCAAGATTTGCTATTCTGACTTTTCAGAGCTGTTCCTGGGTACCCATACTCATCCAGAAGTGAGTAGGCCACAAAGTACTTATTAAAGACTTGGGGCTGGCTTACTGTGGCAAGCTCTGCTCCTATAACTTTTCTATAGCAAACATGCTCAAAGCCATCCATTAATTGTTCATTGCTTTTGACATTACTGTTGCTTTCCACAGAGGCAACATGACCAGTTGGCCTAGAGGCTTTCTTGAGACATATATATAACAATAGATATTCTCTGGAGAAGTCCTGACAACATTGCATCATACTCTGGTAATTTACAAGCCACTCCAAGCAATTCATCTTCAGCTTTGTTATATACTTTATGGAATACTGTGAATCACGTATTTCAGGACTTCAATGTCTCCCTGTAGGCTGTGATGTTAACACATTCCCATGCAGACAGAGATCTACAGTAAAGACATGTATATTATAACCTAGATTCTTACTGCTTATGCTTAGCTTTTCTGTCACACGGTTTGTCCCCCCATTCTAATGACAGCTTCTTATCAGATATATCATAGAATGATAGAATGGTTCGAGTTGGAAGGGACTTCAAAGACCATCTAGTCCAAATTTGCTGCCATGGTCTAGGATGTCCTCCACTAGACTAGGTACCCAAAGACCCATTCTTGAACACTGTTGGGTGGGGCAGGGGGGAGCATCCACAACTTCTTTGGGTAACCTGTGCCAGTGCCTCACCACCCTCACAAAAAAGAATTTCTTCCTAATATCTGAAGTAAATCTACCCTCTTTTAAATCCATTTAAAGTTTTAAAGCCATTTTAAACTTCAAAGTCATATTAAAGTTTAAAGCCATTACTTCTTGTCCTATCACTACACCACTGATAAGAGTCCCGCTCCAGCTTTCCTGTAGGCCCCTTCAGGTACTGGAAGACTGCAATTAGATCTCTGTGGAGCCTTCCAGGCTGAACTAGCCCAACTCTCTCAGCCTGTCTTAATAGGAGAGGTGCTCCAGCCCTCTCACCATCTTCACAGCCCTCCTTTGGACTCACTCCAACATCTACTGGGTGCACTGTGTAGTTGTGTAAGGTTTACAAGTATTGTCCACAAAATCAACTTAATACAAGCCTGCATAAGATTATTTGAAGGCAGCTTGACAGTTTGCAGACCATGAAGGATGTCAGAGCAGGTACTCCCTTGCAGCTTGTGGAAGAGAGCACAGTGGGGCAGATAGCCATACTACAGCCAGTGGGGAACCCCATGCTGGAGCAGATTAATATCTCCTGAAGGAACTGCAACCTATAGGGATACTCACACAGGTGCAAGTTCTCTTTAACAGGAACTGTGGCCCTGGGCGTCTGCCTCATAGAATCAGATTTCCTGAAATCTGTGCCTCATAGGATCAGATTTCCTGAAGAACTGTAGAGGACCCACACTGGAGCAGTTCTTGAAGGCCTGCAGCCCAAGGGAAGGATTCTTGCTGGAGCATGGGACTGGTATAGGGGAAAAGCATGAGGAGGAAGAAGTGGCAGAGATGAACTAGTGCATGCTGATGATAATCCCCCTCACCCCAACATCCCATGGACCACTTCGGTGATGGGGAGTAGAGGAATCAGGAGTGAAGGAGTGAAGTTGAGCCTGGGAAAAGGGGGTCTGTGGTTGAATCGGTTTTGCCCAAGATTGTAATTAGTAGGTGATATCCCTGTCTTTATTTCAACCTGATTTTTTTTCATCTCGTTTTTGCTTCCTGTTTTGTTGAAGAGGGGTTTAATTCAGAATTTTTCACTAGGCATTTGACAGCTGACTAAGGTCAATCCACTGTGATATAGAAAATAGTCTTTCTCCTGGGTTTTATTTCAGCTTTTTTATGATAAGCGGGAGCTTGCTTGCATTTAACATGCACACTTAGGTAGTCTTTATTTCTGTATGAGTTCAGAAAATGATCTGCCCAAGGTATAGTCTAATGAGGATCACAGGATATTTGGCTGTACCTGAATGAGATTTTGCCTCTAGTGGCTTGTGCCAGCAGGATTTCCTTTCTTTCCCTTACCTCTTTTCTCTTTTTCCTTTTCCTTTTCCTTTCCTTTTCTTCTTCCCTTCTCCTATTCTCTCTTCTCTTCTCTTCTCTTCTCTTCTCTTCTCTTCTCTTCTCTTCTCTTCTCTTCTCTTCTCTTCTCTTCTCTTCTCTTCTCTTCTCTTCTCTCTCTTCTCTTCTCTTCTCTTCTCTTCTCTTCTCTTCTCTTCTCTTCTCTTCTCTTCTCTTCTCTCTCTTCTCTTCTCTTCTCTTCTCTTCTCTTCTCTTCTCTTCTCTTCTCTTCTCTTCTCTTCTCTTCTCTTCTCTTCTCTTCTCTTCTCTTCCTTTCCCTTTTCCCTTTTCCCTTTTCCCTTTTCCCTTTTCCCTTTTCCCTTTTCCCTTTTCCCTTTTCCCTTTTCCCTTTTCCTTTTTTACTGCTGCCCAGACCCTTCCTGCTTACATATTGCCTTCTGTCAAAGACAAAGCAGCTTCCTAAAAAGCTGAAACTCAATAGAGACCCAAGAATGACATTGAAATTTCCCGTTTCAGTCCTTACATTGTGTAACCCTGTTCTGCTGCCCTGTACCTGTATATGCTATTTCTAGCATATACAGCTGGTGGTGCTCTATCTTCTCTAGGACACTGCAGGCCTGACTTTAATTCAGTTCATGATGCCCTCAACCAAAGCCAGGAGTCCCTTTGTCAGGCTGTGCAACAGTGTTTATGCAAAGAGTTTATGCCTGTAGCCTGGAATGCTTTACAAGAAAAGATAGCATGATATGACAGGGTCCCTGGCCTCCACCTGAAATAATTTTTTGGAAAAAGCATGTGGCAAGGTTGCCAGTCCTGTTGATCTAATCAGCCTCCTCCATTCGGCCAGAGCATCTCTGACTACTTAGCATGTACCTACTTGATAGCACACATGATTCCTTTGGTGGTTTAAAGCACATTCAGCAAGCATTGCAGTGAAGATTTTGCTGTAAGAGCATGACTAGACATGGCATTGAGCTTCTGTCCTGATTCAGGGCTCTGCCCCATCCTTTGTAGCATCCCTAGGGATTCCTTCCAGAGCCATGATTTGTTGCACTGTCTTGGGATCTTTGTCCTCAGTGTTGGGTGATAATCAAACAGGCTCACTGGAGCACTTTTCAACGTTGGCTACATTTTGTCAGACTTGTCTTTCCAGAGGGAATGTAATGCGGGCCAACTAACAGGTTGGATAGAGGCTCTACCGTAGTCGTAGTAGTGGTTGTAATAAGCTCTACAGCATGACATTCCTTGACAGGAGGAGACATGGGTGTCCCAGCTGGGTGGATTTAGCTGGTAATTGTATCTTATTGGTTCTGAATTGTAAGTCTAGATGAGTTGGTGGCTAGAGAAGATTTTGTTGGAACAGTGGTTTATCATGGTAAAAGGATACCAGCAGCTGTGTGAGTAGAAGTTTTGCTACTATTCTGAGGAAATACCTCAGTATATTTTGAAAGCCCTTTTTATTCTTCTCCATCACATTATAGTTATGAATTCATGCAGTTATAGGCTCTGTAGTTTTCCCCAAAATGAGAACCTCTAGCTAGAGTTCTTCTTCCCTACTCCTCTTCCAGATGTCCCTGTCCTCAGATTTGTGATAGTCATAGCTCCTTTACTTTTTTCTTACACTTGGGTCCAGTCCATTTGTGGCATACAAGCACTGTTGTCTATGTGGTAGATGGCATTTTCAAAAACTTCGTCCTACCTGCACAGACACCTTAAATAAAATAAGGAAGGTGCTATACTCCACCTGGATTCGTGTTGCCTTTGCCTCCATCCCTGAAATGATGTACTATGGCATGTTCTCCACTGTGAAGGAGGATGCTGTGGAAAGTATAGTAAGCATGGGGCACTCAAGAGGTTTCACTGTTTGGTGCTCTCAGGGAGTGTCTTGAACATGCAGAAACTTGTCTCTCTGCTTAATGTTGCTGCCAGAAACCCTCTGGTACTTCAGATGTAGAAAAAGACTGGGCATCCTCCATTGCTTACAGAATTTCTTTTCTTGCTGGCAGAACAAAATGTTCCTTTTACATAATTATGAAACACTCTTGTGTTTATACATAAGCAAAGAATTATATCGGTTTTGACAATGAGCAGCAGGCCTATTCACTCTATAGATTGTTTTACTGCTCTTCTTTATTCTTCTTTTTTTTCTTAAATCAAAACCTTATCCAGTCACTCTGTAAGCTTCCATTTTAGCCTGACAGACTTAGCTCATTAATCTTTCTGCTGTGGTCTGGAAAACATCCCCAGACTTGTTCCCAGATGTTTTGTTCACTTTCTTATCCAAAATGTGCACCCTGTTGGTGAATCTAAAATGTTAACCCGATCATACGTACTTTTTTCACAATACTATTATAAACTGCATGTTTTCCAGATCACTTGCAAACTCAGTGCATAAACAGCTTCATTAAAACATGAAATTTGCCAGTGTGATTTTTTCCAATTTGTCTGCTACATTTGTCCATCACCACCACTACCACGACACAAACCCATACTGTATTTGTTTTCACATTAGTTTGCATATATCCAAGCAATTAAAAAGTCAATTAGCTCGTATTGGAGGACCAATGAAGTCACATGTATTTGCTGAGGAGGACTGCTGGAGCAAGGTCATAGACTCCATTTTGAAAACCTCTCAAGTTTTCATTCATACAGTAGCTGTTTTGCTGTGTGCAACATGGGGGTCTACAGGATTTCTGCATGCCACAGGGCAGTCCACAAAGAATCACTGCTTAGAAGTCTGATGTAAAAAAGACTAGGTTTATTCATGATTTAGAAGCATGTTCTTCAGGCAAGTGGAACCTGAGAAATGCTCATATTATGGGTTAAAAAAAGGCAGGCTCTTTTATTTTTAAATATTTAACTCTTACTTGTGCTGCATATTACTTTGATTTACTTCCCTGGACCTTCAGAACAATGGAAACTATTTTAGAATGCTTTAAAGACATCCTCGTCTCCTCCATTGCAGCACCTCTGCTTGGTTAATGGCTTTTAGAAAGCTGTACATTCCAAGTTATGTGTAAATGATATATGGCATGCTATTCCATCTTTTTGGTTGCTGTAGCAACATCACACTAAACTACACATTAGTCAGTGGTCCAGGCCAGCAACTGTCTTGTTTTCTAAAGCATAGTTTACACATTATGAAGACTATTAGAAACAAATGGTAAAACTGATAATTGACTATATAAGCAGTTCCAGCAGAAGAATGTTTATGAGAAATTATTCCATTGATTTGTTTTAGAATTGTTTATGTATATTAAAGTCCATACATAAATCTTCCAAGTTTCCCTGTCTATGCAAGTACAAATACCATTTTTATATGCATGCAGTGAGGAAAAAGAACATGCTTTGAAGGTAGGTAAAAGCTGAGAGCTGGTTCTTTGTGGTGACCTATGCATCTCTGTCCTGTATTTGCAATAATCAGTCATGTGATGTTCCTGTATACATGATAATACAGGTTTTAGGAAAATCAAGTAGAAATATTATATCTGACAACAGCTACCAAAACATCCTTCCCGTGAAAAATAGCATGAGATACTAAGGAGCACTAGTCATGAAACTGAAAATAAAATGTAAATGTTTAAATAAGTTCTAGATAAGGGGCATTGTGTTTTAAATTTTGGTATGAAGAAAAAGGAAACACTTCGTATATGTAAAGCTGTGAATTTATTTTTAGTATCATAGAAAAGTGTAATCAAAGAGTCCTTATTTGTCCAGATCTAATTGTTAGAGAAAAAGAATATAAAGCGTACAATTTCAGAAAAAGTCTCAAATAACAGATACAAAACTGTTGTGCATATGATTCCTGGTATCTGCCTCTTTTTCTCTGCTGATCCTTTTGCTGCCTCTGCCTGCTAAGTCCAGCAATGCTAGTTCTGCCTTGAGGAAAAAGGGAGGGAGAACATTGCTCCAAGTCTGTCACAGAGAGGAGTGAAATGTTGATGCTGGGGTTATTTGCTCTTCTTCACTACGTGGAATATGATATTGGTCTTGGCGGTTTACTTCCCCTTCTTTAGGATACACTTTGAGCCATCTTTACATGTTTGCTAATGTTGCACACCTTGTTACTTATTTATTGGTCTGCCAGTTTACATTACATCCATGTTGACTGTAGATGGTAGGTTTTACGTATTTTGGATATTGTTCTTTATTACCTTCACTTTGCTCAGCTCAGTGTAGGTATTTTTTAACTGGCCATTCAGTGTGCCCAGGTGGCCAAGATGGCCAACAGCATGCTGGCATCTATCAGGAATAGTGTAACCAGCAGGGGTAGGGAAGTGTTAGTTCTGTTGTACTCTGCTCTGGTGATGCAGTATCTTGAATACTGTGTTCAGGTTTGTGCCCTCACTACAGGAAGAATGTTGACATGCTGGAGTGCGTACAGAGGAGGGTGACAAAGCTGGTGAGGAGCCTGGAGCACAGGTCTGGAGCTGATGGAGCTGGGACTTTTTGGTCTTCAGAAAAGGAAGCTGAGGGGAGACCTTATCGCTGTCTACAGCTACCTGCAAGGCGGTTGCAGAGATTTTGGGGTTGGTCTCTTCTCTCAGGTGACAAGCTATAGGATGAGAGGAAATGTTTTCAGATTGCACCAGGAGAGATTTGGGTTAGATATCAGGAAGAATTTCTTTACTGAAAGGGTTGTCAAGCATTAGAATAGGCTGCCCAGAGAGGTGGTGAAGTCACCATCCCTGGATGTATTTAAGAGGCATGTAGATTTATTTATTATTTAAGAGGCATGTAGATCAAGTCCTTATGGACATGATCTAGAGGTGGACTAGTCAGGGTTAGTCTATGGTTGGACTAGATGATCTAAGGGGTCTCTTCCAACCCAGGTGATTCTATGATTCTATTGATGAGTTACTTATAGCCCTTGGATTTCCCATGTCAGCTTGTCCACCTTTTTGTATCAACTCATGGCTGAACAACTCTGCACTTCACCCTGTGTTCTCTTTCTTAAGGCTTCTGCTACCAGACCAGGCTTGTATTCATCTACCTGGTACGTTATGCCACTATTGAATATTTCGTCATATCTGAATAACTACATGTTACTACCTTATATAAAAAGTACAGTTATACTGGAAGAAAAAGAGAAGTAAAACTTAAATAAATTAGGAAGAATATTACTATTCCTAAACCAGACTCAAAAAGGTGCAGGCAGGCCAAGATATGTTCAAAGTAAGCCTGAAAAGCCTTGGCCCTGTGGACTTGCAAAACTGGTGCATTCTCCAGCATGTTACTAGCAATGACAATACTGTTTTTACAGGGACACAGAGCTAGAGTAGAGAACAGCTATACTTTTAGAGAAAAATGGATTTGAATTTGAGATACAAGTTGATCCTGGGCCACAGTATGACAAGCATCAAGGTGCTGTAATTTCAGGTATCTCTAAACACAATTAAAGAAATGGGAAGTCTCACATTAAATCAATATCTGGAATGCCAAATAGTGATGATTTGAGCTGATGTGGATGTTCTGGATTGAATGTCAAGTAAATGCAAGATAGTGATGACAAATATTTGAGGTGGTGTCATTCTTGAAAGAAAAGAATTGAAACTATTTTTCACTTGGTAAACCTTTACTAAATATCCCTCCATAGTTAACTTTTTTGAATTACAGTTCATCAGTATGAGAAAGAGTTGATGATTTGACTACAAAATAAAAAAGGACTTGTTTAGCTTTAAAAGTTGCTTGGAATTCCTCTCTAATTAGCGAATATTTAACAGTTTTACTTTCAAGAACGACCCTGAAAGTGTTGATATGGCTGCACCCTTCATATGGTTTGTTTCCTAATATCTGAGTAATTATTTTTTTCACTTACATTACAATTTTTCTCTTGCTTGAAGATGTATTCCTGCTTACTATGTTAGAATTATTCCAATTAAAGTTGGTAGAAGTGGCAGTGAGATCAGGGAGATATTCTTGGTCTTCTGTATAAAACTGTGGTTTTGGTTTTCTTTAATTATGCAAGCTTTCCACACTTTTCATTTCATGGAAAGCCTGTTTATGTGAGTTTTGTGGGGTTTTTTATGTTTTGCCCAATGAAGCAGAAAACGACTGGCTGGAAGTAATGTGTGTATCTTCAGCTAATGCTAAGTTCAGTGAGATTTGTCTGTGTATACTGGTCTGAAAGTGGACAATACAGAGAAAAGAAGAGATTACAGTGTTAGTATAGCAGTCAAAATAACAATAGTTAATTTGGAAGACTGCTTCCCCAGTGACCCATCACTGGTCATTGTTGGAGATAAGATAAAGACTCAGATAAACTTTTGTATAACCAGTTAGAAAAGTGCGGTGAAAATAAAACTATGTGGATTTTTTCCCCCCCACCACCATAGTATTCTTAAGGAATTGATTAAAACCAGAATAGGCCCAGTACTGCAGATTCTTTACCCCTTAGTTACAAAATTTAGTTGACCTAATTTCCTGTCCTTACCAACTGCTGATGTCATTTCCATATCCTACTTCTCTCAGTGGAAAAATTATGAGCTAGCATTCACAGCACACTGAAAATATTGAACTAACAATGAGGAAATATTCAAATAAATGCTTTTCACTATAAAAGAGGAAAATTAAGACATTGAAGTCTGGGGTTTTTTGGCATGTTTTATTTTCTGATTCATACTTGAGATCTTTTCAGGATTCGTGGAATATTTTAGTACTGAATTTAGTTTTTGGGATTAAAAGCGGGTCCTGGCAATGTCATGGAAGGAATAATTCTGTTACTAGTCACACAGTCATAGAATGGGCTGGGCTTGAAGTGACCTTAAGGTTCATGTAGTTTCCCCTCAGCCATGTGCAGGGACACCCTCCCCTAGACCAGGTTACATTGTTCACTTTATACAGTCCTAGTAAACTTGTGTTTTTATTTCAACTTGAGTTGCCATTTTTTATTCTCAGTAATGCTGATTTTGACAGCAATAGTTACTGTAGAAAGAATATGTAAATAGCCTTATGGGCAACACAGCCTTCTTCTAGTGTTCCTGTTAGAGTG
This sequence comes from Hypotaenidia okinawae, assembly GCA_027925045.1. Lineage (NCBI taxonomy): Eukaryota > Metazoa > Chordata > Aves > Gruiformes > Rallidae > Hypotaenidia > Hypotaenidia okinawae. Next base: position 16,295,011 of record BSDF01000005.1, on the reverse strand, counting down.
CATCTGAGCTCTTCTTCATGCAGCCACTATTCTGGTATAAGAGTACTTCAAAGCCAACACTTCTTTCGTCAGAAACAATTGTAATAGCTAGCTTAATTAGAAAGAATGTGCACAAAAAGGACAATCTGTATTCTTAATACGGAACTAGGAAATAAATATTCACTGTTTAAATGTACAATGTTTTCTTGGGGAAAAAACAAAAAGGATGTTAGACAAACTAATACATTTTAAAGATGTGTTCATTTCAGCCAAGCAATATCATAATTAAACTTTTCCTTCTTCAAATCTTCATCTAAGATCAGATATCCTGATCTTGCATCACAACAATCTTGATTGTAAGTATTTTTGGTTATCGTATTTATCATGGTAATCTCATTATTAGGTATCAGTATAACCAAGCAGAATAGAAGGTGGTAACTATTTAAATTATGATTTGGAATGTCGGAAACTTACCAGGAACTTAGTAATTTGCTTTAGGCAAGATAATAAAGATTTTTTTCCACCATATTACATAATTAAATGAAATTAAAAATAAGATGATCCAGCAAGTTGGAGCTAATTTCAAGCTTGTGGAAGGTACCAGGAAGAATGAGACGGAAGTTACAGTGCAAAGTACTATATATGTCTAGTGGGGTATGTTATCTTCAGGTAGGAAGGGTTTTCAGAACTATCTCCTGCAAGATTTGCAAATGTCTGTAGGTACCAAGTGTGGCACTTAGGAAAAATCAAAGCATGTAAATCCGTCATCTGCAAAATCCATCAGGTGCTTCTGAGTTGTCTGGGTTTAAGCTTAAAGGACTTCTGCATGTGTGCCATTGATGTAGCTATAAAGACTGACACTACCCAGCATGCTGAAAACATGTCTAATTCATAACAACTGTATCCTTAAAGGTTGCAGCTCAAACCTTGGGTCCTATTAGCAAAACTAAGAATAATAGAGGACAGTTCTCCTCTCTCATGTATCAAATTCCTTAGGATCTTCTTGTGGCAGCCCCAGCTGCCCAGCTGCCTTGCTGGTTCATCCCTGGACACTTACTTCTGGGCAGCATTAACAGCAAGAACTGCAGGAGGTTGATCTGTATCTCTGAGCATTTACTGAGTCTCTGTTGCCCTGCCTTTGCTGCAGCTTTTTCTCTGCCAGATGCAACAAGTAATACAGTGGAACAAAATCAACACTTGGGATCTAAAGTCCACAAATCTTGAACAAGTGCAAGCTGCAATTTATTATCCAGGTCCAAAGCTAATTACTATTGCTTCCTTTTCAAGAAAAGTGTGTGAGATTTGCTTTGTCAGCCAGAAAAAAGCTCTTCGTTTCATCAGTATTTAAGAAATGGTTGTTATTTTAATTGAAGCTCAATTAAATATTCTGCATCACTATGTCCTGGTTCATCTCATATTTATAATCTTGTTTAAATAAAACCAAGGGTAACAGGATACTGATATAGATTTTTCCAAGGCGTTTTGGAAGATAAGGCACCCAGGGATTTGAGTGTTTTGTCTCTAATTATGTCTCTATTATTAAGTAACCTCTCTTCTTTGAGCAGCTTGCCCATATTTTCTGCTCCTCTGTATGCCGGCTTTATATATAGAAAACAAAAATGTTTGAAAGTCAGCATGTCATGATAATAAAATGAAATACGTTTTTACCCACCATTCATAGGTATTTTATGTGGCCCCGTGTTCACCTGTTGGCAAATGTCTGTATTCAGAGCTGAAAGAATTTCAGCATTAAAGCAGTATTCCTCTGCATTAACATAGACTTCAGTGGTTCCTTGAGGAAAAACAGATTTAGCTGAGTGGATCGGTGAGTTTGTAACCAAGGTGCAGCTAGTTGCATAAAGCAGGAAAACTTAGAAACACAATTATTGTTTGCAATAATGCATTCCACTTTTTTGACAGAACATTTTTCAGACCTGTGCTTTAGGCAGCAGTTGTTTTTGTGTTGTTGGAAGGTCTGAAAGTCTGCCCTTAACAGCATGGAATTCTCTGTTGGTGAGACTCACCTTTTTTGTAGCATTTTTACGCTGCAGTCACTCTGAGTTCAGAGTTTCAAATATGCTTTTATCTACATCTACATTCTAGTTCTCTTTCCTAACTTTTTTTCTTGCCAGTTTTCATCAGAGCTTCCTTAATTTGATCTGCTGCTTTGCTTTCAGCTTTCTGTTTGCCTACGTGGTCATTCTTAGCCAATAGGGCATTGGACTAACTGGGACAACCTGGTAGTTTCTGCTCCTTCTTACCTTGTTGATTTGCTTTCTCCTGTGACGGAACAGAGGTGCTTGCTTTACTCTAAGGGAGCTCGGATTGGTGAGAGCTGACAGACGAATGTTTCATGACTGAGCCGGGTTTTGGTGCTTTTGTAGAGTCACAGCAGTGAAAGAAAATACTTTCTTTCTTCTCATGGCTGCAGAAATTACTGTAAATGTGCTTTACAGTGGTGGTGCATGTAAATCTGAGGGCTTCTTTTCCTGGATGTGTAAATCATTAACAGAAGAATATGTGTGGTCAGTAGTCAGATTACCTTTTAAGTACACAGTGCTTACATTTATCTAGGGCATGTGGTTACAGCAAAGTAAAGGCTCAAACTCAGCAATACCTCATCTCTAGCTGCAAAAAATGCATCTGGGATTTTATATTTTATATGTACTCTATGTTAAAAATATAAATACTCCTTTTCCTTATAGACAAATCCAGCTACTGAAAAGCCGCTAATGCAGAGAATCTGCTTAAACTAATCTTCTTTACCTGCTTCACCCTGTTCTCCTGGATTGGGTCCACTCAGGGCCTTTATTTCCTTTAAGAGAATTTAAGCAGCTTGTCCTCACCATTGAGGACTATGTGGTCTCTCACTGCAGTTACTCATAAAACCCCTCCCTAACCTGTGGCTCCACTCTCCCCTCTTTTGTGCTACCATCTGTCAAAGTTATTATTTTTTTCTGCTTTTCCTCCTCAGTATAAAAAAAAACATTTAAGGGACAAGTTAATACTTGATCTGGCTGAGGTGATGATTTGAAGTCAGTGATGATTTGAATTTATAATCTGAGTTTAGTGATATTCAGATTTACCTCTTTCACAGAGGTTTTTATGGAAGAATCAGTCTCCCCATTTTTGGCTTCCAAGAATACTTTTATCAACACTTCCTTCTTTTAGCAGTTCTTCCAAACTACTTCCTAATTTGTGATTTTCTGCTTGATCCTTCTTAGCTTGTAAGACATTAGGCATTTGAGTGCATCTTAATCTGAACTTTGGAAAATAACATGAAAAGGACAGTGTTATAAGAATTATTTTTATCATCAGCTTGTTTAAGAGTATTATGTAGTGCTAAAATAGTTTGCATTACTTCAATTTAATCTTTAAAAAATCATCTAACTATACATCTTCTTAAAAACATACTGAAAAAATAAAGCAAATCTTTGTGAAGGAAAGGTTATGTTTTTACTTAATCTTTCTTTTCTCTATACAAGAAGCAATACACAATATTTGCCATACAAGCTTTGATGGTGAAATAAACTTTCAAATGTTATTTTCATCTGTATTCAATGCATTTCACTCACTCTGCCCTCATAGAAAATGCAAAGAACATTAATTGCTGTACAGTTTATGAAGTGTGAGAGATATTATGAAGCTGTTATAAATTTGGCAGGGGAAATTGTAATTTGTTCCTTTTTTTTTAATTAAAATTACCTCAGTGGCAGGGTAATCTGTTGTTTACTATAAGAGATGTGCAATGTCTGAGCTTATTTGTAAATATTTCCTTATTTACCTGAAGATGGGGAAACATCTGAAAAATTATAGCAGCTGGTACTACAAGTTCTTCTAGTCTTCTCAGAAAATGTAGAGTAGGCAAATGCAAACAGAGAAAGAACAAATACGTAGATACTGACATTGAAAAATGAAGCAGGCACATGTGTTAAGAAAGGAACCCCAAGGACCTTCAATAAGTAAAAGGAATGTTTTACATTATGTTTCTGCTTCTTAAACTATGGGATAAACCCCAACAATAGCTAAGATGAAACAGTCCTTGGACAAAATGCTGTGATGTATATTAAATTATCTGATATTTTCTTCTAGATCTGTTCTTTTCATGCCCTCTGAATACAGAAGATGTGTTTAGACTCCCTGGGCAAAGCTGAAATGTTTCTGCATGTTGATCCATCCAAAAAGAGAGTGTGTTCTACCTGCTGGGATGCCATGGAGGTCAACTCTGTTCCCAGAAGCATACAGCTGTCAAGCTCTGTTCTGTCAGAGCCCCACGAGCAGCCTGTACCCAGGGACTGTGTCATGGGGCAAGCAAAGCTGGGTCAGTTCAGGACAGACAGGTGTGAAGAAGTGAATGTACAGTGCACTAGGACCCAGCCCAGCAGTCAGGTGGCGGGAAGGCTTAACTAGCACCAAGACATCCACTGTGTACACAATACCTTGAATTGTTAAATAGGGAATGCCGTATGAGTGTGCAAGGTGCCAGAGGTTATCTTGCCATTGCATTGAACAGAGTGTCATACAAATCAGAAAAGATCAAGTCAAATTTAGGTTACTTCTTTGTTTGATTCTAATCTCCCCATTTTATCTTTGGGACAGTTTTCTGTTTCATTCAAATTTGCTCTGGGATCTTAATGCTTTATTTATTTAATACCACAGGAAAACACTAAGAAACTGCTTTGGGTTTTGATTGCAGCTGTTTATACACAGAAAGAGGGATAGATTATTTTTATCTTCAAATCAGTTTAATAACTGAAGGTACTGCCGCACCCCTTCTGCATGATAGTATTAGAATCTTTCTGAGATATTTTCAGAATGTTTCCAAATAAACAATATGGGTTTATTTAAAATGAAGATGTTGCATTTACTGTGATCTAGAATATGTTCTGAGTCAGAATGCAACTTTTGTTTTTTCTCAAGTATTCACAAGCTACTTAAATGAGAAAAAGGGTATGCACGTCCCTTGCCATCAGCATCAGCAAAACTTGAAATGCTTATACCACATAAGCACAACGGAGCCACTCCACCCCCTCAAAAAAAAAAGTGAGAAAGTATATGAGAATCTCAAAGCCTTACTGTATTTTCTGTTGCTGAGTAAAGGCAAGATGCAGCCTTTCTCTGCACATAAAACTTACTCTGTCCCTCCTTCAGTTTCTTGCCAGAGTAAGAATAGTGTATGTGGTCCCTGTGCCAAGGGTAGGTGTCTTGAGCCTTAGGATCTCAGGGACAATGAACTGATAATTACCAATTGATACAACTGCATTCACATCAGCAATGTAAAACATTTTTATCTAGCGATCTTATTAACAGGCAAAGCTTACTTTATAGGCTCCATCCTTCCAACTCAGGTTAGTTTAGTGAAATGGTTTTACCTGTCAGTAAAATGTCTCTTACTCTGCAACTGTAGATATAAATGTGTATGTGCAGAATATGGCTACATGCAGGGAAGGAGATGGTAGCATTTAAAGGAATGAACTAGACTTGGGAACATGCAGATCTTATGAAAATTACAAGGAAAATTAATTCCCACCTGTACTGACCTTTTAGATCTGAAACAATAGTCAGCTGCATCGATCTAAACTCTTTATAATCTTGCCAATATAAAGAAGTACTTTCTCGATAAGCATGAAATGTTCTCGAACCAATTCTTCTGCACACAAAGGTTGAATAGGCTTTGTTTTAGCAATGAGTTGGCACTTTTTTGTGCCTGCTTATTCTTGTGTAATTTTTGGAGTGTTTGTCCCAAACTGGCTAGGGAAGGCTGATAATATTATACCAGAAAAAAGGTAAAGTCCTTCATTGAGTATATAATGAAATCCCTAATTTCAAGACTATTCCATTATCAGCCATTTCTCCTGAGGGTATGAGAGCCCACAGTCTGGTTTGCAGCTTTTGTTGAGCTCCTGGTGCTATTTACCCTACCTCCCTACTGAGACCACCTAGTTTATTTGCAGCAAACTAGATTTCTAAGTGCATCCATACACACATGATATGATGAGAGGGATGATCAAAATTCACAGTGTAACAAGGCTAATACTTAAGTGTCAAAATATGACCTGGCAATTATCTCACACATATCTATTTTTAATATTTTGGTGTATTTTTTAGATCTGATTGCTGTCTCAGTTGGCAGTTCTATGGGAGCTGATGAGATTTCTTTTATATAACTCATTCCAGACAAAGCAATCAAAATTATTGTTTCAAGTTGAGACTGCTGTGAAGAAACAGCAGTAGCTCACTAGGGTTCATTTTCATGATCTATTTATTTGAACTTTGTTTCCTTTGTAATGGTATACATATTCATATTAAGTTGCTGCTGACATACCCATTTTTATGTGGGTCAAGTGCATTTTTCTTTTTCCTTCATTATTGGTGCTTGGCCAGTGTGACTGAAAGAACTGCAGTTTTTCATTTACTCCTAGGGTGGAGAAAGTGCCAAAGACATAATATAATGAATAAACAGTTACTACATCAGGTCAGCCTAAACTTCAGATAAAAGGTCCAAGAGAGAGTAAGAGTTTTGGATTACAACTAGGGAGTGACAATAGGACATTAGAGATATAAACAGAGAGGAAAATATGGGCCTGCATTTTCCTGATGACTGTCTCCAGCACTCACAGGGAAGTTCTTGAGAAGATGAGTGCAGTCTCATGCTGTAGTGCCATGGCTGGAGAACAAAAGACGACAGGCATATATTGAAGCAAGAGCAGTTCCAATTCCATATGGAGTAGTATTTGTTTACCCTAAGGGCAGATAAGCAGTGGACATGATGGTCCAGAGATGTTGTACATCCTTGAAGATTTTCAAGTGCTTTCACCCTTTTCACCTACAACAGTCTTATTCCTCAGCCTCCTTTCCCTTCAGCACGTGTGCATGTATAGACACACACAACAGGAGACAGTTGTTTTCCTTTTATCTCTGTCTTCCATAATTCTGCTGACCACTACAGCATGTATTCTCTCTTCCTTCTCTGCAATATATTGCTCTTGATCTTATTTTATTCTCCCTCCACATCTTATTTTTCATCTCATCTGAATATCATCTGATTCAACAACTCGGTGGTGATTACCCATTAATCTACATCTCCAAATCTTCCCTTCTGCCTTTTGTCCAAAAAATAAAATATTAGCCTGTTTCCCTGACATGTCCTTGTGAATTTCTCACCAGCAAAGTGAGCTAGGATGGTATTCAGGACAGTTGCTGATCAGTGCCCAAATCCTTTGTTTCTCACCACCCAGTTAAGCAGCAAATTACTTTTCACATCTGAATTCAGATCCAGGCTGTCTTGCACATTCCTTTGTGTTGCTGTTCTAAAATACTGTGTTTCCTGACCACCAGATCTCTGCATGTATTTTACGTTATGCAGCCACTGTACAATAAACAGAACATTTGGGAAAGAAGCAAGCAAACCTCATTCTTTCAAAACCAAGTACTCTAAACACTAAGCTGTAGTCATTCTGTCCCAGTTGTCATTTTCTGTCCCTGTAACTCTTGCATTCATAGCCAGAATGGAAACAAGGGGTAGAGACATTTATAGCCCAGATTATCTATGCTATAAGAGATTTAGGATTGAATTTCCCTACGGTGAGGGGATAATTTAAATTATGCCACCTGGTTTCTGGACAAATGACAAAACAGATCTATTTTTACCCAAGTGATGCAATAAATTTTAGTCCCCAGATTTTTAAAAAAGCCTGTGCCCTGTTTGCTCAGGTGAAGAGGACCAAAAGGAAAACTGCGTGCTCAGAGTGAACAGAAACACTTTTACAGATTTACCAGAAAAATGAAATTAAAATCTTTCTAAAAATAAGAAATAATGAATGGAGATTTTGATATGTGAAACTTCTCTTGGTTTATTAAGGAAGTGAGGCTAACTGGCCTCAGAGTACATAGGTCCCATTCCTTCAATATTACATTATCCTGCTGCCCAGTATAAATCATATTTAAAAGAGGGTAACATTCCCAAAGATAAAAGAAACATACAATTTTGCTGAAATTTGTCAAATGAATGCAAAAGAGAGGCTCTAATTAGTGTGAAAGGAAAATTGTGCAGAATTTAATTAACATTGTGTTCCACTTGGCAAAACCCCTTTAGACTGTCAGCATATGCATGCTGGCCATTCAAGCCAACTCATGTAGGCACCACCCTATCAGTGTAAGTTTATCTCCAGCCCAGCCATAGCCTGTCAGTCTCCTGGCCAGTGGAGTATCAGGATGACAGTAGAAGATGTCAGGAAGTAGGAAGCAGTATTACAGTGGCAAGGTGAAGTAAATTCTTAGAAAATCAGTCTTTATGACTTCCACTACTCATGGAAAATCATGTTTCTTTTCCCAGGCTAGTCTCAGCTTTAATAATGTCTTATAGACATACTTTAGAACTTAACTCCTGGTGACTCAGTATAGCAAAACTATACCTGAAAGAGCTTTTGTTCTCACAAAACTACAGGCTTACCGTATTCAAGGGCACAAAGGGTTGGCTAACTGCATTCAAGAGCACAAAGTGCCAGCAGTGGACAATAAATGTTTGATGCAACTGAGGCTATAAGGGATAAGCAATGTTTCTAAGCCACTCATCAACATAGGTCAATACCACTGTGTAGAATGGAACTATTTGAAAATAATTTTTTGCATACCAGCTGCCTGTGATTCAAACCTCATCTCCAGACTTGAGAAGGAGGATGGTACATAATTCATTACAAAAAACAACATGACTATTCTCTTCCGCTGTGCTGCCTTAGCAGTGGCTAGAACCAAGCTTATGTCCTCCATTCAAAATGTCCTTAGTCAGGTACTCCACCCAGACTTCATAACTGAGTACTGCTTTCATCATATAAGTAGGAGGCTTTACTGGTTTTTAATGTCAAACATAGTTGTGTAAGTAAAGCTGGGGGAAAAACATAGACCTGTGTATTTTGTAGATGCTGAATAGAACAAAGACTCATGTTCCTCAGTAAGGAGAACTGTGCTGTCACTTTGAGCTTTTTGTAAAGTGATAATCATTAAAATGTTCTGGGATGTAATTTCAGTGCAATCACTGAAAATGTCATTCAGATAGAAATGCCAGACATATAATTCTTGTCAGGGGTTACTAACCTGCATGCTAATGGAGGGAGAGAACAAAATATAAAGAAATTACAAAGCTTTTATTTTCCATGCAGTTAGCCAAACACAAACAAATGAACATTCTGAAGAATGACAGTTTGTTCCCAGGTTGAGAGTTTATATGACTTGTTTAATGGTTTGGCTGTAAAGTAAAAAAAATAGTGGTTTGTAAAGGAATTTGGTCATTGGCTCCTGCTTTTGTTATGAACACAGTTCCTCTAAAAAAAGAATCAGATTTTGACTAATGGAAAAATATTATATAAAAGAAAATAAAAAGAGATTCTGGATTAGAACCAGAATTTCCTGAACCTCTTTGCCAGTTCTTATACATATTTACCAGTGGAAAATGAGCATAGTAGAGCTCTAACGCGAAGCCCTTCTCAGAGCTGGCCTCATAATCTCTCCTTTTCTCAATGAATGGAAGTATTTCTGTATTTTAGCTTTGTTTTACAAGTTCAGTCTGGAAGAGTTAGACTGTGTTAAAGTACCTGGAGTTCTATGTCCAGTTCAGGGCTCTCTAGTAGAATGAGTCCAGCAAAGGACCAGTAAGATAATTAAGGAACTGAAGTAGCTCTCCCTTGAATAGAGGTTGAGAGAGCTGGGACTGTTCAGCCAGGTGAAGAAAAGGCTCAGGAAGACCTCATCAATAAATGCCTGATGAAGGAAGTAAAGAAGATGGTGCCAGGGTTTTCCTGGTATTCAGTGAACAAAAAGCAATGAGCACAAACTATAGTATAGGAAAATCCCCTTAAACAAATCCCCTTAGAAAAAATGCACCTTTTTAATGTGAGGGCAGTCAGACAGTAGAAATGGTTCCCCAGAAAGGTTGTGGAATTGCTATCCTTAAAGATAGTCAAATCCCAACTGAACATGACTCTGGTCAACTGTTGTTGACCCTGATTTGAGCAGTGGGGTGAGACTGTACAACCTAATAGCCTCATCCATTTGTGGTACTTGGAAATGTTTACTGAAATTTCTGCCCCTTGGATTTTGTGGGTTTTTTAATTATTTACAATGAAATTGCTACTAGCAGTAATTCTGCTCATGAATAATCCCTTTAATCTAAAATCCTTAATCTGTCTTGGAAACATTAATCAACATGGAAATCAAAAGTGTAGTTAAAAAGATAGACATCTTGGTGATGTTTGTTGTCTGCCCATTTTGCAGGTGGGCAAGAGGTGTCCAAGATGTCAGAGACTAAGCTATCAGCAGGGATGGGAGCAGAACTCTGCAGCTGAGTTCTAATTCCCCCTCCTTCATCAGCAGAACATCCTGCTGCTTTCTGATACTTCTGTCTTCCCCACCTCTTGGATGACACCTGGGAGACCTGGCATCCTCCACAATTGTCTGCCCTTGAATATTGTTTTTCCTTCTCTTATCCAGATTAGTGCTCCAGAAACTATGCTTTCACTGCGGAAAGTGAAAATAGTATCAGGTTGTATGCAGCAGCAGCAGCAAGTCTCTAAACTGAGAGCCTAGTTTTAAAGTCTTTGGAGATTCCTATCAATTTCACTTGCAGACAGCCTGCAGAAATGTCTCTGATTTTTAACAGTTGCCCCCTGTATTTCTACAGTGTTTTATAAGTTAATGATATTATTGATACTCACAGTGCTTCCTGACGATTGTTTACATATCCAGTTGATGCATCTAGCCCATAATCTAGACTATTTGCCCTGTCTTTGTACCAAAAGCACAAGCAATTTCCTATTCCTTTTAGTTTCTAACAAGGAATTAATTATATATTAGTATGTAATTCACTGAGTAGCAAAAATACATGACTTTAGAGGGAAAAATTACTTCATATTAGAGTGTATACTCATGAATTGAGTTCCATAGCAAAACTGACCTTGAGAAGCTGCTACTAAGCCTTCAGGCTTCTGCAGGAAATCCTCAATTCCTGAATAATTTGAGCAAAAACTGTCAAATCAGGAATTACTCCATAGAATTTTCCAATAACTCACAACCATTTAGCATGCAGCTGTTTTAAGATGCCACTTAAAATTATGTTTTGCATGTGACAACTCATATTTTGTGAGTACTATATGTTAAAAATATCCTTGGATTCTACGATACTTAGGATTAAAGAAAAATATTGATAATTTAAAGTAGTGTGTAACTCCCATTATATTCATCACTGAGTATAGGTGTTAATACAGATAGCATAGTAAAGGACTAAGGCCGTTTGTTTTCATTGCTGAGCCTTGTGAAGTATGAGCATGTAATTGCTAGAAATTATTCTTGGTAATAACAGATCAAATAGATCTGTCTGGCCTTTGTAATTCTCACAAAAGTGAGTTTTAATGGATGAAATTACCAGATGTGGAGCATGTGAAGAAAATGTAGCATATAATGATATAAAATATAATGATATGAAAATTCCTCACATAGAAAAACAGTCAACAAATGATTCCCGAAACACCAGTGGTCTTAATAGCCTTTTCTTCAGTAGAAGAGTCTTGCCTTTGCCACGTAAAGGATGTTAAGACTGCTTTCTTCCTTCATCTGCTATCTGCAGTTGTCCAATGAATACATCATTGACTTATAGCACAGCTTTAATGCTATGCACAAAGAAAATATTCCTGTATATCTAGTGCCACAAATATATCTGCTCAAAATGTGATCTTGTACAAGAAATAATAGCATTTGTTTGGATTTTGAATATTGCAAGTTATTTGAAGGACAGGTTAATTCAATACTGAGTATTGAATTGAAAAGGAGTAAGTCTAAGCTAATAAGCAAATAATAAAGAATAAATGGTCATACTTTGTATAGCAACATGGTTGTTACTGTGCATTTGTTGATCTGGAGATCTTCTGTCTGTATATACTGTGTTATACACATAATTGTGAAAGAATTCTAAGAATACACAGATACAGAAAGTAAATACTCTTGCTCAAATCAGAATTTCTGAGACCTAAAAAGGAGCTCGTGACCTTTTCCTTTCATATGGTTCCATGCATATATCTGTATTTTCAAGGACCAGTTTCACCTTTCACAGAATGGATTTTATTTAAGCTAGTGAAGAGTTGAGAATTAGAGTTGGAAACGGAAATAATGGGGTAGATTTTTAAATACAGTGAGCATCAGCAACTTGCAGAAACAGTGCACCACTGGAGGAATGTATCAGAACTCTATTAAAAACCTGCCCTCTTGATTTGGTTTTCATATGAAAGATAAAATGGACTATGAGTAGTGGCTCGATGTTCCTGTGTTTATTCAACCTTCCAACAATTGGGCCATTGTGGGTCTCTTGTCTGTATTGGGTAACACAGCCTTCTGACTGCACTTACAGCTTCTGTTGAAGGGCAGCAGCCTATCCATACATGACTTCAGTGATTGCACATCTCTCTGTGTGATTGTGGATGCCTGCCCTGAGTAGCTCACACTATGTCCAGAAACGAAGAAATGAAGTTTGAATTGGCTTGTGGATTCATTGGCAGTAGGCATCTGAAGCTGTTTAGGAATGTTGCAGAGGTGGCTGTTAAATAGTGTCTTTAGTGTGTATTTTTCAGCAGGACATGGCTGTGGAGAAGAATTGATCTCTATTATTGAAAAGCTAGCAATTTTTGTACCAGTCAATGTACTTCATAGAAGATGGCTATGTAAATGAAAAGATCACTGAGGATAAGGAAAAGGCGGAGGTTCTGAATGCCTTCTTTACGTCTGTCTTTAAAGGTCAGACCAGTTATCCTCAGGGTACCCCTCTCTGACCTGGTAGTCTCGGCTGGGGAGCATGCTAACTCCCCTGTGATTCTGGAAGAAACGGTCAGAGACTTCCTACTCCAACTGGACTGCCACAAGTCCATGGGGCCGGATGAGATCCACCCGAGAGTGCTGAGGGAACTGGCAGAGGTGGTAGCCGAGCCACTTTCCATTATCTATCAGTTCTCCTTGTTGACTGGTGAGGTCCCAGAAGACTGGAGGCTCGCCAATGTGACTCCCATTTACAAGAAAGGTTGTAAGGAGGATCCGGGGAACTACAGGCCTGTTAGCCTGACCTCAGTTCCAGGGAAGGTTATGGAACAGATAGTCTTGAGGGAGATCACGCGGCATGTGTGGGATGGCAGGGGGATCAGGCCTAGCCAGCATGGGTTCATGAAGGGCAGGTCCTGTTTGACCAACCTGATCTCCTTCTATGATCTAGTGACCCATCTGCTGGATGAGGGAAAGGCTGTTGATGTGGTCTACCTAGACTTCAGCAAAGCCTTTGACACTGTCTCCCACAGTATTCTCCTGCAGAAGCTGGCAGCCCGTGGCTTGGATGGGTATACCCTCGGCTGGGTAAGGAGCTGGCTGGAGGGCCGGGCTCAGAGAGTGGTAGTAAATGGAGTTAAATCCAGCTGGCGACCGGTCACGAGTGGTGTTCCCCAGGGGTCGGTGCTGGGGCCTGTCCTCTTCAATATCTTTATTGATGACCTAGATGAGGGCATTGAGTGCACCCTCAGTAAGTTTGCAGATGACACTAAATTGGCTGGGAGTGTGGATCTGCCTGGGGGTAGCGAGGCCCTACAGAGGGATCTGGACAGGCTGGAGAGCTGGGCTGAAGCCAATGGCATGAGGTTCAACAAGAGCAAATGCCGAGTCCTGCACTTTGGCCACAACAACCCCAGGCAGCGCTATAGGCTTGGGGCGGAGTGGCTGGAGGACTGTGTGGAGGAAATGGACCTGGGGGTACTGATTGATGCACGGCTGAACATGAGCCGACAGTGTGCGCAGGTGGCCAAGAAGGCCAACGGCATCCTGGCTTGCATCAAAAATAGTGTTACTAGTAGGAGCAGGGAGGTAGTTGTCCCCCTGTACTCAGCACTTGTGAGGCCGCATCTCGAGTACTGTGTTCAGTTTTGGGCCCCTCACTACAGGAAAGACATTGAGGCCCTGGAACGCGTTCAGAGGAGGGCTACTAAGCTGGTGAGGGGTCTGGAACACAGGCCTTACGAGGAGCGGCTGAGGGAGCTGGGATTGTTCAGCCTGGAGAAGAGGAGGCTCAGGGGAGACCTTATAGCTCTCTATAACTTCCTGAAGGGAGGTTGTAGTGAGCTGGGGGTCGGCCTCTTCTCCCGTGTAGGCAGTGACAGAACTAGAGGGAATGGTATCAAGCTGCGCCAGGGGAGATTCAGACTGGACATTAGGAAGCACTACTTCTCGGAAAGGGTAGTCAGGCACTGGAATGCACTGCCCAGGGAGGTGGTGGAGTCACCGACCCTGGGGGTGTTCAAGGAAAGACTGGATGCTGTATTGAGGGATATGGTTTAGTGGGAGCTAGTAGTAATAGGTGAATGGTTGGACTGGATGATCTTTTAGGTCTTTTCCAACCTTGATAATTCTGTGATTCTGTGATTCTGTGATAGTAGATGTTTAAATGTAGCTAGGACTCCGAAAATCAGGTAAAGACCAGTTTGAAGAAATATGAGGGGAAAATAGCAGAAAAATGGTATTTATAACCCAACGGATTTATTGGTCTATTTATATACTAATTTATATTGGTGACTTACAGACTCACTTGATCTACTTCTTTCTAAAATGTATGTTTATCTTTAAGATTTCAAAATGCCTTAATTGCCCATCCATACTGCCTGCAACTAATTTGCCCACTAATTTGGTCCCATTGCTATTTGTGCAGCCTTGAAAGATCACCTCAAGGCAACCCTCCAAACCCCTTCTTCATCCACATAGCAACTTTGCAAGCTGAGTTCCCTACAGTCTCTGGGCCAAAACTCCAGAGCGGAGGAAGGAAAAGGTGCCTCTTTCACCCAGTTTCAAGGCTGGTTCTTAAAGCCCTAATTAGCAGCTTCACACCTGCTTTCTCTGCATGCTGGCAATAGCCGCCCAAGACTCTTGCACTGGCAGCATTGTTGGAGATGTAGCCACCCTTTTCTCATGCACTCTGAAGGATGCAAATATTTCAAGTAGAAGCAGACCTGAAGGGACAGAGAGATCTGACTGTTCTGTCTCAAGGTTTGTACCATGCCCAGTTAAACTAACAACCTGAATTGGATTTGAAAGTCTGGTGCCAGTATCTATTAAAGAGTGTCAGATCATACATTCAACATGCTGTCAGTGGAGAAACTCAATGATTAAATTAAAAGAGTAATTTAAAACATAGTTGTTTATTCTTCACTGATTTTTCCATTCAAATTGTATAAAATGTGCTCCTACCTAAGGCATGCAGCCAAGAAAGTGCAGGCATTTAACCATAAAAGGCATCACTGAAAAGACAACTTGAAAAGATGCAGGTAACAATAATGGTTGAAGGTGTGGATCCAACTTTCAATAAAAATTACTTTTATATCAAGTGAAAAGGTCAGGCTTTATGTAAGCAAGGATTTAAAAGCCTGTGTTGTTATTACCTAAAGTAAAGCCCACAGTTACAGCATTTTTCCTCCTGCCATTTCAGAAATGTCAGCATAAGGTTTTTATTTCAGGCATTGTGGAAGCATTGTGGATTAGATGCAAAATGAATGTTTTTACCATTTGAAATATGATTGGGTAACTGGCTGCCAACAAAAAATTACTAATTGAAGTTTATAAAACAAAATGGGTTGATGTTAATTACAGAGCCGATAGTGGATTTTTAGTGATCTAAATTACCATGCTTAACATTATTTCAGCTGTTAGTAAAATGTACTAGTTTGCTGTAATTTACCATGAAGTCAATCACAAAGTGGAAGGTTTCTGATGAAACAGGAAGGTACCTGATCCTTATGCCTTTTTTTCACACCTTGTAAATATCAAATACTTCTGAAAGAAATGCCATTGATATTGAAGATTTATTACCTTCACATTTTCTTTTTTTTTTTGGCATTTTTGTGAGATAGCCTTTGTCTGATTAAAACATGCAGATCTGACATTTCAGATGCTCAGGCATAAAAAATCGTATTTGTTTACCTGCAGCTATTGAAACTTTTGAATTTTGTTCAGTTTTCTTTTAGGTTTTACTTGCAAGCAGTTCAAAATTGACCAGTCTGACACTCCACCTTCATACCTTCCCCTTTGGCCCTAAATTGGTTGGTGGTCCTATACCCTTGAAGAAACATGCCATTTCAAAGACAGAGGACTCCAGTGTTGTCTCCAGTGTTCCATGGTGCAGTCATTACCCAGTGTAATATCACTTATGAAACTTGTATTTTACATACGTAGGTCCAGTCTGAGACTGAGTGCAAATAAGGAAAACTTTCACAGCCACTGCAGGAACATAATAAACAGTGAATCAAGAACATCTGAAAAAAAGAATGCAGATGTAGCCAGATGCATCAATACATGCAATAACCAAAAGTCCCTTATTCCATTCTGGGTCTTTTTCAAAAAATAGCAGAAACGTACTGAAGAAAAGTGTTAAAATAGATTTTGCTCTAGTATAGAATATAATTTTTATTCCTTCAAATCTTTTATTCTCCAAATTTTTTTTGTAGCTATTTCTTCATTATTAAGTGAGCAAACTCCACAGAGGAGCAAACTGAAATTATCGTGTTAAATATACTTTGACATATTCAGCGTTACAGCAGAAGCAAGGAAGAGGCACAGCAAAGCGTAAGGTGTTGCATTTGGGCAGGAGGAATCCCAGACATATATGCAGACTGGGAGAAGAGCTCCTTTAGAAGAGTAGCCCTGCTGAGAAGGACCTAGGGGTTCTGGTGGATGAGAAACTTCACATGAGCCAGCAGTGGCTCTTGCAGCTCTGAAGGCCAATGGTGTCCTGGGCTCCATCAGAAGAGGGGTGGCCAGCAGGCACAGGGAGGGGATTGTCCCTCTCCACTCTGCCCTCATGAGGCCACATCTGGAGCCCCTGATCTGGGGCCCCCAATACAGGAAAGATGTGGAACTGTTGGAGAGGGTTCAGAGGAGGCCATGGAGATGATTAGAGGGCTGGAGCATCTCCCCTATGAAGGGAGGCTGAGGGAGCTGGGCTTGTTCAGCCTAGAGAAGAGGAAGTTGTGGGGGGTCCTCATTGCAGCCTTACAGACCCTGAAGGGAGCAAACAAACAGGAGGGGAACCAACTTACTTAAAGCACAGACAATGACAGGACAAGGGGGATGGATTGAAGCTAAAGGAGGGAAGGTTTAGATAAGATATTAGGGGGAAGTTCTTTACAGAGACAGTGGTAAGGTGCTTGAACAGGCTGCCCAGAGAGGTGGTGGATGCCCTGTCCCCAGAGGTGTTCAAGGCCAGGTTGGATGGGGCCCTGGGCAACCTTGTGTAGATCCAGGCCTGGTGGTTGGTGGCCCTGTCTGTGGCAGAGGGTTGGAACTCTATGATCCTTGGGGTCCCTTCCAACCCAGACCATTCTATGATTCTGTCATTCTATGAGTCTTGTGTCATTGGCTTGTTAAAACTAAATACTATCGCTAGTTCAAAACCTAATATCCCAAATTTAGTTAATCTTTACTCATGAAGCCCTTTGTTTGCCTTTGCTGCATAATGATTTCTCTCTCTTTGCAAAATTAATTTCTTCAAGTAGTTTCTTGACATGTTTTATTTACTCTGTCAGAGATAAAAATATTACCTAAATATTACCTGTTAGAAACTCATTCATCAGGAGGAGACACAATACTCTCCTTGCAGTTTCTGAGGAACAGAGTGAGTGAGTTAATAAATGTATGGGTTAATGACTGAATGAATTAATAAATTTACCTTTAACCTCACAGATTGCAGTGTAAGTCTTTATTCTGTAAACAAGTCCATGAAAGTCTTACCGTTTGCAACCTCACAGTCATTTCCTTATACTGCAAAATAAACAAAACCCCAAAAACACCATGACTGAGAATGTCCAAGGAATAGCAGCCTGGGATGAAGATGGGGGGTGGATCAGGTCAGTTTTATACTTCATTCAGTTTATGTGTTCGTCATGAAGAAATTACAAAGGGCATTCATCCTCCTGACCAAAGGCTGAATTCAGTTTCTTCAGAATGTATATTGCAGCTTAGAGGAGCTTCAGTATTCTTCCACAGCAAAGCTGTAGTTAAGTAAGGGTGGTTTTGCTGGGGGATGAGAATCTGTGTGGAACTTAACAGGGTTGTAATACAGGAGCGCTGATACATTTACTGTTTTGGCATGTGGAAAGTTCAGAGTAGCTTGAATGTTTGTCTTTCTGTAATGAGACACTCCTCATAAGGAAGCAGTGTGGTTTTCACTGACATTAATCATGCCGCATTATGTAAGTACCTGTAGAAAATAACGTGTTTAAAATGTGTTAAACGCTAGTTTATTCAGGAATTAGGTACTGGAGATCTACATAATGCCACCATATAGTGATAAAGATACTTCTCTGCATATCAACTTGTTTATCATGAAATCATAGAATAATTATTTAGGTTAGAAGTGCCAGAAGATTAATTAAGCACAGGAAAGTGAGGGTTGAAGGTTAAATATGTTATTCCCATTATTGTTAGCAATTTCCCTCAAGTAAAGATGTAAGGAGAGGGACAACTGATGACCCTTTTTTTTTTTTGCTTCCTCAGCAACTGGCACAACCTCCTACAAGAATGGGAGAAGCTGGAAGGTGTGTGTTGCCATCCTCCATTACCTTCCAGTTCTAATTGTAAAACAAGGTTTTCCCCTGGGTTTTAAATTACCAGGATAATATTATTCCATTCCTTTAGCTAACCAATTTGCCACTTGGTCCGTATGTGGCCTGTAGCATACAACCACAAAGCTCCTTTATAGGTTTGAAGTTCAGTGAATCAGTTTGAGAAATGTTCATGCTCACAAACAATAGGACCTTGAGTGTTATTATCAGTTTGATTGGAGTAGTAATTTTTGGTAATTGTGTTCTTCTACAGAGTCACTCTACAGTCACTTAAGCAATTGAAGTGTAAATGTACAGCATGTGCTCAGAAAGAGACAAAGAAGCAGCTACTTTTATGACCTCATACTGAGGACCTCCTGAAAAAAAGAGAACACTGAAACAGAAAACAATTATTTGTCCAATAGATTTCTCTGCTCCCACTGATATTGTTAATTACTGAGCAAATTTGTGATTGAACAAGAACATTTATTCCCCTGCAGCCAGGTTCTTTTCTTACAACAGTCATAAAGCTTTGAAGAGGGACTCTAGATACAGACTCAGCCAAAATTGACTGTCTCAGTGAGAGGGAATTAAGAAACTGTGCCAGAGCTAAGGTCACGGCTTTTTCAGCATTACCTTACTGATGCTTGCAGGCACTAGGAACCAGAACATGCTTATCCTCCACTCAACCCCATCGCCTGTATTGACCAAGAAAAGGTTGTTTGGGGATGGCATGTGGTGGATGCAGCTTGAAAGCTCAAAGGCAATATTGGAATACATTCAAAACTACACTTTATCTGTCCAGTGCCAGCAGATTATTTGGCTTTCCCCTTTCTGTGTCCTTCCTCATTGCTCTCAGGTTGACTCCATTATCCTTTCACACTTTTCTCCATTACCATGTTCCCTTCACTACTTTCAGAGTCCTGTTCCTTTCCCTCCTCTAAAGTTTTAGTTGTTTTAGTATATCTGCAATAAACTTCCTCCCCAGCATCTCTCCCCCCAAAATATCAAAATTGCATAGCATTTTGGGCCACTGCATTCCTCACTGAAATTCTCTGTTGAGTTAAAGATTATCAGAAATTTTTCATCACATGTTTTCATTGAAAAAAAAAGTTATAAAACTGTAATTATTTGCATAGATTTCAGAAAATGTTCTACTCAAAAATTTCAATACAATATCCTTTATGTTAGTATTTGGTGAT
This sequence comes from Hypotaenidia okinawae, assembly GCA_027925045.1. Taxonomy (NCBI): domain Eukaryota; kingdom Metazoa; phylum Chordata; class Aves; order Gruiformes; family Rallidae; genus Hypotaenidia; species Hypotaenidia okinawae. The sequence goes on along the minus strand of BSDF01000005.1, from coordinate 16,275,225 downwards.
ATTTTGATTTTTTGGTAATATTTTTTGGTATTTTGTAATTCTGAAAATTTACATGCATTGGCTTTGGTTGAAAAACAGGAATCCGTGACATTCAGAAATAACAGTGAATTTTCTAAAATGGATTCTTTATAGGTTCTTCCCAGTTTATGGGATATGTTGAAAAATTTTGCTATTAAAATAATCTTTGGTTTCAAACCAAAAATATTGATGTTTTGACCTGTTTGTAATATCTCTTTCTTCCACTTCGTATTATTAAGTGGGTATTTGCATGTTCAGTTCTTAAGATCAGAAACTCTTCTTGGTACACTATAAAGAGAGTGGGATTTTGTCTGTGTTCCCAGGGCTGTCATAAGTGGTATGATTTGAATAATGATTGTTTGATGTAGAGATACTTGGGTGAGAGTCATTGTCCTGGTTAATAGAGGAGGTAAGATGAATTCTAACAGGATCCTTTTCCAAGCACTAATATGAACAAGCCAGTGCTTATTGCACTATTGTTGGATTGGTAAAAAAGCATGTTTTATGTCAGCCATATTATATATGGATGCGTCACCAGTTCATGATATTATTTCCTGATGAAAGCAGTCATGAAAGTAACAAAAAAAGGCTCTGCTAAGATAGAACTGTATGTTTTGGTACAGTACCAAGAAGCAATCTGAAAAAGTAGAGGAAAGTTTATTTTTATTTCTTGATCATAACCATTTATTTTTCTCTTTGAACTAGGCCTCCTTTTAAGTGTGGAACTATTGCATGAGTATTAAAATGCTTATTTGAAGCAATCTATATCTACAAGGCAGCTTGTATTTCGGGAGAAATCTTCTGTTTAGCCAATCTTGAGTCAAATTGAGTTCCCAGCATGCACACTGAAAATCAGATTTCTGTCTTCTCTAAAACAGAGAGAACTTACTGAGCTGAATCTTTAAACTACATTTCACCTCATATCATGGTTGAGTAAGTTCATTGCAAACATTATTTCTGCTGCATTCAGTTGTATGTTATCTATGCCATTTTATATAGGCACATAAAAAGAAACTGTTTATTGCCCTCAATTAAATCTGATCCTCTGTAACGGCGTCATATCTAGATGCCAAATAATTTAATGGTATTTCTTTTGTTCTCATTAACTTTACTGAAATGGAGCCAAACAAAAGAATACCCTGGTAACTGAGTAATATGGTTTCCCAACTGGTCTCTGGGTGATACAGATGATTCTTAATGTTAGTTGTAAAAAACATTCTACATTATTTCAGATTTTTTAAAAGTTTTTTTAAAGATAAAAGGTTTTTTAAGAAATAGTATGGTGAAGTTAATATTTTCAAAGGTAACAACTTAATATATAGAGTTTTTCTTGCTCTGGCAGGTAAGTTGCTCGTTGACGCTCATCTGAGTAATGTCTTCATAGCATAGTGTATTCATACAGCTTACAAAGAACAGTTAGGTAAACATAGTGGCTTTTTTTGGTAAAACATTTAATTTCAGTCTGTTAAAGGCAGCTGAATCAGGTAAACCTATAGATGTGAGACTACCGTAGGTCCGTATCCTCAGGTTCTGACAGTTGCAAAGCTGAGCAGCTGCTGCCAGTGGGTGGGCAGACAGACACAATGAACACGCACAGAGGCCACACACACCAACAAAGATGTTAACATATATTTTTACACACATATCTGTGTATTTGCACAACAACAGCAAAAAAACCCTGGATCATTCTAGTAGCTGGTCTTAGATGTTTGGTCAACCCAGTATCTGGCACCAGATTCTCTGGTCTCCCCAGTTGCAGGGAACTTGCTTATGAGCCTGGAGGTTTGCAGTCCCACTCCACACTGGCTAATCCAGCTGAAGGTTCACCAGCATCCAAATGTGTCCACTCAGAACAAAGCACACCTGGAGAGAAGATAGAAATGGGACTTAATGAGAATATAGGGTGGACTTCAGTGACAAGGCACGTATCTCAGACAAGCCACTAGTTCACACTTAACTGACCTCTTCGGGTTTTTTTCCCATTTTCACCTTATTTTTCCATGCCTGTACCTCCCCAGGCCTCTTTCATCTATTCCTTTCCTCCCAAAATTCTTCCCCTGCCTGCTTCCCTTATTTAACGCAATACCTCCTCCAGTTTGTGAGGGACATGGGGAAGGGGATTTGTTTTGTTGACTCTTCCTGGTGAGTTCCACATAAGGGACAGTGATCTGGCTGTGCTTTGGTAGTCTTGGATGTAGCTGATCTCCTATGCCCCATTTTCTGCTAAAGTTCCACCCCTGACCCCACCAAATTTTATCTGATCCTGGCCTGGCCTTTGTGTAGGTGGTGATTAGCCTTTAATCACATAGTCTAGCACAGTCTGCATCTAAACTGCATCCTATACTGATATATTTTGTGCTTTTATTGAAATGGATAAAGGAAAGACTGAATAGTAACACTGTATTTTACCGTAGTCACTATTGCTCTCAACATTTAAATGTAGTGATTTGAGTGTCAGTATCTGAATCAGCAATTAAAAAGACTTGTTTTGCTCTTTGTGTTTTAGGAATACATTAGTGACACTTTCAGTAATACACTAATCCTGGGATTTTTTCTCTTGCAGATTATCAAGTCATCTGACATTCATGAAAGAGGGGAACAAAAATCTTCCTCCTCACACACATGAATCCTTTAGGTAGGAAAACGGACTTCATAGTTCATTGCTATGCTGTATATAAATAATATTTTAAATTGTTGTAGCAAGATAAAGGCTGTGGAGTTGAGCCTGGTAGTTGGTAGCATTGAACTTCCATCATTATTTCAAGTTCTGATGTAAATTCTAATTTTCAGTCTCTACAGTTTTACTCTTTACAGCATACACTTTTCTTGTCTGTAAAATACTGCTATGAAAGTAATAATCCTGAAATTATGGCTAAATGTACAGACCACCAGGGAAGAAAATAGAATATTCAGGAGCTGTGAGACTCATAGAGAAAGATTGCTATTGTAAGCCAAATCCTGGTTTATTTGGAACACATAGGCAGTAGAGGTGGTTTTCAGAAAAGAAAAAAAATTAGGGAAAGGATCAGGTTTTAGTTTTTGTTACATTTCTAGTACAATTCTGATCAAAGTACTTGATTGTTCTCTATCTTAGTTCTTCATCTATAAAGTAGGGATAATGGTGTTTTCTTCTTCTTGTCCTGGCTTTTCTTGTCAGCTTAGATATTGAGAGTTTCAAAAAGAGTTTCAGGCTCAGTTCTGTAAAATCAAGAGGAGTTAAGTGCATAAATACTTTGATGGAGAAATAAATGTCTAAACTATTTTGAAGAATTTGGGGTTTCACAATTTTTCATTTTCAAAAATTACTTCAGCCTTTCAGACTGAGGAGCACATCTCCACGGGTGAGAGAAGTTGGTCCATTCATCATCACATGTTGATTTCTAATCAAATGAAGGACTACAAAGGGTCCCTAGAAGAAGTTTCATTGAAGAGAGAAATTTAGGAAAAAATAATTAGAAACCCTTATGTAAACTTCTCAGGTGGAACCTAAAAGAACTTGTAGGTGATTCCACTCTGTGAAGCACAGAAATATGAAGTACTTGGTCTAGCTTCCCTTACATGGCCAACAGCAGGAACTAAGCATCCTCACAAAGCACTCCTCAAAACCTACATGCTAAAAATAGGCACCTGGAGTCAGTCACAAGAAATTCAGATCAGAGATACGTCTGAACTCCCTATCTTTTCTGGAGCCTATACATCTCCATGAAGTCTGAACTGGGTGCCTGAGCGATTTAGAATTTGGAGACTTCCAAATTGGGACACAGTGCACATCAGCAGCTTTTAATTTGGGGTAGAATCTCAACCATTGCTGTCATTCAGAAACACATCTAGTGATTCCAATGCCCAGCTCTTGACTAAGAACAGATACCGGAACTCAGCATGGGAAGGCAGACTCATGCAATGTCCACAGCATAGTCGAAATGTACGGCCAGCAGGATCCTTGAAGGTCACATCCAGACTGTCACATTCTAACTTCGTTTTGGTTTTTAGTTTTACTAGGTTTCATACAGCTGTAGCTCAGCCTTTCAAATGGTAATGAAATGTGGTGTTTTGAGACCCCTAAAACTGCCTTTCCCCAGGTCTCAAAGATGAACATTGTTTATCATAATAACTAGTGGGAATATGAATCTCGTTCAGCACAGATTGGTAAAGTACTTTGGGCTTTAGATTTCTTTAGCAGCACAGGCAAAGCTTATGATGGACATAATGTCATTGCCAGTGGGTGCTATGCAGTTGTTGCCCTTCCTGCAAGCCTGAAAAACATAGCAGATAGAAAAATTTTCCATCTGTGCAGAATGGAGCAAGTACTTCTATGTCAATCTAAAGAAATTTATCCATCAGCATAGCCAAGAAACAGAGAGAAAAGAATGTGAGAACTAGGACTCAATTAGGATAAGGACATTTTTCTCTCCACCCTGCTACACAGCACCTGATTTCAGTATTGGTATTTAACTTTCAGCTTCATCTAGTAGTATTGTAAAAACAATTTTCAAACCTACTATTTCATAATATTATCAATTGCAGAGTAGGGTTACTTTACAGGAATATCTAGCCCTTCTAGGCATTCTAAAACCCCAGTAATCATTTCCATTTCCATCAAGGCACACTGTTTTCTGGAGTGTGACATGCAGCTGTTGAGTACTATGTAACCGCTGTGTTAAAAGGAAGAAATTAATCTACGCTTTCAGAATGTAATAACTTCATTACAATTAAATCAAAACCTTCAAAAAGCAGGCATATAATCTTTTAATAATCAGTTACTCAAACCTTGGTTTTGCATGACATACTGGGAAATCAGTGCTGACTGTGTCCCTTATAAAAGAATGCATTCAGTCCTAAAAGTGAGGCATTCCCTCACAGCATCTTCAATAACACAAATTACCCTTTTATGAAAACATTTACAAGTGATACATAGGGGAGATGCACTTTTGATGTAGTTATGACACAATGGGCACTATATTTTTTTCTATTAAAGCAAGTATTTAAAAAAACCCAACCAAACAAGGTCTCTCTGGAAACCTTATAAACAATATATGAACCACAAATACCAAATAGCAGACAACCATGGAAACATGGGTATGGAACAAATGGAATATGGTTAATATGCCTGGAACCTCCCAGCCACTACTCTGCTGCTGCTTATATCCCTTCAAAAAGCAATACAAATATCAGAATTAAGCTTTTCTCAGGTACTTTTAGCCATGATCTTCAAATAAACAGAGGGTCTGATAATTCTTTAACAGAAGTATTTTGAGAGTATTAGATCCTGAATGTAAAACAGGAAATCCAGCTATCTCATACTTCTGTGGAGTTTTCTTACTGTTAATAATTCAGTGTATTTAACTTGAATTGAAACATTGGCCTGAAAAGCATATATTGGGTCACAAAGTCCAGTCCTTGGCTATCACAACCAACCATGTCATATATATTTTGTCATAGATCAGACTACCTGGGAAAACTAAATGACATTTTTGTATTTGGAAGGCTATTCCATAAACTCACTGCTGTGTGATGGTAACATTTTCCTCTGGTTTTTGGAGTTGATCAGGGCCACCTGTTGTTGTTCCAACATTTCCTAGACTTTACACATTCTTATTTTACCTCTTTCGACGATAATCTTCTGCTATGTTTATAGAAAACAACCATCCTTGTGTGGAGTAAAAATGCTATTCTTTAAATCATGGTCATGAGAGCCTCTGTGTCCCCTGCTCATTTCATAGCTGTGTCCTAAATATCTTCTAACTAGATTTACCTGTTGGGTTGTTTCCCAACTATAGCTGACCAGAACTGTACATTGAGATTAGTCTATGGCACTAATAGGTCTATATTCCTCCCCTGTATCTCTCCTGTTCTTTTTCACAGTCATGTTACAGAAGTGGTTCACAATGATCTCATTTTTTTTAAAGAAAAAGATGCTCCCAAGGAAAAATTCTTGGGCTTAAATACATTATTTTCATCCTATTTCTATTAATTTGGTTCTTTGGGTCTTCAGTTTCCAAAATTATCCCATTTTCCTTGCAGAGTGTTCTAATAGTGCTCTTTCTTGATGTGTCTGTCTTTTGCCTTACTGACAATTTTCATTCTTCTACTCAGTGCAATCAGTTTCTCTTATCTGTCAGTTCTTCAAACAGAAAAGATGTATCTGTAAAAGTTAAAAAAAATTTAAAACTCGTACCAGCTCCCTATGGGGAAGCACAGTATGAGTCTCAGCTTGAAAGTGCTGTATTTTGCAAATGTTCCAGATAGTTTTAGAAATAATAAAATACTGTAAGTGCTATCGTGTGTACATGAAACAGTTACTGTTTCTAGTTCATTATTTCATCTTCAGCTGAGAAAAATGCTCCTTGTTCTTGCATGAGATCAGTGGTCTGTGCTCTGCATTATGTAACACAAAGTTTTCAGCTCATTTCTGAAGTTGAACACTGATGCTTGTGCCTGAGATTTGTTTACTGCCATAGAATTTGCATGTCCTTACACAAAACTGGAGTTTCTATTTAAATGGCTTGCTGTAAATGCACAGGTTGCTGTAAGGGAGCTTAAAAACTAACTCAGATGCAATTTTGCAGCCAGCAGCTCAGTTACACAAGCGCCTGGATGTGCAGAAGTGGTAGATGGAGATGTAGCCAACAATGTTGTTACTCTCCACATTGTCCACAATAAATATGTTTCAGAGTCAGTTGAATTAGCTGATACTTCGTTTGCCTTTGGGCTTGAAAAAGTTCATATGGCGACAGATTATAGTTTCTTGATACAGAAAATGAATTGCATAATGAAAATTGAGTCATCTGATAAACCACAAAGAATTTTTCCTCAGCAAAGAGACAGCTCGTTCCCACACTGTGCTGCACTGAATGGGTTTCAGGCGTACAAATACCTGTCAGATACCCTGAGTAGGGGTGGAAATCTGAGGTAAGGAGTTTCCTGTTCAAATAGCAAGCTGTTCTTTAGTCCTAACGGCGAGGTTGGCCACCAAGGATGTACTGGCCGGCTCCAGTCACCATCTCCAAGCAGGAAGCATACTGGTGGGAGAAGCAGGAGGTTTGCTTTAAGCCCTTCCGTCTTCTCTTCTGGCTCAGCAAACAGCTCGCAGGAACAGGGACTCCTGCTCGCCCCGAGCTGTAACCTGAATTCTGAGGACATCTAGTGGCGTCCGCCCAGGGCAGGGACAGGGTCCTCACTGGCACCTCTGTGCTTCAGCAACACTGCTCCAGCCGTTACTGGTTGAAAGAGGAGGAATAATTGCCTCCCACCTGGCATTTTCACCTGATGAATTAACTGTGAACCTGGGCCCTGTTTTTACCTTGGATTCTCTCCTCTGATCTTGGCGTTTCCGCTTCACAGCACAATCAAATGCAGGAAAAACAATGAGTGGAATGCACAGAAAGAGTAGCATTCTTTGGCCCTGCTGATCCAGAATTCAACATTGCCAGTCCCAGATATTCAGAAATCACTGGCTCAAAAATCATAAAAACCTAAATGTATTTTCCATGTTTTCTATTTGCCTTCTGCTTACAGGACTCTTAGAGTTCAAATACATTGTACTCTGTATCAACAGGGATAAAAGTGTATTTTCTTGTTACTTAGAGGCTGATATCTCAGGTAAATTAATAGGTCTTAAACTCAGAGCTTTAAGAAAAGAACCCAGTACCCCAAGACGTGAAATAAATGTGTAAGATTTGTTAATGCTATGGAATTGTAATCCTAGCACTGCTAACTATTCAAAGATCTTCAGCAAGACTTTCTATTCCGTGATTCAGGTTTTCTGCTTCTGAAGCAGATCTGTAGCTGTTGCCACACCTTTTTGAGAAGCAACAAGAATCAATTAGGTGCAATTCCAAAAGTATTTTGATCAAGTCAAGTGGTACATATTGCACGATGTCCTATTTTTCAGTGAGCCCCTGATCTGATATTTCCTCCTGAGGAGAAGTAGACATCATGAAGAAGAAATTGACATCATCAGTTCAAATTGTTTTGCTACTTGCTCTGACTGCAGTTGGTTTAACTGGTAAGTACAACACTTCCTAAAACACTTGCTTTTCCTTAAAACACTTTCTTCAGAAATCTGAGGCTTTACCTGATCTAATCCAGGTAGATTATGTCACTCACTTGGCCCTCTTTACTCTAAGGGCCAAGTGAGTGACATAATCTACCTGGATTTGTGCAAAACATTTGACACCACCAAACATGACATCCTTGACTCTAAGTTGGAGACATAGATTCGCCAGATGGGCTGCTGAGAGGATAAAGAAATTGGCTGGATGGTCACTCTCAAAGAGTTGTGGTCAACTGCTCAGTGTCCAAGTTGAGATCAGTGACTCTGTTCCTCAGTGGTCAATACTGGGACCAGCACTGTTTAACATCTTTGTTAGTGTCCGACAGTGGCATCAAATGCACCTTCAGTAAGTCTGCTGACAACACCAAGCTCTGTGTTGTGGTTGACGCAGGGGAGGGACAAGATGCTACCCAGAGGGACCTTGACAAACTTGAGAGGTGGGCCAGTACAAACCACATGAAGTTCAACAACGACAGGTGCCAGGGTCTATACATAGGTAGGGGCAGTCCCAAGCACAGCTACAGGCTGGGCAGAGAATGGATTGAGAGCAACCCTGAGGAGAAGGACTTGGAGGTACTGGTGGATGAGAAGCCCAACAAGACCCAACAATGCATGCTTACAGCCCAGAAAGCAAACAGTATCCTGGGCTGCTTCAAAAGAAGTGTGACCAAAAGGTCAACAGAGGTGATTCGCCCCCTCTACTCTGCTCAGGTGAGACCCTACCTGAAGTACTGCATCCAACTCTGAAATTCGCCAACATAAAAAAGACATGAACCTGTTGAAACAAGTCCAGAGGAGGCCACGAAGATGACCAGAGGCTGGAACACCTTTCCTGCGAAGACAGGCTGAGAGTTGGTCTTGTTCAGCCTGGAGAAGAAAAAGCTCCAATAAGACCTTATTGCAACATTCCAGAACCTAAAGAGGACCTACAAGAAACCTGAAGAGGGAGTAGTTACAAGGGCGTGACCTGATAGGATAAGGCGTAATGGCCTTAAGCTAAAAGAGGGTAGAATTAGATTAGATATAAGAAGAAATTCTTCCCTGTGAGGCTGGTGAGGCCCTGGCACAGGCTGCCCAGAGGAGCTGTGGCTGCCCCCTCCCTGGCAGTGTTCAAGGCCAGGTTGGATGGGGCTTTGGGCAACCTGGGCTAGTGGAGGATGTGCCTGCCAATGTCTGGAGTGATAGGACTAGATGGTCTTTGAGGTTCCTTCCAACTGAAACCATTCTAGGATTCTATGATCCTACTTTCTTCTAAAGTTTTATAGGGAGATTTTGAAAATGTCTTGAGTCTTCTTTTCTTTTTATAGTAGTAATTTAATGGTTATGTGTGGACAGTGTTAAAAGGCACTCACTGCACCCCTACACTCTTTCCATGCATGTTAACTCCTTGGAATGAATATCATATGAATAGTAACACTGTTAGAGATAATGTTATGGAACTTTAATGAAATAAAGATATGCTTAGTTTGAAAGGCCACATGATTTTCATATCAAAATGTATGTAAATTTATGGTCTATGCTCTTGCTAGAAGTTATTGAAAAGCATTGTAGAACCATAGAATACCACGTTGGAAGCACCACAACATCTGGTCCAATCTTTATGCGCAAAAAACAGTCTAGACAAGGTGGGCCACCATCCTGTCCAGCCAAATCTCAAAAATGTCCAGTGTTGGGGAAATAGTCTTAAGAGGATATATTCTTAAATGTATTGTGGTTATTAGGAAATATTCAAATAATTAATGAATACATTCAGGCTGCCAATGCACAAAATACTCCATCCAGTCTACTGATTCCTTCTTTTTATAACTTACTACCATTTACCCCAAATGAGTGCAAATAGTGGAATTTTGATTCTGTTGCAAAGTTGAAGGTGACATTACATGTTAAAATAATATGAAGATAAGAACTTTGGATATTACTGGAAAAAAACCCAAAATGTCATAAATTTGCTTCCAAGCTCTTTAATTTAATGTGGAGATAACTACACATTTTATTTAGGTAAAAATGAAACTTTCATTTGCAAAAGAGAAGTAGAATCATTTTAGTAGCTATTTTAGAAGTCTGAGGTAATATATTTATTCTTCTGAAAGCCTTTTCCCAGACACATTATTTGTCAAATGCAGTCTGTAGTTTCAAGTAATTTTATTGACCTCAAAAAAACATTCCTTGCTGAATTTATCATTCAACAATAACAACAAAAAAGGTTGTCCAGCTCTATTATAACTAGCTGGATTTCTGTACTTCTATAGGTCAATCATACCCTGGAAAACCTAAGATAATAAGGTGTCGTTCTTTAGAAAAGGAAACCTTTTCTTGTTGGTGGAAACCTGGCTCAGATGGAGGACCTCCTACCAATTACACTCTGTTCTACAGCAAGAACAGGTAACAAGCAGTGCATATGTATTCTGTAAGTGATTAAGTGATGATTATGACAAAATGAGAGAATGAAAACATTAATTTATAAAGGTGTTTTTATGAATGCATGTTAAACCTCAGATAGCCAACAAGGGCTACATGAGATAAATGGCTTTCCCTTCTTGGAAGAAAACGTGAATAGTACCACAGTCAGCCTGTGGGTTCATACTGGTTTGGCAGGGCCCAGAGCTGGGAAGAGCAGGGCTATGGGGAGCTGCACTGGGCTGAAATGGGGACCTGGGCCCCAGGCTGCTTGCCAGAAGGCCTTGGGGAGGCTGGGCAGGGGCAGTGAGGGCTGATGATGCCAAGGAGCTTTTCTATTCCTGTGCACAGCAGACCCCCATCTGGAGAAAATACAGAATCTTTGCTTCCCTTTTCTGGATTTATAGCCAACCTTGTGGTTCCCAAAATGGAGTAACATCAGACATGGGCACTGCACCTCAAAAGTTACTGTTTTTGTAGTCTATGACTCTCCAATCCTGTTTAAGAATAAAACACATCCATGTTTAGCAGCTTTGCTTAACCTGTGCTTCTTTGGCATTTCTGGCATTTCTTCCTGAAAACAAGAGGTCTCAGAATAGATCCAAGTAATCAAGGAGGCTCAGAGATTAAATTTCTTTGAATATATTGAGTGAGGTTCAGAATAGATAAGGTAAAGCCTCAGGGTTCTCTGCTTTGGTGAAAAAGGCCTCCAAATCACTTGGTATTAATTAATGAGGAAAGATGCAGTCTTTCACGAAGTTGCCATGCTCAACAATGACCTGAAAGCTTTTCTTCTATGAAAAAGCCCTGATGTTTCGATCTCAATCAAAACAGAAATTTTAATGAAATCACTGCCCAGGTCAGTCTTGCTTAGGGGTGGATAGGAGTGCTTGTAAATTTCCTTGATCTGCTGAGCACTCCAGATCTGGGCCACAGTTGCCTATCTTAGCTCATTGCCTCTCAGGTACATTTACCTTATTCCCATTTTTAACTGGAAACAAAGAGACTTTGTTATTATCAGTGCATAGAGCATAACAGTAGGACTAAAGTGCATCCTTGGATCTTCTCAGCTGATGCTTTGGGTTTGCACAGTTCTTCACACCTGGGATAGGCTCTGAGTTTATACCTCAGTTCAGCTTTAATTCAGTACAAAACAATCCCTCCCCTAAAAAATGCAAGGACTCATATCAAGATCACATGGAAGACATTGTGAATTAGTGGAATATTTTTTGTTGAGACAGTTGTGATGGAGATCATGTTAAAAAGCAGATAAGTTAGCATCTTGCTGTAAACAAACAAAAAAACCACCACAAATGAAACACTCCTCTGCCATAGGGTGTGTCAGGTTACTTTCTAGGGGAAATATGTAAAGAGGAAAAGATATTTACCAACTTTTCTTCTTTACTCAAAATGCATGTGTTTAATTTTCCTTTTAACTTGCTTTTCAACATTTTTTTAAATGCCTTGTGCTGTGTCTGGAAGTTTCCCTTTCCATTCGTTTTTTGGCAAATTCCTGTGTATAAAAAAGGGAACAGAAGCATTCATCCTGAACAACTGCTGTGAAAATAGAGATGAAGCACTTAGAGTAATAGCATTTGACACTTGCCAAAGTGTTTCACAGAGGTGGGGTTATATATAGGTTTAAAGTTAAATGTTTCAAATTTCTTTGCAGAACCTCGGCCATTACTAGAATATTATCTGCTTTACTTCATTTCCTACACTTCTAACTTTTAAAATAATTTTATTTCAGTGAAAAAGATAAGTATGAATGTCCAGACTACCGAACATCGGGTCCCAATTCCTGCTACTTTGATAAAAACCACACTGATCCTTGGACAACATACAATATCACTGTAATGGCAACGAATGAGATTGGAAGTAACAGCTCAGACCCCCAGTATGTGGATGTGACCTCCATAGGTAAAAATGGAAGAATGAAATGGACAACAAACTGGTTGGATATGACTCTGGTTTTCAATCCCAGCACAAGTAATGCTGAAAGATTTCTTTCATCATGATGTAAAACTTGCTGTGGAGGAGCATTTATCTACAGATGACCTAAAATATAAATCTTTAATTTATGTGAAAACTGCATTTTTCTTATAAATTAAGGAACTATGTACTTTGACTGGAAATTTGGCTCCAGTTTGAAGTTTTCTCCAGTATTTCATTTAGATTCAATGACAGTTCTGTAGGTTCATAGCACCACAGATTATAATACTTTGAAATTTGTTTAAGATATCTAAATTTTCTAAATGTAAGCATCTTTTCAGCAGCTAGTATTACAGCCTTGGAGCAGTAAAAGTAAATGGGTAAACACTCTGCAGGCTTTTTGCAGCATTTCATATCCCTAACTCCATTCTGCTTTCTGCATACACATAGCCTATGCATTGTAATGATAAATGTACTTGGTCTTTTTGACTATAAAACATCTGACATTTTAACTTTGCAAGAGTGGCCTGATGAAATTATGATTGTATTCCATTAGCCTGACAAATTCAGAGTGAAATCTAAGATTTGCTGGTACTGTGGTATATCATTAGCCAGTTAAACATTATCAGGGAGAAAGAAAAAAAAAGACTATTGTACTATTCCCTTGCAGAAGTGCTGAATAATATGAAATTAATGTGCTGAAATACAAAACTGTAAAGGACGTGCATTTTCAGAGAGAAAAACCAAATCATTAATGGCAAACTTTTCATTTATACAGTTCAGCCAGATGCTCCTGTGAACCTCTCCCTAGAAACAAAAACATCTGCTAGCATAATGTACCTCTGGGCAAAATGGTCTCCCCCTCCATTAGCCAATGTCAGCTTGAATTCATACGTGTATCACTATGAGCTGCGACTAAAACCTGAGGAAAAGGAAGAGTGGGAGGTAATGGAAAAAATATTTATTGTATAAATGCTTTTTCTGTGAGTTCTCTTGTCTGAATTTCACTGGTATTATATATATATAAAAAAACCCTAGTTTCTCTAAGGATAGCAAAATTAATGTAACCAAATCCGATTAAAGAAAGAAAAATATGGTAGTGTTTTGTAGAGACAATGAAATTCACAGTATTTGTATAACTGTGCTAATGTAATGTACTAAAAAAACCTATTTAGCCCACTGATGTAATATTTAATTATAATTTTCATCAATGTGTCTGTTCCCAAATGTCACACTAAAAGTCTGCTCAGTTCACACAGTTTAAACCAAATCAGGATCAAAGCACTTTGATTCATTAAGATGTAATTAACAAGCAATCATTTAACTGTGCAGTCAAGGTCACTAGCAGGAATACAAAAGATAAATCAAAATACCAGGGACTAAAAAATTTGAATAGACACCTACAGACTTGTACAACTAGTCCCAGAAATACACTGTAATATACAGAAACTCTCATCTACCAGGATAGGTAGGTTACAAGAACACAGTACCTTCCTGAAAGCACCAACTCCCCTGCTTATACCCACTTCTGCAGGAGAAAGGGATGCTTTAACTTCATGTCAACCCACGTCCCATCTTAAAATCTACTGAGACACATCAGTGAGAAAGCACCCAGATGGTCACACACATGCACCCAGGTGTGGGCTCCTGACTGCTGCCCATGGTGTCTGGAGTGCAGTGAAATAACCAGAAATAAAACTGGCTGCTTAGAAGCCTTACTCTGAGGTTTTATCTATGAGTTGGACTACCTTCAGTGCTCCCTGCATTGCAGATCTGGTGGAGTACTAGCACAGTTAGTCTACAATTAAAAATGTTCTCAAGTATGGGAATCTCGGAGTCACTGAAGTGAGTTTTCCTGTTAAGTCATTCCCTTTGCTTCTTTGTAATTCATATCTTATAAAATACCCAACTGAATCCCTTATATTTCAGAAATCAGCGACACAAACCTACTCTTTTATGACTTTTCTGTTAAAGGGGCCCAATTCTTTATTATTTTTCCAGTCCATGTTCTTTTTCAGACAATATCTGTTGGAGAGCAGCCAGAGCACAAAGCAGTCATGGTACAAGCTGGAGTGAAGTATGTTGTTCAGGTCCGTTGCATGCTAGACCTTGGAGAATGGAGTGAGTGGAGCGCTGAAAGATGCATTCAGATCCCCAAAGGTAAGCAACTGATTGCTGTTCTGCTAAGTGCTTTTAAATTCTAGCCAGTTCAGTGTTGTGTAAGGTCCCTACATGGCAGCCCTGAAAACCCAGTTCCTGATATTTTGTAGTGCTGGAGAAACAGCTTAATGCATCTTACCATACTTTGTGTGTAACTGCATATTTAGTCTTGTTGATCCGCTCAGGGCCCTCTGGTTATGACAAATGGGACAGGATTTATTAGGAATTCATTTCTGATACAGGTGTGCCTAAATAATTTATTGTTCCTGTCCTTTCTTAAAAATCGTGTTGATTTCATCTGTAGCTATCAATACCAGGTGATGGTACTTGTGTTAAGAACCATTCATTTGTTCATTAGCAACTGGCCTGAATCCACTGCCATGTCTAACAGTGTAACACTTGGCAGCTACTGTCACGTGGAAATAATATGTGTTTTTCTGGGTTTGAGTAGACACATTAAATATGCATGACATCATATTTTACCTTCAGACACTTTAGCCAGGTCGTCTCAAATCTTCTTCTGTCACTAACTGTATTATTCTTTATTTGACGTGGACATTGCTGAAGTGCTATTAATAGAAAAATATTTTTTAATGTCCCATTTTCAGATCTGTCTTAGGCAATTAGAAATCTGAAAATCAATTCCCCTACTCTAAATAGTAGAAAATATATATTATTGATGTAACAGGACCATATTTTGCCACAAATACGTAACTGCAAAATTTTCAATCACATCAGGGTTTTGATCAGCATCATCCTTCTCAAAATTTAAGCATCTTCTTCTGTCCTACTCTAAGTGCTTTGCTTGAGACTATAAAAACATCATCAGGAATCCAAATAATTATAAATTGCTTGCCTGCAATCAGGCAAGTAGCCTGAGTTCTGAGGATAACATCACTTTGCAAGGAAATATGAGAGCTGCTTCTTTGTATCTTTGGAGTTAGCTCAGCATAGGTACTTCAGAAGAGAATTACTGGCAAGGACATAAACAAATGGGTGAACACATTCTGCGTTTTGTTCCTGTAAAAGCCAAAACAAATGACAGCATTTTCTTTTCTTTTTCTTTTTTTTAAACAATCAAAAGCATCCTTCTGTAAAGAAAAAATGTTTATGTATAGAATAGATTGGAGAGCAAAGTATATTTTAAATCATTTTCTGGAATTTGCTATGACAGTATTTGAGTACCTCTTATCAAATTTGGGAGCAGCCAAGAGCCACAGCCAGGGAACTGTAACATGGTCCTTCAGCACAGCTGCAGTGGGAAAGGATTTTGAATCCAGGTCAAAGTAGCCAGCTGTTGCCCCGAAGACTGAACTGTCCTTCCTTTCCTGTGCTAATACAAAGAGAAAGCTTTTCTTTCCTGGTAGGCAAAAAAAAAAAGCATTTTCCTCTGCTCTGCTTGACATTGGTTTATGAATTCAGAGGCAACATAATGCATTCAACTTACTAATTAGTTAATTTCTTTTCCCTCTTGCAGGAGATTCCCCTCCTGAAAAGCCTACAATAATAAAATGCCGCTCTCCAGAAAAGGAAACATTTACTTGTTGGTGGAAGCCTGGTTCAGATGGAGGACATCCTACTAACTACACTTTACTTTACAGCAAAGAGGGGTAAAAGCTGTGTATAATAATTCAGTGTTTTGTTGGAAGAACCTGGAAAATCAATCTTGATTGGGTTTGGACTTAGGAGAAGTTGGTGTCCATAGCACATGATTTTGTCCAGGTGGCTTATTCTGGAATATCTATAGCAGCAAGCAACACATTTAAGGTTGAAATAGGCCCTCTTTATAAATATCAGGTTTTTCAGATTTCTGTGAATACTCCTGCCTTGAATGACAGACTGCCTTGAAATTAACCACAATGCAGCAACTGTGCAACAGTATGCAATACAAAAATAAATTGTAATAAAGTCTGCAGAGTGACCAGATACCAAAATTTTTACCTTCTGATAATGCTTATTTTGTACAAGTATCCATAGGTCACGAATGCCTCCTAGTTTATGTAGCGATCTTGGTCCTGGAACTGAGTTCAAGTGCAAAACATTAATTTTAAAGGAGTAGTCACTATTTTGTTTGCGGCCACTATTGGGTGAACCACTATTTTTGGTTCACCCAACACTGCTCAGTCTAGCACTGACCTAACTGGATGCTAAACTCTGTACCTGTCAGCTGAGAGCCAGGTCTTAGCAGAAAAAGAGATGCTGGTCCAGCCAGTCAGGGCAGAGTCCAAGGTTCACATCCACACCTTTTTCTTTTGATATTGTATACCTCAGAAGAGCCTGGAAACAAGAACTCAGCTTCCTCTCTTGTCCCTGCTCCCTATGGGAACCTTGGGAATGGATTTGGAGGACAAGAGCAAAGGAGGAGTTTTTTGAGGAGGAGGTGATAAAAGACCAAAATAGCTTTGTAGTCTTTATTTTTGGGGGAAAATACTCGATATGGTTTCCAGAATTGTCCAATGACTCTTTAGCCTGAAAGCATTTTTCTGATTTTCTTCACATTGCCAGGCATGAAAAATGTCATTCAACCTAATGAATAATTTGACATAGAAGTAGTGCAACCTAATCACTGTGATTATTTTATTTCAGAGAAGAACAAATTTATGAATGTCCAGATTACAGAACTGCGGGCCCAAATTCATGCTACTTTGATAAAAAGCACACCTCTTTCTGGACTATATACAATATTACTGTGAAGGCAACTAATGAAATAGGAAGTAATGTCTCTGACCCTCGTTACGTGGATGTGACTTACATAGGTAAGACATTAAAAGTTTTTTCTGTGGAAGCAAAGAATTCAAAATTATGGGTTTCAACACAAGAATTTTAACTTCAGCTCTTGTCATATATAGCATTATATCCAAGTTGAAAACTTGTAAGAACACATAAGATCTTCTCTGGTGCAACAGTAAATTAATATTCATCCTTTTACCATTTTATTTTCAAATGAAGCCTAAAATTGCTAAAAGCTTTAAAACTGCTTTCAGATAACCATTTATTCGTTTTCCATATTTCTTTCAGCTAAAGCTAAAGCCCAGCTAAAATCTTTTTCCACTCTACCAGCAACTGAAATCAATTTGATCTTTTAACTAATAATACTTAAATTTTATTACCTAAAAGTAGTTTCCAGACCCAAGAGAAGCTGAATTAATGCTTTTTATATCGGTGTACTGATAATCTCTTTTCTTAGACTTTTTCCAGAGAGTGATTGTGGAAAAATATTTAGGTTTTTATCAAAGAGAATGGAACATTATCACGGGTAACCATTCTGTTATCAAGGATTTGACTTCCAGGAGTCTGGGAACTGGAAAAGATCTCCTGGAGAAAAGGCTTTACATTTTACTTCTCTGCCCTGACTACTTACTTGATGAAGTTTTGCATCAAACAGTGGTAAAAGACATGCATAATGTACAGAAACTCTACCTCTGAACTGAGGAATCTGCAGACCTGACTGTAGCAGAAATCTGCTTTCCATTTTGGTTCTGAGATACAGACAGAGCTTTAGCATCACTGTTGTTTTATCCTTATGTATGCTTGTAGGGATTATGCTGTTGTGTTTTCTGAATGTAAATGTGTTTTCATCAGCTACATCTTGTATTTTCAACATTCCTAAATATATATGTCAACTTTGCTAAGATTATAGTAGAACACAAGTTTCATAAGAGAGAATTAGAGATCATAGAATCTTTAGGGTTGGAAAAGACCATTGAGATTATTAATTCCAACCATAAACCCAACACCACCATGTCTTCTAAAGCATCTCCCAAACTGCCACATCTACTTATCTTTTTAACACCTCCAGGGATGGTGATTCCAACACCTCACAGTCACAGGCCCTGGTTCTTATCGGAGATTTTAACTACCTAGGTATTTGCTGGAAGGCCTACACAGCCAGCCACTCACAGTCCAGGAGGTTCCTACAGTCCACTGATGATAAATTCCTAATGTAAATGGTGGATGAGCCTACTAGGAGAGGAGCACTGCTGGATCTTGTACTTACTAACAAGGGGGAATGGTTGAAGAGGTGAAGGTTGAGGACAGACTGAGCTGCAGTGACCGTGAAATGGTGGAGTTTAAGATCTTATGCAGTAGGAAGAGAATAAGGAGCTGGGCCTGTTTAGCTTGGAGGAGACTGAGGAGTGATCTTATTAATGCTTATAAACATGTAAAGGGTGAGAGTCAGGAGGATGGAGACAGGCTCTTCTCAGTGATGGCAGCAATAGGACAAGGGGCAGTGGGTGCAAGCTGGAGCAGAGGAAGTTCCATGTGAATATAAGGAGGAACTTTGTAACTGTGAGGGTCAGGGAGCTCTGGGACAGGCTACCCAGAGAGGCTGTGGACTCTCCTTCTCTGGTGACATTCAGAACCTGCCTGGATGTGTTCCTGTGGGATTTAGTCTGGGTGATCCTGCTCCGGCAGGGGGTTGAACTAGATGATCTTTCAAGATCCCTTCCAGCTTCTAATGGTCTGTGATTCTGTGAACACCTCTCTAAGCAGCCTGTTCCACAGCGTGATGACTCTTTTGGTGAAGAAATTTTTCCTAATATCCAACCTAAACCTCCCCTGGCGTAACTTGCAGCCATTTCCTCCTGCCCTTTCGCTAATTACTTGGAAGAAGTACCCACCTCACTGCAACCACCTTTCAGGTAGCTGTAGAGAGTGGTAAGGTCTCTTCTCAGCCTCCTCCTTTCTAGACTAAACAACCCCACTTCCCTCAACCACTCCTCATCGGACTTGTGCTCCAGTCCGTTTACCAGCTTTGTTGCTTTTCTCTGGACTCACTTCAGCATCTCTATGTCCTTCTGGGGACCAGAGGGGCCCAAAACTGAATTCATAGATGTTAACTCTGAAATATAGTTGAGGGAAAAAAACAACAATAAATGGTAGTGCAGGAAAAAAACATTTCTTGTGATAAATATGTAACGCAAATCTCAATGTCAGCTCAATGTATTTACTGTTCTTCATCTTGTTCTTCCTAAATCCATGCTTTCTTGACCTCTGTATTCCAGCACCAGTTCTAAATTACTAGGCACAGTGGATGTGGCAACTCACCACTCACACCATTTTATAGCTCTTCCTAAGATGCAAGGAAAAATAATTTAGACTCTTATTGTCAGTTCTTTTATTTTAACAGTACAGCCAGATCCTCCTGTGAATGTAACTCTGGAATTAAAAAAGCCGATAAATAGAAAGGCATATCTGGTCTTGACATGGTCTCCACCCCCGCTGGCTGATGTCAGATCTGGATGGCTTACTCTTGAATATGAGTTGCGACTAAAGCCTGAAGAAGGAGAAGAATGGGAGGTAAGGATGTTGCAAGTTTTTCTATATTATGTTCTCTGATCAACTAGCCTTTGTCAGCCAGATCACGTGTCTGAAATAAGTGAAGCAGGCACACTGAACTGTTCATGGTTTTTCCTAAGTGCTTGTGTGATCTATGATTTCCCACTACGAATACTGGTATCTTAGATGCTGTTGTGCAATTGCAGGTGATAAAGCACTTATTTTTAATCGTGGCCATTATATAGTAATCATATTGCGTTACAGTTTAAATTGTTTGTTCTCATTTACTCAAGTTTCTTTTGTGATAATTTGGTCTTAACCACAAGCACTTCTTAGCTAACAGAAAGCTCAGTGATACTATGTAAAATCATCTAAATTTGTACAAATAGCTATTTGGGATAGTTTGTAAGACTACATAATAATAATTGTCTATAGCCGGCATCTGCAACTCAAACTGGGCAGTAAATTAAAAACTCCAGCTCTTGGTATTTGGCTACATCCTCTTTCTGTTTGCTGCAAAACTTCCCACACAGAGATCTCTCTATCTCCTTCCTTCTCCCTGCCACTGCATCTCCCCACCTCCTGGCCATTGCCAGATCTACTTTCCACTAACCTGTGTAGTTCCACCAACTCCCTATTGCTTCTTTTCTCCCTGCATTTTCTTACCCCCTCTCTGTTTCCTGCCTCCTTCTCTCACCATCACCATTCATACTGTTACTACAGTTCATAGAATCATAGAATATGATTCCTCCCTATTTGCCATACACTCATGATTGGGTTTTGTTGTAGTTTAATTTGCACAGCATACCAGAGCCAGACCTCATTCCCACTGAACTCCGTTAGAAAGCTGAACTATAGAAATAAAATAAAAGTACCATTATTCTATGCCTGCATAACAATTAGTAGGAACCCATCCAGATTAGTTCTATGCTCACAACTTGGCTATCAAGACTTAAATCTAGCTGTGAACTTCATAGGAAAATGTCTCAGTTTTATATGCATTTTATGGTTTTTATTCAATTTGCAGACTGTTTTTGTTGGACAGCAAACACAATATAAAATGTTTAGTTTAAATCCTGGAAAGAAGTACATTGTACAGATTCACTGCAAACCAGACCACCATGGATTATGGAGTGAATGGAGCCCAGAAAAATATATTCAGATCCCTACTGGTGAGTGGGCAGGCATTCCTTCAGTAACTTTTATTACATGAAAGCTCAATGTGATACTTTTTTTAGCAGTTTATGGCACCCATCAAGATTGACATCCCAGTTTCCCTGGGACAGGTAAGAAATCATTGCTAATGTAACTGAATTTACAGCATCCCTGCACCACACCCAGTTAGGGTTCCTCTTTGTTACTTTTTGGAGTTAAAAAGATGAATAAATTTCTTCATTTATTTACCATGTCCTTTTTGTTTATTGCCTCATTTTTTTCTCATGATGGTAGTTTTTAATTAAGAGATTACTGGTAACTGCTACATAAACAACAAAGAGTGTCTGCCTTCAGACAGTAACAGCTCTTCAATACTTTTATCTGGAATGAATTTGAAATTAACATCTCAATGTAAAAAGTGTCATCTTACAATAGAAATCTTTTAAAATATCCAGACCTAGATCATTTAGCCCATTATTTAATCAATATTTGATAGTGAAATGACTACAGTATTGGCATTATTGGATTTGACCCCAATTGCTATAATGGCTGTGGCAAAATTTCTCTCAATACATTTTTCTGTCTTTTCCAAGAAAGTTTATTTCCCACACAATGCCATTAATAAAAAGTATACCTATCAGTTATTCAAATGATTGTTGAGGTGCATCTATTCTAGTAAAGACCTCTTCATTTAATACTAAATTTGGCAGTTTAGGCCAATTTTTTATATAAAATAATTTCAGACTTTTCTCTGCATATGCTAGATACGTGTCCTTAAATAATTCTGTTTGTTTCCTAGACTTCAGAGTAAAAGATATGGTTGTGTGGATCGTTGTTGGTGTCTTATCATCTCTTGTATGTCTAATCATGAGCTGGACAATGGTTTTGAAAGGGTACAGGTAAGTCAGCAATTTCACAGTTGCATGGAGTTGAAAATCTCAGCAAACTTTTCAAAAAACCTGTTTTTCAAAAAATAGACTTCTAAAATTTGATTCATTTTCCTATAGGTGCTGTGTTCTCTTATAAACTGTTATTTTAAATTCACCACTGATAAAGAGGTATTTCTCTTCTTCAGGGAAAATAGGCTAAATTCTCTTCTGCTAAAGATGCCTTTATTACAAACATGCAGCATACATCATTTGGAGCATCCCTGGTCCTGTAGAAAATGCACCCTTTGGTTCCGGCCTAATTTCCTAAAAGAAACAAGATTATATTGTGAGGTTGTCTTTCTGTCCACCTGTCTGTCAAGTCCCCAAATAATTTACCAGAACACCGGCTAATTTCAGCCAAATCTGAAAGAGAAAGATGTCACAAAGTTTATCACTTTTGTATAAGTCTTTCAAGAAATCCTGGCTGAGTAGAGAGAGATAGAAACCATGGCTGGAAAAGCCATCAGAAGTCATTCATCCTAAATCCTGTTTAGTAGTAGACAGTTGACAGTCACATGTGTACACACAGGCACACTAGTCCTTCAGAACTGTGCCTCACATAGCTGTTTCTTGACCAGCAATGAAGTGAGAGTGATATTAGAGAACTGGAGGTTAATAAAAGGACATTAGCAGTGTTACTTTTCCAGTTGAATATCAAGTTTTGCATTATTCTCTGTCTTATAAATACATTTAAAGATAACTTGTGAACTCTATACTGCATTTGTAAAATACCTGGCTAGAGAGGCAGGCAGGAAACAGAAGTCCAACAAGGAAGAATCAGATAAGGGAGAAGTGTTAAAGTGTCAGGCCAAGGAAACGGGAGAACAAATAAATAGGGCTCATACTTACACCCTGTGTGCCTGTTCTGTTTTTTCAGAATGATTGCCTTTATTCTACCACCAGTTCCAGGACCAAGGATAAAAGGCATAGATACACATCTGTTGGAGGTGAGTACCACTGATAACAACAAAAGAATTCAACGTTATGTTCTTTTCCAAATTAGGTACTTGCAATCCCGATTACCATAACAAAGTATAAACCAGCTTCAGTTACTTTAATCAGTGTTATAAATAAGCAACACTTCCACTTTGATCTTGTGGAGGGTATGTGTGAGGCAGTCTTGCCTTGCAGTAGTAGGGGAACATTTGAGAACAGGGCTTGTGACCACAGCTGTCCCCTGGGACATGACAGGAGCCAATGCCTATGTGATCTTTCTAAGTAGTTCTTACAGAAGTTGCTCTTGACAGGCTTGTGCCATACTGAAGAGACAATACATGGCTGCTTTATCATTCTCCTCCATCTCCTTCTTGTTAAACCTATAAGACTCACTACCTGCTAAAAGCTCCCTAGTCCTCTGATTTTGTAAACGTGATTTCTGAGACTCTCTCCCCACTGACGGAACTCAATAAATTTTCTTCTGTTCTTTCACTGTTTTCTGCAGTAGAAATACAATTTAGGTTTAGAGATGTAACTCTTAAAGTATTTGTATATTAAATATGTAGATTGTTCACAATTGTTCTAGTCAAATAAAGAGGAAGGTTAACAGTAAAAAAATACATATTATTTATCCTGCTCTTAGACAGGAAAATCTGAAGAATTATTGAGTGCTCTTGGTTGCCATGGTTTCCCTCCAACATCAGACTGTGAGGAATTACTGATAGAATATCTGGAGGTAGAGGACAGTGAAGATCAGCAGCTTATGCCAAGCCATGACAAGGGTCATCCCAGTAAAAATGTAAAAATGATACCTAAGGAAACAGACAGTGACTCGGGTCGCGGGAGCTGTGATAGCCCTTCTCTGCTTCCTGAGAAGTGCAGGGAGCCCTGTGCCCTTCCATCAGCACTTCAAACACAAGACATCAGAGATGTCCAAGAAAATAATGGAGGAAAAAGTTGCTGGGAAACTCAACGTACAACCTCAGAACAGAAAACGATCCTTTTTGACGAGAGTGCAAAATCATCCACATGGCCTGCTGTTCAGTTACCTAGTAATCAGCCCCCTGGGTTTGCCTACCACAGTACAATAGATGCACTTAAGATAACACTGAATACCACAAATGTGAACACTGCACCAGTTTTGGTGGGAATTGAAGAAAAGTCACAATATCCTATAACTGAAACTGTCCATGACAACATGGAAAAGCAAAGGGAGATGGAGAGTTCGCTTTCTAAAACTGACCAAACCACAGTGCAGGTCAAACAAAACAGACCTAATGACAAGTCACCCTTTTTGAATCCTAAACTAATGGATTATGTTGAAGTTCACAAAGTCAGACAAAATGAAGATCCAGCAGTATTACTGAAACATAAAGAAAATAGTGGAAACACTAAAAATTATACCGTCCCAAGAACCACCAAAGAGTATACTAAGGTCTCAACAGTTGTGGACCATAACGTTCTGGTATTAATGCCAGATTCGCGCATCCAGCACACATCTGTGTCTCAAGAACCTACATCAGAAATGTTTGAGAACCTTCAGCAAGGTCAAGATGAGAAAAACATGAGCTACTGTCTGACAGGTCCAAGTGACCACAAAAGAGAGAACAGTGGATCAGAATATATGGACCCATCTTCCTTTATGCCCTCCTTTAAATAACTAGCAGTATAGTACATACTTAGTACAGTAAAACAAAGCCACATAGCAAACAGTTTCTTAAAAAATCCTAGCCTCCTATGTGTGTTATACAGAGAATAAAATAAACTGTGGGTTGAGGTAAGCATCACGGGAATAAACCTTGGATCATTAACACATGTTTCTGACACAGGGAAATGAGGAAATGGATCTGCCATGAAAAATACATTGTAAACTAATTATTCAGCTCTGCACAGCTTGTTAGCTGATTAAATTGAAGGAATTCCATTTTGTTGAAGATTCAACAAAGATGAAAATTATTAGAGGTCAGTCAGTGCACCATAGTGATCTGAGCAGTTCCTAAATCAGATAAATGATTGCTCAACAGCATTCTGATATACAGTCCATTTTCTGAATGCATTCTGATACTAGATTTACTAGATTAACTTTCCTTTATATTTTTTTCCCAATCCTTAAGAAAAAAAACTCTTATGTATGACAAATCTTCTATAAAAAAGAACCTACTCAACCAATTACAGTAAAATAACAAGTTTTTCTAAATATATTTTTGCTTTGTTTTAATATGACAGAAAACTTTGCAGCCCATTCGTATCCTACCCTAATCAAACCAAGCATGAAAAAATAGCAGAATGTTTGATACACTGCCTTACTGTACATAATATAGAATTCTACTTTACTACAAGCCCATATGTTTAACAATGTATTTTTAAAGGCTATTTTTCTATTACCCAAAAAAAAGAGGCAAAATAAAACATTTTTTAATTTCCCAGTGCTATTTAGCTACTTAGAAACTTTTGTTTCCTTCTGCTGAAACAGTAACAAGCTACCATTTCTATACAGAGCATAAAATTAAAGTTTATATTAATTAAGACTATGAAGTGATTTTTAAACTATATTTCTAATATATTGCATATGTATTACTATTTGAATTGTAAATTATTTATTTCACAGGGCTTTTATCACCTGTAATTATAAAATTAAAATAGAATCTGGGTTTTTGAGCACAAATGTCCTTTCCCATTGAATTTGTACTCTGATGCCAATCATGAATGGAATGGTGTTCTCCTGAATCCTTAGACATCACATTTTTCTCTGAGCCTGGAAGGAAATTTTGAATTCAGACTTTTCATCATTATCAACTTTAATTTTGAAGTCCAACCTCCAAAGTCAAAGATGGGAGGCATAAAGTTTGAGTCAGAACTCTGCTGAAATTGTGGCAGGAATGAGGAAAGAAGTCCATGTACTTAGGCTGGGCAGATGTCATAGAATCCTAGAATCATTTAGTTGAGAAAGGACTTTTAAGATCATCTAGTCCAACCATTAACCTAACACTGTCACATCCACCACTAAACTATGTCCCTAAGCACCACATCTTTGCATCTTCTAAATACCTCTAGGGATGGTGACTCCACCACTTCCCTGGGCAGTCTGTTCCAATGATTGACAATCCGTTTGGTGAAGAAATTTTTCCTAAAATCCAGTCTAAACTTTCCCTGGTATGACCTGAGGACGTTCCTCCTGTCCCCGGAACAGCAGTGGGAACCGTGACATTTCCTTGTATCCCACATAACCAAAGACAGAATCAAAATGATACTGGAATGGCTCTGAACTTTCTGTGGTCCCTTCCTTCTTGGAACAAAAGTGTAATTTACTCCAGAAAAGGATGACCAAGTGATGACTGATTAAAACTGGGCCAAGTATTTTAGCAAGTATCACTAACTTCAGTGGAAACTGGAAACAAGGTAAGGGAAATTGTACTGTACAAGTGAAGGAAAGTGTATTTATATGATCTCTCCTCTGTTCTTATCCCTCCTGAACAGCTTTTAATGTTTTTCTGCACTGAGTCAGGCAGTATTGGGTAACCTGCTGCAAAGCCAATCAAAATAGACACTCAGTTTTCTAAGGTCCCAGAAGGCCACATCTAATCTGGCAAATCAGATTCTTATCTTTTATCTTCATGCCATGGAACTGCTCAAGTACAGATCCATTGAGCTGTCCAGCCCTTCCACTGTCAGGACTTCAGGATTTAACTAATTGCCTGTGTGTCTATAAACATGAGTGTCAGTGTGTTCTTCCACTAACTTTAGGTGTCAAATCAAGAGCCTGTGTCCTCTATACAGGCAACATACTGCCACCTTCCAGAGGTTGATCAGAGCAGCCTGCGTGTATAGGAAGGCATCTTAGGTTCTTAATTCAGCCATTTACTTAACACTTGAAGGCATAAATTGACTACTCCAAAGTGCAAACATAACTTTTTTTAACAACATAGTTTTACTGTGTATCTTGCAAATTATCTAGAGATGCTAAAAAGTACTGCAAAGAAACTGTCAACCTATCAGTCAAAACTGGAACATTTTGCAGGGCAGCAGCTTGTGTGTGATCTGATAATACACTGCTATTGACAGTGCTTCATTTACATTACAGTTTCCTGACTGACTATGGCAGAGCCGATCCAGATCAGACACATTCTCTTTCTTTACACAGATAGACATAACTGAGCCAAACCATTGTTTTCTACTCTGAATGCTGTGCATAAAGACATGCTGTTACAGGCCTTTCATGATGCATCTGGTGATGCATGGAGGCTATTAACTCTTATCAAGCCACACCCTAAAGATTTCCTTTTATGTAGTGGATTTCTTAGGGTAAAACACAGGTGACTATACCACAGACATCATAAACCAAAGAAAGCATGAGATACGATGGCAGCAGCAGGTTGTTGATGTCATTATCAGTTACTTTGGACCTGAAGCAGACACAACTTCTACCAGATTTTAAGTGTAGATTCATCCTGCCTATCTGTAAGTATCCCTACGTATGCCTCCAGTAATCTGCACGCAGAACAGAGTGGAAGAGTTTATATACTTCGCCATAAATTGGTACTGAAGCTGCAAAATAGCTGTAGTCTAAATTACATTGTGAGGCATCGATTTTCTCTCACCTTTGCTGATGAATGTCTGGATACACCAAATCATCACAGCTCCCTGTGAAAAGGGAAATTCAGCCAGAATGGAAAACATCTATTTGCCCGTTTCTCTAAGGTAGAAAAGCTTTTTAAGGGATTTTCTGGCTAAATACAATTTTAACACAATTTCCACAAATACATTTAATTCTTTCAACTGAAAAAATGTGCAGGATGGTTATTTTTTCCTTGAATTTGGTTTTGTTTTCAAAAACACCTTGTTACGGCAAAGGTGGAAGCAACACCTTCTGAAATTACATTAAGAAGAAAATAAACTAGCATTCTGTAAAATCAGAATGACCTTCAGCTAAGTGTGTGGGCCTTTGGATGCTCAAATATTTAATTCTTTCTCTTTGCAACAATATTTTTGCTTACAGCTCTTTCCTTTTTATTGGGAAATAGATGAGATTTTGCAGCAGTTGTGCACAGTCCATTATTGTAAAATTATAACACACCAGTGGGGAATAACAGTCTCTTGACACCTCCTTTGATATACAGAGGGATGACATATGTAACAGAATTTACCTCAAAAACAGGGATTAGCCCTTGTACCACTGATCAAATTTCTCATTTGTAATAATTATTTTTAAAGTTTGAACCATGTTTTCAATGTCAAATTTATGCATGTGCCACTTACGTGTGAATTACATTTAGCAGCATAAAATCCCTAAAAGGAATCATAACAGCTTCCAGGAAGTAATGAATTATATAAAATTCATAAAATTTAATAGATAAACTTGTAATTAATTACCTTTCCTTTGGACTCAGACTAATTTTATTAACGGTTTATCTTCAGTATTGAAAAAAATTACTCATTATCTTAAGTTTTCTAGTTAGACTTTTTTCTTTAGCAAAGACATATTTTATGTACAATTTTAGTATTTCATTGTTATATTCCCAACTTTTAAAACAATACAGCTTATTGAAGTGGGACATGTGCTCCCAAAATTCACTGTCACAAAAAAAGCAGGCTTGAAGAGTGATCCTGATAATACTATATAACTACAAAATGATTTATAAAAATTCAGTAAACTGACCTTATATAATACTCGTAAGAGGATATATGTGTTTATGGAACAAACTGTAAAACAAATATGTAATGATAATTGATTTATGTTAAAGCAGTGAATTCTGTGGAATATCTGTTTATGTGTCTATGTTTAAATGGTTGGAAAATATACATTTGCTTTAAATGTCATTAAAGTATTTCAAGTGTAGTAACAGCAGGTGTTCAAAATGAATAAATAAGCAGATTTGGTTTTGTGATCTCTGAAGCACTACGTATGTGGAGTTCACATCATGAAGCTTGTAACTGTACTTCATAATTTTTCATGAACTGTAAACAAGTGAAAGGTGTTTTGCAAGGAAACCAAAGTCATCTAAGCCAGTTGATGGATATTAGACATCTTCTGCTAAGCCATAAAGAAAAATGAAATGAAAAAGTGTCATGAGAACAAGCATCATATTCTCAAGGAATTGCTACCTCAGAATTATGTTTTTTCTCCCTTTAAAAAGGCAGACAAAAGCATTTTACTTTGCATAGCAAATTGTGAATCATTTTATCAAGATAAAATCTTATTGGTAAAGTGCAGCTTATTTTTGTTAACTAACAGCTTGTCATGGAATCCACTTGTGTTGCACTAGTAGTACTAAGATGAGATATCTGGGATGTGTAGCAAAATGAAATGTTTTTAATATGGAAAAATAAGAGATAAATTTCCATATTATAGGGAAAGCCATACTGACCAGCTTGGCAGCCAGGCATCAGTCCCTTTCCTGGGCTGAGAGGTTTTTGCCACTGTCCGTGTGCTCATTGTGCTAGGACTGGATGAGCTGAATTGTCTTAAGATGCTCTTGATTCTGGATCTCAGCCATGGGAGTAAGCATTTATGGATACTTGTTATTTAGAAAGACCTGTTTTCAGCTGAGTTCCTGAGAAGTAAATCTTCAAGCTCCGTTCCTAAATGAGTGAAAATGGGGACCAGCCCTGCTCCCAACTATCTCCAACCCTCATACTAAATTCAGACTCTAGTTCCTGTGAGTGTGGAAAGATGGACTGAACTGCATTAAACAGAACAATCTTGTGGCCCTGCCTTGAAAATCATTCTGAAACAACTAAGGGAGTTTCTTCATCTTTACTGTGTATGCCAAGCAAGAGATTAAAGACAAATGGAATACAGAAATATGTACTGTATGGGGATAGAAAGAGAAATGATGAGAAGAGGGACATGGTTGCTGCATGTGGCAGATTGAAAGAGGAGTATTCACTACAGGAGAGTACGTAGGTATTTAGATAAATCAGATGGGGTAAACATGCATTTTAATTACAGCAGAGAAGGGAGGGAGAATAGAAAATAGTAGAAAATGCATCAAGTGTAAGAGTAGACAGGAAAAAAATGAGAACTAGTAGAACTGAGAGGAGTGCTAATGTGTTTGGTAAAAAAAAAAAAAAAAAAAAAGGAAAATGGGAATATGCCCAGCTACCTGAGATAGTCTACAAAAGTAATAAGCCTAATTAAATGCTAAAGAGTTGGCAAAACACTGAAATTGGCTACAGATGAGCTATTATATATGAGCAGGAAAGTGCTATACATGAGAAGTGGTCATTCACTTTCTATCAGTTACGGGATTTTCTTCCATGTATTCTGACATTTATCCTGCGCAAACAGAATATGTGATGAGCTAGAGCCCTCATCTCATCACCTGTTGCATTTCCTACATTCCAGTAGGAAAAAAAATACAGATAAACTAACTGTACCATGCTATTTTTAAAAGCAATCTTCAATTTTTCAGACAGATTTACAGATGACGTGTATGATGTATTTATCCATTTACATTGTCTCACATGCCTGTTATTATTAAGCATTCTTCTGTTTTTTTATTTATTAAAGATAACATAATGACCTGGAAGGTCCAAGAGAAAAAATATTTTGGGGATACTAGTAAACGGTCTCTTGGCATTTCTGGGCATTGTTTAGTTTGTATCTGTGACTATGTATCTGTTAACCTTTTCCTTAATCAGAAAGTCTCTGTCTTGGTGATAAATTTGGAAAATTACCAAGTCACGCTTAAAATAGGTCTCTCACATTTAAGAGAAACTATTGTATCTGTCAAATGTAATTTAAATAAATAAATAAATAAACTGAATTAGTTGTGTAGCCTCTTGCAGTGCTGTTAGGCTAAAAGCTGAGGTGTGTAGGCAAGTTAGATGTAAGGAAGTCTTTTTTCACATCTTCCTGTTTTATTTTTGGAAGGTTTATTATCCTATTCTATTTTGTGATCCTGCTTGTCTTGGACATTGTCTTTATTTGACTTTTTTTTCTTGGACAACGCTGCTTCTCGGTCTGTTTTTGTGAGCTGCTGATTACCTTCCCATTGTTTTGACATCAGTAATGGAAAGATTTCACTTAAATTCCCTACAAAGTCTGCGATGATCAGATTTACAGACATGTAGCAGTGAGTGGAATTTTTAAAGGATGTTGGAAATCTTTGTACAAGTCACTTGTAGAAAATATCCCTTCAGTAGGACAATTATACATGGCTAGGAAGGGGCAGACTTCTCTACAAGTGGAATACATGCAGAACTACAATGATGTCAAAACCTACTTTTTAGTATTCCTAATGCTGTAGACTACTCTTAATTCTCATCCCCGTATCCTTCATTCCAAAAGGAAGATGAAACTACTGCTCAGTTATACTCAGAAAGAGTTCCTGGGTTGCTTTAGTGTTAATTTTTTTTAAATTATTTTTTTAAAATCTGACTACAAATACAATTCATTATCTGGAAAAACACAACCATATATGCATGATATTGCTCAGACGTGCTCAGAGATATTTAGCGCACTCTGGGTTTCTGACATCTTTATGTTGTGATTTATACATTTATTTTTTTTTTTGCCATTGTGTAAAATACAGCAACACTGGTGGTGCTGGTCTAAAAAAGTATTATCCAGAAAAAAAACCGTGTCAGCATTTATTAATTAATTGTATTTGCCCAAATTTCTGCCATGACATTAAGTGCAGGAAAAGTCTCTGGCACTTTAATTGTGCCAGCGGGTCTCTCAAAGAAATGCATTTATAAATTAAACTGTATGTTCTGAATAATATGCAGTATAAACAATATACTTGGCAGCAGAGGAAGAGGTGATTCGATATTTAAAACAAATGTATTTTCATTTGCATAAACCATTTCATTGCTAGCCTTGCAATACAAGGTAGGCATTTTTTCATTACAGTTCAGGATTTGTATGCAATCTGTAACATCCAAGCTATTATAGTATCATTACTGTAGCAACAGAATGACTTGAAGCACAATTATTCTATAAAGCAGATCCAAGTGTTTTGTAAATTTCTAAAATTGAAGAAATTATATAAAGTAGATTTCATATGCAGATGTACATTTGTTGGAGAATACTGGTATAAAAGAGTTGCTCAGGAATTCTTCATTGTTTCTAAGTGTATTTGAAGGAAAATGCATTAAAATGTATTTTTTAAGTTCTTAATATTGAAAATGCTGGCTTTAATAAATCTGTTAGCAATTTGACATGTAAGATCAATATTGTTACTGAAGTCTGTAGCTTTCTGATGGATTTTTCAATCTTTGGTCATTGTAAAATCTCTTTGCAATGGTGTTCACATTTCAATTTAATAAAACCTCTTGAAAAAAAAAAAAAACCCACACATTCTACCTTTCTTCATGAAATCTAACAATTCCAGAATAGAATATCTAACAAGAAAAAGCAAAGGCCTGACATCCAGCACAGGGTCTGACTGTTGTGTGTGTGGAAGGCCCCGTGATGGATGCATTTAACATGCTTTACATGCAGTTGAACCAGTTGACAGAGATTGCTTATACATCAGGTCACAACTGTTATGCTTGTGCTTCTTTCTGGCTGTGTTAATGAAAATTGTCACTGAGATTCAGGGAATTCAGGTTAGGAAAAGTAAAATTTGATTGAGAAAGGTAAAGTATTTGGGAGTCCTAAGCTATGTAAGCACTGCCCTGGTTAGTAGAAAGTACAACTCTCTGATCTGCTGCAGCAAGATCAGGCAGCTTTCCTGAGTAACTTGGGCTGCCCCTCAGGGTAAGTGAAATAGGCAGTTGGTCTTCTGCCCTAGAAACAGCTAAGGACACCAAAATCATGGTGAAACATCTTTTGCTGTCAACTGTGTCTAGTTACAATGTTTGCCAACTACCAGTCTAGGGAACACCATCACGTATCTTTAGTACCAGGAACTGGAAGGTAATGGAGGATGGCACCACACACCTTCCTGCTTTTCCTTTTCTTGTAGAAGGTTGTGCTAGTTGCTGAGAAACAAAAAAAAAAAGAGGACAAAACATGTCATCAATTGTCCCTCTCCTTACACTTTTCAATTTCTCATCACCCAGCTGTATTTAAAGATAACTCATCTTTCTGTGGTTTTATTTTCCTAATGTGGCTCTGGTTTGGTGCTCTGCCTCAGGCTTGATGCTGCCTGGGCCAAGCGGAGGCTGCATCTGTACATCAGGAGCATGCTGCTGCATGAGGGTGGCCCATGCTCACACAAGCTGTCACCCTTCTGTAACATACCCCCTCACCAACACTTTTTTGATTAGTGCACAGAAAATAGCTCAGGATGGGGCAGAATTAGATTATCATGGAATCACAGAATCTCCTGAGCTGGAAGGGACCCCTAAGGATCATCAAGTCCAACTCCTGGCTCCACACAGGGACAGGCAAGTCAGAGTATGGGACTGAGGGCATTGTCCAGGCACTTCTTGAACTCAACCCAGCTCAGTGCTGTGACCCCTCCCCTGGGGAGCCTGTGCCAGTGCCCCACCACGCTCTCAGTACAGAACCTCTTCCTAATATCCAGCCTAAACCTCCCGTCTCAGCTTCATTCCATTCCCCCAGGTTCTATCACTGGTCATCAAAGAGAGGAGATCGGTGCCTGACCCTTCACTCCCCCTCTTCAGAAAGCCATACAGCGTGATAACATCTCCCCTCAGCCTCCTCTTCTCCAGGCTGAACAAACCAAGGGACTTCAGCCTCTCCTCATAAGGCTTCCCCTTCAGACCCTTCTCCATCCTGTTACCCTCCTCTGGACACTCTCCAACAGCTTCATGTCCCTCTTGTACCGTAGCACCCAGCACTGCACACACAGCACTCGAGGTGAGGCCACCCCAGCGCAGAGCAGAGCCGGACAATCCCCTCCCTGGCCCGGCTGGCCATGCCGCGCTTGATGCAGCCCAGGATACGGGTGGCCCCCACAGCTGCCCGGGCACACTGCCGGCCCCGTTACTGCGCCCCAACCCGGCGCCCAGCCGCCAAACACCGCCCAGCCACCGCCCGCCAGGCCGCAGCCACGGCCGCTCCCGCGGGCACGTGCAACCGGGCCCCGCGAGGGCGGGGCGAGGCGGGCGACGGGCGGGGCTACGCGTCGGCCGACTGGCGCTGCTGCGGTACCGGGCGGCATGGCGAGGGGGCTCGGGCCGCTGCTGCGGGGCCGCGGCCGCCGGCTCGGCAGCGGTAAGGGAGTGGCGCGATCGAAGGAGGCGGCTGGGCTGTGGCGGAGCGGCCATCCGAGTTCCGGCGGGACAGGGCAGTCGCGGTTGCCCGGGCGGTGAGGGGCTGAGGTGGCACCTCTCGCGTTGGGGACTCGCCCCGCCGGCTCTGGCGGAGCTGCAGCGTGGGACGGGGATGGCCGGGGGTGGGTGTCAGCCCATCTCCCTGGACGGCCGCGCTCATGGGGGTGTTTCATTGCAGCACCACCTTTGAAGGCGGGAGGGGAAAGAAGCACCGTCGGTGTGGCTGTATATCCCCTTGAGAGAGGTCCAGCGGCAGGGCTTCGGGGTTTTAATTAGTGTTTGTGAGACTGGACTCCTGCAGGCGGTTAATTCATCGGTGCTTGTAACTCATTAGTGGTTGTAAGGGAAGTCACAATGTAGGTAACTTCAGGAAACTTTTTATTCTTCATTTACGTTTTTACATGGTTTGGAGCTCGTTTAAAACCTCAGGCATTTAAAAATACATGTGTTGTTCTCAGCAGATAGGGATGCAGAAGGCGAAGGTATTTAAATTACAGCTTTTTCTGATAGCTGCTTAATTACGCTTCCAGTTAAATGAAAAGTAGGGCAGGGTAATGGTTTTTAGGATTTGGGAAAGAGAGCCCAAGATGGCAGAGTTGTCAAGTCCCTGAGCACACCTTGCCTGCCCTGAGCAGCCTCAGCCAGGCCCTCCACCTATGTCCACTGCCCAGGAGCCCTGTTTTCAGCTCAGTCCTGAGCCTTCAGTCCCTGTCTCAGCCATGCCATGGACACAGCTTTGCCACCCGTCCAGCTTCTGACTCTGCCTGGGTGGACCTTGGACCTTTGTTGTAGCCTTGTCTCCAGCCCGGAGTCTGGCCCTGTCTGCTACTGCTCCTGACTGGGCAGGTGGACCTGGACCCGATTCACCTCCTCCACTTACATGGGGCAGTCCTAGTGGGCTCGGCTTTGCCCACCTTGTTTGGGTCTGCTGGGATTGCACACTGGCCCCTGAGAGCTCTGCCTACGCTGCAGTCACCCTGGGCTCCCAGCTCACTCCCATGTAGAGGACTCTTGCTCCTGCTACTCTCAGATAAGTATTTGTATTGTGTTTTTAAAGCCTTTTTCTGACCGTACAGTGAAGCACTTTTTAAACTACTTTTTAAAATTCTTCATATATTTTGCCTTGACAAAGATGGTATTTAATTATTCCCGTCCCCACCCCAGAATCTCTCAGGCAATAAAAAAACTATTTCATTGTAGCTTGAGTTCCCTGAACAAGCTTATTGAGAAACTTGTTTCAGATGTGCACTTTGATAAGTGTTTGATAATTCTTACTATTTTGTAGTTGCCTTTAGGCAGCAGAAATGGAAAAGCTCTGTCTCCACACAAGCAAAAATGCCTCCTTGCGATTTTGTACCTGAAAAATACGAAGTAAGTCATATGTGCTACACTGAATTTACGTAAGACTTAATTATTCAGAGATGCACAGAGTTGTAGGGGTTGGAAGGGACCTCCAGAGTCCATCAAGTCTAACCTCCCAACTACTAGATTTGAGGGATAGGCTCATCTGCTATAAATAGTGAAAGTATTAAATATGATTATAGCATTTGCTTGTTTGAGAAAAAGACACAGTTATATCACAACCAGAATGTGACCTATAGATGTACCTGTATGATAGTTCTGCAACTTGTGATTAAATTGTTGATTTGAAAAACTCTATGGAAGAGTTAAGCATTTTTCAAAAGCTGAGTTTCAGAGTTCTGTAGAACCCTCTATGTGACAAAGCTTGTTAAAATCTCTGTTCTGTGAACAGCTGCTGTAGACAGCTGTGTAATCTATGTGATCCACTACAGCTTCATTGGTCTGGAACTTCAGAAAGCATAAACAAATAATAATTTTTTTTTATTATTCCACTCAGTCCTATCCTTACGAACATATGCAGAAGATT
The DNA here is from genome assembly GCA_027925045.1 of Hypotaenidia okinawae. Taxonomy (NCBI): domain Eukaryota; kingdom Metazoa; phylum Chordata; class Aves; order Gruiformes; family Rallidae; genus Hypotaenidia; species Hypotaenidia okinawae. Next base: position 16,239,290 of record BSDF01000005.1, on the reverse strand, counting down.
CGTGAACAAAATATTTCTCCTTCACTGCGAATGTATTACAAAAAGCCATTGTTGCTGCATCAGGGACATATGCAGTGGTTGTTTGATTATGAGGGACGGAGATACCTTGATCTCTTTGCTGGAATTGTCACTGTCAGTGTTGGCCATTGTCACCCGTAAGTTTATTACTGTTTGATTTATGCTGAAAGAGCCACCCATGTTGGTTTTGGTCCAATCCACAGCACTGTGAGCCTATTAGTATAATTCACTAAATTGTTATGTATCACTTATATTGAGGTCAATTTCTACTAGATTTTGAGGAATTAATTAATTTTGTCTACTTGTTCATCTATCTGGGAAATGGTGCCTTTTCAGAATTAATAGTGGATGGGTGTGTGCATGTAGGAGCACACATATGTGTAGAGCTGAATCCCTTTGTCTCTTCTTGTGCTTGATGCAGGAAGGTAACTATGGCTACCCAGAAACAGCTTGCTCGCCTGTGGCATACCACTAATATCTACATGCACCCATCGATCCAGGAGTATGCTGAAAAGCTAACTTCTCTTTTTCCAGATCCACTTAAGGTACTTTGCTTCTGACAGGAGCAATGTGATGAAAGGCACGCCTGTTGATAAGAAATATTTCATATAAAAATATTTACTAAATAAATGAGAACTGTAATATCTGTGGATATAAAACGGGTGTGGGGACTACAGGCTGTCAGAAAAAGAGAGCCTGATGACCCTCGAGGCCTTTTCTTTACACCTGGATGTAAACAAGCATAGTATCCCAAGCTCCTGTTCCGTTTGTTCTCTCCCTCCAGCTATCACTGTGAAGGGACATTGCCAGCTTAAAAATTATTGAATTAATAAAGATGATCTTAATTGTTCTTATATGTAGCTAGTCTTAATTTGCTTGATCTCATGAAAATTGACAGTGAAAGGTATTTGATAGTACCTTGCATAGTGAGCTTTACTAACGTTTAAATAATTAAACCACATAAATACTGTGCTTCATATGCCCAGAAACAGTGAGAAAAATACTGGGTTTGTTTTCAGGTAAAATAAACATGACAAAATAAACTTGGCCTAGCAGAAAGCTGTGAAGCTATCACAATTGTAAAAATGGAAGGAGAGTAAAAAATAATTAAATGTAAACTGTCTGCATACTTTAAGCAGTGGAGAATCTCAATCAGTTCTGAAAATTAACTTTAAAAGTGGTAACACTAGAATTCAAGCTGAATACAAATCTCAGAACTTGTATTCAGGATATCCCCTTAATCCTCATTGCTCTCAGCAGGTAACCTCTACTTAAGTTTTCTGTTACACTGTTGTATGTGTCACTCCTAGCAACTAATGTGCAGGAACACTGTGCAGCCCTTTTTACTTATGTGCAGGTTGTTTCTATTCCATCCATCATGCTCAGTTTGACACAGATGCTCATTTTTCTTTGAAAAACTATTCCATCTTAGGAAATCCTGAAGATTTTTCTGTACTATTCCTAAGTAGATCAGGATGATCTTAGTTTAGTTCTCTGTAGCCTATGGGCAACACTAAGTTTATTGTAGTGAAGTCACCTTGTGGTAGTGCTTGGTTATAGCTCATGATGTTACCGAGTGATGTGGTCTGATGCTGAGTAATAAGGTGGTGGTTGTGTGGTGGTTGTGCACTGTACTGATCCTAAGCATTCTTCTGCAGGTGGTTTATCTTACCAACAGTGGATCAGAAGCCAATGATTTGGCTATGTTCATGGCAAGGCTATATACACGTAACTTCGACATCATCTGTTTCAGGTAATGGTGACATTTCTTTACAAATCTCACCTCTGTGTATAATCAGTGTCTATGTGCCTAAACCAAGAAATAATAACTCTTTAACCCCAGCTCTGTTGAGGGGACTGCTATAAAAATACTTTATTTGACAAACACTGCATGCAGTTACTGCTTTTGTTACTTGGAAAAGGGTCTAGTCTCTTTGTTCAAGGTGTGCTTTGTTAGACCTTCGCTCAGTGCCAGACCAAACTTCAGCAATGGCTACCTTCTTCATTCCCCCCGCTGCAGTGCCCCCCTTTGCGGGGGTACAAAGGTACCTCTGGAATAGCAGTGCAGTGAACTGCAGCAGGCAACTGCTGTGGCTGAAAGCTAACCTGCAGAAGCACTTTTTTGTTGTTGTTGTTTTGTTTGCTTTGCTGCCTTATTTTTTGGCCAGATCCCTGAACCATAGTTCACTGCACAGGTACACAAACATCTATTCTGGCTTAATGACAGAACTGGTGCAGGGTTGAGGGCTGTCCAAGCACCAGTGTAAGCAGTTCTCTTTACTATGCATCCCAGGCAGCCTCAAATTTTAGAATAAAAGACCTTGTTATGAAGAGTTCTATTTTTCTCATCTTTTATTCACCCGAATGTTGGGAACCCACCTACTTTGTCTATTCTCATTAATGATTTTTTTTTATTTGTGTCTAAAACTGGCAGCAGGCCACCATCTAGTTTAATGATTGGCAGCATCTCTTTTGGAGAGAGGCAGCAGTTCCCAGGATTCAAAGAACAGCGGTATTTACTCTTGTAGGGCTCAGGTGCTCAGCAGACCTATGTGAGGCACTGTCTGAATGGCTGTTTGTTCCAATCATTGTTCTCCTCTCCTTGCAAACATTACCTTGCAATTTTAACATTTGAAATTTCAGGAAGACAATGCAGATGGGCAGTCATGGATCTTCCAAAACCAAAGCAAAAAACAGCAGTAGGAATCTTCTTGTTTTGGCTGTAACAATGCACATTTCCCCCAATAATATGTAGCTTAGAAGCATGCCTTCTCAGAACTAATATTGCTTCTGTTCTTGGAAATGAGTGATGTTGATGTGCTTTCTTTGTTTGCACAGAGGAGCATACCATGGAGGCAGCCCTTACACACTGGGACTGACATCTATTGGTCTTTATAAGCACGGTGTTGCCAATGGCTTTGGCTGTTCAACAGTGAGATTTTTATATTTTTATTTAGTAATCTATGTAACTAACAGTTTATTTTAATATTTCAACAATTAGTACATTTCCTGTCCACTGAGTGCTTTATGGTCACTAACTAAAGTGCAATGTAGCTGTTCCAGCTGTGTAAGCACAACAGCCAGAGTGCCCATTCCTTCTCCCTGTAATTCATTACGCTAATTTGGAGTTGGGACAGCCATGACCTGAGTGGGCATGATTTACAGACCTTTAGTCACATGCCTGGTGCTTGCATCATCATCTATGTAAGGTGCAAAATAATAATGCTCAGAATCCCTTTTCCCAAGATTGTTTTGGCACATCTGTGCAAAGCTGCTTTTAACTGCTCTGAAGTAGGTCCTCTTTTGGAATAACAAAAACCCCTATAACATCCTTCATTTCAGCAAGACAGAAGACATATCCATTATGGAGATCATTGGGCCTAAATGGCAATATGTTATCTTCCTGCCCTTGAGCAGATGGGAATGACTTTCTGTCTGCTAGAATCTGGCATTGGCTACTCTGATCAGTACTGGTGATTGCAACAACACTGGCTATAGAAAGTCTTCTTTACAGCAGCCTCCCAACCTGGCTTAATAAAGGAGTTGCCTGAAGTCATGGTGGTATTTCATGAGAAAATCAGGATTAGAAAGCTGGAGCAACCATTTTCAAGTCTCTAATTGCTCTAGTATATCTGCCTGCTTCCTGTATTTTTCAAGTTTTCATTTATACCTTGGATTATTGAAATATTACCAGCAACACTAAAAATGTTGCTATTAATCTTAGATAATGAAAACTGCTGATTAACTTAAAGAAAAAAACAAAGGAGGTCATGAATTGAGAGACTTGCTGGAGTAATCTAAACTTCTTGGTTCAAACAAGTCTCTTGTCTGCCATTTCTTGAGGGGGAAGTTTGGTGTTATTCCATAAGTATTCTTCAGACAAATTGCTTGAACTAGGTATGCACTTTGACTCTAATGGACTTTTTAATGTTTTTTTTCATTTATCATCCTTAAGTCTGATCAAAACATCTCTCAGAAATGTGTCATGAAATCTGTAGCTATTTCTTTTATGCTTGACAGACAATGTTACCAGATGTTTTTCGTGGTCCATGGGGAGGCAGCCGTTGTAGAGATTCTCCAGTGCAAACCGTTCGAAAATGCAGCTGTTCTGAAGGTTGGTCAATGGCAAAAAGTATTTGGCTTTTAGAATAAAGAATATTAGAGGACTGTGGAAATAGATTATATTTACCTCTTCAAGATGTAGCTCCAGCTGGCAACGAAATACTGTATGGCCACTTGCTCTCTCCTCTCCCCAAGTGGAATGTGACGGAGGAGCAGAATAAAACAGTAAAACTTGTGGGTTGGCATAAAGACAATTTACTGGAACAGCAAAGGGACAAATACATTTGCTCACTGCTGGGAACCTGATGTCCTGCCTGTCTCTGAGCAGCTAATCTTTCTCCCTGAGCAGCTTCTTCCTCCCTTTTATGTACTGGGCACAGCATCATATGGTATCAAATACCTCTTTGGCTAGTTTGGGACAGCTATCCTGGCTTTGTCCCCTCCCAGTTTCTTGTGAAAATTAACTCAGTGCCAGCTGAAAACCAGGGTATTATCCAACCCTTATTCTATACTGCCTATGTCATGCCCAGATCCTACACTATCCAGTTAATCACCACCACTCTTCCTGTCTTTGAGATATATAGATATATACATACACACACACACAGAGGTATCACTCCCTTTGTCTGTGGGCCACCCCCCAGAAGTGTCTGTTGAGTTCATGCAGCCCGTGACTTTGGGCTCTGTCTGTCACAACAGCCTCCCAGGGCACAAAGGACGCTGTGTGCTGTTGGACTGTTGGTTTCTGCATCCAGAGCTCAGGGCTGGGGTATCCAGCATGGTGCATGCCCACAGTCTGCGGGGTGAAAATGTCCATTTTGAGGCAGTTGCTGGGCACCAGTTGCTGGAGTCAGTTCTAGTTCCACCACTGCTGCACTCTGGTTTCATCACAGTCCATCCTTCCTTAATTGGGGTGATTCTTACTGTAATACCATCGATACGGCACGAGCAGTTGTAGTAGTGATGACATACAGTGGCAGGGTTACCTAGCAATTAACACCATATAATTTAATTACTGGCTGCTCTCACCCAAAACCAAATCTCTGCATCAGACTCCCCCATCCCAGCAAGTGCACCCAGGTCCTTGAGCAGAAGCAGTCCCGTGGATGGGTTTGCCATTGCCTGAGGCAGGGATAACCCAGACTGTCTTCCCCAACATGTTCTTCATGTGCACAACAAGAACTTTGTCTCCTTCCACAGTACATGGAAGTTTTGATTGGGCAGGGCCAGGTCGACTGGCAGACCCCTGGAGCTAACTAACCAGGTGGCCTTTGCTGGATGTGTACCCCAGTGTTTGAAGGTCCCACCACCCATTGCTCTCAGTGGAGTCTCTAGCAGACCATTGTATGGTCGATTTTCCAGAGGCTGGTGCATGACAGGGGATGTGAGACACCTCTCAGTGCCATGCTCTTTGGCCCAGGTGTCCACGAGGTGTTTCAGAAATGAGTCTTGTTGTCTGACTCAGTTCTTTCTGGGGTGCCATGTCACCATAGGACCTGCTTCTCAAGACCCAGGATGGTGCTTGGGCAGTGGCATGGGGCACAGAATACATTTCCAGCCATCTGGTGGTTGCTTCCACCATGATAAGCACATAGCACTTACCTCAGTGGGTTTGTGGGGTGTGATATAACCGATCTGCCAGGCCTTCCTGGATTCCTACAACCATTGTCCTTTGTACCAGAGAGCCTTGCTTGATTACAGCACATGAATTCCACATTCATGGATCACCTGTGAGATAGTACCTGTGGTCAAGTCCACCCCTCAGTAACGAGACTGTCTATTTCTTGCATCTCTTCCTTGTTGGCCTGAGGTGTCATGGACCCAACGAGCTATGAATAATTCACCCTTAGGCTGCCAGCCCAGATCTGCCTGAGACCCTTCAGTCTGAACAGCCTGATCCACATGCTGGTTATTCTGACGTTCCTCAGTGACCCAGATCTTGGCTACGTGGGAATCTACATTTTACAACCAGCTTCTCCAGCCAGGCAGCAGTATCTTGCCACTGGAGCAGCCCAGGTCCTTTGCCTCTGCGCTGCCAGCTGCTCAGCTGCCCTTGCTGCAACAGGGCACTGGCCACCATCTGTGGCTCAGTACAGGGGTCAGACATGGGCCCCTTCTCTCGTTCAGCAACATCTAGAGCCAGCTGGATGGCTTTCACCTCTGCAACTGGCTTGATCTCCAAGTTTTGCACTTGTGTGGGGCTCCATGCAGCAGCCTTTCGCCTCCAGTGCTTTCCCACAGTATGACAACAACCTGCCAGTGAACAGGGCATGTGGCTTCTCAGCTTCTGGCAGTTGATGGCATGACAGAGCCTCTTTAGCATGTGCCGCCTCCTCCTCCTCTGGCCACATTCTGGAATCTTCACCTTCTGGGCAGTCCACTTCCAGAATTCCTGTGTGATTGGGATTTCCATTTCCAGCCCACCATGTTGCCAGTGTGACCCACTTACTCTGTGTGTGGAGGGGAACCCCCTTGGAACACCCACCCCAGCACCAGCAGCTGGGGTGCCAGGAGGAGCTGGGCTTCAATACCAGTCACTTCTGAAGTGACTCAAACCTGTTCATGTGCTGCCAATATCTCTTTCCCTTGGAGTGTAGCAGCTCTTTGATCCTTGGTACCCCCAACTCCAAAACCCCAGGGGTCGACCTGGTGGTTTCTGCCAGAGACCCCAGGTAGGGCCATTCTCCCTGGCTGCAGTGTAACACATGTGTGTCACCTCTGGACCTGCCCAGACTGGCCCAAGGGCTCCTGTGTGGACTGCTGCCTGCTTGATTTCTTCAAAGGCTTCTTGTTGCTGAGGGCCCCATTTGAAGTCGTTCTTCTTCCAGGTCACCTGATAGAGAGGGCTTGCAATCAGACTGTAGTTTGGAATATGCATCTTCCAAAACCCCACACCACCTCAGAAAGCTTCTGTTTCCTCTTCTGCTAGTCAGGACAGACGTGGGTACCACCTTGGTTCTGCCTCTTCCTCCTGTTTTCATGATGATCTCTGTTCATCATCGTCCTTCACTCAGTGTACTGACTTCTTTGTTTACTGGTGTGAGTAGGTTCTCTGGTTCAGCTGCAGTGCCTGTCTTGGGGGCTGGAGTAGTCACAGTGCCTGTTGGCTTATTGTTCTGTGTTCCCTCTCCTCCCACTGAGAGTGCTGCCTGTGGTGGTTGAGCCCTGGCCAAAGGCCAGACACCCACCAAAATCAGTCTATTACTCCCCTTCTTAGTTGGACAGGGGAGAAAACATATATTAAGCGGCTCAAGAGTCTAAATCGTTAACGACACAGGCAAAACAGACTCAACACAGAGTGCTGAAGGGAAAGTTATCTAATTTATTACACTACGCTAAAGAGAAAACAGTGAAAAGGAACCAGAGTCAGGAGTGCAACCAACAATCTTAAAACAAATGCAGCCAGGCAAACACTTTTCCCCCACCTCCCTCCTTAGCAGGCTTTAGTTAGAAGTTTTCTCCCTTCTTCCCTCCTGTTCGCAGCCCAGGAGGGGCAGGGACTGGGGAAATGGGGGTCTCGGTAACACCTTCCCCCACCCTTCCATTCTAAAGCAGACTTCCCTTTCAGCCATGATTTTGCTCCCTTCTTCCCCTCTCCTGCTCACAGCACAGGACGGGGTGGCAGGGACTAGGAGATGGGGGCTTCGGTCAGTCCCTTGCAAGATGGTTTCCTTCTCGGCCGGGATGGGGGCATCCATTCCACACAGCCTCCCCCTGCTGCACCGTAGGATCTCACCCACGAGATCCAGTCCTGCACGAACTTTCTCCAAGGCCAATCTCTTCCCACCAGGCTTCATCTCTGCTCTGGCAGGCAGCAACAAATCACAGTGTCTCTCAGTCCCAGTCCTCCACGGGGCTATAGGCCTCCCCCAGCAAACCTGTTTGGCTCATCTCTGTAGGTCGCTTGTGCTGGCAGGGGCTCATCCCAACGTAAGTCACGGCATCTTCTCTATGTCTCCACCGGCTCCATCCAGCGTGGAGCCTCTCCACCGGGCAGGTCGGGTCTCTGCCTCCTCCATGGGTCCTTTCCTCCAGCTGCTCCATGGGCTTCTGCTCGGGCTACAGGGGCATCTCTCACCCGGGTACCTGGGCGCCTCCTCCCCCAGCCTTCCTGGCCTTTTCTATCTGCCAACTGCTTACATTTATATACAAATATATATCACAGTGCCCTTAACGGGCCAACCTTGGGGTCTTGTTGGCACTCTGTTCTCTGGTAGCAAAATGCAGCTACTTCCGAGTCTTTGTCTCCTATATGTGATTCTCAGAGGCGCTATCAGCAGGCTGGCAGAAGATCCCAGCAGCCATTTTCTGCAGCCCCTGGCCCTCTCTCTCTCTCAGCACCCAACTATGCACAACTGCAACACTGCCTAATACTGTTTGGTAGATACTGACCAGGGCTCAGCACAGAGTGGCAAGTTGCCTCCTGGGAATAGCTACAGCATTTTCTTTTCAAATATTCTATCCCTTCTTCAAGGTCCTGTATTTGTTGGGGAGTGAAGTTCAAAACCACTGGAGGTCTCTAGATAGTTGCCTGTATTCTACATGTCATGCCACCCATGGCTGTCCAGCTTTGGGACAGATGTCAGTTCTATTCTTTAAAAAGTTTTTGTAACCCTAAACAAGACTTGGAACACAGTCAGGAGACATAGCAGTAAGAGCATGCTGGCTTGAACATCCTAAAGAAGTTTTTAGTTCTCAAAAGCTATTGTAACCAGCCTGAAGGAAAAAAAGAGGAGGTGAAATAGCAGAAGGACATCCCCTCTGTCTTCCCCATAGGTTGGGTGCCATCGTTAATTAGTTCAGAGAGATGTTGTCTGAGGCACAGACATGACTGTCCCTGCTTACTGCAGGGGGGCTGACTAGATGACCTCTAAAGGTCCCTTCCAACCTTACACATTCTGTGATTCTATGACTGCAGTGCCACATCCAGGTACCAGCTTAACCTCAAGCCCAGTGATGACATTACACCCTAAGTCAGTATTACACAGTACTGCCAAATGAGAATCCAGACCCCTCTCCCAGAGGAGATAAACAGTGCTGCAGGGTTCACACAGCACATCCACATGAACAAACACACCACCACTGTGACCACCGTGACCAGCGACTATATAACTAAGATAAATGCATATAACCAATGTGCTTTAACACAGATCTGTTGTCACAGCCCTCCGTGACCCACACTGGGCACCAAAAAGGACTGTGGTGGTTCAGCCCCAGGTAGCAGCTGAGCTCCACAGGGACACTTGCTCACACCTCCCCCTCAGTGGGAGCAGAATTGGAAGAAAAAGGCAAAACTCGTGGGCTGGGATAAGGACAGTTAACTGGGAGAGCAATGGAAGAGGAAAATAGCAGCAATGGTTCTGATAGAAGGATATACAAACCAGGTGATGCACAATGCAGTTTGCTCACTGCCCTGAATCCCAGTGCCTGTGTGGTGTCTGTCCTGGAGCATTGACCCCTCCTCACTGGCCAGCTCCTGCATCCCCACCCCTCCCCCGGCTCCCCCCACCCCCCAAGCCCATATGCTGAACAAGGTTCATAGGGTATGAAATGTCCCTTTGGTTAATTTGGGACAGTTGTCCTGGCTGTGTCCCCTCCCAGCTTCTTATAAAAATTAACTCTCTCCTAGCTAAAAAACAGGACATAAGAAAGGTAGACCTCTATTAGGATTGGCAAGGGCAACCAAAGTACTGCAGAGAATGTCAGGGGCCTGCTTCCCACTGAGAAAAAATTTGGGCAGGTGACATCTTGTATTCCTAGATTGCTTAGGAAAAATCCAGCCCTTGTTTCCAGCATTTGTCATGATCAGCTCTAGAACCTGTGGAACCCAGTTTAGCACATATAGAAGAACAGGAATGTTGATTGGTGTTTTCTGCTGTTCCTGAAATTTTGACTGCTTTCCAGGTTGGGGTTTTTTGGGAATAATATGAACAGTAAGAACAACCTTGAAGACAAAAATTCTTGTATGAGGCAAAACATTCCATACACAACACAAAATGAAAGCTCCTCTACTGCTCTCCTGCTAACGATTGCAGTAATTTATTCCTGCTGTTTCAACAGGCACTCCTTTTAGTATTTTAATTTATGTGCAAACATAACAGAATGTTTTCTTTTTGGCTTTGCTTTCCCTAGTGAATTGGAGCATTAGCTGTACTAATTCCTGTGTCCTTTATTTCAGTGTGTGTATATATCTGTATATATACACATACACACATACATAAACAGCTGTGCTCTCCAGAATCCTCATACCCACGCTAACTTAACAATTCCTTGTGTCTTATGCTGATGTTTATTAAGCTCTGAGGAAATGTCTGCTTCTTCCTCCTGCTGATGTAGGTGATTCACAAACACTTCCTCTAACCAGCAGTTTACTGACTTGTATAATGTCTAACATCATACTGTCTGGCAGCTTTGCCTTGCCTTTTGGGAACTGGCATTCCTTAGAGTACAGATGGCTTAAGAGAAAACAAGGGACTTTCTCCTTTGATCTTCAGTCTTTTATTGTGTATTTGAGATGTGATATTTACCATGCATTCAGATAATACTGGCTGCTTAGATGTGTAATGCCATGTTTCATAGTTTTATGTCTTACTAAGTAAATTCCTTTTAACTGTTTCCCCTGTGAACAGGTGTATGTTGTGCAAAGGACCAGTACATTGAACAGTTCAAGGACACCCTGAATACCTCTGTCCCAAAATCAATAGCGGGATTTATTGCTGAACCAATTCAAGTAGGTGGTTGGCCGTTTCTCTGTTGTGATAGCACAAATAGTGTGAAACACTCAAATCTGATACTCTTTAGCTACATCCTGAACATAGACTTCTGTGATTTTTATTCTTTTTAATGCCTTACCTCAAATATTTGAAAAATAGGTGCACTGTCCTAAAATTTCAGCTTTTGTCACTGATTTCAATTGAGCTAGAATTTTGCTCATGAAGTTAAACAGAGAATCATGATGAAACTTACACATTCTTTCTGCATTTAAATAGTGAATATGATGCATGCTACCGTCCAGTTTCTAATACCTTCTTCCAAATTTCATATTGCTTTTCTCTTTACTATTATAACTACTTTCTAACCCAACCCCCTTCCACATCTTCACAGCTATGTTGTCCACCTGTTTTAGCAGCTCTCCACCAAGTGGTGGCCACAAGATTCGTTCTCTTGGTGCTTCACCCTGTTTTTCACAACTGCTTTATCACTGGTTCTTAAATAGGGAGACTATATCCTGGCAACAGGAAATATGAGGGGGGAAAAAAGTGAAAACTCTGACCACAAACGAAACTGGAGCTGTTTTCTGATTTTGCTGTCTTCTAAGGCTTTACATACCTAAACTTAAGAAGCTTTTGCAGTCCAGTAGTAGTGTGAAATTTATGATCAAAATTAAAACTGGCAAGGTGAACAGTGTTTTAAACAAATCTACCAAAGAAGGAGCAAATTACTTGGTTACTTTTGACATTAAACACAGTTTGTGACTTTCTCAGTGTGCATATAGGTACTTGTTTTGGAATTAACTCTGTCTTACAGTGATCCTGTTTACAATATAGCCTCATAGGCATTTATACCACCACAACTGATGGAACAGCAGGCTGCTCTGTGGAATGGGAACAAGTGACCTGAGCAGGAACTTTCTTAAGCAGTTTCAGTGCTGAAGACAGAAACTTAAGACAACAGTCTTACTAATACCTGAGGGCTGCTGGTATTTTTTTCCTATTGTAGGATAATCTGAAACTCCTGTTTCCTTGTCTGTTCCTGAAGACATTGTCTTTTTTGTCTTGGCAGGGTGTTAATGGAGCTGTTCAGTACCCAAGAAGTTTCTTGAAGGAAGCTTATCAGCTAGTACGGGAAAGAGGGGGTGTTTGTATTTCAGATGAAGTGAGTTTTGGGTATTTTTACATAAGAAATCTAGGCTTTGGGGTATCTTTGGAAGTTACCTTAAAAGAATCCAAACAAAGGCAAAATGGAATCCTGGAAATAATCTGATTGGAATGGTGTATACTCCATAGCTTAAGTTTAACACAGTCCATCTTTCCAAGCATAGGACCCTATTGGTTTTCACTGCCTTTATTCTGCTATGTGGTATTCTGATTTTAGGCACAGCTAATGTTAGTAGCACTCTTCAGTCCTTACCTTTTGGGAGCAGTAAATTTAAACAAATATGAAGCTAATAAATGCCAACTGTGATGTGACATGTGTCACAATAACACTTTCTCTTCTGAGTGTTAGCATACATAACCTCCAGAAAGGAGTTGATTGCTGTACCTCACAAATACATTTTATAAACAGAATTTGCTTACCCATTTTTTTTTTAAATTTTGACTATTTTAAAATACTAGCAATTTCTTCTGAAAGTGACAGTGATGCATACCTCAGGCATTGTGGTCATAGAAACCAGCAATCATGGGATTGCTTTTGAAATGTGATAAGCAATTGCATTTCCTTTGCATTTTTAAATTATAAAATCACAGGATGGTTAGGGTTGGAAGGGACCTTAAAGATCTTCAAGTTCCAACCTCCCTTCCAAGCTTCTCATCCACATCAGCCCCAAGTCCTTCTCTGCAGGGCTGCTTTCTATCACTTTATCTCCCAGCCTGTACTGATCATGAGGATTGCAAAATGGAAATGGAATCTGCAACTTAATTGCGCATTCCACCATGCCTAAGATGTGGTGACATGTTATTTCTTCCATATGTGAAAGAAAAACCCAATTGCAATAAATATTTTGTGCAAAGCCATCTTAATACTTATCCTCATAGAAGTTAACTCCAGATGTAGTTGCAGTTTAATGCAAATCAGTAATGATGGAGAAGAAAAATAAACCTTACTGTAAAATATGAGAAAGTGATGAGGATTTCTCTGTGGTTTTCTTTCCAGGTACAGACAGGATTTGGCCGAACGGGCAGCCATTTCTGGGGATTTCAAACTCATGATATAGTCCCTGACATTGTTACTTTGGCAAAAGGAATTGGTAATGGCTTTCCAATGGCTGCTGTTGTTACAACAAAAGGTAAGTGTTCTGCACTGGTACAATTTAAAATAGAGTAATTAAAAGATATGCTATACAATGGTTACTCACTGGAAATGTGTGTTCAGCGAGCTGAGCTTTATTACTAATCTTCATCTCATTTTGTCTTTTGACAAAGGAATTCTCATTCCTTGCTCATTTTACAAAGTCCTGTGCTGTACCTGTGCAAAGTTTTATTCAAATGGGGATGCAGGGATGACCTAGAGACAGTAAGAGATTCTGTAAATCCTCACTGGATTCATTGTTTCCTCATCAATGTACTGCAGGTATATAAGGCAGCATGGTAGCCAACTACTCCATTTGTACTAATGACTGGCTGAATCTAGTGAAGAAACTTTGTGGATGTTAGTTCAAGGGGACAACTGACACCATACATTAGAAATGTAAATTTTTTTTTTTAAAGTCTGCTTTTAACATCTGCTTGACACTGTAGTTCTTTGAAGTAGTCATGTTTTGCTCAGACTACTCTCAGGAAAGAAATGCAATCTTCCGTTTGCGTTGTCTCTAGTAGAATAAGGGTTGAAGCACAGCAGTTTAACTTGGCAGGTGAGTTAAAGCTGGTAAGTACTGTTGCCAAACATAAGGTAACTGTAAGAGTCATCAGTGTTGTTCTTCTTCTTTTAGAGATTGCAAGTTCCTTGGCCCAAAACCTTCACTTTAATACATTTGGAGGAAGCCCTTTGGCCTGCGTGGTTGGAGCTGCAGTTCTTGATGTAGGGAGAACATTACATAGGTTTATGTGTTCCACATTCTTTCTTGTAGGAAAAGATGAAAAATGTTTACATTTATTCTTACTATAAAGTTATAGGTGGATGGTTCTTTAAATAACTGAGTAGAATGCATAAAGACATGCATGTCTTTCGCATATGTAGCCAATATGCCCTGTGTGTAGGAAAAATTCCAGATCAGTTTCATCCATCTAACAAGGAGTCCTCTAGTTATGTTTTTTAGAATAATCTTTTTTTTTTTGTCTCCCTTGTGTTTTTTACTTTGTTAATAAAAATGCAGGAAAGCTCTTTCTCAAAAGTCTTGAGTAACTCTTTCATAGGACTACACAAATCCTCAGCTAAAGCAAATGTATTCTCTGGCACACATACTTAACAAAATTGTTTTAACCCCACAGCTTTTACCTTGTGCCTAAAAAAAACTTAACCACGTTATTATTCAAAATATTTAAGGTCAAAATTTCCTTTTGAAGAAAAAAAAATCCCTCATGAGAAAGATTACAGAAAAATTTGCAGCATATTTCTCTCAGCAGAAAATCAGTTGCTAGTTATATTGTCTTGATCATGTACAGACAAATGTATCATTTGTCCTTCAATTTCACTGCATTACAGCAAACACTTTCTGTTCATGTTAGCTTTTTTAAGCTATTTTATAAGATATTTGATCACATAAATAAAAAAGATCTTGAAAAAGCAGTTCACAAATAAGAAAGTCTGAACCCATGTTTTGCGGTTTTTCAACTGTGAAATAGTTTGTAGCCTGGATCTGAAATGAATCCAAGGAAGTTGCCAGAGTCAGGAAGAATAGGGAGGGTTGGGGGATGGAGAAGGAAGGAGAGAGGAAATGAAAAGGAGAAACACCCTCTTAAACTTCTGTAATTGTATTTTTGCTTTTTTAAGTGAAATATTAAGTTCATAATACGGTTTGTGTGTGTCAGTTCTGATAGCTGGCTGACTTTGATTAAGAGGAGCAGAGTAAGGAACAAAAAAAAAGATGCTAATTAAAAAGCATGGTGTTGATGAATCTAATTAAAGCACTGAAGTTGTTTCCTAGAAGACTGCCTAGTACACATAGGTATGCTTTGTCAAATTATATTCTTGCATGATACCAAGAAAGAATTAAAAAAACTTCTCGTAAGGTACTGAAAATAATCCTGCTGGTCAGGTATTTTTCAGTTATGACTACATGAAAGCATGAATTACTGGATTAATTTTGTGGAATAAGAAATAAAATGTGAAAAATGCCACTGCAGTTTCAAAATACTATGTTCAATTGCATGATTGCCATTAGAGGACTGTAAGAGAAGAAAAATGTAAGGACTGTAGTAGTGAAGGAACATGGTCTGCAAGGAATCGAGATAAATATAACATGTCATCAAACTAAATGGGGATTAACTGACTGTATTGGAAGCTTTTCCTGCAGCACTGTCATAGTACATGGTTTTAACCAGGCTATTGAAGAAGACGGCCTGCAGAAAAACAGTGAGGATGTGGGAACTTACATGCTGCTGGAGCTGGCTAAGCTACGGGATGAGTTCGAGGTTGTCGGAGATGTCCGTGGCAAGGGACTTATGATTGGAGTAGAAATGGTGACAGATAAGGTTAGTGATTTACTTTGTTTCTGTTGATCTACAGTGCATTGAAAGCTTTATCACATTTTATTGCAGTTGAAATGACAGGTTCTTTATAAAAAACAGCTAGTGAAGTGAGAAAACATTGCTCTGGCTAAACATGAGCCAGAACATTCTGGTATTTCAAATATTTCACATGCTTTGAGTAAACAGGTAACTTGTGTACCTTAATGGCATAAACTCATCTTAGAAAGAAACTTATCTTATGCAGTTAATGTTTTCAGTCAGAGAAAGGGGTGGGGTTTACTGGAGAGACTGCAGTATACATCTTTTTCATAGAACTGATTTAGAATATCCAAGTTTAATGTTCACTTTCCTTAGGATAGTCGCCAGCCTCTTCCAGCTGAAGAAATCAATCAGATCTGGGAGGACTGTAAAGACATGGGGGTTCTGATTGGCAGAGGAGGACTCTACAGTCAGGTACCAAACCTCTGGTTATACATAGAGCTTATTTTTCCTCCTGATGACCTATGTCCCATTCCCTAAATGGGAATCTTCCCCTCAATTTTGGCTTTGTGAAATAAACTAGAAGACATAGACTCTTAAGAACTATCTCTGTTTAATTTTGCTTATTTTCTAAGTCAAGCAACACCTATTTGGTTCTTTTCAAGTGTGCTGAACTAGTTTTAAGTGTGGAGTTTCCTTTTAGAGGGACAGCTTCCCCTGGAAAAGCAATGTACCATGGTCTCTCTACATTAGAAGAAATCAGCAATGTTCAGGCCTGCTAAGCCTTTATGGCTGTTCACTTTATCAGCTGACAGAACAGGTTTGGTCTTGCTCATTCTTTCAGAGCTGGTAATATGCTACCAGTGTGGTAATAAAGTTGTTAAAACTGAGTTCAGCAGCACAGCTTAGAAATGAAGATGGCATGTGAATGGTGATCAGCCCACACTAGCTGAAGCTACACCATGCTGTACCCAGGGCACTGAGTGACCAGGTGTTCACAGTGTGTGAGTCAGCAGCAGAGAACTGCCTCAGGGCTGGTCAGGGCAGTGAAGCCCTCTGATGCAGAAGAAACAGCTTCTGCAGGAGATAAAGGGTGGCTGAAATAAACAGGATGCTGTATCTGTTACCTCATGGGTTCTCCCACAAGTCACAGACTAACAGCTCAGAGCACAGTAGAATCTGGTTCTGGCCACAAGAGTGCTGTTTATCTGTGAGTTTATCTGTTCAGCGGCTGGGTGCTGCAGGTGGGAAAGACCATTATTCCCCTCTTGCTGCATAAAGTCCTGGGATATGAAGACACAAAACATTAAAGAGCCTTAAGGAAGGTAACTACTTTTGGTAACATTGTAGTTTAGATCAAACATCTGGGTTGTACCACCCACATACATCCCTTCTTGATCAACATGCATTCAAGCTATGGTACCCTACACAAAGGTTAGCATTTGGCAATTCCTTGATAATACGTTCATATAGAAGCCTTTAAAAACACTTAAAAAGCAAAACAGCTGACATAGTGCTGAGGCTGCCACTCTCAATACATACTACTTTTCCCTGTGGCAAACCTAGTAGAAATGAAAATACACCTCTGTCACTGTTCTCAGTACAAACCATCCAAGGTTTTATGCTTGCGTTATCTGCAACAACAGAACTGTGAACACCACCTCCCTAGTCAGGTTTTTCTTTGAGGCAGCTGCTTTGTCACAAGAGTGGAGGGGGGAAGTTGGATGCAGTCAAGCCCCAAATTGCTCCCCTTCAGAGTGCATTTATCAGAAGCCTCAGTCCCTGCTCTGCTGTTCTCCTATGTATTACTTTCCATGCTTTGATTAGATTTTTTGGGGCAGAAGGTGATCCCTGATCTAGATGGGCTGCTTGAAACTTTATTCTTTTTTTTCTTTCTCCTCAGACATTTAGAATTAAACCTCCTATGTGCATTACTAAAAAGGATGTCGACTTTGCTGTGGAAGTATTTCATTCTGCTTTACAGAGACACATGGAAAGAGCAGCTGCAAAATAGACTTGTTTCACAAAACCCCTGATGCTTGCCACCCAGACTGCACCTAGAGAAGAAAATGATGTGAAGATGAAACACTTGTTTGGTATCACAGGCACAGTCTAACAGATCCAGTGTTTAATAAAGAATACTCTCTAATCTGTCCCTTAAAGATACAGTTAAGTTCTGCAGTGATGTTGTGTATGAGCTGCACATCTCTTTGAGCATTAGCATAGAAACCCCTGGTTTGATTAACCAGGTATCAGATGAAGAGGCTGACACATACTCATTTCTCATCTATTATGAAAGTCCTAACAAAATGGGTAATTTTTAGAAAGAGTGACGGCAAAATAATAAAGTTGTTTTGGGGAAGTATATGCTGTTTGGACTTTGTGCCCTGGGGGTGGATCCAGCACTGCTCTGGCCACCTTTCTTTGTCCTGGAAACACGTTTCCAGCGACGCGCGCAGGTGGTTCTGGTGCAGGGCTGGCACAGGCCAGAGCAGGGCAGCCCCCAGCTGCCTCCCCACTGCTACCAGAACCTTGGCATTTATACCCAATACACAGAAGAACTTCTAAACCACACAGGTGATAAAGTACTTGTTTTTATTCAAATAAGGAGAAAAATTTAAGTCAACGAGTAATATTGCAGGGTTCAGGCTGTGAGATTGCATTTACATAGGCATGGTCAGTCTCTAAGAACCACCCTGAGCAGAACCCTTGGCATATTTCACGCTCACTGAAGGTCTCAGACTGTTTACCCTCACTACCAGGATATGCTTTAGTACAGCATGAAACAAGTGCTTGTACAAAAGTTGAAAAGCTTCCAATTGCAGAAATGGAGCTCTAATCCAGCCATCATCCCATCCGAAACACACCCTTCTTTCCTTCCTGCTGCTTTGGGATTGCACAGCACACACCTTAGTCACCGAGCACAACTCACTCTGGCTGGTAAAATGAGGTGCTGTTTGCTTCTTACACTATTACTTTTAATTTTTCACCATTTTGTGTGACGAGCCAAAACTTCAGAGGGACTTAGAGACTGTAAGATCAGTGCTTCTGGAAAATTTCGCTCAAGGAGTTTCCCAAACAACATACCCCAGCCCTTGCTGAGCACTGCCTTCTCCAACTGCATTGATAATCCCCATGTATAATCCCCTTCCACTCCAAAATGAGGTGTTTCTTACCCACCTAAAAAAAAAAAACACACAAAACAACAAATGCTACAACTGTGCATTAGAACAAAAGCACAGTACCAATTCCTATGTTGTTTTTCATTAGAAATCAGAATAAATTAATGTAATTTATTTCTCCCTTCCCTTACTGGAGTAAAGCCCTTCCACAAGACTTTTTTTCCCAATCCCTGGCATGCAGGCAGATGTACAAAACCAGCAGGAATTGTCAAAAAGTTGACCAGCTTTGTCATCTCCTTCCCTTGTGCCTGCTATTTAATGTAGTTCCGTCATCTGAAAGGGCCCTTGGGGATAGCAAAAGAGAAGCCTTTGTTTTTGCCATGTCTTGGCAACGTTTCATTTCTGACAGGTGATCAAAGGGGCACAGGCCCTTATATTGTCTATGCTCACCCCAGGCCAAGACTTGTCAAGAGATTAGCAACACGTGTTAAAATAATTTATTTACTCTGTGTGGATACTTTATCCATGACAGTTTCTACAGAAACGCAAGGTAAGTAGCTATGAATTAGTTTTGCCATGCCCAGTGTGAAAGCTGCTGAGATGGTAGGTCAAATCCAGTCACTGAAGAAAGGCTCATAAACCCAAAAGAAAGCCCAGGTTCCTTCACAAGGTGGGAACTTTCCTTTTGCTTCATCTTCCTCTTTATTCCCCCCAAGATTAGGGCTTGCTTTCTCTGTTTAACTCCAGACACAGGCAACGTGCAGTTCTGGGAGAGTTTTCACGTACCGTTGTGAAGACTGTAACAAAGTTCTATCTGTTTTTACGTTTCTCCTTTTTGTTTCTGGTGTTTACAGCTCCATTTGCCACTGGTGCTTGTGTTGCCCTTGCATGTCCTGTGGCTTTTAGGTGTTCGAACAGTTTATTTCGGGATGGAAACGCACAGTCGCAGGTTACACAGTGGATAGGAACTTCACTCTACAACAAGGAAAAAGAAACTTGAATGCTTCACATTCATATGGAATATCTAATAACTACAACACACCACTGCTTTATGCAGTTTCTCTTAGAAACATGCAGCTAATTCACATCTCACTGTCCATCACAGATATTCCATTACTGATTGACAAATACTTGTTTTTTTTAAAAAAAAATCAAACATGGCTTCTTTAAAGAGTACTAAGCAGAACCAAGAACATGAACAGAGGGCTTGCAAATCTAATTCAAGGTGAAGAATACTTTGATCTCTCCTGAGAAAACTCTATACACACAATACTTCGGGCTCTGAGATTCCGTGAATTTCCTATGTCTTAGCTGTAGTTATTACTAGATTGTGTTCTTTCAGGGAAGCATCAATAGTGGGAAAGATGCACATGGTACTGTCACCTGCTCTGTCTTCAGTTGTTTAATTTACTTGGTTTGAACTGCCTTGGATACAGAGTTTTAGTAATTCTTATACCTGCACTTTAGTCCTAATCTCCTCTGTGACTATAGCCGATCTTCCAGTTTCTAGCTTCTAATAAAATCACTAGGACTGAAATACCTGTGTTACTAAAAAGCAAGCAAAAAACTGAAATGTTGGTCTGGAGTTAATGAAACCAACCTTGTTTGTACCAATATGATCACCAGCTTTTAGATAGCATTAAGGAATTTCACATACCGTTGCTGGGTGCTCAGAAGATGCCTTAGCAGACTTCTTTGCATCCTTGGCTTTTTTCCCCTTAGGCTTAATACTGCTGATAGACAAAGAGAAACCAAGATCAGCACACAGGAACATTCAACATAGCATTCAGGAGCCTCTGATGATGCCCAGTCATCAATGTCTTTTCTGCTTCCCTTTGTTCTTCCTTCACACAACATAGCACAAATGCTTCCAGCAAAAAATAAATCAATTTATATGATGAACCGTTGACCTCAACATTCAGCTAGATGACCTAGCAGTTGCAAAGTCATGTGGCAGGGGTCTGCTGTCAAACACCATTTTTGAAGTAGGTCCTAACACTCCTTATTTGGCAGCACATTTATTCAGCTTGGATTTAGTGGAGTAGCCCCCAGTTTACATTGGTGATTAAACCTAGACTTGCCTGACAGGATCAAACATGACACACTATGACACAGTGATTGCAACACTGCAAGCCAGCCCACCTTTTCACTTCACTTTTTGCTTCAATCAGTTGGCTAGCATCTTCTGCAGCGCTTGCATCCTCTGACACAGCACATCTTTGGTCATCATTTACCAACTCCTCTGTTGAGCCACTGTCCTTATCCATGCAGGGCACCATCTTTTCTTCAGCCGTTTCTTCACCAGCACTGTCATCAAGAGAGTCCTCGTAAGTCTGTCCAAACAGAAGAAATCCAAGTTAACTACTTTAAGGTCACTAGCAATTATATTATACCTCATTTACCTCCAACGTAAGTGGGTGGGGAGAACACAAAGCCATGGACCCTCTTAATTTTACTGTGTGTTTTCAGTGAGACTGTAACAGGTGAAACTTTAGTTCTGTTCTGAAAGATGAGGCCACCTGTGGTGAAGGGAAGAAATACCAGTAAAACAGGCTCTAAACTACCAAAAAAAAATGAAAGTAGCTTTTAATTATACACAGGGCCCACTCAGTTCAGGCTATGTTGCAGTTTGCTGTAGCTGTGCTGCTGAGATGTCTTTTGCAAAGCAGCAGTTACCGTCTGTTGTGAGTTCCCAACAGTAAACAAGAGCCAATTCAAGGCCAAAGTCACTTCTGACCAGTCACAGAAGGATTCATAGCGCCTCTGGGAATCACATATTAGAGAAAAAACTCCTGGCTGGCACACTTTGCCACTGGAACAGAGAGTGGGAAGATGTGCCCAGCTGCCCCGATAGCCAAGGCCAGGCCCAGAAGGAGAGGGGGAAGGAATGTGGAAAGCAAGCTTCCCCTGCAGCTCGTGGAGAAGACCATGGTGAAGCGGGATGTCCTCTCGCAGCCCATGGATGAGGACGGGGAGCAGAGACATCTACGCCCTGTGAAGGGATTGATCCACGCCTCAGCAGGTTTGCCGGGGGACTTGTGACTTTGCAGGGAGCCAGGCTGGGGGAGTCTGGGCCCAAATGTCGGAACCCTATGGAGGGAAGTCCTGCTGAGAGGCCTGTGGTGAGGAGGGGACTCCCTGATGGAGAGGACTCACGCTGCAGAAGTTCATGGATACGAACCTCACATGGGTGGGACCCCATGGGATGGTAAGGGAAGTGTGTGTGTGTGGAATGACCCCCCTCCTCAGATGCGACAGAAGACAGCTTGGGCGGAATGGACTGAAACCCCCCACTCCCCATTCCCTGCCCCTCCTGGTGCTGCGATGGGAGGGAAGAAGGGAGTGAATTGATGATTGAAGCTAAGGGTGCGAAGAGGCAAGGGGTGGGGGCAAGTAGAAGTGTTAAGATCTGGGGAAGGAAAGCAACTGGTACCGCCGGAACCTCCCTCCCCATTCCCTCCCCCTCCCAGCACCATGCTGGGGGGGAAGAAGGGAGTGAAACAGTGATGAAGTTTAAGTTTGCTAAGAAGGGGAGGGGTGGGGGGAAGGCGCTGTAAGACCTGGCTGCTTCTCACTCTTATCTTGTTCCAGTTCCCTGGGTGTATTAGTCGTAGTTGTAACAAATCACTTTTCTTTCCTTTATTCTGTGTCAAGTCTGTTTTGCCCATTGCACTAATTGGAGAGTGATCCCTCTGGCCTTATCTCAGGGCCTAAGCCCCCGAAAACATATTTTCTCCCCTTTTCGGTTGAAGGGGGAAGTGAGTGAGCAGCTTGGTGGGCATTTGGCCTCTGGCCAGGGCCAAAACCACCACAGTCCTATTTGGCGCCCAACATGGGGCTCGAGGAGTTTGAGATAAGGACACTAATTGGATGAGGGAATGGGCAGAACAGACTGAGCATAGCTGGGTGGTGGAATAATTGTAGAGAATTTCTGTTGGGATGAGGATCTTAAAGGACGATTCTCATATATGTGATTCGCAAAGGCGAGGGGTGGAATGTTGCAGTTTGCTGTAGCTGTGCTGCTGAGATGTCTTTTGCAAAGCAGCAGTTACAGTCTGTTGTGAGTTCCCAACAGTAAACAAGAGCCAATTCAAGGCCAAAGTCACTTCTGACCAGTCACAGAAGGATTCATAGCGCCTCTGGGAATCACATATTGGAGAAAAAACTCCTGGCTGGCGCACTTTGCCACCGGAACGCAGAGTGGGAAGATGTGACCAGCTGCACCAACAGCCAAGGCCAGGCCCAGAAGGAGTCTCCCCTGCAGCTTGTGGAAAGAAAGTTTCCCCTGCAGCTCGTGGAGAAGACCATGGTGAAGCGGGATGTCCTCTCGCAGCCCATGGATGAGGACGGGGAGCAGAGACATCTACGCCCTGTGAAGAGATTGATCTACGCCCTGTGAAGAGATTGATCCACGCCTCAGCAGGTTTGCCGGGGGACTTTGACTTTTATGGGGAGCCAGGCTGGGGGAGTCTGGGCCCAAATGTCGGAACCCTATGGAGGGGTGCCGCAAGGGGGGTGGGGGGAGTGGGGGGTGGGTGTGGGGGTGGGTGTGTGTGTAGACAGAAGACAGCTCGGGCAGAACGGACTGAACCCCCCCACTCCCCATTCCCTGCCCCTCCTGGTGCTGCGATGGGAGGGAAGAAGGGAGTGAATTGACGATTGAAGCTCAGGGTGCGAAGAGGAGAGGGGTGGGGGCAAGTAGAAGTGTTAAGATCTGGGGAAGGAAAGCAACTGGTACCGCTGGAACCTCCCTCCCCATTCCCTGCCCCTCCCAGCGCCATGTTGGGGGGGAAGAAGGGAGTAAAATCGTGATGAAGTTCGAGTTTGCTAAGAAGGGGAGGGGTGGGGGAAGGCGCTGTAAGACCTGGCTGCTTCTTACTCTTATCTCATTCCGGTTCCCTGGGTGCATTAGTCGTAGTTGTAACAAATCACTTTTCTTTCCTTTATTCTGTGCAGTCTGTTTTGCCCATTGCACTAATTGGAGAGTGATCCCTCTGGCCTTATCTCAGGGCCTAAGCCTCCAAAAATGTATTTTCTCCCCTTTTCAGTTGAATGGGGGAGTGAGCGAGCAGCTTGGTGGGCGCCTCTGCCCAGGCCAAAACCACCACAGGCTAGCATTTCACATCAGAAGACAGTGGCTTTGCTTGTAACTTTACAGAACGTTAATTAGACTGAAGTTTTCTGTGCCAGTCACCTGCATTAGGACACTTCAGCCAGAATAACTGAGCTGACTGAACCCAGACAGGCACACTGTGTTTTCCCTCCCTAACAGCAGAAACCCTGGCAGCCTTTCCCACCTATCATAAGACAGCATAGACTCAGTCAACACATGCAGTCTGGCAAAAGATCAATTACTGAGCATGCCCAAAGCCAAACACCTCATCTCCCAAAAGCAGGCTAATCTACCTTCAGGGAAATGAACCAAAGCCTGCAGTGATTCCCTGCACTCAGTAAAGCTCAGCGGAGGATGGAAGCTGTGTTTCCAGAAGAACTTGTCTGCATGAGGTTCGAGCTCAAGCTACGCAGCTGCAGCACCCACCACCTGGGCTGCAGAACTTGTGACCAGAATGATGGGAGATGAGATGCCTGTACGTGACCTGAACAGTGAGAACAAGACCTTCTGATTTCAAACAGAGGAGGCAAGAACTGAACAGAAGCCTGATGGCCTCCACAGAAACAAGGTCAAGCCAATACTGACCTGGACTATGCAATACCAGCCAAAGCAAACAAAAAAAAAATCAATTGCCTGAAAGTCTCAAGGAAGGTTCTTCAGGATAGGAAATCATGATGCTGTGGAAGAGGGCAGAGAAGGTGAAGATGCGATGGGAGACTAGACAGATTAGGCTGGGGGAAGACACAAGACCATCTTGGGAAAGGCTGGAAGAGGCAGAACCTGGGATAGCTCAGTGGAACATGGCTAGGATTGATGTCGTAAGTAGACATAAGGTAAGGCCTGAAAAGGATCAAGCTTAAGCAAGGCAGAAGAGTTTGCTCTCCTGCCACTCAAGCATGAAACAGCTCAAGTTCCTGAATTTCACCCTTCTGCTGTCATCACAGATCTGTCGTATCTTGCAAAGACTCAGACCCTGGACACCAGCAAGTGACTGGCATAACTCATGTTTACAATTCAAGTAAAGGTGGAATGGATGTGTTGGTTCCAGCAACCAACAAGATGGTTGGATGCCAAAAGTCTACTACTTTTTTTTTTTTTGGTCCCCTACATTACAGACTTACAAACAATACGTCAACTCTAGCAACCGAAGCAGAAAACAACCACCAGAAAAATTAAGCTGCTAATGCACTAAGGCCACTGCTGGTCTTCCTGATCAATTCCTTGCAGATGGTCCCTCTTCATCTGCCTGTTTCATCTGTTTTCTTTACACTGTGGACTGCAGCCTTTTTAGAGCAAAGGCCACATTTATTATGATCTACACAAATAGGAAATGTGAGGTCTGTGAGATTATCATCACAAAATACGATCACAGTAAGTGTATTTGCAGTCCAAGAAGAATTAAAAAGATCTAAAACCAGTCTTCATGTTCTGTAGAATTTCAAGTTCTCTCACAAGAAACAAAAAAAATTAAGTTAGGAGATAAAACTGTGTTGTAAAGTTCCCTGGAGATCATTATATTACTACATACCATCATTGTTTTCTGTTTCTTTCTCTGCTTCTTAGAGAGTCTGTAAAGATAAGAATTTAAAATTACCCCTCTGAAAGAGGAAAAAAAAACCCCAATTTCTTAAAAGGTATCAAGTTAAATTTTTTTAAGTCATCTTAACATATTAAGGAGACAGTAGCCACAAACAGAAAATTACTCATGCCTGAAATGAAAACAGGAGTTCTCCTACACTACTCCTTGCTCTTAGTAAAACTTCCATTCTGCTCAGACTGAATTTGAAATGGTATTATGCTCTGTTCATTCAAAAAATGGAGCTGTACAACTTATTTCATCAATTCCACTTTCAAGCACACTCATTTTCTGTATGCCAGCATCCAACTGAACTAAAAGCACAAAAAACGTACCAAAGGAATAAACACTGTTCCTGTGCAAGTTCACCTGGTTGAAAATTAACAATCACTCCTTTTCCTTAACATGTAACTTAAAGAAGCAGGGAAAGTATGAGATTGTTATGCTACAACATTTGAAACCAATCATACTAACACATGCATTTTACTGGAAGTCTGATGATGAGAAATACTTCAAATTTGCCCAATACTGTAAGTTTCAACACAACTAGGAATCACCAGGAACTCCCTCTGTGGGCCTCCAAGACTTATTAAATCATTGGTCATGGTAAAATTACAAGAAGTTTAAAGTACTTCTGCTTGGGCATGTCTTCTGCTTTGTCCTCCTCTTTGGTAGGTGTTCCATTTGCATCATCCAGAGACACAGGGAATTTCCCTTCCTCTTCTTCCAGCTGCTGCCGTAGCAGCGCTACCATCTCCCGATGCTTCTTTGATTTTTCATGGTTTTTCATGCTGTAAAGACCAGCAGATCGATCGTGACTGCAGGTAACTCTGAGCAAACATTGCTCCATTTACATTTAAATTAATCACAGGCTTATTATCCATCACTACCAAGTACGGAAAGTTCTGCCCTGACAATGTCTCTGCTGGGAAGACGGCACTGACCATTATGTGAAGATAAGAACTCTTTAAAACACACGTTTTAAAAAGCTAACACCCCACACCCCGCCCCCGAGTCCCCAGCCACAAGCACTTACGCTTTCTCAGTTTTTAACAATTTGTCACAAGCAGGGCAGTACAGACCATCAACAAATTCAGCTTCTTCAGTCTCATCATTCAGTTTGTCTGAAGAGATCAGTGGGGATCAGAGAGACAAAGTCAGATGAGCGATTTCTGAGTACAGCTGCTCTTAAAGCCCCAGCAAGCGGCCGCAACACTGACACTCCACTTTAGCAGTACCGACACGCAGGCACATCAAGAGCACCTCACCAAACCACACACTGTCATAAATCAGCAGCTGCAGCTTGCTGCCTTCTCCTGTTCGAAAGGGAACAGGGAGGGCTGGGCTCCAGCCTGGCATGCCTCAGCTGGAGGCAGGGAGCTACACTACCATCAGAACTGTGAGTCCAGGGCTTTAAGTGCAGTGAGCCAATTCTCAGGCTGAAACAACTCACCGTAAATCCCCTCCCACACCCCATACCTTTGTCAACTTTTGTTTCCTGTTCTTCTATTTCAACTTCATCATCTGATCCATCTCCAAATTCCTTTTCATATTGTGCCTCCATCTCTTGCAATTCCCTCTCCAGATCTGACATGGTTATCCAGCTCTGCTCTTTATACTGCTCAGCAAGCCTTCAAGGAGAACAACACCATGACTTCTACATTGTGTTGATGAGATGGGAATTACAGAAACAGTATTATTTAAAAAGTAACTTGTTTTATTCTGGTATTTTAGGAGGGAAGTCCTGACCACATTACGATGGGGTAAACAATTGTTTGTACAACCTGGAAATCCTGAGCAGTCAATTTATATTGTCTGCTAGCACATCTACACTGCAATTAAAGATGTATTGGTATAGGTGGATCCTCCTGGAATTTCAGGCAGAAAATGCTCTGCAGCATGGCTAGCATCAAGCTGACAGGCAGAAGTCAACTCAATCCTCAAAGAAGCACAGCTGCTCTTACCAACTGCAAGACTGAAACCCACAAACGGTACAGGACCATGAAAGCCACATGCACATTACTCCTTCACTTTGCACCATGGGAATGTACCAGCTTGGTTTTCAAAACTCAAGTATGGGCCAAAATATCACAGAGTGCAGCTGACTCTTGCTCCGGCTGCCCGCTCCTGGACTCCTAATTATCAAACCACTGGTCAGCAAACCAGTATTCCTCAGTTTCATTTGCACTTCAGGGGGAAAAGCACAAGTATATATGTGAAAAATAAAATTCTGCATAACTTGTATGATGTAACTTTAATCAATAATAAATAATATTCCAAGTGCAGCCTTATTAAGTATTTAATCTCTCTCCTCCCATTTTCAGGCAAAACGCTCTTCTAGTTGGCAGAATATATTGTGCTGACACTTGGGAGATGTGCTCTTCCTTCACTTAGTTTTCAGAAAAATTATAAAAAGCATGTCTTAGTCCAATGACAGGGTCCTTTCTGAAAAGTTAATAGGAAAATCAGAACTAGGTTCATTTTTTTTTCCACACTTTCTTTTTAGCAGGTACAATCTCAGGATAAATGAAACTGATCTAAGTACAGGTTGTCACAGTCCTGCTCTCCCTGCAAGGAAACTTACTGGCAATATCCAGTTCTTTTTGGTTTTTTTTTCCATTTATGCAATCAATATTTGTCATCGTGAAAATTATGTTGACTGCATAACTTAGTGATTCTAACACTAGAAGGCAGATGTTACTAGCTTTAGTACCTGTAAAGGGGAAAGAGACCTGGGGGTCCTGGTGGGCAGCAGGATGACCATGAGCCAGCAATGTTTCCTCCTGGCTAAGAAGGCCAATGACATCCTGGGGTGTGTAAGAAGGGGTGGAGTTAGTAGATCAAGAGCGGCCCTTCTGCCCCTCTGCGCTGCCCTGGTGAGGCTGCACCAGAAAGAGCGTGTCCAGTTCTGGGCCCCTCAGTTCAAGGACACAGAACTCCTTGAAAGAGCCCAGTGCAGGGACACCAGGATGATGAAGGGAGTGGAACACTGTCTTTGTGAGGAGAGGCTGAGGGAGCTGGGTCTCTTTAGCTTGGAGGAGACTGAGGGATGACCTTACTAATGTTTATAAATATGTAAAGAGTGAGAGTCAGGAGGATGAAGGCAGGCTGTGCTCAGTGATGGCAGCAATAGGACAAGGGGCAATGGCTGCAAGCTGAAGCATAGAAGGTTCTTCCACGTGAATACAGAATCACAGAATGGTCTGGGTTGGAAGGGACCCCAAGGATCATAGAGCTCCAATCGCCCTGCCACAGACAGGGCCACCAACCTCCAGGCCTGGATCTACACAAGGTTGCCCAGGGCCCCATTCAACCTGGCCTTGAACACCTCCAGGGACGGGGCATCCACCACCTCTCTGGGCAGTCTGTTCCAGCACCTCACCACTCTCTCTGTAAAGAACTTCACTCTAATATTTAATTTAAACCTTCCTTCCTTTAGCTTTAATCTATTTCCCCTTGTCCTGTCACTGTCTGCCCTTTAGAAAAGTTGAATCCCCTCCTGTTCGTAAGCTCCCTGAGGCTGCAATGAGGTTCCCTTGCAACCTTCTCTTCTCTAGGCTGAACAAGCCCAGCTCCCTCAGCCTCAATTAGTAGGGAAAGTGCTCCAGCCCTCTAATCATCTCCGTGGCCTCCTCTGAACCCTCTCCAACAGTTCTACATCTTTCTTGTATCCGGGGCCCCAGCTCTGGACACAGTCCTGCAGATGGGGCCTCATGAGGGCAGAGTGGAGAGGGACAATTCCCTCCCTGTCCCTGCTGGCCACCCCTCGTCTGATGGAGCCCAGGACACCATTGGCCTTCAGAGCTGCAAGAGCCACTGCTGGCTCATGTGAAGTTTCTCATCCACCAGAACCCCCAGGTCCTTCTCAGCAGGGCTACTCTCAAGGAGCTCTTCTCCCAGTCTGCATCTATGTCTGGGATTCTTCCGGCCCAAGTGCAACACCTACACTTGGCAGTTTTCACTGTGGGGGTGACAGAGTACTTGAAGAGACATGCTCAGAGAGGTTGTGAAGTCTCCTTCTCTGGAGACATTCAGAACCCACCTGGACATGTTCCTGTGAGACCTAATCTAGGTGATGCTGCTCTGCAAAGGGGGATGCACTAGATGATCTTACAAGGTCCCTTCCAAGCCCTATCATTCTGTGATTCCTTTTCTTTAAAGGAACCATGACAACCATTAAATCTTACTTCCACAGGTAATTAAAAGCACACTGGACTGTGTGCTACAACCAGCTACCTGCAGCATGTAGGTAACTATTCTTTCCTTATCTTACATCTCTACATGTCAATACAATTCAGAGCCTCGAGTTTTAAAAAGCTCATACTTGAGACCAAAATTAATACATTACATTTTCAAAAGACGTTTAAAAGATTAAGTGGAGCTACTGTTAGAATCTAACTCTGTATATATGCTCATGTATAGTTTTTCCATGTTTAAGAAAAGCACTGTTCAACATTTACGTACTTGGCTTGTTTGAGCTTCTGCTGCCTCCGAAATTCTTCTGCTTTCCTAGTTTTTTCTGCATTTTGTTCTTCTACAAGTTTTCTGTGAGCCTGTACTCTCTTATCCCTTTTACGAATAAAGGCTACTAGCTGACGGACCAGTTCATTTCTCTCTTTCCTTGCTTTATCTCTTGTTTTCTTGTTTTCTTTCTCCATAGCTCGTTTCTCCCAGCGGTTTGAGGCTTGTCGCGTGTCATACTCTTCTTTCCACGCAAAGTTCTTCTGAGTACAGAAACTCTGCCAATACGCATAGAAAGGGTGGACTACCTGTAAGAAAAAAATATTAAATCAAACAAGTCACTCGTTTAGAGAGGGAGCAAAAACCATACCAGGTAATTCAGGACTTTTGTAGCAGCCTTGTGTCTTCTACACAGTCCACGTTTTTTCCTGAGCGTATCAAGAAATCACAGGAAGGTTTAGAGAAACTTTAAATATCATCCTTACAATTTCAAACCACGGTAAATCAGAGACCCTGTATAAAATACTCCAGACTGCAATTAAAAAATATCCCCTTGCAGGACTGGATTGCTCTGATGTTAGTGACCAGTTACTCTGTGCTGCTGTAGTTTTTCCTGTCAGTACAATCAGAATGAGATATGCACAATCAGAAAAGCACAATCAGAATCAGATGCGCTGTCCACAAGCAGGCATACACACGTATTGCCCAAGAGCCACCACACCAAATTATACCCAAAAGTCAGCCATACATTCCCAACAGCTGCCAATGACCAGCATAAAGAGAACAATAGAAGAAACACGTGTACATAATGCTAGTTCTTCTCAGTGTGTGCTCTCTGCTGACAAAACAAAAAGAAAAAACAATAGTCCTTAATGGATTTTTCACGAATTTAGTATTTCTTCTACTATGCCATGTAAATTGTTGGCAAATACAGTATCACTGAGCTGTGGCTTACAGTTTAACAAAGGACTACATAAACATGCACTTAAATTAGTTAGCAAATTACATTACTGCAGGTTAAAATGTTACCTTGTAGCTCTCACATTAAAAGGGACAGTAAATTCTCTTTCTTATGCTCCTTCCTTTTACTATTCACAAGTAAATGCTGAATTAATAAAATAACATCATCGGGTTTTTTTGTTTGTGCCCTACCCCTCTCCAAATAATTATTTCCTGAATATACAAAATGCAGAAGGTTAGTAAGATAGGCCTAAACTCTTTTTTTTTTTTTTTTTAAGACTACCTGCCTGATTAAGCTGCTTTTTACTACTTAGTCCTACATGCATTACTGTTTACAATTTGTAATACCTCACAGAAGTATTTAACCTAACACTTTAATATCTCTTTTTTGGGTATCTCCTCCTCTTCTCTATCACTGGCACTCACATGGACTAATACAGCCATCAATGCCCCAACACTAGTGAGGCATTTCTAGCGATCTACATATGCACAAAGGTTCATGGCTGTGGCCTCTGGCAGGGAAGTCACTGCAGTTATTCTCTGCTGTCACAAAAATTCAGCTCTATACTAACCAATAAATATTTATGTTTAATCCAGTAATTTAAATGAGATTAAATTCCCTGTCTCAGATTTCTGCTTCAGAAGGGGGTATCTTCCATGTGAAAGGATGCAAGGCCAACAGTTAATGATGGGGATCATTCTCCCCTTCAACAACTGCATGAACTGTCTTTCCTCCTCCGCAGCTAACTGAAATACAAGCAAACCTCTGACATTCTCCAGAAGACCATACAGCAGCTCTTACTGAACACATAGGTAGATTCTGTTTTGCTTATTATACTTGGAGCTGATCACTTTTATTTCTGCATCTACTTGACTTACAAGACTTCTGTTCCCATCAAGTCTTGTTAAGTCTTCCCTGGCTGCCTGGCATTGACTGCACACAATTTCTTGTTACTTAACTCAGTACATTGAGCCAGAGAGAATACACATGACATGTTTTGAAACCTCTGTATAGTTTCTGTAGCTCCCCTATAATAATCCTACATAGTAAAGAAGCAGGCACTGCAGTGCTGGAATCTTCTGACAGTGTAACCTTCTTGTCTGAACATAAGATAGTAACTCCCCCATTTAACTGTAACTATTGCACATACAATATTGCTATGAACCCTTCAAACAAACCAACCAACCCAATGACATGGTTTTGCATGGCTGGGTTCTGGCAGAGGAGGGGGCTCAGGGGTGGCTTCTGCAAGGAGCCAGACACTCTCTGCAGGCCTCACAGAGCAAACACCAGCCGGCTCAAGGCCGAGCCCATCAGTGATGGTCACAACGCCTCTGGGAGACACGTTTAGGAGGAAAAAACCACAAGCAGCTGCTCTTGCCCCCAGAGAAGGGAGCAAAATGTAAGGAGCTGTGCAGGAGCCAAGGCCAGGGAAGGGTGGGGGGAGGTGTCCCAGGTGCTGGAGAGAAAGATGCCCCTGCAGCCCATGGAAAAGGCTGAGACCCCACCTGCAGCCTGTGGAGAGGCCCCACGCTGGAGCAGGGGGAGACATGCAGGAGATGTGTTGGAGCAAGCCCCTGCCAGCACTTGCAGCCCATGGACAGAGACAGAGACACAGAGATGAGCAAGAGAGAGATTTGTGCTGGAAAAGGTTTGCTGGGGGGATGCTGGTGACCCCGTGGGGGACCAGGCTGGAGCAGTCTGGGCCTGAGAGACAGAGTCATTCTGTGATTTATGGCTGCACCCCATAGCAGTGACCCACACTTGGGCAGCTGGGGAAGAGCTGAAGCCCCGAGGGAAAGGACTCACACTGAAGAAGTTCTCAGAGGAATGTCTGCCGTGGGTGGGACCCCACAATGCAGCAGGGGAAGGGTGTGAGGAATGCTTTCCCGGCTAAGAAAGAGAACAACTCATGAGGAACTGACCAAAGCCCCCATTTTCCCAGTCCCTGCCCCTCTCCATGCCACAATGTGGGGAAGAAAGGAGCAAAACCATGCTTTAAAATCTGGTGGCACTTCTCATCACCCAACTCTGGTGTCACTGGGGGTGCAGAGCAGGGTCATCAATTAGAGAGTTTCTTTCCTTTATTCTGTGTTGGGTCTGTTCTGCCTGAGATGCTGACTGTGGAATGATCTCTCCCTGTCCTTATCTCCACTCCTGAGCCTCTCAATATATATTTTCTCTCCTGTTCAATCGAAAAGGGGAGTGATAGAGCAACTTTGGTTGGCGTCTGGCTTCCAGACAGGGCTAAAACACCACTCCCAAAACAAACAGAAACCCAAACAAAACAAAACAAAAAAACCAAACAAATAAAACCAAACAAAAAAAACCCCAAACCCACATGAAAAAGGTGTGCATTCGGCTTCTGTAACAGTGAGAACAAGGGAGATGTCAAAGCATACCAACCCTAGAATTCCAACCATTTTTGCAGTTATTAATTGACAGTGTAAAAGCTATTTTGGGTCTATAATCATATCTATCCCATGGCCTCAAAACAAGCAGTTTTCAAAAGATGTTTCAAGATAACTCCATTAAAAGATAGATTTTAGCAGTTTCAAAGAAACTGAATGTTCTCTCCCTGGGAACAATTTCCATTTGTTAAGCTATCCTGTAATTTTATCTGACAGTCAAACACCTATTCTGACACTTCTTCATTCGATTTACAACTTTATTTCCTACTCCAGCCGTGTTTTGTACCGTTGAAGTTACTAATTTTCAAGGTATTCATCAATTTAAATTTCATAAATAAGTAGTCATACAGTACAATTCTACTAAAGTTGACAGGGAGAGGTAGCAGACAGGGAGCAACATTTGAGTACACTGGCACTGTGTCACTCCCTCGAGAACATGATTTTTTAGTGCTTAATTTCAACACAGGACTACTGGTAACCTTAACAAAAAAGTTTAAGTCTAATGGAATACAATAAATAGCAAGAAGAATTCAACTCTGTGCCCCCACCTTTTCTTTTTTTTTTGAATTTATAAAAGAAAGTAAGTAGTACATGGTATTTTGGAAATTTAGTCTTGCTACAGAATAATGTAGATGACAAGAGTATCATAGTGTGAGCTCACGTGACAGTTCAACTAGCCCACCTCCCACTTTCTATAAGCTGTGCTATGCCATAAGCACTATGAAGTTTTCATAAGGGAGTCAAGGCACTAGATTGTTAAGTTCAACTGCAGTAATTGATGGCTAGCCCCGTGAAATGTTTGTCTGACAACTTACACTAAAAGCATGGCTAATAATTGAGTCCAACAGGAAATACCAATCTTAATTCATCTAAATGTTATGAATCAGGACAACAGCACTTCCTTTATAGTAATGATCTAGAGTAGGCAAAGGAGGGCAAATCCTATGAGGAGTGTCTGAGGGAGCTGGGGGTGTTCAGCCTGAAGGAGGCTGAGGGGAGACCTTATCACTGCCTACAGCTACCTGACAGGAGGGTGTAGAGAGGTGGGTGATGGTCTCTTCACCCAGGGGACAGGAGATGGGACAAGGGGAGATGGCACAAAGCTGCCCCAGGGCAGGGTCAGATCAGATGTCAGGAAAAAATTTTTCACTGAAAGAGTCGCCAGGGCCTGGAACAGGCTGCCCAGGGAGGGGGCTGAGTCACCAACCCTGCATGTGTTTAGTAAAAAGGTAGATGAGGTACTTAGGGATATGGTTTAGCTTAGGATGGGAACAATTGTACTTGATGACCTTAAAGGTCCTTTGCAACCTTGTGATTCTGTGAAAGACAGTTGATACATGGGCTTGGAGAGCAGCAGAGGCCTCTCCTTTGATTTCAGTGTGGGACAAAGTAGTGACTTAACATGCTACTTTCAATTCAGATTTACAGTTGCTCTTACCGTATCATAGTCACTTTGGGAATATCCAAACATAGGGAATTCTTCAGCATCTTCCTGGGTCATACATTCCATCTCTTCTTTAGCAATCTTTTCAAAAACTTGTCGATAGACTGTAAAGAATCCCTGAAATTTAAGGGAAAAAAAACCAGAACTGATTCATTTTTGTGTGACTTGATAAAAGATGTACAAATGCTCAGCTACAGTAGTGTATTTTAGAAAAATATTAGAGTTCTGCAACAGCAACTCAAAGTGAAGGTAAAGGCCTGTAAGTGGTTTAACCCCAGCCAGCAGCTGAGCGCCACACAGCCGACTGCTTGCTTCTTCCCCCACAGGGAAAAAAAAGGCAGAGGGGGAC
This sequence comes from Hypotaenidia okinawae, assembly GCA_027925045.1. Taxonomy (NCBI): domain Eukaryota; kingdom Metazoa; phylum Chordata; class Aves; order Gruiformes; family Rallidae; genus Hypotaenidia; species Hypotaenidia okinawae. The sequence goes on along the minus strand of BSDF01000005.1, from coordinate 16,204,446 downwards.
AAGAAGGTTAGACAAAGGCAAACTTCATGGGATGGGATGAGGACAGTTCACTGGTACAGCAATGGGAGAAATAACAACAGGATTTTATTCCAAAATACACGATCCTGGCAATGCACAATGCAGTTCCTCACTGAGCTGCGCAACTCTGACCATACAGCTCAGACCCGTCCCAAAGCTGTGTCCCCTGGAGCCACACACCCCTAGCCCACCAGGCCCCTGTATGCTGAGAATGATGTCATGGCATGGAACATCTCTTTGGCCAGTTAGGGTCACCTCTCCTGGCTGTGTCACCTCCCAACTTCCTGGGTGTGTCATCCCCCTGCTTCCCACTTTCTGATTATCAGGGCTGTAGGAGAAGCTGAAAAGTCCTAGACTACTTGGCAACAACTAAACCATCAGTGTGTTACCACACTGCTCTCATCCTAACTCCCAAACACAGTGCTGCACCAGCTGCTAGAAAGAAAATTAACTCGATCCTTGCTCAACCCAGTTATAAGTGCTTGCCCTAGATAGCAAGGCACTTCTGTTTAACCAAGCAGCCATTCTCTCCCATTCCTCAGTTCTTTCTATTTCCATCTCCTTTCTGTAGTCTCTCTCTCACACATCAAACTCTTACATTCAAATCCAAACAAAAAAATGTTTCAGTACGCTGGAGGCATTGTTAAGTTTCATGCTTACACAGGACCAAGTTTTGAGAAAGTTTCAAATATAGAACTAATGATTAAATATCCTAATTGTTTCTTTTTTAAATTAAGATGTTGCTTACTATAGTAACCAAAGGTCAACTATGAGTTTTCTCTGGCAGAGGTTTTTCTAATCACCTGAAGTTTTAAAGAATGTCTAACAGGGAATTACATTACCGGAAGCACATTTCCCCCAGGCACTGCTATTAAATTGCTTTTCTCCAGCTTGAAGTATTATAGCTTGTTAAAGATATTTCTGAATAGACAGATGGTATTGCAAAGTAGGGAATGCTTCGCTATATAATGCGGATAAATTACATTGACACACACTTAACATTTACACACATTACATTTACAATACATACACACACTCTGTAGTTGTATGGCATAGTTAGAAACCACGACTAAGTAATTGTTGGACAATAAGCAGGAATTAAAAAGCTTGTCAGAATATCCAGCGTTATGTTTTGCCTTAGAAAGATCTGCGTAAGCATTGCTACCACCTGCGCCTAACAATTCCGTGCATAGTTTTTCAACACGAAGCAACTGCTGACACTATTCATGAAATTTAAATTCATTCATTAAAGATTAATTAATTCATTACCTTTTCGTCATCTCCGTAGCCAGAGTAACAGCTAACAGTGAAGTAGTGCAGCAGATCTAAACTATCATCTTGATAGTCTCCATCAACTCCTCCTTTCAGCAGAGCCTCCCTGTGATTATCATACCTACCAAAAAAATCACAGTGTCAAGGATTTGGTGATAATCAAGACAAGAGCAATCCCCAGTGCTGGTTAAAAGACAGCTACCACAACACATGTATCACCTCAAGGTACAGCTTAGTCCAGTGCCTAGAGTTTGTCTCTCTCATAACCCAAGTCTTCAGATAAAGACAGGCCTAGCAAGTATTCTCTACTGTCCTTTAGTTTACTTATTTCAGTTTACTTCACTTAACCTTGCAGCCCCCCCATTCTCCACCAGAACCCAGCCACACAAAACTACGACAATCTGCAGTATCTGTATCAGCAATTTCCTAACAGAAAGGTATCACCCTTGAGCAAAATGCTTCAATAAGCTTTCAGAAATGGGTAGGATATGATTGAAATCATCCAGTGTTTACATAAACACACAAAAAAAACCCAAACCCGAGTCCTCCATTAGCAAAGAAAAGCTGAGAAACTACTTTCCTTTAGAGGAGGGCACATTTAGTACAGGCAGCTTTGGTTGCATACTCCGGTAGATGCCCCAGCTGGTGTGAAAAAGAAGTTACACAAAACATTTGAAGTATCACTATCTCTTAAAAAAAATAGAGATGGGGTGTGTGTATTTCAAGTTATGCCTGTTACAGGAAGAAAACGCTACGCCTGTGGCTGAGGCTGGCCACCTTGCAGCCACCATCAACGCATCGAAAGCCTGCACACACACTCAGGGCCGTGTCTCCCGTGTCCCCCAGGGCTGCGACCCGAGGTACACCTGTTGCTACCTCCTGCTTTGGGCGGGAGAGGCCAGCAGCGGTGCGTTCCCTCAGCGCAGCACCACCCCCCGAGCGCTGCGGGGCAGGCGCGAGTGCGCCGCTGTGCCTCCCCGGCACACGGCGTGGGCCCCAGCCGCGGCGCGGCCTGGAGCGCGGTGGCTGCTCCTGCCTCAGAGGCCCGCGCCCGCCGCGGAGCCGGGCCAGCAAGGCGCAAGCCCGAAGCGCGGGCTGAAGCAGAGGTTGCCCGGCCTCTCCCAGCACCGCGCTGCTCACCAGGCTCTCTCCTGGGGGTCACTGAGAACGTCATACGCTGCTTGAATTAGCTTGAACTGCTCGGCCGCCTCCTCGGCGTTCTCTAGGTTTTTATCTGTAAAACAGCGAAATGGAATTACAGGAGGTTCGACGCGCGACGGCAGCGCCCGCCACAGCCCGCTCCGAGCCCCGCGCCGCGAGCGCCGCCAGAAGCGCCGACACGCTGCCCGGCCGCGGCCTCCCAGCTCCGCTCCCCGCAGGCCCCCGCCTAAGACACTGGGCGGCCCAGCCGGCGCGGCGCCGGTAACACCGTCGGAGCACCGACCGCAGCCGTCCGCGGGGAACAGGGGCTTTTTCGCCCCCTTAGATGGGGGCCCGCGGGGCGGAGTGAGGTGGAAGCTGGCCGGGTCCCCTCTCCTCAGGCCTGCGGCCGGGCCGGGCCCCGCGGAGGACGAGCGTCGCAGCCGTACCCGGGTGCCACCGCAGCGCCAGCCGGCGGTACGCCCGCTTCAGCTCCTCGTCGGCGGCATCGCGCTTCACGCCCAGCACCTCATAGTGACACTTCATGGCGGCGGAGTGGCGGCTCCGCGTGGGGGAAAGCGCCGGCCGGCCAGCGGCGAGGCCAGAGCAGCGGGCGGGGGCGGAGCCGGTGGTGGCGGCGCCGGCCTGGATTCCCTATGGCTGCGCCGCCGTTCCCCGCCGGGAGGAGTTAGGCGGGCGGGAGGCGGGGCAGGCTCCGCAGGCCGGCGGAAGGATGACGGTAGGGCTCCGCCTCCCCTACCGACCCAACCCCCTGCTCGAGAGGCCTTACTCGCCCGCCTTGTGGCGCCCGGCTGGCCGCAGGCCGCTCGAGAAGCAGGGGGCGGCTCCTGTCCCCGTCCGTAGTGCCGCGTTTCGGGCATACAGCCACCCGCTGCCATACAACGGCTGCTGGAGCTGTGAACGCTGAGGTTCAGCGACACAGCTCCCACGTGCCCGAGCGCTGCGCTCACTTTTCAGACACCCTGCTCTTCCAGAGATCTCAGGTTTGGCTCGGGACACCTTTTTCTCTGGGTTAGATGTGTGTCAGTTGGCACTGCATGAACTGAGCTCTGGAACAGGCAAGATGTGCTGAATTCAAGTTGAATACTTAATTGGATCACCAGTGTGCCCTGGCAGCCAAAAGGGCCGACTCTGCCTGGGGTGCATCAAGCTCAGCACAGCCCACTGTCAAAGGAGGTGACTGTCCCACTGCCACACACTGGTGTGGCCCCACTTCAAGGGCTGGGTCCAGGTTTGGGCACCTTGTTGTAAGGCCATCAAACTGTTCCAGTGAGGAGGTTGACCAAAGGTGGTGAAAGGCCTTGAGGGCAGAACTTTGGGGGAGCAACTGAGGCCACGTGGCTTGTTCAGCTTGGAGAAGGGTAAGGGGGCCATCAGGGCAGTCTGCATCTCCCTCACAGCAGGCAGTGAAGGGGAGGTGCTGATCTCTCTGCTGACCAGAAACAGGACACCAGGAAATGGGATGAATCTGTGCCAGGGTAAGTTCAGAATGGACTTTAAAATGTTCTTCATTGAGAAGGTGGTTACTCCCTAGAACAGGGTCCCCAGGTAAATGATCATGGCCTAAAGGCTGTCAGACACAGAGGAGCATCAGGAAGAGGCCGTTAGTCACTTGGTTTAGATTCAGGTCATCCTGGAAGGAGCACTCAATGATCCTGATGGGTAATGCTATGTATTACACTACATGCGTGGAGAAGATACTTGTATTCATCAGTCTTTCCAATCCCACGGTGCAGAGCCTACCTTGTTACAGAGGTAACACTGAATTTCCCTTAATACCTCAGCTCCTTCTGGTGCAGAGCCTACCTTGTTACAGAGGTAACACTGAATTTCCCTTAATAGGTCAGCTCCTTCTGGTGCCAGCAGTATCTGTTCAGCACCAAAACACTAGGGGCTGGACACAGCAGAGGGGATTAGCAAGACCTTGAAAGACAATGAGGCTGAAAGAGTGAATAGGAACACAGCAGAAGAGTCAGTGAAGAACCAGGGTATGAGGTCTAGAGCTGGAAAGCAAATTGAATAAAGGTAATGAAGAAACAGTCTTCATGGGAAGAAAAGTTCAATGGAATCAGACTTTTGCTGAGTACTACAGAGATGCTTACCCAATTACAGCTGGAATTTGAAGCTGATGCCTTTGCACTTTCTGTGAGAGAAGCTGTACACTACTTTCCCCAGCTAATAACTTAAAAACATAGTGACTCATGTAACTAGATCTGACAAAAGGGCAGACTTGCAGACAGCAATTTCTTAAAAACATCATGAAAATACAACCCCAAACTAAAACTATCTTTGTGCTGCAGCCCTGAGGCAACACCAGCTGTCAGAGAGGAAGTAATAGCTCCGGTGAACCAAACTCTGCACTTTCTACTGTGCTCAACACTTGCTGCTGCATTTAAGGTACAAACATTATCTACAAGCAAAATCGAGGCTTTTGGTTAACCAGTACTGGAAGCCTATTTGCCAACTTTATATGGAAAAATGTACATGGACTCATTCTACTTTGAAAAAACAAGACCTAAACAATACATAATTAAGCTGCCAGGACAATTTTAGGGGGGAAAAACCCCAAAACAAAGACAACTGCTTACATGTGTACGTGTGTAAAAGCACAGGATTCTGTAAAACACATTTATTGCTTTTAAGCACTGCTGCTGTAGAACAGAATCACAGACAGTTTTATTGCGGGCAACTGTAGGTGTATGGTTTAGGTATACCATAGGTATCATGTACCTCTTGCCTTTAGGGAACTTGCAATTAATTTGGTATTAAGGGCTAGAATGCTGTTATCCTGTCTCCCATAGCTATGTTTCAAGTCCTGAGAAGCCAACTAGAGCTACCATAGGCAAAAGCTCTTCTAATGTGAATACAAAAAGCAATCAGAAGGCCATAACCCTTTGCATTCCCTAGGTATCCAAGGAGAAGTACCACCACTTCCCCAAGAGGGAATTCCTATAAAGTTAAAACTTATAAAAGGATTTTCTGCTGCTGAAGACTGAGAGCTGGAATTCAAAATTCCAGTTAATGGAATGACCAATGACCACACAGTTATTTTTACTCCCTGTACATACTGAATGAGTTGTTTCCCAGAGGTACTCAAGTGTAAAAGGCCAATTCTCAACAGCAGGAATATCTGAAGTGTCTTAATCCCCTTCCCTGCTGACGTGTTGGTTTTAAAAAAACCAGAAATATCCCAAAAGAGGAAGACAATAAAAGAGTGCAAACTCAAATGTAATAAAGAAATTGATACTCTGTTTACTTAAAACTGAAGTCCTGTATATTTTGACTATAAAAACAAGTATTTACAGTATCATTCAATACAGCTAAGTATACCTATACCATACCAACAGATGACTTTGAAGTCTGCTTAGTTTCTTCACTTCTAACACTTATGCTGATGCTTCAGTTCTGAAAAGCTTTTTTGCTTCTTCCTCTGGATTTTGCGTGGCTTCTTTTTATCTTTAACAATTGGCTTTGACTCTGGTTTCACAAGCTGTATTTCCACTGGCTTTTCTTCAGCTGGAGTTTCAAAGACCACATCAGTGGGATCTGCTTCAATAAGCACCTTACTCCCTTTCTTCTTAATCATTTGTACTTCCTTCACTTGCTGTTTCTCTCTAAACTTAGCTGCCATTGACAATCTGATCAGCCGCCGATGCTACAAAAATAAGAATTTAAATTACATCAGGTTTCAAATAAGTTGGAAGAAACAGGTTATTAAAGAGACAGGTGGTATTTTCTCTGCCTAACTGTAAAAATCCTTAGTGCAATGTCATCTTTTCAGTGACCTAAATTTTGCACTCACTGCATTTTTACACATTTAGTCTGTTCTCAAGTTGTGACCAGTTAGGGCAATCCTTCCTACAAAGGGAAAGGTGTACACTGTTGTCCTGCACCTAGAGCTTGCAAGGCCAGTCTCTGAATTAATTGCTCAGTGAAAGTGAAGACAAAAGACAAAGCTGCTTACCATATTTGGAGACTGGTAATGTGGATTTTCATAGAGAGTTGGTCCTCCAAAGCTACCTTGGAAGATTTTTATGAGGTTCAGGACAAAACGAGGCCCAATTTCTACTAGAGATGCATCTTCTTCTATTATCTGCAATAAAGAGAATACTCCATCATGGATTGAATCAAAGTATCTGACCTCGTAGGCACCTTGCTATGTAAAGGAAGAATTCACAAATACCTAGCAAGCTCCAACTTGCTAGCAAGGTTTAAAGACAGGCAAAGCTTCAGCTTTAGCTACTACTACAACCAAGACAACCTTCTCAGACCCACAACTAACAGAATGTCAGTTGAAGCATGTGAAATTTAAACCAGCTTTCTCCAGAGGCATGGGAAAAGGCAAGTCATTTTAGAACACTAAAATTACTTTGTGCAAGCACAAGGTGTTGGCATATCCTGATCAATAATTATTCTTCTCATTTATATTGTAGTTAATGGATTTGATACAAAGTTACTCAACCAAGCACCACATGAACAACTCAGAGATCACTAACCTGGTAATTTCGAAACCAGATCCTCTCATCTGTAACAGTGAAGGTGAAAACATGATCTACAAAAGGCTGGCTTTTGGGGTGATACTGCGGTGTGCTAAAAATCTGTAATAAAAGGCAGTATTTATAATTAGCTGTAAGAGGCAAAACATAAGTGGCTTGCTTTTAATTAACTTTCGTTTACTAAGATCCTGATCCCAGGTTACGATTCAAAACCTGAAACTTAAGAAGTGTCTCAGTAATTCTAAGCACATGACCCTCATCCCTTGAAGATTTTTTGCGAGTTCAAATTAAGCAAAAAATCCCATTTTCCAATGAGGAAGACAGACTAGAGAACAGAACTACAGACTGACCTGAATAAACAATTCTTTTAGCAGGGCATAGTGTGGCTCCTTGTCAAATGTCTACAAAGGAAAAAATTCATATTACACGCAAAGCTAAAGGCAACAGTCATGTAAAGAAAGCAAAAGCATACTTGATGAAATAAAACTTATCCTTACTGGATCAAAAGACAAAAGGGGTCGTGAGCCCCTTAGGCAGTTTCCTGTCATCTTCAGTTCAGCCAGTGTGTGAACTACAGTGATTTTTTAAAAAAAGATCATTTTAGTACTTACAGCAAACTGTACAGACAAGAAAGCAAGATTGCAACCAGAACAGCATCAACCAGCTTACCGTTCTGCACTAAGAATTTAGCTGAGGGTCCATGTGGTGTGTTTGAAAGCCTGCAGAGCACAGGTAGTGGGGAAGAGAGAAAAGAAAAATGTTAGCAGCCAAAGGCACGCTGCATTTCTGTAATACACTCCAAGCAGTTGTTTATGTATCAGTGTAATTTCAGCTGCTTTTATAGCAGTATTGAATTCCTTTAACAGACATATAAATACTTGCTTTCTAAATTATTTTGTAACATGCTTCTGTAAAAAGTCTACAAAAGCTCATCACGCATCATAACCTTGCACTACCAACAGAAGCATAGGATTAGTACAGGTTTAACTGAGCAACACTATTTCCTGCTTCTTCACTACTGCAGTAAGAAACCTTATACAGAATGGAAGCATCGCCAAGAGACATATGGTAATGTAAAAAATATAACATTTCTTTACCACATGTAGAGATCCTGTTTCTTTTTGGCTTCAAAAAAGATGCACTTATTGCAGTTTTTCATTTCACACACCTACAGAAGACACAGAAATTAGCTGTTTACAAAATGCTCAAAAACTTTCCAAGTTAATCTCCAATACCTTCCCCTCTTCAAAATACTAAGTTTAAAAGCAAAGGTCTTGTATTAATGAATTATTGATCCCCAAACTTAAACTGAAGCACTTGCTGTGCTGAAAAATCCCATGTGTTTATTACCAGGGCTAATAACTTCACTACAATTACAAGCAATCTGACAAACTTTCCAAGATATAAACATCAGAGCAGGAGCTGTGACATTAGGTTCTGGTTTCAGAACTACAGAAGTCACACTACCCTGGCCTGGGTGCAGCCTCGTTCCCTGCTTGCTTCGAGTATAAACTGTCATTCTCCTTTCACCTATACAGACAGGCAACATTCAGTTTTATTTTTTAGTGGTGGTAACCTATGTTTAATTAAAGGTCTGGGGTTTTTTATATTAATCAAAAATCAACTTCCTCTTTTAACATAAGCATTTTCTGAATATTAGTCATTTTCATCTATGAAGTTATACAACTCCTAGTATGAGATCCTTTAAACCTGGTTGCCCTTTTATCTTGTGCATTGAATTTTGAAAGAAAACAAAAAAGAAGCACTAATTAAATCCTGGATTACCTCATTAATTACAAACAACTGGTCTTTACGGTCCATTTTAGTATCTGGAAGACAAGAACAACATTTAGAAGGTTATAAAAGCACATTAACACAGGGAGTTTTTATATCAGTCAGTCCTTTTGAAAAAAAATTACTGGGTATAAATGAAAAGATTAAGAATAATCATCAAGGTGTTTCAGCCATGTTGTGCAATAAACAAACAGCACAAAAAGTATCTGGGCACTTACAGGACTGTAGCCATAGGGGTCCCTTCCCAGAGAATATTAAGATACAATAATAACCACTGCATTTGTTGGCTCAGAAAGGGGTTTGTTTCTTTAAAAGTTTAGTGTAAGCAGTAGCATACCACATTTTTAAAAAGAGTAGGTTGTTACAAGTTTAAAACTACTCTGAAAATGTAGATTAGGGAAGATGCCTAAACCCTACCTGCTTTAGAGTGAGGCATTAACGTTCTTAAGTCTTGCATGAGGTGTCTTGTTCTGAAACTAATTCCACGAGAAGAGAAAATAAGGACGCGCTCTTTGTTTTTCCATTTACCCTAGGAAAAAAAGAAGACACAAATGTTAAGCAGAAAAAGGAAATTCCTAGCCTTAAAACTACTATAGCACAGCTACAACAAACGCTTGAACTGTAATTACAAAAAGCACAGTAAAAACATTCGTCTATTACATCCCCGTCCACACATCGACACTCCCAGCAAAAGTGATGACCTCCCTAAGGAACACTGGGGGCATGAGTTTTCACACTAAGAGCTGCCACCCGTCCCGCTTCTGTATGTTCCTACAGAAAACCTTTCACTCATACAAAACATCCACCAAGAAAGCCACCTGCAATACTTATTTCCAAAAGGCGCCAACCCTCTTTTCCTGCCCTACAATCTCAGGGCACAATTTAGCTTTTCCTGTGGACGGGCATTTGAAGAAACCCCACGTTTCAACGTGCTACTTTCTGCTGTCCTTTTAAGCAAGCTACACGGCAACTACTGAGGCGTTCTCTGGGTATTGCCTGAATGAAAACAAGAATAACTTGCATGTATCTTTTGCATGTAACAGAGTTACCCACCTCCTGCGAAATACCTCTGATTGAAGTAACACATCTTATTTACACCGACCAGAGTAACACTCTTCACACTTGTCGCTAGAAATGCCGTACCGCGACGCGTCACTTGTAGCGGGATTATAAGAAACCCAGGAGGAATCCTCACCACCCTCGCTTCGCAGCCGGGTTATCCCGACACCCTGAGCCTGGCGGCACAAGGGGCAGCACAAGTCGTTCCCGTCCCCCAGCGAAAAGCTGTGGGTCACCCGCGTCTCCGCGGCCCGCCGCAGACAGCACGCGCGCAAGCGGAATAACCCCTCTAACGCCGTCCCGGGCGGGGAGCTGAGCAGGGACACCCGGCCCAACCCGCTCCACATTGAGTTGCGGGGCTGGGATGTACCTGGGAGACCGGCGGCGGAATGCTGTACTCCTCCGGGCCCGCTCCATCCGGCGCCGGCTTCGCGCCCGACTCAGGAGCTCCCGGTGCCCTCTTCGCTCGCTTCTTCGGCCGCGCAGATGGGCCGTCACGCTTCCTCTTGGCTGCCGCCATCTTCGCTCGCACCACGCCGCGGTCGCTCGCACTTCCGGCCGCTTCCCTTCCGGAACACCTCCCACTTCCGTGTCCCCCACTTCCGTCTCCTCCCGGAACTGCCGAGGCCGCGGCGGGAGGCCGCAATGCCGTTCTCCGCGCAGCCGCCCGCCAGCGGCGAGCGCTACGTGCTGGCCGCCAGCCTGGACAACGCCCGGCACCTCTCCAGCCTCCTCAGGGCCGTACACTTCCGGGACCACGCCACCTGCTTTGCCACGGCCAACGGCATCCGGGTGACGGTGGAGGATGCCAAATGCATCCAGGCCAACGCCTTCATTCAGGTGGGGACCGCGGCTGCTCCGGGGCGGGGCGCTGGCGCTGAGGAGGGGCCGGGGCCGCTGCTCGAGGCCTCAGCGAGGCCCCAGTTACGTGGTAGAGGAGAGGACACTGCGGGGAAGCCGCGGCGTGGGAGTTGGCGCGGAGAATGCCGTGGGGGTTTACGGGGCGCCCGAGCCGGGGCGCGGCCGGGCTCCGTGCCCGGTTTGTTCGCGCGGGCCTCCGCGCGCAGCCCTGTCTGTCACACTCTGATCTGCCTGGGTTCGACTGTACCCGAGGAGGGTGCCTGAGGGCTTTCACAGGGAGGACGTCAGCTACACTAACCTGTCAGTGTAGGTGGCTTTAAATAGCAATCTAAATTCTCTTTAATTTGTATTTGAGCTTTGCTTCCTTACCTCCAACTTCATTTTGTAAGGCGAACCTTTGAAGTTTTGCCCTTTAGCAGTGCTTTACCTTTTGGGTGTTTTTGTTTGTTTTTATTTAATGCATATGCAACTCATAAATGCTTTGTTGCTAAGAGACAGCATTTCTGATCAGGAGAACAGTGATTTCTGATCAGAAGAACAGTGCTCCTTCCTGGTTTTGAAAGCATTTATGATACTGGGGATGTAAATGGAAGCGGCATGGACTATTCTATGTTACCATTTCAAACCCAACTTTACCTTCTGTCCTTCAGAGGCTGTGTCTGCTATCTCTGAAACTGCAATCTATGTGTTGTTCCCCAGCTCCTTGCTGCATAGTTCTTCCAGATGCTAGTGCTATATTTCTTTTCCTGGTATTTGAGTAAAGCTGACTCATTAAATGGGCAAGTGGGCACATGTAGACAGGAGCAAGAAAGGAGTAACTAAAGGTTCCCTCAAGAGTTTTGAGCTGTTAAGTATAAAACAGAATTGTATAGTTGATTTGGAAAGGACTTGCAATGATCACCTAGTCCATCTGCCTGACCACCTCAGCACTGAGCAAAAGTTAAACATGTGGTTAAGGTACTGTCCAGATGCCTCACACACTGACAGCCATGGGGGATCCATAATCTCTCTGGGAAGCCTGTTTCAGTGTGTGTCCTGCTCTGGGTAAAGAAATGCTTCCTCATGCCTGGTCTGAACCTCCCCTGGTGCAGCTCTGAGCCATTCCTGTGTGTCCTGTCGTTGGATCCTGGGGAGAAAGCCCAGCACCTGCCTCTCTGTCTCCTCCTCAGGAAGCTGCAGAGAGCCACAGGGTAACCCCTCAGCCTCCTTCTCTCCCAGCTATAAAAGCCCAGAGTCCTCAGCCGCTCCCCACAGGTCTTGGGTCCCTTCCAGCCCTCTCACAGGTTTGTTCTCTCCTCTGGACACATTCAAGGACCTTCACGTCCTTCTTGAACGGTGGGGCCCAGCACTGCACCCACCACTCCAGGTGAGGCTGCACCACCACTGCTTACCGTGGGACAATGCCCTCTTTTGGCCAGCTGGTTCTGCTGTGTTTGGTGCCCCCAGGATGGGGTTTGCCCTCTGGGGTGCCATTAAAAATAAACAACTGCTCTTTCAAAAGCGGTTCCAATCACCCTGCTTTATTTCTGAGATGCTCTGTTCTGGCAGTTACCACAAAGCAGCTACATCTAGTGACAAACGGGGCAGCCTGGTGTAGTTTACCCACCTCAGACTAATCAAAGGCATGCCTCAGTGTAGTGGACTCACTATTCTGTTCTTAGGTATTCTTATTATTTGAAGTGTTTTATTCATGCTCCAGGGAGGAGGGGCGGAAATACTGTTTCTGGAGAAGGCTGCAAAGGTTGTCATATTGTGTAGTTCTTTGAATGTTTCAAGCTGCAGGAGGAGGCAGCCCCAGCCTTAGACATTTGTATCTTGTTTCTAATCTATGAAAGAGTAGTGCTTAGGGTATCATGCTACCGTGCTTCAACTGCCACCAGATTTTATTTTACTAGTTTTGAGGATGAAGACCTATTACTCTTGAATTAATATTGTGTTACTTGTGGGAATCATTTTGCATTGCTGTCATAGAATTAATTTTTGTCCTAGCACCTGGTTAGGGCACCATTTAGGATGAGAGCAGTGCTGATAACACACTGATGTTTTAGTTGTTGCCAAGGAGTCAAGACGTTTCAGTTTCTCCTACTGCCTTGCTAACAAAAAGACAGGGGGATGCCCAAGATGCTGTGAGGGAGGACAGCTGACTCAATGCCATGATATTCCATACCATGTGATGTCCTGCTCAGTATGTTGGCTCAAGATTTTTGCTGATCTCTGAAAGCGCTGAATTTAAGGAATTAAGTTTATATTGTAAAATAATTGCAGAAACTCACCTGTGTTCATGCCTTTTCTTTATCTTACAGGCAGAAATTTTTCAGGAATTTTCTGTTCAGGAGGAATCGGTGACATTCCGGATCAATTTGTCCGTTCTTCTTGACTGCTTGACCATTTTTGGTACTAGTTCCTTGCCAGGTATGGTTGCACGTGTATCACACATAATCAGGCAGTGAGACCTGTACATAGTTATAGAGAGATTTTGTCAGAACTTCTGGCTTTCACACCTGAAGTCCCTCTGAGCATGGCAGCTGTCACTGCTAAGGAGGATCCATCCTGCTTACTTAAGATAATACCAGTGTGTTCTGTGAAAGCGGTCGGTGGAGAGAGGAGGGGAGCTGATGGGTGTGAGACTATCTGGCATCACAGACCGTTGCAGCAGGAGATGCTGAAAGAGGCTGACTCAGATCGAAAGATTCAGTAAAGGTATATGCCTGTGCAATGTTATAGGGGTATCTGAGAAAGAGAGGGATGTTAATGTTTCCTGGATCTGTGCAAGGCACGAAAGAACAACTGACTTGGGGAAAGAACCCTTGTCTGGCATGAGTTCCAGTGAATGGCCCCAGCTTATACATGTGCTATGTTCTGGGGCTGGACATCTTACATTATTTCTGTAAACTTGGTAAACAAACATGTCAGGATTGTTGTTCAGGCATCTCTGGCAAGTCTTGTGATGTTTAGGCTGGAGTTCTGACTGAGGCCAGTGCTGTCCCCTAGGACTGACACATGCCATGATTGCATTTCCTGTCGACTTGTTTTCAACCGGGGCCCAAGATCACCCATGTCACACATGCAGATTTGTGCCCAAGGGCAGTTCACTTAAGGAGAAAACCTGGACACAGCTGGCTGAATAATTCCTCTGCATAGTCAGTATGGATGTAGAGAGTGCCAGGGTTCCCTCTGCTTAGGATGGCACTTCACACTGTCACAGGACAGGCTGCACATACCCTTAGTGTACAGCTAAAAGAGCATTGCTTGGGCAAGCTGGGCAGCCTCTGGTCACACTGGTCACTGTGAGCTGAATGTGCACAGAGCCTGTCAGTACATCTTGAGACCCCAGGGGATCCATGCTGGGCTTACAGAGGACTCAGGCTGACTAATGCCTGTGAACTGTAGCAGAAATCAGCACACTGGAAGTACAGACATTGCTTGGAATTTGTCTTACTAACAAAAACCTTTGTGTCGGCTCTGTAGGGAATGTGATTTCTTTCCTAATATGCTGTGATTTGTGCAACCCTGGAACATCCATCTCCCTCAGAAACATGGGCAAGCGTAGGCATGAATTAGGAGATGTTCTGGTGCAGATTAACTGGGTGTGAAGAAGTCTGCAGGGGCTCCAGGTTGCTTCATTTTGCTGCATATCTGTTAGCACTTCACAGGGTGTTTACGGGGCAGCACTAAACTTTCTACGTTAGAGTATTGGAGCCTGTACAAAACATGCTAAATCAAATTGATCTGTGCCCCATGTGCCAGTAAAATGTGAGTTTTCTGAAGTGACCAGATACACTGCTGAGGTCTCTGAAGAATGTGTTTCATTCTCTTTCTCAGGAGCATCGACAGCCCTTAGGATGTGTTACCGTGGTTATGGATACCCCTTGATGCTCTTCTTGGAAGAAGGAGGAGTAGTGACAGTGTGCAAAATTAACACTCAAGAACCTGATGAGTTGTTAGACTTTGATTTCTGCAGTACAAATGTTGTTAATAAAATTATCCTGCAGTCAGAGGGTCTACGAGAAGCATTTGCAGAACTGGATATGACCAGCGAGGTTCTGCAGATTACCATGTCCCCAGATAAACCCTACTTCAGGTACTGGAAACTGCTTTCAACTCAGTGTTTGTGCTTGGACTTTTCAGGGTGAAGAAAGGAGAGCTAATTTAGAACACTCTTATTTCATAAAGAACTGCAATGAATATAGAAAATCACAGTAGGTGACCTAATTGACATAGTAATGCATGTATTTGCATTCTAGGAAATGTGACGCTGCTGGGGACAGTTTTAGCATTTTTAATTAAATGAAGCAAAACAAACAGCAGTGTTTTGTGAAGCAGCCATCGAGATACGCAAGATGAGTGATTCTGATGAATTTTGAGAGAGCTGTGACCAGGTACTTTGAGACATGGCACCTTTATGTCTTGCAGGTTATCCACCTTCGGAAATGCAGGCAGCGCACATCTGGACTACCCTAGGGACTCTGACCTGATGGAAGCATTCCACTGTAACCAGACCCAGACAAACAGGTTAGGATCAGCAGTCCCAGCCCTCTGTGGCCACCCATCTGATCTTACTGGAAAGTTATAAAAACCTGTTGCACTAGTACAGGAGAAGAAAAGATGCTTCCCATCTGATAAAAGTCTGTCTGTGATCAAAAGCTGGGCGATAGCAGTGGCCAGTGTTGTTACCAGGAAAAGATTAGCTCATTGCTAGTTGTTTTTTTAGTTATTCTGTGGTTTTAACTGGGAGCAATGTCTCATCCCTTTGCACAGTGCATTTTTTTCAGATTACTTTTTTCCCCCCACTCAGGTACAAGATTTCTTTGCTTAAACCATCTACAAAGGCACTGGCTTTGTCCTGTAAAGTATCCATTCGAACAGATGCTCAGGGATTTCTTTCACTGCAGTATATGATCAGGAATGAAGATGGACAGATCTGTTTTGTGGAATACTACTGTTGCCCCGATGAGGATGTTGCTGAAGGAGAACTGTAGGTGTACATTTTTGTGTCTGTATTGTATTTATGGATATGTAAAATGCTGTATTTTTTATAAAGAATACCAAAGCTTTACATGTATATTTTTTTTTACACTGGAATTATAAATATAGACCTCTTCTTTACTCCCTTGCAGACATTTCTTAGCCTTGACTCAAACTAAACTAAAAGAGGAGAAAGGGGAGTTATCTCCTATAGCTGTCCTATAGCACAGATGTTGAAGTGGTGTTGGTGTAACATGTTGCTGCTTTTTACAGTGTTACCCAAGAATTTTTGTTTGTGTTTTGGTTTTTTTTTGCCTTTGTCTAAGCGATGACACGAGGGAAAATCTGAATACTTGGCTGCATGCTAGCCAGTTAACTTTCAATGACTTACTTACAAATAAAACCAAATTTTCTTTAAAGAGGATGACATTTCCAAACTGATTTCTTAGCAGCAGCAGGTGGTTTCTTTCTGCCAAATGATGACATGTTTTGCTGGTGAATCCACTGGGCTCCTCCTCATCTTGATTAATTCTTAATATAACTCAGTTCCTTAGAATTTTGCCTGATACCACTTTACCCTAAACAGTGAGGTGGGCTGTACTTAGGTCAGAAGTTGCACTTCCCTGATGTGAACAACCTGCTGAGAGCAGGGGGTCCACCCAACCCGCTGGGCATGGAACCCGATGCAGAGGCCGCCGATGGCACTGACAGAGGCTGAAGCCTTCCTGCCTGCTGCGGCTGGGTGCGGTCTGACCGTGGTTTATACAGCTTGAGGTCGTAGCTGGGTTTTGTTGTTTGTCAGGAGATGAGGTCCTGCTTTGCAGATGTGGAAACCAGTATGTTCATATGTTACCAAGTTGATTGCTCCACAGTGCAACGGAATCCAAGTCCTTTGGGTTTATTTTCAGTTCAGAATGCTTTTCTTGACCATTTTACATCTTTTGCTTAAGTCAGCAAGAGTACACTTTCAGAGTGCGCTGTGTCAGCTGTTGAGGTTTGCTGTCTTCTGTCCAGATCATCCATTTATTGCAATACATTTTACATTTCAAAAATAGTTACAAGTCTTTACTACAGGAGTGGGAAAGATACCAGATAGTGTAAATCACTCTTACTCGCTGTTTTTGGGTTGTGGGTTTTTTTCCCAAACTTTAGGTGTTCAGTATAGGTGAATTTTGGCTTCCTGTTTAAATTTCTTTGATGAAAAAGCCAGTATCATGTCTCATTGGGAATTACCAATGTTATCCCTGACTACTAAATGTTAGTTATTTACATAATCTCTGTGGGACAGGATAAAATGAAACAGAATACATCACTTTTTTAATGTGATTTATTTTAGGGTATCAAAATTCCTTGTGTTCAAGGACATTACTGTGGCTTAACATTTGTGCTTCTATATAATTGCCTACAGATGTACTGCATTACTCCTTAAAATAGTACTTCTGACAATTTCTTCTATAATACACCAACAGCAATCATGGAAATAGTATCCTGAGAAGTGAGGCCACCACAAAATACCAGAAAGTAACTTGCATTTGGGGAATGCTGGCTTGTGCAGACGTGTGATCTGTGCAAGGCTTAATGTCGGTACCCAGCTGGAGTGAGTCGTGGCCTGGCTCACAGGGTGGGGACGCGCTGTGCGCCTTCTGGTCTGTGGGCGGACCAAAGCATGGGAGTCTGGGCTGCAGAGTGGATTTAGGATCCACCTGCAATGGCTTCTGTTAATCTCTGCCATCAGGCACAGTAAGGTGAAAAGGGTGAAGAAGGGAAAGACTGGAGAGCCACTGTGCATCTATTTGACCTGGCAAGTTGATTGAACTCAGCGTACCTCCGCTCTTGGAGTAGATTCAATTTCCTGCCATGCTTTGCAGGAGATCAGGAACTCTGGTGACTGTACCTTTGGTACGTCACCTCTTCTGCTTGGCAAGTCTTTTCCCTTTGCAGACAATAGGAAGTTTGTAGTAGAAGAAATGTTTTGTTTTGTTTTTTTCCCTTAGTGGTATCATGGGGCAGACTCGTCATAACTCCCATTATGCCCAGCTGCTTTCTTACAGAATAGGACATAGGAGTACTTGGACTTACCAGGGGTGTAAACTACAAATAGCTCCTGGAGGTGGGAACTGGAACCAGCATTTTCCACCCAGGTTCATTGTAGCTGTAGTGGGTGCTCTGTGGCTGCTCTGATTGACAGCACTTGGGGCTCTGGGCAACCCAGAGGCCACAAAACTAACAAGTGATTTTTCCTGCAATTATTGTGACGTGGGCTTTTCAGAGTAAGAACTGACCTCAAGTCTTCAAGAAGGCACCTCTTATTCTGCCTGCAGACTGCTGCCAGCAGGCCCTGGATCCCATCATGCTGCCAAGTCACCAGAAACCAAAGCAATGACTTTGGCTCTTGGTCCTAACAATTCTCATGTAACAAAAGACAAGTAATGTGGGTGCTGATGTTGCACAAAGTTCCTCCAAAGGATTTGAGTGCTATACCTCTGTTTCTAAGTCATGGGAAATAACTGGTTCTTTAAGTACATGTGGATTTATAAGGAAAATACTTTTACATTCTTCACTAGATGGATTTTTAGTGAGGTTAGCAGAGTAGTTGGAAAAGTTGAGATAAGCCACATGCTGTTTTTCTGTAGGTCTCTGTTTTGAACTTAATTTCGTAGCAGAATCTAAACCCCTAAGAGTCCAGCAAGTGGGTCTTGCTGGAAAAATATGTATGAATTGTATAAATAACTATAGTAACAGTAATCAGTGCTTTTTCTGATAGAACACTAACATTGAACTGAACAAATACGTAATTATTTTAAAAGCAGAGCTCTTATGGAATATAGGCTTGATGCCTTCTTGTTGAGTAAGAAACTCATTTTTATATGAATCTGTTTTTGAGTGGGTGTGGGACAACTTGGGTGTAAGTGGAAGCCAAGGACCTCAACAGGCTCCTCCAGCTGCTCTCTACCTGCTGCTCTCCTTAGCCCAGCTCTAGCAAATAACAGGGAAGTGCTGGAAGGGGGCAAGTGTTGCAGGGAAATGTAATCAGGTGCCACACAACTCTAATCTCTTTCTGGAGTTGATAGACAGGGAGACATGGGCTTGAATATCCACCACAAATGTGAATGTACTTCTATGCAAGTATTCTGGACCTCTGTGGAGAAATGCACCCAAAGCAGATCTACAAAGATCTGAACTGTGCAACAAAAAATCTAGGAAAAGTTCCCCCTTTTTCTCTACCACTGAAAATCTGTCCCCAGGGAGAGCAGAGATTGGCTGGGAATTTCACTCCCTCTGGAGCAGTGGCATTGGGTGAGCTCAGGTCAGTACTTTGGAAATCCCCTGAGCTCCATCGTTTGTCTTGCAGACCAAAGCCCCAGGAAAAAAAAAACTGGCATTAAACTTGCTTTGTTGCTGGCTGGCTGGCTCTTGCAGACACAAGGGGAGGTGTTGGGTCTTCTGGCAGGAGGTTGAGGGAAGGGGTGATGATGGCTCTCCATGCAGAATGCAGCAGCCTCCTACCCTTCTGGGTCAGGGGTTTACCAAAAAGGCATCAGAAAGCTGGAGCTGCAGTATCAGAGAACAACAGGGCTAGGGCAGAGGTTCCCTCATTGTATTGCCTATATTTATCTAATCAGGTAACAAATCTGTCTTGCACATACAGGTTTTACCTCATGTATGCAGAGTGCAGCACTAGATGTGCAGCACTTAGGGAGGGGAAAGCCATTCAACCCAGTCACATCAGTACCAAACTGCAGTGCCTCTGTCTGCTTGAGAACCAGACAGCTGTCCAAGGAGACAGACCGGTACGTGCACAGCTCAGCACTGTCCCAAAAGTAAACTGGAGGAGCTGGCATATAGGTACAAATGAGGGTGTTGGACTAGGGGACCTTTAAAGGTCCCTTCCAACCTAACACCGTCCTTGTAAGCTGCTCCCACGACCCCCACCACCGCAGGCTGAGGGCTGCAGGCTGTGTGTGCTTGTGCAGGTGCTGCAGGAGGTGCTCCTGGACATGGAGGGGTTGGGGCATTGCACAGCCAGGGATTGCACTGCAGAAACCTCACCTCACAAGGGCTACCTGCAGTGGGCTTTCCAGACCCGTGCCTGGTCGTTCTTTGCAACAGCTGCAGCTAGGCCTGGGAGACCACCATGGCCAGGCCCATCCCAAGCGGCGCAGAGATGGGCTGGTCTCATTCCAGCATCTTCTATAGGCACAGCCTAATGAGTCACTGAGAACATGTTTCTTCTTCCCCCAGTTTTAAAATAAGTAGGAGACATTCTCCCTCCTAACAAGGTAAGGAGAGGCAGGAAGCAGGTCCTGGAGGAGCTCCTGCTGGGTAAACCCTGGCTGCTATGGGAAGGGCTCCCTGAGAGGCAGCAGTGCTCTGAGCTGCTCAAGGGCCTCTAGCTGGCCGTACGCCCTCCTGCTACAACCGGGTGATCAGGCATGGCTTTTGTATGCAGATGCTTGTAAGGGAATGTACTGCCAGCGGCACCCGCAGAGGAAGCTTTGCCTCTGCCAACCAGTCCTCGACAGCCATGAGCAGTGATGGGATTTCTTCACTCAGGAGCAAGGGCAGGAATGTGAGAAGTGTGGATACCACCCGGCCAGCCTCGGGCAGCGCAGGACTCCCACACCCCTGCACAAGTGCTGTGGAGCACAAGGCAGGATGAGCGCTGCTGGGGTGCAAGCTGCCCTCCCCACCATCACAGGGACCTCGCTGCACCCACTCACCTTCCCCCGACACCATCTGAGGTACCCAGCTGGCAGCATCTGCACAGGCATGTCTGCACCTGGGTTTGCAACATCTGGCCAACTGTGCTCACACCCAACTGTCCCCTGCAGCTGATGAATGCGCCACTGCTTTTTGGGAGTTACACTTTGAATAGCAGGAGCCCAAGGAGCTTTTTCTAGGGATGGGGCAATGCAGAACTTTGTGCCTTCACTCCCCACACTGTTTCCCAGCTGCAAGGGCGGCTCAGCAGGGAAAGAATCCCGGGCCTAGCTCTCTGTCCCTCCCCTGCTTTTTGTGGGGTTTCAGAAAATGCAGCTCCTCTTCTTTGAGGGATGGCTCATGGTGGGCAGCAAACTGCTTTCTGAAAAGCAAATGAGACCAAACATTTTTGGACAGGGCTTCCAAGCATGCAGCTGGGCATAGGAGCGTTGCTGCTGTAGGACAGGGGATGCAGGAAGAGTACTGTGGCCAAGTCCAGCTGTCCATGGAAAGCGTGTCAGCTAACCCTGAAGGGAAGAGTGACCACAGAAGAGTGACAGCTTCCCATGAGCACACTTGTGTTCTGGTGCAGGGGATGCTTTGTCTCCCGAGAGCTGCCAGGCGCAGGGTGCCAGCTGTGGCATTACTCCCAGGCAGGGGTAGCAGCACACTAGCATGTGGAGGCCGCTCGGACAGGCAGGAGCAGACAGCTGCCCGCTGGGATGAGGGGAGATGGGCTCCAGCCCTGAGCTCCTGCAGGCGATGATGTCACCCAGATGTGCCTGTTTCCAATCTCCAGCTGCTGGTAGGAGGCCCCATTACCAACTGTCTGAGCATTTCAGGCTGTTGGAAAATACAAGGACAGCCAACAGTGCAGAGCTGGACAGATCAGTATGCAGGCAGGCTTTTAAATAACAGACTGGAAAACATGACTGTGTAAATACCTGTGTTAAACTCATCAAATAAGAGTCCTTTGGAGCAGCCAAAGGTTTGTAAACAGGGACAGATATGTTGCCACAAAATGCCTCAGGAGCCAGAAATTGTATCACAGAGCAGATCCTCCTGAAACCACTGGTGGGACTGGGGACCTCTACTGCTTGTGCAAAGGGGCAAAACTGACCCCAGGATCCCACCATCAGGTCCAAGGAGACAGAGGCCAGCATTTCTCCTAGGGAACGCTCTGTCACACACTAGTGTAACCTGGGGAACCCATCACCTGCATGTGTCAGGCAAAGTGTGCAGCTCTCTTAACAGGGTAGGACTATTCTCTAGCTACAAAAAAAATGAATCTCTGGTTTTTTCAAGTAAGTGGGAACTTAGTAAATCACAGATTTTTTTTTGCTTCAGTCGCAGTTCACCACTGTATATAATTCTAAGACAGTGATTATGGAAATGACTTAACAGAAGGAGAATTGTTACTGTCCTGAGAAGAACGGAGTTTTAAAACCAAAACAAAGTAGGGTTGTAGTCTGTACTTAGTGTATCTCTCACTTTCAAAAGGGTCAGTGAAGGCTGTAAGCAGAGGGGGACTGGGAGGCAGGGATTTTGAAACTTCACTTCTAAGAACTGTTTTCCTGAGAGTTGGCTTGAACGCACAGCATCCCCCGTGACCCAGTGTGCGGAACTGGACGGTGTTGCTACGGATGAAGGCTTCGAGGTACTCAAACTCCTGAACTGTGGCTTGACATTAAATTCAGAGCACTTTTAGCCTTCCCTGTGGCAGACCAAAACCACACTCAGAGGATTTAAACCAACTGATTTCTGTTAGAAAAAATATGCTGGTTTGTGCTTGTGCCTGCAGCATTCATTCTGGGTTACATCACATCTGCCTACGCTGCGACTCCAAAATCTCAACACTCTGCACCTCCAGGAGCTTTTCCATGCAGCACCATGACCCACAGCACAGCTGCTTTGCAGCCTGGATCCTAAGACCTCCCACAGCAGCAGGCTGAGGCCCCCAGACAACTGAAGTCACAACGTGCTGCCTCCTTGAGGGCCTCCTGCCCCGTACTGGGAGGCCTGGCCACACTACCTGAGCCAGCGATTCTCCCCGCAGGACACAGGCCTCACCGTGTTGACGGGCAGATTGCTTCAGCCTTTGGTGTCTTCAAGGCCAGCACCAGTGCACAAAAATCCCCAGGACTCTTTGGTTGGTCCAACCCAAGCCAGAGCCTCCCCAGGGGCAAGGCAGATGGGCAAAGGCTCACATGGACACCCCTGCTCTACCGCTGGGCAGCTCTCTTCCTGTGACCCACATGGACTCCAGCCTCTTGGCTTAGCCTCCTGCACAGCCTCGGCTGGTACCCCACACTGCCAAAGCCCCCAGAGAGCAGCTGTTATGGCCTAAATGCAGCAAATTAATAGTAATGGTTATTTATTCAGCTCTGAAACCAGAGATGGGAGATCACACACCTCCTTCCTCTCACCAGCCAGCCACTGCTTGGGAAAACTCACATAACAAGAAGTGAGCTTTAGAACTAAATTGCAGTTCCCTGTAGCCATGTGGCATCTGCCAAGTGATTTCCAGCCAGCTTTTTCCACTGGCCGCCTCTTGGTTGCTTCTCCTAGGGCATGATGGTGGTGTTTGCTGCAGCACACAACAGCCTGGCTTCCTTGGCTTCTGCTGTCCTGTGCTGACACATAGTCAATCATCATTTAGTTGACCTGAGGAACCATCCAGGCTCTCTGCCATCACTGAGCCCCGTGCTCAGCCAGCAAGAAGGAAGTACCAGCTTCTTACCTTGTGCCTCCATCCATGAGGTACATGAACAAACCATCTGGCAACTGTTTACTCTGGATGTCCTTTTCCTCTGAAACACCAGCCTCATGGGAACGGCACTTACTGGTGGTCTCAGTTCTCCAGAAGTAGGGCAGTACAGGGAAAAAAAACCAAAGGTACTAAAACCAGGTACAGCAGGGGTCTAACATACACTTCCTTTTTTCTAGCCACAAGCCACACTGGAACCATGCACATGCTCTGGTGAGGAACAGAACAAGAGGACGCTGCTGTCCTCCTGGTGTGGAGTGTGCTCAGGTAGCTGGGCTCATCTGAGAGGATCAACTGCCCTTGAGCACAAGTATTGGCTGTGTACCATTGCATGGCACTGGAGCCAAAAGACCTGTCCATCAAGGAGACACAGAACAGTCCAACATGTTCTTGCCCAACTGCTGACAAAATCTGAACTGCTTCCCTCTCCATCTTCTCATGCCCACTTGGGTTGGCAGAAGTGGGAGGCCTGTTGCTGGTGTTCAAAAGCCATCAAAGCAGATGTTATCTTCATTGCCAGCTGATCTGGCATGGAACAGGTTCTGCATACCAGTTTTTCAGCAGCCTTCTTCAAAGGAAACCTGATAATGAGATGCTTGCAGAGATTTTTCTATAAGAACCTAAGATCTACTTGACCCCCCAGGCTGTTAGAAAAAAGATGTGCTTCCTGCCATTTGTGTGCTCCGTCCTCAGACAGGAAGATATTGTTAGTGTGTAAGTTACTGAAAAACATTTTCTCAAATAAAACCCATGAGAGGGAGAGATGAAGAAAGGCAACAGGGCTGACTGTAACTATTACTAATTTTAAAGGGGAGTACACATACCCATATATCCATATGCCTATCCACATATATATATACTTCCACTGTAGTTCTGTGTGTGAAGTGCTACAGGGTAGGCAACCAGTTTTGAAAGATTGTGGGGCCTCACCAATCTGTGCTACTGCTCTGACATTGCCTTAAACCCAGTTGGAATCCATCCCCTGGGGGATGGTGGGGAAGCTCCAGACACGGCTCTGAACCACCTGTCAGACAGAAGTCACAGTCCAGAACTGGTGGTGTGGGGTTCAGAGTGGATTCTACCCAACCTGGCAGGCTGAGAAGGTCAGTGATTCCCTTGCAGTTTTCAGGAGGAAAACCTGGTACATCTGCAGGCACCTAACATGAAGTGTAGGATACATTGGTGCAATTCCAATATAAAAAGTGAATGAAGGCACAGGAAGAACAAAGATGAAAAAAACTGAAATAGTTTATTTGCTGCATAAGGAAACTTCTTGTAAATTACATATAAAGAAACTTGCTATGCTGTAGTATATAATTTCCAATATTCCACAAGGATAATTGCAATAAATATACGAACCAAAACAAAGTAGAAGACTAAATCCATCAGGCAACCCACAAATGGTTCATCAAGTTTTATACTTTGCAGCATCAGCATGCTTAAAACCTTGTTGTTCATTTTGAAGTGCTGCAGCAAAATTCTTTTCACATTTCTTTGGAGCATTTTCAAGACCACCTAACAATAAAATACTGTTCAAAATTAGCAGGGATTAGTTAAACTACCCCAAAAAAAGTAACACCACTGCCTAACTGATGCAAAGGTGTGATTTTAATTTTCCTTTTAAAATCCATTTTAGTTTTGCCAGGGTTAGGAATCATGTGATAGAAGTGCACTATGTGTCCAGTCAGCCTGAGGCACTGCTGACTCTTGTCACATTATAACTCTATATAACGTCATAGATCAAATAGCTCTAGAAGATTTCTCTATTAGAGATATACCCACTAGCAGGAATAAAACAAATACCATAGTGAAGTTGCAAGCTACTTAGAATGGTTGTACCCTCAAGTGCAGTGTGTGCTTAGAAACGTTTTTCCATCGTTTCGTACTGTACACCAGGCATTTTTATTTGATTTTAAACGTAAAAGTGCTGATACAGGCTGTATGGGTGACCTATCCCCTTAGAAACAACACGTGGAAGTTTCTGACACCTTTTGTTGTTCTCCACCCATCATTTTTACTGCTTTAGGAAGAGCAGGCTCAATTGTATTTTAAACTTGGCTGCTCTGGACCCCACTGACAGACAGACAGACAGGTCTGTTGTTCTGCATGGACCTCGTACGAACTGGAAACACCTCACGCTACGCTTCACTATTACTGAATACTTGGGGGTATAACAAGAAACTCTCTAAAACACGATTACCTAAAAATATTTGTTAATAAGCTTAATGCAAACATTATGTAGAAAAAATGCTTTAGTTACAAAAAATTCATTAGAGGGCCAATAAAAATATACTGAAGAGAAGATCTTTACAAAAGTGAGGTTAGGAAGTATGAGGCATTGACATTTACTGTAAACATCTTGCGTTCACTATAATCCCCAAAAAGTTTATGTTCTGGTTTTGTTCCTGAGCTTCATAGCCAACACTTGCATAGATTGCTAAACCTATCATAAAGGGCTGTTTATATAGAAGTTTCTGTACTGCTTTGTACAGAGCTTCAAGAAACTAGTGATTTTACCTTTTGAAATAGTTTCGTTCCACTACCAGGCAGTTCAAGGAAACTATGAAGCATGGTGGATGATCTTCTGTGTACTCAGTGCATTGGACAGGTTGGGGCAGCTACCTTATGGTGTGTTCATCTTAAGTAACACCACACGAAGACATGTAGCTGCTGATGTTCTGGCTTAGCATAAATACCTACTTCTGCTCACTGCTGCAAGGCTCACTTCTGCTCTGCCAAAGACTGCATATGGCAAAATGTCAGGAATCAGAGTGCTACAACATCAAGAAATTAAGTTACTCCCCAGTAACAAGATGCAGCTTATAAACAGTACAAAACACCCTACGGAATTTCACCTATAACCACGCAATGAGAGTTACTTCCTCTAGGTTAACCTCCCTCTGCAAGAGGAAGCTAGAAAGTACTTTCAGGGTAAACATGACATGGAGTGGCCTAAGTAAAAGTCTGAGGAACATACTTGCATTTTGGATATGGAAAGCAGGCATGTGTTTAGTTACTGCAGGCGCAAATGCACATGGGAAGTGTAGAGACAGACAAACAAATCCACCTCACGAACAGCACAACACCACAAAAGCAGCAAATGGCCAATTTTAAATCTTACGTTAAGGCAAACCTAAATACCCATAAGAGAATTAATAAAAACAGGGAGTTTTTTCTTGGCTTTTTGTTTACTTCTTCTGTGATTGGCTTTTGCACATCGACAGGATTTGTTTAAGCACCTTCTGGACATCTTCATCCATTTGACCCTAGACAATGGGAGAAAGAAGATTACTGAATTCAAGCATCTTTCAGGTCTTGAAGATGATGTGCAAATTGTTTTTGAGGTATAGTAATTACATCGATTTCCCAAAAGGAATCAAGTATTAAATCTCTGCTTAAACAGCCATACCTTTTTAGACAAAACTTTAAAAGTTCTTACTGGATCTACAGGAGAAACACCTCTCATTAATATACCAACACTGTGTAACTGACAATGTGCAACCCTACCTGCACAGCGTAGAGAAGATGCATCCTGTAAACTGAGACAATTTCCTGATGTTGTTTCTTTGCTTCCTAGGAAATAGTTAAGCAGAAAGTCATGGATCATTGAGAACTGTTGAATTCACAACTCCCCAACTAGATTTAGAGAGCTGTGGGGAATTAAAAAGCAGAGTCTTACATATACATGGAAAACCACCTCAGACAGTACTGTGCCATTAACCATACAAAACATAAATTGCTTGGGAGCATGTTCCATAGAAATAGTCTGATTCTACCCAGCCCAGTAAAAAAGGTGGTGGGATGACATCACTTGTAGGAAGCACTGAGCTGCAAATATGTGGAATGAGGAAAACCAACAATATTCTGACAAATCAACCCTCAACTGCAACTGAGCTCTTCCCTGAAGCTGGTGACCTGTCTGTTGGCTGTCTTCCCAGGGAGAAGAGGTACTTACAAAGGTCTTAATTCATGAAACCCTCAGTTAACTGTTACACATTCGAGCAAGGAAAGTCAACCTCCTTTTTCACCATCACAGGCTGCCACATCCCAGAAGCCATCTTTCCAAATTAACATGAAGCTGTTAGGAAAGGGAGCCTGCAAGGAGGGAAAAATGCTTCTGTCCTGTTTTAAATCCTACCCTCTTTCCTAACGTGTTGCACACCTTTGCACCCCAGACTACTTTGCTGGTCTTTAGGCCACAGGAGATGTAAAGGGTCCTTCTGGACTTGATGCACTGGGGTAAGAAACAGCCTGGGCCATTACAGTGACAGGGTGCACTGTTTAACTGTCTGCCTACATGATTCTCTCCACAGCAAGGGAATTTTTCTGTCCCACATCCGTACGGATGACTCCTGCTGTCTGCTGGGGAAGGTAGGAAAGCAGACACCACGTTAAGTCATCTACCCTGTCAGGCTGTGAGTTCCCCTTTCAAACTTAGTCCAGAGCTCTCAACAAAAGCCTCCAGTGGGCAGCGCCACCTTCTCACTCCCAGCGATAATTGAAGTGCTCCTTTGGACAGGCAAGCTCCCAGAATAGCAATTCCGACTCAACCCAGCTTAGAAGACTGGACCTTTCATGCACAAATACATTAACAAAAATAATCTTGAAGCAGTTTGGAATTTCAGAGAATAACCTATGCTCCCTATAAACAGACAGATCTGCTTGACTTCAAGCTTCATGCCTTCAGCTACTACAGACTTTCTTCCAGAAAGCCAAACTTATTTTAGCTTTAAAAAACCCAAAAATACTTTAGGTGATGAATGTAGTTGAGGAAACACAGAAGTCTACTGCACACTGGCCATATTTTTCACAAATCAGGGTCTCAGCAGCAGGTCTGGTTGCTACATTCCTGTACAAGCACAGGAACTTTGCTCCACTATTGATCTGAGGGAATATACTGGAGAAAACAGCTTTCCTTAGTTAGACTATTTCTAAAGAGCAATTCGTGACTTGCAGATTTCTAACAAATTATAGAATTTCTAGATGAAAATTCCTTGTTGGCTGAGCTGCATTTTAAATGGGGCAGAGTGAAGAATGGCATGCATACCTTCAGAGAACTGGGGATAATGGAGGATTTAAATTATCACACTTACAGTCAGTTGGTTTTGCAACTGCTTCACTTGTTGCTGCAATGCCTCCAGCTGCTGACTTTGTCTTTTGGGGGCACTGGCTGAGTAGGAAAGCTGAGAAAGGCTGTTCAATGCTTCTTTTAGTTTGCTAACTTCCTTGGACATTTCACTGATCTGGAGAGAAAA
This sequence comes from Hypotaenidia okinawae, assembly GCA_027925045.1. Taxonomy (NCBI): domain Eukaryota; kingdom Metazoa; phylum Chordata; class Aves; order Gruiformes; family Rallidae; genus Hypotaenidia; species Hypotaenidia okinawae. Next base: position 16,176,097 of record BSDF01000005.1, on the reverse strand, counting down.
AAACACAACAGGTTCTCATGAAAAGCTGCAAGGCATACTGTATCCTGGGTTATCTGTCACTTGAATTTAAGACAAGGGGAAAAACAAGATGTTAATAAACTCAGTAGCCAGACAAAGACATGTAAGCAAAGCTCTGTTCCCTCCTCCTACCCCAGTCAATTAAAAATGTGTTTTTTGGTCTGAAAGCCAGCAATATTTATAAACAAGGATTTTATTTACCACCTTCACAAATACTGCTGCTGGACACAAGACAGAAACATACCAATGTATGACAGCTCTTCACAGCTAGAGAATATATAGCTGTTTATAAAAACATCTGTAGTGGCAGATATGGCAGCTGCAGAAGAACAGACCAGTTTGCTCCTTTGTCACAGAATGTTCTGGGTTGCAAGGGACCCCAAGGTTCACAGAGTTCCACCCCCTGCCAGAGGCAGGGCCACCAAACTCCATCTTTTGTTTTATCTCCCTTGGAATCTCTTCCTGCTGAAAAGCCAACTCCTTTGACTTGAAGAAGTCCAAGTATTCACTTTGCCTGAAGAGTGTGAACTTAAAAGAGGTAAATGAAAGATCATGCACATCTCTCCACAGTGGAAGTAAGCCAACAGTACAGTTAGGCATACCCCAAATTTGTTTGACACTGGTAATTGAATTTTTAGATGGGCAAATGCACTGAAAAATTACTCAATTCTGTAACACTTGACATAACAGTGTCTATTAAGTTACCACATCTTCTGCAATCTGAACTCAGGTACTAAACTTTCACTGCAGTGAATTACTAACCTTTTTATCTTTATCCTCCTCTAGTTTTAATGAGCTTTCAGAGTATCTTTTCATTTCAAGAAGATCTTCTTGAGCTTGATGGTACTTCTGGTGAAGACCAGTCACCTCCCGTTCCTTGGCTTCAAGCAGAGTGTGCATACCTTCTTTCTCTTCTTTCAAGTGCAAAACTTCATTTCTCAGTTGCATAGCATCTAAGGACACATTTTCCTTCTCTTGGATTACATCTTTCAGTTTGGATGACAGAACACTAACTTCACCCTCCAGTGAGGACTGGAGCTTCTCGTATGTGGCCTTGGGTACCATTACTTCATTAATTGCAGCTTTTTCTTCCAGTAATTCCTTCTGCAAGTTCCTTATTTCACTCTCCTTGTTGGTAAGCAGTCCTTTGAGCCCATTTATTTCTTCCTCCATCTCCTTTACAGTATTTCTGAGTGCATTCATCACCTGATGGTGTTCAGTAATTGGCAGAGAGTTTTGTTTCTGAGCATCTAACAGTTGCTTCAGTTCTTCTGCTTCATCTAACACTTTTGTGTACTGGGATTTCACTTCTGATAACTCATTCTCTGCTTTGTATTTCAAAGAATTTGTTACCTGCATCAATTTTTCATGTTCATCTCTAGGAATGTAGTCCAAAGCTATATCATCTAGAGTTTTTCTCTTCTTATAGTCTTCAAGCTCTGCTTGTGCTTCTTTGTACAAATGAGATAATTCACTAAGTTGCCTGTTGAGCTCATCTATCATTCTGTGCATAGCATCTTTCATTTCTCCAGCTTCAGCACTAGATTCCAGCTGTGTCTGATTTGTCAGCTTGTCCTGTAGCCTTTTAATTTCCTCCTGCCCTTCTTTATATCTCTCAATCAACAATGCTTTCTCTTGATTAATGTTATCAATGACTGAGCAGTAAGAATTCTTCATTTCCTCACACTCTTCCACAGACAATTTGCTTGCCACATTCTGCTCTCTCTCTTCAAACTTTTTCTGTAGCTCTCTCACCTTCTCTTTTTGCCTTTCACTTTCCTCCAATGCTCTCTTCAATTCTTGCTTAAGCATTTCGACTTCTCCATATGTCACCTTCAATCTACTCAGATCAGAACTTGTTTCTTCACTTTCAGAGGAAATGAGACCCAGCTTCATTTGCCTTTTTGCATTTAAAACCTCCTTCACAGTTCCCTCATGCCTGTTCTGAGCTTCTTGGAGCTTCAGGTTAAGATCAGAACCATTTTCTGAAACATCTGTGCTATTTAAGTGGTCGGTTTCTGGGAGTCTAGACTGGACGTGAGCTTCTATGTGCTTTATTTTGGCTTCAGAATTCTCTGATTTCCTCTGTACATCCTTTAAGTCTTCCTGGAGGTACTTCATTTTTCCTTCACTGGGGCTTGCCAACTTCTCTTGAATTTGGGTGGCATTTAATGTAGACTTCAGCTCCTGGACAGAGAACTCATTTTGTTTATCTGTCACTTGCTCAAACTCTGTTTGGGTTGAGTGATAAGAGTCTACAGTTGAATCCACTTCTTTAGGTGTTCTTTCCTGTGCAAAAAGAAATCCAAACAATTGCACAATAAAAACAAGTACATTTTTTTATATAATTATTTTTTAGCTAGCTAGGCAAGGAAATCTCACTACTTCCTACAGAGACAGACAGTTAAAGCACCATGGGAGAGACTTTTAGAAAAAACTCAAATCCCAGCTGCTCCCATTTAGTCATCTACAGCAAGAGAAAGGCAGTAAGTGCCAAGCTCCTCTGAAAGTCTGGGCTGATCTCCATAAGCTAATAATCAAGGCTATGCAAATTAAAATTCTGCTAACACAACTGTTAACAACGTCTTTTAGAATGTGGTTATCATAATAAACAAAGTTATTCAGTAATTTATGGGAAAAGTGAGATCAAAACACTGATTTAATCCTTTGGGGCGAAGTGTTTCCATGATCTTACCACTAAGAAGCTTGTTAAATGATCTTCACAGCACATCTCTTAAAAAAAAAAAGCAAGCAGCTCTTTGTTCTGCTAGGGGATTAAGAGAGCACTGTAACAGCACAAAGATATGCCACCTGTAATTTGTCCTGCAGCTCCTTATTGTGCAATGTCAAAGAAGCAATTTTTGCTTGCATCAACAGAAGTAGATCTTGCTGGTCAGCTTCAGAACTCACATCCAATAAACTATCAGCACCTTTGGAGGGGGAAAAAAAAAAAGATTCAGAGGCTTTCAAAAAGCTGAAATGCTGTCTAGTTAGTTGTTTTAACCTGTCAAATTAAACAATTTATTCCCATGACCACAAAAATTGTGGTGAGCAAGCAATCTGTTCCAAGAAACTCCTTCCCCAAAAATATGTTTGATCACCCAATAGGAGCAAGGTGTTTTGGTGGGTAGCTGCTAGTGAAATTACAAAACATTACTCCCAAGAGTTACTGTGCCTCACATTCTAAGAAGAAAGGCATAGAGGATTTCTGACCAAATTTCAACATTTTACACCACCTAGAACACCTGAACAAATATAAAAATAAGAACTTGTTCTTGTGTACCTGTTGTGCTGCCACTCAGTCTGTCTTTATTATCTCGATGGAAAGAGCTGAATTCTTCCTGCTGAGACAGCAAAAGATGTTTTCACAGAAAGCAGATGTATAGTAGGACAGTTCACCAAAGAGAAACACAGACATTATCAGGCTTGCTGGATCAAGCCTAGCAAAATGTGTTTCTCTCATTTCTGGGGTCTTGTTTAATGGTAGCATGTCACTAGTATTTCAAAACCTGCTATAGCCATTCAAGTTCCACTGCCCGGTTCTCATTAAAGATTAATGAAATACAGGCAACTGGCTCATAGACACCTTGGAAGGCTGCAGCCCCTGTGATAAAACACATCAACGTGTTGTAATGTATTTTAAAAAAAAGGTAAAGATCAGATAGAACACAGCTATTTCCCTCATGTCTTTATGTCTTTTGGTGAAAGAGTCCCTCCTTTTGGCATTGTGAAATGCGATGCACTTCACTGGTGTCAGGTAATGAGCTCTCTCAGCATCAATACTTACTCTCATAACCATATTCATAAATGCTAACTAATGTATGACATTCTATTTTAAAGTAATCCACACTTGCTTTATGAGTTACATTGAAATAGACTTGGTTTCCTTTTTGTTACTAGAAGTCAGCTAATTAATTCATGGGAGGTACTACAGTCAGCAAGAGAGATTATTAAGCAGAACAGATTTTTAAGATACTACACTTTCCTTCCCTAAGCTTCATAGGAACAGAAAACTGATACCTTGCAGACCTGATCAGCAAAGAAAGCCTGTCCTTTTCCAGTCACAGGAGTTGAAGTGGATGAGAGTGGAGAGGACAAATCACTAAGCTGCAAAGATTTTACATAAATAGTTATGTATGTGTAGCTGTACATACTCTCACACGTATACACATATACACTGAAGAGTACTCTTCCCTGCACTAATAAAGCTCACTACTCTAGGTTAGCTTCAAAGAACAGATCTACTTATTCAATGCTCTTCTGATTCAGAATTATATACACAGTGTAACTGCCATACAAGTAACATTACAATTTAACATAAACCTAACAGTTAAGCTGCATTTTGATCCTATATAAATCTATTTAAGTACTTCACTTTCATATGTATATGTCCTTACAACAATGTGTACATATATACATATAACTAAAATATATGTTATTATTTACTTATGGAAGTTGGCAAAAACAGGAGACCTTCAACTCTAGGTGGAAGAAGCAGCTGTACAGTAAAATTTGTACAGTTATATCAGACCATGCAGTATTTCAAGAAGTTTTGCTTAGGTGGTCTAACCAACATGTGTTTTCTTGGTGTCATTCTAATGCCAGGAAAAGCAGTCGTGGAAACACAGGCTGACAAAGTAAGAGTGGCACAGGAATTCATCCCGTATCATTCATAAAGTTCAAAGTGCTTTTCATCCTCTATAAGCATCTCAGAATCGGTTCTTTTCTTTACCTGAATAGGACTGATAGGAGGAGGTGGGGCTTTGCGTTTTTTTGGAGTTCCACTTCTTTCTGAACTTAATTTAGAGCCTTGATCATGCTGAAAGTTTCACCAGCCAGAAAAAGTAGGTTTGTTAGTTTGGTTAGTAAAGTCCGAGCAAGTTGTTTTATTAAAAACAAAAAAAAGGAAAAAAAAAAAAAAAAAAAAGAGAGAGAAATAACAATAAAATCCCACATTAATATCAACTTTAGCAGCCCATGCAGTGCCTTATTTTTTTTCCTATGTGAAGGCTACATCTATACTAACACAGAGATATTAAACATGCCTGACAATAGGAATCTGCCCCCTCGTAATCCATGCTTCAGTGAAAACAAACAAGATTTAGTGAAAAAGCAAAAGCTGACAATAGGTTTAGCACTAGTCATCTTAAATACTTCTATAAATATGTGGACCAGTTATGCCATTCTTATTAGCTACCCATCTTTTCTCTCCTCCAACTTCTGCCTGAGCTCCCTGAAAAACCCACCTCTCCACTCAGAGGAGGAATGAATCAGTGCATTGTGCCCTTCTCCCCTTTCCAGCCACCAGCAGGTCTACAAGGTCTACCTGCACTTCAAGATACTAAATGAAAACAAAGGGTAAGAAACTAATTTAATTTTACTAAATCTGCTGGGATTCTCACAGGTGGGGGTCTCAAATAAGATGAAAGGAAGGAAAACCTTCAATTATGTGTTGGAAACAGGGAACCTTTCTAGGTCATCTTCTCTACTCTTTACGGAGGTAGGGAGTCCAAAAGCCAGGCTCCTGCATTACACATGGTAAAAGTGGCACATCTTCCCAGCACACATGCACACACACACATCCTCCTTTCCCTTTCCCACAGGGAAGCTACATCTAAAAGCCATGTTACTGAAGCACGTCTTTAGGTGACAAAACCCTTTCACTCTACAGAGCAGTCAACAGTAGCAAATCTCAGTGACACGTACTAGTGTTTCTAGTCATCCCAATCACTTTAAATATAAACAGTTCAAGTATTTTTAAAATGAAAAGAACAAATACCTGCTTTGGTTTTGTTGGTGACTTTGTATCTGTGAAGCAGGAAAGAAGTGGAATTAAGAAAGCTATAAAAGAAAGTTATTTGCCATTCCTAACCCATCTCTCAGCTCTAATTCCCACACCACAATAACTGTACTTGGTTTCCAAATTTCTGTCTCAAATCTCAGAAATATACTTTAATATTTAAATCCTATTTGAACCATTCTCTTTCCTCTGATGCTTTTCGGGTTTCAGATTGAGGTAAAATTGAAAGAAATGTGACAATTGTTATTCTATGAGTTATTCTATCATTCTTGCACATTAGTTTTCTAATTTAGAAATCTGTTCTGGTTTGACCATAAAGCCCTCCACTTGAATTAGTTTCTTCCTCAACCTCTCTACTGAGGACTTACTCTTCCATGTAATAAACCCAGGATCTATTCTAAATTGTAAGCAGGACTTCACAATGCAGCTACATCGGCTAACCTTTTCTTTCTCCAAAACACCTCTTTTTGGCCTCCTCAGTGCTTTATCCCATGCTAAATATTACCACCTACAGCAAATCTTTGTGTTTTTGAAAGCCTCAGCCAGATCGTCTTGATGTTGGCTTTTGAGACTTCTCGTGTGACCTTACAAAGTAAATTTGTTCCTTGCTGAACATACAAGTAGCCAGTTCAAGAAGAGAAAAACTGGAGGTGAGCATCTTTTACATACCCACATCCTGAGACAACTTTGATGACAGGAGAGTCTGGATCCCTGTGTTCTCGGAGAGCTTGGAGTAATGCAGGGCATTCTGTCCAAAGACATCTACTAAACTGGCATCTGCACCTTTCTTAAGGAAGGCTTCCACCATGCTAAGGTTACCAGCTTCACAAGCTATCATCAAAGCAGTTCTGGACAAAAAACCCAAAAGACACAGAGAGTAAAGTCAGCAGCATAATTTTAAGCAGCAGATCTTTTTTTTTTTTTCCCCAGGGAAAAAAGTGTGACAGTTATTGTGCAATAAAGTCCAAGATTGTATCAACATGTACTGACACGTGCACATTAACTGTTCCTTCTTACAAACACCCGCCTGCCCTGCCTCCTCTTCCCCAAACTCCTGTCTTCTGCAAAGACATGACAAGCTTTGCACAGGTCTCCAAACATTTCTGAAGGTGCGTTCCTGAGGCTGAGGGGACAACCATACATAGGGAAGGATGCAGCAAATGAAGTCATGACTATCAAATCCCACTGCCACACTCCAATTACAGCTCAGCGAGTGGTTGTATAACATGAAATCATTTATTTCATTGCTGTTCTTCTCACCTTGCTTTCCAGACAAGACAAACAGATTTCAACCAAAAGGCAAACAAACAGCAAAGCTCTTCAGTAAGAATGAGATGTGGGTTTGACTTCAAATCCTGATCTACTCTCAGTTTAAAAAAAGAAAAACAAAAAATTCAAGCAGAACACAATCAACTCCCTCTCCCTCACAGGGCAGCAAGGCAGTGCCAGATCCTAGAGTAAGGGTAACATACAGGAGGAGTGTTTTCCCAATGGGTTATATTTGTTTTTCTCAATATCCTGAAGAGGTCAGAACAGATGTACAGAATAATTACAAGCACACAGGAGTCCTCATCTTTCAAGCATGCTCTAATATTGCTTTTCCACTTGGGCATAATTCTCCCACATTGACATGAAAACATGCCTCATAGGTGGACCCAGTTCACTGTCAAACACACTCCCCTCAGTGGTATGAGGTATGATACTTGTAGGTGTGAAACTACAAGTTACTACAGTGATATTTGCTAGATATTAAGACAACCGTTTCACTGATGAATTAAACATGCTCCCTGTAATGGGTAAGCCCCAGAGAACCGATGGCTATTGCAGTGCTGCACCTAAAAAGCAGTGCTGAATGGCAACTAGGGTACCTCCATTGTCATAGGCACGATTTTAGATTACCAAAATAATTCACTTAGTCTGGACAAGGTAGGAAATTGGAGATGCCATTTTCAAAGTTTACCTCTTTCCTCTCCTATCAAGGCTTCTCCTTTTCCAGTAAAGCCTTGACCATTTTTATGAACACAGGATGCAGGAGTAATCACTCTCCTTAGCAGAAGGAAAGTGAGAAGTAAAATGGTACATGCCACGTTATATATTTTTCTTGATTCTACAGACAATACTTTCTTTTTTTAAAAAAAGAAAATATAAAAATCTAAGTCGTTCCTATGGAAGACAGGAACGCCTTCATCCAACTGAACTAGAAACCCTTAACACTGCCTGCTAATTAAACAGTAAGAGTGAAGGAGAAGGCAGAGCTCACAGAGTGAGCAGCACCTCAGGTTCAAAGCGCCGATGAGGCCACTCAAACCAACCACGACAACAATGGGGTTTTCTTTAGACAACTTAAAACAGAGAGCACCAATAAACTCTGAACTGATAAAAAACAAGTTAGGGCACAGTTTTATTCTCCCAGGTGCTGCCAAAGAACAATATGAGCATTGTAGCACATACAATAATTAAGATTGCTATCAGGTCTATGTGCCAAGTCTTCTCAGCATCATACTTTATGTTCACAGTTTAACCAACTGCTAATCAGCCTGTGAATTTCAAAGCCTCTTGATCCTCATCAGCATCACCAAAACAAGTGGATTTTTCACTACAAGGATGTTGCTTTTTAAAAAGCAGTTTTCTGACACACATGCTATTCATTGATGCAATAGGTATCTAAATGGCACCTTGCAAGATGACAGCATTTACACTAAATGGCTTTACTGTATTTTTCTCTTGCTGCTGTGGCTACATCATGGTAGAAAAAGAGCCCTGCACAGATGTTGCTCCAAGTAACAGTTTTAGGATTTAAGCTGGAGAAACTAACTCATACCAAGACAAGAGCAGCATTTAAAACTGGGAGACATGACAAATGATGTGTGGGTAAGTGCTATCAATCAGATTCTTGCAGAAATAATTTTAAAATAGGATTCACTGCTCTTGTAACCCAATGGAAATGTTATAGGCAAATCTATTTTTTTTTTTTATAGTTGCATAGTTTCTGTTTCTACCTTCCCTTCAGGGAGAATTCTATATGCCTAATCAGCAATCAGTAGTTACTGCCTAGTACAGAAGGTATTATTTCACCTAACAACAACTATTTTAGGAAGAATTTGAGAAGAAAGTTTCATTTTTCAGTCAGCCTTGAAGAAGAATTAACACGTTAACCTGCTGTACCTTCCATTTTTATCCCTGGTGTTGATGTCTGCTCCATGATCCAGGAGGTATTTGCAGACTTCTGTATGACCACTTTGTACTGCAAGCAGCAGAGGTATATTCCCATCCTAGGAAAGCATTTGAAAAAAAACCCCAAAACTATCAACAATAATCCATCTATTTACCATTATCGTTATGAGATATAAAGTTCAACTAGGAACTTAATTTCCACAGAGCACAAGCGAGGCACCACTGGTACACACTTCTCATGTACCTTAAAGGAAGCTGAGTTTACCTCAGTTCCTCTCTGGACCACTGGGGATGTAAAGCATTAGCAGCAGGAACGCTTTTTGCAGTTTGTACTCCCTTTGCTTTTTGCTTAATGCTACCATTATTTTGGAACTACACAATATTACACAATGTAGCTCCACAACACAAGTATTATTTTAGCAAAGTACAAGAGAAAAATGCTACATTTCATATAATCACAGAATAGCTGCACTGGAAGACACCTTTAGAGGCCATGTGGGGTTTCTCCCTCTCTGCTCTCAATCCAAATCTAGGCAGACTCCAAGGTACAATACACTGCTCACAGACTTGTGGAATCAAGATTTACACATCTCCAACGGCAGAGACACAATGACATCTCTGGGCACCAGTTCCTGTGTTTGATCACCTTCATGGCAAGATTATTTTTCTCCTGGAATTTCCCAATTAGATGCACTGCCCCTATTCTGACCGTTGTCATCTTTTTTCCATTCCCATCTGGGGTTGGTGTGGCTCCCTCTCCATATAACGAGCCATGGTACAGCTGAGGACATTTTTAGGATACTCCTACAGCCTTCTCTTCTTAAAACTAAACAAAACATTTTGCTTTTAAAATGCACCTGCTGAAATTTCTGGTCTAACCTCTGTGACAGATTTTTTTTTTTATTAGCAAGACCAGATAAGGAGGAGATAGATCCACGTCAGAAACAAAAAAAAAAAGTTAAAATATTTTTATGCCTTTTTTTTTTCTTTCTTTTTTGCTTTATTTCTGTCAGATCTTCTCCATTTATCATCAGAGGGTTTTCTATCAGGCAGTTGCTTCATTCCCCAAAACAGACCTGCCTGTTTGTCACCATTTCACCATAGTGAACATAGTGTTCCCTGAGCCTTCAGGCTACATCAACTATATTTTTTCCTCTCAGGTTTATCATATCCTGGTTGGGCTTTGTGAGCATTTCACAGGACTTAGCCACATATGGGCTTTCTCCAAAGCCCACTGGTGTCAGTGGGAAGATTTTTAATCATGTTTTGGATATATCCAAACAGATTGTCACTAGTTGTACCAATGCCTCAATTTAAGCAGCAGCAAATCCTGCCACTACTGTACTAGATTGAGAAGTACTTCCCCACCTCTGCTATGGCAAGCTGCAGAGGCAATGTCCTACATGAGGGAAATCTAAGAAGAAAGCACAGTAGAGCTTTGAACTGCTGCACTTGAGACTGACCAGAATAAAAGCTGGTAAAAGCACTGAAATATTTGGAGAACACAATGGGAGAAGAAGTACTTACCAAATCTTTGACATTTATTGGACATTTGTATTCACACAGAAGTTGAACTGCCTGAAGACAACCACATGCAGCTAAAAAAAGAAGTACAAGCATGAAAGTCCATTAAACCCCATTTTCACAATTTCTGTTCAGTGCTTCCACTTTCAATAATGCAGCATTACAATGATGTTCAAGAAAAACAAATTAAATTATGTTTCTCTGCTTTAAGAAGCAAGGACCAAAAGACCGAAAGAATGAACAGCAACTTGCATGCAGAAATACAGACATTCAACATCCAAATTAGTAAAAGATATAATCTTTAAAAAACAAAATCAAAACTAATCTTAAGTATTGCAATGACTCTGCACTTGAAAGTCTGCAAGTTAAGCTTGTTAACTGTGATTTAACTGAAATTCAGTATTCCCAGTATTTATTTAAAAAAATACCTGGAATTTGTAAGCTATCAGGTGGAGTTGTTAGATTTATGTAATTAGAACCTAGAAAGACCCATGAGGCTGAAGATCTGGGAATATCAAACATGACAAAATAGATAGTACAAGCTCTCAACAAAGAAGTTACCTGCATAATGTAAAGCTGTTTTCCCAGAATTGTCAGTGCTGTCTGCTGGACATTTACTCTGCACAGTTCAATAAGGAGAAGGGGGAAAAAGGCAATTAGAGAAACACCAAGAAAATAAAACATGTTTGATGCTGAACATCTTTTCTCAAAGTTTTATGAGCTACTCCAAAGACAGAATACTGCAGAAAGGCAGGGCTTTCCTCCCTACCAATACAGTCTCTCCTTTCTTGGAGCCAGCTTTCAGGTAGTTAGAAAGAGCCATAAGTTCTCCCCTAAGCCTCTTTTTCTTCAAGCTAAAAAACCCCAGTTCCCTCAGCCACTCCTCATCAGACCTGTGCTCTCGACCCTTCACCAGCTTTGTTGCTGCTCTTTGGACACAAGAAGATACAACTCTGTAATAACGGGCTTCTCCAAAACAAGCATCAGAGCTTCTAAAGTTCAAATGTAGCACTGCCTTCAACATTTCAATGGCTTTCTAGGAAAACAGGTTCACAGAGATTACAACAAGAATTCTGCCCATGTAAAGAACTTTTTTGCCTGTTTTAATTCAGCATGTCAAGATTAGACATTCCTCACACATACAGTTTATATCAACAAGCTGGTCCACAGAAGCAAGAAAGCAATCCAAAGAGAATTAATTATTGGAGGATGTTACCAATGAGGTTGCTCTTAGGAATATATTTAGAAATCTACATAGCAAAATATCCACAAAAACGCTCTGGTTGTAGCTGGCAAGTGAATAGTCAGCAGACAATTGGTATTAACACCAGGAGATGTGTGTTTGCCATGCTGCTGCATGCAATACCATCAGTGACGGCTTGATGTCACTGTTTATACTGCAAATGGGTTTGCGGTAGCCCTCGCAGATATGCACAGTGACATCCCGGAGGAGGGAGCCGCAGTAGGTAAAGGTAATAACCCTTTCCAGGGGTGGAAGAACAGAAGAGTCAGGCTGCAACGAGTACAGAGGCAGAATCCGTGAAACTGGACCCAATATTGTCAGAGGCTTTGATAGGGGTCAGTCACAGGACAACCAGAAAGCCCTGAGGTAATGAGGGAAAAGCAATTAGGAGTTTGGGATACAGGATCCATTCTTTCTGTATCACTGCACTTGAGCAGAGGTACTCGTTATTTTATCTGTAGTTTGACCCACGGTCTTACTGATAACTTCAAACTCCTAAAAATCTGTCCCATTCCTCTGATCATCTCCACCAAAAACTCACCTAGAGCACCGTTCCAAAATAGAGATGATGTCTCTCCTTGCCTACCAGCTCACATCTTCAGCTTCAACACCACAAGAGTGTTTGTTTTTATTTTCTTTCCCCATTCTTTATCCTTCCTTCCCAACCCTTCACTGTCCTTTGCCTTATTTCACTGAGGATTTGAGATGTCCACATTTTAGCTTCTGAACTACTTTGATTGCCTCTCCCTTTTACTTTAAACTCGACAGACATTTCTATGGTCAACAACAAACAGAAAGCATTCCAGTGGAACAGTATCAAAATCTCCCCAGAAGTGAAAAATCCTTTTCTGCCATACCTCTTATCTACTTCCAGGCCGTCCAACCACACAGACAAAACACAGGAAGTTGGACAGGAGCTGTGACCTGTTTGAAACCCAACCCTGTGATGTCAGATCAGCTGCACATGGGAAACTCTATTTGTGCACCACAGAGGGAAGATACCATGCTGGCTTTTATCAATAGGTCTTTAGATTCAAGCACCTCCCTTGATTGCAAAGAAGACAGGACGACAGCATAGGAGTGTGATGCAGATCACTGGTAGGAAATGTGTCAATATTTGGTAGAACCAGTCTAGAGGAAACAAAATTAAATCCTCAAAAATCAAGATTCATTTAATTTTTAATTTACCTGAAGTAATCTCTTAATGCAATCAGGATGGCTGTTCTTTGCTGCAAGATGTAAAGCACTGTGCCCTAGACAAATAGAAGCAAATTAAGAATTCAACCATGACAAAGCACAGATATAAACTTTTCCATGACAAAGGCAAAATTTTGAATTATCTGGTTTCTATCATGACACATGATGGGTAAGGATTTACAATGAAAGACTGCAGCCTCCTCTAGCCTCACTTTATAGACCATCTGAAAAATTAGAGGCCAAGATGGCAAAAGAATAAATTACCCATGTAACTAAGAAAAGAAGTAACTAAGATTTAGTACTCCATACAGAGCCACTCTTGACAGTAGAATCCCACTGTAAATAATGTGATCAGGGAAAGACAAGGCTTCCCCTAATAATACTGAGTTGACACTCTCAGGTGAGAGCAGGCATCCTCCTTCTATCCAAACAACTAATAAATCCTGAGACAAGATGAAGTATGAATTCTGAGTAATAGTCTGTATCAGGTACTTGTATTTTATTAGCATTGCATATAACCTGACTGCTTCTTCAGATATCACAGGCATATCATGAGGCAAATGATTTCCGTGTATGACAGAAATTCCCTCAAGCTGCAATCAATGGCCAAGAGAGAACCTCTGAGCCCAGCGTTTACAGATCATTACTGGAGAGACAGGATGCTGACAGCTCATTCGTGTGACTCTGCTTGCCAGAGAAAATGCTGGGCACCGATTCCACAGATATGTCAACTGAAATCTATTAAGAAGAGTTTGCCGGTTTCAAATTCAACTCCCATCATTCTCTAGTGGAACTGTAATTAAGGCATAGGACTTTTGAGGGCTGAAACAGCACACTTAATAGCTCTCAGATCTGTTTTGGCCTGTATCAGCTCTCCACTACGTCATAATCCTAAGGAAATGTCTTAGTGCAACTGCTGTACTGTTAATGGGGTTAATAGCTTGGATATGCATAAAAGCAACACTGAAGTTAGCAAAAGAGTTGGGGGAAGGGAATTTTTGTTACTTATTTAAAAAATAAAATAAAAATTGAGCCACTACTTTTCATCTGGAGTCCACTATAAATGCTGGCATTTACAGTATTGGGGGAAAAATTTAAAGGGCTTTTGAGTCTGTGTTCTGCGTGCAGAGAAGCAGGTATGTCTAAACTTGCAAGTGTTACAAATGCTACATGGTGTGTGGAGAAAAAAAGTGTTAGATTTGTAGTTGTACTCTGCACATCATGAGCTACATAGGCGACATGAGTGTATTAGGCTACACGCGTGGTTTCACAGAGGCATACCTGCACCATCTTGGGCTGTCACATCTGCACCATGTGTCACCATGATCCTGAGGCACTCTGCATGCCCTTTTGTGGCTGCCAGGTGAAAACTGGAAGAGAGTATTTACACGTCAGTTTTATTAAGACCTCCTTTCTCTTTCATTCACCAACCAAGTGCTGGCAAGTTCTCCCCTCCCTGTCCTTAGATCTATTGGCATCCCTCCACTGCCTCCCAAGAAGATAATAGCAGTGAAAGTGAGAGGGCACATCAAAAAGTTTATGTAGTCATCCTTTTACACAGGCTGCTTGCTGTCTCATTAACCCATGCCATATACCTTATGTGCATTTAGTCCCACCCAATTTCTGAACTAACATCCCTAGTGATGTAATATATCCCCATAGAATGCCTGGGCTTGGCGAAGCAGCAAAGAAAACATTCCCACTGACTTTGCTCTAGTCATTCTACCCAATCTTTATTTTCCCCTTTCTGTGGACAAAATTTAGTTCTTTTAAAAGGTGATTCAGCTCCTAAATTAAACGAAATCAAGTTGTGCTTCTGCACTGTCCTTTCCATAGCTTATCTATCTTCTATGTTGCAGGGGGGAACACCATAGCATTTTTGAGTATCCCCTGGAGAAGTCAGAGCTATGGGTATTTGTGAGATGGGTAGACATGTATTTTTTCAATTTTTGTTTTTGCGTTTCACCTCGAGCACCCTGCTTGTTTGAGCAGTGGGAAACAGCAGAGGTCACCCACCACACCATGGCAGGGCACACTTAACATCATCGGTTACCAAAGATATAATTATGGAACAAACAAAAGAAGTTACACTGAATTCAAGCCTTTTTAAAACTAAAGGTTAGTGTTTGACATTCTTGGCATGTGTAGAGTCACAGCAGTCATCCTATACACATGCTGCTGACTTAATTTTTCTGGGAAGCAAAAATGAAGGAAAAGTTTCTGAAAACAGGTAAGTTTATATCCTCTTGATGCCTACTGTGCCAACAACAGCAAGTCTCAAGATACGGGCACAGTACAGGCAGACACACTGCTTCTCTGTGGGTCCTACTAATATCAGCTTGATATACAGCACTGTTTTCCAGTAGGAGTAATGTAGGAAACAAATTCAAGACAAACCACTTTCAGTTAATATTAGATTGCATGTGAAAATTGCATCTTCATCAACATGCCTCAAACAGAAAAAGCCAGTAGTCCCAGGTTATTTTATAATGTCTTTTCAAGGAGATACGAATTTTCAACATCATGCACCCGTATTAAGGGGATTTTCTCCTGGAATCTAAAGGGAATGTCAGAAATCATGTAGCCACACCAACTACTGTAGTTAAGAGTTTACATTTTGAACAACCGCTTCCTTTAAATGTTAAAACTAACACTGAAAGTTCAGCTTGCTAACCAGGGAAACTGGGAATAACAGGCAGGAATGAAACAGATATTTCTGGCACATAGTATGTGAACTGCAACTCTGTGGTTCTCTAAGCCATAGACTTTTGTGCTGCCTTCCTGAAAACTCAGTGGAGAAAAAGACCTACAGACAAGATCTGGCAGAGGACAGAGAGAATTAATCAAAACAGGAAAACTCCTGGAACAGAGTCCTCTATCAAGTACAGCAACTACCTTGCTTCCTACAAGGAGTCCTTCCACACGGGCTGCTGCTGATTGCAAATGGCAGACAGGCAGAGCTTAAGCTTTGAACCATTCACTGCAAATATAAAAATACCCCGTGTGCTCATCCTCATGCTTACTGCTGCCATAAACAAACTGAAGAGTTAACACTTTCAAGAGCATAAAAATCACTGCTTCTGGCTCTTCTCTAGTCATTCAAAAAGAAAACTTCGTGCACTTGGTGACCAATGCAAAGTTGTGTAAACATTCTTCTTTAGAAGAAGAGGTTTCTCAGGCTCTGGGAAAATGGTTGGGGGAGGGATGCAAAAGGAGTCTGACAAATTCCAACACTTCTAATTTAGCCAGCACAACATACCCAGCAAATACCAAAGCATATTCAGATGCATTTCTGTAGACACAATACAAAGTCACTTCGATACTGAGAAGGCTGTGGAGCATGTGCATGGCTCACTTACGTTTGACAATATTCTTAAGAATAATAAATACCTGAATAGTAATAGTTTGGCTCAATCTGAGACGCTGAGGCTTTATAGGCAGGCTGTGTAGAATGGTGCCAAATGCAACACGAATATGCAAGTGCAAAAGAAGGTTTATTTTGGTAAAATCAGTCTGCAGAGAAAGCCTCAAAGAGAGAACAAGAACTTAACCCCTTTCAGACTAGCCATCTAGAGAGTCCTATAGAAAAAGAGAATAAGGTTTAACTCTTGGTAATGTATACAGTGACCTAACACAAACACCATGGGGCTGCTAGAGCTGTCTCCCAATCGCTTGCTGTGCATCCCTTCTCTATGCCCCTGTACTGCTACCATCTCTCAGATAACCCTGTAGTGGGATGTTTTGACTTAAACTAAAGGCGATTGGGAGTAGAATGGTGAATATGGCTAGTTAGCTCCTGGTTTAGTAAACCGAATAGGCTCACTCCAGACTGGGATAAACCTATTACAGTCGTATTTAAATCAGAGTGTTTACACAGCACTGGGCAACAACTTACCCTTGAGGAGTAACGCTAACTGGTTTTAAAGTTAATAGCACCCACTTAAAAACAAAACCAAAAGAAAAAAGTTTTCGTAGTAGATACAGAGGGCTCCTGTGTAGCAGGGGAGGTTCTTGACACAAAGGAGCCTGTAAGATATTCCATTCAGTACAGAATAATTCTTTACAAGCTACATAAACTTTTCTAAAATATGTGAGGCAAAAGCTGCAGGTTTCCAAATACTGGAATTTTCACCATCTGGAAGCCTTAAGCAGTGATGCCTTTTACTTGCATCTTTCACGAATAAACTTCCCTTGCATATGAAAGCAAACAACTTTTCCTCCCACTTCCTGGTTGTGCAATGACTTAGGCAAACAAAAACAAACATGTAAGGCTTGATTTGGAGCAAGGGCCACACTGAGAGTTAGATTCTCACTCAGGTTAAAAATCCAGTTACAACACAGTTCATTTTCTGTGCCCAGTATATAAGCCTGTTACTACTACTTACAGCCACATCTTGATACCCCAGGCTGAACTGATTTGAAATAGATTTCACTGCTGTAAAACATTTATGTTCTTCCTGAGGAGTGGGATGTTCTTTCATTATTGTCTCCAGACCTTTCAGGACAGCAGAGCAGCAGCTACCCTTCCCAGTGACTTTCTTATTGGATCCAGAAAAGAAGCAAGACTATTACCTCAAAGTTCTGTCACTACCTCAGACTTCCTGAACAGAAAATTTACTCAAAATTTTCAAGCACACTGAGAGATGCTTTTTACAAATGCTTGGTGACTGAATAGAGTGGACAGCTGCATATGACATATCTGAAATGGTTTTCAACAGCTCATTTATAACTGTCCTAAAAGAAGCCCACCTCTTGTTCAGGGCAATGGACCTTTTCCATGTTTTGGTTATGAAGTCAAGCTAGCAAGGGAATGGAAACTTCTTCAATCAGTGTCTGACAGAGCACGAGATCAGATAAAGCTGGTCTTTGCCCAGAGGCCAAGAATAAGTGTTTCCAGAAATTATTTAAATGTCAGGCAGCTTAACTCAAACAGAAAAGGGATGTAATTCTTACTACTTAGCTCACATAAAATATTTTGTTGTGGTTTGTGTGGCACCACTGGGGAGGTGGGCAGGGGGGTGTTTCTCCAGGGGTTGCTTCTGCAGAAAGGTAGAAGAGAATTAATCCACGTTTTGAGGTTAGGCTTGTAAAAGCAGAGCTAGTTGAGCTTGCTAAAGTGAAATTCACAGTAAGACAAGGGTCTGCCATACCCAGGGTCTCTGCTTAACCATTTGCACAACTATATCCTGCAAAACTGAGCACAATCCTCTTACTGAGTATTATTTTGACAGCTGGCTTAAAACAACTGGGTGGTCCATATATCTAGGGAAAATACCACAAAAGTAGAGTGGAATATGATAAAATAAGATAAAATAAGTATGAAGTCTTAAGACAGTAACCCTCTGACTAGGAAATTTTCAACTGTGAAAAGAAAAACATAAAAAAACACAAGCAGAAAAATTACACCCAGCCAAGGGGCTCCATCCCTGTTTGGCAAGGTCATGGTCCAAAGTTTTTCTTCAGGGCAGAATTAGCATTCTCTCTAACATGGATTTTCTCCAGGGCTTGAAAGCAGTCTGACACATTACTTACCAAAATCCAAGGCAAATAAAGAACATGGTTGAATTATGGATGCTAAGTGAATATTGCATTTGCTAATTTCTATTATGACAAACATGGAACAAAGTCAAACTTACGTGCAAACTTCTAGTACTAGTGTTCTCTCCCATTTCAATCTGAGTGCTCTGAAAATATTTTAAGTGCAAGAATGTTTGAAATACACTATGAACCCACATACACTCATTGTCAAGGTTTATTTTGAGTAAAAACATCCCTCCTCAAGTCAGACCATTCTTCTCCATCTTCTAGTGCAAGTCGACCTTCCCCATTAACTTTTTAAAGTCTGTCTTGTCAGCTATTGATCTATAGCTTCTCAATCAACCAATACCTTCAAACAAGCAAACAAGACTGATAAAGGTACTGAGCTTCTTGATGTCTTTGCAATGATGACTAAAAAAAAAAGTAGGAATTGAAGATTTAGAGGCAGCACCTAGCTTACAGAGTCTGTTATTTCTCAAAGCCTCAATTCCCACCTCAATAACAACAGCAAAAATACATTAGATGATATCTGGCTTTTGATTTTTTCCTCCACCGTGCTAGAGTGCCCAAGACCTGACCTGGAGGAGAAAGGGTGGTGAGCACCACTCAAGCAGCATATTCCCCACATGAAGGAAGTGCCTGCTGTCACTCAGGACAAAGTCCAATGTGGTCTCCTCTCACATGTAGCCAATAAGCAGTTAGGGAATACAGTTAACTTTTCTGTGAATGGTTTCAGATTTTTATCAACATAAAAACAATGATGATAGTAAGCCTTTTGAACAAAACATAATTTTCACACGTTCTGAATCTAATTCAAAGAAAAATTATTGCCTTGAGACTTAAGGACTGGAAAAGTCCCAGAATGTTTCTGAAACTGGAGGCATTTTCTGCCTTCCTCTGCTAACCCAGACTAGGCTCTCAGCAAAGAATTAATTGTCTGTTCCAGCAAGGATTTTGCTTCTGTGAGCAGCACCTGCCCAGTTCTGCTTCTTCCTTGCATCAGCAGACATAGGTAGGTATTTGTGCAGCAGGTGAGCTGATACAGGGAACACAACCAGCTGAACACCAAAACTATCTTCCATTGTTTCATCACACAGCCACAGGGTATGCACACTATCAGGAGCATGTAGAATTTCACCATAAACCTGAAAACTAAGATTAAAGTATGAATTGTTTCCCTGTGAAAGCCAAAGAATGTTGTTTTTCACTGGCTGCATTTGTATTGGGTTTGCACGGCAAGGTTTTAGTAGCAGGGCAGGGGTGGGAGAGTGTAGTCAGGGCTGGCTTCTGCAAGAAGCTGCTAGAAGCTTCTCCCATGTAGAACAAAGCCAATGCCAGCCAGTTCCAAGATGGACCCACGGCTTCTGGCCAAAGCCAAGCCCATCAGTGATGGCAATAGTGCCTCTGGCATAACATAGTTAAGGAGGAAGAAAATAAAACCCAGCAGCAGTTTTTGCATCCAGAGAGTGAGAAAATGTGAGAGGAACAACTCTGCAGACACCTAGGTCAGTGAAGAAGAAGGGGGAAGAGGTGATTCAGGCACTGGAGCAGACATTCCCCTGCAATCCATGGAAAAGACCATGATGAGCCAAGCTGTTCCCTTGCAGCACACGTACAGCCCATGGAGGACCCCATGCTGGAACAGGTGGAGGCCATGACCCTGTGGGATGCCCACCTTGGAACAAGACCCTGGCAGGATCTGTGACCCCATGGAGAGAGAAGCCCCCACCGGAGCAGGTTTGTTGTTAGGGCTTGTGTGACCTCATGGGGGATCCACATTGGAACAGTCTGGCCCTGAAAGTCTGCACCCCATGGCAGGGACCAATGCTGGAGCAGGGGAAGAGTGTTAAAGTCCTCCCCCTGAGGAGGAAGAAGCAGGAGAGACAATATGTGATGAACTGACTGCAACCCCCATTCCCCATCCCTGTGTCACTGTGGGGGAAGAGGCAGGGAAATAAGGAGGGAAATTAAGCCTGGGAAGGAGGGATGGGGGTAGTTGTTTTAAGAATGTTTTGTTTCTCATTACCCTGTTTTATTTGGCAATAAATTAGATTAATTTTTCTAACTTGAGTCTGTTTTGCGTGAGATGGTAATTGATAAGTGATCTCTCTCCATCCTTATCTCAGCCCAAGATTGGTTAGATTTTCTCTCCCCTGCCCAGCTGCAGAGGGGAGTGACACAGCTGCTTTGGTGGGCGCCTGGCCTCCAGGCAATAGAGTATTAAGAGATAGTCACTTATTTGAGAAGATACATGTTTTAGGAACAACCAGTCATCTGATTAGGGAGGAACCATCCAGACGTTTGGCAAATCAGACTCTTTTAAAGGAAAATCAAATATCTACAGGTACCAATACTTCTTAGTACTTTAGGTGTGGGTTTTTTTGTGGGTCTTTTTTTGTTTGGACGGGTGTTGGTCTGTTTTTTCAGGGGTTTTGTTTTGTTTTTAAATAAAAGCCATCACTTTGCACTGGACCCCCTTAATCTCCTCCTAAGAGTAAATGTAATAAACGTGGCTTTTTGTTAAATGCTGGCAGTCTGTGTCACGATCCTGTCACACACATGCAGTGGCAAGACTGCAAATGCTAGCTCAGGATAAACAGTTACAGGAAATACATTCTGTTCAAGTCTGAGTTGGCACCATTACAAACTGAGAAAGTTAATTATTCTGAGTTTTAAGATACTTAATCAAGGAGTTGCCGCTAACATTATCTGACTGCAGGCAGGTTAAGATTTTAAGGATCTGACATAGGCATGTATAGATTTACTAGGAGCTGTGGGAGATTTTTTTCCCCCTCTCTTCCCCCTACCACCAGCCACTGCAAAAGTGATGCACACAGCCGATGTTCTCTTATCTTCTACTTAAACATGAGATGGCATCTGCCCTCCCCCAATACACACAAAACCCTCTGGCCAAAACCCTACATGCCAGTTCAGCGTTAGCATACACTCTGGGACAACTTTCAAAACAGCCAAACAAACAGTGTAGTTTTCATATACAGTTCACAGCGTTGCCTCATAGCGTAAGAAGCCTTGTTTCAATCATACACACCTCGAGGTACAGGACATTCATAAAAGGCAAGCCTGCGGAACGGCTGCTTTCTTAACAGGAAAGAAGCAATTGTACCATGCAACACAGCAGCTGGCAAGCTATAGCCTCCTGATTTGAGCCTGATTTGAGCCTTCAAACTCAGCAAAAATATCCACCCAGCTGCTCTTCAGAGAGATTTCTGGGATCCCCAGAAGCTTTGAATTTTTTATTCTCAGGTTGTGTTCCAGCAGTTCCATTTTCATACACAGTTTTCTTTGGCAAACTCCATTACCACATTACCACAAACTCCCACTTCCAAGTCTGAAACACAGAGACTTTTCTCCCACGTACCGTTAATTGTAAACAAAAGTGCTCACAATGTAGATTTATCATATGAAGTTTCCCTCAGAGTGTCCATTTTTAATGTCCCTCAATAACTGACGTCAGCAAATTGCAACAGAGATCCTGCCGAGGGCAAGCTGCAGGGCACTCCTAGGTGTTGACAGAAAATCTGAAGTTTTGAAATACTGCTTTTATTTTTGGCATTGTAAGGTAGGAAAACAGACAAAGTACAACACACATGAAGTCTCAAAAAGCTTGAAGAGGCTAGAAATGAGAGCAGTGTCACCTGTGCTTCTAAAGCCGAGTTCAGAGGGTTGGAGGAGAGCAGAAGAGCAAGGACAGTTCCTTCTGACAGCTTCTTTAAAAACAGATCCCGCATCTGAAGCCTGAAGGGGTGCACGGTTAGCTTCTCAATATACATGCCTTCTTGGAAAACATCTTTTTGGCAGAAGGTGAAATGAAATGCCTGAGGATGCCATGGACGTGCCCAAATCAATATAACTTGCTCCCTAAGTTAGGTGTAATCAATTAGCCACCTAGCTTGTAAGGCCACAACAGAGTTCAAAGTTAAAAATTATGCCCAGAAATGAGAACAATGACTAGCATCTTCATTTAAAGTCATCCTCCAACACAAGCCTCCTGGTATGGCTGCCTTACGGGCCAGCAAATGCAAATAACCACCTCAGACATGAAAAGTCATGAAATTAGAACAAGGAAATTCTGAACCATACTAGCATGACAATAGGCCAAGAAAAGCCTGGAAAGGTTTAGAACAACTGAGTAAAAGTTAATGTAAAGAAAATATTTTATTGAAAAATCCAACAAGGCTTCCAAACTGCATCTAGTCCTCTAAGCTCTGAAGAGCTTGGATACTGCTACATGACACGACATATGTTGACAAAGGATGGCTCAGTTATGTCATGTATTTGAAGTTTCTGTGTCTTTTAGGCTTATAATACTCCAGACCTCTTCAGATTTGAAGCAACAGAGGTATTGGGGGTGGTGTTTAAACAAACTCTATAGTGAATTTCTCTCACTTCATAGGGAATTACAGACCAAGTGCAATAATACATACCTACAGTAATTAATCTACTAGTAAGACACTCTTCAGAGACCATGGGTTCAGATGACCACTTAACATTCGTTTTTATAAACTCTTTAAATAAAAATATATTACAGTAATTATTTTGCATTTCAGAATAGCTAGGCTACTAAAGTTTTTAAGGTTCCACATTTTTTAAGAGAAGCAGGGACTGGAACACAGACACATGCAGGATAAAGGCAGATTCAGCGCTTTCCTGCATTTTCCATTTAGAACTTCCCTAACACTGAATGCACCTGTAAAGCAGGTAGCAGAAAATGCAGTGATGTATAAGCCTGATAAACAAGCAGTCACCACCACAGTCTATTGCCCAAGACCTCACTTTGAAACAAAACCCCAAAAAACCCCACCCAACACAAAACATAACAAAAAAAAAAGTCCCACATTTGCACATAGCACTGTTTTGGCACTCTGTTCCCTTTCCCTTCCTAGATCAGAGTACATTTTTAAGCCAGCAGCAGCCAGTTGGGCTAATTAAATGCTACACATACAGCTCATTTGGTTACCTAACTCTTTGAAAAACATGTAATGCAACTGCAGCCCATTATGTAGATATAAATCTGAAAAACAACTGCAGCCTTAGCCCTGTCCCCTCCAGCCTTTGTGAATCTGCTTCTTTCCCGACCCAACCCACTTGCCTCGTGCTCCCCTGCCAGCTCAGGTGAGACAAATGCAAGGAGCAGCCATTGTGTTCCTCACATGGAAGTGGGACACCAGGTTCTATCTCCACGTGAGCCAAGCTGCAGCTATTTCAAGCCAGATACACAAAAACTTCCAACCATTTAGGCTATGCTCTGATCCAAGCAACTGGCAAACTTCTTGAAATCCAGCTGGGCATTTGGTAACTCTGTGAATGGAGTTGCTTTATAGGCAATTCCAATGGCTGGTTGATGCTGCATTACAGGTTTGGCTGTTCCTAGTTGTGACCAGGAGGCTCACTGTCTATCCAGTCATGTTTACAGAGACCCTTCAGAAGACAACTTATTTAGCTGGAGATTCTGGGCTGCTCCCCATAAGAAGGACATCGAGGTCCCTGAGTGAGTCCAGAGAAGGGCAGCCAGGCTGGGGAAGGGGCTGGAGGGCAAATCCTGTGAGGAGTGGCTGAGGGAGCTGGGGGTGTTCAGCCTGGAGAAGAGGAGGCTGAGGAGAGACCTTATCACTGCCTACACTGACCTGCCAGGAGGGTGCAGAGAGATGGGCGCTGGTCTCTTCACCCAGGTGACAGGAGAGAGGACAAGGGAAGATGGCACAAAGCTGCCCCAGGGCAGAGTCAGATCAGATGTTAGGAAAAAAATTTTCACTGAAAGAGTCACCAGGGCCTGGGACAGGCTGCCCAGGGAGGGGGTTGAGTCACCAACCCTGGATGTGTTTATAAAAGACAGGTAGATGAGGTACTTAGGGATATGGTTTAGTTTAGGATGGGAATGGTTGGACTGGATGATCTTCAAGGTCTTTTCCAACCCTGTGATTCTGTGATGACAGTCCTACTAATAAATAAGGAAATGTAGTGGTTTATTAAGAATAGCTATCCTATCAGCCTGTGCGAAAAAGCAAGTATAGAACAGAAGACAAGCAGGCTCCTAGAACAAATACAGACTGTTTCGCCTTTGAACTGGAGCTATCATCTATCTGCAGGAAGACCTATGCATGCAAGATGAAAAACCCATGGGATGCTTCTCAATGCTCAAAGAACTTTATATGAAATAGGGAGTTTGTTATTTAAGTAAGTGGAAATTGTTTGTTTTACAATACAGGAAATCACCAAAGAGAGAAAGTGAAAAGCTTGTTTTGCAAAAGTTTAGGATCTTTATAACTGAAATCAAACTAAAGAGCCTTAATTTCTGTCTCTTCAGAAGATGGCCTCTTCATTTTTTTAATAACATGAGTATATAGAAAGTGCTTCAAAATGCATGTAACAGAACTTGAATGCTGTTGATTTTAAGTCCTGTCAAAAATACAGCTAAGAACTAGAAACTGGATCACTGGGGGTCCCCAAGTCTAAGGAGGAGTGGTACTCAAAACCATCAGAAATACTCTACACAGAATTTTAGTCAAGAGGCAGAACAATCCATTGACATTAATTCAACCCCATGGACCTCAAAACTGAAAAACTGTAAATACAGTACAATTTGTAGGAAACATGGATTTTTTTTGTTCATTATAAAATCAAAGTTGAGTATTACTCCTCCATTATAGAGATGTAAGAATTGCCTCTCACTATACCTTAACAATTGGCTCATACTGAATGCAATAGTAAGTTAATTAGCCCAATTTACTATCCTGGCAGAGAATGGCTTCACCCAACCATGCCCAGCTGTTTCATTAACATTTCTAAGAGTCTGAAGTAGAAAGTAATTCTTCAGAAATCTTAGTATCAATGTCTTAATTGAATTATATTTATAACAATATATGCTGAAGGGGAGATGGTGAACACAAAGGAGTAATTTGGATCTGAACATGAAAAGAATTTCAGGAAAGTTTTAGAGACAGAAAGCTTTTACACCTAACTCTCCCCCAGAAATACACTTTACAAGAAACTTTGTAATGAGAACCAGATTTTGGCCACCTAAGTAGAGGTAAGACACAGGTGGGGATTATTGTGGTCTTCATTATTTTGTCCCTGCTCTGAAACCTAGACATTGGTGTGACCATCTGGACCACCATAAATTAAATATCATGTTAACAGTAAGTAAAAATATATTTTCTGTCAGGGACCACATCAGGTCACTGGAACACCAGTGAACTCCATTCCCAGAGAGGTAATGATCCTTAAGCACTAAACCTTTCTTGCATCCCCCACGCTTGTACAATTTTCAACAGACAGTATGCTAGTATGTTTTTCTAATCAAAATTGCCTGAACATTTAAGAGATTATAACAAGCCAAAATAAATGTCTTGTAGAGTATGGTGTTAAACTGGGAACCCCCAACATGTGCACAAGAAAATAATGCAGAAACTGAGTATATTACACAGTTTATAGCAATTTGGGATCAAGAAAGGGAGGATGACACAAGTCTTCCATTTCATGGGCAGTGGGTACACAGGATTTCTCTAAATTTGAAGATCAGCTGTCTAAACCATCTTCTATGTTTTTCTTAACTAGAACAGTATAATGACTGCAGTCAGTCTGTATTGTTCCAACAGCTTCCTGTAAGATAAATACTATGTACAAGGGAAGCGCCTCTCTCAAAAAGTAATTAAAAGCTGATTTACTTTTTGGACAGTGATGCTACTTGTCCCAACTCCTTATAAACAGTAAGATCCAAAAGAAAATTATACTATGTACCTGATAAATAAAACAATTTGGGGTTGGAATATGAGCCAAAAATTTTTATTTCAGCCTCCAAGGCACGGACATTGTTTCACATGAAAACATATAATTTCTATTACAAAGCTACTGTCAATAGCAAGAAAGAGAGTCATTAAGAAAGTGCATTTGTAAACTTTTCTAAAGCTTTTTTGTACCATTGTCAGATTCACTTTATTAAACACATTAGAATCAATTGCAGTTAAAAAAATGAATTGTTTCATTTAATAGTCATAAGCATTTAATTCTAGTTCAGCACCTTGCAGAAACACGCAAACACAGCAGTGACGGATTGGTATGCAGACAAATTAACTTTAGGACAAGGAAGTTTTGTTAGTTTAAGGGGGATTTAAATTATCAAATTCCAAACTGGAAAGCACTGCATTGTTATTTAGGGAAGCTGGACAAAAAAGAAAAAGACCAACCAAAAGCCACCACCACCACACAAAAATATCTGGCAGAATAAGACTACAATGGCAGAATCAGATTTCTAGATAGGTTCTATTACAAGCGTGCTTGGCAACAGGCTGTGCAGTGTAAGTGGGAGCAACAATGGGGCCGTGTCAACTTATGCCGAAAGTGGATTTGCTCCATGGCATTAAAATTGATTTATTGTTTATAGAAATTACTCAGTCAGAGGAAAGGTGGTAATATGGAAAGTCATGTAATAATTTCACTTTGACAATATTTTTTATGAATTTTTTTAAGAGAGTAAAATATCCTGATGAAAATCTGTAAGTACTACCTGTAAGACATTTACCATACCTAGACCTCACTAATTTAAGCACCTCTATTTTATCACATGTGGGCAAACCACAAAGAAAGGGACCTACAGGATAGAGAGAAGAGAGGATGCAGCTGAAATTTAAGCAGTTACATGTAAAAGTGTGCCAGAGCTGGAGTGCACTGTAGGAGGACTCAGTAGAATGATGCATACAGTACTCAACAGGACACACAGAGAAAATCCTGGGTCTGATCTCTGTTCCTCTCAGTTCAAGAGTTTTATATTAAGAAGCCATCTGATTACAAAACAAAAACTCTTTTAAGCAATTAGAATCCTCTCCACATCCTGTTTTAAATAATGTACTATACTACTGTGCCTCAAACGAACATCTGGGCAGTATCGCAAGTTTTGTCTGAAGGGTTAACAACAAGAAGAATGAAAAAGAAATGACCTTAAAAGGTCATTTATGACCTTAAAATGTCACACCTTAAGGGAACAGACAATCACAGGCCTAACAAACCTGTACTGCAACATGTAATTGTTTCTCCTTTTTTTGCTTTCAAGCACATTCCGAAGTCTGTAATCACATTATGCAAGTTGTTACATAATTAACTGAATCCATCATGTTCTTCTAGTTAGTCACCTTCAGACTAATTATGTAAACAAATGCATCAATATATATTCACAGGGATCAATAGGCCACTCATCTAAAGACCTCCCTTTCCACAACAAACCGCAGACCACTTTCTGAAATAACAAGCGAGATCTGAGCATGCTGGTGGCCAGTTGTCCCAAAAAGACCTCTCCAGACTGTTCTTTTGCAGCACGAAAGCCTCCTGTGTTCCAGATGAGGTAGCTGACCAACTAGTACCATGCTTACATGCTACACAGACAAACCTCAGTGCTGGGCTGCAGCAGGTTCTGTGCCTCTCATGCCAAGCTTCTTATGGCAAAATAGCTACCTCAGTCACCCAAAACCACTGCATGGGAACAAAGCACTGGCAGCACAAGCCTACCTGCCCAGAAATGATGGCTGCACTTCATTTTGCACACACTAAACAAGAAAGTCTGAAAGGGGAAAAACACAAACAAGATGCTGCCCATTATCAATAAAATAAGCCATACTGGAGAGAATTGCTGGGGGTCACGAGTAAATGACAATTAAATGAGTGTATGGAACAAAGAGCAGCAGAGTTCTTCACAGCATTAATTCATATTGGGTCCAACCAATTAAAAGAAGTACTTGTATCTGCAATATTAGTAACAGCATCTTTAATATAAATATATTGGCATCGATTTGCTTGTAGTTGCAAAAAAAACACAAAAAAGGGGAATTTTGTAGTGTATCCCTGTAAAGCTGAAAGTCATGGGACCACATCCCTACAGTTACAACATTACAATTTCTTAGAGTTAAGAGGCTTGTGCATACTCACTGCTTATCTCAGTCTTCGTTAGCTCGCTAGAAAAATTAATAGTATCAGATTACGTATTAAACTTGTAGACTACGTGTTACACTTAAGCACAGCTTAAGAATTTATCTCTGAAGTTATGTTGACTGTAAAATCATGGGACACAATATAGCTGTAATTCAGAAGATTCAATGGAAGTCATGCTTTGACTGTGTTCAAAAGAAAAAGCACGTGTATGCAACTTTTTAAATTAAAAACATAATAAAGTGTGGACAAAGCCCACTTGAAATAATTAGAGGATTTGGAGTGCTGTAGTAAGAAGGTGCAGGTCATTATGAGTCATGGCTATCATTCAGTTTTCTCAGATGCAAAACAGAAATAGAGCAGATGTAGGAAACTGAAACAGACCAAGCAAAAAGCACATCATGACACAGTAAGTGTAGCCCAGAGGTAATTCATTAGAACTTATTATTTGGCATAAACTGACTTGTGCTGCCTCTCCCAAGACCAGAAATTGTTTTCTTTTCCCCTGTCGCAGTTGTGCGTAGTTGGGCGCTGAGAGAGAGAGGGCCAGGGGATGCAGAAAATGGTTGCTGGGATCTTCTGGAAGCCTGCTGATAGCGCCTCTGAGAATCACATATAGGAGACAAAGACTCGGAAGTAGCTGCATTTTGCTACCAGAGAACAGAGTGCCAACAAGACCCCAAGGTTGGCCCGTTAAGGGCACTGTGATATATATTTGTATATAAATGTAAGCAGTTGGCAGATAGAAAAGGCCAGGAAGGCTGGGGGAGGAGGCGCCCCAGGTGCCGGAGAGAGAAATGCCCCTGCAGCCCGTGGAGTGGCCGGAGGAAAGGACCTATGGAGGAGGCAGAGACCCGACCTGCCCGGTGGAGAGGCTCCAGGCTGGATGGAGCCGGTGGAGACATAGAGAAGATGCCGTGACTTACGTTGGGATGAGCCCCTGCCAGCACAAGCGACCTACAGAGATGAGCCAAACAGGTTTGCTGGGGGACTGAGAGACACTGATCTATTGCTGCCAGCCATAGCATAGATGAAGCCCGGTGGGAAGAGACTTGCCTTGGAGAAAGTTCATGGAGGACTGGCTCTTAGGGGTGAGATCCTATGGTGCAGCAGGGAGACGGTGTGTGGAATGAATGCTCTCACCCTGGCCAAGAAGGAAACCAACTGGCAAGGGACTGACCGAAACCCCCATCTCCTAGTCCCAGCCCCCCACTCTGTGCTGTGAGCAGGGGGGAAGAAGGGAGCAAATTTCTGACTAAAGTCTGCTAAGGAGGGAGTGGTGGGGGGTAAGTGTTTGCCTGGTTGCATTTGTTTTAAGATTGTTGGTTGCACTCCTGACCCTGGTTCCTTTTCACTGTTTCTCTTAAGCATAGTGTAATAAATTAGATAACTTTCCCTTCTGCACTCTGTGTTGAGTCTGTTTTGCCCGCGTCATTAACGAGTTTGACTCTTGAGCTGCTTAATATATTTTTCTCCTTGTCCAACTAAGAAGGGGGGTAATAGACTGATTTTGGTGGGCGTCTGGCCTTTAGCCAGGGCTCAACCCCCAAACCCCTCATCTATCCAGAATTTTAAGAAAGCTTTGTTTCTATCATGAGATATCTCTTTCTCCTTTATCCATAATCATCATAAGAGAAGTTTTAAGGATAGCAATCTCTTCACTGTAATTTTCTTACTGGAATCTTTTGTTTTCCGCAATTCAGAATGTTCACAGGAGAACAAGAGGAAGAATAAAAGAAAACGTTATACAAATAATATATTGAGGCTACAAAAGAAATCTCATTCACACAAAACTTTCATGGCCAAACTTCAACCGAAACAGGGAACAGTTGCATGAATGATTAGCATCTTCAAGAAAAAAACTCACTCATCATAGTTTCAGTTCAAACTAGCCTATTAGAAAGAAACATTTATCTTCGTTTCTATGTCATTAAACTAATGTCCATGGGAAAAAATAGCCCCAAAGATTAATGCCTTTTGGAGTGTGCTCTTTTGCAGTGTGCCATGAAATTCCTGAGTCCCAAAATACCCTATCCTAAAATGGCCCAAATCTACCCAGCAATCCAGCTTCTAGTTACCTCAGTGTGTTTGTGGTTCTGAAATGGAAGTCTAAATGTGGAATTACAAACGTAGGCTACCAGAATGCACTTTCCCATATGTGACATTCTTCAGAAGAAAATTTCATTTTCAGGATCATCTCTGGTTCTTGATTCCTCTAAGTGGCACACACATCTAAGGCTAGTTTATCCCTCTATCCTTTGTGCTTAAATAACAAGGTTAAGTTGGACTTACGCAGTTTTGCCCTCACTATCTTGTTTGGTGGCACTGGCTCCCTTTTACCCAGCAATGAAGCCACCTTCTCAGGATCACCATTCTCCACAGCCTGCAGCAGCCGATCATCGTTCTTATTCCACTCATTGGTCTGCAATGAAAGAAAAAGGGAGAAATATTATTACTACCAGCACCTGTCTAGAGTCTCTGAATGATCCTGCACACATTTATCACCACTGAAAGCTGAAACAAAAGCCCAGCTCAAAAAAAGAGGGGACAAGGCCACATAAGTAATTTGCAACCTGCGTGGCACTGGTTCCCAAGCACTCCGTGGCTCAAGCCAGCACCGAAGCAATAGCTGGACACGATCTCTAACACAGAAATTCTGTAGAAGAGTAGTGCAGGACAAAATCCTTTTGTTCTTACTCCATTTAAAGATTTCTCCTTTATTTGTCTAGTCCTTGTTTCTAGAGTTGCACTGGCCCCAGAGGATCTTTATCACATACTTCATATGGATAAGCAATGAGTGTCTCAACTGATTCACACTCTACCCCCCACAACAAAACTTACCCCTGTTTAAGGATTTTCCCACCTCACATTTTGTACAGATTATCTCTTTAAGAGACTGAGCTTTGCAGACTGTAACTCAGCTTTGCTGAGCTTTTATCCCCCACACTTGCCTTTAAAACAAACAAATCAACCACTCAGTTGCCACATACCTAGTACTGTGGAAGAAAAGACAACCACCCTACATTTAAATTTTAACTTAATCCACCAAATCTTTTTAGTCATTCTCAGGAGTAAAGGAACTCCTCAGCTTAGTGGCAGAGCTCTGGAAGGAGGTGAGGAGGCTGAAGAGTACCAGGTAGTTCAAGAGAGAGATAAACTACTGGAACCACACACCTTCACTGGGACAGGCCCAACAGAAGGACACGATACACCTGGTTGAACACAATGCTTAAGGGACAGGGGGCAATCGTGAGAAGTTCCTGCCTGGTACAGCAGGCACATCTCCTCTGTGGCTACCTCACTTTCCAGGTGCCCTTGCACAATAGTTACATGTACAATCAAGTGGAACCAAACTATACCAAAGGCGGTGGTTCACCTAGCTTGTAGGTGTCAGTGAGATTAAAATGAGATTAAAATTGGCCTATGGTCTGTGTGAAAATTACTTCCATTAGAAAAAAAAAAAAGGGGGAGGGCAGTGGTTAAAGATGTGAAGAGAAAGCTTCCTACCCTGGTGTGTCACTCAGGTATCTGTTACCAGTTTTTCAGACATGCAGCGATGTAGTTGCAACAAGAAGTCCAAGGGGAATCAAGAAACACTCTGGGGCTTTGCGATGACTGATTAAGAGATCAGGAACACAAGCAGAGTTCTCTGCTATCCTTTCAGTTGCAGAGAATGATGAAGGAAGAAAGAAGAAGAGCCAGCACTTCCCAAGCCTGGTGTTACCAGCAGAATACTGGGGGGTTTCTATCATGGCTCAGTCTGCATGACATCAGGCCTGCTGGCAACAGATGGGGTACACCTCTCAAAGAGGGAAAAGGATCTTTGCACAGGAGTTAGCAGGGCTCACTGAAGGAGTTTTAAACTAGATTTGAAGGGGACAAATATCAGTACAACAATGTTTGAAGGACAGTGTGCTAGTGAGGTACTTCCATCTCCTGTCTCAGTGGAGGTAGGGGATGGAGATCCATACAGCAGCAAATACAGAACGGTTACTGACATATTAGAAACTATGGAAACATCTGAAAATAGTAACATAGCAATTAAAGCTTCTCCCCTCAAAAAGGTGGCAGGATCAGTAGCCCAACTGAAATGCATCTACACCACTGCACACAGCATGGGCAACACACAGGAGGAGCTGGAAGCCTACATGCAGTGGGAAAACTGTCTGATTAGAAGCAGCTGACAGAACTGAGGTTGTTTAGCCTGGAGAAAAGAGACTACCTGCAAGGGCACTACTTTTCCCCTGTTGCTTGTTACTGGTTATCACCTGGGTGCTGGTCTTCTCCCAAGTAACAAGCGAGAGGAGAAAAGGAAAGGACCTCAAGTTATGCCAGGGGAGGTCTATATTGAATAGCAGGAAAAAAGTCTTAACCAGAAGGGTTGTCAAAGCACTGGAGCAGGCTGCCCAGGGAAGTGGTAGGGTCACCATCCCCAGAGGTATTTAAAATACATGTAATGGTACTTAGGGCAGTACTGGGTTAAAAGTTGAACTTGATGATCTTAAAGGTCTGTTCCAACCTAAATAATTCTATTGATTCTATCACCTGAATAAGTAAAAAGACAGTACTTACTAACATGCTGATTGCTCCACCCTCTCTGAACTTTCAAGATATAGACTACTTCCTCTACCAGACCTCCCAGCTGGATCTAGGAAGACCAGGACTACAGAAAACAGAGAACAGTTAACCTTCTTTATTCCATGTGTTCACAATAAAATAAGCTCTGGAAAATGAGTGAAAGTTGCATCCACTCCTAGTCTGAACTGGCAACAGGGCTCAATCTTCAGGAGGAGCAGTCTGGTCCAGTGCAAAGCTGCATTTAGGTTAGTGTTAGCACCTCACTGTGCTCAGGAGACTTATCTTCAACTGCTGTTGAATTCAGTCATTAGTACTCAGCTTCTACAAAACTTTTACAATGACTGAATTCATCACATTGATACCTCCTTGAGAAACACTCAAGGTAAAAACTCACTTTGTCCTGATGCTTAACATGGACTTTTTGCCCTTAGCTGAACAAAAAAACTTGACATTTTTCTGTCAGGACTTGTGAGGAGAAGTGTACAAGGCACATACAAACTCCACAGTCCATGTACGCCCTGAGGAGAAAAGTGTTTCAGGTTACAAACTGTTTAAAACACAAATTTAAAAAAAAAAAATAGGGAGTGTGCAGTCTGAGTAGGAGAGAGGACACGAGCTAAAAGATCACTACAACCAAGAGCATGAAAGGCAGCTCTGTCCAAGAAAGCAGCATACAGAAGACAAAGAACAATTTCAGTCTGTTATGGCAGTGGTATGACTGGTGGGTAAACACACATCAAGTAGCTTATATTCATTATTCTTATAGCACTGGAATAAACCTCAGTAGACTCCAAAGCATTAATTACATCAGAAAAAAAAAAAAAAAAAGGTTCCCCTGGCAATATTTAGACTCCATGACAATGAGTCGCTAGCTAAGCAGCAGGCTCCACCTAAAATCAAACTCATTGCATATTCTTCATATGGGTAATTTCATGCTCTAAAGGGAGCCTAGCATTAAAAGCAGATGTTAAAAATGTCTCACTGGTAAATAAAAACCTTTAAAGTAAACGCTGTTTGTTTGACAGCACATTATGGCTTTTGTTCTGGCATTTGTCCTGTGTGTTTTTTATTATTCATTCGTGTAAGATATTTAAATGTAAGATATATTTGATGACTCACCCATACCCACAAATCTCCAAGATGACTATAAAGTACTGGTAGCACCTAACTTCTGCTTTTTTGGTGGGTTGGTTTTTTTCTGGTTTGGATTTTTTTTTTTAATCTTGGAAAATAAAGGAGGAGATGGCAGGTAACACGATCATCTACACCACCACCACATACATATATAGCCGAAGGCTAACCCATACTTTGAAAAAGAACACTTAATTTAAGATTTTTTTTCATGACCTGAAATTACCAGTTTCTCTCTGAAGCATAAAACAGAATATGCTACAGGAAAATGTTAAGATTAAGGCTGGCTGAAAATCCTTGGCAAAATGGCTTTCAGAAGAACATTCAGCTTATTAGTACTAAAATGGCCACGTCTTCAAGCAGCAATTTCATTAATATTCTGTCAATATTCAGCTATCAAATTGAAACACTATTGACACATAATCCAATATTCACAACACAGTCATAGCATAAGCAAGCAAGCACACCACTAACAAGCCCCACAGAAAGAACTGAGATCAAGAGTCAGGTTCCCCTTTGAGAAGCTGCTGTGATAACTGTATCCCTGTCTATAATTACACTGCTATCATCATCATCTCAGACCCAAGGGAAATACACACAGCTGGGTCCCAAAATACTGTTCAGTATTTATCTCATGTGGAAGCTACACCTAGAAGATACACAGATACTGAATGGGGAAGCCTAAAGTGTTCTGAAAGTAATTCTGATGCTTCATGTTTACAAGAACAGAGACTTTAATTGATCTCTATAGCTTTCAGCCATACCTTTATACCTTTCTGGTAACAAAAAAAATTACACACACCCACACAAACAAAATTAAACAGAGATTTAACAATGCCTCATTAAAAAATGCTTCCTACCTACCTGTACAGCTGAACAGATTCCTTCATTTAAAAAATAAACAGAACCAAACTTGGACAAACCGTTGAATAACGTGGTCTCTCACAGGGACCCTGAAAAGCCTCAGTTCTATCAGATTCATCTTAATGTCAGGGAAAGGCTATCAGTGTACATCTCCTTGCTTTTCACACAAAATTGGCAATTCTTTTTCCTGCTTAAAGTGGTAGCAGTTGAAGGCTAGAATAATAAGATTTGTATTTAACAGACATTTTAGACCCCTCTTTTCAGTTCCATATCTAATTAAGTGTCTCCTTTTCTAAGCACTGTGACTCAGAGTTGTTAAAGGAATAAATAATTTTAGAGACTGCCACATACCCAATCTGCTTACATTAGTTCCTCTAATTGCATGTTTTCAAATTTCCTCACTGATGTTACACCTTTAACACTACTGCACCAGCAGTTTTGTTTTGCTCCTGGAAACAAAAGGACAGACGCAGTTTCCCTGCATCGATGTGCAGCAGTTATGCTTATTTATAAACCACAATGTCCATGTTCTACACAAGATGCTTCAAAATCATCATGCTGTATTGCCCATATAAAAGTTACACAACTTTTCATTAAAGGAACAAAGATTCCATTCTCAGGTGTATATATATATGTGTCATTTTTGTAGATTAAATGTCTATTTGGTACTTAAGCTATCTCAAAACTACAGACATTTACCTATAACATTTAGCTATAAAATAATCTGTTTACAGACATAATTTTATTTTCCAAACCAAGTTAGGGATAAATCTGTCCACACAGAAGAAAGAACTATCCAAGCTCAAGTGTTCCTCTGATAGGACTGAACGGTTTCTTTCTTCACTGCTGTGTTCAGCATTGTACAGTGCATTCCAGAAGTTAAAGGCACAGCTAATAAAATAATTGGCATGTAATAGACTCTTAAAAAATATCCATTACAATAGGGAATTGCAGCACTACTACTGGTCCTCTTCAGGAAAAGCAAACAAAAAAAAATCTGGAAGAGAACACAACACCCCAAAACCACTGTACACCCAGGACATTGCAAGCAAGTAGGAGGCATTTATGTCAGCAGGTCTCTCAGTGCCTCACCAGTAAAAACTTTCACAGCCACTAACTGAAGGTTAATACAGAGTTGCAGCAGGGTCTTCAGAAAACATCATACCCTAGCAGATAAGCCAGTATTTTTTGTCAGCAATAAAGCTGAAGCTTTTAGCTTTTTGCTGTGTTGCAAACATTCATCTCCGTCCTAGGCAAAGGGACAGAGTGTACCATTATCAAGCTGGATGATGATACAAAACTGGGAGGGGCTGACCCACCAGAAGGTTGTTCTGTCATTCAGTGAGACTTGGACAGGCTGGAGAACAGGGCAAACATGAACCTAATGAAGTTGTACAAAGGCAAGTGTTGGGTCCAGCACCTAAAGACAAATAACCCCAGGCACTAGTACAGGTTAGGGATTGACTTGCTGGGAAGCAGCTCTGCAGAGAAGGACCCAGGAGTCCTGGTGGACAATGAGCTCCCCATGACCAGCAGCATCCTTCATGGCCAAGGCAGCCAATGGTACCTGGGGGGCATTAGGAAGAGCTTGGCCAGCAGGTCAAGGGAGGTTGCCCTCCCTCTCTGCTCTCCCCTGGTGAGGCCACAACTGGAGTGCTGTGTCCAGCTGTGGGCTCCCCAGTTCAGGACAGACCAGGAACTACTGAAGAGATTGTGGAGACCAGCAATGAGAGTCCAGAGGAGGGCTACAGAGATGAGGGGACTGGACCATTTCACACATAAGGAAAGGCTGAGAGAGCTGGCTCTATTCATGCTGGAAAAGGGAAGACTGAGAGGGGATCTTACAAATACCTTTATGGGTGGATGTCTAGAGGACGGGACCAGACTCTTCTCATCAGTGCCCAAGACAAGGAGCAGCAGGCACAAAACGGAACACAGGGAGTTCCAGCTGAATACAGGGAAAAACTTCTCTGAGGGTGACGATGCTTTGGGTCAGGCTGTCCAGAGAGGCTGTGGAGTCTCCTTCTTTGGAGAGATTCAAAACTTGCCTGGATACAACCCTGAGCAACCCCCGCTAGCTGATCCTACATTAGCAAGGCTTTGAACTAGATCATCTCCAGAGATCCCTTTCAACTCCTCCCATAGTGGGATTCTGTGAAATATGCAAATTAGCTAGCCGCATACTACAGCACGACACATGGCACTACACATGTAGCATGCAAATAAAAAACCTAGGCAGCTCAGTATAAAGGAAAACACACATGCAATGAATTCAAATAATTTGATTCTGGAAAAGACTGCACATTGTGGGCTTTCTTTATCTCCACACTCACCCCCTTCTGTAGGCCACATGCCAAACAGTTATCAACAGCCTTCCAACAATTAACATTCTGCAACAACAATGGTTTGTGAGCACATGCAAAATTTTGCTGATGAAAAACATGCTTCAGCTTCATGTAACAGAAGCAATACTCAATACCTCTTCAAGTTTGGGGTGACTTTTTTGTTGGGGAAGGGAGGAGGGACCTGGACTATTGGTTTTGTTTTTCTTTAAACAGACCTACACTATTCAGTTTAGGTAGTGATACTGAGCAGTATGTATGAAGAGAAAAAGTAAAACTGAGCAGAGCTCAAGAACTGCAAGTTTTCAGAAAAACTGAGAAATTTTCAGTCAAGATTAAAATCGGTCAATTTTTTCCTATTAACAGTACTGTAATTATGCAGGAGATCTGATAATCCATCATCCCTAATGAACCCTAACTGGAACAATCACCTGACATGCTGAAGCAAGGAAACACAAATACAGCACAGTGACAGCTGAGAGGATAAGCCAAAATCTAAACATCAGGTAGCTTAGCAGAGCTGGGTTGAAATTTCTGACTGAAAAATAACATCCCTCTCAAGCATGCTCTTCTGTGTTAATTTTTATTTTTCAGATAGAAGACTCTGCTGATTGGTCTCAGTCAGAAGCATCTCTCTGGTAACAGGTGTTTTCCATATTGAAACCTGAGAAAGAAGTTGGCAGGAAAGAGCTAACCATGCTTGGGATGGAAAAGCCACTCCTGCACAAAGCACCATCTGGTCAAGGTTAATGGAGTGGGGCAGAGGGCAGGAGAGCAGAGATTCACAAGATTTACACCATCAGTTTATGATTTGTAATTAAAGAGGGAGTGGTACTCTAGCCAAATGCAGAGTGCTCACACCACCTTCAGCGATCCTCATCAGGATAGGATGAGCTCTCAAAACCACAGCTCCATCAGCCACAGGCACACACTTCAGGAACAGTCAGCAGCAGTAATTCTACCTATAGTTTTGTTGACTGTGTGTCTCCTCTAAGCTTCCTCTATACACAGGTTATTTCTCCTGCAAGCCTAAAGATAATTCTATGGTTGGAAGGTACCAATAAAGTAGTTATACTCCCGGGGATGAAACCAGACATTAAAAATCTTTCACCATTAGGATCACACACACAGTGTGCTGACAAGTTGACAGCAAAGCTTTTTTTTTTTTTTTTGAGTTAAAACTTGCACTACCTATTTTACACACAGTTTACTCTGTCACAAAGTCAACATCTTCCTTTCTAGGAAGGAGAAGCTCAAGAATTAAAAATTATGTTTTAAAAAGGCACTTTTTTTTTCCCATCAAGGCCATATCAGAATATTAAGACTCGCTTGCCTTTAAGATTACCAGTAAATATCATGCAAGAAATAACAACCCCTAACAAGAGGTGATAGCTCCACTTAGTACTTGTACACAGTGTTTTCCATGTGCAAACATAACTGGACAACAACTTTGTTTCTTTATCTTTGGCAGGCAGCCTACAGGAGATGATTTAAGTGACCTTGCATTGTTGCAAACCCACTGGAGACAGAGTTGTTATCTTCCCTGAAATCAGAACTGCAGGGAAGCTGAGTAGCAAATTGAAATTCCTGATAATTTCAAACTCAGCAGCTCGCTGTCTGAAAAGGAAAGGAATACTTAAAGGCTGGCGTCACAAACAATTGCATGGCAAAGACACTGAACACTACTGCATCACAAGGTCATCCACTGAAGCCCGCGCATGCTGGACTTGCCAAGAGAGTCTTAAAAACAAGAACAATCCTTTTGTAGGGAATGTATTTGCTAGACAAAACATCCCTCAAAAGTTCAAACAACAGATGGGGGCTTTTCTCAGAAGAATGGCTTATTTGAAAATGTAATAACCTAGGAGTCAGTAATCTGTGGGTAAGCAGCCTTTACCTTTCCCTCTCCTCCATCCACAAGTTAGAGATTCCATTTGCCAGTAGCAAACTGGTGTGGTGGGAGTAGAAATCTCCTTGCAGAGGCAGCTGGATATTGCTGAATTTAACAATGGCTTACCCAAGTCTGTGGCAGCAGCTCCCAGGACAATCAGAACTTGGGAGGTACCAGAGGCTGCTGCCTCCCACGCCCTTTTCAATCACTACTGCTCTAGCTCTACCCCGTACCTTTCAAAGTCTGCCCGTGGTGCATACGTAGATAGCACCAGTGGCATTGCAGCCTGACCTCTGTGGCACAGCACTCCACTGAGGCAGCACCCTGAAGGACCTGCCAAAAGACACAATGTTCATTAACTTCACCACAAGTAAGGTCTTGACCTTTAATTAAGTTGTCAAAAAAGCAAAGTGTGACAATGGGCTTGAAAGTAATTCATAGTGATATTATCTGAGTGTCCTAATTGCTACAACTGAAATAGTCTTATCCAGCTTCAGCTGGACATCCATGTTCCCTACTTTATATTACTGACAGCTAATATTTGTTATATTTATGTAAAAAGGCAAAGCATTTGCAGCTTACATAGCTGACACATGCTTTTCTTTAAAGATGGAAATAGCAGCAGCAATGCAAGTAACCTATGAACATTCTGGAACCAAAAAGTGTTTTTCCATTGTACCTCCCCTCGCGTCTTTAGCTACTGTCCCCAGTAGGGATAACTGTATCCCCAAAGTGCACAAGGTCTGTTTGACATTGGAAACTGTATTTGTGTCAGACCACGAATTCCATTTGAATCAGACATAAAAAGCACCATGGGGCAGGCAGGAAGCAGTTGGAGTGAATGAACAAGGAACAGTAACAAAAGACTAATGTAGATTTCAGTAAACCTTGATAATTACCCATTCATCGGGTAGCTTCTGTAGATAAAGAAGTGATTATTATCCAAGCAAACCACTGTTTCATGCTGAACCCCAGAAAAACTCAACTGAACAACAAGTCACTCAGCAGGATGCTTCTATCAGCCAGTGAGGCTGCCCGGAAACTTTCCTGGGAAAAGGGGACTCCAAGCTGTGAAATGAAAGGGTCTTTCACCAGCCCAGAAGGGGAAAGATGACCTGACTGAAATGGTCATCTGGGACTTCCAAGTCTGGGGGGAGGGGAGAGGGAAGCTGTAGGGAAAAAAGTATAGTGTAGCCTTTGCTTAAACAGTGACCGAAATTTGCAGCAGGCTGAGAGCTGTACTACCAAAATCACTCAAGAGAGAAATGGAAATGGAAAGAAATGCATGTAAGAGTTTGCTGTTTTCCCAAGATGACTGTGTTTCTTGGTAGTAACTTTTTTGTCTTATTGTTTTGTTCATGGTGTTTTTTTTCCAGACCTGTGTTTGCTTTCACAGCTTCAATCAGGTTTGAAATCTAGAGCAGCCCTAAGTTCTGTGCAGAGAATCTGCAGTCAAAAAGCACTGATAAGCAGCCACTTTGTAACGCCATTGTAAGATTTTGTTTCTGTACCGGTAATAAAGTCAAGAGGCTGAGCCCAGGAAGTCTGCAAGGAGGCCAAGAGGCCGTGATACAGTCCATTCCGACCAAGGAATACAGTTGGCTCACCTCTATTAAGCTTAGAGGCACGCGGTGGAGTTCAGTGTGGGGTAGGAAGCATACAGCTCATACATGCTCCTCTTTTCACTTCCTAGTAAAGGCCATGATGTACTTTTAATTCTTCCAACAAGATAAAAGAATCAATCTTTGCATTTGAGGAACAGTGAGATTTAATATTAATATCACATAGGTGACATTAATACATCAGAGCTGTTTCTTTCAGACAATTCCACCAATTTCATTCTGGTGGATGGAAAGGAAAAAGCAATGAGCAAAAACCTCACAACATGAGAGGCATTAGAACAAAATCAGAAAACAACACCAAAATCAACAGTAATATAGGGCCAGAGCACTGGCAGTAAGTCCAGCCACTGCCCGTTGTTGATCATCTCACACATCACAAACACAGCAACTGGAGATTTATCTTTACTTTCAGATAGCAAGGGATGTAGCAGTAACCACACACACACCACCAATCATTTTCAGCAAGGCAGAAGTAAAGCCAAGAATTAATTGTGTGTATTTGTGTAAATAAAACAGTATTTATCTTAACACAGGAAAAGAGCACAAGGGACTTTTCAGAAAAGAAAAAAGCCATGTCAGTCCTGTTTGAGGTGACCATCTCCCCTTGTTCTGACTCTTCTCTTCGTTCTAAAGATTTGAGTTACCATGAACTCAGATGAATGCTGTTCTCATCTTGAAATAATTCTGTAAGTGTTACTAAAACTAAAATACATCTAATGATCTACTGTTTCCTGCTGGACACACATCAGTTCTCCCTTCAGAAAAAAATCCATCGGGTGTCAAAACACAGACTTTAAAAACTTCTCAAATGGTTATCCAAGGACCATCAAAAAAACAATCAGATTTTCCTTAAACTTAAAAATACATAAGCAGGAACTGATCATCAGCATGGGATGCATGGAAAAGACTGCTCTCTAACTAAGGTTTAAGACTAAGAACTACCAAATCAACAGATTTTAGCTATGTACCAAGGCCAAACTGCAACTCACATAAGGTCTTCCTAGTTTTCAAGATTTCTGCTGCACAACTGCCTCGCAGTCATTCAGGGAAAAGAGGGGTCCTGAGATTTAAAGTGAAACTGGCTGAACACTCTAAGCTCACCTTTTAACTGGAAAATATATTTCAGTGATAAGCAGGCCACAAGATACAAGGACTATGCCAACTATGCAAGAAACATTTGTTTATTCAGCTACTGTGTCGTCTATCTTGCATTCCTCAATACTGTGTTAGACACAATGGTCTGTGAGGATCAGTGTGTCTGAAGACCAGGGCATACATCTGAACTCTCTGCTAGAGACAGTGACAGAAACAGCCTGTTACCTTTCAACACTCACTACCATACACATACCACATAGTGGATTGTTTTTAAATTCAGCACCACTTACTTCTTGGTGTATCTCAGCAACTACATCTACCTATATTTAGCAACACCCTCCAGTTTCTGTTGTGTAGTAGATTTAGTGAGAGAACATGGGTACTTGATAGATCTTCTTACTTCCAGATGGGCAAATGGACATCCATTCTGCTTCAACCCACTCAGCTGCAACACTACCTCAATTACATAGACCCATGGCTCCATCTTTCTTCTCATCTACTACTAAACTTCTCCAAACATTGGTTGTCCTGCCACTTCTGCACAGTAAGCTGGTGTGCATTAAGTTTAGAGTTGCTGCTTTTTTCCTCCCCATTATTCTGCAATGGGGAACAGAGACACAAAGCATAATTATGAAGCCTGTAGACCAAAAAAGGTTCAACACCAAGCAGAACTGCACACAGTCCAGAATTACACTAATTGATCAGTGTTACTACTGCCATTAAGATGTACTCATAAGCTACCAACGACCAGGGCACCTTATTTTTGTAATACAAATGCCTACATGATATCATAGCTTATAATGAAAGCTGCTTTTTTCTTTTTCTCTATCAGCAAGATTAAAGTAGATTACTTGACAAAACTCCATCTTATTATTCTCCACAAGTGCCAGTCAACATCTTTGTTGCTTTTACAGCTTCACATTATTTTTTATACCTACTAGGATGTCATTGTGGGAAGCAATACAATTTAAAAATCTGTAACTAAATAGGTATTAAAATCTCAAAACTATTCAGAGTATAATAACAATCTATTTATAGTTTAATTTGTCATTCTTGTAAAGGACATATCCACTATTACTGCGTTGCCTTCTATTCTGAAACCTGTGACAAAGCCAAACAGAACAGTGCATACACAGAGATAAATCCCTATTCCAAGAAGTTATTTTGTTTGGAGTCTTCGATCTCCGAAAGTACTTCATGACTACAAAAGAAGGCAAAAAAAGTTTTGTTATCTGTCTGATCTTCATGAGGCCACTGAAAGATGTTTGTGTCATGGGTTGACCTCCAGATCTACTATTTGTCTGTCTCCAAAATCAAGTATTAAAGCAGCAAACTAAGCTAAGCTGCTTTTACTTTCATGGGTGCAATGAAAGATAATTCAAGTCATAGGAAAGTTATGCCTAAAATACAGTCCCAGTTGGACTTCAGAAATTGGGAAAGCAAGCAATTGTTTTGCATGAAAATAAAATCCACTTCAGCAGCCAGAGAAGAGCATGTGAGATTTCACACCACCACAT
The DNA here is from genome assembly GCA_027925045.1 of Hypotaenidia okinawae. Classification (NCBI taxonomy): domain Eukaryota; kingdom Metazoa; phylum Chordata; class Aves; order Gruiformes; family Rallidae; genus Hypotaenidia; species Hypotaenidia okinawae. The sequence goes on along the minus strand of BSDF01000005.1, from coordinate 16,132,627 downwards.
CTTCCCACGTTGTTTATCCTCCACATCACATGCACTGAGAATCAGACAAGTCTTTCATGCGTCAGACTCTGTATGCAGAACATCGACTGCCCACACGTGGCAGGCCTTAAATAAAAGGAAAGAACAAGCAGGCACTCACCCTGGTTCCTTCCCTTAGGCCTCCTCTGCAGAGGGAGCTCCATTTCTCCAGAGATAAATAACAACAGGCACAGCCTTTACACAGATTTTCTGTTCAGCAGGAATGGATGGCTTCACCTTTCATCATAATGGGGCCACAGCTGGCTCACCATCCTCCAGGCAGCCTGTGGAAACTCAGCTTTGGCTTCCTCAAGCTAGTGCTGGGGTTTAGCTCTTTGCTGTTTGAACAGCTATTGAGCTGTCTGTTGCCTGGTACAACCACCCCAGCTCACATGCTGGGATTACTCACACAAGATGACAGAAGTCACAAACAGACTTTTAAATTTTATTTTAAATTTTTTTTTTTAATTAAAGATCCATTTGCCTTCCATTAATTACTACTAGGCTGGATTGCATTTGCATGCCACAATCATCAAGTCACTCTTTTCTGGTAAGAGATAAGTGATCTGTTGTAGTCTTCACCCCCTTCTACAGTGAGTAATACCGTTTCTGTTATATTAGGAAACACTGCTTTGGGTTGCCTAGCTTGTTTTCCAATTTCTTCACAAGATCCACATACAATTTCTATAAGGAGAGCTGAGGAGCTCTGTAACCTAGAGATGGCCACTTTTGCAGTTCAAAGCTGCTGTGAATTAAAAATCTAAAATGAAAAAATGGACAAAGAACAAAATCCTTAAGGATACAGTGCCCAGAGCCTCTTTTGAGACAGAGCACTCAATCCCAAGTAGAGTGGGCCTGCTGTGCTAACAGCCCCTTTCCCATCAAGAAAAATATCTCTGGTACAGCCATAACCCTTTTGTCAAGGTCTATAGACAGGCTGACAGGAAAGAAATGCCTAATAATAATACAAGTCCTAATAAAACTTTTCCCTAAAGCCATTCTACCTCTTTGATGCTTACAAGTAGAGCTTACAAGACAGCCTATCCCTAGGCTGTCACACTGCCCATCATGTTCTGTGTACTCTACATGCATTTCAAAGATGGAGATTGCACACCAAGGCTATACAGGATTCTGTGGAGTGCATCTAATGCAACAGCTATGAATGAGTCACTGCTAAATTCAGACCATTCCCAGGAGCAAATGGCCAGTCAGTGGCAAGGTAATTCTCATCCTTTTCAAAAGATGCAATTCAATAATTTATGTGAAAGGGTGGAGTGAGAGAGGGAGAGCAAGGATTTGTAACAGGTTTTAAGTCTTCAAGGAAGAGAAGAAAACGCCTAAGAGCTTTGTGAGTCATGGTAAAAATGCAAAGAATGTGGGGTTTTGGGGTTTTTTTTGTTTCTTTTAGAAATCTATGTCAGATATCTTTGGGGTTCCCTTCCATCTCGTGAGATCAGAAACCCAAAATAACATACACGCATCTTTTATGCATCCTGTAACAGCATCTTTAACATTCAGTTAATAACTGAAGATGATTATATAAATGATAAGCTGAAAATGGGGTAGTTTTCACTGCCAGAGCTGGCAGAAGGTTTCCAAATTTTATGGGTTAAAAAAGCCAATAAATTTAACAGTCTTTTGAAGATGCTAGTATAATCCTTCCAAAACTGAAGAGAACAGATGACTCAACCATATGGCTAAGTTCCACTAAAATTCTGTCTTGTAATCATAAAATATGATGTAATGTAGCTTGGTCCCAGGAGAAGGAAAGGCGTTAGACATATGTGACATGCACAAGCATTCCCTGGATCCATCTGGCTAGCTATTTTAAAAAGGTATTACACAAATAAGCAGGGTATTTTAGAAGTCTCCAAGATAAATATTCTTAAGCCTTCTCTTGGAAAAGAAATAGGTATTGCTTTTAAAATCTACATTAATGCATCAACCATTACTATTAAAAACACTGCTCAACTAAATACGTATAACAAACTACTTGCTTCACTTTTCTACAGCAATGCAGCTTTAAAAAGTTTGCCTTTATAAACTCTGAAAGCAATCTGTGGTTTATTACTGCTTCACACTTACCATGAAAGTGCTAAAAGAAGAGTTTAAAGGACTACTTGCAAATCAAAAGAAGCTTCCCTAAATAATGCACAACAATTAAGAATACACATTCACTAAGTGGCAAAGTGTCATATTTTCTGCTTTATGCAAAGATTGGATAAAAAAAACCTGTTGAGAAGAAAACTGGAGCCATCAACTGTGACAGGTAATATACTTTTCAATCATTAATTACCCAGCTATGCGAAACAGAAGTGATCAATAGTTCAGTTATTTGATTATTTCACATAATCACTTGGAATCAAAGAGAACCATTCAGTACACTGTTATCATTCTGTTCCTCATCATATTCAGGGTGCCATTTAAGAATGTATGCACAGATACCTTAACTAAGCAAGTAATGTCCAACTGTTCAATTACAAAAACACTTTTTATTGTAGGCAATTTGAATCCACCCACAACTCAAGTCAGACTACCAGAAAAATCAACTGATTCCAGCAAGATAAGTAAGGAAAATGACAAGCAGTAATAGTTTAATTTCTCATAGTGACAATACAAGCAAGGGAAAATTACTGGGGACTGACTAGGGTATAATTACTCTAAAGCCCTTCTAAACCACCATGTTACAAATCCCCCCTATGTAGTAAGACCTTGCTGTGCAAGAGAGACAGGGCCCTGGCAGCCAGTAAAAGAGCATACACTGAGTATCTTTTTCCATAGGAGCGTGCACACTTCAACCACATCAACAGAAGAGCTTAGAGAAGCACGAGAAACCAAGTAGCCAAGTGACTACACAAGTAAACCAGAAAAAGCATCCATTTTTCCTGACTACCAGTTCAATCCTTATGAAATCAAAGTATTAAGAATCACCAGGTAAGGCATAAAGAAGAAAAGCAAGTAACTACTGTCTGTGCACCAACTGCACTGTCAAGCTGTTCAACAAGCAGTATTGGTCCTTCTCTCTAAATGGCATCAGAGCTGGAAAAGTTTCAGTAGAACAACTATGATCCAAGACAGCATCTGTATGAAGAACTAGGCTAGTGTGCCCCAGCCCCAAGAGAGGCAAATTAAGGGGGACACAAAGTCAATAAAAATCAGTAATATGGGGAAGGTGGATGGGGACACTGTTCCAGCAGAGCGGGGACCTTCACACGGAAGTGGAACCTAGTCAAAAACAAACAAATCAAAGTCAATGGTAGACTTGTGGAACTCCTTCCAAAGCATGTGTCAGACACAGTTAAGTTTCCATGGGTTCAAGGAGGACTCATCATATATTAGGTAGATAGATTCTCTACAGCTTTGGAAAAGTGATTCATTCAAACCACAGTGAATTTCAATGTTCAGGAAATTGCCTGAGTTGGAAATAGTAGCTAGGAAAGTATCAAGGAGAAATGTCACAGTCACTTCCTCAGTGCTTGGTCCTCCCTAGATATGCACTGACAGGCACTACTGGAAACAAAAGACTAGAGAACGTCAATCTGAAGCAGTAATCTTCGTTCTGTTCAGAAACCTATTCAGCCCCACTGCTTTTCACACCACAGCTCCTATTCCCTCTCCTCTGCAGAACAAAAATAAAATGACATACTGGTGCAGATAGACACCGGTCTAGGTCACACTAGAAACACTGTCCCAAAGCAGCAGCTAAGCACATGTGATGCACTGCTTTCCTTCAGTATTCAGATGGAAAGCAGAAAGAAAAAGAGCAACAGAATTGCTACCCCTCATCTGTGCTTCACCTCACCAACAAGCATATTCTTCAGAAAGCAACTCCTGTGCTCAAGCAATCTTTGTGCTATAGCTTTCGAGCAGTCTCTTAGCTTTCTCTGAAGTATTCAAAGACAAGAAAAGCAAGGCAGTAATCTTTAATTCAGCAGGCCAGCTTTGTACCACCAGCCCAACATTTTTTAGATGACTGCAGAACAAAAATGGTTTAACTATCCCAGATTTAGCTGTGCTGCCTTAACCACTCAGGCAGAAAGCTGGAATGTTTTTGATTGTATGGTCTTCTCATACCCCAGCCACCAATTCCTATTATGTTCTGGCAAGAGCTTTTAATGATAACTTGCATCAATGGTTGATGTCTAAACTAAAGACAGACCATAGCCACACTTTAATTAAGGGTTTGAGTAAAAAACTAAGTATGGATAAAACAGTCATTCTGACAGAGGCTGAGGATACATCTTTACTATGAAAGGATACACCTTCAGTGGATTATCATCTTGTACATTAAGTTTCATTTATGCCATGAATATCCCACTGTAGAAATATTGAACTATTTGTTGAACCCACTATTTTTAAAGTTAAATATCTTGCTTATGTATCTATATATTGATTTGAAAGGGAAGCTCTCAAGAACTTGGCCTGCATATTAGCCAAAAAAAATATTTAAAACTGTTGAAGTATTTATTACCATGCATCAGTTTTGCTTTCTCCTTCTAAAAAAAAAACAACCCAAACCCTCAACTTCATCACATTAAAAAAAATAACCAAGGACTTCTATTTGGAAAACTCCACATAGTATTTCACAATGAGCCTGCAATGACTCCTGAGAAACCAAATTTTAAAGGTTTTGGTCTGGTATGCTATTAGAATGAGAAGATACCAACAAAGCTCAGCCAGTGAAATCAACCTCCTGTTACTTTTCCAGAAAAGGTTACAGTGAAGATTCTGCTATTAGCAAAATATGGGAGTGATATTACTGTAGTGACTACATGTATTACAGTGAAGTGTGAACAGACAAGTCCCCCATAATCTTACTGCAGAATATAACTATCTGCTTGAGGAAAAGCAAAAAAAAAACCACAAAACCTACCCAAAACCCACCAACAAACCAAAGTGCTCTTCAGCATCTCCAAAAACTCCACAAAGCTGAATGATTATGCACTGGAAAGTGTTTCCTTAGGAGTGAGGAAAGTTTTGGCACGCACACTGGCACGCACTCCGCAACGTCACTATAAATTAAACCTCTGTGCTGCAGCTGTCCAAGGCTTTGTACTGTGTCCCTGACACAACGGGTTGCCTCAGGCTGCTTGCTGAATGCCTGCCCAGCCACGGGACTGGTTTTACTATGCTCCCCTCTGTAAAACTGTTATGTATGGGCTCTACAGCCTGGCCACTTCCCGTGCCACTTTCATTTAGCCCAAACACTGTCGATGGCACAAGACATCAAGCACAAGGACAAGGCTTCAGGAGTACTGGAAGGCTACCTGCAGCCTCTAGTGTTAAAAAGAGCTGGGAGGCTTTTATGCACGAGCTTTTAGACTGGAAATTACAACAAAGAATCAAGGCCAGGTATGGATGAAAGGAAGGGGTATTCAAACATTACAGTTGAGTTTTGGTTTGGTTTTGGTGGGGGGGTTGTTTGCTTTAAATGAAGGCAACTAGTGTTTTTTGAGACTACTGCATTTTTTAGAAATAAATTAGAAGTTTCAGATTAATATTGAGCTTCCCGGGTAGCCAGGCACTTCCTTAGCTTTGTTTTATTTCAGAATGCGTCATTCTTTTATTTCTATGCCTATGCAAAAAGTTTTCCAAACATTTAACGTCAAACAGGAAAACCGAAGTGGAAAGTGGATGACAGCCAGTCTAACTGAGCTTTATCAACACACTCCATACATCCTGACACACTATACATGCTCCGAGTTTCCACAAGCACTTTAACCAGTCATGCTACTGCTATTTTAAGAGGCATCACATTTTGCAAACAGAAATTGCAGAATTTCAATGTAAAGTCCAAAATAACATACTGCGTTGTTTATGATCCATATGGTGTTTGCATGTCAACAGACCTAGAAAAATTAGGCGTTGTGGTGAAAATTATTTTTAAGCCACCAAAATTATGTTAAGTAGTATTTATTTAGACAGGAGAAAAAAAGTATATAAGATCTGAGATTTCATTGCATATTTCACTGGTTGCATACACACCTGCCACTAGAGCAAGTCAGTACTGTTTTTACTGGTTTTTAGTTGGCCAAAGGAAAAATTACTAGGAAGATGAGCACAAGAAAAGATTTATTCTCAGCCCCAGAAGTTGAACATGTTTCAACACATGGTTTCTTCCAAGCCTGCGAGTCTGGGACTGAACTCTCAACCCTGTCAGAAAGAGGTGACAGAACCCAACTCACAGAGATGGTCTCTAAATAAAACATCAGTTCCTAGGCAGAGCAGTAATTACTTGTGTCTCATAAAAATTGACACATTTCTTGCTACTGCACCGAGGCAGTTGCTACCAGTGCTTATTTTAGAGAGAGCTATTGAATTATGCCAGGAAAAGCCTCGTTACCTTGGAGACCACTCCCAGACAGCTCTGACAGAAATTAGGAGATGAAGTTTTACCAAAAATCTCTCTCCTGTTTGGATACAGTCAGTCAATTTCTATGTGCTTGAGGAGAGCACAAGTACACAAATGAAAACAACCATCAAAATAGTTAGTACATAAACTACTCTCCCAGCACAGCTAGGATTTCAACATAAAGAAGAAAGTAATTGCGTCCAGATCCTAGCAAGTACAAGAGTATTAACACTGCAGTGTAATGGGAGCCTGCTACACAAAGATTTTTGTTTCTTTGCTTTTGCCAGAGATTGTAACGATAATGAGTTGGTATCATACTGAAAACGTTACTCTAAGTAGGCTTCCCCAGTCAAATGCAGAAAACACCATGATTATTTCACTGGTTTAATACAGTCTCTGGACAAGAGAGAAAGCTGATATTCAGGGACATGTGCTGGAATGTGTCATGCTTGTTTTTAAGAGAACAGTACAGCAGACTCATCTTGAAATTGATCCTACTGAACTGAGCCTGAAATCATTTGTATCTGGAAAATACACTGTGCAGCCCTGCAGTAAACAGAGGCACATGAGAACTGGAAAGAGCTACGAAAAAGGAGCTCAACACATCTATGATGCTGCACAATATTCAAGAATACTTCTGTTCTGTTTCTGAAGACAGCACAAAAGGGCGCTTCTTGCATCAGCAGGTGAAAAAAGGCAAAGAATCTCTTCAAAGAGAACTAATGTAACCGATTTTGCATGGTTAAAGCATTCTGGTTTCCTTAATGGTGTATGTGGGAGGATGGCAACCTGTTCCACAATCAGCTGGACTTAACTCTATTCTGGGTTAAGCACAAAGCCTTCAAAAAGGTAAAAAAGCTTTAACTCTTTTCTGAAACATTCACCTCACAGTTACTCTAAGAACACAGATAGAAGAAAGGGAAAAATTACACCTGCTCAATTAAATCAAAAAAGAAAAAGCACACACTTCCACATACGGATTTTGAAACTGCCACAGGGAGACTGAGCAGAAATTCCATTCAGTATTAAGGTACATGCATCCCTCTACATCTTAGGGAAGATCAATAAGTCAGAGTAACAAGGTCAAGAGAAGCTACATGCTGGTTAGGACAAGGAAAGCATCATTTCTTTAGAATTCATTGCATTGATTTTACAATTTCCTCCTATTTCAACATTTCTGCTGAACAGACACAAACACTGATCCAAATTTAAGTTTCTGCCTTTTCTTATTGCATCTGTGCAGCTACCTACTCACAAATCAAAACGTATGACATACTTGTATTTTTTTCTTTATTTTTTTTTCCCCTAAAGCAAACGAAGCTTTACCACCAAATTCTGTCAGAAGCAAACTCTTGCATAAATCAGGCTCTAGGAAAACAGACAGCCCTGCTGCCTTGCTTTAATTTTGTTCACAGCACTGTCAAAAAGGACTTCTAGATCCTTTCAACAGAGATGTGTTCCCTATTATGCTAGTGTATCTAGCATCCACTTGCTCCATAAGACTGCCTTCATAAGAAGTAATACATGCCATTTCTACTTCCCTAATGACACACAGCATTCTTCCTGTAACATGTATCAAGGTCAATATGATTTGGGGCGGGGGGGGGGGGGGCGGGGAGAAAAGTATGATCCTCCTCCTTAGGGAAGTCAAGTAGAAATTTCTAGCACTCTATAACAGTCAGTCCATCACAACAACTTAAAATCGTTAGCTACTCACACCCAACTACTCCCTCAAATTCTCCACCCTGAAGTTACTTTTCAGAAATACAACAGTTTATACAGCAACTAACTCTTAAGCTCCTCAATCCCTGAGCTACACAAAGCTGCAACCAAAAGGCACCAGGAAGAACTTTATATCCCACTAGGCAAACAGCTCAGCTTCTGCTTGGAACAGAGCCAGATGAGTAGTGAGCAACAGATACAGCAGGAGCCACAATTAACCAGCTCAGCAACATGCACACAACTAGCAGACAACATGCTTTACAAGGCGTGAAGAGTTTCAGTGTTTTCAGTGGAAAGCACTGATTGCAGAAGGCTCTCCTTCCTCTAGACCTAAATGCCTAGGGCTAAGCAAGACAGGCAGTTATCTCTGCCTATTATACTTAATTAAAGACCTATTTTTAGCCCTCAAAAGTTCATTTTCCCCACCACCTGAATACTATGAAGTTGTGCACAAACATAAGATAGTTTTTAATTCATGACCTATATTCCAAAACCTCAAACAGGCATAAAGTTCTTAAGATAAAAATAATTTTTAAATTCTTTCTGGTTTTAATTTCTTTAGTGAGCATGCTCTAAAGAACGGAGGGTTGGGAAAGAAGTACTTTTCTGTTCATATTTTCTGAGTTAGCCTCCTCCCTCGCCCCTCCCCGAACTTTCACCCCCTTTCAGAAGTTCATGCCTGTTGAAAATTAAAATGTCTGCATTGCAGGATGGGTCATTATAATTCAACACATGCTTCTTTGGTGGAGAAAAAGCATGTTTTTGGAATAGCTCTGTTACGGGTCAGGAATGTAAAGCAGAGTTCATATTTCAGATGAAAATGGGAACCAGGACTTTTCCTTGCAAGCCCAACTCAGCTTTCCAGTAACGAAGGAAAAAGGGCTCCATGCAGTAAGGTCTTTGTAATGGTCTGCATATGGCCTTCAAGTATACTAATGAAGAGGTCACTGACTGCTTGTGTTTTACAAATGGCAGCATTGCAGAGTACTGTTTTTACCACTGAATGCAAGCTTTCAGCATTTGCTTTAGAACACACTTCGGAGCTCCAGCCTCTGCGCTGCCACAGATGACTCAATGATACTCTGTATCATTCCAGAAAGCATCCCAGGCTCACAAAACAACTGTACCATTGAAAAGCCACGAATAGAAACAGTACAGCTCAAATTAGATGGTATCACAAGTATGTATTCTGTTCCTCAAAGCTATGCAGACTGTGGTTTGATGCATTTTGCTACATGTCCCAACACCTCCTCAGAGAAAAGTGGGATATATGTTTGTGCCTAGTCCCATAACTGTTTGGTTCATCTACTCTAAACAATCCCTTTTTTTGCATTTAGATTCATGCATGTGCTTGAGAAAGAAAGATTATGGAAGTCACTACATCTGTACAATATCAATGTCAATACCCTGTAGTGGGTGGAGCATCTTTCTGTTTTACTCAGAAGATGGATGGATGGGGAGCACAGGAAAGGGAAACAAGACCAAGAGAAGTTCATTGTCACAGACCATCTTCCAAGCTCTTCAGCAGAATTTGTGTTGCAGCATTTATCCATCCCTCACTTGTATTGGTCTAAGTTGTGGGAATCAGGCTGCCAGATTTGCTAACAGATTAGCAAACCTCGACTGTTCACCATATCAAAGCATCTTGTGTAGGTAACAGACTCACAGAAAAAGCTCCTGGAGAAGCCAGCAAGAATGCTACACATCTCCCATACAGAACACACACATTTTTCATGTAAATTATCTAATCACTGCCTAGCTTTAGACAAGATGTGCCAAGACAAGGCACCTTGATACATTTTTACTCCAAAACCTCTGCTGCTCTTACAGCTTGGAGGAGGGAGCAAACTGGACACAACAGACACCAGGCAAACAGCATTCCTGAAAGCCACCCAGATTGATGCAGATGAGACACACTTGTATCTTGAGACTTCATAGTCTATAATCTGCATCTGTGGAGGGTGAAGCAGGAAAATTTACATCATACAATGAAGCAGGATTATGATAATGACAAAATATCCTATTTCCAACTCTTGCACTTCTTGTCTGCATCAACAGTGTAAAAGCAGCAAGAAACAGAAGGCAAGGTTCACCATTTAAGTTCTCAAAACAGAAGCAGTGAGAAAAATTGACTGCACCCTTTGGACAGAGGTTGCTCCCATCAACATAACACACATGATGTCAGGTAAAAAAGAATTGCAGTGTAGCAAAAGGTTGAGATCTATTTATTTTACAAGGAACTGGGCAGTCAGAGTTCAAATTATCCTAACACTTCAGGGCCCCAGTCATGGTTGAAAGTGCCATTGCACAAAGCACTAGAGAAAACAATCTAATCTTGCCTATTCTCAAATTGCAAGTCTAGCCAGACGCTTGCCGAAACAAAGACAGCCTCCAGAGCAGCCACGTGAAGTAGCTTATTAAACAAGTTCAATACCACATTACTCTTAGACTTCCATCTATTTTATAAAGTGGAATCAGATCTCCAGCAAGTTTATTTAGCACAGGCAGAAACCACATCCCTATCCTTGAACAGAAATAGTCAGCTTTAAGGACTGCTCCCAGCCAGCAGCTTTCTGTTAGCACTGCTGGTATTCACCACCAAGTGTCACAAAAACCTATGGGCCTTGAAAGGCTAGGTTTAGCACACTCAGCAATACAGGTCTGAGGGTCCTGTTCTTGTTCCAGAACTATTTCTTTTGAAATAGCATTTAAATTTGTGTCAGTTCCTCCCCCTACCCCACCAAGAGGTTTATGCAATCATTCTATAGCAGTACACCTACTCCAAGATTACTGAAAGCTAGTAAGCACTCTCCAAGATAAATAAACCCATGCCAGTTTCATGAAAAAACAGTGATTATGTTGACAAGAATAACACAGTACTTCCACCAAACACTGCAGCGTGAGCTTAGCCATTTTGTCTCATCTGTCAGATGCCAAACACCTAACTGCACTACCTGTTTTGCAATTTGCAACAGTCCCAGCAGACACTGCCTGATGCCTGGCAGGCACATGGGGGACATGGGAGAAAGCTGTCTCTACACGTATGTCAGAGAGAGAGCAGAAAGGGCAGACACAGAAGGCCAGGGTGGGAAAACCACCGTACTCTGATGAGGTGGAGAAGAAATCCAAAGCCACCATGCAGGGAGACCAGGCTTCTAGCTTTGCTGCTCACAAAGGACATTGTGAAATCAAAGACTGACTGTTCAATCTCAAGAAACAGTCCAAAACAGTCATGATGTTTCTTAAAAGTATCACTTTATTTTCTCACAAGTTTTACAAAATATTTGGTAATATTTACAACCTAAATCAGGAAGACATTTTCCTAGGAAAGGGTTTGAATTGAGGGGGTAAAGGAAGAAGGTAAGGCAGATCTCAAAACAACGTGTTCAACACAAATGGCAGCCACTCTACCCCATCACCCTATTTAGGGTTTTTATGCAGTCAATTAACTCACTCGAAAAACATTCTTCACTCTGAGTCACTGAAAATAGAGACCTGCATGAACACTACAGAGTTAACCATACTGCTTGCCACTACTGAAAATAAGATTCTCTCCCTGTCATTCTCATCAGCTGAAATTATGTTCTCCCAGCAACTGCAGTGCATGGCAGGTCTGGCAAGCTTACATACTAAAAGACTGAGACAGTTAAGCATTAAGTAAGAGAACACAAATTAACGTCAACTGCTGATTTTCCCCACCACTAGGTTTTCCTGTAACAAAGACTAAGAACATTGTAATTAACTTTGCTCATGAAATGCTATGTTCTAAAGTTGGGCCTAATTAGATGCAATATAATTCTTGCCAGAAACAGATAATGTGTGTCTTTCATCAACTTGGGTGATTGGAATTTATTAATGTTTGGCAAGTCTGCACAGCGCAAATTATGTTTATCCACTGCTCCACAAACAAGCACGGCATCTCTTTTAGGTATGATCAGCTGCATTTGTCTCCTTTAGGTATGATCAACTGTATTTCAAATTTTATGGGAGAGAAACAGACTTCATTTTGGAATGAAACTCTAGGAGAAGAACCCTTTAAACTGCAAAGGCAAGACAAAGAACAACAACAGCAGCACTAAGCATAGCAAGATCCTAAACCAGAACTAGCTGTCTGTGATAGATACATAGTAAGCTTGCCCCTGAAGAGCAAAGGGATCTGGAAACAGGGAAGTTGGCAGAGCTTAGCAATGATGCTTTTCATTGTAGCAGTAACAGCTAAGATCTGTTGGTAAACACAATGCCTCTGGGGTTGTGTGAAAAAGCCACATGAAGAAATGCCAAAAACATCCTCAAAGCTGAAGTAGGACAATGGAGGCCCAGGCTGATGGCAACTCTCTCCCATGTTAGTGCCTTCTGAAGTTAATTTAGCTTGAAATACTTCTGAACTCCACCCACTATCAGCTAAAGAGAAAACAAGGAACAGAATATGCATGATGATTCATGTCAGTACAAGCTCCTATTTTTCTATTTTCAATAAAACACAGGCTTTATGTCAATAGACATATTTTCCTTTCCTTTGGTTTTCTGTTTGTTTTGCTTCCAACACAGAACTTTTCTCCAGGGCTCATCAGTCCTAGGCAATCTCAAATGTCCCAACTACTTTCCACAAAGAGACATAAGCAACTTCCTCACCTCTACAGGAGGCAAGGAGTGTTAAAGGTCCAGCTGAGGTCTCAAACAGACTTTGCCTTAAACAGTCCTGAAGCAGAAAGATAAACCGTAGCCTACCTCCTCCCTAAATGTCCTCCCCTACCATAACAGCCAAGGAACAAACAGAAAACTGGAGAGAAATGCAGAGGGACAAAGGAGTCTAATATCAAAAGTTCTATAATTTTGAGTCTCCCCATACAACTCAAAGCTGCAACAAATCACAGATTTTATAAGGATTATTTGCATAGAAAACCAATTGAGTCTAGAATTAGGAGCACCAGAAAGACTGGAGAAGACCCTCTAATTTCACTATATGGTCCTGCCCACATGCCTGACGAATTACAGCTTTCAATAACCAAAATTTTAATGTCATGTAGCAGGCACTGAGTCCCAATTGTAGATTCTTAGCAGCCTTCCACCCAACAGTTCGGTGTTAATTATTGTTATAGGTGTTGGATTTCATAACCAGAGCTCCTAGTCCTCTTTAATAATTACTGTTGTGCAAATATTTCTAACTTCTGTAAACAGTTATGAGAGATCATCTAAGCCAGGCAGACAGCAAAGCTGCTGAACTCAGGAAAGCCAAATCGTTGTGTTCAAAAGCTACAGAGGAAGTTACAACTGTGTCTTCTGAAAACAGCCAGAGCCAAACATTAAGTTTAAACTCCAGACTGTATACCAGTACTACTAGTCAGCTTATCTAGCTTTGCAATACTTTAGACATCTTGGGTTGATATCCAAGTTTGAAAGCACACAGCATAATGTCTAATGTGACTATCTAAGGAAATTTTAAGATAAGCAGTAGGTTAGTTTTGGAACTTACACATCTGTGTGTTTGAAATGACTCATGAAGAGATGACTAAAAAATTCACATCACACACTATGAGGGAGTTTAGCATATTTCTGATTTAGCTTTGCATATTCAGTGTGGCAGCTCTCTGGCAAACACAGCGAGTACTCACAAGATCTGCCCTATTAACCAACCAATAGGTACAACCATTACATACAGCCATAGTTAACAGCCAGATGTGGTATAAAAAGATTTATGAGCATTTTAGACTAGAAGCCAAGTGTTAAGGCAACATACGTTACATGTGTTCAAAGCCTCAGAAAGAGGTGACTTGCTCTAGCAAGTAACTTTCCCCATAGAGGAAGGGACTTGCCTCACCCATGAATACCAAGAAGTCCAAGATCACGCTGCATACAGGTCACTGCACCTCCAAAAAGCAAGCTGTTCTGTCTGCAGCTCTTTGGAATATCTACTTCCAATGTCTCTTTTCTACAAGGAGATGTTCCTTTGTGTTTCTTAGCCAGATATTCAAGGTGAGAAGCAAAATCAGTAAGAAGATATAAACACAGTCTTAGATATTTCTGTGAGTGCACTGTACAGAAGCACTTTAGAGAAATCCAGGTCGGTTTTTGTTAATTTGTATTGGTTTTTCATAGCCTGTAAGTGAATGGATTTGGCAATATTTACATGGGGGTTTCATTTTCTAGATTTCTTTTTTCAGCAGGAGACTCAAAAAATAAAAATGCTGCTTTAAAGAAAAAACTTAGCTAGAAAAAAAAATTAGAATTAATGGAATAAAGTGAATAAAAAGGGATTATACTGCAAAAATTCAAATTGCAAATTTCTGAAGATAGTGGTAATGATCGGAAGTTGTGATGAGCATTATTGAATATTATTGTGTTAATAAGGTTAATTCCCTATATGGTTTCTTTCTAACAGATCAGAGAAGCACACAGCAAAATCACAGTTTCCCCACACCTGGTCTGTATATAGCTGTATTTAAAATCCAGTCAGTTTTCTTCTTTCCATTGCAGACCAAGGAACTTGGATGATGTAACTTAAGAACACACTGAAACCTTCCCCTATTCTCAACCCAGAAGTGCTCACAGCAGCTGAAGCATGCAATTTGAAATAAAGCTGGTTAAAAGAAGACAAGGGAATTGGATGGGGAATAGGGGCTTCTTGGCATTCCTTTAAACCATTTCCTGTTCACCCTTGTGGAGTATAATATAGCCCTAACAAAATACGTCTGACCTCACTCTTCTCAGCCGCATTAAAAAAAAAGTTTTAAAAGCAATTTAAGTATCAGATTGCACATTCATAAACTTTGAAAAAAAAGTTATACATATTATTGCCTTTGTCTTCCACTAAGACAAGTTAGTTTCTCTTTTTTTTTTTTTTTTTTTAAATTGAGAGCTTTGATTTTTTCCCTGGAAGACGAGGTCAACAGACTAGGGCACTTCCTGTCTGCAGCAATGCTGTGTGCTTATTCAGACATGAGTCTTCCGACAAACAACTGATTTATTTCAAAGACAGAGTCCTTGCAATCATGGCATATAGCAAGATCACATTCTGTCCTACTTGTTTTTCTTAATCACTATGGATTACTCAAACATACTTGAAAAGAAGATGCATTTCAGCTGTGTGTGAAAACCGACAATTCATCCAAAATCCCACACACACACTGGAAACAGGAGGAGGAGACATGTTCTAGGTCAGACTGTGATCACACAGTGACAAAAATTTGGAGCAATCCTAGTGAAAACAACTGGGCTAATAAAATGTGAAATATCTGGTTCTACAAGGTCCTGAGCACCCTGTCACCAGGGGCACAGGCCTCTACTTTTCAGAAAAGGTAATTAAAGGAGAATATCATCAGGGCCATTTATGGCTTCCATATTTAAAATCACCCTCCTGAATCTTACTGATGCAAGTGTCACACAGTCCTATTACACGTATTTGGGACAAACTCAAGTGCCCTGCAAGGGGAGGTCAGATCTCCAACAGCATGCAGCAGCAGAACCTCAATTAACTATCCACAGATTTTGAACAGCAGGAAACTCAAGAGACAGAAGTTTACAACAACAGCCAGCAGACATACCAAGGCTAGAACAGTCTGAAGAGTCTCAAGCTGTGTAGAGCTGAGAAAGAAGATAGGCTGGGCATGGGAGAAGCTAGTTGTCTCTCCATTAGAGAATTTACACAGCTGCCATGTTTCCACAGCGTTTGAGCATGGCAGAATTATTTTATACCCACCACAATTACCCCATATAAATTATCTTACAAACTCCTCCTTATTTTAAAGATGTGAAAGCAGCTAAGCTCCAGCACAAGATAACAGAACTCACACCGAAAGATGAGGTGTTGAGACCTTCTTCCAAGCTTCTAACCTTACTGCACTACCTTGGCAGCTTTCATGTTGTTCAACTAGGAGCTTAAGTCAATTCCCATGACAAAATTTACAGTATCTGTTCTTCTCCCTCTAAATAAGATTGTACTACATTTCTTTACAGCTACCTTCAGTCCATGTACTTTTTCTTATGTCAAAGAATGCAATTTAATAATTGTGTTTGCTGTACATACAAAGAGCAGAAACAATCTTACATTCATAAAGCTGAAGCTACGATGCAACTACACAGGTTATTTATAGACCAGTGAAAAAGCTGAAGAACTGTTAGTGGTAAAACCAGAAACAAGTCTACTAAAATGAAAATGCCTTGAACAGTAATTAAACCCATGAGAATTATCCAAGAGACATGAGAGGAGAATGAATGCAATGCTGCAGAAGATTAGGAAGAAATACATCATTAAGTAATATTAATGCATCATTTCTAGATAGCAAGCTTTTTCTGTTAGCTTACAGACAGACACGACCCAAGTCGCCGCTGCAGGAAACAGGCAACTTAGCATTTGAAGACTAAAGTGACTTGACCCTAATCTAAAAGTATCAGGATATATCAGAAACAAAAATCATGTTATAAATCTAAATTCCAGGCATGGAAACTCCCTTGCAGAGATTGGGAAAAATACACCATGGCAGAACAATTGCACTCTTATGCTACTAGAAGAGAAACTCTAAAAAATGCCGAGTACATTTCAGCTACATGTTGACTTACTGAACTTGCCTTCCTGGTCCCCAAAGAAGACTTACCTCATGTTCTTCCATCTCATATCCAAAAATCTCAGACTGGACTTGGTGCCTTCCCTTCAACAACTCGCACAGCCGCACAAAGCAGATATGTATTTCACAGGCTGAAACAACAGCCACAGTTGTTTGTTTTTTTCCCCAAAACAACTCTGCAATGGATTAGCAGACAAGAACAACCTGGAAAGAAGGTTCCATAGCCAGGGGATAGCCCCAGCTAACCTAAATTAAAAGGAAGAAAGGAAAAAATACAAAAAGGAAGTTTGCTAGTTTGCTTGTTTCCACCTAACGTGTAATGACTGAGTAAGCATCCACATTTTAAAAATAATTAGAAAACCCATACCATACCTTATGCCAAAGTCCTAGTCAACATAACAGAAATGGATTGTCACCCATCACCAGGCCTGAAGAAACTCACTTGTAGCCACCCTCCCCACACATGGCTCATGTTTGCCATGTCCCCTTTGCTACATCAGTGTTTAGCAAGCAATACATAAATTATTTTCTACCTCAAATGATCCTCTAAGGAAAGCAACGTTACTCACAGAAAGTTCCAGCCTTCATCTGACCTCATGCATCTTACCATCATCTGAGTAAATGGATATAGCTGAAGTGCACAACAGGAGATTTTCAAGAACTTTTTTGCTGTAACATTAATCTGAGCTGAGGGTCCTCACAAACACATGTGTAACACAGCCTTCCTCTTCGGAGCACAACATGCTAAATAACCCAGCTGAAGCGAGACCTGGCTTGCAAACAAGGAACCTACACTCAGAATAACAAAACCAAAACACCCTGAGCAACTTCAAGTTTACAAGCAAACAACATACATATTAAGAAGTGGTATACACTACTGGAAAAAAAATGCTGCCCAACTGCAAGCCTAGGGCAGGTTCTTGCCATACAGCACTTCATATGCATAGCCTTGTTTACAACACTTTCCAGAATAACTGAAAATATGCACAACTGCTACTTCTTGTACTTATCATGCACTGATACATGTTGGAAGACATTTATGAGACAAATCCAGTACAAACAGAAAGCAAGAGACTGCTTGTACCAAGAAAAGTGGGACTGGAATATAATTAGGTGGGCCACAAAAATCCTCCCCTTACATATGTTATTACTGTGTCAGTAAATGCAGCTAACAGTTCAGGGCAGCTGAAGCTTGCAGTCCAACATAAGGCTACATAAGGCACAAGCACATGATGTGCTGGTTCAGGTTCCCTTAGACACAGCCAGAAGAACTGAAGCATCCAGTTTCCTCCCCCTGATAAACACATAGAAATAAAGCAGTCCCCCCAATATCCCCCTCTCTAAAGCAGAGAGATATGGATTTGATGGATGGGCTAAGGAATCAGCTGGATGGTCATATCCAGAGAATAGTGATCAGCAGTGCAATGTTCAGAGAGAGATCAGTGACAAGTGGTGTCCCTCATCGGTCCATCTGTTTGAGTTCTGTTCAGCATATTCATCAATGACACAGACAGTGGAATAGAGTGCATCCTCAACAAATTTGCAGACAACACCAAACTGAGTGGTGTGGTTGACATCTAAGGCACAGGATGCCACCCACAGGGACCTGAACAAGCTCAAGAAGTAGACCCATGTGAACCTCATGAGGTTCAACAAGGCCAAATTCAAGGTCCTGAACTGGTGAAACCCCCAGTATCAATCCAGGCTGGAGGATGAAGGGATCGAGAGCAGCTGTGAGAAGGACTTGGAGGTTCTGGTGGATGAAAAGCTGGAACATGAGCCAGAAATGCAGTTTGCAGCCCAGAAAGCCGACAGTATCCTGGGCCACATCAAAAGTAGCATGATCAGCAGGTCAAGGGAGGAAATTCTTCACTTCTACAGCTTTGGGTCCCCAGTACAGGAAAGACACGGACCTGTTGGAGTGGGTCCACAGGGGGCCACAAAGATGACCCTGGAGCACCTGTCCTGTGAAGAAAGCCTGAGAGTTGGGCTTGTTCAGCATAGAGAAGAGAAGGCTCCAGGGAGACATTACCGCAGGCTACTAGTACCAGAAGGGGCCTACAGAAAAGCTGGAGAGGGACTGTTTACAAGGGCATGGAGTGTATTTTGTTTATGCTGAAGGATTTATACTAGATAGAAGACAATTTTTTTTACAATGAGGGTAGTGAAACACTAACACAGGTTCCCCAGAGAAGTTGTGGATGCCTCATCCCTGAAAATGGGTACGGTCAGGTTGGATGGGGCAACCTGGTTTAGTTGAAGACAAACTTGTCCACTGCAGAGCAGTTGGACTAGTTCTATGATTCTGTGTCATTACAAAGGCCTTTAAGAATCAACCTGTTCTCAAGTACACATTTACAGATCAAACAGCTTCTACACTTGTAGTCATAAATCACAATCTTCAACCAAATCACCTCATCTCCCATTAAAAGGGTTGTACACATTGACAATTTTGCAATATACACTGTCAATTTTTAATTTCAAATCAGATAGCATTACTCCACAGTATCTTTCCCTGGTACGTGCATGTTTACAAGAAGCAATAAAGGCAAATCAACTGAAGATATCAAGCTGACAGTGCGCTAGCTTTTCCTCACTGACCTAGCACGTAGCTTTTCTTAATGATTAATAGGTGCCTGTACATGATGCAGCTTCCTCTACTCAGAAAATGCAGAAATCTGTCCACAACCATGGCGTGCAATAAAACTGTTCACAAGCAGTTTGTTGACTAACGCTCCATAAGCTCGGAGTGTTGCTTACTTCCTGGAAGATCCACAAGTTCCACCACATCAAGTGGTATATTTCATTTAGTCTTCCTACACATCTATAAATCATAGATCTGAAATACACATCAAAAAGGTACGGTCACTGAGGGGATGCTCCTACTGAACAGAATCATGTCCTATCACAAGCAATCATCCCCAAAAGGTAAAAAAGGGAGAAAAACTACAAGGTGAGCACAACATGCTGCTGACCTTAAAAAGAACCCACTGTTTGTTAACACGCCAATCTCAGCATCCTCAATAGCCACGTGTATTTCTATGCTAGATCCAGAGGAAGTCTGTGCTTCGCTGAAGCCTTGCCGTAGGCTTCCATGGAGCCAGCACTTTGGTTCATGATTCAAAGCTCAGTCAAGCAGGCTAAAGTCTTTCTTCTGACTTCAAAGGGCACTGTTTCAGTCCCTGGATAAGCAGACAGGTTACCCAAGTTTACAAGATTCTTAAGACGTTTCCACCACACACAGCAAAGAAGCAAAGATGAAAGAAAAGAGGCATGCACCTGTGAGCAGAGCAGAGTAGGTATGTCAGACACATACATATGCACTGGTAACCACAGTATTTGCAAAGTTATTAAAATACCTTTGCTTCTACCATCATCAAGTCAATGCAAGTGTTCCGGACAGTTAACTGTGTATTTCATCTGAGATACATGCATGAGGCATATCTGGGGAATGAGACTCCTCAGACAGCTGTAGTTTCAGATTATGTTTCACTAGCTGTATTATGTCACCTTTCAAAATCCAAATAGCATCAACTAGCACTAGTGTTAGGCCTTATGCTAGAACAGCACCAAAGGAGTCTCCTAGCTCAAAATACTTCAAGAAAGTATAGAGTCCGTGTAACAAGAAAAATACAGGGAAAGAAGAGTACCTGTGGTAAGAATACATGTGAATACAAACTGTGAATCTAAGAGATTAAGACATCTTGCAGCCCCAGTTCAGAGACATTCAACCACTCCAGCTTTTACCAGCACAAAGACAATACTGCTTTTAAAAGCTTAAGGCTCCAGTTACTTCTAGATATGTTAGGTCTTGAAGTAGGAAAAATAGCTTTTCACATGCCAGAATAACTACACAAGTCCACACACCAAATGCTAGTAACATAAAGACAAGGATACCATAGCTCTTCCTGAGGCTAGGCCTCAAGGTTTTTCAGACCTCTGATTTTTTTTAGGAGTGCTCTGTATCTTTCAGTATGATTGCAAGCTTCCTCTACAATGTGCCTTAAGGCAGTGATCTTTGTATGAAATCACAGAATGGTCAAGTTTGGAAGATGGTCCAGTGCATCTCCCCTGTCATCTATAGCAGGTTGCTCACAGCCTTGACCAGTCAGGTTTCAACTACTTACACAACCAAATTACAGTCGAATATGGGTGATTATGATTTATTAGCTTTACATCAAAATTCACCGTAAATTAAAACATTTAAAAGTTTGTAATACTTCCAAAGTTCATTAGAGTGGGATCATCTGTTAACAAAACTTGAGATGTTGTTCATTAAACACTTGTACCACTGAGCTACAGCCTACATACAAATCATCTTAACAACAAGACAAACTCTGATACTATATTGCTTTTTGTCACAAGTAAAAATCGTTAGCTTTCAGCCTTTTATTCATCCCACATTTCTGTTTTTCTCTACACAGATCTGCAGTTTTTAAACACTTCATTAATCACTGAAGCTAACACAAAGAATCACTCATCACCCTTGCCCAACAAACCTGTCCTCAGCCACAGAAAGCACCTGCTCAGAACCACGTTAGAAAAAACAGATAAACACTCTTACACAGCTACAATACAGGAAAAACTCTTCATTCTCATTCCTTCTACCTGCCTGCCCCATGCAGTGCTTCAGGAACTGGACCTTTGAACAAGGGGAAAGTGTTCCTTCAATCAAGTGCTGAAAGTTCAACTGTCACAGCTCTTCCTTAACACTACATGGTATTTCCTGGGAAGAATGGTCACTGACACCTCATTCTCCTCTATGCTTAAGCTTCAGGGACATTCACAATATGCATGGAATGAACATCAAGGAAGTGCAAGTGTGGCAAGCATGGAAATAGAAAGGGGTTTGACATGTCCTTAATGCTGGGCATTTGCCTTGAATATACACCATCAGAACAGCTTCTTGAAAAACAGAACTATCAAATATCACTGGGGAAAGGCAAATAATACATCCATTTTGGCTTGATTAGCTCCTTAATATTTGTTGTCCGTACCATCCACAGGTGCCCAAAATATAAGCATAAGATGAAAAGGCTCAGAACTCCAATAGAATAAAACATTTGGGTGTTATACTCTTCAGATAATACTACAGCACCTAGTCATAGCAAATTGATTTTTGTTCTTAGTAAAGACAAGACAACAGACCTAAAACACAAAGACTAGTCCTTCATTAAATCTTCTCCTTTACACAAGTTTTAACTGACAACTTTGACAGCTGGGCAGAACTGTTTTTTTGTTTTGTTTTTTTTTAAAGTCAGATAAGACATGAGTAACACCAAAAAGGAGAAAGGATATAGTATATCACAGAAAGAACACGACTGCTCATTTATAGTATTTGTAACTTATTTTAATTTAAATTTAAACCTTAATAAGCAAAAAAAGAAAAAAAAATCCCACAATTGCTATTTTCCAACTCTTCCAAACTCAGGCCTTTGAACTTTTGTGCTCTGTTCAAAGGGACACAAAAGACAAGTTTCCATACAAGAAAGATTCCTTTCCTGTTACCAATATATTTAAAAATACAAACTTTTTCCAGTTTGTATATGCCCATTTGCTTTTCTTCTTCCTACTCTCCCCCACTTCATGCTGCTTAACTTTGGTATTTAGTAATGAACTGTCAACAAACCGGCTGGCTTCACATTGTGGTTTTTCCATACTTAACTACTACAGTTCTGTATCTTGCTGCCTGTAACTCTACAGGGTTTAACTCCATTTAAAACAATTTTATAATGGGAGGAATTCCTTTTCATCTTTGCAAACATTTTACATACTTTCCTTTTAATGAGGGATCACATGAGAATGGCCAAACCAGCTATCCTGGCATGATCAGATCACAGGTGCAAAGTGTTTGGCTTGCCAGACACTGCTCGAGCTGGCAGGGCAGACCAGTGTTTGTGGCCAACCAGTGACTAATCAATGTTTCCTTTCATGCAGCCTCCAACCCTTCCTCCAGCTCTAGGTAGGTAAGCAAACAAGGAGTCTGGGATAACAAAGTTGACAGGCCTAGGCAGGCACCATCTGGGAAAAGGAGACACCTTTCCCCAATCTATATTTACAGAAGAGTCATTAGCCCCACGTCGTGCTGTGCTAGTAAGAATATGACTCTAGGGCCAGTAATAATGGGAGATATTATTCCTCACCTAATTTGGGCCACAAGCACGGGTGGCGGTAGAATCAAAATGAAAGCAGTGCAGGAACTGTGTGTCATTTCCTTAGGGCAGTGGTTCTGAGACAGACAGGTGTGGAAAGTGAAGCATGGATAGAGACAACGTGCTACCAACAGGACACAGAAACTGCAAGCGGGTGAGCGAGGTCATCCCCAAAGCTGCTTCTGACCTTGAACACGGGGTTTCGCAGAGTTGCACTTGACATGCAGCCACAGCATAAGAATGGTTGATCAGGACTGCAACTGTGGATGATCAACCCAGTCTGTGGATGAACACCGCACACTTCACAGACACAGGACTGGCACCAGACAAAGGAATTATGACTTTTTCACTGACAGTAAACATTTTATTACAGACTGACAAGGACTGTCTGGGAACGCAACAAAGATGTTCTCTGCTACTCCAAACTATAATCCTATTTTAGGAAATAACTATGTGTTTATTCAAAGTACGCCAACTGCAACCCAGGTGGTTCTACTGTAATTCCAAACACCCCAGCACAGTTTTTATTTAATCTCTTCCATTTCCTTTCTGCCTGAACCATTTTGAGATGCTGCAGATTGTTTCTAGAATATCTGCAAGTTATCTAGCCTCAAACACTCTGCCAAAACTATGTATTTTCCCCATCCACAGATAGGTGATCAGGAGGCATCCCACAAGAGCCTGGTTATTCCTTCCCACAGAACAGTTACCAAAACAGCAGCTCACCCTCCAGCTTCAAGTCCCTCCCTTCCTATCCCTTTCAGATCTTTCCTTTTTCCCTTCTGCTTTCCCCTACCCTTACCTATCAAGTCTTTTTTCCCCCCAGTCCATTATGTTTTCCTTCCACACTTAAAAGAGATGCTACATAATTTATGGGCTGATACTGGCTCCCTCAAGGAGAGTTCAAATGCACCAGGAATACCATTCATCTGAATAAAGTAATTTTAGAAATATTCTGAGCACATTCCTACTATCCATAATGAAGAAAAAGCACTACCTGATGGCAAGAGGTTCACATTGAACGGACTGCACCAGGCAGCAGGTCTTGGTCTATATACTGTAGGTCTCATGTACCTTTTCTTGCACAACACAAATAAGCTTTGGTGGGAGAGCAAGCTGACTGGAGCAGAGATTTACATTGTCCAGAACTAAAGGCATGAAGTCCAAATGCTCCAGAGCAGAAAATGGGGTGGAAGGTTGGACCCTTGACTCCTAATAGAGGGAGGTAGAAGCAGGTGCCAAGCCACAGTATTGGTTTCAAGAGGAAGAGAAAGCTAAATCCTTCTTTCCCAACAAGAAGTGTGTGAGAACAATATATACATTCCAGAGATCTAGTCTTCCTCTACACATTCTATAGTGGAATCAAAAATTATTGAAGAACTTAAAGTCAGGGAAAGCTACAATCACAGTCACATGTTTAAGGCTTATTTAAATCAACATCCAATAAAACGACACCTAAATAAAAATCAGTTTTCAGTAGTTCATTTTCTAACTAAGTGAGTAAAGTGGTCAGACAACTTTGTTATTTCCCTTTTTAGCCAGAGTGAACTCTATGAATTTGGGTCTTTTGTCACAATTACCCTGAACAGAAGTAGTGCATGTACACAATGTGGATAGGGCAATTTTCAACAATCCCATGCTCCTTTTAAAGTTAATTGTAGCTTTCAGTGGATAAAAGAATTTAAGGGCTGTTTAAAGGAGATCATGGTTTATTATTTTTAATATTGCCCCACCCAAGTTTTGTTCGCCCACACATTCAGTCCAGAGCACATGGGAACACAGTGATTTCAATGGAATTTATCCCAGCAATCTTTCATTACAGCCCCCCACGTAGCATTTTATACTTCAAAAACTGGAGCATTTTTAAAAATGGGAGCATACTACTTAGGACACTGGGCATTAAAAAGAAGTGCCAAGTCTTAATTGGGATAGCATCTAGATTAAGACTGAGATTTTATACTACAGCTGCCTCTTCTTTTTGAGTTTTACAGAACAATGACTACACCACAAGCCAAAAAACAGAAATTTTTGTAAGAGCTGCAAACTTTTCAACCCCCAATAGGCATTTCCAGAAATACCAGAAGATAGAACTGGCAATTAGCATTGGGAAATCCCAGCCTGTCTTGGCTTTGCTTCTGACAATAGCTACTTTTTCTGCACAGAGTCCTTTCTCCATTTTAAAATGAGACACTTTACTGCTTAGTTATTCAGTAGTGAAGATACCTGGAAACAAATCCCAATTCTAATCTTCCTCTTGTCCAGTCAACAATTAGAAGAAAATTGGTTGTTGTCAAATTGCAAGACATGCCTTTCAGCTGATCTTCAGTACTTTCAGAAAATGGTCCTTAGGACTTCAACGTATCACTCACACATAGGACAGAGTAAAAACAACACAACTCATCACAGTTTTTACACAATATGACTTTTTTTAGAGTGATCAAGTACACTGTTAAAAACAAATCTATGCAAACAGATCACCAAAGTTCCTGCAACATCTTAGTATCAAAGAGCTAGGTATTTTAAAGCTTGTAGGTGCCCAAAAACGTTGGTGAGTATTCTGTCACATTTAAGACGACAAAACATGTTTACACAGGCTTAATAGCTTTGCACATTTGAAAATCTACTCAGCCCTCACACGCCTGTTTTAAGATGCCAGATGCTTTTGAAGTCAGGCCACAAACTTATTAGTTACTATAGAAAACACTCCAGTCTAAAATGTTAATCTAAGAGGCCTAATAAGACATCAGTGGCACTGTTTTTATTTTAGTTTGATTACTTCAAACTCTGATTTTTCCAAGCAGAAACAGTAAAGCACTTCTGTCTTACTGCATTGAGATGTTTATTCTCTTGTGTGAATAAACTGTAGTCTACAAACAAATTCAAGTTCTTAAGTGGTAAGACAGCTCTTAAGTGATATTACCAC
Organism: Hypotaenidia okinawae; assembly: GCA_027925045.1. Taxonomy (NCBI): domain Eukaryota; kingdom Metazoa; phylum Chordata; class Aves; order Gruiformes; family Rallidae; genus Hypotaenidia; species Hypotaenidia okinawae. Next base: position 16,106,899 of record BSDF01000005.1, on the reverse strand, counting down.
ACCAACTTTTTCAAGTATCACATTTAGTAGTCTCTTGCAACAATTAAAATGGTCATCATTGTCAGCTTTTAGATGTTACTAGCAGTAGATTTTGAGCTTGATAACAAAGAGCAAGAGGTGAGTAAAGAAAATACAGCTTTTCAGGCAGAAGAGAGTAGCAGGTTTGTCATGACCCAAATGCAAATTCTGTTGTTCTGTCTAGACTCTTGAAGTATGCCTATCCACTACTCAGCTTCCAGTCTCAGCATTTGGTCCCACCTATGCATCCCGTTCAGTTTTCTAAACTACAAGCACCCTCCTGTAACCACACATCATGCTTTGATAAGGTTCATCTGTGACAGCGTGATAAATCTTATTCTTCCACTCCAAATACACGTGTTCACAAGGCAACAGTCACCCCCATGACAGATTTCACAGTGATTAAGTGTGCCAAGGAAAAAAGACTCTCCAGTTAACGGAGCAGCCTGCACATGCACACAGAGTGAATTGGGTGAGGTACAGAGAAGCTGAACAGCAAAAACATGAAGTGAAGAGTCACTCTCCCATCTAAAAAGTCATACTCCTGTCTCAGCTATGAAATATATCAATTCTGCAAACTATCAGCATTATCAGCCCAGTTTACTTGCATTTTCCTGCAACTCCTTTGCTGGTACACCCAACCCTCATGCTTTTTAGGCCAATAATTTCAGGGTGCAATTTGACAGTGCAGCTCAACCAAGCAACAACTGCAGAATGGGGTGTCCTACCACCCATCCTCCATTCACCATTCCTCTCAGGGCAGACCCTACAGCAAGACAGAGCAGGGACTTAACCAGCTAAAACTCACCTGACAAAGCAATTTTCCATCAGTAGTCCCTGAACTGGGTCACTGCAGAGTCAAATACCCTCAAAATCAAACAGGCAGAGCTGAAAGAAGAGGGAGTGAGGACAATTCTTTTGCAAGCTGCAAGACTGCAGCACCAAAGCAAAGCCCTGCAGTAGGGGCAGAGACCCATATGCATAAATATTAGCCATTGTGCCTGCTTTCCATTGAGCCACTCCAGAACAGCCTAGAGAACTTTAATACATCCATGAAGTTTTCTACATTGTATTCATTTGAGCACACAGATTTATCTTACCAACCTTACTGCTGGAGAAGGGTTTTTGTAATTCCTGTTTCTCACACACCTTGAAGACCTCTTCCCACTCCTCTGCCTATTCCTAATTTTTTAATGCTAGCTTTGAGGCTAAAGAGAAGGGTACTGTTCTTTCCCACAAGACACCTTCAGCTCTACAAAATAAGTCATTAAAGATTTCCTCCACGAAGAAACACAAGAGAGGTGGGATTAAAAATAAAATTCCCTCCATCCCTACTGACTTTACCCTCTTTAACCTTATCCCTAGTCCAAAAGCAGTTACCACTTATAAATTGACATATAAATAAACCTAATTCCAATTAAAACCACCTCCTCTTCCTCCACCTCACAAATTATAGCTAAGGGCAGCTTCTGGAAACTATAGAGAAAGATAATTTTCCTTGCTTATCTTGCACAAAATATAGAACAGCTCCTGTTGGCCGTTTTGAATTATGCCCTTAAGGTTTGGCTTCAAAACAGAGAAAACTGGACTGTCACGGATTTAGACTGCTGTGCTTTTAGAGCTGCATATCTAAATTTTAGGTATCTGAAAAATCCTTTGCGGTCAACTTTGTCTCCAGCCAGTAGACAGCAGCAGTATCAAAACAGCAATTACTTTCAGACTTCACTTGGTTTTGGGGAGAGGCATGAGCAAGTTATCAAGGATAGATAAGTAAGGAATAAGTGAACCAGTGCAATTTATAGCAGTTGGGTGGACTAGCCACAGCAAGATCTAGTTGCGTCACACATGACACTTAGCCTTTGCTCTAGAGCAGCAGCCCAGTCGACTAGCATAAAACTGAATGAAGTCATCTTAACACACAGGCACACCTAACTTCCATAATACCAACAGTGTTCATATACTAGCCAAAGAAGCGTTCTCATTACTCAAGCAAATTCTGTAGAAAGTATTACTGGTGTAGATGAACACAAAATAGCAATTGCTGCTACTTACTGCAACAGGAAGCCAACGCATCAGCTGCACCAAATGTTAACCTGTAGCTCCAAACACTTTCTAGTAACCAGTACATCTACAGATTATACCAGAAAAGCATCTCTACTTCTTCACAGCTACTGAAGTGCATTACAAGCCAGCTAAAGGCACCACTAACAGTGTGCCATGAGACCATCTTTATATCAAAGCACAGCCTGTACTCATCCCAAGTACACCAAACATGGCTGTGAATCTGATCACAACAAACAACAATGCATCACTTCTTACAAAGCAGCACACAAATCTAGGATGAAGGATAGAACATTACATTCTTCACAGATCATGGACATTTGTTAGAAATTCCATACAAAATCTGGGAAGTCAATTAAACATTAAGTCACCTATTTCACTGACTGGTCACTTAACTATCAAGTAAGCATTAATATTAGTGCATGACAAAAAGCTGGAAGAGCAGTAGGAAAAGACAGACAAGAAGAAAAGGTCTGGACTGCAGCAATTCCACTGCTCCAAGTATGCTTACTATACAAGCTGAATCTTGGGGTCTCCACTGATATTAGTCTACTGGCAAGAGGTAATGTATGATGCAAAGCATGTCTCTCTAAATAAGGTTCAGAAGTGTCTCCTGTAGGCCCTCCATATTTACATCTGTCATCCTCGCTGCCCAAGCCCCACGTCCACCCCTGCTGTTGCATTAGAACTGATAAGCCACAGCTGGTTCCTGTATTCCTGCTGACAAAGAAACCCTGCCACAGACTACGAAGACATTTTGTTAAGTGCTAAAATACCACACTGATAAGAATGGTATTATGCTTAGACAGAAATATGATTGGGTAGTAAAGTCCTACTAGGCTTAATCCTATACCTGGAACAAAGTTTCAATCTGGGCACCAGCACAGTCTGACATTAGTTCTGCAAACCTCACACATATGAGCAGGATAGAGTAATGAAGAGGAAGGCAATGAAATACTATTAGTTTGCATATCGGAGAATTGCCACCTGAATAGAAAGAGCCTGCTCCATACTGCACTCAGCAGTTGCCTTTGTGCTTGGAAAAACGTTTTCTTCTCTGTAATTCATTAACCTACAACCTTATCAAGGTGGGAGTGAAGAACTTGTTTCCAGCATGGAAACCAGCAGTCAAACCGAGTAGAAATACTTACGTCACTGTTCCTGAACTTTGCTTTTAATCTCTTCATGCTGATCGCATTCAACCTTCCAAACTTTTGAGGAGCTTTTTATCCTTCTTCAATATCTAAACAAAAAAGAAAAAAAAAAACAAGATTCCAACTTGATACCATTCAGTTCACTGGCAGCTAAGTCTGAATTGAATTTGCATACCTATATCACTCTTAAAGGGTTTAGCCCTCAAGCTCTAAAAAGATTAACAGCCAGCTAAGGGAAACTTTCTGTTTCTCCAAACTTAAAAGCAAGCATAAGTCTGACCACCGAAGAATAGAGCAAATCTGTACCAAACCTTAAGTGTGTATCATGTTATAGTAGCTACCTCTCAACATATAGATACTTCACCAACATGTTCATACATGTAGCAGCTTTCTCTGCCCGCTGCCTATTTTAACATTATCATGAGGGCAGACATTCGTAAAGTAAGAAATGCATAAATAAATATGCAAAGTCATTCATTAAAACCATGGGTCTGCACAGGGTAGCAGACATACCACCGATAATGTATGTACAAGTCTAACCACTAATTATATTCAAAATTATATTTAAACCATGCATGTCCGATACTAGGAGAGCTCAACACAGTGTAGGAAATAGAACCATCTGAGCAAGGACAGAGGTTATCACTAGAAGAATTGTTTTATACTCTTCCTCATAAGAAACCATATGTGTATTCTTGGAATCACAGCTGCTTAATTTGGCAGTGCACTACCACAGTCGTGTTTCCCCCCATCTTCTCTTTCAAACAAAGAAAAGCAGCAGTTGCACAAACATATACAAGTAACATTACAGACAACCTGCAAGCTTTCACGGGGGAACAGGGAGACAGTGCCTGGAGCAAACTTTCCTGCAGAAAACTTCAATACACCAGATATTATTAATCCAAGATAAATGTGATGGCAAACAGCGCATTAAATTAGACAGCAATGTGATTCTTCCTAGAGCACATCAGAAAAACTTAATGGAAGAGTAACACAGGCCTGGTCTGGACAAAGCCATCTATGCAAAGTGTTCCAAATTTCTAGTTTTACAGTATGCTCACTTGAACAGCCAGTCATTCTCATCTACAAGTATTAGCTGCTATACAAATTCCTTCTGAAAGAACAGTTTAAAGTAAAGGATGTTCAGCTGTATAAACTTCCTCCCTCCACACTAGAAAAAAAGGAGAAAAAAATGTTATGAGTCTAGCCAGATAAATAAATAACCAAAATGAGGACTGGAGCATAAATTCAAATAGGTCATGCAGGGTCACTCATGTGACAGTAGATTACAGTTTGATATGTAAAGTGAGATTCAATTATTTCATAAAAGAAAGTATCATTATTATGTTCTATGTGATCACACTACAGTGATTTTTAAAACGCAAGTACACCATATACCCTTTGGAGAATATATATGAATGCTTCCAGAAAGGAACCATTCAGGAATAGCAATTAGTGTTAAGTAAACATGTTATTTATATGTTCAACCCCATATTTATCTGACAACCATTTAAGACACACAAGTACATTTCTTCAAAAAAAACTTCAAACAAAAAACAAACAGGCTTGAGAAGTGGGCCTGTGCGAACTGCATCAAGTTCAACAAGGCCAAGTGCAAGGTCCTGCACATAAGTCGGCACAATCCCAAGCACAACTACAGGCTGAGCTCAGAATGGATTGTAAGCAGCCCTGAGGAGGAGAACTTGGGGGCACTGACTGATCAAAAGCTCCACATGAAAGTGTAATGTGTGCTCACTGCCCAGAAAGCCAACCATATCCTGGGCTGCATCAAGACCAGCATGACCAGCGGGTCAAGGGAGGTGATTCTGCCCCTGTTTTCTGATGTCATTAGACCTCACCTGGAGAACTGTGCCTAGCTCTGGGGTCTCCATTTACAAGGCAGACACGGGCCTTGTGGAGTGAATTCAGAAGAGGGCCAGAAGGGTGATCAGAGGGCTGGAGTGCCTCTCCTGTGAAGACAGACTGAGAGTCAGGCTTTTAGAAAGCTCCAAGATGACTTTACCGCAGCCTTCTAGTACCTGGAAATGTCGACAGGAAAGCTGGAGAGGGACTCCAGTGTAGTGATAGGACAAGAGGTAATGGCTTTAAACTTTAAAAGAGGTTTATGTTTAGGTTTGATATTGGGAAGAAACTCTTCCTTGTGAGGGTGGTAAGGCCCTGGCACAGGCTGCCCAGAGAAGCTGTGGCTGCCCCCTCCCTGGCAGTGTTCAAGGCCAGATTGGATGGGACTTGGGGCAACCTCATCTGGTGGAGAATGTCCCTGCCCACGGCAGGGGGTGTGACTAGGTAGTCTTTGAGGGCCCTTCCAACCCAAACCATTCCATGATGAAAAATCCCACACATTACATACACACTGATACATTTCCCACAGAACACACACCTCCACAGAATGTAATCTGGACAGAGTAATTTTGTAGGCTGTTAAAATATCATTAAATCTTATTAAATTACTCTAAGTCTAATTAAACAGTCATTTTGAAGTCATATCAGATTCCTGTCTGCTTTCAGGTATATAAATGAGGGGTTTCATTCAAAGTTCTTGCTTTTCATCTCAAGGAGAATGGACTTGTGGCATTTTATTAAATTCTTCAGCATGAAAAAGGAAAGGAAAAAAAATTGCTTTATTTTTTTCACTCCCTGGCATAAGTTACAATTTCTTAGCTTTGTCCTGGGCTGAAGGGAGTATTTGTAAGACAGTAACAAAAAATAATTTAAAAGAGGCAAGTTTTGACAGTCCAAAAGAAGGAATTATTTTAGGTTGCTCCGAGAGAAGCACAACTCTGTATTTGTACTCCACCTACTCAAACTTTGGAGAAATTGTTTAAATTGCACAACAGCTGTCATAACCTGCACTGGAAAGGAGCCTAAACCTCAGCAAGAGCCCAATAATGTCCTAAATCATTCTCGAGCAACACCAAGGATAATGAGTATTGCAAAGACCAGAAATGCCAGAGTACAGACAAGGCAAATGCCATTACACTTATCTGGCCTACTTTACATACCATGCCAGGAAGAGGGGGGCAGGGGGGAAAGAGGGAGAGAAAGGAAAAAGAAAATGGAGGACAAAAACACAATTTAAAGGAACCTTTAAAGCTGAGATACATTATACAGTATTCCACAAAACCCAAAACTTAACAGGACTTCTTATTTTAAAACTTAAACATATTTGACTAAAAAAAAAGCAAGCCATTTAACTGGACCAGTTAATAAAATATAAAGAAATCCTCTGCGTAGGGAATTAAGAACAAGAAATCTTTCCTCACATACAGACTGCCAAATTGTCTGCTATAGGCTGCCTTTTCCCCTTCCACTCCCTCAGCCTTTTGGCTCCCATGAACAAAAGATTTGTTATAGCTCACATGGAAGATAAAGTACTCAACTACAGGACTATGGGGGAGACAACTCCTTGCAGGTATATGCACAAAACAGCTGCAAAGCTGGAATCTCTAATGTGACAAACTTGTAACAGGGTCTAATTAACAAGCTTTGCAGGGACTCCTAATATGTAACTAATATGTTACTCCTAATATGTTACTAATAGCTTTGCAGGGACTCCTAATACGTCCTTCCCCCTTTTGAGGAAGGAAGAAGGGAGGTGAGCTGTGCTTCTATTAGAAGCCAACTTATTTTTCCCACAGGATACTTCACCTCTTGCGTAAGTGCATTTTATATGTTGAATGTGAAACTCAAGACTTCAGCACAATTAAAAAAGCATGCACAAGCACACAAAAACAGCATCCCCAAGTTTAGTGTGTGTAACATCTGTATTTTTTCCGTAAGAGATAAACACAAACATTAAGATCACAGCTTGTGCACCATACTGCCCATAATTCTTCAGTTGTAGAGATAAAAACCCATGAAGCAGAGAGGCTTGCTCTTTCTTGGCAATGTCTAAAGAAGGAAGTCACCTCTCAAAGGGTGTAATTATTGGAATTGATGCAAAAAGAGGTCAGCATCCTGATTCAGCAGAGCTTTATGACAACTGTTCATTCGCCAGAGGGGAGATAAAGGAAGCACCATTAATGCACTCCTGTTTTACAAGATAGAAAACGACTACTAGAAATTCACTAGGGAGCATCAAGATACTTCAGAAGAGTATTTCTACAATGAATCACAGGTATTAAGAAGACACAATCTCTACTAATAGCAGCATTTCTTTGCTTTCAGAACAAATGTGATAATAAATACTGAGTGCTGTCATTTTGTAGGGGCATTGAGTCAGTAGTAGAGAAGTGCTTAACTCCAGAGATTCTCAACAGCTAATGCTGATCACATGCTTTTAACCATTAGCCCCCAAATTAAATATCTAGTCCTCTATCTCATCTTCCATCAGCTTAATGTTAAGAAATAGCTTTCAGGAATACAAGTCACAAAAACATCTTTAGGTTAGTGGTAAACCTATCTAGCCAAAGTACGAGACATTAAAGTGGTGGTAATTTTTGGCCTCAATTTCATTGGAACTGTTTTAATACACAATACAATCTTTAGGTTTAAACATAAGAAACAGATTAGGATAACCTTCCCCACTGATTTACAGTGAGATCCATGCAAACCACAGTAAACAACAATACTGACATACAAAATTTTTCCTTTCATTAAACTGCATTAAAATCAGTTCAAGGCCTTTCAAACAATGTTACAATTAGCTCCTCCAATAGCCAGAGATCCAGTGATGCAACACTAAAACGGTCTTCATTTTGCTAAGTAAAACTTCACAGTAAAACTGTACATGATGCACACTGCTCATGCCAATGACTGTTACCCTTCACTGATAAGGGCTGTATTCAACTAATATAGGTGTCAAAAATCTTCCACCTCTTTCAGAACACCTTGAGAAACCTTCATCAACTAATTTTCCATTCCACTCACAAAAATACTTCCATTTTTTCTTAAGCCTTGTGAAGTTACAGAAAGAACTAGAGACTTCATGCAAGTTCTGGCAACTTAAAGAACAGAAATTGTCTGGAAGGATACCATTGTCACCATACACTTACATCTATTTCCTTGGTCTGAATATGCCTACACTCACAAGGCAAAACAAGGAGCTCCAAAAGCATCTTATCCCAAAGCACACCACCACCATTTATGCTCTGGATGATCACTTGCTGAATCACAGTCCCTGCTCTGACTCAGAAGCACAAGCTTTGCTGCAGCCAGCACTGCAGAGTGGTCAGATGCAACTGCACTACCAGCATCTCTTCTGCTGCCCACCCAACTTCTCAAAGGCTCCACAAGCACGAGCTCCCCAACCTACGATCCAGTATCAACAACACACACAAGCCCCAAATTCTCCATAGCTTTGCTAAAGCCACAGAACCACTTGGAAGCATTAGCCATCATCAACCAGCCATTTACATGGCTGTTTGAAGGTAAATGGGACAAGCCCATGCTGTCCTAAAAAAATACACTCAACACTTCACCTCTGACTACCTTCTCACTTCCACCCAGCTGAGCATATCTTTCGCTCTATCTCTCAGGCCACAGCAGACAGCATGTATGATATGACCAAAAGCAATGGGAACAGTTTCCCACTGTTTATCTGCACGGCTGTTTTTCCATCTTGAGCAACCCATCCTCCTATTGCAGGAAGAGTCAAATGGAACAGGATTTTTTTTAAAACTTAATGTCACCTATAAAGACAAATAATTCTTGGCTTGGTTAATCTACTACTACTTACTAATGAAAACACACTGAAAAATGCACTGAGAAGCCCTAGCACTACACAAGAGTGGGAGTGATTTATATACAGTTAATCCCACTCTAAACAGAATCAGACATCAGAGATAGCAAGAGCCTTGAGTAACTTAGCACAATCCCTCTATCTGTTCACAAATCACTTGCAGGGATGTGTTGAACTGTACAAATTTAAGCATTTGAGCCCAGAAGTTAGAGCTCCATGGATACTGCATCACTAACAAGTCTACAGCTATCACTCCTCCCTCCATAATGCTTTCCATCCACTCTTGCACTTCCTTTTGAAAACCAGAACTTGCATGTGTTAAACTGCTTAAGCAGTACCAGTCTCCATGGATGTTAAACAACCAATATAAACCCAGGCAAAACTGTTAATGGGGGGAATATGTATGTGCAGTTTGTTAAACTGTTTTCAGATCAGTTCTAGAGAGCTAAGAGAAAGCTTGCATCAACAAGGCCTTCAACTCAGTAAATCACAGAAGACGACTAGAGAGAAATCAAAATATGACATTGCCCTGATTTGTTTGCTTGGCATATTAGACAACATGCCAGACAAAATCCTAGCTCAAGAGAAGTCCAGGCAAATTTGTCATTCACTCATTACATACAACTTTACTCTGTTCTTACTCCAGTTCTTTTCTCTGGAAGTATCTGTCAACACACATTCAGCTCACTGAAGAGTACAGTAAAAAAGACAAGCCTTGCTTCATCAACTGGGACATACTGCTGTCTTCCTCTGCTTTCAATTTCCCCGTCTCTAAAACAAAAAGCCCCCGTCCTTGCATGCCCCTCAATTGTGAGCCCATATTCTCTGGTTTGATCGTAAGTAAGATACGTCGCAGTCCTGAAGACTTCTCTATGCTCAACGTCCAACAGAAAAATGATGCAGAGTCCCATTTGTGAAATGTTGCTCTTAAATGAGAAACCCATATGGGTAACAACAGCTAGTACTTCCTTATACTTGCTCCCTTCTTAATATTCTGTATCAACCTCTCAACTAGATGTGCTTCGGAATGGACAGACATGACAATCTGTACAGATGCAACATTAAGTCTATGAAGAACTATCTGTGACTTTGTGGATGAATATTCTGAAATAGCTGAAGGCCGAACAGTTACTTACTGGGGAAGGAGTTAGAGTGTCAGGAACATCATTTTCATTTACCCAAGACACTCGGAAAGCTTTACTCCCATAAACTCTGTCCTTATACTTTTGAAAGGCCTTGGAAGGGTATCCTACTGAAAACTCTGGTAGTCTAGAGTTTCACAGTCACCTTTGGAGACAGCGTTGATAACTATTTCGCTTCCAAGTTCTCAGGTACAGACGACATTTTAGCTTATGAAAATTTAGTACCTTGTTGAATATTAACCAAAAAATGGAGGGTTGCATGCATTTCCACCCCTCAAAAAAAAGAAAGTACTAGGAATTAATGTATTTTCTACCCAAGACCACCATAAATGCTACTAATGAGCAGAACATCAGCAAGATCAACACCTACAGCATGGTGGTAATCACATGATTTTTATCTGATTTTATTCAGGTTGTTGAAACTTACATTCAACAGTAGCAGCATTAAGTGCTGTACAAATATTGAAGAAGATCTAGTCTTCAAGATGCTTCTTCCAGCCCTCAGAGACATACGAATCTCTAGATCTGTCAGAGTTACTGTGTTGGTGTCTCGGGCAAGTCCTTGTAAACAAGGTCTCAGAAAGCACTCAAGCGTCAAATTCCCCAGAGACATTTCAGGGTGTCCCAGTGACTTTGGGAATCCAGACATCTGCAGTAACAGTAGCTCACTGACTCTCAGCAGTTATGCAGAAAGATGTGGAACCTCCTCAACTACTGAAGTTAGAGTCATAGACAGACCAGTGTACAAATTATTTTTCTATTGTAATGACTGAACAAACTTGGCTCTCCACTTTACATATTTCCTCCCCTCCCCACCCCGGTTCAGGTGAAAAAGCATGCATCCTGCTTTATAGTATTTTGAATGCCAGCAACAGCTTTCAGGCACAAAACCAAAAGAGGACTATGGCACCGTTAAAAAATATATGCAAGCTATTACAATCTTCATTTAGCATGCAAGATGTGCAAAGGAAGGACTTCAGATCTAACACTTCCCAGGCAAATGTTCTAACTGCTAGGCAGGAGTCTCTCTCCTCCAGAGGTGGTCTCAAGTTCAGCACTTGACTGATGGCTGCCACCTCCAGGCATTACTGGCCATCCCATTCTGGATCTCAACAGGAAGGGAAGAATGCTTTCTTTCACTGCTGTGTGCTTCCACTTGAGCAGTCCTTGGCAGGCAGTTAGTCCTAAGTGCCAGTGGAGATCTTCAGTTGCTTCCACACTTCACCAGACTCAAGTTTGTCTCCAGCAGTTCAACAATGATAAGCGCCGCTGTAATGTACTACCTGAATTACAGCTATACACACTACTTCCTCTATACCCTAAGAGTGCACTATTGGATGACCCTCAAAACATAAGGAGCAGCATGGACCAACAACTCTGAAAAACAAATCCCAGGCTACCTCAAACACAGAGCTATCACCTGTGCAAATTCACAGGCACCTAGACAGCAACTCCAAGGAACATAGGTAAGGGAACAGGCTTCTCAAACACACAGGAAGTATGTACACAGCAGAAGAGCAAGTTACTCAATCCTATAGCCCCCAAAGATGTTACGAATTGCTATGCTCCCCCTTGGAATTTTCAGTAGTCTACTATCTCTGCTACTAAGCAAGGCACTAAAGCTTTGAATTGATTTGTTCTAGGTTTTGCTTGTTTTCTCTCTGTAGCTATTTTAAGAATTAACTTTGTGCAATAAAAACCACAACCCACCAACCAAAAGACTAGCCCACAATCAGCTCTCAAAAGGAATGTGATTAGGGTATTGTTGCAGTAGGATTTAGAAATTGCTAACATCTCACACAAGAAGCTTTTATGTTTCTCCAGGCACTGCTTCTTCCTCAAAATGAGGCACAAACTCCTTATCTGAGAAGTGGGAGAAGTAACATAGTGGGTACATACACCAATAAAGAGATATGGCAAGTGACTCCTTTTGTGAAACACTTGCATCTCTTCATTAGACCAGCAGCCTCCCGCCTAGTCTCGAAGTTACACATCTCTTGGATCAGGGAAGAAGAGGGGAGGAGGTAGCGTTTTACTGCTTTACTAGCAGATGCACTCTTGGAAGAGGGAAGAGAATAACACAGGGCCAATATTTTTAGAGATTGGAAGGACAGACATCTGCTACTGCATAATGACTTATTGGCACTAAGCTTGGCTTCAACTCAAGAGAACGCTGAGCTCATATTAAGCCTTGTTCTACTCAATGCTCTTTCACTCTGGTTCATATGGCTATTATGCAATTCTTCTATTAGTAAATAAAATCTCATTGACAGCTTTGGATGAGCATCCCAAGACGAGAGCTAAGCAGGTCATTGACAGATATTTACTAAATTAATTTGCTCCCGGTTAATCTAGGACATCAGAAGACGTTTCTAAAATCATGCATATGCAGTTTTTGACCTTTTTTCAGTAACCGATCTGCAACCTGCTGGGATTTAAAAAAAAAAATAAATACTACTGCTTCTACCAAAGCAGCACTCACCCCAGCAGACTGCAAGTGTTTTGCATCAGCTCCGTAACAAGCATGCTCACACTCTCTACAGGAACAAATGGGGGGAAATCTGTTAAGAACCTGCAGTGCTGATAAAGCGGAATTCAACTAGTCTTTTCACAGGGAGAGACTTAAGAGAATGCCACGAGCGGGAACGGCAGGCTGCAGGAGGCTCGCACTGCCGAGCGCTGGGCAAGAGAAAGCAGTTCCTCCGCCTGCTCTTTTGGAAGTTAGGCTCAGGTTCCCGGTTAAACTCCTTGCGATTCGTAAAGCAGAACACTTTTTCTTTCTTTCTTTTCTTAACCTTTCCGGCAGCTACAGAAAACCTCGATGCCTTTTAGCCCCTCTGCCAGGGGAAGGCGTATCCCCATATCCCCCTTGCGTGGCCGCGGGACGGGAGATGCGGCGTCGGCGGCGCGGGGGCACCAGGCGGGGCCCGGCACAACCACCGCCCCCCCGGGGAGTCCGGCAGCCAGCCCGGCTCTCGCTAAATCCCCGGTCAGAAACCGCCCCAACAAGAGCACCGGGACAAAGCTGTCCCCGGTGCCGCTTTTTTTACCGGAAGGGGGCAACCCCAGGGTCCCCCTCCCCCCAGGGGCGGCTCAACTCCCGTCAGGGCCCCCCAGGAGAGAAGGTGAGGAGGCGGCTCTGGTCCCCCGGGGCTCGGCAAGACCCGCACCGTCAGAGATCGGGAGACCCCTTCCCTGGGGCGGCGACGGCAGCCGCGCAGCTCTGCTCGGGGCTGAGGTCCCGCGGAGTCACACACCCCCCCGGGGGCAGGGGGCGGCTGAACCGGCGCCAGGCCGGCCGCACCGAGGTGCTACCGCTCACCCCCGCAGGCAGCTGTCACCCCCGCCGCGCACCGGGGGGCGAGAAAAAATTATAAACAAACTATAAATAAACAGTCAAGAGGCGGCGAGTCCCGGGCCACACGCACCAGCGCTCCCCGCTCCCCCGCGCAGGGGAAGAGGGGAGCAGCGGCAACGCCGGGGAAAGAGAAGGGAGAAGTTTCCTCCTGTTGCGCCGCGCAGACGGCTTACCTCCCTCAGCCGCCGCCGGGGAAACGCCGGGCGGCGGCAGCCCCCGCGGCCGGCGGCGGGGGCAGGTGGGCGCCGCACACAAAGCCCCTATTCACAACGCCCGCCAACGAGCCTGCCTGCGTGCGTACGCGCAGCCTCCCCCGCCCCCCCATCCCGCCACCTCACGCCGAGCCGCGCTCACCTCATGGAAGAGCCGCGTCCCGCTACGCCCGCCGTCGGGAGCCGCGCACCGACCCGCGCCGCCGCTGAAGGGCGGAGCGGCGCCGCCGCGCGCCCCGGGACACTCGGCCGCTCCGCGCGGATAGGGCGAGAGGTGGGGGGGGGGCGGGCGTGACATCACTCCGCGGCCACGTGATCGCGGGGCTCCGGCCCCCCGCGGGGAAAGGGAGGGGGCGAAGCCTCCCCCCATTTTCCCCGCCCTTCACGTCCTCCGCGGGGGGCTGGAGCCCCGCGCTCGCGGAGGAGGGTCACGTGGCGGCTGCGCGGAGTTCCCGCCCTGGGGAAGGGGATGGGGGGAATGTCAGCGGTGTGGGGCGAGTGGCCGGCGCTTTAAGCAGCCCTTCTGCTCGCCCAGGGCTCGGGCCGTGTGGGGAGAGGAGGGTGTCTAGTCCCTCCTGCCTCAGGAGGTGGCCCGGTGGCTGTGGGGGTAAAAAAACACGTCGTTAAAGGAGCGTTAAGTGCTTCGGCACACGAGTGGAGTCCTGCGCCTCGGTTCCCCCCAAAGCTTCCCCGTGTGTGAAATTCCCCTTTCTCACACCCCTCGGCAGGAAGGACTGATTCAGAAGAAAGAGAAGCGGGGCACTTCTTGTTTAATACTAAAATGAATGACTGGCGTAGTGTTTGGTTACACAAGAATTTGGAGGTTAGGAAATGAAAAGTGGTCCGTGTGGCTGTACCAAGGCACTGCTCCACTGGATGTGCTCCAGAAGCCCAGGAGGACAAACCCCTCTTCTCAAAGTTTAACCTCCAGAGCACCCTTTCTCAAGTCTTCTGGCAACCTGATGGCAAACCACCTCAATCTCACCAAAAGACTGCGGCTCCTTTCACCTGTGCGAGAAACTTTGGGCACCTTGTCTACAAATTGCCCTGTTAAGTGAGTTGGTGAACCTCAGCCTACCATCCCACCACAACAGCTCTGCCGGAGTGGCTAGTCATCTTTCCGTCACATCATGCTTACTGACTGGTCCCACTCAGCAGAGCTGTGTTCCCACCTGAGAAGGTCTCCTTTAATCTCTATGATGGCTCTTATCTCCGCTGTTCTCTAACCATATCCACACCTTCTGAAGTGGCAAACAGTACAGGGAGGAAATGTGCACTTCAGGACTTTAGGTCATTATTGTAATAGTGGCAAGTATTGTTATTAAACAAATACACTTGATTATCACCAGAAGCATACTTTCCTCTGCTAATCTGTAGTCCTTACCTTGGCCAATTTGTTTTGCATGTGTTTTACCTTTGAGAACAGCCATAATCATGCCATCACCGTTTCCTCTTTTTTTTCTTATTAAAAACACTCACGCTGATGCTATTCTAATACAGTTAATGCTGAAAATTTAATTTGCACGAAACCAATAAAAATAGGAAGATTAAACTTCCCCAGCAATACTAGCTCAGCAGCTACAAAACATGTTGCAATTGTTATGCAATTGTTTTTTATTCCATTTCTTTTTAAAAGCCAAATGCATGTGTACAATATGGTTACAAAGTCTCCTGCCTGCTGCTTCTAACACCAGCAAAATTCCACGTAAACATGTGTGACTAACACGGAAATTATTTAATATGTGAGTACAATCTCTTACTTTTTTAATAGTTTGACGATGTTGAATTTTTATTCCCACTCTAAATGCTGGTGTATTATAAAGATGGGGTTTAGGTATGTTTGTGTGGGATGGTCGTATGTAATGATGCATGAAAATAAATAGTACCTTTTGGCTACAGTACTATTGCATATTCAGTTATTGAGAACTGGGAAATACCGTGTTTACTAGTTCCCAGAGTAGTATTGTTCATTGTCTCGTAAACTGTGGCCAGGAATAAAGTCTTTGGGCTTTGTAGTGGCAGCTAGCTTAAATGTGTTAAACCAAGCTGATCTGTCTTGACAGAACCTGACTGTCCTCTAGGTTAGTCTCCTTGCGTGGAAGACTCTGCTTTCATTTTTTCTGAGCCCCCTTTTGGGTCCCTCTGCAGCGGCAAAGCATTGCCTCTCAATCAAAACATTCTGTTACAATTTTGTGGCTGAAGCCTCTAAAGGCAAAGTACAAGAGCAGGAGTCAGGAGATTTCACCTCTATTCCTAATGGTGCCCTCAGTGTGTTGTAAGACTCTGCCACAGACATGTTTTCCACCTGTGTTTCTACAATCAACAGGGTGAGAACAATTCTCTGAGACTTTTACCAAATGCTCAGCCTGAGCTACCGTAAGTTGTCAGTAAGGCAGAGAGAGTCTAATCTGCAAGAGGCAGAAGGTGGAATACATCCTACACAAGCAGCTTCTCTCAAAATCTAAGCATTAGCATGCAGGCAGTGTGACACCCTGCCTACAGCAGCCATGAGAGGAGGATGGGAGAGGAAGAGACTACCCTCTTCTGCTTAGTCTCCTGGAAGATCTGGGAAAGTTGCAGCCAGTACTGCTGCCCAGGTGATGAAACCACCTATGCGTTCCTAGCTACTTCTCCAGAAGGGAGGGGCCTGGAAGTGGCTTAAAGATGTCTTTAATCACACCTTCTCACGCTGTTGCACTGTCATGATAGCATCTGCTAATTAGCTTACTTGGCATTGTTAAGGTTTTTTCTGCTGCTGCTAGCTAGTTGTTAAATTATTATATGTAATTTTTTTTGCTGCTTCTGGCTACTGCCTTCTGCAGAACACAAAGCACTGGTCACATCTCCAGTTAGAAATTATTTGCAAAGGAAATCACGCTTCTGAGCTGGCTGATCACTTCCCTGCTATCCTTCAAGCAGCTTAAACCTGTTTGATGAGCTCTAAGCACCACATGCTCTCTTCCTTCATCAGACTTGTTCTGATCTGATTATTTCTCATTTGAATATGTTTTGTTTTGCTAATCCTGGCTGTTATTTTTTTGCTGAAGAACAGTTTAAAGAAAGTTTTAGATTTTGAGACATGACTTCATACCTGGGCTGATCTTTGCTTAAGGTAAAGTATTTTTTCCACTCTTTGTAGCAGATAAAAATGCAGGAATCTCTGATAACAAGTGACAGAGTCAGAAAGTGTCATTTATATCTGCTCCAACCAGAATGCTTTCTTTTTTAATAAATTGTTTTCACAGAAGGGAGGTACTCTATGCCTCTACGCAACATGGTATGTTTCAGACAACTTGTCTTGGAATTTATCACCTTTATTGTTTCTGTGCTGTTTGTGTAGCACCAGCAATGGGCCTGGCAGGGTGAAGACAAGGAAATACTAAAAAAAATGAAAAAAGTCACAGCTGGAGCTGCTCAGACAGGGCTCTTAACTGAGACAAAATCTTGAGAGAGAGGAAAGTCTACCTGGGAACTTTATTCAATTTGAAGTGATCTTTCAAAGGCTGAAGAAAAATCCAGAAACAACTGCATGACATTACCTAGTGTTTAAATTTGTGCTTGCTAGATGGATTCATCTGCTTCTACCCCAGCCCTTCCTCACAAATTTTACACTGAATTATAAAGATTGGAAAAGACCTTCAAGATCATGAAGTCCAACGCTCAGCCCTACACCACCAAACCTCTAAGCCATGTCCTGAAGCACCACATCTACCAGTTTTTTGAACACCCCCAGGGATGGCTAGTCCACCACCTCCCTGGGCAACCTCTTCCAATGCTTCACCTCTCTTACAGTGAAGAAATTTTTCCTAATAGCCAATCTGAACCTCCCCTAGTGCAACTTGAGACCATTTCCTCTTGTACTGTAGCTACTCACTAGGGAGAAGAGTCCAACACCTGCCTTATTACAGGCTCCTCTCAGGTAGCTGTAGAGGACCATAAGGCCTTCCCTCAGCCTCCTCTTCTCCAGGCTGAACAGCCCCAAGCTCCTTCAGCTACACTCTCCTCCTTGCACCTGCACTGAATCCCAGTCTACAATCCGACCTCTTCACCATCCCAGGTAACATTTCAGGGAAAGCTCCAGAGAGTTTCAGTTGGTTTGCCCTTGAGATCCTTGCTGCGCTGCAGGGCTGTGCCTCGTGGTGGCTGCAATAGGCACCACAGGCTGGGTTGCCCTCCACTGGGCCCTGGGAGTCTGAGTATTCCTCCTCTGCCATAGGGGCAGAAATCAGGAGCAGAGTGAGGAAGTCAGGTCGTCTGCATCAGTGTTGCTAAACCTTTCAGGGATTTCACAGCAGGTATCAGCTGGACCTTGGGGAGCCTTATTTGGGTGGGACCATGTGGATCAATTACAGTTAAGAGGAAGAGTAGTACTCCAGAAATGTAGCTTTATTCTTCTCTCTCTGGGAGAAGAAGGACATTATCTACCTCTGGATATATTTTTCATTTTAGTTTGTAGCCACTGGGATATACAAACTGAACTAATACAATTCTTCTAAACTACAAAGAGTAAAAAAATTCTACTCCTTTTTCCTTTCACTTTCTCACATTATTATGGAAATTGCCACTTCCATTTTAGTGCCTTTGACATGAATATGCGTTCTGTTGGTTGAACTAGGACAAAAGTTATTCCTTCCCCTTTTCACTAACATCCAATGTAAAATAATTTTATCTTGTACATCTTCCCTGTGGGGACCACACCTTGG
Organism: Hypotaenidia okinawae; assembly: GCA_027925045.1. Lineage (NCBI taxonomy): Eukaryota > Metazoa > Chordata > Aves > Gruiformes > Rallidae > Hypotaenidia > Hypotaenidia okinawae. The sequence continues at coordinate 16,088,550 of BSDF01000005.1, read as the reverse complement.
AGCTGCAAGGCAGTGGGCTTGATGATCAAATACAGCTTTCCCACAGAGACTCATATTCAGAATTGTTACATGACATGTTTAATTCTTAAATAATTTTATAAGTACGAGTCCATGGAAAAAAATTACACACCCCATACACACACAGACTGTGCCTGAAGTGGCAGTGCATCCATGCAAATAATTTAAAAAGGAAAAAATCCTTTGTTTTCTGTAGAAAAGGTCAACAAGTAGAAAGGCAACTGTCCAAACATGCAACAAGATCTTTGGAGGCAAACAACAAAGCTTTGTTAAAAACTGTCCTACAATCAACAGGACGTATTCAGGTCTCTATACCACGAAGGAACTGGTTTTGTGTAGCATCCCCTGCTTTGTTTTTTTGTAACAGTGCCTCATTCTCATCTGCACAGCCTCTTGGCCCCGCAGATAGAGCTGGAGGTCATGACCACTCAGGAGAAAAACCTTTGCTCCCCAGCCCCTGCACAACCTCGAGGCTTCCCTGTAAGCTCAAGGGTTGAGACGTCTCTAAAGCCCGATGGGAACATCTCTGTGAAGCCACCAGGATAAGAGGCCAGGCAAAGTAGGCTTGGAGGAGAGCAGGTTTCCACCCCTCCATAAATATAAAGGGCTCTTTGAAGGCTAACCGCTGAAAGTCCTGAAAGGCCAGTTGCCCAAGAACAATCAAGAAGATTATACTAATCTGAGGATCACTAAAGAGTAAAATCCCTCATATTCAATTACACTAGAGAGCACCTTGATTATGTTGTAACATCACAAAAGTCAAAGCAGTTCCCACAGGAAAAGGCAGTTATATGCTGTATTTTCTATACACCATGCAGGGAGTTGCTTTTTCTCTACTCTTGCTCTAAGGTTTCTATTCCATTCAGAATTTGTGAATCAATTTCCTCTTCCCATTCAAACCAAAGAAATCCACATTCCTGCATAATTAATATTACTATTTGCATCACAGAGAAACCAAGCACCTTGCAAATGGCATTTCAAACTGCTTAATTTTTTGTCTTTGCTCCTTATAAAGATTCTTTCATGTATTTGGCATCGGCGACCTGAGACTTCAATTCTGTCCCCCACTGTATTCCCATGACAGAATTTCTGCTGCTGATTTTGTTATAGAGGTGCAAACCCTCATATGTGTTCTATCTTTGCTGTCACTCTCCCAGCTTTTGAAAAAGAAGTTTCCTTGCATCTCCAGAAGAACCAAATCTCACTGTGTCAGTCATATGCTTTGGTTTTTAAAATGCTTCCTCTGATACAGAGACTATCAGAAGGTATTTTTTTTTTCTTCTGTGAGTCTTAATTTATTGTAAGGCTTTTGGATCTTTCTTTTGTATGTATAAATCAATGCTTGTTCAAAAAAAAAGGCAAATCCAAGATTTCTTTCCCCTGCATCACTATAACCAAACTAACAGTTTGTTTGGGTGTGATTCATATTTGCATGCAAAGCCCTCCACCTTTGCTGGGACTCATGTAAAGGAGCATCAGACCTCCCTTCTCACTTCACAGAGATGGTTATATCATTTATCCTGGATCACAAAAGAAAAAAAAAATCAAAGGGTTGGAAAGTGGGATGGGATCCAAGGTTGAGACTCTGCGATTTAGTGTGGAGACCTTGGAGATTTCTGCACTTTACACAAGGACAGATATAAATCTTATGTAATCCTGCTCCAGCAGAGAGGCTTTGCATAGGGACTTCTACAAATGAAGCACCTAATCACCAACAAATATGTGGCAAACAAAGGAGTTAGAGTAAATCTTTGATATTCTGTACCAGTTCTTAGAGACTGTGACAAGCCAAAACATCACAGAGGAATGTAACTGTACTTATATGATTAAAAACATGGACCCAAGGGCAGAGTTTCATGGCACAAGGAGATGTGGGTTTGGCATTATTAAGGTTAAAAAAGCCAAAGCCACATTCTCCAGAGGGTTGAGCCAATATGAATTCAGTCAATAGAAATCATCCATACCTTTTAAAAGTAATTTATTTCACATTATTTCCTCACATGGAATATCATGTATCTCTACAATGCCATAGGTGACATGTCCTCTATTCTCACAGTTTTGCACTTGTTTTTTTGCTTGAATATTCAGTCTCAGACATTTCATTGCCTGCTGCCAAAGTACCCTCAATCGACCTGTTAGGAAGTTCCTCTCACCTCAAGGGAAGAAATATTTTTGTTTCTGTGGAAGAACTCAGAGGATCACATCATCCTGTGTGAGGGTGATGTCAGAAGGCCAGTGGTTACCAGATGGGTGGGCCCCCTTCTCCTTCCCTCACACCCCTCCATCCTTCATGACCAGTTGAGGATTCGCATGACCATGGGGATTCATGATTCTGTGACAGCCTAGGCCAAATCTCACCCTTCTCTCACAGTCAGAGAAACACATGAGACACAAGTCCCAACGTGCTCTCACTACAAACCCATTGCAAACCTACCACAAGCCCACCTGCTGCTTTCCAATTACATCAAGCAGCCATGAGCCTTTATTTTCTAGGAACCATTAGCACTTGCTCTTCTGCCTCTCCTTCCTTTCCAGGTGGAGATCTAGGACAGATAGGTCTAGCTATCATCAGCACTGTCCCCCAGACAGACTCTGTTTAGTAAGGAGGGTTTTGTCCCCCAGGGCCTGGTACGTGAACCACTTTTATTCTCTTGCTTAGAGAGATGGCACTTGCGAGTGAAGACACTTAGGCAGTGATCATTTTCTTCACAGTCACTGAAAATTTGGGAGCTGAAAAATGTGAAAGAACTGGACAAAATGAATGCTCATGCCTGTGGGAGGGGACCAGCAGCCCACTGCAGGCTCAACCCTTTCCAGAGTGCATTAGCCAGCCAAGTAGATACTGGATACAAGGGTATACCCAGCAGTGTACTCTGTGTGCACATCAGTGTACACACCATGGGGTGGCTGTGCTGATCTTAAGCCAGGTTAGAAGTGCTCAGATACAAGGCAGATCACATTTGTACTGAGAGGTGACTGGTCATGCACAAATCCACTAGTAATTATCCTGAAACCATGGGCTGCTTATTACCAATGGCATGCAGAGTTCCTAGAAAAGACTCATCTCCGTCTTCTATTTGAGATCAGCAACATCTCGGAGTGTGTTGTTGTTGTCTTTCAGGAAACAGCACTACAGCTTTCAATTTGTTCATACCAGTTCTTTCAGTTCCGAACTTTTCCTTAGTTTGAGCTGCTGTTCAAGAAGCAAGAACAGAGTGCCAGCTTACGCAGAAAGGTCTGATCTTACAGAGGGGCCTGGTGGTACTGACCCCTGAGGGAGTATGGAGCTCAGCTCTGCAAAGTTTTACCTTTTGCCCTGGGCACTGGAGTCTGTCCTTGCAGGCTATGACAGAGAAACCCCAGTTGACAGTCTGATGCTGTTTCCATTTCCTTTAGCTTTCAGGTTGAATAAACATCATTAAACATAAAATGAACATTTGTTTCTAGTCAGTTGCTAGTTATTTCCTTCTGTTGCCTTGGAAGGAAGAACACAACTACTGAGTGATAAGGATAGGCTTTATTAATAAACTTTTAAGTGCTTTTAGAAATAAAAGCCAAGAAAGTATAGCCTTGGGTTTAAATCATTACTGGAAGGAATGGAACTATTTACAAAAAATATAATAACAAAGGACAGAAAGTAATTAAGATAGTAATTGTTTACTTGGGTACTTGCTTGCCATTTTATTTTACTTTGCAATTTTAAAACACAAACCTGTTTTGTATATAAACAGTGCATACATATTAGCAGCAAGGCTGTTGTCAATTCCATTTTTAGTAGTTGAATAACCCAAGTATAGCTGCAGATGGATACTGCAGAGTGGAGACAGGTGGATACAGCAAACATTTTCTCTGTGAACCTCAGATAGTTGGTGCCTGTTGGAGCAAAGTAAATACCAAGTGCCTTAAAATAATTTTATTGCCTTTTACCAGCATTTGTTTCTGCAACCTTTTGTGAAATCAAGAGGATTTTCTTTGAAGATTCAAAGTAGGTGTCTTGTGCACATGAAGGCTTGCAGAATGGCTTGTAAATGTCATTTTATCAGAAAAAGCTAGGTCATCTTCCCCATTTTACCAAATGGGCCAAATTTTCTCTTCCAAACCCTACAACGGCTTCTTTTTCTCTATGGAACAATTCCTGAGGATAGCCTTAAAATTTAACCAGGCTGATAAATGGTAATTAAAGTTATTAATTGTAAATATTTTCAATGAGGTTGCTAAAACCTTTTCATATTTGTATGTGCAAATACATATCTGTATTTTTTGTCATTAGTTGGGCCCATACCTGTCCTCTCTCCAGAATTTAATTCCTCTTGGACAAAAGTCTTAGTCTCTACTATTCTGACTTTTGGAACAACTTTCATATGCCTCTTTTCATCTCATTAAATCTCCAACTGTTCAGGTCAAAACATTACTTGCAATTTCATTGTCACTCTTAAATACCAGCCTTGGTATTTATTCCAGAATCCTGCATATGTTTTGCTTTACTCTTCTGGATGTTGTAAGTCTAGTTTGTGTATGAAGTCTTATGCAGAATGGAATTAAAATGACACAAGGATTAAGTCTGGAATTAGTATTTTTCAAAGGTTGATATGAGATGGTAGCTGGTTTCAATGAGATGTTGACTGGTGAAGAAGACTCTGGTACTGACTTCATCATTCAATGTGTTCAGTGCTTTGAGAGATCTGTTTGCAGCACTGCATTTTCTGAAGAAAGCAAATAGGCCCATTTGCTTTGAAAGTTTTATTAATGTCATTCATGGAATGAGAAAATCCCTTGGGAATAGCAGTCTTGCCTTTGATTTCACTTTCATTTTTTATTTCTGAGAGAGCTTTCATGCAGCTTTCGAGCTTTCCTTTATCTCTTTCAGCATCATTTCTTCCAGTCTGATGTCAATTCCAGGAACCTGAATGTCCCACCTGCTGTCCTTCAGAGCATATCAAATCAGGCCCTCTTTCTTCAGTGAGGATTGAATATTATATGAGTGAATAGGAAAGCTCAGTGAGAGATATCTTCCAAGTCAGGATGATAACAGGCTATGCCTCCATTACCAAGCCATTTGGAGCTTAGAGCCCCCTATTTACACTACACACAGCTGGGGTTTTTTCTTCATACAATGTTCAGTTGGGTGTCCTGAGCAAAGCCCCCCCCCGCCCCGCAACATAAATTGTTCAAAGACATCCAAAGTGCAAATCATCATGTTAGACCCATATATCCCCCTGGACTACCCCAGGGAGTTGGAGCATGTGTAATGGGTGTCTGGGATGGAGCTTCTTCTGATCTAATTCATATGCACCAGAATTGGGTTTGCATGGCGAGGTTTTGATAGTGGGAGGGGCTACAGGGGTGTCTTCTGCAAGAAGCCGCTAGAAGCTTCCCCCATGTCCAACAGAGCCAATACCAGAGAGTTCCAAGATGGGCCCACTGCTAACAAAAGCCTAGCCCATCAGCAATGGTGGTAGAGGAGCAACTCTGTAAGAGGAGTACCTCTGCAGACACCCAGGGCAGTGAAAAAGAAGGGGGAAGAGGTGCTCCAGGCACTGAAGCAGACATTCCCCAGCAGCCCGTGGAAAAGACCATGATGAGGCAAGCTGTTCCCTTGTAATACATGAAGGGACCCCATGCTGCAGCCCATGAAAAGGACTCACATTGGGGACGCTCATGGAGGACTGTCTCCCATGGGAGGGACCCCACTTTGGAGCACAGGAAGAGTGTAAGGAGTCCTTCGCCTGAGGAAGAAGAAGCAGCAGAGACAACATGTGATGAACTGACTGCAACCCCCATTCCCCTTCCCCTCCTGTGCTGCTGCAGGGAGGAGGCGGGAAAATGGGGAGTGAAGTTAAGCCTGGGAAGAAGGGAAGCGTGGGGGGAGTTGTTTTAAGATTTATTTTTATTTCTCATTACTCTACTCTGGTTTGCTTGGTAATAAATTAGATTAATTTTTCTAACTTGAGTCTGTTTTGTCTGTGACGGTAATTGATGTGTGATCTCTCCCCATCCTTATCTCAGCCCAAGATTGGTTATATTTTCTCTCCCCTGTCCAGCTGAGGAGGGGAGTGACACAGCTGCTTTGGTGGGCGCCTGGCCTCCAGCCAGGGTCAACCCAACAGAGCATCAAAGCTGCTCTGCAAGTCAAACCAAAATTATGTGAGATAAATTATAAAGCCACACCAAACCAAAATGTTAATGTAGATACAGTCAAAGTTTCTCAACTTACTAAATTTATTTAACTTGATTTAGGAACCAGAAGTAAGAAAGTCCTTTTATTTTGCTACACAATAGAGAATTCCTGTCCAAATCCCCTCTCTGCCTGTGAGAAGGTGGGATTGCATAATGTGTATCCGTGTATGAAAGCTGTAGCAAATTAAATTGATTCCATGCCATGGTGGTAGGCCTTTAAGTCTCAGTTCAATTCACAATGGAGTGAGATTGCCATCGGTATTTAGCAGAATTTAATCTACAAAGTGGCATGTATTGCCTTACACAACTGGTATCCAAAGAGGCATCGGTCCATTAGGGATGGCTTCATGCTTCACTAGTACAGAAGGCTAGCAAAGAATGTGATGTTCATCATAAAAGGTGTAATTGAGCTAATGGGGTCATTTGTTTAAAAAAATCCTTAACTGTACTGGAATTAATAGCTCAAATCAGTAAGAAAAATGATACTGCTTATAATTCTTCATGCTTTTTTCTTCTTTCTATCAGTTACTTTTTTTTTTTTTTTGGTTTGTCGGTTGCTTCCCCCCTCACCCCCCTGCCTTTTTTTCTCTCCTGGACAGTTACAAAACAGATCCCTTCAGTTAATTGTCAACTTACACTCATTCTCAGGGTAAGAACGTGAGCACAGAGTTCTGCTTTGTGGCCTTCATGCTGTATGTGGGAACTGCATTTTTTAACACCACCTTTTTTATTTCATGTGGATGTTTATTAGTCAAGAACTTTGTGAAAAATTATAGATCTTAATTTTGTGCTAATTTAATACAACAGATTATCTTCTCATTTCCATGTATAAGGACAATTAATATTGCTTATTTCATATAAAGCTCCTTTAAAGTGGATCTGGTTACACTTTCACTGTTTTACTTGCCGTGGTTTAAATACAAACTTATCCATGTGTTCTAATATTTCCTTCAGCTGAGAAGTACATATCTGGATCTGGAGCCAGATCTGCTTCTATTTACATGGTTACAGCTTCCAGTAACATTAAACTGGTGTAAAGATTGATTCGTTAGGTTTTATCTCATTATTAAAACTAATTATGTGAGAGTTAACAAAAACTGAGTAAGCTCCAAATCATGAGATCACAACTGTATCCCTTACCAGCATTCCAGCCATACCAGTATACATGGCAGACTGGACTGCTTCTTTTCATTGGTTGTGGGGTTTTAATTCTTCTTACTTACCAACTACAAAATGCAGGCTTGGAATTCAGAGTCTCTAAAACAAAGTAAAATTAAATGGGAGCCCTATTAATCCAGAATCAGGATGTACCATTAACACAGAGCTACTTATCTGATTATGGACTTGCTCTTTGGGTTCGGTTGCATCACAAAAAGACCAGCTCAAAACTAGTTAAGCACACAGCTGAGCCAGCCACATCGTTGCACAGAAATGTTATAATACTTGTTAGCAAAAGGAAATTATGGTTATAAATTGTACTGTCAGAAAGAATTCTTTTTACTGCATATCCCATCAAGTAATAATTGTTGGAGTATTCAGTCTGGAGCTGCAGAAGAGGTTTATTGCTACTTCCTGGTCCTTGAATTTCTCAAAGGGCAAAGCATTCATTTATGGAATTAAAATGAAAAAACACAGATGGCCAGTGTTGATAACCATACTAAAAGCAGTTAGGGGCCAATTCTGGAAACATTTACTTAGATAGCTTCTTCTCACGCAAATAGTTCTATTAAAATAAAACAGATTACAGATATAAGAAAGGGATGAAATGCATAAATGTCAGAAAAATAGCTAAAACCTGTAGCAGTATGTGCATTATGTCTAGTTGAAAGCATTCCAACACATAGTCATAATCTTTAATCTTTTTATTTCATGAAAAATTTATCAGTCTGAGCTTTTCCTTTCCCTGCCACAAAAGTGGTCTGAAGATGTGCAAAAGAGAGTGTGTGCTTCTCATCAAACCTCCAGGTAGTGGAAGGTTGAGACTCCGTATATCAGCTGATCTGTAAGATCAATTGATGTTTAATTCAAATGTTAATCAGTAAGAACATATTCTAAGGTTGCATTGCTCTGAGTTGAGATGAAATCCATTTAAAAAATAATATATGAAGAATGTGAAATGCTTCTATTGAGTATCAGTGCAGTGCCTATTAAACTGGAAATTCAGTGTATAAAATTTTTTCATAGACTTCTTGGAGCTATAAATCAAGCGTGTGGGAAAGCCTTTCCAGTGCAAGACCAGTCATTAAGCATCATTTATGCTGACAGTTCTCTTCACTATCAGAGGACAATTTGAGTTTCATAGCTCTGCATGTAAAGAAATGTCCTGCATTCAAAAACTTCCCATGCTACATGGAGAGGACCCTGCATCCACTGGACTTTTTCAAAACATTTTCATTAGTAAGGACAGGAATAGATGAAATAGATTCCTCTAGTTCCTTCTCTCTCTTCACCTCCCTCTTTTGTCTTTCAGTCTCCAGCCCATTTGCCCTCTGTTTGATTTTTTTCCTTTACACTGCCCTTCAACCCTTTGCCCTCTGCTTTCTTTTCCCTGTGTGGTTCACACCCCTCTAAGTTGCCTTTGTTTCTCCCACTCTTGTTTTAACACTGTCTTTCTTTCCCCATGCTCTCCTTCCACCCATCCTTTCTTCCCAGACACTGTGCCAGACAGGGCAGCCTTAGGCATGAGACTCAATATTTCTAAGGCTGCTGAGTGTAGATTGATCTTTTTAAAGATTATTTTATAATGAATATATCTTATTAATATATTTTAGATTTATACCTAAGCCTGAGTACATCTACAGCGAGAATCATTGCAGTGTAGACCAGGCAGCCAGAAAGAAGAAAGTTTCTGTCAATCTGACTAATTATCCAAGCTACCACTGCTCAAAACATACTACCTTCGTAGAGTGTGCTACCTTCCCAGAACACAGATCTCCTTGCTTCTCCCCATTAATTACCTAGGAAAGCAGAAGGGCACTTGAGCATGCCCTGAAGGTCAAACAAATGTGAACAAAATCCTAAGGCTGATAATAAATTCCCGCTATACATCAGGCCAAAGTCAGCAAGATTTTCAGGGCCGAATATAACAGTGTTTGCCACTGGTCTTCCCTGCCAACTCATCAGGTAGCTGTAGATAATCTCATGTACACTTGCAATTTCAGTTATTTATACATTTGTAACACAGCTGCATTCATCTTACAACTTCTTTACATTGCTCTGATAATGAAAGGGGACCTCTGAGTAGCTGTAAATTACCATGAGATCTCAGACTGATGCAATGGAGTGTTTGAGTGAAGCGGTTGCCGGCCCTTGGAATTCAGCACCTGTTCAGGAAAGAATTTTCAAGAGCAGATAGGTGCCTTTCCAGGAGATGAGCTGTAGTTGTTTCAAGTTACTGGGCTACATAAAAGTTTAGTTGAGTGAAATTCTTTGATTCTGGCTATGGCTGTGATGAAACTGAATGCTCATGGTCATTGCTTATAACATAAAAATCCACCCATCTTTATTTTTTTGTTCTGTTGATCTTTATCTCCTTGTTTGCTTGCAAATAACAATGCAAGATACAGCATTTTTGCAACAGTAGAAGAACAATGTTCTCTGTGTGCTCCACTTGTTACTATTGCACATGGTTCATATGGAAAATAACGAATAAGCTTTTTAATACAAGGAAATATTTTGTGAGGGGCTGTCAATCTGAGCATGGCTGCTTTGTTTCATATTTATAAACTATAATGTTTCCAAAGCAGGTTTTGAACAGAAACTTCATATTCATGCCCAGGTGACTGATAAAAAACATTGCTGTTCAGGTTCATTGATTAACTGAGGGTTCAGCTCCCTGTCCTTTCCATTGGGCTGAGATCTGCCTCTGTACCTCCTTCTCTGTCTCTGAGGAGTAATGATCTGGCAGATAGGAATACATGATAACTCGTGATTATGGTCTGAATTCTCTATAAATGCTTTATTAAAAGCAATTATAAAAATGTGTAACAACAGATAATCCTGGAAAACCTCTCTTAGTGCTATAAAGATATTGCTCAAATGTTGTTTCTTTTTCTGTCAACAAAAAGAAGTTCCTTAGGAAACAAGGTCTAGGCTGGGGTTTCCTAGGGTTTTCATCCTGGGTAGATAAGCAGGATGGGTATGATATTCACTAGGGGCTGCATCAGAAAATTCTCCTGCACGTCCCCAAATAAAAGACCTCTGTGCTTTGCAGTCACGATTTTGCAGTCTGTTAGTGGCTTGGGAGGAGTAAAAGGGGTTGGGAGTGCGTGTTTGGAAACCCTTTAAGCTAACGATAACCCTGATCTGCATCAGTTATGAAAACACAAAGGTCATACTCCAACAAAACTTCCACGTTGGACAGAAATTGTTCTGCCTTTAAAAAGCAGGCAGGGTTTTACCTTATAAATACTGCAAACATGTCTGCAGTGTGGGCCCCCAAGTAATTCTGCCAGTGGAGCTGGGGACGCCGTGAGTCCAAGTCCTGGGGTGGAGTGTCTTTATGCTGGCCTTACTGACGTGGAAAGCTAAGAAAGATGTGTAACTAAATATTGAGCTGGGTGTGCAGTTTTGAGCTGTTCATATGGTCTATGAACACAGCATCATCAGCCTGAACTTGAAATGAAAAATTGTAGCACGAATTTAAGAACAAAGGAGGAGGTCAGGGGAGTACGTAGGTTGAAAATGTGGGGAGTGGGGGGTGTGTTCATCTTTTTAACCTCCTTAACATTTAAGCAGGAAAAAAACCCAGGAAGTTTACAGCAAATATTTTTCTTTTATGTGCATACTTGAACGAAGATTTATTGCAGCCTGTCTGTGAGTATAACTGTATCCAGCTAAAATGGGGACTATATTATGAAATGGGTGTGGGAGATTGTTTTCTGGATGTGAAAAAACAAACAATTCTCTTTCAAATATAGATGACCTCTGAGTTCATAAGTGTGCACTGAACAGAGATTCAGCTTTTTTCTTTTCCTCTGTCACTGACACACTGCTTTCCAAATGGTCCCTTCCAAAATTTTTCTTTCTTTTCTCCCTATTCAGGTTTTATGGCTTTTCTTCATGTCTCCTTGTGCCTTCTTCATATGTTTTTATCACACACTGTACAATTTCCTCCTGCTCCTCTTCTGATTTCCCTCATTCCTTCTTGCTATAGATGTTCTTCTTGAAATAGTACTACCACTACAGAAGAAAGGGTATTCAGATCCTCATAACCACACGTCCCTACCACTGTTCCACAGCCTTCCATTTCGTCAGGCTGTCTGTGACTTTACACAGCAATGTACCACGGAGCTGTGCCTGAAAAGGCTCGGGATCCAGCTGCCTGTTTTGGGTGGTGGCTGGTCAGTGCTGACACCAGCGTAAGGGTCAGGTCCGTCTGCTGTAGAACTTCGTTAACCCGGCTGGAGCCATGCAAACACTGCAGTAGAAGGAAAAATTCTGGTCTGATGCTCAGGTCTGCGCTTCTGCCTTGATTATTGTACCAGCCTAAATACTCCACGCTGCAGGAGCCCACGGGGAGTTGTTTTCAAGGTGTGGTTAATGCTCACTGCTGTTTTCCCCAGCTGATCCTTACATCTGGAGCAGGTGCAGAGAGAATGCAGATTATCCCAGAAGTTAGGCCATAAGGGACACCTCCAATGTCTGGAGGGAAGTTGGCAGCTGTTGCAGCCTCACTCATTGCAGACTTTCACACCAACTAGTTTCTGCCCTGGTTTTGTTTGTTCTTTTCTTAAATAGACTCCTGCAATGTATACCTAACGAGATAAAAATATTATAAGGCTTTTTTACCAATAGGTGGTTTTGGTGTTCAGTAATTACTTGAGCAAAAAACTTTGGCCAAGGCCATAACTGTACAAAGTCCCATATTTCACTAGTGAGCTGGAGGTGATCTATTACCTACAGTCAGCATAAAGATAAAGGGGCGTAGATGTAATAAGCATGCAGAATTGACAAATGGAAAGGAAAAAATGGATTTTAAAGATTGAACAAAACAGTGGACTTCTTGTTTCTAGTGAACATGGTGCCATAAAAAGGGAAAGTGTTACACAGCAGAAGCATAAGAAAAAAGGGAAGGTTGTTCTGTGGGTGTTGATGCACATCCCTGGCACCAGCCGTGAAGCAGTTCTACAAGCTGGCTTCTAGAGCTCTCCTACGAGCGCTTCGCGAGAGACTGAAGATAAATTTGTATATCCTCATTGAGCATATTAGTTTTTTGAAATCCTTCCTTGACATTCTGGAAAAGCAATTTAGAAAAGCCTCTCTGTCCATTCAATGCAATCACAGGCTCCATAGACAGAAATTCCTGATGCACTGAAATCAATCTGCCTGTGGTTCTCCTCCCCCATCACAGACAGTGCAGCAAACCCTGATTTGGTTCCAGAGGCCTGCCATGGAGAACTGCTTTTAGAGTCCTTACAAGTTCCAGTGTCCTCACATTATGAGAAATGTAAAAGGCAGCAACACTGGGAGTCTGCATCTCCTACCCAGCCATGGGGGAGGTGAGTGAAAAGGGAGTTCTGTCTGCAGTTTTTAGTGTGTCTGCATGTTTCTGTGTCTGCCTAATTACAGGAAGGAACTGCTGACCTTCAGCTACGGACTTGTCCTTTGTCAGTCCCTTTTTCCTTGTCCTATGGCCCCCGAGGCTCTGCATCTTGTCACGCCTACCCAGATGGTGATCAATAATGTATTTGCCTTACATTGATTCAGCTCAGCATTGCCACAGATAACAGCAACATTGATAGAGGAGGCGGCTGCTTGGGGAACAGAATAAATGTTTTTCAGCCCATCACCCTCAACTGGAAAGTAAACATGTTTTCTGAGTTATGAAAGCTTGGACTCTGCTTTTAAATACCCTGCCTATTTAGAAATACCCCGTGTATCTTGATATTTGGGAGTAAACCCAGAAATAACCTAAATGATTCACTGCATTGTCCCATCACTTACAATGAAGACTGCCTTTTCCCTCACCTTTACTCTGACAGATAGGCACACACAACCCATAACAGCATTCTGAAAAACTCTCAAATTCTTAAGGCAATAGGTGAGTTAGTTTCAAGCTATATCAGATTAATCCATCCCAAAAAAAATAGAAGTGAAAGCCCCAGAGCTTGACTGCTTTTTCAAAACGAATTTTAGCTGCCAGTCATCTAACTATGTTTGCATGTTTCTCTGCCCAAAATGCAAGTCATGGTACACTGGTGAGGCAGGAAACTTTCACATTCCACAGTGTCCAGACATCACAGAAACAGCGGTGAGTAGTTCACAGGGCAGGTCAGCTCGTCCTGCGTTGTTTCAGGCAGGCTCTGTGGCATTTATCAACTGGGGGACTGGTCGCCAGTGCAGCCCCGCCAGGACGTCCGGCATGCCAGGAGGTGTGCCAAAACACTGCTTAGGGCTGTGGGGTGTGCAAGTGAGGTGCTGTTCAAAACCACTAGCTGTCTAACATGAATGTACTCACTATTAACTGAGAATATTACAGTTGGATAATCCCTGCCTAAGCTGATTTTCAGTTGTCAGATATCCTTTATGAGAGACATAGTACAACTGTTGGCTTGTCCCATTTTCTTGACATGGTGGTACTTAAAAATTATGGAAGTCAATCTAAATTCCTAGTATGTTGAATATAAATTCTTCACATTTTAAAAAAAAGAAAAAGTTTCTTTGCTTTCCAGGCCCATTTAGACTTCAGCCTTTGTTAATCTGAGTAAATTCTTCAGTTAGAGAGGAGCCAGAATCAGAAACCTGGATCGTCACCAACACTCTGACCTCGGGCATGTTTCAGTTATTTTCAAAGTGTTTCAGCTGAGCCACTTTCTATCAAGAAGACTAAACCTAAACCCTTGATCTGGACATGCTGAAACTGCAGGAGGATTCAGTTTCAGGTCTGAACAACACTGCTTGAGCTTGCAATGAGCTGGAACCAAATGTGTCATTACAAAATACTGAGTTTGGATCACTCTGTTTTGGGGTGTTGGGTGTGAGATAAAATTAAGGATCCTGATTTTTTTAATGTGGGTGCTTGAAACATTTTGAACACCCAGTTATTTTAGAGAGATTTACACCTCAAATCACTTATCACTGTTTAGATTACTTATCCTCCATAGAACTGTTTAATGGTGGCCAGGGCTTACTTGGACTTCATTGTTTCATGGATAACTAATGGATTTAATAACAGAGGAATGGCGATTCTACATATATTAACTCATCTGGCACATTGCAAAGTATTTGGAAATCTAATTCAATGCACACAAGTCTATGCCTCTTCTTTACAATTTTGCCAGCAGCACAATCTGTATCATTCACTCAGAGATGTCCACTGAGGTTTTATGCTTCAGCATGTACTAAGTAAATCCTTTACACGTGTAGCTGTCCCCACATTTTGGCACCAAACGTAGAGAGATCTTGAGCCTTTGGCTTGTAATCCAGAGGGTGTCCTGAAAAAAACAAGCCATCTACCATTTTAGGTAAAATTTTCCTTTAGTGAGCAACAGCATCTGGCAAGCTGAGTGAGCCGAAGGTAACGTCCTTCTGCAGAGCTCGCTGGTCTGATAGTATCGTAACAATTAAGCGTGGCCAAAGATGAATTTTTTTCTGGTTTGAGCCTCCTGAATTATAACTCCGATGACAAGGAAATTACCCTTGTGCAAACGGCAACAGAACTCCAGCCCAAAGTGAAGTCCATCTTAAAGTTAAACCAATTTTAGTACTTATTTAATCTTGATTATGCCGTCCATTAAATTTCAAGCTAAACATCTTGCCCTTAAAGGTCTGTTACAGTCTTTCAGTGAAGCAGTCTAATACTTCTCTTCCAACTGCCCTTAAAATAACACTGCACCAAGACTTCTGCTGTAACACTCTTGCTGTTTACTGGCTTTTCTCTGCTAATGGCTGTGCTTTTTATATGAACACAAACCATACGTTTTTCATTTTCTTAGAATAGTAAGAAATATTTTTTACAGAAACTGCTGCCTAAGCAAATTAAAAGTCTATAATATTTCCATTAAAAGATCTTACTTTCCCAATGTTGAGTGCTTTTGGTGGTATATTATGAAGTCCAGAAACATGGAGTGAAAATTGTTCTTGTGACCACAAAAGCATTTTAGATTTTTCCGGTGAGGCACATATCCAGGTCATTTTAATATATGTTTACTTTATGCTTCCTTTTCCCCATCATAAGTTATAGGGACCTAGAAGAGAGACAGATTTCTTTCTGAAGAATGCTGTCTAAATGAGAACAGAGCTACTTCCACAGGACTTAGCCTTACTGGGGAGAAACAGGCATGCTTGGATGGTATCCACCTTAGTATCTGTATAGGCCAGAGCCTGGCCAGAGCAGGTTAAAGACATCACTGTCTTCTGAGGATGAGGTGGAATAAGAGACAGGGCAAATGAAGAGACATGCAAACCCTCATTCACCAAAGTAATTCATCTTACTTCTGGTAAAATGTAATTCTGGTGGGTCCAAAATAGTGGAGTAAGTTGTCAAAAGTTTAAAGCTGTTTACAGTAAACCCTGTATCACAGATTTATACATGGCCTGAGAGCCTGAGTTACACACGCAGGAAGGCTAGGAAGCTGCTGGCTTTTTTATACATATATTGTAGTTCCATGCCAAGCTGAACCTTGTCAGGTTTTCAGTAACTACAGGTGCAATTCCACATAGTCATGCAATCACAAAACAACTTCAGCAGCATCTGTGGCTGTGTGTCTAGATCCTAGCAGCTCTGCAGACCAGAGGTTGTGCGCCTGCGGACTGATAAGGGGCAGCTCCCCGTGTGTGAGGCCTCTGGCTACGTCTCTGTATATACAGTCACGGTTTTCTCTAACTTGCTTGCCATGACATTACTTCCCATTTCATTCAGCTTGAAGGAATCAAGGGAAGGTCCTTGTATTTTATGAAGCTAAACAGATGTCACAGTGCAAACACCCAAGACGGGGATGGTATACAGCCCTTTCTTTGCATTAGTTATCTCAAAGAAAAAAAGCCACTCAACACAAGTGTCCTAATTGGACCTCCTCCAGCTGAAGAGTTTACTCAGGAAGAAACAGGATATGGCTTTGTATTACAAGGCTGGAAGCAAGGTTATGATAAGTAAACAGAAAGGAAAGTCTCCTTCTTCACTGTTTCACTGGCCTGACCCATACCTGTAATTCCTTTAGCCTATTCTGTACTGCGGATGCTGGGGTATGCATGCGTGCCTGGCATCCCCTCCCTCAGTGACCAGGGTATCTAATGGGACTTGGGCTTCCCTTCTCTCCTACCAGTTATATCTCTCAAGCTGTACCAGCCCTCTCATGCCCATGGAAAGCTCTATGGCTTAATCAGGACAAACGTATTCAAGTCCTGCAGGGATCCTGATTCCCATACTGCCTGTCCTTCCTGGTTAGAAAGGCCATTGTGTTGTATATTTCTCCGACTCCTCATTCTCCAGACAGCATAATATACATGCTCAATGTATTTCGCTGTGTCTTACAGACCTGGTCCTTGAAAATGTTTGTGACAGCAAACAACATTTCATTTGGTAGGCTGGATAAAAGTAATGGTGATGCACAAATCAGACACTTGTGCCCAGAAGCAGAATCCATAACTTCATCTCAGGTTCGTTTATTCAGAACAGTCCGACATGTCATCCATCTGGCTTCTGCTCCTTCCACTCCACTCACCAGACAGACTCCTCAACATGCTGTTCCTCCTCAGTTTTGCTGCTCCATCCTCTCCTGGCACTCCTCGGACGTCTTCAGTTTTCCATGCCAGTTCTGTGGGTTCCTGTCTCTCGACTGCATTGGGCTGATCTTTAAATTATCGCCACTTCTGTCTTTGCCCCGCTTATCTGCAGATCAACCTCTCCATTTCCGAGCCAAACTCTGTAGATGCTTTTCCCAACAACTACACCTGCCCAACCAGTTCCTACCCACGCTCTGGGTTGTGTCATCTTCACGCCTCCCTGTTACTCACGCTAGAACAACTGTTTGTGGTGCCACATGTGATGACACATGTTGGAGCGGGTCAATTAACTCCTCTGCACTAAAAATGGAGGAGGAGGAAAGGCATTGCCCATCGCAACTTGCTTCAGCACTCCTCAGGCTGCTGTGTGGGAACAACACAGGGAGAGGAAAGAGTGCTGGGAGCACTTGAACACTGCAGGCTTAACTTGGCTTGCTTCAGACAAGCCTATTGCTCTGGGCATGAGCCTGTGCAGCACATGGGGAGTGGAAACAGTCTTGCCTTGCCTGTGCTCAGGGCTGCCTTGAAGCTCTGTGACTGCGTTTGTGTGGCCCAGAGCCTGAACTAATGAGCTCCATTAAAGACTAGTTATATTGAACGAGTCTCAAACCACCCTCTCCCGTGCTCCATCTGCCCTCCTCACTTCCGACATGGACAGAGCCGAATTCCTGTCTCTACAGCTCTCTGTGTCGCACAGCACACAGCACCACGGGGGCTCCAAACCCGCTGTGTCCTGCACATTTTTCCCGTGATTTCGTGTGCATTCCTTGGATGACAGCCTCATGGACCCAAGTGTGTGCTGGTGCCTACATCAGTACTATGTAGCAGACCTTGTGAACTGCTTCACTGCTGCTTCTATGGAAAAGCGTTTAGCATTTAACAGGGATGAAAGTAACAGGGTTATATGGAAACAAATTTGGAAACGTCTAGGATATAACCAACAAATGAAAATGCAGTCCTGAATGAGATCCTTCCAGGCGAACTTTTAGCCCCACCATAGGAATTTAGTAGAAAATTCTATCCATATAAAATGCCATAAACTGGTTTAAATAGCTTGTATGAAGGCACTAACCTTCTTTGAAATCCACTTCACCCTTTCCATAGTGTTTCTCAGGTGCTTCTGTTAAACATTGTCATTCTGACGGACAAAATTTTCTGAAGATGTCTATTCCAGATTACACATTCTGTCCTCCGATTTAATGGCAAAATTAAATAAAAATCTTTGAAATATCAACTGATTAGCGTATCGGTGAGAAAACATCCAAAGTTAAGGAGTAAAAGGTTGCTTCGCTATGAAGACTGGAATTCCTTGGCATGCCAAAAAGTTGCCAGCTGGCTATAATAGAAGAAAAAAGAGCAGAGCATCTGCAAGATATTTACAGTAAGGGTAGAGGGAGGAGGGGAGCAGCCTTCAGAATTTATCAGTGGTATGCAGAGGTCAAAATGTTTATCAGATCAATTTGATGTGAAAAACCCTAATGAGAAAAGGATTTTGAATGTTCTGTGCAAGTCCCAGGCTTACAGGTTGCATCATTCTAAGTGCCCTTTGGTTCCCCTGGGAACTGGACGGAGGGAAAGGGAAGAGGCAGTGGGAAGAAGAGGGAGGAGGCTGAAGGAAACCAGTTTCTGAATGGAAGGGTGTATGACAACGGCACCTAACTGCGGAGGTGTTGCCAGTGCACAGCCAAAGCCTTGACGGGCTCCATGTGCAGCCTTACCACTGTCCCCGTTGACTCTGCCCTGAATAGATTTCGTTATCGCTGTCTGGAATGCAGAAGACATTTCTTCCAGACAGTAATATACCTATATAAACAAAGTGAAATGCAGACCAAGCAGATGCTGGTCCCCATGAGTCTCAGCTGACCCCTGGTAACTCCAGTCCCATATGAGAGGCAGGGGGAAGAAGGAAAAATTGCTTCTGTCATCCTCATTTTCCTGCATTATACGCTGCTGAAAAATCGGGGGGTCCTCCCCAACACTGTCTCCCGCTTCCCTTTACTGTCCTGTGGCTTCTGGTCCTGTTGTTTTGAAGCACATGCTGCTCTGCACTGCTGACTGCAACATTCTCTGCATCCCCTGCCCATCTCTGCAGCCTGGGTGGGTTTTCCAGGGGTGTAATGCTGGTCATTTCTGGCTCACCTTCCCAGCCCATGGCTGCTAGAGCTGCCAGGGGATTTCCAGATTCCAGGAATGGAGGAGTTTTCCAGCCTTTGCTGTCACTGCTGGAGCACAAGGGGCTTTCCAACATGCAGACAACTTTCTGACACTGACTCAGAAGGAAGGCTAAGGGGGGTGGGTATTTTAGCCTGACTGTCCCTCAAGAGGTGAAAAATGAGCTTTAAATCCCCAGTTTTAGATTAATTCAGATCCTCATGTATGAGGGGTATCAAAGGTGGTATGAAACAGATCTTATCACTTGAATGGCCTCATGTCTCATACCTCAAAGAAGATCAGTTCAGGGTCTCAGCTTTGTGCACCACCAAAAATGTGCTGCTCCTGATGGCTAATTTTTCCCTAGGACAAAGAGAGTTAGGGCTCTCCTGGAGAGGGAAATTGAAACTTCAGTGTCAGGAGACTTCACCCCATCATCTCTCTGATCACTCTCCATCCAGCATCTCAGTGATACTAATCAGTTCATCCAGAGACAAGGTGCTCAGGCTGGCACGGGTGAATGGGAAGGATCAGTGTGAGGAACAGGATGTACGCACAATTACTGGGCGATACAAAGAAGTGAGTTTATTGTGGAGGTCCTCAGATGTTCCTCAGAGCCTTGTTCAGGCCACCATTGGGGTGAGCTGTGAGGCCGCAGGACTGTGCAGCAGAAGTCTCCCACCACAGCCATTCCTGGGGGATTAGTCACAGACTTGCCAGGAAACAGGATCCAGTCCTGAGGGTCTAAAGCTTTGTTCTCTGGTTTATGTAGTATGGTTGGGCTGACTCCTCTGAGGAAATGTAAGCACAGAACTGGTTTAAGCAAGAGCCTTTGGCTTTTTTCCTCCGTACCCTGCCTGAGGACATTTCTCAGATGCTGGTGGCGGGTTTCAGCAGGCGATGAGTGAAAGCTCACTCTAGACATTTGCTGTGAGCAATGGCAACTAGCTTCAGGCATGTGACTACCAAGGAGTGGTGGCAGTTCCTTATTCCTCATCGTCTGCCTGCACTGCTTCCAGCTGCAGCGTAGACTGGAGTTTTCTAGCTCCTCTCAGTGAAGTTAATTAACCCCAAGAGGCAAAAACCTGAGCAGGACTAGACTGTGTACAGTCTAGCTTCCCTTCTCTCCCTGCCCTCTTCTCCTTGACAAACTGCCCTAGCCTGAGGCTGACCTGAAGTTCAGCTAGAGAATTGTCCCCTGTCCCACCCTGACTCCAGCTGTTTGAAAACACCTTTATAAAAACCTCTAGTAAAGTGCTTTGAGTTATGTCTGTGTGATGCTATTTGTCAAACTTAGTAGACCACACAGCTGACCCCTGGTAAAAATTAGGTTTGCTTATTATCCTGCTGGTAATTTCAGTCCCACAAAACTGAAACCAAATAGAAGTTGTGAGGTGATTGTTTTGATTAAAAAGTTACCAGCTGCTCAGTGTGCAGCAAGCCCAGGTAAGTGGCAAGGGGAGAAGAGCCGAACAAGTCCTGTCCCTGCTCCCTAAGCACCCACACTGATCTTCCCTGGGATTTGCAAGTGAGTACTTTGCACACCTAATACCCTGAGACCCGCTCCAGGAGAGGAGGGACTGTGGAGGGTTTTGGAGCGGGCAGCTGCAGCTGTTCTATGCAAGATGTCGAGAAGGCTGGAGGATTGGTATGCAGGATGGTTGCAGCCCCTTCTCTCCATGTCTGGTGGAGGAGTTTTGATGGGGTATTTAGTCTGAGAAAACAATGACAAATGACCAGTCTGCGGAGGAAGGATTATGAAGAAGGGGAGAGGAGGAAAAAAGAGAAGATAATAGAGAAGGAATGTTGTTCTTGGAAGAACATTTTAAAGAGGAAGTGGATCATGTAACAGCCATGGGCAATACCACTCGCATCTTTCATAAAAACAAGGGAAAACAGTGCTATGATTCACTTCATAGCATGATACCACCAGTCTTGGACAAAGAGGCAGTGAGGGTCAGGATTAGCCAAGCATCTATGCCTCTTGGACTGTTACAAGCTTTCTGTAAGCCTTGTGATTTGTTTTACCTAAGAAATGAAGTCACATCCACAGGACTATTGCTTCACAGCACAGTTTACCACGTAAGATGGCTTTTTTCCTACATCCCTCTTTAAAACAGGCCATAAACACACTCTGGAGTACACAGGATGCAAGCTGTCCTGCTCCACTCTACGTCTTCACAGGGAAGAGGGGTGGATGAGTGCTGCTAGCCTGGGGACCAGAAGGGTTAGGCACGACTCCAGGTCTGGCGTAGCAGCAGTGTGATGGGACAGTGCCCAAAATGGCTGTATCAGGCCATACAATGCCATGGCATGGTGCATAAAGTTGATATTAACATCACTTTGATGTTCCAGGGTTTCATTCCATTTCACAACTGCTGCTCCATTACATGTGCTCCCTGCATCTGGGACTCCTGCCTGTGCCCATAACTTTTTTTAACTACTCCTGTTTTGTCTTGGGAGCAACCAAATTACCTTCAAATGCACTGAACCCTTCAGTGCCTTCTCCAGTGCCTCTTTTCAAATGTAACGTTGTATTGCTTTTGACCCCCTCCACAAAAACCTTTGCACATCCATTAAAAGGAGCCTCAGGTCTGACCTGCAGCAGGCATGAAGGAGCCATACAAACCTTTCTGCTTCCTCCAAGGTCAGTGCCTCCTGCTCTGTACTGTGATTCCTTGGGGCACAATGTTGCTTCAAAGTACAAATTCCATCTGGAAGGGATCTGACAGCTCGTTGTCTGGCAGGAGTTATTTCCTTTTAGTAAAATGCCTTTTTTTACACTTGGCAGGGACAACAGTTTCCGAAACAACCCTCTGCATGGAAGTGTTAAACAGAGTGTTTTTCTGTTGCTTTGCCTCTGGAGTCTCAGCAGGAGACATAGAGGGAAAACATTCAGATGAGGACCTTGCAACAGGGACCACAATCTCCTGCGAGCAGCTCCACAGGTCATGACTCTGCCTGCTCCTCTGGGCTTCCGTGGGGATCGGCAAAACCTGGGCAACTACCCTTGTCTTTATAGTGTGAGAAAAGAGGTCAAATATAAATAGGAAGGCACACCCAGCACTGCTGGAAATAGAGCTGCTAACTCATTTCACTATTCTGCTGGTTTTTTTCATGGGTCCTGCATTCCCGTCCTACCTCCGGGGATGGGAAGGTGAATACAGAAGAACATGGCCCGGACTAGGCTGTCTCACATGGACTGCTGGGGGAAAAAATCACACCCCAGGGTGCCCACAATGGGAGCAGGCAGCTGAGCACCCACAGCCAAACCTGAGCAAGAAGCATGGGGCAAGAGGCAGCCTGCAGCAGCCTTGCCACGCTGGTCTCTCCACCCACCGCAAAGGGTGGCCTGACTCTCTCCCAGAGGTCCACATACCACAGCCTGCTTTTCCTTCAAGGCAACCACAGAAAGATTTATTTGTCTAAAGACAGGGGAAGCGAGGATTTTAACTCCTTACCGCTGTAACTGGTCAGTAGATTGCTCCCTTATGTAGCTACCTACCAGGTGGTCCAAACCTCCCAAGTCAGAGAGCTCTGGGACTGTGGGATGCTGCTATTTAACTCTTCCTTTTCTCATGAGTGATGGAGACCTCCCTCATCACAGGAGGTAACACCTTAAGTCACTGCAGCTGTTCCAGAAGTGATTGAGCCCTGACAGCTGTTAGAGATTTTAGCTATATGATCTCCACACTTCCAATACAGCTGTGCTGAAATAGCTTTGGTTTGTGCTCCAGACACTCCCAAGCAGCCTCTCACCGTTTCTTGGAGTCCAAGTCGGTACCCACACAATGTCCCATGCAGCACTCATCACAGGCCTTTTGGCTGGGCTGGACCAATTTCTACCACAAGCTCTGGAGAGACTGCCACTGTAGGCTTTATCCTTCCACAGCCCTGCCACCTTGACCTTGACATGTCACATGGGAACTGCAAACAAAGCAAATACTGATGCTGCAGGAAATGTGTTTGGTGGTGCGAAGACATTGTTCTGCTGACTGCTTCGGTCCAGGAGCTCTGCTCTCATCCTCCATCCCACTGACCCCATCTTTTCTGGGCCATGAATTTTGCCTTCATAACCATCCTGCTCTACACCTTACCAGAAAAGCTGACTTGTTTAGGAGCTTTGCCCTGAGATATGCAGAGAGCCATTACTTACTAATCTGTAAAGCATGTTGAAACTTAGAAAAGGTACGTGACTGCATTTCCACTTTGCTGTGGCAAACCTTGCTCCTCTTCTCTGCCAGGAGGTCAGAAATTCCTTGACACATGCACCTTTTACAGGAGGAGAGGATGCAGACCCTACACAAAATGCCTCCAGAGGGAGGCCTGGTTTTAGGCACATTCTCATTTTCCAGCATTTCAGTTGGGTTCCTCTTTCAGTGTCTGCAGAAAGTGTCTCATGGTGTGTTTGTTTAACTGTGACAGCAAGTGGTGCTGGGAGACCACAAAATGCATTTTTCTAATAGTAAACATTCCCCATTCTTTTAAGTGACTATGGAGCACATATATCTTAGCTGGATTTTCTTTGGGTCCAGCTGCCTGGAGTCCTATTTATCGTCCTTGGAATTTCTGCTAATTGTGCTGAGAGCTGAGGCGACTGTTTGGACTATGCTTTTCCAAATACACAAGAACACTTGCCTATCACTTCTTTTGCAAGCAAAAGATGGAAAAATGTCTATGGCTTAGCAACATCGTTGGTCTGGGAAAACTAAAGATCTTTTTGATTATAGAGTGGGACACCACTCATTTAATTTTAGCCACCTAAGACCCATGGCATCTCACCTAAGCCATTTGTCTGGTCTCTCTCTATAACCAGTGGGAGGAGATAAGCCTGTCTGGGAATGACTCATTCCATCTATTTTAGGGTGGGGTGAATCACCCCTTTGCAGCTGCCTTTCTCTATCTGTTGACTACACAAGGAATCAAAACAAATCCCTAGACTAGAGATACCTAATCTGAAGTAGTTGGAGTTACAGCTAGAATCACCCACTCTTAGTAATACTGACAGGAAGAGGCAAAGAACCCGTTCTGCTGCCTGGATGTTGTCCTGTGTGGTGAAAGGATTGCATGATCGTAAAAATAAGTGATGCATCTTTATCCCATTTCCACATGCTGCTATGAAGAACAGTGGTTCCCTTTAACCTATTACATTTTCACCTTCCCTCCTCTTGGGTGCCAGAGGAGTTTTTTAGCAGTTAAGTTGTTTGAGTGAGTGCAGCAGTGCCAGCTGTCACAACCCATGCCTCTCATGCTGGCACATAGGGATGAAAAGACACTGTCCCACAAGCCACACAGGGGACAGGTGGAGGAACTAAAGGCCATTTCCTCAGCAACTTAGTCCTGGACTTGCTGGCTGACTGAGAGAGCAGGAAGAATGTAATGTATGCTGTAATGTACAGCATAACTATAAATGCAATTAAGCCTCACAGAGCCTTTCCTATGACTTTGACCTAGAGCTGCCTCTGTTCTGTGCATGGGAACTCGCTTTGACCTCACTCACTGTAGCTGCACACCAGCGCATCCCCAACCTAAATACTAGTCCATGTGAGAGGCGAATCACACAGCTGCTGCTGCCTCCTGGTTCAGTAAGAGCAGCCATGGGGTAAAATACTTTGCCTGGTCCAGCTTTCATTCTAGCTGGCTGGCTACACATCCAGGTGAGAAGGTCTGTGATGGGGCATTGGATATGTATTGGGGGACCAGCAGATTCACCCCAGTGGGCTGGGCGTGTGGCCTGGAGTGGAAGCGTAATGTGAAAATGAAGTGGGGTGCTGTGCAGCAGAAGGGGAAAGAGTGGTTTGGAAGGGGGAAGAAGCAAATGGTTGCTTTTTTACCATGCGTGTAACATGGCTCTGTAACTGCTGTCATTGTGTCTGCGTAGGTGCTTGTGTGGTCTTACTACTCGTGTACTTATGCTGCTGACTGAAATTGCTTAAGCAGTGTGTAAATTACAATAAAAAAGTATCCATGGCAGCTTGTCCTAGGGGTTGATTTTGTTACTCAGAAGTACCTGGTCGCAGGCCAAGGTCTTTTCCGCAGGATGCCAATGTGCTACGTGGCAAGAGCTTCTGTTTCAGAGTTTTCCATCTGGGCTTTTGAATCCCAGGCGATTGCCACGCCGCCTGCCAGGCTGGTCAAGAGATTGCTCAGGGTAGGAGCCCAGAGACTGCTTAGCTAACATTTTCCTATGGTTAAATAAGAAGGGTGTAGAACACCAGTTAAAGAGGAAAATTTAAGCTTGTCTCTAAAACGCGGAGTGAATTTCCCCCATCTCACCTGCTATATCTGACCTCACCCTCCACTCTTCCACTGCCAGCTCGCTGTCACTCCATAGCTGTTTTCATCTTCTGTGCTAGTGCTGTTGTGGAAACCTCTTGTAAGAGTTCACTCCCTGGCCAAGAACACTTGCTTACTATTTCTTTATCACCCCTGGATGATTCGCAGTCTCACAATTGGTTTCCTTTCCACCATGTCCAGACTGGTGGCATCTTCTGCCCTGGGACTGCACTGTGTGCAAGCCCTCCTCAGAGCCCTTCCCCGCCCTGCAGCTGCAAAGTCCTCTGCAGTCCTGCACAGCCATCTCGGTCAGGCAATGCGAATTCACATTCTCTCCATCCATTTGTTCTAATACTGCTTTTAAAAGAGCAACAATGTGAGCTCTGGGATACCTGGGCAAATTCCAGCTGGAAAAAATCTTGATTAAAAAGAACTTCCTTTGGTAGGGACTACAGGAAATGTTATTCTTCCCTTTCTGTCCTAACAACAGTGGGTGTGATCTCACTGCTGTCATCCCATCCTTGGCTGAATTACAATAGGATGCAAATATGATGAAAATGGTTTCACAATGGATTTATATAAAAGTGTCCTCAGATAATTAATACAAAGCTTAATATAGGGGTGGGGGGAATGTTATTAGCAATTCACATGTGGGTGGTGTCAACCCCAAAAACTGCTTGCATGAGTCACCTTAGAGTACCCCAGTGCCTTGATACAAAGAAAAAGTGTATGTGGAAAAGAGTTGTCATGGAAACATAAAAATATCTCTAGAAGGGATGTTGAAGGGCCAGTTAGTCTCTTCCCCTGTTACAAGATAAGATCAAATATAATTTAACCATTTCCGACAGATGTTCCCTGACCTATTCTTAGAAACCCCCTCAGTTTCCCAAGGCAACCTGCTTCATTGCTTCAATTTTTCTGGAAATATAGCCGTTTCTAGACAGCTGATCATTCTTCTTGGCGGCTGTATTCCTCTTGGTCTACATCTTTTGTGGAGAACATTTCCCCCAAACAGACTTGAGTTCCTCAGGTGGAGCTTTGCTAGAGCCAATTTGAGGTGAATTATTACTTTCTGCATCTTATTTATTACTTCTTAATGTGGTGTTTACATTTTTGTGTCAGTATGGCACTGCTGACAGATTGCAGGATTGTAACCTGCCAGAGCCCCCAGGAAACGTATTCCTTCTCCAAACGAGAGTGAATGAACTGTGAATATATTTTATAATCCAAATAGCACATTACCAAGGCAAGAGCACAGATTTGAAAACCTTCTGTAGCAGTCTAATTTGGATAGCAAGGATCATGGTGAAATTCAGGTGCTCTTGTTTGGGTTGAAATGTTTTCTATCTAGGGCAAATACCACATCTCTGCGGATGAGTTCAGAGGTCACTGCCTGAAGCCCAGATGTGCATGGAGGAATGGCTCCTGTCCTTCCATCTGAGAAGCCAGTGTTTGTGCTGTGTGCTTGCTACTGATCAGGGTTATTGGCAAGGTTCACATGCAAGATTATCCATTAGGTTGTGCTAGGGAAGCTGCATCCCAGACTCTGCAGACTGTTTTGTTCCCTGTTGGGAATGTGTCTCCTGAGGGTGGTGTGTGGCTTCTCATGCCATCTTAACCAGTTTTTACCTCTTTGTATTATCTGATAGAAAATAATTTGATAAAACTAGTTGGATTGTCTTATTTAAACTGTTTTACTGTTGAAAAATGTGGAGCTTAAGTGCATGTGTTTTGAGGGGTAGGGGAAAGGTGTTTTTAAAAATCTTTCCTAAATATTTAGTTTGGACATTGCATTTGAGTTTTCTTGGAAGAGGTACAATTTGGTTCCTTCATACATCTGTAATTTTCTAGCTGTAGTCAGGCTTCTCAACTGAACTGTATCTCCTGTGGTATGATTCCTGCAATACACCCATCTCCCTTTATCATGATGGATGATGGTGTGGTATTTACAGTTTGATAAGCTTCTATTTAGGAAACACCTGAATTCCAACTGCTGGGTTTTCAGGTAAATATTTCAAGGTTCATCTTCTCTGCTAGTGAGAAATAACTTTTTTCCTCCAAAGAAAAAGAAATTATTCTATCCTGCTGGGGAAAAAAAAAAAAAAAAAGGAAAAACTTTGTGCCCTGAGCAGCTCTGGGTTTTACTGTGGATTTGAGAAATGGCCATTTGCAAGAAGGCAGGTGGGATGCCCTGAGGCAATGGCATTTGTCTCTTATCAAGGAAACCCTCTTAAATGTGCTGCTTGAAGACATGCCCAAGCACCCTTTCTTGGAGGCGCCCTCCCTTCACAGGAGATGGAGGTCTTTGGAGCTACACCTGGATGTGGAAATGATTTGGTGTTCAGGAGAGAGCAAAACCCTATGTCCTCTACCAGGTCTTTCTACTGACCTGGACCCAGTTTCTTGAGACCATTGGAACCACCACACTCCTCCTTCCCTTTGGTAGGTGAGTTCTCCCTGCAGGGACCTGTTAAGCTCACAGTTGTGCTGTAATTAATTGGCAATACCACCCATCAAGGTCAAAGGGTCACTATAGTTTCATACTGCAGAGAGGAGAGCACAGGGTGTTGAGAGGCAAGCTCACTGCCAGCAAGTTCCTTCCCACAAGCTCCTTGGTCTCTGGGTGGCAGTGATAGGCCTGTAACTGGTAATTTCAATCTGCTTCCTAAACGGTAGATGAAAACTCTGCAGGGATGCTGTTGTTTCAGTGCTTTAAAAGGCATTTGACATCTGGTGAAGACCTGGAGACCTAGGTATTGTTCAAGGGAAATGTGTCTGTCAGGGAAGAAGAACTCTGTAGTAAAAGCTGCTGGTAGTGATGCTTCACACCACGGTGTAGGGCATGGAGGGCCACTGCAAGCAGCCCCTGGACAACGGACAGTTTGCTGCTCAGCTTGTGGAAGGAGATGGCTTTGTGCAGGGGGAGTGCGCATCTGGGACACATCTGTCTGTGGCAGGCAGAGTGGGCAGGCGCTCGCACAGCCTCTCCCAGCTGTCTAGCCATGAGTCCACATCTCACGCTCCCAGGGAGAACCGCAGGATCAGTGGGTACCATTAACCAAGGACAGGTTTTGCTAGGCCAAGTGTGTGGACACCCTCTTTCTGAGGAACAAAAACTGAACATGAGCTTTTCTGTGCTGATTGCTCCCAGGACACTGGTATTTCCTCCCTGGATAAAATGGGGATGAAATGTAAGTGTGGAATTCAGAAAACACAACAGCCAACCTCTCAGCTACAATGGGCCACACAGGCTCTGCAGGAGGTGTTTGAGGGACATGTGCTGTGTTCACTCCTGCAGTATCTCATCAGATGTGCTCCAGAGAAGGACTAGGTCATCTGTGACTAGACACCATTTCATGTCCCCTTGGACAGCTGGAATATGTCCATCACATCCAGCATGGGTCACAGGACTGGGTGGTAAATCAAAAGGTAATCAGAGGAGAAGGGACCTGAGTCTGAGGCCACATGGTTGCACATCTGGGAGGCTAAGGAATGGGGGCAGCTGGAAGTGGGCTGCCAGCACAGTTCAGAGAGGCCCTCGGAAAAGATGGTGGGAGACATGGACAGGTGACAAATTTTTCTGGACTTACTTTGACATGTCCAAAGGAGGGCATTCTTGCTGCTTATGTCAGCATCTGCTTCCTTGTGTCTCCCCTGAGACTGAATCCTGGTGTGTCTTAGCACCAGGTCTCCCATGCCAGCATATTTACATCATACCCTATACAGTTTCTGCTAGGCAAAAATAAAGCAGTGAAATGTTTTTCCCATTTCTAAGGAAAAGGCAATTGTGAGGATAAACCTGATCATTTTTCCATTCACTAGTGAAGACTTTTGCATGATAAAGTTATGAATACCCAAATAAAAGGGGGATAATACAGTATGCACTAGATTAAAGGCAGGATCTCTTAACCTAGCAATATGACTCAGTTATTTGAATTCCTGTATTTCTGTGCAGCATAAGGGAACAATGCTCATCACCTTACTCCTTACAGCTGGTACACCCAAGACTTATGAAACTGCCTGCCTAGCACTGTGTCCCCAGCCTGCTACTCTGACATCTAAGTAAGCTGTCTGATTTTCAGACATTCTGAGCCTTTTACAATTCCCATGTGATTCTGCTAACAGAAAATCTTGGCCTCTGAGCTTTGCTGTTAAATTAAGCAGTGCCAGGTCTGGCTGCGATTATTAGTGCTGAGAAAAACCTCCATTTGTGTTCCACTCTGTGCCAGGCAGAGCTGGCTGGTGTCCCAAGCAGACCTGTGCTAGGTTAGGTTGCCTTTTCAAGAAGATTTTCACAGCTGTGCTCAAAACAACCCCTCAAAAATGTGGCCCCACATTCAAAAATGCTGTGACAGGACTCCTGGTGTTGATGCAAAGCAGCTCTGAAGCTGGGGTAGGTACCGGCAGTGGAAGTGGTGAAACAGGCTGTGGTGAAAAAGGCTGCTAGGTTATGCCCATCTGAGGAATTTGAGATGTTCTGAGAAGCAGAGTTGAGTTTGCTGAGGTTTCAGCGCACAAGATGGGGAAGAAAGTCCCATTTCAACACATGTTCTTAGTTTGTACACTTAACTGCTTTTGCTTTGATCTCTTTGAACATTCGGACATTTTCAAACGATGTGTTATATAATACAATAAAAAGTACAAACACTCCCATTTTGTCAAAATGAAATCTTCATAGGCTTGAGATGAGGTTTCTCTTCATAAAATGAAAGCAAAGATTTGTGCCAGCTTCAAATAAATTAACCAGGAAAAATCTTTAAATCCTGCACAGGACAGAATTTTCTTCCTTCAGACATATGTCAGCAGCTGCTGCAACTGATGTGTCTTCCAGGATCAATGAGATTGGGAAAGGATGGTGAAGCAGCATAGCTGGTCAATGGGATCGGGAAGGGATGGTGAAGCAGCATAGCACTCATCCAGCATATGACAGTGAGTGCAAGGGCTGGTGCCTGGAACCATGATGTCATTGTGTGGATTACAGAAAATCATCCAAGCCAAGGGAGACTTTCATGTCCTTTCACTGGTTCAGAGAATATTTATTTTGCAAACTGCCTGTGGAAACATTTAAGTACAAGTTAGGTCTGTCAAACCTTTACATTTCAATAGTAGTTTTCTGTTAATCAGGAATAAAGGGTTTAAAAGTTAGACGGGGATTCCTGCAGATCTGCTCTACGCGTGTATAGGAACTCGAATATCTGAGTCACTGAATGTGATACTTGGCAACAACAGTGGCCCTTAGGACAATGCTGTTCTTCTTGTGCTCTGCGTTTTGAAGGTATGTTATGCTGTCAAAGTTAATGCAAAGTCATGCAGAATTTCCCACCTCCCAGGTGGCTTAGCATGAACACAGCCGGTGAGTTCATGTGACTTTGAACTCACATTGCTCTCCTCCCTCAGCTTTAGTCCTTTAATGTCTTTTTGTTGATTCATTGCCTGTGAATGCTGAGATAACCTCTCCTTTTCCTTGTAGCTCAAATCATCTGTGAGCACAATATAGCCTGTACGACTCAGCTCTTTGACTATCAAAGCTCCATGAGTCTGGAAACGAAGCTTTCCATGTCCATCAAGTTTCAGATAATGAATGGGAGAAGCAGTTAACAAATTACAATTTACAGCCCTGGTGCATGAAAGAGAACCAGGACTGGTGCTGGTTTACCTTAACATGCCAGGTTGTAGTTTGTTCAGTTCAGGCGCATGTAAGGAGGCATTTAGCTGTGCCTGCAGCTGGGGTGGGAACCTCTGAAAGAGGGTGGGATAGAGAGAGGGGTCAAGCGGTCAGGTCAGCTCTCCCAGGCTTGTCATAAACCCATTAGTGAGTCAGAGCCCTCACCCCAGCTGAAGTCATTAAAGCTTCCTTTGGTCCCCAGCAGTCAGAGGCAGAATGCAGATGTGGGTGTCAGCCAGGAGGGTTGCAAACAGCATTTCCTTGGGCCGGCGTAATAAACCACATGAGGGGAATCACAGGCACTGTTTTTTCTGAAGCCACTTAAAAAGCTTTGCTTCAGGATCCGAGTGTCAGTTGGGTTTGTGTATGTTACTGCCCAGTGCTTTGCAAACTGTCTTGTACTAGAAAAATATCATTTTGAACAGAATGCAGCCATTTCTGATTGCAAAACTCTGTAGGTGTAATACTGCTCTGGAAGTGGGTTCTGTGCAAGCTGAAGGTAATGTTATTGCTCTCTGGAGTTATCTACCGGGAAGGTGTCACCGAGCCAGGTAACTTGCCTCAAAGGTGTATGGTGGTAGGAAAAGAGGCAACAGACACAAGCTGGAGCAGTAGATAAAAGGGCGGTTTTCCATTATGTAGGTGAACAAGTCTTGAACCAGGGGACAAAGACATAGGGAATCTTCATTACATGGGTGACCAACATGATCTCACCTGCTTGGAGCAGGGTGTTGGACTGCGCCACCGCTGCTTTGGGTGTCCTTCACAAAAGTATTATTTTTAATGATTTTATTCCTGTGTCTAGCTGAAACCCTCAATGAAAAGCAGGTTCCTACAGAAAAAAAAGAAACCCTTCTAAAGGTGAAGTTATAGGTAACACCTGACACTTCCTACCAAGAAGAACAAGCGCAGGCCTGCCCTCCTCACTTACTTCCTTGCTCCCAGACATGCCTTACCCTCTCCCTCTTGTTTGTTCTGGCACTTGCTGGGCCATTTCTGGTGCCACCCGGACCCCCAGCCCGTCAGAGAGCTATGAAGGGGGGTGCAGGCTCTGGGCAAGCCAGGTCTGGAAGAGCAAGGGTGGTCACAACGTTTGGAGCAGGTGGGATGTGACAGAGAAGGGGCCTTCTCCTTCCTTCCAGCCGCGGCGGCCTGTCTGAAGGGCTCAGGCCGACGCGTACGGCCGCGCTTCGGTGTCCGTCCGCAGCGCAGACCGGCCAAAAAGCGGCAGCTTCAAGTCGAGTTTCAGCATCACACGTCATACGGCGACGCAGCTTCACGTCCACCGGAGGATTATACCCAAGCGGCTCACATCAAGTATCCGGAGCGCTAAGTGTCGCCGTGCTTCACTCCCTCGCCCAGGGCTAGAGCCGAGGATGCCCGCGGGCCGGTGGCCATCCCAGGCCTGTGGGTGCCATCTAGCGGGCTCTGCTCTTCGTGCAGGCTCCAGCGCGGCCGGTGCTTCCAGCAGCTTCTTGCGGCACATGGCTGTGCCCTCTGGCGTCT
This sequence comes from Hypotaenidia okinawae, assembly GCA_027925045.1. Classification (NCBI taxonomy): domain Eukaryota; kingdom Metazoa; phylum Chordata; class Aves; order Gruiformes; family Rallidae; genus Hypotaenidia; species Hypotaenidia okinawae. The sequence continues at coordinate 16,056,032 of BSDF01000005.1, read as the reverse complement.
ACTGCGCTGGCTGGATGGTAGATGCTGCCCCAATTCCCCTGTGCTCCTCCTTGCTCTGTCCCACTGGCGTTTTCAGGTGCTGTTGCTGCCATTTCACTGCCCCTGACTGGTGGCCAATGACACCCAGGGCACCAGGACCTGTTCAGAGGAGCCCAGGAGGATGTACACTCACCCCTTGTGCCAACATGTTGTCACCAAGGTGTCCTCTCCTCATATGACCCAATACACTGTATTTAGCCCCTGCCACATGATGCTATACAGAGAGAGCAGGTTTGGGACGCCTCTTGCTCAGGGAAAGGTGATCCAGGACATTTTCTGAGCAGTGCATGAAGTAGGGCCAACGCCTGTACCAAGGAGAAGGGTTACACTCCCTTGAGGCATGAGACCATTTTGCAAGCTCCTGCATTCTTGCTATGCAGGATACCTGTGTGGATGGTTGTCCCCAGAGATAAGGGCTACTCTGTTCTGGCAGCAGCAGGTCGCATTGAGCTCTGGTCTGGCCTCTGCTAAATCAGGCTTTCTGAGAGACTGCAGCTTTTCCATAGGATTGCTTCCCACAGTTGTGAATGATGTATTTAGCCTGAACCAGGGGTCTGTACAGCAGAAAGAGATGAAAATCGCTGGTCAGGTATGGACTTGGTGTTCCCACCATGTGCTTGGGGAAGGGAGAGCCTCTCTGGGCATGGATTCAGGGTTTGGATTCATGTGTCACTACATATCTCCTTGTATGGTACATCTGTGGCATAACCTGAGAATGAAACTGCTGTATTTCAGTCTGACCTGTATAATTAACAGGGCCTGCTTCTCCTTCTCATGGTCCCTATGGTGAAAGTCTTCTCTTTGGGATAAGAAGCTGCTATGGGAAGTTGGGAGGGGGTGGGAGGGGAGAAGTCTGCAGAGGGTTGAGCACCCCTCCCAGGGCTCGACCACAAGGCATGAGCCACACTCAAATGCCAGCCATGGTCCACCTGGAGCTCTCCTACCCACCTCCCTGCTCCCAGGCATCAGTAGAGGGAGACGGAGCACTGTCTTGTGGCACTGCCCAGAAGCAGCTCCTTAAGCCCCATTTTCCAGGTCTTCCCTTTCTGTTTGAGACTACTGCTTGCAACACAGCACTGCAGAGTGCACTGGACTCTCTGGACCCTCAGCCTCTTCTGCCAGGACCCTGTAGAGCTGCCCCAGATGCCACCAGGGGCACAAAGCCCTGTGATGGCAGCCTGAACCAACACAAATGTACGCAGTCTGCAAAGCAACTACAAGGCAGTGCCTGCATTAGGGGCTAGAGTGAATGTGTCAACAGAGGAGGTGAGAAAGAGTCAGCTGTGGAGGGCTTGGGCCACTGTAAGGGAAAAGCAACAACAGGTCACACCAAGCAGAAATGTAAGTGACAGTGGGAGAATATGAGGAGCTGAGAATGGCTGGATTGCAGGAAAAAAAGCAGGGTTTGAAGATGGAAATCTGTCCTAACTGAGCAACATTTATACAAATTATTTTTCTTGATTTACTTTCTCTATTGGTTACAGGAGCCTACCCACCTTGTCCTGAAAAGCTGCCTCGCTGCTGGCTTGTACTGGCTTAATCAAACGCTTGGAGCCATGGCATTTGTCTTCCCAAGTCACCATTAGGTGTAATGGAGTTTTCCTGGGGATGGCTGAACACCTGCCTGCCTGTGGGAAGTGGGGAATGAATCCCTTGTCTTGCTTTGCCTGTGTGTGCTGCTTTTGCTTTACTTATTCAGCTCTGTTTATCCCAACCCATGAGTTTTCTCACTTTCACTATTCCAGTTCTCTCCCCATCTGGCTGCAGGGGAGTGACTGAGAGACTGGTGGGGCTGAACTGCTGACTCTTGCTACATGTTTTAGAAACAGTATTGTCTTGGTTGGAAGGATCCCTTTAGATCATGAAGTCCAACCATCAATCTTCTGACTGTGAATTTATTTAGACCTTTTCTTCAAATGTCTGTGCAATTCTCTTTGTGATAAAGAGATGAAAGAAGAGGTTCTTGAAAGACATTTTGAGTAACTTTACGACCATCTTCTTACCTTCTCCAAATTTTTCAAAATCTTTTAAGAAACACACCCCTCAGAACAGTTTGCCTGGTCCCAGAGCTGCTGCTAAACCTCATCAAGGCTACATATGGCAGCAAAATGTCATCCCTGATCACATCTATTTGTCCTTTGGGTACAAAATTTTGTCACATCACACGAGGAGCTTTTGCTGAGCCGTTGAACCACTATGACTGTTGTGTTGTTTCACTGCCAGAGGTTCCCAGGAGACACTCCATAGAATCTGCAACCTGTTTTTGTCTATGGTTTTGTAAATTTGCTTCAGTTGTGTTAGAAACACTTTTTTACAGGGCATGTCCAAGATAAATGCAGCAATATTGGAAATTTTGCCCCATATCTTTTGTATTGGATGAAGTAAGGGGTTTTGGGTAAAGTTAATTTCATGTCCTCTCTATTTTACTTTCCATTACTACTTTTTTTCTGCATTATATTTGCCTCCTCATCCTGCCTTTCCTCATGACAAACATGCAGATACAGATGAATCTGCTTCTCAAACACTTGTTTCCTAGTCTTTGTCACATTGATTGTATTACCAATTCAAAACTGAAGCAAGTTGGAATGTTTGCGTTCTGAAATATGTATGCCACATTATATGAAGAGATTATAGCAAACAGCATGAAATCCAGCCATCATGCTGTTCTCAGCAGTTATTTTTCTCTGCTACATTATACTTTAAAATTTATGTCACTGCTGGTGTAATGCTATCTTATGTATAACATTGCCACAAATGCTGTTGGAAACCTTGTGTTTCCTTCCAGCCTTGTTTTAGAGAAAATACCAAATGTCAGTCCCAGAACTGGAAATAAGAGACACTTGGGGACTGAATAATAGCACTGGCTGTTACCCATGAGAGCAGCAGCAGTGAATGAAGAGGATTGCTAGTGTCTTGGAAACACCAGGGGTGCTCTGGACTGAGGACTGCATGACCAGGGACACTCCAGACCAGCTGTCAGTATGCGGGAGTGACCTTCCTTTGGCTGCAAGGCTGTTTGGCCTGGTTAGAGAAGCCCTCTGCTCTCCTCTGAGAGAGTCATTTCAGTCCCTTTGGGTCCACTGAGCCTTTCACAATGTCCCCCTTCAGCAGGGCTTGGCTACTCCATGTGTGAGCTCTCCATTGCAGCTGGCAGCGCCTGTCCTGCTTCCAAACCAAACTTTTCATCCTTGGGAACCACTGCCTCCCCAGGGAACCAAAAAACCCCTCTCAGCTTTCTCAGAGACCAGTCAAATGGCGGGGGCACCACTAGCCTGCTTTATCCCTGCTCCAAGAGAATAAGCCAAGGTGGATAAGCTGAGCCCTCCACCCTGCCTGCACCAGGTGCCGCAGCCCCCCAGGGCCTCTGCCAAGCAGCAGTGCTGCTCTGTGTGCTGCCTCCCACCTCCTCCTTCCTGAGACAGCCTGGCCATCTCCGTTATGTCTTTGAACAAACGATTTCAGACAGCACTGCTAGATCAGGTCGTTGGCCAGAGAGGAAAAGGGGAAAAAAAAAAGACAGAGAGGGGGAGGAGAAAAAGAGGAGGGTGTGGAGGAAAGAGAGAGGGGGAAAGGTTGGGGGAGAGAGTAAAAAGGGAGCAAGGAAAATAGAGAGTGAGGAAATAATAAAACAAAAAACAAAATGAAGGGACAGGAGAAAAAAGGGAAAAGCAAAAGGAAAAGAAAAAGCAAAAGAAAAAAGAAAGCAAAGGAACAAAAAAAAAAAGGAAAGGAAAAAGAACACAAAAACCCAACAAAACCTCATTTCCCTCAGTCTGAGGGGGAAAGCCCAAGGTAAGCTGTGTACTCTGGCTGTGCACCCCCACCCAGCAGCAGCCCCTAAGCAGAGACTGATGGGGGTTATAGTCCATACATGGAGCTTCACTCATGGTGTCAGGATGATTAACTAAGCTGTGGGGAGAAAGGAAAGAGAGATTATGGTTGGATTCCCCTCTCACAGTCAATGCTGCCAGGTGGTGGTGCAGTGAACCCCTTAGAAAATGCTGCAATTCCTCTCCTCCCTTTCTCAAAGAAGAAAATGAAGATAAGCAAATTTATGAGACTACCCTAATGCGTTTAGGCTTCTCCAAATCCTGGTGGAACACTCATGAGAAAAAGCCTAGTTACATGGGAATTGTATCTCATGGTTACAGGTCCTGCATCTCCATCAATGCCCATGACTGAGTTCTGACAGAGGTGGGAACAGTTCTGCCAAGAGTCCTCAGATGATGCTCACTGTAGCACAGGAAGCTGTATTTCACAGATGTGTCCAGATCCTTTTTCAGCTTGTACATTTAAGCTCCACTCCATCTGCTCAAAATGCATGAGAGGCAACCAGCCCTATGTGCACCTACATGTGGGTCAAGCCATCATCTACTCCTGTGTCTCATCCCTGTTTATCCTCCAGGCTTACTGCCAGCCCCTCTCCTGTCTGCTTCTATTTCTGGGACATTAGTGACCACTCTGCTCTCTGCCTTGTGTCAAGCCAATGCAGGAACATTGTTTGCTCTGCTGGTGGCATGGCCCTCCTCCATGTGTGCCCCGCTATTCCCACCCCTTGGTTTGTTTTCCTATGTCTCCACTTCTTTCCTTCTCACCTCATACTGTGTCCCCTGTTGCCTTTGTCCTCTGCTGTACTGGCCCATCCTGCATCCTTCAGGCCTTTTTCCACCTTTAGCTCCCCGTGTCAGGACTGCATGCCACACAAATCCCGTTTTGTTCGTGCTTAAGACCCTCTGAAATTCAAATATGGTTGTACCCAGGGATCTGGTAGCTAAAGATACAGCATTTTGGTGAAACCAAGATCCTATCTGCAATTTCAGACATGTCCAAATTTAGAGGATGTTTTTTCTTATTTTCATCCTTGAAGAAAAGCTATGTCAGACTGTGCTCATGCCAGCAAGTCACTGACCATTAGCAAATGCTGCCCTTGCAAGGGAGGAGCCGAAGCACTGGTCAGGCTGAAATAAGGGGGCCACTCAATGCCCCTTCCTTTGGCCATGGTTCAGTCAATCAAAGCTTCTCCTTCTGCTTGTTCCAGCTGCTTGTGGAACTGTGGGAGTGAGGGCATGTTACATGTTAATGAACTGTAGTACACTGGAAAGATAGCTGAATCATATAGCCAGGATTTTCCTCCTAATGGAAACAAGGACCCAAGCATCACTAATCATCCTAATTGCGGGCAGTAATGTGACAGATTCAAGAAGAAAAGGGAATAAATGCTTCTCTCCCAGGAGAAATCTCCATGGTAATGAGAGAGTATTGGAGACATCTGGCCCCAAGTACCCAGGATCGATACACACATTATGGATAGCAGAAGTCAGCATTTGCACTCCCCTCACCTCCAAAGTAGCAGTCTGCCACCAGCCTGTTTATGTCTGTCACAGAGTAATTTCATCTCCTGGGGGTGATTCCTGCTCAGCCTGCAAGACAAAAGGGGAACCATGACTGGGTTTTGTTGTGTTTCTTTCCAAACCTGCCTACCTTCCACAATATCTGGCTGAGCAGCTTCAAATATCTGCCAGATTATTTGGAGCATAGGTGGCCAAGTTACCATTACATGAGACAGCTACTGGTGGTTTTCCTCAGGTTAGACCAAGCCCCACATGAGGCTCTTCTCCAGTCATCTTCTCTGAGGAATTATACCACCTCGTGCTAGGCAATGGCAGTGTTTGTTGGTTGCAATTCTTGTGAACCCTCCTGCTGCTACGAGTCACCCATATGCTCCTTCTGATCTTTGGCTACACAGCTGGTGCTCCCCAGGAGCCCCAGGGTGTCGCTTCACCACATCTGACCCCTGCAGCACTCCCACTTGGGCTGACCACCAGCCCTTTCCATAGGAGTTGGCTGAAGATGGCCTGCTTGGCCCTTTTTCTGTTGCCTGTGGTGTCTGCTTTATGCATTTGCCCCACCACACACAACATTTCTGACACTTTAATGGACTGCAACATCTTCTGCTTGTTACTCCTACCAGACCTGGACAGGCTGGAAAGCTGGGCAGGGAGAAACCAAATGAAGTTCAACAAAAGCAAGTGTAGAGTCTTGCACCTGGGAAGGAACAACCGTTTGTATCAGTACAGGCTGGGGGATGACCTGCTGGAGAAGAGCTCTGTGGAGAAGGACCTGGGGGTCCTGGTGGATGGCAGGTTGGCCATGAGCCAGCAGTGTGGCCTGGTGGCTAAGAGAGCCAATGGGATCCTGGGGTGCATCCGGAGGAGTGTGGCCAGCAGGCCAAAGGAGGTGATCCTCCCCCTCTACTCTGCCCTGGTCAGGCCCCACCTGGAGTATTGTGTCCAGTGCTGGACTGCCTGATATAAAAAGGACAGGGATCTCCTGGAGAGAGTCCAAAGAAGGGCTATGAAGATGATTAAGGGCCTGGAGCATCTCCCCTATGAGGAAAGGCTGAGTGAGCTGGGACTGTTCAGTCTTGAGAAGACTAAGGGGGGACCCAATTAATGTTTATAAATATCTTAAGCATGGGATGCAGGGGGAATTGGCCAGCCCCTTTTCAGTGGTCTGTGGAGACAGGACAAGGGGCAATGGCTGCAAGTTGGAGCACAGGAAGTTCTGCACCAACATGTGGAAGAACTTTTACACAGTGAGGGTGACAGAGCCTGGGACAGGCTGCCCAGGGAGGTGGTGGAGTCTCCTTCTCTGGAGAGATTCAAGACCCCTCTGGATGCCTCCCTGTGCAATATGAGCTGGGGAGCTGCTTTGGCAGGGGGGTTGGACCTGATGATCTCTCGAGGTCCCTTCCAACCCCTATGATTCTATGATTCCATGAAATTCAAGCCTGGAAGCTGTTATGGCCTACCCAACACTGACACAGCCTATTAATCATAGTTAACCCAGGGGTTAATAACCTGTGCGGTAAGATACCTATACACACGGAGTAAAAACTGGGACTATGGTGTGAAAAGTGATGTCTTCTGCTAGCAGTTAGCTAGTATGGTGGACATCATGTGCCCCATACTTGCATGGGTTCACCTCTATTATTTCCAAACATAGGAAAATACCCAGTCTTGGCTCCATCTCCCCTAACTAGGGAGGCCTTATGATTCACTGTCATTATATTTAGCAGATCTCTGTGGACAAACTTTAAAATATCAAGATTCCAGGGCACAAAAGCTCTTTCATAGCCTTCATTCACAATTAAGCTTGTGCTGCATTCTTGCCATTTTGAAATGACCCCTGTCTTGAAAGTCTGTATCTCGTGATGCACCAATTGACTACAGGGAAAGGTTTTTAAACGAACGTAAGTCATTATTGATAATACAATAGTTGTACGTTTTATCTACGATCTCTGATCTAGGAAGTCATTATTTCTTAGAGCCTTCACTATAGCAAGTGAGAAACACTACAGAGTATTATCCAAAATTATTGTGCATGAACAGCCTATATTTTCATAGCATAAAGCTGTTGCAAGCACCAACTGGAACATCCAGAAGAGTATTCCTCACTGATGTCTCCAAATTCCCCACTGACACCCCCTTTCAAAGTGGCAGCTATAATCCCCCCAGTCCTCGCATGAGTTTCTTATCTCATGTAAAACACACATGTTTGTGCAGAGCCTGTCATGACTCCAAGGAATCTGTTGCAATTTATTAAGCGAGTATCAAGCATTTGGGCATTGTCTGCATACTCACCTACACAACGGGCTCCCCTACTGCATGAACTACCCCTGAGCTACCTCCTGCCCCACTTCCCCAAGAGTTTCCTCCTGTTTCCTTATTTATTGTCCTGCACATCTGCATTTCTGGGCATGCCCCTCCATGTTCCCACACATCTTCTTGGGAACAATGGGTCATACCACCTGCTCAGCCTTTCACCCCTCACTGTGCACATGTGTGATGCTGGAGAAGTATATCTTGCTTTCACAAAGAAAAGCCTGTTTATTTTTGTAGACTCTGTATTGCACATAGGTAAGCAATGGTGAGGTCAGTTAAATTCATGTTGAATTTGCAAAGTGGCTGCTTTAATATAAACAAGAAACCTTTTCTTCTGTCACAGTTCTTTTCATAACAGACCTATAATCCTCGTATAAATTTTATCTCCTGTCATATACTACACTAATTACTTAACTGATACTCCAAGAATAAGTTCCACTAATCCAGCCCACGTCAAGCCCCGACTAGAGCAGCCCCTTGGCCTTTTGCCCAAAGCTCACTCTTCCCATGCAAAATCACTCCCAGCATTTCTTTTCCTCCTCAGAAACTTTCAAAAATACAGGGATAATCCACCTGGAACAGTTCTGTTTTATTTATGCCGCATAAGTGACTGCTGGCACGGCAGGACCCAGGCTGGGCACTGGCATCATGCTCAGGCACAGCCACAGCTTCAGCAACACGGTGGTTTTCCCAGGCTGGGGTCAGCAAAGAAGTCTCCCTCTTCTTCAACACAAGCAGAGACAGCAGCAAAGTTCCCTCCATCCATTGCAGAAACAGAAAAACACAGAAAAGAAACATTCTGTTCAGCTTTAAGGAATTCCCCCCATTTTAAATTGCCATGTGTGTCCCAGCAGCTGAGAGGCAGCCACTGAGCAGCCACAGAAGAGCTGATAGGACATCCCCATCGATGGTGTCAGATAAGCGTGAGCAGAGGAAGGTCTTTGGTTGGAAGAGACATGGAAGAGAGTAGGATTTGTAGGAGAGACCTTCAGCAAAGAAATGAACTGTTGTCTTTTTTTAAAGAAAAACTTGGCCTCTCAGCTTTAAGGTTGTCATCATCAGGGACTTCTGTTTCAGAGGGAACAGCAATTAGGCTTGCAATTAGTAATGGTAAACGAGGATGTTTACAGCTGCGTAAGGTCACTGCCCCACTGTGCATCTTTTATTCAGGTGGGTGCACTGTGCAATGTCAGTTTGTGTTTGATGTGTCCCAGAGTTATTAGCACAGCCTTATCAAGAAGGCACGTCTATGCTTGCTTATACTGAGCTCATATTTCACAGCTTCTCTTCACAGATCTCAGAGGTTATTTTCTCAAAACGGGGCCTCAGAGATGGGACTAGAGGCAACAACTTAATCTAAAAAGCTGGGCTGCCTATATAAGCTTAAAGCAGTTGTCCATGCAGATGTAGAGGGTAGACATTCTGTTCTCAAACAGCCTAAGCCACATGAATCCCAGTCCCTGTCTATTGCATTATGAGGATAACATCAAAGTCTTCTACGTTGTACTCTGTATTTCTTGACCATGGCACTGAGATGTTTAGCTCTCTTTCATAGAGCTGCTCCATGGTCTCACTGCTGCTGCTCTGTTTTTCTCTGCTGTTGAGAAAGCTGTTGAGAGTTCCTGTGTTGAACAGCTAGTGGAATTGGGTCTTGCAGGGTGCTGAAGGTCAGTTTGAACTAGTAGGATGGATGTAGCCACAGTGGTTCCCTGCAGCACCTGGGCTGCTGCAGGAAGAGAGATGGCTTTTCCACCAGCCACTCTTCAATATTATTCAAACTTCTCAAGACTTTCACCAAACCCTTTTGACACTGATTTTCTACCATGGCTGTAAAAGCTGCAGGGGAGATACCTTTGCATCATCACAGAGATGCATGAGGTGAAGAAAGGTTCCTGTTAACAATTACTCTTCCCCTCAGGAGTGTGGATGGAAGGCTGTTTTAGTACAAAAATGTTATGAAGTCAAAGGGCCAAAAATACAGCAGTTGTGAGTTTGCAGACAGCTCCTCTTTCAGCCAGATTTTTATCTCAGTTCCTTCTTATACTGCTTCAGGCACTGCAGTGCCACCAGTTTGAGTATTTTGTTTGCATGAAGGCCTTTGACTTTGGTATCAAACTACAGATCTCATCACACCAGGACATTTAGTGCATGTCTAATAAACTCAGTAGCCAGTGGCTTGGACTCCACAGTACAACAAAAAGCTTGGATGTGAAGCTCAAGATTACTTTTTTCCCCCTTAAGTATGCATTTCTATCACTTTGTAGGATCACCTTTATATTTCTTTTCAGGACAATAAAGATTAGGTTAGTCCTGGATATCCATGGTGATATGAGCACATTAAAGTACTAAAAAGGATGGTGCTTGAACTAGCATGACAAGTTTCTCCTCCCCAGTGACCATTCTAGATATTTTCAGAGATACAGGTGCTTCAGGGAATGCACTGGAGCCTGAGATGGTAGTATTTGGGCAGGACAATTGGAGATGCCCTTGCTGGCACGAGGCAAAAGGTTGATACAGCTTCACTGCAACCATGGTCGGACTCTGTAGGATTCCTCAGAGCCAGGTTATGGTTTCCCTTGCTGGCAGTTATACTGACGTGGAGTTGAGTAGCACGAAGTGGATGGAGATTAAGGAGCATTGGCTTATGGTATAGAGAAAAGGTCTGATGAACATGCATACAGCGCTGATGAGTATCCTGAACTACAAGCAATCACACAACTCACCATCTACTTTTGTTTCTTTGCTTTAAGGGTTATTTTGAAAAAAAAAGATTTCTTCTGTGGGATCTAACCAACATTTCCCACATGGCTGGGAAAGTGGAAGCTAAATGATGGAGAGAAAGTTGGCCTGAGCATCACCAGTCAAACTGCAAACAGTGCCCAAGGAAGAAAGCAAAGAGACAAGGCTTGAAGCCTTCTACTAGTCTTTCTACTGCTCCTCATCTTTGGGTCAGAAGATCCCCAGTATGGGGTGGCAGGTCCCTGAGAAGATCCCGTGTTTGCCAGAAAGCCTTGGCCGTGTTGGAGCTGGTGGAGTTGTTGAAGCCAGCCTACTGCCACTCATCAAGCTTTTGAGTTCAGACTGAAACAAGGTCAAGTTCAGCTGTTACCACACTCTGTTAAAATAATGGGTTTCTTTGGGGTTATGCAAGTGTCACATGGTACTCAAGGCCCAAAGCCAAAAGGCGCCTGTGTGATGTGTTACACTGAGCCTTTTGCAACCTCCTACCCCCAGGGCATAGAATATTACCCAGGCATCTCTGCCAGAGTACACACTCTTAATTTCTCTCCCCAGCAGTGATGCCTTATTCAGTATCTAAGATTCAATCTTGGTGGCCTTCCTGGTGAGAAATTGTTCCACACTACCCTCTTGCACACACCCAGGACTCCTGTGTGGGGCTTTCTGTGCTCTCGACTGGCCTGGTGCCTCCTTCTGTGGGTCAGTCTTACTTGAATCTGTTTTTCATGGGAAGTTTCCTGCCATGGCAAAGCATCTTCCACTGTAGCCTGCCATGCTGTGAAGCTTAGGCCACAACACTGGAGACTGGAGTATTTGTAACTTTTTTCTCTCTCCCTGACCTATTCCCTTCATTTTATCTGACCATAAAACCCAGAACAGACAAAAGTCAAGCACTGATACTAAGCAAGTTTGGGCCAGATGACCTCAGATGACCCTTCCTACCTGCTATTCTATGATTCTATGCTATATATTTACTTTCTGTAGTTTCCCAGATTTCATAAAGGAAGAGCACAAGAGTTCCTAAATAGTTCAATTTTGACTGGAGAGCAGTGATATCCCGACTTTGCATTTAGTATTCCTTCCTTCAGCAGCAGTTGCTCCCCTAATCTAGATAGGGATAAGTCAGGAGGATGTTATTCAGCTCTTGTGTGCTGCAGTGTGACTGAAGGGAAGCCCCACCTGCATCTCACTTTGTCACAGAATGTAATTCATAGACTGGAAAGTCTGATAAGGGAAGGAGACCACAGTTGAAGGGGTTGATAAATTCCTCACTTTTCACAGTTCAGTTTGATGCCAGTAGCTAGAAAATAAACCCAACCCTCCAGCTTCCTGTGCCGGCCTGTGCTCATCAAGAGGCACCGACACTTCGAACCGTTACTGCAAATTTCAGACAGCCCCCATGTGGTCTGTCTGCACAGGAAGAGATTCTCAACCAGTTTCAACAAATATTTTCCCATCAAAGTCTGCAATGTAATTGATGTTGAAACCTTTTGTGAAACAGCTTTGATTCTGGACAAAAATCTCAGCATGAAAAGTGGAAATTAAGTAACCTGGTGTAGTTCTGAAAAACAGATGAAGAACAAAGAAAGCCATTTTTAGTTTCATTGTATTCTTCAGTCTTACTCTGTTTCTGCCTTTCCATATCTCTGCTTTTCCCCTCTTTTTTTTTAACATCTTCCCACCTTTTTCAGTGGGATGACAAAAGAAACCTTTCCAAAAAAAAGCAGTAAACAATCAACTTTTTTTTCCCCCCTCTCTCCTTTTATACACTTCTTAACACTTGAAAACTGAAATTGATGTGAAACAAATGTCTGTTTTATTCTGATATTTTATGTGAAGAAACCAAACACTTCAGTGTGGGGAAAAAGGAGGGGAGGTTAAGAAGTCACATTTTCCATCACGCACCCCTAAGGTATCTCAACCGTTATGCCAATGTCCAATTTTCCAAACACAGCTTTGAAGTAAAGGAGAACAGCATCTGCCATTCTCCTCTGACTCTTTCAGCTCCTCCCCCCGCCCCCCCCCCGCCTTTGATTGCTCAGAAGAGAGTAATTTGTTTTCCTTACCTCGTTTTCAAAATTCAGACAAAGGAAATTATTGGCATTCAGCCTGGGCAAGGCAACAGGCCAGGGCTGCAGCAAGGAGGGTGCAGCTCCTGGTCACGCCCACCCAACCTGTGATGGGGACCTGGAGGCCCCGTGGTTGTTTGTATCACCAAGAACTGGGGCTGGGCACAGAACAGGGCAGGATGGATGCAGCACTTTTGCCCTGAGCGACCTCCTGAGTGTGGCTGCTCTGCCCTGCAGATGTGTGGAGAGCAGTTACCCGTATCACTACCCCACTGCTTCCAAAAAGGCACATTCCTCACCATGCAGGTAACAATGAAACCTGAAGACTGTAGCTGCCACATGTGTTTCTGAACGACTTAGACTCCAAGGCCCTCTTCACTGCAGACCAGCTGAAATAAAAGGTCCTCTATCCCAAGTTTGGATAGGAGTGTGCAGTGCTTGCCCAGCTCACCTTGGCTCCAGCCATCAGCACTATCTGGACTACCTAGAAGAAGCTCTTACACCTAAGAGAGAGCTGCAAAACCTGGACAAACAGCAACATTTGCCTCCTAAGCTGTGGAAAAGTATCTCCACCTCCAAGGAAGAGCTGTGAAATGATGAACGGCACAACCATAAGGGCCCAAGAGCTCCCTGTTCAGATTTCCAGCATGGTTTCCCCTGTCTGCTGCTGCTTCACCCAGACATTGCTCTTTCAGACGTTGGCTCATGCTGCACCGAGGCAAACAGAGAGCGATTTTCCACCCTTGCTATCAGGGTTCAGCTGCAGCAACGTGAGAGCCCTACTGAGACAGCTCCCAGCTGTTAGCAGGGCTTTCAGCATGGTGTCATCTAACCCTTCTGGGAGCCTGTGTGTCGGGAAAGCAGTCTGGAGAAATGCAGCATCTCAACCAATCAAATCATAATGGGTGGTTCTGCCTGGATAAGCTGCATCCTGACAAACAGACTTGAGATGACATTTAGGGATCAGACCAAACCTAGAAAGTATGTTCCATCCCTCGTGGTTATAATTTTACGAGGGTCATTCCTGCACTGCAGGACTGCTGGAGAAATGCAAAATCAGCACTGCTTTTACCAGGTTCTTAAAAAAGCCTCATTGATTGGGGGTTGTTTTTGTAAAATGGGAAAGCAGCTGTGACTCATCCCTACCCATCCAATGGATCAGGTTAAATTATTCCACTCTAAGACCACCTTGAAAATAAGCATTTTCCTCCTCATTTAATTTCTGTTGCATATGGTTCATTTCTCCTAATCAGCATCTGGGCAGAGAAAAAACTGCTGTGATTGACAGCATGGAGAGCAACAGATGGTACTGTTTCTGTTCAAGTGATACCCGGAGAAATAAGCCTCTCCAGTGGCATTACTCTAACTTTATCTCTTCAAGTCACTTTTTTGTGATGTGCTCTGTCAATGCCTTCTAAGTCAATCACTCAGATACACACCAACTTTAAATTAAAAACCACAAACAAAATCAAAACATTTCCAGGCTTGCATTCTTTAGCAATAGTTCTCACAAGTTTAAAAGCAGATGGTTTCTCACAGAAGCATCCGTAAGGGTGCTGCAGTAAGGATGCTGCAACGTGCTCATGGTGCAAAATTCCCTAGCGATTGCTGGGACTGATGGTACTACTCACTATGTAACCACCATGTAACCCCTACCAGAGTCCAAAAAGCATAGCAAGTTTCACAAGAGTGAAGTCAGTTAGTTGCTTGACCGTGTATCCAGAGTAATTACAGATATTTCTTTGAAATGGATTGGTGTAAGTGAGAATACCGTGCCTGGGTAATTTAGATAAAATGTGCTCAGCAACTTCCTGCTTTGCATTTCCCAGAGAATCAATTTTCTTCGCCCCATTTTTTCGCCAGAGTCAAAACACAGCAAGGCTGGTCAGCAAAGCCTCAGTAATACTGACATGCAGGAAATCTCCCATGTAAAGGAGAATTTAAAGCTATTTTTCTGTGGTTTTACTTGTCTAGACTAGTTATCTTCCTGTATCTTCTGAACTTGCCCTTTCCCTCTCAGAAGCGTATCTGATCTGGTTGCTCAGACACATCCTCTTTTGGGCTGAAGGCAGTTTCCTAATGACCTTCACTATCAGGTCTGAGATACAGTGTCTGATTCCCAAATTCCCCCTGACCTGTGGGGCCAGTGGCAGCTTCTTCAGCCCCTCCAGCCTCTCCAGCATCCTACCTGCTGCACACAGAGCTACAGCTCCTGATTTAGCCCCAGACCACTAAAGCAATATAAACGCTTTGCTAAGTTAAGGTAAATGAAAACATGGGCCTTTTTTTGTTTTTCCAGTAATTCAAATTAATTCTTCCCTGCCCACCCAAGTAGATGAGGTTGGAGTTATTCTGGTGTGAGATGTCATTTCCTAGGGAAGGTCAGAGCAGAAATAAAGTGCTGCTATTCCAGAAGGAGCCTTCTTTGGCTCCAGGAGCTGAAGGTGATGAAAGCCAAGCACCCAGTTTAGGCTCTGCCACAACCATCACCCACTTCACTATGCTGTAGATGTCATTCCACCAACGTCCTGTGCACTCAGGGGGCTCCCGCTGTCTCAAAAGCCATTTACGTGGCTCTGCTGTCTGTGTGTGTGTGAGGGAGATAAAGTACTTCGGTTTGTTCAAGCTTCACACGTTTTAAATTTATAAATGATTTAATGAAATTTTGACACAAACTTGGTGCTCAGGTCTGTGAACTCGAGTTGAACCACGAGCATTTGGATTATGGTAATAGCAGAAGGCACCTAAGTTCTCGAGTGATTTTTCCAGCCCTGTTTCACACGAGGGCTCAGACCAATATGTGATGGCCTGCAAATGTTCAAACGCTGTCCAGCTTCCACGGGAATGGCTGTGACCTGTAGCACAGAGCCATGGGGACGATCACACAAAACCTATATCCTTCCTGGGTGTAGATTCTGTTCTCCAGTTTAATAGATGAAGAAGAGATAAAATTCAAATCTGTGAGGGCCACAGTGTGAGCCATGAGAAGTCACTTCACTTCTAGTGTTCAACGTGGATCTCTGCAGTAAGGCATTAAAACCACTGATGGATGGATATGCAGATGGACAAATGCAAGAACTGCTCTTGCTATATGAACAGGGTACTTGGTAAGGAGATTGGATGGACAGGACATGAGTTAGAGACTTCACGTAAGGTTTCTGAATCTGAATACTAGTTTTCTGTCCTTCAGGGTTGTAATGAGGGCTGCTGACCAGGTAAATATGTTGCTCCCCTCATCCTGTTCCTTTGAACCAGGCAGTCTGGCGTTTGGAAGGCACTCCAGAGCATCATACAGAAGAAACATTCTGTTGCCATGCTATCAAAATTGGGTTTGCCCCTAACTTGGAAACGTTTGATCCCTCCCCCACCAGCACTATTAACCCCAGTGCCATGACCAGGCATGCAGTGTTGTATCTTTTGCTCCCCTCAGCTTCTTTAAAGTTAGGGGGGAAGGACGCTCAAGAAGATTCTGGAAGAGAAAGGGGGATAACTCACGCTGTGACGCGGTACGGAGCCCACACAGGGAGAGCGGCTGCCTGCAGCTGCCGGCAGCGCTGGCCAGCAGCACACTGCAGCTGGGCAAGCGGCTTGCCGGCCTGGCGACACCCTCCTGCAGAGCCCATCAGGGCTGGCGCCAGGTTCTGTTCCAGTTTTTCCTCAATTAAATGGGATGTGTGGAACTGAGCAGGATCCGTCTCCTTCATCAGCAAGCTGCACACACGCTGTGCTCTCCAGGCATGGAGACAAGCTGGGCTTTCTCTACTATGCAGCTTGCACCAGAAATGAGTATTTTACACAGCCAAGTCTGGACTCAGCTCAAACATCCCTTTCCCTTCCCACCCTCTGCTGTCCCCAGTGTGTTACTCCATTGCAGGGTGTCCACACTGGGTAATGCTGGGTAGTACTGATGGCGTGGAAGCTCCTGCTGCTCTGATCACTGTGTATGTAGCATCCTTTTGCTTTGATGGTAAGGTAAGGTCAGATCGCTAGAAATTCTGGTGCTTTGGTGGGGGTTCCCTTCCCTAAAAATGAAAGTTTTCCCTTTGAGGCACCCATCACAGCACAACCCAACGTCGGACTGCAGGTTCCTGCAGGGTATGAACCTCAGTTTGGGTACCAAAGTGAATCTACAGCAGGAGCTCAGACCAAGTCGCTCAGAAAAGCATGTTATAAATGATATCTGGACATAGGATGGGCAGATGGGCAGTCTCTGACTGATATTACCAATACTGAGGATGCAGTTGAGGCAGATGAGGTCCCTTTCCACTGTGGTTGCTATGCTGGGACACCTATCCAGACCCTGTTTGATAGAAGCTGTGAGCCTAGCAAAGCCTTTGTGGCCAGTGAGATGTAAAACCTGAGCAAGTCTTCAGATCCTCCCATCTACAGCCACAGACTCTGCTGTGGGACAGTAAATCTGTGCTTCTGAGTTGCACAACTGCTTCTCCTTGGGCTGGGTGGACACTGTTAGCCTATTGTCTGTGCTGTTCATCTTTGCTTTGCCTGTGCAACCTCCTGGCATACTGCTGCTGGTGGGGATTGATTTATCCTCATTTTCAGGAAAACATGTGCTAGCCTGTTGCCTAGGACACAGGTAATCTGTGTAACATGGTATGTTTCAGGAGGCAGGGGAAAATGGGGTAAGGACCAACAGCAGAAAATCCTATCAGCTGGAGCACGAGGTAAAAATATCACACTGAACATCTTCAGAAGTTGCTTGAAAGGATTTAATTTCGTTTTCTTCAAAGGCACCCTGTGAAGCATAGGTTTTCTCTGAAAAAAAGAATTATTTAAAAGAGCATCTGTGGCTTGTATCCTGCATCAATTTTATCAGCAGACAAGTGAAACTAATTCTGCCATAAAAACTGAACACTGCTGCCCTGGGTAGAGGGGGTAAAACGAAGATTTGCCCTGACCCCACTCCCCCAGAGCCTCCTCCAACAGTGGAGAAGGAGGGCGTGCCAACCTTGGCCAGCCCTGTCCCAGCTCCCTGTCACCCTGGCAGGGCTGTGATCTGCCATCTTCCCCTCGAACAGGCAGGCTCTGCTGGCTTTGCTGCTGGGACAGCAGATACATGGCTAAAGGCTGCTGTGCAGCTGGCAGCTTCTCTCCCTTGCATGTCCCTGTGTTTCTGCTGCCATCTTTCAGGCTGCACCATGGCAGCTGCCGGCTTCACCTGTGCCTACAGCTGGCTGTGGGATGCAGCAAGACAGACGTGCTGATGGCAGTGGCAGCACTGCTTTTCCTACACACCATCCTTCAACTCAGCTGGGACGTGGAGGTGTAGGCTGGGCTTGCTGCCTCGTGCGTTGGGAGTGTCTCTGCTCAGAGATTTGCTTAAGCAGTCCTGTGGCTGAGCCTTTCATATTGATACACTGGTTTCTTTCCCACCAGAAACTGAAATTGACACTGCTGATGAAGGTAATAGAAATTACAGATGCAGGGTAAATCTTGTTGAGCCAAACATGTTCCATTGCAAAAGATCTCTTAAGCCATAATTCAACTGTCCCATCTGTTTTTCATATGAAATAATGAGCAACATTAAAATCAGATCAGTAAATTTAATGTCTGCTTTAGCAGCTTCTGTGTCCTGAGGTTTCTGAGGTTTTCCTAAAGGTGTGTTAGAGAAATAAGGTCTCTATTTCTTTCCAAAGCCTGTTGGCTAAATGAATCTGAAAAAAATACACCTCTTGTGAACCCATGCAGGCTTCTGCACTTGACAGCTTTAAATTGCCAAAGGTGCCAAGATGATTGATTTCTCTTAAAAAAAAAAAAAAAAGGTGGCCATTTTTCTCTGGAATAGTAACAAGTCAACAAGAAACCAAACCAAATTAATTTATACACCTTAGGGGTAATTGATTTAGGAAACAAGCCTTATCTGTCCGTATTTCCTTGGTAAGGGTTGAGAAAAATACAGAAAGCATATTACAAATGGAAAGCAACATATCTTTACATGACATGTTTCTAACAAAGTAAGTAGAAGTATCAGTGCCATGGCTGGCCATAACATAGCAATTACAGGCATAATCTCAAAGATACTGGCTCAGTGTCTATCTGCTTGTAAAATATTTTTTTACTTATTATTTGGAGTCAGTCTCCCAGAATTAAGCTTCAGGATGGGTACTTAAGCCTGCACCCTTGGTAGGGTCTGTGTCACTTGAAACAGGCAATAAGGCAGCTCTGACATTCTCTCACTGCCCAGCTTCTGACGAGGCTCTGTGTGTGCAGCTTACTCCGTATTGTAGAGGATGAATTGCTTATAGAAGGTCCTCAGCCACCTGTGTGATTTCAGTTCTCTGTTACAGAAAAAGAAGCTTTTTGGCTATACTGTTTGATGACAAAACTCCTGCAGGATCCTTATGGAAGAGCACAGCACGGGCTCCTGCTGTCCTTGGTGTCAGGGTACAGAGCAGTGAGTGCGGTGACTGGCACTGTGTGGACTTGGGAAACAACGCTTGTGAAAAGCAACAAGCCAGACTGGGAAAGAGGGATGGAAGCAGAGTGTAAGAAACTGTCTGGTTCAAGGGAGTTCACAGCTTTCCCCAACCATGAAATCTCAGCCAGAAATGGTCTGCAAATGAATTATCCATGATCCTACAACCCTATGGCTGTGTCAGATGAAAACCCCACTGTCTGTGGCTGGGCCACCACCGAAAAGGCTATTCTAACCCAGCTTGCGTTATCCCAGACCACCAGTCTTACCAAGAAAGTGGAAAGACACAACTCCAGTGCTGCTAGCAGAAAGAACTTGGGGAAATCCTCCAGTGTTTGCATGTCTAAAGGGCAAAAACCTTAGGTAGCACTGCATTCCCACTTATCTTCTTCACTGCCGAACGGGAGTCTGTATTCAATTTATGTCAAGACAGAACATTTTATTCATCTTGTCAGTGTCCATAGTAGTGCTCATGGAAAGTGACTCAAATGATGAATTTTCCCTCCAGGGCAGAGCACCATGCGCTGCAGACACTGCTTAGCTGTTCCTGGCCTACTCCTGTTGGCAGAAGGCACTTCTCCAGGGTTGAAGGATGGACTTCACATCACCTGGCTAAGGCTGAAATGATATCATAGCTCTCAGATGCACTCTCAGCTCTGTACAGCCTCTATTCTTGCATGTTTACTGCATCACCCCCTTGATGTATAGCTATCAGGTCCTTAATTGTAGGAAGGAGCCCAGGAGCTGGCAGACTGTTCTTGTACCTTTGATTCAGCAAAAACTTCAAGTAACATGGCCTTTGATTCAGCAAAAACTTCAAGTAACATGGACACTCAAAACAGCAGGACAATGCCTATGGCACTGCTAGAGAACTGAGTTGTCCAGCCTAAACAGTTAGGTCTAGCTTGCTTTTATTTCCACTTCACTCACTCCAAATCAGTCCAAAGGCTGTCATGAACATGTAGTAATAAATGTGGTTGTCAGGAATTGGACAAACTCCTGGAAGTCTTGCAAGAGCCATCCCTTCAACCAAAGGGAGTCAGTGCTGACAGTCTCAAGACTGAAGGTCTGGATGTGGTTTGCAACAGGTCTAGGAATGGTCTGTAAGTATTGTAGGAACATCCATCTTTCCTATGGATGAATAAGGAATTCCTCAAGTGTATAAAACCATAATCTTTTGCAAATGCCATAAAAAACCCACCATGGTGATATAATTTCCTTTTCAAACTAAGTGAAAGTGAATATTTAGAAACCAAATTAGGAAGATAAACACAGCTTTTACTTGCAGGAAGCTATTCCTTTTCTGTTATAAATGGTGGCTAGGCTTTTACCCAGCAAGGGCTGCCAGCTCTGTGAGAGAGGTTACTCGTCTCCAGTCCATGTGGCTCTTTCCCAGTTATTATTACTGCGTATATTTAAAAAAAATATTTTTAGCTCAAACAGGCAGGCAATGAATGAAAGTGAATGTGCCAAATGTCCCTCTCAATTCTGTCCAGTCTATCCATTTTCTGCCTTTTCTTGGGTAAACAGTTGCCTGTGGATGAGGTATCTATCCAAAACCTTTTCAAGGGAAAGAAATGAAGCCAAAAGCTATGCCTATAGTACACTGCAGCTGCTGGCTTGGCCTGTGTTCTTCTGATAGATGCAGTCTTTTCCCTCTTTCTAGAGCTGGCTTCTTTATCTCCTCCCAAATTGGCCTCTTCAGGGTATCTATGGCTGGTAGGAGATGAAGGTAGTTTAGCAAAATTTGAGGGGAGTTGATGGACACTCCTCCTCTTACCATAGCGTGATTTATTTTATCTGTTTCATAATCTTTGGATCCCAATCATAGTGACACAAGTTTTCTCACTTTGGCTGGAGCCTACACACAGTGTATTTACAAGGAAGCACCTGGACCTTTCTCCTAAGGATCTCTTGCAGACCTCACCAGAAGGTTGTAATCCAGAACTACAAGGCTGCTATTTTCCTAACTGTCTGGCTGTGGTGGTTTGACCCTGGTTGGAGGTCAGACACCCACCAAAGTCACTCTACCACCCCTGTTTTCAGCTTGACAGGGTAGAAAATATATATTGAGAGGCTCAGGAGTTGAGATGAGGACAGGGAGAGATCATTCTGCAATCAGTGTCACGTGCAGAACAGACTCAGCACAGAATAAAGGAAAGAAAACTAATTGATGACACTGCACTGCACCCCCAGTGACACCAGAGCTGGGTGATGAGAAGTGCCACCAGACCCTGAAGCACCTCCCCACACCCCTCCCTTCTTAGAAGACTTTAGTCAGGATTTTGCTTCCTTCTTCCCCCCCATTGTGGCACAGGGAGAGACAGGGACTGAGGGAATGGGGGTTTTGGTCAGTACCTCATGAGTTGTTTTCCTTCTTAGCCAGGGAGAGGAGACATTCCACACCCCCTTCCCCTGCTGCACTGTGAGGTCCCACCCACAGCAGACATTCCTCCACGAACTGCTCCAACATGAGTCCTTTCCCACAGAACTTCAGCTCTTCCCCAGCTGCCCCAGCGTGGGTCACTGCTATGGGGTGCAGTCATAAATCACAGAATGTCTCTCAGTCTCTCAGGCCCAGACTGCTCCAGCCTGGTCCCCCCACAAGCCTCACCCCCCAGCAAACCTGCTCCAACATGGATCTCTCTCTGTTGCTCATCTCTGTCTCTCTGTCTCTGTCTCCCTCCACGGGCTGCAAGTGCTGGCAGGGGCTTGCTCCAACACGGGTCACAGCATCTCCTGCATGTCTCCCCCTGCTCCAGTGTGGGGCCTCTCCACAGGCTGCAGGTGGGGTCTCAGCCTGTTCCATGGGCTGTGGGGGGACACCTGCTCCACCATGGGTTTCTCCCAGGGGCTGCAGGGGCATCATTCTCTCCAGCACCTGGGGCACCTCCTCCCCTTTCCCTGGCCTTGGTGCCTGCACAGTTTCTTACATTTTCTCCCTCCCTTGTCTGGGGGCAGAAGGCAGCTGCTTGAGGTTTTCCTCCTAAATGTGGCTCCCAGAGGCACTGTGACCCTCCCTGTTGGGCTTGGCCTTGGTCAGTGGCGGGTCCGGCCTTGAGCCGGCTGGTGTTTGCCCTGTGGGGCTTGCTGAGAGTGTCTGGCTGCCTCTTGCAGAAGCCACCTTGGCAGCAACCCTTCTCCACCAGAATCCTGCCACACAAAACTGCAACACCGGCGCTTGATCAATGGCACCTCAATACATGCATAAAACAAAGACTTCAATAATCTGATATGAAGAGTTAAGAACTATCCCAGAAACCAGCTATTTCCAGGTTATTAGATTATTGATCAGACACAGTTCATTTTCACTCATTTCAGCATTTATATAAGCCATGTTTTTCATTTGATGGAGCTCTTTCCCCAAAGATACATCTTTGATGCATCTTAGGAATCTGAGAAACTCTGTTAAATCTAGGCCCTTAAAATTATTTATGTGACATCAGGCTATGTAGGTTTTGGAATTTTGCTTGCAGTCCACAAACCAATGTTTTACAGTTTATTCTTGACATCTCCTGGATACGAGAGCACACTGAGGGTGTTTTCTTCATGCCTTTCATTTCAGAACAGTCTTGGGTATCGGTGGGTCTGAAACTGTTTCAGATTCCCACCCAAGCCCAGCACAACTTATCTGGGCTACCCACATCTCCTGCACGTGCAATGACTGTGCTGGGGATGCAGTCAGGACAGGATTTCTCACAAGATGTTCTTTATTGCTTGTTGGGTGGTTAAAATAATGAGCAGTTGTTCTTGTGGTATTTTAGCCGTTACACTTTTGGTCCTGGCCAGGACAGAGGAACTGCAGAGAAGAGCACATTTCAAGCAATAAATTTAAACATTTTGAAACTTGAGGAAAAAAAGGTGAATTAAGATGAAGCCAAAGATTCAGGTTAAATCTCATTTAATCCAAACCAGGATATCCATCTCTGACAAAAATGTTGACCACGGCTATATTTTTGGCACCATGTCTGTTCTCTCCCCACCCTTCTTTCTTGGAAGTCACTGTGCTCTGGCTCTTCAGTTACAGATGGGTAATTGATGCATTGCAGACTGGAAAAAGCTTATCACACTGCATTATTTGTTCCATCACCAAAGCCCTATCACCACTGTGAAATCTATTTCTGCAAGTTTGAAAGACTTGGATAAACCACCTGGTCATCCCATCTGGGACTGCCAACAGTCTGATCCAGGCAGTTTGTTACAGACCCTTGAAAATGGCATTGATGAAGTGAAGGTGTCTTTGTCTCCAGTGTATATTTTGGAGCTTTGGGCTCATGCAGATGTACTGGTGAAGGCTATACTGTGTTTTGGAGGAACACCCAGGATGTGGCTCTGATGGTATTTGGGAGCTCAGCCCCAAATTTCTGCCCACTGTTGATCCTTTTGTTTAGGGGAACCCCTGGTTTAGGCATATGGAGGGTGGAAAAGATATTTTTTAGGCTGTAAAAAGTGTAGGGATGAGGCAGCAGTGGCAGTCCAGGGCTGCCGGAGCACATCACTGCAGGGCACCTCGCTGTGCAAACTATGTGGGCCCAAGGGGTGGTGAAGGGTAGCAAAGAAGCAAGACCTCAGCCCCAGTTCTCATGTTGGAAAGAAAAAGCCAGTGTTGGGGTAGGCAAGAGGATTTCCTCATTGATAGAAAATGGAGTTAGGGATTACCCAGACTCTTCTGGAGAACTCTGCTTCATGTGAGAGCATAAACCATGTAATGGAGCTGGATCTACCCCACATCATCCTCTGACAGCTAGCAATACCTTCCTATAACCAGTGAGTAAAACACCTACAAAACACACATTGTTGCTGCTGCTGCGTACTTCCTGCAAGCTACACACAGCTTAGGTGTCACAAAAAACCCTGCCTAAAGCGCTCACAGCACCATCTCCACCCACATAGCTCCATGGCAGCGGGTTGCAGGAGAAGAAAATGTTCAACCATGGACAAGGTTGCGCAAACTGAGTTGAGAGCACACAACACTTGGAAGACCCCATAAATCTGCCTTCCCCTTGGCAGCCCATCTCTGTCGAGGCTCCCTTGGGGAGCTGGGTGGTGGGTTTTGCCTGATTCCCCATTAGTGACCAAAGCTCCAGCAGAAACAAGGACCATATCCCAGAAGCCTTCAATGAAAATACCTCACTTGTTCCTCTGGGTTTGCAGTGGTCAGCACAGAGGTGGGAAAAGGCTTCATAGCGACTTTTTCCCCGCAGCCACACTGAGCATGACTCAGTGGACATTGCCTGAGAAATAGCAGACTATCTATGTCCACTACTGAGGAGTTATTACTGCACACAGGATCATTACTAAGTGAAGGAATTGTACATGTTTAATTACAGATACAATACTGCCTGGGCCACAGCAGGCTCTTTTTGTTTGATTTTTATTATTTTTTTTAAAATCCTAATAATTATGTTTTGTTGCCTCTTGAAATGATGGCCTGTTGTTTTACATAATAACCTCACTAATAACCCACTTTCCCAATGTCAATATGAATAATGTAGTAATAAAGAGTTTCCTTTCTCACAGAATAGAGTTTTTGCTTGCAGAGATGGTGGGAAGCAGCTTTCACACAGCAGTTATTGCCTTTCAGCTGATATCTCATTATCAGAAATAAACTGATCCATGTGCTTCACTTCATCTTAAAGTGCACATTACCAGATAGAGGCATATCCTGCTGCCAGAGATGGGGGAAAGGGAACTGTGGCTGTGCTGGAGCTCAGCTAGCAAGGGCTGAGCTAGCAAAGGCTGAAAGAGCAATGCTGGGTACACAAACATTGCTTTTTTCTCCTCAGTCCAAAAGCTTTGCCTCTAGACAATGATTTTTGGGGGCCAGCTTTTCCTTGCTGAAAGCACAGAGGAGAATGAGAATGATGGGCAGCAAAGATTTCTGGATATGGGATTCTGTTTGAAAGACTGGAAATAAACGAGCAAAATCTAAACTCTATTATTAATTTGGACCATCAAACCACCAGAGCAGTGATGGGTAGGAACCAGGTGGACTGCATTAGAAAGCAAGGAAAGGAATCTTTCTTCTTTCTAATAGCTGCCAAGAAACATGCTTGTTTCAGCTTTCTCGATAGACAGGGCCTTTGAAGCCCAAATCTCTTTGGTTTTATTCCTTCTCCCTTTGGGACATGGGTGCTGTGGATGTCCATTACTCACACTGGAAACATTTGCCACAGGAAGCTCCTGGAACAGAGATTGGAAAGCCATGAAAGCCCTAACGGCAGCTGAAAACATCAGTGCTGTCCCAGCACTTGCTGAATCAAATTATTAAGTGCCAAGATAAATTAATGTTTGTCTCTGAGTCATTCCCAATTTTACAAAGTTCAGGGTTTTCAACCTCCCTTCTTACCAAGAAAATCCTCTCAACTTGAAAAAGAAACCCCATTTTGGTGGTAGCGGCTTCCAAAACCTGGAACTGTGTTTTCAGAAGTCTTGCTTCACTCTCCAGTAAATTCTTTTCCATCTCTCCTTGCCCAGTGAAATAACTGGAATATTTGCTTTTTTTTTTTTAAATCAGGATTTTCAGTAGTCATAAAGCATAGGTTAATGAGCCTCTTGTGCAAGGCTCTTTAGTTAATTAGCATTTATACATTGGAGCAGGGCACAAGAGCTAATCTATGAAGTGTTACTCAATGACCCTGAACATCTGGCTTGAGAATCCAAAATTTCACTGGAATTGAATTAAGATTCCTGCCATTAGAGGTTCAGAATAAGAGAGACAAATGCAACAGAAGCATGAAGCAAGGAGACACAGGTCTGTCTAGCAAGCCCATAGGCTGAGATAGCCAGGAGCCTCCCCTGCTCCCAGGGCTGTGGCTGAGACAAACTGGGGTGCTGCAGGCAGGAGGTCATGTTTACCCTCGGTGGGGGAACACTGAGACCGCAGCAGCTGAAGTGTATGCTCCTATGCAAATCTTAACTGGTGGAGAATGAGAAAAAGGGAAGACCTGCCCTTGGTTGCCTCCAGCCCCAAGCACTGCCCCTGTGCTGGCACAGACGAGTCCCTTCATGTCCGTGGGGGCTGGCACTGCCTTTCTAGGGGGCTGGCACGGCCCACCACACCTCTCTGTGGGCTGTTAAACAGGAAATTGCCACGGCAAGTGGCTGGGTACAGGCCAATGCTGACATCCTTTGTGCTGGTGCGGCCAGCAGACATCCCCCAGCTGAGCACTGCTCACCACTCCCCGCTGCAGCTCTGGCCAGAGCCTCCTCCTGTGACAGGACTTGCCCTGCTGTCCCCCACAGAAAGGGTATGAATATAAAACAGGGAGTGCTTTCTCACCAAAATTGTGCATCCCTTCCAGCACCTACAAGGGTCTGCATGAGCAGCCTTCACATCACAGATCTCTCTTCTGGGCTCATCCTCCTTTTAGACAGGAGAGCCACAGCCCCTTTCAAAACCTTTGCTGCTTGAGCCTTATTCTCTTTGCTTGGGGTCACACACAGAGTTTGCTATGATTTAAAAAGGATTAAGACCAGGCTTAGTTTATTCAGATGGTCTATTCCTCAGCAATACCCAATGAGTGAAGACAGGATGGCTGCCCCTTGCAGCTGCAATCAATGAAGTTGGGGCATTTTAGCAGATGTAATTCATTTCCTTTGTTTAGCAGCACCTGTGGTGTTACTTTTTGCTGCCATAGTATATTGGTATGCTTACGGCTTTTTACATAATTGAATAACTTAGCACCCCATTTCACAGGTGAGTCTTGGCTTTCCAGTTGGTCATAACCAGGTTTGTTCCCAGCGTGTCTTTTGGAGTGTGCTATTTTCCCCCCTCAAAATTAAGCCTGGGTGTCATCTGTGAATCAGCAGCTTCAGAGACTATCTCCATGATGGGTAAAACCTTCACCACCACCCCAACAGGCCCTTGGTGTTCCCAGTTCCCCTACATCCCATCCCTGGACATGCAACATCTGCCTCACGCTCTGAAAACAACCACTGTAGAACACTTCACCACAACCCTTACATTTCATCAGACAACTGAACAGGGAGGAACAAAAGAAAAAAAAAAAGAAAAAGGGTGTGATAATTTAAGGCCACGGAGCACTGCAGAGGGAACAGAGGAGCCCCGGCCAAGCGTTAAGCAGGGTGCTCAGCCTTGAACAAGTTATGAGCCAGTCTGTGCGTTGCAGGGCCAGGGATCATTCCCTGGGACTGGCACCTACAGTGAAGTTGTTGTAGCCACATACTGGTGAAATCTTTCTCAGAGGTCATGGAGCTACTTGCTCCTAGGAAGGCTGGGTGTGCATGCATTTGTAGACCTGCATTCTGCAGCTGTGCCTTTCTAGAGGATACTAGTGGGCGGTTAAAAATATATATAATAAGAATATTATTATACACATATAATTTGATTCTTTTAGTCTGAAATAAGCCCCTGGTAAATTTATATTTACTTGGCAGCGAAGATATAAAACTTGGCTTGGCAGTTACATTTAGGAAAACACAGTGAACTCAAGGGAAAAAATATCGCCTGGCTGCATATGTTGAACTAATGCTAAGAAATGGGGCTCTGTGAATCTGATTTCATCCCAGTCTTTCAGAGCAACTCACCCAGTCTCTAACCACCATTGGCCAACTGACAGAAATTCAATATTTTTCTTTTAGTGAATGAGAAGCACAGTCAGAAAGAGCCATTGGGTCAGGATCGTATGCAAAAGCTCCTCTTGTGCTTTTGTTTCCTAATTGCTCTTGGAAGGATTTTTTCGTACTGGGCTGACGCAGTTGTGTGTGTGAATTTCCTGGCAAATAAGGAAGGTGACTGTGTCCAAAAGACATTTAAGAGTGTGAATTCACAGCCTTTCCATGTCTAATCAAGGAGCGTAAACCATTAGCCACATGTTCTCCATTTCCATCACATTTTTTCACACTTAAACAAAAACATGCCAAAGAAAAGGTGCTACATTTTTTAATGCCCCCAAATAGGAACCATGGGAGTCTGTTAAATGCTGTGGTCATTTCCAGCATACAAATCAATTTTCCTTGTGGTGGTGAAGTGGTGAATAATGCCTGGTTTGTTTAAAAGAGCATGACTGATTTTGGATGAAGGATCCTGTCACTTTGGCATTTTTAGTTTTATTTATTGCACACAACCATATAAAACCTGGTACTGGTCTCAGTGCCAGGCTTACTAGTGGAAAAGCTGAAAGGACCACATAACTCCTGGTGCAGCAAAGAGGTTCTCCTTCTGCAAGGCATTTGCTGGACTCCTGAAAAATAATTTTGAATAACATGGCAGAGAAGGATTTCATCAATTGGCGTCTACTGGCTTTATTTTTTCTTCCATTTTGCCTGTGTCAAGATGAATACATGGAGGTGAGCAGAAGATCTTATAAACCAGTGGCCAAAGTATTGCAAAGTCACCACCAGACTGGCCATAAAGGTTCCAGAAGCAGGGAAATATTGAAACAGCGGAGTCAACTTATAGAGTGGACTGTTGATAATAGCACTTCTACAGACCACAAAGTCCTGAGACCAGAGGTAGATGATGTAGAACTGACTACCTCAGATAGAGTCCAGGTACTCTGAATTAATCTTCTAAAGATATCTTTAAAGCTAATGAGATAATTTTTTTCTTTGCTAAGATTATTAGTAATATATTTATTAAATGTATTTTTATTAAAGCTGTGTATTGGTCTGTATTCTGCTGGGTTGCTTTATAGGGTCTTTTAATGAGCTGGTAGAACCAGCAGTGGTTGGGGGCACTTGTTTCAACATAGAGAGCAGCCCTTTGTTTTGCTGAAACTGTGATGCTGTGCAATCATATATTGTGATATACATTATCTTAATTATGCCAAGGTATTATTATTTAATATATTAAAATTTTAGATTTTGTTAACTCATTTGGATGCAAAGGAAAATCACAGAATTTATAGAGGTATTTGGAAAGATTAGATTACCAGATAATAACATTATTTGAAAATGATGAGTATATTAAGTATATTTTGGAGCTTGAGACAAACATAATGAAATTCTCAGTGTTCAAAAGTTTTGTTCTAAGGAATACCTTGAAAAAAACAGATATTAATGTAATGAGCAGATTTAATAACATATACCAACTCGCCAGTTTCAGAGGAAAAAAGACTTGGAATGAAACTAAAATACCTGAATTTTAAACTGGGAATCTTTTTATGCCTACCTGGGATTTTAGATATTATAGTCATTAGCTCACAGCAAAGGGAAAATTTGACTATCCATAAAATATTTCAGTCCAAATTTAAAAGGAAAAATCCGAAGGGCAGAAGCAGATTTTTTTAGCACTATGCAAGGCAAAATTCCACTCAAATGAAGTTTTTGTTGATTGATGTATTTTAGAAACAAGAAATGAGTGTTTTGTTCCTATTGCTGACAGAGATGTTTGAATCCTGTATAGTTCATCTTTTATAATTTGTTTTTTAAAACTCTTTCAGATCGAACTATGATATTTTGACTTCCAAAAATCAGGGATAAGTAGTAAAGTGTTGAATAATAATCTACTTCATGATAAGCAGAGAAGAGATTTGATTTTAATCCTTTCCTAGGCCTGAGAATCTGAAATGCATCCAAGTATGGGAATAGGTTTCCAGCTTCATTAAATTCCCTGTATTTAAATTTTACAGTGCTTTGCATTTGATTTTCCTGGGGCAGGAGTTATGTGCTCCTCCAGTGCAGTCAGGAAAATAGGTATTTCACCGTAGGTATGTGAGATTGCACTTGCAGTGTATAAACAGTGTACAGCATCATATAAACAAGCTGGTGCAACGAGCCAGCTTGTGCCTGCACCTCTCTACTGCAGACAGAACTGTGCAGCTGCGGGCTACAGACCGTGTATTGTTGGTATTCAGTAAAACTCTCCTTCAACTCAATGTCATTTCAGATATCGCAGGATTTAAAACAAAATTACAGCTTTTTAAGGGGTCAAACTCTCCCTCACGAAAAGTGTTGATGTGTTTTGGGGTGCATGTGTCTCTCATCAGAGAGCTTAATGCTACAAGTTTGACGTTGCCTGCTGGGGAAAAAGACTGTGTCATTAAATCTGAGCCTGGCAAGCCTGAGAACAGCTGATGGCACTCACCTACCTGCCAGACCCTCCCGAAGAAGCAATCTTTGCTGGGGAAATGATGCAATTTTTGGCTTACTGAAATAAAATTAAATGGAGCACTAGCAGATGCATGACAGAGATAATTGATCACAGAGTGGCTGACACAACAGGTATTTTCCATCTCCATACTCCAGGGATTTCCAGGGAGAGGAGGAAAAAGGTGGCACAGACATGTTTTAATTCACATCAGACCTCTCTCTTTCCTTTGAGCTATCTGAAAGTTGTTTCACTCCAAAGTCTCTATTTTCTTGGTTATCTTAGCTCTGGATGGAAAAGTTCATCCTCTCAGTAAAGAGTTTTACCAGCCCCGTTCCCTGTTGTGGAATGGAGACGACAGCATTTGTCTCTGCTGCACTGGGTACAGGGCCAGTTTCCACACTGATGGTAACTTACATAAAATTTAATGTGCATTTCTTCAGCACAAGGACTTAGTGGCTGAGAGGAGCTGTGCCAGACACACTCTTCCTTTTCAGGTTGCTCTTTGAAAACGTTCAGGTACCTTTCAACCTACCGCTGTTTCAGCCTGAGTTTTGACAATATTGGTTTGGTTAATTCTTTGCTAGAGAAGGGCTATGGAGCGCCTCAGCACCCACAGAGACGTGTTATTTTGCATTCAGAGCAGGAGCCAGGAACAGTGGATGTACATTATTTGTCTCCTGCATTATCTTAGACAATATAACAGAAACACGCAAAATCAATCAGGAAGTGGAAAAGTGCTGGGTCTCCAATTAGGATTTGTTCACAGCTTTAAGTTAAGGCAATTTTATACACCATCTGTTGCCTAGAACTGCCTCCTACATACTAAATCATATCAAATTCAGCTAATAGCCTCAGAAATATTACCAGTTTTCTATCTGTATTAGGATATCAGTGTGGCAGATGCATTTCACAAGCTCCTAAATCATGTTTAGCAAGCAATGCCAAAGATTCATTGTGTGATAAAATTTATGTGCAAATATCTGCATAGGACATCTTTGGCAAGTAGGTTGTAATTAATCTCTTCATCCCATTTGAGTGTAGTTTTACTTTAGGAATGGGTTTTTCCTTTAAACGTACTCCTGAAAGTTCTCTGCTTTTAGAGAATAAAAGAATATCCTGAATATTCATTGTTCCTGGCAGCTGCTGTGAACATTTTTTTCCTCCTAGACAAAGGGTCAGTAAAGACAGTAAGTCAGTACTTCTTTATGACTTACATAAGCAGTTATTTTGAAGTAGGCAGAACTGTTCTCATACAACCAGGCTGGCAGAATTTGCCTCATATCACATGTAATAACCCACTGAGCTTTTCAAGACGTAATGACAAATAGCATCTTGTTATCAACAGCACTAGTATCTCTTTTATGATAACACAGCTGCTTAGCTAATAACATCATTCAAAAAATGAATTGCACCTGCACAGAGAGAGCCTCACATGCAGCCCTGTTTGCTGGATTTATTCCTTCCCTTACCTACAATCCACAGTCCTAAGTCTTTGGATATTTCTAAGCTGATATGACTGACTTGCTCTTGGCAGGCATGTATGTAGATTGCCTTCCCATTTAACATGAATGTGAAGAGCTACCAAAAAAGAGATTTTAATCTTGGTGCCACACCCAACATTAGTATTTCAGATGGTGAAAAATGCTTGTGCAATTCTAGTCCTCTTGTGCTTGGCTTCCCTTCAAGGACTGAAAATGAGCTGAAAGCAGGGCTACTTCTCTCATATTAGGAAAGCTTTCAGCAGCATGTCTAGTGATCATCAGTTACATTCTTCCTAACAAGTGGGAGAGATAAAGCAGCAAGAAGGAAACAAACAAATTCTCTAGACACAGACAGTCCAATGGTCAGAAGTCATCTTTCTCATAAAGTATTGAACTTATCCAGAATTAAGGTTAAAAATATAGTATTGACCAAAATCCCCTAAACATGAAGCCCTCTGCCCATGGGAAAGTCTTAACATTTACATAACTCTTTGAATAAGAAGCATACTTGTTGAGCTGTCAGGTCAGCCTGCATTCCTACGGAAGCTCCACCGTTGGTGGTGCTGCTGGAGAGGGCATGTGTCTGTTCCATCAGAGGAGTTGCAATATTTTGGTGGCATGAAAGGGGTTCTCTGTGTCTGTAAACAGAAACTTTTAAGCCTTGTGAAATTAATGAATACTGAGGTGATCTTGGTATTGTTCAAAACAGGGGCAGGAAGCTTTAGTGTTTCAGATCAAGCCAGATGATGACCTTTTGGGCAGGAATGCAGCACATCCTAATGTTCATTTGGCAGCTCCCAGCCCACCAGAAGCTCATTTGCTGCCATTAAACCAATAGGTCTGACTTAGGCAAGTCATCTGAGGATAATGAAGTGGAATCCTTGAGAAAAGTAGTGGTCAGATTGGTGTTACTATCCCCCTCCAGAATTTAAGAACTGCAGATTTGTACCTCAAGGTAATAGCAAAGAATTGTAGGGAAAAAGAAACAAAGAGGGAGAAATGAGAAGGAGGTAGAGAAGTGAAACCCTGCTCTCCTACTTCACCTGACCCTCTGGAACATTTGTGACCATTAAATCATCAGAAAACCCTGATTACAGAATCCAGCCAGGACTGAATGAGACTCCATTAGTATAAATACAATGATACAGTAAAGAAAAACACCAAAACAAATCTACAGAGCTGTATATAGTAAACATTATTTATGTGGATAAATCAATTTCAGCATATAAACAGGCTTTCATAGTTACACACTCAACATCTACAAAAAATGAAATTCCCCAAGTGTTGTGGTCAGTTCAAATTTTTGTAGCTTACCTTGGTGCTTTTTTTTAGGAATACCCTATACAGACATGCTTAACGTTTGCTTTGGGTGGTCCAACATATTTTTCTCTAGTTCACTGCTGAAGGTCAAATGAAGTTCCTTGTATCCTACCACTTGTTGCACATAGGCTTGTTTGTCAACAAAGGTCAGCTGAAATGTGAGATCAGAGAAAAGCAGGATAGGAACGTAATTGAAACATCAATCTAACTTCCATTGCTTTGTATTATTTTCTTTTAAAAATCCTAATTATTTGACAGGACAAGGTTTGGTTTTGGTTTTTCTTAATATTCATATCACTTCTAGAACACCTGAAGAGCTATTCCCTAAAATTTTCCAAAAATAACATCTTCAGGAACAACCCAAGTATGGGAGATTTCAGCCCAGGTAACAAGTGCTTGGAAAACTTACCAAATACATAAACAGAGAATATATAATGAAGACCCTGTAACCGACATGCATATGATTGGTGCCCTCCATGAATGAGCTATTTACAGCTTATTTTTGTGCCCTTAGCCCCGCAAACTGGACCACAGAATCCAGACTGTAGTTCCTGCTGCCGTGGTGACTTTGGAGTTCGACTCTATCAAGGGCCTCCAGGACCTCCTGGGCCCCCTGGGATGCCAGGTAAAGATGAAGTTTAATTCATTTCTTGATCAGTTTAATTACAGCCTATAAATAACACTCTGTGTTTAAAAATATCAGACAATGGTCCAAACATCATTATTTGGGGACAGATTCAGGAACAAGTTTTTTCTATAATTTCTGGGAAGACAGACATTTTCAATTAGACCAAGGTATTTTCCAGTGAAAACTATTTATTATTAAAATTCAGCTTTCGCAAATTCATACTGAAAGCAATCTTATTATATTTTTAGGGCAAATTGGTCTCTCTTCTTAAATCAGCATGAAGCTTCCATTAAAGTTTGAATAACTTGTTCCCTGGAGTTGATTGTTGTGATCTCCTCCAAATATCCAGCTATGCTACTGTGTACTGTATTCACAAGCTTTTTTGATTTAGCATACTGCTAGCCAGTATTTTACAGAGACACACATGCTTCTATTCTCTCATAGATATTTCTTCTTTTCCTTATTTCTTCTTCTCTTCCATAATAAAAATAACCTTTTTTTTGTCATTAAAAATGCAGACAGAAGAACAGAATACATAAGAAAAGGGTATGCTTTGATTGGATAATTGGTATAGAAAAAGAAGAGCCTAGAGAAAAGAAAAAGATAGTTGAACATTGGTGTAATGTTTGTTACAGCAGCTACCTCCAGGGATTTGAAAATCACCATTCCAAAAGCAGATGTATAACACAAATGAACATGTCACAGACTGACAGATTTATCTCACCTTCAAAAGCTTATGCTTTCTGCTACCACAATAAAAATGCAATTTCTTTATCTTTCTGTCTCACAAATGTACTGACAGTAACAGACATGACAGATAAGCATACACAAAATAAAAATCGATGTAATGACTTTTGGTAGAAACAGTTTACAGTAAGAGTTAAATCTGAGTGTTATGAAGTTAAATCTAAGTGAATGAACTGCTTCAAGAACTATATTCAGTTGGCAAAATAGTGAAATACATTGTTACTTCAATATATTTTGGGTATCACACAAAATAAGGTCATAGCCATATTTGATGTTTGCCTGACGTGAGCTATTGGTCCATCAATGCCTTATAAAAATGCCATTGACCATTACAGAATTAAGGGAAATCTAATGGGGAGGCCTCTTGTGCAGAAATATCAGATTATGTTTTAATAAATTGTTGGTTTCTTAGACACAGGACACAGTTTTGTATTAGACTGACACTTTCAAGGCTGCAGTGGACATACTGGGACACAGCCCAGTTCTTGCTTTGCCTTTTTCTCATGTGCAGATATATCTCAGTGACACTCTTGTGACCACACGATGTTGCCAACCTTCCATACCCAGAAATTTCTCTGTCTGCTTCATCTGCTGCATTTCATATCATGTGTCCAAAAGGGAAACAATGGCTGATTTTCCTTTGATTGAAACAAATGTCACTTGCAAACCTCTGTTCTGAACTGGCAGAGAAATAGTGTGGCTTTACATGTTTGATTATTCCTGTTATTTTTAAGAGTTTTAGATTTTTCTATCCAAACAAAAATTTGTTTTTCCTTTCTTCCACCATTTAGCTTCCTTGTTTAAAGTACATCTTTTTCATCAATACAAAAATTGTGAAAGGACTTGGGGTGTTGGTTGATAAGAATCACAGAATCATAGAATCATAGGGGTTGGAAGGGACCTCGAGAGATCATCGGGTCCAACCCCCTGCCAAAGCAGCTCCCTAGGACATATTGCACAGGGAGGCGTCCAGACGGGTCTTGAATCTCTCCAGAGGAGACTCCACCACCTCCCTGGGCAGCCTGTCCCAGGCTCTGTCGCCCTCACTGTGTAAAAGTTCTTCCTCATGTTGGTGCGGAACTTCCTGTGCTCCAACTTGCAGCCATTGCCCCTTGTCCTGTTTCCACAGACCACTGAAAAGGGGCTGGCTGATTCCCCCTGCATCCCATGGTTAAGATATTTATAAACATTAATTGGGTCCCCCCTTAGTCTTCACTTCTCAAGACTGAACAGTCCCAGCTCACTCAGCCTAGTCTGGCTCAACATGAGCCAGCAATGTGCGCTAGCAGCTCAGAAAGCCAACTGTGCCCTGGGCTGCATCAAAACCAGCACGACCAGCAGGTCAAGGGATGGGATTCTGGCCTTCTACTCTGCTCCGTGAGACCCCACCTGGAGTATGGCATCCAGGTCTGAGGTCTTCAGTAGACGAAAGATGTGGACCTGTTGCAGCGAGTCCAGAGGAGGCCACAAAGATGATCAGAGGGCTGGAGCACCTCTCTTGTGAAGACAAGCTGAGAGAGTTGGGCTTGTTCAACATGGAGAGGAGAAGGCTCCAGGCAGATCTTACAAGTGGCCTGCCAGTACCTGAAGGGGCCTACAGGAAAGCTGGGGAGGGGCTGTTACAAGGGCATGGAGTGGCAGGACAAGGGCTTTAAACTAAAGAGTTAGATATGAGGAAGAATTTTTTCTCTGTGATGGTGGTAAGACCCTTGCACAGGCTGCCCCCTCCCTGGCAGAGTTCAAGGCCAGGCTGGATGGGGCTGGGCTAGTGGAGGGTGTCCGTGCCGATGGCAGGGGTTTGTGTGACTGGATGGTCTTTGAGGTTCCTGCCAACCCAAACCATTCTAGGATTCTATAATCAGTTAATTATTAGATTTGATCTCAGACAACACCATTCTTCTTGTGAATTTGTAACCAGAGTGACTAATCAGAGAACAAGCAGAGTGTCAAAGAATCTAATTTCAGTTCAGGTAGAATTAGAACAATGATGAGACTAATTAATTATTTGAAAGTAGCAATCATGCTCTTGCTTCAGGTAGGCATAATAATTGCTCAGTGATCCTAGCCAGCTTCAGAATTTTGTCAGTTGCATATACATTTGCTCAGTAATTTCCTCAGCAAACATCAGGAAGAAAGTAAGACTGCTGTGGCAGGCATATGTTTTTATAATGGTCCTTTTTACAAGAAGCCATCTCAGAAAAGCTTCAGTACACTTTTTTTTTCTTTCTTTAAATCAACCCCTTCCAGCTAACCAGAACCCTGAGAATGCACACTCCCCCATTTTTGACACAGACGGGTCATTCAGCTAGTTTAAGGCTACAGCCATTTTTATTTGCGTAGACTTGTTTTTCTGATAGCAAATTGCTATTGAAATTTATCTGAACCTATCCTAACTAACTTAAATTATCAGGAGACAAGTTTTTACACAAAAGGAAAAGCAAAAGTGCTTGTGCAGGCTACCAGGTGTGCGTCAGTAGGCAGTGGCTTTTGCTTTTCTTGAGCCTCACAGCTGCTGAGGTCTTGTCCTTGCACATCTCCCCAACAATGCAATGACTTGAGACACCAGCAATTTATACAGCAACAAAAAGCAGCATGAAGGTTAACTCTCAAACATCAATCTAGGTCTTTCTGGAAACTTGCTCATCAAAACCTTCACCTTCAGCTTAACCACATAACTGTTCCTTATGCATCGCAGCTCAGTCTGCTTTTTATGGTACTGAAAAGTCCACGGAGGAAAAGGACCCCCTCACACTTCTCTGTTAAAATATATTATCTGAAGTTAAGTTAAACTGAAAGCGCTGTTCCCTTCAAGGAAATCATGGAAACAATGGAAATAATGGAGCGACTGGCCAGGAAGGAGCCAAAGGCGAGAAAGGCGACAAAGGAGATATGGGGCCAAGGGGAGAGCGTGGCCATCATGGACCCAAAGGCGAGAAGGGTTACCCTGGGATTCCCCCAGAGCTACAGGTACAAAATCTTTGGCTTGTGTTGGCTGCAGCAGTTCTCAGGTTATGTTTTTCTTCTCTGAAAACTAGCACTTAACTACTGAAAGATACTTAAGAAGGAAATCGATACAGTGAGAGATTTATCTAGTCCTTATCAAGACTGACCAATGTGTTCTGTCTGATCTTTCTGGAAAAGAAAAGCATAAGGGCATAGTCTTTCCTTAGAGTAAGGATCCAGCTGAGAAACAGGCACAAAGAGACATTTATGGTTCTCCTTTAGGGCAGAAAGCCACTGCCTAGGTCATTAAAGGAGAATAGCAGAGACCAGTTTTTCTATCAAGAAAATCATAACTACACCTCTTATGGCATATGAAAAGAGTGAAGGAGTCACTCAGGCCCGTGTTTCTCAGGCCAGTCAGGCCTTGTCAGATTCTCAGAAGCATACGGATGCAAACCCTCAAAGCATCAGGTCACAACCTCTGAGTGCAGGGAGAAGCCCTCTGGTTTCTAAACATACCCCTCAGGAGCTGTGTTTTTATGCACATAGATACCTAACTCTGTTGAGAAGCATGTAGGTGCTGCCTATAAAGGAACTAGTCAAAAGCCAGACAAGCATTTAAACATGGGTTCAAGCCTGAGCCAGTAAGTTCTGCTGAGGGTTGGATGGGATGTATTTGTTTGGGCTCAATACTCTGTTGGCATAGTTGTATAGGTTTTGGGTAGGAGCTTCTTCATGTCCTAGGAATCTGGTAGATGTCAGAGAGCCTGTGTGTATAAATACACATACCTGCAGTTCAGTAGAGACGTGGTGTAGTCCTGATCTTAACTGAAAGTAGATGGGACTTCAATAACTAAGACCCTTGGTTGCTGCTGCTAAGGGGATTTAAAAGACGTGTCCACACTGTGTACCACAGTGTAGCAATACAGAGCAGTTCATCTGCAATAGCAGGAAGACCTGACCAACACTATGATGCAACACAGCTAAAGTGCTAAAGGCAAGATTTAGGTGCATGGCAAGCATCTGAGATGTATCCCTCTTCAGCTGACACACTGAGAGGGGCTTATGTAGGTCAGATCAGCCAGCCCCATGTGAAGGAATATTAAAGCACTTCAGCGGATACCAGGGGCATTTGTGTGGGCAGGGGATTACAGTCACATTCAGCTCCAGAGAGCCTACGTGTGAGGGAAGAAACTTAGCTACCATTACAATTGCTGAGGGTCTAGAAGAGCTTAATCTGAGGGTCACTGCTCCTTTTGCACTCTCCAGATCTCCATAAATTTAGGGGAGTTTACATACTCACTCACACATTAATGGAAGTGTTGTAGTCTTGGTCTGATTCGTACCCTACAAAACAAGTTAACCACACAAGGGACAAAATGGGACCTAGCGTACACACACAAGAAGAAATCCTACTTCCAAACGCTCTGACTGTAGTGAAAACTAAAGTTCTGGTGTATTTACAGAACTACATCTTTTAACTGAAGCATACCGCTTCCCAGTAACAGCCACTCATCTATGTTTTATATTCTGATATGAGACATTCAAATTAACAGCAAAATCAACAGTACAATCACATGCAGTTTGGGAAAATAGCGTTGGATTCCTTGGCATTGTGCATGTTTGAATTCTCCATCCTAGGCTGCATGAAGATGCAATAATTGCACGGAATAAAATTCACAATCACAATTTCCAAAATTACCAGACTTCTGTAATAAAGCACAATTTTGTTAGTACTCTTAAAGAATTAACTGAATTTAACATTGTAGTTGAATGTCTTAAAAGCATATTTGTTGCAATTCCTTTCACCATAAACCCTCTTGCAATTCTGAAACAAGCTAACAGTATCTTTTTCTTACATAAAGATAGTGGTAATAATTTAATTAAAAGCTGAAAAAATGTAAAAAGTATGAAGAACAAAAGCTCATATTGCAATACCTATTTCCAAGTAAAATTCCATAACTGTCTTTAACAGATGTGTTTAGAAATTCTTTACACATCACAGCATATAATTTCTTTTTATGATCATGACTAAGAAGTTTAGAGCTGGTGTAGGTAGAGGAGAAAACACTTTTGAATGCAACACTGATTTAAGTACAGGATTATTTTGAAAAAGTTGGTGTGTCTATATTGATCTGCTACTTCAAAATGAGACCTAGGGAGAAAGGATATCTTTTTCAATCCTTCTGATCAGTCCAAGAAAAGTAGCCTGGGGTCAAAGAGAATGTGAAATGAAATCTAGACAAAAAGCAGTAAATTCCATAAAGCTGCCGTAGCAGCTGCTTTCCTTTAACACATAAGGAACTTTGATGTGATCCTGGCTGAGAAGCAAGAAGTTAACAATTTGCTGTCACAGAAAATGCTTCCACACAGGGATAAGGGAAATCAGCCCAAGCTTTCAGCTCACATCTGGAGCTCCTCAGATTTCTGAGCAGATGGCTAATAATTTCCATTGTTGGATCCAGACTTGCATTTGATTTTTCCTGTTTTGGTTTTGTTCTCATTTGAATCTCAAATCAAAAGAAGTCTGGGGTGGGTTTTTTTTTTTATACCAGTATAGCTGGAATCTCATAAAAAACGTAATTTTTCTGAGGGGCAGTAACCACTGTAATTGAACAGTTCCCCTCTAAGAAGTTAAGAGATGGCCATAAAATGCCAAGTCACTATGTGACCTTCAGACATCCAGGTGCAGCAATTCTGCCTGTAACACATTTACTGACCATCAGATGAGAGGATCACAGACTCACAAAGACGTAACTCTCCTCCCTGCCCACACAAGTTGGCCGGGTCATTCCCTGCTGCCTTGCTGAGGGCAATTTGAATTGTCCAATCTGGGAGGTTTTGCACTGCTTAGAACCACAGAATCACAGAATCTTTAAGGATGAAAAAGACCTCTAATACCATCACAGCCAACCATGTGTCCAATACCACCATGTCAACTAAACCATGTCCTAGAGTGTCACGTGTACATATTTTTTAACACCTCCAGGGATGGTGACTCCACCACCTCTCTGGGAAGCCTGCTCCAGTGCCTGGCCACTTTTTTCATTGAAGAATTTTTTCCTAATATCCAATCTAAACTTCCCCTGACACAACTTGAGACCATTTCCTCTTGTCCTATTGCTAGTTTCTTGGGAGAAGAGACCAACACCCACCTCTCCACAGCCACCTCTCAGGTAGTTGTAGAGAGCAGTGAGGTCTCCCCTCAGCCTCCTCCAGACTTAACAACCCCAGTTCCCTCAGCCGCTCCTCACCAGGCCTGTGCTC
The DNA here is from genome assembly GCA_027925045.1 of Hypotaenidia okinawae. Lineage (NCBI taxonomy): Eukaryota > Metazoa > Chordata > Aves > Gruiformes > Rallidae > Hypotaenidia > Hypotaenidia okinawae. The sequence goes on along the minus strand of BSDF01000005.1, from coordinate 16,015,646 downwards.
TAGGCCCTTCACCAGATTTGCTGCCCTTCTCTTGGACACGCTCCAACTCTTCAGTATCCTTCCTGCAGTGAGGGGCCTAAAACTGAACATAGCACGCCAGGTACAGCCTCACCAGTATTGAGTATAGGAGGACAATCACCTCCCTAGTCCTGTTGGCCACAGTATTCCTGATAGAAGCCTGGATGCCACTGACCTTCTTGGCCACCTGAGCACACTGCTGCCTCACGCTCAGCCGGCTGCCAACCAACACCCCCACATCCTATTCTGCCAGGCAGCTTTCCAGCCACTCTGCCCCAAGCCTGTAGTGTTGCTTGGGGTTGTTAGGACCAAAATTCAGGACCCAGCTCTTGGCTTCTTCTGAAACATTTTCCTTAGCCAAAACATCTCACTGGAAGAAGTGTAACGTGAAGCATAGTTTTCGCTTTCTTAGCTTCCCCTTTTGGTCTCCACCATTTTTTTTTACGAAGGGTACTGGGCAACTGGTAAGAGACAAAAAAGCACTGAACTTCTACAGGACCTCCAAAGAAAATACCTAATGGTAGTTAGCAAGATAGACTAATGTGTATTGATTTCACACATTCAGTTAAAAGCCATATCCAGCCTAAATGCAGGGGATATATAAAAACTAATTAAATAACTTTTGTCAGAAATTCATTTCAATGCCAGTTTTTTGTTGCATCATTCTAGGGAGACTTAAAAGTAAATAAAAGCTGAAATGAAGGTCCTGACCTGCAAACACTTGCCCATATGCTCACTTTTACAGTCATGAATAGTCCAATTGAATGTAAAAAGCTGAGTCGTCTTCCAGTTTGATTCAATGGGAGTTTTGTTACTGGTGTTTAATAGCCTTGGAGCAGGCCCTAGAAGAACATCTCTGTCAGGAAAATAAACAGACCACAAATACAGGAAAAAATTCTGTAGCTGAATCCTCTACACATGTGCCTGAACTGCATTTTTTCAGGTCGACGTTCATGGCTTCCATGGCTACTCACTTCAGCAACCAGAACAGTGGGATCATCTTCAGTAGTGTCGAAACCAATGTGGGGAATTTTTTTGATGTCATGACTGGGAGATTTGGTGCTCCAGTGAATGGTGAGTATTTTCAAAATAAAACAATGCAATTCTGGGACCAGTAGTGACTAAGTAACTGCCTTTGAAAAAGGTACTGATGAGACTTGATCTGCATAGCTCTTGCTACCTACTTTCAGGAAAAATGAAATTGGAAACTGAGTAAGCTAAGAGAGGGCTTGCCAGCCAGTGGAAGTATTGCTGGCACAAAGGCAAGAGAAAGAGGCATGGCCAGAGTTGGGAAGGGAGCAGAATCATCTGTTCTGAGACCTTTAGCCCTTGAGCCACTGTGATGAGAAAACTATGGCCTTGATGTTGCAGCAGCAGCTTTGCAGTTGCCTCCTCCACCCCCTGCGTTCAGTCACTCTCTTCACCATCATCTTTCCTCATACCAGTTCAGCTGTAAGCTAGCCTGCAACAGACACATGCTTGGGAATGGGCTATTGCAGGTTTTCTCTGAGTTATTACTCAGCTGCATCAATCTCTCATCTTATGCAGCTGTGCTGCAGGAAAAACAACAGGAGACAGGGGAGGCAGCTCATAACCAGAAACACATCTAAACAAAGGCCCAAACTAGATTTCTCTACTTGGCTTTTCTCACCCTGACATTCATTTACCACTGCTGTGGGAAATTATATGAAAGTCAGGCCCTCCAAATTTGCTGTAGCACATGTTACTAACAGTTCGGTGGGGAGATGTCCTCACAGCTACCTCATTTTGAGGTTAATGTATATAGGTGGATGCCAGTGAACTTTGACCCACAATGATTTGATGACTTTGATGCTAACTTCAACTGCAGGGTCAATGCTACAGACAGGAGTTTGTCTTTCTGCCTGGGAGAGTCTTGTAGAACTCATGACATACTACATGGTTGTACTGACAAAATTGTTGGAACCTTCCAGAGAGAGAAAGAGCTAAAAAGAAAGAGGGTGTTGGTAAGCGTATGCTGTGTGAGAAGAGAAAGGAGTGTCCATGTCTGCATTGCTGGGATGCAGTACAGCCAGGTGAGCAGCAGTGAATGCTGCTAAAAACCACTCATGTCCTTCCTGACCGGGGTGACATGCTGGCTGCCTGACAGCTGCTGAGGTTGACGTCTGGCTGGCCTGGAGTCTGCCCTTTTGGGAGAGGGCAGAGGCAAGAAGGTAAGGGAAAAAAGGTGAGAGAGGGTTCACTAGAGTCAGCCTCTGGGAAATTTTCCTTTCAGTGAGAAGGAAGGAATGAGTGGTTCCCCCCATGTTCAGATGCAGTCATTCCTCTGGAACAGGATGTGTCTGAACCCCTGACATATGTAGAATAAAATTTAATCAGATTTTGACATACTGTAAACAAGCAAAATACCCACTGGCAACTGGAAGGTAATTTTGGCTTCAGATCCTATGTTTTCTAAGCAAGAAGCAGAAATCTGTAATGTGATTACCTCCCTCTATGAAGCAAACATGTTGTGTTTGGTAATATTTTCAGGAGTGTATTTCTTCACCTTCAATATGATGAAACATGAAGATGTGGAGGAAGTGTACGTGTACCTGATGCACAATGGTAATACAGTTTTCAGCTTGTATAGGTAAGTGAAGGGCCATTTTAATGCAGAAGACATGTTTGCACAGGTGTCGTATCTTGCACACGTTCCAAGTAACAGGAAACTGTTCCTTTTTAAAAGAAATTCTGTGATGTAAAATAACCAGCAAGGAGAAATGATTGTATTTTGCTTTCCTCAGCCTGTAAATCTGGATCATACCTGCCACAGGTCCTGGTCCTAAAATCCAGCTGCTGTCAGAAGTTCCGGAAAGCTCAGGGAAAAGGAATTAGCTCTGCAGGTCAGGGTTGAAGTCCAGTGGTAACATGCTGTCCTTCTGCTAAAATATATCTTCATCTTCATTTTGCCTGTCAGAATACTAACAGTCTTGTTAAAGATTAGGGGAGATCAATTTACTTTAAAGGTGGAGAGCATTTAAACTGCAGTAGAAAGAATGAGTTAGAAGCAAAGGTCTTCAATTTGCTGGTTTTGTTATCATTAGCACATGGAATAAAAAGTTTCTAAACTCTTTATGTTAGCTAGAAGATTATCAAGAATAGGCTTCACTTCTAGCTTACCAACTTCTACAAGGGCCGGGTCAAGAAGCTTGTAGATAGATGGGTATGAAAGAAAAAGATTTGTTTGGAAAAAGCTATTGTTTAATACCATCCAGGAGTTTGATGCCAGAACCAAGCTTCTTTCCTCTAATTTAAAATTAGGTAGGGTGTATCCAAGGAGAAAATATCATCACAGGAAATCCAGAGTGTTGCGATGAATGAGCAATTTTATTTTAAACGACAAATTTGTTCCTCTGCTCTGGAAAAAAAAAAACCACATAAATTAAACTTCCAGAATTTCAGAAAGGAATGAAATCATGTCATTAAGTACGATGCAAAATTTGAGTCAGATTTAGTGCAGAAAGATCCAAAACTTTCCTCATAAAGCTGAAAAAACAAGCAAGCCTTTCGAGGAGGTTTTGCTCAGGATAACAAAGTCCTTTCTTGGATTCCTTTTTTTTTTTTTTTTAAGTTTTCTTGGTTATTGAGAAACAAAAAGCTGACTTGTTAAAATATTCATCTTTAGCTATGAATCAAAAGGGAAAGCAGACACTTCAGGAAACAGTGCAGTGCTAAAACTTGCCAAGGGAGATGAAGTCTGGCTGCGAATGGGAAATGGAGCCCTTCACGGGGACCATCAACGCTTCTCCACTTTTGCTGGGTTTCTTCTGTTTGAAACCAAGTAAGAAATAAAGAAACAACCCAACAGATGTTTATCTGAGGAAACTTCTTTTTTGGAACTGGTATTTTTCTCTGGACTGTGGAATAGCATTACAACATTGAAAGATCACAAAGGCTTGTTTTGATGCAATAGATTGCTATTTGTGTATCAGAGATGAGCTAAATACATTGGGCAGCTGACACAGACTGACAGAAAATGCATTGTCATCTCGGTTGTATCCAGTGGATTGTTAAATGTTGCTATTGCTCTCTTCTCTAAAGTGACTGAAAAAACAAAGAAAAAGGAGTTCAATTTAGAAAGCAGCTTGTGCAGTACAGTTGATTTGGTCTGTAAATCAGTTAAAGATACGTCAGGAATTGAACGATTGATTCATGTTTTTCTATTCACTTATTCAGTTCTCATTACATGTTTGTTTAAGTGTGCATCATGGAAACAGGCCTGAATGAATTTTAAGTAGTCTCAGCTGAGACCAGATTTAGAGAAAGAAGTTTTCACTGGACTAGAATAAACTTTACAGATATAAGAAAAAAAATGTGAAAATAAAGATATCAAGGATTCAGGTTTACTGCATTCCCATCGAAAACATCTGAAGATGTATCTGGTGCCATTTGTCATAGATTTTTAGTACATATTTATGTTCATTCACTCTGTCTCTCTTAAAAAAATAAAAGACTGGTAGTAATCCCTTAGCAGCAGCTTGAAGCTGAGGTAATTTAGCTTGCAGTGTGCAGGCGATCAGACAGGGGAACTGTTAGATGTCCTCCCAGCCTTGAAATGGTTAAAATCTTATGTAACTGAGAGCAAGGTGTCAAAGCTGGAGAAGTTGGGATATGCCAACAGCACAGAGAAACACATGCTTTGTCGAGTTTGGAGCTCTTTTATAAGGATGTACCTTTTAATATTACATATTTACTTAACGGTGAAGTTGTTGATACAGTTTTCCTACCACTCTGCCAAGAATCAGTATGTCAGGAAATGCCTAGGTTTCAGTATTTTAGCCTAGCGAAGCAGCAGCTAACCCAGTTCAATATTTAACTGGTGAAAGCAAAGGCTGGCTGGCTCAGAAGTTCTGGTCACAGTGAACTGGGCCATTCTTCAGCATTAATGTTTGCCACCAGCTTTTCAAAATTTGGGCTCCTGAAATCCTGTCTCGCTGTTTTATTTTCTTTGGAATCTGTACCAAATATATTAAGACAATACTGAAGTTTGAACATATCTTCTGCACATTCTCGGTCTCCACACACAGCCTAATGAAAAATAAATTTAATTTTAGCAGACATTGCATTTTAACCAGACATTACTTGTCATTAATGCATACTGAGCAGGTGAAGTTAGGAAAACATTTATTTCAAGTTATTTTTTACTGAATATGGATAATAGCACAGCAATAGAGCAAACAAAAATCTGCCCTATGAATTTGTATGTCCTTGTAGACGTTCCTGGTGTATGTAAACTACAACTTATGATGAAAAATGCATGTTGATACTTGATGATTATGACTTGTGATTTTGGGGGTTTTTTTAGCTTTATGCATCAACCACTGAAAATATTAGCTTTAACAAACTGTAGTCTGATGAGTTTCATTGCCTTTTTAAGAACTTGGGTCACAGTTGCACTACACAGGTTTTCAAAATCTGAGACTAGGTTATTTTAATAAGCATTTAAGTAAAATTCTGGCATGCCATCAAACTAAACCCCATCACCAGGTAATCAGATAATGCTGCTCTTTCAGAGTAAGTGCACAAGTTATATGACATATACAGCATCATGAAGTCATATTCACAGTAGGAAAAATCTTGGAAAAAATATTTCTTGTTGTTTTATGAATGTTCGCTCACTTTGTAACATACACATTTGCCAAATAAAGATTGATAGTCATAATACTATCCTGGTTTGTTCACATCTATGTTTACCAAAGACATTACCATTTGGAGACTATGGGGATTAATTCTTACTATGTATTTCTTAAGCATACATTTTTGCTACTGAATGGGAGAAAGCCAGCATAAGATTCAAAATATATTTATTTTACGTGTGTGTGTGTGTATAAATACACGCATAAAGTTTAAATCCGTACAGTTTCCTTGGGGGACTTAATTTTCCTTTATGGCATGGCCATTTTACTCCATTTTGGTCAGAATACAGCACCTAGAAACTATGATATATACAGTCATATAAAGCTCTCTTTTATATTATCTCTCGTAACAGCCATGATATAAAACAAAGCCAAGTTTTGTGGTTCATATTTTCTGTTGTTTTCATAAATTTTGTGCCACTTGGCCTGCTAAGAGTGGAAATGAATCACCACAAAAGCTTCTGACAAACAGCAGCATTGTCTCATTTAACCTTCCATGGTTAAAGTTGAGGTTTTTTTACATTAAGGTTGAAACTTACTAGTTTTTATATGAAATCTCTGCAGTCTTTTCTCTGCAAAGTTATTGCATGCAATCTGAGTGCTATAATACTGAATGTTGTAATACTTTACAAATAAATGGTTAACTTATGTATTAATTTCAAATATCCTTCAAAATATAGCAGATAATGTAAAAATCTCTGTGTTTGTGTTCCTGTTCCTCAAAATCATCAAGTTTTATATTCAGTAAGTCATGCAGAATGTATGCGGGTTTTTTTTCTCAGAAATGTTTGTTAAAATTAGTCATCTTTCCACTGCTGGTGCTAATTGAAAGCCTCTTTTTTGGCAGATGCTCGAGACAAAATGTCTTCTGTCAGAGGCTTTTGTCCTCTGTTATAAAATAGATGGTTATCTTATAATTTGTGTTATAAATGAGAAACCTTCTGGAAATTCAAAGGCTGCAATTTAGAGTACATGTAATGGTTTCTTGTCTTTGCGAAGCTGAGTCTCTATCTCTCTTTCCCACTTTATGAGCTCCCAAATTTAACCAAAAGTTGGCAAGGGCTGCAAGCCTTTGCCTGCCACAGAGAGCTGTGGTCTGGTAGGTGATATTCTGCCTCTGTGGTAGCAGCTGGCATCCTAGCAGGAGAAAACACTACCTCACACAGAGACAGTGGAGCTTTGCTCCATGTAGAACACCAGCACCCACTCTTGGTCCCTCCACTCTTGGCCCTCCCTTCCCCGGAGACCCAGGGTCTGCTGTCTGTCCCTGTTACACCCTTGCAGAGGTAGCAGCTCCAGTCTCCTGCTATGTTAGGGTTGCATTTTGCAGAATAGGGCTGTGTGTTGCTTGAGAGATGCTGCTTGGAACCCCCTGGCAGAGGTTAAACACAACTGTGTGAGAAAAACATGGCCTAGAAACCTAACTGAAGGAGAGCATCTTAGGTCTGGGTCCCAGTTTTATGAGTGGTGTTTAAGGAAAGAGGAAGGGAACGTTTTTAACTAGAAATCCTTGAGGAAAAAAATCCATGGATTTAGTTTCAGGGGCTACTCTGTGTCCTGAGGGTGACTGAATTGATTCCGAGAAAGCAGTTTGGACTGACAACAGTTTGCGGCCTCAGTCCCACAGAAAACCTTGTGAGACAAAAGGAGAGTTTTAAATAAAGTATGTTTTTTAAAGGGAAAATAAGGAGCACATACCTCACTACAATCTTTGGTCTTCCCTGGGAAATTTTGCGTTGAGTTTCTTACATTACACCCTACTGCCTTCTGAAGCAGTTCTTATTAAAAGTGGGGGTTTTAATTAAAATTGTCAGGGAGTCACTGAGTGGCACTGAGTGGTGCGCTCTCGGTGCCATGTGTGCCCTATGGTTCTTCATTCTGGTGAACCAATAGCAAAATTTCTCTATTTTGTAGCTCCATTTCAGCAACCAAAGGAAATAATCAATGATCAATTCAGATTCAAATATCTGAGGCAACAAAGGGAATTGTACATAGCAGTGCTCCTCACTGGGGTCGTGCTAGGATACCAATGAAGAAAGACACAAACTCCAGAAACTATCTTCCTAAAATGAAATGACTCCTTCAGGCTAAGTCAGTCTTTTCTACCACTCAATGAAAACAGTATATAGATTTTGGAAGAGAGACTGTAAAGATGACAGCGGGAGAGGCTCAGTATTGCCCATCTGCATTTCAAACGGGGCAAGGCATTCTCCAAGAAGACATTCACAGAATTATAAAACCCGTGTGGTGCAAGGTTTTAATAAATAAAGATATTTCTTGTGTTAACTGGTGAAAAATTTTACAAATAGAGTTTTATCCTTCTATGTCTCTGAAAACAATCCAGAAGACTTAGGAAATTCCACAGAAAAAAAGTGTTTTAAAATAATCACATCATTACAACACCAAGAATGGAAATACCCATGTTAAAATAATCTTTGACATCTTAGCTCCTGTTTCCTGTGGATGTGTCTCACAATATGTTGTTCCCATCATATAGTCACATGCTACTTCTTGGCTCATCCAGCAGCAATTATATAATGCTTGTTGAATAAGGGATAGGCCGTATATGACAGCAGAAGATGAGCACAGAACAGCTTTATTCAATAAATTCATCCAAATGTATAGTTAATAAGGCATTACAGAAAACAGAGCATACTCATATGTAAGAAAGAACAGCAGAATTCACAGCAGCAACCTTCATTTTACTATTTTCTAAGCTGCAAAGAGGTTCATTTTTTAATCTTAGCAATTCTTTGAAAGAAAAACACTCCAGGCTCTCACAGGTTACTAAAGTTCCTGACAGTCAATGAAGTCAAGAGCAGGGCTTGTTCAGCCTGGAGAAGAGGAGGCCCCAGTGAGACCTTATTGTGGCATTTCAGTGCTTTAGGTACTAAAGGGGATCATTAGTACTCTCAGAGGCCTAAGGGAAAGATGGAGAGGGGCTGTTTATCAGGGACGGGACAAGGGGGTTAGGCTTTAAACTGAGGCTTAAAAGTTTAAAGTTAGACTTTAAATTAAAAGAGGGAGATTTAGATTAGATATAAGGAAGAAATTCTTCCCTGTGAGGGCACAGAGCTGTCCAGAGACACTGTGACTGCCCCCTCCCTGGCAGTGTTCAAGGCCAGGTTGGATGGGGCTTTGGGCAGCCTGGGCTAGTTGAGAGTGTCCCTGACCACAGCAGAGGGGTGGGACTAGGTGGTCTATGAGAACCCTTCCAAACCAAACCATTCTATCAGTCTCAGATTCTCTAAGTCCATAAGGACTGGAATTTCAGGAATTCAGAGTTTATGCCATTCTGTCATGTGAAAAGTACTGGTCTGCAGCTGAAGGTGCAGGAACTTGCCTCCTGTTCAACTTTTAATCTAAATAAGAGAATGATTTTTAAAAATAAAATCTTACATATATTGCATCACTTCAGAGCAATGCTTTCTTTGCTCCAAGATGACCTCCTTCTCAGAATTGTCTATGTTTGCTTTTACACATTATGAAAGGCACAAAAAATAAAGAATGAGTTATGTATGCCATGGCTAAGGCACAAATAAATGGCTCATGGGCAAAGTGATGGAAACAGTTCCTTAATGAATGCAGGGGACAAGACTATCCAGCAGAAATGGCTCACTGGAAATAAATTACGGCAGGATGTCCAAGTAGCAGTGTGTGCTGCCCATCACAGAGATGAAGCTCAGTACCTAGGCAAACAAAATATTGGTTAATAATAAACTCGCAGGAAAACATTTATTTTCTCCTGATTACCCAATATAAAGATTAGCTATAGAAAGTTACTTGCCAGACTCTTCATCTAAATCATGAAAGCACAGTAATACCACAAGCTGTGACTCAAAGGAGATAAAAATAAGTATTTTAGTTCAGGTACAAGGGTAAAGGTCCAAAGTACAGAAATTACTGTCACAGGCATCAGTAATTTGTTCACCTACTTTCTACAGAGTATCAGGGGGCAAATTTCTAACACTCTGCAAGTTAATGGCAAATCTTGCTCACTGCAGAAACCCCAGATCTTCACCCCAGTGACTGGCTGTACTAAACAACTTAAAAATAGTAGCATTTATAGAATATTTCGCTTTTAATGAAGTAGCACAAGGCAGCTTATGCAACTACTTTCCATGGATGAGACTTTCATTTCTAAATCTGTAATTCATAATCTCTGACGGTCAGAGCCCGAGTCTCAAGCAGCATGGATTCACTGCTACGTTAGAGGGATATATTGATCTCAAGACAGATCCACTGTGGGACTCCTTTCTGGTGTGTGATGGGATGTATGCTTAAGGGAGTGAACAGTAATGTGCGAGAAGCAGAGAAACACAGAAAGGCAAGGAGAGGCTACAGAAATTGCAGAGATTAAGCAGCTGCATTTGTCAAGCATGTTGTACTTGTACAGTGTGGTCAGAATGTGGAGCATCACCTACACTGTCTTTGTGGATAACAAGAATTGTTATGAATGGAGCACAGCTTCCATTCAGGCAAGGCATAAATGCAGGCTTTGGGAGCAGGCACCCATGCTTGAAAGCTTTGATAAACTTCAGACACAAAAATACAACCACATATTTCATGAGAATATTTAAAGTTCAATTTCAGATTAACCCAGCTATGTTTGAATTGACTAGAAAAGTTTCACCCTGAGTAGTGACCTACCACTTCCATATTTAGCCAATTACAATTACCAGTATTTGAAATATTACAACAGATGTACTCAATTCTTTCTTTTTAACTAAACCAAAACAAGCTGTTCTGATACCAGTATCTCTTTAACCATGTATTAAGATGCACTAAATTGTACAAGCGAAGGGGGAATCAAGTTTTTGTATATAGTTATAACTTCACATTCCTACCTTGGTATTATTCCAAAGGGCTGAAAGGTGAGAGTAACTGTAAACAATAAACCTGATACAAACTGTAAAAGCCTGGGGTGCAGTGTGGACAGGCTGTATCAAAGCAATGCCTATACCTCTCCAAAAATGTTGGTATAACACACAGCATGTATATATATATATATTTTTTTTTTTAAACACTGACTGTGGAATACACTAATTTCAGTATAGGGATTACATATATTTCACATGAAGGCACAGATTGTAACTCACGGATGTAACTCAGTCATGCTCACAAAAGCAGTCTGACAAGGTGTGAAACACAATCCAGTGTCCTGCCACCCACACCTGGGTTTTAATCTCAAAACAATCTCCTCCTTTCCTATACCCATTGCCTCAGCAGAGCTGCATTCATACAGACACCTACTTGCAGCTGCTTATTAATGATGCATATTAAATGGCATCTCATATATAAGCACTGCACTTTTTTTACTGCAAGCCCATGCTTGGGGATGGCTCCTTAACATGTATTTTCTCCTGGCAAACTTGCTGCTTCAAGGGAGTTTGCTGGATTCTGATCATTAGCCTCATCTCTTGTTCAATTAGACTACTGTTTCTCTCTCATGCCTGTTTATTTCTAAGGGTTGTGGGGTTTTCTTAAATCAAATTACTCAAAGTGGATTTAATGCTCATAAAATGCTGCCCTCACCTCCCTGAAACCATTTAATAAGGTCCTGGCTCAAATGTTTCTACCACAGAAGACCCACTGTAGTGGTAGATGACAAGAAAAAAGCAGGTGCAAAGGGCTATTCATTTAAAACACAGCAAAATCCAGACATTTGCCTCTGCATGAATATTGTGTTATTTGGATGTGATAAACTGAAGAGCATCAGGTGAAATGAAAGAAGGCAACACCACAAAAAAATGCTACAAAATCCAAAACCCTAAGGTGAGAAGGGGCCAATGAATCTGAAAATCATTTAAAGAAATGCACTATCCCAATAACTTGATGGTAATAAACCTTCATATGAAATAGTGTTTTTAAGGGAGATAGATAGTAAGCAAAACAAACCAGCTTCATTTGAATGAAAATGCACATATTTTTCTCTCTGCCATTTCTTGTGGGTCGAAGATTGCTCAGGGTACAATCAGCGCCTGCATTACAGGACCAGGTGTCTAACTGGAAAAATGAAGGGTATTCTGGCAATGGACCTCTTCTATTTGTTATTGCAGAGTTAGAACAAATTCTGTATTCGGTATTTGCAGTCTTTACACATTTTTGCAGTCCAATTAACTTGAAGAAATAAATAAAATGAGCGTGGAATTTATTTTAAGTGCCTCTTTCCTGTGTCTCATACCTGGTAACCTGAAATACCAGGAACAGGACCCAAGTCTGAAAAGCTGCGCTAATCCAATGCCTTTTCATCACCTTTCCTGGATGGATGTCTGTCCCTGTGAGCAGCCTAAACAAAAACAAAACTATTATGGCCTACAGTCAAATGTGGCTGCTTTTCTGGCAGCCTGCATTAAAAGAGCAACAGTGGATGAATGTGAGCTTTATTAAACCAGGTCTGATTTAACAAAGCACAAGCCCTCATGCTCTGTGCAGGGTAAACGACACATTTCTGGCTGAAGCTCCATGACTCTCATGGCAGGCAGACTGCTGGGCCAATGCCCTCCATGGTGACCACCTTCCCTTTGTGGCACTGCTAATGACTCTCCATCAGTGAGCTGTGAGCATGAAGATCTTGATTAAAACTTCTTGTTCACTTAAAATCCTGGTGGTGTCCTTCCCACAAAGGGCCATGCCAAGCCTGTCCTGGCCAGCTTTAGCAGGGACTGCAGAGATGTCACTATCCCAGCCCTGTGCACTCTGCCCCTCCAAGGGTGGGTACAGCCAGAGCTGCGGGACCAGGCAGCCCTGCTTACAGGCACATCTGGGGAAAAGAGCAACTTTTATGTGCTCTTCCACCAATATCCCTAAGTGTGAGCGGTAGAAGGTGTGTGTGTGTGTGTGTGTGTGGGCGCATTTGGGCCATCCGTGGAAGCTCCAGGACCACCCATGACAGGGTTGGTTGCGTTTAGCCTCCCTGCAAAACACGATGGCTGGTGCCGGGGTAATTTTCCGAAAACTGGGTATTGATTTTCACGCTCTCTGCTGTCTGCCCAATCCCCGGCAGCGAAGAAACGCCTGTCTCCCGACTAAAGCCCCACTGCGGAGGCGAATGGGGCAACCCTCGGGTAAGAAGACGACGCAGCCGCGGACGATCAGGAGGCCAGACAGGCGAAGGGCCACCCGAGCCTTCTTAGGCCCCGGAGAGTGAAGCCAAGCCAAGGCGGCTGGGCGGGCGGGGCACAGCCCGCTCCGGCCGGGCGCTCTCTGGCTGCGGGGGCTCAGAGCCCGTGTCACCGGAACGCCGCTGCGCGGGCGCCCTTCAGGTCAGCGGCCGGGATCGATGTCTCGGCGCTCGGCAGGCAGCAACCACCATGGCGCTGAGTGGAGTACGAGTGCTGGAGCTGGCCGGCCTGGCGCCGGCGCCGCTCTGCGGCATGATCCTCGCCGACTTTGGGGCACGGGTGGTGCGAGTGGACCGGACTGCCCGCTCCGAGGAGTTCACCGACGTGCAGGGCCGCGGCAAGCGTTCCCTGGCGCTCGACCTCAAGCGACCAATGGGCGCCGCGGCGCTAAGGCGGCTCTGTCGTAGGACAGACGTGCTCATCGAGCCCTTCCGTCACGGTGAGGCGGGGGCGGCCCTGGGGGGGCGGTGGGGGGCGCCGGGGTAGGGCAGTGCTGGGGACTGGGGGTCCTGCCCGGCGGAGGCAGCGTGCTGTCAGGGGAGCTCTCTGCGTGGCAGTTGTGGGTCTGTGGGGTGCCGTGTTGCGGGTCCCGCCTGTGAGCCCTGCGAGTGCACAGTGGGAAGTGAGCAGCGTCTGGGGGGTTATTTCCTGTGGCTGCGTGAAAAATGCTGTGAGACGGACCAAGAGTTGTGCCGTGCAGCCCTGCGGCACCACAGGGAAGAAGCTGGGGAAGGTGCACCGCCAGGGCCCTGCCCCACGGGTCGAGAGGCTGAGCAAGTAGTTCTGGGTGGCACCAGAGGCTGGCGGGGCCAGGGAGCCATGCATGGGCTTGGGCGCCAGTCCTGCCCTGGTTTTCAGGCCTGCTGGTACAATTCAATTCACATTTGGAAGGTTGGCATGGAGGGGGAGAGATGTAGCAGACCAGAGGCTACGATTCCTCTGAAGATGGCAGATCTAAGATACTCTCTTCGTTACAGATACTCTCTTCGTACAGAAAGCGTACGCAGGCACGCATCTGATGCTCACACATGGGGTATTTCAGTATCCGTGCTGTTCCTTGAGGGTGCTGTTCTGTTATGAAGAGTATAATCAAGGTCAGGTTGGATGGGTTTTGAACAGCCTGAGCTAGTTGAAGATGTCCTGCCCATGGCAGGGTGGTTGGACGAGATGACCTTTAAAGGTCCCAGCACAAACTGTTCTCTGATACTCTGGTCATGCTTCAGTGAGGAGCTAGCTGAAGTACTTTGGTGGTTTTGCAGTCAGTTTAGAAATAGAGAGCTGTATCGGTTGAACGTCACACATTATAGGTAGACATGTATCTCGTGTCACAGGTAATGCTTTTCGTTCTGCAAACAGAGGAATATGATTGCCATGTCTTTTACCTTAAGAATTATTTGTTTTGTTCCTCAGAAGATGTGCAAACAATATTAAAACATTACATTTATTTTTCACTGTAGCTAGCTTCCTATTTTCTAGTGGCTTTCCTATTTTCTGATTGTGGAAATTTCTGGTTTTGTGTTTTTTGGTTGTTTTTTTTTAAATCTGGAAATGCAAGTAATTTTGTAACTAGATGTTAGGTTTTATGGACATGTAACAGAACTATGTCAATCCGATCTTCTGAAAATTACTTTGTGACACCAAGTTTTATTGAGTGCCTAGCTGTCCCTTGTACTTTTGCCCCTTGTACTTTTGCAAATCTTGCTCTTTACCAAATTTCACTTTTTTCTCCTTAGTATTAATCACTTTCCACTGCCCAGTAACTAATACAGGAGAAATAGGTCTTAAGGAATTTGAAGATTTAGTAATACTACTAGTCTGTGAAAAAAGTTTCAGTAATTTATTCTGGGGTGGGATAAGCATTTAAGTTATGCTATCTCTTGCCCTCCAAAATGTGCCTCCCTGCAGTATTGATTGTAGGGCATAGTCTGACCAAGCTGCACCGAGCCTATAATTATAAATTTATAAATCTATAATTATTTGTAACTTCAATTTGCATTTTTAAAAACCATTTAAAAATTCTAGAAACACAAGATCAAAATCTTAGCCTTTATTGCTGTAAATCCTTGCTGATCAAACCTACGTTTAATTGATTTCTAAAAGTTCTTTATTCTCTGCTCTACAAAAGAAGACATTTTCTTCTGTGCCATTGTTGCACATCATTTGTGGAATAGTGGCATGGTCTGTTTACATCAGTGAGTAAACAGATATAGGAACACATCACAGAATCACAGAATATTTAAGGTTGGAAAAGACCTCCAAGACCACCTAATCCAACCATCCCCCTACCACCTCTATTACTCACTAAACCATGTCTCTAAGTACTTCATCCAACCTTTCCTTGAACACCCCAAGGGACAGTGACTCCACCACCTCCCTTGGCAGCCGGTTCCAATGCCCAGCTGCTCTTTCTGAAATTTCTCCTCATTTCTAACCTGAACCTCCACTGGCACAACTTGCAGCCATTCCCTCTCATCTTGTTGCTGCTTGTCTGCAAGAAGCTGACCCCCAGCTCACCACAACCTCCTTTCAGGTAGTTACTGAGAGGCCAATACAGTGAGGAAAGGATATTCCAGTGAAAGATGAAAGCAATTTCAGATCATTTTAACATGGAGAACATAAAAGTTCTCTCTTTCTCCCCAACATCAACCTCACCACACTCCAGCTCTGCGAAACTTTTGGAATCTTTCTTTCTAACTCAACAGTACATGGATTACAGCAAGATGTCTTGCAATCTTTTGGGGAAAAAAAAAAGCTGAAGAACATGAGAAAGGACCCTGAAGTTTAATTTCCACTTAATTTGCTCATATGCAAAATGTATGCAGTATGTTAGTAATTTATAACTTTCTGGCTGTTCACATTGTAATATAGATACTGAATTAGAATATGTTAGTTCATAAACTGCAGTTCAGTTCTGTTGTTGTGTAATTTAACTTCGAGCCATATATATTTTGAGTATTATTAAAAATAAACATGAATTAAGATTCTGTGCCCTTGGCTTTTTTAAGGTGTCATGGAAAAACTTGGTCTTGGTCCAGAGATCCTTCTAGAGGACAATCCCAGACTCATCTATGCTAGACTTACTGGATTTGGGCAGACAGGAAAATATGCCAAGTCTGCAGGTCATGACATCAATTATTTGGCTTTATCAGGTAAGGTGTAAAATTTCCTCTCAGGTAAGGTTTTTACTCTTCTTAAATCAAGACTCAAGAATTTATTGAAAGATAATTTGCAAATAGCTCAAATTACCTGAGGTGCAGCCTGATGAAATGGCTGAACAGATCTGCAGCATCTCTGTCAGTGAAGGAGTATTTCCTTCCCTTTCTGTGTGTTTCTCCCTGCTCCCTTCTCTCCAGTCAGCTCTGGCACTTGCTTAACCTCTCTATAAGCTCACAAATCAAAAAATGGCCAGGAGAATTGAGGATATTATTATGCCAGGTTATTGAGGTGAAGTAGTTCATTAAGGAATCCAACAAACACAGGAGTCAGCAGAAGAAAGGAAGAAACATGGGCTGTATGGGCTGTTAATTTTGGCAGCAGCAGTGAGCGGTTAGGCTGGATCAGCATACCTTATCAGGCTCTACGGTATTCTCCTTCCTTAGTGCTTTTTAATCTGAATTAAGTCTTTATCTTTGAAGAGAGGACTGAAGTTCTTATGCATATGTCTTCTCTTTAGGGTCTCTCTCCTAGAAAATCTGTATGCTTTTAATCCCTAAAGGGCTGTGGGTAGTTTTGCATGCCTGCGAGGAGATTTTTTTAAGTGAAGAAAAATTAGGCAGCCTAAGCTGTCTAAGCATTCTCTTGTGCTTTTCTCCTGTAAATCTCCACTGATACCAACTGAAAGAAAAGTACACTAAAAATAAAGTGGCAATGGTATGTTTCCTTAAGGAGTTGTTGACACTGTGCTGTTTTTAAATGTCATGATTCTACAAGTATGCAGATACAAACAAAATGACCCAGCTCTGGTGGTAGCAATCAGTGTATTGTGCATGGCCTCACCTACTCTTGTTCACGCTTCTGTCTGTGCTGCTTCCCTCAGCCTGTGACAGAGGAAAGTGTCCCAGTGCTTCTTGGTGCCCCACTGAATAAAGCATTTCTTCTAGACCCAGCAAAGAGCCAGGGCACAGGCAGTGCAACTGTGGTGAACTGGTATTACCTACTGTGGGGACTTACTGTGTGGTGGAATTAGGTTTCTTTGGGGATGGGTTCAGTCTTCTTTCATTATGTAAGACTGTTGGAGAATAAAAAGAGTAGAGAAAGGATGCCTTGTTTGAAACACTTCTGACTTCACGTTCAAATGATTTCCAAGTGTTGTGATGTTTTTATTAGTGTAGGGAAAGTCAGTAAAGAAACTTTACAGTACTTCCATTTTACAAAAACAAGTATGGGATTTTAGTTTGTTGTTGTTGGTTTTGGTTTTGTTTTCTTTTTCCTCTGGAGTTGATATAACCAATTTCATTTGGTTAGACTAAGTTTTTTTGTATTTTTTTAAATTTATACAGGTCAAGTTTTTTCTGCTTGTTTAAAGGAAATAGGACAAGGTGTTTAGGAGGTATCATCCCTCAAAAATGATATCTCATATCCTTAGCATTCTCCTGATCAGTTCTGGCTTTCTCTAGCTAAAAAATGGCTTGTATTAAAAACTCCTGATATAAATGAACATGTTACTCTGCTGGTGCAGGTGACAACCTTTAGACTGTTTTTAACAGGTGAGGTTTTAGCGACAGGGCTCTATGCTTGCACTACATTTCCTTACACTGTGCACTCAGAGGCTTGGACTTGGGAAGTGCCTTAGACCATTTGTTAACTAAACAGTGCATCAGAATCATGCATCAGTTCTTGGGAAGTTTTGACCATGTGTGCTGCTGCTGTAGGGTATAGGCATAGGAGAGGTAAGACACTGCAGAGTTTCTTGCTTGCCCAAGACAATCGCTATGAGCAGATTACAGAGAGTAAGGCAGCAGTAAAGAGGTTGGTCAGGATGGCAGAGAAATGCTAACAGATTCAAAGCTCCATCTGAAGTAAACTGGCTTGGTCTTTGCTCTCTTCCCTTTCAGTTCTGCATAACTGCTGGCATAAGCATAGCTTCCCTCTGTCTGTGTTGCATGCAATCAGTGGTAACCTTTCTGTGTTACTCAGTTCTCTATTACACACAATTATTTTTTTCCTAAAGGTAGATGAATAGGGAGGATAGGACTGAAGTGCAGTTTTCAGTGTGAAATCCACTGTTAAGATTATTAATTCAAGGGTTACATGTACAGAAGACTATGTCTGCATTTTTACTTTAAAATACTCGAAGAATGACAATTTAACAGAGTTGCTTTTGGATGTGTTCATAAGGCCTGTTAAATTCCTGTGGGGAGGTTCTATGCATTTCCAGCTTACTAATATAGTATTATTACACATGAGGGTTTTTTTGGATTAAATTTTTCCCCTATGCAGCCAAATTAATAAAAGTCTCAGAGATAAACTGTTGATAGTCTCTTAAATGCATTTCCACTAACATGATTTAACATATTTTATGAATTAAAGAGTAACTATTTGCTAAGTAAGATGCAACCCAGTAGAAACAGAAAACTTTTGGTAAAAGTTTGTTTTCATTGCATAGATTGAAAAGAATGAAACTTTAATTGTAGAAATGTAGGAAATGAATGTTTATAATTAATTTTATACTTGTTTGCTTTGTTTGCTCTGCTGTCAGGTGTGCTGTCAAAGCTGGGTAGAAAAGATGAAAACCCTTATGCACCTGTAAATCTTCTGGCTGATTTTGCTGGTGGAGGTGTCATATGCGCCTTGGGCATTGTTACAGCCCTGTATGAACGTACCAAGTCTGGCAAAGGGCAGATAATTGATGCAAGTATGGTAAGTTTGATCTTGAGGAAGGTAGTGTTTCTGAGGTTTGCTTGTTTGGGTTTTTTCATACTTTTAAGTCTCTAAAAGGAAGGAAATCTGAGCTATTTGCAATGTTTAAGAACTTGGGAAAGAGAAAGTGAAAAATCTCTTAAAATGGCTACTCCTTCATGTGCAAGCAGTTTTCACATATCCCTGTTGCCATAACATCTTTATGACAAGGGGCACATACTGTGGCTTTCCCCCTGTCATTCCCTGTACCAGTCTGCCTACTTCACAAAATATTAGCTTTGTGTATTTGTTGAGTAAGTTTGGCGTATGGAAGTGGTGTGTAATAATTAACATCATGCATAACAGCAAAAATTATGATGCTAATAAAATAGAGAATTGAATTAGTTTTATCTGCTATCTGCTTGCAAATTTGTGACAGGTCAGGTCTTATTAGAAGCACTGTTCCCTCAAATAATTACAGTGGATAATTGCCAAGAAGTCAATTTCTAACACTTTGTGTTAATGTGCTGTAAAATATATGAAAGGCTAAATTAGCTTAATGATTTGCTGCCCAGGGAGGTGGTGGAGTCTCCTTCTCTGGAGAGATTCAAGACCCGTCTGGATGCCTATCTCAGTGAAATGTCCTAGGGAGCTGCTTCGGCAGGGGTTGGACCCGATGATCTCTCGAGGTCCCTTCCAACCCCTACAATTCTGTGATTCTATGATTCTATAATGAATACTGTGGAATTTTATCACTGCGAGGCTACCCACTTACACATAGAGGAAACATGTTTGCATTTATCCTTGAAATCTGTATTATTTCCCTCAGTGTCTCTTTTTCTGTTTTTCTTTTTAAAGAGCGTTGAAATTAAAATTTTACCTCCCATTGTGATACAGTGAAGGCTATGATTGGAACTTAAATAGAAATTGGAAAAAATTACGTTCACTGAAGAAAATCCCTCTGTTGAAGAGGGCTTGAAGATAGGAGAACAGCAAGCGATGTTAGCTATCTTGACCTGAGTGTTTGACAGGTTGACATGACATTCTCAGAAGCAGGCCACAGTATTATGGTTTAGATTAAAACTCACTGGGATCAATGCAAACCTGGTCTAATGTTTTTACCTTGACAATAGTTACTAGTACATGATGGTCAAAAAAAACCAACTTACCAACTGGAGTTCTACAGACTCTGTTGGGGTTTTTTGGTGTTTTCTCCAATAAGCTGAATGATGTATGAGCAACTGCATTTAGTAAATTTACAGGTGATATGAATCTGGGAAGATCTGCAAGTATGTTGGACAGTTAGATTGGAATTGAAAATGACCTTTTCAGATCAGAGAAATGACCTGAAAAAAATTGGCTGAAATTCATGGAGATCACTGCTGTGTAGCTCTTTTAGGCAGCAACAATTAGCTGCACAAATGAAGTATGAGAACAGTTGGCTAAAGTGCAATCTGGGGGTTTGTAGTAGTCACAAGCTGAACATGAGTCAACAATATCATGCTGTTGTAAAACACACACACACTGTATGAACAGGAAGTAGAGACAGCAAAGTTTCTGAAGTAATTCTTCTAATCTATTCAACATTTATATGGCCTCAGGAAAACAGTATTCCTGAAGCTGACCATCATCTTTAAAAAAATAAATTTGGAGAAGCCCATGAAACACAATAAAAAATTCTGAGAGTCAAAAAACATGACCTAAAAAGGAAAATTGAAGTATTGTATATATTTGTGAAGCAAAAATTGTGGAAAATTGTGAGGAGTCTTCAAATATTTAACAAGATACTTCTTGTAGCTTGGAGTATTACCTTATTTTTACTCTCAGTCACAGTCCCCCAGAAAATCATTCTCTCTAAGTTGGGTGGACTGTTCAGTTCAAGGAATTGGCTGGATGGTCATGTCCAGAGGGTGGTGGTCAATGGCTCAAAGTCCAGATGGAAGACAGTGACAAGTGGAATTCCTCAAGGGTCTGTGCTGGGACCGGTGCTCTTTAATATCTTCATTAATGATCTTGACAGTGGGATGAGTGCACCTGCATCACGTTTGCTGATGACACCAAGGTGCGTGGTGAGGTTAATGCACCAGGGGACCTGGACAGGCTGGAGAAGTGGACCCAGGGGAACCTCATGAGGTTCAACAAAGCCAAGTGCAGGGTCCTGCACCGGGGTCAGGACAACCCCCGTTATCCACACAGGTTAGGAGATGATGTGCTCGAAAGCAGCCCTGAGGAAAAGGACTTGGGAGTACTCGGGGATGAGAAGCTGGACATGAGCCATCAATGTGCATCTGCAGCCCAGAAGGCCAACCACATCTTGGGCTGCATCAAAAGAATTGTGGACAGCAGACTGAGAGGTGGTTCTGTCCATCTACTCTGCTCTGGTGAGACCTCACCTGGAGTACTGAGTCCAGTGTTGGAGCTCTCAACACAAGGACGTGGATGTGTTGAAGCACGTCCAGAGGAAGGACACAAAAAGATCAGAGGGTTGGAGCACCTCTCCTGTGAAGACAGGCTGAGAGAGTTGGGCTTGTTCAGTCTGGAGAGGAGAAGGCCCCAGGGGGACCTTATAGCAGCCTTCCAGTACCTGAAAGTGGGGCTCTGAACGACCTGATCTAGTGAAGATGCCCCTGCTTACTGGCCTAGATGACTTTTAAGGGTCCCTTCCAACATAACACATTCTGTAATTCTTTGACTTTGTTACAAGAAGAATCCATGTAAGTCTGCTGGTGTCCTAATGAGATCTGTGTCTCATTGGGAATGGAATGTGTTGCAGGGTTTTAAGGGGATTTTTAAGCCCTCAAAACTTTTATGATTTTTTTTTTTTATTCTCTCATTGTAATTGTGGAATGTACAGTTCCCTGCTGATGTTCCTGGTGTCCTGTGGAATGGATGGAATCTTGTCCAGTGTCACTGGATGAACTTTACCTGGTGGTTTGTTATGTTCCTTTCACTTGAACAGACTTTCAGTGTGACAGCTGATGAAAAGCATATGTGCATCATCAACAGCAAAGACCATT
Organism: Hypotaenidia okinawae; assembly: GCA_027925045.1. Lineage (NCBI taxonomy): Eukaryota > Metazoa > Chordata > Aves > Gruiformes > Rallidae > Hypotaenidia > Hypotaenidia okinawae. Next base: position 15,993,992 of record BSDF01000005.1, on the reverse strand, counting down.
AAATAGACTGGGTAGATAAGCCTGTTTTTATTTCTAAATTTGCTTCATGGAAGCAGATATTTTTGAAATCACAATACTGCAGCATTTCAGCTCTCATTTTAACATGCTTTTTTATTTAATACAACTGTTATTTAAATTGTAGTACAGTTCAGGTAGCCTGAATACAGTAAAGCTCTGACACAGTGGAATTTTCTACAATAGGAGAGGGAAAATTAATCTATTTTTTACCAGCTTTGCAGCCTCAGGATTACTTTTGTTAAGTTTTCATTTTACTACATGGATTGTACTTACTGACTACCTGTTTGGGTTTTTCTTTTATTTCTCCTATTTATCCTCCTATTGTCTGTTTTTTTGAAGGTATCTGAGCAGTTATTCCTTGTCTTTGAGGTTAGTAATTCTAGATTCAGATTTTAATTTTTGCAATAGAAGAATTTGTTATTTATATTATGTTTCATTACTATGCTGTTTATAATCAGTAACACACATACGAGGAGCTCCTCTAGTTCTTCAAACTGAACTGGTACAAAAAGAGGGTGAAGAGGATCAGGGCAAGGGCTAGATTTGCATCACCCATCCACAGTGTCCATTGTTATTGTGCTGTATAAAAAGTTGACACCACGTCCTGCATTTCAGCTGTCTGCCTCAGAAGAGTTAAATGCCTGGTCTGAATTGATCCATGTTAGTTGCTGTCTCTTCTCATTGACTGTATAGGGATCATAGGTATCTTACAGAGAGCATGGTAGTTCCCATGTGCTGAGTAGGGTATGGAGTGGACCCCACAGTAGGCACAACTGTACATATGCACTCTTGCACCACACTGGAGTAGAGGTGTGTGAGTCTGAGCTGCCCTTTAGGCTCACTCCAAATGCAGACACGGAACCTTCTGCTGGTGGTAGGCATCTGAGCACTCTTTGTGAAAAGACAGCCGCAGGAGAGGATGGTGGTAATGATAGTCTCATGGCAAGAGCATTTTAACTGTCCAACAGAAGACAGGGGTTCCAGGTTTTTCCAAGCCTGAAGGTATTCAAAACCAAAACTACCACATCCTACAGGCATTCATCAGTCACGAGAATAAAGATTAGGTTGGTGTGGATTCATTCGTGGTTTTGTTTGAACTGTTTCAGTCTGCAGAAGGAACAGAAGGCTTGTGGAGCAGACAGGTCACCCAGCAGGGTGATGCCTCTGGATTCTTGTCCCTGCTTCAGAGACTGTTGATGCTTCTGGCGTGAGGAAGCCATTAAGTGAAACACAGCTGTCACTGTAATCATTCTGCATTTAGGATTAAGTGGAGTCTCCCCATGTTGTCCTTTCCATGTTTTAAAAGAAAGTGACCACATTAGTGTGTGTGTGTGTGTGCTGTTACTTGAGCATGCCTTTGGAGGCAGTTGTTAGACATTATTTTACTTGTCTTTGAATTGCAGTGAGCCTCAGGCAGAAGCTAGCAGTCCAGCTGTCCAGCTAGAGATATATCTGAAGTCCCTTATCCTGGTTGTGGCAGGTAGCATGGTACTGAATTGCTGGCTTGGTCTAAACCACAACATCCCTATTCCTGTCCAAAACAGATGTGCTATTTTAAGTGTTTCCAGGGTGAGTAGCCCTGTATGCACACATTGTAGTTCTGTCAGCACTAAAATCTAATTTACATTTAAAGCTAATTCTCATATTATCCTCATCTATCATTCCTTTCAGTGCTTTTAATGTCTTCTTCTTGTTACTTTGAGCAATCCAAGATCAGACTATTAGTTTAGCAAACACTATTTGGTATCCTTGCAGTCATTTTGCAAAGATGTAGGTGAATGTATACAGTAAAAATACTGTGGGTTTTTTTTTTTTCACTTGACTAGAGCATATGACAATAAGGGCAGAATTATCCCTGTCCTTGTGGCAGGTACCTGAGAAAGAGGCCAAGTAATGCACATTAAATGAAGAAGCTTTCATGACTGCATACTTCAGTGATTTGCATGTCTTAAATTATTGTTTAGAAAGGCAGCAACTAATTCATCTTTCCATGTGAAAATACATTAGCTTTTTATTTTGGCACAATCTCTGTGCTTTTTTGTGGAGATAAGATTAGATGAATTTTACACGGCTGAAAATGCACAAATCAAAATGATATTCAAATGATACAGCTGAGATTTTTCTCTGTTCCACTGGACTATTTCTGGCCATGTACTGTAGCTTCCTCATCTTCTTTTACAGGTTTTCTGATGTATTTGGAAAAAAACAGATTCTGCCGGTGAGCAAAACTGTAGGGTGTGACTTTGCTTGGGAAGACTGCTGCAAGCTTGAAAATTACTGAAAGGCTGAACAGACTGAATTTTCATGTGTACTCTTATAGCTCAAACTTTAAGGAGCAAATTGGAGCAACTGGTCATGTTTGCTAGGGTTATCTTGCCGATTCAGAGATTACCTTGCTATGTCTGTGCTCCTGCCAGTGATGAGAGTGGGAGAAGTAGCAGTCTTCTTATAATCAGTACATTCAGATGTGTTAATGTTGAGATGATAAATTGGTACTTACAGGACTGGTATCAGCATCTTGATCTCCAGTTCAGAAGGCTTGATGGCTGTCAGATACTTAATGTTCTATAGACCCAAGAAGTTTGTTCCGTCACCTAAAATTACATGCATTCTCTTTGTGAATTCCTATGTGTTGCACATCTGAAGCTGCATTATTACGTTTATGTTCCTTCTCACTCTCTACTTCTAGACGATTTCATATAGGTAATATAAACAGCAATCGAAAATTTTAAAAAACTTAACTGCTTGCCAGAGGTTTTGTCATTGACATTCTTAACAAAGGACAGAACTGGTAGTAGTTTTTGGTCATTTGTGCTATATAGAACTAAGGTAACATGCTGAATAACTCACTGAAGCTGTTATCTTTCCCTTAAATCTTGCAGGTAGAAGGAATAGCATACCTAAGTTCTTTCCTATGGAAATCTCAACGTTTGGGACTTTGGAGCAGACCTCGAGGTGAGAACCTTCTGGACAGTGGTGCCCCCTTTTACGAAACCTACAAGACCTCTGATGGAAAATTCATGGCTGTTGGTGCCATCGAGCCTCAATTCTATCACCAGTTAATAAAGGGTAAGTAGCTTGGAGCGGTCGTTCCACATCGCTGAAGCATGACTGAATGAATCCTTTCATAGGTGATTCCGTTCCATGACAGTGCTTATGTGGATTTCTTTGTAAAAGTCAAACACTTGAAACTAACTGGATAGCTGTCTAGCAGTTCAGTTAACATTCTTCTAGCAATTTACTTATTTTTCATCCCTGTTTCACCTTACCCTCAGAAAATACACTTAAATCTAATGTTTTCTTCTGGTGTGATGGTAATGGTAGCTCTGAGATGAGTCTGGAGCACTAAAAAACTATTTTTAGGAATCTCTTTTTTCAAGGTGTTGTGAATATACTTTAAATAAAGGACACCTAATTCTTTGGTATTGCCAATAAAATGTCAAGGGATTTCAAATATTCTTGCTGATATTTTTTATAAAAATATTTAAATTGTTTCAGAAGTGAATCATAGAATCACAGAATCACAGAATGGCATGGGTTGGAAGGGTCCCCAGGGATCATAGAGTTCCAACCTCCCTGCCACATCAACCTCCCAGGGCCCCATCCAACCTGGCCTTGAACACCTCCAGGGACGGGGCATCCACCACCTCTCTGGGCAGCCTGTTCCAGCACCTCACCACTCTCTTTGTGAAGAACTTCCCCCTAATATCTAATCTAAACCTTCCCTCCTTTAGCCTTAGTCCATTCCCTCTTATTCCTGCCATTATCTAACCTTTTGAAAAGTTGATTCCCCTTCCAATGTTGATTTGAGGTAGTTCAACAGTATGAATTTATTTCCGCTTTTAGTGTCCATCTGTGGATATAATGTTTGCATTTGACTGACATTAAATACTACTATAGAATATGGTGTACCTGTTTGAAAAAATAGAATGGGTTATGCAAAATAATTGTGTGTGTAGTTAAAAGAGAAATTTGCAGGGGCCTCTTTACCTTTGAATTGTTTGTAGGTTTCAGGCTTTTGATCAATGTGCTCTTACCTTTCTACCTGTTATTTAATTCAAAATAACTTCTGTTATGCTCCTTTTGTAGATTGCTATGCTTTCCATACAGAATTTATGAAAATATAAAAAAGTCACAAAAGAATTTACCCTCTTTCCATTTTTCTGAGTATGAAGGATATATAGAGTTCTCAATCTAATTCTAGTGTTACTTAATGAGTAGAAGGAATACCAACAAAGGACGTGCCTGAAGTGGATGTACCTATAGCGAACCCCTTCTGTACATGCATGACTTACATGTGGTAAATCTTGGCTGAGTGAGGGTTGCAGTGGAGTAGCTTTTTATTCTTGCTCAGTCTCTCCCCACTTGTTATTCCTTGAATTGTAAGACGGTGGGGGTTTGTAAACCCAGCATGTGTCGTTAGAGAGAATGTCTGTGTTCAATAGAACGGTGCCATGGTTCAGCCCCAGCCAGCAGCTGAGTGCTGCCAGCCCATCGCTCACCCCCACCCCCAGTGGGCTGGCAAGGAGAATGGGGACACAAAGGCAAACCTCGAGGGTTGGGATAAAGACAGTTTGCTGGGACAGCAAAGGGAGGGAGAAGTGCCAACAACAGCACCAGTAAAATAATACAAAAAGCAGGAGATAACACAGAGCACTTTACTTACCTGAGGATGCTTAGTCCATACTCAGACCTCCCAGAGCTGTGCAGAGCAGCCCCTCCTCAGCTATCCTCCTTTTATAGGGAGCATAAAGTCACACGGTGTGGAAAACACGCTTGGCCAGCTCAGCTCCCCTGTCCTGGCTCCTTGTAGAAATTACCTCTATCCTAGCCAAAACCAGGACTAAAGGAAAAAAATAAAAGAAGAAAGCAGCGTACTCAAATACTCATATGTTTGCTTTAAAGTGATCAAACACTGGCCTGAAGTATTCATGGCTGCAGTATTTTATTCTTCCGTGGAGATTAAGTTGAATAGCACTTACCTCTAAGCTACAGGAGTGGGATGGAATCTATATTTGTTCATAAGGAAAAAAAATTTGTAATGGAGTCTGGTCTTGTTTGTCACTCTTCTCAGTGAACCTTTGCTGGGCTCTCCAGCCTTCCTGTATTGATCATTGCTTCACAGCAAGACTCAGCCTTTTCCCTCAGTCAGCCAGCCAGCTAACCTAGAAAGAAGCCTGTGATGGGTAAATCCAGTAGCTAGAAAGAAGCCTGTGATGGGTAAATCCAGTAGCCAGACAGAAGTTTCACCAATATCTATTCTAACAATAAAGAACTGGTGCATCCATTTGTAAGCAGATTACAGCTGCAATCACAGGGATGCCTGTGTTTCAGCCTGTTTGTATCACATTTAAAAATCGTTCAGACTAGTCTTTTTTGCTTTTTGCCTTCAATTGTGTCACACTCTTTGCTTGTTTACAGTCAGTATATCCTTGTTTATTTTTTAAAAGTGTGTTGTTTATCAGACAGAACTCAAGATTTTTTCACAACACTGCATTTAAAGTAAGTGGTCTTCACTGTATTTTAGGTACATATTATGCATTGTTCAGATTTTCACATAGGGAATATTTATCCCCTTCAGTAGTTACAGTTGCAAGCTTTCTCAAGCAACAGTCTATTTAACTAGGACAGCAGATCTTTCTTGTGGTTTAGGGATTTTTTTCTTTTTTTAGGATATGTATTGCAGAAATTCAGTTCAGAATTTAAGCCTTTGAATGCTACAGGGAAGAAAAAGCTGCTTGTGAGAATCGTATTGCTCTTTCACAAACCCAAGGAGCTTTGACTTAGGCTGAGTTGTCTGCTTCAGGCATTCCCTGCTTTGAAATAGTTTTTAAATGGTATGATCCAGTTAAAATTTCCATAATTATATTTCATGCTTTTCCCCATAATTCTGGTCAGTTCTGGTGGTGAACACTTAGGTGATGTTCCAACTAAAATTATTCAAACCACACTTTATGTGGCTGTGTCTCTGTTCAGAAAGCAGGTTAGTTTGCTTCTCCTATATAATGACAACACAAGGACATGGATGTTGCAGACAGAAGAGTTGGAGATGTAAAGATTGCAGCATTGAGAACGGAAAATTATTTCTGAACCATTTCTCACTGCTAACAGAATTCTGGTTAGCCAAAGTGAAGCTAATTTCCTTTTGGTTTTGGTTCACTTCAGTGTTTCCCTGCAGAATTAGGAACCTGGTGCTGGGTGAGAGTGCAGTTAATAACATGGCAAGGGAAGTTCTTAAGGGGTCTGCAGAGGAAGACTAAATAAGTTGAAAAAAATGCAGCATCTTAATCTGAGACAGTTTTTGCCTTTGTAGATTAAGCTTGGCAGGAAATACTAAATTTTTCCATTTATGCATTATAGATTTATGAATTTAAAAAAGAAAACCTGAAGCTATATAAAATATATATCAGTAAATTTTACTGTAGTACCTGTAGTATTAGGAGCTGTATTTTGGGTTTACTATAGACTTTTTGCTGTTAAGAAATACGCTGTAATACTTTTGCTTATATTAATTTAATTACTACAAAAGTCAGACAGTAAGTAACTGAAATGCCTGTGCATCTTATGAAAAATCTGATGTAGAAACACACTACTAATGGTAAATACCAGTGTTTGGACTGAAAGAGGCATAATGTCTTTCAGCTGACGTGTAAATCACTCTGTACTTACTATTGCTATAGCAAGGCTACAAGAGGCATGCAGAATATAGTACATTTTGTGTATCAGGGGAGAGTTTCAGTCTGCATTATCAAGTGGTGTAAACTGGGTTACATAAGGTGAATGCAGTATTAGTGTACATGGATGTGAAAAGCAGTCTCTAAAAGTTCTGAACTTGTATTTAATAGTGCTCCATTCATACTATTTTGACACTCTTACATTGTATGACATCTACTTAAACAGGAGAAAAAGCATGTGAAGAACATAGTGTACATCTTTATGAAGGACGTGCGAAGTGGACAGTTTCCTCGTAACATTTTAGGAACCCTAAATGTTCAGTTTTACTTGAATTTATTTATTGTGATAAGCCTTAAAGCTTTTAACATTGTACAAGTACTGTAGAGTGCTTGGTTCTTGCTGCACCAAAACATTTGCAGTTGTGGTAATTAAATATACATACTTGAAGCACAAGTATGGATGCATCTGCGATGCTCTGTTAGTGCCCTGAGCCTGCTCAACCTTTTGCTGAGATAGCACTTCCTAGAAAACTATTTCGTTTCAGAAACTTTGAGCAGAGAAAGAACTTTACATAGTTAATTTAATGAAAATATACTGCTGTCCTGGACTATTCTGAAGTTGAGTTCCCTCTCAGAGTGAGAATGAATTATATTGAGAGAGAGCAAGCAATGTGATTTTGGCCAAAATTAAGGACTCCCATACGGGATGCTCCTCTTCGGTTAAGGACTCCCATACTGGATGCTCCTCTTCAGTTAAGGACTCCCATATTGGATGCTCCTCTTCAGTCATGCTGTGGCAACATAGTTTCAAAATTAGTGCACTATGAACATGCAGTTTTGAAGAGTATCAGCAAGGTGAATCAAGAAAATCCTGAACTAAGATCTGCTAGGGATCCTAAATAATCTTTTAAAACAGTATGGCTGAAATACTGTAAGAAATTCTTATTTCCAATATGCCAAAGCAACTTTGTTTATCTAATGAATTTTACTTTTTTCTCTCTTTTGAAATACGTGCCTAATTTTACTGGTGTTTTTTCAAGAATGTCTGTAGAAATAGGTACTTTGGTTTGTTGCATGAATAACTGTGCAGATATAAGTCCATAAAGCTATAACATTTAAGGAAGACCTAAAGCTACATCATTATGAGGACACTTAATTTCTTCATTATTCAAAAATCATTATTTCAAAGCTGTACTGGGGTATATTACTGGGCTTTTCTGAACAAAAATCCCTAGATGAAAATTTGAACAAAGAAGCCTTGGAAACAAGTTGTGATTGCTGTGCCAGGGATTCTGTGTAAAAGATACTTTGCCTTTGATTATGTTGGGTGAAATCTGTCATCCTGTGGTATCCCAAACAATTCTGTGCTGTGTAATTGTTTCCTTGTTGACTCAGTCGCTCCTGCTGTGATTGCTCATGTGCCCCACAAATGGTTAGCACAGGCTGGAAAATGAGAAGCTGTAATGCGTAAATGCTGTTGGTTCAGGCTATTTAAAGTTGAAATATTCAGTGGTCAGTGGAAAATGAGCATGTAATACTAAATTCCAGGTTCTGCATATTGTTCTGTTTTGCTAGAGCGTGTACACTTAGGTTGAGCCAACTTTCCATCAGGCATGTTCTTCAAATATAATTGTGTAATGGGAGAGCTCTGTTCATCTTGGACTGGCTACTAGAAACCAAACTATAATTAATAAGCAAATGAGTACTCATGCAACAAGTTTCAATTGTCAAGATCTTATGCACTGAGACAGAATCTCAGTGTGTTGTTACTTGACTTTCTTACTGTGGAAGGTGAATTTGCCTCACCTAGTTCTTCAACTATATAGCACTGTTCATCTATAGTATTATATTTTGAAGATAAATAATCAGTTAATTTGGAAAGCATTGTTATCTTCTATTTAATGAGGGATGTTCAACCAGTATGAGTTATCATCAGCTGATCAGTGCTTCTGATTTTCAAGATGTAACTGGACAGCCTTCGAGGTATCGCCTCTCTTTTCTTTTTGGTAACACAGACTTTGGAATTGTGGCTTACTTGCCTTTCTCTTTCTTCTTTGTTACCTCCTTTTTGAGATAAACCCTACGAGAAGTGGTAACAATTCTTACATCTCCTTGAGGTAGGAAAAAGGAAGGTTAGGGAGTGTATAGCAGAAACAGAGATGTAAAGTGCAGAGGAGAGATGTACAGTGCGGTGAGCAGAAGCTGCTCCAGAAGAGCAGCAGTGGAGACTTGGAACCTGGGAAGTGTGCTGAAGAGGTGAGAGTTGTAAACACTGCTGGAGTCCATTCAGACTGAGGGACTCAAGAAGCAGGTCAGCCAGCCTGCAGGCACCTGCAGCTGAGCTACCTCAAGCCTGGGTATGTTCCCCCACACCATCTTCTCTCTGGCACAGAAGTAACCCAATCATGTTGGTGGACACACTGTAGTCTGCTGGACATGCAGCTCTGGCAGATGTTCCAGCTTCTTTGAGATACCGATGTTACTGTAGTCCCAAGACCTGTTCAGCAGACTTTTGTGTTGCTACTGTCACATAGAGAATGTAATACCTACCTACTGTAGAGAATGTAATACCTACCTACTGTAGATAATGTTCTCAGGACAGAATGTTATCTCCAGGCAGCTGCTGCTCTTACAAAGTGTTAATAATGTACTTAGTTAAAAGGCTCTAGCCATTGGGGTGTAGTCTAATTGCAAGTAATAAGCCATTTTATTCTTCTGCACATATCTGCCCAGTCATAGATACCCTAATAGAGTTTGAAGCAACTTCTAGGTACTGTGCTTTGCTGTGTTGGACTGGCTGCAAAGCACTACTTTCTTGAGGAGCACTTGTGGGCAATACTTTAAACTGTACTATGTTAAACTTCTCTTTTCTTTCTTTCAGGTCTTAGGCTAGATTCAAGTAAACTTCCCAGTCAGATGAGTTTCTCTGACTGGCTGGAAATGAAGCAAAAATTTGCATCCATATTTGCACAGAAGACACAAGATGAGTGGTGCAGCATATTTGATGGTACCGATGCCTGCGTGACCCCTGTTCTATCCTTTGATGATGTTGCCTTGCATCAGCATAACAAACAAAGAAGTTCTTTCATCAAAAATGATCAGGGTGAGATAAGTCCTAGACCTGCTCCTGTTCTGTCAAGGACCCCTGCTGTTCCATCATTTAAAAGAGATCCTATCATAGGAGAACACACGGAAGAGATACTTCTAGAATATGGATTTACTAAGCAAGAGATTACTAAACTTTATTCTGATAAAGTAATAGAATTCAGTAAGCCTAAAGCTAATCTATAGTCTCTTTAACTATGCATATCAGAGAAATTTTCAGGCTGGTACAGCCTGAAATTTAATTATATGGCAAATGTTTGCATAAAACAGCTTTTAACCTTTTTTTAAAAAGTATGGAAATTTAGAATTTAACTGAAAACAGTGGGGATTATGCACTTGTATACCTCAGTGGTCTGCAGTCTAGAATAATACCAAAATTGTGTTCTGAAGATCTATACAACTTGCATAGTAAGCAGCTGTTAAATCCTCGAAATGTCTCTTTAAATATCATATCCTGTGAAATGCTTGTTTCTTCTAATTTTGAGCTACACCTTTGATTGGTAATATATGTTGTAATTACATGAAGACAATACTTTCCATAAAGTAGTTACATTCTTCCTAAACAAGTGATTGTGTTGTTTATTTATAGATTAGAAGGGAAAATATTCTGTATCATATCATACTAATTAGTTTGCTTTATCTGCCAAAACAGTGATCGAAATAAGGCTTTTTCTTCTGTGCTGTTGTGGAATTATTATCATAAAGTGATTCTATTTCATGGGCTGACTACATTTTCCAGCACAGACTCCTGATTATATTACATTTGAAATTTAAGCTTGGCCAGAAAATAACTTCAGAATGAGTTTTGTTATGATAGAATAGCTTCCAATTTTAACCCCCTCGACTCTTTTTGGAGAAATGTTAGGCAACTTAGCTACACAGGTTTTAAACAATGGTTACTACCTGGTGGTTTTCATTTCTTTAAAATTAAACCATCATGTCTTTCAAGTGTCATTCAAGGGAAAAAAAACCCCACAACCAAACAACCTCCCTTTTAATGGTCTTCATACAGTGTTCTTTAGTCTGACACGTCAGGTTTTACAATATGAGGAGTTGTGTTTTTTGCAGAGTATTTACTGTGCTGGAAACCAGTTCGTTGCTTACAAAGGCTTAAATAAGAATTGTCACTAGGTCCTGACAAAGGAGATAACGACTAGCAAAAGTATCTTCAGTTTCTCCAGTGTGAATTACTGAATATTCTACAACTTTACAGTAAGATTTGACCATTTTCTCAGTCCCATGTGCATGTGAGTGTGTTGGAGAACACTAAACATCGTCCAGTGTAATCTCCTGAGAACCTAAGTTCTGACCCGAAAGTTGCTGAGTCAGTTTAAAACCTCATGTTAACTTCAAGGGTTAACATTCAGGTCAGAACTGGGACCAGTTCTGTTCAGTATCTTCATCAGTGACATAGACAGTGGGATCAAATGCACCCTCAGCAAAATTGCAGACAACACCAAGCTCAGTGGTGTGGTTGACATGCCTGAGGCACAGGATGCCACCCACAGCAACCTGGAGAAGTTCAGGCCCATGTGAACATCATGAGGTTCTACAAGGCCAAATGCAAGGTCCTGAACTTGGGCTGGGGAAACCCGCAGTATCACAGAATCATAGGGGTTGGAAGGGACCTCAAGAGATCATCTGGTCCAAACCCCCTGACAAAGCAGGTTCCTTAGGATGGGTCACACCGGTTGGCATCCAGACGGGTCCTGGGTATCTCCAGAGATGGACACTCCACACCCCCTTGGGCAGCCTGTCCCAGGCTCTGTCACCCTCACTGTGTAAAAGTTCTTCTGTATACTGGTGCAGAACTTCTGTGCTCCAACTTGCAGCCATTGCCCCTTGTCCTGTCTCCACAGACCACTGAAAAGTGGCTGGCCATTTCCCCCTGTGCCCCACACTTAAGATATTTATAAATATTGATCAGATCCTCTCTCAGTCTTCTTTTCTTAAGGCTGAACAGCCCCAGCTCACTCAGCCTTTCCTCACAGGGGAGATGTTCCAGGCCCTTAATCATCTTCATAGCCCTTCTCTGGACTCTCTCCAGGAGATCCCTTTCCTTTTTATACCAGGGAGCCCAGAACTGGACACAATACTCCAGGTGGGGCCTGACCAGGGCAGAGTAGAGGGGGAGGATCACCTCCCTTGGCCTGCTGGTCACACTCCTCCTGATGCACCCCAGGATCCCATTGGCCACCTTGGCCACCAGACACACTGCTGGGTCATGGCCAAAATGAAGGCTTCATGGCCTCAATATAAAAGGATTATGAGCAGCCCTGAGGAGAAGGACCTGGGGATACTGGTGTATGAAAAGCTGGACATGAACCTACAATGTGCACTTGCAGCTCAGAAGGCCAACCATATCCTGCATCAAAAGGCTGCATCAAAGAAGCGTTACCAGAAGGTCAAGTGAGGGGATTCTGCCCCTCTGCTCTTGTGACACTCCACCTGGAGTCCTGCATCCAGATCAGAGGTCTTCAGTACAGGGAAGACATGGAGCTGTTGGAGCAAGTCCAGAGGAGGGACACAAAGATGATCAGAGGGCTGAAGCACCACTGCTATGAAGACAGACTGAGAGAATTTGGCCTATTCAGCCTGGAGAAGAGAAGGCTCTGGGGAGACCTTACTTAAAATGGGACCTTTCCATACTGGGGACAGACATTTTAGCAAGGCCTGTTTTGATAGGACAAGGTTTGAAACTGTAAGAGGGTAGGTTCAGACTAGATATAGGGAAGAAATATTCTGTAATAAAGGTGGTGAGGCTGTGGCACAGGCTGCCCAGAGAAGCTGTGGCTGCCCTATCCCTGGCAGTGTTCAAGGCCATGTTGGATGGGGCTTTGAGCGACCTGGTCTAGTGGGGGGTGCCCCTGCCCATGGCAGGGGGTGGGACTAGATGACCTTTAAACCCAAACCACTCTAAGATTCAGCATAAGATGCATCAGCTGCCTCACTCAGGTGAGGCATTCAGACTAACCTGAAAGGTCCAGTTTGGATATGTCCAAACGGATTTATTTTAAGGTCTTCTCCTGGCAGGTAAGACTGTTTAAAAAGAACAAACCAAGCAACCAAGTATCCTATACCCTTTGCTTTTCAGAAATCAAGAAAATAATCAGTGGTATTGAAGGTAACATACAGGAGATACAAAAAATACTCACCAATTGCTGTTTGACAGACTTCTGTCAAACTTCTTACCTGCCACTAACACTCAGGGCAATAAGTTGGTTCACTTATGGTCATGAAGTACATTGAAATCCTCTTCCGGACACGCATTGCAGATTCTTTTCCCCTGTGCTTGATCCACTGACAGTCGGCACTCTGGTGCTCATGTGTGCTGAATGGGAAGCTGAGAGCTCTACTTTCCTGGTACTGTCGCTATTTTACAGCAGCAAGAGGAGCAGCTTTGTATCACATCCTGTGCCTCACCCATGTGATGTATGTTCCCGTTATATGTGTATTTTGTGCTTAAACAATAGCTCTTTAGTTGGGGGAGAGTTGGGAGCTTTGCGGATGCCCAAGAGCTCAGATCTACTAACATTAACACACAGTTCCCCGCCCCTGCCTTGCATAACTTGTGATCGCAGAGCCATGAAAGTATGTGAGTCCCTCCCCCGGCACAGACCGATCCCACCGGCATATGATCTAGGCTCCATGTCAGCTGTGGCAGGCAGCACCGACTCGCCGGAGCGCTGCACATAGCCGGATCGATGACTTTAACAGAAGACAGTTTCCACGGAGCTCTTCCAGCCCCTTCTGAGGTGGCCAATGCCAACATGGACAGCACTACAGGGAAGGAGGAGGCTGTGCTGCAGTGCGTGACGAGGACTGGAGCAGTTGTGCCAAGGAAGCGAGCGGTGGGAAGGCTGGTCATGCACAGCATGGTCATGTTCGGACGGGAGTTCTGCTATGCTGTGGAGGCCGCTTTTGTCACGCCGGTGCTGCTCAGTGTAGGGCTGCCCAAGAACCTCTACAGCCTGGTGTGGCTCATCAGCCCTATCCTGGGCTTCATGCTGCAGCCCGTGGTAGGTTCAGCCAGTGATCACTGCAGCTGTAGCTGGGGCAGGAGGCGACCTTACATTCTGGGTCTGGGCATCATAATGCTGTTAGGCATGGCTTTGTACCTCAATGGGGACATGATGATCTCAGGTGAGTGAGGGGCATACGCTGTGCTGACAGACTTATGAATTAGAAAGAAAAGAGGGGTTCCTTTATTCCCTGCTCAAGTGGGGTCTTAATATGGCGTTGAAGGAACCGAGGGATGCTGCAATCTTCATATAAATTCGATCCTAACACTGCACGTTACATACCCTGTACATTCTGTTCTGTAGCTTGTGCATGTGATTGCAGTGTGCTCTGTGTTGGTGGTGCTGCCCGAATTGGTTCATATGAGCAGAGCACTGCTTAGGCCCAAGAAAAGTTTTTAAGAACTAAATCTACCTTGTAAAGTTAAAAGATCAATATTTTTGTGGGGGATATCATACACATCCAAATTGGATATCTGTTAATCTCTATTTTAGGTGGATTAGCATTCAAAATACTTACCTTTAATTACTGCAGTACTGGCTTGTTTTGGGAATATGTTACGCCGGTGAATAATAGAAATCAGAAGCTCCTTGGAAAGGAGGTTGCACCTGGAACGTGCAAATCAAATAGGGGTGACATCCCTGGATACTGTTGTATTTCAGCTTGAGATGTAACTTCTCAAAATTTTGATGGAAAGTTGTTGCTGTCATTATGACTTGGGGGCGGGGGTGGGGGGAGATGTGTGCTTTTATGAATTGATTTGCCTCCTCTTCCTGGATATCATTGGTGTTGAATATACTTGCATTAATTTGCTCAATAATCAACTTAATAATTGGCTGATAATCAAGTTGACTCTTGATTATCTATACCAATGGAAGGGGTAGGGCAAATAGAATAAAACAGGTACTGCAAAATGCATGTGTGATAGGCTGCCAGAGCATGCCATGGAGGTGCAAAGGAGTAGATTAAAGCTAGTGATGCTTATGGTTGTGGAGCTTGGAGTACCCTGAGCTTGTGCTGGCTCGAGGCAGTAAATCAACCTAGCACAGCTCTGCACTGCACACTCAGTTATCCTGCTTCTCCGATGCGTTTCTGGTATCACCGCTCTCTCTTGTGTAACTAAGCATTGTTTAGACTTGGAGGGATCAGGAAAGATGAAATATGGCTTTGCAGGACATGGCACTGTTGCTGTCAGAATGAGGGTGTTTTTCTTCTTGTAGCTTTCATCGTTGAGAGAGACAAGCAGCGGACGTGGGCAATAGTCATTACCATGCTGGGAGTAGTGCTTTTTGATTTTGCAGCTGATTTTATTGATGGCCCCATCAAAGCCTATTTATTTGATGTCTGCTCTCATCAGGATAAAGAGAAGGGTCTGCATTACCACGCCCTCTTTACAGGTACTCAGATCCCTTCTTTTCCTCCCTGCCTCTCAGAGGAGGGGAAGGTAATTGCATGGACTTTATCCTCACTGTGTTTCTAATCTTGAATGAACTGATCATCTGATCCCGCGCTTCAGTCACGAGTCTTTTGTTGCTGGGTTTTCACTACTCCAGAGAGCAGCAGCTTGTGATTGCTGCTACAAGAACTTTGCTGCGGAAGGCTGCAGGTATAAACACTTACAGCAACACAGCCATGATTTGAGTAAGCGCAATTTATTGTGTAAGAAAGTGAAGTGGTGCTCGTTCAGCTTGCTATAATTTTCTCAAGTTTTTGGTGAAGCAAAAACTAAGGGATGTAAGTTGTTTCCTTGCCACAGTGCATAAAAATAACACTTTTAACTCTGCATATGACATAGACAAAGAGCTGTATAGGACCGAATAGGTGGTTTCCTCTCTTCAGCAGTGATCCTATACATGCTGCCTTCCTGTATAGAAATAGGAGTTCTGTGCAAAAACCCAGAACTTCTCAACTTCCACAAAGCAAGTCCACACAGTTCAGCCCAGGCCCCTGCAAATGGAGAGTGAGCTTCATTTGCCTGTACACATCTTTGGAAGGTTGCTGAGTTACAGAAGGAAACCTGCAGTGTGTGAGAAGATGCACAGGGAAGGCCTGTAAGGCTATGTACCTGTCACGTGAATCATGAGGAGCTTCCACATGTGTCTGAGAGTAGTCACTGTGAAAGGACTAGAGGAAAAGCAGACCAGATAGAAGTCATGCGGTCTATTCTATGCAGATTTTTGTGGCCACTGAGCTGTGCCAAGAGCAGAGACATGTAGATCCACTGGCAGTTAGGCTGGTCGAGGAGGTAGGTGTAGTAGCTATCTGACAGCAGGATGATTTTGGACATACAACATAGCTGTCTCCAGGAACACAGATTAAAAAGAAACCTTACAGTAGCATGACAATGGAATCAGTATTATCCATTGGGAACTGACACATAAAAACTTCAACAATCACTTACTTGGACAGAGAGGGAAGTGAGTCTCCTATGTATATTCCTGTCTTAAGCAGAACACTGGTTGCAATTTTTCCTTGGATGATATGAAAAATCCTTGATTTCCAAATCTGGAGCTACTGATTTTGCTGATTCATTTGTGTACTGAGCTGTGAAAAGGGATGTGGGACAACTCCCATCAAATAAGACTGGAATAGACTGTATTATTTGGTCTAGCATCCTGTGCCCTCCGGAGCGAGATTGTTGCTATCTCAGCCCTTCCTGAGGGGTAACCACTTGGCCTGTTCTTGAAATCCTCCCTTGTTCTGCAGCCCTCGCAAGGCAGTCTGCTCCCACACTTTACTGGCCTAAAGTTACAGTTTTCCCTAAAATCTAACCTTACCGATTCCCTACAATTTACATTTACCATTCCTTGTGTTGTCTCTGTTAGGCACAAACAGCAATCTACCCATTTCTTTTCCAGCTTCCATTCTAGGTATTGTTTTGTTTCCCCTATTTAGTTCCTTCTTTTTATACTCAGTACATCCAAGATTTTGCTCTCTGCTTTGCCTTCAGTTTCGGGTTTGAATATGTAACACTAAACTCAACAGCTCTGCAGTTATGAAACTCATGACCAGACTTAGGAGACGAGGGGAAGGGAGAGTGTGCATACCCCACACACAACACTCAGACCCCATTCCAGCATCACCATTACTTTTTGTCAGAGCAATACACAAAGCTGGCCCCCAGCATCAAGCATTCACTGCTGTGCAAATATGTAGTGTAGGTTTTCTTCAAAAAGTTCTTAACAGCTTAATTGTTTTCCACAAGAACAAGCAAGGATACGGTCCCCTGTGGAAGGCAGTAGGATGCAATGAAGGAGGACTTGAGAGGAGAAAACAGTACAGAAAATCTGCAGTGAAGTAAAAATCGTCTGGGTTTTAGGTGAAGCAAATGTTACTTTGTGATGCAGAATGGTTCTGCCATACATTGTCTTCAGGTCTCCTAAGCAGAAGAGCAGAAGCATTTCCAAGTCCTTCAAATGCTCTGTGTAACCATGTGAACTTTCTTATGTTTCTGACATGAAAATGAACATGGTCTGAACACTGTTTCTATTAAAGACACACAATAGCATTCTCATTTTATGATTTTATATTCTAACTTTCCTGAGAAAATCAGCCAATCATTTTTATTTGACCCTTTTTGTTCCCTTTTCCAAGTGGTGAGGTACTTAGATTTTGATATTTACAAACCAGTGCTTTTGGCTTTCTTTCCATTCTTTAAAAAGTGTCACCTGAAGACAGTATTTCATTCAGCTATATAAAATGCATTTTCCAAAGTCCAAACTAGACCTAGTCTTGACATAATTAAAAATAATTTTTGTTGTTTGGCAGAGTGTTTTTTAAAAAAAACATAAATTCCAGTAGATTTTTATTTTGTATTACTGTCTTTCAAAGAAAATAAATCCTCAAAGACCCAAGAAAAGAGATGTTGCTATGTACTCAGGCATTTTTTGAGAGCTCTGTCCGCTAGAGCTATTGGGATTTTTCAAGAAGCGTTTTGGTAACTGTTCATAGATCTGATTAGCTCAATATTCCTATTCCTTGTGATTAATATCTGAAGGGTGATTACGTAGTTGTTTCTACAGGGTATTATTTGAGGGTATTGTGCACTGTTTGTTTATTTTATCAATGCTAGTAGATCTTTTTTCTCCTTTTTTTTTTTCTCCCATCCCCATAGGTTTGGGAGGAGCCCTGGGTTACCTGACGGGTGCTATGGACTGGGATCAAACTGTACTAGGATATTCCTTGGTATCGGAATTCCAGGTGATTTTCTTCTTCGCAGCCTTGGTTTTCCTGATTTGCCTCGCTGTACACCTGCGCAGCATTCCTGAGGTCCCACTCAGATACAACAACGAAGAGACAAAGTTCCTGTTGGAAGTGACTGAATCCTACACATATAGTTCCATAGATAAGGAAATCAAGAATGGTCTCTTTAAGTCAACATGTGCTGAAATAACAGCTCCAGCTAAACCAGGGAAATGTGCTGCTATGTCACGGACAGGGGTAAGTGCAGGGATTATTTTTTAAGGTATATGGTTGCATGCTTGGAGCCCCTTTAGTTAGCTAACACTGACTGTTGGGACTGGAGGCCCTTCACGCACACAGAAAAAGGATCCTCCACTGGGATATGTGGTCAGGAGGAAGCCTGCTTCCTTTTTTCTTATTTATAAAGTATTTCCAGCAAGAGGAATGAGACAGACTAGTCCTGATGCTTTGAACAATTGGCAGGGATGAGGGAAAACCAGGTTCAGGTTTCTGCTCTGTGTCAGTCTTTTGATATCCATATGAATTTTGTCCAAAGGATCTACTTCATCCTTTAGTCCTGATAGCTGTCACATCAAATTGTGGGCAAGGACTACAGACCACTAATCTTTTATATAAATCTGTAATTCCCACTGCAGATCACACACTTTCATACGTAGTAGATATGAACTGTTTGTTCCCTTATGTAGTAAACGTTCAGGTTTGCTCTGCTCAGCATTTCATGGAGGATTTATTGACAGCACTGAAGCGTTTAAAATTGCTACTTCTACAGCAATGCTACCTTGCTTCTGGAGTTTTAAGTGTTTTGAAGTGATGTGGCAGCTCTGCCTTTGGCAGGGCTGTTAGGTGGGAGAGAATAGCTAGCACTTTGAAGTCATCACTGTTACCTTGCTTTTGCTGCATTTTTATGAGAGATTGCTTCAATCTAAGGCAACTAGAAAAAGGTGAATCTGCCTGAAAAATATCTGGAGAGCACATTGCTAAAGGGGTCTTAGGAATAGATAGTAGTTCTCACTGGTTTTTTGATTACTTTTTAGTGCTAGAAGCCCTCACTGCAATATCATGTTACCTTAGCTGAGCAAAGGCTAATATCTATCTTTGGCTCCTAGTATAACAATAACTGATGGAACAGTTGCTTGTTGTTTTAATTTCACTTCTGATCTCTTAGTGTTATGTATCACAGAATCACAGAACATTAGGAGTTGGAAGGGACCTCAAAAGATCATCTAGTCCAAGTCCACCACCACAGCAGGATCACCTAGACTAAATCACACAGGAACACATCCAGGAGGGTTTGAATGTCTCTCAAAAATGAGACTCCACAGCCTCTCTGGGCAGCCTGTCCCAGCCCTCACAGTGAAAAAGTTCCTCCTTATATCCACATGGAACTTCCTCTGCTCCAGCTTGCACCCACTGCCCCATGCCCTATCGCTGCCATCACTGAGCAGAGCCTGGCTCCATCCTCCTGACTATCATCCTTTACATATTTATAAACTTTAGTAAGGTCACCCCTCAGTCTCCTCCAGGCTAAAGAGACCCAGCTCCCTCAGCCTCTCCTCATAAGGAAGGTGTTCCACTTCACTGTCTATCCCTGACACAAGTCTTGATAAGTCAGATAAAAATACTGAGAATGTGCCAATGCTTTACGTTAGAAACCTGAGCTCATGCTTAAGCCACAAATAAAAGGATTTTATTATCTTTTACTATTTTTCATATGTATTATAGTTACACTTGGTATTCCTAACCTGAAGAAAAACATTGTTACACTAGATGCAGCACAGAGGTAGAATAAAAGATGAATGCTGCCTGGTGAGAATGCCAGACAAACACAGAGGGGAGCAGACAGCAAAGCAACAGCCTTTTAGGAGAACATGTCTGTCACACTGTGGTGCCATCCCTGTTGCCCCACTGTAGGCCAACTTGAGCCAGCATCCTTCACCAGTATCGTTCCCTTGGATCATCCTCCAGATTATTAGAGATGCTGAGTGTCATTGACTGCTAGGGCCTTAGGAGCTCTGAAGAAGGAAGGGTAAATGAAGGAGAGAGATCAGATGCAGTGAAAGCAAGGGGAGCAGGCTGAGGATTGGGGTCGTCTGATTCTTGGCGAGAACAATTCCACTAAATCAGTAACGCCTGATGCCTGAGATGAAGCTCTGGTGTCCACTGTGGCAAGCTTGTGCCACTGCCTTCGTCTCTCTATTTTAAGCTGTATGGCCTATCAGAGACTCATAGAATCACAGAATCGTAGGGGTTGGAAGGGACCTCGAGAGATCATCGGGTCCAACCACCCTGACAAAGCAGCTCCCCGGCTCATATTGCACAGGGAGGCGTCCAGACGGGTCTTGAATCTCTCCAGAGAAGGAGACTCCACACCCCCTGAGCAGCCTGTCCCAGGCTCTGTCACCCTCACTGTGTAAAAGTTCTTCCACATGTTGGTGCGGAACTTCCTGTGCTCCAACTTGCAGCCATTGCCCCTTGTCCTGTCTCCACAGACCACTGAAAAGGGGCTGGCCAATTCCCCCTGCATCCCCTGCTTAAGATATTTATAAACATTAATTGGGTCCCCCCTTAGTCTTCTCTTCTCAAGACTGAACAGTCCCATCTCACTCAGCCTTTCCTCACAGGGGAGATGCTCCAGGCCCTTAATCATCTTCATAGCACTTCTCTGGACTCTCTTCAGGAGATCCCTGTCCTTTTTATACCAGGGAGCCCAGCACTGGACACAAAGCCCAGAACTGGACACAATCACAGGGCTTTGATCTGTCTCGTGTCTCTTTGATGTGCCTTTGCATGTATAAATTCTAGACGCTCACTTCCTTAATGGTCTGTCTCTTGTGGCACATGTTTCTGAGTTCATTACTGTAATTGCTTCCTTGAAGAAATGGTTTGGCTTCCTGTTTTTCTGTGTCTTTTTTCTTTTATTATTATGCTGCAAGCATCATGACCCTATATCTTCTAAATTAAGGACTGTGCTCTTACATGCTAATAGCTGCCATGATTATTCAGATTTGACCTGTTACAGTATGAGCAGACATCCAAAGTGATTAATTTTTTTCCTTTAGTTTGGTGCCAAATTACTCAGGCTCTGATGCCATAAAACCCATGTCATACTGATTCGTCTCTATCTTTATGAATCATCTTAGGCATTGAGTTACAGTGATTTTATAGGGAGCTTTTGAAAGATAAGGAACTGAAAAGGAGCCAGGCTTTAAATAAGTGCAGGGTTTGTGTACTAGTGTGTACTGAATATGTGCATCAAACACTTGAGTGCCCGTTTCTGCTCTGTAAAATAGAAATCCTTCGTTTCGATCTAGCTGTCACATTGTTCGTAATTACTGCAGTGCCCTTTCTGGTCCTGTGACCTTATGTTAACACTGTGACTGGAAAGGCTGTTTTAAAGAACTGTGTGAAAGAGGTGAATAAATTAAATAAGCCAAGTCAAACAATGGTAATTATCCATGAACAAAACACTAATGAGACAATGTGGAATTTCTTTGTTTTGTTTTGTTTCCTTTTTATAACTGCAGAAGGATAGAAAGTTTTCTCTGTTTAAAGAGAGTGATGCCAAGAGAAATTCCAAGGGATTTGGACAATATGCAGTTCAAGGTGAAAGTCAGCAACTTGAATTTTGGCATTCCTATGAGGATTAAAAACCTCAAACCTCCCACTGTAGGAAAGTATTTTCCAACTTTACATGTGGCGATTATTCAGAGTAGCTTGCAGCATAGCTTAATTCAAAGGAAAGGACCTTTGTGAAAAGAAAGAAGAACGTTGAGGGAAGTAAGGAAGAAAAAAATGTCATTATCACAGGACAAATCGAAGACAGGGTTCAGCTCTCCAGTAATGAACCTAACTTTTACAGTTCTTCCACATTTCCTGACCATACGGATTGCCTTACTGTCTCTCCCAACACTGCTGCCTTCAAACATCAGTACAGAAACTTGCAAGTGATCCATCATACACAGATAAAACAGCACCTTTATTCTTTAGAAGCACAGAGCCATGCAGGAGCTTCAAAGCAGTAAGAGTTGTTTGTGGCAGATGCCTGACATCAAGCCCACCTATGGTAATGAAAAAAATACAAGTGAACTGATGAGGGTGACCGTGACAGAAACTGAGAGAGTTTTGGGGCACAAGACTCAGACAAGGACGGGAGATAAGGTGGGGCATGGAAGGTGCTGAGAGGTTTTGATTTTCCCTATCAGTAAGATTTGTTAACTGGCACCAAAAACACCTGGATTTTGAAATTAGTTATTTCTCCCGTGGGGTGAAGTGTTCAGGGGCTGGAGCTCACATACGTTCTCTGGGAGCTGTGACTTTGAGTGGTGCTGCATCTCCTGTGATGGTCACAGTCTTACCCCGCTTCATGGAGGGGGGAGGACAGTGCAGAGTGGAAATACCATGGTAATGATACACCAGAAGAGGTGAAATTTTCTAAGGAATTGAGCACATAGGAGGGAATGGGAATGCCATATTGCACAAATTATATATTTTAATTCTCAGAAAAGTATTTGGAATTTAGTAGCTTTAAATTTTCAGTGGAAAGCTGATTGTGTCCATAAGTAAATTGGGGGGAGGGTTGGTCTTTTGGGGTTTTTTTTGGTGTGTGGGTTTGTTTTGGGTTTGGTTTTTTTGATGGGGGGGTGGGAGGGTTGTAGTGTTTGTTTAGTTGTTTTGGCTTTTTGTGGTTTTTTTGGTTTTTTCCCCCAGAACTCTACTGAATCGGTTTTGGCAGGAAATTTTCACTTGGTTCTACAAGTAGATAATAATCTTACTGATCATAACAGCAAGAAACGTTACATCCTTGCTGATGTATTCCAACTCTCTCGGAGTGTCTGAATCTTTCAGATTACTTTATTAGGCAATGGCTCTACAAATTAAGTACATGGTGAAGGACCCTCAGTATCCAAGCAACCACTCCTAGCAAAAACAAGTTAAAAACTTTGGAAGTTTGTCAGTGAAAGATGTGGAGGCTTTCTTCATTTCCTGTCAGCTATTTTATTAGCCTTCAGGGCAGTAACACAGTGTTATTGTTAAAAACTTGCTTTTAGGATCAAAGGACGATGACCCTTAAATCACTCTTGAAGACACTCCTAAGCATGCCACCCCACTACCGCTATCTGTGTGTGAGCCACCTCTTTGGATGGATGGCTTTCCTGTCCAACATGCTCTTCTTCACGGATTTCATGGGACAGGTAAAATCCTCTTGCTTCTCCTTCCCCTTAGCATCTCCTCCTCCACCAAAAATAAATTATAGAGTGTTATAATCCTGAAGAAATTGCAGTGGTGGCAGAGCCAGTTGTATCTGGATGGCTGCACAAGAGTTTTGTAAAACAGCTAATTGATCTCAGGCCCTTGTTCCTTGCCAGCATCTGTTGGAAAACCTTTCAGTATTTGTAAGACTGTCTGTGCCTATTTAACTGCTGCAGATGAAGCTCTTGGAGTGGCTCCAAACACACCCCTTCTCTGCTTTGGCTTTGGAGCTGCTCCAAGATGGGCAGTTTTCCTAACCCAAGGAAGACTGATGTTGCTGGGAGGCAGCTGGCGTTACTGTGGCACATGGGCACTGACCATTCACCTGCTCTGCAGCTCTGTGCACGGTGAGATACTTGGCAGCTCAAGGCTCTTGTCTCCTTCAATTTGGCTGTCCCTGACGTACCTCTTTAAACTTTTCTCTCGGCCCTTCTGCCAGCAATTCTGTGCCTTCATGACAGCCAGTGCTCCCTTTTCCAGCCCATCCCTGGGCAGTGGGATGGTACATCCCTGCCTGTGATTCTTGCTTGTATGATCCTGGCCATCTCTTCCAGGGTACAAAGATGTGTTCCTGGCACAAATCCTCTCATTGCCACTTGTTTTTTCTCCATGGTTTCCACCCAGTATTCCCATTTCCTCACCATTTTTTGTCTCTGTAGGAGAGAGGGAAGGGAAGGATGGTTTGTTGGGTTTGTTGGGTTGTTGGGTTTGTTTTTCTTTCCCTGAAGTGTATATAAACAACTGAAAGAAAAGGTTTTGCTTGCCTACATAAGGAACTGAGTGAGATAATGACTAGATGAGAAAACAAGTGTGTTGGGGTGAGCCTGAAAAAGAAACAAACAAACAAAATTGCAGATAAATTAGGGAAAGAAAGGCTAAGGCAAGAAGGCAGAAGTGGAGAAAGGAGGAGAGTGGGACATAAGACACCCAAAGAAAAAAGAAGAAACGAGTCAGTGTAATGTGGACAGTTCAGGAAAATGCAGATGGTAGGAAAGGAGGAGGAGCCTGGGATGGGAGACAGGCCTGTGAAACCTGGAAAACTGTGAAGGACACTGCTTAAGGGACTTCTTGGGTGCTAACTATCTCCCCTATCAGGGGTGAGGCCCTGTGTTGGGTACCCTGTTGCCCTAAGAAGGAGGTGTTCTGCACATACAGCCCGTCCTTGCTTTCTGTGATCTTTGTGGTCTCTCTTTCAGGTTGTATACCAGGGTAATCCTTATGCACCTCACAACTCCACACTTTACCTGACCTACAAAGCAGGAGTAGAAATGGGATGCTGGGGGCTGTGTATCAATGCCATTTCTTCATCAGTCTATTCTTGTAAGTACTCAGGAACGTACTCAGCACTGTGCTTTGAAACAATGTCCAAACAGTTTGCTATCTGCCGTTAAAAAAAGTAAAGCAAAAACCTGTGGTTCTGGGGTTTTTTCCCCCATATGAAAACTTTAAGAAAAGGTACATTCTCAGCATTGTAAGAAACTGTTGTCTTAAAAGAAACAGTTGCTGATCACATGATGAGGGGTCACTTTGGCACTAAGGCATTGATCTGCATATGAACTGAGCCTGACCAATGAAAATCTTCCTGAAGTTAAATGCCAGGCTAAAATGGATGCTATGACCATCATTCTGAGATGCTGTTTCACCTAGCAGAGCTGTAGCTCTAGGTTCTCAAAGGTCCCTCTGATGGCCTCTCTTCATCTGCATTCCTCATAAAATAACTTCCTCACTGTGCAGTACAAGGTCTTCCTGGAAGCATCAACCTTGGTTTCCAAAATTGTATGTAAATGTGCTAGCACAGTTACCCAGACAGATTTTACCATGGCTCTTGCCAAGGCTTTAAAAAATTACTTGTGATCTGAAAACTCAAATGAGTAGCATTTGGGGGGCTGAATTGAGTCTCTAAAAGAGGCTTAATGGAGATCTTTTCCTTTTGGAGCTTAACTACAGGCATTTCTGCAGCACCTTTCTCAGCTCAGACAGAGGCTGATGCCAAATGTTTGTATTACAAAGTCTGAGGTTGTCAATGAGGGCAGTTCTTCCAGAAGGGTTGTTAAATATTTTGATGGAGTTGGCTAAGCCAGAATAAGACTATCCCCAGAGAGAGCAAGTATTTTTGGCAAATTTATACCTACAATAGTTTGAGGCAACTTCCAAAATCAGTTAAGATTATCTCCTCCATCACAAAATACAGCCCCTTAAGGGACCTTCCTGATGAAACGTGACATGTTTTGCTGTAGTCTTACCATCATTTTCACTTACTTTCCACAGACCTGCAGAAAATCCTCCTTCCATACATAGGGTTAAAGGGACTTTATTTCCTTGGATACCTACTCTTTGGATTGGGTACTGGATTAATTGGCTTGTTTCCAAATGTCTATTCCACTCTGGCTCTATGTTCCCTCTTTGGTGTCATGTCCAGCACGCTGTACACCGTGCCGTTCCACCTCATTGCAGAGTATCACCGGGAAGAAGAGGTGAGTCCCATGCTAAGAAAGGGTAAGTTTATATCTGTCTGGTCTGCTTGGGGAGGAAACTGGATAGAACCGGTTAGCAGCATTTCATTTTAACTTCCAACTATTTATGATGACGTGTTAAGAATGGGAAGTTTCTGACAGAGAGT
This sequence comes from Hypotaenidia okinawae, assembly GCA_027925045.1. Classification (NCBI taxonomy): domain Eukaryota; kingdom Metazoa; phylum Chordata; class Aves; order Gruiformes; family Rallidae; genus Hypotaenidia; species Hypotaenidia okinawae. The sequence goes on along the minus strand of BSDF01000005.1, from coordinate 15,968,102 downwards.
TAAGGTCCCAGCTCCAAACTCTCCAAACAGTCCTCCTGTGAGACAAATAATTATTTATAATCACAGCTAAACCCAAAGCCCATCTCAGTACATGTTTGGGTGGTGAGCAGATAACAGGGCTCCACTTGTCTTGCCATCTTCTTTATATCATTCCTTCCAGCTGTATGAGCGAGGACTTGACTTCAGAGTTCCTAAGGTTTAGTAACTACATTGTAAAGGCTAGTAGAATTTTTAGTTAACTGCAAAGTGTGACAAAAGCTGTTAGCTAATAAATGCATGAAATTTGAGTACAAACAGTTTTGTATAGTTCAGTATTAAACTGTATACCACGTTCTCATTATCCCTCTAAATGTCTGGGGTTGTTTTTTAGTCCTCCACAGCATGAAACCCTGTTTCCAAGGAAATTCTGGAAAAGCTTGCATTCCTTATATCATGTTACTCAGCACAGCAGGATCTTCATGTCTTGTAAAGTGTTAAGCTCTTTATTGTAAAAGTTCTCTGAAGTCAATCTTAAGTTAGTGAGACCTGAAAACAACAAGGATTAGGGAGAGTTGGGAGGACATAGGTAAAGTTCTCCTCAGGTCTGGGGAAGAAATTAATAAAGGAAATGTTTAACTGTTGAAAAACAACACAGAAACATAGTTGAGACCAGCACAGGGCTAGATCAAGTCTCGAGAACAAGTCCTAATATTCTGTATGATTTTAAAGCATTACTATACTCTCATTATATTGAATCCCAGGAGGTTGTCTGAATGTGGTTAAATATTTCATAGATCTGATTCCTGATTCTTCAGTTAATGTCTCTGTTCCTTCCAACAGTGAATGATTATGTTTTAGAAAGAACAGGGAATGAACCCAGCTTACGGTGAGATCACAATTCTAACCTTGGGCCAGCCAACTCCAGAGAGAGGGAGTAAAGGCACCATTGTCGCCTGGCTCTGATTCAGAGTTGTTCCAAGACAGGGGTGAAATAAAATAGGCTGAAGTGTGCATGGACTTTAATAGACTAATATATTCAAATGTCACTTGTAAGACAGCCAACTGTTTCTTGTTTGGTGCATGGTACTTGCTATGCCAGATGTTAAATGATATATAATTTTATGTTAGATCTGATATAGCAGAATTACGTTTAGCTCAAATCTTCTCTAATATACAAGATAGAAAAATTAAAGAGGAAATGTCAAGTGCATGGCTACATTCATTTACATATTTATATTTAAATTATTGTGGTCGGAACTACTGGCACGTAGGAACACTGGCCACAATCCAGCAAAATAAATACCATTAAAAAAAAAAAGTGTCTAAAATTGGAAATACTGCAGATGAAATCACTGTATCGTTCCAGAGCAAAGAGCAGACATTTCCCCTCTCTATCCGTTTTTCCAAAATCCTGTGCTGGGTTTTAAAATGCTCTTTTCAACTCATGTTCTGTGCTGCTGCTGCCTACGATCCAAATTCAATTTTCTCTACTGGATTAGGAAGAGACTGTTTGTCTCCGGTACTTTCGTGCTTCGTGTGCTAACAGCTCAAAGGCAACGTAATAGGTCTTGTGAAAAACAGGCATCTTAATGGCCAAGAGTGTTTGGATACCAAAAGACAGCAACACAGCCAGCTTACTGCATCGAAACCTCTTGGCTGCTACAATACAACCTTCCCATGCAACAGCCTATATGAGAAGTGCAATAAATATAATGTAATTTCCCAACACAACAGAATAGTTCCTTCCTGATGGGAGTCACAGAGCAGCTGAAGTCAGAAGAGACCTCCAGAGCACATGGAGTCCAACTGTCCTGCTCAAGCAAGGCCACCTAGTCCAGGTTACACAGAGTTATGTCCACTCTGGTTTGAATATTTCTGGGAATGGAGAATCCACAACACCTCTGGTCAACCTGTTCGAGTGATCAACCACGCTCACAGGGTGCTTTTATTTGAGATTCTTGTACATGATAAATGAAGCCTTTTTCTCTGGTATGTATATCACAGCAGATACACAGATAATGAGTGGTTAGTAATGTTCTCTGGTAGTGTAGAAGAATCCTGGTCTGGACATTTGTTTTCAGATTTTTTGTTTCTCCTGGCAATAAAAGCATTATTCTTAGATTTTAGTACTGAACTCCGCTGTGTGCTTTAAGACATAACTTCAGAGCACGGTGCTCCATATAATGAATTATGCTGTGTATGTGTGGGGGACATAGTATGACTTAACATCAATTTCAGGCTCTCCTTCAACCATGAGGGTTGGAAATAAATTATCCATGACAGGATGTCCCACACTGTGAAATGTCAGTTTGTCAGGGATCAGATAGACCTGAACTTGAGGGAAATGGCTAATCTTTCTGATTCTTTGCTTGAGAGAAAGGATAGAAGGAAAAGTTGCAGATGGGAGAAAGAGGGCAATTCTGAGGGAGCTTGGAAAACTCATTATCACTTGCAAAATCTCTGTTTGGGTTCTGTAACCTCTGTGGGATGAGCAGAATATACAGAAGGGAAGCAGAAAACTATTGTCCTGTCTTGCTGCACTTGGTGGTGCAACAGCACATTGGCCAAGAGCTGCAAATTTTCGTCAAGTATCTCTTTTCACTGTTTTGGGGTTTTTTTGTGTGCTTGTTTGCAGAGCCTGAAGCTGCAGGATGGAGAACAGCCTGGAGAGCACGAGCGAGGGAAGGGCATTGACTGTGCCGCTCTCACCTGCATGGTCCAGCTGGCCCAGATCATTCTCGGTGTGGGCCTGGGGCTGTTGGTTAGTGTTGCTGGCAGTGCAGTCACTGTGATTTCGGCATCTACGGTGTCACTGATTGGCTGCTGCTTTGTTGCTTTTTGTGTTCGATACGTGGAGTAGGACTGTGTGAAGTGACTGGAAGAAATCTGCCCTGGGGGGAGTGCTGTCTTTCTGGGTCGGTAGCACTGGTGCTGTTGCTGCGTTGATACTGCTGGCACGTCCTCCTCTCTTACCTCCTCAGAGCAGCTGCAATTCCAGAGCTTTACGAAATGGAGACTTGATAAAACTGGTTGCCTAATGCCTCCAATTGAAAACATCTGAATTTTGACTGCTTTGTTACTTCATTCCTGTTGACGTCAGTGTGTTGACACACTGTTACATGTGATGGGGTGTATGCCCCCGGTATCTCAATGCCCTACATGAGGAATCGTTACGAAACTTCTCCTTAGCAATGTGTGGAAGTTAATAGATGAAGTATGTGATGAGTTGAAGAAGTAATACAAGTGGACAGAGTTCGGAAGAAAGTTTTTATTTATCTTGCTTTTCAAGCATCTTAAATTTGGGGATATTCCTTCTAGTATTCAAAAGCTGCAGCAGGATCAAGCAGGTGCCAGAGGCCATGAGGGGTGCAACTGTATTGTGATTAGTAGTAATGTTAAATCGGATTGATTAATACCCAGCTACTGTCAAAAACATATTTGGGTATGAATGATGACTGGAATATAAATAAGATCGAAGTCTACTGTTTAAAAGCATAACTGTAAAGTGATTGTTTTATACTGGACCCTGCTGCTTCTGTATACTTGAAAGAACTGACTGAGCTTGTCGTGAAAGTCTGCCTAAGGCTGCTCTGCAAATCTGTGTGTAAGCACCTAAACCATCCATCTATGGTAAACAGCTGTCATTTCTGCCGCCTTAAAAAACTGGCCTGTTGAATTTGATACTGAAATTAAAAAAAAAAAAAAGAAAATCTTGGCCAAAACAAGAATTTTATGACTGGCTGTAAGCCATTTAAATCTTGACATTGGATATGACAGTGTTTACCTTATAGTAGCATCTCTCTTTTCTCTGTTTTCCTTCATGCATCTAGCTTTGAGTGAAATGGCATTTGCTCTTTACAAAATACTGTAAATAAATTCAGTTCTGCAAAGCACTATCGGGAATTACTGCACAGTAAATACTTAACTCCAGCTACCTGTATTTAATGGCATATGAAGCTTCATTCTTAATTTTAGAGTACTGCCAGTGTTGGGAAGTGGAACACTCTGTCTGTGCCATCCCTCCTCTGTCCTGAAAACTGCCGTACCCATTTGCTGTGTTAAATGCTCAGCCACATGAAGCCACCCGCTCATGCAGTATTGTTAACAAACAGAGAGACTGTTGCCAGGTGTAGTGTTTGTTTGTCTTCTTAAATGTTGCACATGTATAATAGGCGTTGTTCTGTCAGGTGCACTGTTGGGCTGATCACCTCCTACAAGCTCTGCCTGACACAAGCTGGCACCGCCACAAATAAATGGCTAGATTTGAGCATAAGGTGCCTCAGCAGAGATGCACAAATTTCATCCTTTTTGTATGTTTCCAAGAGTCAACTGAGTCATTTATTCTCAGGAAAAAAAATAAACTGTTTAGGCAATCTCTTATTATAACAAACCCATGCCAGCCTCAGCTACCTTTTTTGTTGATGCTTGTGCCTCCGCTGCAGGCCCAAACAAGCTCTCAGCGCATGGCAGACCTTACCTTCCTTCACAGCTCCTTCATCTGACCTTATGAAAAAACCACCTTTGATAGTTTCTTTCATTTTGTGGCTCTTCACAAATCCCCCTCATGTCACACCCATTCAAGAGAAAAGCTTGGAAGACTTTTCTCTTGAAAAGTCCCTGGACTTTGGCTGAAACACTTTGTAGGTGCTGAGATGGCTGGATCACAAGGGTTTCAAGAGGAGCAAAGAGTAGAAGGCCAAAAAATGAGGGATGTTTGCATTCTCAATACACTTCATGACATCTCACTTCTGTTAGCTCAGTATCTTCTGGGAGGAGGAATCTTTAAGGGAAGCGAGAAGCTTCTGTATGGAGCCATGCAAATAGAGAAAAAGAGGAGGTGACCTGGTTTTATAGGACTACAAGACTTGAAGCCCCATGTAAACCCATGCTCCAGGCTCTGAGGACATAAAGCTCCAACTCCAGTGTGAGGCTGGGAAAGGAACTCTGAAATGTTTACCTATCTTTTTGTCAATATTTTCTGTGAGGTTTAATGCTATCAGAACATTAAAATTTGAATGGTCAGTGCTATCTCTGCTCTGTTACACAAAGAGAGAGAGAGAGCTGGCATTGATTCAGGCCTGTGGAGTGACCATAGATCTGTAACAAGAACTGTAAACCTGCAGAGAGAAGAGAGATGGGATCATCATGTATATCAATGCTTATATTTACAAATTTATTCAGAGAAAACTGTTTCAGGAAATCTCATTACCATCTTTCTCATGATCTTTCCTTTTAAAATTCACTGCATGCTACAGAACAGTTGAGTCGGTGTTTCTTTGGCCATGTCTCCATAAAAACATCCTATACTTGTTTCTAAGACCTCAAAACAGTTTCTTTCTTAATGGGTCTTTGTCAAAAACAGCACGTAGACCAAAAAAATAAATCTATGTACAATATGAAAAACAGTGTTTAAAACAGAAAAATTACTGTGGTGCTCATTTGGAAGTCAAAAATGTATTTCAGGTCTCACTGCAAACAATCCAAAGTGTTACCAATTCATGAGAAAAGTATTTCTTTCAGGAATAAAAATGCTAAAATGGTAAAAACTTTAATGGCATTGAAGAACTGTATTGTGGTGCTACTAACTGAAGAAGTTCCAACTTTTCTGTCCTTTCACATTAGTTCATGACTTGAGTTACCAATATGGTCAGTCATTGTACTTAATATCATCTTTTATGGCAATTATGTGTTTCAGAGTTAGAAGTAGGGTGTGATCTTTCTTATCTGGTTTTATTTCCATACACATAAAAACAAATAAAGATCTTCTCTATATCGTGTTTACACAAATGATACGTTTAGATGAAGACAAGATGTCTTGACATAACCTTCCCCTCCTCCTTCCTACTGTAACAGAACTGGTTATGGCTGAATGAACTGAGGCTGGAAACAAGCCTGCCATCTTATCTTCATAACACCTTGCCCATTTTCTTTCAAACGCCTCCCACTAATTCCCATTTAGCAAGCAGGTATGGCATGCAAACAAACATCCAAGGAACTTTTGGTTCTTTTGCCTTGGCAGAACTTGCAGCTTTATAGAAACATAGAATGGTTAGGGCTGGAAGGGGCCTTAAAGATCATCAAGCTTCAATCCCCTTGTCATAGGCAGGGACACCTCTCACTAGACCAGGCTGCTCAAGGCCCCATCCAACCTTGTCCTGAACACTGACATGGTGGGGGCATCCACCACTTCTCGGGGCAGCCTATGTCAGTGTCTCACCACCCTCATAGTGATGAATTTCTTCCTAATACCCAATCTAAATCGTCCAATTTAAAATTATTCTGCCTTGTCCTATCACTCCATGTCCTTCTAAAAAGTCCCTTCCCAGCTTCCTTGAAGGCCCCCTTCCTTTACTGTAATGCTGCTATAAGGCCACCCCGAAGCCTCCTCTTCTCCTGGCTGAACAGCCCCAACTCTCTCAGCCTGTCTTCAGAGTTGAGGTGCTCCGGCCCACCAGTCACCTTCATGGCCTCCTCTGGACGTGTTCCAACAGTTCCATGTCCTTGCTTTAAGCATTGGTGTCCATGAGTTGGAATGAGTCCCTGCAGCATGTCAGAAGACAGGGAGAATGGTGAAAGTACGAGATGTGGCAATGATGATATCTGACAATTCCGAGCTGTAGAGGGATTGCTTCATGTAGGAAAAGGGTGGAAATATCTGCTGTAAAATGTCTTAAAATTATTTTTAGCAGGATGAAGCTATGACAATGATCCATAAACCAAAACTTTTCCCTCTAAGCTTCCAGCATTCATTTCTTATTCCCTAGCTTATCCTTCTTTGTATATTTAAGCAGCAAATGTTAGGAGCCATTTGTTTAAACTTTAAAGAGCCATTTGTAATTCTGTTGCTGTCTATGGTGTATTTAGTTTCATACATAGCTGCTTTATATAAGCAAGGTGTGTTAATCTGTTGTATTTTTTAAAATTTCTTCTGGGAAATTAACTTTTTACCCTCCTTGTATAGTAGCATTTTACCTGTGTGTCAAAGATAATGACATGCAAAGCCAAGAAACCAGAGAGCATTGGCCCTTGTCGCTCCAGTAAGTACTTGAAGTAGCTGGAAAACAAAATTCAGTGTTCTCCGCTTTGGATAGCAGAGCAGACCGAGACAAGCAGGTCCTGTATGTTATTTTCAAAGAGGGAGATCTGTGGCCTTTTCCAAAAACTCAGTGCTTTTTGAAAGACTAATTATCAAAGGCTGTGTCTGCCCCAGGGGAAAGAGGGAATGGGGCTGTCGTCTTGCCGGTTCAAGTACTCTCCTCCCCGAACACGGGGTGCTTCGTTGCCCCCCAGTGTTCAATGACATTATAACACTTCTGCAGGGCGCAGGCGCGGCCTTCTGTTGTATTGCTTCCTCACCTCAGACCGGGCCCTCTCTCTTTCATCTTACTCTGAAGTTTCCATATAGTGATGCGCTGCTGCACTTCAGTTTTTGGGGGTTGTTGGTCTGTTTTTTGTTTGGGGTTTTTTGGTTTGTTTTTTTTTTAGGGATGTATTTTGTGGGTTTTTTGTTGTTGCAGCTGTGGTGGTGTTTTTTCTTGGTTTTTGTGTGTGTGTGTGTGCAGACAACAAGGAAAAGTTGCTTGCTCCTAGCTGTAACCCAGCTGCATAATGACACTGGAGACACTGCCATATGGACACATGGTGGCAGGAGCCCACCAAGGGTATGTTTAGCATCAAACTCATGGCAGAGTCTGGTCTTCAAAGCTTTCAGCGCTACTGCCAAGAGTCAGTCCTGAAGCACAGCAGTCTCTGCACTGTGCTACTGTTTGGCAGGTGATTTTTTTGTTGGGTTGGTTCCCAAAAGGTGAGGTGTGTCAGGAGGCAGGGACAGGGGCCACAGCACAAGTAGAGGACAACAGGCAGCATCAGGTGTTTGTCACCGCTGATGTGAAGCCCTCCCTGCTCATTAGGTGCTGAGCAGGAGAAGGAAAAATACTGGAACTGGGGAGTTCAAGAGTGACATGGAGGAAAGGAAGAAGTTCTGGCATTGCAGTCCCTAGAGGTCTTCTGTTAAAGGCTGGGAGCTACACCCTGGAGTTGCATGGCTAGCAGATCACCATATAGGTGCAAATGTATCTCAGATTATTTGTTTTGCTTTTCAACATGCAGGTCTGGTTTGGTTTGGTTTTTTCCTTAAGCAAAGTCAACACCACCTTGCCACAAAATTTTCAAATAATCAGTTTCCAGGGATTTTGAGGACTGAAAAACTTGTGTCTTTAACAAGTTCTGAAATGCCAAGCTAACTTCCAGTCCCAAGAAATACACTTTTAAGAAATATATTCCAAGTATTGCTAGATTGCATTACATTGCAAAACAAGGCAGAAAAACAGCTGTTAGAACTATAGTTATCTCTGAGAGTGAGATGGCACATTATCAAAGGGTGTTCTCTTCTGAACAGGGATTTTGCTTTTTGGAATATTTTACTTGGAAAGACTTTATATCAAGTGTACTCAAAATTCAAGATTTCAGTTTATGTCTCTGAAAATGTAATCCCAAAGCTGAAATTCAGACTAGGTTCTTCTTTTCACTATTGATGATCAGCTGTACAGTTTGAGCAGGTACCTCCAGTTGAGAAGTTCATGGGTAGCTTTCTACTTCTATCTGCACGTCAAGGTTTTGCCCCAACAGAGAGTCAAGCACCACACAGCTGCTCTCTCTAAGAGGGAGTAGGGGGGAATTAGGGGAGGAGAAAGGGAGGGAAAGGGGAAAAAAACCCCAAACCCCATACCTTGTGGGTTGGGGTAAGGATAGTTCACTGCAATAGCAGAAAGATCAATACATTAATGACTTTATAGCAAAATATGCAACACGTGCTACTCAATGCAGTTTCTCACCAAACTGCACACCTCAGTCTATACAGCTCAGCGCTGTCCTGAAACTGGACTGTCCCCAAAACTCTGCAAAACTGGAGCTGCCTGCTCCTCCTCCCACCAGCGCCTCTTTATGCTCAGCATGATGTAATTGGCATGGAATACCCTCTTTGGCCAGTTCAGGTCACCTGTCCCAGCTGATTGGCAACAACTATACCATCAGTGTGTTATCAGCACTGCTCTCATCCTACCTCCCAAACACAGCACTGTACCAGCTACCTGAAAGAAAATTAACTCTATCCTAGCTTAAACCACGACACTGCATTACTGGATTTGCTCATGAATAAGGACCAGAGTTCAGCAGGAAAGGCCTTTTGATGAGCAAGAAGAAGCATATATTTCCTCTGAGCCCTTCTAGCAACTCCAGCAGAAATAAAAAGCAGTAAAAACACTTTTAATATCTGTTTATGATCATAAACATGTAATAGATGATTTGAAATACACACTAGGAGATGATTTGAGGGCATAACATTTTTAGAGGTTTTTCAGAATAGATGTCAAGCAAGACAGACGTGTTAATACTATTGTATTGGAACAAAGATGTATTCATAGCAATTTACAGTTATCACAAAGAATCACAAAATCACACAGAAGCACGGAATTGTTGGGGTTGCCTCTGGAGATGACCTAGTCATTTTCACTGCTGCACAGCATGGAGTTGCTAAAGCAGGCTCTCCAAGCTCTGTTGAGTCAGAATCTGTGCATCTCCAGAGATGGACACTCCATCCAGTCTGGGCAACTTGTTCCAGTGCTCAACCACACAGTCATTTTTTTCTTATGTTTAAATAAAATGTATTGAATTTCGGTTTTTGCCTACTGCTTCTTCTCCGTTCCCTGCACAACACTGAGAAGAGTCTGGTTCTATCTTCCTTAAAACCCACCCCCATCAACTATTTGCACATGTTGATAAGATCCGCCTGAGCCTTCCCAGTTCCAAGGCGAACAATCTCAGCTCTGTCAGCTTCTCCTTCCATGACAGATGCTCCAAGCCCTCCATCATACTGCAGCCTCTCCAGTTTATCTCTCTCCTCTCCCAGAACGGGATACAACACCCCAAATGTGGCTTCACCAGGATGAGCAGAGGGGAAGGACCACCTCTCTTGATTTCCTAACAGTGCTCTACCTAATGAGGCCTTTGCTGCAGGGGCACATTCTTAACTCATGTTCTCCTTGTCTGTTCACCAGGACCCCAGGTCCTTCTCTGCAAAGCCACTTTCCAGTTGATCGACCCCCAGCCTGTACTGGTGCTGTGGGTTATCTGTCCCCAGGTGCAGAACTTGGCATTTCCCTCTGTTGAACTGCCTGGGGTTCCTGTCAGCCCATTTCTCTAGCCCAGCACAGACCCTCTGGACGGTGGCATGACCCTCTGGTGTTTCATTCACTCCTCCTTTTAGTATCCTTTGCAGACATGCTGGGCTGGACCCTGTTCCATCACCCAGAATGAAGATGTTGAACAGGACTGGCCAGATGATCAACCTCTGGCTGGATGTTGTGCTGCTGATCACAGCACTTTTAGCCTGACAGTTCAGCCAGTTTCAATCCAGCTCACTTTCCATATTCCTAGCTTTTCTTTCTTGGTTTTTCTGTGGGGATGTAATTTAAGGGAACATCAAAACCTTATTTAAGTCAAGATAAACATCATCCACTTCACCTCCCTGCCCACCAAGCCAGTTGTCTCATCACAGAAGCTTACTAGCTTGGTCAAATGTGATTTTCCCATCACTGTAACTCTGGGATAATTGTTGGTAGCTATGAATTGATAGCATTTTTATTACCAGTTTTAAGACTTAGCCTGAAAAGAAAATTGAAGATACTTGACTTTGAGACTTCTTGTGCAAACTGATTGGAGGCTTTTTCACAAACTACAGTAATAGAGAAGTAATTTTCCCTCAAGATTCCAGTTTTATCCAGCATTAAGTTAGATGTGACTTCTGAATGAAAAGTGGAAAGGTTCATTGAAGAATGATGCTAGAAGTTACTCACTGATGAATAGTTAATTTGATCATTGTGCAGTAAGTGTGTGTGCGAGGAACAACACAAGTCCTCAGAGAAATAATATGTCATTTTACCAAGTGCTTTCTGTTAGCACTCCTCAAGCAGGTAGGCCAAGGTTTCAAAAAGCTTGCACAAATAAGTAAGTTGTTTCTGTCTCCAGGTGTTGGGTATTTTTGCCGTATTTGCTCAGGCGCCCTGTGAGTCTGTATTGTACAGTTAAGATTCTGGAAAGGACTCTGGGGCTATACACTAGGATAGTATTTTGGGTTTGTGTGGTGAGGGGTGGGGGAGAGATGGGCTGCAGGGCAGCTTCTGCAAGAAGCAGCCAGAAGCTCTCTGCAGGCCCCACAGAGCAAACACCAGCCGGCTCAAGGCTGGACCTGCCACTGACCAAGGCCGAGCCCATCAGTGACGGTCACAGCGCCTCTGGGAGCCACATTTAGGAGGAAAAAAATGAGGCAGACACTTTTTGCCACCAGAGAAAGGAGTGAGAAGATGTAAGGAACTGTGCAGACACCAAGGCCAGTGAAGAAGAGGGGGAGGAGGTCCTCCAGGCACCGGAGAGACAGATTTCCCTGCAGACTGTGGAGAAGGCCATGGTGGAGCGGGTTGTCCCCCTGCAGCCCATTGAAGATGATGGGGAGCAGAGATCCCATCTGCACCCCATGGAACAGTCCACAGTGGAGACACAAGTGAAGACACAAGTGAAGACACATGAAGGATGCTGTGACCCAGTGAGAAGCCCATGCTGGAGTAAGCTCCTGGCAGGAGTTGCAGCCTATGGAGAGAGGAGCTCATGCTGGAGCATGCTTGCAGGTGGGACTTGTGATCCTGTGCAAGACCGTGCTGGAGCAGCCCTCCTGAAGGACTGCACTTTGTGGAAGTGCTGGGGCAGTTCATGAAGAGCTGAAGCCTTCATGGGAAAGGACTCACATTTGAGAAGTTAATGGAGGACTGTCTCCTGTGGGTGGGATCCCACGCTGGAGAAGGGAAAGAGTGTGAGGAGTCATATGTCCTGTTGTCTCATGCCCGGTCCCCTCCCCCCACCCCACCCTCCCCGGCCCCCAGAAGGAAGGAGTGGCAGAGACAATTTGGGATCAACTGACCACCAAAGCCCACATTCCCCATCTCCATCTGTGCTGCTCAGGGGGAGGAGAGAGATAAAACATGAATAAACTTAAGCCTGGGAAGAAGGGAGGGGTGGAGGAAGGTGGTTTAGGATTTTATTTTATTTTTCATTATCCTACTCTGTTTTGATTGGATAATAAAATAGATGTATTTTATTCCGTGTTGAGTCTGTTCTGCCTGTGATGCTGATTGCAGAATGATCTCTCCCTGTCCTTATCTCCACTCCTAGGCATCTCAATAGATATTTTCTCTCCTGTCCAGCTGAAAAGGGGAATGATAGGGCAACTTTGATGGTCATTTGGCCCCCAGCCAGGGTCAAACCACCACGCATTGGCTGAGAAACCTGCACATATGTGTAGGATTTGAAAGAGACAGTTTGAAACACAACAACTCTCTGCAACTAGGCATGTTACCAGCTGCACTTAAGCAAAGGAATGAGTTAACTGGCTGCCCAGCGTTTTCTCGCAGACTTTGTCTCAGATGATGATGCATTGACTGATGCTGAGAATGTATCTGAAGGAGATTCTTGTAACTGCTTAATCATGATAAAAAGATATTTTCCATAACCTCTTTCTGAATGGATTTATCAGAACTATTTTTTGAAGCAGAAAGATAATTCTCAGTAAAAATTGGAGATTCAGGCTCCCAGTCTAATGTTCTTGAGCTGCACTGCACCCATACCTATACCTGCACAAGCTCAGGGATACCGATTAGATCAGAGCTTCTGTGCAGGCACTCAATTGAATAATCAAATTTTAAAGCAGACAGTCATGAATGGGAATGAAGGGAACTGGATTTTTTTTTTTTACTGCTGAAGTGAGTGCCAAAATAATTCAAAGAGTAAGTGAAGCAGTATTTCTACTGATGAAACATTTAAAAGGGAAACCTGGAAATTCAATTGGGGGTTATTAGTACATTATGAACTCGGTTAGTTATTTGAGGGGAAAAGATATTTGAAAGTCCTTAGGCAAAGTCAGTGTCCAGTGAGAGTATCCGGGCTTTAAAGTTTCTTTCAGTTGTCACTAGATGTCAGCCTGCACCTTCGGGTCCCTGTCATTCTGCGGCCATGTGCACCTTTCTTCCAGCACCCCACCGGGACAGGAGGAGACCCGTCGCAAAAATCTCTCAAAGAACTCTGTGACCACTGTTTTGTATCCTCCAGCTGTGTTTATTTTAGTCCTTGAAAAGGCGATTGTTACAAATGGAGACATGAACATTCTGAGGAAACAGGAGTGTTTTTGAAGAGTGTGGTACTGATTACTTAGGGAAGCCCCAGATACCATGTAGGATTTGTTGTTAGCATGTAGTGGACAGAGTCTCTGCTTGGGCCAGGGGCCTGATGCTGTGTGCACACTCAGCCCAACTACCCCCTCCTTGCAATGCCCAGGCCAATGTTCTTGCCATGCAACACAGAGCCCAGGGCCCAGATTTCATGCACTGATTGTTGGGACTCAGAGCACACATGAAGCAAAACTTCTCCGTGCTCATACACAGCGAGGTCAGTGCTCTTTGCCCACGCTGGGCACACGCTGACCTGCACAGTCTGAACTGCCCTTCAGGCCTAAACCAGCACTTGGCCAACTGTGGGTGGGCTGTGCTGCTTTTTAAAGGCAGTCACGACCTGCGCCTGGGATCAGTGGCTTAAGAAGAGCTGCCCTCCAAGCCCATAGTCTAGTCCCTACACACCCAAGGTATTTTCCTATCTGGGTGATGTCTTTATGTCTTTAGTGATCCAATACCTGGGGCTTCCTCTGAGCATGGTATCTTGCTAATGTTCTGGATTGTTCTGAACATCATCTATTTTACTGTGTTGTTTTGGTGGCATAAAATTATGTCTACACTGACATCCACAAAAGCACATGGGTTTTGTCATGCTGAGCACCACAGAGGATGTCTTTTAGGCAATTTGCTATCTACTGAAATTCACAGTTATGCTTTAGGCATCTGGATAGCTTGTTATGTGATGCACAAGAACATTTAAGCATCAGGATAGGGATTAAAATTCCATCAAGCCAAGCAAAAAATCATGTTGTTCAAAAGCAAATAGTAAGAAGAGAGTCTGGCTTGGAGATTCATCCCCTGCTTTTAATGTAGGTGCTTTCCCTAGGTCTACAGGGACAAATTTAGATCTCTGAACTCTGGAGTTAAGTGTTCATGGCATCATTTTCTCACACAACAGTGTAGCATTCTTCATCTGCTAGCACAAATAGTAGGGCTTTCTCCCCAAACTCCCAAACTAATTTTGCGCAAATCGTTTGACACATCAGGCTTCTAGCTCTAAAGGTCTAGAAAGCTCTCAGGCTCTTGCATGGCATACTGAAACTTTAATTGAACCAGGACTTGCAAGCAAGTATATCATTGTTCTTCCTGGGGAAGGGAGACCTAAAATGCAAACCTGCATTCAAATTCTCTTCCATATTTGCAAGGAAAGAAATCCTGGTACTGCCTCTTGGGTGCTCAAGCCCTAACCACTATGCTGCAACGCAGTGTTCAAGGGATTGCTTCTTCCTTATGATCCAGCATGCAACATGAGAAACTCATGCAACTGGTTGAAGCCAGAGAATTCGAGCACATTCACAGAGTACCCCAGAGATGCAGTTATTCCCTAGGGATGTGGAAGGGGGAAGCTGGGTTTCCTAGGCCACGGGCCAAAGCTCTGCCCACTTACTGTTTCAAAAGGGAAGCAGAAGAAGCATAATCTCCACATGCATTGAAGGTGGGACAGAAGAAACATATCCAGACACAGATGCAAATGGATGGGGGGAATGAGAAAAGTTTACAGCCCCTCATAACTTCGTGTGGCCTGGCACAGGGTGTCCTGTGTTGGGATGCAGAGCTGCCTCCCTCACTCAGGATACATGCTGTGGCCAGTCCTGACTAAGAGATCCCCAAGAAGCACAGCAAGAAATGCTACAGACTTAAGCAGATTTAGGCATGCTCAGGAGCAGACTTACAGGCACAGAAAATTTTACTGGAAAAAACTTTAAGTACCTACAGACTTCAACTGGCAGCCAAGTCAGGATTCAGGAACTTAGAGGGGCAGTTGTACAGTACTTAGATGCTCAAGTTCTTCTGTGGATATATCTGATTTCTTCAGAGTCTTTGCATCTATATACACATGTCCATCAGCTGACAGATCACTTTTGCCGTTCTTCTCCAGGCACCTGTATCTTCCAAGCTAGCAAACACCCAAGGCTGTATAAGTCTCTTCTGCCTTGAAAAAATGGAACAGCTTCTCCTTGCTAATCGCAGAACCAGCTGCTTCCAGACCAAACCTGAATTTTGTAACAGGAGTTACAGGCATATACAGTAAACAGAGTCTGCAAAGCATAATTGCCACTAACAGTATCACAATTTGCTCAGGACAGAAATCACAAGTTTCATCCACATCAGTATTTAGAAGTGACAAACAAACCTCTGCATGAATGGGCTTTTTTTTAGCGGAATCAGGCTACATGTTGGAATTAGCCTGCAGGGAACAGAGCTGGAAATAGAGGGGGAGTTAGTATTACATTTATGTATTCATCCCATATGTGGTATTGGGGATTAACAAACTTGTGTGTTTTGACAGCAAAACCAGAACTGTTGCATTTTTCAAAGGAAGTATTTTGACCTTTCCATTTTAATTGTTTCTTCTTGATTTAAAAATATTTTTAAAAGGGAATATATAAGCTTACTGTAAAAAGTTTCACAGTTTAAAATGACAATTTATTTTCATACCCTTAAAAGTTCATCTCAGATCAACATCAAATTTTTTCCCAGATATTTCTCTGGAACACAGTCTGGGGCAGGCATTGTCCCTGCCCTTCTCCAGGGTGTGAGAACACTGAAGTGCTGAACTGCAAGCTGCAGGGCTACTCACACCAGAGGAGTCGAACTGCAGTTAACTGAAACACTGGCAAGTATCAATGCAGACCCTTAAAGCCTTTAGCAGAACAAAAGCCTTTGTGCTTGATTTTAGCTGAACCCAGAAGTATCCCAGAGCAAGCAACTTTAAGTAGTTATGATTTGTTTATTTTTCCTTTTTTTTTTTTTAATTTTATTTACAATTGTGCTGATTTCCTGGTGTGAAATACAAACAGTCTGAAGCTCAGCAAGAACAAACCCTGCAGCCTCAGTGACCTGGCAGAGATGCCTGCCTTGCTGCTCATGGCTTGGGGCTGTGAGGTTGCCCCCCAGTAGCCTGGAGGCAGGCTGGGGAACACGGTTTCAGGAGGCTCATGCTCTCCCCTCCAAACCCAAGCAAAACAACACCTCTCCATGAAGCTGCAGGTCCTGTTCTTGGGTTTCTCCTTGGCTGTCAGGCTTGCTCTGTATCCTGGTAGCAGCAGAGGGGATGAGGAAGCTGAAAAAGTAGATCCTGCACAGATCCAGAGTGGAGCACAGTGCTCCTATCCCCGCTTTCCTGGATCCCCAAGAGAAGGGAAGGGAGCCAAGCCTGAACAAGCAGGAGCCTTGTACCCCCTTGTCCTGGCTGTTCCCATCAGGGCAGGTGTGAAAGAGGACATAGACTGCTTGATCCCCATGCCCTCCTTGAAGCCTGGAGAGCAGTGACCACAGATAGGCTGGCATAGTTTACAATAGCACACAGCAGTGAGAGAGCAGCCCAGCTCCCTCCCCCTGCCATAAACACATGTACAGAGGTGGGAGAGCTGCTGGAGCCCTGCTGCTTGTACTTCTAGGTTGGGGTAGGACATAGCTGAGGCATCCCAGCCTTACTCCCACCCCATCCAGTCCCTCTCCTCCCTATGGTGCCCCCAACATCCTGCATCCTCCCTGGATAGAGTCCCACCACCTGCTCCAGTTTCTCTTCTCCAGAAGAGGTACAAGTACTAAAAAAGCATCTCCTAGAGACACCACAATCCCCAGTGCAGCACCAGTGCTTCCTCCTACTCCTGCTCTCCAGTGTGGGGGACATTTTCAAGACATCAACAAGCATCTTAGATGAGGCAACTTCAAAAAGCATCTCTCACATATAAGTCCTCCTCTACCCATCTCCCCTCCCCATGTCCCTATCAGGTATTCATTGTCCCAGGGCCACATCTTGCACAGACTCCCACAGTCATAGTCCATCCCCCTCCCGTCTCCCCCCTGCCAAGAGACCCCTGCCCATTTCAGCAGTGCTGCTCCGTGGAGCTAGCAGGCAGCAGGTCGTAGCGGCTGCTGTACATCACTACCCCAGGGGGTAGTAGGCCACCTCTGGCTGGATGTTTGCAGGAGGAGAAGAAGCAGTGACAGGGTGGACCGGCACCAAGGCATGCAGAGCCTGCTCCTCCTGCTCAGGCTTGGTGGTGTCAGTGAAAGGGCGCATGGTGGTGAGCGAAGGTGAGGTGATCCTCCAGAGGAGGTTCTTCAGTGCCTTGCGGAACTCCCTGCGCATGAGGCAGTAGAAGACGGGATTGAGGCAGCTGTTGGAGTGTGCCAGGCACACGCTGATGGGGAAGAGGTACACTTGGGAGAGGAAGTACTCCGTACTGAAGTGCACCACGTTGAGTTTAATGAGGATGCCCCACGTTGTGAGTGCTTGGTTAGGCAGCCAGCACAAGAAGAAAGACAGCACCACTATAGACACTGACTTAGTCACTTTGGAGCGGCGCTTGATGCTGGTGCCACTGCAAGTGCTGCCAACATGCTTGTCACTGATGAAGCGTACCAGGAGCAAGTAACAGAGGCTGATGATGGCCAGTGGCACCACAAAGCCCAGCAGAACCTTCTGGATGTGGTACAGACCCAGCCAGAACTGGGCATTGCTGCCTCGGCCCTCTGGGAACTTGACTAGGCAGAGCACATCATCAAAGACGGTGGCAGTGGTGGAAAAAATGGCATGAGGCAGGGAAGCCAGGATAGCTGACAGCCAGATGAGTGCACAAAGCCACTTGGCAGAGCAGCAGCCACTCAGTGGGTCACCTCGCCGCTGATTCTTCAAGGCTGAAGCCACAGAGCGGTATCGAGCCACGCTCATGGCAGTGAGAAAGAAGACACTGGCATACATATTCATGGCTGTCACATAGGAGACAATCTTACACATTGCCTTGCCAAAGAGCCAGTTGAAGTCCAGCGCGTTCTCCACTGCCCAGAATGGCAAAGTCAGCACAAACTGGAAGTCAGTCACTGCCAGGCTGGTCACAAAGAGATTGATCGAGGACTTTCTCCACCCTTGTTTGCTTTTCATTAGGTAGAGGACCAGCAGGTTGCCCACCAGCCCCATGGCACACACAACAGAGTACACCAAGGAGATGACAATCCGCACCACATCGGAGCTGTCCCCCTGCATCCCATCAGCTCGCTCGAGGTTGATGTTCTTGAAGAGCTGCAAGAAGGACACGTTGCTCCTGTTCCCCATCTGGGCACCCTCCAGGAAAGCCAGCGGCGCGTCCCAGGACTCCCAGTCCGCTCCCTCCTTCATGCCGGCGGCTGGCGAGCAGGCATCGCGCTCGCAGGGCTCGCCCATCCCATGCTACGGGCGACGGGTCCGCGGGAGCTCTCCCCAGACCCCCGAGCCAGCAGCGGCGGTCAGACTCTCGGGCGGGAGAGCTACCGGAGCGGCCGCGGCGTCTCCTCTGCTCGACAGCTCCGCACAGCTGGCGCCGACCCTGCGTCGCGCCGCGGTTATATCCGCGCCGGCGGAGCCGGGGCATGCGCGGCGCGGCGCCGGAGCTCTCCCGGGTGCTGAGCGCGGGCGGCCGCGCCCCCCAGCCCCCCGACGGTTCTCCCCGCCCTGCAGTACTCACTCTCGCCGGGTTCCTCCCTGGCCCGCACGGCGGGGAGCGGTGCGTGTGACACAGCCGTGCGGCGGGTCTCTGCGGGCCGCGCTTGGCGAAAGCCCGACCCCAGGCTATGCCCTCTCACAAAAAGTCGGCCCAGAGGGTCGGCTCCAGATAAAACCCCCCTGCCTTCCCTCCGACGCTTCGGAAGTGCTGAGGGCGAGCCCGAAACAACCCGCGCTTTCCAGGCCGGGAAACCCCGGCACCAAGCCCGGACGTGCTGTGCTTCTCCGTCCCCAAAGCGATCACATTCAGGACAGGCACGGACAAGCCCCTTCTCTGCTTCCGGGGAATCGGAAGGCGGTGTCTGTCCCTAATTTTAGGACGACGAAGCTGTAAAGTCCGGCTGCAGGTAGCACGCAAAACGCAAAAGCCGGCAAGACCCACAGCGGGCAGAAGTCGCTTCCCCGGCAGGCGGAGTGGCGGCCGCGGGCTCCCGGCAGCCGCCCGCCCGCAGGGGGCCTCGGCGCGCCGGGAAGCGGCGGCGGCCGGCACCGGCACGCGTAGCTCGGCAGCCGCGACCGGCCCCGTCCCAGCCTTGTGCCCTGCCTGAAACTCGCTTTGCCACCACACAGTCCGCAGCAGAAACAGAAACCAACCGGTGGCAATGTCAGCCTGTTCTATTCTCCTTCTCCCGTGCTGCTTTTAAGTAAACCAAAGTGCGTGCACATTCTGAACGCGAAAGGGATCCTAAATATAGCTAAATAAAGCTCTGTAAATCACCCATCCGCGGGAGATTAAGGAAAGAATGAACTGGTAACTTACCCCCTCATAGCCTTTAAACTGATTTATCTCATTGAAATTCCCGCAAAGAGATTGCCGTGTTTGCCATGTTCTGCCACTAGTCCAGTCTGGTCTGTACCTACAGTGACCCTGTGAAAGTGTCAGCCAGATCATGGGGGTGCTAAAGGGGAACAACAGTAATTAGGAAGTTTTATATATCATTTGTATTACATATAACGAGGGCGCAGCTTACTGGCAGTAATAACACAATGCTCTGCGAAAGCTTAGCCTCCAGATCACTTGCTATACTAAATACATTAGTACCAGAATGAAACAAACATCAAAAATAATAAACAGTGGGCCTTCAAAAGGCAGGCTGCAGAAGGCCTGGAAAAAATAAAGTTCTGACATTTCTTCCCCATTTTCTCCAAATCCTGGATTTATTTTCTTTAGGCCTCCACACCTCTTAATCACTGACTGTCGTGGCATTCAGGCAGCATGTTCAGTATTAGGGCATTATGCTGCATCCTTAGCCTGATGAATGGTTACAGGGTCTCACGTTCTCACACCCAAATGAATCCATTCTTCCCATGAAACCTAACAACTACATCAGTGTTGCACAATCTAGTGTAAAACATTATAGGCAGGAGAAAAAGCTAAGGATACTCTAACAACAGCACTGCAATAACTGTATAAACAAGCAAAGTGAAAATGCTGAAATTTAATCAGAACCACAGCGCTGCACAAGTTCTGCAAACAGTACATGGAGTGTTTCTGAGCCCTCAGCAGCACTAGCTGCTTTAGCATGAGCGTCAGCACTTATCCATAATGAAGTTTAGTAAAATACTTGAAATAAGCAAGTTCTTGTTCAATTTTTGATCTTTATTTGGTTCTTCCAGTATTAGCTCACAGGAAAAAAACCCATCTTGAATTGAGCCAGGCACAGACCGTGACACATTCTCTTGGTAAATCATTAGCAGGATGGACAGTGCAGAAGTGGATTTTTTTCCAGACTGAATTTTGCCCCATTCTGATCACACTGGTACATTCTGTGAAATATTTCACTGGAAAGATTGCAGAGACTGTCTCTTGCATGAAATAATTTCTTCTATTTATTTCCTTGCTTGGCACATCTTGCTGATATACTGCGGAAGATGAACAGTAATAACGATTCAGAAGGGAGAGAGGGAGGGGAATCACATCTGAAGATATAAACCTTTTTTTTTTTGTTAGCCACGCAGAGAAAGCAACAGAGTGTGAACAGTGGTACCTCATGGGAACACTGGTAGTGGGTTTTCAACTCAGGGCTGCAAATGTGAGACACGCTTCCATGGTTTTTTGCTCATACTCTGACCACCAGACAAAATTCTTCAGTCTTGAGTAGTTCGTCTTTTTCTTTCTCCATTCTTCATCTCTGGGAAGTTTTGAAGGCAGGCAAGGGAACTTTCTACACCTAGATGAATAATAAAAGAAATATTCACTGAATAATTTATTCATCACACCATCAGAATTTTTCCATAGCTGGAAAAATGTTAAACAAGTGATCAGCTATTTTGAAAAATGTTGCAAAATTAATAAAATACATTACCTAAGGATTAGTACTTAGGAAAATATTATCTTCCATTTGTTCCTTATTAATCCCACCAAATGCTGCTAAAGGTTTGTTGATAGTATGTGACTTTCCAGAGTCTTCTCTTAATCAAAATACCAGTGTAATTGGTGTTACTGACTCAAATATTTTTGGAAACTGTAATAAACTTGATGAGTGTAGGTTTTTGGGAAGTATTCTGGTGATAATGGGAAAATAATGGCTGATTTGTTTACTTTGGAAATCTGAAACAGATTCTGTAGAGTTTTGGCTTTCTCAGGTTTATATAGAGCTACGCTAAAATAACCCACGGACTAAGGTTGCTATCCTGCTTTCAGGTAGCATCAATCCATACAGTAAACATAGAAAGCTTGTACCAATTCAGACCACCAACAGAAACTGCCCATTGATTTTAACTATATTGTCTCAGAGACAATGGTGTCCCTGCAAGCACTTCTCAGATAGCCTTTAAAAATGTGTCAGGTAAACACGCCAGATAAACATTTGCTGAAAATTAAAATTTTCCTACACTTTAACCAGAAGGATCCCTATCATTTTTTTACTTTCTTTACTGAACTCGTACACAAATGAAGGATGGATTGTGATTAAAATAGCAACTGAAACAGCTGTACACTGCTCTGAAATGTTTTGGCAAAGGAAATTGGATTCTCTTTTCAACAGGAAAGTAATTTTCGTAGCTTAAAATGATGTTTGAGATATTGTATCATTATTTTAATGTTACTTAAATGGGCTTTAGTTTATTCTTAAACATTGCATTCTTGCCATAGAATCCTGTTTGATGAATAATTATTTTTATGGCCTTTTCTTCTCGTTAAAAAAAAAAAAAAGGAGAACAAAAGGTAAATTGGAGAAAAGGGCCATTTCATGTATTTTAATTTTCTTTGTTGTAATTTCTGGGCCCATATGATATCCCCATGACTTTTTATCAGCTCAGGGCCACAATCTCATGATTCTGACTGAACTCAGACAGTAACTGTTTAGAGTTACATTTTGAATTGGATTTTACAACTCTACCTTCTCCATCCTGAGAGTGAACATTTGGTGTCACTTCATGCGTATCCACCATGGGAAGATTTTCATGGCAATTCTTCTCTTAAAAGCATAGAAGGAAATGTATACAAGTTGTTTTCATTACAAAATCTCAGTTAGATAACATAGTCATCATACCCAGAAGAAAATATCATTGATACACTTAA
Organism: Hypotaenidia okinawae; assembly: GCA_027925045.1. Classification (NCBI taxonomy): domain Eukaryota; kingdom Metazoa; phylum Chordata; class Aves; order Gruiformes; family Rallidae; genus Hypotaenidia; species Hypotaenidia okinawae. Next base: position 15,945,838 of record BSDF01000005.1, on the reverse strand, counting down.
TGGAGCCCAGACATATTCTCCAGAAAGTATTATTTGAATACAGACATAAATTTTCATTAAAAAAAATTACTTTATGTCCTCTTCTCATTTGCTTTCTACGTACATCAGTGAGAACATGTTTTCCTGGCACTAATTTTCATTAAAAGTTAATTTCAAAGTGACCTTTTGCTCCAGAAACACGCTTTAAAACTGATTACTAGTAAGACCAAATGATCTTCTAAATTCATGTAAGCCAGGCACAAAATTTTGTGAATTACCTCACCAATTAAAAATAGCTGTGCAAGTCAGGAATCTAATGTGACCATTTCAAAAAACTTAATGTAGTAGAATCACCAACCTCTTTAGAGTTTGCTTTGCTCTGTTATTTGAATCTGCTTATAGAAATACCGTAAGTGGCATGTCAGCAAATATTTATTTGCAGAAGTAGACTTATGAAATGCCAAAAGTCTTTAAAGACTATAATTGAAATGGAAATTGAGACACCCAACAGTCTCTCTGATTCAATTACCAGTAGTGAGCTATGTTAAGAGACTGCATCTGTAAATGAGAAAGAGGGAATAAAACTTCTTAAAAAGTACTCACAAGCTTCCTTCTGATTCTGTCTCAGAAAGAAAACCACAGTGGATGCACAACAGTTACCCAGCAAACTCCACAGTCTTTGAGATTCATAGGCCCTTTCAGTTAGTGTCTCTGCTAATACTCAGTACCATTAACACAGCCCACCATATCACATGTGATTCATCTTGACACTTCTAGTCTAAGACAATTGTTATGCTGCCTGTATAGTTAATAGATAGTCAGGTCCAGACAGTGTTTCACCTTGTACATGATAGAAAGAGATATGTTATCCTCCAGAGGTAGCTTCTCTCTTTACTGACTGGAGGAGCAGACAGGCAAACACGCATTGGATGCCTTTTAGATCTTTAAACTTTGGGCAGGAGAATCTCATTTACTGTGAAGCAAAATTTCCTGACTGTCTTCAGCTGGGCTTCACTTTACAGCAACTCCTCTATGTAAAATCATACAGTTGCAGTTCCTCACTAAAACTTCTGCTTTTCTGCCTCTCTGTATGCATTTATACCTGCATAAAAATTCTTACAGACACATTTAATTTACTTTTGGCCTGGAGGTCCACTTAAATTTAGAAGAACTGTGGTGGTTGAGCCCTGGCCAAAGGCCAGACACCCACCAAAATCAGTCCCCAAATTACTCCCCTTCTTAGTTGGACAGGGGAGAAGTAATATAATTGGGCAGCTCAAGAAACAAACTTGTTAATGACGCGGGCAAAACAGACTCAACACAGAGTGCAGAAGGGAAAGTTATCTACTTTATTACACTACGCTAAAGAGAAAACAGTGAAAAACCAGAGTCAGGAGTGCAACCAACAATCTTGAAACAAATGCAAACCAGGCAAACACTTTCCCCCCGCCCCCCACCTCCCTCCTCAGCAGGCTTTAGTTAGAAGTTTGCTCCCTTCTTCCCTTCCGGTTGCAGCCCAGGAGGGGCAGGGACTGAGGAAAATGGGGGTCTCGGTAACACCTTCCCCCCACCCCTCCATTCTAAAGCAGACTTCCCTTTAGCCATGATTTTGCTCCCTTCTTCCCCTCTCCTGCTCACAGCACAGGACGGGGTGGCAGGGACTAGGAGATGGGGGCTTTGGTCAGTCCGTTGCAAGATGGTTTCCTTCTCGGCCAGGATGGGGGCATCCATTCCACACAGCCTCCCCCTGCTGCACCGTAGGATCTCACCCACGAGAGACAGTCCTGCACCAACTTTCTCCAAGGCAAATCTCTTCCCACCAGGCTTCATCTCTGCTCTGGCAGGCAGCAACAAATCACAGTGTCTCTCAGTCCCAGTCCTCCATGGGGCTATAGGCCTCCCCCAGCAAACCTGTTTGGCTCATCTCTGTAGGTCGCTTGTGCTGGCAGGGGCTCATCCCAACGTAAGTCTAGGCATCTTCTCTATGTCTCCACCGGCTCCATCCAGCGTGGAGCCTCTCCACCAGGCAGGTCGGGTCTCTGCCTCCTCCATGGGTCCTCTCCTCCAGCTACTCCATGTGCTTCTGCTGGGCTGCAGGGGCATCTCTCACCCGGGTACCTGGACACCTCCTCCCTCAGCCTTCCCGGCCTTTTGTGTCTGTCAGCTGCTTACATTTACATGCAAATAGACATCCCAATTCCCTTAACGGGCCAAACTTTGCAGCCTTCCTGGCACTCCGTGTTCTGGTGGAGTCTTTCTCTCCTATATGTGATTCTCAGAGGCGCTATCAGCAGGCTGGCAGAAGATCCCAGCAGCCATTTTCTGCAGCCCCTGGCCCTCTCTCTCAGTAGCCAACTATGCACAACTGAGACAGGAACATAAGTATTGATTGTGCCTGGACTACCGATCCAGACTTGACTGTCTGTTGATCACGTATCTTGTATTTTCCTGACTTCCTGTCAATAACTGCACAGGCTTTTTTGTGCTGAGCTGCAGTTACTGAACTGCAATACCTTTGCTGTCACAAGAATGCAACCGATGTGTTATGACATTAATTTTCTAATTGGGGTGGTGCTATTCATAAAAAACCAAACAACAACAAACCAGCCCTGACATTCACAAAAGTCTCCAAAACCTCAGATTATCTCTTTCAGAACAGGAAGTCACTAGTTAATTCCTTATCATTACATTTTTACTTTTTTTTTCTTTATGAGTAATCAAATAGTTTAATACATAGCCATCTTATTTTAATAGTCTGCAAATGCTCTCCTGTATCAGACCAGTACTAGGAAAGACACAGTGCCATAAATTCCATTCACTGAAATATGTCCTCACAGCAGGAAATTGCTTTCTCCCTGTGCCGTTGCTTTGCATTGTAACTGTGTGTGACTGTGGCAGCTACAGCCACAGCATCCCTTAGGCAGGAACCCTACTGTCCCCTGGGGTCCTTTCTGACACTACACCCAGTGAATCATTTCTTCTATCCATGTGCACACTGGCACAAAGCCCAGAGAGTTATAGATGTTTCAGACCAGATTCCCACAGTTCTCTTTCACTATTCCATATGACTTTTGCTTCTACAATTTTTGGTCATTAAAAAAAAGCCCACAAACTCAAACCAAAACAAAATTCCCACAAACCCTCTTGAGCTCCTAAAACTTTTATTTCTCCATCATCTCCTGATTTTTTTTCTTTCTCTCAAGCAATGCTCTGGACAAGAGATAACAGGAATGGAAACAGGCAGGAGTAACAGGTTGAGAGTTTGGAATGAGAAACTGTAATCTCAGGAAAGGGCAGAAGAAAGAACATCTTATGCTTGGAGAGAATTACATGCAACAGAAATTAGCTGTTCCTGTTGAGGAAGAAATCAAATGGGATCCTGCATGAAACACTAGTTCCCTTCACATCACGCAGAGTGAACACCTACCCAATAACATGACTGGAAATTGAAGCAAATAGTTACATGTCTCTGAAGAGCTCTTTTTCTGACTGCCTCAGAGAAGTCTGTCAAACTAGTACTTTGTAAACATATGCCCATCCCTTGAACTTTTACCCCTGATTTCCAATGCTCCTGCTCATTTTACAGCCCTTTTCCTATTTATTCCATTTACTGTAGATACTTCCTTATTCTCCAATTTGTTTTAAAGTATTTGTGGCAATTCGCGTAGCTCATTTGATGCAACAATTGTCAAGTGTTTTTAAAATGTTAAGTACTATAGACATTATGTCAACTCCAGGTCACACTTAGCTTTAAATTAATTTTCAGGGAAGTACTGATAAAAAGCTAAGCAGGCTACAATACCCAACGTCACAAAACAGTCTAGTGCCCACTATGTGACTAGACTATTAAAAGAATCCGAAAGGCAAGCACACCAGGAGACTTACTGATGTAACAAGCGAGGTAACATTACTCATATGCAGAATATATAGATGGCTTTATTAAAATAAATCCTTTGCAATGAGCAGATCTCTTGGCCAGATTTGTTGGATACGAAATATTACATAAATTCATCCTCTTTTGCACAGTCTGTGTCATTCCATTAGCTAGAAGAAATCATATTATGACTCATAAACAAATATCGCTCTTTTATAAACATGTTCATCTTGTCTCAAGTCTGGGGGAAGCCACATTTCTATCTGATTTAGAAATCCTCTAACTCTTCCTTGCATTTTCATTCATTCATTCATTCTCTGGAGTTTGGGTTTCAGAGCTCTCTCACTCAAGGCCACTGCATTCACCTTTGGGAAAGTCTAAGCAGAGGCAGAAGCGTGTAACAGCACAGATTACCAGGAAACCATCCAATAAACACATGGTAGAGTCAGTTTGAACCAGAGGATCATCAAGGCAGACGAGGCACTTGGCCCAGGTCTCAAGGACAGGGTAGTACAGGAGCTGTGCCAGACGAAAACCTTGTCAGAGGCTGAGTGAGGGGAACCTAGGCAGAGAGTATGGGGCACGCATTTTAAAACACAGCTGCCAGGTCTATTACAAACCCTCCCGACAACGGTAGGACACTCAGAGCTAACCCCAACGTGGCAGAACACAGGAGTGGCGTCAGCCTAAGGAGAAGACGAGCTGGAAGTCAGGCGCTGGACAGAGGCCCCGGCCGGGCCCTGAGAGACCTCCCGCCTGCCCTTCGGGCACCTCAGCCGGGGGATGTCCCCACGTCCCTCGCCGCTGTGGCGGGAAGAGCCGGAAAACGCGTTAAATGCCCGCGTGCTTGGTGCGGTTTTGTCACAAGCCAGGGGACACACACACCCCCCACCTCTGCCTGGGCGTGTGCGGGGCTGCGAGGCCACGGCGAGCTCCTTCCACGGCCGTTCAGCGGAGACTCGTGGTGTGGGGCCGGGTCGGGGAGGCGAAGCTCTGCCTTGTGCGGGACGGCCCTCCCCGAGGGCTGCTTGGGCTAACGCCCCACCTTTGCTGCTGTGGAGGGCGGAGTGGGGGGCGGCAGCCCCCGCCCGCGGCCTCTCCTCTCCTCCTCTCCCCTCCCCTCCCCGCCGGCCCGGTCCGGTTCGCTCCGGCGCCTTAACCCTAGTGGCTCCGAGGCGGGGGCTCCTGGGAGCGGCTCTCCTCCCCACAGCCCTCCTTCCTCCGCCGGCAGAAACCAGACACCGGGACGGCCCCGCGCAGCTCTTCTGGGGAGCGGCGCCTGTGTCCGAGCGGCGCCGGGAGGCCGCTCCGCCGCTGCCCCGCCGCCCGGCCATGCCGCGGCCCGGCTAGGCGTCGGCGGTCGCGGCGCCCCGCTCGGAGCTCCCCGCCCGCACCATGCCATGTGTCCCGAGGAGCCGGGCGGCACACCTCTCCTTCTGGCTCCTTGTCCTTCACGCCCAAGCGCCCAGCCTGGGCAGGGCCCCGCCGGGCGGCGGCTCGCTCTTCCCCGACGGAACGCAAGGTCAGTGTCGGCGGGGGGGTTACGGTGCGGAGAGTGCCCCGGGCGCGGCGTGAGGGAGAGCGGGTTCGCCCTGCCTCCCCGCCGAGCAGCCTCTCCGCGACCGTGCGTCCGGCCGGTCCAATGGCAGCGCCTCGGCGGTGGTCGGGCAGGCGAGGCGGCGAGCCTCGCTGTTTCGGCCCCCCGCCTTGGCGTTAGCGTTACCGCCCGGAGCCCTGCCGGTAACGAGCTCAGGGCTGCTGGGACAGGCTGCCACAGACTTGGCTTTAAAGTTCCTCAGGGAGAGCACACAGCTCCGGCCGTGCCTCGCGGCTGCTCTCTAGGAGTCGTTGGATTGAACGGTGCCGATGAGAGTATTGCCAAATCCTGCTCCCCCTCATCCTCCTAGTTAAGAGGCATGTCTCTAAATACCAGGTTCGTTCGGTACTACGAAGTTGGAAAAGTTTGCCGCCCTGATTATTTATTTATTTATTTATTAACCAAACGATAGCTCCTGTGCCGTCGCAGCCGGGAGTACAGAAGGGTTGTGTTACCAGGATGTAAAACCTACTGTGAGTTGCTCATATTCGGTGAGGACAGCAAATGAAGAGAGAGGGTTGATCTGCAAGAGGAATCTATTGGGGCTGCTCACTCTGGGCGATTATCCCACCAGTTGATGCTGGCCGCACGCCTTGCTGGGGGGGTGTAACTCAGGGTATTTTATCCTTTACCTGTTATAAGGAAAATCAGAGAAGCAGCTCCCACAAGACAAAAATTAAGCTTGGCTGGGAGACTGTCTGATGGTAAAAGAACCAAAAGTGTAGGAAGAGATTTTAGTTTCTGGAAAACCTTCCTGATGCAGTCTTCAGCTGTGGTGCTGTCAGTGGGAAAGCTTGAACACACAGAAGGAAATCTCCTGTGCCTCTCAGAGAACATGGAAAGGAAAAGTGGTCCATTAAGGTGGCTGAGAAGTTATCCTGAAGTTAGTCGTGGCTGGATTAATTTAAAAGGAATACAAACAATAACTGCATTTCTGCCACTACATGGGGCAGAATGGGGATGACTATGCTAGCATGTAGTAACTGTTTAATTGACAGGCATTTGGAAATGTAGCATTAACTTTCCAGGCATGAAAACCTGAGCTTTACAAACAGTATACAAACAGCTTTGTGCAAAGAAACAGTCCAGATTTCGGCTTTATGTAAAGAAAGATTGAATGAAGCAGAGTGTGAAGGACTACAATTCATTTCTAAACAAAGTGACTGGTAAGTGTTGTGCTCCCTCCACATACATGATGAGAGTGGCAAGGGACACTTAGGGATGCCCGTGCTGAATGCTGGAGACCTGGCCCCTGCAATGGGGCTTTGCAGCCTGGGGTGTTTTCTAGGTACAGTCTTTGGCTGGGCAAGATGCTTCCTATAGAGATCAACAATACTATTTCCTAACCCAAGGAATCATTTGGAAAGAGGCCAAATGGTGTGAGGGGCAGATGTAGATGAACTACAAGGGTGGGAATGAAATAATAGCAAATGATGATGTGCCATATTTTAAAGGAATTTTGTCAGAAAACATGTTGTCTGTCTAAAAGAAATCATGCATTTCCTGTTGTGTCACAGTGTTTATCTCTTTATCCTAGTTTTTTCACTTTATGTAGTCCTTCTTAGTCAAGGCAGTTCTCTGCCATGTGTGGTGAGTTTGAATCCACAGAAAAGCACAAGACAGCAGGGGGTTTGAATATTATCAGATGGTTTTAATGATGCTGAATTAGGAGGGTCTGCAGGGAAGGTTTCTTCAACAAGTTAACCAATTGTTAGACTCTTCAAAGAAGTGTGAAGGGCTTGAACATTGCTTGTCCCATGTGCCCAGAAGGGCCTGTGTAAACACTGTAATTGCAAGGCAGAGGGATGACTTGAACATACCCTGCTCAGTGTGATGCTTTTGTATTGTTTACGTTGCAGATGAAAGTTGGTGTGCTTGGGCTGCAGTTGTGGAAAGACAGAGTGTTCTCTGGAACACAACCCACCCAAAGAAGACTTCCTTTTCCTGGCCTGTAAATCCAGAGCAGACAGGGTCTCCCTGGAGTGGAGAATATTCTAGGTGGCCAAGGAGAACACCGTGGCATGCCAGCCCCAAGGCTTTATCATAGAATGCGTTAGATTGGAAGGGACCTTGTTGGTTATCTAGTCCAGCCCCCTGCAGTAAGCAGGGATATCTTCACTGGATCAAGTCGTTCAGAGCTCCACCAAGTCTACAGCTTGAATATCTCCAGGGATGGGGACTGCATTACCTTTCTGGGCAACCTGTTCCAGTGATCCACCACCCTCACATTGAGGAATTTTTTCCTAATACCCAAGCTAAATCTCCCCTTTTCTAGTTTTAAACTGTTACCCTTTATCCTACTACTACATGCCCTTGTGAACAGTTCTCCCTCAGCTTTCTTACAGACACCTTTCAGGTATTGGAAGGCTGCTGTAAGGTCCCCCTGGAGCCTTCTCTTCTGCAGGCTGAACAAGCCCAACTCTCTCAGCCTGTCTTCACAGGAGAGGTGCTCCAGCCCTTCGGTCTTTTTGTGGCCCTCCTCTGGATGTGCTCCAACACATCCATGTCCTTCTTGTGTTGAGGGCTCCAACACTGGGCACAGTACCACTCCAGGTGAGGTCTCACCAGAGTAGAGGGGCGGAATCACTTGTCGATCTGCTGGCCATACTCCTTTTGAAGCAGTTGGCCTTCTGGGCTGCAGATGCACATTGATGGCTCATGTCCAGCTTCTCATCCCCGAGTACTCCCAAGTCCTTTTCCTCAGGGCTGCTTTCGAGCACATCATCTCCTAACCTGTGTGGATAACGGGGCTTGTCCTGACCCCGGTGCAGGACCCTGCACTTGGCTTTGTTCAACCTCATGAGATTCACCTGGGTCCACTTCTCCACCCTGTCCAGGTCCCTCTGGATGGCATTCCATCCCTCTGGCACATTAACCTCACCACTCAGCTTGCTGTCATCAGCAAACTTGCTGTGGGTGCACTCATCCCACTGTCAAGATCATTAATAAAGATATTTAAGAGCACTGGTCCCAGCACAGACAAATTCCCTTAATTTAATGTTTGTTGGCACTTAGTTTGATGAGAATCTTGTGTTTTTTAATAGAAATCAATTTTACTTTAGGAAAATCAGGCAGTCAGTGTTGAAGAACACAACCCTTATTCTTTGTCAATGTGGGTTACTTGTATTAAGTTACTCTGTTGCCTCTGCCTTCTAGTTGAGCATTATCCTTATCACCAAACTTGTACCTCCTATCTTTGTTTCAGGCTTTTCTCCAGATAGAAGGGTCAAGTGGTTCTTTAGGCTTAATGTGGATCTTAGTAAATTGTTATGTTATTAGTAAGATTGTCTTTGATAACCTCTACCCAACACACTAGGTAAAACTGATAATGATTGCTTGCAGAAATACTTTAGCCTTATCTTGTTAAACTTTGTTACATTGTAATCTTACTCCCGCTGGTCTTTCAGAAACTTTTTAATAACTCATTTCTGCATTTATATTACAGTATATTATTAGAGGGTAGTTCCCCTTTCCAGAGCCTAGCATTCAGAAATGAGTATTTAAGAAGGTGGAAGAAGTTAAACTTCTCTGCTTCATTAATCCTGCTGCTGCCAGATGCTAAGACAGTTTTCCCTTTTAGTGATGATGTTGTCTGATTTGCCTCTACACACTGATTAGTGTAGTGATGAAACAAAAAAAGCTTCTTTGAGTAGTTTGAAGTCTAGAACTGCAAGTCCTTGGTCTTGCACAGAGATTAACAGGTAAGCCACAACAAATTAAGCTCAAGACATTGAACAGAGACAGATTGCACAGTGACAGCAGATGAATAAATTTTCCTTCAGGCATTTAATTTGATCATTTAATGAGTTATGCTGAAAACCAGAGAAATGGGCACCTGGTCTTATAGCATTCTCTGTTAGCCTGTCATTACTAGCACAATATGGGATGTGGGACTTCCCAGAAGACTTACTTATAAATCAACTTCTGCAGATAAGCCATATTTTTGGGTGTGTCTTCCTTTGCCAATTTTTTTCTTCCCTCTGGAACTTGAGGAAGGGAGCATCTTGATGTAGCTTCAGCTGCCAAATTGTCAGGCAGTTGGCACCTTTTGTGCTATTTGCAGGCTGTGTAAAATGCAGGCATGAGGGTGTGGACTGAGTTTTCAGTCTCTCAGTCTCTCCTCTGCTTAGTTGGAGAAGGGCAGGAGATGTCTCTCAGAACTTGTGGTAGGTGTTAGTCTCTGTGTTGTCAAGACTGACAAAAAAGTGACAATTACACAGTTCTTGTATAGAGGAGGCAAAAGTCCTGTGAGCTTAAGATCAGAATGAATGAGCAAAACAAACGTGTATAAATGGGATAATGAACACAGTTCGCTGGAAATTACAGGAAGAGTTCTGTCAGACCACAGATATTCTGGAGTGGTTTCAAATTAGAAAGAAGTTTAAATTTCTTTTAAAATTAAGTTCGGTAATCCAGAAAAGAACATCAGTGATTGGTTCTACATAATAGTGGGGAATGCATTCCTGTGTGTCAGTAAGATGGATTCCAAGATGGATCTGTACACTTACAGTGCATCCTTTTTGAAAAAAATGCTGCTGTTTTTTGTGATGTTAATTTCCTTTTCTACCAATCAGTTATTTTATTTGGGCCCCATGCTACAAACAGTCTTTTGGTTATATTTACTATCAACTACTTATCAGCTGCACACCCTGAATTGTGCTGGCAGAAGACCGGCAGTGCTTGTTATGTCATTGACTTCAACACAGGGAGTAGACAAACTATGTTATAATTTGGACACCATAGTTGAAGGTGTACTCATAGACTGCTGTCTGATTTCATGAGGAGGAACTTCTTTACTGTGATGGTGACAGAGCATGGGGATAGGCTGCCCAGAGAGGCTGTGGAGTCTCCTCTGGAGATATTCAAAACCTGCCTGGATGTTGTCCTGTGCAACCTGCTCCACCTGATCCTTCTTTAACAGGGGGTGGGACCAGATGATCTCCAGAAGTCCCTTCCAACTCCTGCCATTCTATGACTGTGACCCGCCACTGTGGTGATCTAAAAGCACACTGCTGTGGTTTGCCCTGCAAAGGCACAAAAATCCATGTAAGCTGCTGGGAGGGCTTCTGTACAAAGGAATTGGTTGTGTATGAAATAAAGATGGTACTGAGGCAAGGCCAAACTTCTCATGCAGTTTTGTATATGTGCTGGGAAGTGGTGGTTTTGTGTGGTTGTTTTTTTGTTTTGTTCTGTTTTTTTTTAATTGAGTGATTTAGTGCACACATCTCAAAGGTCCATGGCCTGAAGAAGCACAAGCAGCCACATCTCATACTGCAGCTAATGAAGACAAAGGAGATACGTTCCTTCCTGGAGGGGATGCATCTGGACAGCTATCTGTCTGGGCATGATTTATCTGTTGTGGCTTTGAAGGTGCAGGTAGTGGAGAGAGAAGTGTCACTAGAAGGAGAGACAGTCTTGTGAGGAATAAATTGCTCTGGAAATACCTGGAGTGGGCTACTTGCTTTGTTAATCAGCTTAATTAATGATTAACATATAACAGCCTAATGTATAAGTGACTGGGACTTTGGGAATGAGAGTGACTTTCCTCTCTCCCTGGGGAGAGAGGAATTGGAATGACATAAATCATCAACATTTCTTTCTGATGAAATATGTTCAGACTCTGATTTTTGGACTGAAGTCAAGTATGCCAGTGGAAGATGTGGCCCCCAGGGTATGAGTTCTTAGGGGCTGTGTTTTAACTGGATTTCTGTTATTTGCTTATGGCTTTTGAGTTCTACACTAATTTTAAAAAATACAAATTTGGTAGCAGGTGCTGTATGTTCTGTATCACAGCAGGAGATAAGAATGTCAGTAATGCTTTTATCCTGGCAACTGATAAGGTGTTCAGTCTGTTCCTGGTTGGAACGCCTTATACAAAAGCGTAGGGTTACTTTATTCCCCTTCAAACCCTTCTTTGAAATTGCCTCCTCTACCTCCTCTGTAGCTGATGTTACAGAGATGCTATTGCTGCAGTCTATCATGCCAATCAGTAATGGCTTCACGCAAGCAGACATACAAAGCTTTCTGAATATGTGGAGATGATCTTAGTCCGAGCTTCCTGAGCTGGGGACCTAGGATAAGAGAGGGTTCCCAGCTTCTGTGGGATTGGGAAGGCGTACATGTGTGACAGTCAATACTTGAATGAATGGTGAGAAAATACTTGAAGAATGTTAAACTTTTAAATTGAGTGTTACAGTGGGAGAGTAGAGAGCTGAAATAAGGGTTGTATTGCGCACTCTGTGCACTGCCAGCCTTTGCTTCAGTAGCATGATATGGTGAGTTGTCACTTAGGAGTTTCCCTTTAAAACATGTAAGATCTGAACAGGCTAGCATTCACCCTAGTTTTGCTTCTTTTTTTTTTTTTTCTTTTTTTCCCCTTCCTCTCAGAGCAATTTATCAAGACCTTGCCAGAGTACCATGTGGTTGATCCAGCAAGAGTAGATGCAAGCGGGCATTTTCTTTCTTTTAATTTACACCATCACATCTCAGACCCAAGGAAGAAGAGAGATCTCAGCAAAAAGAAGAACGTGGTATACTACAAAATTAACCATGAGGAGAAGGATCTGTTTTTTAACTTGACTGTCCACATGGGATTTCTTTCCCATAACTACATAGTAGAAAGAAGACGCGGTAACCACACTGGTGCAAAGATTGCAACTCATTCAGGAGTTCCTTGCCACTTCATTGGCACAGTGTTGCAGCCAGGTTCTGGGAGTGGGACAGCAGCAATCAGCACTTGCAATGGTCTGGTAAGTGATGTGATTTTTACTGTGGTTCTGGGTTAATTTTGGTGTCATTAGAACTGAGCCAGAGCTTTGGTATATGAATATGTCTGGTAAGAAACTGGATGAGTCAATCTGATCAGTGATATAATGCTCAGGAAGAATCAGTTTAGTACTACAGATGTCATTTGAATTTTTGGAAGTGAGAATCTGAAGGTCAGACATTGATGCTGAGGCCCTTGGGGTTTACTTATCACTGGTGGTTTTTTGGATTTGGTTTTTTTGTTTTGTTTTGTTTGTTTGTTTTTGTTCTGGGGTTGGCTTTTTTTTCTGTTGATCTGATCTGACCAACTCTGAATGTATGAATTGTACTGAACATAACATTCATATGGCTTGGAAGCCACGCAAATACCTGGTTACTGCTTTGATCCCATTAGCAGTTGGAGTGCCTTTGCTATGCATCTGGATACAAGCTTCTATTTTAGTTTCCTCTTAAATGAATCACAGAATCACTGAATGGTTTGGGTTGGAATGGCCCTCAAAGATATCTAGTCCCATTCCCCTGCCATGGGCAGGGACACCCTCCACCAGACCGGGTCGCCCAAAGCCCCATCCAACCTGGCCTTGAACGCTGCCTGGGATGTGACAATCACAGCTGCTCTAGGCAGCCTGTGCCAGGGCCTCACCACCCTCACAGGGAAGAATTTCTTCCTAATACACACCTTCATTTAGTTTAAACCCAGTCCCACTTGTCCTATCACAGCCTGCCCTTGTAACCAGTCCTTCTCCAGCTTTCTTTTAGGCCCCTTATAGTTACTGTCAGGCTACCGTAAGACCCCCATGGAGTCTTCTCTTTTCCAGTCTGAACAATCCCAACTCTAAGCTTGTGCTTGTAAGGAGAGGTGCTCCAGCCCTCTGACCATCTTTGTGGCCTTGTCTGCACTTACTCCAACAGCTCCATGTTGGTCTTGTCTTGGGGACCCCAGAGCTGGAAACAGTACTGCAGGAGGGGTCTTAGCAGAGGAGAGCAGAGGGGCAGGTTCCTTCAGCTGCTGGTCATGCTATTTTTGATGCAGCCCATGACACAGCTGGCTTTCTGGGCAGCAGGTGTGAATTGCTGAGTCATGTTGAGCTCTATATCCACCAACACCCCAAGGCCTTCCTCGGGGCTGCTCTCAATCCACTCTTCACCCAACCTGTAGTTGTGCTTGGGATTGTGCCAACCCATGTATAGGGCCTTGCCTTTGGATTTTAGCTCAATTGCAGTGAAACTGGCCTGCAAATCAAACCAACTGGAGGTAGGTGGGGAAAACTGGGAGATTTGCTTCAGAAGTGCACTACAACTTCAGAAATAAATGGTAGGATAGATGCAACCTGCACCAGAGCTTTAAATTCAAATGTGAACTGCTTCTAGGCATCCCTTATTCAAAAAAGCACTTCGGAGTCTCATTTCTCAACACTCTGTAGTTCAGACTGAGGCAAGGATCTGGAAACCTTTTTTGTTTGGTTTGTGTTCAAGTTTTTGTTGTTATTGTTTTGGTTTTTAGCACTGCCATAGTTCTAGAAGAAAAGTCTGAATTTGCCTTATCAGAGAGGGTAAGAATAGAAACTGCCTGAATGTGAAGGGGGTGCTGTACAGAGCTGTGTAAAATGGCACATGTGATCAGTAAGAGGCAAAGCACATGGAGTTTGTGGAGTGTACAGGCAGAAGCAATGGAGTGTGTGCAGCGTGCATGTGCTTTATTGACTTGAGCCTTGAGTGACAAGTGATAGTATTTTGGGAGTGCACAGAGCAGTGCACTGATGCCTTTTGGCCAGTGCACCTCAGTCTGCAAGAGTCTTGAGACTGATTGTTGAGCCTGAGCATAACGCCCAGGTGAGGTCTGTAAAGCACATCCTTTTTCTGCTAGCCTGTCAATATCAAAATCTGTTTCTTGCTGTTGAGCAGTATGAAACTTTATGGAACTTTGACAAATCATTGGATTACAGAAGGATCCTGGCAATGTTTTAAAAGCAGCATGAAGACATCTCTGATGTAGATGAAATGGGAAACTTTGGAATCTTACACAACGGCTCATGATGCTTTTGGCATATTGCCTGGAGAAACAGACCATTGCTTGAGGTCAGAAGCTTCAGTCCCACAGGCATGATGAGGATCAGGGATTTTCTGAGTGGTTCTTCCAGTAGGAACCAACTTATAAAAATCTTCTCTGAAACACACTATGGTCATACATGGTCAGTAAGGAAAAGGAGATACGGTGATGCAGGTAGTTCCTTTGGTTGATTTGCCTTGTGCTTTCCTAGAATGTCTTTGGTAGTTTTTCCCTAGGATGAGAACTTAAAAATGAGGTGCTAGGTCTTCCTTATGCCTTCTGAAGTATTTGGTCTGCCACAAGGAATGGAGAAATCCCAACAAACATCAAATTACTTTTTAAATTCAGCCTTGTAATATCCTTCAAATGGATCTTTTCATTTGGGTTACAAACTTTTTGAGGTTTACTTTGATTTTGATGTTTTTGAAAGAATGTTTGCTAGAATACAGGCTTGGGGATTCTTACTTTTTGACTTATATCAGAAAATAATACCATAGTTTGATTTTTCCCTCCTACCCTAATGAAAATGACCTGGGGCGGGGGGAGGAGAAGGAGGAGGAGAGAAACATGATGAATTTAATGTGACGATTTTTAAAGTCCAGAAGTTACTACTCTAAAGATGTTGCAGTAAGAGTTTGATCTGAGTCTTCTAATTCCTCTGAGTGCCACCAGCTGGGAAAAGGTGGTTTAGTTTGCTTTTCCCCTAAATATTTTCTAAAAGATCCAGTGTCATTTGAAGAGATTTATGTATGAATTGTTTTACCAGCATTGAGAAATGCAGTCTGATTTTCAGGGTGAAAAACTGATGTTTTGGAAACTGTTTGTAGTGGTCTGCTGCTTCCTGAGCTGATGGTGTATTATTTCCAATGTGGATGTCTCTTTTTTTTTTTTTTTTTCTCTTGAGCACCGTGTCTATTTCTGCTTTTTTTTCCTTCTGTATTTCTTTTCTTTCTGGGATGTGTTGTGTCCCTCCATTGGAAAGAACTATTCTGTTTACTTTTATGGGAAGGAGAGCCATGGAATTACAGGAAGCTGTTCGAGATACTAAAAACGTATCCTACGAGGAGAAATTCTAAGCTTGTTTACTGTAGGAGATTAAGTCTAATTACTTGATAAAAAGAATTATATCAACTAATGAATTGCATAGTGCGAGTCGATAAGGAACTTTGGGGCTGAGACAGGGAGAAGCAGAAGATAACAACACAGCGCAGTGGAAAGGTGGCAGCTTTCCAGAGTATGCTGTGTTGGCATTAGCTGCTGCACGGGTCCTCACCTGTGACAGCCTGGGTCAGGACCACACTCTTTGTGTCTGCTTTGGCAAATGGGTCCCGATGAAACCGAGCTCCTCAGCTACACCACTTCGAGCTGGCAGAGTCCTGATGTGCTCAAACCTCATAACACAAATGCTGATAAGAATCAGAATCTCGGCCTTCAAATACCAGGAACAGGACTATCAGTGGTGTTCCTTTCCTGATGCTGTTTTGGCTTGACAGTTCACGTATGTTATAAAATGATAAAGATACCATTTTTTAAATTTTGTTGTTGTTGTTGGGATGGCCTTTAACAAGCTAAGTGAGGCACTGATTTAACATGAGTGACAGGGAAGTGTCTGATTTCTGAACTGCTCAGTTTTGCTTTCTTAGTGATAGGAGCTGGTCAAAAGTTTTACAATATTGGAAAAATACTGATTTGATTAAATTACTATGTTTTACTGGAATATCCCTTTTGCTGACATTTTTAGTGGGGAATGGTTGAAATGTGATCTTGTGATTTTTGTCCAAGCGAATTGCTTAAGGGATATGTCATCTTTTGCAACACTGCCCACACCCCTAAAAAAAGCACCAAACAACAACAACAAAACCAAACAAAAAGGAAAAGAAAACAAAATTGGCACAAAGTGGGGCAAAATAAAATCCTAAAAATTCCTGTGGAAGGGGAGTCCTAGTTTTAGTCCTTTTTCTGGAATGTTCTTGTCTCATGAAATCTGTCTGCTTTGTATTTGAAGTTCCTGAATATCCAGTGTAATAGCAGTATATAAGAACAAAACAAAGATCTATGGTACTGATTTGTGTTCTGTCATAAAGATCACTCACAGACAGCACTGGAAGTACAGAAAACCTAGAATTGGGTTTTCATCTCCCTTGTGTTTTTTACTTTGAAATATATTCCCATTCTTGCTAGCACTGCATGGGTATCATTCAGGTAGCAAAGATGCAACTCTTAGTTAATTTTTATTTGTAACACCCTTCAGAATCACATTTCTTCTGCATAAATCAGTTGGAATGAGCTGAGAAGAAACCATTTTCTGAGGGGCATCTGTTTTGACTAAATCATAATGACAAATGATTGAAAAAGTGACACTTTGTAAATGCAGGAAATAGCTTTTTGCCATTATTGCTTCTCCAGGTTGATAATATGTTGCTTTTTCAGCTAGAATGTTCTCACACTTAGGAATTGCAGCATTTCCTTAGATGTTTTGGAAACACAATATGCTGACATCTTACATATTTAATTTGCCTATGTGTTTGTATATTCCTCAAATGGCCTGCAAGGGGAATAACCGTGTAACAGATTTGAGATGTAAGGATAGGGGGAGGGAGAACAATCATAGTATGACATTGTTAATTTTAAAAAATGTAAATATGTATCTATTTTCAGAAATATATTTGGAACTCCATGGCTAGATTCATAGAAGGATTTGGGCAGAATTGGGAAGGAGGATAAAGAGGACAAACTAGCAGAGATCTGGATGAACTAAGCTGTAATTTCCAAATTTTAACAGCTTGTGATATCCTTGTTTGTCTTTCACACTAGGTCATGGCCTTCTGAACAGATTGATACTGTAAGCTCTGTCTCTGGTTCTCTGGGTCAGTTTTCTACTTGAGTCTTTTGCGTTTCTGGGTCTTGTAGACTTAATGTGTGAAACTGTGTTGACATGGGAAGAGTGGGGCAGATCTTACTATTTATTTTGGGTCACAGTTGGAGGAGGAAGCATCAGAGAGGAAATCATATTGAAAAACCAGAAGAGATCAAACTGTGGCACTTGGGAAGAGAGCAGACATGAAATCTCTTAGGTACAGGAAAGTTTCTAAGAGGAAGCAAAGGGAGAAAACAATTCTGTTTTCGTCTCAGTGTAAATAGTATTTGGATTTGCCTCAACAGGCTGTTTAGGGCATGCTTCTAGTAATGCTTTATGTTTCCACAGTGCTCTTCTGCAGATTTCCAAAACCCAATGCCTTAATTCTCAACTGTCTGTTAGTCTTGAGATCCCTTGTGTTGCATCAGTAGCGTCAGCTTGTCCCCTTTAGTAGGACTGGGAGGGAGCAAAGCTCAGTGAAGTTGAATGAATAGCCTTGGTTCATGCACCGTGTCCTATAGAGCTGGGAAGTGAGTTATTCTCTGATAGTCTATCCTCTTCATTAGGAACAAGGCCCTCTTTTATTCATTAGTAATACAGGCATTGTTTATAGTATTTTTAGATGACAGAGCATCATTAAGGCTTTGTTTCCTTGACACTTGTTTACAGTGTAGAGCTGTCAATGGACAGTTGCTTCTGGTAGTACTTTTATCTTCAAAGGCTATAGAAGCATTAGGATGGAAATGACAGAAGAATGGAAGAACATTAGTATGGAAATTGAGAATGATCTGTACACATGTACCTGGTAGGGTCCTGGGCCTCATGAGCGCACTGTGGACAGATTGTGCTTTGGCTGTCTCCAGCTGGTCAGAGGGTAGCCTCTGTCCTGATAGGCATCAGTATTTACAAGAAGTGCTGTCATGATCTGCTGCCCAGGCAACAGCAACGCAGAGCAGTTGTGAAGCACTGTTTGCTTATTTGTTGCCCTTCCCAAAATCCAGCTACTGCAGAACACTGCTGGTTTTTAGCAGGGACAGACACGTACACCAAATCTGGTGGCTGCTCCATAGCCTGTTGATCTGTAGAAAAACGGGCCAAGTCTGTTGCCTGTACTCAGGGTTTTCAAAAGGTTTCACCCATCTCTGTTCTTCCATCAGCACCCAGCCACAGCCAGGGCAGCCTTCTGTGACTGGTGGCTGTATGGCCATTTCACTTTATATGGCAGCTGACAGGAGATGCTCCAAGTGGGTCCTCTCTGGGCAGATCTGTGTCTGCGCTAATGCATGAGCCAAGTTTTTCACCAAAAAGCAGAACCGTGGATGAATTCTGCTAAAATGTAACTGTCCTGCTTATTCCAGGACATCACCATTGTATGAATAACTCAGAATGAGCACAGCTTATGCAGTGCTATATTCTTAGTCTTGTCCACTCCATGCAGTGTAAAATCCACTAATTGCTTTTTATCTCTTGCAGACTTGCATCAGTTTTGGTTAAATCATTGTGTTCTGTCTTCTGTTACGTGCTAAGAAGCTTTGCTAGTTAGTGTGACATGCCACTTCCATGCTGACCCATATGTTCTCATCTTGTGATTTCTCCCAGGTTGAACGAACATTTCTGTGCAGGTACTGTGGCAGTACTGCTGTGTTAGTGTGTGCTATGAAAGTGGTCTAAGCCTGCTGTTTAGACTTTCTTCTCCTATGGGTATAGAAAGCCTGCATCAGGATGTGAGAATACTTGGTGTTACCCATAGAGAAGGTTTAGGGTTAAAGGAACCTTTACTTAAAAACAATTATATAACATTCTGTTCTGAAGAAATGGAAGAATAAAATGCACTGCTAAACATATAGTAGGGATTTTTTTTATCTGCTTCTGTATCTGTCTGGTTATTAATAATTTGTTTGCTAATCTGTTACTCAAGGTAGCTACCAGAGCTCTGCAAAGCTGCTGTTCTATACAGTTCACTTCTGTAGCCCAGAAAAATGACTGTCTTTCTATTTTCTCATGGTATACTTGTGACCAACAAAATTGTTTCTCTTCAAATGCAAGTGTTTTTTGCTTATGCTAAGTGGGTAGTTATGAGGCACTGCAGAAACACACTTAAGGAAAGGGGAGACGTAACCTTTTCTTCAGTTGCACTTAAACTCACCTGAAAATGGATTCAGCACTGATCCCTGACACAGGATTGCACGGCCCCAGAACACATTTGGACACACATGCAGTTTTGGTGGCTGTTACTTGGGAGATGGAGTGTATTCCTTTTGAACTACCCCAAATAAATCGGTTCCCTTCTGGGAAGAAGTGAACTGAGATAAAAATACTAAAGTTTTCCGGGGGTCTCCTCCCCTTCTTGCATTTCCCCTTGCTTCCTCTAAGAGAGTCTTGTACTTCTTTGTCATTCTCCTGCCTTACAGTACTTCGTGGCTCCTACTTGTGGTTGAAATTATGGTGGATGGCCTTGTCTGCCAGTTCTGTCATCCTATTTAGATGTCAGTGACATCTCCACATCTTTTGGTTTGTTAGCTAATGATAATCTGCTGGAACCAAACCCTAGGCTGAGTTGTTGGAAAATGCCAGGCAGGAAAGCAAGCTGCCAGCCTCTTCCTCAGGGAGGGGAATTGTGACATGGTTGGATATAATGGAGCTTCTGAAGTCTGAATGTTACGATTTGGCTTGCCATGCACATGTAAAGAAGTAAAGACCTGCTGGAGTACTCTGTGTATCTACTGTACCCTTCTTATCTTAGGAAGTAGTATAGAAAATGCTGGAATTAGGAAAACTGACACAGAAAAGAAACTCCACATCTGTTCTATATCATATTTGGTTTGCCATTTTTCTCCGTATAATAATAAATACATGGTACTCTCCTTGCTTGATTAGTGTCATGGTTGTGTGTTTTGGGGGCCTTTTTTTATTTTCTTTTTTTTTTTTTTAAGATGATCCAAAAATAGGGTGTGTGGTGGTGAGTTTTTTGGTTGTTCTGTTGTTTTGACTTATTTTCCCCAACAGATTTAGCATTCAAAGTTTGATTAGTATTGACTAGCTGCAGTACTTTAACATCCATCCTTTTTCTTTGTGTTTGAACTTCAACTATCCATCTGCGAGTTCCCTCCCCCTCCCACCCCCCAGTCCTTTGTCTGCAGAAATACTCTAATTGACAGGTCAAACGAATCTCATCAGTGATCTCAATACATGAGAATCCGCTGTCTGTGGCTCCTGGTCTTGGCCTTGTCACCTTTAACCAAGATGAAGTTGTTAGCCCAGAAGCTGGGTATGGCTGCAGTTTTTCTAAGGTAGTGGTGAGGTTTCAGTAGGACTGTAATTGAGGGGGTAGGTTAAAATAATTAGTATGAACCTGGGATTAGAATGTCTGGGTCCTTCAAGATAACTCTTTTTGTTGAGCAGAAGACAGACTTTTTAAATATGGTTTTAAGAAATCTTATTCTTCTGTTTAAATTTATACCTACTTATTCGTTCATTACTTAGAAATATTGATAGGATAGACAGCTGTTGTTCATACAACCAGTTTCAGGAGTCTTTAATGAATCTTTTGTGTGGTGTGGTTTTTTGTAGGGTTTTTTTTTTAATTGAAGGCATTTGTTCATGATTCCAGGGGTATGTTTTTGTAATGAAATAAACATCTTGTTTACTGAGGTAGAATTGTGGAGGTGTGATTATCTGTTTAGCCTTGAATGTGAAATTTTTGGAAGTTGTTGGCCAAGTTCACCCCAACCTAAAAGGGAAATGGAGATACCAAAGCCTTTAAGTCCCTGCAGATTTTTCAGGTAAAGGTGGTAACTTTTGATCAGTGAGTAATGAACACATGCAAGTTGACCAGGGGTTCAACACAACACAGGTTGTTACGGACCAGGGTGCAGTGCTACCCCTGGCCCAGCTGAAGGTGGGGAGATTCAGGAGTTAGTGGAGAAAATGGCTTATAACTGACAAAATGGGGAACATGTGAGAAGCAAATTTATTGGGAAACAAGGTTTTGATAGTTGAGCTGTTCATGAAACCTTTTCTTTAATCCATTTTCATGTTCCTTAAAGGAAGGAAGTAAACAGAATTGTTTGCACTGGTTGCCATATTAGCAACGTGCTGTACCTGCTGCCTGTCACAGCACATGCTTTGTATGTAATCACTACTGATGAGCTGAAGAGAGAAGAACTGAAGCTCCTCTACATACCCAGCCAGCGATGAATATAATGTGACATTAATAGGGACAGATCTTGCCAGTTGCATGCCTTAATACACGTACCAAAAGTCTTTCTTGCCCCTGTTCTGAGTAGATAAACACAGGCAGGTTGTTAGGTGGTAAATAGCAATGGGTGATGTAAACATCAGACCCAAATAGTCTGTGTCTGCTGCTTACTGTTAGAGGATAGGTAAGGTAGATATGTGATCCTGGCTTCTGGAACCAGCTGAAAACCATCCTTAAAATCAAGTGCTGTTTTGTCAGTTCTTTGTCAGGGAGAAGCAGCATCAGCACAGGGGCTGATCATATGTGCACATGTATTAGATACAGACATGTAGCAAACCTATATACAGGTACGTAGTACTTTCATTGCAGGACAGTTACACTGCAGCTAAAGGTTCTGGTTTGTGATCCATGCAGCGGGATGAGAAGTCGTCTTTGCTGTTGTGTGTATTGGAAATTACCAAGCCAAGGCCAAATATATTGGACTTGTCCAGAAACTGGTGCTTAACAATGGATTTTCTGAACCCATTTGTAAGTTACTACAGAATTCAGGTACTTAGTGATTTAGGCTAGGATATTTATGTTCTTTATGTAAACACTGGCTCCAGGGTGTGCTCTGGAGGAAGACTCATCTGAAATGGAAAGCTTTAAAAATAAATAAGTAATGAAGTAGTAACAAAAAAAAGGTAGTTGTCTTGGCTAATCACTACCTATGTTTAAACACATCCATTATGTGCTCCAGCTCTCATGGCAAACAGCAGCTCCTTAGGAAAACTGCTTAGGCTTGTTTATGCATGGAAATCCCAAGACTAGACCTAAAGTCCACTGTAGCTGTAACACACATTAAAGGCTCATACAGACACTCCTTTTGATTTTAAATTTTCTTCATGTTCTATTCTTTTCCCACTTTTAAATACTTTTAAAACAAAGATGTTTCTAAATGCTCACTCCAGTCCTTAATATGTATTTATTTGGATGCAATGTTAACTGTCTGTTTCTGTATCTAGAACAGTCATGGGCCGCATCTCATCAAGATCCCAACAGTGGGAACTGTGGATAGGGAGAATGTGTGTTTTCTCTAGTATCCTCTGTCCAATGATGGGTACATAAATATCTAGGGAAGAGTGAGAACAGCGCAGTAGGATGTCTCCTGTGTTTTCATCCTTGTGTCTGTTTTCAACTCAGATAAAATTTCTTGATGTGGTATGTTTTCTTTGTTGAAAATCTATTGATAGCTTAGTCTTTCATGTACTTTCTGTGTCTCCTCTGCATCACTTAGTGCTAGACACATGAATCTTTACTATGATTTATAGCAGAAAGAGTTTAAGGTGTACCTTCTTTTGTTTTTCTTTCTGGCAGCTTCCCTTGATATTTCCTGAAGCTGTTGTGTTAGAGACAATGAACAGTCAAACACTGATCATAGTGTTTGAGATTATTTACTCAGTAGCATAGTGTATTCTTCATTATTTTTTATGCCTTAGTAACTCCAAACATTTGACACAACTTTTTTTGACAGCTATTGAAATGATTTTGTTCCAAGACTCCATTTTTTTCCCCATGCAAATGTCAACTCTGGTTCCTATTTATGCACAGTAGCAGGTAGGTTAAGAGCCGTCATTTGATGCACAAAGGTCAGGATCATTCCACTGCTGCCTTTCCCCTTCACCATGCCATGCTTTATCATTTTTCATTAATTTTTTGTAAATTACATTGTCTTTTTTGTTCAGCTGCTCAGCATCAGGTGAGCTTTCTGAAATTCATCAGTTATCCTTTGTCATTAGTCTCCTGAATAACTTCTTACGGCTATGCTATATCCTGTATAACGGGCCCTAACTAATTTTTAATCCAAACTAAACATGATTCCATGAAGGAAGAATCTTTGTCTTGTAACATTGGTAACATGGCCATAGTTCTGAAGTGGAACTTAATAGTTCAAGCAAATGCATTTCTTCATTTTTGTTACCTGTGGAATGTATCTTCATTTTCTATTACCCCAAATTTTCTCAAAGTTTGACTTTATTAAATAGATAAATCAAAATCTAGTCAAGTCTCTTGTCTTCATTAATAGATCAGGTGAGGCAAATAGTAGGTTAGGTATTGGGAGACAAAGTATGTTTTATTTTTGGAAAAAACCCAGTTGTTAAGGGGTTTATTTGCCTTTTGCAGACATTCCTCTGATAAGAATTAACATGCTCCTGTGTTAGCAAGAGAAATATAAATAATTTGTATTACTATAGATCCCCTTGATGGATACTTAGGGAGCTGAAATGACATTGTAGGAAGTATTCCACACTTAGTGAGGTCCATTACACTTCAGTTTGTGTGTACCACCTGAGAAAAGTGTCTCTGCCAAAAAAATACATGATGGATAATAGTTTTACTAACTTCAGATCAACCGTGATTAACTTGGAAAGTTTTACTGCTGAACAAAACTCTGAGGGTTTTTTCAGTGTGTTTTTCCCTTTTTGTTTTCCCCGTATGCTTACACAGTATAATTTCAAGCAGAACTTAAGTTAGATCTAAACCTCTTTTCCCTCTTAATATGTAATTTCCAGTAACTTCCTAAACGAAAGCTAGCAAACAGTTTATGTTACTTTTCGTAAAGTATTGGGGAAAAAATATCCCAATTAATTCATTACATTGTTTCAGTTGATCTCAATCTGCTGGTTTTTTGAGGAAAAAATTGTCAGAAAAAATAATCACCTTTGTATTTCTGAATGCTAGTAGTTTAACAACCAATTTCAAACAATTGTCCCATCTCAAATATTTTGTTTAATTAGTCCCTGTCTGCTACTTTGATAGTGGTCATGGAGGCAGCTGAATTAGTAGAATTTTCTTTTGCTCTGAATTTCCACTACTCTTGAATGACAGATGTGGTATTGTAGTGCAGCCTTGCACATACTTCTAGTATATTTGATGTTTTGATTGTTGCATAATTGTTTGTGCAATCTATTAAGTACAAATAATATTTGCAGTCTGCACTGGGTCAAATTTGTACTTGGAATATTGGCAGAGGAATATTGTTATCTGGAATATTTATAAATAGAAACATATATATATAATATAATTAGAAGTACCGTCTTAAATTGATAATAAACATGCCTGTCACATAATTTCCTAAATCTTTGCTTTTTGTCGTAATTTTCTCTGGGCCTTTAAGTGAAAGAAAATTATGCTTGTAATTTTCTCTAGAACTGTTGGTCTCTGATAATAACATATTCTAATAAGTCAAAAATCACCAAATTTTCTAGGTCACATGTACCTTGGTTTGCCCCACGGTCTAGTAGCTGGTTTTAAAAGGCAGCATTTTTATTGTGCTATCAGTTCTGTCAAGGACTTGAGGGGCTGTGTCTTGAGGTGTAAATATTGGTCACTTATAGGGAAGTTGCAGACTTGAGTGCATTTAGGAGAAAACTCAGCTTGGTGCTACTGACTTTACAGTAATCCCTGTGCTATGACCACTCTTACCCTTCACAGGTCTGCCCATTTGACAGCAGGTAAAAGTAAGTTCTTGTAAAAGTAAGTTCTTTCTGGATTTGTTTTCCATATGAAATCTGAATGTCCTTTATTGCCCTTTGTCCTCAAAGGGCTTTATTAGATCTTAATTTGCATTAAACAGCTTTGGCCATGTCTATCGTTTACAACTAAGCATTTGAACAACATTGCCTACACATTTTACAACAGCTGTGGTCTTTTTTCCCCTCATAACTCAACCAAAGGGATAAACCATATTTCTTCCATTAACAATTTTTTACATCGTGTCAGTTCAGAGTGGCTCAGTACTTATTGACAGGTTTTGATGGATCTTTATATAACCTTGTTAAATTACAGCCTGGTGTCAGAGCCTTGTCCAAAAATGTCAGGTGCATTTAACCTTTTTTTTGCATCAGAAAACATAGAGGAAGGTACCAATATTTTGACAAAGTCAAAATGAGTCCCCAAAGCCAGGAAAAAACAGATAAATTGGAGTCCTACAGGTTTCTCCTTACCCAAGAGAAGTGCATGTTTTTATTGCTAATTTAACTGCAGGGATGACATGCCACTTTTTTATTCAGTTAAATATTCTCTTTCAAATGAGGAAATGGATTTCACTTGGCTTTGGAGAAGAGCTCAAAAGTCTGAGAATAGTAGCAATTCAGAGAGAGATGCCAAGGATAGTTACAAAGCTAAATGACCATTACTGTTCCCCTGGGAGGCAGTCCAGATCTGAGGAGGGAATGAAACTGGAGAGCATAAATGAGCTACAACCAACCGCAAACTCCTTGGTACTGTAATAATCGCTGTCTTCCATGAAAAGAAGTTACTCTGGGTGGAAAGGGACTAAATATATAGTACCAGATCATCAGCTAGGCTAGTTTACCCAGGTGAGGTTTTGGGCCATCATTTGTTTTGTAGCAGTGCTCTGTACTGATTTGCTGGTAGCTGGAAAGGAATGTGATCTCCAAGAAAGGTATGTGATCCTTTTAAACCTTTTTTTTTTAAATTGTGATTACAACATGTCTTCTTCCAGCAAGATGGCATGCTATGGATGAGAATGTTGCTTTGTACAGTACTTTCTCTAGTTGATTATACTAACACAAAGAAACGTGTTCTGTGAAGGCCTTTAGGTATTTTAAAACATAAATGGGCCAAGTTTCTTTATGTCAGGCTTCTTTTCGGAGGCTGAAGCTAGCCAGGCTGCATTGTATTTTTACCCTTTACACGTGCTGTGTTGCCTTCGGATGGCCTGGCGGCCCTTCTCAGGAACGGCGCGACAGCTGCCCTTTGGCCGCTCAGGCCATCTGCTCACAGACACCAATGTGGTGGATGGCAAATGGCGGTGATGGATGATGGGTGGCACAGCATTTTATAGCTTAGGTTCACAACCTCATTTCCGTCTGCTTACATCATGAGCTAAACGCTACTGGCTATCTGGAGAGGGGTCCTACATTTCCGTACAGCACGGTACCTTCGGGCCGCCAGACCCTAACTACCCACAGTGTTGAGTTTCCCCATTGCTTAGAATTTCTGTTCTTTGAACTACAAAGAACAATGTAACAATTGCCTGGGAAGTTATTCTTCACCCTGATGCTACAGTGCCAAGTCCCAGGATGTGGAACTCAGAGATGCAGTGATGTTCAGAGCCTGTAAATGGGTAAGTCTTGGGGGAGTTAAAAGTCCAAATTAGAATAACACATGAGGCATAATAGCTCAGACTCTCCAAGTGGGTGGATTTTTCTGTAGGAATTTGTGAATTGTCAGTTTGCCATTGGCATTCCTGACTCAGCCTTCATCCAGGCTATTTTTGTGACAGAGCAAGTCACTTGGGTCCCATTTCTGTCCAAGTCAGGAGATCGGGCTGATCTAATTTAAAAGCAAAAACAAACCAGAAAATCTCCCCAAAAGAAACAAAAAGCACCCACAATCCAACCCCAAACTAGAGTTTAAGTTTCTTTTGGTTTTGTGATTTTTGGGTGGGTTTTGGTTTTTTTTTAAACTGAAAAGACAAGGTCTATTCAGGTGTTCAACTGACCATGGCAGTAGATTGAGCTGTTTATCTGTGTTAAATTGGTAGTAGCACCACAGAGAATTCAGTAGTACTCCTCAGTGTCATTTGTGCACTGTAGAATTAATTTAGGTCTCTAATTTATATACATCTATAGTCTGTGAAGCACCACTGTGTTAATGACTGAGAGGAATCAAGTTAGGCATTTAGGAGCTATCTTTCATCCTTTCTACCCACCCAGCTGTATCCAGCTAAGCAGACTAATGATACGTATGTGGCAAGAGGAGTAGGTATGCGTCTTCTTTTAGCTTTTACTCTCCAGCATTTGGCACAAATCGAGTGTAAGGATAGCTGTGCATTTCAGACCACTTGTGGTTACAGGTTGCAGGTACCTGGCTTTCTTCTGTCTGCTGTCAAGACAAGCCATGCTCACTTCTGCTTTAGGCACTGCAACACTGCCTGCCCATTGACTAGAAAGGGAGCTGCATTTGGCTCATTGCTCTCCTGGGTGTAATATTTGACTGCAGGACAGTTATCTGATTTGTCTAATCCAGCAGTGGTAAAGAGGAATCTGAATACAATCCTTTGGGTCAAGGGAGTTGTAACTGGTGATTGTGGAGCTTTTCTGATGGTGGCAGGGTGTGCATCAGACCCCAGCACAGAATCGTTGGCAGAACCTTTGTGGTGTGCATGAAACCTACTTGGAGGGCTAGTAGCAGTGATGAGACAGGTGTACCACAGGTCCTGGACAAAACAGTCACAACTTTAATTCTGGTGTACTAGAGAAAAAAGCCAATAAATCTGTAAATACCACATCAAAGACTACTCAGTGGCAGGGTTAATAAATTAGAAGTCTTTTTCTAGTGAAGGGGAATTACTGGGAGAAACTCTTTACATAGTCCCTTAAGTCTCTGTTCTCAGGCTGCTTTTATTAAAAATTCTTGTTGATACTCATGGGACAGGAATAGGGAACATGTGAAGAACTTTGCTTAAGACACCAAAGCTGGAAAATACAATCAGTACAGAGAAGGACTGGGATGTACCACTAAACTGCTACTGTTAGACTTGAAGTTCTAGGGGGAAAATTCAAGTGTCATAGGAGTGTGAAATCATAAATTTAGCAAATAATAGGAATTTCTGCTTCTAAAAGGTCATCTGCTGGAAGTGTAAGGCCAAGACTTGAACAATTTGCCTTCTGATTTACTGTATTTGTTTGTTGGTTTGGGTTTTTTTTTTTTAAATCACTTACTACTAACAGGATGTTACCAGTATTAGAGGAGAAAAAGGGTCTTAGGACTGAGCAGAGTTTAGAAAAATGTGGGGAAATGTGGCTACATGTTCACTTAGAATACAGCAGGCATTTCTCATCAGTCAGTGTGAAAAAGGCAAGGAAAGCCCTTCCCTTTGACAAGGAAAGTGGGAAGTGTTATATCTTCCTTTACTGTTCTCTAGGTGTCTGCATTTGGTAATTCTGGGAAATTGAATTAGCGGTAAGAGATGATGTTCTGAGATGGTCCTGCTTGTTTTATGTGAGATTTAGTTTATGCGATGGAGAACTGGCAACTAGATGTGCTCATTGAGAGATTCCCTTTGTGTACTGTTCCTGGCTGCTTTGAGTACTGTTCTGAATGCTCAGATCATTGTGGTTTGTGAGGATTCACAGGCTCTTCTTGGATCAAGAAGGCTAACACTCTTGGGGAAAACCTAGAAAACTACAAAAAAGTACATAAGCTTTGAAATTAGAGCTGGGAGATCAGTTAACTGGGATATGATTTAGGCATATGTGGACCTACCTGAGGGTGAGATTTCAAGAAATCAAGACATTTCCTTTTAGTGCTACTCTGAAATCAGATCGATAAACATCTCCTTCACAAGTGGCCTTCATTCACTTCAACTTTACCTTTCTTCTAAAGATTTAAAAGCTAAAGTGAAGGAAGTTCTTCAGGGCATAGTGGGCCTCAATTTGATACGAGTCCAGATCATTCAGTTGATACAAATAATGAAAAACATCACCTTTTTCCAAGTGTAGCCCCTCCCCCAAAACCCACTCCCCAACTACCTGAATGTCTTATGAACCAAGTGAGATACTTGACATGAGCTACATTAACAAGCTTGTGTAAAGGAGAGACAGAACTTTAAGAACAGAAAGAGAAAAAAGAAGAAAAAAAAAGAGAAAAACGAGAGAGTGTTGTGCAACTGATTGTAGAGATGAGATCTTGGCAGCCATAAAGTTCAGTTGTCTGGGATCTGTTATATACAGAAGCTGAGGCAGCACAGTGTGTATGTGTCTAAATGACAGTACAGCAGTACTGCTGTAGGGTTTGTGTCAGGAAGCACTTCACAGCGGTATGCATCAGGACCATCCATGTGCCAGTGGCTTTATTTGGGAACACAGATACGTAGGGAGATAGCAGCAGAACTTAAGAAACTGCTGAAGACCTTGTAAAAGAATAGCAGAATACCCAAATTGTGCCCTGCTTTTTAGGGCTGTTGTAGTGTAATTCTCTGGTACTATCAATCACAGGTGTCAGGATGTGGATGCCACAGCATTGCAGCTGAGGCGTCTGGCATAGTATTAACCAGTTTGCTGCTGGATGTGGCAGAAAAGGTCATTCTGGGCATAAAGTGTCATTGCAAACAGTTTGTTTCAGGATGTCCCGCCTTCTTTCCCATCTAGTACACTTTGGTTCTCTAGTGTCATGTTTCTCTACTGATTGCTACTGGTATACAGCAAGAGAAAATGAAATGGCTCTTGAAAATGAGGTTTGCACAAGGATTTTGTGCTCTGGACCTGATCAAATATCATCCTGCTCTCATGAGAAATCTGCCCAACTCCTTCCTATCAGAACAACTCAGGATAGTTTACTGGAGTGTTTAGCTCAGAGAAGCAGGGGAGAGCATGTCTGTGTGGTGGCATGTGAAGGGTGCAGTGCTTACAGCATTAAACACTTTGGTATTTGTTGCAGTGAAAGGGAGGAGGCAAGCATGGCTTCCGAATGGACTTGGAAGGTTTTTATAACCTCTTTAACGTGTTCTGAGATGAACCTACCCATGCAAATGCTTTTCATTCCTACCTGTTGTAGATGGTGAACCCCGGGGAGCAGTGATTTTATGGGATACTCTTCCACATTTGACCAAGCACAGCCTGACAAAAGCACTGTCTGTGAGCATCAGCATTCTGGAGATACTGAATGGGACAAGCTTCAGAGGTTTTTTCCCCACCCTTGCAACTGCATCTTACTGGCCAATATTAATTCAGGAAAATGATTCCTGAACAGCATTGTGAGGGTTGCAGGATCACTTGGCAGGATGTACTAAAGAGCATAATTTCACCCTAATTGTTTTTGCAAATACAAAACAAGAAAAAGGTGCTTTTAAAATTTTCCCTTTGCTTTCATCCTACTGTACTTGCTACAGTATTTTGTGTCTATTAGCCATAACTTGGAGGATATTATGTCTAAAGCAAATGAACATCTCTTGTCATCACATGACGTTGCCTTAGGACCCCTTTTGTCCCCTGGTGGGTGACGTACTTACACCGTGTTGCTTTGTGAGTGCAATTCGGTAGTGTAATACCAGTTTGTAGGTGTGACTGTCACCTGCTATACAGTGTTCTGCATGCTGCAGCTCAGCCCTCTTTGTTGCTTGCTCTGACTTTTATTACTTCTTCTGGC
This sequence comes from Hypotaenidia okinawae, assembly GCA_027925045.1. Lineage (NCBI taxonomy): Eukaryota > Metazoa > Chordata > Aves > Gruiformes > Rallidae > Hypotaenidia > Hypotaenidia okinawae. The sequence goes on along the minus strand of BSDF01000005.1, from coordinate 15,915,362 downwards.
CTCAGCTGCTTGCATGACCTCTCCAGTCCAAAAACAGGGAGGGTGATTCGTGTGGAGGAAGGCCAGGCAAGCCCTTCCCTCCCCACACTTTTTGGAGTCCTTTCTTCTCTTCACTGAAGTGTAGTGGTGTCTTTGTGGAGGATCAGGAATGTTTGCTTGTAGGAGAAGGCTGATTGAAAGAAGAGGTCATGTACATGAAAGGTTGCTCTGACTACAGCTTCTGATTACAGAGAGGCTTCAGTTACTGTCTACCATCTTTGTTGGTGTCTCCCAGGGCCATATCCTTGCTCTGCAGATAAAGTGGTATAACTTGGGAGTGACTGTGGGTGCTGCCCAGGGTACCTGAAGGTCTCTAACCCTTTGCCTGGAAGTACTACAGTTTCTAGTACTATTGTGTGCCTTTCTGGTCTTTGTTTCATAGAGGATTCAGATTCACAGCTTTCTGCCACTGTAGTAAGATCGTGTCTCTTCCCTTGGGTTGATACCTGATTGCAGTGCGCTGGAGTTGCAGAGAGAGAAGCCAGGTTAACTATTTAGAGAGCTATTTTCTGAATAATTTGCCAGAATTGGAAAGGCTTTTGGGGTCATCTTTCACTTTAAGAAGTTACTGGGGAAGTATGTGAGGCAGCAGACTGTTTACTTTCTGGCTTGGATTCTTTTCTCTGTCAACTTGGAATGGGTTTAGTCAGACAGCAGACATGGTGGTTACTCTGTAGTCTCTGCTTTTTTTTATTTCTGAAAAGATAATTTGTGCTCCAAAGACTGCCATAAGAAGAGAGGTGAACTTGATGCTGTTGACAAGAAATTCTAATTGTTTGGCTCTATCTAAGTGTTGGACTACCAGAGAAAATACTCTGGTAGTGCTTCCAGATCTGTCTTGTATAGAGGCTGAGACAAAGACCATCTCTGTTTTTCTGTATTACTGTAATATCAAAGAATGAAACATGCTCTCTCTGTCTTCTGCAGCAGTGTAACCTTAATGGCTGACTTGTAGCACGATTCTTCATGGTATATTAAAGATCTGTGGTTCCAGTAGGAAGAGAGACAGTAGTCCCAGATAATATTATACTGTTTTGTTTCTGGCTTGATAACTGTGCCAGATATTTTTCCATCTGTAAAACGGGTAGAACTGCTCCCACTAGAGCTGAGAAGAGGTGTGGGGTCAGGGCTGGAAATGGAGGAGAGATAGTTACAGCTGGGCAGCAAGGTGAGCAGGTACAGTGGGTGCTCACAGCTGCTAGGGACCTTGCGGTATCTTTTTTTTGTCTAGTGCTGTGGACAGAAGCCAGTGGTGAGTCTTGTCAGTCTCTGGTAGGATTCCTGGCTTCCATGAACTGGTCAGATGGCTCCTCTGCCCAATCAGTCACTGTCTGCCCAATCCAATTGTGAAATAAAATTATAGGTGGTGTTTAAATCCAGACTGTTTAGATTTCCATAGTATTCAGTTTTGCAGATGGGCTAGTTAGGCAGTAGTACAGCAGCAGTTTGGTATAGAGTCTCCAGGGGGTTTTGGTGCATAAGAAGAGCAGGGATTTTTGTCATAAGTAAAATAAAATTTTCTGAGCCATAAAAACTTACTAGAATATTTGCAGAATTCAATCCCAGCTAAGGGCCAAACTCGCTCTTGTTGCACAGCCAAGAAAAAGGTAAACACTGGAGTGTGATGTTGAATATTTTCATGGGCTTAAAGCCACTTTAGATCTTTGGCTGTATGTTGCTGAGAATCTAATCAAAGTTAATTTTTAGGCAGTTTGTTTTATGTGCAGACTATTTCTGCAGGAGTGGTAATGCTTTTGAGCTGACTAGGAAAAATAGAAAATTTGTAGAACCATAAGACTAATAGAATGTTTTGGGTTGGGAGGGATTGCAAACATCATCTAGTCACAGCCCCCTGCCATGGGCAGGGACACACTCCACTAGCCTAGGTTACCCAAAGCCCCATCCAGCCTGGCTTTGAACACTGCCAGGGAGGGGGCAGCCACAGCATCTCTGGGCAGCCTGTGCCAGGGCATCACCACTCTCACAGCAAAGAATTTCTTCCTTATAACTAACCTAAATCTACCTTCTTCTGTTTTAAAGCTATTACCCCTTGTCCTACCTCCTCTTGCCCTCCACGGCCTGCCCTTACACACAGTCCCTCTCCAGCTTTCTTGTAGGACCCCTTCAGGTACTGGAAGGCTGCTATAAGGTCTCTGTGAAGCCTTCTCTTCTTCAGGCTGAACAACCCTACCTCTCTCAGCCTGTCTTTACAGGAGAGGTGCTCCAGTCTGCTGACTGTCTTTGTGTCCCTCCTCTGGAGTCGCTGCAACAGGTCCATGTCTTCCTTGTACTTGGACCCCAGAGCTGGGCACAGTACTCCGGGAGGGATCTCATAAGATCAGAGTAGACAGGCAGAATACCCTCCCATGACCTATTGGTCACACTGCTTCTGATGCAGCCCAGTATACGGTTGGCTTTCTGGGCTGCAGGCAGGTAGTGTTGGCTCATGTTGAACTTTATACCCACCAACACCCCAAGTCCTTCTCCTCAGGGCTGCTCTCAATCCATTCTTTGCCCAGCCTGTCATTTTGCTTGAGATTGTGCTGAGCCATGTGCAGGACCTTGCACTTGGCCTTGTTGAACTTCATGCAGTTTGCATGGGGCCTCCTCTCAGGCCTGTCAGGGTTCATCTGGATGACATCCCTTCCCTCCAACATGTGGACCACATCACACAGCTTGGTGTAGTTGACAAACTTGCTGATGGTGCACTCGGTCCTACTGTCCATGTCTCTGACAAAGAAGCTGAAAAGCATTGGTCCCAGAACTGACTCCTGAGTAACACCTCTCAGAATTGGTCATAATTTGGACATTGAGCCTCTGACTGCAACACTTTGAGTACTACTGTCTGGGCAGTTCTTTGTCCGCTGAGTTGTCTGTCTGTCAAATCCAGTTTAAAGACAAGAATGTGGTGTGGGATAGCATCTCACATTTGGGGGTTGGACCCAGTGATCTCTCGAGGTCCCTTCCAACCCCTACAATTCTATGATTCTATGATCTCATGCAAGTTCATGTCCTTAGGACTGGGCTGACTTGAGCCTGATTTGAAACTTACAGGATATTCTCCTGAGCTGCCACATGTGCCTTCCTCTTACTCTCCTAAAAATACTGTGTGCGTGTCACTTCAGAAGCACACATCAATAAATAGTAATTGAAAGGCTGATAATGGGGGCAGGTTTAACAGTGTAGATCATTGATGATTATTTTTTTTTAGGATCTGGTGTGTGCCTTTGCAAATAAATAAATAAATAGAAAAGCTGCATTGAATTAATTTGCCAAAATACAAGGATTGGACAGAAGCGTAAGCAATGGCTGTCACAGTGCCACAGAGAAAGATGTATTTTTCTTTGTTTCTGAGGAAACGTAAGCTAGCCTGCTGATGGGAGCAAATCAGCATTGGCAGGTGGAAGAATAACAAGGTTGTAGTAAGTATAGTTTTGATAAGTAAAGGTCTAATTGGACAGGCAGCTGAGGACAAAAGACCATGGAGAAAAACACAAATGTCATACTGCTTACTGTATGATGGCAGGTAGTAACATGTAATCCTGGAGTGTATGCTTTTTCTTGTGATTTGTTTTGGCAGCTTTGAAATAAGAAAGCAATACTACCTGGTACTTGCTTTCTAGGAAAGCTTTTCTGTGGTGAGAGAAGCCTAGATACTAATGAAAAGAGAGTAAATGTCTCAGGAAACAGAGTTGTCAGAGACCGAAGCCAGTTCCTGCAGCAATACATGGCAGCGCCTGGAGAGATTCTGAGATCCTGATGTGTGTTTTCCAGGATCGTGTTAACCCTTCTTACTGCAGAGGTGTGTTAAGAGGCAATGTTCAGCCACTCCAGGGTGACACCAAGAGGCCCAGAGCTGCTGCTTTGCAGATTACAGCCTTGTTTCCTAAGGCCTAGTTTCTGTTAGGCAGCTCTTGTTTGAACATAAATAGATCTGTGCTGTTTCCTGGAGCTCTGTTTACAAATTGCTCTTGATGCTTGCATGTCTGTCACCTGTCCTCCTGATTCCTGCAATTGTATTCTCTACAGACAGCACCAGCAGCATTTTCCTGTTGTCTTTCAAATGTCTGTAAGAATTTTCGGGCCCAGAGGGGCAAACTTGATACCTCCAAAGGGTTTTGGTAGAAATGTACGTGCTTGATAATGGTTCATCATTTATAATTGTATCTACAGCTCTCTCAGTTAGTGAGTCAGTGGAATGTGTATAGCATTGACTCTCTTTTAAATCATTCTTTGTCAAAATGTGCCAAGATAAATGCCTTACAAAGCCTAAATGTGTCATAAACATACTGTATCTTTTACTGGTCAAACTTGTAATCTCATAAGGAAATGTCATTAGAAAATGTAAAAATTGTAATCTCATTAGCAAGCATCTGTTGTTTATAAAGTTGGCTTTGGCTGTATTTCCTGCAGTTAATTCTTTACTTGTCTGGTTAGTATCAGTTGTTCTTCCTTCTCTCCCCCATGGCCCATCCTGAGTCATGTCAAGCTGACATGACTATGATATCCTGTGATGTGCTGTGTGCCTACAGTGAATACTATACCAGCACTGACAATTGTCAGTTCTTGGGAAAATTACTCCTGTTCCAAAATTTAATGAACAACACTGCGAAGTTCCCACATGGTTCCTGACCTTCCTTTTCCAACTCTTGGATACAAGTTACCAAAACTTGATAGCCCTGAAGAATGCTCTTTCACATCTCCCTTACCTATTTTTGAAGTAGAAATAGTATGACTACATTGCAGAAATGTCTTCCCATACACAAACCAAAACAACTTTGATAAACAATTCTGGGGTTTTCTTTGGGTTTTTTTTTTGTTGTTGTTGTTGGGGATTTTTTTGTTTGGTTTTGTTACCCCTCCAGCTGTCTTCTGTGTGTAAGCTGTTTGATCATCTTCATTTAATAACAGACCAAAAGTTATATTTGTAGTTTCATTTCCTATAGTTATGTTATATTTTTATTTTGCTCTCTGAGGGTTAGGAAGGATGCAGACAACGTAGATATCTACCTCAACTGAATTCTTTAATTCTTTGCACTGCTGACCTGGACATCTGTTTGTTTTACTTAATGATACTTCTAGGGGAAATTTGTAAATCCGGGTCCTTGCTTTTGAGTCAGGTAACATCACTTGTTCATGAATGTAAGTTACAATTTGTTAATGTTTTGGGTTTTAGCTGGATTTTCACACCAAGCTGGGAGGGGACAGAATCAGAACAGGTGATCCAAACTACCCAAAGGGATATTCCATACCATATCAGTATAAAAAGGGGGCTGACCAGGGAGGAGGGATCACTGCTCAGGGGTGGTCTGGACATTGTGTTTTGAAGTGGTGAGGAAATTACATTGTGTATCACCCACTTAGTATATTCTAAGTACTGTTGTAATTTTCCTCTCCCATTGCTCTCCCAGTTAACTGTCCTTATCCCAGCCCACGAGTTTTGCCTTTTTCTTCCAATTCTGCGCCCACTGAGGGGGAGGTGTGAGCAAGTGTCCCTGTGGAGCTCAGCTGCTGGCTGGGGCTGAACTGCCACAGTCCTTTTTGGTGCCCAGTGTGGGTCACGGAGGGCTGTGACAACAGATCTGTGTTAAAGCACATTGGTTATATGCATTTATCTTAGTTATATAGTCGCTGGTCACAGTGGTGGTGTGTTTGTTCATGTGGATGTGCTGTGTGAACCCTGCAGCACTGTTTATCTCCTCTGGGAGAGGGGTCTGGATTCTCATTTGGCAGTACTGTGTAATACTGACTTAGGGTGTAATGTCATCACTGGGCTTGAGGTTAAGCTGGTATCTGGATGTGGCACTGCAGTCATAGAATCACAGAATGTGTAAGGTTGGAAGGGACCTTTAGAGGTCATCTAGTCAGCCCCCCTGAAGTAAGCAGGGACAGTCATGTCTGTGCCTCAGACAACATCTCTTTGCTTTGAACTGATTAATAATGGCACAGAACCTGTGGGAAAGATCGGGGAGGGAATTTCTCCTGCCCTTTCACCTCCTCTTTTTTCATCAGGTTAGTTAATGGCTTTTGAGAATTGTAAATATCCTTGGGATGTTCGAGACAGCGTGCTTCTATTGCTATTGTCAGCCTCACCTCTGTGCCAGGGAAGATCTTGGAACAGCTTCTCCTAGAAGCTATGCCAAGGAACATGGTAGATGGGGAGGTTCGTGACAGTCAGTGTGGCTTCACCAGGGGCAAATCCTGTCTGACCAACCTGGTAGATTGCTATGATGGGTGACCTTATCAGTGGACAGAGGAAAAGCAATGGATTTGATGAGTGGACTTTTTGGTGGATAAGGAATTGAATGGATGATAACACCCAGAGAGTAGTCACCAATGGCTTGAAGTCCAGATGTAGAGATGTGACAAGAGGTGTCCCTCCGGGGCCCATACTGAGACCAGTATTACTTAATATCTTCATCAGTGGCATTGGCGATGAGGTTGGATGCCCCCTCAGCAAGTCTGCGGATGGCACCAAGCTGAGTGGTGCAGCTGGCACGCGGGAAGGACAGGATGTCGTCCAGAGGGACCTGGGCAAGCTGGAGAAGTGGGACCATGTGAACGTCATGAGGTTCAACGAGGACAGGTGCAAGGCCCTGCTCCTGGGTTGAGGCAATCCTCATGATCAGTACAGGCTGGGAGATAAAGTGATAGAGAGCAGCCCTGCAGAGAAGGACTTGGGGCTGATGCGGATGAGAAGCTCGAGGAGAGCTGACAAGGCGTGCTCGCAGCCCGGGAGGCCAATCACATCCTGGGCTGCATCAAGAGGAGCGTGGTCAGCAGGTCGAGGGAGGTGATTCTGCCTCTCTCCTCCACTCTTGTGAGGGTCAGAGAACAGGTGCCGATCGCTACACAGGGTGCACCGGCACCTATAGCACACTGAGACTCTCTGATCCCCATCCAGAAGCTGATTCATCAGCTGGAGAGTCAGGGAGTGGTCAGCAGAACCTGTCCAGCCTTTAACAGTCCCATATGGCCAATGCCAAAGTCTAATGGAAGGTGGAGACAGAAGAGACTATGGTGCCCTGAACAAAGTCATGCTGGCAATCGTGCCAGATGTGCTGGAACTTCAGCATGAGCTGGAGTCAAAGGCAGCCAAGCATCATGCCACAACGGATACCACAAGTGTTCTTCTCCATCCCTTTGACAGCAGAGCGCATGCCACAGTTCTCTTTCACGTGGAAGGGCGCCTCATACACCTGGAATGGACTCCTCAGGAGTGGAAACAGCCCCACCATCTGCCATGGACTGATCCAGAACAGGGCAAAGCTCCTGAGCACCTGCAGTAGACTGATGACATCATTGTATGGGGCAACACAGCAACAGGTTTCTGAGAAGGGCAAGAAAATGATCCAAATGCTTCTGAAAGCTGCTTTTGCCATAAACTGAAGTAAAGTCAAGGGACTTGCCCAGGAGATCCAGATTTTAGGAATAAAATGGCAAGATGGATGGCATCAGATGCCAATGGATGTGATCAACAAGGTGGTACCCACGTCTGTCCTGACTAGCAGAAGAGGAAACAGAAGCTTTCTGAGGTGGTGTGGGGTTTTGGAAGATGCATATTCCAAACTACAGTCTGATTGCAAGCCCTCTCTATCAGGTGACCTGGAAGAAGAACGACTTCAAATGGGGCCCTCAGCCACAAGAAGCCTTTGAAGAAATCAAGCAGGCAGCAGTCCACACAGGAGCCCTTGGGCCAGTCTGGGCAGGTCCAGAGGTGACACACATGGGTTACACTGCAGCCAGGGAGAATGGCCCTACCTGGGGTCTCTGGCAGAAACCACCAGGTCGACCCCTGGGGTTTTGGAGTTGGGGGTACCAAGGATCAAAGAGCTGCTACACTCCAAGGGAAAGAGATATTGGCAGCACATGAACAGGTTTGAGTCACTTCAGAAGTGACTGGTATTGAAGCCCAGCTCCTCCTGGCACCCCAGCTGCTGGTGCTGGGGTGGGTGTTCCAAGGGGGTTCCCCTCCACACACAGAGTAAGTGGGTCACACTGGCAACACGGTGGGCTGGAAATGGAAATCCCAATCACACAGGAATTCTGGAAGTGGACTGCCCAGAAGGTGAAGATTCCAGAATGTGGCCAGAGGAGGAGGAGGCGGCACATGCTAAAGAGGCTCTGTCATGCCATCAACTGCCAGAAGCTGAGAAGCCACATGCCCTGTTCACTGGCAGGTTGTTGTCATACTGTGGGAAAGCACTGGAGGCGAAAGGCTGCTGCATGGAGCCCCACACAAGTGCAAAACTTGGAGATCAAGCCAGTTGCAGAGGTGAAAGCCATCCAGCTGGCTCTAGATGTTGCTGAACGAGAGAAGGGGCCCATGTCTGACCCCTGTACTGAGCCACAGATGGTGGCCAGTGCCCTGTTGCAGCAAGGGCAGCTGAGCAGCTGGCAGCGCAGAGGCAAAGGACCTGGGCTGCTCCAGTGGCAAGATACTGCTGCCTGGCTGGAGAAGCTGGTTGTAAAATGTAGATTCCCACGTAGCCAAGATCTGGGTCACTGAGGAACGTCAGAATAACCAGCATGTGGATCAGGCTGTTCAGACTGAAGGGTCTCAGGCAGATCTGGGCTGGCAGCCTAAGGGTGAATTATTCATAGCTCGTTGGGTCCATGACACCTCAGGCCAACAAGGAAGAGATGCAAGAAATAGACAGTCTCGTTACTGAGGGGTGGACTTGACCACAGGTACTATCTCACAGGTGATCCATGAATGTGGAATTCATGTGCTATAATCAAGCAAGGCTCTCTGGTACAAAGGACAATGGTTGTAGGAATCCAGGAAGGCCTGGCAGATCGGTTATATCACACCCCACAAACCCACTGAGGTAAGTGCTATGTGCTTATCATGGTGGAAGCAACCACCAGATGGCTGGAAATGTATTCTGTGCCCCATGCCACTGCCCAAGCACCATTCTGGGTCTTGAGAAGCAGGTCCTATGGTGACATGGCACCCCAGAAAGAACTGAGTCAGACAACAAGACTCATTTCTGAAACACCTCGTGGACACCTGGGCCAAAGAGCATGGCACTGAGAGGTGTCTCACATCCCCTGTCATGCACCAGCCTCTGGAAAATCGACCATACAATGGTCTGCTAGAGACTCCACTGAGAGCAATGGGTGGTGGGACCTTCAAACACTGGGGTACACATCCAGCAAAGGCCACCTGGTTAGTTAGCTCCAGGGGTCTGCCAGTCGACCTGGCCCTGCCCAATCAAAACTTCCACGTACTGTGGAAGGGGACAAAGTTCTTGTTGTGCACATGAAGAACATGTTGGGGAAGACAGTCTGGGTTATCCCTGCCTCAGGCAATGGCAAACCCATCCACGGGACCGCTTCTGCTCAAGGACCTGAGTGCACTTGCTGGGTGATGCAGAAGGATGGGAGAGTCTGATGCAGAGATTTGGTTTTGGGTGAGAGCAGCCAGTAATTAAATTATATGGTGTTAATTGCTAGGTAACCCTGCCACTGTATGTCATCACTACTACAACTGCTCGTGCCGTATCGGTGGTATTACAGTAAGAATCACCCCAATTAAGGAAGGATGGACTGTGATGAAACCAGAGTGCAGCAGTGGTGGAACTAGAACTGACTCCAGCAACTGGTGCCCAGCAACTGCCTCAAAATGGACATTTTCACCCCGCAGACTGTGGGCATGCACCATGCTGGATACCCCAGCCCTGAGCTCTGGATGCAGAAACTAACAGTCCAACAGCACACAGCGTCCTTTGTGCCCTGGGAGGCTGTTGTGACAGACAGAGCCCAAAGTCACAGGCTGCATGAACTCAACAGACACTTCTGGGGGGTGGCCCACAGACAAAGGGAGTGATACCTCTGTGTGTGTGTGTATGTATATATCTATATATCTCAAAGACAGGAAGAGTGGTGGTGATTAACTGGATAGTGTAGGATCTGGGCATGACATAGACAGTACAGAATAAGGGTTGGATAATACCCTGGTTTTCAGCTGGAACTGAGTTAATTTTCACAAGAAACTGGGAGGGGACACAGCCAGACAGCTGTCCCAAACTAGCCAAAAATATATTCCATACTATATAACATCAAACTCAGTATATAAAGGGGACTGAATGGAAATGTGGGGTCACTACTTAGGGATAGTCTGGTCATTGGGTTTTGGGGTAGTGAGCAGATTGGCTATACGTATCACCCACTTCACATATTCTGTTGTAAGTACTGTTGTTATTGTCCTCTCCAACACACAAGTTTTACTATTTCTTCTGATTCTTTGCCTCATCCCACCAAAGGGTCAGAGGAGTGAGCCACTGGCCACATGGTGCTGAGCTCCTGCCTGGTGCTGAACCACCACACTTGGGAGGAGGTTGCAGGGACAGTAAAATAACACTTGCTTGTGGGCAAGTTTTGGGGCAGAAAAACTGTTGTGCTTGAACTCAGTGTTGATATGAGAGAAGCTAGCTGATAGTGGACCGATGCTGGACTGTATCTTAGATTTGCCAGCTTGATTGCGGTTTTAGCAACATTAAAAAGAAATAAACTCTTTTTAAAATATCCTTTTGTGAGTTCAGAGAAACTCCATTATTTGCATAGGGCTGATCCTTTAAAATAGCTAACTGGAAAGCTAAAGAAATTAAGACCTGCACATACATCTTCATGACGGTTTTATTCCATTAATTTCTTCCTTTCAAAGATGTTATTTTTTAATTAATGAGTGGCAGTGTAATGTTTTAAGATGACTTTGTTTATTTTGGCTTTTCAGTTTTATTTTCCAAAACTAGTGTGAGGTAAAAGCATAAAATAGATGAACTACATAAATGCTAAACAATGCTAAGAATTTTGTTTTTCATGAAAGCCAGAGATGCTCTAGTAGCAGCATTATGGCTTGCACATCAAATTCACCCCCGTTGATGATAGCTTATGTTCACTCTCTTGGGTCTTTTATAAGTTTTGCTTCATTGTGCAGGCTTGTAAATCCCAATTATACTAATGGGTGTCATGCTTTCACATTATAGGAAAGAAGTGCCAAATACAGCCCACAGTGGGATGCCCTCATCTAGCAACTAGCTCTTACACTATGGAGCCTTTCTCTTAGCTATCAAAAACATTTAACACTGGGGAAAAGAACATTAATACAGCTTGTATTTGAGTCCAAGGACAATGATCTGGAAAGCTGTTTGCAGTTGTGTTTTGTCAGGCTGTTGCATATTGGAACGAGAGATAAAGCAGTTCTCACATGAAAGAAAAAAGTGGTATTTGCAAAGCTGATGGTCAGTTAATTATTGCTGAAAAATACATAGCAACTTGCTCCTATACTTTTTAGAAATGTTATTTGATATGCAGCCTTCATTTACTGAAATGTCTCATAAAATAATTCTTTGCTGTGAATTAGAAGGCCAAACATTTGTGCTCCTCTGTTTCTGAGAAACCAGTTCTCAGAAAGACATGAAACATAGGTTGGCACCGCCATATGGCATTTTGATGAGGGCTGATGTCCTGTCTTTGTTTTGAAAGAAAGCAAGTCACAGATGTTAACTGTGCTTTCCCCTGGACTATTTATGTAGGATGGGTAACTCTCTGATGGTTTTATATTGCTTCAAACCAGTGCTATTAGAACTGGATTTGTATGGGTTTATTTTAGACGCTTCCCCAAGGATCTTGAGGTGGGACCATGGTTGCTTGGAAGGGTGGTTCAGTCTGCTAAAGGTCAGAGTCGCTCTTCTGAAAGCCTCTAAAAGGGTTCTTCAGCAACTGAGCTCTTAACTCCGGTTATTAGTGGTTCATAGCTTTGTAAAGGCCTTATTTAGCCTGGGTCATGTTTATCTTTGATTAATAACTTCAGTAGGTTTTTCATTTGAGTGCCTAAAGTTAGGTGGAGGGAATCTCTGGTGTTACCCCTCACTTGAGCAGGGCTTAAGTATGCACATTCAGATAGGAATGAAGTTATGAAAGCAAATGTTTTTCCATCTGCTAGTTTGCTCTTACTTCAGGCTTATGTCCTACCCAGAGACTCCTAGAAGGTTACTATGAACCCTTGCCCATTGACTACTTTAATGAGATATTTTGTATAGGCTCCTGCTCCATAATTTAGCAACATCTCTGGGCAAAATTATCTTTTTGCCTTTTTCATAATCCTGGTCATTTTCCTTTCTTCTCTCCATCACAACCAGAGCAAATTATCTCAACAGGTATTTGACTTCACTGAGTATGCGTAAGTTCATTACTGTACAGGTGATGGAGTTTTCAGCTCTGTACTGCTGGTCAGTCCATAGTTTGAAACTGGGGAGAGACCAGTATCCTGATTCTCAACATTTCCTGAAAGTCTTGGCTGAAGGTGATGCACCAGTTAGGTTTTCTTAGAATTAAAAATTGTGTGTAAGCAAGAGAGTAGTAGCACTTACTATGCAGAGTAATTATTTCATATTATAAAAGCTTATAACTTAGAGGGAAAACCATCTGGTTAAAAATATGTGAATCTTTATCATTTCAAGTATAACCCTGAGGTGGTTTTTTCTCACTTTATTTCTGACTGCTTTTCATTTGCTCTAAGAACTTGTTAATGATCTGTGGCAATAAGAGTCATCAATAGATAACAACAGAAATGAGAGTTAATTTTGGAACACTGTTATCTCTTACTCCCCTCAATTCTCCTATAAAATGTTGCATGAACCTGTTGTGCCTTAAATTAAATTATTAGAGGTAGGCACCGTGTAACCTTTTGTAGTTTTTGATCTTTCCAGGAATGTTTCCTACCAGGTTGCTTGGTATGTGTTGTCTGGGGATACCCAGAGATAGAAGAAATGGGTATCAAATGACGAGAAATACGGCTTCCTCTTCTGTTTAGAAATGCTTTTATTCTCTGGAAACTATTTTTATTCCTACTTCTATGTTATAATGTAACTTATATATATACATAGAGAGAGAGAGTGAGCTGCCTCTAAACATGCAGTAGAAGGTGCAACTCAGATGGACAAGAGGGTTGAGTGGCCTTTTTGTTAAGTATGGGGTAAACAAAGGGAGTAGCAAAGGGATGCTGTCACAACTTGTCTTCCTCTAGGCTTGCCTGGGTAACCGTCTGTCTTTGCTTACATCTCTGCTTTGTAAAGTGGTGGAACATGAAGGTGTGTAAGCAAGGATTAGACTAGGTCAGGTGCCAGAAAGGTCCAGCTTCAGCAAACTGAGAGCAGCCTCCTGACAGCAGCCTAAAGAGATCCATTGTGTCCTGGATTAGGTGAATTCAGCATCAGCTGTGGTATTTTAACCTCATAAATGTTTCATACAGGCCCCTTGTCATGTCTTAAATGAGAAGGTCCTTACTGACATGTGAAAGTATTTTAAATAACCAGGTATCAAGATTTACTGTTGTTACCTACAGTTGCTAAGTTATCATCTCATGACTGGTTGCTTAAATGCAATTTAAATTGCTTAAGTGAATGTTAAGGTGGTGTTATCCCAAAAGTGGGGTTGTTACCTGGTGTGCAGTATGCCTATATATACACACAGAGATGGGTGCTAGGTGGTAATTCCAGAAAGCCATCACCCACCTCTGCACAGACAAGGAATAAATCAAATATCTCTGCTCTGTGTGCATGTTGCTGTACTGCACACATGGTAATGATCCCACTTTTGGTATAACAGTGGTGTGGAGCTTTAGTTCTGCACCAGCCTGACTTGAATAAGTATTTCTGTCTAAAGCTTAAATTCCAGACCTCTCCCTTTGTGTTACTTGCCTGTTTGGCAGCTATGGGGGATGAAAGTAATAAGTAAAATTGAAATGGCCTTTTTTCAGTGTGGCTCTGGGCTATAGGGTTTATCACACCTGGAGGTACATGGGAGTGCTTTTGAAAAGATAGCTGCTCTTTTTAGAGAAAGTGGAGGGATGTGCATGCCTGACACAGCTGGCCTTCCTGCATAGGATCTTCAAAGAAGCTCCTTTCTGTTACTTTTGCTGTGGTAAAAGAAAAAGTAAAAATCAATCTGGAGAAACCCTAATCTCTCAAGAGTTTTTACAGATTACATCTCATAGCTTGTTATTTGATTTTTATTTTTTCCTCTTGTTGTGTGTGCTGAACTTGCATGCAGTGGTGTGTATGAGAAGAGTGGATTTTCCAGCTGCAGCACGCTTGAAATTCATTACAGCTTTTTTCTTTTCTTTTTTTTTTAATTCTGTCAGATCTGAGTTTTAGAGTCTGTGCTCCTTGCAGAATTTGCTTGCAGGACCACAGACTGTGCCTGCAGTTATCAGCAACTGCATTCCCCTTTCTTTGGTCCTCCAAACCCAACTGTTCATCTGTTCTCCTGTGGAAGTAAGCGTCTGAAAAATGCCTATGCTTGGTGGTGTATGGTCACTCTGTCTTTGGTAAGACAGCTGTTGCTGTTGTGTGCTGTACTTGAGACTAATGCAGAGTTTTGAATAATACTCAATTCCCTGCAATGATAGTGCCTCATGAGGGACAGACAGAAGTAATTTATTTTATTTCAGATGCGTCTGCAATGCACGGTGAAATGGATATTAATAGTTTGGTGGGTTCGAGACATTCCCTACTTTTCAAAATTGTGACTACTTAAAAACCCATCATGTTCTGGTAAAAGTTACTGCAATGTGTATTTCCATGCAGCTGAAGGGAAAAGGGAGACCAGATAATCTGAAGATAAGATCCTGTCTGAATCCTATTTAATTGTTAAGAAAGGTATGTGAACTCCTACCACAGCCCCACAAAAGGATTCAGTCTGCTTACTTTCTGAATCTGCCTAACCCTGAAAGCTCCTACACAGTAACATCTCACCTGCAGCTTGGCTGCAGACCTAGGTTCTGCAGAAGATGATGCAGAATAAATTTGTGATCCTGGCAATGCTTTCAGGAAATAATGTTAATCTTTTGTGTGCTGTAGCCTACTCATGAGAATATTTTGCTCAGTAAGTACGTGGCCTATTTCAAGGGCCAACTCAAGAGGTTTTAATTTCTCCCTGGCACAGCCAGGAAATGTAGGGCTTACTTTAGCCTTGGTTCTCTACCATTTAGAATTAGACTCTTAAGTATGTGGTGCATCTGCATAAATAGGTGACTGAACTATCTGTGTGGTTTCATCTGAAATACTGAAAGCTGCAATGCTGAGAGAGGGACTTCATTGTACAGCTCTTCCCTGGGATAGACCACATGGGTCTTAAACTTAATCCTGTGTTTGCTTTTCTTCATCTGCTTTTCAAAGAAAGATCTTCAAACTTTCTGAATGTAAAAATGTTACTAACATCCCAGAAGTTTAAAAAAAAGAAATTAAAAAAAAAATAAAATCTGTCAGCCTTCAGCTTCAGGTTGGGTTGGGTTTTTTTCCAAACCTGCACAGTCAGGACCTACACATACGTCATCAAATGGGAAATGAGACTGTTTCTCTAGTATTGACTGTAGGTTGCTTAGCAGTACAATCTTTAAAATGCAGAGGTTGGGTATCAGAGAAGGCGGGGGAACAGGAAGGTTTTGCTCCTACCTTTATCTGCACTTAGTGTAGACAAGATAGCATTCAGTTCCTGTTGGTGGTGTTTTTTTTTTTTTTTGGGGGGCGGGGGGGGGAAGACACCCCCTCCCTTAATGGAAATCACAAGGGTTGCATAGCCGTTTGATCCCCTGCCAAAATCAACCAAACAAAAGCCAAACACCACTACTGCAGAAAGTCCCTGACCAAAAGTAGGTGGTGCCGTGCACGCTGAGGAGAAGCAGTGTGAGACAGAACAGTCTTAGGGATTTTATTGTGCTCATGAGTTAAGCACCTCCCGTGCCAGGCCCAAGGAAGATTTGTAAACTATTTTTTTAACTTTTTTTTTTTGACATGCATGAATGTCAGCAAGAGGTTAAAATCCCATTTGAAAACAAACACCTTACAATCCTAACTACTGTTTCTGTCTCTGCAAATGTGCCTGGGCTGTTCTGTGGACTTAATGCCATCTAATGCCATGCTGCTAAGTCTGGTATAGAATGCACATACATATTTGCCTTTTCTGATATAGACAACAGTGCTTTTGTACTATCCAGTTTCAAGTAAGTGGAGACTTTGAATCAAAACCTTGATTTTTTTATGGCTGTGGTAAAGATAACATTGTTGAAGTTGGTATCTTAGTAATTCATGTGTATGATTGAAACAAATCTTATTTGTGAATATTTTTCCCCTCTCTGAACCTTTTTAAGCAAACCAGCATAGATACATGTTTCCCTCATATTTCCACCATGTTACATTTGAATTATGGATTATATTGCTGGGCAAGTTAATCTGAGGAGTGGTTCTAAATGAATCCTGAAGTTCAAGCACAGTAAGCAGATGGACTTGAGTACTTTTCTGAGTTATTTTGTTAATTTGAGTAAATTCTTCCTCTGTTTACAGGAAAATATACCTTGTTAAATGCATGGATGTAAAATTTATTTGATTTATGAGCACATATGTATACAGCTTTCGTAGTCATGAAAACAGGATATTCCCTAGTGTGCCTCTGTCGAGGCAGCGTGCTTAAGCATGAAGAAATAAAATTGAAGAGCTCAGACTTAAGCACTAATTTCAGAATTACAGTTTTGAAACACATGCATAACATGCTGTGAAACTATTTATTGAAATGACAGTGAAACGGCAGTGGTGATTTTTATTTGGCTCAAAGTGATACAAGTTAAGTCATGTGGCCTAAAACAGTAATGCAGTGTAAGATTTCTTACCTATTTGAATCGAGATATCAAGCTCTCACATTAAATTTCACCTAGCTAGACATGTTTTACACCATGTTTAACATCAGGGAACTAAACTTTAGTGAGCCACTAATGATGAACAGGGGAGACTAAGGGTCCTTTAAATGCCTAAAGCCCCATAAATGGCAGGAAAACGTTTGGAATATCCAGGGGATTCTGGTAAGTACGTTGTGCCATGCTGCAGAGGGTGGTGTTGGTTCCTTTCTGGTAGTCTCTGCCAGTTTGATGAGGACAAGATCTATCCTAATCCCATGGTTAATCTTCACAGTTTGTTACACATCTAAAGATAATGTTTACTGGCACAGATTGTATTCACATTCTTTCTTTTTTTTTTTTTTCTTCAGAGCTGTGCTATTGATAGATATTCAGGTTGCAATCCCAAATATGTGCACACTCCACCTTATAGACAGACTGTGGTTGCTGTTGGCCATACAACAGGATAGACCAAAGATGTGTCATTTCCCTCCTTCTGACAAATCTTGGGGGAAAATGTATGTGATAGCTGGTTACAGTGGTCTGAAGACTGAAACCTGTTAGCTCCTTTCTTCTGGCTAGGGTCTTTTAACCATTTCTCCTTTAGAAAGACCATTAAAAGATCAGGATTGACTCTTACTTTCAACAGGGTTTGCAACTTCGTTGTTGCTGTAGGTGCAGGGTGGCAGTTCTGTGCAGAGACACCTGCTGCTTCTGCAGTGCTTAAATAGGTGACTCAGATGGGTTTTATCCTTCTGAGCTTGTATTTTTCTTCACTAAAGGCAAACTTTCATTGAAAACAGTTTCTCTACACTTTTTCCACAACTATGTGCAACTAAAAATTTGATTAGGCTGTTGCTGAAGGATGTTAATAGAAACCATTTTCCCAGTCCTTAAACCAGGATTCATTTGCATCTGACTCATCCCTGATGTCAGCAGATAACCAGAGGAAGCTGTTTTGAGTTTAGAATTGCATCAGAAGTCTGAGTATACTCAGTTTATCAATCTCTGCTGTTTATTCCTCTTAATTTTCCTTGTGTTGTGTGTCATGAGCCACAACCAGACAAACAGCTTTGGCAGAGGTTAAACCTCCTTGCATTCCAACCAACCTCAGATTGCTCTGGGTGGCTGGGGGCGGCTGCGCTTAACCCCAGAGTGATGTCCAAGTAGGTGCTTTATTGTGATAAGTTCTTCACAATTCTTGGGAACAGAATTAAGACTCAAAACAGAGTCAAGGTTTAAGTTACTTTATTTGGAGGAGAAAGCTGGGGGGAGGCGGGAGAAAGAAAGAGAGAAAAGAGTGAGAAAGTGTGAGAGACAGAGAGAGAGAGAGAGGGATATCTATCACCATGGAGCCGAGGTGTCCCATCAGTCCGAACTCTCAGGTGGGGAGTTCAGTAGTTGCTGGTTGTCATGGTTCAGCGCTGGGTGCACGGGGGATGGCTCCATCGCAGACGTGCACACTAACATGGCAGTTGTTCTTGGTTATATACAGATCAATGATGCTTACTCATTAGGTTACCTCGTACACCTCTTCATATTCATAACCTGTCCCGCTTTGTATTAAAATGAGTTCCAAGAAGGGATTTCCATAAACTCCTCCCAACTGCTCCTGCGCACTGCTGTCTGGTGGTGGTCACTGAGGGTCGTGGGGATGAAGTCAGATGGCTCCTCTTCGTCACCTCAAGTAACCTTCTGTTTTGCACAGACTCAGTTACCCCTTGACTCTGATCCAAACGACAAGTTTGGTTTCAGCAGGCTTTGTATACTTTCAAAGACAAGGGGGAGCTCAAACTAGCTACAATGAAATACTGAGTTTGTGACCAATTATGAGACAAGCAAGGAATTCATTGAACAGATAAGGAGTTTGTCACACCAATGGGGGGTGGGAGAATTTGTCAAAGGAACCATTTTATTTCCACAGAGCACACAGTCCCTGAGTGTGTAATTTACTCAAAATATGGTGTTAGGCTCAAACTTATGTCTCAATTGATGTTTCTTCTTTATCAGTCCTGGGTTCAAGACTAACTGGGAGTTGTTCCTGTTAGCAGGTCTTCCTTAACCGTTTACAAGCATCTTATTAGCAAGTCCCGTTTATCACAAATAGCAGTAATAGCAAGAGGTGCAATATTTCAGCAATGTTGAGACATATTCGTTGAGGGACTCAGCACCTCACAGTGTGAGGTTGAGAAGTGCTTTTGTTCTTCAAGGTAAGAGGTGTGCACCGAAGTGTCTTGTCTGAGCTTCACAGTCATTAGCATTGCTGCTAGAGGAGAAAGCTTTCTAGGACCAAGTCTTGGATGTGGTGTATGGTTAGATGGTAGAGTACATAGTCTGAGCACTGAGAAGGTGTGCACAAACAAAAAGCGTGGGGAATGACATCCTCTGGAACAATATAACAATTGATAAATCTGTTTCTTTGAGACAGCTTTTCTTTGCTTGAAGTTCTTACCGAACAGTAGAAGGGAGCTGCTTGATTGTTCTTCACCAGGAGAGGTTTCACTGAAAGCTGTTAATTGTGCTGGAAAAACTGAAGAAAGAAAACTTCTCCTCAGGCTCCAGGAATAGATTGCTGAATGCATGCAAAGTTAATTAAGGGAAGAACAGATACAAAATAGCAATAGAAATATTTTCTCTCTGCATTGATGACTGTATCTGGAATTTTGTTGGAGACCATGTATGCCTAGTTATGTCTGGATGTTTACTCAAAGTGAGACTCAATTTTTAGGAAACAGGCTCAGTCTCCTGCATCCTTTTTAGCTTTTAAAAATAAGATTTTGATGATTTCATTTGTGTGTGAATAGCAGACACTGGGAAGCCATATGTATGGCCTCTCTTCCCTATAAACCCTTAATTCTATTACTGAGAATTAGGTGCATTAAAGCAAGTTGGTGGGTTGTGTATGTCGTTTCTTTTCTTCTTTTTTTCCCCTTCTTTTTTTTCCTTTTTTTTCTTTCTTTTCTTTTTAACAGTTGCCACTTCACAACATCTGACACAATACATACTGCTGTGTGCTCTTTACTGCTGATACTGGTGACCATGCTGTAGGGTGATACATTGGAGGGGTAAACGCGGTATGTCACTGCTGCAACAGGGCTATGTGTGTGAGGAACCCACTGCAGATTGTGTTGTTAAATGGTTTTTATTAAATAAATCTACTATAACAGCATAAGGATTGTGAAATGTCTGATTCAGTATTGCTGTTACACCTGTAAGTATGGAATCAAGGGTGCATGTGGAAGATCTTTACAAGGCTCAGTCATGAATGTCTTTGTATTGGTTCCTTGTAAGTGTTACTAATGACAGTTGTTTCCATTTCAGCTGCTTCTTACTGCTTGCTCTGTGGACCCATGTTTTGTGTAATAAGAACATGTTTATTATTTTGAGAACAAACTTTTGTAGCTCTTCCTGAGTTTTTCTGTGTTCATCATTGTGGCTTTCACAAAAATACATGTTTATCACAAAGCTAAAGTGATATTACTACCCTGTTTTAGATATAACTCTGAGTACAGAGAAATTTAAATCAGATATGTTCACTGCTTTGAGATA
Source organism: Hypotaenidia okinawae (assembly GCA_027925045.1). Lineage (NCBI taxonomy): Eukaryota > Metazoa > Chordata > Aves > Gruiformes > Rallidae > Hypotaenidia > Hypotaenidia okinawae. The sequence continues at coordinate 15,895,099 of BSDF01000005.1, read as the reverse complement.
CTTACAGTAATGTATCAGAAAGTTGATTTATTCTTTCCCTAGGAACGCGAAGTCACAAGGTTTTTCATGTTCAGCTTTCAGCTTTCATTGCACATTAGATATTAAAAAAAAATGTTATTAGGGATTGCTTATGAGGTTTTCTGTTAGTGATGTGCCCAACGTGAAATATGAATGCTACAACAGATGCAGTGGTAGAGTTAAATTATCAAAGATTGCTTTAACAATAGATCCTTTATTCAGTTCAAGTGTATGCTCGTGGATATAAACAAATGGTGGTCTAATCACACAATCTTTTCCCCTCCTTCTGAAATATGGAGAGTTGCTATGGAATAGTAGAGTAGCAGAACCAGGCAGGAGAGGCTGACAGACATAAGCAGGAGAATCAGACATGTTACTTCTTTTTATAGAAGAGAGTCCTCTTTGGGAGACCCAAGCCAAAAATGCAGCTTTTGCCTTGTCCTTAACAGCTAGTTAATTTTCTGCCTATGAATTGTATATTAGTATTTTTTGAATGCTAGTAAAATACTTGCACAGGGCTTGAGAAACTGCTGATTGTATTGGGAAAGACCAGGGTTACTGCATACACTGAAGTGGAATGTGCTTCTGTTCCTTCTGTTGGTTTTATAAGTTGGCTGATGAGACAGATTTTTATTCAGAAATAGCCCATAGCATAGTGCCATGGTCCAAAATCTGAAACTCAATGCCATATTAGGTATAGCTGCAATCAGTTGTACTTTTCTTGGAATGATTTCCAAATTCCAGTCTTCATGTGTATATAAGCATGGTTATTAGCACATAAGCAGCATTCTGATGGTTAGCTCCCATTCAGTTGTTTGAGCAAACTGCACGTCATTTTAACAGAGTTTCTAACACTCTCCTAGTCTAGTATCCTGCAGACCCAGCCCGTGAAGTTCTCACACTGACTGAGCAAAGCTGATGCTATTTGCATTAAAACTAACTCTGTTGTCAGGCGAAGGCACACTACTCTGCCTAATAGAGATAGTGGAATTATCTGGAAGAACATAGGTAACATTATAAAAAGTCCTATTGCATGTTACTCCTAGTGAAGACCTTGCCACCAAGTCTGTGTAGTTTTACTGATACTGCAATTTTAATGCTGGTAGAGGATTCCTAAACAGCCAGTGAAAGTCTGTTTGCCTGATTAGCACCTCCACTCCAGGAGCTGCCAGAAATTCAAGGCAAACACAGCAAGCAGTATGTGAGGCACCAGGGTGATCCCAATTTAGTTGCTGCTTGCTAACTGTAGTTTGCAGTTACTGGAAATGAAGCACAGTGTTGGCAAAGGGTGAGGAAGGTGTCTCCAAGGGCATAAACCAACAAGCAGTTCTGGCTGCTGCTGTGGCTGTCTAGGAAGGGATTCTGCATGCAAGGCTTTGGGGAGATGGTGCTGAGCTCCAAAATACCTTTATATAGCACTGCAGAAGCAGCTATGTGAAAGCAGAATGATTTTTATCTGCCATTCAACACATAGCAGCATTATTGGCGTTACACTTTGGGGGAAGAATGTGCTTTTCTTTTCCACTCGCGTGAAATTAAGGATTGCCCCTTTTTTAAGATGCATCTGTCCTGGGCCCAGTTGACAAGAACTGTACTGTTTATACTCTGCTTGCTTTGGTAAGCACTGGCAGAGTTGTTTGTGGCTGAATTCCTCTCCGTCTGTGTGCACTTTGAAGAAGGACCAACTTCATGAGGCTATTGTGTTATTCTTGGTATCTGAGATAACAGTATTTGAAAACAAAGTAGGACATGTCTTAGAGGTCTGGTTTCAGTCTGCCTGCAATCTCAAGTGAATATAAAGATTCATATGTAGACTCTGGCTGTGTTTTCATGTCTTTCACATATGTAATGGCACTGGTTTGAAATAGTAGTGCTGCCTCACTTTATTTGCTTTATGGGGTCCTGTTTTTTCTGCTTTGGGAACTGATGTAGTGTATGTTATGCTCTGCCATAAACTAGCTTTCCCATCAGTGTGTGATACAGAGATCCAGGCAGAAATGTATAATAAGCATCATCTATATGAATTATAAAAGTAATATTGGTTAAATGACATTATTTCAGAGGTAACATATTTTTGTGCTTATGGAGTGCCATTTTTAAAAACCACTTTGCTATTTTTTTTATTTCCTTATTGCTGTAATTTGCTAATGAGAGCTGTAATTCAGCTGGATTGGAGGGGAATGGAAGAATTGAATCTCTGGCAGGTCTGCTTCATGAGGTGTAGGAGTAAAGACTGTGGAGGGAGGTGCTATTTTCAGATAATGGTATTAATAGCAGCAAAAGTTTATAGAGAAACAGGAGAAACACACAGTGGATCCACTGGTCCAGGTTTGTTTTTCTACTGATCTTGCCCCTACAACTTCAATATGGTGCACTGATCATCAAAAAGAAATAAATCAAAAGAATAAAATCATAACAAAGAGAAAAAATTCAGAAAACTGGGGAAAAAATTTCTACAGCTGGACATGTAAATTAGTAAGAGTATTTAGGCATAAGCTTCTAAGTGAAATGCTTGTTATATTTTGCTTGCAGGTGTTTATGGTTTTAAATGTTTTATTAGTTGGACAGGTGAGGACTTACTGCCAATAATCGTAATTCAGAAATGAAAAACATTTCAGAATCCCTATTTTTTCTTTATGTGGTTAGAAAGATCTCTCTGCAGCAAAGAATATCCTCAGTACTGCTTGTTGGGCTGCAGCGTTATGCAGACATCCTGATTTTTATGAGTTAGATGGAGATCTTATGCCCCAGGTGTCTGAACTTCACACAGCAATACCGACTTGTCAGCAGTCAGTATTTTAGCACTGAGGATAGATGTGGTGTTCCCCACACGGCAGGGAGCAAACAGTTACATGGAACATGGCATAGTCTGATGGTATCCCAGGTCACTCTTCAAAGATTTGTCTGACCAGACATGAATGTCTCATGTATAGGTGTGTCCAGTTCTCAGCTTGTCAAGATCTTCTACAGGGCCAGTGAAGACAACACTTCTAGGGCACTTTCTGAGGTGCAGTTTAACTCATCCCAAGATTGATGGTTCAGATCAGATGAACTTGCCTGTTCTTCAGTGGTTACGAAAGACATCATAATCTTAGAGGAGACAAGCTTAGAGGTATATATTTACGTTAGGTCAGATGAATACCAGGCCCGAAATTTGATTTTGGCCTTGAAAAATACTAAATTATGGGTCATTGGGTCTAATCTGCCCAGCAGTGGGAAGGGAATTTTTATGTTTGTTTGTTTCAGCCTGTAAGAGTAAGTTTAACATCTGAGATTGATTTTTACTAGCTTTGCCAGACACGCAGTGCCAGAGACTAGACACCAGGGGCAGGGAGGGAATCTATAAAGGGATAAAAGCAACAATTAAAAGCCTCCCTAAAAAGGAAGCCAATACGTGGCCCGTCCTCTAACGAAGGACGAAAGCAAATGTTAGTCTGCATGATAAAAGGAACGGTTTCATTGGTGAGCAGTTTGTTTGTAGCACAAAATCCCTAGATGCTCACTGTCTCTGCTGAGTAAGATCTTCTGAATTACTTGAGAGATTCTTCTGAAGGCATCGCAGTCATCTTGCTGCAATAATGTGGGCTGATGGTAGCATCCTTTCACAACCAGCAATCTGATTCCTGTCTGTCTTTTTAAACTCGTGCTTGTGTCTTGTGTTTCAGCTTGGGATCACTGACCCTCTGAGTGTTGTCAGGAGTCCTCCCAGTCATTGTTCCATTCACCACAGTCCATTTCCCACTGATGTGAATTTTTGTACTCGACTAGATTTACATTAAATGCCCAGAAAGCATAGTTTAGACAAGAATCAGAGCATAAACAAGGTAATTATTGCGCAGTAACCACATTAAGTGTGTTTGGTCAGGATTTGAACTGGGGGCCAGCTGGAACTGGCTTCTCTTGCTGTCATGCTACAATAGTGACTTCATGCTGTTCCTGGTGGTTTGGGTTTTTTTTTTAATTACGTTGTGTTTCAGGTCATTGCTAGAACCTTGGTAATGCGACACATCAGCAACTGATTTTATTTTCACTCTCTACTGTTCCTCATTGTTGCACGCATTGCATCAAAATGCAAGTCAGCCTGACTTGCATAAATCAGAACAAAAAAAAGGGCACTTCCAGTATTGCATTCTGTTTGTTGCCAATTAATGAGAATAGTGTTTTTCCCGGAGACAGGGAGCAGATGCTTCTGATTGTGATGGTAACAAATGATTTATCAGTGAAGAAAAGGGATAGGGGAAACATGGCTAGTCAATGCCAGAAGATTACAGATCTTTAATTAAACCGTCCACAGGCAGATTGGTCTAGCCTGTCACTGTCTGGGGAGGAAAGCTCATCCCTTCTAGTTCAAACAAAGCCGTTCGTTTTCTCAAACCTTGGTGATTGTGTCCTTCCACACAGGAGTAAGTGACTCTGTACTGGTGCACTGAGCTACCATGAAAGGGTCAGAAACTACTTTTCTTCCTAGCTATTGGCTGAATCCAGTTTTTTAAAAAGAAATACATTTTAGAAAATCAGATAACTTTTTTAGCAAGCTAAATTTTTTTCTGTCTTGAGTCATCATTGGAACTCAATATATCAAGTGTCTCTTAACTCATGCTCTCAGACTCAGAAAGCTTGAGAAAGCTATGCTCATGAGGCTCAATAGTTTCTCAAAGATCAGAGAAAAAACTTCGATCTTTACTGTCAAGTCCTGCCTGCTTAAATCCCCTTCTTATGTTGCTAGTTGTGCCCCTCCATATTCCTGGGGACCACAGGACAGCTGTGCTGCATGGGGCTTGGTTATTCTCTTCCGCTGGCCGTGCTGAAGGACCTCAGCTCAAACTAGTTAAAAATACAGAATAAATTAGGCAATGTTAACTGTTCAGTGTCAGTTTTGATTTCTGCTGCCTACCTCTGGTAATTTCTGTTCCTTTTCCTGCCCAGTGTTACCCTGAATACCTTGCTGTAGGGTTGTCTGACCTATGTAACTGAATTCTAAATTATAGCCCCTTAAACCTGTGGTCCTTCAGTAGCCCGTGGTTTCAATTATCTTCTGGAGATGCCAGTCCCCTTCCACAGACAAAGTTATAAAAGACAGCCCAACTGAGTGTTGTGTGTATGATTACTTAAACATGAGACCAAATACACTATTCGCTACATTATTGTGTTTTCTGAATTCCAGATGTTGGCAGGAGAGTATTGTAGTCTAATTGGACCTCTACGAATTTGGATAAAGACCTGATGGAAATCAATCCAAATGCAAATTCCATGCTTTTCGCACTTCTGCTTGCAGATTTCTTTTTCTTTCGGCCTTTCCTATTAGAACTTGGTCCATAGCAGCAGGGGACTGAGATAAAATCTATTCCTTCATTGTTTGCAGAAATGCCTGCTGTTCATTACTCAGGAAAAGATCATATTTAACTTTCAGCACAGGGAGTTTGAAGCTTTCCTGCAAATATGAAAATACTATGTCTGAAAGCAAGTAAATGTTGCAAAATCAGGCAGTTATGCTGAATTAAGAAGTTTGAAAGAAGACTAATGCATTGCTATTCTTGCAGGACCAGAAGTATTTTGGGTCAGTATGACTGTAGAAGTACAAAGAAACTTCAGTGCACAAACTTGAGACAACTGTCTCCGTTATAGATTGGCTGATGTATATGCTTCTGATTCTTCTCCATGTAGAGTATGTTTAAGAGAGGCTGGAATACATCAAGCAATAAAATAAAGGAAAAGATTAACTGGTGTCTAGTCATAGAGATTCAGAGGAAGCGTGCTTTTGTGATGAACAGTGTCTTGGCCACAGCACAAAGGGTTTGCTGGGTACCTCAAAGAAATAAAGCAGGGCCCTTCACATCTTGCAGCTTTGGCTATAACATGGATGTTTAGTGCTGTGGAGACCCGGAGGAAGGTCTGTAAACACACACACGCACCCCATTGTGGCAAATGGGTGTACATGGCATTGTTTGTCAGATGGTTTTTCAAGCCACGTCTCTATAGGGAGCCCACGCATTAAAATAACTTCTACTCCCGTTGGGTATTACTCATTTTTAATATTACCAGGATTAATATTTCTTGTGGCGGTAGTGCTGCGTGTCTGAGTCACAGGTGGTATGCTAGCTTCTACGTAAACATCACCCAAAAGTTATTCACTGCTGTGAGACTGTGAGTGTATAATAAAAGGCAGCAGGATGAGTGTAAGCTGGAAGGGGATGGTTTTGCCTGGGAAATGGTACATTTGATACACGTTATGTTCTTCTACCTTTTCCTTTCAACAAAGGGAACGGAGCTGTTTGTTTGATTCTGAGGGTCTTTTCAGCCTTTCAGTTCTGAAACCCACCTGGCAAATCCCAGCAATTCTGTGACTAGTCCTAAAATGTTCTGATGCTGTGTGTTACTACAGTAATAACAAGTCTAGAGCCAAAGGAAAAGGGTAGCTGGACAATGACTGGATGGACGGTCGCAGTGGAAGGGCAGCTGTTGCTACCGCATCAGTGCTGGGCCTGTTGAAGCTGTAAGAAGACATGTGCAGGTCTTCACCTTTGAAGAAAATCAGGCAGAATCAGAGCCACGCTGCCAAACAACAACTGTGTTTGGAAGGATGACCCGGTTTGTGGAAGGAAAGAAGAGTGTGTATCCTGGGCTTAGGAGTGGATGGTGTAGCTCTTGGGAAACAGCCAACAGTGCTGGGGAAAGAAGCCTACTGAAAGTGATTTTTAACAGCCAGTTCTGCTAAAACACTTCTGTGTTTCCAGCTCAGCTCTGGCAGAATCTGCTTTGAAAGTCTTCTTACAGATGCCTGCTGGGGATATTTAAGTGCCATCATGTGTTAGGTACTGAGCATAGAGTAAGCTCAAGCATATTTTGAAGAAGTAAAAGAAAGGGTGGGAACAATGCATGTGTTTCGCAGCTGAGCCTAGAGGGGATTACAAATCCTTTCCTTTGGAATCTGCACATACTTCGTTGTGATGTAGGCTGTCAAATCTGTTCCTGCTGCAAATAAATCATTAAGATTGAGACCCTATTTGGTTCAGTTTGCTGGTTTTCATTGTCAGAGGGAAGAAGGAAAAAAGACAGCACTAACACAGAAGCATATCAACTCAAGGAAATCTTGCCTGCATCGTTTGGGAGGAACAATAACAGTTTTTGCTTGTGCAAAAAACATTGTTTTGCAATGATTGTATTTCCATTACTGATGCTTCAGTGCCTCAGTCATGATATAGCACCATCCTGTACAAAAATCCTGGTTTTGAAAATGTCTTTCCCAAAAAGCCTCATCCCTCAGTTGTAAAGATTTCTGCAGTAAAATTCTGGTATTTGGTTGTGCAACTCTGGCTGATAGTGAGAGCAGAATTAATTTTCTATTGTAAGAGCTGGTTTTCTAAGCTCACCTTTTAGAGGGATAAATTGTAAATTATTGATGGTTTGGTTCTGACTGACTTCCTAAACTTGTTTCTAAACAATTCCCCTGACCACACAAAAGCTTATCAAATATACCTTCTTATAAAGAACTCTTAAGCCCCTGGAGTTCTGCCATGACTGTAAACAATTTAGTCTTACTATCTTTTAATTCTTTCCATTGTTATCAAGGTTTGTAAAAATTTTTTGTATTCACAGACTGGCAAGAATCATGCTGAGCAGGAGCTGAAGATGCTTGTTACCTTTTAGGCTTGAGCAAACCTTACTGTTTCAGTAAAACATTTTGTTCTACAGAACTGCTAGCACATATTCAAGAAGGTGCTTCATGTACCAACAGCTTCCGTCTGATCTGTACAAAAAGTATTTTCTTATTCTTTTGCATATTTTCCTACAAACTACTGTATCAGTTTTGCATAAAAAGTGTTATACATTCTAAAGAAACAGACTGCTGAATTCTTAGAAATGCTGAACATCTCTGCCTTTTTTTAAGTGAAAAGAGATTTTCGTAATTTCTGAATTCCTGAAAACGGCATTATTTCAAAAACACACCAGTTTTGAAGACAAAAATTAACATCCTGTGAACAAAAGAAGAGGTGACACCAGGGCTATAACAGAAAGAATTAGTCCTTTTACTATAACAAAATACTTCTCACTTGCCTGATTCCAAAGAGTGTTTTACCACACTATTTTTTTTACAGATAAATGGACCAATTCTTCTCTATATTGTCTCTTTTGTGCTACAGGATACCACATTCAAACCTGAAAGACTGACTGCTGCTTTCAAGCAAGACAAAATGAAATACTTTTATTGCATAAAGTGTTTTATTTCCAAAGTGGCAAAAGCAATCTATTCACAGTTAAACAAGGAATTATTTTGATGGAAAGTCTAATTTTTTTCTGTTAGTTTCAAATAAAAGCAATAGGCAAACCCTAATTTTTAACAGAAATATTTTACAGCAGAAGCAAACACATGCATATCAAAACACTTAAAAATCAAAATCCTAAACTAATAATTCTTAGACTGAAATTCTATTCCTTTGATATCCATGGGTGAGCTGCACAACTAAGACTTTTTTTTTCTGCAAGCAGACAGAAGTATGTCCTCAAGAACAGCTTGGAAAAGGGGCACTCCTAAAGGAAGTGGTACATCAGGACACTGTGAGCCCCAAAGTCCAGCCTGCCCCAGAGTCAGTCTGGGACACGAAGGGCAGTCTCTATAGTCTAAAGAGATGGACAGGAGAGTGCATGCCCTGCTGTGGGACTGCAGAAGGGCACCTTGGGCTGCAGTGTGGCTAAAAGGAAATTTCAGAAACCTGCAGTGTGAAAGGCACAGTAGGAACTAAAGCCCCGGGGCTCTGATAGCAACCAAGACGACTAAGCACCCAACCAAGAAAGCCTCTTTCTACAGAAAAAGCTCCTACAAAGGCAGCACCTGAGCAGCAGATTGTGATTTCTGTGTTGGTGGAGGGTGTTAATTTGCCAGACCCTTGGCTTTGTTAAGTATGCTCTGTCATCATCAGATTCCTGGGGAGAAGTGTAAGAACAGGGATGGAAAATAGGGACATCTCCTTGGCACGCTGTTTCTTGAGCTGTAGGTGCTATTTTTCTATTTAAAAACGTGGGACTAATCTTCCCTACATGGATTTATCCAGCCATTTCTGGAACCTCTTTGAAACATTTCTGATTTGCAATTTTCTGTGGCAAATGCTCCTACAGCTTAAGTATGTCATGGGTGAAAAAAAGATCTTTTGTTGCCTGCCAGCTTTTTTGAAGATCTCTCTCACGCTAGGGCAGACAGCAAACAGGCAGAAACTCTCCCAGTTTCTTTGTGCTGCTTGCTGCTTACCTGTGGAAGGCTCTATTCCAGCCTTTTCAGGTGCTCATTATACAGGGCCGTGCTCTGGAGTATGTTGAACTTGCTGATTTCCCACCAGCTTCAGAAGGACCTTCAAGTATTCAGCACCTTAGAGAAGGTAGTTGGCATTTCATCAGATTTAGCTCCTGGGTAGTGGGGGTTGGGGTCTTGGAATTAGCAGAGATTTTATGCTGGTTTGAGCATAAGTAGTTTAGTCGTTTGTTGGCTTTGTAACGAATTTGATTCAGTTCTTATTGAATATACGTCCTGCCAAGTTTTGAGCTGAAACTTGACTGTGAGTAGATTGAGGAGTATTTGTTTGGCTTGCAGGCTTTTACTCTTATTTCAAAGTATGTAGTCGTCTCTCTGCACCTCTGTTAATTTTCAGCCTGGAAGCTGTGGTGTCTCACATGTACCAGTAATTTTGATGATATATCAGTAATTCTCATATCAACAAAAACAGGTCTTAGTTGGAATTTAAGCTTCAGGGGGTGATTTAAATCAAGTTCAGAGCTAACTTAAGTACTTGATGCTTTTAAACTGACTGAACCCAATGCTGAATCTGATCAGCCTTCAGCCTTAGCATGCATGGGAGCTGGGACTTTTACTAGATCTGTAAAAACATTTATGGTGGTGTGCCAGATGCAGCTATAAAATCACCTCGTTCTCCCTTATCAGGCAGACAGAAATAACAGGGAAAGTCAAATGAGTGACATGCCGTTTGCCTCAGGCCAGCAGAAGTTTAGCACTTCTGTTGTAACTGCTAGTTATCACTGTGCTGTTTCCCAGACTGCTGTGTCTGGCGATGCTCACATCACCTGTAGAGACTGCACTTTGTCCTCCAACCTGCGGGACTCAGCTTTAGCCTTCTAATGGTTTCATTTCTCTTTCAACATCCCATTTCTTACACTCAGTCCTCTTTTCAGTACAGCCAGTGGATGTGGTGCAAAGTAAATTTTCCAGAGTGGTGTGTCCTGTACTTCACATTGATAGATTAATGTGCCACGGCTGCTTTCATCTGGGGACTGAATTTTCCTGTTTTGTAAGGTATTTGGTTTTGATAACCTCCCTCCCCCTTCATTCCTCCACAGTGATAGCAGAGCAAGCTGCAGCTTGAGCATGGCTCACAGCCTGTTCCAAAGCAGACCCAGCGCAGCAGCTGTTTTCTCAAACCATCCATGGAAACAGAGGCAGCATGTTTCGGGCCGCAGTTCCTTCTGTAGGCATTGAGCTGAAGCTGCATCGCAGTGCTGCTCTGAGGTTATCCCTCTGTGTGAGGAAGTCACCTTTTAGGAAGGGATTAAAACTGTGAATGGTAAGTGAGGAAGAGACTGTGAGGGCATCAGACCTGCCTTCCAGGTCACCTTGGTAACCAGTGGCATGGCCCTTCCTGGGCATGCTGGCATGCTGAAATTTCTAAGTCCCAACTATTGTGTGCAGCCAGAGGCCTTGTAAGTTTGGAGGAAGGAGGCAGAAGTCTTCAGACGTAAAAATAGGTTGTCTACTCTCAATGGCTTTGCTTGCTTTTGGGCTGGACAGAATGAGGATAGAAGAGCATCAACAGATGGATCAGTGTAGTCCGTTCTGATGTTGCTTTTCCCTACAGACTTCTTTTTCTTCAGGCAAAATAACTTCTGTGGGGTGGAAGATGTTGGGCTGTGACCTTCCCTTGCTCTGTTCTTGAGGAGAGTAAAGCTCCTGCCATGCTTTCATCCACTGGAAAATGGGATAATTGTGCTTTCTTCCATCTATCTGCACATGTTGTGGCAGCTGTCATCATTTGTATCTCTGCTTTTCTGGCTGTTGACCAGGGTTCCCGTGGGTCACCGTACTACAAACAATGCTTGTCAATAGAAACAATGCCACTTGTCATTTGATCAAATATTTGCTTTTAGTTATTCTCTAATAAAGTTTGAGCTCTGCAGTCTTAACATTGTCGTGCTCACTGGCTTGAAATTAGTTTTAGAATGTAAGTGAGCAGGAAGCCAAAACAGCTATGGTGCTTTCTGTCTCCAGGATTAGAGATCATGTCTGCTCTGTGGATCCTCTTGCTTGTGTTTTTGATGTTAATAGAAAGCACAGTTTCAGCAAGGAACCTCTTAAATCTGGTGTTTAAATCTTTGCTTTTCAATGTTACATAGTTTTAAAATCATCAGGCTTGATCTGCTTTGCAAACTGTAAAAGTTTACGTTCACTTTACCTTTACTTTCACCAAGTCCAACCTTCAGAACTTCTCATCCAGCTATCAGAAATCTCACAGGGAATTTCAAATGCTGGGTAGTACAAACCATTTTTATAACGTTTATTTTCATTTTCATGAGAGGCCGTTCTGATATTAATAAGATTAAAAAGCCCTGTTTGTACAATGTAAGCCCCCTTGATACAGTGCTTTATGAACAAGTTTAATTAGAAATATATGAATTAGATGTTCCAAGAGTATTTTCCAGGAATAAAACTGCTGTTGCTCTTCCTACTTTTCCAAACTAAAGGTCATTTTATGAGAAATCGGGCAAACTTTTTGTTCTGTCTCAGAACAAGAACCATGCCAAGTTATTTTTGGATCCCAAATTAAGTCAAACATTTGAAGAGTCGTACCCTCTCATGCCTATAGTCAAAGTATGCCTCTTGCACCTGGAGAAACTGCACCTTTTTTTTTTTTTTTTTTCCCCCAGCATACATTGTCATTAAAAATCCAGTGCAAAAACAGGGAAGAGGAGTGTGGGGGAGAGAAAGCATGGGTAAGAGGAAGAATCAGAGAATTACAGAATGTTACAGGGGTTGGAGGGTACCTCTGGAGATCAAGTAGTCCAACCTCAAAGATTCAGAAAAATACTGTGTTATTGTTCACACAGTAGTGTCCTTCAGGCTGGATAGCAAAACTTACTGATTTTTAATTTAGATTTAACTCACTATTAGACTCACCCTGACGTAGAGCTTGAGGCGGTAATGCCTACTTTTTTTTACTCCTTGCTTGATGGATTGCTCGATGTGACCTAGCTGATTTTTGCAGGAGGAAACGCTTCTGCATGTATTTTGCCATCAAGAGTGATGTAACCTTCTGTGTGGGTGAGGTCAGGGCACAGTCTAGGCACCAACCAGTCAGCCTGTCCCGGTGGGGTGTCACACCTTGCTGGCTTTGGGCAGGCTAGACCTCCCAAAGGACTGCAGTGTGGTTTTCCCCAAAGACATGATGAACTTGTCAGCAATTGAGTGACAAAGGAAGTGTTGATGAAAGGTACCCCATATATCAGGAGTGCTCCGGGCTTCAGAGAACCCTTGGTAGTCCATCGCTCAGCTGCAGTGTGGAAATCACACTGTTAAATAGAATAAGAGTTCAAATTGTGTTTGAGATAATGAATTAAGTGTCAGCTGTGCCATGCAGTCTCCCAGCTGGATGCGCAGCCTGTGGTGAACACAGGCTTGTTTCATTCCACTTAATATAACCAGCACTGGAAGTTGTGTAGAATTTATTAGATGTCATCTTTGTTGTACTTTAAGACTATAAAAATGGCTAGTTACTAAATGTCCTCCCAAGACAATAAATTTTTACCCTGGTGGAATTTAATGGTGTGCCTGAGCTTTAGATGCAGCAAAGGAGGATGGTTCTGGCATGAGGAAATCAAACGGGACATATTTCAAAAGTAACAAATTAGAATGTGAAAGGAAGTTGAAAGGCTGTCTGGGAACTGGACAACATCAAATGACTGCTGCTGGGCACTGTGGTTCAGTTAGAGATGTAGGAACACAGCTTCATGTTCCTCATCAGCTGCTGGAGATCTCAAAGTGGAAGCCTGTAGGGAGACTAACGAGGCTCTGAGCAGATCCCCAGGCTCACAGTTACCATCTTTTGTTTGTGCTGTCATAAGAAGTAAGGGGGGAATATTTCTGCAGTGCACATACATCCACAGCCATGAGGGCACCCACAAGTGAATGTATGAATAAGATACCAAGACTGTTTCTTCTAATAAAAAATAGAAAATAGTTAGAAATAATAAATGGTTTTAGTAAAGATTTAGTAAAGACAGTAAAGATCAGTAGTGGAGGGGACCGTGACCTGAAGTATGAACAGAGATGTCTTTTAAAATGACGTGTTCTAAGTTTGCTTTTTTTCTTCATGTGAACATGCTCAAATCCTAACAGAAGATTGATTTCACAGATAATTTCCTCAAGTATAAGTGAATGTAGCCAGGGTACTTCAGATTCTGTAAGAGTTGCAGAGCCCGTAGGAAGTTGGAGATCCATGAAAATTATTCTTGTCTATCAGTATCTATCAGTATTGCATAATGAACTGTTTCTGGGGCACAGCAGAGGACCAAATGAGCACAGAATTTGGATTGTTTGTTCCTTTTACCCATTTTTATAAAGGGTAGATGTTTAATGCCTTATCTTCTTAAACAGTATCCTATATAACCTTCATCCAAGTTCCCATCTCTGCTAACTGTGGGAAGGTACATGAATCCATCCTGCTCAAGAAAAAGAATTGAAAAGGAGAAAGGAAGTTGAGCATGGTCACCAGCATGCTGATGGCATAACCCAGAATAATGATTCTCTGCCGAGTCTCTCAGCTGAGTGATTGTGAATTGTGTTTTTGTGATAGTGGATTGAAGAACTGTTCCCAGGGGCATGTAGCAATAGGGTGAGGGGTAATGGTTTCAAACTGGAAAAGCGGAGATGTAGATTGGCTGTTAGGAACAAATTCTTCAATATGAGGGTGGTGGATCACTGGAACAGGTTGCCCAGAGAGAGTTAGTGCAGGTCCCATCCCTGGAGATATTCAAGGTCTAGACTTGGTGGGGCTCTGAGTGACCTGATCTAGTGAACTTGTCCCTGCTCACTGCAGGGAGGTTGGACTAGATGACCTTTAGAGGTCCCTTCCAACCTAACGTATTCTATGATTCTGTAATTGACAAGACCATAGAAACTTGGCATTTCTTCTTCACTGAGGGTATGTCCCCCAGCCAGGAAGACCCCTATCTGAGAAGTAATCAGGACTGAAGTCTGACTGTAATCAGGACTGAATCTGAAAACCAGAGGCTATCTGACACTTCTTTCTCCTCTAACACCTTATTTCTGCCATGAAAGCCCACCTTGCTGTAAATTTGGCTTTGCATTTATATTTTTCCCCTCTCTTTTCTGTCTGATTGATAGTGCGCAGGGCCTACCTGTACATTTCTGGCACCTTTCAGGAGTTTTCTGGCAGCTTCTAAAATACACAAGGTAGCAAAGTGACAAAAGAATGTATAATCTTGTGATACAAGTAGTATGCTGTTCTTTCACTCACCTTGTTATCTTGAAAGTAAGCTACTTTAATTTTGGACTAAAAAAGTGTTTAAACTATAAGACCGTGTTCCAGTGTTGTAGCATCCTTTTCACTAAATGCTGCTAAAAGCATCTCTTTTTTTCCCACAGCACTCTGTAATAAGAGCTAGAACATTGTCCTTTTCTGTGGGCAGTGTTCATAAAAATCACCTGTCAAATTCTTTGTACCTGAAATATAATCAACCTCCTCCATTATGCCTCAGCAGTGGCATGGTGGGTCCATTTTTTTCTAACTCTAGCTTGAGGACAGAGGTGAAAATTTTATCTGGACCCTGATGTCACAGGGTTTCTGTTCTGGCTGAAATAGGAACAGATGGCAACTCAAAGAGAAAGAGTCTCGGGGGAAAAAAATCACACATGGAAAGCAATTAAGTCATAATCTGAAAAAGGAAAATAAACTCAGCATGTATAATATCTACAGATAATTTACTTCACCAGTTCAGTTTGTTTATATGCAGCTGAAGTTCTCTGGTAATGCATGTTTCCTACAGCACAATTTTTTCTTTAATTAGAAAATTCCTTTGTTCAAGCTGAATTTCTCTTAGCATGCATTACAGTTGTAATAAGCAGCTGGAACGGAATACTGAAACATAAGCCCAGCACCTTGTTGTCCTTTTTTTGTTTAACATCACTTCTAAAAACTCTGCAAGTTTTCAGAGTCCCATTCCTGCCCTGTGATCAGAAGTACTGCTGTCTGCTTTCAGTGAGTTACACACTGTTCGCACTACAGATGTTACTTTTTGGCATTATTGTACTCAGCTGTATAGCTTTAAACTGCAAATTGTTGGTTTTTCCCTAGCTCTTTCTCCTGACATGCACCCTCTGTTCCCAGCCCCTCCTGTCTAGGATAACATCAAAACTGCAAAACCTTAGCCAAAGCTCTTTTTCCTTCCCACAGGACTCAGCTTCAGCTTCCCATGTGGAACTGACTGAAAAATTTCTGCCAGAAAATGTATTTTGACAAAAACCCTGAACTTTTGACCGAAAGAAATATGTGAAAAATATCAGCCTTCCACTGGAAAACACCAATTTCTACTGAAAATCAAAAAAGCTGTTTGAAAACTGAGTCAGAGGTGTCCCAAGATCACCATGTCTTTCTGGCGAGGAACATACAGTGTAGGAGATGTGATGTACCCACAGAGCTGTTTGTGTCAAAATAATGAGGCACTTGAACTAAAAATCCCATCAAGTAATGTAGCAGCACTTCCAGATACAGTGTGGGAAACATTTTTGGCCAAAATATGTTCAGGATTTGGGGGTGAAGGAGGAGATCTGAACGAGAAGAGAACAACAATTTAGAGAAAAAAATATCTGGTAGATTTTTTGAACTTTACTCCCCCTGGAGTTCTGTGTCCAGCTCTGGGGTTCCCAGCACAGGAAAGACATGGAGCTCTTGGAGCGAGTCCAGGGGAGGGACACAAAGATGATCAAGGGGCTGCAGCATTTCTACTATGAAGACAGGCTGAGAGAGATGGGCCTGTTCAGAGAGGAGAAGAGAAGGCTCCAGGGTGGCCTAATTGGGGCATACCAGTACTTAAAGAGGTCATACAGTGTGAGACAGACAGTTCTCCAGGGAGTGTAGTGATAGGACAAAGGGGTGATGGCTTCAAGCTGAAGGAGGGTGGGTTTAGGTTAGACATTAGGAAGAAATTCTTTCCTATGAGTGTGGTGAGGCACTGGAACAGTTTGCCCAGAGAAGTTTTGGAAGTACCATCCCTGGAGGCATTTAAGGTCGGTTTGGATGGGGCTTTGGGCAACCTGTTCTAGTGAGGGTGTCCCTGTCCACAGCAGGGGGTTGGAACTAGGTGATCTTTGAGGTTGCCTTCCAACCCAAAGCATTGTTATGATTCTATGATTCTAATTTTCCCCTGTATGTATTTGGGGAGGCAAACCAACAAGCACTGCACATGCTGCCCCCCCCACTACACATGTACCCTTCTACACCACACCAACACCCATCAACCCCCTATTAGTGTTTCCAATAGTATTTCTATTACTGTTTTTCCCTGGTAGCTTTTCATAAAGAATTTTAAATGAGGGAAACTTGGCTGCAGTCATTTTTTCTGTGGTGAAAACTAAACTCAGTAATGAGCATAAATAAGGCTGGCTTATTTCCGATGAGACTTTCATAATAGTGCTCCTTTGTGTATTCTGGGGCTGTGTGAATGCACTCAAATGTGGATGATGCTAAAACTGCTAAAAAACCAAAGCAAAACATGTATTAGATGTATACATAGCTTGACATCTGTTGTACTTTAAATGAAAAAACGCTTGCTGTTACATTTGTTAGTCAGAAAAGTATAGGCATAAAGAACAAAACTAAACATGTACATAATCAGGAAGAAGATTTTTTCTGCTTCTGAGTGCTTTGAAATAAATTTAATGTGAAGATTGTTTGGTTTTCATCCAGTTGGTCTCCACATGTCACTTCTTGGGTATAGCCTATGCAGGATGAAGGTGCACGTGCAGAGCAAGAGTTCAGTAAGTACTGGAAGTCTCTGGAAGCTGTTGAAAAGCACATCTGCTTGCTGGAAGTGGACTTTTACAGTCACTTCATCCCAAGCAGTTCTAAGAAGCACAGTGCATTTCCCAATCTGATTTCTTTAATTTGCTTTACTCATAAATTCACACAGGCATTTCCATCACATATTTGTCTATAAGACAGAAAATTAAATGAATAAAAAATACTGTTTTGCCCAGTAGATTAACATTTGAAATATGAAAAGTTTCTTTCTTTTTTTTTTTTTTTTTTTACAGTAATGGACTGATTCTCAGAGAATGACATTTCTCAGGGTTAAAACAATGATAATTTTGTTCACTAATGTGTAGGGTCTTTATACTTCCAAACAATAAATCCTCTCATGGCAAGTATCATGTCCTTTCTGGAAATTAAATCAAGATGCAGGGTTCATGTTGCAGTGAGTTTAGAGGCAACAGAAGATCGATGTATTCTTGCTCCTCCTTCCTCCATGGCCACAATGTGATGGCAGGAACAAGTAGGTGAGGATGGGAATGCTTGGTTGGGTTAAACTGAAAGTTTGATGCAGAACACTAGCCTACTGATTTGTAGCCTTGAATTAATGATACTGATGCTTTTCAACCCTGCAAGAAGCAAGTAGAGTTCAGGAAGCATCCTCCTGTCTGAAGAACCACTTTTTAGGCTGAGTTTAAAAGGATTTTTCAGTAGTCATCATGAGGTCAGACCTAAACCCACAGAAACCCAAACAAGCCATGTCTGTAGTTCAGAAATGCTCAGTCAGTGGGTTGATGGGCACAGTTGCACTCTCTCTGGTGACAAAACTGGTTTATGTATTTCCATGCCATCCCACCAGTTTGTGGGGATGCAGCACTGCACTGAAATGGCTGTATGCTTGTGCCCAGTGGTACTGCCAGGACAACCCTAAAGAGTTGAGCACAACCTGAAAATACACCTGGGGTTCTTCTTCTTTTATTCTGAGCTGTCAGCAGCTCTGGCTTAGTTTTGCTACTCTGTGGGCATAGTTGCTTTTCAATATGTAGACATTTTCTGATAGTCCAGGAGCTGTTGTGGCAACTGAATTGTGACTTGATGTCACTCTGCAAATTCTGGAGTTTCTCCTTAGTGAAACTGGCCTTCAGACTTCTTCATGCTCTACAGTGACTTTGGTCTGGATGGAGAATGTGGGAGCCTTTATCCTCCCAGGATTCATCAGTCTGTAGCCAAACAGTATGAAAATTCTGGCTGTTATCAGCCTCTTTTAAAGAGCAAATGTTAAAGCTACTATGTAAAAGTTAACACACACCTGAGGTAGCTTTCTTCATTGGAGATCTGACTCACAGATGTGGCCTCTTTCAGAAATTAAGGGATATTAAGCAGTTCAGCCTTTTTCAGCTTGAAGGGCGGGAGGTTTGTTTTGGATGTTGCCTTACATGACAGAAAGGAGACAAGCAGGAAGGTTGTTAATTGCAACACAGAGAATGACAGTGCTGCTAACTGGGCTTCTGTGCCTTACCAGTTACCTGTCAATGTGAAAAATGGATCACGTGAGTCGAGTAGCCACAGGTACTCCTGGAAAGTGCTGCAGTGACAGTGACAAGAAGAGTACAAACTAGTGCAGACAAGCAGTTACTGTGGAGGGCGGGAGGGACATTTCCTAGTTTCATCCCAGGTCTGGAGGAAGACTGTCAGAATTTCTGCAGCAGGTGTGTGGAAAGGTACAGTTGTATCACCATCCACACAGTGCCAGATAGTTGAGGATGTTGTGGTTCTATTGAAACAGGGATGACTTGGGATGGAGTTGTTTTAGCCCAGAGTTGCCAGGCTGTGAAAATTGATATTCCGTACTGAAAAATTAAATTGTTAAAAGAACAATTAATAAATAAAAAATCCATGGGAACGTCTGAAGCCAGGTTCTATAGCAGCCAGTATTTGTGGGCTCACTGGACAACTTTTACTGCCATCTGTGTGTATGTGTGTGTGTGCGCAGTATGAAATATGATGGATTTTTTTTTTCTTCTGCTACTTACAGATCAGATAGGGAGCTGAATTTTAACATGAAAGCATTGCTGGGAGAGCTTGGGAAATTAAGTCACTAGTAACATGTTTCATTTTATATATGATTTCTTTGGCGGGGGGTTTGGACTTGATGATCTCTGGAGGTCCCTTCCAACCCCGACTGTGATACTGTGACCTTTCTTCATACAGATGTGACTGACACCATAGCCTACTGGCTAGTCAGCCTGTCCCGTAAAACCAGTCTGCAGGGAAGACAGTCAGTTCTTCCTGGTTCTAACTGGGTTATAAATCACAAGAGGAACAGCAGGTCAAATAACCCCGACTTTCAAAACATGCAGGGAACATAAAATCCTATGGAATGAAAAGGAACGGGCAAAGATTTGTGATGTGCTTTGCACTTGGGCCAGAAGAATCCCAGACATAGATGCAGACTGGGAGAAGAGCTCCTTGAGAGTAGCCCTGCTGAGAAGGACCTGGGGGTTCTGGTGGGTGAGAAACTTCACATGAGCCAGCAGTGGCTCTTGCAGCTCTGAAGGCCAATGGTATCCTGGGCTCCATCAGAAGAGGGGTGGCCAGCAGGGACAGGGAGGGGATTGTCCCTCTCCACTCTGCCCTCATGAGGCCCCATCTGCAGTACTGTGTCCAGAGCTGGGGCCCCGGATACAAGAAAGATGTAGAACTGTTGGAGAGGGTTCAGAGGAGGGTCACAAAGATGATTAGAGGGCTGGAGCACCTCCCCTAAGAAGAGAGGCTGAGGGAGCTGGGCTTCTTCAGCCTAGAGATGAGAAGGCTGTGGGGGGACCTCATTGCAGTCTTCCAGTCCCTGAAGGGAGCATACAAGCAGGAGGGGAATCAACTTTTTTAAAGGACAGACAATGGCAAGGCAAGTGGGAATGGACTAAAGCTAAAGGAGGGAAGGTTTAGATTAGATACTAGGGGAAAGTTCTTTACAGAGACAGTGGTAAGGTGCTGGAACAGGCTGCCCAGAGAGGTGGTGGATGCCCCATGCCTGGAGTTGTTCAAGACCAGGTTGGATGAGGCACTGGGCAACCTTGTGTAGATCCAGGTTGGTGGCCCTGCCTGTGGCAGGGGGTCGGGACTCTCTGATTCTTGGAGTCCCTTCTAGGCCAGACCATTCTATGATTCTATGATTCCTTGAGCAGCAGAAGGGAAGACAGATCTACTAATTGCTGGTGTAGCCTCTGTATAGGCATTCCTGCTCTATAGGTTGATGCTCATCTGACAACTCCATCCAATCTGAATTTGGAATCTATGGCTTTTGTAGTGTGTCTCAGCTCCTGTGTCAAAAGTAGACTTGCATTATAATTAAAAAGAAACTTAACCATTTTTGGATTTCATGTTTAAGAATCAGAAGTCTTCAACAAAAAACATAAAAGCAGTAACTGTAATCCCAGATGAGCAAAAACATACGTGACACTGAGTCCTGAACCTGTGAAACCTTATGGGTCTAACCAAGGCTTCAGACCAGGCTCAACCTCTGACTTTTAAACTTTGACTTAGCAGTGGAGAACTGGAAGGAGTGAGTCTCTGCTCAAAGAATTGTTTGGCAAACTGTAAAATATCAGTGACAGTTGATTGTGGAAGTTTGCTGTGGGATTTTTGAGCCTGTGGCATCAGAGTGGAGGCAGAGCTGCCTTTGAACCATCTGTGAAAATCTCACTCTGCTGCATTATATGTGCGGCACATAGAAGACATGTTTGCTTATTTTTTAAGAATACTATTCTTCCATTTGTCCTTATCCTTATACTGTTTTTCCCAACTGTCCAGGGAATATGTAAGATTTTGGCATGCTTCATATGGATTTCAAAATTTGTCTGTCCTTGTAAGTTTTAGTACAGCAGCTGCAGGAACACCATGTTGCTGCATTTTTTTTCCTGCTCCAGAGAAAATAAGAAAGCTGCACTGACCACAGCAAGAGAGTGAAGAGGAAACAGACATTACAGAGCCGGGTACCTCAGTCTCCTGTCAGATTCCTTGCATGGGCTGGGATGTCAGTAGATCCTTTGCTTTGGATTTAGTACTACTCCATGTATGTTGAAGCAGAATGGCTATACAATGGTTTTGCAAAGTCCCTCCACAAATGCTGAGACAGAAGGGACTAAGGCCATGTCCTTTGCATGTGTCTCTTAGATCATGACAGAGGGAGGTATAAAATAATCCTGTGTAGCCCAGAGGCCCTGTAGCTCAGCCAGAGTTTGGGGAATTAATACAGAAGTTACAGCATGGCACGTTACAGCTGTTGTTAACACAGGTCAGTTGTATAATCACAATAGCTTGCTATAATTCTTGAAACGTTACTTATTTTTTCCATTGGAAGCCTAAGGGCTGGATGGGTTTGTGGTCTGAGTCAAGGGTGGACCACACAGTCCAGTCCATCTGATGGGTTGTGTAATCTGAGCATGGAAGTGCAGCTAGGAGCAGAATTATGCTTTACACTTATGAAGCAGCTTCTATTCAGGGCTTGTTCTCTGGGGAATGGATGCAAAACACCAAAAGAACAAGATGCAGCTCTTTCTCGTGCATCATGTTTGACAGATTAACTTCTGACCTTTCTGTGGCTTTATGCAAGTATGGAAGCCTCTGCCTCTGTATAATGGATTTGAGGTTATTAGGAAGGAGGTATTTTTTCTGTTCCCCTTTGGGCTGTTATGCCTGTGTGAGGTACAAAGCAACCTGGATGTATGCAGGAAAATAAATGCTGAAAACTTGTTTTTTTCATATTTCTGCAGTGTAATGACTGGCTTAGAAAATGGTGATATGAAAAGAGTCTGACTTCCAGTACCGGACAGTAGAGATTAACTCTTCTGTGCTTATTTTCAGACTGGATATTTCCATCTGCCCCATGGAGACTACTTCATTGAGCCAATTAAAAAGCATCCACAGAAAGAGGGAACACCCCATCCCCATATTATCTATGGGGCGAATACCCTTCAGAATGCTTTAAGGAGTAGACGGGCGATCCCAATGGAAAAAGAACAAGCATGTGGATTGAACGGTACAAATACTGCTAGATTTCTGCCTGTTTGATTTCTACATCTTTTAAAGCAGCTTTTATTTTCCAGTGGCGTATGCGTTTCCTTCTGCCAGGCTTTTAACACCTGTAAAAAATGATTATGCAATATCTGAGTCAAAACACCTCAGGAGCCACCCATCTGGGTTCCTATCTGAATACTTAAATTCTCCTTATGACTACTGCAATATGTTTTTCATGCCATTTATCCTTTTTACCCCTCACTTTTTTCTCCAGCCAGAGCTGTTCAGTACATTTGACTTGAATTCCTAAGTAGTTCTGGGAATTGCAGTCATTATTACTTTTAATAAAATAGTTTCACTTCATGCAAATTCTGTCCTCAACACAAAATACCTCCTCTCAAATTTAAACCTCTCCATGGTTTAAATTTGGAATGTCTAGATTCTCAGTGATAGTTATCTAAATATTTGAAGACTTTTATTTGGCTGTTTGGAAAGTGGAGTGCAACACATCAACAGCAGAGTGGTTTTGTAGAAGTGTAAGTAAAAAATAAATACCAATGTGATAGTACTCAGCATCATGTCTTTGGCAAAGCAAACTAAGACACTGGACAGGAAGAGTATATCTAGAGGGTAGCTGGCATCTCCTAAATACAGAATTAGTTGCATTATTTAGTGTCGTGTTTTAACCCTGGCTGGAGGCCAGATGCCCATCAAAGTCACTCTGTCACTCCCCTTTTCAGTTGGACAAAGGACAAAATATATATTGAGAGACTTAGGGGTGGAGGTAAGGACAGGGAGAGATCATTCCACAGTCAGTGTCATGGGCAGAACAGACTCAGCTTGGAATAAAATCCATCTAATTTATTACCATGCACACCAATCAAGGAAAGTACTCAATGAAACCAGAGTAGGATAATGAGAAGTGCAACCAAATTGTAAAACATCTCCCCCCACCCCTCCCTTCTTCCCAGGATTAATTTTATTCATGATTTCGCTCCCTTCCCCGCTGCCTCCTGCTTCTGAGGTGGCACAGCAGGAGATGGGGATGAGGCTTTTGGTCAGTTCATCATGACTCCTCCATGGGCTGCAGATGAGATCTCTGCTCCCCATCATCTTCCGTGGGCTGCAGGGGGCCAATCTGTTTCACCATGGTCTTCACAGGTTGCAGGGGAATCTCTCTCTGGCACCTGGGTGCCTCTTCCCCACCCTTCTTCACTGGCCTTAGTGTCTGCACAGTTCCTTACATCTTCTCACTCCCTTCTCTGGGGGCAAAACCAGCTGCTTGTATTTCTTCCTCCTAACTGTGATTCCCAGAGATGCTGTAACTGTTGCTGATGGGCTTGGTCAGCGGTGAGTCCGGCTTTGAGCCGGCTGGTGTTTGCTCTGCCAGGCTCAGTGGAAGCTTATGGCTGTTTCCCTGCAGCCCTGCCCCACACCCCCTCCCCTGTATCTTGGCACACAAACCCACAGCATTTAGTAAAAGCATTTACGTAATTAAATTCATACCGAAAACTTACAGTTCTTGCATTGGTTCTCTGATGTTCAGGGTCTTCGAGTCTGCAGCAGGCTGTAGAGAAGATACAGTCTTGGTAGGGAGAATGAATAATAAACTAAATGACATAAAGCCCATGTTATGAGCCAACAGAGCTGCAGAATATGCAGGGGTGTTTTTCTGTCTGGTTTTCTCAGGTTAAAGTTGTTAGTTCTTTTCCAGGGGTAGAAAGGAAGGAGGACTGTAGGATTTTTTAATCCTCAGGCACAACTGCCACCAAAGTTTTACTGCTGTTATAATATGAATTGATAAAATTAAAGAAGCAACAGCTCAGCCCCTTGATATTTCTGGTCATTAAGCCTGCTTTGCACTTCTTGCTTGCACCACAACAGCAGCATGAATGAATGCTGGGGTAAACTAGAAAGCTGATAGCTAGGGGGAAACCATTCAGTCTTCTGTGATTCTGGGTAGGTAAGGATAAGGGGAAGCTGTAAGGATGACTATGAATCCCATTCCTTCGTATTTTTCATCAAATAAAAATATACCTACTTGTTAGACAAATAAGTGTAAAATTGAACATCCATGGATAGCTAATGTCCATGTCTGTTTTGGCTTAAATATAAAATAGCTCATTGGTTTTCTTTTTCTTCAATGACTACTGGGATAAATGAGAAGAATTAGTTTAGATTTGCCTGTGAAGAATGAGGAAATGTTCTTGCCTACTGTCTTCCAGCTTTCTTTTATGCATGAAGTAAGATCTGTAAGCACTGATTTTAAATGTGGAGATGAGATAGGAGATACAGTATATCATGCTGTGTATTTGTTTGGTGTAGCCTGCTTATTTTCTTTTTACCTCTCACTTTTTACCTCTTGTATCTTCCTTCAGAGTCTTGCAGAATTAGGCAGAAAAAGACTGCCTGTGCCTGGATGTTGGGAAAAATTGAGCAGAGCTTCACTGAGATTTTTTTCACTTAGCCTAGCTAAGTTTGTTTTATTAGGCTTTTGAATTTAAACTGCCTGACTGATGTTAATCGCTCTAATGTAACAGAACTATTCCTGGTGGTAATAATATGCCCACGATATTCCAGACAAATAAAGGGAGTGTCTTATCAACAAATTGATAAAGTAATACACTGGCGTTTATGTTTCTATGTTTAACTGACTTGATCAGCCTGTAGAGCTCATGTCTGCTGGTGGTTAAGCAGTAATGTGCTTGACTGTCAGAAAATTTAAGTAATCAATGTGAAAAAGTGCTTGGGGAAAAGAAAGGATTTCCTTCATTATATTTTGACCCTTACATGTGACAGGATATAACAATCATAGGTTCCTCTAAAGACTTAATTTGTGTCTTAGCTTTTGTTATGTGTAGCCAGATCTTCAACAAGAGAAAAGAAAGAAGTCAGTGTCATCTCCTGTTTATGTTATGCATTGTCAAAAAGCATTGCTCTTAGAAGTGAAATACAGAACAAAAAAGAAAAGCGAGTTAATTCTTGCTTTTTATGCTAAATATATTCTTTCACAGGGTTTGGGGAATACTTAGTGCATAAACAAATTTTAAAGGCGGTAAGTTAACTCCCCCTTTTCAAGACCTCAAGCACTCCATGCTGTTCATTTTGATAGCAGAAGTCTGGTACACCCACATATCACAGATGGCCCAGGGTAATGCCTTTTGGGATCACTTTAAAGCAAAACAATTTCAATTTACAGTTCACATGTAATTTGAGAAACAAGTTCTGTTTTACAGAGTAAACATCATGACCACTTTATGCCCTAGCTTTGTCCTCCCTCAGCTGGGGCTTAACTGATAAAGAGTTGCCTGCCATATCTCTTGTAGGAACTGGCTTTCAGAATTAAATACTTTAACCCTGTGGGAGAGTTTCATCATGCAGAGTGTCTGCTTTTGCTTATTTGAGCTTTAATTCTGTTCTTTTCTTTAAAATGAAGCTAATACAGTCATAGAATCATAGAATCGTAGGGGTTGGAAGGGACCTCAAGAGATCATCAGGTCCAACCCCCTGCCAAAGCAGCTCGCTAGCTCATATTGCACAGGGAGGCGTCCAGATGGGTCTTGAATATCTCCAGAGAAGGAGACTCTACCACCTCCCTGGGCAGCCTGTCCCAGGCTCTGTCACCCTCACTGTGTAAAAGTTCTTCCTCATGTTGGTGTGGAACTTCCTGTGCTCCAACTTGCAGCCACTGCCCCTTGTCCTGTCTCCACAGACCACTGAAAAGTGGCTGGCCAATTCCCCCTGCATCCCATGCTTAAGAAATTTATAAACATTAATTAGTTCTCCCCTTAGTCTTCACTTCTCAAGACTGAACAGTCCCAGCTCACTCAGCCTTTCCTCATAGGGGAGATATTCCAGGCCCTTAATCATCTTCGTAGCCCTTCTCTGGACTCTCTCCAGGAGATCCCTGTCCTTTTTATACCAGGGAGCCCAGAACTGGACACAATACTCCAGGTGGGGCCTGACAAGGGCAGAGTAGAGGGGAGGATCACCTCCTTTGGCCTGCTGGCCACACTCCTCTGGATGCACCCCAGGATCCCGTTGGCTCTCTTAGTCACCAGGCCACACTGCTGGCTCATGGCCAACCTGTCATCCACCAGGGCCCCCAGGTCCTTCTCCACTGAGCTCTTCTCCAGCAGGTCATCCCCCAGCCTGTACTGATACTGAACGGTTATTCCTTCCCAGGTGCAAGACTTTACACTTGCTTTTGTTGAACCTCATCTGGTTTCTCCCTGCCCAGCTCTCCAGCCTGTCCTGTGCTGGATGGCAGCACAGTGTTCCTGTGTGTCAGCCACTCCTCCCAGCTTTGTATCATAAGCACTTGCTGAGGGTGGATGCTATTCCCTCATCAAGGTCATCAATGAAGATATTAAACAGGACTGGACCCAACACTGAACCCTGGGGAACACTGCTAGTCACAGGCCTCCCTTCAGACTCTGCTCCACTGATCATACCCCTCTGAGCTCGGCCCGACAGCCAATTCTCAACCCACCTCACTGTCCACTCATCTATCCCATGCTCTCTCAGCTTTGTTACCAGGATGTCTTAGGAGACAGTATCAAAAGCCTTGCTGAAGTCAAGGTAGATGACATCCACTGCTCTCCCTCCATCCACCCAGCCAGTGATGAGATCATAGAAGGCTATATTTTTTAATGCAAGAACCATATTCACCTCTTGGAAGAAGACGTGTGCAGTGTGCTTATGACATTTACTGTGGCAACAACCACATGAATCTCCAGGCTCCAACCTGCTTCTCATCTGTCTCATCTGTATGCAGTAACACTTTAGCATCAGTCACATTCCTGTGCTCTTGCAGTGATTATGTTAATTAGCTTATAATTTGCAGTGTCCTTAATAGTTTCAGATATTTAGAGAAAAATGATGTAAATGAAAACTCAGGTTTGTGCTGTATGCTTCCCCTGCTGCTTAGGCAACAGCCAGATGACTCGGTCATTAGCAGCTCACAAAACTGAGTGCTGATCTTAAAAGCAGCATTATGATATTGTACACTGCTAGCTGCTGTCTTACTGTATCATTTGCAGTCTGCGTGAGAAGTAGCAAAAAATTATAAAAGTGTCTCTGAGGTTTTCTGATAATTTTTCTAGTAACTTTTGCCTGCAGGAGAAGAAACCAAGAGTATAGGGATTTGTTTTGTATTTATAAGTAGGTTATCTTAGTAACTTAACAGTGCTCTGAGATATAATGCAGGAGAGAAGATATTATCCTCCCATCTACAGAATAAGAAAAGGTGTCTTCCAGTTTGTCTGCTACAAGGTATTGGTTTGTTTGTGAGCTGCAAAACGGAAAAGTTTTATGACGTTTGTGAATGAAAATGCTGTGATATAATAGAGCCCTTCAGACAGCATTATGGAATGGGCTGATCCAAAATGAATAGATGAAGTTCTTTTTCTTGGACAGGTAAGGTGGTCAGGTTGCTGTCAACAGGTAATTGAGCTCAACCCATTGATTGTTGCAGTAGGCTGTAGTATGTAACTATGGAAAGAAAGGTTTAGGAAATTAAAATAGATCTCTGAGGAGACTTCATTGGAGCTTTAGCTGTGTAGGTGTACAGAAGTTGTATGGTTGTCCTCATTGTGGCACTGAAGAGATTTGATAGGTGAGTCCAATCAGATCAGAAGCTAGGATTAGTTTGGGTTGTATGTGTACCTCCAACTCTTGGTCTGCAGAGGAGTTACAGATCTGGTAACTGAAAATTTTGTGTTTGGAGCAACTTTGCATCAGAACTGTTACAGGATATGGCTGGGGTGGGAGGGAGGAGACAGGCTGGGTGCTGTGTGAAATGAGTAGAGGGGTGAGGGGAGCTGAAGGAGCAGAGCAACATAATCTCAGCAAAAATGTTTTGAGTCTTTTGAATTATGATAACTTGGTGGCATAGTTAACAGGTGAATAGAACACCATTAAGCTCTTTCAGACAAAAGTTACCTTTTGTTCTTCTTCAGGCTTATGTCTGAATGCAAGATTTAATAAATCATGGTTTTGCGCCTGCAATGTCTGTCTGCAAGTGTACAGCATAAACTGTTAGTCTTGGCTTTTGACAGTGAAGTCCTTTGTTTAACCACTTGGAAGAGGGAGGGAAAAAAAAGCCCAGGGCACTGTTTTATTCTCAAAGGATAGCCTATCTTCTTTTGAAGAACAGTGTGGCCAATGTAAGCAGCCTTTTTTTGCTGGCAGAACCCGTGGTACATGCTGTGTAGTTTTTCTATCTTTTAAAGAATGATGCTAACTTTTTTCCAGTATTTGTTTTTCCTGTATTTAACCACATCAAGTACTATTCAGTTTAATTTGCTTAGTTTCTCCACAACACAGAGACTACTGTAGGATAGAAAGTTCACACATTGAATTGTAATAACTGATATTAATCCCATAATTCAGTGTAGAGAGAAGAGCATTGTTCTCCCTGCATCCGTCTGCTTTCTATGAAGAGGCTCTGCTAACCTCTTTGCAAGAGGTTTGCCATGAGAAAGGAGACTATATACATTCAGTCAGAATGACAAACAGCTTGGAGTATCTCTCATCTCTGGAACAGTTTGCATTGAACTTAAAACAGTGAGTGCCTGCTTCTGCAGATAGCAGGAGATTTAACATTTCAGGGATGGGGTACCTGTGAAACAAAGACATGATAGCTGGTTTGTTCAAGCAGTGGATGAAACAATTGCTGCTAAGCGGTATCAAGAGATTGTTTCCCTCTCAGGCTCATGAAATGAAAATAGGAGATTCTAACTTTCTTTCAGGTTCCAGTAAGGCTGGGTTTGATTTTTTTTCAATTGCTATTTGGAGTTTATTAGAAGCTAATCAGAGATAAGGTAGACTCTTTTTAATTGTCTTCTGCTTTCTTTCTCCAGGAAAATGAAGGCTCTTTCTAAAACAGCTAGATTCTGTGCCAGGAAGAGAAATATCCTGTAACTTTGAGTTTCTAACATCTGATATGTGGATTTAAGACATCTGTGTTCATTTCACTTTGCTATCAAAAATCCTCTCACTTGTAAGAAATGAGCTACAAGTGTGTAGACTTGCAAAGCAATAAAAAGGTTTCATTAGTATACAGTTGTTTAATAAATACGTTTACTATTACTTGAACGTCAGGTTTTAAGGATACAGGATAAGGTTCTTTTTCTCCTGAGTAGCGTAGCAGTTAAATACTTGAGTTTAAGATAGTAGCGTTACAAACTGGTTGCTTTTATAGTTAGTGGAGTAGAACAGTAATTGTCAAAGGCTCGTTCATCCTATACTAAGATGGCATCTTTGACTTTTGTGGTGAATTGGCTTTAAGATGAAAGAGGGAAGATTGAGATTAGATACAAGGAAGAAATTCTTCCCTGTGAGGGTGATGAGGCCCTGGCTGCCCAGAGAAGCTGTGGCTGCTCCCTCCCTGAGAGTGTTCAAGGCCAGGTTGGATGGGGCTTCGGGCAGCATGATCTTCTGGAGGGTGTCCCTGACCACAGCAGGGTGGATAGGACTAGATGGTCTTTGGGGTCTCTTCCAAGCCAAACCAGTCCCTGATTCCCTGACTGTCCTTGGAGATACCTAGGCTGTCATTACAGGCAGTAGAAATATTGGTAGAGGAGAAAGGAATAAAATACTGTACTTGTGCAGTTCTCCCTCTCCAGTTAAATGAATCAAGAACTTTCTGGAAGTGGATCCAAAGGCTCTGCTGAACCAGAGGAAGCACATTGCAAGCAGAGTGCTAGCACCTGCTTTTCTAGTCCCTGATTACTCTCTCATCTTCTTCTGCTTTCTGCTAGAATTTAACCTTCAGGATTTCACTAGCTCGTACTAACTGAAACAAGGTGCTTTCCATAAGTACTTGGGTTGTGCAAGAGGTAAGGGAGAAAAATGTCAAAACAAGAGATAGTTGTTATAATGTGGTAATAGTTACTTGTTGCCACCAAAAGTCATCAGAAATGTGGTATGCTTCCTTACTCAGTGAATGAATACATGTAAAAGCTCTGTGACAGGCCATTTTCCAAATAATAGGATTCAAAACTGTAAGATGGAAGAAATGTGCCTTGCTCTGTGTTAGCAGAGTCTTTCTGTTTGGTCTGATGCCACAGGAAAGAAGTAGTGTTTACTACACCATGTTTGCTTCCTGCACTTGCTGTCCTGTAGTTTAGATTGGGATCTCTTCCATATCTTCACTGAAACAGTTTGCTTGCCCTCTCATCAGTTTGAGGAGTCTCAATCTGAATCCAGACTGAATTCAGCTCAGCATTTCTAACTGTATACTGTCACAGAGTGATATATTCTGCTCTTGCTCAGTTCCTGTAGCTTTCCTTATCAAGCTGGTGTGATGTTATTGCAGCTTTTGAGAATTGCCATTGATTGGGTAAACCAATGCTGTGGTAATGTAAATGTTAAATTGCTGCTGTATTGATTTGAGACCAATAGCAAGCTTTAAAATTAAATGGTTACGTCTCACATGCTATCTTGTTCTCTTTTTCTCAAGGATAAAACCAGCCTTGAACAATTGTCAACATTATTTCCACAGTTGAAATAGAAAATCTAGAAAGCTAAATTGCTTTGTTGAAGGAGTTTGAAAATTTGCACTTGACCCGTTATTGGAGTAGTATTGGCAAAGCCCTTCAGCCTTCAGTCTGGTTAGTGCCAGATTTCTCAGTTGTGCTGAACTCTCTGTGAACTTTCTAAAGAGAAATTACAATTACCTTATTATTTCTGGGCAGATCACAGTTGTCTGCTTCTTCTGAGAAGTGCTGGATTTGTTCTGTGGGGCTAATGCATTGATAGGGGCTTAGTGTTCAAAATTAGTTTCTCCAAAGTCTTCATGTCCCTGATGAGCCTCTGGCATCTTCCTATCCCATGTGGCTCATTTTAAACAGGTGCCTGCGCCCAGTTTTTCTGCAGGAAACATGGAGTACTTGCTGCTTGTCCACTCCTTGAATGGGGCTGGTGTTCTTCAATCTGTGCTCCCAGCATCTGCTTTAACTTGGATGCATTTTGTGTATTTGGAGAGCCTCCTCTGGATGAACTGTACTTAATATTGTAATGCTCTCAGCATAGATTTTAGCTTTATGATTAGGTAGGAATGAGGGGAACTGTGTAACTTGGGAGTTTATAAGATTGTTCTCTATCTGCCACTACTTGCAGTCATCTTGTACAAAACGGTAAGCTCTCACCTCAGCGAGAGGTGGGACCATATCTGGACATATCCCACACCACACAGAGTAATTGGTAGCATGTTATGGGGCGCACAGAACTTGTTCTGCCCTCCTGATGGTCTGCTGAGTGTTGGATGGAGTTTTTGGCTCCACTGATGGGTGCTTGTGGAGACTGTTCTCATCATGAATTTCTGGCAGTATTGAGTAGCTTGGGATGTGTTTAGTCGACACAATTTCACTAGACAGCAGTCTGCAAAGGGCGTCTTTTGAAGTGTCCAGGATGGCACTTCTGACATGTGTCTTTATGTCTGAGCTGGTTTTGGATTTGGTCCCTGAAAGCAAAAATCTGTGTCAGCAGAGATTTAATGACTGCTGGGCTTGCTATCTATACTTCAGTCACTGTGAAAGACTTAAAGAAGGGTGAAGTTTGTGCCTTAGTTTCACAGTGCTCTTGCAAGGTATCTTTGCAAATAATACCTCTTTACACTATTCTTGACCTCTCCTGAAAAAAAAAGTATGTAAATAATAGACTGGAGCGACACTATTCACTTAAAGGTCATACAAAATTGCATCCTTTTTTCCTCCCTAGAAACAGGAATTGTCCAACAGAAGCAGGCAGCCATCTTCATGCAAAAAACCCAAAGAACTTCCTAAAGGTTGTTATGCTATATGCTGAAAGAAGGAAATGTTTTTAGTTGATGCCCTTAAAGACTTTGTGGAACCATTTGTTCCATGTCCAGGTTTCTATCTAAAAGAGCATAAAAGAGAGTATTGATTTTTTTGCCTGATCTCTTTCTAGTTTTCTTCCCTTGCAAATATTGAACTTAAACTTACTCCAGCAAACATTGTGTAATCAGGTGACTTAGCTGAAAAAGCTACACACTCCTGACCTCTTTAAACAACTAACGATGAAGTCTTTATGTGTATGAATTAGGCTGTTAAATTAGAGAAAGTTTCACCATTCTAATCAGTCTCAAGAAACGTTGCCCAAAAATTAAAGTTTTTTGCAAAATAGGAAGTACAAAGCCTTGAAGTCTTTTATTCATGTATTAAAGAGAAAAATCTCAAATTCCATGCTGTCTCTGATTTATACTCATTTTAAAAGAGAACTTGGCTAATATTTTGCTCAACTGCAAAATAGTATTTGAGTTGAAGCTACAAGGAGATAGATTTTTTTCATTTTAAATACTTTTTAAAAACAATTTAAAGACAGCCTCAGTCTGTCTCATTCTGCCAAAACCAGAATTAGCAGCAGGTCTCCTGCCTGCCTGAGCTTTAAACCAAGCTGAAGCCAGTTTCTTCCTCTCTGATCTGCACTAATGTCAGTCAAGCCCCTTGTCTGGATTCCTCTCAGCTCTGTGAACGTTTGGATTTGGATCAAAGTCTTCTTTCAGGTGCAGCAGCTCTAACAAGGGATCTCTGCTGACATTTTCTATTACTATTATTATTGCCTGACATTCTCCAGATAAAACCTTCACTGAACTACACTCTGGTTTATGGTATTTTCTTTTCAGCATCCCAGTTGCATCCATTGTCCACTGCGAGGTCCTTCTGTCAGTCAGGTCTTTCTCAAAGGAGATGGAAGATGATGAGAGGGATGAAATTTCATCAGCCATGGGAGGTAGGGAGTAAGAAGTGTGGTAAAAGAAGTGGGTTTCCTACAAAGCCCAGACAGGTAATACTGGCTGGCAGCTGAAAGCTGTCCAAAGAGAGATAGCCTCAATGTTGGGGAATGGATTACTGAATAGCCCGTTCCCCAGCTGATGGAGGTTTTAGCTGTCATTATCCACTTTATCTCTCCTTGAGCTATAATTAATCATTCTGTTTTATTAAGTGCATGAACTGTATGTTTCTTTCAAGCAAATCTGTCTACATTTTTCTCTCTATGGTCCCATGCATGTACATATGTTTATAATTTGAAGGCTACCTGGAGAGAAGAGGAGCCAAGGTCTTTCTGTAAATGAAAACTCAGGTTATCATTTAGAAAATAACAGAGGTTGAATCTGTTGGCAGGGCTTGGCATGATGCTGTTTCTACAGGATTGCAGATTTCAAAGCTCAAACCTAGTTCTAAACAAACACTTTCAAACATTTTTGCATTTTAGTGTGGGAGCCCAACAGCCCTGTCTGTGAAAGATTCTGACATTGTTTTCTGTAGGCACCAAATTATCAGGAGTCCATTTCATTATAACTAGTGTTACTGGTGAACTTCAACCCTATGAGTGACAAAAATGGAAGCGCATTAATGGGATCATGACATCTGACAGGTTATACTGCCTCTGACACCCAGTCTGTGATTAGAGACTGGAAATCAAAGGAAAAAGTCACTCTCAAAAATCTGGTAGAATCTGGAAACATCCTTTAGCCCATGCAGTGGTACCCCTGAAAAGCTGAGAATGGCATTGTTCACCCCAGGACAGTGTCATCCTAACCTCATGCAAGATACCAGGTGGCAGAAGTTGTTAACTTCTCACATGCTGACACTGTTGGCCACTTTGCCTGAGATGCCTTGATGTTGTTTAACTGTTCTCCTCGCTCCTTGTAGCAGTTTACAGATGCCTTCCTCAGCTTTCCCCAGATGCATGATGAAGCTGGGTGGTGGACTTTCCCTTCTTTACTGTTTCAACAGCGGTTGTCCATGCATAGGTGCTTCTTCAGGGGCTTAATCAGGTGAAACAAAATCTTGTGTGCTGAATTGGAGCAGGAGAACTGATATGGTTGTCTTTCCAAATGTCAGGAAGCTGGGAAATATTTCTACTAGAGCATGCTTCTAAGAATAGAAAGAATTTAAAGCACTATGTGTCTGAGATTTTCAAGATGCTGTATTAGCATAATTCATTTCGGTATCCCCCAGCCTGACCGACCCTTCTCAGGCCCAGGGGGAGTCCTCACCTGTCAGAGCTGCTCTGGCACTGCTGATGTTTGCTGCTGAAGCACAGCAGGGTTGAGGCTTTGAAGGCTGTATTGTTTGGTCACGTCATCTGAAATGCAAGACATTTGGCCTCAGCAAGGACAAGGAGGCCCCTCAAAGTGCTAGCATGTGGTTTTTTTTTTCCTTTGAGCATGCTAGTGGGATTGATATATTTCAAATACAGTGGAGAAATGGAATGGAAAAAACAACAGCTGGTACAGAGAAAGGCCAAATAAACTCTGTTGTGTAAGTCCAGAGATAAGAAAGTTACAGCATATACAGCATTTCTTAAAGATACCGTATCAGAGCTTGAAAAAATCGTGTTTCATTTCAAAATTAATTCCAGACTTTTTTTTTCTCTTCTTTCCCTTAGTAATCTGCATTCAAACCAAACTAATTAAAATACATAGCTTAATTACCACTTCAAAGACCTATTCTCTGAGTGGCCATTTATTTTTTACAACACAGACATTACACGTTCATTTAGTTGGGTTACTTTACATTTTATAACTGTCTTTGAACATTTTAACTTGAATTTTTTTTTAAACAAAGATTCTGAAATTACAGATGGAACTGTAGTGGCTGTTTTCTGTGTAGAAGTAACTGCTGTGCAAGGAAAGATGCACACTTAATGATGGATGGTGCATTCATGAGAACTTGGTCTCTGTGTCTGTGGCATGCCTCCAGCATGAAGGTCTTCAGGCAGGTGCATGAAGATTGGGAGAAGGGGCACAGAATTTCACAGGCTTGACACCTGTCATCCCAGTGCTATCCAGTCCCCCATCTTGCTGTAGATTTTCATCTGATTGAAGAAGACTGAATGTCCTACAGTCTTTAAGGAAAGTTATCTCTTTGTTTTGGATGTTTCTGAGAACGGCCAATGAGCAAAGGAATTGTTTCAGTCATTCTCTCCAGCTATCTCTCTTCCTCCTCCATAATGGCTTATGCTCATCCTGCTCCTCACAGTCCCTTCATAATGAAAATAATAATGATAGCTTTGAGTGATGTCTGGGAAAAGTACGTTTGTGTCCATAATTCTATAGGGAGAAAAGATGGGAAGGAGGGGGGAGGGAAGAAGGAGAGAACAAAACCAGTTGAAATTTAAATCCTGTAAATGTAATGTTAAAGGTAAGTATCAGGGCTTGTGCAGCTAACTAATCCTGCGATTGAATTAATGGCATTACCTATTTGCTTGGTCTGTTAGAGAACCACTTTCTGAATATTACTGTCTATTGTCATCTTCAGACTGATTTTTCATGTATAGGCTTTTCTGCAGTAAAACTCAGTGGTCGCAGGTAGAACGGTTAGAGATGCTGCTGGGCTTTCTCATGGGGTTGGGTTTTGCTCTGGAAACTGCTTTGGTGCTGCCATGTTTCCAAGAGATCTGGAGATCCCGAGATGGGAGTGGGGCAAGGCACAGTGGCAGCCTTGAAGGGGTTAAGCAAAACTGTCAGCTAAAATGTGTTTGGGGGAGGGTGAGGTCTGGGTATTAGATTACACTTAGTTTTGGAAGCAGAGATGAGCTTTATTTGCTCTCTAGTCATGCTATGTGATCCGCAGCAGTATGTTTTACACCCTCTTGCACAGGAAGACGCAGAGGCAGCTGTTCCTTCTAGATCTGCAGAGCTGCTGTGGGTGAAGGATGCTCAGAGCACTGCTAAGCTGGCTGTGGCATTATGGGTTCCTCAGTGTAGGCCAATTTTTCTTGGTTCTCAGGTAGTTCTGGCACTGTGACTTGAATTCTGCTGTGTCACATGCAGTGTCCTGCAGTGGTTTCTATTTTGTCCAGCGTAACCTTACCTGTAGCTGAATTAATGAGCAGGCACAGTTTATAGAATGAGAGCATTAGAGAATTCCTGAGAATAGCAATAACACATAAAATAGCTAATACAAATACCAAATTGGAGTTTCATCTTTGCTTTACTAAAAGCCAAGGACACTGGATTTTCAGTAGGGTTCTGGAGTGCTTGGAAACCAGTGATTATTGTCCTACTTTTTACCTTTAAAAACCAATTTCCAGTCCTATTAATGTGCACAACCTATTAACGGTAAGAAACTATCTGGGAGAAAAAAGAGTAAAGAGGAATGTGTTTATATCCAAGAGGTGTATAAAGTATTGAAACACAGTGCTAAAATAAAGCTTGGAAATTTATATAAGGAACACTAGAAGACCTTCTCCTCAGTTCCTTGGATGATGGAAAATGTACTCCAAATATATTGGAGTTTAGAGTATTTTTTTCCACCTCCTACTTCCACTCTGTGTTATGCTAATAAATTCTGTGATGCATTTTCTTTGATGTGACTGCAGAACAGTTTTATGGTTGACATAGAGGATACCTTCTGGTATTTTTTGAAAACAATAGGCTTCTGTTCTCTGCATTACCAGACCTAAGATGGAGCAAAAGCTAAGAGTGTAATCTAGATTACTTTCTTAGTATTCTCCTGTTGTTTTATGTATTAAGTCAGGATTTCAAGGCAGCTAAGAGCCAATTTTTCAACTACTTGTTGTAAAACTAGGGAATTCCTGTTGTCAGTGCTCAGTGACATGCATATTTTAAAGGATGCTTTGTTCATTTATGTAAGTAATCATAGCCTCATACTTTTTTATTTTAATATCTAGGACCTGAGATCAACTGATTTATTAACCACTCAGTTCTGCAAATACTAAGACAAGGACCTCACTAAAACCTTTTTTAGATTTTATTTTATCTTTTTATGTTTGGACATGAAATAATTTGTTTCTGTCTAGTGCTTTATAATAAGACGGTCATGTTACAGCTGGAGAACTTTGTGAATTCCAGTCTTGATATTTTTATCTGAATTCTTGACTTATTTTCAGATCTGGAAAAATTAAAGTAAGTTGATCCATCTTCAGTGCCAGAGAATATGGGGATGCCAGCTTGGAGTGGTTTCAACTAAGTTCCCCAGTTCCCATGTGTAATGATATCCAGTAACCTCTGTGTTGACATCGTGAAAGAGATATTTGAAAAATTTAAGGGTTTCAGCTGTACAATTTATAGGCCAAACTAGAAAGTTTTGTTTCTTAAAAATGTGAACATACTTGAGTAATTGAATGATTAAAAAAAATACCCTGAAAATAATAATCTTATGCCAGAATGTGTAGCAAAAACCTGTCATTGTAAACGTATAGAATAGCCATGATGGCAGGCTGTTTATGTGATGGAGATACTTAGACATCATCTTTAATAACTTCATTTGAAAAATGTTGTTTAAAAGATGCCAGCGGTATTCCAAACAGTGTATGTTCTTTTTACAGTATTGCAGCCTTCCAGTACCTGAAGGGGCCTATAAGGAAGCTGGAGAGGGACTGTTTAGAAGGGCATGGAGTGATAGGACAAGGGAGAATGGCCTTAAGCTGAAGGAGGGCAGATTTAGCTTAGACATTAGGAATAAGTTCTTCCCTGTGAGGGTGGTGAGGCCCTGGCACAGGCTGCCCAGAGAAGCTGTTTCTGCCCCCTCCCTGGCAGTGTTCAAGGCCAGGTTGGATGGGGCTTTGGGCAATCTGGGCTAGTGGAGGGTGTCCCTGCCCATAACAGGGGAGTGAGTGGATGACCTTTGAGGTCCCTTCCAACCCAAACCAGTCTGTGATTCCTATGATTCTGTGATTGCTTTTTATCTGTAAGGTGAATGCTGAGCTGGCATTTACTCTTGTACTGTGACACTGTTGATATTCATGGCAAACACTACTCCTACACAGTGGTACCACCTTTGTGCTAATTGATGAAATACTTCAGTATTCTTTGGCATTGCTACCATGTAGCACAGAACAGTCTGTGTGCATACATGACATTTTCTCAATTGCCTGAACAGAACAGCCAGATCTTCCTGTGCCATGGACAGCAACTGTCTGACAATTGGTCCTTACTGAAGCCATGCTGGGAACTGTACACATTAATAGAGTAGTCACACATGTTGCGGTGCTTGGGTGTGTTTGTTCCCTGACTGTATTTAACTCATTGGCCTAAGCAAAGCCTGATAAGGCAGGTTCTAGGGGTTTTTTTGATGGGAAGGAGAGGACTTGGTAGTGTCATTTTACTCCATGAAGCTTCAGGTGTGGCATTATATATCCATTGTACACAAAGAACATATCACCTGGAGAGGAACAAAGTTATAGTTGGTGTCTGTGTTCGGCCAGAACATCTCTCTTGGGACAGTGAGGCTGCTGAGCTTTGCCAACAAGGGTGGCTTATAAATACAAGGATGAAATTCAAAGAAAGCCAAAGGCATCCATGTTTTATCGCTGAAGGTCAAGCAGGAATAAGTCAGTTGCATTAGAATAGTGGAGTTTTTCATCACTCTAAAATAGAAAAGTCAGATAGAAGTTTATGAGGATTGCTTCTCCATACAGAAATATGGAAAAGAGTTTTCAGGAGTGATTTGTTAGAAGCTGCTGAGGTATGACCAGGGAGTTGTTTATTTTATACTGAAAGTTTTTTGCTCATTGGTTGAGCTGGAAAATAAGAAGCATTTAATTGTAAGAGAAAAATGACACATGTTGGGGTATGCTTTGAGATATGATTTTGTTGTGACAAAAAAAACCAATAGGAAAAATAGGAAGTTATTTCAGGTTTAAAGCATTTTCCTCTGGCACAACTGAAGCCTTCTTAATTTCTCAGGTGAAATGAAACATTTTTAGCTTTCCTGTTCATCAGCCCATTTCAAGTAAACAGAGCTATAATTAGGCTGAAAATGGCTGCATATTTTTTTTTAAAGTCTCATTTTTAGCAAAGTGATGCATTTCACTTTTGCAGCGTTTCTTTGGCAATTAATTTTAAAGTATCAACATTAATTTGCCAATACTTTCATTTGACCTGAATCTACACTGTTAATGACAGATGTAGCTGACTTGAAAATTTCCCTGCAGCTGTGGACTGCATTCAAATGTCAGAACAGGACTTGCTCTGTTAGTTGAACATACAGCCATAGGGACAATAAGTTAAACGTAGTATTGTCAGAAATGAGTGCTGTAACTAATTTAATGAATAACTCACAGCAAGTCAAAAATACTGATCATTACTAACTGCTGTTACACAAGAGTGTTTTTGAGCCGGTTTTTTTTTGTTACTGGATGGGTTGGTTTGAGTACAAAAGAGAATCTTCAGTACAGGTAATTTATATCCAGGTGAAAATGGGCTAAACTTTGAGTCATTCATTATTTATGGCTCTTGCTTTGTTGGCATGCTCATGTATTAGAAATGTTAGTTTTTGTGAACTGTCAAGATCATGTAGATGCTTCATGGATTGTCAGGGCTCAAGAAGCACTGCCACAGAACACTTAAGACAGTCTGTAGCTTAAGGGGGTCAACTTTAATAGTTAAGACTAGTTAAATAATAAATATATGTATGAGCTATACTGGATTCTGCTGCTAAAATTAAACTCTTGACACATTTTTCCCAATCTGTTACCACACAAATACTGTCAGGTTTCGTTCTCTTTCTGCCAGGGAATTAATGAAACAGGTACTAGAGTCGTAAAGAGAGATTAAATGTAGTATCTTTTAAGGTGCTATCAAAAATAGTCTCTATGTATATAAAACAGTGAGATGATTATCTACCAGGAGAGGCTCAGTGTACAGGTAATGTTACCCAAGTGCAAAAACCTCTGCAAAATTACTCCTTCTAGTAATAATAGCAGAGATGGAAAGAACTTTCTTTGACCTCTGGAAGTCAGTAGGGATGTCTACAAAGAGGAGCAACTTTCCTCAGCACTTCTAACATACAGTGTTATTTAGAAGCTGGAGACAGTTTATTATTACAAAATATTGATAGGTTTCTGTATCTTTACAGAGCTGTTTAGACTGTGAGCCCTCTTCATGACAAGGCAGCTACTCAATAGCTGTTAGGTTTTCTGTAGACAGTATATATAGATAGTGTTCATTGATGGTATCTAGTAGGATGCCTGGAAGGATGTGCTTATGGGCTTGGGAACAGTATAGAAAGATAAAGGGCTCGTACCTGTTGATGTCCTAAATAGTTTTGACACAACTTAGAGGACCTCTTTCAGTCCCTGAATATATCCGGAGTCACTTTGGTCCTCAGCCAGCCCATGTGTAGATAAGTGGCCCTGTCCCAGTTTATAATTTGATGGGAATGATTTCACAGCTCAAGCTTTTGACCTGGACTCACATCCTAAATTCCTGTAATTTTGTACAAATCATACTACAAATACAGCTAATGAAACCTGCCACTTGCAAAGGAAAGTTAGTGCTTCCCTCAGCTGAAAAAAAAATCTCTCCATGGCTTAAATCTTAAGCCAGGAGAATATGAGTAATTAATTAACGAGGTTGAAGAAGGTCTGACAGGCATTACTGTCCATTTGCTGGTTTTGACTGCTAGAAGTATTTGGGGTGTCATGAGGGATGAGCAAAGCAGGACTTCCTGAGCTGCCTTTGACAGGGACATCTCCAAGCAGAGTGGAGTTGGTGGAGCAGAGTGTGCCAACATCTGAGAGAGACAGAGATGGCCCTAGAAATGGTATGAGGGGTTCAGGGTGCTTGGGATCTTTCATGGGAGTTGTAGCTGAGCTGGATCCTTGCAGTTTTCCGTGAGGGGACTTGTTGGGACATTCTGTAAAAAGAAGATGTGCAGTTATGGCAAGAGGTGCAGAAGAGTACAAAGAGATAGGGACAAGCAGGGAGACAGAGGTAGGTGACATGAAATAGCTTTAGTTCAACAACCGTGCTTTACATAGACAGTTGCAAAACAAATGTGTGAGATTTGGTTCTTGTTAACTTGCAAGGTTCTTTACGAGGGTGAAGCTATGAGTTGGAGCCGGGTTGTACCCCACAGGAGTCTGAATCCACTTGTGGGACCAGCAACAGGCTGGGTAAGCACAAGAGAGGTGGCAAATCATGGCTGCGCTGCACTGCCCATCTATGTTTGCCACTGACTTCCTACCCCTCCATGAGGGGGGCAGGAGCAGCCTGTCCCAGCTGGTGACATGCAAGTGGCTGATTTTGGTGTATTAGCTGATGAAATGGTGAGCCAGAGAGAGTACTTCCTGTGGTGCCAGGTCAGCTCTTTGAGACCTGGAGAAGGCTCCTAAACACACACAACATTTCTAGTTCTGCATGGAGGAGCATAAACAGGCAGAATAGTGCTGGGCATATCTGTTCTGTGGTAATGGCAACAGTACAGGGAGTATTTTGTGAAGGGCAGCTGTGTGGATGGAGTCCTTCCACACAGTTGGCTGAAAAAGCCACTATGGGCATTTTGGGTGTATGAAGCAGCAGTCTGACCTCTGTGGGAAGTGCAGTGAAATCTTGAGGTGTTTGCAGAATGTGAGCAAGACTGCAAGTGGA
The DNA here is from genome assembly GCA_027925045.1 of Hypotaenidia okinawae. Lineage (NCBI taxonomy): Eukaryota > Metazoa > Chordata > Aves > Gruiformes > Rallidae > Hypotaenidia > Hypotaenidia okinawae. The sequence goes on along the minus strand of BSDF01000005.1, from coordinate 15,853,654 downwards.
AAGAGAGACCTCTTCTTTTCCATCAAGGGGAATTGCACACCCCCCTTCTGCTCTGCAGCTATTTATTCCTGGGAAACCACATATACCTTGCATATAGACACCATGGAAACCTACACTGTGGCTGGAGAATGGACCAATGTGAAAGGAAGCACATGTTATGAGTAAGAGAGCATTATGCTGACATGCTTGCCTCTGCTGTACTTCAGCTTGCTGTTCTCTATAAATGCTTCTTCATTTTAGGACTTTGAGAGGTATCAGTACCATCCAGTGTCTGATAAAGGAATAAAAGTGCAACATTCTTTAAGACAAACTGCTAATGTTCACCAGTTTTAGATTCAGAACTGGTACTGTGAATTTAACTATATAAGCCTGGATACATAAGCTGTCTTAATGTCTTTTGCCCAAGAGGAATGTCTCTCCCCAGTCCCTGTGGTACAGCAACTAGCCTGCCACTGGGTACACAAATTTATTAAAGCTCAGGAGGTGGAAGCCTCTTTCAGCTGCCTCTTGAGTCCCTGTAGTGGCTGGTTGTACTCTGCACAGCTTGAAAACCATGTTGCTTTTTTGTCCAAACCATATGTAGAGAGCGAAAGTTTCATCTAAATCACTTGCACACCTCAATCACTTTTGTTTTAGAAGATACTGTGTTTATCAAATGAAAATAGAATTGTGCTACAAGTTAAATTGTTTTCAGGTGCCATTTTATCAAGTGCCAGATGAATTAATAGAAAATTCACCTTGTTCTTCTAATCCATCACATTAATGTTTTCACCAAAATAAGAGGAACCAGCAACTGAAGTTTGGAAAGTTCAAACGACACTGAGCAATGTACTTTTAGAAAAGCATCTTATGCAGCTGTGATTTTTTTTTGTTGTTCCTTATTGACTTGGGTTTAATCCCTGGGGGAGAAAAGAACCACCAAAAACTAAAAAAAAATCCCATGAACATTCAGGCAGATGGAAACTTGTGGTTGGAAAATGTAGGCAGCTCCAGGCTCCAGGCATAGCTGTTTCCCATGATGTTGTTCTCTACGTACCTCCTGATGCCACTGGCACAGCACATTTCTCATCCCATCCTTCCAGTGTATGTGGTAGTGAGTGGCAGGCATGCTCAGCAGCATTATCTGATTAAGTGTATCACAACACAGCTCCAGTTTTAGCTTCAGTCTGCATTGGAGTGATGTGACTTCACTGTTTGATCACAGAATCATAGAATCATAGGGGTTGGAAGGGACCTCGAGAGATCATCGGGTCCACCCCACCTGCCAAAGCAGCTCCCTAGCTCATAATAGAAACAAACACTTCGTGTTTTTGACAGCAGGAATGTTAAACAAAGCTTGCAAAGTTGTAAGCTTGCTTTCTCTGTGCTTGTTTTTGTTGGGACTTGGGGGTTGTCAGCTGGGGGAACTATGTGATTAAATGGATGTGATGTTTCCTGTGTGAAAACTGCCTCACACTCGGAAGGCATTTGTGTGATTTAGCTTAGCCTGTTTCAGAAATGCTTATGAAAAGAGCTGGTTTGGTTATCTTACTCTTCTGCTATCCACCTGCAGGCTTAGTTTTGCTATGGATATTTGTAGCCATGATTGTATAAGTAGATACTATGTGCACAAAAGTTCTAGTGTATTTGGTTTCACTGAGCTTTTTTAGATAGCTTCCTTATTTATTTCAGCAGACCTAGTAACAACAGGGGAAAGCACTCATTATATATTTGAGTTTTGTGAATAAGTCTTATGGTAAACCAGCTATTAGGGTTGTTCTTGTCCTTCATGAGTGAAAGAGGAGAAGGTTCCACTTTTAACCAGAAGTGTGGTGGCCAAAGAACTGTCCTGGTAAGTCATTGATTAGGTCTAGTCCAAAGCTGATGGAATAATAGTGGCTTTTCAGAAAACTATGTTGATTTATTCAGCCTTACTGTCCTTTTAATTCTTATTAGCTGAGTCACTTCTCAGCCTTTCCTTTATTTAGTCTATACTTGGACTTGTATCTACTTTATAGGTCTAGGTTAATTTTATTAATGATGATTTCATATGTTTATTCATCTCCCCTTGTATTGTGACTCTGTTTCAACAGTGTTTATTAACCTCTTGAAGAACTCACTCCAAAACTATAGTATTTTTGTTAATGCTTAAACTAAAGGCGCAGATGATCAGGGGGCAGGAGCACGTCTTCTGTGAAGACAGGCTGAGAGAATCATGCTTGTTTGACCTGGAGAACAGAAGGCTCCCCAAGGAGACCTTAGAGCGGCCTGTGGGTATCTGAAGAGCCCTACAGGAAAGCTGGGGAGGGACTGGTTACAAGGACATGGAATGACTGGACAAGAGGGAATGGCTTTAAGATGAAGGAAAGCAGGTTTAGCTTATACATTAGGGAAGAAATTCTTCCTGTGAGGGCACTGAGGCCCTGGCACAGGCTGCGCAGAGAAGCTGTGGCTGCCCCCTCCCTGGTAGTGTTCAAGGCCAGGTTGGATGGGGCTTTGGGCAGCCTGGTCCAGTGGAGGGTGTCCCTGCCCATGGCAGGAGGGTGGGACAGGATGATCTTTGAAGGCCCTTGCAACCCAAACTATTCACCATTCAATGAGACTGTGATTCTGTGATTGTCCTTGGGAGCTGCCCACATTGTAGTTACAGACAAAGCGAAGGTTGTAGGAAAAATCAATGTAGCAAGCTCTGAACAGTGTGGGATTTATCAGTCTAGCATCCTTGGCATCATTCAAACCTTAGGTCTGGAGTTGTAGCATTTTGACTGCGAATAATACGGAGTAGTAAAAATGAAAGACTTCTTGTGCAGAAGGAGAGATGGTAATCAAAAGTGAAAACATAAATCTTCACTACTATATTTTGTCTGACAGCCTTACTCAGAGGCTGCATTCTCCTCTTGTTTCTTCAAATCCTGGCATATCTCTAAAGGTGTTGAAAGGTGTCTGTGTGCAGTTTACACCTTGAGGTCCTTTTACCTTGTACTATGTGCTGCACTCCTCTTTGAAACAGCCTGCAGGACACAGAGGTGAAAAAAGAGCCTTTGATATGGAAATCTCACATAATGCCTTTAAGTGAGGTGGGTCATACCTGTCCTTCATGGAAATTGGGGGGGATAAGCAGAAGTTATTAAAAAAAAACCACCTTAAGCAACATTTTGAGTGGATGAGTTGTTCAAAGTGAAGAAAAACTTAAGTATTTTTTACAGAGAAGCTATAAATACTACTTTTTAAAGATGAGAAAGATCTTTCACGGTAAGGAGTAGCAAAGTAACACTATAACTCTGTTGTGACCTACTGAAAAATGAAATTTATTTGCTAAATGAGAGAATGTAACTTTTCTTTCTTAGACAGAAGCTGGGAAGCTTTAACCCACACTAGGTAAGTTTGTATAATACTGTTTTTCCATATATAGTTGGGTCTTACAGTTAACTCTCATCTACAAGGAAACATTTTAATTTAAGGGCCCTGTATGTTGTTGAGTTAGTCAGGTAGGATTTGTATTGGTAGTGTCAGAGGACATTTTTATTTTTCTCTAAAAACGATTTGGTTATCATTTTAAAAAACAGTCTTTTTTCTGAAACTTAGTACCTATTTCTCACTAGAAATGGGTGAAATGTTGTCATCATTCCTCCAGGATATGCAGTGATGTGGCTGGACATCACATACGACCTAAGGAACATTGGATGTGACTTGATGGCCCAATAAGGTTTTCTAATAAAAACCTCTCATCTGCAAAATTATGTCCCACAACAGATAGAAACTTCTGAGGATGGCTGAATTTAATGCAGTTTGTTAGCTGGATCTTATTCCAGCTTCCTTTTTATTTAGTCTTGCACTATCCTGAGTATCCTTTCAACACATCCTTAATTTCTGTTCTGGAAGACTTCAGCACTAATCTGTCTGTGTTACATCTCCTTCTTCCAAGAATTCATGGAAATCCTCAACGTTCAAGTACCCCCTTCCTCCTTCTGCTGCTTGTGGAGTGTGCTCTGCTCGACAGTTGTGCTGGAAGAGTGTGGGGAGTCAGTCTTTTCTCAGGCAGCATTGTGTGGTTGTAGATATCAATCTATCCATCACTTCTTGGGTATTCCTGAACTGGTGGGTTCCTGGTCAAATTTTCCTTTCCTGCACAACAGATCACCTGGGATTTCTCAGCAAATCTGAAATCACTTGCAACACTTTGTTGATTTAAGGTAAAAGCAAGGTGAGAATGAAAAGCTTCCAGAGCGATCATCATTTGGAGAAACGTAAAAGCAGAAGTAAAACTGTGCTTTACAGCTGCCTGAATGTTTTTGCCCTAAGTGGCTCTCTGCTTCATCTAACTGAAAGAGCTGCTAGGAGACTGGAGATCCAGTCCTTAGATGGCAGGCATCCTAGCTCCAGGGTAGATCCCTGTCCTGGAGGGATTAGTCACTGAGGAAGGAGTGTTGCCTGCAGCAGGCTCTTGCCACCTGGCATTAATTTTCACAATTCAGATCTCTTCTGAGATTTTCCTGTGGTACATAGCCTCATGTTTAACCAGGACTCCAGACTTTTCCCTGAGGGTTGTTAGCTGCTGCACTGTGAATGGCTTTCAACATTTTTATCTCCAGAGATATCACTTGTCCAGACAATAAACAAAACTCTTGCTAGATGTGAGCACAAAACCTGACAGCTGGCATGATGTTTTATTTGGCCATAAACAAATCACTTAACCAGCAATCTGAACAGAAATTTGTGTTCAGATAGCTGTGGGGAAGGTTTTTCTCAGCACAAAACCCTAAAAAATGTAGATGATAAGAACTGTTCTTCCTAGAAAAAAGAATGCTGGAAACCATGCAAATGTATGAAGAGAGACTAATGCACACAGGTCATAAATAGCCCCCGGTAGAGGTGACTGTTGCAGTAACTGAACAAAAGTTAAGGGATGTCAGCTGAAGTGATGTGGCAGCCTGGGTTAGTGGGGTTGGGGCAGCAGTTTATAGCAAGGATAGTCCATTTCCCTTCTCCTAAAACACACACACCCCCTCCCCAAACAAACATACAAAACCAAATCACCCATTTTCTTTTCTGTTTCTTTACTCATAAATTATATTCTTCCATTTAGACAAGAAGCTATTTTTCCACACTGCTTATTCTTCAATATTAAGATACAGAAATGTATGCCTTTCTTTGAGTCCCTTGGGTTGGTAACCACAAGGGAAGTTTATAGGCTTTTTATTGTGACAGTGTACAAATAGTAAAAATTAGGAGCACATGTGTTTATTGAAATGAATTTGCATTTATTAAATTTTTTCTTACATTCAGTTATTTTTTATGCTGTTTGCCTTGCCAGCCAGGTAAAAAATCTTACAGTTCTTTTCCCTTCATATGTAGTAGTTACAGCATCTTCTAAAAGGCAAATGCCAGTGCATTTCAAACCTACTTACAACTGTATTTATTATAGTCTAAATCTACACTAGAAAATACGTTATATTCTGCATAGTAAATTAATTCACCTTCCTGCGCAGCATCCTGTAAAAGGTGGTGCAGGTTTCCATCTAGTAGAATGAACCTGTCTGGGGTAGGTTTGAAGGTTTGTGTGCTTCCTGGTGGTGTGTGCCAGGTGCCCCTAAAATCCTGAACTGGTATTGCAGACACAGTGCTAACTGGTGTGCACTGATGGAGCTGTTTGTACTGCACACTTCTGCATTGCAGCTCTGTTCTAAATGTGTAATGTGGCTGTTGTGGTTTTGATTACTAATGTGGTATATTTCAATTTTATACATAATGTTTTAACAGTACCAGCATGTCTTTCCCAAAGCATCTTTCAGTCTGAGCTCACAGAACTGACTTCTGAAAACTTGCGTATCTTCTTTTGCACATATTTGATAAGATACCAATCACCTTTTATGCTGGGAGATGTATTGTACACATCATTAACAGTACAATAGTGCCACATTTTGTAGATACTCAAGGCACCGTGACACATTCTAGCTGAATTTAGGTCTTCTAAAGGGAAAACAGTGTGCTCATGACAGAGGCACAAAAGATCTTCTGCTGGCATGGACACAAGACCCAGCTGCCAGGTCATCCATTCTGGAAGAGAGGAGCAGTCTGGGTAACTGTCCCTCAACATTTAGCAGGGAGATGGACATAATGCTGAATAACTGTCCCCTGTCACAGGGTAGCAGGGCTTAGGTTGGGCAGACTGTAAGCACTGTGAGGCAGGTGCTGTCTTCCTGGCCTGAGAATTTGCACCATCTGGAATAAGGACATCTTCTTCTGTGAAGGAGATGCCAAAGGACTACTGCAGTAGCAACAAGTGCTTCTGATCCTTCCTGCAACTCAGAGAATCCCAGGACCATAGAAGTGTTTCTCTGGCTTCTAGGTTGAAAAGAATTGACCAGCTGCTGTAAGGTTGGCATCTCCATTCTTCTTCAGGCTGAGGGGTATCCTGGTGATACTGTCAGATGGTTGAAACTTCACGTGAGTGGAGAATAATTAGCCTCACAGAGTGCAGTGCAAGGTTGTTTGCAACTCTGCTGAGCAAAAGCATCCTGAAAGGCTTTAGAGGCACAGATCCCAAAATGGTAGCGAAAGTCAGGCGTGACAGCAGCTGAGGAGCCGGGGTTCTGCCTGCCTGGTATGGAGATGACACCTGCTGGCGAGTGTCCCTGCTCGCCGGGGTTGTTTTTCACGCTCAGAACCAGCCGTTCTGGTGAGACAGGCACTGTGCTTAATGTGCCATCCTGCTGAGAACAAGAGCTGCCTGTGGAGAAAGCCTATCCCTTAAACTGTGAACTGGTGTTGTTAGAGAGTTTAGAGCTGAGCCGCAGAAGGTAAATTCCTTGAAAATTTCATCCCCGATTCAGTGTTTTTAGCTTGGCTCTGTCCCGCACCTTAATCCCTGATACTTGAGTAGGGGTAACTTTTGGATGCATGTTTAATCCATGTAGGGGGGTATTCAGAACTTTAAAGGACAGGACCATCAAGCAGGCTGGTGTCACTTTGGAGTTGATTCTGCTGAGGATCAGGTGGGAGGCAGCCAGAAGTTCCTTCCAACCTATATCATCCTCTGATTCTGCAATTCTGCCATTCCATCTGCAGTTATCAACAGCTGTACCCTTCAAGTTTGAATCAGTTTTGAAGTCAGCATTGCTTCTTACTCTTCCAGATACCCTCAGCTTTTTCAAACAGCAGCAGCGTCGGAGGGAGAGGTGGGAACGAAATGATGTGGCTGTCAGAAAGGTTTCTCGGCGCTCTGTCAGCAGAGAGCGATGGGTGGAGACACTTGTGGTTGCAGACAGTAAGATGGTTGAGTATCATGGAAGTGACCACGTGGAATCATATATCCTGACTATAATGAATATGGTACGTACAGCATTTCCTTTTTGTAGATAGATGAATAAACCAAGTTTTAATTTTACTACGTTACTGATCACCTTGAAGCAAGTCTGTAACATTGTTCACTAGAAGAAATGGAATGTCACTCACATATATTCAGTAAATCTCTGTATTTAAAAGCATTTTGTCTATATATTTTGCATAGGCTTTTTTTTTTTCCTCTGGATCTTAAATAAGAGATATCAGATAGATGTAAATGCTAGCACTGATTTTCTCTCAACTGAAATTCCCTGTCTTTCCTGTTGCTTGTTGATGATTTCAGGTTGGTAGCTACTACGACAGAGATAAACCCTGTAGTTTAAGCATACGGATTCTTTCTTATATCTGTGGTAAGAAAGGCACACAGAACCCACTGGAAATTGTACTAACTTAGCAAGAGCTAAAATATGACTGTGTTACTGTTTTGGTCACAAATCATATGAGCTACTATGAAGAAAGTTCACTCTGTCCCAGTTAAAGCCAGTACAACTGGTTTTCCAGATAGCTATCCTGCCTCTAATACTAAGTCCACATTAACAAACAAAAAACACCAAAACACCAACCAAACTAAAACCAACCAACCAACCAACAAAACCTTTTGATGTTCTCCTGCCTGCCACGTTTCAAAATATAAGTTGACCTGGGAAAAGGAATAGCATTTCAGGAGGCTGCCTACAGATAGGTCTTCTGTTACTACCTGTATTGTAGCAGATATTGACCTTTGTGACTCTATTGATGATGTCCTCTATGTTCTTATCACGGTATGCCTGTAATACATAAGAAATTAATCATAGTGTAATACTAGCCATAGTAACCAATCTGTCCCTTATGTTTATACAGTATGTTCCCAACTGTGCCCTGAGCGGTCTGACTGGCTACTGAGGCAATGAGCCTGAGTAAACAGACACAAAGCTGATTTGAGCACGTGAGGTGTTGTCCATACAGGGAAATAAAACCCTGCCATAATCAGATTCAGAAGCAAACAAGTCTTCACGTTTTCTCTGCAGTCTGTACCTGAGATGAAAGGGTTGCCTACAATGATTTGATTTCCAGTTTAACACCTTGAAAAAAATATATATTAAAATCAGACTTTTGTATTAAAAACCACAGTTTCTACTTTATTTCAGCAATTTCTCCTTGAAGTCTTCTCTTAAACAGTTTTTGACCCAAATGCATTGGCTTTATCCATTCATATTGTGATGTATGGTATAGCTCACATATAGATAGATAATGACTACCTTCTGTCTGTTTCCTCCTGCCTGATTCAATATTGTTATGATGTTTCTCACATTTCAGTAGCATCAGATTTTTGTCTGAATTCAGTTCTTGCCTTTTTTTAAATGTAGATTTAAAAAAAATTCATTAAATTTATTAGTCTGGCTTTTGTTCTTAAGATCCTCTCCTGTGCTGTGAAAACACAAGAGTATCCATCAGTTAACATATTTCTGTTTGCTTTAGATTTATTGTAGCAGAAGCTGATTCCTATCAAATCAAAACAGGACAGTTTGATGAGCTGCTTCTTTGGCACGCTGAGTGGACCTTTCCATCAGTGTTACATAAATCTAATGTTGCATTCTTACCTGCAAACGTTTTTCAAGATCTCTGAAGTGGTTGAGCTGACAATGAATGAGGCAGGCCCAAAATCGGTGCATTTCTCTCTAAGGGAAATGCACATAAAATAATCTTGTGTGTGCTTTTGCTCTTTAGCTTAGTAAATTTTGCCAAAGCCTGCATCATCATCCTTTTGGCAGAGGTTCCCTTTGCAAAAGTTCTAAAACTGTTGTATTACAGTAAAAGTTTTAATGAAGGGCATTGAGGATTTAAAAACCAAAACACCACCCCTACCCTCAACTCAAGATGGACAGTGTGCTTGAAGTAAATGGTACATTTTCTCTCTAAAGTCCTGTTCTGCTATAGAGGAATCAGTTAATCTCATACCTCCTGGCTCTGGCACAGGTCACAGGGTTGTTCCATGATCCAAGCATTGGCAATGCAATTCACATTGTGGTGGTCCGGCTCATCCTCTTTGAGGAGGAGGAGGTAAGGTTTTTATTTTCCTCAAAATGTCACTTATGAAACTCGGGAGCCTTAATTATGGAGAAGAGGGTTTATTTCCTTAAATTAATGTGTTCGCTTTGCTCTTCTATTAATCTTCGGCATGTCTGGTTTTAGAATTAATGTTGCCCTCAATAGCAAACTATTTAGCTCATAATTTCACGTATTTCTGCACAAAAAATTACAAGGAAAATGTAATTAAAATAGTCAGTTTACGAATGGGGAAATGGAGTGTCCCCAGTGTCAAAAGAACATGGGATGTCAAGAGTAGATGAGTAACAGAATTCACTGAGAATCTAATTACCTAGCATTACCTGAAGTGTATTATAAAACGTAATACTAGAGTGTTTGCAGGTCACTGAAGAAGTATATCTGTTATTGTGCAGCTTCAACACAGATTTTTCTTTTTAGATCTCTTTCAAAACTCAGAAATAAGAACTAAGTAGATGCTAGTTGCTGTGAGCTAGCTCACAACTAGATACTGCTAAATTCTGATGTCTTTCACTCAGAAATATATTCCTGCATGCTTAAATATGTGCTGTTTGCTGTCATTTTATAGTTGTTTCTGAAACACTTTGCATGACATACCCTACTCTGATCGGAGGAACACCTTAAGGGTTTTTCTCATTGGCTTATTGTTCTATGACAAGCCAGATCGTCCCAGTGCTATTGAAGGCAGTGAACCAAACCATAGGGCCAGGCTATGTCTTCTGAAACAATTATTAGGATAGAGTCTTTCTTAATAGTCCTCCATGTAAGAATATGCAAGGAAAAAACTTGTACTTCCATCTTAACAGGACAATTAAAAAGGGTAGTCCATGGTGACCTCCAATTAAGGTTGCTTGCTAAATTTCTTTGTTTGGAAAATAATCCATGGATTCCTATGCAGTTAGAAGGACAGTGTTGGAAGCAGTCATGTGGGGTATCTTTCAAAATGTGGGTTTAAGTTACACAGAAATAACTATACATTAGCAATGTTATTTAGGTGCTCTGTAAAAAGTAAAATTAGATCTAGTAAACTGAGGCAAGATACAGTGAGTGCACAAGAGCAGAAATATGTTTTTGAATTACTTTATTTTTTCGTACTTTTTATTTCAGAAGTATCAGTAACTTTCATTATATACTATATAGTGATGAGGAAGAAATATATGTAACTCTGTTGGCTCTCATTGGAATTGAAATATACTGTGAAAGAAAAACACCCTTTGAAGCATAATTGTTCCCTAAGCATGAGACTGTTCACTTAATAAGTGAACAAACTTGAGCATGAAGTCCCATACTAATTTATCTTTATCTTCTATATAGAGGAAAATTTGCTTTCAAGGGAATATGAATTGGTTGTTTGAAGGTTTCATCTCAGTGTTAGATTTTATGAAGCTCACTTACCAAAAAGTATACAAAAGATATGTATATATATTTCTACCCTTTTATATATATAAAAATATATATTTTTCTACTTTTAACTTTTCCTTTAGCTGCACTGATTACAAAAGCATCAACAATTGAACTTAGATATCATTGCTCTAATGCTATCCCTAGCTTTAAGCAAACACATAACCAATTGCGTTGCAAAGACTACGCAGCTTCACAGCTAACACCACTGACCTGTCATTCCAATGCAGTGTGGCTTTTACAGTAATATTTTCCTTCGTTTCCCATTAGCAAGGCTTGAAGATAGTTCATCACGCTGATAAGACACTAGCCAGCTTCTGCAAATGGCAGAAGAGTGTCAATCCCAAGAGTGATGTCAACCCTACCCACCACGACGTGGCTGTCCTCCTAACCCGGTACAACAGCAGTACAGCTATTGTTTGGTTGCCACTTTTTGATAATGGTATTCTTTTACAGGGTCATGTCGTTGTTTATTCCATCCTGCATAGAGCTCAGTGAAGTGGTCTGATGAAGACATGCTGTTTCTGAAACACGGTGTTAATGCAAAAATAACCTAATGTAATCGTGTCTGACACCTGTACAGGCAGAGAATATGAGCTAAATTATAAAAAGTTGCTGTACCTTTTAAAGGGGTTGTTTTCCATTTGTTTTCAAAGTACATATAACACTTTATGTGTGCATGTGGGTGTTTTATTAGAGATGCATTTTAAGGAATTGAGATCTGTGTATCCCAAGAGATCAACAGTTTGCAGAGCTCAGGTCATCTTACCCGCTTGATCCTATTTAGTTTTGTGCTCAATCACCCTCTATTCCTCTTTGAGAGAATATACCAAAACAACATAACCTGCAGATGAACAACCCCATAATGACAAATCCTAAAATAAAATACAGGTGCAGTTCAGAATGGTAGAGGATTTTGACAACACAGTGCCATTAAACTTTTAAAATATTATCTATGTATTTTAAAGAGACACAAAACATCTTTTCTAACTGTGAGCAAGGGAGGCACAGAAAAACTAAAGGTGTTTATTGAGGTTACACAGGGACTTTGTAGTAGGGTGTGAAACAAAACTTCTGAAGCTCCGTAAGAAGGATCCAGTCTGCTCATAACCAAGAGAAGAAATTTGGGGGAAAAAAGAAGTCCAAAATTAAGCACAAAAAACCCCACCCCAAACCCTCAAGTGGCAGAATAAACAAGTGTAATGGTTTTGCACCAGCCAGTAGAAAAACACCACACAGCTGCTTTCTCTGGGGGTAGGGAAGGAAAAAACCCAAAGGCAAACCTCGTGGGTTGGGATAAGGACAGTTTATTGGGACAGCAGGGAGAGAGACATACATAAGTTATAGTAAAATGTACAAAACTGGTAATAGGCAAATGCAGTTTCTCACCAAACTGCACAACTCCAACTGTGCAGCTCAGACCTGTCCCCAATATGCATGTCTTGGAGCAGTGCGCTCCTCTCCCCACCAGCTCCCCTTTATGCTGAGCATGACATCATGATATGGAATACCCCTTTTGATTAGTTTGGGTCACCTGTTTTGGCTGTGTCCCCTCCCAGCTTCCTGGTTGGACTCCCTCCTACTGCCCTTCTCCATAGCAGGGCAGTAGGAGGAGCTGAAAAGTCCTTGACTGCTTGGCAACAACTGAAACATCAGTGTGTTATCACACTGCTCTGGTCCTAATTCCCACACACAGCGTTGCACCAGCTGCTAGAAAAAAATTAACTCTATCCTAGCCCAACCCAGGACAATAAGAGAGTCCACAAATCTTAAAATAAGAACAATAAAAAGAAGTTTGGATTAGCCATTCTGGCAGCCATTCAGTAACTGCAGATGCATCATACCTGACAGTGCTGCTACACATAGGATCTAAATCCTTGTTCATAGTAAATCTGCCAGTTACCCTGAGAGAAAACTCTCTCACTCTGGGATGTTCCTAAAAGAGCCTGGGATACAGCTGTGCTGCCCTCAGACTGCTGGCTGAACTTGGAAAAGGAAGACTGCCTTGACCCTTAGAAGGGGTCAGTCTCTTTCCCTCCTTTACAGGTTATAGACTTTGGTATCACCATCAAGTGTGTGCTAGAAAACTTCAAATCTGCTATATCGAAAACGCTGTGGAGGTGGAGTTCTGTCATGATTTTGCATCAAGCAGCAGCTAAGCACCAGGAAACTACTCACTCACTTCACTTAGGATGAGGGAGAGGATCAGGAGATTAAAAGTGAGAAAACTGATAGGTTGAGATAAAGAGAGTTTAATGGGTATAGCCAAAGCCATGCATGCAAGCAAAGCAAGACAAGAGATTAATTCCCCACTGGGAAATGATGCCTTGGGTCAGTTTGGGTCAGCTGTCCTGGCTGTGTCCCCTCCCAACTACTTGTGCCCCCTCCCCCCCAGCCTGCTCGCTGGTGGGGTTGGTGTGAGGAGCAGAAAAGGCCTTGGCTCTGTGTGAGCCATGCTCAGCAGTAACAAAACCATCTCTCTGTTATCAATGCTGTTTTCAGCACAAATCCAAAACAGAGGTCTGTACTAGCTACTGTGGAGAAAAATAACTCTATCCTAGCCAAAGCCAGCACATGTTTTCAAAGATTTATCATATGCAAGTTAACAATAAGCATACATATTTAGACACAACAGCAATATAAACACTGGCTACAAATTTTAGCAGTAAAATATGATATTAGCAGAAAAAGTGCATGTTGTCGTTGCATACGTTTGTAAAAATGTTAGTGGTATGCTTTACTTAAAATACAAATTGGCACTGATACATGATGAGATGGAGGCTTACCACCCAGTGTATGTCACACTCGCCTGTTTTTTTTAAACCTCTTTTAATGATACATCTTTTTTGTGGTTCTAGAAAGGACATTTGTGCTGGCATGAATCGTCCATGTGAAACCTTAGGTTTGTCTCATCTGTCAGGCATGTGCCAGCCTCACAGAAGCTGTAACATCAATGAAGATTCTGGCCTTCCATTGGCTTTCACTATTGCTCATGAACTTGGGCACAGGTATAGTTGAAAGTGAAGGGGGACCTAGATGATTTTAGTTTAATATTTGTATATTAATACTGAAATTGCCAGACAGAAACAAAACAAGGACTGAGTTAATGTGTCTGTTATTAAAATCAAATCTGGGTTTCTTTTTAAAGAAATGACAGAAAAAATCTTAAGCCTTAACCCTTTGTTTATATTTACAACTGTTTGGTCTATCCCTTTTAACAGAATCTGCTGGGATAGTACCTCGGGTTGAGCTGAAAAGAAACATCACTTAATTGTGCTAATTTTTCCAAGTATATAATGAATTATTATATGATTACTTTAGATGATCTCCAAATCAATGCAAATCTTTTACATAAAACATACCTGCTTCATTATGTCAGGGTATTTCAATATTGCAGATTAGCTAGGAACCATTTTTAATTCAAGCAGTCAAACGTCCCGGCTATATCAAATATTCTCCTTTCTGATGATCAGCCTCAGTGTCTCTTTAAGCCCAGTGTGGAACAGACAGATAGGTGTGGTACAGTGAATCAGCTGGAATTACTAGATGTTGCTTTCTATTTCCAGTTTTGGCATTCAGCATGATGGGAAAGAGAACGACTGTGAGCCTGTTGGAAAGCGTCTGTATATTATGTCCCGACAGTTGCAGTATGACCCTACTCCACTCACCTGGTCGCCGTGCAGCAAGGAGTACATCACACGTTTCCTAGAGTGAGTGACCAGGTTGTAGCAGTTCCCTGAGATGCCTGCAACTGTTTATGAGATTTTTATGTGGAGTTTAAAGTAAAACTCATATTGTTACATTACTCGTAGGTGTTTGTAGTGTGCTTGAGTTAATTCCCATGGAGGGCATACCCCAAGATCATTGCTCACAGTATTTGGGAGAAGCTCCATTATATTCTTGCTTTCTGGAAGTGAGTTCGGTTCTTGTCATACTGGCTCAGGTTTGGTGCAGCCTGCAGCTTTTTGCAGTGTCAAGAAGAAGGAAGCCTTTCCATCTAGAACTCTATAATCAAACTTTATAAATCTTGTCTTTGGCCACAGTGATGTGTGCCAAAGTTCTTCAAACTCATTATTTTCTTTTTAAAAGCACCAATATGGTACAACTTTAACCAGAAGCTATGGTGTGCTCTGAAGCCACTCCATAAATCATAATGACTTCATAGTATTTCCACTTTGGCAACCTGCATTTTGCCTTTGTAACCCTCCCTAACTAGATGGAGTGGTGTTTGTTAGCAGCACTTCATATATTGTTTGGAATCTGGAGGTACTATCTCCAAACGCCATATAAAAAATTACTACTAGGAATTAGATATTGGAAGTCCATATAGAAATGTCAAGAAAAATTAAATATGCAATTTTTGTCTTTTAGCCGTGGGTGGGGATTCTGTCTGGATGATATCCCCCAAAAAGAAGTTTTGAAGTCCCCAATCATTGCTCCTGGAGTGATTTATGATGTGCATCACCAGTGCCAGCTTCAGTATGGTTCCAATGCTACTTTCTGTGAAGATGTGGATGTAAGTGCTGTGTGGGGTTTTTTTCTTTTAATAAGAACATAAGCTTCTTGAACAGGATGGAAGTGCAGTCCGTGAACCTCAGTTGCAAGTACACACGCAGCATCTTCAGAGTCCCATAGGCTACATGTGCAGTGCAGGCATTCCCTAACACTGTCTTAATTGCACACTGCAGATTCTGGAAGTGAGTTGTTGCACTGTTTGCCTTGTATTTTGCAAGACTTGTATTGGATCTGGTCCCATATATGTTGTTAAATGCCTGTCCTAAAATTGTGGAGTTTCAGTTTAAACTTGTAAGACTGATCTTAGGTAAATTATCAATTCAATGCAACTTAAATCCTGTTTTAAAAAAACAAGATGCTCTAAGCTTATAGCTTTCAATTGAACAGATAATTCTGGAAACAAATCTTCGTTTCAGGAAGAGTTTTCTGAGGAAATCGGGGCTGTGATGTCTTACTGTATGCCCTGAATTTTTACACCCTTATGGTGTAACTAATTAAAGGAAATTTCAGTCCATGAGCCTTAAAGAATCAAACATGAGATTTTTGTGTGGAAGTGTATCATTTACGAAGTACCCTGGGATTTGTTTCATTGCACAGCTAAACAGTCTTGTGCAGAGTGGCAGAGTTACAGCAGCACAACTCTACAGGAGCTAGAGGCCACTGCAGAGTAACAGGCTATATTAGCAAAAGTGCACTGGTATGTTTTTTTAAGTGTACATAGCATGTTTAGAGCTATTTGGCTCCATGTGGCATTTTTCAACATAGAAGAGTTAGAATCATAGAGTCAGAAGAATCTCCTGAGCTGGAAGGGACCCATAAGGATGCCCAAGCCCAACTCCTGGCTCCACACATGGACAGCCAGGTCAGAGCATGAGACTGAGGGCATCATCCAGATGCTTCTTGAACTCAGCCAAGTTCAGTGCTGTGACCCTTTCCCTGGGGAGCCTGTGCCAGTGCCCAACCACCCTCTCAGTAAAGAACCTCTTCCTAATATCCAGCCTAAATCTCTCCTGTCGCAGCTTCATGCTGTTCCCTAGGGTTCTATCCCAGGTCACCAAAGAGAGGAGATTCGTGCCTGACCCTTCACTCCCCCTCATCTGGAAGCCACAGATCACGATGAGGTCTCCCCTCAGGCTCCTCTTCTCCAGGCTGAACAAACCAAGGCACTTCATCCTCTCCTCAGAGGACTTCCCCTCCAGACCCTTCCCCATCCTGACTGGCCTCCTCTGGACACTCTCCAGTAGTTTTGTGTCCCTCTTGTACCGTGGCACCCAGCACTGCACACACAGCACTCGAGGTGAGGCCACTCCAGCACAGTGCAGAGTGGGACAGTCCCCTCCCTGGCCTGGCTGGTCATGCCGTGCTGGATGCACCCCAGGATAGGCTTGTCCCTCCTGGCTGCCTGGGCACACTGCTGGCTCATGGGTAACTTGCTGTTTATCAAGACCCTCAAATCCCTCTCAGCATGGCTGGCCTCCAGCATCTACAGAAACAGTACTTTCAAGTGTGTCTGTAGCTGAATGATCACTAAGCTTTGCTGTGTTTTGGGCAGCAATATGCACCAAACTTTGCAGGCATCATCCACCTTTCTCACCCTGCTGAACACAACTGCGGCAGAAGTGGTGACATGGTTATCAGCAGAGCTGGAGTGTTTTTTTAGCAAGGCTTTATGCACAGCTGTGGACTGGGAACTGCCAGTGTTGACTGTTTATTCCATTTGGGTAATGATGTGTATCCTCATCTAACCTTCTATTAGGGAGATTATTTCTGATTAATCTTCTCAGCCTTAACAGATAACATGATTATCAATGTTGAACTGCAGCTACCAAATCTGAAGCAGGTATTGAAAGATTGCTTTCATTACCTGCTGTTCCAGTTTCCTCGCTTACCCTAATTTGTTTCTTGGTACAGATAGAAAATTAAAGTGTAATTTTGCAGTAGTGGTTCATTCTATCTGTCCTTGGGTTTGAACCTAGTAGGCCTTTATATTTGAAATCTCTTGATTAACCAATTTTACAGCAAGATATATGTCAGAAAATTAATCATCTCATTTTGCATTTTAGTGCAAGACCTGTTTTTTTCAGGTAGCTGCACTGGCAAGGACAAAGATTGTGAATATTGTAGTCTTCCTGGCATGTTGAATGATCAGTATAGTCATTTTGTCTAAGAGGTCTGATTGTTCTGTGCCATCCCACTATTTACTTAATGCTTGCTCATTCACCGGGAAACATTTGTTCTGTAACTTCTAATGTCTGACAATTTGATCCATGGATTCTTTTGAGAGACCAGTCAGCGTTTCGCTGAAGATATCAAAGTGTTTGGTGACTACACGTAGAAAAGGTTGAGGTTTAGAATTCAGATAGTGGTTTCCCCAAACCACTTAGATGTCATAGAATCACAGAGAATCCCACTGTGGTAGGGGTTAGAAGGCACCTCTGGAGATCACCTAGTCTCACAGCCTTCTAAAAGCCAGATCACCTGGAGCGGGTTGCGTGGGATCACATCTAGGCAGGTCTTCAATCTCTCCAGAGGAGGAAACTCCACAGCCTCTCTGGGCAGCCTGTCCCAGAGATCTGTCACCCTTGCAGTAAATAAGTTTTTCCCCATATGCAGCTGGAACTCCCTGAGTTCCAGTTTGTGCCCACTGTCCCTTGTCCTGTCACTGGGCACCACTGAGAAGAGTCTGGCCCCATCCTCTTCTCACCCACCAGTTAGATATTTATAAGCATTAATCAGATCTGGTATTCTCTTCTCCAGGCTGAACAGCCCAAGCTCCCTCAGCCTTTCCTCATGAGAGAGATGCCCCAGTCCCCTCACCATCTCTGTAGCTGTCCCCTGGGCTCTCCAGTAGTTCCTGGTCTGTCTTGAAAAAAGGCTAGGAAGTCATCTAAACATCTTGTTAACATTGTCCCTCTAATAAAGCAAAGTACAGATTAGAGGGAAGAATTTTGCATGTGGTAGTAGATCTATAGCTTCCTGTAGGACAGGCTATAGGAGCTCAGAATCCTTTTCTTACTGCCCTCTCATTATCTCCAAAACTTCCACTGACTGCATGGAAACAGGTTTTTTTATCACATTTTTTAAGGCACAGACCCTGATCTCATAGGTTGGGTGGAAAGTGTATACCGTATTGCTGATGATAAAAATCCCTTTGCCTTGCATGGCAGAGTACTGAATTTCTGGCTGTTCCCTCCAAAAGCACTCAGTAAACTGTGCTTTTACTTGTAATGTTACTATTCCAGTATTCTTGAAGATGGAAAAAGTCTCTGAAACATGGAGATCAATATGGAAAATTTTTTAAAAAGCTGAAGAATTTCCTCCATGAACTCTTGACTTTGAAATCTGTGAGTGCACCTCATAAAAATGTAACTGTCAGCAGAAAGCTGTGTTTAGTTTCTGTGTCTTTCTCTGGTATCTGAAACACAGTGCAGGGCTGCACTTCATACACACACACAGAAAAAGCACTAAGCATATTCTGTATACAAGAGTTAAAAATAAGGATTCATTTCAAAACAAAGGAAAATTGATCAGCCAGAACACTTGGGTAGTTCTGCCTTAAGAACCTCACAAGATGTGTTTGCAAAGAGTTGCTAAGTAATGCCACTCTTGAACTACAATTAGAGAACTGCAGAACAACATTTTACTTGTGTACATAGCCCAAAAGCAGCTAAAAGAGCCAAGATGCAGTGCCCAGACATTGTGTTCCTTTGAGGTGTTTGGTGATATCAACTTTCTTCGGTGTGTTGTGGATGAAAACCGAGGTGAACACACAATGCAGGAATAAAAGGCAGCGCTCTCAAAACAGACTTTGCCCAAGCTTAGCTGTTTTAAGTAGAAGCAGGTTAGAAACCAGCAAGAAAATTTTGCATTTCACACTTGGCCAGATGTTGCTGCTGGCTCATGGAGGTTGGATTTCCTCAAGTACATGGTTTCAGGGTTGGCTCCCAAACCTGGCATGTTGTTTGTTCTGAGGATCCCAGTGGGAGTTGCTAGTGGGATCCTTCTTGTCAGGAGTTACTAAGCATGCAGGGCTCCTGTATGTTAACCAAAATGCTGGTGTGCATGTGAACTGAGAAGGAGGGAATAGCCCTTGATGCCTGTCCTCACTCTCTAGAGAACAGTTCTGATTTAGCAAAGAAGTCTTGTTGTAAGGTAGCTGTAATAGTTCTTGCCCTGTTAGCTTTCTGGACTCTCAGGAGTTTCTTTGCCTTCTGCAGAGTTGACCCCTACACATGGAGGAGCAGCTGAAATGCTGTTGTTTGCTGGAGATGTCAAGTGGCATCAGTTTCTGAGTAACTTAATACACAAACATTCACTAACCAGAACTCTTACTCTACCCAGCCCACAAGACTTTTTTCTTCAGCCCACTAGCCTGGCAGAGTTTCTTCTAGATTTTTTCCTTTGTCATCTGCTTGGCTGATGTTTTAAGAGACCCATGCTTTGATCGCTTATTCCTCATCCAGTTTTGGGACCTCCATGAATATTAACCCAGCTGTAGCCCTGTGAGTTATTATGTTTTTACTTATCTGGCTAGCTTCTCTAACCTTTGATTCCACTGTACATTTCAAGCAGACAGCAATGCAGAATGAAACATTGAGTTCATTATTACCCACAAATGAAAATAGTATAAACTTGTTCACCTTCACTGTAAACAGTAAGGCCCCAACTTTGTAATGCCAATTTTCCTGTGTGTAGCTGGGAGCTGAGCAGCCCACGAAGAGAATATTTAAACTCACGTAATTCAGGTAATACACTTGATAGATGGTATTCACTGTTTTGTATTTGTCAAATAGTCCCTTGTACGCTAGTGAGGAGTACCTAAATTTGAACCCTGGTGGGTCCTAACTTACGGAAAACCCTGAATATCTTCTCTGGGAATACAGCCCGTACGAGACTTTGCAAATGGATGTCCAAAGCCATGCAAGAGGCCTTTGAAAATCTTGGCCATAGGAGTTCAGCTGTGCTTCAGACTGCTGCAGTTTTCTTTCTTTTTCCAGAACCTTTGCCAAACCCTCTGGTGTTCAGTGAAGGGCTCCTGCCGCTCCAAACTAGATGCAGCTGCGGATGGAACTCGGTGTGGAGAAAACAAGGTGACTGTGAGGCACACTGCCTGTAACTGTGCTGCCTGCCCCGGGCAGTGCAGGAGCCATGAGAAGCACTGCCGTTGTGTAGCCTGAAGGAGGGCACATCTCCATTTAAATTTCCACTTATATATTTGACCTTCAGGGACTCAAATAACAACTCATCCAGAATAATGTCTTCCTGCAATAATGATCTTAAGCTGTTTGTCCTTTTTCTTCTCTCTTCAGTGGTGCTTCTCTGGTGAGTGCATTACAGTAGGCAAGACTCCTGAAGCGATCCATGGTGGATGGGGCATTTGGTCATCCTGGTCCCACTGCACGAGGACATGTGGGGCAGGAGTTCAGAGTGCAGAGAGACCATGTGATAACCCAGAGTAAGTTGAGTGCACAATCTCTTCCCACCTTCTATTCAAGAGTTTTTGGGTTGTTTGTGACATTGGAGACAGCAGTGTATGATAACTGTGTTATCAGTGGGTGTCACCAGACATTGAACACAAGCCCTTCCCAGTTAAGCACAGCTATGTGAAATTCAGTTGGTTCACCATTTACAATCGTCATCTTGTTCTTTAATTGTTACCCTCCATAAAGCTCATTCTTCTCAAAGTGAAAAAATCCAGTTATTTCATATTTGGGCTTTGCAGAAACAATAGAAACGTTACTTTAATAATACTGCCACGAATAAATACATGTCCTCAAACAGCGGGTGAGAACAATAGCTAGCAGTTCCTTCCTGTGGAACTTTCATGTTTGGTTCCTTCCAGCTTTCATGTTTTGTCCTAGTCATCAGCTTTATTTGAGCTTCAGACACATGAGGTGGTAGGTGCAAAATGTGAAGGGCAGAATTCTCTAATACTTACCTGAGTTCATGAAGACCTGATGTCTCATTTTCAGAAATCACTAGGAGGGTGGCTAGAAGTAGAAGTCATTTGGCTTTTCTGGAAGAACTGTCAAACACACTTGAAAATACAGGATTTTGGAGTAGTTTGTTTCATCCACTAGTTTGTGTGGGCTCAGACAGGCAATGTATTAAGCACTTCTTTGGGATACAAAGTATGCCAAGATCTCTGTGCTCCATATACTACCATGCTTGAGCACGTGAACAGTATCTCTGTCAAGGATTCAGATTCATCGTGTTATCCTATTAGATGTTCTTCTTTTAAACTACTTTTTTACCCAGAATCTCACATCACACTCTCAATGTTCCTCTTCTAGACCACAGTTTGGAGGAGACTACTGCACGGGGGAGAGGAAACGCTACCGCATGTGTAACATTAGCCCCTGTCGCAAGGGCTTACCAACCTTCCGTCAGATGCAGTGCAGCGAGTTTGATACCGTTCCCTACAAGAATGAATTCTATCACTGGGTTCCCATTTATAACACAGGTATGAAGCTAAGAATTTTTTAATATCTTGTGTAAAAAGTCAAATTTACAGACCTATAAGAAACCTCTACGAGGTCAAGAAGTCACCAAGTTATAAGTCTTTTACTTACTTAGAGTGAAAAATGTGGTGCGCCTCCATATGTAGGCGTGCCTTTTATGTATATGCAAAGGCTTTTCCTCTACACATAGGTGTTTTTGTGAAACTGTAGCAACAGTGGCTGTGAGTGTAATTAGCTCAGTTCCTGGAAAGATGTCACACTAGGAAAAGCCACTGAAGTCACGTCTCTACTAATTGTTTGTTATAGACATGAACAATCTTTTCCAGCCTCAGCCACAGAACAAGAAGTACAGTAGTGTGGTGTAGAGCTGCATGTTTGGGCCTGCAGGCATCGCTGCATCTAACAAGCAGAACTCTTCCAATGCACAGATGTGGCTTTACTGTGTCCCAACCCAGATCTATATGGTAAATGTGCCTGGAACCACAGTGAGGAAATGATATGTCAACAGCTGGTTATTAAATACAGGGGTAATAGTTATTACTATGCAGTTTGTTTCCTGGTGTATGTATAAATGTAAGGATTAGATTATCCTCTAGAAGCTATCAATGTATTTTTTAAAGACAAAAATCAACCAGTTGGGAAAGTGAAGCTCAAGATTCAGCTTTTTGGTTTGCCAGTGGTGTTTTTCAGCCTGTTCATTGAATTTTCACAGTTATTGGCTTTTCTGAGTAGGTTTCCTAAATTTCAGCTACTGTTTCAGTTTCATCTAACGAATACACCACTGAAGATAAACCTGGAGCATACAGGCTTCCAGGAAAATATCTGATGCAAGAAAATATGTTTGATAGAAAAAGACTTTTCTATCAAACCAGTAAAATAAACCATGGTAAATACTAACAACATAAGGCTTAGTCCAAAGGCAAGCTCATGAACTGTTTTCTGCAGTTCCCTGTCACTGAAATTGGGATTCCTATCCTCTCAGTTACTCAGGTGTACCACTGATGGGTACAGCCTTTGTTCCATTCATGTCCTCTCCAGGGCAGTGCCACAGACCTGGTAGTTCTGCATATGCATTTGTTGCAAAAGGTCTGTTTTTAAAGGGCATTACGAATCATGGATCAGAGACTCCCTGCAAAGCAGAAGGCAGCGCATGGTGTGTCTGTGCCATATTTCAAATAGAACTGATGGGAGCTTTACAGACAAACCACTTATCTTCAAAATGTTATTTTGCTGAGGCTGATAATATTTCATCTGGAACATCCTGGGTTTCAGTGACCTTTAGCAAAATCCTTCAAATATCAAGCAAATATTTCTTCTGTGGCTTGAAAAGCTTTTCGACCGTTTCCACCTCTTTTCTCAGCAGCAGAATTCAGTCTGGTGTTAACATGTCTTCCCCGTGATCAGTGAGGTGCTTAATGTTTGCAACTTTATTCTTACCTTCCATTAACAGCCTTTGAATTGTTTTCTTGCTGCTAAGCTCTTAAGTTACAGGAATCCTGGGTTCCTCACATAGGAAGGCTCTCTTAGGAACTTCCATCTACACAGGAAGCTGGCCATGTCCTCTGCTAATCCTTCATCTGACATGATCATTGTGTCATTGAGGGTGGGTAGTTATTATGGGCACAGAGCTTCCAGTCTTGTCCAGCCATGGTGTTACCTACTGCACTGAAATACATCTGAGAATTTTCCACCCATCTCAGTTTCAAATTCTCTTTGACCTTCCATTGATTGCTCAGGGTGTCCTGGGCAAAATAACTTCAGACACCTCCACAAGACAAGACAGTACTGTGTGAAATGGAGCAGTTTCAGCCTTTCTTACGTTTGCCCTACACAACCAAGGCTTTCAACAAAAGTAAAAAACAGCCTCACATGAAAAAAGAACTGACATTTCAGGGCCTGAAGACTCAATTGCCATGTCCAACAGATGTTCACCAACCTTTGTCAGTGTACCCCTTAATTGGTACCATCCAGTTTCAAAGACTTCATGGGGATATACTATTACTTAGCTTGCTGCCAAGAAGCTTTTTAGCTTGTGTTTTATTATGAGGCATTTTCAATTACCTTGTGCTGCACATGGGATATAAGGAGAAAAGAAAATGTCATGAAGCTTTCCCTAACCCTGAGTGCACATAACAGTTTTTGTGTGAAAGCATCTAGTTGGGGAAACGAAGCCCTGAGCTAGTATTTTTGTGACATTTCAGACATTCTGTGTTCCTTCATCCTGCTGGAAATATTATGTAGGTGGTCACAGTTGTCTCTTCTAGCTTTAATTTCATAGCTTACATAAGTCAGTTCTAACAAATGTCACATAGTTAAACGCTGTCATAATGTCCTACTGTATAAGTTGTACCTTCCTAAGAAGGCAAAGCCTCTTTTTAAATAACACATGGTTTAATATAAGGTGCGATGCAACACACAGCTTTAACAAGCAGTCTGGCAGAAAAACAGTTAGTGACACCTCACTGTTAGACTATAACAGTATTTGAGGTTTTTGGAGATTTTTCCTGCTTTAAATGAGCTTGGGCCTATTGGAGGACTTGTGTAGTCCTATTGTGGAGTTACTCCAGGGCACAGAAACCCATTTTCTGCAAGCTGGAGCACCTGAGTATCTCTGGGAGTCTCAACATGAGGTGGGCATCCAGTAGCTCTGCCCAGGATATTTTCTGAATTTACTCAGGCCCCTGCTTTGACACCTTTGTCAGGCTTTAGTGATGATGTCCTTCTTTTGCCACCAGGCTGACCTCACATTTATTTATTTCATACCTTCTGAGAATTTACCAATTTCTAAATCTGGTATCTTCTCAAATCTTAACTTCCATGTAGTAAGTATGAGTCCTACACTGAATCACATAAACACTGTGCTTTTCTTGATCACTGCCAAGATCATCTCATGTACTGTCAGATAGGAGTTATGTATCTAAAGAGTTTTAAATTTCTTATTTCTTCCCAAAATATGTGTGTATCAAATAAAATCTGTACTGATACAGTCACTGAGGCTGAGCTAACCACATGAGATAATGATGCTACTGCTTTGAAAAAAACACCTTTTTTTGGAGATCTGAGCTTGGTTAAAGTGGTAAAGTAGCTTCATTGCAGGTTTATTTTCCTGCTCGATGTTTGATAATTGTCTTTATTATTTACTTTGTTTTGCATTTCTAATGCAATTCTGAGCATTCACAGACGTGAGGGCTTGAAGAGAAGAGGCCTAACCATTTTCTTCCTTGTGAAGTAGGAAAAAAATACTGAGGCCTTATCTTCTGCTAGCAGACACGTTAATTACATCCTTCTCCGGTTAATCTGGATCCTTGCTGCATGCGAAGTCATGGAAGTCAGCGGTAGGAGAAACAAATTTAAATTGGGAAGGGAGTATCTTCCATTCTAGTTATCTTCATGTTCTTCTGTTTACACTTGGTGAACCTGCATTCTGTTATAATATACACAGGGGGAAAAACTCACATGCCTGAATTTTAGGATTTTTACTCACCTTTGCTGTCTTGCTCTCTTGGTCCCATCTTGATTACCAGTAAGACACTGCATGCTTAGTGTAGCTGTGTGGTTTGGGACTCAATTACATCTGTGTTTCTTTTGTGCATTAAAGGATTGATCCTGCCCCTATTCAAATCAGCAACGCAGGCTTGGTGCAGGATGTAGGCACTCCAAAATAAAACTAAGATGTAATTTTTCTAGGCTTCTGAGAGTTGTTGCCACCTCAGCTAAAATCATGTGTCTACCAAGGGGCAACACACTGCCAGAAGAATGCATCCAAATTGGAGGAAGTTTACAGGAGAGCAACAAAAAAGCCAAGTGATTTGATGCAGTTTATGGGAAAGATTGAGAAAAGCAAGTTTTGCCCTAGAAAAGAGAAGATTAAGTTAATTAAAGCCAGCTACTTGAAGAGAGTTTCTAAGGGTATATTACATACATATCCCTGAGCTACTAGAGATACAGGCTGTCAAGACTGTATGGCTCTGTGTAGCATTGTGCTGGGGTCTGGAAGAAGCTGTCGATATCCTCACAGTTCTGTGCCCATGTTAACTGACTTCGGAAAGCAAGATCCCATGGTCTTACCAGCTTGGTTTTAAATGTAAATCTTCTGCTTTCAAACTTGGATTTATTATCAAGTTTGCTATCATTGTACATTATTCTGCACCTTCCCACCACCTCCACTCCGTCAGTCCAGGAATCCCCAGAGAGAGCAGGATCCAGCAGCTCTTTGTGTCCATAAACAGTAGGACAGGCAGAAACAGCCAGAACAGAACAAGGGAACTTCAGATTATGCAATAAGAAATTGTTGTTGTCATATGGACGGTTGAACATTACAGCAGGTTACCAAGAGGGTTTGAGGAATGATATAATTGTAATTTAAATACCATCTTGGCAGCAGTAGTCTAAGGGGCTTAATCCTACTTCTGTGGGAAGGGGTGGGGAGAACGCTGCCCACTTTACCCAGGAAGAAGTCAGCTCTGTTTATATGGGAATTCAGTGTACTTTTTCTGAATAAAAGTTATGTGAACACAGTCATTACTGAGTGTTCAGAGATTGGATCTGCTATTTCATACATATGCTGGATTGCCAGAATTTTGGTATATTTTGCCCTAGAAGTTACTGAGATTTTTGTAACTTTTTGTTACAAGTCTCATCATGAATTAATCAAATTTGCTGAAGTAACTGAAACTAAACCACTTCCTTCTGAGCAACCCTCATGCTCAATGGTCTGAGTTTAGTCTTTTTAGATTTTCAGGACTAAAACAAGATTTAGAAAATACGAATTGAATGCCATTGTCTGGTTTCAAGGTTTTCCATCGTTTTGGGACATGCATTAATTTTCCTTGTCTGTCAGTCAGAAACAGGAGATGTAAGTACTTTTAATATCTGTATCTGTTTTGTGCTTAAAAGTTTAGACGTTATGAGGACAGTGGCTGATTCTTGCACAGTTTATTTACAGTCCCATAATAATGGAGCCCTGATTTTTTGTCAGGTCTGTGAGCTCAGCTGTAGGAAAATAATAGCAATAGATAAGTAAATAATTTTAGAAAATGAATGGCTAATACAATGCTAGGATAATTTCCTCAGTGGTGCCCTGTCCAGCCTTTTGTGCAAAAGAAATACTGAAAAAGCTTGAAGAATGATGGCAGGAATATAAATATTCTATAGGATTGAGTTTCTGGGGAGAGAGCACTATTCTTTTATTTCCAGTGGGGCTCAAAACTGATAGGAAAAAAAGGGATCTTATTTTAGTTTAGTTACTACAGTTAGGAAAACCAGGAAATATTACATGGCTAGAAAGCCCTTCTTTGAATCATGGACCTTTGCAAGTCTGAAAGTTAATTGTTACTTATTTTTCCTTTTTTGTTTTGACTTATTAAAGGAGTCAGCTTTCTCTACAAACTTTTTCTGAGTATGTATTTACACCATCATAGTTACGACAGGAATATGTCAGCAGTCACCACTGCCTTTTTCCTTCTGAGTGATTGCTGCAGTGAAATTGGGAGAACATCTCGTGTGTTGTGTCAACACACATCTAGGGAGGAGGTGCAGATGCCAAACTGCTGCTTTTTTGGAATTTTTTTTTCATTACGAACAATGTAAAATCTGAAACGGTTTTGTGCAAAGACAGTGTCCATCAGGATTGATTCTGAGCAGCTAATGGACAAGCTGGAAATCTGGGGTTCTCATTTTCATAATGGTATTATGATTTATGGGTAAAAAATGCTCATTGAGAAGGTAAGAAAAGTGAAATAAAGTTTAAAGCACTAAAGTAATCAAATTAGCCACCCAGCCAGAAGATTTCTGCAGGTATGAGTGAAATTAATTGTATTGCTTATCATAACAGCTGTTATCAGAACAACCAATGGATGATATGAATAGCAGTTTTCACAGGGGAGCAGGGCTGATAAGGGTTAGAGACTTTACTACAAACTCTTTCCTGAGACTCTTTCGTAGCTCTGTCTTTGTTGATACCTTGGGACGTGACTCACATCACCTTGAACTCCACCAGTTTCATAACTTTGGTCCGTGTATCTCTCTCTGTGACCATTCACAGAGGCACCTTTGTTTAAAAAGCCACAAGAAAGACCTTGTTGTCAGACGTAAGAAGTTATTTTAGCTCTGCTGATAAGAGGGAAAACGCAAAACTTCTTATTAAGGTTTTGGATTTTCTTTAGTGTCCCTTTTAATTTTTCTTTTTTTATCCCAGTTCTGCAGAGGTGCTATTTATATGGATGAGATTAATGTATATAAAGTTCAGGCTTTGTAGGATTCAGACCTCAAGCTGCAAGCGTTTCGGGGGCAGGAGCTGCTGTTGCTTCTCTGCACTGCATGGTGTTGTGTTTACGGTAGTGCTGTACAAACCCTATCAATGAAAGAGAATTTTCTCCTTCAAAAGAAAGCATAAACCCTTTTTAGGAAATCTATCTTTGGATTACCAGAAATTTGAATTTATCTCAGTACTAGAAATTCCTCCACTTCTAAACACAGCTCTTTGTGTGACACAGTTAAGACCAGCAAAGGAGGAAGGGGAGCAAGAAGGAGAAAGAAATTCATTAGCCATTATGTAGATGTATAGTTACGCTGTATTCCTCTGAGACCAACGGAGCAGCTTTTGTCAGCTCTGTCAGGATGAAACTGAAGTACTTCTGCAATCCACAGGGAGTTTGCATTATAATTCAAAAATCATAGAATCACAGACTGGTTTGGGTTGGAAGGGATCTCAAAGTCACAGCCATGGGGAGTGCACCCTCCACCAGACCAGGCTGCCTAAAGCCCCATACAACCTGGCCCTGAACACTGCCAGGGAGGGGGCAGCCACAGCTTCTCTGGGCACCCCATGTCAGGGCCTCACCACCCTCACAGGGAAGAATTTATTCCTAATATCTAATCTAAATCTCCTTCATCTTAAGGCCATTTCCCCTTGTACTGTCACTCCATGCCCTTGTAAACAGTCCCTCTCCAGCTTTCCTGTAGGTACTGGAAGGCTTCAGTAAGGTCTGGCTGGATCCAGCCTGTCCTGAACTGTTGGATCAACTCCAGAGGAGAGCCATGATGATGATCAGAGGGCTGGAGTGCTCCTGCGAAAACAGGATGAGATTGTTCGGCTTATTCAGCCTGGAAAACAGAAGGTTACAGGAAGACCTTATTGTGGCCTTTCCATACTTAAACAGGGCTTATAAAAAGATGGGACAGCCTTTTTGGTGGGGTTTTTAGCGATAGGACAAGAGGTAACGGGTTTAAACTAAAAGAGAGTAAATTCAGACTAAATATAAGGAAGAAATTTTCTATGATAAGGTTGGTGAGGCACTGGCACGGGTTGCTCAGAGAGGTGGGAGATACCCCATCTCTGGAAACACTCAAGGTCAGGTTGAGCAACCTGATCTAGTTGGAAGACATCCATGTTCATTTCAGGGGTGTTGGAACTAGATGACCTTTAAAGGTCCTTTCCAGCCCAAACCATTCCATTATAACAGTCTGTCAGACCCACCAATATTGCCTCCATCACGTAAACTGCCAAGCAGAAAAGAAGTACAGTGTTTCAAATAATTATTAAGTGCCAGCAGATACCTGAAACTAAGCAGTGATGGGACACTGTTCTGACATGCAGAAGATCAAAAGCAACCATTTCACTTCTGTCTGAGAGAGGGTGTCAGCAGTGACGAGCAGGTATAAATTATTTCTGAAATCACTCAGTCAGTTGATGGAAAGCTGTTGCTTGTCAGTGTCATTGGTGACCTCATCGCCAGATTCCTCCTTTCACCTCACTCATGACAGTTGGTTTTGGTGGTTTCTTGTCCCTTTCTCCATCACAGCTGATGGCCTCATTACCATTAAAGGCTGTTAACATATCAGCAGTGAGTTGGGAGGTGTGACAGCACCAGCCTCCAGCTGCTTCTTCAGGGTCTGTGAGTGGCATTTTTCAGGCTTCTAACACTCTGTTAGCAATATGAATCTGGCTCTGCTAACTGCTTCTAATTAGGCCATTTCTGTCAGCAAATGCCACCCAGGGAATGTGAGTGGAAGGTGTAGTAAAGACATACTGCTGTTCCCTGTGCATTACAGTTCAATATCCTGCTGAAGTGTTTTCTGAGAAAATACATTTATTTTCCTTTCAGCAAACCCCTGTGAGCTCCACTGTCGCCCAGTAGATGGACACTTTTCAGAGAAGATGCTGGATGCAGTCACAGATGGTACTCCTTGCTTTGAAGGAAGGCACAGCCGAGATATCTGTATAAATGGCATGTGTAAGGTATTGGGTATGTTTGCATGTTTCTTTCTCTACAATTTCGTTTCATAAATTTATGGGAAGGTGCTTAACAATTGGGAGTGGGGAATTAAGGTCATGTACTCCATTTTATCACATTTTTAATGATCATAGAAAAAGTTAATAGAAACAGCTTTTCTAAGTAGACATAAGAGTTGTTTCTATCCTTTTTCATTAATCCATTAGACTGAGTGCTAATTGGTTTTGGTACTTTGAACTCCTTTCTTCCTCTTCTGTTATTTTAAAATAGCAGTTTAAAATAATCTGTTTCTTTTTCATAAAATGTTTTACAAAGTTTACAGCTTTAGGATTGTAATTGATGTCAAGACTCTGGTTGTATTATGAAAATACAGTTTAACATTAGACATAACATGGTTCTGAACTGACTTGTAAAAGGATGAGACATTTGTACTTGAAGACAGTACAGATTATTTTGGTTTACCACAGTAAATTGAACAACATTCTACAATGAGATAAAGAGCAAACACAGCTCTTTATATAAGGTTTGATAATGTTCAGTTTCTTGAAAAATTTTTTTCTGCATATTCTGTGTGTTGAGAGTAGGTTTCCAGGATGATGTGTGTGTTTGTGGCACTCAAAGATGTGTTCACTAAGTGCTGTGATACCCACAGTGACAGCATTGCTTTTAGTGAATTTTTCATAAACAAAATGAATACTTGAAGAGGATGTATTACAACTATAATTAATTTGAAACTGAGGAATTTGTGTCCTGTAACCCTTTGAAATCTGATAAATTTTTTACTGTGGAAACAGAAGAAGGACTTGGTGTCTTGTGAAAACTACGTTAGCTTACAGACTTAGAGTGATGGAAACTTCACTTTTTTAATATGTGGTTTGTATATCCTTTTTGGAAGACTTTTTATTTCAGTAGAATGCTAGTGCCTCAGGGAGAACCAATAAAATGTTTGTTTTAAGCCTCTCTTGCAAGACATGCATTTGTGCAAGGGAGTTACTGAGGCCCTGCTCAGATTGACAATGAAGAGATTGTATGTGACTTCCCTCAGAGCCAGCATGGACCTTTGATCCTTGATAATGAAAGACCTGACCTAGTCGTGAGCAGTTCAAGCCAGATGGAAACAACTCTTTAGCATATTGAAGGGTGTAGTAGATGTTGCATAGCACATCAGTCCTTTTGACCTTTTCCTCAGAAGAGGCAAAGGCTGTCTTTCTGATGTTAAGCTTTCAGTTTCTGATTTACAAACCAAACAGACTGGGATTGCCACAATTAATTTTAGCTTCCATGTGCCTTCTGTATTGAACCTTGCCTGCCACAGTTGAATTTTATACCTATTTTAGAAATGGCAAAACTTCATTCATCAGAAATGATAGATCAGAGCTGATATACTATATATACTTAAGCATAAATAGTTCTGGGGAATCAAAGCCTTTCTAAAAAATTTTGTCCACGGTACTGGTGCGACCATAAATACAGTTTTGTCAAGCATTACACATGTTGCTGCTGCTTTACGTTTTCTGACAAACAGGTTTAATTGGAGTCAGAAACATGGAGTGAACAATTTAATCATGCAGCTGCCACAACTGAGAGCAAATGGTGAATATGTAACCCAAATAGCTTATATTTCTGAAAAACAGTGTGCTTTTATCAGTAATAGATACCCAGCATAACATTTGAGTAGAAGCTTTTTCAAGTATCTTCCTATAATTCACAAGTATTTTAGTCCAGCTAGTTAAACACACTACAGACATTACAGGTCATGGAGAAACAAATCTGGAAATGCATTAAATATAATTAGTCTGGTACATCATTCTTATACTCCAATAGCAACATGTTGCTAATTGTGTGAAAAAGGAGTTAAAAAAATCAATAGCCTGGTCTCCCTTTTCCAGACTATATAGAATCACAGAATCATAGAATGGTCTGGGTTGGAAGGGACACCAAGGATAGAGAACTCCAACTCCCCTGCCACAGACAGGGCCACCAACCTCCAGGCCTGGAGCTACACAAGGTTGCCCAGGGCCCCATCCAACCTGGCCTTGAACACCTTCAGGGATGGGACACCCACCACCTCTCTGGGCAGCCTGTTCCAGCACCTTACCATTGTCTCTGTAAAGAACTTCCCCCTAATATCTAATCTAAACCTTCCCTGCTTTAGCTTCAACCCATTCCCCCTTGTTCTGCCATTGTCTGGCCTTTAAAAAAGTTGGTCCCCCTCATATTTCTCTGCTCTCTTCAGGGACTGAAAGGCTGCAATGAGGTCCCCCCGCAGCTTTCTCACCTCTAGGCTGAACAAGCCCAGCTCCCTCAGCCTCTCTTCTTAGGGGAGGTGCTCCAGCCCTCTAATCATCTTTGTGACCCTCCTCTGAACCCTCTCCAACAGTTCTACATCTTTCTTGTATCCGGGGCCCCAGCTCTGGACACAGTACTCCAGATGTGGCCTCATGAGGGCAGAGTGGAGAGGGACAACCCCCTCCCTGTCCCTGCTGGCCACCCCTCTCCTGATGGAGCCCAGGACACCATTGGCCTTCAGAGCTGCAAGAGCACACTGCTGGCTCATGTGAAGTTTCTCATCCACCAGAATCCCCAGGTCCTTCTCAGCAGGGCTACTCTCCAGGAGCTCTTCTCCCAGTCTGTATATATGTCTGGGATTCTTCTGGCCCAAGTGCAAGACCTTAGACTTGCAGTGTTGGACCTCATTAGGTTCACCCGGGCCCACCTTTCCAGCCTGTCAAGATCCCTCTGGATGACCTCCTTTCCTTCTGTGGTGTCAGCCACACCACTCAGCTTGGGTTATCCACAAACTTGCTGAGGGTGCACTCAATTCCATCATCATCGATAATGATATTAAATAGCACTGGTTCCAAGACAGACCCCTGGGGAACACTGCTTGTTACCAGCCTCCCCCTGGACATAGAGCTATTGACCACCACCCTTTGTCTGTGTCACAAAAGAACTTCACATTTATTCTGAGTACTAAAATAACACCTCACTTAGGTCTGAAATTGAGTAAAAAATTCAAATGGAGTGATACTGTACATTAGATCTGCTGTCCATATTGCTCACATGTATTTAGTGTGCAGAGTAGCTCTTGGTTATCAACCAAGTTTGGAGTTTTCCTGGTGGATACATCAAAAC
This sequence comes from Hypotaenidia okinawae, assembly GCA_027925045.1. NCBI lineage: Eukaryota > Metazoa > Chordata > Aves > Gruiformes > Rallidae > Hypotaenidia > Hypotaenidia okinawae. Next base: position 15,820,539 of record BSDF01000005.1, on the reverse strand, counting down.
CACATTGCTAGACTCAGATTCAATCAAGAGTTCAGTCTCATACATTCAGCTGATTTGTCTGATATTGCAGTTTGCCATAATTTTGTTCTGAGCAACCAGAGAAATTTATCTTACCTAGATGGCTAAATGTGGGTTGGCATGTCTCATTTTATCTCTCTGAGGTATACTGGATGCTTGCCTAGCCACCTTCACAAAGCCGTAATACGCATCTTTAAGTAGGAAGTAAGTACAAACAGACACAAGTACTGATTTATCTGGCCCTTGCAATTTGTTCAATATATGGGTCCTGACTTTTCAGAAGTGCTGCCTATGCCTCAGTGCAGAAGGAAGCCTTACCAGGGAGTTGTTGGTATGGTATTCCTTTAGAACTTGCCTCGTCAATTCAAAGGCAAACTAGATTTGTTAACTCATTTGAGGACCTGACATATAGCATGGCCAAGTCCTCTGCTTCCTTTATGCTTCCACGGAAGAGGAATTCACTGAACACATGCAATGCCATTACATCACTCAGTGCTGGGAACACTGGCTGCAAAGGGGGATTGCAAAGCTACATGCCTGCAGTCGCAACCATGTTTTCTTTCAGGTGGTGCTTGTAAGGGGATGAGAGATACAGTCGCCTTTGCATCTCCCTTCCTTTGGATACCTTCCTAGACCAACGCCTGTCATGATATGTGACTTATAAACAGCTTTGAGTGGAGGGACTCAGCAAGATTTGTCAGTAATTTAATCTAAAATACGTAAACATGTATCATGACTAGTTTGCCATTTAACCCTATTGCTCCACACACATCCTTTGTGTGTTTCTTTTTTCACTTTACTTAGAAGATCTTTAAAGCACATATCCTATCTTCCTGTGTATGAAATCCTACATCATAAGTGGACTCTGATTCTTACTTGAGCAATCATTTGTTCCTCCAGTGTTAATAAATAAAGATACTGCCACCAGATTATGTTTGTTGAGCACTGAGGAGTGTGGTGGTTTGGCCTTGGCTGGAGGCCAGATACCCACCAAAGTCACTCTATCACTCCCCTTTTCAGCTGGACAGGGGAGAAAATATATATTGAGAGGCTCAGGAGTGCAGATAAGGACAGGGAAAGATCATTCTGCAATAGTGTCATGGGCAGAACAGACTCAACACAGAATAAAGGAAAAAAACTTCTCTAATTCATGACCCTGCTCTGCACCACCAGTGACACCAGAGTTGAATAATGAGAAGTACAACGAGACCTTAAAGCACCTCCCCCCACTCCTCCCTTCTTAACAGACTGCACTTTAGTCAGGATTTCGCTCCCTTCTTCCCCCCGTTGTGGCACAAGGAGGGGCAGAGACAGGGGGAATGAGGGTTTTGGTCAGTTCCTCACCAGTTGTTTTCCTTCTTAGCCAGGGGAAGCATTCCTCACACCCTTCCCCTGCTGCACCGTGGGGTCCCACCCATGGCAGACATTCCTCCATGAACTTCTCCAACATGAGTCCTTTCCCTCGGGGCTACAGCTCTTCCCCAGCTGCCCCAGCGTGGGTCACTGCTATGGGGTGCAGTCATAAGTCGTAGAATGTCTCTCAGTCTCTCAGGCCCAGACTGCTCCAGACTGGTCCCCCACGGGGTCACCAGCGATCCCATAGCAATCCTGTTCCAGCGCAAATCTCTCTCTTTCCTATCTCTGTGTCTCTGTCCCTCTTCATGGACTGAAAGTGCTGGCAGAGTCTTGCTCCAACATGGGTCACAGCATCTTCTGCACGTCTCCCCTGCTCTAGCATGGGGCCTCTCCACAGGCTGCAGGTGGGGTTTCAGCCTTTTCCATGGGCTGTGGGGGACACCCACTCCACCATGGGTTTCTCCAGAGGCTGCAGGGGCATCTTTGTTTCCAGCACCTGGGGTAGCTCTTCGCCTCCTTCCCTGGCCTTGGTTCCTGCACAGTTTCTTACATCTTCTCACTCCCTTCTCTGGGGGCAAAAAGCAACTGCTTGGAGTTTTTTTTTCCTAAATGTGATTCCCAGAGGTGCTGTGACCGTCACTGATGGGCTTGGCCTTGGTCAGCAACTCTGGCCTTGAGCCGGCTGGTGTTTGCTCTGTGGGGCCTGCAGAGAGCTTCTGTCTGCTTCTTGTAGAAGCCACCCCTGCAGCCCCCATTCTCCACCAAAATCCCACCATGCAAAACTACAACAGGAGTTGAGTAAAATACAATTATATGCTGCATGATGTAAAAGGCTTACAAGGTGTATGCATTGCGAGTCCGTGCAGACACTGAGGATGGAGAACCTGGCATTTGAGCTGTTCCTAACAAGCATTCATCTCCTGCTCAGAATTTTAAGAGGCTTAAATGACCTTCAGTCACACAAATCTCTGAGCTGTTCTCTGGCTATTTGCAATTGTTATCTTGAGATACTAACATTGTACTGGAGAATTACAGAGCTGTTTAGTACTAGGGAGGAAAGTAGGGTTTTTCTTTCACTGAAAGGCTTATTATACCTCTCAGATTTTTCATAGCAGCTTTACTACTTTTCACTATGGTTGCCACTGCTGGCCCAACAGGACATTGATTCAGCTCCATCTAGACATGTTATGAGAGAAATAGGCACATCAGAACACATTTCTCCCCATTCAAGGCAATGGCATGGCCAACCTGACATAGTCTCTTTACTTGGAGACCAGTGAGGGAGACAGGTGGAAGGAAGAGATTAAAAGCACAATGTTGCATCCATGCAACTTTGATATCCAGGCACTACATCCAGATCATATCCTTCTGCAACAGTGAGGACTCATTGATTCTGCCAATCCAACATAAAACACTCTCCTTCTGGAAGTGGCAAAAGGGTAATATCTCTGGTGGTTTGTCCTGTAGTTACCGAGCAGCAGGAAATAAATTGTTTCTCCTTCCTGTCATGCGGTCAGGTAATTCAGGTCATTATTTCTGCCTTCATCTGTGTGGTGGGACCAGTAATAAAGCTAGTCTCAGGTGCATCAAAAAGGACCTTGGTGAAAGGGGCAGTGGCAGAGGGATGTGTGGAATGATGCTGATTTGCCAGGCACATGCTGGGGCATGCAGTGGTTGCTGTAGCACAGTGTGTTACACTGGCAGAGGGTGCACAAGGACATCAGTGTGCAAAAGAATCAGCCTAATGGCTGCCAATTTTTATCTTGCTTTTCATATCCTGCATCTAGTCTTCAGATCCCTTTTTAACAGTCAGTTTGGCAGGAATTTGAGGCACAGTATTTAATGGAGTTTAGAAAATATGTCTATGTAGAAGAATCAGAATCATGAGGAAAGCAAGTAAAAGTGAGGAGTAGGCATCTAGAAATTAATCTAATGAATGACAAAAATAATGTTATATTCAGTGGAGTGGAAAAGTCAAACATGGTCTGGATATTAAAGTTCATGTAAATGTATTTAGAATGAATGACTGCTGGCACCGTTTATTGTGATGCATGAGAATATACGCTTTGTGATGATCATCAATGGCCTTGTAAGGTGTTACCTGGTGCAGGACATGAAGGTCATTGCACCACCAGCACCACAGTTTGAAGCTATATCTTTTTCTGTTCCTTTTACCAGAAGTTCATAAGGAAAGGTCCAAAACACCCATTAATAATATTTTATAATAGCAAAACATGAAGTGCAAGGGTTCTGTTTCCAGATTTTCCTTTTCATAGTTTTTAATTTGTTTGAATGGTAAGATAAAAATTCAAAAAACTCAAAATTGCAATGAAAATTTAGGTCAGCCTGAAACATTTTCTCTCCAGCTTTCTGTTTAATAGTGAATGCGTGCATAGAATAGGGAATAAATTCCAACTTGCAGGAGTACCCAGAGGGGCAGTCCTGGTCTAATAATAATCCTGGTAACAAGGACTTTATGAACTGATAGTAGATCATAACAGATGTACTGGTAGGACAGCAAATATACTGCAGAATGCATATGCTTAAGAAAATACCTTCATACCTCTCTATAAATTCTTAGGAAGTGTTAAATATAAACTGGAGTGCAGTCTTACCTAAGAAGTTAAAAGACAGATCTGAACTCTTGGCAAGATAAAGAATCCTCCTGCACTTACCGCAGTGTTGTCTGCTTACTTTAAGTAGTTCGTTAAATACATCCATGACTGAATAGCTATATGCTTGGAGGCAAAAATGTAGTCACAAATGTTCTTAGGATGTGCCTCTCTCTGTAGCATCCTGTACTGTTCATAAACACGGTCCTTGGGGATGAGATATGTCTGTGTGAAAGACGTTACAAAACCTTCCCCTTCAGGAAAGTTGCCTTCTCTGAAAGGAGAGAGAAGCAGAAGCTATTGCAGAACCTTTTAGCGTGGACATTGTTTTTCAGAGCAGGTATAAAAAGTGTTGGTATTAAGTGATGGTTAGCATTTTTGAATCCTCTGTAAAAATACAGGTGACAGGTTTTAACACCGTTTCTAAGACGAGGCCTTTTCTTCTTTCCATATTTGCAGCTTCTTTCACTGTTCGTTCAGTCCTGGCACATAGACTGAAAGTTTAGTGTTTCTTGAGCTGAAAATGACAGAAATATATTATAGAATGAAGGAGCTTAGCTTAGTCTAATACATGGATTTTCCTGTCAGAAGCTTACAGATTACGTAGCTGATGTACTGGAGATAAAATAAGTTCAGAATCAAAAAAAGGGTTACCCAGATTTTCGTAGAGCAAGAGGGCATAGGAGAAGTTGGCAGATACTGCATCTGAAAGTTTGAGAAAAACTTTATATGCCCCAGACTTGTGGCTATTCAACTAAACTACAGGCCTCCAAATGTCTTAAGCACTATTAGCAACAATTAAGTGTTGGACATTAGGTTGTGTTCTACGAAACCTTGCTATTTTTTGAAGACAGGCAAAAAAACCCCTGCTACTAAATGAACACACTGTTGATGTTTAAAGGAATTAGGGCACCAAATTTTTGATTTTGGCAAGGAGGAAATTTTGACCTGACTCAAAATTAATGTTTGTTTTCCTCTCGCTTTCTCTCTGTAGCAAGCATAAACTGAAAAAAACAAGTCTTTACCAGAACTTTCTCTTTGACCTATTACCCAGTGCTGGCAAGCTGGAGAAGCAGCTGTCATGTGTATAAAACTTCATACCTGCTGAAGAGAGGGTTTGTCTGCAGGAGTGGTCCTGCACCATCTGACTGCCATGAAAACCCAGCACAGAGATTTCAGTTCTGTTAGTGGACTGTGTTGCTGGGAATCCATGGCTGCTTCTAGGACATAAGCAAGCAGACAAAAATCCTAGGTGCCAGTCCTGGACGTGAAGCCATTTACACGGCACATTTTCATGACATGGTGCTGGTTTGGGGGTTTTTTAGCTGTTACATTATTATATCTGGGTCAACATGTCCAGTTGACCTAGATATAATAATCTCTACGCTTAGCTGGTTTATAGAGGATATATACATTTCTACAATTGATTCCCCCCTGTTCTTGGAAGAGCAGAGTACACTGAGGGCAGTAGTATGGGATTTCATTGTGGAGACCATGCTTATTCTGAAACTGTTTTTCCTTCTAGGCTGTTGGCTGTGATTATGAGATAAATTCCAATGCGACTGAAGACCAGTGTGGAGTTTGCCTGGGAGACGGCTCTGCTTGTCGCACAGTGAAGATGATGTTTAATCAGAGTGAAGGATTTGGTAAAATGGGTTCTTTTTTTAAACTCCTCAGTGGTGAAGTAATTTCTCAACATAAAAAGGCTTAAGCACTTCTCATTGCTGACTGAGTGATCAATCTGTGTAGGAAATTGTAAATGGATGTTTCACAGTGAATCATACTTGTGCTAGGCAAAATCTGTGGTCTGTGATCTTTGCTTTTTAAAGTTCACTTCATCTAATAAAAATGATGTCAAGAAACCAAAACCCTATGCAAGTTACAGTGTTTACAAAACGAATGCAGTTTATCACCTTGGAAAATCAGGACCAAACCTCTCAACAGTATAAAGCACCAAGAAAATGCTGGAGTGAGTGGTCTGGGGATTCATTTCTAAATGTGATAAATCTGACACCATTGGCTCTGGTGACCCTGTGCTACCTCTTCTCCATGCAGAATTTTACACTTCTGCTCTACAGTTTTCTGTGGGATGCCCCTCTCTTGGAAAGGGAGAAAAGTAACTTCCTGCAGGGTGAAGGTAGTCAGCACTTGGAGGACTGAGTCTTTCTTCACTGGCTGTACTGACATATGAAGGTTTTCAGTTGGCTTGTGTGGGATGAATGGGGGAGCCAAAGAATCTAGAAGAGGGATTGGGAGGCTAAAACTGAATGACAACCATGGCAGTGAGTTGCAGATGAAAGAGACCAGCCTGAGTGAACAGCGTTGAATGGGACACCAGGACAGGAGCGGGAAAGGTGAGAATATGGGGCACTGGAGAGTGTGAGAGGTCTGTGGCTGAAGAGAAAGCCTGAGGCAGAGATGAGAAGTCTCAAGAACAATAATTGCTGCTAGTAAGGAGGAGAAAACTGCTGAGCATGTGGCTTTGGCTGGCTTTTGTTTGCAATTGCATAAAATTACCATGATTTGCACAAATATGATTTGTGCTAATAAATTAGAGCTGGCTTGATAAGATTTTCCAGCATTTGGGGGAAAAGTGTTTTTAGTATTTCAGGTGTTTTTCTCTACTGTATAATTGGATTTGTTTCCCTCTGCTCCATGTCTGACAGGTGAACTGTGAAGATGCCTGCATCCATGCAGCAGTGCAGGTTAAATATGTATGTGAGACTTACAAAGGAAAATTTAGAACTCCCTCTCCTCTACTACTGCTGTAATCCTCCAGCCTGTCATCTTCTGCTTCTTCTATTCTAAAATTCACTCTGCTTTTGACAGTTTGTGGGTTTTCCAAGGCTGCAGATGATATGAAATTTATTTTCAAGGTACAGTTTCACTAAAAAGGTCCAGTACTGTAACACATGGGAGGAGAAGTGCCTGTTATTTAAATTAATTTTGTGTTTTATTTTCACATAGTTTTTTTGGCCCCAACCTTCAATAAGCCTCACTGACAGATACTTCTGAGACATGTTGACTGTTAAGTAAAACTATGTCATTGCTTTCTTTAGATTCAATAAAAAATGGATTGATTCTGCAGATTCTTTCCCTTCTACAGCGTCAGGAAAGGCAGAGGTTGGTGGGCTCTTCAGCTTTTCAGACAATGTATGAATCTCACTGATGTTCATAGGTGTTAAACTGAGAATAGGAAAATGGTTTTGTTCACAATATCTGGCTTTGTTTTGTCTCTGACAAGTACTGTGAATTTCTGTCTTGCAGTACAGATTTATGGCAGAGTGGCTACTGAACTGTTTATGTAAACTTAAAGTCTTCAGCCTCCTAAATTCATAAATTCAAAATAGGTAACAAAACAGGACCAAAGCATGCTGCCAGTCACTGGCAAGGAAAATATGAAAAGGTTTTTTCTATGTTTAATGGCACAGAGAAATAAAAAATCAAAGCTAAAGTACTTTGATTTAAAGCTGTCCTCAGAACCTAGTTCAGCAGGGCCTTTATTGGGTCTGGTGCTGCAGCAGCTAGCATTCTGTCTGCAAGTTGACTAAGTTTCCAGGTCAGGCTAGTGAAATGCTAGAGAAGGGTTTTAATAATTTGGCCTTTCACTGCAGGGCAGAGTGATAAGTTTCACCTGCAGTCTTACCTCTTCGTGTTCAGAAACAAAAAGTTCTAAATTTGTACTGTTACATGGATTTTCCTTGAAGTTCTTTGCCCTTCCTGTGGGTGCAGAGTGGGAATAGCAGTCCAGGGGCTCCCACCACAGCTGTAGGGACAACAGCTTCATCTGTGTAATGGATTCCATTAGTTTCCTGATGGAAGACAAATCAGAAGTCTGACATGCACAGATGGTCTCAGCTGTTGACACTAATTTTAGTAAGTAATTTGTCTGCACTTTATTTTTGGGAGGTTTCTTTGAAAATCATTTAAGTTGCTTCAGCTGAATTTTATGGCAGAAAAGTTGCCACATGAGCAGGGCATTGAACAGTGGGGGCTAGGCTTGGGCAAAGAAGTCACAAGCTCTCCTCATAGAAGTCTTCTATTTTACAGTAGAGTATTTAAAAGGGGAAATCCTTGTTCTTACTCATGTTGTTGTGATGGCTATAAAGAAGAATTATTGTGTGCAGCAGAATGTTTGCAAAGGTGTGCCAGCTCTTCTGTAAGGAGAAGAAATTGCACTGCTGGATGGGGAGAAGTATTAGGGTTGAAGAAAGGCTGAGGCACAGGGGACAGGTGTTTAGGGCTGTGGTAAGTGAATGGGTAAGAAAAAGGAGAAATGAGGTTGTAGGGATCAAAGGGATCTGCCTTGGAAGGGGAGGGGCAGCTAGGAAAAGGATGGTGGTCAGAAAGATGGGGAGTTGTCCTCTCTTCACCCTTCTGTGTGTTTAGGCAAAAATGAATTTTCCAGTTTTCAGTGGGAAGGGGACATGTATGAAAATAAGGAAATAAGGGATTGTACAATAAGATGTCTTACTCTGCCAGCCAGAAGACAAAAACAGGTGCATGTCACTCCTCTGAAGGGCAGAATTTTATCAAAGTGATGGCCAAATAATAAAGTGCAGCTGCACTCACCCTGGGGGTGAGTACAAATAATAAAGTGCAGCTGTACTCACCTGGGGGATTATCCTGGTCCTGTTATCTCCTGACCAACTTGGCTGGGGCTGAAACAACACATGACACAGTCTCCATGCTACCCCTTGTCTCCTTTTGTGCAACCAAAGTGCAAATAGATTTGGTATGTGCTTAAACCTAACCTACATCTAGCATGGAGTCTAGATGTAGCCATATGATATAAATAGTGATCTGAGAGACTGGAAAGTCTCCTGGATCCCCACTTAGACCACCTCTGGACTATATTTTTTTCTCCATTTCCATTGCAAACTTCATTGCTCTGCCTTATTCCATAGGAAAGGCTGTATGCTACCCTACCTTGACTTGCAAATATGATCTGCCAGTGGGAGCCTGTGCTGTTTTACACATAATGTTCTTATGCTGTTGCCTAGAGCCTGGCTTAGAGAAAAGTCGTGCCTCAGGAGCATGCATTTTTAAGAGAGAGAGAAGCTCACAGATAGGACAAATTGGAGAGTGGGATGTGAGCTGTTGTGATAAGGAGAAACATACCTGGCTATTATCTGATCTGCAGTACTGTGGTACCACCTCAGTGTGATTATTCTGCTCTCACAGAAATGGAAAAATAGAAGCAAGCTCTTCAGTCCTGGTAGAGCTGTGCCTACCACAAGGGTTGTATGAATGTATTCACGCTGTACTCTCATCCATGTTTAGGAAAATAGAGATTTAAATTTAATTAAAAAGGAAAAATTAATAGCATAGGAGATTTGCCATTTCACGTGTGTGTGAGAGCACCCACAATATGGATGCTCCAGGATTTAATGAACACAGCATGCAGGTTAGCTGACATTTTGACTGTTATTGAATCTCAGATCTCTAGATCCTTATCAGATGAAGCCATATAACCGGGAACAATTATATAAACACCATCCACATCATTTTTAAACAAAAATTTATTATGTTGAGTGACAAACTCAAAAGCTTGCTGCTGATTAGCTTTGCTTTCAAAAGCAGATAACATTCATTGGGAATTAGTGTGAGGTTCTGGGAAATCAGGATGTAATTTAGCTGTTCGAAAAGGGAGGGCTGTGGGGAAGGCAATCTGATACTATCACCAGGCAGTTGCAATACATTTAAAATCAGGTTTATGAGTAACAGCAGATGAATGGACAAATAATTATACAAAAACTTGAAAGGGTACAGATTTATGTGGTAGAACAGAGAGAAAATTATGGTTTATTGTTTTTGGACTTTGTATTTTGAAAAAATGTTACTCTAATTACATTTGGGGAAAAAAACCAAACTACTGGAAAAGGACACCAAGGTTGGAAAGCCAAGCTCTCAGGACATGACACAATTAAGATTTTCCATGCTGTGTTAATTTGTCCCACTTGTAAGTATGCCTTCTAATCAAGTCTTTACTTACACAGTCACACACTGTGTTCATAACACTTCTCTACAATGAATGAATAGAACAATTGGGAGAATCATTAGACCTTGGTTAGTTCTAATAGACCTAGTCTACTGGTTTCCAGTAATAGAAGTTACTCAGTAATCCTCCAGATTTTGTTATTCCCTTTGCTTATTGAATTTGCACGTTCAATCCAGGAAATCTGCAAAAAGCAACAACCAGAAAACTCTCCTTGCTGAATGTTATTCACAGGTAGAATATATAGGATTTAATTTGTAAAGGCCTGAAGTAGATCCTTTTTTCGTACCATAAGCAACATAAGACATTGGAAGCAATACTTACAACCCCGCAGGATAGCTGCAAATAAAACTCAGATGTTAAGGACTTCAGGGCATACATTTACAACAGCAAGTTGTTGTACATTGTATAAGTACTTCTGGTAGGTGGAGAGCATTGATACTGAAGATCACCTCTTCATTGTCACTGCTCTTCAGTATGCCCAGTGTGGTTTATCTTGCTGATGTGAGTAATCAAAGTGGATGAGCTTATTTCACAAAAAGGTGGGTGGGATGTGAATTTCAGAATTTCATTTGTTACCTCAGCAGTGTTTGAGGAGAACTGAGGAATATGTACGTTCCAGTCCTGAAGTAAACCATCAACACCTGCAGCTCATGCCCCCACGGCACCTGCATGTAGAGCCATCACCTATCCAATTTCTAAAGCCCAACTAGGAGCAGTAGCAAGAAACCTATCTGAATTTGTGTTCAGATTTCTATGTGAACTTCCTTTTTGTAGAGTTTTTATTCAGTAGCAATCTGAGTTCCCTGTCAGTGAGAAGTATGGGGTCTGATGTCATACATTGCCTGTAGTGCAAAATTCTGTAATAGATGCTCTGGGTTCATTCTTAACACACATTCCAAAAATTATATCTTACAGATAACTTTATGCATGAAGAGAGTTGTTGAACTTAAGAAAATCAGTAGTTTATAAAAATCTGTTCAGCTGATAATGGTAATTTGAGGCATTTGAATATAGTCCAGGTTGTGTACCAAAGCTATCTGTGGAAAACAGCTGAGGAGAATAAATTACTTTTTTAAAAAGGTACATGGAATTCTGTATAGACCTTTGCAATTAACTTCCTGGGAATCCCTGCTCACGTTGCAGTATGCCAGAGCTCTTGGATGTTGTGGAGATATCAATGCTCATCTGTGGAGTATATTTCACCTGGTGTAGCTCAGAAAGGCATCCACCTCCATACCCCTTCTAAATGCCACTGTGCGTATTCCTATTTGCCAAGTAATGCTGGGAAAGCTGGTTTGGAAAGTCACACTATTAACTAACTAAAATACAAGCTCTGTGATTGCACATTTGTATCTATATTCCAGTGAAGCTCATGTTTTAACAGTCTGATACAGCAAAACGCAATGACATTTTTGTTGTTCAACTCAGTGAACCTTTCTTGTCCCTTAGGATACGTTGACATTGGGCTGATTCCAAAAGGTGCAAGGGGAATCAAAGTCATGGAAGTTGCAGAAGCAGGAAATTTCCTTGCTGTGCGAAGCAAAGACCCAGAAAAGTATTACCTGAATGGAGGCTTTATCATCCAGTGGAATGGTGAATACAAAGTGGCAGGAACGGTATTCCAGTATGACAGAACAGGGGATCTGGAAAACCTGACTGCTCCAGGACCCACCAATGAATCCATATGGATCCAGGTAAATAGGAGATACTAGCAGAACCTGTTGCGTTTGGATGGCAGCAGAATGTGCTGGGGCTCTGAGACTGAGGCTGGAAAAATACAGGTGTTCTTATATAAAAACCACACTATTAGTATTCTGTCTCGCAAAAAACAGTTGAGCTACTTTGGAGAGAAGTAAACACTTTGCTTGAGAGTGTTGTTTGTCCTGCCTACAAGTAGATGTGAGAGCCATACTTTGATGATTATCGAAGGCTGGTATAATCCAGTGCTGACACTAGCATAGGGATCCTTCCACCTGTAATTGGTCACTCCTTTGCCTAGACTTCCCTGTCTGTCGTGCTTAGACCAACATGTGGTTGTGATGTGAACCAGACCCAGATGAAAAGTAACTGTTTATCACAAAAAGGAGCAGATATCAGGCTATGAACAGAGAGATAGGGAAGGCTGACAGCTATGACAGCTTACACCAAGCAAGAAAGTGTAGCATTAGATAGATGGATTAATAGCGTATGGTATGGCATGAGAAATCGATCCATGTAGCATCCACCGAGGTTGCTCCGTTTTGTTTCTTTTATGTTGTTTTACAGATTCTAACTTCAATGTAATTGGCTTCTGTTAATCCTGCAAAAATAGGTTTCAATTGCCCCCTTGTTCTCTGAATGTATTTTTCCTGGCTTCTTTGCCTGTATATCCACTGTGCAATTAAGAGAAGTATTAGCGGTGCAGTGGGTGCCACTTAGACACTTTCAATGTCTGGTGGGAAGGCACATCTACTGTGTGCTCAACCTTCACTGTCAGAAATAAGGTCAAGGAAACAATTAGGAGAAAGAGCAGATATTCATTGCCAAAGTCTTTTATCCCTTGATAACGTTTTTCTTTTCTTCTCTCATCAGCCAAACAGTACACTTCTTGAGTGCCTCTTCTCAATTGGAATCCTCCTCCTTAATCCAGAAATGCAGAAAAATAATATTAAAGCAGTGTCTGAATAAAGTCTGTCATTTTCTGACCTACTGTTTGTTTTGTAACAGCTATTTTATATGGGTAGGGAAATTATAATTTACAGTGGTTATAGGCAATAGTACTTCATCAACAGTACATTTCATAGAGTCTTGTACTTTGCATTATCTTTTCTTACAGTCAGTAGTTGTGCTGACTCACTTAACCCCACCTGTACTCAAAAAGTGCATGGCAAACAACTATGTCTTAGAAAGATACACATGTGTACTACTGCCAGTGCACAAATGGAAGATTTGCTGCTCTGCTGCTCTGAACTGGCAGTAAGGCCTGCTTTAAACCTTTCTGCTTTAAAACCTTTCTTTAACCTTTCCATTTTCACGCTTGGAAAGCTTTGGTCCAGTAGATTATGAAAATCATAAGTACTTGAACAAAACATCCTTTTTTTCAGCTACTTTTTCAAGAAACTAACCCTGGAATCAAGTATGAATATACTGTACGTAAAGAAGAAGGTCATGAGAATGAGATTGGAGAGCCAGAGTATTTCTGGCAGTATGGAGACTGGACACCCTGCAGTGTTAGCTGTGGAAGAGGTAACTCCTCACTTCCTTTTTCTATTACTCTGTCTTCATTATTGGCAAATTGATCTATTGAATTATATAGACAGTGTTCTCAAAGAGGTAAGATTCTTTAATCTACATTTGGTGAGAAAGAAGATCCCATGGTTATAATAAATTATTTATTAACATTTTATTTTAAAGCCAAAGAACATTACAGCAAATCTGTTTCTGTAACACGTGGTCTGAAATTCTCAACCTCTGTGAACCGAAATGAAAACCTACAGCTTTCTTTTTCTCATAATCTTTTATCAACAATGTTCATGGCTTCCCAGCAATAGTAACTTGTGACCTAATTTTGTTTTCCTACTGAATCTTTCCAGTACGTTAACTATAAAAAAATATCCTTAATTTCTCTCCCATTTTTTGTGCATTTCTCAGTAATTACTTCATCAGTCTTGAGAAGAATGGTTTGGGTTGGAAGGGACCTCAAAGACTATCTAATCCCAACCCCCCTGCCATGGACAGGGACGCCATCCACTAGCACAGGCTGCCCAAAGCCCCATCCAGCCTGGCCTTGAAAACTGCCAGGGAGGGGCAGCCACAGCTTCTCTGCGCAGCCTGTGCCAGGGCCTCACTGCCCTCACAGGGAAGAATTTCTTCTTAATATCTACTCTACCTCTACCCTCTTTTAGTTATCCCTTGTGCTATCACTGCATGCCCTTGTAAACAGTCCCTCTTCAGCTTTCCGGTAGGGCCTTTTAGGTACTGGAAGGCTGCAGCAAGTTCTCCCCGGAGCCTTTCCTTCTCCAGGCTGAACAACAGCAACTCTCTCAGTCTGTCCATGTAGGAGAGGTGCTGCAGCACTCTCACAATCTTTGTGGCCTCCTCTGGACTTGCTGCAACAGCTCCATGTCTGTTTTAACCTGGGAACGTCAAAGCTGGTCACAGTAGTGCAGGCGGGACCTCACCAGAGGAAAGCAGACGGGGAGAATCCCCTCCCTTGACCTGTTGATCATGCTGATTTTGATGCAGCCTGGCATAAGGTTGGTTTTCTGTCCTGCAAGCATACATTGCCAGCTCATATTGGACTTTACATCAGTCAGCACCCCAAGTCTCTTCAAGGCTGCTCTCAATTCATTCTTCACCAAGACTGAGGCTGTGTTTGGGATTGTGCTGGGTCATGTGCAGGACCTTGTAATTGGCCTTGTTGAACTTCATGCATTTTGCATGGGTCCAGCTCTTAGGCCTGTCAAGGTCTCTCTGGAATCTTTGCTCCTCTCAGTACAAGAGCTTAGAGCAGCTGCACTTAGATTATTCTGTGCAGCATGTTAAACCAAACAAATAAAATTATAACCGTGAAGTAGGATCTAACAGCAGGTCTAGAAACTTGGATTTGGTAAGACACTGAAGACGCTATCAGGAAAAATTTCTTTCAAGTACTTAACAGATCAATGTGTTGAAGTTAATGCTAACAGTTAAACAGTGATAATAACTGTACGTATATTAAAATATGGATGTATTGTAGAGATATTTGTACATCTGTGCATATATATAGATGTACAAATATCTGTGATTTGGTTTTTCTTTCAGAACAATCTCTCAGTACAAAACAGTGTGCTTCCTAATTAGCAGAAAAAACACCACATTTTCTTTAAATAGGTATCCCAAACAAGTGTTTTGCTTGATTGCACTTTATGTTCTAGTTCTGTTACCTAGTTTTGACTGAGGTTTAATGTAACAATTGGCATGATAACAAAAAGATGGGGAACAAAGTTTATTAGACTGTTTATGTTGTTTTGGGGTATTTTCGAATCAGCTGCACTCTTCCCAGAACTGTTTCTCACTAAGTAAATTACAACCCTGTGTATAATACCTTCTGGCTAAAAACTGTGTGACTTGGCTTTGATTTCTAAATGCCACATGGATTACTTAAATGGAGTACTGCAGGATATGGGTGTTTTTTTCAGTTTTTATTTAATAAGTGGCTTCCCCTGTTTACTGGCTTTGGACTTTTAATAAATTTTCTTAAACTCCTTGGCTTTTTCTTTGAATAAGTAGGAATTACATGATTTGGGCAAGATTGTGGACTTACTGACATGAATTTGCAGGGGAACCAAGAGGTGCGTCACTGTTCAAAAAGAGGATAGAAATCTTCACAGTACTCTGCATTATTTCATGGACAGAAGAAAAAGAATGAATAAACCCTTTGCTCTCTTCCCTCTTAGATGCATACATTCATAGAAACCTAAGGGAGGATGTAATCTGCTGATAGATGATGCTGTCGTGGTATTGGCAGTCCCTGCCCAGAAAAAAAAAAAGACCACAGTAGCACAGAGCTTCAGCATATCATTTGAACCAGTGTAGCTCTGATACTACAGTCTGTCTGCACTTTTTTCCAGATAGCCCATACTTGATCTTGCTGTTCTCTGGTCTGTCTGAATGTGGATTAGGCAGGCTCTTGTGATGTTGCTGTGGTACCAAGTTTGCCCCTCCTGAATCTGACCCTCCTAAGCGCTATGCCGGCGCAGTGATGTAGCACGTTTATGCTCAGAGAAGCTAAGCACAAACACATCAGCAACAAAACCCCTGGAGTTCCGCTGGGCAAGAAACAGGGTGTAGTAGCTGAGGTGGTTTATTTGGAAAATAGTAGCTCTCCATCATTATGGAAATCTGGAAGTTCAAAAGTCTTGCTACATTTAGCAGGGAATGAGCATGTTAGTAATTGTTGACCTAGAACAGGAAAGTCTCATGTGGTTACACATTGTTGTGGTTTGCTCCCCTTGAGTTCGGTTCAGGACCAGGAAGCAGAATAAAGGCAGAACTGAATGTTCCCAATGTTGCTGGATTAAGCAACACCCTTCTCTGAGTTCAACACAGCTTCCTCCAGGCTTTAAATGAGGGGATTGATTTTATCTGAATGTGCACTGTTCAGAATCACAGTATATTGCTGTTGGCACTAACAGACCAGTTGTGCCAAATCTCAGACATTTGAAGAGTTTTGAAAAGTTTCTAACATAAAAATGGATTGAAGTAGGCAAGAAGATAATTTTCTGCTATCAGTATGTTGCGTCTTACTGAAGACTAGCACACAATGGGGGTCAAGGAGATAAGGAAACTCGGATTTATTTAGACTAAATCGGATAGTAAAATAACTTCCAAGGATTTATGCAGTCGTCGTTTGGTAAACAGTAATCAGTTTTTCAGGAAAAAAGGGAGGGCCAGGAAAGGTGAACTATCAAACTAACTTTGACAGACATACCAGGTGGGAGAAATTGATCCTTAACTAGAATTTTGGGGGTGGGGTTTTTTTACAAACTTGGACCAGCCTAAAGATTCTGCATAGGGTCTCTCATTGTTACTGGTCAATACAGCAAGATCCAAGGACACTTTGGCCTCTTGTAGACAGAGAGATCAGAGCAGTGCAAACCAAAGTTTGCTGGAGCCAAGGCTGATGCTGAGTTAATGGAGTGACAGATGGGACTACAGGCACGGGAATGGGCTGATGCAGGAAAGCCAGATGTACCCTAAGGAAAAGAAAAAATGTGTTTAGTCCTATGATACAGCTTCCTATCCAAAGGAAATGTACCTGGAAAAATTCCCAATTATGAATAATGGCTATGTAGAATGAAGCTTTCACTTCTCAGAAGTAACCCTGGGCAGCTAGGATAATTAAAGATAGTTTCTAAAAGATTCTAAAGATTCTTGGCCTCAAAGTAGCACCATGCCATCCTGTTGTGGTTTAGCCCTAGCTGGTAACCACGTACCACACAGCCACTCACCACTCCTCACTGGCACAAGGGGATAGGGAGTAGAATGGAAAGAAACTACAAACAAGGGCAAGGCTGGATCAGCCATCCTGGCTCTGCTTTCCCAGCTTTTTGTCCTCCTGGCAGGGCAAGGGAAACTGAAAGGTCCCTGGCATAGTGTAGGCACTGCAACTACTCAGCAACAACTAAATAAAACCTTGGTATGTTATCAACAGTGTTCTCATACTGAATCCCAAACACAGTGCTGTACCAGCTACTAGGAAGAAAAAATAAACACTCACCTGAAGACAGAGCAGTACCCACCCCTTATTCCATACTGTATGTGTCATGCTCAGGTCCTGTCTTTCCCAGTGCATTCCAATTAATCACCATACTTAACCTGTCTATTGACATGTACACACAGATACCATTCCTTTAGTCTGTGGGCAGTCCCTCAGAA
The DNA here is from genome assembly GCA_027925045.1 of Hypotaenidia okinawae. Taxonomy (NCBI): domain Eukaryota; kingdom Metazoa; phylum Chordata; class Aves; order Gruiformes; family Rallidae; genus Hypotaenidia; species Hypotaenidia okinawae. The sequence continues at coordinate 15,803,154 of BSDF01000005.1, read as the reverse complement.
GTGTCTGTTGAGTTCATGTAGTCCATGACTTTGGGCTCCATCTCCCACAAGACTCAGGACAAGAGATACTGTGTGTGCTGTTGGATTGTTGCTGCATCCAGAGCTTGTATCTGGTGTGGTTCATGCTCACAGCCTGCAGGTTGAAGATGTAGGTCTTGAGGAAGTTGCTGGGTATTCGTTGCTGAAGCCAGTCCTGGTTTCATCATCTCTGCACCTTGCTTGCTTTCATTAAAGTTCATTCATCATTTGTCTGGATGACTCTTACTGCAACTTTTTTATGGCATTTAGCAATCACAGTAGTGATCACAAGCAGTATTACGTAGTGATCAACATTGTACAGTTTAAGTCATTGGCTATTTTCACCCAGAATCTTATCTCTTTGAGGTACAGATCAGACTTCCCCATTTTTTCACATCATCCAGGTCCTTGAGCAGAAGCAGTCCCGTGGATGGGTTTGCCATTGCCTGAGGCAGGGATAACCCAGACTGTCTTCCCCAACATGTTCTTCATGTGCACAACAAGAACTTTGTCTCCTTCCACAGTACATGGAAGTTTTGATTGGGCAGGGCCAGGTCGACTGGCAGACCCCTGGAGCTAACTAACCAGGTGGCCTTTGCTGGATGTGTACCCCAGTGTTTGAAGGTCCCACCACCCATTGCTCTCAGTGGAGTCTCTAGCAGACCATTGTATGGTCGATTTTCCCAGAGGCTGGTGCATGACAGGGGATGTGAGACACCTCTCAGTGCCATGCTCTTTGGCCCAGGTGTCCACGAGGTGTTTCAGAAATGAGTCTTGTTGTCTGACTCAGTTCTTTCTGGGGTGCCATGTCACCATAGGACCTGTTTCTCGAGGCCCAGGATGGTGCTTGGGCAGTGGCATGGGGCATGACATATGTTTCCAGTGCTTTCTTCCACCATTGTAAGTGACATACTCCTCACCTTGGTGCGTTTGTGGGAGTGTAGTGTAGTCAATCTGCCAGGCCTCCCCATGTTTATATTTCCTCCACACCAAATGGGCTTTACCTGCTTGGCTTGTTTGATGGAAGTGCATGTCTCAGATTTATGGATGACCATGGTCAAGTCTACCCCTCAATCACAAGTCCATCTGTATGTTGTATCGCTTCCTCAATGGCCTGAGGTGTCAGGAACATCCCAAGCTATAAATAATTCATCCTTTTGCTGCCAGCCCAGATCTACCTTAGACACTTCAGTCTGAGCAGCCTGATTGTTCTGATGTTTCTCCATGGCCCAGCTTTTGCTTTCCATGGGGCTTGCTTGCCTTACTTTATAGTGGAGTCTCATGCTTGTTAGTGGCACTAGCAAGTCCTGCATGATCCATATCCTTCCCCAACTCCATTGCAAGAAAGAGCAGTAGCAGATGTGTGTTTTCCTTCATTTCCATCGTCTGCCCCTGCCTTTTGTAGTCCCAAAGAGCTGGTCTGGGGAGCCTACAGTAGCACCATTTAACAAGTTAAAAGTATTGTCTGAAGCAAGCATACCTAATGCTGCATGCAGGGAAAAGAAGACATTACAATACCTGATGTCCATTTGCAGTGTATAAAATAGTTCAGTGATTACAATGGAAACCATTTCATGGGAAACAAATGCTGAAGAGGATAGTTTATATTAAGAATTGTGAGCCTTGCTCTGTCCTCACTGCAGGCCACTTTGAATCTCTTCCCACCATTTCCTTTATGCAGAAAGAGATTGGTTTGCCGTCAGGGTATGTGTATGCTGAACAGTGTCCTGCAACTGCTGCACCCTCTGGCTAAGAGACTGTCCCACCAAAGCCGACTTGTTAAGGCAGCATGTAAAGCCTTTAAGCCTTTTTTATAGGAAGATTAATTTTAATGCCTCATTGAGCTTTCTTTCTAGACCAGCTACCCATGCTTTCTTTAAAGAATGGTCAATTAGATATTGCAAGTGTAAATGCTTCATCCTTGTCTAAAGGCTTTAATCGTGTTTCTTAGGGACTAGCTTTGAGGGGCACTGAACATAGCAAGAAGCAAAGTGCAGTGCAGTGCAACTAAGGAGCAATGTTAGGCAACTTCAGCAAGTTATTTCTCCATAGATAACATCACTAATTGGCAAATTTTCAAAGCTTTGCAAAAGGACTTAACTGTAAGATTTGTTTGGGGGTTAATTGTTATGTGCTCTCTAAAATCCTTCACAACTGTTATGAAAGCTACTTTGCAAAACTAACTCCAGGTTTTCCTGAACTTAAATGCAGTACTAAACTTGTAGCATTCCTCTGCTAATAGGAATCTATGTTTTATAACACCATGTATGTAAAGGTTGTCTCTTGTATTGTGTACTTAGCACATGTGCATGCACTAAATATAATCTGTTTATCCAGATACAAAAGTTAACTCCTTCTAGAGTATATGATTTGATGAACAATGGTCATGATTACATTTTCAAATTATTTTTGCTACCAGATATGATCTTTTGTATGCACTTCTTGAATGTTTGCTTCTAGTCCTTAATTTCTGTTGCTCTCAGTCTTAATTTGCCCAAACTGATGGCTATTTATCCAATGGCTATCCAATCTGAGTGTTAAAAATCTCATTTAAAATGATTTTAAATTGGCATCATTTTTTGCAAACTAAGAAATCAAGAGCTGAATGGGCCATGTCCCATCTGAAAAGTCCTGTATTAGCAATGAAGTGGCAATCACTGAGCAGATCTTAGTGAAATCAACACCATTCTTTGATCTGACTGTTGTAATTACTTTTTTTCACAGACCTGAGATGGTGCACGTCTTTGTAAAGAAGCATTGGGGTGGGAAGGCTGCTTCAAGTAACTTTATGTTTTACTTGGAAGTGTTTCTTTCAGCAGGTGAGAAGGTCAAGTGGTAGCAGTGATACCTACAGTGCAGGGAGTGTTGAGGTGAGCAGAAAGGAATGGAATGTTTTGACTCCAGAGGAAAAAAAGGGATTTTTGCAGTGGGATTAGGACCACAGTGCCCTGATGAATACAGCCAACAAAAGTTGTCAGCTTGGACTGGTTAGCACTGAGGTCAGAAAGGAGTAAAGGAGGTGAAGTGGGGAGAACAGCTATTCATCCTCACACAGAGAGCCCTGTACAAATAGTGTCCAGGTTTCCAATTTTGCTGAGTTTTAAAATATATTCAGAATTTTTAATCCATGACTTGAATAGGCTATTACACATGTAAGTATGTAACTGTGATAATGTTTGGTAGGGCAGGATCAATGTGAGGTGACTAGTTTACAATTTTTGCAGTGTTTTGTAGCTTAACTTGCTCCAGCTTAAAAAACCGACTGTATTGCATTAAGTTATTATATGTAAACCATAATATGTGCATATAAGTGTATGCATAATAGGATTCCTTCCAGTTTTGGAACTGAACTATGCATAGTAATGATGAAAAAGCTGTGCATTTATGGCTTCTTTAAATATATACATCCATTCCAGAACTTTCCAGATTTTGAAGTTACAGTGGGAGTTCATATAACTTTTGTAACAAAAATGTTTTTCTCAAATAAATTAGGTTATTGATGCCAGAGATCAGCACATGTTTTATGGGAACACACAGCCTCCAAACAAAAGTTTTGCAAAGGTTTATAGTGGTTTTGAAGTGAATTACTGCAGCTGAAATGACTCTGAAAATTTTATCAGAAGAAAACATTTCACTTATTTGCATTTGTACCAACAAATTTCCATGGTTTTGAAAGGGACAGAAACATATTTCTAAGAACTGCTTTGTTTTCAGGAAGGAAGGTTGCTAACTATTCCAGTTACATCTTTCACAGCATAAAACAGAGCACTGCTTGCTGGGATTCCTGCGTTGGACCACAAAGCTTTCTGCTGCTTGAAGTCCCTGAGGGACAGGAGAGCCATGTCCAGCCATACTCCAGAGTCACGCAGCTGCTTCACATCATGCACCTAGGAGCTTGTGAATACTTCAGCAGAGAGCATTAGTGGGGTCACAGGGCTGCGGTCATGTAACCCTCCCTTCTAAGATAAAGTAAACCTTGTTCCAGAAAATCAGCGTTGGTGTATGACTGGAGGACCAAAATCAGTCACCAAATCCTATGCTGTTGTCAGTAATTGTCTTACATCTCTGTCACAAATCTGACTTAAAATATCAGCTTCTAGAGTGTCACAGACCTGATGTCCTAAGTGTCACAGACCTGATGTCCTAAGGTGTCACAAAGATGAGATACACGTTTCCATCTGCTTCTATAGAATGACCCCAATAGGTATAGAAAGTTTTTAATTTCCTTGTGTTGTGGAAACCCTTTTTCAGTAATATCTGGCTGCAAACTTCACATTCACACATGCAGTCTGTGCTCAGTTACCTCTGTTGCTAGCTTTGGATTTCCTAGTGTTAGAGTTGGTATTTTGGAGTTTTTATTTAAGTATATTGTTAAATTTTTGAGAGGAAACAAAAAAGTAAATGCTGTGAAAGTGCTTAAAGCAAGATAGCCATAATGTTAGCATGAAATTTTAAGAAATATATTTGAATTTTCATATATGGGGACATGCTGTATAGAGGAACATAAGTATATGTTGCATAGAGGAATAGTTTCATATTTTCCAAGTCTTGTTTTCTATGGATTACTGTTCTTGCCTTCCAGATAGTTTCCCCAACTCGCTATAAGGGGGTCTGAGCTAAGAAAAGCTTAGTTCCTAAACATGACTGCAAAATAGCTTAACAACCTTTACACCATAGTAACAGTTCGGATAGACCCTTTGCTTCCCAGAAAGCCAGAAGTCAGAGAGATACAGTGACCTACTGGCTGCATATTAATCACAGTGAATCAATAGAACAGTTAATTTAATGAGAGTTAATAAACAAGGTTTCTTCACTCGTTGTCTGTCCTCAGGATTTGTGTAGGTCTAATGCTACTGATGTTGTATTTCTGTATCAGCCTAGCTGCAGCCTTTCGAACTGTAGTATTGCCATACCTACTTTACACTGGGTTTGCAGCACAGGACCTACCTTAAATTATTGCAAAACTGTGGAAGGCAGGCTCTGGAAACTGGATTTCTTTAGATGGGCACTAGGTAATGCAGCATTTTCGTTCGTGTGCCTTTCTGTTAAGTCAGTGGGAGATTTTTAAATGGAACTGTTAGGAAATAACCCAGATTATATCTATGGGATGTCTCTATGTCTCGCTTCTTGCCTCTTGTGATGAGTGCTTTGCTTTGTAGTAATTGTGGTGGTTCAGCCCCAGACAGCAGCTGAGCCCCAGGCAGGTGATCACTCACTCCTCTGCACCCCCCTGCATCCCCTGTGGGATGGGGAGGAGAATGGGAATTAAAAAGGCAAAACTCATGGTGTGGGATAAGGGACAGCACAGGGAGAGGAAAAAGACAGGATTTAGAATATACAAAGTGTGATTCAGAGTATGCACAATGCGATTTAGAATATACTCAATGCAATTATCTCACCACTCCAAAGCCCAATGCCTGTCCCATCCCCAAGCAGTGACCCCTCTTCCCCAGCCAGCCCCCTTTATATACTGAGCATGATGTCATGCAGCCCCTTTGGCTGCTTTGAGTCAGCTGTCCAGGTTGTGTCCCCTCCAGCTTCTTGTGAAAGTTAACTCTTACCTCATGCAGTGTTTTAGAAAACAGGACTTTTTCTCCCTGATGTTATGGCATCATTCTTTTTTTTAAAAAGATTTGTACCAAAACTTCTTAGAAGTGGAATTCAGCATTAAGAGTCACAGGGTTATAGTTTTGCTAGTACAGTCCAGTTTGTATTCTATTTAAGCAGCCTTCCCAGAAGTACAAAGAAAAGATGAAGAAAAATACCCTGGCTGTGAATAGCCTGATGCTGCTGTGTTGCCTCTTACCTGTGAGTAATCCAAGAACCATTCACAGCCCTTTAAAACTGCTTCAGGGCCTGCAGGAGCCCTTTCTGAGGTGGCAACTGAACTGAGATTAAGGAAAATGCTTTCTAATGTGTTGCTTGAGCTATCTGACCCAAAAGAGCTCTGCATTACACCTTTTCAGTCTGATTAAAGGATGCCCATACCTGATACAGCTCAGACATTCAGCAGAACTGGCTTTCACAGCTGTTACTGTACTCTGTAGAGAATGAACAGTGTGTACTCACCGTCCTAGCAGACTTCTGCAGCTCATCCCCAACCTACAGGGATGACTCTTCCTTTCTCTCTTTCTCCCAGGGGTGCAGCGCCAGGTTGCCCACTGCACGCGGAAGGGAAGCGGAGTGATCAAGAACTCCTTCTGCGACCCAGCGACGCAGCCAAACGGGCGACAGAAGAAGTGCTACGAAAAGGACTGTCCACCCAGGTAACAGACTCCGGGTGAGCTCTGGTCATGTTAAATAGCAGCATTATTCAAAGGAAGATGCTGCTTCTAATAGTAGATCAGTGTGGCACCTGCAGCCTGTCACGGTGAGAGCTCCCAGGCATTTCTGAGTACCATGGTGGAAACCAAGTAATGGAGAATCAGAATCACAGAATGGTCTGGGTTGGAAGGGACCCCAGGTTCCAACCCCCTTGCCACAGGCAGGGCCACCAACCTCCAGGCCTGGATCTACACAAGGTTGCCCAGGGCCCCATCCAGCCTGGCTCCAGGGACGGGGCATCCACCACCTCTCCGGGCAGACTGTTCCAGCCCCTCACCACTCTCTGTAAAGAACTAGAAATTAGGAGCAAGCTGGCCTAAGAGGTTTCCAGTGCAGGTGACTGGTGACTGCAGTCTGTGCTGGGAGCTTCGGAGATTGCGCTCTCGTCTGTATAGATACTCTTCTTGTTCAGTTTAGGTGCAGGTGTGCTTGAAAAAAAAGTTCCTTATTTATTTTAAAAATCATGTATTCCTGTCCTAGCATAAGTGATAATGTGTTACCATGTGTTCCGAAAACTAACTCACAGAGAGGGTTTTTGATGCTGTTTTTCATTATTTTTTGATACTCCTGTGCCCTTTTTGTGAGAGAGGATGAGTAGAAATGCCCATTCTTGTAACTCTAATTATTGTACCTTCTTTATAGCACTTACCATCTGGCATCTTTTTATCACACTCTTTCTCACGTTTTCCTTTCAGTGGACTACAGCTTTCTTCATTCTGTAGTTGCATGTGAACAATTTTTTCCATTCCCATAACATTATTTTAATTCCTCTTCATTTCTGTTTTTTCTGTTCTACCATTTTAAGTAAGGTAAGGAAGACTGAACACAGTTTTACAGCTGAAAGTAAAACTGAGGACTTGTAATTTAGGCACAGTTTTGCCAGAAGGGATTGATATTTGGTTTAGTTTCATGCTTTCAGTACTGTAACATCTTGCTTTTGTCCTTCATTGTTTTTGGAAATTGTTTATCATGCTGTTCATGATGGTAAAGCAGTCTTTCCCTGGTAATTCCAGTTAAATCAGAATCAAATGGAAGTAATTACAACGATTCCCTTAAAGTGTATCACATTACATTTGCCAACAGCGAATTTCATGAAGCTTTAAAAAATTGTGCATGGCTGTTGGTTTTATTAGTTGTTTCCAAGTATCTACACAATGATGCCTCCTCTGGGAATTACATCTTTGTGCCTACACCCTCTCTAAATGAGTGTTAAAAGCATAAACCACCAGTATTTCATAATTCTTTGTAGATTGCTAGGAAATCAGTTGACAGTAGATCAAACTTACTAACTAGTTGACTAGTGAAGAGCTAAGGCTACCCACGTGCATGGAGGTGGTGTTTTATTTATAGAACAAATAAACTGTGCTATTTATTCCAGAGTTCCAAATTAACTAAATTCATCCCAGGTGTTCTAAGTCACTGCTTTATTTAGACCTGATCTTGAATGTGAGAGAGCAGGATTTGTGCCTTGTTGGACAGACTATAGAATTATGTCACATTAGAACCGTTATGGTTCTAATACACGGTTCCACATTTATGGCCTCCTCTGGACTTGCTGCAACAGCTCCATGTCTTTCTTGTCCCAGAGACCCCAGAGCAGGACAAAGTACTGCAGGTTAGGTCTCACCAGAGGAGAGCAGAGGGGAGAATCCCCTCCCTTGACCAGCTGGTCATGTTCGTTTGGTGCAGCCTGGGATATGGTCACCTTTCTGGGCTGCAGGTGCATTCTGCTGGCTCACATTGAGTTTCTCATCCACCAACACCCCAAGTCTTCCATTTCAGGGCTGCTCTAAATCTATTTTTCACCCTGCCTGTGGCTGTGGTTGGGATTGCACCACCCCATGTGCAGGACCTTGCACTTGGCCTTGTTGAACTTCACGCAGTTCACATGGGTACACCTTTCAAACTTGCCAAGGTCCCCCTGCACAGCATCCCTTCCCTCCAGCGTGTCGACCACACCACACAGCTTGGTGTAATCAGCAAACTTGCTGAGGGTGCACTTGATTCCATTGTCCATGTTTCTGACAAGGACGCTAAACAGTGAGAGTCCCAGTACTGACCCCTGAGTAACACCTCTCAACATTGGTCTTGATCTGGACATTGAGACACTGACTGCAACTCTTTGAGTATGACTGTGTAGCAAATTTCTTACTGAGTTGTCCATCTGTCAAGTCCATCTCTCTGCAGATTGGGGACAAGGATGTTGTGCAGGACAGCGTCACATGCTTTGCACAAGTCCTGGCAGATGACATCTGTAACTCTTCCCTCATCCACAAGTGCTGTAACCCAATCTAGAAGGTCACCAGATTTGTTAGGCATGATTTGCCTTAAGTGAAGCCATGTTGGTTGTCAGCAGTCACCTGTGTACTTTCAGTGTGCTTGAGCATAATTTGCAGGATGAACTGCTCCATTTCCGGAGGTTTTTATGGTTGTCTAATCAGTAACCTCCTGTGAACCTCTGTTCCAAGATTTTTTTCCAGCCTCCCTCTGCAACGTTGTAAAACATCTGTCATACACAACTTCCTCTGCAAGAAGCTCCACTAATGGCTACTATGTGAAGCACCATCTCCTTTTAATTATTTTGAACCTGCCTCTCACTAGCTTCTGCTTGTGGCCCTGAGTTAATCTCTTGGAAGAGATGGAAGTGAAGAATGGATTCTACGCTTCACAAGCGCGTAATTTTGTAGATCTGGTCTTTGAGGCTGTAGTACCAGGAGAGCATTGAGTTCTTATTTATTTTTCATGGCATATGTGTCACCTGCAATCCAGACAGCTAGTCTCCATCTGAAATGGAAAACAGTACTGTGCTGGTTTTGGCTGGGATAGTTAATTTTCCTTATATTGGCTGGTACACGGCTGTGTTTTGCATTTGTGCAGAAAACAGAGCTGATAACACAGAGATGGTTTCATCACTGCTGAGTAGTGCTCACAGAGCCCAAGGCCTGTTTTGCTCCTCACACCACCCCACCAGCAAGTAGGCTGGGAGGGGCACAAGGAGCTGATAGGTGACACAGCCAGGACAGCTGACCCAAACTGACCCAAGGGATATCCCATACTACACAGCATCATGCTCAGCATACGGAGCTTGGGGAAGAAGGAGAAAGGGGGTACATCCAGACTGATGCCATTTGTCTTCCCAAGTCACCATTGGCATGGTGGAGCCCTGCTTTCCCGGGGACAGCTGAACACCTGCCTGCCCATGGGAAGCAGGGAATTAATTCCTTGCATTGCTTTGCCTGTGTGCATGGCTTTTGCTTTACCTATTCAGCTGTCTCCACCACAACCCACGAGTTTTCTCACTTCTACCCTTCCTATCTTCTCCCCAGTCCCACCATGCAGGGAGTGAGTGGCTGCATGGAGTGTAATTGCTGGCTAGGGCTAAACCAGAAGTCGTCCTTAGTGCACTTTTGTTCTAAAGAAAATCTGAATGGTGGAGGAAGATGTGACTGACCTGTTTGGCACAATGTAGCACAACTGGCAGTTCATGTGAAGCTGCTGAAGAACAAGTGTTCTCTACAGAGAGGTGGCAAAATTCTGTGCTAGAGCTGTAGACCTTTGATAGGACTCAAACTGTTAGGTGATCTCATGCTTCCCAATTGTAAACCAGTTTCTTTATGGGAACATCCTATCTTAAACAAGAAGGAGGTTATCTCCCTTCATCTGCTAAATTCACGGAAGGAAAACATGCTACCATGAAACTAGCCACCAGACCACTAAATCAGAGTTAAGATAATCTATCAAACAGTAACTACAGACAAAGAATAACATTATTGTAGCATTTGTGACTCTCACAAACCAGATCCTATCTCAGTAACTCATTTCAAGAAGTTAATTATAAGCTGTTTAAATGACAGGCCTCTGAGAAGTCCAAGTCCTGACATTCATTTTTGTTTGCTGGTTTTGTCTGCATTTGTTTTTCACACGGTTTCTACTAAAAGAATCCGGAGCAAAGCAAAATATTAACAGTGTTGGAATACATGTATGCCACTTGCTGATGCACAACAAAATGAACGTGGCTGAACAGTTGAAAGTTAAAACGTCATACAGCTGCTCACGTAAAACCTCAATGATACTGTTTAGCAGGAGTGCAGTGAAACTGTAGCAAAAATACATGGTTTTTTCCACATTATGGTATGGAATATGGTTTACACTTACATGGTTATTTGGTAGGCAGGTATTTAGCACCATGGGTGTTAATGATAAAAATCTATAGATAGTGTTTGAAGAAAGAGTGAGATTTTAACTACTTACAGGGTTGTGAATAAAAGTTTTGCTCTCCCCTGTAAGTAAAATTGCCAGGAGCCCTCTTAACCTGACTACCCACTTGAATAGAGCAACCACAAACAGATTATTTTACAAGTATTTGGAATCTTGTTTTTATCTGCTGTTACAGTGTTGTCCTGCTTCCAGACTGCTTAGTGGACTCCAACAGCATAATAGGAAAAGGAAATACTGGTTTTATTATAACACATAGAGTGAAAATCAGTGCCCTGTGGGGATCTGCTGTGCTTTGATGCCATACAAATGCATAGTCATCCTTTAGGTCTGATACAATATAGTGGGAGGGAACATTCAGCCCCATAGGTGTGAATATAGTAAACTTGGGTTCCAAAATCCTGTGCTACTACTTTTTCAACAGGATCCACACCTCATTCAGCACACATCATCTAGGTATAGATGAGGACTGTGTAATGGGCAAGGCTGTTGGTCCCCACTTTAATTGTTACAGATGTTGTAAACTCAGTGTGGGAGGAAAAGAGATAGGTCTCATTTAAGGCAGCTGAATGCCACCTGAAGGAATTGGATCTTCTCCCTACCTCTGTCTCAGGCTGGATTGCAGAAGAACTGAGCACTCACAGCTGCAGCTGAAGACTGACTGAGGGTATGCTTTCGCCATACTGACTGCTTTCTAACTCAAGAGCCTCAGGAAAATTAGTACTTGCACAAATGAATTACCAAAATAATGGATTTTTTGCTTGCTCACCTTTTTGTTTGTTACCACAGTCTTTCCATGCTGGCCTGGGGAGATGTCCAGTCCTGTCACTTTACAGGACAAGGTAACATAGATATTTAAGAGCCACTTTGTTGTTATAGTGATAAATGCCATCAGAAAATGGAGTTAGGAACATATACTGGATGGTGCCTCCCATCAGCCTTCAGTTTCCATCAGCTCATCCCAATCTCTCATCACAGCTCTCTCTGAGTTTTCTTTCCCCTGTCTGTACCTTTGACAGGTATCTGTACATGTGACCAAAAGAAAGCCTTGTTTATAACCTGCCTGAAGCTATATCTATTCTAGCTTACAGATGGGAGGTCCAACAGCTTGGTCACTTCAGTTTGGAAGTTGCATGTTTAGTTCTCAGTTTGTTATGTTAATTCTGCATGTGTGCTCAGCAGTCACCTCCAGTTGTGGTTATGCTTCTGCAGTGTAAAGAGACAGCATGAGCTCCAGGATAAGCAGTATTTGGCAAAGCAGTCACTCAGGTGCCGCTCCCTTCTTTGTGGCCCAGGATCTGCTTTGGGACATCCTGTACCAGAACAGACAGATGGATTGGTACATGTTCTGCTCTCCTTGTTTTGCCTTTTTTTTTTTTCTCCTTTTGGCTGGGATGCCACAGTTCAGAAATCCTCAGTTTCTCATGCTTGAGTGTTTAAGGCACGTACATGTACCCTAGAATGCAAATATGGAAAATCTACCATCAAAACCTCCAGCTACTGATAAGAGTAAACTTCAGTCAGAACAAGTTTTTTGAAGTATGGGTGCCAGGCAATTAACTGCTTTGCTCACCTGTACCATCTGTTACCTGCATTGAATGAGGAAGGATTCTATGGGATATAGAAAAAGTTACATGACTAAATGTAATGTAAGATTTATCATGAAGGTGCTGTAGGATAAAATCTTAATTCCAGGATTTCCTCACTTTGGATCACATTGCTTTCTTCCATGACTTCTTAAAAGTATTTTGCATGCAGTGATTAATCACACACCATTGCTGATCAAGATACGTTCTGTACTAAGTTCTGATAATTTATTGCTAGGAGTTTGGTATTTGAACTTGCAAACTGCTGAACTCTCACTCAGAGCCATCTGAAAATGGTGAATGAGGGGGTGTCAGCTTAGCATGTCTATAGCTGGAAATATGTGATGTTGTTCCATTACAATTAACAGGGCAATTCACATACTTCAAGTTGCATTTGTGCTGAAGTGACAGCCATTTACAAGATACCAGAGATGATAAAATTGGAAAGAGGATGCAACCCTGAAATGGCTTGATTCAGTTGTTATAATATATTTTTCTCTTTTTTATTGCTGTGCTCCACTGAGGCATGCTAACTTTTTCTCTTTAACCACCTGTTAGTTTTCCTTTGTTGTTTGCACAAGCCTGGAAGAACAAGAAGCAATCCAAAGGAAGGCAGGAGAAGGAGAAAAATAATTTGTTCTTTTGTAAGAACAGTGTCCAGAGGCCTCACGCGGGGCTGCGGTGGCAGTGGGCTGCATTCTAGAGCATGTAACAAAATAGTCTGTGCCCCAGAGGGCTTCTAAGGTAATTTAAAAGGAAATGAGGTATGGAAACATAACCAAAGAGAAGGAAGGTAGGTGAGGTAGGTGTAGGTCAGTGACAGCTCATTTATAAACTGCAGAATAAATTAATCAGGAGACAGAGAAGGAACATGGAAACTACAGGGGAAAGGGAAGAGGGATTGCCATCAAACTGAAGAAGCCAGAAATTAGTAAGATGGGAGACAAAGCAAGGAGCAAAAACTGTTATAAAACCAGATGCTGAACTTAGATGTATTTATCAGAATGGGATTAGTTTGCTCTAAGTTCATTGACCTTAAAAGGGAAAAAATACACTAGGATGGTCTTGATTGTAAGCCAAAACCAATTTTTCTCCCTTTCTGTCTAGAAAGGTGTTTTCTAAATGTATCCCTGTTATATTTTCATGACCCGTTTCAAAACTCAGGAACAAACAATGTTGCCTAGGAGCTTTCGTGGCCTGGACTTCACAGCTGAGCCAAATTTTTATAGAGCAGCTTGGAGCTGTTTTCCTACATAGCTCATGCTAAACTGGAAGGAAAAAAGGCTTTAAGTATAAAAGTAAATAATTACACAGATGTCATAGTTGATGCCAACACTTCTCAGATACTAGAAACTCAGAATTTTTTGCCCCTCCCTTCTCTTTTATTATGAAAGGCACGTGTACAGGTAGTGATCCACTCCGGGTCAGCATGAGAAGACATAGGTGGATGTAGCTGGGCAAAGGCTAAGGTAAACCAAATATAAAGGGGACGGCTCTCATGGTAAACTTTTTTCTCATTGGAAAATACTACACTAGTGGAAATACCTTTAATTCTGTGGAACACTGCACAGCACACCGCATATGACCATCTTTAATCAGGAGGGAGACACATAAGGGGCTTGTTTTCACTTCATGAAGGAACAAAATACAGAAAAGTCCAGTCTAGTGCAGGTGCAGAGACTAGACCCAGAGGTACAGCACTGCAGGTCACGGCTCCCACGTGGGTCAACGCATCATAGCTCTGAGTAGTTTGGTGTTTGGGGTTGTGTGCTGTGCTGCTTCCCTCTCTGGAGGTTTGAGAATTTGTGGCCACATAGGCACCTTCTTCATTACAGACTCTTGTGATTCTCATTTGTTAACTCTGTACTGAGGTGGCAGTAGGCAGATAACCAATAGGATGGAGTAAAGTAGATTGCTAAATTAGCTAGCAGGTCCTTATTTTGTATCTGAAAGACCATCTACCCAGTGGATACTTAAGCATTGTAGAAACATAATACTCACTACCTACTGCTGTCTGAGAGTCAGCATCTTTGAGTGACTGGTACTGGGGCACGGCACAGATAGGAAAGGTTGAGTGATCTGGACTTAATGTGAAAAACATACACCTGAACACAGAATTTAAATTACTGGTTCTTTTTCTTGTAGTTGTGGAGTTTTTTCCCTAATATGCTTATGGTGTATTGTTTTCTGATGTTTCTTACCCCCTGTTTTTCAGATGGTGGGCAGGAGAATGGCAGAAATGTTCGACCACCTGTGGCCCCACAGGCCAGAAGAAGCGCACTGTACTTTGCATCCAGACAGTGGGATCTGATGAGCAGGCTCTGGCTGTCACAGAATGCCAGCACCTGCTTAAACCAAAGACCCATCTGTCATGCAACAGAGATGTCTTGTGTCCATCTGACTGGACAGTGAGCAACTGGACTGAGGTAAATTCATGTCAACTGTAATACTGAACAGTTTTTTCAGAATTACCTAGTATCATCAACAGAGAGGACCAATTACTTGCTTTTCTGCCTTTTTTTTAAATTGTGGGGGTTTTTTGTTAACATGTCTTCACAAATCCTTTGTGCAGAAGTAAAGCTGCCCTGTTTGCTAAAGACCTCAGCGAATGTTGTGTGTTTACTGTTTCTAGGGGTTGGGCTTGCTGAGCACAGTAGAACAGAGCATACTTGCATGCTAAAAAGCCCTACTCCTGCTGTGGACCAAATGGGGGAAGCTCTGTGTCATGCCTGAAGACCTACATAGAAGCATTTTTACATTCTCTACTTTCTTCTCATTTGCCGCAGCATGCAAGCTTTTTACTCCTGACATTAATCTGAATCCCTAACAGTCACTTAGAATACCTGTGTGTCCTTTGGGAGTTGGTTCAATATTGTGCAGTTACTTCACTGGCAGCTGACGATCTGCAGAATGTGCAGTATACTAAATTTTAAAATACACTGCAACATACTCTGCAATGTTTGTTACTGTTAGTTGGGAGCACACGTGTGATGTGTTTTTCATAGATTTTAATCTGTGGAAGAACCTCGTAGTTCTTAGCTTTCTTTAGATTAGGATGATGGTATCTACAGGTGCTTCACAACTCCACTCTCGATTGAAAGGTATGCTTAGGGTCCCCAACATGTGCAGCAGTGCACTTCTCCATGAAAACTGAAAGTGCACTAAGATATTTCTTCTGGAGTGAGGAGAAGTAAGTTCTGAGTCATGTGAAATTTTAAAATTATTTTACTCTGATTCTGTTGCTGGACAACTTTCTCATAATTTACCTTATTAAGAAGTAGTTTAGCTATCAGTGTAGCTGACAACTAGGATAACAAATGCACAATAAGTACTTTCCATTTCATGTGCCAATAAAAATTAAGTATATTAAGTTTTTTAGAACTTCCAAGACCAATGATCTGGATGCAGGAGTTGATGCACTATTAGCAAGTTTCATAAAGATACCAGCTGAGAGGTGCTGTTGACTCTCTCCAGGGACGAGGGGCCTTGCAGCAGGATCTGGATAGATTGCAGCATTGGCCTGTGATTAATGGGATGAAATTCAACAGGTCCCAGTGCTGGATTCAGATGGGGTAAGGCTGGGCACAAGTGTAGAGGGGAGAGGAGCTGCTGGAGAGCTGCCCTGCAGAAGGGGATCTGGGCAGTAGCCAAGGTCTGTGCCCTGGCACCCCAGAGGGCAAACCCCATCCCGGGGGCACCAAACACAGCAGAACCAGCTGGCCAAAAGAGGGGATTGTCCCACGGTAAGCAGTGGTGGTGCAGCCTCACCTGGAGTGGTGGGTGCAGTGCTGGGTCCCACCGTTCAAGAAGGACGTGAAGGTCCTTGAATGTGTCCAGAGGAGAGAACAAACCTGTGGGAGGGCTGGAAGGGACCCAAGACCTGTGGGGAGCGGCTGAGGACTCTGGGCTGGTCCAGCTGGGAGAGAAGGAGGCTGAGGGGCAATCTCATGGCTCTCTGCAGCTTCCTGAGGAGGGGACAGAGATGCTGGGCTTTCTCCCCAGGATCCAGCGACAGGACACACAGGAATGGCTCAGAGCTGCACCAGGGGAGGTTCAGACCAGGCATGAGGAAGCATTTCTTTACCCAGAGCAGGACACACACTGGAACGGGCTTCCCAGAGACATGATGGATACCCCAAGGCTGTTGGTGTGTGAGGCATCTGGACAGTGCCCTTAGCCACACATTTAACTTTTGCTCAGTGCTGAGGTGCTCAGGCAGTTGGGATAGTTGATCATTGTAGGTCCTTTCCAAATGAAATAGTCTGCTCTACTCTATTCTACTCCATTCTCAAAAACCCTCCCTTCTTTTCACTGTTGGGTTTTTTATTACCAAACTCACCATTGTGTTTGAGAACAGATTCAGGTAACGAACTGATAAAATTTTGTGATAGTATTAATTCATTTTATGCGCTCACAAACCTTGATCACTGATTGTTAATGGCATTTGGAATTGAGTAGCCACCATGTTTTAACTGCCTGTGAAAAAAACAGACTGAAATTACATGGCTGGCAGTGCAACTATATAGAAATGAACTGTTTTACAGAATACAGCTGGTGTTCGTGTGTCTTTGGATTATATTTGCAAGTTACTGACAAAACTACACCTGTAGAAATTAGGGAGGGAGTGTAGAAACAGGCTGTGTCTCCTGCACAAATGACAGGATTCTCAGGAGACTTGAAACTGTAGAATCTTCTTTACTGGTGAATGATTTTACACAGGCAAAACTGCCTTTTGTTCTGAACTTACTTGGCTGTTAGAAAATCACTCTGTATCTTCTAAACCAAACATAGTTAATTAGACAGGTAATGAGGATAGAGCGTTGCATCTGCTCTGAAATATCTTTATGGTACATGTTTGTAATCCAAAGCAGAAACTTCCAAAGCTAATTGTGGGAGACAACCATTACCTCAAAAACATAATGAGGTTGGATGTTCCTCTTAACTCTCATGAATACTAATCTAAATCATTCCAGTGGCAAAGTCTGACAAAATAAGTGTGTTACATTTCTGTGTAAGCAACAATTTGGTGGTTGTTGTCTTCCTCAGTAAGCAGAATCCTTTACCAAATAACTTCAGCAGCTGATGTAAGCTTGCATAGTTCTGCGTGCTTTAAATGCACCGTACAGCTGGCAGTGCAAAGGGGACAGACAGCTAATGAGATTTCCTCC
This sequence comes from Hypotaenidia okinawae, assembly GCA_027925045.1. Classification (NCBI taxonomy): domain Eukaryota; kingdom Metazoa; phylum Chordata; class Aves; order Gruiformes; family Rallidae; genus Hypotaenidia; species Hypotaenidia okinawae. Next base: position 15,785,843 of record BSDF01000005.1, on the reverse strand, counting down.
CTGCTCCTGTTGATGCAGAGCTGATGGTGTTTTACAGATGTTAATGACAGAGTGAGCCTTGTACCACAAGGTCACTGCTGCTCCTACTGCCCCATGACCTAGACTAGTTCTAAAAAGTGTTAGATGGTCCAGGTAGATGAACAGTGCTGGCGATACTGTTTATCAGAGGTTTTCATCACTTCGTGTTGACCCAGCTGAATTAACTGGCCAGGCTCCCTCTCATCCTAGGAAGGGTTCTTCCTTTAAGTTGTATGTAACACCTCCATTCATTCCCAGTCATCTAGCCTTTCTACATCAAACCAGAGAAGTGCGTTGAAATTTCAGAAAGTCCTCAGCAGAGAAACAGCTGCTGAAGGCATGGTTGTGCCTGTGGAGCTGAGGATGAAAAGAAAAAAACAAAAATCACAGAAAATCTGTGTCTCCTTAGCTTCCAGCACCCTTTGTACACAAGTGTTTTCGATTTAAGTAGAAGCCAGGTAGGTTAATTACTTTCAGTAGACCATATTTAGTAGACACATGCTCACAGCCCTGGTAGCGTGTGGCTGTTGCACTAAGACTAAAAAAAAAATCCATTTCATAAAGTCAACAAGGATCTGTGAGCTGCATGGATGATCACAGTGGGGTTTGGGGACTGTGAGTAACCAGCACTGAGCCAGTCAGATACGCTCTTGATGGCAAGACTTTAGTCTGTTTTTTATAACCCTGATAGAAAAGGTATTGGCTAAACAGCTTCTGTGATTCACTGAAGAAATACAATTCTAGCATATTACTTTCATATTTTGTCTTTATCATTTAGTCTTTTTTTTCACTGCTGTTTCCCCAAGGTGACATTTACTGTTCTAAAACCTGGAAAGAGCTCAGTGATAGCAGAACATCACTAGAATGAAGGGCTTGCTCCTCAGGGAAAGGAGCTGCCGCTACTGATTATTTATACTGATGCTTCTGTATTCTAAGCAGGTGCTGTTTGATAACTTATTTTTTGGTTGATAAGTGCAGCAGAATGCATAGGGGAAATTCATAAATTCTGTTTCTTTTGCAGTGTACAGTTACCTGTGGTGGTGGAATAAGGACTCGTCGTGTCACTTGTGCCAAAAATAATGATGAGCCATGTGATGCTTCCAAGAGACCAAACTCTAAGGCCTTGTGTGGTCTCCAGCAATGTCCTTCTGCTGGAAGATTTTTGATACCCCCACTGGCACCCAGAAGAGGCAAGATCATAATCAGAAAAACAAGTACTAACCCTGAACAGACTCCTCCTCCAAGAATACCCATGCCGAGCCCGACGTCCTATACAACACCACCACCACCTAAGCCTGAAAGGGTAACTCCCTGTTTGCCCACATCCTCTGATTTGGGTAATACCTCAGTAAAAGAAGGAACAGCCAACAAAACATTACAAAATAACTTTGGTGGGCCAAATGATGTTTACAATTATTCGGTTGTTTCTACTGAAATTAGTTCACACCAAAATACTACTTCATGGCCTTTTCATAACAGCTTAACTACTGAAATTATAAGGCATCCTGAAACTGTTTCTGAAAGTGAGCCAGTTTCTACTGTAGAGGGTGAAGTGCGGAGAAGTGAGAATGCTTCTGTCTCTTCTTTCACCAGTAGTCCAGAAATAACTTCCAGCTATGATTATTTAACCGAAGAATCTGATGACATTGACGGGACAGTTGGAGGTAGTGAGAAACCCATTGATCCAATTTACAGCACAGAACTCAATCCTGAGATCAGAACCAGGAGCATAACCCTCTATAGCAGCTCTCCTGTCCTTCAAAATGAGGGTGTGACTTCTCAGCTCCCCATAACATCTCATCACCCAGAACCTTCTACGCTCCTTCCTGTTAGCAGAGCAGAACAAGGGTTGGCATTTCCAACAACAGCAAACTATATCAGTCTGCAAGTTGATGTACCAACTGTAGAAGTAACTACCCCACAAGCTTTGGTTACAGTAAGACCCACAGTATTTGTTGATGTACCAAGAGACCAGACTGATGGGAGAAGAGAAACAAAGCTACCTGACTCCGTAACGTCCAGCACAGATTCATCAGGTCTGGAGCATGGTCTCAGAAACCAAAGTGCAATATCTGAGGGGATTTTGACAACTGTCACACCAAACAGCCACCTAATAACACCCAACAATTTGCTTGGTGATGCCTATTGGATAGTAGGCAACTGGAGTGAGGTAAGATATTTTTAACTCATGAGAATTGGGGAGTGTGAACAGCTGACTGAGCCCCTGCTGAGGAAGTAGAGCATCTTACTTTGTCATGATTACCTTAAATTTGTATCCTACATTCAGATGAAAAATACCTGTCATGAAATTGGTGAATTGGAATATCTAATGTTAGATCGCTTACATAGAATGTGTCTGTATTTATGGATGCTGCAAAACTAGACATAACTCTTCCAGGGATGTGACATTCCAGTTTGACTATAACAAGAGTTTTCACTATTAAAGAGTTTTGGGTTAGGGCACTGCAAAAAATTTTGTAATTAGCTTAATCCTGGACACACCAAATGAATATGCTTGTATTTTCAATTAAGTACATAATGCAGGTGAGCTGTAGATGTGCTGTTATTTTCCAATTTTCACTCACCTATCATTTCTCTCTAAATTATGTGTTTTCTAACTTAGCATGAGACTAAGTCATGTCATGTAGGTAAATGTCGTGGTTTAACCTTGGTCAGCAGCTCAGCCCCACACAGCTGCTTGCTTAGTCCCCTGCGGTAAGATGCAGGAGAGAACTGGAAAGGTAAAAATGGGAAAACTGTTGGATTGAGATAAAGACAGTTCAATAGGTAAAGCAAAAGCTGCACACACAAGCAAAGCAAGACAAGGGATTCATTCCCCACTTCCCACGGGCAGGCAGGTCTTCAGCCATCCCCAGCAAAGCAGGGCTCCATCACATCTAACAGTGACTTAGGAAGACAAATGCCATCACTCCAAACATTTCTTCCTTCTCCCCCCAGCTCTGTATGCTGAGCATGATGCCATATGATATGGGATACCCCTTGGGTCAGTTGGGGTCATCTGTCCTGGCTGTGTCCCCTCCCAAAACCTTGTGCCCCTCCAGCCTGCTCGCTGAGGGGTGGAGTGTGGAGCAGAAAAGGCCTTGGCTCTGCATGAGCACTGCTTAACAGTGGCAAAACCATCTTAGTGTTACCAGCTCTGTTTTCTGCACAAATGCAAAACAAAGCCCTGTACCAGCTAATAGGTGGAAAACTAACCCTATCCCAGTCAAAACCAGCACAGTAAACTAGCTCTATTACAATAAAAACCAAATAATAACACAGATACTTAGAACATATTTTAGTTGGCTATTAACAGGTTTTTGTGGTGCATTTCTATCTCATTCCTCCATCAGCATTTGTGTCCACCATTAAGCAAATACCTCTGAGCTCAGAACAGTGTTCTGCCTGGTAAAACCAGTTTGGATCTAATAAGCAAAGATAAAAATACTAGTCTGAAGTTAAACTGGTATTTGTAATTTGTCCAGCACATGCTCATGGGGAGAGGTGTTGTAACGTTCTACACCTTTTTTTTTAAGTTTAGGTGATCACATATTCCAACTGGGTTGTAGCAGTTATAAATTAAAAGCATTTTGTCTGCTTGGCACGGGAGTTGGAATCCCCAGGCCAGTATTTGTGGTTGTACAGTGTCCTTGGATGCAGCAGCTGGTAATTAACAGTGTTACACTACTTGTTTGAGTGAAGAAATTAACTGTTAGTTTATCTGCATTACTGGCTGTGCCAAAATGAACTTTTAAATTTTTAATGATAATGAAATTTAATCAAAACAGTTGTTAACATCCTGTAATACTCACTTTTGAAAGTGCTGTCTTTCTGTTTGAGTAAATCAAACAAGTACAGCCTGCAGGGAGTTCGAAAACACTTTTGAAGTATAAAGCACCTGGAAGATACTTCGTTCAGAGGTGATGACTTGTCCCAGTTTCCTGTGATCCCTGGTCATCAATGAATGGTTTCAATACTTGGGTAACTTCTGTGCAGGAGTGAGAGAGATATGTTGCAGAGTTTTCTGTGGCCTCCAGAAAGTGCTCACTACTTTTTGTGTAGTGCTGTTGCCTTTCCTTTACCAATACCCAGCACCGGGGGTTTTGGGAGTAAGGTTCTGTTACATTACTGTGTCCTGAGATGGAAATTCCCAAGGGGTCAGGGCTCGTCAGAGGGCAGCCACCCAATCCGAGCAGCTGTAATAAGAGAATATAGAATAAACTTCTGCCCTTCCCACTGTAAATTTTTATTTTAATGTAAACAGAGTGGTTTTTATGGTAATGGATTTTGTATTCTTCACATCATCATACCTGAAGTGAGAGACTACCTTGTTTCTCTGATGCCCTTTTTTAACCAGAGCCCTGTAGGAGGGTATTTGAAATGTCTTTTCATGTTCATACTCTATCACCAAGGACCTGTTTGTTACAAATTTTCACCAATGACAACAATCTTGTCACATTTTCTACTAGACCATATTTCTGTCATCTACTAAAGTTGCTGTATGGGATCATGTCAAAGTGCATCACATCAGCTGGCTCTCTGTTTTCATTAAGCCAGGTACCCCTGTCAGAGGATTATAAAATCATAAAATGGTTTGTGTTCAAAGGGACTTCTGAAGGTCGCCCAGGTCAACCCCCTGCAACGGGCAGGGACACCTTCAACTAGATCAGGTTGCCCAGAGACATGATACCAACTTGCATCATTTGTCCTAGATATCTCCATGTAGGCCATTTTACTGCTTTATCATATTTCTTAATATTTACTGTTTTGATGCTGATTGTTTAATAATTTGCCTTTGTAGATTCTTGTGAAGTTAGGTGAAGTGTTCCATTATTCCATAGATCTGCCTTTTCCTAAAGATAACTTGAAAGATGTTCTTCACTGACCCTCTGGGACAATCCCAATCTATTTAAAACATTAATTTTTAACAGTTCAAATATAATTCAGGAACACTTGAATGAATATTGAGGTAAAGTCACTACGTTTGGTTTCACAGATTAATGAAATCAAGGGTAATTAATGCATGCAACTTACTTTACTATTCTTTAGTGTTTTAGTAGTTTTTTGCTGTTCTTGTTCAAGCATTTATTTCTTGTTAAAAGTAACTTTGTAAAGGCTGGCACAGTTGGGTTGGTTTTTTTTTTCACCAAGTATGAGGAAGACAAGGTGTTGAAAAAGAGAATTTGTGGATATTCTGGGAGATATGCTGAAACCATCTAGACCTGTCCTGGGCAACTGGCTCTAGGTGGCCCAGGTTGAGCAGGGGGTTGGACAGGATGGCATCCAGAGGTCCTTTCCAACCTCAGCTATTCTGTGATTCTATAAATAAGTTAGCTGCTATCTTTCTCATTAAATTAAATTTTTGGGTTTCCTCCCCAGATCTTGATTGTAGCATTCACAGGACGTTTTCTTCTTGGCCATTACTTTAAATTCAGTTTTAGTCTACAATTTTCTGACTTCATTTTTGCCTTCTATTTTCTTGTCCTTAGTGGAACTTTGTGCCTGTTTTTAGATGACATCTTTCCAAGGCATCGATATTTCAAGACCATTGCATCTACCTAGTTGAATCTCTTGCTGTGTTCTCTATCTTTCTCCTTTAGTGACTGCCAATATTCTGACATCTCTTTTCCCTGTGGGGTATGTCTATACTAATAATGACAAATAGGGAAAAGCAGTGAGTCTTCCTATCTTCAGAGCAGTCAGTCTCCTTTATGTAACATGAAACAATGGTCAAGAAAGCTAAAGCTTTCTGCCAGTAGTATTTCCAGCATCATGCCTTTCTCTGTTCACAATTGGCACAAAACAGTTTTTGAAAGAATTCTGCTGTGTTTCACCTCTGTCTGACTAGAACATAAAGCTGTGTAAGTATGATCTGACCAACACGATCCCTGATGCTAACTTTGATCTTCTCATGAAAGCTCAGAATGGGGCTTTGGCTAAAGACTAGGCAGCCCTTCAAAGTCATGGTGTTATCAGACTGATACAGCAGGGCTGGGAGGAGGCATCAGATAGCATCCAAGATGAGGACAGTCCATCTTGAACAGACAAGTTGTCTTGGATAGGCATGTGACTATTCAAACTGAGCAGTAGTACACAAGCCTCTTTAGTGGCATCTTTGTGGGTTCTTGGACAGTTGTCCCAGGAACCTCAGGATCTGGAGATGGCACACTTGCAGAGTCCTTCCAGATTCAAACTCCACATAAGTTCAGAAATTCTTTGTGTGACCATTAACTATTTTCTTCCATTTCTCCAACAAGAATCTGGTAACAGCTGCATGTCTTCAGTATTGGTTTGGGGGGAGGGGAGGAGATGTGGTTCCTGCCTTAGTTTCAACATAGCTTTCCTTATCTCTCCAAAGACACTTACTCAGCTTTCCCCATTAAACTCTCCTGCTTTCAAGCAGTGAGTTCAAACCTCACAGGGGCAGTTGCTCTCTTCATCATTTTGCCGTCTTAATCCAAGATTGATTATCCTGTGTCTTATGCCAGCTACAGGCTGCTTGGCATGTGCTGGATTTGACTTAATGAGTATGGTTCTTTGTTCCTCCCTTTTTAAGAGAGAAGAAGGTAAAAGGGTGTCTCTGGCCACTTTACTGCTTCAGAATACCATGATAGTGACTTTCTGGGTGAACAGAGTGCACTCTTGGAATCTGGACTGGCATGATGAATATTCTCCTCTCTTAGACACTAAAACCCTCCCAAATGCTGGAAAAAATTAGCCACTCTCTGAATTCATCATTTCAAAAACCCTTTTTCTACACAGTTTTCCCAAGAGTCTCACGTGGTTTATTTCAGACTTTGAACATCATGTCCACAATTGGCTGAATATCTCAGCAGTGCTAGGGATGGAGAGGCAACAGTGCTGAAGATTTGATGCGATGACATTTTGCACCGGATCCCCAAAGATCATCAGAGGAGACATTCAAACCACTGGTACACATTTAGAAAATTTGCCAAAGAAGAGCAGTGCATTGTATAAATCAGAATTGATATTTATATTGTCAATAAAAAGACCTCCTTCAGAACCTTAAGTAAGGCTTAGGTGAATTTGAAATCTTCTTTTGAGCATTTCAGATAAACAAGGTCATCTTCACTGGCTCTAGATACTTACATTTAGGTTCCTGGATTGTTTCCAGAATGATTTTTTTAACACTGAGTTTGCCCCTGGGCTTTCCTCTCACCCTTGTGCAGTGCTCTACCACCTGTGGAATGGGAGCTTTCTGGAGACACGTGGAGTGCAGCAGCAGGAACACGTCTCACTGTCAGCACATGAAAAAGCCAGATCCTGCAAGGAAATGTTATCTCCGTCCATGTGCGAGCTGGAAAACAGGAAATTGGAGCAAGGTAACTTCATTCAGAGCTGTGTGCGAGCTCTAAGTCTGCTAACCTCAGAGTAGGGAGTTCTAAAGACTTGATTTTTAAAATAATTATTTACTCAGTGAATGCATACAATTCCCAGTTGACCATTCAACATTAATTTACTAATTTCCTGACTAACTGATTTATGGAAGCATATCCTGTGTGGGGTTTGTGCTCATTAACTCCTAAAGCAGGGCTCACTGTCCATGTTCTGTGGAGAACGTCGGACAAAGCTGTACATGTTTGCATGTGACATCTTTTTGATCTCTGCTCTAGAGGCATGTCATAATTTTAAGAGACAAGTGGGAATTTGGAAGAGGGAATTGGCATGTTCCTATTCACCCTTGCCAAGCTGTATTTTCTCTTGTGTGACATGGTGTCTTCCACATTAATGTAACCTCTGAGTTTTACATTATAAAAACTAAAGAGAAATGTATTGGGGGAAATGCCTGCTGTGGCTGGGGTCTTACTTGATGTACACAGGCCTGGACAAGAGACAGAAGAGTGTCCAAAGTGCTTAGTGAAAGCCAAACAATTGTGTTTCAGTTCCTTTTTGGTATTGTAAGATTTGCAAGTCCTGGAAGGACTTAGGTGTCTTCAGGCTGCCTAAAACTTGGGCTTCAAAAAAGGCATTTTTCAAGAAAACCCACAGAATTATAATAAATAATATTGATTTAATAAGGACAAAGATGGATCTCTCAAACTTTCCCAATATGTCTTATTTTGGTGGACATTGTTGTTGCCATTGGACTAGAGGGCAGTTTCACACAAACAAAAGGTTAGAGTTACAAAACCTGTGTTATGTTATTGAGCTCTTTGATGTAGAATTGATTTGTACATGACATACATGACTCTTTAGAAAGTCCAAGAAAGGCCAAAGCATTTAAACCTTCAAAATTTATTTTAAATGATACATAGACATTGTGCAGTCCCAATTGCAGCCAGGCATTTTCATCTTCACTTTTCCTTCATAGATTTCATTGTTATTGCAACCAGTGGATGATAGTTATGTCACACACCTAGAAATCAGGTTTAGTGATAAAATATAGAAAACAAATGTTTTAAACTATCAGCCCAACTATGAGGGCAATTTCAGACAGCTTTTCTTAGCAGATTTCTGTTGTGTCAGACAGCCTTGTTTTCCAGAAATTGGACTATACAAACCTAATTTTATTTTCATATATAAAAATGGCTATTTTTGTTCACTTTTTCAAGTAGTAGTTGTTTTTCTTGTTCCTCATTTCAGACATTTTTATGTGATCTTACAACAGCAAGATAGCTATATTCCCCTACTAATGTAGTAAAGCTTTTTCCATTCCCTTTCTTTTATCCAATTGTTCACCTCCCCAAAAAGGAAGGTGCCTCAGACTAGATCTTACAGCCTCAGTTTAATACCACATATAATTTGCACGTATTTTGGGGCTGTGTGTACTCAGTTTCTTGCACAGTCATTTCTGTCCAGTGTTTCTATCCGGATGGACTGAAGCTTCTGTGAACAAGAACATGGACTCTCCTTGCATCCATCCTTCAGCTCCATGGGAAGGTATTATATTCAGTGTCCTTGTTCAACTAAAGGATGCTTATTTATGCAGAGAACAGCATCGGTTGTATTGCATCATGAGGTTATTCAGTGGTGTCAGTAGAATTTACTTTCATTCTGGATCACGGCTAAATAATTAATTGTGTCCTTGTCCTTATCCTCCTGGTAGTAAATTCAGTTCTTTGTCGGCAGCAGGAGAGGTCCTGGGCTTTGGTAGGTAGGAACACATCCTGGTGCTGCTGCCTTGGCCTTGGAGCAAGCTCTTGGGAGAAACAGGAGAGTGGAAGGGCTTGCTTGGCTCACCAGTAGTGCTGCAGGGTGAGAAGTGATTTCACAGGCTGTGAGTGTCTGTCTCTCCCATTCTTTCATACCCAGGCTGCTTTTGGGGTATAGATCCTCCTGGTGCCATGGAGGAGCGAGGAAGGTGAGGGTGGGAACTGCTGCTGTGGGATGAGTCTGCCAGTGGTAGCGGCATCAGCTAAAGTCTATGGGGTAAGGCAGAAGCAGTTGTGTCAGCCTGGGCAATCTGCTGCCATGAATGCTGACGTCTCCCATGGTGAATGAGAAATCACTGTGAGCAGCTGTGCCTCTTTCCTCCCCTCCTCCCACAGAAACAGCAAAAGAACTGACAATTTCCCTGCAGCAGGGTTTGTTTGTTGTATTTATTGCATTATGACTCTTCCACTATCGCATTTTTGGAAATAGCTGGGAAGATTCCCCAATTAAATATACACTCATGTTACTAATGGATGTTCCAGTGAAGAAAGAGAAATATTTGTATGGTGTGTTCTGACTTGCTATGATGAAGACCACTGTCTTTAAGCCTAACAACAGATTGTTGTTATAGTAAACTGGAAATTCCTTCTGTGAGTCAAGATGTTCAAAGCTCAAACTGTCCTCTGTGACTTGGGAAGGGACAGCTGCTCAGCGAGCATCATTTGGAGATGTGCTCCTTTCTGTTCTCTGTACAGTGCTCTGCTAAGTGCAACGGGGGTGTCAAGACACGAGATGTTCTCTGCATTGATGTTCGGGAAAAGCGACTCCTGAGGCCTTTTCACTGCCAATTACTCGGATATAAGCCACAACTCAACGCTATTTGTAACGTGGAGCCCTGCATGCAGTGGCGTGTGGAGCCCTGGAATGAGGTATTGTTCTTTAAAAGAAGCTTTGGGTAGGAGCAATTAGCTGTTAATTAGCAGTGATGGTTAGATCCCATTCTGCTAACTATCTCAAAGGAAGACATACAGTTAGTACCACAGAAAGTCTTTGTGTATGGTTACAGCAAAATTTATCATAGATGTTTATAAGACTTTCCAGAATCATTCTTAGGATTGCATTCAGTAAGCATCTAGGGCTGTGAATTACCATAACCTGAAAGAGAGAAGCAGATGGCCTGGAAGAGGATTTGTTTTAGCTATCCTGCTGGATCAGTAAATGTGATTCATTCGGACTGATCCCTTCTGCTGCCATTTAATGTGCTTTCTCATCGTGATTCATTTAGAATTTTCCTTTAGACTCTTGGGTTGGAATTCTGTGGGGCCAGAGACTTAGGTGGGGCATGAGATAAGTATGACTTTTGGGTCACTTTGTAATGTAAATCTGTGCCAACATTCTCATAGGCAGCCAGACACGTACTTATGTCAGCTAAAGCCTGCAGTCTGCTTATGTTTTAGTATTTACTCACACTGAAAGCAGCATTGGAGAAAACACCACAATTTGCAGCGCAGTGGACCCAGTACTTTAGGGTTCAAGTTGGTGATCACACGTTGCTTCCTTACTGGCCACTGAAGAATCATGCCTGTGATAAGGAGGACAGGAGGATGTGAGTTGCCTATCAGAGCAGTCAGCAAGGGTTCTGAAAATAAGAGTAGCCAAATGATTGTACCTATTTGCCACTCAAAATATTCTATAAAAACACTTGTGCAGCCCTGGCAGTTGTCCTCATGCTAAGGATACAGGCTAGAATTGGGTTGAAAAGTTGATTTATGAGATGTCAGCTCTGTTCCTCTGACTGTAGGGATGCAGTTCATTGTAGGACAGGAACAATGCATTATTCAAAGTGTATCTGGGACCTTATTTCATGTCAGAGTACAAAATATTTTGTGTATTTCAAGCAGGCTCTACTGCAGGCCTAGGCAATAATAGTTTTTCCCCCAAGTATTTTGCATCAATAATGGCTTCTTCCCTGTCTTTTTTTGCAAGCCTGTGATGACATAAGTGTCTCCATGCAGAGCTTTTCTTCATATCTGGACTGTAAGACTTGATATGCAGGCTAGTCTGTATATCCTTCTAAGTCACATGGGTTGGTGACAGGCTTCTTGTTACCTATGGCTTCACATTTCTAAGTGAAGTGGTTTTACTCCTGGCCTCATGGTGTGTTTCTGGGTTCTCATCTGTTCTCACCTCTCTCCTCATGGGTTTGTGCACCCTTTTTGTTAGTGTTCAAGAACGTGTGGTGGTGGCCAGCAAAAGCAACACGTCTGTTGCCCAGAAGAGGGCTACTGTGATGGGACAAAAAGACCTAATGCCATTGCACCATGCAGCAGGCAACCTTGTACACAGTGGGTTAACCAGACATATGGGATCCAGTAGGATTCAGTTCTTGTTTATTTGCCTATATTTGGTCATGTTATCAACTGGTCAGTGAACAAGTCAGCAAGTATAATGCCTTATGCACAGCTGGGACTACAGTGGGAGGTCTTTTGAAAATATTACTAAACATTTTAAAGCCAGTCCTTTTTAGTTTCTCCAGTGGTAGACATTTTAGCATTTACTTTTAGTTGCTGCATTAGATGTTGGTGAAGGACTGGGGTTTTTTTTTGCTTTTGTAGTAAAAATGAGATATCATTTACATTCTTCCATTACTCATTTTCAATTTTCTACTGTTTAAGACCACTGAGTGCATGGGCTAAGCTTTAAACCAACTTTGTGGAACACTGGACTTGGCCACACAAACAGAAATTCTATATTCTGACCAATAGCCTTCTACTTTGGCATCTGGAAAACTAATGGACAAATACAAGGTCTATCTTTGGGGACCTTCCAGTATCTGCAATACATGCTTACTTACAAAGAAACTGTTAGATCTAATAAACCTTCCCTTTGTTTCTCTAATAAACCTATTCATACATTGCAAATACTCTTCATAGCAGAAGAGAATGTTGATAGAGCACCAAAAGCCAGGAGCCACAAATAAGGAAACAATGAGTCATTTAAGGAAATGGAGTCATTTAACACAGAAAATTTAATGAGTTGGTTTTGACACAAAGCCATTAGTTTGGATAGGAGTGTAATGTAATGCAGAGTTAGTATAACACTTCACTGTAGAATGAAAATGTTGAGACATGCATAAAATAAGCAAATGAATGCCAAAATGTATAGCAACGTTTTTACTGATATATCAATCCTATTTGTTTGACATTTTAAATACATTATTTTAAATCTTCATGTAAAGTTGCTGCAAGAGTACCTAAGACCTTGTAATCTCAGTGCACAGAGATACACATTAGAGAGAGGATAATGTGCAGAAAAATTAAAGAGGTACCAGTCCTGTGTTCATCTCTTGCGCTTCACTGGCTAGTATTCTTTATCTGCTGAAGCATTTCATCTTGCTGGCCACTGCCAGGAAGTGAAGAGAAAAAGAATTTAAAATTAGCTGGAGTTCTCAGATGCTCTGGGATGTCAGAAGAATTAAGTACATTTGCAGAATAGTACAGGAACATGTTTTGAAAATGTTCCTTTTTATGGCCATCTGTGTGCAGCCAGAACAAACAGCTGGCAGTTGTTTTGCAGTCGTAAAGAAAAGGTAACCACAGTATAAATGTCACCAAAGAAAAAACATCTCACTGAGCTATCCTTAAATCTTCTGCTTGTTCATTTTTAGACCTAACATTGCAATTGATTATTCATGTTTCATTTAGATGGTGAGAATACACAGTAAACAAAAAAATGTCAGTGTGCATTACTGATTTGGATTACTAATCTCTTTGTAGGACTGGCATTTCAGATCGTCCTCATTCTCCTCTGTAGAAAACAGTCCTCTAACCCTGGTTACACAATCCAAGATGCTGTATTTATACTATTTACCCCTCCACTGTCTCCTGCCAAATCTGGCCTCGATGCACCATGGAGGTGTCTGGATAGAGAATTCAGTACACAGAGCACTTCAGTGTCATTGGTTCTGGACCATGTAGCATTTTAGCTTTCTGTCACATTACAATATTGTCATATTACACTGTTTCCATATAAAAGAGTTTGTGTTTGGTTTTTTTTAATTGCTCTCTTTCAGTGCACCGTTTCTTGTGGAGAGGGCACTCAGCAAAGAACTGTGAAGTGCATGAATATAGAAACTAATGAAACTGAAGATGACAGTCTGTGTGTGATTAAACCTAAGCCCACAGAATATCAGCAATGCAATATGCAAGAGTGCAGGAAAAGCGCAGGTATGATACTACACCAGCATCTGACACCCATTTGTGCTCAGGTTCTGCAGAAACTGGGAGATGACCTAATTTATCAGCTTGCTGTGAATACAGGTCAGCCTGACCTGCTACAGCTCAGCTGCACTGTTGGCAGAATCACACTGTCAGCCTCTTCAGCTCTGCTGGCCTTGTATCAGGGATGCAGCTCTCTGAGTATCCAACCCTAATTTATCGTGCCACAAGCTGGATGAATGGGTCTGCTTGTGCTGACAGGTTTTGGGTAACTCACAGGCTGCTTTGAGGGCTGCAAAGGACACGCTGTGCGACTGAACAGGCACCACGTCTTAAGAGAGAGACCCCTGTGGAACTGTGAATTCTGGACTGGGAGTGCAAGCAAGCAAAGTGAGACAGGCACTACGAAAAACCCAGATACAGTCTTGGCACTACAAATCCTGTGTCACACAGGGTGAAACTGCCTCCAAAATGAAGAGGTAGGGAGGAGTCCTCCTGGGACTCAGGGTGTCCTGTATGTCTCTCTTCAGGATCCTGGTTATATAGATGGTTTATAGACCAGGAAAGGAAGTGGCTGGGAAGGGCAGTAGGGTATCTTTATACGTAGTCCATGTACTGCAGTATTCAGCAGATACCCTCAGGTAGGTGAGTTCTTCTGGAAAAGCCTTCAAAGGCCTTTTGGAGGAGGATTCTTCTTAGCAAGTCAACAGTATGAGTGCAATGTGATAATGAGAGAAGGTGACTCCTGAGGGCAGCACAGATCTGGCACACAGGAGAGTGATGATGTTCAAAGATCTTCATGCACATGTTTTGCCCTAAGGTTGAATTGTTCTGCTTATTTCCAATCCCTCTCATGTGCAAAAAGACAGACTCATAAATAATACCTACACAGATCAGTAATAGATACTTCTGTGAATAAAAGCTCAAGGGGGCAGCAAGACCTGAAAGCCCTACTGGGTAGACCAGAGATCAGTGCAGCCCAATATTGTGTCTCTAGCAATGACATTAGAGGGTGATACTTAGGAAGAATACAAGAGTTTAGGCCTTCCCTGTGATTCATTTCCATGGTGTTCCTGCAGCATCCCCAGCTAACGTATTACCACTTTCAAAGGCACCCCTTTTAGTGCCTTTTAGTTTAAATTTATGGAAGTTTTTCCATTAATACGTTGCATCTGTTTTTCACCCTGCAATGCTGTCTGCTTCTACCATCTCCGGTGGTAGAAAGTTCCAGAGGTACACAGCCTGCTGTGAGAAGAAGTGCTCTTATCTTTTAAACTACCTTTATACTGGTTTCACTGAGTTTCCCTAGTCCTAGTGATGAGGGATTTGCCAAACAACAGCCATGAATCTGGCTAACCCAATGCCTTCCTGCTTTTGCAACTTGACTGTCACCCTAACCATCCATCTTTTCTTGCAGCTGAGGACCCCTTTATGTAATGTTTAACTAAATCTGACACAACTGATTTATTAAAGCTACTACAGACCTATCAACACCATCATTGTTACAGAATCAGTCCCTGGCTTATTCTGGCGCTGTAGAAATTCAAGTGTAGTCAGGCTGAACATGTAGTTGCCCGTGCCTTCTCTGTGCTCTTCTGCCTGCCCTGCACGGCTCCACAGCAAGCTGCACTTGGCTTCAACACTTTATTACAAGAGTGTACAAGTATCACAAAATCATTGTTCTTAAAAGGAGAAGCATTACAGTGAAAAATGAGCGATGTCTGCTGCAGAAGTGAAGCCTCACTGAACAGTAATGTGATAGTGCTGTATGTTCCAAGTCACAAGGTCGTGTGAAGTTTCATACAGGACCTATTCACTTAAAAATCCTAAAATTTCAGAGGATCAAGCTGACCTCTAATGCAAAGGAAGAGAAAGCCATCATAAATAACATGGCATGACTGTCTAGCATAAGCATTTTTAAATTCTGTAAATACAGATAATTTTTTGAGCAAAATACAGCTAATTCTTCTCACCTTCTCCACCACAGGGGTACCCTGCAGCAGAGACCAGCTCTCAGTTCACTTCTGCCAGAGGCTGAAAGGCATTGGCAAGTGCTTGTTGCCATCAATACAGACTCAGTGCTGCCTGACGTGTAGTCAGCCCCGAATTCGTAGCAAAGCAAGATACTGGGATCAGCAAGGCGTCAAACAACAAAATTATACTAAATCGAGAAGAAAATCACCTCAAAAACAAGAAAACAACAACCAAGCTCCTCAGCACTAGCTGTTCTTAATCTAGTTGCTTTGAGTGGGGCTTCTGTTCCCAGGTTTTACGTTCCTTCTTTTTTTTTTTTTCTGAAGCATCCACCATAAATGGAAATCTCTGATCAGAACTGGGAAAACACATCCCTTAGGGTTATCAGTCCTAATGTACTGCTTTGAATTTTTCTCTGTAATAGTGGAAAATTTGTAACATAATTTGCAATTTAGCAGCAGCTAGTACTCCTTAGGCATGCATAGAGGCTAGAAACAAGCTTGCAAACATTTTATTTTCTTAAACGAATGTTTTCCTTGTTCTTCCTTACATCTCTTTTCCAAAAGCCACTTGAATCAGCAGCACTCAGGAATGCTGAGTGAAGGCAGCAGGCAGAGACTGCCACTGTGGGACCGATTCCTCTATGCTGACTTAATTTTCTGTTTTCAGGAATCAAGCTGAAGTGGCAGAGTTTCCTAAATTGTTTGCTCACTTCATAAATTTAAAAGCAGAGTTTTAGAATAGCTGATTATGATATGCAGGCTGAATTGAAACATTGGTTGGGTTTGGGTTTTTTTAAGTGGTTCATTTAGTACTTGACTGAACCTCTAAAAGGATACCTCAATAGCCTCTCCTGGCCAGTTTTCTTCTGCTACAAATGTCTTGCTGCAACCTGAAAACCCCACAAAATATGGGCTGTTAAGTTCCCAAATATATTTTAAGTAACATGTCTTGGTACCATGAAACTAAAGCTTTTTGCATATACCACCTTAATAGATATATTGTAATTCACACCAATATTCAATGATAGACCTCCCATTTAATCCAGCATCTCCTAGCAGAGTGTAAACCAACACTCACAAGTCCTCTGTCACCTCACTCACAGCAAACTTTCCTGCTAGTGCAATTCCTTGGCCATAGTGAGGGTGAGGGTACTTAGGACAGGAGCCTGAGACCCAGAGTATCCTCATGCATTAGGAGAGCTGTGGCCAAGTAGCATGTTATGTTTAGCTTGTGAAGAAAATGGCAGAATAAACTTTAGGGAGAGGAAACTGGACCCTTTGAAGCAAAGCTGGGTGTTTTCAAAAGAGGTGGATGGAGTCTGACATTTAGATTCCTTTGAAATTCTGTAAGATCTGGACACCTTGGTTCTTCATGCTCTTTTGAAAATCTCAGATTTACTCCCTAGCTACCTGACAATTTGAGATTGTGATACAGGGAAATGTCACGCTTTATGCAGCATAGGGTGAGAGATGTATCCATGTATCCAAGTGTCACTGTGGTTACAGAGCTATAACTAGCAATAGCCCTATTTCTAGAAAGACATTTATGAAAGTTAATAGAAGTATTTGGGCCTTGCTATGATATACTAACCTAATGATAGCCACAAGTCTAATTGTCCTTTTTCATAGGTTTGTGACCTTTGGCTAAGGGCTCACTTCTTCACTTGAAGTCTCTGGGAGTTCAGCATTTGCAGCATGGTAAGGTTAGCTTTATTAACCTCCATGATGGCAGTACAGCCCAGCTACCGGTGCTGATAAAACCTAAAATCCACTGTTAAGAATATGGTGCTAGTGTAACAGATGTGGGGGATGACTCAACAATGGTGCATGTGCATGCGTGTGTGTACATAGCATACATGCACATACTCTTAAAGTAATACATCTGTGGTATTGCTGGCCAATGCCAGATACAATGCTTTTTAAGTTTCACAGTGTGCTTACGTCCTCCTGAGGTGCTGAATGGCTACTGACCCTTAGAGCAATAGAAATCTGGGCGGTCCTTACTCCGCTGGACACGGAAACACCAAATCCTGTGAAGGAGTGGACGTGTCCCATGTGATTCGAGGAACATGTGGGCAGGGCTTGGCCTCAGGCTGCTCTGTGTAGAGCCCATACTGCTATGTGCAAGGCAGTTCTCTGACAGCCAACCAGCCTGGACGGGTGGACTGTGCACATGCTTCGGATATTCCCAGAAGCATCTGCTAGGATTTGGGCAGGACAAAGTTAGATTCACTTCAGAGTCAGTCTCTTCTATGCTCCAAGGTACCTACAACCTTTCATCTGCAGATGTCAGTGGAAGTATGTGGGCTAATGAGAAAGGAGCTGACTAAGTAGATACAGGGCAGGCTGGAGGAAAAGAGCCTGGGGGTGATTGTCCCTTCAAGTGCTCCTTATGGCTAAGGTGGAGTAACCATTTCTGGCTTCATTGTTTTTTTCAGGGAGCTATAATTGCATTTGAAACGGATAAAAGCAAATAAATTGTATTATGGATGCTAATCAAAATAATCTTTCTATCCAGGGAAAGCACAGTCATCACTGTTGCTCAGCTTAAAACTTTAAGGAAAAGACTGTGAGAAAAACGTGAACTGTCTTAAGAGAGCGGTGCCACTGCTGTACTTTACATAGGTTCTTACATCACACATCTTACTAGACTAATATCTCCTCTATGCAAGTAGTATGTGCAGTCATCTCTGCCATCCATTTAGCAAGAGTCCTTTCTTATAAGTCTTTTTAAGTAAAGATGGTTTTATGATCCTAAACCTGATGGTCACTATTCTCAAAACTGAATAGAGTATTAAGTACTGAGCTGTAATATTGTTACATTATCATATTAGCCTGAGACACATCAGCTGCAACAGGTTGCTCAGGAAAAAGTGTGTATTTGGCATATCCACTGCTTGTTCTAAGATTTCAAGGTTTAAAAAAAGCAAACTATGATGACATACTTGTTTCAAGCTTCAATAAATGGCATTGCTTATGTCTGTGGTCTCTGATATTTTATGTTTCCAGTGCAATAAGATTGATAAGATGGAATTCCAATAGGAAAAAAACCTTATAAAGTGTAATTTCTATTCCAGGGGAATCCTTATCATTGAGGTATTTGGATGCTTGGTACTTAATCATGAAAGAGATCATTACAGAGGGTGAGGGAAAAAGTAGCAGAATGGTGCTAAGTAAATATATACGTCGATAGTCTTGGTCATTTCCTGTGAAATGGATGACATCTTGCTACTTCTAGTCCAAGCAGATGTGCCTTAGGTCCCTGGGAGCAATGTGTACTTGTCTGTTGTGGGATACATTTGTTTCCTGAAACAGTCATATACAATATGATCATGCCCCCACCCCCTGCCTTCCCCTCACCCCGATCTTTTCAGTACTCAAGTTTTGCAAGTACCACTGATGCTGATGCCTAGAAACTTCATCACACTTGATTACAGACCAAGAGCACAGGCACTGCAATTAAAGGTATGTGCTTTGGTACAGAACACCATCAGTGTGTGCTCAAGCTCCACCCATGTGTCCAACCACACATTCAGCCTCAGAACACCTATGGAAGGTGCAGGAAGTTGCCCCCTCTCACCTCTTGATGTAAGTGTTGATCTCCAGCCCACAGGAGCAGCACCCTGCATAGGTGCTCTAAGGGAGAGGGATCAACTCAATTAAGAAAGGAGTTGAAGCTCATTACACATTCACTGTGTGACCTGCTGCACAGCACAGAGTCTGACGAGCAGCTTCTGCTGCCTGCTGCACTGTGTGGCATTGCTCCTTGAACTTCTTTGGCCTGGCCAAGATGCAGCACCCACCAGAGGAACAGCCCCTTGGCTTCCTAGCATCAGCTCCAAAGGAAGTCAGTACACAGGTAAGACATTGCACTTGTGGCTATAGTGAGTCCTTCTGTGACTTTAGCAGAAATAGGGTCTCAAGTGTGGGTGGATTTCAGCAATCAGTTGTCTATTTTTCCCCATGACTGCCATAGAAAAGCAGTTGTCAGTAAGTGGAAGTACCAGTTTTAAGGAAGTACATGAGAATTCCTTAATATTACCCACGCGTAAACAGAATTAGGTGTATGTAATAGAGATGTGGGCATCCAGGGACAGCTACTGGCAGCAGTTGTTTACTACATTTCGTAAATAATCACTGTTGGCTAATTATTATATATGCAACCTCTATCTGCCCACTCTACAAGTTGGTTTAGGGCAGTTTGAAGCCCAGGCTGCTTCTCCGGAAGACCCTAAATGTCTCACAGAGTGAGAGAATCTCTGTATCGTGTGTGCCTCGACCTGTCAGGTGCCACCTTGCAACCCACTGTTGGGTGTCTTCCTTCTCTCAGCCTTTCTAAGGCTTCTGGCTGCGAGCATGGGTTTGTGTCACCTGGTGAAGCCCTCTGCTGTGAGCCAGCTCAGGGTAAGCCGAAGGCCAGGTAAGGTCCTCACCATCGCCCTGGAATAACTTAATTCTCCATCTGGATATCCCATAGGATCTGATCTGATGCTCTGCAATCGCAGCAGGCTGGGCAGTGAGGTGTGCATGGGTGTGAGTCACATTGGTACCCAGATGTGTTATCAAGACGCAATCACAACAAGACCTTTTCAGCAGGAGATTTCTAGGAGTGTGGGCTTCTCTGCGTGCAGGAGCACACTTGGATGATGACGGGATGAGGCAAGCAAGAAGTAGGGATTTGAGGAGTGGCGTACCAGACAGAGGCACTTTAAGCAGCAGCACTGATAGATTAATTTCGTGGAAACAGAAACACAGTACTCTGGAGACTTAAGAGGGAGAAATTTCAGCCCTGTTCAAGTGAATGCCCCAGATGTCCTTGTTTTTAGTGGGTTATCATGTTCCCATGGAGAGCAGGGCTTGCTGCCAGACACTTCTCTTGATTGGACTGAGCCAACTGTGTTTACAGGGACTCATTCTGCTACAGAATGGTGATCAATAAGAAATGTGGCTTATTGCTGCTGCCCAGCACTGCAGCTTCCCCAGCCCTTCGGCCTGCAGGTGGTAAAACACAGGGTGCTCACACAACGGTATTGCTTTTCTCTGTGACTGACTGATCTCAACCTCCTTTCTCTTAATGAACAAATGCAGGTATCTCCAGCACACCCGGAGGGGCAAAGCCTGGGATATGTTAGCCAAGGAGTACAAGTCCATCCCACAGACACAGTGATGGCAGCTAAGAGCATGAGCAATAACTACAGTACAGTTGGAGTGGCCAACCATCTTCTGTAAGCTGAAGTTCCTGTGTTGTGAGAGGTATCTATGGTGAACATGTGAAAACCAGTAAGTTCTGAATTATCTGAGCTGCTGTCGGATGTCCATGTCACAGAATCAGAGAATCACAAGGTTTGAAAAGACCTTTAAGATCATCAAGTCCAACCATTCCTGTCCTGTGCTAAACCATTATCTCTAAGTACCTGATCTACCCATCTTTTAAACACATTCAGGGGTGGTGACTCAACCCCCTCCCTGGGCAGCCTGTTCCACATCCTGACAACTCTCCCACTGAAGAACTTTTTCCTGAACCTGCCCTGGGCAGTATTAAGACACTGTCAAACCAAAAGAAAATGTATTAAGGTTCTTGAGGGCACCTGCTAATTCCCTTGTTTCCAATATGAGTCATTAGGTGTAGTTTTTACTAAACTACAGTAAGAAAGTAGTTACTGGAGGGGTTGGCTGTTTTGCAGAGACGGTCTCTTGTTAGAGCTCTGGAGTTACCTGTATCGCTGTCATGGTACAAGCACCTGAGGAGGTGGTCCTTGGCAGCCGTTTGTTCTCCACTGGGTTCGGTGGCTCCATGGCCTAAGTGCTGAGACATGAGGTATCCCATCCCTTTTGGGGATCATGAAGGACAGTGAGTCAAAGAGGCCCGCCCTGAAGGCTGGTCTGAGAGGCTACTGTCTGGCTTCCTCCTGGGTTTGAAAGGGAAGGAGTTGAGCCCAGCTTGCTAATTAATACGTCAGTGTGGTGCTCAAGGCACTGGGCAACGGACACAGTGAGTATAAGTCAGCTCTTAATATACCATAAAGGCAAAGCAGAAACCCCAAATTCACCACTGCTAATCATGAAGTCTCAGTAAATGAAAGGAGGGGGAACTTTTCATTTTAACCCCTTAATGGTCATCTTGGATTTGAATAAATACTAACTGCTAGCAAAAAGAGAAGTGCTCTGTGTGTAGAGGCTGGGGGAAGCTGGAAGCAAGAAAAGGCTGGCATGTAGGGTCAAGCCAGTTCCTTGCAATGAGAGATGGAGTCCCAGATGGGTAAAGGTCACTGCAAGCATTTCAAGGCAGCGTGTGCCTGTACTGCAGCAGTAACCCCTGGGATGTGAACAGGCAGCCGATGCTGCCCCCTCACTATGCCACATCTGTAGCCCTGCTTGCCCAACAGCCTGGGCAAAGGGCACTGCTCTTTACTGTCCTGCTGGTGTTAGGGGAAATTCCCACTGGGAATGCTGGCATGCTGGAGTGATGGCAAAGATGGCATTCATGGGTAACCACCACAAAGAGACCTTCAGTGCCAGGGAAGCTGATTAATGAACAAGCAGAGCGGGGATGCTTTATTGCAAAGCCACGAGGACTCCCTGTGAACAGGAGCACAATGAATTTTAAAGCTCCCCACATGCTTATTTACACAAATGGCAGGCATGGAGAGACTGTTCTGTCTGTTCTGCATCTGTTATCTGTATCATACAATAGCTGAACTAATGGAGCTTGAGATTAAATTACCCCTTATCCACTGTGTTCGCTGCTAAGTATATTTTTTGGTTGTTTGGTGCTGGAAGTAAAAATATGTCATGTCATAATATATAGGAGCCTGAATCAGACTCATAATAAATGGTGCTGGCTCACAAAATTACTGTCTTTTGCTGCAACACCTACCATCTGAAAGCTAACCGAATGGCATTTTTCTCCAGAGGAAAACTGCAAATTCTTTTCTGTGGGCCCCTGTCCCTTGTCCTAGCTTTCATGGGACACAGTCCTGGCCATGGCAGGCAAAGCAAATTGCTGGAACAGCACTCTGAAAGACCAGAGGGGTTCTGCCCCCAGCTAAAAGCAGGCTGTACCAGACCCTGCACCCAGCATCCACAGTCCTAGATTAAAAGGGGCAAGACTTTACTCCTGCCCATCTGATGAGATGTTGACCCCAGCTGGTTTTGGCTTCACAGCCACATAAAGTTACTGCGCCTGAGCTGAGGGGAGGCCATGAGCATCCTCCTGCTCCAGGTGAAGCAGGAGTTTGTCTACAGCAGAAGTCCCCCTGCCAACAGGTGCTCCCTGCCTGTGACCTGGAAGCTGGCAGTTCCCTGCTGCTCCCTCCTCAGTTCATTTCCATTCACATCTGCCTTCCAAGTGTATGATTAGGCAAGGAGGCAGAGGGGATGTTGCAGCAGCCAAACCCTGCTGGGGTTAACAGGTCTTAGTAATTAAGGTAGTTACAAGTTCAGCTACCTTGGTTTTGGCCGAAGCCTCTGGCTGGCTCCCACTCCCCTCCCAGAAGGAACCCCAGAAGGGTTTGTGATTTGCTGCTCCTTTGCCTCTTCAACACCCACTCAGGCTCAGCTTCAGTCTGCTTGATTTGCGTTCACCCTCTGAACAGGAGATGTGTCTTTCACCCCTTACAGGACTCACAGCATCCAGGAGTGGTGAGATGAGGAGCACAAAGGCATTCTCTGCCAAGCTCAACAAATCCTTCAAGCAATCTGTATCTCTGGGTTCACTGACTGCTTTTGTTACAAGCATGTGAGGAGGTAAAAATTGTCCACTAATTCAAAGGAAGCTTTGTCCAGGGAGCTTTTATCCTGCTGCTGTGACTGCCATGGCTGTGACCCTTATGGGGTCGGATTACCTTTCTGCAGTTAGAAAGGGAATCGAGACTGGAGTTGAAACTTTCCATCTGCTACAGCCAGTCACCCTTGCCCTAGGTGCAGAATGAGTTTGTCTCTGTAAATGTGAAGTTTTTGTTAAGCAGCAATGGGGACAAACTAAGCTGGAAAGTTTAGCTGCTCTCAGACTTTGAGAGGTCATGGGAAACAGGAGCGCTGCCTGAGGACTGGAGGAAGGACAATGTTGCTCTGGTCTTCAAAAAGGGCAGAAGGAGGACCCAGGAAAGGACAGGCCAGTCAGTCTCACCTCCAGCTGTGGAAAGGTGATGGAACAGCTTATTCTGGGGATTATTAATAAGCATGTGGAGGAGAAGAGGGTTACTGGGAATAGTCAGCACAGATTCACCAGGGGGAGATTGTGCCTGACCAATCTGATAGCCTTCCATGATGGCATAACCAGCTGGGCAGATGAGGGGAAGCAGTGGGTGTTATCTACCTTGACTTCAGCAAGGCCTTTCAACTGTCTCTTATAGTATCCTTTTACGAAGATGATAAAGGGCCTGGAGCATCTCCCCTATGAGGAAAGGCTGAGAAGATTGTGACTGTTCAGCCTTGAGAAGAGAAGACTAAGGGGGGACCTAATTAATGTTTACAATTATCTTAAGCAAGGGATGCAGGGGGAATCAGCCAGCCCCTTTTCAGTGGTCTGTGGAGACAGGACAAGGGGCAATGGCTGCAAGTTGGAGCACAGGAAGTTCCGCACCAACATGCGGAGAAACTTTTTCACAGTGAGGGTGACAGAGCACTGGAATAGGCTGCCCAGGGAGGTGGTGGAGTCTCCTTCTCTGGAGAGATTCAAGACCCGTCTGGATGCCTATCTCAGTGAAATGTCCTAGGGAGCCTGCTTTGGCAGGGGGGTTGGACCCGATGATCTCTCGAGGTCCCTTCCAACCCCTACAATTCTATGATTCTATGATTCTATGATCCTTGTAAACAAGGTTTGGATCACTGGACAGCAAGGTGGGTTGACATTTGGCTGAATGACAGAGCTCAGAGGGCTATGATAAGCAGTGTTGGAGGCTTGCAGTGAGTGGTGTGTCCCAGGGGTCAGTGCTAGGTCTGGTCTTATACAACGTCCTCATAAGTGACCTAGACAAAGGGACAGAGTGTGCCCTCAGCGGATTTGCTGGTGATACAAATTGGGGAGGAGTGGCCAACACACAAGAAGACTGCACTGCCATTCGGCAAGATTTTGAAGCTAGAGAATTGGGCAGAGAGGAACCAAATGAAGTTCAGCAAGGGCAAGTGTAAGGTCCTGCACTTAGGGAGGAATAACCAGTACAGGTTATGGGTTGATCTGCTGAGAAGGACCTGGGAGTGCTGGTGGACAAAGAGTTCTCCATGAGCCAGTGGTGTGTCCTCCTGGCCAAGAAGGCCAGTGGTACCAGAGGGGGCATTAGGAAGAGTTTGGCCAGCAGGTCAAGGGAGGTTGTCCTCCCCCTCTGCTCTGTCCTGGTGAGGCCACATCTGGAGTGCTGTGTCCAGCTCTGGGCTCCCCAGTTCAAGACAGACTGGGAACTGCTGGAGAGAGTTCAGGGGAGGGCTAAAGAGATGATAAGGGGACAGGAGCATCTCTCTCATGAGGAAAGGCTGAGAGAGCTGGTTCTGTTCAGCCTGGAGAAGACTGAGAGGGGATCTGATTGATGCTTATAAATATCTAACAGGCAAGTGTCAAGAGGATGGGGCCAAACTCTTGTCGGTGGTGCCCAGGAACAGGACAAGGGGCAAACTGGAACACAGAAGTTCTGTCTCAATGTGGGGAAAAACTTATTTACTGTGAGGGTGACAAAGCTCTGGGTCAGGCTGCCCAGAGAGGCTGTGGAGTCTCCTTCTCCGGAGAGATTCAAAACCTGCCTGGATGCTGTCCTGTGCAACCTGCTCTAGGTGATCCTGCTTTAGCAGGGTGTGAAACTAGATGATCTCCAGAGTTGCCTTCCAACCCCTACTGTTCAGTGAATCTGTGTGAATCTGTGAAAAAGTGGAATGTTGGAGTGTTTTTTGCTCTTTAAGTCAGTTTCTGTGAGAAATCATGAATGATGTAAAAACTGTTAATTTTTAAATTTCTGAAGTGAAATGTTTCTTCTGGGGAATATTGTTAGATGCTCTTCACAGGATAGAAGCTTGCTTGGAGTTTGTGTTTGGATGGGTATCTAGCTGCGACCTGGTGTGAGTGCTGCAAGTGCAGGTTTGTGCAGGATGGTCCTTTACCAGTTTTTCTTCTTGATGGAGTTTTCCACTATATAGTGACAATTATGGCAGTACAGACAGTATAATGTGATATTTAGGACTGTCAGCTGAGAGTAAGGAGCAGTCTCCTCTACATTGCACAGGAAAACATCTGAGTTTCATCCTGACAATAGATGATATTCTAATTTTTAAGATATATTTTAATAAAAAAATCAACGAGCTGAGGAAGGAACTCAGTTACTGAGGAAGAGTTACTCAGAAAAGCTATTTATTTTCTGGTGGCCAGACACACTGTGCTGGCTTTATACAGGGAATGTGCCGAGCACAAGGCTGACAGTTACTGGTTTCACTGGGTGTGTTTTACTATCCAGCGGGGAAGGTAAGTTGATAACGAATTGTCCCAGTAACAATTACCAGAAGTCCCCAGCAGATTTATAGGGTATGTCTGACTGATTCCCATTGTCTCTGTACACACAGGGCTGTCATGTGCTTGAGCCTGAAGACCTTTTATAGGGGAAGCAATAAAATAAGTCTCTGAGGAAAGAACATTGTGTATCTCCTGTGATAGCCCATGCCACCTCTCCTTGGCCAGGAGTTGCCAACCGAGATGCAAACATGCCATACATGGAGTGGAAAACCACTGTAGGTTACAGCTACACAGACAACGGGTTTCTTTCTCTTCTGTCATCATCTTTATTTATTGGTCTCCTTTGCATTTAGCAAATGGCTGTAAATATTTAGCCCCAGATTAGTGAATTCAGCTTGACAGCAAGAGCACTGTTGCACCCTGAACAGTACTTCTGGTCACAGGAAAAGCATGTTCTTCATCTGAGCTATGTGGATGCTGTGTCCCAGTGAAATCAAGACATTGTGTTTGTCCATCAGTTGGATGACTGAAACTCCTGATTAACCTCATGTTTCATTACAGCACATTTTCAAGCTTTTTGCCTTTTGCTAGCTTCTGCTTCCAACCCCAAGACTTCACTGCCAGGAATACGTGCAGCATCCGTTAGAGATCTGTTCCACAGGAAGGTGCTTGCAAACTGATCAAATCACCTGTCTTCTTTTAAATTAAACATATATACAGAGCTGCCTCAGTTACTCCAGTGTGTATTTCACGAACTTCTTTTTTTTCTGTTCTGTTTTTGGACCCTTAAAAATTTAACTTTGAAATGCAGACATTTATAAATTCGCTACAAAATTGCAAAGCTGGCCTTGTCAGGGCATGCAGCATTGGTATTCTATTACTTTTTCAAGGTCAAATTTAGTAATACAGATCTAGCATTAGGTTATAAACATAAACTCAGTTTTTGGTTTGCTGTTCCCATGCTGCTTTTTTCCAATGTCATGAACTTTAGTACATAGCCCCCTCTTATATATGATCTCTTATTTTTGCTTTTAGTTTTTCTTCCTTTATGAAAGAAGATCTTTAGCAAGTGACCCAGTTCACCCCATCTAACCACTCTCATTTACTGTCTCACCAGTTTTTGTGTCACTCTCACTGCTGATTTTCTGTTTTCTTCCAGAAATGAAGAATGAACAGAATGTAAAAACATTTAATGGTGGGACTGTCTCTCTTCAGGAATGGAAGTGTTTGGCTGATATTTCCCTTTTATGTTAGTATTATGATTAGTTCTGAATGTACTTCCCCTTGACATAGTGGTAGTTCATGCAATCATAACCTCACATGAGGCAGCGTGAAGGTTTTCAAGGGGGATGGATTGAAGCTAACGGAGGGAAGGTTTAGAGAATGTTTAGGTTATTAGGGGCAAGTTCTTTACAGAGAGAGTGGTGAGGTGCTCAGAGAGGTGGTGGATGCCCCATCCCTGGGGGTGTTCAAGGCCAGGTTGTATGAGGCCCTGGGCAACCTTGTGTAGATCCAGGACTGATGGTTGGTGCCCCTCCCTGCCTGTGGCAGGGGGTTGGAATGCTGTGATTCCTGGGGTTCCTTCCAATGGAGACCATTCTATGATTCTATGTGGGAGATCCTGGTTTTGAAAGTCTCCCTGAGCTAATACTTCTGTGTGCCTGAAGATCTGATCATCAGGGGAGCCTGCAAGGGGAGATGCTGTGCTCAAGGCTCAAGTTGGAAAAGGTGCATCCCAACCCCCGTCTGCCACCTTGGTGGACACAGGAGCCTTCCTGCTCTTGCCCAGGTGCTATTAGGTGACCTTGGCTCCTACAGCATAAAAGCAGATTGAGGGAGGACCTGGCTGTCCTTATCCCTGCCATAATTGCACAAATAATCCTAAAAGCGCGCTATGGCTGAAGCTGGGAACAGACTGGCTTTTGATCTAGGCAGACTGTTCTAGCTTAGTAAGAGCTTGGAAGGAGTGTGTATTGTTTTATAAGCAGATCCAGCTTCTGCTAGTTTGGAGGTGAAAGAAGGCAGCAACATGGAGTGCCCGAAATTTGTGAGGGGGCAGGAGGCCGTGACCTTGTTACAAACCTGGGTGCTTTTTAGACATGCTTGCCCTGTGTAGTGCTGAGCTCTCATCCCAAATAGATCCATCCAGATGGGTCCCAAAAGTGCAGCCACAGGCTTGTGGTCAGGGAAAATGCCCACAGACAACTCCAGATGACTGATAAAATGAAGTCAAGATGTGTGTGGTTTTCACAAGGAATTCCCTTCTCTGGGAAGGACTTGCTACTCCCCCCTTGTGCCACCACTGTGTAAGCTCATGAACAAGGAATAGTTGGCTTCTGAATTGACAATTTTGGGAATGTTTGTCTTTGATGATCTGAGCTCACTCTCTCTTTGGCCATTTTATGACTGAAAATGCCACCTTCTATACAAAACAATATCAGATATTATTTCAAATGTCAGTGGTATCTAGGTTATAAAATAACAGCTGGACTCTCAGTTTCTTGACAGTTCAGAACTGGAGCTGGTCAGGAGTTTCGTAGTGGGTAAAAGAGACTTCACTGAAGATATTTTGTTAACTGTGGGAAGCTCAGAATTAATTTTTTTAAATTACATCTTTTACAATAAAATATATTGTCAACATCTTCATTTCAAAGTAAGGTCTTGGCAAAGTCGTAGTTCTTAGTGGAAAGCTGACAAGCAATTAAAACCTTGATCTGTGTCTATTTGTTTGACCCTGTGTGCAGTCCTAGCAACTACTGAGTAATAACACTTGTTTCTTAAATGATGGTGTTAACTCTGATGTCCTGTTTAATTTCCTTTCTCTGCCTACCTTTCCCCCCATAAAGACTGGAGAAATACTGCATGGCAACTGATAAGATGCGCTATCATTTATTGTTTTTCACTGTAATATAGCCTTTATGTGCTGGATACTACATGACACTGGATCTTGTTTATTAACATATGCAACTTCAAATCATGATTCATATGAAATTGCTCTCTCTGAGAGCTGAGGAGAGTCCTAAAATGATGCGTTGAGCGTGATTCCTACCTCGAGTACCACACCATGCAACTTTGAAGAGGCAGCTTAATAAAACTGAACAGCAATTCGTAAGATTTCAGCAGCAGAAGTTTGCCCTTCCCTCACTTCTTAAATGAGAAACAAACCCACAATTGCTTTCCAACCTATTCCTTTCTTCAAATTCAATCCATTTTCACAAAAAAAGCTTTGCAAATCTTTGGATAATTTAGAATGAAACTTCAGGTGAGGTAAGTATCCCTTGGGTGAGAACTGTGTAACTGTCTAGTTCTCAATCTGAAAACTATTCTGGTAACAGTGCAGGGGGTATTTTTCTGCCAAACATGTGTTTACGCATCCTTTCACAGTATCCTTTTCCATATCCAGCTCAACTCCCCTAGCCATCTGCTGCTGATTCTGTTCCCATCACATCTGACGCAGCTTGTGCACTTTCTCCTAACAGACTTCCTTCATCATCTCTGTGGCATTTCATGGAGTTCCCTCCGGTGTGTCTTTGTCTCTTCTGTTGGGGAGCCCAGCACTGGGCTCAGCACTCCATATGTGACTCACCAGGAGGAATGGAGGGGAAGGATCACCTCCCTTGATCTGCTAGTGATGCTCTACCTAATGCAGCCCAAAATGCTGTCAGCCTTTGCTGCAGGGGCATGTTGTTGACTCATGTTTTCCTTGTGTGTCCACCAGGACCCCAGGTCCTTCTCTGCTGATCAGCTCCCAGCTTGTACTGGTGCTGTGGGTTATCTGTCCCCAGGTGCAGAACTTGGCATTTCCCTCTGTTGAACTGCCTGGGGCTCCTGTCAGCCCGTTTCTCTAGCCCAGCACAGACCCTCTGGACGGTGGCATGACCCTCTGGTGTTTCATTCACTCCTCCTTTTAGTATCCTTTGCGGACATGCTGGGCTGGACCCTGTTCCGTCACCCAGAATGAAGGTGTTGAACAGGACTGGCCACAGTATCAACCTCGGGGTACACCTCTAGTCACTGTCCTCCAGCTGCTGATCACAGCACTTTCAGCCTGGCAGTTCAGCCACTTTTCAGTCCACCTCATGCCCACGTGATCTAACCCATACTTCATCGGTTTCTCAATAAGGATATTACAGAAGACAGTAGCAACAGCCCTACCAAAATTGAGAAAGAGAGCAGGTGAGTATTCAGGTGGGTGAATTCAGAACACTGAATTGCAGCAGACTTTGCCTGGGCCAGTTAAAGATGTGCTCACAAAAATCTCTGCTGGCATTGCTCCCCTCCCATTGCAACCCAGAGCAAGCATGGACTAGAAGCCTGTTCAGCAAGCTCAGCCCTTTGTGCAGAGTAGGTGACTGGAACAAATGATGTCTTTCTTGAGGAAATTCAGTCCTTGGTGTTAACACTCTGCATTTACAACAGGGTAACTGAGGGCAAAATGCTGTTTGCAGCTGAGAGGGAGGAAAGAAAACCATCCTGTCATGCACAGACTTGTGTCTGAGGATGAAAACTATGGGGCTGCAGTCCTGGATCAAGATTTGTTTTTATGAAATTCTCGTGTGCTGCTCCTAGAGCAGCTGAGGGCTGTGATGCTGCCCTTCCTGCCCTGCACCTCCCCTCCACCAGCTCTTCTCATTTCTTGAGCAACAATGGTTCTTGTCAAGTATAAATGCCTTTTTATATGATTCTGCAGAAATCCAACAAGAATAAAGAGCCGTGAAGAGGAAAAATCTCTCTGACTCCACCATGAAGACTGAAAACTATTAGATGGAACAAGGGAAAAAAGCTAAGTTGCTGGCTATCAGGCTTTTGATGCTTTTGCTTTTTCAAGTGGATAATATAGATCTTCCTGCATGCTCGAGAGCTGTGTAACAACATCTTCATTACTCACATGACCTCTGAAGTTACTGCTATGGAATGGAACAAAAAAGAGAAAAAGAGTCGCTGACAAATTACCAGAGCAAAGGATCAATCCTTCGTGTGTGACACAGAGAGATCTTCCAGCCACCAAAGTTGGTACCTAAACACTGCACTGGGTCATCTCCAGTAATAATCCCAAACTGGGCTGCAAAGCCTCAACACACGTTCAGCTCCTACTAGAATGACGCATGATCATGATGTGCGATGAAAACTGACTTCTGGGTGGGTGTATCAGGTCTGGAGGCCCTGCTGATGGACTCTGGGGAAGTAAACAGCAGGTTAGATTTTTATTGTCTTTTCTTTTTTCCCACCTTTGTCACCCAAGACAGTTCATGAAGACTGTTGTCTTCTGAAGAACTGAAGACCATGAAGATAGTAACCATTTAATGGCACTGGTGATATTTTTAGCACCAAATCAATAATGGACTTGAAATACCATAGGCCAAGGTAGGCCAGAGAAAGGTTGACTGATTTTTTTTTTTGTTTTGCAGATTTTGAAGCACCAGTCTGGGTTCCTGGGGCTCCAGTTGGCATCAGGGCAGCACAGCCCCTGTGAGATTGCCCTTTCCTGCAGACCCTGAGCAGGGCCAGTACAGTCTGCAGGAGTGGATGGTGCAGAGCTGTATGCAGTGGGCTGTGCAGAGGGGGCTGCTACACAGTGCCCGGAAGCAACAAAGGCTTGACCCTGCTGCCAGCGTTAGCAGAGATGACACTGCTCTGCAGAGACCCAGAGCTGAGCTGGGCTTCAGAGGGGTACTGAGACCATCTGCATGTGCTGGACAGCTGTTGGGCCAAACCAACACTTCCAGACATGGGGGGAAATGGCATTAAAGATCTGAGGTGAAGGTGGTCTCGCTGGGTTGATCCTGTAAACGCTACAGCACAGACCTTTGCAGCAGCGGCTCAGAGCAGGGTTGTTCATGGCTGCGATTTAAACAGCAGAGAAGCTCACCGTCTTTTTCAAGGTACAAAAAGTTTGGACTGCATCTGTTTTCTCTCTCTGCAGCTGACAGCATGGCTCACTTGCTGCGCCGACGTGAAAGGCTGGGTCAATGAGTGCTTGCGGATGCTAAAAACAAGTCGTGCAAGAAACTGCAATCCCCTTCTGCCATGGATGATTGCAGTAGCACAGGCTCCACACACATGCACCTACGCGCATGCATGGGCGCTCTTTCTTCTAAGAAATGCAATCTAATTAAAACTGCTGCACGGCAAAGCAAGCAGAAGAGGCAGCACGGTGTGGGGAGCAGAGCCCTGGTTTCCAAGGCTGAAGGTCTGGTTCTTCCAGGGGTTTGCAGAGTGGCACTGGGTAAGTCAACACAGTGCTCTGCACTCCTGGTGCCCCCTATAATTAAATCGCCAGCTCCTCAGAGCAGAGGCTGCCTGTGTACATCTTTGAACAATGAGGTTTTGATCTTGTTTGAGGTCCCATGGCACTGCATTAATGCTATTATATTAATCATATTATATGATTTACTGTCACCCCACCGGGACAGTTTTTATGACAAACTGCCCTGCAATGATGAGACAGAGCTGAGAGCGGGAAGTTAAAACTTCTAGTCTGGATTTCTGTTGTGATTTTGAGCTAAGCATTTATTCCTTCAACTGGCCATCAGTGAACTAAGATTTGTAGGAATTCTGTTTAGATTGCTGTTAGTTGCTTCATCTCTGTGACACAGATAATCCATTTAACCTCACGTTATCATGTTCAAAAACAGGCTACATAACAAAGGCAACATAAATCACCACTTCGAAGCAAATAATACTCTCCCAGGGATTTAAAGCTGAGAATGAACAGGCTGGTCAGCTGTGGTGGGGAAGAGGAGGAAGCCACAGAAAGGACCAACTTGGCAACTCATGGCACATACGAGGACAGAGGTATCCCCATCCCTATTCTGGATTGACACATGTAGCTGAATACGCGCCACCCCATGAGCCCTGACACAGGCACCTGTGCCCTCCTAGCACCCGCGGTACAGCAAGCCCAGAAATACTTGTCTGAGCACACACGATTGATTTGATGTGTGATAGTTAAACCATGCTCAGCCTCTTGGCTGTCTGTCTATGCTGTTCTCAGATCAGCATAGCTCAGAGCACAGCTGGGCATGACCTGAGGAGGTGGGCGTAGGACACTGCTGTCAGGAGGCAGCGTGGACACAGCAGTTTTGGGTAGAGGGAAAAGAGAATTTTGGCCACGGAGCCAGACAACAATTCCAGATATATTTTATTTGATAGTGTAGGTGAGGCAGTTGTGGAGGAGGTTCTTTAGCCAGGGACTCCAGATGAAGCCTGGAAGGGAAAAATTGCAACTAGGCTGATGGGAAAAGCCTCCTGGGGTCATCCTCAAGCAGGCCTCCATCATTTCAGAGGGATTGCTGCAGCAATTCGCAAAGCCCATTTATGGAAGTGAAACTGAAGATGAAAGCAAACCATGCAAATAAATAGCTTCTGAGGGCTTGTCCACACCTCAGTCATGGAGCGTTCTCCTGCGCTGACAGAGAAATGGCACAGCAGTGTAAATGGACAGGTAACAGCTCTCGTTCCCAGTTCCAGGTCTGAGTGTAAAAGTACTCCCTCATTTGTCATACCCTGCTGTTACCTCCAACCCTTCTCCTTCCCTCACACAATTCCTGCAGTCTTTCCCTTTTCCCACCTCATGGTTTCAGCTGGAGCCATGCTGCAGATAGAATCATAGAATCACCAAATTGTAGGGGTTGGAAGAGACCTCAAGAGATCATCAGGTCCAACCCCCTTGCCAAAGCAACTCCCCAGCTCATATTGCACAGGGAGGCGTCCAGATGGGTCTTGAATCTCTCCAGAGAAGGAGACTCCACACCCCCCTGGACAGCCTGTCCCAGGCTCTGTCACCCTCACTGTGTAAAAGTTCTTCCTCATGTTGGTGTGGAACTTCCTGTGCTCCAACTTGCAGCCATTGCCCCTTGTCCTGTCTCCACAGACCACTGAAAAGGGGCTGGCTGATTCCCCCTGCATCCCATGCTTAAGATATTTATAAATATTAATTAGATCTCCCCTTAGTCTTCTCAAGACTGAACAGTCCCAGCTCACTCAGCCTTTCCTCATAGGGGAGATGTTCCAGGCCCTTAATCATCTTCGTAGCCCTTCTCTGGACTCTCTCCAGGAGATCCCTGTCCTTTTTATACCAGGGAGCCCAGAACTGGACACAATACTCCAGGTGGGGCCTGACAAGGGCAGAGTAGAGGGGGAGGATCACCTCCTTTGACCTGCTGGCCACACTCCTCTGGATGCACCCCAGGATCCCATTGGCTCTCTTAGCCACCAGGCCACACTGCTGGCTCATGGCCAACCTGTCATCCACCAGGACCCCCAGGTCCTTCTCCACTGAGCTCTTCTCCAGCAGGTCATCCCCCAGCCTGTACTGATACGAACGGTTGTTCCT
Source organism: Hypotaenidia okinawae (assembly GCA_027925045.1). NCBI lineage: Eukaryota > Metazoa > Chordata > Aves > Gruiformes > Rallidae > Hypotaenidia > Hypotaenidia okinawae. The sequence continues at coordinate 15,751,748 of BSDF01000005.1, read as the reverse complement.
TCCCAGGTGCAAGACTCTACACTTGCTTTTGTTGAACCTCATCTGGTTTCTCCCTGCCCAGCTTTCCAGCCTGTCCAGGTCTCCCTGGATGGCAGCGCAGTGTTCCTGCGTGTCAGCCACTCCTCCCAGCTTTGTATCATCAGCACTTGCTGAGGGTGGATGCTATTCCCTCATCAAGGTCATCAATGAAGATATTAAACAGGACTGGACCCAACTCTGAGCCCTGGGGAACACCGCTAGTCACAGGCTAGTCACAGGTACAGTACGATTGCCCCCTCATTGCTGTTCAGGAAAGCAAAGCTAAAGTGTGCTTTGTTGGGGTTTCCCAGCAGTGGCAGTACTTTGTCCTGACTACAGTGGGGTGGAATATGAATGGTGCCAGCACTTTGACCTTCAGCATGTTCTTCATTTGCTATGATGAGATTAGTGCTCTGAACGAAATACTACCAATACCCCTCTGTCTGAAGCTTTACAAGGTAATGCAAGACAGATGTTTTTAAGCAATGCAATACTTGCTTTTCTTCATTGACATGGAAGGAAAATTCCATTATTGGGTGTATCTTCTTCCATGCGCAGACTGATGTCACAAAGTGTAGCTGCTGCATTCTTCCATTCACTTGGAAAGTGACAGAGACAGCTTGCCATAATCTCCCTGCACTATTTTCCATACATAGGGATGATTGAAATGATATTGTCCGTGGTTTATGATACTTGTTCTGATGAGTTTGTTAGTAAGGTTGCAAGGGACTGTTAGAGGTCATTTAGTCCAACCCCTGCAGTCAGCAGGGACATCTTCACTAGATCAGGTCACTCAGAGCCCCATCAAGCCTGACCTTGAGTATCTCCAGGGATGGGGCCTGCACTACCTCTCTGGGTAACCTGTTCCAGTGATCCACCAACCTCACATTGAGGAATTTTCTCCTAATATCCAACCTAAATCTCTCCTTTTCTAGTTTAAAATCATTACCCTTTGTCCCATTGCTACATGCCCTTGTGAACAGTTCTCCCTCAGCTTTCTTATAGGCACCTTTCAGGTACTGGAAGGCTGCTATAAGGTCCAGGCTGAACAAGCCCAACTCTCAGCCTGTCCTCATAGGAGAGGTGCTCCAGCCCTTTGATCATTTTTGTGGTCCTCCTCTGGATGCACTCCAAGACTTCCATGTCCTTCCTGTGCTGAGGGCTCCAAAGCTGGACACAGTACTCCAGGTGTTCTCACCAGAGCAGAGTAGATGGGCAGAATTGCCTCTCGATCTGCTGGCCATACTCCTTTTGATGCAGTTGGCCTTCTGGGCTGCAGATGCACATTGGTGGCTCACGTCCAGCTTCTCATTCATGATTCCTTTTCCTCAGGGAAAAAGGAATGTGCTGCTTTCAAGCACATCATCTCCTAACCTGTGTGGATAACGGGGCTTGTCCTGACCCCTGTGCAGGACCCTGCACTTGGCTTTGCTGAACCTCATGAGGTTCCCCTGGGTCCACTTCTCCAGCCTGTCCAGGTCCCTCTGGTGCATTAACCTCACCACACACCTTGGTGTCATCAGCAAACGTAATGCAGGTGCACTCATCCCACTGTCAAGATCATTAATGAAGATATTAAAGAGCACCGGTCCCAGCACAGACCCTTGAGGAATTCCACTTGTCACTGTCTTCCATCTGGACTTTGAGCCATTGACCACCACCCTCTGGACATGACATCCAGCCAATTCCTTGAACTGAACAGTCCACCCATCAAATCCATATCTCTCCAACTTAGAAGGGTGTTGTGGAGAAATCCAGATAGGTGACATCTGTAGCTCTTCCCTTGTCCACTGATGCAGGCACTCCATTGTAGAAAGCCAATAGATTGGTCAGGCAGGACTTGCCCCTAGTAAAGGCATGCTGGCTGTCATAAATCACCTCCGTGTCCTCCATGTGCCTCAGTATAGCTTCTAGGAGGATCTGTTCCATGATCTTCCCAGTTACAGAGGTGAGGCTGACAAGTTGGTAGTTCCCAGGGTCCTCCTTCCTACCCTTTTCAAAAATGGCTGTGATGTTTCCTCTCTTCCAGTCACCAGGGACTACACCTGACTGCCATGACTTTTCAAATATCGTGGAGAGTGGCTTGGCAACTACACCAGCCAATTCCTTCAGGTCTCTGGGATGCATCTCATCAGGTCCCATGGACTTGTGTATGTTTCACATTCCTCAAATAGTCATGAACTTTACCTTCACTTACAGTGGGTGGGACTCTGTCTCACCAGTCCCTATCTTGTGGACCCTCAACTTGAGAGGAGTGAGGAGAGAGGTTGCCAGTGAAGACTGAGGCAAAAAATTTGTTGAGAACCTCAGCCTTTTCCCTCATCTGTTGTCATCAGTTCACCATTGTCTTCATCAGGGAAGGGGTATACTTTCTTTAACCTTCCTTTTCTGATTCACGTACCTGTAGAAGCCTTTCTTGTTTTGATTGGCATCCCTTGCCAAGTTCAGTTCCAACTGCACCTTGGCCTTCCTGATCTTGTCCCTGCACAACTGGGCAACATCCCTCTACTTTTCCCAGGATACCTGTCCCCTCTTCCACTGCCTGTGTAGTTCCATCCTGCCTTTTAGTTTGACCAGCAGGTCTCAACTCAGCCATGCTGGTCTCTTGCCTTCCTTGCCTGACTTCTTACACCTGGGGACTGAGAGCTCTTGATTGAGTGCTTGGTCCTGCACTTGGGTCACAACAACCCCAGGCAGTGCTACAGACTTGGCTGAGGGTATTGGTCAACAGCGAGCCAAAGATGAGCCAGCAGTGTGCCCAGGTGGCCCAGAAGGCCAACAGCATCCTGTCTTCTGTCAGAAATGGTGTGGCCAGCAGGACTAGGGCAGTGATCGTCCCCCTGTACTCAGCACTGGTGAGGCTGCACATCCAGCACTGTTCGGTTTTGGGTCCCTCACTACAAGGACATTGAGGTGCTGGAGCATGTCCAGAGAAGGGAATTGGTGAACAGGTTTGGAGCACAGGTCTGATGAGGAATGGCTGGGATTGTTTAGTCTGGAGAAAAAGGAGTCTGGGGGAGACCTTATAGGTCTCTACAGTTGCTCAAAAGGAAGTTGTATGCAGGTGGGTGTTGGTCTCATCCTGAATAACAAGTGATAGGACAAGAGCAAATGACCTCAAGTTGTGCTAGGGGAGCTTTAGATGGGGTAGTTTGAAAAATACTTCTCCCTAGGGGTGGTCAAGCACTGGAACAGGCTGCTCAGGGAAGTGGTGGCGTCACCATCCCTGGAGGTATTTGAGAGAAGTGTAGATGTGGTGCTAAAGGACATGGTCTAGTGGTGAACTTCGATGATCTGCTGAAAGACCTTGAGTGGTTTAAAAATCCTAAAAAAAGAAATCTTACACCTAGAGACAGTCTCTCATTAATCCCTTTTATTAAAAAGATCTGAAGGTATTTGGACTCCATCTGATCGTTCTGCTGGCACCATCTGTCTTGATGTGGAGGCCAGAACTCATAATATGCCTGTGTGATTTGATTCCCCATAGCTAAGTGGAGTATTTATGAATTAATGTCACTGTATGATTATTACCCCTCATCTGGCATTGGCTTCTCGGAAGCACACACTCAGTAATTAATCCCACTTCAATATTGCAGGGCTGCACCAATAAAAGGTGTCTTTCCATATTCATACTCTTATTCATAGCAAAGTCCATTACTTAGTTGAGCTGTTCCAGTGTACAACATCCTTGCAGATATGCAGAGGTAAGAGATTTCACATCCTTTCAGGCCTTTATCCCATTAAACAAAAATACAGAGAGATTTTTCTTTTGTTGTTCATGTGCTATATACAGGTCACTGGTTATCCCTGAAGCGTGCACCTGAGAAACACGTTTTAAACACCATTAATGTCATTGTGCATTTAAGCTCCTGTAGAACATGAAGTTAACTTGTACTGGTGTTGCCATACACAGCCAATGCACGAGGGTTAGTTGCCAGCATTCCCAAAATGAGGAGTCAAGTTTCAGGACAGTCATAAATAGATGTCTGGTTTATAAGCCTGTGCCTTCCTGTGATGGACAGCAAAATGTACTTCAAGTACAGCCCCAAACTGGCAAACAGCAAACATTTTCTCTTCTAATCTAGTGAGATAAGCCCACCATGGGGTGGGATGCTTCAGACTCTGAGGAGCTTAGTTGCGCTTTTCATCCAGATGTGGCCGAGGAGAGCACTGCCTGCCTTTGTTCCACCCTTCTTTGCATAATCTCTGCTCCCCTCTGCCAACCCTCTTGTCCCTGTCCCTGTCCCTCTCTAGGGGGATTCCAGTGAGGAATTCCAAAGACTTGGGTTCTCTCATGGTACAGTAGGGATTTGGCTGTTATGCCTCCATCCTAGTGACCCCTAATACCTTATCTTTTAATGTGGATAGATACAGCCTTGAGGAAGCTCTGTCTCATTTAATTAGCATAAATATTTATTTTTCCTGTGTGCTGAACACTTTCTATCTGGTGCTTTTTCCAGTTTTCACAGCTGCCCTCTGTGTATCTCAGAGCATTTTCCTGTTTGCAGAAGAGCCTTGTGATCCAGTTGAAGGCTACAGTTTTGAGCTGGGTACAGATACCTTACATATTGGAACTAATTGTGTAGCCCAGATGATTTACCTTTAATGTCTGGGAACACTACAAAATGTCCCTGGCTACCACAGTGTATCTCAGTGCACGTTCTTTGCAGTAATGTATCAGTTGTTAATGCATGCCTTGCTCCAAAGTCTCTCCTACATTGATCCTTAACACTGATACAAGTCCAAATGTAGCTTATTCCTCAAGAACATAGAGTGGCTAAATAGGCATCAACTGTGGACAGACAACTCTGTAAGAACATCCCTGTCCAAGGTAGAAGGAAAACTCCAGTGTATAAAAAGGCTGGATGGTTCTGGAAATAATCTTTAAGCAGCTCTAGCAATAATTAACTTTCACAGCATCAGTTTACCGCTATCTGATGTGAAGGCCAATTGCTTAGACCTTTTGCCAGCATTGACTATGTAATTAAGAAATGGCTAAGGCAATCATGAAATTAAGCTAAAGGCCTGAAGTGAATTTTCAAACACCCCTTAATTTTGGCCTACTCCAACAAAGGGAAAGTCAGACTTGGCAGACTTGTCAAAACTCCTGGGAAAGATTGTGTTTGCTTGCTGTGTTTGTTCTTCTGGGCAAACAGGCATGGGCTGAGTTTGTATGCAATGGGAAAAAACCACAGGCAGGGCAAGCCTGTGTAAAGGTGCCTGCACCAACTGACAGCCGATCTCACAGTTCGGTTCTCCCCAAAGGGGATGATTCACTGCTTTTAGAGGAGTTGACGTGGCATTACTGAATCTGAATATTGAAACTGCATCAGATTGTCCCAGAGATGTAATTGAGGAAGTAATATCAGCCACTGTGGGAATTCCATCCCAAGATGTGATGGGAATTCAATGACATTACAAGAACAGTGGGGTGTTGGAGCACATTCAGAGAAGGGCAGCAAAGCTGGCAAAGTGATTGGAGTACAGGACTTATGAGGGGTGTCTGAAGGAACTGGGGATGTTTAGTCGTGAAGAGGCTTGAGAAGATCTTACTGCTCTCTACAGCTACCTGAAAGGAGGGGGTAGTGAGGTGGGGGTTGGTCTCTTCTCCCAGGTGACTAGCAGTAAGACAAGAGGAAATGGCCTCAAGTTGCATCATTAGAACAAGAGGTGATGGAGTCACAATCCCTGGAAGCATTCAAAAAACACGTCCTAGAGTGCCATGTGTAGAGTTTAGCTGACAGGGTAGTGTTGGACAGACAGTTGGACTCAGAGGTCTTTTCCAGCCTAAAGATTCTGTGAAAAGCCCTAGACACTATGGTGTGTTCACTCCCCCACCCCACCCCCTTAAACCATATCCACCAGTGGGGGTGATGATGGCTCCATGCAGCTGAGGCTGGACTTTGGGTAAAGGATGGCAATACGCTACCCAAGGGCTGTCCAGAAGAGTGGACCAGACCTCCTGCTGGTATGCAAAAGTGTCAGTTACCCTACTCTATAGTGGACAGCCCAGAGCCCACCATCCTGTCCTGAATACACAGCGGCTGCGTGCCAGGATCCCCCTTGTGCAGGGACACCTCCCCAGGTAACTCCTTGAGGCTGAGCGATTCCTCACTGCAGCAGATTCTGCTGAACTTTGAACTCCTAGCTAAGTGATAAAGACTGACTGCACATACAGAATCTGTCATACGTAAGCCACTGATCAAGTCTGGGACTAGGGCTGCATCTGGCCACACTTCAACTCTACTCTGAGGACCCATTTAGAGAGCAAGGGGGTCCTTTCTGAGCCTCATGACTCAACAGGTCTCCCTAACAGTTTTGTGCAAGCCTGTCCTCTGTGCACTAAATAAAATCACAGAGTCACAGAACTGCAGGGGTTGGAAGGGACCTCCAGAGATCAAGTCCAACCCCCTGCCAGAGCAGGCTCCCTAGGACAGAACACACAGCTACCTTGCCATCAGACTTGTTAAATCACTGTTGCATTTACCAGGGAACTTTGCTAACTCGCTGGTTTAAATATGTGAAGTACATTGTTGCTTCTCTCTTATAAGTGCAAGCACTTGCCTCTCTCCATGTTATTAGTGGAATTACCCTTGATCATGGCACCATCCAGATGTCTCTGGGCCAGGGGAAACAGAGGGAAACAGAAACGAGAGTTTCAGAGAGAATGAAGGCTGGAACAGTGTTCCCTGCCAGGCTCCTGCCAGACCTTATTTGTATACCCCTGGATCATCTACCAGGCTAGATCTCTTAGGTCCCTGCCATTCTGTGCACCCCCTTCAGTGATCTGCTCTCAAATTTGCTTTAAGTTATGAGCAAACAAAACTTGCTGTGAAGTAAAGCAGAGTTGGAGTTGAACTGTATCAGCTCCTGCACAGGAAACACCCATGGCACAGGAGAGCCCTGGTAAGCATGAGGTGATGTACAAGCCCCTGGCACCGCCTCAGGGATGTCCAGATTGAAAGTATTTTGTATTTCTCTTACCTAATGCCAGTAATCAGAGCACGCTTTGCAAAAGGGCAGAGGGGGCTGACAGCTTTCTCAGACCCTACAAAGAATGACACAAATGCTTCTCTCCTGCTTGACAAGTGGTCCCACTGTTAAGCTATGACACCAAAGTTGCATCCTTCTGCCTTCGGACATTAGCATGGTACTTTGTCAGGAGGTTAGTCCTCCCAAAGGTGGTAAGCAGAGACCAAAGCCCACTCTTCACAGGACTTCTGGCTGAAGCAAGAGAGATGTGCTACTCATGCCAGTTCTGCTTTTGCACATGTCCACAGTGCTTGACAGCTACACAACTTAAATGGCAACTGCAGAGAGCATGAGTTTAGATGGCACTGGATGCAGCACCTCCTTGATCACAATTTAAACACAGGCACTGGTTCTGTCCACACCCTGCTGGAGAGACCTATTTTAATGGACTGTACCCTGAGGGGGTCCTTCTAGTAACACATTTGTATGTGTATATATACATATGTCATTATATAGGTATTTAAAAGCTTGAGCCAGGTACGTGTGGTTTCTGTAGAATAACTTGTCAGAGACTGACATCTACTGACCCACACACTGCAGTGTCTGGTGCCTTACAGCACCCATACCTCACCACCTGACTTCTTGCTGGGTGCCTGGCAATCCCTGCAAAGGTGACAGAGCCCCAAGGATCAAATGTACCAGCCTCGTGCAAAGGAAAGACAGAGAGAGAGCTAATGGCACCCCTTCTGCTGGGGTGTTGGTATCTACTCTGGTTTTGCCCCGATTTTCCATCAAGCTGATGCTGTTCTGCCTCACAGAGAGTGGACATCCGAGTCCCCTGTTCTGCACAAACACCACTCACTTCACAGTTAAGTAGCAGGTGCAAAATACAGAAAATAAGATTGAGGCAATTTAAACCCACTTAACCCTCACCAAAATAATGCTGAAAGCTGCAAGGCAGTGTAAAGTCAATTGCCTTCTCTTCCCTCCACAGCAGTTAGATGGAACATTTAGTCTGCACAAACCAAAGAGATTTTGCTAAGCAGCTGGGGTTGTGGTGTGGCAAGACTGAATTCACAGTGGGTTTAAGTGCTGATATGTTATCATCACCCCTAAGAAAAATAGGTGAGAAAAGGCTAGATGAAAGTCTTCTGCCCTGTTAGTAAAGGAAATGCTGACACTAGCTGTTTTTTGAGACAGGATGGTACAGACCCATCCTCAGATTTGTCTGATCTTTGCTAAGGCTCTAGTAATACCTTTCATTTTAAAGGAACAGTTATCAACCACCTTTGGAAGCTCTTCAGGTCAGTTATCATTACCAAAAAAGCCCCCCAAAACCAAACAAAAAACACCCGAAAACACTCAGACCATGATTTTATTTTTTATCAGTGACAGGTATTTACCTTTGCCAGCAAAAAAACCAACCAAACAAAAAACCACCAACCCAAAAAAGACAATCCCCAAACTAACTGACAAGATCCTTCAACTCTAAGATAGGAGGGGCTGCCAAATCAGTATGTGATACCCAGCACTAAAGGCCTGGAAGGGTTCCACTGTACATATTTAATTAAAAAATATCATTTGTCTTTAAAAAACCAAATCAAATCATTATCCTTTTTAGTTCGGTACATTCTTGAGTACATACACAACCTTACTCAAAGGGCAGCTCAGGGTCAAGAATATACTTGCTGTTACCAAGAATGCTGGTTTTCTTAAGACACTCGTCCCTGCAATGCCCTACTTCTCCCAGGCTTATCCCCTTCCAATAGCCACAGTGACCATATACCCTTAGAGCTGGCTTTGGGTAGCAGCTTGGTGCTCTGTGGCAGGTGCCTCACATCAGAAGCGTTGCACAGGGAGAGCTGAGATGCTGCAGAGGTACCAACCACTATGGAAGTAAGAGACATCTGCTTCTCTCCTTGTTCATGTGGATGGGAACTCTTCAGAGGCAAATACACTAAGTGGTGTTAAGACCAGTAGACAAGACTGCAAGGTATTAATTTCCTTGCTAAAGGGGACACTTCAAAAGCTCCTGCAGCACATGGTCACTATGAGGTTTCTTAAGCCTGAGGTATTTAACTTTCATGAAAAACATTTGTTATCAAAATGTATTATATTCTTAACAGCATAATTAAAAAGCTACAGATATCCCCAATTATCATTTCCATTTTCTCTTGCAACTACAGAAAGTCATCTTATCTTGCTTTACCTGTCACTGGATAGAGACCAGGTACCTCAAGGTTTGTGAAAAATTGATTTTTACCAAAACCAGACATTTCTGACTAAAGAAAAATCCCTGCTAAAATGAGCAAGAGATCCAATGTGAAATATTTTGCACCTGGTTCAGCAGAAAAACTGTGGTTAGCTAAAGTAGGAAAACTAGAATCTTTTTATGCCAGGCAGAGCAGATGGTGTTAAAATTCCTCTTCAGCTTGTCTGGAGCGAGAGCATTTCAGTTGCAGCAGCCTCTCCACAGTGTCTGCAACTGTACGCTCACCATGCACCTTATTGTCGCGGGTGCGGATGTTAACCGTTCCACTTGCTTTCTCCTTCTCACCAACAACTAGAAACAACCAAGATGCAAAGCAATAAATTTAACATTCAGCAAGCTTTGTTCTCCCCCTTTCCTTAGAACTTCAGCATAGTAAACAAAAAGTCTAAAAAGCTTACCAATACATCAAAATCTTCTTTGCTGTCCTCCCAGCTCCCCCCACTTACTCTGTACCTTACAACCAGCTTACATAATCTCATACCATCTAACAGGTTTTACTACGTTATGAGCAGCAATTCAGCAAAGTATCAGTAAAGAGAAAAGTAAACAGAGCAAGTCCATCTTGACTTACTTCTTACTAGAGAATCACAAATTCAAGATGAGAAATATACATAGAGTAAGAAAGGCAACTTGACTGCAAGTAACAGATAAGTATTTGTTTTCTTTACAGAGACAGCAAGACAGTTTACTGGAAAATCCCGCAGCTATTTTACTTAAACATTAAGATACAGATACTGAGATAACATATGTATGTTTCACTACTAATAAAGTTTTATATAATATACTTGAAGGCTGCTACAGCAAATTGTATTTCTCTGGTTCCCAGGTTCCCAATCTACTTTCAGTGGGATAACTCTTTGAAACAACCTCTGAATGTAACTTAGGTGACCTTTTTTCCCCTGCTAGGCTGTGGTCTTGAAGGTAAAACGTTGTCTCTTACCTGTATCATGTGCTTAAAGTTTTAAAGAACAAAAGAACTTCATTCCTGAGTCTGTCAATTTATCTGAAGGTAGTTTCTGTGTCAGAGGCTCCTCCTACTCTAATGGATCCCACAGAGTTTTAGGGTCAATGCTAGTCTCAATTTACATGATATCACTAACATAGTGCTTCAAGTCACATGCTTCAGTGGCAGTTTCAGATTATCCCTGCATCATCCTCTCACGTAAGAGGCTTCTGCACATGCATGTTTAGCTCAGAAGTGCACACAGCTGAATGCAGTGGAAACACTGTACCACTTTCACTACACTTGCAACAATAGCATAAATTATTGAGGGGTGGGGTGGAAAAAATTCCTTAACAATTTGGCTGAAAGAGGGCAAGATGTTGCATGTATGCCTCCACTATGCTGACCACAAGGACCTTTTTCTAACACAGCAGCAACTCCTTGGGCCACAGTGATTTCCTTTCAGTGTCAGACAGATGAGACAGGAATGCCTATCGTGCAAGCAGGAGAGGCTCTGTGGAATGGAGACTCTCTGGAGCAAGGTGACCCAAAACACCACACACTGCCACGCTCACAGAAGAGACATCAAATCTTGTAACCTATTCAGGAAGATCAGACAGGGTAAGGTAATAAATGTGCTATACATTACCCAGAATAAAGTTATACTGTGCAAGCTGAGCATTTCTGATCTTCTTGTTCAGCGTGCACCCAGGATCTACATCAACATCTGCCATTAACCCAGCATTGTGGAAGTGCTGCCTGACCTAGGGGAAAAATATTGACACCGTCACTATAGGATATTCATGACAACAAACTATTTATGACTTAAAATCTTGAGCCAGTCAAGCTTATCTGACCTCTAAAACAAAGGCACTGTCATTGGCTCAGGCACTGGAGGTGAGCTCAGTTCAAGAAATGGAAACAGGTCAGCTACACGTTACATGTGTACACACTAAAGAACTAAAGAGTGATGTGAGTATCTAATGTGCTGGACTCAGTAACGATTTGAGTTCGATATGGTGAAGGGCTGCAGGATGGTCAAAGACTTTTTTTTTCCCAGACTTTTATTTATGTATACAAGCTTGAAAGAAATACAGGATAAGGTCTGCTGGATGCTAAATATGCAAAGTCCCATCTCCATCTTTGCTTTAGCAAGACTGTGTAGAACCTGAAGGGTAAGACAGCTTTGGAGCTAGAAAAAAACCTATGCTTTCTAAAACCAAAAGCCTCACAAAGATTAGCACTTTTTGTTTAGATATCCAAAATATATTCCAAGTCCTCTTTACGATATGTCTACAATTTCATCAGCTGTCATTATAATATAAAAATGATACACTGCAGTAACATTTATCTGGGATGTATACTATTAATCATTAATAACCACGGATCTCAACTAAATACAATGTATCAAGAAGCCCCAAACCACATACATCACCTTTTGAGCATACTCGTCACACGTTGGTCCCACCGGTACCACCATTACCTGCTGTGGGGACAGCCAGAGTGGCCTTCAATAAAAAAAAACAGAACAAGTTTATATAGCTTTCAGTGTTGTTTTGGCGTTTTTTTGGGTATGAAAATTCACAGAGTCCTAGAATGGCATGCGTTGGAAGGGGTAAGATTAAAATCTACACAAAAGATTAATAAAGGCAGCTGCTTAGAGTGGTTTCATTGGTAATGGAAACCCTATATTTGTTGCAATTTATCTCCCCAAAAGAACTCAGCACCTAGAAGAATTGCAGTGTGGACAAAAGAACTTTTTGACCTGAAGACAGACCCACAGCTGGCCAAGGCCAGGCCTATCGGCAATTGATAAAAGAGTCGAGGGGGAGAAAAAAGCCTTGCACAACACCAAGCCCAACTGCAGCCAGAGAGAGGAGTGAGAAGATGTGAGAGGAACAACTGCAGACACCAGGGTCAGTGAAGAAGGGGGAGGAGGTGCTCCAGTGGCCAGAGCAGACACTCCCCTGCAGCCTGTGGAGAACCATGGTGAGGCAGGCTGTCCCCCTGGAGCACATGGGTATGATGGGGGAGAAGATATCTACCTGCACTTCAGAGGTTCCCACAATGGAGCAGGTGGCTCTGAAGCAGGCTGTGACCCCATGGGAAGCCCATGCTAGAGCAAACTCATGGAAGCACCTGTGGCCCCATGAAGAGAGGAGTCCATGCCAGACCCACACTGTAGCAGTTTGGTGCTGAAAGGCTGCACCCTGTGCAAGGGTCCCAGACTAGAGCAGATCATGAAGGTCTGTCTCCTGTGGAAGGGATCCCTTGCTGGAGGAGGGAAAGAGTGTGAGGAGTCCTCCCCCTGAGGAGGAAGGAGATGCAGAGACAGTATGTGATGAACTGACCACAGCCTGTATTACCCCCTTCCTGTGCCACTGCTGGGGAGGAGGGAGGGAAATGGGAAATGAAGTTAACCTTGGGAGGAAGGGAAGGGTGGGAGGAGGTACTATGATTTGGCTTTATTTCTCATTATCCTACTCTGATTTGATTGGCAATAAATGAATTCATTTTCCCAAGTTCAGTCAGTTTTGCCCACAACAGTAACTGGTGAGTGATCTCTCCCTGTCCTTACATCAACCAACAAGCCTTTCATAGCATTTTTCTCTCCCCTGTCCAGCTGAGGATGGGCCATGGTAGAGCAGCTCTGGTGGGTGCCTGGCATCCAGCTGGAGTCAACCCACCACACATACCTAGAATTGTTTATTATCTAAGGAAGGTGGTTGGGAAGGAATGGCCCTGCATATGGCATGCCTCTATAGCAGGCAAACCCAACAAACCCTCTTGGTATTTGCAGGCTCAGGGCTAATTCCTCTCAAATAAAAACTATTTGCTCAAACTAGAATACTAAGTTTTCTTTTCAACGTTACCATTTGCCTCCATAGTTCTCAGTTAGAATGGCGATCATCCTCTCCACAGATCCCAAGATAGCCCGATGAATGATAACTGGTCTGGTCTTGTCATTACCATCGTTGCTGTGAAGAAAGGTTTGGGGTTTTTAAATGTAAGGTTTTTTACTGATGCAAATATATGTCTGTAAATCACAGGAAAGATAGATTATATAACAATTAAAATCACTAGCCCTGCTTACCTGACAAAGGTGAGGTTAAATCTGATTGGCAGCTGAAAGTCAAGCTGGATTGTAGCACATTGATGGTAACGGCCAATGGCATCTTTAATCTGAATGTCAATCTTAAAACCAAAGACACAAACTTTTACTACATTTTAAGATACAAACATGACTGTCTGAAAGCCAAAGCACTGTTTTAAGATGGAAGTTTCACTCAATGCAGAAGAACTAATCATGTTTTTTAGGCCATACACTTTTTTCCAGCCTACATTAGGACTTAGATGGTTTGTAGGTTCTGTTGCAAAAAAGTGTTACAGCTAAGAACAGTGAGACACATTATTTCAGGCGTAGCCATCTTTAGTAACCTGGAATATTACTTGTGAGTTTCAGGGTGGGACTTTGATGGGCCTTTTCAGTGAGTGAATTTATCAGCACACAGGTGCCAGCAACAGCAAGATCAGAATTGAACATGTCTCCCCAAAAATGAGGTTTGTTCCACATCAGGCCAGCAAGCAGTATTTGCATACTTGTTGCTTATGTTAGAAATTTGGAGCACAGACATGGGATGAGAATCCAACTATTAAACAGTCACTTACTCATAAGGATCATATTAATCAATGACATTTGTTCTGACTATCAGTACAGTCAGGCTCTTTCTTTATATTGCATCTTACACTTTAATCCTGAGCAAACATATGATACAAGTTAGACAGAGACACAGATAGTAAATAGTAGATTTATAGTGTCCTGTCTTTTATCTATCACACTGGTCTCCTACTCATCCTTTCACCATTATGGCTGTACGCCTTATTTTATGTGTCAAACAGGACAGTATTTTATAAACTAGAGTTCTAAATGTCTTTCAATTTTGCATTCAGAAGCCGGAATTTATCAGAATTCAACTTCTATCAAAATAAATTTACAATCATCTTTGTTTTTCAAGTCACCCAGTTAAGAGAGTAGAGAAAAAAAAAATTCCACATAGTTTAAAAGCACTCTAGATGTAGAGTTTAACTTAAAAATATAAATTTAGCTGGTTTCCATTAAAAGCCCTACAAAACACTACGTGTTTGCTCACTTTAAGTTGGCTGGAGTGTATTAGGAGCAAGTGTAAAGTTAATTAAGGTTAACAGTGGTTCCTATAGATATTTGCCTTCTTTCAAATGAACCAAGGAAATTACTATATGTTTGCATGTCACATTATGAATGATTAGCAGCTATAACACATTTCACCTACAACTCAAAGTTAAATTAATTAGCATACAAAGAAAGAAATCAGATTCAGTTTACTAAATGACTGAATAAAGACATAAACATAACCTAGGTTTATCAGGGAAAGAATTACAAGCAATATTGTAAGGCTCTCTGTCCTTATGATCAACGACCAGGAAATTTCTAGAGAGCCCCACTTAATCTGGGCAAACTGAAGAGGCTGTTTTTTTTTTTTTAAGCAACAAAACCAATGCAAGGGGCTTTTTCAACATACCAAAATTCAACAGCAACTCAATGCAGCTAAAAAAAGCCTGTGCCAGTAAAAGCAACATTTTCCAAAAATTTGTTTAATCATCAAGTTTGTTTCATTTTCCTCATGACTTGGGATTCATTTGTTGCCCAAAGGATTATTTCTAATGCTGCAATTGCTCAGTAGCACAGATCTTATGCTGCCACCTTCTGTTCATGTCTCTCACTAAACCAGTCAGTTCTGCCTAAGCAGTAGATAATTAAACCCACTTTGCATGTGTAAACTAACAACTGCTAAACAAACCTAGGTGAAAACCAGGCTTGCACAGTATCATTTCCCTCTCAAAAATGTCAGAATTTATGTATCTGGAAAACCACACCATTTCAGCCAGAAAGCATCTTAAAATGGTACCAGATAATAACTAAAAAAAATTTGCCTCTTCCAGATGTTAACAATCTCAGCTTGTACCAGGTTGCCAGTTTAAGAATCATTTTTGTTCTATATCCTCTGGAAGCAGTGATTTAGAAACATATGTTGACACTGAAAAATTTAGTTATAATGTTACACTAGTAGGGAATGTGCAGGAGTATGAATGAAAATACAAAGTCTTTACCAAGAAGATTTGAAACCATCACCATGCTATTCTCACACTTGCTCACAGTAAGATATTAAAACCAGTCCTGATTTATTAACAGCATTTCATGTCCACCTGTATTTGTTTAACTAACTCAGAGCAGGACATTAACTAGATGGAGACTTTGTGCTGGTCAGGTATCTATCGCAAGTCATTCTGCCAAAACAGATGCCCAACTCTTGTCCTTCTGAGGAAAGCAAGATCTGACATAATTCTGGAAACAGTATTTGCAAGCTGCTGCTACAGCCAAAATTACAGTAGCATCAACAGAAAGGAAGAAACTGTAACTTTCATTCACCTCATCCAAAGAGAAATAAATGCTTAACCCAGCAAGGGGTTAGGAGCATACTCACCTTAGGCCCATAGAACGCTCCATCGCCAGGGTTTAACTCCCACTTCTCACCAAACTCATTCAGGCTGTTTTCAAGTTGCTAGAGGTAAAGGACAGACAGACTCAGTGTTTCTTAATCCTTCACTGTCTTTCGACATTACAGCATCATGTGAACTTGCTGCTATGTATTTGTGACGCTATCAAATTCTCAGTACTTCTCAGCTAATGCTGCCACTCATTTCTGAAAAGGGAAAATTTCCTAACAGCCTCAGCTACAAAAAAAAAAAAGCTTAAATTTAAACAATCTAAATTAATGCATTGATTTTGGAAGGGGCTAAAGAAGCTGCATTAGCTAGGATGCAAGATCTTTTTATGCTAGATTCAAAGTTTGTAGAGGGGATTCATCCTAATCCATTTAATGCTGATTCCTTTCCCGTCTTCTTCCCAGCACTGCACCTTCAGGGGCTTACCCCATCCCTTTCATCATGAAGACAGCCTTGCTTTTGGAAGATGGATTATTACAGGGGCTGCCAGAATGGATTCTCCTTTTTTTTTTTTCCAAATTATCAAAAAATACAAAGAGATAAGAAGAGAGAGGTAAGTTGATTATGATATGGTGACTGTTTCTACAAAGACTAAGCTACTTGGAGCATCGAGACTGAATTGAATAGAGTTATTAAAATCATACTGCTCATGTCCAGCTGCCACTGTACCAGCCAGAAGGCTCCGTGTTCTTACAAAACTTACAAAAGCTGGCTGCAGCCTTGCTTTCATATAAAAATCTAAGACTACTTTTTACCTTTTCAGCTTGATTCCACACTTCAATATCTCCCAGGTACTTTTCAGGACGAGTGGAGAGGTTGAGTTTAAAGGAAAATCCAAAAACATCATACACAGTACGCAAGAACTGCAGACAACTTTTTATCTCCTCTTCAATCTTTATGAGAACAGAAAAAAAAGTCTCGAATAGGGAAAAACCAGTTAATCTGATTCTAATGCCCAATTTAATTTAGCAGCAGCACATACCTGCTCCATAGCACAGAATATGTGAGCATCATCCTGCTGGAATCGGCGCACTCGGGTGAGGCCTGTAAGAGCTCCTGAGAGCTCATTGCGGTGCAGGACACCAAAATCAGCCAAGCGCAAGGGCAGCTCACGCCACGATCTTGGGCGATGATCAAACATGAGGCTGAAGGAAAAGTTTGTTACTTGAAGCTCCTCCAAAATCAGATGTCTGCAAACAACAGCTGACAAGAAGCAGCCATTATCTAAGCAGATGCCCATAAGGCCAATGATGTAATTGGAATACAACAACCATAGGCAGTTTTGTCAAGGAAACAAAAGCAGATATCCTTCTGTAGCTGGCAGGCCACCCCCACCTCACAGAGAGAAAATACAAGAGTTACTAAAGCTGAGCATTAAAACCTGGATGCCTGAATTGCCACAAAACTGACAAAGCCCCAGTACCTATTCTAGATATCCCTGTTTTCAAGTACCTAGGTAAGATTCAAATCTAAAACACGGTCACTGTAATGATGGAAGAAATTAAGTTTCTCAGTGTCTCCAGTAAAGAGAGTATGTAGGCAAGACTCATAACTACATCACCTATGACAACATCACATCTGGATACCTGAAGATAGCCATCTTTATAACTAAGCTGGCAAAAGAAACAGGATTTGCCTTTTTTAATCAGCATCATCTCTGGTAAACAGGATTTTCTAGGTATTTACCAGTGTCCTGGGCAGTTCATAGGCTTCAGAGCAAAGATTTCTTTCTCCACTTCAAAGGAAAACATGTTGTCACTGTAATGCTGCCAGTGCCCTGAAGTCATCCATAGTTTGCTGTTGAATACATTTGGAGTGACAACCTCCTGGAATCCACGTTTTCGATACTCACTCTAAAACAACAGACCCAGTATTATAGTAATTAATAAAACAAACAAACAAAAAAGTAATGGTACTCAGGCTTCAATCCATAGCCATAAAAATATACACATGCTGTCCTACAAAAGCTGGTGGGGGAGAGGAGAAAAATTCAAGTTGGCTATGCCAGAATACATCCCTTCCACCAGCACCACCCCTCCTCAAACAATTCATCCCTAGTAAGCAAGAAGAACAAGTTTCCTCCCTGGAAGCAAAGCAGCAGTCTCTAATTATTCAATGACACCTGGTAGTACATTGCAGCCCAAAAATACACTAAGAAGACAGTCTTTAAATATTACAACAGGAAGATGGGGATCTTTTCCTACACATAATTTCATAACAAACAGTTCTACAAGGGCAAATTTGTAAGTTTATTAGAACAAATCATTATGCATCAGTGGAATAGCATATGCTTAGCTGTGCTATTAGATATCAAAGAATTAATATTATTAAGTATCATTATCACAGCTTTAACCACAAGTATAAAGTACTGGTAAAAGCCCAACTTAGTAGAGACTGTGACAAGATCAATTCAAAGAAGTCAGGTTTCTTTAGTTCCACAGCTTATGAAACTAAGAGATTAAAACCAACTTGGAATGAAAGGCTATTAACTGTTGTATGTAGCATGCTGTTATGTATTTTTCTAAAATTAAGCAGTTTCTTCTAGAGTATTTCCAAAATATGTTACTTACTCGGATGAATTCAATTAATGTGTTATAAATGTAAGCTCCTTTTGGCAAGAAAAAACAGCTACCTGGGCTGAGCTCATGAAAGAAAAACAGTTCTTGGTCCTGCAGAAAAACAGTATTTTAAGAACTTAGTATCTGTACACCCCCTTTTTTCACTTAACATTCACATATGAATTACTACTGATTGGGCAGTAATCAAAGGGATTTTTTTTTTAAAACAAGACAAAAAAAAACCCACAAAAAAACCCCTAAAAGAAACAAACAAAAAACCCAACAAAAGACAACCCCAAAAAGCAATACAACTAGATTGGATGTATTTGCATTAGTGTTTATATCTCCAGCAGTACTTATGGAGGGGAGTACTTATGTTCAGGTTCCCATTTCAATACTGACTCTCCAAAACTTCATGTTCATGTCTATGTCTCACTGTGCTCCCACAGCTTCCTTTGTACATTAACAAGTAATGTTTAGTTCTCCTGCAGCTCTCTAATTATCTGAACATGAACCTGGACAGGCTGGAGAAGTGGGTGCAGGGGAACCTCATGAGGTTCAACAAAGACAGGTGTAGGGTCCTGCACGTGGGTCAGGACAACTCCCATTATCCACACAGGTTAGGAGATGATGTGCTTGAAAGCAGCCCTGAGGAAAAGGACTCATGGATGAGGTGGACGTGAGTCACCACTGTGCATCTGCAGCCCAGGCAGCCAACTGTGGCCAGCAGCTCAAGAGAGGTGATTCTGCTCCTATACACTGGTGAGACCCCACCTGGAGTACTGTGTCAGGTTTGGAGTCCTCAACACAAGAAGGACATGGACTTGTTGGAGCACATCCAGAGGAGGGCCACAAAAATGATCAAAGGGCTGGAGCACCTCTCCTATGAGGATAGGCTGAGAGTTGGGCTTGTTCAGCCTGCAGAAGAGAAGGCTCCAGGGGGACCTTATAGCAGCCTTCCAATACCTGAAAGGTGCCTGTAAGAAATCTGGGGGAGAACTGTTCACGAGGACATGTAGCAATAGGACAAGGGGTAATGGCTTTATACTAGAAAAGGGAAGATTTAGGTTGGGTATGAGGTAAAAAAAAATCTTTAACGTGAGGTTGGTGGATCACTGGAACAGGTTACCCAGAAAGGTAATGCAGGTGCCATCCCTGGAGATATTCAAGGTCTAGACTTGGACCTTTAAAGGTCCCTTCTAACCTAACACATTCTATGATTCTGTGAATGTGTAAATTGTAGTTGCCTGATGTGGTGACAAACTGCATGTCTGAGGTCTGCATATAGTGAATTCTTCTGTTTATTTTTCTGATCTCCTATCAGCAGCCCGTCTAACAGTGCTCAGGACTATCAATTATCTGACAGGAATTCCCATCTAAAAATACAAAACCAAAACCCAAAAAACCTACAGAAATGTAGCACAAATTCTGAAATCATACAGAAGAAAAGAACTATGAGTGAACAGGTTACAGCAAGCTGTGCAGGAATGAGCATTGCCTGCACCCTGCACTGTTCACATTCAGTCTGCAGACCAAAGAGTTCATGTTCTGTTTTGGTAGATCTCTGGAATAAGGACATCATCATATTTAAAACAGCAATAGTCTGAAGAGAAGTTATTTGCTTTAGGGCTTTTAATGCTCTTTGAGAGAAGAGTACCTGACTTTGCAACTTGACTGAAAATAGAATTGTGTCACATCTTGGTTGTGGAAAGTATATTCTGTCTTCAAGATGATTCTAGTTAAGGGGTTACATCCACAGAGTGTTTGTGAAATGTGTTACCACAAAAATCTCTCACCCGACCAATTTTCCTGTGATCTCTGTTTTTAGCCTCCTCCTGGAATTTCTCCCATTCTTTCAGCATCTTTGAATCTGGGAATGAAATTCCATAGATCCGCTGGAGGGATTCCATATCAGCCTTGCCTTCCCAATAGGTGGAAGAATTCTGCATGCAAAAAATATATGACACACTGAAGAAAAAGAGGAGCCTCCAAATTTTACTACTACTGCATGTCTTTTCATAGTAGGCAGTTATTAATACATCACTATAGTTAACGTAGAATAATTAAGACATAATTACTGAGTTTTCAATTCAGAGCACTTATTAGAAAAATCCAGAAAGAACAGGATAAGTAAAAAAGGTTTCAAACTTTCTCATGTTTTATAGCAATTTACCCTCTTTGTAGCCATTCTCTTTTGGCTGATTATTCACACTCAGATAAGCAAAAACTATAAAGTCTAGTTGATAGAGTTCAATCAAGCTTTAAGCCACACTCACATTCCTATCTGTGCTGCAAGTCCCAGAACTGGACACATTCTAGCATACAACCCTTTCACACTTGTTACACTGAGGTTTTTGGCCAAGTTACCCTTTCACAGTATGTTCTTGGATGAGCCGCTGTGATAATGCCCAAAGACAGTAACACATTTTCAGTTAAAACATTTGTTCCAGGCAGTTTCAGCACTTACCTTATGAATTTTTATGGTCTTTATCTTGCCGGTATGTCTGACATGAGGCCCTCTGCATAAATCAATCAATGGACCACACCTAAGAACAGGAAAACATTTAACTCAATATATTTCATTCTAGAAAGATTTATCCACTGATACTAAGATGCACATGTAATTACCTGTACACTGTTGTAGTTGGAGTATTGACCTTCTCATTCAGGATGCGACACTTGAATTTATTATACTGAGAAGAAAAGCAGCACACATTTGTTAGCTCCCTGTTAATCAAAAGAACTGGGCTGCAGTTTCAATTATTTCCAAACCTGATGCTATGCTGCAAAGAGGTTTATAAAATATCAAGTCAAGTCATTTCTGGGCCTCTCACTACATGAGACTGAGGTGCTGAAACATGTCCAAAGAGCCACAAAGCTGGTGAAGGGTCTAAAGCCTAAGTCTGATGAAGAACGGCTAAGGGAACCAGAGACCTTATTGCTCTCTACAGCTACCCGAAAGGAGGTCATTGACAGGTGGGTGCTGGGCTCTTTCTCCTAAGTAACAAGCAACAGGAGAAAAGCAAACTGCTTCAAGTTGTGCCAGGGGAGGTTTAGATGGGATATTAGGAAAAATTCTCACTGAAAGTTTTGTCAAGCACTGGGACAAGGCTGCTCAGGGAAGTGGTGGAGTCCCCATCCATGAAGGTATTTAGAAGCGTAGATACAGTGCTTGGCACACAGATATGTTTAGTGGTTGGACTTGGCAGTGGTAGGTTAAGCTCTTTGACAACAAAACCAATTCTATCACTCTGTAAGTAGAGGACCAAGCTCCCAGAGAACAGGTCTCCATCCTTAGAGATTTTAAATGCACAACTAGACAAACCCTCAGAAAGACCCAATCCTCTCTGCATGATATTTGACTCAATCTACAGAGGTACCTTCCAACCTGAATGACACTTTGATTCTCCTGATATTTTAACAGTGAATAAGGAGTAACATCTGTCTCAGGAATGCCGGATGATTATTTGCTACCAGGTACTAAAGAGAAGGGATCAGCTTTTAGGATTATTTGGATTTTCTCAGAAGTCCTCATTCTAAAAAATGTTTTATGAAGCTTTCTGAATGCATCAGCACATGCAGATACAGCACCATCACAGCATTTTACTAACAACCAATATAATACAGACATGCAATATAACTGCACAGAATGTACTGCAAACACTTGCCTATGGGGAACAAGCAAAGAATGTGCTTTCAGAGAGTTTGCTGAGGTTACCCAGGTGAAAAATGAGAATTCTTATACTTGCATAAAATCTAACACACATTCTCATGAACCTAAGAATTACACCATTGCTCTTTTTTGGTTAAATATCACAACTGAGCGCCTAAAAATATAACCCCTTATAAAATTAATTTGATAGACCTTCCTCACCACTATGAGCACATGTAGATAAAGTTACAAATAATTAAATAACTGCATAATACTAGAAACAGTCTTCTACAACAGCCTACCTTAAACATTTCAAGCAGTGTTTCCTTCTTCACTTCCAGTCTTTCAAAGGCTTGTTTTTCCTTCATTATCTTTTTGCATAAAGTTTCCAAAGCAGAGAAGTCATTACTGGATACACCCCTAAAATAAACACACAAAAAAAGTGAATCATTCTTGCTTTCACTTGCTCTTTTTGATCCAGTTGCAGTGCACTAGCTTGTGGATAGGGGACACTGCAAAGAACAATGCAATCTGCAGTAGTGCAGACAACTTTGTTCTGACAACCAGCAGATACAGAAATTTTGCTCTGACTATCACCCCCATGCTTCTAAAAAGAGAAATACAAAACCTACCCTTCCTCAAGGAACATGTCATAATAAAATCCATTTTCTATTGGTGGGCCATAACACAAACAGCCACCATAGATTCGCTCCATAGCTTCACCCATTATGTGAGCACTTGAGTGCCAGTATACCTGATGAAAACAAAGTAAAAACATGGGGGATGTCTGAATATGCACAATGCACTTTGAAGCATTTTACTAAAAACCTTTTCTGAAACGCTTGGGATGCAGATCCCACATTAGTGTAACTGTCTCTGGAATGGAAGCCACCTATCCAAGCAATGCTCTCATCTTTAAGCACAATAGAAAATTGTTCACAACTATTGTTGAAATGATTCAAGTATTGTTATGATGTCAAGAAGCTAACTCAGAAATGTTTTTTCTATAAACTTCAATCACCAAAAGGTGCACTTTCAACATGAGGTTGCGGTCTTAATCCCAAGATTTTTTGGATAGGAAATCCTGCACTTAAGTAGAACAGTTCATGAAATTAAAAATTACATTCCACCTTGTAGTACACCTAAAGTTTTGATAACTTAAAAGCAAATCTGTAGGACTCCAGCCTGGTTTTATGTGTGCAGACCAGAAACATGTATTTCACATGCTTCATTTTCACTTAGCCAGTAAGAAACACCTAAGTTTGAATCCAAGACCTCAGTGATGAGTTGGACTGACAACTTCTGGCATGATTTTTTTCTAAAGAGGATATTTACAAATCTATGATTGTACACAGACAATACTTTTGTACTCAGGATTGTCTTCGAAGTCATTGCTGAAGAGGCCAGTTAAAAGAAAACAAACTCTGTTACAATAGCATGAAGTTTACAAACTCAAAATTTTAACAAGAACTGATAACCTGAACTACAGGAACTGCTAGCAGACTCCGCCTACAAATACACAGCAGAAGGTACATTACCTGCAGTTCTGCATCTCCCTTGTAAGGAACTATTAGAAAATGTAGATGTACCTACACAGCAAACCTGTTCACATGTAAAGATGCAAATAACTACTTGAGGCTCAGTTTAATGCAAATCCAAGGGCAAACAAGTTTTGGTAGAAGGTACTCACTGCTTGAGCCTCTTCATCTTCAAACTTAAGCAGCTCCAGGGTACAATCCTCCTCCAAAGGACGGTCTAGATCCCAAACCATCTTGTTCACTTTAGCAATAACAGTGTTGTCAGCTAAGCCCTGACTACAGAATAAATACACAGTAGGTTACCTTTTGAAATCAGCAAGAAGTTCCCCAAATTTGCTCTCCGTATCACTTAAGATTTTTCAAGAGCACTCACAGTGGGTACAATGTTATAGATAAATTTTAAATAAAAGAGCAGTTAAGCCAGTCTTGAACATACAAGAAAATCCTACTCACATCTCAGAGATGAGGTGTGAAAACAGTGCTGTATATTAGACATTCAGGCATTAAGGAATCTGACTTGGAAGCAGCCACTGTAAAGTACTAACCTGATTTCAAAGCCCTCTTATAATAGAAGAGCTTCTCTTTTAAAAATTACCAAACACTATTTCTCATCCTTACCTTGATCCCTAATCACAACAGCAAAGAAGGTTCCCAGGACAAGGTATGTAAGCATGAAAAAAAACCCTCAGAATCACTCAGATTTTGTAACTTTAACTGGTAGGGTGTCCAGTATGCATTGCTCAAATCTACTTCACAGCAAGTCTGAATAATGAGACATGTACAATGCTCCTTCTGCTGGGTATCTCCCATGCAAGTAAAAATGCAGTTAAGTGAAAGACAGTCATACTGTTAAACCTGAGAAACCAGCTGAAATGTCACTCAGCAGTCATCTTCCTCAGATCGATGCAAGCTAGTTTGCATATGCTAACATTTAGTCTACTCATTTCAGAGTAAATTTGTTTGTGCTAAAAGCTAATTTGCTATGATAGTACTTGTGAGGAAAAATATGCCAGTAATATGTGCCTAAAAGACCTCAGTTACATTCTTAATTACACAAACTGTATCTTCATACAGCAAAAAAATTAATTCCAGAACTGGAACCCTACTGGTTACCTCCAGTTTAATAGGCAAAAGATGCCTCGAGAAGAGTTGAGATAAATGACATGTTATTCACAGCTACAACCTGTATACATTGAGTTGTCTGAACATGATTTTGTGCATCACAGAACAGGATCATACCTAATTCCACAAGCAATTTGATAAGGAGTAGTCTTCCAGGATTCAGCATCAACCTGTTTGCCATCAGGTAATGTAACTTTAATGGGTTTACTGTCATTTGCAGCTCTTTCTGCAAGAAGTGCATCGTGTTCAGCTTTCAGTTTATTGTACATCTCTAAACGCTCATTGATAAAGGCAGGCCAGGGATTCAGCTATACATAATGAGGAGAGAAAGGAAAAAAAAATAAATCAACAGATCATAATTTACCTAACATCATGTTACAACTCAAACAGAACTGACATACCTGTCTCAGTTATGTGGCCATATGTGTATTGTGTGCTCTATGTAACAACTTACTACTAATTATATAAACTTCAGCTTAGTGAGATGTACTCTGAAATGTACCACTTTACTCCTGTTTATTAAACTGCATGTATGTTAATAAGCTGCTCCACAGTTAATTAAACAATAGTTTAATAAGCTATAGGATGAAACTTGGAAAGATTGAGGAAATTCAACATAGTTTTTTATTATCAAGTCAAAAAGCTGAGGGAACATCTGTACCCCAAGCCACTCATATAGGAACTCACTCCAAACCATGTCATATAATGACATCAGGACTATCAGCCTGGACATAACTGAGATTATTGAGTTACACAGCTGGCTCAGGATCAGTGCTGGCTAGCAGCTGGCATTCTGTGCAGAGTCAGAGGGAGCTGTGCTTGCTCACTGTAAAGACGAAAAAGACACAGCACCTGAGACAAGTTCTCCTCATTCCAGAGATTTACTGACTGCCTCCTGGCACAGAGGAACGGTGAACAAAGCAACTACCTGCGGGTGTCACAGACATGCTCCCATTGCACCAATATAACTCGGTGTAGAAAAGCAGCAGTATCACCTCGTGACAAAGTTTAGCAGAATTAAAAATAGCGGGTAAAGGAGTAGCTGTAACGCCAGATAAACTCTTCAGAGGGATGAACTGCAGTGGTACACAGGACAGCAACCAGGAGGCGACATCTTTCAACTCCCCCAGGGCTCAAGGGCAACTCACCTCCATCCGCCCTCCATCGTCAGCCCCTTCCTTCATTTTCTTCTTTCCGCAGTCTGCCTTTTTTTCTTCCCCGGCCTTTCCCTGAGGAGGGTGAGCACCATTTCCTCATTCTCCAGCAGTCACTCACACCTATGGCGCTTTAAGTCCCTCCTAGCCCCGACCCCCACCTCCACAGGAAACCCCAGCCCAGCTCCCCGCTCTTTAATTCCAGCGCCCTGCGACCCTGCTCGCCCGGGTCCAGGGACACCCAGCTAACAGTGCGAGGGAAGAGGCCTAGCTCCCGCCTACCGCCAGCACCCGTCCCCTGACACGGCCGCCCCCCACCCAGCCCTACGCGGGAAGAAGGGGACGCCCCGCCTGGGGCATCCCTCGGCCCTCGGTGACAGGGAGCCGTGGTGAGGAGAGAGGCGGTGCCCCAGCGCGGCCCACCGCCGCGATGCCGGGCCCACCTGGCTGTCAGCGCCCGCCATTGGTACACGCGGAGCCTCCCAGCGCAGTAAGGAAGGGGCGGAAACAAGCCCGCGCAGGCGCTTCCCGGCCTCAGCAGCTGATGCAAGAGGGGGCGGGCAGCCACGCCGGTCCGCCCCGTTCCGCCTCACCTCAGCTGAGCCAATGGGGTCGGAGGACCGCGCTGAGGTTCGTGGCCGGTGTTTGCTGGTGTCCCCGGCAGCCCAGTGTGGTGAAACCTCTACCAGTATCTACGAGGACAGAAAGCCCGCGTCCTCATGCCCCTGCTCCCCTCACTGCTGAGGGAAAAAACATAACCAGCCTTCCCCCTCAGCAGGGCCACAGGGCACAGCGAGGGTGGCAAGGGGCTGAGGAAGGGGGAGGCACTCAGGGAGACCTAGCTTCCATTCCCCTGAAGCAGACATTCCATCAAGGGTGGGAGTACTCTTTGCTAAGGAGACTAAAATAAAATAAAGATCAGATTGACCGATGGTTGATTTCTCGGGGGCGGGGGAAGAAGAAAAAAGGTGGAAGAGATCGAGGAGATGCCATCAGACCACGGAGCGCAGCTGCGTTGCTAGCCCTGCGCTGACAAGAGGCTCGGTGTCAGTGTGGGGACGGGTGCTGGAGGCTTTGACCTCTGGTAAGGAAAGGATGTGCTGTTCAGACACGACCTTCCACCTGGTAACCTTCCTCTCTGCCTCTCCCGGCAGCTGTTTTTATACAATAAAAAATACTTTGTTTTAATAAAACTTTTACGTCATTGCAGACAGCCTTTTTTTCAGTTGGGAAGGCTTCTGCCCAGCTCCACAGTTCACAGAATCATAGAATCCTCTGAGTTGGAAGGGACCTGAAAGATCATCTAGTTCCAACCCCCTGACAAGGGCAGGGACACAGTTACTCTACTATTACAAGCAAGTGTCTGTATCTGTATCTAGACCTGAATAATTTATTTGCTGTCTAAAAGTAAACTATGAGCAGCATAGACATGGGAAAAACCGTTTCTTAAACAGCTACATCTGATAACATATGTACAATGTTGCACAGCAATACCATGTTTTATTGGTACAAAGGGTTCTTGCTTTTAAATACCGATTTTTAGATTTGCAGTATCGTCTGAAATCTTTTTGTGTGGGCGACCTGAAGCTGGCTGAGAGCACACTGGAAAAAAAAAAACCAAACCAACCCAAAAAACCCAATTACAGATAAATTCCCTAGGCCTAAAATGAACAAAACCCTTGTACTGATACTGTTAAACAGGTGAGTCAACATTTCAACCTGGAGACCTGTCCCTTTCGCCAGAAGATGGCAGCCGCGAAACGCGCTGTGCAGTTGGGAAGGCGGTGCTGCAGGACGATGCCCGGCTGACACCCTCGGCGTGAGGTAACGGGACCTACGGCACAGAACCCAGATTACCGTTTCACTGGCTCGCTCTCAACCAGCGTAATTAAGCAACCGGACTCCAAGCAGTCGTAAACTTTGTTTTCAGTGTGCTTCGTTTGAAGTTTGTTGGAAAAAAGTGTGGCTGCAAAGTTCGATTGGAATGTCAGTGCCGTTCAGCTTACTTTTCGTTTAGGAAAGCTAAAACTCAAAAGAGTAAAAACTAAATCAAAATGAAAATAAAAATCTTTAAAAATCTAAATTTAAGAAACAACCTAAAGAAAAAGCTAATCGGAATTTTTAAAAGTTGAGAGAAAAAAAAAAAGAGTGAGAAACAAAAGGTAAATGAACATACAAGGAACTGAGGAAGGACAAGGACATGATGATTTAAGAAAAATATTTCACAACCTCTAACATATCTACACCATTTACTTGCACCAGCTGCTCTAGAGAAGCCAATTTGACTTGCCATACAGCACAGTCCTTTCTCTGAAGTGGGTTTGTTTGGGGTTTTTTTGGTGTACATTAAGCCAACTCTGTTCACTGTAAGGTATTTACCAACTTTTCAAACTTCCAGCTACTTTGAAAATCAAATTGCATTAAAGCCACCCATTTACATCCAGGGTTCAAAATATATCATCTGAATTCAAGGTCTAATGGATTTCTACAAGCACACATCAAGCACAGAATCACAGAATCACAGAATCACAGAATTTTTAAGGTTGGAAAAGACCTAGAAGATCATCCAGTCCAACCATTCACCTAGCTCCCACTAAACCATATCCCTCAATACAACATCCAGTCTTTCCTTGAACACCCCCAAGGGTCGGTGACTCCACCACCTCCCTGGGCAGTGCATTCCAGTGCCTGACTACCCTTTCTGAGAAGTAGTATTTCCTAATGTCCAGCCTGAATCTCCCCTGGCGCAACTTGATACCATTCCCTCTAGTTCTGTCACTGCCTACACGGGAGAAGAGGCTGACCCCCAGCCCACTACAACCTCCCTTCAGGAAGTTATAGAGAGCTATAAGGTCTCCCCTGAGCCTCCTCTTCTCCAGGCTGAACAATCCCAGCTCCCTCAGACGCTCCTCGTAAGGCCTGTGTTCCAGACAAAGAGTTATCAGTTCACATTACAAAATCATACAGATATGGGAAACTCAGCTTTGAGAACTAAAATATTTTTGTGCACTTTTCTGCTATATTTTACCTATCCTGGTATTACAAAGCAGTAGACTTCTCAGGAGTTTAGTATAGGAAGCTTAGAAATGTAAATTCATAAACTTAACAACATGTGAAGTTAACTAAAAACATAAAGTTGACATTAAATGAAAATACCTGTGAAAATTACTGAAGTCCTAATTAAAACTAGAACAGGCTAGAAAAACTGAATTTAAGCCTTGGCTTTTGATATTTTTTCAACCTCCATAGCCTTTTTTTTTTTTTAAAGTTTAGCATTGTAGGAGAATAACAAAAATAACTGATATTTCATGCAAAAAAAAAGACCAGGTTTTTTTGTTTCTGTATCCATGACAGCTTCATGTGCAACCACTAGAGTATATAGTCCTTTAGTCTTCATGGGGTTTGCCATATCTACCAGGCATTTTTCTGCTGCTGCCAGAGAAGATGTGTTGTGCATACTGGGGAGAAAATCCTTACTAACAGCAGAAATCCCACTGACCTTTTGTAGATTGGAAGCATGCTGCACTGTGATGGCTTTGTTCCACCTGTGTCCCAGGGTGAAGATCCTTTTCAATAGTTCATCTTCATACCTGCAACTGTGGAAATAATGCATTAAAATTACTCCGGTTCAGTTTATTCTCTACTATCAGGCAAGTTTTTCGAGTGAAAGACACTAAGGTTGTGTTTGGTCAAATGTAGGAGACATCCAGTTTCAATGCTCATAATTACAGACGCCAGGATCACAGGTTACAAATTTTACAGGAAACCTAAACCCAGGGTTGACTCCTTGACATTGCAAAAGCATCAGACTCCTACTAGAAATCTTTGTGCCTTTTAAAGTAGAATCATAGAATCATAGAATTATAGGGGTTGGAAAGGACCTCAAGAGATCATCAGGTCCAACCCCCTTGCCAAAGCAGCTCCCTAGCTCATATTGCACAGGGAGGTGTCCAGACAGGTCTTGAATATCTCCAGAGAAGGAGACTCCACACCTCCCTGAGCAGCCTGTCCCAGGCTCTGTCACCCTCACTGTGTAAAAGTTCTTCCACATGTTGGTGCGGAACTTCCTGTGCTCCAACTTGCAGCCATTGCCCCTTGTCCTGTCTCCACAGACCACTGAAAAGGGGCTGGCCAATTCCACCTGCATCCCACGCTTAAGATATTTATAAATATTAATTAGATCTCCCCTTAGTCTTCTCTTCTCAAGACTGAACAGTCCCAGCTCACTCAGCCTTTCCTCATAGGGGAGATGTTCCAGGCCCTTAATCATCTTCATAGCCCTTCTCTGGACTCTCTCCAGGAGATCCCTGTCCTTTTTATACCAGGGAGCCCAGAACTGGACACAATACTCCAGGTGGGGCCTGACAAGGGCAGAGTAGAGGGGAGGATCACCTCCTTTGACCTGCTGGCCACACTCCTCTGGATGCACCCCAGGATCCCATTGGCTCTCTTAGCCACCAGGCCACACTGCTGGCTCATGGCCAACCTGTCATCCACCAGGACCCCCAGGTCCTTCTCCACAGAGCTCTTCTCCAGCAGGTCATCCCCCAGCCTGTACTGATACGAACGGTTGTTCCTTCCCAGATGCAAGACTCTACACTTGCTTTTGTTGAACTTCACTCGGTTTCTCCCTGCCCAGCTTTCCAGCCTGTCCAGGTCTGGCTGGATGGCAGCGCAGTGTTCCTGCGTGTCAGCCACTCCTCCCAGCTTTGTATCATCAAAGCAGTGAGATTGTGGGTGATTTTTTGCCCCCTTTTTTTCTCTAATAAAACTCAATTTGGCTTTCTGCTTCTTCGTAACAAACATACAACTGATGTCTCATAATCCCCCTGCATCTCAGATTTACCCTCCTTCATCTCGCTAAAAGGTTTTAGCATACTTAGAGCTAAGTCAACAGTATTTTGTTATGTCATACCAAGAAAAGCAGATGATGTTCAATTAAATTCAGATCTTTCCTGTGTTCTTTTTCTAAAACTCACACATGTCATTTTTGGGGGTACATTATTAACCCATGTGACATACCTAGTATTGAGATACTTTTACTTGGAGCTTTAGGAGAAGCTGCCCATCCCTTCACATTAGTACAGTAGATTACTCCTATATTTTAGTAAGATTTGCAGCTAAAAACATAAAGCCATTAGTTGTTTGGTTTTTAAATGACAATGAACTAATGTTAAAAATCTAACTGATACAACATTTTTCCTGAAATTCTGGCTCTTGGACACACTATTGGGTTTTGTGTCTAAATTTAAACTAGCTTGTACTATAACTGAATGTCATCAAGCTGTTCTACTACATGAAACATTTTTTCTCAGATACAGAATTTTTCAGAATCCAAAATTATTTTTTGGTAACTTTTTTACCCCTAACAAATAAAACTATTTTGGTTCGTTTTAGTGTGTCTTCCAGAATTTAAAGTCTGAAATTGTGGTTTATTTCAGATATTTTTGTAATAATGGAATTCCAATTTCCAAAGAGGATTCTTTCCTTATAGATAAGCCTGATATTTTTTCCCTGACAGTCTTTTCTGCACCGGTAGTGGTAGGCCACATATATATTTATGTAATACCTATACAATGAAGAGTGACATTGCAGAATTTGTGACATGGAAAAACTAATTAGCACAAAAAATAATTAGGATCATCAGATATCCTTCCTGGTGCTCTTACCAGGAAAAAATAGTGATTTGCATGTTATGAAGACCAAACTGTTCTTCCATCTTCTCTGTGAGTAGAGTCCTCCACATCATCACATAATGTGGCATATGGAGGACTTCCCTACATAACACGATTTGAAGCAAGAAATACATTTACGAGGCATTCATTTGGTACAATCCGTAACCACTCATTTTCCAAATTCAGTTTCTTATTCCATCAGAAGAGGGGTAGCCAGCAGGGACAGGGAGGTGATTGTCCCTCTCTACTCTGCCCTCTTGAGACCCCTTCTGCAGTACTGTGTCCAGAGCTGAGGTCTGCAATACAAGAAAGATGTAGAACTGTTGGAGAGGGTTCAGAGGAGGGTCATGGAAATGATTAGAGGGCTGGAGCACCTCCCCTAGGAGGAGAGGCTGAAGGAGGTAGGCTTGTTCAACCTAAAGAAGAGAAGGCTGTGGGGGGACTTCATTGCAGCCTTTCAGTACCTGATGGGAGCATACAAACAGAAGGGGAATCAGCTTTTTAAAGGGTAGACAATGGCAGGACAAGGGGGAATGGATTAAAGCTAAAGGAGGGAAGGTTTGAATTGGATATTAGGGGGAAGTTTTTTACAGAGAGAGTGGTGAGGTGCTGGAACAGGCTGCCCAGAGAGGTGGTGAATGCCTCATCCTTGGAGGTGTTCAAGGCCAGGTTGGATGGGGTCCTGGGCAACCTTGTGTAGATCCAGGCCTGGAGGTTGGTGTCCCTGCCTATGGCAGGGGGTTGGAACGCTATGATCCTTGGGGTCCCTTCCAACCCAGACCATTCTATGGTTCCAATCAATCTCCATCATACTCCAAAATACTGGAGATGATCTCCAAATACCAAAGGACAAAAAATGATTGTATTAGGTTCTACAGCAAGTTCTCCATCCAACAATTTTTGGGGGAAACGGCAGACAACACAGGGAAAGCAGAAGTTACATTCCAGGGTTTTGTTTCTTTTGACCATATTTTTCATTGCAGTTATGACTAATTTCACACATTTCCAGTGAAATTTCTTTTCTTTGGAAAGTATGTTCTTGGTTTCTCTTTGTAGGCATGACTCAAATGTTCTGGAGATTTTTTCATTAACATCCTTTTTCAATGATGTCTCATGGACATAGTTCAATAATATTGCTTCAAATAAAGCCAGTCATGAAAACTGACAGAAACAGGGACATCTTAACTATAAATTTTGTCAAACCACTTGTGACAAGTTAAATAAAGGCTTTTTTCTTTGTGTTCTTTTCACTTGGGAGTACCTGGAATCTTACTAAAATTAATACTAAACTGGAAAATCTTTTCAGAGTTTTATAGCTACGGGGATAGAGGACAGACAACTCTCCTTAGCTAACAGCAGCTGCCAGAAGATGGATTCCTGAGGGACTCCATTGTTAGATGCTGATCAGAGGAAAAAAGATATCCCAAAGAGAGAGACAAAGTTTTTTTGTTCACAGTTTACCTGGAAGAATGGGATGAGATGTCTTGGCAATAACACAGAACAGAAAAAAACCCGACTGATCCCTATCTTTGAAACATCTGTTCCATATGGAAGGACCACAACATCTCTTTTCAGTCTTCTCTTTTCCTAGACTAAGCAAACTTAACTTTTGAACCTGTCTCAGGAGGACATGCTTCCAGACTCTCGTGCTTCCCTTCTGAACTCTCCAGTTTGTCTGTATTCCTTTCAAACAATAATGCTCAAAGCAAATGTAGCGCTCCTGCAGAGCGGAGAGGACTGTTGCTCAGTCCTGACATACAGCACTTCAGCTAATCTAACAGCATCGTTTTGCTCACTCACCTTCAGTCTGTGGCTCTTCAGGATGAGCAGAATCTCTTCTGCAGAGTTATTCTGTACAGTATTCTGCTTTTCAGTACACTTTCCTGACGGGCAAAGCACTGGACACGATTAAATTGATTGTTTGACTTCAAGCTGCCCCTCCAGTTTGTTACAGTCATCAAAATCTTAAAGTATTTGTCAGCCCTCTTCCACCTTGACTTGGTCACATATTTTTAACACATATCTCTTCTTCCTTTATACACCTAATCACTTTTTGGACAAGAACTGAACACAGGATAGAATCATCTTGAAATATCCTTCTGGTTTAATATGGGCTGACTGGTAGCTTCTCTCCAACTATGTTTTTTTCAAATATTTATGCCAGTTTCATCTAATTGCACAAGTATTTAGTAAAATAATTCAGTGAAAATAATACAGAGCTTTTGGTTTCAATAAAGTCATTATTATCACAGCTAGCCACACTCCTTGGTGCTTTCATGTCTCTCTGATGTCTCTCCATTCATCTGTCATATTCTGTCTATGCCTTTGTGTGATTCTCCCATACCTGGAAGGCACCACTACATCATTCATAGCACATATTTACACAGCCAGTGCTGCTAGGTTCTGTACATAAAGATCTTATTTCACAAACATCATAGCACCAATCACCCCTTTGAGCAAGAATACTATTTAAAATTGGTACCAAGGGTAAACCACAAGAGAAGAAGGAAAGATGGCAAAGAAAGATACTGTCTACATACAGGTTTATTTTATCTTCTAAATCACCTGAACCCAATATGCCATCTTGGGTGCAGCTGCCTTGGGGTAAGAAATTTGTTTCTGCAGATCACCTGGAGCTACACTGCAGATCACTACACCAGAGATTATCACCCCCTCCAGCCTCTTGGCATTTCTTCACATGGAGACGCTCCCTAGCTCAGCTCTGTCAAATGACCTAGTTTAGCAGAAATACCTTCTATGCTCAAATCATACTGACAGAATGAGGGTAAGTAGCAATTACACATGCAGTTGTCCTACCAAATCTGGAAGGGCAGTAAGGTCTGGCAGCAGGACCCAGCCAGCTAGCTAGGGACTGGAGACCCATCCCCAAAAGTCCCTTCTTTCAGATTAGCTACTGACAGAATGGGTGTGCCCACCAGCCTTTTTTTGGTTTTGTTTTGGGGGGGGAATTTGTTTTTGTTTTTTTATTCACAGCAGTCCTATTGATTTTGGCAAGAACAGCTGCATACAAAAACCAGAAAGGTCCCACTTCAGCTACAAATTACATTGGGATCTTGATCTGCTCTGTCATACATTGCAACAGCTCCCAGCTCCCGTCAAGAGAAGAAAGTTGCCCAAATTCACCTTTCTAAAAAGTCTGTCAGGTATTAAAAGAAGAATAGTGTAGCAATTAAAGTTGAAGAAAATAAAAAATAACCCCCTACATTTTCTGTCCTTGTTTACTTGTGTGAAAACTTCCAGGGAAATTTAAGAGGAGAAAATAAGCCTAGAACTACTTATTTCTTCAGATAGATGTCTAATTCCTGCTACCATTTCTACAGGTGAACAAGTTTGCTCTTTTTGTTGGCTTTGGCAGTCAAAGACATAGAATATGTTGGGGTTTTTTTTTTACAGATGTAGGAAATGCTCTGTCTTCTTGACTAGTCTGCAAGTGCATGCAGAGGAGAGTTAAATGTTTGCAAGCAGTAATTATTTTTGTGTGTGTGCTTATGTCATAAAAGCATTTACTCATGCTGTTAGCAAAAGCAAAATACACAGCTAAAGTAAAGAACAAGTAGGGTCTTGGGAAATACATAAACTGCACAAATAGAAGACGTCACTTCCTAGATGTCTGTGTTGTCAGTGTGCAAACAGAAGCCACACTTTGAAAAGGCCTCTCTCTCTTTGCAGAGAGGGTGAGGACACCTCCATTTCATCTTCCTCTGCTTCCGCCAGCTTGAAGAAGTGATCTGTTCTGCACTGCCATGTTCCTGCCTTCTAGCAGGAACTAAAACCTGTGAACCTCTGTCTTTTTTCTTTGTTGAACTCTTACCCATCTCAGTCAAATTAAATGACATTAACTGAGGTATGAAATGCCCAGTTCCTCTTTAAATGTAAGATCACTTTTGACTTGGTTTGGTGAATAACACTTTGCTGCTTATGGCTATCCCACTCTTTGCTCTATCCTGTTTTCATTACTCTGCCATGTCTTCCTCCATCCATCCATCTGTTCTGGAGCCTTTGTCTTCTCTCTCCTTTGTTCCCGTTCCAGAGATCTGATGACAAATGTGTATTCCACCAAGTCCATACATGCCTTTTTTTTTTCCCTTCATATTTGTGCTTTAATAAACTGGAAATGACAGAACTCCAGAAGCACATATTTTTATATAACTTTTAAATATTTTAAAAATCAACTCACTAGAACAAGAACTCTCAATTATATTACATTTTTCTCTCCCCCCCCCAACTTTCTCCTTACTTTATTCATTAATTACCATACAAGAAAAAAGATATACAGAAATTTCAGTGCCAATGCCAGCTCTGAGGAGTTCCAACCTCCTATCTGGTAGCTTGCTGCTGTCCTTCGCATCTCTTTTCCTGCCATGCCAACACAACTGCTAATTATATCAGTGAACTGATCTGGCTTAAAAAATTTCCAAATTTTCCCTTAGAATGTTAATGATTTATCAGTTCCTGGGCTGATATTTCTACATAAGCTGATACTGCCTGTAGGGCTGAATATCCAGAAAAACACAGATGTTTGGTTTCTCAATGTTGTGACCCTTCTGTTCCATTTGTGTGGGAATAAACGCAAGAGTGGCCCATCAGAACAGTTCCTGTCTGGAGATTACATGTTAACAGCAATATAACTCTTCAGTTGATGGTGGATTTGGGATGTCTTGTCCCAACTCTTCTTGAGGGACACCGTGACAATATTTCTAATGTTTCTTTTACAAGGGATATGGGTATCTATTGCAGAATTACTAAATCTTGAGCAGAAATGATCTTTGCTCTATAAAGCTTTTTAGGTCCCCTGGACAGAATTGTTATGGTGTTGGTAAGGCACAACAGACCTTTGTATTTCAGCACTTATCACAAACCATGATATAGTTCTTAGATGGAGACAAAGTCAGATGGGGAACAAGGTGGCCATTGTTCTGTGCACTTCAGCAGTGACCATCCAAGGCTGAACTGAGCCCAGGAAAGAGTCCAAGTTTTTACATTAGTAAAATCCCTGCGGCAAATTCTGCAGGTGTTCTTCTAAGACATGGAAATTAAAACAAAAGTGAAAATCAGAGCATCACTTTGATCCAAACTGAGATGATTTATCCTTCTAATTTAGTTCAGATAGTATAAACAGTCTGTTCTATACCCAGATATTATCTCTACCCAGGTATTAACTCTATAGATAGATACGGGCTGTCCAAAGAAAGTGAATCTTTTCCAAGGAAGCCTACGCAGGAGAGGAGGTTGTATTTTGGAGAGAGGCAATGTGAGTCAAGGGTACTTTATAAAGTTACACTTTTAAAGAGAATGCAGTACTTTCTCACATCTCTGAAAGTACTTGGAAAGACAGAGGAAGTGTGTGGGTACTTTAAGTTGAAAGAAACCCCACACAACCATAGTTCCTCTTATAAATTCAAGTTATCTCAAAGGTTTTGTTGTCAGTTTATGATCAGTATCTCCTTCCATAGGCTTCAGTGGAACCGTGCTGTGCTCTAAAAGAGTAACAACTGATGTAATTAACATTTGCTGTGTATAAAGCTGCATTTTGCTCACGTTGTATGTTGTCTTGGGTGGTAGGCAGCAGAGGAGAAGTATTATTTCTCTTGAACAGCCAGGACGAAAAGTTTAATCATTATTATTTATGGAACAGAAAGGAAAGGTAACTTTCACTCTGTGAAAACCCAACATTTCTGAGAAGTAACCTTGTAGAGCTCAAATCAAGTCAGTGAATTTGGTGAGCTGGGCTCTCATTTCTGTGGAGATACAGGTCGTGTACTGGAGGTATGTTCAGCATATTGGTCCCTTTTTTACAGAAGGACAATGTGAGTCCTGTTATGCATTGCATTTCACTGCTGCTTAGGGATTTTTAGAGCAATAGATAAAACAGACATACTTTTTCACCTGGAAACAGGATTTGGTCAAGGTATCATCCAAAGTATGATGTCATACTTCCTCATAATTCTTTATTGCTTTCCAAGTTTCAGGCATAGATTTAGTCTGTGGATCCATAAATGAGAAGCTTTTATGCAAAGACTTTCAATGGAAAGATCCAGATTTGTGTTTATTGTGGGGTTTTTTGTCATTTTAATCTTGCTGTAAAGAGGTAGAATTCCACTGTTTTGTCCTTTTTGTGAATTCTGTCCCTTTTTACTTGAAGTTCAGATGATAAGTCACTTGACCAGGCATAGTTTTCCAATGGCAGTAACACATTTAATATTTTCAAAATATAAAGCAACTAAAACCCCTGAACTTTGTTGGTGGTTTAATTTATACTTGGATTACACTTGGGAGTCCTGCAAGTAATTCCCATATAAATAGAAAAAAACCCAAAAACTCAATTGACCAACGCCTGGGGTTCATTCAAAATCAAGATCTCTGTTTTACAGCCTCTGTTAACTGCTTTCAACACCACTGCAGAACAACTTTCACAGCAGAGCATTGTATTTACTCATAGCTTTGCAATAAACCCAAAGGAGGACCGGCTTTTGCTTGTGTGCTGTACAGAAGCGACACCTGCACTGCACTAACAGCCATGCCATACACACAGTGCACTCTTTCCTTTGTGGATCTATGAGGAAAGCCATACTCCACTGCCCTTGAGGCCTAACCCTCACATTTCCATGTGTGACCTGGATTATGCTCAGCCTGGTTGGTCATTTCAGATTTCCTCTTTCATCTTTCAGGGGAGCT
This sequence comes from Hypotaenidia okinawae, assembly GCA_027925045.1. Lineage (NCBI taxonomy): Eukaryota > Metazoa > Chordata > Aves > Gruiformes > Rallidae > Hypotaenidia > Hypotaenidia okinawae. The sequence continues at coordinate 15,713,604 of BSDF01000005.1, read as the reverse complement.
CACACGCGTGGCACTGCTTCTGAGCATTTGTCCTTGTTGTCTGACTCGGTGTTTGGCACTGGTTGAACACCATGCAAGCTTTTCTGTAGCACAAAGCACACACACCTGCCAAATTCTGTGGTTGCAATGGCATGGCTTGCATTTGAATGGGTGTTCTTGGCTTTTGTTGGCAGCTAATTACCTTCAGAGTTGATTCTGGCAATTGATGGTCAGCTGGTTCTCTTTAATAAGGCCACATTAACAAATGAGTCCATGGGTTCTGGTTGGCCTTTGAACTCTTACACCATTATTTGTCGTGGTACTTGCTGCCAGTATAATTTTAAAGGATAGAGTTTGTGGGTGCTGGATGGAGGCTGAGTTCACCAGACACACATCTATACATAATAAAATGTCCCAGTTCTCCCTAGCACAGTTTTGTAATCAAAATATCATGCAATTATAGCATGCTTTCTTATTGTAAGTCAGAACCATTTAAAAAAATGATCCAAACTGAACGTGGCCCAAACTGATTACAAAATGCAAGGATCGGTTCCAGTTACCCAGGGTGTTTTCTTTCTGTGAATCATGAGGAGTGCTTAGAGAAATCTGTGGTAGGACACAGATAGGAATCTCTGTGCCCAGCGGTCCCTGGAGAGTTGCCAGTGTTGCAATGTCTCAGGAGGAGTCAGAAGAATTAGTCCAGCTTTCCCCCGGACTACACAGAGAAAACAAAATGAGGTTTCCCAGGGTTATTTCTGGTACCCTCAGCCAGCAGCCGGGAGCAGCTGAGGTCCCTCAAAGTCCTGTTCCAGAGCAAGCGTATTTGTCCCTGTGGTGCTGTGTATGTGCCATTGGGTCGCTGGTTGGGTGCAGGGCTGGGGAGGGGATAAAGCTCAGCTGCTGGGGATGGACAGTGCAGGTAAAACATGAGAGGCAAGTTGCAAGGGGATGTTGTGCACAGAGGGGAAATGAAATCTTGGATTTATGCTGTTAACCTTTTGCTGCTTTCAGGACTGCTTGTAGGAACATCAGTCTTTCTAACCTATGCTTTCAGTTCAAAACCACATTTTCATGCGCTTGTCCCTCAAAACCAGTTCCTTCCTCCCTTCCACCTGCCAGTTGAAGGGCCGAAGTAAAAAAGAAATTGTTAGAGTTTTTTAAAGGTGTAAGGGTATGGATATTTCCTTAATTATTCCTGTGTTTGTTGAAAACTATGGGTATTTTCCCCAGTCACATCTGGTTTATCTTTCTTTCTTTTTGGAAATGAAAAGCATAGGTGTGGCAAAGTTACTATTGCAGCTGCAGACATGTCTTGACTGAAGAAGTACAGGTAATTATTTTTTCATTAATATTAGTCATGAGGGGGGTGTAAAGAAAAATGTGCTTTGTCATAATCCCTAAAGCAACTACTTCAGTTTGAAGGTGGTAGGACTACTGAAGACAAATAAACTTCCAGTAGGAATATAATCCTGTGCACACTCTTCATATTTTTGAACACTTCACAAGATGATTTTGCCTGCCCCTCACTGAACTTGCAGTGTTACTTCCTGCAGCTCTCAGAGAGTAACCTTTCTGAGATGGGTGGCCAGTTATTAGAAACCCAAAATTTCTGTATACGGTTCATGATAATTTTATTGGCATCATGGAAATAAAAAAACTATTTCTCTGTATTTTAAAATTGACTTGAATCTGAATGAGGCCTATATTTCTTGGCAATTAATCATGTATTTAGACACACTCATTACACACTACCAAGGGGGACAGTTTATTGTTCAGGCTAGGGCATTAATTGGAAAGGAAACATGGAATGTGTTTCCAACGTGCTGTCTTGATGGGCTGCTACTGTAAAATAGGGTTATTCTGACAACTTCACAAGCAAATCTATTGGCTACCTTCAGCTTTTTCTTACATAAAATATGTTAGAGCTGATTTATCCCTGCTAAAATGCTGGATGGACTGACCTCTAAAGAAAGAGGAGAAAAAATAGGGAGACTGGAAGTATATCGTGGAACAGCTAATGAGACATCTCTAGTTTAAGGTCGTTAAAATTGTTCCTGCATGTAGTGAAGGGCAGTGCTTCAGAGAGTCTCCCAAGACTTCTGACAGAAATAAAGATATGGATCCGGTTCCCTTGCTATAACTATATGGGGCACAGAAATAAGACTGCTACAAGACACTCTGCTGACTGTGATTTATACTGTGTCTGTCCTAAGGTATTAATTTGGGCCCTCCTGAAGCTGCTCTAACTAATATTGGTTGTCAGTAACCTAACTTTGATAAACCAGAGTATGTCCCTAGCATCCATATCTGTCATAGTTCTTCTTAGGCCAGACTGGGACCTCCTAAAACAATTCTGAGAGTGGGATTTTTCTGTTATCTATGGCAGCAATCCTGCATTTTGCCTTGAATGTTTTGTCTCTGCAAAGATTTCCGGATTTGTTGTCTTTCACTGCATTCCCTCATATTCAGTATAAACCTGTAGGTGTTTATAAATATAAATATAAACCAGTATAAACACAGCAGGTACAGACTGGGTGACATTGGGTTTTCAGGTTGGGTTTTAGCCCAATAATTTGTATGCAAGTACTCCCTGGGAGCATGAGTGTAGCAGAATCTGCGAATACCTGGTGTGGGGCGGTGTCAATCTTTTTCATCCCTGGATCTGCTTTTACCTAAGTGACCGGCACATCTCTTGCAGGGCCGCATCTCAGCTCACCTTTCAGTGTGTGTGGGAGAGGATGGGTATTTCTAGCACTGTGTGACTACTGCTCAGGACCATCATGCCATGATTTTAGGAGCAGCAGTGAAGGTAAGCAGTGCAGTGGAGTGATGATCTTGAGTCCACTGTTCTGTTCTCGAGACCAAGTTCTGTTCACCCCGTTTGCAAAACAAAAGTAACATCCACCTGCCCAACTTTACCTTCCTTTGTGCTGTGAAGAGGAAACTTAAGATAGCAAGAGTAACAAGTTCTGCGAAGTGTTACTATGCCATGTATTTTATGTGTACTCACCATTTCTGTTTATAGTTCTGTTATTTTGTAGTTCTTGTATAGGTATCTATACAGAAGTTGTTGTCAGTTAAAGGAAGGTGAAGTAATATGTCCTCTTCCCATTTATCTTTTTAGCATCAGTTCTGCTACAGGTTTCATGCAGCAGTATTTTCACCCAAAAGCTGCACTGCATTTTTATGTAACATGAGCATAGAAAGGTAAAACCACACCACACGGAAAGAGACACCTATATACATCGTGTTGCAGTAAGAAACCCCTCTGGTGTGTCCCAGCAGAATATAGATTCCTTGAAATAAAAAAAGAAGACAGATTTCTTGAGGAACAAGGGAAGGACATGGAAGCTGGAATAGCATTGGATATTTGCAGTACAGATGATATAAGATACTTCATCTTTCCAGCCTCTAGAGGGGACTATGTTTTCAGCGAACCTCTCCGTGAACAATTGTCTAACCTACGGCAGGCTGCTCAGGCTGCTGCTCAGGCGAGCTGGAGTGAATCAAGTGATTCTTGACTGGAGTACGAGTTACTTCTGGGGTTGGAAATAGCCTGTGTCTGAAATTACTTCAGTCCTGAAGGGCCAGCCTGAAATCTCTGCTCTTGCTGCAGTCCACTGCCTGCCACTGATTCACAATGGCAAGATTTGTTCCTATTAAAAAGCATTTATGTAGCTGGGAAAAGAAAAAAAAAGAGTCTGTGGGGAAACGTTGGATTTATAGGTATGAAAAATACTGTAAGTGAACTAATGACGATGTGGATTAAGTGACATTTTGAATTGGGATTAACAAGTAAATTCTATTGTGTAACTTTCTGGCTCAGAAAGATAAATCAATCACAGGCTGGGACTCTTCTTTGTCAAACTGCTTAGGAGGAGAGGGAGCAGAAATGTTCGTCCCACTTTGGGTCTGCAGAGACACTGTGGCTCCTGTAAGACTGAATGCAGGCGAGCAGGAACAAAACACTGTGGGCCAACTCCTTTTCTGAAGGCATCAAAATCGGTCTTGATGCTACTCCTGCTACGCAGTACTGGCTAGTTGCCCTTGGTTTGTGTTGCCCCTCATGTTGGCCTGGCTTCTCCCACTCTACTTCATTCACAGCAGTACTGTACCTCACAAGGAGCAGCCAGTGTGAAGGGATGGCAGCCTTGCGATTTATGGGCTCGCTATCTCTTCTGTTGTGTTTACACAGCTTACACTCCAATAAGACAGCTAGGAGAGTATGGAGCTCACACATAAAATGAAAAAAGATATTCTGGTGGGGGAAGGAGGGAATCGTGAGAGATCCGTCCAGATTTCGGTGTTGTAAACACATCTGTAGGGTCACCATAAAGCAGTGACTACAAAGGTCAGCATTTCAAAATGTGTCTTAAGAAAATGTTTTTGCAAGCTTTGTGGTGAAGATGGCTGGCATGTTGTATATTGTAACATTCTGCTTAATCTCCACTATGTTACACGGAGTCATTTACAACAAAAAATGCCTGACATAACTTGCAGTACAGGAACATACAAAACCAGCTTCACCAGGGTGGATGTTTATGTAATCTTCAAGAACACTCTGAAGTACGATTCAGGGATCAAATAAAACTACACGAGAGGCACATTTCTCAGAGAAACTACCCATCTTTGAATTTCTGAGCTTTATTTTACCGAGTCCCCGTTAGATAAATGCTCCTGAAAAAAAAACCGTTGATGATTATTTCTGTACATCACGTTATCCGCCGTTTTCATTCCACTTCTCGGTTGTCACCGCACAAACGCTTCCAGCTTTCTCCTCTTCTTAATGGAGGCATCTTAAAGGTGAGCAGAGGGTCACCCCAGGAGCACAGGTTTCCCATTCACAGGCTGAACTGTGAAGGCAGCAACAAAACTAAGCTTGCACAGACTGCCCTGACAACAACCTCTGCGCTGAACTAAAACAACCCCTTCTGTAAAGCCAGTAGCAGTTCACTCACCTTTCAAATGCAAACCTGGCACTCTGAGTAACCATAAAACACCAAATTGTGCAGCCCTGCTCTGGGAGTGAGGATGTTCATTGTTACAGGGCACAGAAAACTCCACAGAGGGCCATCCTTTATGATTTTGCTGTCAAAAAAAGCATCAGGTATTTTTGCATGTTTGGCATTGACCTTATTCTTAAACAGGAGTGCGCATTTTACATGGACACTAAGAAAATCTTAAGCATAACAGCTTTACTGCCAGTAAGAGGAGTTGAACAGGGATGCATTTAACACGCTCTGACTAGGCAGGGCTATCAAGACCATTAAAAAGGTTGGTTTTCTTTTGGGTTTTTTTTTCCCCAAGTAAATTATCTCATAACAAGACCTGACTCCTTCACTGGGGAAACCTCTGCTGCTCAGGGCTGCTGAGACACAGTGGATGAGAAGCAACAGAAAACTGCACCTGGGCCCTGTGGCAGGGAGGGTTGGAAAGACCTCAGAGGGATACAGGCAGGGGTCAGGGACGCAGTGCCTGCTTCCCCGTTGGGTTACGCTGTCTCTGAGCAAGCGCACCTTTCCATGTGAAGAGCTGGGAGCCGGGCAGCCCTGCTTGTACCCTGCTGCAGAGCCCTTCAGGGTGCTGCCTGCATCCCGCAGTGCTGATGCTCCAACGCCCCCTCCCCCAAGCCCCCCAACCCTGCCGAACACTACTCCTGGTGCCTCGAAGGGGCTCAAACACTTCCCTTATGCAACACAGAGCGGCTTAAACCGGGCTGAAGCAACCCAACGGCTTTTTTTTAAAGACAGCGCAATGGTGATCCTTTCCTCCCCGGCCCCGACTGCAGGAAGGCAGCAGCGGCGCAGGGAGGCACAGGGACACGCGTACATACGTGTTATGTATGTGATAAGGGCACCCGCGCCCCGCGGTGCCAGCGGTCTCCCCGCTTGCAGCCCGCCCGCAGCCCCGGCCGGCGGGAGAGGTGTGCGGGCGCGGGGGGGCCGCCCGAGGGGGCGGGCGGGGCGGGCGGGAGCGGCCGGGCCGGCTCCTCCCTGCGCACAAACCCGGCCGCGCCGGGCCGGGCGTGCGGAGAGCCGCCGCCGCTCCCGCGCTACTTAAGCGGGGAGGGCGCAGCCCGACAGCCCTGCGGGGGGATCCGGCGGGGGGAGGGGGCCAAGGCAAAAAAAAAAAAAAAAAGCAAAAAAGCTAATAATTGATTATAATAATCATCATCATCTCTCTATAAGCAAACCAGACACGCCGAGCCGAGATGCTCCGTCCGTAACCCGCAGGCTGGGGCGGGTTGTGAATTCGCCAAACACCTGAGAAATAAAGCACGACCGAACAATTTCGAGGCGGGCGGGGAAGGGGGCGAAAAGTTTGCCGGAGCTCGGGCGTCTCGGGGTGGGGTGAGGGGGGCGGGCGCGATGCCGCCCTGGCTGCTCGGCAGCCTCTGCTGCGTGCTGGCGGCGCGGGCGGCGCTGGGCGGCGGCCCCGCGGGCGCGGAGGCGGCGGCGACGGAGGAGGCGGAGGAGAAGCTGATCCGGGTGCTGGTGCTGCTGCCGCGGGACGACGCCTACCTCTTCTCGCTGGGGCGGGTGCGGCCGGCCATCGAGTACGCGGTGCGGAGCCTGCGGGACAGCGGCTTGCCGCCCGGCTACGCCTTCCAGCTCACCTACGAGGACTCGGCGTGCGGCAACCGCGCCCTCTTCAGCCTGGTGGACATGGTGGCCCTGCAGCGCCGCCGCCCCGACCTGCTCCTGGGGCCCGTCTGCGAGTACGCGGCGGCGCCGGTGGCGCGGCTGGCGGCGCACTGGGATGTGCCCATGCTGTCGGCGGGGGCGCTGGCCGCCGGCTTCGGCGCCAAGGGCGGCGAGTACTCGCACCTCACCCGCGTCGCCCCCGCCTACGCCAAGATGGGTGAGATGCTGCTGGCCCTCTTCCGCTACCACCAGTGGAACCGGGCCACGCTGCTCTACAGCGACAGCAACCCCGAGCGCAGCTGCTACTTCGCCATGGAAGGCGTCCATGTGATCTTCCAGGAGGAGGCCTTCCACATGGCCGTGCACAGCTTCGACGAGAGCAGCCGGCACCTCGACCTCGACGACATTGTCCGTGGCCTCCAGACCGGCGAGAGAGGTGAGTGGCAGCTGGGTGTCTGGTTCAGCTGCTCGACCATGTTTAGAAGTGGTTGGGGTCAGGGGCTGGGTGTGGGGGTGGTGGGAGCACCAGGGAGGGAAGGTCCAGTGGGAGAGGGGGAGTCTGGTCGCATCCCCAGCTGTGCGGAAACTCCAGTGCTTTGCTGGCATCCCCCAATGGGATGGGGACTGGATGCCCTGAGTGAAAGCTTGGCCCACATTTCGTTAGGGTTTTGCCCTCTGTGGTGGGGGATGGAGGCTCGCCCTCTTGGGCTGCACTGGGAGGGTTTTGTGTCAGAGCGAGAAATCAGCATTCTGCCAGCGGTCTGGGTTACCCCGAATCACCTGCATCTGCGTAGCAGCAAACCGGTTGCTTATTCTCCCAAGATTTTTGAAGTGACTCTCTGTAAGTTCAAAGTCTAAGCAAAGATGTTTTCTTCTCACCCTGCTGTGTCTTGCCAATGGGGATCCTTTTCCTTGCTCCTGCTGTTGGGATCCCTGTCGAGTACTTCATAAATAACAAATGCTTTTAGGGGAAGTGGTCATTTCAGGGGATGTGTGGATGCGAAACCCGTGTGTGTGCAGTAATATTGCCACCAACTGTTAGCAAAACACTGTGGAGGTAAATGGCTTGTAAAACATCTTGGAAAGTCACCCCTGGGCTGGATGAAGTGGCTTTGCATCGTGAAGTAGTAAAACGCTGAAAGTGCTTTGGTATGTGGGAGTTCGTAGTTAGATGTGTTTTAAAGTGAGGTCGTGCAGAGCAGAGAGTGGATACACGGGCTTATCAAAAGGGCATTTTCTGTTAGAAGCTTTTGCCTGCTGTAGGTTTCCCCTGTAAGTTACTGTGAAAGAAAAAGGAAAGGTGTGTTCCAGGAATAGACCGTGGGATCAAGTTAACATCCTTAGCTGTTTTCCAAAAGAAGTGTAGAAGAACAAGGTGCTTTGTGCAAGTTTTACATCCCTGGCTGCAGAATGTGAAAACAGCATGGGACTTGGGCTGATAAAGATCACGCTGTGCATGACTGGCATAGCTGGTGTTACAGTGCCCGTAGGGTGGGGACAGAGCAGCCTGGCGCTGCTGATGTCGGTAACTCTGCTGTGAAATCCTTAACGTGCACAGTAGCCTGTGTGAGGCAACTGAGACGTAAAAGCGTGTGGCTCTTCAGTTTATTCTTCACTGAAGCAGGTGCTTAAAATCAAGCTTTCCTAGTGAGTACTGCTCAGGGAAGGCTACTGGATGGAGAGAAAGACATGTAAGTGCTAGTAGAAACCCCTGTGTGGGGAGAGATGCTTTTCTTCTTTAATCAGCCTAACTTTTGTGGCTGTCTTTCCTGATGCTTAGGAGCATAGCAGCATGCTTGTGGCAGGAAAAGATAAGCATTCGCCAAAGGGAGCTGTGGCTTTGCTGAGGGAGTGTGACTGATGGCTAAAGGGAAACCCTGCTCTTCAGACCGCGCTGACAGAGGGTTGACTGTCAGCCTCAGCTTAAATGCTTTGCTGAGCTGAGACCTTTGCTCTTGCATCATTCTGTAACTTGCAAATGACTGAACAAAACCAGCCCTCTATCTTTCCCCTCCCTGTGCCCTGTGGGGTCCGGTCTCTCCATATCATCTCTTCATTTGTCCTCTGGCTCATGACATTACTGCAAAATGCAACAAGTGGAGCCCTTTGGCTTCCACCTGTGTCTTTCAGACTTCAAAGACTGATTATGGGACTCAGCTGCTGCATTCCTCTGGGGCTCAGGGAAGGTCCTGCCATTCCCAACATCTTTCAGGCTGTCCCAGTATTATAAAGGTCATGTATCATATGAAGGATGCACCGTGTGCCTTAGCTGACCAGAGGAGGTCTTACTTTCTCCTAAGGACTTCTTGGAGGGTCCCCATCAAGGGAGCAGCAGGGCTTGTGGACAGCAGGGCAGTGTCCAAAGCACTTCCTGGAAACTTTTTGGTTAGTTAGTTTTCTCATCAGTTTTTAAGGGTTCCTGTATTGCACCTACCGTGACACCGACCTGTAGTCTGACCCTGCACTGTCCCAGTGTCCAGAGATTACTGCTGCTCGTGGTTCTGCCTGAGCGGAGGAGCTTCCTCGAGCTGCCCAGAATGGGAGCAGGCTTTCAGGCAGACAGGGGATACCTACTTGAAACTCTCCCAGGTCTGAGAAAGAAGCTGGCCCATGGGGACCAGGGGCTGAAGCTCTCCCCATGGGTTCGATTGCCACTGGCTGATTGTTTGCACTGAGCTCTCAGTTAAGAGAAATGCTCAGCCGTGACCTGTCTTTGCCAGTAGCTGCCTCTTCATTCACTAGAGCCACTTCAAAGGCTCGAGTCCTGGGGCCACAGCAAAAGTATGATGACAAAAGCAAACCACTTTAATGAGTTTCATTAGTATTTCAGGCTACCATGCAGGCTCAGTGAACCATGCTGCAGACTTGATGCTGTAGGATCAGTTTTACCACAATAGCCACAAACTTAAGACTGTGCTTAAATACATTCTGCATAAGCACGAAGTCCAGGGGATGTGTCTGGCAAAGGGAACACTTACTCCTTCAGCTGGAATTAAACTCTGAAGCATTTTTTTGCAGGATGAGCCAATAATCCTAGTCAATAAATTCAGAATATTAGCAATAGAACTACTGTCGTCTCCATTTATTATACAGGAGGGAGTATGTTTTGTAAGTATTTGCGTGTAAACATTTGTATACTCACAATACTAAGGTACAGATGCAGATTAAATGCTCACAGTTTACATTTTTGGAAGGTTGCAAGGACATGCCATTAGTCTATTTGCTTCTAAATCTTGAAATACGTAATCTTTGCTCTCCTGCTGAGTTAAACACCATATCCAAATAGTTAATATTATTTCCCTTACATTCCTTTAGAGGCTTAGAAAATATGGTTTAATGTATTTTAAAGTAAGGGCTTATCCCAAATTTTTTTTTCTTCCTTTTGCTCAAGTTCTTTTGGTGGTGTTGTGGGAACTTCTTTGATTCCATCCACAGATTATGATTTTATGATAGATGCAAATCATAAGTGCATAGTTAAGGGAGAATTGGGAGGGCAACAAGGAAACATTTCAAAGGAAATCTCTCACCTATACTGAAATTAGGAACAGTGAGACAAATTCATTCCTGATGTGCATCTGGAAAAGATTTGATACAAATTTTATTGTAAGAAAAGTTTTTTTCTTCTTTTGCTTCATGCTAATATACTTCACAATGGTCATGAAATATGTCTTGCTCTGTTGCTCTGGAAATTATTATATTACTCTGCTATAATCAGTAGGACAGAGATATGCATGGTATAACTCTCCTGAAGCGTGGGGATGTACCGAACGTGATTCACCCCGGCAGCGCGTCTGGAGCTTGTCTGTGATGGCTTCCAACCAGAAAAGCAATGGGAGAAAATTCATTGTGTGAGAAAAGATTTGGCCTGTTTGGCCTTTTCATTTCTTATAATAGCAAACACTTCTACCCAGAAAAGCTGAAAGTGGTTTTAATTCAGTTTTATAGTTGGGGTGAAAATATTTGTGTACATGATTGTAGCTTTTGAGCCCTGCCGTGCGTGACGGCCTTCTTGGAAACATGCGTGCCCTTGGTTTTGAGTTGTTGTCCCAACAGGATCTCTTAGGACTCCGCTGTAGGATATAGCCCTGAAGCATGCACTGGTACAACACATGGCTGCTCCCTCTGATGCCAGTAGCTTTGTACCCTTGTGAACCTGTGTACGTTTACAGCCCGGCATGCTCACTGTGGGAGCTGAGCTGAAGACCTTGCCTGCATTTCTACTTTGCCTTTGTAAGGGGAAGGGTTAACTAGGGGAGTAGTCCTCCAGCGCAGCAGGTTGGGGAGGAGATCCCCTCAACCACAGCTGTTGCAGTGTGCGTCACGGTGCCCTCATGGAGTCCACCTATGGCCTTGTAGGACCTGTTGTAACACCCAAGCCCCTGCTTGGCTCTTGGCCTGGGTAAATGAGGATCTGTGGTGGTTAATCTTGTAACCACCTTGAATCTTCACCCTTAGACAGTAGCACTTGCTTTCACCATTTCTGAACATGCAGCATGCCCTCACAGGGCCATGCCTGGTGTTACTGTGTATTCTCTGTGGAGAGAAAGTCCCATTCTGGAGGGATTCATGCCACTGTCCCTACACAGCTGCAGAGATGCTGTTCTGTGCTAACTGTAGAGAGGCAAGAAATTCTAGACCAGACACCTACTTTTTAAACAGCTGAGGTGTAGGCAAAATGAATCTACACCAAACTGTTCCACAGAACAGAAATGAAAACGGTAATGCCATTGCATCCCCTTAATTCTTCATCTTCAAATTGCTTTGTGTCCACTTAGAACTAACAACTGAGGCTTATGTTTTTGATTGACTCTACAAATATATGCAGTTGAAGAAATTTGAACCCAGAACTGTTGCAAAGGTCGAATCATGTTGCTGAAAAAAACTTGAATCATGCAGAGGCTCTATTTAATTATTTTTGGAAGACAAAGGGAAGTAGGAAGCATCTCTGTGTGTTTGGTACCTGTCCTCTGTTTGTTGTTTGGGAAATTGTCTTTCTTTGCCACGTGCATTGTCATGTTCGTTGCAACACTGGGAGGACAGCTGGGGTCACTGTCTCTGGCAACATCCATGCTTAGCAGGCTGTTCCCTGATGTTCTTAAATTGCTTCTTATCCGCATTTTCCATTTGCTTCCACCAGTTGTAATCATGTGTGCCAGCGGTGACACAATCAGGAACATCATGCTGGCTGCTCATCGCCAAGGAATGACCAATGGGGACTACGCTTTCTTCAATATTGAACTCTTCAACAGCTCATCATATGGTAAAGTTTTTACTTCCCAAGAATGTTGCAAAGTCTTCTGTAGGCCTGGTAATATTTTTAGACTTCTTAGCCTGAAAGCATGCCTCACAGAGTCCCAGAATTCACCACTGTCTCTCCCTGTTGTTACAGCTGCCTTCCACTTGGGCGATAGCATTGCAGGAAATAAAACAGACCTGGTGGCAAGAGCTGTCACTGAGTGGATCACAAGATGCCAAATTCACTGTAGGTGGTTTTTATGTAGTTAGTGTAAGGAGAGATGCTGTTTATAGCAGCCAGGTGTGGGTACCCCACACTGCAGCATGCGCACACAGCTCTGGGTTGCTTCCACCATTCCCAGCCTTGCGACCGGCAGGGCTCAGGGCAGGGGTATTCCTGGCTCCCTGGTGGGCTGTGTTTTGTGCTGATGGCTGAAGGAGGTAACAGCCAGAGCTGTGGTGCCTTCAGGACCAAGATCTCCAAAAGTCACTTCTGTGCTGAGGGATCCATGGGTCTAATTTGTTGCAACTTTTGATCATGACATGAAGCTGAGAGATATATTCAGCGGTGTTGTGCTGAAGGGAAAAATAGGGTCCAGGTGTACTAGAGTAGGTTGGATAAAAACATCTGATTTCACCCCTAAGTAGAAAAGATCAGACTTGTCAAATTAAAATGCAACTTTAAAACCTAAATTAAACTCAATGCTCCTTGAAGTACACTTGCATTCATTTACACTTCATATGGTGGCACTGCACTAAGCCTTCCCTCAGCCACTGCTGTTGCGCAGTTAGATTTGTAGGACTGGGGCAACGTGTTTGCTGAGTTTTAAACAGCATCGGATGGTTGAAGCTGAGGCAAGTTCCTACCTGGGAACTAGGCTCTGTTGAAGTGTAAACATAGCTTTTGAAAGGAGCAGCCTCTTTGGCAGGTGCAGAGAAAATAATTTCTCCCCCGGCAGTCTGCCTTTAACTAATCCACTACAATAACAAATTCATTTCAAACTGAAAACCAAGTGAGAATTGAGAAAGGAAGAATTCTGGGTTTGTTTGGTTTTTTCTTTCAATCCTCAAAAAAACTCCTGAGACACATGAACAATTGAAGTCACAAAGATAATGTATTTTGTTTTAAAAAAATCAGTTAAATTCTTCTGCCTGAGCTTCTTGTTGTCCCACCTCTGAAATTATTTTTACAGTAAATGGAGCTGTTGAAAAGCTTTGTAACAAACGGATTTTTACATGTTTAAATTTGGAAATATAGATACTGCTACATGTTTATTCTAGGTTAACTAAAGAAGTGCCAAGTTCTGCCAGGTAATAAGGAAATCACTTGAATAACTAAAAGATAAAAGTTGCACAACAAGATCAAAGCCAGTGATTCAAAGCAAGGTTTTCTTTTTGTTGAGCTGAATTTGGAATGACTTAATCCCTTGTGGCATAAGCAAAACCAGTTGGCATTGCAGCTCTAATCAAGACCAGGGCAAAAAGCTGAAGGTCACAAATCCTGAAGGTTTTGCCCTTCTGTAGACCCTGGGAGCTTTGCAGGCTTGACTTTACTGTAAACAACTGATCAAATAACCCCTCTGGCTGCTGTCCACAGCTCGTTACCACTGTGCCACTGCTGCATGTCATCTCACTGAGTAGACGTGTATCAGAAGTGATTCATCTGACTGGGTACCAGGCTGTAGGTGAGCTGAGCTCCCTTTGGAGTCACAGGAGAAAACCAGGCACCCCTGGGCAGCAATTCACCTGATCCTTAGGTTCCCGCAGTGCATCAGATGAATGAAACAACTGGTTTCCTTGCCTGGGCTGAAATGAGTTCAGGGTAGATACCTGAGAAGTGCTGAAGCTAGCTGGAACAGATGGTACCCAAAGTTTTCCTTGAGCTGGAGATGCTCATGTAATAGCAGCAACCACAGGAGGTGGTCTGCTGCATTTTGTAGTGGCTTTGCTTTCCAGGATGGTATTTGCTTGGAGGTAGCGTCAGATTGCAGTCTTGCAAGCCCCAAGGTTAGGACCCATCCCCAGGAGGGACCCAGAGTGACAGCTGATGGTGGGGGCGTGGTGTTCCTAGTGATTCACCCCCAGCCAATGGCACTTTCTCATCTGTGCTCTGCCGTGGTGGCATGAGATCTCCCTGCAGTACCATGATGGGGGCCATACCTGTGTGGTCCTATTGGAGCCTCAGCAGAATCCTCCTTTGCATTGCAGGTAGTCCGGTCTTCTTGCAGCTTTTCCAAGGATTAATGAAAACTGCCTGTATTCTGATGTAGTGCGGTTAGAATGTGGCATTTCCTGACATTTTAAGTAATAATTCTTTTAAAGCAATTTTTCTGGGGGTTTTTGTTTTTGGTTTTTTTTTGTGGGATGTGTTTCCCATGAAGAGTGAAATGTGCATCTGTTGACTGTTGTGCAGATGGTGGTCATATGTGGAAAGCAAGCATAATTGAGAAAAGTAGAGAAATTCCCCCAAATTCCTTGTTCCTAGAGGCTTGGAGATATTACATTTTGTACCTTTTATAAGGTAGAAAATCTAAGAGCAGGTGTGATTGCCAAATTGGGACATTGCCTTTAGGTTCAGATGACCATGTTGCGGTTTGTTGCCCTCTGTTCTGAATATTTTTAATTTTTCAGAAGGGCAGGCATATTAAATGCCAAGGCTGCAATAATTACACACGAGTACTGTGGCAAGTACTGACCTCCTGCAAAATAATCCATGAAGGAATTTCAATACGTAAATCATTCTAGGAAGGCTGTTACACAAGTGTACCTTCCCTGCTCCCAGCATCGGGATTTTTAAAAATAAATGTGTAGTGTCCAGGACAGGAACTTATTCACATTCTACCAGAAATACCTGCCCTCCCTGCCCACCATTGCCTCACTCTTTTTAGCCATCTCAACTTGCAGATACAAAGCTATAGAAAAGCCCTCTGTGGTCTAGGCTCTGTCGTACTTGTTCAGCGCTGCGCTTCTGAAATGCAGGTACCCAGCTGGGGCAGAGGCTTTTCTTCTTTGAGGCTCTGGCAGGACTTGTACCCACTTTTGGAAAGCTAGCAAGGCATGCTAGTTTACAATTGCACCTTCCTTTCTTTTTGGAAGTGGTGGTGAGGAAGGCATGCAGGCAGCAAAGGGAGGAGTGCTGCCTCTGAGGGCAGAACCCTCGTGGGGTGTTAGTTGCCCTCCAGTGTTTTCAGTAGGTCTGATGAAGAGAGTCCTGGCTTAAGTAATTTTGACCAATTAAACTTTGTATCAGGAAAGAAATCCCTAAACCAGGGCAGATGTATCTAGAGATTCTTCCTAAGACAATTAAATCACTTTTAAAAAAAATAAAGACATTAAGAATCAGAAAGGCAGAAAGGTTCATGGTATTTATGAAGGTTACAGTCCTACCTGGTACTGAGCTTACTGTAAATAAGGCTTTCCTTGTGTGGAAAAGAGAGGTAAAAGGGCCCAGGTGGTCCTTGTTGGGAGTGACAGGGGCTGCTGAAAGCAGCAGGAGGAAAGATGTGTCCTCTGGAAAAGTGCAGGTCCTGCCCCTTCCCCTGTGCTCCCTGAAGAAGAAGAGCAATTCTTCAATTACACTTACTGTCAACACAAAAGCAGGGGCAGGGGTATGTCCCAGCAGCGATGCCGGTGTACTGGAAGGACAAAACACAGGTTCTGTATTCAACAGCTTTCTGGGAGACCGAGGTGGCTTGTCAGTGAATTGTCTCTTGTAGGTCTGCATTGCAGCAGGTGGTGCTGCGCAAGGAGCACCATGACTGAAGCCTGGGCTCAATCGTAGCATCTCCACTCCCAAACCACTTGCCTCTCTTAGTCCAAGTGGCACCACGATCCTTACCACACTCTCATCTCTGGGCCCCATGTGCCTCCAGGTCACCTTTGAGACCTTAGTGTAGTCTTTGTCTTGGCTCATTTATTTATGATGGGGTGTGTTGCTGTTGCTCAAAACATAAAATGACTGTCTAGCTTTAATTATCTATATACATTTAAAGGCATACAGATGCTTAAAGCTATCACTGTTCCCTCTTTTATTTCTTTATTGATGTAGAATAGCATAAATCCTGGTCCAGGGCAATGTGGGCTTTTCCACTGATCTCATGAAGTTTTGGATGAAGACCTCATGGGCTACTAAGGTCAGGCCCTGTAAGGCAGAAGGGCTAATTAACAACCAGTCAGCTATCCTGCTTCTAAAAATCTGGTTACTTTACTTGTTGTCTGTGTAAAATTCTTCCCCTGCTGTGACACAAAACACATGTAAATACAGCATAGGTACATGATCCCATTTTATTTCTAAATGTTGCTTTTCCATCAGGACCAGGGCTGGTCTGGCAGCCACTGCATACATGATTTTCTCCTTGACCACACTGCGAGAGCTGTGGGAGAAGTAGCTGCACCATTTGCCTCCCATTCTGGGTGGTGATCATACTATTGACATTACTGGTGCCTTTCTGACTGTCCAAGAGTGTTGCTGGTGGAGTGATGTGTAACAAAAACTTTGTGGTCAAATCCTCCCTTGCTTGTTCTAAGTTAAATATCTCTGCATTTGAGATCTGGTATGTGTTTTTTTGCTCTAGGATGCCTTCTCATGATTAGACTTCATCCCACCCTTCAAAAATAAGCAAGCACAGCATGGGAGTGAAGTTGTCCCTCTGTTTGCACATTTATTTCCCACCAGCCATTCCTCCCTGCCTGGTTTCCTGCACATCTTGGAGAAGGATCAGTTCTCACTTGTGCTCTGCCACCTCCTGAAGGTGCAGGAGAAGTGAATTCTGTGTGAAAAAAGGCAGGCACCTAATTTGGAGTTGGAAATATGCTTGTTTTCCCCGTAGGAAATGGCTCTTGGAGAAGAGGAGACAAACATGACCTTGAAGCCAAGAAGGCATACTCATACCTCCAAACGATCACTCTGCTGAGGACTGTGAAGCCTGAATTTGAGAAGTTTTCCCTGGAGGTGAAAAGTTCTGTTCAGAAGCAAGGTCTGCATGAGGATGACTATGTAAGTACTTATGAAAGACTTCAGGTCTTAGTATCTTCAAAAAGATGCTCCTAACTAAAGCAAAAGTAGCAGGTAGCAGTGAGACCTTATCAGAATCACCTTTTCACCTCTTCTTTCTTTTTTTTTTCTTTTTTTCCTGGCTAACGCAAATAGGTAGGGTAGTGTACCTAGACTCAGCCTAGGTACACTAGCTCTGTACATCACCATCTGTGTCCAGGTGTCCTGTGATTGTCCCCTTGTTCATCAGCAGGAAGATTTGGGAAAGGCAGTTAGCCAGGTCTCTCTCCCACCAACCACTTGACTTCTTTTTAACAGGCCAATAGCTATACTTTTTTGTTTTCTCCCAATAATTTTTTGGTAGAATTAGATATCATAAAGTTACACACTGTAGATTGTGCCTGACAAAATTTTTCTTGATGTTAATGAGAAAAGTATCTTTATTTCTGAGCTGCACACATGTGAGTTGTCACTGCTGTTTATTTTAAACAGTCCTAAAGTATCAGTAAAGTCCAAGTTGCTTTAAGCTTAGGGGAGTGCCACTGTCCTCCAGAGACTGATGTGGGAAAATACGTCTTGTTTTAATCTCTTCGAAACTAGGAGGAGGATGCCTATGAGAGTTGCTTTTGAGCTACAGCTAAGCTGGTTTGTTAAGTGTTTTCTTAGAGAAGTCTTCTGTGAAAGCAAAAATGTATAGCACATGCTTAGAGGGATTTCTGCATGCTGATACAAGTATTTCCCATGTCTGCCTTCCCAAAGATGGGAAGTAACCTTTCCACTTATAAAGAAAAGAGGCTCTTTAACTGTAGGAAATGAGAGCTAGGATTACACCTAAAACTCAAGAAAGCAACCCAAACCCTTCATTTGCCAGCACCCACTTAGGCACCTACCTCTTCTCTTTGCTTTAAGTACTGTGTCCCTCGCAGGTGGAGGTGTCATCTTTAGTTTGAAGCACAAGCTGATGAACTTGAATGCTGTGTTAATAAATGACCTTTCCTTCAGTTTATTGCATAACCTCAGCTGTTTTTGCACAACCTGTGCTGCTTAGAACCGGAATATGTTTCACTACTTTTCATTTCAATATTTTACTTACAATGTTAAGGTTGAGTCACATCAGTGGTTTATATTTTTCCCATGGAAGTTTCAAAGTCTAGGCTGGCAGAAATAGTCTTTTGTTGGTGTTCTTTGCCTTGGGCTAGTGGAGAAACCCCAGCTGCTGAGTTCAGGGTGCTGCTTTCTGAAGAACAATGCTCAACAATGAACGTTGAACAGTGCCTGGGACCAGAATTTGTGCTGTTCCTCCCTTTCCCCTCCAAATTCCCCTGCACAGGTGTCACTTAGCAAGCTATGTGCCTTGAAAGTCTGCCCTGTGCTTTTGGTTGTGGCTGGCGAGGAATGATCGCGAGTATTAAAGGTCCAGTCATCCCCAGTTCTGTGGCTTTTCTAGTCTAGTGTGAGGTTTCCCCAAATGACTGCTAAGCTGCTGAGAGCTCAGGACACCGTCTGTCTGTCCAGCCACTGACAGTTTGGAGGCAGGCAGGGCAATGCTTTGCTGTTCTTTAGGGTGGGGACCCGCTGCAAACTCTGTGCAAGTTCAGCATTGGCAGACACTGGGCAGACAGCAGCCCTGTTGTGGTCAAGCAGAATTGGACCTTTGAGAGAGAAAGTCCCTCTGTGACAGCACACTGGAGATTTTGCAGGCTAGTGTGCTTGCTAGGGAGACTCCTTGCATATCTGCAGCCAGGCGACCTCTTTTCCCTTTCCTCACTCCCTGGCTTGTGCCATCAGACGTATGTGCTGGCAGCACTCCTGGCTGTCCTGCGGCAGCTGTGCACCTGCCTGGTGCCCTCCCACCTCATCCTCGATCACCTTCAGCCTGGCTCTGAGAGTTTCCTCTCCCTATCTCGTGTTCCCACATGTGATCCAGAAGTTTTTATTTTGATTCAACCAGTCCCTCACCCAAAAATGGCCAGTCTTAGCTAGGGCTGGTCAGTGGCATGGGGACCTTCCTGCTGCTGCCTCTCCTACTCTTCTTCCTGCTCTTCCTTTCCTGCCTGGAGGCTGTAGGAACCTGGGACTTTGGGTGCAGGGGGTACAGATCTTGGCTTTGGGGGAAGGAAGTTTGGTTTCAGACAGCCAGTGTCCTGGCATTATGTAGATGCTTAATGTACAGCTCATTAAAACCTCCTTTATGTGCTTTCTCAGAGCCTCACAGCCCAGTGGGAAAACAAAACTTCTTTAAGAGGGTAGCCTTGGTTTGAGCACAGCAAAAACATTGACTGTGTTATTTCATGAACAGTGTGTGAATTTTAACTGTCTGTTTTGCTGCTCATCATTTGTAATGAATTTTACATTTCTCCACTTTGGACAGTGGGAAAGAGATGCTTGGTACTCCTGAAACTGGTTGTCCTGCTGCCCTGTTCATGGGAGAAACATTTTGAGGCAGCCTTCAGGCTTAAGGAAAAAATCCCTTTTAAAAACTAATGGGTAATGATAAAAAGCCAAGCTGAGACCTGGTTCCTTCTTCTCTGGAAGATGTGTAGGTAGTGGGCATTTAATTAACAGTGCTTCTTTTGGGAGCATGGGAAGAAAGCAGCAGCATTGTTGGCATGTACACACGCAAAGCAAGGCTGTGTACTCCAATGGAAGCTTGGAAGGGAGAGGTCCTTCAGCTGAGTGGGTGGGAAGTGACAGAAATGGATTTTTCTCTGCTCAATTCTGCTCCTGAAAACAAAAAAACTCTGGGGAAGGAGAGTCAGTGGTACAGTCCAGTTCAAGTCCTGTTCCAAGGGTATTGAAATACAATCCTCATCCTTTTCTATACGATGTGTCCCAAGAGGATGAACTCAGGGAGGTTTGGATTTGAAGCATTCAGTGCTTCTCTGTGTGGATTCTTCATGTCATGGGAAAATGGGGCCCCAGGTCTGTGGTCTAAATTATCTTGCAGTGACCTGAACTCAAAAAGAAGCTGTTAGCACTGCCATTTTGTCCTGGCTTCTTGCCGGCTCTATTCCTAAAGGCCTTATTATCTACCCAAAGAAGAGTATCATAAAAATGGAAAATAAGCAGATGACAGAAGGAAAGATAAGGAAGACAGAAAGGGCAAAGTCCTAAAGCAGCAGCGGTCCAATTGCCAGACTGGAGCCATGCATCTCCATGCAGCCCTTGGAGGAGTAGTAGGTCAAAGAGTGCTGCTGAGCATCTTCATCTCCAGCTGTGAAATCACACAGAAAAGCAAAAAGTGTGTTGTGAGTATGTCTTTCCCAGGTCAGAAACTGCTGCTGTTTCTGCATGGGTGCTGTGCTGTGGCAAGGAGGAAGGTAGAAGAGCCTGCACTTTGTGAGTGGGCAGGAAAGTGTGAAAACTTCTCTGACTCTTCCAGGAATTGCTCTCGTGGGGAAAAAAACCTTCCTTAAGCACCTTTTAACTAAACAGCATTGAAAATAAGAGTGGCAAAGAGGTTCTGAGAAATTGTCTTTCAATTATTTGGGTACACAGTAATTATACAGGATGAGGCTAAAAATTATGATGTTCCCTGCCTGCAATGTCCCATTGCAACAGCTGCCTGAGGGTCAGTGCAGCCTGTTAGTAAATACTGTTAGCTTGCTTGGTCACTGCTTCCAGAGTCTGAAAGCAGATCCTGTCACATTAATGCAACCCAAAGAACGGTGGGCTAAAGCATCAAATCTCCTCAGCCTTTGATTCACCATTCAGTTGTGTCTTCATGTTTGTTCAAGAAACATCCTGTAGCTCTGCAGAAAGCCTAACCATTTGATTTTGCACCTACTTGAAGACTGAATTCTCTGATAAAATAGCAAAAAACCCAAGGGCTTTTGTTGTTTGGGGTTTTTTTCTCAAAAAAGTCCACTCAAATTTAGGCTTCAGGCATAAGGACAGTAAAATTACTTAAATGTTACTACACGAAGTGCGCTTTTTTTTTTTTTCCCCTTCTGTAATGTTAATGCATTACCAAGACATAACAGCAATGTGCCCTGGTGTTTATAAACTAGTTGAGATCCTTGTTTTAATTGCACCAAGCTCTGCTTGCAGACCTGTGGCCTAGGTGAGGCAATCAGCGATGGGAATTGCATGCATTTCCTTGAAGGAAGAATTTGAAACTGTCTCTGAACTGGTGTGTGAATAACTCCCAACAGACACTCTAGTTAAAAATGTTTATGAATAAATAAGGTTTCAGTTAAAGTAGATGCATAAGCCATTTTTATTAAATAATGCTGAACACTTAATGAATTGGTGGTAGGCTGCAGTTTGGAAGCTCTTAATGCCCCTTCTGTTCCCAACTCAGCTCTAGGATTCAGTAAATGTGGGGTGTTTTTTTGTCTGACCCAGTATTCTGAACTGGATGATTTTACAGCCTGGGATATTTGCCCTTCTGAGGTTACAGACCACCCATGGCTTGTTTTTGCTTCTCATTTAGAAGCTGAAAATCTAACTAATTAAGCAAATATTTCTGCTGTGTTAACTAGTGACTGCATTGTTCACGAGGGGGATGCATTGGCTTTATCCTGCCTACAGCCCTTTTCACACCAAAAATGAGCAGCAGAAGGGAACTGGGGACTGATTTGCCTGTAAACTTATCTCAATGAAAGAATGAGCCACATAGATTAATTAGCTCAGTGAGATGCTACTACCTATTAGAAGAGGCAAGTATGTTTTATTTAATGTTTTCAGCCCTTTGAAATGAGAAATGGTCCACGTAAGAACAAATGTTAGAGCTCCAACAGTTAACCACAAAAGCTATGTGGGAGGTAGCTGTGCTTATAAAGTTTATAATCTCATCCATAACATCCGTTCCAGACTCTTCCCTGTGTGAATTCCTTACGTCAGCCTTTTAATTAGGGTTGTACACCAGCTAAGATAAGGTTGGGAGACACAAGCAATTCAGTCATGGCACTGAGATGCTGAAAATGCAACGTATCTAGCATTGTACATCCCACTTATCTCTTTTCAGACACAGGCAGGCAAGATTAATGACAGGCAGACTTTTGTGCCTCTTCTCACTACACCAGGATAGGACAGAGTTTTGGGGGAGATTTGGGGAAAACAAAACAAAACAAAAAACCCAACAGAACTCTGCCAGGGAATAATTTGTTCAAATGAATAGGTCTATTCAGCTGCTGGAGAGCTTTGCTAATTGTGTTTGAAAGAATAAAAGAAAACCACAAGCTGCCTTCAGCAGCCGGAAAAAACGGGTTCACATGCCAGCTCATTAACAAGACGAATTCTATTAGTAAAACATATTTAGGATTTAGGTGACCAGCCCTTCACCCCTTGGAATTAATGAAAGTTTCTTTAGTTTCCGTAAGAGCTAAAATTTGTGAACACAGCAAATGCTTTTCTTTTTTTCCTGAAGTTACTGCTTTCTCGGTGATAGGAAAGATGAGTGTCTTCTACATTGGGGTCTTAGGACAAACTACAGCGTAATGGTATGTTGTTTGCCATTAATAAATGTCATATTCTCGCCTTTTCCAAGGGATTTCTGTTTAGTTTTTCTAGCCTTCTAAGCATATTTTTTAAGCTGTCTTAAACCACAGAGGAGATAGTACAAAACTGTAGGTAAATCTGAAAATAGTAACATCTGAACTCTTTGGGAATGTACAGGTTTAGAGCTGATCTTCATATATATGTTGTATATTTTCTATAGCCCCATGTTTTTACTTGGGTTTTACAGATATTCACATTCTACTTTACTGAACTGACACTCAGAAATTTATGTGCAAGACACCGTTCCTTTGAAGTACTTACTAGAAATGCACCTTATTTTCCACTAACAAAGTGTGAAAAGTATGTCTTCCCACAAAGTTCATAACCTGTTTTTGTTTTTAATGCCTCTCCATGCCATTTGCATTGCTAATGATCCAAAAGCCAATTTGTCCAATTGAGGTCTTGCTTTTATGTCAGTTCATAGGATTTTTGATACTGGTCCTCAGGTTTTGCTCCAAGATGTTTGAATGAAGGCAAAGAAAGACTATGAATCTCATTTTGCACAAAATGACACTTAAAAAGTGGAAGACCTTCTCTAACTGACTTTCTAGCAGCCAGTACTTTTTTCAATGAACCTTGTTCCCCAGGTAGCTTATGAAAATAACTTCAGTTGAAAGTGTCCTTTTTAACTGGATAAAACCAACCCTGTACTTGTTTGAGCTAGTAATACAGTGACAGTGATCCCAGATGACAGCAAGGCAAGACCTAACTTTCTGACATTCAGGTGACAAGTCTTCCTGGAAGAGCAGTGGCAATCAGCAACCTCGAGTCTGTGATCTTTCGTTACATCAGCATATTTGTTTCTTTTGGCTGAGGGCTGGGATGTTAAGCAACCTGAATGTGGCTTTAGGAAAGACCCACTCTCCAGGGAGACAAGTCTTCTAACAGGAGGGCATGCCACCCCCATGTATGTGGGAGCCAAGTCACTCAGGTGCAGGAGCCTGGGTAGAGCAGAGGCAGGCAGCAGGGCTCAGGCATGCTCTCCCCAGGCTCAGAGAGAGCATCAGCCTAACACTCTGCCAGCTCTCTTTTTAAAATTTTTTCCAGTGGATATTTAGCAGTTCCTCTAAGGTGGAGGGGTTAATGTAGTTGGCCTGTGAGGATGGGCTGCATGAATAAAGGCAGTGGTGTTCTTGTGCATGCAAGGAGCTGTAGGAACCCACAGGAGGATACTCCCAACTTGCCTTTGCTCTTCAGTGTGTATTTTTTTTTCATTGGGAAGAGAAGCCTGAGACAAAAATCAAAAGGTTCAGTCCATTCCAAGAAGAACTAATATATCAAGGCAGATTGAAAAGACAAGGATTGTCTATGTCCTGGGGCAAATGAATAAGAGGGGCATGAGAAAGGGGCACGGGACAATGGGAGGAGGGTAGGTGAGGAGGTCTGGGTGCCTTTTGCTTGACTGCTGGGAACAAGGAGACATTCAGGAGGCAGGAGGGCATTTACATTTGATGGGACACGCGTTTCTACAATGCATGCAGCTAGCCTACCAGACTGCAGGCTACAAAATACCTTAGAAAGGAAAATCAAGCAGGATCTCAGGGATCAGGCAGTCAATAGGGAAGCAAGGAGCTGAAAGAACGAGGCTTCTTAGTCTTTTGGAAGGACTGTAAATCCCCAATTTTTGAAGTGTTAACTGCTCTGCTGCTGCTGGAGGATGGGAGGATGTGTTCCAGCAGTGGCTGCTGACAGGTACCCATAAATCTCTTCTGAGGTAGCTTCTGTACCTTTCCAGTGCTAGTGGGATCCTCTCAGGTCTTCCAGCAAAGGGGTGTGTGTGTGTGTATTAATTAGCCAGCTGAACACTTTTCATCAGATATCCAGCATCTGAAGGAAAATAACAAGACCAAACCATTACCTTTTAAACTATTTGTGATTGAAGCATGATGAATAGCAGCCTGAGGGTTTACATTAGTTCTGTGACATTAAGGTTTACAAGTTCATATGCCAATTTACCCTGGTATTTAATAAAAGGATCATTTGTCATGGCAACCTCAGCCTCAGGTGGGCTTTTCTGGCAAGTAACTTACTCCCAGCCCAGAGGTACCCCAGGTGATGGCAGGTCATCCCTCTCCCCTAGCACCTGCCTTTAAGCTCCAGGCACCCTAGGATGCCCTGCAGACAGGGCAGGGGAAGGGTGGAGTTCAGATTCCCTCAAAGCAGGGATTTGATCCTGAATTTCTGTCATGCTGACACAGCAGTTGTGTCCCCAGGGCTTTTAGATGAAAGGGGCAGAGGATTTGAACGGACTAGCTCCCTGTGGGATTTTTGTAGAGACTTGACTGCACCTCCATGCAGCAGCAGGGAGTTCCTTACCCGCCTGTGTGAGAGTAACGGGGTCACAGCCGTCCCTCATTCTCCGCCTCTGCGCTGGCAAGGGTGAGGTGGGGTGCTGGTGCTTATGAATCCTGGTTTTGTGTGCCTGATTTTTGTCGGGTACTGAATAAGCTTAGATGACTAATCTCAGCTCCAAGTGTACTTTTGAGCTAAGCTGCTCTTTTGGCTCTGCCTAAATCGTCTGTGTTTATCCAGCCCTTAAGACTGTATTTAAAGAAAACGCTCTGCTGGGTATCCTTTGCTAGCCCACTGGGGAGCAGAAACACGATGGTTCTTCTGACCAGATGGCTTTTACACTGTCAAAGATTTCACCTTCATACTGTTTCTTCATCAGCTCCTGTGGCACAAATACAGTTTGAATGTGTGAGCTTTCTTAACAGTGACTTTTCTCAGTGAGTTTTGCGTGAGAACTGATGTGATCCTGGGAGTGTTTGGTATAGAAAATAAAATATTTCTGTGATTTTTGTGGTTGGGTGATAATGTTAGAAATCAGAACCCAAAACAATTGCACATTGTACATGGATAAACATTTAACAAAAAAATGTCCTTCCTGTTTGTCCTAACTCTGCATTTATTTAAACCAGTTAGCTTATTTTAGCAAGTGGAACTGATTTCTTCAGATGAGTGACTCTGTCATCCTGAAAACTGAAATATGGTTCTGCTTGAAAAACAAACTTGCTCGCTCACATTTAAGACTTGGTATCTAATGAAAGGACTAGGGTTTACTTGTTCCTAGGGGCTTACATGCAATTAAAACTGAACATACATAACCCTAACTTAAAATACAAGTATTTGTTACAACTTTGGAACAGGTTATGGTCAGACTACCAATGGGGTCCTTAGAAAAATCTGTTTAAAATAAGTGTCTTTTCATTTTTGTGCATGTTCAGCTGCTGAGAATAACAACATTAATATCTCTCATATTTTAAGACTGTGGCTGGAAGTGTGATTTCAGAACAAGTTCTGTAACTCTTCTCATGGATGACCATGTAGTTTGTTAGAAGGCTTCAAAACCTCAAAAAGTAGAAGGGCTAATCTATAAAATACAACTGTACCTTTTACGGGTAAGATGCCCTCACCATTCAAGCAATGGCAGTATAGTGCTGTGTGCTCGAGATCCTTTGCACTGACCATTTATTTGGAGATGGAGATGTATTGTGAATGAGGGGAGATGGCTTTCACCTCAATGGTGGGAGCACCTTAATGCGTTCTGTGATTGTGTCCCTTTCCATGATGGGTGGCTTGGAGCTCCTCAGAGCTAAATTACATAGGTGAATAGTGTGTGTGTGTAAAGTAGACATAAAGAAAAAAATCCCCCTGCGTTATTTTTCTATAGGTAGTTCTCTCCTGGTACAAAACAGTGCTGCTCCTTAGCTGCATCTATTGAACTCCTTTGAGACCTATATTAGCAGGTAACAAGGGAACCAAACCTACAGAGGGTAAAATGGATAGATGCCAACTTGGAGAAGGAATCAGTGAGTGCATTTGATATAGCCAGGAATAAATCCTACACAGGTCTGCAGGGGGAAACCCAGTTCTGGAGGTGTTCTCCATTCCTGCTTTGGCCAGGCCCTTGGAGGTCTGGAGAGTGGGGGTATGTGACTGAGACCCAGTTGTGTCCAGGCATGGGTTTGTCCAAAGTTCATGCAAATTGGTATCAGTAAGAACCCCTTGATGTGAGCTGACTGTGGGTAAGGCTCTAAATATGCTGAAGTGGCAATTCTTGTGTCTGTGTTTAATGGAAGGAGCAGATTTTGGCTGTATCTTGAAAGTTTCCTGCCTGGCCTGCTGGCAGCAGGCACTAGGGGTTTAAAGCTGTTTTCTAGATAATCACAGGAGAGGGTTGCAAGCTATAAATAAACAAAGAACAGGCAGCTCTCACAAGGAGCAGAGTGGAAGGGTTCCTTGGTGCCCGTGCATCTCGGTTGTCACTGTGCCCTGACATGTTTTAGCTGGCGTTTCACAGTGCAGCTCCCCTGCAGCCTGGGACTAAATAGGTTTCTGCTTCAGTTCACCACTGAGACAAAACTTGTGACTGCTTCAGCTAGGTGGCAGTGAGAAAATCTACCGGTTTTTCAAGAATGGGGTATTAAGGAAAACAAGGAAGAGAGCACAAAGAATGAGGAGATAGAAGAACAGAGGAGCTGGCTTCGTGGTTAGTTTTCTTTCCTGAGCAAGAAAATAACCTTCACTGACAAAATTGCTTAGCTCCTTGAAATTGGCAGACACAGGTTGTTAATTTCTTATTCTCTTCCTCTTAATTTATTTTATTTCATCACACCTTCTTCATGGAACAAAGTGTGGGTTATTCGTCCACATCTGGCTTTAAAGTGGATGGGAGTTTTCAGTCCTGATGGAGTAAGCATCCTTTTGTCAACATGGAGCAAAGATAGCAGTGGTATGGCATGCCTGGGCTGCACATCAGCTCATGTACCAGCTGGTCAGATGCACGGCTGAGCAGTGTGGACAGGCAGTCACAATCGTACTCAGAAGAAAGGTGTAGCTGTGGCAGAACATCTCTGCATCCAAGTCCAACAAAGTACAGTAAAAGCAAGGATCTTTCTGCACATGTCATCTCTCACATGGTGCTTGCAGGCTCTTCCGTGATGGAGGTGGGCAGCTGATGTGCTGTGGTTGCTGCTTGCTCTCCAGTTGTAGCCATCACCCCGTTTGTTCTACCTATGCCTTATCCCTTGACTTGCACTTCAACTGCAGAGTCCTCACACTGGGGTCACATCAGCGGGTGTGCAGAGTGCTTAGGTGGAGGCATAACACATCTCTCTCTCCTCTGCTCTCAGCACCACTGCTGAGCCAGTAAATACTAGCGAGGAGATGGAGGCAAACAGGCAGTCTTGTTAGAAAAAAGCCTCAAAGTTAAAGAGAAGTGATGTCCTGTTCGACAGCAGCACTGAATTTTTAAGCTATAATTTTAAAGTGGAGTATAAGCCTCAGTTTGCAGAATTCACATAATAGAATCACATAGGCCCATGTAAAAAGAGCCTCATATGAGTTTGCAAGTACTCACTGTCTTGCTGTGAAAAGTGAAAATGATACAACAGTATTTCAGTAAATCTCTATTAAATACACAGGAAGTTTTATTCTTATATGACATGTCCTTACACAGCCTGCTCATCCTCCTTTTCTGTGGGTTCCAACCCCAAATAATGAGAACTGGGACAGTTCTTTAGAAAACCAAGTCCTGAGCTATGGCCTTGTGTGTTCTTGAGCCAGTGCCAGCTTATGTATTTATATATTTATAGAGAGTTGATACCGGTGAATACAGTGAGAGGCTGTCCTTGGCTACAGCTGTGTTGCCCAGAATTTGGCATAATGCCATATGCTCTTTTTCAGTTGTGAATTAAATACTGAGGAAATGGCCTTCTCTGGAGAAGGCATGTGTTTCTATTATTTTTCGCTTTCCCTTCCTGTTTCTTTGAACCGCTAAGGTCCAACTCCGTTAGGGAAATGAACTGGTTGCCCAAGCAAACAGGCTGTATTTTAGTATTGGGCATCTAAACATACAGCTTTGATTAACTGTTTTACAGCTTTTTCCTCCTTTATAGCTGCGAGGTTGATTTCACAATGATGTGACCTCTGTGGGAACAGGCTGGGTCACATACCCATGTCTGTAGGCACACCAAGATACGCGGTTTATGCTGTGTATCTGTAGGCAAATTCTGTCTTTGTTTTACTTTGGAGTTGTTAAAATCCCACTCGGGGTGG
The DNA here is from genome assembly GCA_027925045.1 of Hypotaenidia okinawae. NCBI lineage: Eukaryota > Metazoa > Chordata > Aves > Gruiformes > Rallidae > Hypotaenidia > Hypotaenidia okinawae. The sequence goes on along the minus strand of BSDF01000005.1, from coordinate 15,685,191 downwards.
ATGGGAGTAGCTGCTATCTATAGGTGACCTGTAGGGGCTCTGTGAGTTTCTCTTGTGTAGTGGCATTGAGAAGTCACTTGATGAGGATATGAGGAGCTGGATGGTGAGTTAACGAGAGCAGCGCAATAATACGTGGCAGCGTAAGTGGCGGTAGGGCTGTGAGTTACTGCAAAGCTGCAACTGGGCTACGGGTTTGAAATGCACTTCGCATTTGCAGGTAGTGTTCAGATGTGAGAGATTCTTCCATCTGCTTCCAGTTCTCAGTCCACATCTCTCTTCCATTCAGAGCTGGTGGAAATTATTCCAGTAACTCTCAAACTACATCTAACTTCTATCAACTCACTGAATTTATGCAAACTGAAAATTGAACAGAAAATCAGTTTATATAATATAATATATATATTATATTAAGAAGAAAAGTCTTAAATCATCTGTATTTGCCTACTTTGTGTTGTATGGGTATCATGAGCACCTTATTCTGGGTTTGTGCAGGTCATACCAAGAACACAGCAACTCATCTGAGGGCCTCTGAGCATTCCAGGAGCCTGAAGGAGTACTTGTAGCAACTGCAACAGGAGTGGCAATGTCTTGAATGAGAGTCTGTGGCATCAGCAAATGCTATGAAAGAGAAAAGTCCCTGCTCCAAAATTAATTGAAGAGTATATTGCTGGTTAGTGAGTCAGTTGCCAGAAGACAGCCAAGGATATGTGTCAGGGTTTCTCGGAAAAGCTCATAAAGGAAAGATTGTTAATTATGACTGACTTGGTAAAGACGGATTAAAAAGAGAGAAGTGAGAGTTAATTTACAACTGCTTAGAAAAAGACTGTTTTATTAAGGTCCATTGAAACAGAATATGATAGTAGGAAAACATGTACATAAACTGTAAGATGTGTTGCCATGCCCTGGGATTCCATAGTCATGAAGCAGTTGAACCAGCTTGGCATGAGATGGGCTTGAAGTACATCACAGCACGTATATATTTGAAACATAGCTGCTGGGTTTGAACTCAGTTGCCATATTTTTGCAGTGTCATGCCATATTTTTATAGTCTGACACAGTACTGCAGAAATTTGTGAGAGTTCATTTACAATACTCGTAATCTTGAGGTTAGATGAGGTTCGTGTGATTACAGCATCAAAATTCTATACCTGATTGCTTAATGTTTCATCCCTGTGGACTGATCTGAGGGGGTGAAATATCAGTGGGATTTCAGTGGGTGTTCGGTCACCTGAGCATTCTGTCAAGTATGTAAACTGGTAAGATTTTTGCAAAAAGTCTGAGTGTGGTCTGTGCAATCCCCAGGGTCCTCACTGATTTTGGCTGGGACTGCTGTTTCACAACTTGAAAATGACCGTGGATGTGCTGGGAAGTCGATGCAGAGAGAGACCCAGTTTAGGGAATATTAGCTGTTTGCTTTCGCAGTGGAGAAAAAGCAACAATGATCCTGCCCACCTATCACTGCAGTGGTATGAATTGCTGCAATTGCTGTGATTCAGAGCTGGGAAGTTCCAGATGGAAGAGAATAAGCTTACTTAAGTCAGTGGGCAGGATACGGAAAATTATGGATCCTGCGTAGCTGTAGCTTGGCCGTCTTCCACCTCAGTAGTATTTTGCATTGCTGTGTATGCTGTTAACACCTTGGTATATATGAATAGTGTGGTCACACTATAGCTGTTTGGGGAACTATAACTTTGAACTGTGTGAAATTTATCCATGTGATTTCCATGGAGAGGTGGTTTGTTGTTTTTTGGGTTTTTTTTTCTGGTGGAAGATGGCTAATTAGACTAGAAAGGTAGGAAAATAAAAGGTGCAAACGTATGCTTATCTCATCCAGCTGTGCAGTTAGCTTACCTGCTTTTCAGTTACATGATACCTTGAATGGGATTGACAGTAATATGGAAGATATCTTAGCAGGGGTGTTCCAGTATGTTAGTATTGCAGCCTCCAAAGAGCTCAGCAAACCTGGCAGCTTCTCTGCTGCCACTCATGTTGCTAAATGCATATGTTGAAGGGTGGCAGGATGGGTAAGTGGCAGAAACGTTCTAGTAGATTTGACATGCAAATTACAATGACAGCATTTGGAGCTCATCTCATACTTGTAATTTAAAAGACAGCATAAATCAAACTGGAAAATACTATAATATAAAAAAAAAATCTGCTTTTTATTAGAGCTCAACTCAAAGAACTGTTAATTACCTATGAGATTAGTGCATCTTTAATAGCTTTTATAATCTGTGTAGTTTTGTCCCAGGGGCAGTCTAAGATTGAATCATGCATTATTAATTACCGTGAAGACCTTCAAGCAACCTATGAAAATAACTTCACATTTACCATGGTGCCTATTTAACACATTCACAGAACATATACTTCTTCTAGCCCTTTTTAACCCTTTTCCTGCAGCAAAGGAAAAATGGGTTTTTTAAAAGTATTATTTATTCTTGCTGTCAGGTATTCTAAAATTCAAATAAACACACGCCAAAGAGTATAAAAATTGTTGTGGAAAATTCGGTGTCAGTCTGCTTCATCATGTACTGTAGGACTGAATATAGAACTGAAGCTATGTTAACATAACAAAAGAAGAAAGAAAATCCTTGCTACCCGTGAGGTATACCATGTGTCATTATCAGAGTTAATATTGTCCAGAGAGGAAGTTCTGGGACTATATATGGCTCAGAGCACTGTTCTTACAGGTCAGCAGTGGTACCGGAACACAGGTTTGCAGTCTTTTTGCTCAGAGGGTTTATTGCAGACAGCACAGGCAACAGAGCTGCAAAACGAACTAGAGTGAGCTCCAGACAGGTGGAAAACAGAATTAAGAAAGAGCAATCCCTTTAAATTTATCTGCAGCTGTTACTTCACACTGTAATGTTCCTCCCATCTCCAACCTTTTCTCCTTTCTAGGCTAGAGCAGTCCTACACATTTCATGCTACCCATTCTCTGTGTAGGATTGTGGCAGCTTCTAACTGACTGAGCGTGATGATATGCCCTTCATGGCATCTTGTATCCCCTTTCAAGAGCTGGTGCTCAAACATGTTCCTGGAACAATGTGAGCAGTAGCAGTTGTGCCCAGCACACAGTTTGGCAGGGGCATGCAGGCACCCTCTCACCTGCAAACACTGAATATGACTCTTTGAGAAGAAGGATAATGGGATAAATTACCAGCTGTTTCAACTTCCTCAACAATGTAAGATAAAATTTTGTCTGTGAGGATCTAAGAGGTTGCACAGATGATCTTCTGATGATTTTCTAATGTAATTTTTTATGTGTAACTTCAGGGCTTTTGGCCAAGAGTCAGAGCAGGGGGCTGTGGCGGCAATCTCCCAAACTGCCAGATGACTTTTGACAGGGCTTATCTGGTAAATCTGTGGTGTCTGCAGGAGGGTGTTCAGGCTGCTGGCATGGGTAGATTTCAGATTGAGCAAATTAGCTGGCAAAATGGAGTTTGAAGGTTGCTGTGTTACTGAGAGCTTTTTGCCATGGACAAAGGAAGTGACAAAGAGCTTTACTTGAAATGAATGCCAGCCACAAGCTGTAAATCAGCCAGGGAGGAGGTAAAAGAACCAGAGGGAGTCATTTCTCTCCAGAGAGAATGAGTGTCACATCAAGAAAGCCCATGTTTGATCATCCACAGGCTACTTGGACTCTTGCACTGGCACATAAAGCGGTTGTTGAGCTTTGTGGTTTCTTGGTTTGGGTTTTCTTTTCCCAATTCTGAAAAATTAACCCCCCTGCTGGCAAAGCCTGTCCTAGTGTGCACTCTGTCCAGCCTTTGTTATTCTACCAAAAGCCTGACTTTCACCTCTTCTTTCATGCTTTCTCCTTAGATCAAAATAACAGCAGCTGCTGGTTAGTCCTTGGCTGTCAGTCGGGGTTGTTCTGCACTGTCTGTGGCACCATGGGCTCCTCCCCTAAACCAGTGGTGCCTTTTCTTCATGACACATAGGTTGGGGTTACACAGAATTCCAACTTTAAATGCCAGAGCAGCATAGACTCTTGTATTATCAGTAAATAATTCGGAAAGTCTCCTTACTGTTAGCAGCTGGTTTCAGAGTAAAGGAATGTCTCGCATGTAATTACATTACCAGGGGCTTGGTAAGTTCAGCGTAGCCAATAGACTATGTAATACTTGTTATCTATGGAGCAGTTATTTACTAAACTGTCTACATGTTTCTATCTTTTAACATCTTTAGTGCCCAGCTAAAACTGAAAGTTTGAGTAGCACTTTATTTACCAGCATTTTGAGTTGTTTAGGCACACCGAAGTGGAAGATAAGCTAAATGTTTCTAGCCAGGATATTTGTAGAGGTGAGTTGTTCCGTGGTAATGGAAAGAAGAGACTCCATAATGTGTCATAATTACGCCTTTGCTAGGATGTCAGGAGCTTTTCCATTGTAATGAACCTGTCACTGAATGGAAACATCTTCCTGGAAGCTGAAAATATCATTAGTTTGGAACTATTGTGTATCAGGTCACTACTGAGGTGTGAGTTGTTGCTTACAGAAGAGCAATGCCTGTGCTGATCAAGCCATGTGTGTCTGCTTCTGCTGATGGGTCTCCATCTGAACTCAGTTCCTGAAATAATTGTGGCTTCATCACTGAAGCATGGCATGCTCCTGTGAGCAAACCTGTAATGTTTCTGCAGCACTCTACTTTTAACTCTTCTTGTTCCTCACAGTGAAGAACACCAAAAGCTGTAGGTTGCTTATGTGGACTCAAGGGAGACAGAACTGGTTTGCATCTGTCTTACTTTATTTTAGGATTAGAAAGCAAGATTTCATTGATTTTCTGTCACTGAAAAAACTGTAAGGGACAGGAAGCTGTTCTCCTGGCAGTTCTAGAGAATGCGATACTGTAGCCATTTGCTAATGGAGAGATGCTCAGCTGAACAAGGGCCAGAAATGGAAGTGGTAATCATTAAACAAGCAAATCCACCAGTTTCAGTGTCCAAAAAAATTCATGGCAGCACATACTTCCCAGTCCTGGGAGGTGCTAAGTTCTCTGTGCAGGGGGACGAGGACTTACTTGGTGGTGCTGTGGGGTGAGGGTGCTCAGCACCCTACAGAATCTCATGTGGTCAGCTGCAGAATTTGTGTGTCTGGGTGTGGGAACTGTGATCTGCACATTTCTCCCCTATCTGCAGAGGTATTCAGACACAGCATGGAAGTGTGATTTGAATTCAGAGTAGCAGATAGCAGTTAACTGTTCTCAAAAATCGGTCTAAAGTTTCCATTTTCCCCATGTTGGTTTTTCTTTTTGAGACATATTTCTTTGTATTCCAGCAGTTGAGAAAATAACCCTCCAAATTAGTCAGTGTGGTTAATTTGGAGATTCCCTCTTTTTAATTAATTCCATAGGGAATAAAAGTTTTTCATGTGTCAATTGCCACTGCTTTTTTTCTTCTTTTTTTTAGGTGAACATGTTTGTGGAAGGATTCCATGATGCTATTCTTCTTTATGCTCTAGCTTTACAGGAAGTTCTGAAATTTGGTTTCACTAAGAAAGATGGGGAAAAAATTGTTCAGCAAACACGGAACAGAACATATGAAGGTAAGAGTCAATAAGGAATTGTAGCTGTCAGAGTCAAAATAATTCAGGACTTTGTTATATACAGAGTGCCTATTCCTCTCTTAACTAAGAGGAAAATAACCGCACAAAACCATATAGGTCTTTAAGGCTGGCCCACATACCTCACCAGTCTGACTTATTTTGTACCAGCCCTTGAGGTGTTATTCAGCTCAAAAACCTCGTAACAATTCAATGACCCTCAGTGATGTTGTAAAGAAATACCAGCAATTTTCTCAGGCTCCTTCTTTGTTTTTGAAAAGATTACAGCAGCTCACTTTACTCGTGTGCATCTATTAGCTCTGAGATTGCCTCATTTTTTCCATTTGAATTTTTTATCTTAAAAGCCTGGGAATGGATAGAAGCAAGCAGGTGCCAGGTTTTTGTTTTCTTTCTTTCTTTCTTGATGGAGCTCCTTTGAGCCCTGGAAGGATTTCCCCCAGTCTCCTTTCAGGAGCTGTGCATCTCGGAGGCAGCAGCTGAACAGCACTCTGCTGTGCCTTTCTGTGCCTAATCCCATAGGTTGCTGTTCCACAGTGCAACTGCCACTTGTATGTCACCCTGCTACTGAAAAGTGATGCAAGTGGTTTTGCAAGGTTAGGGATCATAATAAAAAAACCCCTGGGATTATTGGATTCATCTGTCATCTCTTAGAATATTCCCATCCATCTCTTAGAATACTCCAGTCTTTTAGTTTAGGACTGGCAAGATTTCCTATTGAAATGCCTGAGAGAAGGAAACATTTCCCCTAGACAGATTAGAAGCAAATGATTAATTTGACTGTGCAAAAAAACCAACAAACCTTTAGTGGCCAGGTTCTGTGCTCTAAGAACACATAGTGGATGAAGTGCAGCAGCTTGAAACCTCTCTTCCGTTCTCAAATTGTGGCCTGAACACAAGGCAAAAGGGTTCTCAGGGCAGCTTAAGGCACATGGGAATCGCTTTAAATTATGTGGGTTGCAGTCCTGCTATAAAAGGAGCTCAGCACCACCTGGAGATTGTGCTTGATGTCCCACTGTCTCTGTTCACATCTGTTCCCAAAACACAGTTTTAACAGAGGAAATCTGGTGTCTAAGAATTTGCTTCACTGTTTGGTTATCCTGTGTATGAACAGGTGCCCCAGCAGCCTGACTGTGTTTTCTCTACTCTTACTTTGCTCCAGGAAGCCAGCAGGTGCTGTGCCCATCTATGTCCTGTATGTGCTCCACGCAGGTTACATGGTTGATTCTCACACCTTTCTCATAAAATCAGCCAGGAGGAAAAAATGTTCTCTTTCACTAGCTTGTGAAAAACAGTTAGTTGTTGCTGGCTGTCTTGTCACAGCTATTCTGCAAATGTAGCTGTCAAGTTGAGCTGTGAGGGTGCAGTTAAAAAAGACCAAAATGCCATGTAAACCGTCTGCTCTCTCCTCCCTATGGTGGTACTTTGCTGGGCATGATTTACAAGAATAAAACTGATTTTGAAATAGGGCTTTATCTTGATGTCTTGAAGCCAGTCCTTTTAGGAAAATCACATCCCTTTATTCTGCCTATAGCCCCTCTTTGAAGTGGATGCAGAATTGCAGAGTATGGTCCTTGCATACAGCCACCAGACTATTGCAGGAAGCTTTGTAATGCATTTAAACTTTAGCAGGCCTCAATGACGAGAACTTCAGTTTCATTAATGACACTAATTTAACTGCTGTTCCAGTTAATGCCTCCCATGTGGTGGTTGAGCCCTGGCTAAAGGCCAGACGCCCACCAAAATCAGTCCATTACTCCCCTTCTTAGTTGGAAAGGGGAGAAAAAATATAATTGGGCAGCTCAAGAGACAAACTCGTTAACGACGCGGGCAAAACAGACTCAACACAGAGTGCAGAAGAGAAAGTTATCTAATTTATTACACTGCGCTTGAGAGAAACAGTGAAAAACCAGAGTCAGGAGTGCAACCAACAATCTTGAAACAAATGCAGCCAGGCAAACACTTTTCCCCCCACTCCCTCCTTAGCAGACTGTTAGTTAGAAGTTTGCTCCCTTCTTCCCTCCCGTTCGCAGCCCAGGAGGGGCAGGGACTGGGGAAATGGGGGTCTCGGTAACACCTTCCCCCACCCCTCCATTCTAAAGCAGACTTCCCTTTAGCCATGATTTTGCTCCCTTCTTCCCCTCTCCTGCTCACAGCACAGGACAGAGGGGCAGGGACTAGGAGATGGGGGCTTCGGTCAGTCCCTTGCAAGATGGTTTCCTTCTCGGCCGGGATGGGGGCATCCATTCCACACAGCCTCCCCCTGCTGCACCGTAGGATCTCACCCACGAGAGACAGTCCTGCACCAACTTTCTCCAAGGCAAATCTCTTCCCTCCGGGCTTCATCTCTGCTCTGGCAGGCAGCAACAAATCACAGTGTCTCTCAGTCCCAGTCCTCCACGGGGCTATGATGCCTCCTCCAGCAAACCTTTTCGGCTCATCTCTGTAGGTCGCTTGTGCTGGCAGGGGCTCATCCCAATGTAAGTTACGGCATCTTTTTGGAGCACAGGAAGTTCCGCACCAACATGCGGAAAAACTTTTTCACAGTGAGGGTGACAGAGCCTGGGACAGGCTGCCCAGGGAGGTGGTGGAGTCTCCTACTCTGGAGAGATTCAAGACCCGTCTGGACGCCTATCTGAGTGATATGTTTAGGGAGCCTGCTTTGACAGGGGGTTGGACCTGATGATCTCTCGAGGTCCCTTCCAACCCCTACAATTCTATGATTCTGTGATCTTCTCTATGTCTCCACCGGCTCCATCCAGCGTGGAGCCTCTCCACTGGGCAGGTTTCTGCCTCTTCCATGGGTCCTCTCCACCAGTCACTCCACGGGCTTCTGCTCGGGCTGCAGGGGCATCTCTCTCTGGCACCTGGGCGCCTCCTCCCCCAGCCTTCCCGGCCTTTTGTGTCTGTCAACTGCTTACATTTACATGCAAATATACACCCCAATGCCCTTAACGGGCCAACACTGTGGTCTTCCTGGCACTCCGTGTTCTGGTGGAGTCTTTGTCTCCTATATGTGATTCTCAGAGGCGCTATCAGCAGGCTGGCAGAAGATTCCAGCAGCCATTTTCTGCAGCCCCTGGCCCTCTCTCTCTCTCAGTAGCCAACTATGCAAAACTGCAACACTCCCGTCAGATCCAGAATCCAAATTGCCATCTAGAGAAGGACATTGTAGTTCTTTGTAGTGGCCTTTTCCAGTGCTTTCAGAGCTAAGTGGGTGTTACACCTATTCAGTTTTCCTGCTGTAATCAAATTGGCAATTGTTAGATTACTGCACTGTTACAATAAAACATCTGCTTGACAATAATCTTTCAATGACCACTAAATGTTTTGAAAGTCACAGTAAGTTTAAACATTCCTGACATCACTAAATGGGAACAGAGAGAAGATAAATCTCTTGCATGTTTACTATCATTAGGTATGTTGAGGGGAATTTATACTCTGGCTGAACATCTCACCTCTCATTTCTGATTTACAGCCAGTGAGAACCTGATTCTCTACTACTTTGTGCCTGGTCTAGTCATGTAGTTGGTGTAGTATGTGAGGGTTGGAAGGGAGCTCTGGAGATCATCTAGTCCACCCCCTCCTGCTAAAGCAGGATCACATAGAGCAGGCTGCACAGGATCACTTCTAGGTGGCTTTTGATTCTCTCCAGAGAAGGAGACTCCACAGCCTCTCCAGACAGCGTGTCCCAGAGCTGTGTCATCCTCACACTGAAGCAGTTTTTCCCCATATTCAGCTGGAATTCCCTGTTTTCTGGGTTGTACCTGTACCTAGATATCCACACGTTAGATATTTATAGGCATTAATCAGAACTCCTCTCAGTCTTCTCTAGACTAATCACATCTAGCTCTCTCAGCCTTTCCTCATAGTTAATCCTTCGTAAATGAATGCAGGGCTTAATGCATATCTGGTGCATATGGTGGCCTTTGTCCATGCCTCCTTCAGTATCTTATCAGTTGGAAACAAAACTGGACTGACTCTGTGGGTGCACCAACCCCGTCCGTCTGTGGGGTGGAGGGCTGTGCCCCTTTGTCCTCTGCAGCATATGAGCTGGACTCTCCTTATTGAGGCATCATTAGGTATTTTGGTAGTAAAGTCTCTGTCAGTAGTTCACGTTAAATACATTTGTTTTGTATTCTTGCATGCTGGCTTTTGAATTAGATTTTTCACACGTATTGCCCAAACCATCTCACACATTTGATATTTAAAAAGGAGAAATGTTAAGAATTCAGGAATGCAGACACCAAGATGAAATTACAATTTCTTTTGGAATGCCAACAAAAATGCTGGGAGACTGATGAGATTTCCTGTCATATCAGTCTGTAAAAACCTGTCCACTGTTTTCTTGTTTTCCTTGGAAAGGCTTAGTATTTTAACTAATTAATTTTCTAATTCCTCACATGCCATTCTCTAGGCATTGCAGGGCAGGTGTCCATTGATGCCAATGGAGACAGATACGGAGATTTCTCTGTGATTGGAATGACAGACCCAGAGGCAGGCACACAGGAGGTAAGGAAGCAAACACCATTGAGGCTGGCTACTGATTAGCTAGCCAGAGTAATGTAATACTGTATCATCTGTTTATCGGTGGACATCTGTTTATTTAATATACACATCAGAAGGGTGTTACTTAATTCTGTCAATCTGAGGCCCAAATCCTTTCTGTAAAAAAATGATCTTGAAGTAGTTGTTCTATTTTTTTAAACCTTCTTAACTTACTTTCTTTAACAGTACATGTCTTTCTTTACATGATGCTGGAGACTTCAAAATCTAAAGGATGAAATACCATGTGTTAGCTAAGCACTGATAAATTTTGAATATGATACATCATTGTTTAAAATGAGTGAGGCCTTTTATTGACTGGTAAGAAGAAAGATTAATCTTATAGTAACAGGGATATATGAGTTACCCAGATGTTTAACACAGGTATTTTAATCTTGCCCTGTGGTCAGCCACAGGCAGGAATGGAGATCTTGACTCACCTTCCTTATCAGGCAGTAAGGTCTGAGCACCTTGCTTTCAATGGTGAAGTGAGGGTTTAGTCAGGGGGCTCCATATACACCACATAGGTTATTCCACTGGAAGCAGCAGAAGTGGAAGCAGCCAGACTGAAAAACAGTCTATGAGAAATAGCATCAGCTGCATGACTGGGTTGAGTTTATTAAAACACGGATTGCCCACACTCTTAATTGTAGCACACAGCTTCTGCTAGTCACAGAGACAGCACCAACCTAAACTCTGCTGGCCTCCCCATTTTCATCAAGCTTAAATGTAAAGCAGCAATAATCTGAGCTGAACATTTCTATGTGCGGATTTGAGTCTAGTGATGTTATTGTTCTTGCCAATGGTGTGGCAGAGACAGACTCAAGAAACCTTTCTTAGAAGACTAAGGGATATCTAATGTGTTTTGGTGTGCTAAAGGGACTGAAAAACTCCATCAGTAAAATGCAGACACTCCTACAGGTAGGATAAATCATCATTAATTGAAGCTAGGAGTAGAAAGTGGTTGGGATAACTGGTTTGAACAACTCTTACCTCTTTTGGTTGTTCAGTCTATTAGCTTTTTATCTTGCTTATCAATTCGATCCCTGTCTCCTGGTGTTCCAGTTCTGGCTAGGCCAGAGTTACCCTCCCCAAGCAGCCAGCTCAGTTGAGCTGAGTTAGCCTGGGCTGTTTCCACACTACCTGACATCACTCTCTCATAAAAGGGGCTGGCTGGGGAGAGGCAGGGGTTGGGTGCCCCCAGAGCAGTCTGAGTGCTGCCGGAGTGTGTCCTTGCATCCTGCAGCACTCTGTAGTGGTTGGGTCACCCGGTGAGTGTAATTGGCTGTTATTGTTTATTGTTCTACTTTCACAGTGCTTTTGTCAGTAAACTGTCTTTATCCCAACCGGAGGCTCTGGCTGTTTCTCCTCTGGGAGTGAGCAAGCCGCGTGTGGTGCTCATCCACTGTCCAGGGCTAAACCCCCACACCTAGTTTTCCTTCCATTGACACTTCACTTGCAATTTAGAATAACTTTCATTTCTTTAATGTACTTTTCTCCCTTTAACACTCCGCTGATTTTTATTTCTACTTTGATACATACAAATATACATGCTATTAACATATTTTACATGGGATTACTTATCACTTGTGTCTGCTACATTGATTTCTATCCTCATGCCTCACTGTAAAAACATTTTTCCTTTAATGTATTGTTTTGTTCATTGTGCTCATTTCTTTCTGTATCCTTATGGCAAGGTTTCTGATCTGAACTGAGTCAGAGGAATGGATGTTTGGGCTGAACTGTTTTCCCAGGTCCATTCACAGGGTTCAAAGCTAGAAGAAAACACACTGCTGAGACAGTGATTACTCTTTGTCTAGCATTTACCTTTTTATTGACAATGTGCTGATTCATGTCCACTTTATTCATGTGGGCTTACTATCAAATCCTTTCCAGTAGATTGCAGTCTAATAAGCAGCCTTTCTCTGTTTTTGTGCAGTTTTCCTTTGTGAAATTACATCCTAATTTTGTTCAGAACCTTTTTCCCTGTTGGTCATGGCCATTTTGACTTCCAGCATGTGGCATCCTGATGGCCCTTCCCAGCTTCATACAGTCTGTGAATGAAAGAAGCATCACTTTTGTCCCCGTCTCTGGGAGGGCAACTGAGATATAGAATAGGTACAAACTCAGAACACATCACCTGCTTTGGGAAGGAATTATTAGCAGTTGTGCTCTGGGTATTCTCTGTGTGTCAGACTGCGTTGCTTCAGAACATTCAGTTGCTTTTAGATGGCTGGACTTGACGACCTGAAAGGTCCCTTCCAACCAAGACAGTTCTGTGATTCTGTATTACCTAGTCTGACCTCTGCTGTGTTTCAGTCAGGCAGGTTTCTTACCCTTGCATGTGACTGAAGCTCACATAGTAACAGTTTTTCATCTGCAGCCACTGAAGAACATAGACTGCTTCACTTGCTCCCTAAGTATTTATTCCATTGTTTAACCAATCTTTCTATTTAAAAATCTATGTCCTACTTCTGATCTAAATCCATGTGGTCGCTGCTCATACCTCTTTGTTCTTAAGTCTTTCTGCATGCTTTCATATTTACTAAGCCCTACAGGGGTAGGACTCTCCCACTCCTCTTTGATAAATTAAACAATCTCTTAATGAATGGTCTGCTGGCAGAAAATTATCTCTGGTGTTTTTTCCCTCTGCTTTTGGAATTTACTGAATTTGCCTTTATTATTGAACAAAGGTTTAAAAAGTATTTCCTCTAAGGATTTATCTCCCAGTTGCAAAACTCAGTGGAATCAGCTCCTTTATCTAGTGTAAAATCTACCTTATTGTATCTTTTAACTCTTTCCTGTCAAAATGAAGCTTAAGTGAAAAATTTGAACAGGCTACCAATGTACTAAAATCTAAACCCAGAGTATTTAGTAGATGTCTTTTCTCTATGGTAGGCTAAATATGTGTTTCAATATGCTTTTGCCATTGCTTCTGGCTACTTCAGTGTCAGGACATTTGGCCTTTATTACTGCACATAGATCTTTTCAGAACTGTTTTCAGATGAGTGACCTGCTGCTGTTAGCACAATTTAGTCCCACAATTTTACAATAGATCCAATTTATGTTATCTTGACTAAAGCCTGGGTTTACTGTTGAGGACAGGACTGAAATTCTGAAGTATTTTGATGAATTAATCTGAAGTAATAGTCCATGCTACCAGAATAAGCATGAAAGGCTCTTTCTATGTAAATGTCAACAACTGCAGAAATACAAGGTGGAGAATGATATGTCCTTCATAGTCCTTCAGAAGATTTGAAAATTTTAGATGGGCATGATCCTTGTAAAACAGGAAAGTCCAGTCTGGAGTTGTGTGGTTGGGAGCCTCAGCACCGAAGGTGCTTGATCAAATGATACTAGGTGAGGTCCTGAGCACCCAGCCCACTATCAAGCACTGAAGAAAGCTCTGGGAGAGCAGGAAGAATATTCAGAGGGTTAAAAACGTTGTGTGAACTGGGTTTATATATGAGAAGCCCGGAGACAAAACAGATAAGAGCTTGTGAAGATGTCAAGGGATGTTTCAGAAAGGAAGAGTCTCTGCATCCATTGGCAGTTGGATAAGTAGTGATGGATAATTACAGCAAGGGAGATACAGATTACATGTTAGGGAAAACCACTGACAGTAAGGATGGCTGAGTTCCAGTATAATTGCCTACAGGAACTGTCAGCTCTCCATCTTTAGAGGTTTTTAAGAACATGTTAGATAAAGATCTGTCAGGAATGCTTTTGTTCTGCAGATCCTGCCCTGGGGCAGGGCATGCACTTCATAACCTCCCACAGGTCCCTTCAGCCCTTTTCAAATTCAGCATCCTACCACAGGAGTCCAAGTGAGTGATGTCTCTCTTTGTTTATTCTGTATCCCTAAATTGATAGCAAAATCTTGTAATTCCTTTCTTTTTTGCATAGGTGATTGGGGACTACTATGGAAAGCAGGGGCGTTTTGAAGTTCGATCAAATGTGAAATATCCTTGGAATCATGGCAGACTGCGACTAGATGAAGGCCGAGTTTCAGAGCATACAAACAACACACCATGTAAATCATGTAAGTTTGGTGACTTAAAGCTTCTGCCCAGGCTGCCAGAGGAATCCATGCGGTGATGCAACATAACCAGCCTTATTACTGTGCTTACACAGTTGTCTAACTGAGACATCATGACTGTGTCTCTCTGCTGACCGTTCGGGAAGTTAAGGTCTGGCAGCCTGCATAGTACGTGGTCTGAATCACTTTCCTGAACTCAAGCATGACAGTAATCATGATGCACAGCCCAGGGCCCTCGAGGCTTTAGGATCTTTCCAGGGGCTAAAAGGTAAAATCTCTTTTAGCCAGAAAGAAAAATGTAACTGAAAGCCCAAACAGAGAATAATCATATTGACCATTAGCAACTGATGTGGCCAGTGCTGATGGGAGAAGTGTTCTCCCAGTGCGGAATGATTTTCCGTGCTATGAGAAGGCACTGCAAGCAGGCCAGTAGGCTGGCAAGAAGTGGATTCAGTTGAATGGGGCAGTGGCTGTGAATCCGGAAGTCTGGGACTAGCCCTCCTCAGAGAAGGTGCCCTTGTTTTCCAGCATGCTGTCTTTGCAGACCATGTTGTAGTGACCCCAGGACATTGCAGGGAGGTAAGGGTACCAAGGTAATTGGTGTTTCAGTGACAAAGGTGGTCTTAGCTTGTCACAGGAAACAAATTGCTTGTCCAGCAGTGAAAAAGTATCTGCAGCCTGGTAATTCTTTGATCCCTGAGAAACCTGTATATGCACATATTCTGTAGACACTGACTGCACTCTGTCTACTCTGACCCCACTCTGCCTCTGAGAACTGGAGCAAGGCAAAGCTCATGTGACTTCAACTTGAAACAGCATAGGGTCAGGAAAAAAAAAAATCAGGAGCTGTGGGATAACCATACAGTCATGTTAATAAACCTGGCTAATAGAGAGTTGTGATGCTAAACCAGGTGAGATTAATTTGTTTCTGGTATATATCTCAGGGAATATTCAGTGCTGATTCCTATTTTGTGAGTCATTGTAATTCCAGTTGGTGTTATGATTCAGACCAAGCTGTCCAGACCAGTTTCTTAACAATGTTCCTGTGTTTCCCATATCTAGAAATGTGTCTTCATCTGACAGTGATCTTGGGGGCTTGCTTAACCCCAAGGAAAGCAAGGACAAAAGATAAACATGCAGAAACTGAAACTAAGGAATAGGTTCCCATGGAATCTTGAGCTCTGAAAGGCTTTAGTTATTATCTGTTGTTGGTCATTGTTTGCTAGTTATATTTTCCAATATGTGATTTTAAATAGTTCTCAGTATGAATCCTGATAGTTTGTTTTTCCCCTTTTCAAGCAGGTGGTCTAGGAGAATCAGCGGTTGCAGGGATAGTGGTGGGCGCCTTGCTCGGAGCAGGATTGCTAATGGCTTTTTACTTTTTCAGGTTAGTACAATCCATTGAAAGTTCTATAAACTCTTTACTCATCACCCAAACATCTCCGCTCCTCGCAGCACACCCTTGATGGGAAGCAGAGAGTCAACATAATCATCTGTGGTAACAAGACAGTGAACACGCTTTGATTGTCCTTTTGTGTATATCCAAAACATTTTATTGACTCAGGACCTTGTCCTGTAACCACTTACATCTCTGAGTAACTTTATTCATGGAAGTATTTGCAGTGAGTTCCTGTTGTTTGTAATTACTTAATAAAGTCCCCTGGCCTTGAAAGCCTTTGGTACTTGCCAGCTCAATTGTTCAGGCCACGATCATGCAAGAGATTTGTATCACTTGGCTGGTACCATGTTTAGTTTTTGAGTATTGAGTGGAATTTTACTGGTAGTTAGAAAGAGATTTGTATTTTAGTATAAGAGAGCATTTGGATTTCAGAGTAGTGCATTTAACTTAATAAACTGAGGTCAATGCAGGGTTATAAGTGATTTTTTTTTTTCCTGTTCAAGTACAGTAATTCTCACACTGCTAGTCAACAAATCTGAAGCCTTTAGAGTGTGGATCCTACGTTGACAGAATAGATCAGTTATAGATGCTCAGCATCTTATATATTCACTATAACTTATCCTCTTAGGTTATGGAAGATAAAAGAAAGATAAGAGAATAGATTTTTCTGTGTAGAAGAATGAAAATATTACAGTGTAATAAAAAATCCATTTATTAAAAAATTGTAACAAAATTAAATGAGAAAAAAGCCTGTTTCAGTTCACCAGGACACTTTCAGGGTTTTGAAAGATCCAGGAACCAGGATTATTGATCAGGTGCTTAAAAACAGAAATTCTGCAAGGTGATTTTATTCTTGCATGTGTGTGGTGCTTACATAATAATATTGTTTGAGACAAGAAAAGTTAGCTGAGACTCACTAAAGCCTGTCTTTAAAAGAAAAAGAAAATACAAATCTGCCTTGATATTGGATGTCATTAGAGGTTCTTGCATCATTTATACATTCTGAATCTGAGGTGATAATCTTTAGATTATTTTTTTTTTTAGCATTGCTGATACTGGGCTGGAATTGGTATGAGAAAAAGGCATCCCAAGCTGGTATAAAACTGTGCAAAGCAATGTTATAGGAACAGGACTTAAACTCTTTTGTCACCTGGCACAAAAATTTCCATGTAAACCAACTACAACACAGCATACAAACTGTGAAAAGGTGTACACACCTAAGCTCAACACCCAGTCATTGCATTTATGGTCAGAGAGGAGAGTGCAGTTCACATCATCCTCATGTAAAAGTTAAAATGGGTCAGAAGAATGCCTCTGAGAAATGCCGCCTTCTCTCTGTTGACTGAAGGAAGATGGTCAGATGGATCTGCATATCACACGTGCGAATTTCACCCTGGAGAGCTGATTCCACTCATTCAGAGCAGGAACGGGGACAACCCTCTAATTACACCATTACAATAAACATGAAACATAGCAAGATGTATGGGTCAGTTTTCAGAAGATGTAGGCCTAGCAGTTGTGTGCCTGGGAGTATTTGTACCTGCAGCTTCTGTACCTTTCAAACTGTATAGGTACCTTCTGATTACATTTCATTTGGATCCATAATTACCACAAATGAGCATGCAAACACAGTTTTGAGTGGGCATACAAAGTGTTAAAGGGATCTGGATAGTAATTCTGATATGTAGTTTTGAAAGGATTTAAACTAAAGAGCCACATTTCTTACATGTGGATGTGTCGTTGTGCATGAGCTATTACTGTGCATGCTTTCACCAATGGGACAATCTGACTTGAAAATACATAAACTGAGTAAAGAACATAGGTCTTTCAAATTGTTTTGGAGCCTACTGATTCAGACACAAACATCTAGGCAATCTTTTCAGAACTTGTAGGTTCATAAAATCCTAGAATGGTTTGAGTTAAGGCCATCTAGTTCCACCCCTCTGCCATGGACAGGGACACACTCCGCCAGACCAGGGTGCCCAAAGCCCCATCCAGTCTGGCCTTGAACACTGCCAGGGAGGGGGCAGTCACAGCTTCTCTGGACAGGCTGGGCCAGGGTCTCCCCACTCTCAAAGTAAAGAGTTTCTTCTCAATATCAGTTTAAACCCATTGCTGCTTGTCCTATCACTCCATTCTCTTGTTAAACAGCCCCTCCCCAGCTTTTCTATAGGCCCCTTTAGGTACAGGAAGGTTGCTGTAAGTTTCCCACTTTCTATTGAGCCATGTTACCCAAATTAAAGACTTGCTGTTTTGAATATCATTCTTCCACTGCTGCATATCTAGCTCTGATGCCTGCTACATATGCAAGTAGAGCAGAGCTTTCTTTCCTTGGTGTATGAGCTTTTTGTTGTGCATCTGCACAAGCAGTACTATATGCACATAGGGCTGGACTTACACCCTTCTGAAAAATTGGTCCTGAAACATGAGTGAAAGCATAAATGCAAAAATATAAGTTTGAATATTCTCAGGATTTTTTCAGTGAAGATTTGGGTACTTAGTGGGAAACCTAAAGACAGCCAGAGGTCTTGTTTGACACATAAAATAACTTGCCTGAATTCTTCAAAGGGCTTTAGAGGAAGACACATAGGAACAACTGTGTCTGATGCATGAGCAACTGCATTTCTTATCTATCATCTATATTCCTCATACTACCTCCCCTGACATTACAAACATAGCTTTCTTAGAGGGAGATGGGGGAATTATTTAGTTAATGTATAGTTTCCGTGAGAAACACAACTCAGTAAGGAATCGGTTCTGTTGTTTGAACTCTGCAAAAAGTGCCCCCCACACCCTGTATACTGGAAAGAAATTTGGCTTTGATCAATATAAAGCAGTGATGTGACACAGTTCACATGACACTTCACAAAAACTTCCTAATCACTTAGATCAGAAATTTTCAAAGGAGCAAATGTCTGTGTCTTGGTGCTTTGAGGCTGCTGTGTAGAAATTAACAGGCATTCTTGAGCCTGGGTAAAATGTTTTGAGGCAAACTACTTTAATCTTTGACCAGGGTTTCACATTCTGCCGCATTTCATTTTTCAACTGGCACCCAGCTGTCCCCTACAGGCATTCTTTATAAGGGAAGTCCTGTTACCCTATAGCTGGAGAAGGATTTCTCACTCTGTTCCTCTCCTTTCATGCAGAAAGAAATACAGAATAACTATTGAGAGACGAACTCGACAGGAGGACTGTAACATGGGGAAACATCGGCAGTTACGAGAAGACTCCATTAGATCTCATTTTTCTGCTGCATAAAGAGGAAAAAGAATCCCATTCTTCTAGGGGAAAAAAGAGTTGGGAAAAGAACACAACCAAAGACATCAGTGTAAAAAGAAGACGCTCTTGAAGAACTCACTCTTTTAAGCAGTAATTTTGTCTTAATTTCTTTCAGAAGCTCAGGAATGATTTACTAATCACATTATGCCGCATGGCCTTTCATCTCATGAAAGAGAAAAATGATGCAGTTTGATGTTTTAGGATGTACTTAATATGTAAAGACAGTATTTCTTAAGGCAGCAGATCTGGGTTTAGTTGATGGGGAGTGCCTCATTCTGTTCCCTTTTTTTTTTTTTTTAAGCTCCTACCACCTCCTTCCTTATTTGCATCTC
This sequence comes from Hypotaenidia okinawae, assembly GCA_027925045.1. NCBI lineage: Eukaryota > Metazoa > Chordata > Aves > Gruiformes > Rallidae > Hypotaenidia > Hypotaenidia okinawae. Next base: position 15,666,036 of record BSDF01000005.1, on the reverse strand, counting down.
ACCCATGGGTATCAAATGTGGTTTCCCAGGTATAGCTGCTGGTTGCTGTCAAAAGGAAAAAAGGGATTGATTTGAGGTATGATCCTGCATCACTGAATCATTGTCATTGATTACAGGGGATACGAGATTAGGCATACGGAGCTTAGTTCCAGGAGGGAACTGGCACTTGGGTGTAACTCCACATGGGTGTAATTAACTACGCTGGGAAAATCAGGCAGGTGGAAACACACACAAACCATTCTTTCCTTGCTTGTGTTGTATTACAATCAAAAGCACTGATTCTCCCTCTTAGGTGCTGGGAGTTAGGAAAAACTCCAGTGAAGAATAAAGAGTTTCACTGGTGTGAAATGGAGAGAAGACAATCGGGCCTCTGGAGAGGACTGGCTAATCCTCAGTCATATATGTGTTTTGTAATGCTCTTTTCTCTCTATCGCCATGACTTTTCAGAGAGGCAAACATAGTCTATGTAGAGCTTGTTCCTGTTCCCAGTGAAGTCAACGGCAAAAGCCCATTAACTTTAGTGAGCACAGGACTGCATCCAAAATTGTAAATAGGAAAGTGTTTGTATAGCTGAGGCAATTCAAAAGGGGATCTTTTTTTGTGTGTAAAAATGACATTCCATGCTACCATTTTATTTTTAGGATATTTTTTATCTTGTATTTTTCTATTAAAGTATCTATTTTTTGCTTTGGTAGGATTAAAAACTAAGGGAGAGGATGTTTTGCAGACATATTTTTTATGGTAGGAGTAATATGTAGGGAAAGTCATCGGCTCTAAATATATTTTAGATCCAGTATTTACAGGAGGAGAAGTGACTTTATGGATAGCAACAGACTTTAGACTTTTTGCTCATTTTCTTCTCCAGGCATGTGTAACATTCAAACAGTTATTTAAACACTATAAATGCAGTTGTTGAATTGTCTATGTGATGATGGCCCAGACCCTGAAAATAATGAACTTTTCACATGTTAAATAGTTTTGCATCTGTTGGTGAGACTAACTATTCATGTACATACAATTAAACACACAAGGAACTACATTCAAGAATTGGTGAAACAGTATGCTAGGGCTGCTTTTAATCCTGCTGCCGTCAGCATCCCTGGGACTTTCACCAGTGACTTTACCAAGAGCAAAACCAAATCTCTGATAAATTAGGTACTGGCAGGTTGTTTTATACTAGACAAAATGGAAAACAGCCCGTATTTATAAATGTGGTGAAGAAGACCTATGAAAATATTGTCTGGGAAACCCCAGATGCAACTATGGTTCCAGTGTGTGAAATCTTTTGGTTTATTCAATCTGAGTTCGTAACTGGAACTTTCTGGTCTCAGCAGTCATAGTCAGGCTTGAAAGTTAATCTCAAAACTGTCGCTGAAGCCTGTGTTCCACAAAACTTGTAGGCCCTGAGAAGCCAGGGTCTTGATTCAGAGAAACCTTTTTGGGGTGGCAAGAAATGAATGAAGAGTGAAGACTGGCTCTGCCTTTTCTTTTTTGATGGGGAAATACTTGTCTATTAGCAGATGGAAGGTTTCATCTCCTGCCCTTGTGAAATAACGTCCAATGTGCCAGGCAAACAGAGGGCACGGCTTCTTCACTGTTAGGGCAGCTCCAGCATGGGTAATGGCTGTAGAGGAGGTGTGTTTGGTGTCTGTAGGACACACTGAAACAGCTGTTGTTCACATGGAAGATTTCAGTCATCCTGTTTCCCAGTCTGGGCCTGTATGACACCTGCAAAGCTGCCCTTGCCAAACTAATGCTGCGGTCAATGGAGAGTTTTCTGAAGTAGCCTCCTTATCTCATGAGCACCAGAGAAGAGTGTAGGCTAGAGCAGCGTTCATACTGCTGTGGAGTTGGGGTGAAGAAAACACTTCCTGTTTAGTTTTTGGAATTTTTTTCAAGCAGTTGGCTTTGTCTAGTCCCTGGGCACCCTTAAAGTTTGGGTTTTTTAAAATAATTTCCAAGGGAGTTTTGATCTACCTCTTTTATTGCAAATTGTTTCAGTAACTTTACTTTCTTTTATCCATTTGGCTCCTTTGCCACAGAAAAAGGGAAAGAAAATTTTTAAATATGTAGAGAAAAGAGGGTATGATTTGAAGCATAAACTTCTTGAAATTATGTTTGCTGTGACTTGTCCTGCAATGTGAGGTAGTACTCAACCAGTCACCAGTTAGGGAGCAAGATGGTCGTGTAGATCTGCATTTTTTCCTGTGCCATACAGAGTCAGGTCAGACCAGAAGATCTGAGCCAGGAGATCTGTTCCAGGACAATAAATTGTTAAGACAGCTTTTTTACTGTGTCATCTTACTATAACTAAATATATTTTATATAGAGAAGTATAGTGAAGGTCAGCTTTTAGTTAGATAATAATTCTGATCCCCTGTTTCACATAGGGTTTTGAATCATGACCTCAGTAAATGTTTTTATGAGATAGGACTTGGTGGGATGCTGATGGAGGCCTAGCCATACTTTTAAATCCCAGCAAGTCCTAAGAAAGGTGTACCTTTCTTGCACATTAAAACATTTCTGGTCAATGAATGAGCTTTAATCTTTCTAAACTGGTGCACACCTACCGGTGCATTTTTCTCATGGAAAGGTGGAGATCATTTAAGACATTTCACACAAATAGATTCCTATATAGCATGAATAAAAATTCTCATTTTAGCTGCCTTTCACAAACCTCTTGGTAATAGTTCCCAGGTCTTCTATGGACCATAGATCAAAAACTGCCTTGAGTTTAGATTGTTCAGCAGAGAGATTCTTCACCAGCTAATGCACTTTTCCTTTCTGGTTCATCTGCATTAGCTCAATGCCACAATGTTTAGGCTTCAGACTCTGTAAGGGAATGTCTAATCAAAATAATAATAATTGATTCTCAAAAGAGTTTTCAAAACCTACATTTTTGGCTTCAGCAAATTGCCCGTATTACAAACATACGTCTGTACTGCAGACCAGCACAAGGAGGGCCTTGACTCAGCTCAGCGCTTTAGAACACACTTAAAATAAGCTCAACTTCAGCTTCTAAGTGCTTTGCTCACTTGGGACCAAAGGGTATGATCCTGGCCATGGCTGAACCAACAATATTTCCATGTGCTTGAACTGGAGAAGGGTTGGCCCCACAGGCTATATATTTATCGCCAAATCTTACAATTGTGCCTGTTAAATTGAAATAGAACTAGTGGTTTCATAATTTTTGTTGGTCAAAGTTTGACAGATTCTGCTAATTCAGCATTTTATTGAATTACCAAACATTGTTAATTAAAGGCTGATTCACCTCAGAATCCTCTTCTTGGGGATTGCCTAACTTCCTCCCTCTTCAATGCACAGACTTCAGCTGCAAGTTGACGAAGATGTAGCAAAACCTGGAATAGTACCTGTGATCTCATATGCTGAGACCCACAAGTTTAGACTCAGATGCCTAGATGCTTTGTCCTGGGCCTTTGGTGGTTCTGGAAGTTTTGTTAATGGACATGTTTTGTGTCCACAGCTGCCTGTGATTTCCACCATCACCAGTAATTACCAGTTCTATCTGTGCTGTGCTTTACTGTGAACCAAACCCAGTTAAGTTCTGAGAACATTCAGTCATTGCCAAAACATTTAATTGAGAATGCTGCCCACCTTGCAAGATTGTGGCCAAAATATTAAAGAGTTACATTCATTCACGTCTGAAGATCGGTGTTGTTGATCTATTTTCAGTTTGCTTTTAGAAATGTTTTATTGCATTATTGAAAGTATTTTGTTGGTTTTTAATGGAGAATTATTAAGGTGTATCTAATGCTCTGAAAACATTTGTGCTGGACAAAATAACAGATTGCTATCTGACAGGATGTTTTACTGAGAGGTTGTTCTCTGATTCATTTTTGGACTAGGAGATACAATTACACTCTCATTAAGCTTATAAAAAAACCCCTCACATTGGTTCAGTGGAAGTAAACTCGGGCCCTTAGTCTTCAGGCTTTAAAGTCAGCATCTTGAAGCAGTTCAGAGTGAATTTCTCAGCTTTGCAGTAGAACAGGCTGCATCAGCCTTAGCTGACCTTGGCTCCAGCATGATTTTCACCTCATGAATGCCATAATGCTCCTGGAAAGCCAAGAATAGACATCAAAGACAGGAAGCTAATAGTCCTGGTCATAAATTTCTTTGGCAATTCAGTCTACCTTTTCCGGAGCTCAAGACAGTTCCACATCCTTCACTACCCTCCTCTGTGCTTTAGAGTAGCCATGTAGCTGTTCTGTTTCTTTAAATAAAGCAGCTGAGGTTATTTTTCCTCGTTTTCTCCCAGGGTAGAGTGAACACTCTTGAGTTCCCCATTTTTTTCATGCTCTTTTCTCTAGCTTCAGAGGTACTTTGAAAAGAGACCGCCATTTTCCATCATTTACTCAGAAATACTACTTCACTGAGAGGAAAATTACTTTTACGTAATTTCAGCTGTTCATTGCCACTGTGCTGCTCAGCTGCCATCACACTTCATGATGGCCCGTGGCCACACCAACTATTATCAGAGATCTAGACCCAGAATTGTCTGATGTTGCCTTTTCACCAGGCAAATTTGGAAAATTCGATCCACCAAAATCTTTCTCTAATTTATTCTGCATTTTGCAGCTGGCATCCTTTGCTTTTTAAATGACTCAAGGCTAGCATCATAAATTGCAGTTACAGAAGCCATCCCGTTAAAGTTAAAATGATTGCTGGGTGCCACTGGACGCTCAGAAAATGCACTACTCTTAAGCATGGCGAGAAGATGTCAGGTGATGTCAGCCAATCTTTCATTTTTTTCTTTACCCTAAATGTTGTTGCCATAAAATGACTTCAAAGCTAGACAGGTCATATGGGAACAGAAATACAAGTTTCTAGAGGTACATTACTGTTTCTGTTGGTAAGCAACATATCCCAGTAACTTGTCTCAAAACAGTAAGCTACGGAGGGACGAATTTCAGGAAAGTCAGAGTTCTGTAGGAGACAGGTTTAGCCCTTCTTTGAAACAAATAAACACAGAAGTTAGTTTTTGGAGTGTATTTTTAAGGACATGTTGGAAAATGTTTTCCTTCATATGTGCTGTGTGTGTCTTTCCTCCCCTTCTTGCTGTTGAAAGCACCAAAGGATGTGTGTGTGTGTGTGTGCATGAAACCTTTCATGTGGAAGAATGGAAGAGTTTGCACTGTGCATATCCCTGCTTAGGGGCAGAAATTAATTCAGATGGCTCAAGGCCTGTGATTTTTCCATTCTCAGATACCTCTCAACATCTGAGCTCTGAGACTGATGGAAAATTATTCTTGAAAATAAAGCAAATAGGTATTTGTGGGAGACCTTGGACGTGGCTGTCTACAGGGGTCAGCAAGCTGTGTGGCAGACTTTGATAGTATCTTCTTTCCTGGAGAATGACAGGAAGCCTAAGCACTTCGGTTTGCCCCAGTGGGGCCTTAAGTCTGGCGTAAACACAGCTCTCCCTTTATCTCACCCATTGAGAAAGAAAGGATAACGGTTAATGTTGGTGTTTTTATGAGTTTACTGCTGGTTTTGATCAAGAAGATCATGCTGCCAGGGCTTTGAGGCTTTCTTGGGCTAGTGTCTAATTATGTCCAGTGTATCATTACACAGACTGTTTTATTATGCTATTACTTCTTCCAGAATTTACTTTTCAAAATTACTCCTGACATAAACCAAATTTACAGCATATAAAACTAGCTTTTGAAAAGAGAGGCTTAGAGTTCATTCAAAATCACTCACTAACCACTAAGTTAATATTCTGCATCAAAGGCAAAATATTCTAAATAACCTGACACTTACAGTTTGTGTGTTCAGCTATATTACTTCTGAAATCTTACGTGGATTCATTAGGTGTTAAGTCTTTGAAAGGTTAAAATCCACCCTGTGTGAACTGTTGCTTGGTGTTTCTGTCATGTGAATGTTTCTAGAGGACACTTGAGCAAGCAAAGAAAATGCACCAAAAAATAATATTTTTAAAAATAATCTTGGTTTAATGGTCTCTTTTGTAATCTCAACTGGTGTGCACAGCTAGCACACAGTTCTACACACACCCTCACTCCCTGATCCTGCCGAAGCATGAGCAGATGTTTCTGTGAGGCTGAACTGTCAGCAGATATAAAGAGCCCAGCCGTGTTGGTTCTTACTTGCTGATGGTCTGTACTTCTCTTGCTTTGTGAACTGCGTATGCAGTGTGACAGAGGAGTGAGCCACCATGGAAAAGCCAGTATGAGTTAATAATCAGTGGTCATTTATCATAGTGCCGTGTGAGATGACAAATGATTCCTCACATATTTAGGTATCTCCCTGATGTGGCTTTGGGGCAGGTGGTGTGATGACTTCTGCAGTATAGGATGCAAGGGTTGAAAAGATCTGTTGAAAATATGGGGAAAATATTGGTGCACGTGAATTAGAGAGAAAAGGGAAAATGCTCAGGGATCGATTATACTTCCACAATGACACTATTGGCTCAACAGAGGATGGGATCAAGCAGTTTCTGCACTGCCTGTGTTGTTAGATACCTACTTTCTTAGAGATTCAGCAGAAAGCTAATTTACCTTTTAAATTTCACATAGGTCCCTTATCTAAAATTTAAAGAGGTTTTAAGTGGTGCATAGGACCTGCTCAGGATGTACCAAGTCATTAGGTTGGGTATTTAACCTAGTAGTAATGCCATCTTTACTGTGCAGGTCTAACAGTGCTGGTAATACTTCAGTGGAGTGGCAGAATGAAGGTAATCAGTAGAATTTGCTGAAGAATTTTCTTCTGCATAGAGTGTAATCATCACAAAACTGAGAGGACTCAGGATAGACACTGTGGGCGTTCAATCTGTCCCCTTTTTTCAGTGATACTGTTCATTATTAATGTAAAAATACTGGACAACAGAGAAACCTAGTACCAGTCTAGGAGAAAACAAATGGAAAGCTGCACAGTGTATTGTACTGATGTAAGTAGAACTATCTGCATATAATGTGATTTTATTTATTGTTGTTTTTGTGTAGAGGAGAGCGCGTATTCATGACTGTGGATATAACCTTTGTTTATTTGTGTAATGTATTTTATTTCTTTTACGACTTGGTCATTTAAAATATCTACATTCATGGGTGTCCTCTGACCTTTTATTCTGTGCATTTTCTTTCACACATTTTAAAAATGCAAGAATATCACATAACCTAAATTGTAACAAAATGTTGCCATTAAAGACATAGGAATATGTTATCTCCTGTTTCTGTGGTGTCTTTTGTCATCTGTTTACACACTCATAGCAAGTAATATCAGATGGTACAGAGTTAATAACAGGAAGGTTGTTCTACATCTGAAACACTGTATAAATCCCTGATTGCAATGATGATTAGCAACTGATTAAATGAGGGATCAATATAACCTTTTTTTTGTAAGAACATTCCTGTGGTATTTTAAGGTCTGGGAAATGTTTTAATCAGTATAAACAAACTTTGGATATTTTTCTATTTATTCTTAGTCCTCCAGAAATGCAATTAAGTAGGAACCAAGTTATTTAAATACATTGGAACCTTAACTAGAAAGCATTAATTTTTATAGCCTGCAGAGCGGCAAAACTTACACGTTTTACTAAGCTTCAAGTTCATTTCTTAGCAGAAATCTTATAAAATTGGGGACTTTTAGTTGTTTCTTTCCTTAAATACAATCTTCAAATTATCCTGGTTTGTCTAGCCATCTGCTTTCTGTATGCATGTCTTTTGTAGTAGTGTTGCCAAATGTAAGATTTGTGCTTGAGAGTACGTCAGGCCTTTGTAATGAAAACGACTTGGAAATGAGTGTGAGGAAGAGGTATCTGACCACACTCAAATCAAAAATACAAGTACCGGGAATTCACTGGAGAATTGGTAAGGAGATGGAAACATCCTCTGGGTAAACTATAGACCTAAAACCTTTCTGCAGCCCAGGATTAAAAAAAAAACCCCAAAAACCCAAAAAACAAGAGAGTGATAATACAGGCTTGGAAAGGCTCTTTCAGTTAGAGCAGATTGGACTACTTTCCTAGCTGCAGCACCTTTCCTTAAATATGTCACTAAATTGAATTAACTCAGTACTGCCAAAAAGGAAATCAACAGTACCAATTTGTACTGCTGATTAGACATGCAAAGAGATTAACTTTCCAAAATTGTAGAAGATATTCCCAATCTATGTTAGAATTCAGGTGATTTTACATTTGCCTCCTCAGAGACACACTTAAAACCATCTGAATGTTGTACAGATAGAAATTGCTATTTCTCCTGCTTTTGCTTGATGATTATACCCTTTATGTCTTCATCTCTTTGCAAACAGGAATTATCTGGAAGTACCTAGCAGTTTTCCAGTATTTCTGTATAAAGCACTGTAGAAAACAAATGCACGAGTAATGTTTTGTGTTCCTGATAACTGCAGTAATCATTGAAGGTGTTTCATGTTCTTTCCAAAAGTGCACATTTTACATGGCTCATCTCCAGTCTCTTCTGGTAATTTAAGTTTTGAATCAGGATAAACTAAAGTTTACTAATGTTTACTAATATTCTGAGTGTGCTAGAGCTGAGATCAGTAATGATACACGGCTTTATATCTGGTATCTTATAGGGATACATTGTCAGGGAATGCAGGAGGAGAAACTTCTGGCATCCTGTCTTCATTGACAACAATGGAAAAAAATCTCATCAGCTTCAGTAAAAAAAAGTTTTCACTCAGGTTTGAGAATATAGTATGAGAGATTACTGGCTGAATTTGTGTTCAGACTATGACCCTCTGGCTATCAGTGCACGTCCAACCAGTTAGTACCTTCACAGTGTCAAGACTTCCTTCCACTGTCACTAGATTTTTCTTTTTCCCTTTTTTAATAGTTGTTCTTTAAAATGAATGCTCAAGATACATGTGATGAGTTGTGTACGTGTATACATACATCTGTATTTATGAAACAGTTCATGCAAATGTGTTGGATATCTTTTTGCTGGAGAGTATCAGCCACTCTGATAGGTAAAAATTGCACTGGGTGAAATTACTTGGAGCAATTGATCTTCAGTGGTAGCAACTTTTGGATATCATTCTAGATATCCTGCAACCTAGCTGGACACATTTTTGTGGCTTTCTTAGGAAACTATTTCTTGAGGAATTATGGTGGCGTTTGAGCCAAATCTTGGTATTGAACCTCAGCCAATGTTTTCTTGAGTTGAAACAGCACTGCCAATAAAAAGTATTGTACATCTGACAGAACCTCTTTTGTTTCCTCCTAGGAATAATCATAATTTACAGTCTGTAATTCCAAAAAGGGTCTCCCTGTGTACATATGCTACTCTTTGTAAATTTTCCTGAGTCATCTTAGAGTTGGTTTGATGGTCTTAAGTCCTCTGCCTCACAAAAAAAATCGTATTTCCCTTTCTATAAGTACTCACTCTGTCCAGTGCAGTGGTTTATGATCAGTGTCTGTTTATGTTACTTCATGACACTGTCATTCAGTTTACACAGTAAACCCCTGCTTTCAAATTTTTGATACATGTATATATATATATACTTTAAAAGCTAACTGGTGGCACAAGTTTTAAAAGTGTTTTTCCAGGGTAGGAAGCTGTTATCTCACCTATATTTCTCCAGCACCGAAGCAGACAATTCCCCCAGCCTACTCTATCCCTAGTACACGCTATGTGAAGAACCACTAAAGACCAGCCTACAACGGTGCTGTCAGTGATCCAGGAAGCTTCACAACTAGTTATTTCTCTGTCTCCCCTTTGGGATCTAGCACAGTAATAGTGCACACAACCCATACAAAACATAGTGGAGAAGTGGTGCTTGTGCCTTTTCATCCTACCTCTTGCCAGTGCTACAGTGGTAGTGGCGTGACTCAGGGGAAAAAAGGTATCTTGTATTGGTAGAACTGCTGTTGTTCTGCCTCCTAAGAGAATAATCTAAACATGAATGGTATTTGTGAACCAGTGTCTTGCTGAACTCATTTACTGTTGTTTTAAAAATGAAAATGCCTCAAGGAAAGGCATTTGAAAATAATTTTTCCGTGATCTAAATGCCTAGACAACCAGACTACTGCAGGCATTTCTCACTTCTTATTTCTCTTGCTGCAACAGAACAAATTTTTTATTGTTATTTAGCCTCCAAAGGGAAAGAGTGAGAAGACAGACCTTACGATATAGGAGCACAGGGGCCATTCTGACAGCAGCGTGGATTTGTGGATTTAAATCCCTCTTCAAAATGAACAGAAGAAAGGTGGTATCTGGAGCTTGTTATAGCACTGGTATTTATGAAAAAGACAGTAGTACGAATGGTCCCTCTGCGTGTGAACTTACGGGTCCTGGCCAAATGAGATGCCTGAGTCAAGGACTGGACTAACGTCTCTTGGCATTTGAAGAAGGAGAAAGCTGCTCTCATGATGAAGAATTTCAGATAGTGAGAGTCCTGACAGCGTTGTCTGTCATTGAACTTGCAGGCATGGACGCTATGCCCCTATGGAAAAGTATTGCCAGTAACAATTATGTTGACTATTGCTTGAGCAGCATTTAAGTCTGGAATATGCTGAGACTCTGAAGTAATTGCCTCCATGTGCAGGAGGGAGGGTCTAGGGGAAGAATTCACAGCCCATGACTGAATCTTTTTGTGCAAGATTTATTCAGATAAAAAGAAGGGAACCCACTCCCTCCATTTGTTTACTGCAGTGTTTCATGGGTTATCAACAGCTTAAGAAATACCTTTCTTTCTTAAGAACTAACTACCTTTTATGCTCAGGCATCAAAGGAACAGGTCCAATGAAAAGGGATTGATAAACCCCCCTAAATTAGGTCGGGGAGAATAAAAAGTATGGCAACAACCTGATGAGTACAGGAAATTAAGCTGGAGGAATTAGGCTACTGGGTAATGACTAGAAAAAGGCATGTTATAGATTGAGGAGATCAGGGCTTTAGTGTCTGTTCTAAGAGAAGATTTACCAGTGCAGAGGACTGGCCAGTATCCAACCTCCTACCCTCCTGGGATAGAAAGAAATAAGGCTTTCTACTGGGTCCTGGGCAGTTTTAGGGAAGAAATAACAGAGCCTGTCAGAAAGGCACCAAAATGTTCAAAGAATGTGGACTTGTCTCTGCCTTTTTGAACGCTTTCTTGAACAGAAATGAACCTCAGAACCACCTGGGATTCACCCAGGACCAGTTATAAATAGGAATAACGGAGTAAAGACATCAAACAAAGGAAAATGTAGGCTATGCATCAGGAAAAATTGCATAAGAGTGTGATCTATTAGCCCTCAGGCACCCCTCCCAAAGGGGGTGGAGGTGGAATTTCTGTTGCTCAAAGCATTAAAACCCCAAGCCCTGGGGAGTGTGCTGCAGGAACAATCCTGCACTGACTGGAGGGAGGATGAGGTGATTTAACTGGTGGTCATTTCCACCTCCAAATCCCTTTTATGTATGTGCCAGAATGCCTTTAGTGACAAGCTGCAATTTAACGCCAGAGCTGAAAGCAGCCTGGACACTGCTAGAGAGTGATTCAGAAGCAGACAGGAAAGGAGGTATAGAAAGAGGGGCGGGGGGTTAATTTAACTGAGACAAGCCAAAGTGCATAAAAAAATTTTCCAGTTCAGTTTGGGATGGGAACTTAGACTGAAACAAAGAAAGAGTGGTTAAGTGATCCCATCATTCCCTGAATATTAATAGATGTGTGTCACATGTTGGTGGCAAGTTAAAGCCTCATTAACATTGCTTTCCTTAGTCAAGGCCTGAAAAATTAATATTCATGTTAAGGGCTTCTGCCTCCAACACAGATATCACTGCTCTGTAAGCCCTCACCTGGATCTGACATGGGGAAATTCTTCCCCTGCCTGAGCTGCAGCTGAAACAAAAGTTTCCATCGGCACCAGCACCAAACACTTAATTTCCTCCTCCCTACAGCTCCCCCTTCTTTGCCAAGGAAATAAAAATGAAGGAGAAATAACCTTTCCTAATCGTGAATGTCTGCATAAGAGATCATGTTTTATTTCAGCCTTTTACATTGTCAGTCCTTTCTATAGTTCCCCCTTTCATCACTTGTTTTCAACTTTGTCATTTTTTCCCTTTATTTCCTCCATCATTCTCTCTGGTCCCTCTACTCCATACCTAACCTCCTTCATTCACTCTGCCTACTAGTTTTACTAGCTGCTTGCTTTCTCCTTCTTTAAAGCTATTTTAAAAAGAGTTGTTTTGTTTTAAACAGTCCACCTGGATCATCCACATCTGGAGAAAAAGCCTCAGCAAGCGGTCAGTCTGAGGGAACAAATCTCTTGCCCAGAGGCCTTTCCTTTGGGTCTACCAGGCTGTGCTGAGGAGTACTGTGTTCCGCTCCTTTGTAAATGGTCTGCTTTTAGCAGCATTTTACACTTACTGTTGCAGGCACTGCTGCTGAGGGAGAAATTACCTTTCTCTAGTGCCGTGGGGCTTTGATTTTATTTGTGGCTCACAGCAGAAATACAAGTAATGACAAACAACTTCAAAGGACATTGCTTATGTCACCTGGCCATTAGTGAATACCACACAGTGTCATGATTATGTTTTTCATCAAACATAACACAGCTTTTCTTAAGACATTTTAAAGATTTTTGGTTGGTTGGTTTTGGTAGAGATAATGGGCTTCTATCTGATTTCTCAGTCCCTAACCTCCCAGACTAGAAGAAGGATGGAAATCCAATTGCAATATTTCAGCCTCCAATCCCATACAGACCGCCCGCTGAAAATAAAGTTTACTGTATGTCAAACAAACATTATTATTAGGAGGCTGTGTTCTGTTAGAACATAATGTACCTAACTTGGCAGCCTAATGTTAACAGGATAATACCATTGTAGAGGGAGGAGGCGAAGACACACCCGTATGTATTCCATGATGCCAGCACGATTCTGCCTATTCCTACAGGCCTGTAAAATTTGAAGGTCACTGTGTTATCTCTAGACCTGCTGTCCTGAGTTTAGGTGGCAAAAAGAGCTACACCACAGGAGAAGGTCTTTGAATTCTGATAGTAACTACATCTTACATATGGCTTCACAAAGGTAAGAAAGTCCCATGCAAATACTAAAGATGACATGGCACACAGCATTGACAGTGAGCAGCACTGCCTCTCAGTGTTTTAATGCTGTGTCTGAATGCCAGCTCAGTTTTCTCTGTGGAGCAAGTTCTTTGACTGAAATTCTACGTAAATTGATATGTCCCATGGTAGATCAGGCATCTGATGCAGTCTTTGCATTCTATTGTTGATTTGGCTAGATATTGAACCTGACTGTGGGGCAAACACTGTAACTTAATTGCATCAGCACAGAGCAGGCTGGTTGGGTTAAAATGCTTCCAGATGCAGCAGTTGAGGCTTTGAAAAAGGACTGGTGGTTTAAAATCTCTCAGTTCAGGCGGTGCCCAATTTCAGATACCTTGATGTAATTTGACTTTTCCAGTGGCAAAACCATACTCTGAGAAAATCAAATCTATTTTGGATTGACTCAGGCAGGCCCATGTATAAATGATGCATCTGAAATCACTAATCATTAGGAAAACAGAAGCAATAAAAAAACCCTCCAAACCACCACACCCCTCTCCCCATCCTCTTCAGCTCCACAGTCCTTAGGTGCTTCACTAAAAACCTGATTACTGTGTCCTTCTTTTGATAACCATTTTCTTCTCACTAGCAGTTTTGCAAATGCATGTGGGTAAAACACTGAAAACTGCAAAACTTACTGTTTGAAATACTGAAAAAAACCCTTGATAAACCCAAACAAAACATAGAAATTATTTTAAACAAAGTTAAATACCAGTATAGAAACATGCCTCTGCCTTTCGTTACAAAGTTGAGAATGATCCTAATTCTTTTCCCTTTTTGTTGTTGAGAATTGACACAAGTATCTCCTGGAATTCCAGAAGCTCCAACAGCCCCCACAGATAGAACAAATCTGAAGTCATGGCTTGACTACTGCCTGCATTCAAAATGCAATCTGAGGCAAGACTCTGGTAATTTTAAATGCCCACATATTTATATAACATTTACACTGCTCCCCGCTGCTCTGTGTTTCATATGTTGCTTAGCTTGCAGAGCTAACTGGATTAAGTCACAATTCCCAAGAAGTCAGGTTGAAGGCAGAGGAAGATGGGAAGTTTTGTAAACTACCCATCTTGTTCTGCTAAGAGAGCAAATTGTTCCCTATTGTGGCTACATTTCAGAAATCAAGGAGGTAATGTTATACCAGCTATATACTGCATTACTTGCAAGTTAATAAATCTAGCTAAATTACATCAGTGCATTCCCATGCTCTACACATTGTCTTCTGCTAGATCTTATATATACTAAAAATACTAAAATCATGCATTAACTACCTAGTGGAAACAGAATGTGTATCTATGTATTATGTTCGAAAAGTCAGGGCATAATGCTTTGTGTCCCATAACAATCAAGCCTCCTTGTAGATATACACATTTCCCTCCAATGTTTGGAGAGAAAGTTAATAGTTGAAAAGAAACAAATTTTAATGGAAGCAAGGGCTCTTTTATCTTCTCTGACCATCCTGCTTTACACAACCCTCTTTAGGGTTTATTGTATTCAGAAAAAGAAAACACAGCTCTTACCAAAGTAAATTTAGTAGAATCATTTCCACTGTCCCAGTACTAATTTAATCCCTTAAAACATGAGTGCAAGATTTCTCACAAACACTTGTATGTAATACTATCAAAGGAAAATAAATTCAAGGGTGAAGGACTTTAAATGCCCATTACAGATAATGAAAATTCTTGATATATTTTCTATTACTTGACATTCTTACCCCCAATTTTATTATCACTTGTGAAAAGATTTATACCTGAGGTTGATTGAAAACTATTCATTTGCACAGTGCAAAAGGAAGGACTGTGGAGTCCTCCTCATTATAATCTTTAAAGCCTTTGAAAGATTGTTTTATCCTCCTGAACTGAAAAAAATCTTTTCTGTCAGTCTTTTAAAAAAGCATTTAAAAATCCATATTTTCTGCTAGGGAAACTGTCCTTTTCCTTTTTCCTTTAAACAGCACTGTATCCAAGAAATTACTTAAAGGTAAGGTAAATGTAATAAGTAATATTACCTTCACTGAAAAACATTCAAAGGTTCAAGTGAGAGTTTCATAGCGAGGTAAAACTTTTCTTTAATGCCTTCCCCTGTACTTGCCTGGTTTACTAAAGGCATGGGATTATGCACTCCAGTAATTTTTCAATTGGTGGCAGGTTTTAAAATAGCCAGCTAAGTCCAGCTATATTTGACTGGGGGTTGGATGGTTCTGAAAGATAGTTGGGGGTTCAGAGATTCCATGCAAACGGCTGCCTAAGTTGAGGGAGGCTGTTAGACTTTCAGTCGTTTCTCTCTCCTGCTCACTCTAATAATGGAAGGAATAAAAACTGAGTTCAGCTTTCATCATTCTTTTGGTCTGATGCTAGGTAATACAAGTCCACGCACTGAGCAGGCAGTCAAGTGTGCTGTCCCAGGCCCATTTCACAGTAACAGTTTTGAATGGTAGTGTAAGTTGTGGTCATTATTTTTTCATTTGGCATTGAAATAAACAGAGGAAAAGGACAAGGAAAGGGAAGGGTAAATATTTTTGCGAAACACATCTAAAACACTAATGAACATTAAATCATTTCTACAGGAGTTTGCAAATCAAGGAAAACAAGGAAGAAACACTCCTAAGTTTGTTACATTGAGAACAACTACACTTATTTTTGGTTTTCTACTATTATCCGGGATTTTCCTCCTTCCTAACATTATCATTATTATCTTACATTTAAGCCTATGCTAAGTGTGATTTAACACGGGAGACAGAAAACCAGAGAGGTCTGTTTTTCAGTATCAGAGGTGTCTTTGTTGTGGAAAGTTTTCAGCTACCAAACGCTGTCTACACTGCATAGATCTGTGTACTTTGGCAGGTTTATAGCTCAGAATCTAACTCACCAGAGACTTGCTGCAACTTGTAAACCCATAAGGAATTTTTCAGGCCCATTCTATATCCTGATTCATTCACTTATGAGAGCAGTTAAATTATAAGATTTTTTGAAAGGTATTTTCAAATACTTGCTTTTCTTTGTCACTCTTGTAGATTTGAAACACTGGAAAAGGTGTCAGGTTAGCTCCTGGGACCAGACAGCTTTCTGTCTGTATTTCAAGGTGCAATTCCTGAAGCTTTGGGTTTATTCTGAGACGCAGACAAATAGAAAGGACAGAAAATATTTTAGCATTTCTTCCTGGGTTTTGACTTGGATTTCAGGGCTTTGGGACTAGATGAAATTTGAGGTCCCTTGTAACCCAAACCATTCTACGATCCTATGATTGTAAACGTTCTGCTTGCCCTCTAAGTCAACTGCCTGTATCAGGTCTGCAGCTGGACAAAAAAACACGCAGCTGAAAAGATTAAAGAAGTGAACCAAATCATCATCAGATGAAACATTTGATTTTGTGTTAAGCAGCAGAGTTCAGATAACCTTTTTATTTATCTTTTCCTAGGAAAAGTACCCTATTTTATTTCATTTTGATTCTGTTACTCTCTTTGCCGATGTTTTCAGCTCATTTAATCAATCATTAATAAAGCAGAAGCATGAATTGGGCTGTTTATTACAATATCATTTAATCCTATTTTTTCATTAAACATCTAAACAATGTTCCCATTTTTTCAGGGGGAAAGGAATCAGTTTCTTTTTTTGACTAGAGTTTATTCAGGAACTTCTAGTACTATGAAAATGCAGCTCAATAAATTGCTTTACAATTTGACCCAGGATTATAGCTTCCTTGGTTGCCTGGATTACTTGTCATGAATCTTTTACCTTTTTTCACAGCAGTGGCTTTCGGTCCACCACTCTTACTCTTTTAATTTTTCCATCTTGTATAACTTTTTCTGTATATTAATAAAGATACTCCCAAACTTGACTCATTCGTGAATGCCAAGAGAATATTGCAAATTATTTCAAACACCATTTCAGTAGAAGATGGGAATTACACTTAAGGGGTTAGATGTACATCAGGACAGAGGGAAGATGACCAAAGCTGTGCTGTACTCTTAACAATCCCAGCCTAAGAAATAGCCCAGAGTGGGGCTGCTGCAACGAGCTAGACCTTGAAGCCCTGCAAGATCCTCCAGGGTGCTTCTGTTCCTGTCCAAGGGAAGAGAAGGTGGAGGTAATCCACTGATGCAGTTGATCCCTTCATTTCCTCACAGAGCTCCAGCACACCTGCAGTCCCAGGACTGTGAAGGACCAGGAATGACTGTGAAATTAGCCTCTGGAGGACTGGCTGCCAAATGATTCAAACAGCATTGTATAAAAGTACATTTCAGATAAAGTATTTGCACACCAGTTTATAGTGTTTTCATGTAACCAATACTTCCTCCAATTCTGTTCTGGTTCATTTACCCTGTCCACAACTATGATATGTAAGTGTTCAGAGAGGGTGTGATTACATTTATTTTATCAATACACACCATTCTGTGGAAATGGGACCAGCAATTAAAATTAAACTATGCTGCTTTTCCCCTTTGAAATCATTGATGAAAAAAAAAATCTAAAAATATTATCTTAACCTTTTGCTAATATCACTGTGAACCTTCAGTTTAAGGTCTCTTAACTGTTTAAAAGAGGAAGTGATAACAAACATTTCAAGTAACGTTGTTCCCAAAGACATAGGAACTCTGTCTCCAGGCAAAATTCTTAACCACTTCTTGTTTACAATAAGTATTTTCTGATGTTCTTTTCTGGTCTGAAAATGTCCAAAACTTACACAAGCACACAAAACAAAACAAAACAAAAAAGGGAGAAGCACCTCTTTTGAACACACAAACAAAATCCCCATTTGCATTGTAGCTGGCCTGATACAGAGGTGTAAGAGAAGAGATGAAAAGTGCCCAACAATGATTTTTCCAGTAGGACTACTCTTATGAGCACAGAAGAGAAATGAAGCTAATAATATCTAGACAAAGTAAGTTGTAGATAAATTAGAGCCTTGTCTAAGTGAGAAATACTTGATTTAGGTGATATTTCTAACAGAGACTTTAAAAATGGAATTGACATACATACATTAACGCTGAAAAATATTTTCTATATTGTAACAAAATTAATTTCTTTAATTAAGAAAAAATTACACATATTGCTAACTGATTTTTTCACATTGCTGAATGCTATTTTTTTTCACATTCCCTCCATGAAATTGATGGAGCTGACTGGGACTAAAAGACACTTTTTTTTTTATTTCCTTATCAAGACACATCTAGGAATCTGCACATTCAAGAGCTTCTGATTGCTAGCCTTTAGTTACAGAAATAGTACTGCTGCAGCCAGAGGAGTTTGGCTCATGGACTTTCCTGGCCTATGGAGTACATGCTAAAAGGCCTCAGCACTTCTGGAAGGCATAAAGATCATGAAACTGCTAAGTAGCACCAGTTGAAGCAATTTTTAGGATTTATGTGCTGACATAGACACCCATAACCTGGTCTGTAAAATTCAGTTGCTTCTTCAGTTTTCGGCAGCTGCCCTGGACAGTGGCTGGATCTTGCCTCTGTCAAATGCTTTGTGACAAGTGGACAGAAAGACCCTTGTTTGTTTTTTTTCCCTCCTTACAATGGAAAGAAAATTCCATTTGCAGAATTTGAAGAAATCTTTAAATTGTGAGGAGGGGAGTACAGGAAGAAAGCTTTTAAAGGAGGCAATATTTAGTCTTTTTAAAGGTGAGAACATGCCAGCCATACTGTCTGACCACTGGTATTCATCTTCAAAGACAAAACTAAGGAGCATTAATTTGTCTGGAGTTTCATGTCGTTCCTTGTATAAGGCAGTTAAGAGTAATTACAGCAAAGTCAGTAAGGTCACTCAACTGACTTGAAGTAAGGTTTCATCCTGGAGGCTGGATGTGGATGTAGGGTTAATATAGCTATTTCTGGGAAAAAAACCCAGGGACGCTGACTCTTCTTGGTTAGGGACATTATGGTTTTTATCACTGCTTGTGAGAAATGTACACATTAACAATAGGAAGGAAAAAAAATCAGATTTTTCCAAGGGATCTTTTCAGTTAGTAGCATTTACCTTGTGTTCTGCACTGATCTGTATTAGTGATTATTTTGTACCCTGAAGCAAAGGATTTATACATAAAGATAAACCATAATGCCTACATTAATGCCAGATTCCTCCTTGAATTCATGCAGCCGAGTGTCTGTAAAAAACCCCAGCATTTTCTGTGATGGGTTCCCAGAACAGTTCTGTCATATTCCTGTGCCTTGGGTACTTTTGAAATGCAAATTAGAACCTGTTATATAGTCAATCTGTGAAAATGGGCCATGACCCAATTTTTTAAAATTGTCTCTCTGGACTTTTTCCTATGCTAGAACAGCTCTAGGTGAATGTTGCACACTACATTGCACACCTAACATGAAGAACAACAAAAGTAAGATTGTAAGTTGCACGTACCTTTCATAACTTTCCTGCAAGAGATACTTCAACACTGTAACAACCACAGTATGAACCTGGCAATGACCACCGCTGCAACACTGTCCCAGGGCAGATTAGTGTCAGCTTTAACTGCCCCAACTCATTTGTGACTTTGCACAGCTCTGTGCAGTTATGTGGGGACTGGAATACTGTAGGACTACTGCTGACTGGATTTGCATTGCTGGAATATCTATATGACCTGTAAAATCTCCTGCAATTTCTTTTTCCTCATACTGCTTTATCTCACCATGATGAGAACCCCTCCTGCAAAATATATTTAAGAGATCCAGAGCAGAAAACAAAGATGCAAAGTCTGACTGGTAAAGGATGCTTTCCTCACTCAGATAAAAATACTTGGTTTTAAGCCAGATTTAGAGCTTTCACAAGAATAAATGGACATGAAGCAATGTATCTTGATTTTTGCCAGCACCTTGTGTCATAAGAAATCTGTCTAGCCACTCCAGGAGGAATTTTGGAGGCGATCATTTCTTACATAGTTTTACAGTGTTAAAATACTTCTCACTTCAGCATAAGTAGAAGGAATATGATAGTCAGGACAGCAGGCCATGGAACAGAGAGTTGACCCTGGCAGTGCTACCCTTAATTAAGCTGAAGTGCTAACCATTTCTCATAGACATTATTTCCTGTCTGCTGGATATATTCCCACAGCGCCAATAAAGAGCTGGTATATTGTTT
Organism: Hypotaenidia okinawae; assembly: GCA_027925045.1. Lineage (NCBI taxonomy): Eukaryota > Metazoa > Chordata > Aves > Gruiformes > Rallidae > Hypotaenidia > Hypotaenidia okinawae. Next base: position 15,645,915 of record BSDF01000005.1, on the reverse strand, counting down.
TAATTGAAAAAATGCTTTAGTTGCTTTGTATAAAGGCAACACAGAACATTTACTATCAGATAGCAGAAAGTATAGAAGTTAATCCAAACATGTCTATATTGTTTTCAGCTTTAAAAAAAAGACTTAAAAATCTTTCTTGAAAAGAAGAACTAATAAATAAATGCTACCTGCAGTACACAGTATGTTATACTACCCTTTTAATAACCCTGACTCCTTGACCCTTTCACAAAATCACTCTTTGGTCTCTCATATTTACCTTAAAGCCTCTCATTCATTTTCCCCAGTACTTCTTTCTTTCCCACCTTCTCTAATGCCTGCTTATGCAGAAATTAATGTCTGCTGTAGTTTGTTCAAATCCAAACAGGTATTGCTTTGCAACCTTTCTCTTGGTGGTGGCAGAATTAATCCATTGATTTTCAGGAAATGAAGAAGAATGTGATTTCCATCCCTTTATGAAATGTGCTTAAAATCAACCAACAGCCATTAGGCAGGCTTAAGAAACTAGACTAAAAAACTGAGGCTGGAAGAATAATGCAAGCATTGTACACCCCAAATGTTAGAAGTGTGATACCCATACTGCCTGTACAACATAAATAGGTACATCTGTTGATGAAGGAAATGCCTTTTTTTATTAGTATTTCCACATATAAATACCTGCATCTAAGTACTTATGAGTTACTTTAATATTTAGTGTGAGCACACACAAATCATCTAGTCACCACTTAGGGTACACAGACTTCAGCTTATAGCTGTTCCTCAAGTCTGTTGTATATTCATTCATGAGTATCTGAAATGCTTTCTATAGCAATTGGGTAGACCTGTCTGTTTGTGGGGGTACTGATCTAAATCAACCATAGAGCCAAACTTAAGTCTGTTTTTAAAAGTCCAGCTCCTTCTCCTTAGGCAGAGATTTACCCAGTACTGATCAAAAGCATTTGCCTTAGTGTGCAACCAGAAACTCACTGCCTCAGGAAATGCAAATTTGATAACACGTTTATATCTTTGCAAGCACCCTTTCTATTTCATTAAAAATATTGCAGAAAAAAATTAAAGATGCTGATTCTACCTAAAAGCAGGACTTATGCAAAGTGTGTGTCCTCAGAAAACTGGTCAAGCCACCACTTTTTGGACATTCTTGAGGTTGCTGAAAATAATAAAATGATTATTGTGTTCCTCCCTTTAATTTTGACGCCTAATCACCCCTTCCTGAGACCTATATCCCTGAGTTTAGACACTGTGAGTAGTACAGCAGCCACAGACTCCCTAGTGTCTTAGCATAACCCTTCACAGAGTTCCCTTTTGTGGGCAGTCTGACTTCCAGTTCATGTCTTCAGGGACACAGGACAGTGGAAACAGACAGACACAGTCCTTGAAAAAGATCCAAATCTATTAATCTTTACTTCTGGTAGCATAAGTGATATCCAATTCCAAACAAAAAATAAGCCATCTGTATATATTTGTCTGCTTCAGTTTCCTCATGCTTAAGCATTCTTTGGGGTTAAGTCACTCTCAGGAGCTCAGCGTTTTCTCCTTCCCACTCTACATTGACTTTTCCTTCAAAGCACAGAGTTGAAATAAGTTCTTCTCTATACTACTCTAAAATGTTAGCTAGGGGAAAAAAAAGTTTTCTTTTATAACTTACTCAACTTGACAAGCTGACTAATTTTAATTTTTATGTCTTGGGGAGCTCAGACATGAAGAACTATTTTGTGCTGAGCAACAGTTCTCTGTAATGTCATTTGAATACACGATCATCAGAATGCTTGATATACTATCATTTTCTTCCTTTAGTGCAAGGTTTTTTTCTTGACATTGCTGCTGGGGTTTAACTTAGGAAGGCAAAGGACAACAGCAAAACTGATTGATCTCCACCTCCAAAATAGATGTTGCAAGCTGACGTAGTCATGTGCATACGGAGAGCTCATTTCACATGGACATTTTCAGTGACCTTTTTGCTACCCTATTGCAGAAATTATATTCTGCAATAACTGTGTCCACATGGCCAGCTGTTTCCTACTTAATTGCTACAACAATGGCATAAAGACAGCAGGGGCCTATTTAAAAGCAAGCACATAGCATTCTGGGCAGTAATCCTCTGGTGCTTTTTCCAGATGGTGAGCTAGCTGTCTGTGTTCTGGATTCTCTCTTGCAGTGTGTTGTGATGATATAACAGAGCTAGCAGGAATCAGCCAGAATTGCAGGACTTGTGGTCAAACTACACATTTCCACTGGTTCATCTCCTGGTGTACCAAAGCATTTTCCAGTTGCTGTCAGCAAGCATGGCGGCAACTCTTCTGTCCACCATGCCCATAGGAGTCTCTCATACAAAGAGGCTGAGATCTCCACACTCATTATTATATCATATCATATTATATATTCTTGTATAATATTGTAACATTATATATGACAATATAATGTAATGGTACTCATGCAGCATATTTTTCCTGCTATACTAGGATGAAATGTTCTAAAGACATGTGGGTAAAGAGCCATTTCTCTCTTGTTTTTGATGGCCTGATTATTCAGTATGTCAGCTTTTCCAACACCAGTCAAAAACTCATATATACATAGAAAAAAACTGGGATATTGCTCCAAAAACCACAGAGGATGCTCACATTGTTTAAATAGTTGTTAATGTTTTAGGGAAAAAAAACCACCTTACCTGCCATTCCCCTTGCCCCTGAAGCCTTTAAGGAAGAGTCTTGCATAGTAAGATGTATTATTTTTTCTCAAGAAGATACAGTTTAGCAGTGGAGTATGCATTTAACAGACTAAGCAGGAAAGAATGCTTAAATGCATGATTTTGGATACTGCCTCACTTGTGAATGTTTGCTTGTTTGCCTAGTTTCAGTTAATTCTACTTGATGAGAACAAAGAAAAGCATTTCTCAGAGGCAAAGAACAAGAGGTTTCCCAGGCGGCAACTGGCAAAGACAATCAATTCAGAGAGGACTCGTGTTCCTACATGGAACACACAAAAAACCCAGACTTTTAGGCATGGGAATTACAGTTCTATGGAAAAGAGAATTATTTTTCACAGAATGGCCTATCTGAACTAAACAGCTTTCATAGAATTATAGAATTGTCTTGGTTGGAAGAGACCCTTTAGATCATCAAGTCCAACCATCACCCCAACCTGTCATCCACTACTAAACCATGTCCCTCAGCATTACAGTACGCAGTGTATTTTGCTCATGTGCCTGAAGACCAATGCATTTATGAGCCATTTGTTGTGGTCTCAGCTTGGAGTACTTTGCCTTACAAGAATCAAATCAGTTCTTATCAACAAATAAAATCCACTTACCATCATCTGATGTGTAAATTTTATAACCACTGAAGGAAAAAGTATCTGGGGAGGGCCAGGATTTCTACCACTCTCTCACGGTGAGTTGAGCAGTGTGATCAAAACCTCACTTCCAAGGTCATGTCCCATCACCACCAGCTCAGTCTGCCATGAAGGGTGCTGGAGATACATAGAGGAAGGTGCTGTATAGATCTCTCCTCTGAGCAAACAGTATTCTCCATGACTCATGGATATTACTGAATTGTTGCATTGCCTGAGGCTACTGTGGTCTCTGAGAAACCATCAGTAGTTACATGCACTTGTGCAAAATCATTTATCTCTCCAACTCCCAGAGCTGCCTCTATTGTGAGGCAGGTATATGCTCTCTCATATCACAACAGTGCTGCCCAACATGAAAGCAAGTCCATCAGATAGGTACTTAACTTTCCTCCTGAACAACATACCATGTTTTTACTTTATTCAGGGAATTTGGTAGATTTCTGGCCCATCTTCTCTTCTGTCCTTTTTTTCTTACCCTTTCTCATTAGATAATGGCAGGACAAGGGGGAATGGACTAAAGCTAAAGGAGGGAAGGTTTAGATTAGATACTAGGGGGAAGTTTTATACTGTGGTGAGGTGCTGGAACAGGCTGCCCAGAGAGGTGGTGGATGCCCCGTCCCTAGAGGTGTTCAGGGCCAGGTTGGATGGGGCCCTGGGCAACCTCATGTAGATCCAGGCCTGGAGGTTGGTGGCCCTGCCTGTGGCAGGGGGGTTGGTACTCCATGATCCTTGGGGTCCCTTCCAACCCAGATCATTCTATGATTCTATGATTCTATGATTCTATGATTCTATGATTCTATGATTCTATGATTCTATGATTCTACGATCAGGCCAGTAGTTAGCAGATAATAACAAACCTCATCTTGAATATTTTGACATTTTGTTTATATTAGTTGTAGAAAATGGATTTTAAAAAGCCCCAGATCTGAGGGTGATCTTTTACTTACTCAGTTTGCACAACATGACAAATTGTTTTCTCAGCATCAAATTATGAATCTTGCTGCAGCAAACCACAGAACTGCTACTGGTGGCGTCAAGTCATAGTCTGGAGCAGGGAAGAACAGCATCTGGCTTTTTAGATTGCAGTGGTACTTGTTTAGCATTTAAACAATGAAGCAGCTACAGGCCTTGATTTTGAGGCAAGGTGAGAATGCCTTAGATGAAAGCTGGTCAGTAGGTGCACCTGCATGTCTGCAGGTGGTCCTTACAATGTTGGATATTAAACTTTGGGTTTGGAGTTATTAAAAGAAAATTTTCAGCAGATAATGCAGACTGAAGAGATATGCCACAATGCTGAACCAGGTGAACTCCTCCAAAATCTTCCTGAGTGGGAAATGCCTCCTTATGTATTTCACTGCTGTACAGTTCTGCCATGCTGTCCATCCTCTGCACCAAAACAGCACATCCCTTTGGTTGTTCAGAAGGTTCAATATTCATTCATGCCCCACAGATTCCTACACAGATGTCCTCAAAATTTGGGAGAGTGACTGTGTCAACAAGAAATTCTGGCTTTCTGACTCCTCAGCAATAACAAGAATATATCTCACCAGCCTCTTTACCATGGTCTTCCACAATGCTGGAAGCAGGACCACAGGCATGGCAAAGTAGAAGGGTCATTGGGATGCATGTAGCTAAACAAGCAGGAAGGTAGCAGAGAATGGGAAAGCATTGGAGGACTGCTGTGAAGTACACATACATACATGCAAACATTAGTCATCAAAGATGAGTCAGAAAAACAGCAGAAACTGGAACCTTTTTCAATGCAGACAAGAAAATTCACATCAACTGGCAAGTAAATTTACAAAGAAAAACATGTCAGGTAGTGAAGAAAGAGTAAATATGAACAAAGAGTCTGATGCAGGCATGAACACAAATATTACTGTCAGACATCCATGCATGGAGCAAAAATTTCTCTTAGCGTTAAATATGAAGCCATCTGTCTAATTTCTGTGTATAAGTACCTTACAAACCAGAGCTCAGTTTCATAGTCTTTCAAAAATAAATGCAAATAAGCTCACTAATTGGGTGTGAAGAATTTAATTCTAGATATTTAGATATTGCCCCATGTAAATAATTGATTTTCTGGTTGGCTAGGCCAGCTTTTCTGTTTTATTTCACTTGAGTGTACAGAACAGATACAGACTCCTCATTAGCATGGAAAGAAGAAACATTTTTTAGTTGTTTTATACTTCAAAAATACCTATGAAATCTACAGTGTAAACGAGGAGAGGTTTAGTTAATCATGTTAAGATTCTGTTTATCTCTATTTTTAAATTTACAAATAAACTTCTAGTTTTGGAAAAGTATTTTGTTGTTGATATCTAACAGAAATTATCTGGGGGGAGATGTAAGAAGCAGTAAATGAATGTACTTTTTGCTTTAGTATCTGGTCAATGAGGTAAATTTCTTAGCAGTCTAAATTTTTCTAGCAGCTGCTCTTTCATGTTTAGTTTAGTATGTCCATAACACTGCTCATGGGCAAGAACATACACAGAGATAAAATGATTTACACTATCACATACACTGGTTCCACATCACTGATTTCTCTTGCAGGAAAAATCTGACAACCCCTGTCATGGACATTTGTTATCACACAGTGAAAGTGAGACAATACCCAGAGAGCCAGTTAATCTTTGGTTAAAACAAAACTCCCCAGGCTGGCAAACATAAGGGTCCAGAGGTGCACTAGGAAAGAAAGTGAAAAAGCATGTACTGTCTGTCATTATCTAGGAGGGAAACATTTTTAATGCAGATATGAGATGAAAATAAAGACCAGTTAGTTGACATTTGAGAAAAGGAACATGCTTGCTTTAGATTACATAAATACCGGTGGTTTGGTACAAACTTTCATATGAACATTTCTTTCAGTTTCAGTTTGCATCTGTACAAAATAGATCATTTCACGAAGGGCTTTGAATCAAGACATGTAAGTATCTGACATAGGTGGAAATCTGTGGCCTGAAATTTGCTTATAAGCACTCATGCTGAGCTGACCTTTGGGATGTGAATCCAAGACTCATGCAGAGTGCAAGGCAGGAGGGATTAAAGTGTTTGCCAGTCTCTGCACTGTGCCTATGACCTCACCTGAACTGCAATATCATATGTATGGGGATGAAGCTCACATACACATCAAACCTCTATACAACCTAGAAATGCACCCTGAGATTAAGCCAAATACATTCCCCATCCCCCCTCCAACATTTAATTATAACTAATACTGAGCTTAATTGTAGTTTTGTAGATGTTAAAGCCAGAAAGGATTGCTGTGAGCCTCAACTCTGACATCCTGGATAACACAGGTTGTGATGATATGACTCAGGTTCACTAGAACAAAAGGACCACTGAGTGGTCAGCCACAATGCTGAGAAAAGCAGTATAGTCTCTGCTACTAAGAAGCCTCCAGTCAGCTTTGAGTCAGGAATATTCTACTCCTATCCTTGAAATTCATTAAATATATCTAGATTACTGACAGAGGCCCTTTGTCTTTATTATTATTACTCTTTTTTGTTATTTATAATTTATTATTATTTATTAGTCATTCCAAACAAAAATTTATAGGAACAGGAATCTCCTTTTAATCCCCAGGAAGTAATGCCAGGGATCCAGATTTTCAGTATACTTCGTATTTTGCTTCTCATTGCCCTTAGGTGAAGCATGAAAGGACAAGGATCACTCATGTAACCAAGCAAAGGGCTCCGAGGACCTCTTTAGTTCAATTCTATTGCATTGAGTAAAACACATTTATAACACTAAATGTGCGAGGCCTCTGAATTTACAGTATGCTGTAAAGCGAATTTAGACATTAAATAAATTCATATCCTACTGCATAAATCTGGGAGGTATTTCCCTCATGTACATGTATCTATCTGTGGAACAGCAAATGAAACCCTGGACCCCTAGGGATTTTTTGGCTGGCTTCTCTCCTTGTTGGGTTTTTCTCTGAAGCGGTCTGTCACTCTTGGTGCATGGTATTTCTGTGTAAAGTTCTTTTAAATGTATGTATGTTCTGATGCACAGCATAGAAGTCAACTTTTCACCCAAGATGTGTTTTGAGGCACAATGTGGGGTTTAGAAATACTTTGGGCTACATGCTGGAAGGGAGGCCCAGTTTGTGTGGCATGCTGCCACATCTCTTTTGATTAGGAAGCTAACGGCTGGATAGCTTCTGAAAACAGGAAGGTATGACAGCAAAACTTTATTTCGATTAAATAGCTCCCATATAAACACAGGAATTCCACTGTCATCCCTGCTCCTAACCCTCAGCAGGTTTTGCAAGGACAGACTGGCTGGGTGACAGGTCCAGCAGCTGTGTGCTGGCCACAGGTCACTGTGAGCAGGTCTCTTACCTAGCTCTGCTGGCAGCCAGAAGAAATTCTTTGAAAAGTCACAACACAACCACTGTTAGCAGCATTTACCGTTCCTCTCTGGATCTAGCAATTTTTAAAGAACTTTGTGGAGACTTAAGGGAAAGTTTCCAACACATGAATAGTCTCATACATGAAATGGCAGCCTTACTGCCTATGGTTTGGAAGCTAATAAAATGGCCACTCCTTCCCCTCACAGTACATGAAAAGAACAAGCAGAAATTAAGCACAGAAAAATAGAAAAGGAAGCAGCCAAAGGGTAAGGGCTGTAAGCAGTTATGGGTGAGGGTGGGACACCAAGGCTGGGCTGGCAGTCCTTCTCCCTTTGAGCAGCATGGAGGAAGGCAGTCCATTCTGCTGCTGTGGGAGTGTTCAAGTTTAGATTTTAACCATAGAAGTCAGTGGACAGTTTGGAGATCATCCACCACAAGCTCATATACCCGCAGGAAATTGAAAAGCCCTAAGAATAGATCAATGCAGCATATCAGCAGTGGTTTTTAATCTGTTCTTGTGTTTGTTGGAGGCCTAGCTGCTGCTCTTGGGCTGTTGAGGTCAGCAGTCACGAGCAGTGTCATTTCAAATGCTGCTGGCTGCTGTGTTGCAAAGTGTGTTTTTCTGAATTATTTTTGGTGTGCACCAAACATAATGAAAAAAATAATTCAAAGATAACTTTGGAATTAAAAAAAAAAGAAAAAGAAGCAGCCTGTTCTATTCTGGTTTCTGGTGAAATAGATCAGCTGTCTCAGACATTTTGCCTCTTTCCTCACAGGAGAGCAACAAGTATTTCGGAGAAGGAATTCAGCTGGCTGAGGAAGTCGGGTTAGCTGCTGCAGGGATGTCAGTTAAAGAGAGATGGAAAGTGATTTGAAGAGCTCTGAATGAAGGTAGAGGAGGCTGCAAATGACTGCAGAGTTCCTGTGAAAGGTCATTGTGGGAAGGCTGGAGGCCCTAGGGAGAGCTGAGTTCAGCTCACGATCTGCAGTCACTGAAGAGAAAATGGATCACCTAGAGAGGGCTTAGGGGGAGGCTCAGGGGGTGGCAATGGGGCAGGGTGGTGGAAGAAGTTCATAGGTGAAAGGCACATCTCATTTTCAATCGTAAAATAGGAAAGAGGCAATACCACAGTGTGTCTCCTAAACAAATACTATGCATGGCAGTAGAGAGCTAACAGACATCCTTTCCACTCCATAGCCCTGACGTTTCCCTGGCCGATAGAGAGTTGAAACCTTGTGTTCAGTAGCATCATGAACACAACTACCAGTTAAACATGATTTGACTTATATACTAATTCCCCAGTGCACAAGTGAAATCACTGATTCATATATATTGACAGAAGGTAAGCTAGAGAAAAGATAAGGTGATTGAGGAAATACAGGTGGTGAAAAAGGTTGTGATAGTAATGGTATGAGCTGTTACTAATTTGCTTTGTCTACAGCCTAGTTTCCTCAAAAGTTCTCAGTGAGGTTTAATGTAAAGTATGAAGGATTGTAAAAATATGTGTTAAGTAAACAAAATAAAGCTTAGAAATACAATTTCTTGAAAGACGGTTGAATTACTTTTTAACTTAAATAATCTGCTCTCAAATCCTCATAAAAGTTAATCTTTGATTACAAAAACTGTAAGACATTTAGACAGACACCTAGGGTTCTTCACATGAAGCAATGTTATTTCATTTAATTCCCACATTTATTTCCCCTTTTAGCCATAGAGTTATGCTTTCATTGTTTCTATACTTTCATTGGATTGTAGTTTCAACAAGTCACTGATCAGAAATTGCAAATATTCAGGTCAGAGTCAGGTAAAAGAAAATCAAAACAATATATCAGAATTACTACATAAGTTCTACTGTCTTTTGCACAAAACTTTAAAATATCAGTGGAAATCTGGTATCTTAACCATCTTAATCTTAATGCCTGCCATTAACTCTTTCCTATGCAGTTCATAAATTACTAGGTGTTAGAATAGGTTTGTCATTGCTCCCACAAACTCAGCTTGACTTGAGAAGCCTGAAAATTTTCTGGATCACCACCATTATGGGCCTTACACTTCTGATAAACTCTGGAAAGTACCTCTCACTGATAAATTAAAACTCCATCCTCAAAGTTGCCCTTAATAGTTGTACATTGTTTAAACATACTGTGCAAACTGTGACTCCTTAGAACAATTACACAGATCAGTTGCCTATATTTTTTTATAAACAATACTGAGATTAATTAGTTGGAATGGCTTCCTTTGCTTCGCCTCTGATGTCATGAAAATGCTATTGCTAGCTCTTCCTTGGACAGAATAAACAAGCATATCTGATATGCAAGCTAATATAATGTCCTTTATTTACACGATTGTAAATCCTGTTAGCTCTAAAACTATTTTGAATGTAGGAGATGGCCAAAAAGGAGAACAACAAAGGAGAGAAATGACCTCAGTGATTCCACGCTGACGTATCTTCAGCCTCAGAATTGGCATGAGAAGGTTATGTTATCAGTTGGCTTGGGAAACCTGAGTGATGGCTCTGTGATTTGGTCCACAGCAGGACATAAACAACTATCAATTGTTTCAGGAATTCATAGCTTTTACCTGTATTTCAGTTAAGTTTTCTATGTAGTATGCATAGGGTTTCAGACATGTCAAATAGAGCTAATTCTTTAAATAGATCTAAACTGGGATTTTAGGGTTTATTCTGCCAAAGAACATTGTATTCAATATCCAATTGGTTTAGGCCTCTGATACAACAACTATGAGTATTTTTTCTGCGGCTGCACATCATATTGAACAACCTATTTATTTAATTATCTAAATGGGAAAAGTGACCTATTTAAAAAATAGAGACAGTATCCCCTCTGAAAATATTGCTGTGTGGTACAAAAAAGCCTTGAAATATCAGCCATTCGGTGTTGTATTTCTGAGGGAATGCTGCCCAAGATTAAGCTCAGACTAGTTATCTAAGCACCCTTACCAGTATATTTTTTTTAAATCTTGTAAAAATTTTAAGAATTTAGCACACTATTGTGTATTTAAACATATATTTTCAGCTACATTCTCCACTTCATTATGAGCGTTTTTGTTCCACTGTTAAAGGTTGCAAATAAGAAACCAGGTTAGAAGCCAGATCCGTAGAATAAATGGCAAAACGCCTGTTTACTTTAGTGGCACTGATGTTTCAGTCCAGCCTTTGTTGAGGAAGAACTGGCAGAGAAAGGCTCAGATCTTTTCCTTGTAAATGCTGGGTTTGCCTCACCATTAAGTGGTTGAGACCAAGACTTTACATACATCAAAACAGAAATTTATTCTTATCACATTGCAGTACTTTATGAAAGTTTACAGAATAATCCAAATTATACAAGGCTGAGAAAATCCAAACAGATTAATATATCTATTGTAACTTGACTCATAATGGTCTTAACTCATAGAACAGCCATCTGGCCCGAGGTCTATCCAAGCTAACTGTCATCATAAGCAGTTGCCTGGGGAACAGTAGAAGTGCGACAAACATTTCTACAAGTATGCCAAGTATTCTATGACTGTATGCTGAGGCAATACCCCATATACTGAATGCAGCCCACTAGAGCAATTCTCCTGGCTTGTGTCCCATGCCTTGTCTGAAATAGCCTTATTCCTTTCTGGCCCCTCAGGTGGTTTACCTGTGTGCCTGCATGCTGTGGCACACGCATGGTAAGTTACGTTGGGTTTGTTCATGTATGTAATACAGAGGATCTGTTCTTGTTCAGTAGGCCTAGCCATTTGTCAGGGAAAGGAAAATGACATTCAGACCCTGTCTGCCTGACTTGCAAGAGCTGGAAATCACTGTTTTTGTAAATGCATTCCTATTCTTTCATAAATATATGATTTATGGGATCAGCCTTACCACGGTACATGCGGGATTAACTTTTGCTGAAGTCAGTGGCATTCATCCCATGGTTTGGCAATCTTGTTTTCTAAAAAAAGGCACAAGAAAATAATAATAGAAAAACTAACTGGTTACTTCTTCTTAAAAAGTAATCAGCCTGATTTATATCTTTTCTCCTTCCTTTCCCTTCATTTTTTCTGTGACAGAAGTAGATAAAGTAATCATGGGTCATATATCACCAAGAAATCACAAACAAATTGTTCAGGAACTCATCTTAAGATCTTACCAAAAGTCTGAAGCCACCAAGTTAAGAACTGGAAATTCTTAATTCTGTGTGATAAATATTATTATATTTTAAAAGAAAAAAACAACACAGTAATTTCCAAGTACAAAACTTGAGCTGACCTGTGACATACTAGACTTGTGAGTAACTGGAAGATTCAAACCTAGCAGAGTGAACAAATTAATATTGGATTCAGTCTGTGTGACTTGGCTGTGAACTTGCATTCTCCTTCAGGACTTATGTCTCTTGAGTGTGCCTTAAAACAATATAAATTTCAATACATAATTTTGATAAAATTATCAAAGCCTATACAGTCTATAAGAATTAATACAAGTGTATGAAATTGTATTCAGTACCATTAATGTGCTTTATATATATTAAAACATCGAGAATTCTGTTAAAGTTATCTTTACTGTGCAAACTGGTTAAAAAAAAAAAAGTCAGCACAGTGTATCTCAATGCATTTATTTCCATTTTCATATGACTGGTTTCTCTCCAAGTTATCTCATTTTTCAGAGTCCTGTAAGTTCTTTCAGCGACAACTGATGAAAACTGGATGATATATTCAAGTTGGTTTATTTACAAAGATTGTTTTCTGTGAATGAGACAGGAGACAGCATTCTATTTACTGTAGTGAGCCCCATTCCAGCCAGCTCTATGTTCCCAAACTTGCTTGTGTACTTTCTTACATTGGTGTTACATTCTTGAGGGAATTTTTTCACTCAATTCTATTGAGTTATCATTCGTGTTTTCTTCATTTCTGTTGGTTCCTTTTACTGTTGTAGCATTTATACTCAACAGAAAAGCATCATTTATCTTTACACGTATGCTGAAGGAAACCTGTATGTTGCAGTGATTACGTTTATAAGGTTTAGTTCAAGGCACAGTAGTTTAACTTTGTGATTTGATGGAGACAGTAAAGAATATAGGCAGAAAACAGTGAGAAGTTACTAGAAAATCTTGAAACGTCAGGGAGTACTGTAGTTCAAAATGGTGTTCTGTTCCATATGCAAAGTTAGTATTTTTGACAGGATTAGGTTATGTCAAACTAATTAGCATTTACAATATGAAATTGAATGTTTTACCTGACATTTTGTATATGTAAATCTTGCTCTTTTCTACACCAGACTCATTATTCATCCATATGTTTGTTTTACTATTTGCCTTATTTTAATGTATATTCTTTTATCAGCTGATGAACCACGTTCTGTAACCATCTGAGCATTGTGGACTTTTCACTGTCCAGACCCAGTAGCAGCTCTGATGTAGCAGCCAAGCACACTGTCCTAAAAGCTCATAATTAGCATAGGACATTAGTAATCAGGATGCCCCAGTTGTGACCAAATCAAATGTTTAGCTGTTATTCTTCAGTCTGCTGCTCAAAAGATGCAAGAATACAGACCTATGGATTCTCATGTGGACACCCCTCCCCCCCCAGTTTCTCAGTTTCCTTGTGGTACATCAATGACAACTTGCTTTCTCTCCTAGTGGAGACAAGGGAACATAACTTAACAGTGTCAGTGTTGTTCATTCAAGACTATTGATTGGCTAAAGCAGAGGCCTGAATCTAGGGTTTAGTTTGTTGGGCCAGATCCCTAATACCACTAATCCTCCATCTGTGGAGTAGAAATAATAATTTTCTTTCTCCCATCTTCTTGCTATTGTTGGCCATCTATACCATACGATTTCTTCTCTGTTTTACTACATGCATGCATAATTTAATAGCTCCCACATTAAATTCAGCTTTGACTTTCTAAACACTGCTTGAGGTCTTGAGAAGTTTTTTGGCGGTGTTTGTTTTCTTGTCTTTTCTTTCCTGCACAAACCACTATAAAATCTGTTTTCTCTTGATTATTAACTTTTTCTAGGACCATCAGCTCTTCTATCTGGAGTGAGTCACTCTTACATATAGGTGTTCTGCTGGTCCAGTTGTTTGAAGTATGAGTAAGGGACTATTTTCACCCAAGATATGATCCCTTTGCATTGCCAGTATCAAACCCATGACTTTCATTCTTTTAAGCTACTGCTAGTGTAAGTATCATCTAACCAAAAACATTTGGTTTCAACAGCTAAATGGCGCCACAGAGATATAAAATACTTTTTCATTGCTATTTATATTTTTATTGTTATGATAAATACAGTGATGAGATCAGGAGAGATTTATGTCCGACAACAGTTCTTGGAAAGCTAGTTTGTGTTCTGAGAGAGCATAAAACCCTTTTTCTCTGTTTTGTTTTCCATTGAGGCTAGCAAAGACATCGAGGACAGGACAAATTCTAGGGCATGGTGAGTTACGACTTTTTCCGTGACACTCATTGTCACTGAGAGACAAAGAATAGGATTTTTAATTGTGAAACAGGACACTATATAGTTGGGCTGAATAAAAAAATGACAAGGGATTTACATATGGTTCTACATCTTTGAACCGTATGTTTCTAAGCTGTTTTTTAAACATATTTCTCTACACCATAAACTATTTTAAATGATACTTGGACTGTACTATGTCACATTCCTGTAAAGATGCCAGTAGCTGAGTTAGTGATTCGTTGCTATTTAAGGAATACTATTTGACTCCTTTATGTTTCTTCATCCATCTTCACATCTTCCTTCTGAAATCCACTTGTGCTGGATTTTTTTATTGCATGATTTTAGCCACAGATGCTATAATTTAAGAAAGCTTACGGGAAGGTAATGTTAGCTGCTCAAGATCATATCTTTATATGCACAAAAAATTTGAAGACTAGGATGAAGGTGAAGAGGATTAATACAACTCAAATTTGGGCCTTGAGGAGACCGGAGCCAGATTGCATGCAGTCACAAGTCACAGAAATGTGCTCACAGAGGGCTTAAGTCTGTTTTGATCTGCTCTGATCAGATCAGCTTTGCAAATAGCTGACTGACACATACTGTAAGAACAGCAAGAGATCTGTATAATTGGCATGACATCCACGTTCTGATCAGTTTGAGGTGAACAGTGAAAAAGGATTACTAGTATATCACTGCTTACAAGCTTCCAGGGACAATCTGGCAAGCTTAGGCTACATATGCATACAGGTTATTAGTACTGATACCACCTGCTGAAAGTAAATTGCACTGTTTTCAGAAATCATCCTTGGTTTGTACTTGATTGTTATGTAGTAACATAATTGTTAGGTAGTACATAATTGTTATGTAGTAACCTTGCCTATAGCCATTCTGCCTCATTGGTTACTTTTAGGCTATACCTGTGTATACTTATGCACATGGGCATGTAAACGCTATGAATAGCTATCTGCATTTTCTGTGCCAAAGTTGACTTTTGATTCTCATTTATTATCAGATTTAGTTGTACCAACAAAACCTTTGAGCCCTTTCATAAAATTATTAGAAAAGCAGCTGCTACCTCATGCAGCTTCTGAACACATCATCAAGCTAGAGAGTACAGACCTGCCAACTTCCACCTGTAAGAATTCTGTGGCCTATATTCTTGACCTTTCTCTATGGAGAAAGATTGTAGATCTAGTGTCAGTCCTTGGTCAACTTATCACCATAGATTGTGGATCCCAGTAAGCAATTCTTCATTAATCAGTAAGTGCCTTTTGTGAAGGAAAGGTCTAGAACACAGGGAATTAACTTTGTTTTTTCACCCTGTGTCCACTTTCCATCGGGTGAAATCTAAAACTAACTGAAGGAAGAGAAAGGATAAATATATTTCCAGAAACTGTTCGTGTGAGCGCCAAAGTAAAGAGACTCTGTCATCAGATGAACCCAGTGGAAGAATCTCTTTTGACTCCTTTGTTGCAAAAAAAACTTTCCCTGACTTCTAGAAATGCTGAATCAGATGGCAGATGAAGACACAACCACCCTTGAACAGAGATAGCTCAGTTAGTATTTGTTGTTCTTGCATTCAATCTCATCCTGGTGATAACTGGCTTAGAAACCCCTCTCATTTTTCTAGACTTACTGTCCATAGTCACTGCAGGCTTTAGGAACTTCCCAGATACTGAACTCCCCAGTATTTGCATCATTTCTGAAAAGGGGCAAGAAATTATTTTGAAAATATCAGTCTCCCTCACAAGAATGTATGCCTGAAATTGAAACAGGAAGATAGTTGCAGTTGCTGCAGCATTTTCATCATTGTATTTTAGCAGCTCGGACAGCTCAAAGAAACTCAGAAACAGGAACTGATCTTTTTATACCTATCTATATGAAACTTTAGCTATTATCCCCTGCACAGCTGTTTGGTTTCTAAAACATTTTCTGCACATCTCTGTGGACAGCAAGCTTGGCATGTGAGAGTCTATTAGAAAAATAGTAAATCTCTATAAAATATTTTTCTTTAAATTGCAGACAATACATGTTTGCTTAAAGACTTGCTCGGTTTCTTTGTGAACTACCTTTTATCCTTTAACACTGAAAACCTTTTAACATGCTTGATAGCTGGCATGCTACCAGCTCTCTCACATAGACCGCCCACCCTTCACAGTGACGTCAAGGAAGTCCCCAAGTTTGCATTATTCAATGGCAAGGAAGCCTTTGCTATCTTTGCCTACACAGATGGTGAGCAAAAGGGTAGGAACCTTTGGATTGGACTGCATCCCTTGACTCTGATTTGTTTTCTCTTCCCACCAGAGCGTCTCTGTAACAAAGAAATCTTCTATTTGGTATACTTGTAATGAGAAAATAATGTTCCAGTCAATGGCAGGTGCTTTAGCTTCCAACTGATTTCCAAGCGCATCATCCTGCTGGACGAGAGCCCAGCTGGATAATGCATGTAACTGTAAAAAGGCTTTCACAAGTCCTGCTGTGCAATCACTTTGAATATGCTTTACCCACCTGAGCTCAGTGCAGTGCTCAATGCACAGGGCTGCCTGCTTCATCTCTTACCTTTTTACTCTGCTTCTCTTTTTTGGTGTCCCTGTAATGCCCCAATCTGTATCCATGCAAACAGGTTCACAAGAGCTTCTGTGAGATCTAATGGCAAGAGAAGCTACTAACATTCTGATTTCCTTCTTTGTACTCCACATCCTCTGCCATCTGCTCTTGGGTTCTTCCTGATGTTTTTATGTTGCAGATCTCTTCGAGACAGGATGTTTTCCTTTTTATTTGTTAAGGACTTAGTGTAGGGTAATAATAAACAGGAATCTGAAGCTATGATGAATATCAAGTTGTTGTGCTTTCCTGACATTGTGGAATGTGTCAGTTACTCAGGTGTGTGGCTAACTCAGATGACGGAGAGAAAGGCTCCTGATAGCTATACATCAGCTAATACTTAAGAGTGGGTATGATACTTTAACTACTGAATTTTAATGATTTTGTGTCCAGATATTCCCCTATTTTTAGCTAAGGAAAGACCTGTAAATTCATATTAAAGGACTCCTGAAAAGTTAAAGATTTTTAATACTCCCATAGAGTAAGAGTGAAGGGTGGAAGGAGTTTACTTCCCATCTCTTAAGCCAAAGTGAAAGACTGCCTTCCTCCTCAATGCAAATATGGAAGTTGTGGGAGGCTCAATGACCAGGAAAGGATCAGGCTGCCCTTCAAAACTCTTCTGTGCAAACCAAAAGGCAGGTAAAGAGCTTCACCTGAGCATGGGCACCTCTTCCTATCTTTTATTTGATACCAGAGTCTTCCTCCTAGGAATGGAGAGGGCATGGTGGAGAAAGAAAGCAGGAGAACTGTTAGGTTGAACTACAGATACTGTCAGCTTCCACTGGTCTGCTGAGACACAAGCCAAAAGCCAAGTCTAACTTGTGGGTACTCACTATCTTAGATAGGAAAGGCTGATGGAAAAGTATGAATAAATAAGGCATGCCTCATTCCCCTTAAGGGTTGGAAAGATTCTATGGAGAAACAGTTTTTGCTTGGTATCATGTTTCAGCTAATGAACATTCTATTTCTGTTCAGAGAGCTGCTAGGTGACTGCATTTTCCTGTTCAATGGCACTAAGTGCTGAAGATTAGATCTCTACAACTTTGGACAGTCAATGTTTAGTGCAAAAGGCCATAGCCTAAGAAGAAGAAAATTTCAAATTTTAACTTAAAATAAATTGAAATATTATGCTAGACTTATGGGAATATGTAGGGACAGAACAGGGGGGACCTAAGTTAAAGGTATCAGAACAGAGCTCATGAGGTTGTTTGTTAGAAGAAGTACAGTAAAGTGGAAGAACTCCACTGACTGAAGTTCCCAGGCATCTCTCAGACATGATCCCTTTTTATGAAAATTGAATTGTAAAAGCTTAATTTATAAATTTCTCCTTTAGAAGGATAGCACTTTTGGAAGTTTCTTACCTCAAATGACAGAAATTTTGTGAGACACTAGGGAGCAGAATGAAAGAATCATGATTTACTTTTCATGGTCCACCCATGCTTTATCTTCCTTGACCAAACAGGAAGGATTATTGAAACTTGTCACATCAATTAGGCATACAGTAAGGAAAATTATCTTCTAAGGCTACAAGTGAATACAATCCACTTCAAAATTTCTTTTACAGCTTTTACATAATAATATTTTGTAGATACAAGTAATATGGGGAAGTCAAATTTACATATGTACCTTGGACAGATCTAAGTGTCAACATGTATCATTGCATGTGGAAACATGTTTTAAATGTACAGATTTTGTTTATAAATAGATGTGTACAAATTTTGAGCATCCTACTGAAAGTGTGAACTCTCAAAAACCTCAAAGGCCTGAAAAACCTCAAAAGCTATGTGTAAAATAATACACAGTGAAATTTAGGTCTTGCAGTCCTAAAACAAGTACTAATTTTATTTTCCAACATGCAGAAAAGAAGTGTGTGAGGAGGAATAAGTTCAGTGGTATAACAAAACCAGGTATGCCTGGATTCATTCTAACTCAAATTCAAGTGCTTATTTGCGTTGCCTACTAAAACACCTTTTTCCTCAGTCTGTTTTATAGTCAATGCAGAGCAAGGCACAATAGCTCAGCTGCCTTTAAACAAAAGTCATCCTTGAAAATC
This sequence comes from Hypotaenidia okinawae, assembly GCA_027925045.1. Lineage (NCBI taxonomy): Eukaryota > Metazoa > Chordata > Aves > Gruiformes > Rallidae > Hypotaenidia > Hypotaenidia okinawae. The sequence continues at coordinate 15,627,118 of BSDF01000005.1, read as the reverse complement.
ATCTAGCAATGCATTTAATACAGACAGAATCTAGAACAGATGAGCTGGTAACTTAGACATCTTGCAGACAACCTAGAAGTCAGAGGAATGGACCCAAATGTAAATGGAGACTATAGGAAACCTGGAGAAGAAATTGCCTTTCTTTTCCCAGATTCGAAACTAAATATAAAGCACCAAATAAGTTGATTTCCATTTTCCAGAAATCTTCCAACATCTCTCTGTCAGAAATAAACCATTGCTACGTTCTGCAGGAATCAATATGCAGTATTACACTGCAGGCTGTGGTTACAAGAAGGGTGGCAACAAAGCTGGTAAAATGTCTGGAACACCAGTCTTAGGAGGAGTGGTTGAAAAAATTGTGACTGTTTAGTCTGTAGGAGGTTCAAGGGAGACCTTATTGCTCTCAGTAAAGTTCCTGAAAGGAGGCTGTGGAGAGCTGGGGTCATAGCGACGGGACGAGAGGGAATGGCTGCAAGTTGTGCCAGGGGAGGTTCAGGTTAGAAATGAGGAGAAATGTCTTCTCAGGAAGAGTGGCTGGGCATTGGAATGGGTTGCCCAGGGAGGTGATGGAGTCACTGTCCCTTGGGGTGTTTAAGGAGAGGTTGGATGAGGTACTTAAGGACATGGTTTAGTGAGTAATATGGGTGGTGGGGGACAGTTGGACTAGATGATCTTGGACGTCTTTTCCAATGTTAATGATTTCATGAATCGATGAGAAAACTGTGCGTGATGTCACATTCTGCCATTCTACTTTGATTTCTTGTCAAGTATCTGCTAATCAGAAAAAGGTCTGAAAAAGCACCAAGTGGTAGAAAAATTCCCAAAAATGCCATAAGCATAATTCTACAGTCTTCATAAAATGCATTTCAAGTTCTGGTGAAACTTGGATTTTTCCACTGATTTTCAGTTATTTTTCCCCAAACAAAACTTCCCCATCTTTCAAGAAATTCCTATTTCGGAATTATTCTATTTATGAATAAAAAATGTGGAAGGTGATCCAACACTGACATTTTGGAATTGATTTATTTCCATGGGATTGAGTTAAAAATTGAATACATCGTATTTCATATCTTTCTTCCAAAGACTTAGTAATTACTCCCAAACTAAGAACTGAGGGAATTATTGTGTCTACCCTAGCAAATGGAAATAAATATTTCTGAACCCCAACTGACAGCACTTTCCATCACTTCAAACAACAGATCAACTTGTGCTCTGAGTTGCTATCAGACAATCATTTCTGTTCTTAAAGGTCAGCAGGGCATGTTTCAAATCTTGCCTTGTTCCTATCCCATGATCTTTGTGGCTGCAATAGCACTGCTCCCACTTTTTTGATAAGGAATAACAAGCTTTTTATCCTGCACTTATCTGCCAACCAGGTAAATGCAGCATAGAACAGATGAGCTGGCATTAGTTTGGAAGTTTTCTTGGTATATCCACAGGAACTGTGTGGGTCTAAAGACAGCATTGATCCAGATTGCATACTTTCTAATGTGCTTTCATCAGTATGTGAAATGCATTTACTAACTAGAAGCTGCAGTGTGGGACCTGGGAGATCTAGCTAGAAAGAATTCCTCAGGCCCCATCCTAGGCCCTTTATTTTTCTTCCTTTTAGCCTTTCATGTTTCTGTTTGGGGTACCACAAAGAACAGTGACCCAGGCTGTGCAAGGAATTAGCATCTCCAGTCTTTGTACAAGTTGCTCCTTCAGTATAGAGGAATTTCCCAGCCAAAGGAATTGCATGACTGATGAATAGGAGTCAAGGCTGCTCTTTGGCTTCCTCCAAAGTGTAAAAGGATCTCAAGAAACTGGAACTCAAATTTGCATTTTAAGAGCCATATCAGGGATTGGCATAGCAAAGAAAGGAAGTGCATAATGTAGCAGGATGGCCCTTTTACAGCTACGGTTTTCACTCGGGACTTCCCTCAGCTGCTACAAAATGGGGAGCAAATTACATTCCTTTTTGTTTTGGAATTCACTCAGCCAAAGATATTCTCTTGCTCCAAAACATGTTACTGGTTCATTTCTCCTTGAGTCATCTCTTGCATCTGTGCCGGATAAGGATAAATTGCTGCTGTTCTGGTTTGGTTGAAATTACATTTAGACTGCCAGAGGCTGTAGCAAACCGAATGGATCAGGTTGTATTTCAATTATCCCCAGGCAACCCCAGCGGGTTCAGCAGATTCACAGGGAGGTGATTAGAACCAAATTCAATCTTTGTCTTTTTTACAGGGTTATGTGCAATCTGTCACACATGCTTCTCTCTTTTTTTCACACAGTTACTCTTTGTATTACACTTCTGCAATGCATTCATTTCAGTTTAGCCACAAACACCAGCTGAGAAGGAGAGAGAATGCCTGCTCTCCTGATAGGATCTGTAACTCATGTACGTATGCCCAGTATGAATGCTTGTTTATTTTTGCCTTACTTGTCTCTAAAAAGCAAAAAACAAGTTGCTATCCACATACTCATGAAACCTGGTTAAGAGAAGAGCCTGTAAGTCAGGTATCCTAGGTTGCATTTAATAATTTTTCAAAATATACATTCTTCTTTCTTTTTCAGCCGTTGGCTTGATGCTCTAACAAGGGATGTTTATCAGCTTTGCTTTCAGATGACACAAATTTAGGCTGTACAACTTGAAGAGATATTTTCTTACCCTTAAATAGCAGTAGATCAGAAGTCAACAAAGTCAGAGCCTCAGATGACAAAAATTGATGAATTTGATAAGAGTGATTTATAACAGCCAAAGATCTGGCACAGTATCAGAGCACACAGTGTAGCACTATTTGAAGCAAAGTTTCGTTAGGTAATGTACCAAGCAAGGAAATTTCAGTTATTCATCTCTAAGGAGCTGGCATGCAGAGTTTCTTCTAAATCAAACAATCCCTATTGCTAGGCTGAAAAAGTAAGACTTAAGCTTGAGGGCAAGACTGACAGCCTTGTTTGTTGAAATGTACCCTTAATTTTCAAAACGTCCTCCCCTAATATGATGAATTTGTTTCTTCATTGGAAAATCTTCTGCCAGACAGATTGCTTAGGATTCCATGGGAGTTCATCTGAAACACATCCAAGATAAGAGTTCAGAGTCTGTATACACATGGAGTATATTGAGTTAACTAGGGTGAATTTACAGGGGAAAATTAGCAGGCAGCTTCCATCTTGAAAGTGGCTAGGCTAAAACCTTCATGTGCTATTTTCTATGTGCAAAGACACATAGAAAGCAATTTCAGATGGCTTAGGGAAACATGCTGCTTAAAGAAATGATACACAACAAAAGAATATTTGAAAAGAGTTTCAAAGCAAAATATCCTTCTAACAGCAATCTGAGGTGACTGGAATTCTTGTTTCTAATCTAACAGAGACAGGCAGGCAGGCAGAGTTGCTGAAAGATCTAAACACAAACCTCATCTTTCAGGGAGGACATGGTATTTCTACAAATAAATTACTGGGAAATGTGGGAATAAATTGCCCTTTAACTTCCACAAACAAATCTTGAGAAAACAAACATAAATAGCATTAGGCTGATTCCATTTGTTTATTTTGTATCTTTCTATAACTGTGTCCCAGAGAAAAATAATCTTTTATATGCCACAATATCAAATAATACATATACAGAGCTTTGCACCTGCCAATGCTCAAAATGCGTGGAGGTCATCCTGCAAGTCACCAGTTTACTTAGATATTTTAAAAATAAGCTTGAATAAAGCAATACTGCTAAGAAATACTGAGGTATTTAACAGATAACAAGTGAAGGGTTGCAAACCACCTGCTTTTAAAGTTGCCTCTGCAGATCCCCTTTCTAGGAAAGACACACGTCTCGCATGCTCCATCATAGTCTATGTATTAAACTGCTGTTTCTTGAATTCCATCACTTGATCTGAATTCAAATGGGGATTTACATTGCTGGTAACTCAGTATGTGGAAATCAGCAGAGGTTCTTCTTCATTGTGTCTGCATAAAGTTCCTTGCAAATTTTCCCAAATTGTGAATTCTGATAGTGTAGTAGTCACTCCAGAAGCAGGTACTCATCTTTTCCTGTGTTTTTTCCCTACAGATGCTCTTCTGTTGTATCACAGGAGTAATTATACCTTCAATGCAGCACAGCCCTCAATGCAGTTGCATAAAATTCCATTGTCTTTGATGCTCTAAGCACAGCATAATAATTTGTTATAAATATAATTCAGGCAATAAATTTCAAACACTATAAAAATACCAAAATGATACCGACTCTAAATATTTTTAGAGTCATCCCACAGAAGAAAATTTTGATTAATGACTCTTTCCAGTAATTGTTGACTATCTGATCTGATAATTTTCTAACTAAACCTGTTTTTCCAAGGCTATGGAAATGTTACACAGAAATATGTAATGAAAGATAATTCATACACAGAGATTGAAATTTAAATATTATATTAAAATACAGGTGTTAGTAACTTAAATACCAAGATAGTTCTTACAAGCTCTGATATGCAGGAACAAAATATTACCCAGTTCTTATCACGCATTCTGTAAGAATTTTGTGCTATCAGGTGGATTTTTTTAGTCCAGAAGCCTATAGTATTAAGAAAAACAACCAAGAGAAATGTCCTTCACCAAGATTATACTCAGCATAGTAAAAACATATTGAAGATAGAGAAGACTTACCAATTAACCCATAGACAAACATCAGCAGATTAGAGACCTAAATATTTTACAACAAGAGTACACTAGGGGGACTAGTTTTACTCTTTCGTCAATCCTGCAAATATATCACAGTCACAGAAGGGAGTGCAACATCAGGGAATTAGTACTTTTGGAGCTGCTAATAGTGGATCCTGCACAGAGCAGACCAAATACCACTACTGTAACTCCTGTAAAATCAGGAAAGTAACAAATAACTAGAAGTTATCTGACCCTTTTTCCCCCCGCATTCAGTTCAAACGTATGTTTGTCTGGGAACCGCAATTGTTAAATAGGAATGTGGCAAGAAAGAAAAAATAAATGCTCATAATATGGAAACTGATAACCCCTGCTATCATTAAGCAGACCAGACAGAACACTTTTCTGCTAGAGTAATCTGGGGCATTTTCACTACATAAAATGGACTTGCTTCATAATAAGTAAGTGCTATCCAGCTGCCTCACTTATTTTATTTGGTATAACTAGGAATGTTGAGTTTCATGCCACAGAACATGTTTAAATTTTGGTTTAAATAGAAAACTTGATTAGTTTGTTGAATAAACACCACTTTTTTCTTTTTTTTTTCTTTTTTCTTTTTTTAATGGCATCAGGGAATTTGGTACCAAAGTGAATGAAATATTGCCTTTCTTAGATAACTCATGTTTAAGAGAAAATTGCTAAGAGTAAAGTAAGGAACTTCCAGCTTCTCTGGTACTGCTTCTTGTCTCTTTGAAGAAATTACAGACTGTCTTGCCTTCATTTCCCCTTTCCTTTTAATTTTTGGTGTGCTGGCAATTCAAAAAGTCAACTTATCCTTCAGACGCTCTCAAGGGGCTGTTCTGTATGGGTCAGACTTTCAAGAATGCAGCACCTGAATGCTTCTGTTTTACTGTAAAACTAGATTTGGATTTTTCCACTGAACTGTCATTCTCAATAGTACCTGTATTGTGGTAGAAATCTCCTCTCATGTATATAGAGTTCTTAAATGTTCTTAACTTTTAGATACCCCTTTGTATCTCTAATAAAGTGCTAGAGAAAGAAGAGTTACATAAAATGGTGATGATTGCCCACTATTCAACTTCTACCAGATTGTGTTCTATTATAGGGAGGTGGTGTGGTTTTGCATGGCAGCACCACAACAGGTGGTTCTTCACATTGCCTCTTCACCTGAATTTTGTGGAACTCTTCCCTGATGCTGTCTCAAAAAACTTCTTGCAGAGTCCAAGGCTATTTGATTCAAGAACTCCTTACTAGAGCCTAACCTAAACTTTCCCTTCCTTAGTTCCAGGCCATTGTTCCATTGCAGTTGTAAATATTTCCCTTCCTTCATTTAAGATAAACTTTTACGGAAAACATCAAGCTAACAAACAAAAAAAAAAGAAATTAATCTTCTCTTCTTCTTTATAAGCCATGAAATGCTGCAGTGCAGTTCAACGGTGGGCAGCTTTTAAAATTTGTGCAAGAGAGCAGTCCATTTGGAAATTCATAACTGAAAAATAACTTAGCATGTCATAAAGACTCTAAGCCTCAGCAACTGAAAAACTCCCAGGGACGTAACTTACTCTCAGAGTATTTCAAATGAAAGTTCACACTGCACATACTGTCAGTATGTAGAGGGACATTTCACATATGTGGCCTCAACTCTGACATTAACATCTGGACACCAAGTTAATATTAATAGAATACAGTTCAACCTTTGTAAAACATTTCATTTTTTACCTTCTGGCATATTAATTAAGGAAGGAGAAAAAATAAAACATCAATACTTGACATATTACATAATATAATAGCAAACAGATCAATTCTTAAAAGATAAACTCAAATACAGAATCATCAATGATCTGCTGTTTGTGAGACCCTGAAAGCCCTCTTGATAGTTCTCAGATAATTATCACATCTCATAAATGTTCTGAAAGGAAACATCAAATCTCTGCTGACAGTTTTACAGATGACACAGAGAATGTGCAAATAATGCAATTAGTGAAGAGGGCTGTTTAGGGTAATTGAATAATTTGATATGAAAGTAAAATACTATTCATACAATGATAAGATCAATATGTCTAGATGGGGAGCCTAATACCTAGAAACACTCTTGCAGGATGTGGATAGCTTTCCTGGGGAAGAGCAAATTGGGTAAAAAGACTGAAATTTATGGCAGACAGCTAACTTGGATATGAGCTACCATTACACTGCCATTTCCAAAATTGCCATTATAATTCTTGGATAAATAAAAAGGGGAATCTTGACTGTAGATAGCAAAGACATACATTAGCTCTGTATTTGGCACTATGACTAGGAATATTCTGTTCAGCTGTCTTGGCCAGCACTGGACAGTTGTTGTTATCTGTGCGTTGATAAATTGGAGAAAGCTCAGAGCAGGGTTACAAAACATGGAAAACATAAGACAGTGACAGATTCATGGAGTTCAATCTGGTTGGTTTTATACTAAAATAATGTGATGACAGCAACTACCAGCCAATATCTAAGCAAGAAATCAGAATTAAAGAGAAAGGATACTAAAGCTAGTCAAATTGAGGATAATAATGAGCCTTTTTAAACAAACACTGGTGGCAATAGGTTATAGAAAGAGTTTAATAAGAATGACAGTGGATTTTCCACTACTGAAATTTCTAAAGTCAACTATTTCCACTGACATGGAAATTAATTCATGGAGCCCTGAGAAACTTAATCTAAACTGGTCCTGCTTTGCACAGGGGGTTGCAGAAGATGACCTCCTGAGGTGTTTTCTAGCCTTACAACCTAAATTACTCTACAATTCTATGGTTTTGGCTCTTTGTGAGATCGGAGTAGACAACCCCTTCTGGCCTTAAGGTAAGTCTTTACTTGTTTGCAGGGTAGTGATAGCAGCAGCGCTATAGCTGCAGGGAGCAAAGCTCAGCAGAACTAATTTATCCAGGGAACACTATTCTTTGCCCTCCAGTAACCTAAGGAAGGTCTGATTTGCACTTTTCCAGAACCAAGGTCTGCATGTGTGCCAGCAGAATCCAGATGCTTTGCTAATTTGACTTTAGCCTTTAGTTTTGATATTTGTTTGCTAATAACAAACTAGAACTGTTTCAAAGTCAAGTTAGCACTGGCATAGAATTGAGTACAGGAAATACCTTTCCACCTTTAGTTCCATGAGAAAGGGAGGAATAAAGCAGGGCACAGTACCAACATACCATTATCAACATAGAGAAAGCTACGTTCCCTGCCCCAGGAGGTTACAGACCTTGTTTTAGATAATATGTAAAAGGGCTGCAACAAATAAAGGGAAACAAAAAGAACTGCATTCAAACCCACACATATTACTGTAATGAGTTGCTCAGTGAAGTATTTCTGATCCTTGTAGCATCCATTTACAGCATTAATGGTTTGCTTTATTAGTGTTTATTCAGTTAGCATTCTGTTGATTTCTGTAGCTGTCATGGCTCCAGAGAAGGAAGGAAGAAGACTTAAGAATGAATGTAAGACTTTTGTACATTTCGTATGAAAATTAGTATAGGACTACCATGAATCAAGGCTGGCTTGAAGAAGGCTCCATAAGGTCCATTATGGAAGAATGCCAAGCATAGATTTACTGGTGTAGTAGCAGGGGTCAAAGAATCACAAGCTAAAGAGCTGAGGTTTCTACAATTACTTCTTATTCTTGCCCTTTGCACTTTCCTGTATTGTTGTATGGTTTAGCTTTCTGTTTGGTAGCATTAGAATTTTTGTATGGTTATTACATTGCAACTTGCTGCTGTATTAATACTGATACTGCATCTCAAATACCCATATTTGGGAAATATTTATCTAGCTGTTTGATAGATGATGGCTAATCTCAGAGCTTTCCCTTCGAAATTTTCTCTTCTTATATCCATACAAATCATCATCAGTGAGTAACTTCAAACCCAACAGATCAGCCAAAGGACTCGACCTTCCAATTAAACATATTAGCTAATGTAGCCATAACGCTAAAAGGGTAACTTCCAGATGGTAGAAATTAGTTAAACAGTTACTGTCCTAGTTCTAACTGGCCAAAAGTTTGTTCTTTCCAGATGTGAAAATCAGTCACTAAAAGAAGCAAAATGCAAGTGAGGAAAGCTAAACATTCATCACCAAAGAGAATTCTCTCTTACAGGAGAACCGTGCATGCAAGGACCCAAATGTCTGTCATGTTGTATCTCTCTGTATCCTAGAGGAACTTAGCTCCAGTTTTGCACGTGTTCAGCAGCATGAGAAGGGAAGCAAGTAAATATTCATCTTACCTGGACCACTTCTCCTTCAGTTTTTAGAATACAGCAGAAGAATTTAGAATCATTGTGTTCAGGTCTCACAAATCCTTTTTTTTGTTTGTTTTTTAATTAGTGTCATTTTATTGGAAAAACATCAGCAATTTACTAGCCCATAGTACCTGTACTAAATGGAACTTGAATGCTGTCTGAGAGGAGCGATGGAACCAGCATAAAGAAAAGCCAGGAATCAGGTTCCCAATGTGCAGAACTGAGGTAAAGCTGCCTGCTGTTTTCTTAGTAGCAACTGTTGAAAAGCGCTGACCTGAACTGAGGTTTCTGCAAGAAATCTAGGGAGCTATTCTTTATGATGCATTTTCTGTTGTTGAGACAGGCTCCACATGTCCAGGTTGGAGGTGGGGTTCCTGTACTTAGTTTGAAGAAAATAGGAAAAAATTAGTTCTTACTGATAAGGGCAACTATAAAATTATCAAAGGAAAGCCAAAAATGTGTTATCTTTTGTGCTTGCATGGGAAAGAGTAGTACTAATGGGAGAAAACAAAAGGAAGAGAAAAAGAACATGGTGGTTTTCATAACATTTTTGTGAGCTGAAGGATAGAAACTAAACTGTCCTTATCTGTCCTGGCTGACTGTAGTGTCGAGCTCTGGTACCTGTTTCTGCATCTCATATTGGGTGAACTAGCTGGAAAACTAAGCTTTAACTAGGTCTCCATTTGCACACACAAGTAAAATTATGGGGTTCTAGACAAAAGACAACAAGAGTTTTGCCCTTTATCAGGGAGGAGAGAATCTTAATAACAGGAAGGGAAGAGCTCCATGAAGATGAAATCAAAAGACACAATTCAGGGAAGTTTAACCAATGGTCTGTGACTCAGTTTCCCTTTTTTTCTAGGAGGGGAGGTTACTGTTGACCTTCCTCCGAAGAATGCTGGGAGATAAATAATCATACTATTGCGCTGTTGGGAGGTTCTAAAAAAAGAAATTTGATAAGAATGAAGGATTATGCCAGAAGATGACTGAATTTCCAAATTCAGAATTAATTGAAATCTCATAGTACACATATTAATCAAGAGTTTAATGTTATGGAAGAATGTCTGATTACAGACTAGGACGGGGTCCTTTGAGGAGAACACGAACATTTGTTTTGTGGAAAGGACAACATACAGAGTACATTGTGTACTTAATTTTTAAGTGCAGTCACCCTGTATCTCAGATGAGTACAAATAGCATGTGAGAATGCACATGTTTCTTCGGCACATCAGCTATAACCCGCAGTCTCAACAGAAAACACGCCAAGCAATCCTTTTTCCCTCTCTATTGGCACACACAGAGTTCTGCCTTCACCTCTTCCTATCGCTTCTACGTTCGTCACATTTAGACAGCTGGATCTTGCTGGACACTGGCTGTTGTAGCAACCCCTGCCACAGGCCCTGCTTCTCTTTCTCTCCTGCTTTCACCCCTTGGGGTAACTTCGCAGAAGCAGGGGCGGGCTTGTGAAAACACTCGTTATGTCTCTTTCCTTAGCTAGACAGACCGTTTATTTTAGATAATGCTACTGCCGCGGACGAAGGAAACGGAGAGTGTCAAAGTGTTTCATGGTGCTTATGTCTTCACAAACACAAGATTTACTGACTAGATATCAAGCAAATGGAAGGTGAAATCATGCGTCACAGAAATGAGAGTTAAAATAAATACAATTACGGGCATTCATCGTTCTAACAAAAAACTGAAAAGTGGCTTCTGTGCCCAAAATCTTGTCTGTTTTTTCCCCAACTATCTTAGCTAGTCTAATTAGGGCTATTAGTTTAAATAGAAATCTTCTCCTTTTTGTCCAAGGCAGACATTTTCTTCTTAGACGTGCACAAATACAGTATGTGGATAAATACAGATTTGTGAACAACTTTTTGCTTATATATCAAAGGGCATACCCCTCATCATATTGTTTTAAATTAAAAAATATTAAAATTTATTAATTATTATTATGGGGAAAATCTTTATCATATAGTATCTCTTACACAAGAGCCCCTGCTTTGTCCTGCTCTCAGTTCATGGCTGCCAAGAGTAGGTGACAGGTATAGGATGAGTGTTGTGAGAATTAGTTTTAGCAGACTATGTCACTTTTCACTTTGGAAGGCAACAACTCACAATAAGTTGAGCTCTATTGAAGGAGAGAGATTCCACCATGTAGTCAGGACCCCAAACATGCCTGCGCAGGCAGTTATATTCAGGTTCTCTACTAGCTGTTTTGCTTGCAGGGGGAGACTTAGGCTCCATAGCACTCTAAGAGTGAAAACCTGTGTCATGGTTGTGCCACTATGATTTTAATAGATTAGGTCTTGAAATGGTCAAGCATTCCACACAGTTCAAGAGGAGATAGCTGGCACTTAGTTCTTTCTAAGGACACTGTGCTTGCTATGGTCACTTGTGATCCCTGTGCTAATAGCAGCAATATGAATATAGAACATGTGGGCCATGAAGCTGCTTATATCTGATTCTACATACAAGCCTGTATTTCCTCTTTAAGTCCATGTGTTACAAAGCTTATGGTCAAACTGAGCAGTAATCAACAGCAGAGCTGCACTAAGACCTTGAAAAGCTGGCAGGTAAGTATTTTGGCAATCAGAAGAACTGGTTAAGTACAGAAGAACCCCTCATGTTGGATCAGATCATGAGTCTTGGCCAGTCTTGGACTGCACTTGAGAAAGAATGAGATGTCATAGCCTTTCCCAATGAAACAGAGCTCTGTGGAGGAGCTAATTGGAAGCTGTAATGCTATACAGAGCCGGAGACATAAAAACTATCAACATAGCAGTGGGAGACTAAGAGGCAGGATTAAGATTCCTAAAACCTTTCCCTTGCAGTCAGTGTGTTCAGTGGGTTAACTGCAATTTGGCAGTGTTGAAAAAAAATACATACTTGTGAGGATGTTTTTAAATGTCTAATGGAGCTGTCAGTTCTACGGAGTGAAGTCCAGGAAAGTTTACACTGTGGAATCCAGAACCATTCAGTCTGGATCGTTTAATTTCTGTGTGACACGAATCTCTGTAGTTTATAGAAGTGTAGCTGTGCTATCATAGATGACAGTGAAAGAAGTGCTAACTACTTTCTATATTTAAAAACTACACATTTTTTCTCAAGATTTTTCAGGAAAAATATTCCAATACAGTAGGCCTTTCTAGATAGCACTTTCCAATATTCAACCTGCTTTTTGCCATTTGTTATCTGTTTAACCATTGATTTGTGAGTTATCAACACCAAGTAATACTGTGCTACAGGAAGAGATAAACTATTCACCCTCACTTTTGTGAACACTTTGTGAATATGTAATATATTCATAGAGATTTTGACTTACCCAGGAGTGACGTTTGATTCAAAGAAAGGGAAATTACACCTTACCAATGTATAGATTAAATACATTTCTAAAAACACTCCCCGGATTATTTATTTTATATTCAATTCAAATACATTTTCTAGAGTACATATGTCTGACAGAGAAAGAAACTGTCAAAACATTAACTGTTACCAAATGCAATTCTATGCTGAGCCATATGTATTGCTCCGTGGATGTGAAACAATGAGTTTCTGCAGCCAAGGAAACAGCAAGGTTTAGAGAAATGTTGCAGCAGTGACATGGCCAAAACAAACAAGTACATAATTTACTAATTTTTCTAATTCATGCTGACAGGGGCTATTACCAGTAACTGTGGAGTGCAGAGGTGACATGTTTTCCCACTGGAAGGGCAATGAGCACTGCATAATGTGGTTAGTGGTCTGAATTTGTTCTTCTATAAAAAATATGAAAATTTCTCTTGGGAGAGAGCACAGGTAAAACTAAATGCTGTATTTACGCTATGGGATCACAATACTCTTTAGGTGCACTGTAGTCATAGACCAAGAACTCCAGACGATGTGTATTTCAGAAAAAAAAGCCATGAATCAGAGCACAAGGCTGTTGTAATGAATGTTAAAGAATTTTACAGCACACTTACATGGCATTTGTATAGCATCATCCCAGCAGCAACAGACATTCTTCTGAATGAGACAGATAAATGCGAAGAAAGTGTTCTATGCACATGTATTGAAGAGATAGTTACCATAGAAACAATAGGCATGTGTAATTTCTCATCCCTTTCAACCTGCAGCAACTAAAAGAAAAGAGTTTGTTATGATGCTTAAATTCAGATGAGGTGTAAAAGTGTGCAGCTTCTTAAACTCAAGAGAGTTGCATTACCCTGTACCAGATCACAGACTGCAAGGTGTGCCAAAGGAGACAAGAGATAATACTACAGAGACACAGAGTGGTCATGAACTGTCCTGTGACACTGCCTTTTATCTTCTCTTTCTATACATTTCAGAAAAATGAAGTCTAATTATTCTTTCAGAAAAGCCATTTAATTTCAGTAATTTCCAGGAAATCTGAACTGTTCTGCACTTACTGCTTGGCACAGAGGCACAGATACTTAGTGCTTTCTCTGCACCCCTTGCTATGGCCACAACATACCATGAGCATCATTTAGAGTTCCTTTGAAATACCAGCACAGGTTCAGCAGGTGCTAAGTAAAAATTCACAACACTTTAGGAGTCTTCAGTGAGAACTCTGTAATCTGAGCTGGCTTTCAAAATTCCCTTTTTATCCAGTGCAGAGAAACAAGCACTTAGGAAAGCTGGCTATCTAACTTATATAGACATCTTTATGTAGATACCTTCTGTACTAGAACTATCCTTTTCTGGGTAAAGGAAACTTAGACAACAGGCCCAGATGTACTGAGCTGCACAATATAAGACAATGTTTGGAGATATCTCTGGTATTAGAAACTGATGCTCTAGTCTTTTTCATGTATATTCCTGCCATACTTTCCTCTGGGTGGCTTCTCAGCTCCCTCATGTAACCTTCCTTACTGGACCATCCTCGGTGCCTGCCTCTGGGTATAGACTCATTGCCAAACATTCTGCAGAGATAATACTGTTGCTAAATCTGCCTCTGCACTTCTGCCAACTCTCACAATCTTCTCCATTCCCCATCATCAAATGGAGGTTTTTTAATGCGTGAGCTGAAGAGCTTCAAGTCCAAATCTAACCTCTAAGTGTATCAGTTTCCTGAGGGTAAATTTTTCTTGATAGTCCCTGAAACGCACAGCAATCCTGAACTAGTAGAATTTAAAAAGCAGATGTTGTTTGCACATAAGAATCACTTAGGAAGTGTGCATTGAATTGATTGTGTCTGATCAAACCCAAACCCAGTATCTCTCATATTTTAAAATTTTTCTCAATTCCCATTGATCCCATTGCACTCAGCCAAAATTCTTTGAATTGTTCTCAGGTGATGGCATTTGCAACAGCTGAGTCAGTACATCTGGGCCACATAACTGTTCTCATGGAAGAAGATGGCCCCTTGCTTTTGTAGTAGCTGTCTGCTCAGAGTACTTATCCTAATAAATAGGTAGATCAGCTGTATCAATACGTTTATAGAAAGATCTATTACTGAATGTAATGTAAGGACCAAGTAATTGTCAAAAATAACTGGTGTCACCAGCATTTCTGGCACATGATCTGACTGGTGTTTCAGGTTATGTATCCTAAAGCACACAGAGAAAAATTATATAATAGGAATTTGGGGAGAAATGAACAGTTCTCGGTAATATGCTTTCAAATTAGTAAATTTTAATCCTGACTTGGCAAAATATTCTTCTATTACAATTTAATATTGGGATTTTATAATATAGAAGAGAACATTCAATTCAGAAATAATAGTTCCTAGATGAAATTAGTATTGATTTGGTTTTGCATTCTTTTCCGAATTTTCAAGGAATAATTGTGCTGTTGCTTTCATGACAAGGACAAAACCCAAAGAACTGCATGTGCTGTCACTTACATGTATCTAACAACAAAGGACCCTCAGAAATTTATTCATATTTTAACAGAAATGAGAGTGACTCTGTATTAATCACACCTTTCTTCAATGGGATTGAGCCTCTTAAAGGTGTAAAATGTAAACCCAAAGACCTTCCTGCCAAAATATTTCTCATGCAAGTCAGTTTTGCCTTGGTTTTCAGAGCTACTTATACCTTTGATACATGTTTTCTGACAGTAGCTTAGGAGTGTTTTCTTTTTAACTCCCGCTACATTTGGTCTGGAATAGAATTATTTAGAAACTGCTGCTGTAAATGGTTTCATTTTATCTTCAGAGGATGTCAGTAGGATTTAAATTTGCAAGTCTGAAGTATGTTAAACAGCAGACACAGAACAGCAGGTGTGTCAACAGTATGCCATTGTGACAGTAAAATAAACAGTATAGGATAACTGACAGTACTGTAGTTATTATTTACCATCCAAGACAATACATTGTCTTTTATGCTTGATTTGTTTATCTGAGAAGGTTGAAGAATGAAGTGGCATATAGTTGGCAGAAGAAACGTGTTTTTAATCACACTCCAATGCTGCCTTTACAATAATACCAATTAACTTTCTCCATTGGCACCCATCTCACCCATAGTGTCCTAAAACATCTAATGAAGCAGTGGTAGCACAGTCACTTATAATCACTCACAGACTGCCTGCATCTTCCAAAACAGCAATCCCACTAAACACTTCTGCTTCTAGAGAAGCACAGAAATAGCTTTTCTTACATAGGACTGGATTTGAATATGGAAAGGATTCTTTACAATAACCTGTATGAGCAGCTTCACCTGTTGTATCACTGAGAGTCCTGATCTGAATGTATCAGCTGTTTCTTGCTGACCAGAGTTTAGACAGCACTAGGTACCATCTTACAATTTGCTGCCCTAACTTCTGGGGGTTTTGAGGAAGACCACACCAAAAATTCCTGCCAGGATGTATCTTTTTACCCTCTGTAACTTAAGCAGTTTATTCTTTTAAGTCATGTCCATATAATAACCAACAGTAGTGAACACAAGAGAATGATTCAGATGTGGGTTGTGGGTTGCATTTAGATATCTAAACGCAAGCATCAGCATGCAAGTTAGTCTAAGTTCCCACTAGTGTCAGTAACTCTAGAAAAGGATTCAGTTGGCCAGGTGTAAAAGTTTGCTTCAGGCAGAGCTAAGTCTTAAAATGTCTTTGACTGTCTTCACAAGGGGCTTGATTCAGGGACCTGAACATACACATCAAGTGCCAACTGAAATGTACTGGGGAATCATAAACAACAGTACAGGTGTGGGCAGATAAGACACAAGATCCACAGGAATTCTCTGCCCTTTGGGACTGACAGCTAGGTGTCTCATGGAAAACCTAAGTGTATCATAAATAACATTTTACAGCAATTTGTGTCCATTCAGCTCCTCTGGCTATACTAGAAACCTTCATACTGAGTTCATAGTTAGACACCTAATATCTACTGTTTAAATTTGAGTTTCTCTCATGTAGAAATGTAACTGCAGAAGAGAAAGTGGCATCAGTTTACTACCTGAAGGGGACCCTGTTGCCTGGGTGGGTTTGCAGCTGCTATCACCTCCTATGGTGATTGTGTTAATATTGTCATGCAAGCATACCAAGCTTGTTTGAAAGCAGGCATCACAGTAAGCTGATATTTTTAACCATCTTTACCAAAATGCATCTGTTGAAAGAGTCACATGGAGTTTTATCAAGGTTCTCATCCTGTTACTGCTGGAAGTAACATCAATACCATTGGCAGAAACTGGATTAGACTTTGGCTACACACAATACTTTTCTTGTGGATACTGATATGACATAAAAAATAAACTCCTTTGGTTCATATGTTTATGTGATGCTGCGGTCACACCATCTGACACTAGCCTTCTTGCCATATTTGGAATAGTATTACTATTGTTTGTGGAAGGAGTGTTGTAATACAGAGGGGTATGATAGTTTCCTCAAACTCACAGAACAGTCAGCTCACAGAAGAATGAAGACATGAGCCCATACCTCTAAAATGCCATGTCTGATGACTTAAATTACATGTTTGTCTATTTTGAAACACGTTCTTAATAGATGCCTTTTTCTTCACAGCAACAGAAAAATAAATTAGCCAGAGCTTCACCCTGCATTACACTGAATCATATATTGGCATGAAGAGCTTCCCAGGGAGATGGTTGAGTTACCGACCCTGGATGTGTTTAAAAACAGGGTAGATCAGGTACTTAGAGATCTGGTTTAGCATAGGATGGGAGAGGTTGGACTTGATGATCTTGGAGGTCCTTTCCAACCTTGTGATTCTGTGATTCAGTGAACAAACATGAAAACAAATGTATTTTGGATCTTCCATTTGTGCAATTTTCTTATCATAAAGCATCAGCTGTTCTTAAGAACACGGATTATTCATTAGTTTTGGAGTTTTTTAACATGTGCATAAAAAGCTATAGTGCAAACTCATCTTGTTTATTCTAGTAAGAAATCAACTCTAACAAGTTCAGTGCATGAAACTGAATACAATAGCATGTAATTTTTAAAGAATACTTGTGAGGAGCATGGCCTCTTAGCTGGTGAAAACACAGACACTAGGATAGTCAAGATGGAGTCTCAAGGTCTGCGGTATTCGTTTTATTGCTTTTAATAGGCACTCCAATATCAGAGTAATTGAATAAGTGGATAAAAGAAGCTTTGTAAATTTAGCTATGAATTTTAAACTATGAAAGAGCTTAGAGTCAGGAGAGGCATGTAAAAATAGCAAAGAAAGCAAATACCTTACACAGTTATTGGCCAAAGTGAGTATGATTACAGGAAGTTTAAATACACAGTGATAAATTGGAGTATCTAAGATGGTAAAACAGATTACAAAGGCAAATTCAGTTTGTCTCCTGATAGGAATCTAGCAAGCATGTACAACATTTTTTGCAAAAATACTGGATTTAATTTAGCTCACTGCAAGCTTGATCCAGATCTCAATCATTTGATTTAAAACGGTGTCCTTTAACTTCACTGGGATTTGGACCAAATCCTCTGTGGACTTAACAACTCTTCTAATAAGGCAAACTTATAGGAAGAAGTAGTGTTTTTTTAAATTAAACTAAATGATCACTTGGACAAAAACCCAGTCTATCAGATGCATGGCCATCTTCAGATCTGCAATGGAAGCAGCAAAGTAAGGACTTGATAATATAATTTAAAGGATTCAGAAGAAAATGTCAATGTCTGTAGTATATGGAAGATGTTGGCAATGAAGTTACCATTGATGCTGTTAACCCAGTATCTTCGATTTATTCTAAGCTTAGATTTACTGATGTGAGAATACTCTTCACAAAACACCTTTTACAACTATGACTTCTCACTGACTTTTGTCCTCAGCAGAAACTCACTTGAAAAGGATAGTCAGTCTTTGAAGAAAGTTCTCTCAGTGCTGTAGAGAGGATACTGATTGCAGATACCGGTTTTATGATACAAGAATCACTTTGATGCCTCCAGTCATCCTCTTGGTGTTCAGTGGCCAGTAATTATGTGATGTCTCTAGCTTTGTTCAAGACAACCATCTACACTAACATCCACACTAGCATCTCCTACTGCTCCAACGCCACCAGCAACTATCTCTTTCAAATTGTCTGCTTAACACAAGTGAAATTCAGAGCAATTGCTCTCAGCATTTATTATTGCTTAGAGATTGTTGTTTCTGTTTAAGAATCTGCATGCCTAAGGCCTTAGTTCTTTCTTCTACTCATAGAAACTGCTCTTAAAAAAGACATCTTCCTCAAAAATCATGGCTGCAGTCAGTCATTCATTATAGAACAGTAGATAAAAAAAGATAAAGAAAAATGAGCAGAACTTCTTTCTGGTCCAGTCCGTTATTCTATCATATTACCAGATTTTCTGATCAATAAAGGTTCTAAGTTATTTGCATTGTCAAAACCTGCTGTTACAGTTCAAAGATATTCTTTCATTCTGTAAGTCAGAGCACTGCAATTCTTTATAAATGATAAGACAACCGACCAGTGGAGGATGTCCATGCACACGGAAAAGGGGTTCAAACTAGATGATCTTTGGGGATGTTGGATGATCCTCCAACTCAAACCATTCTATAGTCCTACGGTCTGCAATAGATACACAATCCTTCAATCCCTTGAAGACAACTTGTCTATTTTTCTGTATTGTTTCAAAAGAAGCAGCTTTCTACCAAAATGATTACTAGTGTGGCTATAAATCACATCTTTCCACCCAGAAATAATGATTATGCCCAATGGATCATAATCTTTAATTATGAAGAATGTCATAATAGGGCTAGAAAGTTGGATATTACAAATAACAATTGCTCATGTCCTTCTTATAGTCATCTTTTAATGAATTTTCTTAAGCTTCTGGTACATTTTAAGAGAGCTATTTTCTCTCTCTAACAAGAAGAAATGAGCTTTCTGTAAAATAGTTCTAAAAGCCACAATGTAAAGTGGTATACTCCCAGCATGAAATGACACTTGTCTCATGTCATTTTCTTTCTCTGATATCCACATCTGGAAAAGACACAAAATGGAAACATTCCTAGAAGGGATGATAGAAATTGTTGCTAGCATTCTGTTAAAGATATGACATTACTTTTTTCATATTTAGCATGACTAGGAGGAATAAATGTCACAACTTTCAGAAAAATAACGTGTTTTCTTTTTTTAAGATTCATGCTATAGATTACAAGTGACGTAGAATGAATCAGTTTAGGAAGCTGGACAGCTGTAGCCTGAATCTTCTCCTTACTTGTTCTGATCTAAAATCAAGATTATATTAATGGAAAGCATATGGCAGCTCTTTGTTCACAAAAACGTCTAAGAACAAAACTAATGGATGTGTTGCAGTTAAAAAAAGCTTTCTTACAAGATTTGTGGCTGTTTTACAGACTTACAGGATTTTGTTCTCTCTGGTATATTGGAAAAGCATTGGAAATTTCGATGAACTCCAGAACTGAATTTGATTCTTTGAAGTCATCCCCAGTAGTTGAACTGAGTTACAGAGTACTGGTCTGTTCACATTTGTTATGCAGAATATATCCCTCCTCATACAATATCATTAAAAACAAGAGGGTATATATCTGTTAACATCCATGGAGTAGAAGAAAACCTCTAAGACAAGTGGTAATTTGTGTAATTTGAAGTGGATCTGACTAACACTTGGTATTTTGCATATAAACCTTTTCAGGAAAGGAGGAGCCAGACTGAAATGGTCTTAAGAAATATGACTGTAACTCAGATATTAAAAACGAAAAAAAAAATCTGCCTTCCCATATGAGTCATGCAGATCTACCATATTTAATGGTAGATTCATATTGCTGATTTCTTTGTGGGAGGTGGGATGAACAGAGAGAGAAGAAAACTTTTTTTTTCCCTCTATGAATTCATACAGGACAAAAGAAGCATCAGTTAGTCATGAAATGTAATAGTCATAGGCCTGCACATACATACCAGCATGACTGGTAAGAGACAGCAAAGAGTGGAAAAGATTAATAAACCATTTGTAAATAAATAAATAAATACTTATCATAATCCTCAGAACTATACCAGGAGCTGCTACTTTGAAATAAAGATCACACTGAATGCTCTCCCTGTCTCTTAGGCTGCAGATTTTAGGAAATACTTCTTACCTTGTTACGAGGCCAAACTAAACAAATTCAATCATAGTGTGCTTTTTTACCCGTTTTTACAAATACACAAAATAAGATTCTAGTTAAAAATAAGATGGACCAGAAAAAAATTATATTAATATTAAGATGCTGATATTTGCTGACACTGTACAATACCACTTATAAAAATATTTTTAACTAAACTTTTACAAGAATACCGTTTCCTGAAACTAAGTCAAGACCTTTTCTCCCTGGGGAGAGGACTTTGTATGGACAGGGATTTGCTTTATCACTTTGGTCGAATTATTTACGTACTAAATAGAATGTTTTGATAAAGTATTGGTAACCAAAAGTGAATATGTGACTTACCCACCAACACCAAGTCATATATAACACATATATGCATATATATAGACATATAAAAATCCCCACTATTTATCTATGGTATTTTACTATTAGGGGCTTCAAGCACATTTCTCTAGCTGTGGAAAGCTGTTTAGTCTTC
Source organism: Hypotaenidia okinawae (assembly GCA_027925045.1). NCBI lineage: Eukaryota > Metazoa > Chordata > Aves > Gruiformes > Rallidae > Hypotaenidia > Hypotaenidia okinawae. Next base: position 15,606,213 of record BSDF01000005.1, on the reverse strand, counting down.
AAGGCTTCCTTGATGATTTGTAAAACAGCAAAATCAAAGTAAGTTCCCTGATGGTTTGTTCACTTGGAGTACAATTTGCAGTGGGTTTGACCTTGGTGACTGAACAAACAGAAGAAAGAATTTTTAAAGAATGGTTATATTTCTGATATCAAAGAACATATAGTAAACCTAATATATGGTCTAGACTTCAAAGTTTTGTTGGGCTATTGATCTGGCTTGAGAGAAACAAAATCATACTAAGGAGACAGAAAAATATGCCAGCAAAGACTCAAGCAGAGATGCAGCTAGTGCCACATAAACAACTTTTAGCAGTTTCTAGTACCGTGTTTCCCAGGCCCAGTAAAGCTATCATAGCAGAAACCTACCAGTACAGACTATTCCCATGCAGGGTTCTGTAGAACTGTCCTCAGATGTTGATAGAACCAGATGGGTAAAGGTCTTAAGCCTAGACCTAGTAGGTGCACACATGCCTTCTGCTGAAAATAAAATCAGAAGGCTGAGCTAGGCATTTTCTGTATTACATGAGACTATGATTTAAACAGGGTCCAGAAGAGACAACAGAGTGAAAGAGCCTTGAGTTAGCATGCTGTCACCTCAGCTGCCTATGATTAACCCATATGAAACAAAGGTTTGCCTGAGTTTTCCATCTGATGTCAAGAATGGAGGATGGAGGTACCTCTAATCACTGGTGAAAATAAATATTTCTGAACTTCTTTTCAAAGGCTTGTCCTGCTAACAGAAAGACAAAGAATATTTGGAAAGGATAGGCATTCAGGAAGAACTGCCTCCTTATCCTCCACCAACTCAACCTCTACAATATGCAATAGCACAGAGAATTGTAAAGCTGCCTTAACACTTGCACATCAGAAGAGGATTTAGGTAAAGATGCTTTTTGTCTATTAATAAAGACAGAAAGAAAGGTTTGTGACCTACATAGGAAGAAAAATCATGTAAGGTTTATGCACATGATCTGGCTGTCATGTGAAATACTAGGATCCTTGAACAACAGATATCCACCAAATTTTTTAAACATTTTTAAACTGATTTTTTTATATCCAGAGGGAAACAAAGAGATGAAAATTGATTGCTATTCCCTGGAAACCATCCTGGCCAAACAACAGAGGAGAGTAACATGCTGGGGAAAATTCAAACTGAGGTTTGAATGCCTCAGTTTGAATTTTGAATGCCTCATCAGCTGGCTAATGGCATTAGGGGTCCCCTTCTACAGTCACTGTTAGCACTTAAGCAGAAGAGGAATAGTAGTTTGGGAACTGTCTTATGTACTAGACCTATAAGGACATTAGCAGAACTGTATAAGAAACAGTCAGTCTTTCTTGTGTGTGTTTGCACAGAACCTCCTTGCATGAAAAAATGGTGTTTCATAGAATCGTAGAATCATTAACATTGGAAAAGACGTCCAAGATCATCTAGTTCAACCTTTCCCTTACCACCCATATTACTCACTAAACCATGTCCTTAAGTACCTCATCCAACCTCTCCTTAAACACCCCAAGGGACAGTGACTCCACCACCTCCCTGGGCAACCCATTCCAATGCCCAGCCACTCTTCCTGAGAAGACATTTCTCCTCATTTCTAACCTGAACCTCCCCTGGCACAACTTGCAGCCATTCCCTCTCGTCCCATCGCTACTTATCTGCGAGAAGCTGACCCCAGCTCTCCACAGCCTCCTTTCAGGTAGTTGCAGAGAGTGATAAGGTCTCCCCTCAGCCTCCTCTTTTCCAGACCAAACAGTCACAGTTCTCTCAGCTGCTCCTCATAAGAATTGTGTTCCAGACTCTTCACCAGCTTCATCACCCTTCTCTGGACCCAATCCAGGGCCTTGATGTCTTTCATGTACTGAGGAGCCCAAAACTGAACACAGTATTCAAGGTGTGGCCTCACCAGAGCTGAGTACAGGGGCATGATCACCTCCCTGATCCTGATGGCTACGCTATTCCTGATATAAGTCAGATGTCATTGGCCTGAGCACACTGCTGGCTTATGTTCAGGCAAGTGTCAACCAGCACCATACTCTGCTAATTAATTATTGTGATATATTTCAGCATAAGTTGTCTGCAATTATAATTCTGTGTTTTATACACAATAATCAAAGCTTTCATCTCCGTTACTTTTTCCCTCCCTTTCAATTTCTTTTAATCTTTTATTCTCTAGACATAGGACAACCTCTTCAAAGACACTAACCATCTGTATCACTGATTCTGCTCCAATAGCAGGTTTACAGTAGACATGAATTTGGAAAAATAACAAATGCTAACAAGGTCTGAAAAATGATGATGCACATGAATCTGTGCAAACAAAAGGGGTTCACTATGTTATTCATGGAGGAGGTGCACCCGTACTAGTCTGAAAATGCCCTTTAGAAAATAGAATATTGCACGTCACTTCCAGCACCACTGTACAAAAGCAGATTTTGCCATGCTTATTCAATGAATTGGTTGTCAAGTCTTCAAGTAGCATGGAGGAGAAATTCCACTTATCATGACTAAAAGGATCAGAACTCAGTTCCTTGGTTTGTATTTCTTTGAAGTAGTATTGCACTGTCTTCTGAGCTTTGTACATTGACTGCCCCTTTGAATGCTTGAGGATGGCACCACTATTAATTTTAGACATTCTTGTATATTGGTCTCGAATCAGTTTGGCAACCCAGCAATGCAAATGTAGGTCAGTAATGACAATAGAGCATCATTCCCAAGCAAAAAGTTTAACATTAGTACCACTAGTATGATTCAGACCAAAAAGCCCTCTATCCAGTAGTTCATCTCTGAAAGTAATCAGTAATGTACAGCCAAGGAAAAGGATTTTATGTGGAGGTGAAGTGTTAAAAAGATTCAGTGAAACACCTTGTCTGCTGTTGGCAGTTGGGAGTTCATGGACTTTCTGAGCCAGGGTTTGCATCTGAACCACTGAATACCATAAATGCCATAAATTTAGTCTCCCTCTACACAACTTTTAGGATGTTTTGTGATCCATTTGCTTGAAGAATTTAATCAAAAATTAGGTGCTTACAGAAAATCTTTCATAACAGCCATCCAAACTCTGGTTCCAACCTTCAGTAGACCAGGTTACCCAAAGCCCCAACTTTTCAACAGATTTCATTAAAAAGTAATTGTTAGAACCAGCTACTTCTTCACAGCAGAACTGCAAAAGGAGAGAGAGTTGTAATGCTAACCTTCAGAGAGGCAAATCTACCAAGACAGCAATGGTAATTAGAAGAAGCACTTAGGGTTTGTTAGATATTGACAAATAGGTGTTGAAATGTTATGCAAGTTTTTTTTCATGTCTTCCTTCATGCAAAACCAAAATATCTGGAGTTTGAAAACTGCACTCTTAAAAAGGTGCTTATATATATCCTGTGAGCTTTCTCTGTTTAAAATTAATCTCTGGGTGAAGGTAAGGAAAGAATAAGAACTGAACCATTACGAGGAAAAAGCATGGTGTTCGATTTGTTTTTTCCCCAGTGTTTTCAGGGTGACTGTTATCTGTATGATTGCAAAAGCTATCCCAGGTTGTTGCACCCTTTCTTTGCTCCCCATGGAGTTTTGGGTGGATTCACTCCACTCAAAACAAACTTGTTCCTCAACCCATAAGAGATAACTTTTGTAATTGTACAAACAAACATCGGAGTGTAAATCCTGTTCTGATAAAGTTGAAGTGTCAATTCTGTGAATGAAACTTCACAGTATGTTCTTTTGAGCAGTTATAAACAAGATATGAATATTGTATCTGACATAACAAAATCTGTACCTCATTCACAGCTTTTGCAAGGAAAATAAAACCTTCACATCGTTACACAGGGGACTTCTTGGAATTGCAGTTGGAGATGATGATTATGGGGAAAGTAAGACTAATAAATGCTTTATTGTTTTGATGGAAATCAGCCAAGAAGGCAGATAAAAGACTTAAGAAGAGCTAGCTAGGAAACAAATCAGAGACCTAAATGACCCTACTGGAAAAATAAATTCTAGAATTTAACATCTGGTTCTTGCAGTTGTCAACTCACTCAGCAAATGGCTGGACTGATTAGCTGCTTGTCTGCAGAATATAGGGAAGGGAGTAAGGACCACATCATATCAACAGTAGCAGGCAGCGCCAAGTGAATGCTCATAATCTACAGCGATATTGCTATAGGTAGCAGGCAGCATTGTCTAGATAAAGCCTAACATATAAAGTTTGTGCCTGTGCTTCAGTGTTACCCCTCTTGCTGGTGCAGCTACATAAACATTAAATAATGATGAGTTGGTTTATAAATAAATGGATGTGAAATCTTACTTAAGTGTCACATGAAGCATTTGGTAGCAAATTACCTGGGACTTTATTGTAAACCTGAGGCCAGGCTTATGCAGGTCACAAACTGTTCTTCAAAAGTTTCCAGTCAGTTTGGGCTGATTTATGGTCACTGCCTTGGTCATTTAGCTCAAAACCACATTTTGATGCAAAACCACAATCAAGCCAATGAGTCCGAAGAAGATTTTTGCTCAAAACAAAACTTCAAAATATAGGACTTGAGAAACCCTGTCTAAGTGGAAGAGAAATACCTTCACCTACATGCCCCAAATGCCCAAGAAACCTAACACTTCAGCTGTATTTACACCATGCAATAAAGGAGATTTAGGGAATTGTTACACATGAGGAAGCTGAGATAATAAACCAACTCATTGCAGTTTGGGCCTTAGCAGTCCTTGCAAGGTGTATAGCAGGTATGTTTGTAAATACTTATCAAAACCTGGTCCATTAATTTGCTGCTGAGCATCTAGGGAAGAAGCATTCATCTGTTTGCAGCATTCATTTTTACAAACATAGCTACTGTATATATACATACATAAGCAGGCATGTATATCAGGGACACAGTTTGGGGGCTGCTTCCAGACCCCAGCTGTCCTTCCCCCAAATCAGTATTGGTTTCTATCTTGACAAGGTCCTGAGGTTTTTGGGGACAGGATCCAGAGTGTTACATACATTAATAGCACAGGTGACTCAGCAGTTACTCAGCATTGCATGGTATTTTTCAATACTAACCAGTCCAGAACACAAAAACATTTTCTTTGTTATCTGAAGAGTAAGGGGAGTTCAAGTCATTTTGCTTTGTCACATGAAGTATAGTTCTATGTTTGGAGTTTGTTTTTGTCTCCACTAATCTGTCCTTTCTCCAGGAAGAATGAACAGTAGGTTTACCTAGAGGTACAAAGCCCCAAAATCTGGTGGGATCACTGTCTTCTTGCATTACTGGTCATTCCCACCTCTCAGCACTTCAGCATATTTTGCTTGCAAATATGTGTTATTCCAGTGTAGAAACTGGGCACTTTTAGGGGTCTTTTGTAACATTTTCTTTTCTGAACAGCAGTCTTCTTCCCTAGATACTCAGCAGCAAATTAATGGACCAGGTTTTGATAATGCAGTGGTTAATTCAAACAGGAGACAGCGTGCTATGTATGCACACATTCCCGCATGCATCCAGACACACTTGACTGTTATACTGTCAAGATTCTTGATAATCAACCATCTTGAAAGGACACTGGTATACTTCCAAACCTCCTCCGTTAAAATTCAGGGAATCAAGCCCCACAACGAAGACTTTTTGGGACAGCAGTAACAGAGAACTAGGACTGCCTTTTTGTCTGTCCAGCTTATTTTCTGTGAACCGTATTGAATGCCATCCAGACATTTCCATAGGAGCTGATTTTACTTCCACTGGATTTCAATGTGATGGTTGACTTAGAAAGCTAATCTGTTTGCAGCACTCATTTTTACAAACATAGCTACATTTAATTCTTTGCATTTTTAAATATTGTGCTCATGTGGCTCCACAATAGCTTCATCAGTTCAAGATGCCTTGACATAAACTACATGAATCTCTTCAGGCTGAATCTTGATTTATAAAATCCAGCGGAATGATATAGTTCTAACTGGGGGCAGACTATGGCTTGAGATTGTTTATTAGAATTTCATTCTTTATCTTGTCACTTCCTACAGTTCCAGAAATCATCAACCTTTCTATAACATAACATGTGCTACTGCACATTTTAACCATAAGTGCTACTGGACGAAGCTCAGAAACCCATCATTTATACTCCATCCTAGGTTACAACGACAGCAGATGGCTATCAGGAGGAATTTCAAAGTGGAGTTTAAGTGACTTGCATTTTTAGGACTGGCACAGGGACCATAGAAGGGTACTTTGGGATATTTGAATCTTGACTATGAAGTAAAGTACAACTGTATTCAGCACTGGTGAGGCCACACCAAAGACATTGAGGTCCTGGAGCGTGTCCAGAGAAGCACAGGTCTGCTGAAGAGCAGCTGAGGGAACTGGGGTTGTTTAGCCTGAAGGAGGCCTTATTGCTCTCTGCAGCTCCCTGAAAGGAAAACTGGACCTAGGTGGGTGTTGTCTCTTCTCCTGAGTAACAAGTGTTAGGATGAGAGTCAGTGACCTGAAGTTGTGCCAGGGGAGGTTTAGATTGGATAGTAGGAAAAATTTTTTCACCAGAAGGGTTGTCAAGCACTGGAACAGGCTGCCCAGGGAAGTGGTGGAGTGACCCTCCTGGAGGAATGGGAGACGTGCATATGTGGTCATGGTTTGGTAGTGGATGCAGAGAGGTAGGGTAACAGTTAGATTTGATCTTAACGGTCTTTTCCAACCTAAATTGCTCTATGATTCTATGATTCAATGCTTCACATTCATTCATTGTGATTACTGAATTTGATAAATCATTGACTTGGATGGAATACATGAAACCTTTGGGTTTTCTGGGACTATCTCACAGCTTGAGCTGGGCAATGAAAATGGAAAAAGTGGATTTAAAGAAACACTGGGGTCTTGCACTCTCATTAAAATTCTTTTGTAAAACTAAAGCATACCATTTCATTAAACAAAATAACTGCATAGGCTTCCCCATATGTTATTTTCTTTCAAGGTTGATGCATGTAAAAAAATCTGTATTGCATTAAATAGGAAGTGAATGTAAATATGACATATGGAAATCTTCCAGATGATTGAACTGTAAAATACGATTTAATGTTGCTGAATATTTCTCCTCTCTCTTAGCTAACAGCATGCATTTCTATATAGAGGGAACAAAACCTTTTTATGTGTTTATTTTAAAGAAACTTAACCAGCACTTTTAGCAGAAAGATCTCATCCTATTTCTGAACTGCTGTCTTGTGATTTTTTACTAAAATTAAAAGAAAAATAATTACTGTAACATGAGATCTAATTATGATCTCACTCAATCAGTGTATATCACAATCAATTCCACTGAAGTGAGAGAAATTCAACTGATACAGAAGTTACAAAGTCAATTCCATTGACTTCACTACAGTTACCTCTGACCTGGCTCGGTGTGAGATCAGATTCAGTCCAATATGGATAGACTTGTGCATTCAATTTAACTCCAGGAATGGGCTTGAAACAGAAAGTATAAATCCACCACCACACTTCCAAAAAAACCAGGGTGTTTAGAATGATGATTTAGAGATTGACAGTAAGAAAAAATAGTAACTATCTTTAAGTTCAGGATACGTGGATATAGATACATTTCTAATGACTTCATTTTAAAATCAAGTATTGCCAAATCAGCACCCCTGTATTTACTGCCAGGGCCTAACAGCATGTCTCTGGATTTCTACTGTATGAGAAACTAATACATAAAGTAGAGCATATGCTTGAGGTGTGATCAAAATTATCTGCTGTTGCAGAAGAAATCCAGAACTCTGGACTCAATTCTTGGCAAGTAAAAACCTTTTGATTCATCTTTATACCAAAAACCTAGTGTTGACATTAAAGAAGGGTAAGATGAATAAAGTTTGGTGCTGTAACGCTTCTGAGCATTCAGCCTGGGGAAAGCTGACAAAGCTGGCTAAAGGGGTGGAGGGATTTGGTGGTACACAGGTCTGAACTGGATCATCACATGCAGGCAGGTTTCTGTATTTCCTTGGGCCTCCCCCATTCCTACAACTACCTCCAAATTGCACTGTTTTTTGAAGTTTAAAACCATTTCAATAAGTCTTTTCCACTTTTGGTTTCTGATTGCATCTAAAGTGCCAAATGTCTTATGGAAGGCGGCTCTCCTCTCAATTTATTCAAGATGTTTGAATACATTTTAAATCCATATGGAAACCCAACCGAAGTATAAAGCCTTTGGAGATTTGCACCTCATTACATCCCTACAGGTTCCAAAAAAACCAGTGCCAACCCACCTACCAAAGTTGTGAACACGTCTACCTCACATTGCACACTTGTTACATTAAAACAGGGATCAGGCTGTTAATAAAGATCTCGTTGTCAGTAGAGCATTATGGACACCTACGTAAAGATGCACATTATTCTTTTGTTCCATTTTATTATTTTTAGAGCATATCAGCAAAATCAGGAGGGAATGATGACTTGTGATTTCCTTGCAGTACTCCTGCTAAGGATTCATACTGGAATCATGCAGAAGGAAAAGAACAAAACACAGCACATCTGCCATTTTAGCCTGACCCAGGAATGGCCAGACATCAAAGTGAATTCAGACCTTTTCTCTCCTCTCATTCTCATATGGAGTGAATTTCCGAATGGAGGAAATGAAGAACAAAGTGGAGGCCAGGTGACAGTCTGGTCATGACTGTATAATCATAGTAAGGCAGTGTAGGGAACATGCTGCAGTCTTCAAGAGGTTGTACAGTGCAACATAAACATGGCATTTTCCTTGGAGACTCTTAATGTGTTGGAATGGCAGGAGTTCTGAAACCCATTAAGGCTTAGACTGGTGAGAGTTTAAATTCCTGGAAATCCACATAGCTGGAGAGATTAAAGAGCTAAATCCAGACAAAAAGCTGCCTACAGGATAGGAATTGAGTGATAGGCCAGCAACCTATTCCTTAAAAAAATAGTAATATGATAAGGCTGCCATTCTGGCAAACAGCATGATAGATACAGATGGCAGAGTTCTTTTTAAAGTCTCCAGGCACTATTTTATGGTACCAAAAAAACCCCAAAACACCACCTTAGAGTGTATACAGTAACTCTAGACTTAGCTTGGTGTGTTTTTTTAAGGTTGCTTACTTTCATGTTGTAGCAGTAGGATGTATAATTTGAGATATAAAATAAATAGGTGATTAAGATGTCATATCAGTTTTACTTGTTTTTTTAAAAACTTCCATAGAGAAGATTTATAGCCAGAACAAAATACAAAAGGAAAATATTATCCCAACTGAAGTCTTCAATGAATGTAGATTGTTTGCATCTGTTGTGTTGCATGATACTTCACTGAATGGCTGATCACTGAGAAGATCAAGAGGCGGCAAGCTAACCAAACAGGAACTCCAGAAGTGTAACAGAAGGGCCCTCTGAGACCATCTTACCCTGCTGCAATTATCTCCTGTTACTACACAAATGCCAAAGTGCATTCGAGTCACTACCAAAATAAAATGTCAAGAAAAAGCCAAGATGTTTATTTTCCAAGCTGGAGGCTCTGCCCCAGGAAAGTAACCCTCTGAATGACCTTATTTTTCCTGACTGTATCAAATGACAGATGTAGGTGTAGGGTCATGACATCTGATAGGCACTGGAGCTGAAGGGTGACATTTCTTCATCGTGAAATGTGATTCATAGAAGTTAACTACTTAAAAAGTTGTCTGCATCTCTTAAGAATCCGATTATGCTTAGGCTTTTAAAAAGGTTCCTGGGAAGTGAAGATGGCCAGTGAATGTGAAACAAGTCACTGAGAAAAGCCTCAAGGGATATGGCTGCATTGACTTTGGCTTTAGCCTCTTGAGACAAAACTACATCAGCCTGGAGTCTGGTCAGTCCATACGTGACGCGATGGTCTTTTGAGAGAAGGCAACCACAAGGTATGAGCACCATCCCTGCACAGCACTGCCTGGCAGAAGCCTGAATCTCAGCAGGACTTCTCCCTCAGCTTGCCCTGCACTGATTCTGCTTCTCTTCAGGGTCTGAGGGACAGGAGCTGACTCCTTCCCCAACCACAGGCATAAGTTACACGTAACTTCTTTTTTTTCCTATTTGTTTTGGTTTGTGCAGTGAAAATCAGATTCACACAGTCCTGATTTTCATGACAAAGGCTTTGGGTTGGGGGGGGAGTATTTTAGTTCTATTTAATTTTGAAGATTCATTTGAAGTTTTGTGTTATGAAATATGCTAAATTTAACTAAAAACTGAAAAAGTCATTAATGGCTTAACTACTTTCTTCTCTTTTCGGCCTTTGATTAGAAGAAGGTTCACGGTGATGACTTTTCATCAATATTAAAACAGAGGAGAGTGAACACCATTTGGATGTGTGGGGGTAGGAGGTGGGTGAGAGGAAAGCTGTCTCTATAACCTGTGTAAGGCACCAAGGAAAGGAACCCAGGCTATGGGAGGCATTTATGATCCATTCAGCATCTGCAGCAGCTGACTGGCAGAAGCCCATGAAATTTCCAGAGGAAACCTATAGAACTAAGAAGTTGAACAAATTCTAAGTCACATTTTGGTTTAACTCTTTCAAAGCACTGCCTGGGTTTAACTTGAAAGAAGCAAACCCCATATTTGCTTTCCACTGTGTTCTTTTATCATTTCCCAGTAACGCAGCTGGACAAAAACAATTTTTCTGGAATGATGGAATTGAGAAACAGAACTGTTTGGCTTTAGATCACCGAGTTGAACTGGAAAGGGGCAGAGCATATTAAGACTTAGTGTTTGTTCCAGGCTACATATAGAATTAATTAGTAGATTCAGTTTTGCTCTCAGTGCAGAAAGATAAAAAATATCACTACCATGACTTAAGCCTTTGTTGGCAATCCCAGCAGAACAAGATAGGACAAGTTTGAAAGCAAATGAGTGGGGTGGGGAGGGAAATTCCCTCTCATTCCTACAGGTGCACTATCTAAGCCAGCATTGGAGCACACAGAGGAGGCAATATGAGGACATTCGTGCTGCCAGAACACCAGCTGGATCTCCTCTGGGCTTAGCCAAAAGACCTGGATACACAAATTCAGGTTGGAATGGCCCTAAAACACTTCATTTAAAGATAACAGATCTCCAGTGTCTGTCACCGGAACTACTGAGGCTTCCCAGATATCCACTGGGTCCTGGGAAATTAAAATGGATCGGACTGCAAATGGAGTAATCCTGCCTAGCTCCAGAATGCAACTGAGCACTAAGCACGGTGCATTTTAATTGCATTTGACAAAAGGAACGTTTTCAGCACATTTTTATCAGTGGCTGGTTTTTATTTGCTCATTTGTAAGGTTGCTGATATTAAGTTCATCTTAAGGCAAACATTCACTGTATGCTGATAACAAACTTGGGATGCTTTGCATTTGATAGCGATAAAGTTACCCCTTTCTTCCACAAAGTACGAAATGTATTTGTTTTAGCTAAGGTTGCCTAGGAATAAATGCTATTTATCTTACTATACAATGAGGAACAAACTTCATTAAGCTACAGCAAAGAAAAATCTATATAAAAAGTTTTTGTGTGTGACACTAGGAAATCTCTGAATCACTTCTACGAATGCTATCAGGACAGAAAGGTAAATACTGGATGTTTTCCATGTGAAAAAGCCTGCAATTTCACACATTGCATCTTTAGAAACTACCATTGTGTTTGAAAACCAGTGGTCATTTAATACTTACAGTAAAATGCTTTGAATATTAATTATAATGAAGAAGAAAGGACTACAGTGAAAACTCTCCAGCTGAATTTTATATTTTATTTTGTGTTTTACAGATTATTGTTAACAGACGGCTGTTTCCAGGAATGTATCCGTTCAAAAATCATGCCAAAACTCAAACTATTCTAATGCAGAAAATTTTTGAACCTAAGGGGATTTTTCAATGAGAGCAGTATAGGGCGTATTCAATATTAATATTTGTGTTCAAATGCCTATCTCATATACCTATATAAATAGCTATAATAAATGTTTATTTAAACACACTTTAAGCCTGGTCTGTTTGTGTCTGTTTAAATCAACAGAAAATAACACTTAAGGTCCAATTTTCTTGGTTCAGCATACACATTAATTATTTTCCTTAAATATTTTGTAGCATTTGCTCTAAGTGTGCTGTTTTATTAATTAGACCTGAAAATATGCTTCCTTGAGAGGCAGAATTAAGTAGATGTAAACTGGCCAATTCATTTCAAAGTTTTAAGAAAATATTCCGCATTTTAGGAAAAAAAAAGGATTGTTTTATCTAAATCTAATTGAAAAGGTGACTTTGACATACTTTATCTAATCCTACTTATTTAAGAAAATAAAGGTGCTTTATAACTTTCCAGCTCTTTGGCATTAGAATGCTTGCCAAGTTTTTCTTGGCTAACGCTGTAGATAATTATTTTCCAACTATGTGCATTTTAGCACTTAAACCACAATATTTACCTACATAACAGCTACAGAGAGAGTGCAAGTTTCCTCAAATCAGTGTGGCCCAGGCATTTTTGTGATTAAAAGCCATAACAATAAGAAACCAATACATGTGGTAGCTGTTCCAATCATAAGTATGGATTTTCAGATCTGTGTAAGCAGAGATATGCCCTAATGTGATTTACACTGGTGTTACTGAGATCAGAACCCAGCCCAGAATGTTTCTTTAATTCTCAACATTTTAACAAGCTGCCTATAAACCTTACAATTAGTGCTATCAGCAGCCTATGTTTCACAGTGAGGTATATTTCTGTCCTCAAGGAAAAAAAGGAAGACTGATGCTTCTTTTTTTTTTTCCTCAGATCACTGAACAGCTTTGTGCAGGGCTCTTTGGCTAACACAGGCTGTGCCACCAGCAGCCTGAAGTTCACAGCCTTTCCCTTTCCATCACGTAATCCTGAAGGGCGAACAAGAGGACGGTTTTAATGACTGCACCTACCTGCTGGATCCATCCTGTCAGCGACCTTCCCATCTTCATGATACATATACAGAAGAGGAGGTTAATATCCAGAGGTTTTTTAAGGAAGAGGCACTGGCTAGCCCCCAGCAGCTTTCAAGTTCTTGGATTATGTAGTGTCCCATAGGACTGCTTCAATAAGGCACAAGACTCATATTTAATGTTTGCATCAGATGGTTTATTTGAAAACCACTGACCCATCTTTTCATAGCCTAGGTCCCAGGAATGTGTTCAAGTGAGATTTCAAACAACGATTTTTTTCAATTTTTTTCTAAATGTTATTGGTTCTTGCAGCTCTAAATAACAGAGGACAAAAAGAATCCTATCAGGCTTTCCAAAGTTTCTGCTCCTCTGGCTGCCACCTCATTCAGCTGTAGGGGCAAATATTGGAATGCATTGGCATTCAGTTTGTACACTTGAAGACACCTAGGTGGAATGAGCCGTTTCAAAAGCATTCAAATTTTATTTACTTTTAAGGTAGATGGTAATCTCCTGCCCCCACCTCAAAGGTAAATCGAGTGGGCGAACCTGTGATATGTAAAGAGGACAGAATGGAATGATTCTTGATGGAGTCACATTAAGGGTAAATAATTGGGTTTGTATAATGCTTGTTGCTGTAAAAAACAACACTGGTATTGATGGCTGGAGTATTCCTTGTTGTGGAGACTCTGGCAAGAAACTGTAGCAGAGAGGCATACCTGTGCTCCATACTAGCTAGCATTAGTTGCACTGCTGCTTGCATACAGAAATTAAGGATACACCAGTCTGTGTGACCCACCACAAATAGAGCCTCCTTTTCTCAGGATACCCGTTGGCCTTCCAAGCTGCAAGAGCACACTACTGAAACTTCACATGAGCCAGCAGTGGCTCTTGCAGCTCAGAAGGCCAATGGTATCCTGGGCTCCATCACGAGAGGGGTGGCCAGCAGGGACAGGGAGGGGATTGTCCCTCTCCACTCTGCCCTCATGAGGCCCCATCTGCAGGACTGTGTCCAGAGCTGGGGCCCCAGATACAAGAAAGATGTGACACTGTTGAAGAGGGTTCAGAGGAGGCCAAGAAGATAATTCGAGGGCTGGAGCACCTCCCCTATGAGGAGAGGCTGAGGGAGCTGGGCTTGTTCAGCCTAGAGAAGAGAAGGCTGTGGGGGGACCTCATTGCAGCTTTCCAGTCCATGAAGGAAGCATACAAACAGGAGGGGAAATAACTTTTTAAAGGGCAGACAATGGCAGGACAAGGGGGAATGGACTAAAGCTGAAGGAGGGAAGGTTTAGATTAGATACTAGGGGGAAGTTCTTTACGGAGAGAGTGGTGAGGTGCTGGAACAGGCTGCCCAGAGAGGTGGTGGATACCCTGTTCTCCCTGGAGGTGTTCAAGGCCAAGTTGGATGGGGTCCTGGGCAACCTCGTGTAGCTCCAGGCCTGGAGGTTGGTGTCCCTGCCTGTGGCAGGGGGGTTGGAACTCTATGACCCTTGGGTTCCCTTCCAACCCAGACCATTCTGTGATTTTATGATTATTTTTCAAATGATTGCCAAGGGCTTTGCTAAATAATTTTTAGAGTATCTTTGTGAAACATTCTCCAGAGATCTTTCCTTTTCGCTTTCTGTTTGATTGTCAGAAACGTTTGTTGCAAACAGGAAGGAAATTTAACCTGCAAAAAGGGTCAGTGCAGTTTCCCTACTGTGGCCATACCTCAGGGAAAATCTGATGTCTCCCTCTGTACTCCTGATAGGGGACTGATCCATTCCTTGTCCATATCTGTTCTGCAACTGAAGACCTCTCTACTTAAGTAGACCTACTCCAGCTATCAGCATGCTTTGAATCCTGGGAAGCCTTGTTTCTGACTGGTGCCCTGATTACTGCCCACGTTGGATTATGGAACATACAGAACAAGCAATGTTTTGCACAGGGTACTGGGTTTGTTCCCAAGCCTAAAGACGAGCCAGTGAAGAAGAGAGATCAGATTTCTGCTGTCATTAATCATTTGTGCTAAAAGCCACAACTCCTTTATGATTTATTAGTATTCTCTGAAAGAGTGGAAAGTTGTCCAAATAATCATGATTGAATTATACTGTAATTCCTTACCAGTCGCTCTGCAAAGCTAACCTGGATTTTATGTTTAAGTAGGGATTCACCTAACAGGTCTATATATACTTGCATTAGCCAGCTAGAAGTCTCTTTATGAAGCAAGTTGAACAAACCAAACAAAAATAGCCCAACCTTTATTGCTCTACTTGGTTTTTGATGTGTTGGCAGCCCAGATCATTTTTACACCGCACATAAACACTCCCTAGAGACAGATGTCAAAGTGGTTCAGCCTAAAAAAACTGGGGTAAAGGTTCTGATACTTGGTTGTTGATTCTTCTATTTTACAACATTTAAGAAATGCAAAAACACACAACTGATGTAAAAATCTGTCTACTTGCTCCATCCTCTTCTGTTGTCTTAGAGCTTAGAGCTGTGTGAAGAGGTGACCGATTCCTGCAGCAACAATGTCAAGTCATTCCTTCATAATTTTTCAGGAAAGCAGAATAATTTCCCTAAAATTGAGTTCTTATGGCAAAAAAAAAAAATTTATAGGGAGCAAGGGTGTTTGGTTAGAAGCTGCCCATTTATTGGGCAGTCCAACAGTGAAAGTAGGAAAAAAAAAAAAAGGTCTTGCACACACATCAGCCTGGTACAAAACTAATGGCCCACTCCAGGCCTGTTGATGTCCTGGTGGGATCACCTGTCTTGATTGGGCTACCCTGGAACTGAGGTACCTAAATGGGCAAATGCTATCAAGTCATGTGGCTGACATTGGCAATGGTTGCACAGCTGCAAAAAGCTCTTCACATCTATGAAACAGCTGTGTCCAGCCTAATTAATACTGTCATGTTAACTAACTGGGCCAATGGTTTTCGATTTGGTGTCAAATAATGATTTGTTTGGGAGACAGACATCATTTGACTACTGTTCTAGAGTAGACTTGTCAGGACATACTGGAGATAGGAGGGAACATTTCTGGCCCATTACTTTCACTCCTGCACTGCAGAACAGTAGTCACTGTAGATGGGATTGCATAAAGTCTTTCTTCATGAGCAGCTCTGAGCAATCACGTGGTCCTCTCTGCTCTTCAGTCTCATGTTTCTGAGCTGACTTCCAGAACAAAATCTGTCTTGTTGAGTTTGCTGGGATAATCTAGAGATAAAATATTTGTTGGCAAGTGTTGTGGCCTGCTAGCTGCGAAGTGATTTTTAACACAGGTTTTCTCTGGGACATCACCTTCCTAAGGGGCTGACAGCAAATCATCATTCTTGGTGGCAAAGCCAGATATTTCATGCAAAACATCACAGAACCTATTCTACAACTTTGATGAACCCAGTGTACTTCTATTCCTGTTCTCTCTACTGGGTGTCCTTTGACTTTCCTTTCAGCTCTGCCTCAGCACATTCACTGGGACTTCTGAGAGTTTGGCTTTTCTTGTTTGGAGGCAACCACCACTCTGTCCCTCACCAGCTGCTCCTCTCCTCATCTGCATCTGCTCCTGCATGTTCTAGCAGTGCTGAGATGTGGGACCAGGCAGGAGCTGCAGGCCTGCACATCAGAGGTGCATGAGTAAGGCTGAGGTGATGGGCAGCAAGCAGCCAAGAGAGGTTCTGTTGTGCTGGGAGGACATCAGCCCTCTGCAGCTATCCCGGCTGAGATACTTGCGGGGCTGGCCGTAACCCGTAGAAAGAAAACCCATCCCAGATGAAGCTGTGCTCCTGGCATATGTGCAACTGCCAAAGAAGTTGTACCATTTGAAACAAAAAAGCATGTTTAAGGTCAATGGGGAGGAGGAGGTTTCTGCCTGCACAAATCCTGTCATTCAACATGTGCACAGAAATTTATATTTCAGTGGCGTTGGTGATATAACTTCTCATTTTGAAAGTACATGCATGTCCTGTAGCAAAAAGGTTACTTAGAATGGTTAACCAGCTGGAAAAATGTGGTTGGGGTTAAACTTTTCAGGTCCATTCATGCCTGCAGATTAATTCAGCTTGCCATTTTGTGATCTTAAGTTATGAAATGTTCATGCAAAGCATTAACAGCTAAAGTAATCCAAAAGACATAGTATATTATGCCAAACTCTAATCACTAGACAGTAATTAGGCCGTCAGTTAGAAAACATAACATTTGTGATATCTCCAAATGAAGCAACAGCCAGTGCCATATGTCAAAACAGGGATTGGTTCAGACAGGTAAGATTCTCTTTATCTGGCAGTTGCCACCTTAATTTCAGCACAAATTAAAACCCTGTTCCATTGTGCCAGTGAAGCCTGGTTTGAAAAAAGGACTTAGAGACATTTTCAGTGCAAGCCCACAGATAATAAAAGAAAAAATTTGCTAAGAATACATTAGGGATTTTTCTTTTCAATTTCATCACGGTGGCAGATTCCTATTCCTCTCATTATCTGAGACATCAAGGCACTCTTTTAACCCTTACACTAGCTAAAGTTAAGTATCATAAGATCATGAGTAGTTCAGTGAAGCCTGTTTTGTGGCTGAGGAAAGTGAGGTGCATGTAAAGTCCAGCATTCTTCATCAACCATCATGTGACAAGATCCATTTTGAGGGTTAAAGGATGAAACCAGTGGTTTGCTAAATTAGTGGCCTAAGGGATGCTTAGCTGTTGATGTGCCCATATATTTTACTCTGAGGCTCAAGGTAACCTTTTACTCACATTTACCCACCAATAGCTCCCCAGAGTCTGCTAGCTGGGAGAGGTAGAAAATTAAGATGTGCTTATATCATTGCAGTGGTGCATATTTTTTTTACTAGCATAAACCTACATAAAGAAAACATTTAATCTCAACTGTAGAAACAGTAACTGATGCCAGCTTTAGGTGACATAAGCAAAGGCAGTGATACTTTACAGTCAAACGTGCCAGGCAGCAGCTTGTTTGCAACTGAACTGTCCATACCGACAACAGGAAAGGTATCTCACAACCCTGCAATGAACCTTTGCAGCAGGTATTTGATATTTTGGGTGCTGCTGCTGAAACCTTTGCATTTACAGAGTAAGACATACTTACCAAGGATATGGATGCACAATTTTCAGCAGTGAAGAATCTGGTTCCTGTAATGGGAAGAAAAAAAAAAAAGAAAAAAAAGCAGAATCCTTCATTGGTGCAGAGAACAACTGTCTTTTTGCCTGAGAACATCCATGTGAGCATGAAGGTTTTATTTTGGGTAGCAGCAAAACTCACTTTGGGAAGAGTTTACATTTGGTACTGACAAAGGAAAGACTTACTAGAGAACACTATTATCTCCTTTCATGGTTTTATTGTAAGTTTCACAATATTTTTTTTCCTTATGAGATCACTCTTGGAAATATGTATATGGTATTCTGAGCTTTTATTTAAAGGAGTAGACACCTATGTAAGGAGAGCTCCCGCCTGCAGATGGGCTTGAATGTCTGACTGATAAAGGGTCTCCCTCAAAATATCAGTAAACATTTTTTCTCAATATGGTTTTGAATATTGATGGCCAGTTCTCAGCCTCACAGGCCTGTATGCAGATGCATGTACACCGTATGTATCTGCTTATAGATATAAACATGGGTTTACCTGCTAAAAAAATACCAAGGGTGTTTTCCAGTGTGAGATACTCAGAAGACAGCATTAATGCTTTGGCAACTGCTGCCAGGAACAACCAGCCCACCCACTGTAGTCACTGTAAAGGCTCACAAATTCAGCTCTGAGTGCCAGCAAGCTGCAAGACAATGTGAGTAATTTTACTGCCTTGCACAGGACCGGCAACAGTTGCTTGTGAGTCTGTGTTTCTCAGAAACATTTATTTGGAGAAACAGTTGCTCAGACATCGAGACACTATATAGACATTTGGGAATTTATTTTCATCTGTCAACGTGCCTTTTATTTTATGTATCAACATATCTAGCGTCATGCTAAACTTAAGCAGATATTTGGCAGGTGCTTAATGTAAGTACTATGAAATCCCAGATAAATTGCTGTGGGTAAACACTGCAAGGGACAGAAAATACTATTCAAATATTTACTGAAATTGAAAACAGGACAACAAAAAAGGACTTTATCTATGGCATTTAAACAGCCCAAATACCAGCACACATCAGTGTTCCGCTGCGGTGAAATGCACTTAATGCTTACAGCACCGTTTAGTGACAGAAGTGTTCCTTTTCTGTAGAGCAGGAAAGTAATCACAGACTTCTCAAATCTTTTACTAGCATCTTAAGCCATCATCATTCTTCTATTATAACTAGAAACATACAATGTAAACAATCCTGGGGAATGAGTTGCTGCCAAATGAGGACAAAAGGAGAAACGTGTAGAAAGAAAGGAAGGGAGAGTTATTGAAAAAGATTTTGAAAGAGACACAGATAAGACATTTGACGTGGCTTTTCAGTGGAATATAGTAGCCAGAAAAAAATTAATTAGAGGCGGCAGGGCATTAGGTCACGAGGAAGAGAGGCTGCATAACCCTGTCCATCTGGTTCTGATGGGACCATACCTACACAATACATTTCATTTTGTGCAACTTACTATAAGCATGATTGTGCCAAACTGGAATGGATTCAGAGAACAGCAAAACAATTATTAAATGACTGAATTTATGAGGAAAGATAAAACAGTTAAATATATACATAGCTTGGCTTTGGGATATCTAGAGGGAGACATTAATTGTCTGTTAGTATGGTATTCAAAGGCTTAAATGCCAAAAAGGCTGAAAATTTGTATGAATTATTTAGTGAGATATTAAGAGGATGCAGTTAAGGCTAATGAAATAGAATAGCATTGAGTGATAGTGCTTGAGAAAGTGCTGGCCCTCGACCATGTAATGCATGAGCACAGCCTTTAGTTTAACTGCTTGTAGGTTTCTGTAGGAGCAGAAAGGGAGGCAAGTGTCACCCCAAAATTAATTTGTGGGTAATAACATGCAATTTATGCTCTGGGTGAACAAATGGCATGATTTTTGTTTGCAAACTCTTCAAATCCTTATGGAAACAAAGCGTTTGGTGTAAGGACTATGGAATCTAGCTACCAAAAAAAAGAGAAGTTTCTGTGCTGCAATTTGCATGCAGACTACACTTTGATTGCAAACACTTATATTAGCCTTTCAATTACTGGTTTACATCTGCAGAAAGTACATATGCAGTACAACTGAATAAACTTAAACGGTTCTGTGTATTTAAAAGAATGTACTTCCCTGCCTACTGGATTTTCCGTCATAAGAAAGAAATCTCCAGAGATTTTTCCTTTATTTCCGTGTGAGATGGATGAAACTACACAAACACTGAGACCCCAAACTCATTTAATCTCCCCTCATTCCCTGGCAAAAAACATATAAAACTTTGGAGATCTTTGGTTCTGCTAAAAAAAAAAAAGACTTCATCCATTTCCGCTGTGCTGTTACGGTTTTTATCTATGGTGCTGTGTATGAAGTTGCCAAACAACATCTGTGTTGCTCATGAAAAACAAATGAAAATGTTTTCAGTTTGTTTAGATCAGCACAAAAGTACACTTTAACGTTAAATAGCTCTTGTCCTACCAGCTATCTGGTGAAGAACTGACTCAGAAACACATGAGTCAGAATTGCTCCAGGCATTTTGCTTCCTTAGACGAAATATCAGCCCAAATACCCATTCAGTTCTTTATCTCTAAGACAAAGAGGACTTTCTATTTAGGCAGAATTTTGTGAAATAATTTGTCTCTTTTGTTTCTGCTATGCTTTCTGCTCTTATCCTATTGTCTTCAGTCAGCTTCATGCTTCAGCATGTCCCTTTCCTCTTGTTAAGCTTCAGGATATTACAACTATTTTTGCTGTCCAGTCGCTCTTCATGCATTTCCTTCCTCTAACTTCCCGTGCACTGTCTTACTGGAGCCTCATATCTTCTGGTTCAAAACACACCAGTTGCCACAAGTTGTCACTGAAAGAGGTCTGAGGCTCATAAATGCACTTATCATTGAAGGAAGAGAACTCTGCACTTTGGTACTTTTAAGACCTGGGTTTTATGGGAGAGTTAGAGTGATCTGATGGTGAAGGAAAGAAAATAGATTTCTAAAGAGGGAGAAAAGGCAGCAAAACCTCCTTTACCCCATTTTTAATTTTAATGATTCTTTATGTTTGTACTTCAGTGTCTGCAGTCTTTTATTCCTGTCTTTGAAGTGCTGTTTCTCCAAATCTGTTAAAACTTTGCAATCCCATCTGACCATGCTGTGGCAGGTGAGCACTCCATCTCTGTCCTTTACTTATAAATAGGCATAAAGACCCCTTCAGGTAAGAGTTTCCTGACCTTGTTTGTTCTGCAGGAACAGCTGAGATGTCTGGTACAGATTCTTAGCACACAAATATCATCTTCTGGAAGACCTTGAAAGTAGTTGCTGGCAGAAAAGCTCTGCCTGGTCCCAAAGGATTTAGCTTAGCAAAGGCACCCAGGTTCATGATCTAGAAGATAGAATATGAGACAGATGTGACAGCACAGAGCATTATTGTGAATCCTGCTTTAAATTTCAGGCCAAATACCTGTAACTTGTGCATGTCCTGTAAACTGGAGACCTTTCCAAGCCCTTCTAAAAAGCTGCAGTTCCTGCAAAATGGCCAGAAGCGAACTTCAGAAAGGATATGTTCCCGTCCCATCCTTTGCTGAGAAGTTTTCCTTGGTGGAACCTAGCAAGATGAAGTATCCCTTTGTAATAGATTTCCACAAGGAGTTCAAGTTTACACTGATATTTGGGAATATTTCAGAGGATGAGAGGTGTGATACACATATCATATACACGTATGCATATGCCTATGGAGGTACAGTATACATATATTAAGCCTTTTGAGTGTTCATCTTACAAAGAGAGTGTAATTTAAAATTTAAGAAGATAAGACGTTTGGTCAGGATTCTTCCGTTAAGACTTTGCCCTGCTTGTTTCCAACCATCATTTCTCTCGGTCTACTTCCTTCAGTTCTCAGCAAGTGTTTTTAGGAAGATGTCTTGTGTGAATGTGAGACCTTAAAATTGCCAGATAACCATATTCAGGCTGTCCAGGGAAACTGTGAAACCTGATGCATGAGAAAGAAAAGTATCCAGGCGTTTAGGAGCATCGGCATTTTTTCCAAACACGGTAGAAATACTTAACCATGTTTTAAATGGAATTTATTACTGAAGTTCAGTTGTTCCTTGATTTAGTTTTAGTAAAATACTCAGGAAAATTCGAGGCCTCTCCAGGACACACTAATTTTTGGTTTTGCAGTTGCAGCTGTCCACTGAGATTAAGGAACTTGGATCAGTTCCAGCCTTCATTTACATGTATTGAAGTAACAAAATTCTGTACACTGTGTCACGTGGCAGTGCCTTTAATGAAATGCATGAATTTGTGTCCTAACAGTTGACTTTGAGATGAGGATAGAAACAATAGAGGAAGATAAGCATTGTTAAGCTTCCTTCCTGTTTCATACTTTATTAAACTAAGTCACAGTAAACTTTGAACATGAAAGTGCACGTGTGACTTTCACTTCAGTATTAGACCTTGACCCTAAGCACTGCTTCAGCTGAGCAGATTCCTGCAGCCTCAAGAAGCACACAGAACTGACAAGCACAACCCACAGCAGACAGGAGCACAATCTCGTACCGTTCATAACTGCACAAAGGAGTCAGAGCTATTTGAAGCATTCAGAAGAAATAATTCAGCATACAGCTCTGAGCAGACTCAGAAGGAAAAGAATACACCAAGGGCACTGGGCCCACTGACTTTGCCAGTGCAAATAGGTTTTCCTCGTGGGAACAGCTCTGCTGTCCTCCCTAGGAGGGAAGTACCCCGCTGCGCCTGAAGAATGCAGGAAATGTTGCAGAAATCATTTCATTGTTAGCAGTGTTCGAGGTGTATTTGAAAGCCTGTATTATAAACAGCAAATAAATGTCCCAATTAAATCTTCACCAGGCCAGAATCTTTGTCTAATCTATTATCAAACAATGAATAATTAGGGGTCAGCTCTGGAAAGGACCAGTTTCTTACTAATGTTCCTAAGTATGCCTGCAACAAAACAAGGGATGTTCAAAACCTTTAACTGCCTACCAGCAGGTACCATCAACTACTACATTCTAGGCACTGCTAATGACATCACCAGGGAGTGTGACTTAGGTCAAAGGCTTGGCAGGAGGTGCTGGCAACTGTTAAATCAACAGCAATCAAAACTGAAAAAACAACATACTTGCTACCATCAAATTTAAAAGAGAACTTATTGTGCCCCAAACACAGCAGCAGGTTTAATAGAAAAGTAGACATGTTTATGGTTTCAGATTTACAACAAGACTTATAAACACCTTATGGCTCAGAATCCAGTCTGCTGCCCTAGAAACTAAGAATGCTACTTTGTTGAGAAGAAGGACCTGTTGACACAAACGTCTTGCCTAAGTTTGCCATTGTGGTTAACCAAAATACATTTACTACTGAGAAGGTAAATAAAAGCAAACAAGATGCCTCTTATACCACAATACAGTAGGGTTCAAGTTGGCCAAGCTTAATGCTATGGCATAAATATGCTTAATGTTTATGGAATTTTTCTAGAAGCTATTTGCCCTTTTGGGCTTAACGTCTTATCCGAGACCTACTGAATGGGAATGTGTTTTCGGTATTACACATACTTAAAGACCTCATCAAAAATATGCAGAGGAGCTGCCATGAATACCACAGTTAACCACGCTGCAAATAAAATGGGCCTTGGTTTACTCTTTTACTAATAAGTCCCATATAGTATATGTACACAGAAAATTAACCAACAGTTAACATGATAATACCAAAGGAAACGATGCTGTACAAAGTCAGCTACGTGGATTATACTGAAATAACACAAAAATCTTAAATCTGTGGGAGAAATGAGAAAGTGGGAAACCCAGGTCTGGTGTCTGAGCTTCTGCTCGGGGCTTCAGGGTCTGACACAGCTGCTGGGCTGCTTCTTCAGTCAGTAATGAAAAGCATGCCCAGCATCACCTGGTGCTAATGGAGATGCTCCAGCTCACTAAGAGACTCAGAATGCCCACTCTTGGATTGTCCTGCTGTCACAGGACAGACTCCTCATTTTTGTCTCCTTCCTATGTGGAGAAGGAGAAAGACAAAAAGAGGGAGAGGGGAAAATGCTGAGAAGAAAGTAAGTCCATAATATATCCATTTCAATATACAGCCTTGAGCTGGATCAGGTTGGTTTGCAAGCTAAGAAATCTTCAAAGGCAATTCCCTTTCATCCGAATTTCTTCTTTTTTTTTTTTTTCCTAAATCCACGATTTAACACTCCTTTAATTCTATTTTTAAAATTAAGCTTGAAGCCATTAAAAATAATGTAGAAGAGCAGCCTCCAGTGATTTTTCAAAACATCTGTTATTAAGTCTTGTTCCAGAACACATCTATGTAAGTAGAGATTAAACGTTAAAATCAGTTTGTTTTCTCAGCAGAAATTCTTCCTGAGAGTCTAAGATGACCCCCTCGTGCACATCTGTGAGCAAGACTGGAGCCTCACATCAGAAGTGTTACAAGTAATATGAAAACACAAAACAGTCAGCAGCTGTTGAAGGGGGAGGAGAAAAAGGTCAAAATATCAAGACCATGTGATTGCTCAGTAAGGGTATAGTTTACACTGTGCCACAGATCAGCATGGGAAGGGCAAATTTTGCTCAGAGATCACAGATTCCTTCAGAGAAGATACCTACAGCGCAGCTGTAATTTGTGACAATATATGACAAAACCACTCAATCAAATAATGCTGAGAAGTAGATTTCCACCTCCACAGAAAAAGCCCCAGGCTCTGGTTTCTGCAGCTTCTATGTCCTTTTTCTGGCTTTTTTCTCTTTCTTGATGTTACTGGTAGAGGAGGGTTAATATTTCCAGTCATACTATGTTTAATAACATTGTGCAGAATCTCATGAAACAGCATTTCTTACATTATATCCTGGGAGAATCAGAGCTGAGGAATTGGTTATTCTCATGGTTCATTTGTGGAAGATCAGCATTGCCCTGAGATGCCATTTTCCCATGACTCTTATGTTTAGATGAAGCATTATAAACACTCCTTGTCCATCTCATTACAAAGCAAATCAGATTCAGTTCTATTAGAAATGCTCATATGACTGGGTATTGTATGTAAGTTAAACAGCAGTCTCTTCTAGAAATCTCCAACTTGGAAGGAAATGGTTGGATGACCATGCTTAAGCGTTGCACCATTCTGAAACCTTTCCATTTGGTCCACAGTGTTACTCTGTTATTTGTAGCAAAAAATGAGGTAAGCTAGAAGGAGGGAGATGACTGAGGAAATATTTATGGTAGCTGAACCATGGATCCCTGGGGGCTTTCCAAAGGACTGGCATCAGCCATGCCTTTGAATTGTATGCAGAATTACACAGGCTTTCCAACCTTCCAAAATGCTGCTGCCAAAACACCTTCACCAGCTTCTCTTTCATACACCTCGCTGGCAAGTGACGTCAATGTCAATGTCAATGTCAATGTCAATGTCAAGACTGGTCAATGTCATTGTAAGGTCACCCTCAATAGTTTTTGAAAAATTGTAGTAATCTGTGGAGATTCTTGAGAAATAAAAAGAAATGTCACTCCTGTCTTCAAGAAGGGCAAGAAGTTGAGTCTGGAGAGCTAGGGGGTATTCAGCTTCAACTCAGACTCTATGAAGGTGAAGGAGCAAGAACTTACTCCCTTTCATTTGAAGGTCAGAATCCTGTGTCAGTTAGGGTAGGAAAAGACAGATCAGATAAATTTGTATCAGGTAACTTCACTGAAAATTTGTTCAAGTAAAAAAGTCCTTAGGCACTACTTTCTGAAAGCTCAGGTTAGGCTAGAGGAAAGATCAGTCTGTACGGGCCATTCTTAGACTCTCATCACAAGCATTTGCTGCTGCTTCCTGTCCCAGACAGGATAGCATGGCAATTCTTAAATAATTCATCCCAATTTACAAGATTCAGATAGCCAAAAAAGAGATGGTCTCTCAACTGTCATTTAGCTAAAGCTGTGAGCTACTTTTGAAAAATAACATGGGAAAAAGATACATAAAAAACCATAAGAGGATAAGAATACAAGTAAATTATACCTGAAACTAAATTGGTAACACATCGGAGAGAGAACAGAGTCATTCTATACTGAGTTTCAAAAAAAAAGAGTTAAAATATTTTCTTCTAAATTTTGGCAACAGAATTTAGTCTTGAGAGTTAAATACATAATTCTTCCAAAAAATCGTGGGGGAAGAATTTTTTGTTGTGTTCATATGGCACAATAATCAGTATCCTTTTAAAAATGTTTCCTCAGAGACCTTAATTTTCTCTGAGTCCAGCAGGTAAAGTACAGACACCAGTCTCGGTACACATGTGTTTAAGTAGTGTTTCAGGCTCTAGGTGCTTCTGGGATTTTACAGTAGGAGTTCTCCCTTGTACAGGAAGAGGAGAGGTGGATTGTAGGTGATTGAACACTGGCATAAAACTAAATTTGATGTGGGGCTGAGGTGTTCAGGTATTATGATTTTGGTTAACAAGAACCATCATTTGGTGTTAGCATGGTTGGTTTGATGCTGATATTAGCAATTTCCTGGAATTTAACTTTGACATTGATAGAAAATGCAGTGGAGCAATTCTAACTCTAAATTTAAAAGTTTGTTTTAAAGAAATAGCTTACTAAATATACTAAAAAGAAAACATAATATATTTGAAGATCTACCAAAAAATACATTTACAAAAAGGTTGCATCATTGATTCATTATTTAAATTGATAACTAGAGGTTAACATTAGAGCATTAACAACAATGCTCACCTTGATAGTGAGCACTGAGACAAAAAAGTGAGGGCATGGAGTATTTTAAACACTGAGCTTGGAATACGTGACTCTCAAGACATTTTTATCTAAGAAGTTACTTAATATTGTGCATGTTCTCTACAAAGGGCTGTTAATAGTATAATTTTAAAATTTTTATATCATGAACATTTGTAATATACAAATTGATACAGAGCACATGGTCCTGGATATTAGTCATGCTCTCTCTTACTTACAAAGGAAACAGATGAGGTTCAGGGAGAGAGATTAAATATTCGTAAAGGTAGCAGACTGCAAAGGCAAGAATGGCTGGAACACTGAGCATAGAATCCTAGAATGGTTTCAGTTGGAAAAGACCGTCAAGATGATCGAGTCTAACCATCTGTCCAGCCCTATTAGGTCCAACACTAGAGCATGTCACCAAGTATAACATCTACTCTTCTTTTAAACACCTCCAGGGATGGTGACTCAACCACCTCCCTGGCCAACCTGTTCCTATGTCTAACAACCCTTTCAGTATCAAAAATTTTCCTAATATCCAACCTGAACTTCTGATGTAATTTAAGACCATTTCCCCTTGTCCTGTCAATAGCTACCAGGGAGAAGAGACCAACCTCCACCTCACTACAACCACTTTTTAGGTAGTTGTAGAGAGCGATGAGGTCTCCCCTCAGCTTCCTGTTCTCTAGACTAAACAATCCCAGCTCCCTCAGTCGATCCTCATTTGTCTTCTGAACCCTTCACAAGCCTTGTAGCCCTTCTCTAGACACACGCCAAGCATATTGATGTCCCATATTGGGGCCCAAAACTGAACTGAAGCATATTCCCTGAGAAGAGGGAATACACATTCACAGCCTGAAACTCTGAAAACTGGCTGGAAGGAGAGGCCCTTTTTAGAAAAAACTCTTAGATCAACTATAGATTTACTTCCATTTCTTGATCTTTGTCCTTAAGGAGCATTTTTAGCTACACTATTTTGAATACCCTGGGTGATGGTTGGATTTGCATCTTGTCTTGATTTGGCTTGAGATAAATATGATTTAAAGTAGCTAGAGAAAAAAAGTGTGGAGTACACCTATAAACAAAATCTCTCAGCAATGTTAATGAGTGTACTAATTCCCCTGCACATCCCTGGGTTGACACTGCATTGCCCATTTGATACATAAGATGAAAAAGTAGTAAGACAGTGCAGAAGATAGCAGTGGGAGCAGAGGTGTCTTAAGCAATTGCTGGTGACACTCAAGGCATTTTAACTGGAACTGGGCCGAGTATCCTTGTTGACACCTTAAATTCTTGTCTCTCAGCTGTAAAAATGGGAAATACAAACTAATATTACTTCATCAATAGAAAAGTGATTATTTTTTTTTTTCATAAGAAGAGGGACTCTACCCAGACACTGGCTGAACATGACTCAGATTAACCAAGGAGCCATCCCTTAAACTAAATCTGTACCTAGTCTGAAGAACTTCCTTTTCAGCCTGAGTCAGAGCAAAAAAGTTTCAAGCCATAACAGCATTACTGTTTCATGGTGATGAAGCCCATTAACTCATTTACCAGCTTCCATTTTCTGCTACTTATTAATATTCACAAAACTTATTAACATCATTTTTCATAAATAACATAATTTTTTTCATAAAACTGGTCCTAGGGATGAAGTATTATCTATAAAGTTACCAATAAGAAGGTGCTAAATACTTCATCTCTGTGCTCTGAAGACTGCAGGATTTTCCACCTCCTTTCTTGGTATAATTACAATTCGATTGATATGGATGACTGGGAAAATGATGTTTTGATTTTAGGACTTTTCTCCTTTTTGTATTTTGCTTTGAAATTACTCAAGTATTTCCACAGTAAACACTTGCAGTAAAATCTGTTTGCTTTTCTTCCATTATTTTAAAAGGGAGACAATAAACTTTATTAAAGGATGGCATGCTGGAACACAGGCTGGTTCAACATTCATATGAGTTTTTATTCATTTAACACCTATGCTTCTAGCACAGGTAGTTTAAGGCACCATGAATCGAACCAAATAGATTAGTCAAGATGCAAAGGTTTTTCTCAGTGCAAGAATCCTCCCAGGGAGGCTGTCGGAGCACTTGCATTCCACAAGTTTCAAGCTCCGCTGCTTTACCGGCAGATGTCTCTGTGTCAGCTTCTCCCTCAGTTTTGCCTCTGATTAAAAAAATCTGCCTTCAAATGCAAAGTAGCGAAAGGATGCCTAAAGCTGCTCATTGCACACGCTGAGCTACATCTATTTCCAAGTGATTTTTGAACAAAATTAAGAGTCTGTTTCGTCTAGGTTTTTTTGAAATCCAAAGAAAGTCAGGGTTTTTTTAATAGTCAAACTACTAGCACTTAAATTAACATTAATTAGGGCATCTTCTTCTTGAAGATGTATATGTTATTTATGAGCTAATCCAATAGATGAAAAGTCAATTCAGTAGAAGTACTTCTCAACAAAACTATGGATGTAAGGAAAACATGGGTTGGCAAAAAAGAAGAAAACCCTTACAATAAGAATAGCTATGAATTTAACATTATCTCAGTGCACTTCTATGCCCAAAGAAATAAAGAAGGGAATAAATATTAACAGAATTCAAACAGCTTTCCCTCTAAATGTTAATTATCCTTAACAAAATTGCCTAAGACAAAAGAGGTTACTAATCAAAACCAGGAATTATTTAGTATGTGTAGTTCACACATACACATGACAGTGTGTCAAATACACATCACATAGCTTAGAATTTTTTCTACTGCTGCTAATCTTGTTATCACCTTTTATGGTGCACCAATCCTGCACCCAGAGATGATACATGTGACAGAGTGCCATCCCACGCCTACCTTTCCACAATCTAATCAGAGAGTAGAGACAGACAAAGGCACAAAGCAGAATGAGGTTAGGAAGCAAAGACACACAGGGACTGCACACCTTCAAGAACTCTAAGTATACCATGTATCTCCTTTTATCTTCAGGTAGTGTGCACATGCTCCATCAAACTTTCCACAGCTGCAAGCAATACATGCGGAGCTACCTGTGTCTAGAGACAGTGCTGTTAAAGATCTGGAAAGTCAACACAGTCCCAGTTTTACTTTGTAAAGGGATGATGGCACTCACTCGTCACTGTCAGAGATGCAGGTATATCATAGGAAGGCTGCAAACCAAAGGGAATGTGACCTTGTCTGAGTTTTTTCATTTCTGTTGTTCCTCACATGGCAGAGACTGGTGGTATTGGAGACCATCTCAGAGGAAAGGGAAGGGAGGAAGGAGCAAAGAGCCTTTGCAGGGGGAGGGAAGTCCTGGATTATAGGGATGATGAACACGAGCAAAAGAGGAGTAAGTGGAGAAGTAGAAAAATAAGTAGAAAATGAGGGTAGTACAGGATCCTCATTCCGTGGGGTTAGAAGGATGTCTGAAAATGAATGTGAGTATCACTGAAGTAGAATACCTGCCAGCCTGCGGGAGTTGAAGGCCACTGGTCTTGGGGTTTCACCTGATGGTGGAGCAATTCAACAGAAAGGATGTTTAAATTGCCCAAGATTGAAAAGTTTGTATGAGCTGATGTCATTTGCCAGAATATGAAGGTAAGTCCAGAGCTTTATATATGTAAATATGTATGTACAGAGGTGAACTATGGGCTCAATATCTTTTATATATATATATATATATAAGCAGAAAAAAGCAAAGAGGACAGGAAAAAAAAGTCATGAAAGTAAATGAGCTGTGGCTTAGAGAGAAAACAGATTAGTGAATGCTTTGTCTGGTAGTTGGCTGAGAATAACAACACAGTGTGAGCTGTGCCCACTGTGATATTTTGCTAACATAAGTGAGGACGTGACCCACACTTTCAAAGTTTAGTGCTGTTGTGGAAAAGGGGTCCAGCCTCTAGCACAGTCTGAGGTTTGAATGGATTATTGCTCCAAGTGATCACTACATGTACCTCAAGTACGCCTCTAAAAATATAGTTTATCTAAACTGGAATAATAAGAGCTTCAAGTCTCAGATAATGTCAGAATAATTATACAAATGACTAAGAAATATATCTTCAAGGAATTCCAGGAAGAATTCCCCCAGTTCTTCACAGCATGTTGCAAACCACTAAAACAGACCACTAAGAAATAATCCAGGGAATTTATCCATTGAAACTTTGTTTTCAAAGACAGTACATGAACATTTGACAAACTGGCGTCAATTCCTGAAAGAATTAGGTGTAGAAATTAAAGCTTCCTGGCATAACACTTTAATGGAACACACTCATCATTTATGGAACAACTGACCCACATGTACTGGTTATGTGAAAACAGAGTATTTTCTCACAAATTAACTCTTCTCTGTTTGAACTAAGGCTGTTCCCTGAATTGGCCTATCAAATTGTCACATTATTTTTTTTTCTAATTCCTCGTTGAGGAAATCAGCTTGTCTCAGTCCATCCCTAAGCATCTGAGAAACAGAAAACTGAACAACAGCTCAAAATTGTAGGCTGTTTTGTAATCTCCTCCTGAAAGATAGCAACATAATAGAGGATTTCAATTTTAAATACCCAAAGAAGGTGCTCATACAGTTTCACTTAAAGTAGCCTTCAGAGAGCACTTGCATTTGAAACCTTCCTTCCACTGATTACTAACAGAGGGGTCTGGACTTGTTACAGGGACAGCTCCTTTCCATGTTGGTGTACTCACTTATGTGAGGTTAATATCTCCTCCAAGACAGTTTGTCTCTAAAATCATGTTTAGGTCACCTGAGTAAATAAACGGTAAACAAAAGAAAGGAAGAAAAACAAAAAAGAGAAGGCAGTTAGGTTGAAGAGGTTCAGGTAGCAGAAGGAATTGTTTATAAACACGGTGTATTAAAGAACCGTTGGAAATAGGCTATGCAGACATGGTTAAACATACTAGATTTCAGCGTGTAATAACTAAGGAATTCAACAAGGTACAAAGAACAATGAAGCTCAGCCTCTGAGAAAAAAGATTTTGCATGGTACAGGAAAGAGGCAAGTTGCCAGTTACTGGACATTATACATTGTTTCATGTTAGTAGAATTTTCTCCCCTGAAAAGAGCCTCTTACATTTCATTACATATTAGTTCTTACTGGTTCAGCTAAGTAAGAATCAATCCAAACTCTTTCTTCAAATGAGAATCAAACCTATGAGTTCAACCACATGCCTTACAGGGATACATTCATTTGCCTTTCTTTTCAAATACCAAAAACCAACTCCATCACTATCCTTTGGAGCCTTGTATTGGTGTGTTCCTCCTGCCCCTTGTTTATCAAAACTTCTTCAAAGACTCCCCAAATATACTCAATTCCCTCCAGCCCTCATCAATTCCATGCACTCACTACTAACCCTTTCTTCCATTTTTCTTCTCGATTCACAGCCTCATGTTTCCACTACTTCTAAATTCATACCTCACATGCTTGGTAACTTCTCCCAGTACAATATTCCACATTGCTCCAGTTTACAAAACCAAAAGTAAGCACCTCTGTAATCCCACTCAAGTTGAGTCCCACCTGACAGCTATTTTTAAAGAATGGTCTCACTGAATCCTTCCCAGTAACAAGTGGCTTCAGGGTCAAAGATACGTCCTGCTGAAGACAAACTGTGGTGTGGGCAGGGGTTAGCCCATGACGTTTCCATCCAAGCAGGAAGAGTCTGAGCAGCTGTGATAAGGTGTGCACTTCTAGAGCAAAAACAGTACTTCAGCCTTGAAAAAAGCCTCCTAACAAGTTGAATGAAAACAGAGGCATAACAACAATGGAAACACACCAATATCTGTCTGTCTGAAGGCTGTGGCAAGGTGTCTTAATTGCTTTTATTTGGAACTTAGCAACTGAAGAGAAGCATTTACATTATGCTTATCTGGCTAATTAACTTATGGTGAATAATAGCAGTGACTTAGCACTGTTCTCTTGAATGCCGATCATTATGTTATTTGCAAATGAAATGTAAAGAGCAGGACAGCAATGAAACTACAAGTGTGAGACACAGAAATTGTGCATGCAACTATCCAGTTTGTAATCAGTGGCAGTCAAAGAAACACAAAGATCTTCTAAAGGAAGGGAGCAGTCCTGAAGGGTAAATGTTTCATTTCATTCACTTAAATATTCATAGTCCTCCTAATTACCTAGATACCTAGAAAACTCTGTATGGATAGTGCATTTAGAAAGTTTTTCACAGCACTTCTTTATATCCTCACTTGAAACTTCAGAGAGAAAAGCTAATCAGAAGTAGTCTAAGCAATCTCTGTGAGAAAAATAAATCCAGCTTATTACTATTTGTTCAGTTCAAGAGCTCCCTCTTTGACACTGTGTGACAAGAAAACAGAAAAAAAAGAAGAAATCATGGTTTGCTTCTCTTTATCACAGTCATCCTTTGATGAACAAACCATCAGGCTGCTCTTGTCACCACTTAAAAGCCTGAGGTACTCAAAAAGATTTTCATTCTCTCAACGCTGTGCAGTTTTTTTCCCAGTAGAAGATAAATATTTGTAATATATTCTCTCCTTGTCTTCTTTCTGCATCTTGTTCAAAATTCCACACACCCCCTTCCCCACCAGTATTACTACCACGTGTACAACGTCTACAACCTTCTCACACAAGGGCTTTTTTTTTTTTTTTTTGGCTCTCCATACTAAGCACAAAAATGTAAAACCTGCAGTTCTGGGTATGTTACCAAAGGAAACAGTTTTACTTAAAATCTTGTTTTTGCCAAAATATTTTCAAAGTATCTGGAGAGGAGTCAAGCCACAGTGGCTCTCGGTTGTATTTCCTTTTACTATTTCCCCAGGTACTCCCAGCACAGCACTAAGTAATTGGATAGTCTTTCAGAAAGAAGGAAAAAAAAAAAAAAGGAAGAAATGAGGTTGCACGAGACAGTTTTGTAGGTCTAAGAATTATCCTTCTGGGGCCTGTGGGGATGAATACAGGGCACACAGTTGCCAAACTTGAAATCCTTGGTTGTGTTAGCTGTTCCTGAAGACAGGAATAAAATATGGCAGTTTGTACAAAATACACTGATTTTATTCAGCCTTTATAATGCTGTTTCAAATCTGCTTAACTTTTGAAAATTAGGAATCAGAGATTAAAATTACTGATCTTGGTATCCAATCCTGCCTCTATATCAGATCACTCCTTTCCTATATTCTAGGTAAGAATTATGAGTTTAGATACACACTGAAGGTGTAGTTGGGAAAAGAGTTTCTAGTGTAGCTAGATTCACTAAATTAATCATATAATTATATGTTCTAACTGCTATCATTCCATTTTACATGCCATCTGACTAAATCTTGTTTCATCTCAGACTTCAGCTTATATTAAAAACACAGCTGCAAGGCTTCTTTCTACAAGCCAAAAACATATTCCTTGTGTACTGGGGGTCTTCCCACAGGCCACCTGTAGACTATTATTTTAAAATTTTACTTAATTCTTCTCAAGCTATTTGTGGTCTTGCTGACATCTCCAGAAGGCTTATTCCACATCCCCCTTCAGGAGTGTTAAGATCTTGAAAACACAGGCACTTCACTTTGGCACTAAGGATTCTGTCTGCTTCTCTTGATGATTGTTGAATTCTCTCCCACTAAAACTGGAAAATATCTCCTAAAGTTGAAATAGGAAAACTCTTTTTGTCTGTGCCTTCATTATTCTCATAGAGAGCTTGACGTGAATGAATTCTCATTATGCTTTTGTTCCTTTGCAGGGTCATAATTTCTGGGGGAAAAGAGGTATCAGGCAACCTCTGGTGAAGAGCACATGAGAGACTGGCCGAGGGAGCAGCAGAATAAACATCGTTCAAATATCGCAGCCCACAAGACACAGAGTTTATAGTTAGCCCCAGAAGGATGTCTGTTGTATGCAGTGCGTGCAACTAGGGGTTTCTTGGATAGACCTTTTGGTGAGTCAACTGTTCCTTTACATCTTTGAGGAGCCAGATGGATTCTGTCTAATGGGTTTGTAAAGAGGAGATGACAGTTCCCTGGAGTTCCCTGCTGCTATTCAGTACATGGACCCTACTGCAATAATGTCTTTCAGCCCTTAATATACCTTCTCAAAGATTATTCATTTGAAAATGTGCACACATAAACAACATATATAAAGCTGGAACAATGTCCAAGACACAGAACCTTTCACCTCAAGCTGGGATTCTCTCATCACCCAGTGTTACAACAAACACTCTTTTCCAAAAAGTGTTAGGAAGAATTACATACTCTGCAGTTTGAGCTGAAAGTCAATATATTTAGTTTGGTGGGATGGAAGCTGATATGATTCAGTTCTGTGGTTGTGCTGGTTTTGGCTAGGATAGGGTTAATTTTCTTCATCACAGCTAGTACAGGGCTGTGTTTTGGATTTGTGCTGAAAACAGTGCTGATAACACGGAGATGGTTTCCTCACTGCTGAGGAGTGCCTACATAGTGCCAAGGCCTTTTGTGCTCCTTTCACCACCTCACCAGTGAGTAGGCTGGGTGGGCCACAAGGAGTTGGGAGAAGACACAGCTAGGACATCTGACCCCAACTGATCCAAGGGATATCCCATATCATTTGGCAAAATGCTCAGCATATAGAGCTTGGAGGAAAAGGAGGAGTGGGGGATGTGTTCAGAGTGCTGGTGTCACCATTAGGATAGAGTGAGATGGAACACTGCTTTCCTGGAGATGGTTGAACACCACAAAGCATGTGGCAATGGACAAACTCCCAACAAATCCAGTACACCCTTGGAGGGGCTGCAGCCATGGATAAGGCCATGTTGGAACTGGTTCCTTTCTAAAGGGAGTGAGGCCACACTTGAGCAGGTTTATCTCTGAAGGCATTGTGGCCCGTGGAGAAGTCCGCACTGGAACTCAAAGCAACTGTAGCTGTGGATAACTCTGTGCCAGAGCAGGTGTACCTCTGGAGACACTGTGGGTCTACTTGGAGCAGATGACCCCTAAGGTATTGTAGTCTCTGGAGAAGTTCAAGCTGGATCAGGGGCAAGAGGAGTTTATTGCAGGAGTTAAACACAATGGTCTGCTCCAAAAGATCCGGGTGGATATTGTAATGGAAATACATTTACATTGTTGTAACCCATCATTTGAGCTGCATATTGTGGGAATTACTATAATAGGAATCACCTGAACCAACTGGAGATGGTTGAACACCTGCCTGCTGATGGGAAGCAGTGAATGAATCCCTTATTTTGCTTTGCCTGTGTGTGCAGCTTTTGCATTACATATTCAACTGCTTATATCTCAACCCACCATTTTTCTCAGTTTTACCCCTCTGATTGTCTCCCCATCACACCCAGGGGTGAGGGTGAGCAGCTGTGTAGTGCCTAGTTGCTGGCTGGGGTCAAACCATGACATTTGACCCAAGTAGGAATAACCAAAAGGTGGATTGGAGATTATTCTTAACTACAAATACTATATTGCAGTACACGTCTGATATTCTAATATGTGACAATATCTCATTCCTTCATTCAGGTCTGCAAAGTCAGATTTAGCTGCATCATTGAGAGCAATCCACACTCTGAAAAAGCATTTTGGATCTGCGTATGCAATAGGAAGTAAAAATCCATCATAACCTTTTAGTCTCAAATCCTTGTTCCTGGGATATATGGCAGAATATTTCACTTCAAATCACCTTTTCTTGCTACTATGCTCACAACACAGGTGAAGTGCCCGTCTTGTAGAAATGTGGCATATGGCAAGATGTTTGGTGAATGTCTACAATGGACTGTGTCTTTTGTATTGAATTGCATTCCATCTTTCTGAAGGGAAGGATGGCTCATACTGTAGGCTTTACAATCCCCTTAGCAGTTCAATTTCCTGTGTTTTGCCCACTCACATAGACACTTCCATTTTTCCCAAGGATGAAAGAACCTGTATTTCTTTAAAAGTATTTATTTAAAAATATTCCAGCTACTGCCTTCCTATTGGCTGCTAAGTTTAAGGAGAAAGATTTCACTCCATATCATCATGCAATCAGACTCAAAATGAAATAAAAGTATTTATTTTTGAACATCATTATTTTTCTTGAAGGCACCCCAACTTATAATTGGTCCCAAGTTGTTTCTTAATTTCTCCATATTTGTTCTTACTCAGTTTTATTATCATGAGGACAGGAAATATGAGTCAGTAACCCTAAGATCATCCATTTCAACTCACTTATAGGGGGTTGAAGCCCAAGGCAAACAAAAAGTGTCAAATATTTCCAATAAACTGAAAATACCTCTACCATTTACCACCCGCAGCTGAGTTCACATCTGCAGCAGAATCATAGCTGGTCTAAAACATGTTTAAAGAATTAAGTATAGTAGCCCCACAGAAAGGAATGTTTAGGTTCAGTTACTCCTGAAAAGGAATATGTTATGAGGTGTTCCTTTAAATGGAGAATTTAATGTCTCTATATAAATTTTATGTATTATTTGACGAGTAAATAAGGTATTCATATATCCCTTGGATTGCTGAAAATATGACCAACCTCCAGATTTTCTTTGATTAAAAATTTCACTGTTTCCTTCTAACTTTTCATTTTCCTGAAGTTATTTTTTTGTCTTCAGCTGAACTATAAATAACATCTACTATAGAAAATCCATTTTTTCAGTATTTCCTGTTAGACAGAAATCACTATTTGCTGGACTTCTCTAGCAGTCATCTGTTCTCCAGAGACTTGCAGATCTCTATTTAAGTTCAGAGGTTCAGAGCATTTAGATAAGTTTCTAAGTGTTTCTGTAGACCCATGTCAGACTAGCTAATGGGTCCCAGTAATCTAGAATAGCACACTTACAGGGAAATGGCAACTGAAGAAACCTTCCACTATCAAAAATAAAAAATCTTAAGTCAAAAGTCAGTGGTGACTTATGGTTGAAGTGTCTTAATTAAGTGGAATCAGTCACCAAAGTCTTTAATTGCAGAGTATGGCAAAGCCACTGTCCTGTTACATACTTGACAACAGAATTCATAGAAACCAGTACATAGAAGAAGAGGACATCTAAATCAACAAACAGAAGCAATGATGGAGAAAGCTGCCTTAACAGCCACTTTTCTTCTAGATTTGGACACTCCAACACACCAGAGAATGTGTTTTAGGTGTCTGAAATCAACTTCCCCTCCCTCAAATTGATGGAATTTTTTTGTTCCTTTACAGCTTCTAAAAATACTATCTTACTTCTCATGTCTGATATAATGACATATGACTCCCATGGTTACCTTTCTTGAACAAGAGTTATACAAGCTTGCCTGGAATAGCTGGTCAGTAACAGAGGAGAACAAAACAGTTTTTGTTTCCCTGTCTGTACATGGGGGTCTCAATCTCTGAGAAGAGCAATCTGTACTCCTGAGTGGTTTTCAACTTTCTAGTGAGTTCCTTAGTTTTTCCTGTTGAGATAAGCAAAATTATCAAAATTTAACAACTCTTTAACTGAAATTGTCTCAGTGTCATTCTGCTGCAGAGGTGGAGACACTGCACCAAGGCATTTGGCCCCCTTTTTACCTCCTACGCCCTGTATTCCATGTTAGGGAAGTCAGTCCACTCATGGCAAAAGTTCTTTGTGGGAGGTTTATAGGGTATCCACTGCATCACTGTACATTGCTGTGGCATAGACTGATTTGTATCATGTTCTTCTTGTACTCAGCAAGCCCAGGAACTGAGCCAAGTCTCTTGTTACACATTTGACTAGAGAAATAAGTACACTTGGGCAGAGAAAAGTTTTTCTGCTTCAGAGCAGCATGATATAGAAGAAAATAATTCAGATTTGGGGCCTTTGTGTTAAGGAAATGAGTTAAACATGAATATGGTACAGTCTGGGAGGCGACTTCCACCAAACTGCAAAGAAATTCATTAATCTTAAAGTCGTCATAGTTTCGTCTTACTCTATCTGTCAAAAAAACTCTGTTAGTCTTGATCGTTAACACAATTTTATATATTTATGCTTAGTTTGGCTCCAAATCACTTATAAGGCTTATGCAAAAAGATAGATTCTCTAAATATTCTTTCAAATGCAATTCCCTTTAAATGCAATCTGATCTAAAGGTCAAGCTAAGTTCTTTCTTGTGACTCATCAAGAATAATAATGTTTCTGCAAGCCAAATTCTGGCCTTAAATTCATGGCCTCACATTCACCTGTGCAAATAACTAAATGCAGAATTTGATCTCCAAAGAGACCCTTAGGAAGCTAGATTGTCTTGAACAGGGTTGTGCAAAAGTTTTGTAAGGTCCAGGTCCCCTCAACCTATATCTTGTAAATAATTTATCTTATTATCTAGAAGAGGGAAAAAAATATATCCTTTTATACCTAAAACATCCAGATAATTCCCTTGCATATATTTTTTTCTAAGTCTCTTTACACTTGAGCCATGGACCAGAATTGGAAATTTGTTGTAATACAAATTGGAACTACTGCATTGCCCAACTTTCTTAGTGTTTTGAAGATGAAAAAAATCAGTAGTAGCCCTAAATAACAATTTCTTTTTGTTAAAATTTACCCTTCAAGACTTAGAAAAATCAATGTTTATATTTCTTGGGGTTTGGTTAAAAACTTGCAATTTACATAAGTTATTTTGAAATAAAAAACTATTAAAGGAAAATTCATAAAATTAATAACATTTTAAGCAATTATAAGAAAATACTAAAGTATCTGGTAAAAGTGTCAGCACAAAAATGAGCAGTACTAACAACAATTCTACTGGGGGATGTGGAGTAAGTTGAGGCAAGCTAGGTTGGCAGGTGTGAACATAAACTGAATTATTTGGAACAAGAAATGTGCTAGAACAATGGGAATATAACTTATGATGAGTCACTAACACAGAGACAAAAATTAAGAAAAACATTAAGTCATGAGCCTGGAGGAAGTGATCCACCCATAAGTTTTCCTAACTTTTCTCATGAGACCCCACCTAGAATACTGTGCCCAGCTCTCGGGTCCCCAGGACAAGAAAGACATGAAGCTGTTGAAGCAAGTCCAGAGAAGACCACAAGGATGATGAGAGGGCTGGAGCAACTCTCCTGTGAAGACAGGCTGAGAGAGTTGGGCTTGTTCAGCCTGGAGAAGAGAAGCCTTTGGGTAGACCCTACTGCAGACTTCCAATACCTAAAGGGGCTACAGGAAAGCTGGAGAGGGATCATTTTTCAGGGACCATAGTGATATGAGAAGGGATAATGGCTTTAAACTAAAAGAGGGTAGATTTAGATTAGATATCAGGAAGACATTCTTCCTGTGAGAGTGGTGAGATGCTGTCATATGTTTCCCAGAGAAGCTGTGGCTGCCCCTTCCATGGACGTGTTCAAGGCCAGGTTGAATGGGGCTTTGGGCAAGCTGAAGTAGTGGAGGGTGTCCCTGCCCATGGCAGGGGTGTTGGGGCTAGATTGCCGTTGTGGTCCTTTCCAACCATAACCATTCTATGATTCTATCAGCAATGCTAGTTTAATAAAACTATTTTACATTTCCATCTTCCCTTTATTAAAAAAAGAGGAATATATTTGTAATAAATACTTGGACACAAATGAAAATTTTAAGATATTTTTGCAAACCCAACCAAACCCTCTACTTGCCTGATGTTTTGGGGGTGTTCTTCCAATCAGAATGTCACAGAACATTTCTTCCTAATCTCATGAAATTCCTCCTCAGTTTTGTGGTATGGATTGCTTTAAAAAGAGTTGTTACAATGTTTGAGACCTTACAATTCAAGATCTAAGACTTGATCTATTAAGTTGTTACTGAAATGAGAACAAAAAACTTGAACCGACATCACAAGTGAACCAGCTATCAGCTTGAGCACAGTCCAGTGCACACAGCAGCCAGTAATAAGTCATAAGCCATATTATATATTAACCTGGGAGTTGACATCACAGTTCAGTGCAGAAAAAAGTCCTACAACGTGAATATGGCAAACACATGGGCTGCTGTGTCCAGGCCTGCACTCTGAATGAAGTTTCCTATAGTCAGAAAGTAAAAGAAAAGCAGTCATTGAGACTTGTTTGGAAGGGTATTGCAAGATTTTTTTCACTGTTGTGGGCTGAATGCCTATGGGACAAGTGGAAAACAACATCACGGATGATCTTTGATGTGTTTTTCTCTTCCCAACCATCACTTTCATCTTGCTTGTTTCAGCTTTTATCAGTTGGTTGTCATCTGAAAGGTTATTTCCTGACTTGTGCTGATGCATTAGACAGCTGCATCAGCAAAAACCAAGATAAATAGTTCATAGAATCTTTGAATGACAGATCAGTATGGGTTGGAAAGGGCCTTAGAGATCACCTAGTTCCACCTCCTTGCCATGGGCAAGGATATCTTCCACTAGACCAGGTTGTCCAAAGCCCCATCCAGCCTGGCCTTGAACACTTTCAGGGAAGAGGCAGACTCAGCTTCTCTGGGCAACCTCTGGAAGTGTCTCACAGTAAAAAATTTTCTTATATCTAATCTAAATCTACAGTCTTCCAGTTTATAGCCATTACCTCTCATCCATAATCATCTTGTTGAGTGTTATCATTCTATTCTTGGTAGCTAAGACGATGGTGTTTCTCTCTCCCCTTTTCCAAGAAGTCTCATGTAGATTTTGAAAAGCAAGAAAAAACACTGATCTCTGGAAGATGTTCAGAGAGAAAGAACAGTTGCATATTACCTGTAGGGAGAAATCTATTAGACCAACCCTATGTATTCCTGCTGTATGGCAAAGACGCGGGTAGCAGTCCTAGTGTTCTTTGTTGTGCCAGGTCTACAGGAAAGTCAAGCAGTTTGAGCTGGAGTATTTCATGTGTGCTTATGGCCTGGAGGAAGTTTTTAAGTAGCCTGGGCACTCTGTCCTTGTTTAAACTCTGCTTATGAGCTTTCCATGAGGTCAGCTAATGTCAACTGTTGTCTGATCTTCATGGTTGCTTTTTCTCGGTCATTTTGCCCCAAAGGAGACACTGGGAACAGGACAATGGCTGGAGAATACTCTGTCTACCTGTAAACCAGAAGATGAAACCCTAACCTATAAACTCCACAATTCAATTGTCAGTGCCATTCTGTAGCCTATGGAATTGGTTGCAGCTGCTATTATCCCATTTTGAACAAAACAAACATTGGCTTCCACCCACTGGAATGACTTCAGTTTCCAGGTATTTTCCTGCAACAACTTCTCATGAAAAATTGAAGTTCTTATTCAAAATCCTAAAGCTACAACTCAGAGGGTGAAGCATTATTAAATTCTTCCAAAACTCCAGGCCACTTATTTTAATATCCATCAAGTCAGAGAAGACCTTTCACTTTCTCTGCTGCTTACACTTCATGGCCAAATCCCTGACAAGTTGTTTGTTCAAAACAACAATACAGCCTTTTGGTTTTATCTTTCTGAACATGCAGGTGACTCATCAGCTGTTCTGTTTATCACTATGACAACATAACCATGTGGTTACATCTCGAAGTAAACCCTCCTTAGGCCATGGACCCAAATCAACTATGATCACTACAAATATCCAGACTTTGGATTTCCTTAGCTGATCTTTATGCCTTTCTAACCAAATAAATCTTTCAAAGACACTCCCCATGGTTGTTGGCAGGTTGACCTCCCAATTAACAGAGGAATAGCATACCTAGACCTTCATTTAAAGTGTTATCTCATGCAGATGTTCATACTATCCCAGGATATATACATGATATACATCCCTAGTTATATATACATAACCCAGAATTTAATCTCTAGGGTTTACTGCAAATAATAGCTTCTGAATTGCAAACATAACAGCTTTTCAAAGAAAAGACAATAAATAAGAATCCCAAGTGCCCACTCTGAAGCTAAGTGTGTTGTGGAGTGTCAGTCAAACGGTTCTAGCCTCCAATGAGCAGATCCGATGCAGTTAATGAAATCACAAAATAAGACATTTTACGTTGCTGTGTTACTGCAGACATCTTAAGAAAGGGTCTGGCAGAAACTCACCTCAACCTGATCTTCTTTAAGGCTATATCCTCTGTAATGATTAAGTGGTCATTTCCATACCAATTTGATTTTTCTAGGATTATACTGGGTTTTATTATTTTATTATTCCCTCTCCCATCCAAAGCTCCATGGCTAAAGCTGTATCTGCACAGTCTGGGTGAGCTTTGTGCTTCAGAACAAGTGAGTATTATCTGAATTCCATTCATTCCAGCTGGGGAATGGCAGACTGTGGGAACATTACAGAGAGTGTGGTTCCCCTCCTCCTCCTCCTCGACCTCTCTCTCTTTCTCTATCTCTCTCTTTTCTAAAACCCTTTTTTCAGGATAAATATTTAAAGACTAGAATGAGGCAAAACTCCCATAGGGCTGGAAACACAGACAAGCTCACAGCAGAGAAGTCTGCAAAATAGATTTTT
Organism: Hypotaenidia okinawae; assembly: GCA_027925045.1. NCBI lineage: Eukaryota > Metazoa > Chordata > Aves > Gruiformes > Rallidae > Hypotaenidia > Hypotaenidia okinawae. Next base: position 15,563,251 of record BSDF01000005.1, on the reverse strand, counting down.
TGGTTTTACTTTTCAACGTCCAAGCTTTAAAGTTTTCCAGCTTTTGAATTGTATTTGAAAAAACCCATTATTTTATGGACTTTTTGGGGAAAGTAACATACTAGGTATTAATTTTAGTTCCAGGAATTTATTATATGTAATGGTTAGAATATGTATTGGTGAATAATAATAATAAAGAAACACACTGAGAATAAACCAGCAAGATATAGTTTTCACTTAGTGAGTAGAAGATCAAATTGTCACACAAATAAGTTGTCACTGTAGTTTTGTCACCTTTTATCACTTTTGTCCTTTGGCCATACAAAGTTACAGTTGTGTGAAAACGATTTCTCTACTTTAATTCTTTGCAAAGTCCTACAGAGACAGCAATAGTTCTAAAGGGTTTTAGGCTCAACCACACCACATGGTACAGTTGGTGAATAGCTTCTCATTTGGACTAGTTTGGTCCAGTTTTCATCAGTATGACCAGGTATTCTAGAATCTATTTTAATAAAATTCCTGGATTCTGTAACTTTTCATCACTCACAGGACACAAACACTTACATCCAAGTTGTGCCAACATGAAATTATCATTAGTAAGACTTCACTCCCCTCATCTGAACAAACTTTTCTCCTCGTCTGAACAAACTTTTCTTGGTAGAACATATTTCCCACTACAAATTCACTCACTATAAGTTTAGCTTGGGAAAGTTGAGCACAATACTAAGAACTTATCAAGACAGGGAAAAAAAATTATGTGACTTTAATTTGTGGAAGAAAAGAAGAATGAACAAATGGGCTTGTTGAGAAATCACCATGGGTCATGTTTAGATTTCTGCTGTGCTAGTGGAGATTCATGTAGAGGAGTCAGCCTATACGTTGCCTATAGTTTCCACTTTGGCCTATGAGAAATTCCTTGATTGATAGAGATAATTTCATCTAAAGTTCCTGCATGGTATTTGTTCCGATGCAGACAGGATTTTAGCCTTTGTCAGAGCCGTCTGTTCCAGTGTCCTCCTTGCCATCCATGTGCCTACCATTTTTTTCTACTTTTCTCTCTTCACCCCATCAGCAACATACAATTAAGCTGCAGTAAAGCCATTTCAGTCTCATAGTGTTTTTCACTGACTGTGAACTCAGAAATTGGACTGTATTCAACTCTTCTATCCCTGGTGGAGGAATGCAGTATATTGATTCTTTGGGTGTAAACTCGTTATCTTTCCCAGCAACTTCCATTGTGGACAGAATTAGGAAATACTCTTCCAAATGATTCAAGGGTAAGCATTAGACTGCAATCCATTAGAGAAAAATATGTTTATGCCTATACTAGAGCACTGAATGTGCTCCAGACTGTTTTGCAGCGGTGAGTCTAACTGGCACACAACACCCTGTGAAGACACCAGTAAAGCCTCCTACCCTGACAAGAGTCCCTGCCAAAACACATAGTATTTTGGAATAGTGGCTCCCAGAGTGTAAGCAGAAATAGCTTGGGTAAGGACTCTTCATCTCCACCATGTAGCAGAGAATCCTGTTTTATACTTCTGTAAGAATAAGAGTTCTGTAAAGTGCAGTAGCAAGTAGTCTGATAGTGAGGGAAGGCTTGCAGGGCCAAACTATGCTGGATACCAACCTGATAGTGTATCAGCACAATTAACTAGTGTGCCCTGACTCTATCTGATTTACTATTATGGATGTAGCCACTGAAAACTTTGTGATGACCATTGAAACATTTCACTCCAAAGCAATTTCTATGTCTTCCTGGCTTCTACCATTCTCTTTAGGTAATGATATGGAAGCAGCAGCTGCACCTGACTCTCCTCAGCTGTGCTTGACTCTTCCCACCTTTTGAGGAGCAAAAGGAAGCTTTGGCAAATCCCTCTTAGAAATCCTTGCAACAGAGAGGAGAGTGTCAACATGTCTGACAGCTGAGAAGGACTCACTTCTTTTGGGAGTCAAATAAATAAATAAAAATTCCGCATTCTCAGGTAAAATCAGAAAAAATAAATTGTTCCCTATTTGCAATTATTAGTCTCCACAGTTCTTACCTTATACGCCTGTCCAAGGATAATCAAACAAAGAAGCTGTCTTTTAAATGCAGATGTTCTTTCAGTAATGGGGGAAAGGAATTGCTTTTCTCAAGCCACTTCTGAGGAGAAAAATCAGTAAAATAGTCCTGTGAACCTCTTCCTAATTTCAGGTCACTTGTCTTTTCCATGTTCTGAATAGTTAAGAAAAATAGTTACCCTGATGGTCATGGAGTATGTATCAAATATAGTCTGTGATACACTAGGCTTCCAACAGGCTGACGTTTCAGTTATTGGATGAATTCTACGCTATTTGAATAACATATTTTTTTGCTTGCTGTCCAGCATTATCTACGTGGTGGTTTGACCCTGGCTGGAGGCCAGATGCCCACCAAAATCACTCTATCACTCCCCTTTTCAGCTGGACAGGGAAGAAAATGTATATTGAGAGGCTCAGGACTTAAGGTAAGGTCAGGGAGAGATCATTCTGCAACCAGTGTCACAGGCAAAATAGACTCAACACAGAATAAAGGAAAGAAAACTCTCTAATTTATGACACTGCCCTGCACCCCCAGTGACACCAGAGTTGGGTGATGAGAAATGTGGCCAGATCTTAAAGCACCTCCCCCCACCTCTCCCTTCTTAGCAGACTTCACTTTAGTCATGGTTTTGCTCCCTTCTTCACCCCTGTTGTGGCACGGGGAGGGGCAGGGACTGGGGGAATGAGGGTTTTGGTCAGTTCCTCACCAGTTGTTTTCCTTCTTAGCCAAGGGGGAAGCATTCCTCACACCCTTCCCCTGCTGCATTGTGGGGTCCCACCCATGGCAGACATTCCCTCCAATGTCAGTCCTTTCCCTTGGGGTTTCAGCTCTTCCCCAGCTGCCCTAGTGTGGGTCACTGCTATGGGGTGCAGCCATAAATCATAGAATGTCTCTCAGTCTCTCAGGCCCAGACTGCTGCAGCCTGGTCACCCACGGGGTCACAAGTCCCCCCAGCAAACCTGCTCTAGTGTGGGTCTCTCTTGCTCATCTCTGTGTCTCTGTCTCTCTCTCCAGGCTGCATATGCTGGATGAGGCTTGCTCCAACATGGGTCACAGCATCTCCTGCATGGCTCCCCCTGCTTCAGCATGGGGCCTCTCCATGGGCTGCAGGTGGGGACACCCGCTCCACCATGGGTTTCTCCCAGGGGCTGCAGGGGCATCTTTCTCTCCAGTACCTGGGACACCTCCTCCCCTCCTTCCCAGGCCTTGGTGCCTGCACAGTTCCTTACATCCTCTCACTCCCTTCTCTGAGAGCAAAAAGCAGCTGCTTGCAGTTTTTTCTCCTAAATGTGGCTCCCAGAGGCACTGTGACCGTCACTGATGGGCTCGGCCTTGGTCAGTGGCGGGTCCAGCCTTGAGCCGGCTGGTGTTTGCTCTGTGGGGCCTGCAGAGAGCTTCTGGCTGCTTCTTGCAGAAGTCGCCCTGCAGCCCCTTCCTCTGCCAGAACCCAGCCATGCAAAACTACAATAATCTGAGAGAAATATCTGAGTAAGTGCTGGACTTACTATAAAAACTGGTTCTGCATTGACATTTTCTGGCTTTGCCATAGATGGAGCTTTGTTCTGTCCTACATTTTAATATTTATCTGCAAATCAAAGAATTTAACTGTGACCATTCTCTTTGATCTATGAGAAAAATCTCAGTTGTATGCAGATTTCTCTTTTACATTTTTTCAGTCTAGGTTTTTTAAAGAAAGTGATGGGTTATAGCTAGCAAGAGAATTCATAAGATGACAGAAAATATTGATCCTCCATGTTTTGAAATCTCAGTTTGTTGTTAAACAATTAAAAAGTAAATGTTCAATGACAGCTAAAAGATAGAGGCTGACCTTTTCCTCTAGGGGAATGGGAGCCAAGACAGTTCCTATTGCATTTCTCTGATCTCCTAAACCAATGACTACCTGCTACAAATGCTAAAGAAAGCAAGAATTAGGATTCTTTGCATTTCTGAAGGGCATTATCCCCATTTTTATTTCCTTTTATCCCACCTTCAATTCCAAGGCCTCATCTCTATAAAATACACTAAAAAGTTTAAAGAAAAAAAACAACATGGGTTTCTATTCTGTGTGTGCAGTGTTCCCTTCTTTCTGAGCATCAGACTTCTTGCTACTGCACTTTGGGATTCTTCACAGGATAAACCAGGATTCTCTGCTACGTTGCGGAGATGAAGAAGAACATGTTTCGCTGTCCAAACATTTTGCAACAGAGAAGGAAAGTTCATGTCTTCTTTGCTTAGAAATCTTAACTTCAAATTGCCTACTTGTTACTACCACTGCAAGTAATCTGCAACGGCCAATATATGATGTATGTTACATAACCCGTAAAACAAGTAAGCATTGTCTAAGTACAGGTTTCTTTCTAGAAGCAGAATGGACAGATTGCTGGGGGAGTTTTAGACACCCTACATTTTAGAAGGAAAATAATTAGCAGTGTGATATCCCAGAATTACCAAAGATAACTGCTGGCTTTACACCCATAACCCAACTAAAAAGAGGAATCAGCATCAAGCAATCAGCTTTTCAGCAAACTGCTTTCTAAAATGATGATGCATTTCTTGTTACAATACTGATTTGGGGTTTTTTTCTGAATATTGCACAAAATGTGTATGAACTGAACTGTGTTGCAGTATTTTGTTTACTAAGGTCACTTATACAATGAAATAAGTGTCTGCAATGAAGCAACTGTTTGTACATAGATTCTTCGAGGGGCTGGAGTTGGGCACAGAGGGAAAAGCACCCAAAGGCTTTCATATACTAGTTACCTGTATGAAAAGTGTAACAGTGAACTGAACTGCAGGTTACATATGAAGGTCCTGTTGGCTTTAGTGGGAGCAGTACCCCCTCCAGTGACACGTAGTCATGATATGATCACTGCTGACAAATCCAGCTCATACATTTCTGAGGTTGTCTTCCAAGCATTTTGATGAACAGAGTTGATGTTCGTATGACACTGTCCGAAATGCCAGGATGAAAAGGTTTACTATGTTTTAGCTGTAAAAAGAGTAGTTGCAAATGAAAAAAAAAAACCAAAAAAGTTTACTTTTAAGAGACTAAACCCTTAAAACATTTTTTTTTAAATCAAAATGGATGTGATGGACTGTTGCAGCAGCAACAGTCGACTCTCAGATCAATCCCAAACGCCACTGCAAAAATATATATATAACAATCGTATGGAGATGTGAAACATGAAATTAGCTTGAATATTGCTTCAAGAAGCCAAATAGTAACATCTAAAGGCTATTTTTTATAATGGAGGCATCAACAATGTTAACAATGACAGTTCTGCCTCGAAGTTCTAATGAAAGCTTTAAAAGCTTGTAAAATATTAATAACTGCTAAGCCCATTTGTTCACTACAGGAAAAAAATAATTTACGTGTTTTCTCCTATGATCTTTTAGGTTGGACTATAGTTGAAGTGCCAACCACAGTAAGAACCCCAGACATATAAAAGAGCCTGTGCTGTAATGCTACCTGCCAAAGATAACTGTTAGTTTAAGCAGCAGTACGGTGAAAGCACATCACACCACTTGGTAGGGTCAGACAAATATACACAATTTAAAGAGAGAGAGAAACCAAGCTTAACTAGAATTTGAGGAGTTGCCATGGATCTCCTGTCTTTTTCTTTCCAATTGGAAATGCAGAGATATGTAATATTTCTGCCTCCACCTTCAGTCTTACTCATTAGAACAGAAGCAAAATCAAACTGATGTTTTCCAGTTAGATAAGCAAATAACAGCCAATAGATAGAGCAAAAGGGACTCAACTAGTCAATTTATACACTGGCAATTCTGCTTCAGTTTCAGCTACAGCTGCTTTGAGGCTACACAGTGAATATTCTCCTTGTGCAGAAGTAAAAGAGGTTTATGCTTAAATATCATAATAAGCATAAGACCTATTTGTATCCTAATAGTTTTCTCAGTCATTTAAGGAAGGTATCATTATCTTCAGTGAAGTTCTTATGTTAACAAGGATTAGGAATCAAGAAAGGACCTTTGCTGCAAAAGGTGTCTTTCTGTCTGAAGATAATCTGAATATGTCTCTGAATAATAGTACATGCACCACAGGTAAATCCGTTGCTCTAAATCCACATATTCTTTCTTCTCTCAGTATAAAACACCATTAAGTTCTGATTCATCTGGTTGAAAAACAACTAAATTGACACTTTTTGAAGGCATGTTGTAAAAGGTATTTTCTAAAGACCACTCTTTTCCGATTGCGATGAAGCTCTTCACACATTTTTTCCTCTATCATTCTGCCATGCCATGTTTTTGTGTATTCAGGGTCTTTTGCTCTCAGACACTGGAAAGCATGTAGCCAGGAAACTGATGCCATCTGGCTAATCTAGTAAGAGGAAATACAGTGTGTCCCAGAGCTTTGCAACCCCAGTGCCTGGACTGACAAAGGCACTGACTGACAAAGCTACTTGCAGGGTTTGTATGAAAGAAAAAGCAAAGGACAAAAACTGCAAGGAATTCTTTTGAGGAAGAGAGGAGAGGTGGGACATTACCAGAAAGGCCTGTTTGTTCAGAAAGACAGACTAGCATGGCCAGCAGGTCTCATGAGACCCATTGAGGAGTAGTGTGTCCAGTTCTGGTGTCGCCAACATAAGAAGGACATGGACCTATTGGAATGGGTCCAGAGTAGGGCCACAAAGATGATTGGAGGGCTCTCCTATGAAGACAGGCTGAGAGAGTTGGGGCTGTTCAGTCTGGAGAAGAGGAGGCTTCGGGGCCACCTTATAGTGGCCTTCCAGTACCTGAAGGGGCTCACAAGGAATCTGAAAAGGGACTTTTAGAAGGACGTGTAGTGATAGGATGAGGAGGAATGGTTTTACATTGGAAGAGGGTAGATTTAGATTGGGTATTAGGAAGGAATTCTTCACTTGAGGGCAGTGAGACACTGGAACAGGTTGCCCAGGGAGGTGGTGGTTTCCTGTACCCTGGTAGTGTTCAAGGCCAGGTTGGATGGAGCCTTGAGCAGCCCGGTCTGAGTGAGAGGCGTTCCTGCCCATGGTAGGAGGGTTGGAACTTGATGATCTTTAAGGTGTCTTCCAATCCAAACTATTCTATGATTCTATGAAGAACTGCTATTAGCCCTGAAGTTTATTGTTGTTCAGAGGTGAGAACAAATGAGGTTAAGTAAAAAGGCAAACCAGGGTCTTGGTTAACCCAGGCCTTTCAGGGGGAAAATATTTGCTGATATAATCTGGGAATCTACACAAGGTGTGTAGTAGGAAGGCAGAGTTTGCTTATAGGAGAGAAGACATTTTGTGGAAAACACAGAAGTCCCATGCAGCAATAGATGTACTGTTGTGCAAAAAGCCTTTGGAAACCTGAAACACCCTTGTATCTCTGCAACTACCTCTTAATTTTCAGCAGTGGTGAGAGATACTTTATACATAATCTTTTTTTTTTTCTATGCTGTATCCAAATATGCCATCATTTCTCTTTAATGTGGATTTATAGGAGTTTATTACTTCACTTAAACCTTTCATGTTATGGAACCCTTTGTGGTCAAAGAATCCAGGGTCTATTAGTCATTCACAAGCCCTTTTCTAAGAAGAATTTACATAATTTTGCCAGCAAAGCAAAGGATAGCATAATATATTGCAATGATATTTCCCAGCTTTGGGCTTCAGGCTACATTCTGGGTTAAACCAAGAGATTTCCCCCCACAGACTGTTTCTTCCTTTCTATTTCTGTAGCTGTTGCTAATATCATTGTCCTCTGTGAAACACATACATGAACCGGAGCTGTAAATTGCGGCATTCGTCAAATACCATGCTCCTCATAAAGTTCCAGATGAAGAACAAGATGCCACTTATAAACTAAATAGAAAGCATAATCAAGTTGCTGCTGAGAAAGTAATGGAGGAGGAACTGAGAGCAGAAGACAGGTTGAAGAGAAAGGGTATGAAAGGTGGTAGCTGGAAGCTGTGTTTTTACTAAGGCCCAGTTCCCTCAGTTCAAAACACATCCCAGCTGGATGATCCACTCCTGTACATAGAATATATATTGAGATATTGCTTGGAAATTTTGTGACCTTCTTGGGCAAATGGTCTCCATCATGTCAGAAATATTTCAGAGCAAGTAATTAAATTCCCAATATTGTGCTGACATGGATGTGTCCAACTGGTTTGTAATCACCTGGCTGCAGTAATGATAAGTACAGTAGCAAGGTGTGCACCAAATGGAGACGTGGCTGTTTAGTACTCACAACAATTTTGGGTTTGTGTTTTTCAAGCTCTGTATGTGAACCTTGCTAATAAATGTAGATGAATTCCTGCTTCCAATTTGTAGTTATCTGTACTCCTGGTTTCTTTTTTACATAGCTGTTACCTTTGACAGTCTCTTGCTTGAATGAAACCAGAACACAGTGTGAAACATGGATAAACTATCTATTTCTGAACTGTCCGAGGTCATCAAACAAAACCAAAATATGTCTCACAAAATTTCCATCTGGAAACATGAATTGGCTGAGCTGGGTGCACAAACGCTGTCAAGCCTTCCCTTAAGTCTCGCCAGGATATTAACTTTGAAATAAAGCCTATTTTTTCTGAGTTCTGTTTTGAAGATTTCTGCTCTATGCAGAATGTCTGCCTTGCCATTATTTTTAACAAAGAAGTAAAAGACTAAGAGTGGAATTTGGAAATACATGTGTCATCAGCTCAATTGCATCATTGTCTAGAAGCAAGTCCTCCTGGCACACAAAGCTAATTTGTCCTTGTAATTATATGCACGGAACACTCATAATACCTGTTCTTGATCCCTCTAGGAGCTATGGCAACTAGAAGTATACCTGTCCCATGTAAACTCAGGTATCAGCAACCCTCCATAAACTCCATTTCTGCATCCTTCCTTAATATAATAAAGAAGAAAGAGATCTGAAAGGTTATGAAGAACATTTCAAATAGCTCTCCTTGTAATTGAGGTTTCTAAAAACTCAAGCCTTTTCTACCTTCAAGGTGACATTCCTGTCCTATAGAAATTTTACCACCAGGTTCTAAACCACTAGGAATTAAGGAATTTACTCAAACACAATATCAACAGTGTTCAATACTCACTGGCAGTACCATCATACAACAGGAATCACCAAATGGCTTGATGCAATATCTACTTAAGCAAACAGGAAACTTTCTTTGTTTTAAGGGCTATCTAATCCAACAGATTTAGATTTTAACATGGCTAGGTAAATTTTCAAACTTCAAGTCATAAGACTTCTGGCCTTTGTAGAGAGGACGTGATTTAGTGACGTTTATTCCTCAGCGCCAAAACACTTGTTGGATGAGGCTAAAACACACGTATGCACACACATGAGTAAAACATCACAGTCATTATGCTAAAATCTTGAGGTGCATACTCTAGCCAGTTCTTTGAAAATACTAATTTTTGGAAATTTTTTTTCTGATAGGTTTTCCACTGTTCTTTGGGAAATGGTGTCTTATGTGGCTCACATTTGCACTATGATTCATCACTCTGAAATATCAATCATGTCTGCATTGTTGAAAACTATGGTGTTTAAAAAGAAAAAAAAATTGGCCAGAAATTTCAAACTGGGTGTTCTCTGCCCACATATTCATAGATAGGTTTCCCTATGCACAGTGCTAAAAAAAAATACTCAACAAACTCTTTACTCAAACTCATCTCAGTTAGTGGAAGTGAAGTGACAGCTCTTGACCTACCTGTTATTCATTGCAAGGCTATTATGTATCAGCTGAATTTGCATTAAAATTGACAACATAAAATTATGACAAGACCTTATCAAAGTTAGTAGGAAACAGAAAACAGATCTGGCTGACTTTAGATATGTAGGCTGAAAACATGACAGGAAAGCACTTGACTGAAGAACTGTTAGCAACTGATGAGCAGGAATAAGCAACAGGGACTACATACTTACATGTTTGTCAAGAGTTTGTCATAAGGTGCCATCACCTTCCTAGCAGCTGCTGTTAGTGAGCCTTGGCTCCAGTGCAGCAGCAGTCCCTGGATGAAGGGGATGAATTGCCTGAGCCTTTTTGTTTCCAGCTGCTTCTACAGGCCCTCAGGCCTTTTCTGTAAGCAGTCAAATACTTCTATTAGCAGCTGGAAACAAGGAGAGCCAAAGTTATTCTGCATATACCACAAGCAAGTGGACCATCAGTGGTTCATTCATGAACCACAGTATGAAAACCTCTGAGAATACATGTAAAAAACATGTAATTCATGGATGGGAACAGACCAGTCCAATAGGGAAGCCAGAGCAATGCAGCTGCACGATAGCTTTGTGTGTGAAAAGTGAGCACATGTGGGTCTTTGTGAATGGGAGAGTTAAATCCCTATTGGTCCATCTGGTAAACTCAAGCTGACAGTTTTGGGTCAATACAACATAATTAAATGCATCAAAATGAAAATGCCTATTCTCTAGCAAGGGAATGATTTGTACAAGACCAGAACAAAGCAGGTCTGCACTGCTAAACCTTCAGAGCATCTAGCCTGACGCTGTATCACTAGAAGACATTGAACCAAGCGAATTTGCCCAAATCGCCCAGCCTATGCAGTGAAAGACATAGCAAACAATGCTTTTCAACCTCTGTGTTATGGATAACAGACACAGGCTATTTTAATGTTTATTCCCTCTTAGCAGACTAGCTAACCTAAACAACTCTCTAGAGGACTACTTGAGCCTGACCTCAATAAGACTGTTTCTGTACTCTACATCTCTGCTTCTGCTGCCAGGCTGCCTTATTCATTCAGCCCCTTGGAAGAGTGTGCTAATATACTTGTGCATTGTTACTTCATTAGGTTATTCCTCCTTTGCTTTCAGATTGCCATGTCTTTCCAAATTCTAAGAGTTCAATGTAAATACTGTTTATGAGCGCTTAGACTGGGATTCATAGCACCTATTTTTAGTTGTAAAAGTGGAGCAGTTTGTCTACGCTGCTCATCCAGACTCCTCCTTTAGGGCAGGACAAGGTCTTTGAAAATGCAACTCAGTCCAGCCAAAAATAGATGCCTAAAATAAATGGGATGAATCACCACCCAGAAATTGCTGTTGTTCTCTACTGATAGCAGAGGAAGCTTGGGCAATTGGATTACACTACGAGCCTAAAGTTAGTTGAGATGCACAGAAACGCTTTACCGTATTTTTAAATGTTCATTAGGCATATATTGAAACTTGGAAAAAACTTTCACAAGTAACTGCAAAGCCTCTGAATTAAGGTGAAGAACTGCACCCTCTATATTTACAACAGAAAGCAACTTAGTGTTAGAAATCATTCAAGAGACAAACAGCAAACAGAGCAGCCAAAAGGAAGTATGACGTGTCAGGTTACAGAATTTCTACCACAGCATGTTGTAGATGTTAAAACTTTACTTAGGAACTGGAAAAGTTCAAGGCAGAGAAGTCCATGGGAGGTTACATATATACCAGATACCATCAGAAAGCCACAGAATCATGTGACAGGCTGGGAGATTGGTCTAGGGATGATTTCCTGAATTAACACACCTTGCCCTGTGCATCTTCTTTCAGCCACTGTTGGAGTAAGAGTGTAAGAGTTAGATATTGGTCTGACTGAGTACGCCTGCTCAGATTCTTTCAGACATCTACTACCAGTTCTTGATTCACAGATTTACTGGCTAATGAATGATCACATTAGAAGAGCAGTCATATAAAATAAAATTAAAATGCCTGCCAATTAACATTAGCTGTCAGTAAAGTTTCATCTCTGGTATTTATTTAGGCTGAAGCCTTTCCTAAAACTATATCCACAAAACTGGCAATGATAATGGGCTACTTTTATTGACAGATCTTACTCTTCTGAGGCTTTGTATACCCCTATTTATGCTTAGGAGATCATAAAATATGGTCAGTTGATCATTTCTTTATACTTATTTATTTTTTCATTATCAACCATTCCTTTTCTTTTTTTTTAATGAAATACAGTAAGTTTGGATGTGCCACTCCTCATCCTACTACTTTTGTTATCCAGCCTATTCAAAAGCCACATGAAACAAGGAAATCTTAAAGCTTTTATGTGGTCACCACCACCTGAGCCAAACCAGCTTTTTTGGTATCTTTGGACTCAGAGGATCTGGGTTTTAGCTTTACATCCTGTAAAGAAAAGAGGTAATATCACAAGGAGCAGACAAGAAAAATAGGAGCAAAACGACTGCTTTGAACGTAAAAATTCTGAATCAAAATTTTCAGACTATAATGACCTTATTAAATGATTGTTTGGATTAGTTTTCAGAAGTTGTGGGATGTGGCAACAATTGGGAGCCATACTACCAGGGCTTGTGGGACGTTTCATTTTTTCTGTTTAGATTGAGAATTCATCACAAATAGGCTCACAAAGACTTTAAGTAGCTGTGAGTATCAGGGGTTCCCACCAGTTTGGACTATGAAGATATTCTGGCCCTCACTTCATGCTGTATACTGCAACACAAATACCATGCTTGTTACATCACTGACATCAAGTTACTCTCAAGTAACTTGATATACCACCAAGTGAAAGCAGAAACAGCAAAAATATAAGGGAGGGGGAGGTGGGGGGAGGTGCAGGGAATGGTAACAGATCATGACTGGATATTCTTTTTATGTGAAGAGAAGCACATTCAAACATTCAGGGAAGGTCAATTGTTTTGTTTGTTTACCTACTCATCTAATACAGGATGAAGGGGACATCTGACAAAATCAAAAGGTAAGCCATTTCTTACTGTTGAAAGTAAGAAAAACATAAACCCAAACAGTTTTAAAAAAATAACCCTTTATATATTACTGACCTGTTACCACAGGTCTAACTGAAAGAGAAAACCATAATAGGATTCACAGAAATATTCAACATCATGTGAATTGTACAAATAATCTGTCTTGCATAAAATGATTAAATTTTGGGACCTCGTTCCCCAGATAATAAGCAGCCACCAAGAAATAGGGTTAGGAAACAATTTCCCTCTGGACATATTTTATCATATTTCTCTATTTCATGGTTTTCTAGTAGATTTTTCTCAAGATTTTGCTGATGGACAGTGCTGGAGGTAAGATTCTGGATTAAGTGAATTTTTGTGTGCTCTAATAGTACCATGCCAAAAATTCTTAGCAAATTACATGGTTTCTTATATGACCCATGTTTAACACCTGTAAAGACTGCTAAAATGTCGTGGCAGTCTTCCAAAGATACCTGCATTTGATCCAAAGGGGGAAAAAATCCCAATGAAGTAAATGAGAGAGCTAATGTCAGAAGGTTAAAAAACTGACAGAGAACATTTTACTTGCTTGTATATATAATTTCATACCTCTATTGGAAATTATCTAACTCAACTACATCATTAGTGCAATTAACTCAATCTTTAAGAGGTATTGTTACTCAAGAGAAGTTCTTAAATGTAAGTAATCATTAAGACTAGGTAGCATTTTACGGTTTTACTTAGTATTAAACTAGATTAGGTGTAAACTAGCGATAGGGAAAAACACATCCAAGGGAATGTAAGACAAACTAAACTAAGTACTGGAAGCAGTACATTCAAAGCAACACAGAGCTGAATGATGACATTCTTTAAGGGGCTCAAGAAGCCTGAGATGGTATTCTGCATCCAGCTTTAAACAATACATAATTACCTGGGAGAATAGAATAAAAAGTATAACGTAAAAAAATTTACAAAGAAGATTGATGACTTTGTTTTCTTTAGAAGCAGAAGACCAAGGACATGATTGTAGCAGCCTGATACATAAAAGTCCATATAGACTAGAGGAAAAAATATTTTCATGCAAATGGAAGAAGAAACATAAAGAAGAAATCTTACTGTGATTATAGAATGTATTTGTTTGGATGTTAGGGAAAATGTTCATATCAAATGAGCTGAAACACTGAAACACACTACTTTCAGTGGCCTGCGGTGTCTCCTGGATAACTTGAAGAAAGGTCAAGTACATGCAAGGATATCTCAATCTGCCTTAGAACAGTTCTGGATCACAGAATCACTGAATAGTTAGTGTTGGAAGTGACCTCAAAGACCATCCAGTCCCACCCCCTGCCACAGGCAGGGACCCCCCTCCACTGGACCAAATTGCCCAAAGGCCATCCAACCCAGCCTTGAACACTACCAGGGAGGGGGCAGCCACAGCTTCTCTGGGCAGCCTGTACCAGGGCCTCAACACCCTCACAGGGAAGAATTAATTCCTAATATATTATCTAAAACTCCCCTCTTTCAGATAAAGTGATGTCTTTTTGTTCCCTATAGCCCTCCATTCTTATCACTTTGTGGTACACTCCTGGGCAGATGAATCCCAAGGGAAGATTCCTTGTGCTTAGTGGGAAATCCCAATGGCTATGCCAAGGAGAACAACAGAGAATTTAGGACATGGAAAGCTCAAGTACTCATAGTTACATTGGAAAAACTGCAACATACCACACAAGGAGCTTCTGTAATTCCCAAACCTGGTATGTATTCATCATTCAAAACTAACATGACACAGATGCCAAAACCTACATTGTTTTCTGTGCTGATTTATATTGTGGTTAGAATAGAGAAAAAGCCTACATTTTAATACACAATATTGAATTCATACAAAAAAGCTCGTTTTTTTGTCTTCTGAGTTAGTGAAAAGTGAGGTCTTTTGAGATGGTAACTGATGTATTATGGTCTAGACAAGTGGTCCATGTGGTGGGTGGGGAACTGGCTGACAGGCCACATGCAGAGTATCATGGTAAATAGGTGTTTTTGACCTGGTAACCTCTCACAAGTGGAGTCCCCCAAGGATACAGTGTTCAACATATTCATAAGTAATCTGGACAGTGAGATCAAGTGAACCCTGATTAGGTTTGTGAATGATATCAAACTGAGTGGATAGCAGACACTTTGGAAGAGAGAACCAGCCTGCAGGAAGATACAGATAGGCTGGAAGAATGGGCTAATAAGAACCTTATGAAGTTCAGTATGGGACAAGTGTAAAGTTTTGCACCTGGGAAAAGATAATCCAGGAGATAGACTGGGATCCACCTGGTTATGGAGAGGCTCTGTGGAAAGGGGTCTGGGTGTCCTGGTGGACAACAAGCTCAATATGAGTGAACAATGTGCTGCAGCAGCAAAGCAAGCCAACTGCTTGCTGGTTTGCATTGACAAGGGCATCACCAGCAGAGACAAAGACATCATTATCCCACTCAGTGCCTGTCAGGCCATGACTGGAATACTGTGCTTAGTTTTGGTACCCACTATACAAAAAAGATGTGTACAGGTTGGGGAACACAGGAGGGGCACCAGGATGATCAAAGAATTGGGAAGCCTATCACATGGGGAAAGGCTGAGAGAACTGGGCTTGTTCAGCCTTGAGACAAAAAGGCTTAGGGGACACTTCATCACCATGTTCCAGTATTTAAAGGGTGTCTACGGAGAATAAGGAGACCCTTTTTACAAGGACTCCCATGGAAAAGATGAGTGGTAATGACTGCAAGTTACTCTTGAGGAGATTTTGACTGGCTACAAGAGGAAAAATTTCACAAGAAGAATCAGCCATTGAAATAATCTCCCCAGAGAGATGGTTTTTCCCCAGGGGATTGGACACTTTTAAGTTTCAGCTGGACAGAGTATTGGGCCATCTTGTCTAGATTCTGCTTATGCCAAGAAAGGTTGGACCAGATGATCCTTAAGGACCCTTCCAACCTGGTGTTCTGTGTTTTAAGAATGTAATCCAG
The DNA here is from genome assembly GCA_027925045.1 of Hypotaenidia okinawae. NCBI lineage: Eukaryota > Metazoa > Chordata > Aves > Gruiformes > Rallidae > Hypotaenidia > Hypotaenidia okinawae. The sequence continues at coordinate 15,547,541 of BSDF01000005.1, read as the reverse complement.
CCACCTTTAAGACTGACAGTAAGTGGTATTCAGCAGTCTTGGCTGAGAAACAAAGAACTGAAAAGGACTAGAAGATGAAGGATGAAGATTCAGTGCCAGAGACTAAGTCTTTATCATAGGCAAACATCAATGTTTAGGACCATGTTTCTGTTTTCTTTCAAAAAACTAAGATTTAAATAATTTTCTGATTCACGTAAATTTAATTCTCAATTCTGACACTTTTTCTAACACATATCAGTTCAAATTGCCCTAAAATCAGCTGCATCTGCAGATCTTTAAATAAATATGATAAACCTTACTGAAATACACAAGAAGTTGTACTTTTTCATGATGCTGCAGAAGAAAGGACTGATAAAAGAAAATTATTTATCTCATTCGCCATTAATTAGTAATTTTCTTCCAATAAATAGTAAGTTTCTTCCAATAGTAACAGGGAAGATCATTTCTTTTATACTACTAAAGATAATAATCAGCTGGGTTCTTTTCTTGTTAGCCTTATTAATCATTATTACAATGAAGATTTTTCAAGAAGTGCACAATGCCCTTAGGCACAACATAAAACCAAGAGAAGCCACTGTTCATCTGAGAGAGCAGACAGATCATTTCCTCTATGAGAGCTTCTGCTGTATCACTTCCAATATGTTTAGCTTTAACCAAAAGTTATAGCATGTTGTTAAGGTCATTGTCTCAGTGCCTTAAACATTGACAGGCTCTAGGAAGCCTGTTCCAGTGTGTGACCACACGATTGCCAGTGAAGTTGCTTTATCCAGCACTACCAGTGTGTATTTGCCAGAGACACTAGTGTGCCAGTATTCCAGAGTTATGGCTTCAGTTCTTGATTCATTTCACCAATTCTAATTCTCTCATTATATATATATATATAAGTCTATAAATAAATTAGGAGACACAGCATTTTTAAACATTAACTTAGAAGAATAAAATAAAAATTGCAACAAAACTGGCATTTTTAATATTCAACTGAAATCTTCAGGCTTTGTACTTCCTTCGACCTCCCTTCTCTAGGCACCTTAGTGTTGGGTACCTTGAAGGTTGACAAACCTGAATGGACACTGGGGAATACAGTGGTCATGAGTGTCTGTAGGACAGAATCAAATTTTTAAGCTTCCTGTTTCAATCTACAGCCAGGTCAGCACAACTTTCATCATGGTTTTGCAATAACATACTTGTTTTAGAAAGCTGATAAGTGCCTATACCTTTTCTATTCAGATATAAAGACAACAGAACTAAGAGGAGGTTGTGCTTTGTACTACTATAGTTTTGAAATTGTGATTCTATGAGGAAGGAATCTAGTTGAAAAAAAATTATCCCCAGCAGTGAATCAAATTAATGAAATAATTTGTCATGATTCTCCAGGGTTGCTCTGAATTTCTTCAGTTCTCTGTTCTGCTGATATAAGGGCATTCAACTTTTTTCAAGTTAGCGGGTAAGGAAGGCACTCAGGGCTTGATCTTGCAAAAGCTAAGTTATAAAATATGCATGTTTTTGGAATCCCAGGAATGTGCAAAGATTTAGAATTTGTACTTCTAGGATTACATTTTTTAACCCAATTAAATCTTACTGTGCCAAATGCAGTAGCTGAAATTATAGATTTGGAACAGTTATTTTTAGGATGGTCCAAAGTATATGTAAATCAAGCACCACGATTATTTTTAAATGAACCAAGAAACACTTTATTTTGTTTAACAAAAGTTTTTTAATACGCCAAATTCTTGCATGCTTACATGTGTATTTAGCTAGGGTCTGGATTACATCTACATTGCACAATAAAGCACCCAGGAAGGAGCAAAAGCGTAGAGAGATTGTGAGGCATCACTGCTGTTTCTCAACCACAGGATAAGTGAGAAGGCAGTATGAATTGTACAGCATGTTCAGATGCATAGTTGAAGTTCATCCAGACTATTCAAACCTCTGGAGACTGGAGGCTGAAAATAGCTTTTGAACAATTCTTCTTCTGCAAGATCTATCATACTTCACCAGGCTCAGTACTGGTACCCAAACTGAGCACACTAATCCACTATTCCTGTAAAACTAAGACGACCAAAATAAGAGTGGATGTGTAAAGATTATTTTGACAGTGTTTTTGACAAAACTCGGTTATCCTATCACTGTGACAACAACTCACCTCACAGATACAGAAGTTTTGCTGTGTCACTAAGGTAATTTCATTCAGAAACTGTGTTCAGAGCCTTCAGCAAAACAGTGTATGTCTTGGAGACACAACATACCCGTATCTGTATTATCCTCTGCTTCATAGTAGCAAAGAACATGTTGAAAGACGACAAAAGGCATTTTAAACAAACTGCACGTCAGTAACCTCTCTATCAGCCTACATGATATTTTCATTGCAGTTCAGGGCAGGAGATGGCTCATTGAGAAATAAGGTCATGAGCAAATTCCCCAGCTGAGTTTGCTAAAGTTTGCGCTCCCCTTTGAGCGGTAAAATACAAAATGTAATGGGTAGGTGTATGTCTTGGGTTCGGTTAGGATCAGGTTAAATTTTCTCCACAAAATCACCAGGCAGACCAGGTAACCCAAACTAACAAAAGAGGGGTATGTCATGTCATGTGGCATCGTACTCGGAATAACAGGGAACTAATCAGGGGAGGCATGAAGGCAAGCTCTAGGACACAGCTTGGGGAAGGTCCGAGTTCGGGACAGGTCTGAGCTGCACAATTGGAGCTGTGCAGCTCAGTGAGGAATGGCATTGTGTATCACCAGGTCTGTATATTCGGTTATACATACTGTTGGTTTTGTTTCCCCCTCCCTTTCCAGTGCCAGTAAACAGTCACGATCCCAACTCAAGAGGGAACTTCCAAGACATACCCAAAAGAAATCAAGTTTTTATTGTGACACCACTACACAGTTTTAATTTCCAATTAACAATCCTATATGTCCTGGTTTCAGCTGGGATAGAGTTAATTTCCTTCATCATAATACAGGGCTATATTGGGTTTGTGCTGAAAACACTGTTAATTGCAGAGATGGTTTCATTACAGCTGAGCAGCACTCACACAGAGACAAGGCCTTTTCTGCTCCTCACACCACCCAATCAGTGAGTGCACAAGGATTTGGGAGGGGATGCAGTGGAAACAGCTGACCCAAACTGACCCAAGGGATATCCCTTTCTATACAGTGTCATGCTCAGCATATAGAACTGGGGGGAGAAGGAGGAATGGGCAGGGGGACATTCAGAGTGATGCCGTCTGTCTTCCCAAGTCACTGTTAGGTGCGATGGAGCCCTGCTTTCCTGGAGCTGGCTGAACACCTGCCTGCCCATGGGAAGTGGGGAATCAATCCCTTGTCTTGCTTTGCTTGTGTGTGCAGCTTTTGCTTTACCGATTAAACTGTCTTTACGCCAACCCACAAGTTTTCTTACTTTTCTGATCCTCTCCCTCATTCTGCTGTCAAGGACTGAGCAAGCGGCTGGGTGGGGTTTATTTGCCAGCCAGGGTTAAACCACAACATAATGAAATGGGCTGTTAGAGCTGACAGAGTCTGTTCTCAGACGGATATACCTGTTCACCACACATCTGTGTTTCTCCCAGATTCAAAACACGGAAAGCACCATACCTCCCCATGCCTTCTCAACAGACTTCTTTCTTTACGCTCCCCTGATAACTAAGAAAAACACAAACCAAATGAAAAAAACAACACAAACCACAAAAATCATCCAGGAAGACAGAAAATAATTTCCGTCTTTTGTAAAGCCAATATTGTAATTATAGTGATGTTGGAAATGGAGATCCTAGGAGCACACGTAACATCAAATATTGTTTTTTTTTAAACTGAGAAGACAAACAAAATAAAGTGCAGCTGCTCTCCAGCTGCCTTAAAGAACTGCCCAAAGTTTGCACAAATGGGAATGCTTTGAAGAGAAGACATCCTTACGAATTTATTTAGCTTTTAGAGGGAGTGTCCTGCTCTTCTTTTTCCAAACTCTCTGAGGTAGGTCATGGTGAAAAAAGCAAATGACAATTTTATCCTTGCCACAAGTTTTTCCATCAGTGCTGAGATGAGAAATTGGACAGACCTAGTTCCTAAAATTCTTGCCCTTTTCTATACGATATTGTATGCAACGACTCCTTTAATCAAATCTCTAGGTAGCCTGTTTGTTTCCACATGGAAAGAACCTGATACCAATCAATAGATAGATAAGGCTGTCTAGGAGAGCTGGAGAAAGTGAGAAGATGGAGAAAAATGAATGATTGCTCTGGTCAACAACTTGCAGAAAGTATTTAACAGAATTTCAGAGTCATTGAAGTTGGAAGGGACCTTTCAAAATCATCAGAGCTCCTCAGAGGTCACACCACAGAAAACTCAACAGTGCTTACAGAGTCATCATACCAGAAGACCCCTTATGGTCCCTTATGCCAACACAGGCACGTGTAGGTAGAAAACTTCACAGGAGACAGCCAAAAGTACAGTTATTCAAAAAGACAATAGATATCACAGCAAACAGCTGACTCTGAGAACTCCACCTCATTAGTCATGCCTCTATGAGTAGTGATTCACATGCAACATAAGTTCCATGAATTCTTTAAGGTTTTAAATAGATACTTGCAGCTGCAAGAAAGCTACACCTTGTTCCTACATGGAAGTTTTTGTGTAATGTTCCAAAACTAGTATTGCTGGGATGGTTAGAGCTCAGCCCAAACTAAAAATACCATCTGTGGAACAGTACTGACCAGTCATATTCTCACATTGATTTGCATCCAACATCTGGTACAGGGCAGAGCTTCTTAATATATAGGAGATCTTGAGGTAATGAAGAACTGCCAGTTAGTAATGGGGCTATCCCAGCATAATGCAGACAAAATGTATTAAGTCCAATTTCTTATTGAATTTACTGATATTTTTGCTATTGGGTAGGATTCAGGACTAAGTTCACTAGTGTTTCAGGAGTAAGCCAAAAAACTGAGACAAAATGATCGTTTTTCCATAGGAGCATGAAATATACAAAGATATTTAACTTTGTCCAGACATCTAAAAGACTAGATGTCTGATATTCAGTGGCAATCTGAATGACTACTAAAAATGGTCCTTTCATCCAGTAATAGCATCCATATCACCTTTATGAACCAGATATTGTTACATCCGTATCAGAACATGGACTCTTGCCTAGAACTTAATTGGAATGTTTTGCAGGCATCTCACTGGGGATGAGCCAGTAAAGGAAATAATTTAGTCTCTCAACGAGAGATGCCTTTCTTAAGTTTTAGTCAATACCAACCTAGAAGGTGGGTGGTAATGTGTGATTCTAACTCTGAGTAGTCAGTTATGTGAAAGGGTAACGAAAACATTGAAAGCAGGCTGAAAAACATAGCAATTCACTATTGTATTTTATCACTGGATCATATTTTACTTAAATGTGCATAAAATGTTTCAGATGCTGGAGGTTAAAAAAAATACTGCAAGGATCACAGTCCTCCTCTCCCCTCCTCTCCCCTTTCCTCCCTTCTCCTCCCCTCTCCTCTCCTCTCCTCCTTATGTAAGTGCCACTTTCTAATTTTACAGCAATTGAGCTCTCCCCATGCTTTCTTCCATGCTTCTGGGAATGTCCTTGAGAGAAACAGTCATTTACCTATGCTCTCAAGATTACACATTACTACTGGATGAGTAGAAGGAGACAGCCTTAATCAACTCATATATTCAGTTTTACTGATAGCTGACTATTGGTTAGTCTCATTGTCTCTTTCTTCTTTGCTATTGTAGTTATATTCTGTCTGGTGCCATCCCTCTATTCCACTAAGTTAATTTATTTTGGTCTGAATGTGATAAAGAGGAATTGGCTGTGATCCTAATAACATCAGCTTCTAAATCTATTTATTAAAGTGAGCTGTAAGCTGAGTTTAATGTTCATCTTGACTTTTGGTGTCACTACATTTTAAATATCTTGTGGTACAGATCTAGCTCTTTATAATGGGACTTTTTTATTCTCACGCAGAAGGTAATAACACCTGGAGAAAAAGAAACATGTCTTCTTGATACAAGGGAGTATCCCAGGCAGTTTCACATAAGAGCCTTTGAAGAAAGAGCTATGCATGTTTTATGTCAAGACACAATAGAAAACTCATCTGAAATCCTGTGTGCCTTTCTCATCCCTCACATCTGATACAGATGAACCCAGAAGAGCTTCAGTGAAGAGCTAACAGGAGGATCCAAAAGGAAACATGGGAAACTGAAGTAGTTTTGTTTGACTAAGCCTGAAAGGATCTGTTTCTCTCTGGTAACACAGACAGATAACTATTAGTGGTGGAGAAAAGGTATTTAAATCAAAAGACAACTTTTGCAGTATTTATACTACAACATACCAAAAGAACCAGCTGGTAAAATCAGTAGTGAATGATGAAATTGAAACATTCCTCTTAAAAAAAAAATTTGGAAGACCCTTTCAGAAGGAAGAATCAGGCAAAAAACTTTATTTCTAGCTAGGTTTTGACTACATACTGTTTTCCGCCTTTCCCTTTCATAGTTAGGGACTTCATGGTTCCTTCCTGCAGTGTCTTCTTACATAACATAGTGGTGATTCTCCTGTTTAGAATATTGGAATAGACTGGACGTTTTCAGATGGGTTCAAATATTGATTTAATATTGTAAGTTGGAATCTGGGAAAATGTTTCTTTCCATATTTTAATTCACAGTATCTATTTTTTATTTTAAGTATCTGCAGATAAACTTTCTTCTGGATCTGCCATGAAGATATTTCAACTCTCCATATACATTAATGATATACAGGAAATGACATAGTGCATTCTCTGTCTTCATATAAAGCCAAATGAAATGGAAAGGAAAAGATCAGGACACTATCAAGATAAGCTCAGCAATGTGACAAGTCTTCTCTAAAGACTGTTTCCAACTGCCAAGGTAGACACCTCAGTCCCATAAACTAATGAAAACCTTCAAACCAAATTGGATCTCTGGCCCACGCTATCTTCTCCATTGAGGTTCCAAGTCAAATGAACAATTAAAATCGTACATCTTAGGTTTTAAAATGAATGCTACAAATTCAGCTACCAGTGAAAGTACAGATCCTGGTAGAAACGTGTTGCTACCTCTCCATGTTTTATTCTCACAAACATGGTGTTGCCAGTTCCTAAAACTACAATGCTTGTGTGCAAAGTTCTCTCCATAGAATGTATTTTGGCAATGCCTAGTTCACCTATGACTGATAGACACAGGTATTACACAAATTGCATAGTGCTGCTGTATCACTGAGTGCTTGTGTTCCATTTTTAGCTGAATGGCAACACTGGAATCAAAGTAAAAATGAAACCCTGAAAATTAGTTCATCTTTAGTGCTGTTTTTTACTAGACACAGTTTTCAAACACATGTCCCTTAGTTTTGAACTTGTAGATTTTCGATTCAGAAGAAAATATTCTGGTCAAGAACTCTGACATATCTGTAGCATAAACCACAAAATTTCACTTACTAATTCCTGCCCTAAGACCTTCATTTGTGATGGAGCTAGAGCATTTGTCCCAGGGAGAACCCTTATCTCAGTTTCAAAAGTCAGGAATTCATAATGTCAGTTTGTTGACCTCACATGAAAATAAGACCCAACCACTGCTACTTGGCATGCTCACATTAGTGTTTACTTTGTGAAGACTTGCTTTATGAATAATTCCTTTGAGAGCTGTGCTGCCTGCAAAGAGCTCTAGAGCAGCAACTTCACTTACTTCACATAGCACAATTTAACATTCTTCTATTTTACTAATAAGAACTGTCAGAAAAATAAATTAGAATAAATTAATTTAGAGAGTACATTTCATTTGGGAAGAGCTGGACAAGATAATAGTTTGTTTTGGGTTTTTTATCTGCATGGATTTTATTACCTTTATTTTGTTTATATCTAAAACTAGATGGAACTTTCCTTCACACAGCTTGGGTAAGTTAGTGGATAGATTATAATATCTCAGAATCTTTGGCAATTTCCCAGGAATCTAGATTTTGGAACATATGAAATAGGTTAAATTAGCATGGTTTCTCTGTGGCTTGAAGTGGATGGCCAGTCCAGTGGAGCAATGAGGAAGCAGGGCCTCACAACTGGCAAGCTAATTGGAAAGGACACTCAAACACTTCTGCACACTATTATCTGAGTAATACAAGTTTTCTCACAGCATTTAACATCATAGTGCCATTGGGAGAAAAATGCATATGTGCATCTGTGAGAAAAAACAAAACAAAACATAGAAGACTAATCTCCAAGAAATAAAAATAGTGTCAAGGCCAGCCAAGTGTCTGCAAAATGTTCACAGGACAAGCTAAGAAGTTAGGTAAGACATCTCTACTGGGTAGTTCAAAAAAGACATCCTTCTTGGAAACCTTGATAATAGCAATCTGGAATCTGCAAAATCTATGGACTACAATATCTAGACTTAAAAAGTGAAAGAAACTGATACATCAAGAAAAAAGGAATCTTATCTTCTCTACCTGAAAGCCTCTCCTCAGTTATTTTGATGTTTGTACATTTTTTGTAATAGGTAAAAAGAAAAAGCTCTGACCCCTATAGAATCTGTTTGTTCCCTGCAGCACAAAATGTAGGCTTTATTTTACCAAACCCAGGGCACTTACATCAGGGGTGACAGGGCAAGTGGGATTAATTTGCAGAAAGGATTCAAAAGTGGGCATTGGTCCAGAAGAAGGAAGAGTTCCCAATGGGAACATCTGCAACCTCATGCTTTTGCACATAAGAAAAATTAACTCAGCTACCAGCAAATCCACAACCAGTTTCCAGCTTTCAGAAGAAAAAAAAATAAAAATCTTCCTCTCCAGACCTTTCCTCTACAGATCCAAGAAAAGCATGTGGGAAATGTACAGAAACACCAACATGCCTCATCAACACCAGTCCCCCAAACCTCAGCTCTCATGATAATGTGAATGATTTCAAAGAATTTTGAAGGCTTTTATACAGGTTACTGACTTCAGGTTTATGCTTAGGATAGGCAACTCTGAAAACGGTGCCACAAATTAGCTGATGCTTTATTTGCTGCTGCTCCGGCCAGGACTGTTACCCTGTTAAAACAAGGGACAGCACAACCAAGAGAAATCACCTAAGGACACATTTAGCCACTATTTTATGAATTTCCCTAACTCAGGAGTAGAAACTAGTAGAGATTTCTTTTGCTATGCTGGGCTGTCGAAGGGAACTTAAGGTGGGTTGGTAGATCACACAGGTCACATTCACATCCCCAACTGACACAGTAAGAACAACCTGGTATGGCATGTACAAGGAATCTAAGATGCAAGATGTGCACTGACAAAGCCAGAAAGAAAAAATTTTTCTTCATCTTTCCCCAAACTGAACAAATGAGGAGGCCTAACTATGCTTTTGACTGTAACTAAGCTGAGATGGTTTAAGCAAGTGAAGGAAATGCTACTCACAGGAGCGAAGCTGTGGGCAGTGTATTCAGCCCTTTGGTTGCCATGAGTATTAAACTCAGAAAATATTTGATGAAAAATATCTAACTATGATGAGTGAGGGAAAATAGCTAACATAGTTACTGTTCAACAAAGATACAGAGTCTACTAACTTGGAAAAATTTGCAAGTATAGAATCTCAACAAGATAGAGCAGTTGAAGTGATGCAGTGAAATATGTACATACAAGCCAATTTAACAAACTCTTCAGAATAGTATGTTCAGGTACCAAATAACAGTCCTTTTCAGCACAGTCAGCTTGCATGATGCAAACAGACTTTTTGAGCATTTTTGTAATTTCAAGAGGGAGGAAAAAAATGGAGGATTTATTTAATTTTAAATAACAGCAAGATTACATTATTATTTGATTTTTTTATTTAAAAGGATACTTTTCAAAAATAAGTAAATGTTATGCTTTGCCTTAGTGTCCATATTATTGCTGCACAACGAGCTCTACAAACTGCAATATCTGTCAGTATTACAGGGCTTCACCTGGGATACCTTAACAGTGAAAGAATATTCTGCATGACTGGCAACAGTGGCTTCAAAGGACAAAGATCACAGAATCACAGAATGTTAGGGGTTGGAAGGGATCTCGAAAGATCACCTCATCCAACACCCCTGCCAGAGCAGGATCACATAGAGCAGGTCACAAGGGAACATGTCCAGGTGGGTTTTGAATTTCTCCAGAGAAGGAGACTCCACAGCCTCTCTGGGCAGACTGTCCCAGGGCTCTGTCACCCTCACCATGAAAAAGTTTTTTGTCATGTTCACACAGAACCTTCTGTGCTCCAGCTTGTATCCAATGTCCCTATGCTGCTCTCCAACAGATCTGTCCCCAACCTACACTGGTACCTGGGGTTGTTCTTCTCCAGATGTAAGACTCTACACTTACCCTTGTTGTATTTTATGAAATTTCTCTTCTGATGTTATGGGGAGTGAAGCAGGTCTTGCAGAATAGAGTTAACAATACATCAAAGAATCATAGAATATCCTGAGTTGGAAGGGATCCATAAGGATCCCCAAGTCCAACTCCTGGTTAACTCCTGGCCAGCATGTGACTAAGTGCATCATCCAGATGCTTCTTGAATTCAGTCAAGCTTGGTGCTGTGACCACTTTCCTGGGGAGCCTGTTCCAGTGCTCAACCACCCTCTCAGTACAGAACCTCTTCCTAATACCCATCATGAACCACCCCTGTCGCAACTTCATGCCATTCCCTCGGGTTCTATCACTGGTTACTAAAGAGAGGAGATCAGCATCTGTCCCTTCACTCCCCATCAGGAAGTCATAGACCACGATGAGGTCTCTCCTCAGCCTCCTCTTCTCCAAGCTGAACAAACCAAGGCACTTCAGCCTCTCCTCATAAGACTTCCCCTCCAGATCAAACTTGTTGCCCTCCTCTGGATACTGTCCAGTAGTTTTGTGTCCCTCTTGTACCGTGGCACCCAGCACTGCACACACAGCACTCAAGGTGAGGCCACTCCAGCGCAGTGTAGAGCAGGACAACCCCTCCCTGGACTAGCTGGCCATTCTGTACTTGATGCACCCCAGGATAAGGTTGGCTTGAAGACTCTCCATGTCAATAAAGCAGCACTAGATATTATTGGCCATGTGGCTGTGTGAAAAATCATCTACTAGCACTTCACTGATGGCAAAGAAATGGAAGGTTAAAGCACCCCTCTCAGAAGAAAAAAATTACAGTTATTGGTATAGTTACATCTGGAATCACCACTTAAGATCAGTTTTAAGGAAAATCTACAAATTAGATACTTTATAAAAATAAATCTTATTTTTAGAAAGAAGAAAAAAGGAAGAGGGAGTTCTGCCTGTTGAAGTTTTCCTGGAAAATAATAGATGGCTGGAGAACAGGTGGGATTATCACCACAGTAGCATATAAGTAAAACCTAATTAACAGAGGGGAAATGTTTTATTATTTGGACTGTTTAACACTTGGAGGTATTTTTATTAACACCTACTTAACTCAAACATTGAGAGACACCTGGGAGAAATATCTAATCCATTTTGCATTTCAATGGAGGACTGAGAAAGCTCATAATACACATATGGGCCTTTTAGGGATCATGAGAGAGATCAGATTTAATATAGCTGATACTTTTAAAAGGAAAAACCTCCACGACTACAACACTCTAAAGAAGTATAAAAGACCTCACAGCAGCTTCTTTTTCCTTTTTTGGACTTTTTTTCAGTCCTTTGGCAGGAGGATTTACAACACAGGAGGAGCCAGTGTCCCCTGACATCTCACAGACTAAGGACAGAGCAGATTGCTACACCACCACACCTACTCACCATCAACTTCAGCACTATGGTTGGCCACAGGAAGACCTACGTTTCACAGAAATGAAAGAGCTCATCCTAAATAAAGCAGTAGCTGGAGACTGCCAACCAGTTAATTTTCCCCTAGTAGTTTCTACACTGGTGTGGGAATTTTGGTTATAGGTTCAGTGTCACACACACATGACAACCATTTCTGCAAGGCTGGTGTCAGGGGACGGCTGACAGCAGAGCAGAAAGAGGGGAGAAAAGAGCACTGAAAAGATAGTTAAAGGCTTGCAGTTGGCATGGAGGAGAAAATTCTTTTACCGGGATAATGGGATAGTGCTAATCTAACTTGGCAAAAATGGATACAAAATAGACAACAGTTTAAATAACACAATGGAAATACTTAGTGATACTGAAAGCCACTGAGCTAAGGATTAAATCCAGAAAGAAAGAAGAACAAACATAACTAAAGCAGCAAGTAATACCTTCACTAACAAATAAAACTTCACAGACTCATTGTCTCAAACAAAACAAAGATTCAGTTGTGAGACTAAACCAAGTCTCACATCTAGTCTAATACTCAGTTTCAACTCAAAAATAGGTAAAGGTTAGAAACTAAAATCTGAAATGTGTCTATATGCGGGGTAGACAGATACTGACAATTAAGTAGCAGGTGACACGTTTCTGAAGACATTATTGTTGACACATATTCCTTCCTTTTGTCTGTACCTCATAGAGGCTACACACTTCCTACAACTTGCATTCAAGATGCTAAATAAAATAACCTCCCAAGTTGTTAGATTATTTCTCCAAATCACAGATCAAGACATCATGAATTATAAAAGACAGGCATTACTAAAAGGATAAAGATAGGACATTGCTGTCCCCACTGCCATTTTGCTTTTCAGAATTTGAACATTGAAACTACATGAACTTGCTCTAGGGTCAATTTTATTGGCATTGCAGGTCGCTCAAGCCAGAAACTCAGAGCATTCAACAGAAAACTTGGATAATGAAAATAAAGTTTCAAAACAATCCTGACACCAAACCAAAGTTGGAGTTTTATTTACCAGTTACCTCAACAGGACTGCCAAGCAAATGGCTGTCTTTTCCCAAAGCACCCAAGCTGTTTTGGTAAGAGAGTAGGGCCAGCTTGCCAGCTTCTCTTGTTATTTATGTCCAATGTACATGAAATCTGGTAGGTACCAACATTCTGTTTTCTCAGCATTTGTTTTATACCAAGATCCTTGAATTAACCCCAGAAAATCTGTGGGTTTTTTTTTATTTTTAGGCTAAAAGCAGCCCCAGAGCATTACTGATTCCTTTGTCAGAGATACAGCATTTCTTAATCAATGGTCATTAAGGTAGATGTGTTCACTAGCACCAGCAGCTGATCACATTTCCCAGATTTTTCATTTTGGACTCAAAGTTTGAAAATGCTTAGTAAAAGAAACTTAGCAGTCTTATATCATGTCTAAAGAACCTTCCATGATTACCTTTCTCAAAGAAATCAGATGGACAAAGATACTGGCACAAAACCAAAATATACACATACTCAAAACCCTGCCAGTTTAGAAGTTTCCAACAGAGTCTTCAGACATTTTGTATTCTAGAAGGATTTTATTGTTTCTTACCTCAAGTGCTACTTCCTTGTAATCTGACACTGCTTTCATACTGCTATTATTTGATTGATTTCATTACATAGATACCGTAAGTAGTGCTAATATCAGAATCCCATTATGCTGTGAGATATGATCCTGAACAGCTAGCTGTCTCAGTACAGTAGCTTATTGTTTGCATCAATATCTCTAAAATCAGAATTAGTTCTTGCCTTTTTTAATGTATCAGCACCCATCTTCCTAAAATTTTATGCCTTTATAAGGTCTTTGCCACTGATTTCACCCAGCATATAAGTGTGCTAGGGAATAGGATAGGGAGCCTTGCATTTTGTTGGTACACATTGTTGTTCTTTGAGGTTTAAAACCGGTGGAGTTTATGTGACAGCTGAATGAACAGTGAATGAGGAGGGATAGGGTATAAACAGGCTGTGAATATATTTCTTGGTGGGATACCATTGGGCTATCCCATCTGTGGAGCACAAACACCATTCTATCCCAGTAAAATAAATAATGGTGCTTGCTCAAGAAGAACCTGTGACAATAATCATAGTTGCACCTTCAGAGAATCTTTCCAGAAGACAGAAAACTAAGAAAGAAAATGAGGGTAAATCAAGATACTGAGTAGATTACTTAGAGCTGAGTATACTCTATGCGTTAGAAGAGGCAGAGGCAGAGTCCAAATAAAGGGAAAAAAACCCCAAACAAATAAAAAACCCAACTGTGTGATCACGTATGTAAAGACTGTCTCACAATGAATATCCACAAGAGTACCAACCTAAGGATTCAGAAACTTTTCTACACCCAGAAACTGTGCAACTTTATTAATAAGTTTTACTGGAGATCTGTGTGAATCAGCTAAGTGAAGGAGAATAACAGGGAACTCCGATTTTCTTTTTAAGCAGCTCTAGTGTTTGAGACAGTGTAGCTTAATTGGTTTTTCCATCTGAATGCATTTTACATTCACAGATATTTTTACTGGTCATCCAGCAAAAGGAAAATATAAGATAGAGTTATATGGGAACATCCCTGAGACTCGCTCCATTCAGAATTTACTGTGAAATTCCTACTGAGCAACAATGAAAGAACTGGAACTTCTAATCCAATAGTGTTTATTTCTGGGTGTTTTCACCATCCACATTCTACATTCACATGACAGCCATCTACCTAGTGCCAGAAAGGTGTCTTTATGAATCTATGTGGAAAGTAATAATTAAGTCCTCCCATTCGTATTTTGCCCATAGGCATTTTAGTATTTGTATTCACAATGATCTAAAGTCTGCCAAGTGACTCACCCGTGTCTTCAAGAAGATTCTTCTGTTCACCACAGTTTCTAAGAGTCCCAGACCTTCTTGAAGGAACCATAAGAAACAGCTATCTCTTTCTTCTCAAATAATTAACCCAGGCTCAGTGTTCTTTTTCATGATGTAGCTGTAAGAGAAAGCAGTATAGGTAAGTAGAAAAGCACACAGTCAGAATCATTACTGAAAGACTGCTGGGTAAACCATTGTCCTGGGTGTTGGGGGGATGGGACATGGAGCTGAAGCCCCCAGGAAGATGATGGATGAAGTCTGGCCCTCTTCCATTCCCTCTCCTGCAATGTAACCTCTGAATTACTGTGTAAGGAGCACTTTATCGCTCTGGGAGAAAAAAGCTGCTGTATTTTGTAGAGTTGAAAGCTGCAAATAGGCTCTGAGAATGGCTCCATGACCAGAAAGGAAAGAAACACCATCTCATGCACATCCAAGTAAACAGAGATGCAGGTATTGGGAAGTGTAATATTAATATTTGTTTCCTACAGATTTTAGGCACCTACAGGATTAGGTAACAGCTGAATAGGGATTTTTGAAGATCCAATTGTTGGGTTTAGTCACCTAAATCCCACATCAGCATCTAAAGCCTTTTGTGGATCTAGGCCTTGGTCCAATAGCATCTTTGCTGGGAAACAGAGTGATGTTCTTTGTTAGTAACAGTGAGGAGAATTATTCAAAGTGAAGATACATTTTTTTACCCTACAGAGGACGTAAAGAGAAACAAATGTATTTTCCAATCAGGCAAATAGAGATTAATCTCAATCTTCAGATCATCTGTAGTGCATAGCTTGCTATTTTCTTAGGCCAAGTAAAACAGAATGGAGAACTCCTCCAATCAGTTTCGCAATCAGGTTAACAGAATAGTCTTTATTCTTCTTGTTAGCAAAATTCTTACAACCTCTGTTAAAACTAGTTTGTTGTTTCTTCAATTTTGTATGAGTCAGGAACACAAAAAATCAGTCTCTAAATAAATCTCAGAAACTAGTAAAAACAAAGCAAGTCCAGAGGGCAAAGCACTCATAAAACAACCAGACAGAACAAACAGGTAGAATTATTTTTTGCATAAAGTAAGCCAGCTTGAAAGTTCTTGAAACTTAGCAGTATAGTTTGGAGAAATTTCCCTTAAAATAATTTTTAGTGAAATACAGTAGAGGAGGAACAGACAAGCATCTTAATATGACAACAAACTGCTATCATTGTATTTATCCTAAGTTTCATGTGTTCTTTTCTGAAGGGTCTTCAGCCCCGACTGTTTACCAAAATCTGAGCAATGAAAAGAATTACAAAAATTTAATGTGGATAGAGGGCTAAATGCATATTACAGCTAACCTTTAGCTTTTTTCCAAGTTCTCCAGCCTCCAAGACCTGACATTAAATAATCATTTCCAGTGCATTTGGAAATGTGTTCGTCAGAGGTCACCCTACAGTAGTCTCTTTGCAAGGACCAGCACTGTTCAACATCTTTTTCAGTGACATGGACAGTGGGATCTAGCACACACTCAGTCAAATTTGCCAACACCACCAAGCTGTGTGGTGAGGTTGACATGCTGGACAAAAGGGATGCCATACAGAGGGACTTTGACAGACTGGAGTGGAGGGCCCATATGAACTACATGAAGTTCAACAATGTCAAGTGCAAGGCACTGCATGAGGGTCGGTGCAATCCCAAGGACAGCTATAGGCTGGGCAGAGAATGGATTGAAAGCAGCCCTGAAGAGAAGGACTTGGGGGTGCTGATTGATGACAAGCTCAACATGAGCTGTCAGTGTGTGCTAGCAGCATAGAAGGCCAACCATGTCCTGGGCTGCATCAAGAACAGCATGGCCAGCAGGTTGACCCTCAACTCTGAGGGCCAGCAGGTGATTCTGCCCCTCTACTCTGAGGGCTCTGCTCTGGAGTCCCCAGTACAGGAAAGACATAAAACTGTTGCAGCAAGTCCAGAGGAGGCCTCAAAGATGATCAAGGGGCTGGAGCACCTCTCCTGTGAAGACAGGCTGCAAGAGCTGGGCTTGCTCAGCCTGGAGAAGAGAAGGCTCTAGGGAGACCTAATTATAGCCTACCAATACTTAAAAGGGGTCCTAATGGAAGTGAGAGAGGGACTGTTCACCAGAAAGTGTAGTGATAGGACAAGGGGTAATGGCTTCAAGCTCAAAGCGGCCAGGTTTAGATTAGGTGTTAGAAGTAAATTCTTTACTATGAGGATGGTGATGCCCTGGCACAGGCTGCCCAGAGAAGCTGTGGCTGCCCCCTCCCTGCCAGTGTTCAAGGCCAGGTTGGATGGGACTCTGGGCAACCTGGCCTAGTGGAGCATGTCTCTGCCCATTGCACGGGGGTTGGAACTACAGCATTCTATGATTCTATGAATCTGTGAATGATGACCAGGGATTTAAAAGTTCTTCAGCACTCATTCACATTTCTCTAGTAAGATTATTGTGTTTAGGTACCTAAATAAAATGTTTTGGTTTACTTAGGCAGGAATCCTTTAAAAACCTGAGATGGGACATCATAAAGGGACTATAGAAGGAGGTAGCCCTCTAAAACAAAAATACGCCTGTGAAGACAAGGGATATTACCCCAGACAGCTGAATTTCAATGAGATGCCTTCCTTTTGTCTGCCTCTGGATTCAGTGAACAATGGCTATAAAAGTTGTAGATTTTTTTCTAGACTTCTCTGAATGACAGAAATACTTTTCTACCAAACCTGCTAAAACACCTTCTATCTATGTTTTTTCAGACTTTTCTTGTTTCAGACTAAAGGCGCTTCTTTACTGTTTTAAAGTGATCAAAGTTCTCAAAAGATTTGCGATTTTATAATGGAACTTTTTTAGGAAACAAATTACTTCTGTATATACTTCTACTTTTTCTCCTGAAGAAATGTATTTATTGCATGAATAACACAGTTTTTCCATGAACAGCACACCACAGCTTATATGCATTGTCTGCATTTGAAACATTTTGACAGATCATTTCTCTCAGATGGTGCCTGACAACTTGTTCAGTAAACCTGCCCTGAAGATCTTTCTTTCTTCAGTTTAACATGCTTTAGGAAAAAGGAGTGCTGAATCAGTCAGATAGCATTAATTATTTAAAGAAAACATTGAAGGATTTTTTTAAGCAGTTGGGCTAGCTAAAGAACTTTCTAGACTTTGCTCTCTTTCACTTGAAATATCCAAAACTTCCTCTCCACCTCTCCCTAAACTATACTGTGGTCTTTCTCTGTGACTAAAGTACATATTTTAGTTGAGGAAACAACGAACAAAAAAAAAAAAAAAAGGAAATGCTGGACATATATATTGGTGAACATACTGCTGATATTTGCCCCCAGGTACTTGCCAAGTCTATTAAACAGTCAAACAGTGCCTTTTGCTTTTCCTGGAACTTGCAAACACTAGATATTTTTCATGTCTGATAACCCTCCCCCTCCCCAGAACTGTCATACTGGAAAAGAAAACCTATTAAAAGATGCATCTGTGCAAGTTAACTGTAAAACAGCTTCGAAGCCCACAGTTATAAAAATGGAAAAATATTTCTCTGTAAAGAAAACTCGCAAGTTAGCCTCAGGGGTTCAGAGAGGTGTCACTTAGGTCTTTTAATATTGCACACATAAAGTCAGTCTGCAAAAACAGCAGAGGCTTAGGTCATAAAACATAGTGTGATTCCTCTCCACATTGCCCAGCTGCACATTCAGGGTTATCTGGACTCCAGACTTCAGCATGGCATATAAACACCCAGGCTAGCTTTAGATACAGGCTGAGGTATCTAAATCATTCCAGGCTCAGGAGTACCATGCTTGGACAAATGTAATGTACCAGGTTAGCAGGAAAGTAGCCAAGGACATTTTAACAGTTCCAGACTGTTTCCGTTGTATATAAAAGCAGTAGGTAGTATCTTCCTTCCTTGCTGGAAGAGAGCTGAAAGAACCCACTTCCGAAGTTCAGGGAAATAGGCTTTAGTCTTGTTTTACTAGATCTTAAAACCAGTACTGATTTTTAATTTTTTGCATTGAATTGCTGAAGCAGATCCATGCCCCATTTCAAAGAAGGTCCCCGACTCTTGACTTCTTGTGGCAGGTGCCTTTTACAAGCCAGCATACAGGAGCTGGTACTTCTCGGGGTTCATCCCGGGTATCTTAACCCAAGGAGAGATAAATCAGTATCTGAAGCTGGTGAGAAAAATTATTCTAGAGTGATTATTTCAGACATAAATAATTAACCCACAATATGTACGCCTCAAGCCCTGTTCCACACAGACATGTTACCGTGGAACCCAGTGACTGTCACTGTCTGTGTGGAGACAGAGTCCTCAGGGTCTAGAGGGCCTGGATTGGGGGGTTTGATCATTGCATCCCCAGGGCAGAAGAGTCTAGAAAAACATTCACTTCCCCTATTTGCTCTTTTTCTCAAATGAAAGCACACTTTGGTTACCATGATGGCAGACACTTTTCTCCCCTCTTTCACAGTAAATTCCCAAACTCTCACCTGGGTGCTTTGTATAAATATTAACTCCATATCCCATCTCCCACTCCTACACACAGCAATTCTTTCCCTCTGTGGAAAACCAGGAATGAAGTGGGTGTCAGGGGACCATGTCAGAGCAAACCCCTGGATCTGAGGAGGTACATGGCCCCATCCGCCCTAGTGCCTGTCTGGGGCCTCTCCCCAGTCTGCAGTGGGACGATGGCAATCCTCAGTGGCCAGAGTGCTTTCAGCAGCCAGACCCCTGGAGGGGGAATGGCCAAGGCCCTGACACTTGCATGCCCTCTCAGCAAGGAGTATCCCCAGGGCCAATAGTTACTTGTGCCCACAGCGATTGAGTATGGAAGCAAGGCAGGGCCTTACCAGCCTCCACCAGCACTGGCAATGCAAGAAAGAGATACTTAAGCTCTGTAAGCTCCTCCAAGGTACTCCTTGTGCCCCTGTTTTGGGTTTGCATGGCAAGGTTTTGGCAGTAGGGTGAATACAGGGCTGGATTCTGCAAGAAGTTGTGAGAAGCTCCCCCCATGTCCAATAGAGCCAATACCAGCCAGCTACAAAACAGACCCACTGCTGGCAAAGGCCAAGCCCATGAGAAATGGTGGTAGTGCCTCTGGGATAACATATTTAAGAAGGAAAAAAAGGAGCAGGAGCTTTTGCAGCCAGAGAAGGGAGTAAGAATATATGAGAAGCTTTGCATTTACACAGGTCAGTGAAGAAAGAGGGAGAAGAGGTGCTCCATGCACCAGAGCAGAAATGCCCTGCAGCCCATGGTAAAGGCTGTGATGAGCCATGCTGTCTCCCTGCAGCACATGGAAGAGAGATTCTGCCTGCATTCTCAAGGACACCATGTGGAGCAGGTTGAGACGCCTGTAGGAAGCTCATGCTGTAGTAAACTCCTGGCAGGACATGCAGCCCGTGGAGAGAGGAGGCCACGCCAAAGCAGGTTTGCTGGCTGTGAAGACACTGTGGGGAATTGTGTTAGTCTGGTCCTGAAGGTCGGCACCCCATGGAAGGGACCATGCTGGGGCAGTTTGGGAAAAACTGCAGCCTGTGGGAAGATCTCATGTTGGAGAAGTTCATGGAGGACCGTCTCCCATACCATAGCAGGGGCAGAGTGTGAGGAGTCCTCCCCTTGAGGAAGGAATGGAAGAGATAATGTGGGATGAACTGTCTACCACTCCCATTCCTCATCCCCCTGCTCTACTGCAGGGGAGGAGGGACAGAAATGGGGAGTGAAATTAATCCCAGGAAGAAGGAAGGGGTGGAGGGAAGGTATTTTAAGGTTTGGGTTTGTTTCTCATTACTCTACTCTGTTTTGCTTGGTAATAAATTATGTGAAATTCTTCTTCTAAGTTGAGTCTGTTTTGCCTGTGACGGTAATTGCTGAATGACCTCTCCCCATCCTTTCTTGACCCATGAGACTTCTGTTAGATCTTCAGTCCAGATGCAAGGAGTGGGATGCACTTTAAAATCCTTATTTAAAAAATAAATAAAACAGGTAAGGCAAATCCCAGAGATCCTGTGCTGAGATAATTTTGCAGAGCAAGCAGCCTTCCTCCTGAATGCAAGCAACTTGACAGTAGGCTGTTTCACATCTAGGAAAGCAGAGGCTGGCCTGTCATGAAAAAAATAAGATTTTTGAGAACTAATGAAAACCAAAGAATATCTGAGACTGTAAGATTAGTTGAGATTGTAAATTCAAAGCACCACTCTTTGCTTTGTGTGTTCACGCAGTAAACGTGACCTTGACAACACATTTTGGCTGGGACTTATCTTTTGTTTGCAATGAAACAAGTCTCTGCTCCATCACTGAAAAAGTACTTTTAAGAGAAAAAAAGAAAAAATAGTGAAAGTTATTTGTCTTCCCCACCCACCAAATTTGCCATCTGACCATGCTTTTTAAATGTTTAGAATCATGAAACAGTAAATGTCAGGAATCAGACCTTTCACATGTTTGTACTGGAGGCAAATCCCCACCTTCCCAATACCATATCCAAATTCAAGTATAAAGAATTTGGCTGTTAATTTAAGTTTTCCTTTTAGTTAAAGGCCTGTATTATTTGAAATACAGTGTTTCAGCATATATTATTTTATCAAATAAAATTAGAAGATTGCTTTCCTATTACAAAGCTCTCCAAATAGAGAGAACCCTGGTATCACTAGTGTGGTTTGCATTTTGGGGTGATTTTAATACAATAGACAAGATTTCTTCCTATGTGAGTTTTGCTGTTGTGGTTTTTTTTTCAGCAGACACCTGCTTACATGCAGATAGACTAGTATGTTCAAGAAGTACCTTGATAAGTATTTGAGTATGTTTAGTGGGTGATATGTAATTGCTTTCCTTATGCAATATCTAATATTCAGAAGCTGATTTACCTATAGAGAACATTAAAGGAAACCAAGAAGAGCACTTCCAGTCCTTACGAGCTAATATAATCCATCCGAAGTCACTGTACTTATGACAAATAACACCGGGCTCTGCAATCTTGAACTGAGTACAAACACCAAAATACCAATGCTTCTTTTATGTCTAGCTTTCCCTATTTCTTATGTACTGCCAAAAGTAAAGGAGATGTCCTCTTATACTAAGAATCTGACCACGATTTGCATAAGAGTGCGTTTTAATGTCTGTTTTAAAGTTCACACTTTCACAGCAATACCATCTATTCTCATGCTATTTGCCCAAAATCTTTAGGCTGAATTGTCATTCAAAAACTATCACAATATATGAATTTCCATGTAATCCAGCTCTTTATATTCCTGCCTTATATTTAAATATTAACCTACATCTTTCTGTCACAAACATTAAGAGCATTTATCATAAAGAATGTATTGCCTTATCATAAAGAATTGCAATAATAATTTTAGCTTCAGAAAAAAAGGAATCAGATGACTCACAACAGATTTGGAGTTAATATTAGTTCCTAAAATGCATTAATATAATAAATGTTTATCAGTTGAATTGCATTTATCATGTTTTTTTCAGCAGGTCACGCCATTTAACATGCTGAAAGAACCCAAACTGCAACATGTATCATCCATACCTCCTATAAAGATTTTATTTCTGACAGGACAAATAGCATTTCCTGTAGATTGTTCCAACCGGGTGCCTTGTTTCCTAATTTTTCACTCCCAGGTGGAGTGATTTGTCCATGGCTATCCCTCTTCAGGGACTATGCTAACGGTTCACACTCACACTTACCAGAGATGTGAGTGACAGCCTACAGAAATTAAATGAAGAGTGACATTTAGTCTCTGCCATCTTTGGACCCCACATTTGGGAAAACATTAGACAAAGGTGAGTGGTATCACTGCTGACAGGCATGATGTTGCAGAACAGGAGAGAAGACCAAACTCCACACACCCTGCTCGCTGACATGGTAATGCTGATACTCACTGCTCATTCTCAAAGGACCCTGGAAAGGAAGAAAATGGAGATGAGTTGTGTGTGAACCCTCTGATCAGAGGCAATGCTATGAAGTATGGCAAGCATTGCTTCAAGGTCAAAGAACATTTGCTCTGCACCCCACTCCATGTGAGGACATATTTTTGCTTTTGTCCAGCTCACTCAGCCTTAAGCAGAGGGTTTAGGGCTTAGCTCTGAGTTATTTACACGAAGGGATAACATGTGGGTCAGGTTCAAGAAGAGGCATTAGAATAAGCAGTATAAGACTGCCACAAGATTGAATAAATCCAAATATTGTCATATTTTCTGGGAAGAAAATAGACACCACCCAGGAGAAAAAGCGGTCAGAAATCAGACATGTCTGACCTGAGTTGTACATACCACGGTGCTGTTGCTCAGGTCAACATTCTCACTGAACCACTGGCCAGAACAACACTGCTGCTGAATTCAGTCGCCGCACTGCAAACTCAGCCCTTAAATACTGGGAACTCAAACAATAATCTTTCTAACGCACTGAGTCAGTTTTCTTCCCACCCAACTTTTCCTATCTCCCCTTTCACTTTATTATTTAAGGATCTATTACCATGGGTTTTTACAGCAATTTAATCATACAAGGCCTGATCTTGTGAGGTGCTGAATACCTTCAGCTAATGTTGACCACACATCACCAGAGGAATGTTTTGTCTTCGGCTACATTTTCAGCCTGGCTGTTTCCCCTGTCTTTTCCACATGTACTGGTGCTACACAATCTATTTAAAAGGCACCTTCACTGTTCTTTGTATTCCCAATACACGGAATTATTGAAGTAATTGATTTAGCAAAGTAATTAAGCATGCTTATAAGTTTAAAAGCAGAGAGCGTTTCCACAGACTTCAAGGGAACTATTCATAAATTTAGTACTATTAATTAAATTAAATTCCAGCCAAAATGAGTGCTTTATTTTATTCCCTGTTTATATTGTACAGGTCCTGAGGACATGGCTAGCACTAGGGATTCACAAAGCTGCATGGGAGCCTGTGACATCCATTATGTCACACAGCCCCTGCGCAGCAAAATAAACATCACTGAAGCCATAAAAACAAATCATCATCTTATACTAATAAGGCACTTCACATGGGCTTTCCAAAACACTCCACAAAACAGATGGATCAAATTATGGCATGTTATTTGCACAGCCGCAAATAAATGTAATGAAGATCAGGTCCTTGTCCAAAAGAATTTATCACCTGAAACACAGCTACCTGTCAGGCAAACGGTGCCAGCCCTTTAACAGCTTTGTGCATTTTAGATTCTCGATGGACAGAGGTAACTTGTCAATCCATTAAATCTATTAATAACAATAAAAATACATATGTAGGATTCTCAATTTATTTTAATGAAGAGTTGTCTCATTTACCCAATTATAACACTGCTATTATAAAGCTGCCAAATTTCGTTAGCTTTCTATTTCCAGTCAAACCT
This sequence comes from Hypotaenidia okinawae, assembly GCA_027925045.1. NCBI lineage: Eukaryota > Metazoa > Chordata > Aves > Gruiformes > Rallidae > Hypotaenidia > Hypotaenidia okinawae. Next base: position 15,523,551 of record BSDF01000005.1, on the reverse strand, counting down.
AAATAGGAGGTGCCAGACACTTAGTAAGAATTGCCAATTTTGTTCAAACAAAAACATGGAACTACAAGCCAGATCTTTCCAGACATTAATGAGGAGAAGGATACAAACAAAACACCAGCACTGAGATTGGAACCTTCACTGAGAAAGCCCATGGCTGTCACCAGCTGGAGGCAGAAAATCAGGGTAAGGCTGATGTATTTTAAATTGCAGGTGTTCTGCTAAACCCACCCATTTTAAATGAACCATTACAGAGTTGCCACCAGTAGAGAAAGGGGAAGGCAACAACTTTCTGTAGCAATGCAGAAAGGAGCAGCCCTGAGCAGGGAAAAAGTAACTTCTCCAGCAAACAGGGCTGAAGTATCCTCATGCCAAGCAAGGCCTTAAAGCATGATATAACTCATCCATCAATATCAGTTAGTCACAGATGTCACAGTCTTCACATGACTTTTCACAAAGCAAAGGAGACAGCAGCTTCCCTTTTCAGCATAAACAGCACTACCTTAAGTGGATTTCAAGCAGTCAAGGAGCTGTGCTATGGGCTCTACGAGCTACCATTGTCTTAAAGACCAAAATATGCTCTTCAAGCTTCTCATTGTAGAATTCGGCATCCTTAAGAAAGCGAAGAAATACAGTCAGTCACATTTGCCAAAAGTCAGTCAAATGATGAGTGATTAAAGAGACGCTCCTGCATTTGTCAGGCTGGAGCTAGTCCTTATATTCCTTCTTAGGCAAGCTACCAAAAGGTTTTATACAAGCATTGCCCTGACTTTGAGAATCTGCTTTTGTGCTTAAGGACATTAAACAAGGTGAAGACTTCTCAATTTCTTACCATTAAGCTGATAAAATTATTAGCTGGACACAGGCGCTAAACTTTTAGAATGCATACAACAGTGTTTGCCTCTAATTCATATGCATATCTCCCTCTAAGAACATGAAGGATCAAACCAAATCATAATTAAAATCAGTATTGGCAGATAGTCTGTATATAGATGTGTTAGGGCCTCAGATACAAGATTTCAAGGTAACTTTTTAATTAAAATAAATCTACTGTGGTTTTTTAGCCTGTTTGAAATAGTAGACACCCACATGAGGAGCATAGCAGTGTTTAATCAGTAACTAATTGCAATGTCTGAAATTTGACCAGAAATATTTCATGGAAGAAATCTTCCAAATTAATTTCTAAAGTGGATGTTAATTTTCCTGGCTACAGTTAAGAAAACAAGATTTAACATTTACCACAGCTCAGCAGAGAATTTTTCCATTAGAATTTGTGATAAGTGAATGATGGTTTATATTGTTACCATATGGAGTAGTTAAAAATTGAAAATGTAAACCTTATTTTAAAAAAATCCAAACAACAAACATAGAAGATAATACTTAATTTCCAGAGGAAAGAATTTAAGATGTTTCAGATTAAAGCATCTGCATGTGAAGTGAGTAGATCATATAAACATGATTTTAGTGTTTATAACAGAGTGGTTTGGTAGAACGTACAAAAACTATCTAAAACAATTAGCTATGCCTGCAACTAAAGTAATATTCAAGATTTACAAATTGTAGAAAGTTTTAAAACAATAAAACAACATTTTAAGTATAGGCAAGAAATACTTTAATGCACTTTGTGAGCTGCAGTGAGTTCTACCAAGATAGAAGTGTACAAAAACTGCCTCTTTGCCCTAAACAATATTCTTTCTGGATTTGGATTCTACACAAACTAATTTAATTTCAAAAACTATAGGAAAAATTTAGATTGAACTCGTGCTTTCAACATAATAGATAATTACTGTGCAGTTCTATATCACAGTGGCCTAAGCCCAGGTGCGGGGGGTGTGCTGGGGGAAGGAATCCCAAAGATTCACCCTTAGGAGAAATTTTTTAAATTCTGCATAAGCATTCAACATTTTCATCATAAGGAGGAAATCTTTTAACTTCATGTGGACCTAATCCTTCTAAGTCTCTTCCATCCAGCCCTCCATTTAGAAATTAATGCATGTAACATCTATTACAACTAGAGGAGAAGCTGGCTTGGTACCCATGAATGAGGTGGAATTACTGTGAACCATTTATCTAGTTTTTCTCTTCATGGAAAAGGTTCCAAATGTGCTCAGACTATGACCTGTTGTTGGAATCCCACAGAACTGCATGCAAGGAGAGATGTCAAATCTTCTTCTAACAGTCATACATCACTGGTGTTGCAAACCATGTTCCAAGGAAAACAGAGCAGCATTTTAGAGTAGTGCATAGCTGAATGGCAGAACTTTAACTACCAGTCTTTTTAACATGCTCTATCCAGGAATGTTTTCATCTGGAAAACTTAGTCCAGTAGCCTTATTCTTTTCAATATGCTATTAAAGAACACAGAGGACACTTCATTAGTATTACTGCTGAACTCGCCTTTATTTGTTGAATCTCTGAAGAAGTTTGGGAGAAAAATATCAAACAGTTTTTAAAACTCTTTTATGCAGGGAGATGTCTTTTTCTCATGAGGCATATCCCATAGCATACTTTTTATCCTCTCTCAGTGACCTGAGTGTATACAGATGAGCCAATGCTATGCAAGGTGAAACTTCAATTTGAATTGGACAGAATCCTATGCAAAGACTTATCCCACAGACCTAAATGCTTATTTAGAAAACAAAAAAAGATATCTTTATCTTTCTTTGAAGACCGGAGGGACAGGAACACTGACGTTGGTAGTGTGAGTTGGACTGGGAGGAAGCTGTTATACTGACAAAACTGAATCAATGAAGCTAGTTTATAAAGTTTTGCAGCCCAGTGCCATTTCCTCTGATGATGACAGTGACACAAATATCTGCTTTCTTCTAGGAAGAGAATAGAAACTGGGAAGTTTTTTAAAAAAACAGCTTTGTGCTCAGGCTGGCCAAACTGCTTTCTGGGCCAATGATGTGACATTTGTACAGATGAAGCTAAGAAGTGGGAACAACATTACTTTTTTATCTTTTATGCTGACCCGGAAATCGATTTCTTTTTGTTTAGATTTTCTACATTAATCCCTTAACCTGAAAGAAAAGTTTCCAAAAGCATATATTGGAAAACAAACTGCCTAATTTCTCCATGAGTGAAGCCAATCCAAATGTTGCTTGAGCAAAGACAAAACCCTGGAGGCTTTGTCTGAGTTGGCTTCATGATCTGATCCAAAGCTGATTGCAGCCAGTGGAAGCAGCACCACTGCATTGCTCCAGGCTTCAGTCTGCTCTATGCTCCTGATCACTTAGTCATCTAATACTTCCTTTGCTGGAAGGATGTGGACAGAAGTTTGGACAGTGGGACAATCCTCACCGATTTTCCTGGAAACAAAGAGGCTTCAGGAGGAGGGAGAGCTTCAGGAAAGTTTCAGAAAGCAAGGTCCTAGCACAGGTGCTGTGAATTGCTACCTGAAGGAGCTCCTCTCACTCCACTAAAGGCACGTTGAGCCTCGGAGAGCAGCTTCTAACATAAGCACAGAAGGTGAATGCTGCCCATGATGTCCTGTATTTGCCTATTTTTCACACTGTTGGGGCTGTTATAAGACACTTTTTTAACCTGCTGAGCAGATATCAATTCAGCAGCAATTATTAAGCAACAGGAGGAGGAAAAAATAAAATAAAATTAAACTTAGTGTCACTGTCATCTCTTAGTTTCATTTTCAGAGTTGATCCTAAGTTTAGCAGTGTCACTGGAAACAATGCAAATAAGCCAAGTGCAAGAATGGACTGTTTAATCTGTCACTGAAGTGGTAGCATTGAATTCCTGGGTAAAACCTCTGAGACTTTAGTAATACTTAAGGCTACTCCGAAAGGCATAAACTTGTGAAAATTCCTGCAGTTCCTGTCTTCAGTTAAATGCATGATCTGCACAAACATAAGGGAAGGCAGAACTTGGGTAATACATTTTATCCTGTGAAGAAAAGGAATAAGCTGCAATTTCCCTGCTGAACGAGGTACGCCTGGATTTCTGCCCTGTGCTTTCTACAGACTGCATATTTGATCTCTTGCTAGCAAGAAATCTAAATAACACAAGAACTCTTTTAAGTGGCACTTCTGGTTTGTACTGTGTGTTGTGGTTCATCCTCAGCCAGCAACTAAATACCATGCAGCCACTTGCTCACCTGTTGGGATAGGGAGGAGAATCGGAAGACAGAGGTAGTATTGGTGGGTTGAGATACAGGATAACTGGGAGAGCACAGGGAGAGGGAACTAACAACAACACGGCTAATGCAAAAATGCACAAAGTCGATGATAGACACTGCAATTTGCTCACCACCCAGAACCCAATGTCCAGCCTGTCCCCAGGCAGTAACCCCTTCTGCCTGGAGAAGAGAAGGCTCCAAGGAGATCTAATTCTGGCATACTAATACTTAAAGGGGTCCTACGGGGAAGTGGGAAAGGGACTGCTCACCAGGGAGTGTAATGATAGGACAAGGGGTAATGGCTTCAAGCTCAAATAGGACAGGTTTAGATTAGATGTTAGGGAAGAAATTCTTTACTATGAGTGTGGCGAGGCCCTGGAACAGGCTGCCCAGAGAGGTTGTAGAAGGTCCAACCCTGGCAGTGTTCGAGGCCAGGTTGGATGAGGCTCTGGGCAACCTGGCCTAGTGGAGAGTGTCCCTGACAATGGCATGGGGGTTGGAACTAAATGGTCTTTGAGGTCCCTTCCAGCCCAAAGCATTCTATAACTCTATAAGGTACCTATGCACACATGACAGCAATACTACAGTTTCTGATTTGAGATAAGTACAACCTGTGAATTACTTCTAAAGTGCCTTATGATGTTCATGTGTATCTTGTATGTAACTGCTTATGCATAAACCAGCATATTAATGACATTTAAAAGGCAAACCCAATCCTTAGACATACCTTTTATGTAGGTACAAAAAAGTTCTGCTGTGAAAATAAAGGAACATCAGGTGACACTTCTCTGCAGGTCAAGGGAGGTTGTCCTCACCCTCTGGTGAGGTGAGGCCATACCTGGGATTCTGTGTCCAGTTCTGGGCTCCCCAGTTCAAGACAGATTGAGAACTACTGGAGAGAGTCCAGGGAAGTGCTGCAAAGATTCTGAGGGGACTGGGGCATCTCTTTCATGAGGAAAAACTGAGGAGCTGGGGATGTTCAGCCTGGAGAAGACTGAGAGGGGATCTGATTAATGCTTATAAATATCTAACAGGTGGGTGTCAGGAGGATGGGGCCAAACTCTTCTCATTAGTACCCAGTGACAGGACAAGGGGCAGTGGGCACCAACTGGCACACAGGGAGTTCCAGCTGCATATGGGGAAAAACTTCTTCACATGAGGGTGACAGAGCCCTGGGACAGGCTGCCCAGAGAGGCTGTGGAGAGATACAAAACCCACCTGGATGTATTCCAGTCATGCACTCCAGTCATGAGTGGCATCTCCCAGGCCTCAGTTCTGTTCAACATCTTTATCAGTGACCTTGATGAAGGGATTGAATGCTCCCTCAGTAAGTTTGCAGATGACACTAAGCTGGGAGGAAGTATTGATCTGATTGAGGTTTGGGAAGGTGTTCCAAGGGGTCTGAACAGGCTGGATTGATGGGCTGAGACCAATGGGATGAGGTTTAACACCAAGTGTAGAGTGCTGCACATGGAACATAACTCCATGCAGCACTACAATCTGGGGGAGACTGGCTGGAGAGCTTTCAGGCAGAGAAGGACCTGGGGGTGTTGGGTGACTACCATCTGAATATGCATCAACAGTGTGCACAGGTGGCCAGGAAAGCCAATGGGATCCTGGCTTGTATCAGACACTGTGTGGCCAGCAGGTCCAGAAAAGTGATTGTGCCCCTGTACTCAGCATTGGTGAGGCTGCACCTCAAGTGCTGTGTCCAGTTCTGGGCTGCTCCCCTTAAAAAGGACATTGAGGTCCTGGAGTGATTCTAGAGAAGGGCAACCAGGCTGGGGAAGGGGCTGGGGGCAAATCCTGTGAGGAGCAGCTGAGGGAGCTGGGGGTGTTCATCCTGGAGAAGAGGAGACTGAGGAGAGACCTTATCACTGCGTACAATTACCTGACAGGAGGATGTAGAGAGGTGGGTGATGGTCTCTGTAGCCATGTGACAGGTGACAGGACAAGGGGAGATGGCACAAAGCTGCCCCAGGGCAGGGTCAGATCAGATGTTAGGAAAAGATTTTTTACTGAAAGAGTTGTGAGGGCCTGGGACAGGCTGCCCTGTGACCCTATGTATGGGAAACCCATGCTGGGGCAAGTTTCTTTCAGGACCTGTGGCCTGGTGGAGAGAGGAGCCCACACAGGAGCAGGTTTGCTGGCAGGACTTGTGACCCTGTTGAAAGGACCCACACTGGAGCAGTTCAGGGAGAACTACAGGCCATGGAAAAGACTCATGGTGGAGATGTTGGTGGAGGACTGTCTCCCATGGGATGGACACCCCACTGGAGCAGGGACAGAGTGTGAGGAGTCCTCCCTCTGAGAAGGAAGCAGCAACAGATACAATATGGGATGAACTGTCCACTACCCCCATTTCCCATCCCTCTATTCTGTTGCAGGGGAGGAGGGAGAGATATCAGGAATGAAATTCAGCCCAGGATGAAGGCAAGGTTAGGGGGAGGTGTTTTAAGATTTGGTTTTGTTTCCCATTACTCTATTTTACTTGGTAATAAGTTAGATTAAATCTTTTTTCTAAGTTAAGTCTGTTTTGCCTTTGATGGTAACCGTTGAATGATCTCTCTCTGTCCTTATCCTGACCCACAAGTCTTTCATTATATTTTCTCTCCCCTGTCCTGTTGAGGAGTGGGAGTTATAGATTGGCTTTGGTGTGCACCTGGCTTCCAGGCAGAGTCAACCCATCACAAGGGGGAAGAGCCTGATCTACAGAACACATCCTCAGAACTTCTGCCAGCCTCATCATCTTCAAAAACTTCCAGATTAACTATTTTGAAATGAACTATTTCAGGCATTAACTCCCTTGATACCATCTTCATTGTATCTATGTATATGAAGTATATTTCTGTAAGAAATTACTGGTGCAACTAGAGTTACTGCCATTTCCTCATCTTTCTCTGCACATACCTACATGCTAATCACAGTTTTAAGCTGGTTATACTTTGGGAACACACATAACTATCAAAATACGGTGTATCAAAATAGGATACAAAGGAAATATCACAGTGTATTTTAATTCTAAAACAGCTTGCTTGCAATGAAATCCTCTTAGATCAGGAAAGTGGAATAAGAGGTTAGATTTTAAGCAGATTGTACCTGTAAACTGGCTTGTTAGGTTTGCTTTTTAATTCCAAACCTTTGAGAAAGTCTTTGCAGATTTGGATAAAAAAAGGAAGTTGAAATCAAATAATTCACTTAAAATTTAGTTCACTTCTGAACTGAAGCTGAGAAATGCATAATTGAACACAAATGGTGAATATTTTCAATTCTAGTAACCTGAACCAAGTCGTTGTGAGGAAATTGCTCTGTGATCTCACAACAATAAATTAATTACTGCTGCTTTTGAGATAAAATACTACATAGAACCGAAAATACTTACATGTTGATGTACAAAATAGTTTGAAATAACAATGTCAGTCTATGTGGTTTAAAGTGTGTTTATTACTGTCTGGTTTTAGTTATAAAACCAGGATCCACTAAACTGGGCCTTTCATTTAGATATACTGAAAATTGTCCTGAAACAATAAATCATCCTTTCCCAAAAGGTTTCAATTATAATCAGCATTGTAGAAGGAGGTGGTGTCTCAAGGCTAATGAAAGATATGCTGGTTATTAAAGTCCGATGAGTTTTAAATCATTGCCATAATGGATGTACTTTAGAAGATGCTGTAAATTTTTTAAATTACACTCATCTCCCATTTCAGACCACTCTACTCTTGCTTTCTTAGTAAAAAGGCAACACAGGAAGCCTGCTCAAACTCGTCTTTTTCTCTGCAAACTATAACACCCTACTTAAAAACCTCAGGAAGGTGATTTCAAAACTTTTCAGCTGTTCAGGAACCTGGAGTAATCCACTGAAATCTAAGGACTTCACGTATGGAAAATAACCAAGTAGGAACTAATGTGTATATCCTCTCTGGACTTCCTCTTACAAATTTCAGACTTAAGAAAAGGGCTGAAAAGGAAAAGCATTCTTTCCTACAAACATCAAACTTTACAATACCACTTGCTTTCCGTTCTCAAATCAAACTGAAGCCCACATTTTGTTATGGTTTTAAATTGTCACCTTCCCCCCTTCTGAAGTGTAGAAGGGAAAGCATACCCAGGATCTTAATGTTTGGGGTTGTTTTAAACCACTTAGGAAGTCTGCAGAAGCTGGACTCCCACAAATGTTTTGCATTGAGAGAGAATAGGTTCCCAAAAGGAACAAGAGGTCTTTGTTTTGGGTTGTTTAAGATGCAGAACAAAGGAAAAAGCTTTGACAACAAACAAGCCTTAACAGACCTTAGAAATGACGAGGGTTTAAAAAACCCCGACTTTTTCTAACAGAATATGAAAGAAACAAACTTCACTGCATTCCTTAAGCTTCCTTTTTCTCGCCTCCCCTCTCACTCCCCCCAGCCACGGAGGACTGCATCCTAAAAGATGAGTGTATCCAGCGCCTGTCTGCTCCACCGTATCTCTTAGGAAGTGTTCAGAGCATTGCACACTCATTTCCAAAGTTCAGCTTCCTGGGTATTGGTGATCTGCTAACTCTCAGCAGACAGTTTTTCTTCCATGATGCACAGGTTTCTCCCGATATCTTTTGCTGAAAGCATCCTTTTGCAAACAGAACTTTTTCCCTGAAAGATCAAGCTTTTGTTTGTTGTTTTTGTTCCATTCACTGAGAGACCAGCTGAGTGTCCTGATATTTCCTCTTCATCATATTTCCATTGTTTTGCAAAAGCCTTTTGCTGCTCTCTTGTCTCCGGGGTTGGTCCTACACAGCTGAAGTGAATGGGCGTTTTGCCAGTGAATTGCATGGGAGCAGAAATAGATCCTCAATCCAAGGTAAGCTCGTCAAAGCCCAATTCAGTCTCCTTTCTCAGCAGATAATGCATTTACTCCTCATATTAACTGATTTTTGTTTTCAGCATACATTCTGTTTTCTAGTAAGTGAAATGGGAAACAACACAAAAAATTGAACCTGTGTAGGCTATTCAAACTCAGCTCTTTTTTTTTTTTATCAGCTTAATATATAATTTAAAATAGGGAAATTTATACAACTATGCTTGACTTTCATCTCCAGAACAGCCTTGCAGACAAGTGAATAAATCTGCCATTCACATTTGAAGCATGTTTGAACTGACAGAAAGCTTTCATCCATAAACTCATCCACCGTAATGCAAAATTCATCACTACTTCACCTTTGCTTTCCCTTTTTATAAGAACTAAAAAAGTATGTTTGTTATGAATAGATAGAACTAAGGTCAGCAAATGTCACACAAATGCACTGGAGTGCGGGAGGAGCCATTTCCCATACAACACTCCCCATACCATGTACCCATAGCCAAAACAGATGTATGTGATAGATTCCACAGGTGACTAGAAGTATAAGCATGGCTCTCCACTCCCCCCAAAATAGCTGACATTCCTGTTGACCTCCTTATCTCCTCTGAAAACCAAGAATCTGCCTTTCAGTATATGTTCCAAGAAGCAAATTAACACTTTCTTCAAGATCTGAAGAGAGGCAGCCCTAACACTTCCAGATACTCGAGGCCTAGTTTGCAGCCAAACCTCACACAAGAGCCTTTTTCCATTCATAATGATATGTAAATAAATATTTATTAATGTGTCTCCTTTGCACTGTCTGTGGCATTGATTGAATCATGAGATAAACCCATCTGGAAAAAATGCAAATCATGTGTACTCTTGAAATAAGAGATGCAAAGGACAGAGCAATGGCTTGAATTTACAAAACAAGACATGACTGAAGGGTATGGGAGAGGAATGGCACTACATCTGGCAGTTCTGTCTCAGATATTATCAAGATGTCATGTAGAGTGTCCATAAAAAAAAAGCTATGACAGAGCCAGCAATGATGGACTGACGAACCATTTCACTTGCATGTACTTTTGGTAAAATGAAGCCACGAAAACATTTTCTATGCTGGACATGAGCCAGAAAGGCTGCATCATATGACACTGGAATGCTATCAGCTCTCTCAGAATTTAAGGACAGCATCTGAAGGTCTTTGTATATCTCAACTCAACACTAGCAAAAAGCAATAGATGGACAGCATGCAACACTCAGAAAGCCATATGGTGGTGCACAGACATGTCATTTTTTCCATGGCAGATGCTATTTTCTTGCCAACCTCATCAACTGTATTGTAATTTAAGGATCATCCATTTATGAAGCAGTAACCTTGCTCAGTAGTCTGGTTGTCATCTAGCTGATGGGTTTGTATGATTTCACAAAATCACTTGCACTGGGTCCTTCAAGAGACTTGCTAACAAGGAGCTTCAAACTATATTTCCTGTTCTGAAACAGAATAGAAACACAAGGCCATGTTTATGCTGATTTACTGAGACAAAACCTCTTTAAAATCACACAGCTATTGGAAAACATACAGGTTTCAAAACTGATAGAAACCTTTTGCCCAAACAAAGCCAAGGAGTCCCACACAGAACTGCTTCTTGGGAAACTGCAGTCTTCTGGTCAGCATCGCATAGCACAAGTTTGGCATAGCACAACATCTGTTTCCCAACAGTTCATGCAAGGATTCCTCAAAGGCACAGTTTCCTATGTCTTCCCATTCCATAATCATAGTAAAAAAAATTAAATACTAAAACCTACAGTTTGTGAACTAGCTTGTCAAACCAAATTGATCCATCAGGTGTCCTGCACCACCTGGACCTGCAAACTGTAGCAGATGGTGAAGATCTAGGGCTGAAACCTCTCCCTGCCTGTGGTGGCTACCACCCAGTCTGGACTCTCAGACATGTAAAGCAGCCAACTGGATGCCCACTTTTTTCTTCCCGTGTGATACGGACTGGGCAGTGGCTGTTCCCAGGACACAGCATCATACTGGTTTAATTTTACCTTCTCTGCCCTTCCCTGCACTCACAGGTCCCCAGGCCACTTGACAGGAGGTTTTAATGCTGCTGCTGATGTTCAGTTCCTGAGAAAGAAAGTGGCCATGGTTAAATCCTGTAGTTCAAAATGTTCTTCATGCATATATTTAAGAGGAAGCAAAGGAGACATCATTTCCACTGTTATCACTGAGATCCCACATTATGTGACAGGGCTGTAGCCAACTGACACACAGACCTTCTGCCCTACCCATCACATGAAGACCTTGTCGGCATATGAATTTTTTAAACATGTTTTTGTCTCGCTTCTTGGCAATTACAACTCAGTAACCTTTAAAAAGTCTCATTTAATACTGGCAGCTCCTTTTTAGAGTAACAATGGGGAGTGGGAGCAAATGACCTCTGCTATTCAGCCATAATGGCATTACTCATTTCTCAGCAGTGACTGATAGTAACTGTCTATTACAAAACTCATTTGTCAGTGTCTCCTTTTTTTTTGGTCTGATTATGTACAAAATTTAACTCCAAAGTGCTTCACTGTACTTAAATATTGCAAAACTTACTCTGGGGCTAAAGAGAAGAACTTTTCTCAGGGGACAGATCTGCCTGGCTCCTTCTGATGGTGGGAATAAGCCTCATCAACCAGTATGAATCCTTTATAAAAAGATGTTTTGCGTCAGTGGCTAAAACACAAATCTCCCTTGCACTGATTCGGTGTTCGATGAGTGTATTGAGAGTGATTTGGACAGTGGCAAGGAGGTGGAAAGAGAGCCTTCATTATTTCTTTACTGTTTCCATTATTCAGTTTTTCAGCTTCCACATGAAAAGGGGTTTTTATGCTGACCTGTGATGGTATGCAGAATCTGCCCACACTGACTCTCACCCAGGAGCCAGGAAGGAGCATTAATTTTTCACATTTTAGAGCCTGGCGACTTGGCAGTCACCACAGCATAGATTTGTTGGCTTTTACTCCACAGTCACTGCCCCGGTCTCCGTGGGCCACAAAAACCAGTCGCAGCTCTGACTGTAGTTTCCTCAGGAGGAGCCATTAGGCTTTACCTTACAGAACCCAATAGGCCTGAAAAAGGCCCGACCTCTGCTGCTTTGCTTGTCCTGTGGGTAAACTCAGCATTTCACTTCGAGTGCTATCAGGCTTGGATTTTTGACAAGCATTTGCCTGAAATATTAAGATCCTGTTGATTTTAGCAATTTTCCAGTACTGTTTGTTTTGGCATTGTGAAGAAGTCCTACCAACAGTGGTGATTTGATACTATCTCTGAAACATCCCCCTTTATCAGAGAGCACTGCGGTCAGGGAATAGCAGTTGTGCAAAGGAAGGCAATTCCTCTCCCTGCCTCCATTCCAGCTCTTGGAATAATTTTCATGCCAGAGGTAATAAGAGGATGCCTACACTGAAATGCATCAGCATTTGCTCATAGAGTTCTCATAGTGTTCCACAAAATATTCTCTTTGCAAGTAAAGAAACACTTTCCTGGCACCAGGATGCAATTGTGTTTGTATCAGCCAAAGGTGTGAAAAATGCACATGAGCTGAATGCTCACAGAATCTGCTTGATGGAGAGCCATGCTTTCACCTGGAGAAGCACTGTATGAAAAGAGCATCTTGCTAACAAAGACTGATGGCTGACTGACTGTCAAGATGTATTCTGGTAATGAAACCTACCTTCCTGCTATGATTATACTCATCTGAGACTAGAAATTCACACATTTGTGGAACAAGACGCGTATTTTATATGCAGAGGAGACCCAGGAGCACAAGGACTGGTCCATACCATTTCAAAGTCAGTAGGAAAATTCCTCCTAAACATTTCAAGCCTGCTGGGGTAGATGAGACAGTAATTCTCCTTTAATCTTCCAAGCCTTTGCTGTTGACAAACATAAATGCAGCAGCAAGAACCATCTGTATTCTTAGTCCTGATGCTGAATTGTCATGGCCAGCTGGCAAAAAGCTGTAATTCACTGAGTGACTTTTTTTCGTGTACAGTAAGTTGGTTAATTATTATTTTGTTTGTTCATTTTCTGTAATTAACCAACATTTATGCCATGTCTGTATCACTACATATGATAGGGTCAGGGAATGAGCTTGCATGCAAGACTGCTGGTCACCCAGGCTGACTCACTGTCAACACATCTCAGGTCAAGCCAACAGCCACATCCCAAAGAGGGTTAGGGGTAGAACTGCACCTTATGTGTCTCCCTCCCTTTGGCTAAGTTCCTCAATACTCTCCTGGACTATTTGACACCTTCAAGCACCATGGATGCCCCTATGTCCTACATGCAATGCACAACTGTGGTTTCATGCAGTAAGAATATCAATGGCCACCTGTGGCCCATAACATGGTCCTCACTTTAGTTTGGGTACTTGGAAATGGAAGGGAAGATGAGACAGAGTAACTATGTTCAGGGCTGAAAGGACCCTGTGTGGGACCAGGAGACATACAGAACCAAGCAGCACATGGATGAAGTGTCTCTGAAACGATCTCAGGGCCAGAGCACAAGCAGTCATCCTGTCTTATTTAGCAGTACAAAGGTAACCCAAGTCTTCTACCCAGGGCCCCAGGACAAATTAAGGTTATAAAGGATGTTCAAAACATCTGCCTTTTTTCTGGTAAACTTGTTCTTCCTAATTCAAGTACTTCTTTGTTAATACACATTTGTGTAACACTTTCCAAAGCACTCTGCTTGCCTCAGCTGTGATATTTGCTGCTACTTTCACTAGCATTTGTTGCAAAAATGTATTTCTTCCTGCCTCAGAGTTTTGGCTCTTTTTTCTTCACTCCCCTCACCCTTTTTTTTCTTTTAATAATATAATGTGTACACTCAGCAGCTACCATTTGATGCAATATGACCTACTTTTTCTATGTTTCTTATTACATAGACTGAGAGCTGAAAACAAAGCCAAGATCAAATCAACACAGTTTTCAGCCAATATATGAGTTGTGTATTTAGGCACCAAGACAACTTGTTTAGCTTCTGCCAGGAGTGAGCCCCTATTCTCTCCACAGGTTTGCAGACATCTTGAGCTGGCTCTGGCATGGCAGTACCTATGTGCCAGTCTCCTCAACGTTTCTGTTAAATCTTCCAGGACAAATGTGTAAAAATCCTGTGTTATTCACAAAGGATGTGAATGTCAGGAAAAATGAACAAAAAATTGCTGTATATGTGAAAGAAGAGAGAAGAGGATTTCAGGTAATTAGAGTCAGACCCACTCCCAAGACTGGTCTCTGAGCTGTAGTGATTTCTAATTGTAAAATTCCTCAGAAGGTAAGTCCCCTGTATGTAACACCGCACCATGCGGTTACCACAGCCATTGCTGAAACACAGAACAGACCTTGAATTCAGGCAGGGTTTTGGATAAGTAACTGTCAGTGGGGTCAGAGAAAAACCTTATAAATGGCTGGAAAGGCCGAAGGGAGAAGTGAACTCCAGATCGAGGAACATGTAGAGGAAGAGAAGTCTCATTATATAGACATGACCTCAAACAATGTCTGAGGATTTCCAAACTAAAACTAGCTTCCTGCTTGCGGGTGAGGAGTGTTAGAGAAAAAGGACAAACACGTAATTAAACAACAGCATTTCCTTCCTCTTCCCCCTTTCTGGTATTTCTGGACTTGAACTGTTATTTATTTTGGTCTTTCTTGCTGAGCCAACAGGTAGCAAAGTTGAGATCAAAAAAAAAACCAAACCAGTTCCTCCCATCTCAGCTTGTTTACTCTTTTGAAAGTTTCATCATCCTTCATAAAATGGTTTATTTTCTTCTGGAGAGATAAACACATCTTGATATCTGTTTTATTTAGACTGTGGATAATGACGTTAGCATAGGTTTCTTAGCCTCTTCTTTACTTATCCAGTTTAATATATCAGAAATAGTAGACATCTGTAAAAAATCTGGGTTCACTGGTTTAAGATTGCATTGTTTCTTCTGCTTCAGAATCAGACTCAGGACAATAAGCTCAAAGGGGCAGCTTCTGGCTTACTCAACACTTTTGTCATTCAAGCAATGACAGCAGGACTGTGCAATGAATATCAGGATAGAATTTTCTAAGAAGATACTTGGGAGTGACATAGGGTAAAGAAATACTTGAAAAAGTTATTTTGGAGATTTTTAATTGTTTTAGAATACAGCTGAGGGTTTACTGAAACTTCTTGACTTAAGACAACAAGACTATTGCCAGTCTCAGCATTTGCTCCTGCAGTGCAAGACCAGAGACTCCCTGTAGCAATGACTGGCCCACAACCATAAATGATGTTTTGCAGAAGGGGAGTAAACAAGCCTTAATCCTTATTTTCTCTATGGTCTTCATGGGACTGATGGAGAAACAATATGTGCTCCCTGTAGACACTCTTCTGGGTTCCCCAGACTTCCCTTGGATTTCATTCATTTCCCTCACACCCACCCTCCTTGGAAATGAGAACACCTTGTGCACTCCTTGGGAAAAATGGCGGAAATCTATTGTGAAGCTTGCTTGTCACAATCCAGCTTCTCCACCGGAGACAAACTAGAAAAACTTCTGGAGTATGATCAGGGCTGGTTTTAGAGCCTGAGCTTATCATGCCTACTTGAAAAAAACTCCCACTGAGTGTGTACTGAGCAAGAAAACCAGGCCATTAGTCTGAAAGAGACAAGCCACATTTTACCTTATTATCTCTGAGAATAAAAAGCTATATAGATTTTGGCAAACACAGACAGATATTTTTTAGTATCTCTTTAAATCTTGCTTAATATATAAATGACATTTGAAAGTACTTTTTATTGCAGTTGGCATTTTACCTAAGGTCATAACAAGTTGCTTCCCTAGTAAAATGTCTTTTTTCCTAACCACAAGGATATAATTCAGACTCTGAGGTTTACACACACACACACACACACACTCAAAAAAAAAAAAAAAGTAAAAAAAAAAGTGTAAGTGTTAAAACAACCCTCTGGGAATAAGGAGCAGGATTTCCCATCGAAGAGAAAGCAGTCACTTCAGTGTGCTGACCTGGCAGGACACCAAGGCCTGTAGTACTTCCTACAGACAAGTTTCCGACACAGCCCTTGAAAGGAAAACTCACTTTTTCAGCCATTGAGGTAATCCATGATAAAGGAAAACTATAAACAAAGGGACAACAAGCTAAAGGAAGTCTCTCTGCTGAGACTTGCGGTGGCACATAATTTACTGGGAAGGAGTGAAAATAAAGAGGCAGCACATGGTAGTGTACAAGCAGGTAAGAGGCTCTCCTTGTGCCTGCCCTCACACTGCAGGACAGGTTTGATGACAGAATCATTCCCATTAAGCTTTCCATGAACAGTGTGGGGGAAGAGGGTATATTTGTTTTGAAAAATGGGACTAGAATCTGATCCAGGTAAAAGCAATTTAGACCTCAGGATTTATCTGTAAAAAGAACATCACCTTAGAATTTAACAAGTTGCAATCTGGCAGACCATTTCTTCCACTGGGCTTGCTCCCTGCCACCAAAATCAAATGGTGAATCTCAGTCTGGTTTTGCAATTGCTTTCTATACCATACCACTCTTCTTTTCAGCTTCTAGTTTGTCTTTTGGGTTTTAAATGTAAACTTCCAACAAAACAAAACCAGTAATTTGCAAGTCACAGAATCCAGAGAGTGCTATCTGCACCCCACACAACCTCTTCCTTTATCTGTGTGTTATCTTTCTCTTGTTTTCAGCTGCACTTATTTGAAGCTGTAATTTCTGCCCAGGAACTGGTACATTTTGAACTGCAACATGTACACTCGGGGAACTCTTTCCTACTGTGTGTATGGATCTTTAAAAGCACTGCGGTCCATATAACAAGGGGAATTGGGATTCAGAAGCCAGTTGGGTTTTAGGCACCTGGCCAACATTAGCACTGTGGAAATCCCAGATGGTGTTTATCTACAGCCTGCAGCTCCTAAACACTTTTATAATCTGGCACAATTTGTGCCAACAAGAATATTTCGCTGAAACACAGGAAATACACTGGTTTGGTTCATAAAGGTAGCACGCAGACTTGGTTTTATACCTATCGCATAGCTCTGAGAGCTCGAACGATGCAAAACCATTCCCAGTGTCTGTCCCAAGAGATGAAGTGACAGCCTGCAAAGATTGAACTTACAAAGGTGCAGTGGCAGCTAAGCTGGATGCCCACGGCAGCACAGCCACGCTCCACTGCTGTCCTCACCACTCTGCCTGTGAAATCTGGGAATCCTGCTCTGGGGAAAAGCGGAATTTCACGCAAGCAAATTTTCTAAGGAGACATTTACAATGTGCCTCAGGCACAGAGACTCAATGTCAAAGCAGTTTGGCCTTTCTGAATCGCTCGCCAGCAGCTGCTGGGACAGTGCACACAGTAAGTACAGTGACTGGCACAAGGCGAAACCCTGCACCTGTCCAGCTCCTGGTCAGAGAGATTGCCACAGGAAAGAAAGTGGATGAGCTGCAACCACCCTGGCTTGGTGATACACACAAGAGAGGAGAGCTCCTAGTGTACTTCCCGTTTGCCCTCCTTGCAAAGGCCAAATACATGTCCCCCATGCCATCATAGATTACTTCTAACCCAGAAGTTCTAGAATAAAATCAGAAATTCTGTGTTGTTTCAAAGCATCAGTGAACCTGTCCTTGCAATTATTGTCCCAATAAGAAAATGCTAGCTACCTGTAAAGCACACACTGAAAACAGTCTTTCCTATTAACATTTTTGATGCAATGCCCACTTGGAGTCAGAAGAATGGTGTGTAATTCTCCAGACAAAGGAGAAACCACAATCTCTGAATGTTTCCTTCTTCCTGTAGCTCTTGTGTACATTTCTTAGCTCATATCCCTAAAAGTTTTTGGTTTTATTTTCAATACCTACATTCCCCTTTACCTACCCTCCCCATCATGTAATGTTTTTTCTTTCCTAACTTCCCCTCAAAGGATGGTGCCAAGAATGTACTCCCTAGAGAATTTGTACTTGCTTTTATTTTCTTTTTAAGGTTTTTTTTCTAGATCTTGTACAGTTGTACATTCCAGTCATATACATTCTTTACACCCCTTCATTATTTATACTGAGTCCCAGTTATTGCTGAACATTCCTGTAATTCCCTGCCACAGGCTCATGTACTTCTCCTCTGCTATGTTAAAAATGAGCGAGCGCTTCAAAGCAGATCCTCTGGATGGTCCAGCTTGCTTCTCTTCTCTTCCAAACTCACACTGGAATTATATCTTTTAGACTTCTGCTGCTTGGGCTTCACTTTGTTATAGTGGGGTTTTTTGACATGTCATGGTATGGGGAGATGGGGGTATCTGGTATAGAAGTTAATATTCCGAATATCACACTTGAAGGCAGCAGTCTCAGTTCAGCACCCCACATGACTTCTTTTTGCCCTAGGATACTTCAATCTGACCTGCAGTTCTGAAAACCATTATTCGTGCTGACTGAAGTATTATCCATGCTTTGACTTTAACTTACAGTAAGTCTTCATAAGGAATCTCAAAAGCAATAAAGAAGCTTTAACTGCTCTAGTACAATCACAGAGAATGTCGTGATCTTAATACCTTCAAATTTTATGATCCACTTGATAAAAATGAAAGCTAATACGGATGTCTATGGCTGCAAATGTCTTCTCTAAATCAGGCAAGTTGCAGTCTGTTGTTTGCATCAGTCAATGAAATGGTATATATATCTTTGCATATGTATACACAATCGCCTACAGAGTTTAATACCAAAGATTTATTTTTACCAGAGAGAATTTAGGGTCTTCACAGTGTAATTCCTACCTTCCTGACTGAGTCCATCCTACACTTTGGGAGTAGGAGGATATGGATACATGCAGTGATGTTCCTGGCCCAGAAAGCTTAGCAGAGCCTAAGTGTGGGAGTAAATTTTCTAAAGTCTCTTCCAAGGTATCTGCTGCACTGGAGGAGGAGTTAATAGGGCTGCAACACAGTAAGAAGTAAATTCCCAAGAAAAAACCCGGCCTATGAAATAATGAGCTCCAAACCAGATTCAGAACGGGACAACTAAATCATACCCTCTATAAAGTTTAAAACTCAGTATGTGTTATGTATTACAGTATACATACATGGTTATATTCTTTTTGAAACTGTGTCTATGGGTAGTCTGTCTTCCCTATACGAACCTGCCCTCTCAGCCATTGCAGCATGTATGTTGTATGTATGTACATATGCTGTACCCCCTCCTCTCCTTCCCAAGTTTACCCAGCAGCACGGGGCAGATTTATGGAAGAATAACCAGCAGTCACCTCAAGAATTATCAGCACACCCCACATTCTTTTCTCTGCAGCAACCATGCAGGAGAGGATCCAGACCCCAAACATCTGTATACTGTACATTATACCTCACAGTTCTCCTCCCACGGCGGCCAACCATTGACCATGCCCCATGGAGTAGTTTACTTGGGTGGATCCCATAGAGCATCCAACAGATGTGACCTCAGTGGCAGGAAAGAGTTCACAGGATGCAACCTGGGTGATGCAGAGGGCACTGGCCTACAGTGCTGCAGGATTTTCTTGTTCTGGGGGCAGGTTTCCAGCAGGAGGGGTGTGGAGTCAAACTTCACTGCATAGCAGACTCTGCAGAGGGCTTGGTAGGAAGGGAGGTCCTCCCTGAGACCTCTGGGCAAAATGTACAGTCTGTCCTCTGGCACTGAGAAAGGAAAGATGAAGATACCCCATCTCCCATTCTGACGTCCATGGTTTAATTTCAATGCTCATGTGTTCCAGGTGATTGTTATTCCCTCCAGTGCTTGTAGACTTTAAAAAAAAGTAACTAGAGAAATACTAAGTTAATTATTGTGGTTATTCAACATGCCTCAGAACCACAGTCTCATCTCTCTAGTTCTTCTGGCTGCAATTCTGTTCCCTCAGCTGCTTTGAATTTTCAGATGGTCTTAGCCAATTATGAGGGTATAAAATGATGCAAGGATTGTAAACTCTTTTTACAGAGAATTTAATTGAAGTGCCTGTTTCTATAAAGCTAAGAAACAAACAAACATTCAGGCAGTTGCTTTAGACAAAATAAACAAATGAGGTACAGTGCATCAAGCCTTAGAAGATTTAACTTCTGTCTTTATAAGGTGTAAGCAGGACATTGCAAACCAACTTCCCTTGCTAAAATTCCCAAGTAGGAATTTTATGTGGCTTGTTACTACATGTTTAGTCTGAGTATGACGAAGGAAGGACTGAGTCCTCACACGTTCTAAATGGGTCCTGAAAAATAATTGAACCATTTTATTTCTCATGCATCATGAAGTGGCCAAAATCTACCAAAAAAGGGAAGGAGAAATCAGAATGTAAACACTTAGGACAATGTTATAAACCACTTGTCAATTCATTACAGAAACCTTTGATACATGACACACATGAGGAAAATGCCATTCATCTCCTTGCAATCATATCTGTCAGATTTTATTGCAGTTATCACAATTAATGCCTCTGCTACAGAGACACTCCAGGTGCCTCTCTGTGTAGTAAAGAGGCTGACTGAAATTCACAATTCTGCTTAGACTTGACCTTGGCTAAGTTAAAGGACCTGCCTTTCCCCATCATTACTCCTGGCTCAAATGCAATGCTTTTGTGCTCCATCAGGGCCTGCTCTGGCAGATTTAAAATAAAATAATGCAAAAATTACTTGCTTAATGTGCTTTTTCTCTGATTTTTTTCGATAGTTGGGTGGCCATTTGTCAGTAGGAGGCAGCAGGAACAATAGATTGGTTTGTTGGGAGCACATTGTTCGTAAAATGTTTTAAATTAGAAACATATCCAGGGATTTGGATGGACGTGATTACAAATTAAAATGCATGTAAAAATATTGCCCCAAAGGGTGTGCTTCTCATTTGTACTGAGGCTGGTTTTGTCCTCTACCAAACAATTTATGACAAAGTTTTAAATTCTGGAATTACACTCAGTGGCTCTGCAGCACGTGAATTGAGAGATGCAACAGTGCTATACATGACTAACAAAATCTAGGACTACTTAGCAGATTCTTAACTGATATGAAAAAATATGATCTTATTCACCAGCCTCTGCTTTCCTAATTCTGTCAGTGGGTCACAGCCTTATGCCAGCAGCAGGCAACAAAGCTTGTGCTTTCTTGATATACTTACAAGGAAAAAAAAAAAGATGTTGGGAAACAAACTTTGTAGGAGTTTCCTACAAATCATCAGGGTTTGGGGTTTTTTTATGGGCTTTTTTTTTTTCTTTAGATAGATAAAGTTTTAAATATTAGAAAAGCCTCTTCAAGACAACGAAGTCATCATCTTTTGATGGATAGGAACAACAATCCAGCCCTGCTTTAATACAATACCCACTGCCTCCCCGTTGGTGCAGATAGTCCAAACCATGCTTGATCTGGTGTTTTGCAGCTAGTTCTTCAACCACCTGGCATTATCATAGAATCATAGAATGTGTAAGGTTGGAAGGGGACTTTAAATGTCATCTAGTCCAACCCACTGTAGTAAGCAGGGGTATCTTCACTAGATCACGTCACTTAGAGCCCCATTCAGTCTGACCTTGAATATCTCCAGGATTGAGGCCTCCACTACCTCTCCGGACAATCTGTTCCAGTGATCTACTGCCCTCATATTGAAATTTTTTCCTAATATCCAGCCTAAATCTCCCCTTTTCTAGTTTAAAAACATTACCCCTTGTCCTACTGCTACATGCCCTCATGAACAGTTCTTCCCCAGCTTTCTTATAGGCACCTTCCAGGTATTGGAATATCACTATAAGGTCCTCCCAGAGCCTTCTCTTCTCCAGGCTGAAGAATTCCAACACTGTGTCAGCATTCTCTTCATCATGTTCATGAAGAAGCACAGATCCCACCTTTGCCATCGCACACTGTGCCTTTGTTGTGCTTCTCACTGTCACACCTATGAGCACAGGTCCAGTGTGGAAAATAAGTATAAATTACTAATGTAAACCTGTCTTTTTAATCACCTGAGTAGTTCAGTTATTCAGTTAACACCTTCCTTTAAACACTGCCTTCCATGTTGTCTAAAGACAAGTTTGAGGTTTGTTTTGAAACAGTATTTTGAAAGCTACTCTGCTCGAATTAAATTTAAAATGCACATGTGTATGTATGTGTATATATGTGTGCCTATATATTTATATATGCATACATTTTTGTCTTTTACTTGCCTCAGATAAATATATCAAAGCCTTAGACCTACCTACAGGTTTGAATTCTGCAGTGCAGCTGGCAAAGAAAAGAAGAAATAAGGCCTCCCTTCTCAATGATTTGTACACTTTTTAGATAACCTCCCATGTGTAATTTGTAATATTCATGAAAATTACCCTGACATTTTCCTATTCATTTATTAAACCCCAGGAGACCATTACAGTTTCTAGCCATTCAAAAAAGTCACACCACTTCTCACACATTTCAAATGGAGCCAAAAAGATGCTGGCAACCCATCAATTACCGAGCAAGCCTGCAAGCATATTTCCTCCAGAATGTGTTTCCGTCCTCCAAAATGTGTTTTTGTTACATTAAGATGGTGTGAAGATTTCTAATTCTTGCAGAGAAACAAAAACAGCCTGTAAAAATCCAGCAACTCAGTAATACTTTAGTATTGCAATCAGAGCTAAGAAGAAAATTCAAAGGGTTGGGCATCTTTCCATGGAAATGAATGCACCAAGTGCGGTCTGCAGGGATAGTACACACAGATTGAAGAAAGGAAGCTAAGAAACAGCAACTGCACCTGCTCTTTAAGGTACCCAGATGTAACACAGTCAGAAGGAATAATCAAATCCTGTCCCAAGCAATCATTTTCAAAGCTGATTCGGAAACGGAACAGAATTACAGTAGGCACAAAATGCACTGGTCTGGCATCAACAACAGAACTGTAAAAAGGCAGAGGGTGAATAAGTGCTTTTCAGTGAAACACAGGCTAATACGAAGCAAATATAAAAATGCTGTCATCAAGTAGTGGATGAGAGAGACAGTTATAAAACACAGGAGAAGCCAGAAAACAAGGGCAGCAAAACTAGCACACTGATAGGATATAAATCCAGAAACATGAGTTGACTCTCCCATGTAAAGCAGCAAGGAGGCTTCTTCAAACATCATGGATATGTCAAGGCTATGTCAAAAGCTTGGGAGGAACTTTGCCTTTTTTCAGAGATTTCCTGCTCAATAAGACTAGCTCCAGTAAAGAGGAGAGGCTATTAGCAGACACAGTATGTCCATATCTAATTCTGTTCAGCAATCTTGCTGGCCAAGCAGCCAAGAATCGAACACGGTAAGTAAAAAGGAATATGGTAGATAAAAGGTATCATCTTACACTTAAATATGGCCATTGCATAACCTGGCTAAAGCTCCAGAGCAGGACACTGAGAGGCTTATGTCATATGTTTCTGTACTGTGCATTCATTCCTGACCTTCATTTTGCTACTTATTGGGAACTGGTTTTTTAGGGCCTTATTGCAGATGTAGCTGGATAAACAGCTCATTGAATGGAAAAATTACCAGCGATATTTTCTTGCCTGCACCCAAGCTTTCCTTCGTCCCTTGGCTTTGGCTGGGAAGGTTTTTATAGCTTAAGAAGGTATTTGCTTTGTCTCATGCCAAAGCTATTTTCACAGAGGAACACAAATAGTCATAGGCAGAGCTTAAAGCACTTTTCCTACTGAAGGGCTCAGGAGCCTTCCCATCAACAGGAACATCAGCACAGGTTGGACCATGGAAACATGTATTTCATAGACTCATGGAATCACAGAATGATTTGGGTTGGAAGGCAGCTTAAAAATCACCAAGTTCCAAGCCACCTGCCATGGATAGGGACACCTGTCACTAGACCAGGTTGCCCCAAACCTCATCCAATCTGGCCTTAAACATTGCCAGGGAGGGAGCAGCCACAGTTTCTCTGGACAGCCTGTGCCAGGGCCTCACCATTCCCGTAGTGAAGAATTTTATCCTAATACCCAATCTAAATCTACTCCCTTCTAATTTAAAACCATCTCCCCTCATCCTATCACTCCATGCTCTTCTAAAAAGTCCCTTCCCAACTTCCTAAAATAGGGCCCCTTCAGGTACTGGAAGGCCGCTATAAGACCCCCCTGAGTCTTCTCTTCTCCAGGCTGAGCCGCCCCAACTCTCTCAACCTGAGTGCTAGGACTTGCCCATGCATTGTCAGCAGCGTTAAGATGCTGCTCTTAGAAAATGCAGACATTGTCAGATAGAATATGCAGTGCATTTAATGAAACCTCAGTGTTTTAGCACACAAAAACCTCTTCAAATCACTAAGGTGCCTCAAAATTTCTTCATAAACCCACAAAGAATAGACTGCTGTGTTCCCAACATTATGGATGGAAAAAACCTCCCTGAACAAAGTCCCAGACCTTATCACAATTGCTTCCTGAAAGGAAGTGAGGCTGAACAGTGCCCAAGGCCAGTCAAAGCCTGCTTGGAAACCTTGTCTCTTGTTGCTCTAGGTATCAAAATAGGAAGTGAACAGCTTAGGAACAGTGCTGAGAATGATTTGGAGGAAGTATGGTTTCCTCTCCCTGCACTTGCTAAGTTCGCTTATCTTTCATGCTTCTCAGCATCCCCCCTTCACTCGCTGCAGGCAGCACATTCTGCAGAGGCCTTGCAGAAGTGACCTAGGAAAATAACACTTGTACAAAAAAATCTGTGACCAGGTCATGACTCTGAGAAACCTTGCAATGCTCTGCCTGAGAACAAGAGCTTGGAGAGCATTGCTTTGCTGGGCATAACTGTACATCACATCGTTCAGATGGCTTCCTTCCATTCAAGGCCCAAGATCTTTGCTAAAGATATACCTCAAGTAGGATGTCATCTTACAGGTTTGCTGAAGATGCAACCTGATTCTGAATTTCACCTTATTTATATGCATAGCAATGGCTAAAGCTCTTTTAAGAACATTATAGTCATCACTTAATGGGAGAATATTGTCTGTCTTTAGTTCTCTTTGGATTTTCAGTGGATTTTGAAAAAAAATCCTTGCCATGTCTGATCTATTAACTAGAGATATGATGATACTTTCATCAAAGCTAGAGGCTTTTATGGAAGAATGACAGAGGTAGACCTACTAATGATAAAGAATCCAGCGCTATACAGGTCTCCAAGGCACCAACCCTACATGCAAAGGCTGAACCAGAGCTGACTCCACAGTGCCACTATTATCAGGGTCCAATCGATCCAAGTTATTTCTAGTGCATTGGGGATTTTGGGATGGGCATTTGATTAGGATAAGGAGCAAATACTTGATTTTTAAATGCATACGTGACATTCACATTAGGTAGAGAGCAGTGCAACTGCTAACAGCTCTGACAGAAAAATGCCTGATGGACAGAAGGGGTTCCCAAAAACTCAAAAAAGCAGAAATGCAGTAACTTATCAGGGAGGAAAAGAGAAAAAGTTAAAAACCCAGTCAGCTTCATTGCAGTTACTATAAAATACAAGGGCAAATAAACAACTGTCTCCAAGATAAGTAGACAATAAATTACAGACAACATGAAATTGTTCAGAACAAAGTACATGAAAGCACTCCAGTTTTATTACAGTAACAGGCGTTGTGGGTGGAGAGAAGCTGCAAATGTCATTTATATCGATTTACATAGAACAGTGTCAAAACCCTTACTAGGCTTTCTTAGAAGTTAACCAAAGAAACATTTTCTGGATGAATAAGTGATGGAGTGGGTGCCAGACTGGTAGAAACTAGACCAGGTAAGTCTCGGTTTTCCACTGCAAGGAAGAATTAGTCAGGACTCCCAGCCAATACGCCCTAAATGGGAATTGATTTGACATTTTTCTGAGTGATTTGTCTAGCAGGATGTAAAAAATCGTTGTTGATAAATAGCCAGTGGCTGTAAGTAGAGGAGTGGTGGGACAAGCTGCCTTAGAGCCGTATGAAATTCCCATAGGTAAGAGCAACTGATCACACAAAGGCAAAAGATGTTACTTGTCCAGAGAGAAGGAAGAGCA
Source organism: Hypotaenidia okinawae (assembly GCA_027925045.1). Lineage (NCBI taxonomy): Eukaryota > Metazoa > Chordata > Aves > Gruiformes > Rallidae > Hypotaenidia > Hypotaenidia okinawae. The sequence goes on along the minus strand of BSDF01000005.1, from coordinate 15,497,618 downwards.
GCTGAAACTTAGCAATTGCCTTGAATTATATGAAATGTAAATGCAAAGCTGAAGGGCAGAGCTCATCTCCCTCTGTCTGCCGTCTGGAACATGGAGTCAGTGCCCTAAATTTCACCACAGAAGCAATTGTGGGCAATTGGTAGTGCTTGGAGCACAATACTCATCTGCTGCCTAGCTCTGTGTTTTCTCTGATTTTAATTGCAGTGGAATACTTCTGTAAGCTATAAAACAAAAACAAAAACAAAAGGCGAAATCTGAGGTAATATGTAGAAGGTCCACAAACATTTGGCTTGGACTATTACCATCTGGAGGTTGTCTAGTTAAAGGAGTGATGAACATTTTTTAAAATTTCATTTAAAATTTGAATTCAAGATCAGGCTTTTCACAATGAATCAGACAAACATTTGTGATCAACTATTCCGACACAAAATTACCTATTTTGGGGGACAAAAATCCCCTAAAAATGCTGGATTGCAAGGTGACCTAAACTTCGCATGTGAGTAGTTTAATGCAGCTTCACAAAGGAATTTTCATATCACAACACTTTTTGCTTTCACTATCAATTTGTAATATTTAAAAATAAGACATTCATCAAAACTGAGCTGATGAAACAAAGCTTTTATTCTCATTTGTTTTTTCATTTGTTTCAAAAGCTCGTAACTTCAGTCCTCATGCTAAGGATATTTTTCACTTCTGTTATTGACTAGACAAAACACACTACTGAAAAAAATTGCTATCAAAACTCCGCTGGCTGCTGTAGCAAGACAGCTAGAGAATTTTAATACAAACTACATAATATGGGGAATTTTATCCTTTTCAATAGTCTAGAAAATATGAACACAATTTGTAAATTGTTGTACTAGCTTTTCTTCATTGCACTCACAAATACTAAGATCAAATTTAACATTGGTAACCATTTGAGAAGTAGAGATTTTTTTAATACTAAATGAGCAAGCAAACAAAATAATTTTTAAAAAGAGATAACTGGGAACAACAGGCAGCATAATCACTGAAGCTAGGAAAGATGGTCAACTTAATTTCTTTTTTAAGCAAATGAACTAAAAACCAGGTCAAATTAGACAAAGAATTATTTGAAGGAGGTGGGGGAGAATTTTAAAAAGAAGACTCTTTTTGGAATATTGGGCCTTTGAGAAAGTCCTGGCATATTAAACAGGCAGAGGCTCATTCCAGTTGAATACCAAATACTGAATCCATATTAGCAAAATGTTGTATTTCACACACTCAGACTACATCCCTAAAGACCTGCCAGAAACAAAAGCCAGATATTTGTAAAGGGAACACACTCATGTTGGTGTCCAGATTAAGTTAGGAACTGGGGCATGGTAAGCACCCAGAGAGCACTCCTGAGAACTTGGAGTTTTCTGTCCAGCAGATATGAAAGGTGAGAAATTGATTTTTGCCAGAGGAGCAAAGCTTCATTTTTCCTCTTGAACATGTAGCTGCCTTTCTCCAGGCATGAGGAGAAAGAGGCACCTAACAGGCAAAAAGGTTTCATAAGCAAGAAGTTTCATAACAAGCATGGAGAGGAGTCTCCTTGTCTCTCCTTTTCTCAAAAAAGCTTCAAATGGTCTTGGTTTCATCCCACTCCAGAAAAGAAATATGTTGAAATATTTAAAAATAAAAAGGTTGCAGGATGGAAAAACAGTTTCTTGCCAAGCTTTACTTCTGAGTCTATTGAGTCAAGCCATTCTGACCTCACCGTTTAAATTTTGGATTTACTTGACCAGCCTCTGGGCTCTTGGAATTACCCTGTGAAAGCAATGATCTGCAAAGCCTCCCCCAGAAGTGGCAATGGCAGTATCACTTTGGGAACCTGACTTTGAACCAGGTAGCCCTCCCTGTGGGAAGTTTGAATGTGCATGCAAGAAGTTCTTTAAAACCTCTTCCTCCTATGGAGAACGTGGTCCTCTTCTTTCTAGGGACTGTGGTTGTCCTGTTGGAGCTTACCATACAGAGTTTTATTTGCAGTTCTTTTATATGCAGGGTAAGCTCTTAAAAAAACTTAATTATTGCCATGAAAGTCACAAACTTTGTGCTGGGAATCCATGCATCATTTCAGGATTTCAGCTGTATAACAGTTTTCACTGTACTTTTCACAATAAAGTAACTTTTATTACAGAATGGAAGTTGCCCTAAGGCAAAGTAAAGTAAGTTGTATTTGTGTTATGTAAAGTGTTTTGTGATGTGACAAAACATATATAGACACCTTTTTAAAAGGGAGAGAAAAAACTCTTTTACATTTTTGTTTGGAAGCTTGGATTAAGTGCCAAGCTTTGATTGAAGGAACGCTTAATTTGAACACCTGAACCAACAACGGATATTTCAAAATCTATCCATACATATTGCATTGCTTTTATTTGAAAGTTCAGAAAATAATGGTGGTAAGAATTTAAGTAGCATGTTAAATCTTCAGCCAATCTTTCCACTCAATATATTTGTTAAAATAATGTGCTGAAGCAGCAGGAATTTATTATTGGGCTTTTTCACACAAGACACACCTTGAATTTTTCCATTCTAAATCTTTTAACAGATGCATAAAGCAGTAAAGTTCTTCATAGAAAAAGCTCCATATACGATGTGACTTGAAACAGCAACATAATAAAGATATGGAATATCAACTATAGAACTATGCTTTAATTAGTTTCAGGTTTTCAGTCTAACATTTTTAGGGGGTTTTGACATCAACAGTCCTGTAAAGTAAGGCCTGTAACAGACATTAGACTATGGAGAAAAGTTATCATTAGCATATATTTGGAGTAAGTTTCTGCTTTGAATTTTTAAAAATAGCTGGGTTAGATATTAATTTTACCAAGTCAAATCACTGGTATATTAAAGATTTGGCCTACATCATTTTAAGCTAACATCCCACTGTGCCTGACCTTGCATTTGCTGACACGCTGACAGCAGTTGTGCCTGCAACAGGGAAGTCTCCAGCACTCTGCCACAAGAAGTTAATAAAAAACGCCTGTTTTGTCTGGACAGATGAAGCCAGGTGGCCATACAGAGAACCTATAAGCCTAGACCAGGGTATACAGTGCCTTAGATGTCAGAAGTATGTGTACAAAATGCCAGAACAAATGTGGGGGAATCAGACGCACAAACACACACATACGGTGGGTGCTGCAGCAGGAGCACTGCCATTGCTTGGAGGTTTGGATATCACTGCTGGGATAACACAGCTGACATGGGAGCTGCTGAAATGGGCTAGATTGGATTGCTCCTTTTCCCTCTTTGCTGCAGCATTGTACATTTGCTTCTGCCTCCTGGGCCCTTGCCTGCATTCCTGCTAAGTCAACTTGGCCCCCTTCTTCACAGAGGTAAACCTTTCCTGATGACTGTACATATAAACCTCAGCTTGGAAAAAAAAGACAATGTCATGTTGCACTGAGAAACAACTAAGCTATTGTGAAATTAAATTGACATTCAAAAATGTAAGTTTTCTGGATCTTTCAGCATGAGAAATTGTTCTCTGCTTACTTATTTATAATCCTGCCTTTCGTCCAGAAGCGACCTATCATTCATTCTTGGACAAAGCACCTGGAATAACATGTCATTAACTTGGATCCTTCACGGATCAACTTCCAGGATCGAATCTGAAAACAGGAGACCCCTGTGAGGCTTGTAAGATTCCAGTAACAAGCCTCCTGGCTTTTAAGATGTGCCTGATGGCTTTTGTTTTCACCTCTTAAGTAAGAGCTATAAAAAAGCATGCAAGCTGTTTGTAAGGATACTGAAACAGTAGTCTTTGCACACTGAGACAGAACAGCTCTTGAACCTGTAACGCTAAAAGTAACCCACAACCTCATAGCCAGGTTTGCAAATCGCAGAGCCTGTGGTACTGCACCTAGTCAGCTAGTCACAGTATTACATCAAATTTCCAACACAGACTCCTGGGCAGTGAAAGAGCTTGTGGCTGAAAACTGATTCAGTATGGTGTGTTGCATCATACTGAAAGTGTTACTTTTGTGGAAAGAATAGAAAGAATCTTTTGATAAGGACATAAGCTACACAGGCCAGGGGGAAGGGGCGGGGGTGGGAAGAGAAGAAGAAGAAAAAAGTTAATTTCACTAATTGTGTCAGTGCTATACCATGCTTGTGGAAGCAAATCGCATCTTTTTCCCAGCAGGCTCCATATTGCAGGGCACAGCCCACTGCCTGTGGGCAAACTGGAAACATTCCTGCCAGTTCAGGGCACAGTTTGCCATTTCATTTAACTCACTGTTTGGAAAGAAGAAACCAAGTATACGAAATTCAGAACAATACCTGCACTCAACCAAGATTAACCTTGGTCATTTTTGTATTTTAACCTTGTCAAAGAATCTCTGCTTGAGCAATTAAAGTTTTGGTAAGTACTGCCAGCTCTAAGAGGTGCTCAGAGGATGACTCGAGCACCTCCTGGAGCGTTTTGTAACAATAATTAGGCAGCAAGCTCAGCATGTGTGAAAACAAAAATCTTTGTTGCATTATTGCTGTTAGAAAACCCCGGGATGTAAAGCTTGTGAGAAGTTTTGACTCTCACATGAATTTAAGTAATAATTTGAAAAAAATATCTGTACTATTAATTGGTAGCACCAAGAGAGCAAATTAAGCTGCTTGGTGAAGAATTGGGCTCTCATCAAGCATGGGAAGCAAGGATATTTTAGAATGCAGGTTCATCCAAAATTACAGGAAACCTGGAAATGTGAGAAATGTTTAATCTGGTTTTAATCTCAGAAAACCAATGGAAGGACAAATGCAAGAGGTCTTTGTTGAAAACTTTGTGGCAGAAAAATTGTTGCATCTACAACTGACACTGAATCTGCTTGAATGAAAAATGGTACCTTTTTATTGCAGGTAGATATCAATGTGCTGTGTCTGTGGGAAGAAAGAAGTAGGTCTGCAAATATATGTTTTGCTGTCATTAAAACGTGTACTTTGCCCCAATGCATGGCAGGTAGGTTGCAAATCCCATAGACAGTCTGCAAACAACGTGGCAACTGAAAGCAACAAATGCTGAATAAAGGACAATAACATCTAGAAGAACACACAGATACTTGATTAAATCATCTGGGAAGATTAAATGCCTAAAATATGAACATTTTTCTGGCAGAGCAAACGCAGTCAAATAAGTTGGTTAAGATTTTTTTAACCATTCTGTGCTAACACTTGTCACACATCAGCTTTAGCCACTGTGAAAGACTTGCTTGGGGGTTGGAAGTGGCTGCACTCAACACTGTCCCCAGTGAACTGGTTCCCCTTTCTCAGAAGCTACACAAATTTGCCCTTTTCTTAAAATTGCTCCCAGGCGAGAAACCCACATCCTCGTTTCAAAAAACGTGACTTAGTACTTAGGAATGTAAATCACTTTGCATCCTGATCTGGGAGAAGCTTGTCAGGCCATGGAGCTGGAGAATAATCCTCCTTGTTCTGCATCCCTGAGGGCCAGGGCTTGGGTGACCTCCACCCCGCCAGCAGAAAGCACCCAGCCAAAGGAGTGGGGTGGCAACGGGGGGAAGGTCATTTTGAATTGAATGCGTTTCATTTACACGTCATCTTGAGGGCATGCCCTCCATCAGGGGGCTGAGGGGGCAGATGCCCAGACTACTCACAGAGCATTTCAGTTTCTCTTTCAGAAGAAAGCATGTAAGGGCTCTTTCTGCTCCTTTATTTCACACACATGGGCACCATACGTGCTGAGGCCTGGCTTGCTGGCAACCCTGAGGGAGGCAGCAGTGTCACACAAGAAAGGGAAGCAGAGCCTCTTCTCCTGGAGTAGTTTTTAAAGGTTTTCTCAAAGGTTTTAACCCACTGATGCAGGCAGATTATTTCAGCACTGTACATCACAGGAGCAGGGTTGGTAGCAGTGTGATCATGCATCAGGAAACGATGGCATTGCTCCAAATCCACAGTAGTATGTATCATCCACTGTGGGTCTGTCTCAAACCAGCTACTGTGTAAGTGCTGCCCAGGGAGGGCTCAGGGAAGTGAGGAACATCCTCATCACCTGGCAGGGAGCATTAGTCAAGGTCCCAGAGAGATTTGCTTCCTTCGGACAGACATGTATAGATGAATAAGGAGCACTTGCTGACATGGCAATTCACAAGCGCTTGGCTGCCTACTTTTCTCCCTACTAGAGTCTTTCCTTTTGGAAAGGCAGAAATATCCAGTTACCTTCAGTTCTGGCCTGCTTGTCTGCATCTAGATGTAAATTCTTTGTTGGGGGTGTGGGAGGCAGGTACAGAGCCAAATGAGGCAATATTTCCTAATCTTCTCTCCCAGGCACAGACTTGTCGCGTATTATTGTGAGGTCTGTACTGGGACAGCATATAAAGGGGCAAGAGAATATTTCACAGATTTGTTAGGCATCTCACAAGGTTCAAATGGGTAAACCAAAATGTAAAATATGATAACCAGTAAAAATTTTATTAAAGTAAGTAATTGTCACTGAACTGTTGAAAGATAAATAACATAAGCAAACACTGGAGTTATTGATAGTTACTCTAAAACCAAACCCACATTCCCACTAGCTCTTGAATGCATTTGAGGACTGCCAAGTGACTTAATTACTTTTATCAGATAACACTGATTTTAACAAAGCCTGTAAAACATGGATTGAGTTATGCAGCCAAACAAGCATAGAATTACAGACTATTTTGGGTTGGAAGGGACCTCAAAGACCACTTGGGCAGGGCAGGGGCACTAGCTATTAGCCCAGACTGCCCAAAGGCCCATCCAACCTGGCCTTGAACCCTGCCAGGGAGGGGGCAACCACAGCTTCTCTGGGCAGCCTGTGCCAGGGCATCACCATCCTCATAGTAAAGAATTTCTTCCTAATATCTAAAGAAAACCTACCCTCTTTTAGTTTAAAGCCACTACCCCTGGTCCTATCACTACATTCCCTGATAAACAGTCCCTCTCCAGCTTTTCTGTAGGCCCCCCATATGTACTGAACAACCCCTATCATCCCCTAAATCCTTCTCCTCAAGGCTGTTTTCCATCCATTCTCCACCTAGCCTGTAGTTGCACTTGGGATTGTCCTGATCCATGTGCAGGACCTTGCACTTGGCTTTTTTGAACATCGTGTGGTTTGCACAGGCCCAACCCTTAATCCTTTCAAGGTCCCTCTGGATGGCATCCCTTTGCTCCAGTATGTTGACCTCACCACACAGCTTGGTGTCATTGGCAAACCTGCTGATGGGTGCACTTGATCCCACTGTCCATGTCACTGACAAAGCTGAGTAACAGTTCTGGTCCCAGTATTGACCCCTACGAAATGCCACTTGTCAGTGAGCTCAGTTTGGACATTGAACCACTGACCACAAGTCTTTGTGTGTGACCATCCAGCCAATTCCTTATCCACCAAGTGATCCATCCAGCAAATCCATGTCTCTCCAATTTAGAGACAAGGATGCTGTGGAGGCCGTGCCACATGCTTTGCACAAGTCCAGGCAAATGAAGTCTGTCACTTTTCTGATATCTACCAGTGTTGTAACCTCACCCTAGAAGGCCACCAAATTTGTCAGGGATGATTTGCGCCTGGTGAAGCCATGTTGGCTGTCACCAATCACCTTCTTATTTTCCATATGCCTGAGCATAGTTTCCAGGAGGATCTGTTCCATGATCTTGCCAGGCACAGAGATGACGCTGGCCTGTAGTTCCCTGGGTCTTCCTTTCTTCCCTTTTTTAAAATGGAGCTGTTTCTCCTTTTCCAGTCAGTAGGAACTTCACCAGACTGTCACAGCTTCTCAAGTATGATGTGTAGTGGGTTAGCCACTTCATCCACCACTTCCATCATGATCTGCAGTTGCATCTTGTTAGGTCCCGTGGACTCGTGCACCTTCAGGTTCCCTAGATGTTCTCAAACCTGATCTTCTACAGTGGAAGGTTTCTCATACTGCCAGTCTGCCTTTGCCATCGACAACTTGGGCAGTGTGGCTAGAGTCCTGGCTGGTGAAGATGAAGACAAAAAAAAGTCATTGAGTACCTCATCCTTCTCCATGTTGTGGATAACCAGGTCTTCTGATTCATTCTGGAGGGGTCCTACATGTTCACTTCTCTTCCTTTCATCACTGACATACTCACAGAAACTTTTCTTATTGTCCTTGACATCCCTGTCCAGATTTAATTTTATCCAGGTTTTAGTTTTCAAATTGAATGAGTTGAAAAATAGCTTCTTATGTACTTATTGTTATATGCTTATATATTATTTATATATTGTATTAGGTCTATTTTGGCAATAACTGCCAGTCAACAATATCAGAGTGGCAAAGGGCTACGTGGCATTTCAAGTAAAATTCAATTCCATTACAGCAAACTAAGATGTAACTTCATGTTCAGATCTCTTAGACCAAAGAAAAGACTCAAATGCATAATTAGACATGATGCTAATTGCTTAAAATCTCAACATTATACCACATTAAACAATAGCTTTTAGGTGTCCTTGAAGGAAATCCAGTTCTAGGGCTAATACTAGGATTAAAAAGATAATGTCATCTAAAAATTACTGCTTGAGGCTGTGGAGTATTCCTGTTTACTGCTGTAGCTGAACATTTTGACATTATAAAAGTTAAAGTAACTCTACCCCAAAAGATCAGTACAGCAACATTACAAAATGAGACAAAGATAGGGTTGCTCACACTGGATTTGCTGCACACACAAACTGGCTTTGTTGGACAAAGGTTGATTTTTTTTTTCTGTATTCTGAAAAGCTTATTTCTTTCCCATTAAGAGTGTATATATATTTCTTTTGAAGCTCAGGGGATTCTTCATATAATGTGAAGCAAGAAGTGTTGATTTCTCTGATTTCTCTGGTACTGAGCCAGCTGGGCGTATTCCACTAACACGCCAGCTTTCTTCGTGGTCTATGGGGGCACTGGTCAGAGGAGTAGAGACACTTTTGGAGAAAGAGAGATTCCTGGTCACCCTGATCTTCAGAAAAGCTGATTCTTTCCCAGAATTGCTGACCTCTTTGTGTCACTATCTAACAAAACAGTTAGATAGTGAGAGAGAACCTGCCCAGAAGCAGACATATTCTTCTTGCATTTGAGTTCTTCTGTACTTCATTTACAGATAGGAAGACCATATTCCTCCTTTGTTCAGTAAGATTCATGTTCATTTTAAAGTATCATGACTATAATTAGTCTACTCTAAACAGACTGAAAATTCTGATTTAAATGTCAAACAGCCTAAAAATCTTTGAATGTATGATGCAAATGAGCCTGGTTTCGGACTAGCAGCATGTTCTGGTTGCTGGTTGCTTCCCTCAAGACAGAAAAGACAAACTTTAATACAATATTTTGTGTTAGTAGCTGAATATGAAATTCCCAAGCAGCAAAAATATCACATAGAGAGAATAGCTGTAAAAAAAGAAAGGTAGCCATGCATTCATTTGGAGTTTCCAGTCTTCTTGCAAGTAGTAAGAGCAATTTGCATTGGTTTAGAGAAACTGTTTACTCTTCAGTTTCTGTTTCTGAATAAGAGAAATCTCTTAGTGTGTCCATGGCTGATTGAAGATCTTATTATTCTTTTAGGGAACCTCACACACACACACACACACACACACACATATATGCTTCTTTCAAGTCCTTAGGAAGTATTACAAACAATAAACATGACCACAGACTTGCTGATTTCTAAGTAAGGGAAGATTCTCAAATATCACACTTTGGTATTTCAGCACTAACAATACAAGCCTGATTGCAGCCTTCCTAAGAGAGCCATAAATATTTTTTGTCAGTATGTAGTTTTACCATTTGCAACATGATGCCACATTCACAGTAGTATCAACATTTCAAATCATAATATTATATCAGGAATATTTAAAAAGCAGCTTTTGGACTGCACTAAGGTATCTGTTCAGTATCAGACATAAGATCTATAGATTCCTTGTTGACTACTATTTACTAACCCTAATTTTTTTTGGATGGTGCAACAGAAGATACAAATTACAGAACGTAACTGCAGTCATAGAGAAAACAGAAAAAAATGGCAGTGTTGTTTATCTGTTTGTTCAAATTATTTTATGGTTAAATCAAGCAAGGATATCCCTGCATGCACAACGAATGATCAGTGGGGAGAGGATAGCCACAGCACTGAATCTCAGCAAGGAGATTGTAACATTAATTCCTGGTGCTCTGTGCATGCCTGCACAGCTATGACTAGAAAGCAGCATGTAATTCTGGCAGAAATGCTTTGTAGGTTGGGTTCCTCATTTAAAACTGGAGAAAAATATGCTGGGAACACTTATGCAAGTGATGATACAACAGTATTCATGACTTGGCTTTTTCATACAATATCAAGTTCCCTCATAAGCACAGAACCCTCCTCTTCATTTATAACCCCAAAGTATGATACACTAGTTCCCATCACTTGTAAATCACTGTGTGAAGTATGCCATAAAACTTAATGAGTCACAGGTACTACTTCTGCTTTTAAATCGAATACAAGTTAGACCTGAACTTGAGTTTCAATTTTTGCTTTCAGATTTTTTTATTGTTCCCAGAGTTGTTGTTTCCTAAGAAGAGATTTCAAAGAAATCAATAAAGAATGTTGTTAAAGGACAGCAGCAATGTGTGTTCAAGTGTGAGAACTGGGATGGAATCATTTTAATTAAAATCATGCTTTTCTATCATTGTTTCTTGGAGAACAAACTGAAAGGACATAATATTAATCCTCTTTGCCAAAATTAAGCAAAGAAACTTCCTAGGGGAATCTTCAGTGGAAGAATATCCAAGCAGAAAAGCTGAGCATGTTTATGGTTCTCTAACCTTATGGGAAGATGTCACATTAAGTTGTGTGAGCTTTTTCTGAGATGTTCTAATAAATCCTTGTTAAGTGGATTGGAGGTAAACTGAAGTCTTTAAAGTTTTTTTTAAGTAGCACGAATAAAAGTGCCCTCCATGTTAGGGCAACTTGTGTAGAAGTACAGCAGATACTTCACCTCTGTTTATACATAAAAAGAAGAGCTCTTTCTTCATATGTAAATGGGACTGTGACCCTCTTCAGCACTGTGTATATTTTTCCAAGATCTAAGATGAGTATATAGCCTCTTCATGGAAAGAGTGAAACTTATGAAGTTGAATACTTAGTGAAGTTGCTCCACTCTTGAGTGGAAAAACCAGGAATTCCTGCAGCTCTTACAGCTCCTGCTGTTATCTCCTGCTACATTCAGTCCTTGACAAGATGTGAAACACGTTAAAATCCCTCCTCTCAATCTGTGATCTTTCAGAAGGTTAGAAGTTCATGAGTTCATTTTTTCTCAATGTTAAAAATATGCCAGAAGAAAAAAATTGGGAGGAGTTGGTAATACAAAGTTTTCTGACACCTTTCAGGTCAAAACCAACCAAACAAAAATAAAAGCAAAGAGAGCACAGACATGTTCATTATTGAGATTGAGGCCTCTCAGTCTGCTAAGCCAGTGGCTATTTAAAGATCTTTTGCACCTTGCTTTTGTGTTTTTCCCTGGTTGACTTTCCCCAGGCCATGGCTAGATAGAGGAAAAAAATAGACAAGTGCAAGGAAAAGACCCTTTAATTAGCCATTGCCCTCTGCCCATGGGGTCACCAAAGCCATGAGCTTACTCAGCATACATCAGTAAAAATTTTTGGTGTGAAGTCAAGCCATAACCACACTCCAAGCTCCCTCGTCTCTCCTTTGAGTTTTGAGCTCCAGCCACATCTCTCCCACAGGGACAGCAACCTCCAAGAGTGCTATCTCAGCAGGGTCAACCTTGAGTCACTTCCCAGCCTGCAGATCCCTGGGGCAGCCTTGCTATTGGGTACAGGGAACTCTAACAGACAAGGATGGAAGTTCACACTGGCCATGTGTGAACTAGGGACTAGGGAGTGCATCACACTAGAGAGTGATATGGCAAAGGGAAGGAGCCACTATTGCACTATACAACCTTAAGGTTGTCTTGGAATTCTGGAACAAGTCTAGAGGAGGGCCACAAAGATGATCAGAGAGCTGAAGCACCTCTCTGTTGAAGACAGCCTAAGAGAGTTGGGCTTATTCAGCTTGGAAAAGGCTCCAGGTAGACCTTAGAGCAACCTGAAGGGGCCTACGAGAAAGCTGGAGAGGGACTGTTTATCAGGGAGTGTAGTGATAGGACAAGGGTGAATGGGTTTAAAAAAAGAAGGTGGATTTAGATTAGACATTAGGAAGAAACTCTTGTCTGTGAGGGTGGTGAGACCCTGGCACAGGCTGCCCAGAGAAGCTGTGGCTGCCCCCTCCCTAGCAGGTTTCAAGGCCAGGTTGGATGGGGCTTTGGGCAACCTTGGCTAGTGGAGGGTGTCCCTGCCTATGACAGGGAGGTGGGACTAGATGATCTTTCAGCCTAAACCATTCAATGATTCTATGATTCTCTGGTCTGGTCCCTGGGACTAAATACCCACTTGTGCCTGCATCTCACTTGAGGCTCTTGCGCCTTAGTGTCACTTAAAAGGAGTCCAGTTCACACACCCTAAGATGCTCTGTGATGCAAACCAAAGCATAGTAAGTGGCATCAAACAGAAAATTTTCTCCAGATACACACATCATGCCTACAGTTCAGGTTCAATCTCTCCCAACAAATGCACCAACGGTCCTTCTAGGGCAGCAGTTCCTGGAGGAATTTCTCACTTTCTAACCGCTGTTCTAATGCATATAAGTATAGCAGGGGGTGACTGACTGATCCCAAGGCATTTCATTAACGTGTTTCTGTTCCTCATAGACTTTGCTTTTCTCATCCCACTGGGTGTGGTTATGACGAAAAATATTTCTAATCCATTTTTCTCTATGCACCAGGGAGAGGTGAGGATCACCACTGAGCAGACAGTTAATTTCCTGCATATTGTTTTAGCCCCTTCACTTAGTGTGGAGTATTTTCTATGGGAAGGAGAGAGGAAAGGAGCCCTTCTCTTTGTGAAGGGCAGCAAAGAGCAGAGACTCTCACCAAGTCATTTTTGTAAAAAGTAAATTCATGGTATCGATTGACACCACATTCATACTTTTGTTTTTCATTTTGTTAATTTCATTAGGTAACAGTATTGCATACACTTGGTGACCACAATCTGCAGAGACAAATGAGAGCAAGACCCTGTGATGCCACAGCCGGTCTAGAAGGGAAGGGGAAGAATCTGCTGGTGTTACAGAGTTATTCTTACATACACATCATCCTTCAAAAAAGAGGGACTTTCCAGGGGGAAGGTAAACAAAGGTGGAGTGTTTAGAGGAGTCTAATTTACTTCACAAACATTTTCTGTTCTTAAAAGAAGAGCGCCCTAGAAGTTTTGGGCAGAAGTCTGACTGCTGCACAACAGCAAAACAGCTAAAATGAATTTTACTGAAAGTAAACACAACTGCACATGTAAGCATTCAAAATAAATTTTGAGAGCATAAAATAAAGCTTTGCCAACAATCCAGTGTCTATTTCAATGTCAATCTTAGGCTGCTGTAATTTTAAAGAGAAAGTTTTCACAGTATACAGTGGTATAATCCTAATGCTGCATTATGCTTTGCCTTAGTTAGGAACTTTGAGCTTCTCTATCCTGAAGAGGGGAAAAAAAGAAGGTCTCATTATACTTGAACAGAGGAGGAAAGAAGCATGTGAAGAGTTCCTGGACCAGGGAATTTGCTCCTTTTTATCATAGAATTTGCAGACTGTATGCACTTCTTTCCTTATGAAATACCTTGGTGATTTGAATGGAAATGTCCTTCTTTCCCCGGGGACAATCCTGATACCATTTCCTTATGCATGACCTTTGATGTCTCTGTGTGATTCCTAGGAATCTCCCAGCTGCCTGCAGGACACTTCTCCTGTCGGAGTTACCTCCAGGAGAATATGCATCAACCATGAGGCTTGAAAACATCTAAGCCCTGTTCCTGCGCTCACACCTTCCTTCCCAGTTTTCCTCCTCTTGCAGCCGCAGGCGCTGTGCAACACGTCTGGGGCTGCACTGGTGTACCCTGAACGACTGACCCTCTGCAGAAGTGCTGCAGAAGTGCTCCATGCAGAGAGCGACAACTTTGTGGGAAATGTGACATTCACTGTGAATTTACTGCTTCCCTGGCGCCAAATGCAGCTGTTACAAACTGCTCTGCAGCAAATGACCAAAGTGTTGTCAAGAGCAGTCTCTGCATTCAGTGGACAATTACCCATGGAGCTATAGCCACTATCCCTTCATATTGCCATTCCTTTCCCGACCTGTTCAGCCCCAGCATCAGCCTCAGAAACATGTTTACCCATTCATCCTCATTCCTAAGGAAATCAAAGGCAGCTGCGATTACCTCCACGGAGAACTCTTGGGTTCAAAATGAGAAAAGGTACAACAGCAAAGCAAATCCCACAACACATTCCTGTTGAAGCTTAAAACAATTGATTAGAATTTTTAATAAATGCTATTATTCAATCTGCATCTAAGTAGAAATACGGAAAAAACAAACTATGCCAAAACAAAACAATGGGCACTCCCCTCTCCACAGGTCCTTTTCCACTGCTCTTGGATCTGGCCATCTCTTCAGTGGGCTCATGTAATTAATTCTCTTGCATCTGGTGCCTCAGAGATGGCTTCAGCCTATCCACTTTCCTCCATTACCTCACAGCAAGGTTTCCTTGACTGTTTATAAAACCTGTGAAATACACATTTGCACAATATATACATAAAGGCACCCACGGGATGCCTCACAGCAAGTTTTCAGCAAGGTTCTGGTCAGCTATTTTGCATCTTGTGCTTTCATCCATGGTTGATGAGAGTAGGTCCAGATCTCCAAATTCTGTTCCGGTACTTTAGCATCTGTGCCATGTCATGTCCTGCTTAGGGCGTCCCTCATTACAGATCCATCCTTTGTGGTGCTGGTCACCCTACCACCAACAAAAGCACAGGTCCAATGTCAGACAGGTACTGGACAAGTAATGCAGCTTCACAGCTCTCTTTCTTCTATGCTCTTCCTTTCAGCCATTTGATGAGCTTTAACTGGATGGAGGAAAATGTCAGTATCTCAATAAAGTTGATGGATTACTGCTTGGGGGAGAGGGGGAAGACTTGTTTGGTTTGGTTTTTTAACACGATCAGCACTGGTGGCAACTGCAAGAAGTACTGAGAGGCAAAATGTCATCTGAACAGAAAAAATAGCTTATCTACAAAAAAGAGATAGCCTTTCATGGAGATGGCAGGAGGACACAAGAAAACAGAACAGTAAGTTAAACATCTGTAAGTTATCTCTCACTCTGGTTACTCTTTGAAAATAGTAAACACAAATTTTTGTCAAAACCCATTTTGCCACATTTTCAAAATGGGGGAGTCTCTGCAGGGGCTAATTGGACAAAGACAGACCTTGCTTTTCTTCCAAACCCTTGAGTCAGTTTCACAGTATTATTATTTTTTAAAAAAAGAGGCTAAAGAGAGGCAAAGATTTTTGACTAACAGAGTCTACATGCACATTTATCCTTTTTCTTCTCTGAGAGACGTCACAATGATTTTATGATGCTGCTAAGGAGAACCTTTGGCTCGTGTTGATTTGGAAATAGAAATTCCTTGCATAGCGTAGTCATTAAGTAGCTCAGTTAACAATTACTCAATCTTAACCCTGACCTACATGAATTGGAAACAATTATCCCTTGATACTAAGAGATTTCTCATTCAATAACCAAAAAAGTTATTTTTCACCCTGGACCACACTTCTAAAAAAAAAACCACAAATGTGTTTTCCAAACCAGCCTAAATACAAAAACGGACATTTACCCTAAACGCAATCTGTTTAAACTGATGCAACACCACTTCTCATAATATATTTGGACCTATTTCAGCAATTGTTGGAGAAAAACAGTGACTCTTGGAGCCTGAAGTGCCTAAGGGCTGCTGTGGCAAGTTTGCGCCATCCCATTGCTGTGCTTGGAGAGCAATGTGTCATTGGTATGAGGTACAGCTGCGATGCTGGGGGGCCGAGCACACAGAATTGGGCTTGGCTATATCCCTTGCTGCCTCCACCACAGCACAGATGTGCACCCTTTTCCCTTGTAGTAAATGCTTGAGCCACCGCCAGCAGCAGGGAGTTCCCCTCTTTGAGGGGAATCGTTCACAGTGTCTCTCCGGTCTAGTTAAGACAGTGAGTAAGGAGTCCAGAGTTTAAGTATCTTCGTATAAGATTAACACTAGAAGAGCTTGTTTTGCAGAAATAGAAGTTTCAAACACCAATTTTAAGTAATGAGTCAAGGTGCAAGATAGTGAAAGAGCTGCTGCTCACGTCTTTCCAAAAAGTGCATATTTGTATCCTCATGCAAAATCACCCAGACCACATCTCTTGGGTATTTTAAAATGTACATTTTTTTCTCCACCAACTGAAAGTGATAAAAGTTTCCTGTGATTTAAATATGTACTAAGATCATGACACACAATATTTCTGGTAAGAAGTTGTGTTTTGCCTTCCAGTTCAAACCAAGGGATCTAGTTCTGAGCTGACAACATCACTTAATGGCAGGTGTCATGGACCAGGGTTGGTAGGACAAGCAGCAAAGGGGTTTCTCCTGGGAGGGGGCACATGAGCATTCACTGCTGGGGCTGAAACCATGGTCTGGGTTGTGGGAGCACTACAGCTTGAGCAGCATCACCAAAGGTTTGAGTTGATTTCTAGACAAGGTCAAGAAAGGATTCTGCTCTAGATTAGATTTTTTTAAACCTATATAGGAGGGTTTCTTGGCCTTCTGGGGAGAAGTGGTTGAGTTGGGGCTCAGGCTGGGGGAAGGAAGTTGGGCTGTGGTAAACTGCAGAGATGTCAAGGGAGACATTTCTGATCCAGAAGGGAAATTAATTGTGTTGGGAGGGAAGAGTGAGGGTGAAGGGCAAAACAATCTGGTGAAAGGGAGCTGCTATCACGTACAGCAAGAGGAGGGACATGGAGCATGTAGAAATCCTGCCTTCTCTTTGGATTTCACACCCTGGCTTACACAATTACCTCCTAAGGTGAGGTAGCCACAGCAAATAAAAAGTAAGGAACACATCCCACTGCAGAGATTTCATCTTCCACAGCTGAGACAAACCACTTACTGAGGTTTTCCTCTTCATTTGACATTGTTTGATAGTTCAGAACTGATCATGAACTTGCAGAAATGTTGCCTGGAAACTGCAGGGAAAAGCAAGAGAGCCTTAGCAAGGGATGGCACAGTTGTAAAGCATTTTCCCTGAGCTCCCTGAGCAGAGCTGTGCTCCTCCTGATGCATTGCCCGTGCTGTGGAGAGCAGAGGAGTGACCTTTCCTCTGTAGCCTGGACCAGATGAGTTTGGGCTTGTTCACAGAGGGTTTGGGAGCATGAGGGAGGAAGGATATTTCAGTCTGTTGATCACCGCCAATGAAATCTTTCAATAAATGAGAAATTGTTATTTGTTTGGTATTGGCCCAGATTGCACCCAGATTCTTCCTCTGTTGGAGTTTGGTTGTATTTTATTTCACTTGTGTAACAATCTTGGCCCTATCTCACAGGGGTGGGTTTGCATTTTAAAAAACTGCCTCATAAATGGTAGGATGGGACCCCTCAGCCCTTCCTTATGCCCTGCATGCAGTTTGTACCACAGTGCTTTTATCAAGGCAGTGGTGTTACGGCAGAGGGAAAATGTTACATTTTTCACAATACTTAATACACTGTCACACAAAGACCATTGGGGTCTCACTTTGGCTTCCTTCAGCCCATATCTCCTTTCTTCCTCCTTTCTCTAAAGATCAGTGGTGAGCAACACTATTTTACACCCAGCAGATAGCTCTGCAACGTGGCCACGTTGCAGAGCTATCTGCTGGGTGTAAAATAGTGTTGCTACGAGTGGAATTTGTCAAGTTAGAATTGATCAAAATAGGTCCCAAAAGCAAAGCCAAGGTTTGGGAGTTTGTGGGTTCGTTTTGTTTTGGAGTTTTTTTGATGGGGATTTCTCTGTGTGGGTCCTTTCTGCCACTGTCTCACAGCGAAAAAAAAATAACCATCCCCACAGTCCCTGTGGCTGCTGCAAAGACCTGTAGACAGAAGTTGACTCTTTCAGGCAGTTGTCAGGGCCCTGGGGGCACCAGTAAGCTTTACTGACCCTGACCAACCTCCCACAGTACCTTTGTGACACCCACAGCACCCTGAGAGAAATCAGGAGATGGAGACAAGGCTAGAGGCCATTTCCCTACTATTGCCCTCCTTAAGAGGTCCAAGAAGCAAGAGCTGCCTTACAGGCTTGCCACCCAGGACAACAGAGACAGGCTGCATTCACGATGGAGTAAAGGACGGCCTGGAGGCACATGACCCATGAGACACAGGTAATTTGCCCAGCACTTGGACACACGCTCTTACTTACCAGGTTCATTGTGGATCCTGTAACTGACTCCTACTAGTACCCCCTACAGAAAATGCATGTAGGAGATGAGAGTGGGAACCAAGGGGGAAGTAGCTGAAGGAAATCACAGAAGAGATTTGAAGAGAATGTAAAAGTATGGAAAAGTGCTTTTCTGATTATTACAAACCCAGCACAGATCAGAAAGCCTCTCTTTGCTTCTCAGTCCAGCAACTGATCTGAATTGCCACAGAGATTGTTTGTTAAACTGTCACGTCATGGGCAGGGTCATGGTCTGGCCAATAGCCTGGCCCTGGGAAAGCTCAGCCTCAGCTCTGAAGCTCCTAGGGATTAAAATGGTGCCTGGATGGAAAGCAGTGTTAAAATGTTTGCTCACAACACATTCCATGGAGTCCCATGAATGTGACTGTACCTACCTATGGACCAATGTCAGACTTCATCATGTCAGGGAGGGTGACCCGTTGACTTTGGGGGCTGTTGCTGTTACTCTGCTATTGATGTAGTAACAGCTAAGTAGAGGTGTTAGATGAAGAGTGGATAGTAGCACCTAAGTAGCGAGTAAAGATGTAAGAAGAAAGGAGGGGTGTAGTTCACTTCCCTCAGACACAGGGAGAAAACCGAATTTTTGTCCTTGTAGCACCACAGGGTAAAAAAACACAAACAATGACATTGCCTCTTTCTAAATCTTTACAACACTTTTGGAAAACAGCTGTGGTCCAAAGAGTACTGAAATTATTCATCAAGAACTGGAAGCATTGACCTCTCAGTGGCTGTATCACCAGGTCGTTTGGGATCTTTCTTATTCCTTCTGAATCTTCTGAGTAGCATTAATCTTCTTAATTTTTCAATCCAAAGCCACAGCCTGTAGCAGAAACAGTTCAAGCCAAGCTGAAAGCCTTTGCACAGACCGATGATTGGAGCGAAGGTGAAGGGTGATAGAGCAGACGGCGGTGCCACCTAGCTGCTGCATTGCCTCTGGGTGATGCTCGCCGTGGTGGTGGGCCCGGCAGCCTGCACGGACCTTCCTAAAATAACTTCTGGTTATTATTCCTTCTGCTGGAAAACAGGTTGGTTTTCGCTTGAGACATGAGATAAAAGGCTGGTGTTTCTGCACCACTTGTGGTTTATTATAGTTTCAATCCGTTCTTGTTTTATTCATCCTGCTTCCCTCCTTTCTCCTCATTCCAGTCAGTTCTGATTTTAGTCAGATGCTGCTGTGATTGCTTCTAATTCTCCTTCCACCAGTGCTGGAAAAATTCCCCTCACAGTTCTTACTACCTGCACAGCATCAGCCAGCTTTCCCCTCCCTTTGATGTTCCTGGTAGTAAGAATAACTATTCATTTCACAAAACAGACACGGGGTCCTGGGTGGTGAATTCCAGCACCTCTTGAAAAACAAATTGCCAGGGCCAATCTTCAGGCAACCCAGGTAGCCCTGGATTTCACTGACAGCACGACTGTACCTGTTGCCTTTGTCCCCTCTGATGTTAATAAACAAGGGATTATTTACTGAAATTTTGGTATTTCTCTGTCACTATTCAAAAATAGTATGTGTAATAACTTAGGCAGTAAGAAAACCTTTTAATGCAGATGAGGACTGTTACTCATGAAGGTTTCAGCAGTCCTAAAGAGCATTTCATTTTGAAAGTGTTCACCTCCCAGCAGACTCCATAAGCCACAGAAGACCTCCTAGACTCTCACAACATCCAAGGATCCAGGCTCTAAATCCATCCAACACCTGTGCAAACAGAGCTAATATTACACAGGCAGGGTGCCCTGCCATAACATGCACCATGCTGGGCTTCACGCAAAGGACACACATCTTCACCAGGGTATCCAATGCACTGGTATTCAGTGATGACAGTGTACCTACATGATGAAAAACTAACATAAAGTGATCTCAGGTCTCACAACAGCAGCAGAGTTTGCCCAAGTTTCTGCCATGGTCCATTTGTCCTGAGGTACTCTGAGCTGCCAATGGCCTGGCCATGGGGGCAGTTACTGCATTCTGATTCATATATGGCAGGTGTGAAATATCTGTAGCTCAGTTAGAGCTCATTAGCCACTGCCTTTTCCTCTGATTTTTCCAGGAATTGGTCTGTGCCTGCAGAATATGGCCCACACATCTGCCATGGAATAAGAAATGCAGCCAAAAAGCCAGGGACTGTTCTTGGCAGTAAGGAATGGACCACTTGAGAGGAGGGATATGATGGGACATGCCTAGAAAATTACATGCTACACTACATCAGTAGCCCCCTGCTCTAATTTTGCTTGAGGGTTGCCAGTGTCTATACATTCATTCCTCCAGAACATGACAAAGGAGAAGTAATAGTGATGGAGGTGGTGTGACAACAGAAGAAAATGGTTGTCTGGGTAGATGGTAATGATAGACCAACTTGAGCTAGCTGGAAATGGAGATGACATAGAATAAGCTGTTGTTAACACATTTGTCAGAAAACTGAAAACCACACTTACTTGAAGGGGCTGAATCCATGTAAATGGAGACAAGCAAAGCTCAGAAATGAGCTCTTTAAGCCATGCTGTCTGAAGACCCTCTATGCTAGGAAACCTTTCTACATTAGAGACTCTTCACCTTAACCCATTTCTTCAGTACTGATCCCAATAACTTGCTTCTGGCCAGAATGCAATCCCTGCAATGCATTCAGCCCTACCTTGACTGTCCATCACTGCTTTGTCTGAAGTACAAACAATGAACCAAGGTGTTGGGCTGTGACTGCAGGTAGGACCAGTGGCTTGGCCTTTCTCATTGCAGTGATCCCTTGTGTTGTAAGACCCTATTTTCAAGCACTTACAACATTGCCAAACTATAACCATTTGGAATGAAATTTTCCATGCCAGGTATCTGCCTCAGGCTGAAGTTTCTGGAAAATGTCCACAAACTCAGACGTTTCCAATAATGAGGGTAAGGAAAAATTCATTGTTTTGTCCAAGTTAAAAAGTAATTGTGACCTTTTCTTTGAAAAGCTCTGGCATCTCTCTTCCTTGGAGCAGGAACTTGTTAGAGGGTTGCCTTTCATCAGAGATATCCCTTCTGCCCTCCTGAAAATCTGCCCAAATTTGGCTACAATATACACCTTTGGAAAGCTGAATTTGCGCATGCACAGTGGATAGCTAAGAGATTCCTTTCATTTCAGCAGTTGAACCCCTGAAGTTTTCATCCTCCCTGAGGAGGTTTCAACCTCAGGTCAAGCAGGACTTCCCTTGCAGTTTCAGCCGCAGACTTCCGCAGCCTACGACAGGGCCAGGCACCTGAAAGGAGAGCCAGGGCTCTGACTCTGATGCATTCTTGGTGTTATTCATTGGGGTGAGACAACATGGAGGAGAAAAATGTCTGGATTCAAATGCAGAAAGGACAAGAGCCAGATGCGTGGGTGGTGATGAGGGAGGGGGAGACTCAGGAATCTTCCTAACAAGACAAGAAGGACAGGACCAGTGGTGGCATGAGGATGTGGAACAGGAGTGTGGGTGGGAGAGCAGGGCAGTGGTGGAGGCAGAGGGACATGGTGGCTGTCAAGAATGGATGAAATGAAGAAGGAGAGAAATGTAAGAGAAGCTTTTTCTCACCTGGGAACATTGTATCTCTGGAATAAGATGTGGAACCCAGTATCATCATTTTTGTCTGTCACATCTAGTATGTGAAATGCACGGCCTTGGTCCAGACTCCAAAATGAACATGTAACCTTTACACTAATATTCACAGCTATTCCATAAAAAGGTAATAATTTCCTTCACCCCTGAATGACGCTGTAAAAATGAATTAAAGACCAGTTATGTCTAAGAGCTTGGCTATAAAGACAGAATGCCATAGGGAAAAAATGCATTAGAAAATCGATAACTCTTGATTTAGGGCAAAGCTTGAATAGTGGGACATAATAGAAGGATATTTTATAGCAGAGGACGGAGTTGAAATTCTACGGCTAACTTTAATTCCAGCATTTCCTTAGCTGTTTGCTGTTAGGAAGACAAAGTCAGGTGTTATGCTTGTAATGTGATATTTATTTTATTGTCCAATCTTCTTGGCAATGTTGGCATTGTCCATAGGTACTGACTCCATGTGCCAGCTTGTGCTTCAAAATGCAGAACAGCAACAAGGATGGAAAGCAATAAAAGTTGGGATCTGGTGATGGGACTGGTTATTTAGAGATGAAAAATCTGAGGCAGAAGTTGTTCAGAAAAGTCAGCAAGATGAGACTGTATCTTCTAGACAGATGATTTGGACTGAAGAAAATAGCTGATTGTTCTGGAAGAGGAAGTAATCCTAGAAAACTCTCTTCTCAATAACATTTTCTTCAGACACCTTTTTTTGAGTGATGCATAAAAAGATACATAAAAGAATCACAATTATCTATAGGAGTTCGCATTTCCCTCAGAAAATTTTTGGACTCCTGCAAATTAAAAAACATTGAAAAATCTGACTAAATTTTTTGAAAAGAACATTTGACCCATCAACATGTATATGCTGACACAAGGAATCATTAGAGACCTCAGTGTGTACATGCCTGAAGTCTTTTGTACTGTATTCACTAAGTAAGTATGGCTCTGCCATGGGCAACCACGCTCTTTCCTAAGACAGCATCTGAGGATACTAAGGACAACCCTGTGCCTCAGGTAACATAAGAATGCTGATAGCTCAGTTAATGTTTGTCAATAATGAAATAATTTTATAATAAAAGGAAAACCTGGTGTTTGACTTGTAGCAGTCACAAGAAGGGACTTTCTCATTGTTTGATTGTCCAGATGATGTTCGTGCATGTTACATCAGTGGCTGGGCACAAAACTCCTGTCTTGAAGAGTGACCTCCATCAAGCCCCGCTACCTCCTGCAGCCTCCTGTGCAACAAGAATACTCTCATCCACTCTCTGCATTTCAAAAAACCCTTCTGTTTTTGTTCAGATCTCTTGCAGTGCCTGCCTACCTTGTTAGCCCCCTCGATGGCTCAGATCCCGAGCCAGTCCCTCTGAACGCCACTGCTTTCTGCCCTTCCCCTAAAGGAGCAAACATCTCTGTGAAGCCAGTGGGCACTGCCTGGGGAGCCTGGCTTGGTGTCTCAAACCTCTTGCTGAGAGCTGTAGGCTGACTCAGAAGTTCCTGTGCAGCCATTCCGCCTGCTTTGGTCACTCAAGGTTCCTTTGAAAATCTCCAGACGTAATTAGCATACGTTAACGACTGCTTAGCATATGCTAATAGCTCCCAGATGGGAAATCTTGCTCTGCATTGAATGGGTCCAAAACAAGCGAAGGAGATTTTGAGCAGGAGATTTTGAGCGTTACTGAACGGTTTGACATGCATCCATTATGGGCCTGGACACCAGAGAGCCCATCGGCGCGGCAGCGAGCTGGGCAAGTCAGCGGGAGGAGTGGAAATCTGTCAAAATGTAGGTTCAGAAATGCACAGAGAGACACAGCCCTACCCTCAGCTGCACCACCACAAGGTCAGAGCCAGCCTGGATGGCTGCTGTGTTCCTAATGGGCTGAGGAAACAAAGCCTTTTCATTAGGTTTATTTTTGGGTTATTTTTGACTGCTTGTGAAATGCTCAAATATTATGTGATGGGAACTACACAAGCACCCAGGCTGAATAAGGGACATGGTTTTTTTCTTGTGGTAGACATGTCTTATATATGCAAGAGTGGCAGTAATTACTGGGTGATTTTTACCTTAAACCATCACCACCAAAGCAGCCTTTGTAACTATAATTTCCCAAGAGGTCTCTGGACCAGGGAGGCTTTTGTGATTACATATTTGCACGCCACTGGGGAGAGGACATTAACCATGCTGAATGTACCCTATCCATCAGCCTTTGGGCAACCATCTGTGCTTCTCTACCCAGTGGACTAACTACAGAGGGGCAACAGGTATTTTTTCTCACTGTCTTCATTCTTCCAAAGTCAGTAAAATTTTTCAAAGCATCAGAAGCTCAGAAGTGCAGGAAATTGCTCACACCACAGTCTGGAGTGTGGGTTCAGCTTGAGTGAATATTCAGATGCTTCTACAAAGCTTATCTGGCCTAGCCAAAACCTCCTGAATTTACAAATTGGGCTGGGCATTTTATGGGAACAGGATCTCTTACAAGATTTTCAGTATTTCCTCTGCTGAGTAGAAAATACCATGAGATCAGCTTGGAAACAAGAATAATTTATTTTGGTCAAAAATGGATTACAATATTTTCGGATCCTAAAAGGATTCAAAGCAAATTGGCTTGCAGGAATCACTTGAATCTGGAGGAGTATGACTTTTTATTTTGCCCTTCCTAATCCAGCCTGCTCTTCCCCAATGGTACCCAAAGTAACTCTACCCTTGGCAGCTGTGTTTCCCATTTCAAACCCAACCCTTCCCTTATTCCTATGTTGCCTTGCTGCTACACCACCTTTTCTTGAAATAAATTATTAACAACTTGTAAATTCTAAGTCAGCAATTATTGTCCAAAAGGTCAAGCAGATCAAATTACTTCTACATCAGTGCAAAGCTTCTCCATCAGCAATTAGATGAAAGCACTGGTGTGACCGATCTTCATTCCAGTCCTGCATCCCTATGGTTTTGAGGCTGAGCATAAACAGTCAGGTATCTTCAAGCTTTCCATCCAAAGGGTTTTACTGTGAGACTGACAGTTTGCTTGCTCTTTTGACCACATACATCAGGTCTTGAGCATTTACACTTGTTAGGGTGGTCTTTTTGCTGTGTTCACAACTGAGCTGCCTTTATCTCTGCAGCCAGAACCAAAAGGCCATCTCCCAGCGAATCCTGGTTGAAGCTTTGCTGAGAGACATAGCTGGCACTGTTTCGCTGAAGAGTAGGCACGGGAGCTACATCACACCACTCATTACATCTTCACCTGGCACATGCCACCCAGTGTCCTGGTGAACATTTCAACAGCAAACATTATTTGCTGTTCTTAGAAACTTTCCCCAGAAGAGGCTGTTTTCCTGTTGTTGCCTGTAAGAAGAAACATAGCCACTTTGGTGACTGCAAACCTATGTCATGTAGGTGCCAAATGTGGTGGAGATCATCCTTGCTGTGACCCACAGAATGAGGCCAGGAAGTCTGCAGTGGCTGTTCATACCTGCTCTGTCTTCCTATTTTAAGTTTGCTTTTATTATTTGTTTCTCCCCTGGGGAGTGGTTGAATTTGATGACTGAGGTGTCCCTTTAATGACCCAAGAGATGGTCAGTACCTAATGGCCATCTGTTTCGTACAGAAACTGTCACATCCCTCCATCGGTGCCAAGGTGATCAGAATGGGGCTCAGTTTGCTCCCGTACACAGTTGGGTGTGCTGCAAGGAAGAGCATGGTTGTATGTGTGTACAGCCTCTTCTAGGAAGCAGTAGCAGCAGCGTTAGAGCTTTTTCACACTCCAAGGAAAGCCAAAGACAACTTCAAAGAATAAAACACAGTGGCTGTGACTACTGCAGGGAAAAGTGAGATCTGGCCAGGCCTGGACTGCATCCACACATCACAGCTAGAGAAGCTGCAGCGCTGCCATAATGAGAAGCAGCAGCCACTGACCCCACAGAACAAGTTAATGTGTAAAAGCTGCTTCAATATCCTGCTCTGAAATACAGCTTTTTATTTTAAAAACCCTGTTCCATTTCAAAACCTGCAGAGATTAAAGAATTTGAGAAGGGAAGTCTTCCAGATGAGAGAGTAAGTTCACTGACAGCTTCAATGTATTCAGTAGAGAATAGCTGTACAACAGCATTGTAGGTGATCTGCAATCCTTCTGCCAGTGGCTTCCCCTGTACTGCCTGGCTTCCTAACAGTGATGCATTGAAACCCAAAAGATGGTACAACACCAAGCCTTAGGGAAAACACTTTGAGAGAGGATGGTATTTGCTGTGGTGATTTAAGGTGAACAAGTTGACATGGGTTGAATTCTACTCCCATGTATGTAAACCAATAATAAAAATCAATCACTAAATAAAGTCCTTCTTTCCAGGGCAACAAAGCTAGCTAATGATATATGTATACATACAAATCTGTATGAATGTGTATATAAAATGGGGACTCTCCTGGCAAGAAATTACTGAAAACAACAAAAGAAGGTCCGTTTAGGTAAAGGATGGATCAACTCTTTCAGTGCAAATCTCAGACCAATGAGGTTAATTCAGTTGTTGGACATGGAAACTACAACAATGGCATCCTAGTGACCTACTTTAGACACTGCTGAGATCAGGAAAAAGATGTGATGGAATGGAAGATGGGGACACTCTTCACTAGACCAGGGTTCCCAAAGCCCCATCCAGCGTGGCCTTGAACACTGCCGGGGAAAGGGCAGCCACAGCTTCTCTGGGCAGCCTGTAGAAAGCTGGGGAGGGACTTTTTGGAAGGGCATGTAGTAGTGACAGGACAAGGGGGAAATGATTTAGATTTAAATTGGATATTGGGAAGAAATTCTTCACTACAAGTGTGGTAAGATGTTAGAACAGGTCACTGTCCATGGAAGTGGGGTTGGAACTTGATCTTTAAGGTCCCTTCCAACCCAAACCATCCTATGATTCTATGATTCTTTTCATTTCAAGTCTTCCCTCTTGTGCTATCACTACAGCTCCAGATAAAGAATCCTCTTTCTCTTTCCTGTATGTCTTCTACAAGTACTGGAAGACTGCTATAAGCTCTCCCTGGAGCCTTCTCTTCTCCAGGCTGAACAAGCACAACTCTCTCAGGAGAGGTGCTCCAGCCCTCTGGTCCCCTCTGTGACCTCCTCTGGACTTGCTCCAGTAGGTCCATGTCTTTCTCGTACTGAGGCCCCAGAGTTGGACACAGTACTTACAGGTGGGATCTCCCCAGAGCAGAGTAGAATCATCTCTCTTGACCAGCTGGTCAAGCTATTTTTGAAGCAGACAAGGATATAGTTGTTTTTCTGGACTGCAAACATGGATTGACAGCCTACATTGAACTCATCAATCAACATCCCCAAGTCCTTCTCCTTGGGGCTGCTCTCCATCCAGTCTCCACCCAGTCTGTAGCTGTGCTTGGGATTGCCCTGATCCATGTGCAGGACCTTGCCCTTGGCTTTGTTGAACTTCATGCAGTTCACACAGGCCTACCCCTCCAGTCTGTCAACGTCACCCTGGGTGGCATCCCTTTCTCCAGTGTGTCGACTTCACCACACAACTTGGTGTCATCATCAAACTTGCTGAGGATGCACTCAATCCCACTGTCCATGTCTCCAACAAAGCTGTTAAACAGTGTTGGTCCCAGTGCTGACCCCTGTGGAAAGCCACTCATCACTGGTCTGAATTTGGACTTTGAGCTGTTGACCACAACTCTAAATTTGAGTGTGAAGGAAGCATGTGTGTGTAAGAATGCTGTTCAGGCCAGCTGAGACAGGATGTAATCCACTTTCTGAAAATAGGTATTAAGTCAGCTTCAACTGAAAATGGATGTAAAAGCTTAATGATGAGCACAGCTATCCACCAATCTAGTTATATTAGTGAGGTGGACACTGTGTTACTGGAAATGTAAAACAAAATTGACTTTCCTTTAAAAATATCCTGTAACTCAGGAACATCTGATCAAATCAGTCATCTGTAGAGGGAATTCTAAACAGTTTAAACTAAATCATCTCAACACTTCCTGGCCTTACCAAACTGCAACAAAAGTGCAACAATAGAAGGTCATCTTGGGTTTGAGTTGCCTAGTTAGTTCCTACTTCTTGAAGCCGAAGTGTTATCTTTGGAATTTAGGGGGATGATGTCACTGCCTAGGTGTTACAAAATTATACAGGTAATACTGAGGATTTATTCAAATTCCTTTCTGCTGTCACACCCTGGTATGGCTCAAGCTGTTAAGAGAGATGCAACTTTCCCTATACATGATGATGTCAGCACACAGCAAGTAACTGCTGACCACAACACAGCCTCAGGTCAGAGATATCTGGGCAAAAGGGACTCAGCAAAAGAGCTGTGTTCTTTCCCTTCTGAGCAGTGAGACACGAGTGCTTTAAAAATGAATGTCTCTCCTGCAGTCATTGCCTACAAAGGCAAAAACAGCTTGCCTCCAAAGAAATTTTGGCAGGGAAAAGTCAAAGTTTGAGCAAAGAAAAAACAACTTAAAAGACAGAACTTTATAGAAAGGTGTTTTCTGCAGTTTCCTTCTACATCAGTCCCAGAAGAACTCTTTCAGCAAAGCATGAAGCCCATCTGTCCGCTGGGACTGCACAGGACACCCCAGCAGTAAGCAAGGATCAGGGGACACAGAGGATTTTTCCTTAACCAAACTATAGTGGAATAAAAAAAATTAGTCTAAAATACCAACAAAAAACCCTGCAAAACTTCATCAGAGGGGAAGGGGAGAAAAATGTAATCCAGTGGAACGCTGGACCTGTGCTGCTCTCCCTGCCAGATGTCTGTCTTGTGTTCCCCTCTCCCACACACAGCATGATGCACATTCCTGCTTCTCCTGTTCAGAAAAGCTTGACAGCAAACTGGTTGACCAACCTAAGGATCCCGGTGAAGTTTTGGGAAATGCCATTTTTGTGCCCTCATTGGTGCCCAATGTTTAACTGGGACATTTTTGCTGTGATAGTTAACATGGATTTCACATCACTGAAAGAACGTGTGAAGTCAACAAAGAAAGACATTGTCTGCTTTGTTTAACAAATGACATTATTTCCCTTCTGCCTAGCAACCCATAACAGGGCCAGAGGATTTGTAACAGGGAGGTAGAGTGAGTTAGCAGGGCAGAGCATTTCAAAGTAGCAAATAGATCTCATGTTTTCATTGCACTTTATAGCTTAGACAAGAAGGATAAAATAAGAATGGCTGTATTAATCCAATAACTGTAAAAGAACTCCATAAGCTCAAATTTCATCAGAACTGTAGGAAAATATAGCTTTCAACAGGATTTCAAAATATATTTTTGAGAGAATGATTGCTTTGTATATATTTCTGTGCAGACAGATCATCACTTTGCCATGCCCTTAATTTCCACAGCAAGAACTAATATAGTAATGTAATAATGTTACTGTAAACATTAACAGATCCATAAATCTGGGCCATTTTCTCACACTTCTTCATCAAGATGAGGATATTGAGATGCTCAAACATGTCCAGAGAAGGGCTACAAGGCTTGTGAAGGGTTCAGAAGACAAATCTTATGAGGATGTACTGAGGGGGCTGGGATTGTTTAGTCTAGAGAACAGGAGACTGATGGGAGACCTCATCACTCTCTACGACTACCTAAAAGGTGGTTGTAGTGAGGTGGAGGTTGGTCTCTTCTCCCTGGTAGCTATTGACAGGACAAGGGGAAATGGCCTTAAATTGCATCAGAAGTTCAGGTTAGATATTAGGAAAATTTTCTTTACATAGGAACAGGCTGGCCAGGGAGGTGGTTGAGTCACCATCCCTGGAGATGTTTAAAAGAGTAGATGTTGTACTTGCTGACATGGTCTAGTGTTGGACCTAATAGGGCTGGACAGATGGTTGGACTCAATGATCTTTGTGGTGGCTGAGCCCTGACTAAAGGCCAGACGCCCACCAAATTCAGTCTATTACTCCCTTTCTTAGTTGGACAGGGGAGAAAATAGATATAGGCGGCTCAAGAGTCTAAATCGTTAACGACGCGGGCAAACACAGAGTGCAGAAGAGAAAGTTATCTAATTTATTACACTACGCTTAAGAGAAACAGTGAAAAACCAGAGTCAGGAGTGCAACCAACAATCTTGAAACAAATGCAGCCAGGCAAACACTTTCCCCCCACCACTCCCTCCACAGCAGGCTTTAGTTAGAAGTTTGCTCCCTTCTTCCCTCCCATTCGCAGCCCAGGAGGGGCAGGGACTGGGGAAATGGGGGTCTCGGTAACACCTTCCCCCCACCCCTCCATTCTAAAGCAGACTTCCCTTTCAGCCATGATTTGGCTCCCTTCTTCCCCTCTCCTGTTCACACCACAGGACAGAGGGGCAGGGACTAGGAGATGGGGGCTTCAGTCAGTCCCTTGCAAGATGGTTTCCTTCTCGGTCGGGATGGGGGCATCCATTCCACACAGCCTCCCCCTGCTGCACCGTAGGATCTCACCCACGAGAGACAGTCCTGCACCAACTTTCTCCAAGGCAAATCTCTTCCCACCGGGCTTCATCTCTGCTCTGGCAGGCAGCAACAAATCACAGTGTCTCTCAGTCCCAGTCCTCCACGGGGCTATGATGCCTCCCCCAGCAAACCTGTTTGGCTCATCTCTGTAGGTCGCTTGTGCTGGCAGGGGCTCATCCCAACGTAAGTCACGGCATCTTCTCTATGTCTCCACCGGCTCCATCCAGCGTGGAGCCTCTCCACCGGCCAGGTCGGGTCTCTGCCTCTTCCATGGGGTCCTCTCCACTGGCTACTCCACCTGCTTCTGCTCCAGGCTGCAGGGGCATCTCTCACCCGGGTACCTGGGTGCCTCCTCCCCCAGCCTTCCCGGCCTTTTGTGTCTGTCAACTGCTTACATTTATATGCAAATAGACATCCCAATGTTCTTAACGGGCCAAAATTGCAGCCTTCCTGGCACTCTGTGTTCTGGTGGAGTCTTTCTCTCCTATACGTGATTCTCAGAGGCGCTATCAGCAGGCTGGCAGAAGATTCCAGCAGCCATTTTCTGCAGCCCCTGGCCCTCTCTCTCTCAGCATCCAACTATGCAGAACTGCGACAATCTTGAAGGTCTTTTCCAACCATAACCATTCTATGATTCTCCAATTCATAGTCATCATAATCTCTGATATGCCGAAACTGAAAGAGTATCTGCATTTTAAGGCTTCATTATTTTATGGCTTGAAGCTATTAAACTTGTTTACAGCTAAGACATATGAGTCAGGCTATGTCATCTAAGTAGAGGGCACAATTAGACAAAAGCAAGAGGTTGGTAAATGATGAAGTCTGTCAACCTGACCAGCAGCTCACTTGTAGGTCTTGTACATGCAGTAGAGTTGGGGAGGGGAAAGGTGGACATTGCCATAATATATGTAAGTTTGTTTTTCAATCCAGAATGACCTGATGATAATGTGAGACCAGAAAGCAGAAGCTGAATCCTCTGCAGGGACAGCAAGCCAGAGCCAAGGGCTACAGAAAGATCACCAAGAAGGTGACAACACTGACAGCCCCACTCCACAGGCACATGGATAGTAGCCAGCATCATCTATAGCTCATGTACTGTCAGACAGGTCCACAGTGACAAGGCAGCACTGAGGCCAAGCTTAAAAAGGCAAGGTAGCAGGTTAAGGTAGGGGTGAGCAAGGTGCAAGACTGGGCACTGGCATTCTTGCAATATAGGTGAGGAAGGTGTCAAGGGTAAGGGCCTGAGCCTAACTGCATCTGCTAGGAAAAGCAAAGAAGACCCCAGCCAGGCTTCTCAGTGCTTTTTCACGCTGGCTTTTTTTCTCAGTGATCTAATCCCAAATAGTCCATTTGTATCAGGTGACAGCAGCCCAAGCCCCAGGACATGGGGAACCAAGCCCCTTGGTGCACACAGAGCACAGACAACACTAATGCCTTGATCTCTTTGGGTCATTATACTTAAAGACCTCAGAAGCAGCTCCTGTCAGTGAAGCCTGAAACACTCACATGGAGGTGGTGCTTGGCGCCTCCACAGAAGTCACTGCCTGCAAATGCTGTGATCCTGGTGAAACGTAGCTCAGTTCATGGGGGAGACCAGGCAAGTGCATAAAGAGAAATCTATTGAGAATTACTAAATTAATAGAAAACACAGCCAGCTGAAGAAATTCCCAAGCTGAACACAGGTTAGGGGTCTGCTCCAGGGAAGCATCCTATTTGCTTTTCCTGGCATTGCTCTTCCCCATCTATCATTTACAGCCACTGCTGGAGACAGGATACTGAGCTGGAGCAGACCTTGGTGTGACCCAGGACAGCTGCTATGATGATCTTCCTAGTCACACTAAAGGATCAGTTTCATCCCTTTTAAACACAGTTATTAGAGAGAGACAAACCTAAGCAAAATGCTCATCTGAGACTCATCTTCCTCCGTTCATCATATAAAGACCATTTCCTCAAAGTCTCAGTGCTGTGCAGGATGAACCTGGGTCCTAATACCATTTCCAAACTTACTGCAAATATAAGACAATTAAAAATAATTTTCAAATTCCTTATGTCTTTGAGAATTACACATAAAGTTTAAATATCTCATTTTCTCAAATAATTGCAAAACTGGACACCTAATTTGAGTCCTGTTGAAATCATACAGTGTTGTAAAAAGATCATCTGAGAAGACATCTAACAGTAAATTTGATAAGAAAAATTCATATATATATATATTATTCTTTGTACAGACAAATGTTCTGTTTTCTTGCACAGCTTTTTTTTGTTTGTTTTTGGCATAAATAATTTTGTATGCCTTATACATACATTACATTATCTTTATACTACAGGTAAGTTCTATACAAGCATGTCCTTATGAGATATCACAGCCCCTTTTACTGGCACTGTTTCTTTAATTCCTCTGCCTGAAAAGTCAGGTACCTCATTTACCCCTGCCCAATCAAACAAACTTCATTAGGGACAGGCAAAACAAAGCCCAAAACAATAAAAGATCTCTCTACAAATGGCTTAGCACAGCATGTCCCAGCTGGAACTGTCTGCACTCCACTGGTCAGAACACATCAGATGGTGTCTGCAAAACAGCTAGGAAAAAACCAGTAGCAGAAGCATGCACTCACAGCCACGCACAGGCAAGGCAGCAAAATTAGGAGAAAAACAAATATTAAATGAGCATTCAAAGCTTGGCCCAACTTTCACTTGGTTGTAAATGAAATCCACTGCTGCAATTCAGCACAAGTAGGCCTTGTATTTTTTTCCCCAAGTCCTGGGGTTGTTCTGTGGGCTTTGAAGGACTAGAATAAAATTTAAAACAAAACAAAACAAAACAAAACCCCCTCAAAAAAAAACCCAAACCCACCCACAAAAACCCCAAACAATCACAGTGGTCAGGTCTGGGGTTTTTTTAAAGCTGGTATTTACAATTTAGATTACAATCTAGGTGCATAGTGCAAGCCTATTAATTTTTTTCCATCTATATACAGGGAAGTGGCATACACATATTCATGCAAAGTAGTTGTGAGGTTAATTTGTGTTCCCCACATCTCATGGATTCTGTGATTATTTTTACAGCAGCATTTGTTTTTTCCTTATTTCCATTGTTTGATTGGAACAAAAACAACCTGCAGCTTCACTCACAAAAATCGTAAATCTCCCAGTTCAGTAGTCTGCTCAGTTGAATTGTGTTCAAGCTCTTGGGCAGTATGAGAACTCAGGCGGTCCAGGAAGTGTTTACACAGATAAGAGATTGGAGGGGGGACTGGGGACGAGGAGCGAGGGAAGTACATGATTCATGTGGGATCTCAGTTATTCGGGGCCTCAGAGGGTTCGCAAAGAGGCCTGTGGGTATGATAGCACCACACAACCTTAGTCCTCTTTCAGGGGCTTTCTCTCAGGTGAGATCCCAGGAAGATGCACTGGGAAGGTTTTGTCTCCTGTGCTTGTCCAGGCTCAGGACCTAGTGGCTTCTGGCAGAGCTGTTCACCTGCAGGCAGATGAACAGCAGCGCTGTAGAGAGCATCACATCAAGAATTATGAACAGGCCACTTGAGGAGGTGTGGGCACCTTTCACGCTGCCTGGAAAGCTTGTGATGGAAGAGTTAAAAGAAATGCATAGCATGTTGCATGGCTTACAAACAAAAGCCAAAGTAAACAAAAAGCAATAACTTATCCCTCAGAAGTCATTGATTTCCCCTATTCTCACACCGAGTGCTGCAGCGTCAGGAATGTGTGTCTGCAGCCAGCACCAGGAAATCCTGACTCCCGGGGTCTAAAGCTCAAAAGGATCATTAACTGCAGCAGAATAGCACATAGGCAGGCACGTCTGGGAATGAAACAAGCAGGAACCTCATGTGGACAGAAGGAACCCTATAAAAAGGGCAATAAATGAAAGGGGGCATCAAGCTAATTCCTCTGCTGCTTTCACGCTGGGAATGTGAGCCACAGTTTCAAAGGGCAATAGGCAGAGAGAAATGGGAAATAACATGTCAAAGTGCTGAGAGATTGAATTCTGGGGCATTGATTTTACACAGTTATAAGCAGCTGAGGAGGGAGGGCCAAACTATTAAAAAAGAAAAACTTAATATTGAAGATTTCTTATATAACTAAAGGAATACACTATTGAAGTTTCTAAATGAATTTGCTCTGGGAAGCTTTTCAAAGTTTCTGAATCCGATATAAAACCAAAGGAGTGTAGCGACAGGGGCCTGTCTTCCCACTTGCTCACAGTGAGCAAATAATTTAATTAAACACAAGTAATACAGGAAGTTTCTTCAGCCCAGCCAGGGGACATGCTGTGATCCTGAAAAGGAAGGTGCTGAAGGAGCACAAAAATTGCATAAATTCCTGATTTCACAGTCCCTGCAGAAGTTGTTTAAAGCTAGGTAAACAAATTTATTTTCCCAGTAGCATGAATGTAGTGGGACGTGGAAGGATTAGTTTGATTTAACTTGTGACACAACACTTACAAACCATGCTAAGGGCTTAGGCCGTGCAGATGGACTGTATTTCTAAGCATGACTCTTGTAGCTCTGTTGCATTTGCTGTTAAAAACTGAAAAATTTTAAGGTATCTGGTTGAAATGTCTGCCTGGAGATCTGCAGCTGCCACACAAGTGAGGCTGCCTGACACTTTTCAACAGTTAAGGTTGAAGTCAGTGTTGGTTGAGTAACATATATTAACAGAGATGGTGTGGAGATTAAATAAGAGTACCAAAGGATGGTACATAATCGCTGTGAAGTCCTGGCCTCCTGATGTGTGTAACTGAACACCGCAAATGTAAAAGCAAGGTTTCGAGGTTTTCTCTCTGTACTTAGCAAATCTCTGCTCATATACAAAAGGACCTAAGAGTCTATCGAGGTCTCTGGACCAAGCAGCTATCAAACACAATCCAGAAGAGATAACTGGGGGACAATAAGGCTGGAAGCAAAAATTCACAAAAGGAAATACTTGTTTAAAATGCAGGTGCTGTATCTATTGACAAGGGACATAGATTTATTATAGACAAAGTCCTTAATTCAGTGTACAGCTGCAGACACAAGTTGATTTTGAGCTGATACCAAACATACTATGCTTTCATAATTAAAGAGACAGGTTTTTAATTATCAATTCAAAATATGCATTTAGGGCTCCTCATGCTGTGAATCTCATGTTATTGCTTTCACAGAGCAACTGTAGTTGGGTCCTTATTTATATGGCTCAAGTGAAATTGCTGGTCATCCAAGACCTCCTTCCAAGGTCCACCATGAGCTCCCAGCT
Source organism: Hypotaenidia okinawae (assembly GCA_027925045.1). Lineage (NCBI taxonomy): Eukaryota > Metazoa > Chordata > Aves > Gruiformes > Rallidae > Hypotaenidia > Hypotaenidia okinawae. The sequence continues at coordinate 15,462,028 of BSDF01000005.1, read as the reverse complement.
TACTTCAGATACATTTGTAACTTTGAGGTGACAGCTTGCAGAGATGTCTATGAACAGTTAAGACCCATTTCACAGAGCAAGAAAGAAAAGGTGGTAGAAAGCCAGGCTCTTACTCAGATGGTTCATAGTAGACTTCATCTTCTCTAGACTGGCTATAGAGACATGGGCAAAGGCAGATGGATCATTTAAACTACATGGATACACATCCTGCATATGGCCCCGGAGCAAGGTAGAGTGCTGGTGGTTACACTCCACCACCAGATTTTCTCAGGCGTTGCCTTGCCTTGTGAAAGAACCAGATGCACTCAGGATTAGCAGGCATGATTTCCTTATCTCCTTCATGCTGCTCCTCTCTGATAGGTGTGTACAACAGGATACCCAACCCCTGCCCTTGTATTTACCCACTTCTCCTCTTTCAGTTCAAGTTGGCATCTTCCTTCCAACTTTTACCAGGTCCTGACAAAGGTAGGAGCCAGCTGCTTGCTCCTCACTTCCATCCAATGTACAAAATCACCTACAGTCATGTTTCTTTGGCTACTTTCTGTTTGGAACATCTCCAACTCAGAGCAGCAAGTGTTAACAACCCTATCAAATGCACATTCCAATGCTTCAGGTCCCACAGCCTGTCATCTTCTGTCACAGACTCTCTCATTCCTTGCTGCTGGCTACTTTTCTCTATGTCCAGCTTGGAGCTGTTAAGATTTTCTCTGGTTTGATTTGAAATGTTTATAGAGCCGTCAGCATAGCCATGCTTCCTTACCCCACTAGCAGGATGGGAAATCGTCCAGTGTCTCTCACTGCAGAGTGAGGACAGGTCATTTTCTGTCCAGTGCTTAGAGAGGCTGACAAGGATGGACAGCAATGGCACAGCTCTTCCTTAGTGTTCTGAATAAAACCAGGGACAGGCAGCTGAGCCCAGCAGAACAACTCGTCATTTGTGAGCTAAAGAGCCTTCAGCCTGGCTATCCAGGCAGCAACGTGCTACTCCTAGCCCATCACCCTGCAAATGACCGTGCTCATTGGCATGCTTTGCCTGTTTATTTAGGTGGTCAACAGGCTTCCATTGCTATTTGGATCAAACCTGCCTCATTATGATTCTATGATTATATCCATTCCAACACTGCTTGCATGCTGCTTTGTAGACATCTCCTGAACAGACAAGGCACCAAGGGGATTAGTAACATTCATCCAAATGTTTTCTGAGAGGTTGGTGTGAGGAAGTTGACCTTGGAGACTTGAGATACAGATAAGGGGCACTCAGAATGTGGAGGAACTTAAGAAGAATATTACATACCACAGGATTTCAAGCTGGTTTTCTTTTGTGGAGGCTTTAATGCAAGACCTCAGGGTTGAACTTCTCTGTGCATTTGCAGCCTGCAAAGAAATGTGATTGAACACTGCAGAAAAACATCCTACGTGTGATGAGTCTCTTCACAGATCCTCTTACCATCATCTCTAATCTGTGGACTACCCGGTTTTACTTATTTGTAATCTGTGCTTATCACCCACGACACCCTAGTGTCAGTAATACTGGCACAGCTCTCTGCAGGAACTCAATGTTTTAGCTCTTGCTGCAGCCAGCCACCACAGATCTTAAAATCATCAGGAACAAAAAAGGGCTTCACTTAGGTGCTCACTAATAAGAACCTGTATTCGCACTCATAATAATGTAAAATATTTAATTAAAAAATAAACTAACCTTGGAGGCTAGAGCTGAAAGGAGGAGGGTGCATGTGCAAGGCTTCGGCTGGGCTTCCAGCACCATCAGGACTTTCTAGGATCAGCTGTATTTCAGGACGAATCTTTTAAAAGGGCAGTTAAATTTATTGGTGTTTGGGTTCCTGACCCAGGGACACATTTCAGGCTTTTCAGCATTTCACTGCCATTAATCCCAAATGCCAAAGGGAGTCAGTCTTCCTGACCTAAGCACTGTATAGTGCAGTGCTCACAGAACTGAGGTGCTTCTGACCAACCCCACAAAGCCCACCTCTGGGGAGCTCCTGAGGGCAAGGTCTGGGTTTTGTACAACTGCATAGCTGGCTCAATAAGTAATCTGATATTGGGGACATGAGAATCATGCTGGCTCTCTGCCTCTTGCAGCAGGGGACTGCCACTGTCCAGCATAGCTGCCCACCCCATGGCCAAGCCACCACTCTTTTGTAGCTACTTTGTGGCTTCAGAGCCATGGAATTGCCACAATGTTTGCCACAGAGGCCACTTCCAAACAGTGACTCAGCTACGGACAAATTCCCTTTTCTTTTTCCCACTGCCTCTTAGAGTCAGCTTTCCTTCCTGCATTGTAAGAACTGGAGACAGGTTTCTTCCTAAAACAAATATGGGATTCAGTGTCTGTCAACACAACATTCTGCTCCTTGACACCTTCTTGTGCACCCTACTCTCTCTCAAAAGCACCAACATAGAATCAGAATCAGCATTCAGTACATGTGCAGATAAGAAATGCATGGCAATGATAGGTAGCTCCATGTTATGGTACATGGCATACCGCCATTCAGTTGCAATTTGTCTGCCTGGCACTTGAAGCTCTTCTGGACCTACCATCCAAGCCTGGCAGCTTGGGCAGTTTCTCATCAGCATCTGAGAAACATTCCCTGTTTGGCTTGAATACTTAATTTTCCAGCTGGGAAGTTATATCCTTGACCCCTCTATCCTTGCAGGTCTTCAAGACTTGACTATCCAAGTGCCTGAGTAACCTGATCTAATTAGACCTGCCTAGAGGGGAGGTTGGTGTAGGTTGCATTTGGAAGTGCCTTCAAACCTAAATCATTCTGTTTGTGGTGCCTGAAACAAAGACCCAAGAAGACTAGTGTGAGGTCAAGTTGGATGATCAATGTTGGGGTTACACATGCATCAGGGAAGTGTGAGACACCTCTGAAACCACACAACCTGGGAAGGCAAAACAGGGAGGGTTGGCATCTGGGTGGCTGAACCACCAGAGAGACACTTTGCAGGGCTGTTGGCACCAAGAAGGGCAAGGATAATCTATGATGGGTCTGGTGACCCATCAGTAGCAAGCAGGAAGTTGAAAAGGCAATCTATCTGAAAAACTCACCTGAGCTTAAGTGCAGGCAGGACATGGGAAAAAGAATAAAAATTTATCTTTAGTAAGTGCACTTAAAATCAGCAACATGAGTTATAAATTCAACACTGCTCTTGTTGGATGGATGCAAACCAGAAGTTCACACCACGGAAAAGGAGGAAGGAAGAAGCTAATATGTAATAAACACAGCTCAATCCACTTCTTCAACACAGGAGAAGATTAGGGACGAGGATTTAAATCTGGTGGACTTAACTCTTTCATGCTGTGACCAGCACAGAGTAAAGGTAGTTGTTCACTTTCCTTACTAAGTTCATTCCCCCATCTGCCATTATCAGCTCTAGAAGAGAAAGAAGTATTATTTACATTATATGGTCAGGTAAGGTTCATGCTATTTTTGGATGAAGACAGGGTGCAGAAACCATGAGTGACTTCATTAAGAAAATAAAGTTTTACAAAAGAATTTACCAACATATGGGTGATGATTGGAAGAGCGTGGATTTACACTCCCAGGGCCAATTGGGTATGGGACATAAGGAGATTTTATGTGAAGGCTTTTTGTTTTGTTTCTAACAAGGAGTAATTCCATGAGTGGAAATCATAGTTATGGCCCTTTTCATATGTCTTTAAAGCCACTTGTTAATGCTGGACACCACACAGGATTTTGACAAAGGAGTGGCAAAGACGCTCAACAATCAGTAAACAGCATTGCAAGAACAGACCTTATATACCTTGTCACAGTTACTATCCAGAAATAGGTTGTTTCAAGCAATGATCCCAAGCAGCAAACATCTGCACTGACAGCTATATTAATTCATCTGCCCTAAGATGGAGACAGGGGCATCAGACTTCTAACTTCAACTTAGGTTACTTTCCAAAATCAACATTCACCCAACTCCTGTTGAAATGAGCAGGCACAGAGCCAGCATTGCATATTCATACCACTATATTCAGCTCTTTAAGCTAATGGACATTAGCTGAGATTGGGCATTTTCACACACAGCTGATGTCTGGTGAGATGTGGGAGTGGTATTTGAAACCCGATGACTTGCATTGTCCATGCTTTTGAAACTTAGTTGTGATTGCTGACAAACCTGGTTTGCTTCACTTTGTGTTCACCCTCCTGATACTTGTTTTTACAGGTTACCTTAGTGTAATCACACTGTATATTAATTGTGACTGTCACGTTTGACACTCTCCATTCCTGGACCTCAGCTTTCGCAGAAAAGGCAATGGACTGGTTCTTCAGTTACTCTTACATCAAGCTGGATAAACCAGGGATGGGACTCTCAAATCAGGTACATCTTCACATTTGGTCATCAGCAAAGCCAACCTTGTGCAAGTCCCGCTAGCACATCTTCCTATAGTTCCAGCACACAGTTGTCAAAGCTTAATGGTTAGTCTTCTGGGTTGTACCTTGACAGTCCCTGTCCCTTGCCTGCTAACATCTCACCAGCCCTTCCAGCTGTTTCAGGGAACATTAATCAAGATATATCTGCCCATCCCAAAGCCCTGGCACAAAGCATCTCAGCCCTTCCAAAGCATTACTAGGATGAGGCATACTCCAGTAGCTTGTGGCCCAGTGTGTTTTCCATGGCTTGCACAGGACTATAAGAAACTGAAATGCAGTTAAAATCTCTTATTCAAGCTTCCTATTTCTTTATTCACTTTCCTCAAGGGCTCACACATTTCAATCCATTCTGGTCACAAAGTGTGTGAGACTGGGGTGAGAAAGAGCATGGAAATGAGATAGTTTCCTCCTTCCCAAAACTATAGACACCTCAAAACATGCCATATTCTTTACAACAGAAATTTTACTCATCATAACCCAGGAAAAATCCCTTTTCATGCTGCAATTTCCCTTCTGGCAACAGTATTAAAAGCCTCTTCTCCAGCTGTGACTCTAGTTCTCCTGTTGCCTCCTCTCTGAACAATACCATGGGTCTATCTAAAATCACCTCTGGGGTAATCAGGTCCCTTGTCTGCTCAAGCAAGGCAGATGCATGATCCATGGTGAGAACAAATGGTTGATTGTCCTTCTCCAGACTGTGGTGATCATACACAGGTCTGACTGATGGGGATGTCCTTGCACAGCCCTAATCTGCTGCTTTGCTTTGTCTAAATTCTTTTCTCTCCCTCCTACATAAATAACCCATCCTGCTTTAAACTTTCCCATTTTGTCCTAACTTCGCTTATTTTACACCTTTATTTTTAATTTTGGCCTTGGTCAGCAACTCCACTCTTCTTTTACCATCTTTCAGCCTCCTTCACCTGAGTGAATTCTCATTTCCTCACTTCTTTCATCTGAAAGCTTCATTCACTATTGTTTTATTAGTTTAGCCCCTGGTTGGATTAGCTATGTGTGTTCCCTTATGTCTTAATGTTACCTTGTTAGATACTCTCCTGTGGATTATCTATCCACAGAGGTTTTCAAGATTCAATAGTCCTACTCTAAGCAGGTGGCTGGGATAGATCATTGGATTACAGGATTTACACGGGTCTTTCCCCACCACTGTTTCTGCGATTCATGCCTGCCATAGCATCTATAAGGATGCTCTCTGCCTGTCACTCTACACCTGGGACCTCTGAACTATAGTATCGTAGAGTCTTTGAGCTATAAAATTGTATAGCCTTTCTGCTGTTTTAGGCTATTTGCACATGCTCAGAACAAGATCTGCACAGCGACTAAAAAATCTAATATTTCAATGAAAAAAGGAGTTCTATAAAAATCGGTGCCTTCATCGGCCCAATGCCAGCATGACATGCCTTTGGATTTAGCTGCTCCTTACTCTGACAACCTGTCTGCAAGAAATAGACTTAACAAAGCTCTTCCATCACTAGCTCATTCGGTTTAAAACTTCCAATGGGCTGTGTCTCTTCCTGCCACCACATACTTGTTTTGTTGTCAGTTCCAGGCTGGAGAGCTGGTGGAATGCATTCTTGCAAAGCCTAATCTTAAAACCATTTAGATTTGCACAAAGTATTGGATCAGTCCTGCATCCTAATTCCAGAAATGGGCAGATGGCAGAAAATGAAGTGTACTCTAAGAGAACATACTGGAATGTCATAAGAAGCAATAATGAGTAAAATTTGTTTTCATAGTGAAACATTTAATATGCATGACATACACTACACAATTACTCACATTTTTAAAATGAAATGGATAAATGTTTCCAGCAGGCATCATCTTCTAACAATTCTTTCAAGTTGCTGCCAAAGAGAAAAAAAGGGGGAAAAAGGGGGGGAAAAAGCTAGTCAAATTTCTGTACAGAACATACCGATATTGTCTCCAAAGCTATCAGACATGTTTTCATGAAAATTAAAGTCAGGTTAAAAGAGAGACATCCAAAATATATTTTTTCTAAGGGTGGAGAATAAGTAAGTGAAACACGTCAGACCACTGTTTCACGTAAGAGGTTCTGTTTCCATTAGAGAAGGGTTGTGGACAAGAGCTTCCAAAGCATATTAATCAGTATTTACAACTCCAGCTTCGCTTAGGCTTGGTTCAGGTCTGATCAAATGTTCCATAAGATGTGACCTCAAATGGCTGAATGCTTGCAGAGGAGTGTAAAAGCCTGGATGGTGTAATCTATTAATGTGGCTGGCAACACCAACATCTGCCCACATTTAGGTAAGTTGCTTACTATCTAGGTTTATAGAACCAAATGTGAAAAAGCTGGACATCTGCTTTCTGATAATATTTATATTACAGGTCCCACCCTTCTTGTATACATGAAGCAATCCCCAATGCTCTCTAGCCCATATGCCTCCTCATCTTTCTAGGCTGCCTCTTCAGCCACTACCTCTGTACCTTTTTCCAAGAAGTTTAGAAAATTCACTCCAGTCTTTCTGCTTTAAGAGACTTTAACTTTACACTGAAATAATCTCCTGTTATTTCCCGACCCTGCAGCTGTCTGCTTCCCTGTCTAACCATGCACAAAATTTAATCATTTCTTGTTTGTCTATAAAATGCCTGGCATGTGGTGCACCCTGATACAAATTATTAATAATAATAATGTTCAGTTTGCAGACTGGGATCATATCTAGGTTTTACAAGTTAAAACAATTCTTTTGCTCGTCTACAATTACTGCATCTATTTCTGAGCAGCAGCAGTGAATTCAGATGGCACCTTGGTTATATCACAAATGAACCTTTAAAAAGGGGCCATATGATTGTTGAAGTGGTCAGTGCAGGTAGGCCACCGTTGAGCAGCAGTCACAAGATTAAAACAGACCATCTGACAAGCCAGCTGACTTGGATACACACAAAACCATGCAAAACTAGGCAGTGATATGCAATCTCTTGCCCTGGGCAGGCCTCAGGAAGCTGGAGGCTGCAGGGCTTGCTTGCAGATTCATGTCTGAAGTTCATCTATTCAGAGTGTTCTTTGTTCTACTCACTTTTTATAGGGTTTGGTTTGTGGGTTTTTGAGACTTCTGCTGGAGGCTGGTAATGGTTTTGTTTGCTTCAGTAGTTGTTTTCCCTCCCCTGACTGCTACAATACATTGTGGGTTTTTATCCAAGGATGCTTTCCACTTCTTTTCTGTTTCTTCCACTTACATAGGCCTAATTTGGCCAGTCTCCCCATCATTCAAGATTTGCTTTGTCCTAAATGTCTTCTCTGGAGAAAGCATCTCTCATGGTGTTGCAGTTTTGCGTGGCTGGGTGGAGAAGGGAGTCTGCAGGGTGAATCCTGCAAAAAGCAGCCAGTTCTCTGCAGGCCCCACAGAGAAAACACCAGCTGGCTCAAGGCCGGACCCAATGTTGACCAAGGCCGAGCCCATCAGTGACGGTCACAGCGCCTCTGGGAGTCACATTTAAGAAGAAAAAACCCACAAGCAGCTGCTTTTTTCCCAGAGAAGGGAGTGAGATATAAGAAACTGGGCAGGCACCAAGGCCAGGGAAGGAGAGGAGGACAGTCCCCAGGTGCCAGAGAGAGAGATGCCCCTGCAGCCCCTGGAGAAACCCATGGTGGAGATGGTGTCCCCCCAGCCCATGGGCTGAGACCCCACCTGCAGCCTGGAGAGGCCCCATGCTGGAGCAGAGACAGACATGCAGGAGATGCTGTGACCCATGTTGGAGCAAGCCTTTGCTAGCCCTTGCAGCCCATAAAGAGAGACAGAGACACAGAGATGAGAGAGAGAGAGACCCACACCAGAGCAGGTTTGCTGGGGGAGCTTGTGACGTTGTAGGAGACCAGGCTGCAGCAGTCTGGGGCTGAGAGACATTCTATGATTTATGACTGCACTCCATAGCAGTGACCTACGCTGGGGCAGCTGGGGAAGAGCTGAAGCCTGGGAAAGGACTCGGCTTGGAGAAGTTGGTGGAGGACTCTCTGCCATGGGTGGGACCCCACGGTGCAGAGGGGAAGGGTATGAGAAATGCCCCCACCTGGCTAAGAAGGAGAACATCTCCTGAGGAACTGACAGAAATCCCCATTCCCCCAGTCCCTGTCACTCCCTGTGCCACAATGTGGGGGAGGAAGGGAGAAAAATCATGGCTAAAATGAATTTTGCTAAGAAGGGAGGGGTGAGAGAAGGGTACAGTCTGGTTTGTCCGTCATGCTGATCGTAGAATGATCTCTCCCTGTCCTTGTCTCAACTCCTAAGCCTCTCAATATATAGGTTCTCCCCTGTCTGGCTGAAAATGGGAGTGGTGGAGAGACTCTGGTGGGTGTCTGGCCTCCAGCCAGGGTCAAACCACCACACATGGGTAACAGGAAGTTTATAGCTCACCATGGAGGTCAGGTGTAAGTTATCTGGATAGATGTAGTGAGACATCTGGTTCTGCCACACACAAATGAATACTGAAGCCATCCACCTGCATCATACACACAGCCTCATATCATACCTCCAATGCTATTCAGGAGCAAATATTAGGTTGATATGTTGCTGAGGTCATTAATTACAAAGAGACATTGGCCATGACATTAAATCATGGTAAAAGAGCATTATCTCATGCTTTAAAATGTTGGGCCAGACAACCCACAATTGTTAGTACAATTCTCAATGTGATAAATGACATGCTGAAAACACTGGAGGAATTAAGTGTCTGTAACTTTCCTTTAGCTTGTCTCACTATAAAAATGCCATATAACATTTCTGCATTGTTTTCTGTTACTGGGGTGACTCATTATACACTAAATCACCACATAGGTAACTGTGAAAGGCTGACCCACTCTGTTTTTACGGCACATCATCTAGTTATGCTACCTAGAAGGATTACAACCGTTACATCTCCCTGGCCTACACTGTTCATGAAGACCGATGGTTCTGCACTGCTACAATTCATCCTGAATTGGTCACAGAAAGAGCACAAAATGTCAAGAATCAAATAACAGTTGACAGTCCCTGATCAAAATCAGATCATTATTTCATCATTAAAATATTCAGAGATAATTTCACAAAAGACATTCAAAAAAGCTAAGAACTTTGTTCTCAGACACTTATGGTCAACCTGTTTCAGAGTTCGGTGTCCTTTTCTGGATCCTTAACTCTTATTCTCTGCATGCTCTCTTCTTTACTCAGTCCAAAATTCTTGAGACAGGGACTGTCTTTTATTTCATGTAAGGAATGTGCCTACTGTGCCCTCAGCCCACCACCTATCTTGAGGCAGCTAGACACAAAGAAATAAAAATATTATTACTAAGAATAATAGAATAATGAGTTGTCCTTAGAAACCTCATTAGTGTCATATGCCCCACTGTGTGTCCTGGTTTTGCCCCTTCTTTGACCAATAACTAGGCACGTGAAAGAAGATGCTTGATTCAGGGTTACCCTGCAGAGACTGGTTTGCTATTCTAACCAAGTTCTGGGAATAACGGTACATTTTTTCATCTTGGAGAAACAAGATACAATAATAAAGAATATTAATCAAATATTGTATTGTGTTCTCATCTTTGGTGAGCCTGAAACAATTTTCCACACTAGAAGAAAAAAATCATTAATACAGAAAGCTTTTTTTGTAAAGGAATACAAGCTGGAAAACATCCTATAAAGTTACAAAGAAAAATGCAATGTATTTTTTATAATGACCCATGAAATGTTTATAAATATTGTTTATTTTCAGTACCATGGACCACTGAACGTGCAATACATGTCAAGACAGTATCTGATTCATTTTTATAGATATTTTTCTCACCAAACTTGGTTCCACATTCATCCAAGAACTCCACATGCCAATTCTTCTCTGTTTGTCATAGTAACTGCAGCCAAATGCCATCTCAGCTGAAGCGAAGTGTCCTACAAAGACTGGAATGCATCACTCGACTCAAAAAAATAAGGGATTGTAATGCCAGCATGTTCACTGTTTTTGAAAGGAAAAGCATCATGTTTTAAAGCATTCAATATATGCAGGAAGCATACTTCAGGATGCCTCTCCTGGTGTTTTTTGTTTCCTTTACTGTGCTGCAGACAGCCCCATGTTGTTATTTCCCTTTTTTTCATATCCTAAGTGTGGTTTCCCTGCTCTAGATGCATTCCAGCACAATGGGAAAAATATTTTGTCCTATACTATACATAGTGATTTCCTCTGAAATGCCCCCTCTCACCGGAGAGAAAGAGCCTGTGCCTGCCAACCGGCACGACAACCCATTCTCCAGCAGTCACACAGAGTGCTGCTTGGTTCAGAGACCATCCATCCAGGAGGAAAACTGGTGTTAGCGGTGGGAAGGTGATCTCCAGAACGACACCAGTAAGCTCAGAGAAGCCCTTGTTTCCTGTCCTAACCAGAGGGAAATCAGTAGGTTATAATGTTATAATGCCCCTGTTATTCTCTCATTGGCCAGGCCTGGATCAAGCGTCTCTACATGTGACAGTATATAAATACATACATAAATCATAAATTTTTGCTAGTATGACTTTGACTTCAGACATTTTGGCTTTTAAGGACATTTAAGAGCCTAATTTTTGCACTATTTTACTTTGTCTTATGATACACTAAGCACCTCCTGCAGATTGTTGAGCAACCTTAGCTGGATCCAGGGTTAGTTTATTATTTGATCCCTAGAAAAACAAGAGCAGAACATTTCTCCAGGGTTTTACAGCACACTATAATGAGCATTTAAACCTAAATTAAGACTTTAATTGCTACACAAAATTCAGGGCAATGTATTATCATCTCCTAAATCTCAACTTTGCCTTCTGATGTCTATGTACTAGCCATTTGTCACAGGCTGTAAGGGAGTTTTGCTCTGCACAATGCATATCTTAAGTGTTTTGTTAATAGGGTCTTACAGTTTATTGTATTCTATAGAGGTCCCAAATTCCCTCCTTTTATGTGTTCTTTGCTGAGTGACAGAAGTACACTTAGTGAAGGGATTCATCAGCATGCTTGACTTCAGCCTGTTCCGTATCTGGATTGCCCTGGAGTCCCAGGGCTCAGCCATGGCTTAACTCTTCCTTGGGTGGTGGAAGTGACTAGTAACGTAAAGTGGCAGACAAGTTGAAGTGGAAATAATGTTACAAAGGAAAGAGTAATTATAAACTTAGATGGACTGTGTAGAGAGTGGGAGATTTGCCAGCGTATTTACGGAGCTGCAGGCCTTTCAGTAACCACAAAAATGAGCAGCAAGTGCTCTGCCATAAGACTGCTACTAAATTGTCTTTCATAGGACATGGTGACCTTCTCTGGGTGGATCCTCAAAGCAACCTGAGTTACAAGGCACTCAGAGTCTGGCTCTGGCCACCCTCACCCGAGTTCAAGCTGCCCATCAAGCTCCATGAGCTGTGCTGGTAGCACTCCAGTGCCAGTGAGGACAGGATAGAGCTCTAGGGCAGAGCTCTAGGGCTTGAAAAACTGACGAAGGTCAAAGGCATCTTGTACAGCTGACAATTAGTTGCACAGGAACAAACAATTATGCTGCAGAGCTGAGTAAAGGGCTCACCAGAGGTTGGATTCCACTGTGAATTTGACTGCTTTAGCTGGCAAGTTATAGGACAGTGATGTAACCCTCACAGGAAAGCAAGTACTACACTAACCCAACATTGCAGGTAGATATAATTATACCCAGATACACAAGAGTTGTGCTAGTGCAAAGTCACAGTTCTAGAAAAATTCACACCCTCTGAGTTTGGACATGCCAGAAGAAGGGAAGCATCTGCAAGGCTCCCACCTTCAGTTGTAGCTAAGAAACAACTTCCCCCTCCATAACCTGTGCAGTAGGCAAAATTTGGTCCCCTTCACACCAGTAATTAACACATTGCATATGCTACCTACCAATATCTTGCTATTTGGCAGGAACTCTTGGGGGAAAAAATAGAACATAAACACTCCAACAGTACAGAACAAAATGCTCTTTGTCAGGTTCTTCTTAATCAAAGTGTCTAGGCCTGCAGGCAGAGAGCCATCTGTAGCCAGTGGACAACTTGTAGATTTGGAGCATGTGCTTGGAGGAGCCCCATCTTGCATGCTCCATTAATTAGGACACAGATTAATCAGTCAAATTTGGATGTAACAGCAATGGGGAAGTGGCTGGAAACACAGGTGCAGGGTGAGGGATGACAGGAGTTTCCACTGCAGCCATAAATCTGGTGGAGAAGCAGATGCCTCGCCCCATCCCTAAAAGTGACTCCCTGAAGTGATTCAAACCAGGCTGCATGTTCTCTTTCAGGTGTCAGACAGGGTACATGGTGGAGACTGCCCTGCACCCTGAAAGAGAGGTCAGGGGGAAGATCTGTGAAGCCACAGATTTCCAGGAAAATTTCTTATGCTTTTAAATTCTCCTCACAAACACCATTCTTTCTTCTCTGTTTCTTTTGCACACCCTCTTTCCTCCTTCTCCTTGCTGGTGGGAGGCACTGAAGGTAAAACAGCATAAGGAGATCGTGGGAGAGCTGTTTAACTGCCCAACCTTTTCTTTCTTAAGGAAGGTGTCTCACAGAAAAATGTTTCATCAGCTGCTCTAGTTTCTTCTTTTGATGATTTTGAAGGGCTGAAGGAGGATCTCTCTCCTTTCACCAACGTTGAGCAGGAAAGGGAAGGAACACAATGCACATGCAATCTCAACCATGACATCTGTTTGCACAGTTTAGAAGTGTCAGGGGATTTCAAGGCCAGAGTCTCTGCACCTCTGCATGCTCTGGGATCACAGCCACCACAACAGGGCAAGGGGATCTGCACACATATGACAGTTGTTGGCAGGCTGGTGGGCTACCATTAGCCAGGACTGCTGTGCCCACATTGCTAATCTGATCTCTCTGAGCTGTCCCTCTCCAGGCAAGTTTAGTAGCCTGTGCAGCAGTGAGTAGCAGAGGGTGCGCCGAAGCATGTCTTAGTTTTTTCTATCTTAGTCCTTGACACTGAAGATCTTGCTGGAGCATCTGACTTTTGGGCACAAACTTTGGGTCTTACATGACTTCAGGGTTGAGACGTGACCAAGGCACACCCCCGCATGTCAGAGTTCAAAAGTCCATTCTGGGTGCTCTGGGCCAAACAAAACCTGAGAGCCTGGTTTCCCAAGCGTGGGAGATCCTGGACAAACACTCAGGGATCGATATGATCAGGTGAATGCTGTTTATTCAAACAGTTCATCAGCTTATATAGACCCATGCCATGGGCTCGCATACGGATAGCTCCACTCCCGCCGCATGCATGTGTCCAGCCCCTATTGGCTGAGCACATACAATCACGCGCCCTGATTGGTTACCAGCCTCACAGCACACCCGCAGTTGTTAGAACTCAAAGGCTGGATTGCTCACCTGCCCATTGTGCGCTACAAAGCCTCCAACACCCAAGGAGAACCAGGAAAGATCCTGCAGCCTGGGCTCCATGAATAAAAGGAAGAAGCTTTGAAATTAGACTTGTCCATGTTTCTTGCATGGAAATATAAAGCATCTAATTTATTACACTACACACATATAATATAAAGAGAGCAGAATAATGAGAAGTAAAATCAGGTCTTAAAACACCTTCCTCCACCTCTCCCTTCTTCATGGACTCAATGGTATTCATGATTTTTCTCCCTTCCTCCCCCACATTGTGGCACAGGGAGGGGCAGGGACTGGGGGAATGGGGGTTTCACTCAGAGATGTTTTTCTTCTTAGCCAGGGGTGGCATTCCTCACACCCTTCCTTCCCCTGCTGCACCGTGGAGTCCCACCCACAACAGTCCTCCACAAACTTCTCCAACGTGAGCCGTTTCCCTCAGGGGTTCCTGAGGGGTTCCCTCAGCTCTTCCCCAACTGCCCGAGTGTGGGTCACTTCCACAGGGTGCTGACCTTCAGGCCCAGACTGCTCCAGCCTGGTCACCCACAGAGTGACAAGTCCACCCACCCTAGCAAACCTGCTCCAGCATGAGCCTCTCTCTCCACAGGCTGCAGGTCCTGCCCGGAGCTTGCTCCAATGTGGGCTTTCCATGGGGTCACAGTGTCTTCCATATGTCTCCACCAACTCCAGCATGGGATCCCTCCATGGGCTGTAGATGGGATCTGTGCTCCCTGTCATCTTCCATGGGCTGCAGGGCAACAACCCGGTCCACCATGGGTTTCTCCACAGGCTGCAGGGGCACCTTTCTCTCCGGCACCTGGGGCGCCTCCTCCACCCACTTCTCTGGCCTTGGTGCCTGCAGAGTTTCTTACATTTTCTCACTCCCTTCTCTGGGGGAAAAAAGCAGCTGCTTGTGGTGTTCTTCCACTCAAATGTGGCTCCCAGAGGCGCTGTGACCATTGCTGATGGGCTCGGCCTTGGTCAGTGGTGGGTCCGGCCTTGAGTCGGCTGATGTTTGCACTGTGGGGCCTGCAGAGAGCTTCTGTGTGCTTCTTGCAGAAGCCACCCTGGCAGTCCCCTCCTCCACCAGAACCCTGCCACACAGAACCACAACAACAGGAATGATGTTGCAGGTTCATACATGTGCATAGTTCCTATGCTGGATCTAAAAGTTAGAGCAAACACAGTGTCAAGAGATGGAAGAGCTATAGTGTCTCAGAAATAGATATATGTAATTTATGTACAATAAAACCATGTTCTGAAGGTAGTTTGATAGAATGCGAACAGCATTACAAAGGGAAAACTACTTTCAGGACTTCTGTACCCCATCAGTGAGGAGTTACTCTGCCATATTTTCTAGCACTAGTATTCTCTAAGTGATGAGACATGCCACATAGCTAATTATCTCCACGTCACAGACAGGCACAATACAGCTTTTATTTCAGAAAGCATAAAATTTTATCATATAAACATGAGCCAAAGAAAGGTGTTTGCATAAAGGTAACTTCTGGTTAGGTCTCAGATTCCAAAATAAAAGTCCATCTTGGGTCTTAACAGCTGGGAAAAAGCCCCTAACATACTCTGGACACAGTTAAACTTCAGTCTCACCTTGGCTAAAGAAAGCTGAAAGTCACTTGAGTGGTGTTTCAGACAACTTCATCCCCACGCAGACACTTTTCCAAAGAGCCTGGATACTGTGCCCAAAGCAGCACTGAGTCCAGGGAAAACAAAATAATAGCCCACATGAGACACTATCAGTCAGTGACTCCTGAAGATTCATGTAGCCCCTAGAGATCACATTTAAAACTGCTGAAACTGAGAAAATAAGTTCTTGTTTCAAGGCTGTTTGACTAGAATATCTGATCAGATACCAGTTCCCCCTGGAACTGCAACAGATTTTTGGGTTGTTTATTTATGTAAAACAATAGGCTGCAATAGGACCTACTTTCAAAGTCAGTAAGGTAACACTTGTTGCCAGAAGAAGAACAAACAGCTCTGATTGCTGATGAGCTGTTGCAGCAACGCAGAGTTTGAGTCATTTAGGTGGTGAAGAATGTAGAACACATGGTGGGGTATGTCTGAATTCAATGCAGCAGTCCCATATGAGGAGTTTGTTGATTTATTTGAAGGAATAATATAAGAAAATCAAGCACTCGGAGACTCATTTTTAGCAATGGGAAAAGCAGTTCTGATCCCTTCAATTTTTACTTTGGAAAATATGAAAAAAAATAATTGCCCTTCTTTGCAGAGCAGTAAGTAGAAGGATAAATCCTTTCATAAACTCCTGACAAGATTAAAAGTCCAACAAACACTATTTCTCATTCTTGTTTGCAATGAAACCAGATTTAAGTAGCACACATCTAGCAGGCAAAAAAGCAAAGCTAATCAGAAGGGAGTCAGTTACTTTACTGAATGTAACAGCAAATGATGGTTGTCATTTCCAAACCAGACAATGAATTGAATCCTGGTTTCCCAGTGAGCACCAGAGGGATTTGGGCAAAAAAATTTCATAAGGTCCTGTGATAAGAGAGTTGAAGATTAGGATTTCAGCCCTTGTGAAATATCTTATTGTCCTAAGACCGTATTTTTAAAACAGGGTAGATAGCGTTATGTGGCTATTATTACACCAAAGTAATCTGACTGAAAGAAGAGTTGTTTTTGTTCTCATCCTGCTTTGGTCCATGCGTGGGTTCCCACACATATAAGGTGTGCTGGAGGTCACTTACCCGCTGTGCGAAAGGAGTAAAAGAAAGCACGCTGTTCTTTCTTTGCCTTTTTGAATTTTGCAAGCATGAATACATGAGAAAAGACATTGACATGTCCAGATGCACGTTTTTATGGAGACAAGAGAACTTCAGTCAGATATAAATAATGAAAAAACTTATTTTTCCAAGTTACCATGTTCCTTCTTTTATTCTTTTAGCTATTCACAATACCCTATCACAAAGTCAGATTTTTACCCCTCCTTCACATTCCTAAAACTGGTTGAAATTCAGATGGTGGTTTCACCATCAGATAAAGCTGAACTGTGCCTACACCATTACCAAAAAGACAATCTCACTGTTTACCCCACATCCAGGTCCACATTCCTTACTGTTTCCTCACCTAGGTTCAGCTTCCACAGCTACATAGACTGGCAGATATATGTTTAAACCATCTGAATACTACACATCCCACCCCCAAGATTAGTTTCCATCTGTACAGATTTAATCTATTTTAATCCATCATCCTCTTCTTGTCTGTGCACAGGCTTTCTGGGTCACCCCTGCAGCCTGGGAGCACACTATTAATCCTGCAACTGCAGGCACAAAGCTCTGGGACCAGAAGTCCCAACAGGCAGAGACAAGGTCAGAGAGCACAGAAGAGGGGAAGATGAGTGAGAATATGTATCACAGCAGATGCAGTGAGCTAAAAAGAGGAAAGAGTGACAGAAAAAGATACAAATCAAAGGTAGTGCAAGACTGTGAGAATAGGTGAGGGCAAGAACCTGATTACAGGGGAAATAATTTGTCAGATGGAAGGACAGACAGTGCCATGCTGAGAAATTAAGTTTGCTGAATGCATGAGAAAGAAGTGAAGAGAAGCAGCCAGCAAAGCTCCTTAGAAAGGGACTAAGGAAGAGTCAGAGAAAGCTGTTTGCAGCTGATACATTTTATTAGTTTGTTGTGGCTCAACCCCATGCAGAAAGTAAGCACCACACAGTCCCTCAAGTGGGGTGGGGGAGAGAATCAGAAAATTGGGAAGAGACATGAGTTGTCGATAAAGACAGTTGAACAGGTAAAGCAAGAGCCGCACACACAAGCAAAGCAAGACAAGGGATTGATTCCCCACTTCCCATGGGCAGGCAGGTGTTCAGCCAGCTCCAGGAAAGCAGGGCTCCATCGCACCTAACAGTGACTTGGGAAGACAGACGGCATCACTCTGAACGTCCCCCTGCCCTTTCCTCCTTCCTCCCCAAGCTCTGGTATGCTGAGCATGACGCCATACGGTATGGGACACCCCTTGGGTCATTTGGGGTCAGCTGTCCTGGCTATGTCCCCTCCTGGCTCCTTGTGCACCCCCAGCCTACTCATTGGTGGGGTGGAGTGAGAAGCAGAAAAGGCCTTGGCTCTGCATGAGCACTGCTCAGTAGTAAGGAATACATCTCTATTATTAGTAGTATTAGTATTATCAACACTGCTTTCAGCACAAATCCAAAACATAGCCCTATACTAGCTACAATGAAAAAAAAACACAAACTGTATCCCAGCCTGAATCAGCACATAGTTAAAAAAAGAAAAGAGAATATGCTAACCATTGCTGGGCTTGAGTAATGCATATTCTACCTGTGAAATTTATTTGTAGACAAAGAATTACATTTTCTTTGTATACACCGACACACACTGAGCACAGTTTAGTGCTTCAATTTTCATTTGTGTCTGGCTATCTTGCCAGAAAAGGTAACAGCATTATCAAGTCAGTAAGACCAAAGTCAGGAAGATTATTGCCATTCAATACTTTTTGCACTTGAAGACTGATGGTCAGCATTAACTAATTAAGAAATGTAGGAATATGAATAAAATGGTGCTGGAAGAGGATATTTTACCTTCAGTTTGATTGATTTCAGGGAAGAAGCTAAAGTTATTTGAATTACTAATAGATAATGAAGATACTGCTATTTAGACTACTCTATTTTTCCCTTAACTTCAAGCCTGCCATTTGGTAAAGTAACTTTATAGATTAAAAAATAGTTTCTTACCCAGCAAACCTAAAAGTGAAAGATGTTGGCAAATTGTACCTCCTGTGGGAAACAGGTGGCTGAACAGTTGTTAGAAGGGCTAAAAGATCAAACAGAGATCTCAACTACATCTTGGAAGAAAGATTTTTCTTTCTTCCTAAGTGCAGCCTAGTTTGTGCTCTGCCATATTTATGTTGCGTGATACTGTGATGAAAGGTCACACACTGTATGTTCAGTAACACACAAGAGAATTGACTGCGATTGTCACATTAAACTTGTATTTCATGAAAAAAAAATCAGTTTTAAAGAAGTCACAAGACCTCTTTATCACTTTTATCAATGCAATTGCTTTATTCCTGAATCAGAAACCATGGAAAAGATACTACATCCTAACCATACGATTATTCTTTGCCTTCCTTTCAGTTTGGACAGGTTTGCAGCTAGGTTCTGGTGTTTTGTCTCAAATGCCAATGGCTTCTAACACCTCTCTGATAGAGGCAGTGCAGGACACCTTAGTCCAGGTAAAGCTGCCTACTACCCTTAGAAACTGCCCTGTGCCCAGCAGAATTATGCCTTTGGTGCCATGCTTGGAAACAAAGTAACACCAGCTGATTGCATATCCTTGAGACAGTTCTCCTGTCCTGAGCACACTTGGCTTTTGCTCCACAGCAGGAAGCTGCCCTTTCTCTTCTTGTTCTTACCACCTCTCCATCGTCCCCCTACAGAAAAGCTTGCTGCCATTTAACTCTGTAAAACACCAAGTCAGAGAGCAACCTTGTCCCATGTATTTTAAGGCTGATGAAAGTCATACTGATATACAAGTATGGAAGAGAGCTTTGTTGTGGTTTTACGTGATAAGGTTCTGGTGGAACTGGGGGCTGCCAGGGTGGCTTCTGCAAGAAGCACACAGAAGCTCTCTGCAGGCCCCACAGAGCAAACACCAGCCGGCTCAAGGCCGGACCCACCACTGACCAAGGCCGAGCCCATCAGTGACGGTCACAGCGCCTCTGGGAGTCACATTTAGGAGGAAAAAACCCTGCAAGCAGCCACTTTTTGCTCCCAGAGAAGGGAGTGAGAAGATGTAAGAAACTGTGCAGGCACCAAGGCCAGGGAAGAAAGTAGGGAGGGGAGGAGCCCCAGGCACTGGAGAAAGGTTCTCTCCTGGGGAGAGAGACCCACACCAGAGCAGGTTTGCCGTGGGACTTGTGACTCTCTGGAAGACCAGGCTGGAGCAGTCTGGGCCTCAAGGTCAGCACCCCAAAGCAGTGACCCACGCTGGGGCAAGTGGGGAAGAGCTGAAGCCCCGAGGGAAAGGACTCTCATTGGAGACGTTTGTGGAGAAATGTCTGCCGTGGGTGGGACCCTACGATGCAGCAGGGGAAGGGTGTGAGGAATGCCCCCCACCCTCCACCCTCCCCGCCCCAAGAAGGAGAACATCTGGTGAGGAACTGACCAAAACCCCCATTCCCCAGTCCCTGATCATCCCGGTGCCACAAAGGGGGAAGAAAGGAGCGAAACCATGACTAAAGTGAAGTCTGCTAAGAAGGGAGGAGTGGGGGAAGGTGCTTTAAGATTTGGTAGCACTTCTCATTAGCTGACTCTGGTGTCACTGGGGGTGCAGGGCAGGGTCATAAATTAAGAGGGTTTTTTCCTTTATTCTGTGCTGAGTCTGTTCTGCCCATGACACTATTGCAGAATGATCTCTCTCTGTATCTCTCTCTGTCCTTATCTCCATTCCTGAGCCTCTCAATATATAGTTTCTCCCCTGTCCAGCTGAAAAGGGGAGTGATAGAGAGCGGCTTTGCTGGGTGTCTGGCCTCCACCCAGGGCCAAACCACCACAAGCTATATAACCCTGCCAGTTTTACACAAGTGCTCCTGCAGCACTGGGAGTGTTTGGGGTGAGCAGTGGATGCATGCTGGTTACACCCTGAGGTCCAGATTACCAGCGGCACCACAAAAGTCATAATGAGTTAGAGACACAATTTTGTACTTAAATCCCTGCTTTTTACTGTGACACTTGAGGACCCAGGTTAAGTAGCCTGTGCAACTAAAAAGAAGCAGCACTTGTTCTATATTCAATACTAAAAATGGATACAAAATATCCACATGGATCAGATTATGACACAGCTAATGAATTTTTTGAGAAAACATTCAAGAGTAATCACACAAGTTAGCAGTGATCAAATTCCACAGGATCTGTGGAGCAGCTCTGCACAGGAAGCAGGGTGAAGAGTCAAAGACACACTCAGTCACATTAAAAGATTTAACCTTAAACCAGCTTTAAGCAAAGCCACAGAAAGGCAAATATACATCTGAACATTATTCCATCTATATGTGTAGGATAGATTCTGATGCTTGTTTGATAATATTTGTTTAAGAATGAAGTACGGATTTGCTTTCTAGTTACAGCAGGTTTATATGCAATCAGTCATATGTTGCTTGAATTGCAGATATTCCAAAAATAAGGAAAATATTATTAAAAGCTGAAAGAAAATATTTTAGAATTATATTTCAACAAGCTAAGAAAAGATACCCAGGGCCAAATTAGTCTCTGTTGCCATCACACTTACCACAACAGAATCACATTTGGCAAGGTTAGCATCAGCTTTGCCAGCTGTGTATCTACCCCTTCCAAAACTAGAAACTAATGGATGAGATACACGGATGAGACACATTTCTGGTGCTGTCTACTGTCCTTCAAGTTCATTTACTTTCCCAGGCACCCACAAGGACACTTTGCACTTCAGTTCTATCACTGCATAGGCCTGATACTTCAGTTTTCAGACAAGCAGCCATGAAACTGGTAAAGGGTCTAGAGCACAGGTTGGATGAGGAGTGGCTTAGGGAACTGGTTTTTTAGCCTGGAGAAAAGGAAGTTGAGGGAAGACCTTATCACTCTCTACAAATGCCTGAAAGGAGGGTAGCCAGAGGGTGTTGGTCTCATCTCCCAAGTAACAAGCAACAGGACAAGAGGAAATGGCCTCAAGTTGTGTCAGGGGGATTTAGATGGGAAAGTAGGAAAAATTTCTTTACCAGAAGGGTTGTCAGGCACTGGTACAGGGTGCCCAGGGAAGTGGTGGTGTCACCATCCCTGGAGGTATTTACAAAATGTGTAGACCTGGCACTTAGGGACATGGTTTAGTGGTGGACTTGGCAGTGATGCGTTTTGGTTGGACTCACTCTTAAAGGTTTTTTCCAACTTAAAAGATTCTAGGATTCTATGACACTCAAGGACCTTGCTTCTTTGCTTTATTACTGAGTGGAGTTATGATACAAGATCTGTGACAGCCCTAATTCTGCTATAAAACTGCCTTCTTGAGTCAGACAAATCGTCCATTTAATCCAGTATTTTTTATCTAGCAGTCCCCTTGTCCTATCTCCTGTCACCTGGCTACAGAGACCATCGCCAACATCTCTGCACCCTCCTGTCAGGTAATTGTAGGCAGTGATAAGGTCTCCCCTCAGCCTCCTCTTCTCCAGGCTAAACACCCCCAGCTCCCTCAGCCACTCCTCACAGGATTTGCCCCCCAGCCCCTTCCCCAGCCTGGTTGCCCTTCTCTGGACACACTCCAGGACCTCAATGTCCTTCTTATGGGGAGCAGCCCAGAACTGGACACAGCACTTGAGGTGCAGCCTCACCAACGCTGAGTACAGGGGCACAATCACCTCCCCAGACCTACTGGCCACACTATTTCTGATACAAGCCAGGATCCCATTGGCTTTCCTGGCCACCTGTGCACACTGCTGATTCATATTCAGTCGCCAGTCAACCAACTTCCCCAGGTCCTTCTCTGCCTGACAGCTCTCCAGACGCTCTTCTCCAGGCCTGTATCTCTGCCTGGGGTGGTTACCTCCCATGTGCAGGTCTCAGTACTTGGCCTTGTTGAACCTCACCCCAATGTTCAGATCCTTCTGAAGAGCCTCCCTACCCTCAGGCAGATCAAGGCTTCCTCCCAGCTTAGGGTCTCCCATGAATTTAATGAGGGAACATCAATCCCTTCATCCAGGTCATTGATAAAGACATTGAAAGGAGCTGGACCCAGGACTGAGCCCCGGGGGATGCCACTGGTGACCAGCCTCCAGCTGGATTTTGCTCCATGTACCACAACTCTTTGGACCCAGCCAGCCAGCCAGTTTTTAACCCAGCAGAGGCTGTGCCTGTCCAGGCCAGTGGCAGACCATTTCCCAAGCAGAATGCTGTGGGAAACAGTGTCAAAGGCTTTACTGGAAAAGAAACAGGCATGAATTGCAAGAACTGCCATTTATTACAGTAAACATATGTTCAGGATGAAATCAAGAGAGAGACATAAGATTTGAAGGGTAAATATTTAAGATCTTGTTTAATCTTTGAAATACAAAAAAAACCCCACTGAATGTACCAATATTCAAAGAATTGTTATGCTCTTTGGCAGAGACAAGACAGATTTTAGTTAAATCAGGAGGTTAGAGCATCTTCCACAGAACCTCTGGGAAAGCAACAGATCACAAAACAGCCAGCAGGAACAGCCATCCTGTGCAGATCCTTCGGGATTTGATTGCCTAACACAGAGCAGGGTTACGCTGTCAAAGATGATGATGCTCAAATACTAGCCTTGCTCTGGGAGAAATCAAACTGTAATAAAATCTCTCAGTCATCACTTTGTCACATTAGGCCTTTGCAATTGGACCTAACGAGGCATTCAGAACAGCCAGACTCCACGAGCTAATGCAACTCAGTTGTAAGTAACGTGCAGAGGTCCTCTAACTGAAATTACTGGGTAGAAATTGTCAGTGAGACTCAAATATACAGTATAGGGAATGCAAAGGAATGAGGCCATGGCATTTCTAAAACACATCACAAACATCTCAACAGTATCTCTGGCAAAGAATAATAGTTTAGCTTAATGACAAACCTTAACAACCCTCTTTTCTAGCATATAGTAGCATTTTGTAAAGCAAATGAGAAACCAGCTGAGATTTTTTCCCTTCCAGATTCCCCACAAAGCTGAGCATCTAAAGGAATCACACTCAGATTTCAGAAGCCATCAGCCTCCCAGGCCGAATTCTCATCTGTAGAATTTTAGCCTGAAAGGTACTTGGGGGCAGGGGATGTGATACTAAATGTAAATTCCACCAAGGATTTTAACGGAAGCACTGACAGCAAAACATCATAAATGCAACTCTATCTTCCTATATGCTCCATAAAACCTGTTCTCTTTTTCCCAGTTGGGGCTTTGTTGCTGGTTCAAAATCAGAAACTGCTGAGATGTGCTGTTCCCAACTATTTCTTGTGTTACTTGCACTCAGTGTAAAGTCTTTCCAAAGACTCAGGGCCCCACTCCTACAAGCTGATGCTTATGAGCCTGCACAGACTCCCATTATCTTCAACAGGGCTCTGCGTGGGTGTAAGGGTTTGCCTGAACGTATCAGTTTTCAAAATCAAAGCCTAAGAGACTGCATTTAAGTGCATTTTCATCCCTGTCTCCTCTCCTTCCCACAGCTGGGCCTTCGTTATCTCTCCCCATAAGACATCATTCCTCTTCAACTCAATCAATCAAGACTCATATCTGAAATTTTCTTCACTGAACTCCAGACTTTCACGCCCCCCATCTTTTTACTCAACTGGCAAGATGCTTCACTCATCAATTTTTATTTTCCTCATTACCAGCTACTTCTTTACCCCCCTTAAAAGCTCTATCTGCTCCCCAACAGATCAGCTTAGGATCAGCCTCAGCTCATCATAACCTGCACTCATGAATGAAGCCAGGCCTGAATCACAGCTGACATTTTCATGAACTAAAACAGAGCCATGATATTTGATTCCTCAGACAAGGATTTGACTCTTCAGGGACCTATATTTATGGTCAAATTCTATTCTAGAATAAATTTCTTAGGGATTTTTTTTAAAGTACAATACTTGGTGTTACTAAACTCTGTAAAATGCATTTCTAAAGAAAAAATATTTGCAGAGTAACTAGCAAAACTATCCTTTTTTAAGTCTAGCATAACATCTTTCACTTTGAGCATTTTATTTCAAACCCAAACTTGTAAAACAACCGATTCCATGATACTGAGGGTCCTTGACCTTCCACAGTTTCTGGTTTTCCTCCCTGTGTAGCTGTGGTACTAAGAGGCTGGTTGGGTGTCCTGATTCATAAAACTGTTTCTGGAAACTAGGTATGTGGTAGAAGTTCAGATTTGTTAAATCTTTCTTATGGGGTTTGTCTGGACCCAGGTCTGTGATCACAGCTCACTTTTCAGTGAGTCAGTGTTTCACAGAAAGGATGTTGTTGGAAGGGGCATCTGGAGATTGTCTAGTCCAATCTCTTCCTCAAATCTCACAACTAGAGGAGGTTGCCCAGAGTCATGCCCAGCTGAGTTTTTATTATCTTCAACTATGAGGACTCCACAAGCTCTCTGGATAAGTTATTCCAGTGTTGGATCACCCTTGGAATAACAAAGATTTTATGTTTTTTAATAAAATTTCCAGTATTTCAAGCCTGTGCCCATCGTCCCTTGTCCTTTTTCCAAGAGGAGTCTGGCTCTGTCTTCTTTATGTGCCTTTATCAGGGATTAAACACATCAAAACCCCCACCTCAAACCTTCTCTGCTCCAGGCTAAACATGCCCAGCTCTCTCAGCCTCACCTCTCGCGGGACAGGTGGTCCAGTCATTTCATCATCTTTGTGTCCTTTCCTTGGATTCTTTTCAGTAAGCTCATCTCTTTCTCATACTGGGAGGGGGCAGCACCGCACCCAACACTCCAGCTGAGTTTCACCCGTGCCAAGCGAAGGGGAAGGACCACTTCCCTTAAGCGTTTGCCAGCACAAATAAAACTTCTTGCCATCAGGAACAAAGCCACATAACTTACCTGCCCTTCTGAACTCTGTTCCTCACCTCTTCCTGTGGAGACCCTAAAAATTCACGTGACCAGTTATCTGTGAGTGCACTTAATGGACTGGGGCACTTGGGAGATGTTTGACATCTACCAGCTAATCACAGGTCTTGCTTCAATCCAAATTAAAATTACACAAGTGTGCACAGCATTTCCAGGGTGCCGCAGGGGGAAGGCAGGCACCTCTCCACACCGGCCTCTACAGCTCCATCCACTGTTACTCGCTCTCCTAAACCTGCAGCTTTTTTGTCTCGCTGACACGGACTGATTTCTCTTCAGGATAATGCTTAAATTCATTGTTATTTCTGATGGGGTGTATTTCAGATTGTCAATTTTAAACTATATTTTTTTTTGCATTTTCTTATTCTCAGAATACTGGGAAGGCAGACCCAATATTGTCTGAGGCCTTACACTGGATGCAAGGTCTCCCAAGATTCTGTGTAAGCTGGAAAGCATAAACCACTCTATAATCACTAGGTTTAAAATGGGAGGCGAGCCTGGTTTACTTTTTCACATTTCACTGTAACAAGATAGCAATCTTTCTTCAGCTTAAATTCTCAGTTGGTCAATAAAGGTATTTGCCCAGTGATCCTCAGCAGTTACCACTGCTGAAATTCCTTATTATGCAGAATACTTGCTTGCTGGAGAGCAGTAAGTACTTCTTTGACATAATCCTGATTAATTTAACAGGCAAAGTATGCTCCTAGATTCCACTCTCATAGTAAAAAGTAACTTCAGTAGTAGATTTGTTAAAGATACTTGCCTTCCCACCTCTCTTACAGGACATAATCAACTGCTTTCTCCAACAGCATTTTATAAGCAGCCTGTTTCCTGAAGTTTTCTGTAGGTACACATGGCAAGAGGTACATTTATTTCGGTGAACAGGGTTTTTTCAACAATTTTGCTTCTTCTTTTTATCCCTTAGCTGTCTTCCATCCTGCAAAACCCAAGAACCACTGAAACTTTAGTAAACCACTTATCACTAAGAAAATCAATGTACTTTAAAGTCTCACAAACACTACCTCCTCACTACAGCTCACCCAGAGAGGGCGCCACCTGGGGTACCCCAACGCCTTTCCATCCACCTGCTCCCCTGCCCGGGCAGCTTGTCCACATGGACCTACCTCAAAAAATGGAGTTGCTTAGATAAACTGTGTCTTGGTTCTATAAAATGTCTTCCTGCATGCCAGGGAAAAAAATAGACACATTACAACTTCTAAGAGACAGAAGAGGCATAATAAACTCAGGAGGCTGAGGCACCTTCACACTGATGGGATTCAGAGTAGCACTGGAGACTCTCAACATGTCCAATTCTTCCAGCTTTGGAAACACACTGAAGAGATTCCAGCAGCAGACCCATCAGGGTATGAAGTAGGTGTATCTTGCGTATTCAGGGCTATTTCTCTCCATCTTTCCACTGACAGATTGCGAATTTTCCCCATCATTTAATTGGTCAAAATAGAATGAATTATAATGCACACTCTGCCATTTTTTCACTACTAATTTTTTTTCCTCTCCCCTGCCCTCCCAAGATAACAATGTAAATTATATGGGAAAATCTGCATTTATTTTTTTCATAATTAGTTCTGGGCTAAGACCAAGTTTTTAAGGGGATGCAAATTGTTAAATCCAAGTTATAACCTCAGATAAACAGCTTATAATGAGAATGCTGACACAATTTTAAGTGGAGTAACATGAATGGCGCCAATATAATGTAGTCAAAACATGTGGGAAATAAAGTATTTTGTTCCAGAAGTACAAGAAAGTCCCAATTCAGAGTGAAGTATATGTCTGGTATTTATGGATTCTACCAAACGTAACAATTTCACAAAACATACAAGGGCTTCAGGGAGTATAGGATTCAATCATAATTCAAAACCTCTTCATCTTGGATACATTTGAGACAAAGGGATTCACAAGCCACAGGGGCTAAACGTATTTCCTTCCTCCAGAAACTCAAGTGAGATTCATCCTTAGTGAATGATGGTAATAGATAAAACAGGAGTTCAGCAAAAGATCTGCCTAGTAGAAGTGTTCAAAAGCCCACATTAAATCCAAAACGTTATAAACCACTTAAAATTATGAACTGTGTAGTAACTAAGCAGCATGGGAACCATAACAGTATACCAAAAAGGAAGAGAGCAGTTCATACATCCTTTGCAAGTCAGCAGAGGTAGTTTCAAGGCTGACATGAAGCAGAGCCTGAGATGAGGTACTATCACACTATTCTTTATTAGTTGTTAAACAGTGATGCTGCATTCAGCTCTTTGCCAGAGAGTCCTTGTCCTAATGGATTTACAGTTGCTGGCCCTCTGACATCTGTCCCAGCCAACTCCTGAGTCCTCTCAAACTCCTGATGTCAGGATGGATAAAGAGATCTGCCAACACAAGCCCAACAACCGCACGACAGAGCACGATGAAGAAATGATATGAGGATACAAATACAGAAAAGAGTTAATTGCATTTTTACAAATCACTGTGGGAAATACAGAAAAAGCAAATGTTAAAAAATTATGTGAATGGGAAGAGATGGATTAGGGAAACAACGGGTGAGTCCTCTCTGGAGGACAAGAGAGCTGGCAGAGAACTGCAGGAGGCACTTGTAGAGCTCTACCCGGCATCTTTGATAAGGTGGAAATTGGAAGGCGCAGCCATGAAAATCAAGAGAAGCAAGAGGGGGTGGAAACTGAGCCTTGTACAGGACAGGCAGGTATTGTGCCTTTGGGGCAAAGAGAACAAACAGAAATTAGGAAAAACCCAATGAGTCACATCTGTCAAAAACATGTTGCCCCTTTCCCTTTCTCCCTTCCCTCTCCCCGCTGCTCTGCCTGGCCCCGGCTGCTCATGCAGGCACTGATCTGATTAACGAGAAGATACCTTCTCCCCAGAGTAGAAGTTCTTGCTTATGCCTGCTGGGTTTGGTTCCTGCCCAATTAGCCACTTGAGGAGCACTAGAGAAAGGAACTCGACTGGATCTTCCCTGCATCGGTGGGCCAGTGAATGGGTTCAGCATGCCTCCTCCCCTGGACGCAGCCCTAACCTACACACGCGAGCTCTTCAGCTTTGCCAAGAGGCATCGTGATGCAAAAGCCATTTTGCTGCCAGGGGGCTGCCTCGCTCACCCCTCGGACAGGCCCACGGGGCACAGCTCAGCTTGGAAAGTCTCCGTGTCGCACCCCACTTGGCTCTTCGCCCGCCCAGCGGTGAGCGATGCGCGAGGGCAGTTACCGGGATGGCCCCGCACGCCGCAGCAGCGCGGGTTTCCCGGGCACGGCGCACAGGCCGAAAGCCTCCCTGCACCCAGCCACCGGCTCGAGGCTCCCAGGCGCGAGGCCCCGCCCCCACCGCAAGCAGCGGGCGGAGCGGCCCGGGGACGCGGCGCTGCCGACGCTTGCGTAACGCTGACACCTAGTGGCTGGCTGCGCGCGCCCGCTGCCCGCGTGTCCGGCGGCGGCACCTACCCCCGAAAGGCTCCAGCTGGAAGGGTCATGCACCCCCCCGTCGTGCACTGTTCAAACCGAGGAGGTGCATCCTAGTGCCGCAGGGATCATAAAGCTGCATTTAAAAGAAAGGGGGGGGGGAAGAGGAAGAAATTATTATTGTTGTTATTATTGATATTATTATTGTTGTTATTATTGATATTATTATTGTCGTCATTATTGTTGTTATTATTTCCCTTTCAGCAGATGGGAATACATTAGAAGCCAGATTGTTATACAGCTGATGGGGCCAAGACTGCTGGCGACTGCCATCCAGCAAGACTGAGAGAGGCTGGAGAGTTGGGCAGGGAGAAGGTTAATGAGAAGTAACAAGGGCAAGCGTAGCATCTTGCATCTGGGAAAGATCAACCCCAGCTACCAGCACAGGTTGGGGACAGATCTGTTAGAGAGCAGCGTAGGTGAGAGGGACCTGGGAGTTCTGGTAGGTAGCAGGATGATCATGAGCCAGCATGTGCCCTCCAGGCCAATGGCATCCTGGGGTGCATTAGAAGGAGTGTAGTTAGTAGGCTGACAGAGGCTCTCCTCCCCTCTACGCTGCCCTGGTGAGACCAGATCTGGAATATTGTGTCCAGTTCTGGGCCCCTCAGTTTAAGAAGGACACAGAACTCCTTGAAAGAGCCCCGTGCAGGGACACCAAGGTGATGAAGGGAGTGGAACACTGTGAGGAGAGGCTGAGGGAGCTGGGCCTCTTTAGCCTCGAGGAGACTGAGGGGTGACTTTATTAATGTTTATAAATGTGTAAAGGATGAGAGTCAGGAGGATGGATCCAGGCGCTGCTCAGTGATGCCAGCGATAGGGCGTGGGGCAGTGGGTGCAAGCTGGAGCAGAGGAAGTTCCACGTGAATATAAGGAGGAACTTTTTCACTGTGAGGGGCTGGGACAGGCTGCCCAGAGAGGCTGTGGAGTCTCCTCCAGAGACATTCAAAACACACCTGGATGTGTTCCTATGTGATTTAGTCTAGGTGATCCTGCTCTGGTCGGGGGTTGGAGGTCCCTTCCAACTCCCATTGCTCTGTGGTTCTGTGACTGGAGCTGAAAAAAACTAAAGAAGAGTTGAGGCCTTCCCAGAAATATCAGGTGTTTGAAAATGGTCTGATTTGATGAGCCTGTGCAAAGCACACTGAATGCTAATCCTACCACAGTTACTCCTTGGTGTCTGCTCTAGAGCATTGCTGCTCCTGGCCTGAGCAGGCAGGAGACTTTCTGCCTTGTGTGTCTTAGATGACCCATGCTCAAAGTGAACACACCCAGAAGAAGCAGCTGGACCTTGAGAGACCCCAAAGATAGCCAGAGAGAAGCCTGAAACATGTTCAGGGCAAAGATTAACAATGTCTTATTCTGTCTTATCGGATTTTTGTTGAAGTACCTATAAACTAAAATCAAATAAAGCTACACAAGGATGAAACTCTTTCTAAGAAAGCTCTGCAAAGGCATTCATGTGGACCTCATTTTGGTCCCAGACTGCAGCTCTGCTCATCTTAGCTACCAGAAAACTGGAAAAATCTAAGTAGATACATCTCCAGCACAAGAACATCACTGCCCATGCACCCCTCCCACACTGCATTTGCCTCCTGATGCACTAAAATGCAAGAACAGACCCCGTGCTTACATGGTGCATTTAAGTTTTCCAGTACAACTTGCACATCAGGGTCTTGAAGATGGTACTGAAAGTTTTGTATATATCCACATGCTGACTACACTGTGAGATGGTTTCCTCTCTTCAGTTTTGCAAAGCCAGTCTGAAACTTTTTTAAAATGTCTGCTGTTAGAAGAGCACTTGATGATAAAAGAGCATAGGCTGATCCTTCACCTTACCCGCTGCCAGAGTGAAACAGATAATCCAGAGATGA
This sequence comes from Hypotaenidia okinawae, assembly GCA_027925045.1. NCBI lineage: Eukaryota > Metazoa > Chordata > Aves > Gruiformes > Rallidae > Hypotaenidia > Hypotaenidia okinawae. The sequence continues at coordinate 15,431,327 of BSDF01000005.1, read as the reverse complement.
GCAAATCAGCCTTCCTCATACTGGAAACTGACTTTACTGTTTTCTTATGACAGGAGGCACACAGTCATCTGTAAACAACTCATTGGATTAAAGATATATTTCATGCAGCTTTTCTTGCATTATTTTTTATTCCACAAAGAGTCCAAAGACTTTATTCTTATTGTTGCTGTACTTTGCAACAGTACCTTGCCTTGTTTCAGAGGAAACTTTTGTGGAGGAAGGCTCTTCTCCCTTCTCCAGACACCAGGGTGTTCTGGGCATAACAGGTAATGAAGCAGGCAGCAAGATCTCGTAGGTGTTGTTGCTGCTATCAGTGTCCCAGGAGATGAGTCCACTGGCACTGAGATGCTGACAGGGTGAAAGATAGTTAAGGGAGAATTACAAAAGTTGAGACCATAGCAAGATTGCTGATAATTCACAAAAATGTGCATGTCATAGAGCAGTTAATTCACATTTCATGTCCCAAGAAACACCATACTTAGCACCAGAACAACAGACACAAGCAAAGCCTACCTCATCAGAGGACAAGCCAAGAAGTCCACATGCAGTAATCCAACTTCCCAAATTTTGTGAAGTTCCATGCATTTTACAGCAGTAAATGCTATGGATTGCCTGAAATAGCAAAGTCCTGAGGCAATAGAAGCGCTATGTGGCTCCTGTGATATGTACTGGTTTTCATCTCTTTCCCTCACAGGCTGAAAGAGTTCTTAGCAACAGTAAATGCATGTCATTCGAAATACCTTGAGCAGTGAACATCATCTTGTTTTAACATGCTGCTCAAAGTAGTCATACCAAGACAAAAATATATCTGCAAAACATGGGCCAACTCATCAAATGAAATTGAGACAGGAACATGTTTCCTCAAAGCTAGACAGCTGGTCTCTAATATCCCCAGGCCCATCATTAAGACATTACCACCCTCTTGGGTGTTATTTCAGACAGTTTTCTCTCCAACCCTCAAATCCCTATCCCACCAAAATACTGACTGAAAGCTCATGTGGCACAAGTGGAGAACAACCCTTCAACAAACATTTCATTTCCAAGTGCTCCAAGTGCCTCAGCACAATCATCAGCCAGCAGCATACAGTCCTCAGGAGCTTTATGCACAACTATATACCATCATAACCCAATGCTCTCTGAGCTGACTGAGCCCTTTTCACAAGAGTCCTCCATAAACTATGGAAGAGGGTGACTTTAAAGACTAAAAAAGTATCTAAGAGGTCAAGAAACACGTGCAGAGTGAAGGATTCCAACCCAATAATGCAGCGCTATTATAAACCACATGTATGATGACCTTTCTACTCTACAGTATCCAAGAAATCTAAGTGCATGGAGACTTGGTACCCACCACAGAAAGGTAATGGTTATGGTGTTAACTAAAAAGGGTTTATTAATGATTAAACAATGATCAAGTTATAATTAACTTATGATTGAGTGAATCAAGTTAATCAAATCCTGCTTAAGTGATAATTGAGAGGCAATTAAACAGTGATTTGACAGTGATTCAAGTAATGATCTAAACGAGTAATTTGGTTTAGATCACTCTATCTCTCATCACACCTCTAATAATTAAAATATAGCTTGATACAATAATGTCCTCTGCCGTCCTGGGAATCCCACTTCACCTGGGGAGGCTACAGGCATTTATAGCCCAAAGTGATGCGCTTGTAGTCCAGCCCTCTCTTTGGTGTTTGTGCAACTGTGGCAGTTTTGGTTTTGTCTAGGCTCAACCCTGGCCGGTGCTATTATCTACTGATAAGATGTGGCCTAGACTGCTTGGGGCCTAAGAAGATGCAGCCTCCTCGCATGGTCCTCATGGTCTGCGTGGCATCAGTCAGGCACAATTGTCAGTGATGCCCGAGCCAAAGCGCTGCTCACCTGGAGTGAGGGCATCCCTCACAGTACCGCTTACAAACCTACTGTCACAGTACACACATATCGCTGCACTAACCTATGCTGAACTGTCACTTAAGGATTGCTGCCCTGTGGCATTTAGTAGCCTCTCACATATATATGTTACCAAAAAAATTAAGTTATTAAAAACTAATTATTCAGGTTTAACCTTATAATATCCTATGCGCTGTTGAAGATTTACCAACAGGTTCTCAAACAGTTTTACAGGAAGACTTTCGCTTTGCATCTTGCCTTCATGTGAAAGGCAGTGATATGGGTGATTTTATTCCACTTGTTTACACCTTCCACACACGTAGCACTCAATCGATCCATAACAACAAAAGATCTGCTGCACAATGGAACAGGATTGCCTCACCTTGCACCAGTACCCCCATCTGATGCTGCACCGATCGATGACGCCTATGGATACAGATTGGCAGTGCCTCCAGCAGGGATGCAACCAGATACAATACAGAGCTGAAAATTACTTAAACCATGTATTGATTGCAGATTTATTGACTATGGGTTACTCTCAATCCTCTTTAAAACTGCACAAAACAAAATGATTAATTAAAACTCTAAATATCCATCTAAATTTGGATTGAGTAAATACACCAAAACCTTAAAAAAGTTAGTTGCGACCTTCATTAACACTGCAGACTGCTTGGAGCAGTTCTGACCTAAAGCAGACCAAAGCACACAGCAACCTCTTTGTCCAAGATCTGTAAGTCAACAGGTGTCCTCCTTCAGCTGAAGGTGCAACCTGCGTTTGTGGAAGACTCCTAAGTTCTCTCAAAGCTTAACAGAAATTTCTCTCTGAAGATGAACACTTCAAAGGATCAAAAGCACAAATGAAACCACCTAGAAACTGGATATTGGTATAGATCAAATTCGCTTTAAAAATGTTGTGGTGCTAAACATAGCTTGGCATAGATAAGTATATTTAAGTATACTTTATCACAGTGCTAAAAAAATAATACAAAGACATAGGGCAATTCACTGGCCTGTATTAGCAATAGCAGCTGTATCTGCCAGCTCCCACTAGGATCCAGTCGTTAAGATATTCCTTGCCTTGTGATAATGTGAGTGTAGTCAGAGATGCTTGTGCTCTTAAGAGACAGAAGGATGCTTCCAGTCATAATGCAAACAATAAAGAAATGCAAAGGAAACAGTGTCTCGGTAAGGGACAGGAAATGGAAAGCAGAGTAAACATCAGAGCTCTGCAGAGCCATTTCACATTGATAGGAGCAAAAAGCTTCAAAGATTACATTAAATCAACACCACAAACAGTCTGCAATGTTTTATTGCTATATACCACTTAGATTTCAGTTTCGGTAGTTACTTGTAAGGATCACATCCATCTCGAGTTTGTTCCAAACATCCAACGTCATTTGTCTCTTTCAGGTATGTGGTGTGAATGCAACACGAGTATTTTAGTGAACAGAACAACTTGGGTCTTTCTGTTCTTCGGGTCAAACTTGTTTTGTTCTCAACAGCCTGGACGTTCTGACACATCAGCCTATCAGCAAAAGCATAAAGCATTTAAGGCCGTCAGATGTGAAACAGTTCTTTAGGTAGTAAGACAAGCAATCGGGTTATGTCAATCTTACCACTCCTTAAGCAATTTTTAGTCTCATTTAGTTCTCCCCCATAAACTGGTAACTAACAGTGGTCTACAGGGTATGCTGGCCAAGGAGGCATAAAGTGTTTTTATTGGCCTCATGAAATGCACGTAGAGATGTCCACGAGCAGTCAGTTCATCCCACCAACTTTCAGTTTTCTAGCAAGCTCTGTTCACCTACGGCTTGAGAGTCCACCCCCTTCCAAAGGACAACAATGGTTTTAAGAGCTCAGCTCCTGGCTCATTCACCATCCCAACAATGACAAGTATATGGATTCATGGAAAGCCAAAAATGTACAGTGAAAACCAAATTAAACAGATCTTACAGAAAATTGTAATGCTCTTGTTAAATGAAGCAAAATACCCAGGAAACAGCTGCCACCAAGTTCTCCATCTTCTAAGTTAACCCCATGACTAATAGCATGTCCCTTGGGCACAGAAGACAGCACGATTTAAGCTCTCCTGATAAAGCATCACTAAGCCAAGGACCATTTATCTCGTACTGCAGCAGGTGTATGTTTTTACCTAGCAGTATGAAGCTGAGCGCAGGGGACATAGGCTTCACTCCTAACAGGAAAAGCACTGCCTGTCAGGTTCTTCTTCCATACATGGTCAGCACAGCTACAGCCAACGATCCTATCAGTAAGTGGATGGCAGTAAAGAATAAATAGGGAGGACACGATGACCCTCTGTCAACCCCTATCTTCATTTCTTCCCGTTGAGCAGTTGTTTCTGGGGCTATAAATTGCTAGACTAATCAAAATTAGTTGAAGAAAAACCTGCTAGATCCAAGGTTACAATCAGTTGATCCACTCCCTACAAATGGGTCACAGCAGGCCCATGAAAAACAAATATCCCTCCCAGAGCAGCCTACGCTGACCTGTCTGACCAGCAATAACAAACACAGGGGTGAGCAGCTCTTTTCTATCTGTGGTTGTATGTTGTCAGATCAAAGAAAAACTCCACTGGGAAAGCTCATCAGCCATTTTCTTAACAGCAGCAACTTCATCTGCTTGACTTTTGGAAGTGTATCTGCAGCTTCCATATTTACCTGACACTCATTCTTCTGTCAGTGAAGGACTTCTATCCCTGCAGGCTACACAACCAACACCCCACCCACAAACACGGACCAAGCATAACAGGATTCAACTTTTCAAATTTCCAAATTACAGCAGTGGCAAGAAACAAACAGCAGTTTCCATAGCAATTTAAGAAAAAGAAAGTTTTAGTGCAACTAAATTTCTATTAAAAATAACACTATGTCAGTAGAAGTCTTCATTTATTTCCAAGTGTTCAAATTGCTATTACACATATGTCATTTAACTATTTTTTATTTGAACATTAAGGTAATTACAGTTGGAGGGCTCTTATTTCCAGTGGTCTCTCTGCAGTAGATACCACCAGAACAGAACATGAAACATTCCACATGGTTAACAATATGACATTTGAGTTACCAGAATTACAATTTTTAGATTTTTTGCTAACAGATGACATGAGTAGTACGTAACTGGGGCGTTTCCTTTAACAGAAATCTGAACTCAGTACTGCATTTGTTCAGTTTCAACATGAACATCTCTACTTAAGAGCAACATTATACATGACAGTTTGATTTATCATACATATGGTACTTTGGCAGCTCCAACTGTGATTTATTTTTCCTCCTAAACTCCACAGTAGGTTTAATTTATAAAACATATTGCTAATATGCCCTGCATAAACATCAGGAAGCAAATGCACCTTTCTTTTGCCACTTCAGTGCGAAAGGGAGTAGTGGTTTTATGTCATATTACGCAGCCTTCTCATACATGCACTATTTTCTTCCATGGGCACTGTTGCAGGTACCCTATTTTTGTTGTGAGAAAAAAAACCACTTTAGTAGAACAAAAAAAAAATCTGGATTTCCTTCTCAAAGACTACGGCTATAGTCAATTTTATGACAAATCAACATCAACCACTTCCTTCCAAAATGTATCCATTTTTTACCATGTAACAAGCAGAACAATCATCTGAGGTGCAATAAATCCCCTAACAATTCAACTTGCCCCACCTGGAGTTCACTTGTGAAACTGGTTTACTCTGTTAAATTTTGTCAGACGTTCAAGCATGAAGACTGGCTCAGGTAAAATACATGACATGTTACCATCATTACAGGAAGAAATCTATTGGGCAGGTGGAAAGCTCTTTTTAAACACACAAGCTAAATAGAATCAAACTGCCCCAAGTTTTATCAAGCAAAATGGGATAAACAGCTCCAGCAATTATCACCACAAATTCAGCAAGGGGGTTATCTGTATGAACTAATAGTTCTAGGTGACAAATACTAATTTATTTGAACACCTCTACCATCAGCTTGCACAAGAGAACTAATGGCTGTAATAAACTTTTTCACTTACTCCCCCAAAATGAATTAATTTAATTCTCCATCTTCTTGAACAATCATTGTACTGAACTGTGATACAGGACTGTCATCCCAGGACCTACTACCACAATATTCTAAGGGAGGACAATGTTCCCTTCTAATATAATCATGCACTTTAAATAATCCATGTTAAAGTTTTCAAGTAAAATGAGAGAAATCTAGCTGCAAAATTTCAGATTTGAAGGAAAAAATCATACAAACAAGTAACAAAAAAATATAACCTGTCAACAGTGATCTAAAGCATCTTATTGCATTCACTCATCTGCAAAATTTTAGCAATTATTTCATATTTATTCTAGTTGGTCCATATATCCCCATATGCCTTTAAGAGTCTCTTAAAAAAATAAATGTTGTGCCCAAAAATGCATCTGCTACCACAAAACATCTCCTCACCTTTTTATTCACCCTCAAGCAGCTCTTAAAAACTCAGATTTCCTGAGCTATACAAAACAAGATCTTAACTTCATTTGCAGTTTGTTTACAATGGGTAAGTTTAAAAGCAGGTGGAGGTATCTGACATAACACTTAAATAATGCATATGCAATTTGATGAAGTCACCCTGGCTCGCCCTTCAATACCCATTTGTACTGAATTATAAAACTGCAGCACAGGAACAGTCTGTGTATGGCACTTCCATGCATGTCTGCAATATAAACAATTATATTAAGATATTCCAAAATTAAACAAAGAGAAAGTCCTGTTTACCTACAAAATTTTTAAAACACATGAAGTTTAACATCAAGTGGGAAAATTACAGCAGAACCAATTAAGTTGGCACATTCACTCTATATTCTTGCAGTCTATCTTCAAGCTGTTTCACTTTCTTCCTACAATTAACTGAATTAAGTCAGAAAATGAACTCTTGTCCAATTCTGCCAACTTACATTTTCTTGCTGTAATTATTAAGTGTCAGCTAACTTTAATCTTTCACCATTATAACTTCCAAAGAGGCATGCCCCCTAGCACTCCAAGTTCTACTCAAACATCACATTCTCCTTTCTTCGCTCCATTGCTTGTGACACCTACCAGAAGCCCTTCAGCTGGGGCAACACCTTGTCTAACAGATTCCCCTGGACAGAGGCTTCTCTCACCAGAAGTGTACAGTGGTGGACAAGCAAGGCTCCCTAGTCACCATCTGCTGTGTACAAGCACTCCACAGGAAGCGCCAAGTGCTTTCTGTACAACAGGTCAAAGAGCTGGGCACAGGGAAGCCACACAAAGAAAGCCAAGCTACGTGGTTTGGGCAGGCACTGTGGACAGGCCAGAAGTATGCACGACAGCAGAAGTATGCACAACAGCCAGACACTTTGGCTGAGGCAATTTTAACCCTGTTTGACTGTTTAACCCATGTCACAGCCTGGTTTAAGTATTGCTGTCTATGTAATACTCTTAAAAGAAGAGCCCTGCAAAGACAGGTTAATTGTTCTTTCCTACAGAAAAACTAATGAGTAGGTGTTCAAGAATTAATTCAATGCAAAGCTTGATAATGGTACCTAACTAATAATCACATTCGGAGATTTTTAAATATAATCTTACTCTGAGGTATATGTCTATTAGTGTAAAAGTTTATGTATCACATTCTAAAATCTAGGGTCCAAGAGAAAAGGCTAACTGTATTTCCTAAGTCAAGCAAGCTATAGAAAACTGGGAAGAAACAGCACGTGGCTTGTGTTCAAGTGTTACTGTTTAGCTCAACGCTTCATGCAAATAATGCAAAAAGTTTATATAATCAGGACTGTTTGCATCTGAATAAACAGGATCGATTAGCAAATACAGCAGTTAAAATTATCTACAAAAATGTGGTTTACCAGGAATTCACTGTTTGTATCAAGTCTTAAAGCAGAAAGCTATCAGGGCAATATCAAAGATTATAAAGTAAATTTAAACAAAAATAAAATTCAAATGGAGACATTTTAAGAAATCTCCTCAGAAAACAAAGTCCTTTTAACCATTAATCAAACTGCAATTAGAAGACTGAAGCTGTTAGGTGGCCTTATTTGCAAACACCTTCAATCAAAAAGCCATGAACAAGTATGCTTTACATATTATTTGATTTGTTTATTTTACACCATGAGGTGAAAGCAACACATTTTCTTTTAGTAAAGTATACACAAGTAGCCTCACTCAGAATACACTTTTAATGCACATAAAAAAAGTATTCATCTTACAAATTGTTTTGCAATCCAAATATACAATAGCTTGGAAAACAATATTTTAGAAAACAAAAGCCAATGTAAAAAGAACGCCTTAAACAACTAGAATGATAAATTTTCCTTATGGCTCTGTCTTTACAGTTTTCTTACTGCATCATCAATATCAGAAATCTGTTCCTTCAGCTGGTTCCACTGTTCTGGATTTAGAGAAATACCTGAAATGCATTAAAAATAAACACTTAAGAAAAAAGAAAATTGTGGTGCAGGATCTTACATGATTACTATCAAGGCTGATTTCATACACAATGTCTGTCGTGGCTATTAATGCTTGAGCTACTTCAACAGCTCAGTTACAAAGTGAAACTACTCATTTGAAACACATTGGTTTAACTAGACTTTAGCTTATCTCTGGACAAGTTTAAATTACAAAAAAGAAGGGTACAGTGTGAAAAATTCATTCACAAGTGTTACGTACAGGAAGTTAAATGCAGTGCTGGACTTGACAGAAGCCAGCACATAACCTACGGTTGAGGGGTAGGAAATCCATATTCCTCTTGCCTCCTAAAAGCTGCACCTCTGTGGACTGAGTTTCTATGCACTTTTAAAATACCACAGTTCTGGGTTTTTTTTTCCCCCTCCTGTTTCTTAAAGCACTGTGAATGACACATACTGCAAGTAACATTTTGGAGATACTCTATTCCACTCCCAACATGGAAGTAATTTTTTCCACTTGGAGTTCACGATAGTTTCTAGGGACATTCAATCAGTAAGGATTCAGTGCCCCACATCCCATCTCCTTAGCTCTAAATCTGCACTTCCTCAGGCTCAAGTCTGAGCACACGTTTCCTTAGCACTTTAGCCTCCCCACTGTTGCCATACAAACTCTATGTGCCAACTCCATGCGAACACGGACTCACAGGCCTGCCTCTCACACTCTATCCAGCCAGGCTGTGCTACCATTTACCCCCACTCTCCCCGCCTCAGTGAAGAGGCTTCCTGCACTGTTTTCTCCCTGTAGGTGTAGCAGGACTTGAAAACAGGCAAAACTGAATTCCATTTTTGGGACTGCTCACATTTTTTTCCTTCCACCATCACTGTCTCAGAGGTCCACCCTAACTCTAAGCAGTGAACAGTCTGCATGGAGCTACTTGTGCAGTTTTCTACCAGTCTTTAGAGGGCAGGTTTCTTTTGAAAAGTTAGGTCAGGTGGGCTATAAACAGTATTAGGGAAATGAAATTCATCCAGATATTCCTCAACCACATACCAGATGAAGTGCACAATTCAGATCTGCTTTTTGGAACAATCTGACACACTAATTAAAACTGTTGGATTTCTCCCTCTGTTTTTGTTTGGTTTTGGGGTGGGTTTTTTTCCCCCAATTGCCATTGCTTATATTGTTTCTTAGGATACCTAGATAAGCAGCTTGCAAGTGCATCAATGGAACATTAAGATTCACATACTGTATCAGACTATTAATTTTATCCTAACAAAATTCAGACTCTTTTGCCACATTGATAAAGATTTTATCCAGATCAAGTAATTTTTGTCACTTGGCTGCTGTGGTTTCCCATGGTGGGGTTTTGATGGAGATGGGGAGTTGCAGAAGTGACTTCCGCCAGAAGTAGACAGAAGCATCCCTTAGGCCCCACAGAGCAAACACCAGCCGGCTCAAGGCCGGACCTGCCACTGACCAAGGCCGAGCCCATCAGTGACGGTCACAGCACCTCTGGGAGCCACATCTGAGATGAAAATGTACAGCACATGCATGATGGCCAGGGGTCAGGCCTAATCAACATGGGTTTACAAAAGGTAGGTCCTGCCAAACTAACCTGATCACGTTCTAGGACAAGGTGACCTGCTTAATGGTTGAGAGGAAGGCTGTGGATGTGGTCTACCTAGACTTCAGTAAAGCCTCTGACATGGTTTCCCACAGCATTCTGATTGAGAAACTGGCTGCACTGGCCTGGACAGGTGGACCCTCAGCTGGGTTAAAAACTGGCTGGGAGGCTGGGCCCAAAGGGTGGTGGTAAATGGAACAACATCCAGCTGGAGGCCAGTCACAAGAGGCGTCCCCCAGGGCTCAGTCTTGGGTCCAGTTTTGTTCAACATCTTTATCAGTGACCTGGATGAAGGGATTGAATGCTCCCTCAGTAAGTTTGCAGATGACACTAAGCTGGGAGGAAGAGCTGATCTGTCTGAGGGTAGGGAGGCTCTTCAAGAGACCTGAGCAGACTGGACTGATGGGCTGAGACCAATGGGATGAGGTTTAACAAGGCCAAGTGTAGAGTCCTGTACATGGGACATAACAACCCCTGCAGCCCTACAGGCTGGGGGGAGACTGGCTGGAGAGCTGTCAGGCAGAGAAGGACCTGGGGGTATTAGGTGACTGCCAACTGAGTATGAATCAGCAGTGTGCACAGGAAAGCCAAAGGGATCCTGGCTTGTATCAGAAATAGTGTGGCCAGTAGGTCTGGGGAGGTGATTGTGCCCCTGTACTCAGCATTGGTGAGGCTGCACCTCAAGTGCTGTGTCCAGTTCTGGGCTGCTCCCCATAAGAAGGACATTGAGGTCCTGGAGCGAGTCCAGAGAAGGGCAGCCAGGCTGGGGAAGGGGCTGGGGGGCAAATCCTGTGAGGAGTGGCTGAGGGAGCTGGGGGTGTTTAGCCTGGAGAAGAGGAGGCTGAGGGGAGACCTTATCACCACTTACAGTTACCTGAAGGGAGGTTGTAGAGAGGTGGGTGATGGTCTCTTCAGCCAGGGGACAGGAGATGGGACAAGGGGAGATGGTACAAAGCTGCCCCAGGGCAGGGTCAGATCAGATGTTAGGAAAAAATTTTTCACTGAAAGAGTTGTGAGGGCCTGGGACAGGCTGCCCAGGGAGGGGGTTGAGTCACCAACCCTGCATGTGTTTAAAAGACAGGTATATGAGGTACTTAGGGATCTGGTTTAACACTGGACAGGAATGGTTGCACTTGATGATCTCAAAGGTCTTTTCCAGCCTTGTGATTCTGTGAAAAAACCACAAGTGGCTGTTTATTCTCCACCAGAGACATAGAACATAGAACAAGGTAAACTGGAAGGAACACATAAGGAACATCAAGTCCAACTCCTGGCTCCACACAGGGACGGCCAAGTCAGAGCATTGGACTGAGGGCATCATCCAGACCCTTCCTGAACTCAGTCAAGCTCAGTGCTGTGACCACTTCCCTGGGGAGCCTGTTCCAGAAGATGTAAGAAACTCTGCAGACACCGTAGAGAGGTTCCACTGCAGCCTGAGTTGGAGCAAGCTCCTGGCAGGACCTGCAGCCTGTGGAGAGAAGGGTCCGTGCCAGAGCAGGTTTGCTGGGGAGAACTTGTGGGGAATCAAGCGGATGCAGTCTGGGCCTGAGGGACTGCACCCCACAGCAGTGAACCACACTGGGGCAGTTGGTGAGGAGCTGAAGCCCCATGGGAAAGGTGTGAGGAATGGCCCATTCTCCTCCTCCCCACCACTAAGAAGGAACTGACCCAAACCCCCATCACCACTTCTCCCTATGACACGTAGGGGCAGGGAGGAAGGGAGAGAAATCATTAATAGAGTCCACAAAGAAGGGAGGGTGTGGGGAGGTGTTTTAAGATCTGGTTGCACTTCTCACTATCCGACTTTGTTTTGTGTGTGTAATAAATTCGATTTTTTTTATTATTCCATGTCAAGTCCATTCTGCCCGTGATGCGGATCGCAGAATGATCTCTCCCTGTCCTTATCTCCATTCCTCAGCTTCTCAGTATGTCTTTTCTCCCCTGTCCAGATGAAAACAGGAGATGTAGAAAGACTTTGGTGGGCATCTGGTCTCCAGCCAGGGTCTAACCCCACACTTGACTTACCCATCAAATCTCACTGTATTTTGCCACTCAAACGGCATATACTTTTGCTTTTATCTCAACATACAGCATGTTGAAGGTCCTTAAAAGTTAATCCTTAAATACCTACTGCAAATCCAAAACAAGGAATATTCTTGCACAGTACCAGCACACATGTTCATACACACCTAATATAAGTGGTTACTTAAGAAATGTTGCAAGTGCTTCTCAGTGTGAAGACATTTGGGAAGTTTAAGTTGCTCCTGGACACACCAGAGGAATGTAGCAAACCGTATGCTGATTCTATATTAAGTGCCTTCAATCTCCTGGGCAGACTGTTTCATACTTACCTCTTTCCTGGATACAATATGCAAAACAATTAACAGTAGGCTTTTCTAACAAGCTACACAATATTAAGCAAAGTGCTACTACTACAACTACCCTTGCATCCTCATCTTGCAGGCAGCAAAGTTCTGAAAATGGCTGGGTGAAAGTGTACCATGAAAAGCAGGTATGGCATTAGCAATTAAAATTAAAGCTTTGACAGCTTATGCTGTGTTGCAGATGAGAAGCACTGTACCAAAACTTGAATATTTGGCTATTTTCACCTCATGACATTTTTTTCCCAAGATCACATTAAATGTTTTAATTCTTTTTCCCTGAAATTTGACAGAAATATAATGGTATAATTGATTTTAAAAAGTTAACAAATTTATCGCAAGTACGTACATTGAATATTTTCAGTGAATTTTGAAAGAAGAAATCCAATTGTAGTAGAAGAAATTCAGTTGATAATTGGTGAAGGGGTGAGAATGATTATGTTGCTAGCTCCCATAACAAATGTGCTTGTATTTGACACCTTGTTTTCCATAAATTTTCCATTTAGATACAGACTCAGGCCAATGAACCTACTTTGCTTTTGTTTACAAACTCCAGATAAAATGTAAAAGTATTTTTAGTAAATCTGAAAATATTATGCAGCAATGAAAAATACAAATCTGTTACACAAAGTTGTACAATTGCAGACTAAGCTTTGATACAAAAGAACACGAAGCAGCACAGTACCTTTTCTGCCAGGCTTCATTTCACCTTCTTGATCCATCCAGTATTCTCTAATATCAATTAAGACTTTCCCTTTAAAATCACGAACGCTGACGTACCTCATTTTGCCAATCTGTCAAAACAGATGGAAGCATCTTTTAGGTATTTACATACTCACTCTTCCCTGGCTGTATCAGACTCCGATACGTGATCATGCACAACACAGCTTATTTTAGGCACCAGAGAAACAGCTAGATCAAAAGCTTAATCCAGAGTAGTCAGTAGGCTAATAAGTAATGACAATATAAATGGATGAACGACTTAGAACCAGTTGATTATTCAATCCTTAACACAAAAGTAGCTCTTCCTAGAATAAAAATACCTGTAGTCTTAACAAGTTTAAAAAGCCAAGAATTTAGTGGTTTTGAAATAAAATTTTGCCTGCATTGTAACCATCTTTCTTTGCTGCAGTTGTAAACAAGCAAGGAAAGGGGGAGTCTCAACTATAAAATATAAAACATACAGCTATAAAAAACTAGATCTTGACATGAAATAAATAATTTACAGAAGTGCTTTTGTTTCAGTTTTTGTTGGCTTTGGCTTTTTTCCCCCCCTTGTTTTAAACACAGTAAACACAGATAGAAATGAGCATAAGCCGCCAACTACCCCATGCCTGCTCTCAAGCCCTCATGGCACTTCACTAAGTTTGGTTAAAAGACTCACTGTACTTTTGAAAAAAGCATCCAAATCCTTCACCTTTACCCGCTGGTAGCACAGCATCAAATAACTTTGGAATTGTATCATTTCTGCCCCACAGTGTCCTAATTTATGCATGTGCCTTTTTTGGGGATGGGGGAAGGCAGGCATATTAACAACTATGCATTACACAACATATTTGGGGTCATTAAAGATATTTCCAAATTTAATAAAAAACCCCTATTTATTCACATAAATTCAAAGTACAATATGAATTTGAGAATCAGATATTAGGTAACACAAACACAGTTAATGTAGTATACTGTTAGAATTCTATGTGCACCTTCTGAATACACTGTATGAAGAAAGAACACATTCTAAAGTGAGCAATTTTAAAACAGATTACAGCTTCCTGATAAAACATTAATTTTCAGCTTTGTTAGTTTGTGCATCTTGACATAATTTAGTCAGGGCCCAAACATATCTTACTAGTATTGTCTGACCAGAAAGCTTGAACAACTACCCAATCACCTAAAATAAGCTAAATCATCCACAGCTGTTCTAAGTCATAAGTTGTTATTTCACAAAATATCATAGAATGAGGATATCAAAAGAAGGCTTTATGTTTGCCTAAAGTAATTTTTGTTCTTATGCAGACCATGCTAAATTAACTCTAAAACTGATTTGAAAATAAATTAGGATGTTTTTAGATACCATAAACCTGAAGCAGTTCCACCTCAAAACATCTTTTTAAATGAACAGGTCCTTACAGGGTGTTGATATCTCAAATACCCTCACAATAGTAAAACTTAAACCTTCAAAATAACTTCAAAATAAGCTATGGTATCATGATAGGGTATTTCTTTTCAGACCAAACTTGCTACCATGCCCAAGTCTGTCAGTACTGCTGCAAAGGATATCCTAAATAGCACACGTGAACAATGTTTCATAGGTTTATCCTTTAACGCTTCAGTAACTTTTAAGGTCACCTCTAAGAACAGCCTCAATAGCACTCCACATCATCCTTCCCCAGAGTTATTAAAAAATATTACTATATTGCCAAGTAATTCCAGATTTGTGCTAGAAAATAAAATCTGACAATACAGCAGATTGCAGATGCAAACAAAGCAAAAAGGTTAGGATTTTAATTTAGAGGATAAGGCTCTATGTCTTGTTTCAACTACAGTAAGGCAAGGAGCAGTAAGGTAATGTTCTAGAACACTGTTAAGTTCTAAATTTTTTCATGCAGCATCTTACAGTCCTACAATAATTTCACTGATCTAAGACATCTTTGTTATCTCTGCAGTCACAGTCATGTTGTGTTGCAAGTATTGTTTTGACTTATCACACAGTTCAACCTTTACAGGAAAGTTCATATACTTTTCATTAAATACTACAGAACTTTAGACTATAGTACTCTATTGAATTACACAGATCAGAAGACGCTAAAAGCATTATTTCCAGGTTTCTATTTCTTAGAATAAAACGCATTGAACTGTATCTTGGTTCCTTTCACAGCTATGTAACTGACTTCCTGTAAGAGTTTCAGCAACCACCCTCACCTCAGTTTGTCTTAATTAAACACGGTGGAATGTCTTGATACACACTGTGGAAATGGAAACAGCAGAAAAGCACCCTGCCTTCCTCGCTGGTAACTGTAAGTACAGCATTAGAAGGAGCACAATAAAGAGTCCTGTGAACAGGAGTATCTGCAACACAGCAAATTGACTGTGAAGTGCACTGGTGACCACCTAAGTTTCAGAATTAATGTGCTAAACCAGTCTACTTCCTGGAGCATCACAGACTTACATATTAATTTACTTTTCAGGAGCCTATGATATGTAAAGATATTACACTGTAAAACTGTTGAACTTATTTCTCACAAGTGAGAAAGGATAAACAACCCAAACTTTAAATAAAAAAAAAAGGGGGAGGGAGGATGTAGGAGGGGATGGGGCAGAACAACACAGACAACTTGAAGTAACAATTTCAGGCAAATGCCCAATCATGTGATACAGTTCACTCTGGGTAGTCATTAATATTGTATTAATGAGAGTATTCTAAGGTGTCTTACCCAAATCAGGCATAGATAGATGACAGGATTTGTCAAACTAACCAAGGCACATGATGCAGAGCTCATGTTGGCATGAAGCCATGGACAGGAATCTAATATACCAACACTAAACTTTTCCACATTAACATGAATAATGCTTGCTCAGAGGGCCTCTTGCAGTGTATCACAAATGGGAGTAAGATAAATTTCATGCCAGCTGCACTCAAATACTTTTAAGAAACTGCAAAGCATATTAGACTACCCATGAAACCTAAAAAGGCCAAGACATGAAAGTTGTCTCTCATACTGAATTAATTCATTCATTCCCTTCCACTTAAATGTAAACTATTCTTCATGAGTTTCAAGAACATTATTACATTATTAGTCTCAAACAAATAAAGTAACATGTAGATATTGAAAAAGTGTTGAATTTTCTGAATACAGCTGCCACAATGAGCTGTGTAATAAGGAAAACTGTATACAGAACCCAGCCTGAAGCTGTAGAAAAACAAGCTTTTAAGTTTCCCATCATTTGCTGCCACTCCCAGACAAAATGTGGACACCACAGAACTTCTGACTATCCTATGAATGCTTTAGATTGGTTTTCCATCAAAAGAAGCCACACCTCTAAGTTATACTTGGACATCAGAGATCATTTTACTGCCATAAGCAAGCAGAAAGGATGGTTTCTGTATTACAAATAGCCCTAGAACAAACGAAACCATACCAAAAAATTAATACACAAGGATCTTTTACCACGCTCTCCTAAGTAGGGGGGAGAAAGGAGTAGTATCCTCAGACCTACAATGCTATTTCTACACTGAAACAGTTCATCTTAATTAACACAGATAATCTGATGTAGCAAGAAAAAAAGACTTCACGATGCTTCACATAAAACTAAGCGATCTAAAAAAATGTTGATGAACTAAAAGGCTGACAAACACTGATGTTTTAGGTCAAGGTGATGTTCAATTTTTCTTCTTTAGTACACTCAACATGAAGAATTCCTATTCTTATCAGACTAATTAGGAGTCCTCTACTAGCTGTTTTTAGCAACTTTTTATTATCCTAGGTAATAAAAATCAAACGATATCAAAAGCACACAAATACTTGCTTTCATCTGATAGGTTTGGTGTGGTTATTTTGCATCAGGGGAGCATTAAAAATCTCACTACTTTCCCCAATGCTGGAATTTCCAAACTTACTACAGATACACATCCTGGTTTTGGCTAGGATAGAGTTATGTTCTTTCTAGCAGCAGATGGAATGCCATGTTTGGGAGTCAGGATGAGAGCAGTGCTGATAACACCCTGATGTTTCTAGCTGTTGCCAAGCAGTCAGGGACATTTCAGATGTTCCTATTTCCCTACTCTGTGTCAGTGCCATCTTTTTAGGCACCTCTCCCACAAAGAATCCCACAATAGTAGGAGGGCTCTCTGGAGATCATCTAGTCTAGTCTAGTCCAGTCCAGCCCCCACCTCCCTCTCCCCAGCAGGATCACCTAGAGCAGGTTGCATAGGATTCAGTATCTCCAGAGGAGACTCCAAAGCCTCTCTGGGCAGCCTGTCCCAGTGCTCTGTCACCCTCAGAATGAAGTTTTTCCTCATGTTGAGACGGAACTCACTTTCCTCAAAGAAGAGGTGCTCCAGACCCCTCATTACCTTGATAACCTGTCATAAACTTTAGAATCAAAGTCTCTGAGAATCCAAGTTCCTTTCCAGCCAGCTAAAGTCAGAGACATTTACTAGGTCTTGCTCCAGACCTTGAAAGAGGTCATTCTGAGCTACATACATTCTTGCATAGCTTTCAGCAGACACTGCTACTGCTTCAGCTAATCTAATGCCAACAACTGCAGTAACCTGAATTCACAAATACATCTTGCTACTGAAAAATGTACATCGATCCCATCTTAAAATCAAGAACAATGTCAAGAATTACAATCTTTGTGGATGTACATTGAACTAAACCTGCATCATAAAACAAAGGCGCATGCAAAACCTTTTCCAAGACGCTGTCTTGTAATACAGGAACCAAGCTGCCCTTGACCTAGTTAAATGTGAAGAGTTTATACTTTGGTTTCCAAGAACCCTTTTTTCAAGAGCCCTGATTTAGAAAAACATTTCTATGTAGACAGAGTCCTGATGTAATATTTAAAGTATTCTGATGGCCAGTGTTCTATTTACTGAGAAAATGAATACTCACAGTTACCACAGGGAAAGGAATGAGGGCTAGATCAATTACTACAACTCAGATTCTTTTACTCTGCTGAAACCTGACAACACTTTTTCTGAGCATCTCAAATGCATACCTGGCATCACAAACCTTCAACACACCCAGTGCTATGCTGCCAAAATATTCAGATCACCCACTAAGGCGTATCCTGAATACGATGTAACACATTACCTTAACCAGGCTCTAAGAGTCATCAACTTTACCTGAAACATATTCTCGTCCCTGTTACTGCTTTGCTTAGAAGAAGCTGCACCTTTGGAACTCTCCCGGTCTTTTGTTTCTTTACAGGTTTCTCTGGGGCCACCTGCTTTTTCCGCTTTGCCTTGGAGCAAGGAAAAGAAAAGCATGAACCACAACTCATTGCAGAAGCTACATTAGAGGTCACAAACTACTACTATGCAATGCACATTGCCAGCTTCCTTCTGTAAGGGCAGGAATCCAACATAGTACATATTTTATTCCCAGTGAAGTTTTCCCTTTACAGGGAATTGAATTAGATAAAAATAAATTTCATGAAGTCTACTCCCTTTCCAGTTATACTGTTGGTTCGGTAGCTTTAACAAAGTCTGATGGAAGCTTCACCTTCCTTTCTACCAACTGCAACAGCAACAAAAAAAATAGCAGGACTGCTTACAACTCTTCTAAAAGATAAAAAGTAACAGATGGGATCTGGAAATCACTTCCATGAGAGCTGATTTTTTAATTATCATAAAATCTCCATTGATAGCTTAATCAATACAAACATTTTAAAAACATTCATACAATATCACCTATAAACAACATTACCTACAGGTGCTAAAAGTTACTGTATCTACTAATGGTTATATAGTAACTGTGCCCACCCCAAAAAAGAGCAATACAAGCAAAAAATTAGTCTCACCTGCTAGATCCGTATGATGGAAAACCTCTTTTAAAGACAGTTTCAACAAATATGGGATGTTATAATAGAAAAAAAAGTGCACCTTACTGCCCACTAAAGCTGGGGTGTTAATACCATGTCTTTTCAGGAATAAATTTCCTTATAACAAAATTAATTTGACCATTTTCTCTTAAGATTTGACAGAGCATGTAATTTGCAAAGTGCAACTAAGTTACACTTGAACCAATTCAGTAGAGGAGACTGAGTCTCTTCACATACTACACCAATAGACTTGATGTCTGTTACCACTTAGCACTTCTTAAAAAGAAAAAAAAAAATCACTGGGGTGGCTTTGTTTTTTTAAATTTTTGTTCATAATGACTGGCACAGCTGTACAAATTTATAAATTAAACATTTAAAATAAATGGGATCACTCAACTTATACATCTAAACAGTCAACATGTTAAAGCTAACCAACTCAGACGTTCGGGTTGGCTCAGCTTTTAAGTGACAGACCAGTACGTGGCATTACAGGAAATGCAAGAATTGGAGAAGAACACTGAGGCAAGATAAGCAAGTTGCACGTGGAGGACAAGGCACGTGGAGGTTCTTTTGAACAAGTAATCCAGATACCAACATGCATGTGTGGTGGGACAGTTGTCCTCAAAGTTAATCTAAATTCTTGCCACCAGGGGCAGCTTACACAGAAGCCTTCTATCACTTGCTGCAAAGAATTCCAGAAAGTCTGTGGTCACATATATCATATGGGAAATGCTGAAGGGAGAGAAATGCACTTTAATGAAGAAAAAAAAAGGTTTCCACAAGCCAGAAAGTATCATATTCACCCAAACCCTGATCTTGGGAAGAGAAGAGTTTTTTGTTCTTGTAGTTCCTGTGGAGGTTGGGAGAAGAGCATGTTTTGGGTTAAGTGTCTGAAAAATTATATGGAATAGCATGCATGTTGTGACATAATGCTCACTGAATTCCTTAACCCCAGCATGAAATAGAAGAGATAATACAGTAGTAATAAAGTGCACACAATGTTCACCTTTTTGTCAACTTCACTATCTGAATCACTGGCAGATGAGCTTGAAGACACAAGTTCCTTT
Organism: Hypotaenidia okinawae; assembly: GCA_027925045.1. Classification (NCBI taxonomy): domain Eukaryota; kingdom Metazoa; phylum Chordata; class Aves; order Gruiformes; family Rallidae; genus Hypotaenidia; species Hypotaenidia okinawae. The sequence continues at coordinate 15,411,412 of BSDF01000005.1, read as the reverse complement.
GACTTAGGCATTCTAGAAAAAGAAAAGCAACATAAGAACACTATATAAGGGTAACATCCCATTTTGGCTGGAAAGCCATATTCAAAACTTATTTATGATGGCTTATCTTACTCAAAATCCTCCTAAAGACTTGCCTGCTTTTTCATACAAGCTTTAATACACATCGTAGACACAATCTCACTCTTCCTACTTATATCTCTTCATCTTTTTGCTGCAACTGCATTAAATTCACTGGTTTTGATTCTGAACTGTTTACAGAGAGATAACTTTTCACTTTTTATGTATGCTCAGGTATAGCAGAAACCATAATGTAAAAAATTAAAATGCATTCTAGTTGAATTCTTAGTATTACATTCACGGATATGAACTACTATGCCCCTAGCATCACCTATACGGTAATGTAATCTACGGCATTTCAACCAGTTTGATTTGCTGCATAATCGTCATACACTAAGCTGAAGTTCCCGCCAATAATACAAAACTCTGAATAAACACACTCGTTACAGCGAACCACAGTATTGCATTTAATATTTATTTCCGCTGCAGCTTCAACACATAAGTCGCTACAGTCTATTCGTCAGACAAGTAGACATTCAACTTTCCTTGAATGCATGCTGCCAGGTGTGCTCCTAGATCTATCTGGTATGCAAACATGTGGTTAGAAACAGTACTGCACATCGTGCCTCCTACTAGAAAGAATTTGTAATAAATAAACAGCTCAATTGTTCTTTCAGAATGAAAATAAACATCCCAGGGAGAAGCTGTATTAAATAAACTACAGCTAGGAAAGAACAGAGAAACAATTAAAGCAACATTGTCTCAGGAAAGAAAAAGGAATAGCAGTGTTTCTAAACTGGGAGCAAAACGTACCAAGTGCAAAGGAAAAAAACAGTCTGAATAACACTAACGGCTCAATGTGGTTCTAAAGTAGGGTAAGTCCTGTCATAACAGCTTAGAGCACAACGATGGAAGCTGTGGCACTAAAAGTGAAACAGGGTATGGGGAAGCAAACATAAGCTATGGGGCAGAAGGGAGGCAGAGGAGAGCTGTAACGGGACAATGTAAAAATAAACACAGCAAAGACATGCAATCGGAAAGCCAAACAAGGCTAAGCGGAGGGCGCGGGCACCAGCAGGGATAACCCCAGGGTCTGCCATCAGGACGAGGGACAGACAATATGGAGGAAGGTGGGGGCGGAAACTGGAGGAAAAGAAATGGGGGGTGGCTGGTACCCCTCGGGAGAAGCTGGCAAGCGGAACACGAGGAGACACCGAAGCACCGGCAAGAGCGGGGGCGGAACGAGACGGGGCAAGCGGGGACGAAGGAAAGGGAGAGGAGAAAGACACGCGAGGACGAGCTAAGAACACCAGGTAGGCGGATCCCAGCCGCCATTTTCCTCCCCTATTCCTCCTTTCCATGACTCGTGTTGCCCCCCACGGGAAAGACGCGAGGGTCCGAATAAAGGCGAAGCGGGCAAAGGACGCCCAGGCCCGCCCAGGACAGGGTGACAGCAGGAGCTCTGCAGGTCGCCGGCGGTGGAAGGGAGAAAAAGCAGCACCGAAAAAAAAAAAGGGTCGGGGGTCGCCAGCGGGCAGGGACAGACCCCGGCGTGGGGGGAACGAGCCGGGCGGTTCCCCGCCGCCATTTTCTCCCTCACTCAAGTCCTCTTTGCCCCCCAACATGGCAGCTTCTCCTCGACAGCGGCTCCTCCTCCCGCCCCGAGCCCACTCCACAGCGGGGCATCCCTCCCGCAGGGCACCGCGGGCACTCGAGGAAAGGGGAAGCCTCGCCACGCGGCTGCCCAGCGCGCCTTCCCCAGCACCGGCCGGAGGGCGCTCAGCCGAGCCCCCCGACGGTCGGGGGCGAGGGGTAGATAAAATGGCGGCGGGCCCGATGGGGCGCGAGGGGGGACCCCAACACTCACGTCCGACTGCACGCGCGGCTCCGCTCCACCACGAGAGAAACGGAACTGACGCACGGCGGAATCCCCGCCCCTGGACCACGTGGGACGGGGCGATGGGGAGGTGCTTAAAGGGGACGCGTCCCTTTGTTACTCGTTCCCGCCTCCTCCGCCCAGGTCGGGGGGCGCGGGCAGGCGGGAGCAACGGCCTCCACGGGGCTGGGACCTGCACCCCGCACCCACCGCCTCACGCCAACAGAGCACCGGGGGAGGAGCAGAAACGCGCCCTCCGGGAAAAGACTGCGAGGCCGAGCGCGGGGTCCTGCTCGCCCCCGGCCCGGCTTGTATCCGGGCCCCCTCGGGGATGTTCCCCTCTGACCCCTCCGAGGCGGGGCGCATCCACGGCCGCGCCTCTCGGCTGAGGCGCCGCGGGAGGCCGGCGGGAGCGGGGCACTTAGCGGTTAGGAGGAGCCCCTACCAAGTCTTGCATTTGCAAATGGCTGTCATCTTTCGCACGCTGCAGCGGTTCCTCGATCGGGGCCGGAGCGGCCGGGCCCGAGGGAGCACGGCGAGGCGGTGCCGCTGCGGCGGCTTTGCATACCGAAACCGCAGCCCCGGGCGGCACCTGAGGCGCTGTTCAGGAAAGCGCCGGTTCCCCTTTTTCCACGGGGAGCTTGGGCTTCGTTTTCTTCCCGCAGAGCATTGCGGCGGGGAGGGGTGGGGGGTGAGGCTTTGGCCTCCCACCGTGGCGGTCCCCTTGGGTCAAGAGCAGGCGTGAAGCACGGGGTGCCAAGGTTAAAACATCATCTCAGCTCCTGCTGAAAACTACTACTTTTAAAAGCTCCTCAAGGAAAAAAATAATGCACAATTACCCCTCCCCACCCCCCAAAAAAAATACAAACCCACAACGACTTGAAAGGGCCATGTGATGATTTTGCTTACTTGTGTAGCCTGGCTGCAGCTACACGCTGTGGCGTAAGTGCTCTGCTTGATGCTGTCTCCTGCCGCAGGACTTGAAGTGCTGTCAGCTTAGTTGATCAACCTGTGTGCAGCAACTTCTGAGATAAACCAAAATGGCCCCTCTTTGAAGGGGAGGTGGGCATAAGGTCTTCTGCCCGCAGCTTTGTTAAAGGAGAAGACTTCTGGCAGCCTTTCCAACCTGCATTGGGCCAAGCATGCTTTAAGAGCATGAGTGGTTTCATATTGTGTCTTCCTATGTGAACCTATCTAACCCTGAATTTTATTTCTGTTTATGATGAAGTTTATCAACATTAAAATACCACTGTTATCAATACAACTTCACACACTAATACAGCCTATTAAGTGCGCCAATGGGTCATGTAGTTGTGCCATAAGCATGACAGGATGCAAGTGTATTGTCAGTGATGTTTAGTCCTCGTCTCATTATTACCTCTAGAACTGTAGTTTTGTTGCCATGACAATGAAAACTTTTTGTAAAATGTGCAAGCAAACATCAGAAATAGAAGTGGCCTCCAGTCCCAATCCTAGCTTCCAGGCAAAGCTGTACCAGTTGGTACAGGTAGAGTGGGGTGGTGAGTGACCAGCCTCTGTAGGACAAATACCTATTAAATTATCTAAAAATATATGTAGATTACATATTAGGAAATAAATTCTTTACACTGAGGGTGTTCAAGGCCAGGTTGGATGGGGCTTTGGGCAACCTGGGTTAGTAGAGGGTATCCCTGCCCATGGTGTTTTCACCCTGGCTGGAAGCCAGACACCCACCACAGTCTCTCTATCACTCCCCTTTTCAGCTGGATAGTGAGGAAAATATATTGAGAGGCTTAGGAGTCTAGATGAGGACAAGAAGAGATCATTCTGCAATCAGCGTCATGGGCAGAACAGACTCAACATGGAATAAAAAAATGTAGCTAATTTATTACCCTACACTACACACACAGTGAAACCAGAGTAGGAAAATGAGAAGTAAAACTAGATCTTAAAACACTTTCCCCCACCACTCCCTTCTTCCCAAGCTCAACTTTATTCACGATTTCTCTACCCACTCCAGTGTGGGGTCTCTCCACGGGCTGCAGGTGGGAACTCTGCTCCCCCTCATCTTCCATGGGCTGTGGGGGCCACCTGCTCCACCATAGTCTTCTGTGGTGGTTTAGGCCTGGCAAGAGGCCAGATGCCCACCAAAGTCGGTCTGTCACTCCCCTTTTTAGTTGGACAGGGAGAGAAAATACATATTGAGAGGCTTAGGAGTCAAGATAAGGTCAGGGAGCGATCATCCTGTAATCAACGACATGGGCAAAACAAACTCAACACAGAGTGAAGGAAAGAAATCTCTCTAATTTATTACACTACACTACACACAGTGAAACCAGAGTTGGATAATGAGAAGTGCGACCAGATCTTAAAGCACCTTCCCCCACTTCTCCCTTCTTAGCAGACTTCACTTTAGTCACAATTTCGCTCCCTTCTTCCCCCCATTGTGGTATGGGTAGGGACTGGGGAAATGGCATTCTCAGTATTTTCTTCATGAGCTGTTTTCCTTCACCAGATCTTAAGATACCTCTACCTCCCCCCACCCCTCCCTCTTAGCAGACTTCACTTTAGTCGTGATTTCACTCCCTTCTTCCCCCACATTGCAGCACAGGGAAGGGCAGTGACTGGGAAAATGGGGGCTTCGGTCAGTTTCTTTTAAGTTGGTTTCGTTCTTGGCTGGGGTGGGGGGTATTCATTCCACACACCCTTCCCCTGCTGCACTGTGCGGTCCCACCCACAGCAGACAGTCCTTCACGAACTTGTCCAACATGAGTCCTTTCCCACAGGGTTTTAGCTCTTCACCAGCTGCCTCACTGTGGGTCACTGCTATGGCAGGCAGTAATAAATCAAAATGTCTCTCAGTCCCAGCCCTTCACAGGGTCACAAGCCTTACCCCAGCAAATCTGTTCCAGTGCAAATCTCTCTCTTGCTCATCTCTGTGTCTCTGTCTCTCTCCATGGGCTGCAAGTGCTGGCAGGGGCTTGCTCCAACACGGGTCACAGCATCTCCTGTATGCCTCCACCTGCTCCAGCGTGGGGCCTCTCCACAGGCTGCAGGTGGGGTCTCAGCCTTTTCCATGGGCTGGGGGGGAACCCTGCTCCACCATGGGTTTCTCCAGGGGCTGCAGGGGCATCATTCTTTCCAGCACCTGTGGCGCCTCTTCCCCCCACCCCTCCCCAACCTTGGCGACTGCACAGCTCCTTACATCTGTCTCCCTTCTCTGATGACAAAATGCACCTGCTTGCAGATTTTTTTCTCCTAAATGTGATTCACAGAGGTGCTGTGACCATCGCAAATTGGCTCGGCCTTGGTCAGCAGCAACTCTGGCCTTGAATTGGCTGATGTTTACTCTTTGGGGCCTGCAGAAAGCTCTAGTTGCTCTTATAGCAGCCATTTTCTGCAGGCCCCCATTCTCTCCCAGCACCCAGCTGTGCAAAACTGCAACATCTTCCCCAGGGGCTGTAAGGGAATCTTTCTCTAGCACTTGGGGCACCTCCCTCCCCCTTTCTTCACTGACTTAGGTGTCTGCACAGTTTCTTACATCCTCTTACTCCCTTCTCTGGGGACAAAAAGCAGCTGCTTGTGATGTTTTACATCTCAAATGTGATTCCCAGAGGCGCTGTGACTGTAACTGATGGGCTTGGCCTTGGTCAGTAATGGGTCCAGCCTTGAGCCCAGCTGGTGCTTACTCTGTGGGGCCATCAGAAAGCTTCTAGCTGCTTCTTGCAGAAGACACACCTGAGCCCCCTTCTCCACCAGAACCCAGCCATGCAAAACTACAACACTGCTCATGGCAGTAGGGTTGGGACTAGATGGTGTTTGGGGTACCTTCCAACCCAAACCAGTCTGTGTATCTATATGATTCTATGATTAATGGGCTTTTTCGTTGTTTTGTTTGGTATGTCATTTTAAATTCCAAAGATGCCTGTTAATTAACATGGGCCAGAAGAATAAACATCATCTTTCAAGAGGGGATAATCCCACAAAGTCAACAAAAGCAACTGCGAGTCCTAAGCAGTGTTTCTGAAAACTTGCCTGAGGTAGGAAAAGTGTTTTAGAAGGGATCCATGATGTCTGTACAGCCCACACTGTGAACTTAGTTATGAGCCTTTTTCATTTTAGTAGTGGGAAAACAGGAACATAATACCAGAGTTCTCTCTTTTAACAAATTCCTAGAAATTGGCTATTTCATAAGGTTTTTGTGTGTATCTTGCAAAATAAAAAGAAAATAGAAAAATGTGTAGTTCTTACTGTGTGTATGATCTTTGGAAAACAAAATGGTGATTGTTTAGACAGAATCAAAGCACAGTAAGCAACCTGCATGCACGTACAGTAATTATCACCACTGTGCAAATACCAGGTTCATCAAGCCACGTAATTGTGGAAGATGAACCAATGGTATTTTAATACTTAAAAAAAAACCCTCAGTTGACACAAGATAGTCTCCACACATTGAAAAGCACGCAGTCATTATTTTCAAAGCTTTTACTGACTTTTCATATTAGAATAGTAATGGCAGTTCAGGTCTTCGTAATCCCTATCTGCTTGGCTTTTCTTACAGTTCAACACCTGGTAAACACTGCTAAGGTTTTAGGAGCATCACATTCAATTCAACAATTCTTTATTCTCTCTAAATCAAGTCCTTCATCCATGAAATAAATCAAAAGGACTAAAAGAATTATTTTCTGGATCTTAATGACTTCTCACATCTGCAGCATTTCCTTAAAAGCAGGCAGCAAGATTATTTTTACATCTGAATTCACAAATAACAGGTCAGTGAGGGGAAGAAAGTGTTTGCTACAGCTGGGGATTTCATGTTCTGTTTTTTGGTAATGATGGGTTTCTTTGAGATTTGTTGTGGTCGTTGAGTATAGTGGCTGTTTGAGCTTTTTTGTAAATTAAACTTACTATATTTGATTCTGTTTAAAAAGAAGATAATAAGAAAAGATGCTGGCTTTATAGAAGTAGAGAAGGAACCTTAATTCTTCCAAGGTAAATTTCATGTGTTTCCTTCTGAGTGAGTCATCTGTCCCCCCCAAGGGGTACAGTTCACTTTCTGAGCTCTCAAAATAGATTTTTGTAATGGGTTTCTTCCCTCATCAGACACTTTCATTCTGTGGCTGCCTTAAAAGGGCTTAAATTCTTCTAGTTACTGCCTGGTTGCCTCATTTCATATCACACATGTATTTGGCTGAGAAGAATGTTGGAGCATTAGCTTTTTCTTCCAAAAAATTTATGAATGCTGAAAGAGAAAAGCTTGTGCTTCTGATTATGTAGCAATTACTGACTGCAGTTTTTCACTCCTCCTGTTAAAAATAGCAGAGCTGGTAGGAAACAAATTTTTAGCCAAGCAGGAGGAGGGGCAGCTCTTTAAAGTTCTAGTTTTCTGTACTTACTAGTTTAAAGGGTAATGGAATCATCTGAGGAAGGGAAAGCTATCCTTCAATATGGACACTAATTTTATTCATGTCAGGAAAAAATAAAGGATGCTGTCAGGCAGTGGTTTTGCTTGTCTGCTGTATCTCTTTTGTTTCTCATGTGGGTATTGTGTAATTTGAGTTTACATTAGCACTTGTATAGTTTTGTATTATGATTGGTTTTGGCTGATGGTTTTTTTATGTTGCACGTTGGTATTCTAAACACCAATAACTTCCACCTGTGATTCGGCAAATTAGTTGTTTAACACTTAAGTCCTTACTGTCACTGTTCAACATCTAAATCCTGTTGTTGCACTTTTTTGCTTTAATCACTTAAAACCTTGGTGAAAACATCTGGTGTTTGTCTTCGTCTTTGCTGCTTAAAAAGAAAGTAATTTTGCATCAAAAAAAGGTTGATGTCTTGTCTCTGGAGCTATCCGAAATAATTTCCAGGTAAACATTGGACTCCTTATACTGATTTTAAACCTCCTCCTATCTTGGGCTTTTACAAAGAGAGCAGTCAGTTTTAAATTACCTTTTCAGGAAATAAAAGTGCAGCTTTCCTCAGCACAGTCTGTTCCATGTGGGAAGGCTTCGATCCCTGCACCACCAGCCCTGGCTCTGGCTTAAGTAAACTGCGAGGCTGCCTCTGAGAAACCTGACTTTCATCTGTTTCCAAAAAAGTCTGTGTTTATTCACTTTGAGTGTCTTACAGAGAAGTTTTGCTCCTTGTGATTCAACAGCACTTTTGCAGTCCTGTGGTAGCAGCAGGGACATGCATCCTAGATATTAAATCGTAGGACTGCTGACACCGCCTGTGTTATGGTGCTTTCTTCTCAACATATTTTGGAGATCTCCTTTTATACTGGTAGAATGAAAGTCAAAGATTTGTTTTTCTGAGTGCTACCTTGCCTTTTTTGTCTGTAATATTTTTAGATGTATTGAACTTTGCACAAATAAAGTAACTGTACTATTTAATCTCAAAGTTTTGCATCCTGGTGTATGTTTTCATTCTAGAGATTACTGGCTATTCTTCTGTAATCTTAATAGGAAAATGAAACTTCTCCATCTCTGTTCGTACTTAAAAAAAAAAGTCTTTTGAATGTTTCCCTAAAGCTTTTCTGCCTTTCTCCCTCTGCCATGTAATTTGCACTTTATCACTCCGCTTATTTTTCTTCCAGTTAAGGATAGAGAAATCAGTAAAGTTCAAGGTGCCCTGAAGGATCTAATCTGAATTTATTACTGTTTTATTTTGAAGCAAATCTGATACACATGTCTTACAGAGATGCAATCTTGCTTTATAACCCACTGAGGTTTTTTAAGTATAGAGTTTGAATCTGATCCTGCAAGCATGTAGTAACATAAATAGATGTTATGTAATGGTTTGCAAAGTCACCAGGAAGCATCAGGTTCTTATTAGGAAACTGCTGAGGGAAAGACTTGTATAACACCACTAGGTTGTTGTTTTTTTCCCAAGAAAATGTGAAGCTTTCTCGGTTTGGGTGTGTGTCCCCCCTCCTTTTTTTCTGGTCACACTTACTGGGTGTGAGCTCTTATAAACTATGTTGTAATCTTTTTGAAGTGACATATGTATTGAAAATTCAATATGCAAAATTCAGCCAGAAAAGGACTGTGAAACTTCTGCTGAAATTGCAGCTCAACCAGGCTGCCAAACTGGAGCTTGTGCTCAGACATACGCAGGGCTGAAATCACAATATATAGGGTGCAATATCTGAATCAGAACTACTAAAAATTGCCTGTACAAAAGAAATTTTGAAACCTACTACAGAAATATGTATTGTGACTAAGAAAGCTTTTTTCTTTCTCAGCTTGCTGAGCCAAAACTTGAAAAAAGGGTAAATATTTTATGTTTACCTCATCAGTGAAGAAAGAACAGATAATTGTAGGCCTACCCACTTGTAAAATACAGCTTTAGTGGTACAGTGCTAAAAGGTGTGTGAATGTCTGTGTGTATAGATGCTTATGGGTTTTTTTTAATGAAATGTGTGCTGAATACCACGTATCAGTATATTGGAAGGTTAGAGCCGAAAAAAAACAAAAGAGGGTGGAACAAAAAAACCTTGAGTTTCCTTCTTGTCCAAGCACCATGATCTAGTGGTCCAATTATGAATGAATTGTAAAAAAATATCAGGAGAGGAGTGTATTGGTATCTCTCTTTCATGTATCCTGGGTCCACTGAAGGTCTCAAGGCACAGCTCATGCCCTGTAAGCTATTCTACAGAAGATTTGTGTAGAGCCCTCTCCTGAAGTACTCTTATATGTAATTTCAGGATTAGGGCTTTTTCTTTCGTAAGCAATAGCAATTAAATGCCTTTGCCCAATATCCACTCTCTTCACATAAGAGCACTTTGAGTGGAAGTCCATCAAAGAGATTGGAAATTCATTCCCTTTCCCATGCAGGTTCCTTTTCCTATTGTGCTTGATCATGGTAAGAAAGAACAAGAGGTACAGTACTACTCACTTCCTATGCAAAATTAAAAATAGAGGCCAACAAATTACGTTCAGTGAATTGGCAAGGATGTTTGACATCTCAAGTGGCTATACTTCATATGCAGGTGCAATAGTGTAAGCTTTAGATGAGCAATGATGTACCTTTTATTTGTTTTATGAAGAATAGTATCTTTGTTGAAGTCCTGCTGCCTAGCATGATGACAGGTACTGTGGGAGAAGGGAAACCCCTGCTTTTGTAAGGACTGGGGGAAATCCTAAACAGGAGTGTTTTGAGGAGGTGTGGCTTACAGAGAACATACTTTTAATTAATCCAGAAGTGGTTTAAGTCTTGATTAATTTATTAAAAATGTACACCATAGCACAGACAAAGTACAAAATTTAGATGTAAATATTTAAGGATTTAGGTTTTGCTTTGTTGAGTTTTGAGAAGGATCTGATGCTCAGAGGGAACAATTGCCTACAGGTAAAGAGTCATGAGGTACAGATGGAAACTGAGTCACTTGGAACAGGAGGTTACTGTACTGTCTGCAATACAATGCCCAGAGCTTTTAGGAACAATCCAGTAGACTGCTACTAACTGGAAATTGAGGTGGATGGGCCATGCATGGGTGAGCCTTGACATCGCACATTCGTTAAGCCCATGGGAACTACTGCAGAATGCATTTCTGGACATATCAGCTGTGGAGCCTTGGGGTGTGGTCAGATGATACACACATCACTTTAATTGGACAACAGCCGTATGGCTTTTCATCTGGACAGGTTGGAGAGCTGGGTAAAGAGGAACCAAATGAAGTTCAACAAGGGCAAGTGTAAGGTCCTGCACTTAGGGAGGAATAACCCCAGGCACCAGTACAGGTCAGGGGTTGTCCTGCTGGGAAGCAGCTCTACGGAGAAGGACCTGGGAGTCCTGTTGGACAATGAGTTCTCCGCAAGCCAGCAGTGTGTCCTCCTGGCCAAGAAGGCCAATGGTACCTGGGGGGCATAAGGAAGAGTTTGGCCAGCAGGTCAAGGGAGGTTTTCTTCCACCTCTGCTCTGCCCTGGTGAGGCCACATCTGGAGTGCTGTGTCCAGCTCTGGTCTCCCCAGTTCAGGACAGACTGGGAACTGCTGGAGAAAGTCCAGGGGAGGGCTGCAGAGAAGATGAGGGGACTGGGACATCTCTGTCATGAGGAAAGGCTGAGGAGCTGGGGCTGTTCAGCCTGGAGAAGAGAAGGCTGACGGGGGGATTCGATTAATGCTTATAAATATCTAACTGGTGGGTGTCAGGAGGATGGGGCTAGACTCTTCTCAGTGGTGCCAGTGGTGCCAGGACAAGGGGCAATGGGCACAAACTGGCACACAGGATGTTCCAGCTGCATATGGGGAAAAACTTCTTCACTGTAAGGGCAACAGATCTCTGGGACAGGCTGCCCAGAGAGGTTGTGGAGTCTCCTTCTCTGGACAGATTCAAAGCCGACCTGGACATGATCATGTGCTATCTGCTCCAGGTCAAGGGTGGAACCAATGATCTCCAGAGCTCCCTGACAACCCCTGCCTCAGTGGGATTCTGCATGCAGCTGTGTTGGTGCAGCTGGGGCCCAGGTCAATCTAAACCTGGTTTCAAGCTTAGCCAAGTCCAACCAAGCCTTGCTGTGAACTCTGTATGCACATACAAATTGCAGCTCCTGCCTTTTAGCTTCGTGGCTCAGCAAGAGTGCCAGCGAGGTACCTGGTGTGCAGGCCAGGCTCCAGCTAACCCTGTGCACGTGCGGGGAAGCCGTCAAATACTGACACAGACAGCACACGGGTTCGTGGCAGGGCTGTGGCACTCCTCACCTCGCCTTCTGCCTCAGGAGTCACCTACTGCGGTGTGCTGTATCTTTGCAGGCAAGAGAGAGAAACCGACCCTGTCTTTGCAGCATGAGTCAGCGTGGCGTGCTTTTGGGTACGGACTGGGGTGGGGGCCGGGGGCTGAGAGGCCGGGAGCTGAGGGGCCGGGACGGGCAGACGACACACACACCACGCAACCCAGATGGGCTCCGCGGCACGGCTGGGCCTCGGCCGCGCCACTACCGCTCCCAGGAGGCGCTGCACATCCCGCGCATGCGCGGGGGGCGGGGGGGGGGAGCCGCGCCGTAAGTGCGGCGGCGGCTCCCGCGGCAGCTAGGCGGCAGTTCTGCGGGAGGGGGCGCGGCCACCAGCCGGACTACAACTCCCAGCGGCCCCCTCCACCCCAGCCACATCCCGCGCGTGCGCACGGCGCCGACCCGGCCGCACTCCGCCGTTGTCGCCGTAGGTGGGTGGGTGGGGGGAAGGGAACGAGCGCGGCGGTGAGGAGGGAGGGGGGTGAGAGTTGAGAGTTCAGCCGCCGCCGTCGCCGACCGCCAGCCCGGACTCATGATTCCCATATGCCCGGTAGTTTCGTTCACCTATGGTAAGTAACGGCGCGCGATGCGTGTGTGCGCGCGTGTGTCCGTGCGCGCGCGGAGGCGACGGAGGGGGAGGGGATGCGGCCCGCGGGCGGGGCGGGGGGGTCCTGAGGCGTTGTGTCTGACCTGGCGCTCGCGCGCTCTCTCTGTCTCTCGCCCGTCTGCCCCCTTCTCTTCCCCCCTCCCCTCCCCCGCCTCCTTCGCCCCCTCTCCTCCTGCCGGGCCTCCTGTCATGGCCCCGACCGCCGCTGCCGCCGCCTCTTGGTTATCGTCGCCACAGTGCCCAGCCGGCTGGGAGAAGATGCCAAAATGGCCACCGGCAACTACTTTGGATTCACCCATAGCGGGGCTGCTGCCCAGTATAGGTAACTGCCGCGACCCCTCCCCGCCCTGCCCCAGCCCCTCCCTCTCTCCCGGCCTGCGGCCCCATCTCCCCTCTAAGCCTCCTGTCCCTGGCCGGACCCTCCCCGCCCCCTCGGGGTGAGCGCTCGGGACTGCTTCCATCTCCCGTCCCCGGTGCGGGGGCCCGTAACGCACCCCGCTCCTCGGGGATGGTTTTGCCTGGCACCCTTTGCTAGCCTGCCCCGCCCGCGGGTGTGTTTTCTTATCCTCACGGTGAGGGCCTCCCTGTATCCCCTGTGGTGTGAGGGTGGGGAGGTGGAGCTCAGCTCCGAGGAGGAGGAGAATCAGCGGCAGCATCGGGTCCCAAGGCCCTTAAAATGGCCACTCGCACTGAGCACCACCAGTGAGTTACCGTCTGCCATCTCCTGCACTTCTCCTCTTTCAGTATTAGGGAAGATGGGGCTTGCTCCCCAAGTCTTTGCCCCTGCTTATGTCAGTGTGGGAGGAGAGAGTCTTTTTTAATATATGTTACAACCCAATATATTGGAAGCTGGATGAATAAGGGAAGACTTGAAGCAACAGAAAATGCAGGGGACTTAATTCCAGTGAAGCAATGTTACAATCAATGCCCCTAAGAAATTAGTAAAGGTACTTTCATGGCCAGACAGCTTTTTAAAAATATTTCCAACTTTTATATCTAAGACCTGGAGTAGGTCTTCTCATGGAATTCACTGCCCTGTAACTGTACACCTTATATAGATAATAACGCCACAAGGTTTTTTTAATCTTTGCAGTTTTTGTGTTTCCAAATGATACATCAGTATTAAGGAACTGGTAGCACCTATTATCTCATGTTTTCTGAGGTCAGATTACTTCATTTGGCAAAACACATATACCATTAGGAACATCATACTTTTGGCTTGTACTGGAATAGCACCTTAAAGTCCACATTTGAATCTATATTATTATATTCATAATCTGTAATAAAAATCTTCCATGACTCCTGAGTCATGATTAATGGGAAAACCAGAAGAATAAGGCAAGTATTTGAAAGTTTATTAACAAACAAATGCAGGTGTGTGTTACTGTAAACTAGCTAATAAAAGTTGCATACCTAGCATAGTTTCAGAAATATGCACTTACATGAAGGTCTTTGAATGACTCCCAATCTGTTCTTCCTATTTATTTCTACTGGAAATGGGTATAAAGTACATGAAATGTTATTTACTGTAATGTTTAATAGCTAAAATAGGATATAAAAGTTCTTTTAAGATGAGGTGCTGACAGTATGCTTATGCTCTATCTGCCAGTTACAGTGAAGTTTGAAATTGGGTTGTCATGCAGGTTGAAGGAGTTTCTAAGTAGGATTTTTTAATAAATGTAAACATGTGATTGTTAATACTTATTAATGATATTCATGTGTCTGCAGTTTTGAAGTGGAGATGAATTTTTTAAATTATTCTTTTATCATGGAACTAAGGTGGTCTATAGAATCAGGGAAGCGAACAACTCAATTGGAATTCCCTTTTGAATTGCAGTATAAAAATAATGTAATTGGAGTAGAATAATACTCAAGTTCAGAACTTGTTTTCATAATTAATTCTAAATGTGTTCTTGAGAAAAGGATAAACTGATCAGAAGCAGCTTTTTTCCTTGCTGTCACAAGTGTAAGATACTATTGCATTTGACATCAGTACAATACTCTACATCCTATAAATGGTTTGTGTATTTACCACAGATGAAAGTGAAGAGACAAAACAATCGAAGTTAAAAGCAGTCCTTTTATAAGAGTTACTTTACTAGTTTCAGCAGAAAACACAGGAGTCACTTAAAATGTCTGAAAGGGAGCTTACCTTCATGAAGCAGACTTGGCAGATCCTTAGTAGCTTGTATACAGAGTGCTACAAAATGTATATTCCACTCCAGTATGTTTGAGGAAGAGAGAGAGATTGCAGGGAAGGTAACATTCTGAATGAATGAGGTGGGTGCCTTGGTGATCACAGAACTGTAGGGGTTGGAAGGGACCTCCAGAGATCATTGAGTCCAACCCTCCTGCCCAAGCAGGTTCCCCAGGACAGGTCGCACAGGGAGGCATCCGGACAGGTCTTGAATCTCTCCAGAGAAGGAGACTCCACACCCCCCTGGGCAGCCTGTCCCAGGATCTGTCACCCTCACTGTGAGGAAGTTCTGCCTATTGGTGTGGAACTCTCTGTGCTCCAACTTGAGGCCATTGCCCCTCGTCCTGCCTCCACAATTGAAAAGAGGCTGGCCTTTTCCCCCTGTGCCCCACACTTTAAATATTTATAAACATTGATCAGATCCCCCTTAGTCTTCTTTCCTTAAGGCTGAACAGTCCCAGCTCACTCAGCCTTTCATCATAGGGAAGACGCTCCAGTCCTTCAATCATCTTTGTAGCCCTCCGCTGGACTCCCTCTAGGACATCCTTGTGTTTTTTATACCAGGGAGCCCAGAACTGGACAAAATACTCCAGGTGGGGCCTGACCAGGGCAGAGAGGGAGAATCATTTCCTTTGACCCGGTGGCCATGCTCCTTTTCATGCACCCCAGGATCCCATTCGCTCTTAGCCACCAGGGGAAACAGTGTCCACCCTCAGCAAGTACCCAATGATATAAAGCTGGGAGAAGTGGCTGACACACAGGAACGCTGTGCTGCTGTTCAGCAAGACCTGGACAGGCTGGAAAGCTGGGCAGGGAGAAACCAAATGAGGTCTAAGAAAAACAAGGGTAGAGACTTACACCTGGGAAGGAATAACCGCTTGAATCAGTACAGGCTGGGGGATGACCTGCTGGAGAAGAGCTCTGCGAAGAGGGACCTGGGATAGCAGGTTGGCCCGATGTAAGGTAGAGAAAACAGAGTTACTGAATGCCTGCTTAAGTCTTTACTGTCAGGGCTGACCTTCAGGATACCCAGACCCTGGAGGTAGGAGAGAAAGTCTTGTGTAAGGAAGACCCTCCCTTGGTTGAGGGAGATCAGGCTAAAGAACATCTAAGGAAACTCAACATCCACAAATTCATGTGCCCTGATGGGATGCACCAACAGGTACTCAGGGAACTGGAAGAAGTTATTGCTAGGTTGCTCTCAAATCATCTTCAAGAGATTATGGAAAACAGGAGCTCTCCCTGAGGACTGGAGGAAAGCCAGTGTTACTCTGATCTTCAGAAAGGGAGGAGGAGGACCCAGGAAACTACAGGCCAGTCAGTAGTCTCACCTCCAGCCTTGGAAAGGTGATTCTGAGGGTTATTAAGAAGCATATGGAGGGGAAGGTTATTCGGTTGTTAAGAAGCATGTGGAGGGGAAGGTCAGCATGGGTTCACCAGGGGGAAATAGTGCCTGACCAATCGGATAGCCTTCCATGATGGCATAACCAGCTGGACGGATAAGGGGAGAGCAGTGGGTATTGTCTCCCTTGACTTCAGCAAGGCTTTTGACATTGTCACTCATAGCACACTTGTAAACAAACTTAGGAAGCATGGTTTGGATCAGTGGACAGCAAGGTGGGTTGACATTTGGCTGAATGACAGAGCTGAGCGGGCTATGATAAGCAGTGTTGGAGGCTTGCAGTGAGTGGTGTGTCCCAGGGGTCAGTGCTGGGTCCCATCTTGTTCAACATCCTCAGTGACCTAGACAGAGGGACAGAGTGTGCCCTCAGCGGATTTGCTGGTGATACAAATTGGGGAGGAGTGGCCAACACACAAGAAGACTGCACTGCCATTCGGCAAGATTTTGAAGCTAGAGAATCGGGCAGAGAGGAACCAAATGAAGTTCAGCAAGGGCAAGTGTAAGGTCCTGCACTTAGGGAGGAATAACCCCAGGCACCAGTACAGGTCAGGGGTTGTCCTGCTGGGAAGCAGCTCTACGGAGAAGGACCTGGGAGTCCTGTTGGACAATGAGTTCTCCGCAAGCCAGCAGTGTGTCCTCCTGGCCAAGAAGGCCAATGGTACCTGGGGGGCATAAGGAAGAGTTTGGCCAGCAGGTCAAGGGAGGTTTTCTTCCACCTCTGCTCTGCCCTGGTGAGGCCACATCTGGAGTGCTGTGTCCAGCTCTGGTCTCCCCAGTTCAGGACAGACTGGGAACTGCTGGAGAAAGTCCAGGGGAGGGCTGCAGAGAAGATGAGGGGACTGGGACATCTCTGTCATGAGGAAAGGCTGAGGAGCTGGGGCTGTTCAGCCTGGAGAAGAGAAGGCTGACGGGGGATTCGATTAATGCTTATAAATATCTAACTGGTGGGTGTCAGGAGGATGGGGCTAGACTCTTCTCAGTGGTGCCAGGACAAGGGGCAATGGGCACAAACTGGCACACAGGATGTTCCAGCTGCATATGGGGAAAAACATCTCACTGTGAGGGTGACAGCACTGAAGAAGCTGTGGAGTCTCCTTCTCTGGAGATACTCACAACTCACCTGAACGCAGTCATGTGCAACCAGCTCTTCATGATCCTGCTTTAGCAGGGGTGTTGGACTAGATGATCTCCAGAGCTCCTTTCCAACCTCTACTGTTCTGTGAATAAAAGTGTTGTTATTGGAACAAGTAATCTAAGATTGGTGGTAGTATTTGAAGTAACAGTTTACAGAATTACAAAAATACTTCATTCTTTGGAAGCAGGATGACAGATCAATAAGTGGGTGTTTTTCTGCATAGTTAATACCTACGTGAGCCTCATATGTACAAAAAAAACCCCAACATTTTCTGGCCACAAGACCAATCCATGGATTTAAAAAAAGCTGCTCCGAACAGCAAGTTGCTTTAGGAGGGCAAGTCAGACATTTGGCATTGAAGACCTTAGTTCATTGATACATGCTATTTAGAAGTCCTAGTGCTGTAACGTTTATAGCAATAAAGAGAAAGTTGAGTAATTAACACATTATTGGTCACATTTCAGGGGAGTGTCTCTTGGCAAAATGGGTGTAAAAATTCAGCTGCTTTAGGCAGCAACTTTAAAGGATGTCAGCAACTGCTCCCTAATGATAATACACAGAATCCAGTTACTTTCAGCACTTAAGCTAAATGCAAAAAATCTCTGCAATTCTTTCTAGGATATGTGCCTCATCATTTGGAACATCTCAGGTTATTAAACTGTTAAATGTTCATCTGGAGACATGCAGAAAAAGCAAACCCCAAACTTTACATCAGAAAAGGGAGAGTCTAAATAGCTTCTGTTAAATTTCAAAAAACAAAATATATTCTTTCAGTCAGAAGAGACCAAAAGTGATCACCTAGTCCATCTGCCTGACCACTTCAGCGCTGACCAAAAGTGGAAGCGTGTGGTTAAGGGCATTGTCTAAATGCCTCAAGCACTTACAGGCTTGGGACATTGACTCCCTCTCTAGGAAGCCTGTTCCAGGTCGTTGATAAATGTATTGAACAGAAATGGCCCTATAATTAAGCCCTGGGGAACACTGCTGGTGACCGCTTGCCAGCCAGATGCAGTCCCATTCACTACAACCCTTTGAGCTCTGCCCTTAAACCAGTTCTTCAGCCAGCCCATTATGAATCCACTATACACATCCCACAGTTGGACATACAGAAGGATGCAATGAGGGATGGTATCAGAAGTGATACAAAGATCCAGAAAAACTGCATCTGTTGCCTTGCCTTCATCTACTAGGCAGATAGCCTTGTCATATAAGGATTTCAGATTATTTGCAAGACTTTGTGAGCCCATGTTGACTCTACCTGATGGTTGCGTTGTTCTCTGAATGCCTCTCAGGATGATACCCATATTTTTGCCAGGAATTGAAGTTACACTAGTAGGTCGGTAGTTGTCTTGGTCTTCTCTCTTGCTCTTCTTGTGGATCAGAGTAACACTAGCTAGCTTCCAGTCAGCACAATCCTCCCACCTCCTACCTTTGGTAGATGATCAAGAAGGGTTCTGCAGTAGCAACAGAGTTGTTACAACTCTTCAAGTTCTCTGGGATGAATCCTATCAGGCCCCATGGACTTAGGAACTTTCAGGTAGTACAACTGGTCTCTCACAATTTCAGTGTCCACAAACGGAAAATCAGTGTTCCCACAACAGTGGTCCTTCCACAAAGAGGACTTGAAGAAGGAGATCTAATGTATTAAGTTATATTTGAAAGGTGCATGTAATAAAGGTTTTCTGTATTTTCCTATTTTTCTAGACTTCTTGGAGACCAGTAAAATTCCTGGTGGAATTTCAGTTTCTCAAAATGATAATATTCTAATTTGCATTAATAGTAGATAAGGGACAACATTTTAGAAATATTAGGTGGAAGAAATAGCTTTTTTTTTAACCAACTGAAAAGATATTGAAGCCATTATTGGCATAGAGATCACTGTGTCTTCTGTGATTCTTGCGTATGTGTGGCCATCGTGGATCACTCTAATGCCTTGTCATCCTTCACATGAAGGAGAGATGAAGATTTGTCCAAGGAATATAGTCTTAACATTAAAAACAGATACTACAAGCAGTTAAAAAGCCAGTTTGGTAGCTGCTTAGATGTTAGATTCTGGATTTGGGAAATTGATGAGTAATGTGTGCAGGAGTTGATAATGTATATACTGTTGTAACAGCATAGGCAATATAGTTTCCTGAATTGACTACTAAGAATGTATGTCTGTCTTTATTAGTTCATAAATACTAGTTTTCAAAAAGCACATTTGAAATCTTAACTCTCTTCATATTTAATCAAAGGCAGCTAAAGAGCTAAGTGCCCTTTAAACCTGTAAATAATGTATTAGATGCATTCTTGTTCCTTTCAGTGTTGTCAGTCCATTAAATTTCCTGCTGCCTCACTCATTCAGAATTCTTTGTGTGCCCTACCCAGTAGTAATATCATGACTTAATGAGAGAAGCATTAGATTATGGAAATACCAGTACAGGAAAGTTTTTCTGAATATTGCAATACCTTTACAATTTGTGCTTTCTTCTGGTGGTGGTGGTGTTGCCTGAGCTTATAAACCTTTGTGGAATGCAAACTTCATCTGTTACTTACTTAAGTAACTGCATTTATTCATCAATTTAGGACCCTGATATAAATGTGGAATTTGGTGACACTGGTCCTCTTTTCTTTACGTGTATGTGCTCTGCAGCTCACAGGAACCACTGTGTGTCTATTCAGTTTGAATCAAACAACCTAAAATTGCCTTGTCTTTCACCTGTAAAATATAACCATTCTTGATTTGGTGCTGGAGAGAGGCATAGTTATGCTGTTGTTCTTATGTTGGCTGATTGAAATATGGGGATGCTGATGGAGAGATAAGACATTCATAATTGTCTGGACAGAGACATACGCAGATGTAGCAGCATTATTTAATTAACTTGGTTTCAAGATTTTGGTTTCTGTTAAGAAGAAAAAGAAAATTTAAGTGTCTTGAGTTTCATCTTAGTGGTATTCATACCATGTCCCTTGCTTTAATGAGACATGGGAGAGTATTGCATTGTTAAGAGTAATTTGTTAACTTTGAATTGCTCTCAAGTAGTATGAAGATTATTAGTAAGTGTGGTCAGCCTTCATGGATGAAAGCAGTTATTGCTGTCCGAGTCCAGAACAGACCACAGTGCCTGTGAGTTTAGGTTAAAATGCAACTCTTGGCATTATAGCTGGTTAGGAATTCAAGTGTAGTGCGTCATCGTACGGGACATTGAAGGCTGGTGCAGAGCAGCAGAGGAAGGTGAAAGGATGTGGATGGATAAGTTGGCTATTGAGAATTGTTTGGAAGTGGAATGCTTTTGCATTTTGGTCACTGGTTCTGAATAACCTTCCTTTTGTCTTCAGTGTCAGCCCTGGTTACCTCTTTTTCAACTAGGTAAGGATTTGGTCTTTCAGAGACGTTAGGGCTTTAATTTCCAGGCCTACTAGCCCAACCTTACAGTATCACTAAGCATAATTCAGACTTGAACTGGTGGAGAACAGGAAGATAAGGACAATACTGACTATTTGTGGTTTCTTCTGAAGTGAAAATGTGCTGCTAGACTTAAGCATACATCTTGCAGCATTGTGTTAAATGCACAGCATTCTAAAATGCATGGGGATTGAAAGTAATCAGTTTTATCACAGCTCTATCATAGCATTAAAAAATCTGCTTTCATTCTGCATATTCTGTGCCGTGCTGCGTTGAATTGCATCGCATCTTAAAGCATACACATTTTTAGCAAAAGAGATTTCACTGAGTGTGATACAGCTGCATGGAACTGATTCTCTTTTGTTCAAGGGATCTTAGTCTTTGGTGCTATTCTAAATACACATGCTGTTCTAACCTAATGTACACAGGAACTATCCAGTAAGCCACTGATGTTTATAAAAAAGATTTTGATACTCTTAACTTTCAAAATTTGTGAGATCCCATTCTCAAAGGAGGTATGCCAACATTAGAAAGGCAGTAAGGGGCTCTGGGTTTGTTAACATGGGCTGTATGCCTGTGTTACAATGGCTAACGATAAGGGATAGGAGTGGAGTGCTCATCATTGAGGAGGAAAGGTACCTCACTAATCAGAGGAGCCTTTGTCACTGTCAAGTGGGAAGTCTGCGAGCTAGTTGAAATCACAGCTCATGTCTTCAGAAACAGGACAATTGGGGAACGTTTTCTGTTAATGGGACAGTTGCACCCTTGGTAGTTGTAACCTCAAGATGGATTGATGGTTGTAGACTTGTCTGTAGGGTGCTAAATTACATGTAAAATTTTGTCTTCTACTAAATTGCAACAATAGTAGGTTGAAGTGTAGTTGCACTATTGGTACTAGAAAAGTAAAGTAATAGCTTAAGGCAGGAAATACAGAATGTTCTAAGAATTGAATACAACCTTCCGTACTACTGAAGTTTCTTTCCTTTCTTAGAGAACTTGCCAGATTTAGCATTTTTTTCTGTTTAACATCTTCACCCTTAGCAGGTTTGCTGAGGGCACAAAACTGTGAGGAGCAGTTGTGCCCAGCAAGGAACAGCCCTTTCCACCAAGGTATGCTGGGGGGCACCCATCTGGGAAGCAGAAAAGTGTGGCAGAAGAGGACCTGGGGCTCCTGCTGGGCACCCAAGCTGAACATGAGCCAGCTCTGCACGCCTGTGGCAAAGCCAGCAAAGGGCTGCATTAGACAGAGGAGTGCCAGCAGGTCAAGGGAGTGATCCCTCCCCTCTAATGGGCACCGGGGAGGCCACAGCCAGAGATCCTGTGTCCGGTTCTGGCCTCACATTAAAGCGAGATCTGGACATGCTGGGGGGAGTCTAACGGGGGGCCCAGAGTGATGAAGAAGGGACTGCGTCATGTCCCCTGTGAGGAGAGGCTGAGAGAGCCGGAGCTGTCTGGCCTAGAGAAGAGAAGGCTGAGGGAGAAACTTCTCAATGTATCTAAATACCTGAAGGAAGAGTGCAAAGAGGACAGAGCCAGGCTCTTTTCAGTGGTGCCCAGTGGCAGGGCAAGAGGCAGTGAGCACACACTGAAACACAGGAGGTTCCCTCTGAGCATCAGGAAACAGTTTACTGTGAGGGTGAGTGAGCATTGCCACAGGCTGCCTGGGGACGTTGTGGACTCTCTGTCCTTGGAGATATTCAGAAGATGTCTGGAAATGGTCCTGGGTGAGTGGCTCTAGGGTGGCCCTGCTTATTAATAGTTGGTGCTTTTTCAGGCAGATATTACAGGATTACATTACAGAATTTGGTTGAATTTAAATCAGTCATGAAACTAAATGTGAAGATTAATAAAGCAGTGTGTTGAAAAGATGAGGATATTCACCTTTGAGGCGAGTTATTAACAGCATATGGTCTAGCTATCAAGTAGCAATTAGTATTTTTTGCTTCTAATGAAAAGACACAAGGATGTTTTTAGAAACATGAGGAAGGGGAACTCAGAATTGCGACTAATAAAACTTCTAGGCTGTGTGTAGTTAAACCCTAGAATACATTGCTAGCAATTGCTGAAATTCAACAGAATCCAAGACGAGCCTGCACATTTGTATGCCTTCATTGTTCTCTCTGGATTCTTACTGAATTCTATTACAATGTTCTGTTCACAAACATAATAATAGAAATCAATAACTTCATTAAAGTTCTAAAAATATTGTCAGTCTTTGTCAAATTTTTATGCCCATAGTGAGTGACAGGCTCTAGAAAAAGAGAAGTCACCTCAAAAATACAACTTACGGTAGTGTGATACTTCATTTCACCATTCTGTACTGCTTATTGTCAAGCGTGTTCAGGAAGGAAAAAGCTCAGTTGATTAGGGGGAGAGAGAGAGGGGAGTTGTGTTGCTTTGGGGTTGTGTGGGGGTTTTTTGCTTTGCCCAGATTCCCATTAACATACCTGAAACTTTATCTGAAGAGTTACTTGGTAGTGCCTTTTCCCAAGTTAGGATCTGAAGAAGTAACAGGTTGTAGTGCTTTGTGCTGTTTTTGTAGAATTAGGTCATACTTGTTCCAGTCTTCATACTCCTGAAAGAAAAAATGCAAAACTGTCTTTTTTGAGAATATCTTCATTAAGAGTACCTTGTTATTTTTAGAGAAGCTTAAATGTTGTGCTAAGCTAGCCTGAAAATCACTTCTTTAAATGGGAAGGAAAAAAGCCAAACTTGCAATAAATATGCTTTAGGAATCTGGTAGTTTGGATAAAGACAAAATTGGTTTTAGTTCTGATCTTAACTCTTTGTCAAAATAACATTCTTCAAAAAACTGAAACAAACAAAATGGTGTTCTTTGCCTCTGGGAAGAGAATTTTCTGTGTTTGGCACCCTGAGTAGAGACAGAATAACACATAAATCTCTGTGTGTGTGTGTGTGTTGGTTGTTGGTACCGAGATGCACTGGTGATCTGTATTTTTGTTTGTCTGACGTGCATATGCATTACAATTCATTGTTGTTTTTAAAACAGTCAGTGTGATGAAAACCAGAGCTTACAGGGAACTTTTTATGTGCTTCCTTGGCAAAATAGATTGCTTTATATCAAAATGTTGTATTTTCCTGACACTGTTAACATGCAAACAATGAATCTTTACTTTTCTACAAATAAAGCCTCAACGCTTTTTTACTATAAAAGGC
The DNA here is from genome assembly GCA_027925045.1 of Hypotaenidia okinawae. NCBI lineage: Eukaryota > Metazoa > Chordata > Aves > Gruiformes > Rallidae > Hypotaenidia > Hypotaenidia okinawae. The sequence continues at coordinate 15,387,861 of BSDF01000005.1, read as the reverse complement.
CAACAGCTGTAGATGAAAAGTGTTCTACAGGAGATAATTCAGTTTTTATTTACTAACTGCAGTCTGCCATTCTTTGGCTGATACACCACTGGAAATCCAGACCTCCTGTCGCTATACAAAAAAATAACTAAAAAGTGAGGGTTCTGCTGTACTAGATCTAATAGTTCTAGAACACAAGTTCTCACGTAAGTTTTTTCTCTGAGTCTTGCTCATTTACAAGCCTACATTATGATTATATACTTATTTAAGTTAGACAAATCTGTGTGGTTTTGGATCTGGAGAGTAATGTTCAGTGAAGTGGACACCAATACTTCATTAATTGCTATTGATAGCAACTTCTGCTTCTGATTTAATAATTTTAAGTGAGCTGCCAGCTTTTTTTTTCCTTTGGAAATCTATTACTTCTTTCTATCAAAACCACCATGAGTTTCCTTGTTGAAGATCTTTGTGCACTTAAGAAATATTTTTTAATTGTATCTTCAATAGCATGATTTTGGCAACGGAAAAAGAACCAACTTAAATATGAAATTAATCTAGCTAATTTAATAACTAATATGGATTAGCGATGGGTAACACCTTCTGTTCTGAGAGCTTGTTCTCAGGGTGTGGATTTTTTATTGCTGGTGTTTTATTACAACTTGGACAAATTTAACTGTTCAGCCTGGAATTTTCCTGGCTAAGTATCTACCTAGAATTACAGTGTTCTTAAAGCTATACTATAGTTTTATTGATTTTGTGGTGGAGAATTGGGCAGGGAGTTCTTTAAAACTTTTGATGCCTCACTATTTTGGAGTGGAAACTCGGCAAATGAGAAAAAGACTTTTATATGTTCTGCTGTTTTTGAGTCACAGTTCTGAGTGTACACAGCAATATCAAACGTTGATTCTGGGTATGCTGTGTATACTCAGAACTCCAGGAAAGCATCTGCAGTGTTAGTCTTGCATCCAGCAGGGCAGAATGTGTACTTGCCTGGGGAAAGCGTATTCTCCCTTAGTGAAAGGAGTTTTGTACACCAGGCAGCATGTGAACACAGACAGTTTTTCCTGTGGCCTTTGCTCTGGGATGAATTCTACAACATTATGAGCTGCTGTGGCCCCTTACTGGCCAGAAAAGCAGATTGGCACAGAATTGAAGAAAGATACATGGTCACAGCTCATTGCAGTCAGTCTAGGAGGTTTAATAAGTGATATTTTATAATATATGACACTTGTTCTGATACTAATGCATCAAAAAGATTAGTACTTCCCATCATTGCTGTCAGTAGAAATGAGAATAGGTGTAATTCAAAGTGTCTTGTAAAAATACTTTCTCATGCACTGTAATACAATAATTGTGAATAAAGAATTAATTCTCTTGATCTTGAGGTTATTTAGGATGTGGGTGAAAGGGACAAGATAGGTATGCTCTGAGGTATAAGACTTCTGAGTGGAAGCAAGCTGATTCGGGAGGAGGAGGAACATGGGGAAATGCAGTATGCATGTAGGAGTTTAAAGCAGGTAGGGAGATACAAAACACATTAGGAAAAGTGCTGGAAATTACATGCTGTAGTTGACTGAAAAATCCATCCGCAGAACCTGGAGTTCTGTGTTGAGTGTGACATGTAGAGTAAACTGGCTCTGGCTGGGATAGTGCAAATGCAGTGAAACAGAAGTCTGAGCTGGAAGATGAGCACTGAAGAATGGGTGTTGTTACTAGAAAACAGAAATGTCAGCCAACTTGGTGGGGAAGCACTGCTGTTACTACAATCAGCTAACAAAGTGGATGTGATATTGTTGTGGTTTAACCCCAGTGGGCAGCTAAGCACCAAACAGTTCCTCGCTCGCTCTCCCCTTGTGGGATGAGGGAGTGAATTGGGAAAGTGAGAAGACTCACATTACAGTGTCTATCCCAACACAGAAAGCCACACACACAAGCAAAGCAAGACAAGGGATTCATCCCCCACTTCACATGGGGAGGCAGGTGTTCAGCCAGCTCCAGGAAAACAGAGCTCCATTATGCCTAACAGGAAGACAAATGCCGTAACTCCAAACATCCACCCCTCTCCTCCTCCTTCTCCCAGCTCTATATGCTGAGCATGATGTCGTGTAGCATCACAGACTGGTTTGAGTTGGAAGGGGCCTCAAAGACCATCTAGTCCCAACCCCTGGCATGGATAGGGACCCTACAGTAGACCAGGTTGCCCTGAGCCTCATCCAACCTGGCCTTGAGCACTACCAGGACAGGGTCATATGGTTTGAAATACAGATTTAGTCAGTTGGGGTCAGCTGTCCTGGCTGTGTCCCCTCCCAGCTCCTTGTGCACCCCCAGCCTACTTCCTGGTGGGGTGGTGTGAGGAGCAGAAAAGGCCTTGGCTTTGTGTGAGCACTATCAGCATTAGTGAAACCGCCTCTGCCTTATCAGCAGTGTTTTCAGCACAAATCCAAAACATAGCCCCAAAGTAGCTATTAGGAGGAAAATTAACTCTACTCCAGCGAAAGCTATCATGGTTGTGACTAAAACATGTTATTTTTGAATGAAATAGTGGAAGGGTAATAAAATAGCAGTACAGCAGAATATGAATTGAAGCTGCCAGGTCCTTCACTTGTAACTTCTTACATCAAAGAATGAAGTTTATTTTGATAGTAAATTAAAACACTGTAAGAATTGTAACATGAAGTGTCCTTGAATTCAGTGGTCACAAACTGGGTTTACCTTATGTAAATGTTGGTCTAGAACTCATTTGCCCTTGAAACTGAAACTTTATAAACCAAAGACAAAATCCTTGATATGGTGCTCAAACACTGGAGCACGTTGTCTAGAGCAGTACTGAAGTCTCCAGCCCGTCTTGAATATGATGGAATCTGACTGGACAAAGCCCTGAGAAACCTAAAGTAACTTCAAGCTTAGTTGTTCTTTGAGCGGAACAGATGACCCTCAAATCTTTGTTTCAACCTAAATTATTCTGTTATTTTTTAAGCTCCACCTAATAAAGTCAGTTGGGCAGAGTATCTTTTTCTTGAACACAAAGATGCTAATAAGGATATTAGTATTTATCATGGGGAAGAGAAGAATTTATCTACAAAGTAAACAAGTTACCAGCTTCTCTCTTGTGTTCCAGTACCTGTTTGCATGTCCTTAGCCCATGCAGAGTAATCTTGTTCTACATTTTCCCGCTGTATTAGGAGATTAAGCTCAACTGAATTACTTTTCTTTGTCATGTTACCATAGCTCAGCTGACACACTGTACTTCATTGTAGCTCTAATAATTTGATCATGTGCCTAAATCTCTTGGAGTCTTATTAATGGGTCTAAGTTGAAACACTTGATGTGGTGAAGTATGGACAACTATTAGTTAATGCAGAGATTAGTAAAATAATTGAGGAGAAGGAGCTAGTAGATCATAGAATCATAGAATCATAGAATTGTAGGGGTTGGAAGGGACCTCGAGAGATCATCGGGTCCAACCCCCTGCCGAAGCAGGCTCCCTAGGACATTTCACTGAGATAGGCGTCCAGACGGGTCTTGAATATCTCCAGAGAAGGAGACTCCACCACCTCCCTGGACAGCCTGTCCCAGGCTCTGTCACCCTCACTGTGAAAAAGTTTCTCCGCATGTTGGTGCGGAACTTCCTGTGCTCCAACTTGCAGCCATTGCCCCTTGTCCTGTCTCCACAGACCACTGAAAAGGGGCTGGCCAATTCCCCCTGCATCCCTTGCTTAAGATAATTGTAAACATTAATTAGGTCCCCCCTTAGTCTTCTCTTCTCAAGGCTGAACAGTCCCAGTCTTCTCAGCCTTTCCTCATAGGGGAGATGCTCCAGGCCCTTTATCATCTTCGTAGCCCTTCTCTGGACTCTCTCCAGGAGATCCCTGTCCTTTTTATACCAGGGAGCCCAGAACTGGACACAATACTCCAGGTGGGGCCTGACCAGGGCAGAGTAGAGGGGGAGGATCACCTCCCTTGACCTGCTGGCTACACTCCTCCGGATGCACCCCAGGATCCCATTGGCTCTCCTAGCCACCGAGGCACACTGCTGGCTCATGGCCAACCTGTCATCCACCAGGACCCCCAGGTCCTTCTCCACTGAGCTCTTCTCCAGCAGGTCATCCCCCAGCCTGTACTGATAGAAACGGTTGTTCCTTCCCAGGTGCAAGACTTTACACTTGCTTTTGTTAAACCTCATCTGGTTTCTTACTGCCCAGCTCTCCAGCCTGTCCAGGTCTCGCTGGATGGCAGCGCAGTGTTCCTGCGTGTCAGCCACTCCTCCCAGCTTTGTGTCATCGGCGTACTTGCTGAGGGTCGATGCTATTCCCTCATCAAGGTCGTCAATGAAGATGTTAAACAGGACTGGACCCAACACCGAGCCCTGGGGAACACCGCTAGTCACAGGCCTCCAGTCAGATTCCACTCCACGAATCACGACCCTCTGGGCTCGGTCCGACAGCCAATTCTCAACCCACCTCACTGTCCACTCATCAATCCCATGCTTTCTCAGCTTTGCTATCAGGATGTCATGGGAGACAGTATCAAAAGCCTTGCTGAAGTCAAGGTAGATGACATCTACTGCTCTCCCTCCATCTACCCAGCCGGTGATGAGATCGTAGAAGGCTATGAGATTGGTTGAGCACGATTTCCCCTTGGTGAATCCATGCTGACTACTCCTCATGACCTTCTTCTCTTCCAATTGCTTGGAGATGGCATCCAGAGCAAGCTGTTCCATTACCTTTCCGGGGACAGAGGTGAGGCTGACTGGCCTATAGTTGCTGGGATGTGGTTAATACAATTAGAAGAGTGATTATCAGATAGGAATAATTGCAGTGGAGTTCTGTAGGCATTGGTTCCGAATCATACTTACACTAGTATGGCATGTCATGGTATTTGAGGTAAGGAAAATAGTGTCAGTACACAGGTAACTTCACAAGAAGCTGCTCTGAGGAAGCTAGACTAGAAAGAAGCACTGTCTGGAGCAGAGAGGGTGGCACAGCTGATACTTCACCCGAATTTATGCATATAGTTCTTGCCATCTGTAGTCAAGAAAGAAGAATAGATAAAATAGATGTGCAGATGAACTGGAAAGAAGATCAATGGAATAGGGAATCTGGCAACATAATCTAGGAGGAGGTGAAGTTCATATCTGCAAACTGTTGATGAGTTCAACTGCAGTTTGAGTTAAAGTGGCTACTGTCTGTTTCTCAGGCAGCATAGAAATGCTTAAAGTATATATATAATAATGATAATTACCTCAGAGTCTCTGAATATTTCACACTTCTGTACTGATAGCTGTGTAGGCAATGTAGCCAAATTTTATACAGCATTGTTCATTTTTACTGTCGTAAAATAGTCTTCCTGAACTTTCTGGTGGAATCCAATTCCTCACCTTAAACTGACAAAACAGAGAATCTTTCTATGTACTTAAAGTAGGAGGAATTGTTTCAAGCAGTGGTGGGAGCTGCACCAAAATGTTTTAGGTTTTTTCCTGCTTATGTTAAGAAATCGAAAATGAAATGAAACATAGTTGTGAGTACAGCTCACAACTGAATTAAGTCTTGATGGAATGCAAGTGGTCTTCTAAGCAACCGAGGGCCTGCATTGGGAAGGTGGAGTCCAAGAATGGAAATCCAATAGTAATAACATTTCCTCTGTTTCTGCTGTAAGAAAAGGGTTTTTTAATGTATTGAAAATAATGGGTTCTGCTGTAATTAAAATTACAAAATATGTTGTCTAATTTATCCACTAAAGTTTCTTGTGCATTGTTTCTTGTCGTTTTGTCAAAGAGACTATTGCAGAATTTAGGAAAAAGATACTGTAATTTGTTCTTTTTGGTTTTGAGCATAACCATACTGTAATTCCATTTCGTCACCGAGCATGCTTACTTCAAGGGATATCTCATTTTTCTCTTTTCTTCTAAAAATAGGGGATACTACCCCCTTGATAGCCATGGAGTTGGTTTTATGTTTTAAGAGTGCTATGGAGATGTGAAATCCTGCAGGTTCTTAAATGTTACTGAACAGTAATGCAGGAGGTGTGCAAAGATCAGAATAATCCCTCAATCCCCACTTCATGGACTTGTGGAGTACAAGATCCTCAGGACAGCGAGGAGGGCACACAGCAAACTCAATACCCTGGACTTCAGGGGAGCAGACTTCTGCCTCCTCAGGGACCTTGCGTGGTGGAGTCCCATGGGACAAAGCCCTGGAGGGCAGGGGCCTGAGAAAGCTGACTGATATTCAAGTATCCATACTCAGGGGTGGTGCATCCCAGCAAAGAGGAAGTTAGGCAAAAACACCCAAGGCCTGTGTGGATGAACAAGGAGCACCTGGGAAACCTCAAAAAGGAAGCTTACAGAGGGTAGAAGCAAGGGCAGGGAGCCTGGGAGGAATACAGAGAAGCCAGGGATGAGGTTAGGAAAGCTAAAGCCCTGATATTATTAAATCTGGCCAGGGACACCAAGAATAAGAAGAAAAATTACTCTTAAGTATGTCAGTGATAAAAGGAAACATGTGGGACCCCTACAGAATGAAACAGGAGACCTCATTACCCATGACATGGAGAAGGCTGAGGTACTCAATGACTTTTTTGCATCAGTCTTCACCAGCAAGGGCTCTAGCCACACTGCCCATGTTGCAGAAGACAAAGTCAAGGACTGGGACAATGAAGAACCATCCACTGTAGAAGATCAGGTTCAAGTACATGTACAGAGCCTGAAGGTGCACAAGTCCATGGGCCTGACAAGGTGCATCTGTAGGTCCTGAGGGAACTGGCTGATGAAGTAGCTAAGCCACTACACATCATACTTGAGAAGTCCTGGCAGTCCAGTGAAGTTCCTACTGACTGGAAAGGGGGACACATAACCCCATTTTTAAAAAGGGAAGAAAGGAAGACCCAGGGAACTACAGGCCAGTGTCATCTCTGTGCCTGGCAAGATCACGGAGCCGATCCTGGTGGAAACTATGCACCAGCACATGGAAAGTATGGATATGATTTGTGGCAGCCAACATGGCTTCACTAAGGGCTAATCATGCCTAACAAATTCAGTGACCTTGTAGGATGGGTTTACAGCACTGGTGGATAAGGGAAGAATTACAGACATCATCAACCTGGACTTGTGCAAAGCATGTGATGCTGTGTTGTACAACATCCTTGTCTCTAAGTAGGAGAGACATGGATTTGCCAGATGTACCACTTGGTGGGTAAGAATTGGCTGGACAGTCACATACAAGAGTTGTGGTCAACAGCTCGATGTCCAAATCAAGACCATGAATGAGTGGCATTCCTCAGGGGTCATTACTGGGACCGGAGCTGTTTAACATCTTTGTCAGAGGCATGGACTGTGCAAGTGTACCCTCAGCAAGCTTGCTGATGACACCAACCTGTGTGGTACAATCAGTACACTGGAGGAAGGGATGCTATCCAGAGGGATCTTGACAGCCTTGAGAGCTTGTCCCATGCAATCCACATGGAGCTCAACAAGGCCAAGTGCAAGGTCCTCCACATGGATAAGCACAATCCCAACTACAACTAGAGACTGGATGGAGAGGAGTCCCAAAGAGAAGGACTCAGGGATGTTGGTTGATGAGAAGCTCAACGTGATCTGGCTGTGGATGCTTGCAACCTAGAAAGCCAACTGTATCTTGCACTGCATCAAAAGAAATGTCACCAACAGCAGGTCAAGGGAGGGTGTGCTCTACTCGGGCTCTTGTGACATTGCATCTGGAGAGCTTATGTCCAGCTCTGGGTTTCTCAGTAGAAGAAAGAAATGAGCTGTTGAAGCAAGTTCAGAGGAGGCCACAAAGATGACCAGAGGGCCAGAGGACCTCTCCTATGAGGACAGTCTGAGAGAGTTGGGGTTGTTCATCCTGAAGAGAAGGCTCTGGGGTGACCTCACTGCAGCCTTCCAGTACCTGAAGAATGTCTACAAGAAAGCTGGAGAAAGACTGTTTACAGGGCTGTGAAGTGATAGGTCAAGGGGTAATGGGTTTAAACTGAAGGAGGGGAGACTTCAAACACTTGGCATAGGATTCTTCCCTGTGAGGGTGGTGAGACCGTGGCACAGGCTGCCCAGAGAAGCTGTGGCTGCCCCCTCCCTGGCAGTGTTCAAGTCCAGGTTGGATGGGGCTTTGGGCAACCCGGTCCAGTGGCAGATGTTCCTTCCCATAGCAGGGTGGTGGGTCTAGATGGGCATTGAGGTCCCTTCCAACCCAAACCATTCAGTGATTCTGCCATTCATATAATTGTTACGTGTAGTTCACTTGTTTAAGAATCAGAACAACTATTCTAAGCTTCCAGTCGCAATGTACAGTTAAGCATCAATGTAAGTCAATAATACTAGCTTCCTTTTGAATAATTAAACCTTCGAAGTAATAATATTTTATTTCCACTGTTAATATTTACTCAGTAAATAGCCTCATATTAACATCCTCCCTGCAAATCTTAGAGAGGCTGATTAGTCTCAGCTTTTGCCTGGAAGGTAGATTGTCAGAGCTCTGGTAGCAGTGGTCTGTGCTTGATCTGGCTGTCCTTTTCATACTTTGTGTTGTGAAGCAGGGGACTTCTGTATGAACGGGTGGGGCCAGCTTTCATCCTAAAGTTCCCTATCAGAGGTGGTGTGTGTTTAAAGTTTCTCTGCCTCAAATATTCTGAGTTCTGAACTAATTTTCACCAAGTCCCTAAAATATAATTTCTTTTATATGGTTTATTTAAAAATCTCATGCAAGTGTGGGTCAATCATGAGCTCTCAGAAAAAAGTATTTTTCTTAATATGACAGGTATGTGAGCAGTATTGAAGAACTACTTAAGCATTTAAAAATTTAGTCATGAAAAGATGAGACTGTAAGAATTATGTATTATTTTGAATGAAAGATTCATGTTCCAATGCTTGAAAAATACCAACACCAACACCCCCTTGCTCAAAAGTCATCACTAGGATGAGATGTGTACATCCACAGAAACATCAGAATGGCGCAGCCTTTCTAGTGAGAGTGGAAGAGAAGCAGTAAAAGCCATTAAACCGTATGCATTAATACGTAGCTGATCCAGGACACTGCATAGGACAGATAACTTAATAATCATATCTGGGATTTTGAAATATGTAGTTATTAGCTTAGTATGTTGGATTAATCGTATTTACTTACTGTCTTTTTCCAATATAGCCAGCAGCCAGCTTCGGGTGTAGCCTATTCCCATCCAACTACAGTTGCTAGCTACACTGTCCACCAGGCACCAGTCGCTGCGCACACAGTTACTGCAGCATATGCTCCAGCAGCAGCTACGGTTGCAGTAGCCAGGCCTGCTCCAGTAGCTGTTGCAGCTGCTGCAACAGCTGCTGCGTATGGAGGCTATCCTACAGCACATACAGCTACAGATTATGGTTACACACAGAGGCAGCAAGAAGCACCGCCACCACCACCTCCTGTCACTACTCAGAATTACCAGGTGGGTTAAAAAAAATTACTTGCAGTGTATGATTTTTAATAGATGCATTCAACGAAGGAGACCGGTGTGCATAAATGTGATGATTTTGTATTTTTTTCCTCTTGTGAATCGCAGTTTTGAGTACAACTCAAATTATGTAGTAGTGAAAACCAATAGAATGGGAAGCAACTGCAGTCTCATATGTTCTGTATAGGGGATTATCAGCACTACTGCAGGAGATAAGAGTTAGACATTCACACAGTAAGCAATAAACTGATGTTTACCTCCAAGTGATTCTGTGAATTTTTACTCTTAAAAAGAGTTAGACTGTCTTGTCTCAGCTAGCTTAAATGTTCAATGGCATGCAGTAAACTGGGTCATGGAACTATGCAGCTGAAAAAACTGTTCAATAAAAGTCTTCACTGGAGGTAGCAATAGTTTCTTTGTCAGATTCCTAGTGCTCAGTGTGTGAGGACAGAAGGTTGCCCTAGGTGAGGAACTACCCTTTGGTTAGTTTTTGTGTGCATTTTGCGCGTTCACTAACCTCATGTGGCTGTAGGCTTCCACAAAAGGGAATTATTTGTTTTCATCCTGGATGCTGGAATAGTATGTCTCTTGTAATAATTTTTTAACCTTTTAGTCGTAAACGTACCAAGACACTGTCAGATTCTCATTAATATTTTGGTTTTTTTAAAAGGACTGTACTATTGCTGTAAGTCTCAGTTCCTTTATGCAGCTTTTCAAATTGGTTGTGTATGGTAGTATGTAGTAATATAGGAAGGGAATCCCTAATTAAATAAAAATCATTCCACTTTACACAAGTTGGACAGAAAAGAGATGTTACATTTCTTGGAAATAAAACTAATTTTTATACATTAGTACATTTCAACTACAGTAAGTAGCTCATGCCTTGCTACCTCTCAGTTGATCAATTTGTTACATATAATAACTATCATGAGGATGAGAGAATATATGGACATACATACAATGGTTTCCAGGCCTGTTCTCTCTAAGCTTACTAGCCATCTCCTGCATTTACTTCCCTTGCTGTTATAAACTAGATAGGGTTCCTTAGTGGACTAGTTGATACAGCAAAGAAAGTGAAGGCGGCTTTAAAAGCACCACTTTCAAACTATAAAAAGTATTACCAGGAAAAATACTGTTGATTATGGGATTTTTAAAGTCAGTGTAGGGCCAAGTTTGTAAAACTGTGAATTTATTGTGCTTAGTAGATGTTAATATTTTGTGGAGATAATGTGGCTTCATATTTTACAGAAATACAATTCAGTCATTATGAACAACTAGGGAGAGCAGTGGCTTTTCAGTAACAAAATAATTTGGTAAGGAAAGTGATTTAATAGCATGAGGCTAATTCCTGTATTGAGTCTGAGAAAGACCATCAGGGTTGTTTTCAGGCCTGAAGTATCTGTAAAGATAAATTTAATTTCTTTTTATCGCTTTTATTTGTATACACTGTATCTGTAAATGTTTGTTTTTTAAATCCACTTTAGTAGACCAGAAGTGACTTTTATTACTCCAGATACATACTTAAAGGAGAAATTTGATTATGTTAATTTTTTTTTTTTCATTTTTAGGATTCCTATTCTTACGTTCGATCTACTGCCCCAGCTGTAGCTTATGACAGCAAACAATACTACCAACAGCCAACAGCGACTGCAGCGGCAGTGGCTGCTGCTGCCCAGCCTCAGCCTTCAGTAGCTGAATCATACTACCAGACAGGTGGGTGGCATGATTCAAACTGGTGTCATTATACATGGTCTGTGCGATACTTCAATACCTTAAAATAGTTTTTTAATTTTTCACATTATCTGGATATTTTCTAATTAAGTTTTATCTTGTAATCTCTGTCAACATGTAGAAAAATTTGTTGTACCTGGAACCTGAATGTTATTGTGACATTGCCATAAGCCATTATTTCAGGGTTGTTAAGAAATAACACTCAGAACATAATTCCAGGCAGACTTCATGTTGATTTGTCTGGCAACGTTGCTGAAGTAGGTTTGAATAGTCAGTGGTGGGCTCAGATAATAGTCTTGTTGGAAAGACTCTCTTTTTAATTCTTCAGTTACTTACTGTATGTAACTATTAATGTATGTTAATTATTGGTATCGTGATTATTGCAAAGCATAAATACAGTAACCCAAACACCAATACAAAAACCAAACTCAAAAAAAACCTAACCACAAAATCCTAACCAAAACAAAAACCACTTACTGTGTATTTGTTCCCTAGCATACTGTTAAGTATCAATTAATATGGTTTGCATTTCATACAAGTAAAACATATCAATGTTTTTACACTTTTATTTTATATCCTAATTAGCTCCAAAAGCAGGATATAGCCAAGGGGCAACTCAGTATACCCAAGCCCAGCAAACACGACAAGTGACAGCTATAAAACCCGCAACCCCAAGTCCAGCAACAACTACATTTTCTATATATCCAGTATCCTCTACTGTGCAGCCAGTGGCAGCTGCAGCTACTGTTGTTCCATCCTATACTCAAAGTGCGACATACAGCACGACAGCGGTTACTTACTCCGGTAAGAATTTTTGGTATTATGTCATTTGGATCTTTGCAGTTGCTACAGGAGAGGCTTTAAAAACTCAGAATTTCAGCAATTTGTGTACAGTTGTATCACAGTGTACTGAGAATTAAACCATTATAGTGGCAGAGTAATTTGTTGTATCTTTAACAGTGGTTTGATGTTTCTGTGTGCTTATTTTATTACATTTGAGTATATACAAAGCATTGGCATTGCTACACGGATAGTGTTTTGTGACTTACTGTAAGCTTTGGAAAGAACAGATGGTGTATAGAAAAATTAAAGAAACACATCCACACAAATACTACCAGGGAAATTGGAAGGGAGCATGCTGCCATCACACAGCAGTTGCAGAAACAAGGAGCAGTCCAATATAAATCTTGTAAGTTTGGGCTATCTTGACCCAAAATGAGAAGAAAATGTGTTCCCCCACAAAACCCCTTTCCTCCAAACATTAGAAATCTAAAAAATAGTTCAGTATTAAAACGTAGCATTTTTATGGCCAGATGGTATTCAACTGACATATTATAGATGCCAGGAACTTTTTGTTTTGTTTCCTGTTTAAAAAAGGATTTTGAGACTTCCTTGAGACAGAGATTGATCAGATTTAAAATAGTTGAACCAGTAGATGTAGAAGGTTTATGGGAAAACTGGCTTAAAAGTATGACAGCACAGTTTCCCTGATTTATTCAACTTTGATACTAGAAATTAAGGACTGTGTAGTCAGGTTTTAGTGGGCTCTAAAAACAGTTTAATTTCTTCGCACTGAACTTAAACAAGTGAAGTAGAATTGGAACTAGCCATTCTGTCTTTTATCTTCATTTTTTCCTTCCTGTCAAGTCAAGTTCCCTATTGCCATTTGGAAACTTGAACAGCAAATCTGGTTTTGGAAGAATGCTTCAAGTCGCCTTTGATAAATCTTTTATTGAATTCTTTTACAAAGTTCTTGTTACATGATACTCCTTACCACACATACCAGGAAATGTCACATGCTCTTTAGGAAGCTTTTATACATCTAACATAACTGTGTCTCTGCAAAGATGCATCTAAAATCAAATTCATTCCTGATACAATTGGTAGCTGTGTATTTATGTGCTGTGAAACATCAAGAAAAATTCAGACTGCCTAACAAGATCTCAGTAAATTGTTTATATCCTGGCTTGCTCCCCTCCACGTCTTATTATGCAGTGTGTTGAATTAGTGTATTATGTAATTGATACATGATGTATAGTGACGTAACATTTATTTCATTTTGATCTTTGAGGTACCTCTTATTCTGGCTATGAAGCTGCAGTGTATTCAGCTGCATCGTCCTATTACCAGCAGCAGCAGCAGCAACAGAAACAGGCAGCAGCAGCAGCTGCTGCCGCTGCTGCAACAGCTGCTTGGACAGGGACCACCTTTACTAAAAAGGCACCATTCCAAAATAAGCAACTGAAACCAAAACAACCTCCCAAACCACCCCAGATCCACTACTGTGATGTTTGTAAGATCAGCTGTGCTGGACCACAGGTACCTGTATTATGTAATATTCTGCTGTATACTTTATTTGTAATTTCTGTAGCTGAAACCTGATCCCTTTAAGAATATTTGTTGATTTTTAAAGACCTGATTCTAAACTTCTACTAATAGAATAATCAAATGAAAATGTGCACTATTATTGAACGAGTTCCTATGAGAAGACAAAAAGGTACATTACCTGAGCTTGTACAGAGAACCTCCAGCTGTGCTTTGGACTTCAGAAATACTCTAAACTTTGAATTTATTTGCTTTTTTAGCATAGCAGTCTTTTTAGAAATTTTTTTTTTCAAAACAGTGGAATTACATAAATTTTGTGAACGGTAAGCCTGAAAATATATTCTTCATTGTATTCCAGCATCTGAGTTTAGTTTCTCAGTGTGTAGAAGTGCATGCTCTTTGTGTGTCTGGCTAAACAGTTCTTACTGTTTAGCTGAACTTGTCAGTATTTCCCACCCTGTCTGCTCTCTCGATTGCCAGTGTATAGGAACAAACATCAACTACTTAATTTCATTTTCAGCACAGCTTTGTATATGAGCTACCTTCTTCTGAATTCATTTTTTTTTTTTAGTTTTCTGCATAGGCTTGAATTAAAAGTCAAGAATAAATCAGTGCAGTGCAGGAAACTGCAACTGAGTTGCAGCTTTCGGGTCATATAATTTTCAGTGGTAACATCTATCAATCAGTACTGGGTTGAGGAATTGATAAGTTGGAGGAGAAAAGCCCATATTATATTACCTGAAAGTGTAATGCTGGTGGTGGAGAAGAAAAATCTTTGGTCTTAGAAGATGCCTGCTAATGCCTTAGAGCATGTAATATGAAAGAAATGTTGAATGTAGGAAGTATTTCTTATACAAAACATGTGGTGTATGCTATTTTCTGTATTACGTGTCTTCACACGAATGATGAACAAGTGGTGCAGAGCTTATTGTGTGTGTGCTTTTTATTTAAACAGACTTACAAAGAACACTTAGAAGGCCAGAAACACAAAAAGAAAGAAGCAGCATTAAAAGCTTCCCAGAACACCAATAACAGCAGCACTTCTGCTCGTGGAACTCAGAATCAGTTGCGCTGTGAGCTTTGTGATGTGTCTTGTACAGGAGCAGATGCTTATGCTGCCCATATCCGTGGAGCCAAGCATCAGAAAGTAAGAATTCTCTCTTGTCCTTACTCTACAAGTCAGTTGTATATTTCTTCCCATTGTTTTTTTCTCATCTTAGGAGAAAATACACAAGTAGAATTATTTTGTTTAAAGACGTTTACTTCTGCATTTTGTTTCAAACTTAATTTAGCTCACTATTAGAAGGGCTTTGTTGGGAGAAGGAGGAAAAATACTACCATGGCATCAGGAGAAGAGGATATATATGGGAAAATATGCAAATCATGGGAAGAAAGTGTAGAGTAATATGGGGAAAAGAATTAGTGAGTACATGCAGTAGTATGCTTGTGCCCCCTAACTGTTTTTAAGACTTTGCTTGACATTTGTCTTATATGTCTGTGTCCTGGGTTCAGTGAGGATAGATTTAATTTTCTTTCAGGTAGGTGGTGCAGTGCTGTGTTTGGGAGTTAGGATGAAAGCAGTGCTGATAAGACACTCGTGGTTTAGTTGTTGTCAGGTAGTCAAGGATTTTTCAACTTTCCATGCTGCCCTGCTAACAAGAAGGAAGGGGACACCCAGGAAGCTGGGAGGGGACACAGCCAGGATAGGCTAACCCAAACTTAACCAAAGGGTCTGTTCCAATACCATGATGTCATGCTTGGCATAAAAGGGAGTTAGTCTGAGGAGGCGTGGCTCCAGGATGCAGCCTGGGAACTGTCTGAGATCTACTGACAGAGTTGTGCAGTTCAGTGAGAAACTGCATTGTGTATCACCAGGTTTGTATTTTTTGTTAGAAGTCTTGTTGGTTTTGTTTCCCCCCTCTTGGCTGTCCCAGTAAACTCTCCTTACACTAACACACAAGGCATGTCTTTGTCTCCCCATTCATCTCCACCATTGGGGGGCTCAGTGGGGTGGGGGTGAGCAAGCAGCCACATGGTCCTGAGCTTCCAAGTGAGGCTGAACCATGACAGTCTGGTGCTGTGAAGCTTTCAGTGCACTTTGAATCACTGTAAGATGAGTCAGTGCCAAGGGACAGGACTGTTACGCATCACTCCTTGCTGTTTCTTGCAAAAACAGTTGTCATATGGGA
Organism: Hypotaenidia okinawae; assembly: GCA_027925045.1. Lineage (NCBI taxonomy): Eukaryota > Metazoa > Chordata > Aves > Gruiformes > Rallidae > Hypotaenidia > Hypotaenidia okinawae. Next base: position 15,372,199 of record BSDF01000005.1, on the reverse strand, counting down.
GCAAGGAACAATGTCCTGTAGTAAACTTTATAAAGACTGTATGTTTGGAAGACTTTTGATAAGCATGTTTTCTTTACTGTTCAGATGAAGTTAGGTGGGCATTGTGGAATAAAGACACTGGGTTGCACTGTGAACCCATGTAACTTGTGGTTTAAATTTGTCCATACAATTATAAAAAAATGTCAGTGCAGAAGGTTTGTTTATGTATTACAGATTCTCGTTATAACTGGAAAGATTAATGTCAGTAACAAATACAGTATTAATTTTCAGCTTTTATAGCTCCTTGCATCTTAGAATACTGCACAACGTGGAATCAGTAACATTCCTATTAAAACAAATCTCATAACAAATTTAAAACTATTTTCTCAGTATCATTTTTTGTTAGTACAAAGGCAAAAATTATAATTTTGATAGACTTGCCTAGTATTCTTTATTTCATTAGTAAGTTGAGCCCTTAAATCTTTGGGTTGTGCCAAATAACTCTATAGGTATATATTATCCTTATGTATTTGGATGTTGCTTTCTCTTCCTCATAGATAGTCACTAGCCACTGCTAATTTAGCTGTCATCAGTGTAGAAATGAAATCTCAAAGGACTCCATTTCTGTGGTACACTAAAGAATTTTGTGCCTTCTACTGACAAAAAAAGTAATTTTTAAGAGTTGCTTGAACTTAAATTTATAGTATTGTATGACATCAGTATGTCTTTATTCTGATGGCAAACTTACTTTGAGAACTAAAACCTAAGAAGTGTCTGTGTACAGCTGTGTGCATATCATGACTGTGTACAAATCATGACTGTGTACATGTGTTTGCATTATCTCAAAATTACTTTTTTTTACTTCTATTTTCAAAACCCAGTCTTTAGTTTTGATCTTGCAGGTTTTGTTTCTACAGACTACATGCATTGGTTTTTCAGGCTGTGGTCAGCTGTCACCATAAAGAAGTATTCTCTCTCAAGCATATTGTGGATAATGCCTCTCTGCTTATTACTTCTAAAAATAAGCATGTACCTCTCTTTACCTTCTAAAGGATACTAAAGAGCTCTGAAATATACCCCTCCCATCCCCCTTAACTGCCTCTGCAGATAGGCTTTTTAAAAAATGAAACAAATGAAGAAGCCTTTATCTAAGGAATCTCTTCAGTTCCGCTAGGTAGCCCAGGAATTTTTCTCATATGAATGCACTTAAAATGTAGTGATAAAAAGAGACAGTGTTTTTGAATCCTAATTAATACATACTTTTTTTACAAATATTATTTGCAACCAATATAGTTCAATGTACTAAAATTTGGAGGGAGAGTAAAAAGCAACCAGCTTTTCACTTTGAAACAGTTTACAGGAGGTTTTACTGGCTTGTGTGTTTAATGGCTTTCTGTTCTTAACTATATAGCTTTTGGAGTAAATGTCTGTATTTCTAATGGAAATTAGCAGTATGAGATAACTATTAACTCTTCCTATAGATTTCAAGAGCTTCTTAACGTTTTTTTGTCAAGATCACCTTTTGTAAAGAAGCAATAGCTAACTTCTTAATTACGTTGATTATTTTTTGCTTTTCATTTTTGTAGTCATAGTGGGGAGATCATATTACGAATTTCTCTTCCTTCTTACAGGTAGTGAAGTTGCACACAAAACTTGGCAAACCCATTCCTTCAACTGAACCAAATGTGGTCACCCAAGCTACTTCCTCAACATCCACATCTGCTTCCAAACCGACTGCCTCTGCTTCAAATATAGCAACTAGCAGCAGTACTGTGAACTCCTCTGTTGCGTCCTCTGCAGTGAAAATTCTTACTCCCACGACAAACACACCACTTAACACTGCGTCCAACAACAAAACATCTTCAACTGCTGCTAATATAGCTGTAAAGAAAATATCTACACCGAAAATAAACTTTGTTGGCAAGTACAGAAGTCAGTCTTTATTTTGAAACCTAACCTATTCTATATCTTTTTAAGACTTAGTGCAGCAAATACAAATGCATTTAGTTAATTTTATGTATGAGTAACTGTTATGTTTAAGAAAATTACTGATAGGTGAAAATAAGAAAGTATATAAAAGTTTTGCTTCAGAATTTATGGTGTTTTCTGCCTGGTTGTCTACAACCCCTTGGAGGCTTCTCCCACCTTCATCAGAAGACTCCCACCTTTGGTTTCTTAGTAGCAGGTGCTGGGATATTGCGGTTTATCATCGAGTTAGTCGCAATCTCAGTTTGCAGCATGGGCTGGTAAGGCAACCCACAGTAGTTGGCAGTTGATAATTGTGCAGCTGAAACATCCTTGTAATTGGGGGAACGTTTGAAGTGACCGTGACAGAAGCAGCTGTTCCACAATAAGCTATCCTGCTCTTGAAGGACAGACCCAAGCAAGTGCAGCACTGAGAGTATACTACCATTGTTAGGACAAACACTGTAAGGTTTTGAAGTACTTTTTTGGATCCATTTCAAAAAAATATAACTGAGGACAAAAAATTATTAAAATACATTTTCTGAATTGTTCCCAGTCCTCACTCTTCTGAACAGCCATGGAAATTAATAATGAAAATGGCATTTATATAAAGTAAAAGTTTCCTGTTGAAATTAACTAAATGTTTAAATGACTTGAATGTTGTTTAGCTTATTTTTTAAAAAATCTTTAATTTTATTTAAAATGTTTAAATTGTAACTAACTAGTTTAAATAGATTGATAATGGTTTGACCAGAGAATTGATACCTGCAAATTAAGTCTTCATTTGTACATCATATGTAATCACACTGTCATTCAATGAAAGTTAATGATTTAATCTTTTTATTTGTAGGTGGCAATAAGCTTCAGACAACGGGCAGTAAACTGGAAGAAATGAAATCAGCTGAAAGTGTTAAAACAACTCCTGCTGCTACAGTTCAAACACAGGAAGTAAAACCAGACACAGCAGCTGAACCAGTGACTCCCACAACTCTTGCCGCCTTGCAAAGTGATGTACAGCCAGTGGGCCATGACTATGTGGAGGAGGTATTATATGAAAATGTGCATTATTCTTAAACTATTTTAGTGCAAATTTGTTTATCTTGACATAGAATCACAGTGTGGTTGAGGTTGGAATGGACTGTAGAGGTCATCTGAATCAACCTCCCTGCTCAAACAGGGTCACCCTAGAGCCACTCACCCAGGACCATTTCCAGACATCTTCTGAATATCTCCAAGGACAGAGAGTCCACAACGTCCCCAGGCAGCCTGTGGCAATGCTCACTCACCCTCACAGTAAACTGTTTCCTGATGCTCAGAGGGAACCTCCTGTGTTTCAGTGTGTGCTCACTGCCTCTTGCCCTGCCACTGAGCACCACTGAAAAGAGCCTGGCTCTGTCCTCTTTGCACTCTTCCTTCAGGTATTTAGATACATTGAGAAGTTTCTCCCTCAGCCTTCTCTTCTCTAGGCCAGACAGCTCCGGCTCTCTCAGCCTCTCCTCACAGGGGACATGACGCAGTCCCTTCTTCATCACTCTGGGCCCCCCGTTAGACTCCCCCCAGCATGTCCAGATCTCGCTTTAATGTGAGGCCAGAACCGGACACAGGATCTCTGGCTGTGGCCTCCCCGGTGCCCATTAGAGGGGAGGGATCACTCCCTTGACCTGCTGGCACTCCTCTGTCTAATGCAGCCCTTTGCTGGCTTTGCCACAGGCGTGCAGAGCTGGCTCATGTTCAGCTTGGGTGCCCAGCAGGAGCCCCAGGTCCTCTTCTGCCACACTTTTCTGCTTCCCAGATGGGTGCCCCCCAGCATACCTTGGTGGAAAGGGCTGTTCCTTGCTGGGCACAACTGCTCCTCACAGTTTTGTGCCCTCAGCAAACCTGCTAAGGGTGAAGATGTTAAACAGAAAAAAATGCTAAATCTGGCAAGTTCTCTAAGAAAGGAAAGAAACTTCAGTAGTACGGAAGGTTGTATTCAATTCTTAGAACATTCTGTATTTCCTGCCTTAAGCTATTACTTTACTTTTCTAGTACCAATAGTGCAACTACACTTCAACCTACTATTGTTGCAATTTAGTAGAAGACAAAATTTTACATGTAATTTAGCACCCTACAGACAAGTCTACAACCATCAATCCATCTTGAGGTTACAACTACCAAGGGTGCAACTGTCCCATTAACAGAAAACGTTCCCCAATTGTCCTGTTTCTGAAGACATGAGCTGTGATTTCAACTAGCTCGCAGACTTCCCACTTGACAGTGACAAAGGCTCCTCTGATTAGTGAGGTACCTTTCCTCCTCAATGATGAGCACTCCACTCCTATCCCTTATCGTTAGCCATTGTAACACAGGCATACAGCCCATGTTAACAAACCCAGAGCCCCTTACTGCCTTTCTAATGTTGGCATACCTCCTTTGAGAATGGGATCTCACAAATTTTGAAAGTTAAGAGTATCAAAGTTAAGAGTATCAAAGTTAAGAGTATCAAAGAGTGCCCATTAGAGGGGAGGGATCACTCCCTTGACCTGCTGGCACTCCTCTGTCTGATGCAGCCCTTTGCTGGCTTTGCCACAGGCGTGCAGAGCTGGCTCATGTTCAGCTTGGGTGTCCACCAAGAGCCCCCGGTCCTCTTCTGCCACACTTTTCTGCTTGCCAGATGGGTGCCCCCCAGCATACCTTGGTGCAAAGGGTTGTTCCTTGCTGGGCACAGAACATTGCACTTCTAGTACTTCATGACGTTCCTGATAGACCACTACTGCAGCCCACTTGAAATCTGTTGATTGGGATGGCAGGGTGATTTTCTGCCATATCGGCTTCTCCCAATTTTGTGTCCTCAGCAGATTTGCAGAGGGTATACTCTGCGTAATCATCTAGATCATTAATGAAGATATTAAACAGGACTGGACCCAGTATCGACCCCTGGGGACACTGCTAGTTACTAGCCTCCAACTACGCTTCATTCTGGTGATCCTGCCCTTTAGGCCTGGCTATTCAGTCATTTCTCAATCCACCTCTCTGTGGTGCTTATCTAGCCCACGCATTGACAACTTGTGAATGGGGCTATTACGGTGAGACACTGTCAAAGGCATTACTGAAATCCAGGTGGTCAGTATCTGCTCTTCCTGTCTACCAGGCCAGTCATTTCTTCACAGAAGGTTATCAAGCATGACTTCCACTTGGTGAAACTATGCTGACTAGTCCTGATAATTTGGTTGCTCTTTATGTGCCAGGAAATGCTCTATCACCTTCCTGGGGGTTGAAGTGAGGCTGAATGACCTGTAAATCCCTGGGTGAAGATAAAAATGACAGGGCATTCAACCTGCAAAGGCTTGTGCATATGTTCCCATTTTTTTGTTGTGTGTATGTTTTATGCTCAGTGGGGCATTCTTTACGTGGGTGGCAGGAGATATGTGGATGAAGTTTGATTTATAGGTTTATAATAACTCATTGTGTTCAGCCTTGAGTTTAAAGCTGTGTAATCTTTGGAATGGAAGAACTTTGTTCCATACCAAGTGCAATTGTGTGTTGGGTCAGAATTGAAAGTTCTACTTTGTTGTCTTTCAGTTATTTCAACTTTTTAGCATCTTTTGAGACAGGTAGATGTTATCCACTGTCGCTGAATTAAACTAATTTTACATCAGCTTTGGGTTTGGCGTTTTGGGGTTTTTTTTTTTAATAAAGCCAAATAAATGTGTTACAACTTTATTTTCCAGGTAAGAAATGATGAAGGAAAGGTGATTCGCTTTCACTGTAAACTTTGTGAATGCAGTTTTAACGATCCTAATGCCAAGGAGATGCATTTGAAGGGAAGGCGGCACAGACTTCAGTATAAGGTTAGTGGAAATGCTAAAGCTTCTATCTGAAACTCCACCAGATCTCCACTGACTGATTACCCATTCATATGCGCATTAAATTTAAAGGCTAAAGTAGGTACACTGAATAAACCAGGAAAAAGGTTGAGAAATGTGGTTTTTAGGGAATATAATCCTTACAAAGTAATGCAGAGTGCAAAACTGTATTTTGACTTGGTTTTTTTAAGCATTTTGAATGTTGCTTTCAGGCAACCTTTGCAAAGTGGAAATATGGTACAACCTGTGCAAGCAACAGTAGGTTCATTATGTTGTTTACAATAAATTTAAAATAGTGTAAAATATTGGTGATCCCTGCTTTTAGCAGGATAAACCACATAAAACCTTTATGGAGACATTTGAGAAACAAATTTGTCATGAATGGAGAGATACCTGTACTGATATATATGGTGTCAATATTGATTATTATAAGAAACTATATTGGAAGAATCTGCTGTGATCACAGGAGATGCACTGGACCTGCCCAATGATGAAAGGAGTGAAAGAAGTGCAAAAATGGGCAGAACATTTTATTCAGTAATTCATGATTATGCCCATGTATGAAGCACTGTTCAGGAGCAGAGCATTAGGAAGCACACTGTGGTTAGTAACAGATTTTTTTCAGGCTAGAGTATTCATCCTGCTGCAGAATGAACAGTTAATTACTATTTCATGTAACAATTTAACCTTAAATTGCTTTATTCTCATGTAAGTCAAGAGGGTATTAATGATATTTGTAATGTGCTAACGTTTCTTTCCTTTAAAACACTGGACACAGATTTTTCTTCAAAAAATGCATTTTATTGCCCTTAATTGTATTATGGATAGTAATGTGTATTAAACATGTCAGAACGACTCTGTAACCTTGAGATGAGTAAAACATATTTTTTTTTCTGATCTAGAAAAAAGTAAACCCAGACTTACAAGTAGAAGTAAAACCCAGTATTCGAGCAAGAAAAATTCAAGAAGAGAAGATGAGGAAACAGATGCAGAAAGAAGAATACTGGAGAAGGCGAGAAGAGGAAGAGCGCTGGAGGATGGAAATGAGGTAATGCATTCTGTTTTGTCAGTGAATGAGACAAAGCTGCAGCCAGGTTTAGTAAAACTAACTGCTTTTGTAGTTACTTATTTGGAATATTTGTTTTGGGAGCACTGTACTTTTCATTTTTTAAATCCAGTTGCTGTTATCCCTCTGGGATTTTTGTTAGGATTCAGTCCATCTGAGGAATGCAGACTAGGTAGAATGATTTTGATACAGGTTCAGACCCACTTTCTTAACCATTCATTTTTAGTTACCCTCAGGAGTTGTTGCAGATGAAGGAGCCTGACACAGTTACAATGTAGTCAATTCAAAGTTTATTACTAGAATGAGTTAAATTAAAGGTTGAATTTTAAGGGCACTCAATGTTTGACTAATTTAAAGATTTACAAGTAACGCAGTAAAATACATACGATGATTAAAATAGCTATTTAATTACAGATTCAAATATTACAAGATCCACCTTAACTTACTATAAGGTATCATAAATTGAAGTTTATATATATGAAAGCATAAAACATACAGGAACACACAGACAGGAATATTTGGGCACAGTGATATATGTCACCCACACTTGTAAAGGAAGATGTGTATATTTAAACACATACATAGGTAGGGATGTGGATGAAAGAAGTTAGTCTACAGTTACAATTTCCCTTTTCAAGCTTAGAGCAAATACTATGCATTGGCATTCCTCAGTGGGTGGTAATTGAGACTCAGGAAGGAAGGCTGACTTTACACTGGCTGTCAGCAGATGGTCCCTGAGGACTTTGTGCCTAAGAGGGGTCCCAGCTCAGAGGCCATGCTGGTCACAGCCCACTGTGGTCCAGGAAGACTCAAAGGGTCTCATGTAGAATCACGTTTATAATAGGAGATAAATTGCTTTTGTCAGGTACTTTTCCACTTCAGGCCAGCTCAGATACCAAAACATTTGGGTACTTCCCACACATTACAGAGAATTTTTCTGGCATTACCCCCTTCTGGGCCATGACCCAGGTAGAGGTATATCAGGCTGTCTAGAGGTGATCAATTATTACTTTTGTTCCCAAACAATAGGGGAGCAAGAGCGTCATGGTCCAAGTACAAATGTACCAGGCTGTTACAGTTTCCAAGCAAAACTAGAGCCAGGCATGTTAAGGGGGTGCCTTAACACTCTGGTCTGTTGCCCTGGCAAGTGGCCTGGAAAAGGCAAGGGGGGAAAATAGCAACAAGTACCAAGCAGCTCAGTGGGGGAGGTTGCACCACTGCAGAGGTTCACTGGTATTTGCTTATGACTACTAGAAATGAGTTAGTGAGGACATAGAACAATTAATTTAGACGTGATTCAATGAAATGTAATCATGCTGAATAGATTGATGTAGCTGTAGCTTAAGAGACAATTAATATAACTTTAATATAAGAATTTCCGTGTTTTTAAGAATAGATTAGTTTGGGATTTTAGTAGAATATGGCTGTAACCATGTGAGCTGTTTGGTGAAAGCAGCTGCAAAACTCAGCCGTAACAGCGCAACAGCCATGAAGACAAAGAAAGTGAAGATAGGAGAGTGATAAATAATGAGAGTAACGACCAGTTAAGAGACAGAGTATATCTTGTTTTCAGCAAAAAAGGGGTTCCTAACTAGTTTGTGCAGGAATGTGTTTTTGAGCTCAGAAATGAGTTTTGGTACCCATGGAGAAGAAACATAAACATAAAGAGGAAGGTGTCCAGTCTTCATCCCTGAAGACCACCAGAAGACCCCTGAGTGTCATTGAGCACGCTCTATCTGGGAGGAATTAATATAAATAATGAATATGTATATTTAATCTGTGTAAGTATGAGAAATTTGGCTTTAATTGGGGTACACATTTGGAGGAGCCCAGCGCTGCAATAAAGGATGCCTGCTTCATAGTCACCAAGGCTGTTGAGTTTCTGTTCCGGCTTTACGAGGCATCAGTTTGGCGACCCAGATGGGTCGTGTTTGCAAGTATTAAGTTCAATATAAAGAATATACTTCAATTGATGCACTTCAGGCGATATGAAGAGGACATGTACTGGAGGAGAATGGAGGAAGAACAGCATCACTGGGATGACCGTCGCAGAATACCAGATGGAGGATATCCTCATGGCCCTCCAGGACCTCTGGGCCTGCTGGGAGTTAGACCAGGAATGCCTCCTCAGCCCCAAGGACCAGCAGTGAGTTTCTTAACTTGATGGGAAAAACAATTGTACTTACCAGGTGGCACAGTTAAGAACTATAAATTACTCAGAGCTACTTCAGTTCTCTCTAGTGTTTCTTAATAACGGATTTGGAAAAGTGAAAACAAAGTGAAATGCTAATGAGGTTGTGTAGGTGGACCTGTCTTCCAAAAGACAAATAATGCTTCTAGCATACAAGTCACTCTGGATTTGTGCATTGCTTCTTATTTTATTTAATTGCATTATATGTTATTTATCTAATTGTGGAAAAATACATAGGTTAAAAAGTGTCTGGATCATGAGTACCAGAGGATAATGGGTAGAGATGGGTCATACTCTACCTGGAGATCAGTAGAATGCAATACCACATGGGTTTATCCTGAGATTTGTCTCATTAGTGCCTCATCAATGATCTGAAAGGTGATGGAGGGAGGGCACCCTCATAAAGTATTTGCAGCTGGCATGACTATATTAGTTTGGCATGTGGAGAACAGTTGATACCTCTGAGGGCAGGGCTGGCATCTGAGGGACGTAGGCTGAAGGAATGGACCAACAGGAACTTTGTGTAGTTCTGCAAGGACAAATGCATAATGCTCTGCTTGGGAAGGAATAGCCCTTTGCACTGACCCAGGCTGGCTAGCAACCCTGCTGAAAGGGATCTGGGTGTTTTGGCAGATAGCAAGCTGTACATGAGTCAACAATGTACCCTGGTAGCAACGAAGGTCAACAATATCCTGGGTTATATGAACAGCAGTATAATCAGTAGATGAACGGGCTACCAGGATGGACAGGTGTCTGTCCAGTGAGGAGAAACTGAGGGATCTGGGCGTTACTGAGACATAATAGCCTTCTAATACCCATGTATTATAAAGACAATAAAGCCATGCTCTTTACAGGCACGAGAGGGTGAGATACAAGCAGCTTTAACTGAGACAGAAGAGGTTCCGACTGAATACAGGAAATAATCTTTTTTCACACAGATGTTGTGGAGCCTTTATATTCTGTGGTTTTCAAGTACCAACTGCGTAGAACCATGAGTGCAGTGAGATAATGGCCTTAGAGCCGACCATTGCTTGCACAGGTGGTTGGACTAGAGGACATCCTGAGATCCCTTCCTAATTGAAATCTCCTGCCATTCTGAAGGAGGGAAGTTTTAGATTAGATACTAAGGGGAAGTTTTTTACAGAGAGAGTTGTGAGGTGCTGGAACAGGCTGCCCAGAGAGGTGGTGGATGCCCTGTTCTCCCTGGAGGTGTTCAGGGCCAGGTGGGATGGGACCCTGGGCAGCCTTGTGGAGCTCCTGTGGCAGGGGTGTTGGAACTCTGTGATCCTTGAGGTTGCTTCCAACCCAGACCATTCTGTCATTCTATGAAAGCAGTTATGGATACTTTATTTTGCAACAATATGCAAGTATTTCTCAGTTGATAGAAAGACATTAGATATTTATGTTTGGGAGATAGTTTTGATCCTTGAATTTCATTATTTAATTTTTAGATATTTAATGTTTTTTCAGGCATGATTGATTGCGACCAGTTTAAGTTGTTACAGTCACTTCAGTTTACATTTTGTTACACTTTAGCAATTTAAGGTTTGAATATTCTGTTATTTAACTAGGTATTTAGGCTTTGGTCACTTATCATTGGAAATGTACCCAGATTTCAGAAATATACTTTTTCATCTATTTAGCCTCTTCGTCGCCCTGACTCCTCTGATGACCGCTATGTGATGACCAAGCATGCTGCTATATACCCAACAGAGGAAGAACTCCAAGCAGTACAAAAAATTGTTTCTATCACTGAGCGTGCTTTGAAACTTGTTTCTGACAACATGACTGATCATGAAAAAAGCAAGAACAAAGAGGGGGATGACAAAAAAGATGGCAGTAAAGACAGGTATTTTTTTTATGACGTTTTAAGAATTTCATCATTTCCTTCTGGAGTTTTTCCTTAGACTTACCGGTGCTTCCAGACATTCTCTTCTCTTTGGGTTTTAATATGGTATATGTCACTATAGTCTCAAAAGTATCTGGTATACTATTTTATTTCACTTTTCTATCTTCAGGACTGTTTTTTTAAGGTTTTGATATTATTTTAAATGTGACTTGTAATTCACAGAGCTTTGAAAGGAGTGTTACGAGTAGGCGTTTTGGCTAAAGGTTTGCTGCTCCGTGGAGACCGAAATGTCAATCTTGTTTTGTTATGTGCTGAGAAGCCTTCAAAGACATTACTCAGTCGTATTGCTGAAAGTCTTCCCAAACAACTTGCAGTAAGTAGAATTTATATTTCTTGATCTGAATTTTTCTAAAAATACTATAAAAATCTGTCCTGAAGTCAGAGCCACATCTCACAACTCAGGTTCAGTTTCTTTCCACTTTCTGAGCATTTCTGTCTGAATTCAAGGACTGTCCTGTGTGTTTTGCTTTCAGTATATTGTATCCATATAAATGTCTAGGTGTTTATGCTAGTGGTATAGTATCAATCATTATTTAATACATTTCATTTAATTGGCAAATAGAAATGAACAAAAGAAAGACTATTACATAGTTACCAGCAGTGATGGAAGTCATTTGTGCAGTGTTAAAGGAAGCTTGCTGCTTGAAGGTCAAAACTCTTCCTTAATGCCAGTCTGTTTATACTTCCATCAGGTTCCCAGTTTGTATTTGTCAGTGCTTTATAGTTCCAGGTAGATAAACTTGTGTGGTGTAGGCTTTTTTGATTTGGTCCTTTTAAAAAAGAAAAAGCAACCCAGTACCCGCAGTCTTAGAACATTCAACAGAATTCATATAAACCATTTGGTGAATTTCCACAAGAAATGAAGGCACAGAATAAAGTGTCTGCTCTCAGCTGAACAGAGGCTGTCTGCTGTCATTATAGAATGCTTGTCACAGCATTAGTATTTCATTGCTGTCTGGTAAAGTTTGACAGAATCAGTGGCAAGGTAGAAGCTTTAGCAGTATCAGATTAATTAGCAACTAATACTGAGGTTGCTCTTGGTTGAAGTAAATGAACAGAAGAGGATTTAAAAACTGCAACTTGGTCTGGCTTTGTGGAGAACATGCTTGTCCCTCTAGTTTGTGGAAGACGGTGACAGAGGTGCCTACAGCTTCCTTTTGGGGTTGTTTAGAATTACTCAGTGCAGTTGCAAGAAGCAATCCAGAATAACCATCTTGTTAGTTACTCTTATGTTTATCTTGCCTTTTCTTAACATGTTGTGACTGCCAAGTATAGAATGTACCTAGCAGTGCGCATCCTGTAACTATGAGCTTGAAGAACATCCACTGCATCTTTGTGCCTTTTAAAGGCTCCTGTATTCCAAGGGGAAGAACATCCAGCACACATTTTAAGTGGCATTAAGGCTTTTCTTTATCTCAGACACTGTCAAGGTTATTGCTAGTTACTGGTATATGAATTTCCTTTCTGGGTACTTACTTTTCTGTCACATGCTTGGTGACTGACGTCTGTTTTCATTAATGATTTGGAAACAGTGTGCAACTCCATAGATAAATCTTAATTGTATATACTGTGGTTTCTTTGAAGACAGAAGTATCTGCTTTATACTGTACCATGTTTCTGTTTTTCTGTTAAAAGGACTCTGTTGAAATCCATTTTCTTCCCCATGCTGTTGTTTGACACATGCTAATGGAAATTTCTGTTTCTCGATATTTAGGTAATAAGTCCTGAGAAATACGATATCAAGTGTGCAGTCCCAGAAGCAGCAATAATTTTAAATTCATGTGTGGAACCCAAAATGCAAGTTACTATCACACTGACATCTCCAGTCATTCGGGAGGAGAACATGAGGGATGGAGGTTGGGAAGTTGTTTGTTAAAGATGTTACTCCTTTCTCAGATTTTTTTTTAAATGTTTATCTATTCTGCTTAAGATGGCATTAAGGTCCTGGAAGGCAACATGCTGGCACATGTATTTGATCAAAACCTTGTTTTTCAACAACCAGTCTTGGTAGAGAACAGTTGGTTAAAATAAATGCTTACATGATGCGTTCATTTAATTTTTGAAATTTCTAACTTTATGTCCAACCTCAGCTTTCTGGAAAAGGTACACAGTTGACTGTTTTTCCCCCTGTCTTTTAAAATTATGTGGAAAACTAACTGTTTTATAGCAAGTGGCTATAAACTGGGTTTCTAGAGCAGTCTTGCCCTAAGAGAAAGATTGTACGGTATTAGAAAATCAAATCATAGCTTTTTGGGTTTAAACTGGATCAGCACTACCATCACTTACACATTCCAAATAGTGGTGCTACTTAAAATGCACTTTTACAATACTTTTGATGGTAACAGTAACTTTAAAACAGTAACTTTAAAAGACAACGCGATTTTTTCCAGATCTCTGAGGTTGCTTTTTGGTCTGGAGTGAGTTTTGAGTATATTTAGGCTCCTGGTATTGCAATCAGTCTTCTATCCAACTGGCAAACCCAGACTAGTACATTAAGACATGGCTTTGTCGTTGAGCTGAAGCAGAAGGTGGATCTTGTTAAATCAATTTATATTTCTGAAGTCCACAGTTTCTCTGGTGCCAGCAGTGTTGCTTTAGGGTCTGTTCTGTAACACTTTCAGAGCTCCAAAAGCTTTTAAGCCAACAAGCATGATTAATGTCTGCAGTACATTGGTTATTTTGTTTACGGGTCAGATAAAATAAACTTTTGTTTCCTTTTAATCCTGTATTTTCGTAGTTGAAAGAGATCATGGCATACAGGGTTTTGGTGTTTGACAGTGAACCTACAAATAGGAGATCTGAGGCTTGCCTAACACTTCTCATACGCAGGTTCAGAAAAACTGTATGTGTGTATGTATACATGTGCTTGTGTATATACGTATCTATATAAGCCACAGAGGTTTTCTATTTCATCTCATGATTACATGTCCTCTAAAATACTTGAGGTTTTTCTACTGCATTAGTAAATGTTCTGTAGCTGTGACTAGTGCATTGTAAGCAAGCTAAGCTGTGTTAAAAAAGTCGTCCTACATAATCAGAAGGAAAAAAATTCAAGATGCATTCCCAAGTTTGGATGACTTTTGAAGAGTCTTTAAGAGTGCTTTCTACATGATTTTTAAGCTCTGCATATTATTCCTAGCTATAAAGGCTTTATACAAGTACTGTCACACCCAACCAATTCTGCTTTTTTTTTTAATCTAAGTGCAATATGACTCTTGGTTGGTCTGTGCTGAATCATACTTCACATATTCTTTAAGTTCATAAAGAATACTGTAGCTTAAAAGATTCGATTATTAAATTAGATTAACTATTAAATGAAGTTAACCTTAAACACCATGTTTATTCTTTAACATACTGTGCAAAAAATGCAGTATTGATTCCTGCCACAATACTCAATTGCAATTAACTAATTTCTGGCCTAAAATTCTATGATGTGGACTAAAAATAAAGTTACTGCCATCAATCCCTTAATTTATGCCACCTAAAGGAAACAAACCTATATTTTTGTCTGACCCACACTTGAGTAAAATGATCATTGTGAGTTTATTCACTGCTGAATGCAGTATTGCCTTTAGGCAAGCAAAATCAAGTTAGATTCCTCCTCAAGACACTGAGCAGTATAAAATGGATGTGCAGAAAAGTTCGCTTTTGAAACTAGAGCAAATAGAAGATGGAATTGCAAATTCTTGCAGCAAAGAAGGCCTTATTATGAAGACTGCTGCTTATTTGCTGCAGAGTAACAGTATGTGTTTGTGTTCTTTCTTACTGCAGCTTCTCATGCTCTGTGTCTTACAATGGTTTAAAGTTTTCACTTTTTTTAGCCGGCTTGGGGAGCTAGTTCAGGTGATAAGGAAGGCTTTACCGGAAGAACCAGTTTGAGTAAAGACGAGACTGAGACTTGCACGTGGAGTAGAATCATGTTTGATGTGTAATAACCCCATTACATGATTAAAGGCTGAACAAAAACCAATACAGCGAATTAAAATTGTTAAGCGCATAGCTACTGTTCCTTGCAGTATTGTGCGTTTGACAGTTTGCCCAATCTGGTACCCTCGGAGGGCTCTAACCCCTGCTGTGGAACCTCTCCTCCAGCACGCAAACTGTACATACCTGGGAACGCATATCTGTGTGCGCGTGTGTCTTTTTTATCCTTAGCTAACAGCCCCGGTGCAAAGCCTTCTAGCAGAGAGACTTGATTCCTGTCAGGGGTTGCTGCCAAGACATCGGAAGGATTTTTGACCAAGGTTTTCTAAAGCTCAGTGTCACACCTGCCATGCTTTACAAAGGAGGGGGTTTGGATGCATAGTCCTAGCATCTGCTGTAACTTTGTGTTGTTCTTTTTTCTTTTCGTCTTTGTCTCTCTCCTAGAATCAAGCAGTGTTCACACTAGTCTTGAAATAGTTGACTGGGTAAAATGTATTTCCCATAATAAAACTTACCGAAATTTGTATACCTGTTAACTTTTAATGAAGAGGTAGTGTGGACACAGCATGTCTAACGGAAGATTAACCCCTTATGTTTAGTCCAGTAATAAATTCAGTTATATAGGGTAAGAATTCGTGTTTGTGTTTTGTAAATTAATTCATTTTTTTTGTCATAGCTTAACAGGATGGTAGGTTAGGCATCTGAATTTAGTTAAATAGTCTTTAAGGGGTTAATCCTAAAATGTGAAACAGGTGCAAAAATCCACAGATTAAATATTACAAGAGTTCCCTTGATACCTTTTTTCAATGTACTCTCAGTGCAATAGGTGCCTTGGCAACTTACGACTTTCAGCATCTTTTTCAAGGCTGTTCATATAGTATCCATTAGTAGCACATTTTAGATCAACATTTCTAGCACTAAGATTCTCTTCTGTGCACTTTCAGTAAACTTACTTTCTAAATCGAAGTTTTTCAGAGCTAGAATGAATTGGAGTTTCAAATTATGTAATGAATCGTGCTGACTGATGAGGCAACTAGGCCCAAACCCCCATATTTTTATTTTTAATTTCTCAGGCTTACTTGGCCACTTGTTTCCCTGCTATGCTTTTTCTCTAAATGTACTCCTTGTCTAATATCCAGGTTGTACTCATGTCAACAGCTGTGATGCCAGTTACCTGGCACCTCCCTTGTATAGGTTTGGTTTGAGGTCTTGGGGGGTTTTGTTTTGAAGGAAATACAGCTTTAAATGTCTTCATTTACTCTGTAAATACCTTGTTAGTGAAGTTTTTCATCTTTCTGCTTTAATGTACAGTCCATCATTTACTATTCCCTCAGTAAGTTTGCAGATGACAAAGGAGGAAGTGTTGATCTGCTTGAGAGTAGAGAGGCTCTTCAAGAGACCTGAGCAGACTGGACTGATGGGCTGAGACCAATGGGATGAGGTTTAACAAGGCCAAGTGTAGAGTCCTGTACATGGGACATAACAACCCCTGCAGCCCTACAGGCTGGGGGGAGACTGGCTGGAGAGCTGTCAGGCAGAGAAGGACCTGGGGATGTTGGGTGACTGCAGACTGAATATGAATCAGCAGTGTGCACAGGAAAGCCAAAGGGATCCTGGCTTGTATCAGAAACAGGGTGGCCAGTAGGTCTGGGGAGGCGATTGTGCCCCTGTACTCAGCATTGGTGAGGCTGCACCTCAAGTGCTGTGTCCAGTTCTGAGCTGCTCCCCATAAGAAGGACATTGAGGTCCTGGAGCGAGTCCAGAGAAGGGCAGCCAGGCTGGGGAAGGGGCTGGGGGCAAATCCTGTGAGGAGTGGCTGAGGGAGCTGGGGGTGTTCAGCCTGGAGAAGAGGAGGCTGAGGGGAGACCTTATCACCACTTACAGTTACCTGAAAGGAGGTGTAGAGAGGTGGGTGATGGTCTCTTCAGCCAGGGGACAGGAGATGGGACAAGGGGAGATGGCACAAAGCTGCCCCAGGGCAGGGTCAGATCAGATGTTAGAAAAAAGTTTTCACTGAAAGAGCTGTGAAGGCCTGGGACAGGCTGCCCAGGGAGGGGGTTGAGTCACCAACCCTGGATGTGTTTTAAAAAAAGGCAGATCAGGTACTTAGGGATCTGGTTTATCATAGGACAGGAATGGTTGGACCTGATGATCTCAAAGGTCTTTTCCAACCTTGTGATTCGGTGGCAATTTTGAGTATCTGTGTGAGAAGATACATATGTTTTTCTCAGCTTCATTCTGATTTTTAAATTCCTTTTAACCTGGTGCAGAGCAACGGGACTATCCTATAAAAATCTGAGTGTAGTACTTCAGATTAAATTTAATTATTATATTGTAAAGTTGCACTACCATGTTCATTCATGGCTTTTTAGCTGCCTGTATAGCAAAGTATCCTACTGTTTATTTTACATTTGTGGTAAATGGGTGATTTCAGAGCTGTCTTTCTGCAGCATCCCTAAAAGCTTGTCCTTGCAGGCATGTTTCATGAGTCTCAATATATTATATATCATAAATTTATATCTTGCTGGAGTAAACTAAATTGGTCCAAACAGCCAGCTCCGGTGAAGTAAGTGCCTTTGAGTGAGGGCTTTTTGTTTCATCTTACCTGATGTATCACCCGTTATGCAATCAATATAATTTGTTATTAGTCTCAGTAGCCATTTTCCTGAGTAAAACAAAGAACTTTTAAAGCTGATTCACTGCATTGCATCTGTACAATTTTCAAGTAACCGAAGGATACCGATTCACATTGTTCAGTGGTTCCAGTTTCATTGCTTAAGCTGCTTCCGAAAAGGGCCTGTGATCTCTTCCTTCTTGGTAACAAAGCAACCAGTTTGGAAATTAAATATTTTTCTGAACATTTAAATATGTAGGAGTAAACTCCTACTGTATAGTAGTTGGACTTGATGTCCTTGTTGGTCACTTCCAACTCAGAATATTCTATGATATTAGATTTATCTTTCAGACATACTGCTTTGGTTTTTAAAGTATTCCTTGCTTTTATTTTTCCTGTGGAATCTGATGTAAACCAGTGCCTTTTCAGATCACTGCTTGTATCCTGAATGATACTGGAGCACAGATATAGGCCGATAATTTTATTTATGTGAGTAAGAGAAGAGGGTACTAGAAAATAATGGAACTCTGTAATATTGAAGAACATTTCACATTCCTTTGGTCAGGTTTTTAAAGGAAAATAATTCCAAGTTAACACGAGAGACAGATAACATCATTACTAAACGTTTAGTGGTTTTAAGATCTGTTATACTTATTTTTTCTTAGGTCCCAAATAACAAGTGACCATTAAATTTTACAAGAAACTAAGTTTGAATGTTTCTACTTGGTTAAAGTGGATTTTTGTGTTCCTTCTGTCTTGTGTTCTCTGTGCTGGTGCACTGTGTCCAACCATCCTTCCTTCAGTATTTAATTTTAGGGGATATGTGTTTTTCCAGTGTTAGCATAAATAAAGAAGTACTACGCATTGCATAATCCACAATGCATTTGAAAACAACCGCAGAGCTTAAGTGTAATATGCTCTTGGTCTTCATCGTGGGTCGATGCCCTAATCCGAACTGAATAACTATTATTGGACATCTACATTCGTTGTTCAAGGGTTTAAACTTCAAATGGCATGTGTGACATTGAAGCTACTTTCAGGAAGTGTCTTGCTTACCTGGTCAAACACCCATTCCTCACTGCATTTTGCCAATTCAATCCATTTTAGATGTAACCTCGGGTATGGTGAAAGACCCACCGGACGTCTTGGACAGGCAAAAATGCCTTGACGCTCTGGCTGCTCTACGCCACGCTAAGTGGTTCCAGGTTCGGAACATCATTTTACTTTCTTCTTGTAGCCTTATGAGAGATTAGTTCAGTTGCAATATGAATGTTTAATTGTGTGAAAACACTCAGCGTTGTTCATGCTAATAATACTTAATACTTTTCTGGTCCCTAAATTTAAATGTAGAAGGTTGAGTTATAGAGGAACTGCTTTATGCAGTTGTTGCTCATTTGACATGATTTTTTTTTCTGGTCATTGAGAAGGCGATGTTGAAAGCTTGACTCGCTTGGGGTGATCATCTGTTGTATATTTGTTAAATATTCCATAAGGCTGCAGAGTAACTTTGCTTTAAATAATGGAATATGTGTTTAAAGCTTTGTGTTTAGATTTAAGACTTTTTTTTCCTATTTCTTTAAGTGCATTAAGTGTAGGGAATGAAAGGTGAGAAGCAACTGTTTGGTTTAGTGACTTTGCATTCTGGCAAAGGCACAATAAAGAAACCAAACAGATTCCCTTGACCTTTCAGTCCCTATACCTATTTCTTAGATCTTTACTTTATCCTTTTTATTTCTAATATAGAAAGATACTGTATTTATTGTTACAAGTGAACACAGGTCAAAGTATACAGGGGATCAAGAAATGTTATTCTTGTATAACCTGTGCACTTTGACTTCTACCACCTTAAATTACTAACCCTGTATAAAATACTGCTGTAAATGGCAGCTCATGGAATAAAGTTATAGAATGATTTGTTTCCATCTTGTATCTGAGCTTCCATTGAACAGTGGTGTTTTAGTCTTCAACAATTCCTAATTGCTGTAGGTGCTGGGATTAATTAATTTGATTTTGTATTGCTCTCAAGGCTAGAGCTAATGGTCTGCAGTCCTGTGTGATTATCATACGTATTCTTCGTGACCTTTGTCAGCGCGTTCCAACTTGGTCTGATTTTCCAAGCTGGGTGAGTAATGTGCTTTTGAATGAGTCTTTTTAATACACATCCTACTGCAAGTAACACATAGAGAAGTGTTACTACAGTTTTTAGATGTAAACTTCTTCAAAGAGTAGTGTAGGGTTTTGTTCAGGTTTCTGGGTGTTTTTCCCCAGGTAACCCAGATTCACTCTGTAAAGATTTATGGTTTGGAGGTTTTTGTCATTTGGAGCCAGATTTTTTTTCCAAAATGAATTTTCTTGTTATTTTGTATTCTTTGTGGGTAGCATTCTTATTCTAGATTCTAGCATTTTTTTTCCATCACTCTGTCTGAAAAAGTGATTTTTTCAACCACCTACTCTGAATTGCTTGGGAGTTTGCTGGAAGTTGTTTAAAATATTGTCAGCTGTACCCAGATAGTTCTATGATAACAGAAAAGCTACTTGAAAGAATACTTCATAGTAATTCCTGTGATCATCAGTATGTCCCCTTTGCAAGATGAAGCACCGCAGCAGTCCTTCACTACAGCCTGTGGATGTGTCACCATTGGCATTTTAGGTCTCTAGGTTGTACCAGGTTACTTTTAAATGTTGCAGCCAAATGTTCTTGGAGCATTCTTTCTGCATTGACTTATCTTAAATGATGCTCTACAGGAATGCAACTTGTTCTCCAAATACTAACAGATGTTCCATCTGTGGACCAGACAGAGTTTGCCTGAAACAAAATGTCTGAAACATGTATAGTGTGGAATTAGACTCATCTCTGGCTGTTTTGTTTCACAGACAAAATCCTGTAGCACTGTGCTGCTTCCTTTTCAGTGTTGGCAGGAAGAGTGCTAATATAGTCAAGACAGTTGTAACAGTTGGCACTATTTCAGCGAGAAATGTTTTACAACTGTATTAAGCTTGCAGACAAATTTTATTAAATTACTTACCATATTCATTGCTTCTGGAAAAAATGTGGAGCAGTTGTTTCTGGGTTTTTTAATATTTAAAATTTTTTTTAAATTCCAGTTTCTGTGCTATATTTCACCAAAGGTACTCTGTGCAAATACAGCTGAAAAGCAGCTAACAAGTTTGTAAGTGTATTTTTGATACCACCATGACACTGAGTGGCCAAAGAATAAACCCTGGCATACTTTTAGAAAAGCATCCTTAGAACTATGGCAACACACACCAGACACAGAGGTGAAGAACAGGGAAGGTTGTTTCTTACTTCTCGCATGATCTGGCACACCCAGAAAGGAGGAGAGGCCTGAAGCTGTGTGTCAGGCCTAGCTGTGCCTCGGTTCTCTCCAAGGGTGATTCCTGGTTTGCTCCGGGTACCTGACATGTTGTCAGTGACCTGGATAAACATATTGACATCTGTGTGGTCAGCGGTTCTTATGGCCCAGTGGCAAAGTCTTACCAATAACAACCACAGAATGAAAATGGTGATTTTAAATACACAGCATTTCTTCCAGTCACAGGTAGAATTTCATAGATTGAAGAAATACGTTTTTCTGTATACAGAACTTTCCAAAAAGGACCTGTGTGGTGGTAAAAAGAGAAGAAATCAGGAAGTCTAAAATGGACATCAGTAGCACCCTCTTTATATACCTGAGAAAAAAAACTAAATTGGAAGAATTTGTGTCAAGTTCCGATAAGTTAGAAGGAACTATTACTCAAACTAGAATTTTTTTCTAGCTTCTTCTGTTTTCAATTAGAAGTCCCGCCTTTTGTCCATCTAAACACCAGGACATCGTAATTCACATATTCCTAGGGTTAAGTTGTAGGCTCCAGTGTATTGTATAAGGATCCAAAAGACTTAGACTTGAATAATGCAAAAACATAGTCTGCTTGTTTTCTTTCATGCTGTTTTCTTAATACTTGAAAACAACTAGATAAGTGTTGCAAAATGTTGAATACTGCAGTGGCAGTATGAAAACATGATGCTCAGGAGTTGAAATTTGCAGTTAAATGGAGCTAAAATAGAAAGGATTGGGCACCCTTAGTGATAGACTGTAACCAACACTGTCTCTAGTTACTTGCACACATGAGAAAGGGAGTTCTCCTAGAAAGCAAAAGACATTTGAACAACCATAAATTCAGTGGAGAGGAAGAGGACCGACAAACAACACTCCTCTCCCCACCCAAAAAAGACCGAAAAACACGAGGCACTTGTTTGGGAATTTAACTTGCCAAAGAGGTGGTATGGAAACATCCATTTAATGGTGAAACAAAACTGAGGGAAGCTATTCTTTACTTTTACAGATATCTTTTTGGGGGTTGGTTTGCGTTTTTTTAAACAGTGTTTAATGAAAGCAAACAATGGAAATATTCACAGAATAAACAATATCTAAAATACAGCTCATCAGCCAAACAGTTTTCATTAATTTGAAATAACATCTTGGTTTTAGAAAACCTGTTTATCTTTTTTTTTTTGCACTTGTTTAACATCTGAGTTAGTGCTAGCCATAAGAAAACTTGCTGGGAACTTCAGTTTCGCTAAACTGAAGAACTACTAACGTTTAAAGATGATGAAATTTGAGATGCTTTAAGTTTCTGTACTCCTGTAGAAAAAAACCCAACTTCTTTATATCATCCTGTTAATTCCATTAGATATACTGTGCTGCTGATGGGACGGGTTCAGGTAACCCACCGTGTCTCATGCTCTCTCAAAAAACACCTGTACAAGTTGTTCACTTGTATATATAGACTGCTACTGTATAGATTTCTACAAAGCTTTTGAACAACTTGTGATGAGAAGGGTATCAGTACTCAGTGTTGCACCAGCTTTCTTTTTATTAATCTTTATAAAATAATCTTAATTTTTTTTCCATTATAGGTGAACATGTTCTGTGATGTGTAATTATCTTCAAAATTCTGAATTCACAACGTTCCATGTTGAACAACAGTAACAGGTTTTTTCTGGCTTTATCCATACTCTGAATTAACTGTATTTTCTTAATGTTGGCCTAGGCTATGGAGTTGCTTGTGGAAAAAGCAATTAGCAGCGCTACTGGACCACAGAGTCCTGGGGATGCCCTGAGAAGAGTTTTTGAGTGTATATCTTCAGGAATCATCCTTAAAGGCAAGTTAAATTTCATCACTGTCTGTATACTTATGCTTAACTAATGTAAAATCTGTAATCTTGGTTGAAATAAGGTATAGATGTGCTGCTAATTACCCTAACCATTGTAGGTGGCCCTGGCCTTCTGGACCCTTGTGAGAAAGATCCATTTGATACACTTGCTGTAATGACAGATCAGCAACGAGAAGATATTACTTCCAGTGCACAGGTAAGGAAACGTATGTGTGAAGTAGTTTCTTGGGGTGGGTTTGGTTGGTTGCTTTTTCTTAAATGGAGTTTTATGGTGGATGTGAATTTTCCTTTGATAGAATATAGTTTGGTATTTCAGCTAGGCAATAGAAACGTTATGCTGGAGTATGTATAATAGTGTTCATTTTTGCACTGAAAACATTTTTCTGAGAAGTTTGAGGCACACCCTTCTATTTACAGCCGTAAAGATGCTCACTCTACAGCGGCACGTTACTAGATTTCAGGTTACACTGGCATATAATATTTTATTAAGTCTGTGTGAGTTTAATTTTTAATATTTATTGAGTCCACTTACAATTGACAGTTCACACGTGTGGATTAAGAGGTTACTGCCCCTACCTACCTCTTCATTTGATCCTTTTACTACAGATAACTAGTGTGACATGTGACAAGCCTTCACTGCCGCAGTGCCAGTCTGGCCACTAAAACACACGCACATCATTTTCACCTGAGGTGATGTACTTTGTGTAGAACCAGCAAACGGGACACGTTTTACTGTGTTGATTTTGTTGAGGGAAGAGGACGTAACGAGAGCTAAGGATAAGCCCATGCACTCCTAATGTTCTTCATTAGTTGTTTGACAGAGTACTCAAAGCGGGCGTTAGTTTCTTAAAAACATTTCTACCCTTTTTCTAGTTTGCACTGAGGCTCCTTGCATTCCGTCAGATACACAAAGTTTTGGGAATGGATCCGTTACCACAGATGAATCAGCGCTTCAACATCCATAACAATCGCAAGAGGAGAAGGGACAGTGACGGTGTCGATGGGTTTGAAGCAGAAGGGAAAAAAGACAAAAAAGATTACGATAACTTCTAAAAATGTTTGTCGTCAGTGCTGAGATCAAAGGTGATAAGTAGTCCATTTGTTGCCTTGCATTTACTTCATTCATAATAATGTCTGTTCAAAACATCCAAAACCAACTCTGGAACTAGATTTGGAAGAGAACAGTGTAGCTCTTCTGTGAGATTCTGAAAATTCTAATGGATGTACAGTAGCAGACAAATTATGGATGGAAAGACTGCAAATGGAAACTCTGTTGTCATAGGAAAAAATAGTTTTCCCTCATTGCATTTTCTTTAAATGTGTTGCTAACTTCTTTTTTTTTCGGTCTTTTTTTATTAACAAGTGCGTTGTCTTCTTATCTTGACTGTATTTAATGCAGCATTTGTGCTTCCGTTGCTATGTGTATTTTGGCTTTTTATTTAGGTTTTTTTGTTTGCCTTTGACACTAGTTGTATAAGTTACTTTGTGTTAGGTAGTATAAACTGTTACCCTCCCAAATAATATTTTACAGAATTTTTTTTTTTGTAAAGTGAGACTGCAGGATTATGTTCTTATCTAAATGTGAGGGGGTTACAACACATAACTATCCTGCCATTTGAGTGCTCAGAATTAAATGTTTTGCCAATCTTGTGGCATTTGTCTCCTTAGTGTGATATAACAGTGTAATTAAGACAAATTTGTGTTAATCTAATCAAGTTTGCTGTTAGTTGTGCATTAGCAGTATAAAAGCTAATATATACAGTATGGTCTTGCAACAGTTTTAAAGCAGCTGCATAATTGATCAAAGTTTTGCATGATTTATTTTTTTTTTAATAGAAGGGCTTTAAAACTTATCATTTTAGGTTAAATGCGTAGGTCTTTGTATGATTGGATTTGTGACATAGCAAGGCCAAAAAATAACTTTCTGACTTTCTTTTCTGAACACACAAGCAAATGCAGGCATTTCCCATTTAGGCAAAGTTAGTCATTCTTTTCAGTCAACTTTGTCGATATGATACTAATGCCTCTCAGCCCTTAAAATAAATGTTTGTCATATCAGTGCCTGTGAGGTTATTCCTTATA
The DNA here is from genome assembly GCA_027925045.1 of Hypotaenidia okinawae. Lineage (NCBI taxonomy): Eukaryota > Metazoa > Chordata > Aves > Gruiformes > Rallidae > Hypotaenidia > Hypotaenidia okinawae. Next base: position 15,347,448 of record BSDF01000005.1, on the reverse strand, counting down.
TCTATTCCTGTATAAACTTTCTGTGATTTTTTTTTCAATAATTCAAATTGTAAAAGTGAAGTATTACCGAAAAAGTGAAGGTTATCAAAGAAAAAACCCAGAAAATTATTTGATGTGGCCATAGTGTATGCTTATGTCTCTTTCAAAAAGCTAAATATAGCAGTGGTGTAAGTAAAGTTACATCATACTGTTGATGTATGCTCTGGTACACAAGTGTGATTTGTTGTCACAGCACTACAGTGGAATACACCAATAAAAACTAAAATGTATTAAATTACTAAAACTCATTACACACTGGGAACAGAAGTTTCACTCATTCTGTTCAGTGTGTATTATGCTTTGTTGAAAACTCATAAAACACAGGTTAACATAGGCTAACATTCCGGTAACTACTTTATCGATGGCTGTAGGAGACTATCACACATTACAAAGATCATCTGTTATTGCTGGTACCATTTATTAAAAATAAAAACACTTTTGTTCTATTTTGAGGTCGAATTTCTCTTTGACCTTTTTAATAATTTGTGGAGTAAGGGGATATTTCTGTTTGCAGCATCTACTGCTAGCAGCATGGGCCTGTTGAATAAAAATACAATATTTTAGAAAAATAGAGGAAGTCTAAAGACTTAAGGAAAATTCATACAGTGTTCTTCAAGCACCAGAGTGCAATTTTTGAGGAAGTGATCGTTAGTGATTAACAAATAAAAGCTTACTCATCGTAGGAAAAATTTCTTAGTAATTTCAGCATCAGAAATGCAGAAAGCAGAAATGCTTTAAAAAAAGGTTACACTAGTTTCTGTTGTACAACCCTGATGCGTAGCTCCAAGCATGTGCTTGTTCCTAGCCTTTTCTTAAGGAAAGGCATCTTGCTGCCGTGGTGTCTGATTAGCCATTACTATTTATTGTGACAGCTACAGGTGCTATTCATGTGGCTAGTTCAAATCCATACCAAAGTTTTTTTCCTCATAAAGCAAATTTGTCTGTTCAGGCATGTGACCCTAAAATTTAGGATTAAAAAGGTCAAAGATGTGTTTTGGATTTCCTGTATTTTTGTTCTACTGGCTTTTAACTCTTAACCATTTTCTGGATCTTTTGAAATATTGTATACTTAAAGTGATTCCACATTAAAAATTAAGCTGTGACCATTATTTTTGTGCTGTGTGGTGAAGACTGAATTTGCATTTCGTTTCTGATTTTCCTGACTGTTTTATTGGGCTGGTTTAGGTACCTTCTGACTCAAGAAGAAAGGTTTTAAAAGACGACGACAAGGTTTTAAAAAGTACAGAACTAGCTTTAAAGTATTACACTGTGCACTTAGGAAGTCAGAACTGAAGGCCAAGTAATCAATGTATGAACGAGTAACACTTTAATATCCTGTGTTTTGGCTAGCAGTTCCTTAACAAGCAGTGCTTGCCTCCTCTGTGCAGCAGGCTGTGTGTTTAATCTCAAGGTCCCAGACACCACAGTCATCATGCATCAGAGAGAAACGTACAGGGCAGGAGTTTTCCCCTCTGCACCCACCTTAGAGGAACAGTTTGTGAAGACGTGAGCTGCTCAAACTTTGACTCGTCTGGCTAGTTTGTAAGTGTGCCCTGTCTGTGACCAGTGGTGTCACAGGAATACCTTACAGAGGCATTTCTAGGAATTGAAGTCTGTTGGTCACTGTCTGCCATCTATAATCATAGAATGGTCTGGTGTGGTGGTTTAGCCCTGGCCAGAGGCCAAATGCCCACCAAGCTGCTCACTCACTCCCCCTTCAGCCAAAAAGGGGAGAAAATATGTTTTCGGGGGCTTAGGCCCTGAGATAAGGCCAGAGGGATCACTCTCCAATTAGTGCAATGGGCAAAACAGACTCGGCACAGAATAAAGGAAAGAAAAGTGATTTGTTACAACTACAACTAATACACCCAGGGAACCGGAACGAGATAAGAGTAAGAAGCAGCCAGGTCTTACAGCGCCTTCCCCCACCCCTCCCCTTCTTAGCAAACTCGAACTTCATCACGATTTTACTCCCTTCTTCCCCCCCAACATGGCGTGGGGAGGGGCAGGGAATGGGGAGGAGGTTCCGGCAGTACCAGTTGCTTTCCTTCCCCAGATCTTAACACTTCTACTTGCCCCCACCCCTCTCCTCTTCGCACCCTTAGCTTCAATCATCAATTCGCTCCCTTCTTCCCTCCCATCACAGCACCAGGAGGGGCAGGGAATGGGGAGTGGGGGGGTTCAGTCCGTTCCGCCCCGAGCTGTCTTCTGTCTCAGCTGGGGGGGGGGGGGGGCAGCGTCATTACACACACACACACTTCCCTTACCGTGCTGTGGGGTCCCACGATTAGCTTCAATCCATGAACTTCTGCAGTGTGAGCCCTCTCCATTGGGGAGTCATCTCCTCACCACAGGCCTCTCAGCAGGACTTCCCTCCATAGGGTTCCGACATTTGGGCCCAGACTCCCCCAGCCTGGCTCCCCATAAAAGTCACAAGTCCCCCGGCAAACCTGCTGAGGCGTGGATCAATCTCTTCACAGGGCGTAGATGTCTCTGCTCCCCGTCCTCATCCATGGGCTGCGAGAGGACATCCCGCTTCACCATGGTCTTCTCCACGAGCTGCAGGGGAAGCTTGCTTTCCACATTCCTTCCCCCTCTCCTTCTGGGCCTGGCCTTGGCTATCGGGGCAGCTGGGCACATCTTCCCACTCTCTGTTCCAGTGGCAAAGTGTGCCAGCCAGGAGTTTTTTTCTCTAATATGTGATTCCCAGAGGCGCTATGAATCCATCTGTGATTGGTCAGAAGTGACTTTGGCCTTGAATTAGCTCTTGTTTACTGTTGGGAACTCACAACAGACTGTAACTGCTGCTTTGCAAAAGACATCTCAGCAGCACAGCTATAGCAAACTGCGACGTCTGGGTTGGAAGGGACCCCAAGGATCATAGAGTTCCAACCCCCTGCCACAGGCAGGACCACCAACCTTCAGGCCTGGAGCTACACAAGGTTGCCCAGGGCCCCATCCAACCTGGCCTTGAACACCTCCAGGGATAGGGCATCCACCACCTCTCTGGGCAGCCTGTTCCAGCACCTCACCACTCTGTAAAAATCTTCCCCCTAATACCTAATCTAAACCTTCCTTCCTTTAGCTTCAATCCATCCCCCTTGTCCTGCCATTGTCTGCCCTTTAAAAAAGCCGATTCCCCATCTGTTTCTCTGCTCCTTTCTGGGACTGGAAGGCTGCAATGAGGACCCCCCGCAGCCTTCTCTAGGCTGTATGAGCCCAGCTCCCACAGCCTCTTTTCATAGAGGAGGTGCTCCAGCCCCTCTAATCATCTTTGTGACCTCCTCTGAACCCTCTCCAAGAGTTCCACATCTTTCTTGTATTGCTGTTAAGCGCTACTGAGTGTGATAGGTTCACTTGCTGCTCCTGTCTTAAAGAGTCGCTTTGCTGCTCAGAAGTGATTTAGTAGTACTGAAAATTGTGCCTAGCAAATTTCTGAGTGTCTGGATCGACTTCAGATACTCCTACAGCAGTTTGTAGGCGCATTTAACATTCTTGGTGCTGGTAAGAGTATCTGCTGATCACTAGTCTCTTAACTATTTCCACAATGCCAAATTCAGTTCTTTATCAAACAACTGAGGCTTGTTTGGGCTACTCAAATGAATTTTAATAGTATAGCATTAGTAACAGAGGGACACAAATAAAGTAGGCACAGTTGGCAATCTTTTTATTCTGCTTACATTCTAGGTTTGCAAAGCATGGTGATAGACTCAACAAAAACATGTGTTTTCCCTCTGTTGGCAGTTTTCCCCCTCAAAAAGCAAAGAGCTTTCTAGCCAAAAAGGCTACCAAATTAAATTTCTCTGTGAGATTCTTTTATAAATCTTAAGAGTTCTTTTGTACTTCAGCGTGGTATTTCTCAGCCTATTTAAAATGAAGCAGAAACCTAGTCTTTTGTGGAGGGAAATAAATCTAAGGAGTGCCACATACAGAATTACCTCAGTGGCTCTGATTTACATCCAAATGAAAATCGAGCTTCATTCTGTACATATCTGTTCACTGATATTTTCACATTTTGTTCCACTTTCTCATTTGGATTATAAAAACGTGTACATACCTTTCTAGGACTGAGAGAAATTTGCAGTCATTTATTGAACTGCTTTCCAGTATTTTTCCCTGGTGTAACGCTTGGGAACTGTGAAGTTCCTAACTTTAGGATAAAGGTCATTGTTTTTCATGGGTTTGTGATAGGCGGCTGTTGCTGGGTGGTTTTGCCCTGCACAGTGCACACCTTTCCATTTAATGTGGTGGTGACATACCCACATTAGCAAGGCTATCATCATAAAGAGTAATTGTCCGGTGTCATTTAATATCTTCATCAGTGGCATTGGCGATGAGGTTGGATGCCCCCTCAGCAAGTCTGCGGATGGCACCAAGCTGAGTGGTGCAGCTGGCACGCGGGAAGGACAGGATGTCGTCCAGAGGGACCTGGGCAAGCTGGAGAAGTGGGACCATGTGAACGTCATGAGGTTCAACGAGGACAGGTGCAAGGCCCTGCTCCTGGGTTGAGGCAATCCTCATGATCAGTACAGGCTGGGAGATAAAGTGATAGAGAGCAGCCCTGCAGAGAAGGACTTGGGGCTGATGTGGATGAGAAGCTCGAGGAGAGCTGACAAGGCGTGCTCGCAGCCTGGGAGGCCAATCACATCCTGGGCTGCATCAAGAGAAGCGTGGCCAGCAGGTCGAGGGAGGTGATTCTGCCTCTCTCCTCCACTCTTGTGAGACCCCAGCTGGAGTACTGAGTCCAGTTCTGGAGTCCCCAACATAAGAAGGACATGGAACTATTGGAACGGGTCCAGAGGAGGCTATGAAGATGACTGGAGTGCTGGAGCACCTTTCCTATGAAGACAGGCTGAGAGAGATGGGGTTGTACAGCCTTAATAAGAGAAGGCTCTGGGGAGAACTTATAGTCACCTTCCAGTACCTGAAGGGCCCCTACAAGAAAGCTGGGAGGGGACTTTTTAGAAGGGCATGGAGTGATAGGATGAGAGGGAATGGTTTTAAATTGGAAGGGGGTAGATTTAGATTGGATATTAGGATAAAATTCTTCACTTACAAGGGTGGTGAGACACTGGCACAGGCTGCCCAGAGAAGCTGTAGCTGCCCCCACCCTGGCAATGTTCAAGGCCAGGTTGGATGAGGCCTTGAGCAGCCTGGCCTGGTGAAAGGTGTCCCTGGAAGGGACCTCTGGAGATCAAGTCCAGCCTTACAGAGCAGGATCACGTAGAGCAGGCTGCACAGGATCTCCTCCAGGCAGGTTTTGAATGTCTTCAGAGAAGGAGACTCCACAGCCTCTCCAGGCAGCCTGTCCCTGTGCTGTGCCACCCTCACAGTGAAGTTCCTCCTCATGTTTAGGTGGAACTCCCTATATTGAAGTTTGTGCCCACTGCCTTTTGTCCTGTCTCTGGGACCCCCTGAAAAAAGACTGATCCCATTCTCCTGAGACCCACCTCTCAAGTATTCACACATATTTATAAAATTCCCCCTCAGTCTTCCCTAGGCTAAAAAGTCCCAAATCCTTCAGGCTCTCTTTGTAAGTAAGATGTTCTAGGCCCCTGATTGTCTTTGTAGCCCTTTTTTGTACCCTTTCCAGTAGCTCCCGGTCCTTCTTGAGCTGGGGAGCCCAGAGCTGGACACAACACTCCAGGTGTGGCCTCACCAGGGCAGAGCAGAGGGGGAGGACAACTTCCCTCAACCTGACAGCCTCACTCTTCTTGCTACACCCCAGGTACCTTTGGCCTTCTTGGCCAGGAGGGCGCACCGCTGGCTCATGGAGAACTCGTTCTCCACCAGCACTCCCAGGTCCTTCTCCGTAGAGCTGCTTCCCAGCAGGACAACCCCTGACCTGTACTGGTGCCTGGGGTTATTCCTCCCTAGGTGCAGGTTTCTACACTTGCCCTTGTTGAATTTCGTAAGATTACTCTGTGCCCAGCTCTCCAGCCTGCCCAGGTCTCAGGATGGCAGCGCAGCCTGCTCATGAGCTGGCCACTCCTCCCAGTTTTGTATCAAAAAACCTGCTGAGGGTGCACCCTGTCCCCTCCTCCAGGTCGTTGATGAATATACCAAACAGGGCTGGACCCAGCACTGACCTCGGAGGATGACCACTTGTTGCAGGCCTCCAACTAGACTCTGCAATTGATCCCAACCCTCTGACCAGACCGGACCAGACCAGACCAGACCAGTTTCATTTGGAAGGGACCTGGAAGGGCTGGCCAAAAGTTAAATGTGTGCCTAAGGGCACTGTCCAGATGCCTCACACACCAACAGCCTTGGGGTATCCATCACGTCTCTGGGAATCCTGTTCCAGTGTGTGTCCTGCTCTGGGTAAAGAAATGCTTCCTCGTGCCTGGTCTGAACCTCCCCTGGTGCAGCTCTGAGCCATTCCTGTGTGTCCTGTCGCTGGATCCTGGGCAGAAAGCCCAGCACCTGCCTCTCCTCAGGAAGCTGCAGAGAGCCATGAGATTGCTCCTCAGCCTCCTTCTGTCCCAGCTGGACAAGCCCAGACTCCTCAGCCGCTCCCCACAGGTCTTGGGTCCCTTCCAGCCCTCCCACAGGTTTGTTCTCTCCTCTGGACACATTCAAGGACCTTCACGTCCTTCTTGAACGGTGGGGCCCAGCACTGCACCCACCACTCCAGGTGAGGCTGCACCACCACTGCTTACCGTGGGACAATCCCCTCTTCTGGCCAGCTGTTTCTGCTGTGTTTGGTGCCCCCAGGATGGGGTTTGCCCTCTGGGGTGCCAGGGCACAGACCTTGGCTGCTGTCCAGATCCACTTCTGCAGGGCAGCTCTCCAGCTGCTCCTCTCCTCTCTACACTTGTGCCCAGCCTTACCCCATCTGAATCCAGCACTGGGACTTCTTGAATTTCATCCCATTAATCACAGGCCAATGCTGCAATCTATCCAGATCCTGCTGCAAGGCCCCTTGTCCCTGGAGAGAACCAATGACAAGTCTTGGTTTGGTGGTGTTCAGCAAACTTGCTAATGGTGTGTTCAACTCCTGCAACAAAATTGTTGATAAATACATTGAACAGGACAAGGTGTACGTGACTTTACCCTTATGGCAATGAAGAGAAAGGCTCAGTTTTGTGCCCAGAGAAGACCTTGTGCAGTACGTGATTTGCTACCTGTGCAGCAGCTGCAATGCTCCTCAGAAAGGCAGGAGAAGAAAGAAGTGCCAAGTAATGGAGGAGTCTGAGACAAATGTATGTGAAATGTCACTGCAAATGAGCTGGGAGGAAAGGTGAAGACAGAGATGAAGAGAGGGGACTGACCATCTATCACACTTCACCCGCAAAACTGGACACCAATTGTCTGTGCCTTGTTGCCTCACATGTGAGTGAAGAGGAGAAAGTTGGGGAGTGTGTGCGCATTTCTCCAATCACTTGAAATCAAAATGAATGCTGTGCAGCAAGGGGGAAGGGGGGAGGGGGAGGAGAGGAGGAGAAAGCAGCCTTATGTAGGCAATAACAGTCTCAGCTGATCTACTAACTCGAAAGGTCCCTCTGTGCTGACAACAGCAGAGAGCGCTCTGACGCTAGCAGCAGCTTCCATTTGGAAAGGCAGTGTTAATTTCCACTTTACTGAGACATGCACGAAGAAAAAACTCATGTTTCAGCTATTCCAGCGCTCCTCTATTGCCAAAGAATGCATTTAAAAATAATTTTAAAATAAATAACGATAAAAAAGCAGCAAAGTTGCTATGGCAGCAAAATCCAGTATAAAAACTGCTAGTGTGTAAGAAGAAGGCAGTGGTTAGACACACAGTCAGGATTATCTCATGGACAAATTAGAATGAAATACTTTCAGGGTGAAGAAATGAAACATTTCAGTATAGGCACAGGAGAAGTGAGAAGTGGGTTTGATTTCTCCAGGGTCACTGAGGGAGGAAGGGGCGTCTGCAAGGAAGAAATGAGCTATAGATGCTCTCCCAGGTAAGGATTCCTGCTCAGGAAGGTGCTCTGAGAAAGGCATTATGAAGGAAGACCTGAGAAAATGCGTGTCAGGGGAGTACATCTGGGTCATAACTGGGAGCAGGAGAAGGGTGATGTTTTGGATGCAGTTCTACATTTCTACTTTCTTGCATCCACTTCTTAAGAAACTTGTTGCAGCTGCTGCCAGGGGTGGTTGAGGGCAGTACATTCAGGATAAGCATTCCTCATATGGCAGCAGTAAATTATAAACCAGGATGCTGGATGCTTTAACTAATGTCCCCAGCATGACCTCCAGTGGATGATGTGCCAGCTTCCAAGCTGTGTGACCAATTCAGAGCTCCCGTGAGAGGAGACACCAGGGCTGAAATGCTTCCTAGGGAGCAGTGAGGCACAGTGAGAGAAAGCAGACCTAAAAGCCAAGGATTTGCAAGAAAGTCCACAGGAGGAACTTCCACCAACCCTCTGCTGCTTTGTGTGCTCCCCCTGAGGAAATGTCACCCACGCGCCTGTGCTGGGTTTGGCTGGCGCAGAGTTAATCTTCTGGGAAGAAGGAGGAAGTGTGGGGTGGGGACACACACACACATTTGTCTCCCCAAGTCTGTGTTAGGCATGAGGGAGCCCTGCTTTCCTGGGGACAGCTGAAGACCTGCCTGCTTGTGGGAAGTGGGGAATGAACTCCTCATTTTGATTTTACTTTTGGTTTACTTGTTAAACAGCCTTTATCCCAACCCACAAGTTCTCTCACTTTGCTGATTCTCTCCATGATCCCACCACAAGAACATTAATAAACAGCAGTATGGACCATAAAATACCTTACTTTCTTGGAAAAACCTTCTGGAATTCTGGAAGTGCAGGTGAGCTCTGAAGTCCCTGAGACAAATGGTTACAGATACCCACCTGACATTCAGACATGCCAGATTCCCATGGAGACATCAGTGTGAATGTGTTTTAATTCTATCAAGTTTGGTCAAGAAACTTTCCAAAGACCTGGAGCTGAAAACCACGGCAATTCCAGAGAAAATTTTAGTAATTCAAATTCACTAACAGGGGAGAATGCATGGTGTTAGGAGATTTCTTTTACAATATTTGCTGCTTCTAGGAGATTTGCTACTTCAAAGAATCATTTGCCATCACCAAGTAGAGGTGCCAGGACTTCACCACCCTCAATGGAAAGAATTTCTTCCTAATAACCAATCTAACTCTACTCTCTTCTAGTTTAAACCTACTATTAACATTTATCCCATCACTACTTGCCCTTGTAAAAAGACATTCTCCAGTTTCCTGTAAGCCTGTTCAGATACTGGAAGGCTGCAATAAGGTCAACTCAGAGCCTTCTCTTCTCCATGCTGAACAAGCCCAACTCTCTCAGCCTGTCTTCATAGGAGACATGCTCCAGCCCTCCAGTCATCTTCATGGCCTCCTCTGATTTCTTTCCAACAGCTCCATGTCTCTATTATACTGGGGCCCCAGAGCTGGTCCCAGTATTCCAGGTGGGGTCTCACCAGATCAGAGTGGCAGAATCCTCTCCCTTGACCTGATACTGGTCACATTTCTTTTGATGCAGCACAGGACACAGTTGGCTTTCTGAACAGCAAGTGTACATTGCCAGGTCATGTTGAGCTGCTCTTCTCAGTGACGTCCAATGATAGGACAAGGGGTAGTGTTGGAAGCTGGAAGATAGGAGCTTCCATAGAAACATAAGAAAAAACTGTGAAGGTGACAGGGCTCTGGGACAGGCTGCCAAGAGAGGCTGTGGGGTCTCCTTCTCTGGACAGATTCAAAACTCACCTGGATGTGTTCCTGTCTGACCTAACCTAGGTGATCCTGCTCTGGCGGGAGGGTTGATCTAGAATGATCTTTTGAGATGCCTTCCAACCCCTAATGTTTTGTGATTCTGTGCAACATCTCCAAGTCCTTCTCTGGGCTACCATCAGTCCATTCTTCGACCAGTCTGTAGCTGTGCTTGAGATTGCCCTGATCCATGTGCAGGACCTTGCACTTGACCTTGCTGAACTTCATGTAGTTCACATCCATCAAGCTTGTCAAGGTCCCTCTGGATGTTGTCCTTTCCCTCCACTGTGGCTACCACACCACAGAGGTTGGTGTCATCAGTAGGCTTCCTGAGGGTGCACTTGCGCTGTCCATGTCTCTTGACAAAGATGTTAAACAGCTCTGGTCCCAGTACCAACCTCTGAGGAACGCTACTTGTCACTGAGGTCAATTTGGACATTGAGCAGTTGACCACAAGTCTTTGAGTATGACCATCCAGGCAATTCTTTACCACCAAGTGGTCCATCCACCAAATCCATGTCTCTCCTACTTAGAGACAAGGAAGTAATTATTTTCTGCTAAAGAGCATGTAAGTTTCCTTAAGTGGGAGATTTATTCCTGTTTCTGAAATCAGCTGGGCCAGAATTTTTAGTTACAGTAGCTGTATGGGAGCTGGAGATGAGAGCATCAGCATTTAGCTGGATGGCTTCTGTCAGTATGCCAGATATGTGATTATTGACTCACACATGTATTTTTCATTAGGAAATCAAAGCCAAGATTATGTCAAGGGCCTGGGAGGCAAAGTAAAACAAGCAGGTTTTACTTCAATAATGTACTAGATAGCATTTTCATTGCTAAAAACAACAGAACAGAAGAGACAAGATGCCATTAGTAAAAGCTTCAAGTCTGTATGTGGAATTCACAAAGAGAAGAGGTTACTGTCTATGCCTATCACTATTTTCCCTATAGAAACAGTGGAACCAGACTGTTGGATCTTTTCTTTCCTGGGGTTCATTCCAAGACAGAGAGTCAATTCAAGTCCTTTGAAGTCAGGAGGATGTTGTGGTTTTGTGTGGCTGGGTTCTGGTGGAGGAGGGGGGCTCAGGGTGGCTTCTGCAAGAAGCAGCCAGAAGGTCTCTGCAGGCCCCACAGAGCAAACACCAGCTGGCTCAAGGCCGGACCCGCCACTGACCAAGGCCGAGCCCATCAGTGACGGTCACAGTGCCTCTGGGAGCCACATTTAGGAGAAAAAACCCACAAGCAGCTGCTTTTTGCTCTCAGAGAAGGGAGTGAGAAGATGTAACAAACTTTGCAGGTAACAAGGCCAGGGAAGGGTGCGGGTGGGGGGAGTAGGTGCTCCAAGAGTCAGAGATTCCCCTGCAGCCTGTGGAAAATACCATGGTGAAGCAGGTGTCCCCCTGCAGCCCATGGAAGATGGGAGGGAACAGAATTCCCACCCGCAGCCTGTGAAGAGGCCCCACACTGGAGCAGGTGGAGACATGGAAGACACTGTGACCCACATTGGAGCAAGATCCTGGCAGGACCTGCAGCTCATGGAAAGAGACAAAGAGAGACCCACACCAGAGCAGGTTTACTGGTGGGGAGTTGTGACCCCGTGGGGGACCAGTCTGGAGCAGTCTGGGCCTGAGAGACTGAGAGACATTCTGTAATTTATGACTGCACCCCATAGCAGTGACCCACGCTGGGGCAGCTGGGGAAGAGCTGAAGTTCTGTGGGAAAGGAGTCGCGTTGGAGAAGTTCATGGAGGAATGTCTGCTGTGGGTGGGACCTCACAGTGCAGCGGGGAGGGGGTGAGGAATGACCCCCAGCCACAGCTAGGAAGGAAAACAACTGATGAGGAACTGACAGAAACCCTCATTCCCCCAGTCCCTGCCCCTCCCCATGCCACGATGTGGGGAAGAAATCATGACTGAAGTGCAGTCTGCTAAGAAGGGAGGGGTGGGGGAGGTACTTTAAGATCTGGTGGCACTTCTCATCACCCAACTCTGGTGTCATTGGGGGTCCAGGGCAGGATCATCAATTAGAGAGTTTTCTTTCCTTTATTCTGTGCTGAGTCTGTTCTGCCCATGACGATGTTTGTGGAATGATCTTTCCCTGTCCTTCTCTTGAATTTTAAGCCTCTCAATATGCATTTTCTCCCCTGTCCAGCTGAAAAGGGCAGTGATGGAGCAGCTTTGGTGGTCTTCTGGCCTTGTGGCAGGGCCAAAACACCACAGAGGACCATATATGCATTTATCATTCTTGTTTTCTAAGAGCACCTCCCTTTGGACTGCAGGTTGAAAATACATGAGGGTGAGACACAAAACCTGATTTAACTCTGCTTTACATCCAACTGAGTCATAGACTGTCTCCTGTTAGTGGTGGGCTTTGGCTCACCCTTTGTTAAGGAGAAGTCTCTAGCCTGAAGTAATTTGGGTTCCTTTTGGAGAATAAAAGGAAGAGGTTCACCACACAACAAAGAAGTCATAAGCAAGTAAAGTTCTCTTGCTTTCAAGAGAGCTAAAAAAATAAAAAGTGAAGAACTTCCCTAGCTCCTGTGTTCTGTTTCTGATACCCATGCTTCCTTGGGTGAGTAGAATTATTAGTTACTTCCTCTTCTCCCACTTGCAGCTAAGAAACAGAGGTAGTTTTACTATTAGACATTAGGTGCTTTGTTCCTTCAATTTTCGCAGTGGTCATTGCAATATTTGGTTCCCATCCTCATGTTTAAAACATGTAATTCCTAGCTGCGACTCTGTGACTAAAGAAACACTCTGATCCAGGGTGTGTTCTCTGCATTTGATACATCCTACTCTGCATTATGTGCTTGTTCATTTAGTCTTCTACTCTGCTGTGTTCATGTTTTGACACTGTATGCCTCAAATGGCAGATGAACCTTCCTGGTAAGTGGTGGGATGTCCCCATGGCCCTTCTCTACAGCCTTTTACTAATGAGATTATCACTTGACCAAGACTTAAAACTTCAGTTTGCTCTTTAGCTTTGGAAGGCCCTTGTAGAACAAAACCATTCAGTAATTAGGGGATGGACACAAAATTGAAATGGTCTCTGTTGGTACTGCTGAAGGAACTGCTGTGAGCCCTCGGAGTCATGAACTAGCTACATGGGACCTCCCAGGTGGCTTTACTTAAGAAATAAATTGTGTCTCTTTAACCACCTTCAGGGAGGAAGTGAGTACATCATGTCCCAGGACTGAGATGCTGCATGGTGCAGGAGTTGGGGGTTTCTAGCCCAGGAGAGCCAGTACAGACCTGCTTTACCTTCTCTAGAAGGAAATACACACAAAACCTCCTCAAAGAAACTGGCTTCTCACTGGTGCTCTTTAACATCTTTATCAGTGACATCGATGATGGAATTGAGTGCACCCTCAGCAAGTTTGCAGGTGACACCAAGCTGAGTGGTGTGGGTGACACCACAGAAGGAAAGGAGGCCATCCAGAGGGATCTTGACAGGCTGGAAAGGTGGGCCCGGGTGAACCTAATAAGGTTCAACACTGCCAAGTGTCAGGTGTTGCACTTGGGCCAGAAGAATCCCAGACATATTTACAGACTGGGAGAAGAGCTCCTTGAGAGTAGCCCTGCTGAGGACCTGGGTGTTCTGGTGGATGAGAAACTTCACATGAGCCAGCAGTGTGTGCTTGCAGCTCTGAAGGCCAATGGTATCCTGGGCTCCATCAGAAGAGGGGTGGCCAGTGTCCCTCTCCACTCTGACCTCATGAGGCCCCATCTGCAGTACTGTGTCCAGAGCTGGGGCCCCAAATATAAGAAAGATGTGGAACCGTTGGAGAGGGTTCAGAAGAGACCATGAAGATGATCAGAGGGCTGGAGCCCCTCCCCTATGAAGAGAGGCTGAGGGAGCTGGGCTTGTTGAGCCTGGAGAGGAGAAGGCTGTGGGGCGACCCCACTGCAGCCTTCCAGTCCCTGAAGGGAGCAGAGAAACAGGAGGGGAATCAGCTTTTTAAAAGGACAGACAATGGCAGGACAAGGAGGAATGGATTAAAACTAAATGAAGGAAGGTTTAGATTAGGTATTAGGGGGAAGTTTTTTACAGAGTGGTGAGGGGCTGGAAGGGGCTGCCCAGAGAGGTGGTGGATGCCCTGTTCTCCCTGGAGGTGTTCAAGGCCAGGTTGGATGGGGCCCTGGGCAACCTTGTGTAGATCCAGGCCTGGAGGTTGGTGGCCCTGCCTGTGGCAGGGGGTTGGAACTCTGTGATCCTTGGGGTCCCTTCCAACACAGACCCTTCTATGATTCTATGAACAGAAAACTCCACTTAAAAAATTGAAACACACAAAGTCAGTAATGAAAGAGCCCTGCAAGAAGAGCACTGCAAGAAAGGTAAAAGATAAAGATTTCATATGGGATGTGATTACACAGTCTCTGACCATATGCTTGCTAAATGAGAATGAAAACAAATGGTTATCTTCCACAGCTCTAAATATTACCTGGGAGTTCACTAGGAAGGTGCCAGGCTATAAAGGATGATATCAGAACCAAGTTTGGAAACTAACTCCCGAAGGACACCTGAAAGTACTGGCAGATGTGAACATCACTGTGAATCCAGTGCTGACAGCACCATCTTAGACTAAAGACAGCCCTTCTTCTATCATTTTTTTTAATAGAATTGTTTTAATTTGCATAAAGCTAACATGACTTTTTGTGGGAAATTAGCTTAACCTGTGTAAAGTAGAGGCAGCTGCTGGCTCTTGACGGACTGATTTGCTGGCCTTTCCCCAAAGGATATCCCACTACATTCCTCATTTCCAAATTTTTATTTGATAGTTTCCAGTATTCTGACTTCCAGCTTAGCCTTAAGTCTTCTACATTTCTTGCATTCTGATTTCAGCTACTTTAATGTGGTCTCATACTAATCCCTAAACTGAATTATTTGATTGAACAACACAAATAGTGATCATCAGACCCAGCATGCATGGGCACGGTCCATCTCTGTATACTCAGGGTAAACCCAACTCTTCAAGGACACCTTCTACCTTCTGAGCACACACAGCCATCTGTGAGGCTCTGGGAAGTGTCAGACTAGTTATACAAATGCTACATAAATGTCCAGATTTCTACACCTAAAGGTAATTTCTGGCAGTGCCCAGGAAGAATCGTCAAATTTCACCCAGGTAGCTTTTCAGGATAGAAAAAGAGGATCAGGAACCTGTGACCCATGGCAGCTGTGGATTCTCTTTCCAGCTGCTACAGTGAAATCTCTACCTGTGCCACCACTGGAAGTTTGTTGTCTCCAGACATGGATCCAGCTGTGGTGTGGGTTCCAAGGGGAGCACAACTGCAGAGTCCTGCAGTGATTTGTCACTCTGGAATATAAGCTCTGCAAGCATCCATTCCTTTGCAGGCCTATGGCAGGGCAAAGCCTCCTCTTATTTTCTTTTAAACGAGGAAGCAGGGATTAGAAATTCATATGTAGTTGTGCAAGTTTGCTTAATATTAAGGAATGGTTTTTGACACTTCATTCATTACAATGGCCCAACCTGCAGCAAAACACCCACAACACCCAGTAATCTGCACCACTGCCCACCCCAGATCCCTTGGGACTCCCCAAGGCACCAAAGGTTGTAAGTCCTGGGCTCAGAGAAGCCAAAATATGGTATAAAGCCATATTCAGTGATCTTTGCCAGCTGCACTCCAGATGCTGTCTCAAATAATGCCTTAATCCAGGCTACTCGTTTCCTGGAGCCAAGGTAATCCTGACAAGGAGGACTGCCACAAAAGAAAATGTGAGCTACAACTTGTTGTGGTTAACAGGACCCTTGAAAGAAAACACCCCCTTTGTGGCTGCCCTCCATCAGCCATGTCCACAGAGACTGGGCACAGCTGAGAATTCAGCCCAAAGAATGACTCAAATTTATGGCATGTAAGTTTTTTAAACAAAGCCATCTCCGTTGGTGGGAAGAGCAGAGCTGGTCAGTGAGTTTCTCCCCTGCAGAGAGCTTTAAAGGTAAATAACATGACTACATTTTTAGAAAGAACACAAAATATGGGTATAAGATGGGGGCAGTGAAATGCCAGATGTTCTTGTTCCGGTTCTGGCCAGGCCAGAGTTACCCTCCCCAAGCAGCCAGCCCAGGGGAGCTGAGTTACCCCGGGCTGTTTCCACACCACCTGACATTGCTCCCCCATAAGAGGTGCTGGTTGGGGAGGGGTGCTCCTGGGTACCCCAGGGCAGCCTGAGTGTGGCCTAGTGTTGGGTGGGTCCTTGCATTGTGCAGGACTCTGTGTTATCATCAGGTCATTAAGGCACCTCTGTGTTACTGTTCCCCTTTCATGGTGCTTTTGTCAGTAAACTGTGCTTATCCCAACCCCAGGATAGGGCTCTGGCTGTTTCTCCCCCAGGAGTGAGCGAGCAGTGTATGGTGCTCAGCCTCTGCTTTGGGCTGAACCACCACAGTTCTTCACCCACCACAGACAAACTAGAATCTGACTTACGAAAAGTTTTACCTTTCTGCATGTGTATGACTGTCATTGACATACATCTAAAATGGAACAAAATTAAATCACATTGTTTTATAAAATCACTTTGTAATGCACAGAAAGACACTGGCATAGTGGAACAAGACTTTTCATTTGTAAGTAGCCTGGGAAGACAGATCTTGTTAATACACCGTCCCAAGAACTTAAATTACTGCAGAAATGGGTTGGTTCTTGTGGGTTTTTTTAAAATAGTCTTTGCATTGATGAGGGCAATCCCAAATGATACAACACTGAACCATCTTAATTCCTCACAGGGAGGGGCTGATTCAGAGAAACACTGCAGAGTGAAAATGCTGGAGGGGAGGGGCATGTGAAAAGAATGCAACAGGTGTTACACACAAAAGAGTACAGGCAGAGTGTAAAGACGTGGTGGGCAATGGTGACACTCAAAAAAACCTATTTCAGCCTGGCCAAGCTGATTTCCTGAGGTGCCCCAAGCCCTGGGCTGTCTCCTGGGGCTGATTTTGAGCAAGGTCTTTATTTGGTCACCCCAGTTACCTTCAGAAGGAGCCTCTTTCCCTCTGCTGTCTGCAGGGGGAACTTGCAGAGATGAGGTGGGTGGGCTAAAGTTGACATTTGTGGGAACTGCCCACGGACACTGAAGATTCACAAAGAGGAAGGGAGAAGGGTGCACAGAGGTCTGTGTGAGGGAAGAAAAGGTAACCAAACCCTCCCTGCTCTGAGGTCTGTTTGGACATGGTACATAAATGTACTTTACCTGAGGTAAGCTAATTTGCATGTGTGATAACCTTATCTTGTCCATTCCACTGGTGAAGTGTGGGGGTTCTGAAACCCTTAGATTCCAGGAAAAGGGCTTCAAATCCCTCTGCAACGGGTTTACCCCAGCGCATTTGGCAGCCTGGGGAACAGATCTCCCAGGAAGGAGCGCTCCCTGTCCATTACCAGGGACAGGACATGGGCATATTTTACTGTTGCAGAATAGTGATTACATTCCAGTTTTTGGGATGTAGGACTTTTGTGGTGAGATGTTGAAGAATGAATTCCCATGTGCTATGTGGGAATTACAGCTCCTTTTGCATTTCCCATTGGAGTTAAGACTCTGGCCCAGTGTCAAAACGTTCCTTCCTCTCTGATACGTGCCATGACAGCAAGTTGCTGCTTTGTACTTTAGTCTGCTGTAAGCTTAAGTGCATGCTTGGAGGTTATCCTGATGTAAATTATATCCAGCAAATTCAGATGATTTAAAAGATTGGTTTTCTTGCAGTGCTATTCTCTTTCTTTTCTGTGTTTTAATACACTGGAGAGTGTATTAAATCTTTCCCCCAATTTTCCCCTCACCCTAGATTTACACTAATGAAATCTCACAGGCTGTACTTTTGACCTATGCAGCTGAGGTCAGATTAAAAGTAAAGGAATGATGTGGAAGCAGCTGTGGACTGAAATGTGAGAGCTCCTCTGCATGGGATCCCACACCAGAATGGCCTTTATTGTAAAACTGCTAGTGAAACCTAGTTTCTGATTTTTTTTTTCGGACAGAAGGTTATTCAATCAAAATGACCTCTCATTCCTTGAGTTTGAGACTGCAAATAGGGACATTAATTTATTTCTGAATTAAAGCAGTCACTCGATTTTATTTTTATAAATGCTCCATGTACGTCTTTTTCTTTCTCGTTTATTTTTTCTAAGTCTGGGCTTGGAGTAAGGTAAAAAAGGGAAATATTACAAGAAAAAGAGGGGAAGCGATGTGAAAAGTGCTTATTAATATTTGGAGGAGTTATTGATTTTCACATCCTATGGTCTACAGGCGTTTGTAAAAAGTGTTTTATTTTTGTAAAAGTATTTCCATAAAGTCTACTCTGTATGCAAATTGTCACCTGGGTTACCATTCGTCATTTAAATTGCTGGGTAGTGCTGCTGTAATGCCACAGGCAGTTCACAATATTTGCATTGTTGTGGATCCGCATAGAAATTAAGCTTTTAAAAGTCACCTAGATACCTGGTAAACCTGGTACTCATTTACAGCTCTGATTATACAGTGTCCAGAGATGACATTCCAGGGAGGCTGCAGCTGTAACACTTTAATAGACATTGGACAGAGGACTTCTTGGGGTCTACCAGCAGCCAGGTCTTAGAGGATTTTTCAGAGAGTTATTTTAATGTAGAGCCTGTTTTATGTGATTTTCCTTGCACATCTCCCACTATAAGCAAAACCCGGCGTCTCTGTGCTTTGCTTAGATTTTACTTGCATGGACACAGCACAGGCATTTTGCAGCCACATGAACAGTGCTAGGGTGGTTTTAAACACAGTGAAGGCTTCAACAAAGAGCTAGCCAGGGAGGGCAGCCTGCCTGTGGTGTGAAAAGACATGGTTGCCCTGAAATGAAAAAAAATCAGTGGGATCCCAGTTAGGTCAAGCCATGATCCACACCCCAGAGGAAGAGCTGAGCTGGACTGTTGTAGTTTTGCGTGGCTGGGTTCTGGTGGAGGAGGGGGCTCAGGGTGGCTTCTGCAACTCTCTGCAGGCCTCACAGAGAAAACACCAGCTGGCTCAAGGCCGGACCTGCCACTGACCAAGGCCGAGCCCATCAGTGATGGTCACAGCACCTCTGGGAGCCACATTTAGGAGAAAAACTGCAAGCAGCTGCTCTTGCCCCCAGAGAAGGGAGTGAGAAGATGTAAGGAGCTGTGCAGGCACCAAGGCCAGGGAAGGGGGGAGGATGCTCCACAGGTGCCAGAGTGAAAGATGCCCCTGCAGCCCCTGGAGAAACCCATGGTGGAGCAGGGTTCCCCCCACAGCCCATGGAAAAGGCTGAGACCCCACCTGCAGCCTGTGGAGAGGCCCCACACTGGAGCAGGGGGAGACATGGAAGACACTGTGACCCACATTGGAGCAAGATGCCTGGCAGGGCCTGCAGCTCATGGAGAGAGAGAGAGACCCAAGCTGGGGCAGCTTTGCTGGTGGGGAGTTGTGACCCCGTGGGGGACCAGGCTGCAGCAGTCTGGGCCTGAGAGACTGAGAGAGATTCTGTAATTTATGACTGCACCCCATAGCAGTGACCCACGCTGGGGCAGCTGGGGAAGAGCTGAAGTTCTGTGGGAAAGGAGTCGCATTGGTTGGAGAAGTTCTTGGAGAATGTGTGCTGTGGGTGAGACCCCACAGTGCAGCAGGGGAAGGGGGTGAGGGATGCCTCCCCCGCCAGCTAAGAAGGAGAACAACTCCTGAGGAACTGACAGAAGCCCCATCACCCCAGTCTCTGCCCCTCCCCGTGCCACAATGTGGGGAAGAAGGGAGCGAAATCACGACTGGTGGTGCAGGGCAGTGTCATAAATTAAGTTTTCTTTAATTTATTCTGTGCTGAGTCTGTTCTGCCTGTGACACTGATTGCAGAATGATCTGTCCCTGTCCTTATCTCCACTCCTGAGCCTCTCAATAGATATTTTCTCCCTGTTCGGCTGAAAAGGGCAGTGATGGAGCGGCTTTGCTGGGTGTCTGGCCTCCAGCCGAGGCCAGACCCCCGCAAGGACACACCCTGCGCAGAGTCGGGCAGCCGGCGGGATGCAAAGCCGTGGGGATACCTCCGGGAGGAACCCGAGGGAGCGGCTGCACCCCCGCCGCCGCTCGCGTGCGGCCGCCACCCTGCGCGGGCACGAAGCCTGGAAAAGCGGATGCTCGTCACGAGGAACAGGTGCTTCCACAGCGGCTGACGCTCTGGGACGCCGCTCCCACCCCTGCGGCGGCCGCGCCGGCCCCAGGCCGCGGCTGCTCGGCTGGCGGTGGGGGAGCCGCGCTGCCCTCCCCTACCCTGCCTGCGGGGACACCCGAACGACGCCTCCCGGCGGCCGGACCGGACCGCGCCCCGATTGGCCTCCACCTCCTCCGGCCGCCGCCCCGCCTCCTCCAGACACGCCCCCTCCCGACCAATAGAAAGAGAGAGCGCTTGTAACTGACAGAGGCTGTGCCCAGTGAGAATGAGCAAGGCGGGGAGGCATTACCCTAGAAATGGCGGGCGGGCTACAGTCGCGGTCACGTGTTCCGGATACCGTCGCTCGCTTTGCAGCCGCCGGCTTCCCCCGCCGCGGCCCCCCAGGGAGAAGCCCCGGGAGGCGGTGTCGCCGCCGGCCGGCGCCGCCGCGGGCTCCAGAGACGGACAGTAGGCGCCCGGAGCCATGTTGGGCAGCGGAGCCAAGGCGGCCAAGCCCTCCTTCGTGTCCTACATCAGTCCGGAGGTGCGGGGCTAGGCGGGCGGGCGCGGTCGCCCGGCGAGAGGGAGCTCCGGCGTCCCCTCACGGGCTTGCGGGCGCTCTCCGTGAGGAAAGGGGCCACAGGGGGTGCGGGCGAGGGAGCTGTCAGGCCGCCGCAGCTCTGGTCCGTGGGCTGGCGGGCAGCCCGCAGCCCCCTGGCGCGGGCCCGGCTGGGGCAGCTGCGCGGGCTTCGCCGTGCGGCCCTTCCCCTCGCCCCTCTCCTGGGCTTCGTTGCGGGGGTTTTCCACGGGAGGCTGTGCGGAGCTTCGGGGCGCGCCTGTGGGACGGGGATGTGGCCGCAGCAGGGCCGGTGCGGGCTTGGCTGGGTGCGCCGTTTCGGGGACGGCGTGCCGGGAGCCGCGGTGGAAGCGGGCGTCGTGCTCGCCGCTTCCCGAGAAGGCCGGCAGAACGTCGTTGTCCGGTCAACCTCAGGCCCGTCGTGTCTCCCACTTCGTGGCTTGAATTGTTTTTGGGGGCCGGCGACTCGATGTCAGCCTGCCGGTGGGGCTGCCCAGCTTGTCGCGGGGGTCGGGAGTGGGGGGGGGGGTGGGGCTTCCCGAACGCGTCCATCGCAGCATCGCTGCGGATGCCTGCGCTGCCTTCGCTAACCCCGCCGCTCGCCGTCCTGCCGCGCGCAGCCCTAGGGCTCTCTCCTGAACGGCGCGGTGCTGGACTCTCGGCCGCTCTTCAGCGTTCTTTCATGCCTGCTCCTGGGGAGCAGCGGTTTTCTAGGAAGAACAGTCTTACTGAAAACAAGCCGTTTGTAGGGATGGGTTTTTTCGTTCCCCTACATAGTTCTTCATAAGCTGTGTCACACTAGTTCTTAGTATTTTAGCTGTCTTGAGAGCTGCTTCTTACACAAAAATCTCTTCCCTGTTAATTAGTACAGATACTGCTAGTACAGTACACTGATAGGGCCTTGGAGAATCTGCTGGGTTTACTTCTCACTGAATCCGAAATAACAACACAGAGTTGTTCTGGCTCAGCTGTGCTGTTTAAATTTTAATGCCCTTACTTTGTGGTAGCAGTTCTGGTTTTATGTGTTGTTGCTCAGCCCCAGTGACTTGTAGCTTCATCATTTTGCTTTAAAAGTTTTCTGTCTTCCTTGTATTGCACAATGAAATTGGATGTAAATTATAGGTACAGATATTTCTGGAGTGAGCAAACACATCTCTCTGTGAACTCAGCCTTGCACCTTACAAGCACATGCCATACAAGTATACAAAAATGTGTGTGCTCAAAGGACTGAACTTTGGGAAGACAAGAAATTCACTTCTTGGACTCAGTTGCTTCAACATTTAAGTGAGCGTGCTTGATGATTAAAGCTTGCTTAAAAAATGGCTAGTGGGAAAAAGTACAAGTCAAATATATGTAGTGCAGGAAGATACCAGGTTAAAATAGTATTTTTTTTAATGTAGTTGTAACTACAGTAATGTAATTCTTCAAATATTGAACCTGATGGCTACAGGAAGAATAGTGGTAGTTTTTAGTATTAGAGGATGAAGCTCTTACAGAAATACCCTGGACTACTAGAGCTTGCAGTCATTCACTCTACATATTCATGCTGCTTTTAACAGTCTACCTTATGCACTTAAAGACTTCCGTTGGGTCTAGTGGCAGAAGCTGTGAAATACAGACCTGGCTTCAGTGACAGAATTTTGTGCCTTCAAAAGCTCAGTGAAACTGACAAGTCATGGCAGTAGCAAGTAAAGAAAGTTTAACTCTTGTCTCTGTTGGGTATTGCTCTCTTTCTGACAGCTTATAACTGCATGAATAGGATTGTTACACAGGAAGCTGAAGACTTCAGTGGGTTTTACGAGGGTTAAAAATATCACTTTAGGTAGGTGATGCAACTTAAGCTGCTGCTTCTACGTTAGAGGAGACCTACAATAAGAAAATGCAGTAAGCAGAGCTGAAATTTGCTCGAGCCCCGTATTTAGTCCATCCTTAGGTAACTGAGGAACACACCAGGTAATATTAAGGGAAAAACAGGGTTAAGTTAGCTTTAAACTGCTTTGGGGATTTGTTTGTTTGAACATGAAAAGAAACAGGAACTCTATTTATGCTAATATATGGCAATATAGAAGTAAGGGGTGAACAGAAATGCAGTTTATTAAAGGAGCAGAAGTGATTTCCGCTGCGAAACCCCAGAGTGTCTGGAAAAACAGCGTTTTTGACATCTGACTAAATATAACCTAGTTACGTTCTGCTGTATGGAACCACAGATCAATCAATGGTCTGTTTAGAGCGAGACTGTAGGATGTTGATGTTAGTGACACACTTCCCCTCAGGACAGACTTGGCTACCCTGCAGGAAGTGGGGTGAATAGTAGGGTATAAAGTCAATGTTTTGACAGGTCTGATCATAGGCGAGGAATATTTGTCTGTGGAGGCACAGAAGCAAGAAGCAGTGAATTACTTTATGATATCTAACTCTAGCATTTCAAAATGGAAAACACAAGACTAGCAAGCTGGATGATAGCTTCCTTAAAAATCTGATGTGAGCAGATATTAAACTTGATTTGAAGCCTAATGTTACCTTGTGTGCATGCCTTCTTAAAAGTTAAATTTTTCATTTTGGTTCTTAGGAATCTTAGGTCACATATTAGCCTTTAAACTTTAAAAGAGTTTGTTCTGCTTCCTGAAGCTTGTCCCAGAAATCCGGACAACCCCTCAGGCTTTTGAGTTGTGATGTCAACTTTCATAGGATAGTTTTGGTTGGAAAAGACCTTAAAGATCATTGAGTCCAACTACTGTCATGCCTCTTGTGCTTTGCTAACAGCTCCTAATCACTATGAATTGCTTATTAAATCTTGGTACAATGTTATCTGTTCTGTAGTAATCAATTTAAAAAAGTTTCTTCCAATTGGAAGTGATGGAATTGAAAGGAGGTGTAAGGAAGAGGAGAGAGCGAAGTGGATAGCTGGGCTCTATGCTGACATCATGGGAGCTAGGCATTGAAGTCAGAGGAGATGGACAGGACAATGCAAGGAAGGAGGAAAGGATAGAAGATGAAAAGAACATGGAAAACATGAGCTGTGTTCTAATGAGCTATTGGATAACAGAGTCATGAAAGGAAGGAAAACAAGCTGTTAGGGACTATTTTCAGCACTGTTGTTAAAGTGTAATTAGTGTCTCCTCTGGTTTATATGGCATACAGCATGGGATTACGCTTGTTTCACCAAGAAATAGTCTTTAGAAAATACAAAGTGTGTATTGTGGTTCATCTATGAATAGAGAGTATATGCTAAGTATGTCCACAGGTATTTCCTCTTTTGCATGAAATTCCACTGGAACTGTTAGGCATAAGTTTGATTTATTTTACTCAGAAATACTTGCTGGAGCACCACAAACTAACTTATAAATATTTCAGTGTGCAGTTTGACTTGCACAACTGATATGTACAGTTAAAAAATCTCTCAGCCCTGTTAGTCTTTTAGTGAAGTGTAAGTAAATAAAAAAATGGATGTTCATAGCAAGCCTAGCCATGATGTAGAGCTTTCCTTAGGAGAGATTGCTTATGGAAAACTATATAATAAAATTAGAATATTTTGTCTTCTTGCATCAATACTATTTGTTGTTGGCCTTGGAGGAATGTGTGTTTCACCCAGTGCTTTTGAAACCCTGTAAGCAATAGCTGGTTCCTCCATTACTTGAATCAAATAAACAATGCTTTTTTCCTGTATGTTTACTAAAAAATCTTGTGTTTTGCTGTTGGAATAACCTCAAATTCAACTGCAGACAGATAGAAACATTACCGTGGGGAAAGGTAGGTTCAGACTTTACAGCATGCCATTTGTAGCAGTGGGCTGTATGCACAGTCTTTCTGCTGAGAGTGATGAGCAATATCCATGGGCCTCTCTACGTATTTTCCAATACTGATAAAGAAAAAACCCAAACAGTTTCTCTGATAAGATTGGAGTAATCTGGATGCTAGACCACAGGGAATGTTTTTCATTTTTTACTCACTTTCTGTCCACAGTCGTTTACCTCTCTGTGGAGTAGGAGTCAGGGAATTGCTCTCAATTGTGGCAAGGATCTAGGACAAAGAGCAGGAATCATTTGGGATCCCATTTCCTGCCCTGACTATTAGGATCCAGTTAATATAGCATCATTGTTACTTGATCTTCCTGCCTCACACATAGTGGCTCTTATGCTTCAACACTTGGGAAAGCGACGTCCCCCCAGGTAGACTGGGGAAATACATTTTAGCCCCTTAAAAATATGTTTTTTGGGGAAAGCTAATTGTAGTCCCTGGGTATTGCAAACTGTGCAGTTGTTCCCTGTGCTCTGGTAAAAAAGTGAGGAGAAGAGATGAACCTTTTCTTAAGAAAAACAGCTTCTCTATTCTGTTGTCTTGAAGCAGTGAATCTGCAGGGAGCATGCTGTCATCTCTCCCTGCACTTCTGGTTTGGTAGTGCTATCAGCTGAACTATATATGAACTAACAAGCACGATGCATTACTCATTAGTATGGTCTGACATGTCAGCCTGCAGTTTTGGTATAGTCTGGTACTCCCTACCTCCCAATTAGTAATTTGGGGCTGTTGCTGTGTTGCCTGCCACTGTTTGATAACCTGTAAAAAGAAAGGTAGCACGAGGTAAGCAGGAGGGTGGGCAGCATCTCTGAGTAAGAACTTTCTAAAGCCTTCAGCAAAGTTGAGGTCTTTAGTTTCTATCATTTGTGAGGTAATTGAAAGTTATTTTTCCTCATTTGCATAGTGTGCTGTGGGGTTCTGCTTTTAGCTATTGTGAGTTTCTTGAGTTGTATCCTGAGTAAGTAGTGTCGAGATGCTGCTAGAGGCATTCAGAGTGGGGAAGCTATGGATGGGGAAATACCTATTTAGAGATACACATGGCTTTCAGTGATCGTATATGGAAAGTGCTTGCATGCTTGACTTGAACAAATTGTCAGAGGGTGAAAGTTTCCTCAGGTCTGAGTGGATTTACTAACTTGTGGAAAGGGAGATGCTTCTGCTGCTTCCATTTCTGCTGTTTCTGTGCTTGTCTGACCTGTTGATGAGCCAGTTCTGCTAACAATAGGCAGTAACACAGACTTTCCAGCTGATCTTTTGAACCAAATTACCTCACCGGGGACAAACCCAGGGATAAAAGGAGTGGGTGGGTGAGTACGAACTGTATGACTGATTAAAGGGGGTGTCAAGGAGCATGCAGATTAGTGTCAGCAAGTGTGTCCTAAGAATCGTGTTGCCCCAAAACTGAAATCCATGAGAAAAATAAGGTTGAAACAGGGTAGAAATACTAGATAAACTGGGTTCCAACACAGCTTGTACTGATTGAGTTAATTTTTCTTCATTAAGTTCTTTGCTTTCTCTCTTAAAAGAGAAAATATAAAATGTTACATTATTAGCATTTAATATATTTTAATATATTTTATATTTAATATAATATTCAACTAGAATGCAAGCCATGAATTTCATTGTCTCCAGTGCAAAGGAATGAAAACTATTCTTAAAATTTTTATGATCCTGTTACAGGAATATGAATGTTGACTTTCAAGTAGAACTCTTGGAAGTTGTACCTTTATAGGAATTCTACCTATAGTAAGCACTTCAGTGTCTGAGGGGTTTTGCCAACAAAGAGTGGAACTGGGCTTCAGAAGCTTGTCTCAGTGTTTGACAGTTCTCTGTCCTGTAATGTTATTTAATTAAAATTCTAATTCCTTTCAGGAGATAACCAATTTCACTTGTAACCAAAACCAGAGACACTTGTTCACAATTACTTGCCTCCTCTATATACCTGTTCTAAAGGCGTCATTGTGTTTTAACAAGTGGATTTAAGTTCAAAGAAATATTTTAGGGTCCAGTTTTGTTTTTTGTTAAGTCTTACCTGCCAACACTAGCTTAAACTGGTAGTCATAGCAGTAAGGGTGAACATTCAAGCAGTGTGTGTACATCAATAGTAGTTAGTTTCTGTGTGCTTTAAGATCTCTGCTATGGTAGAAGTTGCTGGGAAAGCAACTAGTTAGTATACTGCTTGACTGCTCTGTAGCAATGATTACTGACATATAGTTTATGAGCACAGTGTTGCATTCAGTTGCACAGAAGCAGTGATGGAAGGCATAGCTATAAAGGCTAGTACAGCCTAACTTTGTTTTAGAGCTACCAGTGGTGAAGGGACAACACTGGGGGAAAAGTGTGTATTTCTTCTCTGAATGCAGTAGTGTTCAGCTTGAGCCATATTTGCATAGTAACTTAGCTGACAAGCATGAACTTTTAAATTAAAGTTACTTGTGCAGCATCCAGACTTAGAAGTCAAAGGCAGAAAACTGTTTTCAGTGTCAGTGGCCAGCTGTCACTGCAGATTTCTTTCTTTGCACCACGACCACTCTCATTTTACAACCTTTACCTCCTCAACCTCTCTTGAATGTCTCTGTTCTCATGATGTGGTTTCCTGGTGGTTTTACTTTTTCTTGCATCCTTCAAGCGTTGTTTTGGGTCTTGTGAGTGTTGAGAGCAACTGTTTATATGAACAGCACTGGGGAATTATTTTTGTGCTTTCAAGGGCTTTTGCTTCTCTGTGCATCATCCAGCAAAACTCTTACTGCTTACGTTTCCTTTGACTACTTGCCTTGACTTGCAATATCTGATTCTGGATGCTGGTGACAACCTAAAATTAGCTTGCTTACTGCTGTGGCCCCAGGGGGCTTTCCAGTTAACTAATACTGTTCCAGAAAGACTCCAGTGCATGTGCAGTGATTGGGACTTGGAGGAGGAAGTTCTGAATTGGCTGAGCCGGAAGGGTGTAGCGTGTCCTCTAGTTTAGTCTTTCAGCTGGAGGTTTTAGCCCAACTATCAGTGCTTCAAGGCTGGAATAAATGATACTGACAATTTTATAGATTTGTTTTGTTCAGTTTGGGTCTAAACTAAAGGATACCCTGGGACTGGTTTTACCTCTTGCTCTGAGATTCTGGAGCTCTTTTCCCTATAATATTGGTAGTATTATTGAAGTAACTTTTGTACTTTGATTGCAAATAGTGCATGTAAGAAAATCAGAAACAGATGGTGAAGGATGGAGCTTGAAAAACTTCTGTGAAGTGTAACTTATAAACAAATACTTAGGCCATATGTGGAAAAGCTTATGAATGGATGCTGGGAGATGGTGCTGTAATAGTTTATGCTTACCCATTTACAAGTGTTGAGGGAAGCTGAAAAGTGTTAGTAATGCTTTACTTCTGTCACTTACACAAATTATGCTTTTTCTTTGTGGTCACAGCTGCATGTAGCTGACACTGTGGCTGTCAAGTTACTGACTTAATTATTTAGCTAGTAGACTGCTGAGCTTTTAGTGGATGGAGCACATTGCAAACTTATTCTCCTTAATTTAGAAAGCTTTTTCCTTAATTTTTAATTTTCTTGTTCTCTAGAATGTGAGAGATGTAAGAGAAATAGTGCCTCTGTTGATAGTGTGTATTCAAAGTATCATCTTTGCAAAGCAATAATTACTCCTTCTTGTTTTAGGAAATACACATAAAGGAACCCATAGAAAAGGAAGTAAATCCTCACCTATTACCAGGTAACTGCTGTCTATTTTATTATTAGAATTAAATAACAAAACATGAATCATGTAAACAATATGTAAATATTTCCGTGTCTGCAGCAAACACTCACGTGGTATCAGTGTCCCAAGTAGTAAAACAGAGGTTTTGCTGTAACATCCCACACAGGTTGAAACATTTGAAGTATCTGTTCCTGCATAGGTGAGAGAGGAAAAACCCCAAAATATTTCAAGTACAGTATCTTCAGTAAAGCTGAATGTGAAGAGATGAACTTGGAGTGGGGTTTGTTTGTTGCTTGGGAACTAGTAGAAGCTTACCTTCTAGTTCCTTTGCTTCTGTTCTGAGTTACTTCAGCTTTTTGATGCCATGGTAAAGATATATATTTATTTTTTGATTTGCAATCCTTTCTTTGTAAAAGATGTTTTCCATGAACAGGGAAGACAACATTACTAACATAAAATACAAGTAAAAGCTTAGAATAAGCTTGTATTGTTCTGTTGGGGTTTCTGCACTTTATAGCTAGACTCGTGGTCTTTCCTAATTATACACTTTAAAATACCTTTCTTACTCTTTTGAACTTAAAATTATCAGTATCTGAACTTTGAGATTAAAACTTCTCCATTATTTATGCAAATTTGTATTTGAAAATTTTAAAATAGTCCAAGCAACATCTAGTCAAAGCTATTAAGTTAACTGTGAATGTGCAATAATAGACTCAAATATTTCATCATTCTTACAGTTTAGCAAGAAGGAAAACTGGAAGAGTTTTCAACTTGTTCATTGACTATGTTAAATACTTGTAAGTGGGTTGGTTTGAGGTGGGGGGTGTTAACACATGTGATTACTCTTTGCAACTCCATCTGTTGCTCTGCTACTTGAGAGTAGGCTATGATAGAAGTACCTCTGGTTACAAAAGTGATAAACGTGCAATTGAACAGTGTTCAGTCCATCTTGAGTAATGCTGATAACCTGGAAGGCTCTCAATGTACTGATTACAGAAGCTGCCCGTTCAGTCTTTTTGTATCACAGTGATGAAATATCTTCAGGCATAGATTTGAGACGCTGTCAGGAAGTTAATGCTTCTTGGTTTAGAGTTAAATAAATTTGATTATAAACATCAGTTATGTTGCAAATTAGTGTTTCTTTTATACAGGTGAACTGCTGCTTTGTGAGGCAAACACAGTATACAAGTATATACAAGATGATGGGTCAAATCGTGGCACCTATGGGAAACTTGTATGCACGAACTTCAAGATTGCTTTCCTTGATGATTCCGCTTCAGATGATAATGTAGGAGGACAAGTCTTTTAATTATGACCAAACAGACTCTGAAGACATAGTATCTCTGACTAAATATCTTTCCTTTAAAAAAGGATATGGAATTAATATAGAGTTATAAAAAGTTTTAATGCCTGAAAGCTAATTTCAATCAAGTCTGCATGTGCTTAGTCTATACAGATCGTGCTTCAAGCTCTAATGACTGAGTAAAAATGGCTCAAGCTCATATGTGGACATGAGACATGGTTTATAAATTGATAACTTCTGATTTGGTAATTTTGTGAGGCTTAAGTTAAAAGAGTTTATTGTTTTGAAAATTAAATCAGTAGTTTAAGCCTAATTCTGACTGCTTATCTAGTGGTAGTAGCAAAAGTGCAAATGTGAAGCATACTAAATGTTGTAAAATGTCTGTCTGACTTGGCTTTGGGCTAAATCTACAGAAACGTTTCAGGGCTGCACGAGACTAAGCTGATATTCAGTGGAAATACTTGAGATAACTGCTTACGTGGCTCAGTAAAGCTCCTAATTATTCCATTTAAAGTCAGCTGTTGATGGCAAAGATTTAAAAACCTGGTGCAGTTGAGCTGGCAAACAATAAAAGGGCTAAGAAGTCCCCAAATCTTAAATTACTTTTTCCCTTGGGTTTAGGTATGAAACGGAGCTGTCAAAGGGCAATTGTAATGCCACACCTTTTTTTCATGTACTTAGTCATCTGAAACAGCCCGGTCCATTTGGGTGATAAAAGTGAAGGAGAGCCTGGTATATGGCTTGAGTGCTGGGTGATCACAACAGGGGAGAATGAGAATATGACTTGACACATTGGTTGTTGTCACAAGTTTCTTGAGGCAGAACTTAAGGGAGTTCAGGGATTGAAGGTGCTTGCAGCCAAATACGGATTTCTGGACCTTCTGGAATTAATTGGGACAAAGTTGTAGGGGTCTTTGTAGAGATCACATGAGTTTTATGCTAAAGCTGGTGGTGACCATGCTGATTTCTGTTCCATTGCTAACTTTAAGTCTTGGGTTTATAATATGCCAAGTCAACTCTACTTCTCTTACATAAGATCAGTATTGGCCACCTGATTCAGAGTCATGTGGACCTGGTAATAATTTGCACCAGGTTACCTCTGTTCACATCTGTCTGTTCACATCTGTCTTTCCATAAAGTGCAATTTGCTGATGCAGTGTGCATCAGGCCTTCTGTTAGTATTTAACATAACTGGGTTTAATTGTGTCATCACCCAAAGGTTGTTTTTAACTCTGAACTCATGGAATGATAAAAGTGAAGGGAGCCCCAAAGCACTTCAGGTTTGGCAAAACAGTAGATAAGAGAATTGGGCTGTGTCTTTGTTTTATTCAATGATAAATCTGTCTGTTATGTTGGAATATTCTTTGGATACTTACTCTTTTAAGAGACTTTATTTCCTGCAAGGTTTCCATAGTAAGGAAACTTGTCATAAAATGGCTTGGATTACACTAAGCTACTGTATTTCCTGTTTACTACAGTCATTCTAATTTAAAAAGTGACTCTGAATAGAAATGGATGCTTTGAAGATATTTCAAAAATAAAAATGCTATCTATGTTTCAAGCATGGCTGAGACAAATGAAAGTGGATCTGCAGTTTCTAAACTATGCCTGTGTTACCAGCATCTATTTTAATAACTGTTCTTCAGTGTTCTGCCTTACACAGTGATTAAGAAGTAGTAATGCTGATATGAAAATAGGTACTGAATATATCCTTTACTTGTGAAAAGATGCTGCTACTTAGTAGTGTGAGACTTCTAAGAATTTTTTTCATGTTCTAGGAGCCACAATTTAAGAATAAGATTGTAGGAGAAAATGACATAACCCTGCAATGTGTAGATCAAATCTATGGAGGTAGGTCAGCTTTCTCCTCACTGTTTAACATGCCTCATACTTAAGTGGGTTCTTTGTACAGGCTTCCTTTTAGAAAAAGAGTTGTCACTTTGGAAATTAGGATTGGGTAGTCTGGAAAACACAACTGCAGATGTTTAAAGATTAAATGACAGATAAGAGATCTGTCAGAATCCAGCCTTATCCCTCAAGGCTGTCAGTTACATGTTGACTAATTATCTTGGACAGCTGAAACCATTCCATTAAAATTCCATGATTCAGATCAAACGAGTGTACTGTGAGAAGTCTCCAATTAACATTGGTGCACAAGGATCTTCCAGTGTGTCAGCTATTTCTGAACATATGGATGTATTCACTTTGTTTCAGCAGTAGCACTGCATAGCAGTACAGCAAACGTTCCCCCAAAATACCTTTTCTTGCCAAAGGGAATTTTTGTTTGTGGGATTCATGATGTCCTCAAAATATTAAAGAGGATGTAAATTAGAGCCTCCTTTTCTAAGTAATTCATTGAGTCTCTTACAGAAGAGTTTTTGGTATGCCTGTATTGATAAAAATGATAAATAAGAATGGAGCTGCTGATTTCTAAGTAGTGGAAAGGCTTTATTGAGAAGCCTGATGTTAGACTAATGTTAGAGTATTCAGAGCATTTGTGAATGGGATTCGTGAAGGAGTGGACTAGGGAGAGACTAGTAGAGTCTGATTATGAAACACTGTAGTTTCATATGCAGTAGCCTGGCTGGCAGCACTTCAGGCTGTGAATTGGTATGTTCTCTAAAGTAAGTGAACAAAAGGGTTCCTTGGGGTATTTATGGTAGCTAAAAAAGTAAACTATTTTTTAGGAACTTGGAATGATCCCAGTTGTTTGGGGACTTCCCCTCAGGCAAAACTACCAAGTTATGTTCTTCACACGTCTCAAAACTTTGAACTTGCTATGCATTCAGAATATGAAAGTCAGTGAGCAGCTGGCTTGATGCAAGTTTGGTTTCTATGTTGCAGGAAGGAGTTTGAATGGGTTTAAAAAAACAAAGTTGAGTGTGCTCACACAAGAGCATACCAGTCTGTTGTAGGATCCTTGTTTTGACTTGCTAAAATTTGGGCTTGAATTGGTTTCCTGAGAATTCTGAAAAGAGGGACAGCTTTATCAACTCATTGCAAAGATCTTTTTGATATTTACTTAGACTTTTTAATTTTGTAGTTTATGATGAGAAAAAGAAACTTCTAACTGGACAGCTGAGAAAATACCCAGAGAAGCTAATTATCTACTGTAAAGACCTTAGAGTATTTCAATTCTGCCTCAGATACACCAAAGAAGAGGAAGTGAAAAGAGTAAGCATAGTAACTTAATTTGTTTTTCCTTTTTAAGCTTAGTGTTGAGTGTTTAATTGTGGGGATGAGGGAAGAATGAAGTTCACCCTGAGAGATCCTTTAAACTTGAAGTGTTTTCTGATCATTCTCAGTTGAGAATGAAAGTAAGACTTTGATTTCTAGCCATCCTTGCTCATTAAACATCTTTATGTATAGCAGTTAAAAAGATCAGATGCACTGGTTCTTTGAAGAAAACTGGAGTATTACATGAAGTTAGCTTTAGCTCATGCAAACTTGTAAAGCTGTTCTGTTTGTGATGCAGTTCTATTACATTTGAGGTTTCAGGCTTTTGCAGTTATTTTCCTGATAACTTGGGCTCTTCTGACAGATTCATTTTAACTCCAGATTAGGAGTTTACTACCTTTATTTAAGTAATGAGTCACCTTAGAAGTTGAACAGATACAATACTTTTCATTAAACTAAGTGCATATAATGCCTTGAAGACAGCAGAGGAAACTTCCTAATAGTCAGTTTTCAACTGTTGGGGATAGAGCCCATTGAAGAGTTCTGTTTAAAATCTGAAAGAGGGTAAAAAACATTTTTTTTTACCCTGGCAGTATGTATCTGGGTGTTAACTCTTGGTCCTCTTCCAGATCGTCAGTGGTATAATTCATCATAGTCAGACTCCGAAGCTGCTTAAACGCTTGTTTCTGTTCTCCTATGCATCAGCTGCCCCAAACAAGACAGGTAAGTGTTTTTCTGTTTTTGAGTTCTGTTTGTTGCATACTGCTAGTTCCCTGTGCAGTCCGAGACACTTAGTGGCTGAGCTTGTGCTCTGCTGCCAGATAGCATTAGAAGATTATTTTCTTCTCTTGTGATGCATTTCAGACTTGTTGCTAAAAATCTAAGTTGTGTACTCCTGGTTTCTCTGTCACTCAGTGCAGTTGCCCAGAAATTTTCCAAGCAAGAGTAACATCACTTACTGAGATCAATATGTGCAAATGCTTTTCATGTGCTTCTGTCTAGAGTGCTCTCATCTAGAAAATATTTTGCTTATTCTATCAATGTGTTTTTTCTCTTCTGTTGCAGTGAACTGAATTTCCTGCTCTTAATTCTTAAATTATTATATTTTCAGTGGCATCTGACAAAGCATTTCCCTTTTTGCTCTTATTTGTAAGCAATCTTCTTCCAGGAAACTGCAAAAAAAAAAGCGTAGGTCTGCATAGAAAGATTTCAGTGGACATCTCACTTCCTTTTATAGCTAACTTATTACATAATCTTCCCACTTGATCAAACTTGGCTGAATAATATAGTAAGCTTCAAAATTGAAGATAAAAAGTTGTCAGTCCACTTCCTATTATTTCATAGCTCAGACTCCAGCAACGGAGCTGTTTTGAATTAGGAGCCTGATTCTTAATGCACCAGGAATGCCTGTTTCTTCCACAGAGGGAAGTTTTGATGTACCCAAGGTATTCACTGAACACATCAAAATGTCACGGAGTTACAGAATCATTGAGGTTAGAAGAAACTTCTGGAGATCATTTAGTTTTATTCCTGCCCATCTTCCAATATTTAGAGAAGGACTAACTACAGCATACTTATCAGGAGCATGTCCAGTTGTGTTTTGGATATCTCCAAGGACTGAGACTGTACAATCATGTAGCAGCCTGATACCCTATTTGACTGTTCTCACAGTGAAAATATTTATTATGTTTAACTAGGATTTACTGCAGTTTGTGTTGTGCACGGTGCCTTTTGTCTTTTCACTGGATGCCACTGAGGCAAAATCTGTCATCTTTACTCCCTTTCCCTGCCTCTGTCCCAATCAGATGATCATACACTCTGTAAAGATTTCTTGCACCCCTGCACCTATGCCAAACCTTCTCTTCTCTAGCCTGGATGATTCCACCCCTCAGTCTCTCCATGTATCAGGTGAGGGCTTCAAGCCCTTTAAAGATCTTAACAGGCCTTCCCTGGGCTTGGTCCAGCATGCCCGTGCCTGGGGAGCCTAGGGCTGGACACAGCACACAGGCATGGCCTCACCAGTGCTGAGCTGAGAGCAATCGCCTGATTCAGTTGGTAGGCAGTAGTTTTCTTAATGCAGACCAAGAACATGTGGGCTGCCTTTGCTGCCAGGGTATGTTGCTGGCTTGGGTAGTTTCTGAAGGTTTCATCTCTTAACTGATGTTTTCCATGTAGTGACTAAGAAAACGTGAGAGAAGCCTAGTCTTAATAGTAACTGTGAAGTGCTGTGCCAGATTTTTTCATATTTTAACAACTATACTCAATAATCAATACCTAGGTCTCATTCTCTATGAAGTTGTTACAGGACAAACCAGGTAGACTTCAGAAGTTGGAGTTTATACCTCTTATGGTCTGATACTCTTAAAATCTTAAGTTGTCCTTTAGAGCTCATTATTCATGTTCTGTTTCCAGCTGCAAAGATTTAATCTACCTTTATTTTCTTACAGTGGAGAGTTTCAACTTGCCATTTTTTCTACTCTGGAAACTAGCTCTGTTTGGTATTTCAGTGTTAGCTGATGTTGCAGGATATGTAATTACGATAGTTTTCTAAAACAATTAACCTTACTCAATGGGTTATATGGTTATTATACAGAATCTGAGTCAAAATCAACTTGACAACAGTAACTGTTGCTGAGATGGCCAGAGAGAAACAGAGGAAAAGTCCTCTGAAATGACTCAGGTTGAATTGCTGTGATCAGATTTCTGCTGTAATCAGGTCTCTGTGCTTATCAAGTGCCTGAAATGTTCTATTCAGTGCAAAACTCCTATTCATGATAAAAGAATTAACTCTAAATGGAATGTGATACCTGAATTGTTATGATTTTAAGTCTATATCCAGATGCACTAGTCTACAATGGTATTTGCTGCACAGCATTCTGTGTTTTAGGTTGGGTGTGAGGACAGACTTGACTGTGTGGAAGTTCTATAACAATTCATTAGTTTCTGCAAGAGAAACTACTCCTGAAGCTTAATTAAGGCAGTAATTGACAGAAGATTTGTTGAAGATCAGACAGAAGCAGTATGGTGTGGAATTTTCTTTGACTCAAGGCTGTTGGCACACAAGGGGTTTTGCTTGCTTACCTTTATGAAAACTAACTATTTCAGAAATACTGTCATGTTAGAATTCATGATAGTCAGCAAAGTTAACATTATTGATGTCTGACAGATGGAAGAAACCAAACTGTGATGTTTGATACTCTTGAGGACTGGCGTGTTGAGTTGGAGCGGACAAAAGGGAATGTGAAGTACAAAGCAGTGACAACCAATGAAGGCTACAGAGTCTCTGAAAAGTAAGCTTACTCGGGCTAATAGTGATCTTTAGATACACATCAAGATGTGCAGAAAATCAGTGCCACCTTTGCTGAGCATTACACAGTTGTTTAGGATTTTTTCTGATGTTTTCAGTTTTGATTGATGGTTTCTTTGACCTGCCGAGCTCCTAAATCATCTTATACAACCTGTGACCAGTCAGTCACATTCAGCATTAGATCAGGCTACTTAAGACCTTGGTCTGTCGAAGTCTATAGGTGGGGAATACCACTTTAAAATAGAATAGAAATAAGTTGGTCTGCTACCTACACTTTTTTCATACTTACTGCTTAGGTAAGGTACAGGGCTGAGAAAATTTCATGTTACATGCCCGTAAGATTTTCTGTGATTTTGGTCAGGTGGTTGGGTGGGGAAAGAGCGGCTGGTTTGAAGCATATCTGCAAAATGTGCTGATGGGAGGTAGGTTGCATTGCCTTTAGTGGAAGGTTAGGAATACACACTTCTACCAGTTTAGCTAAGCAGTACCTTCTGGGGAACCCTTTAGGATGTACACAAGACTGTGTACTGCTGTTGTTCAATTGTGAAACCCTGAGAGGCTTACTGACCTTGGAAACAAAGACCAGTTTTCAAAGAAGTCTTAACTATTTCTTCCAGAACCCTGTCCTGAGAAACCTAGGCTGAGGTTAAATACTTATCTTTGCTGCTTCTGTGGGCCTTGAACAGAGTATTTTCTGATACTGGAACCTCCTGATATGTTAAATGACATCCTTGAATTGTGATGCCAACTGGGAACAGAGCAAGTTATCTAATAGTACAAGGGTATCTTCTGAAAGAACGAAGAGTGAGAGAACCAAGGCAGTCTTAATAATCAGATGTTAAAATTAAATGTAGGGCTTAATTGCAGCCTTGGAAAGGCAGGGGAATGTTCTAGTGAAAATAATGTGAACAGCTCAAGATTGAAAGAAAATACCTTATCCAGCTGAAAATAAGCTGGTGTTGAAGGCAATTTAGTTATCTAGTAGGAAGGATTATTGTGGCTGTAAGAGTGAATATGTAATTATCAGGTGGGCTAGAACACTCACCATCAAAAAAAGGAGCTTGAACACTGTTCTTTGTTCAGTTAAAGTACATGAAACGCTCTTTTTTTTTTTGTCATCTTAGGCTGCCTTTGTATTTTGTTGTTCCCATATGTGTTTCTGAAGAAAGTATCTTGAAGTATGAAGGTAGAGGCATTCCTGTAAGTATATATGACTAAGGGTAAGAAATCCTAATGAGAAGGTGTAATTTCAATGAGCAGGTTACTCAGACGTTACTGCATATTATTTTTAGAACTTGTTTTTAACAGAACAGCTCACACCTAGTCATCTATTGAGGGAGAAACAGATATTGGAAGGAGAGGTGCTCACAGTATTCTGTATTCCCTTTAAGCAGTGTAAAGCAAAATACAGGTTCACAGCATCCATTTATTTATCAGCTGTCTAATCACAGAACATTAGGAGTTGGGAGGGACCTCCAAAGATCATGTAGTCCAACCCCGCTGCCAGAGCAGGATCACCCAGACTAAATCACACAGGAACACATCTGGGGGGGTTGAATGTCTCCAGAGAAGGAGACTCCACAGCCTCTCTGGGCATGTCCTGTAGCCTCCTGTGGAGTAGTACTGTCTCATGACAAACAGGCTGGTGGATAGGCAGACTACTAATATGTGGAGGCTACAGGACATGCCCATTAGTAGTCTGCCTATCCACCAGCCTGTTTCTCATGAGACAGTACTGATTGGCATCTACCTGGGGCAGGATGTAGGGCTTGAAATGCTATTCAGATATTGAACTGAAGACCATGAATGTGTAGATATAGCTGAACACATTCAGTTGCCAAATTTGGGTACTGCTAAGTAATATGGCAGGGGTGAAGCAGCTTCTTTACAAAACCAAGAATCCTAGCTGAAAAACTTGTTCTACTAGTCTCAACAGAAAATGAAGTCAAATATATTGTTTTGTACCTGGTAGCAAGCTGCTTTGGCTTCCTACCTCATACCAGAGTTGAAGAACCAGTAAGACAGACAGAAACAAGGATAGAAACTAGCCTCATCCTTGATTTACCTTAGTTGCTGCATGATCTTCAAGTTTGCCAAGGAAAAGCATATTTGCTTCATGCTCTTAATTGGCCCATGGAGAAGATAGTGCTGTATTGTGCTGCCCAATGTGTTCCTTTGGATAGTCAAATTCAAAACAGTTTGGTTTGCTTTTTCTCAGATAATGAACTAAAGTACAGTGGCTGTTACACAAACAGAAGTGACAGATATATAAATTATTTTTTTAGCTCCATCTTGTGTTGTTCCAGAGGCCTTGTAGAAATACTCTAATTATTTCAACATTCTTTATGATCAAGCTATTTTGACAGTAGCTCCCCAAGTTAAATCAGTTTGAGATGGCATTGAAAGGACAAAGAGTAACCTTTTCTGCTCTTGATGGTTGTGAGGTTTCTGCATCAGTAGAACTTCCTGATTTGACTTGTGTAATATTCCTGATGCTTTTTCTGACTCCCAGTTTCAAATCAAGTTTAAAGTTCTACTTCAGACCTTCAAGCAATAGATGTGAGTCAAGAAGTTACAAGTAAAGGGGAATAAGAAGTTTTGAAGACTGTATTGCTACAAGGAATACTTGTAATGACACAATCTATATTTAGTTGTGGTTTTTCTTACTTCATATCTTACGTCATATGCCTGGATTACCATCATATGCCTTTATGTGTAGCTCACATGAAAGGTATTGTGTGTCTATTGCACATTCTCTCAAAGCTGAACTAGAAGAAAAACACTGTTACATCTCTGTGGAGAAGCTGATTGCTAATTTGTGAATTACAAGAGCCATCTTGCTGTGGCATGTCTTCCAGCATAATTTGGCCATAGACGTTCTTGTACTTCTGAGCACAGCTGAGAATATAATGTGCTGATACAGTCTGACACTTCATCTTTATACAGGCACAGGGAAATACAAACTTAGAACTTGCAAGCAATAACTTAGTGTTCTGAGGCATGTAGTTCTGGTGCAGATGCAGAAGTTCACTTCCACTGGTAGGTTTGTTGAATACATCAAAAACACAATAAAGCAAAGAGAAATTTTTTGCAATTACTGTCATCTAAGTAAATATTTTGTATAGGACACCTTACCAATTTTAATCGCCTGCTGAATGTCTTTCTGCAGATTTGGTGTTGGTCTTGCCATAATGGTGCTGCTCTTCTCAAAATGTCTGCATTTCCCAAAGAACAGGACGACAGCACTTCACAAACACAAAAAGCCTTCTTGGATGGGTCAGTAATAGCTATTCTGTCCACAACACTTTGCTTGGTATGGACCTTGCTTCTCTTTTTCCATATATGCTGTATCTTTAAGCTTGCACGCATCAGGAAATAAGTTCTAGATCTAAAATTAGTGTTCAGCAGTAGGAAAGGGTTTAAGCCCTTGGTTTAACAGCATTGGTCAATTGTGCAGGACTAACATCACTGAAGGCCTATATATGTATTTCCAATAATATCAGATTAATCTGGTAGAGCTGCCCCAAAGCCAGTAGGTTAACTACAGTTCAAGTATCATTGGCTGATGGGCTCAGTGGTGCTTGCAAGTAAGTGGAGTCTAGGCTGCATCTCCATCTTGCAACGTGAATTTGCAAGCCAGGTTTTAAATCCCTCTGAACTCTGTCTTCTCAGGACTAGATTTGGGTTCTTAAATAAATTTAAAGTGACATTAAATGTCTGAGACAATCTAGCAGTTCACCACTACTTTCAGATGCAATGGCAGATGACTGCACTCTGCTTCAGCTGAGTTAGTGAGCTGCATTAGCTCAGCAGTCTGAAGAATGTCAAAGTTAACGTAAGGGCAAGAGAGTAACAGCTGCCTGGATCAGAGTTACAGCAATGACTTGTTGCTTTTTTCCTTTTTTTTTTAACGTTAGGTGTCCTGGAGAGAACTTACCTCTTAGCAGCAAGCTCAAGCTAGTATGTACTGTTTGTACTGTTTAACTGCTAGCTCCTTTCTCCTCAGAGACAGTGAACCTGTTAATCACACAGAACTAATGAAAATAGCTTGATAAGGCTCTTGAAGCTTCTTTTGTTTTAATTATGCTTGCATGGGAAAGGGTTTTGACCTGTCCTGCAGATTCTCTAATATTTCTCTCCTGAAATGAGAAAGCTTGCATGACTTGAAGATTTTTTTTTTGTAATGCTGATTCATTTTGTGAAAGTGAGTGTAACTGGCAGTAACCTGCAATAAGGTATCAGATGGTGTTTTGATCTCTTGCCTGTGGCTGTCTGGACTTGGGGCTGTATTGGGGAGTATTGGTGGTTAACCACTAGTATTTAAAATCTATCTACAAGCTATCAATAAGGGTGTGTTAAACTCAAGCACACAACAGATGTTTACAATTTACTGCTTCTTTTATTGTAAAAGTTTTTTAGAGCCAGATCAAGCACAAACTGCTTGCTTCTGTTTGGAAGAAATATTGTAATTGATAAATGATTGCTTTCACTCAGCTGACCTGATGCATCTTCCAGTAGGTCTTGTAACCTGCATTTGCTGTGTGGACTCTGTAGTCTCACAAAGCAGGCTTCTGTGCTACCACATAGAGGAAAGAGTATTCTGTCCTGCCTGGGGAGATGCCTGCAAGGTTTCACTTCCAAAGTAGGAGCTAGAGCAGCTTTTCCCAACTCTTGACAATAAAAAGCCAGCATGACAACAGAGGTATTTACTAAGCTGATGTTTATCTGAGCTTTGGAGCCTGAATGACAGGGATGTTCTCAGTACAAGCCAAAGCTTCATCTGGCCTGGTATTTTTTTCCTCTCCTCCTAGGGAAAGATTAGGAGATCTGTAGGGAAGTTCAAGGTAGGTATACTGTCTTGCTTGAGCCCCAGTTGTTTCTTCCTTCTTTTACTCCTGTGCTTCATTAGCAGACTTGGCAACTAGGTATCAGAATGCAATTTGGTTGGTAAAAATCAAGAGAAATTGTGTCTGTGGGAAGGTTTGGGTGTTTCTGTTTATCTACTGTTTCTGGATTCATCTCTAAATAGCCCCCTAGGAAAATAATTTTGGTGTGTCTAGTGAAGACAGTACTGAAGAAGCAGTAGTAAAAGTCAAGCAATGCTTGTAATAGTTATAGCTACACAACTATGCACAAATGTCTCTATCAGTGCAACAAAGCAGCAAAACTTCTCATCAGCCTTTAGGCAAGCTTCCAGACAGTACTTAAAATTGCACATGGGCCATTATCTTTCTAGGGTGTGTATCTTTTCATCTTACAGCTGTTTCCCAAACCATGCCTATTAACTATCTTCAGTCATAACAATTAGTGCATTATTTGAGCTGTGAAGCAGGAGGCTTTAATCTCTTGATGATTTGATTTAGAATCTATAAGACAATTAGCAAACCTCCCTATGAACTCCTGAGGACGGATGACTTGTCAAGCAGCCTTCCATCTCTGCAAGATATCCAGACTGCATATACAAGATTTAAACAGCTGTTTTTGATAGGTG
Organism: Hypotaenidia okinawae; assembly: GCA_027925045.1. Classification (NCBI taxonomy): domain Eukaryota; kingdom Metazoa; phylum Chordata; class Aves; order Gruiformes; family Rallidae; genus Hypotaenidia; species Hypotaenidia okinawae. The sequence goes on along the minus strand of BSDF01000005.1, from coordinate 15,306,196 downwards.
AGTCAACATTCAGTCTTTCCTCTCTCAGGTGATGGAGATACCAAGCATAACAATGCTGGTTTGTGTCTCATGAATGCAGTCCTTGTCCTGATAGGTGTCACATTTTTGACAGTGGTTCAAAGCAGACTTGTAAATATGTGACTGAAGACAGTGCTTATGACTGGCACGTTAATGGATGCTTGTGGTACTTCAACTTACTTCCACTTGCTAAGCAGTCACAGTATCTGAAAATTGGTTTTAACTAGAATTTCATAGAGTTTGCATGTTAGTTCTATTGGAGTTTGTGGGGTGGATTTTTCAATGTTCTGTGGTCCATTGAAGCTAAAAGTTAAATGTTAACTTTTTAAGCCTTTGTGTGGAGTCAAGAGCTGGCTGAGTCTGAGCGTGAATTAATTTTTGCTCTTATTTTTATTACAAACTAGTCAGTTCTCAAAACATGAAGCATAAGCATGCTTAAAATTCTGCCACTCTGGTTGTAGAGCTAAACAGGACTACTGTGAACAGTGAGGCTGCCTGAAAGGAGTGAGAATGGGAGACATGGAAGGATAATCTCAGCTTTCATACTTTTTTCTGGGACTCAACAATTTTGCTGTCATGAAGCAGTACTTTGGCCTTATCTCATGGCATGAAAAAGAGCTCCATGCCGCCTTACAACTGTGCAATGTGCTATTTTGGACAGTGGGTCTTCTATGAGATCATGAGAGTAAATGTTGCAACAATCTCTGTCTGGTGGCCTGCTGAACACTGGGGCAGGTCACCTGTGGCTATGGGACATAACTGAACTGATTGTTGCTGAGGACCTGCACTTTTGCCATGTAGCCTACAGCCAGCATGCAAGTCCTGCCAGTTCTATATGTGGAATTCAGCTGGTAAGTTGATGATTGCAAAAAAGTGTCAGTGGTTTCTGGTAAGCATTTAGTAAAGACTTCAGTGGCACTCTGAAGAGAAGTATAAGATATGTGAGAGATTTGGCAGAGTATTTACATTGAGGATTTTGTCCAGAATACATTGTCAAATCTACAGTGGATCTTAGGAGCTAAAAACACCTGTATCTTCAGGTAATTTCTGGTAGGGAAATTACCTGAAAAAAGTCAAAGCTTGAATTTAAGTCACTTATATCACAGGAAATGTTGCATAATTCAGTGGTATAATTGTCTTGAAGCAAAATGAGTATGCTAAAACTGCATTCCAGTAAGTGTTTCTGGCTTACAGGTTTTTAAATAAGCTTTGTTAGTGGACTGTAGCTCACAGAATATAGCACTACACCCTGTCAGTCTGAGCTGACTTCTTACAGAAGTATTAGAATCTTACAGGAATAGACAACCTTACTTCTATTTTTCAAAGCCTGTATATATTAAATTATTTTTACTGTATGCATGACTAGTTAATTTGATTTGGGTGACTTCAAATTTCCTGACTTCAGCTCAAGTTTGTTATAAAAAGCCTCATTAAGTGAAGCAGAAACCACAATAGCAGGCAGCTGCTTTAAAAAGGGTTTTGCTGGGGAAAGCTTGGATCCTTTTAATTGTTCCTCTTATTTGAAATGTTGCAGAGGCAGATCCTGGTTTTGCCAGACTGCACACACGTGTCATTGTATGCTATTTAAAGCATGTGGGGAAATGGGATGTAGAACACCTCAGTTCTCAAATCCTAGTGGAGCATTTCTTTGTCCTAGAAGATAGGGTGGAAGGGGAGTATTGTGCTCAGTTGTGATATCAATCAGAATACCTTAAGAGATAAAACAAACTAAGTGTGTGGCTGTGCCTTTAAAAATAAGTTCCTGTTTGGACCAGGAGATGACTTTGGCTGAGGGAGAACTGCCAGACCAAGTAATTGTTTGTAGAGGCCTGCATACAAGTGTTTGAGTCTAGCTGTGGTTGAGCATGATTGAACAAAACAAAGCCAGCCACACTTAATGTGGCTGCTCAAAAACTCTTCTGTGGTATCTACTGTGTAAGAAGAACTAAAGAAAAGTTTCGGTATGGAATATAAATGTCAGCACTGCAGGTGAAAGCATGTTATTCCTACAGGAATAAAGACAGAAATCTTTTTGGTATCGTGATTTTTGGGATGGTTTAGAAGGACTAGAAATTGGTACTGTAATTGTGCTTTGATTCAGAATGGATGGAGGTTTTTCAAATAGTGATAACAAGCTCAGTGGAATATGAGATTTGGGTGTAAAGGCGTGTTGTAAAACTGAAATGGAAAGAAGGCTAACTGGTTAGTAAAAGCACTGAAGTACTGCAGTGTATGTGACTTAAAGGGTGCCATACTTAAAGGCATGAAGTAGGTTTGAAGATGTTAAAGAAAAATGGAGAGAAAACTGTCTACTGTGAATAGACCTGACTAGAAAGCTTAAGGATGCATTCTTATTTTGTGGAGAATCAGTTGATATAGCCTGGGTGAAATGAGTCAGGCAAAGCAAAATGTTTGTTTACAATGTGTAATGAACAGAATGAGGGGCCCAGGCACACATGGAAACAGAACAGCTACAAATGAAATCAATACATGCCTGTGCACCTGAGGATCATAGGTGGAAGCTGCAGAAAACAAGACAGAGTTGAGTATGTGTTAGATGTAAGCATTGGAAGCATATGGAGAGACTTGGGGAAGTGAGAAGAAGTTACACAGAAACATGCAGCTACCTGAGGGGGAGTAGGGAAGCAGGGAAGCGTGGTGTCCCTCAGTTGTTTCTCAGTAGAACTGTCATAGACCTTAGGCTTCAAGGTTGGTCTCTTATGCAAGAAAAGTAATTTATTCTGGTTTTAATTGACTGTATCAGCTTGCAAGGGCTTTCCAGTCGTGGAATACTGGCTTTGACAGAAAGGAAAGCAATAGAGTTAACCAGCTAAAAAAAAAAATCCTAGTGAAATTTGTAATAGTTTCATGACTTTGTGGTATTTTACTTGGCCTCCTCATTTATCTTGGCTATTCACTATTTGATATATTTCAATGCCTCCTCAGTGGCAGTGAAAACTGTTTAAAACCTTTTTCAGGTAGTCTTACAGCCCATAAATTTGTGTAACCCCCCTAAAACTCCATTGTGTTTCTGGGTCTAATGGTAATGATTTTCAAAATCCAGCCTCGTGGTTTAGAGTCAAGACAACTGGAACTTCAAAGAACAATCTCTTCTTTTCCTTTCCCATTTTAACAGAATTATTTACTTGGCTTGGTTGCTGTGAACCTACAGTTGCTATGAACCTACTTTTTCTAAAAGCCTGTGCTGTTATAAAAGCTTTACTGGTGTTTGTAGGACTTCTTCACTTCCTCATTTTGTTGCAGGATGTTGACTTTACAGTGTTCAGGATTTACTGACTCCTTGGTACCGGTTGTTCCGTAACAGTTCATAATGTAACAGTAATACAATGTTTTGCTGTTAATTAGCAGTATATACATATATATGAACAAACCAAATTTTGGTTTTGCTTTTTTTGCAGATAGCAGCACAGACTTCTGGGCAACTGATGTGAAATGGTTTTCATTGCTGGAGAGCACAAACTGGCTAGAGATAATCAGGTTTGCTATAACCAATTTTCTGGGTTTCAAATGATTGTTAAATGCATTTGTAGTGGGTTTTCTAGCTACTTTGTAAAATACTTTTTAAACATTTTTTTCACCTCCAGTAGGAAAGAAAATTAAGACAGACTTATGATCCATATTACATATCTTATTTCTACAACTTGAGACAGTATTTTTACATTGCAGGCTTGTATTAAGCCTCCCACATTAAAGGATGTGAGAAGCAGCAGCTCATTCCAGTTAAAAGCCTTACAGCAAACCTAATAAAACCATAGATACAGTAATTTCCCTCCTGTCCCCAGTCACCTTCTTTCCAAACTGAAGAATCCTGTTTGTTTCTTGCATGACGTGTCTCTGACTAGTCTTGCCGTTCTTCTCTGTACTTTCTACTTCTGTAATATCCTTTAGGACGGGATGAACTGCAGTGTTCAAGATGTTAGCCCACCAAAGATTTATAAAATGACAGTTGTTCTCAGTTTTGTCCCCTTCCTCTCCTGATTGTTCCTCAAGTTCTTTTTTCTTCTCTCAGCTGTCCACAGTAAGTGTTGGAATGGTGTTGGCTAACTTAAGGCTTGTTATAGTGGAATGTTGAGGGGTTTGTTTTCAGTGTTACTTTGTGCTACCTCTATTGTCTGCCAGTTTATTCTGTGATCAGCTTGTTACCATGAAGTGTTTCTGCAGTCTTCTGCAGTCAGCTTCAGTTCTTTCTAGTCCTAATAACAATCAATAAATGTTCATAGCTATTCATCCCTTAGTGCAAAATTTAAGTGTGTGTTGATTGAGATGGTCTAGTGAAGAGCATATGTTGAGAAATGCATTGACATAACCAAGATTGCAAGTAGCTTAAATTAAATGTCAGGCTAAGTTCCTATGCTTACATTGTTTTGAGGCCTGTCACTTCCATGGTCTGATCCAGTTGTTTCCTGGATCAGCCTGTTCTTGGCTGTTGCAGTGAGTAGTCATGCCTTCTCAGCTATTCTAGATTGTAGAACAAAGAACCTGACAACTCCAAACTGTCAGCTTCTATTAGTGACAGAAGCAGTTGCAAGGATCCTAATTTGTGTGCACATTCCTACTGAACAGAACTAATTTGGTGAAGACTTAGGTCTAGAAACCAACAGCATTAAATTTGGTTTTGTGATCTTTAATTCCCCTCAGTCTTCCCTGTGTAATGATAACCTCTGAATAAATTTTGTCTGCATGTTTACACAATCTGATTGTTGATCTTTCCCTCTGCCTCTTAAAACCAGATTATGGGAGAAGTGTAGTATGTAGTGGAACATAAAAGTGTGGTGATGTTGACTTTTTCCAGGATAAAGATCTGGCTCTGTAATACTTCAGTCTGTGTGTGATGGCTGCTGTTGATCCAGAATAAAATATTGCATTAGACATGTACAAACATGACAACTGGAAATGCATGACCAATGGCCAAATAAAGATAACCTCTAGAAAGATTGCTACTGAGGCTGAACAGCTCTTCATTTCACAAGTTGAGCATGTGTTTTTGTCTTGTTTTAAAGCACCAGTTGAGCTTCAGTAGTATGACATTCTAAACCCTTTCAGGGGAAATTAATCTAAAACTAAATTGTGAAAAATGGCAATGATATTGTTGGCTTACCTCTTCTGGTACCACAACAGGAGAGTCTTGAAGAAAGCAATAGAAGTTGCTGAGTGTCTAGAAAGACAGCATACCAACGTTCTCCTTATAGGTAAGAATTTAATGAGATTAACCTTTGTATTTCTTAACATTTCTTTTTAATTTCTTCAGATGTAGCTTAAGCTCTAAATTTATAATTATAGTAGAGGCTAGTAAAATTCATAGAGTACTCAAAGTGCTAGAGACCTAAATCTCACTCCTGGAAAGGTTTCCTATAGTTAAGCCATAGTAAGCATAGTTCCAGGGTCAGAGCAATATGTTGTGCATGAGAGAGCTGCTGATAAATGGGCAGGAGAGTTATTCTACCTCTTGTTTATGCATTCGTGTTTCTTAACTTTATTAAAGGTCTTGAGAACTTTTTGCTGTACTTTAAGGGGGTGGAGGGACACACCTAGACAAAGAACACAGAGCATGGAAACTTTCTAAAAGGTTGTTTTTATGTTCTGGATACAAACTGAATACTCTGTAGCTTCTTTATTAAAAATACATGGAAGAATACACGTATTGTACACATCTTGAGCTGTTTGTTTTCCTAGATTGAATAACCACATGGAAAACCAAACTCAGTGTTATCCATTAAGCTAATTTTGGGTTAGTAATTTCATTGGGGTTTTTCCACACATTACCATTTGAGAAACCTAGCATGGGGAAGAGACACTTCTAGGAGGCACCTGAAGGGTGCCTGTTGCCTGAGGAGGCAATTTCATACCTTGTAGAAAACGTCCATGCAGGATAGGAAGGGTAAGGGCAGTTAGGTGACCTGGTAGCACAGGGAAGGAGGGATGGTGTGTGCAGTGGGGGAGACTGAAGGCCACATAAAAAGCATGTTTTTTGGGGTTTATTGACAAAGTATTGTACTAGCATTAGTGTACAAGAATCATAGAATGGCATGGGTTGGAAGGGACCTCAAGGATCATAGAGCTCCAACCCCCCTGCCACAGGCAGGGCCACCAACCTCCAGGCCTGAAAGAAGGAACCTTACAGTTCTACAAAGGAAAGTATTTGAGAGGGGGATTAACTGTTGTGCTGTAACACTTGCAAGAAGCTGTTCTTCTCTGATCTTGAAATAAACTTGTTTATGTGAAGCAAGCAATACTTTGCTTTCTTATCCAAAGTTTTAGGAATGGCTTAGACAATGTGGTTTCTGTTCTCTTCTGTAGAAGAGAGTGCTACGGATCTCTGCTGTGTAATCTCTAGTCTGGTTCAAGTGATGATGGATTCATACAGCAGAACAAAGTCAGGGTTTCAGAGCCTTATTCAGAAGGAATGGGTAATTGGAGGACATGGCTTTTTGGATCGTTGTAACCACTTACATAAAAGTGGCAAAGAGGAGGTATGAGTTTTTATTACTTTCCTTACTATTTAAAAGTTTGCTTCACATAAGGAGGAATTTAGATGTCAGTCCAGAAGTTCCAGTTACTTTGAAGATCTTTGTTTTGTTTTATGGGTTCACATTTTGTGCAGTTGCACACTACTTGTGCTGGTTATAGTTCAGCAATGTCTTTATAACTGAAGTGTAGAATTTCAGTTTGGGAGTCCTTTGAAAAGCCTGTATCTCACATCCTCTCAGACTGTGTTAAGTGTAGTAGTGTCCATAAAAATAACTCAAGTGAATTGCCTATATCACATCTAGAGTTTGTATGGTCTTGATAAATGCTGCAGTCTCACCTCTTCCTTTTTGCTTCTATTCTGGGACTAGATCTGATTGCTGTACAGAACAGAAATCACAACTGTAAGCTTACTAGTTCTGAGCAAGAGTTGCTATAAACTAGTTCTGCTCTGCCAGTTTTAAAAAGCTTCAGAGCAGCAGCTTTCACAGCAAGTTAATGCGTGTAAATTCAGGTTAAAAAGTGTTCATACCTTCTGTCAACAGCTGGCCAAGGGTAGTTCAGAGGATACTTAGTCAGAACTAAAATTATATGCAGCAATTCTGTAGTTAACCAGATTGCTTTCCTTAAGATTTGTGTTTGGAGACACTAAATACTATAAAAACAAACAGTCTGCATGGTGGAACATACTTATTTTCTGAAACTGATGTGATATTTTCTTTACTTAGGCTCCTGTTTTTCTGCTCCTGCTAAATTGTGTTTGGCAGCTGGTACAGCAGTATCCTCCAGCATTTGAGTTCACAGAAACTTACTTAACTGTCTTGTCAGACAGCCTCTATGTGCCTATCTTTAGCACTTTCTTCTTCAACTCCCAACATCAAAAAGACACTAATTCGGTAAGGGTTTGTTATTTTCTGGATGCAGTGCATTGAACAGGTATGACCAACAAGCAATGAAAGCTCTAAATTATTCCCCAGCACCACATTTTTCCATACCCCTTTTTTGAAGGGTGGTGCCTTGAAGCATGAATGAGTGTAATTTTGGGTGCAAGGAGTCAAATTCAGGACTTAGGAGTTTATGATGACAAAAGGAAAACAACTAAGAAATAATTCTGTGTGGCTGTGGATTCATGTTTATTGCTCTTCAGTAAAAGAGGAGCTCCTTAGCCCAGGAGGAATATCTTGCTGTCCTGCAGAATAAATTACCTACAAAATTTCTGTGTAGCGTTTTCTGCTGTATTCCAAAGCAAACTTTTCCTGAATGTTGATTTACATTTGGTAATTTACATGCTTGTCTTTATCCTAAGAAGCTGGAAGTGATGGGAGTATCCTCTACAAACCTCTATGGAGGCTACAGTAAAAGGAAAGCAGTGCCTATCACTGGCTTGCACATAAAGCATTGTTCACATGATTTAAACTGGCAGCACTGCATAACTGCAGTGCTTTGGAACTGCATAACTTGTTAACTTTGGAGAAATCTATTTCAGAATCCTAACATGCCCCTTGTGTTTGAAGAATTCGAGTGTCCATCTCCTACCCCACTCTACACTCCTAGTATTTTAATAGCTTTTTTCCTTAGAATATTTAATCTTATTTCCAGCTGTGGAAGGCATTATTAGTGCTGTCTGTGCTGTTGAAATTTAATACTGCCTGAAGTTAGAGAAAATAATACTTAGACTTCGTGTCTGTTCTTAGTTGCACCTAATAATGTCCAGCTGTTGAATATGTAGAAGTCATGAGTGATGTTGCAACTCTGGCCTTTTCTGTGAAAAGCCAGTTTCTTAATTTCACCTTGACTCGTTCAAAATTCCTTCCTGGTAGTATTAATTGTGACTTGTTTGTTTTGGCAGAGCGGTGAAAACTTCACAACACAAAGCGGACCTTTCAGATTCCTTACTGTGTGGGACTGGTCTGTGCAGTTTGACCCCAAGGCCCAGGCTTTCCTCAACAACCCTCTTTATGCAGAGAAGCCAAAACCAGATAAAAGTCAGCGGAAATCTCCCCGATTCAAAGTAAGATATGTGCTGCTTAACTATTAATGATAACAATGTTCATGCTTCAGATGCGCTGACAGTGGGAGTATTAGTGCAGAGTTTAATTGACATAATACATGTATGACTCAGACTCACCTAGATATAATTTGCTCCCACCTCATTTATAACCATTTTACTGGTTACCAAAATCTTAGGGGTTTTGTGCAAGTGTAGTGGTAACTCACATGACTTAGCACCCAGGTGAGATGCACTGACACGTTGGAAGCAAGTTAATTTTATTCTTTCTGAAATACACAGCAGGTTTATAATTCCCTTACTAATTTTGAGTGTAATTGGAGTGTTTGTATGCACTTGGATGAAGAGGGGGACCACCAACAACACATACTGTCTAGGTTATGAAGAATCATTACTGGAAAGTAAAAGTAAAAAAGGCTTGTTTGGGGTATCCTCTTTCAATTGGTTAAATTCTGTTCTGTACAAAGCATTCTTGAGAGATCTACTGTCAGTATTATCTACAGCATTAATCAGAACTCTTATGCAGTGGGATGCAATAAGGAACCACTGGATAAAAACTTGTAAATCAAGTGCTCTGATTAGCGTGGTGAGATCACGCTAAACACCTTGAATGTCTGTGAAGAATCCTTTTGAAAGAAACATGCCTTATTCAGTGTTACTTCATTGTAACAGAGTAACAGCTTAAGGAGGGTATCTGGAAAAGCTAAGTAGTTGGTATATTAACCAGTGAAGAATAACAGTTTTAGACGCACAGCAAAGCTGTGAGAGTGTTTCAGTGACTTTGTAAGTATTTTCTGAATGTTGGTTATGTTTTTCATGATATTTTCTAAAGTCCCATCAATATTTATCTCGGTATATTTCTCTTCTTCCCTCTTAAAGCATCAAAGGCAACTTTCTTTGCCGCTGACACCAACAAAATCTTCCCCGAAGAGAGGCTTTTTCAGGGAGGAAACAGATCATTTAATTAAAAACCTTCTGGGTAAAAGAATTGGAAAGTTCATAAATTCTTCAGAGGAACTTCCTAATACCTTCAGGGAGTTTTACGATAGCTGGCATAGTAAACCTGTTGACTATCATGGTCTTCTGTTGCCTCGCATCGATGGCCCTGAAATCAAAGTCTGGGCACAGCGGTATTTACGATGGATTCCTGAAGCTCAGCTTCATGGTGGTGGTACAATAGCTACAGCTGCCAAGATTTTGGACTTGATGGAAGAAGTGCAAAGCCTGCAGGTGAAAATGGATGAAGAACATTGTCAAGCTGTTTCTGGAGGTGTACATGCTCTTCCAATGCTGAGGAATTCTGCACGTTTGTCATCCTTGTTTCCATTTGCTTTACTTCAGAGACAGTCTGTCAAACCAGCCTTGCCCACTAGCACCTGGAAAGGCCTGGAAGATGAAGATGACTTGGTCAGGAGGGATGATGAATTTGTTGATCTAAGTGATGATGTCATAAAGTGTGTATAAATTAATGTATAACTTGTATGCAGCTAAGCTCTGGGTTTTAAAAGTTCTTCTCAATCCTTGTATAGAACTCAAGCACCTGCAGCCTGTTTAGTGGGTTTGTGGGGTTAAAAATAACCAACCTTGATTGGAGGGAGCTAGTTATCATGATGAACTGAGCTTATTTTAAACTCCATTTCACTCTAACAGTATTTATTGCAGAAACATATTTTTGATACAGATGTAATAAAAACAGAAGTCTAAGCTGGAGTAGCCATATGGCTGCTTTCTTTAAAGTCAACAAACCCAACAAAATTGCCCTATTTTTTTAATGTAAAGTTGGAATACTGAATACACACAGCAACAATCACTATCTTAGCATAAGGGGAAGAGGTTTTATGTTATGAGTACTAGGATTAGCTGGTGACTAGGGGTTTAACAGATCTGCATTTCCCACATGTGTAATGTAAACAGGGGAAGGTGCAATTAAATGTGCATTCACAGATAAGGCTTTCTACAGCTGAGAGTAAAACTGGTTGCCAGGGGTTTTCTGTCTACTGTGGCATCAACTGAAATCATGTTTTTATCACCCTTGTTTCTTCTTACAGTGTTCATCTTTGTCTTTAGCACTTCACCTTGCATGGTGTTACCATCACAGCCTATGCATGCCCTTGACTTAACTATCGGATGCAAGAGCTTAATTACATATTTCAAGTATTGCTGTGTGTGGCTGCTGTGCTATACATCCTTCCCATGGGATATTAAGTCTCAGATGATCACTGTTAATAGTAAGAAAAGGCCTGAATGAGATTCTGATTTGCCAAGAGTATTTTTTTCTCCCTTTAATAGACTGAGAGTTTCATTTTGACCTTCCCCCTTTATGCCAGTTGCCTTTGAGGCTTTCTGTAGCTTGCACTGAGACCCTTCAGATAGAAGGGAAAATGCTCTTTTTAAGTCATCTTGCAGTGAGGCTCAATCTGCTGTCTATTGCCACTTGTTGTGTGTTGGTGGTACAGCTGATTGATACGGTGTCAAGACCATATGGGCCCTTGCATCCTGTTGCTGGATGTTACAACAGTACCTCAGTGAAAAAAGCCATAAAGAAATGCCTGTTGACTTTGATCTACTGTGTGTATGTTTATATATAAAGTATTTTTACTGCAAATAAGCATCCTTTATAAATCTGAATATTTGACTATCAAATCTATTTTAAACCCTTAAAATCTAGAATAACCCAAGAATGGATGTAAGTCATCAAATCAGTTATCCTGAGAGGGTAGATGTTGAATATTTTCTCTTTTCTCATACCAGATTAGAAATCCATGCTGGAATAAGTAGCTGGTGGAGACTGTTACTTAAGTTAGATCAGCTCAGTGTAATTGGGGATATTAAGCTGGGTTACTGATTAATCACTTCACACTGAGTTGTATTAGTATGTATAGCAAAAACTTATTAGCAACCCTCCAAGTGTTAGTACATTAAAAAAAATCAGTGGGGAAAGGGGGAGAGCTTAATGCAACTATGCTAAACGGAAGCTTCCCAACTCTCAATTGCCTTAAGTCTTAGTAGTGTGAGGATAATACTTGAGTTTGTAGTGCTTTATTTAAAAATACGGTAGTATGTACACTTTCTTCTGTGATACATAGGATTTTACAGATAGCACTTGCTAGAATGGACTGTGCAGCACATGTCCTTCAGACTTTATTATTGTAGTTCAAATGACTCATTTATGCAATAATACTTTGCATGTTGGAAGAGCAATGCATTTTTATGGTGAAGAAATATCTATCATCATTCTAAGGTCATCTGGGTTCAAGAGTTTTATAAACACTGCCATTAGAAAAAATATTAAATGGATTTTTCTATACTTTTGATCAAACTGTTGATCAAAATATTTCAGCCATTAAGATTACATATTTATATTAAAGAGCAGATGTTGGACATCTTATTTGTACATAAGTTACCAGAAATTTATATATGAGGAACATATATGTGGAATTGAACATGGAAACACTTCTAATGTAGAGTAAATACCATTGTTACTGGTTTTCTGCACTGCAGGATTGGAAGTATACTTAATATTTTTACTCCAGGCTTCTGTTTATACCTCCAAGTTTTTACACTGAATGCAAGCTAGAAGCTTTACAATTTTTATTTTTTATACTGTCATTTCTCTCTAGTGGGCTGTTTGCAGTGTGTCAATAAAATACACTTTGCATTTGTCCTGAAATGGAATGTATGTTTAAGGTCATATTTTGTAAATGATGCTTTAAATCATAGCACAGTTGACAATCTGCAGTGACAAAGCTTTTTGAGTTTAATGCTGGTTTTTTACAGACTGTTACAGGGAGGAAGCTGTGTGGTTTTGATCTCTTTATACTTACCAGAGAGGTGCTGTCAGCTCAAGGAGGAGGGAAGTTCAGTGCAGTGTGGTTAGGATGATGTTGGAAAGTTACCGAGGTGGTCTAGAATGTGTCTGCTGAATTGTCAGTATTTGGGGATTTATTAAACACTGTCTAAGTCAGTCTTAATGATGTTTTTGTCTTCCCCCATTTCAAGGGGGAACTTTGTTCTTACAATGTTAAACTATGCAACTTCTTGAAATCGCTACAGCGGGGTATTTCTCAAACCACACGTGTGTTGAGCGTGGATTGGGAGATGGTCACAGTCACGTGTAGAGTACAAATCAAAAACTTCAGACTCTTCTCCAGGCTACGAATTGCAAACTTCTGTACAAAAACAGCACTAGTGCAAGTCACACATCAAAAAATCATGCCACTGAGAATGGTAAAAGGCTGTGACACCTATGTTTGAAGTCTCATACAGTAATAGCTCATGCAGCAGACGGTTATGTTGTAGTACAAGGTGTGTGTCTGCCTCACCCACATCTAAAGATCAGTGCGTGTACTTTGACTGCTTGGCTTTGATTTTTAGACTGTGTTCACTAGTGGAAATGTTCAGCTATTGATGTACACCGTATTGGAATGCAAACATGTACTCTATAAAGGTAATTATATCAAACTCTGCTTCTTGCTCTCTTATTCCAGTTAAAATATTGTCTATTCATGCTGAAAGTATGGAAGCATAACTTCTCCAGGAGGTAGAGTACTTTCTGCTGTGTGTCTGATGAAGGATTAAACTTGCTACACCAGGGCTTACTTTCATTCTAATCTTTAGCTGGAGAACTTTCATATTGAGTGCAGCCCTGAGGAGAGGGACTGGGGGTGTTAGTGGATCAGAAGCTCAGCATGAGATGGCAATGTGTGCTTGCAGCCCAGAAAGCAAAACATGTCCTGGACTGCATCAAAAGAAGGGTGACCAGCAGGTCAAGGAGCGGGATGTTCTGCCCTGCTACTCTGCTGTCTTGAGACCCCATCTGAAGTACTGCATCTCCAGCGTAAGGAAAGGGTGCTCAGAGAGAGAAGCAATTTTGTGGGGAGGGCACCTCCACACTGAATACAAAGAGCAGGAATGGGTTGTTGTTACTGTTAGAAGAACATTGCACTAACCTCAAACAGCTCTGAGTCCCAGAGAGGCTTGCTTGGGAGGTTGGTTAGACTTTAAAGAGCTTTAGTTGTTATGGAGGCTGGTTACTGAAGGACTGCTGACACCTTGGAAAGTGTTTGTATAGGCAAGGGATGCTTGATGCTGCCATGCTGTGGACTGCAGTGATGCTCCATGAAGATGAAGCCATAAATACTTGCTCAACTGCAACCTGTCACTCTCAGCAAACATTTGTTTCTGTGTTTTACTTCAGCAACCCAGTAAAATGAATCAGGTACTTACATCCCTCAAGGCAGGCAGATGATGATTACCTAGGAGGCGCATTTGATAATTTATTTTGTGAACAGCAGGATTATGGAGACTGAAATCCCATGGTATCATCTAGCTGTACCATGGTTCCCTCAACGTCCTTTCCTGGCATTTCCTACCCTTGTTCATACCATAGCACCTTTGGTCATACCTCCACCCATCTCCTCTCTGGGACATGCTGTGCCAGCAGTTAATAGGTTTAGTTTGACACCAAAGCCACTGTTTGCAGCTCAGGCACGATTCAGATTGGTGACTTTAAGGCTGAGAGCAATACATCTTCCAAACAGAAAAGTTGGCTCATTTAGTCAGATCAGGTCTCTCCATTTTCTCTTAATGCGATTTTTTTTTTCTTTCCTTTATCTTGGGTGATGTCTGGTCTTGTGTTCTGAAATAAACTTCTACTACACTGTAGGAGCCAAAATTTATTCTAGGGAACTGTTACATTTCCTGGAAATCAACTGACACCTCTGTGACTTCTGAAAGGTCACTTACAAGCCTTATTGTTCTTTTTATTCCCATCTGAAGAAAATTTCCAATTAAGAATGGCTAATGTGGCTAAAATTAATGTACGGTTTTGCTAATTAAGTGTGTAAATCTTCATGTTGAAAATGCTAGAAAGCTTTTAAATGTCAGAGCTTTGTGGGCTCGCTAGCTAGCTTGCTTTGAGGTCAGTGGGATTCACTTCCTTTTGTCTTTTGACAGGCACTGATTTACAGCATGTCTATGCATGAGTGTGATGACAGATAAGCAAATTTTATGCAGAGGGCTCGTTGCTTCATGTTTCGGTGATGATGCAAGAAGAATATTTCAACTTTTTCACTATGACCCCAATTCACAAATCAAAACAGGATGCTCTTACTGGCCTCATTCAGTCCCCTACACAGATGTACCTAGTTTGTTTCCTACAAACCACTTCCTGCATTTTCCAGTTTCCCACCCTGGACTCATGCTGAGGGTTCACTATCCTTGACATGCTTTTCTGATTGGTTGGAAAAGTTTGGAAAAGATCGGTTTTATAGCTGCCATCTATGCTTGGTGTTTCCTGTTGCATTCTCCCAAGGCGGTGGCAATACTGAAAGCCAGGCAAGACATACTACAAATGACTTAGTCTTTTCAAAGTATGTCCCTAACAATATGGAGCATGGCAGGTCCAGAAGTTGTCCTGTAATAGTAATAGTGAAAAAAAAATTACTTAGAATAGGTAAAATCCTCCTGTGCAGCATTTTTCACAAGCAAAATCTGCATCAAAGAAAAAGCAGGGTGATAAAAGCAGCTGTTTTCTACTGCCACGTATCTCCTAAAGCTTTCCGTACTGTATGCTGTGGTGATGCTTGCAGTGGAGTGACAGAAGAAGGGTGGTCTGTTCTCCCAGCAGAGTCTGGGTTGGGGTTTGGGTTATCCCCAGCGTGTGGCAACTGCAGACAGCTGCCAAAGAGGTCCTGCTGTGTCCTGCCCACCACCTTGAGCTGTCAGTCTCATGTAGCCACCAGCTGATCTAATGGAAATAGGTATTTTGCTCTTGTAGGTTAGGTTTCTGTCAGGTCTGCTTGTTGAGCCAAATCACTCCATGGGGGGTGCACAAGGAAACGAGGAGCAGATTGCTCCAAAATGCCCTTCCCAATAGGCAGCCCCTAGTCAGAGCAGGGGAGGTGAAAGGGGGAACCGCAAGTGCAGTCGCTCTAGCTCTCCAACTGGCAGGTTGCTGAAAGAGATAAATTCTGGGAACCACATCTAATGTGCTAATTTAACACTTCCAAGGAAAAAAAAAAAGACAAAACCTTAAAAACCACAACCTAAAGAGCTTTGGTTTGAGGTTGCCCTTGGAGCCTTAGAGCATGGCTTAAAAAGTAGTTGCACTGAGTCTGGCCTGTTTGCTGCAGTAAGAAGGTAGGGTAAACAGGCGATGGGCTGCCCCCAGCTGGAGCCAAGGTGCCCCACTGAAGCCACTCTGTCACTGTCCATCCTCAGCTGGGCAGAGAAGAGAAAGCAGAACAAAAGGCCCCTGGGATGAGATCAGGACAGGGAGATGGGGCAATTACCATCAAAGCCAAAATGGACTCAACTTGGGGAAATTAATTAAATTTGATTTCAATCATAACCAGTCAAATCACAGTAGGATAATGTGAAATAAGAGTAAACATTAAAGCCCCAGGCTGTGGGGGACAGCCTGCCTCACCATGGTTTTCTCCAGGGCAAATCTCTGCTACAGCATGTGGAGCACCTTCTCCCCCCACTTCTTCACTGACCTTTGTGTCTGCAGAGTTGTTCCTCTCACATCTCAATCCCCTCTCTGGCTGCAAAAATCTGCTCCCAGCTTGTTTTTTCCCCCACCCCCTTAACTCTGCTATCCCTGAGATGCTACCACCATCGCTCATGGCTTCAGCTTTGGCCAGCAGTGGGTCTGCCTTGGAGCTGACTGCCATTGTCTCTGTTGGACATGGTGGAAGCTTCTTGCATCTTCTTGAAGAAGCCACTCCTGTAACACCCCTGCTACCAAACCTATGCCACACAAACCCAAAACAAACCTAATTGTTAATTCAGCCTATGACTATCAAACACACTTCGGTGCTCTTTGGGCCTGTTTTTCCTCAGGCTGTGCTTTGGTTTGGACTGGCAGTTTTAAGATGCCATCCTGCTGCCGGGGCTGTGATTGTGTAGTGATTGAGTGTGGCTGTTTAAAAGCAAAAATCATGTTCTGACTTGTAATCTAAAACGAACCATCCTGATGCATTCCTGCTTTTCTCTTCCAAGCTTTGGCCACGTAGAGCTAAGCTGATTGGTTACCCTATTCCTCCCCACTCCCTGCTCCAGCCCCCTGTACCCCCCCACTTCCCTCCCCCCTCCCCATTCTTTTTAGCATGTTTCACTTATTCTCAGGTTTTTTTCAGTTTCATGTGGATGATATACTTTTTACATATGCAGTCCATTGTCTATCTCCGGTGCAGGATGGAGTTCTCTCCATTCTGACTGAGACACCCTGTTTTTCTGGAGATATTGATCCACCTGGTGTCATTCCTGAGGCAGTGGCCCTTCTGTGATTCAAACTGCAGCTGAGTATCTATCTGGCAGAGATGATGATAAAAAAGGCTAACTACTGAAATGAAATAAAGTAATAGTAAAACCATTACTTAAAAGCCTTGGGTTTAAGTAGAGGCTGCACGAATATGGAAAGCTGATGGAGTTCTGCAGGTAATAACAGGTGCAGGAAATCCCTGGAATACAATTACCAGGGACCCAGACTCAGGCTGCAGGAAATGACCAAACATAAACACTTCACTTCATGATCTTTGGATCTTATTAAAGTAGTTACAGCCGTGCTGGCTGCTGACTTCAATATTCTGCCTAGGCTGGTAGACATCCACCCCCTTTGGAATGTTTTCCCTCTGTCCTCAGTACACAACCAGTTGCCAACTAGCTCCACGCTCACCAGGCCAAGGCCTCGCCAGCCCTAAGGTGCGTGGGGGGAGGGGGCTGACTTACATTTGCCCTCATCGTTCCCTCACTAAGAAATTTCTTTTGAAAAGTTATATTCAGTTAGTTAAATAATATCTGAGTGTACTGAACTAGAGCTGAAAAGGTAAATTTTGTCACAGGACTGAAAAGGAACTTTTACATTCACCCAAACTATCTTATGTGAGGAAACAAGTATTAGCACGTGCAGGAAAAAACACTGAACTGGGTCTGGCAGGCTGTCCTCCCGCAGTGGGTGGAGGTCCATGGTGGAGCAGATACCCACCTGCAGCCCATGGAGGACCCCACAGGGAGCAGGCAGAGCTACCCAAAAGACGCTGTGACCCCATGGGAGGCCTGCACAGGACAGAGCGCCTGGCAGGACCTGTGAGCCTGTGGAGAGAGGAGCAGGCTTGCCAGGAGGACCTGTGACCCCATGGGGGACCCATGCTGGAGCAGTCTGGTCCTGAAGCACCCCATGGAACGGATCACGCTGGGGCAGTTCATGAAGAAGTGCAGACCACGGCAAGGACTCGCACTAGAGAGGTTCATGAAGGACTGTCTCTTGTGGGAGGTCCTCCGTGCTGGAACATGGCAGTGTATAAGGAGTCCTCCCCCTGAGGGGGAAGGAGTGGCAGAAGACAACATGTGATGAACTGACCACGACCCCCATTCCCCTGTTCTGCAGGGGAGGAGGGAGAGAAATTGGGAGTAAAATTAAGCCCAGGAGGAAGGGTTTTAAGATTTTCTTTTATTTCTCATTATCCCACTCTGGTGTTAATTGGCAATAAATTCATTCATTTCCTTAAGCTGAGTCTGTTTTGTCTGATGGTAATTGGCAAGTGATCTCTCCCTGTCCTTATCTCATTACATCCACCTCCTAGTCCCCTCACTATTGAAGGAGGACAGTGATAGAGCAGCTTTGGTGGACACCTCCCAGCCAGCCAAGGTCAACCCACCACAAAAACTAAGATAGTTGTACCCTTTAACAGTGCCTGTTTCAGCTGTGTGAGGTTTTTTTGGAAAGCTTTTATGGTAGGATTATTGGTCCCTTTAGGTATGGCAGCATTACAAAGCTGTACAAAAGGTATTTCATGCATCCCTATTAGCTTGTGTTCAATTCATTTGCCACCCAGACAGCCACACTTGCAGGAGAACCTGGCTCACTTAAAATCACCCACTGACTCATATGTCCCTGGTCTCCTGAATGTCCCCCTGGGCCTGCTCTGGAGAGGTATGCATTTCATCAATAGCGAGTAATCTGACCTTGGCTATCACCAAATCCTCACAGCTGAGCTACAGAGGTGTAAGCACTCTGTCCCATGTTGGGGCTGGCAATTGCCCCACAACAGCTCACCCATAGCTCTGGTGTATCAATTAGTTTTCAAGACACACTTGGTGGTGAGGGGGTTGAAATGTATTGCTCTGTGGAGAGCTGGTAGGAGAAGCGTCGCAAAAGGGCTCTTAGGTCAGGTGGTGACTGAATAAGCTGTGTTTGAAGGAAGTGTCTCCAGCTGTGTGATTTATACTCTGCTCAAAGAAGCAGGGCTGTATATCTTCGTAAAATAAACCAAACTGCATCAAAGATGCTTTATTCCTAACTGGAGTAACCTATCTGACTCTGAGCTGGCCAGCTGCCCAGATCAAGAAAGATTTCTTCCTGTGGAAGGGAAACTAGCAGATGGAGCAGAAGTAGAATTTTGATAATTTTTTTTATCAGCTGTGCTGAAGTGGCATACTAAAAAAGTCTACTTTGTAGTAATTTCATCTCTGTATGTTCAAAACTATTTCTGTGCTACGATATCTTTTCAATATGGTCTTCACAACAGAAAGTGGTAAAAATAGCATCTTCCTTCTTAAACAATTTTACTCTTCCTGTATATACTATACCACATTTCCTCATGCTAATGGCAAAATGAAGTCCTGCTACTTCTTCATGAGAATTACTTGCTGAAGTTTTTAATTCTGTTGCAGGGGCATAGCTAAGAGCAATCTTGTGAGGTCAAGAGTGACCTTGTAAGGCATCAGAAATAACTCCTGTCAGAAAACAGGATGTTAGAAACACTTAGCACCTTGTACTAACCTTACATTAACAATGACTTGGGAACACATATTGTACCTGAGGCCAATTTACAATCCTGGGGTTGTGCAGATTAAGTAAGGCTTTGGTTTTGGCTGCAGGACTTTTATGACTGATGATGAAGTGCCAAGTTGGTTCTCGGGTTCCAGGCTGAGTCTGCAGCTAGGAAAACAGACCATTTGATTTAAAGAAGAAAAGTCCTAATTTTTTTTTAAATAGAGCTGTGCTTCAGAGTGGGACCATGCTTCCAGGGTAGGGAGTGTTTTCTTTGCTTTGGCGTAGTGCCTGGTCCTGCTCTCCTACTGTAAGCAGTAAGAGGTCACCTCGCTTGATTTCAGCCACAGGTGTGTTCTGAGGTTTCAGGCCAGTAAAAGCTTAAGTGTCTTCAGCTCAGGTGTTTCTCCTGCAGAATTGCCAGATGTGCATTTGCTGCTCTATACTGTAGGACTTGAAGAGTTTTAGTTTTGGAGAATTTTTAAAGGATTTTTTTTTTAATTTACCTCTGAAAGACTTCCTCTGTAGTAAATCCTCACTTTACCCTTTGGCAGAGAGAACTGAGCTGGTGCCTCAGTCCACATTAGGGAAAAGATTTAGTGATAAAAGACTATACATACCAAAGTAGGACACCTTGATATAGGTGACTGACTCATCTGTGTGACATATTCTGTGTTCAATATGGAAAGTTCAGATGCCATTTCTTGTATCACAGCAAGAGCAGAGAGAGATTTACTTTTTCTCGTCCTATAAGCAAACAGAAATCTTGACTTACTGTCTTTGCAGTGAAAATGCAGGTACACTGCACAGCTTCTCTCATTCCCTGCTGCAGCCAAGGGCCTCCCTTGCAGATGTGTCAGTGTACATCCAGAGGTTCCTGAACCATGCGTGAGCAACCTTCTTAGTCTGAGGATGTATTTTTATTAACAGCCATCAGCTGGGTTTCTCCACTAAGATTTTGTTTCTACTTCCACCTTAATTTGCAACTGTTGATAATTTATCTGCTAATCCTTTCTTCTCTCGTCTCCCTGGGAAAGTCATCAGAGTGCTGAATTGAGCACTGATTGTTGCTGTCAGAATGCCTACAGTAGCTGTAGGAAGCAGATCTGTGGGACGCCCAAAAAGGTGGCTGTGTTTTGTAGCTAGTCCTGCAACTGCTGGCACCAGCAGGGGAAAGCATCTTGATGGTCACTTGGCATTAAAGCATGAGGTTCTGAGACAGAGAGGTATCAATGTCCTGGCTTGAAGTTACAGTTTAGGTGAATGTATTCAAGAGAAAAGGGAGACTTCTGCCACCCTATTCTAATTTAACTTTTGCAACAACTTAGTACCCTTAAAAAAAAAGAAAAAGGATGACAACACAAAAATAAGTGTGCATCAGCAGAATAGCAGCTCGTGTAACTGAGCTGATGGATGATACACACACTTTTATACAATTTCTTTCCTCTTCCTCCCAGGTATAGAAGAGTATTTTGGGAAACTTTTCTCCTGCAAAGGTTTTCAACGCTGTTTTGGCCAGGCTTACTGTCTCTCTCCCGGTGCTGCTGCATGTCTGGGCATGCACAGAAATGTACTCAGCTGCCGGCTCCCTCCAGCGTCAGAGAGGCCTTTGTCTAGTGTCTGCCCCTTCCCCATTACAGGATCCATACAAAAAACAACAAAACAAAACAAAACAAAACAAAAAGTCATATAACCTTTCTACGTATTTCTGGTGGTGTTTTAGATCTTTATGATTTCAGGAGTGAAGCCTTGAATCCACTCTCTTTTTCCTCAGTCTAGTTTTCAGGGAGAAAAAAAAGCAGAAACACAAGCATGCAATAGTTGTACAAGGCTGACTGCAAAGTTATTGCTTTGTCATGAGTTTTCTGATAGTTCCTGATTAGTAAGGTTTCTTCTCTGAGTGCACTGTGATTGCTATGATGACTGGTATTAAAAAACTGGAGACACTCTAGAATCACACCCCTCTGTGTCTCATGGTAGAATATTTACTTAATCATGTGTGGTCTTGTATTTGGTGCTTCAGGAGTGCATAGCAGGAGTTCTTACAGATTAATAGATCATTAATGAACTCTTAAGTGCAATCATTACTTATGAAAATGTACTTACTCAACTGGACAGCCACAGGTTTTTAAATAACTGGCTAACCTCAGAGACAATGTGTTTAATGCTCAAGAGCTCATCAGTTTATAGTATGCAGGTAGTGTCCTAAGCAGCCTTTGTCCCAACCATTCAAACAATTACTCTAATTTGAACAAAGAATGTGGTCTGCAGTGTAGATTTAATTACAATATTCCTTGTGCACCCCCTGTGAAGTAGTTTCTATTTGAACAACAGCTCTTTTGTATCAAAGGTGTTAACAGATGTTTGCACGAGTGGTAAAGTGTTAGCCAGTGAAATCTCTCTAAATGCCATCACATAGAAATGATCTAGTGATAATGTCACTTTGCAGTACTGGAGACAGATTGTGTTGCACAGATATAATTCAGTGCAGAATTAACCCATAGAAAATCAATCCACATTTGGTGTGTTTTAACCCTGTGGGAAAATGTTCATGGGCAATATCCTCAAGGTTTTTGCCTTGCAGTCACTGGAGGCACCTGGAATACAGGGCAAAGGAGAAAAACGGCAGTGACGGTGGGCTGCTCTGTGAGTGAGCAGTCTCACTTCTGAACTCCTCCAGCTAAGAGCAAGTACATCTACAAAAAAACATCTGCTGGAATTTTCTCTCTCTCTCACCGTCAAATCCATGTTTGGTGTCTAGCAAATTGTAATGGCAACAACTGAGCAAAGTTCAGAGAAAGACAGCGAGACGTAGAGCTCTCTTACACTTGATTCACACAAGATTTTCTTCTTCTGTGTTTTCAAGGCCAACACTAAATGTAACAAAGTAATTAGACATGTTTCCATCCTGTTTTTATTCTTGAATGAATTGATGAGCAATATAACCAGAAATGCCTACACAGAATCATAGAATGGTCTGGGTTGGAAGTGACCCCAAGGATCACAGAGTTCCAACCCCCCTGCCACAGGCAGGGCCACCAACCTCCAGGCCTGGATCTACACAAGGTTGCCCAGGGCCCCATCCAACCTGGCCTTGAACACCTCCAGGGACAGGGCCTCCCCCGCCTCTCTGGGCAGCCCCTTCCAGCCCCTCACCACTCTCTCTGTAAAAGCCTCCCCCTAATACCTAATCTAAACCTTCCCTCCTTTAGCTTTAGTCCATTCCCTCTTGTCCTGCCATTGTCTGTCCTTTAAAAAAGTTGATTCCCCTCCTGTTTCTCTGCTCCCTTCAGGGACTGCAAGACTGCAATGAGGACCCCCACAGCCTTCTCTTCTCTAGGCTGAACAAGCTCCTTCAGCATGTCTTCATAGTGGAGGTGTTCCAGCCCTCTAATCATGTGAATCCTCTCCAACAGTTTTACATCTTTCTTATATTTGGGGCCCCAGCTCTGGACACAGTACTCCAGATGGGGCCTCATGAGGGCAGAGTGGAGAGGGACAATCACCTCCCTGTCCCTGCTGGCCACTCTTCTGATGGAGCCCAGGATGTTAAATCCTATTAAGTCTACAAATGTTTAGCTGTGGTTTTTGCTCCCTGGGTAGAAGGTATTTTGAAAGGTATTATCATCTGTGCCAAACTTAAAAACCTTGTGGTACACACTGTGATCCCACAACCTCCTGGCTGCTGTCAGAACAAACCACTCAGCACAAGCAGGGTATGCAGGCTCTGCCAGGAGCAACACAGGCACTGCAATGCACTTGGCTGATTTTTCAGGAACGAGGTACCTCAGAGATGCAGCTTTACCTCCTTTACGACAGTCTTTACAGAGGCTTAGAGACGGCTGCTGCCCAACATTTCTAGATTATTCTCCCATTTCCCCGTCCCAGCTGCTCACACATCTTTGCTGAGTTGACAGACCACTAGTTCCTGGAATCCCTGGTTTTCTCCCAGACTGACCCCATGGCTTCATTTGTCTCACATTTGCTGTATTCCAAGATTGCCACTCACCATTTGATTCTTTTCCTTTGGGTCTTCAGTCGTAACGAGAAAGTGCAAACCGACCCAAAGTAATCAACATTTATTCTACACACACTTCCGAATGAGCACAAGTACTCTCTAATTAGACAACAAGAATACTGTTCTAATCACTATGTATCTTGCAAATTACAACTCCATGAAAACATTTTCTTTGGACCATCTGGCTTTATGTATTTCTTTAATGAGTTGATGAGTATTTATATACTTTACAAGGACCAAATAGTAAAGCATTTGTTACATTAGGATGTGAAATACAGATTTTTCAAAACTGAATTTATCTAAAATTCGTTGCACCAAACATTTTCACTTTTTCCAAAATACCAGTGAGAATCAGTTTCAGTGGAGGCTTCACAGGACACAATGAATATCTGTTAAGGAAGCTGCACATTTTTCCTAGTGATGCGCTTTTAACTGGACCCCCTGTGCAGAAATGAAAGTACATCTTCATTACAAACAGCATCTTGAGTGATATTTTTTTCCTTATTATTTCAGTACTATATTTGTAATATTAATGTAGCCAGTACAGATTCTTGCTACTGAAAACTACCACTCAGATGCAAGGAGGATGATGCTATTACAGTACAAAGACATCAGGAACTAGCAATCATTTGAATTCTGCAAATGATGAGAAAATTAGAAGATCTGGAAATACCTGAAAAAAATAAAATCTTTTTGGAAATGAGCAAATAACATCTCTCTGTGTCTTACTTTAGTCTTCCTAAAATACCCGTCACTGTGTCTCTAAAAAAACCCCACAAGTTATTTTTTACATACAAAAATTAAAAGCAGCACTAAATTTTTAACTCAGAGACCCTTGTTAGGGACTTAGTGGCTGCACCTGATTTTGTAATATTTAGGGTTAACAGCTGGTGCTATGCCACTGAAAGTAGTAACCCTTCATATTTTTGAGAAGCCTAAAACATCATCCCTAAATCATCTCAAGGGAGAGGTTTAAAAAGAAGCTTCCTGGAAAAAATATGTGGGCGAACTTTGATTTTGTAAACTAGTCACTTAAACCCAAGGGTTTGTTGTATGGAAAGAAAGAGCTGTATCGCTAGGTGCTTTTTGCTTAGAAAAATGTGCTGCTGGTGTTGGAAAGTTCATTCCTAAAAATGACATGAAAATCCCAGGTGGCCTGCACTGGCTAGTGAATGACTTATTTAGTAACCAGAATAACAGCACCAGTAAAACAGGCATGGCTGAAACTGAAAGACAGAGATCACAGGACCACTGTGTTCTAGATGTGATTGCTATGGTCAGTTGATAAAACTCTAGTTTCATCCCCCTTACAGTATCACACATTAGTCTGCTCAGTTCTTATGCCCTATCTCTGACCTCCTTCTCTTATTACTATACTATTCAGCATCTGGATTCTTACTGGACGTGAGAATCCTGTTCTTGGGCATCACGCTGGGAATACTAGATAGAACAAACCTCAAGGTAGTTTGCTCCTTCCAGCTGTTTCCTGGCATTAATGTCTATTCTAGCACTTAAGCAGCGTATTTGTATTCAGCATGGCTTGAAAGATGGTTTGGCTTAAGAAATTCCTGTCCCCCTGCCAGCTGGGTGCTCCTTCAGTAATGATATGGTGCCTGTTTGTGAGGCTGCCCTGTCAGTAGTTCCCTGACAGGTAAACAGACCTTTTTTTTTGACTGTTGTTTTTAAGTTAGATCCTTATAGGGATTCAGGCCACACCTCCACCTGACACTTGTTTTCAGTGGCATAATTGGGAGTGGCAAACTTTCACTGGGAGGGAATGGGAGACACAGGCAGGAATGTAAACAAGCTTGAGTGGTGAAACCATGAGATGGTGAAGTTGTATCCAGCAGCAGCTGCCTTCTAGAAAAACACCTTCTGTATTCTTGGTATAAACTGCAAATCATTGACATGCTACTCATCTAATCAAGGGAAAATCTGCCCAGCCGTATCTTGTTCTGATGCTGTGACAGCAGCACTAGTATTTGTCCCTACATCTTAAGTTTCAGAGCCTGGCACGTCTGTTAGGTTGAGACAGCCACAACTTCTTGCTTTAACCAGCCGTTCATCATACTCGTGACATTCAAGTTACAATACATGTGTTGATAGTTAATAGCAGGTGACTTCCTGCTTCAGGTGTTAAATAAAAATTACTCATTGCTTGACCTGTTGTCCCAACAGACATTTCCAATTGGCTTGTCCATCACTTTTTTTCCTGGTATCATGAAGATAAGCTGTGCTCCCATGGTGAGTTAAACCATGGCAACTGCAACTAGCAAAAAGCAAAGTAAGAGTTTAGGATTCATGCCTTTGCTATTTCCCCTTATATTTCAACTTCCCAGTAGGCTAGCAGCAGTTCAGAAAACCTAGCTACTTTTGAAGTCTACTGCATTTAGTAAAGATAACGTAGACTCATCAGCAACTGTTAATAGATTTTCTGCCAGGTGTGGGTTTAAGAATAAAGAGAGAGGCTTTACAAACTCAATTTACTGCAAACCAAGCGAAATTGTTTATCAACTAGTCTATGCTTTTGCATTATTACTTCTTAACAGAACATTTCGAAGATTCAAGGCCCCAGCTCTCAGGCTGGATGCCACTGGCATTGGGGTGAGTGGAGGAAGGGAAGTCTGTACCCAGTGAGATGCCCAGTGGCAACCAAAATGACATGAACCACACATTGCACCACCCAGTGCCAGAGTGTCAGGGATTACAGACTTCTGATCTCCTGCTAAAGACACATATAACTCAGAATTATTTATCAAACAGAGCATAGTACTGTAAAATAAATTGCAAGTATGGAGGTTGTGACAAGTGCATCAGGATCTCCTAGATGGAGACCCAGCCAGCTGAGTGGTTGCCACTAACACACTAGCGCTCAGTCACGTAGAAAGCATCAACACCAATGAAATCATGTGCTGGAATGTGACTTGTTTGCTACCTGTCTCATTCAAATTTTGGTTTTGGCTATTAGTGTACCCCTGTCTTCAAGGTGGCTATGTTTTGAGAATGTGATTAGCAAAATCCTCTCAGCATGACTAACTTTCCTGCCTCACGGGAACTTGAGGATATTTCAGGGCCTATGTCTCTGGTGAGGAGGCTGCTGGCAGGCCTGCTGTCTTCCCTGACAGATTCACACTGAGCTTATTAATTTAGTTCATTACATAAAGAATCAGAACTTAATGTAGTAATGAAAAAATGTATTTGTTT
Organism: Hypotaenidia okinawae; assembly: GCA_027925045.1. Taxonomy (NCBI): domain Eukaryota; kingdom Metazoa; phylum Chordata; class Aves; order Gruiformes; family Rallidae; genus Hypotaenidia; species Hypotaenidia okinawae. The sequence continues at coordinate 15,279,685 of BSDF01000005.1, read as the reverse complement.
GAAATTACACCATTCAATTTGTGCAAACACATGAGTTTCTAAGTCAGAAAAGTGACTCTGGAATATAAAGAAAGTCATAGTATCACCCTAATAAAAATTACATTGATCAACAAAATTAAAAATTCTTATTAACCTACAAGTAATACTAATCTGATGACTTTTGTAGTGAGAACCAGAGAAGTGGGCAAATCGGTATTATAACTACATTCTACTTAAAATATTTTCACCAAACTACATAATGATGAGTCCTTTAAGGCTCTGAAAAAAGGACTCAAAGAAAAAAATGTAAATAATTGGACTTGGTAATGAACATTCAATCAGTTAACCCATAAAAATGTAATCATGACAAAACCCAGAAGTAGTTAAAATGCCATACTAGTGTATTGGGAAAGTGAAAATAAATTTAACAGTCTGAAGAGTGCATTGTATATATTGCTTTGTTAATTAAATATAGGAATTTGAGAAAATGTACGTGACGATGAGGAATTTTTGCCAAAGAAACAGGCTACTGAGTGAAGGTGCATGCAAATTCTAACTATGATTTTACTAAAGAGCAATGTAAGAATTGTTAACAGTGCATTTAAAAAAAGTGTTCAACAAATAGCTTTGTATTCTGGGTAAACAGGTAAATATTATCTTATGGGACAAAGATTAAATGCTTCCACTGACAATATACTTTAAGAAAAAAATTGAACTGCAGTAGTAAAGCCAGATATCAGCAAGTCAAGGTAACCTGCATTCAGGTATTTAAAAGAGCTTTTTGGAACCTCTTTTTCATCTCTGAGTCTCGATAAATCTTGTGACTTCCAAAGAACAGGAAGAAAGCTAAGATAGCGACTATGATAAAAGAGGGTGAATGGAACAATTCAGGTTAATTGCATGTTTGTCATCTTGATTGTAATCCTCATCAAAATATCCAAGTGGCTCACACAGGAGTTTTCAAACAGGATACATTAATAAATATTTCAGTGTAATCACTACCCAAAAGAGACATTTCCAGAAGGCAGATCCTGTAATGTTATTGTGGTATCTCTTCTTTCTGAAAATGTTTATTTGATAAACAAAACAGTGATGATATATACTTGAGCTTTTGTTTGGTGTTTGACCTTTAAATAAAAAAAATAATCAGAATGTCACACAGTGAACAGGCTGTGAATAATTAGCAGGCCCAAAGAAACAGAAGAGGAGTGATCAGCAAACACTTTTTGTGAATGATCCTCCAGGGATCAGCTTTTCCTGTTTGCTATTATTTTTTATCAGTGATCTTGAAGGAGCTATACTGAATTATCACTGAGTCGCTGTATCAGATGATTACAGGAATTGGGGGTGTGGAAAATAATGGAGGCTAAGGTCACTTACAAAGTGACTCAGAGCTCCTAACAAAACTACCTGAAAATAATTGTATGATTTTATACATATTTGATGTATCTAATGGGCATTTTATTTAATATATATATATAAATATGTATATATGTGTGTGTTATAAACAAGCATGGCCAAACACAATATCCTAGGTGTTGTATATATACATATATATATGTGTGTGTGTTATAAACAAGCATGGCCAAACACAATATCCTAGGTGTTGACTGAGACCTATCGGCCATCCTTGCACCGTTATTGTGCAATAAAACACACAACCTGGAAGCAGGTGATATATGAGGCCATATAGAAATAGAAAGGATAAGCTAATCACAGCCGTGTATGTATACTTAAAAGAATAGTCATAGAATTTAAGTCAGGTAACTGCACAGTTTAAAGAAACAACTAAGGGGAGGAGGCCCATTTCTCATTACAGGGACTTGATTGTAGGGAGGAATAAAATACCTTGTATTGTCTCAACGGAGTGATTGTAGGGAACAGGAATTGAAGAACAGGATGATAGCCATCACAGATATGTCACTTAAAAAAAAAAGATGGGTGAATTAGGTCCAAGGGCCTCCTTACAAGCACATAAGTGAGCTCAAACTGATAAGAACACTGCAAGCTGGCAAGACCCTCACATTCCAGGTGAAAAGTTGAAAAGTACATCATGAGGAAGACCTGTGGCTTTCATCCTGAGGACCACTGCCCATGTTCCAGAGACCCCTACCCACAATTTTTGGAAGGATCTGCGCAAGCACGAAGGACAATAAGCTAATTAGCATGTGAAGCGAGAGTAGGTGGCTCCAGGTAATGAATATATATAGACATTAATTATATATTCATTGTTTCATTGTATAAATGTGTGGATGTTTTGCTACTTTGGGCGTGAGTGCTTGTGGAGGAGTGATCCCCTGTGCACCCAGCGCTGAATAAACATACCTACTTTACAACTTTTGAGTTACAGAGTCAATTTCCATACGTCACAGGCGTGGGACTTAGCCCAGGGGAATGGGGCTATCTGGTTTTTTTTGGCGTCTGCTGCTTTCAAAAGGGCGGGAGGCATGAGGAGGGGTTGACAGCAGAAACGAGGGGCTCCCCTCCCACATCTGAAGCCAAGGCTGTTGCGAGCTCACTTGAGTTGGGCTGGGGAGTATATACACAATACACACACACATACACACACGCACGCACGGAGATCTATTCCTGGGGTGCTGCACTAGCAACGTGACACGGTCTCGTGGCTGAAAGTGAAATCAAGCAGACTTGAGGTTGCTAAAAAAGGCTTGTAAGTAACTTATTTAAGAAATAAACACTTTAGGAGGCTGCACTGTGCCACCCCGGGGTTACGCCGAGCAGGCTCCGGCCGGCCCCTCTTCCAGAGCGCTGGATTACCCACTCTCCACAGCGCCCGGTAACAACCACCGACGAGCACCCCTGCGCCCCCGGCCCGTGAATTGCGCCCCCCGGGTGCCCCGCCCCCTGTCTCGGGGCGGCCCCTCCTGCCCCCCGCCCGCGGCCCTTTCCGGCCCCCCCGCCGCCCGGCGCTGCCACATCCTCCGCTGACATCAGACCGCGCCGCCATATTGGAGGAGAAGCTGCCTGTGCCAGCTCGGCCGCCGCAGGGGGGGACGTCGGCCCCCCGCTGCTTCCGCCTCCCCCGCCGCGGCCGAACCCTGCTCCCCATGACTCTCTTCAGCCGGCAGTTGCCCCGCTGCAGATAGGGCAGGGGCGGGAACGGTTTTCGTCCCTTTTTCTCCCCGCCTCCCGAGCTGTCGCCGAGCCCCTCTCCCCGCGGCGGGCCTCTGCCCTCCCGCCGCCTGCAGCCATGACTTCCCTGACCCAGCGCAGCTCCGGCCTAGTGCAGCGCCGGACCGAGGCCTCCCGCAGCGCCGCCGCCGACAAGGAGCGGGGGGCGGGGGGCGGCCCGGAGGATGAAGGCCGCCGGGACGAATCCGGAGACGACGAGAAGGGCGACTCCAAGGAAACGCGGCTCACCCTCATGGAGGAGGTGCTGCTCCTGGGCCTCAAGGACCGTGAGGTGCGGCCGCGGCCGTGGCGGTGGGGCTGGGGCGGGCCGAAGTGAGGGGCGCTGGGCAGTGAGTGGTTGAGGAGTCCCCGGGGGCGAGGGCTCTGGGACAGGGGCGCCTGAGGGCGTACTGGTTAGTCGGGGGCCTGAGTGATGTTAGGGTGCGGATGGGACGTGGGCAAAGGCACTGCTGGGCGAGTGTTGCTGCGGGTTCGAAGCAGAGGCGTTGCTGGGGACGGGGACGGATTTGCTGTAGGTAGGGCCGCCTGCTAGAACAGGCTCCGGGTTTTGGAGGAGGTGGGAAAGGTTTGGGGTGGGGGGAGCCTGGCAGAGTTTCTGTTGCCCTTTTTGGATGTGCGTTTCGCAGGGGGAGGCTAATATCTCTAGCGTCTGAAGGAATGCAGTGTAGGTGTCGGGGAAAGATGGGGACCTGGTGATTAGGACCAGGGCCTCTAGCCAGCGTTAACTTGCAGGCCTGGGTAGACCTGTAGTAGTTATGCTACTACAACTTACCAATGGCTCTAATGAAGACGACTTGTTTACTCCAATCTATTATGTTATACACTACACATATGATACTTACAGGGTTCTCAGGTGCTTTAGGATGCTTAGTAGCCCTTACTACTAAGACTTTTCAGACTATTGCATGAGAAAGTTCGTTAAAATTGCAGGAGATACATGGGACAAAAGCAGGCCCTTGAGTAATGAGGAGTGTGGCAAAATGAGGAAATGGCACGATTGTATAATTGCCTGTTTTTACCGAATCTATAGCTTAATTGTTCCTCATCATACTATGGGTGTGAGTTGTTAAGGAAGGTGTACTTCTCCCAGTGTGTCAGACTTCTCTTCTGTTTGAAAGAGGTAATTGATAGAAAAAGTCTGCACACTACAGGACGACAGTCCTAATGGGGTAACAGTTTGATTAGGTGTGCTGTATGGTTAAGTGTAATATGCCTTTATGTATGTTCTGTGATAGCTCATTGCATCTAAAATAAACTTGCTGGTTGATAATGGATAGGTTAAGGAGTAGCTTTCCTGGTTAACATTGTTGTGGTTTTGGGTTTCTCTTAATGCATGTGGCTATACCTGATACAATAACGTATTTTATTTCTCTCTCACATTGTGTGTTTTAGGCCATATTCTTTTAATCCCATTTTTTTGGATGGACCTTGCCATGACACCCTGATAAACTCGGTAGATAATCACACTGATGTGTGGATCTCCTGTTGGAGTGAAGACTCGTGCATATGTACATTTTTCTTTCTAGACATATGAATAGTTGCAGAAAAGTGAGTTAGGTGTGACAAGACAGGTATCTGGTGGGATTGCCTAGGAGGTCTTGCCTTGAGGAAGGTGGTATAAACGTGATGATCTCTTTACCCAGGATTCTGTGCTAAACCTGCTAATTTGTGGGCCTTAGGCTGTAATGATTTTGTAGGTAGGAAGCATTCTGTCTAGAAAGATAGATGGTACAAGTCTTCCTAGTATATCAAAAATGAATAGTTAACTTTGGGCCAAAAAATCCCACTCTGCAGTGGTGTGCATGAAAATTACAAATCATCTACCTTAGCTAAGTGCAGCAGTGGCACACAGTGCAAGTAATATTCCTTTGTAGGAAAAAAAGGACTGATTACAGTGGCACAGGTATCCATAACTCCCATGGGATTTTCCAGTTGACACATCAGATAAGACTATGATAATGCCATCTCTAGGCTTGGGGGGGTGTGTGTGTGTGTGTGCTTAGGTGCAGAAACTGTAGCATGCAATGTTTTTGAGATTCGTTGGGCATGAATCACTAGGGTTTGTGTTGTGGTTTGAGGTTTGCTTGTACCCCCCTGTACAAGCTGTGCATAGGCAAGGTGCGTGAGGCAAAGGCAGGTATGTGAGCTATATAGCCTATTTGAAACCCAGTAAATTTAAAGCTGCTGTGTCCTGCCTGTTCATTCCAACAAGATAAAGTAATTTAATGTTGGGTCTAAAATAAATAAATCATATTTGAAAATTGAGTATGACTTGGTCAAAGCACATGTTTCCTTAAAAATATCTTCTGTCTCAGAGAAGTCACTGATAACTATTGATAGCTTTAGCTTTTGGTCTTCAGGGTAATTTTTTTCTAATGCTAAACACTGGTGAATATGGCTTAACACCTTGTAAATTGTATGCAATACACTTTACATGTAAGAAGCTGGCATTTGCAATTTTTAAGTGTAAATGACAGCTCCTTTACTCTTAGGAGAGATTTTCTTCAAGAAGGTTCAAGCAGTGATGGATTGAGTTCAGTGTTTGTAGGAGGTTGTTATATGTTTATGTGAATCCTCTTTTGAGGACAGTGCGAGATGGTAACAACCACAGCAGAATTTTTGAGTTGCAGCCTGGTTGTTACTGTAATATGGGTTCAGCCCTGAAACACAGGCAGCACACCTGAATCCTGTTCTTAGTGCTGGAATACAGTTAACTACATTCACACATGCTTCCAGGACATAACTTCCCCCTGCCCTGTTCCCCCCTTCAGCCTAGTTAAATTATACTGGCTGTATGTGTACTGGTTGCTCTTTTCTACCAATGATTCTTCTGCTATTTGTATCTTCAGTGTATACATAACCGTACCTGTATTCTAAGGTCAAGATAGGTTGTAAGAAATATGTGCTGAAATATGCACACTTGCATAACAAGGCAGATACAGTGTCCTTGGAGGAACAATATACTGGAACAGAGTACATTATTAGAATTCTTTGGGGAGCATCACAAGAACACCTCTGCTTATTTGGAAGCCTTTCAGAAACATGGCTGGGAAGGGGAGTTCATCTACTTAGAGTAGAGCAATAACTTGTTGCTATAGGAATAAAAAATACTCGCTGAAATAAAATACTTTGCTGTATTAAGTTTAAAATAGTCTTGCAGTAGGATATGTCAAAGCCACACTAAAAGGGAGGTTATTCTGTAGAACTGCTGAAGTGTGTGAGGTCATCAGTCCCAAAAGAAGGGAGTGACAAGTATTATATGTTAGCTTACTTATGAAGGACAGCTAAAAGATGAGTAAAGGACAGCAAAGAGATGAGTACAGGCCAGTTTGTTCGTTACAGCTCTTCCAGACATCTTGTAACTCAGTCCCATAGAAAGCTGAGAGGTTGCTAGATGGCTGTGCCTTCTAACTGATACTCCATGTAAGTTTTTTGTACTTGTAGGGTTGTTTTTTTTTCTTCTTCTTCTTTCTGTAATTCCCTCGGTACACGCTGGGACTCTGTTCTTATACAACAATGCACACAGTGTACCACAGCTAAACAAAAAAAACCAGCTATAGAGACGTGGCACCTACTAAGGTAAAAATATTTGATTTATAATTAAGTCCTTATTGGCTGAAAGAGAACTCAGGTGAAATGTGCTGAAATAATGGTCATGTACTGCAGTCTACTGCAACAGTAAACATTTCAGGTTTTATTTACCCTTCCTTTGGTAAGACTTAAATGTAATTTGTTAGAGTGAAGTAAGGGTAAATAACTTCGTTAGGTACAGAAATTAAATCTTTGCTCTTCATGTTTGGCCTTCAGAAACTGCATTTATTGCTGTATATTTAATGTTGCACCATAACTTTTTGTCCATATAGTTTATGTGAAAGGCCTACAGCTTATATTTTTCCATGTATGGAAGTGAGTTATTAGGGAGCTAGTTTGCCTGCTTCAGTTGTGTTGTTTTATGTCTTTTTTTTTTTTTTATCTTGTTAGTCTTTTTGGGTTTTCCCTTATTTAAAAAAAAAAAAAAGTTGCAACAGTCTGAATGTAAACTAAGAAGTTCTGAAGTTTTACTGGAATATTTTTGTGACAGTTGAGAGAAACATGTAGAGGCGTCTGCTGGGAATTTGCATTTCAGTCGAAGAGTGATGTATGACTCTGTTAAACACTTCACAAAGACATTCTTTTTCTCATATGTCCAGGGCCTAATAACAACAAAGTGTGTAATGTCTGTGATGAAAAATTCTTTCTTTCATAGTTGCCTACTTTTTTGCCCTTTTTAAAATTTCATATCCATATGTAAATTGGAGGCTAGCAGGAGGTAGGAGGTGGAGGAGGTGTAGTACCGAAATTCTGCACTGTCCAAAATGCAGTGAATGTTTCTTTACTGTGCTGCTGAGTAAACCCTACCTCTGGACTCTGAAGAACGTGCTGATTTGGAGGCAGCATTTTGTATATGGTTGGCTTTGTGTTGAAATGGTGTTGTTCATGGTTCTGCATGCAACTAGAGTGGCTATCCCTGCTCTTTATACGTGGTTGATCTGTATGAGTGTAGCTCCCTCCTTCATGTCAAGCTGTGCAGTTCAGACAAAGACAAAGCCTTTCCAGTGATGCTTCTCCATTTTTCAAAGTGCTCTGAAACAATGATTTAACTAACTCTTCTTTCCCTATAGCAAGCTGTTTGATTAAAAAAATGCATGAGTAAAGTGTTACTGTTAATTGCTATAAGAGAAATAATAATAGGACTCAAAACTAATGTTTTAAATTAAAGAAAAAGTGGTGTTATTTTAGGTGGTTTTTGCTCCTGAAGTAGTTCAGTTTGTAAAGCAATGTGTAACGGGGTGCCTTTGCGAGTCTAAATTGACCAGGTGAAGTGTTGCAGGGTATTAGAGAGCACGCATTCACTTCTGTGGTGCATTGCTGGGGGAAGGGGAAGCTGAAGTAAAAGTATCTGGAGTAAATGTGTGGCGTGGTTTGCCCTGCACGGACAGCATTTTCAATCTGTTTTCTCATTGCTTTCAGTAAAGAAAGAAAAACAGTAGTCAACTTATGTACCACTTCTACCAGCTTGCAAACAGATCTTGGATAAATTTATGTTCTTCATGAAATATTCATAAAACATAACTGTAGAATGACTTAACATAAACTTTTCAGTCTTACATTGCAAAGTTAGATATAAAAGAGCACACAACTGTTCTGCATGTGTGCTGCATGAAAGCCCAGGTGAGTAGGAGCGCAAAGTTATGTGGTACTGTGACTAAGCTGTTAGTCTGAGTATTATGCTTGTTAAGTCTTCTCCACCTCCCTCCTACTGCATTTGAGCGCTTTTTTCTTTGGTTTTTTTCCCCCTGTTTGCAATGGACCTTGTGAGCTACATGTTTGAAATTGGAGAGGTGTTACATGCCTAGCCATTCTATGAAATTTCTGTGTTACAGGATGTATTCATCACACTGATTAATTAGTCTATCGGGCATTTTGCATATCTCTGTCACTGATACACTTTTAAGCACTTGTAAGCTGCTTATTGCTCTACACACTAGTCATCTACCTTTATGGTCTTACTAGATAGCATCGTGTAATACTCTTCTATTGTTTACAGGGTCCTTAACTGCCAGGCTAGGTGTGTTTTGTACATGGACTGTACTATGAAGGTTCTGTTTAGCCAGTCATTATTGTACCACACAGCACACTGCACTTTTTAGTTCAGTAGACGCTTGATTTTACTTTGTCACTTCCACATTTTAAAGTCTCTACCTTGAGAGGGGCATTCCTTACGTGTTATGTTGCAGTCTCCTTCTGCGTTGTGCAATGCAGAAAGGTGTAATAGTTACTGGCCAGGCTGAGGTAAATGTCAGATGGATGTTTGATCTATACTTAATCGCTTGCAAAACACTTAATAGAACTGCTTTGCCTGTGCTGGATATGTAAATGGAACTACTGCTACAGCAGCATCTGCACTCAGCAGCTGAGGCTTTCAGTTTGCAGTTAGTACCTGTTGAGTACTAAATGTAAGAACTTGTTCCTTTCAGGGTGAGAACAGTGTAATGACAGAGCGTTTTAAATTGACAGCTCTGGGAAAAAGGTAGAAGAGAGGAATAGCTGTTCTGTTTGGGGGCAGATACAATATGCACGTAATAATTCTGTGCCTGGAACATGGAATTCTAGTTTTAATGTGGCCTGGTTAGTCCAAGTTCAAATTTCCATGTATAGTTTAGGCAGCCAGTATTAGACCTGCTTTGCTTGTATTAGATGGACACCCCGGGTCAGGTTTTTCATTTTAAGAGAAGAGTACTGAACCTGTCTGATCCCAGACAGAGTTACTTTTCTTCATACTAGCCAGTATGGTGCTATGTTTAATATTTTTGACCAAAACAGTGTTGATAACACCTCCCTGTTTTATCTGTTGCTGAACAGTACTTATGCAGTGCCAAGACGGATGTTTCTCACTCTGCCCACCCCCTCAGTGAGTAGGTTGGGGTGTGCAAGAGGCTAGAAAGAGGGACAGATCAGGAAGATGACCCTGCTGCTCAAAGGGGTATTCCATGCTGTAAAGTGTCATGGTCTGCAATAAAAAAATGAGGTAGGGGTGTACGTGGCTGTTCCTGGGCAACAGGCTGCTTGTAGGTGGTGGTGAGTGTTTTCTATCACTTGTTTTTGGTTGGCTTGTTTGGTTTTTCACTTCTATTCTTCCTGTTCTCTCCACCCATTCTGGTGGGGGAGCAGTTATGTGGGACTTCGCTGCCAGACAGGGTCAGCCTACCACTAGGGGACACTAAATGTATGCAATGTTTGTGTCCTAAGCATCTGATTGTTATATCTAGGCAGGATGTGAGCTGTTTTTCTGATCCAACTGTATTTGCTTACTGCTAGGGGAAGACTTGTGCTTTGAGTCAACTATCTGATGTGCAGGATTTAAGCAGCAGTTCTACTGAAACATTTCTTTCAAATGGCAGATTTTATGCTGTTGTGGTTTAGCTTCAGCTAGCAGCTGAGCCCAGAGACAGTGTGTAGTGTAGAAATAAATTCGCAGGTGGTGGATAAAATTAATAAAACCTTTTTTTTTGCAACAAGTAAAGGAATATAGGTTGGACCCTGATGGAAGGTGACTTTGCAACAGCAATGCAAAGAATTTGGGTCATTATCTGCATGTGCATACCCTTCATCATGCTGAAAGTTAGGCTTCTAAGTTTGAATTTTCATTCCTAAAGACTCGTAAGTGTTGATTTGTTTAGGGGTCTAGTCAGGCTTCTGCAGTGTACATGTATTAATTGCCTCCTCTTCACCAAATTACATTTGTTTATTAACTTCATTTTGGTGAAGAGATGTGTCTACATAATGTCTACAGGTGTTGGTGCGTGAAAATCTGGGCAGTAGCATTTGGCTTTAGTTCTTTCAGAAGTTGTCAGCAGTTTCTGTTTGTTAATTATTCTTAAAAGCAGTGGTAGGTTAATCAAACACCCAGCAGGTTTGTTGTCAACAATACTGTGATTTGTTGAATACCTGTGCTTGCTTTCCAAAAGTATTTCTAGTGTTTGACTGTCAGAACACTAGAAAAAAAATTCTGCAGAATTGTGGAGGATTTTACTCTTCTGTTTTGTCTTAATAGCTCCATAAATGAGAGAAGAGATTGAAGCTATTATTGAAGAGTTTAAGCAAGACCATAACCCTGAGCATTATATTTTCATCTGAGTGTGAATAACCTGGGTGAGACCACACAGTTCCTTGCCAGGGGAAATTGATTGTAGTCTTGCCAGAGAATGCTTCCAGAGAAGCTGAATTTGGTTTTGTTTTTTAATCTGTCCAGCATTGTGCAGTACTGTAGTGTCACAGGGTATAAGATTTTCTTAGAAGTGATAATAAATCTATAGCTGTTAGACAGAATAAATTGATACGTGCTTATTGAATGTATATTGGAAATTAATAGAGAATCTCTAGTCATGAGAACACATGCATAATTTGACCATGTCTGCTTTTCTTGTTTGAGACTTACTGACAGCTGCAGCTTCTGTGCTGTGGTTACACTCCTGTTCAGGTAGATTAAGTTACAATAATGTGAACTGGAAAGAAAAGATCAGATCTTTTAGATCTCCCAAACATTAAAGTGGATCAAGTCATAAAAGATGATACCTGTGGGGAGAGCAACCTAATTTTACTTTGAGGATTCAAATAATTCTGATCATTCCAGCCTGTCCTCAATGAATGTTACAATGGAGTTTTTCCTTTTTCTGTTCTTTCATCTTGTTTTCTACTCTTTGCATCATTTCCCCCCAGCTTCTTGTAAGTATGTTTAATTATGCTGGTAAAAAGTCTTTTAATTAATTCTTACTGGAGTTCAAGGTGCTGTATATGCTTGCATTCTGTCTAAGGTTACTTGAATAGCTGAATTGGAGCATTAAAGAAATCTTTATCAGGACCTACTTGAGGAGGAGCAAATGCTGGCTGGCTGCACAAAAGAATGCAAGGGCTTCTAATTATCAGAATAGACTTAGATCTTGTAGTATTGACCAGCTTTTCTATGTGTTACGGAGAGCTTGGAAAAGTTTGTGGATTTTAAATTTTGTGTTCATTTTCGAGACCTTTTTACTTAGTTTTAGGTGTACCTTCTTTCTAATTTAAGAAGTCCCTACTCTGAAAAAGGATGTGATTGAAGCTTTTTTGGTTTGGCTGAAAAAGTCAGGTATGAGATTTGTTGGACAAATACTTTCTAAGATATGGTCAGTATTAAATTAAGCATATACAGCATCAGTCTGGCTGATTTCCACCCCCTTCAAGAGGTTCAGAAAATTGTACTGGTGGCTCTTTATAGAATGATGTGAGGGGGATCGGTGGGTCCTGGTGGGCAGCAGGATGACCATGAGCCAGCAATGTTTCCTCCTGGCTAAGAAGGCCAATGACATCCTGGGGTGTGTAAGAAGGGGTGGGGTTAGTAGATCAAGAGAGGCCCTTCTGCCCCTCTGCGCTGCCCTGGTGAGGCTGCACCAGAAATAGCATGTCCAGTTCTGGGCCCCTCAGTTCAAGGACACAGAACTCCTTGAAAGAGCCCAGTGCAGGGACACCAGGATGATGAAGGGAGTGGAACACTGTCTTTGTGAGGAGAGGCTGAGGGAGCTGGGTCTCTTTAGCCTGGAGGAGAATGAGGGGTGACCTTACTAAAGTTTATAAATATGTAAAGAGTGAGAGTCAGGAGGATGGAGCCAGGCTCTGCTCAGTGATGGCAGTGATAGGGGCGTGGGGCAGTGGGTGCAAGCTGGAGCAGAGGAAGTTCCATGTGAATATAAAGAGGAGCTTTTTCACTGTGAGGGCTGGGACAGGCTGCCCAGAGAGGCTGTGGAGTCTCCTTCTCTGGAGACATTCAAACCCACCTGGATGTGTTCCTGTGTGACTTAGTCTGGGTGACCCAGCTCTGGTGGAGGGGGTGGACTAGATGATCTTTCGAGGTCCCTTCCAACTCCTAATGTTCTGTGATTCCTAAATAAAATACTAACTTCTAAGAGGGTGTTTTTGCTATATAAAATATCTGTAAGCTTGAAACAGTAACTCAGTTACTGACTTTGATCTGCTTATAGTTACATTATGACAAAGAAGAGAGATACTTACCTACAATCATGGTTAGCAGTTTCTCATCAGCAATTTTACTTTTTAGCCAAAAGATTAGGAACCTCGGAATGGTGTAAAAGCATCAGAAGTGGACATGGACTTACTCTTCTTTGTCTCCTCCTGCCGCTATCTGCTGGTATCTCCATTTCATTGTATGACTCTACATAGAGTATCCAAGAGAATGTAGTGTTTCTGTTGTAGAAGAATTCTGATGATAGGTGGATAGAGAATTCATAAAATTAAGTTTTTGAGACAACAGAAAGGATTAAAATTCCATGCTACAATATATTTTATAATAAAGTAGGTATTTGCATTATCCTTTCTATACATACTGCTTATATTTTATATTTTGCCTTTTTTAGATTTGTGAACAGTTTTAAGGATATGTGTTATATGAGTTCTTTATGAGACTTCAACTGCTTTCAAAAATTCAAAGTAGTATTATTAGTTGTAGAGACTACACAAAGGAAACAATGTAATAAAATGGTTCCAGTTTTTCTGGGGGGAATATGATAGCCCTGTGCTTCTAAATCATCTTGCTCATATTCTTAAAATAGTGTCATCAACAGTCATAGCTGTGAAGCAGATAAAAGTTGTAAAGTTGCTTGCAGTGGATTCTTATATTGGAGATGCAGTGCTATCTTTGACATGAAAACTGAGGCAGATGAAAATTTCAACTGACTTTAACTTGCTGCAGTGCACCTGGCAGTATATACTGTATATACTGGCAGTATATTTCTTTCCCCTCTGCTCTCTCCAGCTGTCTTTCCTTAGATCCCCAAATTACTACTTCAGAGAGGAGCTCCTTGATTAAAAAAGTGAGAGTTCTGTCACAATTGTGTCCAGGTTCGTTGTGAAATACAACTTGCTGCAGCCTGTATTTTGAGATCAATTGCCTCTGCCTGCCTTCTGCAGTAGGTTTCAGAGAGGCGACAGGTGATGATTTGGATCGTTAGTTCTGTATGTGCTTTGTGCTGGTTAATAATAGGCTAGTAGGCATATCTGAAAGAACTTGCTGCCACTTCAGAGAGATGGAAAGGGATGCTATTGGTGTCCTGTCAGATCTAAATAATATAACTTTGAATCTATGATGATCAAGGTAGTCATTGCTGAGGACCAGTATAGGGAGCTGGAGGTAGTGATGAATATAGCGCATGATACCTTATACATTAAGCATTTCATATTTTCAAAGCAAATTGTGCTCATGAATGGCTTCATTATAGGTAACCCAGTACAGTAAGATTATTTTTTTTAGCTTTTTATCACAATGGCTAAGTGAATAGTTCTATCCATCACTATTTAGGTTGTGAACAGTATTCAGGTTTTGAAAGCAGTTTGTTCCTTCAAGAGTGGGTTGTCACTGAAAGGGATGCTCTTGCCTTTTGCTATCTGTCCCAACCATGGTTTTTTCCCTTTCCCATGTTACCTCTGAAACTTGTTCACATGCTTGGTGAATTGGGTGAAGAGGTTGACCATTAGCTTTCAGGCAGACCAGTTCCTCATCTAGCTGACTACAGAGCTGCTGCTACTGTGGGCTCAAAAAGAGAACAGTGATCTGCTTTGGTGGGCTGAAAAAATACTTTGTCTTCAACAGCAGTTCAGGTTTTGTTGGACAGTGTTCTTAGGTTTAGCCCTAAAATGGCTACAAATTAAGTTATGGAGGTGGACATACCTTCTCAAGGCACATGGTTTTGTGCAAGGTTAAAGTGACATTGATTTGAAAGGTCACTAAAACTGAAATGAGTCTCTCAGTGCAAGGATAATTAAAGTGGTGTTCGGAAAGTAGTGGTTTGAAAGAGCTGATTATGCTGGGAAAGGAATTAAACATTGGGATGTCATTTTGTCCTCAGTTTTATTTCTTGCTTTTTTTCCCCTGGTTTGTCTCTTGCTACTTTAAGTACCTTTAAGAAAAGATACCTGAATGTATATTTAGACATGAGTCTCTGTCTTGATGTAACGTCTGAAAGTGAGTGTGCAGGTATTGTTTCCTCATGACACATGCAGTGTACAAGTTGAAGTAGGCAGGCCTTTTGCCAATTGTACTTTGCAATGTCAGAACCAACTCTAGTATAATTTATGCCAGGAGACTACACAATTTGGCTTGCCCAATGCTACAAGTTACCTAAACTTGACTTTCAAAGCTATTGGTGGGGGGGCGATTCCTCAGCAGTCCACACTTGGGTCTGTCCATGCATCTCAGGCTGTGGATCTGTTGGCAGTTGTTTCTTTATCTCATCTGAAAAGTAGAACTGAATCTTGTAAGTTTTACAGGTCTCCAAACTATATTTTTTTAATGCTGATGTGTAAATTTGGTGAGGGTAATTAATGAGACCTGGAGATAATTGCCCTCAATAACTTCCCAGGATGTTATTGAGCACAGAAGCACAGAATGTTTTCCAGTATGTTTGTCGTCTGTGGTTTTTGAGAGGGTACCATAAATATAGTCTGCTGCACATGGGAAAGAATAGATCACGAGCAAGAAACAACTGTTTGGGAAAGCTAGATGTTTGTGTGTAAACAAAACAATAGGTTTCTGTATCAGCTTTCATATTGCTACTATAAACACTATTTGAATGCCATCCATGCAGAAATAATGGAAGTAAAGCAAACTCTAGCAGAGATTTCAGGAAGTTTAGTTTTTCTGTGTTTCAGCATTGAAGTAGAGAGTAGCGATGGCTGAAACTTTTCCTCTGAAATACTCTTCAAATGGAAAAACCTGTAAAGTCAGAATTTACTGCTTGCTGAAGTGAAAGCTTTCTTTAACCTGGACTGTGCCTCCTAGCTGAGAAACCATGATATTAGGGATTTCCTGTTGTTTTGATAGACTATCATATATATTTCCTGGGAGCTGGAACTTTGACATTTATAGCTAGGAGCCCTAATTGTTGATTTTGGCTTTCTAGTACTTTCCATGTCGGCCTACTACCCTTCTGAGGGAAAAGTGCAGAAACTGCATTCTTTACTAAAATTTTGAAGTATTTTTGTTTGTGTCTGTCATAAAAGAAGTAATTGGCATTTCCTGAGAACAGCAATTCTGGGGTTTAGGTAGCTGTAGTGATGTTTCTCCTTCAGAAGTGTCCCCTTTAACGGTTTGGTTTATTTCAGTTCGGTTACCATAGATCTTTTGTTTTGCTTTTAAGTATAGGGTGCTAGTTGAGGGTTTAAGGACTATTATTAACTCTAAATATAAAATTAAAAGCTTTTAGAAGGAGAAATACACACTGGGGCAGCATCATATGCATTATCCCAGGGAAACTCTGCTGTTGTGGTTCTTCATAAATGTAAATTGACTCTTTGTCAGGGCCAAGACCTTGACCTAACACTGACCTTTAATACTGATTATGAGTCTGTGTGTATCTGGAGAGGGGCCTGTTGTTGCTACAGTAAAGAAATATTTTGCTTTTTGATGAACAGGCTATTGTAACCTTCAGTTGTCTTCATGGACTATTGCATGGCTTTATGATACTTTTTAAAAAAACTTAAAATGCTGATTTCCATTTGCCATTGCTCTGTGGTCTGCAGAGTAATCTATAATAGCTTGAAACTCACTGGGCTAGATCAGGGGGTTCACTGGCAGCTACAGTCTATGCTGTGCTCTAAGAGGTTCTGAAAACAGGTGGTCTTAACCAAGTAACAAACACTTTTTCTTTTATTAACCTGTATGTCTTGAAGCCTCAAGGTTGGAACTATGCAAGTGCTGCTTTGCTTTTCCTTTCTTCTGAATCTGAGAGATTTTAATGGATTTTTCACTCTTCCCCATGCTTTTGTGTGCCTTTTTTGTTTTCCCCTCAGTCTGTGCTAGGTGAGATTGTTGCTTTCCCATTCGGAGTTAACTGAAAAATAGGAGACAGAATGTATATTTCTGTGATGAGAAGATATTTTCAGTAACTCCTACATGTAAAACAAAGTGTGTTAAGTGAAGGATTACTTGGACTCATGTGAATCTTTTGTAATCAATTTTATGACAGCAGTTTGTTTTTAAAAGAGCTTCACTCTGTAATTCACTCAAATAATTTATGTGTCAATATTTGTGTGTCTGTAGATATAAAATGGCACCTGCAATTGAATTGGTTTGGGGTTTTTTTGGTAGGTTTTTTTTTTTGCACTGATACTGCTGGATGGCTTTAATCTGCACTTGGAAACAGAAAATACTGTGGTGTCTTTGGGTGGAGTTTTGGCTGGAAGCTGAGTAAAGCAATGTAAGAGGTAACAACTGAATGACTGCTCCCTGAAGGTTGGCTGTTACATGCTTAAAGCAGCATTGATTGTATACATTTGCTAAGATACTTGGGGATCCTTGCCAAATACCTTCAGGTGGTCTGGTCATGTTGGAATCTTCTCATTCTTGTCTTTTACATACTGTAGCAAATTGTATCAGTCACTACTTCAGTTTCTTTTTGGATCAGAGATGGAGAAAGTGGTGTCCTAGCTATTGCCTTTTTTTAAAAAATCTCGTGGGTTTTTTTTAAAATCTTTAAAAATCTCAAGTAGTGGATTTTAAATATTCAGAAATCAGTGTGTTCTGTACAAGTATACACTTAAGTAATTCTGCAGCAGCTCTTATTCTGTCATAGAACCATAGAATCTTTAAGGTTGGAAAAAAGGCCCTTAAGTCATCAGGTCTGACCATTAACCTAGCACTGCCATGCCTGATTTAGAATAGAAGAGTCATTTAGGTTGAAAAAGACCCAGCACTGCCAAGTTCACCACTAAACTATCTCCTTTAGCATCACATTTACACATCTCTCAAATACCTTTGGGGATGGTGACACCACCACTTCCCTGAGCAGCCTGTTCCAGTGCTTGACAACCCTTTAGGGAGAAGATTTTTTTCCCTACTGTCCCATCTAAACCTCCCCTGGCACAACTCGAGGTCACTTCCTCTTGTCGTGTCTCCTTTCAGGGAGCAGCAGAGATCAGTAAGGCCTCCCTCAGCCTCCTTTTCTCCAGGCTAAACAATTTACCCCACATTCCTCAGCCACTCATCAGACCTGTGCTCCAAACCCTTGACCACTTCGCTGCCCTTCTTTGGACGTGCTCCAGTAGATCAGCATCCTTGTAGTGAGGGGCCTGAAACTGGACACAGCACTGGAGGTGCAGCCTCACTGGTGCTGAGTACTGAGTATTTAATAAAGAGTATTTGAATAGTCACAAAATTCAGAATCCTATGGTGTCAAAGCTAATGTATACAGGGTTTCTATTTATCTAGTTTGCCTGCCTGCTTATGGCTTTATTATAGCCTAAATGGATTATCTCATTAGGTTTTTCACAGCTGGGGAAACAGTTTTTGAGCTGCTGCATGATACTGTTTCTTTGTCTATGCAGGAGTTCTCATAACTTCCTGCAGTGCTTGTAAATACTTTTTTTGCAAGTCCTACAGCCCTATTCCATTTTTAAGTGTAGCTTTGTGAAGTTTGAAAGTCAGGGATCTTGTATGCAAACCAGGAAGGGACAGCATTAGTCAGTGATTTAAGTTAAATTAAGTGACACTGCTAGCATGTTTCCACTCAGGATCTCTTCTCCATATGAACGCTGCCTCCTGTTGCACTGTGCATGTCAGCCTCTGGGTCCTAGTGTATGTTTACAGTGTTTTGTATGCAGATCTGAGTTGGGGTAGTCCTGTAGCATGTAGGAAGGAGCTGTGAGAGCTGGTGCTTTGCTCAGAAATGCTAGACCCAGTCCTTTGGTAAGGATTACTTGTTCATATGTCTGCTAACATCTAATTATGTGTCTTTACCTCTTGGAGCAGACATACAAATAAGATGGCTGCTCCCTATATATAATAAAAATACTTTGCTGTCTTTCTGCACCATCTGTGTCAGTAGATCTAAGGAGATCCATCAAGGTCACAGAAATTCAGGTATTTATAAAACCGGAAGTGGAAAGTTACTGTATTACTTACCACAGTAAGATAAGGTGGGGAAGAATGCTCCTGTAGGAGAGACAGTGTCACAGTTCGATGGTGGGGAAAGATAAGGTAGGTTGGGTAACAGAGGCACAGGGCCATCGTTGGGAGATGGACTAGTTACTGAGTTTCAAGTGTTTCATTACTAACTGGACAGGAAGACCTGTGTGAGGTGGAAATGGGGTAAGGGGCATGGAAAAAGGAGAAAGTGAGTAAGTGCTGCAGGAGGTGGTGGAAAAGAAATGTGTAATGAACACAGTTAACTTAAAGCAGAGAGAGGATCTTAGTCTTAGCTTTGTGCCTGGCCATACCTGAGTGGAAAGTATGAAGTTTCAAAGTCAGTATAGTAACAAGTTTCTGTGATAAACTTTATTCTTACTTCCCTTTATACTTGTCTACCAAAACTATTTTGTACCTGAAAATTTTTAGGTCAGTTCTGATGAAAAATGCTGTTGTGCTTTATTTGTTTAAATAAGAGACGGTTGTAAACATTCTTTTGATCTTAGAATCAGTGCAGATTTAAAATTTTGTCTTGAGCTATTCATAGCTTAAAGTGCTTTTCTAGTGTCAGATAAAAATAATTCCCTGCCTTGTAAGACTTCCCTCCCTCTGTCCCTAGCTGCTTAGTAACTTCCATGAAATAAGTGTTTTGTTGAATTAGGATGTTTATAAAGTTGAATAAAATAAAAATATGTGGTGTATCTGTGAGAAAATGAATTCTATATAAGAGCATTAAATAACAGAATGATTTTCATCTATAAATAGTGGTCTTTGATCTTCAATCTAAGTGCTTTGAGACTGTTAGGTATTTGGAGTAACAGTGAGAACAGTATTAAAAGGACAGACCAAATCTTGTTCCCTAACTTGCAACAGGCAGTGGCCAGGCCACGGTCAGTGAATGGGGGTGCACAGAATGACAACTCTTCCAGTGTACACTGACTTTGGCTGGGTGGGAGCTTCCCAGACAATGTGTAAGATCTACTGCCCTCTGTCAAACTTCATTATCAATCTCCTGTGAATTTTAACTAATATTTAAAGGATTTTTAACAAACTTGCCTTCCTTTTGAAACAGTTGAATAGATACATAGAAAAGAAGTTGGCTGTTGACTTTCTAACCCCCGAGCTAGCTTCCTTTACTACCTTCTAGTCCTTGTCTGTGAAAAAGGAAAAATTGTTTCCTTTGTAAATACATTGTTCTATATTGCTATTATTTCTTTATATCATTATTATTCTGCTTCTTTCATACCTCCTCACTGCCCATTTATAGCCTCTTTAATAGGCAGTAGTTCTATAATGCTGAACATCATTCTTCTCGTGTGCCTTTTTTCTAGTTACGCTGTATGCGTTTTGAAGTATGTGTCAAGAAACTCTTTGCAGTGTTGGAGATAAATGCTTGCTTCTACTGATTTTACAGTTACACCAGAAAGTTTGAGTTAATTTAAAGGATGATTTAGTTAGACTGCTGTGTACTAAACTGACCTTCTGTGAAAATTCTTCAGTTGTTTGAGGTCTTTGCAGTAAGTGCCAAAAACAATCAGTTCATCTGCCTGAATGATCTGGAAAGATCAGTTTAATGGATTGAAAAATGTTTGGGCTGACACCAGCTGTTCTAAAATACCTCCTTCTTCACTGTGTTAATAGCAGTATAATTTCTGTGTATTGAAATATTTCCCTTCTCAAGTGGATCACCTGAAAACTCTGAGCCTGGAGGAAAAACAAGATGGTCAGGCAGTAGACATTCTTTTAATGTCATCTAACCCACAGGATAAGCAGTTCCAATTATGAAGACCATGATCTTTTTAAGGATCACTTGGTTAAAAACTGTTGGATGGTTGTGCAGTCTCCATCCTCGGAGATTTTCAAGACTTGCCTGAGTAGAACTCTGAGCAACTTGATCTGACTTCATAGTTGAACCTGCTTTCAGCAGGAGATTGTACTAGAGATCTCCTGTGGTCCCTTCCAACCTGAATTACCCTACGATCCTGTGTTGCTTTGTAAGCCACAGCCTGTAGCCATATACATTGAATAACTGCTGAGTGAAGGAGTTTATATCTGCTAATTGCTGCCAGGAGTTGTGTAGTTCATCTCACTTCATTGAAAAATACTGACTTTAAGTTCAGTTTTCATCACTGAAAATAGCACTTTTTAAAATAATTTAACAGTTTTTCTGAATGGAAATAAATGCATATCTACTGTGCCACAGCTTGTGCATAGTTTGTAGGTACTTAGTTTGCATATGTAAAGAGGCTATTAGATTGACAATAGTAGACTAGAAGAGAGTGATCTTATTTAATACGTCAAACAAATATTGGGTTGCATCTTGCATGATTTTTGGCAAAGAAATGCTTCATGCCAATGAAAGTGTTAACTTATAGACTGACCGGCTTTGCAAGCACCAGCTACTTTCATAAGTATTAGCTCTGACTAGAGGGCTGATTAGGTAACTTAAATCCCTTTCCAGTGTTTATATTTATGACTTTTTAAATAAATACATGCCATATTTTGGTAATTGCTTTCTAGAGTTTCAGAACTTTGTAGACTTTAAAGAAGTATTGGTTGTCATATCACACAGCTAAATAGAAGCAAATATTATAATGTTCCTGGAAATCTATATTTAATGGCACGCATTAATTAGGGACTGGTTTGTAAGTTTAATGGACTTCAGATATATACATCTTGCATCTCTACTCTGGCAGTTTTTCTTTGTTACTAGAATAAAATTTAATTGCTCTTGATTTGAGCTAGTCTTTGCTATTGGTTGAGATTAATTTTATGAAAGGAAATGTGTTCTTTTTTTTTTTCTTTCTTTCTTTGTTTCCAGAACTGTCCTCTAACGTGTTCCATATTGGGTATTTTTAGAGGTGCCTCAGTGGAGGAGTTTTGGAAGATCTGAATCATACCAAATGTTTCTTAAAAGATAAACCATATGTCAGTTGAATTATTTTATTTTGTCTTAGATACTTAAAAATATACTAATAGTAGTGTAGGTAATAAAGAAGCCTTTTTGCAAGCTTTTTTGATGAACACTGTTGAGCATTAGGTTGCAAAGGTCTATGCATGTGTTTCTAGGTATTGAGTAAATCTCCTGGGTCAAATACTCTGCTTTTCTGCTTAAGCTATCAATGCAGATGAAAAGGCATGGTAGGTGCAGTCTGGTTCATAGAATAAATGTGGTTTGCAGTTTTGCAGCCCATATAAAAACAATATAACTCAAGCTTTTAAAAATGCATGATTTAAGGATTTAAAAGAGTTAAATGGATATAAATGATAAAGTAGTAGCTATTACAGTTACTTGGAAACTTTTGTCCTTTAGTTTACTATAATGAAGCTGAAAAATCTCTGCTGATGTTTGTGCTTGCCACATCTGTGTTTCCAGTATACTCTGTATTTTACTTAATATTGATTTTCAGGTGGTTATTACTTCATCAGTACTGTACTGTTCATGAATGTAAAATCATGGTAGTATTTTTCAGAAAACTCAGATAAGCCTGTGTAATGTCTGTAATGCCAAATTTTTGATATATTTTATGTGTAAACTACACCTTGTGTATTACAGTTCTTGGTATCTTGCAGTTACATGTTATATCGCTTTTCTGAGGTTATCCTGCTCTTCAAAGAGCAGAGCCTGCGTCAGAAATTAATAGGGGATGAGGTGTCACGTTTTCAGTGCAGAAATGATAGTTGACTAGTAATGCTACTTCATAAGTGTATGAAGACAGGAGAACTGCCCAGAGACTCTTTCTTTTTGCTTTTAGAGTTATCTTACTGCCTTTCATTCTTCACAGGGTTACACGTCCTTCTGGAACGACTGCATCTCCTCAGGACTGCGTGGCTGTATGTTAATCGAATTGGCATTGCGAGGGCGTCTTCAACTAGAGGCTTGTGGGATGAGGCGCAAAAGTCTTTTAACAAGAAAGGTAAGTAGAGGAAGGTGTTCACATTTACTTTTGTGTCATGCTCAAGGCAATACAAGAAAAAAACCCTGTTTTTTGGTGATTGGGGCACTACTTAAGAGTCCCTAGGGTAGATGTGCAAGAATTAAAAGTCTTTAAATAGATTAAGTGCCTTGGGAAAAAATGTTACGTACTTGTTCCTTGCTCCTGTTTGTTCTCTTGCTCTGTTCCTGCTGCTGTTGGGAGCCTTGCACAAACGGTTAGCAGTGGCCCTGGCCAGGCTGCGGTGGCAGCAGTTACTGCTGGGAGCCAGTAATCTGCTGAAGGAACTGGTGGTGATAGTGGTGGTATGTGGGCTGGGGCTGAAAGGAATGGCTGGCTTGACTGGCTGCCTGCCAGATGTATCCTGTAAGCTACCAGTTTAACCCTGGTATATGCAGCATCGCACTTTGTGCTGGCAGTGTCTGGGAAGGAAATGGTCTGAGAACAGAAAACTGTATCTACTTTAAGCGTGTGACCAGTGAGTTTAAATTTGTTGTTCTCCCTGGCCTTGAAGATGGACAAATTTTTCAAGGTCGTTTATTGAATTAGACGGAAGATTTGAGGCTGCTGGATTTTTTCCTTTGTACACAGTGTGGAAAATCACACTATTTGAAGAATTTTTACCTCATCAGCATTAGAGGGTACTTGTAAAATAAGCTTACTGAAAACGTGGTCAAATGTTGTCCATCTGCCACAAATAATTTATCTTTTATGGCATATTTCTTTGTCAATATTATCTTCTGCTAAATTTTTTAAAGGAAAGCATAGAAATCCGCAGTCTTCTCCCAGCTTCCTCCACTTCTGAAGAATTGAACCTCTGTTCAGATAAACAGCTCTTACTTTTTAGTTTCTTTTAAGCATATTCAGCATTGGCTAGTTTGCACAGTTGGTTTTTTTACTCCAAAGCTTTTGGATCCTTAGGCATTCAAGGATGTTCTCTAGCAGTTCTTTTCATTCTGTGCAAACCTTGTCATCTTCATCTACCTGAAAATTTAAAGGGGAGTATAGGAAAATGGAAAACTAACATGTGGATATTCTCAGTAAAGAGTACAGGAAAAACTATTGTACTCTTTGGTGTGGGTTTTTTATTAGTTTTTGTTTTGTTAAATTTTATCGTGTGGTTTTGTGGGTGGGTTAGTGTCTTGCATCACTCCTTCTGCTTTATTTAAGGAGGTCTAAAAGGTATCCAATATTAAAGGTTTTGTTATTTCCACTGTTGTAAGGCAATTGAGAGATTTCTTTTTGCAGGTAGGAGAGTTGTATGAAAAAGGCATTAATTTAAATTTCAAATGAAGATCGGTTTCTGCTTAGGTAATTTCTTGCAAATAAAAGCCCTGACTGCTGATATACATGAGGTTTCTCCTCCCCCTGCAGCCATCATCAGAAAATTATTTCAATTTTAGAAATCAATCTTACGAGCTACTTGTGTTTTGTACCTTATTTGGAGTTTTGCATTAACACTGGGTTTCAGTCTTGTTCCTGTGATGGCTAGTTTTAGTGTCTCAACTCTACCTAAAGTGTCCTCATTATCCCCCTTTTTGCAGGCTTTGCTCCCCTTGCCTTTAGCTTTTGCTGTGAATTGAACACTGTGCTTATTGTGTGGAATGAGCTGCCTAGTTGCATCTAAGGTGGTGATTCAGTGGCAATACCATTTATATAGCTTCTGCCTCTCAGGCTGGTCATTCTTCCTCCTTGCACCAAGTCCATCTTCAGATTTTGTAGGAAGGTAAAACATTAAAACTTAAAGCTTTGATTTGTCAATCTGAAGGCATGGTCTGAAGGGAGGAGTTTGGGCGTTAGTCACTTTAGCCTGTGTTGCCACTGAGGCTGGTAGTTGTGTCTTTTGAGTCTTTATTGGGTTGTTACTAGCTCTTGTGCAGCCTTGTCTGGTAACCCCTCTGGCTAGTTCACTTCTTTGATCAGTTTAGTTTTTTACTTGAATTGCTTTCTTGATCTCGTCACCAGGTGGGGCACAAGTGAGACTGCTGGCACAAGCAATAAGGTGAGAATAAGAAGGTAGAACTAGTTCTTTGGGTAGTAGTGTGGATTTATGACCAGCTCAGCCTTGATCATCAAGCTGACTTAAAAGATTGCTAGCTACGAGGATTTCCACTTCAAGTGTTAAATCAGGGGGATCTTTCCTGATTTTTTTTTTTCAGTTTGTAAGACAAATTTCTGAATGGATCAAGATGCATTAAATCCACAATTGAATGCCATCAAGAGACAAATGAGTGAGAAACTGCCAGACAGGGACTTTATGGACATTAGTGAAACATTGAAAATCAATATGATAGGATTTTATGTTGCTGCATCCCTGTAAATTTGGCCTAAAATATGTTATCATTGCATCATCTTAGACAGAACTCCATTGGTATCAATATAGAACCAAGTAAATAAATGTTGAGGTTTATGTATAAATAAAATAGCTTCTAATACTAGTGGTTATTGAAGAGTTACTGCTGCCATACAGTCTCAGAAAGGAAATGAAATCTTTAGATTTCTTAAAAGAAATGCCCCAATCCTTTGGGAGATTACATTCAGTATTTTGTATTTGACAATTCTAGGTGAATTATTCATGAGTGAGTTTTTGTATTAAAGCTGAATAATGAAGTTTTTTTAAAAATCAACACAAGATGTGTTTAATCTTTAGCACTGCTTAATTGTGAAGGTGCTTTGTGGAAAATGCAAATTAAATATTGTGCATAATTGAAATTTCCACAGCAGTTGGATGCAAGGAAAATCTAGTACTTGATAAATCACAGAAAAATTGGCATAAAGAATTTTTGCAATAATGCTAAGGGCTGTCATCTCTGAAGACCCAGGAACTTACCTTCTTTCCCCTCCTTCGCTCATCTATGAGAGTGGAAAAAATTCTTCCTTGTGGATGCTTAATTGTGTGTGAAGATTTAATTCACAAGATCCCCAACCCATTCAGTATCCCACTCTTGAAGGGGGATTTACCAGTGAGTGCATCCTGGCTAGTTCTCTTCAGTCATAACAGTGTAAGAAGAAGAAATACCCCAAGGTGTGAAAATAAATACTTTTGTTTGAGGGAAAAGGTGGTCAAAAGAAAATGTGAAGTTGACTATTGAATCATAGAATCATAGAATCATAGAATTGTAGGGGTTGGAAGGGACCTCGAGAGATCATCGGGTCCAACCCCCTGCCGAAGCAGGCTCCCTAGGACATTTCACTGAGATAGGCATCCAGACGGGTCTTGAATATCTCCAGAGAAGGAGACTCCACCACCTCCCTGGGCAGCCTATTCCAGTGCTCTGTCACCCTCACTGTGAAAAAGTTTCTCCGCATGTTGGTGCGGAACTTCCTATGCTCCAACTTGCAGCCATTGCCCCTTGTCCTGTCTCCACAGACCACTGAAAAGGGGCTGGCTGATTCCCCCTGCATCCCCTGCTTAAGATAATTGTAAACATTAATTAGGTCCCCCTTAGTCTTCTCTTCTCAAGGCTGAACAGTCCCAATCTTCTCAGCCTTTCCTCATAGGGGAGATGCTCCAGGCCCTTTATCATCTTCGTAGCCCTTCTCTGGACTCTCTCCAGGAGATCCCTGTCCTTTTTATACCAGGGAGCCCAGAACTGGCCACAATACTCCAGGTGGGGCCTGACCAGGGCAGAGTAGAGCGGGAGGATCACCTCCCTTGACCTGCTGGCTACACTCCTCCGGATGCACCCCAGGATCCCTTTGGCTCTCTTAGCCACCGAGGCACACTGCTGGCTCATGGCCAACCTGTCATCCACCAGGACCCCCAGGTCCTTCTCCACTGAGCTCTTCTCCAGCAGGTCATCCCCCAGCCTGTACTGATAGAAACGGTTGTTCCTTCCCAGGTGCAAGACTTTACACTTGCTTTTGTTGAACCTCATCTGGTTTCTTACTGCCCAGCTCTCCAGCCTGTCCAGGTCTCTCTGGATGGCAGCGCAGTGTTCCTGCGTGTCAGCCACTCCTCCCAGCTTTGTGTCATCGGCGTACTTGCTGAGGGTCGATGCT
Organism: Hypotaenidia okinawae; assembly: GCA_027925045.1. NCBI lineage: Eukaryota > Metazoa > Chordata > Aves > Gruiformes > Rallidae > Hypotaenidia > Hypotaenidia okinawae. Next base: position 15,253,126 of record BSDF01000005.1, on the reverse strand, counting down.
ATTCCCTCATCAAGGTCGTCAATGAAGATGTTAAACAGGACTGGACCCAACACCGAGCCCTGGGGAACACCGCTAGTCACAGGCCTCCAGTCAGATTCCACTCCACGAATCACGACCCTCTGGGCTCGGTCCGACAGCCAATTCTCAACCCACCTCACTGTCCACTCATCAATCCCACGCTTTCTCAGCTTTGCTATCAGGATGTCATGGGAGACAGTATCGAAAGCCTTGCTGAAGTCAAGGTAGATGACATCTACTGCTCTCCCTCCATCTACCCAGCCGGTGATGAGATCGTAGAAGGCTATGAGATTGGTTGAGCACGATTTCCCCTTGGTGAATCCATGCTGACTACTCCTCATGACCTTCTTCTCTTCCAATTGCTTGGAGATGGCATCCAGAGCAAGCTGTTCCATTACCTTTCCGGGGACAGAGGTGAGGCTGACTGGCCTATAGTTGCTGGGATCCTCCTTCTTGCCCTTTTTAAAGACTGGAGTGACATTGGCTATCCTCCAGTCCTCAGGCACTTCTCCTGTTCTCCAGGACCTGTTGAAGATGATAGAGAGCGGCTCAGCAATCACCTCCGCCAGCTCCCTTAGCACACGTGGATGTATCCCATCCGGTCCCATGGATTTGTGTGCGTTTATCCCTTTGAGCCGCTCCTGGACCTCCCCTACCTCAACCAGAGGGAAATTCTTCATATCCCAAACACTCCTATTTACATCCAGTGCCTGTGGGTCCCGGGGGGCCTTTGAGGTGAAGACCGAAGCAAAGAAGGCATTCAGTATCTCCATCTTCTCAGTATCCCCCGTTACCAGGACACCCTCCTCATTCATCAAGGGACCTACATTATCCCTGGTCATCCTTTTGAATGTAACGGAGAAGTGAGAGGTAACAGTGCTGTACAGAACTGTGAACTTGGAAGCAAAATGACCGGGCATTGTGGCTTCACAAGAGCTTGTAGAGTCCTGACTGAGTTGAATGGGGAAGTCCATGCTCCTTAACACTCGTTCCTCTAAGTTGCTGTGTAGGCTCTTACTGTCATGGGGCATTATTATATTCAGGCTAGCTTCTTAAACTTCTTCACAGTAAGCCCAAATAAGCAAGGAAGGCTGTTTTCTATACTTGGAAATAAAAAAGGACCCACCACCTCATCTCTTAGACTTAAAAGCATTATTTTATCTATTCAGTGAGGTGTGTTTTGTTGGTTTGAGGGGTTTTTTTGCAAAATAATAAAAGCAAGTTTAAAAAGATGACTTCACATCTCGTACCTGTTAACGTGAGGTGGTGAGTAGTAGATCAACAACTGCAGCAGGCTGGAAAAATCCAGTTTAACCAAGGTAACTGTGAAATTAGTCATATGAGACACTTCAAAGAAACTAAAATACTGCTGACATGTCTGTTTTGAAAAGAAGCAGAGATAAGTTGGGTGGTTTTAGGCTAATTACTAAAAGAATGTCTAAAAAGTGGCTCTTAATAGCCACCATCAAGCAGCTTAATAAGCCAGCTTGAACTATCCTGTATAAGTAAAGAACAAACTTCCAAAAATGATACTAAGATTCTGAAAGCCATAAAGTATGTGATATTGTATGTGCTTAATGGATGTTTTGAGTGACACTGTGTGCAAGCTGTGTGCGCACATTGCTGTGTGCTTAGTGTCAGATAAAGATTGTCTCAATTAAAAGGTAGTTGTGTTCTTAAAACCAAATGTCAGAGGTTTATAGTTGAAGTGATGTCCAGATGCCAAAAATGGAGACCTGGAAGGTATGTCAAGTGACCATTTAATCTTGATACGGTAACAGGTAATGTGGCTTCTCTGGTCCTTCCCTGGCAGGTGTTTTATGTCTTAATATTCTCCACTGACTGCAACTCAACAGCTTCCCAAGTGTTTAATTTGCTTGTTGAAAGGTTTTAACGGTACATCCTGCATCTTCCATTTATCTAGAATAAGTTTGTATCTCTTATTTTTTTCCCCAGTAGGCACCCTAAAGTACAGTTTATCTTAGATGCTTTTTCTTTTTAGATACAAAGAATCATAGAATCACAGAATTGTAGGGGTTGGAAGGGACCTTGAGAGATCATCGGGTCCAACCCCCTGCCAAAGCAGCTCCCTAGGACATTTCACTGAGATAGGCATCCAGACGGGTCTTGAATATCTCCAGAGGGAGACTCCACCACCTCCCTGGGCAGCCTGTCCCAGGCTCTGTCACCCTCACTGTGTAAAAGTTCTTCCACATGTTGGTGCGGAACTTCCTGTGCTCCAACTTGCAGCCATTGCCCCTTGTCCTGTCTCCACAGACCACTGAAAAGGGGCTGGCCAATTCCCCCTGCATCCCCTGCTTAAGATAATTATAGACTTTAATTAGGTCCCCTCTTAGTCTTCTCTTCTCAAGGCTGAACAGTCCCAGCGCACTCAGCCTTTCCTCATAGGGGAGATGCTCCAGGCCCTTCAGCATCTACCTAGCCTCCTCTGGACTCTCTCCAGGAGATCCCTGTCTGTTTTATCCCAGGGAGCCCAGAACTGGCCACAATACTCCAGATGGGGCCTGACCAGGGCAGAGTAGAGGGGGAGGATCACCTCCTTTGGCCTGCTGGCCACACTCCTCCGGATGCACCCCAGGATCCCATTGGCTCTCTTAGCCACCAGGCCACACTGCTGGCTCATGGCCAACCTGTCATCCACCAGGACCCCCAGGTCCTTCTCCACAGAGCTCTTCTCCAGCAGGTCAGAAGGCTCGTTCTTTTTAGCCTGGCATTGTGGACTGGCTCATTCTTGCTGATTTTATTAAAATTCTTAATTTCTGTGCTTTCTGTATACCACCTAAATTGGAAATAGTAGCCCAGCTGTGTCCTGTTAGGCATTCACAAAGATATCTTCAGCAGATTTGCTTTTCACTTCATCTTACAGACTTTGTACATGTCTCCATTTTGGGATCATCTTGCCAGTGTTGGTGTTGTCTTACCACTGCAGCTCATTTCAGTGTCCTCTATAAGCCCTATGAAAATGTACTCCTCTATTGTTTGTAGTAAGGATTATTGTAACTATGGAACAGAACTAAACTTGGAATGTATTTCAATATGATGCTTAAAGCTTTCCCAGGATGCCTTTCTGACTGCAGTGAAGCCCTATGAAAAATAGTTTTCACTTGCTGCTTCTCTTGTGTATGTGGAATTGTGTTGATGTGTTACAGTGTTGTTTTTTGTCAATTGCCCATTACCTTTTTCACCTGATACTTAGAAAGTGCTAACTTATAAAAGTATTCTGATTGCCAGGTGGTGTTTTCCTCTATCCTGTTAGAAGCAGGGATAAACACTGAGAGGAGCAGAAAAACACACCTTATCGACTCATGGCTAAGAGGCTGGTACTGTCAGTAGAATTTTGGGGTTTTTGATCACGGAATTGTTTATTTGGCACCAGGATTGCTGATGGCAGATGGGGGGGTTTACCTGGGGTACATCCAGGAATTGGCAGGGCTTGTGGAGAGGATCTGAAGGGGACTTTCAACTGGATCTGAAGGGGACTCTCTGGAAATGAGCTGAGGGGCATCCACGTGTCTGGTGATAAAATATGTGAGGGCATGTTATAGAGGTGCTGTGTGTGAGTTCCTCAGGTCTGTTCCAAGAGGTGCAGGGTACATTGAAGCACATCTGAGATGCTTCTACACCAGTGCACATAGCATGAGGAACAAGCAAGAAGAGCTTCCAGTTTAGGATAACCTTATGATTTAATCTTTGCTTTTATAACTGGCAGTAATTCTTACTTTTCTAAGGAAAGATGCATTCCTGATGTTCTGTTTTTATGCAGAATTATTGATGGAGGCTAGTTTAATCTGTATGTTTTCATTAGGTGCTCTTGTTTCACTAACCAGAAGTGGTATTTATACATAATTTGTATAACTTCTGAATAAGCAGTTACTCAAACTTGTAAATTTTATTATGTTTGGTTTTTTGTTCACCTGTGCTGTCTTCAGGGAAGAACTCAATCCAGAAGCTGTTATTTAACAAGTTTAAATGATACTATGTTTATTATTGCATATTAAGGGGCTTATTGGTACATAGCTGTTTTGCCTGATACATGTGTTTAACTGTTAGCGAATGGAACATAATGCTGCTGGTCAGCATTTTCTCTGAAGCTGTAAAAACTACAGATGCTGTTTTGAACTTAAAAGTATATGGAAGAAACTTTTCCTGCTTCTTCTGTTTAATTTATTTCACATGGTCTAATTTTCTAATTGCAGTATTTTGAATAAATTGGTTTGAAGTAAAGTAGGCTGCCATGGGAAAGTAATTTTAAAAGTCTGGTTTGGGGAGGATGTGAAGGACCTGCCTGGGTTAGTGGATTCTATTCCTTAAATTGGGTATTAAGCACGTTATTAACGTGTTTAGTCAATTAAGGTAATTTTGAACATAGTTTTGTAATTAAAATCCTAGATAGCTCGTTGGCGTTTTTAACAACTCAATTATTTTTTTTAAACTTGAGTATTCCTAGAGGTGGTTCCTTAATTTTTAAAAAGTTTGTTTTGATAACAGGTATGTAGATTTTTCAGTTTTATTGGTGGATGTTTATGTTGTTTGAATTAAGTCAGAATACTGACTGCAGTTTTATTCTGTCCTAGGTGATTTGCAAGTCAGATGCTCCTACAGGGGATGTTCTGCTTGATGAAGCTCTGAAACACATAAAAGAGACTCAGCCTCCTGAAACAGTACAAAATTGGATTGAACTGCTTAGTGGTAAGTTGTGGACATAATGGCTTCCACCACCCCCCAATAAAGCTAATTGCCTTGCATCAGTAGAGATTATACTGTAGGGTTTTTGGGGAGAAAGTATGCAAAAAATGGTCATTAGTCTATCCTCTAAGGTAGTCTCTTGTTGATTGTTGCCTTTAATCAAATGTAAGTAACTGTTGCTTTTGATTTAACATGGTACAGAAAGGATCTAGATGGGAAGTGTCAAAGGATATCTCTCTCAACTCTGGAAGAAGTGCCTTCTGCTGGCTGAAGTAAATCAGGACTGCACCCTAGAGATATAACTGCCTTTCCCTGTAATTGGAAAGGAGAGTTAGTGGAAGTCTGGAGTATAGGTGTAAAGATCCAGCACTAAGATCTTTAGATAAATAAAGGAGAAAAAGAAGCTCACTGCTCAGATGTAAAAATAGAGGTTGTTGGACATGAATCATAAATAAAGAGTAAACAGTCAGGAAGGAAAATGTAATAAGTATTTTCAAATACAAGATATTTCTTGTTGTTCCAAACAAAATCTTCAAGATGATTACTTTATAAAAAACCCATGTGCAAAGTTAGTAAGTTTTTGCCAAGAAAATTGGATTAAATTAGATTTAATCTTTTCAATTGCAGTTAACCTTTTTCATACACCTCCCCAACAGTTGTAGCCTCAGGATACATAAATTAAACTGGAGTTAACAATGACCATCTGATTAGTGCTGTTATTGTTTTGGGTTTGGTAGGGCTTGGGTTTTTTTTCCTGTAGCCAGAATTCATCACCAGGGTTTGTTTTTACAAAACACATCAAATGGAGCTTCCTTGGAGTAATTCAGAGCAGTACTTCAGCTGTACAAACAGTGCAGGGAAAAAACCCACTATTTTGTCAACAAGGTAACTCTGGGAGGTGGGAGGGGGTAATGAGACTTTTGTTGTCTGTCTAAATCTATTTGTTACATGTTAAAACAGATAAGTAAGAGCTTAAAAAATAAGGGAAAATCTCTGCACCTTTCTCTGCCTTCTTGTTGTTGTTTTATGTTCTTCCTATTTGTCCTGTAGCACCTTAAACAGCTTTCTTTGCACATCAGTTCATGCTCCTGTCCTTGCCATCCCACCCCTCTGGCTCCTCAACTGTCAGGCAGAGTGAGGAGAGCAGAGAACAAAGCTGTCCTGGTCAGTAGGGGCATGGCCTCTGGTTCAGCTCTCCTTCACTTTTACAGCCTGCAAAACAATTCACTTTTGTTGTCCCAAATATGTAATTTGTGCTGACATTTCACCTTCTTCTGAGTGCAGAGCACATCAAGTTAGTACTGATTCAAAAAAGGTCAACAAATGAATGAGCAATGTTGTATGTTTTCTTTGAGCTAAGCTAAGGTTTTCCTGACCCTGCTGAGCTCTGGCTCTGGGAAGATAGTTAGTGTCAGTGCTGTAGCTCAGACTTGGACCAGTCATTTTTACATACATCTGGTTATTAAAAGCAAGTTCTTGGATGGCATATGGGTCCTTTGCATTTCCAGTAGTTTAGAGGACTGCCCTTTGAGAAAAATATTTTGGTGGGGTTTTTTGTTTTTTAATAAACTTTTAGAATTTAGCTTTAGGGCCTGATCCTGGAAAAACAGCTACTCTATCCATAATTATCAGCGATGGGAAGAGTACTGCTTGAAGTTAGAGTAGCTAGGAGTTCGAAGCTGTGTGGAAATATTTATATGGATGTGTATGGGGATGTTTACAAGGCTGATCTTGTTTGTAAGGCAGCCTCTAAAGGAAACAAGTGTAGGGGATATAGAAGTTTGGATCAAAATGTTGAGTCTTCCTGTAGATGGAAGTCGTCCTGTCTGGACGAGCAAGTGTCTGTGTAGTTGAGGAGATTGGTCACAAGGTGTCACTACAGTACTGGTTTTTATTACGGCATAGCCACATCCACCTAATAAATGTAGAAAAATCCAGGAAATAGCCTTTTCCCTGTGAAATGCTGTAAGGAAACCACTTTTAGTGTGTGATAATTTTATTAATGGTCAAGCTGGGGAATCACGTTCAGTGAGGTGTGGGCCCTCCAGGGACTTACATAGTTCCTTTCAGACCTGGGTGGGTGTTCTGCCTTTCACTATGCAGTTGGTCTCACTTCATTTGTTTAATTAACTTTGCCGTTAACTTGGATACAGTTTTTCACCCTCTATCACATTGGGAGAAATCTTAGTCATCTGTGGGTTGTTTATTGTTACTGTTATTAGCCATCAATGCAGATTCTGTGTTTTTTAAATTCCCTCCTGCATACATTCACAGTTGTGCACTCTGAAGGGCTGGATCCTCCTGCCTTGACAAAAAGCACTAGAAAAAAATTTAGAGAAGCGTTAAAGCTCCTTCTCACCATGTGCTCCTGTGCACACGTGCACCCCTGCACTCTTTCGGTGCACAATCACCGCTTCACCCGGTGGGGGCGGGAGGGGAGAATGCAAACCTGAAGAAATAAAGGGTCGGTGTGCTTTGGCTCATCGCTTTGGCAGGAAGGCAGTGACATTTCTTTCAGTCTCTAAAACGGTGAAAGACTGGAAGCAGACAAACACACAGGGTTGGAGGAGAGGCTTTTTTATTATGAAGAGTAAACTTTCTTCATGGCTGGTTTGGGGTTTTGTTTTTGTTGGGTTTTTTTTCTTCAGTACAAGACTGTTTATTTGTCGTTCTTGAGCCATGGCTTAGCTTGCATTTCATTCACACTTTAAACATACACTGAAGGCCCTCCAAGGGGACTGTCGTGGTCTCTGTATCTATGCCTATATCTGGGTAGGTCAGAGATCAGAGAAATGCTGACATTAGCACAATATCTTAGTCGTCTATGTGAATTTGACAGCTTGAACTTTGCCTGAATGTTGGGGGTCTTGCTTGTTGTGTTCTGGTTTTTTTAGGTGAAACATGGAACCCTTTGAAGTTGCACTACCAACTACGAAACGTCCGTGAACGGTTAGCTAAAAATCTAGTGGAAAAAGGTGTACTGACCACAGAGAAACAGAACTTCCTTCTTTTTGACATGACCACGCACCCTCTCACCAACAACAACATCAAGCAGCGCCTCATCAAGAAGGTCCAAGAAGCAGTGCTTGACAAATGGGTCAATGACCCTCACCGCATGGACAAGCGCTTACTGGCACTCGTGTATTTAGCCCACGCTTCAGATGTCCTGGAGAACGCTTTTGCCCCCCTTTTGGATGAGCAGTATGATTTAGCCACAAAGAGAGTGCGGCAGCTTCTGGATTTAGACCCCGAGGTTGAATGTATGAAAGCCAACACGAATGAGGTTCTGTGGGCTGTTGTAGCAGCCTTCACAAAATAACTGCATTCAGACTGAAGTGTTCTCCCTTCTTTCATGTAAACCAGTTGTTTCTCTTCTATTGACTATTCATGTTTTCTGTAATTTGTACCTTCTCACATGATGAATTGGCTCTTGTTTAATGGGAATTATAAGTGGTGTATTCCCTCCTTCTCTGTGTATCTGTATACAGGATTCTGCTGGTACAAGAGACCTTCCTGTTTAAAAAACAACAGAAAAAGGATTTACTGCCATATTGGCATTCCATTTCCTATTCAGTTTGAGTTCTCTGAAACACGTTGGGTAATCTGTTTCTCATCTTTTGTTACTGAAGTGGTTTAACACAGAAAGCACCTCAAGAAGCAAACATGCATGCTGGCTGACACAGATGTGTGCATGCATCTTCTGCAGTACAATTCACAACAGGTTAAAAAGGGCCTTTTTAAATCACCAAAGCTCCATGTCGAAGTGTCTGTCAGGACATTTTATACACAGATATTATTTCAGTTGTATCTAACAAAATTACTTTAAAAGCAGAAATGCTATTAAGCAGCTTTGTCAGTGGTTTCTGTAAAATGCCCTATAAATTTTACTTTTCATGCAAGTCTCTTGTGTACTTACATTTTCATTAGAATGATAGCTAGTGTAGAAAGGTCCAAGTGTTTCATAAACCAGTTTGGGGATGGGATACATTCCATTATATTGTATATATAGATCCAATTGTATATTAACTACTGCCCCATCTTAGTATTTTGCAAGATCTACTTAGTTGTACACCTGGTGCCCCTTATTTGCTATCAGCCATTGCCATTTGATGGAAAGAAAGGCCTCCTGTAAAGAGCATGTATGTGAAAGCTGGCTTTCCTGTGTTTGCAGAGTTTGCCACCCAGGTACTCCCGGTCTGCGCGTTGCCTTTGACAATTAGTGTATGGAAAGAGACCGTTCTCTGTCATCGTATGAACTTCCCCTGCCCCCTATGGAAGAGGCTCGTGACCAGTACAGTTCTTGAGTGCCGTTTTTAATTTGTACAACGAATTAATGTTTCTCTCTTAAACCTCATAATCTGTTCTACAGTTCAAAAACAAAAAGTCAGTCCTAGCAGGTGTTGCATGTAAATGGTTTGCAAGTAATGACTGCAGTTCAGAGGATTAAGATTCCTGTAATGGGATGCTCTGCTACGTCTTAATTTTTTTATAAATAATTATGCTGATTAGCACACTATTGTAAAAAACCAAAACTTCAGCATTTTAAAATTTATTGCCTCTTTGCCACTGCTTGTAATCTCTCATTGGTTTCACAGTGTAAATATTATGCATTGAAAAATTAAGCATTGATTTACATTTTTTCCTCATAACAATACAGATTTATAGTGGGGCTTACAGGTGTTTAGAAACGTTTTTGGTTAATATTCAGAGCAAGAATACTAGATGGTGTATAACTGTAGAGTTAAAATTTAAGGATCCCTTAATCTGTATACTAGCTTTTTACCTACAGTAAATAAACTATGATCTTAAAAGTGCCTGAAACAGAGCAAGCATGTCATTTTTATTTTTTTGTTGCTAATTAGAAAAGTTTTATTGCTTAACTGAAAGCTTTAGTTAATATTCTTATTAGAAGGGGAGAGTTTATATTAAGTAGATGAAACTGACCTAATCAGTGGTGTGGCTCAGATCTGCAGGATTCATGGCTGAGGCAGACTGAGTTAGTTTGTGAGTGTGCAGCAGTGCCTGCCATCGGTAGTCCTTTTCTATCGTGAGCACAACTATACAGCCTCATCTGTGACTGGACTTCCAGTTTTGCACTTCTTTTTTCAATCATTTAGATGCTGAAGTAGTTCACTTTAAAAAAAAAAAACAAAAACAAACAACAACTTAGATTCATCTTAACTGTGACCTTTTTTAAATACAGGTTTTTAAAATACGGTCCTTAACACTTAATAGCACACTGTTCTTTCAGTTCTTAAATGCTATTTCTTTAGGAAAAATTAAAGAGTATACTGTAAGATGTTTCAAACTCTGGTTTACAAATAAAAAGGCAAACAGTGTTTTCATTTGTAAGATGCTGTGTTTAAGACTTTGAGGAGCTTGGGCATGAACTTTGGACATTTCAAAATGTGATAGCTTTAAGTAGAGAACTGAAAGCTGCTGTGGTGCTGTTATATTTGACAGCTTATAGAAAACTTTCTGTATTTGATAATATATGCTAACTCACTGCTTTCATTGTCTCACTTCTGTGATCTGTTTTCTCATTTTCTGTTGCTCTTTGAGAGAAGAAAGAAGTTAGGTGGAAAGGTCAGAAAAATAGTGAAGTCTTTAGGAGCAACTTAAGGACACAAAACTTTTTAAATGGCTTTGAAAATCTAAGCTACTTGGAAGATAGAAAGTGTCTTTCATAATCCCTTTTCTGTCCTCTCATCTTTGCTCTGTATTATGCGTGATAGGTTGTGGAGGATGCTGGGGTTCTGTCACCCTTGCAGCCAGCATGGTTTAAAAGATGTCACCCTTTAATCCCCTCCAGAAAAAGGTTGTGGGTGGGGTTTTTTTCCTTGCTTCTCTTTGTGTAAAAGGTAACTGGCTACAGTATTTATCACTTTTGTTTTGCTCAAGGAGAGGACCCTCTGACTGATGGGGGGAGAGTTGGTACTGGGTGCATCAGAGAACTTTGATGCGAGTAATTCAGGCTTTGTGATTAGCAATGGTGTCTTTTTCCTAGACCACCCTGGATGTGCAGGAGGAATAGATGAGCTTTTGGAGTCTTCAGTCCTATGTTGTGCTTTAGAAAGCCCAAAGCCTCCCAAGTGCTACCAGACCTTACGCCTAACAAGGCCAACTAAGTTTGGTAGGTTAACAGGGACTGATACAGCAAACACTCTTGCCTTCATTTCAGGTTCTAGTAAAACCATTAAACATGAGGGGCTGTTTTGTTCTGCTGAGACTCGGGTTCCCTTCTCCCTGTGAGCTGCTACTGCAACTCACTGAGACCTGGGTTTAAGACACTTTTGGCTGCCCCCAGTCCTCAGCTCTTGATGGATGCTGAAAAAGATGCTATCCATACCTTGAACTTGAATGCCTGCCTCAAGGAAGAACCTATATTATTCAGGGGTGGGTTCCTCTAAAACATTTTCAAGCTAATATCAAAAATGAGATTTTGAAAGTTAAATCCCCAAGCAGTGTGTGTGTATATATATGATACAGTTCTACAGCCCTTGAGATTTACATCCTCCCCTCCTGTGTTTCTAGAGACGATGTTACAGTGCTCCTATATGGAATGCTAGTGAAACCTGTGTGCCATACACGATGCTCACGAAGTGAGGGTTGCACAAATTGGCCTTAAAAGGCTGGTGACTGCTCACGTGTTCATGCCCATTTCTCCTACAAAGTGAAGATCTGTATTAACGTGTTCTCTGTGAACTGGACTGAGTCTGTACTGAAACAAAATAAAGCACCCTTTCAAGCTATGAGCTGCAAGTGGTTACTGCGTATCACATGCATACAATGCCTAAAGAGAACTACATTTTTCCACTTCCTAAGTGATTTCCAGGCTTTCCTGAAACTGGTCTTCACCAGTTTGAGAAACAGAACTTTTAAGATCTCCATCTAAACGTCAGTTCAGCCTCTTTGGACAGACTGTGTCAGTGCTCTGTTGCCCTCCTAGTAAAGGAATTGTTTCCTGAAAAAATCCTATAGCTAATAGATACTGTGGCAATGCTTAATTTATACAGCATTTTAACTGGGAGATAAGATGCTGTCAAGTGCTTTTTAAGTGCCAACCATAAAGGGTGATTTTGGATGCATGTAGGAGGAAAAGATGTCTGGATGGGGAAGAAGCATGGTCAGATTTGCTGGCGGTGTTAATCTCTAAACAAAATCTGGAGTTTCCTTGTGTTGTCTTGTTTTCTTCTGCCTACAAAGCAGCAGCCTGTGAAAAAGCTGATGGCAGGAAATGCCTCCTGAATCGGGAGGAAGGTTCTGTAGAAACTGGGAAGAAAAGCTAGTTCTTAAAAAAGAATGGGAAGAAATGATGAGTAGTAGCAATTTGGCTTACCACAACCACCTTTCTGTACTTCCAAACAGTTTGTGGTTTCAGCAGGGTTTTTTTCTCTTGGTCTCTGTTTCTTCTCCTTTCTCTGTTGCTTGGTGTCATCTTCTTCCGTGCTCATCAACGAGTTGTACTAATTTCCAACCTTAGGTGTTTCCACTTGCCTTTTTATTACTAACCTTTTGTTCCTTTCAGTTTTTACCAGCAGCTCAAGCTTGACTCTCCATTACCCTGTCCTCAGCATTGCTTTCTCCCCTGCTTCGATTCCCTGCCAATGCCACAAGGAACCTCCCCATCTACAAAAAAATAACGTGTGTCAGTGCGAGCTGCCATGCAGATGTCCGCCTGCTACAGCCGTAACATGTGGTTTGTTAAGGTGAACAAAACTTGGTGCTAATTTACCTTGACACTGTTCCTTGATTCAAAAGCAAGCTGTTGTCCCTACAGCAGGGAGGGCTTGCAGCTGAGGATGTGATCACATAAGCTGTTTTCCTGGCAAAAGAGCCTGAAATCTTTTAGGTTTTCATATTTGCTTTCTCAGCTCCCAATACATCATTCAGTTCCTTCCTATCTAGTGCATCTGGTGTCTGCTCAGAAAGGATTTGCCGTCATCCAGTGCACTGGTCCTTTGGGACTTATCATGTGTTGCTCCCTCCTTTTCTACAGTTCAAGTCTTAGGCTTCTCTCCCCCACCCCGGCTTTGCCCAGGGATTGATCTTGAAGGTAGGTGTTAGGAGAAGACTTCGCTGGTCATGAAGTGAAATGACAGGCAGTTCATAAGCTTTCTCTGCCCTTGCCAGGGCATCATTCTTTGTTTCCTGTCTGTTAAAATGAAACAAAATCATGTCTCAAACAGCTTTTAAAATCCTGCTCTAACTCCTTAAGCTCCTGAGGGCCTCAGTCACTACTGAAAATAAGATTTAGCTAAGTCATGTATAAGTTTTGCAATGCTAAACAGAACAACGCCTACATGCCATTCAACATCTCAGACTTTGTATTGAGAGGACTTGCAGAAGGACCTTAACAAAACCAGACTGTTTCTCCAAGGAGCAGCCTTGCAGTAACCCACCTCAGCCGTGACAGTGACCAGAGCCCTGGATGGGCTCAGGTGAAAAACCAGCCCAAGGGATCTTCCTGTCTGGAAAGGTCTGAGATTCCTGAGGGTGTTAAAATTAACACAACGTTCCTAATGATATTTGGTAAAGATCTTGTGTAGATGTGTGCTTCATTGCTCTTCACCCCTTAGTGAAACCTGAGTTGCCCGTGGGCTAGATGCTAGGAAGCCTTTCTGCTGCTTGGGTGATGTGGGGACTGCTCTCCATACAGACAGGCCATGAACAGTCGTAGCCATGACAGACCTTGAGGGTCCTCACCTGGAGGCTACTCTCCCAGTTGTCCCACCCCATGTGCCCCAAGGAGAACTTCTGGGCTTGAAGAGTTTTTTTGAGTGTGGCAGAGGGAACTGGAGAGCCGTGCACTGAGGGGGCTGGCCCGTGCCCCCACCAGCCGATCTGCTGCAGATGTGTCTGGGGCTGCGCTTGTGCCTGCGTGGGAGAGGAGCAGCCGGCTGTTCACAAAGGCTTCAGTCATCCAGGAAAGCACCACGTCATGCAGTTGGGTGGTTGTACTTGAAACAAGAGAGTGCGTGTGACCTTCCTTAAACTGGAATATGTACAAATAAATCAGGCCTGAAATAAAATGCAATTATAAACACATTTGGAATAACAACTAAGGTCTGTTGGCTGGATTCATTGCAAACAGGAAATGGAGCTAAATTCATTGCATTAATAAATGCCTTGCTGCAAATACACTGCCTGCTGTTAGGCACTAGCTATTGAGAACTTCCTTCTGAGATCCAGCTGAAGATTTACATGCATTTTAATATACCCAAATCTGAGATGCTTGGCCAAAACCAGAATCCCTTCTGTTGAAGCAGCAGTGACATGCAGGGGAACTTGTACACAGCACTTAAGGACATTTGAAATAATTACAGTTTTCTTTAAGAGGAAACAAAGTAATCTTTTGATTGTACTAATGTATTCTTTTATATTTTTGTTTTTTTCTTGGAGAATGGACAGGACCTGTTGCCAAGATCACATATGGCTGGCAGTCAGAACAGGGGCTAAGGATTTGTGAGCCACGAATAGCAGAAATGTCTGGCACATTTTCATTTACTCTGTGCAGCGATGGAGAGAAGCAACCATTATTGCATCCTTAATTGAAGTGTATCTTCAGAAGGTAATTGCTTAGAGGATAGCTAGAGGTATGAGCAGGTTGGTGACTCTCCTGCTCTTAGTGTATCTTGCAGGTTATGTTAATCAGTGGCACAGAAAGGAGTCTGGAAAGCTGAAAGTGCACCCCCGTGGGATTACGGGAATGAATAGGGTTCGAGTCAGCTTGGTCCTTAGCCCTTTGGTTGTACAGTCAAGTTTAAGTCCCAGCTCTCCCACGTCAGTGTCTCTGAGCTGCTCAGGGCTTTGCAGATTTGCCACTTGCCTGTTTCAGATGTGCAGCCAACTGTCAAGGCTGCTCTGGAAGCTCTTCTCCCAGGCTTGTCTTCCTCTCCAAAGGCTGGGAGCTCTGTGCCCATAAGCTTCCCACACTCAGCACTGGAGATCTCTTAGAGGGTTCGCAAAGGAGCTGCACATATGGTGTTTTCGGATGAGGCAGCCTATAATGAACTCTGTTGGTCTGTCAACAAGTGAGGGAGACAGCCAAGTGACATGAAATATGGAAAATGCTGTTACATTCTTCTTTGCCTGCACCAGAGCTTGGTGTGTGCCTCAGCAGCTTGGGATGGAGTGGGGCAACTAGCAGCAGGACTGCTCAGAGGCTGGATGTACACACATCCATAGGGCTGGATGGGATTCTCCTCAAGGGACTGAGAGTGGTACAAGCTTCAGCTAGAAAAAAATCACAGTGTCTTGGGAAGTCCTTGAGGACTGGGCCAGTGTTCTACCTACCTTTGAGAAGAAAAACATAGTTACAGTCGGCTTTGCCTCAAGTTCTGGGCAAGTGCAGGTAGCACAACCTATTGAGTCCACTTTCACACATGTAACGGGGCAGGAAGGTAGTAGGGAATGGTCAAAGATTTACGAAGTGCAAATTGGGGCTGACCAACAAAGCTGCTTTCTGTGAGGAAATGTCTGGCTGTGGGGATGAGGGGAGGGCAGTGGATATAAGACCACTTGGCTTCAGGGAGGCTTTCAACACCATCTCTAGAGCACTCTTGGAAAGAGGCTGTGGAAATACAGGCTGGAAGACTGGAAGACTGGACTGTTAGGTGAAATGAAAATTGGCTGGACCACTGGGCTCCAGTAGTAGACTGGGACTAATACTGTTTTCTATCATCATCAGACACCTACAAGAAGAGAAAAGGCTTGTCTTTGTTGTGAATGATAAATGAGAATGGTTTTAACATGCCAAATGGAAGAGCTTGAATTCAGAGGGACATAGAGAAGCTTGAAACTGGGACAACAGGCAGCTGTGGAAGTTAAGCAAAGAGACATGCAGTCCTGTGCCCAAGGTGGGGAAAAAGTAATGTACTGGTGCAGACTGGAAACCAAGTGGAAGTGATGCTGCTAGGAAGGAGGTTAACCGTGTTGAATGTGAGCCTCCAGGACACTCTCATCACAGTATGAAGAAGATAGGCAGTAGTTAAGAGGGAACTACTTGTGGCATGGAGAGGGGCAGGGACTGAGGGAATGGGGCTTTTGGTCAGTTCCTCAAAAGATGTTTTCCTTAGCTGGTGGCGGGGAGGGGGAGCATTCCTCACACCCGTTCTCCTGATGCCCTGTGGGGTCCCACCCACAGCAGAGAGTCCTCCATGAACTTCTCCAGAGCGAGTCCTTTCCCATGGAGCTTCAGCTTTTCCCCAGCTGCCCCAGTGTGGGTCACTGCTATGGGGTGCAGTCATAAATCACAGAATGTCTCTAAGGCCAAGCCTGCTCCAGCCTGCTCCACCACGAGCCTGCAAGCCCCTCCCCCAGCAAACCATCCCTAATGCTGGCAGGGGCTTGCTCCAGTGTGGTCACAGCATCTCCTGTATATCTCCCCCTGCTCCAGTGTGGGGCCTCTCCACAGGCTGCAGGTGGGGTCTCAACCTTTTCCATGGGCTGCGGGGGAGCCCTGCTCCACCATGGGTTTCTCCAGGGGCTGCAGGGACATCTTTCTCTCTGGCACCTGGGGTGCCTCCTCCCTCCCTTCCCTGGCCTTGGTTCCCACACGGTTCTTTACATCTTCTCACTCCCTTCTCTGGGTGCAAACAGCAGCTGCTTGCAGTTTTTTCTCCTAAATGTAACTCCCAGAGGCGCTGTGACCATCACTGATGCGCTCGGCCTTGGTCAGCAACTCAGGCCTTGAGCTGACTGGTGTTTGCTCTGTGGGGCCTGCAGAGACCTTCTGGCTGCTCCTTGTAGAAGCCACCCCTGAGCCCCCTTCTCTGACAGAACCCATCCATGTAAAACTACAACATATGCCCAAGTTTGTATCCCTTGGTTCAAAAGGATATTGAAAAAATAGGGTCCAGCAAAGGGCTATAAGGTTGGTCCTGGGTGACTAAGCCTACAAGAAGAGGTAGAGACAGCTGGGATTGTTTGATCTAGAGAAGAGAAGACCTAGGGGTCCACAGCTACTTGAAAGGTGAGTTACAAAAATAACAGGGACAAACTGGTGTCAGTAGCAGCAGGTAATGTACCTGTGGGTGACACCATCATGCTGAACCTTTGGATTTTCAAATTGGACTTTATGAAAACTTCTTCACCAGGAGGGTGGTGCAGCCCTGGGGTAGACTAACAAGAAGCGGTGTGGTATCTCCATCCTTGGAGGTCTCACACAGTTGTCTAGACAAAGCCACAGCTGACCGGATCCACTGTTGGCAAAAACTCTGCTCCAAGTGGGAGGCTGAGCTGGATGACCTCCAAAGGTCCTTCTCAGCTAACGTTTCTGTAATCCTGTGATCAGCTTCATTGCGATACTCCAATAAGCTCTCCTACTCAACAGGCTGGTCAAATAGCAGAAGGGGAGACTGGGAAATAGAGGGTGGTCTGCTCTTGTTTTGTTTGAGCAGAAGAAATGCAGACCTTACAATATTATTCAGTTTTCTTCCTGAGTCCCACAAAATTTTACATGTGCTAGAAACATTATTCAGTTCTTTCACAGGGCTGCATTTAGATACACACTTCTAATACCTATTTTGACTGAAGAACTGGATATATTGCTAGCCAAACTCCCAGAATCAACATTTTTTTTGCAAGGCAATGTCACTATCAGTCAGATAATGCACCAAGGTCATCCCATCCAGGCAGCAAACACCAAACAAGGTGCCTGTAGCATGGCGTGGGAGGTGTGGGGAGGGGAAGAAGCTCTGCACCTCTGTGCACTGCTGTCAGAATGGCCTGGGCTGAGAAGATTTTTGAGCTTTTGCAAAGTCATGCGAGTCTATGAGTGTTGCTTATAAAGTTGTTTCACTACTTCAAGAATTAAGAAAAAGATCCTTATCATGGATATTGTTCTGTTAAGCAAAAGGAGGTGAGAAACCACTTTGTAAAAGCACTATATTCCATTATATTTTCAGCAAATACATACACTTTCTTCAGAGGTGGGATTGCACAGCTGCATTGATGAAATGCTCACCTTTCCTCTATTTAATGGACCTTTCCATATTTATGAACATATATCAAGAAACTTAGTGGAGCAGCATGAACTTGTATTCCCTGTGGGGATCTCTCCTACTCCACCCACCCATATAGTAAGAGATTCTTTCACTTACACCATGGTGTTCATGATGGTTCCTTGGCAGCTCTTATTTTTCAATTCAACTTAATTTAATTCCAATAAACAAATTGCCACCCCTATCCAACCTCCTTCAGGAAGAGAGAAAGACTAATGAACAGCCAGAGCACCCACCAAAAACTGCATGTTGTCATGTCACCATAAGAAGAAACATTGGACAGGATAATTTCCAGAAAGTCAACAAAAAGGAGTAGAAAGCAAACTCAGCTGTAATCCAGTCTCCTAAAATGGTGGATACATATCATGAATTGTGGTAATTGTATTCTTTTTTTAATTTAAGTGTGCACACAGCTATGTAATTAAAAAGCACATAGGCATTCTAGACTTCTTTAGAAACTACCCACCACTTTGTCTTGCTCTCTGTCTGCTCTGAGTCCCAGGGGATGTGACACAACCTTTCTGAAGCACATTAGAAATATTTGGAGGGAAAAATAAAGTTTTAAGACAGGTGTCCCATGTTAGTGGAAAGAATGATTTACAGCTGCTGCAAGAAATGGAAATTGCTCCCTTCCAGCCAGGGTCTCTGGGCACACAGTGGGACACAGCAGGGACAGGACAGTGCAGGAAGGAAGGGGCTGAACTGCAACCTGAACCCTCTGAAAACACAGACTGACCCCAGAGCCCAGGGAAATCCTCATCTCTGCAAGTGCTTGTTGCCTTTGAAGCATGTTGTTCTTTTACCGCTTTTGTTTACAGGGATGTGAGGTCTCTTACAACAAACTAGCTTTTATCACAGGACAGACCATATGTGTGTTTCAGGAAGCACCTAAGATGTTTCAGTAAGAACATAAGTTGCTGAGTTTTCTAATGCATGAGCTTGACTTCTTGACTTTTTACTAAAGAAGGCACCTTAGTTTTTACTCAGGTAAGGCATCTTACTTTGGTGCCTCTTCTAGGCCTCTAAATAGGTGAATTAGCTTTCTTGTTGGCTTTCCTTCATGATCTGTTATATTGTACAGTTCTTAAAATAATTTAAAAGCTAAAATGCATAGCATACCAGGTATGGCAAATATTCCAAGTTGTGGAGAGTCAATGGGAAATTTCTACATACCTATGTCTTTACTCACCTTGTTCTGAAATGCCTAAGTTTCTCCTTGAAGCTGCAGAAGCTTGTGAAGTGGCTGTTAATGAAGGTGACTTTGAAGGTGAGGAGAGACTGCTAGTAAATCTTGTTCAGCCTCTCCTGACCAAGAGCTGTTTCCCATTGTGCATCATGGGGTTTGGCTAAATTAGAATTTTCTGGTAAGACATCCTGCCTTGATGTGAGGATAACAAGAGACTGGAAGCCTTATGCTGTTTTCTTCCTGCTTTGCCAGCTTTATTTGGGTAAGGTTAACCTGGTGTTGATACTGCGCGAGTGTCCTACATTTCTAAGGCTGGTATTTTGACTGTAACTCCTAGCCGTTATACTGTGATATCTTCCCTCTGAAGATGCATTTACATTGTAATTAAGTCACCTCACAATGTCTTCAAAGGCCTACTGAACTGCTTAAGCTCCTTAAGGGCATATCAGTAGAGAAGAGCAGACACGTTCTCCTGGCACAATTATACCAGTAAGATAAAGTGCCAGGCACCAACAGGGCTCCCCACAAGGATGCTGTTGTTGTTTGGGGGTAGAAGTAGGTATTCTTTTTGTTTAAATTCTTTCCAAAGGGATCTTGGAAGGTGTCCCAGTTTTCTCTTTTGCTCAGGGGAGGATTTGGAGGTGGGCAAGAAGCACCAGAGCCTTTGCAGCAGCTTCACCCCAAATGCCATGTGTAAATCAGGAGATGCCCCTGGTCCCAACCCTCTTGGATTTCGGATGCAAGCTTTCATTAGTGCTTGCAAAAGCTTACAGCAGTCCCTGGCACTTCTTATCCTTCTAGGCAAGCCCAGCACCCTGAGCCCTACTAAGATCCCACTTGGCCCTTCCCACTCCATGAGACTCACAAATTGAACAGATACAGTATTTTTACACCCACTTATACAGAATAGACTCTTCTGATTTAAAACTCAAGGGTAGAATTTCCTCAGAGGGTTGGGGTTGTCAGGGTTTTTGTAAGTTTATAGCAACCTGAATATAAAAGCATGAAAGTTCACCAGAGCCTGTTTCAGCCTGTAAGTGGGTCACAAGACGCCAAAGCGCTGAGTGAAATAACACCCACACAAATCAAATAAAAGAGTAGCTAACCTGTATTTAAAAAGAATAATCTTTCTGGGTACCTTAGTCATAGACGTCTTAGCCATGAAAAATACAGGATACCAAGCACTTAGTGGAGAAATGGCTGCAGAGGATCCCTCCAAACCTAGGCACAAAATTATCAGACTGACATTAGTAGTTAAATCACTTCCCCTCAATGCTCTAAGGACCTGGGATACATGCAATTTCATCAGAAATAATGAAATTCATGCGTGCAAACCTTGGAAGTGGTGTCTAGTGAAGGTTTTAGGGGAGAAAATCTTAGCAAATATTTCATACAGAAGTTTGCCTTAAAAAAAAAAGCAAAAAGGCTCAAACAAACAGAAAACGGGAAGAACCTGGGAGCAGGTAAAACTGTATGAAACCCTGCATGGTGACCGGCTCAGGTTGCTAAAAGAGGGATGGTGCTGTGGAGACCACTGCTAAACTGAGCAGTTTTAATCTAAATAGCTTGAGAGGAGTTTTAATCTAAATAGCTTGAGATAAAACCTTGCTTGAAGGTTTTATCTTTGCTGCTGGTAATTACAGCACAGGCCTAACCATCACCGCAGTTTGTCTGTAATTACTGTGGGCCTACAGGGTTCCTACAGCTAGTTTTACATATTCTGGTGACTGGTTGGGACTGTTAAGAGGTTGCAGGCAGACAGACAGCTGTGGGTGTGCGAGGCTGAGAAACGTGGAAGGACGGAGATTTGTCTCCTGAGCATGTCTGCTTGCAGCAGTCAGGCATGAAGGAGGAGGCTGGCTGGAAAGGGAGAGATAGGACGCAGTCTTTCCCACCCCAAATGTCTGGAGGGTTTAAATAATATGCTAACAGACCTTCTCCTTCTCCTGACAGCCGTTTCCTTGATGGGGATGGGAGCTGGTAAAACCCTGGCATGCCTGGCCCAGCCGTGCTCCCTTTGTTTATACTGCCCTGCTTATGGGTTGCAGATGCCTGTGGTGGCTCTGTTGGTATTTTTTCCCCAGCCACACTGCTGGGACAAAGGGGACCACCTGCCTCCAGGTGAGGTCACATCTAAGTACAGCTGTTGGGTTGGGACTTCCCTGTGTTGCTGCTCTTAGTTTTCACCAACAGAGATGTGACTGTGTCATTGTGGTTGATCTGGGCCTTGCCTGCTGCATCAGCCCCTGGATTAACAACCCTGCTTGAGCAGCCTGCCTTTCTCTAGGCCCCTGCTCACCCACACAACAGCGTGATGTGAATCAGAGAGGTGAGATGCTCAGTTATAACTTACTGCAGCTTCTCTGCTGGGAAATGGAGATAACTGGACATAATGCAGTTATCCCTCTGCTCTGGGCCTGCCCTGACATCGTTGTGTGGTTCCCTGGTCAAAGAGAGGAGAGAAGGGTGTCTCCTCCTGTTCAAATGCATTGTACCTGGCCACATCTATGGGCTTCTGGGTGCTTGACAGAAGGAAATAGTGTCCTCTCAACAGCACTACCTCTGATTATTTTTTTTAACTGACATTAAAAACCAGAACTTTACAGTGAAAGCAGTAAGAACTCACATATAAGACAGCAGGATTGTAAGGTTCTCTGCACCTATTGTAGTGTTCTGCATGTGATATCCTGGCAAGCAGAGTGGATCATCCTCAGAGCAATGGTTTCCCACCATCTGTTGGAGCCTGAGCTTTGATGTGCTCTGATGCAGCCTCCCATGAGCAAACTGAGGAGGAGAGCCCTCCACCTGCACCATCTAAGCCAAACTCCTGTACACCAGTAGTATAAATGACCTGGGTGCAGACAGGACAAATAGGAGAATGCTTTGTATCCAAAATTTGATACACCAAAAGAAACTCCAACAACACATCATAGAAATGTTTTCTGTATTTGTCAAAACAGCCCTGTGTTTGGCATCAGCTTACAGTCAATGTTTTCATGGTTGCACAATGCACAAAGGATGAGTGACTGTGGAAGTGCAATTAGTGGGGCTTTTCTCATCAAGCCGCAGTTTAGCTCTGTTTTTGGCTGCTGATGAGAGGACAAAATACCTTTATTGTCTATAAATACGGACCCTGAAATCTGTAGGAAGCCCAATTTACCATCTGAAAACCCGCTTTAGGAAGAAAACTAAACCTCTTGACCTTGAAATATCTTCCAAATTCTAAAAGAAGTACAGCTAGCTAGCTAGCTGCCTTAGTTACAGACATTAATCACTGCTGTATTTTACACAGCATGTAAAATTTAAGTAATAGAATCGCTGTCCCCATCGCCATATTTGCAGCTAAAAGCTGATAAATAGAAGCACTGACCTCAGCTGGTCGATTTAACCCAATGAGTCATGGTCTTGGGGCCACATATGCTTCCTCTGCTAATATTCTTGTTCCTATTTATTTTTTAAAGTGTGCTGGCATGCTGTGTACCACAGAATAGCTTCTCTAATGGGCAATTCCAGAAATAGAAATATCCCATTAGTTCCTTCTCCTTTGTCAGGGTTTCACAGTATACAGAGCTGCAGTGTCTCAAAAGAGATGAGGGCAGGAGCACTGCTGGGAGAGAGGGAAGACAGGCAGAGTTAGGCTGCTGAGCAGTGAATTCCTCTTGAAGTTCTTCATCTGAGAAGCACCCTGGTATCTTCTTGCTTTTTACATTGCTGGGAGCTAAGCTGTAAAGAAAGATGCTGCCGATGCAAGCTCCTCTACTTCAGCTGCTCTGGGTAGCTACATACATGCCCCAACAGAAGGATGTGCTAACAATAACACCTTTGGTATTACTTTCCATGAGATCTTCTCTGCAAAATGCTGGCTTTTTCATCATGGCAGAAACAGAGAGAGCACTGAATCCCAGTCTGTGTGGTGTTTCTGTTGCAGTGGTTGTCCACAGCAGACCACTTGCCTTGGACCAGGGTCCTCCAGTGCTGTACACTGTGTGGAAACATAGACTCTTCCAGTCAGATGTTGTTTGAAACTCAACTTACTAACTATGCAAATTAATATTCACATCTATAATACTTAAATGAATGCCAGTGGACCTCATTACCACACTTGTGTTGACCTAAGCTGGTGAAACATGGTTTTAGGGCCCTGTGTGCTTTCTCAAGCACTCTTCAAATGGACTACAGGCAGGAGTGACTGTACAGGGATGGGATGAGAGGAGGC
Organism: Hypotaenidia okinawae; assembly: GCA_027925045.1. Taxonomy (NCBI): domain Eukaryota; kingdom Metazoa; phylum Chordata; class Aves; order Gruiformes; family Rallidae; genus Hypotaenidia; species Hypotaenidia okinawae. The sequence goes on along the minus strand of BSDF01000005.1, from coordinate 15,229,995 downwards.
TGGGAAGAGATGGTTGCTTACACCTCTGACCACAGAGATGTCCTGCAGCAGAGGGGATGCCGGGTTAAGGAGAGGTGTGAAGAGGACTACAGCACTTTGGAGATTGATCTGCCTTAAGGAGCATCAAGGGGAGAAACACCAAAGTCACTGATAGCAGGTGTCACAAGTGGATCTACTAGTAGGTAATCTGGCACCATCAGAAATGACATTTGCTCAATGATCTTCCACCAACCCTGTAATTACAACCTCAAAAATATTGCAATCAACATCATTATTAAATGTTGTATTTGTACCCAGACATGAACCATGTTCCAGTGGCCTCCATGCAGGCAGGACCCTGATGGTTTGCAAGACTTTGGAGCCACGAGGCTGTCGTACGGCAGCCACGGCTGCTGCCAGTCTGTAGATGCTCCTGTGCAGATCCAGCCACCTGCAATAAGGACCTGATGGAGAGCATTTCTCTGCCAGCCTCCAGCTGAGAAACCAAGCACGAGGCAGGTAGCTCCCATGCCTCTGCTCCATCCCCAGCTCACACAGGATGTAGCCTGGGAGCTGAATTTCCTCTTCCTCTCCTGCAGGCAGATCTGCAGTGCCACAGCTCCCAAAGAGAGCAAAGCCAGAGCAGCTGCATGCTGAGCAGCACCTTGACAGTGGGGGACAGTGGGTTTGCACCTGGGTGCCCCTTGCAGCCCTTTGGCCCCAGGTATCTGGTCAGATTGCAAATAAAAAAAAAAAAAAAAAAAAAAGAAGAAAGAAAAGAATTGAGACAAAAGCCTTTGGCTGGCTGGTAACAGCCCCTTCTATTGCACAAGCATCACCTAGACCCCTTGGATATTCATGGCACTTGTGGCACTTAGACTGCTTTGCTCCAAGCAAATTAACTCAGAATCAGGCTAGGCCTTGCATTAAACCTGACATACCGCTCCTGGAAAGAAATTGGAGTGTAAACCGCTGTTGTGCTGACTCACTTCCACGTGCAAATTCACCAGGCTAGAGAACGTGATGGGCTGCTAATTCTGGCCCTTAGCTGGATCCTGCTCTCTTCAGGCCTATCTCCATTCCTCCCCTCCCCTGCTCCGCTCTCTGGATGGTAATTCTCTGCCTTCTGACTCTTTAATGTCACTGAAATGGGATTTATAAAGGGGATATTTAGCAGAATTGCATTAGTATCTGACATTTCAGCTCTTGGAAGTTTTCAATGATGTTATTTGCAAGGACTTTTTTTATCACTGTAAATCACAATTCTTCAAGAGCAGTATAGCAGTTTAATTTTCTAGGTCTGTCTCTTTGTCTCTCCCTCTCTATCAGGATTTCTGGTGATTTATTTCATTCACTGGTCCTTTGGATTTCTTATGCTTGTAACAATGCACCTGTGTCTCAATGACATAGAAAAAATGTTCATTTGAAGTAACAGCTCTGGCTTGCAGTGCTTTGGATTTGATACAAAAATAGAACTGTGTAGAAAACTTTTTTTATTAGCTTTTTCAGAATTTGAGACCCCAGGTAGTTCAAGCTGAATAACAGCATTTACTTAAAAAAAGGAAACCAGATATTGGTAGCTTGAAATGGCCACTGAAGCAAGATCTGGGAGCACTTATGACAGACTTTTGCTGCTTCACAAGATTTCACATCACATGTTCTGAGGACTAAGAAAAATTAAAGTGTGCAGCTATTTCCATTAGCCAGTTTGTATTTTGTTAGTCTTGGATTCCTCCCCCCCTCCTTTTTTTTCTTTAAATAAGTACAAGGAATAAAAACAAAAGAGATATTACAGTGCAAATGTCTAAATAAAAAGATGTTCAGAAGAGTCTTCTGTGGCTGTACAGTGTGGGTGTGAGAAAGAAATATTAACTGCAGCACAAGCAGGTAGTGGTGGGTTTGGGGTTTGGGTTATTTTTTCCCCAGAAAACTCTTCTGAGGAAGAATTTCCAACTGGAACAAATACAATTTGGGGAGAAACCTGGGCAATTCTGGGAACAAAGAAAAGGATAATGCACATACCATAGTGGTAAAAACTGTCAGATAAACCAAAGAAGTCTCTCATGAACATCAGATCTCTGTATGCAGTATTAGGAGACCTTCATGATCCACCCAGACATTCTGACAGGCCACTTCATTTCTGCCTTGCCCTCATTTAATAAGATTATTTTGCCTTTCTTGAGCACTTTACATCTGAGATTCCAAATGTCTTAGAGAACACCTGCCATATGGACTCTGGTTAGATAAAGATGTATTTTTTGTCCTTATTTGACATGGTAGAATATGAAGACATTGATTTATGGAGAAATCAAAACCTGTTGAGTGAGAGCTGCCTGAATTTCCAGTGAAATCACTGCTGTTAGGAGCAAGAGGATTAAAATATCTCTTCCTTTCTTTTATTTCCAAGTTTAGAAATACAGTTACTGGCAGATGGCCTGTGGCGTTCAGCGCTCATGCACAGAGTACTGAAACATTAGGAATTTCTGTCCATGTGTCCAGGCACAGGCAGACCCACATGCACAGGCAGAAACAATTCTAGGCAGTTTTAACGTAATTTTCAAATCAAAGCATACTTCAAGGGAGACGCCAGACCAGATTCAAGCTAAATTTGTAGGCTGAGCTCATCGGATGAATGCTACTATCTGACTGCAGAAAATGATAATGATTAACATGTGTGATGAGTATTTTATTGAAGAACGAGTTGACTGTTCACAGGCTTTGTCCATGGCAAGTGCTTCCTGCTCCTGCTAGGAGTGAACATCAGGCTGGTGGTTTGTGTAATGAAATCAGGCTGACCCCCTTGGTTCTGGTGAACCATGAATGTATGGTTGTGTTGGAGAAAGCAGGAGCAATGCCAGAACCTGGGAACAGGGCAGCACTGGCTGCTGGCGAGCTATGGTGCAGTGCTTCTCCAAAACTTGGCTTGTCTCTTAAAACACTTCTCTTTGCACAGCCTTTGATTAATGTAATACTGATTAGGCACTGGCTCTGCTATTTGTACATTAAAGATATGGACATTCTCCTGGCGACAGATTGCTTTGGCAATGTTTAAGAAGGACTTGATATTGCACAGTTATTTTGTAACTCCTTGATGCCAGTTCAGCACAAGAAAAGGGTTTCATCTGTGCTTTTCTTACTATCATGGGAAGACACCAGAGATTCAACAATTGTGAGTGAAATATTCTGTTTTTTTCCAACAGATAGGTGCAGGTAGGGATTTTGTGTGTGTGTGCAAAGGTGATGTTCAAATTGAAGGAGGTGCTTTGTAAATGACTCTGTATCTGCCCACATATTTAACAAGGAAATGCAATAAATCCTAAAACACACAGAAGCACTGCTGTAGACAAAGGGAGGAACAAAGAGCTGATTGCTTAATAATAGAAATCAAAGAAATCCAAACTTTATTACTTCAAAGAAAAATAATCAAAACATCAGAGCAGGTTTGATAACCACTGCACAATATAAAGATGAAGATGACTAAGTTGTTAAAAAAATTAGCAAAAAAAATCTTATCTAACGGGAAGCTCGAAGGTGTTCTTTATTACATGATTCTTGTAATTTCTTTTTTAAACTGAGAATTTTTGTATCTACTTTGGTCTCTGCAAATATTCTATCTACAGTCAAGTTCATCCAATGGATGAAATTGACCTCTGGTATCTTATATCAGTGAAATGAAAGCAAATGTTGATTCCAAAATTAGAAGGAAGAAGGTCTTTAGAGAACTCTGTCTTATTGCAAAAGAACCTTGGAGAGGCTTTTACCCTAAGGGGCTTGAAACAAATATTTCTACAAAGATTTGTAGCTGAGTGTTTGAATCTGAGACACTTTGACCCTTACTATTGACTTATTTTGGTCTGTTACAGTATTTATATAGATTATGTATCTTAGACTTTTGCAGTCAGTGAGTCATTTAATGAGTGGTACCCACAAACAATTTATAATAAATGTATCTAAGTGTATACTTTCTCACTTTAAAGTTTAGGTCTCGACAGTGGCATTTTTGCTCCCTGTTGGTAGTGCATTTTACCCCCTGGTGTTACGGAGGCAGTTACGCTTCTAGGTTTCACGCTAATTTAAACTACATCTTAAGGGTTGCCCACTTCTGTGCTCTGGGGGAAACCCACTGTATCTGGGGAACTTAACATCCTAGTAAGGCTTGCAGTTAATCTATGAATACACAGATGGAAAGGCATAAACAGAGAGAAATCCCTGCTGATGGGTTCCCAGCTATTAGCTTATTCCCCTCCCCTTGGTTGTAAAGATGTAGTGGGTTTCAAAAGGCATAAAAAAGTATTGTATCAGCATCTTTTTTTGTTGTTATTGTTGTTCTCATTTGTGGCCAGTGATCCAAATTAAAGCTGGGACAAAGTGGAATGTCATTATTACAGATGATATAAGGCTGTGCAGAGCCAAATTGCAACTGTGGCACTGAGCCTGGCGTGACTGTTCACTTTCTGTGCACGGCTCCATCTGACTTCCAAGATTTCTCTTATTCAGCTCTTTCAGTCTCATATTTACTGCAGCATGTTATGGAGGAGACATATGTAATGTGTTCCCTCTCTTGGGCTTTGCTTATGCAAAGCACATCACTGTCACCGCTGCTGCAGCGGAAGCCGTGCAGATACACTCTTCCAGGGTAAGACACCGTCCTGGAAAACAAGCGCTCTGCTTTTGAAGTAATTATTTCCCAATAAAATTGGAACACTGGGCCCACCTGAGGACCAAGATAACTCTAGGTTATTACCGTAATCATGCTGGTTAGTTTTTCCACCTAGACAAGGAAATCAGCAGGATACTTCATTTTAGTCTCCTTGTGAATGGAAATTATAACAGCACAGCGAATGGTCACTTGTCCTTGGTCTGTATTATACCAGCTATATACATGGCAGGGTGTGTGTGGGCCTGTGTAAAGGGCAGAGATGAGGAGAGCATGAAGGGTCATGGTTTTGTTCCATAAACACAGGAAAACACAAGTCTTGCTGGTGGAGTTCGCAATGTGTCAGGAGTCACACTGCTCTTTTTAATTCTCAGGCTGAATTTTGGAAGCTGCTGAGGGACAGTCACAATTCAGGTTAATCAGCCCCAGACACTTAGCAAATATTGGGGTACTTCATAGTGTCAGTGACGGCCATGTAATGGACATCCCATCTGGTTATGAAGATAACATGCTTTTTCATTTGTGATTTCGGCTTCGCCTACTGCCAGGCAGTCTGTCCCCCAAGCCACTACCCTGCTCCCAAGCAGCACCAAATCAGCTACAGAAAAACTCCAGAATAATGAGAATCCCCCGCATCTGGGGATGAACTGAAGGGAGGTGATAGGTCAGCAGGTCTGCCTGGATGCTGTCCAGCTGTCCCCAGAGCGCAGCAGAAGACACACACTGTCAGAGTGGCACGGGTCAGGGCAGAAAACCCTGCTTGCGCTGGGAATATGTGACAAAATTACAGATTGCTGAAGCTGGCATTGGGATAAGATGTTAGGGTGACTAAAATCTGCTGTGTAATTACTCTGAAAGTACTCCAGGTTTCTGAAAAAGCACTACTGAAATTTGGTCCTTCTGGTAGAGCCACACACAGTTACATGATTGGAGCAGTGTTTCAATCCCAAAAGTTGAATATTACATCATCGGCTTAATCTGATCTTTCTCCCTGTTTTCTGGTTTCTTCCCTTTTCTTTGGGTTCCAGCTACTCCTCCAGGTTCCTCTGGGATCCATCTGTTTTACTTCTTACATCCTTTCCTTATCTAAAGCAAAATAAAATGAGATTTGGGGCACTGTCTGGGAGGTGAAGTGTGGAAAACACTGAGGGATATACCTAATCTCCACTCAGATGGTGTCCGAGAGAAACACAGAATACAATCGATGCTATCAACACCTGACCGGGTTGCAATATACAAGTATTGCAATTCCTATATATTCCTGGGAAACTACATATAATTAGGATTTTGATGTTCACATGTCAGAAGAGGTGCATAACCTTCAGAAAGAGCAGTAGAAAAATAACATTTCTCAGATGTGTAAGAGGAGAATATAAAGTATTGCTGGCAGGCTGCAGAATTACTGATTCGGTCGTGGATCAAGTTGACCTTTCCATATAGAGTTCTGCAGAATAAACCCAACACACATGCAGCAGTGTCTTTTCTACCTTTTGGCCTGGTATCAGAAGACATAAGCAACGATTGATTTACATTACAAAATTGAATTCCAACACCTGCCTATGAAAGTAGTTGGCAAAAGACATTGTTTATGAGCATCAGCTTTGCTTCCATGGTATAATCGTGCCAGATGCCAAACACACTGCAGCAGGAGCACCAAACGTTCAGCACTTTATAACGTTATCTTACAACTGATATAGAAAATGAGGGACTGACTATAGAGAGATTTAAATGGTATTGTTATGTGAGGGGATAAGAAAGATAAAGTCCCTTTTCATGCCGTTTCTATGTTGGTGCAGCCCCTGAAATGAATAGAACTCCTCTGATTTGAATGAGAAGGGGTTTAGACATAATCTGCTTCCTTGTCTTAGCAGCAAGCCGTACAAGTAGGCTGGACTGTGGACCTTTAAGAGTGAAGATAACAGATAACTAGAAGTTAGTGCATGTATATTTTGGTGATTCTGATCCATATGCTGCTGCTGCTGAAGTTAATCATCACGTTTGCATGGCTACTGGCTATTATTTCCTGCCAGAATTGATTGTAGGGGACAGCCGTGCTCTGAAATAAGGGCTCAGCACTCTGGGGTAGTATCCCAAGGTGCTGTGGCACCTCTGGGGATTTTTCATGTCCTGCTGGGAGATAATCACATTTTTGAACTTGGGAGTCGAAGGGGATAATTCTGAGTTTCTCTTGCTTCACCCCATCATCTGTCTTGCTGTCGTGAGCCAGCAACTTTTCCAGAGAGCTCTACCGGGCAGCATGGAAGAACCATTTGCAAGCACGGCTGTTCTCACATAGATAAATAATGACCAGAGTGTTGGTCAAAGTCAGGACCCTAGAAAGAGAGTGAAAGAATGATGGATGGAGACTGCACCAGTCTGATACTGCAGTGCTTTTGGTGGGGCCTTAATCCCCTGTGACCCAGCAATGGCAGGAGCACTAGGCAGCATTAGCCTGATGGTGCCTTGAGTGGTACCACAACTTCACACACCCCCAAATTTGTTTTCCTTGAAATTTCATGAAACTTCTGGAATTAACCCTGTCCCTGCAGGGAAACACCTAATGGGATTGCACTTCACTGTGACGATGCAGGGTATCAAACATGGAGGGATGAAGTTCTCCTGAGGGCTGCTCAGTTAACGGCAGCCTGGCGTGGTGTCAGCATGTGTGCCGACAGCTCCGGTGGAAAGCCCTGCGTGCTTCTTGCTGGCAGCTGCCAGTCCCAGCAGTTATCACTTGCTCTGTGTGCCTGGGGTTTCCTCGCTGAAACAAGGTCCCTGTCAGGAATGACACACCTATTTTTTTGTGCCTAATCCCAGAGTCCAGCAGCATGGAAGGGGTTTGGGGTTTTTTTCTTTCCTCACTGCATGCTATGGCCTGGCTGGCACCACTGAAAACCTTGCTGCTCCACAAGCAGGGCGGGCGAGAGTGCGCTCTATGCTCTATGACACTAGTCTGTCTGCATGTGAGTATTCTGCATTTGCAGAACAATTCGGCTCAACTAACAGTGTCCTCTGTGCGATGAAGAGTCCTAAGGCACTGCCTGGTACGTGGTGCAGAGCCTGTCACTGCAACAAGTGCCTCTAGACAGCCCTCCGCTTTACACGCTGGGCTTGATTTAGTTATCAGCCCAGACATTGCAGTCATGAGCAATCATCTTCAAAGGAGTGATAGGCAGAGCATCTGGGCCAAATTGTAACGTGATTACCTGACAGAGTCTTTAATAAAGACAATACTTTAGAGACACTTTGGTTGATCTGACTTTTTTTTTTCCTTCCCCTTTTCAGATTTAATTTTAGAACAGCAGCACTGGAAACACGTTCCCTAAGCCTTGTACAGAGGCATGAGTCAGGAAGGGACTCCGGCTTGAAAGAAAGCAGAGCTGCTGACCATTTCCTTTGGCAGTACCTTGGAAAAGTTACCCTTAAAAAGCCTCCAAAGCTTTTAGAATGTGCTTTCATTTTAAAAATCTTGAATTTCTAGTTAAAAAGGGGAACGCTGTTAAATTAGGAAGGATCTTTTTTTAGCTCCCTTTCAAAAATAAATAAATAAATGGGTAATTCACTGTTCACTTAAATCCTCTCTGGAACTAGCACTGCCTGCTGAGTGAGAATGGAAGATAAAAGCGATGCAAGGAAAATATTTAAAGGACTTTAAAAAAAATAAATCCCGAAAATACTAAACCCCACAGCACAACGCCCGCTCCTCGGGGGCCGGAGGGATCGAGCAACCCTTCGAGGGCCGGCCGACCCCCCGCGGCACCGTGACTGACCCCCCCACCGGCCTGCCCCGGCTCGCTCGCAACCCGAAGCGCGACCGGGCGCTGCCGGTGCCGCCCGGTGGGTCCCGCCGGGTCTCGGGGAGGGTGGGGGAACCCCGCCCGGGCACCGCCCCGCGAAGGGCTTCCGCGCCGCCCGCCCCGTCGGGCCGCCCCTCACGGTTATCCCCGCGCCTCCTGCCCCGTCGGGGCCGCCCCCGCCGCTCCCCGGGCCGGGTCGGGCCGGGCCGGGCCGAGCCGGGCGGGCTGCGCGGCGGCGCGGCAGGCGACGAGGGAGCGGCGCCGGGCCGGGGGGCCGCCCTGCCCAGGGGACGCCGGGCAGGTGTCGGGGCGCCGGGTCGCCCCGTCCCCGCCGAGGTGAGTGGGGAGCGCGGCGGCGACGCGGGGCTGAACGCCGGGGGAAGGGGGGCGGCGGCGAGCGGCCGGTACCTGCCCCGCCGGTGGCTTCGCTCCCGCGGAGACGGGGCTGACCGCCGCCGGCCGGGGACGGAGGGTCTGGGATGGGCTCTGAGTCCCGGCCCCGCGCTGCCGCAACGGGCAGAGGAGCCTTCGTGCCCCGGCGGACGGTGGAAATCGCCCCCGCCCGCCGCCAGCGGCACCGGGGGTGTTCATTTCCCGGCGGTCGGTGAGGTGCAGCCCTCAACGCCGGCGCCAGCGAGCCTGCATCTCCTGGCAGTCGTGGGTGCCTTCCCCTTTACCCTGGGAGCTCCATCTCCTGGGGTCGGCTGGATACATCTCCCCATCCTGGGGCTGAGGCACTTCATCTTTACCAGCTTAGTTGGTGGGGTGCATCGCCCCGAGTGCCAGTGGGGTGCCTCCTCCATGACCCTTCAGGCTCCGTTCCCAGGGCACCAGAGGGGTGCATCTCATCTGCAGTTTGATGCTACTCCATGATTCTGGGGGATCCATTCCCAGGGTGTTTGGTGGGGTGCATCCCCCAGGGACCAAAAGGACTCCACACCCAGGCTCCAGTGGCATACATTCCTCTGTAGGTTCATGGGACAGGCGCCAGTGGAGGCAGGGGGACAGGTGCCAGTGGGGTTTCATTCATCTGTGGGTCAGTGGGGTGCATCTGCTGGTCTGGAGGTGCTTGCAGGTTCTCTGCCCTGACCTTGTTCTGCTGATGTCAGAGTGCCTGCGTGGCGAGCAAGGGGCAGCTCCATCGTCTGCTTTGTGCTACCTCCATGTGCTGTAGATTAGGTCATGTCATGTCGTGACAGAGCATGTTACTGTCTCACAATGCAGCAGGCCCAGGGATATGAGCAAGAGGGGTGGTAATCACATAAAAACCGCCATACACACACACACACACACACACACACACACACACACACACACACACTGTATGCAGCAGTCTAATAAAATCAGACAGCATGAAACATCTGGCTGATTTTTTTCCCCCCAAACATCAAAAAGTAGTTCTCTGTGTCATTAAATACTCTTGTCTGCACAAAGCAGGCTGTGATATATGCAGTGTTGTAAGCCTGGGAGCGGTTGTGGATGAGATACGCACGAGAAAAACATCAAGAGCTGACCTCAAACTCTGAAGTTAACTGTGCTGCCTCCCCATCGCGTGTCCTGGGGTACTCTCTTAAACCTGTCTCAGTTTGTAACAACGTGACCATTACACTTGGCTGCAGAAGGCTCTGATGCCCCTTTTTAAAGCACCATAAAGCTATAAATGGGCTTAATATAGCCCTTCCCCTGAACCTCGGTGCTTTCCCTTGGTAGCCTTTTGATGAACTGCAATGCTCATGAATTTCTCTCAATGGGCAGACAGATCTTCTCTGCTTCTGTTTGGGCAGAGCATGGTGGGGCCGTGCAAGAGGAGACGACCCTGACCAGAGCGGCCTGGAGTGGTCCCCAGGGGCTGCAGGAGCTGGTGAGGGGTTGATGTGAGGGGTAGGTGTGCTCTGACCCACGCAGTGGCAGCAGGTTCAAGCACTGTCCCTGCCTTAGTGTCTCGATTTTAGTGGAGCCACTGGGGCTTGGGCTTTGTTTTTCTCCTGGCAGAGGGACACCAGGAACGTCTGTGAGCAGATCTTGTCAGAGCCTTCGACTTGTTGTGGTCTGCATTTCTCAGCATTCATTTTAAGGCAAACTATGATGCCTGTTCGCTCTCTGCGATGCTCGCTTTCATGTCCAGGATGCACGTCCTTGCTAATCCTTTGAGATGACTCACAAACTTTGCCATTTGAGGCTGAGAGAGTGGCTTCTCCCTCTCTTGCATGGGTCTTGCACTGGATTAATTATCTTCTGGGTAGCCAAAACACACAGTGAATGGAAAAATAGGCTGCAATATTACCGAGATGATAGTTTCCTGAAAAACAAAATGCCTGAATGCAAATAGAGTGCAAAATGTGTCTTTGATGTCTTTAAAAAAAATAAAATTATTCAGTGCTTAGCCTGGAGGAAACCTTTTTTTTTTCACTTTTATAAAACTCACGAACATTTTACAGAGGCAGGATATGATTTTCTTTTTTTCTTCTTCTTATTTAAAAGAAGAACTAAAAGTCCTTCCATTTTCATGACATGAGGTCTTTATTGCATTCCCTTTACAGGAGATTGCTAGTCTAAAAAACTTGATGTGTGAGTAGATGTTTAGTCTGGTTTACCAGCTCTGGAGCTGGCAAAGGCAGCCACCAGCAGCTCTGCCAAGGGCACAGCAGGGCTGAGTCCAGCCAGGGATGCGCTGGAGTCCTGGAGCAGAAATGAAGACTCCATTTCTCTCAGTTGACATGAACTAGGGAGAGAAGGTCACAGCCCAAGTGACATTGTAAAGGCTTTCCTGGCACTGCAGAGGGCTGCAGCTGTCTCGTGTGGCAGGTTATCTACTGCAGGGCTTGTCAGGCAGTGCCGATGACATCAAACCTCTGTGTTGTAAGAGCCAAATTTAAAAGGTGTTGCATGTCTTCATGGTATTGCTGTGGGTGTCTTGCTGGGTTTTCAGTAGCTTTATGGAATAAAGAAACAGCTCTGGGCAGGAATCTGGCTTTGTGCAAGACAGCGGAGCGTGTGTCGGGAGGTAGGAAGAGGCTTTGATGGAAGGCCCGTCTAACTCAGCTCTCCTGCACAAGCATTGTGAAATGTTTTGTTCAACTGAAGTAAAAGTCTTCCAGGTAGTGACATCTGTGAAAAAAACAGTTTGTGGGTTTTTTTCTGTTACTGCTTGTATACGGCATGCTTTGACTGTTGAGAGGTTAGTTGGGTTGCCCTAAATGAAAGGCCATGGATTTTATCTGAGTAATATATAAAAAGGTCTTGTAATGCATGCAGAGTTCTAAATCGTTTATGAATGTTATTCCTAAGAGTACCTCTTTTTTTGTTACACCTGAACACATTTATATGCTAACTAATATTTGTGAATGCTGTTAGCGTCTTTAGTATAGAGCTTGTTCTTTTCCTTGGTTTTCTGCAGGTATTAATAGGTGCTCTACAGACCATTCTTATTTCAAATGATTTCAAACTACTAATAAACTCCATTAGACAAATGCAGAATTAAAAAAAACCCAGACTTTTAACTGGGCAGTGTTAAGTCAGGAAATGCAGAGGCTGAGGCTCCAACAGCAATATTAACTTGGCTGCAATATACATCCTGTAAGCTCTTTTACTACATACATCTCATAATGTAAACAGGAATAAGCATGTAGATTAACATACGCAGAGAGAGAGTATAAAAGAGTGTTTTTCTGGACGTGACCCCTTGTCCATGTGACAGCTGGCTCTTGCACGGAGCTGGGGAAAGCCTGGTGCTACCCTGTGCCATGCTGGGCAGCTCATCCAGCACCGACTCAGGCGTATCTCATTGCTGCTGGAGTAAAAATAACAGCTGCAGATGAGTAATCCGGGTTTTGTTTCTGTCGAAACAATGCCATTTTAATGAACTGCACTGCGTTCCTTAAGGTCTGCGAGTCGTACTCCCTAGGTCCTTAAGCATCCCCTCTTTCATTACTCCCGGCTGGCGTGCCCGGCCCTGCTCAGGCTGCTGGGGTTGTAATGAAGTGCAGTGGCTTCGCTTTGGTGAGTCTTGGCTTTCTACTCGAATCACCCACGCGTTACAGTAACAGCTCTCCTGGCTAATTTTAACTAGATCGCATAAAAAAAGTGATTGCATGAACACGGTGTTTTAATACAGCTCTGCAGTGGACCAAGCAATGTGGCTCCTTGTATTATGTTGTCTTAATTAAAAATGGCGATATTAATATATTTCACTAAATTGATAAGTTTAGCCTGAAGGTCAAATAGTCTAAACGGACCTTCGCCATGTCACAAGACATTATATCTCACCCAGTTACCACTGTACTGAGCCAGAGATTCACATGCGATGTGGTGTCACCTAGGACAGAGTCTGTGGTCCTTCAGCAGCAGCTTCCAGCAATGACAAAGGTGATTCGGGTAAATAAAATTAATTTGTAGTTACTCTCCAGCATGAAATAATTATCCTTTGCCATTTAACAGGGGCTCCTGATCTAGTATCGATGCACTGATACCACTGCCTTGCTTTGACATTGCAAAGCTTTGCAAGGGAGATGCGAGCAGCTCTAATTCCGCAATTTAATACTTCTCCTGCTATACCTGCCTAATTGCCACGGCTCCTCTTTGGTGCAGTCTCCCAAAGATGCTGCTAGAGCATTGCGGTAAGCCATGCCAGTTGTGCTTTAATTTCATTAGTTTGATTTGGCCAGCATTTTATTAACTTCCTCTGCAGTGTCAGACGGTTTGCAAAGGGGATTAGCACCTGAGCGGGTTACAGCGTTTACTGTGTGCAAGTAATCTAAATTCCTCTTGAAAATGGAATTGTATTAAAGTAATTTGGCAAAACTTTGAAATTACAGTAAGGCTGCTTTTGATAATTGATTTTTCCCCCCTCCCAAGTAACTGGTGCTTATTAAAACTATCACGATTCGCACAGTCAGAGCGTTGTGAATCAAACAGAGTGTCTGGATCCCGCAGGGCTTTGGGCTTGGCCATTTGTGCTTCACCCAAAGTGATGGTAAGCAACGCTTCGGGGTCTTGCTGTGGTGAACAGCCAGCTCTCCTCCATCGGCTCTCAGAAATGGAGCAGTACCTGGTGGGTTTTGTGCTGGGAGGAGTTACCAGAAAGAGCAATACTGGAAAATGAGAAAAGCGTAGAACATGGTTTCTAACTACATTAAAGACTTGTGAAACTTTCGCCATTCTGAAAAAAAACCAACCCAAACCCTGTAATTTTCCGGAGTGGAGCCATCCTCCCTGTCTCAGACTAGGAAAAAGACCTATTCAGTGTTACATTTTAATCATATACAACACAAAGGCTTTTGCTGTGCTGTTTAAAAACCAGCCTTCTTTCAGCCAGTGTTCTGCCGGGATGTTTTCATCCAAAACGGACTGCTGAAGCTGACGGGAGCAGTCTGAAAAAGCAGCTCTAACCTTCCTTGCTGACACTTCAATAGTGACATCCACTGTGGGAAACTAGGGCACAAATGCATTAACACTTGTCACTGGGAAGAAAATCGTCTCTGTGATGGGGACCAGAAGAGTGTGGTTCTTAGATTCATGATACAAATTGGTTCATTATTTATTTCAATCAGAGTCTGTAGGTGCTGTTATAATGAAAAATTAAAGAACACTTTGCAGAATACATGTGAGCTGACACTCTAACAACCCCAAAGCCTTCCTGACCTGCAAAATGGAGGAGAGCTTTGATGCTCACTTCACTCTTTGCCAAGTCTCAGACAAACAGGCTTTATCCAGAAGTTTGACAGAGGTAGGACACTGAAGCCACTCAGATCACTGGTGCCTTCCAGGGAAAAACATCCTGCTGTTGTCTCCTGGGTGTTACACATTTGCACGGGAGCAGCCCAACTGCTTGGTCTTCTGTAAAAAATTCAGAGTTCATTAGGTGCCATCTTACCAGTTCCACCATCCCAGTGCAAGTTGTACATTCTGCGATTCGCCTTCTCGGCCTCCAGGACAGCCGGGTAAAATACAGCCTGTGCCCCGCTGGAGCACGGTTTCTTCACACCTCCAGCTGTATCCAGATATAACAGCTATATAAATTGGTCATTGTGACCTGAAGGGAATGGGTTAACACGCTGCTGTGTCTCTCTCTGCTCCCAGAACAAAAGCAATTGTCCAATAACACAGGGTAATTATACTTTTAGTAGTGAACTATGTATTTTACTGGTTGTGGTGGTCTGGGGATGACCCAGGAGTGATCTGTTGGGATATTTATGTGGGATAATTATGTACGTTTCAATAAAATCAAAGATCAAAAAGAGACTTCAAAATGATACGGGTTTTGAGCAAGCTTCTCTCCAAAGCACAAACCCCAGTGGCTTTGCCTACTTAATGAAAGCCTAACATTGATGGAAATGGTGCAGCTCCTCAATGTCCCCTGCGCTGCTGGAGGAGGGTGGAGGGGACCCATAATAGCCACCTCGGCTCATTGTAGCACCCGGCTATCAGCCCATCAGGTTTAATCCGGGCTGGCAGGAGCTCTGATGGCAACTGACCTCATATTAAAGACTGAAGTCCCTATCTGATCTGAACTCAGTTTGCATCATGAAGCATGTCAGATGACAAGTGAGGCAGGTATTAAACATTAAACATTAACCAGCTGTTCGGCTTTAAAATATTAATCCTGATCTTATGCTCTTACCTGGTTTACCTACTGTGCCTGGGTTTCAAGGACCTGAGATTTTCTTGAGTGATGGCTACCTATCTTGTGGTCATCTCTATCCCAGATCTGCAGTGCTAGTTTGTGGCTTTCAAGCCCTCCTCCCAGATATTTCTGCTAGGAACATGCTTGCCATCTTTATATGGGAACTGACATGTAGGTGGGCTGTCTTCAGGCTAGCTTCCAGTATGCCTTCCAGGCTCCTAGCAGCACAGATTATATCCCCTTCCCTTACTAATCTTTCCCATCCTTTAGCCTTTGCATCAGAAAAGCAGATTATCTCATCTGTAACACTAAGCAACCTCCTTTCATACACTTTGTAGCTGGATCCTCCATTTCTTGGCGTGAGAAGCTGATCAGAGAAATGTCTGTGTTGATGTGATGGGGCTTGGGCTGGTGGATGAGATGTGGCACATCCTATTCCAGCGGCAATCCATCTCCCCTCTTGTATGGAGTAACAGACATCCTCCTCTTTGTCCTCTGAATTGAACTACAAGTATTTCTGTACGAGAAATCAGCTCAGCTGGAAATAAATAAATGCAACAAACAAACGGGTGGCACCGCTCCAAAACGCGCCGTTATTCCGGCTGGAGTGCTGTCACTGCCGTCAGGTGCGGGTCTGTGGGGAGCTGGGTGTGATGGGCTTGTCTTGGCCCACAGCCTTGTCTTTCAGTCCACGTACACACACTAATCAAAGGATCTAAACCTCTATACAGTCAGTAGCCTGAAGTGCAACGAATCACAGCTCCTGGGCAGCTAGGATGGAAAGGACCTGCTGGGTCACCTAGCCCTGTGCTTTGCTTTCAGAAGAGTCTTTCCTAATTAGGGCAAGATTTTTGGTTGCAAGATGTCTTGTTGGAGTGGTTTAATAAACTGCTATCCTCTCTGGAAGAAGTGAAAATGTATTTACTAATGCTGCTGCAAATGTCTCAGCTGTGGGGTGGTTATTTACTGCACCATTCTAATGCAAATGCTTGTGGTTATGTTTGCATTGATCATACAGGCAGTGCACACAAATTTTATTTCTTGGCCTATTTAGGCTTGTTGGGTTTTTTTGCTCCTTCCTGTATCAGTTCCACTACACACCATGGAGTAGCAATTGCTCGATGTGTAATTGCCTGCCACTCAAGTGCCATTTTACAGCATAGAGCTGTATCAATTAAAATATCCTTCCTCCTCCAACTAATTTTGATTCTTGCCGGTGAGGTATTAGTGTTTGTCCGGAGAACACTGGTATTTTATAGATTTGTTTACTTTTAAATGTATTCTAAGTGAAAGGTAATGGCCTGTAGTTACAACTGCAGGAAAGAGCATTCATCGTCAGAGCCATATGGCTGGCCGACTGTGGTGCTCCCAGCATGGAAGCAGCTTGAGCGCTCCAGTCTGATGGATGTGAAATCACCAGTTGTACACTGCCAGAGAGGTGACAAATGCCCTCTTGTAATGTGTGTCTTGGGGCATGAAGTAGGGAAAGGTTTAGATACAACAGTAGTGATTTTCCCGGATGAACTGATTTCTGGCAGTTTATTGGTCCTCGGCCCCATATCTCCTACACCATTCTTTCGTGGATGTGGGCAAGCATCAAAAATGGTAGCTCAGCTTGAGAAACATGGAAAAATTTCAGATTTGATCTTCCTTGTTTGGAGTGGTCCTCTAATATGACAGCAGCTTTTTGTTGTGTACAGAGACTCTGGGAAAATGGAGTGTGTGAGTCCTTTACCTTGAGATATCCTGCTTAGTGGTTAACGATTGTATTGGTAGCCTTTTAATGCCTTCTGCAGATGGAATGATAGCTCAGGGGTAGTCAGTCTGGTGAGGGTGCAGGAAGCATTACTGGTTGGGAGATAGGACATGGCATCTTTTAATATCTCTCCTCACTGTTGGCGATTATCTTACTGTGGGGTAGGGATGGCCTTAAGTTTAAGGGAGTTTGGCTTAGATGCCCACTGGTTTAGGTACATAATCTATAGTGAGTAATGCTATTAGTTTGGATCTTGTAAGCATGCAAGGAAACACAGGAAAAAGTTAGGATACTTTGTAAATTTTATGTATTGTTTGAAGGTCAAGACAGTAGTCATCATTTTGCTACTGGCAATGGTACTGTCATGGGCTCTTACTTGTGGGGCTGTGCCTGGATACTTTGATTTCTGTTGTGGGCTGGAGGGAGAGTGCTGCAGCTTGTTCTAAAAACTACTGTAAGACCCTCAGACCAATTATATTATTATTCTTTTAATGGTTAGTTGACACGTCAACTTGCTGAAGTCTGGAAACTACTGTTAGTTTACCAAAACCGAGCTTGAGCTTTTCTGTGGAAGACCTAATATTTGCATTAAAAACACCCGGTTTCACTCTGGTCTGCAGTTGCCCAGCATTTGCCTGGCTACAGGGGCCGCGGAAAGTGGCTGGTACATCAAGTCCATTGTGTAGGCTGTGAGTGTCAGTGCCTGTGTAGGTTAAGTGTCAACATCCCTTATTTGTGGAAAAAGAAATAATGATCCATTGGGGCTCACATCTGCTTGAGCCAGAGTAAACCTGGAACAAAAACCCCCACAGCTTTTACAGTCATCTTTTCTCTTTCAGCTCTCACTTGTGTTTGTTTTATGGAGCTGCTGGCACTGCAGGGACAGTTTGCTCTTCCTCTGCTACAGACGGAAACTCTGTGTTTGTGGGGAGGTGCAGCTGCAACCTGTACTTGGCAGAGCAAACTGCAATTCCAGCTGAAAGGAACTTTTTTTTTCCCCTTAAATATGAACTTATTTAAATGGAATCAGGCTAAAAACCAGCTAGAAGTCTTTATGGAAGAGCTTCCAGTTTATGCGTAGCCTGGCATGGATGTGCACAAGCTTGCCAGCATTTGGGAGAAGTGACCCTTCACAACGGTGTCCTTGTCTCCCTCCCAAAGCTGCCTGGGAAAGAGCAAGGTCTCAGTTCCCCTCACATCTGTCCAGGTTTTGAAGCAAGGGTGGGAGAGGTGGTCTAGCTTGTGTTGACGCAGAGTGAGTGTAGATTTTTCCTGCTTGTTTCAGTGACGAATGCGTAGGGATGGTCTGGCCTGGTGTGTCAGGAAAAGGCTTATGGGAACATTCGGGACAATAAGCATCTGCTTCACCTGCCTGCATACTGTCTTCTGACCACTCAGTGAGTAAGGTATAAGCTGCTGCTGAAAGGCTGCTGACTCAAGTGATGTACTGGAGGACAGGTGATGAGCCTGGAAAACTGAACATTCTCCCTGTGATAATGGTCACAGAGTCACAGAACTGTAGGGGTTGGAAGGGACCTCCAGACTCCCCTGCCAAAGCAGGTTCCCCAGGACAGGTCGCACAGGGAGGCGTCCAGACGGGTCTTGAATCTCTCTAGAGGAGACTCCACACCCCCTGGACAGCCTGTCCCAGGGCTCTGTCACCCTCGCTGTGAAGAAGTTCTTCTGCATATTGGTGTGGAACTCCCTGTGCTCCAATAGTCCTTTTGCTGTGCCCTGCTGTGCATTGCAGGAGCCCAAACTGCTAGCCAAAATCTGAGCTTAAAGGCGGTCTCAGGACCTCTACCTGCCTCTCAGTTTTCCTGATCACTTAGGTATTTGTGAACAGCCCCCCCGCCCCACAACCCCTGCCGCCCCTTCTCTCCTGTTGCTATGAAGAAAAGCAAAACAGGCAGGAGATGCCAATTACGTGTTTGAGAAACAATGAAAGTTTATGGTATTGGAAATGCTGCCAAAACATGAAAAGGAAAGGGAAAGGATGAATCTGGGGAAGAAAAATATATTCTGTTTCTTAACATTGTGTGTATCAGTAATGGATGGAAAATTATTTCAGACAAAGCTGTGAATTTTGTTTGTCTTTATAAAAACACTGTGTTTTTTTAAAGCTTCCCTTTGACTGTTACAGCCAGCCTCATTTCAAAGCCAGATATATTCATCTCAATTAAATGCAATGGACAAAATCTACACAACACAAATGCTTAACATTATAAGCAGCTTGCATAAACATGAATTATTAAGGTCACAAAAGCTCCTAGAAACCAGCAGAAATGAGTGCACAGTTGCATTTCTTTTTTCAATACATGCATTAATTAATAAGGGGCTTAGTGCCCAGTCTGTTTCTCTCCTCCTGCCTCCATCAGATTTTGCTTTCATCAAGTGAAGGGGGAAAGTGTCACTTCTCTTTCTCCCTCCCCCTTTTTTCTTTGGCTGAAGCACTGAAAGGTGCCAGACTTCATCCTACACAAGTCCATCATTTACAGCTGTGATATCCTAAAATGCTCAGGCAGGTTGTGTTGGGGGTGTCACAACAGCAACACACCCTCCAAAATGGCCAGGGGTTTAATTTCATGCCTGCTGGGACTGCCTGCCTGCCTGCTGGAGCAGCAGGAGATTCGAGTCGAGTTCCCAGGAGCTAAGTAGTCACGGGCACCTGTTTGGCCAGTGTGAAGTGGTTGAGGTGCTTACAGGAGCGTGAATGAGAAGACAATGAAGGGGATGTGTGAGTAGCTAGAGGTCTCATCCTCCCTCTGGAAGTGCCCAGTTTGTGTAGGTGTGGACATGAGGTGGGCAGGGGCAGCACATGGTGGTTGTGGTGCCCTGGGGCATCGGGGCTGCGTGGGCTTTTGGAGGGAGCTGCTCTCCATCCCTTTTCAGCACAGGAAAGAATAGTGGGGGCTTGGCTGGGAAATGGGACACATGGGCTGCTGTGGGTGAGGGGCCGATCCTTGCTTCTACATAAAGCCAGAGTGCATGTAAGTATGTGCCAAGGTTAACACTGGGAGATATCTGCAGCAAGGAGTGAAGAAAAAAATAATCCCAGGAATAGAGCTGTGTTATTTTCTTTTTTTTTTTTTTTTTTTTTAGTTTATTATTTCAGTTGTGGTGTTGGCTGGAGTGGAAGCAAGTTAGACTATCAGTGAGGAGGAAGAAGCTGCAGTGACTGTGGTGGGAGATGAGGAGAACCACAACGTGGGTGCTGGTGGTGTGGGTGGTGGCAGAAGGCTGGATGTCAGCAAGCTTAGGCAGGAAGAAGCACCTCAGATGAGCAAACTTACTCATGGGACCCTATGTTTGGGAGAGAGGATGTGTTCAGAGGTGGTCCTGAAATGTCAAGAATATAAGGGGTCAAGTCTTGGGATCCTGGAAATTGCAAGTGGCTTTAGATTTTCTTGTCTGCTTGCTGCTGTCAGTAAAGCCTCCGAGGCTGGCACCTCTGTGGGTGTCATGAGCCAAAGGGGACAGATGGGGATATGAAGGCTGGTGGTTGGTAACTCTCCTCTCTGGGGTCACAGCATCTGCAGAAGGAATACATGTATCCTGGATGTGGATTACTGAGCTCCAGCAAGACAAAATTGGTATATTTTTTGTCCTTTCTGGGTTTCAGTGATTCCACTTCCGTGTCGTGTCCTAGTGAAATATATGTCAAGACACCAAATGTAGCCTTTTAAAAACCTTCCTAGGTGCCACACCTCCTCTTCATCTGCAAGGAACCTAATCTCTACAGCTCCTAGGGAACTGTTCAAGGAGAGACAAATGTTAAAGCCATTATTCAAATGCTGTTGGTCTGGGGCTGGTAGCTAGTTTTTACTTACCAAACAGCAAAGAGGATTTTGGGATGAGTTTTGAGGGAGGAGCTGCCTGTACCATGCTGCAAGATAGGACACAAAGGTCACCATGCAAACATTTACCCCATAGCATAACATTTATGGGGGCAGCCTTGCTAAACAGCCAGGAAGATGGTTGTTTCAAGCTTTATTCACCCCAATTGCAGAAAAATAACTAGTCACGGTCTGCTTTTGATATGTAATAAAAAATCTCTAAGAAACAAAGGGGCTTTAAAACAAGCAGAGACTTGACATATTTGTTAACACGCAGGATAGCAGTGCATTAATTTTAAGTCATGCTTTTTAGGGTTGTTTTTTTTTTAAATAAAATGAGGACACTAATTAAAATTAATCCATTTATAAATCTTTCCGCATCCAATTTAAAAGCATAAATAAAACATTTGCCTTGTCTACTCTTTCTTGTCATGGGACAATACAGACCACATAACCTTTAACTCTTTAAGGTAATAAGCAGAGAAAGCTGACTTAAATCACTTTAGATCATTTACTAAGATACAAAAATCAGTTGCACAGAGGAGATGGCTTTTAATGAGTAGGGAAGATGGCAGCAGGAATGTTGGGAGTGCCTCAAAATGGTTTTTAATGCTTGCCTTTGGGAGCAAAACTTAAATGAAGTCATTCCTGTGTATTTTATAATGCAAATTATCACTCTGAGAAATGTGCATCAAGGAAGGCAGCCAACAGGCAGCTTGTTTTCATGAGGGGTGGGAATGGAGGGCAGGAAGGCAGCCAGGGTGAGAAGCCACTCAGGTTTACGGCTCCCAAATCCAGGAGGGCTTTGCACTGGTGGGGTTGGGAAACAACAGAGGTGGCCATGTGGATCAGATAGACCACTCCACAAAGATGCCATATTAGATTAATTTCTGTGATTAAAAAAAAGATGAAAAAGAAAAAGAAAGAAAAAATAAAAAAAGAGAAAAAGAAAAAGGAAAAAGGAAAAGAAATGGAAAAAGGAAAAGGAAAAGAAAAAGGAAATTAAAAAAAGATAAAAAAAGAAAAAGAAGACTTATGGCAAAGAAACTCATCTTTGAAGTTTTAGTTGTATGACACTTGAGACTGCAGTGTTGTCACGCTGAAGATACTGTGCTGTGTCTTGTTTGAAGAGGGAGCTAGACGACCTTGGGTCTGCAATTGTTGGTACCTCCTCAATGTATGTTAATTAGTAAAGACCGTGAGAAAAGTAGTACAGCTGCTGAGGGAACTATATATTCTAATTTTTAATGTGTTCCAGATATTATCAATTGTGCCTGCAGATCTTTTGTGCAGTTATGGCTGTGTGGATGTTGCCAGTGTCTGTGCAGTCATGCACTGTGTTAAGGCACTTGCATAGACAGTGATGTTAAAACTGTTTAAAAACACACACATAGACATACACACGCCCCCCAACAACAACAAAACCCCACTGCATATAGATGGTATTTTAAACTGTAACATAAGCTGTGTGTCTCTGCTCCATCTCAGACCATGCAGGGGTAGCTCAGGGCAGGTCTGCTGTGTGTGAGGATGCTCCCCTCTGCTTTCATATGTAGATTTTTAATAAGAAAAATATGCTCCTCTGCTTCTTGTCACTCCTATCCCTGGGATGGTTCACATCCCTTGCTATCTTCTATCAGTTTCCTGTTCTTTGGTCTTGATGTCTGTTCTTTATAAACCTGCAATCTGCCCATCACTGACCCCACCCTGGCCCCCACCCTCTTTGCCAGGACTAAAACTCAGCAGCTGCAAAGTGAAGGGAGGAGGAGAAAAACTTCAAACCCCACAGAGTAAAATGTGCAAAGCAAAGATGTTCCTGGCTTGGGAAGGAGCAGCTTGCCATGGCTCTCCTACGGACACAAATGGGCAAGGAGTTTCTGTTCGGTGAATTAGCAGCTCGACAGTTCTGACAGAAAACTGTTCCCAGCAGTGTTTGTACTCTGAACAGTTATCCACGGTGAGTAGGCACATTGTCCCACCTTTCCCAGAGAAGTCATGCCCAGGTAGGAGATTTCAGCCCTCTTCCCCTGCCAAGGTTAATGAGGTTCAGCTTCATGATAGCCAGTTTGCAACTCTTAACCCGTTTTGCTAGGAAGTACTGTTTCAGGCTGTCTTTCTCCTAGTCACTCTCCTTTGGGTAGGCATGAAGAGCCAAATGTTGCAATTGTTAAGACTTCATTGGTGTTGCTTGGCGTCTTTCTTCTCCCATGGTGCAGCCATGGGAGCCAGGGCAGCGCAGGAGGACACGGCGAGGGTCTCTACCCTCCACCTCACCAGCAAACGAGAGGATTTCTAGTTGCAGAAAGCAACTTCTGTGTGGGGCATGGGGGCTTTTGTCCTGTGTGCTCTGTTTTCTGCGTTAAAGTGCTGTGCAAAATGACTTCTTCGCTTCCAACTACAGATTCAAAACTGCTAACCACCCACCGTACAGCTGCTAATGCACAGATTATCTCCACAGCCAGCAGCTTTAAGTAATCAAACAGAGATAATTTTACCTCTGTGACCCAACAAATAAACACCAGAATCAGGCAAAATCCTCTCGCCCACACAGTGCTATCCAGGTTTTCAAGGACAGGGTGAAGGGCTTCATCAAAACCCGCAGCAGTGACAGGGTCACCAGGCTCATCCTGTCTCGGGTCGATGCTGAGATGTGGCTGTGCAGTGGTGCAGGGTGCTGTCAGAAGGCCACGATGAGACCATCTCTTGCTGCTGCTGCAGAAGACATTAAGTAGAGCCTACGCTGAGAAGCTGTGTACACAGTCCTGCTTTTACAGGAAGAATTACGGCTTGGAATGGCTTTCATTAATGACTTCAGCCTTTAACGTTCTGTTCTTCTGAAGAACAGACGTTTCTCGCAGCTACCAGGGTTTTAGTACCATTAAGAATATACAACTTCTACATATCTGAGCATTGCATCTGTAGTTTCCTTGTCACTGACCAATCTTCACCAACGTCCAGGAAAAAAACTATTCTAACCCAGAAGTTGTATCAGAGAAAATATCTTTTTACACTTGAAAAGTCTTTTTCTTTTTGGTTTTATTTCCCAGGACAGCTGATGACATGTATTTTATTCAAAATGAAGTCTCAGCTTTTTTTTCCCCCTCTTTTTTTTTGGTTGTTAGTAAATTCTAGCTGCTCTGAGAGTCTCTCATTTTCCCTGCCCTTTTCCCCTTTGTTCTAGGAAGCTCATTTCCTTATTCCTGCTATTAAGGATACTTAGCATGTTGTCATTGGGAAGCAGCGCTCATTTCTTCATGGAAAAAAGCTGCTTAATGTTTCATGTGTTAAAGTGAATAATTAAATAAAGAAAAATATCTAAGCCCACAAATCTGGCTGGCAGCTGAAAGGAAGAAAGCATTTGCAGTCAGCTGGGGAAAAGTGACCCTCCTGGCCTGGTGTCTCAAAGCACAAGGGTAAGGTTTAAAAATGAATATGTCAGGCGTGACATTCAAAAAATTTGGATTTTTCAACTTTCCGTGCGTTTATAGCATTAATCTTTAATTGTCATATTCCTGAGCTACGGGCTGGGAGAACAGAGCTGAAATTGATGGGACTAAGGAAAACCAGGCTAGTAAGTGGAATGAAGTGCCTGCAGGGACCACGACCTTGTGAACTGCCAGGGATGGAAAGGCTGTCAGCACTTGGGCAGGCACGGGGCTTGGCAGCCCGATAGTGAATGGCACTAGCGGCCTTCGTGTAGGATGTCTAAATAAGGGGTTGTACTTGCCTTTGTGGTTCCTTTCACCCTTTCCAGGCTGCTACAGCCATTGCCTCTTTTCTTTTGATTTTCTTGTAAGAAATCTTAAAACACAACCATTAGGCTCTGCGGAGATGGGATGAAAAACTGCAAGGAGGAGTTGGGAGAGAGATGACTGCTTCCAAAATGATCTCAATAGGCACTGGATTTTTTTCTTTTTAAATAAATCCAGAATGTGCTGTGATTTTGCAGTGACCTTTGCTATTTTACAAAATGAGATCAGAAACCTGTGTCCTCGTGACAGAGGGAGCTTCATTCTAACAGTAATTCAGAGCCATTACAAGTAGGAATGTGTTGCGTGTTTGGTTTGTTTCTTTCTTCCCCCTATCTAGTTTTTTCCTCCACTGTGCACATAATCTCAAACTGATAATGTGCTTCAGCAGAATTTGCTGAGTGCAGAGACAGATCAAGGCTTGTGCAGAGCAACAGTTCCCTGTGGCACCACACATCCCTTTGAATTTGGTTAGCGTTAGTCCTGTCGGTTGGGATAGGAGCCTTTGCACTCTCCTTTCTCTGTGCCTGTGCACTTAGATGTCCAGGCTGGATCACCCAGTTTGTGTCTGCATCTTTCCAGGGCTTTTTATGTTTTCCTCGTTGGGTGTGACCTGGGCCCTGGCTGAGGTGGGGACACTCTGAGCAGGACTCTGTGATGCCCTATACTACAGTGAGAGTTACTGATGTAACACAGAGTGTTACACCAGAGTGTCTGCTCTCATAACCAGAGGACATCTTGCAGCTTTCCCGTGCTTTGCTGCTCTGCCAGCACGGCTCCAGCCTGACCTCTGCTCAGAGTGAGATGAGGTCCAACTTGTCTGGTAGTAAAGCAGAGTGAGACTAGGGAGCTGTTGCAGCATCCCGCAGAGTATCCAAAATGAGGAGAAAGGGAGCTTCTTAGTTCCAAAAAGACTGCCACAAATTCTTGTTGAGGGTTGGGCTTCATCAATGGTGCTAACTCTTCTGCTGGCCTTTCTGTGAGCTACTGAAGCTGTGGCCGTTTAGATCATGTCTGGCAACTCTTACCAAAGCTGACAGAGTCTGGGTGGCTTACACTTGGTAAGACAGGCATGGAAAAGGCTGGGAATTATTTGAGAGGAAATGGGGATTTTAATGGCTGCCTCTTGCACTTGTAGGTGGTAGGTAGCTCACAGTTTGTGATGGGTGGTGTGGCTGAAAGTGTGGCAGCATCTTACATGTGCTGGTTAGATAGATGAATTAGACTCTTGCTTGTAGACGTGCTTCAGCACGGAGCTGAGCTGTGCGTAGCCACGCACCTAGTCTGAATCATGCAAATACTGCTGCTGAAATTAGCCACGCTCCTCCTGTGATTCACTTAAGATGCGTGGGTGCAGCGTGACCCAATTTCCATTGAAATAGGTGGAAGCATTTCCTACTATTCTGATAAACCCAGATCAGGGCCTAAATTCAGTTAACCCTTCGGGCTCCTGCACTTCTGTCTGCTGGTGGAGCTGTGTTCTAGGAGCTGTATGAACACTGGCATGCACTGCACTGACCAAAATGCTTTCCCTAGGTGTATGGAAAGAGAAGCCTCCCCCTTTCCCCCCAGCCCTGGCCCCAACTGCTCTGCAGTCTATCTAATGATGCTGCTCTGTGTTACCACCCAGTTACTCTCCTGCCCTGACCACTGTTGGTTTCCTTTAAGATAAACTGTATTTTCTCTGTGCACGAGTAACAGGTAAGAGGGGTGACTGCACTGGGGTGCTGTGGTGTCACTAAGAGGGCAACAACAGCCAGACCTGGAAATCCAGTAACCTTGGTACCACTGACTTGAGGATTAAACCCTTCTCAGTGAAACATGAGCTCAGACTGCCAAGTTTCTCATGGTAAGCTTGAAAGAACTGGGAATAAAACTGTGCATGCATCTATTTCCTCTGCAGCAACTTTTTAGCTGTAGGCTCTTAAACTGCTGCAGCAATGAATGGAGAGCCCCCACAAGAGACCTGGCAGTGCAGAGCCATGCTCCCTCTATGATCCCATTCTTGGGGTTTTGTTTGTTTGTCGTCTGGATTAAAGGGATTAAAGATTTAACCTTTGTACAGCCTTTCAAATAATAGCATGTTTGTACTTGCACTTCATGCCAGGGAAACATTCTCCCCCTCCCCTGATTTTCATTATACAAGTAAAGATCTGAGAGTGAACAGGCCTATAGAAAGCCAGGTCTTGTGCTTCAAACCACTGTAAATTTAGTGCAGTGTCCCTGTTCTTCTCTGTTCAGTGATACCCAGGGCTGGGACCAGGGCAGGATACCCGCTTCAGCTGCCCATCCTGTGTACTGGGAGCAGCCTGTGTCTGTGGGAGGCTGCAGCCTGAACTCACAGCTGCCCATCCAGCTGCTGTGCCTCTGGGATTTGTTTTTGGTATTTGGCAATAAAATTTATGCTGCCAGATAGGACCCTTCTGCATGTCAGTCTGTCACACACCAGCTGGCTGTGGCAGCTCTTTATCTCCTGTGCTGGGCTGGCTTTTGTAAAATAGGTTTTAGAGATTTGCAGTTTGCAGTGTTGGCCTTTGAGTGAGTGGCAGGGGTTTCCTTCCCCTTTTGGGATTATCCCAACAGTGACTAAAGTTTTCAAGAGCAATCCAAGTGATTTAACAAAATTGTCATCCACAAAAAAAAAGTCATCTTGGCCTTAAGAAGGACTTAAGAGCTGTCTTGAGCTTGAACAATTTACCTCATCCCTATGTGTATTCCCCACATGATTAAGGGAAGACCCAAGGCCATCTCTGGGACCAGACGGTCTGACCTGCAGGTATGCCTTCTGCAAGCATGGCCAGGACCTGCTCTCCTGAGCAGTCATGGTGTGAAGCCTGCACAGGCTGGGGGATGCCCAAGTGACAGCCATGTGGACAGAGGGAGGGTGGCCCAGCTGTGAAGACCTCACCCATGGAGATGCTTCTCTTGAAACAGCACCAAGCCAAGACACACTGTGCAGGGGGATGGGGATTTCTTGGGGATGGGTTTTCTCGGGATTGATGTGGGGGGTCAGGGAAAAGCACTCTTCTGGCAGGTCACTCTCTGGCAGGGAAGATCACACATGTGTGCACACACACGTGCACACGCCCCCACCCTCGTTTTCATGGTTAAAAGCAGACCACCAAGGGATGCACAGTCTTGTCAGCGCTGGTTTCGGACAGCCAGCAGTGCCATAGGATTCCAGTAGATGAAACCATCAGCACAGGTCTCTGCAAACAGTTGGTAAAATAAAATAATAGATCCTTTTGACTCTTTCTGTTCACAACTGACTGGATGTAGCAGAGATGAGATGACTTTATCATCTGGATTAGATAACTGCTTTACCATCTGGACTGTCATCACATTCAGTAACTGTTACTCCCTCCATCTAAGAACAGTTCTTTTGTAGATAGAACAGCCAAAGTAAATAGTAATTAAAAAGCTGCAATACATAGAAACCCCACAGATCTACAGATGCAAGAGGCTGTAGGATCCAGCAGTGGTCAGGACCTGAGAGATAACTGTTTTCCTTCCAAAGACTGCACATGCAGTGTCAGCCTTTAACGAAGGTTGTTACTATCAAGGATTTTCCTGCATGAAAACAGATTTTTCAAAGAACAGTCTGGAGTATTGCCTAAAAATGTACCTTAAAGAGAATCCTTAATCAAAGTGATGTAAACAGGAGTATTTACTTTTCTACTCATTCCTGGAACTGATAGGTCACACATAGTTAACTGACCCCTGCATTTTAGCAAGGATTTTATCTTGGAAGAAATTTGCCTTACCCTTCCTAAAGTTGGAAGACACAAGTGGCCTTGTGTCTCCTGTGCACCAAAGGGAATGCAGACTGAGCTTGAGCAATGCATGTCAGATTTGCCAACAGGTCCCCACTGCAATAAATACCTCTTGCAACATCACGCTGAAATCCGTGGATTGCAAGCCTGTGCTTTCTGGGCTATAATATACATCCACTCCTCCACCAAATGCCCATAAGGAAATTGTAAGTGAAATTAAACCACTATAAATGAAAGCAAACTTGCACAGACAGATGATTTAGGACACAAGCACCTCATTCTGGCCCTTGACTGTACAACTTTCAGAAGCAATTCACAGCAAGTACACAATAGTAAAACAAGTTGGGTTGGACATTAGGCTGTGTGTGGGGTAACATGAAGAAATAGAGGGAAATATGGTTACAATTTTGAAACTTTATCTTTAGAAACCCTGTGTGGCATTTTTGAAAGCTGCACTTGACCTACAGCTGCTGGATAAAGGCAAAAAAAGAGATGTGAGGGCAGTCAAAGTGAATTAATTAAAAAAGTCTAAGTGAATATTAATAGATTGTGCTATATTCAACAATTTACAAGCGTGCCTGGCATTTATATTTGAACTCTGCTGTTTGTTACATATTACATTAAAGAAGAATCCTGAACTAACATATCAAAATGTCAAACTAACACAGCATTTTTCTTTGATCTCCTTTTTTGTTAAAATGAATTATTGATAGTTTTTTTCATGGCAGGCAGGAGACATTTATGACTTATATTTGCGTATTAGATCAAATCTCCTATTCCTTCTGCAGGCAGGCCTCTTTACAATAATACCTCGATGTGATATGTGCAATTACAGAGCTCAGATTCTCTTTCACAGGGAATGTTCTCCCCACCCATCCCTTGTTGCTGTGATTTCTTAAGCTGATATTTTCATTGGAAGTCTTTAAGTCAATATATATCCCACCCTGGAGCTAGTGGTCAGGGCGAGGGCGAGATGGTTTTGTGTGGGGCTGCAGACCACACTGGTGGGTCTCCAGCTCCATAGAGGGATCTGAGCTGGTTTAACTAGGACTTGCAGAGAAAAACCTGCTCAGCTTCCAATGATGTGCCTTGGAAGATGCTTTGCCAGAGCAAGGTCAGATTCATGCTACGTTTCAGATATCCCAAGTGGGGAAAGGGTACGAACAGTTCTTGGGTTTTTGGTGGCATTGGGGGATAACAAGGTCTCTGTTGGCCACCATCACCTGCCCTGGACTGGTGTCACAAGAGGTCTGAGCTGCTCTGAGTTTTGTGGTTTGCAAAAACTCTTTACTTTTTGCACATCACCCCAATTACTATTCTGGCAGTCGTGGGTTTTTTATGGGTCCCCTTCACCCCTGGAACTTGTCAGCCCCCAAACCCATCTGCCTACAAATGTAGAAGTGGTTTTCATTTGTTCTATTTTAAGGTCAAAAGTCTCTGTTAGAGTAAGAGGGAAAACAAGGATTCCCTCTTCGGTCTCCAGTCCCTCCTATTTAGCACTTCCGACTGCTTCTGGAAGATGCTGCCTGAGTTTGGCAGTTGTGGGGGGTTTTTCCTCTGATGTCTCTGGGTTTGCTTAGGCACAAGGAGGGAGAGTGCAAGACGTGGCCATCAGGCTCATGAAGGGTTTTAAATTTAGATTAATGAAAATTGTCTCACTTGGTTTTAATCAGAATAAATTAACTGGGGGCTGATGGTGAGCATGGCTGTAGGCAGACCTGCTCTATGGAGGACAGAGGGACATCCTTACCTTCTTACGTTCCCTCCATCCCCAAATGGGGTTCTGTTTCCTGCGTCCCATTACAGATTTGGGGGGCACAGTTCCTTCCCTGTAGTTCTGGCAGGAGCAAGCAGCCTTTTGCCTTCCTGTGCCCCCACGGAGACGCAGAGCCTGCGAGCGCCTTTCCCTGCCTTCTGCCATCTCTCAGCCAGTCGGGCTGCCCGCTTGCTTCGTGCTAAAATCAGGTTTTCTCTTTCCGTTCTGCTGACCCACTTTAGGCTCTTTGAAGGCTCTGCGGAGCTCCCCGCGGCTGCGGCTCTGCCTTTGGGGGACACGGACGGGCGGTGGAGCTGAGCAGACGAAACAGCAGCGGTGCTCTCCAAACCCATGGGAGGAGGGTGGTTTGGGGCGGGGAGGGGGAGAGCAGGCAGGCCCCCTCAATTTGCTCCTCTCTATTTGGCAGCATGTTTTTCTCTCAACTGCTGCCTAGGGTGTGTTTAAAAACCCCCACTCTGCTCTCTTTTCAAAGGAGGCTTTGTTTCAAGGCTGCTGGAGCAGTCTGCAGCAGGGTTTCTGACACACGTGCTCACTCTTCGTGCCTTAATAGCACCTGACATAACCTGGTCATAGGCATGAGCACGGCACGGATCATCCATCCCCCACTGCGGCTCTGTCCCTGCTCCTGTCCCCTGTATGTAGGGCATCTTGTATCCCAGGCAGCATCCCCAGCCTGAATTTCTGCAGGAGCCCTGGGGGAGCCCTCCCTGCCTCCCCATCTTGTCCTGGGGTCTCAGTCTCATGTTCAACTGATGAATTTGGGGTGAGTGCAGCTTTTTCTCAGTGTGTGGGTGGGGATGCCAGCCTTGCTCCAACTGCACGGGGATAATTGCAGCTCTGCAGTAGTAATTATGTGAGCCCGGCTGAGGAGTGATGGTAGGGGAGAGGATCAGCATGGAGTGATGACTCAGGGGTGGGATGACGCAAGCCTGGGGCCTAACTTTCTCTTTGCAGGCTGCAGAGACATCCCTCCGAAAGGCCAGCGTTTGGGTTGGTGAGTGATTTACCGCATGGCTGCGAGTCGCCACTCTCTCTGCTTGGCACGGGCCCTGCTTCCCACTGCAAAGGTCTCCAGAAGAAACGTGAGACTGTTTGTTTTCACTGTTTTTGTTGGTGTTTAGAGGTTTCCCACCTGTGGGAGGATCTCAGGTGGTGTAGGGGGAAACTAAGGACCTGTCTTCATGCGGTGCAGTTAGTGATGAATTCCCTGTCAGCTGGCCTTTCGTAACTTTTATTAAAAAGTTTTAATTTAGTTTTTATTAAAGGTTTTATTTCTTGCCATGTCTTTTTTAACCAAGAAGACCGATTTTGTTTTGCATCCAAATTTACTTTGACCTGGATGAAATCTTGTGCTTTGAGGTGTGAGAGGTGTTTTGTGCTTTGGGGTGTCAGAGGGTCTGTGTCTACGCAAAGCTGGCCTGGTGCTGTGGCAGCCAAGCCACCTTTGACTGAGCCTCCTTGGCCCTTCAGCACAGGAGCTTGTGTTTCCTTGCCGCATGACTTCTGCGTGGCTGGTAAATTCAACCCTATGGCCAGGAGGTTACGCAGATGGGGCCTCCTGGCAGCTGTCCTGACAGCACGCCTGGTCTCAGCCTTTTGCACACTGTTGCTTGGTCTGTGGTTGTGACGCAGAGATGTTCATAGCCCATCCCTCCTTCTCCTAGATGCTTCTTTCGATCCAACCGCTCAACCCTATCAAGGAAGGGCGTCAAAATATGGATTTATGGACTACCTGCTTTTCGGTTGGCAGGTAGAGACCAGCTCGTTCCAGCATGGGGGCATTTCCCATTTGCGTGCTTTCCTGTCGAGGCTCTGCGTAAGGGCAGCTGTATGCAGGCTTTGCCCTGTAGCAGATGCCATCACTGTGTATAAAAGCAGAAAGTGCTTCTGTATTCTACAGACAAGATGTATTTTTATTTTTGTAACATCCCTTGTTGCCTGTCTCTTTTCTCCTTGTACATCTTCATGGGTGCTACTCTTAACACAGAACCTCTTTCTTTCCTCTAAATCCCATGGCTGGTTTCCTCGTGTAGCTTTATTATTTGCTGGATTTAAAAGGGAACCTGTGTGAATCGTACAGTAAAAATGGGTAGGTAATGGTTCTGGATGTTTTCCCACCCTGGGTATTTTGGTCCTGGATCTCTGGAGCAGAGCTGCTTGATGGGGCTGAGTGTGCCAGGGTGCCTGGTGCTTTATGGTGTGCACACACAGGCTGTGCAGCAGATCCCCAGTTTCATTTTTCCTTTGAGATCGCTCCAGGATTTAAGCTCTGCAATGAAGGCAATTACAAAAACCCTTCTCCACACACATGGTAGTAATATTTTATGTCTATTTATAGAAACGGCTGGTATTTTTTCCTGTTGGTATTTAATTATTGGAAGGGTAGAAGAGTTACTAGAATGCAATTCTTCCTCTCCTCCGTGCATTTCTCCACTGATGCCTCATCACTCCATCTGATGCTGAGGCTGGATGGTCTTTTTTGGATCATGGTACTCCTGTGGGTTAGACACAGATCCTGGAAACGCCTCCGCATGTTGCTGCATTTGCATGATCGTCGGTGGCTTTTGTGTGTTTCTTGGGCACTGGTTTCAGAGTCTGTGCTTGCTGTGTGGGGCTAAGGCTGAACATCAGAGGTAAGACAATTTTGGACTGATCCTGGATTGACTCCAGCAGAGCCAAGCCCTGAGACCAGGTGCTTTGCACCTCCTCCACAACAGGGAAAGAAGAGTAGGAGCAGCTCAGCATTTATGACAGTCACATAGCGCTTTTTATTAATTTCTCCAAGAATTAGCTGCATTGTTTCCCCTGTACAGTAGCTGACTTGTTGGAAACAGAGGATGCATTTCTTTCAGAGTAAGTTTTTTTGTGTTTTTATTAATTTAATCAGTGCACAGGTGTCTAGGTTCATGCTCATCTGACCAAATGCAAATGGTCTCAGACCTTTTGCTCTTGCATTCAGTGCATGCAATCTGGCAGTGCTTTGGGCATTTCAGGTAGCCTTCAAATAGATACCTGGAAAAACCTGATGAATTGCTCCTTAAAAAAGCCATTTTTTTTCCAGCAGCTAAAAACGTGCATTCAGATACATAATACAGGCAGTGGAAGTGAACCGAAATTATAACCCAGTCTGCAGTTCCTATAGAGACAAAGTATCTGGATAGCTTAATACTAGGTTACCCCAAGGTGTCACTCTGTGTGCACATCATACTAAAGTCATATTATGGTTGCAAAAGGCCGTTTTTACTATTCAAACACTGCACACTTCTTCTCCTGGGGAGCTGAAGAAGGAGTAAGCCAGAGGTGACAGGAGTGCACGAGTATTGCCTTCCTCTTCCTGTGTTTGAGGAAAAAAATGCTGAAATGCTCAGAAAAGTGACAAGGATAAAGAAAATATGGTACCTTAACTTTTTGCTACAGATAAATTTTGGAAATTCTTCAGCACAAGGGGATTAACCAAATGTGGTTTTTTATGAATAGAAGATTTTCAAATATGTGTTTAACTTTGTTTCGTGTCTTAAGTCACACGTGAGGGGCTTTTTTCTCCTTGCAGGATAATCTTTATGATTCCACTTTCACGGTATTCTTGTCTGGCTGGAAAACTGAAGAAGAAAATTTTAAAATAATTAAACTTTTCTCCTTATCCACTTTCTCTGTAGCTGTCATCTCTAATTCTTTAACGATGTACATGCTTTGAATAAACCATATATTTTAAAATGGTTTGTAGAAGGAAAGAAAGATAGCTTACTATTTTTGCATTGTATTTTTATAATAACTTTTATCAGCCTACGACTGAAAATTTTTCTCCATTGTGGAACTTTCTGTAATGGAACGAGATGAAATCTAATTCTGCAGTTCACATACTCCATGGGCCAAGTCAATCTGTTGTTCAATTCCATTAAGCAGGTTTTGCAGAGAAAGGAGTAATTTACAGGAAGCACTTGGCCCCAAACCCTTTTCAAAGTGGCTGGCAAAGTAGGTACGGTGCAGGTGTGCAGAAGTGGGTCCTACTGCAGCCTTCTTCATATGGGTGGAAGACAAAACCTTGAATGGCAAAATGTTTTCTGGAGGAGAGGAAATGTTGGGCAGAGATGCTGCTGCTCTGTTGAGTGCTGTCAGTTTGCTCAGGATGCTCACCCACCTCTGCTTTCACGTGTCACCCGAAGGACGCTGGCTGCGCTGATGCAGACACTGATTGCATTGCCCCACAGCTTTGACAGGGTGCATTAACCTGAAATTTGATGTGGCATGACAAGACACCAGCTTCTGCTCTGGCAGGGAGACTGTTCACGTGCAGTAGGCTCTGCAGAAGTCTCCCAGGACAGATGAGTCGTACCCGTGCATAATGGCCTTGTGCGGTTAAGTCGAGCACGCTGTCTGAGATGAAAGCGAAATTTAAGAGTAGGCTTGTTTCCCTCCCCTCTCTCTCCTTCCACCATTGCTGCTTTCACCACCGCAATGGGATGCCTTCCTGCTTCCCCACTGCTCCCCAAAACACGCAAGCCCTCCTGCCTGCGTGGTGTCACTAATCTGGTTTGCTGACTGAGCTCTGCTGGGGCCTTTAAAGTGATGCCAGCTACTACGTACTAAATGTAGCATGGCAGCGTTTCAGAGTGAGGCTGAAAACCCAAATCCAATAAGGAAGGAAATAACCATAAAGATGAAACCCCTTTTTCCATTCTGTCCATCAGCTCACTGCCTGGTGGGGCAGCTTTGTGCTGAAAGTTGGCTTTGGACCATAGGTTAGAAGTACGAAGACTTCTTTTTTCCCTCTTTAAGCTTGAATCTATGAACAGATGCTTTTTTTCTCTTTTTCTTTTTTTCTTTTTTTTTTAATCGTATAGGAAAATCACATTATTTTCAGGGATGAGCTTTCAGGCAGTTTGGATCCTTTTCCTCTC
Source organism: Hypotaenidia okinawae (assembly GCA_027925045.1). NCBI lineage: Eukaryota > Metazoa > Chordata > Aves > Gruiformes > Rallidae > Hypotaenidia > Hypotaenidia okinawae. The sequence goes on along the minus strand of BSDF01000005.1, from coordinate 15,195,151 downwards.
TGCTGGGATTAGCAGCCAGCAGCAAAACTCACACTTCTCTTTCTAAATCCCTGTTCAAAGTGGGAGGGAGGTTGCCCAAGCTCAGGTTTTGTTCTTTTGAGAGTTAACTGACAGAGAGTTTCAGTGAAGGGGGTTCTGATCACGCAAGGTGCTGGCTGTCGTGAAATTAAACAGAACAATTTTATAAAAAATATTTCCATTTCAAGTGACTGCAGATTAGTAAGACTTCTGTGGTGAAAATGTTTTGCAAATAAACCAAGTTAAATTCTTTCTTATTTGTTTATTTTGTGGGGAGAAGAGAACTTCACCAAAAAGGCAAAATAATCCCTGAAATACAGCTACTGAACGTCAGGCTGGGGTATGTGGTGTGACCAAAGGGAAAAACAAAAAGAAAAAAAGGGGGGAATGGGTGCTGGAAGCTCTGTGGTCCTCTAAAATGGCAGAGCAATATTTCTCCTCTGCCGGGGCATCCCAAGGGAAAACTGTTCTTACAAGGTTTCATCAGGGCAATTTTCATTTTATTTTATTTGTATTGAACAAAAATATCAGGAAATTCACCAGCGTGAGGAGGATTAAGTGTGGATAATCCATTTTTGTGACTCATTCTGATAAGAAAAGAGCTCATCAGCTCCCTGTAGCCTTGCATCTGAAGACAGTTGCTGACAGATTGCACAAAATATGTCTGTGCATTTTTAGGACCCCGAGACAGCATCTTGCGAGCAGATAAAACCAAATAAAACTTGACAAACCATCTTTGCACTGGGGAGATGAGAAGGAAGATAGAGATAGTTTTTGCAGAAGGATTTGGACATGAAGCTATAAGGAAAGGCATTGACTTACAACTTAAACTCCTTAAATGTTCTCTTAAACATGAAAGATCTCAGTTAATTAAAAGTTATTGCATAACTGCTGCTGGGGAGTGAAGTTTATTTTTAATTTTACTGCCTTACATAATGGTTACACGATGACAGAGGCAGCATGATGAAGTGATTGATATTTAAGTATACGTTTTTAATACACTGAAATTAAAAAGTGAGGTGTTGATGCATTCATTCATTCATCCATTCATTCGTTCATTCGTTCCTGACCTGTACCACCCGCTTGGATGTGTTTCATGGCCTGTGCCACAGCCCTCTGCTTTTGAGGACAGTGTCGGTCTGTTCTGTACTTGCACAGCTCATGGCCATGCTGATGACTTCTTGAACACGGTGTTCATCAAGATAATAAATACTCTTGTCTCCTCTCAGCTTCTCCTTTGATCTGGAAGTGTTTTGGCCAGCGGATTGGTATACATGCATCTGTAACTAATGTGCCAACAAATCACTTCTATAATTTGTTGAAATTGTGGAAAACCTACTTGAGCTGGATGATTTCTTAAGTAATTTATTTAACGGTGGTTACAAAACTGTATTTCTGCCCTGGTACAATGAACTGTTGGCTTTAAAAGATGAGCGTGCAACAGGATAATTGTATTGTATTTACTGGAGAGAGCCCATACAGAAAAGTTGCTGACACAAAAAAAGAAAGTGAGATGGATGAGAAGTAAATTTTTGCTTATAAAAGAAGGCAAACTTCTTTTTTTTTGGTCTCAAAAATATCTCCTATGTAACGCTCCCTTCTCTCTTTACTTTGAAGCCTGTGCAAGTGTCTGCTCTGTATTTATCAATGTTGGATGGGTGTCAGTTGCCCTCCAGGCTCTGTGCGGGTCCTCAGTCCTGTAACCTAGCCCCGGCGCAGGACTCATTGGGGACCTGATGGCTGAAATGGTGTGCTCTCAAGTGTGGTGCTCATCATCTCTAGCCAAAACATTCCTCTGGAGGAGCTACCACCAGCTGACCAAGATGAACAGAAAATCAGCCAGTGAAACAGCAGCTTGTAGGGTGGTCCTGGCTTGATGCTTTTTAGGCTTAAAAAGGCTTGTTTCTAGCCACAAGCAAGCTACTGTCCATTTGCTTTTGCTTTGACAAGTGGCTTTGCTGCAGAAAGAGTGATGATGATTGTTGTTGAGCTGGCCTATATTGTGAAGGGGTTTTATGCTAAATGGTGATAGACATTTGTAATAGCTCCAAGGAAATCTGGTGTGAGACTCCTCTGCTTCATGGCCTTGGGCTGCTCTTCTCCCTTTCCAAATTGTGTAATTTCTGTGAGTACCAAAGACTTTCTTGAGCTACAGAGGGAAGACTGGAATTGATTTACAAGCTGACTTCATGCAGCTTTCATCAGAAACACGGCTATTGAGTATTTTTGGCCAAGTCTTGTTAGGGGTTTATAGTTTGCCTTGTGAATGCATTTATTAATTAATGCCTGCCTTGCTTTCATGCCTTTGATTATTTTTTTTTAACGGGAGCCATCACAGAGGATTTAATTGTAGTGATTTTTGAATTCTTTTGCCTTAAAGGTATTTGAATGGATGGAAAGATTAATAACATCAGACCCTTTCAATAACGGGGAATTAATGCAAAGAAGATCCGCAGTATCAGGTTGTATCTGCAGAGTCAGACCTACAGAGATCCCTGTCTGAGGTACATGAAATGTTGTAGCTGGGGGTGAATGTATTTGGAATAATGAGAGTTTCTGATGATTTTGTGATGTTAGATGTGAGCATGGGTTCACCCTGATGTTTGATGGGGGAGGTCAATGCTCAGAGTGGTACCATGTGCCTGGTGTTAACATGCACCTGCGTGGACACCAGACTTGGTGTCTTGGCCTGCCTTTTTGTTCTTGCCTGTGTCTCCATCTGTCTTTAACTGTCATGTAAATATGACAGACAGAAAAGCAGTAATTCACATGCTCATTTGTGAGCTTGTTATTTGAGTGTGTTCTACTGACATCTTTTTGAAGGACTTCATTAAAAGCTTTTCAGATACCTGGAAAAGGAAGGACAGGAAGGCCACATGTCTCTAAATCAGTCAGATTTCCCATGACCGGGGTAGGAACTGGGAATCCTTAACCGGGATTAAGATACTTACGTGATATTGAAGGTGTTACGCTACAGCTCCGCGTCCTTGTATTGCCCAGGAGTGTGTTGTAGTGTCAGGACTACATTGTGTTCTGTTTATCTTCATTACTTTTCTTAAATATTAGGGGGAAGTATATGTCAATTGTAAAACTCAAAGCAGAGGTGTTGAGACCAGCAGTGGTGTTGGTGGTGGAGGAAGGACTCAATGGGAGGAATGGTTTGGTTCCATATGCTCAGACATAGGTTGGCAGGGAAAAAAGGACATGGAGGAGCTGCAGGAAGCAGCACATAACCTCATCCAGCCCTGTTCCCCAGCATACCTAGCCATGTGCATTTGGACATGGTGTTAGATGCAGTGTGTAGGCACAGAATACTTAGAGGATGGGGTTGCAATGAAAGACTGTGAAGGGTAAGTAGTACTTAGCCCTGACAAACCCCATCAGCCGGCCAGTGCACCAGAACCGTCACCTCCTCAAATGCACCTAAAGCTTTCTCTTCTCCTTGTGAATCAGTTGACTTGCCCCAGCAGCGAGAAAAGATTTAAGTTTCTGGTTTTGACTGTGTCTTCCTGAGCTCAGCCCTGACAATTAAAATCTGTCTGGAACTGGGACTTGCTGACTTTTGCCGTGTGGTTCTTTAGGGGAAGAGATGCTCACTCTCACAGCTGGTTTCTCTGGGGTTTGGTTGAAGATATGCTGCTGCCTCTGTCTTGGTGCGTGTGTGTGTCCCTGGAGTGGGAAGTGCTCAGTGTCCTGCTGTCCTCCTTGCCCTGTCATTTGACATGGAAGGCTTAGAAGTTTTAGATCATTTAAAAACCAAGACAAGATAAAACTTAGGTTAGCACTATAAAGTGTTATTCAGGGTGCATCTGATCCTTTAGGTTCTGTTTTAGCATTGTAAAGCACTTTTTTTGTGGAGCAAGGAGGCCTTTTATGGGATGGGAGTAACCAGTGATTTATTCATTTGTTTTCCTAACTCTGGAGTTTCCTTCCCTCACTGTAAATGTAACCAGAAAGGAGGAGGCATCATTTGGCAAGGGAACATTTAGGTTAAGTTTCATTTTGCAGGAAATGTTTTTCCTTAGTTGTTAAAAACAGATTGAGGTTTTTTACAGTACAATGTGGTGTCCAGCCCATGTGTGGGTGGCAGGGAAGACTTTGTAGGGGGGTGCCAGATGTTTTTGTCTGCCTCAGGGAATTTCTTTGAAAATACTCACCCTTTTGGTGCAATCTGCTGCTGTACAAACTGCAGAAACTTATGAGGATCCCAGACATAAGTGCTGCCTGTGGACACTGAGTTAGTGCTCATATACATCAGGAGCTCAGTAGGAAGTCAGGAGATCTTCCCACTTGACTTGGAGTTACTGTCTCCGGTGCATCGCTGCCAGAGAGGATTCGAGTTTGATGTGGGTCTGTAACCAAGGTAAAGGATGTCACAGTTACTGGTGGTGCTGGCTGTCCTGTTTCACTTGTGGATTTTCTTGCTTTGAATGTTGCTAGGGGAATGGTTGAATGATATGATCACTCCCAAGCTTGTTTGCTTGGGGACTGGGGGCATTTGCTTTAGTCTGGAAGTCAGGGCAGAAACTTTCCTTCCCCTGATGTTTTTACCCTTGCCTACCTACCTTAGGTGGGCATTGAGTGCAACTGTGTGGATATGTGTTTACCTGCACTGGGCTTTTGGACCAGAAGGTAAAAATAAATAAATAAATATCGGACCAGAGGGATGCTGGGGATTGTGGGATCCCACTGCCCATCCTGGAGGAGCAGGATCAGTATACATAGGGCGTCTCTAGTGGACAAATCCTACTTTACCTAGCCTGTTCCTTTAAAAACCTAAGGAGAGTGCATTTAGTCCCTTGTTCCTGTGCACCTTGCAGCTTTTTTCCAGTGCATAGCCACAATGTTACTCCCTGGCAGCTGCGCTAATTCATTTTCCCTTTGCTGTCAATGGGCACAGACTACAATTGACCGCTGTCCTTTTTATAACCTTACACAGCTCTGAAGACTGTTACCATGTCCAGACCTCTCCTTCTGAGAAGAATAATTTTTTTCCTTCTAACCTTTCCTTGGAGGGACACGCAGCTTTGCAGTAAAATATCCAGTATCTGGAATATCTCTGTTGGTCACCTTGTGTTGTCTTGGAAGTTTTCTTACTGTGTACACTGAAGATGATTCATGGAAAAATGCTTGTTATAATCTGTGATGACTATCTTTACTTCTAAGAAGTTAATTCTTTTTGAACCTCTTTAGAAAGATGACTTTAACAGATATGAGTACCCATATAAGGAAAAAAAATATCTTCTCCAACACAAAACATTACTGAAGAACCTTTTCATAAATAGCAATTACATTTCTTCTTTCTTCCTTTCAAAAATCTTAAAATGCAAAGATCCAGGGAGTCATTGGCATTTTTTTTTACTCCCTTCTTACCTCTAATCCCTGATGCAGAAATTGTGCATATTCCAGAATACCATAGGGCAACTTTTTAAATGTTGGGGCAACCAGAGCTGGGGTTGTTCTGTGGATTTGAATGACTCGAGGCTATTTCCTTGCAGATGAATATTTGGCTGTGTGACTGGGTTTTCTAGTTACTCTCTCCTAAAAACATGAAAAAACCAGGGAAAAGACCCACTAAGTAAATTCTAGTTCCAAATTTATTCAACAGATCACAGCTTCCATACCATGGATACAGACTATCTTGCTAGTATTTCCAACAAAGAAAGGAGGCAGTGCCACAGATCTGCAATTAATATTTCACTTCAGCAAAATATTATGATGTAGCTGTCCCAATTCTCCATATGTACAAAATCAGCATTTTTCAAGCATTATTTTGCACTCTGCTTTAGTTTCTTGGGAGAAACACTGCAGCAGAAATTGGTGTCTGGTTTATAAAAAGTCCAGTCAGTACCACATGGGGGGGATATTTGTGCTGTGAGATGTAGTGTGGTGCATCCTCCCTTCAAATTTTAGACGTAGTTAATTGCCAGTGTGATCCAGGCTGCAGCCAGCCCAGCTTGATAGCTTCCTGGCACGGCAATTTGTTTGACTTCCCATGTTAAGCACCCCGGAGCTTGGGATGCAGGTACAGAAAGTACAGCATGGACATCTGCCCGCCTGGGCTGCTGGTCTTGCTCCCTGCGGAGGGGGTCTGGGCACCACCGTGGAAGGATGTGGTGTGGTCCCTCACGGCTTCCTGTATCAACAGGATAGAAATGCAGCCCTGCAAGGACGAGCAAGAGCTGTGGCCTGGCCATTGCAATGGTGTACAGGCAGGATCTGCTCTTCCAGCTGAGACAGGTCTTGCTGGCTTGCGTGTAAGGAAATGAAGCCAAGGCTAAGGATGTGTATGTGTAGAGGACAGAGTATTTTTTTTCTTTATAGTTATGTTTTCTCCAAAGCTTTTGAATGCATTGTTGCAGACAATAAATACATTGTTGAAGGACACTGATAGGCACTGCTTTGCTTGACACAAGTGCCTGTCACAACAATACAGTTGGGATAATAGCTTATATGCAGAGAGTAACATCTGCATCTGAACCACAGTGCTTTGCATATTAATGTTCATGCTGCCCAGAAATACTGGGGGTGGAGGAAAGCTTCACAACACCTAGGGTGCTGACAGTTTTGGATGAGGGCTTCTATTAAATAAAAGGTCTGAACTTTGAATAACAAAACCAGAACACCCTCAGTGTCTACTACGTGCATGTACTTAGCTTTGCATTCCCACCTCCTTAGAAATGTGAAATTGTACTTTATAAATTTGGTGGTTTTTTCCTTTTTATCTCTGCCTCTTTCCATCACCATCATATCATGGATGCCACGAAATGCGAATGATCATCAAACCACCACCACATCTCCATCTGCACAGCAGTGCACCCTCCCGTGTGTCAGGGGCCCAAGGGGGATGTTTCTCATGTGTGCAGCTCATTTACTTGGAGTACTTGGGACTTGCAGACCTACTGGGAATTGAAGTTTGTTTTCTCTCCCATGGTAACCACCAGTATCTGTCAACTAACCCAGTGCAAATCACTGTCTTTCATATGAAGACACATTTTTTTATGGACAGATAAGTGTTAAAAGAAAAAAAAAACACAATAAAACCCAAGATCTGCCGTGCATTTAGAGACAATATGTTCCTTAACTTAATCATTACTTTTAGAGAAGTTGTTCACTCAAACTGGCACCCAGGCTGCCTTCACCGTGGCCAGCAAGGTCTCCTACCAAACCCCAGGACTCTGTCTGGAATTTGCTTTTGTAAGAAGTAATCCTTGCAAATGCCCATCTCTTTCTCCCTAGTTTCTGATTTGGCTAAATCCAGGTATCCTTGATATCCTTTGCCTGTTATGTCTTCCTTGTGTCTCAGCCAATTCCCTATGCTCTAATCTTTAATCCTCGGGTTGTTTTTTCTTTAGCTTGTGGTCTTGCATTAGTTAATCTGGGTTCCACACATGACTGGTTTATCTTGCAGCACAATTTTAATTTGGATCAAGAATGAGCATATTGTTGCTTCTGCTGAATTAGCATAGATGCTCTGTAAGTTGTTCTCTGGAAGTCTAAGAGAGGACAGCTCTTGTACGCTCTGTTCTGGCACCCAACGTGCTCTGAGTTGCCCATTGATGGTTGCCTTTTCCACTGGTGCAGAGCCACCTTGGCAGCGTTTCTTCTTGGCTCAGGGGACATGCTGTTAGAAATGCAGCAGCACCTATGGGGAATTATAGACTAATGCAATTTTGGACAGTTCAGAAATTCTCCAAAATTGTGTTGGGAAATTGGTTGGATTGAACTTGGCACAGAAAGATGCCCAGTGTATGAGCACAGGGCTCTGCCCAGTGCAGCTGAGGACCCCACTGAGTAATGCTTAAGATGTTTCCTTCATTTGTCTGTTCATATATAATATTTTCGGCCAGTGTCCAGGCAGTTCACCAAATTCTATTAACAGTGTGATCCTAAGGGGATTAGCTAATGACTTTCCATACTGATTGGGTAATGACTTTTTGGAAAGTGAGAGCTCAGCAGAAAACAATCCTGGCAATTACTGTCTGCTCATGTCAATATTGCAAGTGCTGCAGAGCAGTTCCATGAATGAAATGGCTTAACTTCACAAATTAAGTCTGTCTCCATCTCCCTAGCCTCCCTACAGAGTCTCTTACTCTTGTCTGATACAAGGATATCTTTTATGCTCCAAACACTTTGAGAGTAAGAGTGGTTATACCCTGTCTGAACAGCTTCTTGCTCTGTCTGCTATGAGAGCCTTTTGTTGAGTACCTTGCGTCCTGTTGGTATTTCGGGTGCAGTCCCACGAGACAGCTGAGCCCTGCAATGGCTAGTGGCATGTCCTCATCCTCCCCAGGCTGTGCAGATCTGTTCCCTGCTTTGCAGAAAGCTTTTTGGCTTTGGAAGTCTGAATTTCTGCACTGGGCACCCTACTCTGGGGCTGGGGAGGCAGTGCTGCTGACAGGGAGGTGTCTGGGATGTCCCACACCCTGGCAGGACTTGGCTGTTGGACTAGTCAAGGTGTACCCTCCAGTCATGGTCTTTGATCAGCTGAAGCCCCCGTGCCCCGTAGGCAGGTTCACATGGGCCATGGTAACCTCAGTGCCCTAGGAAAGAGGGTGATGGTGTCAGCTACGTTAGGATGGCAGAACAGGGATGGGATTTTCAGGGGGCAAATCCAGCCTTGCTGTAGTGCCTGCTTCTAAGCTCCTGCTGTCAAGAGTGCAACCTAGTGCCCAAGCTTAATGGGATGGAGGGGATGCAGAGAAACCTGGCTTTTGTGCTGGATGAGTGAGGATGCTGGCATGATTAAGTTCACCTTTTGTCCCTTTCATTTTTCAAAAGTAAAATTTCAAAGTGCCCAAATCCCAGTAAACAAAGGGGTTTTAGGCATCCAAACCCAGTACAGGCAACACTGGTGAAGTAAATGCTCTCTTGAAGATGTGTAATCAAGTTGCAAGAAGTGTCTAACCAGGTCCCTGAAAGGAGGACTGGAAACAAGGGGGAATATAATTGCTCAGGTAGACCCTCATGGCTCAGAAGAGGGCAAATTTCCAACCAGACTTCTGATCTCTCATCCAGAAAGACGGAGCATAACCTCACGCTGGCCCTTAGTGTACGTGGAGGACAACAGTTATGCTACAAAAACAGCTCAGAGGAAATAAAAAAAACTACACCCAAGAAGGGACTTGAACCATACTGACACACGGGGCTTTGTTCCCTTGTGGAGCCAAGGAAGGATGTGCAGCCCAAGCATTTGCAATAATTTGTACTTTTTCTAAGGACCTGTTTTGCCAACAAGATAACAATTAAAAGATGTGTTTGCAGCTGCATATAAAACCACATTCTTCAGTCATTGTTATGCATAATTAGTATTTTACCATTTCTCTCATGCTCCAGTAGTCTGGTTTGAGAGCCAAAGCTCTCATCACTGAGAAGTCTTCTTGGGTCACTGAAACTTGGCTAACTAACTGCCTCGTGCCATTTGTTTTGCCCCTGTTACTTGATGCTTCATGTAAAAACCAAAAAAACCCAATCCAGCCAGCCTGTAAGTGGAATAGCAAAGTTTGTAAGTAACAATAGTGGCCTGCATACCACAGTTTGCCTTCTGATGTATGGAGTTTATAGCATACATCTTTAACAGATAGCTTGGAAGAACTATGCATTATATTGGAGCTAAATATGGCTGCTCTGCTCTGAATATGTTTCCAACTACTGTTGGACAGAGACTTAAACAGTGTTGGTAAAGTTTTGTTTAGATCCTAATGGTCAACACAGAGAATCACATGAAAAGAAAATTCTTTTCATGTTTGTTTTTACTGATACATATTGATTTGGAGAGTTAGTGGTATCTACAAGCATGTCCTTCAAGTAGGTGGAAGCTCACCTTTCCCATAGCTTCTTGCAGCCCCCATCCCAACTATCATGGATCCCCCTCCCTTGGGAGGGTCATGCCTTTCCCAGGTTTCCTGGGGATTTGTTCAGCTGAATTGCACTTAATTTTTTTCTTTATTTTGGCAACTACACGTTTCCCACTCATCTTCACCCACAATGCAGTCAAGAGTTTTTAATGAAAAGTATTTCTTTCTCTAACAAAAGAATAATAGTGGCAGGTCTTTCTCTGGAGTCCAAATACGGGATGTTACAAGCCTGCAAGCTCAGGAGATTATAATGCACACTGATTTGCAACCTTTGAGTGTAGCAGCTGTTGCCAGCTGTTGGCTGCAATAAAGTACTATTGTGCCCCTCCATTGGGGAGCCTGCTGTCATCTCCAGCCATAGTATGAATGGTGCCAGGCACATCCCCTCACACCCTGCCTCCGAGGGGGAACATGTCTGGGGAGTGTCCTGAAAGCTGGCACGCATCTTTGGGCTGCCCTCACTGAGCAGAGACACCTTGCATGTGCCCCTTTCCCTGTGCTCCTTGTCGCTCAGCTGCTTTTGTCCTCCCTACAGTCCAGGGGCAGGCTCTGCTGCCTTAGAGCTTTCGAAGCTGGGTTTATTCTTCTGTTTCAGCAGTATGCCTCTCTGCTGCCCCAGCTTTATCAGTCTGTGAGTCATCACCGGTGCTCCTGAGTTCTCTTGCACCTTTGGCATTTTGAATTCTGGTCTAAATTTTACTACTTGGGCCAATTTCTGCTCCTTTCCTTCCTTGCCCTGATTTTGCAGATTATAAATTTAAATGAAGGGGGCTCTGATTTTCCATTCTCCGCTGCTCCCAGGCCCTTGCTGCATAGTAAGCAACCAGCTGACAAACACTGCACATAACATCATGCATATTCCTGCTGACATTGTTGACAGCAGAGCTCATGCATAAAAAAAAATATGCCATAAAGCATAGGTAGCTCTGCAGACTTCTGCTCTATTTCATGCCCAAGTCAGAACATTGGTCAAAGCTCTTCTAAGAACAAGAAATGACATTTCCCCATCTGCTCGTGTGAGGGGAAGAGTTTGTCCTTTGAAAAGCAGAATAATTCTTAGAAGACAAATGAGCAGGCCAAAAGGCAATATGCTCCACGGGTAATTGCTCCTGAGTTGCAAATGTGTTCAGTGAGTAAGGGCTGTGTGGCAATGCTGTTGTGAACACGTGTGAAAGCTTTTTAATGCTGCTGGCTAAGCAGAATGACGCTTCTTTGTAATCACTAAGCAAAATAAGACAAGGATTTCATAATATTTTTAAAAATAAAGAGTAAGAAGAAAGTTTTTGTGGTTCTTACCTGACCCATCTTCTTCCAAATGTTTACATTTGTAAAACTGTTCTCATTTGTAAAACCAAGACCCCAAAATCAAGGATGGGGTCTACAGCCAGGATGGTCTTGTTCCACATAGCAGCCATTTTGCTGATTGTTGGCCAGTCATAGAATCACAGAATGGTTTGCGTTGGAGGTGACCATTAAGAATCAGCTAGTCCCAACACCTTTCACCAGACCAGGTTGCCCAAAGGCCCATCCAACCTGGCCTTGAATACTGACAGGGAGGAGGCAGCCACAGCTTCTCTGGGCAGCCTGTGCCAGGGCCTCACAGTCTCACAGGGAAGAGTTTCTTAGAATATCTAATCTAGATCTCCCCTCTTTAGTTGAAATGCATTACCCCTTGTCCTGTCACTCTGTGCTCTTGTAATCAGTCCTCACCACCTTTCCTGTAGGCCCCTTTCAGGTACTGGCAGGCTGCTGTAAGTTCTCTTCTCCAGGCTGAACAAGCCCAACTCTCTCAGCCTGTCTTCATGGCAGAGGTGCTCCAGGCCTCTGATAATCTTTGTGGCCTTCTCTGGACCTGCTCCAACAGGTCCATGTCCATCTTCTGTTGGGGCCCCAGAGCTGGACACAGTACTCCAGGTGGGGTCTCACAAGAGTGGAGCAGGGGGTCAGAATCACCTCCCTTGACCTGCTGTTCATGCTGGTGTTGATGCAGCCCAGGACATGGTTGGCTTTCTGGCCTGCAAATGTACATTGCTATTCATGTACAGCTTTTCATCCATCAGTACCCTGTATTGATACTGGGGGTTGCCCTGACATGTTCAGGACCTTCCACTTGGTTTTGTTGTTCACATGGGCTCACTTCTTAAGCTTTTCCAGGTCCCTCTGTATGACATACCATCCCTCAGGTGTGTCAGCTGCACCACAGAGCTTGGTATCATCTGCAAACCTGCTGAAGGTGTTCCCACTGATGAAGCTATTAGACATTCCAGGTCTCAATATGGACCTCTGAGGAACACCACTTGTCATTGATCTCTATCTGTATACTGAGCCATATATCCATTGCAAGATGTGACTTGGGACAAGAGCTACCTCTCAGTTTGCTAAACCATCCTCCTGAATTCAATGTGGAAGATCTGCAGTGATGTCATCAGATAGCATCATCATGCTCTGCCTTCTGACCCTATGTCTTCCTTTTCCATTGCTCTGCTTATGCTAGAAACATTCCCAGATAGAAACAATGTGGGGTTTTGGGGTCATATATACTATACACATGCACAAAACACGTTAGCATTTTATTTTGACAAGGACAGACAAAGCCTCCCATTTCTTCTAATTCAGAGCTGTACATGCATTTTCATGTGTTTGTTACACATTTTGGGATTAGTGGTGTAGGTAAAAAACCCTTTGTTTCTCTGGCTTTGCTGTCGCTTGACTAGTTTGTTTAAGTTTGATAATTCATGATGATAGACCTGTGGCTACACTGAGTGAGGCAGCTGCCTTGGGCCACGTGTAATGTCAAAACTACATGCCAAGGGATCTGCTTCACTTGAAGAATCATAATCTTTTTACCTGGAGGTGCAGAACATGAGTTAGCAGGAAGGTGTTGGCTGCATGTCCTGTTCCCCTGACCACTTGTGCAGGTTTGGGTGTTTTATGACATCATGCCACTGGTTATGCAGATGGCTTGTCAGTCAGCCATCTGTAGCCACATCTTTCCATCACTCATCACCCAGAGTACATTCTTTCCAGAGATTTGTTTGATGGGAGACACATGTTTGAGAGTGGTTGGTAACACTGGTATTTAAAATTTCCTAATATCTAATGGCACTTTGTGCCAAGCTATTTCAAATGCTTGAAAATGGATTGCAGCCTGATAGATCTGCAGAGTCCCCAAATAATACTCGTGAATTGGGCTTGCTAATGTATGCGCTGGCTCCTCTGGGTATCCAGGCACCTGGCACTGGTGCCTTTTTCAGCAGTGTTCAAAGCAGGAATTTTAAATACTCCAGTATGGTGTTTTCTTCTGGGCAGAAGATATTTGTACTGACCTGTCTCTGTGTGTCTATTGACTGCTGTTTGTGCTGTTGAAATGCCAGCTGGCGTCAGGCATCTGCATTTGGTCCCACACCATGAATGAACAGGCACCGTTTGGTTGGATCCCATAAATAGCTTTTGTTCATTCATGGAAAATACAGTAATTATAAACATGCTAGTTTAATAACTGTGTTTAATTAACGGCAGGTTAGTAAGCGATGCGTGGAGGAGAGGTTAAAATTTACTAGAGGCTGTTGCTCTGTCGGTCTTAATTGAATTAAGTATGTATTAAACTGGGCCTCTTCCCTGACCCCAGAGAAAAAGGCTTGGTGCAGTGGAGCGTATGGATGCTATTGATTTCAGAAAAATCTGGTTAAAGGCAGTACAAAAATGCTTTGTGGCCAAAGTCCAGATTCTTTTGCATATATAGTATGGCCAAGGCAATGTTAGCATAAAAAGTTAGAGAATATGCTGTTTACTTAAGGAATTCACATACCTGTAATTATTATTAGAAGCAATTTCCCAAGCAATGTTATTAAAAAAAATAATGTCTCACACTCACAAATTTAGTCTTATTATGGAACTATTAGGATTTTTAATAATTTTTCTCTAAAAGAATATGTTGTCCTGTTTGTGGTTTCTCTTCATATGTATATATAAAGGCACATATATATTTAGGCTCACTGTCAAGAGTTTGTTTTTAACTAGCTGCCAGAGGCTGTTCCTTCATAGTACTCTTAGAACATAGAGTAAGATTTTCCCATCCCCAAATCTATCTACCTACCTAAAGACAGATATTCTGAAGAAAACTCTGAAGGAAAACAGTAACAGTCTGGTGTTTTAGTTTTTTGGTTGGTTTTTTTCCCAGCAGTCTATGTCCAACAAGACTGTTCATAGCAAAGAGGAAAAAATAATCCTCAGGGAAGGAGGAGACAAGGCAGGACCTGCCATCTCTAGGGAATTGCATGCTGGTGTCCTGTTTGTTTTATAGCAGCTCATATCACGTTTGCATCACTTGTGTCCTTAGCACAGGAAAGTCATGCATACACGTGGAGGGAAGGTTGTCTCAGTTTGGAAAAGGGAAAATTAAGGAGCTAGTGAATTTTCCAGAAGCTTAGGATAGACACTACCATTTAATGTGATGGAGTAGTTTTTTAAACTTTTGGAATAAAACCTTCTAATGGACTGTTGAATGTTTTTTGAGGGTCAGCACTGAACACTGCGAAGGGACCTGTTAAGGTTTTATGAGTATATGTTCCCACTGTGTTCATGTGCCCTCTTTCTGCAGTGTCCTCTGAATGTGGTTCTACCTTTGCAGTTCCAACATTTGCAAGTAGTTCCTTGGATCCAGCCTGAGTTTTGCTCACATGACAAACCAGGCGTTTGGATTTTTATTTTTCCTCCAGATCCACTACTTGTGCACTCAGGAAAAAGGAGTCTGCATGAACTATGTGGGTCAATAGCCCAAGTAAAACTTGACAGAGAAAGAACTTGCTGGTATTTCTTTCATAGATCCACAGCATCAGAGCACAAATTCTTATCAGCAATGTTGTATAACCAATTCCCAAACTGTTGGCAGCTTGTGGTCAAGTGTTTGTTTCTCCTATTGCATAGGTTGCAGAATCAAAAATAATGTGAGACAACCATAAGGACAAAGCTGGGAAGCTCTCTTGGCCTTCAATATTTACTTTGCCATTTGACCAAGCCTTCAGCAACAGCATTTGGTAGAAAAACAAGTTTTTCCTTGAGTCCTTAGAAAAATTCTCTTTGAAATTAAAAAGGAAGATATTGCTCAGAATTTATTTCCCATGTTTGTTAAAGACATTTTTTCTAGTTCTACACAAAAGTGGGTCACGCTAGGGTGCACTGTTTCTTTTTTGTGGCTTACAAACAAAAATGTAATCATAGAAGAATGCATTTTAATGAACCGATTAACAGGGAGATTTGTAAAAGCATTTGATGAATTTCCAGGAAGCCAGGCAGTTTGGGAAAGGACCAGACATTTAAGAGATTCAATTACCTGTAAGAATATTTGAAATGCATACAGTGTCAACGGGAAAGAATAAGGTAACCTGAAAAGTCATTTACAAAAATGTGTGAAGAAATTTAGTGAAAAAATTCAAGAAGTTACAGAAGAAGTGTTTAAAAAAACTTCTGAAAAAGGGTAAGGCAACAGAATCTAAAGGTCATTGGTCCTAGTGATGTTTGTCCTCTGTGGGTGGTGGATTCTGATGCTGCTTGCCTTAGGGTGAAGTCTTCACCCATGTGAAGGCTCTGCTAGTTTCTGGAGCAGCTGCATGCTTGGGCAACACCCATGCAAGAAGGTCCAATGTCCTCTGCAGGCCTCTGTGCAGGACCCACATACTGCTTTAGTGGATGAAACATCTCCTTTCGGTACTAGTCCTAAGACTTGTGACACCGTGCCACAGGTGCAACACCACTTCTGTTTGGTTTTGTGTTGTAGGTGAGTATTTTGCCTCTGGTGTTTTCCTGGGAGAAAATGTGCATGGTGAGGATGAGAGCAAACTGAAACTGACAGATCTTGCTTGTGTAGCAATGTTAACCTCTTTGGTGGACTCTTGAATTAATACTATTGTTCTCCCACAATGTAAGTTGAATATAAGTTGCATGCTCCCACAGTTGAATATAAGTTGCTTCAAATAAATTATGCTGGTGTTGCTGCTTGTTACCCTGCAACATTTGGGTCAAAATAGTAGGGAAAAAAGGGTGGCTTATCTTTGATGTCTGATGCTGTTAGGAGTGAGTTGCTCTTTCCTGCTTCAGAGAGCTTCTCACAGCTGTTGAGAGAAGTGCTTAGCCCCAAAATGCAAGACTTGCATCCCCCAGGGCCAGTGGAGAAGAGGTTGTGAATAATTTGACTTGAAGTCAAGGTGGTGCTCGGTGGAGCAGGAAATTAGGAGTGCTATTTTTAAATGCTGAAGAACTTATTAAAAAGCAGTAATAGTTTTCATTAGACAAAGAGCATTGACTTTGGGAGGCTTGTACTTTGAGGTAGCATCATTCATCAAGTAAGTGTTTTTTGAAGAGTGCCAAGTAAATCTGTCTTTCTGGAAGGGTTGGTGACTATCAGAAGACTTAAGTAAGGGATGTGAATCTTAGTGACATAAATCTTGGCATGCCAAGTATGCCTCTCTAAATTGGCATCTGGTGTTGCCACACATTAGCATTTAGAGTAAAATAAAAATGACAGTTATCTAATGTGAGAATACAACTAACACAGGAATTCTGCCCAGTCTGTATCTTTTGGTCCTTTCTCTTGTTTGCTCCATGTATGCAATTTTCCAAGAATTTTGAAGATGAAAAAGATGCAAGCTCTCATACTCCCTCCTCTTCTTCTAACACCAAATTGAAAATGGCCCATGGACACAAGCTGGCAGCAAAGGAAGAGTAATTCAGACGTTAGAGAAGAAAACTCAGACTGTAAGGGTGGGAGTCACCAGAGAAGTTACCTAGGAAGGCTGGGCATCTGAAAAAATGTGTTGGGGAGGAATCTGCAGGGATGTGCTGACTCTGTGCAACCCTATTTCAAGACAGAAGATGGAGCAGAGGCCTGTTGAGGTACCTTCCAAACTAGGTTAGTGTGCCTTCTCTGACAGAAAAAGGGTAGTCAGCCTTTGAAGATGGTTGTACTAGATTAAAATCAAAAAAGCAGAAGTCTTACCTCCCTTTGTCCTTGCTCAAGACAGAAAAACATGTTAATGCAAAGAATATTTGACATTAAAAAATTATGTATAGCCAGAGCAGAATAAGGTCCGGATCCCCATGGCTGCAAAAAGTCGCTTTGATTTTTTTCCAGACCTTTGGGTTTCTCAGCAGCAAGTTCCCTGCCTAAGGGCTTTTCAGAGAATGGGAAGTCTAAAGCTGGCAGGTCTTGAGATTAATTTTGTATTTTCCTGCTAAATGTAAGTCCAGGAAAATTGCTTGTAAGACATGTAGTAATCACGATAGCACACACACAGCTCCACTGAAACACCCTCACCCTAAGCAGATCATAAGTTTCAAAAAGCTAGTGTTTTCTGTGATGGTAAAGTACCATCTATTCTTCAGGTTTGTAAGGCTTTCATTTTCCCTGGAGTACAAACAAAAGCTTAGTATTTAGTGCTTCAAGCAGATTTTATGTTTGTTAGTGCCAAGGTGTCTCTTCTGTCCATGGATGATTTTAGAGATACCACACTCTTCAGTACCTGGTCATACATGTTTGCCCAGGTCCATAAGTGAGAGGTTTCCTAGTGCTGCCTTGTTCAAGGAGTGGTATAGATGTAAGTAAAATGAAGGAAGGGTTTTTTTCACTGATTATTCAATGGAAAGCTGATTAGTGAGACCTTTAAACCTGATATCCCCAACAGACAGTTCACAGCGCTGCATGAAACCTGGTTTGCAGCAAGCAATAAAAATTAGAGGTGACTTGAGAGCAAGCTATTATAATATGTTTGGAGGGGAAATTCAGGCTGAGGCACACAGTGGTGTTTGCACTGGATACTAATTCATACAAGCCATTCAAGGCAGTGACCGCCCCTGATGACCCAAGAGAGGTCAAAACCAGTCTATCTGAGGACTCCTGTCCTCTTCACTGCTGATGCATAGTCCTGCACCTTCCCTTTCACTAGCCCTAATGCCTGCTTGTCTGCGTGTCCAGCCTGATTTGTGTGCACTCACCAGCCTTCCTCCTGGAGCAGTGTGAGGGGACCAGCCCAGCCAACATCTGCATCCTTGGGATGAGAGGGCACATGAGGTGAGGACATCATGCATGGCCAGAGCTGCAGCAAGGAGCTTGTTCAGCTATGAGGACCTGCTTGAGATCTGTACTTTTTTTTGGAGCTGGACTGTCAGATTTTGAATTTCTACTTTCTCACCACTCTCATGACGATAAATGTTTCGTGTGGCTTCCAAGAGAAAAAACCCAGCAAACCCACACTAATGGGTGGTTTGACCTGCAAAATGTGTCTGAAGTTTGATGAGCCTACCTATAGTTTTTTAGAGACATTGCTTTTAAAGCATTGAGCTTGGGGGTCTAAATGCCCTTTTGAGGGGGTTGAAAGTCCTGCCCTCGGCCTCCTGAGCCACTGACATGGTTCAGATTGGTGGGACTTTTCAGGCATGGGAGCATTTGGAGATGTGCACATTTTGATCCCAACATCCCCAAATAATGATGGTTGGAAGAGAGACTGGAAGAAGGAAGGGCAGTGGGGAGATGACCAGGACTACAATGCCTGGCATGTGCAGTGGGGGAGGGTGGGACTTGTCTTTTGGAGGAAGAAAGCAAAAACCTCTCTCCAAGGGCATGCTCCTGCTCTTGATTCACTGTGTGCTGGTTGAAAAGGGCAGCCTGGCTGGATTTCTGTCTGCCCTCACAAATAAATCTCTGCTCTTGAAAGCCTTTACTGCATTAAATGTAAAGATTAACACTGCAGCTCATGCTCCCAAGGTGTCTTAAACACTGGCAGAGGGGTGCCCGCTCACTTGCTCTTCATTAAGGTGCATTGCAATGACTGTGTCTGAATACACTGTAGGTGGACAGGGCTATGACAAAGCTGTTGCCCCTTGTTTTGGGCCCCAAGGCTCTGAGTTGAGGGCCGGGGGTGGTCAGCAGGTTGGGGAGGAGATTGCTGTCCTGACACGTGCTCCCCTCAGGGCTGGGAAGGGCACATGGGCCAGGTTGGTGTCCTAGTGATCTGCAGACACATGGATAACTAAAGTTTGAACATCTCCTTCCATCTTGAAGTTACAAACATCGACATAATGTATCTGGACAACCTTATTTTCAGCTTTTTTCCCCCTCTTCCTCTTCAGGTGGTGTACTTCTGCTTTGGAAGCTGGTCTGCTTTATTTTTATCCATCTCATATGACAGTCCAAAAAGCTTGCTTGTATCCTCTTCCCCCCAGCCCCTTTTTTTTTTTGTGAAATAAAATTAATTTTTAATGAAAGCTGAGCAGTTTTAAGATGCAAATCTACAAATGTAGTGTTGTAGTGCAGGGAAGTCATAAGCAAGCTGCTTGTTCCCAGGAGGACTCGGCAAGGCTGCAGGGCTGTAAACCCCAGGGATGAGTAGCTCAGACGGGCTGA
Source organism: Hypotaenidia okinawae (assembly GCA_027925045.1). Taxonomy (NCBI): domain Eukaryota; kingdom Metazoa; phylum Chordata; class Aves; order Gruiformes; family Rallidae; genus Hypotaenidia; species Hypotaenidia okinawae. The sequence continues at coordinate 15,175,879 of BSDF01000005.1, read as the reverse complement.
AGATGGGTTAAAGAAAAACATAAAATTGTTACTTCATGGATCAAGCCTATTCAAAGCAAAGCAATCCAAAATATCTCTTGGCAGATTATGGTTTTAAGAAATTCTATTTTAATTCTACTTCTTTGCTTACTGGATTCCTGTTAGGGTTTACACTTCCAAGTTTTTTGTAGAAGCAGCAAGAAATTCTCAATCAGCACGTTTTGCTTGTGGAGCACATGGAGTCCACAATAGAGCTGTTCCCTGTGGGAAGGCTGGCAGTGGCCATGCATGAAGGGTGTTGTTCCCCACAACAGGCAACACCTCCCATTCTGACTTGTCTCCTGTGATGCACAGTGGGCTTTTTCCATTGGAGAGAGGACTGGCAGGATGAGGATGTGTGATTATTGGCCACGTCTGCAAGAATGCTACTGAGCACCCAAACTCTTCAGCCTTTTAAGAATGAAGGCAGGGAAAAAGGAATAGTGAAAAAGAGAGTATTTGAAAGCTTTCGTAGTTCTCTGGAACTTTCAGAGGCTTATAGGTGTTTCATTCTCATTTTCCATTGAATATGTCCCTTTAAAATACTGGGTTTTCCCAGTGGATGAAAATTCTGTTTTTTTCACTAACTCTACTTGATTGTCTTTTTAGGGTTTTCCATCTTGAGGCTGGGCATCTGGCTTTAGTTTTTCTTTTCTGAGAAAAGCACTGGAACATTTAAATAATTCAAGGGAGAAATTATACGCGCTCAGCAAACAGATGTCAAAAAAATGAAAGAAGCTTAAAATCTAGGCCTCCAAAGTCACTTCCATATATTTCCTTTTTAAAGAATGTATTTTTAATTAGCTTTTAGAAACAAAGTGCCACACTGACATATACATACTTGCTCAGTGTTTTATCATGGGACGGAACAAAGAAAGTGAAAACAAAGGTTCGAACTGTTGTGCTATAATATGGGAAATAGATGCTGTGATTCCAGATCGGTTCACCTAGTGAAGCGCAGAGTTAAAATACTCAAATAGCTGTTTTCTAGATGATATGAAGACAACTGAATGCTTTTCTGTGCTTTGCAGCAACTGAAGTTCATACAAGAATTCTTTCTGGTCTGATAAAAATAATTCTTAAAGAAGTGAATGAAAGGTGAATTCATAACAAGAGCAGTGCTTTAACTGTAATTTGTGGTTGTAATTTCTAATTTGTCTTTTGTGGTCTCATTCAGCACATTTTCTGAAGAAATAATTTCAGGGGAAGGGTTTTGATTGTGGTCTGTCCCTGCCCCTCTCTACATAACACAGCCACAGGATGGCTCCTGCTCTGGGTATCATCTAAGTTGTCAACCAAAATATGAAGTAATGCAGCAATCTGAAGGGAGTCTTGGGTACTGTAGTAGAATTAATCGAACAAATGTAGGTGTAGATAGACAGAAAAGGACCTTGCCCTCATGGGTTTGGTGTTGGAGGGGTCAGCCATGCTCATTTTGAGGCTGCTGATAATGCTGTTGCCTCATAGTTTCTCAGTGCCACCGCATCATTAGAGTTTGAGGTATTACAGGCCTGGTTGCAGTGCCTCAGTGGAATTCTGAGGCAGACTGATCTCCTGCAGCTGCAGATTTGTTTGGGGCACGAGGGAAAGCAGGGATGGTGCAGGATCTCCATGGTAGTAATAGCCTTCCCTCCTTAGGAAAATGCCTTCATGAGATGGGTTTTCCACTTGGTTTTGAGACAGTTTAGGAAGATCATTGAAGATGACCAAATATTCAGAGGCTGCTATGCTTTTAAGGTTGTCATCTTCCATCTGCACCTTCAAGGGTGGATCAGTGTCAGTGGAGAATTCTTCCACCACCTGCTGCCATCAACATGAGATGATTACTGAGTTTGTCACCTGTCCTCCTTTTTTTTTTCTTTTTGGAGGAAGGGGTTGTTAAGGATTTATAAGGTCTGGTTACAGTTGTGTGTGACGCACTGCTTCTCCTTTCCTTACCTGCCCTGCCCAAAGTGCACCATGCCAGCAGCTATTTGAAAAGAGCCACTGTTTAATAAGGTCCATGCTTGCTTGTTGCCAGAACAAGAGAAGGTGGGGGTAGCAAAGCAGAGAAGGGCGTACCCACTCAGTCCAGTGCTGGGTAGAAGAGCAAGACTTTTTTATGCTATGAGTTTTCCTGGCTGCTGGCTTGTTAGCACCTGTTTGCAACTCCTCACGAGCTTTCCTGCTTGGGAAGAGCAGTTCTTGCTGCAGTTTTAGAGTATTTTCTGTTGACACTGTGTCTTCCCTGCCTTGGGGTTGCTCATAAGGAAATGTTAATCATCACAGCACTACAATGGATTTTTCTTGCTTAGATACATAGTGAAGTGATGTGGCTATCAAATCCCTCTCTTTGGCAGGAACATAGAATCATAGAATGCTTAGGGTTGAAAGGGACCCCCCTGCCATGGGCAGGAACACCTCTCACTAGACCAGGCTGCTCAAGGCCCCATCCAACCTGGCCTTGAACACCTCCAGGGATGGGGCACCCATCATCTCCCTGGGAAACCTGTTCCAGTGTCTCACCACCCTCGTAGTGAAGAATTTATTCCTAATATCCAATCTAAATATAACCCCCTCCGATTTAAAAAAATTCCCCCTTGTCCTATCTCTCCATGCCCTTCTAAACAGCCTCTCTCCAGCTTTATTGTAGAGCTCCTTCAGGTACTGGAAGGCTGCTATAAGATCTCCCTAGAGCCTTCTTTTCTCCACACCAAAGAAGCCTAACACTCTCAGCCTATCTTTGTAGGAGAGGTGCTGTAGCCCTCTAGTCATGTTCATGGCCCTACTCTGGACCCATTCTAACAGTTCCACGTCCTTCTTATGTTGGGGACTCCAGAACTGGACACAGTACTCCAGGTGGGGTCTCACAAGACTGGATTAGAGGGGCAGAATCGCCTCCTTTACCTGCTGAACCTGAATGTCTTGCTTGGGACACTGTTTCTGGTGACAACTTTGAAGTTGAAACTGTTTGAGAAAAGTGTTTTCAAATATGAAGAAGTGGGCTGGATACTCTTGTGCTGAAAATGATGTTGTGTTGAATACGTATCATACAATGTTTGGGAATACTCTGGTAACAACATATATATATTTCAGCTCCTGTTCTAAAGTGTATTTCTAAGCACATGATAAAACAGATGCAGTGTAAGTCTGTTGATAAGAACAATGTTACATAGATGCTTAAGTGTTTGAAGGATTAGTACTTTATTGGATTTTTGCCTATGTGGCTCTTGCTTTTTTCTTTAAAAAAAGTTTTAATGTATAATAGTTGAGTCCAACATTGTGGCAGTACTTTTTTTTCTTCTTTTTTCTTCTTTCCTTTTTTTTCTTCTTTTTTTCTTCTTTCCTTTTTTTTTTTTTTTAGTTTTAAAAGGCTGTTTGGTTTGAATGAGGCTGATTTTGAAGCTTGAGCTTAATAGTAGAGTGTTTGGGGGAAGAACAGGGGTGTGTGGTGGTTCTGTTTTGTGTCTTTTTCCTGTAGCGGTTATATCCCGTTACAGAGAATGATTATGATGAGAGCTTACGTGGGGGAGTCAGCTTGTCGCATATTCTTAAAACTTTGGCATGTCTCCGAAAGCCTGCCTGGCTTCTTTTAATTATGATCTGCTGTTACACACATGTGAACAGCATAATACATGAAAGTGCATATGGTGCCTCTTTAAGTCCAGTGTATGGTTAATATACCAATACGGTATGGGATGGTGAAGATTATGATGTGTATTTGCTCTGAATGGACTTGGTCTTTTGTTCTTTCATCCCAGTGAGAACATTGTCTCAGAAACTTGAATATTTAAAACGCCCAAAGGCAAGACTTTGCTTTCCAGGCTTTGCTCCTTGTCTTTGCAGAGATGGTGATTGCATAAAAACATGTGATTAGGTAAAGCATTGAATCATTATTTATAGACCATAAATAATTATTATGCATTTTTAATTTGGGCTCAATTTAGCACTGAAGTCTTTTAAAGCACCAGAGAGATACGAGAACTACCATGACAGTGACTTCTGTGCTTGAAACCTTTCCCCCAGCTGTGTGAAGATGTAGTGTGATTGTATGTAGTGTGAATGGTGTAGAAATGAGTGGCCTAATACATGGTGGTAACTACTGGGATCCGTGAAGATTGAAGTTGATGTCAGCACAGCGTGCATTTTGGTTGTGGTGTCTGGACTCTGCTGATGCTTGTGTGGTGACTGAGAGAGCAGGTTGGGTGTAGGTCCTACAGTCGTGACAGAAAATACTCAAAAATTGGCCTAAAGCATGGAACATTCTCACAAGATGAATTAGTTCTATCTCTGGCCTGCACTCTCCCCTCCTTTTTTCTTAGTAGATAATCAGATGAAGATCTCTTTGAGAGGAACTGGACCAAATGTTGCAGTGTTTTACTCTATCCAGCTAATGCCAGAGCCAGAGGACCATACAGGGCTTGGCTGTGCTAAACCTGAGAAGCAGCCATAAATTTTGGCTGCCTCCAAAAGCACAATTGCACATTGCCTGAGGAAGGTCAGAGGAGGCTTGGGCTGGTCTCACACAGACCTTCTTGCTGAGCACTGCTTATGTCCTGTGTGGTGTTAAGGCAGCTGAATGCAGCATGTTCACTCACAATGACCATACAGTGGTTTGAGGCTTTCATATCCCCACTCCAAGATATCTGGCGGCTGAAGGAAATGGATGCTGCATCAGCATCAGCAGCATTTTATCTCTGAGAGGCGACAGCTCATTGCTTCCAGTGAATTTCTACCAGCAGGGTTAACCTTCAATTTTGGAAAGAAGAATGCAGCCTGACGTGCATGCTTTGAGAGGCTGCTGTAGTTCAGCTGGAGGTTAAGGGGACAGAGGAAGGAATGGCAGGGTTATGGTTCAGTGGCTTGTGTCCTTCAGAGGTCACAGATGAGCCTTTGCTGTCATGAAAACCTCTGCATTGACTTGAGAGTGGGAATAGGAGCTAAACTAAACTGCAGAGTGCAGAGACTGGTCCTCCAACTGCAGAGATCCTGCACTTCAGGTGCCCCACGTTGCTGGTTGTAGTCGAAGCGATGTCCTGGTTTCAGAGATATGTTTCCTTAGGACAGTGATGGGTATTTGGCTTTGTGTGTGCCCTTGCTTCCCGGACAGGGTTGTATGGAGGAAAGCTGAACTCTGCCTGTGTGCCAAAGTGTTTCACACAGCTAAATTGATCCTTCGTGGAGAATGAGTGAAGTGTGGTTATGTAGTGTTGAAGGCAAATGTATTTAGTGCCTCCAGGTAGATATGAGTGATAGAGAAGTAAAATGCTATATGAACATCCTTAGGTTTAAAGGAGATGAAGTTTACTGGGAAGTGAAAGAGACCACTGGTGATGATAAGGAAGTGTGCAGTGTTATGAGATCTGGCAAAGCTGAGATAAGAAAGATCTCTGAAAGTCCCTTTTAAGCACTACTTGGCACAGCTGCTTGGGAGCACTCACAGTAGGCTGGTAATTATTTCCAATGGTCAGGTCAGATTAGATTTGATTAATGCATTTTGGGAATAGTGATATGGAAAAATGTCTTGTTAAATCTGGTAATAATAATAATTTTGCTGATCTTAATTCAGAGTTAAGAGATAATAGAAAACAGCTTCTTTTTATTTCTTTCCTTTTTTTCCTTTTTAAATTGTGCCCTTTCCAGTAACAGTAAAATCATATCAGTCCATCTTCCAACTGCATTGTTTGCAGGGTTTTAAGCTGTATGTTTTTCTTGGTGCTTATCAAAATTAAATATAAACAATTTGTTAAGCACATTTGGGTTTTTTTTAATATAGATTCACAGTATTAGAATATCAGATCATAGAATCATAGAATCATATAATGTACTGAGTTGGAAGGGACCCATGATGTTTGTGGTTCGCTTGTAATTCTGGATTCATGACTCCTGCAGACAATGCAGACCAAACTTAATATGTTATTTGCATTTTCTTGTTTTATGAATAATTATTGCTGAGATCTTTCCCACAGGAAGGTCTCGAGAAGAATGGAAGCATTTAAAAATAATTACAGATCTACAAAGCCTTTTTCTGTCTCTCATTTTATATAAGTGTTGTTTTCAGAAAGAACTGAGTGTGCAGAAAATTCCTATAGGAATGTTCAAAAAGTTACGTGGAAGCCCAGTCCTTTTCTTCAGAAAGACTTGCAACTGAGAAATTTGGGGTTGTGGCTATGAAGGTGTAGGCAGATGAGTGCTTATTTCAAGGTCATACATAAGTAGGTGACATTAGTGAGACCTTTCAAAAACTGGGTTACTTATTTAGATGCCTAAATGTAAATTTGAAGTCTGTTGCTTATATGCATATAATTCTCTGTGCGTGTACATGTGTGTGAGAGAGAGGTGCTATTTTAAAACTTGGTAAGGGGACGTTTCTAGGAATCTGCATACTTAAAATTAGATTTCTGCTGTGGCTGCACAACTGTAAAGTAAATCCAGAAAAGCATCGCTGATTTTAATTATGTTATTCCAGGTTTTCACTTCCATAAATGATATGAGAAGTGAATTCTGAATACTCTGAAAATTCACAGTGGTGCTTCCCAGCACCAGCTCTGAACTGTTCAGCAAGTGGAAGAGATCCAAAGGATGATTAGGCATGCTGGCACACAGAAAATGCTGAACAATTGCAGTAGTGTACGGGTGACATTCTTCAAGAAACTTTAAATATAGCTCTTCCATCATTCAACAAGCTTGCAATAACTTCTGTTCTGCTTCAAAATTGAGTAGTCCATAGGTAGATATTTGTAACTATCTGGCTGCAATAGAAGTTTGCTTTGATATAGTTTGTGACTATAGTTTGTGATCATGTGAGAATTAGCTGATTTTGAGTCTTGTCTTTGAAATTATAGAATCACAGGCTGGTTTCGGTTGGGAGGGACCCAAAAGCTCTTCTAGTCCCAGCCCCCTGCCATGGGCAGGGACATCCTCCAGTAGACCAGGTTGCCCAAAGCCTCATCCAGCCTGGCCTTGAACACTGCCAGGGAGGGGGCAGCCACAGCTTCTCTGGGCAGCCTGTGCCAGGGCCTCACTGCCCTCAAGAGTAAAGAATTTCTTGATAATGTATCTTGATAAATCTACGCTCTTTTAGTTTAAAGGTGGTGTAGCTCAGCCCCAGCCAGCAGTGGAGCACCATGCAGCTGCTTGCTCACTCTCCCCTCTCTCCCCCACTGCAGGCTGGGGAGGAGAGTGGGGAGACAAAACCAAACCTGGTGAGTTGGGATCAGGACAGTTGACTGGGGTGTCCACGGGAGGGGGAAACAGCCACAACAAGACTTACAACAGAATATACAAACCTGGTGATAGACGATGCAGTTACTCACCGAAGTGCACAACTCTGACCATGCAGCTCAGACTTGTCCCAAAACTGGACTGTCCCGAAGCCACACGTCCTGGAGCTGCATGCCCCTCCCCCGCTAGCCCCCTTTATACTGAGCATGACATCACCATATGCAATATCCCTTTGTGTGTGTGTGTCCCCTCCCAGCTTCATGGGTGCTGCCCCCATCAGGGATGTAGGAGAAGCTGAAAAGTCCTTGACTACTTGGCAACAACTAAACCATCACACTGCTCTCATCCTAACTCCCAAACACAGCGCTGCACCAGCTGCTAAGAAAGAAAATTAACTCGATCCTTGCCCAACCCAGGGCCAAATGCATTACTCCATGACCTGTCACTCCATGCTTTTGTAAACATCTCCTCTCCAGCTTTCCTGTAGCCCCTTCAGGTACGAGAAGGCTGCTATAATGTCACCCCAGAGCCTTTTCTTCTCCAGGCTAAACAAGCACAACTCTCTCAGCCTGTCTTCATAGGAGAAGTGCTCCGGCCCTCTGATCATCTTTGTGGCCCTCCTGTGGACTTGTTCCAACAGGTCCATGTCCTTCTTATACTGGGGGCCCCAGAGCTGGATGCAGTACTCCAGGTAGGGTCTCACAAGAGTGGAGTACAGGGGGAGAATCATGTCACTTGACCTGCTGTTCATGCTGGTGTTGATGCAGCCCAGGATGTGGTTGGCTTTCTGGACTGCAACTGCAGATTGCTGCTCACGTCCAGCTTTTAATCCACCAGTATCCCAAAGTCCTTCTCTGTGGGACTGCTTTCAATATGTCGATCCCCTAGCCTGTATTGATACTGGGGGTTGCCCTGACCTGTGTGCAGGAGGACCTTGTACTTGGCCTTCTTGAATTTCATAAGGTTCATGTGATGCACTTCTCAAGCTTGTCCAGATCCCTCTGGATGGCATCCTGTTCCTCAGGCATGTCAAATGCACCACTCAGCTTGGTGTTGTCTGCAAACTTGATGAGGGTGCACTTGATCCCACTGTCCATGTGTCTGAGAAAGATATTAAACATCACCAGTCCAAATACTGATCCTTGAGGAACACCACTCATCACTGTTATCCACTTGGAGATTAAGCCTCTTTGACTGTCACCATCCAGCCAATTCCTTACCCACCAAGTAATCCATCCAGCAAATCCATGTCTCTCCAATTTAGAGACAAGGATGCTGTGGGGGTCTGTGTCAAAGGCCTTACAGAAGTCCAGGTAGATGACATTGGTTGTTCTTCCTTTACCCACCAAAGCTGTAACCCAATCACAGAATGCCACCAGATTTGTCAGGCACAATTTGCCCTTAGTGAAGCCATGTTGTCACCAATCACGCCTGTACTTCCCATGTGCCTGACCATAGTATCCAGGAGGATCTGCTCCATGATCTTGCCAGGCACAGAGGTATGACTGACTGGCCTGTAGTTCCTGGGTCTTCCTTTTCTCCTTTTAAAATATGGGGTTATGTTTCCCCTTTTCTAGTCAATGGGAACTTCACTGGACTGCCACAACTTCTGAACTATGATGTGTAGTTGCTTAGCCACTTCATCCACCACTTCCCTCAGGACCCACAGATATATCTTGTCAGGCCCATGAACTTGTGCACCTTCAGATTCCTTAGATGGTCTTGAACCTGTTCTTCTCCTACAGTGGGTGGTTTTTCACTGTCCCAATCCCTGACTGCCTTCTGCAACGTGGGCAGTGAGGCCCCTTGTTGGTGAAGACTGAAGCAAAAAAGTCATTGAGTATCTCAGCCTCCTCCATGCCCAGAGCAACCACATCTCCCTTATCCTTCCAGAGATGGCCCACGTGTTCCCTTGTCTCCCTTTTATCACGGACATACCTATAGAAACTTTTCTTGTTGCCCTTGACATCCCTGGCCAGATTTAATTATATCAGGGCTTTATTCTGATTTAAATGAATGCAAAAAGGTAAGCCTATCTTCCTTCAATACTCAAAGTACATTCAGCGTAAAAGAATATTGGAAAGATTTAAAAAGTCATTCGGAAATTGCAAAGCTTTCCCATTGCCCCAGCTGACCTGGACTTGGGGAAGAGGCTGGCTGCTGGAGACTGTGTAAAAAAAGGGTGAGGACTAAAGAGAATAATTTGATCATAGTAAAGGGCTTCTGTATCAGTATCAGAAAGAGTTTTAGATTTGATCCTTTCATTAATAATGGATGGCCAGTCAGATGCTTCCTCCCCTGCCGTCTTCTTTTTAATTCATCTGAATGATGGTGGAAAATACAGTCCATTGCTTAGAGCCCAGCAGTCTCTCCACTTTAAAAGCTCGCTTTGTCTATCTCTGAATCTCCTCTCAGACCACAGCAGTTTTGGCAGGTTGAAAAGAACACTTGGAAGATTTCCTTACCAAGCTGAGCAGATCAAACAACCTCGTTGTTGGTGTATAAAAGACGTAAAACTGTCAAGCTGCATCATCACAGCTCTGGCTCAGCATTTTCTTGCCGTGGGCAACGTGACTGGCTCTGGCTTTCCCCGCTTTCAGACCAGGGCTGCCCACATGATTGTTTCACCATCCCAAAAGGCAGCTGTCCCCAGAGGACACCGGAGATCTCAGAAACGTGCTGTAAGGGAAGGGCTCGTGCTGCCTGATGAAGGTGTGGTAACCAGAGGCTTTGGTCAACACCACACTTACAAGTTTTACTGCCACCTGATGACATACAGTGAATGCTTTCTCCTATTTGTAATATTTTAGTAGTAGCAGTAAAATCCGATCATGTTGGTGGTCCTGTGGAACTGCTTTCCAAGTATGGCATGAACCTTGAATTCTAGTACAGTTTCACTAATATGTTTTGGAAATGTATCTCTCTGAGCCTGTTTATGGACACTCACATGCCTGGGCTCTGTATAAAATTGAGATTAATGACTTGTGTAGACTTTGGAGCAGATGAGAAATGACCCCAGGCAGCATGGGAAAGAAAGAAGCTGGGAGAGTAGTGATAGGGAGTTGTATGAACATGGAAATAACAATGCAGGAGGCAGTGGCTGGCTTCAGGGCTCTAGGTAGCAAGCAATAATGGGGGCAAGCTGCATTCTGCGAGAACTGAGGCAGCTTGTCCTGAGCAGTGCTGCTAAAGAGGGCATACCCAATGGCCTTTGAAGTCATACCCGTGGTGGAGGCCTCTGTAGAATTTACAGGCCAACTGTTCTTGAGCTGAGAGTGATCCAGTGTTGCAGTTCTGTCACCTTGTGCTCAGATGATGTGGGCTGTGGGATTAAGGAATCAGGGGAGCCTGCTTCCTTCCCACTGTCTGGGGAGGATGGCCTCGCCCTGCCTACCTGCACATAGCAGCATGGGCAATGGGTAGGATGTGAAGGGGAAGGAGGGCTGCTCATCCTCATGCAATGTGTCTTTGGTGCTTAGCATGAGGATGTGGTGCCTTGTGTGGTGCCTGGCAGGGGCACATACAGTACTTACAAAATTTTCAAGTAGTATTGTGGAAGACTGGAGATGAGAGTGAATGGGATGCATGCCTCAATATAGCTATATCTCCTCTTTATAAAGATAGGAACAATCACATTTTCTTAAATAAAAATTTCACAAATTGCCAGTGGCTTGGATACTATGAGAGCACCTGGTATATAAACACTTCCTATAGAGAGCCATTTGTGTGTATTGTCATACTTGGTTGTCGTGAGGTTTTTACAAAAAATTGAAGTATATAGGTTTTTATTTAAATGTTCTGTCCCTTCTATTTTATAATGTTTCCTGCTATAATTTTGTATTTCTATGTTTGGCAGCTTTAGTGTTCATTTGGCAAACGTTATTTGTTTTCAGGGCCTTCCTTGGGCTGATACTATAAACATCCGGGCAGTTACTAGGTTTGTGTTAGGAAGACTAGATGTTTGATTTTTGATGCAGTCAATGTAAATACTTGAAAATCAAAGCAGTTAAGGAAGCATTGCAGGGAACCTTTCTGAAAGAGCTGACAGAGAGATTGCTACTGCCTTTGTTTTGCTGTTCTGAATTAGTGGGTTTTTTTCTGTGCTCAATTTGTCTGGTTAACTGCACGTTTTACAGTAAGATCCACCTGATCATACTCAGGTATCTCTATGTGACTTAGCCACCCATTTTTTGTGCAATGGAGCAAAATACACAGTTGTAAGATGTCATGCATCTGTCCAAAAATAAAGATCCACTACAGGTCTGATAACTGTTTCTTAACTGTGCTCATTTAGAGTCAAAGGACTTGGGAGTACTAATGATGAGAAGCTGGACATGAGCCACTGTGGTGGTTTGACCCTGGTTGGAGACCACACACCTACCAAAGTTGCTCCATCACTCCCCTTTTCAGCTGGACAGGGAAGAAAATATATATTGAGAGACTTAGGAGTGGAGATAAGGACAGGGAGAGATCATTCCACAATCAGTGTCATGGGCAAAAGAGACTCAACGTGGAATAAAGGAAAGAAACTCTCTGATTTATGACACTGCCCTGCACACCCAGAGTCGGGTAATGAGAAGTGCCATCGGATCTTAAAGCACCTCCCGCATCCCTCCCTTTTTGCAGACTGCACTGTAGTCAGGATTTTGCTCCCTTCTTCCCCCCATTGTGTTACAAGGGGGGCAGGGACTGGGGGAATGGGGTTTTTGGTCAGTTCCTCAGGAGATGTTCTCCTTCTTAGCCTGGATGGGGGGTCATTCCTCACACCCTTTCCCTGCTGCACTCTGGGGTCCCACCGACGGCAGACATTCCTCCATGAACTTCTCCAATTTGAGTCCTTTCCCTTGTGGCTTCAGCTCTTCCCCTGCTGCCCCAGCATGGGTCACTGCTATGGGGTGCAGTCATAAATTACAGAATCTCTCTCAGGCCCAGACTGCTCCAGCCTGGTCCTCCACGGGGTCACAAGTCACCCCAGCAAACCTGCTTCAGTGTGGGTCTCTCTCTCTTGCTCATCTCTGTGTCTCTGTCTCTGTCCATGGGCTGCAAGTGCTGGCAGGGGATTGCTCCAATATGGGTCACAGCATCTCCTGTATGTCTCCACCTGCTCCAGTGTGGGGCCTCTCCACAGGTTGCAGGTGAGGTCTTGGCCTTTGCCATGGGCTGAGGGGGACACCTCCTACACCCTGAGTTTCTCCATGGGCTGCAGGGGCATCTTTCTCTCCGGCACCTGGAGCACCTCCTCCCCTCCTTCCTTGGCCTTGGTGCCTACACAGCTCCTTACATCTTCTCACTCCCTTCTCTGGGGGCAAAAAGCGGCTGCGTGTGGGTTTTCTCCTCCTAAATGTGGTTCCCAGAGGCGCTGTGACCGTCACTGATGGGCTCGGCCTTGGTCAGTGGCGGGTCCAGCCTTGAGCTGGCTGGTGTTTGCTCTGTGAGGCCTGCAGAGAGCGTCTGGCTGCTTTCTTGCAGAAGCCACCCTGAGCCCCCCTTCTCCACCAGAATCCAGCCATGCAAAACTACAACAGCCAACAATGTGCATCTGCATCAAAACAAGTGTGGCAAACAGACGGAGAGGTGATTCTGCCCCTCTGCTCTGCTCTGATGAGACCTCACCTGGAGTGCTGTGTCCACCTTTGGAGCCCTCAACACAAGACATGGATGTGTTGGAGTGCATCCAGAGGAAGGCCACAAAAATGATCAAAGGGCTGCAGCACCTCTCCTATGAGGATAGGCTGAGAGTTGGGTTTGTTGAGCCTGGAGAAGAGAAGGCTCCAGGGGGACCTTAGAGTGGTCTTCCAGTACCTGAAAGGTGCCTATAAGAAAGCTGGGGAAGAACTGTTCACGAAGGCATGAGGCAATAGAACAAGGAGTAATGGTTTCCAACTTGAAAAGGGGAGATTTAGGTGGAATATTAGGAAAAAGTTCTTCAATAGGACAGTGGTGGATCACTGGAACAGGTTACCCAGAGAGGTAGTGCAGGGCCCATCCCTGGAAACATTTAAGGTCAGGCTTGATGGGGCTCTGAGCGACCTGATCTAGTGAAGATGTCCCTGCTTACTGCAGAGGTGTTGGACTCTAGAGGTCCCTTCCAAATTTACACATTCTATGATTCTATGATTCTGTGATTCTATGATTCATTTCTCTCCTTTGGACAGAAAGGGAGCCCATGGTGACAAGCTCAGAGGAGGATTCAGCTGATGTTAAGGAAGAGAAATCCCAAATCTTATGTGCCTGTATTCCTGTTGGTTACTTGTGTTGAGGTCAAACCTGAGGCTGTGTTTTGACTGTGCAGTAAATCCAGCTTTAGAACTCCTACAGCTGGATTAAAAGCATTGGGGCCATGAGATATAAAATGCTGACTGCTATAAAACTCACTGTCAATTCAAATTTGCTCAAAATCTCTCAAAGCCTGCCAGCATAAGATTTAAATTTTTATTGCCAAGTCAAATATCAGTAGTCTTCTTACGGCTCACATAAAGCTGACCTGTAAATGCGCACTCTGGCTAATTCAGCAGAAACATAACCTATCTGATTTGTGCCACTGGGTAATCCAGAATGAAACAGATTTGCTGCTGTCCTGGAGGATTTCAGACCTTGGCAAAACCATCTTGCAGCAATAATGTGTCTTTTAGTGAAACACCTTAATTCCGTTTCTATGTGATTTTTTTTTTTTTTTGGCCATTGTTACTACTTCGCTATTAGTTGTTACCTAAAAAGTAGAAGAAATGAAAGCTTGAATAGAAATTAATAAATTAACGTCTTCTGCTGGCAGTGGATTTATTTCTCTGGTCCTAAAATGCCCAGATGACTTTAGGAAAACAAGTACGATGCCTTCATCTTTATATAAAAGATTAACAGCATCTGTCAAACATAACCTTTAAAACGATTATAAAGTGATCTCACTCAAGGGATGAAAGGAATTTTTTTAATAACTCTATGTATGTTTTTCTGGAGGTTTAGGCTAGGCTGGAAATGCCAGAGGGGTTATCCTGAAGGACTGTGTGTTAGCCATTTGCACAAATCATGTTTTAAAAATTTGTAATGGCACATTTTAATGACCACCTATATTTCCTTTTTCCCCTATGAGAAAGTGATTATTGGAGCTCTTTACATCACTCCTTTGAGGATGGTCTAGGAAGAAAAAGCTTAGCTTGTCAGAAATTTAAAAAAAAGGGAAAGAAAAAGAAAAAGAAAAAAAGAGAAGTGTATCTGTTCTCTGGCTATCCATATATGGTTTCAACAGTTCCATCCTCAACTTGTTCAAATATTTGTCCATAAGCAGTCATTTAAGATAGCTCTTAAGAAAGCCTACAAGAAGCAACCTCTCTTCACCTATCTTGCTTCTGTTTAAGTCAGTATCTTGAACTAAAAGGCCGGACATTAACAAAGTAGCTTACCTCCTGAGCCATCACTAAAACCTTTCACTGGAAAAGGGATGAGAAGATAGCCAGTTCTTTAACAAGGGTGCAGTGTACCAGTCTTTGAGAACATACCTTATGTGAGAGTGCTGGATGGAAGTAGAGCAGATAAAGCCTGATTTATCTGGCTGTAGGTACACCAGGGGTGAAGGTAAGAAAAGTTATAAACACCAAGAAGAGTAGAGAACTGTAGAAGCTACATGACTGCGCATATAAATTGACTATGAATACATTCGTGCTAGAATACAAACCGTTTCCAACTATGTGGTGTGGTTGGGCGGCTTTCCAGCAAAGTATCATATATAAATCCTCTTTAATTCAACTTAAAATTGGATTAATTTTATTGAGTAGAGGTTGAAAGAGTTGCTGTGATACCTGGGGACCCGATCTGATGATGGAGAAGCGGGATCCTTGTGGCTGGTGGCTAGTTGGGGCGGGAACAGGCTCATCCACTTCCTAGGTGGTGGTGTAAGTCTTTGGGAAGAAGCATGTACCTGGGCTGCGTAGGCTGCAGTAGTGCAAAGTGGCTGTTCGTTTCTGTGGTTGCGCAGAGATGAGTGGTACTTGGGCTGTTGGGATTGCTGGGTGAGAAAGGACCATGTTTTTTCAAGGTGTTTGCTTCAGTGTTTTTTTGATCCCCTGAAATCTTCTGACCCAAGAGTGTCATCCTCCTGCCTGTCCCATGCTGTGGGTTGGTTGTGGGCTTCTGCAGCAGAGGAAGGTAAATCTGAGCCCTGAAACCAAAACTCAGCATGGTGAGGGTCTTTCTAAACTGAGAGGCCAAGAAGACATATTCCCCTTTGAGGGTCCTCCTCCAGCTGAGCGGCTATGCTGTCTCTGTACCATCATGACGCTGCTTTTTGAGCAAGACTAAAATTATGTCCATATTGCATCCAAACAATTAAGTAGGATTTCCCACACCAGTATCTTTCCAGTTGAGACAGTCTTAGACTGCAGACATCCTTAGCTGCAAAATCTGACCCCATTAATTTTACCCTTTAAACCACAAACAGAAGAATCTTGGCAAGCCACACCTGCTGAGACTCAGGTAAGCTGCGAGATTAAATCACTGACCAGAGAGTGGGAATCAGTAGCCCCAGAGGGATTCAGAGCTACAAGGTCAAGGTCTCTTCTGTGGAAAGTTGTCCCCAGGAAGAGGTACTCCTGTTCCCAAGACAGGGCACTTGTTGTCCTCTCAGGGGTGCCCATTCAGCGCTGGCCTGGTTTACTCCAGGCATGTATCAATGCCAGGATGGGCAGAAAAGCAGAGTCTTTTGTTTATAACTCTTGTATTCCATGTGAGGCACTGGGATGGTTTGGCAGGCCTGTCACCTACAGAAAGTAAGCAAGGTGATGGCAACTCCATCATGTGGTCTTGAGTCTATTTTAGTGGAAGTCAAGAGTAAAAATACATTTAATCTTAGTGTTGAGTTTGCCATTTTTATCAGGCAGATCTATTCATTCCCTTGATGAACAGTTTGTCACCTTTTTATTTTTTGCTCCCACTGGCATCTGACAGACCGAGTTGCTCTTGTTCAGCTCAGTGCTGTGTTGCCTGTTTTGTCTGGAAGGAGTATTTCCTATTTATGCTTGTCAGTCTTTTTTCCAAAGATACAAGGTTTTGTTTGAGAAAATCAAATCTCTTAAAAATACCGTACAATTAACTACACGATTATCTTAACTGTCTGCTATGGCTCTGCAGAGAGCTCAGGGGCATAGACAGGCAACCTGCAGCGTATCAACACCTGCAGTGTTTCCTGTGGGGAGAAGGAATGGGGCTTTGAAGGCTGCCTGCCTCTGGCGGGGTGGAACAGGCCATCATCCTCTATCTCTGGAGGCAGAGAGGATCTATCCTCTCCTCCTCTATCTGCATGGAGGAGGAGAGCCCTCCAGCAATGTCACTAAATGGATGATGGTGGAGTTTTGTGTGGGATGCAGATGCCTCTGAATGCCCCATCCCACCCAGGTAATTGCAGGATTGAAGCTGAGGTCAAGTTGTGCCCTTGGCCAATTCAGAGATTTGGAGACTCTGGAGCTAAAACGGTGAGTTGCTTTCAGAGCCCAAATTTCTCCAGGATGGAACCATTGCTCTTAGGATAGTTTGCAAAGGGCAGACTTAAACATGCCCACCCAGTCTCAAAATTAAACAGCTAAGAGCAACACCCCTTAAATTATTAGGCTAAAAGGGCCTCCATGGGTGATCTGGTCAGATCACTTCTGGAGCCTGAATGGTTTTGAACCCTGTACAGTTACTGGGAGCTGCCCCAATGTTTGCTGTTGAAACAATAAGAGTGTCTTTCTCAAACTCACTGGATGTTACCGGTTATATGACCTCTCACTCTGCTCTGCTAAGACAGAAAGTGATGCTGAAAGGAAAAAAAAAGTAAGAGGGAAGAGAGATTGGCTCTCATTGTTGCTCCTGGCAGGTATTTGTTTAACCCACTACAGAAACCATTAGTGTTGAAGACTCCAGTCACCTGAAACCGTGTCCTCTGGTGCTTTGGTATTCTGTATCTTTAGTGTTACCTAACCACCAACCTAAATCTAGCCTGATGTTATCCATATCCATTTCTCCACAATGGGCAAGGGGAATAGACTGCGGGGCATTTTTAGGTATTGGAGGACCTTTAGCTTGTGCTCTCACACCCCACCTGCCATACTTTCTCCTTTTCAGACTAGCCCTAACTTCTTGACTATTTCTTAATAAGTCATGTTTTCTAGACCAGTAGTCATGCCAGTGTTTGCTACAACTGGACAGTTTTGCTGCTGAGACCTTCCCAGCTCCATGTGAGGCTACAGAGGTACTTCACATGCCTGGTAGGCTTTGCCTTTCCTGGAACATCCTGAGACAAAGACCCCTTTTTCCCTTCAAGAGCCAGATTTTATTGACAGGAATGATTCACAACAAACACTGCATCTCTTCCTGAAGATTTGCCACCTAGCCAACCCTATCTACATGTGCTTTTCCTTTTGTAGTTCTTTGCACTTGTCCTTGCTGAACTTTATCCTAATTTTTAGACAATGTATTTTTGGGTCTTTTTTTGTCAAGATGATTTTAGATGCTAATCCTGTTCTCCATTGTGTCTGCAGTCAGTCCCAGCTCCATGTAATCTGCAGATTTAATAACTGTGCTCTCTTTTATTGTCCAGGTCACTAATGAACGTGCTGTGCAGGAGTAGACTATATAGATCCAGCAGAGCTCTGCTCAGTCTCCTTCTGTTTTCATCTGAATATCATTAATAACTATTCCCTGGGTATGGATTTATATTAGTTTCATTTAATAGTGTTTTTGTAGTTTATTTATGAGAAAGTTGTTTGAGATTATGTCAAAAGCTATAATGAAGCCCAGATAAACAATATCTAACAACTTCTCTATTATGAAAAGAAGTTAATTTGATTTGATATTTTTTCTTGTCTCTTCTGTGTCAGCTGCCACTTATATTTTTGTTACCTTCCATATCCATGCAAACTTTTCCTTTGTTTTAGAGTTTTCCAGAGGATTGAACCTGGACTAATTGATGTAGCATTCTTTTTGCTGCTTCTCTTTCAACCCTTGAAAACAGGCACTACACTTGCCCTTGTCCTGGCTTCTGGCACCTGACATGCCTGAGCTTTCCTAAGTGACCAGGAGTGAAGTATCTGAGATGACTTCAGCTGGTTTTTGTAGGGAATTAAAAAGGTGGTTTGGCCTGGAAATACGTGACTTGGACAGAGGACTGATCTCACCCTTGAAGGGGCAGAGAAGAGGACAGTACACCTTTGTAGTGCTAATGTGTTCTAGTGTTAACTGTACTAATCCCCTGTGCATGGTAGGCAATTTTAACAAGGACTAAAGCAAAAATCAAACCCAGATTGCTGCTTTTGGTGTCATTTTTCAATAACTTTCTGTTTGAGCAACACTTTTCCAGACTGTCTTCTTGGTATTAATATACATATTAAAGGTAATACTTTTTTTCTCAATCTTATGCAAGTTTAATTTCATTTTTATGCGCTGATGTTTCTAATATTTCTGCCTGTGTTCAAACTATTCTTTAACTCCTGCTCAGTAACCTTTAGTGTTCTTTCTTCTTATCTGTGAGGGAAATGAAAAGCTTGTAAAGCTGCCTGGTCTTCTGATCCTTTTTCTGCATTGAGATATTATTGTGCCTGTGCCTTTTAAGCACAAAATATTGTTTCTTTGAGAAACTACAGCTCACCTTGATTTCTTATTCCTCTAAATTCTTCTCCATGAATTCTTGACTAGCAGAGTTTGGGGTTTTTTTTTAATGTATTGAAGACAGATATTTCTGTTTTGCTGTCCTTGATCTCTTGCATATAGCAGATTTCATCATTTCACAAGCACCATTACATGAGTTTCCTTCCATCTTCTTACCCCCAACACATTCCTCTCTGGAGGTACTTCCCTGCTGATTACAGGACCTATCAGTTATGCAGGAATATTGCTCTGAAGGCACCAGGACTCTGTGTCTCCTGCTGCTTTCCTTTCCTGGAAGACAGCTCATCCTTGTCCTCTCCCATTGCAGTTGAGTCAGTTGTTAACAGGTAGCCCGATCCATTTAATCTTCTCGGCTTGAAGTCTGTTGTGCAATCCCCCATAATTTTTTTCCCCTTTTATAATTAAGGAATTTAGCAGTTCTTCCTCCCTCTGTTCTGTACCTCACAGTGAGTATATGCATCATCCTTTCTATACTAAGAGATGCTGCCTCTAATTTTCAGTGTATGTTCATATAATGTATGAACTGTATATGTTCATATAACATATGTGCCTTTACATATAGTATTCTAGATCTATGTCTTACTACAAGAAATTCCAGCCAGGTTACATAAATCCTCACTTTTGTCTTAAATTAAATCTGAGACCTTAAAGAAAACCTAAGTTCTGTGTTAAAAGCAATATATTCACCAATGTTGCATTAGATATCTAAGATATTCAGTGGTTTTAACCCCACTTCCTGGTCAATCTGTGATTGTATTATAACCCTTTCTTGGTTGCCTTCTTTGTGCACACCTCACTGAGCAGCATCTGCTGCTAGAAAATAACTCCCAAAAAGAAACCGGTCAACCAGACCTGATGCACATCTGAGTTCTTTTCCTGTTTCATAGATCCTAACGATCCTAGAAAAAAACCCCCTCTGGCTTGCTAACCCCCAGCTCCTGCTGCCTCTGTGCCTGTCCCTAGGAACTGCAGGGAACTGGGGAACTCTCCTCTACAGCTCTGATCCCAGGGACTGGGAAGCCACCTTCCTTAGGTGCTTTGCCCGCAGCGTAGGTTTAGTCCACTGTAAGCCACTGCTACCAGTAAGGGAAGGGACCCCGTTGTCTGTCCTCAGTCTTGGTGCTTGCCCGTCCCTTGTGCAGCTTGGTGGGGAGCTAAGTCAGAGAACTGGCCAGCTTATGCCTATCCCAGCCTGAAAACACTGGTGTGGAGGAGGGCAGAGCTGCCTTCAGCAGTGGCATCAGCCAGCCTCTATCGCTGGTGAGGCCCGTGTTACGCTGTGCCCCTTCAGTGGTTCCTGGAGGGGATTTGGTCCCAGTATCTCCTTTGGTTCGGTGACGGGCCTGGAGCTGTCAGGAGCATCCCCACGGCTCATCAATTCCCTGTTTCAGCGGGTAGGTCAGGAGCTAATCGTGACCTTTTAATTCCCTTGCTGAGAAGAGCAGCTGGTGCCCTCAAGTGGTAAATCGCAGGAGAGCGGCTCCGGCCGTGCAAGCCCGGCTTTGGGCTCCTGCCCGGTGCGGGGTGCTGAGCTGGGGCGGTAAGATGCCGGCAGTGTTTGTGGTACTTCTAACTATGCTGTTTCCCCCTTGCAGGACAAGACGGTGTGGTGATCGTGGTGGGAAGGAGACATCGTTCCCAGCGGAGTGGGGACCCTGACAGCAGGTGTACCCAGGCAGCTACAGACACTACCCACTGCTTCGTCCTCTGACCTTTCTGTGGGGTCAGCTGCAGTGTGTTCACACCAAACATCCTGCCTTGGCTTGCTTTTAAGCAGCTGGACACTCAAAAATGTACCCGTGAGATTAGATGGGGCTCTTGTTGGGTGTGGAGCCCCACTCCAGCATGGCCCCAGAGGCTGCTGGGGGCCGTGGCAGGCAGTGGAGCCAGTGCCTGGGGAGCAGATCAGGTCCAGGGCTTCTGTGAGGGGATGAACAAGGGACAGCGATGCCCATCACGCAGGACAACGCCGGGGTCTTCCTCCCCCTCCTGTGCCAGTGGCTGCAGAACAGCCGTCGGGAGGGGGCTGAGGGGGCCGAGCAGCAGCTCTGCCGTTCGGCTGTCCAGAAGCTGAGCGAGTACATCCAGCTCAACTTCTCTGTGGATGAGAGCAACCTGCAGCCAGGGAGCTCTGGGACTTTGGATACAGAGATCTGCACCATGTACCTGGCCCAGGAGATGAGAAAAAACGAGGTACTTGGGTTGAGCTTTGGGAACATCCCTGCTCTGGGGGACTATGGAGAGAAGCGACGTGGAGGGAAGAAGAGGAAGGGGCACAAGGGGCCGGTGCTTGATGTTGGGTGCATCTGGGTGACGGACTTGAAGAAAAACAGCCCAGCCAGCAAGTGTGGGAGAGTGCGGCTGAAAGACGAGATCCTTTCTCTGAATGGCCAGTTGATGGTTGGCGTGGATGTCACCGGTGCGAGGTAAGGGTGGAAGAGCAGCTGCCAGTGGCCACCTCTCATGGCACGTGATGCTGGCCACAGTCAGTACTGATTTATGTCTGGGAGCAGACGTTTTGACCTCTGCTTTCCAGCCTCTGGGTTTCTTCTTCAGGTATGTTGAAAATAAGTAACAAAAGCAAATTGATAATTAGCCCACATTTGCACATCCACTGTAAAATTCTGAGGGGTCATTGTGTAAACAAAAATAGCATTTTTCAGGCATTGGATGGTCTCCACTAAAACAGGAGTCTTCCTGGGTTTTGATAAAACCATGTTTTTAAGTAAATATGAACACAGACTCAGCAGCACTTTGAAGAATTTTTTACAAGTGCATCTTACTTTCATTGAATCATTTGGATTGTTGAATCATTTGAGTTGAAGGAAGCTTTTTTGACAGCTAAATGTTGTCTGAAGCTTTTTCAAGGCAAGACATTTTTGTGTTTTCCAGATTGGAACAACTGCTTTTAATAAATTACTTCATTTTAATAAATTCCTTTTGATTTTATTGAATTCGCTCTCTTTAGCTGTCTTCTGTCCCAGAAAACATAAAACCTTTAAGAGTTCAAATCAGAAATGATAGAGATTATTCATGCTTTTTTTTTTATTTCAGCTGCTGCATGCTATAAAATCAGTTATTGGCCCAGCTTTGCTCTTTGTGGGCCGGCAGACTTGCTCACATTTTCCTTCACAGAACCAAAGCCCTTTCTGTGATAAAGATGAGGACAGAAATGTTCATTCACACCTGAGGCTGCAACCTATGGGGCAGGGTGGAGGGGAATAAAATCCTCCCCCCGTTGCCAAATGGGGATCATCTTCGGGGACGGACAGTTACGGAAACAAAATGCTAGAGGAGTGCCCTTTCTTTAAAAGGAAAATGTTGATCTGCAGTTTGAGTAATCCAGCGTGATTTATGGGCCTTGGGAGTAGTATGCCACTTCAAACCAGCTGAGAAAGTGCTCCTGCAAGCAAGATTTGCAACAGGGGCAAATAACAGGTTTTCACTGAAATAGCCTGTACACTGAGAAAAAGAAAAGAAGAAAGAGTCAAATCTTTACAGATTCATCCAGTGAGAATATAGCATTGATGGGAAGCCTCATTGGTTATTTATCTGCTGCTTTAGCTGTCAGACTTGCAAAACCACAATGGCCTCAGGGGGGTAACACTTGCAAGTTATAATCCTGCAAAGTGCATGGCCTTCGCTCCCGTCAGGCAGTGAGTGCAGCAGCACTTTGGACTGACCGTTGCTCCTGCTCCTACCACGCAGCAAAATAAAATCAGTGACTCCTCAATCTGTGGGTGCTGGGCAGGGGAACCGGGCTGTGGTTTTGCAGGGTTGCTAACAACAGTGTGTATTCAAGCCTGTAATTCAGCAAGTGTACATATATTGGTATTGTGGGAGTATCAGTCGATGGCACCCCCAAATTTGTGGCAAAAAGCAGTTAATTTTCTGTTTCTCCTTTGCCATATGTCACTATTCCTAAAATCCAAGGGAATTGCTTGCAGTGGCCAGCAACAGTGTTATCTTACTATTAATGCAAAATGAAAGATAATACAGAATGGAGTCCAAAATATTTGGGTATCTGCTCTTTTTATCATATCCCTGAAGACTTCATTTTGGGATTGCTCCTTTGGAATGCTCTGTTACTAGACCAGCAAGATGTGACTGCTGCTAATGAGAATCAAGTGCTCCATTTTCCTGAGCTGAGATTTTTGGGCTCTGTTATAAATGTAGACTTTTGGTGGTACAGGACCAGTGTTGTTGCTCATAAGATCCTGTTTTAGAATATTCTACATCCAATTTAGGCCAAAATTTAGGACATCTCTTAGGCAAAACCTGATTTATTTTCAGCATCCAAAGCATCTTTGCCTAACTTACTGTCAACTGCTATTTGACAAGGGTGATGTTGATGGATGACAGTTTGGGACCTTGAGAACATTCTCAGTTTGGAGTACTTGGCTTTGCCTCTTCGAGAGCTGGCCGGTAGCTCCAACCCCATGCTACCACCTTGTTTATCTGATCTGCTCCAGGATGCTTTGAGATTTCTTCAGAAGGTTTCTCTGTTGGGGTGCTCAGAAGGGAGATAATTCTGTGTAGGTTTATAACAGGCTGAAAGACAGTTTGACTTTTGGGAAGCCTGCTTCAAAGAATAAGCCTTTCTAGAGTATTTTCGTATTGCTGCTATAAGCAGAGCCCATTCCCCATAGTTCTTTGAGGTTTTGGGGGAGCACAGCACACTGAGTAGTGATCCTGGCTTGATTTCTCTGTCTGGGTGAGAAGCTCTTCCAGACTGATATGAAGGAGTGTGAGTGTTGTGATTTGTGTAGCCTGCACATGGTCAGTGAAATTAAAATTCTGCCGGTAGCTTCTGTAGCACCAGGCTGGATTGGGCAAGCAGGACACTGACTGCAGATCTATTCCTCACCTGGCAAATGTGCTACAGTAGCCCCATCTCACCTGGTGAGCATGGTCCACTCTAGCGTTTTGGGGAATCTGCTGATTTATTTCCATAACTGGGGAAACTGGTGTGTAACTGGGAACCCTGGACACTAAACAGAGGGTCTCACGCTACTTTCCTGGGGGTTGCCACTCCTCCAGCAGCAGGTTTGGCAGAAATGTGCCCATGTACACAGGCTTTGGATCATCTCCAGCTCCATTCCACCATGCAAACCCTCCCTGGACCAAGGGGCTAAGCCTTGTCCCACTGGACAGTGCAAAAGGAGAAGCAGGGGCACACGGTCCCTTCTGCTGGCTGTCCTATGGACGTGGTCAGTCTCTAGAGGGCAAGGGGGCAGATGGCTGCAGCCATAACAGAGTGTAGAACCTGTGCCCAGAGGTCCTCAGGCTCCAGATGGGGTCAGACACAGCAGGGAAGAGCTGCACTCTCCTTCTTGGAAGAGCTGGCTGTGGGCATCACTCATCTGTTCTTCCTGCTAAGGAAGTTGAATCAGGTTTGACTTTTTAAAAGAAAAAATATTTATTTAAATTCAACCTAATTGCCATGTAAACAGTAGAAACAGGTTGATTATTGCTGAGCTTGTTTCTTTTTTTTCTTTTTCTTTTCAATTAGAGAAACATTATGCAGTAATACAATCATCAAAGCTCTTTGCTTAACAGGGTATTATTACATTAGAGAGGAATGATGTAGGTGGTGGCATTTCTGGTGATGTTAGTGACTGAGGGAAAATTACTGCTGTCTTCAGAGTTAGCAAATTATGCGTGTCTATCAACCACAATTGCAGGGAACTGAGCTGCATTGGAGTACTGAATAAAGGTTGATCAAAACTTTGCATGTTTATTTATCTTCTGTCTATACAACTGTAGCTCCAAAACACACGGGTTATGTTTCCCCAGGCAACAACTTCCTATGTATTTTGGAACTACTACTCTCATTTTGGGCTATTACTCATTTGTTGGAGGGAGGCTGTTAGTATTCCTACAGATGACAGACGAATCCTTCATTTCTTGAGCATGACTGAATGTGGCTTTATCGAGCAAGTCCTGGGAGGATTGCAAAAGAATTATTTTGTCATGAGTATTATTGTTTGAAATATTTGATTACAAATTTCATCAGGTATATCTGCAGTGCTTGGACACAGCTACCAGATATATCTAATCTTTAAAATCAGTGTTGAATACATTTCCAAATTCAAATGGCTTTTGAAGAGAGCAGAGTAAGATACGTTACAAGTGATGACAGTGTAGTGTAAGCATGAGATATTACTATAATTTTGTCATTGAGGAAACCTAACCACTACTTTAAAATATCATGTTCCTCATCTCCAAAAATGACCAAACATAACTGTGTGTGGGAATACAGTCAGAGAACTGGCTGGTTTCTTAAACCACAACCTGAAGTTGCTTCCAAAAAGGCACAGAGAAGTGTTTTGACAGCCATACCTTTGCACAACATTTTCTTAGTCTCTCCTCTTCAGCCAGTGTCCTGGAGGAGTTGCTAGGACTCCTCCCCAGCTCAAGATACGGCATGCTGAACGGAGGGGTTGGACCCGATGATCTCTTGAGGTCCCTTCCAACCCCTACAATTCTGTGATTCTCTGAATGTCAGAGAAATCCGTTTATTTTCCAAGATGTTGAGAAAGACCTTCAGAAATCAGATGTGCCATGGAGAGATAGCTTT
This sequence comes from Hypotaenidia okinawae, assembly GCA_027925045.1. Lineage (NCBI taxonomy): Eukaryota > Metazoa > Chordata > Aves > Gruiformes > Rallidae > Hypotaenidia > Hypotaenidia okinawae. Next base: position 15,150,444 of record BSDF01000005.1, on the reverse strand, counting down.
AAGTGCCATTAATGAAGGCAAAGCTTTGACCTTACCTGAAGTTGGGGCTTTCCACCAGAGCCAAGGTCTTTCCTGAGTGCTTTCTACTACTGCACACTGCATCTGCATGCTCCAGGATGGCTGGAAGGATGAAGGTAACATCCTGGTCCTCCTAAAAGGTCAATGCTATTACTATTTGCTTGATCCATGGGCATCCTAAACACAATTCTGCTTCTCTGTAAGTGCTAGCAGCTGATTATAGAGCACAGTACTGAACGTCTAACTAAATTACAGGCCTCAAAATGAACAAAGCACTTTGTGCTGCTTGTCTGTGGCAGTCAATAACAGTCCTGAGCTCAGCTGGATGAAATCTTGAGGTTCTGTATCAAAACAGGCCTTGCTGGTGCTGGAAATACGTGGTCTCTGGCTTTATCTGCACCCAAATTCAGCTCTGAACAGTGGTCTTCAAGAGGGTGCAGATCCTCTTTGCCCCCTTGTTGGGAGCCTTGCTGCAAGGAGATACAGAGCGGTACATCTGCTGAGGGGATGGGAGCAGAGAGCAGGGACTGTTGTTACATCTGAGTAGACCAGCTCAAAAAACTGGCAGTGTGGTTTGAAAACTGGTGTTTCAGAACACATCTTTCAAGATGTCCTTCCATTGAGCTTCCCCTTCCTCAGCAGTTTGAACTGAGTGATTTTTTATCATAAACAGCTTTGCCTTTGCAATAGGAGGATTTTCTTGTTGGGAAGAAAATCTCCCTTTGAATGCCGTCTCTCTTTGGTATCAAAGCTCCAGGTTTTCGTTCTGCGTGGGGCACTGCTTCCTGCCATGCTGTGGTGAGGCCCTGGCACTGCAGGAGGCTGGCTGTCTTCGCCATGGCCGCTTTGTCCCTGCGCCGGCGGCTCGGGTTGTCTCTGGAGCATCCGCGGGATTTTGTAGCACCGTCTTACTTAGTGGTCAATCCAAAACGCTTCCAGGTGCCCCACCTGGCACGTGGGGATGGCATGGTGTGGGAATGGGGAGCAAGGGCTGTGCTCCATCTGCTCATCAGCTGGGGTGCATACTTCAAGACTTTGGAAATCAATCCCATCTTTAGTAGGGCCAGTCAGGCATTAGGGTGTATGAATACTTGTGTTATGGTGGAAGAGAGGTTTTCAGGTTCCACTGCCTGTTACAGGCTCGTATTTCTCTGGAAGTTATTGTGGATTTATTTTCCACTTGGCAGAGCAATCTTCTTTATATATCCTTTTTCTTAGGGAAAAATGGCCCCAAGAAAACTATCCCTGGTCACTGCAGAAAGCTTTGTCTCACCATACCCCCACATGTCAGGTTGCATGGATCGATCACTCTGGTTCACTGTGTTTCTTCATCTCCTTCCTGAAGAGAGAGTGCTGCCAACACAAAGTGCTACTCAGTATAAGCAGCTGCTTTGCCTCGTGTTAGTGGGGCCGTCTCTTCGTTATGTGCATAAGAAAATATTTTTGTTTTAATAGGAAAACAAATGGAAATGTGTCCTGGCCTTTTGCACTTGGCCAAGGGGCAAACATTTCTGTGGGAGCTCCTTGTTAAAATATTAACAGCACTGACTACACAGAGAAAAACAAACACAGTGGTCCTGGAGACTGCAGCCTCCAAATACAATCTCAGGGAATAGGTTTCTCATAACTGACCTAAAAAATACCCCCAAACCTATTGTGGACTTGAATTTGTTTCCTTTTTTACACCATATTTCCAATCTTCATGCTGCTAGGTCATGGATTGGGGCACAGAGGCTGACACCTAGGGCTAGTTATCATGGGCACGGATGGGAGCGTACGCTGACATGCCCTCTCAGCTGCCTGGCATGTGAGTCCCAAGGATGGAAAATAAGCAGCATGTGGGGATTTTGTCTGAGGGTTTTCTCCTCCAGTTGAGCTGCTGTGAGTGGGGAGACAGTGAATGTGTGCTCAACCTGTGAAAAGTAAGAGGAAGCCTACGGATGTGTAACATTCCTCAGACACAGGAAAGTCTCACTGTGCTCTGACAGTCTTGCATGCTGGAGCATGGAGCCCCCTCTGAAGCACAGCTGCTCCATTTTATGCTGGTAGTGGGTATTAATTCCACCCTTAAAATGTAACAGGACTAAAAATCGAAGATGTTTTTCTTCCCTTCTTTTATGTCCTCAGGAGAGGTATGAGCAGACTTTGCCACACGTGTTGAGAAATAAATTGCTCTGAAGAAATGAGCTTTATCCCAAATCCTCTCAAGAGCCAAAGACTTAAGCAGAAGGTCACTAATCCCCAGACTCAGAAGAGATCATTTAGCTTGTTTGTCATCTTTGCTATATTAATCTGAGCATAGGTTCATTCAGTTTCACCCTCTGGTTCCTGCTGTTCCACTCAACCTCCTGGTACCAGGCCCAACCTCTGTGGAAGCAAAGCCTGTTCCCTTGTCGTGATGCTTGTCTGCAGCATCCCACCATGACAACTGCATCCTCAAAATGCTTTCCAAACCCCTCTTCCTCTTCAACTTTGCATCTTAATTATTGTCCTGCTTGGCTCAATTTTATCTAAAATCCATAAAATATGATGCAAAGACTTACAGTGATTGACACGTCTTCTCTGTGTTTGCATGTTTGTCCCAAAATTTTGGAAGCAATATACTCATCGTTGGCTTCTACACACTGTTGCTACTGAGCAACAGAGCTGGCCTCTCTTGGTAGAAACCATGATCCCCAGAGGGCATACATGTATAATTAGGCAGCATCTCCAGAGTCACCTGCAGCAATTGTTCCCCAGTCCCAGCTCTGCATGCTTTCCTTTCAGAGCGATTGCATCAGGCTTGAAAGGACTTGGACAGAGGTTGGTGGTGCTGCCTTAGGCCTAAAAGCTTCAGAGGTTGTAGAGTGAGTTGTCCTCAACAGTTTTTGTGTGCTTTTGTTTTGTTCCATCGAGCTGTGAAAGCTCTGCTTAGAAGGCTGTACCTTGTTGCCAAATGCATGGCTCTGCATCTCCATTTAATTTGCTGTTCTGACCGCGCTGTAATTACAAGAGAACAAGCCCACTGTTTGGGAGGGAGCTCTGCCCTCCCCACTCATCTACTGTGGGAACAGCCTGGTTTGGTGAATCAGCCTCATGCCTTGTCATTTATCCTGGATGCCAAAATGCCTGCAAAAGCCCTTTTCCATCCTGAGATGGATTTTCAACCTTGCACACAGCAAGCATCCCATGCTCTCAGGTCATCTGGAAGCACAGTCGGGATGCAGCAGAATTTAACTAATTGGCAAACTGCTGGAATGTGCAAAATTGGGTCACTTTTTTCCAACACCCAGCCAAGAAGCAGGTGAGGCCTTCAGCCACAGCAGCAGTTATTTTCACAGACTCTCCAGCAGTGCATTTGCTAGCACAGAACAGTGTTTGATCCATCAATAATTAAAAATAGAGATGTTCAAACACATGAGCAAGGAGCATTTTGTGCCCATTATTCTTGCTCTTCTATAATGCTTGTGCCCTTACACACCAGTTTGCAATGTGCAGTCATTCACAGTGTCTCTTCTAATCTGTAAATGTGAATTTCTCTTCATACTCTCAGAGTCCAAAGTTTTGCACAAAGCAGGTTGTGGGCTAAGGACTAATTTCCATGTGACGGAAGCACTAAGCTGCTGCATAAGGAGACTGACTGGAGCCAGGCTACTGGGCTGGAGCAAGACAAATGGCAGGTTGTCCTTTCCCACCCATAATGACTGATGTACCACGAGTCCTGGAAGGGCACAGCTTCTCCAGTCTTCACTGAAGTGTATTCTTTTTTCATACCGTTGGGCTAAGTGAGCAGTGTTCCCATTCTCAGAAGGGTTTTGGGGCTGCTCTGCAAGAAGGCAATGATCATATCTTCTTGCCAACCCCATGTATCTTCGGGCGTGAAGTCTGCTGTCCTGGAAGATGCACTAGGAGTGAGCCGTGACCCTTCAGAGCTAAAAGCATTAACGATGGTAGCAGCTTAAAACCCACTTATCTCTTGTCACTGGGAATCAGGCCTGGCTTGGAAAGGTCAGGAGCAGGAGGGTTGAAAGATGGCAAACAGAAGACAGTTCCACAGGCAGAGGCTGTGCTCAACATCAGCCTCAGAGAGAGCTTGTAAGCATGAACCTGCCATCTATGGACATGAGTAAGAGGATAAATACAAGAAACCTAGGTGCCATCAGCAGGGAGGCAGGTATATAACTCCAGAGACAGCTGCCGTGGTGGATGGCTTTGGGGCTGGGCTTTTTTTTCCTGTGGAAAACTCATTGCTTTTCTTATCTGATATGACACTTGCCTCCAGCTCCGAGCAGTATCACATGCTGCTTGAAACTTATTTCTCCTTTCTATCAGATGCGGCTAAGACAGGGATCTGCAGGCTCTGCAGCATCACTCACCGTTTCTGCTGCTTTCTCTGGGTGAAATGTATGACACTCGGGAAGATCATCTGGGCCTCCAAAGGGAAACACTTTTAACAGACCACTGCCAGTGAAAAGATAAGCTGGCAGGCACTGCCAGCAGGTTTGGAGCAGCTCAGAGAGACTTGTACCGGCTGAGACAGGACAAGAGTAGGGCAAATGTGACTATTAGCAGCAAGTTTTAACCCAGACTGTCTTGAGTCTCAGGAAGGCCAGCCAGACTGAAGGCTCTTTAACAAGACTCTGAGAAACTAGAGGCTGACAGAAAAAGGGCTAGAGATTTTTCAAAATGCAACAGAATTGTTGAAATGTGACTGAAGTCTGATTATTGTTTCTACTGATGCTTGACACCTTTTTAAACTGTAAGAAACAGTCTGTTTTTTCCCTTCTCCATAGTAGGTATCATAGACAACTGGATGATCTTCTAAAAATAAACCTGGCACAACAAGGAATTGATTAAAAGACCAATTGTTTAGACTGTTTTCCTGGTCTGTTACTTGATCATAGGTATTGGTTCAGGCTAGCAAAGTAACTATTCAATGAAACAAAAGTCAGTGACATCCTCATTCTGATCCTCATACACACTGACCACCCAGTCTCTGTGCCATGATAACTGAAGAATTACCAAATGTTTGGCAATTTTCCATAGCCTGGGCTATTTTTGTTCTGGTAGCAAAGAGAAAAACATGGGTGTGTGGTAACCAGTAAAGTTTGTGGGACCATTTATGTGAACATGGAGCCCAGATGAGGAAAATAGGCTACAGGCTGGGCAATTCCTTTTTGAAAACCTGCAGGTGATAAATGGAGCCAGACCAATGTGTGATGTTCTCACTGAAAATGGCTTCTAACACACACACACACACACACACACACACTCTAATTGTTCTGCAGAAAATACCGTTTCGTATTTCCATCTGTAGAAAAGTTCTAGTAAAACACAGATTTTTCTGGGTTTCCTCTAGAGGGCAATGTCATATAAATATTTTAAACAATTTTTGGGTTATGTCAACTGGGAATTTGGCCTGCCTTATCTAGGAACTCAGAAGACAATGGTGAAAGGTGTTTCTTTACATGCTTTTTAGGGTGTCTATATGCATAATATAAGTAATTGTTTCTTGGGCTTGTTCAGTGCAGTAGCTAATCCCTTTAAGGAGCACAGAAATACATTGCTCATTTTGGGCAGATTTGCTTTGCTGAAGTGCAGAGAGGGGACTGCTCATGAAGACTCATTCCTGTGCACCCTCAAGGACTTTCAGCAGCTACTCCTTATTTAAAGAATTGCAGAAATTATTATAATCCAGTCCTCTTGAGAATGAAGTTACCAGTTACTGTAGTTTAGTGGCTGGAACTTCAGTGCACAGGATAAATGTAAGTACCAATAAGTGGCCTACAGGACTGTGAAAACAGAAGGGTTTATGTTACTACTTATTTCCCCCAGAATTAGGTATTTCTGAAGTCATTAACTCTATTCCTAGTTTGATGGAGGTTAGGAACAGCGTGATTTTCAAATTAATTGTCCATATAAACAGCTGATAAAATTAGTATGAGCCAAAGGTGGCCATTCTGGACCTTAATAATTGATCTTAAGGAATATTGTCTCCAATTTTCAGTCACTACAGTGTTAAAAAAAAAAAAAGTTTAATATGGATAAAGGCTGTTTTATTTTCCTTTAAGCTCAGATGTATAATTTGAAACACACTTATAAGGGCACAGACTTATTTTTTGTTGTCATCATTGCTATCTTCCTCCCCTCCCCTAAAAGGGAAATTTGCTCTTGACTTCCCAACATGAAAATGGCTTTAGGGAAATCCTTTTAGAATTAGTCTCCTTTCCCTTCTTGATGGTGACTAGTCCTCTGGAGCATCACCATAATGGCCTTATTGGATTAACTTGCAAATCCCATATGTTTACTGATTTTGTGGGTTAACATTCTTTGTAAAACATCTCTTCCAAAAAAGTAATGGGCAATCTGCAGTTGCCAAGTTCCCTAAATGAATAAACCTGTTTATTTGTTTTTCCCCAAACAGGAAAAGCAATTAATTCAAGTAAAACACTTATTCCCAAAAGCACTGTTTTTGAAAACAAAGGCCTGTGAATAAAAAGAGCAATAGTTGCATTGGCTTCAAAACCAGCAGGCATTAGGTAGCAAAGCAGGATTTGCTCTCTACTTTTGAGCAAAGAATGTCTAAGAAAAATCTGAGGACACAACCCTTCTGTAGCCTGCACAAGTTAAATAGATGAGAACTGCTTTTTAATTACTGCTGTTGGCCAGGCTGGACTTTCTCCTAAACCCTGTCTTACATATATATGATAAAGAGTTTGTAAATTGAAAGATGCTGAGAATTTTTTTGAGAGACACTTGCAGTAATTAAATATTCTTAGTTCCATTTCTCATGCTGCATAGCTCTGATGAATAGCTCTGGGTTTGAACTGTGTATTCATCACTACCTTGGTACAGGGCTCACGTTTGGATCTCCCTGGCTTTAAGGTGTCTGACAACTTAATGCTTAATCACAGGGGGATTATTCTTTGCCTTCAGCTGCCAGGATCTATGTTTGGGGCTGTAGGTGTGAGGAGGCCGATTCACCCTGAGCTGGGGTCTCCGTACGTGGGTAGCTCTGGATCTGTCACGCTTGCATGGCTGCAGGTACTGCAGGAACCAGCAATGGTTTGCAACTTGCATCCTTGCGTTCGTTCAGTCCCTCCGCCTTGCTTGCTGAGGAGTAAGGATGAGTGGTCTGAAGTGCAGAAGAACAAAGCTATGCCAGAGATCTCTGACCATACTGTGACACAGTGGGCTTCCCATTTGCCTACAGAGAAGTGGGGAAACACTGCCTCCCAAATTTCCTCCTGCCCCTCCGTATCTGACCCACCAACGCAGAAAATTGCCTCCTCTCTGATCTGTCTTTTGACCATTTCCTGCATTCATAAAGTATGTACAGCAGAGCAGAAAATTATTTAGTAAATGAGACGGTTTCATCAGGATGAATTATGTGGTTAAAATAAATCAGATTTCAATAATTCACCAGTTATGTTGTGGAGAAAGAAATAGAATAGTTAAAAAAGTGTGTAGTTGCCAACTGGATCAGAAGTTAATGGCTGGTGTATGGAATTCAGTCAACAAGGGTTTACTGCAGGTCTCTGCCTTTACATGGGCTCTGTTTTAAATAGTATATGAGAAAGGCAGAATTTCTCCCTTTTATTAGAATTATTTTGTGACTCAAATGTTGTCTCTGATGGCCCAAGAATTGAACTATAAACTCTGTGGAAATGAGTTAAAGGTGCACTAAGATTTAAAAAAAAAAAAAAAAATCATGCAAGTTAGTAGAGAAGTAAACATCTGTCTTCAGAGATGTAGACTTCAGAAACACTTGAAAACAAAAAAGAGGTAGAAGAGTATAGGAAAAATTTAGGATGGAGGCAGGACTTAGAAATTAATTCATTCCATCCAGATAAATAATAATCAGAAGTGTTTTGTCTAATAAGTAATTAAATTAAATATCATTATCTGTTAAAACAGTTCAGCTAGCTCTAATAACCAAAGAAACCAATCCTGATTCCAGGTGTCAACTCCCATACTCCCTGAGGTCTTCTCAGCCTTGAGGATATTCTCTCATTTAATGATAGTATCAATAATAGTATTAAAGAATATGAGGAGGCGTATTCTTCTCCCTTTATGTATAATCTTCAACACACAGAGCAGCACACTTGAGACCCACTGGCCATGTACTGCATTAGAGGAATCATGGTGAAGCTAAGTTAAGACCTTCTTTAGATTAAAAAAATGTCATATACCTAGCTATATACCAAGTCATAAGCTGTCATAAAAATCCAGCGTGAACCCAATGTAAAGAAATAGTTTAAATTCCATAAAAAGTTTTGCCTTCTTCACATATTAGTGGCATTTGCTACTTGCTGTAGTTCATGTTGCTTTCTGCAGCCACCCCATCCTGGCTGCCTGCTTCACCTTCCAATTCTCTCCTTCTTGCTTCTATTTTAAATCATTTACTTGTAAGTTATGTTTGCATAAACTGTATATGACTTGGAGCTATGTATCTACCACCTGTCAGGGTCTTACAGCCTAATGGATAGCACGTGTGGACTTAAGAGGTGTTGGATTCTGGTCAAGCCTCTTCCCCCCACTGCGAACAAGTCACGGCACTGGTGACAGGGATGTGATGACAGCAGCTCACTTTCTGCAGGTGCTTGAGTTCGCCGGGGGAAAAAGCACTTTATTAAATGCTGGGTTTTACTGCAGAGCATTTCTTTCCAGGCACCTGCCTATTGGAGGGTTATAAAGTTGGAGCAGCTTCATAAGGGCTAAAATTCTTTGAAATATCTGTTTCTGCAGAAGTACATTTGAGCAATACAAATAAGCCCTAGCTTATGAGATACCTGCCTGGTTATGAATTTAGCCATTATCCAGTCTTCCCAAGTGTCTCCAAGAGGCGTCAGGGTAAACAAGTGAGACTTATTTACCTGTAGGGCTTTGCTAGAGTAATGACAGAATGGAAAAAACGAATTCTGTTTCTCCAAGGCCTTGAAGCCAAAACACTGTCCTTTTCTGCACCTAGTGCAGGCTTTGAGGAAAAAACCCACCCAACCCAACAAACCCTGTTTTTGTCGTGGTGCTCCAGCCAACACACAGCTGAAGTTTGATTTCCAGATACGGTATTTGAGGTTTGTTGTGAAGTGAGGAGGTCCAAAGCTAAGCTGGCTGGAGCTGCCAGTTCTCTGGCTGGAGCGATCGCTTCAGTTTGTAAAACTCTGCATGTTTTACCCTCACCGAGTTATCTCTTGGAGCTGAAACAGTGCAAAGGTCTAGCAGAGCAGCTCTGGATGTGGGATCTGTGTTTACTGAGGAAAAAGGGGCCACTTTGGGGATTTATTGGGGAAAATGTGATTAAACGGTTTCCTGTTCAATGCAATTCTTATTTGGTGAGAACATCCTTGCAAGTATAAACAGGCTTCTTGGGAAGCAACTGAACTGAGGAGGAACCAGTGTCAGTATCAAGATAAGCATGTGAAGAAAATAAAAATGTGATTAACTGCAACCTTGTAATTCACCTCATGGCCACATTCTAGTAACCACTTAGTAGTGCTGGGAGGGTCCCTCTACCACAGACCCCAAACGTAACCCTCTTTCATGCTCTCTTCATACACATCCCCCTTCTTTTATGGCCCCATTTTAGCAGCCAGGGAACTGTGCAGGGGCAGTGTGGGGGTTCCAGGCATGGGCATAGGGAGGATGTTTGTGCTACTCCTGACATTACCTAGGGACTTGTGTTTCTGGGGTACCCCAGACTCCTCTTCTGAGGACTAACCTCAGAGAATGGGACAAAAGAAAGTGACTGTGAGGTGCACCTGTAGGTTTCCATCTTGGTCACATTTTTCCACCTGCTCTTTTGGCAACATTCAGCAAAACAGCCTGAAAATTGTGTCCTAGAGAAATAGCTTGATTGAATATTTAAATTTTAAACTTACCACTGTTCTTACTTCTCTCCAGGTCAGATGCATATTGGAACTTTTAACCTTTAGATTGTACCAATTGACCAAAATGTTCCTGTGCAGTTACTGAGGCCTGATTTTTTTTTTTTTTCTTTCAATGTATGGCAAAATCTGCTCCTCACTAGGGAGGAAGGCTTGGGAATTAAAGACTGAAACCACAGAGGAGCATTTGTTGTTCGTAATACTCCTTCTCTTCAGGTTCAATTAAAAGGCAAATTATTTTTCACCCACTATAAAATGGCTTCACTTTTCCCCCAGCCATTTTACACAATCACTGAGAAGAAAAGGAGGTGAATCCCAGATATTAGGGGATAGAGGACTGGTTCCTGATTTCCCTATGTGTAAGCCTTACATCAAGGTAACCATGTAAATGAAGAATTGGACCTGCAGGATGTGTTCTCAGCTGCCACACATTGGTCCATAAGAAAACATCACAGCTCCAAGAAATTAACATGAAGTTATGGACCAGCCATAAATCTCCAACCCAACAAAATACAGGGATATCCCAGTGAAAAAATCCAAAATGGATCAGAAATCCAAGAAAGATCCTGCCCATGGAGTCCAAAGGCACAATGCCTGAGATCTGCAATCAGTACCAGATGCTACTGATATGTGGTGTTGAGCCCCTAACAAAGACACGATGGACCCATCCAGCACAAGCAAGAAGCCTTACAGATTAAATTTGTATTAGTTGGAGCCTGTAGATTGCTTTAGCAAGCAAAATTGAGCCTGGGTGTTAAGATGATCTGGATCAAGAAATCCAAATAAGGTTTCCTTCTTAAAGAGAAATGAGCACATTTTGGCACTGGCCTTCATAATGGTTTTAGAAAGAAAGTATTTGGAAACAGCTGCAGTACGTTTCTGTATATTAAATCCAGTCTGTGAAATAAAACTACTTTGACTGCACAGAATGGTCAGAAGACTCCTGGAACAAAATCCTCCCTAAATCTCATGTATGTTTTAAAGAAGACTCTTGAAACATTAATAAGTGGTGAGCGGATGGCACGTCTGACACACGCTGGGAAGTATGCGCAGATAAAGCGCAGGATGGTTGGTGATGTTTAAAAAGCAAACAGGATCTGGGCTTCACTTTGAATATCATAAAGTATGGAGCAGAGCGTATTGCATTAATGGAGGCTATTCTAGCATAAAATGAAAGGCACATTTGGAACAATCTCTGCAGCCCCGATTTAGGACACTGGGGAGAGTAATATAAAATGACTCCAGGGTGGAGCACAGGTTGCTGGAGTGGGCAACCTCTGCTGTAACCTACATTATCTCTGTAGTTAAAAAGAAGGGGAAAAGTACTGCTTTGATGAGAAATCCCAGTGAGTAGGCACATAAGGGCAATGTATCGGCCAGAGGGGAGTTAATCCCTGAGCAGAGAGCCTGGGTAGCCCTACCTGCTGCACAAGCCCTGCCAGCTGGTGTGCTGGCAATGCAAGTAGTGCCCAAGCATCCTGCTGGGCATTTGCAGAGGAGTAAAATGCCCTATTCCCTTGGCTTCTCTGAAAATGTATCAGGCCAGAGCTTGCACTACTCCACATGGAGCTGTGTCGAAGAGTTGGTGTGCTCCTGGAAGCCTTCACCAGCAGAGGAGCTGCTCCCTGGTCCAGTGTCATGCAGTCAAGGTCATGGCTGGGGATGGGAACTGGCACCAGCCGCCTTCTGCTCCAGCCCTTCTCTCTCTTGTCTTCACCTTATCTCCCTCGTGCTTTTTCTGGGGTGTGTGGTGTAGTCCCATTTTGTATCACAGCTAAATTACTTCCCGTACTGCAAGTGAGGGGAGGCAGGGAGAGCACCTGGAGGGACGATCCAGGAGCAGGTTGCCAGCAGCATCCTGATGAGGTAGTTGATCTCTTGGCTAAATTGATATTCCCCAGTAGATTTAGAAATCCCAGTATGAGATATGGGCAAGAGCAGGTGTGCAGAGCCCTCCCAACCCACAGCAGCACCTTCTACCTGACTTCTGGTGGGTCTTAACTGCATTTTTCCCCCCATCTGTCGACCCTTTAGGTTTGTAATGAGATGTACATTGTGTACCATATGTAGTCTGGCTGCTGAAAGACTCAGATTGCTGTTTTCATGCAAAGAAAACAAACCCAAGTAACCCTGTCGATAGCTGTGCTCCCCGAGGCTGCTGAGCACCCTGTGCAACATTTCACACTCAGCAGAGCTCAGTGGAGTTAAAAATAGTTCTTGTTGTCAAAATATTTCTTGGTAGTAAAAATGTCCTTAGGATACTTTGTGAAATGGTAACCTTTGGGCCAAACAGGGTAAGGAAAAATCAGAACACAGTCTTCAACACTGGAAAAAACCTTTGTCTTAATTGTGCAATACGAGAGAAAGGTTAAGAGCAGAGAAAGCTCGCATCACCTTTGGGAGGGAAAGAATGGAATTTAAACAGAGATCTGAGGCTGAGTACATAATGTAAGATATTACATCTTTGTGAAGTATTTTTCCCCCGGTGCCTGAAAGATTATCTGGGAGAAAATATCCAGCTCTGTGTAGTGTATGGAGGTCTTGCTGGGAGTGTTTTGAATTGAAGGCAGGGTATAACCTGGCCTTTCACTTTCTTGTTTGTTTGTTTTCTTTTTTGTTTGGGTTTTTTTTTCAAGGGTAATGTAAATTCTAAATTTGGCCTCTAAGTTATAATTTCTAAAAACAAGCTTAGCTAAGTGTTTCCACCCTAGGAACAAAAATACTCAGTGATTACACTGTTTTGAGCAAATGCATGCTCCTCTGTAGAGTCTCATACCTGAGCCATACACAATAAAGCAGAAATTTGAACAGAAGTTAAAATTAAACAGAGGACATTACAAGAGAAATGCAAACAGTACATACGGATTGAGATGTGAAAGACAGCTTGAGGATTTTTCATTTTAATAACTGTAGCTGGAGTTAAATGTAGCAGATAAGGCAAACTGCTTTAAGACCGTGATTTTTAGGTTATTACTCTCTGTTTTATTTCAGCAGTAAGGCACATTTCCTTATATCTGTTTCCTGATCTCCAGTCTTGAGTTGCTGCTTTGTATTTTGATGTTAAATTCAGTATGCTTAATGCCATGTAAATCTCTGCTATTGGGTATTAATTAATACTGTATCATTCTGATAATACATACTTACCTGAATTAGACAACTGCTGGGTGGAAGGCTTTGTCCCCTGCAGATCTGTAGTAACCTCCAAGTAAATTCTATGAGCACATAAAGAAGTTAAAAAAAAATTGAGGTCAGAGCTATAAAATGTAGATACGTGGCATCAGACTTTGGAGTTTCATGGAATGTTCTCCAAAAGTTGGATTTTTTAATTTTTTTAATTTCGCAATTGTGCATAGCTGGCTACTGAGAGAGAGAGAGGGCCAGGGGCTGCAGAAAATGGCTGCTGGAATCTTCTGCCAGCCTGCTGATAGCGCCTCTGAGAATCACGTATAGGAGAGAAAGACTCCACCAGAACACAGAGTGCCAGGAAGACCTCAGTGTTGGCCCATTAGGGACATTGGGATGTATAGTTGCATGTAAATGTAAGCAGTTGACAGACACAAAAGGCCGGGAAGGCTGGGGGAGGAGGCACCCAGGTACCCAGGAGAGAGATGCCCCTGCAGCCTGGAGCAGAAGCCCATGGAGTAGCCGGAGGAGAGGACCCATGGAGGAGGCAGAGACCCGACCTGGCCGGTGGAGAGGCTCCACGCTGGATGGAGCCGGTGGAGACATAGAGAAGATGCCGTGACTGACGTTGGGATGAGCCCCTGCCAGCACAAGCGACCTACAGAGATGCTGGGGGAGGCATCATAGCCCCGTGGAGGACTGGGACTGAGAGACACTGTGATTTGTTGCTGCCTGCCATATCAGAGATGAAGCCTGGTGGGAAGAGATTTGCCTTGGAGAAAGTTGGTGCAGGACTGTCTCTCGTGGGTGAGATCCTACGGTGCAGCAGGGGGAGGCTGTGTGGAATGGATGCCCCCATCCCGGCCGAGAAGGAAACCATCTTGCAAGGGACTGACCGAAGCCCCCATCTCCTAGTCCCCTCCCCCTGTCCTGTGCTGTGAGCAGGATAGGGGAAGAAGGGAGCAAAATCATGGCTGAAAGGGAAGTTTGCTTTAAAATGGACAGGTTGGGGGAAGGTGTTACGGAGACCCCCATTTCCCCAGTCCCTGCCCCTCCTGGGCTGCGAATGGGAGGGAAGAAGGGAGCAAACTTGTAACTAAAGCCTGCTGAGTAGGGAGTGGTGGAGGGAAAGTGTTTGCCTGGCTGCATTTGTTTCAAGATTGTTGGTTGCACTCCTGACTCTGGTTTTTCACTGTTTCTCTCAAGCGCAGTGTAATAAATTAGATAACTTTCTCTTCTGCACTCTGTGTTGAGTCTGTTTTGCCCGCGTCATTAACGAGTTTGTCTCTTGAGCCGCCCAATTCTATTATTTCTCACCTTTCCAACTAAGAAGGGGAGTAATGGACTGATTTTGGTGGGCGTCTGGCCTTTAGCCAGGGCTCAACCACCACATTTAATAAACTGTAAATGCATAAAATTAGCCTTGGTATAACATAAATGCTTCACAAACAGCTCTCTCTGCATAGAGCTCAATCTGTGGCTAATGGGTTACACTTGGGGTATGTAGTCCAGAAAAGGGCTTGTGGAGAGCAGTGGGAGAGTGGGGTCTTACATATACCCACACCCCCTGGAAGGAAACCTCCAAGCAAACAAATAACCCCAACAGTCCACTGGAGAGGTTTTCTTAAAATCTCTGTTTTGAAGTCTAGTGAGATTTCATATTTTTAACATGATTAGCCTTAGCATAAAAGTCGCAATGCAAGCTCTCTGGGACAAAGACTATGCCTGTACTTTCATCACAAATTACTGACTGTATTTTGAGTGCTATGAAAGTAATAATTACAGATAAGTGAATAGATTAATAAAATTGAGAGGTTCAATTTCCCAACAGCTCTCAATACTGTTCCTGATTTGCTTTTCATACTTGCCTAAGAAACCTTGCCTTCGATAATAGGAGTTAAACCATCACAACCCATGTAAGAAGCACAGCTGAAGAGCTTGCTCACATAGGGAGAAGACATCAGAACACACACCCATCCCCAATCACTGGAAAACATCTCAATCCCAGGGCCTGCCTGCCTGCGATTTACATATAAAACCCCACTACAGATTAAGGGCTGGGGTGTTTTCAGCCAGACCTGGAGATGCTTGGAATTTTTTTGGTCATTGGTGTTTTTTTGTACACCCCATGAACTTGCGGTGGGTTTGCAGCCAGCACGAAATGATGAGGGTGTAACTCCTTGCTGAGCCATGGGTGGCTCTGGGGGGATGCTGGCTGTGGGCTGTGGTATTCAGCTCTCCAGGGCTGTTTATAGTAGTTGTGTTTTGGAGCTATTAAACTTGCATTTAAAAAAAAAAAGAAGAATTAAATGCTTGAGTCGTGCTTGTGTGCAGAAGACGTGGTAAGGGAAAGGTTTTCTCTGCGGTAGTCTGCTCATAGTATACTAGGATGTGGTGCAGAAATGGAACTTTCTAGGGGTGATGTTTGCAGAGGCTGAGGGAGCTCGGTGGCCTGGATGCACTGAATCGACTGAGCAAACTGTGGGGCGATCCATGCGGAGGTCAGGGAAGGGATTTTTGTATTTACACTGGCATGGCTGGGAGTAGAATGTGGCCTTTGCAGTCCTTGGCTGTGCCTTGGCGCACTGGGCTCAGTGCAGCGTGAACCCTCTGTTGTGTCATTTTTGCGGCTTCTGGCTGAGTTCTGAAGTTAGCTATTTTCTTTTAAGGAAAAAAGATTGTATTGTTGTTCTGGGTTACATTCAGCCCTGGATTGTTGTGTTTTCAGAGGAATTTCATTTAAATCTGTGTATTAATGTTGCTGCCCATCAGATTGACAGAGGCCTGGACCCTGCAAGTGTGTACCATATAACTGACTTTATCTCTGTGTGTTGTGTGTCGGGGTGTCCGACATCTGGTGCCTGGGACATGGCAGTGCTGGGAGAATGGAAATGTCTGTGTGTTTTGTGAAGAACCAATGTTTCTAGTGCTTCCAGCTCCTGAAAGTAACTTTTGAGATAAGGCTTAAATGTTCTGCAGTCTTAAGTACTGACCTAGCACTCATGAACTCTCTGCAGTTGCTTCACTAAGAGTTGCCTCCTAATGCTAACACATTAGTGGAGACGATTCCAGTGACATTTAGTTTGTACCAGGCTGGCTTTGAGGTGATTTACGTTCATTGTTGGATTTCTCAATGTGAATCAAGAACTTGCATGTGCTAAGATAAGAGCCAAAAATAACAGTACTCCCAAAAATGCCATGTAACATTTTCCCAGTGCAGTGGCACAGGATGCAACATCAGCCAAGTACCAAGCTCTTTTTTTTCTGCAGCCTTCTTTTGACTGCAACCTGAAGTAGTTTCACCACTCCAGAGTTTCTCCATGCTTGACTTTCTCCATCCTTAATACTGTACTCCTGAAATTTAAGCTAGGAAGGAATTTGATGCCCTATTGTGTGTGTGAGGGGCAGTAGAAGACGGTCTGGTTTAAGTAACTTTTCTTGTTGTTTATGTATGTTTTTGGATAGGCTTGCTCTATGTGTTTATAAATCAATGCTTTACCTGTAAGAAACCACGTGCCTTGAATCCTTTTTTCTATTTTATCCCAACAGAATACTTAGAAATGCACAGTTGTACCACTGTATAAAATATCTAAATGCTATCAATGTTCTCGAAAATAAGAGGTGAGAAGATTTAGAGCCAAACACCCCAAAATTTCATGGGATGTTGGCTCCTAGATAGACCTAAAAAAGCCCTGCACAGATGTCACCAAGATGGCAAGTACCAGACAGTTTGGGACCTTCCTGATGCCCAAATGCCTGTATCTGTGCACTCTTCCAGAGCCCTTTGGTGCTACCTGGGCCTGAGCAGCTTGTCCATATTCTCCCACAGGGAGTCCCCATTCGTTTCTCTTCCCACCACACCTGCTCCAGTCTAGCTGGGAGGAGAAACCAACTTTTCATACTCTCTAGCTGCTTCCGCTAGGCAGGACTTTGCATTTTACTATGCATTTGAATGGGAAGTTACAGGTCACACTTTGTGTCACACATGATAAAAATTTCATGGAGCTTTATGGACTTCAGTATTTTAGGAGACTGTAAAGGATAATTCTTCTGGGTTTTGGGGGGTTTTTTTGGGTTTTTTCCTGTTTATGACTGTAGCCTAAATAGGTAGGGAGACAGAAGGGTGTGATTCCTGCTCCAAAACTCTTCTGTTATTACAGTAACCAGGTTGTGGGCATAACACAAACAGTTTTTAGGGCAGGGACTCAGAACAACCTCTTATCCCACATGAGCATCGTGAATTTTGTCTTCTTTTTGCCCAGAGGAATACAGCTACAAAAAGAAGTGCCGACTGAGGTGGGAGCTGCCTGGAGGCCACTTACTTTCCTAGGAAAACAATGCTGGTTGTGCATTTCTCTCCTCTTGCACAGAGGCTGCTGAACTTGCTGTCCATATCCTGGACGAACTCCCCCAGCCTTTGTGCTTCTCAGAGGACAGGCACAGCCATCACATCCTCCTCTGGCTGTGCTCAAAATCTGATGTCCGCTCATTTAAGAGAAGGGGATTACAAGGGTGGGTTGTTATTTTTTTTACTCGGGAGATGTCAGGCCATGAATCATGGCTGGAAGGGAGGCATTTCCTGGTTAGCAGTGTTGAGCCCCAGAAGGAGGCACATCCCAAGGACTGAAGGCTTCCCTTTGGGTTAGCTCTAGGTTTGTTAACTATTGGTGTGTTCAATTTTGGCACCTAATTAACTACCTGTGCTGCTTGGGAGCTGAGGCACTGACACCAGGCCATGCACCTTGCTCCAAGGGACAAAGCTCTGAGTCTTCTGTCCCCCCTGAACTCCTGCTTACCTCTAAACTCCTGGAAGGGTTAAAAATCATGCTGAAAATCCTAGAAAACAGATGATTCTCTCTGCGTGGGGTAGTACTCTTACATGAGAGCCAGGACTGCTGTGAGCAAAGCTAAGTTGCTAAAAGACTGCTTGAATACAGCATGGGACAGGGTGGAAGTTTCACCGTTGTCTATCTTACTGCAGCCTGACCTGCTTGCTCCTTGGGCAAACACAATCATTCCTTATTATTATCTTTTTTTCTCTTTAATAGTTACAGCAGTAACTGGGCTGCTCTTGGTGTAGGGCCAGGACTTCTGTCATCAAGAGGCAACTGTGACCACGGTTCCGATGCTGCAGCAGTGAAAAACGCAGTACGGGGTACGAGCCGACTGCTGTTGGGCCTGCCGGGAGCTGGCAGCCACACACCTGAAAAATGGCCGTGAGATGTTAAGTGACAGCCTGTGATGAAGGCATTCGCGTGCTCCAGGGGATAAAACAACCCCTGGCTGTTGTGTGGAGGCAGCAGCGGGGATTTTAATTTGGATGGCCCGAGTGGAAACATTTTCAAAGGTGGAGAGGGGGTGGAGGGGGATGTACTCAGGGCTGCGCTCAACAGGAGCACGGCTGGGATGGAGCAAGTGCGTTGAAGGACGAAACGCCGTGTCGGGAGCAGGTACCGCTGGGAAAGCGACCCGTTACGGTCCCCGAAGGCAGAGTCGGGATGCCCCGCTCGCCACCCGCCCCCCCGGCAGGAGCGGCTTGTGCACGGGATCTCCGGGGCCGGGGTGGGCACCGGGCTGGCGGGCGCGACGGTGCGGTGTTCTCCCCGGCTGGGCTTGCCCGTGCTCTCTACCCTGCGCGGCCCTGGGGGGCTCCGTGCGCGCCCCGAGGTCAGCGTTCCCGCCTGCGCGGCGCGGAGGCCGGTGCGCGGCGGGGCGCGGAGCGGGGCGGGGCGGCGGCGCGGGGGCCGTGCGTGGCCGCCTGCAGCCGCGCCCCGCGCCCGGGAGGCGGCGGCGCCGGCGAAGGTGCCTCCCCGCCGGCAGCAGCAGCAGCCGCCGCCGCCGCAGCCGCCGCCGCCGCAGCCACCGCCACCGTCACCGCCGGCGCGCAGCGGCTCCGCGGCTCGGGGCCGGCAGGTGATTAAGCGGATGAACGGGCTGCGGGGGGCGGCCGCCGGGGATTAGCCGCGGCCGCCAGCTGCTGCGAGGAGGCTGAGCCCGCCGGAGGGACGGGAGACGCGGAGAGGTGCGCGGGGGGCGGCGGCCGGAGCCGCAAGTTGTGTCGGCGACCGGAGCGGAGCGGGTGCCCAGTGGCCCCGGGGCGGGGTGGGGTGGGGAG
Source organism: Hypotaenidia okinawae (assembly GCA_027925045.1). Taxonomy (NCBI): domain Eukaryota; kingdom Metazoa; phylum Chordata; class Aves; order Gruiformes; family Rallidae; genus Hypotaenidia; species Hypotaenidia okinawae. The sequence goes on along the minus strand of BSDF01000005.1, from coordinate 15,131,322 downwards.
GGGGGCAGTGTGTGGGTCCGGCCGGGCGGCTTCCCCGTGATATCCGCAGCGGCCCCAACGCCGCACGGCGGGTGCTGGGCGGTCGCCGGGACCGGGGCTGCGCGGGGGCGAGGGGTGCGGGGCGGCCCCCAGCCCGGGCTGGGGCAGGGCAGAAACTTTAGCTGCGGTCTGGCAGGAGGGTCCGCGTTCCCGTGGGGACTCGGTCCGGAGGCACGGTACGGCTGGTTCGGCGGGCAGCTTCAACTGGAGTGGCATAACGCGTGCCTGCGGGACACGGGGACACCAGATTCTTAAAATGAAAGCGCTGCTGAAAGGCTTCAGAGGAGCTTCGCTTGGCAAGCTTGCCTGCTGAAGGCTTTCAATAAAGAAAATATATTGTCTTCCAACTGGACGCAAAAAATAGAGCTGAATTATCACTTCCTAAATCTCTCCTGATTTCTGGCTTTCGGTTGGGAGAGCTTTTGGTGGCGTCCAAGTGCCACAGCCATCATGTTCTCTAAATATCTCCTGATCCTCCAGTAGACAAAAGTCTGTTGGTGTTTAGTGGGTTTTGTACATGCAGGGCATCGGCAGTACTTCGTTACAACTTCGTATTTATTTTATGTCAATACAAATTCAGTGCTGCTGCTCAGCCCTGCGTTTTGGCAGGGTCTTCGCTTGCAGCGGAACTTGGGGGGACCTTCTAAATGAAGCTAACAAGTAAAATATGCTTTGAAATGGAGTGCAGATGGGAAGCGTCTTAAGTATTGTGTTGCACAACAGCGTGCTCTCTGTATGTGCTGCTCGGCTCCCACAACTCTTAGGTTCTATGAATGCATCCCCAGTCAGAGCTGGACCCTGCGCTGTTCAGAAATGCCGTGTATTGATGCCTGGAACATGATGAGAAAGGGTAACTCATCTCTCTCCCCACAGTACTTTTGATGCCTGACACCTCTGGTCAGCATGTTTGTCAGGAACGTGTATTGTATGTGTCCTAGGTTTTTAATTCAAAAACATTCTTGAATTGTTGAATAGGAAGAGTAACTGCTGGTGTTTGCTGGCTCAGGTGGGTGGCATGTTAACTTTTCTAGAGCTGTTCTGAGAGTTACACACCTGCTAGTGGCATCCTGAAGGATTATTCTGGATTGCCATTTCATGCTGACTTACAGTAATAGTCTTACAGTAGCGCCTTTGACAGTAGACACTGAGGTTGTCTATGCCAGTTTCTTTACCCCCATATCTCACCCTTTCTTCACGGTAGGGAGTGTCTCTTTGGCTCCATCTCCTGGCTCAGAAAGAGGATCCCCCTTGATGGAGGGGTATGGAGAGATGAGAAGCCATCCGGTAGTGCTGGGAAAAGGTGGGTGAGAAGGGTGATGAAGGCTTCTTTTTGTACTTAAACTGTGATTATTGGGACCTCTTACAGCAAGGTGCCTCCAGCTTCCAACTGGAGTGAGAATTAGGTCTTCCCATGTTTCATGGGAAGAGAGCTTGTCTCTTACGTTACTTTTTCTTATGTCTTGGAAAGATTTTTGACGTAACGACTAAACATTATCATGGTATTTAGAAAGTCGTAATTTAGTATTTTATTCCTCACATGGATCTGCTGGAAAGGTTAGTCATCTCGCCTGATATATCTCTCTGCGTGATCTTTTGGTGGAAATGTGTTAATGATACATCCTTTATGTCATGATTTTTCTGCATGGTCAGGAAAGTGTGTTGCCTGCAAATTATTAATCCACTTGAAATAGAAAACCTGTGGCAGTATAGAAGGATCTTGCTGTTATTTAGCAGATGTATGACTATGCAGGGACTTTGAGCCACAAGCATCCTATTCTGCAGACACAGTGAGGTGGCAGGATCCTTCCTTTATGGAGGATCTTCTGTATGCTCTATCTTTAGCAGAGAACAACTTTCTTCAAGTGCAAAAGACAGGAGATAAAGATTGTTGAACCACGGTATCTGTCCTACCTGTGGCAGCCAGGCTTCTGCACCTACCCCCCATACCCCAAAGTGAACGGAGAAGGTGGCAGACCGTTCTGGCACAGATCATCAGTCCTTGAGATGCTGTTGTGGGGAGCAGAGCAGTAAGCTCTCTGAAGCTGTCAGGTATGTGAAATTGCAAAGATCTGTTTTGCTTCTATATAGGTGTCCTGTGTATTCCAGCAAATGCCAAACAGACCTATGTATGTCAGTGCCATTTAATACTTCATTATTATTGTTTAAAGTATGATAAATGATGTGGGCTTAGGGAAAGAACTGAAGAAGGCAGCATGGTGTGGTGTGGGTGCTACCACTTTATTAAAAAAACCCCAACATTTCTGAGGTACTCACAGTTGAAGTGTTTATACCCCTCCCTACAGGCACTATTTTTTTCTGCCCTGGTGCAGTGTCCCCTGTTTGCTTGCAGAGATGTTCCCCTGTACACACGCAGCCTGGCAGCAGGAGAGCTGTGGGAAGAGGACAGTCTGTTGTGAGCTGTGATGGCCCAGGGCCTCTCTCCAATGATGCAGAACCCCTCCCTTGAGGCTTGATGCAGGTGGAGCTGACTGGAGGCATGTTACATCCACAGAGTCCACTGCAGAGGGGAAAAAGATGCTTCTCGGCAGATTTGCTCTGTATACCTTCTGAAGTCTCTGCCTAGCTTTTTACCATACCTTGTGCCTGCTATAACCACAGCCCTCCAAGGCTGAGCTGAATTATTTTCTGACTTACGTATCACCAAGAGACACATCAGCTACAAGAGATTCCAGCTGCAGAGCGTGTGTGTGCAGCGTGTCTTGTTCAGATGTTATTTCCTTAATACAATTGCTCATTTGGCGTAAAGAGTTGTTGGCTGGTTTGGGTGTTGGGTTTTTTTCCCCCTCCCTCTTTGTAGCCTCGGGATACAAGAGTCAAGTTCTGTTCTCTCTGGCTTGATGGTAGGTTAATTCAGGGTACAGTCCACAGTCCTGGTAGAGCTGTGACTGCAGAGAACTTGAGGTGGTAGCCCCTCTGACACGCGTGGGTAGAGACAGATGCTTTTGTGGATGCTGTGTGTTCACAAAAGACAGCAGAAAGGCAGCAGCCCTTGAAGAAAGATTCACAGGATTTCACTGGGGAGCTGCCTACAGTCAAGCCAGCCTCATCAAAATGCTGGCTGCGAGGAAGTTCAAGTTACCCAAATATGCCCCAACTTCACACACACACACTCATGCACACACACTTTCATTCGCTGTAGGCTGAGGCACATTTCTTCAGAGTTTTGTCACTTTTCTTCTTCCCTGTTCTTCCTCCTCCTCCAGACCTTGCCCTGTGCTAGCTGTCACTCCCGTGGAGAGGTCTGGTACGCAGCACAGCCCGCGCTGCCTGCGAAGATGCCTGCACACTCTGAGGAGCAGGATTTGGTACTGGATAGATGGGAAACATTTTGCCTGTCATCAGAATGCTGTCACTTCTGGAGTAAATACACTCAGTGTTTTACTAGGCTAAGGACTTGTAACAGCCTGAGACTGCTAATGAGGAATAATACATTCAGTTAAAATACACAGTGGAATACCCTTATTGTAGACCAAAATGTAGTAAATGACTGAGAGCTTAGCCCAGGATTCGGGGAAAGTGTTGCCATCTCTGTAGAGTGCTCTGTGAATGTTGATAGCACTCAGTGATTGAAGTTGCTTGTCACTTGAGCCAAAAGCTGGCACAGGTCCTGGTCCACTTCCCAGAGTTGTAGGGATCTGGGGGGTGTAGAAACACTTTGGCCTTGGTCCATCTGGTGTTCCAGAGGTCCATCTCAAGGGCTTGTGGTTCTGGGGAGGTGGTTGTAGCATCCTGGGATGTCTCAGTGCAGATCCAGAGCAGGTCACGCGGATCCCTGGAGCAGCAGTGGAATGTGGCTCTGCTGCTCCTAGATCTGCCTGGGATGCAGCATGGCACTGTTTGCTTAGGCCTGTCCTGGAGTGAGCTGGCCTATGCCATCCTTTAGTAGTTCATATACAGCTCTCCTCCTGACAGTGGGTGATGGACTAAATCTAATTCTATTTAAATCTGATGCAAATCTGAAACCTGAGTTGAACACTGCACGGGGAAGGCTGTTTGCAAAGCTGCCAGCATTGCTTTCTGCAGATTTAGCTTTGTGCTGGTATAGCTTGTTTGGTTTGTACTGCAGCATCTCCAGCACTTCCTACAGCGTGGAGGAGCTCTTGGCTCCAGATGATTTCTGCTGGAGATGTAGATTTGTAGTAACTTGCAGAATTTGACCTTTTGTCTCAAGAAACTGTGGCGCGGCTTCCAAGTACTACTGTATGTATGAAGTAGATGGGGAATGTATCTGTAAATCCCTGCAGCTGCTGGTGAGCTGGGAGAGCAGTAGGGCAGCATCAATGTTGCTGACACAGGAGTTGCAGAGGGGAGCAGGAATCTCACCCTACTGAACAGGAAGGAAACACATTTTCAAGTTCTCGTCCATAATCCAAGATGGTCAAGAATGCCTTGGTGGGGTCAAACTTCTGTGCTGGTTTTTCACAGATGATCTTGCAGATCGAGGAGGTAGTAACTGTACCAGGCAAAAGATCTTTGTCCTATGTCTTTGAACTCTGACCTTCCTCTTTTGGGGACAGGATGTTTTGCGATGTGGGCTGATCCAGTTATAGCTCGTGTGCTCTTCTAGGTCAAAGCTGAAAGAGCAGAGGGGAGGAGGAGGATGCAGCAGCCAAAGCAAGGAGATCCTTAAACACACTAACATATAGAAAAGAGCTTTTAAAAGGCCTGTTTAAAATATGAATGAGCATGAGATGTAAATTACTTGCTAAGAAGCCAGCTTCCAGAGACAGGATAACCATAGGGGACTGCTTGGCCTGCACTGGATATTCATCTGAGTGGCTGAAGTTTCTGGCTCTTTCCCAGACTCTTTAATGTGAAAATATTTATTGAAAGTGACTTCTTGATTCCGTGAGTCTTGACCAGTGACCTAGGGATAAGTGTGATTTGCTGAGAGGATACTCATGCCTTTTTGGACTTGAGTACAGGATGGATTTGTTTGTTGACTAACTGGCATCTCTGGTGTAAACTGTCCATTGCTTGGTTGATGATGAGCCAACAGATAAGAAATTGGGGAAAGTTACATTCTTCAGCAAAGAGAATTTATTTCTTGTAGATCTCTGGGGAAGAAGGTGGTGAATGATGTTTTCTGTAGGAAATCGCCTCATCTTTTTCATGTGGTTCAAGAAATAAGTGCTAAAAAGTAAAATGCTTTTGGTAGAAACCACTGGGCTCTACCAGACAAGCAACAGTGATGAGAGGTCTAGAGGATGTAAAACTGTGCAGCCTTGTTGAGTTCTTTGTGCTGGCATCTGAACAGCAGAGTAGGGAGGAAAGAGTGGGAAAGAGCTTGTGGGTGAGATGCTTCTCTTGGTAGGTGAATGTACCAGCGAGAAGTGGCAAAGGAAGAACTCGGCAAAGTGCCTGCTGGAAGGGAAGTGAGAGGAGGTATGTAGGTTGTGTCTTGCAGAGAAAACATGTGTCCATGCAGCAGCATCTTCTGGCTCCTTAAGGTGTTGCTGGCCTCTTTCCAGGGAGCTCAGAAGTTAGGGGGCTTCAAAGGGAAACCTCTCCTCAGGCCGCTCTCTCCAGCTGGACCTAAGTGAAATCATTTGTGATTTACACCAGTCTACAGGAATGTGGCTGTTCCCTCCTAGCTGTAGGCTCCGTTTTAACTTTTTAAAGTTTTTTAACTTTGGATAAAGGCAGACAGAGCCTCATGTCTTCTTGACTGCAGCTGCAGCAATCCTTTTAAACTGTTGCTTTCACTTAAAAACCTTGAAGCCCCTTCCAGTGCAGCTTCTAAAGCAGAAGTGGGGACCAGCCAAGATGGTTTCTGGACTTATCCTCCAGGGGAGAAACTTCTAAAGAAGCCGCCACTCAGCTGTGGTACTCGAGCAGCCTTCCGGAAACAGCTGTTGGGGATGCAGAAGGATGCAGGAGGCTGAGCTGGAATCTGGTTGATGGCTGAAAAGTTATTTTTTGCCATTAAAACAGAAATTTAAGAGAGTACAGCTGCCTGCAAAGTGCAGCAGCTGGCTTGAGCAGCCAGGGTACTCCTGGAGGAACAGGGAAAAATATGTTTTATATTGTCTTCCATGAGCTCAGCTGCCCTTTAAAAACAAACATGAAGTTGGCCAAAGGCAGTTGTTTGTGTTGCAGGTGAATTGCAAGAGAGCACTTAGGGGACGTGGGGACGCATCCTGGTAGTTTTAAGGACACTTGATAGAACTGCTTATAATTTAATTCAAATCTCAAAAGCTGTTGGATAAGAGCGGTTTCAACTCTGTTATCCCTTTGCTTAGCAAAGCCTCCTTCCAGTGCTTAGTTAAGAGTAGAAAATTGTTGTCTTAGGTCTTGCAGTGAAGACTTTCTGAATTCTACCTAAGGAGATGTCGGGTGTACTAGTCCCAGAGTTGCAGTGAAGTGAAGGGAACGGATTGTGGTTAAGGAACAGCGGGAAAAGGACTCTTTCTGTCTCTAAATTTAAACTTTTGGCTAACGACTCCTTTTTTTCTAATGAGCTAAAAATACTCTAAGTTTTGTTGTAAGGCTTGTAGCTTGAGGGGGCTACAGCAACTGCACAAAACGGACATGTGAAGCCCCTCTGTGGGCAAAATAATTGTGGGAGTGGGGGGAGGAGGGAGAATGGGATGACACATGACAACACAGAACAACCTAGTAGTGCCACGTGGCTTTTCTTAAACCCAGATCCAGCTAGTAGTGCTGTTTGGCTTTTCTAAATCTAAGGTGGCAGTGGGATGGTGGATTCACAGACGAGCCCGTTGGAGCAGCCTTCCTTGCACATCCACTGCACTGGCAGCAGTTGTGCATCGTGGAGGTCATTTGAAGGCAAGTTCCTATTTATCCCACCACACAGGCATGTGAAACCTTTGTGGTTCTGCTGGTGCGCATGGCGTAAACATCCACATGTCTCTACTGCAACATCTGGAAAAGGCATTTGTATATAAATGTCTGAGCAGGATGGTTCTGTGTTGCGTGTGTTTCCAGGCACCCACTGCCTCATCTCACTTCTGATGCTACGGTACTCTTGCACTCCTCTCACGCCCGCTTGGCTGTCTGCAGAAACACTGTCTCGAAGGGTCATGTCAAAAGCATCAGTCATGGGTTTTTACAGTGATTGACATTAATTAGCCTCTATGTTTTCCTTCTCTCCCCTTCCATCCCTTTTTTAACTTCATGTTTTTCCTTTGAAACGGAGATTAATTTGGAGTAGTGAGATTGTAAACTGCCCTTGTTTGAACCTGTCTGCACTGTTAATTTTATTGGGCAATATTGGGGAATAGTGGGGGAATTCAGCCATGATAGCAAATTGCCTGCTATCACAGTGGTGGTTTCTAAAGCCTTCAGCCGTAATGTATCTCATCTCATACCTCCAAAGCATCAAACTTCTCCTCTCCTTTAGAAGTGTTTCTTTTCTGCCCCCAGTAATTTAAAGAAAACTGCCGTGCTTTTCACTGGCCTCATTTCATCTTCTTCCTGGGACCTGATTTGGGCATAACGTCAAGTTTTCTGGGGAATAGTCAATCCTTTTTACAGTGTAGTGGCTTGGGAAGCCTATCTGTATCTAAAGTAGCTTTTACTATGTGTCAGTAGTGTGTTTGGGCTCTCTGGACACAAAGACACCAGGTCCCTCTGGTGGCAGCACAAGACCTGGTGACAGATGAAGGAAGGTCTGGGTCGTTCTGGGGTAGTGGTGCGTCTCTTGCACTTTTTGTTGGTGGGCTCGTTGTGCTGTAAGCAGTAAGGAGATTTGTTACCAGCTTTGAACCTCTCACCAGATCACCTTTGTTTTGGGCAACCATGTTCTAGATTTTTGTGCATTGAACAATCAGCCTGCTGCCTAACTTTTTATTTCAGCAGGCTCTCCTTGATGGTGCGTACAAGCCACCTCTCAAGTCCCAGTCTAAACCTCTCTGTGGCTGATTCATACTGCTTTATGTTTCATTTTCCCTTCAAAGAGACCCTTCGTTTTGCTCCAGTAGCAAAGCCAACGCTGTCTTGGTCTCATGAGAGAGGTCATCCTGCTGACCTTCTCTTGCATTATTCCAGTTTTCACTTAACCTTTCTTGAACTCGGTAACCTGAAGTTGCACATTGTTCCAGCTGAAACCTTACTGGTGTCTTGTGTATTTTCCCATTCCTCACTGAGACCCTGGGCAACATCTGGCTTTTTTACACTCTTGCCATGAGCTGCTAAACCACCAAAGTCTTTCTCTATCACTTCCAACTGTTGAGCTCCCAAGCTGCGGAACATATTTCTTTAATCCCAAAGTGCATGACTCTGCTTGGCTTTATTACAAGCTGTACCTCCTGACAGTTGTTTTAGTCCTCAAATGTTTTGAATAAACTTCTGCCCAACCTCTGAATTGACAGACTTTCCCAGCTATCTGATGTCTGTAGATTTCATTCGCGCTATCCTACTTTCTCTATCAAGGGAATTAGCGAAATTGCTAGATAAGAGTGTCCCAAGGCAGATCTTTTAGGAAATCTGTTTATAGTTTGTCTTTCTCACCAGAATTTCAACATCTGCACAAGCTGCGCTACTTCTGGCTTTTGGGAGGTGGAGCTTGGTTTGGCTCTAACGTCTGACCTAAACAGTAAACAGGATGGATTGTGGAGCTGGGCTGGTGGGTGATCCATATGCAGGCAAGCACTGCTTGTCCAGGCGGTTGGCAAGAAGCATACATGTGTCAGAGCCATGACGTTAAGTATTTCCTCTTGGAGGGTGAAAAATGGCTTTGTATTCTGGTCTGTTATTATCAGTGCTTAGCAGTTGCTGGAGAAGGTGTTTGTTCACTAAAGAAAACCCCACTAACAAACAAACAAACCACCACAAAATTATAGATACATTAAACTGGTGATTGGAATGTAAAGTGAGGATGGCATTTTTAATTCCTACCCTTAATTAGCTGTAGGAATGACCGGAGCTGAAAATTATCAATTCTGTCAGCTGCAAGCGTTAAAGGCATTACTGAAACAGTAAGTACAGAAACTCCCTTGCTTATCTTAGTGTGTTGTCTGGCAGAAGTTATCTTGAAGACCTTCATCTTTGCCCTCCCTTATGGCTAGTGCCAGAAGACCACAGTAGACCATCATCTCAATTGGCCTCGTCCAAGTCTGGTTGGAAGAGAAGTACCATGGTCTCCCAGTGCTTTTGGCAAGCAGTGCAGCCCTTTCTAAAACCACCAAATACACCAAGTGAGTCATTGTCAAAAAAAAAAGGAAAAAAAAAAAGGGCTAAATTTTGAAGCTTACATTATATATGTTTTAAATGGCCAATGGTCTGAATTATTACCAGGGAGTGTGACAGATCTAGGGCATTAGCTTTGTATGTCTCATGAACACATGTATGCCAGAGAACAAAGGCTCTACTTGCATGATAAATACAAAAATCAGCGTTTGAAGGGGGTGAAGTACTGGAAATCCACTCTTAACTGCTATGTTTCCTTTTTCCAGCAGATTTAAAGCTCACCTGAAGAACTGTAGCAGGTAAAGTGAGTAAACAAGTCACTCCTCATGGCTTGGTGGGAGCTTAGAAATTCAGTGGCATCTGTGACATGTTCAGCTGAGTCTGAGTCTAGACTAGGCTGGTTTGAAAACGAGCAGCACTTGCTGTCCAGCCACAAAAATCCACATGTGACGATTTGCTCTGTGTGTGCGTACAGGAGACAATTTTGAATTTTGTCCTTGTTTTAATGTGTGGAGGAGTCTGCGTTCAACTGATCTTTTTCTGTTAAAGAATCCTCTAATGGTAGATTTTTGTTGTTCTGGTTTGTTCATTTATTTATTTATTTATTTGTTAATGCCTGACATCTGTTCCATGCTGCTGATCTGCACGTCTTTGCTCATCCGGATGCCAGCGTTAGTTCACAGAGTCTCTATTAAAGTCATGGAAAAGCCATATTATTGGGTAATTACTATTTAGCCATTTGTGTATCGGACTTTCAGTGTATGGTTTTTATTTTGTTTTAATGGCTCTTGGATCCATAGAGGACGATCCATTAAGGGGTTTTGTCACTTAGTGAAAAATTTTTACTGCTTGAGGTCCAGTTACTTTCCACAAAGGTGTGGAAAGCCCCAGCTCTCAACAAGGGTTATTTAAGGGAAAGCTTGTACTTTGGGTGGCCAGCGTAAGAGGCTTAGAGTCACAGCCTTAGATCTGCTGAACTGTGGAGCTTGTGCAAAAAATCCTTCCCAAGCAGTGAGCCAGTTTTTGTTCTGCCTTCTGGTTGCAGCTGGGGTGTAAATGGTGATGGGAAGAGGAAAGGCTGGGTGGGGATGATTGCAGCAGCCTGTGTGAGACCTCTGGCACTGTCCCCATTTTTGGTTCTGGTCCTTTCTCCTATCTATTTGAGCAGATTTTTAAGACCTCACTGCCACAGCTGTGGCACTGCATGGGTTGTGTAGCTGCATACCAGCCTAGGAATGTTAAACTGGGTTATAATGGATTCTTATTTTGACCCCCTGATTTAAAACAAACTCTCTAACATGTGGTTGTGGCTCGCATGTTGTCACTTCACAGCACTTGCAGTTTCAAAACAGATGACTGAAACTGCAGTGGTTTTTAAGAGCACACTTGCTTTCTCCCCGAGCTCTTCCTCCTCGTGACGCGGTCCCCCTCTCCCGTGCCTCCAGTCCCACGGGGACCCAGGTGGTCTCTCCGCACGTGCCTCCGTTCCCCAGCGTCTCCGCTACAGAGCCTCTGCTCACGAATCTAGTATTTCAAATATTTACATGTCTGCAAATGAGTTTCCTGTGTCAGCCCGAGCGCTGGTGAGGGCAGCGGTGCCGCTGCAGCACACGGGGAAGAGGCCGCAAAGCTGAAGATGAGCAGCGGAAACATTGAATTTGCCTTATTGTGCTAAGATTTATAGTGTTTGCTGTCTTGTATCTAAGCCTCATTTAAAGTGCACACTTAGGCACGGCTTGTTGATATAAAGCATGCCAAATCTCCGTCGCTGAATTTACGGGAGAGACGGGGGGCCAAAGTTCTGTCTTAGCTCCTGTGTAGGGTTTTCCTGTAATAAGGATGGTGGAGCAACGGCTTATTGGGATGGTGGGGCCAGATCCTCTCCTAGAATAAATAAAGCTAAGCTCATTGACTGCAATTGAGCATTACTCTCGATAAGACTTTTCTGAAGATATATTGCAGTGAATGTAACGAGGAAGAGAGCTCATTATTTTCCAAGAGAAGTGACAGATGAGAGCACGTTTCCACTGCACAATTACCATCACTCTTTCTTTTTAATCACATCACTGAAAATGTCTAGTGGCCACTGCAATGGCAGTATTTGTGAATGGAAGCTGGATGTATCCAAAACAGCATGAGTCGAGCAGTTTTCCTTTCTTACAGTAAATCTTGCCAAATACCTAATTTTCAAAGATTAAGACTCTTGAAGCGCAGAGCTGAAGTTATGATTGGCTGGAGGACATTCACGGCTCAGTAATGAAACACTGATGTATAAAATGGTAATTGATCCCCGGAGCACTGTGAGCACTGAGCCAGATCACATTATGTGCAGATTCCAATGCTGCAACAGAAACTATGCTGATGTTGGCACACAGGGTTAAATATGACAGTAACTAACGGCATTCTGCAGAGGTGGCACTAAAACGTAATAATACGTGGTGTTAAAAATTTTGCAGGTGGTTCATTGGAAAAGTGGTTCTCCATGCAGGTTTAACATCTATGCATTTGTTCCACAGATGCAGCTTGGGGTGGTTTCTTCCTTAGAAAGGACCACTGGGATTTATTGATAAGTCCAAGCCTGAACAGTCCCCAGAAAGTCACTTCAGAAGCTAATGGTATTTTTTTACGCACATATAGACATTACACTAGTTGTGTGGATCCTTTAAAGTATATTGCTTTCTGAGAGAAAAAAGCCTGGTGCAGCACTTCAGTTCCAAAATAATAAAACTAATCCCCACCCTGCTGCTGTTTTTAGACATTTGCCTTTGGCCTGTTACAACTCCTCTCTCCATTAAGTCCTAACAGAACTGGTTCTGTGTGGGCACTTAAGCAAGCAAGACACAGCAGTTGTGACGACAGATTTTGTGCCCCTAGGTGTGCTGCGATGGAACTCCGCTGTGGTTTCTGGACTACCTAGAGTAATGGTGGCTCTGTGTCCCCATGGGCTGCTGTAATTGCAGCTTCGAGGCTTCCCATGTTTGTTAGCTTGTTTGGACGTTATTCAGCTTTTATCCCACTGAGGGTGGGAGGGTACCTTGAAAAAGACTCTTTGCTTTTTTTGGGGGTGGGGATGGAGGTTTGAAAATAGCATCTGTGGGGTTTATATGGAAGCATCTAAACTTTGCAAGTCTTAATCTGAACAGAGAAACCGTGTAAGAGTGTGCACGCCACAGACAGAAACCCGCAATGTGAGGTGATCAGTGGTGCTTACAAAATAGTTCTTCAGCTTTTCCAAGGCAGTAAAAATCACCATGGTGGGAAGGACAAATGCCCTGCATCGAAAACTTGGGAGAAGTTGAAGCTAGGGAGGTAGCCTGGCTGTAGTGCAGGGGCAAACATCCTGTCTGGGGCAGTTAGCTAATTAGTTCATCTTTGCTCCACCAGTTCTCTGTGCTACTCTGAGGAGAGCCAAACAGAGCAAAACTTTATTTGCTTGTGGAGTGTTTCACTGAAAGTAATCTCCTTGTAGTAGTAATTTTGGAAAACGTGCAGGTAAATTGGTCTGTTTCAGAGGGGTGAAACTGCAGATTCCCGGAAAATGGAGATGTCAGTCCCAGTCTGCCAGCTGGGGTCATGTTGTTGCCAGTTGGATGGCAGAAATTCCTGGTGAATGTAGCCACAGACCATTTCCCAAGCTGATGGGTTGTCTCTGAGATGGCCTACAGCATCTCCTCATGATTTCTTTCAACAATTGCCTATTGTGTCTGAAAACAATTGCTCAGTTCTTCATCTTAACCATGGAAGGACTGTAAATTAGGCTACTTTTTTTTTTTTTTTCCTCTTCCCCCTCCCCCCTCCCCCGTATTGCTGAATGTTAAATCTGGTGTAATGTGGCAGTTTCTGCTGCCTCTGCTGCCATTGAGATGCTGCACTTCATGTGTTTGGGAAATACCGTAATGATGCAGCTAAGCATCAGCCCAGTGAGGGTGGGTGGCAGGGCACTGAAGGTGTGATGGAGTGACACAAACTTGTCTGCTCACTTGTGATCCAACATGATGGTGTGGGATGACAGTGGGGGCACCGAGTCTTTTTGCACTTCTAGACACTTGTTGAAATTAAGGGTAGTGGTGCTTGCGGTGGAGTGCCTGTCTCTCCAGCCTGTCACACAACCCACAGATACTCATCCTGAGCTCTAATCAGTTCAGGTAGTAACAGTGGCATGCTGCTGCCGAGTTTCATGGTGGTCTACGTGTTGCTTATATCATTTTAGCCAGACCTCACAGGGAAACGGGATTTAATACACTGCAGGCACCTCCAGTGCCTCCTGTGAAGCTGCTTAATAATTGATATTTATGAGCACACTTGGCAACACAATGGTTACCGTAAGTGCAGTAGATCTTCAGCTAATCAGTGTGCCTTCAGCGAGCCCTGGAAGCCCACGTGCAGAGCGGCTGACGATGCGAATTAAAATCCTGCTTTCGAAGGCAGATCTGGATGCAGAGATGCAGCTGCGTGGGTGGGTAGAGTTGTCGCTGGTTTCCAGTCCCCTGGAGTTGCAAGAAGACTGTCACCCCTGTTAAAAAAAAAAAAAAAGCAAGAAAAGTTTACTTCAATTTGATTCTTACCTCCCTCCACACACACACCCTCCCCCCCCCCAGTATTTCTTCGTTAGAGCTGTTGACTGGGTTTTTGCATTATGTGGTTTGGGCAGTAGTTAGCTGGCTCTCCTTCTCCTGTTCTGCCTCACTGCATTACACTCCTTGCATTATAAACATCCCAGGACGATGTTTAAATCCAAATAAACAGAGTTGTCATGGCAATTAAAAGGTAAATGGGGAAGCACTTTTGTTGTTCTTGTATAATGCCTTGTATGATGCTGTGTGTGTAGAAACTTCACGTATAGGTGGGATAATAGTGTTTTTAAAATAAAAAATAGCGAAATCTGAGCTTGGTGAATAACCACCCAGTGGTGATCTGTAAAATCTATGGATGCTACTGGGACTTGCGGATTTTTGGTACCTTGCAGCCTCCAAAAGCTCCAGGTGTCCTGGGCAGGACAGGTGCCAAGGATTCTTCGTACATTTGTTTTGGGAAGTTTTGGCTGGTGGTTTGGGGTGGTTTTTTTGAGTTTGTGGATTGTTTGCTTGTTTGCTTCCCCCTTCCTTACTGACTGTGCCATTTGCTGTGTGATTTGTGGTAGGTCGCTTCTGTTCTCTCTGGTTGCTGCTCAGTACATGTGCAAAGAGTTGGCTGTTGTCTTCTCCTGAAAGTATCGCGGCCATCGCCAGCTGACAGATGCTCATGAGGTTAGGTCAGTGGTGCTCCAGTGCCAGATGACTGTCATTAAAAATATTTATATCTGGATAGAGCTGGGTTTTTTATTCTTTGGTTATTGATTGATTGACTTTTAGCTGAAGCCAGTACATTTTTTGGACAGATGAAAACCAGATTCTTTTGTGAGAATTCTTCTTGTATCTGCTTTAAGACTGCTTTCAGTACTTGGCTAAAAGGAATTTAATTTCTTTTTTTACTTCTTTAGAAGATGATCAGTTTATAGCATGTTGTTTGTTAAATACAGGTATTCAGAGTATATGAAAAGTTTTTTGTATATATGTTTTTAACCAAAAATACCTTACATGCCAGCAATGCCATCAGCTCATTCTCTCCCTTTACTTTATTCTCAGATCATTTCAGTGCCTTAATCTTTCACAGACGCACTTTCTTAAAAGCAGGGTTGTAAGCCTGCTGTTTATATTATAGTTCTATTTTTTTTGACAAATCTTACCTCAGCACAAGTACATTAAATACCAGCTGGAAAAAGGCAAAATATAGTAAGTAATTAATGACAACTGGCTTAGTGCAGATACCACAGAAATAAAGTATGTGTGTATTTTAGAATGTGTCCTAAAATTTGAACATGGGATAAGCATTGGAATGATTTTTTCAATGAAGGAAAGAAATATTAAATAGGCAACCAAACTGGGGAAAAAGGAAAATTATGAAAGGTGTGGTCATCATAATCTGTTTGCAGTGTACATCTATGAGGATTATCACAGGGGTGTAATGCAGAAGTCACTTGGTCAAATTTATTGTCTGGTAGGCAAAAGGTCAGGCCAGGTAGTTAGCAGTGGTCTCTCCTGGCCTTAAAAGCTACGAGTTGGATAGCGGCATTCATGTGTTGCCAGCAGTATAGGATACAAAATGTAGAAAGTCCTTATTCTGAAGAGTTTGCAATCCAAACAAGATAGTTACAGAATAAACAGGATGTGCCAGAGGATTCCAGAGAGGAAATGACTGGGATGTGGTTGTTTGTGAAAATGCAGTCTTCGAGAGAGCACTGCAGATTTATAACCTCTGGGCATCATGTAAGAAGTGAGCGGAGAGGAAGACTCTGAATGGATAGAATGGTGCATAAAGCAAACAAATGATAAAGGCTTTTGGTACATTGAGAGAAGAGAGGAGTGGAGGAAGACCACAAGGATGGACCAGCCAGTGTCCTCACTGGTGGAGGAGAGAAAAACATGTAAGTGATGCTTGTCCTTAAATAGAGTTGGTGACAGTGTGGAGCTTCGGTCTGCTCCTCCACTCAGTCCAACGCCCTCAAGCAGCGCTGAGTGCGGGCTTAGGCCCTGCAAGTACAGACATCCCCTTACCTGTTAGCAAAGGGGAAAGGGGGAAGAGATAATCATGTCCCCTAGGAATGGAATGGGGTTAGGAATTGGCCCCAAACCTAGGCTGTGGCAACCAACTCTAGGTATTCCCATTCAAAACAGTTACATCTCAATCCACCTGAGCATTAGGGGTGTAAACTGAGGAAGATGCATGGCCTCTTCTAAGTGATCAAAGGTCTGTTCTGACAGCTGCTGAGTGTGAGCCGTGCCTTTTAGCTCATGCCAGCGCATGCGCTCGCAGGTAGGTGTGAACAGGTACCTACTTGGTAGGTGCAGTGATGGGTTTGATGGCTCTGTGCGCAAAGAACAGACCCATGTGTGTAACCAGGCGTGAACCTGACAGTGATCACTTGCCTCATTGGGACCTCTGGACAGAATTACCATCTGAACAGTAAAGGCTATTACAGTCTATATTGTTCTGTTTAAAATCTCTTTTAAATGGTAGGGATTCCACATGATTGATTCTTTTTTCCATGTGCAGTAAAAGCATTTTAAAACCAGTTTAAAATACCATCCATATTAATTTAACTGTGCATTTTTTTTAAATTATTGAGAGCAGAGAAAGGAGACTTTGGGAGCATGCCATTTGCTGCCTCCCATCAAATGCCAAAATTTGTTAGCAGATGAGGCTGTTGGATATCTTCTCGGCGGTCAGGGGGTTCAGAGTGGTTTCTGCCTTGTGATGCAGGATGTGAGATTCCTCTGGGTGCCGTAAATCCCTCACATGTGCAGAGGGTTGGATTCCTTTAACTGGAAGAGATGAGCAGTAATACAGGCATGCCTCCCCCTTCTCTTTTCTTCTCCAGGCATGGAAGACCTGCATGCTGTGGGTGACTTGCAGAGATGGAGAAAATTGCAGGGGTGGCCAGGGGCGGGTAGGCATGAGCTGTATGACCATGGCAAGAGGCTGGTGAGAGCTCGACGAGGTGATGGCCAGAAGATAATTTTGGAACACGACAGAAGTAAGGGTGTGAGCCTCATAGCAGATACTTATGAGAAGTCACTCCAAAAAAGTGTGTGTGTGTGTGTGTGTGCAGGCAGGGGAGGTTCAGATAAATAGGTCCAGAGAGTAGTCTGTGAGTTCTGCCTCTTGTCTCTAGGAGCAGTCTCCCATTGAGGTGAATCACTGGGATCAAAAAATTGTACAATCTGTGCCTGTGACATTTTGTCTGCTTTCATCTCTTGCAGCATGCTGGCACCATGAGAGTGACCGTATCCACATAGTATTTATTTAGTTGTTGGCCTGTACTAAAATTGATCAAATTCCAGCTATTACTGATTGTAAATACTAAATTATTTCCCCCGATAATGTTATTCACACAAAGAAATTAAACACTGCATTATTCATGTTTTTTTTCCGCTCATGGCAATGGAGAGTATGGTTATCGAGTACCTGCTGATCTTTTGAAGTCCTCCACTCTGGAGGACCTCATGATTAAAGTGCTAACTTGGTACTAATCCAGAGTTTCGGATTAAGGTCCCATTGCATTGCTCCCTTGTGCAGGGGTTGGAACCTGTGTATCTGTGGGGTCTGGGGCAAGTAGATGGTGAGGATGCTGCTGACAGTCAGAGCGATGGGGGATCCCCTTCTCCTCCAGCTGCCAACTGGTTGGAGGGAGAAGCAGAAATCAAGGGTCAAGCTAAACTGAGTTCTAAATTTTGTTCAAAGCACTGGAGAAGACCGATGGCCTGGTTATTGATCCTTAGCTAAAGGGAGAGCATACGTCTTTTTTTTTTTTTTTTGGTACTGCAAGAGTCCCATGAAACCAGGCAGATCAATCCCTCTGCTTTTTTTTGCTAGAAAAGGAAAATTCAAATGAGACTTGTTATCTGCATGATCTGTATATTTAAGAGTTGTGTTAATTATCCTCATTAGCTTCATTTCTTGAAAGAAATGCTCTTGATCTTACCTCTTGTGCCAGAAATACAATCTGGAATGAGTCTGTGAAAATAAATAACACATTGATAAGGTTTAGGCAACGACTTCTGAAGACTCCAGTTTGGCAGCCTCTGTCGCCATAACCATTCCTGTCTTGGCTGGTTGGGGCCCTTCAGATGATCTTTCTTGGACTTCAGCTGGTAGGAGCTACCATTTTAAAAAGCAGTCCGTAGGATTAAGAGGTACTGCTGTCTCTGATAATATTTGGTGCAGCTTGCACTTGTCAGGCACTGGGATCTATTTACTGAATTCTTTTCAGACAAGTCGTTTTTGGCACTTTGCAAAGTTTCCTTCCATGTGTCCTCACTGGCTGAATGCTAATTTATTCAGAAAGGCGTAGGTCCAAATCTATGAGACAGTGTTTTCAGTGTTTCCTACTGTCTGCACAGTACTGTGTTTTCAGAATTCAGGCCTCCTCTCTCCTTCATGCCCGTAATTTCCTTTGGTAAACGTGTGATGATGTGACAGACACAGGGTATATACTTAGGTTAAATGACATTGTAATTTAACAGGAAGATGGATCTCCATTGATAGCCTCTCCCTGGTGAAACACCCGATAAGCTCATTGTATCAGTACAATAAATACAGTCAAAGTGCCTTTCACAAATGACCTCTCTGAATTTTCTGTTCCTTAGTGATTCCTCTGGCTTGGAGGATACAATGAATTAGCTGATCTCAGCTGAATTGTCCTAAATATCCTGATTATTTCTGATGTCTGAACCAGTAGCAGAAACAGAGGAAAATTGTAGAAAGAAACGGATGGAAATTACAGGGTATGCAAGAAGAGAGATTATCAGGTCTGAAGGGCAGTTGTTTCCATTTAGTTTGACCTTGTATATAAAAAGAAGCTGTAGACCTTCCTGAATGACATTTGAAACATGTAATCACTTAGTCCAAGCTTTGGAGTGGGATTTTGTTCTCCCTTAGTTTGAACACCATAAGCTGCTCAGATAGCCATCTGTGTGGCTCTCGGCATCACAGCACCCGGTTGTTTGTGGCGGATTAACGAGGTGTAGAAATTAAGCTAAGGAAGTCTGTTTTCTCTCCTTCCCAATCTAGGAAATAAGGTGCAGTGTCCCCTGCTCCCCTACCCACAGAAATCTCTTCATGTGTAGGCACCAAATAAGTGCTTGTACGCTCTGCCAGCACAGAGCTCTGTCCTGTCCTAGCACCTGGCATCCTTTAGAGTGCAGTTTTCCCACATAGCCTTGGGTTCAGCCTGCGTTTTGCAGGGCATCTCCGACGCTTTGCAGCATGTGCTCGATACTGGTGCCTTTGTGGTTGGGTCGGGGAGCTCAGTGCTGATCTCATGCCTGGACCTGCTCCTGTAATTCATGAACTGCATGTTCTTAGACCTAATTCTCCACAGGTCTGATCAGTGAGGTGATCTCTGGGTGTGCCGACCAGTCATGCATGTATGCGCAACAGGGACTGTGTGCAGGTGAGCTCTTGTGGCTGCTCTTTAATTAAAAAAAAAGAAAAAAGTTTGGAGGAGGTCATGCCTTGCTCTTCGTGTAGTAGCTCTATGGCTGGGGCACTTTCTCAGGGGCACCTACATGGGAGAACATTGGTAAAGCCTAAATCCAGATGTTTTCTGTTTCCGTAGTGTAGATTTTGCTTTTTTATGAGAGGGAAGCTATGTGACTCTTATTAACTAGCTATTGATGTTCCCTTGCTGCATCTGATCTGACTCATGCTTCCTCAGCCTATGTTGAGACCTTTGGCAATAAAGGTTTTCTTGGCAAAGACAGGACCTTACTTTTTGGGAATTGGGTCGTTTGGATCAATTAGGAAAAGAAGCAAATCAGAGCTTTTGAATTTAAGGAACTCCTCCAAAGGTGTCTTGTTTTTCACCAACTGATGTCTTAACCAGGTAACATTTGTTACTAAATCTGTCTTTGGGGTTTGGTAATCCTTGTGAGATCCTACTAGTCAACCAGGTTTGCGTTTGAAGGAAAACAGGCAATTAAGTGGGGAGGCATTGGTTTCACATGCCTACCACAAAGAGCTGGTTGATGTCTTCCCAGTAAATTACAGCTTGCAGGAGGCAGTGATTCATCTCTGCAAGCACAACAAGTGGGAGAACACTTGTTTGATGAAATCAATATTCAGACCTGTTTGCACACTTACTGTTTTCCTCTAGAAGCTCAGGAATGGATTAGCATATGGTGTTTCTCCTGAAGCCTCCAGAGAACCCTTACAGAGGAAAATGGGAACATCATGTTTCTCCTCCCCTTCCCCTTGTTTGTTGCCACACTTTCTCACCTTACCTTTGAGCTGCTGCCAATGTTCATGTGGGCACATGGCCAGACAGTTAAAGTGTAGAGGGCCATTGAAAACAAATCCTCCTTGTTGCATTCCCCAGGATGTTTTTTCGTAGAACAGCCCAGGTTGGAAGGGGCCTTGGAAGATCATCTGCTCACCTTTCACGGAAAAGGGAGCTTAGGTGAGATTGTCTAGCATCCTGCCAGGTCACATCTCGGAACCTTCCAGTGATGGGGATTCTACCATGATGTAATTTTTAATTGCATCACTTCCTTGGTTTGCTGATGGAGCTACTGTGTGTACCCGGGCCCTGGAACATGGATGGGACTACAAAAGCTGGTAGTCACATCACTGTGATGGCACTGATTGAGGTTTTCCTAATCATGCTTCTGCTGTCAGTCCTGCAATTTGCTGGGGCCTGTACCTTAATCCCACCACAGGTTTCGCCATGGCACAGTGGGGACAATGCTGGTGACCCATGTGGCACACAGGATGCACTGAGCTTTAGATAATCCGGTTCAGGATGTGGATTAATAAGAAATTGGAATACCTGTTTGTCTCTCATTTCCCTGGGGCCACTGAGAAGCTTGGGGGAGGGAGTAGTGGGGGAGGGAAATGGGGAATGGGAGATGTGCTGGCATTACTTCCCAGTGGAGGGACCAGTGAAACATGGGGTGGCCTGGACTGTGGATTACATCCCTATGGGGTATGTGGGCTTGTGTGAGTGGCATGCACTGGTGGGAAGGACATCACAGAGACCCCGTGTGACTGTGAAAGTAAGTGTGACTGTTGTGAAAATAGCCACAACAAATTAGATTAAGCTTAAGAGGAAACTGCTGCTGAGTGATGAGCAAAAGTGAATTTTGGCCTGTGAATATCATGATGTGATTTATTAGTAATCACTTCCATAGTGTTTCTCATCTATAGATCTTAAGTGGCAATTAGTATGAAGGTGAGAAAGTAGTATTCCTATTTTATTGAGGCACAAAGACATCAAATGACCTGCTGCAGGGCATTTCATGAGTCAGTGGTAGGGTTGGGCACGATGCCTGATTTGAGGAGGATAATTTTTGTACGATTGGTTTGTGTCTACTGGTGCCAGTTGTGTATGTGATCTGGTTAATAATTGTGAACATGACTTGAAATTTTATGGAGTTGTTTGCTAATGGTGAGTCGGGGTGTTGCCAGGTGTTGTGGTTGGACCCGGCAGGCAGCTAAAACAACCCACACAGTAGTCCATCCCCAGTGGGATGGGGGAGAGGGTTGGGGGGAGAGGGGGTAAGTAAAATTTGTGGGTTGAAAGGCAGTTCAATAGGACAGAAAATAATAATGATGATACTAATAGTAGAATATACAAAACAAGTGATGCATAGCGCAGTTACTCACCACCCACAGACTACCAAAACTCAGCTAGTTCCCAAGATGAGGTCCAGCCCTTGGCCAGTCTACCCCATCTCTATAAGCTGTGCATGATGCCATATGGTATGGGATACCCCTTGGGTCAGTTGTCCAAACCATGTCCCCTCCCAACTCCTTGTGCCTCTGCAGTCTCCTTGCTGTTGGGGTGGTGTAAGGAGCTGAAAAGCCCTTGATTGGTGTAAACATTATCCAACAACCACCAAAATACCAGTGTGTTATCAATGTTATTCTCACACTAAATCCAGAACACAGCACTACACCAGCTACTAGGAAGAAAATTAACTGTATCCCAGGCAAAAGCAGGACATCAGGACTTGCTGACAGTATAGGCTAATTCAAGCTAATGTGTAAGTTTGGTATAATTTAATCCAATTCATCTCGAGTAATGTGTTTTTAAATTCCAATTCTCATTTCTGTTGCTCTATATAATGAATGGATACCTGCATGTTATAATGGGAAGTACAGAAACCCTTCAACCCATAACAGCTCTGTAGGTGTCCTAGCTGTTGCTAAAGTAGTCTGCTGCTGTCTCAAAGCACGCAGCTTATACTGGAGCTAGTTTTCCTCCTTGTCCAATTAAGCCAGATAATTAAATCTCCCTTTTTAGTCATAGCCTGCATTTTTAATCCTGTAACTGAGCTCAGCCTGCCAGAGGAAGTTCTCTGCATTTCTCAACACAGCAGATCCCTAGTAAACATAGCATTAAATCCAATCCCATGCTGCTTCTCTGTATTCATCTGTCTTTTCTTGACCTGGTACTTCTATGCTGGTGCTAATGGTTATATTATTTAAATGCCAGATGCACTGTTATTATACTTTTAGTTCAAAGTATAGGGAGGTTGTTAGATTTAGTTACATGTACTTGATATTTAGAGTACAAGCACAAATATGTTTTGACTGAAGCTGCCTAGACCCAATTTGACAATCAAATAAAAAGCTCAAGGTTTTAGGAGTGAAACAGGAGCATTTCTTCAGCAACACTAATTGGTTCCTCGCTTCTGTATTCATTGCATGTCCTTTGATGGTGGAAGCTTTTAAATCAGCCATTGCGTCTTACCTGGAGGATGTTTTTGCAGTTGCTGAGTGTAAGTGTAGGGGATGATGTGACAAGGAGCTGAGCTGAAGAACTTGCAGCCCTGTGGGACTTTACATGGTGATGCTTCATGACTTTGATGTACGAAACAATGTTGGGAGGCACTACAAATAATCCTTCGCTTCATGGATAAAGAAACTACAGACATCACTTCACATTTGAATGTTCACCTTGGAGTCTGGTGTGGAAATGCGTAAGAGGAAGGACTTTTGGACTGTTTCCTTCTTCGTACCTGTAGCATTTCCGTATGGAAGCTGCTTTTGGACCAAGGTTAAAATGGTTCTTCACTGGTTTCATTTTCAGCTGAATTTGCTGTATGAGAGGGGCAAAGCTGTACACAAGAGACTACATAAACAGAGATCTGCAAAAAAACCCATGCAATATTTGGATTGCTTTCTAACACTTGAAAGTGAAGACTTAAGATTCCTTAGTTCTTACTTGAGCTCTTTGCTCAGGTCAAACAGAGGCCATGAATAAACGATCTTGTTAGGATTTTTCCATGTCTGCACAGAGGAGACGGTGCTGTCAGGAGAGCATGCTTTTGAGCAGTGGTGCTTTTTTGTCTTGTGTCGGATCATTAGGTGTGACCTTTGGCATGTGTTGTTCCTGGAGCATGTTGAGGTCTCAGCTGGAGCTCTTGTTTGTGCTGTGAGACTGCTTTGGTAGGCGCATGCACCTTCACATTAAGGCTGTGGGAGACCTGTCTGTGGGCAGGTACTGCTGGTTAGTAATGCTGGATCTGTACAAGCCTGGATCATGCTGCACTGCCAATTTGATGCAGATCAGGCATGGACATTTGTTAGGCTAGCCAGTGACTTCACACCGTATGCAGAAGGGCAGATGGTACCTGACATCATGGCCTTATGTCTCCCAGCAAATAGCTAACCCTTCAACTTTTGACATGTGCCTGGCAGGAGCTTCAGTAGCTTGGCCTGTTGCATTGTGTAGTTGGCACAATTTTAACCCTTTTTTATGGGGTCTATTGCCAGATTTTCTTTCTTGCCTGAGAAGCAGAGCAACTTACACGGTGGGCAACTCCATATACTTGCAGTTGGAGTGCAGGCTTGAACGTAGAAGGGCAGTGAAGCTGGTGAAGGGTCTGGAACAGAAGTCTTATGAGGAGCAGCTGAGAGAACTGTGACTGTTTAGTCTGGAGAAGAGGAGGCTCAGGAGAGATCTTATTGCTCTCTACAACTACCTGAAAGGAGGCTGTGGAGAGCTGGGGTCAGCTTCTCGCAGATAAGTAGCGACGGGACGAGAGGGTATGGCTGCAAGTTGTGCCAGGGGAGGTTCAGGTTAGAAATGAGGAGAAATGTCTTCTCAGGAAGAGTAGCTGGGCATTGGAATGGGTTGGAGTAGAGGATCTTGGAGGTCTTTTGCAACCTTAATGATTCTGTGGTTCTGATTTCAGCCTGCAGCATAGGTGTCTCTGCCATTTCAGCATTGTAGTGTTCTCAGCTCCCATTTGTGTCACCAGAAGCCCTTTTGTCACATCGATATGACAATGGCTGTGATGTATGGGGTTTGTGTATGTTTATTAGGTCTCATTGATTACTGCCTGTTCTGAAGACAGATTGTTAATTAGCACAGCAAATTGCTAGAGAAGGGGGTGTGTGTAGGGAGTGGTGCTGGTATCATCTGCTATCACATCTGGAAGAGATTCAACGAAGGATGCAGCTGTCTGCCATATAGTTAAGAATGAGGTCAGGTCAGCAGTGCGGAGACTTCTTGTCTAGTAAAGGGGGAAAAAATGGGAGTTTAGAGCAGGGAGAGAAGCACAAATAAGAAAGCCAAGAAGTCTCCCAGTTTTTAGGATGTTGTTCCAAATGGCAGTGCAGTTAAAGTAGGAGTTGGCTCCTGTGTTATGTATATTGGGAGGGAGCTTTCAAACAACTGCCTCCATATCTCATGCTGTTACTTTCCTTTTTTTTTTTTTTTTTTCTTTTAAAGAATGCTGTTGTCTCCCTCTCTATTTATTAACTGTTTCCTGTGAGGAAAAACCTCTGTGCAAATCAGTAGCTCAAAAAAAAACCACGAACCACCCTAAAAACCACAAACAAATGACAACTTTATCAAGCCATAACTTTAAGGAATTGGATGCTGGGGATTAGTTTTTGCTTCCTGCCTATGGTGATCTCAGGGCTTTTGCAGACTGGGGGTCCATCTTGGGGATATCATGGCCCTCCAGCCAAGGGGAGCCCTGGTGCCTGGTTGTTCAAGGATATAGGGGGAAGGGCACCTGGGAAAGCCCTGTCTGTGTGTGGGCTGCTGCTGTCCTGCAGCACAGCTGTACTGGGTACTGTCTAGAAGTGACACTGCACCTGTGAGGGGTTAATTGGGTTGTAAAAATCAGAATTTCTAGGGCTGCAGTGCACTTCAGAGCTTGGGGAAGACAGGGAACTCCTCAGGGGCTTTTTTTCCCCCTGTATTTTCTGCAGGAGAAAGGCAGACTTGAAGCATAGCTGGGACTAATGAGATCCTGAGATGAACTTTGCAGCTTTTCCCTACATCTGCAGCAGGCTGACCAAAGCTCCGCTCTTGGATTTGCCTGAATTCAGGGTGTGTCATTGATTTGTTCTGGATGGTGGCAGTTTCTCTGACTTCACTGCAGTTTTTTAAAAAAAAGGGGGAGGGTGTTTTTCATCCATTTCAAAAATGTGTTGACTGCATCATCACTGAATATCCTTCCCTGACTTTTTTTGAGGTGAAGGCTAATCTGTTTGCTCTTTAATTCCAGCACTGGCAACTTGCTCTCTTTTTATTCTTCCACAAAGAATTCTTGAGTTCTGAATTTGAAAAATTAGAAGTAAAATTTAGTCCTTACTTTTAGAATAAAATTCTACTGTTTCAATTACCAGGCCCTGTTCCTGACACGCTACAAAGAAAATGCAAGAATTTGAGCGTGTCCCTGTAGTTACTAAACGTTTGCCATTGTGGGTAAAATTGGAGGGAGGAGGAAAAGCCAGACCAAGCTGGAGGATGATCAAAAAGTCCAAAAGGTCTCAGAAGCATGTGTGCCTGGGAGAGTTTAAAAATGGGACACCGATGTCAAAGTCACTTTGGTGCTTTCAGATGTGCCATCCCCAGAGTTCAAAGGACCCCAAGAGCCACAGATGAAGCAGGATGAACCTGGGAATAGCGTGGGTTGGGAGCAGTGTGTGAGTGCAAATTGTCACTTAATTTTCTTGTTTTTATTATCATGCAATTACAGTCATGGCCATTGAGCTAAAAGAAGAGGATGTTTGATTGGATTTTGGGGTCTGTAATCACTGCTGTGATGTTGCTGCCTGGAGGCAGGGACTTGCAAACTGATCTTTCCAATAGAAGGATTATAGCTGAGCAGGGAGTGCTGGGTTTAAAGAAAGAAAAGTTTAAAGCTGTCATATAGTGGTTTCCACTCATGAAAAAGCAGAGGATTATAAAGCTTTTGTAAAAAATAAGAAGGGGGGAAAGCAGCATTGTTAGAGGACTGACAATAGAGAAGTCGCTCTCGGGGAAAAAAGAAAGCTCTTGGGACTTGGGTTGTGAGGATGGTTCCCCACAAGCACGGAGTGAAGCGAGCTCCTGAAAGGCATGGCAGGCAGCTCTCAGGGCTCTGCTGCTCTCAGATTTTGCTCCCAAGAGAGGTTTTCTCAGCCTAACTAATGGCTGAGTTGCTGCGGTGTGGGGCTGCTCTCAGGTCCCCTGCAGCACTGTAGCCCCTCTGGGCTCAGTCTCAGACTCAGGGACTTCACACACTTTCTGGGTTGGGTGTTTTTGCCATTGTGTTCAGGACCCTCACACTTCATGCAAAAGGATCTCTCCTTCCAGCACTGTTGAGGCTTGAAGGTATTTTTTGCAGCTGGCGGGGATGCCAGGCCGCCTTGGGGTGGGTGCAGGGGACAGGAGGGGGAAAAGCAAGACAATGAGATGGAGAGAATATGGAATCTCAGAGGTATTTGAGGAATGAGGGGAAATAATATCCTTTTCTTCCTATTCCCCTGACGCTGCCTTACTTAATCCTTCGGGTTGGGAAGGGACCCGTTTGCTCATTTCAGACCCTGTCAGTGCTCTTGCATGTGGAACTCGGTGTGCTGAGAGGTGCTCGCCACAGTAGCAGGCCACTAGGCTGAGACAGGGAGACCCAGATTTGTTTCCCTCCCCTTTGGAGGCCTTTTTGTGTACGTTACACAGGATCATGTGGGGGCTGACTTTCTAGATATCAGTGTTATTAGTGTGTCTGAAGGTTTTTCACTGCTGTGAAAAACTTTGGGTGTCTCTGGCCTGTGTTTGACTTGGACCAAAACCCGAAGCAGTGTCAGAGACTGATGCTTCCCAGTAAGGGCTGATGTATTCAGTCATGCTAACTGTAAAATATTTCCATTTTATGATTAAATTTGATTTCTGTTTATGGTAGGATTTTGAAACACCACCTTCATGAAAACAGCTCCTTTCAGGAGCATGTGTGCATCCAGACAAAGGATTCAGGGATGCTGTAGAGCATTGCGAACTGGAAGGGTAACAGCTGTAAGTATTAATTATTACAGAAGGAAATGGTTTTTTTCACTAGTTGGCAGGAATGGGTTTAACACGATAAAGCTGGGTCAGACTACTGCATAGCACATGCAGGGCTGAGCAAACAGACATACACATCTTGTTTTGAGATGCAGAACTGGAAGTTGATGCTTTGATAATTTTTTTTTCCCAGTGCTAATTGAATTACTGGGAGGGTGTGAACACCTGTGGAAAGAGCCGTGTGGCTCAAGGACCTAAGCTAGCCACATTGCTGGTATTTCTGAAGGAGCTGGAGTCACTGGCAGCTTGGGGAGGCCACGCTGAGCGCAGCTGGGTACCAGGCAGTGTGGGAGACCTGACAGCCACAGGGACCCGCAGGATGCTCCTCAGTTCACCTAGGCCAGGTAACAGCTAGGCGGCTTAAATCCTTGAGGATACTGGAGTGGTTCAGTCAGTACCTGTCCTTGTGCTGCTGGCACGGAAGCGGCTACACTGACCCAAGTAAGCCCAAACCCTGTGGCTTGCTTCAGACGAGGGATTGCTGCTGTGCAGCTGGCTGTGGGTTTTTTTTTCCTTTGCATTTGGCTTTTAAAATTCGAATGGTTTGGACGGAAACATTATAGCATGAGTCTTTGCCTCGGAGGACATCATTCTGTTGAGACACTTGGCTGGAGCGCGGAGTATCTGACTGTGGAGTTAACTTGCTTTTTCATTTTATAAACCCTACTGTAAACACATTGTTTGGGATCATTGGGAGTTGGTCGTTTAACTTTTCTCTGTTCGGTTTGAAAAACAACAACAAAAAAAAGCCCGAAAGGAAAAAAAGAAAGAAAACACTACTTTCTTTACTGGTGTGTCCCTGTAACACTTTCCAAATGTAAAAGCCTCTTAAGATATGGAGAAATCAGCAATACTATTTATACTGCCTTTATGAAAAGACTGATCAAAGGAGAACAACTCTGCTCGGCTTTATTTAGCATCGATGACTGCATTAATGTCAGGGTGCTTATTATTTTATTGAATTCAAAAGTTGTGGGCACTGCAAAGCACAAAGCCAGCTAAGGCTCTGGAGTGTGTTTGATTTATATTGTATTAGGAGCTGCACTATCACAACACATTTTGTGCTCTGATGCCTGCATTTTTTTGCCAGTCATTTGAGAATTCTACTTGGGGCTTGCCTGCCGATTTTTCTCTTCCTTTGCTTTCCACGTGTTTTGTTGTGGGGTTTGCTCTGGTTTGGTTTTTTTATTGTTCTCTCTCTTTTTTTTTTTTTTTTTTTGATCCTGCTCAAGAGCTTTGGGGATTGGAAGGTTTGACCTCAGTGGGAATGCCTGTGTTTTCCTCCATGGAGAAGAGCTAATCTCAGCTGCGTTCAGTGCAGCAGCCAACATTCCCAGTGCGCAGGTGGAAAGGGGTTAAAGGACATTCGTGTGTCCTGACTCATTGTGCCCAGCTGCTACAGTCAGGCAGCTTTCTTAGCCATTAACAGGGCTGTGAAGAGGCCAAGGAAAACCAGACCCAAGATAAAACCTCAGCATATGAGGTGAGGACAGTTTCTGGTGGTTCCTGTACAGGCATGGCACCTTATACCAAAACACTTTGATTTTGTGTGTACACATATGGGGCAAAGCGCAGGGTCAGACCCTTTCTGCAGGGAGAGTGGCAACTGTGCCAGGATGGATAATTTGAAGGGTTAATATAAAAGAGATAATACGCCAACAAGCTGTGCAGCTGGGTAAAGCCTGACTTCAAGATGCTGATCAGATCTCAGACCAGAAGCCTGATGGAAGAGCTTTACACAGGGTTTCACGAGCGCTGTTGTCCCTGCGTACATGCAGGGACATGGCTTTCGCCCTGTCCTGCAAGCAGCAGCTGGGCATGGGCAGCACAGTCTAGTGCTGAATATTGCTGGCGTGGGACCGCAGCCTTTTGACATGACATAGCTCAGCATTTTGTTGTTGAAATTTCTCCTTTTGTAACTGCTGGTCACGTTGGTGTTGAAAGCAATGCTGCTTTTAAAGCAGAAAAAAAGGCAATTCTTACATGCTAGGCAAGTTTGAAATAGTTGGGTTTTCCCACGTCCTCTGGACTTCAGAGGTTGGCTGCGATTTCCATCCCTATGGATGGGCACATTTCTTACTTTAGGAATAAGGTATTGCTTTTATCATCTTAATTTGATTCCAAGGAGGTTCTCTCTCTTTTTTTCTTTTTTTTTCTTTTTTCTTTTCTCTTTTCCTCTGTCTTTTGTGTAGTCATAGTTTGACCTTTTGGAAGAAAAGATGATGTATGAGCCTGTAAATAAAAGGTGATTGATTCTTTCCTAATCCCTTCATGTACTGGCAGGTCGAGGCAGCAGTGGGCATGGTATCTCCTGTCTGCGGTCAGTGGCAGCTTTGCAGAGCTCTCCGGCTCTTGGCGCTGGCTTTGATGAGGGCAGAGCTTGGTTAATCCAATCTACCAGCATCATCCCTGGTCAGATGATCTGGAGATGCTTGAGAGATTTTCCAAATGCTGAAAACGCTGGTCTTAGCAAAGCCTGCAGATACTTCCAGTAGTGCTTTGTGTAGCCTGTGGGATATGGGGGTTTTCTCTGGGGAGCAGAGCTAGCAATCAGGACACCATTGGAGCTGTGGGTATCCCTACATTCTTGTGTTAACATCGCTGCAATGGCCCCTTGAGGCTGGAGCTCTTCATGGTGTTGTATCCAGACCTCTCTTGCCCTCCCACGAGGGGATTAAAGGGCAGCTGTGGGAGCTGCAGGTCCTTCTTGCTCAGACAGTGGCAAAGCTGGAAGGAAGAGCTGAATTTCAGGGAGGGAGGTTGTGTGCAGTTCGGTGTGCTGTGGGGTGGAGCTTGCCTAAAAGCTGGGCTTGCCCTTGATTTCTGGAGTTGGGCACTGAGCAGCAAGTGCCTGGAGAGGGTCTGGTTTTCCAGCTGCATCCTCCTTGCAGTGCTTTGGTGTGAGAGATTAATTCCCTGTCAGTGCTGTGAGGTCATGATTTGGATTAATTTATTTCATATTGAACTCATTAAGTGCTCTCTGCCATGCATATTTTTGACCAGCAGTGAGAAACCTCTGTGATGTAGGTGCCAAGGACGTGTTAGCAGACTCTTGAGTAGTGCATAACAGGGTGCAATAGGATGTGCAGGGAGACCCTTGCCAGCTCCTAACTTCCACAGAGTTTCCACCACAGGCTTCATCGCTCACTTGGGCATGAAATGTAGGGTCTGGCAGACAAGCCTGCGAGGGTGGCTGACCCCTCTTGAAGGTGTCATCTGTGATACAGAGCAAGTGTTCAATTGCAGTCATCATAGGTTAAGGACCTCCTTTTTAAATCTTCTGTGATGGGGTCAGTAGATGTACTAAAGTAAGCTAGTAAACTTGAGTAAATTACTAAGTAAACGATTCTGATCGGGATTTAGGTCTGCCCTCCCTTCATTGGGTTTGAGTAATGATGATTATATTTGAGTTTGAACTGCCAAATTTGGACTTGTATCCAGACTGCTACTACAGTACAGTCCTGGCTTTTAGCTTCTGGTCTGGATCCAATACATTAGGATTAATATGTGCATATTGTCGAGGCTAAATAGACCTTAAAGTATAGTAGATGTTAGCGAAATGTTGGTGTGTTCCCTTAACAGCTCTGTTTCATATATATGCTTAGAGATCTCAATCTTTAGATAAAGTTTAATAAACCAGAGGAGGTAACAAGCTTTTATGTGCAGCAAATGCCTTTTGTGACCTGTTTCAGAGAGGGCTGGAAGAGTATGCTGGGGGCTATGGGGCAGTACTGCTGAGGCCCCGCTTCTGCCTTCCTGTCCAAAGAATTGACTTAGGAGGGTATAGAAGGAAAATAAGAAGAAACATGAAACTGAAATGGCACAAAACATATCAGTAAACTTAGTGTGATAGGTGTTTTCTTTATAGGAGTTCAGCTGTTAGGCAAGTCAGCCAACTGTTGCTTTGCTGAAGGCAAGTCTCTCCAGGTGGTAAATTTGTCCTCAGTCCCTCCAGGGTTTATGTCTTTTTTCTTTTTTCTCAAATGGTGAAAGTAATCCCTCTTGCAAACTGAATTTTGCCTGTGGTGACTCTTCTAAGGCATCGACTTTGAGCATTGTCCAAAGCTAATTAAATCAAAGACTATTGATTAAATAGTTGGCTTCGTGCTTTGGCTTTGTGTTCTCCTCACTTCAACAAGGAGCCGCCTCGTTTCCCTGACATCCACTTACGTATTTAGGAGAAATACAGAAGGAAAGAAGAACTTGGGCTTCTCTTCCACTGGGGAAAAAAACAATTAAAAAAAAAAAGCTGAAGAAATAGAGGGGAAAAGAGTTTGGAGAGGAAGGGCTACCTCTGAACTGGAAGATACATTGGGATTTTCCAGGGGCAGGACTATTTGGACAGCTGACAACATCTTCCTCTGCTGTTTGCCAAGACACTTCTATAGGGTCCATGCCAAAAACTTTCCCAAAGCAAGAGGATTTAGTCAGAGTCACTACAAGGAGGGCTTTGTGAGGACAGTGCTGCCCCTTGTCCCCTCGTGCCGTCTGGTGACACGGGCAGCTTAGGCCAGCTCTCTTTTCGGGAACATGTAGCATCTTACATGAAAAATGCAGTAACTGCATTAGGGGGGCATTCTGCCTGGCCAAATGAAACAGGAGTTTGCAAACAACATGATGAAACAACAGATTTGGTACTGGGTCAGTCCCATTGAGGTGACAAGAGGCTTTGTGTTCTACTGCATCGAGCGTGCGTGTTTTATGTAGGTAAAGTGTAGGTACAAAATCCAGTAGGATGCAACAGATTTAATCACACTTTCAGAGTTTGATAAATAATTTGTTGGATTTTTAATTATCCTATAACTTTTATATTAGTACCTATATCATTGTCC
This sequence comes from Hypotaenidia okinawae, assembly GCA_027925045.1. Classification (NCBI taxonomy): domain Eukaryota; kingdom Metazoa; phylum Chordata; class Aves; order Gruiformes; family Rallidae; genus Hypotaenidia; species Hypotaenidia okinawae. The sequence goes on along the minus strand of BSDF01000005.1, from coordinate 15,099,399 downwards.
TGCGTTAGATACCAAGTCTTACATCCTCTGGTATCTCAGATCTAACAGGTATTCTGTTAAGCATCTCCAGGCTCCAGACCTTGACCTGGCACCTGAACTGATAGATAACCAAACGCAGTCCCCCAGCACATTGCAGGATTTTGTCCATTAATATTACACAGTGTTTGCTTCTAATACACATTACATATGTGTGGGTGCTGTAGTATCTCAGTCATGTTTATGACTTCATCCTGGTCTGATGGATAAAACATGTGGTACTTGTATGGTATCCATATGAGGAGAGTTTATGCATTGTATCTGTATACCTATATGCTTCTGTGTTTGATTGGTGTGAGAGCAAATACCTCAGCCACAGAAGAATTGTTCACAGGAGAATAAGTGCTAAACATATTTCACAGCAAAGGCTGTAGCAGGCTAATTTTGAATACAGCAGATGAATCTCTTAATAGTGCCTCAGCATCAGGGTAACACCAAATAAAAAGGAGAGTATCAACTGGTGGCCGTCCTGTGGCTTTGGTATTTTTCTGGATTTGCTTTTAATATTTCAGTCCTAATGCATAACAGGGGGGATGTGGGGTCATCATTGTCATGGAAACGGAGCACGACGGTGATAAAGATGGATGTGGGTCTTTTGTTTCTGGGGTACATGTGGCTGCTGAAGTGTCTTACTGTTGCGCTCGGCGGCAATTTGTGGAGGTTGTCTGCTGTGTGTGACCACCATAAGCACAGCAAATGGAGACAGCGTATTCTGATGCTTCTCCTCTGAGTAAATGCCAGCAAATACAAACCACATACTGGCTTTATCTTTGAACACCACAGCCTTTAGGTGGGGCTGGGGTGGGTGGGGTGTTTCTGTCTTCAGGCAAGTTCCTATTGTGCTGAATTACTTTAATTGGTTGGGGGTAAAAAAAATAGATATTTAGCAAGAAGTAAGCGGAAGCTGGAAGTGTCTGGGGCTGTTGCTGCCTTGCTGGGTGCAGAGGGCTCCTGTCCTGGCTGGCAGTGAGGACAGTCCCGTGCCTCCTCAGTGCTGTGTGTCAGAAAAAAGACCCTGCTGTCTTCTTGGCAAAGCTTCCCAAAGGGCTTGGAAGGGGCAGCTGTGATGCTGAGCAGCAGTGTGCTTCTGGGAAGGAAATCCTGGTCTGGTGGGACAAAGAGCAGGGTGCCTATTGATGTTGGAAGATGGCAAGTGGTCCTTAAAGTTCTGCTGCTGGAGATTTGAGTGGATTAGGGCAGCCTGGGGCTGCGTCAGGGTCGAGGTATCTGTTTTGGGAGGATGGAAAATAGCAGTACATTAAAGTGCCCGTGGCCGAGTTGCTTGGCAAACACATGTACAGCTAATGTTTCGCTGGCATTGCATGTGAGATGTCTAATGCCCTTTGTTGCTAAAGGACCAGAAATGTCCCTGCCACAGGGATGTGATTCACCCCCCACTTGTCCAACAAAGAAATTCTTGTTGCTAAACAAAAGGCTTTCCTAAGGAATATATAGATGCCCAGAGTCTGAATATATGCCTCCCTTCATGTGATGAGTCACCGGACTGGTTTTTAATAGAGCCCCTCTGGATTTATGTAGCTGCTGCTCAGATTAAACTCTGATCCAGCGCGTGAAATAAGATTCGGTAGTTGCACTCTGCTGCTGTCCTGCTACTTGCAGGCAGTTGCTGGTTAAAGTCTGCTTCTGGCTTTTTCTGTGCTGATAGCAGTTACAAAATAGGCTATGGAGCATCCTCCATTCGGGTTGTGCTGACTGCCTGCGCATGTTGCTGCTTGTTATTTTTAAGCAGACATCTAATACATGCTATCTTGTTGGTTGTGTTTTGTTTAACTTAATTCAGTATTATGTGAGAATGTGCTGACAAGTTCAATCAATACCTTCAGTGAAAGTTTAAGCAAAGGGAGGGGAAGGAAATTAGCTGTATGACATGTTATCAGCTGGTAATGAAGTAGTTGTGATGACTTGTAATGGGAATTTTTAGTTGCCCCCTCCCCCTTCAGGACTTGCTTCTTTTTCCCTGCAGTCGCTCCGGGTTCTGCTCGGAAATTCAGAAATGTGACTTGTAACACCTTTGGAGTGCGATTCCCTTGGGGAGGGAAGTGATATGGAAGAGCTCCTGGAAGGGCTGGGGTGCTGTGGGTGGGGCGGGCGATGGAGGAGGAGGAGAGGGAGCCAGTTCGGAGGGATCTGGAGCTGCGCTGAGCCCTCGGATGCATACCTGCTGGTCCCCGCTGTAAGTAAACCTAACCTGCGTGTAGAGCAGATGAAGGGAAATCAAAAGGGGAAAGGGAATTTCTTTTCCTGTGATACTGCTGCCTTTGATTTTAATTTTTTTCTAAGTAGCAAAGGCTTATCTGCCAAATAAACCCGCTCCATGAGAAGAAGCAGGGATGGGCAGAAACTCTTGGAATTAAAATTTGTGAACCTTGCAGTCTGCTTTTTGTGGGCTGTACATACCTTGTGGGGGGTTGTAAACTTTGTTTTGCTTGACAGCCTATCTTCATCTACAAGGGAGGGTTTGCCTCTGGCTAGTGTGCCCTTTGCACTAAATTAAGCAATCCCCCTTTCTTGTAAAAGTTGATCTGTAGCAGCTGTATGGCTTGTCTATAGAGCAGCAACTACTTTTTACCTTCCTTACGTTTATTTGCTGTGGGTTTTGTTTTTGCTTTCAGTGCCTTGTGTGCCTGTCTTCCATCCCCTTGTGCTGTCTCTCACTGCTGAATATTCAGACTCTTGATCTGCAGCACATGGGCTAAAAATTATTATTGCTTTGAACTCACAGATGAAGTGAATTCCCACATCCACCACAGGAAAGGAAAATATTCAGTTTGAAATATAATTTGGAGCCTATAGGAAAACGCAACTGATGAAGTTTGTGCTAATTCTGTAGCTTTGGTAGCAAAGCATCAGCTCTGTTATTGTCAAGAGTATTGCGTGTAAGCTCTGTATTTTAATAGTAACTTGGTGTGGCTAATTAGTTTGAAGGCTCTTTGAAGAAGCTGATGAACTGACTAAATAAGCTCTTATTTTTCAAAGCACTAAAGGCACTCTTAATTTACAGAGCAGATAGTTGTAAAGCTGCCTTTGGTTTGCATGCTAGGAGCCAGCGTGAAGCCCGAGCGTGCTTGCAGGCAAGTTTACTCCGATGCTGCCTGCTAGGATTGGTGTTAGTGTGCTCCAGGGAGGTTTCTGGGTCTTTGGCACAGCATAAATTTGTGCCACTGGGCTTGATGTGTCCAGGAGGAGGACGTCATGTAATGAATGCTCCTGCACCATTGAAATCAGTGGCAGTATTACCAATCTCTTTGCTGTTTGCCGGCAGGTTCAATCCAATAATAAAGAGCAGCTTTGAGTTTAAACCAGATGACATAGCTAATCCTGAAGCGTGTATAAAGCAGCCATAGTTATTAGGAGATTTGGGGCTTTGAAAGTTCAGATTCCCTTAGTGCAGTTTGTTAATGGCAAGGATTTGTGGTAAGTGAATAGTAGATGAAAGTCATCAAAAGGCTTACAGGGGATTTCTTGTGACGTGGCGCTGGTCTGTCTCATGCCTGAGCTGGAGATTTCTGTGTGGATCGTAAAATTCAAAATAATAATAAAAAAAAAGGGGTGGGGGGAGAAGGAGGATGACAAAGTCCCACATTTTGTGTTGCTCTGGGAAATGGTGTCGATGGTGTGATACACTGGGGACTACAGCCACAGTGCAGAGCAACATGGGCTTAATTCCCCTGGCTCTGGCTTCCTTGTGTGCTGGCAGTGACCTGGCAGTGAGCAGATGCTTCAGAGCCCAAGGGCTGGCAGATGGGAGAGGAAGGGGTGCCCGTGGCCATCTTCTCTTCTGCACCGTGCAAGGAGAGCAGGGCCCCGTGCAGCACCCTCTTGCCATCCCTCTCTGCTTTGCTCCAGGGGTTTTTCACCTGCAAAGGCTGGAGGCTCCCAGCCCCTGGGGCCACAGCACCAAGTGCTTCTGCAAGCTGGGAGCTGCTGGGCTGCAAGCCTGCAGGGCTCTGTAGTTCTGGGTGATGGAGTGGGATCGTTTCGCCAACACAGCCGTCCTGTAGAACCTCAGCAGGAGATGCTCCAGTACTTGGACTCCCCTCACCTCAGGCACGTGTGACAGTGCATGCCCTTACCTGCTTCTGTATTAATAGTCCTGACCAGTCACCAGGCTGGGCTGCCCATGGTCACCTTTTTGGGTGGCAACATCAATCGCTGCTCAGAGGCTGAGTCAGGGCTGCAGGAAGCTAATATCTAATCCCATAGGAAGGAGAAATCAATTAAAACACCTCACTGTTGTCATGGTGTAAGGGGTCCCAGGGACATCCGTAGGTAGAAGCATTATGGGGTTATATCCCAACACAGGATGGAGAGTGGGAGCTTGCAATCTCCATTTTTAAATAATTTTTTTCCCCTTGCTGTCATGTCCCATCATGGATTGTAAGTGTGTTACATCTGATAATATCTAATGAAGCTGCAGCTTGGGGCAAATCCTGATGCATTTTGGCTGCAGCAGCAGCTGGCTGATTTGCTGCTGGGAAAAGATATGTTTGCTTTTGGGGATGCTGCTGGGGACTGTCCTGTCCACTGAAGGCATTTTCTGGGGTGGCAGCCCCCATCATAGCCAGCTGGAGGGATGCTTACATATTTGTAGCTGGTGGAGTGTTTAAGTTCAGAACCTTGACTATGTGCAAAACACTGGTTGGGAAGTTGAAATCATCTGCAAGCAGTAATCCTTTGGCCCTCTGAGGAGGGCATGTCTGTCTTGTTTGTGTTGCAAAACTGAGTGAAAGTTAGGAACTGTTTATGGTTGCTGCCCTGCATGTTCATTAATTCTTCTCCCTTTTGGCTTCATCCAAACTTGCTGTGGTAAAAACAGAAAGTGAGGATGTAATTAGAAGCTGGTTTATGATGTGAGCATCCAATGAAAGAGGCAGATGTACTGCAGACAGGCACATGTGTATGTGGCATTGCCCAACTCCTGCCTTTACAGATTGTTTTGTTGCAGACTCCTGGCTGTAGTTCCTAAATTTATTTGAGTGATAGGTTTCAGAGGCATATGGTGTCAGTGGAGGGGTGACATCTTGGGGGTGGTTGTCCCCTGGGCAGGGGTGATCATCTCTGCCTGGTCTAGTGCCAGCCTCAGCAAGTTGGTAGCGGCTCTTGTTTTGCTGTTGCCTTCACCTGGGAATCCTGAGCATCGGTGAACAAAGTGCTTGAATTCAAAGCAGTGCACTTGCCTGGGCAAAAACAACCCCAGCCCTGTCACCAGGGAGCTTGGACGGGAAATGTTTGTGCTCACGGGGAATTGTAAAACTGAATGAGTATCAGCATGGTTTGCTAGTTTTAGAGAGGGTGAGTCCTTTATTCTGGCCAAATGTCAGGGATATCAAAAGATGTATTTAGGCAGTGGGAGAGGAAGGGTTTGGTGTGACTGACGGAAACTGTTGAGCAAGAGAGATGGTGCTTTTGTGCAGGCTTATTACGGTTGGAAACCTGTTGCAGCATGCAGAGGAAGCATGGTTCAGCAAGCCCATAGTCAGAGCTGAAAGCAGTTCATCCCCAGGATTTACTGTATGCACAGCCTGTCTCGGCCAAGAACAAAGTAGCGATGTTAAATAGCTAAATAAACCTCCTGTCCCTGCAGGCGAGGGTCCCCAAAACACAAAAATGTCCTTTGGGAGAGTGGCTGTGAGTGAGATGGGGCACCGGAGGGGCTCGCTGGGAAGGGCAGGGGGCTGGAGGCTGCGCTGGCTTGGTCTTCTGCAGTCCATGAGCACAGCAATGGGTAAAGGTGTTGTGTGGGGCGAGCTGAGGGCCTTGCCATAACGAACACACTTCTGCAAAATTAACTCCTTTTCCCTTCTTCCTTGTCCCTCCTGCAGCTTGAAATCTGTCCTGAAGTCACAATAAGTAACACACGTGGGGGTGGGTTTATGTGTACGAGTTTAGGCTCCTTTTTCCCTTTAAGTTTTTTTTTTTCTTAAGTTTTTTATGGCATAAAAAAAACCTTCCAGACTTCTCAGATGGAGGGTTAGGGTTTGGGGTTTTATTTTGGTGTTAGTAGAGGGCTGAATTTCGTATCTTAAACACACGAATCTGGCTTTGTGAGCTTGATCAAATCACGAGATCTGAGGATGCTGAATGGCAGGTGTTGCTCCCCCTCTGTAAGGAGGAACAGCTAATGAGGGAGCTACCGTTTCAGAATTAGGAAGAATCCTGGAAAATACCCCAAACTTGAAGGGTTTTTTTGATGGCAAATAGCCCTTGCTGCTAAAATTGGCCCCTTCAAATAAATCTGAAAGCTGCAAATTTGTTCCTTCCCTATCTGCCCCCCAGCAGTTGCAGGGTTATTTGAAGACTAGCCTCTCTCTCTCTGGGAACAGGGATCCTTTCAGGAACTCAAGTAAGCTTGAAGGAGAGCATTAGAAATAAGCCTCTTCTACCCCAGTGTACTGCTTCCCACTGTAAAATAGACTTGAGTAAATATTCTGGTTCTGCCTTTCACTGCTCACAGACACCCCAAGCCTTCACTTCTCAGTGGAAAGAGGTATTTTGTGAGTTTTAACTGGTGTTGAATCATGTAAGTGATGAAGAATGTGGTTTGCCAAAACAATGTTGCAGAGAACTTTTAGTTGGGATTTTTTTGTGTTTGGCTTTGTGGGGTTTTTGGTTGTTGGTTTGTTTTGTTTGGGTTTTTTTTTTCATTTAAAATACCATTGCAAAACTTTGCTGTTGGAATAGAAACTCTTTTGGTGGGATCTGTTTTTTCCCTTCCCTTTTGGGAATTTGTGATAATACCTACATAGGGGAAAACCAGGAAGGTTTATCCCAAAGAGGTAACCTCACCATGCAGGAATAGCATGAGTGTGAGTGGGGATAGAGGAGCAAACCGCTATTGGGTGGAAGGAAGGGGGTCTCCACATTCTCACAGCCCCAGGCTGGGGGAGATGCACCAAGGGCTGTGTAGGGGCAGGGAGCTGGACATGGTGGATCTGGGTGGTCCCCAGGGAGGGGAGTGCCCATCCAGACCGTCAATATTGCTCCAAGTTGGAGCAAACAAGCCCTGAGCTGCCACCCCAGCATGGGCTGGGGGTGTGATCCAGCCCCTGTGGGCTGGCAGACCTCCCACCAGCAACCTCTGCACCAGGGGGCTGTGACAGCCACCCACAGAATTTTTGTGGCACACTCCCCGGGTGCTGCATTTGTGTAGAAACCCTGGATTATGATAGAGAGTATCTTGCATGCTGAACTTTGTGTTCAATTTTGAGTACAAACCATTTCTCTCAGGTTAAATTTACTCCCAGCTCTGACTGCCGCCTGGTGTGACTGAAAACTGAGAAAAAATTTAGGTAAAAGATTTTGGGGAAAGAAGAGAGCAGGATGTAAGCTGGATTTTTAGAAAGAAGTTTTAGAGGAGTGATCCTAAAGTAGCGTGGAGGAAAGGTGGATGGCCCTGGAAATAGGGTGGTGAGGTGTGAAACATGGTGACAAGACTTGGGCACAGCAGGTGCGGGGAGAGAACTGTTACACACGGTACACGCTTTGCACATGGGGCACAGGTGGATTGATTTTCACCCTATCCTTGTTTCTTAATGTGAGTCTTGCAGCTAAACCCCAGCTGGTAACTGAGTACTGCACAGCTGCTCACCTCCCCCTCCTGCTCCAAGGAGAGGAGAATGGAAAAAAGTCCTCGTGGGCTGAGATAAAGACAGTTTAATAGGGTAACAAAGGAAGAAAATAATAGTACTACTAGTAATAATAACAATAAAACAAGCAATGCACAAATGCAGTTGCTCACCACACGCAGAAAAAAACCCCAAACCAGATGCCCCGTCTGTTTCCGAGCAAGGATCCCTCCCTGGCTCGCTTCCCCAGTTACAGATGGATCCCAGTGTTACACAGTATGGAATATCCCTCTGGCCAGGCTGGATCAGCCATCCTGGCTCTGCTCTCCCAGCTTCTTGTGCCCCTGGCAGGGCGAGGGAAGCTGAAAGGCCCCTGACATAGTGTAGGCACTGCAACTACCCAGCAACAGCTAAACCATCGGTGCGTTACCAACAGTGTTCTCCTACTGCATCCCAAGCACAGCACCACACCAGCCACTGGATGGACAATTTTGGCTCTACCTCAGCCAAAACCAGGACAGTGAGGCACATGAGGTTACCAGTTGGGTGATATATTTCATGTTTTGCAAATGCAAACTTGTTTGGGCTTCCCAGTATGGACTGAGTCTTATATCTCAGGAGGTACAGTGTAGAAAAGCAAAGTTGCTACTATGCAAGGCTGGAGATTCTCAAACAGGTAGGACTCAACGTAAATCAATCTACAGTGACGTAAAACCTTGATTTTGACATACTCTCAGTTTGACAGTCAAAGTTCCAGTGCCTCTTGAGTCACATTGCAGAGATTTGTTGTCTAATTCAGAAGTATTGTTTCTAAAAAAGCCAAACATCTGAACTAATGGTAACATGCTCCATCTCTGTAATTAACAGGAGCAGCAAAAACACTCTGAGTAGTGCTCTGTAACTTACTTCAGGGACTGCAAAAAGTAAACAGGAATGTGTTCCAGTGTGTGCACTGGGCATGCTCTGCAAGCAAGTCTTGTCTGTTTGGGTCCTCACGCTTTTTGTGGAGGAGAAAATCATGCTTGGACCTATATAGATGATAGCCCTGGTCTTTGCAACGTTCCTTCAGATGAATACAGTGGAGAATACTCTCATTAGGAGTGTGGAACAACTATGTGTGCATTGAGCAGTAGCGTAGCCTGAAAGGGATTTGGTCTGTGGGATGAAACTATTTTGCTGAGAAGTGACCTCCACACTCTGGTTATTTTGGGGTTACTTTGAATTAACTTCATGAAGTTTCATTGTCCTGACACTGATGGGCATTCAGCTGGAGCACATGGAGCTGAGGGAAAGCTTCTCAGTTGTTGGCAGTGGTAGTGGTTGGGTATAGATGTCAATTTAGGGGGCTGGCTGCATTCTTTCCCCCTGTGTTCCAGCTGCATTACCAAGGGCACAAAGCAACTGAGTGTGTCTAGCCTTGCCCTGTTCTCCTGGGGAGGGCACATCCACCTCTGGACTCCCAGAGGAAAACAAGTAAGACACCTTCTTTGCAGAAGTGTAGAAGAGGTGTAAAACTTAACCTTCCTCCAAGTCTTCAAGAAGAGAGCAATTACATAGAAAGCAAGAGAATGAAGAGCAATTGACTAGGGCACCAATCAGGAATCTTGAAGCCTGGAGCTTCAAGAGCGTAAATGTCTTCAGAAGGGCAGGAATCCTTGCGTGGGGACAGACCACATCTGAACAGCAGTAACGCAGCATGGATCAAGGAGTAATTGCACATGGTAAAGCTCAGTTGTATTTTGATACAGTCTTGGCCTGCTGGTTTTCTACCTTTGCGTCAGTATTTATAATTTTCAAACTGATAAGTAGTCATTTTAAGTTGCTGGGTTTTCTGTCATTTTAGCTGATAGCTGTGAGCAAGGCCATGTATCTGGCTAGCTGTTTGCAGCAAAGCTGTGAACTAACAAATCGGAACATTCAGTGCCATGATGGTCTGACAGGATTAGACTACATCTGTTTGTATGCTCTGCTGCTAAAGAAGGAACAAGTAGAATTTGTCTCCCTAATACCTAATAGTTTGTCTCCAGGACCCAAAACCAAAAGCACCATGTATGAGTGTCTCTTAGGAATTTTAGATGTATTTGTGGGAGTTGCATGTATAGGAAGATCAGATCCTTAGCAAAGCTCAAGTCCAGAATCTCTGAAGTCTAAATGCAGTGTCACTCCTCTGTTGTACAAGCACAGCCAATAAACCAGAAAATCCTAATGGGTTTTATGATGACTGCAGTTGCATAGTCTGTTAGGGTTAGGTTGTCTGTCAGAGCTTGGGGGCATCCTGAGGTGTGGAACCACAGAATCCCAGAACATTATGAGTTGGAAGGGACCTCGAAAGATCATCTAGTCCAGCCCCCTGCCAGAGCAGGATTACCTGGACTAAATCACAGTGGAATGCATCCAGGTGGGTTTTGAATGTCTCCAGAGAAGGAGACTCCACAGCCTCTCTGGGCAGCCTGTTTCAGTGCTCTGTCACCCTCACAGGGAAAAAGTTCCTCCTTATATTCAATCTTGTTTGACTGAAACTGTGCAGTTCCTCGCATAAACCTCTTCTGATGTTTGGGAGGGGAGAGGGCTCAGTGTGGCTGTTCATGCCCCTCATCTATGTGGTGGGTGTTTTGGAGGTCCCTGCTCAGCTTGTCAAACTCCCAGAGCCCTGGATGTGCTTCTGAGGCATCTCTTCAAGACATGGGGCAGAAATGTGTTTTTTGTGTTGTGCCCCCATAATCGTGATGTTATCTGTCCACGCCTGCGATGGAGATGTGATTCAGCTGGTCTTTGTGATGAGGATGTCTATCCTTTCACTGTTAGAAATTGAATGCCATTTGGCTGAAGACAGCCAGCACTTCCACCTGCACCATGTGTGCAGCTTCCTCCCCTCACTGCCGCTGCACTTGTCAGTCAGCCCTGTGTGGGTGGGGGCTGCCAGAGGGGGAGCAGAAGCACGGTTCCCTCCATCACTACCCTCTTCTGTCCCTCCCCATGCGCTGCCGTCTCCAGATCAGAGCACTGTGCTGGGTCTGAAGTCCCCATCTTGACATCTGAGTTTTTGAAAATTTGCTTTGTCTGGGTTCATTTAATACTGGATCAGTTCCCTCATCGAGTTCTCTTGTACTGTTGGTGAAATGAGCTTGCCAGCACCTGAGCAGGATACGGGGTGAGGGGAAAGCTGTGGTGGTGTTTGGTGTTGGCTGATTCCAGATTTAAGGTGTTTGGGAGACTAATACTTAAAGCCAATGGTTTCACCATTCTGTGGAATAAGACACGTTGACTCTGTTTTTTTCATGGTAAGATTTGCCCAGGGTGCTGTGAGGGATCTGTAGCACAGCAAGAAGGAAGGAATTCAGTCCTCCCGAATTCAACGCCACATCATTCTAGTGATACCAAGTAGAGTGAGATGTCTCACCACGCTTTAGTCACAGTTCCATGTCACAAGGCTGAGCTGAATCTCACCTTTCAGCAAAAGCTGTGAGCAGGCAGTCCATGGGAACCAATCAGGAATCCTCCCTCTGCTCCCTTTTCCGTGAGAATTCAGGATTTCATGGTGGGCAGAGAGGTCTTGCCTGGGGCGTGTTTCCCCAGGGGCACTTGCACACTTCAGCGCTGGAGTGATTTATTGCTGTCCATCTTAAATTCTTAGGTTTCTCTGATGATCAGGCCCATCTGTTTGCTGTTGTCATTGCTTCTCTGAGATCTTGGTGTGATGTTGTGTTGTGCAGACTGATGTGAGCCAGGCTGTGAGCAGCTCGAGCGTCACTGCGGAGAGCACGAACAGTGTGATGCTCAAAGGCACAGGCAGTTTCAATCCAGCAGAGGATTGGATCTAATCAGCACTAAACATGCTTGAGCTGGCTTAAAAAAGGCCACAGAAATAAACCTTGAAATTTAGCTTCCAAATTAGTTTTTCCTTCATGATTTCAGTAGGTCTGGTTGCATTTTTTGCTGTGAAGTCAATAGTGAAAAAAACATGCCATAGACAGAAAAAGTGGTTTCAGAGTGTTATTCTCCAGAAAGCCACCACTTCAGCTATCCTGAGGAAAACTCAGTGTTGTTTAGCAAGCTGCAGCCTATGTGAGACTTGGGGAGGTGCTGCTTAACCTTGTCCTCGAGCAGAGGATTGCTCCTTCTGAAAAGGGAGATGGGAGCCTCTTGGGTACCCTGGGCCATGTGAATGCACTCCCTGGGTGTTACTGGTCTCCCCACTCCGTGACTGATTTTTTCTTTGCCCTTTCTGCTTTTCCCCTCGATTTATTAGTGCAGGCAAGGAGTCCCTTGAGTGTGCCAACGCCTGCAGCGCCCAGGGCAGGAAAGGGCTTGTTGGTGATGAGACGCTGCGTTGAGCTGTTCCTGGTGTGCTGTAGCTCCGTGCTCACAAGAGGGTGTTGAACTTGAAGCTGGATTTACTAACGCCATTGCTTTCTTCTAAGATATATGGTGCTTGGAGAGCTTAGTCCTCTGGGGAGGTGGAGGCAAGGAGGGGTGGCTGTGGGGTATCCCTGCAGCCTCAAGAAGGTGAAAACTCTGGCAAGCACGGCTACAGGGAGGTTTTGCACCAGACTTTGGAGCCTGGTGTTTTCCTTTGACTGTGTGCATTTATGCAGACTTGCCCAAAGACATGGATATCTGTGAAAAGTACCTCATGGTGCTTGCCAAAATCTCTCCTCAGTGGGCCGTGTTTTCTTGTACAGTGAGGGCAGCATAAGGAGCCATGTGCCCTTCCATCAGTCGCTATCTGTTAGTCATTAATTTGCCTTGCCTTACCTGAAAAGCAACTTAGCTCATTTGCTGGTGTCATGGAGAAATGGTTTGTTAAGTTTAGCTTTTAAATCCCCCTTGGGGCAGGAGGTTTCATTTCTGCAAGGATCCACACTGACCTTCATCTTTCCAGCCTAAAGAAGATTGAGTTTCAAGACATTTTACCATGCCAGAGTCTTATAGAGGAGAGCATAAAAAATAGCAGTCTGTCTGTCCTGCTAAGGACATTACAGGTCCTGAGGGGACTAGGTGGAGGCTCTGGAAGCAGTTGTCTCAGCTGAGGTTTCTTGACTGTACCCCAGTGAGCTGCGCGATGGGCTGGCTGGTGAGATGTCAGTGATGCTCCATGTGTATCGTTTCCAAAGCACTTTCTCATCTATCAGGATGAAAGGTTTTGGAAAAATGCTAAATAGTATTATTAGTGTAAAATAAACACACTTCTTCAATATTTCTGATCCTAAAGTGGATCCAGATGCTTGCTTATGGCTGCTGGATCTGCTTTAGTTTTTCTGTGGCTGTCTGCATTTGTTCAAGTGAGATGGGATGTGACAGAGAGCTTGTCACAGCACGCTCTTGTCAAGTCTGTAAACCTTTGTATTTATACGTGCACACACACAAATATATATATATAAAAATGAAAAAATTACTGGCTTTCTCTATGGCACCATTTCCGAGTCTGACACTTCACACGTCTGCCAAGGAACTCGGAATAAACTTCACAAGTTTATCAGTTTTGTATGATCACAGCAATCAGTTCAGCTCTGCAGGGGAGAAAGGGGGTTTGGCTGCATAACTCAAAATAGCAAGGAGACGTGGACATGTCCTTCTCTTCATAGCTCTGATATAAAAGGAGCATTAATTACCCCTTTATACCAGCCACCAGTTGCATTTTCTAACCTGTGGTTGAGGTTTGCAAGAGTTAACTTTCAAACTCTGTTTCAAGCAAGTGTAAAGTAATTTTTCCCTGGCTCTAAGAATTATTAACATTTTCATGGTTTGTCTCCTACAGAGAAGAACAAGGCTGCCCCACTGCTTGAGGGTGGTGTTTTATATGGGCTGGGGTTTTACCAGAGCTGTTGCCAGGGTGAGATCAAAGCAGGAGGAACAGCCATGTGGTCCTTCCTTCTGAGCACACCACTGGGAAATGTTTCCAAGCTGTTGTTTCAGTGATGTTTCAGACCCTGCTCACAGAGATGATACTGCAGCATCTGAGGGGCTCCCAGCCGTGCCAAGGAGACTTGATGCTACCTTGTAAGGACTGGGTGGTTTGCTGGTAAAATGTTTTGTTTTGGTAACTAGTACTAACAGATGTACAATCAGCAGGTAGAATCTCTTGTGTTCTTAAAATCAGTGACAATAGGATTTGTTAGTGTCATCGTTCGCTGGTACTAGGAGCAGTTGCCCATGGTTTCTTAAGATGGTGTGTGAGATACAGGGCTTTCACCAAACCCTACTCCATCCCTTGCAAACAAAAATGGGGCACAGCAAGTTAGAGTCTTGTTTTTCAACCAATATGTATCAATGAAAGCTGTATTAGAGATAATATTTTTCACCCTGCATCTTCCCTACCCAAGCTGAAAACTGTATTCAAACCAAGTGACAACTTGGAAGTTGCAGCTGATTCCCCACATCTGTTCGAAGAGCTGTGTAGTGTATGCGCATCAGCTCTGATCCTTCCCTACCTGAGACAGGTTGGTGTATTGATTGCTAAAGTCTCTCTTGAGTGCTCCTCAGGGACCAAATCTAAAAGGAAAAGAAAAAAAAAAAAAAAAAAAAAGAGAAAGAGGCATGTCTACATTGCACACATTAAACCCCCTGAGAAGTGGGTCCTGTCTAGCTTTTGCAGTTTCCTGCCGTCTAGAGGCTGTATAATTACATGTTATTGAATCCATCCTGTTATTCCCATCTGGCATGGGATGCTCATGGATTGATAGAAAGTAATTAAAAATCTTGAGATACTCATTTAATACAACCTTTCCTGTCTTTTGTCCAGTGTTGAGAGCTTGCTGTGCTTCCAGTTCGGTTTTTTTCCCCTCTTGGTTTCTTACTTAAATGGGAAGAAGTTGCAAAGGAGAAGGAACCCACCTAAGTAGGCAGCATGTCCTTAGCAGAACTTAAAATTGGCTCAGGCTCCTTGGTTAATAGCTCTGTCTTGAGCAGGAAATACAGAGATAGTAGTCTTATATGCTAAGATAGTTTCCTGTCTTGTTGCAGGAGTTTGGTTTTCCAGCATGGGGTGCCTGGTCATCGGTTCGAAACAAACTCTGAGATGATGATGCCACTTAATGCATCACTGGTACCAGCTGGATTTACCCTGTCCAGAAGTATCTGACATCATCTGGCGTTTGTGATTACTTGCTGCCATGCACAGTTAATTTCTTATTGACCCAGAGAACACATTTCTTTTCTGGGTCTTTTTTTTTTTTTCATGGAAACTTACTGTGTGCTTTGGACCTCTAAGAAGTACTCAGGAAGACATAAGCCCATGAGTTAGTGCAGGCTGCGTGCCTGGAACATGCAGGCCATCTTGACATAGGGCGTAAATCAGTGTGGCTCTGCTGACTTCAGCACAGCTGCATCTGTTGCCGCTCGCTGTAGCCCTGCTCCCAACTGCAGGGATGCTTGGCTGCGAAGAGAGGGTAGGAAGAAAAAAGTCCTCTCTTATTTCTTCCTTTTTTTTTGTAGTGTTATGCTTTATGAACAGAACAAATGTGCTACAAGTGGAGGTCAAATGGTAAATTATTTTTGCCTGTATAAAATGACTTTATTTGGACCTACACTAAGTTCCTTCTCATTCCACTTGGTTCCTAAATCAAGTAGTTGATTAGTGCATGTACTTGGTTACTGGCACTCAAAAGCACATCAGTGATTAGCTCAGAGATAGAGGTTGGTGTTTTAAACACCCGTCCTTCCCCCCTCCCCATCCCGTGCGTGCACCTGCACAGAAACAGGTCAGGCAGAACTGACTGCATGAAACCAGGGTGGGCAGCACCCATGTCAGCCACAGGACTGTGGGAAGAGGAGCTGCTTTTCTGCTTCCATGTGCCAGGAGAAGCAATGCTGTCAGGGTTATGTGTGATGGATCAGAGTGCAGTGGTATTGCTGCAAGCAAAAGTCATGAATTTTAATCAACTTTACTGGCTGCCTTGAAATTTGAGTTGAAAGATAAATGTGAAAAACAGGCAGCCCATATTGTTTCTGGAACAAAACTGCCCCTTTTCTGTTGATTAAAAGATTTTTTTTTTCCTTTTAACTTGATAATCAAAAATACTGCCATCTTAGTTCTGGAATATTTTTAGGCAAACCCTGCCAGCCCTGGGTGCCTCCCTGTGCCGAGTGTTACCTCGTGGCCACCGAGATGGACGACCTTGGCTACAGAGGCTTCACAGGCAGCAGGGCTCGTTGGCTGGCTGCTTTCAGCAGTTTTGAAAAATATGGGTTTAGGCCTTTATTTAAATATTCCTGATATTTGGGGGTTTTGTTTTGGGTTTGGTTTTGTTTAAGAAGAAGAGAAGAAAAAAAGAGGGGGAAAATAAATACTTGTCTGGTGAAAACTGCTGAGTGGACTGTCCAGGGATTTAGAGCCCAGTTTACAGTCACTGGGGAAATTTGGCACAGCCAGTGTACTTGTCCTTCCCCTCTGATGCTCCAGGGCCGCTTTTAAGGTTATGTAGTTGCCATATTCATTTGGGCATCAGTCTTCCTAATTAAATATAAGTGGTTTGAATGTCAGTGTTGTCTTGGGAGGACATGTGAGCTTTGGAAAGAAATGGGGTGAAGCTAGCAGCTGACGTCCCTGGACAGAAACACACCCCCATCACGTTACTTTCAGCTACTGCCAGGCTGGTCCAAACTGAGAGTGCTTTCCTCACTTCTCTGTATAGAAGTTTGCTTCAGGGGTTATCGTAGTTGCTTTTCCTGTTTTGCTATTAAGAAACCTCTGCACAAGAATGACTTTGAAGGGTTGTATTTAAGGCTAAACAACTTTTAAGAAAGGGAAGGGGCAAATTAGCCTACAAGTACCAGGGAGGAAAAATAATTGGTGGAAGACTCCCAAGTTGCTGCTGCTCTCTCAACCACAAGTGCTGGGTTCTTTTCTGTTACCATCTTTTATGGTTTAATTCCACACCTAGTTTATCATCTCCTCTGATAGCTGTCGGTTCACCAACCTACATTTGTATTAGTCAGGAGTTGGCTGCAGCTGCAGCAGAAGCTTATTTGATGCTTTGGGAAATGATTGCTGTTCTCATTACTGAGAAGGCCCTATATTTTGGGGCCTAAATCAGTGTGAAAGGGCACATACAAACCTGCTAAGTACAAATTCCAGCTTGTTTGTGCTCTCAGTTGGTTACACCCTTGGCTCAGAACCCAAATATTTCAAGAATGTGGGTTGAGGTATATCCTTTCCCAAAAGAGGCATGAAGTTAGATTCCCCTTTTGCATCAATGGGTGCAGTTTCTGTAAGGTCACCGTGTATTTGCTTGAAGCAGAAATGTCAATTCCTTCAAGGCCTGTCCAAAGACTTTAGGAGGACAGGTGATGCTTTGCCCTGGTACAAGAACCTAGTGGCTGCTCCTTGCACAGATGGGGTGACTTAGCTCTTGCTTTGGTTAGAATATGCTCCTCAAAAAGGAAGTAACCTTATTTCCACGTCCCTTCATGGAGCTGAGATGCCTCACAGTGCCACGCTTTGCTGTACTGAGGCCATTGGCACTACGCCTGCTTACCCCAGTGCCTGTTATCATATTTTTTTTCCCCTGAGGCCATCAAAGCATGTATGTATGCTGAAGCAGAAGATTAGTTTCACTAAGGAGGCTCATTTCAGATGCAAATGCTCCATGGGCTGCAGCACAAATGAAGCCTGCATGGTTTTTAATTTTTTTTTTTTAATACCCCACTGGAAACAGTCTGCCTTGCTTTGCTAGTTCCACCTTTCCATGTTGATGTGCTGCAAGTCCAGAGGTAGGAATGATGGCAACCTGTTTGGTGGCATTTACTGGTTGTTGTGTTACGCTGTGATACCAGCCTGGATGGCTGGCAGGGCTGTTCTCACTCTTTGTATTGTTTCCCTCTAACAATGAAGGAAAAGAGCATTTGCTGATGCCTCAAGGTCTCCTAACATATTCATATGCTGGGTAATCAGCTGGCCAAGAAGGTGTGTGGGCATCATAGGGTGCAGAGCTTTGGGTGTCGGTGTAGGATGTGGGTGCTGCAGGGCGAGCAGACAGTAATCCTCACGCATCCTTTCCCTTGCAGTTACCTGGCCGAGCAGTGCTGGAATGGCGGCTTCGTCTACCTGATCATGTTGCGCCGCATCAAGCGCAAAGCCCCTCTTCCTCCCTCCAACGGCAACAACAGCAACAGCTGTGACCCCAAAGCCAAGCCCAGTCCTGAACCCGGTGACAGAGCCGCTCAAAACGGGAAAAGGACCAGGAAGTTTGGGGTCATCACAAGAACACCAGGCAGCAAGGAGAGCAAAGAAAAAACAGGTTCGGAACATGGGAACGGGCACTGCACCCCAATGGAGGTGGAGGTTGCTCAGCCAGAGACCTCCGAAGCAGAAAGCAACGCGGAAGAACAGGTTCAGGGCAGTGGGGGACAGTACCGGTGCCGGCTGTCGGATGGCGGCGTGCCAGACATTGGCGACCAGTCTGCTCAGGTACGTTTGCGTTGGGTTTTTCTGGAGAAGAAAGCAGCAGGCTTGCAAACACGTTGAGGGAATTTCATAGAATCATTTAGCTTGGAAAATAACTTTATGATCATAGAGTCCAACCATTAGTCTAGCACAGCCAACCCCACCACTAAACCATGTCCCTAAGCACCTACACTTAAAGACCTCCAGGGATGGTGACTCCACTGCTTTCCCTGGACAGCCTGTCCCAGTGCTTGACAAGCCTGTAGAAGAAGAATTTTTTCCAAGTATCCCATCTAAACCTCCCCTGGCACAACCTGAGACCATTTCCTTTTTTCCTGTTGCTTGTTACTTGGGAGAAGAGACCAACACCCATCTGTTTAACCTCCTTTCAGGCACTTGTAGAGAGTGATAAGGCCTCCCCTCAACTTCCTTTTCTCCAGGCCTCCTTTTTTCCCACGGTTGTTTACAACCCCTGGTTCCCGCAGCTGCTCCTCCTAAGCCTTGCTTTCTAGACCCTTCACCAGCTTTGTTGCTGTTTGAGCATGCATTGGACTACATTTCTCAAGTAGTTTACCTGGATTCTTTGCTTTGTCCTCAGGTTGAGCCTCCAAGTGACAACCCAAGCTATCTGGGCACCAGGCCATGGGATGGAGTCTTAAACAGGGAGGCAGGAGGATTAGGGAGTTAAACAATAATGGTGACAAACCTCTGTCATGTTCCATCTGTGGAGGGAAAGATCTTTATATCTCTGACCTCTTAAGGTGGGACTCAGAGTTTGTTTCTTCTGTTGAGACAACTGATGTCCTTACAGCACTAGGGCAGGAGATGTCAGTGGAGGATGGTCATTTTGTCCTTTGCAGCTTCATGTTTATCTCTCTCTGAGCTTGACTGCACCATAAAGCTGATGTTAACACTGGAATTGAAGCTTCCCTTTTCGATGCACCAGACCACAGTGCATTTACTTGTGTTACAAAATTTGTTTGGCCAGTGTTTGGGGACCACATGGAAACTATTGTGAATTTTGCTCTGAGTTGATGAGATGGACGATTTGTTAATGTTTGGGATGACAGTGGGATTGGGGCTTTCATTGCTTCTCTCTTTGTCCTAATGGAGATTTTGGGGTTTGTTGCCTGGCTAGAATTGCAGCATTGCTGGATGGAGAAAAAATAGACTGAGCCTTGATCAGGTTTCAGTATGCATCTATCACCAGAAGAGCTGTCTGCCAATCTTCCCAGAGGCACTGATAGTATAAACAGATGAGTGCCGCTTTGTTGGGCTTGGGGCTTGCTGCAGCAGCTGGTTTTGGTTTTAAGACTTCAAAGCTGGCAACAGAGCAGTGAGTGGACATCTCATCACTAAATTCTGTTGAGGAAAGCATGGGTTTAAATGTGTCTTCTTAGTTCATGTACCCCAATACTACTCCAGGGTGGTGTTGATGGTGGTTGTTAACCTAAACTAATTTAACTTAAGATACATTGGAGAGGAAAAAAAGAGACTTTTTAAAAAAACACAGGTCTTAAAGCAGCATAATTGAGAAAACCTGCTCTTCCCATCAGTGGGACGTGTTTGATTTCGTGGTGCAACAGGGAGGGGAGGATGTTTGCATACTGTTTTTGCAAGCCTTGAAATTGTAGTCTCTAAAACCTTTATGAAAAAAAGTTAAAAGTTTTAAAATAAACAAAGCAATCAGTATTTTGAAGGCTCTGGTCCATAAAAAAATTTACTGAATCTGTTCTGAAGACGTCTAATTGAACCTATGTTATAAATTAAAATGTCCAGAGTTTGTTTTGAGGAAGTGGAAAACATATATATATAAAACAAACAAACAAAAAAACCCCTCTTGATCCAGAGCCATTTTGTGCTAGTATTACCTTCATGTTTTGAGTCATTTTGCTCTGAGAAATAAACTGTTAAATTCAGAACACGTATGTATCGATGTGAGCAATAAATACATTTTTAATGCAAAGCACATACAAGGTGGCTTTGTAAAATGTAAAAGTGTAGTTGAGTCACTGCAAATTTAAGAGCTATAATCTTCGGCTGTGGTGTGTCTGTCAGGGAGCCTGTTGGGAGGCACAGTCATTTAGTAAAATTGCTTCTCTCTTACTTTTAATTTTCCTCCACACCCTCAGCCCCTCCAATATTTTGCTTAGAGATGACCTCTATATATGTCAGTATTAATTACTTTCCCCTGACATCTGAACAAGGGGAAATGTGAATAGCTGGAGCCTTCTAAAGACAAGGGGAGCTTATAGAAGCCCATCGCTTTAGCCTCTCTGGGGTATCTGCTGTGAGAGCAATGAGTGGCTTAATTCAGTTTCTTAGTAAGCATTAACTAGTGACAGTGAATGCCATTTTCAAAATTATTTGAGTCCTTAAAAAAACAAACAACAAGCCCAGGAAAAGCAAGGAATAAAGACACTTGGGAGCCTCAAATCTCACTTCCAGCTCCATTTTGAAAGCGTGACCTGGCACTCAGGCATGTGAGATCCAGTTGTGTCAGAAGCCTTTTGAAAACGGCATCCAGGATGTTGTGTCAAAAGTTGCAGCCTCCTTCCAGGCTTCAAAGCGCAAGCCAAACCTCCTGTAGCTGCGGGATGAGTTATCTCCTCCTGAGCGCCGATGAGATGCATTGGCAGGGCACCCTCTCCGTGGGGAAAGCAGCTCTATCCCCGCTGCCTGCCCTGCGCTCGCCGTCTCCTCCGCACGTTGACTAATTGAATATCCAGGGCTGTCAGCCCCGTGCCTTTGGGGAACACTATATTCACTTGGAGAGGATGAGAGCCAGCCTGCAGGCTGGAGGTCAGCTGCGGGTGGGAGGAAAGGCTTCAAGAAGCCACGGCGCAGCTGCAGGAGGACCTTGCTGGTTGTCCCCCACCAGCCTGGTTCTCCCTGCTGTTCCTTCTCCCTCCCTTGCCCCAGGGTGCAGATGGGAAAATGACCAAAACGGGAATATGGAGCCCAGGAATGTCTCTTTTTCTCCCTGTAGAAAGTTAGTTTGATGTTGTAATGAAAACAAGGGAGAAGAGCTTGGGTCAAATCTGCATGTCTTTGGCTGCTGCTGCTCTACTGAGCCTAGCGTAGAGCTCACAGCCGATGCCTTGGGGGTGTTGCGCTGGGTGTGTGTTTGAGGCATCCACGTGTCTTCAGTGTCATTTGCTTTCAGGGTACTGCCTCACCCCCGAGCATGGGGCTGTTCTCCTGTTTTCTCACTGCCTGCTGCTAACAACAGCAGGGGTGAGTTGTGAAATGAGATGTGAGACGAATACTGTTTGTCAGGTGTGCCCGCCAGGAGATTCCTGTGTTACTGGTTGGTGTGCATGTGTCAGGCATCTTCTTCATGCTTGCTTTCATCTCCCAGATCTTGGTCTGTCTCTCTCTTGTACACTTGGCATTGCTATCACTTATACATAAACAAATTTGCCAGGCTGTTTGCTGGTATGTAATCCTCAGTAAATATTGTACCTGTCAATTAGCAGGCAGCATTTAATGTTTACAGGTGGTTAAGTTATGCTGCAATATTTTTAGGATGAACCTAAATGCCCTTTAAAATGTGAGGATACAAAGTGGCAGGGCTGTGTCTGCATGATGGGAAGATCTCAAAGGACTGTAAGCCATACGTGAACTTGGAGAGGACCCAGGCTGGCTGCAGTGGGAGCTGCGGGCAGTGATTTAAGACTGGGCAGTCTCTGAGATGGAGTACTGATCTGTCACATCCTTGGAAGATCAGGAAGCTTAAATACAGCAATCAAAGTTTATTTCTTTTATTCAGCAGCTTGAGGCAGGGCGGTATTTTGTAGGCTGGTAATTAATTATATGAAGTCCCAGATGAAAGAGGAGTATGGGGAAGGACTGCTGGAGTCAGCGGGGAAAGTGATAAAGAAAAAGGAAACTGAGAGGTTTCGCTTCAGTATGCCAATTTTGTGGTTTCCTGGTAGGCCAGAATTGCTCAGTTTTATTCTCAGTTTTCCTATCATGGTGTTTTTGGAAGAGTTGTGGACCACTTCCTTATCTGTTCAGCCTCTGAGGCATGCCCAGAGGTGGCCAGGTGCAGCTGGCACAGACAGAGAGCCAAAGTAGGACTGGCCACCTTTGTTTCCTCCGTCCCCAGCAGGATGCTCTGAAAAGTCCTGAAAGCACCAACCATTCCAAGAAAAAACAAGGCACCTCCAGAACCCCTCTGAATCCTCTTTCTTCTGTATAAGCATCCGGATTAGTAAAGGATTGAAATCTATATCCAAATTTAGCAGTCACCAGTGGAAACTGTGCAAAGGAGATTGGGCAGGGTAAGAGTGCTTTCATAGTGAAAGAACACAGGAGGGAGGGGCTGGGCCTCTACATTTGGGCATTTTTCCACTGGGAGAAATACATGGTGTGGGAGGAGTGCAGGGTGTGCACTGTTTCTTCCGGGCTGGTGGTAGCGCGCCACTGCGTGGGACTGTGCGGAGTGCCTCTCCAGGATGGAGACAAGTCAGCATCTGATGGCCCCATAAGGCGTGTCAGGTGTTTTTCTGAAGTCAGCAGAGAGGAGAGGGCAAGAGGATGTTAATGGCTTGTCTCAAAGAGCTTTTGGGGGAGGTCTGGCGCTTCAAGGTCTCGGCTCCATGTTGTTAACCCCAGTTCTCTGCAGCAGGTCACAGCTGCTGGGGCAGCATGCCTAGCCAGCTTGCTTACAGATCACCAGGCCCGGCTGATGTGAGCCACAGCCCCCTCCAGACTCATGAGTGGGCGCTCAGGTGCTCAGGACATGTGTCCACACACAAGACCATCTGGGTCTTTGCCAGCCAGCGCTTGCTTTTGTGTCAGTGCAATGGCACTGTGCTTGGTTTCGTGTTACCAGCAACTCGCTGCTTTGTTCGGGCCTGTTAACCGCTTTCTTATAAAGATGGCTTGTCTCAGGAAAGGCTGAATGCCTTTGAATTGCATTTTGCTTTCTAGTTAGGAGAGGCTGACGGCCTTTCCATAGTAATATTTACCAATTAGCATTGGTAAATGCCAGCCCTACCTTGCGTTTTGGTTAATGGAAAATGTTCCTTATCTTGCCAACCAGAAGAGGAAGGCTGATGTCAGGTTACAGGAATCAAAACATAAGACGTGAAATAATGTACTGGCTCTCAGCATTTTACTATTTTATAAATGTGATTGAGAAAAAACCCCCAACTTCTCATTCACTTGCTGTACCAAAATGAAAACCTTGCTGTAAGCAAGGTATTTACAAGGGTAAATACACGCAGCTCTGCTGAAGCTACTGCAGCTAAGCTGCTTTACATCAACTTTTTTTGGCAACCTAAGCAGTAATTATTGTTTCATCAAGGCTTTTATGGGACTCTGACATGATGCATATTTTAGGCAGAAATAACTCTGATTTTAGTTGTTAATACAGACACCTTTAGTCATGTAAAGGCCTTCCTTGGAATCTGTGTCTCTTCTTAAAGTCCTTTTATCTGTTGTGTTTGCTTCCAACTTTCATTAACGCGAATCCTGAGGCTATCTACTTTCTTGAAGTTTTAATGTGCACAGTGATAAGCATGTCTTCCTTCTCTCTCTTGCGTGTTTTGGGTTGTAAACTCTCTTGGGGACAAGGGCTGCCTTTTAATTGTAGCTGTACAGTGCTGACAAAACTTGGCCTTGCTTGTGCTTGGGGTTTTAGGATGTGCTTTGATGTAACTAGCAGTGAATTTACAGTTAATTTCTTTTGCTGCCAGTTATGTTCCACCTTGCCATAAAACAGCCGTCGTCACAACTTGCTGGGGCTAAATCTCACTCGCTGCCAAATTTTTTCAACTGATTTAAAGTTTTGCCTTTCTTTGCTGTGATTTAAGTGACAGCTACAACTATGCTAGCTATAGATTTTAATTTTGAATAGCAGTCTGTCCCTTTATCCTGCTTTGGGATTGAACTATCCAAGGGTGCAGTGGAGGGTTGGGAGTAGGGGTAGCCTGATAATGGCTAGGTTGTAATTAGTTAGTTTCAATGTGTCATCTCAAAATGGGGCCCTCAGTCTTGGAAATGAGCTACACCCAAAGACAGCACAGATATGCATGAGGTTGTCATACAGGAGGACACCAACTGCAGGTGAGAGCACCAGTGTGAAAGCGTTTCCCACCTACACAGAAAGTGGGGCTTTTTTTCCTTCATTTTGCATATGATATTAAAGATGGAACAAACCTGCAACTGGAATGCAAAGGACTGGCTTTAGCAGAGGTGGAAGTTCACGCCATTTTGTGTTTTAATCATTAAGTGTGAAAGTTTGAAACCAAGTGGACTTGCCTAAAAATAGAGTATGCCGTTTGCTTAGGCGCTGTAACGTTTCAGGTGTTAGCTGGGATTACAAGGATATGCATATAATTTTGAGGCAGGGTGCTGAAACCACTGAGCAAACCTGAAGGATTCCTGATGCTGACAGATGTAATACCAGTCCCCATGCGTCCTCTTCAGCTGACATGGGATCATGGTGACTTACTCTAGGTTGGGCTTTAATCTACTGCAGGCAGCAAGGGTGTTTTCTGAGAAACTCTAAACTAACCAGCCAACAAACTAACCGTTCCCACTAGCCCAGCAAGAGAATGAGAGGAAGGGAATGTAACCTTTAAAAGCCTTAGCTTCCTGGGGCAATTGCCGTGCCAAAACCCCCTGGGGTCAAGGATAGCTGAGAAATCTTCTGGCTGATCTTGCAATAAAGCTTCAGTTGACGGCAAGAGGGGAGCAGCCCGGAGAGGTGCAATCCAGATGGTGATGGCTCAGGATGACAAATGACTCCAGCAGATTTTTGTAAGGGGTGATGATGTAGTTCAGGTGCTTGCAATGGCTGATAAAATGTTTAAAGCCCTTGCCAAGGAAATGATGTCAACAAGCAGTCTGTCTCAGTAGATGGATCCTTGGGGGACAGTCTGCTTTAAGTCGCAGAATTTTCATCCACTCTGCTGTGATGCCTCTTTTGTGTATTTTAATTATGTGTTTGTGTTTGGGCGATGGTATTTTTTTGCTTTTGACTGTTCCCCAGGCTTTATCCCATAGGACACTTTGCTTTCCATGGGGAAAGTACTCGCATTTCAGTGAAAGGATGCCAAAGTGTCTGGCAACCCTCTGCCAAACAAGGGGACTTGCTGGATCAGCAGAGGACACTTGAATGCTGTTGCAGTTGTGTCAGCACTGCTGTCTCCTGCTTGCTTTGAGGACGTGGAAAGTTCATGTGGTCAACACTCTGTAATTCATATTAATGACTACATGGGATTTGGGTTTTTTCACCCCTCTTTCAAGTGGTGTGAGAGACGCGCATTGCATGGCTTGCATCATCCACAGGTAGAAGGTTCAGTGGCTTAGTGCTAAGAAACTTGCATAGGTGGTAGTGATGAATGAAGAACTCCTGGAATAATATATTGGTAAAAGAGTTTAGATACTTCTTTAACCCCTGCTTTTGATTTGTCTTGGCGTTGTTTAGCTTGCTAGTACAACAATGAAAATGAAACCCAAGGTAGCAGGTGAAAGCAGGACTCCCGCTGTCAGATCAGCCTTTAAAGTAACCTGGTTAAGATCAGATGAAAAATATACTCATTATCCACTAATTAAATAATTGCTTTGTTAAGAATCTGCAAAAATCAGACTTTCGGCATGATTTTCTGGTGCTGAGTCATTCACACTGGTATGTGTGATGCGAAGAGTGATGGCTTTTGACTGTATCTTGAGCCTGACACATTTTAGCTACTCACTTGGTATGTGATTATGTAAGTTAAAATTCCCCAGTGGCCCATCCATCTTTCCTACCTGCTTTCTGGGGAATAGGGATAATGGGAAGAGACATGTTTTGATGCGAGGTGGGGCAAGCAGCTGGGAGGCAGTGATTTTTGATTTATCCCGCATCATTGAAGGATGTTGGGGAGTGGCGTGCTGGTGTGGCCATCCTCATTTGCTCCCTATTTAAGAGGATACTATGCAGCTCCTTGCTAAAGTGCAGTTGCCTGTATGCTGGTCTGAATGCGGTGTGTTTCTTTGTGGGAGATGTGGTGCTGGTTTTCTGCTGGTTTTTGGTTGCGTGTGATGGGCACGTTGTCTGCCGGCTCCTATGAAACCTACTGAAGTTAGTATTTTGGGTTTTTTTTTTTAATGCTTGAAACTTAGAACTTTCTCGTAAGTTCCACATCTCCAAAGCAGCTTCATGGCTGGTGAGGAAGAGCTTGCTGTTTGCTTCTGCTGCTCCCAGGAAGTTTGTACATGGGAGCCGGTCCCTGCAGACAGACAGTGGAAATGCACATTGATGTGCATTGGGAGGGATGTCCTGCAGCCTCTGCTGGGGCCCGTGGCTGCAGTGTGTGCCTACAGACCTCGCCTGGCTGTTGGTATTCTCATCAGGGCTTATCTCTGGTTTTATTTAGAAGTTGTTACATATTTACGGCAGTTTTGGCTGAATTGCTGCTGTGACAAAGTGCTTTTTTGTAGACAACTATTTTACATTTTCCATTTTACTGTCTGGCTTTTTAACTACTTGCTGCGTTTCTGTTTTCCATTTGTTTACACCTTGCTCCTGCCAAGCTTTTCTTTAATACAAGATTTCAAAGCAATTTTTCCTTTGTATATATAGATTTGCAGCTTCTTGAACACAGCGCAGTCAAAATCAGTCAAACCCCTTTAAACTCCCCTGCAATTAGCTGGTGAAAGGAAAAGGTTTGGGGAGGTGGGGGGGAAGAACGGCTCCATCACCATTCATTTATGTATGTATGTATGTATTTATTTATTTATTTCTCTCAACACTCAGAGGGAAAAAAAAACCCCAAAATGTTCCTTTTTGTTTTATTAATGATGTGCTTATGAAATCGAGTGTTTGATGGTATGCACTTGGAGCAGGCAGAAGGCGAGCTTCCCCATGTCGCGCTGGCAGCACGCTTCCTTTCTGATCTGCAGCACGCTAGTTTATTCCAGATGTAGGCTTGTTCTGAACAGAGCCTGCCTGATGTACAATGGCTTCGTGGTGGAGAAAGACAGCCTGCGGGGACTCACTTGGAGCTGCCAGCTGTATTCTCTATTCTCACTTGCGGTCTCTTACATAAGATGACCCCCTTTTTTTTTTTCCCTCTTTTTTTCTTTTTTCTTGCAATTTATCCAAGTGGAATATTTATACTGTCTTTAAAAACATTTTAATTATTTGTAGCTTAGGCACTTTGAAGTTGATCAGCTGCGAGTGGAAAAATCTGGTCCAGAGGACTCCCTGCTCGAAAGGACCATGGTAGGAGGGAAGCTTAACCCCATAAGAATGATATACTGTGGAGAACAAACATTAGCCATTAGCCAAACTGCAGCCTGAATTTACCACTGGTGTTTTTTCTTGCCATAGGAGTGTTCACAGAAATGGCAGAACTCAAAAACTGGAAAGGACTTCAAGAGATTATCTGGACTCTCTTGCTCATTTGAGAGCATCTTTGACAAATGGTGGTCCATTGTGTCCATGAAACCCTTCTGCAGAGGGGAAGCCACAGCTACTTTGTCAAGGCAGGTCTGTTGCTGCCCTGGGGTTGCAAGCAAAGTCAGCGGGGTGTATCTGCACACCCCACATCACATTTGCATCTATGCACCAAACATCACATTTGCTCCCAGGAAGCAGGGAACAAATCTCCAACAGGAAATCTTGGCTTTTTATTCCTTTG
This sequence comes from Hypotaenidia okinawae, assembly GCA_027925045.1. Taxonomy (NCBI): domain Eukaryota; kingdom Metazoa; phylum Chordata; class Aves; order Gruiformes; family Rallidae; genus Hypotaenidia; species Hypotaenidia okinawae. The sequence continues at coordinate 15,071,755 of BSDF01000005.1, read as the reverse complement.
GCACTCTCAAAGCAAGCATGGATGTCTTTCTGAATGTTCATCTTGGCCAAATCTCAGGTGAATTGTATGAAATGTAGTGGGTTGTCATCTACAGGTAGTCAGCACACCTTACATAGTGAGACCTTTGCACTTAGATTCTCAAGTCCTGGCTTTGGTTAAGAGCAGGTAAAGGAAACCGGTGTATTTTGAGAGTGTCCTGAGCAGTGTATTGCCTAGTCCCTGTGCAGTTGCCTAGTCCTGTTGTAACAGGAGCTGGTACAGCCTCTCTCGCTGTCCTTGCTGAGGATGCCTGGAATTGGAGCTAACTTGGCTGGACCAGCATCAACACATCTCTGTGCTTCAGATGTGAAATACTTTTGCACCAAGAGCTGTGGGTACAAGTGTACAAATTCATTGTGTCACTTGTGAACAAAGCTTGGAGATTATTCTGAGTCGTTTATAAATGAAGCTGTGCGGATTATTCTGAGAGGATGGAAAAGTTCAGATGTTAATAGGAATATGAAATTCACAGCAGCCAAGCATCAACCAGAAGCGTGCAGCCAGTCAGAGAAGACCGGTCAGCAGTTAAACTTGTTCTCCTCTGGGCAGGGATTATGCAGGCTCCAAGGACAGTGACATAAGACCTGAAAACTGCCAAATCTAACTGCACTTGGCATTTCCCTTGGGTCTTGTAAGTCTCTGGAGTGGAGTGAATAGACCAGAATCCTAGTTTTCATTTAAAGACTAAGTGAGCTTTGTAGACTTTTTGCTTATGAAAGAAAGCTTGAAAATGTGATCCTTTAAAAAAAATCAAAATTGAAGGCATGCATCACTCTGCTTTTTCTTTTTTTAATTCAATAAACTGGTTTCAAGTAAAATTTAAATGCATTTACACATTCTTGGAATTGGCACAGAGCTTTACTGTTAAGGCTTTCCTGTGATGGAGTCACATTAGATGCACATTCAAAGCTGCAGCAGCATTTCCTAGCTCCCTGTGAAGCATTCCAGGCTACTCTGTGCAAAAGAGATAGCAGCTTTGTGGGAGGGGAAGGGAGTCCTGCTAAACACCCCCTTTCTACTAGAGGCTTCAAGCAAAGCGCAACGATCTGCGTTGTAATACGTAGTTTTTGAGATCTTGGAATGATGTACCTTGGAGGTACGTGTGTTTTGGGGATGGGGGAACGGGGGCAGCATTTGCTTTGTAGCACATGGTTAAGTGAGGAACTATGAATGTTTTATGAAGAAGAGGGAAAGAGCAGTGAGGGGGGATCTGTTTTCCAGTCGGCACTGAACTGTCTATTCCCAGTGAAATGCGTGCGGCTGACCGCTGGGGACTCGAGGAACAGCCTTCTCCTACACAGGGGATGGCGACCGTGCCCTTTGAAAATGAGTGAAAGAAATGCGAGTTTGGGTATGCGCCAAAGGGTTTCGTTGTCGTTATTGTGGCTGTGTTCTGCCACCCGTGTTGGGACTGATTAATGCTTTACTCTGCAAGCACTTCCGATTTCTGTGGGAGTTCAAGGGGAATGAGATGGTGCTTACATTAAGAGCAGCGGAGTCTTGCCTTTTTCTGCTATCTGAGTATTTTGCTATGTTCATGAGTATTTGAGAGTGGGTCAGTTAAGAATAAATTTGGGATTTTTTTAATTACTATTTTTTAAATAAGATAGCGAGGAGTGCTGAGGAATGCAAACTAGGCGCTGCATGTCGTGGGCCTTTGCATAACTCACATTCCAGAAAGATTTTGCAAATCATTAAATGCAATTTTATGACTGCATTGTTAAACTTTGTCAGGGAGGGGAGTGGGTCCTGCTTCCAAACTGGATTTGACAGCAGGATGCTTGGAGTTGCATCTTGTGAGAATAGATGGCCATCATTTCAGCCTCGGCTTGGTTGGGGGAGGCAGAGTTTGTATTTCTCTGTTCTACTGTTTCCATTACAGGTGCAAGGTACTTTATAGCAATAAAACATTGCTGGAGCATCTTCATTCTGTAGCTCAGTTCTGTTTTTTAAGTAGATAAATATCGTTGACTCTTGCCCCAGCATTTAACATGGCATCTCACGCATCACTCTAATTTATCTCAAAGCATTCTCTGTCCTGACATGTCCTGTTATTCAGCAGGAGGCTGAGCTTCTATCAGTGCTTTTTCTATCAGCTAAACCTTTTGGGATGTTGCCCATGTGCCTTACTTTTTGAATTAATGTATTACCCACAGGTGCTTGTGTTTCCACACTTAAACTTTTGGGTTACCTCTTTAAGACGTGTGGGTTGGTTTTCCTGTTTCTCCTGTCAGTAGTCTAGGGACTCTGTAACATTAATATTTTATTTTATTTTATTCTCAAAATAATGTTGTAGATGCTGACCTCTTTGTTTCTGTGTCTGAGAAAACTCATGCTGCATTGCATTTAAAAGTTTCAGCATGGGGCCCCAGCGATCAGGTAGAGAGAAAAAAAATAGCCGCACGTTTTCTTCACTCAATAAAGGCTCTAATAAACAACACTGGCCTAAAATCCGCAGGTTGCTGCCATAACCCTTGGGTTTGCAGATATATTTAGCAGTTCCCCTTCTCAGAAACAAGCTGCAATTTGTACATGCTCTTCACAGTTTGACATGAAAATTTAATCATCTTTGCTACTTGGGCATTCACGTACGGCGAGAACGTTACTTGTGTGCTGAACAGACCCAGTCAGAAATAGCTGACCTGGTGGCTACAACACATGGCCTAAAAACTGCCTCCAAACTGCATATTTTGCTGTCTTGCAAGCCTGGAAATTTCCTAGGGTTTCTCGTAATTCTGTTATCCTGGTTCTTCCCCTCTCTGGGAGAGTCCTGGCTGGCTTGCTTGCTTGCTTGCCTCTTCCCCCCCTTTTTTTTTTTCCGCTCTGCTGATGTCTGCCACACTCGTGTTTCCTTGTGCCTGGTCCTGCGAGCAGGACTTGTGGGAATTAGTATTTTGGTTTGTGTTTTGTGTTGCTCCAGAGTTCATAAAACACTTTTTTGATAAATATTTATAATCATTAAAAAAACCAAAGAAATAAAGGTGTTCTGAACATCACGTATCACCTTGCTCATATTGAAGAGTTACTACTCTCTGCAGTGGGTAAATTTATTATTTACAGGCTGTACAACAGCTGTCCAGTAAGAAGTATTTGATTGGCAGCTGATAATTTGAAGCTGGTATTTTTCTTTCTTACTTCTCAAATCCTGCAAACCCCTCAGGAGAGGGAAACGCTGCTGTGCGATGCCAGTCTGGTCCCTGCCGCAGTAGCGGCTGCACTACCTGGTGTTCAAGGTCCCCCTTGAACAACGTCTTGCTGCTCTGCAGCCCTGCTCAGCTCATCCTTGAGTTTCGGCGAAGGGGTTTGAGGCCGCTGTTCGCTTCAGGAAGGATCAGGGCCTTGAGAGCAGCACCTCTGCGTGGCTTGGGAAAGCTGCAGACAGCCCTGGAAGGAAACCTCTACATGCTGACCCTGCTCTGTGCTGCCTCCTCCTTTCTGCTTCCTTCACTCGGACCACAGCTAACAAAGCAAAGCACCTGTATAGCTTGAGCTGTACTGATTTGTGGTGATGGGCAGCAAGGTGCTAAGCGGCTCCCTCCTGTACCCTCCCAGCCCTCTCTCTGTCCAAATCCAAATTCAAGGACTCTCTGCACATTTTCTCTCAGCGAGAAGGTTGCCGCATATGGAAGATGCACATCCTAAAGGGGACGGACGGGCTGGGAATTCAGATAACAGGAGGCAGAGGGTCGAAGCGGTCCCCTCACAGCATCATCATCACCCACGTGGATGAAGGCGGCTCTGCACACAGGTGAGGCTACGGTCGTGCTTTCATGGGAGTGGGTGTGATGGAGCATCCGTGACCATCACTGTTAGCCAAACCTATGAGACAGGTGTGGGGGATTTGCCCATGCATTGTGGGAAGGGGAGAAAGTGGTATTTTTAGGTTTAAAAACTTGTTTCTGTGATCTGTTGCGAAAGCCCAAAGTACCAACAGATCAAACGCTTGCTCGATGTTGGGAGTGAAACTCAAGGAGCCTGATGGCTTGTGGGGCTTGTTTCCCAATACCCTTTTCAGAAAGTGGGCCTTTCCCATGGAATGAGTGTGGGCCATGCACCCTATGGTGCTTACTGCCAGCCCTGGCCCTGCTCCTTGCTGAGGGAAGGTGGGGCTTGCTGCTGTTTCCTGGTCATCTCCAATGGAGTGTGGATAAAGTTTGAGGGGGTCTCAACCCTGAAAGGAGGGTGAAATGGCTCTGTGTATAACACTGATTTCCCAGGAGTACCTTTCAGAGCCACTGCTTTTGGCAAATAAAGCTGCACTGATCAAAGCAAGCTTAACATCAGCCAGGTCATGTGTTGTCCATACCTCCACATCCCAGTGCATGCCACCAGAGCCCGGCACTGGGGAAGGACCACCCTGCAACTCTGCATTCCCGCTCTGTTTCCACAGGGATGGCCGGCTGACGGCAGGCGATGAGCTCCTCATGATCAACGGGCAGTCACTGGTTGGTCTCTCCCACCAGGACGCCGTGGCCCTCCTTCGCTCAGCTGCTGGGCTGGTACAGCTGGTGGTTGCTAGCAAGGTACGGTCCTCTGCTTGGTGGTCTCTTGAACGTATGCCCAAAAGAGTTTGTGCAGTGTGGAAAGGGCATATTTCTGTTAGGGAATCAAATTTGCGCATTTGGGATGAACTTAACTTACAGCTATGGAAAATAGTTCATTATAGCTATGGGAAATAGTTCATAAATCTGTGGCAAATCAGCAAGATATAGACCAACTTAATGATTTGTTTGTATTGTCACTGTCATTCAGTGTGCAAATGAGTCTGTATTTATTCATGCAGATGTTACTAAAGTTTTGGCCAAAACCATTTTCTTAAATATGTGCTAAATAAAGCAGGCTCTTCTCGGCCTTCTCTGCTGCCTGCCTGCATAGCCTCCATAGCTCTCATCTCTTGTCATATCTGTGTGCCTTAGGTCTCTTGATGATCATCTCCTGGCTTGAGTTCCTTATTTTGTCCTGGTTAATAGCTTATAGTAGAGCTCTTGCAGATAAAGCAGCATGAAATTTCAAGGAAATTAGGGTGAAACTCATTTATCAGTCAAGCTCTTCATTCTGCTTTCATTACAGGAGAGATGGAGGGGATATTACATGATACTTTTTTTCTGCAAGAAAATCCTGCCCACCTCTGTGTTTGCTCTTCTCCCCTGACCACAACCTGCTGCTCCCCTGCTTGGGTTGATGCAGGTGTTTGATGGGCAGACAGCCTGCTCCCAAAAGTGCCCAGGGTCTCTCAGAAGAACCTGCCGCCAGGTGGGAGCCACCAGGCTGGTGGCAGGAACCTCTTGGGACAAAGGGACCACTCATAAACCTGCATTTCCAGGTGGAGCATGCTGTGTCAGCTGGCCGCTGCATCAGTATATTTAAAATGGTTGTTAGCTTCATCTTGATGTTGCCCCAGCCAACCTGATTGCAGGTTTCTGTGGGTTTAACCTCGGGGTGTCCTTTGGCTTCCTGGGATGCTTTATGCTCCTGTGTTTCAAGAAGAGTCTCTATCCCACTGTACTCAAAGTGAAGAGCCTGTACTTCCTCTGATAATTGAGTTAGGAACATGCATTTCATTGAAGGCCTTCTGTAGGCTCACAGCACAGTATTTGCCCCACTGTTGTTGATTCTGGAAACAACACGCTTTGACCTGAAGTAGGTCTTGTGCTTTGTTCAAACAGTTGGACTCTGCCAAAACACGAGGCGGTAACCTGCATAAAGTTCTCCTTAAAGTTACTTGTTTGTGTGATGACTGCGTAAAATTAATCATGGTGAATAAGCTTATGGCATAAAACTTCACCTTCCTGGTCAGGCTTTGAATCTGCTTGGCACAAGCTGTGTGCACTTGGATGGTTTTCGTGTCCCTGGGAGGAGGACTTAGGAAGGCAAGCTGCAGGGAATCCAGCATGCACCGCGTTGTGGGCAGTCTCAGAGAAGGTGTAAATAGGTGAAGAGTTCCCCAGCAGCTCCCTCTGAGTGCTGTCTGTAGGTATGGGAAAGCAGCCTCAAGATTTGGCCTGGTGAGCACTCCGAATGCAGAATTTGTTCTGAAAGCAATAAAAAGAGAGTCTGTCTGGCCGCTGCTTTTGGCTGGTGCACGTGTTTGTCTCCTGGAAAACGTGCCAGAGACTGGAAACTGATCCTGAATGAAGCATCAGGACCGCGTTGGTGGGAGGGTTGGTGGGTCAGATTGCATTTTGTTCTCCTAAGTAGGGTTGTCAGTGCATTATTCTTATGCATGTAGGTAGACTTAGGTGTGAAGGGGACGCACGAAGGGAGGGAGCAGGAGCAGAGTGTGATTTGGGATGCAGTGAAATGAGTAATGAGGCCTTAAACTCTTCAGTCTGCTCGCAGTGACATTTAATAAACCCAGAGAGGGGAGGAGCAGGCCTCTGGTGAAACATTTATTTTAAATTCTCCTTTATGCAATCTAAATATTTTAGACATGTATTGGCCCATGTTTACTATATATGCTTTTTAAAAAGCAGGTCTGCTTTTTGTAACTGAGCCATGAAAGACTGAGCATGTGAAAGTGTGTAAGAGGGGGAGCATTACCACGGAGCCCTCACTGGGCAGATGAAACAGAATGGCTTTGCCATGACTTTGCTGGTTTTCTGCATGTGATGTAACATATTTTATTGTCTCTTGGGTAGGAACCTGCAGAAGGGGATTTTCTGAAGTACCCATCTACCAGTTTGCCAGACTTGCTTAGCACTTGCTCAGTCCAAGACTCTGTGTCTTGCACTGACAATAAGGAAAACGAAGAGCCAGAAGAAGAAGAAGATGTGAAGGGAGTGAATGTGTCTCCTGAAACACTGGTCACTGTAAGTGTGGCTTCGGTGCGACGCTTTTACTCTCTCCCTTGATGCCCATTTGCATCCATCACATTCTCCTGCGGCCCAACATGGAGCAGGTCCTTGGGATGGGGCAATCCCACCCAGCCTTCCTTTGCATGAGAGAAGGGTGAGGAGCTGAAATGGGCATCTCATCTACTGCAGCATCTGCCGTCTCCGCTACTGCGTTGCAGCGAAGCAGCGGCGCTGGGAGCAGGAGCTCTCGTGCCCGCCGAGCTATGTGGCAATCATGTTTTGTGTTTTTTCTCTCTGCTGCCGAATTGTTTTCCACCCACTTCACTGCTTTTGTTGGATCTGATGCAAAGTCTCTCACAGTGCTTACGCAGTAACACTCTCTTCTTTCCCCTCCTTTTGTTGCTAAACTTCCTTAACAGTTTATGGTCCAAGTCTTCAAGTTTTTATTGTTCTGTTGAAGCCAACAGACACTTTTAGGGGAGGGATGTGGATTTCTGGCTGTGAAACATAACTGAAGTTCTGCTGAATAAATGCTCCTGGTTGATAATCTCACTTGCATTCCCTTCAGGGCTGCATTAAGCACAGATTAAGTGGATTATTGTTATTTAATTGTAATGTAGCAGCTCTTTGAAACTTCATTGGTGTCCTGCTCCTCTGCTGTATTGTACAGACAAAGAATAAAATGATGTTTGCTGCTCTAAAGAGTTTGCAGGCTGGTTTTCCAGCAAGGGAAAGCAGGTGGATTCGCTTTAAGCTTTTATCTTTTTGTGTCTTTCTTTCCCCTCTCTTCTGGAGCAATTATAATAAATCTCTTAAACCTTTGGACTGCTCAGACTTGATACTGGCTTGCTGATTTGTTTTGATTTTGTATTCTTATACTTTACCTTTCCTGAGCAAAAGACTGCTCCCTGAGATGACTCTCACACTGTAGTCTAGCTTATGCTGGTGTTCCCTTCATATCTGCCTGTTAGCTCTGACTTTCTCTGAGTCCATTCTGACACATGGCTGTAGTGAGACAAGTTTTTTTACTTCTGCACTGTCTTCTCTTCTATGTGCCGAGTGCCTTTCTGGGGTGAGGAAGGGAAAAACAAATAGATCAGGGATACTTAGCATGCTAAGACAGTGTAGTGTTTGTGTGCTAACTTGAGTGGGTACTTAAGAATTCTTTCGGCTATCAAAATACTTTAAATTCTTCTATGTATCATGTTTAAAATTCTGGTAATTTTTTGTAAGGCTGTGTCTCGGCAACACTTAAAACATAAAAATCAGTTTTTTCAAAACTTCATTGTGTGTTGCTTCAGGATGCAGCTCCCCAGCGTTCCAGGGACTCTTTCAGCACATGTTTGGAGTTATTTGTCACTTGGTTAGCTCCTGGCTTCCAGAAAGGCTCTGCCTGGCTTTCAGTGATGGCTTTTTAACTGGGTGTTTCCTTTCTAGGAATGCTAGAGAAACCCTTAGGTAGCTGAGGTGTTCACCACTGGGAAAACCCAGCCAGACAGTCCTGCCCTTCAGCACGGAGCTGAGGCTGGAGCCTGCCCTGATGTCCATCCCAGTGGCTGGCAGTAGTGATAGCCTGGCAGAGATCTAGTGTGATGTGCTTGCATATCTCACCCCTGATGGCAATAGCTCTGTGAGTTCGAAATGCGTGGCTGTAGGTGGGGGAGGGGAGACCACAGAAATCAGAAATAAACACATTAGAAGAATAGCAGGAAGTTTGGGTGTTTTTTTCTTCTTTTCTCTATTCATTGTTTTATTGGAGGGATTGTAACTTTTTTTGGGGGGTGGGGTGTAATAAGTTGTGTGTGACTCTCAGAACCTCTCTTTTTCTTTTTTTTGCTTAAGATGCACATCAAATCCTTCCCCTTCTAATCCCAATTGCAGGATGTCTTTGCATTCCTGTCTTGGGCTCGGAAGTGTGGACAGGACTCTGCAGCCTGGAGTGGGCTCTCCGTAAAGTGTAGACCCCTCAGCTGTACCTGCTGCCTAATCCATCCTCATCAGATCAGGGCAGTCTGCCAGGAGAGCTGAGGGCAGGCTGTGCAATCCTAGGAGCCACCAGACAGGATGTAGGAAGGTAAATGTATGGAAGACACGAACTTCCCGCATGGCTTCTTTCTACCTGGCAAGAGTCGGGGGGTCATAGCAAAGCTTAGAATTTGATTTCAAGGTTGGTACGAATATGAAGCATCATATTATATAGATATTTGTGTATGTGTGTGTATATATATAGTATCATACCAATTACTACAAAATTGCTTTGGAAATCACTGTTGCTTGCACTCCCTCTCTCTTGATGATACCCCAGTGTCTTCTATTCCTTTCATATGTATTCCATGACATTTATACTGTAGATAAGGGATCACAGTGGGGCTGATGATTAAAGCAGGGACTGAGCTGGACCATTTTTAATCAGCAATAATATAGTTGTTTTAGACTTCCAGGGTGGGCAGTGCTCAAGGTCTAAACCAGGTAACAGAACTGTTGTCTTAATTTGAGCATCAGACCTCTTAGATTTTAAACCGATTCCCAACCCAGCTTTGGCCAGGAGTTACCTTTTTCACCACCAGTTTCTCACCTCTGACAAGAAGTTAATGAATTTTCTTGTTTACTGTGCAGGGCTTTGTAGAGACTTAAAGGTATGTTGGGTGCTTGGTGGTTAGCTAGCCACTTCAGAGTGATTTATCATCAGCTGATGCTTCGCTGGCCCTTTTCTGACCAGTGTACAAGATACCACAAAACTTGCAGGCACTCTTAAGAGTTTTCTAAGGCCTCTTTTCATTTAACTTTGCTAGGAATATAGTTCAGTGCTGAGTGTTTGGAACCAGGATTTATAGACCTGATGGACCTGCTGTTAATGCTTTAGCAGCTGTTTGCTTAGAGGCTGAACCAGGCACGGGACACCCTCCTGCAGCTCACATATGTGTAGTGAGGTTTTGAGTGAAGTCATGCTTGAGTTCAAAGGGACATTGCCAGGCAGGAAAAAGAATTACTTGGAACTAAGGTGTATATTCAAATATTCATCCTTGTAGATATTAAGAACTGAGAAGGACCTGGCTCTTTGCAGTCTAATTGATCTAAATTGTCTCTGCTGCTTGTCTCTGCTTTGAGAGAGGGGCTGGACCAAGCACCCACAACAATCCCATTCAATCTGTCTTGTTCTACATTTCTGTGAAAAATTACCTACCCCCTAAAAAAAAGCCCACCAAACCAACCCAAAAAACCAGCAAAACAAAACCCACAAAAAAAACCCCACCCCAAATAAAAACTTTTCTAGGGGATGGATGTTAAAAATTTTCCCTGTGAGCAAGTTCTTTAAAAGTATTTAGGTTCTGCTCCAGTGTTTCCAGCCAGGGAAATATCATTTGAACTAATCAGCTTCCCCAGGATACAGGGGAGAGGTTAGTGACACTTGAAAACTGTAGTTTAAGGGAAATAGTGCTTGTAACCCTTATTTGAGAAGGCCACTTGTGTTTCATTAATAAAAAATAATACAATTTAATTTGAGCTCTATTTTTACAGTGTGTTTATGTAAAGCCCTGTTTAACATGAAACATCCCTTAAAATTCTAACTTTAATAAAACTTGTGCCACCACTCCGAAAAAAGATTATGTCAATGTCCTTAAAGTGTATTCCTCTTGGAACTAGTTTGTCCAAAATGTTCCTTAACTTCAGATACAAAATAACTGGGGCACAGGCTTGGGTTGCCTTAAATTGTCCTGAGGTGCTTGGGGGATTTTGAACTCCCTCCTCTCTCCCCATAATCCGTATTTTGCCGTGTGCAGTTGATATGGCTGTTTTAAAATGTCTTTATTTTTGTCCAAGTGAAATACAATGAAATGACAGTATTTTCATTTGACAATTTATTTTTAATTTTAATTCCTTTTTCGTGGTATTTCTGTCGCTTGAAATTGAATCAGCTGGTGGAGCAACCTGGGGAATGAACTCTAAAGAGAAAGCAGGTCTGCCAAGAACTTGTAAAGCATCTGATTAATTTGGTGTCCCCAGACAGGGGCATGTACCATTCTTAGTGGCTTTAAAGTTTTCTTGCCTTTGTTTCTTCTGGTGCTGTGTTGTTCAGTATGATGATCTCAGTACTTTAAGTGTTCAACATCAGTGACCGGCTCACAAAAAGGGTGTCTGCCTTGGCAGGTTTGATTCCAGGGAGGAATGCATGAGGATCGTTCCTTTATACTTTGCTTAATCCTCTGCTCTCCCTCGGGTATCTGCTGCTTGTGATGCTGGAGGCAGGACCCTGAGCAGAGCCTATTCCATGCAGAATAGAACTGTACAAAAAAAGGAATTTATTATTTGGGAAAGGAGGTCATCAGTATCCCTACCTGTTGGGGTGGGAGCTGAGAAGGGAAGTAATTTGCCCTCCTGTGCCTAAGCTGACCACACCAACAGGCCCCCAGAAAACAACCTCCAGCAGCATCCCTGGCTGTGTGACCCTCTGCTGTGGGATGATGAAACCTGGTCAGGCCCCACCTGGAGTATTGTGTCCAGTTCTGGGCTCCCTGTTATAAAAAGGACAGGGATCTCCTGGAGAGAGTCCAGAGAAGGGCTACGAAGATGATAAAGGGCCTGGAGCATCTCCCCTATGAGGAAAGGCTGAGAAGATTGGGACTGTTCAGCCTTGAGAAGAGAAGACTAAGGGGGGACCTAATTAATGTTTACAATTATCTTAAGCAGGGGATGCAGGGGGAATCAGCCAGCCCCTTTTCAGTGGTCTGTGGAGACAGGACAAGGGGCAATGGCTGCAAGTTGGAGCATAGGAAGTTCCGCACCAACATGAGGAAGAACTTTTACACAGTGAGGGTGACAGAGCCTGGGACAGGCTGCCCAGGGAGGTGGTGGAGTCTCCTTCTCTGGAGATATTCAAGACCCGTCTGGATGCCTATCTCAGTGAAATGTCCTAGGGAACCTGCTTTGGCAGGGGGTTGGACCCGATGATCTCTCGAGGTCCCTTCCAACCCCTACAATTCTATGATTCTTTTCACTCATGTTTGCTCAATTTGTGTTGCCCTGAAGTGCTTGATATGCACCTTCATGCTAGCTGAGGGAGTGTTGCATGCGGAGGTGTTCATGGCCCACCAAGGTCATGATCCTCCTACAAGTCACAGAAACAGGATGTCTCTCCTTGAAGGTTTCTTGCATGAGTTAGGTTTCCTTATCCCTGCCAAAACCTACTTGTGTTTTTTTGCAGGGCATGCAGCTTAAAGTGGATAAATAAACCTGTTCTGTCAATATGTTTACCTCACCTCCCTCCCTGTTTTTATATTTTATCTGAGCCTTTAGACTGCTTCATTATTTTCTGTTGCGAGCCCTTCTGTCTTACCAGGGAATCCATATGTAATTACATGTAGCCATGCAAGCATAATAAGGAAGAGGATAACAATGCCATAGGTTTAAAAACACTCTTGGGGTCAAAAGTTCTTCTGGAAACACTGGGAGAGATTTTCAGAGAAAGCATTAGCACTGAGAAGGAACAGGAAGCATAACTCAACAATTAAATGTGTGCAGAGTGCGGGGAGGGACCCTCATTACTTGGAGGACCTGAGCATTCGTTCCCATTAGGGCACTGCAGTCTCGAAAGAGGTTGCTGAAACATGACTCACTCCTCAGGCAGCACTACATGGCTGGAAAAAAGTAAGAAGGAGCTTTCAGTGTCAAAAATCAGCTTTGCAGTGAAACACTTTACTTGATGGCAGAAGAAGATGAAGAGCCTGGTGTGAGGCTCGGTCGCAGCCAGACCTTGTCCTGGAGTAGGGTTTAATAATTCCTTTCCTTACCCTGGTGAGGACTGGCAATGCTTGCAGATCCCACATTATGCTGCATCAACCTTAGAAGGGGCAGGCGAGGGCAGGCACCTTCGTATGGCTTGGAGTTGCTTGCTGGGGTATAAATGCTGTGTTTGTTTAAAGTCTGTCAGCACTGTACCCTCCCAAGATACAGTTTTGTCTTGTGTGTCTGTGAATCTGTGCCGTTCATGCATGCTGCAGTTGACCAGACACATTTGGCCCCACAGTGACCACAGAGGACTGAGGAAATAGGAGTTTTTGGAGTAGATGGAGTTTGGAATTTGGGCAAGAGAAAACAGCGGAACATTTACGGACCAAATCCAGTTCACTAATACGGTTGTTCTCCTTTAGTTGCTTCCAGAAGCCTTATCACGTTAAAATAAGCCATTGCAATTCGTCTTACTGTGGGGGGACATTTGGTGATGGGCTGATGTTTGTGGTGTAGCACTGGCAAGGGTTTGCACATCCATGGCATTAATTAGATGAGGAGGAAGAGTGGTGAAAGGTCCCTGTAGGCACTGTTGCTGAATTACCGTTTTTCACACGTTCTGAAATCCACCTGTCAAGGAGATGTTAAAGTGAACGTGTTCTTTGGGTCAGGAGGGCAGTCCTCAGCAGGAGTCGCATCCTTCCCAGTGCCTGACTCCTAGCCCTTCTGGGACACTTCCTAGTGCCTCTGTGTTCAAGGCAAGTCTGGAGAAAACTTTCACCCAGTGGCCAGTATTCTAGAGGGTTCCCTGTTGACGTGATGCAGGCTACAAGCCATGAAGTATCTCCTGTTGCTTGGGCTGGTGGAAGATAACCTTTTTGACTTGACCATAAATATTGGTGTAGACAATGCCCAGAGTTACAATTTTCGCTCTTCCATGCGATATGTTTGAAAGCTAAGTCAGCAGAGTAACAGAAACAGAAGTTTATCTACAGTACAGGTTCTGCATCATCTTTGTTTTTATGAATGAGGGTTTTTCCCATAAAGCATCAGATAAAGTACAGCCTGTCTCTCCTTTGGCTGTTTGGATAGCTGCCCGGTTTTGAAGAAGATGAACTGCCTTTAACAAGCTAAAAATAACCCCCTCGTGGCACTGGAACAAGAGAGAGGCTGTCACAGCCATGCGGTTCACATACATTATCAGAAAGATGATAAAGGCTGTAGGATTTGAGAGCGTGAATGTCGTATCATCACATCTGCAGTTTGTTTGACCGCAAATTCTGCAGCGCGTGCACAGGCCGATCTTGGTTGGGCTGGTTTAAAATTCAGCCTAAATGTACTGTGCTTGAATAAATGCAGCCAAAGAAATGTATGAGGCTTCAGATCCTTGAGTCAGGTATAAAAGAAACTTAATGCTTCTGTGTTCCATATCCTCTCCTGTAGAATCATAGAATGGCATAGGTTGGAAGGGACCTCAAGGATCATAGAGTTCCAACCCCCTGCCACAGGCAGGGCCACTAACCTCCAGGCCTGGATCTACACAAGGTTGCCCAGGACCCCATCCAACCTGGCCTCGAACACCTTCAGGGAAGGGCCATCCACCACCTCTCTGGGCAGCCTGTTCCAGCACCTCACTACTCTCTCTGTAAAAAACTTGCCCCTAATATCTGTACTTAGGTTGATATAAAATGGTGTTTTGGAGCTAAGACCCGAAGCTGTCTGTAGCCTGCATCATGGGACTGCTGTCTGCAGCTGTGGGTTGACTTTGGTATTAGGAAGGTCTTGTTTCATCCTCAGGAGAGTTGTTTGAGGGTTGTTTATTGCTTGATTTGTCCCTCACCCTGAGTAAAAGGGTTGTAATTTAAAAAAGAGCAGAAGCAATTTATTGCTGGCTATGATGCATAGGGCCTGGATTTGTGCTGAGCCATGAGCCGAGCATTTTATTAAAGAAATAACAGAGGAGCTGGACGGGCTTTCACACAACTTGAGTCCCACGTTTGTCTCCTCTGTTGACCAGAACTGATCTTCTGGGACCTCTCTGCAGCACATGGGGACATCTCGTGGGCAACTATTAAACTGCACGCAAACGTGTCATGCTTTTTGATGGGTTTTTTTTTGGGTTGGGGGGTGGAAAGATGAAGCGTGAAAAAGAAAACAGCAGTGATCTGTTTGTGCACTATTTCAAAAATGCCTGTGTTTGATTTCCTTTTGCTTAGAAGCTGTTTCTAGTGAAAATCGTAATATATTGAAGCAGAAAAAGAGCAGTCTGGTCCAGAAAGGGTTTGGGAACAGATTAGCTGGGAGCACCTTACTATTTCCAAGGCGTGTTTCGCCTGTGATACCTGTTTCTTGGAGAACTTTGTTGCATTAGCCATTTCCTGCATTTCTTCCTATTTAAAAAAAAATTTAAAAAATGTTGTCTCTTTAAAACTTAATTTTTAATTTTAGCAACTGTTTGCAAACCTGAGAACAAAACCTGCTTTACTTAAGTGCCATCCTGACCATAAATACAACATCATGCCAGTGAGTCTTTGGAGCCAGCACAGCTGAGATCCTGCTAAGGCGAGAACCTGCCAGTATGCTCTGGGTTGGTCAGTGTGTTGGGGCTCTTGGTATTAAACACATCGAAGAAGGTTCTGGGGTGTCTTGCACAAAATACATAGAACATTCTGGAAGAGGAGTGAATCTCAGATCCACTACAGCACATTTCCAGTGTGCTGAGGGTGCATGGGTAGATATTGCTGCTGGCTCTGCGGTTGTACGTGCTGGGTTATGTTTCACAGACAGATTTGTGTGTGACTTGTTAAAGAGCAATAAAAATGACCGTGGGGGTTTGTATCTCCCGAAGCTGGCAGTACTGCCCTTTCAAGCAAGGGCTGTGCGATAGTGAAGTCCTAGAGTGGTTTTTGCAGGCATTTATGGTGATGGTCCAGGCATTCTTAGAGACCACTTTAAAGGCTTTAGTTTTGTTTATTTGGCATTTCCACCTATTCATAAATTAGGGCAGCTCCAGCTCTTGACTCTTTATCAGACTTCCTGATCTCCTTGCTGCACATGAACTGGGAGTTTTCCGAACTTTCTTTATAGTTAGGCAGTGGAGGCCTCAGGTTCCCATCCCATGACCCCAGGCAGGAGGAAGCACAGGCTGCAGCCGGTGGTACCAGTAGGGGTAATTCCCAGACTCCCAGACGGAGCTTCTGGGGAAGGCAGCTGGTGCTTTGTTCACCAGCACTACTAAATACAGCCCAAATACAAGCCCTGATGGAGCCATGCTGGTGGAGCCTGCCCTCGCCAACGTGCAAGGCCACTGTCTGGTCTGGCAGCTTCACGCAGGGACAGAAACCAGGGCACCGGGTTTTTTGATGATGCCATTTAAGACACCAAATTAGTGCTAGTATGGAGGTGACCTTCCTCCTCCCTGACTCCATTTGGATCTCTCCATTTTTGCCATGACAGAGGGGACCAGCAATGCAATGCCTTTTGAAAGAGAGGAGTTCTGCAGCTTGCACCAAAACCTATTGAACCTGGGTTTAGTGTGGACCTGTTGGGAACCCTGTGGTTCAGCTGAGGGTGCCCCCAGAGTGTTGAGAGGTGCTGTGTTTAAGAAGGGCGTCCTGAGTGCTGCAGCCTCTGACATGGTGTGTCCTGGCTCATCCTGCTGTCTCCAGCATCCAGGAAGCTTTGTGCATTCCATAAAAAAAAGCAGTAAACCATGGAAAACTGTGTGCTGGCCAAGATTAGGAAATCCATGTCTTCTGCATCATTTGCAGTGTTAATTCTGTAAATTATAGTGCTGCAGTTTGTAATTTATCTGGGAGATGGATTCAATTAAATTGAAAAAGAGCAAATTTAAAAGTGAAGGTATTTTACTTTCTGTGCAAGGTAAAGGGTCCTGCAGAGCTCCTTACCTACCAGATACATTTAAGGCTTAAAGCATGCTGTGCCCCAGAAAGTGATAAATAATTGCACAGATAAATGGAACAGTCAGAATTATAATAGATCTTCAAAGGAAAATTCTAGAACTTCTGGAAAGGTTAAAGCCTTTATAGCATCAGCTGGTCTTGAGGTACCAGGAAGAAAGACTTTGTGCCTGGACCAGGTGAACCCCGCTTTGCGTCAGGTGTTTTGCACCTTTCTCTGAAGGGTCAGGTGCTGGCTGCTGGTGGAGAGGCACAGACCTACAGATGCCCTACAGGCAGCAGCGCCAGCGTCTTCTACAATTAAATATGTTTGGGGTAGTGCAGCTTAAGAAAAAGCTGCCCTGGCTGTGTTGGGACTGAGGAACATGAGGAATTACCCTGTGGAGCTTGTGTAGCCGTTCCTCCCTGACGCTGTGTTTAAGAAGGGCAGCAGATTGACTGGTGGACTTGCACTGCCAGAGCAGGTAGGGCTGAATTTGGCATTCTGGAGGTGGCTCAGTCTTAATTCTTCCTGTTTTGCTCCGTAACTATCAGGTTAAACTTGTCTGCGTGCTGCTAGCGCTCCTCGGCATCGAGAGCCGAGAGCCGGCGGGCTGTGCCGTGGGGAGTCAGATGGGCTTGCTGATGGGAACGGCAGCAGCTCAGGAGCTCCGCAACAGCAGCAATAAAGCGGTTTGCTTATTAAATTGTGTCATCTCCTGTGTGCCCCCTTGTTTCTGTAGATTGTTGACGATTGCCAAGCTGTTTGCGGTTAAACAATGCAGACTCTCGTAATCCTGCTCCTCATCTCGCCTAATTAAGGGCCTGGTCACGCTGGAGCTTTGCCCAGCGAGGACTCTGGGGGCAGTTGTTCCTTCTGGTGCGGTGCCAGGACCGCGTGTCCGTGATAGTGCCGTTTCCTTTGAAATCAATTGAGATGTCACCGTCGCTTGATCCCGGAGCTACTTAATGAACTGGCAAAATGGCTCTATTTTTAGATCTCCCTTCAAACCACTGTGCGGATTAAAGCTCGCCTTGTCCTTAACACCGGGATGGCGTTGGGCAGGATTTATTGGTTTAGTTTAATAGGAGGCATACAGAACTGAAATAATAAGCTCCATTTCCTTGAAAGTGAGGAAAATTAAAATGGCATGGTTAAATCCAGGCAGCCGCCTCGAGACGGTAAAGCGATATGTTCACGTGTGGCCAGAAGGATAAGGTGGAGCTGGGTTTTTTCTTCTTCTCTAAGTTATAACAGAGCCAAAGATTACAGACACACGACTTTGGGGAGTTCTCGCAAGCTTTCTGAATAGGATTTCTGAGTGTTTTCTGAGTAGGATAAAAGTCTTGGTGGTTTATTAGACAAGCTCAACAATTTAAAGTGTCTCTACTTCGTTACAAATTCTAGAGTGTCTTCCCCTACGTATTTATAATTGGTGTCAGAAAGGTGTTTTTGCTAAAATAAGAAATAAACACAGATGTGGGTAATTGAAATGTCTTTTACTTCTTACTGTAGTCTGAAGCCAATTGGGATAAAATGTGACTTGAGGAAGCCAGTGAGAATGCCTTGAATCTTTCTCTGGCATTGGTGTTTGTGCACTCGTGCCTTTCTGCAGATCGCTCACGGGGTTTGGGGGTTTCTGTCTGTAGGGTCACAGCCTCCAGCATTGCACAGCGATGAGGTGAAGGTATGGGGTGACCTGTTTGAATGCGAGTGGTAATTGTCTCCTATTTTTCCTTCCACCCCATGAGATGGAAGTGTATGTAATTGCAGAACACATCTGTACTTTGCTTCTGTTGCACAGTCAAAATAAATAACAGCAAAGAAAACCCTCTAAGCCAAACCTGAACCCCATGTAGTAGAAACACAAGATACACCAGATGGGTCACCTTTGAGCCTGGGCTCAGGGTGGATACTGGCCATGGCAGCATTGATTTCAGCATCTCTCTGAACACTGCTGCAAACTGACTCATGTTTCCCCCCATGCTTTGAGCTGGAGGAAGCGGTTCAGCTTCAGACTGGATGTTGTGTGGTCTCATTGGGTGTAACTGCCCATGTCCATGCATGCTGCAGAAACAGAAGAGCTCTGCAGCTCCATACCTGAGCTGGGCTGTGCTCAGCTCCCGTAAAGTCAGGTTAGACCCATCCCTGTCTGTTAGGATAGTTAAACAGCATGCTGACAAACCTGGCTGCTCTGGTGAAGCATCCCTCTTGTTTTTCTTCATCCCTACCCTTCAGATATTTCTCTAACACAGTCAACACTGCTGCTGAGAGCTGATTGTTTTGCACACCTTTAAAGCTAACAGCTACGTGACTTTTCTATGTCTCTGTAAATTATTTCTACCTTTCTACAAGGGAGGCATTCTCACTTAATAAAGAGTATTTTTCCTTGTATGATAAATTCCAATGTAACTTTGTGTGATCTCTGAATTCCCAGCTCACTTCCAGACAATTCTGCTGTCTTCTGGGTAGAAGAAGCTCTCGTAGGAAGAATTGTGATGCTTTGGCTGTGGCCTAATCACTGAAGGTTTCTGTCTCTTGGGTGGGATTTTTGATCTGATTTCTTATATCTTTCCTGGAATGAGTCCCTCATTAGGATTGCCAAATCATGATTTCTGTTTCTTTCAGACTGATGCAGTTATTTTCTTCTTCAGATGAATATGATTACATGGAGCTGGAAGCTGAAAGTGTTTGATAGTAGAAGTGGATTCTGAAGTAGTTGCTGCAGTGCCCTGAAAAGAACTAGCTAGGGCGTGCAGACTGTATGTATGCTGTGTGTAGCAGTTCATGTTGAAGGGGGAGGAACAGAAAGCAGTTTCTATTCCAGCTTCCTGTTATCTGCCAGTTCTATATTTTCCTTTTCATCCTTTGAAGGGAAAACACAAAGTCCAGACTACGTGCAAAAGATAAACTTTGGCCTTCTTGATTTGGGGATAAGAGGAACTGCGGGATGAGAGGCATGTGCTGGGGAAGATTCTGCCATTTTTAATCTTGGATTGTAGAAGTAGACATTATTTAAACAGTAAGAGTGGACATGTGGGTGAGGTTCCTTTTTAGCCTAACTCCTGGAGTTTATATATTACCTTAAAAATACAATGCAACCGTTAAGTCATCGTACTGCAAATTTTGTCATCCTTTCTGTGAGATGTCTGAATAATCATTTAGAGGATGCCTGGTGGGTGATGGCTTGAAACTGTAAAAGAATGAGTGTGTTCCTGGGGAGCCCGTTGAGGATTACTGTGTGGCAGGGCGTCTAGGAAGTTGTGACTGCTCTAGCTCGGTAAGAGAAGCAGCAAGTGGAGAAGGAGGTCACCAGGGCTTTCCCCAGTGCATCAATGGGGGACACTCTTTGTGGGCTTTGCCCATGGGCTGCTCCGCTCATCCCTGACTCTGTGGATGCATGCAGTTCTGTACCTTGTATTGTCACCTGAATCTAGGCAAATAACAGTGGGTGGACAGTGTCCTCCTGTCTCGCTGCATTTACTCAAGGTCCACATGTAAATTTAAGTTGAGCATTTCCAGGCTTTTAAGTGCTTAGCTGTGTAATCTTCATAGCTTCCCATTAACTTAGCTTTTTATCCTTTATGCATTGGCATTCAGCTCTGGGCACTAATAATGAAATAACACTTATTTTTAAAAGTGTTTTTTCTGTAAGGATGTGCTGGCTCTGGAAGCATGCTGAGATGAACAAAATGCAACAAAAGCTACATTAAAAAAAAAATTGTTATAATGCCCGTGGAAGCCCCTAAACAAGATGCAGTGGATGCTGGAGGTGCTCTGGGGACATGAATGTGGTACCCTGCAGGGGTTTCCTGGCGACGCGGAGCTGGAGGAGTACCCATCAGTAAGATTCACAATAATGTCCAAAGGCATTGCTGAACATTACTTACAAAAACATGTGCTGGCTTAATACAATGACATGTTTTGTAAAAAAAAAGGTGATGTGCAACAGAATTTTCTGTTCCTTAGCAAATTTGTGAGGAATTCCTTAAATTTCCCTGGTCTGTGAGTAAATCAGGATGGGTTTCTTGGTTTGTTTTCTTTTTTCAGGTGATGGAAACTGAGAAGTGTCAAGATGCAGTGTGTGAAGAAGTGCCCAAAGGGAACAACCAGAGTCCAACTCTGGGAAGCGGCATACTGAAATACAGAAGTCGATCCCAAGGTAAAATTGCCGTGATAGAAGATAGAGATAGTAGGATTTTTATGGTGTGTATTTATTTTAGCTCTCTAAACGTAAGATAGGTTTTCTTTCCTTTGGAGATCATATTAGTTTATTTTGGAAGGAAAATCCCAGCTGGAAGATGTTTGCATTTCAGCCTCCTGAGTTGACAGACATTGTATGGACAGAAAGATGAAGCAAAATTTTGGAATCTCTTTTTGGTTGGTTTTTTTGTTGTTGTCTTTCCCTCACCCTCTCCCATTCCCCCTCTCTCTCCTCTTTTTCTAATATACACCATGTGCTGAAATACTGGAAGGATATATTTCAAGATGCTTATTGACACGGCCATTATATTGAGTACTCCTGACATTTCCTATTGCTTTGTCCTCAAGTCCTAACAGTAACCCCCGTGCAGAGTTCAATTGTGTTCTCATCCCTAATATCCTTCAAGTCTCTCACTCCTGAGTTCACCTTGGTTTCCATTTACTCTCATGTGTTTAGCATGCTTCAGGGAGCAACCCTGGCTGCAGCCCCTGTGGCAGTGTCTGGGTGGTTCACTGGGGATCCAGCCCCGGTTCCTGTGTGCGCTGTTGCCCCTGGGCTGTGGGTGAGCCTGGAACATTCCCACCGTGGTCCCAAGCCTGGGCTACAGTGTGGGATGGGAAGCTGCATTCAGAGATGGGCAGAAAACACAGAAAACTCTTCTCCTAGAAGACAAGAGGGAAAAGTGATGGGAAAGAATTGGTTTACAGGCTCCAGGAGGGTTTGGGAGTGAAAGAAATGCCAGGATGATAGGCCCTGCCAAAATAGCTGTCCTGGCTGTGTGCTGCAGCGGTGCCTTGCATACGCTCAGCGAAGGGGAGCTTTAAAACCAGAGGTGGTTGCACAGCCCAAAGCATGGAGAGGGTTTCAGTGGCACTCTGGGCAGTAGGTACTCTGCCCATGGATGCCCATGGATGTGGTGCCCATGGTTGTGGTGGCAGAATTGCCTTAATGCCGACCGAGAGCAAGCAGCTGCCCCAGCCCTGAGCTCCATCCCTCCCTGGCGCCAGCAAAGATGCTCGTATAGCCTCCATTTAAGGTGCAGGTGGCAGAAAATGGATTTGGAGCTTTCCTGGGCAAATTTTCAGCAGGTCTGCTGGCTTGTGATAGCCATCTGCAAGGTAAGCACAAGGCAGTGGGGATGAAGGGAAAGCATAGCTGTCCCTTTCTATGGCAGCTCCAACTTAACTTTGGTTTAAAGTAATCTGAAAGCGTCATGAAATCCATCTCGTGGCCTGTCTGTGCTTTGGGTTTTCATCTGCAAAATAGGGCTTAATGTCACTTGGCTGCATGGTGGGGATAAATGTGTGAGAACCACTGTGACTGTGGGTCCTGTGGGGACCTTGGATAAAATGAGAACTGGAGGAGCCCTGATGTGAGGAGCAGGGTACTCTGTGGCTAATTACAGGATGTCCTTCAGGAGAAATAATTCTGTTTCTAGTGTGAACTCTGCACTCTTCTTTAAGACAACTAGGATCGCTGCCAGAAGGAAAGAAAATAGCATGTATTTGGCACATTTTTCCTTTCTCCATTCCAGAAAAATTTCCCTCAAAGTGACATGACACCTCCAGAAATGAATATCGCTACAGTGTCTGGTCTTTTAGTTTTACATAAGTGAAGCTTGAGAGTTTAGAGCACTGGCAAGTGCCACTGGGTGAGAACAGCTGAACTTCTTTTCTGTCCCTGAGCTACCGGATCAGTTATCTTCTGCTTTTCCTTACTACCACAAGCAACAGCACTGAGGAGCTCAGCATCACTGAACGATTGTAGAAAACCTGTGACAGCAGAAGTTTTTAGTTTTGGGTGATCAAAAGTAGCTTCTAACTGCCTGTTTGGGAATGATGTGGTGTTGTTTTAAGGCACTTTGTAAAGTTGGGGTTTGCAAGAAGCGATTGTTGCGTGCTGGCGAGAGGATAAAGCAGCTCTGAGGTGCCTGAGAGATGTATTTCTGTGGTGTTCCCCAGGTGCCGGCTCCCGCTTGGAGTCCGTGGGAGAAGATGATGAGCTGACAGTGGAAAACGGTGAATCAAATTATGAAATAGCAGTGAAATATTCCAGGGGTGGAAGAAAGCACTCTCTGCCCCAGCAGCTGGAGTCGGCAGGAGCCAGGCAGGTGAGTGGAAAGGCAGGGCAGGCTCCTTGCTCCTCTGTCCTTCAAGATCTGTCTGAAGACAGGGTAGAGAAACACAGTCATGTAGGTACATCATAGGGTCTGAAACCAGGCCTGGACACCCAAATGGGATGTGTTGGCTGCCTACAGAGAACTTCTTTACTCAGAGGATGGTGAAGCCGAGTACTTCTTGCTCTGGCCAGAAGGTCCTAAGGCTAATTTTATGATCTGAGACATCTGAGAACCTCAACAAAAAAATCCTGCTTCTCTTTCTTTTAATGATTTGATGATGAAGGGGCGCTTTTTTTCCCCAGGGTTTAGTTTTTGGTTTTTTAAAAATTTTAACAGATGAGGACTTCAGTATATCACAAGGCTACCCTCTTCTTAATTTACATTGTGAGTGGTACATTACAAAATGATCCTACTGTGTGAAATGCAGGAAAATTACTGTGGCAAGATTCACTTTGACTATAATGAGATAGGATTTCATCCCTTGAACATTTTTCTGAATATGTCTGTAAGATCCCCACCCCTCCTTCCCCAACAAATGCAGTTTTCCTGGTGTGACATCCCAGTGTCTGTGCCAAGCAATCAGAGTGACTCCCCTTGTTTGCTGATGTTTGTTAGGACTACCATATTGTGAAGAAATCTACCCGTTCCTTCAGTGCCGCCCAAGTGGAATCTCCATGGAGACTGACCCAGCCGTCCATCATTTCCAACATTGTCCTGATGAAAGGGCAAGGCAAGGTGAGGGTTTCTGCATGTAGCAAAAGCTGGTGATTAAGAGGTGTCTCCTGTATCCAGGGCTTCCAGTAGGTCTTAATGTAACCAACAGCGATAATAATAACAACAACAACAATAAACAAATCCCAATTTCAATGTAAATGTTGAAGTTACACCAGCAAAACATGAGGGAAGTGATGTTGTAGTCATGCACGTGATGTGAGATAGCTTTCATTCTGATTTGGTGCATCTGGTCATTACTGGGATATCAAACATTAATAATGGATCTATAAATATGTATGTTTATGCATAGCTAGTGCAGCTACAGAAGAGTACCTGTTTGCATGCATATTTATGGACAAGTGTATTTTATAAGTCTCTGGAATCTGGATACATGAAAAAAAAAATCACTGCAAATTAACCATTAAACACAAAGACGGGTTCTTGGTTGATTGCTTATCTGAGAGCACTGAATTCTCTGGGTCAAAGAGTCCTATTTTCTCCCCCAATAATGGATTTGCACGTTTGCTAGATACCAGCTGGCTGAACGTTGAAGGAAAATAAACAAGCATTAACCTAGGTGTATAATGTTTTCCCTAATCCAATCCACAGTCATATTGGAACTGTCATTTAAATATGCCAAAAATATGCATGTATTATTCTGAAATACTCTTTAAATCATCAGATGAATGTGTTTTGGACTAAAAAGACTGGTTTTGACTTTTGGGCTCAAATACAAAACAAATTCTTGTTCTGCTTAGGTTTAGCAAAGGGTTAGAAATAGTGACTTCTCTGGGTAGACTGCCTCACTATACCTCTCCTTGTTTTCAGAGGTGCAGGTTTTTCATGGCATTACCAAGTGAATATTTCTTCACTTCTGACTTTTTTAACCGTGTTTTTCTCATGAGAAAACAGGGTTAAAAAAGTCAGAAGTGAAGGTGGCTTATCTCCCTGTGGGATAAGCCACCCTGCCCTGCCTTTCTGCAGCTAGCTCCAAGGCATTAGGAAGCAGTTTGGAGTGTGCAGGCTCTAGAGATCATGAACCACCTGAAACAGCTGCTGTTTTGGGTCCCATCCACCCATGTTTCGAGCAGTCACCTCAGTCAGGGGTTGCACTGCGCACAGCTTGCGCGGTAGCATTTGCTTTACTATCTCTCTGTGGACCTGGGGCTTGAAAAGTATTTCCACAGAGTTGCTGTGTTGGTGGCTGGGAGCCAAGTGTTTGCCCTTGGCTTTTCATCTGTTGGTAGATCTGCAAGGGGTGTTTTTCTGCTGCGGAGTGGCAGCTCTTTTCTGGGAACGTGGGCTAACATGGGAACTGCTGTGCTTTGCAGCTGTATTTTTCCCAACACGCCCCATGGAGCCACAGGGAGAGCTGCTGTGTCCATACAGGGGACTGCCAAGTGCCTGCTGCTTTCTGTAGGTTGCTTTGCAACTGATAATCGCTCAGTAAACAGCTGAGTTATTTGGTGTTGCACAGGGGAGCTAGGATGCTTCCTTTCTGGAAATCAGTAATGTCTTATCAAATTACTAGAAGCTCATAACAGTGGTAGTCTACTTTATATTCACAGAGTAAAACAAAAGAGCTGGTTGGTGGTGTGTTGGGTTGTAAACACAGTGTCAGTGCCTGCCCTGGCAGCTGGAGAGCACTGCCTGAGGCGCAAATAATGACCCTGGCTTCAGATCACTGAAGCACAACAGTTTTCCACCTCCCTTGTCCACCTGGTCGGTGACTTTTCACTTTATTCCGTAAAATACATGTACAGCAGTGACACAAGGAGAAATACGGGGATGGGGGTGGATCAAGGAAATGATTTGGCTGGGAAATAACTCGGCAGAAGGGGCAGAGTTCATTCTGCTGTGCTCATCCGTTCCCCAATGAGGTTTGTGAGACGGTCCTGCAGCCAGCTGGGGCAGCGCAGGGGCTAACAGATGAAGCCCTGGGGAATGCATTGGTCTAGATTTATTTAAATAAAACATGGTACATGTCTCCAGAATAATTAAAAATGTACATGTGCATGGCAGCCCCCCCACGCCATCCCCCTTCCAGCTACATTCCTGACATTACAGCACTGACCTTATGTCATGTTCTTAAGCTTTTCTTTTTCCTGAGGAAATGCGGGATCTGTGACAGCAGAGAAAACTACAGTTAATTCTTGATACAGATCTCAGGGGTGGGAACAGCAACGTGTTACAGTTTTTACAGTGGGACTAGAGTAACATAAAACCATTGACCCAGTGTTTAAAAACTGAATAAATCTCAAAAAGCATTTTTGCCTTCTAGTTTATGGTACCTGTTGCTACTTTTTGGGCCGATAGGTGTGTTGAGATTAGAAGCAAAAGTAAATCAGGAAATGCAGGCGGAGGGTAAGATGGCAGTGTGATTCAGCAGCAGCTATGAGATTTTCATCTTTCCTTTGTCACTAGCAGTCTTTCTCACAGGTGATAACAGAGTAAGGTGAGAGCTGTACACCTTCTCCTTCTTCTGTAGGGTCTTGGATTCAGCATTGTGGGAGGTCAGGATTCTGCTCGTGGACGCATGGGGATTTTTGTGAAGACTATATTCCCAAACGGAGCAGCAGCTGCTGATGGAAGGCTCAAAGAAGGTATGGTAGAGAGAATCCAACTGCATGTGAAGGACCACAGTGGGATATTGTATCAGTGCAGCAGAAGAATTCAAGTACAGCTTTATTTAGGCACCTGGCCAACAGCAAGATGCTGTGGAGGATGTAACACACCCTGTTTGCCCATCCTGGGGGAGATCATTCATAGCAGTTAACTTGATTATATTGCATATTAAGAAGGGGAAACTACACCATGATATTTTGCTAGGTTTTTTTTTCCCCTTCGGTCAATTTTATTTGCCCAAGCAATAAACTGCAATTCTTGACTTGATAAGGTCATTGATAGCAGTGAAATGTATCTATCCAACCAACATCTGGCTTGAAGATGCTGATCCAAGAAGGGGTTGTACTGAGGGATGTGCACTGCTGAAAGCACTGAGTGACCATGAGTTTAGAGCAGTGGTTTACAGCTCTTTTGCAGGGGTTGTGTTACTTCTCTTCCACAGAAAGCTGCTCCTGTGTTACTTCTCTCAAGCTGCTCCTGTGTTACTTCTTTCCTCATATCATCGCTCCCTTCCTTACATCTCCTCACACTTGTATTTGAGGCTGCTTTTGGTGCCAACTCTCACACTTGCTGCCAGAGGGAAGGTTGTGTCCCTGCAGCATAGGTTGTGCACTCGCCATGGGAAGCCAATGAGTAGCAGCTGTCCCACAAATCCAGCAGGCCTTTCCAGGCTGTTCAGAGCTTGCACACTCTTTTTAAAATTTTATTTTATTTTTTATTTTACTGGGGCTAGGAAAGGAGAGGAAGGGTAGACCTGGCTAATGACATCACCCTATCTAATGCTGCACAGATGCAAGTAAAATTGCAGAAAGTGGACCTGAGTCACGCTCACCCTCCTTTTAGTAAAACGAACATAGATCACTGCAGCTGGGTGTACAAAGTAAGATGCAGAGCCTGGAAGCAGGTGGAAATGTGACAAGACATGCTTCATAGGGGGAAAAGGGCATCTGCTGTCACAGTGTGTGGACCACTCACCTCTCTGTTCACGGGCTTTTAGCATGAGGACACATTTGCCTTCTGCGTGTGGATGCAAGGTTAGCTTTCTCTGAACAGGCTTAGAAGCGATGTGGTGTAGTGTTTCACTTAGACTCTCATTTCTCCTGTTGATGCTCACAAAAGAAAGGGAGTTTTGTAGTCCCTTTGGACTTCATGTTATGAGCATCTATTTTCAGACTTTAGCTGAAATCCGTGGTGTTTTCAGTTCTAATGTGTGACCGCCAAGTTAAGATCTCTGCTGAAGAACAGTCTTTACTCTGTTAATTCATCACTATTAACTTGTAAAGGTGCTAGGATAAATGAAAATAAACTGAGAACAGTAAAAGGCCTTTTGCTGGGCAGTTAATTGGACTCCTCATAAGTAGCAGGTTGCCTTATGTACAGGAAGGGGTTTTTTTTTGCATATAGTGTGTATGTTGCTGACTTCATTTTTAACATCTGATTGCCAGGGGATGAAATCCTAGAAGTTAATGGAGAGTCTCTACAAGGGCTGACCCATCAGGAGGCGATTCAGAGGTTTAAGGTAACACAGCTAAACTGCAGGAGAGAGTCATGCTTTTCTTCCTTCAGTGCCATTTAGCACCCTGGGCTTTATATTGTTTTGCTGCCCCAAATTACTGTGTGTGGGTTCACTGGCGAATATGAAATGTTAACCTTGCTGGGATTTCCCGGTATCTCTCCAGCAACTGAAGAAAGGTGTGGTGACCCTGACGGTGCGTACGCGGCTGCGTAGCCCGAGCCTCACGCCCTGCGTGACTCCCACCTTGCTGAGCCGCTCCAGCTCCCCCAGCTCCAGCGCCAGTGGTGGCATGACAGCCCCCGGCACCGATGAGACGGACAATTCCTCCTCCAGCCGCAAGGGACCCGGCCCAAAGGACAGGATTGTCATGGATGTGACACTCAATAAAGGTGAGGATCCACTGAAACGAACTTGGAGAACGAATCCCTGCTTCTTAGGTGTTTGGGAAGAGGTTCATCCTTGTGTGTTTTGCTGCTCTTGAGTCAAGAGACTCTTGAGGGGAGCAATCCATGCTGCTGATGGGGGAGGTTGTAAGAATCATAGAATCATAGAATCATAGAATTGTAGGGGTTGGAAGGGACCTCGAGAGATCATCGGGTCCAACCCCCTGCCAAAGCAGGTTCCCTAGGACATTTCACTGAGATAGGCATCCAGACGGGTCTTGAATATCTCCAGAGAAGGAGACTCCACCACCTCCCTGGACAGCCTGTCCCAGGCTCTGTCACCCTCAACTGTGAAAAAGTTTCTCCGCATGTTGGTGTGGAACTTCCTGTGCTCCAACTTGCAGCCATTGCCCCTTGTCCTGTCTCCACAGACCACTGAAAAGGGGCTGGCTGATTCCCCTGCATCCCCTGCTTAAGATAATTGTAAACATTAATTAGGTCCCCCCTTAGTCTTCTCTTCTCAAGGCTGAACAGTCCCAATCTTCTCAGCCTTTCCTCATAGGGGAGATGCTCCAGGCCCTTTATCATCTTCGTAGCCCTTCTCTGGACTCTCTCCAGGAGATCCCTGTCCTTTTTATAACAGGGAGCCCAGAACTGGACACAATACTCCAGGTGGGGCCTGACCAGGGCAGAGTAGAGCGGGAGGATCACCTCCCTTGACCTGCTGGCCACACTCCTCCGGATGCACCCCAGGATCCCATTGGCTCTCTTAGCCACCAGGCCACACTGCTGGCTCATGGCCAACCTGTCATCCACCAGGACCCCCAGGTCCTTCTCCACAGAGCTCTTCTCCAGCAGGTCATCCCCCAGCCTGTACTGATAGAAACGGTTGTTCCTTCCCAGGTGCAAGACTTTACACTTGCTTTTGTTAAACCTCATCTGGTTTCTTACTGCCCAGCTCTCCAGCCTGTCCAGGTCTCGCTGGATGGCAGCGCAGTGTTCCTGCGTAAGGTACCAGACATAACATGAACCAGCCTTTCTCTACAGCCCAGATGGCTGTGCCCTTCTTGAAAAGTCACAGCCTTCTTGGAAGGCAGAGCTGTGCATCAGAACCGCCCAGGTGAGCTGTTTGAACTCCTGCCTGAGGGTTGCTCTCATTATCAGTAATTGCACAAGAAGAACTTACACTGTATGTGGTGAGGCAAGTATGCCTATTACAAAGACTGAAAGTATGCTGATTTTAAAGGTTGGATTAAAAATTTGGAGAGAGGAGGAAAGATGTCCAGTAATTCCTACTTCAGGAGCACTGCTGCCTGAAGGAAAGCAGAGGTGAAAATAGACAGAGGTAATCACTGAACCAGAGTTAACATCTCACCTTTCTTCATGCCTCTTTGCTGAGGAATGCCATGAGGATATTTTACAACAGAGGGCAGTTCAGTTAGCAGCATCTTCTGCGCTCACATTTTCTGCAGTAATTTTGTGTGACATCTTTATTGGATTACTGCCCCTACTTCTTTGTGCCTTGGACCAAGTTAGACTTTGTGTGATACTTCCAGGCAGTTCCCACGGCACACGGAAAGTTTGCTGGGAGTGGAGCTAGTCCTCTCAATGATGGATCTCAATGAGAAAACAGTCAGCATCAGATCTTTTCAATCCTGATTTCCACTGTTGGTCTTGGCTTCCTGACTGACTGCACCTAAGGCCAGCCCTGAAACAATACATGAGTCTCAGTCTCAGATGGGATGTGGGAACACAAACACTTTTGTGTCCTGTGTGATTACAATCTGCTACTTTTCTTTGTACTTCTTGTTTTTCACAGAGCCAGGGGTTGGGCTCGGCATTGGTGCCTGTTGTCTCACACTGGAAAACAGTTCTCCAGGGATATACATTCACAGCCTGGCCCCAGGATCAGTGGCTAAAATGGATGGAAGATTAAGGTTAGTTAAAACAGAAATAAGCTGAAGTGGTTTTACAATAAAATTGATAGAGACTTTGTTTTCACCAGTTGGTTGGTATAACAGAGAAAGGATTTATACTTAAGAGTTCACAAAAAAGAAAACATTTAAATAGACATTCCAAAGTGGTATTGAATACCCAGGGAACATGATTCTTTGTGCTGGAAGCAGCATAATTATTACGGTTTGGTGTCTTTGTTTAAATGGTTTTTTATTCTCCATACAGAAAGCTGAGCCTAATAGTACCCTTTGAGAAAGGGGAGCAGAAAGAAGTGCAACTTCATGTCTTTTTATCAGAGCTGCAGCCAGAGACCCCAGACTAGGGGGGAATTGACAGAGCTCTTCTAAAAGCTCAGTCACCTGAAACTCTTAGAAAGAGCTGAGGGAGATGTTCTTGCTGCTGACTGTGCCCATGGCTGCAGCAGTGCTTTTCTGCCCTTGCTGCCTGCCTGGCAGGATAGCTGCAGGCTGA
The DNA here is from genome assembly GCA_027925045.1 of Hypotaenidia okinawae. Taxonomy (NCBI): domain Eukaryota; kingdom Metazoa; phylum Chordata; class Aves; order Gruiformes; family Rallidae; genus Hypotaenidia; species Hypotaenidia okinawae. The sequence continues at coordinate 15,041,307 of BSDF01000005.1, read as the reverse complement.
CCTGCCTGTCTCATTTACTCTGTCATGGAGTTTGGATGTCTTTAAGGAACCATAAGAGAGAGCAGCAATCATTTCTACGGTTCCCTTGTGCTTTACGTCAGATTAAGTGACAGAAAGTTATTGCTGGTCCTCTCCTGGAAGCCTAGCTTTTAAAAACCATTGGAGGAAATCTTCCACCTTTCTGCATTCCTGCATAAATGCTGGTGGGCTCTGGGGACATCGTTTGGGAGGGGAGGCTGCGCTGATTGCCTGCTGGGACTGTGTGATCCTCGCTGAACATGTGGCATGAGCACTGGTGCGGTGAGGTTGAGCAAAAAATGCATTGCTTTCAGATGGGTAGAGAGCGCCTTCTGTTCCATTGCTGACCAGGAAAACTGTGATAGAGCAATTTGATTTTTTGGTGTAAGGGAAGAATATAATTTTATGGTGGCATCTCTGCCAAAACCCTTGAAATTTCCTACCATATAGAAATGTCTATAGGAGACAGTACTTAATCCTAACTTGCTTTCTTGTAAAACCCATTGGATTGCAGTGCTGTTTGCCTCTTTATGTAACAGCTGTATCGTTTATTAGGTTTAAGTGATTGATTATATCCAGGCATGCTTCCCAGATTTCTAGCTTGCTGCTTTGAGCTATTGCTTCTGTTGTCCCATCAGTGGTTTATAGCTCCATAAGCCAAAATCTACAGGATGGTTTTGATTTTTTTGGAAAACTTCGTTAATCAAAAACTGGCTTTGCAATAGCAGGAGAGGTTTGAATCCAGCTCCTCCATGTCTGAGCATCCCCTCTCAATCGATTATGTGCCTCCATTTGTGTAGTTTGGGTAAAACTAAGGTGAGCAGAGCAGCGGCATGATTACACAGGCAATAGGTCGCCCTTTTTTTATCCTGAGCTTTTACCAAAAATGCAGGTTACTGAAGGCTGCCACGTGCCACGAGGGCTGTGGTGTGTGGACTTAGAGGGCAAACTCATGCCTGTTATCACAAGTAGCCCAACATCAGTCAGCAGTAGTAGGTTGTTTGAGACTGTCTATTTAAAGCAAATGCTTTAGTAATTAAGGAGAAAGCTTTAATGCTATCCCTAGTTGATGATCTTTTCTTTTGAATAGTTCCAGATGTCTGAGCACCATATGCAAGAGTTAAGAAATTGGAAAAACAAAACTAAACAATCTTTCCTCTCAGAAGAGGGTTTTTTTTTCCTTTTAAATGGGTTTTACATGTTAATTTGAAGCAAACACAGGCTTATCACTCTAAATTTTTTCCCGGAGTCATTTTATAAACTCATATCTAGATAATTAGTTTCTTATCGGTGTTTGCATTAAGTAATTCAATATGATGGGAAGGAACAGCCCATCTGAATCTGATTTTCCCCCTTCTGTGCTCAACAAGTATCTGAATGCAGAACTGGAATTGAAGTTTCCTTTCACCCAGGTCCGAATGCAGCCAGTTTTCTCTGTTGAGAAGAGGTTTGTATCACTGACGGCAAGTGCAGAAGGACCTCCCTCCCAAAGTCAACAGGACTTAGAGCATTCATATCACTGGCAGCAAGAGCAAGATTGGCTTCTTTGCAAGTCAGATCTTTTCCAGACACTTGTATCTTTGAAAAAGCTTGGCCATCAGTTGAAAGCGTGAGCGTTTTTGTAAAAGGAGGCTGTGATTAACTGGCTTTATCTCTCCACAGCCGGGGTGACCAAATCCTGGAGGCAGATTCGGTGAGTCTGCGTCACGCAGCTTTAAGTGAAGCCTATGCCATCCTGAGTGAATGTGGTCCAGGTCCAGTGAGCCTGATTATTAGTCGGCATCCTAACCCAAAGGTGAGGAGAAAATGTGTTAGTGCATCTTGGTTGTTCTCATCTGGTGCTGTAATCTGAGTCTTGCTGTCAGGACAGCAGCAAATGAATACTGGATTTTTCTCTTTATGGCATGAGTTGTGCAAGAAACGAGGACTGTAATGATGCCTTCCAGTTTTGTAAGTTGTAGCAATGCTGGACTGTCCCTGCTGCTTTTCACTTAGTCACTCACTGATCAAATGCAATTTTCCTGGAACTACTTGAGTGAAGTGTTCCCATCTTTCTTAGTACTTGGACCGATATGGCACAAGTCCTCTTCTTCCTAAAAGTTATTTTACAGTTAGTTTTTCTTTGAGTATAATAGAATTTAGGGCCAGGAATATAAATACCAACAGATTGAACTGATCAACTATGATAAAGCATTAGCAATTCTGTTTTTAAAGAAGTTAAATCTGTCCAAAGATCAAAGTTTTCCTTCAGGAGTTAAAACGTGAGAATCTGGAATGTACTGCTACTGTGAAATCTGTGCAAGGGCAATTGGGAAATACAGCTATATTTACAAAGGGAGTATTTACAAGCAATTTTAAAAAATTGATGATAGAAGATTAAAGCCTTTTAACCAAGCTACAGGGAATAACAACTTCTTTTATTTCAATATTTCAAAGAATTTCATGAGTGTACAAAACCTTCCTATTTAAACAGGAATGAAGCTGTAAAAATATTTGTATTAGTGGGTCCAGAGAGCTCTGACTTTTGAACTGCAACTACAAATGGAGGCCTTAATAAATCTGTATCTAGGAGAACTCGGGTTTCTTATTTTATAATTAATTGCGTATTTTCTGCTAAATCAAATATACAAACAATAGACAAATAGGGGTCTGGTGCCCACAGTTTATTATCATTGCTGTGAGGCCTTGTGCTGCTAAGAAGAAAGGCAGTGGTTCTATTAAAGGTGAGCAGGGAGGGGGAAGAATTGGGCTTATAGCCTAAGATAACAGTATTTCTAGTGAGTCTGTATGCTGTGCTGAACCAGCATGATGGTTCAATTTGATTGCATTATTGAGGCATATAGACTTTACAGAAAGTCTATAAGTACCACGAAACAAAAACTCCATGCAGTGGAGCCTGCCCTCTCTCCTCTGTCCTTCGTCTTGCTGCAGTGGTGTCTTGAAAGCCAATGAGTGACCTAACCAGGTATCTGCTGAGAAGATGAACTGAGTTAAGCTAATTACTCGGTAACAGAGGGAAACTATTAAGTGGCTCCTATTACAGTTTTCTGTAAGTGATATTTAAAATGACAACAAATCCTTTGCCAAGAAATGCTAAGGAAAGCTGGAAGTTGAGTTGGAGAGATCCTAAAGCTTTTTTTCCTCCCAGGCAATATTGAATCCGCAATCCCTCATACATAGCTGCATCTCTACAGGAGTGTTCATATGGGGACCCATATTCACCATTAAATCACTGTCAGTCACCTTTTTCTGACAGCACTGGGGGACGGGCAGATGTGTGTAGGGTATTTTACTTTATTTTATTTGCTCTTAATAATACCCCAGCCTGCAGACCACAGTTAGGAATTAGCCTGTTTGTCTCCAGTTTGCTCTGCCTGAGGCACAGAAGATGCTAAAAATCAAAATTGGCACAGCTTGCAGAAGTGTGGATTTTTGGTTAGCTTTAAATAAATACTGCAGTCTGCCCAGCACCTAGTTATACCCTTGGAACATCTTGTACCCAAAGGTTTGTGAAAAGGTCCTGGAGCATACCCTCAGGGCTTGGTCTGTGTCCGGTAGCAACTCCCTATGCCCCAGGAGCTCAGAAGCTTTTGGTTTGCTGTAAGGTCATGCCACAGACTGAAAACAGAGATGTATTTCTACAAAAGCTCATGTTGTTTTGGACATTCTTATACTTAATGTCTCATTTTATGACATAAAAGGTCCACAGTACATTTTGTTGCTGAATATGTTCACTTTGGTGTTTTCATGTACTTCCAAGAGAAATACCACAACATTTTCTTTCTTCTTGTTATTCCGAGTGAATGTGGCATTGAAACTGTGTTTAAACTGCTGAGTTTGCTTAGGAATCTTTCAAATCTTCATGGTTCAGAAAGATTCAAGTTTCTAGTCTCTATTTATGCTGAATTTTAATTCATGTAAAGCAGTGTGCATAGAAATTATTTTTGACAGAATCAACTTGCTTTCTGTTTTTAGATATATATTCCTGTGGACTAGTTGTTCCTGTTACAAAATCATACGGAGTTTTCCAGTAATAAGAATTAAGTGCATGGCAGTAATTCAGGACAAAATTAGCAAATATGGTAAACCAGTATTTATTCTTAAACCAGAGGATCATTAATTAACAATTACTGATTTAGGTTTTCTTTTTAAAAAGAAGGAGAAATGGAAATTAAAAAGACAGCTAATATCTTGGGAGGTCTGGTATTCTTCCGGTAGATTAAGTGTAGTCGGATATCTTCTGTTGATGATGTATGCTTGTACCAAGCAGCCTTTGTCTATTTTAATGTAATATTTTCTTGATAAATCAATCTACAGCACTTAATTGAGTTAAAGTTGTGCTGCAATGGCTTCATTTGATTTCTTTAAATCTGGTGCTAGTTTATTTGTTTGCGTAATGTGGCACTTGGACGTGGTCTTCATGAAGTCAGCAGCCTTCTGCCGCTTGGTTTCTGCAGGGCAGTGGCGTGGAGAGAGTCTGAATCAGGGGACCAGGACTCAGGAGCTCTCAACTAATGTGAAATGAATCATGTATCTGTGGTGGTAAATGGTCAGACTTTCTTCTCCATTTCATCTACACTGTCTGATCTCTATCTTCTACTTGACTTCAGGTTTCTGAGCAGGAGATGGATGAAGCAATCGCACGTACCACACACCGAGAGAGCAAGGATGCCAGCTCCTCTCACATCACAGGTAGCAGCATGTTTTCTAATATTTGTCCTTTTCCAGATGCAGGAATGTTTAAGGACGTGCCCTTGGGTTCCCCAACGTCAGTGTTTTGAGGGCCCTCAAAACAACAGAACAGTTCAGGGGGTGTAATCACTGTCTACTGCAGAAATTTTAGCAAAAACATCTGGTTCAGGTGGATCCACTCAATAGCTCGTTACTTACTTTGTTCTCCTTGGCTCCCATGCCCTGTAAGCAGGGATGCCAAGAGGTGTTTGTTCTCTCTTCTCTTCAAGAAAAATAGGAAACACAATGTCCCAGTAGAGAAAGGACGGGAGGAATCAACCTGCATCTGTGTACACTGACCCATGCAGATGGAAAATAAAAAAGACAAAAGGAGACAGTATTGTTGCATCCATTAAAAAAAGTCCAGATATTTCATACTGGACTATATATTTATTTTAACTTCATTTTAATCCTTGGGGTCACATCAAAATGTGTGCTGTGGCATTTAGTTGATGTTTTTGAACTTCAGACTTAGCACTTCCTAAAATCTTACAGATAAAAGCAAACTCTTAGCAATAGCAGAGTGACCAGTAAGGTCATTTTTAGGCAGAGGTGTTAGGTTTGTAAGTATCCTCTTTACGTGTCTGTCAGGTAAAACATTTTTTGAAGTAAACCTTGCCAGTGGCTGCTAATGTGTTTTTTGAAATGGCCTCCAGTCAGCAGTATGCTTCAGAGGATGAGGAAAACCATCTCCTGCTCATCTCTGTTCTAGGCCTGGCTGGCGTAATGTGTCTCTGTGATAATGCTTCACCTGATCTGAGGGAGAGCTTGTGAAATGTTAAATAAATCTCACTTTAGGAAAGCAATTCAGATAAGAAGTAAGTGGGATTAAATGCAGCCCCTGGCTCAGAAGGTGAATGAGGATCTTGTTTAGATACATGGACCACAACTTTAATTTTTGGCATCTAACCAAGCTGTGTTTAACAGGAGCTGTACAAAAAAGTCCATCCCCTGGTGTGAAGGCCAAACAAGGAGAGACCTCATCTCCCCTCAGCTGGACTATGAAACGCTTCCTGGAGCCAGCAAGCCGGGTAAAAGGATTAGATGCAGTAAAAACAGGGTCTGCGTCAAACTCAGCTTTTACTGAAGCGCTTACTTGATCAAGGAGTTCAAACCCAAACCTTTTAGTTTGTTCCCTGTCACATGGGCTCCATAAAAAATGTTGCTTTCTTACATGACACGTTTAAATTGTGACAGCAGCAAGCTGCTGTTCCTCTGTGTGGCTGTAGCCTTTGGGTGCGAAGTGTAGAGCATGGCAGAGAGATGTGGGCTCCCGTCTCCCGCCATCTCAAAGGCACCCCTGCTCTGTGGGACACAGGCAGAGTTAGCAGGAGGGAGCTGAGCTGGTGGGCAGAAAGCTGAGCTCTTGGTCTCTCTATATAGCCATTGCAGTAGAAAGGCTGTTTTTTCTGGGAATGCCAAAGAAGCTGCACAAACTGTGTCCAGAGTCACAAACTCTTCTCTATCAGTTCAGAAGGTGTATAAAGGGAATTGCACAAGTGGGTTTCATCCCTTGTGTCTGCCCTGAACCACATCTCCAAGTAGTGAGATTTGGAATCCTTTTTTTATTATACTAGATAAAAATCTATTGATGTGCAGCATTCCAGACATCCAAGTTGGACAGTTCAACTTTTAATATACCAACAACCCCTCTGTTTTAAAAGTTGTCTGTAGACTTCCGTCACTGGCACAGCAACGTGAGCAGTGTTTGTGGTGCTTGCATGCAGACAGGGGCATTAAGCCATGAGGATGGTCGGTCACCAGGCTCACTTCTTTTCAGCAGGGATCTGTCAGCTCTGAGGCAGAGCTTTCCCAGTACTTCTCCCATGATGGTACGAGTCAGCTCCCATTTTCTGACGCTGTAACGGGCTCCTGTGATGAAGAGCAGCTCCGACAGAAGAACAGAAACAGTTTGGTGGATGATGGCTCTCTTCTTCCCGGCAGCCTGAGTAAGTGATGGGAATGTGTCTGGTCGTTTGGCTAATGTGGGGAGAGTCACTGAGCGCTAGTTTGCGTTACAGGAGGGTGATTCCTGTAGTGGTAAAAAATGTCTGGCAGCGTAGTGCAAGCCAGTGCTGGTCATACAAAACTCTGGAGAATGGAAGGGCTTTACAACAATGAACAGAAATGCCTGTTTCCATGGTATTTTGTCCAAATTATTGCTTTGATTCTGTGAAAATTACTTTATTTGGTTTGGTCAAAACTAGATGGATAGCACTGCATATTTACTTTCAAATGACTGATGATCATCTGATTGATTACATTTAAATGAAAGCATTCATAGCTATCTCAAATATGTGATTTTAAAATGTCATATGTAGCAGAGTAAAGACAATCAGATGTTCAATTTGACATCAGATATTTTGTGTATGTCTTTTTCCCCATAGTAATTGACTGGATGAATCTTACATTTCCTTACTGACATACACCTGATCTCACATTGAAAGGATATTACATTTGTTCTCCCTTTCCTATGCTTCTCAAGTAATGTTGGTCTTTTTCCCACAGCTTATTTTTCTCTGGAAATTCATTATTTAATCCCTAACAGCATTTTTACATTTTAAAATACTGACAAAACAAACAAACTTTCTACAAACTAAGATGCAGTTCTTCCTAAGAAGAACGCAGAAAAGGTTCTTGGGTTTATTGGTCTTTAGTTTGAAACCAGTTGTCATGTGCTGATGTCTTTGTTGAGGAAAGCATTTTTCATTCTCTGTAAGTTGATGCAGGCAGTTTTGAGCATAATGTGAAAGAAAGCAAAATGTGAAAGAAATTCTGCTGTTTAAAGTAAAATACACATGTGAATTTACATCTCTTTCTTCTTTGGGTCATAGTCATAATTCAAAAATAAACTGAAAATAGAACCAGATGTGCCACAAACTGATTATCCATAAATTGTAGAGCTATCTGCCATTCCTCTTTATGTTTACTGTAGATAAAGGGAGGAGATGAATAACTTGCTTTTTTCTTTGTGAGGAGGGGTCAACCTCCCCCTGCAAACACATCCACGTGTGGTCTGCTGCAGTCAGATGCATGGTATTAAAAATTATGTACAAATGCAATTAAAGTATAACTTTTTCTCCCCTCCCCAGTGACTAGAGAAGCAGGAGTGGTAAAAGCAAATGGTCTGGCTTCTCCAACTAGTGGGAGATTGTCTGGCCTTCACAGCAAGCCCGTGGAGTCTGTCCGACCCGGCATCCTCAGTGATAGCCCCAAGTCCTCCCGCAGCCCATTTCATCGTCAGAGGAGGGTTGTTTTCTATGATGGTGACATTAGTGATGACGACGAAAGTTCCCACTCTCACAGAGGACAGAAGGCCAAGAGCCAGGAGGATGCCGGCATTGTCATTACAACTTCGTCCATAGAAATCGATGATGAGAGCCAGGACAGTGAGTCACCTAGATATAGTGGCACAGAGACATCTTCCCCTGTCTTCAGTAACTCCGTGGAGTCTGCAGACAGCACCCTGGAGCAAATTGACTCTCCTTTCTTCCCCATCATAGCATTCGATTACTCAAGTGTGCCTGAAGTTCGTCTCGGCAGCCTGAGTCTGAAGGAGCTACGGGAAGCACAGCTTGAATCTAAGAGGTCGCCGAAACTCGAGCACAGAGCAGTAACAAGAGTGAAAAGCATGATGAGCACCGAGTGCCGAAGCCTTCAGAGACAGAGGATGGAGGAGCACAGCTCTTACAACAAGCCTGTTGCGAGGACGCTCCCTCACAGCAAGAAGTGTGAAGCACCCAACGGGGCCGGTCAGGGCCAGGGTGAAATAGTCACTCTGGTTCGCAATGAGCATGAGTCATTTGGGCTGGATTTGGAAATCCAAGCCATGCCCTTAAAGGTTGTTGTCACAGGACTGCGGCCAGGTGGACCAGCAGAAATGGTAATTCTTTAGTTTAGGCTTCCTTCTTGTGATTTACCTTTGCTTTGCAGGATTGTTATTATTAAGCAGGTGATCTGTTGAGAATAAGGGCAAGGCAGGTGTTTGTCTCTGCCCAGCAAAACGTCTCATCCTGTTTTGTTCTGATGCTGCTGTTAAAGGAGATGTTTCTGATTCAGAGATGCACCCTTGGCTGATTCAAAACTAAGTAGTCAAGAGGCAAGTCTGCTGAGGACTCATCCCCCCTCACACTCACAATTTTGAGGGAATGCTATTATTTTGTTTGCTTTCTTTCTACCACAGGCAAAGACAAACTAAGTAAATTGTGGTGGTAAAAATGTTTCTTACGTGATATGCAAGACCTTAGGTGCTTGCCAGGTTTGCAAAATGCCATGGAAGTACCAGTAGCACATCACTCCTCTGCATCTCATACATGCACGTACTGCTGTGGATGCTTGCTTCATGCTGGATGTGGAATTGCTGACATAGATGCAAAGGCGCAGGAAAAGGACAGAGAATGCTCTGTGGTTCAAAGCTGGATACAGGGTTTTTAGTCTAGTCAGCAGCCAGTTGGGTAAGAGGGGATATGTTGTAGTAGTTTCAGCTGGGCTGTGAGAACTGGAGATTGGGCTTCTGTTCCTGCCATTTTCTCTAGTTCAGTGGTTTTCAGGCTTTTACCTTAAGACCTCAGTCTGTCCAATTCAGTTGTTTAGGAGAGTACTGTTGCCCCCGTGGGAGGTTGTGGCCAGGAGTATGATGTACCCATGAAATACAAAAATGATAGACAGCGTTCCAGTCCTGAAGAAGCTAGGGCTGATTCATCCCAATTCATTTAAATGAAGAGGGCTGTATCCTCCATCCTGATTCTGATCTCTCAAAGAATCCAGCAGCTCTCTTGACCTTCCTGTTTTAGGTTGATCATTAATTCCTCTCCTGGCAAAATCACAGTCTGTTCTGTATTTACATGTTGGCAAACTGACAGCAGTGGTACCTGTGGTCTCCAGTGATGTGAAATAGGGAATGTTGCTTACAAGCTATTAATTGCTCCCCTGAGATCTTTGCCCCTGTGGCAGGGATTCTCAGGTGTATTTATAATTTCTTTGGATCTGTCATTGCATCAGGGATCAATGGGCAAGATGGCTGTAGGAGATGAGATTACCACCATCAACAGTATCCCAGTCAGTAAGATGACGTACGAGGAGATATGCTTGCTTATGCAATGTCTTCCCACATCTGTAACCCTGGAGATCCAGAAAGCAGCATCAGGTGAGAGAGCAGTTTTGCTTTCGTACCATTTATTCTGAGTACCATGGAAGACAATTCTCTTGGATCTGCTGGGTCTGATTTTCTGCTGCCCCAGCTTCCCACATTTATTCAAAGGAAAAACAGAAGGTACAGAGGGTTGGCATTGGTGAGCCAGACAAAGTACTTCGTGCCCAAACCTCAGACCTCAGAGTCCTGCCTAGCACCACAATGAAGGGAGCAAACCCACTCCTCTGTGAAGCATTCACAGCTCCCACTTAAACTGTCCCCCATGCCAGCGTTTGCAGAGGTCTCATGCAGGAGCTAACTCAGCAGTGACTGTGTCCTGACAGCCCATTTTACTGCCGTGCCTCTTCAGTAAATAGTGACCCTTTAAAATCACATCTGTCTCTCTTAAATCTCAAGTTTAAGTAACATTTTTATGAATGGACAATGATAGAATCATAGACTCATAGAATGGTTTGGGTTGGAAAGGACCTCAAAGATCTTGTTCTGACCTCCCTGCCATGGATACATAGAATAAAAGCGCCCTTTCTTTCCCTTTCGTGTGTCAGAATTGTCTAATGTACAGAAACATGAAACATAAAACCTGAGAAAACTAGAATCTTATAGAAAAGTTTATTTACATGTTTCTTATAAAAAGTTTTCTAGATTGAGTTGAAATATTTGATACCTCCTTAGTTTCTGCTCAGGGCTGATTTATGCTGCTCCAGCAATATATGCATCCCTGCAGACTGTACAAATTATGTGGTGTGAAAATGAGTGTTTGAAAAAGAAAAGCATACTTTTCAAATTCAGGAAGAACATAATATTTTGCTTCATTTTAGCTTATGATCATTTTTGTGTACCTATTAATACCTGGGAGCCTAAAGTGCTTCCAGATGCTTCAGTTCCAGTAGTTCTTTCAGGAATTCCTGGCTTGGCAGAGATTTCTGTTCTTGTTTCCCCAGTGGCTTTTGTAGACTGACAGCCATGGGGTAGGGGCACATTGGCACTCCTTTATCAGGGAACTCTTCTGCTTTCTTCTTCCCCTCACCCTGCCCCACTGGCAGAGAGTCTCCTCAGTGTGTAATCCAGCAAGCTGAAGCAGGGCAGCACTTCATTCAGATCCTAACTTGTCTGCTTCAGATTGCTCTTCTGAGATCTATTCCCCTTCTAACTCCAATAGGAATCTGCACTCGTTAACCTGGGTACCTAAATTAAATGGTGTGGATAATCCCACAGGTCTGTGCAAGGATTAGAAAGATGTGCTGGCAAATTTAACGAGCAGGAGAGAGTGAATGCACCGCTCCTTCTCCATGCCCTTTCTGGGCCTCATCTGGGTCGTAACTGGCCTCTGGAAGGCAGCTTGAATGGGGATGCATGTCCCAAAAGCAGTGTAGAAAGGTGCAAGCCGATGCTTACCTCAGAGTGAAGTTGAAGAGCTGAGGAATTGAGTGAAGAGGGATGTGTCAGAGTGCAGCAGAGACAGGGAACTCAGTGTGTTGCCCAAGAGTGGGTTAAACATGTATTTGAAGCTATGAAAGGTCTGTGCCAGAAATCCTGTACAGCCCATATGCTTAATGCGTGTATAACATCACCCATGCGTGTCACATTCAACACCTGCAGAAGTGCTGAGAGGATCAGAGTCAAGTTATTTATGCACAGCTCATCACTGTGTTACCTGTTCACCTTTGTTTGCTATGCTGGGGCTTGCTTTGTTTACCCTCTCCCATCTACTGGAGACATCTTCAATCAAACAAGTAAGGGGAAGTGGTACTGCTCAGCCTGGCTTACTGCACCCTGGCACTCTGGGAGGTGGCAGCGTGGCTGCTGAAATTTCAGAGATGAGAATTGAACAGATCATGACTACTCACCTTGGATGAGGGATTGCTCCCCCCACCCCGTGTCGCTCAGATATACAGGGTTATGATTAATTTGAGTTGCTGTGATTACAGAAGAGGAGGAGCACAAAGGGACAACTTGTTGTCTGACTACATGGGGGTCTGTTTCTGTAAAAAAAAAAACCATGGTGTTGGTTCATATATCACTTCCTATATCTGATAGGATTTCCCTTCTCTTTTTATTTATTTATTTTTATCAATGATGCAGCTGTCAGCAGATTCACAAACCTCATCCTGTCTCCAGGGGTAGACAGTCAAAACCAGGCCGATGTCAACAGCCCCCTCGCAGCTGAGGAAGCGCGGGGTGGTGGGATACGAGAAGGAGCCGGGTTGCAAAGTGCTGGTGGCGGCTGTGCGGTGGAGAGATCAACACTGCCACCTGATGCCACGAGCAAAGATGTGCAGAGAGGCTCCGTGAGAAGCAGCCGCGCCGAGGACTGCGCTGCCATCCCCGTCACTGACATCGATGACTTGCTCAGCCAGATGGGTTCTGCCGAGAGCAGGCCTTCGCGCACCCCGTCGCGAGCAGAAAGCCCCCTCCGAGATGAGTACACCACGATGTGCTGCTGTGGGACTGACGAAGGTTGTCCCGGATCTGAGCCACGGCCAGCCAAGGAGGAGCTGCTGGAAAAAACTGTGAATTGTGGAGCTAATGCACAAGGGGTTTTGGGGCTGTCTGTGTTGGACTCCATTAACACAGGCAACCTTTTTACTGTGAATAAAAACTCTTTAAATAACTATTCCAGGAATTTTAGCAGTTTAAATGAGGATGAGTTACCTGCAGCAACCGCTCTGGAAGGTAAGAGATGTGACCCACTTCCAAAGTCTATGTATGGGGCTGCAGAAGATTCTCACTCAGACTCAGAGTCTGTCACAGAAACCGTTGATAGTACTAACGAGGTGCTGCTTGGGCTGCGCGCTGCTGCTAACACCCCTGCAGCCTGTGCTGTAATGGAGTCCGATGAGGAGCAAATCGAGATCTGTTGCATGAACGATGAGCCCCAAAAGCCTGCACAGGAGCAGCAGCAGCATTTCACATCTGCAGCGAGCTCATCCTCTCTGTCCCTGCTGCACCCTTACAGTGGCAAAGTCTTGCAGACTGAGGGCTGTGTAATGTGTGGGTCACTGGAGACGAGCATCAACAAACTGGGCTTGGAAGATCATGGCGGCCCTGCTCCATGTCCCTCACAGTGTTCAGATGTATCCTCTGCACCCTTGTGCTCTTCTTCCTCAACTTTCCTGCCAGAAAAAGACATTCTAACGAATTCAGTCAGTATCCCTGAAGTTTACTCTTTCTGTAACAGTGGTGCCTTAAGTACAGAAGTGGGTTTGGGGAACAACAGACATACGCAATGCTGTGAATCCACTGAAGGGAAAGGGTCTCTGCACTGCACAAAGATAAGCTTTTGCTCTGCTGGAGATGTCAGTGGCTTGGAGAACAACTTGCTTGAGAAGGAAGGATGCCATGATGAGCACAGATCCAAATCTGAAACCGAAACAGCAGCTGATGACTGTAATCATGCTGTCAGTTACTGCTTAGTGAAAAAAGAAACCAACAGTTTGTCCAACTTGTCTAAAACAGACAGCAGTGAAGTGAATGCATCATTGTCAAAAGCAATATCACTCAGGTCTCCCTTCCCCACTAGATCTAAAGACCCAAAGGCTAATACAACTCATGACTTGCCAGGGAAAAATGAGAAAATTAACTCCCTGACTTCAGGAAGGACTTCAAATGGAAAAGTCCAAAGCTCAGGCACACCCCCTGCAAAGGAGGTGCAGTACTGCACACCCCATCCTCACAGAAAAAGTCCTGTCAGGACTCTAAGGGAATGGCACAAAAAAGTATAATGGACACCCTTTTAAATAATCAGAAGGCCAAAGCAGGACCAAAGCTGAAAGGCTTCACCATAAAAAGCAAAGCAAAGGCAAATCCAGATTCTTCTGGCATTAATCCTACCAAAGTCAGTGGGACTGATCAGAAAAGGCTTTCTGTTTCTCCACAGCTGTCCCCTAAACTCCCAGGTAAGAAAACACCATTGTCCCGTAATTCACCTATAAACCCAGATCCTGGAAAGACCATTTCAGCAGCCTCAGGGACTCTGAAAGCAGAGCTAGAAAATAAAACATCGCTGGTCATTTCTGAAGATTCACTTCTGTCTCTCCTGAATGGCACCAACAGCCCGACAGAGAGTAGTGAAATGAAGCGTGGCTCTGGAGAGCTGACAGGCCTGCAGCAGGCCTGGGGAAAGCCAAAAGAAAAGCAAGCTTCCATACAACCTCTGATGTGTGAGGGTAAGGGTGCTAAGGTGGATGATTTCAGAGCCAGAGATGGTCGGTCCAAAGTCACTTCACCTCCTCAGGGGATACCAAAAGTTGAATATATGAAAGGGAGGACTGAGAACTCTGCAACAGACCTGAATGCAATCAAGAGCATTGATAGTGCAGATGACCTTAGGCAAATGGATCTACAAAATGTAGGACCATCTGCTGGAGGCTTTTCTTCATTGAAGTCCTTCTCAGTCCAGCAGGAGCAGCTGGAAGGGCAGGAGATCCAGCGCACTTTCATTGAGGTGAAGCTTTCTTCCTCATCATCCTCTTCCTCCTCCTCTGCCTCTTCCTCACCAGCATCATTCTTGCATCTGCCATTGCTGGAGAAAACAGAAGAGGAAAACGCAGAAATGCCTCAGCTAACTGAGGAGACAGGGACCATGCAGAATTTCTCAAAAGCAGATACTGCCAGAGACAGAAATCTCTATGGCTTGTCAAAACCTGTGACAAGGACTTACTCAATGCCAGCCCAGTTATCAGGTCACTTGAGGGAGGACTGCCGTGTTGCAGAGGTTCATCCTGTGCAAGGACTCCAGGGCCATGCTACAGAGGAGAAATACTCTCAGACAGCCACAGGGACATTAAAAATGGTCCATCTCAACCTGTCGAATGGCCAGAGTGGGAAGGAACAGGCATATGCTTCCAAAAGCACTCAGAAGGTCCATGACACATCCCCCTCAGCCAGTGACACCAGCTGCCCTGCCTCCGAAAAGCTGCGGAGCTTCAGGAGGAATTACTACTACTATGAGCTGAACTGGCCACATGAACCTACCTCATCCTTCTCCGTCAAACAGAGGATCAAATCCTTTGAAAATCTGGCAAATTTTGACCGGCCCATTGTGAAGGCCATCAATATACACTCAGCAACCAGGTCTCCCCTTGCCAGGAGGTCCTGTGGTGGGATGGCCACCGCAGCCAGCCCTGCCGAGACACCACGGGCCCTGCGTCGTAGCTTGAGCTCCTATGGTGGCAGCCCAAGCCCGGCCAACACCATGGCCAAGTCTCCTTCCAGTGCAGAGCACATGCATGTGTCAGAAGGCAGCAAGGGGGAAGAAAAGCCCCAGAGGAGCGACGAGGGCAGCACTGTGGCTGATCCGTCTGCCTTTCCCCCCTCAGCCTCACAGGCACGCCGCAGCCGGGGCCTGGGGCGGCCACCGCTGTCCCGCTCCAGGCTGCGGGAGCTGAGGGCCCTCAGCATGCCTGACCTGGACAAGCTGTGTGGAGAAGGCTTCTCAGGACCGACGCAGCCTGCATGCTTCAAGACAGAGCTTGAAATCACACCTCACAGAGCCCTCTGCGTGCCAGCCCGGAGCCATGCAGTCCTGTCGACCCGCTGTAGCCCCGGTGAGGCAGGTGCAGTGGGGGTGGGTGCCAGCAGCCCTCAGGACAGCAGCTCGGGGACACCGGGGTCTGCCTCAGATGACGATGCACCTCATGGCAGTTCTCCGGAGGGGGAGCACTCTGAAAACAGCTGGTCCATCAGGTAGGTGTTGGCTTTGCTACCACTGTTTCATTTTCATCCCCACAAGCCTTCCCCATTGCCTCAGGTCTGCCTCAAAGCAGATTTCAGTGTTGGCTCCAGCCCCCGTTCCCTTCACAATCTTAGCAGAACGAAACACTTCATCCTGGCAGGGCTGGGTTGCTTTTCTGTGTCCCCTCTGGCTGTCTTTGGTCAGTTTTTTGCCATGTTATAGCACAGGAGTCACTGCCTGCTGCTTGCCTGGCAGGGAGGCTGCACAGCCCTGGCAGCCAGCTCAGCCTGCATTAACAAACGAGCTTGTTGTCCTGCCAGAAGTAGTCCTCAGATATAGCTGTCTCCTTGTTTTTGTTAATGTCTGTTACTAAAGCCATTGGGAAAATAGAAGGGGAACAGAACAGGGACTGATTTTCATCGCTGTTCTTGAATTGTCTTCTCTGCAATTTCCCATTCTTTCAGCATACACCATTTCTTACCTGTTTTCAAGATTTCTGCTTGTTAATGAGCTGGCTCTTTATTCCCTAATGCAGCCTACATTGTATACCCAAAACATATGTCTACACAGCCTAGAAATGTAAAGCTGTCTTCTGTTCATTTTAGCTTGGATCAGCTGCTCGTCTCAAGTCTGGATCAGCAAAAACTGCAATCTGTTTTCTCAGCAGTAGTACCAAAATGTGATGTTGCTGCTATGCTTCAAGAAGTCAAAGCACAAGTAAAGGTAAAAATCAGAAGATAAAACTAGATTACTGGTGATATTTTTAAGGGTTTTCTTAATGGCAGACAAAATCTCTTCCAAACAATTTCAGAGCTCCTCCAGCAGTCCTGTAGTAGGTTAAAATTGATGGTAGGTTTACTAACGCTGATTTTTGAATGCCTGCTATAAACCCATAATAAATTTGAATGGCATTTACATAAGGAAGGGTGTTGTTTGTCTAGTGTGAAAGCAGTTTTGAGCCACAATAGACCTACTTTAAGTGGAGAAGTATGCCTCCATTTGAGGCATTAATACAGCTGACAAAGCCTTGGCTTTGCCAATAATTGCACATCAGAATTTAACTTTTTCCCACTCATCTGGATCAGACTCACTTTGCCCACTATGCAGGAGAAGCTCTCTGTGCCTGGAAGCACCCATCTTTTGCTAGAACCTGCAATCACGGAAATTGAATTTATTTTGTTTAATGATGAACTGTTGGCTTGCAACACCAGAAGGCAGCTGCTGGAGGGTAAAAGACTGCTGTGCCCTTTTTGCTCTTTCCTGTGGAAACTGGTTATTGCATTAAGATAACCTGCTTCATTATCTAGGTGTTTAAAGAAGGCCTCCAAAATGAAATGATTGCCAGAACATTACTTCCTCTTTTGCAGTGTTTGTGTTTGTGTTTTTGGGATACATCCACATCCTTTGTAAATCAGAACAGAAGTTGATAAAATAATGACAGCACTGGAGGGAAAACTGCCATCTGGTCTGCATAACTGCTGGCTGAGATACATTTAGAGCATTCCTGAATCACATTCATGAAGGTTGCTATTTCAAATGTAGAACAGGCTGGGGTGGGGGAGCAGGACCTCCCCAAAATACCCAGCTTTACCTCCTTCCAGGGACAATGTAGCTAAAGTTTGCACGTCCCAAGAGCTTAGTGATCTAAGAGGGTTTGGTTGGTTTACTGATAAAATTAGTATTGGATTGTACTTCTGGCTGAAGGTAGTTATGTCTTCTTTAAAGTATTTTGCATGGGATCTTGTAGAGATTATTTGTTTATGCCACTTTTTTGAGAGAACTCAAATATTCATAAAGCTGAATGCTTTTTGGAATGCACTCCTTGTCTGCATATTTTCTTATCCATATTTAAGCCCAGTATGGCACGTATGCTGGAAAATTTCATGCTAGTCAAATTCTGGATTTAAATGCACAATAGGACAGTTCTTTGTAGTTATGCAGTTGTTGAAAAATGAGATGAACTGCCTGATTTGGACTGAGAACTTCCCCAGGAAGAGTTTGTCATTATCTTTTGCTCTGAACAGTGCTGAATGTATATGCACATTTTATTTTTTAAATCAATGATCTTTGGCTAAGAAGCTAAAGAAAGGTGATAACTGGAGGTTGTCTTTGTCCACTGAGTGGCCAAATAAAACAGTAAGCATTCATAGCCATGTCTTTGTGCCCCATAGCCCACATGCTGATTGAGGACAGCATTGAGAGCTGGGGAGGGAGGAATTGCAATGGAAAGCCAGGGTTCAGGCTGTGCCTCTGACTGACCCAGGGTGTGTGGTCCTTGTACAGTCCACTAACATCTGAGCCTTTGATATTGTAATTTCTTCCTCGTTGTAAGCGAATTAAGTTGTGGTAGCAAGGCTTGGAAAAACCTGGCCTCTTAAACAAGAAGGGTTGCTTTAGTACTTAATGAAAAAAGATATGAGCTGGGGTGGACACTCCTTAAGAAAGAAATGTGAAAAACAGAAGGTGTACCCATGTGCCAAAAGGTGAGCTGGAACTCAGGATGTTCTGTGATTCTGTGATAGTCATAGCCCTTTTTTTGCACCCTCTCCAGTAACTCCCTGCCTCTTTTGAACCAGGGAGCCCAGAACTGCACACAGTATTCCAGATGAGGCCTCACCACTGCAGAGTAGAGGCAGAGAAGAACCTCCCTCAACCTGCTGGCCACACTTAATTCTTACACACCCCAGGATGCCATTGGGTTTCTTGGCCATGAGGGCACATTGCTGGTTCATGGTTAACTTGTTCTCCACCAGCACTCCCAGGCCTTCTTCCACAGAGATACTAGATTTAGATGGAATATTAGGGAGAAATTCTTCTCTGAAGCAGTTGTCAGTCACTGGAAACAGCTGCCCAGGGAAATGGTGGAGTCACCATCCCTGGAGGCATTTAAGAGTGGTGTGGAGGTGGTGTTTAGGGACATGGTTTAGTGGTGGACTTGGCAGTGCTGGGTTAATGCTTGGACTTTATGATCTTAAAGGCCTTTTCCAACCAAAACAATTTTATGACTTTATCTTTCTGCTGCCCTCACAGCACTGTTAGGGGAGCTAGCCTACATACATAACTGATTTTAGTGTTTCTAGCCTAACATAAAGCTGTTCTCACTATACTACAGGTAAGAAGGGTCTTAACATCTACAAAAGACTGCAGATTAAGATGTTCAGCCCTGACTTCTCCTCTCTCCTGAAGCACGGATGGATCAGTGATCCAGAACAGGGTGCCATCACTTTCTGACTTTGGCTCTGTGTGTTGCAGCAATGTCTGTAATGCAGAAAATCTCCCAGACCAAAAAAGCACACAGTGAGGCCAAGAATTTTACTGTTGTTTCATGAAAAATCTAATAATCTTTGGTTGAGTTTAGTCAACTACATATGTCATTTAATGCTAAGTAGATTAAGAGATCGGTTTCTAAAGATGTGACATTAATTTTAGTGTTGACAGTTTCTGGAAATTACTGATGTTGGATGAGATCCTGGGGAAAAGCTGAGACATTGCTTTCTACTCCCCACATCTGAGTCTCTGCTCCATAGACAGTTACTATCCCCTTGTTCCACCAGATGCCTGCTTATAGCCCGCCCTTACACCACAAAATGTGGTCTCTGTAGCAGCGTCTGTTTGTCCTAATAACCATTCATAAAACAGCACCAGATTTGCTGGACAGGGCTGCTTCTCTCTCATGGCAAATTCTGTGTTTTGGCAGCAGGCCATCACTTTGCAGAAACCCACTCCACACCTTTGTTCTGATCTGGAGCCAAGTTCAGCCCTGCTGCAGACCTGCACTGGTGCCTTTCCTGTGCTGGATGTTCCCATATCCACATTAGTCCCCTTTGGATCTCTAACAGACTCCTTACTTTCATCTCCCAAGTGAAACAGTTTTTCCTGCTGTCCCCTCTAGTTTTGCCCCTTGCAAGATTATCCAGCACTGCTGACAAGAGGTTCATGCAACAGCCCCCCATTACATCTTCACAATTGCCTTTCAAGTGAAAGGAGAAATGGGATAAAAAAAGTGTTAGTAATCCCCTGGAAAGTACAGTGCTTGGCCCAGAAAGGTGTATGGGAACTACTGAGTTTTTAACTGCAAAATGTTGAGCAATACAAAGTTGATTACAGCTTATGAAAATTAGACTGCCTAAGGTTTAATATCTTAACTTTGCTTTCTAGCATTGAACCAGCTGAAGGAACCTTTGCTGTCACCTGTACTACTCATCTGTAGCATGAAGAGAAATGCATTTAATGTATCAGTTTCAGTTCCTTGGGTTGCTTTTTTTCCACCTGCTGTAATCTGAGGGTACTGGGAGTTTGTAATTTGCATGGGATCTTGGTCTTGATCTTTGGTTTTGTTTTTCTTCTCCTTTCCCTTCCCCTCCACCCCTATTTTTCTGCTAGAGCAAAGAAGACACATTCTTTGTAGTCTTGCACAAAGAAGAAGGAGCTGGCCTGGGATTCAGTGTTGCTGGAGGAACAGATCTGGAACAGAAATCAGTCACAGTAAGTGATGGCTGCAAGACATTTTTTTGCAAAACTCTCCTTAAAGCAGGCTGGTGATCAGATCAAGTGCTCATTTATCA
The DNA here is from genome assembly GCA_027925045.1 of Hypotaenidia okinawae. Classification (NCBI taxonomy): domain Eukaryota; kingdom Metazoa; phylum Chordata; class Aves; order Gruiformes; family Rallidae; genus Hypotaenidia; species Hypotaenidia okinawae. The sequence goes on along the minus strand of BSDF01000005.1, from coordinate 15,021,167 downwards.
AGAGTCACTGCAAGTCATTCACAGTCATAAAACAGTGACTCTAAGAGGTGGCTAAATACCATCTGGTACTTAAATCATGGGAAGCGTATTTTTTATTGAGGGAGACAAATGTCAATTATATTTCAGTCTTTGAAAGTCTGCCACAGGATGGGATCGGCTACATCTAAATCCTCTGCATTCAAATAAAATTCTGCATGCAGTTGCAGTCCATGCAAGCTTTTACTGGAGCAGTTCATTTCCAGTCCTTGAAAGTAAACTCCTCAAAAAAGTCTTTGAAGGGTTTTGCAAAATCTGAGAATGGATGTTTCAGACCTCAGTGTACAGTCAGGATTTCGTGTCTCATTTTTTTGTTTGGTGTTGCTGAGACCAGTGGATGGTGGGTAAAGCAGGGTTGTTGTTTTGGTTTGTTTTTTTAAAATTTTATATAGCATTCTGAACCAAAGAATGGTTAGAAACTGTTTGAAAACAGATCAGAGAGACAGAAAAACCCAACACAACCAGTGTCCTGTGTGACAATTTCTTAGACAAGATAGGTGTGCAAGTTCTGCCCTGAAACAAAGAGATCCTTCAGGTGCTGAGATGAAGAAGGGTTACCTCTTCAGTCTTCAAGACCTGCAGCAGCCCTTACAGGAAACTTCTGGATTTTGCTCTTAGACAAGACCAATATAAGTCAATGTATTTTACATTAAGCAGTCACTGAGTTAGAACACAGTTATGTCTACAAAACAGACTCCTCTCACTACAAAGGTTGTCTTCCCTGTCTCTGGCCCAAACACTTGCAGTATCACTTGTAAGCAAGGGGAAAGCTCAACAGTGTGTTCCACCATAGAGACCTACTCACCTAGAAAATGGGACACTACCTAAAAATGTGATCTTGAGGTGTCTCAGGCTGAGTAGCTGACAGCTTTCTCCTGAATGCCATTGGCCATGAGATCTAAAGAGCGTCAGCTTCTGCTCCTTCCATATCCTCTTTGCTCAGTGTGTGTAAAGCAAGCTTCTCAGGTGGGTGGACTTTTAAATGCCCTTGACATACTGGGAGGGACATATGGTTGCCACTGGATGCTGAGCTTCTTAAATGGGCTGTTCTGCTCACACTTGGGTGCAGAAAGAGAAATGCCTAGTGACCTTCAACATACTGAGGAGTCAAGGGTTGTGAGGGGAGGCAGCTGATGTTTTTGGCATGACCCCTGTAATCCTCTTAGCTCTTGCATTTGGGTGTCTACATCTGTCATTGAGGCTGTTATTCCAGCTTTTGATGCCTGATTAGACTAGCTGGAAATTCGTCCCCTTGGATCTGTAGGATTATGACAGTTGCCCATCTCAACATGGCCTTGCAATGAGGGACACCCCAAACCAAACCATTTCTGATTCCTCACTGCTGGTCTGGATACTCATAGGAACTCATAGAGAAAACGCCACACAGAATTGTGTCCATAGATTTGCTGCCTTGAACCTTTGCCCAGCAGACCTAGAACTGTCTGCATGGGAACCCTGGCTGCTAGAACTGTAGTGCCTGATAAGCAAGTCTTGAAATATCAGGTCTGCAACCTTTTACTCAGCTCTTTTCTGTAAATGGCACACATCTCAGTCTCAGCTGCGCTTGGTGTAGTTTGCTCAAAGTTTAATCCACTCTGAATATTTTTTTCTCTAGAAAGTGCATTTCAAGCCACCAAACCACCCCTTTACATCTATTTGCATGATACTTGATTAGCCAAATTGCGATGGACAATTAAATACTTGTACAGCTGCAGTAAGTCAGAGCCTTTCTTTACAGAGATGCTATTCACTGCTTAATAGTGTGTGTTTCAAAACAGCACAGGGTACATGCCCTAGTCAGTGCGAGTTTGGGAAATGGGTGTTGCACACAGCAATGCTGGTGCTTGCTGCAGCACAGATGTAGAGTTAACCTGTGTGTCACCTGGAAGTATGCTAATTGAAGATGTTGGAGGAGTTAAGTGGATGCCTAAGTGGTTTGTGATACTACACTGCAGCTGGTTTTGGTTGTCTTTGGCCTATAAATGACCAATAATAGCATATTTTCTTCCACTTCCTCCCCCTTCCCCCTCCGCCCCCAATCCCTGACTGCAGTTCTTGTCCAGTCACTTAGGCCTTAGTATTTGAGGGTGTTCATTGGAGCAAGTATCATGCACTTGGTATCCAGACAGTGGGCACTGACTGCAAATTCTGTTACAGAGTCTCTGAATTCACCTTGGCCTGTGGGGCAGTATGTGTGCTCATGAGGTAAAGCATCCTGAACTTAAAATATTTCTTGTAGGTCCACAGAGTGTTTTCAAAGGGAGTGGCAGCTCAAGAAGGCTCTATTCATCGAGGAGATCATGTTCTGTCAATCAATGGCAAGTTTCTTGCAAATTCAGTCCATGGGGATGTCCTGAATGCTCTTCATCAGGCAAGACTATACAAATACGCAGTCATTGTCATCCAGAAGGAAAAAGACAGAGCAAACAGTTCCTCCAGGCTTGAGATACCAGCACCTGGCCGAAAATGTGTGGGGTCTGTAAAGGATGTTTCCATGGAAATAGGAACAGGTATGATCTTTGTCCAAGAACAGTTGGAAGCATTCCCTTGCAGAGCAGACTGAAGGGAAAAATGTCCATGTGTTTTAGATTAAAAGCGTCTGTGCCTTATGTGATTGAAGGGAGCAAATGAAATTACCTTTAAATTTTATTTGTTCTCTTTGGAGCCTAAACGGAGTTTAGGTTTGGGTTTTTTAAAAATATCATAGCTAGGCAGAAACTTAGAAGGGCATTTAGGGCCTAATCCAATTTCTACTAAAGTTAGTGATTCCACATACTCTTCCAATCCAGAATAAACTACTTCAGAGTACTAACAGTAGTCAGTGCAAGAAAGCAAACAACCAAAAAAAAGGAAAAAAAAAAACCAAAAGCCCCAGGCTGTGCAAGTTGTTATGTGTAGGGACTGGACTTACTCTTTGAAATAGCAGATTTCATACTATTTCTACTAAAACCATAGACAAGACTGTTTTGATACTGCAGTAAATGGAGCAAAGCCAAAGCCAAATCAGCAATCCCATAGGAAACGAGGGATAAATGGTTTAAGTGGTAATGTATCAGTGGAATGGCAAGTTCCTGTTGGGAACAAGGCTGCACTTCAGTGTGGAGGCTGCAACTGTGTTACAAACAGACTTCTCAAAACCTACCTAAATGCACAAAACCCTCAAGTACCTGTCTGTATGTTGCTGCTTCAAGAGCAGGAGATGTCCCTGCACTACTGCAGTGTCCTTGGGGGGAGTGGGCAGAGGTTACAGCTTATTGCTGAGATTTGGTGACGTGGCTTCCCCTACCTTCCAGGACAATACCAGCTCAGACCACCCCAAAACCAAAACACAGAGCTGCCACTCACCCATTTTAAACTCATGGGCCATAATCATTACTGTTTTGGGTTTTTTTTCTGTAGCAGTTTTTATTGGTTTATGCTTTCATTAGGTTTTACAGTAAAGCTTTGTAATACAGCTTAAAAGAAACAGGAAACACTTTGTAAATTAATGGATCAGCCTTTGCTGGAATTGCTACTATGGATATAATACATGTAATTGCTTCAGAACCCCTTTCTAGCCTGAACTCCCTGCGTCCTGCATGCTGACAAACACAAATGCAGAATATCTGCTGGGTGCAGACACTAGAGGGCAACGTTATTTCATAAGACGCGGTGCTACGTTCTGAGACAATCATTCCATCCTGAAGGCAAAACACATCTTCAAATGTTTTAGATAACATTCAAAGTTGTTTGAGATAACAGTAGCAGTAATTTTTGATAACATGGACTGCATAATTTTTACATGCATACGGGGCAAAGAGGGTCCTGTTTTCCCAAATGGTAGATATATTTCCTCCTAAGCAAAATCATGTTTTATGTCAGCTACAGCAATATTGTGTTCTAAAAATATCTGCTGTGTAAGAGGCAGGATGCAACTACAGGTAATTGTGGTTATTTCCACAGATAGGAGATCAGAAACAATTATTCACACCTGTGAATCCTTAAGAGGATGAAACATGTTTATTCAATGTGGTTTTCATTCATTATTCGTGTCTTAAAAGATGTGACTCATTGAATAAGCAAGTGGAACAAATAAAAAAAAGCTCTCCACTCACTATTTTTGTCATTTTCCAGTTATTTTGTTGATGTATAGAATCCTTGCCAAGTTTGCTAAGATTTCATTTTGCTCTCCTCCCATCCCCCCTCCATCTCTGGCAGTTTTTTGTTGAACATGCAAAATGAAAATGTCTCTGTGCATAAATGCATTTAGTAAATGCATTTAGTACAGCCTCTCCTTCACAGCTGCAGCAATACATACTCACTTCTGAGAAATTAGGTGACAGCATGTTCTAGTTTGATTATGAACTGAACTCTGAATTGCTTTGTCACTGCAGCAATAAGAAAACCAACCAACCAAAACTTGCAATTTACTGTTAACTGCGTAACAAGATGCTGTGTATATTCTGTCACAGATCCAAACCTGGATATGAGTGATGTCATCTGTGTTGAATTATTGAAAACCTCTGCTGGCTTGGGATTCAGTCTTGATGGTGGAAAAGCTTCCATTGCTGGAGACAGGCCCTTACTTGTAAAAAGAGTATTTAAAGGTACTCCAAGCTTGCCGTGGATGTTATCCCAGTTTTCCTTTTGTGCATTGTACAGTCATATTAATTCTTGGACTTCTTTTGTTTTAAGCAAAGGTGGGTTTTGTGGCCCCCATGTATTACCATTTACTAGCCAAAGTGGACATTAAAAAACCCACTCCTGGGAATAGCTAGGGATTGTATCTGCTAGTAAATGTTTGTGAAGCAATCTGATTTACTAAATACCGTTCAGTTCCTTCCTGAGCTTGTTCAGTATTCTTAGACATTAAATTACAGCAGCAATATCATCTATAACGGCTTAAAAAATTCATGTCTCATCTGATTATCTTTTCTAAGAGAAGTATAGTGCAGGTAACCAGTGTGGTTCCAAAGAGTAATCATGCATTATACCAAATTATTAATTTTACTGGGTTTTGGCATCTTTTTTTCCTGTTGTTGTTAGATACTAGAATTAACTTCCACGATGAGTATGTTTGTATTAAAAAATGCCAGTCTTGGATGCTTTCTTTGTCAGTAGTTAAATGTACATAGAAAGGAAACCAAGAAAACCAGTCCCAGAACTATGCTGTGATTTTGTCTTAGGCTGGGATTCAGTTTAGGGAAAATACAGCACTTTCTAAAGGCAGCTAAAACCCCCAGTGAAGTTGCATGTGAGCAACATTTTTACAGATTACTTTTCAGTGGTTCATTATCTTGCAAGAAAAAAAACCCAAACTGATATTTCCTGAATTGCTTATCAATTTATCTCTGTGTGTTTATTTTACCCACTTCAGAAAGTGATTCTGAGGGTAACGTTTAATTTTTGAGCTCATTAATTTATATCCTTATGCACAGTCTTTTCCCCCTTCCTGTGATGGCCGATGTGACTTAAATTATCAGCACAGAAAACACACTTTCTTACAGGAGTGAAGGGTGCCCCCCTCCCTAGGAGCTGTATTCGGCCCTAAGATTCTGACCTGTGTTTGGTTTATTCATCTCTGTTACCTGGGATTTAGAATCTGCTGCATTATCTGCTTACTACCTTGTTAAAACCTGTTCAAGAAAATACATCCATGCCACATACAACCAGGTTTTCTCACAGCGACAGAAATAACATACAGCATTTCATACACTCATACTTCAAAAACAGACTTTTTTTTTTTTCTAGTAACAAGGATTTATCTTGGTTAAAATAACATCCTCTGTGAGATGCAGCATGGGGTAGTTTGCTAGAGCTGAGTTGAACATAAGCGACTTACACTGAAATTGCCGCTGTTGGTTATTTGCTCTTCCTCACAGTGGAAAGGAAAGCAATTTTTAAAAAATACTTTTTTAACACTATCTCTTTTCCCTTCTTGCTCCTAGGTGGTGCTGCAGAGCAATCTGGAAACATAGAAACTGGAGATGAAATTCTTGCTGTTAGTGGGAAATCATTACTTGGCCTCATGCATTACGATGCCTGGAACATTATCAAATCTGTGCCAGAGGGCCCTGTTCAGTTACTAATCAGAAAACACAGAACTTCAGTATGATGGAATCTAATCACACTTGCTAAGACAAAACATTTAAAACTGGCAAGAAGCTGGTTTTGTTTCTAAAGCCACACAGAAGTGTCTTAATGCTCTACAGAGAGGTGCTAAGAGCCTTGGAGAACCACTGAGCAGACATGTGATGAGCATCGTAAGATCTCACCTAATTATCGGGGATGAAGGAAGCCAAATGTAACAGACATTTTGTATTATGTGGCAGTTTTAATGGACCTTCAAGACCTCTCCTGGGTTTGCTTTGAAGTATTTTGACTGAGATAAATAACACTGTGCCTGTCCCTGCTATTTTTAATATCTGCAGAGCATTGGGAGTATAACTTGTTGGTTGCCATTCTGTTCACAAGGATGGGTATTTGGACCATACTGTATCACTTAGTTGTAATAAGACTTCAGGACACTTACTAAGGGTCTGGTCCTTTTTAGTTGTAATAAGAGAATGTCTGGAACAATCTCACTTTATTCTTCTAAGTGCAGTTTTGCTAAAAATGCATGACAAGAGTAATAATTTTGCACAACTTTTATGCCTAAAACACGAGCATTTTATTGCAAAGCTGAAAAGTCCTCTTCAAAGCGATGAACTAACTCAGTATCCACCACAACTGAATCTGCTCTAATGAATCTGAATCTGCAGCTTGTGTCTGAAAGCACTTGGTATTCATGCAGTAGACATCTGTGAGCAAGAAAATCATGTCCAAATAATAGGTGATTTTCCACCAAGGTGTAGACTGAGTTGTTAGTTGTGATTAAAACAGGAGCGATAAAAATTGGGGTCTGAATTTTCAAATTTAGGCTTCTAATGTTAGGCACCTTTAAAATATATATATATTTTTAAAAGAGGGATAATTTGAGGTGCTGAGCACCTGCAGATCCCATAAACTTCAGCGATAGCTAAGTATGTCTGAAAGCCAGGCTGCTTTTATTTGCTTGCAAGAGGCTGAGGCTGCCTGGCTTGAAACACTCGAGCTGGAAAACGGTGGTCTAAAATGGGGATTATAACAGATAAAATCTGAACTGGCCATATTTGTGGTGGCTTTTAATCGCTCTTTGTTTTGTTTTGTTTTGTTTTCTCCTGTCCACTATTTATTTTTCCTTGTGTGAGAGTGGGTGAGGGTGTGTGTGAAAGATAAAAGTGCGCCCGGCTGCATCTGGCAGGGGCTGATGCTGAGGGTTCTGGGTAGTGACACTGAAAACTGCATAGATGGGAGAAACCCTGGTGGTAGGTAGAGCAAGGCTGGAAGGGTTGCAGTGCTGTGGGTGCTTCGTTTGGATTTTCTCACCTCTAGTCACAGTAGAGGTATCAGTAGTGAGCCACGCTGCTGTTATTTATAGTCTGCTGTGCTGGGAGGAGAGTGTATGTGTGCAAGAGATTAGACTGTGTTATTTCTCTTCCTACATCTGGGATAGCTGAACAACATAAAAGAGATACAGGAGGAAACGGGCCAGTGTCCTTATCAGCTGAGAACAAGTTGTTTGTTCAGAGTGCTCAGGTTGTTTGTCGCATTAGGCTGGAGACCACTCACAGCCAACATGCCCAGGGTGAAGAGCTCTCAACCTGGAGCCAGTCCAAATCTGAAGCACTGCCTGCATTTATAGTTGAGCCAAGACACTGCGTAGCTGTTGCAAAAATGCCTGGGCTTGTTGCTTAGCCCTACCCCAGGATCTTACTACAGTTCAGTTTATTTACATTTATCTAACAGTGCTTGGAGCAATTGCTTCCAGGTTAGTGGGGCACTCGCTTTGGTTTCATTTCTGTGACAGCTTCTTTAGACTGCAACTTACGACATGCAGAGGAAATTTCAGTTCTGCAAGGCAACCTGAGACCAGGCGAGCAGAAAAGCTGTGCAATGTTTGCCTGAAAATGAATAGATTTAATTATTTTTTGGTGACATATTAGCATGTGAATCCAGGGAGAGATGCAGCTTTTGGTTACAGGAAAAGCAATACTGTACGTAGCCCCACAGCTGCTTTGCCTGCAAGAGTTCTGTTGAAACTAATTCAGGTTCAGTGCTGTGAAATGACAGGGACGTTGGGTCCCCTGTGACCCTAAAGCTCAGCTGCTCTGTCAGGATTGGTCCTTGCCTCCAGTCACCTCTGTGGTGAGAGAGGCTTCAGGAGGATGCAGCACATAGGGTCGGAGGACCACACTGAGGGTAAAGGCCTGTGCTGGGATAAAAGAGGTTACCCCCGCATAATTGCTGTAAAACAGGGAGAAGACATTTGGCAATGACAGTTAAATGGTGAGGCCTTGTTCAGGAATGACCAAAATCTGACTGTAATAGCGTGTATAATAGATACATAAAATGCATGTGGAATTTAACGCAGCGTAGTGAATACCTGTATACGTATAATACGTACAAGTGCAGTACTGACCTTTTGCTACTTTAATGTGGTAAATCACAGTTGTGCTTTAGGAAATGGCTTTTTTTTTTTTTTCCTTTTCCTTTTTCAGTCCACAGTTTAAAGATTTGGAGGTTTCAGCGCAGTGAGATATGTCTCCTGCCCTCACAAACCAGTGTGAGCTCAAAGGTGAAGTTTTCATTTTATAAATTAAACTTAATGAGGTGTCTTAAGATGATAACGTGGTGAATATTTTCAGATGCTTATCTGCAGGTACTGTTAATTGTGAGTGATTTAGAAGGCTTTAATTTTTCAGTAATCGAATACTGTTCAGTATTTTATTTTACATGCACGTAGATATGTGTTTGCTGAGAAACAGCAGAGATGGGGATATTTGTGTGTATTCAGTAGTGGCTATAATTTAAAAGATAGGTTTAATGTTTTAAGTCTGATAGTTACTATAGGTAGAATGATACACTTCTCTACTAACCTTACAGCAAGAAAAAGAATATTTAACCCTGATTGTTTCTGTTCCTGAAAATACCTTTTTTTTTTTTTTTGTGAAAAAACATCTTTCCTGATGCTACCAGTGTTGGTATGATTACAGTAGCACTTCCTGATGTCTCTAGTGGAGTGACATTCCCCATGAAAGCCCCAGAATTTATGCAATAAGGTTTGCCTCATTACAAACAGGATGGGTAGACCAAACAGATGCAGTGACCCTTAGGTTATGCATTTGGCAAAGTAAATGTTATTTTCTTAAGAGCCTGGTCGCACCAAAATGACAGAGGCATTGCTGCAGTTCATCGGTATTCAGTAAGTTCCTGAGCATTTTTGGCCTTGCTCTTTGCCTGTCAATCCCCATGGTCATTCTTTGCCATACTGGAGGGCTGGCAAGCTGGAACAGAGTGGTAACTCTCCAGACACTCACTCACAGCTGCATCTTGGAAGACAAATCAGGATCAAATTACAGACTTGGTGCACAACTCTTCACTGGGGACCTGAGGCATTCCAGTTAAGGTGAATTTGCTCCCAGATGGAAGAGGGCTGGTGGAGGGCTTTACTGCTTCTGTCTCTGGGACAGCTCAGGGTGCACCTCCTGGATATCAGAGTGGGCTCTGGTGCAATACTGCCATTGCATAATTTGTACCTGGAAGCTCTTTGCAGCTTCTGTGGGAACTGCATCTGTATTAAAATTCGTGAGATTAGGCCTAAATTAGGAAGCAAGCAACATCTAATCACTTTCTTGCTAAAAAAAATTAAATATTAAGAGGGCAGATAAGTATTAAGATACCATTAAGTGATTTCTATTTTCTAATGACCCTCACTTAAGATTAACCCTAGTTAATGTTCTGCAGTGGTTCTAGTCAAAATCTGAAAGAACTGTTTCCAGATGGGACTGTTTACCTGCTTCTACGTTTAGGTTATGTAAATGTACAAGTGGTAATATTGATGAGGAGTAGACTAGATCATGTGAGAAATTGGGATCCCACTCTAGGTAGGTTTTGTGTGTTAGACTGATACACTTATTGTATGATACTGTATATTTACACTTTTATTTATATAAATAAAACCCCTTTTAATGGAAACTGTTTGAAATGCCTTGTATATTATAAAAAGTGAGTGCAATAACATGAAATAGATTGTACATTTTTCAATTTGCTGTCTCTGTTATGTAAATCTGTATCTCCATAAACTGTTTTGTTTGGGTTTTTTAGTGATTTTGAAAATAAATGGTATCCTTAGTACTCCTCTAGGTATTTATTTCTGTCTGGTCCACAGTTGGAACTGGCATCACAGGAACAAGATTGTCCTGGGGAGCACAGTCCAAGGACTAAGTGTTAATGCTGTCCAGATGGTCAGCTAAGCTAGAAATAAAATACTGTCCTCTAAGAACTGTCATTCAGTCTGAAGAGGATAAAGCATTTAAGAAGTGTTAGAAGGTGTTTATAGGACCTGCTTTGGTGTCTTGAAAAATGCACTTTGTTTTTTCCTGTCCCTTCACAAGGAAAATGTGTAAGGCAAGGGTGAAATGCAGTTTGCAGCAGCAGTCTCTATTGCCTATAAACTCCTCCATAGCCCCTGGGCTGGAATGGGTTCCTAAGTGTAGGTCTGAAGGGCTGATCCTGGCTGGAGCCAGGCATCCCCCAAAGCCACTCTGTTGCTGTCCATTCTCAGCTGCACAGGGGAGAGAAAATAAATGAAAGGCTTGTGGGTGGAGATGAGGACAAGGAGATACCATTTGCCAATTGCCATCGCAGGCAAAACAGAATCAACTTGGGAAAATAAATTTATAACCAGTCGAATCATAGGGTAACAAGAAATTGAAAAAAAAAGAGTTAAAACAACTCCTCCCACCCCTCTCTTCTTCCTGGGTTTAATGTCAGTGCTGATTTCTCTCTGTCCTTCCCCACAGAACAGGGGGATAGGGAATGGGCGTTGTGGTCAGTTCATCACTGTCTCTGTGAGGAGTCCTTTCCCTGAGGGGGAAGGAGTGGCACTCTGCCCTTGTTCCAGCATGGAGGACCTCCCGCAAGAGACAGTCCTTTATGAACCTCTCCAATGCAAGTCCTTGCCGTGGTCTGCAGTTCTTCATGAACTGCCCCAGAGTGGTCCCTTCCATGGGGTGTTTCAGGACCAGACCACACCTGCATTAGTCCCCCACGGGGTCACAAGTCATGCTGGCAAACCTGCTCCAGCATGGGCTCCTCTCCCCACAGGGTCACAGGTCCTGCCAGGCGCTCTGTCCTGTGCAGGCCTCCCATGGGGTCACAGTGTCTTTTGAGTAGCTCTGTCTGCTTCCTGTGGGGTCCTCCATGGGCTGCAGATGGGCATCTGCTCCACCATGGACCTCCATCTACTGCAGGGGGGCAGCCTGCCTCATCATGGTCTGCTGGGGCATCTGGAGAATCTCTTCCCCCTCCTTCTTCACTGACCTGTCTGCAGAGTTGTTCCTCTCGCAGCTTCTTACTCCCTTCACTGGCTGCAAAATGCTACTGGTTTGGTTTTGTTTTTCCCTTCTTAACTCTTATCCCAGAGGTGCCACCACTGTTGCTCCGCCTTGACCAGCAGCAAGTCTATTTCAGAGCTGACTGATACTGGCTCTGTTGCACATGCGGAATTTTCTCGCAGCTTCTGGCAGAATCCACCCCTTCAGCCCCACCCTCCACTGCTGTCAAAGCCCTGCCTGTAAACCCAAAACAAGGTCATAGTAGGAGGTGGCAGCCATAACCTCCAAGGCGGGAAAGTTTTCATCAAGTGTTCCACCATTCTGCACACACAGACAACTTCACCACCACCTCCCAGCAGCTTGAAGCAAGCCTGCCTTCCAGAAAGATGCATCAGCCCAGCAAGCACGGTCCAGACACCCCTCCTCTCAGCTGCTCTGTCTTGGGAAATTCCAGAGGTGCCCAAAATCCCGGACTGCCTGACAGCGCATGGGCATGTCAGCTTGTCACTGCAGAGCAGGCTGAGCTGAAGGAAGTAGCCTGAGAGCTAAGCGTTTGTATCCACACTGCAAGCCTGCGTGCACAGCTCTGTGTTTGCTGGGTTGGCTGCTCGCAGCAGCCTGCTGGAAACTCCCAGACAGCTTGTGCCACGGCACAGTCCTGCCTTTGCCTTGGGGTGCACATGGCACCTGCCAGCACCTTTCCTGCCATGCCTTACAAACCTCACCGGTGACTCCAGTGCGCGCTGCTCTCTGACACGGATGGGTCGGCTTTCCTCTGCGACAGGGAAGGCATTTGCTTTTCTGCAATGGTGGCGTGGGAGACATTTCTCTCATTGCTGGACTTGCTCCCCAAAAGCTGCTGTGTTTGCTTTCAGTTTCTTTCTGTAAGCACTGCACCACAACGGTGCAAGTGAGCAAGAGTCACGTGAGGAGGGAAAAGCCCCGGCACTTCTGCTGAATCACCCTGCAGGAAAGGCCGACATGTTGGGCTCCTGGCCTGCCCCGCCATTAGCGGGGTCTCTTCCTGGGCTGGAGGGGAACAGAGGAGCTTTGTGGTGTCCCTGTGCTCTGTCCACATTGGGACCCCCTTTTCCACATTGGGACCCCTTTTTCACATGTCCCTCTGCCTTGCAAACAGCCGTGATGAGAGGGCCTGCAGAGCCTGTAGTGGTGTGGAAGCCATAAAAGCAGTAGTGTGGGAAGGGAATGAACAGGGAGGTGTGGGGTGGCCCATGCAGCCATCTCAAGCTTGCTGCAGCACATCTGTCCCCAGCTGGGACCTGGCCTTTCCTCAGGGCTATATGGGGAAAAGCAAAAGGACGTCTTTACACATTAAGATCTCCCCTGCTTTCTCCTCTCCCCTGCTGTCCTCAGTGCTGGACCAGCCCAATTCCTCTACCGTTTTTCAGTGACACCCCTGTATCTATCCTCCTGTCTGTCCTTCCTCCCTCTTTCTACCAACACGTGGCATGAGCTGGGTGCAGCAGGGCTCAAGCTCCAAAGCAGCCTGGCTCTTAGGAGAATATCTTTAATGAAAATCTTAAAAGTCCCAGGCGGTGACTAAGTAAAGAGGAATACACAGAGAGAAGACACAACAGATTTAATCCATAAATGGATTAGCAGATGCAACTTCATTTATCCATTACGACATGTGAAGTGGTAGAAAATTACATTTAAGTTTTACCTAATTCAATAGTCTTTCAGGGGCTGGACTTTTTCTGAAGGCCTTGAGGCATGGCCAAATAGGTAGCTTGGCACAAAAGGCATACAAAGCTTGTGGTTTGGGGCATGGCTTTTTTTATTCCCATATCACTAACACACAGCTGAGATATACACGAGATAAATAGAGACACCTACCTTGTTGTTTGCAATCAGGTTTATCATTCTACCTGAAAAGTTTTGGCTTACCTATAATTTTTTATATCTTTGTCTCTCTTTTTTTTCCCTCTTAGCATCACTCAACACAACTTAATGCCCAAATAGGGGCTGTGGTGTCCAAAATCTCACCTGCATTCCCGGAATGTGTCAAAACTGCCACTTCATCACAGTTGGCTGAAGACTGACAGACACTTTCTGTCCCCACACAGGAGTGAGGAGGCTCCCCACGACCCTCCTCAGACTCTGCAGCCTGGCAGGAGCAGGGTGTGCAGCAACTGGGTGTGATGCATATGCTGGAAATTATGCCACAAGGCAGCATGTGACTGTGATTACAAGGGGACCCAAAACCTTCCCAGCCATTTCCCTGAGCTGCATTTCCCAGCACCCAGGGATAAGCAGGCTCAACACCAGAGCCAGCCATCGCTGCAGGAAGGGGTACATCCACCCTGCTGCCTCTGGATTGCCAGCCCTTCCTCTTCCCCTTCACCCACCTGGGCTAGGAGTTAGAAAGCTTTGGTCCATCAATTTTTTGGGGGTTATTTTTAATCTTTCCTATGCAGTACAGGGTCACATAAGGGCTCTTACAGCACCTCCACCCTGTCCAGCACCCCCACCCTGTCCAGCACCCTGTCTCAATAAATACCTGGATTGCAAGTGATGCTGCATTGTCTAGACCTGATGCCCACTGCATCTTGTGAAGGAGATGGAATCATTTCTCCTTGCCAAGGCATACAGCTGAAAGTGTACTGTCATCACCAGCCCTTAGCAAAAGCCCATTTCAGACTTCACCTTTACAGAAAAAGCCATCTATGCTTTGTTCTTTCCATGTAGCTGTGTTCCTCAAAGCACTAGACTCAGCTAAAAGATTTCAAAAATTAAATATGATTGCAATAACTTTTAAAGCTTTTTTGTTCCCCCTTTAAAAATATACACATAACCCCAGTAAATGATTATAAGAAAGAATATTTCATACAAATAAACATCCTTTCCCCAAACAAGGAGTTCCCCTCTTATCCCACATTGTGTAAAGCTGTGACTAAAAGGATATTTTGCATCAGTCAGGATATTTTCTAATGTTAGCCAATACTAAAACCAGAACCATTTTGCCTTTCCCCTGGCAGTCCCATATGCGCTGGCCTCACCTTACCATGCAGCTGAATCAGTCTGATACTGTTGAGCTGAGCAAACAAGTTACATGATGCTGTAGCTCTCTGGATTTTTCCATGCCTAGCAAAGCCATTTCCTTGACACCACAGCAGCCCTGGGAAAAGCCTTGGTGCTGTCGTCAACATTACGTCCCTAATCCTGGGCAGGAGGGACCTGGATGTGGCCTCAGGCAATTGTCATGGCTTGGTCACATCCCTTTTGGGAGCATGAAGGGGAAGATGCAGGCAGAAATATGCCCTTAATTGCTGCCATGCAGCAGATGACAAAGGTGGCTGCAATCCCAGCCTGGATCTCAGAGCTAAGAGGCACAAATGTGGTACTTTGATCCGTGCAGAGCGTAATAATGCAGGCAAAACCCCAAAGGCAGAAAAGTCAAGTGATGGGTACAATCCTGGGGCCATCCTTTGCTCTGACCCTCCAGGTGGATGCTGCAGCAACATCATGGTGGTAACACAGGGGTGCCTGTGTGTTCCAAAGCCTCTTCACCAGCCTTATGCAGTGCTGCTGGAAGTAACTGCTTTTTTCACATTTTGTAGGTGAGAGCGGCACAAAGCAGATAGAGAAGCCAAGACAAGTAGTGCCTCCACCACCGTTTCATGGGAAGGAGGGAATGACACCAAAGCCCCTGTGAGATGAATTGGCTGAAAGTTTTATTTGAGGTCACTGCCATCCCGTGGGATATCTGGTGTTGCCAAAGGAGTGACACCTGCCTCCACGCTTTCAGAAGGCTTGCGGACTGGGGAATTTGCATTGCAAAGAGACCATGCATGAGAAGGGACATCAGCCTTGGTGTGGCTTGATTTCTCACACCGTGCTCCAGACAATATAGTGACGTGCATGGGGTAGGCTCTTGTTTACAGCTGTGACAGCTTTCAGGACTGCTGCTCACTGACAGTCCTGCCATCAGACAGTCACTTACTTCATGGAAAACCCTGCCAGACCGAAAGACAACACATCATATCCCCAGGCCTTCCTGTCTGGCCTCTTGCACCTCTATGGATGCACGTCATGCTCTCACATCATCTTGTGTCAACAGGAGGAAAAATGAATAAAATTAGTCTCTTCCAGCAGCATGTGCTAAAAATAATGAGCAGTACATGAGGCATTGTTTTCCAGATGACTTAAAAAAACCCATCCCTCTGGGGGAGAGAGGAGGAGGGAGGTGGTGTCTGTTGTCTAGCAATTTGTTTGGGAAATACCTCTTGTGCGTGCAGTCTCAGGTGTAAAAGCAGGAGCTGGCCACGGGCATGGGGCTGGTTTTCACCCCAGGGAGCACAGTGCGAAGGCGACACCAGGCCACGCTTATTGCCCTGGCAGGTGCCCACAGGCCGTGGGTGATGGCGGGTGCTGCGGGGCGGCACCTCCTCCAGCAGTTCGCTTCAGCAGGTGGGTTTGGTTTGTTTTTTTGGTGTCAGGTGCTTGCGGGTGAGTCAGGCGCCTCCAGACAGCAATGCCGTGCCCCAGGGATGGGATTTGGTTTTTTTTTTCTCTTGATGCCCTTTAGGGAGGAGCAGGTCACAAGCATTGTGATCTGGCAGTGACCTGGCTGGAGAAGGGCCAGGCTCTGGCGGGCAGCAGCTGAGGGCATCCGGTTGTTTTCACAAGACTGATCAGTCTTTACCAGCGCAATTTGCTGGTGGAGCTGTGTGAAATCACACTGTGCGGCACCTGTGGCAGCACCTGGCGCTAGGGTGATGGGCCTTCTCAGGACCTCTTCGCTTTTTGAAAAGCAAAGCTTTTTCAAACCTCTGCTGGTAGCCGACAGGGAAAGCATAGGGAAATGCTTCCCTTTGCTTTCTTTCATTTACTAGAAGCCAGAGCCTTGGCCAGGAAGCTCTAAGTCCTCCTTGCACTGGGAACACGTGCCCTAGGCGTGGTGCTGCCTGCCTGTGAAGCTGGAGAGATGCAGCACGATGAGTCAGGGAAAAGCCTCCTGATGTGCGTGGTGCAGCAGGTGAGGATCTTGGGCTCTCCTTTCCACAGACACATCTTTGGATCCCAGCTTTAGGGAGGAAGAATAATCTCTGCACTATCCCTTTGTTACTCCCTCATAGCAAACAGTATCATTCCCCCTTTTCCTAAAACTCCAGCTTCAAACATTGGAGAAAGTCAAAATCTTGGGAGAACACTGTATTCCTTTCTGCCTGCATCTGAGATGGCACCCTGAACTTGGCTATCTATCCTTCACTGATCATCAGGGACACTCTTAAAGCTGCATCACCTCTGGTAGAGGTAATGCAGCCCCTGATACTGCCCAGCTATTTTGCGGGCAGTAAATACCAGAACAGGCGTCTCAGTTTCCCATTCTGAAGTTCAAAGATACGGTTAAGTCTTCTCCCTCTTAAAGGCAGAACTAAAAGCCTGATCTCCCAATGCAGCCATTCTGGCACTCTGTTGTTGCCCCGGTGTGTGCCTGCTGACTTGGGAGATGGGAGGATTTTGTATTACATGATCACGCGTTCAGAATCCACAAAAAAAACCCCAACCCGAGTTACAACAACAATGACTCATTTTTCTTGCAAATGCTTTGTATTTATTATCTCAGCAACATTTCAAGAAACACATGCATAGGGCATACAGCAAAATCTCTGGCCTGTATCCAGAACTAGCCGTAAGAAAAACAAGCTCATGTTGATACAGTCATATAGCAGGTCCTCTGCAGAAGTAACAACAGCAGTCCCTGGGAGGACATGAGCAAGCACTTGCGTATATACTGGCACTGAGTGCTTGCACCTAGGTCTTTTTCTTGATCTCCCAGTGAATATTAGCCCTCCTGACAATGCTGAGAGAAACATAAAAACATTTTACAAAAGGCAAACAGTCTTTGCAGTTCTAGAGAGAAAAATATTGTGCTAATACTTAACTCAGATATCCCCATGACAATGTGTTTATGGACATACTTTTTCTCCATAATATTCACGTAGGCTACAGCCTGAGGAATTGGGTAGGCTCTGTGAAGCCCACCCCTCATTCCTATTGAATCTCAAAGCAGCATAAATAGAGTAGAACACTTTTTTTACAAATAAAACTTCAGCTACTAACACGAATGCTAAAGCTGAATTTTCCTGAGAGTTCCAGACAGGCACAATCATTGTTTAGTGTCTTTGATGAAGACTCCAAGCCTCCACCAGGCCCAGGACAGCGGAGCCCTTCTGCTGAAGTCAGGGCTGCCTTCGATGAACAGCTTTGCTGAACAGCTGGTGTTTAGCTGAACAGAATCTCTTTGCATTTACTTTTTAATACCTGAAAAACCGACCTCTGTACATGTCAGCAAAACACGTCATTTTGTCGCATTGAGACAAGTAACAGCTATTCTTGAAGCCATTCCTGTTCTCACTGAAAAGGCGTTAGCTGGCTTAGAGGAGGAGGGATCCGTTCACATGGCTCAAGTCAATGACAAAGCTCCCAGTAACACCCCTGGGATGAGGTTAGGTCCTCCATGTGGGAAGCGAGCAAAGTCAGTCAGCTTCAGCTTCGTGAAATCAGTGACGACAAGTAACAGCCATACACAGTGGCAGACTGACCACAGCAGTGTAATGACAATGTTCCAAAGGCAGATTCAGAAGAGCTAATTAGTTATAAATACAAAAAGAATTCACTACAAGGCAGGAAAAAAAAAAGTAATTTGAACAGACCAAGCATTCAGAAGGTGCAACTACACAGCCTTATACAATGCCAATGTACTTACAAACAAAGTTAGTTAGGAGAAGGAACTCTAACCATTGACCTAAGAGGTAGCTACAAAACATTATCAGCTTTAGCCATTTTCCTGCTATCTTGCTGTCATGGCAAAAATACTATTTAGGATCATGTCTGACATGAATTGACTAGCAGAGTTACTGTTTGCCTTGACAGCAATCAGCACGCCTAATTCAGCTCCTCCAAAGCCAGGCAAGTGTTAATAACCCCTCAGTGAGACAGGCGTAATTCATCACCATCTATCCACTGTATGTGTTACAGCAGCAGCATCACTCCAGCACTGAAATGATGTTGCCATGAAATTAAATGAAAGTAAACCTTCACTGGTAACTATAGTTAAACATTCAGAAGCGCAAGGCAGCCTTACTATACTGACTTTAACGTTCAATTATAGTCATATTATTTCTTCAAAGAGAGGTAGTTGCTTTCTTTGAATAAATAACATTCTCAAGAAAACTTGAGATTCAACTTGGATTCCACTTTAAGATCTACTTCTATTACTTACAAAGACACAGGAGTACTGTACTATCCTCAAGAAATTTTTTTAAATATTGACAATCCAAAACCTCATACCTCATTATTTGTATCTGTGTAGTAGGTAAGTCATATAAGTGTCTTATATAATGCTACACTAAAATACGCTCCCCTCTAAGTTGTGTTAAGTATTTCCGTTATACTCAGGACACTTTACACTTTCTTCTAGTTAATATAATGTGGTTTTATGTCATGTTTTGAACATTTTTTCACATTATTTTTTGAGCTGAACAAATAACGTTTGATTAATAGTTCTGTGAAATACTTGTTTTGTCCACATGGGGTGCACGTATTTATATTTTATATATATTATACAAACACACAGAGTCATATATATAATATATAACTGTACAACTTCATGTTAACTCATAGAATAGTCATTTTTCAGTCCAAAATGCAACATCCTGTAACAAATAACCTTTCAATAAAGACAGTGGTTTACTTAAAAATTAAATAATCCCACCACCAGATCCCTGTCCAGCAGAATCCATGCTGCAGAAAACAAGTGCAGTCAGAAACTGAGCAACTGGCTTGTGCCTTGTGATGTAGGATCCCAAGTTCTGTGATGCTGACACTTGTTTCAGCTTCTTCCCAAAGGTGGTCCGAGCACCTTGGTGAAACGTGACCCTGTGACACGAGGACCAGGGGCCGACCAGGGTAACTAGGGTCCCAGAATTCTGCTCAGACACGGCTGGAAGGGCAAGTTCAGTCTTGCCCCAAGTTCCCCCATGGTATGGTGAAGGGCACTGCCCATCACTATCCCTTTTTTTCCCTTCTTCTATTTTTTCCCCACCTGGCATTCCTATGCCAGTGTTGCTGTAACATTCTTCAGAGAAATCACATCGTGACAGCCATCCTCTGTCGGCAGTCAAGTGTACATCGCAACGCAAAGAGCTTGCTGTCTTCATCTCCCAGCATCAAGTCAAGTCTCTCGTTCCAAATTCACAAAGCCAAGGTCTTCTCCTGCTTTTCAGTGCCCCGTGCCCCGTCGGGGGCTCACGTCTCCGGGCAAAACAGCTTCGTGAGGAGGTTCAGAATCTTCTGCCGTAGGCCCCATTTGTCGCCTATCTTGCGCAGCTGCAGGGCGCACTCTGCCACCACCTCCCGCTCTGCAGGGCACAAGACGGGCCGTCAGTCCCCCGCACCGCACCGCCCCGCACCGCCCGCCCGTGCCCCGCTCTGATCTTCCTGAAACCTCGGCGATGCTGTACCCATCAGTCCTCCGTACCGCACACCCCGCCCGCCCTGGCCCCGGCACGGCTGTACCCCCACATCGCCTTCACGGCCGCGGCCACATCCTGCCGCCCGCGCCGCGGCGGGCGCTGCCCCCGCTCCGGGTGCTGGAGCCGGTGGGGAGCAGTGGTGCGGGCGGAGAAGCGTGTACCCCCCTACCCCCCGGCCCAGTCCCTTGACCTTCCGGTACCTGCGGGAGCGGCGGGCGGCGCGGTCTTGCGCAGGGTTCCGACCGGCATCATCACGGCGCGGCGGGTACGGCACTGCACGGGCCGGCGGTGACAACTGACTGCGGGCTGGCGGGGCGGAGCGTGGCTCTAAGAGCGGCGGCGCGGCGGGGCTTTCCCCGCGCCGTGACGTGTGGACACCGCCCCGCCGGGCGGGCAGGCGGCGGCGTGCCGGAGCGCGCCCGGGGCGGAGCGGGGCCCGTGCGGGGCTGGGGTAGGGGGACGGGACCGGGGACAGCGCCTCCGCCGCGGCACGGAAGGGAATGGCGGGATGCGGCGTGCTTGTGTGTGGAGGGGTGGGGTGTGCTTGGGGGGTGGTGGAGGCACGGGGTGTGCTGGTGGTGGGGCAGGAGATGTGGTTTGTAGCTTGGGCAAGAAGATGCGGGGGGGCGGGTTGTGCTTGCGCTGGGCAAGGAGAGGCGGGAGGGAGGGCTGTGGATGTGGTGGTACAGGAGGGATGCACCGGGTCGTGCTTGTGCTGAGGAAGAAGAGGTGGAGGGGCGGTTGTGCTTAGACAAGCAGAAGGATGGGGTGGGATGGGCTTGATGTGGGCAAAAAGACATGGAGGAATGGGTCGGCATGCATTTAACCTGGAGATGCTCCTGACACAGTGCTGTGTTATTATTCAAGGTGATGGTGACCTTGACCTTGAGCAAGCCACAGGGGAATAAGCTGGCCCGTATCATGTGCCATTTGCAACTTAGAGCTGCCCTGCTGCTGACGGATTCCCCCTGTGGCAGTGCGGTGCATGACAGGCAGAAGGGCACACTTTGGCACGCTTGCTGTAGGTTTAGATGATGCTTTTTACAAGAAACAGGAGCTGGAATTATAAAGTCAGCCTTGTGACTTTGTGATTGTCACACAAAGCGTTGGGAGAGCTGCCAGTGATCAGTGAGCCACTCATGTGCCTCCTGTCTCTCTGACCACTGATGTTTGGTGTGGTGGCACATAGGCTGGACTTTTCGTTTTAGGGGGAAATGAAAACACAGATGATGTAAAGAAAGCACAGATGGGCCAGACATAACAGAGAACCAACTTGTGGCTGAAAGTGAGCCAACTGTCCCATAAGTAAAGGATGCCAGGGTGTGATACAGGCCAACAAGGGGCCATCGAGAAGCTTCTTTCTGTGGCATAGAAGTCTCTGAAGCCAGGAGTCTGGAAATGCTGATGCCTTTGAAGTCTATGGGAAGAGGAAACATCTAGCAGATCAGCTCAGAAACCCTTTCCCCTGCCTACTTCTTGGAAGTGATGGCACACCCAAAACAGGACTGAGGTTTTTCTCCCTGAGCACGAAACCTCAGCCCTGTTGGTGCCTGGCAGAAGACGGTGGGCAGAGTGGCACCGCAGGGCTGACACGTGGGACAGGCAGCACTCACAGACAGGGCATTTTTAAGGGTAAGATGTCAGAACCAAAGCTGCAGCTGGATGAGGGTTGTGCAATGTCTGCTCCCAAGGTGGAGGCTGGGCTACAGCAGGCACTGGCTCTGGTGGCATCCTGCAGTGTGCCCGGCTGGGTTGTGACCTGGTGTCAGAGCAGCTTTGTTTGGCCACCGAGGACTTTCTGCTGGGTTTGAGATGTTGCCTTAATTTTTCATCCTTAGTGTATGCTAAGGATGTACACAGGCTTACTGGCTTGACTAGATGGTTTAGGGTCATTTTTCAGCTGTGAACACCTCTGTTACTAAAGCATCCCCGTTCAGGGAAAGCTGCCCTTTGGCTGCATCATTCCTGTTACATAAGAAACTGTTTCTTCAAAACAAGTCTGTTGGGTTTCAGATGGTGGAAAGGCAGGTAAACAGCACAGAATCAGCTCAGTAGTGTGTCAGGCTGTGTGATGTGTTGTCTCTCCTGGTGGAGGTGCTGCGATCTGCAGCCCTCCCCAGGGATGCCAGCATGGGGGGCTGGGGTGCTTACTGAGACCTCCGCATGCCCCCAGTGCTTGGGGTGCTCAGACAACCCAAGTGCAGGAGAAGCATGACGAGGGACACGCTGCTGCTCCCTTGCACTGCTGGGCACATGCATGTTACTTCACTCATTTGTTCTGCTCATTAAGGCAGAGCTAGGGATGACCTGGGGCTTGATCTTCTTCAGGAATCCAGAGACAGATGTAATGCTTGGGCAATTTCTTTAAATCACTGGTCTTCCAGTGAGGCCAAAACCAAATTAGCCCCCATCCACTCCCACTTAGAAACAGTTCCTCACACAGGAGAGGGATGATCTGTAAAGGCAACTTTTCCCTGTATCTCTGCAGCAGCAGACAGCGATGTCCCCTTCCTTTGGTTGCATCTAGGAGATGCTTTCCTATCAGTGCAGGTGGGCACAAACCATCGGGACAGCAGAGTCACACACATTCATTTAGTCCCTTTATTTTATTTTAAAACCATGGCAGCCTAACAAGAACAGTGGGGCACTTCAGTGGATTAATCGACCTGCCTGTGTGCCAGAGTATCAGATGTGCTCATCTCCCCCATTGCTGCGGTCAGGGCTGTGAATCCATGAGCAGAGCTGTGAGGCAGGATGAACCACTGTTTAGAAGGCAGCTGACCTGCACCAGCTCTGGATCTGGCCCACCACACTGCAGGTTTTTTTACTGGTGTGCGTGGGCCTTACTGGTGTGTGACACATCGCAGTCCGTTACAGTGGGAGCAGCACACGGTGGGGTTGCTGCCAATTATAGGATTACACAACAAGGGCAGAGTGAAAAAAAAAAGGCCCATTGTGGTTTCAAGCCTCCAGCATGCTCTGACGTTTTCTTGTTTCGGTTCCCTTAAATAAAGCAGTGTAGCTGTGGGAAGCACAGGCTTCTGGAAAGCTGCTTTATTGGAGCAGCCACAAAAGCTGCTTCTTGCCATGGCTCCACTGAGCAGGACCACAGGTCCCCAGGTGGACACAGCCACAGCGGGGAGCAGAGCAGCAGCCCCAGGAGCACAACCCCACTGGAGCAGCCTTCCAGTTTATTTCTCTATAATGCCACTTAAAGTTAGTGCAATTAGACAGCTGAGGAGAGCGAATCATCTTGAGATAACATGCCCGGGGCTTCACCAGTGTCTGGGCAATGCAGTCTAACCAGGAACATTGTTATTGAAAGCCATCACGTGATGGACTCTCAGTATGAATAACACCAGTGGGCAGGCTTGCTGAAAGGAAATTGAATGCTGCAGAAATGAAATCAAGAGTAGGAGAGAAAGGAAACGAGCTGGGTTCTTTTTCTGAACTTGGTTATTTGTGCTGAATCAGCTTCAAGATGTTTCTTTCTGTGCCTCCCTGTAAGATCTGAAATAAATCTCTTGGTCATTGAAGTTCATCGTCTCATCTTCCTGGTGTTGACAGCTCTTGGGTTAACGGAGGAGCTGTTTGTTTCTCTCTCTCCCTTTTCCCATTCCTGCAGACCACAGCGTCGGCGGTTCCTGTCAATCCTCGCGGGTCACAGCAGCAGAGCAGGAAACTGGACTGCATTGTCAGGAGCACAAACCAAAGGTCATTTCAGGAAAGCGCAGCAGGGTGTGGCCACTCCTAGCGAGGG
Source organism: Hypotaenidia okinawae (assembly GCA_027925045.1). NCBI lineage: Eukaryota > Metazoa > Chordata > Aves > Gruiformes > Rallidae > Hypotaenidia > Hypotaenidia okinawae. The sequence goes on along the minus strand of BSDF01000005.1, from coordinate 14,997,474 downwards.
TGATGATGGTAAAGCTTCATAAATCCTCAAGCCATAAGCATTAATCTCAACATCACTTTTCGAGGAAGCAGCTTTGTTCTGTGTTAATGATTTTCTGGTGGCCCCTGCAGCAAAGTTTCAGCCTCCAGCAGCTGCTGCTGCACTGCCAACTCCTCTGCCATGCCAAGGAAAAAGGTTAATGCAGTTTAAATAGTTAAGTGAAATGTTCCAGTTTATTCATCTTCTAGTTGCTCCTATGATCCAGCACCAGGCAGAGAAAGAGACTAAGGGGAGCTGCCGGCCCACTACTGGGATATAACCACACTTCCACAGCCCTCATTGCTGTTCAAGTGTTACCTGAGAATCGTACCGCTAGTTCTCAGAATCTCCCTCCTATGCTGCTCTCACACACCTGCCTCCCTTGACAGCTTAAACATACGATCTTCTCAGCAGGAGATGAACGGGGTGGCTTGTTCATGTGTCACGGTGCGGTGCTCTGTCACTGCTGCAGGGACGAACACTCTGGGACAACCTGTGTGCCAAACAGGCGGCATTAATTAATTACTCACAAATTCCTTCTGAACGATGACTTGCACGTGTCTGATCTGGTGCCCAACAGGCTCTTCTCACTGAGAACAGTATCTTTGGTTGAGGAGTAGTTTGGACAGCAGAGACCCCTCTTTGGTATAGCTGGAGCCTAAGAGTTTGTATCAATCGTGCTCTTTTTAAACAAGGAGTTAACTGTGAGAAAGCTTAGTTAACTGAATTTCCCTGTTCCTATGTTGTTCTACAGTGAATTCTCAATTAGCCAGGGCATGGTGACCTGAATTTTCTGAGAAATCAAGAGAGCAAAGACACTGTGGGTGGCTCCTTGTAAGGCTGTTCCCAATTTGGTCTGCTGATAGTCACCAAAAAACCCTTCTAAAAAGCTAAAAAAGATGTAGAAGGTGGCAAAATTCACAAGGTGGTTTGTGAAGTGGGTTTTAGCACTTGTGAAGATAACAATATCCTCATAAAGGCCAGTCTTCGCAACTGCTATCCAGATGAAGTAGGTATTAGTAAAGTAAATATTGGCATTGATCACTGTTTTTCAGGCTGGTGGAGTATTTGCTGAAAAGCTCTCCTCTGTGTGCGTAGGTGTCTTTGCAAACACCAAGCATAGTGTTAGCACAGCTGCACCGTCACTGCTGGGTTTTTGCAGAAGTCCTTCCTTGGATGGTGACTATGGTTATTTTCTGTCCTGCTATCTTGGTTGAGAATTTCAGTGTGCCTCATTTCTGAAATTCTTCCTTGCTTGCTGCTCTGCCAGATCTTTTTCAGGATCTGGCTACCTCCTCTTTCCCTTGTTCCCTACGCCTCCTCTGCACTGCGTCATAAATTTTGTGTATAGTCAATGCAACAGGTGTAGGATTGGGGGGAAAAAAGGGAAATCCCATGTGTGAGATGCCTCTTTCCAGGCAAGCTGGTGCTTTGCAGCTGAGCCAGCAATCTGGTGGCCCACGCAGGGCTCATTATCAGTGGCATGCTGCAAACCACTGCAGTCTAACAGGAGAACTAGGGCTTTGCTGGACACCAGCATGGTGACCTGGGATTCCTAGTCTGGCCCTGAGCTCGTCCTCAGTGCTGCAGCACCTACCTTGTACCTTTCCAATGCTCTTCAGTCAGGGCAGGAGTTAATTTGCATGGTTAGGGGGTTTTCAGTCTATTCTGAACAATATTTTCTCTGAGCAGCATTCTGGAAGTGCCTTGTTTGAACAATCACAGAATCACAGAATCATAGGGGTTAGAAGGCACCTCCAGAGATCACCGGGTCCAACCCCCAAATCTTTAATTGGATAAAGAATCACTTTGTGCTTCTAAATCGGATTTAAAATGGAAGAGGTTATAGCTGGGGAATTTGGGGCAAAAGTTGAACAGAATTAGCAACAAAAAGCAGGGACCACACAAAGGTGGAAAACAGTATCTTTCGTGAAACCTTCGAAATTTTAGGAGCTTAACTGCTTTATTCACTGTAAAGTTTTGAACTGTAAATTCTGAAAAGGCAGATGGTATGTTCAACATTACGAGAAAGCATATGATCCCATCTACAGCTTGAATCACCAGGGATTTGTATGAATAAGCGATTAGGTGTGTTTGGTTGGGGAACCTGGGACCATGTCTGTGCTGCAACAAGGGAAATAGAGAATACCAACTGGGTTTCATTTCAGAATGTCTGTTTCGGGAAGAAAAAAGGGCACAAAAGTACAAAAATATGTTGTGGGTAGGTCATCACAGCTTACCTCAGGAGCTGGCAGAAGCATGGGAGCAGGCTGTGCCCCTCCCCCACACGTGCTCACAAACACACTGCCAAGATCTACCCATTTCAGCGTGCTCTGGTGGGTACCTGCAGTCTCCAGCCACCACAGCCTCACTGAGGGAGGCTGGACCATTTCTGTTTCAGGATCTGTGTGCTGCACCGTGGCAGTGTGATACCTGCCATATGCTCTGCTTCTCTAGGCACAGGGTCCCCGCGCCGCCCGTGCCGGCTGAGAAGTGAGGCGCACTGAAATCATGCCTGAGTGAAAGCTGTCAGGTTGGCCGCAGGCTGTGAAAGCAGAGGGACCACTTGACTCATCGCTAGACTGGGAACGGAGCTGATGTGAGCGGGCTGACAGCATCCCATCTTGTGTTGTAGTTTCACTTCAAAGCGTTGCCTCTGATTGCGCTGAAATGAGTTCATTTCCTTTTCGGTTTTATTTTTCACACACAGAAACATACAAGCTGGGAGAAGGGTGTAACTTTTACTTCTTGTTGTAAAAAGGAGAGAAAACGAAAACCCTCCTGGAGATGGAGAGCTCTCTACAGCTGCTGCGCAGATACGCTGCGGGAGCTTTAGGCAAACAGGACTACAGGAACTGCATGAAAATGTAAGGAGCCTTGGCCCTTTCTGCCAAAAGTGGTCCCTCTGGCTTTCTCTGTTGGTGTTAGCAGCTTGTAAAAGAGAGGAGACATGCTGGAAATGGTGGGGCAGGGCAGTCAGATGCAGACAGGGGTGCTGTCCTCCCTGAGCAACCATCTATTACCGTGCTGACCAAAGGGCTGGATCCATCCACTTGTTGACTTCAGAGGAGCCCTCCTATGGAAAGCAGCTCCATGCAGTGGCACCAACTGCAGCTCATAATGCCTCCTTTACTAAATGAACACCACTTTCATGGTGCTGTTTCATGTCCAAGTGACATTAGGGATAGCAAAACCAGCCAGACATGTCTGATGTACATGCTGGCTCTGAACACAGCGGCAAGCTTCTCCCACATACCCACAGTCATGTGCCGTGTGTTGTCCCTCCCCCAGCGCACATAATTTTGGCTGTGGGTGTGTCACTGTACTGTGTTGGTTGTTGGTGTGATAGGGAAAGCTGCTGGGGTGACCTTTAACATTAAGAGTGCAAACAAATCAGAAATAAGAAGTCTCCCATCGAGGGTTGGGACACTGTGTTCTTCCTCACCAGAGATCTCTCTGCAGATGCATTGACTGACTCCAAGGGGTATAAAGGAGAAGTAAATAGAGGAAACAGGAAAAAGGGGTTTGCACTTGACAACAACAAAGTATTTTTTACACTTTACAACCTGTTTCCATTCTCTAGGCCCTGTGTTCTTTGGGAGGGTCTTGGTGTCAGCTACTCCCTTTCCCCCTCACAGGTCTGGGAGCTGTGTAGGTCACCTGTGTCCCTCAGCAGGGCTGTCACTACCCCCATCTGCTCCACATGTGCAGGAGAAGAGCAGAGGAGTATGGATGCCCAGGAGGAGGAAACAGAGGGAGGTCATGGTAGGACAGAGTGTGAGCTGCATCCCACAGACAGGTGCAGGAGCTGACTTTGTGCAGCAGCATCTTGGGTTGCATCATGCTTTGTGGCCATGATGCCATCTGCCTTCCCTGTTGCATCATCCTGTTGTGGGCAATGAGGTGATGCTGAGGGGGAGCACATGGGCTGAAAATCTAGAAGGAGTTCTCAGTCTGCAAAGACACAAGAGATCACGGGTACTTTTGTTGGGGTTTTTTGTTTGTGGTGGTGATGTAATTTTTAACACAAAGGAGTTGAATCATCAGGTAGTGTCAGGAATCCAGCAGGGGATGGCTTTGTGGACTAGGCTGTGTCTACAGTTGTGGCAGAGCATGGTGGCAGGCAGGCAGATGCAAAGGGAGCACTGTGATGAGGAGGTGACAGGGTACGTTCAAAAGGGCTGGGCAAGGGGTGAGCAGTGGAGGAGCCTCCAAGGACAGGCACCAGCTGCTGCCCACTTTCTTACAGCTCTGGGGGGTGCTGAGGTCAGTTTCACAACATGAAGTCAACAGGACTCTGATAAATTAGTCAAGAGCCTGTCTGGTGGTGGCTGATGAATCCCTGTCTGGATTCCAGTGCTGCTGGCAGGGGTGTCACAGGGAGATGAGCTGAAGGTGCCTCCTGAGTGCTCAGAGGAACTGGCAGTGTGCCCTGAGGAACAGGTGCCTCAAGAAGTGGACAGGGAACAGGTGCAGGGTGGAATGTCATATGCCAGGAGGGGTACAGCGTCCCACGGAGCATCACAGGGAAGAGGAGAAAGCTAGCAGCCCCTTTTTGGGGGCACTTGCAGCAGGCTGCTCCACAAGTCCCAACCCTTTCTAGCAAGGTAGCCTGGGGGCTGGTGGTCCACTGGTGGGAGGAGAATGACCAGCTGGTTGGTTCTGCTGCCCCAGGCATCCTTGCTTACACTGTGGTTGCTGGAGTGTGCCTGTTGACCCAATGGGATGTGATCCTTTTGGAGTGACTGTGTGATCTCTGTGGCATGTGACTCCCCCCAGGTGACCACAGTGACTTCATGGGATGGGATTCCACCTTTGGGATGTCCCTTATGATCCTGTGACATATGACCCCCTTAGGTGACACTGGTCACCCCATGGAATATGAACCACTGGGGTGACCCTGGTAACCCTGTGGGAATTGCCTCCCACTCCCCTCCCCAGAAGGGGCCCCCTGATGGTGTGGGTGCTAGCACAGCCCTGGGCTGGGAAGGAGCAAGCAGTGTAGAGCTGCTTCCCTTGTCAGCCCCAGGCCTTCTCGTGCCAATCTTCTACAGAATTCTCCAGATTCATGGAAGAGCTGGTGTCACCACCACCACTTCCTCCTTTTTGAGCTGGTAATGAAGGTCCCATGTTCCATTACTGAGGCTAGAAAGTCATTCAGGGGTGCAGACTGTAGCACCAGTTACCCTCAGGGTTGTTGGTGCAATCACTGCACCCCTGAGCTTCACATTCCCGCTGCCCAGAGGAGGCCACATCAGGCAGAAGCATATCTAGCAATGGTGGCTTCTGGATCTCCAGCCAAGGATTTCACAGACTTACAGAATTCCACATTTGACCGATAAATCTGACAGTAACTGTGTCCAGTCAGAAAACCCAGAAGGCTCAGACCAGGGAACCCCTCAGAAGTTTGGATGTTTAGTAAAAGTAAATAACGTGAACTTTCAGTTTGGCTCAGGGCTGAATCACTATGAAAACCACCTTTTTTTGTGGTATCTCACCAGTTGCCAAAAGCAGAAAATGACAGCACCCATAAAAACAACAACTAAAACTACAACTAAAATACCTTGTCAGGCTTTAAAAACCACAGTTTACAATATTCTTGGCACTGTATGTGGGAAAACAGAGTCACAAGGGCAGTCAGTCAATGATGTACTAGGCCTGCAGATCTGGGAAGCCTCTAAGGGATGAAGAGAAGTCTCCAGAATCTCTATGAATTTATCCCCCCAAATGACTAAGCATGTACAATACGGAACACACTAAATCTAGTATTGGAAACTCTGATAATCACTGTATCTACCTGTGACATTCGTTGCAATGCCTATTTCTGAGCTTTCCCTTTTTTTGTTTGTTTTGTTGGTTTTTTTTAACGTTGATGCTTCTTGTGGTGGTTGAGCCCTGGCTGAAGGCCAGATGCCCACCAAAATCAGTCCATTACTCCCCTTCTTAGTTGGAAAGGGGAGAAATAATAGAATTGGGCAGCTCAAGAGACAAACTCGTTAACGACGCGGGCAAAACAGACTCAACACAGAGTGCAGAAGAGAAAGTTATCTAATTTATTACACTGTGCTTGAGAGAAACAGTGAAAAACCAGAGTCAGGAGTGCAACCAACAATCTTGAAACAAATGCAGCCAGGCAAACACTTTCCCCCACCACTCCCTCCTCAGCAGGCTTTAGTTAGAAGTTTGCTCCCTTCTTCCCTCCCGGTCACAGCCCAGGAGGGGCAGGGACTGGGGAAAAGGGGGTCTCGGTAACACCTTCCCCCCACCCCTCCATTCTAAAGCAGACTTCCCTTTAGCCATGATTTTGCTCCCTTCTTCCCCTATCCTGCTCACAGCACAGGACAGGGGGGCAGGGACTAGGAGATGGGGGCTTCAGTCAGTCCCTTGCAAGATGGTTTCCTTCTCGGCTGGGGTGGGGGCATCCATTCCACACAGCCTCCCCCTGCTGCACCGTAGGATCTCACCCACGAGAGACAGTCCTGCACCAACTTTCTCCAAGGCAAATCTCTTCCCACCGGGCTTCATCTCTGCTCTGGCAGGCAGCAACAAATCACAGTGTCTCTCAGTCCTAGTCCTCCATGGGGCTATGATGCCTCCTCCAGCAAACCTGTTTGGCTCATCTCTGTAGGTCGCTTGTGCTGGCAGGGGCTCATCCCAACGTAAGTCACGGCATCTTCTCTATGTCTCCACCGGCTCCATCCAGCGTGGAGCCTCTCCACTGGGCAGGTCGGGTCTCTACCTCCTCCATGGGTCCTCTCCACTGGCTACTCCACGGGCTTCTGCTCCAGGCTGCAGGGGCATCTCTCGCCTGGGTACCTGGGTGCCTCCTCTCCCAGCCTTCCCGGCCTTTTGTGTCCGTCAACTGCTTACATTTATATGCAAATATACATCCCAATGCCCTTAACGGGCCAACACTGAGGTCTTCCTGGCACTCCGTGTTCTGGTGGAGTCTTTCTCTCCTATTTGTGATTCTCAGAGGCGCTATCAGCAGGCTGGCAGAAGATTCCAGCAGCCATTTTCTGCAGCCCCTGGCCCTCTCTCTCTCTCAGTAGCCAACTATGCACAACTGCAATACTTCTGAGTTTGGACAACTGTTTCTCTCTTCCTTCTAGAAGATGTCCTATAAACCAATCACACCCTTAAAGAAATGATAAACAGAATTTGAGCAGACTTGGTGAAAAATAACCACAGTGCTCTTCCTTTTGATTATTTGTTTATTTTAGAGTATTTATCTTCAGTTGTAAGGTATTTCAGGGAGGGTTATTGTTTTTTATACTGGCCTGACCTTATTATGAACTTTATTAATGTGTGATCAAATGACAGTGCTGCTTTACATAGATAACATATAACGGATTGGTTGGGAATGTGAGGTATCACCAAAACAATTCATTTCGCCTGATACTTAAGAGAGGTCACATGAAGATCACGTTCTCTCACAGATACCCATAGGCAAAGCAACCTGCCAGTTGAAGACCTTTAAGTCAGGGCCTCCCTCCCAACGCTGAAGCAAAAGCATCAGTTCTCTCTGGTTGCTATATTTGGGGGGATCATTACTAGTGGGAGACTGTAAATATTGCAAACTGTGATTTCCTATTTTCATTCTAACGTGAGTGTTTCTCTTCTTTCGGTTACTTTTAATATCCTCCCCACAGAACAGGAACTTACAAATACAACAAGGCCTGACAGACCCAGCAAGTTGTAAGCCCAGCTTCTGTGTGCATGGCAAGAAAAAGCACATTGAGGAATCAGGCAGTTGGCAGCCAGGAAACGGAGCTGGTTCTGCCCCCTCCTGTGATAGCAGGGGCCTTGGGGCTTACAGACTTCTCCCAGGAGCAGGAAGTGGCCTGGAGCAAAGAGGGCAGGTTTCATAAAGGGGCAGAACTGGAAAGCGCTGCACTCGCCGTGCTTCCAGACATTTCTACCTGCTATTCCTTTTCCTCTCTCTTTCTCCTCCACACACCCAGGGGTTTGCTGCTGAGGCATAGCGCCGAACAGTGATTTCAGAAGGGACCACTCAGGGCAGCCTCCTGCTCCAGCAGTGCTGTGCTCTTGGCTGTGAGGAGAGAGATCACAGAATCACAGAATCATATGGGTTGGAAGGGACCTTGAGAGATCATCGGGTCCAACCCTCCTGGGATAGCAGAGCCAGCACATTTTCCTGTGTTTGAAAGTACCTGAACCCAGGCTGGGGGCATGAGGAGAAGCGGTGTGGCACGTTGAGCATCACCAGGCAGGGGCAGCTCGGGCATGTGCCTGTGAGGGTGGCTCTGGGACACCTGAGAAAGAAGATGCTTGGACACTGAAAGCAGCGTGGGCGTCAAGTAATCACTCCCTGCCGTTGTTCTACCGATTTCTGGCAGTCTAGAAAAACAAAGGCACCCTGATTCAGCAGATGCATTGGGGGGCTACCTATGAAACACAATTCCTTGTGATTCCACAAGAAAAGATGTTCTTCCAAACCCATCTGCACTTCTGACTTGGACACAATTCTTTACCAGTAGACCTAAATTCCACACACCTGTTGCTGACCTGAACGCTGCTTGTCAGAGTTCTAAATCATCATCTGATCATTCTTCTGCCAGCTCGGCCACGGTGACTCATTCTTCATTTGAATCATTTGGAGGAGGTGAGCTCAGCAGCTGCAGTAAACTTCAGAGATCCAGGAATGCAGAGACACGTTCACAGAGGTAAACCTAGGGCAAGTCTGTTGGGTATGGAAGCCTGGGGAGTCCTTTTGATTGATGCCTATCACACAGAAGATCAGCCACGAGAGAGTTGTTTAAGAACCAAACTGAGAGAAACCTTTACGCAAAAGAGGAAGCAGTCGCCAAAACGTGTCTCTGTAATTCTGGGCTCTACACATCTCATAGTTACTGGCACAGGAAATGGAACAAAAAAGCTCCTGCTCCTCCTTTTCCCTTGGTACCTCTGTTATCCCAGAGGCGCTGCCACCCTCACTGATGGGCTCAGCCCTGGCCAGCGGCAGGTCCCTCTTGCAGCAGGCTGGTATTCGCGCTGCCACATGTGCGGGAAGCATCTTGCAGCTCCTCACAGAAGCCACCCCTGCAGCCCCTCAGCCCACTACCAGAGCCCTGCCATGCAAACCCAAACCAGGCTCAGCGTGAGAGACTGCTAGGGAACCTTTTCCCAGGCTCATTCCTGGAAAACAGTGGTGCTGGTGCCCCTGGAGTGGAAACGCACAGCTGCTCTGCAGAGACAACATCTATTGGAAAGCAAAGCGTGGCCGTTCAGCAACTCTTGTGAAAATGAAAGCTTGGCAGGAGAGAATTCAGGGGAAGGCTGAGAAACCTTCTAGAAAACAGGTATTGCGTCACTTCAAAAGAGGGTTCACTGGTTGCTCTGCACGAGTGGGCACATCACCACCACCCAGAAGTCACCCACAAGTCACCAGTGAGTGAAGTAACCCAGAGAAGCAGCCTTCAGCCCACCACAATCCCCATCTGTGGGCCAGCTTGGCTCAAGTCGTGTATCTAGTCACCCTCATTTACAAAGCAAACCCTAAGTCACTGATTCAAAAGTCACAAAAACCACATGCTTTCAATGCCAGGTTTCCCTTAGATTTAAACCTTCTTAAAGAGAAACAAAAATTTCATTGTGCTAGAACCTCAGTGAAGAGCTTCAGCCACCGAAGTTTTCAGAAAGACAGACGTGTGTTCCCAGCATCTCATCACATCATAGAATCTGAATGGTTTGAGTTGGAAGGGACCTCTACGGTCATCTAGTCCCAACCCCCCATGCTATGGGCAAGGGCAGCCTTCACTAGACCAGGCTGCCCAAAGCCCCATCCAACCCGGCCTTGAACACTGCCAGGGAGGGGGCAGCCACATCTTCTGTGGGCAGCCTGTGCCAGGGCCTCACTGCCCTCATAGGGAAGAGTTTCTTCCTAATATATAATTGAAGCCTACCTCTTTTATTGTAAAGCCATCACCCCTTGACCTATCACCATGCTCCCTGATAAGCAGTCCCTCTCCAGGTTTTCTGTGGGCCCCTTCAGGTACTGGAAGGCTGCTATAGGGTCTTCCTGAAGCCTTCTCCACGCTGAATAAGCCCAAGTCTCTCATCCCGTCTTCCTAGGAATGGTGCTCAAGCCTTCTGACTATCTTTGTGGTCTGTTGTTGTGCTTGGGGTTGTCCCAACCTGCATGCATGATCTTATTGAACCTCATGTGGTTAACATCGGCCCATGTAGTAACTGCTCAGAGAGTTTGTAATTCAGCTCCTGACCACAGGTCTTTGAGTTATCCACCAATTAGTCCATCCAGAAAATCCACGTTTCTGTGATGACAAGGATGTCAGGTGGGACAGTGTCAAAAGCTTTGCACAATTCTGGTAAATGATGTCTCTCACTTTTCCTTTATCCACCAGCACTGTAACCCCATCACAGAATGACATCAAACTTGTCAGGCACAATTTGCCCTCAGTGAAGCCGTATTGGCTGTCACAAATCACCTCCTTATTTTCCATGTGCCTGAGCATAGTTTCCAGGAGATTCTGTTCCATGATATTGCCAGGCACAGAGGTGAGACTGACCAGTCTCTGTTGCCCAGGTCTTATTTTGTTCCCTTTTTTAAAAAAGGGGGTTATGTTTCCCCTTTTCCTCTTTTCTTCATGGGACTCCCAGACCTCTCAAATATGATAGAGACTGGCTTATCCACTTCATCTGCCACTTCCCTCAGGTCTGATGGACTTGTTCTCCTTTAGGTTCCTTGAATATTCTCGATGCTGGTCTTCTACACTGGGTGGTTCTTCACTCTCCCAGTCCCTGACTTTACTTTCTGCAACTCGGGCAGTGTGTGGTTAGAGCTCTTGTCAGTGAAGACAGAGGCGAAAAAGTCCTTGAATACCTCAGCCTTCTCTACATCCTAGGTAACTATGCCTCCTCTTTCATTCTAAGAGGACCTACATTTTACTTCATCTTCCTTTTATTGCTGACATAACATGTCGAAACTTTTCTTCTTGTCCTTGACACCCCTTGGCCAGATTTAATTCAGGGCTTCAGCTTTCCTACCCTGATCCCTGGCTGCTCTGTCTCTGTATTCCTCCCAGGCTCCCTGTCCTTGCTTCCACCCTCTGTAGGCTTCCTTTTTCTGTTTGAGTTTGCCCCTTCGTCACCCGTGCAGTCCTCTGGGTGTTTTTGCATCACTTCCTCTTTATTCAGATGCTTCACTCCTGAGCTCAGAGGAGACAACCACATGAATGCTAACCAGGTTTTTTGGGCTCCTCTTCCCTCCAGGGCTTTGTCCCATGGTACGCCAACAAGCAGGTCCCTGAAGAGGCCAAAGTCTGCCCTCCTGACGTGCAGGGTAGTGAGTTTGTTGTGCACCCTTCTCGCTGCCTCCAGCATTTTATGGTCACTGCAGCCAAGGCTGCCCCTGAACTTCGCATTCCCCAAAAGACCCAACGTGTTTGTGAGAACAAGGTCCAGCATGGCACCTCCTCGCTGCATCCTCAGTCACTTAGAGCAGCAAGTTTTCTATTTATAACTTTGTGAAAAACCTCAGATCTTCCCCTGAAGTTTTCTCATTACAGGTATCTTTGTGGTTCTTAATACCTCAGCTTTTCTTTGACTTGTAGTTCAGCCCTGGCAGACTGGTCATATTTTATCTGATCAACTACAGTAACAGATACCTTTGGGCAGAGTAGGCTGAGTAGTTACTTTCCATTGTCATTTGCATTACACCATCATGTGTAATCAAAGAGCAGCATTGTCTGATTAAGAAGACTTTCATCTGTTTGGCTGACATGAGTTCATCTGATTGAAAGACATGCTGAAAAGGAGCCCTTGAGTTTACCTGGGTTTCTCTGAGTACATTTTATCTTGCTTTATTGTTTCTGGTTGGTGTCATGACCCAGCCTGGATAGCCCAGGGAGCCATTGCAGGTTCGTGATTCCCTTAGGCTAAATTAAGGTGAAATGACACCAAACAATTGCTTGAAAGTTTTATTTATGGTAGAAGCAACCAGAACTCAGAAAGTGTAATAATAGGTGGTATGGCCTCTTACTGAAACATTTATAAGAAGAAACATGGGAAAAAGGGAAAAGAAAAACAAAGAGATCAGCACTCTTAGATCCTGTGATGACAATGACAGATGATGCAATCCTCTGGTGATGGGCACAGCACATGGCTCCTTAGTTTTATGTCTTTTGTAGGCTAATCTCTGCCTCTAGGTACACCCTTTGATGACCCATATGGCTCTCATCCCCTAATGTTCTTCTGCACAGGTGCTGCTAGGGGAGGTGGTCTCTAGGGGTCTTTCAGGTGGTCATAAGCCTCTTGCTCACATGACCTTTGGCCATATATAGCAATGAGAACATGGAGCCACCTTTCTATGTGTAACTGTTTCCCACCACAGTGTCTAAGACATTAACCCTTTGAGTCTCTCACAGTTGGATGAAGAAGCAATGATCATCTCAAGGTGAGATCCTGTTTGCCTGTCTCAGGGTCCACACTTTCACTTACTGGCAATTACTGAGAGAAATAGTGGTCTGGAAGAAAGGGTCTACAAGCCAGTTAGGAGAGAGCAACAGGTTCCTTAAGAAACTTAGCACGTTTCTTGGAGTCTGGGCAACACAACTTGGCGGGCTGGATCCCACCCTAGAAAACTGAGTTCCAGTGTGACTGTATGAGAAGCCTTCAGACACAGCTCGCCCATGCACAGAAATATTTCCTGATAGATAAATTTATATTACGTGTTTGAAATGCATACTGTAGCATAAATTCCTCCAGTTTGGAGGCAGGCACAATACTGTGCTGCTAGACAGGCAACAAAACATTCACATCAGCTGTTTGCAAACAGCTGCAAGTTATCTCCACAAAAGAAGAAAGAGGCAACAACAGCCTGTAATTATTTGGAGCTGAAAAACTGATTTTAGAAGAGACTGATGTGTTTGTGGCCAGAGAAACTAACTAAGTCTATCAAAATTATATTTTCCGACTGCTCAGCAACTCTTCAGCCTGCCATCCCAGGCATACCAGGGCAGGTCTGAGAGCAGCCCAGCACGTCTGTGGTTTTCATGTCCCTCTCTGGAGCCTGGTACTGATGGCACTGATGGCTCATGGCTAATGTGGTTTCATGGAAGAGGGTACTCACTTTAGTCAAACAGTCTTTAATATAAAAATAATTTTTTTTGGCTATTCAGGAATATAAGGTTTTTGCTTCTGATGCCATATCTTTGTAGAGGAGCTGAAGGTAGCTGTGGGGACTATTCCTGTTTTTCCCAGAAGGACCACTGATACAAGTTCTGCTTCAACGTCATAAAGGTTCCTGGGTGGAAGTTTTTGACATGTGGTTGTAGTTCAGGGATCACTTGGTTAGGGATGAATTTTCTGACTTCCCCACAGTGCTTGGTAGGAAGGACAGTGGATGCCAAATAGTCTTTTTGGGCCACTATAGATATACAGCAGCAGGGTGAAGTTTCCATTGCTGTGCTGTTCAGAACAGGCCAGGGACCAAGAGGAAGAACATCCATAGCACCTGCATGTTGGCCAGGTCCAGATAACAGCCAAGCACCCAGCTCTGGCCCCAGCCACCCACATGAAGCAAATGGGTGCAGCTACCCTGGCATTTGCAAAACCATCTGCGGCTCTGCTGCTGGTACTGATTTAATTGCACATCTGGGCTTTATGCTGCCTCCCAGCCTCATGGGAAACCAGAGAGAAGTTCCTGTGCATGTGGGTGTCCATTAACACATGTCTGTATATCTCCTCTCTTAGGGTTCTTTGGGCTCAGGATCAGGGAGCAGGAAGGGCTGCTTTGCTTGCTACTGCCATGTCCTTCTGGCAGAGGTTACCACATCAGCCAAACTGACAAAAGGAAATTCATGTCTGGCTGCAACTCCAGCACCTCAAAACGAAGTGTGATTGCTCAGTCTAAAATGTTTTGATGGCACCCCATGCCTAAACTGTACCTGAGGACACATAGGTTTCCTTCAGCTCCCTCTCCTGCAGGTTGGAAGTTCCTTGTACTGGGGCAAAGGGGATAATTAATGAAAGCTATCAAAAATTACATGTCTTACTCCTGGCCACAATGACTCTTGCCAGATTTTGCTTCTCAAAGCCGCTGACCTAGTGTTGGCTCATGCAGGAGGACGGTGCTTGCAGTCCTGCTCCAGAGTTTTGTGCAATGCAGAAATGGCACATTTGCCAGACAGGAGACCATCCCTGGCTGGTTTCACTCTGAAAGTTATGTAAGTAACTTCACTCTGAAGTTATGAATAGGCATAACTTCTCTCGGTGGAATAAGTTTAACTTTCAGTGCTTTCTGGGTTTTTGTGTTGCAGAAAGTGCCAGAAGTGCTCATGGGTGGACTGTGTCTCACAGCTTCACCAGTATAGGGTAAGGCTACCAATACAGTTTGATGTGAATTAAGGTGGCCAAGGATAGGTAGTGGTGGAAGGGACAGGCTGATGGCAGGAGAGTCTATTTCAGAGTGCCAACCTCTGCAGAACTGGACTTTGAATAAAATCTGGACCTCCCTGTCCAGTCCTGAAATGACCAGGCACAAAACTGATCCTGAAGATTGCCATTCAGCTTGGAGAGATTTCAGGTCAAATCCATCATTTCTGCACATGCTAGTTTTTTCTCCCAAATTCCATCAATTTCTATAGGAAGGCAGTGGTGCCTCTGAGTCTCTGAGGAAAATCCCTTCTCACTACTCCGGTTAACCTCTAACAAAGAAAGCGGAAGTGGTCAAAAATGACACCTACTGGACACATCTGGGTATCTTCTCTAGCAGATGTCTAAACCTAAAAATAAATGTCTTTTAAACATCTGATGACAACAGTGACTTGGTTATTTTGGTGGGGGCTTGAGAGTCCAAATACTTCTGGAATCTAATAGGATCACAGGGTACAGTTGTTATATTTATACCTGAATGTCTTCAAACTCAGGATGTCTAGGGGCAAGACTAAGGTGGGGCTCAGACCCAATATGGGCAATGCCGTTTAACACAGAACTATAGAATCACAGAATGCTTTAGGTTGGAAGGGACCTCAAAGATCATTCAGTTCCAACCCCCCTGCCATGGGAAGGGATGTGCCCACTAGCTTAGGTGACATGCCCACATGGACAGTGGGATCAAGTGCAGCCTCAGCAATTTTGCCAGTGACACCAGGCTTTGTGGTGCAGTCAAGGAGATGCATGACCAGCAGGTTGAGGGAGGTGATTCTGCTACTCTATTCTACTCTTGTTGAGACTACACATGCAGTATTGTGTCCAGCTTTTGGGGTCTCCAGGACAAGAAAGACATGGAGATATTGGAGCAGGTCCAGAGGAGAGCACGGAGATGATCAGAGAGCTGGATCTCCTCTCCTATGAAGATGGGATGAGAGACTTGGGCTTATTCAGCCTGGAGAAGAAAAGGGGCCAGGGAGAATTTATAGCAGCCTTCCAGTACCTGAAGGGGCCCACAGAAAACCTGGAGAGGGACTGCTTAACAGGGAGTGTAGTGATAGGTCAAGGGGTGACGGTTTTACAATAAAAGAGGTAGGCTTTACAATAAAAGAGGTAGGCTTAAGTTAGATATGAAGAAGAAATTCTTCCCTACGGTGAGGCCCTGGCACAGGCTCCCAGAGAAGCCTGAATCAGTGACTTAGGGTTTGCTTTGTAAATGAGGGTGACTAGATACACGACTTGAGCCAAGCTGGCCCACAGATGGGGATTGTGGTGGGCTGAAGGCTGCTTCTCTGGGTTACTTCACTCACTGGTGACTTGTGGGTGACTTCTGGGTGGTGGTGATGTGCCCACTCGTGCAGAGCAACCAGTGAACCCTCTTTTGAAGTGACGCAATACCTGTTTTCTAGAAGGTTTCTCAGCCTTCCCCTGAATTCTCTCCTGCCAAGCTTTCATTTTCACAAGAGTTGCTGAACGGCCACGCTTTGCTTTCCAATAGATGTTGTCTCTGCAGAGCAGCTGTGCGTTTCCACTCCAAGGGCACCAGCACCACTGTTTTCTAGGAATGAGCCTGGGAAAAGGTTCCCTAGCAGCCTCCCACGCTGAGCCTGGTTTGGGTTTGCATGGCAGGGCTCTGGTAGTGGGCTGAGGGGCTGCAGGGCTGGCTTCTGTGAGGAGCTGCAAGATGCTTCCCGCACATGTGGCAGCGCGAATACCAGCCTGCTGCAAGAGGGACCTGCCGCTGGCCAGGGCTGAGCCCATCAGTGAGGGTGGCAGCGCCTCTGGGATAACAGAGGTACCAAGGGAAAAGGAGGAGCAGGAGCTTTTTTGTTCCATTTCCTGTGCCAGTAACTATGAGATGTGTAGAGCCCAGAATTACAGAGACACGTTTTGGCGACTGCTTCCTCTTTTGCGTAAAGGTTTCTCTCAGTTTGGTTCTTAAACAACTCTCTCGTGGCTGATCTTCTGTGTGATAGGCATCAATCAAAAGGACTCCCCAGGCTTCCATACCCAGCAGACTTGCCCTAGGTTTACCTCTGTGAACGTGTCTCTGCATTCCTGGATCTCTGAAGTTTACTGCAGCTGCTGAGCTCACCTCCTCCAAATGATTCAAATGAAGAATGAGTCACCGTGGCCGAGCTGGCAGAAGAATGATCAGATGATGATTTAGAACTCTGACAAGCAGCGTTCAGGTCAGCAACAGGTGTGTGGAATTTAGGTCTACTGGTAAAGAATTGTGTCCAAGTCAGAAGTGCAGATGGGTTTGGAAGAACATCTTTTCTTGTGGAATCACAAGGAATTGTGTTTCATAGGTAGCCCCCCAATGCATCTGCTGAATCAGGGTGCCTTTGTTTTTCTAGACTGCCAGAAATCGGTAGAACAACGGCAGGGAGTGATTACTTGACGCCCACGCTGCTTTCAGTGTCCAAGCATCCTCTTTCTCAGGTGTCCCAGAGCCACCCTCACAGGCACATGCCCAAGCTGCCCCTGCCTGGTGATGCTCAATGTGCCACACCGCTTCTCCTCATGCCCCCAGCCTGGGTTCAGGTACTTTCAAACACAGGAAAATGTGCTGGCTCTGCTATCCCAGGCAACACAGCGACTTTGACCCTCCACTTCAGTCACGTGCCCACCAAATACTCCCACCACACACTGAGAATTTCCCCCATCAGGTTTGTACAGAGTGTGGCCATGCACGGATTGCTGGTGGGGATGGAAGTGCAGCCAGATGCCTGCAATGGGAATGACCTTAGCTATTCGGAGGGTGGGCACAAGGAAATCTTGTGTGTGAGAAAGCACTGGAATAGGCTGCCCGGGGAGATTGTGGAGTCTCCTTCTCTAGAGAGATTCAAGACCAGTCTGGACGCCTCCCTGTGCAATATGAGCTAGGGAGCTGCTTTGGCAGGGGAGTTGGACCCGGTGATCTCTCAAGGTCCCTTCCAACCCATATGATTCTGTGATTCTGTGATCTCTCTCCTCACAGCCAAGAGCACAGCACTGCTGGAGCAGGAGGCTGCCCTGAGTGGTCCCTTCTGAAATCACTGTTCGGCGCTATGCCTCAGCAGCAAACCCCTGGGTGTGTGGAGGAGAAAGAGAGAGGAAAAGGAATAGCAGGTAGAAATGTCTGGAAGCACGGCGAGTGCAGCGCTTTCCAGTTCTGCCCCTTTATGAAACCTGCTCTCTTTGCTCCAGGCCACTTCCTGCTCCTGGGAGAAGTCTGTAAGCCCCAAGGCCCCTGCTATCACAGGAGGGGGCAGAACCAGCTCCGTTTCCTGGCTGCCAACTGCCTGATTCCTCAATGTGCTTTTTCTTGCCATGCACACAGAAGCTGGGCTTACAACTTGCTGGGTCTGTCAGGCCTTGTTGTATTTGTAAGTTCCTGTTCTGTGGGGAGGATATTAAAAGTAACCGAAAGAAGAGAAACACTCACGTTAGAATGAAAATAGGAAATCACAGTTTGCAATATTTACAGTCTCCCACTAGTAATGATCCCCCCAAATATAGCAACCAGAGAGAACTGATGCTTTTGCTTCAGCGTTGGGAGGGAGGCCCTGACTTAAAGGTCTTCAACTGGCAGGTTGCTTTGCCTATGGGTATCTGTGAGAGAACGTGATCTTCATGTGACCTCTCTTAAGTATCAGGCGAAATGAATTGTTTTGGTGATACCTCACATTCCCAACCAATCCGTTATATGTTATCTATGTAAAGCAGCACTGTCATTTGATCATACATTAATAAAGTTCATAATAAGGTCAGGCCAGTATGAAGAAATAATAGCCCGGAAAACAAAACCAATCTGGCAGCATTTTTTCAGCTAGAGGGAGGAGTGAGAAGCTGCAAAAGAAACAACTCTTAGGACACCCAGCTCAGTGAAGGAGGGGGAGGATGAGTTCCAGGTGCCACAGCAGGCCTTGTTGTAGCAGGCTGTCCTCCTGCAGCAAGGGGAGGATGATGGTGAGGCAGATAACCATCTGCATCCTGTGAAGGACCCCAGGTGGAGCTGGCAGATTACCCAACAGAGGCCTTGACCCCGTGGGAAGCCTGCACTGGAGCAAGTTCCTGGCACAACCTGTGACCCTGTGGAGACAGGAGACCATGCTGGAGCAGGTTTGCTGGCAGACAGTTCTTATTACCATTTCTCTTGGTAGTAAATAAGATGATTTTTTTTCTGAGGTGCCTCTGTTTGGCCCATGATGGTAATTGGCAAATTCAAAGATTCAAAGAATTTTAGGGATTGGAAGGGACCTCCAGAGAACATCGTGTCCAAACCCCTCAAATGATCTCTCCTTGTCCTTATTTCAACCCACAAGTCTTTTGTTGTATTTTCTCTCCCCTGTGCAGCTGTGGATGGACAGTGATAGTGCAGCTTTTGTGAGCACCTGGCCTCCAGCAAGGGTCATCCCACTACAGAGGTCCATGCATCACGCACAGGTTTTGCTTTATTAGCTGTAGACAATATTAGACCATTTTGGTTCCTGTTACTACGTCCATGGCCCCTTGTCCCCAGTGTATGGAGATGTCCATGTCATACTTCCATACTTTACCATCTCCTGTACTTTCTTCTTCCTTCCTTGTGCTTTCTTCCTTCATCTCAAAGCAAATCCAAAGGCTCTGGAAGCTTCAACATTTCCACTTCCCCCACATTACCTCCTTCTTCCATTGCATCTTTCTCCCATACGTCCCCAGCACATCTGGATGGGCAGCACAGCACTGAAGATGCAGCACAGCATAAACACAGGTTTCTTGGGATTAACTGAAGAACATCCTCAGTGAGCACCTGCTCAACATTTCTTTTGAGAGCTGAAAAGGCATTTTGGAGGACTATGCTCAAAAAGAAGAGACTGTATCCTTTTTTTCCGTTTAAAGTCTACACAAAGGTATCTAAATGAAGGCTGTGTTTGGAAACTCATTGCATAGACATCATGCGTGTCTAAAGTCTGGGCATCTTCCTCTGAAAATCAAGCTGTTTTCTCTCTCTTGTTCATTCCCCATTTTTAAAAATAAACCTTTTTATGAAAACATGACTGATCATTTTTGTAGCCTTGCTATAACAAGGAAGGAAATTGGTAAAATGAGTTTTACCACACAGAGGGCAAACCAGCATATTTTAAAGCAGTTTTCAAAGTGCTCTTTACTCTGGCAGTGCCTTTGTTGCTGTGGCTCAAAACCATTGAACAAGGTGCCCACGATCATGATGGTATCTTCTTCAAACACAGGGTCAAACATAGACTGTGTGTCATTTCAGGTTCTCTTTGAGCAAACCTGAATATCAGGCTTTTCAGGCCACCTCCCCGAGCAGTTAAGTGAAATCCTGTGACATTACCTCATCCTGGTGCACAGTGCAAACATTTTTTGCAGATGCCTGAGCAGCCCTACAAGGCAAAACACTGAGGTTTAACAAGGTGGTATATAAATATGTCTTTTGACTGGGACCTCGTAAAACTGCAACACAGAAGAGTCAGGCACCACTGATAGTTCCTGTAATTATTTCACTTTACTGTGAGCCAAAAACTTTCACTGACATGTGGCAGGTGGCAGAAGCAACTGCAGAGGGGGGATGCACTTCTCTGAGCCACCAGCAGTGGTTAGCACCCCACTCCTGCAGGCATGCACCCATCTGAAGCACCATTCAATCACAACATAGATTCAGAAGAGGGGCAGCAGCTTTTATTGCACCTTAATCCAATACCCATCGTCTCAGAAATCAGGATGGGGATATAAAGGCTCTGCAAGTCAAGCTATGAGCAGAGGAGGAGATGCTGCAAGAGGGGCACATCTCTGACCATGCTTCTGTGGTCATAGAAGGGACCAACTGGGACAGCTCTTCAAGGCTATGCAGAAATTTTTAAAGTCAAGGGGTCAGTATTAAGGGAAGGGATAACATTCAATTGATGCAAATGTTATGTTGGGTAATTGGATTTTTTAACTTGATGCAACAGACAAGAAGATGGTGCATCCCCTGCTCATACCTGCTTGTTCCAGTGCTGTGAGCTCTTTTGCCAGCTCTGGGAGCCATAGAGAAGAACTTAGGGAAGGGGTACCAATATTTATGTGATAATGAATTTATCCTTGGGTGGCCTCTCCTTTGATCTTTGGCCTCTGCACCAATGGCTTGAAAAACAGCAACAGCTTATATAAATAAAGGAAAGAGAAACTATTACTTATTGGGGATTTCCACTGAGAGGCTGTGGTTAGGCTAAAATTCTGTGAAACAATGAAGAGCAGAAAGAGTCAACTTTTAGTAAAGAGTGAACTTCCACCACTCTATCTAGTAATTTAGTTACAAGCAGAGCATCTGATCCCACATAACAAGAACTACTACTACTGCTGCTGCTGCTGCTGCTGCTGCTACAAGGCTACTTCTCTACTTTCTATAGGAGGGAAAGAACCAAATATATTGATTACCATAAGGGGTCCTTTTTGTTTGGGTTTTGTTGTTTGGGGTGTTTGGGTTTTTTTGCTTTTGCCTTTACTTGCCTGGCTTTTGCATTTTTAGCCTCTTTGAGAACATAGTTTAATGGTCACAGTTGAGTGCGGTTTTCCTTACGGGCCTGTTCATTTCTGTGCTTCATCATCTGGAAATAAGTGAAAATTGTCCCACCTCTAAAAGTTTATCCAATTAAAAGGACCCCTTCTCTCTTTCCCTAACACTGTCAACAAATGCAATATCCTGGGCTAGTCTACACCTAGTAGCAAGAACTCCTGATAATTCTCTGATAAACAAACACTATAAAAATGGATTGTAGAGAGGCCTCTTATGCTCTTCTACCAGCCATTACTGAACTGTGGAAAGCAATTCACACCAAAGCAAAGATGTGTGAAGGTAGATGGATTTTAATCACGTCAGCTATTGGCTGAAACATGTTTTAAACGTGCTGTTTATAAGCCCTCAAAGGGGCTTATAAGAAAGATGGGAACAGACATTTTAGTAGGGCTTGTTGAGATATGACACAGGGCAAAGGTTTTAATCTAAAAGAGGGTGGATTCAAATTAGATGTAAGGAAGAGTAGAGGAGGAGAATCACCACCTCTGTCCTACTTGTCATGCTTCTTCTGATGCAGCCCAGGATACAGCAGACATTCTGGGCTGCAGGTGTGCAATGCCGGGTTATGTTGAAGTTGTTATCAATCAACACCCCCAAGCCCTTCCCTCTAGAGCTGCTCTCCCTCCCTCCCTCCCTCCCTCCCTCTCTCCATTCTCCACCCAGCCTGTAGTTGTGCTTGGGATTGTCCCGACCCCTCTGCAGGACCTTGCACTTGTCCTTGCATGTTGAACTTCATGCATTTTACATGGGCCCATCCCTCAAGCCTGGCAAGGTCCCTCTGGATAATATCCCTTCCCTCCGGTGTGTCGACTGCATCACACAGCTTGATATCCCTGGCAAACTTGCAGAGGGTGCACCTGTTTTGCACTGTCTATGTCTCTGAAAAGTATGTTAAACAGTCACAAGGTGATGTACTGCTGTAGGGTGACATTTAGGCTAGAGGTCCTCATACAGGTGTGTGTGCTGAGGCCAGCAGCACTTGTGCAATGTAGAGTGAGAAGGAGCATGTGGATCCATACACTTTTGCTAAAGCACATGGCTCTTCAGATTGAGTTTAAGTCCTCTTTTTGGAACTCACAGCTGATTTGCAGTGGGGACATTCAGCTAGACTGTGATACAAGTGAGTCTGCTCACCTACTGAACAACAGTGGATTTGGTGATGTTAGAAATGACAGTGTGTTACACCTTCTCTGTTTTCATAATTCCCATAAGGCTGTTAGCCTGAAACTGTCTTATTTTAGTGAATCTGACTCTTCCAGAAAGTACTGTGCTGTCTCAAAGAGAGGTTAACTGGAGAATTGTCATGGCCACATATGGCAGACACTGAGTTTTTAGGCAGTGGGATTTTTCCCCATGTCTAATGTTTCATAGTTACCTGTCTTAAAACACCTACTATTTCATCATCCATTTTATTTACTTCTGCAAGATTATTCAGCATTCTCTTGTAACTCAGTGTAGCAGTAATGACTGTTCTATAAATTGTCCTGTCCCATAAGTACCTCAGTGCCTCATAGACAGAAGTTAAGTTTCCATGGTCTCTCAGTTTTGGGGACATTTCAAGCAATGGGGCTACTGTGAGAATTAACTGTGGTTTTATGATATGAAATTGTCTCCTCTGACAGGGCTGACCTATGCCAGGGCAGGGTAGACGCCAATGTGGACTGAAGACACATTTGTAAGTGAGCCACATGGTTTGTTGGCAAGTAATTGAGCACAGAAAGGAAATGTTCAGATCGTTTCTGCAGTGTTTTAAAGTACCAGTATGTATAATAAAATATGTTGGCAAAAGGAAAATTGTAGAGAAAAAAACAACTTTAAAAATTCCTGAGAAATTAAGGAATCTCAGAGATGGAGTCAGAAGTACTGCATATGCACTCCTGCTCATCAGCTGTGTGTTCAGCAGGACCACAGCCCAGAAGAGAGGACCTTGCTGCAGAGGAGCTTTAATCCTGAATGACCAGAGCATTCGGGCAGGGAACTACCGACTTGTATGTACCCTATTTCTCAGGTGACGGCGAGGGGAGTTGTTTTTATTTTCTGATGACTTAGCTCCCTCTGCTGCGTGTGAGCTGAACGCTGAGGCAGGCAGATTTGGATGGGCTTCCAAGGGAAATCAAAGGCAGGCTCAGAAAAATAACAACAGCCCAATCTTTGAGGAAATCCTGTGTCAAAATGTGCCAGGCTGTTACTCACTCGCTGTATTTCTGATCTCAGCCTCTCACCCCGCAGCAGTTTCACCATCACTTGCAGTGCTGGGGGTCCCAGGCAGACGGCCGCCAGCATTTGTGACTCAATTTGTTTATTAAAAGACTGAGAGGTCCCATTTCTCATGGGAAGATCATAGTTTTCCTCCCAGCTTCATGCAAACTAAAAGAACATCATAACATTTGCACTATTTATTGCTAGGTCAGCTGTTTGCTCCTAATGGATAATTACACATTAACTTTTTCCTGATTATTTCCTTATTTGCCTTGCTGGCTTTTTGTTTCCCTTTAGTGATTGATTTGCCTTTTCATGATCACATTGTACTGCTCTCTGCAGCAGGCTGAAAACAAAATACTGATGACTGCATACTGGCAGGTATCTTATCCGAGATACCTCCAGGGCATACGAAGTGAGTAGTTCCATTAGCCTTGCACCTATTATGGATGGATTAGAATAATTAGTATTTTAGGTGAACTCTATTCAGTAAGTTAAGGGGATAAGAAATATTGAACAGATTTGGGGGGTGGATGGTTTCTGCCAGCTGGAACAACCAAAAAGTTCATAGAATCACAGAAACACAAACTGTTTTGGGTTGGAAGGGATGTCAAAGTTCACTAGTCCCACTCCCCTGCCATGGCCAGGGACATCCTCCACTAGACCATGTTGCCCAAAGCCCCATCCAACCTGGCCTTGAATACTGCCAGGGAGGAGGCAGCCACAGCTTCTCTGGGCAGCCTGTGCCAGGGCCCAACCGCCCTCACAGGGAAGAATTTCTTCCTAATATCTAATAGAAGCCTATCTCTTTTATTTTAAAGCCATCACTCCTTGACCTATCGCTACACTCCCTGATAAACAGCTCCTCTCCAACTTCATGTACTGGAAGGCTGCAATAAGGTCACCCCAGAACCTTCTCTTCTCTAGGCCGAACAAACCCAAGTATCATACTGAACCTGTCTTCACAGCAGAGATGCTCCAATCTTCTGGACATCTTTATGGTCTCCTCTGACTCGCTCTAACAGTCCAAGCCTTTCTTGTACTGAGGCCCGCAGAACTGAACACAGTACTGCAGGTGGGGTCTCACCAGAGCAGAGGGGAAGAATCACCTCCCTTGACCTGCTGGACTCCCTTCTTTTGATGCAGCCCTCTATACAGTTGGCTTACTGAGCTGCAGGTGTGCACTGGTGGGTCATGTTGACTTTTACATTAGTCAACACCCTCCAAGTCCTTCTCCTCAGGGCTGCTCTCCATCCATTCTCTGTTCTGGCCTCTAGTTGTGCTGGGGATTGTGCTGACCCACATGCAGGGTCTTGTACTTGGCCTTGTTGAACCTCATGCCCACCCCTACAGACTGTCAAGATCCCTCTGGATGACATCCTTTCCATGTGGTGTTTTGACTGCACCACAGAGTTTGGTGTTGTCAGCAAAATTCCTGAAGGTGCATTTAATCCCACTGGCCATGCCCCTGACAAAGATGTTAACAGTGCTGGTCCCAGTACTAACCCCTGAGGAACACCACTCATCATGGATCTCTATGTGGACATCAAGACGTTGTCCACAGCACTTTGAGTACCATCAGTCAGCCAGCTTCTTATCGGCCAAGTGGTCCATCTGTCAAATCCATGTCTCTCCAATGTAGAGACAAGGATGCTGCGTGGGACACCAGATTTGTCAGGCATGATTTGCCCTTGGTAAAGCCATGTTGGCTCTCACAAATCACCTCTTTATTTTCCATGTGCCTGAGCATAGTTTCCAGGAGGATCTGCTCCATGATGTTGCCAGACACAGAGGTGAGACTGACCAGCCTGTAGTTCCCTTGTTCTTCCTGTTTCTCCTTTCTAAAAATGGGGTTATGTTTCCCCATTTCCAGTCAGTGGGAACTTCACTGGACTGCAAAGACTTCTCAAGTATGATGTGTTGTGGCTTAGCCACTTCAACCACCAATTCTTTCAGGACAAGCAAATGCATCTCATCAGGTCCCATGGACCTTAGGTGTTCCTGAACCTGATCATCTCCTACACTGGGCAGTTGCTACTACTGCCAGTCCCTGACTTTGCCTTCTGTGAATTGTGCAGTGTGGCTAGAGCTCTTGCCAGTGAAGATCTAGGCAAAGAAGTCACTGAGTACCTCATCCTTCTCCATATCCTGGGTAACCAGGTCACCTGTTTCATTTTAAGAGGGCCCACACTTTCCCTCATAATTTTACCAGTGATGTACCTATATAAACTTTTCTTGTTTGATGTACCTATATAAACTTTGACATCCCTGGCCAGATTTAATTCTACCAGGTCTTTAGCATACCTAACCTGATCCCTGGCTGTTAATACAGTTTCTCTGTATTTCTCCCAGGCTCCCTGCCCTTGCTCCCACCCTCTGTAGGCTTCCTTTTACTGTTTGAGTTTGCCCAGAAGCTACTTGTTCACCCATGGAGGCCTCTTGGTATTTCTGCCTGACTGCCTCTTTGCTGGGATGCATCTCTCCTGGGCTTGGAGTTGACCCTGGAATATCAGCTTGCTGTCTTGGGCCTGCTTCCCTCCAGGCCTTTGTCCCATGGCACTTGACCCAGAAGATCCCTGAAGAGGCCAAAGTCTGCTTTCCTGAAGTGCAGGGTGATGAGTTTGCTGTGTTCCTTCCTCACTAATTGGAGGATCTGGAACTCCAGCATTTCGTCATTCAGTCAGCATGAAGTTGTTTGAGCTGCTGATTGCTGGTGAAAAAGCAGCTATCAGCAGAAAAATCTTCAATTCCTGTTGGGTTTGGGTGCTTAATATGTCACAGATACTCCCGAGCTATACGGAGAGAAGATTAAAACTTCAAACCTTCCCTGCCCCAGAACAAGTTCAGATGGTCTGAAGTCTGGTACAGGATGTGTTTGTCAAATAAAGTTGTTAATGACCAGGAGCCAAACCCATCCTTAGGTGCCTAAATAAATTTTTCTCCCCTTTTTAATAACAGCACCATTTAAAAATTAGAGCTTGCACCCATCTGAAAGCCTAAAGCCATCAATGGGAGTCTGTGTGACCTGCGGTGAGTTTGGGATCAGGCTTTAAATAATTAAGAGAAAAACTTTTGACAGCAGTTAGCAACAGCCTTTGCAAAATCTCTGTTCATTTCTTCAAGAGCTGCTATTGAGCAATGCAGAATATTTTGAAATTTCCTCCCCAGGTACAGCTATGTCTTGGTGGGAGAGACAGTAAAAAAGCTGCTTCAAAGCCTGTGTTCAACTTTATTGTGCAAATACCTGAACTCTTTGCTATTTCCTTCCTATGTTGTGTTTGTCTTGATTGTTTTAACAGTCAAACATTGTTCCAGTCTTTGCATATTTGTTTTTCATTTGAACTCAGATTAGATACTGTGACAGGAAGGCTAATATGTTCATTTCAGCCAAGTTTTCATTCCAGAGATGGCTGTTGATTAGCCAAAATATGACCCTGAAAAACCACTGAGAGATACTTTGAAGCAGGCTCTTGCAAGGGTTGAATTAGGAAAGGGTGTAAGATATTCTACCTACTTTGAAGACGACTTTTTACAGACAGACAGCTTCTAAACCTAGGGAATGGGGACATCAAATTTATGATGGAGTCTTCCTGCTCTAGTGTTTTAGCCTTAGTGTTATCCCAGTAGAATTAAGTTCCTGAGCTTTGTAAGATAAAAGTAACAATAATGGGAATAAGAGTAATTTACAGGTGAATCAGAAGTAGTGAAGGAAAACTGCTGTTTAGCTATGCTTTGAATGGTGTGGCAACTGGGTATTTATTTGATTTAATGTGCCAGGCTTCATTCAAGGTTACTAGAACAGTTTATAAATCAGAATGTAGATGCTCGCGAGTGTATTTTAAAATACACCCGACTACTTCACTTTCTACCTCTGCAAAGGTCAAGGCACACATCCATAGTCCAAGGAAGTGTGAGTCAACCTGTAATTGTTTTTAATCTCAGACTTCAAGGACAGTATTAATGTGCTGTGCAACTTGAAACACCTGCAGGTGCATTTATTTATTGATCTTTAAGAAGTGTTTTAGTTCTGCTGCCACAGACATCCCCAAAAAGGATTTAGGAGGGAGTGTAACAGAAAGGTTAATCCCCAGAATGAAGCAGGTTTTGCTGAATTCTGAGCAAAACGCTTTCCTTCCTGGAACTGGATTGAATTTTCACCATTAAAAGGATGCATCTGTTCTGCTTTATCCCTGATTAGCAGACCTTCACCTCTGCTAGTGTCACTAACCCCTGAGTCAGGCAGAAGGATCACAGCCCGGCTGTTGGGCATCTCATCAATAAAATGAGATTGATTTATCGGAGTGGGGGTAAAGGCAGGTTTCATGGTGATTAAAGCCTGTGTTACAGCAGCTGCTCATAGTAATGCCAGTTTGTGTGTTGTAGCCGTAGGGCTGGTGTTACCAATAAAGGATGCAAGCACACAGGTTTCAGACTGGATGTTCAAGGATGGCTTAAAACTGAAGGTGAGCTTTTACTTTAAATATATGGGGGTTGTGTTCTCTTGTATGTCAGGTCCACAGTGCCTTGCCTCAAAAGAAACTCTCCCCAATTCTTGTTTTTTTCTGCTGGGTACACCACAAGTTCCACACGACTGTTTCGTGTTGAGTGTGGCTGTTGTGTTGAGTGAGAAGTTGGGTTTGCAATCGCCATCTGATTACTTCATTTGATGATTACTTCATTTGATTACTTCATGCTTGTAGGCTAATTAGAGAAGGGTCAAAGGATTAGTGTGCTTGTGTACATTCAGGGCTGAAAATGACTGCGTGCTCTCAGCTCTGCTACTACCAGCTTTGCTCCACTCAGAGCCCAGGGCTGGGTGGAGGTGTAATTAATTGCTAAGCAGATACCTTATCTGAAAAGCCACTGAGTTAGGAGGAAAAGCACTCAGGTAATGTTGTGGGGTGAGGGGATGACACCTTGCTTCAGGGACTTGTGAGATCTTCTTTTCTCCAGGCAGCAGTACTGAAAATGAAATAAGCTCAGTTAAGGCAGGTTAAGGTCTTGTTTCTGAATCGTGCCTGGAGCCAAAAGGTGGTGCTGTTACTGCAAGGAAGAGGAGAATGAAGTAAATTCGATCTCTTCGGTGGTGTTTGGGGTCATCTAGGGAGCAGGAGGAGAGCTAAGCTAAGCTCTCTCCCTGCTTTTTCCAGGTAAAGTCATGATCGAGGGCTATCTTAACACATAGGACACCTGGTGCTGATGAGTAGCGATCAGGAAAGCAATAAAACTCGACATAAAAATACATGTCTGGAGGGAGGGGAAGGAAGAAAAGGAAGAAGGAAATCACAAGCTTCCACCTCGTGAGGCAACAGACAGAAAACAAAATTGGGCAGAGGTGGCAGATGATTCTGGGCTGGGCTTTGCAGGGCAAACTGCCCGTCACGTGCTCTGCAAGGAGTCAGCCACACAACTGCTACTTAAGATAAGCATAAATAAGGAAATAGAAGCATGAAGGATCCTCAAAAGTAAAGGGAAGATCAGTGGTAAAGTGTGGAGATCCTTAGAGTGGAAGTGGGTGGCAGCAAGGTATAACTGAAACCCTCCTGAGACAGTGTCTACCTTAGTCTCTATAAAGGCACATCCCAAATGGAATATTGACCTAGTCAGGTCTAGATTGGCATGGTAATAATATTTAGGTGTTGTGCAGGTGGATTAGAGAAGAGCTGGTGGTTCAGCGGGAAAAAATATTTTCTTCTGTATGTGTCACCTCCTTGGGTGGCTCCTTCCCATTGCAACCCTCAGGTTATGTGACAGGGAAAATGTCTGCATCCAACATACATTGGTATTGTTTTCCAGCTTAGCAAACACCTGAAGTGTGCTGGATTCTTCCCTTTGCACCTAGAATTGTCCCCAGTAACTGTTGGGACAGTAAGATTTGAACAAGTGAGAGATTTCAAATTCAGCCTTGGACAGGTCCGTCAGGGATGACTTTAGGAAACAGTGAAGTTCAGTGCAGTCTTGACTGTTAGGAAGTTGCTATCTCAAGTCATTGGAGGAAGCATCAAGATAGCCAAGCCCTACCACTGTTGCTATTTGGCTGTGAGATTGTGCAGTGGCCATCTGAGGCACTGTACATGGCATTCTGCATCCCCCTCATTGCTGTGCTAGGTTACAGTTTACAACCCTGGTGTGAAAACCTGTGAAGCAGGGTCTGAACTGATGTTTCTACTCTCTCCCTGCAGCTGTCAGCCTTACTGAGTGAGTGCAATACAGAATTTGTTAAATGAGTTGGAAACATTGCTCAGAAATGAGCTGAGCTGTGCAAGACACCATCCACACCTAATTTTTGTGGTTGCTGACTAATACCAGTAGGTATAAGTGCCCACTGGTGTTCAACACATGCACCTGCTTTTGAGCAGAAGTATTATTTACTCTTACACTTTTGCCTGACTCATCCTCCAAGACCCCTTTTCCATCCCAAAGTTAAAGTAAGTCCAGGAAGAGCAATGGATGATGAAGAAAAAACAGAAGGGGGAGGGGAGGGAGTTAAAAATGTAGGACCAGGAGCCTGGATGGGCACTCCAACACCCAGGTCTCCCCGGAAGCACTCTGTCTTAGCTCATCTGTGGATTGTGCTGCCCATGTCTCTGTAGCATTCCTGGGCTGTGTCCATCCAGTGCCTGAAGTCTGGACACTGCTCTGTGTTCGCAACCATTAGACCTCCTAGAAAGCAACTGCCATGCGAACTTGCGTTTCCTTCAGGAGATAAGAATTGGAGAAGCTCTGTATTTACTCTCTACTGGACAATATGCAGCTATGATTAATGCCAGCAGGAGTTAATCAGAGGCCTTCATTGGAGTACAGCACCGTAGGTCTGTAATCAAAACCTTTCTAATCAGAAACATCGAAGAGTAAATGTCAGCCTGTCCCTGTGACATAGGTGTGTTGTACCTGAAAAGGAGATAAATGGAAATAAACAACAAACGTGTGGAAGAGCAGTTACTGTGTTTCTCTCTGGGCAGGGAAATTTGCATGTAACTCAGGGTTCTCACTGTGTGGTGATACTCTTGTTTGTACTGGATGTTTCCACTTCTTATCATTAATGTCTTAAAGCTTGTTTATTGAACTCAGGGTCAGTTTATTCAGGTTTAATGACTCTTCCACCACATGTTTTCATGTCAAGCGCATTGATGGGGTGACATTTTTTTGTGCTGTTGCACAGCTCTTTCAGAAGGTTGATCTTGGGTCATTGGTAGAACGAGTATATGAATGATAGGAGTCTCTGTTGTGTTCTCCTTTTCTTTTTTTCCTTTTTTTAAACATCTGTTTCTCATTTGTGTTTTATATTCCCTTTTCTGATTGCGTAGAGGGCTATTGTTTAGGACAAAAAAGAATGTAGTTCCTAGAGAATAGTCAGCCTGCATCAGAGTTTGTATCCCATAGAGTAAGGGAGATGGTCCTGTGGTTTATTCATAGAACTGTGGAATTAAATGACCCGTGTTTTTCCTCCAAGCCCCCTCCCCACCTTTGGTGTTGCTATCATCTTTGAGGAAATCATGATAGGTAATTCAATTATAGGATCTATCTGTGGTAATGCAAAAAGGTTGTGTCTTTAGTAGAAAGCAGATTTGGCTGTTCTGTCTTCATTTCTGCTTGTGTAGGAGGCCTTGGTGAATAGAAAAGTGAAGTGTGTATGTGTGTATGTGTTAGAGGATATTCTCTGTCTGGGGGACACCAGGTTGTAATAATTCTGACATTTCTGGGTAGTTCCCACACTGTCTTCTCATGCTTTCACATGCAGAAAGACTAGCCCCCCAAAACCCTCTGCACCAAAGGCTTGCAGAGCCTGGGCTGGCAGGTCAGGCGGTGTGCTAAGTGCACATCTGGAGTGCAGAGGCATTGACCTCTTATTTAACCGTCAGCTTACAGATGTGTCTGTTCATGAGTGAAAAAGCAAGCTGTGGAAACAGCCATGTAAGCTGCTTCCTGTATTTCAGGCCATGGTGACAAATGGTCCGAGCTGTGTGCAGCTCAAAGTCAGGGAGTGTTTCACTGCAAGAAGCTTGCACTTTCTCACCCAGAGAGAGACACTTGCAATGTTCTCATCCACCTTGCAATGTTCTCATCCACTCTGAATAGCCGACTGGCTGGCTCTGAGGGATGTGCTCAGAGGCCTGTCAGTGGCATGTGCACTGGATTTGAAGCATTCCCAGCCACTCGTGCCTGTGGCTTATTTTGTTTAACATGCAAAGGGTTGGGGTTTTTAAATCTTTTTCCTTTTTTTTTCTCTTTTTTTTTTTTTTTTTTTAAAGTGAACCTTTTTTGAACTAATCTTGGAAGGTACTTCGGGTGCTCCCTGACCATACCCTGCCCTGTACTCTTGCTCACAGTGAGGAAGCTGAACTTCAGAAATGAGTACCATGAGCTGCCAGGGACACAGGGTTCCCACTTCTCTTTTCACAAGGCCTTTCATCACTTTGTACTTAAAGAAGCATGACTGTATTACTCTGACAATTTATTTCTTTTTAATGAAGAAGTAAACAAAAAAGCTGCTGTCTGATTTAAACCTGAAATACCATGGAAAGTGC
The DNA here is from genome assembly GCA_027925045.1 of Hypotaenidia okinawae. Lineage (NCBI taxonomy): Eukaryota > Metazoa > Chordata > Aves > Gruiformes > Rallidae > Hypotaenidia > Hypotaenidia okinawae. The sequence goes on along the minus strand of BSDF01000005.1, from coordinate 14,965,773 downwards.
ATAGGGGAAAAAAATGAAGAAACCTGTCACTACTGACTTTTTGTGGGGGTTCTTCCTTTCATGCAGTGTAATGTTTTCACCCCAGTGCAATGGGGCTTCTCTATGAAAATGTGTTAACTGGAGTTGTCCATAGACAGGGGAGGAAAAAAAAAAGTTATGTTAAATATCTCTTGCTCTTCAATATCTCCTCCAAAAGTAGTATCTTATATCTTTAAGTATACACAGGTGCAAAACAGCTCTTCTGAATAGAATAATCTGGACTCAGATTAAGAGTTTTTCTTAGCACTTTGAAAAGGTTCTCAAAACTCAATGAGGGGCTTGGAGACTCTGTAGTCTTTCTTTCCTCCTCAGAAACAAACCTATCGTCCTGCACAAGTGCTGCAAAGTTATATTCAGTACCTGGCTCTGCCATGATATCTTTCTGTGGCACTAGTTAAGTCACTTAATAAATTTTTCTAATTTATACCTCTATAAAGGGGAGCACCAATAATTGCTTGCCTCATCAAGTTATAGCGGTGATAAATTACATACATGTAGCTTCAGGAGAGAGGTGATTGGATTCCACACTGTCAAAAGCCAGGATTTTTTGTTGTTGTTATGGTGGACTTGCCATTCCTCCCCAGTAGCTTTTTTTTTTTAATATGTTATTAATTTGTGCTTGCAGATGGAGTTGGAGACTGATTTGCAATCACTGTTGAGCCCTCTGATGCTGATTTGATGGTCATTACAAGCAAAAGCAATGACAGGTGTAGAAGTTTTGGAGCGACTCAATACCTCTACAAGAGGGGAGAGCCTGTGGAGGTGAGGGTGGTTGCTCGTACCATAGTTCCTTAAATGACCTCTACTCCCTTAAATTCAGGAGAAGAGAGGCAGTTTTGATTCCATCACTTGGGCTTGCACAGTAGGTTGGGAATGGGTCAAGCTTAGTGCCCAAGATAAAAACAAGCTGAAGGGAGGGAGAGGAGGAAACTGTAATGGATTCATAGTGAGGGATCTTTCCCGTAAGGAGTAGCAGTTCCAGCCTAAGAGTCGCTTTTGTTCCGATATTAAAGATCCACTCAATGGGGTAATCTGCAATAATAAATCCAGGTTTTGTGTGTGGGCAAGCCCCGTTGACTCAGAAATGTTGCCAAACTTCTCTGCAGCATACAAAGCAGTAATGAAATTCTGCAAAAGGAAGTGTACTTAATGAGTGACATCTGTCTCCTTCACTACATCCGCCATCTCCATGGCAGTAATTGCCTCATTTATGTGAATAAAATGTTTGATGCTAATGTCTGATATATCAGTGACATCCTGCATAGTGCACGTTACAGATTAACATAGTTGATGCTGAAAGCTTTCATAATCACCTAAAGTCAGTAGCCATTCTGCTGTGTGAGTAGGGAACAAATTTGTTTAAAACAAGAAATCATTACGAAACTGTTCAGTGCTCTGCATGTGTATGTGTAAAAGCTACTTCAATGAAAAAAATCAAATTAATGAGAATTAAATTAGTTCAGCCTTGCTTGCAAGGCAAGAGCACTCTTGTGGCAGCTGTGTGCATTTGGCTGTGTCTCAGGTGTATAGTAGTTTCTCTTTAAATATAGAATCCCAGACTGTATTAGGTGGGAGGGGATTTTAGAGGTCATCTAGTCAAACCCCCTGCAGTGAGCAGGGACATCTTCACTAGATAGTGCTGCTCAGAGCTTCATCTACCCTGACTTTGAATGCCTATGGAGATTGGGCCTCCACCACCTCTCTGGGCAACCTGTTTCAGTGTCTCGCCACCCTCAGAGTGAAGAACTTCTTAATGTCTAATCTAAACCTGCCCTGCTCTACTTTAAAACCACTGCCCCTCATCCTATCACTCCATGCCCTTACAGACAGTCCTTCCCCAGCCTTCCTGTAGGTCCCATTCAGGCACTGAAGGATACTTGTTTAAAGTAGGTGACATGGATTTAAGTTAGTATGACTAACTGTAGGATCACAGCTAGATGTGTGTTGTGTGCGTGAAGTCTGTCCAGTGAATGAATGTCTTCTGGACACCTCTACGCCAGCCCACAGAGTTTCTTTTTCTGGGTGGTGGGAGACAAATGTTTTCTTTACTGATTGCATAAAACTGAGTGCATATCTGCTTGATTTTTGGTTTCTTTTTCCCACTTTCCATAAAAACTCTCTATCCAAGTGTTCGCTGTTTCATCTCTCTGATTCCTTTGTACTTCCCATTCTTTGAGACTTTCTTTTGGCCAATCAGCACAAATAAGGCATCATTACTTGTTTCAGCATGCCAAAAGGGCATGACTCTACACTAAATAGATGCTGACCTCATGAGAGCCAGCCCATTTTCCTTATCCTTTCAGCACAAAAAGAGGTAATTCTTATTTTCTTTATTACACTTTGACTACCTGCCCAAATTTTAAGTTTCACCCTATCTTCTGGCCATCACATCAAGCTCTTGGCATGGGTTTTCTAAGGAATACTGGAGGGAAGAATAATGCTGGTGTCATTTAAATCAATGCTAAGCCTACTGTGTCCTTTAAGTTGTCTGAACACTGGTGCTATGCAAACACTGACATGTTTGCATGACAAGCTCACAACCATGGTATGAGAGTGTGTGTGCTCTCAGTGATGTCCACATGTGTTGTTGGTTTGGGTTGAGGGCTTTTTTTCTTTTTTTGGCAAGCTGGGATTAAACAGGAGATGTTTGCACCAAAATGACTACTGCCACCTCTGAGATGCCACCTGCCACCAAAATAAGAATTGTGGTCTGTTCAGGCACTGGCTGCTCAGTTCTACTTTCTCCTACAGAAACATGTCTCTCCTCCAGTATCTGGCCAATTTTAAAACTTCTAAGAATGATGTTTCAACACATTCCTGCAACGCTATTGCTCTGAGTAAATCTGCTAATTAGCAAGGATTAGACAACTGAATTATATCAGTGTTAGGAAATATAGCCTGAAAAAGGGAAAGGATATTCCTCTTCCATCTTCTGCCTGGTACTCTAATTTTTGGCTCTTTTTTTAAGTGTCTCTGCAGAGAGTGTTAAATGATGGAAAGTGGATCATTTTTGTGAAGCTGGTTTCTCGTGGGGGTGTTTTTGGTTGGTGGGTTTGTGTGTGTGTGTGTGTGTGTGGTTTTGGTTGGGTTTTTTTGGTTTTGTTCCTCCAGCAGCCTTTGTTCTGTCAGTGAAAACCAGGCTATGCAGTTTCATAGGGGACAAAATTAGCTAAAGGAAGATTATTCCCATACAACCTAGACCTCTGTATTGAAACAACAAACCAGAAGCATCCAAATTGAAGAACAACTTGTATATCAGCAATTTTTCCTGGAAAACACTTTGGTACCTGACAGAAACAAGAAATTTTGACATTGGAGAAACCTCAGAGGAAGGGGAGGAGAGAAATAACAGAAGGATTTAAGTGACACTTAGTTATGTAGAGGTGCCCATGATGACTTTATTGCTCTCCTGTTGAATTCCATTACAGCCCAAATGCATTAGAGTCTGTCCAAAAATAAACAGGCTCTGCAAGCTTCAGAATTCCCCAAAGCCTGACATGGGAAAATGGTCTCATCCCGTCATGATGAACCTGTTTGAATTCCCCCTTTGCCTCTTTTGATGCCTTCAGTCAAATAAATGACACATCTTGCTAGATCTTGGTCTTATTTGTTGTGTAATCACAGGGGTGTGCCTCAAAGAAATTTTTCAAATTACTTGCTCTTGGGATCTCTTATCTGGTGATCAATGATTCTGGTCTGGATCTGAGAATTTCTGTCAAAACTGTTACTGTTTTGAGAAGGGTTTGTATTTTAACAAGTCAGCATTTCCTAACAGGAAAAAACCTCCAAACTTATTTGAGAGCTCCCAGCTGGTACTGCTCAGATCACAGTATCTGGCATTTCTCTGAAAGGAAAACAGATGGAAACTTTCAAGGCATCTCATCCTGCTCTTCTTGTTTCTAAGCATTTCCCTTGAGGAGGTGGGACTTTGAAGAATAGTAAAAATGGTTAAGATGGGTAAGCAAATGTAAAAATTGGCAATGTAGAAGGAGACAGTCCTGAGAAGCTCTGTAAGTTTCATCTCCTTGATCTATGGCTGCTGATTTTGCAGCCTCCTGTTTAGTGGCTTGACTGCAATGGTTCTCGCACAACCGACTCGGGAACACTTAAGATGCCACTTCCACTGTATTTGCTTTTTAGGCTTTTTCCTTTTCTCTCCTCCTTTCTCAGTCCCCTGCCCCTGTCCCCCTTGGCAAAATTCTCATTTTTCCGCTTGCCCTCTTAAGAAGGTTACAGCCTGTACAAGTGACTCTTGTCCACAGGCTAAAGAAGAACAGTATGCTAGGTGGGTACCCTACACCTTCATGTCTCTGCTCCCCACTGAAAGAGAAAGGATGGAAGGTGCTGTATTTATCAGACTGGGGAGAACCTCTCAGAAGAGAGCACTGTTAGTACATCTCTATGACACTAAGTAAAGACTCTTAACTTAGCCAAGGCTTCTGATTCAGCATGTTGCTAACTTTGGACTAGGCACGGCTCCTTGGTGCAATGGGAGCTGGGCAAAGGGCAGAGGAGTTTTGCTTTCTACTTTGGGCTCTGATTGAAGCTATTTCCTAGAATAGAGTTGTTTCCTGGGAACTCTACTTTGATATGGGCCTGAGATATCTAGGTAGTGTCCTTTCATTTCTTGGTGAATTCTATACCAGCATTGGCACATATTAAGAAAATGTTGCACTTGCAACATATAGACAAAAAGAAGAGCAGCTGGAATGGGTCAGGACAAAGGTCTATTTGTCCACCTAATAGCTCTTTAACAATGATATAGCACATGCTTTATTAGGAACTTATTATTAAGGCAAGCCTAGAGTGAGAACTCCTCTGCTATGCTTTTCTGGCTCCAGTAATTTGGTATGTGGTGTCATCCAGAACCAGAGATGACATCCTGGTCTTGAGAAAATTCTGATGAATTTTTATTCCATAGATACTTCAAGCTGGGCTTTGAATCCATGCAAAGCATTTAGGGTTCCCATGGCAGTGAATTTTCAGTTTAAATAGACATGAAGCTGCCTCTTCCTCACCAGTTAATGTCATTCACTCTTTTGACACCCACCTGCTCAGGGCTGTGGGGGTTTTCACTGCCATGCACAGTACTGCTAACTGTGTGTGCTACATTTCCACATCATCATTTGATATTAGGAAAAAAATCTTCAGTATGAAGATGGTATATCACTGGAACAAGTTGCCCAGAGAGGCGGTGGAGGCCCCATCTCTGGAGATATTCAAGGTCAGGCTTGATGGGGCTCTGAGCAACCTGATCTAGTGAAGATGTCCCTGCTCACTGGAGAGGGGTTGGACTAGATGACCTCAAGTGATCCCCTCCAACCTTACACATTATATCATCTATATGTAGGGCAGCATAAATTTTGGAGAAACCCACCTGGCTATCTTCTTCCACTGAGAAAACCTGTTTGTTTGTACAATTCCCCTCCCACCTTCGCCCCCACCCTCCCCACCCCCCACCTCCCCAAATGTATGAATGTGAAACATTTCACTTTTGTCCCAGGGCTCTTTGGTGTCTGTAGAGTGGTGAAAAGCTTGTGTCTATACTGTCAGACAACTGCTTCTCAGCTCATGCTGGTCTTGGTAATAATGTGGTCATGAAGACTTCCTGTTTTCCTCCCCAGTGAGGCAAATTCATTTAAACATCTATTTCTGAGAGGTGTTACAGGCAAGGGAAGCAAGGCCACACTTAATTCACCTCCTTGTCCTTAGTAGCTGCAATGCTCTGCCAGCATCTTGAAAAAGCTTTTATGCCATACCTGAAGGTATGCAACATATAATCCTAACACTATACAATAAAACCAGAACTCAGGTGGGCTACAACACAGCCCTTGCATCACTTCAGATGCGCAAGTGATGCTCTTCTATTCTTTCCCTTCCCGCACCAGGCTACCACAGCCAGTTGTTTGAGGGCAGTGGGAACACTGTATGTTTCCCAGGGAAAGCAACTGCTGTCAAGGTCAACATGTCACACTACTTTAGGGAGGGCTAGCCCTGATCTGTGCAAGCAAAAGTGGCTCTGGACTACTTGGCAGGGCCTGAATGTCTTCACTTGCTTTCTGAGCTGTGTAAAGGCAGAACTGTCAAACAGTGCTGAGCATGAGAGTGTAGGAGGGTTGATCTCTTGGAGTGTCCCTTGCTGCTCTTCTGCAGAACTGAACCTCCCTTCTGTTCTCCAGATTTGGTCTGCATGGAGATGGAGAGTCCTGCAAGAGAAGGTGTTAGGAAGGGGGCAGGTCTGCAGGCAGGTATAGGACACATTTTCTTTGAATTAACTTGGCATCAGTTTAGTATAAAAGTTGCTTTCTAGGAAAGACCTAAAAGTGAAACTCCAACCAATTTTTAGAAACTTTGCTTCTCAGTGGCTGTGTTTAGCATCCCTAGCCTCATGCTGCCAGCTCAGTTCTGACATCCTTGCACTGGCACTGTGCTGTGCCACTCAAGGTCCTGCATGTTGTAATGTGTGTACACTGGCATTTGTGCAAGGAACTCAAACCAGGGGGGTAAGGTGAGGGGTGGTGGGGAGGGGTGGGGAATTAAGAAGATGAGGAAATAAGGAGGTATTTCTTACAATGGCATTGCTGCCAAAAAACCCATGTCAAGCTGTCTATGCATATCTGGTAACACTATTTCTTGGCATATTTGAGTTTAACCCTATGTCTTCATAAATACTATGGTATGGATCTAAACTGCAGGTTGTCATGTTCTTATCGAACTCCATTCCTTCACTGTGTTAATAAAAGAAAAATTCTGTCTGTTTACAGCCAAGTATTTCCTCACAGCAGCAGTAAATATATTAGTTCCAAAGACTGTGCTCCTCTAAACCCTGCTATTGCTGCCTCCTCAGTCAGTTCTCATTGGAAACTGGGCTAGCATCTCCTTGCACTGTTGTATGTGGGAAGGCAAAAGGCACATGGGTGAGGGGAAAGCAGGGCCAAGAGCCATGCCTTCAATTGCAGTAGCCTTGACTTCATTTCCCTTTGGTTTTAGCTCTGCGCAACACTTGCAAGAATGCAAAGCAAAATAAAGCTCTATATCTGGGGCTCTGCTTTTACGTGGAAATCTGGCATACAGAAGTCTTTCCTCCAACAGGATTCTACTTCTGTGAGGTTTCCCACATCCAAAATTTAAGAGATTAGGTAGTACAAAATGCTAAATCATCAGCATTTTATTTCTGGAATTATGGTTGTTACAGCCCTGATTCAGTTTGATGCTTTCCAAGTAGGAGCAGTTTCTTTGTGGATATTTATCCATGCTACATCATGCTTAGAGATGGGCAGCTCAGTCCCTGTGAATGATCTGCTATGCAAAAGGTTTTTCTTACAGAAGCTGTTCTGATAGAGTTTCACCGAGCACGGTTTGCATCAAAACACTAGGAAAGCAGCCTCTTTGACACTTGTACGTCATCTTGTGTTAGAAGATATGTTTTTTTGTGTATGCTAAAGATCACAAACCCAAAGCACAAAGAATTGTTGGGAAATGAGTGAATAACAGATGACTTGAAAGGGGGATTAACTTCTCAAACAGAAAAATCGAGCCCATGAGAACTTGCTGTTTCCCCCAGCCCCACACAAGACTGTGTTAATGAGAATAAGACTCACTTCTTTGGAATTTCTGCTCAGTGCTTCAGCTCAAAAATGTTCGTTAAAAAAATGAAGGAAATGCACAATGTGGAGCAGCTCATCAGCTGGGGACAGTTCTGACGATGCTCAAGACTGCACATTAAGGCATCAGTAACATCCTCCAGTCTCACTGGCAAGAGAAGGAAGAGAGCAGTAATTCTTAATTGTTTATACTGGTTTTGGCTGTTTTGAATTATTGATATGTCCCTTGAAACTGTCTCTGATCATTTCCCATTGAGCAGAGAGGCATGTGTTGGTAAGCAGAGACCTCGCCTAGCTGCTGGACTTTCTCTTGCTGAACTCAGCATCCGAGCTGTTCATAGCAGCAACAGATGTTTCTGTTTTTTAAGGTCTGTGGGAACCTCGCTTAACTTTTTTTTCCCTCTCCTTCCTTGTAGGAACAAATGCCAATATAGCTGAGATCCAGAAAGCTTGACCTCAGCTTTATGTTATTACTGGAAGGTATTGTGACTGGATATCCTATTGTCCATTCTCGAGGAATAAGGCGATGGCTGTTAATGCTGTATTTGCTTTTTCACACATAGTTTCTGCCTGTTTGTTATTCAGCTACTTCCTGGCAATAAATAAGGGAAAACATAATCACTGTTGCCTTCGATGCAAGGGGGCCTGGGGCATTCATCTTGTTTCAAAAGCATTAGGCAAGCTCAAAAATAAACTTTTTAACAACAAGACAACAGATTGCCTGTGTTGTGTTGGTGCTGTAAGCTGTCACCTGGGCGTTCTGTGGGAGCAGGTGAGGTAGGATTGGCCACGGGAGCAGTGCCCCTTGACCAGCATGGAGCTGCCAGTTGGGACGCAGTGAGCATCTCTCAGGGGGCTCTTGCAGTCTGATCTGTTGTCCTGTATGGCATTAGCCACTGCAGCGCTCTCTGCAGGAGTTCAAAGGAGGACACTCTGCTCTCTACAGCCCAGAAACCAACGTCACAAAATTACACTGAATTTCAAAGGTTTCACAGGATCTGGAAGCTTCCTCTCACCAGCTGTTCCTCCCAGCCATCACCCCCTTTTTTTTTTTCTTTAAAATTTTGCTTCATTCCTAGACCTTGTCCTGGGTCTCAGCCACGACTCTGCTCAAGTCCCTACCTCCTTTCTCAGCCTCTGAGAGTTTTACACCCCTTCAAAGGTTAATTAATGAGATTGTTTAAGACAGGATCCAGTCTTGTGAAAGGATCAAAGTGTAAACAGTCCCTTTGGTTTGACTGTCTAAAATCTGTCCTTCAATGCATCTGCCCCTAGAAAGCCAGCTCAAGACTGAGACTTTTCCTGGCCTTTGCGCTGCATCTCCAGCAAGAAAGAAGTGCAAAGAAGTGTTGAATAAAAGGTGATGGCAATAAAGTCCCAGGTGATATGCATGAAGATAGTGCTGTACATAGGTGTGTGGAATGATGCTGGGTGAATGGGCTTTCCAAAGTCTTACTAAAGCAACAGAGAGAACGTTATTAAATGCCTCCTGCATGACATGTATTAGATACCTTTATAATAACAAAGATTCTCACATGTGACTCAGTGCCTGCTAATGCTTTGCTAGCTGTTCTACTGCTGTGGTCTCAAATGTAAAGACCCCCTACGTTCTCACAGCTACAGTTATTAAAGCAATAATAAATTAGCTACACAAACCTTGTGACTTAATGCATCTATACAGTGTTCACACTGATTGGTTTTTTAAGTATGTGGGAGAGCAGGCCTATCTCCTGTGTACCTGGGAAAGAACTGAAAGGGACAGCTTGTACTGGAAGCTTGGCCACTGCATGGTGACAGGAAAGACCTTGGGTCAAGTTCTCTCACCAGTGACTGGTTGTGTGGGTAAGACACAAGCGTGTCAGCTGGCATAAGGAGGTTTTTGCAATCTGCCTTCAGATTAATATAAGTAGAGATAAGATAAACAATAGGTACTCTATAAATAGGTTTTAGAACTGAATAGCTGCTCAGTCTGAAGCTGGGATATGAGACAAGGAGAAATTTTTAATAAAAGCAAGGATGACCTTTGCAAGACCTAAGACTCCAGTCTCCTACTGATAAGTTTTCTTTCTCTGGCTTAGTGAATTTCAATAGCTTGTGTTCCTGATATTGATACTTTTTTTAAAAAAAAAATCATTCTTTTTCATAGCAATGCATAAAAAGTGTTTGACAAATTCAGGTTAAATTTAGTTTCAGATGAGTTAAAACTACAGTTTTCAGTGACAATACAGCTCATCAAGGAAACACTTGCATGTGTTGTGTTGGAAAGTAGCAGGAAGGTCTCTGTCCTCCAAAAGACCCAATCTTCTCTCCCTTTTTTTCACTCTCTTAAACTTACTGGTTTCACAATCAACTTAGGAGTTGGTGGCACCAGGAACAGAAAGAGGGCCTCTTTCTTTTAGATGCTAGGCATTCTGAACCCTCTGAAACCCACTTTTCGCACTGGCTTTTCACAGCCTGGCAGGATGAGGACATTTCTACCACGATTAGTAACTCCTCCAGTGTCTATATGGATGTAAAATACCATGGAAGCCAGTGTGTGTTTTGCAAGGGTAGGTTAGCAAGGCAGAATACTTAACTTGGGGTGACCTCCTGCAAAATGACAAATGCATGGCCCTCTGTGGTATAAATCTGCTGGTCAAATGTTTCTCCTCTGCAACACAGTAAACATGGATGTCATTTACATTAAAGTAGCTGCTGATGAAGTGTGCCCGAAATGCGGACGTGTTTGGTGCAGTGATCCCATCAGTTCTCGTGGGAGCAAGCGGTGCAGTGCTGCTGCCTGCATGGAGTCTGGCTCTGGCTGCAGAGAAGGATCTGCTCCTGCTTGCATGTCTCCTTGTCCTGTGCTTGTAGAATAGATCTTCTGTGCATTCCAGTTGCAGAGTGAAGGACATCAAGTTTCTATCCTAGCAGAGTAAACCTGCTGCTCTGATGAAGTATTTAGTTCCATCTCTTTCTTTTCTTCATGTATTTTATATCTAATTTCTTAATTCACATTCTATTTTCACTTATCTACATAAACAGAAACTACTATGTTCATTATTACACTGTCAGCACATGATGAAATACATTTATTTGTAGCACCACCAGATTACTTTGGCGTATGTAAGAATAATTTAGGATGTGCTGCCACCTAATGGCTTTACTGACAGAAAGGGAAACGCAAGAGTAGGTTGGGTGGCTCATAATAAGTACAGAAAGAAAACTGAAAAGGTTTTTCGATTACAACATGGGAAAAGCATGTTTACATTACATTGCTGAAGAGAATGTGTGCAGATGAAGCTCCTTTTTGACTGTCTGAGGTGCAGCAGTCTTCTACATCGTTGCTTCAGTCTGCTATAGGAGTCTTTAGGTAAGCATAGGCACACATCTGTATTTTACTGGCATGTAAGTTGAAGAATTCTTGAGCCTGTGACATTAAACTTAATGTCATTTCTTAAAACAAAAGTCCAACAACATTATTTAATTCTAGTGTTAGGTCTTCTGGAGCTGCCTTGACCTCTTTTAGTGGTAAAAGACAGGGAGTGCAGCCCGTGGCACCATGAAAGAGGAGTCTGTCAGGGCCACCTCTCACCTCCTCTACTAGAAACCCCTCCAAAAAAGGCTTTCTGATACATTCTGCTATAGTTTCTTCTAAGTGGAAAAACAAACCTGTTCCCAGCAAGGCTTTGACTACTTCTACCAGGCAAGCAGATTTTCTTTTGCTGCCAGATGACTTGGCCAGTTTGCAGCTTGAGCCTCCATGGCCACAAGTCACTGGCCAGAGTTAGCAGAACAGCTGCTGCTCAGGGCATCCCATGGGGACCCTGCATGGGAAATCCCACCAAGAAGGGACCAAGCTTCTGTCTGAGCTTTGCGCAACAGCAGGATTGTTGCTCCAGTAGTCAAAGAGGGAAAAGGGTTAACAATTAACAGTGTGAAAGCATGTCTTGCCTTCCCTCTGCAGCCCCAGCTCTGGCTCTCCCTGTTCCATGGATCTCCACTGAATGCATGTGTACGCCTGGTTCCTCTCACTGGACCTTTAGCTGGCTGTCCCCAAGCTCCATGCTCTCCATGTCTGACCCAAACCACACTCTGGATGCTGCTTCACTGGTGCTGTACCATCTCGGGAGCATCTGATGGATGGAGGGACCTCCCTGTCCTGGCTGTTCAGACAGGGATGTCTTAGGGTAGAAGCAGTCCTGCAGCTGAAGTGGAGCTCCAGAGAGGATGTTCTGCAGCTCTGCAACACGTGAACACTGGCCCCAGTTTAGAATTATCCTTTAGTCAATTTAAACCAATTATAATTTGTTAAACTGGTCCTTAGAGTATCACTCAACAGACCTGTGTAGTACCAAGCACAAAGTACAGTGCAACTGTCCAAAAGCCACTGCTGTACTCCTCTCCATGACCTCAGCAGCAGTGGGGAATGTTAACTTTCCCTCCTGCTGCATTTCATTAGTGGCAGTCTTGCGGGCATGTCTGACAGTTAGAACACATAAGCTGAAGATGCTCTTAAAAACCAGCACGTACCCCATCTATCATGGTTCACATTGCAAGCTTAACTGAAGCGGAGTGGAGATGGGAAGGGAATGACTGCATAAAAATGCAATAGTGACAGAAATAGCCATATCTGAAATGGCCCAACTGGGTGAAAGTTCTAGCTATGAGAATAAGTTGCTTAATTCCCATAAGATTTGAACAGTTACATTTGCATTAAAATTCTCTGACAGAAACAGTTAATACATTTATACAAAAATTTTTTTTCCCTTAAACAACATTCTGTTTAATTTACCTATGCATAATGCCCCTGGGAGGGAAAATGAGTCAAATTAGATTACTAAAACTCTCAAAAGCATATGAAGATCATTCTGTCAGTGTCCAATAGGGTGCGTCCCTTATTAATGCTATAGCCTCTTGATTGATCAGCACGATGGACTTGTTGCTCTGGGGAAATGAAATCCCTTGCATCCTTCAAAGGAGCAACAGCTGGCATTAGGAAAGTCACTCTGGAAATATGTACAAGGAAGTTTATATATAGTAAAGAAAACTGTTCTCTGCCCTGTATGTAGGGAAGGCACATACCAAAGGGTTATGCTTCGAAAGAGAAGTGTCTCTGCAGAAAGAGGACCAGCAAACACACAGTGCAGACTGGAGTTTGTCAATGTCTGAAAGGTTTCCAGCAAAGAGTGAGCCGAGGCTATTCAGGCATAACCTCTCCCTACCAGCCTGCCTGCCTGAACCCTAGGACAAGAGGTTTCTGGCACATTACACGTACATTTTTCCTCCCAGCGTCTTCAAGCTTGCAGTTGGGTAATCCTGGCCTAGGATCACCCCTGGTCCTAATTGATTTGCACCCAAGGTCACTTTGGCTTAGGCCCTGCATACCCAACAGTCACAGTGTTGTTCTAAGAGTGATTTATCCTCGTACACCCGAACGAGCTCTGTATGCCAGTGTCAGATGGTGCGTGCACAACAGGGACAATTCAATTTTTCATTCGGATGCTGAAATTCCATGAGGGACAAAGTTCTGTTAAATCTCATTTAACTTTGATAATTGCAAATGTAATGTCAGTTGCCAACAGGAGGTCAAAGGTAATTTAAACTGACTGTTTTTAAAGGAAGCTATAAGTTAGGGTTTAATGCATTTGGCCCAAGCTGAACTTTAAAATGGGATCTTAAATCGCTTTTAGGTTGGTCTTCCTCTAAGCTGACTCCACCAGTCACAGAGCCGTTGTTCAAATGTAGTAACTGTTTTAGTAATTAAGGGTTGTTTTTTTTTAAGTCTACTCCAAAAAAAGCTTTGTACAGTGTAAAAGCATTTAGTGAGACAGTAAGATAGTACAGGAGGAAGAGCAATGTTTCATGGAGGACAATTTTCCACTATCGAAGAGACAGGGAAAGGCTTTTCTGTTTCCATTGCAGAGATAAGGCAGCAGGAATGACTCTGGAAGTCTTAATCTCAAATATAAAATGTGATGTCAGTTAGTAAAACGTGCTCTTTTACAGCTTAGCAACCCATTTTTCTCTAGCTTTAGCACAGATTGGTTGATTTGAGATCAATACTAATGAAGTGCAATAGAGTTTGAAACCATTTTCCTACCTGGGAATGAAGTTGCTCCCTTGGTGCATTTTACCTTGCTCTTTCTACTAAACTGTTCCTTTCGTGTGGCAAAGGGAAAACCTCTCCTGGAGTCAGGCTTTGCGCTTTCATTCACCTGAAGCTGTTTTTTCACTTGACAGACCACATATGACGGTCACCACAGACCTTTCTGAAGAAATCTCCATTTGGCAAAAGTCATCAGAACTTTGGCTTGCAACCTGAAACTCTCAGTTGGCAACAGCCTCCTCTGGACCGATAAGCAGCCGGTTGCTGGCTCTCACTGTGTCCTGTGCCCACACCCAGCCAGGACTGTCAGCAGCAGCATGGGCACTAGCTGAATTGTACAGCACTGGAATTCTGAGCTGATGAACTAATCCTAAGTTACTTCTTCACTATGCTGGTGTCCCAAGCATAGACCTCAGCAGTTCTTGGTATTGAGAGCGCTTTTTCTCAGGCAGCTGGGCTAAGGCTAAGTTCACACCAGTTTAATGTGTCCCTTTTAGAACTGAAGTTGTTTGCCCAGCCCATCTGTTTTCTCACCTTATCTTGACCATGTTCTTCTCATTATCTGAGATGCTTGTGCTGGTAATAGAGTCTTCATCTCTCCCTCCTTCCTACCCCCTCCCTTTCCATTGCATTTACGTATGGGGAGAGTTTGCTGTGCAAACCCATGTGTGATGAAATTAAGTTGGCTTTTTCTCAGCTGTTTGTTTCTGGCAGTTGGTCTTTCACGGCGGTGCACTAATGGGGCAAGTCAATAAAACTCTATGAGTGTGAGGAAAGGATGAGGAGAACTTCTGCAGAAGCTGGGATGCCTGTGGGTGTAGGAGAGGCACTGTGGGAAAGACCTTGTGACTTTTGTCATTGGAGCCTTTCTGAAGCAGAGCCAGCCACACCTCACAGCCAGAAAGCAAGCTGGCTCAGAAAGTTGGCAGCGATTTTGGGTCAGTTTTGACCTTTTTCTGAAACTGAGGGACTGTGAATGCTGCTGAAAGCAAAGTTCTCCTTCCCACCACTGCAGCTTGAGGATTGCAGTGTTTTATGGTGATGGGTGAGTGAAAAGGGGGTTAGGTGGAAAGCTGGGATGCACTGGTTTGGACTGAGTTGTTGAAGGGAGGAGGCCATTCCCATCTCTGCTTCCCAGCCACAAGTAACGCTTCAGAGAAGAGGAGTAGATGCTGTAGAGACGATTTGCCTTCTGGTGGCTTCTTTGCCATATGGTTGTGAAGCAGTATCCCTTACCAGCCTGAGAAGATGCTTGCTTCCTTTGGGATTCCACCTACATGTGAGAGCAGATGCCATCAGCAGCTACTGGCAGCACCCAGCCTGTGGCTGAAGGGGCAGAGGAAGGGATGTCAGTGCCATAGACATTTTCATGCATGGAGTTCCACAGGAGTGGGGCAGGGTGCTGGGTGGATGCAGATAAAGAAGTCGCAGTTGTTTAACTTTGACATTTTCATAGACTTGTGGAGGAAAAACCAAAATATCCGTGTTGTATTCAGTAATTTATTGTTTCTGCCTCTGTTTCCAGCTTATTTGCTAGGGTGACTGAAAAGATTTTAAAGATGTATATGTTTTCCTCTGTTTACTCACCTTGCCATCCTCACAGATGCTGGAAAACAAGGAGCAGTTTCCCACTGCCATTGCGCCCAGTGGAATCTGCATGTTTCATCCTCATGCATAACATTTGTCATGGGTGGGTATGTTGCATCAATTTCTCTCCTCTGCTCTGGCTGTGCCCTCTACTGCCCAGTCCAATATGGACAGCCTGGGCATTTGCATAGTTCTGAATATTTTGAAAAAGAGAGCTTTGAGTTACATGCTCTGGAAATTTACTCACACACTAACGCTGGAAAACTTTGCATCACTGTCAGTCTGGTTCTGCTCTTGCAAAGCAGTCCTCCCACAAGTGTGGGTTGCTATATTTACTTTATAATATTATATAGTTTAACCTCTAACTTGGAAGTTCTTCCATTTTGTCTTGGCCCTCTCTTCAGCCTTCTTGGCTTGGCTGTGACCAGCCAGGGGTTTAGGCTCTCACAGGTGTGATATCCCTGTGACCCACAGCCAAAGGACTGTCAGCTTCCCAGAGACCCCAGCAGGCAGCTGATACTGCTGAGAATTATAATCTTGCATTTTCTCTTCCTCTGCTCACTTGTGATTTTGTTCAAAGTCTTGATTTTTCAACAACAAAATCCTGTAGTGTCTTTCTTGCATGAGTAACATGCAAACATTTCCTGTTTATGGCTCTTATTGCCATGTCTAGACCCTGTTCAGGCTTAATGCTTTTCTTCTAACACAGACATTCTCAGATTCACAGAACTGTAGGGGTTGGAAGGGACCTCCAGAGACCATCAAGTCCAACCCCTCTGCCAAAGCAGGTTCCCCAGGACAGGTCACACATGTCGATGTCCAGATGGGTCTGGATTCTCTCCAGAGAAGGAGACTCCACACCCCCCTGGGCAGCCTGTCCCAGGCTCTGTCACCCTCACTGTGTAAAATTTCTTCCGCATATTGGTGTGGAACTTCCTGTGCTCCAACTTGCAGCCATTGCCCCTTGTCCTGTCTCCACAGACCATTGAAAAGAGGCTGGCCATTTTCCTGTCTCCCACACTTGAGATATTTATAAACATTGATCAGATCCCCTCTCAGTCTCCTGTCTCAAGGCTGAACAGTCCCAGCTCACTCAGCCTTTCCTTGTAGGGAAGATGCTCCAGGCCCTTAATCATCTTTGTGGCCCTAAATACTGAGGGAGAAATGTGACATTGAACTACAATTAGTTTATTCATAGATATTGCTATCTTGCTGCACTAATGATGGCTGTTTTGTATGAGATACAGTCTATTTCTGAGGAATACACACAATCAACTACCTTTCATGATTACTAGGCCCAAGGTGTCCTCCAGCCATCACATCACCCAAAAGTCCTTTTCTATTCACAAACAACAAGTCCAGGAGGTGCCTTTCCCAGTTGGCTTCTTCACCAGCTGTGTAAGTATATTCACTTCCACACACACCAGGAAGCTTCTGGATTGTTTCCTCTCTGTGGTAGTTCCAGCAGATGTTATGTGAGTTGAAGAACCCCATGAGAACAAGGGCTGGAGATTGTGAGGCTTCTCCCAGATGCTTATAGAATATTACATCTGTCTCTTCATCCCAGTTGAGAGGTTTGTAACAGACTCCCACCATGATGACTGCCTTGTTGACCTTCCCCCTAATTCTTACCCATAAACACTCAACCCTATTGTCACCATTCATAACATATAGGGTTCTCCCACCACCTCTCCTTCCTTGTCTTTCTCCTCTGTAGAGCTTATAGCCTTCCATTGCACAATTCAGTTGTATGAGTCTTCCCTCTAATTTTTTTTGTGATGCCAACCGTATCATAGTTTCCTGCTGCACAATTGCTTCCAGCTCCTCCTGTTTGTTGCCCATGCTCTGTGCATTGGTGTAGATGCATTTCAGTTGGGCTACTGATCCTGCTGCCTTTCAGGAGCACAAGCTCTACTTCCTACATGTCCATTCTCAAGTGCTTCTGTGGTTTCTAACACATCAGTAAACCTTGTGCCTTTGCTGCTGCATGGCTCTCCATCTCAAACCTCCATTGAGACAGCAGACTGAAGGACCTCAGTAGCACATCATTTCTCAGACATTGCTGTGCACTCTCAGGATTATCTCTGGGAGCCTGGTTTTATCCATGAGCCATGCTAACTCACAGATTTGACAGACCGTGGCATACATTCAGTTAATAGTCAACTCAATTCTCCTTTGGTAGAAGTCTGAATAAGAGCTTTGCCACTGATTTCCATAATGGCAGAAACCAGCTCTGGTATTTGTCACCTTGTTAGCAACACACCTGTCATGGCACTTGTCACTGGAACCACTCAAGAAATCTCTCCATTACACAGAAACATGGCCCAAAGTGGGGCCACAAGACCCGAGCACTGCTGCTATGAAAACCATAGCTTGCCAGCTACTCATATAACTGTCTGTACAGCAGAGACACACCTCTCATGAAAACTCTGGATGGGGACAACCCAGCGTTGGGCCATTATAGTTAAACCAGGAAGCTAGATAGCAATATATATATACATGTTTGTACACATAATTAATCACCAGAATGCATGTTTTGTAAGTAGAAGTGTCATTAAAGGCACGCTTGCCACTCTGTATTTCCATTATGAAGGGATAACCAGAGCTTCAGCAGCATCTGGATATCAGATATACCATGGGCTTTGCATCACAAGCTGGGGTTTCACAACACATGCTGGATTCCCAAATTATTTTACTGAGATTAGTAAAGACTGCAGTAAATGAGGAGCCACTAAAGAATAGACATTTATGAACTAGATTACCAGTTTGTTGTGCTATTAATGCTTACCCACCCATTCTTATAGAGCACCATGAGTAGCATAGCTAGCATATCTAGCCATTAACTGATGAATGGATTCACTTCTGTTCATACTGAATTGTTAAGGGGAGAAAGTGCTGTTATACATTAATCGTGTCTACTGCAGAGTAGCTGATTAGCCCCTGAAGCTGCAGCCCTGCCCACACTGGGGCTGGTATGCTGCACTGGGTAGTTGTCACCCCAACTCCAAGCCAGTTCTGCTGCAGGAAAGGAAACACTACTGCCAACCCAGGCAGTGGGGGTGCGAAGTCTGGGATACATGGGTGGGTAGAAGTACATAGAAGAAAAAGCCTTTGAGAAGAAGGCAGCAAGCCTGGGAACAAATGGCTTAGAGATCAGGGTCGTCTTGTACAAACTACATGTCTAAAAGAGTTTGGGAGGCTTCAGTGGCTGACAAGAGGCATCCTGTGGACACTTCTCAAACACTCCTCCATGGGACACAATTGGCTGGTGATAGGATCAACTTCAGCCAAGAGGACTACCCCTCCAAAAAACCAGGGCAGGTACGTAATAAACAGAGGAGCCATTATGAGCTGTTCTTGGCTGCTCTTTCATGCTGCCTGAGAGCTGAAGGGAACCCTCACCAAAACAGGCAGAAGACACCAGGGCAGCAAGGCCACGCTGATGCATTGCTCAGATGGTTTCTGTGCTATGCCTGCTCACACCATGTCTGACAGCCTGTTTGCTTGTACGAGCTGCTCAGCTTGGAAACGTCTTATCCCAAGTGTAGTATTTCATATACATTCTTGTAATTCATTGAAGCCCCCTTTGCTCTTGTGGCAACTAGCCACCTAGATGTATTTAATCCAAAAATAAGTGTTGGAGATTATAAATAGCTCCTGCACACACTAGGAACGTATTCCAAGGAACTATTTGGATGTACTGCCTGAAGGAAGAATCAGTAAGGAAAGGCAGCTTGGTTCAGCTAAGTGCCAAGGTATGCACTGCTAATTTCCCTTGCTGTTCATTAGAAATTAGTTGCTCTTTTTTTTTCTGACCATTACTTTTTAGGCAAGAAAATAGTTGACCTAACTTTGGTGCCATTATACTATAAAACCACATCATTTTCTGGAGTATTGAAATCATCTTCACCTGTTTGAGAAATAAAAGTAAATGTCATTCAGCAGATACTTCTCTTCTTTCTAGGTTTTTGAGGTTTTGTTGGGGTTTTTTTGTGCGGTGGCTTGGGGGTGGTGGGTGGGTGGGTGTTTAGCTGAAGCAAAGACCTGGAAAATTACTACTTGATACATACCAAAAGAGAGAAATACAGTTTTCCTGGCTGCAAACAACCATTTGGAATTATAAGAAAAAAGTAACTTAATGTTCCAGTGTTTTGGTCCTTCCAGAGCTCAGCTGGAGATGCTGAACATTGTTCAGTGCTTTAGTAGAGCTAATGGACTTGCTTTGTCCTTTGCAAGTACTTGGATCACTGTTACCACAGTGTGCTGAGGTCTTCAAGACCTTTCTGTATTACCTTGAAGATGCCTGGAAAGTGTACATCGTTAATCACCAGGCACTGTCAGTCCCCGGTGGGGTCTGATAGCAGGGGGCATCCTAGGAGGTCTTGGCATGTCTAATACTTGCTGTCTTCCATGGCAAGGCTCTGTGACTTTGAGGACAGGTTGGCCATGAGTCAGCAGGGTGCCCTGGTGGCTAAGAGAGCCAATGGGATCCTATAGTGCATTAAAAGGAGTGTGGCCAGCAGGCCAAAGGAGGTGATCCTCCCCCTCTACTCTGCCCTCGTCAGGCCCCACACAGAGTATTGTGTCCAGTTCTGGGCTCCCTGGTATAAAAAGGACAGGGATCTCCTGGAGAGAGTCCAGAGAAGGGCTACGAAGATGATTAAGGGCCTGGAACATCTACCCTATGAGGAAAGGCTGAGTGAGCTGGGACTGTTCAGCCTAGAGAAAAGAAGACTAAGGGGGGACCTTATTAATGTTTATAAATAACTTAAGCATGGGATGCAGGGGAAAATGGCCAGCCCCTTTTCAGTGGTCTGTGGAGACAGGACAAGGGGCAATGGCTGCAAGTTGGAGCACAGGGAGTTCCGCACCAACATGTGGAGGAACTTTTACACAGTGAGGGTGACAGAGCCTGGGACAGGCTGTCCAGGGGGTGTGGAGTCTCCTTCTCTGGAGACATTCCAGACCCACCTGGACGCCGACCTGTGCAATATGAGCTGGGGAGCTGCTTTGGCAGGGGGATTGTACCCGATGATCTCTCAAGGTCCCTTCCAACCCCTACAATTCTGTGATTCTCTGACGTGCACCCCAGCAGCTCACCCACCAGCTGGGAGGAAATAGATACCAGAACCCAGATCTCTCCATTCCTGGGGCCATACAGAGATGAGCACCCCATGCATACAGTGTTGCCTCCGTGTTTGAAGAGCTGCAGGGGATAGAAGGATGTCTGCTTTCAGCCCATGTTCACAGCTGTGTCCAGTGTGAACACCTGCAAAAGGCAACACAGGAGGTACCAAAGCTAGGCTCCAGAGCAGGGGAAAGCCCTTCACAGCTACTGCTAGTCTGCTGCAGGCTCTTGCTGTGTCCCACTGGCACACCATGCAGCAAAGATCAAACAGGACACCACAGTTTTTTGGTTACCTGTGTTTTGAAGCTAGCACAGACACTCTTCCAAGTTGCTACTACATCTTCAAATAGCAATGTAAATATGTGGATGCAGAGCAGGAGCAGAACTGTAAGGTTTGTCTCCAGATACACCCTTCTCCATAACTGTTGCGCTAAAGTTGTACAATCGGTGGAGATGACAAGGGGAGCAGAAGCCAGATGGCAAAAGGCTGTGTTGGGGCTTGGGTGAATATATAAGGATTAGTGTGGTGACTCTTCAAAGATCTTCTAGCTAGATGCAAGCCATGCAGGAGATCAAGCCTTGACTGTTGTAATACTAAACGTGAAAAGGAATATGTCTCAGATTCATTGGTGTAAAGCACTCATAACTTCTTGCTGAGGCCAATCAGCCTTTCAGTGATAGATAAGGATTAGAACACTTTTATCTTGAAGTCAAACCAGATGTAAATTGCTTATTTTGGAGAGAAAGGTCCTTCTCAAGGCAAAATTCTGTATTTATCCTAACAATTAACACTTCAGTAAGTGGACATCTGAACGCGGACCTTTCTCTTTTCTGGCAGGAAAATTATCTTTCCCAACATGGTCCATTTGCTTCCAGACTATGCTTCACAAACTTTGAAGTCTCCCACATCCATCACTGATCACTGAAAGAGTCAACACTTTGCAAGCTCGAAAGAACAGATATTTTTTTCCTGCCCCTGATTTTCTTCCCTATAAGTATGCCATGCTACTGCCCTAACTTCATCTTTGGCCATCCACCGTAAGTATCAGGCCAGAGGCAGTACTGTGGCTCTTGAAATAAACACCACAAGATTTAAGTAACTTCTACTTTTCATACAGCCACCAGCAGAACCACACGGTGCTCACTACTGAAGATGGAGGGTGCCTGGAGATTCATTTTCCTGCAATGAATGTGCCAGAGCCTTTCTCTGAGTAATTTATCGTTGATTTGTCAGAGTGGTCAGTCCTCATGGAAAACAGTCTTTTATCTCTGACACAACCGGCATGGCTTTAATGGGAAGGGACTCTTTAACTGAGACAGTTTAAAAACACTTGCCTTTTGACCCCTTTCTTTGAGATGTGATTGAATGTGTGGAGTGTTTTTGCAAGGAGGGCAGAATAAATAAGCAGTGAGTGAGCTGTCACAAGCTGCGGAGTGAAGGTCGTATTCTTCTTTTTTTCGCTTGTGTTTTGCCAGATTAACTTCAATGAAATGGGTGGCTGGTCTGCATTGAGCCCATTTCTGTGATGAGTTACATGTGTTGCACTGAAGGGCAGAGTGAAACCCCGAGAAAAGCTGCCTCACTTAGAAGGAAATCGAAGGGGGAAAAACCCAACCCTGTATCAGTACTAATAAGGTGATAGAACAGCGTGAAGAAAATGGAAAGCATGACACATACTGTTACTTCCATGGCAGGGAAAAACTGGGCTGTCAGTGCAAAGCTGTTGCTTCCGCTGTCGTGCCAGGCTGGTGTTCAGTTTAAATAGCCTGCACCAGTCTGTCGGTGGAAGAGGTTTATGTTTGCTTGAACTCCCTTTGCCCACTTATGAATTACATGCAACTAAACCCATTCCTGCCTCAGCAGACAGAGGCGAGTGCTGGGGCGTGTGTGTGTGCACGTGTGTGTATCCTGGGTTTTCCAAGGAGGGCAGGTGCAGTTAGTGCCCCAGGAGAGGCAGATTTCAAACTCTGTGGTGTACCTATACACCTTCCAAGCCTCCCTGTGCCCAGCTTGGGCCATAACTATACGAACAGGGACTCTGCACTCTCCAAGAAGGCTCAAAAAACTTGGGGATTTCCACCCAGCCGCGTCCATGTTAATGCATCTGCCACTGGAGAGTGCCCACGGCTCCAGGGGAGCCTGAGCCAAAGAAAATACAGCTGTGGGGACATGCCACAGCAGGGGCACACGTACAGAGTCTGCAGGCTGCATTTGCTTTGGCGTGGGCTCCAAGGATTGCCGTGAGCAGAGCAGCGTGAGGGCTGCTTTGCTTCCCCCTGTGTGACAGACCTTCCTCACAGCCTGGGCGGCGGGCAGTACCTTACAGCACCGCTGAGGTGAGCTATGGGAAGGCAGCTTTTTCGCAGGTGTAACCACAGGCACCTGACCTGCCTCGGGCTGCCTCAAGCCCTCGCTGCGAACCAGCGGCACGGCAAATGAGATCACTGCCTGCGCTGCAGGAGGCTCCCTGTGTAGGGACCAGGCTGGGGCAGATACCCGAGCTCACTGTGGCTTGCTGGGGAAGGGTCCCTGATGGAGAAATGTGGGGTTATCAGCTCTGAAAGAAGAAAGTAAGCACTGCAGCGTGCAGCTCTCCTCCAAGAAATCTGCATCAGGAGCAACTAGGAAAATACAGTCATGTACCCTACAGCACGAAATATCTATTTATATACATAACAGGTATATTTTGCACTTCTAAAGATGCATGTTTTATGTTTTGATATTGTCATCAGGGTCAGATTTTGCCCCTCAGATAAATAGCTTATACTTTGCATAAGCAAAGGTAGGAAAGAAGAGATTAAGTCATGTTGTAGGTGGCATGCTGAGGTTCAGAGATTAGCACCCACATGCTTAGAGGCATTTAGACTATGGAAGGTCTAGGTTTACATCACTTACCCATGGTCATGCAAGCAGGTTGAAGCAGAGGAAGTAATTGAAAGCATTTTCTCCACTGTTTGGCTGGCTTGTGTGCATGGGAATTTCATGTGTGTGTGTGTGAACATGTTGAAAAGCACATTTTGACAGTTGCTTCACCCATTCTCTTCCGATTTCTTCCACACATGGCTTGATGCCTTACTGGAATATTTTTCTTAGTATTTGCAAACCACTGACCAAACCTGAAACATCTTTGTTCTACTGTGAGCAGTACCCCATAGTCCAAAATAAAGGCTGGTTGATTAAATATATGTAATTTTTAAATACCCAGCAAAGCACCCATTAATTGTAAATTTTCAATCAACACAGATCTTTCACTAAGGTACCCGCTTGCTCTAGCCTTTATGTCTAGTCTCTGCACTTTCCAGTGTGCACTTTTCAAGGTCAAACCCCACCCACCACGCTGGGAAGCCATCATGATCCAAAATGTGGAGGGTGTTGTATGCCACATACAAGCTGTAACGGTGGCATGGACACGTGACAATCTCAAGCATCACACTTCCTTTGCCAGCAACTTGCATGCTGAAACAGGGCTTGTACAGCTTTTTTTTTTAACCAAAGGGCCACCTAACTTGTTTTGGGGAGAAAAAAAAAAGGAATATTTCACAGGACCATCTCCCCCTGTGCTGCCACCATGATGTGCATTTGCAAACAAAATAAGAAGTGCTCAGGTTTTAGTTCAATATGTATCATCAGGTCTAGGTTCCCACCTATTCTATTTCTTGCATGCACACATGGGAACTGTGTGAGTACACATGTATGTCTGTAGATAAAAGGGGATTTCTCCATCAGTGTCCTTCCAAATTCTTCCCCAGCACCCAGGACTTCTAGATCATGGCACTGCCACGGGATGGTCATCAAAGAAGCAACTGCTACTTTAGGTGGAAAACCTTGTAAACTTCAGAAGCACTGGGGCTTTACTGGTAGAAGGGCTCTGT
This sequence comes from Hypotaenidia okinawae, assembly GCA_027925045.1. Lineage (NCBI taxonomy): Eukaryota > Metazoa > Chordata > Aves > Gruiformes > Rallidae > Hypotaenidia > Hypotaenidia okinawae. Next base: position 14,941,454 of record BSDF01000005.1, on the reverse strand, counting down.
TTATCTTGCTGTCCATGCACTTAGAACGATGGCCCAAGCCTTGTCAGAGGAGCACAGACTGACAAGAAGCACATACCCACCTCAGAGGCCGATGGTGTTTGATCGCTTGGATGCCATGGAAGATTTCGCATTCTTCAGCTCTAATCTCTTATAACAAAATGGAATTCAAACCTAACCCTTGAGAAAATAAGTCAGCTCTGGTTAGTGTCATGACATGTATCCATCAGGATTTGGTTTTGGTGGATTAGAGCTATTGTTTACCTATTTTCTGCTTGGTCAGCAGTGCTATTGTTTTAGCTGATATTTTCAAAAGGTGTTTATTTTTGCTGCTAATCTAAGATGAGCCCTGTAATTATCTGTGAAATGGAGGAAGCAGTCTGGGGCAATTCTTTTCTGTAGCTGTGATGGTCTCCGGAAGCAATGCCTTGATGGTCATCACTGCTGTTTTCCAAGGTGCCTTTTTCCATCGGTATTTCAAAAGCAGTTGCATCATGTTTCAACTACCTCAGTCCTTCATTAACATGTTTTACTAAAAATGCCTCTGACAGAAGGCAGAGACTTTTTGTCTCCTAAATGGATTAAGTGCCATGATAGTGTTTGTGATGAGAAGTATCTTCTCTCTGACTCACTATTTTGATTTAGTGCATGTTTTGTGGCATATTTCACATTTTGGTCTCCAGAGGTAACATAACACCTTAACTCCAGAGGTAACATAACTATTGGGCAAAGTAAATGAAATATTTTAACTCTCACAGTTTCTCAGCTTTTCAGGGTATGACAGAAGATGACAGGAACAAAGAGCTAGGAAGTGTAACTGCCTTTCCCCAGCATTTTAGCCCTTCTTCTCGTCGTCCTCTGCTCTTGCCACCCGAGCACAACTGGGCGCTGCTATGTCCATACCATTGTCCTCTCAGCATCCCTTACGACCTCTTTCCAGCTCTGACAGATGCTCCACTGGCTGCCCTACCATCCTCTTTCAGGCCTTTGGTCAGACCCGGGCAGACCTGAACCTTTGTTGCAAGGTTCCCTGACATTTCTTCAGCTCCTGTCACTTCCCTGGTTTTCTTCTGCTTCTTTCTCTTGCTTTTTTTTTTTCTGTCCTTTCTCTCTCTTCTTTACAGTCACAGATGTGCTCCCTTTGGACCCAAGGATCATCTCTTACACATTTTTTTCATTTTTTGCCTTTCTTCTGCCTATTCATTCATTGCTTCACCCAGCTTTTTACAGGCCAGTCAACTCTGTTAAGAGATTAGGAAGAAATTCCACCTCTCTCTGGGGAGCTAGACATAATTATTCAGGACTTTTTTTTCCCTCTTTACTATCTGTTTCTGGCTTTTTTCTGAGATGGGACACTGCTCTAGATGCCTCCTGGAGTTGAAATGGCATGGGAAATCCCCATATTGCCTATGCCTGAGCGAGTCTTTAGCAGCTGAGCTTGGACTGTGCAATATTCCTTGGAAGAATGAGTCTGGATCTAGGCAGGTTCATTTGGAACATTCACCTGGAAAGGAACCTAGTTTGCCAATGACCAACATGAGGCCTTTCAAATCTGTGAAGTATTCTAGGCCCAAAATGTTCTTTAAAACCTCTGTCTTCTGTTTGTTTACACCTTTGCTTCTGCTCTGAAGTCCCCAAACATGTCAATGCTGACAGTTGGAGATCTGGTGGAGTTGCCACCAAGGCACTCGATGCAAACACAGTGCTGCAGTGGGATTAAGACTATTTACAATAACCAGTTACTTGCTTTTTAATTGAAGCAGATGTAAAATGCACTTGATGAAAAAGTTGGTTGTAAACGGCTTAAGGAAGATCACAGTGCATGCCTCTGAAGAGTCCAGTGAAACACTTAAGAAAAAACAACTGGGGAAAAGCAAAACAAAACAAAACAAGCAAAAACGCACCCTACCCCACAACACCCTACCCTCCCCAGACATGATGGTGGTGATACTTTTAAAGGTGGAGGTAGGAAGTAGGGAAAAATAATCTTCAGTGTTCGGGATCATGATTAAATTTTCAAATCTCTGTGCATCTGTACCGGACCTAATACAATGGCTCTGATGTGGATCTGTGAGTAGGATATATCACAGAATCACAAGGTTGGAAAAGACCTCTAAGATCACCAAATCCAACCGTTCCTGTCCTATGCTAAACCATGTCCTGAAGTACCTCATCTGCTCTTTTTTTAAACACATCCAGGGGAGTGTTTAACCTCGACGCCCTCCCTGGGCAGCCTGTTCCAGGCCCTGACTACTCTTTCAGTGAAAAGTTTTTTCCTAACATCTAATGTGAACCTGAATTATGTGGCGTAATATAATAACAGCTCAAGATCTTGAGAGCTCTTCGCAGATGCAGATGATTTCAGTGTGTTTCTAAAGAGTCAGGGCTGCCCTGTACATCCTGCTTCTCCCACTCTGGAGTGTGCAGTGGTCAGAGGTTGTGTCTTTCCACCACAGAAATGAATTTCTGAAAGAGCCTCTTTGGAAGCAGCGATCAAAGTTTGCTTCTGAGCTGTTCCAGCAAAATCCAAAAAATAAAGTTGAGTTTGTATTATCAATTTAACAACATCATTATGAATGAGCTGCAGGAAACAACACATCTTCCTACATAAACAGTATAAATAATACTTCCGATAAGCACTTTACTACATTGAATTCCTCATTCTTCCTTTGAGATCATTCCAAATTCTAGTGTGCAACTTAATCAACTTCATACACGCTTGAGTTGGGAAAGTCAAAACTAACATGACCCTGCACAAGGAAAAGCATGCCTCGCACGAGAGACCGCATTCTGCTTATTTACTATATGTGAAAACAGCCCAAGATCATTCCTTCCCTGAGGCAACAGGAACACTTCAGTGTTTCCTTAACCACCACCACCACCCTTCAGTGCTTTCCAGGAAGCAACCCTTGTTCTCAGGGTGGCCCTGGCTGCCTTAAAGTTGAGGTGAAGCTGATGAAGCAAAATAACTAAATGCTTAACTTCAATGTGTTTGGCTGTAACAGTGTTACCAACTGCAAAGTATAGTGCTATTTAAACTCTCTCTTCTATCAACTATTGATCACACTGATGTTTATTTGTGTGTAAAACTTCAGGCCCTGCTTCGGTAAAGAGCACGGGATTGTCTTCATGCACAGGTTACCTTGTTTAAATTAACAAGGCTGTTTGCATCAGTTGAATAAATACATATGTAAACTGATAAAATATTTTTAATTAAAGATACAGTACAGTGTGTTGTTGCAGTGCTATGTGGGTGGCAGGCAGTAAAGAAAAGGCAGAGAGACGAGTTAAGCAATTCAGGTAGTGAATCTGATCTGTATTGAATGGCAAAAGTTCTGGGGGGAAAAAAATCCCCACACCTTCTTGGAAGCATACTTCTGCCAGGCTTATATAAGCATCCTTTTAAAACCAGAGTAATCTAAAGTCGTGACACTGGGGTCTGGGCTGGAAGCAATCTAAGTTATTTCAGCTCTGCGCTCAAGTATGATTCAACTTCTTCTAAAAAAATGAACTTTTTTGGAGGGGCTGTGACCACTTCTGGAATGTGTTAAATTAAATCCTTTGTTATCTATAGAGAGACATCACAGGGGTTACGGCAGAGCAAACCTCTCTGCGTTTCAGACCTTGTCACTGGATACTTTCTACTTGGCGCGAGAGGGCAAAGTACATGATGTTGGAGACAGGTGTCTCCTCAGCACTTGCGTCCAAGGGCCCAGCTCCCTCTTTTGTTCCTGTTATCTCTGCATCAGGACCAGCTGTCTGAGAGAGGGGAGAGCTTAGCCCTGCAAGAAACACCCACAGTTTTCACTGGCTTCCAGAGAGCAAGTGCTGTCTTTGCTTAGTCATTATTTGTATAAAGGAAAAGAAGTAATTACAAAGGAATAAACATCTAAAATATCCTTTAAATAGTGAGGAGGAGGCGGGGAAGAAATCTGCCCTCTAGAATTCCTTTGCTGAGTTGAGCACGGGGATGGAAAGGGTACGCAGCGGCACCTAGAGCAGAGGAATATGGTGAAGGGGGTAATTCACAGCACGTACAGCAGAGCCTGTGATGACAGCAGATCCTGTGCAAGCCAGGGAAAACTTCTGACAAGCCCCAGAGTTTTTCCAAGTAAAAGTCCATCTATCATTAGTCTTCTTCTGGGTACCGGAGAACATACCAAAGGGATTAACAGCGTAATTGTAGCTGGTTCATGTATGGGGTTCTGTATTATTTATTTATCCACTTATCTATTAAAGGTTTTCCTGTTACCGATGGGGAAAACGAGGTGCAGAGCAGTGAACTGATTTGTTCAAATGTTGCCTGTGGCAGAGCAAAAAATAGGAGGTGGGGTGCTCGGGTCCTCTTGCACCCATTTATTACTGCTGCCCCTGGTTAGTAAGTTAGTTTGTTACCTGCATATCCCTGACTTTTGTGTCTGTAAGAGTATAATCTGTTGTTCACATATCCCTGATTTTTCTGGCTGTACAACGACATTATTTATCCTACAGGTGAGAGTGCTAGTGAGGCTGCTTTGTGCACCCTCGTTTCCCTGGAGCCTCACATGCTTGTAGGGAGTGATGTGCCGATCAAAGCGGATGCATCGGACAATCGCTTTCCAAAGGCATCGCCGTCTTGCAGGTTTGCTCCCCTGGTCCCAGGCAGTTTAGCCACGAAAACAGGATACAGCACAGAGGGCCAGACCTGATGCACCGCTTTATCAAAGCCTGTGGCCGTTAATCTTTTTATGAATGGAGGGGAAGTGACAGCCATACACAAGGATAAACAATCGTAGCAGCAGAGAGGCTTTGAACTCTCTGTTCCTTTGGGAAAGAGATTTCAGATAAAGCCCAATCTGGAAAGCATCAGTGATGGTGCACCGGGAGCCGCTGGTCTCCCCCACGGCTTCGGACCTTCCATCACTTTCCGCCCCGTTCGCCCCGGGGCGGGCACGCCCCGCACTCTTCCCCGTGCTCCCCCCAGCCCGGGGGAAGGCGGGAGGGGACCGACGCGGGGGGGGAACGGTGTCCCTCCTCACTCTCAGCCGCACAGCCCCCGCCAACATCTGCCCGCCGCCCCGCCTTGTCCCGCCCTGCCGTGGGGCCGCATCTCCCGGCACATCTGGGCGGACGCGGCCCCTCCCCGTGGGCACATCTGTCGGCCGCGGGGGGCGGCCCTCCGCCGGGGCGGGAGGAGCGGCGGGTCGGCGCAGCCCCGCCGCCGGCCGGGGCGGGCAGAGCCGGCGCGGCGCGCAGGGGAGAGGCGGCCCGATGCGGCGGCCGGCCGGCAGCCTGGCCCCGCTCCGGCTGTTGCTGCTCCTGACACTGGGGCACGCCTGGACCTACCGGGAGGAGCCACAGGACGGCGACAGGTGTGTGTGTCCCTCCCGCGGACCCCCCGCGCTCCCGTTTCTCTGCGTTTCCCACCCCCCACACGAACCGCTCTCACCCCCTCTTCACCCCCTTCTTTTTTCTTTTTGCTCCTTTTTCTCTTTCTCCGCCTTGCAGGGAGGTTTGCTCCGAGAACAAAATCGCCACCACCCGGTACCCCTGCCTGAAGCCCACGGGCGAGCTCACCACCTGCTTCAGGTGAGCGTCGCGGCCGCAGCCGGAGGGCGGGCGGGGGGCGAGGGGGCGGGGGGCCCGGGGCCGGGGGGCACACGGGTGGCCGCGGCTCGGGGCTCGCTGCCGGCGGGGAAAGACACCGCTCTGCCCCGGGGTGGGGGTGTATGCGTGCGGGGGACGCACGCGTGATGGTGGCAGCCGTGGGGGCCGCGGCATTGGCATCCGTTTGCCTCCCTTCTGCCCAGCACTAACCCACCCCGGCATTTCTGCCGCCCCACGCTGTGGGGGACGGGTGACTAGCTCACGTCCCTCCTGCGTGGGGCATCTCCTTTGGCAAGTCTCCGTGTTGCCCCACTAGAAGGTTTTGGTAGGTCGCTGCAGATGTCACCTCAAAGGCATCGCAGGAGAGGGTGCGTGTGGCTTTGGTTGCCGTATCCAGGCTGTCAGTTATGGATACAGTGAGAGAGACTTCCTCTGACCAGGATGTCTGGGAGACTGCTGGAGCTACAGCTGCATCAGTTGCAGAATATTCGGTGAGATTGACTAGATTCCTGCCACCCGAGAGACGTTTACATTTAGGTAGATGAATCATGCCCTCAGAATGAGTAACTTCTTCAGCAATCAGCTCAGGGGGAGACTTCAGCAGAAGCATCTCAAATTAAGTAAGACCAATCCAACCATGAGTTTTCATTTTTCAGCTGTGTGTTTGAGAAACATCATCTGTTTTTCAGGAGAATTTTAAAGCTGTTTTAACGATGACAAATGTCCCAAACAGTTGACAATAGATGTGCTTTTGGAGAAATATACACAAAGTACAAGCACACACGTATCCCTTTACTGATGTCCTCTGATTAGTCCCATCCCCACAGATGAGATGCTTCATCTATGAAAGCTGCTGCTCATGAGAGGTTACTTTGTGAAGGCAACTGTGCTCTGCCTGTGTGTCTATGGCTGCGTGTGGCAGGGAGCCACTTACATATACCAAGAAGTACATTAAGACACACTGGTGCTTGTGAGAAGTGTTACAAAGATCTTCCATTTCTTCCCAGAATATTTTCTGTTTGGCACAAATACCAGAGAGCTGCAGATGCATGTCCAGCAGTGTAGTGCCTTGCTCACGTGCTTGGGGCTGGTTCATGCCCTCCGGCAGCTGCAGCCACCTGGGAAGGTGTCATGCCACTGCCCAGTCCTCAGCAGCATTAGGATCCTAACAGCGCCTGGGGAGGGCTGCACAGGACTGGAGACCACCCTTTCCTGCTTCCCCTCTCCTCTCCCCATGAAGGTGAGGCAGAGCTTTTAAGGAGCTCTGTAGCACAAAGCAGCATGCAGCAATGTGTGGAGAGAAGCAGTGTGCAGGTTTTGCCAGGAAGGAGAGTGCTTGGTGGAAGCAGCAGCGTTTCTCTGGTTTGGGAGTAGAGCACTGGTGTAAATGAGGCTGTGCTGTGCTGAGACAGTGGGTAGTTACTACCAGAGAAGACAGAGTAGGAGCTGCATTAAGTGGCACGTATGTGATTGTCCTTGCTAGTTACGCTATCGTTACTGCTTGTCCCAAAACCCACCCGAGCAAAGAGGGTCTGCTTTGTGTGTAGTGGGTGAGGACTCTTCAGTCTCCACCAGCTGCTGTGAGCCACCATGCAAAGAAAGCAGGACTCTGTCTGGCTGCCAAGTCCCACTTGTACTTTCTTTCATCCTTGCTGCGGTATTTCTGACCTTTGGGCTCTGGTTGTGTCGAGCCCTCCCTCCGTCCCCAGCTCTCCCCCTGCACTATTCCAAGTGGTATTCACCATCCTGAACCAGCACAGACCATGAATGAGCATTTCCAAATCACTGCATTGCACCTTAGCTTGTTTTGTGCCATGTTTCAAATCTTTTCCCTATCTATGGCTACTTGGGCTGCCTTGCTTTAAAAAGGAAAAGATAATTTCCGTGTAATTGCATCTCTTTAAGGTCTAGCCTTTATGGTCAGCTGAGGAGGGCTCCATCCCTGGCTCTGCAAGCTCTCTTCTGTGATGTCCATATGCACAAGAGCAGGGCAGCGTCTCTGAAACAGAGGCACACAGCTCAGCAGAGCAGCCTCACGTGGAGGACGTACCTGTGCTGCACTGCGCTGCTGGTCCTGCCCCTTGGACATGTGCCACCCATGGCTGCGAGACTCAGGGGACGGGCAGCATCCCCACTGCTTTGCTAGCAACGTGTGCTTCCTGCAGGTGCATGGGATTGATGTCAGTGGAACACACTTTAAGATTCATTGATGTTTTGAGGTTGAGGCTGTTAACTAGGGGGAAACTTGCAAGCGTTGACTAAGCCTGTGGTTCCTCAAGGTGGGTTTTGTTTTGTCAGACACTCAGGTACTTTAGGATTCAGTTTCACACCTGGAATGACAGCCAACGTGTAACAAAAACTTCAGCTGGCCAGAAACTCAGCTGTGGCTTTGGGTAACTTTCACCCCAGATTTTTGAGCAGCTTGGTTTTGTTTTTTCTAATATTAATTCTTAACAAAATTTCAATTTTTATCTTCCTAGAGAGGTTTTTTTTCACTGTAATTCATAATGACTATATTTACATACATTGTCAGAGTTTGAAAGGATAGTTAATGTCAGCTATTTACTATTAGCATACACACCTAATTTCTTTTCTAGGTCAAAGTACCTTTTGTGTGGAAATTAAACAAACTGACACAAAATTTATCTCGTCATAACATGTCAGGCATGGGGCAACATTCACCACTACTAATGATCTGCGGTGAAATTAGTTAAATAAAAAAATAATTACATTTGAAGTCAGATGTCAGAATTCCTGAGCAAAATTTGTTATCCACAGCACCAATTCTTGGCTGAAAGAATTCTCATCCTTTTATTCCTCCTTCTGGAATTTTTCATGAAAATCAGCACACTTGCAGAGCGCTTCAATAAAAAGAGCATCTTTTCATCGCAAAAAAATATTTCTTGAACAAAATTTTTAAACCAGATTTGCTCATGAATAAAGATGAGCCAAAAGGAGGGCCAAGCCAAAAGTGGGGCCAAGCGCTGAGAATATATTGGCACTTTTCCCTGTGGTCATAGCAACCTTGTACATAATTAGATGTATTTTCGCTTTTTGAATGTGTGCAGTCTGGCCCTTGGCTTAGTTTGATTTGTATTTTTTTAGATGTTCTCTGTATTTATTTTCATAAGAGCACAGAGGAACGGATGCAACAAGCAGTGGGAGCTTGTACGGTATCTTCTCAGCGCAAATATCACTTAAACTCGTGTATGTAACTGCACAAAGGTACTAATGGCCTCATCATGTAGGTGCAAAGAGTAAGTTCTGCAGGTTTGCTGATCGTGTAGATTTCTAATTGAAAGAGCAGTAACACCTTGTATGCCTATTGTGTGCAAAATTCATCAAATTTGATGAAATTGGGGCAGCAAGAGAATACGAGGCCCCAGTCAACATTCCTGCCTGCTCCAGCTATATGAGTGTGGTGTTAACTTTGTTTCAAACTTCTAAATAATTTGTTGGCATGTTAATCTATGTGAATGTTGCTGCAGTTTGCTTCAGCCCTCCTGTGTGTTATCTCCTGCATGTGGTAAATTGGCACATCTCAGCAGCAGCCTGTTTCGTCACAGTCCTTCATTCGTTTTCATTTCCAACAGTGCTACTGCACATGGTTTCTGTGGTCCAGAAGGAAAAGTGGTATCTGGAATAAGCATCCTCCTTGATTTATCCTGATTCTGTGGCTGTAAGGAGACAGCAGAGGTTGTGTCACTTCCAAGTTCAGGAAGCTCATCATCTATTCTGGTAGAATTTATGAATTGGAGTTGCTGCTCATTTGAAAAACAGCAAAACTTGATCACTTAATTAAGTGTTGTGAATCAGGAGAGCTAAATATTGTATTCAGTTAGAATTCAGTGAGTGTAGTGAAAATTATTCAGAAAGGCAATACAGAGGATTAACAGAAACTTCTGCTAGTGGAAGCTGTTTGCCCATCAGCAGAAGCAGAAAGATTTAAGCATGAAACAGATGGGAATCTGTTTAAGCATGAAACTGATTGTATCCCCTGAGTGTGCAAATCTCCCTTTCTACTGGACACTTAAGTATTGCTGTAAATTGACTTGAAAGAAATAGTTTTGCTCCTTTCAAGAAACTTTTTGTTAAAAACAAAGGGAAAACCTGCATGTGCAGGGATGAAATCAGACAGATGAAAATTTGAAGCTGGATCCGTGCAGCCTGGAAGAACACTTCTGCCACTGCCTTTGGGGGCAAAGGGTAGTGTTGTGTTCTTTTCTTTTATTCAGATGAAACTACTAGATTTGTTCCCACTCAACTTGCAAATAAAATTGATGAGCTGGCAAATCTATCTTTTAAACAAATAGACTATTGCCCTTGTGAGAGAAATTATCAACCTTCCTCTGAGATCATAGTGAGCACTCTTTATTCCCTGCGTTTTTTTGCTGAAAAAGAAGTGTGCAAGTTCCTCAAGGAGCATATTGTACCCTAATTCTGCATGTGTAGTGACAGAGGCTGCTCCCTCCTCCTGCAGGGAGTAGGAGGTTTTGAGTAAGAGTGCTTGGCAAAATAATCCTAGCTAATGAAGGGAAAGTCTTTGTAAAGGTAAGGCAAATCTTCATGTGTTATTTCTGCAAATAAGCCTTATGTTGTGGGACTTACATCTTGGTTTAGAACTTAATCAGTAACTTTTTTGTAGGGTTTCTCAAGCAAACATTTCAGCGTTGGTTGTCAGTTACTCCATCTGATAATTATCAGCTACAAGTATTTTAACAAAGGCACTCCCTACATTTCAGGTTTTAAATTTTGCTATGAAAGATGGATCTACGCTCTGTAGCAAAAAGACAAGCCAAATGCATTGCAGAAGAGAACGCATGTGTACTTACAGCCTACTTAGTTCTGATGCTAACCAGAGATCACACGCCTCAAAAAGCATTTCTTTTTACTCTCTCAAGCACTGATACTGCTGGTGGAGCCTACTCTTTTTATAGACTGTATCATTTTGCACATTCTTAAAAGATAAAAGTAACTGCAAGTAAGTTGGATTTTAGCTGTTTCACAAAGAGCAGCACTTTCACTAATATGCCCTTGGGGACCACATGCAATTCCTGGTTCCCAGATACTTGACGAGCATGTTGCAGAGCTTTCCAACAAGAAGAAAAAAAAAAACAAAACCAAAAAGCTGTACACGGTTTTGAAGCTTTCAGCTGGAGTATGAAAATATGACATTTTGTCAAAAGTCTTCTGATTTTTCTTCTTAGAGATTTCATTTTAATCGTTGCTGTTGTGTTTTCTCTCTGAAGTTTTGCTGACCATTTCAGTTTTAATGGAATTGCAAGAGCCCACAATTCATATACTGTAACAGTAAAAACAAGAAGTTTATCTGATTAGAGCAAAGTACTGCTTAATCTCCAGTTGTCTTGCAGGGAAATGCAATCCGTGGTGGAATTCTGTTGAAAATTTAAGAGAGGATATGATTTCAAATTTTGTTTTGGTTTTAGAAAACTAAATATACACAACAGCTGTAATTCCCTGCCTGCCAAATGAGTTCCTTTATGTTTCAATAAACTAACAATTCTTCTTTTGCACGTAGTTCAGTGATGAAGTGCCACAAGCTGCTAAGTCTGTGCATCAGCCAGGGTAGAACCAGCAGCTGAAACATGTGCATGTACATCATGAGCGTTACTGAAGAGAGCTGCAGGGATGCTACTTGGTGATCAGATTGAAAATGAGGAGTGTCGGAGCTTATTAATTTACTCATCCTGAGCATAAACCTGCAATATGAAGTGCTGGGCCTTTTGAACTCTGTATCAAACCATCATCCTGAAAGCAACGTATTCAGCAGCCCTGTGATGCAGCACATCTGTGGAAGGAGTGCTGCTCCCCAAGTCACACTAGCACTAATTCTACTAGTGCATTCACCACCACTGTGGTGGGGAAGAGATGAACATGAGTGTTCTCCCAGTTCAGAATTTTTTGTTATCTATATGCCAGTGATGCTAAGACATTTTCCTGACTTTCCTAGGATTTTTTTTCTCACTGTTGCTTTAAAAGTAGCACTTCTAAGCATTGTGGCTCTGAATGCAGTCAGTCCTTAGTTGGATTGGATTTCCTTTGCTGTGATTGCCAAGGGAACACACTGCTCTAAGTTGCTGTGACATGTTGTGAATACCTGCTGGTTAAGAGTAACACCAGTGCCACATCTGTAGGTTTCCAGGCAGCATCTGGGTCACCATGATTTCACTGCCTCAGGTCCTAAGGCCAAGAATCCTAATTCTTGCTGGATTTTGGTGAGGTTAGGGTAGGGACACTCAGCTGATGTGGTTGCTACTGGCTGGAGTGAAGCCTCCTGCAGCAAAACACAATGCTGCTCTGAGTTTACTGTGCACAGTCTCCTCTGCGCAGCCAGTTCCCTCTGAAACGAACCAATAAAATTAATGATCTTTCAGACTACTGCACAATTAATGTGAGCGATGCACTGAGGTAGGACGTGCTACAATTAAAGGATGACATCTGGCAAATGGTTGTTCATGTACCCCAGAAGTTTTTAATGTTCACATCAAAGCGGTTTGGAGAATTTTAAAACTGGCAAGCCCAGAGCTTTATGATAAGTGCCCTCCTTGGTGGTTTGATGAATAATGAAATCCAGGTGCGTTGCATTATGGTTTTCATCTACAGAATATAGGGTTAAATATGAACTGACTTTCCTGGGCATGTCATCTAACACAGAGACTCCAGACAAACAAAATAGTAGCCCCAGGGTGTCCTGTGGCTGATACAAAATATGTAATAAAAATAGGCCACCAAAGGGAATATGACTTCTGTAATTATCCTAAGTATTGTATATGCTCCCTAAGGTCAGGCTGCTTTGTCCTTAAAAAAGTGATTGCAGTCTGTCTTGCTAACAGCAGGCTGTTATTAATACTTGTGTTACTGCCCCCATTGTGACAGAAACCCGTTGAGCTGGGTCGTTCTGTACCGATTGTAGTCAAAATAGACAGGGCAGAGAAGGGAGGAATGGAAGGATAAAGGTACAGGGCAGCAAGGAGCAGAGAGAAAGACAAACCCAAACAAACAGTGGCATGGAGCAGGCAGGAAAAAAAATAAGAAAGATATAAAAAGATAAAAATGCCATCTTGCTGGTGGTTCATGTGACAGATAAGTGTGTGAAGGCAGGGAGGTAATCGCTCCCCAAAGAAGAATAATTTAAAAGCTGCCAGGCACCTATTTAAGGACAACACAAAAACAAAAACAGGAGACAAAACCAAAAAACCCACACATGCACACACCCTGGGGAGGATGCCTGTTCTTCCAGCTAGACTTGGAACAAAGCTGTAGGAGCTACTGTATCTTCCTTTGACAGCGTCTCCCCTTGTGTCCTTCCTCAGTTTGGAAAACCTCTCTCGCTCTCTGTTAGGTCCAGGTCCGTATGAGGGCAGGAGGAGCAACTTACAGACACATACTACAGTGGCCTGTTTAGTCTTTGCGCCCTTTGCATTGCCTTCCCTCACTGTCAGAGCACAGAATTAAGTGGGGAGTAGTTCAACATGAAATATTTAAACTACACTTGGAAAAATAGATGAAGCTTGTTAGACATCCCAGATAGTACAGGATTGCCCATAGGATGCTGTACAAAGAGTGTGAGGGCAACAGGTTCTCTGAGGCTTTTCCTGTGATTGCCTATTTTTATGTCACTGCATGTTTGGAAGAGCAGTTACTTCGTCTGTGCAACAAGGTCATACAAAGCAAGGTCCCTGGTGCTGCACGTACTGCTGACTGACAGGTGCGCAGAGAATCTTCACCTGGGATTTGTCACACTTCAGATTGTGCTCACACTTGTGCAGTGTTGGTTGTTTGGGACATGTGTGACTTTGAGGGGTGGTTGACTGTGCTGTACACTCAAAACCTTGAGTATGAGCTTTTGGTTTTACCCCTACAACTGTGCCTCCACCCCCTGACATGACTTTTCTCAATGTGTGAGTTGTTGTTGAGTTTTCAATATCACTGTCACTTCAGCTGGAGCTGCTGGGGGTATCAGCAGGGGTAGCAGTGAGCTTACCTTGTGCTCAGTCACTCACAGGGAGGACATGTGCTTTGGAGCCCTCCCTTTGTGCACCTTATGTCTCCTACAGACATACATGTGTCTCTCCAGGGTTCCTTACTTTAACACTCTTCTTTACTAAGAGGCTGAGGCTTGTGCCTATCATCCAAATAAGCAGAGCTGACATTTGAGTTACAGTGAAAAAAGCTTTCCTCAGATTCTGCTGAGTTTTTTTTTCTCTGTGTATTGTCCATTTTCTGTTTGCTTGGTTTCAGTTTTCAAACTAATGGTGGCTTCTTCTGTAAACAAACAGTAGCAAATGTCACTCTACTGCTTTCTGTTCCTTCTGTGTTATTCCAATTGTAAGCAGAAACAATGGAGAGCAGAATCCATACAGTGCTGACTCGGTTACTTCTTGGCCTAGGAAAAGAAAGCGATTTGTGTGCATCTCCTTGAGGGTAGCTCTGTTTAACAGTTGAAAACAATTTCAGTGGCAGGCAGTAATCTCAGGGCTCAGTTGTGCTTGGAAAATACTTCTCACTTAAAGAGTGTTTTCCATCATGTTGTTGATTTCGTTGTTGATTTCATTGTTGATCCCAGTTCAAAAAAATGAAGTACGAGACTGTGAAGCATTTAGCAGACATCTAGCTATTAAAACCATGCACTTCTGAGTTCTTTGTTAAACTTTAAGTTCCAACCACATCCATTTTAATTGAAGATCTGTGCTGGAATTTAAATAAGGTGAAATACACAGAGACTATATTCACTGTATTAGTATTACCAGCCATTCGGTAGTAAATAAACATCAAACAGAATTTTTGTCCTTCCATTTCAGATGAGCTGGGAGCCAAAGTGGTGCCTACACAAAGTGAGAGAGAGGGAAAATCAAAGCTATCATCTACGTTTTTATATTGATTGCTCTTGGAGAATGAATAGGCTTATTATAAGCCAAAGGCAAATTACACTAGAGAGAGAGAGTTTGGACAAATATAGGACAATATTCCTCTGGGCAAGCAAGCGTGTGACAAACAATAGTCTTTCTATGGAGAAATTAGTGGTGCATAGCTTCCGATGTAAAACAGCAGCGTTCATTTGGGCTTCACAGCCCCGTTACCCTCCCTCAAGGGGGAAAAGATGACCCTCTATTTCTTCGCCACAAGCCCAAGAAGGGAGATGGTACGGTCTGCAAAATGGCTGAAAAAAATTGTGAAGTATTATGGTAATACTTTATGAGTAATCTGTAAATGCTGACTATTTAGAGATTTATGAAAACGTACCCAAAGAAAAAAAGGATGCTTGGAAATCTTTTTCTAAGAGAGAACAAACAACTTTATCTGAGGCACTACTTCATTGTAAATAACTTAACTGCTCAGAGCTCTGATTTCTCCATGGAATGTTAATATCTCCATGGTCATATTCAACACATTTAATGTATGTTGTAAATCTGACATCTTGCCTATTCAACCAGATTTTATTACCATACTCAATTTTAATTATAGAGTTTATTATCATAGCTGTACCAAAAAAACAGTGTTGTTTCCTAAACATTGCTCTCTGGAATTCTGACAAACCCCCTAGTTTAGAGATTATTGCCTTTGAGAGTTGAAATGAGTTATAATTCAAACAAAAATAGCCAAAGGGAAAATTATTTAATCTTTATAATAATATCTGTGGGTAGAGAAAAAAATTAGTAGAAATGGGGCTGAGGGTCTTTGGTAGATCTCAGTGGTTGAGAAGCAGGGAATGATAGAGAGACTTAAGGGATGAGAGGTCACTATGTCTACTGTTTGGTGAATTATCCTCCTGGGGATGCATGATTTTAACTGCAGCCTCCTAAGCCTGCAAGGAGCAGTGGCAGACAGGCATACTGGCAGTCTGGGATGAGCTCTGCCTGCTGCTTGGAAATCAGCGGCGTGATGAACCCAACTGTGGTTGGGCTGTTGGTCTGCACAATGGCTCAGACAGTCTACAGGCATGTCTTGGTTTTTTCTGTTTGCTTTATTTTTCCTGAAGAAAGTGTATATCCAGTGCACATCCTACTCCCTGGAACCTACAAATGCATATTCAGAGAACAGTTGGGGAAACTGCTTTAAATTTCAAAACTGAGAGATGAGCAGCCTATAGAAAATGGGTTATCTCTTTTCCCTTTCCTTTCCTTTTCCTTTCCTTTTCCTTTCCTTCCCTTTCCTTTCCTTTCCTTTCCTTTCCTTTCCTTTCCTTTCCTTTCCTTTCCTTTCCTTTCCTTTCCTTTCCTTTCCTTTCCTTTCCTTTCCTTTCCTTTCCTTTCCTTTCCTTTCCTTTCCTTTCCTTTCCTTTCCTTTCCTTTCCTTTCCTTTCCTTTCCTTTCCTTTCCTTTCCTTTCCTTTCCTTTCCTTTCCTTTCCTTTCCTTTCCTTTCCTTTCCCTCTTTGTTTCTAGATTTTCATGGAACAAATATAATTTTGAGCTTTTTTTATATTAAAATATACAAATACAGAATGTAATGTGATTAAAAATTGAAATAGTGTGATACAATTATATTTTACCTTGTCTTGCTTGCCACCTTCTTGTCTAATAGTGAATCAAACAATATTGAAAGTGTTACTTCTGAGCATGTTTCCCTGTCCTTTTCAGTTCCTCACTTTTCTTCCTTCCTGACAAAACCCACTAAACAAGGGATGAGGGAAGAAAAAAGGGGACAGCTTGAAACTTCCCAGTTTGCAGACCTTTTTGTTAAGAGTCTGCTTCAGGAGTTCAGGCTCAGTCTGCTCTCTCTGTACACAGTCAATGGGGAGAAAGGCAAAGAGTTACCCTTTAGGCCAAGGTTCTCTTAGTTTTAAAAATTCTTGAAGAGAAATGAAAATTTCATTGTGCTAGAACCTCAGTGAAGAGCTTCAGCCACCAAAGTTTTCAGACAGACAGACGTGTGTTCCCAGCATCTCATCACATCATAGAATCTGAATGGTTTGAGTTGGAAGGGACCTCGAAGGTCATCTAGTCCCAACCCCCCTGCCATGGGCAGGGACACCCTACACTAGACCAGGTTGCCCAAAGCCCCATCCAGCCTGGCCTTGAACACTGCCAGGGAGGGGGCAGCCCAGCCACAGCTTCTATGGGCAGCCTGTGCCAGCACCTTATGGCTTGTGCAGGGAAGAATTTCTTCCTAATCTAAACTTACCCTCTTTTAGTTTAACGCTATTGCCCCTTGACCTATCATTACACTTGCTGATAAACAGTCCCTCTCCAGCTTTCCTGTGGGCCCCTTTACTGTAAGACTGCAGTAAGGTCTCCCCAGGGCCTTCTGCAGCCTGAACAAGTCCAACTCTCCCTCAGCCTATTTTCATAGCAGAGGTGCTCCAGCCTTCTGGCCATCTTTATGGACTCTTCAGGACCTGCTCCAACAGCTCCATGTCTTTCTTATACTGCAGAACAGGACACAGTACTGCAGGTGGGGTCTCACCAGAGCAGAGCAGAGGGGAAGAATCACCTCCCTTGACCTGCTGGACTCCCTTCTTTGATGCAGCCCACTATAGGGTTGGCTTACTGAGCTGCAGGTGTGCACTGGTGGGTCATGTTGACTTTTACATTGGTCAACACCTCCCAAGTACTTGCCCTCAGGGCTGGTCTCCATCCATTCTCTGTTCTGGCCTGTAGTTGTGCTGGGGATTGTGCCAACCCACATGCAGGGTCTTGTACTTGGCCTTGTTGAACCTCATGCAGTTCACACAAGCCCATCTCTCAAGTATGTCAAGAACCCCCTGGATGGCATCCCTTCCCTTCAGTGTACCAACTGCAGCACACAGCTTGGTGACAGTGGCAATGGTGCTGAGGGTGCATTCAATCCCACTGTCCATGTCTCTATGTTAAATAGACTACCGGTAGTACCAAGCCCTGAGGAATGCTGCTCATCACTGCTCCTGATCTGGACATTGAGCTCTTGACCACAACTCTTTGAGTGTGACCATCCGACAAATTCCTTATCCACCGATTAGTCCAACCAGAAAATCCACGTCTCTGCAGTGTAGAGACAAGGATGTCAGGTGGAGCAGTGTCAAAAGCTTTGCACAATTCTGGTAAATGATGTCTCTCACTTTTCCTTTATCCACCAGCACTGTAACCCCATCACAGAATGACATCAAATTTGTCAGGCACAATTTGCCCTCAGTGAAGCCGTATTGGCTGTCACCAATCACCTCCTTATTTTCCATGTGCCTGAGCATATTTTCCAGGAGGTTCTGTTCCATGATATTGCCAGACACAGAGTTGAGACTGACCAGCCTGTAGTTGCTCAGGTCTTATTTTTAATTTAAAAAGGGGGTTATGTTTCCCCTTTTCCCATTTTCTGGGCAGTTGGAACTTCCCTGGGCTGCCAGGACCTCTCAGATATGATGGAAAGTGGCTTAGCCACTTCATCTGCCACTTCCCTCAGGAACTTCTTCGGCCTCTCTTCTCTCCAGGCCTTTCTCCCATGGAACACTACCAAGAAGGTCCCTGAGTAGGCAGAAGTCTGCTCTCCTGAAATCCAGGGCAGTGCGTTTGCTGTGCACTCTCCTCACTGCCCTGAGGATCTTGAACTCCATTTCATGGTCACTGCAGCCAAGAACATTTTCTACCAACCCCTTCTTGTTTGTGCAAAGCCCAGCATAGCACCTCTCCTTCTTGGCTCTTCTATCACTTTGAGGAGGAAGTTGTCATCAATACATCCAGGAACTTTCTGGATTGTTTATGCCTTGCTGTGTTGTCCCTCCAACAGATATCAGGCTGATTGAAATCCCCCATGATGCTCAGGACTTGTGAATGAAGGTGTTCCTTTATGTCTATACAGGGCCTAATCTGCTCTGTCTCCCTGGTTGGGTGACCTGTCTCTCATTTGGGTTCAAAGTAGATCCAGAGTGCATTCAAACCTTCTCTTTGCTTCTAATCTTAAATTGCATACTTTTCCTCAAAAATTTTCTCTGTGTGGCACAGGAGCTCAAGAAAACTACATGGTATCCATTAATGTGCTTTCAGGACTGGTCCCTTCTTGATTATTCTTAGAAGTGGTATCCTGTGATATAGGCTGACTCTTTTCACCCCCTGCATGGGCACTAGCGGTGCTGCATGAAGAGATTTGCAGAGGGTTGCATTTTCATAGCTCAACTGACTTCTCTGGACTTATACCAAACTACATTAATTTGGGAATTCTTCACAATTCTTCTTAGCATTCCTAGCAAAAAAGATGCACATGTTGTTAAAGCAGGTTGAAGACGATTTCTCTGCTTGGCTTTCCAAGATGAGTCTATTGGCCAGAGTGTTATTTGTGCTGTTAGTTGTCCTTGCACTGACCCATATTTGAGTTGCAGTTTTATTGAGCATGCCTGGAAGGGTCCTGGATGGTTCCCCTCTAGATTTACATTGGTGGAAACACAACGATGCTGGGAGGCAATGTTTTTTAACCTTGGGATGGACTTGCCAGGACTTGAGCTGTAGTTCTAGATCCTGGGCTTAATTTCTGTGCTCCTCAAGGAGTCATATCATGACAAATTCTGCCTTCAGTTACCCATGAAGGTTTAATAGGGGTTGTCAGTATCAGCTAGTTTTCCAGCTATAAAACACAGGAAAAAGCCTAATTCATGCCTCACATTAAAAAAACCCCAAACTTGATAACTTTTGCTGAAGATGTAGTGTTCCTGCTACAGCAAAGAAGGTTGCTGTAAATCAAATGACTTGCTGGACTTTATTTACTTATGGTGATTTTCTGTCATTCCAGTTCAACAAAATGCTACTGTTTGAGATAAGAAAAAAGAATGCTCTTTTTTTTAGTGTATTTTTTCATATCCACTAAGAGACGAATTAAATTTTTTTGTGATGTTTTCTTATGTTGCAAAAAATATCCAGAGTATTTCCACAGTGGGAGTAAGCTAATGGTACATCACTGGAATATCTCCAGTGAAAATAGCTGTGGCAGAGTGCAAAGACCAGCAGAAAACAAGTAGTCAGGAGCAAGAATGGCTAACATGTATGCATATATTTATTTACACATCCTCATTTGCAATATGGACTGCTGGATATTTTTAAGTACCGGGGAAAAGAGACTTCAAACATTTTCAGTGACCCTACAGCCATTACAGTTATAAGTTGTTCCAATGAAAAGAAAATTGTTCCAAGAAATTCTCCTCAAGGACTTGACAAAGATTTAATGCAGGACAAATATATCTTTGGGATAGAAATAGAGAGGAAAGTTTCTGTGTTCCTGTTCCTCTTAACTGTAATCTAGGGATGAAGACCCTGGCTGTACTCCATATTGTCCAATTTGGTGCTTTGTTCTGTAGGGCTTCTCTTTTGGAAGAAAGTTCCCAACAAATATAGCAAGCCCTTTATTAAATGCCACCTTGACCTTGCTTCTTGGAAAGATAAAGGCCCAGAGATGAAAAATTACAGCAAGTGTTTATTGCTGGAATCCACTCTCAGTTGCAAGAAGATTAACCATTTCAAAATATTCAATATCCTGCCTGCTACAATGGGATGCATGTGGGAAAAAGCTGCAAAGCAGCATCAAAGAACTGAAAAAGTCTTTATCAGTCTCACTCTGGAGGCATGTGATTGTTATTTGTGGGAAATTCATGAGTTTCAGAAGTGGTCTTTCCATCCCTGAGCGGCCCTGTTAGCTAAATGTGACTGCCCTGGGGAAGACCTGGACCATGAATCCTTACATCATTCCAAGCTGCCCAGTAATAATGGCAGAGAGATACAGGCTTCAAAAGTTTGGGTCTGGAAGTTAAGTGGGTGTTCTGCACCTGGAAATAAATAACTGCATGAAAAGCTACTTCACTTCTTGGGTTTTTGTAGGAGAACTTCAGTACCTAAGCCCATTTATATAGTGTAAGAAAGTCTGTGGATATGGAAGGCATGTTTGGAGGAGGAGGTTCCTGATAAACACAGAAGTTGACACTAGCTTCTATTAGAAATAGTTTATTTTTCAAAACTGGCTACACTGCAGACTTAAATAATTCCAAGTTTTTCCTTATTGCTGGAGACAAAACGAAGTTGTTTTTCTCTGAAGATATGTTTCCATCTTTTACCCCATAGCAGGAAGGCATTCCCAATTTGGGAAACTCCTTGAAACCATTCATGATATCTTTATGAAGTGTAACTGTTAGTCTCTTGGAGAGAATAATTTTTTTTTTGGCACCCCTTCTTACTGGAGCATGAGTCTTACAAGTAAATGCAATATCTTTTTATTATTTGGTAGCAGCTGTAAAAATAACAAGACATGCAGAGCATGGCAGCTTGTTTGCCTGCTTTAGTCAGACTGAATAAGTCTTTAAAAGACTTTGGGAGGCACAGACACCTACTGCTTTTTGTTTGCATAGTTTATAATAAGTTTTTATTACTTCTGTTTACCATTTTTTTCATTTCCTTTTTAAAAAGTAAATTTTGCACAATGTTCTTTTCTGCTAAATGCTCTGAGGTAATTGTAGGCTACAGTTGGATGGTCATTCATTCCCTTTATAAAGTCAATGTTTAGATGGAGAATTAGCCACAGAGCCCTTATTTTTTCCTTTTACAGCATATGGCTGAATATCGTAATAAAAAGAAATTATTTATAAACTTAACACCTCAACTGTTGAAGTTAGGAAGGTTGTGACAGTGTCTTAGCTGTCTGTAATGACAGGACATGAATTCTTTTGGAAGAAATTCAGGTTAAGATATGATAGCATATACACTTAATGTATATGCTATATTAATTACTGTCTCATCCAAGAGAACTAGATAACGTTAGATAACGTGCATTTTCTAGTGCATGTGAACAAAAAATTCAGCTAGAGTCAGGACCTGTTTTGCATCATCAGTGCAAATTGGATGTAACTCCAATGGATTTGGTTGATTTACTGTGCTTTAAGTGATGGTGGAAATGAGATTTAGCCCCTGGAACACAGCTTTTGTGAAATGTCTCCCAGTTCCCCTCGGGATGAAGTAACTTGATTGCATTTTGCACGGAATCATCTAACTCTGCAGTTGTTACATATGAGCAATTAACTTCTGGAGTTTTAGCACTTCTCTGCTCAGCGTTGATTTTTAGACTTATTTTTGACTGTGGGTATTACAGGATTAAAAAAAGGCAAAATAAACAAACAAATAAAAAGGCCCCAAAAACCCCAACACCAAAAAAGAAATCCTAAACCCCAACTCATTTCTTGCATAATTTGTTTGGATAGTCAGCCATTCTGGGATGCTTGTAAATAAATAAATGTTTAAGAGGTATGCAATTCTGAAAAAGGTTAGAAATCTTCAATGGAGTGGTGCGTCTTCACTGGAGACTGTACCAAGGCCTTTGTATTTATAGCCCTTTCTTGTCAAAATTAGCCTAGGCTTATTTTCAGTCCTGTGAAGCTCCAAGGCACAAATCATCACACCATTTGGATGTATCCCTCCATAAATTTTGGGTAGGAGTCAGTTGCCTAAATAACATCTGCCCAAGTATAGGGTATATGGAGTATAAGATTAGTAAGTATTGGTTAATTCCTGTATGTAGTAGCACCTTGTAATTTACTGATCTGAAGAAACCCAAGCAAATGACCCAACAAAAAGCCAAACAAAACACCAAACCCAAACCAACAACTAGATTACAAATCTCTTTTTAGAGTATGATTAAATCTGCATACAATGTCTTTGACAAGCTGGCTAGGATGACTCTCCCAGTTCTTCTTTGAGTTCTCCTGCATTTATCAGCATTCCTGAACTGCAAAGAGCAGGGGAGATGCTTAGTTTTAAGGTTACACGCACTGCTTCCTAATTCCAAGAGAGAACATACTCTTCTTTCCCTTGTTAATTATCCTAGAGCTTCAGCACTGATCTTGATTACAGGGTTACATTTTTCCCTCCTAGATGTGGACTTCGGCTGTTAATACATTTCTGCTCAAACAGCTGCCAAATTGTCTCAAAGTTTTTGGTTTCGGTTTTTTTTATTTTGTTAAAATAATTTAACTTTGTTAACCAGTGCTGCGGGCAAGCACAGAGGTGGAAAACACTTCAGCCTTACCAGGAGTCTGGGGAGAATGTGTCAGTTTGCCAGAGCAGGAATTGGATATACTGGAGATGGGAGAAAAGCCCTACCAGCACCAGGGCACAGCAGGATTACACTGTCATGCCCACAGTCCCTCCTACTGTACTCTGTGATGTGGTACCATAGGGTGAGTCTGGGACAAAATTAAAGATATGGGTGTGATCACAATTGTAAAGATGCACGGATTTTGAATGGAGAATTAAACCTGGATCATGTCCATGCTGGGGCATGGACATGTTGCGGGATCAGCATCCCTGAACACCCCCAATCTGACAAAGCATGGTGGCAAAGAGGAAAAAGCCCACTAACTTGAATAAAACCATGTGTTTGAAAACTCTGGACTTGTTTCTAGAGACAGGAAGGCATGCATTTTCCTGGAGCATGGAGAACCATGCGGAGGTACTCTGAAATACCCCTTGTTCCATAGGGTGTGTTCAGTAGGGGGTCTGTGCATCTTGGGGGAGAAAACTGCATTTTCTATCTGCTTTAGAAATGTCACTCTGGTCAGACTTTAACCAGTGTTTTCCTACAGGAATATATGCAATCACTGGAACATTTGTGCTTTCCTAACACTCTTTCTTGGTAGATCATCACCTCTGGTACTTAGATGTTTGAGACTGAGAGAAAATAAATAGTAGTCAAAACTTGGCAGGCATTGATCCCCAACAGGGATTATCTAAACCCTTTGCTGTTCCATGTATCATTTAAAGAGGCAGCATGTTGTAGGTAAAATAAGTTTATCTGGCCCAGTGGTATTATTGAGGCAAATGTATTATGATGCTGGAACTGAGAGGCTCGTCAGCTGGCAAAGTCAGAGGAGAAAAGATCTGGTTATGTGACAATCAGGAACTGGAAATCAGAAAGGCAAGTGTAGTGCCACAGTGTGTGCAGTTAAGCACTTTCAGTATTGGTAAGAAAACATTAATAGTACTGTGGAAACCCTTGGTGAAATCTGAGCTGTAAGAACCTGTGTAAGTTTAGTTGTTAACTTTCAGGGACACACCTGGTATACAGCCTTCAGAAATAGGGACAGCCCGTGTGATAGACTCATAGAATAGAATCATAGAATGGTCTGGGTTGGAAGGGATCCCAAGGCTCATAGAGTTCCAACCCCCCTGCCACACACAGGGCCACCAACCTCCAGGCCTGAATCTACATAAGGTTGCCCAGGGCCCCATCCAACCTGGCCTTGAACACCTCCAGGGATGGGGCATCCACCACCTCTCTGGGCAACCTGTTCCAGATAGAAATGAAGTGGTTTAGAGATGGAAAGAAGCAACATCCCTCTTGGAAAGGTACCGGTCAGTCCTAGTTTAAAAGTTGCATAGTAACATGGTAATGTCATATTCATGTGAAAATCAGCTTCTGGATTCAGAACTGTTTTGCACTGGGAAGTCTGGATGCGGTGGTAAAGCTCTGCAGGCACCTATTTGCAAGTACCTAACTCAAAGAAGTTGTCCTCCCTCAGCTGCATAGCTCAGATGCTTTCGCTAGTCTGCAAAACTGCATGTGGAGTGATTTTCTCCTTTATGTCATGTAACCAGCTGCCTGGTAGGCTAAGAGGAGCCGGTGTCTCCCCAGCTCAAGTGGGAGTTACTATTACCACCCTCACGTCTAACAAACCATCAGCTTCCAGGCTGAGGTAAGGCTTACTCAAGCCTGGAGATGTTTGGGGTCAGCACAGGCAGGCTGTTAGGGATACCAGCTCTACCCCCCATGCTTGCACTTGTACCTGGGGATTTACTGCCAACAACTTCTGCAGGCTGGAAATCTTCAGTCTCAGAAATCATGGCCGGGTGCCTTAGAATAGGGTGCTCCTTCCTCTCCCGTGATTTGGCTGGGCTTTTGGCTTTGTTATTGGACATGGTGAACGTGGGAAATCTTATCTCTTGTCTGAGTGAATTCCATAGTTGTGCTCAACATCCTGTGATGGTGCTGTCTCTTTATGAACGTCTCCCTTGTCATTGTTAACATGGAACAAATATCCCTGGAAACAAACAAAACAGGGAAATATAGAAAATATTTGCTATAAAGCAGAATTGTGTTTCAATTTAAGGTCTTCCCAAGGAGCTTACTAATACTCTCTAAGAGCAGAGCGTGCTTTGTCTAGCCCTGAATGTTGACTTTTCCTTCTGAATCCTAGTGGGATAGTGTGGGGTTTCTTTTAAATGTCAGAGTCTGTTCCACAGACCTAAATCACGATATCTTTTCTACAGAATGATTTTAAAGCTCTAATGGAGTTGGAGCCTTAATGTCAGAAATGTGTATGAGTTCTTGAAAAACTAGATTTTTTAATCAGTTAACAGTATTTTATTGTATTCATTTTTGAGGGTAGGAGAAATGTTTGAGTGTTCTTTTTTCAGTACCTGATCCACTGATCAGAGCATCAATCATACAGACTCAAGGGATACAGTTCTGGGGGCTAGCCCATGGTGTTGTTCAAAGAACAGAACTTTTGCTCTTTATGAAGCTGTTCCAAGTGGCAGTTTTGGGATTAGATGTCTTGAGACACATGTAAAAAGAGAGTTTTTTGTATGTGTGCTGCCTGCTCAAATCCACTTCAGAGGCTGCCAGTACACAGGTTGGGATATTTTGGCTTTGCTTTAGTTTGCCAGGAGATCGAAGAGGTGGGCTGTCTTGTTCAGGTGACTTTCAGAGATGCTTGTTATTGAATAGTAACGGGGCAAAGACTTGACCTGGAGGTTGACTCTCCAGTGACCCTTAAAGCTGGAATAGCTGAGAAAGCAGCAGTTACACCAATAACAGCTTCAAATGAGCTGAGGGTTCAGAAAAGGGAGATTGTTGCTTATAAGTAGAACTGAACCGATGCCAGCAGAAAGCTGATACAGGAGCGACATGAGCGATACTATCTCCTCGACAGACGTGACTGTGTTACAGAGGCTGCAAGGTCAGACCCTGGGTTTGCTTAAGGGCACGTGAAAAAAAAAATACATCCTTTCTATACTACAGTAAACAGGGATCTGAAACAGGATAATTAGCATTATTAGAATGAGCTCTCTGCTTTGTGGAACTTCTCCACGTATTTCTCAGCCAAGAAGAACAGAAGAGTCTTTGAAAAAGTAATTTGTAGCAAGTTTTACATGACTCAGTTGCCAGAAAGAGATGTACTGTGGACGTACTTTCTGCCATGTGTAGGAATGGTTCAAACGATGATTTTTACCATGAGTAGGATCTTACTACAGAATGAGGATTTACAGGATGAAGTCAAGGCGAACACGTCCCAGTCGTCCACTTAACGTCCAACGCCACATTTAGAGCTACTTTCCCCTGACCTTCTGTATTTAATGATCATTACCACAAATACCAGAGGCTTTGGGGCAGATTCTGCCCCTTTTATTATTTTTTGAAGTCTTGGGACATGAGTGAAGGACAGCTCAATCATGAGTCACAGCAGCAGACCATCTCCAAAGGCAATCTGATTGCTTGATGGAAAGAAGCCCAGACTTGCCAAATATTTGAGAGTTAACTGACACATTTAATGCTAGCTGTGGTCACAAACACCTCTTTAGAGAGAGTGACAGCATGACTTGGTGAGTAACTACAAAGAGGGCTCAGTAGTACTAGGAGACAGTTTTAGAGTAATGCAGTCACATGGGTATTTGGTTCAGGCTCATGCCGGTTGGTGACGGTTCTGTAACTTCATATCTAGAACAAACAGAATGGAAAAGATACACATAAAAATACTGATTATTTTCTCCAGGTCCTGATGGAATTGTTAGGATTTAGCAACCTGGGAAGTCTAAGGTCAGGAGGAAAAATGAGCTAGGTGAAGGATTTTACAGAGAAGTAAACTAGTGGAGTTAGCTCATGGGGTTTGTTTTGTTTGTACCATTATTTTTCAAAAGATTGGGGATGCTAACACTGTGAAGTTAGTTGCTGTGAGTCAATGTGTTCCCAACTGCAGTGTTGAACTAGATCAAATCCCATGCCTAAATCCCCAAAGCGTTTCCAGGGCTGTGGCCTCTGGAGCTCGTGGGGACAGAAGCCAGCAGCAGCTGATGCCCTCAGTGCCACCAAGGAGCCAGGCCACCTTTTCAGATGTAGCTGATGTCTGAAAACACTTCCCACAGCTGGATCCTCTTTCATCATCCAGTTTTACCTACTTTGCTTGTTTGTTCATTCATTTCCATCCTGTTTCCCTGGACAGAGAGGTGCAGGAGTATGTGCTTTGTTGTGGCACCTACCAAAGAATGCTAGAAGGAAGCCAAATGTTTTTTTCTCTAATCAGTTGTTCCAGGCAAGGAGCAGTTGCTGTGTCTAGTTCAGGACTTGAAAACAGCTCCATGCCTAAAGCCAGTAACTATCTCATGCTGTTATTTTGGCAGGGACCTCCACAGGGGGTACAATTCAGCAAAAATGGGTGGAAACCTAAAGAAACATCAACTTTAAAGAAACATCAACTTTCTTGGAGACGTCTGAAACAACCAAACATTATGGGAAATGTTGGAAGAACACCAATTACCTCTAGTCTCTTGGGAGATAGCAGAAGTAAGGTTTTATCAGGCAGTATATGATGTCTTGTATTTAACAGCTGATAGAAACACCCGAGAGTGAAATCAGGGCTGGGAGGCATTTTGTAGTATTTGACAGTCCCTGATACCCACAATTTATACCTGGGTTCCAGGGAGATGTGAAGCACTATTTTGCACAGTGACGTCTGTAAGCCAGCCGTAATTTTTAAGGAAAGACAAAGTAGAGGGAAGAGCTGCAGTTTTAGTGGGGTGCAGGGCCTCTGCTTGTCTTGACTGCGATCACAGTACACACCGCAGAATGAAATCAGTACGGGAAACTCTAGTTCTCTAATGAGAAACTAGGTGGGTTTTCTTAGATCCCCAAGCAATGCAGGATTTGGGGAGAAAGGCATTACTCCATTGTGAACTGCTATAAGACATGCCATTTCCTCCCAAATAAACCAGTTTTTACCATCTCACAGTCAAGACCACTTGAAAGATTTTTTTAGACACTCCTATGGGGCTTGTTCATTTGTTGGGCTGAGTTTGGTTTTCCTCTCAGACCAGGCTAGGTGTTTTAATTGCTGTTACATAGCACTGGTGAAATAAAGGAAGCACCACTGGGGTCCTGAGCACACCACTGCTGCTTCATCTTCAGGGGAGGCAGGAGAAGATGCCAATCCTCTAAGAAGGACACTGTGAACACAGTGACTTGTAGTCTGAGGAAAGCTGCCCCGAGTCACCCTAAATACGACCTGTCGTCTGGGTGTGTGGAGCCCCCCACATCGTCCCTGCATTCTTCTGCACATTTCCCACAGGAAGGTGTATTGGGCTGGCAGCGAGGGTGTGCAGGCAGGGACTGGATGCATCTTCTTGAGGACTCTATTTTTTCATTTCTCAAGCAACAAGTCCAAACTGTATCTGTGCCTGATAATAGGAGCCAGCTCCAACGAATATCAGTGTCTCCCATCACCTGGCATTAAACCTGACTGGGTGGGGAAGATGTGGGTAGGAGGTTACGTTAAGTGCCCGCGAAACCTTAGCAGGATCTGTTTTGAGGAACAAAGGGATATTTACTGTGGGATAAAAACCTAAATTGCTTGTGCTTTTGCTGACATTTTGCCAGTGGTGTTTCAGAGCTCAGACCACACAACGAAAATGGTGTTCCAGGATATATTGCCTCCTTAAAGAGAGACTCTGAGACTATGACCTAATGTTTATAATTGCAAGAGTTATTGAGAGTCAATTGAAAATGCAGAATTCCAAAGTGATTGCATTTATCACTTGTGTGATTAGCATGCTTGTGGAGTGTAAACAGCTGAACAAATCCAAATGATCCATGCAGCTCATAAAAGAGAAAGAAAATTAAAGATGTCAGATATTGTTGAAAATATAGGTGAGGTATGGTTTTAAACTCCGCTTAGATCGGATGATCAAAGGATTTTTCTAACGGGCTTTTCATAGTTGCTGGTCCCCATGAATGTCTGGGCAAGTAGGGCTAACTTGGGAACTGATAGGAACACTGATAGCGTCACTGTACTCAGTGGGATTTTACACACTCAGATAGGAAGGCTTGCTCTATAGATTACTGGAAAGACAGTTTGGTTTTAGCAAAGTGCTCCTAAGATGAGCTTTGCTTTTAGCGTAAGTATATTCAAATACGCCTCTCTCTCTCTCTGTCAATCCAATGTATATAATAAACTTTATATAATACATATACAGTATTATGTATTTATATACACAATATACAAATATTATATATTTGTATAATATCTGCATTATATATAATGCTTTTACATACATAAACAAAATTTCTTTATCTGTCCTTAAGGCACCATTTTATAGCGTTGTGTTTGTGTAAGTGTACCAAGGGTTTCTTTAGGTGAATTTAGAATTTGAAGTCTGGAACATCTTGAAAATTATATTTTAATTCAGATTTCAGTGTATATAGTTGAATCTGTCATATCTTAGATGACAGAAGGCCAGATATTTAGTGCTGGTCTGGAAAACCTGTTTTGTTGTAGATGAAACAATTTCTGCATTCTATTTGTGTCTAAATTTTTTTAATGTCTTTGTTGGCTCAAGAAAGAATACAAACTCTTATTTATTATTTTTTTTAGCTTCCTTTCAGAAAGATTTATTATCTTTAGGTTTTGGCTAAGGTTAAGTTAAGGATTTTTCCCAGCTTACTCCATTTCAATATGCATGCATCCTGGAGAAAGAATCTGGGAAAAGAGAGGAGAAACTAAAAGTGTAGTTACAACTGAAAATTTCAGATATAAGTTTCATTGACTTGGTAAAATGTTTTGCTTCATGCTGTTTAACCCCTTCTTGCTTATAAGAATAACTAATTTTTCATTTATAAGAGTGCATCTATGAGGCATGTCAATGTTAATTTTAAATAAGTCTTTTTTCTCTTTTTTTTAATAAGGGAAAGAGGAACATGTTCTCTTTTTTTTAAAGCACTCATATGAAAAAGGATACTTAGAAAGTTGGCTTACTGGTGGTAACTACTGCCAAAATTATTATCCCTGCTGCTATAATATGCGAATGTTTCACAAGCAATGCCTTGCTTCTATATCTCCGCTCATTTGTGAATGTAAATCCTGCTGATCCAGGGACCGCAGAGATGTCTACAACAAACCCAGGCTGGAAGGTGCTTGTCCAGGGGGCAGCTTCAAGACAGATTTATGTAGCTTTCGTTTTGCGTGCAGAGGGAGTTTGCCGAGGGGTTGGGAACACTGTTTTTATTGGGTTCGTTCTGGTTTTTTTCCTTTGGCTGACTTTGCCCGTCTTCATTCACTCAGCCCCAGGAGTGTGCTGTGGTTGGGACCTTGCACTTAATTCACATCAGCAGTTTCAGTAAACACTTAGTAAATAACAGATCATGCACTCAAAAGAAGAGATGTGCTTGGGGATGCATTTTTTAACAGCTTTAACACCTGTATTATTGGTAGTTTTTAGCAATGTGGTATGTCACATGACCATAACCCAAGAACAGCCCTGCATTAATTTTGGAGAGAGAAATACTCGCAGATCAAGGGGACCTTTTCCATCTGCTCCATTCTGCTCAGCCTCAGAGTCGCCTGTTAGCATCAGTTACGTTTTGGATGACTTTTTCATAAAACCCCAGGTGATGAGGAGTCAAATGCCTCATCTGCACACGGCATGTCAAATTTCTGTGGTCCTGGCAGTTTGTGACCTGGGGGACTGCCATAAAACCACCCTCTCCTGCCAGCCAGGTGTCCCAGCTGGGCTCTACAAAGGTGGTGGTTCTCTCAGTAAAAACCCATGACTCACATTTTCTCTCTTTAACTTATGATCTATTCCTCAAAATCGCCCTAACACACATTTCTTGTAAATGGCCCATAGCCTCATGAGAGCGACTTGGCTCATCTGCTGCGGCTTTTGAAATCCTAATGACCGTTTAATTGAGTAAATGTGAGATAAGCTGCGAGCTAGAGCTGGTTTCATGGTTCTGCTTGCGTTTAACAGTGTCATGGTCTTCAAACAATACACATCCTAAAGCACTAAACCATCCCGCTCGTCACTGACACTAAGCTGTTTCCCATACCCAGCATCGAGACATGCATGTGCGGCTCAGGGCGACCCGCCCCACAGCTGGGAAGCCACAGGCATCCGTGTACACTGTCTTTCCTTACACAGCTTAATGAGATTTCTGCATCCTCCGGGAAACCAGCATGGCCCACAGACGGGTGATAACCACACTGTTCTGTGACTGCCACCACGGCCCGTGAGGTCCTCTCCAAAGAAAAGGCGTAGCTCTATGCAGCAGACTCTAGAAAAAAGAAGGTGAAACAAATGCCAATACTTCATACTGTTAAAATGTATTTTAAGGAATAGAGGGAAGGAATATATAATGATTTTTTAATCTTTTTTTTTTTTTTAGTTGGTTTCCATATGAACCTCCAGGTAATGCTGAGCGGTTGGTTGGTAATTTGTGTGCTAATGGCAGATGCCCAGCAGGAGATAATTGCCTTTCAAGAGTGCCTGGCTTCTTTTTAAGGGACTAAAAATAACTGGCCAGTGGAGAATAAATTGTTCCAAAGTTTTGTGCATGGGAAGAGATTTCCCAAACTATAAACTTTTATCAAGAACAAATGAGATATTGAATGGAAGTGCAGGCAACCACTTAAAACCTGACTAAAGGAAAATTCTGTTCCAAACACCACAAAGCTACAGGAATGTGTTTTGTCAAAGTCACAATTCATTGAATTAAAATTTCTTCAGGACTGACTGCTCTCCCCTTCTTATAGAGCACAAACACAGACTATATTTTTCCATTTTCATGCCCTCCAGTAATGGAGTCTACACAGCCAGCAGAGAGAGAGGAGCTTGGTCATGTAGCTGCGACAGTTCTGTTAAAAGTTTCTATCAATGTACATGTGCACTGTGAACAATCTTGGAGTATCAAATTAGGCACAAATTGAACATGAGCCAGGTCACAGAAATTACATGCAACTTTTATCCACATCTTTACAAGGAGGTGTGATTAAGTCCCTCTGCAGCTACCAGGCTACAGTCTTCATTTTTCCAATCTTAACAGAGCTCTTCCTACGTGATTGCTTATAATGCTGACATAATATATGCTATTGAACTGTGTATTTTATATAATCATAATTACTAAAACACTAGTTACTAAAAAACCAACCAAACTGTAGGAAGGTAAATGTGATTAGACATAAGATTATAAAATCATTAAAGGTGATGAAAAAAATGTGCTCAAAACTATCACCCTTGAACCATTCTGTGTTTGCTTCTCAAACACATTTATTTCATCTTCAATTGATAAGAAAGTATAAACTACTTAACTCTAAAATCGTGACTTGAAGTTTTGTAATTTCTGAGCATTTCGAAGTGAAGAAATGTTAAGAGTAATTTCCTGTTTCCATGGGATGCCATGCCCAGAAATGACAGAGAAAAAATCTGTTTCTCTACTTGAACCGTACACATCCACAGGACGTCCCCAGCCAGCCAAGCACTGTCTCAGGCTGTCAATAAAATGAGGCTGAGAGCTTCGAGGTACTACAGGTCTGATAAATAGACTGTGCTGTGTGCTTCAAATATTAATAATGCAACCACAATTAAGCCATTTCCTCCAGATTATAAATACGCTATGCTATACGTGAGGTTTCCTAGGGAATTGTGTCTTCCTTTTAAGATGAGGGCCCAGAACTTTTACATCAGCATGGTATTTTGAATATAGATGTACAATGTGTGTGTGTTTGTGATTAGTTTGTTTATTTCTGGCCAAAGTATAGCCAGTGTTTTGTAACACCTGGTTCTGGTTTTGTGGTGATAAATTACTGCCTGACAGACGTGCGATAGCAAATACTGTCATGTCCCAGACAAGCCAGGACATCCTCTCCTTGAGCATAACCAGGAGCCTGATCACTTTCTGGCAACGCCGAATGAATACAGAGTTAAGTTCTTAACCAGGAGGTTTTTGCATGAGCAATAACTTTGTGGCTTCAAGTACAGCCACAGGAAGTGCAGTAGTCATTAATGAATTTAGAGTAGATGAGCATACAAACTGAAAACCAAAGGGGACCCTCCACGCTGAACACATTACCCAACGCTGGGTAAAAATCTGTTTCGTGAGGTCACTGGAAGCTGCAACATCAGCTCTCAGCTGCTGCTTTGTTACCTGAAGGGCTCACTAATACTGCACAATTAACTGAGGCTGCAAACTGATCCCTAATCCTCCTGCCCAGAAGTGCGGCTTTTCTCATTTTCGCCTTACCTGAATGATGTTAGTCTTTCCATTTTTTGGATAAAATTATGGCCATTACACTGTCTGCTACTACTTTTCCTACGGGAGGTAAATCCCCATACACTAGTGATCTCTTGGGTGTCATTCCTCATGCAATTCCAGATTATGTATTCAAAGACATTTTTAGTGTCGTGAGGAACACAGCCCGCTCAGTGCCCCCCTAAGCCAGCAGAGACGCCTACAAGCCATTTTCTTCCACACTTTTTCACCTACATTCAGTCTATGAGCTAATTGATCCAGTATTTTCTGAGATAATTGTCTTAAACTTGGACAATTTGGTTACGAAAGTGATTGCATGTGTAAATCAAAAATAAAACCCACGTGGTTTCAGCATTCTTGCAATTAGGCAGCAATCCTATGGTTGGTTTATCAGGAACAACAGTGGAATTTTTTTCTTTCTTTAATTGAGGACGAGGTTGATGCTTGACTAGTGACCTCTCTGGAGTTCAAAGCTTTAAGAGAGACCTCAACTATTACTGTGATCATTTGGTATTTCTCAGTAACAGCAAACGAGTACATTTGCACATCCAAATTTAACTACCTCCTCAAGGCTTTATGTGATGCTGAGAGAAAGGCTCGGTGTGAAGTTGGGATCTTTAACTTGCACAGTGGGACAGCACGGTGTGTTTGACCTCATCAGAGTTTTCCATGTGTTTGGTGGAGTCAGTACAGAGGTTGCAGTCTGCCTTCAGGAGAGAGCTGTGGGCACAGCATGCTCGCTGCTGTGGATTGTTTTGATGCTTCGTACTCAGTGAATACAAAATGCATGAATAACAGTAGATCAATACTTGCTATGAATTAGAGACCTCACTTTGGTTATGGTAGCAGTGTTTTCACCAAAGGCTTTTATCAACATTTAGTGGGAGTGGGGACAGGCATCAGAGTATAATTAAATTCCGTTTAGAGGGTTTAATTTGTACTTTGGTGCCGAGGGAGTCATTCCAAAGCTTAGAATTATAAAGGGGATTTAATCATAAAAGACTAAATAAATCCCAGCTATGTTTGACAAGCATTTCACTCTTCAGTAAGTCATATGATCCGCAATTATTCTCTAAAAGCCTAATTAGCTCCATTCCTTATTTAAATCGTGTATCTTCCACAAGACTCCTCCGGTGTGGCTCGGTCTGTGTGTTGCCTTTTTGATGCTTGTTTTGCTAATCGGGCCTTTCATCCAGCCAGTTAATCACCGCTTCCCCGCCGCGAAGCCTGGCTGCCATACTCCCGGTTCAGCAAGATGCTTTAGAGGTCTCGTAACCCGGCTTCAGAGAACTTGTGTGGCCGAGTGCTCCAGGGCAGGCGATAGCAGGAGTCAAAGGCCAGCGTGATGGAAAGCAGCATGATTTAAACCAGTCTGAAGAAACCTCTGAAGAGGTTTTTGCCGGAGGCTTTCATTCCACCTGTTGCCCTATGACCTCCTCCGCTGGGACAGCGACGGGCTTTACCCTCCTCATGGAAACTTTTATTTTCTTCCCTTGAAACAATACCATTTATCTTTTGTGTTTCTGCCCTTTGTTTCTAAACAGGGTTTCTAGCAGGGAAAACTTGGGTTATGTTGGCCCAAGGTTACTACGATTTCGGTATCATACTGGGTGTGTGTCATCCTGCCAAATGTACATACTTGGCATAGGAAAAATCAAATCTTCTACCTAATCAAAAGTTACTCAGCCAGAGTGCATGAACTTTTCCAAATACTTGAAATTATTAATGGAGATGTCTTCTCAAGTGTAATAGCAAACCTGCGTGTTCCTGTAAGAGGATATGTAATCTGTTCACATCTAATAGTGCTGGGGAACAACATTCGTCAAGGTTCATTTGGCTACAGTTATCCCTGATTTTTCCCCTTTAAAGCTCAGTTGCAGAATTTCCACAGTGCTTTCTGTTGAACAGCAACAAAGAAATAAAGGAGCTCTCATGCATACTAATGGCTCGTGTGTTTCGCCTGAAATCTTTAATGGGTGGCTGTGCTGTGCAAACGCTGTTTTCCCTGCATCAAGAACTGGTTTAGCGCTGGAGGCTAGAAAGGTGTAGCCCTGTCTATATTTTCTATGGATAAATTCCTCTAAAGGAGACTTAAACCTCCCCATCTGACCATGGGTTTTGCCCTGCTTTATCTCAGCCTAGTGACTGGACTGGCTGGGAGCAGAGGTGTGTTAACCCTGCCTCAGGTGTCAGAGCAAAGCTTTGCAAATACATCTTAGTTCCATTATGCGTGATCGGTCATGTTTCACTGATTTGGGGTTTGGGGTTTTTTTTTGTGGTTTTTTTTTTGTTTGTGCTCTTTTGGTTTTGGTTTTGTTGGGGTTTCTATTGTGATGCTCCAAGTAGATAGCAAAAAATGTAGGGGTCTGGAAAAGCAACTGGGGAAGGAAGAGTGCTACATGGAGAGACTGAGTTGTCCCAGTTGATATCTGACAACTTTTTTCCATTTTGTTTCATAAGATTGTTTGTCAAGGCCAAGCAAAAGCCCAGTCCATGCTCTCAGAGGGAGAAAAACTGATTAGCTAAGTGTGGGGCAGAAGGAGCTCACACAGCAATTCAGCTCTACCACATCCATGGTCAGCTTTGATCCTTTCTCTGGGTATCAATTCCTGATATTTCTGTCCCAGAAAGCTCCCAGCTTCCAGGTGACATAAGCTCTGCCAGCATGAATCTCATTCAGTAAGCACCAAATCATTAAATACTGGAAAGACTCTTCAAAATCAGCCTGTGCTTTCAGACTTTTGCACAGAAGCATTCCCAAGCAGTCACAGAAGACCTCAAATGTTCTGCTTCTAGCATCTGCACAGTTTCTTCTTTCCTTAAAACAGAGGGATACACTGAGATATTTTTTAAGTTGAAATCCATAGGAGGAGAGAGGGACTATTTTGATACATTCCTGCAGCTAAAATGTTTTTGGAATTTTAATTATATGAAATCAGTTTAAAATATTTTTTAAAAAAAAGAAATAAGAACATCTGAGTACTGAACCTGAAGCATGTAGACTTAAACCCTACTGACTCAGTTTCTCTCTGTTTTCCTGTGGGTATCCTATGGAGTTGGGTCTGAAAACAACAAGTTATGACCAGACCTGATGATGAGACATATCCCCAAGGAATAAAGAATATTGGTTTATTTATCTGAGGGTTACTTATTGCAGGCTTTTCTAACAACAGCTTTAAGCATGCCAAAATTTAGAACACAATTTGATTTTTTGGAGTGGCTTAAAAAAAAGGAAAAATAAAAAGATTGCCTGAGGCAACATTCCATGTTTATAAAAAGCCACATTACTGCAGAGTGCACTCTAGTTGTGCCAAGTTCACTTCCCCCAGTATCGACAAGGAGCGAGACCAGTGGCGTGGGCACTCTCCATCTGCCCTATGGACACGGGCTCCCTGTGAAGCATCTTCTGGTCCCTGCCGCTCTGCTCTGTGGACTCCATCTCCTCCATCTCCTTCATTCCCTGGTGCTCTCAGCTCTTGTTAGTCCCCAGGTATGAGAATTACTGTGTCCCACTCACCCCTGCTCTGCTGCAGCTATTACGTGTGTGCCAGGATTATATGGTACAGGTTTGTCCCTAGAAAGAGGGGGGAGCAGAATAGGGACATAGTCCTATTACACACCACTAGGAACATGGTGTAAAGGAGGAGGACAGTATGGAGTATAAGAGGCAGGAGAACTGGTAGCAGAACATACAAATTCCCAGCTCTTGAGAGGCACTTTGCTCCCTGACACATTGTACCTTTGCAGCTGCAGTTTAGTCCCAAATCCTGGATGAAACTGCTAAGAAACTTGAGATCTTTCCAAGATTTCAGAGCAGCTTTGTTAATGCACAAAGCCTTTGTTTGACCTTTTCCTGTAATCCACTGAGTGCAGCATTGTTTAACCAAATAATAATAATAATCTAATTATTTTAATAATAATAATAATAATAATAATTGTATGATTTATTTTTCACAATTTTTAAACCAGCAGTCATTTACCAAAAATAGTTGAGGCATTCACATAATTGAGAGCTTTTCAGAAAGATATAAATATATTGCCTACCTCATTGTCTTGGTCAGTCCAAATATTAAATAAATCCTGTGCCAGACAAAGTCACAGGATGTTTGAAGTTGAGTGAGTAAAAAGAGATGAGTCTCACTGTCTTTGGTGAAACCAGGAGTTTCAAAGGCAAACGAAGCCTGTTAACACAATTTTTTGGGTCCATAGTGACTGACAGGGGTCTGACTCTTCTGGGATGGAGTGGGAAACCTTTTGAAACTCAAACCATGAAACCAGGACATGAAGATGTCTCAGGTCCCCAGACAAAGTCTTTGCCTGAGCTGGGTGCTAGACCCCCTGAGGTTCAGCTTTCCAGCATGATTTGGCATGCAGGACAGGATTATTGCTGGCCATATGGGCTGGCTTTCCATCAACGATATGGGCAGTTGAGGGTGCTTCAAGCAGACAGGGTGCAGCTCCCTGGGAGCAGCACTGCCCCAGAGGCTGGAAAAGACCCTCCTGGGGTGTCCCAACTCTACATGTTTTGTCATCTTAGAACACCCATACAGCAAAAGACAGCTCCAGCAGTAGCTGTTAGGCTCCACATTGTGGATGCCACCTCCTCGCCGTGTCACCTCCTTATTTCTGGAAGAGGAGAGGGGTGCAGGAGGAAAACTGTGCAGTGCTTGGCCATTTTTAACACTCTTCACTAAGCTATTGCTGGAGACAGGGCTGGGATAGATGGACTTTTGTTTTGACCTACCTATGGCTGTTTTCTGGTCTTATCATCACTGGTTATTTATCCTGCTCCAGTGTCTATTAATTTCCAGCATAGTCTTGTTTTACAGTATTTCATCTTTCCGGGCATTTGGAGAACACATGCATGTACTTAGTGAGGTGACAGTCTGATTTAGTTTCCAGTAACTTGAAAATAATATATACCTCTTAAAAAATCATGAAAGATTTGAAGAGCCAAAATGCTGCACTTAAAAATGGCAAAAGTCTCTGAAATTTTCTTTAATAGTTTGGATTCACTAACACATTCCTTTTATCCCTCCTAAACTTCTTGGCTTTCTTAAGAGATTCCTATCCAGATTGTCTTAGCAAATTCATCCTACAGATGGGTTGCACAATTAAAATCAATCTTATTTTTCTCTCTTAGGCTTTCAGTGTTATTATCAAATTCTGGGTTTATGGCTGTTTTCTAATCTTAATTGTCATGTCATTTTAAGTGCACAGAGGGGTTTTAAAAATAATTTGAGCTGGGATCATGCCGAAAGCTGCATCTCGATTCCTGGAGGATGAGAGAAGTTTTGAATCAAAAAGCTGGCAAGTTTGCTGGATAGAGAAAGGCTAGCACAGTACTCTCAACCTGTGCAGATATCAACAGGAACTCTTGGCTGCTATGGCAGAGTTGCTCAACCTTGTGGTTTCATTGGGAATCTTGTGTTCAAGGCTTTGTTTACCACCTGAGCTGCCGGTACCCAGCTGTCTTCTGAAAAAGCTCTGCTTGGGGAGGGGGAAGAGATGGATTTGTTGTTGTTGTTAGTTATTTTTAAGCTGTTGTCCACAGAGGGAATCAAGAAGATGAACCCAAAAGCCAAAAACATCAAGTGAAGCAACTTACACCCCATGCTGTGACATATCCCTGTGCCTGCTGTAGGCTGCCTCCCTCAGCTCCTGACAACATTGGGATCCCATTCTGGTGGGATCCTGTTCCCTTGGGGGATGCAGCACCCAGACCTGCTCTCTTTGCAGCAGACAAGGTGGTGTCATGGTTCTTGCTGTGAGAGTGTGAATGGAGGCATTTTTATACCAGATCAATAAGGAAACTTAAAACCACAAGAAGAGGCTGCAAGCTCCACTCACTGCTAGTGGATTTCTGGAGATATGTCAAACTTGTGGGGTTCTGCCAGTTCAGGTGGTACCATGTTCCTGTGTGCCCAGGTCAAACCTTGCAGCTTTAGGGTCCGAAGAGAAACTAGTTGAAGATCACTTCCCTCTCTATAGCTTTTCATGGACCTGCTGGATGTGACATACAGAATGGCCTTACTTGTTGCTAGGAAAAGTGATGGTCCATCATGGATGGCATTGCCATGAATGTCCCATTGGAAATTTTGTGTTTGTTGTTCTGCCTGTACAAATTGATGAGTTTTACAAACTGGAGAGAGTCCATCAAAGGGCTGTAAAGATGCTGAGGGGACAGGAGCATCTCTTGTGAAGAAAGGCTGCGGGAGCTGAGGCTGTTCCACCTGGAGAAGACTGAGAGGGGATCTGATTAATGCTTATAAATATCTAACAGGTGGGTGTCAGGAGGATGGGGCCAGACACTTCTCGGTGGTGCCCAGTGACAGGACAAGGGGCAGTGGGCACAAACTGGAACACAGGGAGTTCCAGCTGCATATGGGGAAAAACTTCTTCATGTGAGGGTGACAGAGCTCTGGGAGAGGCTGTCCAGAGAGGCTGTGGAGGAGTCTCCTTCTCAGAAGAGGTTCAAAACCCACCTGGACACAATCCTGTGCATCCCGCTCCAGGTGATGATGTTTTACCAGGGGGTGGGACCAGATGATCTCCAGAGCTCCCTTGCCACTCCTACAGTTCTGAGACTCTGTGATTCTATGTGTCTGTGTATATTAATGCCAGAAGGCCCTCTGGAAGATAGATGAACTCACTGCTCTTCATGTCACTAAACTTAATACCAGGAAGTATTCTCCCTTAACCCCAAAAAGCAGAAGTGCATATTTAATCCATTCATTTTTATAATCAGAAGCATATTTAATTTCAAATTTCAGATTGCCCTGCAAAAGCTGAATCTCAAGTACTTCCAAACTTTAAAAAATCATTGTAATATCTAAAATAAGAAAAATAGCTCTTGTCCAACAATGCTTATTTGTGAAGACTTTAAAAAGGGAAAAAAGAAGAAACAATGTAGTTTTTGTGACCTGAGCCTTTGGCACCCACCCAAACCCGTTTGCATGCTGAGTCTGTCCATTATACACTTTGTCAAATCTTTCATATAATCCCACTGTCTCTGGTCTTAATCTTAAAAAAATAGGCTTTTGTTTTGTCTTTTACTCCAGAGGATAAGGAATAGGAGACTGTCTGCAGTGTTGTCAAACCTGGGTGGGCATTTTAATGTGCCTTACACATTTTCCTATTGTGTAAGGACATTTCCCCCCATGTGTGCAGGTCTGCTGGGTGTCTATTGTTTATATCCTCCACTGGTGTTATCTCCAAATTCCTCCTCTTTTCCAAGGGAGTAGGTTTCCCCACAACAGTTTCTCTTCACGGCTTAGAAAGGCCGCCTTTGCTGGGCCACTGGCATGGCACACAGCACTGCTTGTGGGCTGCCAGGGATTGGGTGCTGCTGCAGGGATGAAGTCTGTATTGAGGGGTTTTGGAGGAATAACAGGAAAATCACAGCATCTTGGGAGGGAGGGGGACACGGGGTTGCTCTGCCAAGGGCAAGCCTAGCACTCTAGGCTGTGCAACTGGGAAGTGGGTCTCTCAGTGAAGGGAAATCTGCAGCCTACAGTTCTGCTGTGATTTCAGGTGATACATTGTGAGTTTTGCTACTTTTTGTCAAGGAGCACTTTGGTTGCAGCAAGCACAGCAGACTTTGAGTGCAGCTGTTTATTGCTTTTTGTTGATGCAATCGGTGATGTCAAGGCCCAGCCTGTATCTTTGCATCTCTCAGGAGAGTGAGACACATTCAGCTGTCAAAATATCACATTCTGATGGGGAGGGAAGAAAAGGCAACGTTTAGACTTGGATTTGTCAAAACTGTTGTTTGTCACCTACCCCCTCCATTTTAGCTCACAGTTTGAATAGCCTCCTTATGATCCCTGTGTTGCTGAAAAAAAATGCAGGACCTTCGATGCTCTGTTATTTCAAGATTAAAACAACATCGAGCTGGCCCACATTATGCAGCTAAGAATTGTACTTCATAGTTGGGTGAGTTTGTATACCATTAAACTGTGTGGGTTTGTTTGTGGTTTTTTTTTAAATTAGCTATATTCTTCATTTTAACAAATGTCCATAGTTTGAGGGTTATGATGGCTGATGAAGGAATGTTGAGAAGAGTGAAAAAGAGTAAGAAAGAGTGACTGTTATACATACTGGGGAAATAGTGAGAACTGCGGACAAATTGGTATGGAAGTGATAAAGGGATGGATTATTCCATGGCCACATCTGTCCAGAAAAGGAAAAGGTATCAGCTGGTTGCCTGCAAGTGTCAACTTATTATAGATGTTTCTTTTCTACATAATGTAATATGTGTTCTTTTCCCCAGCATTGCTATTGTCATCATGCCAGCTGAAAATCTTTTATACCTGCAGCTGC
The DNA here is from genome assembly GCA_027925045.1 of Hypotaenidia okinawae. Classification (NCBI taxonomy): domain Eukaryota; kingdom Metazoa; phylum Chordata; class Aves; order Gruiformes; family Rallidae; genus Hypotaenidia; species Hypotaenidia okinawae. Next base: position 14,900,293 of record BSDF01000005.1, on the reverse strand, counting down.
AACTGGTCCCTGGGATAAGGCGAGGTCCTGTGTTTAACCACCTCCCTGTAATCTGGCCATGCATGGACATTCCCTTTTCCAGGGACGCCTGTTAGAGTTTGGTATTTTGTAAGTCAGTTGATGAAACAAAACAGAACTCCAAATCACTGCCAAAAAGTATGTCAATATTGAGACTTGAACCACAAGAAAGCCAAGCCTTTGCAAGTTCAACATTGGAGGCTCCCTGTCTTTCACCCCAGTGAGGGCAGCAGAGGTGACACCAACAAGGTGTCACTTGCCATGGATGTGAACTTCAGCTGTGGGATCTGAGGGAACTGTGATGTCAGGTAAAGATGTCTTCACTTAAGCAGAGCAGGTTCTTTGGTTCCTGTACACGGAAATAGTCTGTGCCTGTTTGCTGGTGAATCTTTCCCTCTCCTAGGCAAATGTGAATGTGTTGTGATTAGTCAGGGTGCTGAGGTGAGCAGGCTGCATCTGCTCCTCACAGCCCTGCGGAATGACAACACTTACTAACTCAGCACTTCCGACACCTCCTTTACACCAACATGCAATGCCACAGCCTAAAGCACTGCGTAAAAACACCAGCATCATTGAGCTGGGTGATGCTGATGATCCACCAGTCCCAATATATCATCTTTGTGAGCATCCAAAGTCACTCTCCTCAATACTCTCCTGTCGTTTTTCCCCAAATTTCAACCATTTTCAACTCAGGAACTCACAAAACAGAAGGCAGTTTCTATATATGTAGTAACAGCAACAAAATATTCCTCTTCTGCTACTTTGTGCGGTTTCCCTTTTGACAGATGAAAACTTTATCATCCCTTAGCAAGTAGCTCCCCAGTTCAAATAGCCTTTCTGTGAGTAACACTTTATTTTATTTCTACCTGATTCTCACTAGCTTCATCTAATGCTCCCTGCTTCTTGTGATGTGCCAGTGATGTAATATCAGATGGTACAGCATAGTTACACATTTTGAGGGCATTCAGCTCGGGAGACTCCAATATATTTCATTTATTTGATAAATCTTATCCTGCACCAAGCTTTCTCCTATAGACTCTCTGCTTTAAAGCTAATCTTTATATCTGATTTTTGGGACAAATGTTTCTTAAAATACATTTTCCATTAAGAAAGGTTTTTTCTTCATTTGGAAAGAAATTATTGAGGGACTTATTCAGGAGATTGCCTGTTGCTAGAAGAGGGAGGAGTCATGGCCAAATTTAGTATAAGCAGATCTGCCCCTGCAAAACTGTGGGCTTATTTCTGCTGTCACAGGGATGGTTGACCACTGCTGTGACTCCCTGAAAGCTGCTTAGATGCCTGTTATGGCATTGTTATGGGTTTGTGGAAGGGTCTGGCCATGAAGGCAAGCACCTCCTGCCCAGACTCTTTTCAAAGATCCCAGAAAACTGTTTTACTACATGGCTCATGCAACAAACCCATTTTCACATCTGCTTTTTACCCAAACCTTGGCCCACAGGTAACCTGCAGGTTCCTGGTTCTCATCCCCTGACATGATGGACCTGACATGGCTGATACCAAGGAGCAGCTGTTCAGTCATCCTTCCTTAGGCTGGTGTGTCACCATGCTGGGGTTAGCAGGGAAAAAAGCTGGCTTTTTTCAGCTTCTCACAGAGGTGGGAACCCAGCAGAGCAGCTGCTCGACAACAGGTTGGGTGTTCAATGGATCCTGCTGGGACTGATGCACATGGAGGCTTGGAGAGAGGAGAAGAGCCTGTGGCCTCTTTGCAGATGTGGGCTCTGCCATAGGCATTTTCCTTAGGTGGCTTATTTACACAGAACAGGGATCGTGGGATTTACTGATAAACTTCAAGAAAAGGGAGAGCTGGTGAAATGTAGGCCTCTTATCTCTGCATGGAATGGCATGCAACCCTGGATATAAATTAGAGTTTTCACCAAGTATTAATGATGGGGCCATTCCTGAAAAGCAAAGGTAAAGCCTGTGGAGCGGGCTAAAGCAGCTGTGTGCTTTTTAACCAAACTGCCAGCGAATGACTCCTCAGATAACTTCTTAGCTTCAGTATCTGTAAACTGTGGGCGTTGTTTGGGTGGGAGATGCGGGGGGCTGAGGAAAAGGCTTATTTCTGTGCTTTCTGGGATGTCCTTGGAGTGGCTATGAGAGGAGACATAGGCTGGACTCTAATGAGTTCAGCAGCTGCTGGGAGTCATGTTATTTTCCCACTGTCAGCACAGATGCTGCATTGCCAGGCTGTGTGTTTTATGGTGCTGGGTACCTACAGTCTGTTGCCAAAGCTCCTTCAGTCTTTGTGTTGGGTTTTTTTTTTTCATGTCTCCCTTCTAAGATTTAAACCACTTCTGCTCTTACAGAGCCTCTCACTTTCCTGTAAGTATGTAACATCACAGGCACAAACTGCCTATTTTTAAAGCTGTTGGCAGTATCTCTTAATTTCTGATGATGCCTAATATTGACCATGCCAGGAGGTTGTTTCCTGATCCCTGTTATCCTAAGTGACGTAGACATGGGCTGGTGTGCAAACAGAGAGCTGCAGAGCAAGTCTTACCTACTGCCCAGATACCAGGGGTCTGTCTCTCATGTGACCATCCTCTCCTGTGATTATAAAGGATAAGTATCTCTCTGCAGACCATGCTTTCTGAGAGGTTCATAAACAAGTCCCCTCCAAACAAGACTTACCTTTCATTATTTCTAGAGGTTCAAGTCTATTGCTAGAATATTAATGCTCCTAGTTTATCTTTCTTGAGGCGGTGCAATATTTTCTTGGCTATGTAACCCATCTTCCTGTGCAGCGAACAGATGTTCTCACTGGATTCCTCACATCTCTGAGGTCTCTTTCCTGGATGTTTTACATTCAGTTAGAATTTATGAATGTGTAGAAGTTCCTTCTGGGATGTACCGCATTTCTTCCCAGAGAGTTTCCCAGGGTGCTGGGATGTCTGTGGGCTTTCTGGTGTCTCTCAGACTTGTGTGAAAGTAACTCTCCAGAATGCTTTGTCAGCCAAAGGTCTTGCCACCTTATGCAGCTGATTATTAACAGGCATTAGCAGTTATTAACAGCCAAGGCAGGTCTTTACCCTACTGCTTCACTTTCTCCATGCTGGGAACTGCCAGATTTTTTATTCCAAATTATTTTGTTTTTTAACTTCTTACCCATAATGTAACATCCACTAATAACAGTGAATCAATAATTTTTGTATCATGTGAAACAATGGGGAGACAGGACACTGACTGTTGCTGGTTATTAGTCTTTCAACTTTTTTGCAGGCCTAAGTATGTTGCTGTCCCTCTGGCTCTGTTTGGGAGTTCTACCCTTTACTGAGGGCTGCAACTTTTTGAAGATGAGTGTCTGTCATCTGTACTGCAATGGGCCTGATATGCCTGCACTGCCCATGAGCAAGAGCAAGCACAGCTAATCCATGCTGTCCCTCACAGTCCTTTCCAGTTGAACATACGCAAACAATTTGAGCTGCAACTTCAGCTTGGCAACATTTGGGTAATAGCTCTGCGTATGGGATGAAGCAGCCTTCCGCTATGGGATTACCTCATGGGAGAAGTCCTTCAATTCGTTCCAGTTTGGCCTCAGAAACACATTTTGGTTTAGCTGGTGAATTTCTAAAAATGAAGTTAAGACAACTCAGGCAATGGTTTTGATTAATGATTAATGAACACTGGTCCAGTTATATCTGTTTTGTACAGCTTTTCATTATCACAGCCATGGAATTTAAAAAAAAGAACACATTTGTATGTTGTTTTACAGCACATGCCTAGAACTAATTCCTAAAGTTACTGATTTAAAAAGAAATGTTAAGCTCATATATTTACAATAGAATTTATCTTTTTTAAGTAGGGTTCCTTTGCACATCTTCTTTTTTCCTCTTCTCTCTTTTTCTGGATGCAAGTGTATATGTGTTGCAGAGATCATTCACACACTCTAAGATCATTTATACATTCTAAGATCATTCATGCATTCTAACACATTAAGCAAACTAGGCAAAGGGAGGCATGACTTGCCTGAACTGACTGCACACACAGCGTCTGCCTTGGGATGCCTGTCCCCTGGTCTCCATCTTTTATCTCACCTGGTTATGCTGTGTTGGCCCCCAGCTATTTGATGGTGAGCTTTAACGCAGTCAGCTTGAGACCTTTTTTGGACTCAGACTCTCTATTTCAGAACATCTCAGCACTCCTAAATCCCAGTTTGGAGTCAGAAAGAGCATGCTCAAGTGCTTAGATGAGATGCATCTGTGTCTTGTTTAGGAAAGTCCTGCGTGCTTTTTCAGAGAGGAGACTATTTGGTTCAGTAGTGGGTCCTTCAATCACATTTGGTGATCTTGGATCTTTCTTGGCTAAGCTTCAGCTGCTGGGTGTCATTAGGCTCGTTCCTCTGGGCTGAGCCCAGAGGGATTTTGGTATTGCAGTGGCTGATTTCTAGGCACCCATCCACCTAATGAAATCCAGATCCTAAAGTAAGACATCTAGACACATCCAGGAAAAACAAAGGGGGAGGGAGCGCCCCTCTCCTGTGAGAGGGAACTCCGCAAAAGCCCTCGAGATGGGGGGTGCTGTGTGAGCAAACCAGTGGTAATTTATGTTAAGATGTTGCTCAGTGCAGTGCTGGCTGCTAGAAACCTTCTCCTGGAACTGGGTGCTTGAGGCATATTGCAGGCACCTTTTTTTTTAATGGGGAAAGCAGAGAGACCCTTGTGATGAGCCCTGTGCTTGTCCCAGGTGCTGTGTTTGTCTCAGGTGCTGGGTGCACAAGGGGTTGGCAATGGCAGGAGCAAGACGTTCTTGCTGGTGTTCTTCTGCTGCACGTCGCAGCATGCTGCGTGCCCCAGCAGAAGGGTTAGGGGCCCAGGGGCAAGACACAGGGCTGCCAGTGTCAGAATTGCACACTTAGTCCTTAAATTTATCTCAGCTTCAAGAGGGTTTTCTCTTTAACTCCTTTGCAAAGGACAAGGCTGGATGAGGGAAAGCTACACGGAAGCCAGGTACCAACAAGTCAACGTTTAGAAACTTGGCCTGTAAAGAGGTTTTAACGAAACTGTCCGTAACGCGTAGTACACCCTGTCATTTCACAAGGCTGAAATACCTCTTCAAATAAAAAGCAGCCATGCTGGCAAGCGGTCTTCAAAGGTAGTGAAATAATCCCTAAGGGGAGATCTGCTTTTGTGAGGAATTCCCCAGCAGACGGCTGGGAGATCTTAACAAACAAGTCCTTTTAAACTGCCATGTACTTTGAAGCCTGAGTGAGCATTCATTCATTTGGCACAAAAAGCAACAGTGAAGGGGGGCTGAGTAGGGGGGTGAGCAGGGGGGGCAAGGGGTGGAAAGGCTTAGTCAAGGTGAAAATGAAGTTGGGTCTTTACCCAAAGCCATTGTGGGGACAAATGAATTGCTTCAGTGGAGGTAATAAAAGATATGTTATCCCACATTTAATAAAAAAGCAACAGTGAAAACACAAAGAGCTCATTTCAGGTTTCACTTATCTGATGTTTATTGCACACAGCCGTTTCTGCAGGGACGGAGACCCTAGAAGTGTATTGCCCTTTGAAGTGCAGGCTGTGCGGCCGCTCACCCGATCACTGTTTTATAGCTAAATCTGCTTAATATGACCCGCTTTCATCTTTCCAGTGACAAGAGGGCTCTGCGGAGGAAGAGAGGGCAGCCAGGCTTCTGGGTGAGCCCACCAATGCGTGCTGCTGATAGGGCAAACCGAGGAGCACTTCACTCCGGGGTGTAGGTAGGAAAGAGGATGTGGGGCAAGGTGGAGGCTGGGCTCAGTGAGATGCAGGGCACACACAGCTTTTGACAGAAGTGGGATGCTTGGCAGGGCTGAGAAGACCACAGGCTTAGCAGTGAAAAGCACTCAGCAGAGCTATTGTGGAGTGAGTTTCTGTTCCCTTTGAGCAGGAATAATAGAACCTGGTCATAATTTTTAGCTTATCCTGATTGTATTTTCAACTGCTGTTTGAAACAGTTGTGTTTATCTCAGTGGTAGATCATGGTATACGGAAAAACAAGTTTCTTGACAGTGCATTTCCTGATAAGATGTTAAAGTCTGTGGAAGAGTCCCCACTATCATCAACAAGTTTTGGACTGGGGCCACAGTCCACTTCCAGGCAGTAATAAGCATCGTGCATTTTTTTTTCCTCTCAAAAGCAATTATCTTACAGATGAACTGTAATCAACTGGCTGAGAAGTTTATTTAAAAAAAATAAAATCAGTGCACTTGAATCAGTGTCATGTTTAAACTTTCTTGTATAACATGGTAATAGTCTTTAAAATCTTGTCTTACAAAATATTTTTTCCTCATGCTGAAATATTTAGCAACAGCCTCACATTTGTAAGAGCACCCACCCCCCAAAAAAAAAAATTAAGCAAAAAAGTCAGATTTTTTTTCAAGGAATTGTGTTGTGACCACTCTTAAGATAACATCTTTCCTCAAAAAGCAGATCAGTGTGCTGTGATATCATTGTGGAGTCATGACTCTGAGAAACAAACGTCTTTATATTAATGAAAAATATTTAACTTGAAAACACTGTCAAAACAGTCTCCAGGAAAGTCATTGTTGTGGACTGGAAAGAATGCTACTTCACATGTGTTTAATTATTGGGTAAAAAAAAAGGGATCTAGCCTTGCACAAAAATCAATCTGCAATAACAGGAAATCCTGAGCCATTTATGTAAAGGTTCCTCTTTCATTGTAACTGGCAATTGGTTCCAGCTTCTAAAACCTGTCTAATTCTCGACAGCTACAATAATACTGCCTCAGCTGGGCTTTACACAGCAATGCTCAGGTCAGGAGTCTTATTTAATGTTATAGATAAAAAAGAACAATGAAAATGACTTGTTGGCGAGCAGTGGTGATCAGTTACTTTTTGGTCATGAAGACAGAGGTCAGTAAAAATAAGAAAACTTCCAAGTCCATGAAAAGGGACTGATGATTCTCTTTCCTTCCTCAGCCTGTGAAGGTCCACACTAAAGAAATAAAAGGTGAGGTCTTGATTGCTGTGGTTAGTGCTGTCCTAGAGCCCTGCTCTCCCAGCTTTGGTAGAGGACTGCACAAACACAGAGCAGAAGAAACAGCCTCTGTGACAAAACGTTTGTCTTTTGGGGCCAGGTGAAAAGGCGGATGCAGGACAGGATCAGATGGGGTTGCAGGACAATGGGGCTGTGCAAGGAAGCCATGCAATGCTGTTGGTGGCACATCAGCAGCGAGCCATCCATCGCAAAGCCTGTGATACACACAACAGCAAAGGAAGTTATTGAGGGACCAGGCAGCAGTAGCCACTCCCCAAGGGTCAGAATCAGACATTTAAACCAAGACTGTGCAAGGGCTCCCTGCTAGTGAGCAGTATCAGCTGCCTCACCTGTGGTAGCCACCGGTGTCTGTGTGACACCTGTTTGTTGCTAACTAAATATATGTAGTGTCTACGTGACACCTGTTTTGTCATCTCTATAGATCATTTAACTAGGAAGTAATTTACCAGCTCTCTTACAGTGTTCAACATTTCCTGTGAAGGGGCTGGGGGGCAAATCCTGTGAGGAGTGGCTGAGGGAGCTGAGGATGTTTAGTGTGGAGAAGAGGAGGCTGAGGGGAGACCTTATCACTGCCTACAACTACCTGAAAGGAGATTGTAGAGACATGGGTGATGGTCTCTTCAGCCAGGTGACAGGAGACAGGACAAGGGGAAATGGCACAAAGCTGCCCCAGGGCAGGGTCAGATCAGATGTCAGGAAAAAGTTCTTCACTGAAAGAGCTGTCAGGACCTGGAACAGGCTGCCCAGGGAGGGAGGTGATTGTGTCACCATCCCTGGATGTGTTTAAAAGACCGGTAGATGAGGTGCTGAGATATATGGTTTAGTAGAGGACAGGAACGTTCGGACTAGATGATCTTAAAGGTCTTTTCCAACCTTGAAATTCTGTGATTCCCACATGTAATGGAACAGGTCTAACAGCACTGCATGTATCCTGACATCCATGTTCCAGTCTTGTTGGTGGGCATAATGTGTATTTTTTCCAGCCTGCTTTCCCTTTACATTCCATGTTTTTCTGATCAGTTCTCTGTAACATGGGACTTTATCTTCCTCTAATCCATTTTTCCATCTGTCACACACTGACGTACAGATCGTAGAATTGTTTAGATTGGAAAAGACCTTTGAGTATCTGTTAACCTAACATGCCAAGCCCACCACTAAACATGTCCCTAAGTACCATATCTACACATCTCAAATACCTTCAGGGATGGTGAATCCACCTCTTGCCTGAGCGTCTGGTCCCCCACCCCCACAAACTAAATCATTGGCATCTTGGCATAAGGTAAAGTCTGGAGAGGGAATCCAACCTCTGTAACGAGACATCTGGTTGCTGCCAAAACGGTGACAGGAGGCACCACTGGAGTGGTCCTTGCAGTGGCCTTTCAGCGGGATGAGGTGAGACTCCCCAAACTGCTGTTCTTTTAGTTTGTACAGTCCTGTGGGCCATCATCCAGTTGATGTGTGAGCCACTGCTACTGATGATCTTAAAACCATATACCAAAAAAATCTCCAACCTGCCTTAAAATACACAAAAGAATCTCCTTCATGACCATTTCTGCATCTGCAGGAGCAATATCTAGCGGCCGTTTGCAATTATCTTTCCTCTGTCCAGCTTTGGCTGCACAGGGGAGCCTCCAGGACAGACAGATTCTCCACCCTGATGTTACTCAGCACACTGAAGAGCAAAAGTAGGGTCTGTCAGCTGCTCTATACAGAGTGGGGACAGCCTGGGTGAATGTCTGGGCTGTCCAAAATCCCCAACTCGAACCCTCCCTGCAGCAGTTAAATGCAGTGCTGTGAAGCCAGCTAGGTGCTGGGTTGATCCCCGGGTCTCACACCGGGCACTTGCCCCACCAGGCAGAGACATGCTGGGATGTTTCTGGACCACCCAGGTAATTACTGACTAAGGGCAGTGGGTGTGCACACAGGCACAGAGCCCTGATACTTGGCTGCACCACAGCTGCAGCTATAAGACAAGTCTGAATTTTATCCTTGTATCACAATTATAACTTAAATTCCCCAGATTCTGCCATGTGTTTTTCAGCCTCTGGACTGAAAGGCAAGCACTGACTCCTGGTCTGATGCAGATATCTACATTATCCCTGCTTAATAACCAGTTGATAATTAGAAGAGAAAATAAGAGAAAGGGCAGGCTCCTTGTGTCTTACCCATTTGTACCCAGAGTGGCTCCAGATGAGGATGATCACCAACTACTTCATTTTCAGATTTGTTATGAAAGACTTGCACAGCATGCCACATCCACACTGTCGCACAGTTTTCCTGCAGCTCTGCATCAGCTGCCATTCAGCTGATCCTGGAGGATCATTTTCCAGGCTGTGATGTATCTCACATACGCTTTCTCTTTCCTTGGTCTGACCCAATTCATCAATCTCAGCATTTGCTGTTCATTTCCTCTGATGATGTTTGTACCATGTACTTAGAGTGTGATTGTCTCTTCCCTTCGAGTGTGATTGTCTCTTCCCTTCATATGAAGGCATTCTTTCTGCAGGGATTTTGTGAGTAGCAATCTTCGGCTTGCAGGATACAACTTCTCTTCCCATTTTATGCCAAGGAGTGATAGACTAGCATCCAGACACTGTTCTGCATCTCCCACATCAGGAATCAACGCATCTGCAGACAGGCAAGACTAAGATAACCCTCAGCCTGGACTTCTGCCATAGCTGGTCTGCTTGCAGCAATAACAATGCTGATCAGAAATATGGAGCCATTTCCATACAGGAAGGGATTGAACAGTCAAGAATTTATTCTGGAAAAGAAGCCACAGAGGAGGCATAATAGAGGTCTGTGAAGTCAGGAGTAAATCATGTGCTGCCTGGCGTAATGCAAAACCTAGTAGATGTCTAATAAAATTATCAGGTAGAGGCTTCATTGATGATCAAGTGGACATGGCTTCAGAAGAAAATTTAATTTAGGGAAAGTTTAATTTTGGGATGTGGAACAGGCTGCCCAGGGAGGTGATTGTGTCACCATCCCTGGATGTGTTTAAAAGATGGGTAGACAAGGTACTTAGGTATATGGTTTAGTATAAGGCAGGAATTTGACTTGATGATCTTAAAGGTCTTTTCCAACCTTGTGATTCTGTGAAGAAGCATCCTTCCTGAGCTCCTGGGCATCTTGAACATAGAAACACTAGCTCTGCCGTGCCTGCTTTATTACTTCTATAAATGATAATTGATGAAAAGACACAGCTTTTTGGACCTAAATACTTCTTTAGCAAATAGCGGGTAAAACCTCTGCCACGCAGAGTGCAGGCTGGGGTTTATCAATAACAGAAGAAAACAATATAGCAATTTTGGCTGTAGGACACAAAGACCTGTGTTTCCTTGGACAGGCTTGGGACTTGTTACAGAACTTGGGGCTCTTGGGACTGCTGTTTTTTCCCACATGGGCAGGAAGACATCCCCCTCCCAACATTGTCTGGCTATTGCCTTATTCAGAATAGAGATTGTCCAACATCAGATCAAACAACTGCCTGACGAGGCTTGGAAAGTTAAAATCCCTTCTTAGTGCTGCTATAACAAGATAAGGCTTGCCAGATGTCTTTATTCATTATTAAGATGCAGAGTACCCTTTCTAATGTACAGAATCTGTGCTTGTTTACCCAAGGATTAATTAGTTTATTTGCACCCTAAGTCACTGCCCGCTGTATGGAGAGCACGAGCACAGTGCCCTGCGGTGTGCTCGCAGCTGGACATGGTTAGATGCATGGTGATGACAGGGCAGCTTGCTGCTGAACTGCACTGAGCTGCTTGGTGCTCTTTTAAATGCAAATATGTTCACAAACTACTTAATTTCAGGTCTCAAACTGAACACATCATACCCATCCATATGACACATTATGTCCAAAAAATATGGGGTGACCCAAACAGTTCTCATAGGAAATTATATTTCTGTGAGAAAGACTGAAAGCTGGAGACACATCTTCCGTGCCCTCAGTTTATCTAGCTGATGTCTGTAATGAGCAGCATTTTTTGGTGATTCCCTGCTGCTGTTCTGTCACCTCGGAGAGTCAAACCAGAAGTAGGAACATGGAGAAAAATGGCAGGAACGCACCCTGCCTACCCCACACAGCATATTCCTCCATCTCAGCATCAACTAAGTGCTATTAATATAATTTTCCTGGGAGTCTGGAACACACCATTGTTCTGCATAATGAAAGGAAAAGTAAATAAAATAGCTCCTATTGTAGCTATTTTAAAATACTAGATTTGTGGAATGCTGCAGCTTAAAAATAGTCTGGTTTGGGTTTTTCCCTACATGTGGACTGATTCCAGCACTTTTCTAGTCAGTGCTCTTCAATCAAAAGTCTGTATTGATAATAGAGTGACATTAGGGATAACCCCTTCCCTGCTGTAATTCCACTGGTAATTATTCAATTACATCAAGGATAGCAGTGAGATCGAACTTTTTGTTTTAATTGTGGTATAGCAAATGAAGTCCTTTAACATTCTGCTGGGTTGTGAACTTCCAGAGTGTGTGTAGGATGAGGTTTTTTTCCCTTTTTTCAGTGATAATACATGTTTGGAAGCAGTTGTGATTCTGACATCCATGTCAAGAGTTTCTTCAGATGAGATAGGGAGAGATATTAAAAATGTGCCCTGCTGTCTCTGCAAACAAAGGTCATATGTGGCATCATTGGCCTGTATGACACTTCTTACTTACTCTTTGAGGTCTATGTGAAGCTCTGGATGGCCTGCAGCTTCAGCAGGACGAGAAAGTAGCATTGTTGGCAACCTCCAACGAGACTGAAACAGCCCGAGTGTTCACCAGAAGCCCAATCCTTTTTTATTTACTATTTTTCCTCTGTTATTTACAAAACATTGCATCAACATAAATATCCTACATGAAAAGCTTATTGCATCCTGTTTAAAATAGTCGGTTTTTTGTGTACAAGCCGTATTTCCTGGATACTTAAGACCTATTTTGCCAGCCAACTTTCCCTGGCGCTTATAGGAAGATTTATGCTGACAAATGCAGATTAATGTGCGCGCACGTCTCTTAAGTGGCTGTCGTGCTGGAGCCTGGATAGCAAAGCATCTTTGCTGGGGATTTCTGCAGGGATGATGCTGTATGGAATTTCTGATTGGCTTTGCTGGGTTTTAGAGAACTGAAGCAGCTCCATCGTGAGCAGCGCGAGAAAGCTGCCACGGAGCACGTGGTATTAAAGGGATTACCAAAGAGCCTTCCTGCTGGCTGTGGTGCTCGCCTGCCTACCTCCTGGAAACAAGCACAAGAACATTTTTTTGCGAGGGGAAAAGAACAGCGTGTTTTCAGAGAAGTATCATAATTTGTCCCCCAAGGGTTCATTGAAGAGTATTCTTTAGAGTAATTATTTTTCATTGGGATAAGAAAGCCTGTAGAATTTTAGATGTTGTGCGGGTTTTGGAAGAATCCCAGCTAGTGAACAGACTTTCTTCTTTGTGGTGAAAGCTTATTATTCACAGCAAAGAATTCAGCCTGACAAGACACTAGGATCTGGCTTCCATTTGAATAGATCTCCTCCTCCTCCCCTCTCCTCTCCTCCAGCGGACTTTTGTGTTTCTTGCAAAGGTTTTCATTTTACCACAAGCGTAATTCCAAGATACAATAACATTGTTCCCTTTATTGGGTTGTTATAGTCGTTGCTTAGTTGGTCATGCAAGCTGGCGCTCCTGGTTCATGCTGTGACTCACCTCAGAAGAATGCCCGGAGCACAGCTTTACCCCATGGGGCAGTGGCTTTCCAGCCTCACCAGGACATTGCAAGGTGTATTTTCAACCCTTGCATACCCTCCACTCCTGGCACTCTGCAGCTTCCCTGGGACTTGGGGTTCAGCTGGTATGTCTTTATTTTGCCTTTGCTTGATAAAGGGCAACAGGATAAAAGTACCTCTGGTGCTAGAGGGACACCCAGCCCTTTGGATCAGAAGGTAAAGTAGAATTGAAGACGAGAGGGGACGGATTTCATCTTGCATTGCCATGGCAGTGCTCTAAACCCAGCTGAAGCAGGCAGCCTGCAGCACGGGGAATGCCGAACATCCGAAGGGCAGGCAATTGCCCCCGCCTTCCTGCCAGCCCAGGACTCCCCTTTGCTCTTCTTCAGTGAAGCATCTATCAGCTGCCTCCTTCCTCATACAAACACACAATCTTGCTGGCGTGTCGTCCTCAATTAGAGCCATGCGGCTTGAGCGTTTGCATTCATTAATCATTGCTTGGGAGGAATGCTGGGGAGGGAGTTGTTGTGCAGTTCCCTCTCTCATGTCCTTGCTGATACAAGGTCTTCTCACATTCTGGTATTAAAAACATGACTCCCTCTTTATCACTGTCTACAGACAGGGTGCAGCTGCGGCCAGCAGCACCAGCCGTCCAGAGAGGCCGACAGCCTCAGCCTTTTGCTAGGCCCGTTTCTTGTTGGTGGGTGCAGAGGACAACACAGAGAGCGGTTCCACAGGTGTCCCACACCACAGCAGCCACGGGCATCCCAGCCATAGTTGAGGGGACAGCCAGGGGAAAAGCTCCAAGGAGAAAAGCAAAGGCTGTTCACACGCAGCGTGTCTCTGTAGTGTTGGAGCAGGGGGTTTGCAATGAAGACACAGGTTTCTGTGACGGTAAAAACAAGCAGAGGGTCCCCAAAAATGACTGAGCACAAGCATGCCCCCTCCTCCCTACTGGGGCTTGAGACACTGGGCTCCCTGTAAGATCAGGCCCTGGAGTTAGTAAACACAGACAATAAGACTTGTTTTTTTCCCTCCTCTAGTGTTTTCACTGCCAAAACCAAACTTTATGCATAACAGATGGAGCCAGTCTGCAAAGTCAGAGTGCCTGCTCATCTCCCATGCTTGACCCTCACATGTAGAAAATGGCAGGGAACTCATAATAACTATTTTAGCAATCTCTGGCAGTTTGATTGATTTTTAAGTGCTACAAAACATGTTTTGCATTTAAGACAGAGTTCATCAGAATCACTGGATTTGCTTAGCAGTGCAGCAATATGTTTTAAAATAAAACTGTAGAGAAACCTAATAGTATAGCTAGCTTTCTGTCTCTGCCAGAGATTCAAGAAGTATGAAATTAAATAATATTCTAGTACAGAGTCAACTGCTAGTCTTCAAAGCAGGACCTGATTAAAATTCACTTGGGGTAGTGGCTATTTTTTTGAGCTTCTAAAGCAAAAAGAAAAACACAGTCAACTCTTGCCTTGCAAAACACTCCACTGACATGAGAAGTTTCTGTCCTGTGGCTTACAGTTTCCCTATGAAAGAAAGGAGATGGAGAGCAATGTCTGGAGGTCCCCTACATGCAAGCCTGAAAGAAAGAGGGAGAGGAAAAGGCACCCCATTTATCCTCTGCGTGCACCAGAAGATACCGGAGGTACTGGTGCTGCTGTCCCCCACATGATGACGGCACAGGAAAAGTTCTTTGTGGAGGTGGGTGGATGAGGCCATGTCAAGGCACCTCTTCCCTCAGACAGCATCCCAAGGAGAGGAGTCTGCCCTGGGGAGAAGGTGGGATGGAAGATGAAATCCTTTTTTATCTGCACCCCCAGCATCCCACTTCTTCCCTGGACCCCTCTCTCCCCTTCTGTTCTCTTTGGGACAAGATAGAGAGGATTTTAATCTGTATGGCCCTATGTTTCTGGGAACGCTGGAGAAGGATGTAAAAATATAAGCAAGGGTTGCTGAAAGGAGGGCTGGTGAGAGCTGGAGCTCAACTTCCAGCACCTTCCTGTGCAGCAAAAATGTTTTGAGCCCTTTTCTCAAGTGAAGTCTGGCTGGGGACATTGGTTTGCATTTGCAGTTGTAGTGAGGACTCACAGCTGCACCCAGAGTCAGTGGGACCCAGGCTTCGAACAAACACAGAACGGTTCCAAACCTCTGAAAGCTCAGCCTCTTGTGATCACAAATTGCTCCATGGTAAGTGGCGATTCATTTACTCAACCTCCCTGTGTTTCAGCTCCCTACCTGGCAAAGAAAGGAGGAAACTGTCCACTAACTTCACAGAAACTAATTTTTGTGTGTATCTAGAAGAGTGTGTAGCTAACTCACTACGTAAAATTAGCTGCATAAAAAGAAATACCTAGAAACAACTTATTCATCTTTCTTTCACCCTAGTAAAATCTTGATTCTGACTGAGTAGCCGTGTTTTGTCTTTTGTGCTCAGTGCAGTTCTTCTAATCCTGTAATCTTTCTTCTTGGCTTCAGCTGCTGATCTCCAATCTGAATCCTATAAAATGCCTTTTGGAAATGTAGGCACGTTGCTGGAAATACAAGCATGCTAGTAAATTTTATCTCTCTCCAATAGCAATAATGCTTTCAAAAAATGGCAGCACAGATAAGGACGTGCTGCACATGAATCTGTCCTTAGCTGACGTGTGGTTTAGAGGTGCTTTCTTTCATTGGTAAGATCACTTCTAGTGTTCCCTTTGCATCTCTTCCCTCTTGCATTGGTCAAGAATTTATTGCAAAAGGTGAAATGCCTTTTCCAAAAATGCAAAAACACAGATCTTCAGTCAAATGCTACAAAGAAGTCTATAAATACCATGCAGATCATGTAACTGAATTAATTGTTTGAGCTCAGTATCTTGGGGTCCTTCTCAACCATTTACTGTCCTGGACATTTTTAATTTTTGTAGGTTCTTCCTATCTCCTTTCTGGAGCTTTTTTTGTCACCTGGTTCCAGCAGTGACCAGCAGTGCTCCTGCCTCCCTCTTTCCTTCCTCAAATCAGTCTTGTCTACTTTTCCCTGCTCTTGTCTGAGCTTTACTTTCATATTGCAGGGCTGATAACACGATCTTGTGAAATACTCTCAATTTTGAGAAAAAAGCCCCAGCAATGCTCCTCTCCCTGTTACATGCAGCACCTTCACCGTACATCGCGTTGCAGGTATCACCGTATCTCCTGCAAGCTGTTATGACATCTAAAGGCGACCCAAGCCCTTGAAAGAAGAGAAGAAGTAAATACCACCCAGAATTAGAAATGTGCTAGTCATGGCATGGCTACTACCTGTGGGGTTAGCTTTTTTATCTGCTTTTTCATCTGCACGAAGGACAGCCCCTGTTTTCTTTGGCTGCCATGGGGCTGTGCTTCTTGCCAGCGTTGTCCCATGACCCAGCCCTGCTCGTCTTTGGGGCCTAATGCTTTTCTTAAATGGATCCTCACCGCCAACATTTATGTGGGGCAGAGTGTGCTCAGGAGAGGCCTGCTGAGATTTATACTCTGACATGTAAAGCATGTTTTTGGCAATAACGAAATAATTGACTAAGAAAACAACTCCCTTTTGCAACAATCCAGCTTGTCATGATGGTTAGCACAGTGACCAAGGGCCGCTGGTGAAATTTCAGCTCTTGAAAAACAACTGCAAGGGAAAGCTTGCCACGTGCCACCATGAAACTAGCTGAAGTATACTGAGGCATAACCAGAGCTCAGCGATAAAAGGGTGTGAGAGCAGCCATTAGTTCCTCTCGTGTTTGGATGATTTCCTTTTGGGTGATGCCATAAGGATCATTCTTTGACTTCGGTTTCCGAGTGTGATGCTGCTAAAAATAACAGCAGTTTTCCTGGAATTTGCAGTGTGTTGTGTTCTCAAGTGAAAGCTGAACGTTGCAAATTTTTTTGGGAAAAACAACAGTAGCTTGGGGGTCTGAGCTGACTGGGACCTGAGGTTGGGCAAGCACTGATTGCAGTGTTTTTTCAGGCGCTTTAATGCGAGTGTTTGCCACACAAAGTGCTTCTCAGAGACACGCTGCTGTGAGTTGCCAGCACTGATGCTTCTGTCTGCATCACCGTGCTCAGCAGCATGTGGTTACTGACTTGCTATGGTGTTTTGTTTCCCAAATACCAAGACTGGTGACCACGGGTGTCAGGAGGGGACAGCTGCATTTGAGGGCAAAGACTTCATGCGGGTGCCTGCTTTTCTTTCCTTTCGTGTGGTGATCTGGAGTACGGGAGGTCCCTGCTGATGTGATTGCTTCACAGTGGGACTTTTCAACATGCCCACCTTGTGAAAACTCATGAGAATTGTGTTGCAGGGCTTCAGTAGGATTCTTAACCTTGTGGGCACTAGAGTCTGTGTCCCCCAAGTTTTCTGAAGGAGAACAAGGACTTGCCTTTCTTTCTTATATGTTTATTGGTGCCACTGACTTTATGGCCTGTGTTGGTACACGCTGCTGCCTGCTTTTGAGAGCTGCTGACAAAGACCTAAGAGGGACTTTGATTTTGATCTTGGTCTTGCAATGCTGTCCCTTATTCCCTGCTGATATTATGGAGTGCTAACAAAGCCAAGACCCCATAATTTTTTGCCAGTTGCATTATAATTTCTGGCTGGTTTCTAGACTTTCTGCCAGTCCTACATTCCCACAGGCACAATGCCAGAGATAGACTGGGTTTTGGAGGAGGTCCACCCAGAACCTGGTTCACACTGCAGTGGCCGGAATGGAGGTTCAGCAGCCCCTGGTTGTAATCTCCTTGCTGCAGCTCTAAGGTATTAAAAGCCCTGACAGATGTTTGTTGGTGGCAGAAGCGCTGGATCATGTATCTTTCTGTACACATGCATGTATGTAGGCATACACCGGCCCTCTGCGAGCCCCATCTTGCACAATCACTCAGAGCAAACCCAAACCTAGCCCATCACTCAGCTGGGAGGAAGTACAAGCTGAAGTCCAGTCTTTGCACAGAACATCTGCTGGCAAATAAATACTGCAGCAGCGTCCTAAATCCCCATTTACTTTGCACCTGTAGGTTGAGTTATGAAATGCTGTGAATCCCATCACGGTTGACCGTGAAGCAGTAGAAGCAGGCTAGTATCCATCCCCGCTGGAAACATTCATGTCAAGGTTTAATTCCAGGAAAATCATTTGGGTGGTTCTGTAAACTAACTGAGCTGATCCATAACCTTTTGTCCGGCTGTGCCAGGGACATGTAATGCAGTAAGGGGGAGGGCTTTTCCACTCCCCGCACTTCAGAGCGCTCTCTGGGTCAGGTATGATCCAGGAATGCAGTTGTAATCCTTGACTGGTTAGAGAAGACCATTTAGCTTGCAGGGTGACATCGGAATTACTACTCCTTTCACAGGAGAGAGATTACGGCCATGTGGTTTTCCTTTCAGATTTGGGGTTTGGTTTCCATTTACAAGCCATTCTTGTAAACAGACTCTCTCTGCTTCATTTTTGCTAAAAGGCTTCTTGTCATAACACTCGGGGGCTGCTTTATCTTGCCTTCAAATGAGCCCAGGTAGCTGGGCAGGCTGAGAGCAAGCTGCTCTTGCTCAACGTTCCCCATTTACAGCAAACGTGTTGAAGCAAACCAAAGCTGACTGTGCAGCCTTGGGCTGCCAGCGTTCAGCTGACAGCAGTTTCTAAGGGGCTATGATAGCGTGGTGGTGCGTAACTTAGTGTGTGAGCTTAGGTGAAGCTCTGGCAGATGGCAGCACAAACGCAGTGCTGGGGAGGTCTTTTGCTGCACCTGCTTCCCACCTACAGCCAGCAGCTCCTCTACACCTGCCTGTGCTGATGGAGACAGGCTTTTGCCATGGTGCCCCGCTAGAGCCAGTCTTTGTGAATTTGTCTGAGTCCCGTGTGAACCTCCTTAATCCTCTAGCCTCCACCTCACCCCAGGTATTGCAACTTAGCCTTGCAAGAAAAAGAACTTGTTATCTGGTTTATTTAGATCTGCTGCTTCATCGCTTCCTTGGGTTCTCCCCTGGTGTGACAAAGTGACCACTTGAGTGCTGCTTCTTACCCGCCTGCTCCCCACTGCTCTTGAGTTTCAGGCCTCTGTCTCATCCCCCTTTCACTGCCCCTATTTCTTTCTTTCCACTGAAAAGACCTTGTCTTATTTACAGGCTTCCCTTCCAGTACTGTTTCATCCCTGTCCCTCTTATCCAGACCTTTTCCACCTGAAGATATTCCCCCTAGTGTGCCTGTACAGGTGTCCTCTCACAAGATCTTTGGGAGCTGTGAATACACTTTGCTTTAGATCTAGAGGTGACTTCAGGGTTTGTTTATTTTTTTTCCCAGAGCTGTAGACCCTGGCAGCCCCTTCTACCTGCTTGCAAGTTGATGAGTTGTAGACTGGTCAACCCCATAATGCATTTTGGGGGCTGGAGCAGGGTGAGGGCTGCTGGAGCCTGTGGTTCCTGGGTGATTCTGGGTGCTGGGCTTGCAGTGTTCAGTGGAGGAATGAAGAAGGGGTACTCAGGCTCTGTCAAGTTCTTTGGGCATCCCTATAGGATGTCCCTCTGTGTTGGCTGAGTGGGACACTTATGGCAGGGGATGCAAGTCAATGCGACAAGGGAGCAGCTCTGCAATGTCATCCCAACCTCAGGACTGCCTTCTTGCTGTCCCTCTTTCGCAAGACAGTGCCATGTATTTCTAGATCCTTTGAGAACACTGAAGCAAAAAAGTAGGTTGGTGCCCTCTGGAACCCTTGTGCAGTCGTGCAGCAGGGAGATGCTGAATTTCTGTGCAGACCAGGACCTGCCTTTTCTGCTCATCCTGTGCATGCTCCCCTGCTTTCAATTAAATGGGAAACTTCAGTGGTGCTTTTAGATATTATTATTTCCGCCCCTGTTCTGAGGGGATGCCATGCCAGACCCTGTTTTCTAGCTTTCCTTTCTGCCTGCTGTCCATCAGGGACAAATCCAGGCAGGCTGAGGTGGGGAAGGCAGACAGGACCGTCCAGCACACGCTCTGCTTGGTGCAGTTGCCAAGCTCTCTCTCTGTATCCAGTGCACGTTGGATAATCCAGGCTCTGCGGACACAGGGGGGAACCTGGATGCGATTCCTCATCTATTTAAAAATCCCCACTATTTGAAGGCCTCGCTGAACCCAGCACAGGAGGGTCTCCAGGGCACCATGTGTACAGCACAGTTCAGCACCGCAGCGATGGTTTTGTTTTTATCCGCAGTGACGATCCCATTGTGTTATAATAAGGGTTTTGGCCATCTCTGTGTGTTTTCATGTGAAATGGTGCCATTCTCTTGGCTTCCTTCTCTGAACTAGACGTGCCTACATCAAAATCTGTTTGCTGAGTAAGAAGCCATTAGAGTTTCCAGAGATGATCCTCAGTGCATTGCTGGCTGATGCATTTGTTCTCTCCTCTTGTGTTTCTAAGTAGCAAAGAATGTATAAGTAAATAACGATTTGGGGAGAGAAATTGGTAATGGAAAAAATAACTTGAACAAGATTTGATAAAAATGCAGTGTTTTGATTCAGATTCATGGGTTACAAGCATTTCCTGCAGGCCAGTGGGAATTGGAAGACAGTCTTTGTGGGACTTGGAGATCTTAGACATTTAAAAGTGAGACAATCTCAGTGCCTGTTACAAAACATCAGAGAGCAATCAAGTTGTATCTTAGCAAACATCTATTTTAGGTAGTACAACCAGCAGAAGACAATCCAACCTCTAGTTTACAGATGGGCCACAGCATGAGCGCCGTTTCTTTTAACCTGCCATCACTTAGAGGCCGTTAATACATTTTCACTTGCAGAATTTGAGCCCATAGAGCAATTACTGTGATCTTTTAGTAAGCCATGCTGATGAGAGGAGATTAACCCCTATTATTAGGAGTTGGGTTAAATCTAGGGTGAAGGCATTAAGCAGAACCAAAAATCTGAGCTACTAGAAAAGTGCATGAGTAAACCCCTAACTGGCAAAATGCTTTGTCTTGCTTGGATTTAAAACAGACCTGCTCTCAGGAGGGTTGCTTATCAAGCTTGTTTTCCCCTCAGTAGTTGAATGATGGACTGCAGCTGCCAGGTCTGGGACCCCCCGACGTGCTGGGAAGAGAGGGGCGAGCCAGGCAACGGTGGGTGCAAGACCCCAGTCCCAGCAGCTGAGCCTAAGCCAAGCTGCAGTCCTGCACCAGAGCTCTTGGTCTGTGCAGCCAGGGAGGCTGTGGCCGTCACCAGACACTTCTGGATGAGCAGTGCTGGTGGTTGGCTCCAAGCTTGCTGAGCCCAGGCGGCCAGGCCATCATCACAGGGATGAGGTAGAAGCAGGAACACACTGAGATTCAGAGAGTGAAGTGGAATAAAATGGAGGAGTGCAAGGCCTCCCCCAAAGCATCTGTGGTTGGGAGTTCGGAGCCTCCCTTTTACATTCAAGTAGCAGCTGGTCACTTTTGAACTGCAAGCACCACTTCCCAGGGAGGAACTGAAACACCTCGGTGTTTTTCCTTAAAAATCAGACATTTCCTGAAACAGCAATATCCTCTCTCCCTTCCCCCATTCCAGTGAACTGTTTGTCATGCAAAAAAAAAGGAAGAGATTTCTCAGCTCAGATCTGGGGTGTCCTCGAGGCCAGAGGAAGAGTCACAAGGTTTGCTTTTCAGCCTTGGAGATGGACTTGCACATCGGCTGGGTCCAGCCTGGTGCTTCCAGGCTGTCTGATCAGTCATGCTTAATTGCTAATTAGCTACCTCCAGACCTTTCTCTGGGAATTATGATAATGAACATAAAGAACTGTTTATTCTAAATGAGACTTCCCAAGGGTAACAGCCTTCTCGGTGGCTGTAGAAATGGAAAGCAAGCCTGAGGAAACACCAGGGCACTGTGGGTTTTGGCAACAGATGATAAACATTTCTTTGTGGATGGAGCAGAGCATGTAATTTACTGCCCAGCTCTAACAAGAGCGGTCTTGACCGTTTTGCTATTCTTTGCCATCACTGTGAAAATGCAACAGCTAAATCCCAGTTAAAAACATTGCAGCTGAGGTAGCAGTACAAAATTTACTGGACTTTACCCACGGAAAATTAATTCCTCATTTTTATAAAATCTCAGATATTCTCTTAAGAGCTTCACTGCTCATGGAGGGGCAGATGGATCCTGCCAATCCTTCTGTAGAAGACAACGGTGGAGCAATGAGATAGCACTTAGCTGTGCAGATGCGATCAAAGGCAGGGGCTTCTGTTGGACTCTCTGCTAGTTTTGCATTGCACAGGTAAAAGGTGCTGATCTAAAGTCACTGAGCTTGCTACTCAAGCACAGTCATCAGTCATTGTTATCAATCCCCAGCAGCATTTGAGGACCAAGCTCAGTGGCTTTAGATCCCTTCCAACCTAACCCATTCTGTGATTCACTTCAAAGATCATCCACTGACAAGAACTGATCACAGTTGCTACTTGATCACAATTCTGGTGACATCCCAGCGGGTAATAAAAGCCCAATAGTCCTTGTTTTATCCCCGAAGTCAGAGAAAAGGGGAATTTATCAGCACAGAGCAATGCCCAGGCAGAGCAATGAATACAGGCAACCATCCCACTGCCAGGCCCACACTAGCACATTCAAACCTAGCTTGGGCATGGTCAGTGGTCACAGCTTCCTGGCCCAAGCAGTTGGCAAATCAGAGTCCATGCTCAGTGGTGGACCCCCCTCAGATGGTTACTCAAGGGAGTTAAGTCATGGACCCTGGTACGGGTGTATGAACTGCAGAGTGAGCTAGAAAAGATACAGAGCCAATGGCTGGAGTGCCCATTCTCATGATTTTTCACCCAGCCATACTTTACAGTTGACCCACCTTAGACTTCTCCCAGTGCTCCTGGGCCATGCTGGCGCTGAGCTACTGTGGCAGCCAATGTGTCAAACTGTGATGCTCTGACAGCATCTGCTGCACAACCACATCCATTAAACCATTCTGGCGGATAAAGCTGAAGTTGGACATTAACTGGAAAAGTACAGGAGGACAAATATCACCTTTGAAGGCTTCAAGAGGTGCTAAAAGGGAATTTGTGTTGCTGGAAGCAGGGATCAAATACAGTCTTTGTTGCACACAACAGTGACCTTGTGAACATGCAAAGGCTTTGGCACTTACAAATTAAAAAAATCCAGTGTTAACCACATGCCAGCATAATTTTCACTGGACTTCTCTGTTTCTCTCTTATGATTCAGCATTTAATTACACGATTGTAGTCTGGGGTTTTATTTTTTCTAGTTCTGTTTCTGGAAGGGTTTCCTGAGAGGTCCAAACACAATGAAATTTTAGTATTGCAACATCTCCCTAGTTTACAAAACAGCTTAATCCACAGGGAGGGTCACTAGAGCTACACAGCTGCCCTTTTCTGCAGCTCTGCAAACAGAGTTCCCCTTAGAGTTCCCTCAAGGCTGACCCTTCTCTCTAGGAGCTCTTTGTTCACAACATTTGGCTGTCAATCCACAGGCACACACTCAACCTCCCACGTGGAGTGATGCAATTGTGCATAGGGGAGCTCAGGTTGTCTCCTCAAAGAGGTACCTTCACAGCATCTTCCACCCCATCACAGGAGGAGGGATGTGGGCTGTGGCTGGAGACTGTCAGCAAAGTGAGCAAGGAGGTAACCTCTTCCCCTTCTTGTTTTTAGTGCAGATTTACCCATTTCATGTCCTTCAACTACCCCCCATAGCAGAGAAACCAAGAAAGAGGGTTTTTTTAAAAATTGAATAACCCAGCTGAAAATTGGGACTTTAGAGCCCAGGTTTCCCCTACCTAGGTTTGTTACTTAACTAAGACACCAAAGTTAGGGCATGTGCCATTGCCAGGCTGAGCCCCTCTCCAGAAGAGCTGGTCCCTTGCTGTTGAATACGGGGGGGTCCTGTGCTTAGCCAGGCCCTTCACTATGCACACTGATGAGGCGAATCTGAGATGAACTTCAGCTACTTCACATAAAATTTTGTATGGTTATAGCAAGGGATGTGATGGCATTGATTGTCCTGCACTCACAGCACCCCAGTGGGAAGGAGTTCTGTCCTGGTCCATACATATATCTACCTTCCATGCCCTGTCATAGCTGTGGCTTGAAAAAATGTATTTGGTAGCAGATCTAAGGAATTATCTAAGTGAGAAGTCCAAGTAAGGAACTTACTTTCTTAGAAATCTCTTTATGTTGAACTTCAGTTGCTATTTGCAGCACTCGTACTTCCCGTGGTTAACATCAAGGAGACAAGAACATATTATTACAACTACCAGTACTAATTAGGAGTGTGGAAAAGCCCAGAAATCCAAGTCAGAGAAAACATGTAATATGACACATTTCTAAATGAAGGTGTACATTTTATTTCAAGGAAAAGTGGGGAGTTTGTGCCAGCAAACACCATGCTAGTTCTCAGCAGAAGCCACAAGCTCTGCGTGCAAGCAGGAGAGCGTGGCGGACAGTTATGGACTTCCTTGCACATGGTGATATTTATTACTGCTGAGTACCAGTGCTGTGGATTTTGCTGGATCCTTCAAAGATAAAAAGAAGACATGTGGAGGTCTCAGGGTGACCTACTGCCACCCCTAGTTTCCCAGTGTCACTAAAACTTGGATAGCATCAGTATCTCCGTGTTACTGAGGGCTGCAGGCTTTTCTTCTGCTCTTAATGCAGTCTCCAAACTTCATCTACAGTGAAGTAGTCTGCTTAATATCCTGCCTTACCTTTAATTTGATTTTTATTGTTGCATTTTAGGAGATTCATGCACAGAAGTGTCTGTGTGGGCAACAATAAAAAGACCAAGATAAATTTATTCTGAGTTATTATCTTCACTTGTGATAGGTAATAGATACTGGATTTCTGTTAGCATTGTGATTCACTTAAATAAAAAACATATGCCTGAAGTGAGCGCCTTGGAGATAAGTCAGACATCTGGCTGAGATTCCACATTTGGGAATGTAAATGATGCAGATGGTGAGATTATAATGCACACTGTGCCCGTCGGGTTGTAACAGTGATGAGCAAGCACTTCATTAGGTAGAAAAGCAGGGGAAAAGTCCAAACTAAAAGGTAAAATTTCTCAAGGAATGTGCACGATATTAATTTCAGTCAGGAGTTTGCATGCATGTGTTTGGGGAGTCTCCTTTACACCACATGCCAAACCTTTATTCCAAATATATTAGAGTGCGTCAGACATAATATAGCTCTTTCAAACAGCTTTGTAGAATCAGATTGATATCTCAGGCTGTAAAAACGTTGCATTTTCTTCCTTGAAGTGTTTTGGGAATAAAAAACGACTTGTGGACAGAGTAGGAGAGAAAACAACTAGTTTCTTTTATTCTGCAGAAAATACTACCTCTACAAGAGTGGAGTGGTGTGACCTGCAGAGTGGGCCTAAAGGCAATGCATGGGTATTACCTGTGGATAAATGGGTGAGAATGTAGAAGCAGTCCAAACTGACAGAAAATATATGTTCTGAGAGGAAAAGAGATATGAATCTTGCAAAGCTTACCTTGGCCTTGCGGATATTGATTTAGCCTCAGATCTAAATTTAGCATTATCTGCACAGGCTAACACAGACCAATACCGAGTGAACAATATATTTACCTGTGATATCACTTTGTGGATACAACATGCATTCTCCAGGGAGAGCAAAAAACAACCCAAGGAGAGCCAAAGTGACTGTCACCCACTGTCAAACCAGTCGTGACAGGCCAGTCAGAAAAAGTACACTACTTCCTCATCTTCCAGATTAGCAGTCACTCTGTGTTGCATTTACTTCAGTACAGCATCAAGCTGAAACTGTCTGGAAGTTCAGTAATGACAGCCATAGAGTGAAACACATTAGAGGACCCTAAATTAGTAAGATGGAATCACACAGACTTTCCCAAGTTGTCTGCTTTAGGTGAAAGTGGCAACTCATGACTATGAACGGTTCATGGCTCATCCTGGGCAGCTGATCAAGGTGACACCTGCCATAGCTTGTCACTGCTTCCCACAGGTGACGGGGCACCAGCCCAATGGTGGTCGTGGCCTCAGCCATAACTTCCCTGCTGCAAAAAGCTCTTAGTACTGTCATGCATTTTGTTTGGAAAATAGACTTTGCCCAAGGTACATCATGTTCAACTGACATTTCTCCCATAATTAATCTCAGAAAAAAAGAGATTTTTAAAAGAGTGGGTGACCCTAAGATGTTGCTGATGCAGTTGCTGGGGCTAAGGCAGATGACACTGTCGGGCACCCCCTTCCAGTGCACCTTCAAGATTCATCTCCTCAGTACTTTCATCAGCCTGTCTTCTCTTCACCCTGCATGGAAGACAAAAGGTCTTTCCTTTCCAGTTGAGGAAACATGAGATGCTCCTTGTGCTTGTGAGGATGTTCTGAAGGAAAATTCTCTCCTCTCAGCCATGAGTTCTGTGACATGAAAATGCTGTTTACATACTGCACAGAGAATAAAGCTCTAGCAGAGATGAATGTGCCTGTTCTAGCAGTGGTTTAACCTCCACATTAACAACACAGAGTTTGGGAGGTTTATGGTAAGGTTCCAGCAAGGGCTGTGCAGGCAGGCTCAGGTCCCTCCATGAGAATCCATCCTTTCTCATACTTCCTGGGTATTGGGAGGTGTTACAGTAACAAGACATTTATACTACAATATCTTAAGTGTCCTAAGGGTAAAGGAAAAACAAGAAACATGATGCTGAGCATTGTCAAGAAACAGTGGCCTGAATTGTGCAGAAAGGGGTTTTGCCCAGACACACCAAATTACCCTGCAAAAAAGGGACACTGAGGGAGAAATGTCAGAAGCCCATGACAGGGTGATGGGGAGAGAGGGGCTCCCATAAGCAAACAAGCACATGGCCAGCAGTGAGGTGGTCTTCAAACTGACACTCAGCAGGGTGCTTGCCTTCACGGAAATAAGGCAGACAAAGCAAAAGCCAGTTGCCAGAAGAAAACAAACGTTTGGGAGTGAGTGGAAAAGACCCTGCGGTGGCAGACAAAACCACTGAAGGCCACAACTGGGCTGGAGCACAGGATGGTTGTCCAGGATGATCTGCAGGGAGAGTGAAACTGCTAAAATGAGGGAAACTGAGGGACATCTGCAAAGAAAGCCAGTGTCTGATGCAAGGAAAAGCTCTGATCCTTTACAAGATGAGCTCATACACAGTGCCCACAAAGGTGGGCTGGAAAAGTCTGAAGCCAATGTGTGCCCTCAAGGAGTGATGTTAGCCTACCTGCATATATCCTGCCTTATCTTCTGGGAAAATTGGTCAGCATCTCTGATTTTGATCTCACTGAGGTCTCACTGGTTGTTTTTTTCTCTTCCAAACCCAAACTTTGGACCCATTTGGATGCTTCAAACGACAGAGTTGCTCTGATAATCACAGCTCTGAACTGCTGCCTGTACTTGACCACCTCCATCAGCCCCAGCCATCTCCAGTTTGCACTGGTTTTAGGGAGGGGGTAGTGATATAAAATTGACATGTGTCTGCAGTCAGGAGTATCTGGAATCACAATCCTGCTTCAACTAATACAACAGTAATTACACAATACTGCAAGACAACAGGGAAAAAAGAGAGAAAAAAAAGGCACTTTGGGTCTGCACCAGTAATACCAAGGCAGAAGCTAGAAGCATTACTCACTATTTTGCAAAGCCCTCAATATAACAGCAAAATAAGCCAAATTGTAGGAGAAAAATGAGAACTACAGAGGAACGGAAATTCTCTTTTTTCATGAAGTGAAATATCCCAGAACAAAGCAATTATCTGAGACAAAGCACACTATAAGGGAAAATGTTTAAATGAGCTTTCGTACAAGACACCTGACTGTCCATAAATCCACCAGCAATAACTTCAAGATTTAAAACACCTTCATCCCTCCCTTCATTTTCTTTTACAAGTGAACATGATGGGAATTTTCTCAGGTGTTTGCTCACTAAGGACAGTGCAGGTGTGGGTTGGGAGCACCCCAGCACACCCTACAGTTCAAACCACAGGAACACATTTTGAACTTTGTGGGTAATTTCTTTGCAACTATTTCACTCCTTTTAAATAGATAGATGATAGATAGATAGATAGATAGATAGATAGATAGATAGATAGATAGATAGATGAATAAATAAAATAACATTACACAGTGGGCCAAAAGTCTAAAATTTGTATGTTCGTTTCTTTACATGGAAATATTTCTTTCTTAAGAATTAAAGTGAGAATAAATCTTATCAAGCAATAAAAACCTATGTTTTTGAAGATGTCGTACATACCTTCACTACCAGCTCTGCTCTGGGCCAAAGTCATAGGATTTCTCCAACTAAGGGGCTGAACCAGCTAAAGATAGCTTTTTCTTCCCAGGCAGTAGCATCTTGTCCAGGTCACAAATCCTGACACTGCAATTTTTCTTTCTCAGGAAAGATCTGTTTCAGATGAGTGAATTTTTTTAAAGATGGGCAAGACTGGGCAGCTGGTGATAGTTTTCCAGCGTGAACCAGTGGTGCAAGAAATTGTGCAAGTTTTCTCTCTCCAGGCATCACACCTGAGGATCTCCATACATTTATCACAAGTAATGTCCATGAGGACAGGACCACAACTTCACCAGACACCTGGGGATGGGAGGCTCTATGTTTGGGGTTGTGACCTCCCCCCGCAGTTCACTTGCACATCCCAAAGGTTTTTACCTTCACATCTCTATCCCAGCAGCAAGGGGGCTTCCCTGCAGCAGGTCCACTTTTCCTTTGGCTCATTTCCACCCCTTTGCTCTCAGTGTTTCATACCTGACCAAAGAAAAGTGCTTCTGGGTCCTGTGTTAGGCTGTCCAGGCAGACTCTGGTTTGGGAGCAGTGTGTTAGAGGGTGAAGAGAAAGAAAAGAGGGGTGAGTTGACTTGATAGCATTTCAGCATCTCCTAAAAGTCTTGTGTTCAATCTCAGTAGGTCATTCAGGCCTAAACCCATCTTCCAGCAGCAGGGTAGGGAGGAAGGAGACTCAGCCAGTGCCAGATGAGTTAAATGAGGAAATAGGAAATGGGCACTCCATGGGGCTGGGGTTGTGGTTTGCTCGGTTAGGGCATGGAGCAGTCACTCCTGCAATTACTACTTGACTAACGGGTGATTGACACCGAGTTCAGGGCCTGTCTGGCTTGAAAGCCAAGCCATGTGTGGGACATGGCGTGGTGGGGACATGGAGGGACGTTTCTGAAAACAGCTTTGCTTCTTATTTTTAACACTGGCCTCAAGGCATCCATTTGCTCACAAATTAAAGAGGAGCAGGATGCATTGACTTTGGGAACCGCCAGCCTGGCGCACTCTGTGCTAAAATCACTGCAGCCCATTCACTGGCAGGAAGGCAGGACTGATGGTGTTCCTCCTCCTGCCGTTTTTAACAGAGAAGCTAATTGCCACATCAAAAAGCTGCTTCATGAAGTTCCCATCATCTGCTGACTGCAGTGGAAGCAGCACAGCCTCAGCTGCAGAGGCAGCGCGTACGCCACTGCCGCGTCCCAGATACGAAGCCTTCCAGTGACACCATATAAATAACAGCTCGTTCCAGTAATGCTTGTCTGCTTAGCGAATTGTTTCAGGATTTACTCCATGCACCCTACCCTCCAACAAATAATCTGCAGATGTGTGGCTCTAAAAATAATCCTTGGCATTGGAGCCATGGTACAGCATCACTACATAATTCAGCAAACTTTCATACTGCGTTGTTTTCAAAATGAATCTCTTCTGTACGCTGGAAGCGGTTCATGGAGACAGATTCTGTCCTAACATAGACTGCTCTGTGTATAGAGAGCCTTTTGCTATCATCTCTGTGGACAATAAACATGAATCTGGCTTGTGAACATGTTATGTTAAGAATTATTTCTTTCCTTGTCCAATTCATTAAGTCTGTATACTTAATAAGCAGTTTCAGCGTTTACAAGATTTTCTCTGGGAACAATAAAAAGAGAAGTAAAAAGGAGAGAAACATCTGGATCAGTGAAACACTCTTGAAATAATATCTGGTTTAGTGTCTTTATAGAGATTTCCAAGGGCTTACGTTAAGAAGTTAATTCCATTGCTGCTATT
Source organism: Hypotaenidia okinawae (assembly GCA_027925045.1). NCBI lineage: Eukaryota > Metazoa > Chordata > Aves > Gruiformes > Rallidae > Hypotaenidia > Hypotaenidia okinawae. The sequence continues at coordinate 14,870,541 of BSDF01000005.1, read as the reverse complement.
GATGTTGCAAATATATTAGAAGCCCATTTTAACTTGGTCTTGTTGCTTAGATAGAGATCAGAGCTGGCCAACTCTTTTGTTTGAAAATATTGTCATGACAAATAGTGCTGTTTGTATTTCATTTAAGACTTACTATTTTTTTCACTTTTCCTCCTTTTAAAATTTTATTGTGAAAATGGAGAGAAGAGGGGAGAGATAAACAGGGGGGCAAAGCTGCAATTCTATTGCAGTTGTACAAATCACTCTGTTTGGTTGTTTCTGTTTGTTTCCCATTTCTTAAGTATTTTTACAGACTATCTGCTAGTGATAGTCTTTGATTTGGCTGCCTACAGTTCTGTACTTTTATCAGCAAACTGTAACTATGATGCTGGACCACATTATATTCAAGAAAAGTCCAAGGGAGCTCTGTTTGCTTGGGCTGAAGAAGAGGAAGCTAAAGGGCAAACCTAATTGGTGTCTCCAAATACCTAATGAGGATTTATAGAGAAGACAAAACGAGACCTTCATCAGAGGTTTGCTACAGAATGACATGAAACAAGAGAAATGGGTTGCACCAGGGATGTGCTGAGTATATATACTTAAGGGAGAAATGCACAGTGAAGCTGTTAAGCCCTGGAAGTAGGTCCCAGAAACGTGGGGCAATCTTCATTTCTTGAAGGCATTCAAAACTCATCTGGGCAAAGTCTCTGAGCAGCTCTCCCTGCTGTCAGGTGCTCTTGGATCAGAAGATTTCCAAGGGTCCCACACAACCAAAATTATGCTGTGAATCTCTATTTCTAAAATGATGTGGGGATTTTTTCCAAGGATTTATTTCTGCTGTGTATAGGACAGCAGTAACCTTGACTTGAAAAATTCCCTTGGCTGCATTGAAGTAGGGCCATGCCCTGGTAACTCTAAGCCGGTACTGGATGGATAAAAGTCCTTAGGCGTAAGTGGCTGTTAAGCACCCTTACATGATTCATAACGTATAAAATTAGGTCACTATGCTTTTTGCACTCTACTAAAATGTGTGCTCGGAAGATAGGAGCCATGTATCACCCTTGTCTGTAGATGGCATATAGGGAGTGCCTAGTGTCCCACTACTCCAGGACAATTTACATAAACCCCCAGACCCCATGTCGTGCCTTGTCCTCTCAATGTGAGTTCTGCACACCAGACAGGCAGTGTATTCAAAGGCAGACATCTTCCCCAGTGCTGGAAACCAAAGTGTCATCTGGACACTGGGGTAGCCAGCATGCAGAACAAGGGCTCAGAGCTGCATGTTTATCAAAGTATTCTTCCATTCTATTTGACTTTCCTGAAAGCTTTTGCTGATGGCTTTGTGTCTGGCTCTTCCCGCTTGTAGACGATTTAAACCAGAAGCATGAGCCTGGCTGGATTTATTTGCTTGCTTGCTTCCCAGAGCTGAATTTCAAGAACTGTTGCAAATTTAAGTACCTGTTAAATATCTGTGTCTGTGTTTAGGTTGTAGATGGATGGTCTAGTGTATAGATGGATGGATGTGTGCAGGAGTACATGTCAAATCCCAAATTCATCAAAACCGGGAAGAGGTTTGCAACAGTTTCCAGTGACAAATGTCAGCCAGACTTGATTAAGTTTATGTCACAAGTGACTGTTTGAAACTGTTCTTCCAAGCTACCCAGTTGAAACACATCCTCCAAGCTGAGCATGCACTTCAGTTGGAGTTCTTGGTCCAAGCTTGCTCCCAACCTGACACATCTTCATGGCAAAGCATCATGAGGAAAGGCTGAATGAACTGGGGCTGTTCAGTCTTGAGACAAGAAGACTGAGAGGGGATCTTATTAATGTGTATAAATATATGAAGCGTGAGGCACAGGGGGAAATGGCCAGCCTCTTTTCAGTGGTGTGTGGGGACAGGACAAGGGGCAATGGCCTCAAGTTGGAACACAGGAAATTCCACACCAATCTGCAGAACTTCCTCACAGTGAGGGTGGCAGATTCTGTGACAGGCTGCCCAGGGGGTGTGGAGTCTCCTTCTCTGGAGAGATTCCAGACCCGTCTGGACGCCTCCCTGTGTGACCCATCCTAAGCAACCTGCTTTGGCAGGGGGGTTGGACCTGATGGTCTCTGTAGGTCCCTTCCAACCCCTACAGTTCTGTGATTCTGCAAAAGTGATGGGGGATCCTCAGGGACTTCTGCAGAACCAGGATCAGGCCCTTACGTAGCAGCTCACCCCAAGTGAACATAGGCCAAGCTACTAGCTTGTCTCTGAGGGTTAATTTGGATTTATGTCCTGTTTGGAGAGCTAGCTTTAGAAATCTGACTTCCTCACATAGTTTCTATGATGTGTTTTTCTGTGCATGCGTGTGTAAAAGGCGCTGGCCTTCTATTGTTTATCGAAAGGAGTTTATTACATGTTGCTTATGCAGCATTTTTGTGATCTTCTTGATGAAAGATGCTATATAAACGGGGTTGGATTGGACTGGATTCAGTAAGTCTAGGAGCTTGCCAGCAATTTATTGCTGTTTGACTCCGGTGACCAAGCACCAGCGCAGCAGCCAGCGAGCAAGCGCAGGTCCTCGCAGCACTGCTCTGGCTCTGCCTTCCACACTGAAATGGAATTTATTACTCTCTATCTTGCATGGATATTTGGTAGGAAATTGGAGCTACAAAATGAAGAGTCATGGAAGCTTAAAAAAAATCCGAGAGACAGGACAGATGTGCTGTGATTAGTCCTGTACTCTGGCTCACCTTGGGTTAGATAAATAATTGAATGTGTGCCATCAGCAAGACATACTATTTATAGACTTGGAAGGAAATCTGGCTTGCAGGCCTCTAATTGGAAGTCAGAGGTGGTGGGGGAAAAAAAATGATTTTTTTCCTTACTTTTAGTACTTTAAATCTCAAAGTGGAGCTATTCAAAACACGGGCTCAAATTTGGATCATTTCAATTTAGAGAGTTACTTATTCTTAAAAATACCAATATATTTATGGGGATGCATGATACTTTGCTAGTTCATTGCCTATGTGGTAAATGCAGAAAGTGCTATCTTTGCATCATTTTTTATTTCTTCCCTTCAAATTTCACACCTGTCAAACATTAAGTTGATCTTGCAAAATCCATACCAGCTTCACCTGTGAAACTAAACAAGATCATTTTTTTGGGACAATGCCAGAAAAGAAAAGAAATTTTGAAGAAAAGAGAGCAAGACAAAGCTGACAGCCTGTATATAAACCTGAGTCTAAGCAGATGAAAACAGTCAAAAGTCTTTCATTTAATCATTCTGCTATTTTTGACCTGCTGTCTAGTGATAAACCACTTGAGCATTCCCTTGCATTATGAAAAAAAAAAAAATAGAATAAAAATCCAAGAAAGAGGGGAACAAAATGCAGTCCAGTGCTGAAGGAATCACATACGTGATTTTGCGGATGATGTTCACACGCATATAAAATATCCAAGTGGCTTTTCCAGTGGCAGCAGGGGTTATTACATTTTGAAGCTTGTGTTTTCCTTCTGAGAGTTCTGTTCCTTGCTTAGAGAACATTCACGGGCAGGTTTTTACTCAGTCGTTTTCAGATGCTGGCCTGCTGAATGAGATACAAGTGTGGGTGGTTACTGGTGCTGCCAGTTGGCCTGTCATTGGACAGCTCTCTGTCACAGGACAGATGTTTTCAGTGGCTAAATTCCCCAGACCTCTTGAATTTTTGCTTTTTGTGCATCCTCTAGTTTTGTGCAGGTCCAGCCCCACCTATAACCACATGGGGTGAGGGGTTTCTTGCACACCTTTGGGTCTTTGGGGTTTTTTCCCTCTTTTATAGAGGAATGAGCTTCATGCATTCACAAATGGTGCGCTCTGCAGGGACAGCAAATCATTGTACCAGTTTGGAAGGTCCCTTATGAGAAGAAGGAACCGCAGTTTATATTCCAGTGCCATAAAACTCCCTCTGACCATAAAAAGACTACTTGAAACAGCACTTTGAGGAGAGAAGGACTCCGTTAACAATACATTAAAGTAAGGAGCAGCCAAGGAGCGTGTCTGAGAGCTTTCAACGGCCCTGGCCAGGGCCTCCCTGGGTAAGCATTGGCACAGTTCCCCAGGGTCAGCAGAGGTACACAGCTTTTGCCAAGGGAGAATCTGGTCCCTGGCCTGTGTTCATTGAAGAGGACCCCAGGAACTGTGAACCTTATCACAACCTTCCCATGAGCAATAACTGGAACAAGATTTCTTTTCTGGTATCTGTTTAATAACCAGAGCTGACCAGAAAGAGCAGACAGCAAGGCTTCTTTTTTCTAAGGAAAACAAAACCATTATACGTGGGCAAATTTATTTTGACTTAAGTAGCTGATGAGAAACATATCTTAGACTCAGGCAACACATTAATCACTGACAATCTGACCTTCAGAAAAATAAAGTAATAGGCTGCAGTGATTTGCTGTCAGAGGGCTGAGCTCTACCTTTGCTCTTTGTGGCAGTTCGGGCAAATCCTGCTTTATTCAGTCAGTTAAGAGAAATAAAGAAGCACACATATACACACTGCAGCCATAGGTGCAGTGGAAGACACGCACCCTACTCTCAGATACTCACTCTTAGCTTGGGACGGTGACTGGAAGGGCTCAGGCTGGCCTTGGACCTTGTGTTACACCCGATGTGAACATAAATTATCTCTTTACAAAACTGTGAAAAAGGACAGGCTGGAAATCATGGCAAAGTGTATGCTGAGCAAGTGTCTGCAGGAAGGCCATCCCCTCTTACTCAAGATTTCGGTATGTATCCCACAGAAAGGCAAACAAAATGAAGTGTGTTCAGTTTCGCACCACGTTGCTGTAAATCTCTCTGTGTGAATTATGGCAAAACTGTGCTCAGCTACCAAGATGCTTCCTTAATCCACTTGTGCTGCAGATGGGCCCTGTCTGTGCATGTTTTGGCAGTCAGACCTGGCCCTCACTTGAATTTTATATAGAATTTGAGAAAAACAAGGGACGGGGGGTTTTTTTAAGCTACCTCGTTGGCTTGCTTTTATAGCTGTCTAATTATTTTTTGCAAGTTAATGGCTGTATTTTGTATTTGCATTTTTTGCTGCGCTGTGTATTTCTGAACGTCGGGCTGATCAAAAAGAAATACTAGGCTGGCACAATAAGGAGCCAGTCTTACAAAGACCCCTTTGTGCAGCTGGACACAGCCATACCATGACCTTTGCTGACTCAGGTCTTCAAGATACGCCACAAGTTCTTAGGAGTTCACGTTATGACATTATGATATGAAGAAATCTGGTTGTTTGGGGGGTTTGAGGGAGGGGTTTCTATCTTTTAACCAAGAGGAAATTTGCTTTTTGATTACATAGATTTGCTCAGTTGTATTATCATTACTTTTTACCAGCTTCATCCTGGGAGAACAAGTGTCGAGGTATTCAAACCCACATAAAATGTTAAATAGCTCTTATGCCACCCGAACTGTGGCTGTTCTGACACTCATGGGTCAGAAATAGCATGTCAGAGCAGGGGGATGTGACCTGCCTCACCACCTATGGACATCAAGAAACTTCAGGTGTTACATGCCTCATAGAAACTGCCCGTGCATGTCCTCCTGCCCCAGTGAAAGGAAGGTAAAGTGCCTCAGCTTGAATTACCTCTGGCTGGCTGGAGTTGTCCTGGAGGCTGGCCGTGAAGACCAGTATTGTAAGGATAAAGTAAGGGTAATATTTTAATCAGGAGAATTCACTTTCTGACTCAGCATAGGGATTTCTATGGCTGCTTTGCTCCTTGGAGGCCATTATTTCCATGAGTGGACTCTTCCATTTCTGCTTTCAATGTATTTAAGCAAGAGTTTCCTTAACATATGATGTTCATCTGAATCCAGTATAAAACTTTTCTTTTTCTCTCCCCTTCACGTTTCCCTTTTGCCTTCCCTCTTTTCAACCATTACATGGCCATCATGTGCCTTTTTCAATGTAATTGTCACAATAGTGTCATGATAGCGGTTCAGAGTCACCTCTTTGCTGGAGCTAACCAAAACCTCAGTAATGCATCAAGCAGCTCGAAGCCAGCCATTGTCACGTCCCAAGCCACTGACACGTTACACAGACAGATTAATTATCACTTAACATGTTTATCCTCGTATTGTTTGTGTTTCCAAAGCATTTGAGTTGCTGTAGGACTCTAAATCACTGCCCTTCCTCTTGTACAGAAGTGTTTTCTCAGTCCAGCATAGCCCAGTGTCTCCAGCACTGCCACCGGCCACAGCGTCCCGGCGCAGAGCAGGAGGTGGTCTGGGGGTGACAGCAGCCCTGAGCCAGGTGGAAACAATTATGGGAAAAAAATGTAGTCCACACTGGATAAGTTACTGCTGATAGCTGCCAGATAAGCTAACTTAATAAAGTGGTGGCTTAATTAAGCCACATTCCTTGCATCTTGCCTTGCGTCCTGCCTCTTTAGGGTGATGCTATCAAGCAGCAAGATGGGGCCAGGGTTGCTGTGCTGGTGTAACACTGTGGGTCAGGAGCAGGGGGGACCTGTGAGCAATGGGACATGGGGTTGCTCCTGGCACGCTCGGTTCCCCTCTTAGTTCTGCAAGGTGACGGGCCACAAAAGCCTGCAACAAAGGCATATCCACTGCTTGCCTAGTCATGGATATGTTTGCTGGTCTCAGAGGTTTGACCCTAAAAAAAATCACCTCAGCTTCCACAGCAGAGAGGAGTAACTCAGCATCTCCCTGCTTCTCCAGCAAGATACCCATCAGGAAAAAAAGGGCGACTTTGATAGAGCCTCTATCACTATAGATTTTCTTACAGGTGACACAAAAGTTAGACATTGAAGTGCTCAAAATCATGGTGTCTAAACCCCTCTGTGAATCCAAGCTTGTGCGTGTTCCTGCATGAAGCCTCACATGAGAATCAGAAAGCTGCTATATTTTTAAGGGCACCCAAATAAAAGCAGCAACAGATCAGTATGCCGGAATTTGTCCTTTTGGAAACCAGATTTAAAGTTAATGAATCCATTTTATTTCCCTGTAGACCCGTATTTTAGTGGCTGAGCTTCACACACAGCTGTGTATTAGTTCATGTTTGATGCTCACATGTGCAGCCGCATAGCAGCCATACCATAACTCAGTAAAGTTACTCAGTAGCTAAAATTATCAGTGCAGACCCCTTCTTACCTCTCATTGTGTATAACAAGATCGCTGCTGTGCAACGTTGATTAGACATGTCAACCTGGAGCTGGATGCTTGAAAATGAGTGTTGCTAATGATGTACTCATGTGTCCATCACTTTGATAGATTTCTCTTTAGGAATGTAAAAAGCTAACGCATGCAGGAATCCCAGGGTCATAATGTTTCGAAGAAATAGCTGTTGTATCATTTCCTGTGCATTAACCCTAAAGCAGTTTCCCTGGCAAAATCATGCTGGTGGGTGAAGCTGGCTGTTGAGTACAGGCTATGCTGATAAAAGAGATCTGTAATCTAGGGGAATTGATTTCTGTGTGTGAGCCTGAAAGCAGGGCATTCCACCTCTAAACCACTTCTTTTAGATGTAATCTGAAGCTTTCATGATATGAAAATTCAACAGAAAAATAAAAGGGAGACTGAGAACAAGGAAATAATTTCTCAAAACCATCTCACTCCCCTGTGGAACTCATTGATGCAAGATGTCCTTGAAGCCACAAATTTCAGCAGGGGCTTGCATATCTGCCAGGACAGCATGATTTTCCAGTTACTTTAACTGGAGCGACCCCCCAGCAAGGCTGTGCTTGCTTCTGGATGCCAGGGCAGTCCATAATGGCTGTAACTCAGCATGTGGTGGCTTCTCAGCATGTGGCTGTTGGAGAGGGGTTTGATGAGGGCAAGCCGTTTGGCTATCAGGAGAATCATGGGAAGGCAGCTAACCACATTAAAGCCAACAAGTTCAGACAAAGCCATCACCAGCCAAGTTGAGAGGAGAGGCAGCTCCTGAAATGTTCTCGGCAGGTGAGCCCTTACCCAGGAGCAGACCGTGCTGTCTGAGGTTTCCATCTGCTGCCACAGGCCACTGCCAGGGTGGGAATCCTAAGGGCCCTAAACCTGAAAATCAGGTAGGAATTCCAAGGGGGAAGGGTAGAAATGATGAAAGCTGCTGCCAGGCCTTTCTGGTTAGTTCTGGCTGACACAATCCCAGGGGTCAGCAACTCCTGGCAGGGATGCCCTCCTCTCCTTTTCCATCTCCCAGCCCTCTCTCAGGCCAGGCTGTATCTGCCTCTGGAGAGCAACTACAAGCAACCCTTTATCACTCCCTTCTTCTGCAGACAGGAGGAGATGAATGTGCACTTGGAAAGCCATCGGCATGGTTTGCAGCGTATCAACAGCCTCCCCAGTGCACCTTTGAACTCATTCCTCCTGCATTTGTTTGTCTTGCAGATAAAACTTAACAGCAGTGTTTGGAGAAAAGTCTAATGAGGGACCACTGTTTGCATAACAAAGCAAGGCTTCCTCTTCAGATGTTGAACCTTCATTAAGCACAATTTATATTCTAGCTAATCTTTGGAAGAGGCTAAAATATGGAGCTAAAGTTTGTTTTTACATTGTTTGTATTAAGTAGTCAGTTGCAACTGATGTTTGATTTAAGTTGGGCATAATGATGATTTGTGATGGCTGCGTGGTGTCTAACAGAGTGCTGTGTCATTAACTGCCATGGCTTTAGCACCCTTCTGTGTCAATTATTGAATTAAAGGATGAGACCAAATGGATGGTTTCCCAGTTTTGCAGATATTTCAGCATTCACAAGGCCTGAAAAGTGGGAAATTTATTAAATAGGGGGCAGTTTTTCCCAGAGTAGTGTAGACTGGTGCTGAACAACAGTTAGCTTCTCTTCTAGCAGTCCTGGAAGCCACTACCCTGAGACCCTTTGAAGGTCACCAGGGCCCTGCATTGAGTAATCCTGAGTGTGATAAGGGACAGGGACATTTGTGAGAGCTCCTCGGTGCTGCTGGGAGGCATGGTGACCTGATATGGTTTGCTGCCTAGAAAGCAAACAAGCAGGTATAGCTGAATGCCTAAATGTCGTTACAGGACGGTGTGTAAGAAAAATTAATTTCTCAGCACTCAGACCTTGCTCCTATCATGGGCACATCAATTGTCTGATCCTACTAACCCTTCACTGCAGTTCTGTCCCTCTGCCTGTATGTGATAAGCTCCCTTGCTCTGCTTGGAATTCCCAATATATCTCACTTATCATCTTCCAGGTTTATTAAAAGATGATAAAATGACTGATAACATGTATCTTGTGTATATTTCTTGCTGAGACTTACCCCTTTCTGCAAGTTTTACATTGTAATGATGGATGTTTGAAAGCACCCTTCACTGGATCATGAAAACTATGCCCAGAGTCGTGTCTATGGACAGCACTGGGGTGTGATGCATCCTTTCAATCAAAGGGAGCAGGGTTTTCAAAAACAGCTTGGGATGTTGGTTGGGTCAGAGTTGAGGTGCACAGCCCCAGGGTCCTCAGGCGGTGGGGGCCACGCTGTCACCTAAAATGTCTCATTGAGTGGTGGGTTTCCATGTTGCATTCTTGAATGCTGAGATACCTCCAACATGCAAAGTTCAGGGTCGATGTACTGTTTGGTTCATCACCTCTACAATTTACCCATTACCCTTTTTAAAGGCAGCACCAACCTTTAGAGTACATATATTTATTTATTCATTTATTTTATTGTTTTTTCAGGAAAAAATGCTGTAAGGGTTATAAGTTTGTTCTTGGACAGTGCATCCCTGAAGGTAGGTGATTTCACTGTTCTTACCCCTTGTGTATGCGTGCATTTGCCTTGCCCTATTTGCCCTGTTGCCCACACTGCTGGTTTGGAAGAGCACCCTGATACAACCACACGCTCATCCATATCACACGTCTCTGTGTTTCCAAGAAACTGCTGGGAAAGTAGAAACAGCATCTTCCAAAAGCTTCATTTAGTGTGCCAAGCCTTGATCCTCCCCTAAGCACACATGGCTGCACAGGTCTTGTACCAAGGCCTGCTGCAAACAAAAGGGTGCGTTCTACTTTTGGCTAGGCACACCTTTCCTGGCTGATGGCTTTCACCATGTGCCCCTTGATCTGGGACAACTGATTTGGCTTTTAAGTGCAGGAGGAGTGGGTGACTTGGTGCTGCTTTTAGTTACCCGTTTCCCAAAAAGTCAGTGAGGGGAAAGCAACATGAAGAGGAATCTCTCCTCTGCTATCTCTCCTGGTCATGGGCATGGCTTCCTTGTCACCATGGGCAGAGGGAGATGGGGAATTATTGGGGTGGTTCATGTGGGAGTGAGAAGGGAAGGAACCCCTCCTGTTAGAGGGGAGCTGCCTGTACACTTTGCAAAGGCAGTGCCAGTGTCCCAGTGCTTGGAGGTTGCTGCAACAAGAGCTCATCTAGGAAAAGGCTGAGCTCTGCCTGCTGTAACCTTGCTGGGGCCTCTCTTGGGTCTACCCAGGCAGTGGCTTCACTGAACAGTAGCAGTGCAACTTCTCCAGTTGCTCCTGCCACTTTGCCCGATTCAGACGAAGCTGGCTCTGAAGTCACAGGCTCTGAAGTCTGAAGCCAGAAACAACAAGCTAATAAGCCTTGTTTGCTCCAAAATGCAAGTTAAAAAGTTGGTTTATGGCAACACATTGTTTTATTTGATGACATATGGAAAGCCTTGAGCTGACCTGAGAGTTTTCCCGGTTTGGGATGGTGATGTATTGAAAAGAAAAGTGACAAATTAACACACTGGAGAGAGTCAGCTGGTTTTTGAGTTACAGTCTCCAGCCAAGAAGGATTATAACCCAAACTCTGATCCTGGTGCTTTTTCTGTAAATGTGTCTCGTCTTTCCTGCTGGCTGGAAACACTAGAACACCAGCTGGAAAAAAAGTAGGAAAAAAGAAAAATACAAACCCACATCTTCTCAAAACAGGAATTGTGTATTTGTGTATTCACACTTTCGTGTGAAGAAACGGCTCAAGATGCCAGCCTGGGCCTCAGGGAGCTGGGTAGGGTTTGAGTGAAGTTAATGGCTCCCAAGTTGTTCCTTGTCCTGTGGTTTTGCAGTGGGATTTGTCTTGTTGCGTGTAGCATGAGTTGGCAGCTCCAGTGCGAGATGCACACTTGGAGGAGGGGATGGTGTGCACTGGAAGCAGAAGCCATCTATCGTTTTGGGGATGGAATGAAGCCAGGACTCTACAGTCAGCCCTCCAGCTTTCCGATGGATTATATCAATTTTATATACTGGTTATTCACTAAATATAATGAACACAGCAGGAGAAGTAATAGGATCAAAAATAAAATGAGAACCATGAAAATGTATTATTTTAGGCTTCTAATTTTCATCTCTTGAGGTTTTAGGTGATTATGAAAGCAGTTTTTATTACGTACCCACTGACTTAATCCAGCCTGTTAACGGCATCTCAGTGACCTGAGAGTTTCTGCCACTAATTTAATTTCTCTGCTGGCTGCAGCTTCTCTCCCTTTGTACTTCTATTGCCCTTTTTTCAGCTCCATCTGTATTTTGCCTTGAACTTAAGACGCCTCAGCAATTGCTATAACATCTGGGACAGTCTCGGTATAGGGTTGAGAAACATGATTCAGTGAAGCCCTCATTTCTCTTACTCTGTTACAAGACATCACTTGGCTCTTCACACATTGTTTTGGCATAATCTTGACAGAGTAGCTGTATGAAATGTATATCTCAACACAGGCACATAAATACATTACAGATGTGAGTTTATTAGAGCACATCTGTACCTTTTAATCCTGTACTGGCAAGTCAAAGCCGTGAGAAGAAGTTCCAGCCATGTCTTCTCCATGGTTTAGCAGTGGCTGCAGGGAGGACAGCTGGGAGTGGTATAGACCCTCCCTTGTTCACCCTGTGATGGCTGCCTTGGGAAGACACAAATCTCCTTCTTGGACAGCTATTTAAATGGACTCTTTCTCAAAGGGTTGTGTCATTGTCCATGTCCATCTTTGACCATGAGCCAGCAATGTGCCCTCATGTCCAAGAATGCCAGTGGCATCCTGGGTCATATTAGAAGGGATGTGGTCAGGGGTTGAGCGAGGTTCTCCTCCTGCTCTCATACTGCCCTGGTGAGACCACTGCTGGAATATTGTGTCCAGTTCTGGGCCCCTCAGTTCAACGACACAGAACTCCTTGAAAGAGCCCAGTGCAGGGACACCAGGATGATGAAGGGAGTGGAACACCTTCCTTATGAGGAGAGGCTGAGGGAGCTGGGTCTCTTTAGCCTGGAGGAGACTGAGGGGTGACCTTACTAAAGTTTATAAATATGTAAAGGGTGAGAGTCAGGAGGATGGAGCCAGGGTCCTCTCAGTGATGGCAGCAATAGGGCGTGGGGCAGTGGGTGCAAGCTGGAGCATAGACGGTTCCATGTGAATATAAGGAAAAACTTCTTCACTGTGAGGGTGACAGAGCCCTGGGACAGGCTGACTACTCTGGAGACATTCAAACTCACCTGGCCACAGTCCTGTGTGACATACTCTATGTGATCCTGCTCTGGCAGGGGTGTAGGAGTAGATGATCTTTCGAAGTCTCTTACAACCCTTAACATTCTGTGATTCTGTGATCTTTGGTTTCTGTCCTTTTATTTCTGGTCTGCTCTGGAAAAGCAACATAATTCAGGGCAGACCAGTATGAGTCCATGCCCCTACGTTCTGCATCTCATTTGCTTTGGACTCGTCTTCTTACTCGGGGTTTCAGCTGCAGGAGCAGGGAGCAATGATCCTCAAGAAACTTCATGAGGAGTTTTCTCTGTGTGTCTGATTCCCCTGTAGCACCTCTTCCTGTTCCACCTGACTTTCAAAGCAGGTCAAAAAGGACCTCTTCACCCTTTTCTCCTGAATGATCATCTTTGTTTTGGAGCCTCACAGGTCCAACCAGGTCCTGTCTTGTGGCATAGCCAAGAGTAAAGCAGGGACAGATGTAGTCTGAAACAGCTTCCTTTGGAGAACACCATCCCTACCGCTGGTTTGTTCCTTGAGTTTCTGGGCTGTGGGTTAATTCATAGCTAAATATTCTGTGGCAGGCATACACTAATCAGATCTGCTCTTTCCTCATTAATGCTATTTCAGAAATTTCCTTGGTACAACTTTCCATGCTGCATTGTTATTCCTGAGTTCAAGAAATATATGCAGAGACATTTGTATTTCTGCTTCATTTTTCTTTTTTTTCCTAAAGTCTGGAACAGCCTGATCCTCTACCGTGTGGCTTTGATTTACCCTCAAGCCACATTTCTTAGGCTGGGCTGGCAGACAAGGGGCTTGAATGTGGGAGGATGCATTCTGCAGAGCACACAGAGGTGGTGCAGCAGCTTTTGCCCACTTTCATCCCAGTTGTGAAGACTGTTCCTGAGTGGGACCAAAGCCCTGGAAATGTGCTGTACCATGATATGGGACCTGCCCATAGCAATTGTGTCATTTGGGTTGACTGTGTGGGAATGTGGGAACCACCATCAGGGAGATTTCCACCTCCTGGACCTTTCCCTAGCTTTGTATGAAAGCAAATGAAACAACAGTCTTGATGAAGCTCTGCTAAGCTGGATGTGAAAACCCTATTTAAAGACCAGTTATGTGAAATAAGGCAAAATAGTAAAAAGAACTGGCAGTGTTTAGAGAAAAGGAAGATGAGGGGACACATGGTAACACTTTTTATGTACGTGAAAACTTGCTGCAAAGGGAAAAGTAAATTGTTCTTCATGGCCAAGAAGAAGAGGACAAAAATAATGGGCTCAGATGGCTATAAAGGGAATTTGGGTTAGATATAAGTAAAAAGCTTTCAATCCACAAGGATATGTAATCTTTGGAATAGACTGCATGGTGTTGGGCATCTCCATCCCTCAGGGATTATAGGTACAGGTTAGATGAAAGCGCGTTAGGGAAGGTTTATGGATAGTGAATCCTGTCTCTGGTGGATGATGGTTGCTTCCAGCTCTGTCTTTTATGATTTTATTAGGTCACATCTATTCACAAAAGCACAGGGAGGATAGAGCTCATTTTCTGTCTGCTTGGAATAGGCTGAGTATGGCACACACCACACTGCATCTGCATGGGCACGCTGTCTGAGAAGCAGCATGGTCACCTGAGTGACAAGCATTCCGGCCTGTCCTTCCCTGGTTTATTTCGGTGGAAAATTGCAACTGTGCCCAGGAAAAACACTGCTAACGCTTTATGTTTGTCTCTATTTAGTAGTGCCAAACGTAAGAGTTTACCATCCTGGCCCAAACTATCCCCAAGGCTGACCAGGTTTGAAGGCAAGGGACACGTCTTGCTTCCACACTTGTGCAAGGCCCTGTGCCGTTCACCCACGGTTACTGCTGGGGGTCCTGGCACTGCCATTCACTGCCACCCACCGCACTGTGGGTGGACATGGGGAGTTGAGATCAGCAGAGTCGTGCAGGAAGAGAGGAAGATAGGATGTGCTGTTCAGAAGGTGACAGGCACAAGGGAGGAAATGCCTGGCGCCTTTACAATAGTACTTTTTTAGCCTCTGGTGTGATATACAGCAGCTTGTTAAGTTTTGTTTGGAACGTCTCTGTGCCCTGGCACACTGTCGATTTCACCCCTACTGCTATATATATATGGCTTTCTGTACTCCACACTGCAAATGTGGTTTCACTTGCCTTACCATCTATTAGTTAATTTTAATTGCGTGGAAAAGTCTTTGTACCCAGAAATGTCTGCTAGCCATTAGTGTCAGTCAGTAATGAGTTTGGATTTTAATTATTTTATACTGTGGAAACACAGTGCATTGCTAGGAACTCAGTCGAAACCCTTAGGTTTGGTTTCAATGTATTTGGTCTGGAGCAGGGACAGGATTTTTCTGCTGTGGGCCCCCTGTACCCGGTCACAGGAGGGTCAGGGTGAGAACTGCACGGGAGTTGTGTGCAGGGCCATGTTCCCCTGAAATGGTCACAGAAACTGCCCCTTGCTACGACATAAAACCCGACCTTCAGTGGGGTTTCTCTGAGATGGTTTTGAGACCAGCTGCTGCATCATCTCCTGTCTTCTCCTAGCAAACGTTCCCCGTGGCGCTGCAGAGTCCTTGGGCCCACAGCTGGGGGCTGCCCATCTCCCCCTAGCCCTGCTACCAGTCTGACGCCAGGGGCTGAATCCCGCCCCGGGCAGGGCAGGGATGCTGGTCAGACCCCATTTCACTTTGGTGTCTGTTCCCTGGGCCACAGCACTGCTGCTATAGAGCAGTGAAATCAGAAACAGATCTGACTGAAGCTCCTGTGGGTTTCAAACCAGGACTTCAGTCTTCTGGGATGAACTGACAAACCCAGACAGTGATTTACCATACCCTAATCTGCACATTGCTATTATTAACAGTGATTATGGTTTTGTAACAATGTGTTATTTGCTAGAAGGGCTGTATCTGACTTTGAACAATTACTGTGTGCTTTTAATTAACTCCTCCTTTATGATATACGTTTTGACCAGATTTGGCAGTCGGCCTCACATTGTTTTACAGTATTCTGCATAGGAAATGTTGCTATCAGCACTCAAAAATTTGTGGAAGACTGAAAAAAAAACCCTTTCAGCTAATTTAATATTTCTGTGGGAAGAATTCTTACATTCTGCAAACTGGGGAGCTGTCCCTCGCTTAAAATCCAAACTTAAGAAATAGTCTAACTACCATAAAACTATGATTAGCAATTTTACTATAAGTCCTTGCTTACGCCTCATGAATGTTTTCTCTCAAGGTTTCTTAAGTCCTTAAAAACAACAATTAGCAGAGAGGTGAAATATTTGCTGTCGAAGTGTCATCCAGCTACTCCCACTGGTATTTTCCTAATCGTGTTTTTCTCTCCCTAGACTATGATGTCTGTGCTGAAGCTCCCTGTGAACAGCAGTGCACAGATAACTTTGGGCGAGTCCTATGCACTTGCTACCCTGGGTACCGCTATGATCGGGAGAGGCACAGGAACAGAGAGAAGCCTTACTGCCTGGGTAGGTAGGAGTGTGTGTTGAGCTCTCGTCTGGTTAACGACGTTATCCTGCTCCTTCTGGCCCTTTAAGAGTCCGTTTAGATCTGAATCCTTCCTTATTCTCTTTACTGTTAGAGAATAAATGTGGTTTTAACTACGTTAAAGACTGGTTCCCAGAACTAAGCAATCTAAATCCCCCTGAAACTATTAGAAGGCAGTACCTAAAACAAGACACATGCACCCAAATACTTGGAAGTGCTGGGCTGATGAAATTTTCCCTTTGTTAGTTCCTCTTTCAGGTTTTGAGCAGTATTTGGGATTTTGGCCTGGGACAAGGAACATGATTGTAACAGTAACCCTTGAAGCAGTATAACCAGATCTAATTATGAAAATAAATCTTTGGGTTTTGAAATGAGGTGAGGCCCTGGGAAAGGCTGCCCAGAGAAGCTGTGGCTGCCCCCTTCCTGGCAGTGTTCAAGGCCAGGTTGGATGGGGCTTTGGGCAACCTGGTTGAGTGGAGGCTGTCCCTGTCCACGGCAGGGGGATTGGGACTAGATGGTCCTTGAGGCCCCTTCCAACCCAAACCAGGCTGTGATTCCTGTGATTCAGCTGGGCAATAAATCATTCAGAACACATCATTTACATGTAATCCTTGTGTGGGTGGTCCTGCCCTGCATGGTTTGCTGTGCCAGAGTGCCAAGGTTTGCACGATAAAGCTTTGCATGAGAGCTTTTCAATGCAAAGAAACAGTTAAGTGATGCTCACCAATAAAATGCCAGATAACGGTCCAGCTTCCACAGGGCTCCTACCCAAAGCACCAGCGGTGCTGCAATTACTCATTTATTTAACCAGAAAATCTCCCAATACCTTTAAAAGATCCTTTTATTGTATTTGAGGTCTGAAACCTCCATTTTCAGCTCTTGCTCCTCTCCAGATATCGACGAGTGTGCCACAAGCAACGGAACGCTGTGCTCTCAGATCTGTGTCAACACCATTGGCAGCTACAGGTGCGAGTGTCACGAAGGCTACACCCGGGAGGAGGACGGCAAAACATGCACCAAAGGAGATAAAGGTATGGCTAGTGGAGGCCAAAGGTCCTGGGCCAAAAGGCCATCTGAGAGGTTGATCTGTCATAAAGAGGAACTGCTGCCTATGCTGCACTTGGAGCTGGGCATCTGAAGCTGGGGTGTAAGAGGTTCCCCTGGAGAGCCCAGGTGGTTCACCAGGCACCCGACCACCTGTGGAGGAGTCCTGCTGCACGCTCGCCTCCTCCCCGGCTTATGAGCTGCACACACGGAGCGGTAAATCAGCAGCCACATCCACAAAGAGGGAGCACAAGTACACTTAGTAATGCAGAAAGCATCATCCCCTGAGAGGCACAGTGACTGAACAGTGAAACTTGCTGTTTCAGCTTCAGTTAGGCCATTTTGCTGTTACAAAACGTACTTCGCTCTCCTACCAAAGGGATTGTGCCTAGTTTGCAGTTCAGAGCTCAGGAAACATGGGGGCAGGGGGAAAGACAGCAGATTCTGACCCTTACAAGCCTTCATTAATGTCATCTGCTAATTAAATTAATTTCATTGGGTTTAATTTGTATGTACATGACAACATCAGGGATTAGCAAACAGCCCTGGGTTGGGTGGTTAAAGCCTTAGGGCACTCCGACACTCAGAAGAGGTGTGCCCAGGAATCCCATGCACCTTTCAACCACTGCTTAAATCAGTTGCTAAATCACCTTGAGTAATGCTGAATTCTGCTGGTCTGCAATTAGTTTGTGCATCTCGTGACTGTGGTATGAATTTTTATTTCTTTTCTGGTTTTGTTTTTGTGAAAGTAATACAAAATGTGAAGGGGGTAAAAGTGAGGGCTCGCTCTTGCTTCTCACCATTGGTTTCAAAGTATGTGTGCGCTGTGTAGAAATTATTTTAAAGGTTTTGACCTCATCCCAGCTATTAAATGACACCATTTAGAGTACTGAAGATTAAATACTGAGAGGACAATTTAAAAACAGGAGAGGAAGAGAACAACCTGTGCTCTGGAAAAGAAAAAAGGCTCTTTTGATGAATGGCAGTTTTCTGTAGATTCATCAATTAATGCCTGAACACACCTATCATTGCATACTCCAAATCCCACCAGACAGCCAGAGCCATTTATTATTGTGATTTTCCTCTGAAAATGTGTAATTGGAGAAGCTCCATTAACTTTACTTGGTCCTTGTAGTTTTCAGATTTGTGTTTTTTCCTTATTGGGGAGAGGAGGGGGTGTCATAAAGGAAAGAGGTATAACCTATATGATTCCCTAACAAATAGTTCTAATTAACTTTTCCTCTGGCTAGTTCAACTTTTCTGGCAGGGTGACGTCCAAAGGATTCAGGATAAACAACCATTGAAAATATTCCAGGCTGTGGAAATAATTCTAAGATTATTTTTAAAAAACCACCATTTCACACTGAATGTACACAGCACATAACAATGTCAGTTCCAGTACTCAATCCGGAACAGAATGCCCATCAAGACGTTTCCCAAGCCAGCTGCATGAAGCAGAGGACACTTTCTGCTCCGTACCCCCACACACGCACACACACCCCCCAAGTTAACGTTACTCGTTGCCAGGCCTCCGGTACGAGCGAAAGAGGAGCTGGCCATCGCGATTTCGCAGGGCTGGTGTCCGTAGCTCATCGTCGCGGAGAAACTCAAGGCTCCCGTCGGCTGTGGGGAGCTGCTGTCGCGACACACCACCCCGCGGTCAGCCCCGGCCCTGCACCGCCCGAGGAGCTCCCCATCCGCGCTGGAGTCGCTTCCTAGTAAGCAGAGGGTTTGCTTTTCATGGTAGCTGGAGCACTTAAATTCGATTTTTAAAAATGTAGTGCGAGAGGCATGGAAGCACAGGGATCCCTCTCCAGCTTTAACCACGCTGCAGGTTTTAAGGGGGGTTATTACCCACGTTTTTGTCGTGCCACGCCTGAGGGCTGCCAGCCAGCCAAACTTTTTGGGTCTGTAAGTGGGCTTCGCTAAGAGCTTTGGGTTTGTGAGAGGGGCACAAGATTAGGGAGCATTTTCCTACACATTCAGTCATGTTGCGTTTGATGGAGAGAATACAGCTACCCGCACTGAAGTAGGCAAATGAAACCATCCCAGCAGACTGAGCCCAGATAATACAACACAGATGATCAACTCAACAGTCTCCATGTGAAGACCGCCCGCGGCACCGCTCCCCACAGAGCTCTCCCCTGCCAGCATCTCCTTCTCCCCAGCATCCGCAAGCCAGGGCCTTCCAGCACAGGCAAAGAAAACAGGCGCTCTGCCTAGCAGCTCTCTTATTGACAGTCACCGCAGGACTCACCGCTGTCTCACTGAGATGAAAGGACCCCCATCAGGGCAGCAACGTCAGGCGTGAGCTGGACTTCATGCTTTGCAAAGGCTTCATAAAGCGGGGCTGGTTTAAGCCTTCTCTGAAATCGCTTTATTTTCCTGGTGTAGGTGTGTGCAATGGAAACAGGCTATGCGAGAGTCTTGCTCAATGCTGACCAAACAGGCCCTGGCAGGTGACCTTCATATCTGCACCATGCGTGGGGGGTCTGGCTAATTGCTTCCTGCCCCCTCCATCCTGTCCTAGGTGGCTGCTGGCTTTATCCGTGCTTTATATGCGGTTTGATCCTAAAGCAGGATGGGATGTGGGTAGAGCGAACGTTTGATGGATGAGACTCCTCTCCTGGGCAAATCGTCACCTCTGTCTGGTATGAGTTAGGGGGATTCCACCTCTCTCCTGGGACACAGATCATGCTTGCTTCTTCCTCTGACAAGTCAATCCGAGTGGATTTGCAGAAATCTCATTGGTATGATATTTCCCAAACATTAGCTGACACAACCTCCCTCCCATTCATCTCCATGGATTGCTACAGCCTTGTTTTATCTGTGCCTGTCAGCCACGAGCACCACATCCTTCTGGAAGATAAACTGAATTTTACAATGAAACATGAGGCCAAATTCACCGCTTCTTAATCTGCACATAATTCTAGTGGGACAGGGTTAGGTTTCATATAGCAAAGGCTCTGGCGGTTCCTCCCTGTGACTGTACGTTGCTTTCAGAAGCATTTCTTAATACAGTGTGTGCGTGTTATGAGGAAATTCTCTTGGTAAGATAGCTATTAAGAGAAATTTTGGCTAAGACTAGTACCGAACCCAAACTTTATTGGAGTCTAGGGAAAAATAAAAAAAAAAGGGAAAATAAAGGGCATTTTTTTCTAATGGCTCTATACTTGTACATCTGTAAATCCACATGGATTCAAAAATGGACATGTAAATACACTGTTAAGGGAGGCTGAAAAATTGGAGAGAGAGGGAGTTACTCCATGAGGGAGCCACAACACTGACTTGTGGTGAAGAGAAATCCTAGCTTGTAGAAATACCGAAAGGTGTCTCCATCACAGCATATCCGTTCCTGGTTAAGGGAAGAAGCCCTGTGTCCTGCAGATGCTTTGATCCATCAGGGGAAGACTTATGGGGAAAGAGGCTTTGGGATGAAGACAAAACAATTAACACTAGACATGGCAGTGAGGAAACCATGGATGCTGTGTATTTGGGTATCTTCACACAGCGGCTGTAGTCCCTCTGGAAGGTTTTGTCTTGGAGCCAACGTAGCTGCAATTTGGTGAAATTCTGTTACAATATGTTATGTAGAGTTCATCAGAACACCCAGAGTAGCACCTTTTGACTTTACATCTTTTAGCTGCCTGAACCCTGCACAGGCAGCTGCTCAGGTATATCCAAGCTGTGTGCTAACAGAGAGTGCAGGGAAGAGCAGCATGCCTGCTGCCATAAAAATGCCAACCACAATAAAGAGGAGTATCATGGGCTGCTGTAATGCCACAGAACGGCAGCTGTGGTAGTAGGCAGTTGATGAGTGAGAATAACCCCCAAGCCTTTGCCTCCTGATCTTCATAGAAACACAAAACCACAGAATGGTTTGGGTTGGACCTCAAAGATCACCTAGTCCCAACTCCTCTGCTAGAACAGGTTTCCCAAAGGAACCCCTCCCCTACACAACCTCCACTCAACCAGGTTGTCCAAAGCCCCATCCAGCCTGGCCTTGAACACTGCCAGGGAGGGGGCAGCCACAGCTTCTCTGGGCAGCCTGTGCCAGGGCCTCACCACCCTCACAGGCAAGAATTTCCTCCATGTATCCAATATAAATCTCCCCTTCTTTAGCTTAAAGCCATTACACATCATCCTATCACTCCATGTCCTTATAAACAGTCTCTCCCCAGCTTTCCTATATGCCCTTTCAGATACTGGAAGGCTGCAATAACGTCTCCACAGAGCCTTCTCTTCTCTAAGCTGAGCAAGCCCAACTCTCTCAGCCTGTCTTCATAGCAGAGGTGCTCCAGCCCTCTCATCATCTTCATGGTCTCCTCTGGACTCCAACAGGTCCATGTCCTTCTTCTGTGGGGGACCCCAGAACTGAACTCAGTATTCCAGGTGGGGTCTAACAACTGCAGACTAGAAGGGGAGAATCACCTCCCTTAACCTGCTGGTAACTCTTCTTTTGAAGCTGCCCACAACACACTTGGTTTTCTGGGCTGCAAGCACTCATAGCCACTTCATGTTGAGCTTCTCATCAACCAACTTATGATCAGTTCAGCACTACTAACAATGTCTTACTGCTGGTGGTCATTCCAGGATCTTGCCCTTTCCTCCCTCACTTTCTTGATTAGGAGATAAGAGAAGTAATCCTTGAATAATAGAATATCAGGTTGGAATGGACCTTAAGGATGGTTTTGTCCAAACTTTCTTGGCACAAGGATGGTCTAGACAAGATGGCCCAATACTCTACCCAGATGAATCTTAAAAGTCTCCAGTGCTGTGGGATCACCACTTTCCTGGGGGAGTTTATTCCAATGGCTGATCTTATTGTGAAAAATTCCTTGTGTCCAATTGGAATGTCCCCACAAGTAATTTGCACTCATTACCCCTCATCTTTTCAATGTTACTCCCTGTAAAAATGGATTTGCCTTCCCTGCCTTAAATACTGGAACATGGTGATGAAGTGTCCCCTAAGCCTTTTTGTCTCAAGGCTGAACAAGCCCAGTTCTCTCAGCCTTTCCCCATGTGACAGGCTTCCCAATTCTTTGATCATCCTGGTGCCCCTCCTGTGTTCCCCAACCTGTACACATCTTTTTTGTATAGTGGGTACCAAAACTGAGCACAGTATTCCAGTCATGGCCTGACAGGCACTGAGTGAGATAATGTCTTCTTTGTCTCTGCTGGTGATACCCTTGTCAATGCAAACCAGCATGCCGTTGGCTTGCTTTGCTGCTGCAGCACACTGTTCACTCATATTGAGCTTGTTGCCCACCAGGACGCCTAGACCCCTTTCCACAGAGCTGCTCCACAGCCAGGCAGATCCCAACCTGTGCTGCACTCTTGGATTGTCTTTTACAAGTAAACATACCTGACAGGGCATTATATCCAATGGACTAAATGTACTGAACATCAGTCTTTCTTCAGTTTGTGCAATGGTGGTCCACAGATGACAATCTGATGTATTAGACCATGGTTCCTTATTAAACCATGCAAAAATTTAAAGTCAAGTACCACATGATATCTTTAGTATTAGAAATTTCTCAGTTTATTTTAAATTATGCAGATGTTTTCAAAATCGATTTCTGAAAAGGTGAAGGGCATTAAAATGCGTGTTTGAGGGAAAAGTGTAATACAATAGCTAAACACAGCGTAGTTGATCCTCTTTGAAGATTTTGGCTTTAACCAGGAGCACCTGCAGAGTTTTTTCCATTACAGGATATGCTCCAAATGCTCAGTGTGCAACGGTGTCCAGCAACCCTTCCAGGTAACACCCTGCAAGCCTACACATCACACACAGGGACTCAATACGCTTGGTGCTTCTCAACAATTGTAAGTGAAAGGGAAAAAAAATAAAAGGCATTTGCCAGTATGTCTCCCCACGTGTTTTGGAAACCACGTTTCTCTTTAAGCAGACATCTGTTAAAACAGTGTGTGTTTGTTTATTTGCAATGCAGAAATGCTTCACTGCCTATGAGAATGGGAAAAGGACAAAAAGCTAACACTGGCGGCACCTCTTAGGGTTTGAATCACTTAATGGGATCCCGAAAAGGTCCCGTTCGTGCACAGCATCAACAGGTGTGACCCTTTCCCTTGTGTGGATTCAAATCCCTGCCATGAATCTCAATCCCTGTCTCCGCTCCGGCCGATCCCATCACATGGAGGAACAACCAGCGATGATAAAGAGCCTCAAAATGAATGAAACGGCCGTGCTGGGGGGATTTTACTGTAATTTATAGCACCTGAAAATCTGCCCTCCAGGGGACTGTAAATCAGTTCAGATCTGTAGGGTCAGTCTACCCTACACACAAAGATAAAAGAAGGGGTGTAAACTTTTCCAGGTATTAAAAAAAAAAAAAAGAAGTTCTTTGGGGGCTGTTAACTGGAAACAGCTGCTTTAAAGAATGATCCATCCCTGCAAAGTTTCACAGCCTTACATAGCAATTCGCAGTCAAAGTATTAGTAACAGCTAGAGACTCTCCTCTTTTCACAGTCTGAGGAAACATAACAACCTTCAAGCTGCTTTTGCAATCACTTTATGAACCTCGTTGCTTTGGATCTTTATATTTGTATTGGAAACTGTTTTCTTTCAGCTGGGCTTCCTGAGAAATCTGAAAATGTGGCGAAATCAGGGACATGCTGTGCCTCTTGTAAGGAATTTCATCAAATAAAGCAGACGGTTTTACAACTGAAGCAGAAGGTATGAACACTGATCAATCACATCTCTACCAGACCTGCATGTTTTATGACACCTGAAGTTAAACATAAGTGTCTGGAGCTGTCACTGCCACATGACTCTTGTGCCCATAAAGATGATTGCAATGTATTTTTAGACTGTTTAGGAATGGCATCCTTTCCTTATGCTTCTGTATGGCTTGTAAGCAGACTCCTAACCAAGCTTGAGGATCTGTGTTACCAAGCTCCTGGTAGCAGGGTCTGGCAAACACCCATCCCAGTCTGAGCCCAGGTTTCTTGGCAATCCGTGCTGGCTGTGGCTGTTCATTCATTCTCAATGCACAGGATTTGGACTTGATCCACCTTCAGTGTATGCAACTGCAAGACAGTGTTCAGAAGTGGGAATGTGGGAGAACATGATTTTGCATTAATGGGACACTGATACAGGATTCTTGCCAAACAGGAGGTGGGTGGCTAGGCAAAAACATCACTAGTGAATACATTACCTTTGGCTACAAAAAAAAATAATCTAAACATCTTCAGCCCTAAGCGTTTCTGTTTTTACCTGTGTCCTTGCAAGTAGAGAATAATGCCCTTAAGAACTTGCCCTGGCCTTTAACTTTAATTGCTTCTGTATGTGGTCCACATTTGCAGTGGGGTAGAATTGAAATAACCCAGAAACTCAGCCCAGGATTTGTAGGGCCAGCTGCCACGGTGCAGGTGTAAAGCCTCGTCTGGTGACAGCTCTTATGAACATTCAGGTTCTCTGAAATGGAGGTGTTCTGCAGGAGCTCTCTCAGCAGTGCATGCTGGCAGGCTGCAATTATTTCACCCATGGTGCTCATGTGCTTTCATTAACTTGAAACTTAATAGTATTCATTCAGTGTAATTCGTACTAAGAAGAAAGAAATCTGCTTCCCTAAAATTAAATGCACTGAGGTTTGAGACATTCTTTGTCACAAAAACCTCAAGATGTCATGGGTGGATTTTTTCCTGAATCTGTACCACAACAAAGTGGAAGAGAGAGAATCTGATGAGTGACAGAAATTGTGGCTTTCAAACACACAGTAGCAAACGGGTTAAAAAGGGTCTGTGCTTTTCAGTGCTTCTGTCCATCTGCAGCCCGTGATGCTGAGCAGCCTTTCGCTGATCCCCAGGGAAGGACCTGGGGTCACACTGTTCAACAAGCTGTTTGCTGCAGGAATTGGTAGAAACCAGTGGCCTGAATTAGTGGAAAGAGTTCTGTGTCTGAATTCCACGTTAGGTGCCTGCGTTCAAAACTCAGTGCTGGAGAGGGAACACCGTCAGTACCTCGCTGTGGGTACTTGTACAGGAGCTGTGGCCAAACTCAACAACTCAGCCTTGCATCGCAGCTAAGCCTTGTCAGGGTCCATGGCCTAAATTTTCCCCAAGTATCTTCCTAGTGGGACTTGATCTATTTGGCTTCCTCAGAGGAAGCCCACTGGCTTGTGCCTCACATGGAGAGAGATTGAGGAGATGGTCCCCTGGTACCCTCAGCATTTTTTAACCCCACAGAGAGGAGAGCTTTTGTCCATGCTGAGAGGAGATTTGACCTCACACTGTCAATGGAGACAGGAAACCTTGTGTGTCACCAGCCACTCCCCATCACCAAGTTCTTCTGGGGGGACCTTTTTCAGTATCTGTTGTTGAAGCTGTTCTGTTTTGCACAGGGAAATCAATCTGTCTGCCAGGGAGACAGTTTATGGGAATGAGTCTTCAGTCTTGGGGTTTAGGCTTTCAGATACTATGAACTTTACACAAAATTATGTTTAGCAAAGAGCTTGTGAAGGATCCAATCCAGTGAACCCCACAACTGGGAATTGGGCCATGCTTTTGGAAGTGGGAGATGTGGTTTTGTGTCTCCTTGGGAAAGTACAGGGGTGGACTCAAGTCCTGCTACCTCTGGTGATGGCACCAATACCATTCTGGAGGATCGCAGCATCCATTCCAGACTTAGGACAGAATAGTTCTAGGATCAGGAACAGAATCACCTTTCATTGCCATCCACTGGGATGCACTGTCCCAAAAGAGTAGGGGCCTGTGGGCAGTCTGAGTTTGATCTCAGACTTTAGTGGAAGGAAGAAGAGCAAAAGGCTGAAAAACTGGGGGAAAGGTATCTGACATGCTGACACACTGCCAACAGATTTTAAAAAATCCTGTTGCACAGATGTGTTTAAACATCTTAATTAGAAAGCCATGTTCCACATCACTCCTGTCAAGCACTGTTAAAGTCATCTAAACCACAGATCTCCTAGAAACTGCCCAAAACTCCAGATGCAGCATGCAACACAGCACATGGGAGCACTGTGTCTAGTCCTGCCTTTCTTCAAAATTTACCCTCACTAATATTTGCACGCACATGGAAAAAAATTATTTTCCAAGGGCCATTAAGATTTGGAGCTGTGAATGGAGAAAGACAAGGTCACTCTGGACCAGGATTCTGGTTGAGATAGAAATTAGGCCAGTGAGTATAGCCAATCCCTAAGAGGATGTGAGTCAACATCAAAAACAGATGGTTTGGCCCCAGTGTATGTAGCAACCATTTTCAGGCCAGAAGATATCAAAGAGCAGTGAGCTAGACCAGAGACTGGGTATTTGGCACTCCCAGTATATGCCTCAAGTCCAGCTGACTCAGTGGGGAAGCATGTGTAGATGCTTTCACAGCAGCTATGTGATTTTATTTTTTTAAGCTTACTAAGTTGTTACAACAGCCTTGCTGGCAGGAACAAGTCAATATTTAAGCAACAGAAAAGAATACACTTCCAAATACTCTTCATAATGAGCCTTTGCCACTAAATGCACCTCTCTTACTCCAGCCTGTCCATCTGCAATATACCCTGATAAGTATTCACAGCAGGGACTTTATACTAAGTGACATCTATTTATTCATTGGGACAGCAACAGGTCCCTAAAATAGGATCTGGACAGAAATACAAGTACAAGCTGTAAAGGGAACTTCAATTAATCTGTCCCTGGACTGTAGCTACTGCTATGAGAAACACTCACTGATGATAGTGTGGTGCAGTTGACACACCAGAGGAAAGAGATGTCCTCCAAAGGCACCTTGACAGGCTTGAGCAGTGGGCCCATGCAAACCACATGAAGCTCAACACAGCCAAGTGCAAAGGAGGTTGTAGCTGGGTGGGTGTTGGTCTCTTCTCCCAAGTAAAAAGTGATAGAGAAAAAGCAAATGGCCTCAAGATGCACCAAGGGAGGTTTAGATCAGACATAGGAAATTCTTCTCCTAAAGCATTGTTAGTCACTGGAACAGGCTGCCCTGGGAAGTTATGGAGTCACCATTCCTGAAGGTGTTTAGCAGACATGTAGATGTGGTGCTTAGGGACACAGTTGAGTGGTGGACTTGGCAGTGCTGGGTTAATGACTGGACTTGATGATCATGAAGGTCTTTCCTACCTAAACAGTTCTAGGATCCTGAAAATATTCTCACAAAAACAGCCAAAAAAAAAATAACACTCTCAGGTAGTCACAGGTGACACTCTGTGACTTGACTTTAGGATGGCAGCGTGGGCAGAGACCTTGGCTGATTTGTGGCACGTAATGGAATTACTGCAGCACGATGTTCCTTGCAACCTTCCATTTGTATCCATACAGGACCCTGCTCTGGGCAGGGTGGATGCATCTCTGGAAAACAAAACCTTGAAGTGTGCTGACCAGGGACAACCAGTGGACCTCCTCATGCTGGTCCCCAGCTGGTGTGGCCATGAGACCTCCCCAACTACTGAATTTTCCCATATCTAAGGCACTTTGACCCATGGAGTAGCCCTTTGTCTTTAGCAGTTTCACACTTTGATCCATGCTGTCACAGCCAGGATGTTGGCTTGGAAAGTGGTGGGGTCTTTGGGAAATGAAGCAGATGTTGTCCTTTGGAAAATCAAATATGACAGTGCAAAGGGCACACAAGTAGGTCTGCTGGATCCCCATTTTCTGTGTGAGCAGATTCATAGGAATAAGCATGTAACGCCCTGCGGGGCCTCTGTGAAGTGCTGAACTCTTCCAGCCACTGATTCCTGTGGGGGTGAAGCAAATCTACCAAATTCTTATAAGACTTACATCATGTCGCTTAATCTGCCTTTAGTGCCATCATCTTGTCTTTAGAACAGCAATTCTCTCCAAAACCTGAGTCATGAATGGCTGATAAATCCTTGTACTCCTGTCATCACATTTCAAATTCATCTGGAAAACCCAACTGGTGTTTCAGAAGTGCCACCAGAAACTGTCTCAGCACTTCTAACTTCTTTTTTGGTTTTTTCCTCACTTTTGCTGTTTTTGGACCTGTTCTGTGCATCCAGCCCCAAACTGCAAGCAGCACCAGTTGCCTTTAAAGTGCATTACAAAGAAAAATAACAACTGTCCAGTCATAGTACATTCTGCAAGTGCATTGCATTATTTTCTGTGCGTTACAAACGTCAGTTCACACTAAGGGCAGAAAGGTGTATCACAAGTAATTACTGAAATAAGCAGGGGTCTGGAAAACAGCCCAGCACAGGGAATTCCAAACAGCTGATTAAAAGCTTTGTCAGACAGCAGGAGTCATTACGTATTTTACTTGATGTCGCTCTCCCACACAAATGTTGTAGAATCCAGCATCTAATTATTCAGTGATCTAAATGCATCCAGGGCTCAAAAGGCTGGTCCAGGGATCGATGTTCCCTGGTATTCCTGGTATTGCTCCTCAGTTCTGTTTGGCACAGCAGAATTCCCAACTCCACATGCAGCAAATCACCTCAAATAAACTCCTTTCCTCACTGCAGACCAGCCTCCTGGCTTGTCATCTCCTCTCAATCGCCTCTGGAGAGACTAAATGTTTGCAGAGTGTATCTAAGTATGTTTTATTATTAGATATAATTAAAAGATAGTGTGCAATTACCACTTTAGCGTTGTGGCTCTACACAGAGCAGACCCAAATCTGTTGGTTTAAACCATATGGTTAAACAGCCAGATCCACACAGGATTTGGGGCTCTCACTGAAACCTACAAAAAATTAGGGGCTTGTGCAGCAATTGAGGACTTAAACATCTGAGCAAATGTTGTCCTGAGAAAGGGCAGCAAACAAATGGAGGAATATGCAAATAAGGAAAAAGGAGTTTCCTAGGAAGATCTGAGCAGTTATGAGGTGTAAGGTTTTGACAACTTGTTGCTGTGTATCTCCTGAATTTCTCCACTCCTCCATTTGGATTGACTTGCACCATTTCTATGGTGTCTTGGAAGTTGAACAGCCTCTCAAGAAACATCAGGGTTTCTGCTAGGGTGCTGGGTCCATGAAAGGAAAGCACCAGAATTAATAGATGCCTTAAAACATTTTTTGTGTAGACAAGTGTGGACAACCTCCTGAGAATATGATACCCAAAGTTGGGATCTTTCCAGGATCCCCTACCCTGAGTTCATTGCTATACACATACACACACACAATCCTGTGGACAGACACTGTAGACTGTTACTCTCAATGAAAATGTTTTCTCAGCAGATTTCTGCAAGGTAGTTGGTCAGAAAGATGTACAGGTGAGAGTAAGAGTCCCCAGGCATCCTTTTAGCTGGTTCTGACTACCTGTCAGGGAGGCAGTTTTCCTTGGGACCACAAAATATGGCAAGAACATCAAGAAATCTTCCTGTCCATGATTGAAAAGAATCCAACTGCCCAGCTTAGGAATAACTGCTGTCATAGGCTTCACAGTGACATTTTTCTTCAGATGATTTCAGTGCAGTATTAAACATGCTGCTTGTCCACATGAAAGCATTTTAATAAACAACAATGAAGGGCTTACAGTGATGTTTTGTTTTGGCAGGTTGCTTTGCTACCAAATAACGCTGCTGATCTTAGCAAGCAGATCACTGGTGAAAAAGTGCTTGCATCTAATGCCTACATCCCAGGCCCTCCAGGCCAGCCTGGCCAGCAAGGCCCGCCAGGTAAGATGCAGACCAGAGGGATGTGAATGTGCAATACAAATTACACACTTTGATTTTTCTGCGGGATAGGGTTTCATGTGTTTTGTATCTTGGTTGCTTTTATTATATTTTCTTTAAAAAGAAAAAACTTCTGGTCATTATGGCCTCTGCCAGCTGTCTAACATCATCCGTTGTGCTTAGTCTCCATGTGTTTCTTGGTATGCAAGCTGTGTTCATCCTGTATGTGTTAAATTTCTCCCTCTCCCTGGGATATCTCACCTGCTTCAGTTGCCATTTCCTGTACTTTAACTCTGCCTTAAAACACTACATCATTTCAGGAATACCTATTGGTTTAGCTCACTGTCATTACTAGAGCAGAAAATGTGCTTTCAGTTTGCAGGGGTTTGCACCAACTGTTTTATTTTTCTTTGTCTGGTTTTGCAAGGATTCATTTCTTCGTTTTATGTGCGTTCCAGATTCAAAGGAATCTGAAAACTCCCCTCACACTTTCTCTGCTAAGGTATAGGTTGAAACGATGAGAAAAGCAGAGTTCCTGAAGCTGTTACCTAAGCCAGACTTCCTGCAGCCTGCAACCAGCGATACTACATTTTTGCAAACTCTGTCCTATGCAGACCTAACTTTGGGTTAGCAATAAATCCAAGGAGTTGTAGCATTGTGCTGGGCTTCAGGAGTATTTTTGCAGAGGACTCACAGCTCCTGCTTACGAGGTTTGATTTACTCCCTACTGAACCACCCTCCTACTTAACTTATCCCCACTTTTACAGTCTTGCTTTTGGTTTTGAGTCTTTTATCTCATTTTCTTGGAGGGTGAGTATCTCAGTCCTCAGTCTATCCTAAGTGCAAGGTCAATGTGGTTAGAGGCTCTACATCAGGCAGCAGCTGTGCAGAGCACGTCCTTGCAATCGCTCCAAGGTAGGCCTGGCTCCCACCGCAGCTCTTCCACCGGGTCTCCCCATGGTTGCGCTGTCCAGGGTACTGCAGACTCATCGGCCACGCTTGAAAACCACCCCTGCTCCCTCCCCCTGCGCCCGGCCTTACCAACGATGGGTCCGGGTCTGTAAGAGGAGTTCAGGGGGTTCACCGCCGAACTGGGTTTTCCTCCTTTGGAAGACCCTAGTTGTAAATATCCCGTCCTGATGAGGTCTTCTGATTCTCTCTCATTTCCCCTGTGTCTCCCATGCCTTCAGCATGAAGGAAAACGTTTTCCCCTCCAATTACAAAGCAGTTCAACTACTGACACTTCAGTAGTCTTTATTTTGTGGAAATATTGTTTCAGGTGCCTGATTTTCATTTTTTCTTTTCATAGTGCTTCTCTTAAACTAAACATATACATTATTTACTGTGTGCTTCCTAAAGACTGACATTCTCTGCTGAGCCAGCTGAAGCTGAAAGGGTATAAAGCAAAACAGAAAATTTTGGCTTTACCATATGGGGAGAAAAGAGAGGTGCAGCCCACCACCACAGAACGGCTTGATTCTGTGCCTTCGATCCAACATGCCCATGACCCTTCCCAGGGTTTCTTCTTAGGAGATGTTTCTCAGATGTGACTAGTTCTTCTTTGTGTGAAAATAAGGCATTTCTGCTTTTCATTCTGTCTGTGTCCCTAGCCACCTGGCAGTGACAGTCTTGGCTTCTTTCTGTACACCACATTTAACTGTTTTGTGAACAGACATTGTAGTTACTGTGACAGGGAGTAGTGTGGTCTCACATGACTGCTGTGCTGTTGTTTTGTTGTAGATTTGGGTGTGTTAAGCCAACCAGCCCACTGGGTGGTTCACAAAATAGCCTGTCCATGTTGCTTGCACTGATGCAATGTCCTGAAGGCTTTCCCTGGCAGGTAACCTTTGCTGTTGATTGCAGGGGCTCCAGGACCAAAAGGGAGTCAAGGAGTTCCTGGGTCACCTGGACCTCCCGGACAGCCAGGCCCTCGTGGCTCAATGGGACCTATGGGCCCATCTCCAGACATATCACATATTAAGCAGGGCAGACGGGGGCCTGTGGTCAGTATTCTCACCTCCTGTCATGCATTGCACAACTGGTCTTAGCTCCACAACCCCTCATATCCTCATGAACACTTTCTCTTCTTTTGCAGGGCCCACCAGGAGCACCAGGGAGAGATGGTAGCAAGGTGAGGAGAGGTACTGTTTTACATAACACAGGCACACGCACACGTGAAGTGCAGGCTTTGCTAGAGAGACCCTCTACTTGTAGTCACACCCTTTTACCATCCCAATTCCTTTGCTAAGCTGCAAACGTCCTCTTGTGCCATCCTGTCACGTCTTCCTTCTGCTATTTTGTGTTTCCCATTCCTCAAGTCTTGCAAAGGCCCTGCCAGGCTATCCATCAGGCTGCCTCCTTCCCTTTCTCTGCAGCTCTTTTGGCTTTTCCATGAAGAAACATTGACACTTTACCCCATTTCATCACCTTACTTTTGTGTGACATTCTCCTGTTAACCGCTTTGCTTGTTACTGTCCAGGAGAAATACCAGGAGTGCCCAACTCTGCTCCCACTGGAATCAGCAGCTATTTCTTCGTGTTCCTCCCTGACTTTCTTTTATTTTTCCAAGCAAGTGTAAGCTGACGGGGGACAGTAAGTAAGGGAGTCAGCAAGGGAAACTGTGAGGTTTTTTATTTCCTTCAGTCACAGCAAACTAACTGAGGTGGTATTGCTTACAGGGGGAGCGAGGTGCACCAGGACCAAAGGGGATACCTGTAAGTATTGCTCACAGGAGGGATGTCCACAAGAGTGATGTTAACTACTAACAACACAGTAAAGGAAACAAAAATAAAACCAAAACCCACTCCTGTGCCAAGAGCACAGTGAAAGATCATTACATGCACAGAAAAGGTTATTGGAAAAAAACTACCTGGGTTTGTCCAAGTGCTCTTGCCTATATACCTCCTCCCTTGATGGATGTGACAGTGACTTTAAAATAAGCAATATTTATTTTTTAATTAGTCATTCTAAGAATGCAATTTCTACCAGTTTCCTAAGAAGAAACACAGGGAACCAAAGCTTATCTCCTCTATTTCCATGAGGTGTCTTGGGTTCGGAGGCAAATGTAGCAGAGGAATTGTTAAGTAACAAAAGGGCTGAGCATCTTGCAAATGTACACTGTGTCTGCAAAAACATTTGATTGCTTTTGAAAATTGTTTCCTGAGCAGGCTGATTTAAAAGCCATTAGCTTTTGGCAGCTAATAGGAAGCAGTATTTTACTGAATTACTCCTGCATGAGTAACTACATCAGCCTGTCAGAACAAAATCGATTATTATTTATGACCATGCCTTGTGACTGCAGGGCCCACCAGGTTCATTTGATTTCCTATTGCTGATGATGGCAGACATCAGGAATGACATCGCTGAGCTGCAAGAGAGAGTGTTTGGACACAGGACTCATTCATCAACAGAGGAGTTCCCATTACCTCAGGAATTTACAAACTATCATGACACAGTAGATTTTGGATCGGGAGAAGACTACAAACCACGGGCAGCACCCAGAGACTCCAGGATACAGGAGGCAGCTCATCCTTAGCTACACCTACTGAAAAACAGAGCCCCTCTAGAGTTCTTCAATATAAAAATGCACTGACAACATTAAAAAAAAAAATTATATATATATAGTATTTCCCAATTTTCTCTCAGCTTTTCCTAATCATGCTGCCTGTCCTGTAGCTTTCCTGATTCATGGTAGCCTCCTTGCAGTAATTCTATACCATCAAGCCTGCACTGTGTATTGTACTTAGACTACCAAGAAAAAACTTAGTATGCAATATGATTAAGGCATGCTCTAGCTAATGGCACAGACCACAGCATTTCATCTGCCTACCTTGCATTCTATGACCCAGTACCCAAATTTTTCCAGGGGTAGCTGAACACCATCCCCAAATGACAGCAATAATGAAAGCCTTGGTCTGCAGTTACTTTACACATGTAAATGCACTGTACCATAGGACTCGAGTCTCCAGCTTCTGTCCCCAGGCTTAGGAGAGCGTGAAAGTAGACCCCTGATTCCGAGCAGAGTCTAGCAGTAAGTGAAAGGCCTTCTACTAGGGCCACGGCAAGAAAAGGAAAAAAAGTAACCCATTGAAGTGCTGATACAGAGGTGCTGCTTGTTGATCTGGAAGGTATTTGGGTTTGTGTTGCTAGAGTATTCAAAGAGAGCTGAAAAGACATGTTCATCATAAACTAACACTACTTCTCCCTTACCGTTCTCCCACTGCTCAGTGTGAAGGCCAGTTCCCTTCCTCAGCAGACAGATGCTGGATACATTACACAAAGATGAACAGGAGAAAAGGGGATATATAAAGCAGGAAAACAAAGCATGAGTGAATCAAGTGGGCTTGTTGACAAGCACAAAATCAATCCTAGTCTTGCAGGAAGAGTTGGATTCTGACCTCCTGTAGGTGCACGTCTTCTTTGGTGAAATGCTGAAGTCCAGGTGAAATTGAGACCAGAGAAAGGCCTCGTGTTTGCAAAGAGCTTCCATCTGTTTCATTCCTCTGCGGTGTGAGAGTGACCTAGACGTCATTCACAGAACTGGAACGCGGAGTTGCGGTGGACTTGGCTGGGTGCATGAGGAGTATAAGTAGGTGCAGGAGTGCACATGACACAACATTTCAACCGGTACGAGGACGACTAAGGTGAGGTACTGCACATGGGATCCCAGATTCGTGAAGAGGGATGAAAGGGAGTGCCCTTTTTTACACTGGAAAATTGGATGCACAAGTTAGTCCATACCTCATGGATGATATATAGTTATCATTTCTTTTGGATTACCACAGTTGCTGAAGACTTCGCCATGCTTAGAAGATATTAAGCACAAAGCTTCAACATTGTATCCGCATAGCTGCTACTTCTATCCTATGTTTAGTGCTGGGTTATGTCCATGTTACATCTGCAAAGAACAACTTCTCCCTTTCCCATGTTTTTCAGGGCTTGCATGTCCTAATAGAATAAATGCAAGTAAAAATACAAGCAGGCCCTTTTCAGATAACTCACAAAGGTTTGGATTCCCTTCCACATTCTCTGGGCCAAAAACCCGTTGGTGTCATCCCTACACCACAGTTCAGGTCATGTTGTATAAACAGCTGGCTGTTTCTAGACCTTTCATATCTTTTGTATACTACTTTAAGGGGATGTGTTCCTTCCTGTAACTGCTTCCCAACCCCTCGCTGTCACGATGCCGCAAGCCAGGGCATTAGCTCTAAGAGCAGGACAGTCCTGTGTCGCTCTCCGCCTTGTACGTGTATCGGTATTTACAAAGCAGCAACTAAGTCACTGGGGCAGCTCAGAAAAAATGGTAGTGCTCTTACCCTGTGGTCTTTGGGTTCCCCTCTGGGAGGAGCTGTGCCAGCAGCTCCAGCTCCAAGTTGTCTTGTGAGCCAAGTCACAAGCACATCAGTGAGACTCGGGGAAGGAATGTATGACCAAAAGAGGGATGATCTTATGCACAGCAGGCTGAAAGGAAACTCCTAAGACAACAAGAACTGAGGGATTTTTAACTTATGTTCTTACTTTCAAGCAACTAGGCATAAGCAACATCATGCCTGAATATGCGGCTCAAAGTAAATTTGCTGTTTGTCAAATGATACATTTGTGTCTTTTGCAAATTACCTAACTCATGTCTATGTTCACCACCACACTCCATTACCTGCTGGATCAGGTTGAGTCCCACTAGAATTAGTAGCTGTAGGGTGTTTTGGGCCATCAGATACTGAACAATGAGTTAGATGAGTCACTTCCTAAATTTTACTGCCCCCTGACCATGGGCACTCCAAAAAATGCACTCATTTCTGTGTGAGGCTCTGCTTTTCCAAGTATCTACAAACACTGAATGAGAAGTTCCTACAGTCCAACTGCCAAATTCAAGGGTAGGTGACAATTTAACCTGCTGTGCATAAGCATCCGGGGAAGGGAAGTTCTGAGACAGAACCAGAAAAGCAGATAAAATGCATGCCTCCCTGCAAGTGCAGAGAGCTGTCCTACAGAATCATGAACATAAGATTGGCAGGTGTTTATGTGCCCTTCTGAGTGGACACCTCAGTGTGAAAGTCCTTTTCTGGAATCTGCATCGTCAGTTCTGACAGCCCAGTGCTGGGTTCTCAAACAGACCTGCTCACTCCACAGAAAAGGGGACGGGCAGTGCTGCTTGAGTTCATCCCTGTGCTTCACCCTCCTGTTTTCAGAATCCCTGCCTCAAGCCCGATGGCTGAGTCCCAGCAGCAAGGAAGGGGACCTGATGGTAAGGACAAGCCCACTCCAGTAGGCACGGGAATCCCCCAGCAGGGAGAGCTCCTCTGAGCCCAGCTAAGTTCTTTGCATACACGTTTCTCATTATAGTTCTGATTAATTGTATGATAACTTTTGTAACACACTGTATCAAAAATATTTCATTAAGATTTCTGGATAAACACATACAGACACTCAGATAGAAAAGTGATGTTTTCTTCAGCATACCCAAAGTTTCATAAAGCCAGACTACGGGATTCGTTATCCAATTTTAAGCTTGGTTACTGGGCAGCCACTGAAGTCATGGCCTAAATTATTTATTACTCTGTGGCCCCCAAAATAGCACCACCACCCCCCAGGAATCCAAAACAAGAAAATAGAAACTTCTACACTCATGCCTAGTTTCGTTATCTGGCTCATGCACATGACAACCTTGTTTCATATAAATACTATGTATA
Source organism: Hypotaenidia okinawae (assembly GCA_027925045.1). NCBI lineage: Eukaryota > Metazoa > Chordata > Aves > Gruiformes > Rallidae > Hypotaenidia > Hypotaenidia okinawae. The sequence continues at coordinate 14,834,263 of BSDF01000005.1, read as the reverse complement.
GTTTTATTAGAAAGAAATATTATTTTGATGTTAAGACATCAAGTTATAAGCAGAATGATAATAAAGAGTTTGTTATTTTATTAATATTAGAAATATATTTAATGGAAACATTTGCAAGAGTGTGTAGTGATGGTGAAATGCTGATTGTTAATGGGTTTAACAAAATCGTAAAGCTGGGAAAATGCTTCCTTTCATCACTGTGCCAAGTACATCCAGGATTAGTCTCTCTGGCAAAGCCAGATGAGAAGGATTCCTATGTAGTGGGGCTAAACCAGGAAAAGGAGAGGAAAACCAATTGTAAGTGGAATTAAGGTAATCCCTGGCAATATTGTTAGTATCACAGCTTGAACAACTTTCTTCCCCAAAGTATTTCAAAGTTGCTATGTCAAGCCCCAGAAAAGCAACAAAAGATGGGGGTGGGTCCAAGAAATTGTTGATTTCACGTTTAAATCCTGTTTGTTCCTATTAAGCATTCTGGTAACTATACTGTTCACTTTATTTATATACAAAATACTAAAATGTGTATAAAATGACTGTGATTTTATGATGCATTCATAATAACAAAGATATTTTTTCTTACGCTGTGGGTAGCTGCTTTCCTTACACGTCCTTTATCTGAAATACAGACGCTTTGGCTGGAAGAGCCAAGCCGCAGCAAGCCTCCTTACACCGCCCCTTAGCGTTCTTCCTCGGCCACGCACGCCCGTGAGGGCAGGGCTGGAGGGGCACCAGCTCCCGCAGAACGGGGCGGGTTTCTGCCCTGGGCGGAAATAAAGAGCGCACCCACCTCCGCTGTTGGGATGGGGCCTTCGGCAGCCCCGCGGGGGCTAAAATGACACTGGCTACAGCGGCCTTACACTGCGCTGCCACCCCAGGCAGCCTCTGCACCGCCTGGGGGCGCGACACGGGGGCCCGGTGCTCCTGCGGCATCCCGCCACCGGCTCCGGGGAAAAAGGGAGACTAAGAGAGGAAGGCGGCGGCGGGCAGGACACCGGCCATGGGAGATGGCGACCAGGGCGGAACTGCTCTGCTCTACTCTACTCTACCCTACTCTATCCTACTCTACCCTACCCTACCCTACCCTACCCTACCCTACCGTACCGTACCCTACTCTACGCGCCGCGCCGGGCGGACGCACTCTTCTGCGCTTGCCCACTACGGGCGTCACTACAACGCGACGAACAGCCCCACCCCGGAGGCCGCTGGGCACTTCCTGCCGACTCGGCCCCGCTGCCCTGCTTTGTCCCGGCCTCTCGGGTCGCGGCCCCGACGTGCTCCGGGCAGGAGCTGTGCGCCGTGCTAGCGGCGCAGGGTGACATACGGCTCCCGGCGTGCTGCGCGGCGCGCAGGGGCTGCCGGGAGGCGCGTCCCACGGTAATCCGCGGCGGCGGCGGGATGCGGCTGTCGGCGGCGGTTGCCATCTCGCACGGGAGAGTGCACCGGTGGCTGGGGCTGGGCCCGCGCTCGCGTCTCGACCTGCTGCGCAACCTGGTGACGGCGCTGGTGCGGCACGAGCGCGTGGAGGCGCCCTGGGCGCGCGCCGACGAGATGCAGGGCTACGCCGAGCGGGTGAGCGGCCGGGCCGGGTCGGGCGGGGGCCGGGCGGGGGCCGGGCGGGCGGGGGCCGGACCCTGACGGCTCTGCCCGCTTCCTCCCGCAGCTCATCGACTACGCCAAGCTGGGTGACACCAACGAGCGCGCCATGCGCATGGCGAACTTCTGGCTGACGGTAAGTGTCCTGTCCCACACTCTCCACTGCCCTCGACCCCCCACCTCCCCCCCCCCGCAGCCCCACCGCTGGAGCTGAGCGTGCCGCCCCGCAGGAGAAGGACCTCATCCACAAGCTCTTCAAGGTGTTGGCGCCCCGGTTCCAGCCCCACTCTGGCAACTACACCCGCCTGCTGCAGATCCCCAATCGGGATGGCCTTGACCGTGCCAAGATGGCGGTCATCGAGCTGAAGGGGAACCCCTACCCACCACTCATCCGCCCACACCGTGACACTGAGAAGACTCTGCTCAACCAGCTCCTGAAGGGCTACCGGGAGGACATGCAGCAAGCAGCAGCCCTGCAAGCTCCCAAGGGCACCCCTGTCTAGGCATTGCCTCCCTGCCCCTGGGAGAGGCCCCGTGTGCAGGCCGGGATGGGGCTTGCGAGCTGCCCATGCATGGGCCAGCTTGCTGCTGTCCTGGAGCACAGGAGTAGAATGTGTCCCGGCTCGTCTGAAGGTTGATCACTAAACTTGAATTGCTGCGATGGGGAAACAAGCTCACTGCTTACTTGCTTCTTCCTGTGGTTTGAATAGAGACTTGTCAAGAGAAGGAAATCAAGCTGGGAGCTGTAATGGTTGATACTATCTGTGTAAATAAACGCTCTTCAGAAAGTGAGTTTGCTTCTGTTTGGATTATATTCCTGTGTGTATGGGTTAGTAACTTATTCTGGTAAAAGCTTTTTGTTACAGCTTCTGGCCCAACAGCCCTAATCTGGTGCAGCATTAAGTAATGTTAAAGAACTTAAAATGTGGTAGTTCTGTCTTCACACTTAGACAATATCACTTCTGTTCTAATAAATTATAGTGAGAAATGAAAGATGCACGGTGCTGTTTAGAGAAGATTACAAAAACCCAGTTAAACTACTAAAAATCTGTTCAGACAGCCCTTAATCTTCATTCATTCTAGTGACCTTGAAATTGCCCTCTAGCCAGTTGACCTAACATCTCATTCAAACGTGTTTTCCCCTGCAGAAGAAGGGATGAACCAAATCACTGTTGCCACAGAGCCTCCACTATGAAAAGTCTATCTTGAGGCTTTAAGAAAATACCGGAGAGTAATGCCCAATCTACATTTCTTCTTTAAGTTGGTATTTCATCCTAGTAAACTGAACCCTAGCAACTCAGAAGGGACAAGGGAAGGGGGTGAAGCCAGGCTTGCTGGAAATGAGCTGAGGGGCAGTATGTCAGAGTCACAGGTGAGACCAAAAGTCTGAGGTGCATCCACATCTCTAGTGATAAAACATGGGAGGCTGTGCTACAATCAGGCACTGTGGTAGTGAGTTCCTTAAGTCTGCTCCAAGAGGTGCAGGGTATGTTGAAACACATCTGAAGTGCTTCTACACCAATGCACATAGTGAGAGTAACAAGCAAGAAGAGCTGGAAGTCCTGGTTTGGTCCTGGAGGTATGACATCATTGGCTTAAGCAAAACCTGATGGGAAGAGCCCTGTGACTGGTGTGCGACGGGTGGTTACAGGCTCTTCAGGAGAGACAAGGCAGAAGAGGTGGGGGGAGGGTTGCTGTATGCCTGTAGAAGCCCATGGACCCCAATGGGATTCATCCTAGGATACTCGGGGAGCTAGCTGATGTCATTGTGAGACCACAGCTATTTTTCAACTGTCTTGGGAATATGGAGAAGTCCCAGAAGCTGGCAAACGTCCCAGTTTTCAAGAAGGGTAAGAAAGAAGATCCTGACAACTACAGGCCTGTCAGTCTCACCTCAGTGCCTGGTAAAAATACGGAGAAAATCATGCTGGGAGTTACTGAAAAACACCTGAAGGACAAGACAGTCACTGGTCACAGCCAACTCAGGTTCAGGAGGAGGGTCCTGTCTATCCAATCTGATTTCCTTTTATCCATCTGACTAACCAAGAGAAACCACTTGATTTTTATTTTGTTGTTGTTGTTGTTTCAGCAAGGCCTTCAATACTGTGTCTCAGAGTTTCTTCCTGGACAAAACGTCCAGTATACAACTAGACAGAACCATAATGTGCTGGGGGGGAATTGGCTGATGGGTCGGGCCCAGAGGGTAATAGTATATGGGGTTACATCTGGCTGGCAGCCAGACACTAGTGGGGTTCCCCAGGGCTCCAGTTTATGACCAGTTCTTTTTAACATTTCCAATAATGACATGGACACAGGACTAGAGGGTGTCTTAAGTAAGTTTGCAGATAACACCAAATTGGGAGGAGCTGTCCACTGCTGAGGGTGGAGAAGCCTTGCAGAGAGACCTGGAAAGATCAGAGAGCTGGGCAAGCACCAACCCCATGAAGTTTAACAAGGGCTAGTGCTGGGTTCTGCACATGGGAAAGGGCAACCCTGGCTGCACTTCCAGCCTTGGGGATGAGACAGTGGAGGCCAGCCATGCTGAGAGGGATTTGGGGGTCTTGGTGACAGCAAGTTACCCATGAGCCAGCAGTGTGCCCAGGCAGCCAGGAGGGACAAGCCTATCCTGGGGTGCATCCAGCACGGCATGGCCAGCCAGGCCAGGGAGGGATCTGTCCCGCTCTGCACTGCACTGGAGTGGCCTCACCTCGAGTGCTGTGTGTGCAGTGCTGGGTGCCACGGTACAAGAGGGACACAAAACTACTGGAGAGTGTCCAGAGGAGGCCAGTCAGGATGGGGAAGGGTCTGGAGGGGAAGTCCTCTGAGGAGAGGATGAAGTGCCTTGGTTTGTTCAGCCTGGAGAAGAGGAGGCTGAGGGGAGACCTCATCATGGTCTGTGGCTTCCTGAAAAGGGGGAGAGAAGGGGCAGGTGCAGTTCTCCTCTCTTTGATGACCTGGTATAGAACCCAAGGGAACAGCATGAAGCTATCAAAGGGGAGGTTTAGGTTCGATATTAGGGAGAGGTTCTTTACTGAGAGGGTGGTTGGGCACTGGAACAGGCTCCCCAGCTGGTGTATTTTTGTCTGGCTGTTTTCGGGTGGAGAAGGTGCAGCTGCAAAGAAGCAGCCAGAAGGTCTCTGCAGGCACCACAGAGCAAACACCAGCTGGCTCAAGGCTGGACCTGCCACTGACCAAGGCCGAGCCCATCAGTGACGGTCACAGAGCCTCTGGGAGCCACATTAAAGAAGAAAAACTCACAAGGAGCCGCTTTTTGCTCCCAGAGAAGGGAGTGAGAAGATGTAACCAAACTGTGGAGGCACCAAGGCCAGTGAAGGGGGGAGAATGCTCCACAGGTGTCAGAGTGAAAGACGCCCTGGAGAAACCCATGGTGGAACAGGGTTCCCCCTGCAACCCATGGAAAAGGCCAAGACCCCACCTGCAGCATGTGGAGAGGCCCCACGCTGAAGCAGGGGGAGACAGAGCAGAAGACACTGTGACCTGCGTTGGAGCAAGCCTCTGCCAGCACTTACAGCCCGCGGAGAGAGACGGAGACACAGAGATAGGAAAGAGAGAGAGACACACACACGCCAGCCCAGGATTGCTAAGGGAGCTTGTGACTCCTTGGGGGACCAGTCTGGGCCTCAGAGCCCGTCTGTGATTTAAGACTGCACCCCATAGCAGTGGCCCACGCTGGGGCAGCTGGGGAGGAGCTGAATCCCCAAGGGAAAGGACTGACAGTGGAGAAGTTCGTGGAGGAATGTCTGCCGTCGGTGGGACCCCCACGCAGACAGGGGGAAGGGTGTGAGGAATGCCCCTACCCTCTCCGGCCAAGAAGGAAAAAACCCCATAAGGAACTGACCAAAACCCTGCCCCTCTCCGTGCCTTATTCAGGGGACAAAGGGAGCAAAATGATGACTAAAGAGAAGTCTGCTAGAGGGGAAGGGTGAGGGGAGTCTCTGGCAGCGGCTTTCCCAGAGTGCTGCAAGGGGCAAGTCTTTCTCTGACAGCCTTTGGAGGAGCCAGGTCAGAGCAGGCGTGGCCCAAGTCACCTGGGGTGGGAGTGGCCCCCCAAGACCATGAGAAGATGGCAAACAGCCGACAAAGAGGGCTTTTCCCCCTTGGGGCATCATCCAGCCTGGCTGGGCAGAAGCTCAGGGCTCAGCCCCAGAGAGCCCTGTGATGTCATTGAGTAGCGGGTTGCCGCAAAGACAGGGCTCTGCAGCAGCCAGCCGGGCGCTGTCCCCTGGCATTTGGTCCAGGGCTCCTGGGAGTTCACACGCGTGGCGTGCAAGCTCCAGCAGGGCTCTGGTCTTCCACTTGGTGGGGTGCCTTTGAGGAGAGGCTTGGTTGGTGGGGGTGCAGTGTTCCTGCACAGCAGCTGTCCCAGGGCTGTGGGCACCAGGAGCCTGCCAGGGCCCCTGGCAGCGCTGACGCTGACAGCTGGTTCCTGCATCTTCCCTGAGCACCTCCTGCAGGTAACTTGCGCTAGCTCAGCTGCCGGTGATGCTTGTCTGGGAGAGGGCACAGGGCTCGGGGATGGGGCAGGGGTCTTAGGCCAAGGGGCAGCATGCCTGCGTGCAGATGAGGCAGTTGCAGAGGGCAGCCCTGGAGCCTGGCAGGCTGGCCCACAGAGCCAAAGCTGCTGCAGCCGCTGCTTGCCAGGCTCTAGGAGGCTCTTTGGGAGGCCCTTACGCCCGCTCCGCCACCCTTCGATTCTGCCTGATCTGCTCTCGGGTTCCTAGTGCCACTCAATCTTGGGCACTCTGCGTGTCTTTCTTGGCAGGACATGGCATCAGGCGGCAGAGAGGCTCCGCAGCAGAGCAGCTCAGCGGTGCCCAGCATCCCAAGGCAGGCGCAGCAGGCCGCGCCGGAGGCCGAGGCAGATGACCGGTGCTCTATCTGCCTGGACACCATAGGCGATGCAGCCCTCGTGCCCGTCTGCTTCCACCGCTTCTGCGTTGGCTGCATCCGGCACTGGGCCAGGGAGAGCGCTACGTGCCCGCTCTGCAGGCAGTCTTTCGACCACCTGCTGCGCAGACGGAGAGCGGGCCATGGCTCATCCACCGGCCACCGCCAGAGGAACAGGCTGCGGAGCAGATCCCCGCACAGAAGGCCCAGCAACAGCGGAGCGGCACCAGCACCAGCACCAGCACCTGCAGCAGCAGCAGCAGCAGCAGCAGCGGGGAGAACGCAGCCTGAGGGCAGGCAGCGGGCAGCGAGGAGGGACGCAGCTCCAGGGCCCGCCTATGACGCTGCCCAGCAGCATGCAAGGCAGCACCCACACACACCTGCCATTCGCATCACCGTCTGTGTGCGGCTCGCGCCTGTTTGGGTTTCGATCACCAGAAACCATTAGGCATCAGGAGCCTTGCCGGCAGTGGGGCAGGAGGGTCCCAGCCCCTTGACCAACATCTGGGCTGTGGGTGCCCAAGACCTGCTCCTTCTAGGGCCACAACAGCCATAGCCCTGCCAGCCCTCTCCACACGGTCCTGAGCAACCTGCTCTACACCACCCACCTTGAGCAGGAAGGAGGGACTCTCCTCACCACTCAGGCACCCAGAGGACACTTTCGGGCCTCTATCACCCTTTGTTGAGTCTTCTTTTCTTTAACTATTCTGTTTAAAGGCGTTAATAAAACTCTTTCTGAAGTTCCAGTGGTTGTAAAGAGGCATCGGTGTAGAAAAGGAGACATCTGATCAAGCTTTCCACAAGAAGTAACGCTTTCCCAAGCAAGCAAGCCAGCCCCTAGGCAGACAAGCAAGCTTCACCAGGTCCTTTTAGGCTGGCTTTAGTGGAACTGGAGCCCTGGACACTACAGCTCTTGCACTGTGGGGGAGGTCAGCCGCCCAAGCCCAAAAGGCATCCTCCCCGTAGCGGCTGACAGCATTGCCCTGAGCCCTCTGAGACCTCTGGGTAGGGCTGAGGGAGGCCTCCGCAATCTTTCCGCATGCAGCCAGAGCCATCCCCTCTGCCTGCCGTTGGGCCTTCCCCGAGACGGCGTGCCACAAGCCTCCCCCATTGCCACACGCCTCCCCGTGTCCCATAATCCCCTGGCAGTGTCTGGCCACCGTCAGAAGCTCTTGCCCTGCCTCACACAAGAACTGCCCCAGCCTGGCTGGCGCGGATCCCGGGCATGCAGCCTGCAAGGCTGCTGCACAGTGTTTTTGCAGCTGGCCCTTTGTGGCACTTGCAGGAGAGGCACAGGGCTCCCAGCTGTGCCCTTGGTAACACGGCCCTGTGCCAAGGCAGACTCAAGGAAGGCTCAAAGGGCCACAGAGATGGCAAAAGGGATGGAGCACCTCCCATCACGGGAAAGAAAGTCTGAGAGACCCGACCGTTTGGCTAGAGAATCGCATAAGGATGGAACAGGACAGAAGGGAACAGAAGAGAACAGACCAAGCCAATAATTCAGTCTCAAGGGTCTGACAAGGAGCACACAGAATCGCAGAACGTTAGGGGTTGGTAGGGACTTGTGCAGCTGGAGGGAGGGACGGAGAGAGACTCACTCGAGCCCCAGGCTCTTCCACCAGCCATGACAAGGCCTGCAAGTCCCTCTCCATTCCCCTCAGACTACGGGCTGCGGTTTCCTCCCCACCTGTCTGGAAGATGAGGAGCGGGTAATAGCCTGACAACGGCACCAGGTTGGGGAGCTTCCTAGTGCTAGCCCCGATTCGGGCTCCGGGTACACTACAGGCTTCCTTTGCTGAGGGTCAACCTGGCATATCAGGCCCCCTGCTCCCTTTAGGAGCAAGTCTCCATTTAAAGCTATAGACTAACCAAATTCTGAGCGATGCTCAGTGGGGCGTGGTCACACCATGGAGGCAGGAGGCTTTGGGGATGGAGGTGTGGTTTTGTTTTATGATACTCTAATGGGCAAAGTTTACTAAAGGACAGCATGTTGTCAAATGCACGACCGATTCTTGGCTCGGGGTAGCAAATACGCAGCTCATCGGTTCCATTTAGCCTCCAAGTTCCCCTGTTGTCACAGAGCCTGGCTGCCGTGTCTCCACTTTGAGCCATCCTCCGTGCAGCTGTCTCAGGCCTAGCACATCAAGCTCCCCAGTGTTACCAACCTTCAAGAATGCCTTGGAACTTACTGCAAGGAAGGATGTTTAGGAATTCATGGTGACAGGGATGCTTGGTGTATGAGCTGCGCATCACCACACGGAGATGGGAAAGACAGAGAGAGAGACCTACGCCAGAGCAGATTTGCTGGGGCAGCTTGTGACTCTATGGAGCACCAGTATGGACCAGTCTGGGCCTCAGAGCCCGTCTGTGATTTATGACTGCACCCCATAGCAGTGGCCCACGCTGGGGCAGCTGGGGAGGAGCTGAATCCCCAAGGGAAAGGACTGACAGTGGAGAAGTTCGTGGAGGAATGTCTGCCGTCGGTGGGACCCCCACGCAGACAGGGGGAAGGGTGTGAGGAATGCCCCTACCCTCTCCGGCCAAGAAGGAAAAAACCCCATAAGGAACTGACCAAAACCCTGCCCCTCTCCGTGCCACATTCAGGGGACAAAGGGAGCAAAATGATGACTAAAGAGAAGTCTGCTAGAGGGGAAGGGTGAGGGGAGTCTCTGGCAGCGGCTTTCCCAGAGTGCTGCAAGGGGCAAGTCTTTCTCTGACAGCCTTTGGAGGAGCCAGGTCAGAGCAGGCGTGGCCCAAGTCACCTGGGGTGGGAGTGGCCCCCCAAGACCATGAGAAGATGGCAAACAGCCGACAAAGAGGGCTTTTCCCCCTTGGGGCATCATCCAGCCTGGCTGGGCAGAAGCTCAGGGCTCAGCCCCAGAGAGCCCTGTGATGTCATTGAGTAGCGGGTTGCCGCAAAGACAGGGCTCTGCAGCAGCCAGCCGGGCGCTGTCCCCTGGCATTTGGTCCAGGGCTCCTGGGAGTTCACACGCGTGGCGTGCAAGCTCCAGCAGGGCTCTGGTCTTCCACTTGGTGGGGTGCCTTTGAGGAGAGGCTTGGTTGGTGGGGGTGCAGTGTTCCTGCACAGCAGCTGTCCCAGGGCTGTGGGCACCAGGAGCCTGCCAGGGCCCCTGGCAGCGCTGACGCTGACAGCTGGTTCCTGCATCTTCCCTGAGCACCTCCTGCAGGTAACTTGCGCTAGCTCAGCTGCCGGTGATGCTTGTCTGGGAGAGGGCACAGGGCTCGGGGATGGGGCAGGGGTCTTAGGCCAAGGGGCAGCATGCCTGCGTGCAGATGAGGCAGTTGCAGAGGGCAGCCCTGGAGCCTGGCAGGCTGGCCCACAGAGCCAAAGCTGCTGCAGCCGCTGCTTGCCAGGCTCTAGGAGGCTCTTTGGGAGGCCCTTACGCCCGCTCCGCCACCCTTCGATTCTGCCTGATCTGCTCTCGGGTTCCTAGTGCCACTCAATCTTGGGCACTCTGCGTGTCTTTCTTGGCAGGACATGGCATCAGGCGGCAGAGAGGCTCCGCAGCAGAGCAGCTCAGCGGTGCCCAGCATCCCAAGGCAGGCGCAGCAGGCCGCGCCGGAGGCCGAGGCAGATGACCGGTGCTCTATCTGCCTGGACACCATAGGCGATGCAGCCCTCGTGCCCGTCTGCTTCCACCGCTTCTGCGTTGGCTGCATCCGGCACTGGGCCAGGGAGAGCGCTACGTGCCCGCTCTGCAGGCAGTCTTTCGACCACCTGCTGCGCAGACGGAGAGCGGGCCATGGCTCATCCACCGGCCACCGCCAGAGGAACAGGCTGCGGAGCAGATCCCCGCACAGAAGGCCCAGCAACAGCGGAGCGGCACCAGCACCAGCACCAGCACCTGCAGCAGCAGCAGCAGCAGCAGCAGCGGGGAGAACGCAGCCTGAGGGCAGGCAGCGGGCAGCGAGGAGGGACGCAGCTCCAGGGCCCGCCTATGACGCTGCCCAGCAGCATGCAAGGCAGCACCCACACACACCTGCCATTCGCATCACCGTCTGTGTGCGGCTCGCGCCTGTTTGGGTTTCGATCACCAGAAACCATTAGGCATCAGGAGCCTTGCCGGCAGTGGGGCAGGAGGGTCCCAGCCCCTTGACCAACATCTGGGCTGTGGGTGCCCAAGACCTGCTCCTTCTAGGGCCACAACAGCCATAGCCCTGCCAGCCCTCTCCACACGGTCCTGAGCAACCTGCTCTACACCACCCACCTTGAGCAGGAAGGAGGGACTCTCCTCACCACTCAGGCACCCAGAGGACACTTTCGGGCCTCTATCACCCTTTGTTGAGTCTTCTTTTCTTTAACTATTCTGTTTAAAGGCGTTAATAAAACTCTTTCTGAAGTTCCAGTGGTTGTAAAGAGGCATCGGTGTAGAAAAGGAGACATCTGATCAAGCTTTCCACAAGAAGTAACGCTTTCCCAAGCAAGCAAGCCAGCCCCTAGGCAGACAAGCAAGCTTCACCAGGTCCTTTTAGGCTGGCTTTAGTGGAACTGGAGCCCTGGACACTACAGCTCTTGCACTGTGGGGGAGGTCAGCCGCCCAAGCCCAAAAGGCATCCTCCCCGTAGCGGCTGACAGCATTGCCCTGAGCCCTCTGAGACCTCTGGGTAGGGCTGAGGGAGGCCTCCGCAATCTTTCCGCATGCAGCCAGAGCCATCCCCTCTGCCTGCCGTTGGGCCTTCCCCGAGACGGCGTGCCACAAGCCTCCCCCACTGCCACACGCCTCCCCGTGTCCCATAATCCCCTGGCAGTGTCTGGCCACCGTCAGAAGCTCTTGCCCTGCCTCACACAAGAACTGCCCCAGCCTGGCTGGCGCGGATCCCGGGCATGCAGCCTGCAAGGCTGCTGCACAGTGTTTTTGCAGCTGGCCCTTTGTGGCACTTGCAGGAGAGGCACAGGGCTCCCAGCTGTGCCCTTGGTAACACGGCCCTGTGCCAAGGCAGACTCAAGGAAGGCTCAAAGGGCCACAGAGATGGCAAAAGGGATGGAGCACCTCCCATCACGGGAAAGAAAGTCTGAGAGACCCGACCGTTTGGCTAGAGAATCGCATAAGGATGGAACAGGACAGAAGGGAACAGAAGAGAACAGACCAAGCCAATAATTCAGTCTCAAGGGTCTGACAAGGAGCACACAGAATCGCAGAACGTTAGGGGTTGGTAGGGACTTGTGCAGCTGGAGGGAGGGACGGAGAGAGACTCACTCGAGCCCCAGGCTCTTCCACCAGCCATGACAAGGCCTGCAAGTCCCTCTCCATTCCCCTCAGACTACGGGCTGCGGTTTCCTCCCCACCTGTCTGGAAGATGAGGAGCGGGTAATAGCCTGACAACGGCACCAGGTTGGGGAGCTTCCTAGTGCTAGCCCCGATTCGGGCTCCGGGTACACTACAGGCTTCCTTTGCTGAGGGTCAACCTGGCATATCAGGCCCCCTGCTCCCTTTAGGAGCAAGTCTCCATTTAAAGCTATAGACTAACCAAATTCTGAGCGATGCTCAGTGGGGCGTGGTCACACCATGGAGGCAGGAGGCTTTGGGGATGGAGGTGTGGTTTTGTTTTATGATACTCTAATGGGCAAAGTTTACTAAAGGACAGCATGTTGTCAAATGCACGACCGATTCTTGGCTCGGGGTAGCAAATACGCAGCTCATCGGTTCCATTTAGCCTCCAAGTTCCCCTGTTGTCACAGAGCCTGGCTGCCGTGTCTCCACTTTGAGCCATCCTCCGTGCAGCTGTCTCAGGCCTAGCACATCAAGCTCCCCAGTGTTACCAACCTTCAAGAATGCCTTGGAACTTACTGCAAGGAAGGATGTTTAGGAATTCATGGTGACAGGGATGCTTGGTGTATGAGCTGCGCATCACCACACGGAGATGGGAAAGACAGAGAGAGAGACCTACGCCAGAGCAGATTTGCTGGGGCAGCTTGTGACTCTATGGAGCACCAGTATGGACCAGTCTGGGCCTCAGAGCCCGTCTGTGATTTATGACTGCACCCCATAGCAGTGGCCCACGCTGGGGCAGCTGGGGAGGAGCTGAATCCCCAAGGGAAAGGACTGACAGTGGAGAAGTTCGTGGAGGAATGTCTGCCGTCGGTGGGACCCCCACGCAGACAGGGGGAAGGGTGTGAGGAATGCCCCTACCCTCTCCGGCCAAGAAGGAAAAAACCCCATAAGGAACTGACCAAAACCCTGCCCCTCTCCGTGCCACATTCAGGGGACAAAGGGAGCAAAATGATGACTAAAGAGAAGTCTGCTAGAGGGGAAGGGTGAGGGGAGTCTCTGGCAGCGGCTTTCCCAGAGTGCTGCAAGGGGCAAGTCTTTCTCTGACAGCCTTTGGAGGAGCCAGGTCAGAGCAGGCGTGGCCCAAGTCACCTGGGGTGGGAGTGGCCCCCCAAGACCATGAGAAGATGGCAAACAGCCGACAAAGAGGGCTTTTCCCCCTTGGGGCATCATCCAGCCTGGCTGGGCAGAAGCTCAGGGCTCAGCCCCAGAGAGCCCTGTGATGTCATTGAGTAGCGGGTTGCCGCAAAGACAGGGCTCTGCAGCAGCCAGCCGGGCGCTGTCCCCTGGCATTTGGTCCAGGGCTCCTGGGAGTTCACACGCGTGGCGTGCAAGCTCCAGCAGGGCTCTGGTCTTCCACTTGGTGGGGTGCCTTTGAGGAGAGGCTTGGTTGGTGGGGGTGCAGTGTTCCTGCACAGCAGCTGTCCCAGGGCTGTGGGCACCAGGAGCCTGCCAGGGCCCCTGGCAGCGCTGACGCTGACAGCTGGTTCCTGCATCTTCCCTGAGCACCTCCTGCAGGTAACTTGCGCTAGCTCAGCTGCCGGTGATGCTTGTCTGGGAGAGGGCACAGGGCTCGGGGATGGGGCAGGGGTCTTAGGCCAAGGGGCAGCATGCCTGCGTGCAGATGAGGCAGTTGCAGAGGGCAGCCCTGGAGCCTGGCAGGCTGGCCCACAGAGCCAAAGCTGCTGCAGCCGCTGCTTGCCAGGCTCTAGGAGGCTCTTTGGGAGGCCCTTACGCCCGCTCCGCCACCCTTCGATTCTGCCTGATCTGCTCTCGGGTTCCTAGTGCCACTCAATCTTGGGCACTCTGCGTGTCTTTCTTGGCAGGACATGGCATCAGGCGGCAGAGAGGCTCCGCAGCAGAGCAGCTCAGCGGTGCCCAGCATCCCAAGGCAGGCGCAGCAGGACGCGCCGGAGGCCGAGGCAGATGACCGGTGCTCTATCTGCCTGGACACCATAGGCGATGCAGCCCTCGTGCCCGTCTGCTTCCACCGCTTCTGCGTTGGCTGCATCCGGCACTGGGCCAGGGAGAGCGCTACGTGCCCGCTCTGCAGGCAGTCTTTCGACCACCTGCTGCGCAGACGGAGAGCGGGCCATGGCTCATCCACCGGCCACCGCCAGAGGAACAGGCTGCGGAGCAGATCCCCGCACAGAAGGCCCAGCAACAGCGGAGCGGCACCAGCACCAGCACCAGCACCTGCAGCAGCAGCAGCAGCAGCAGCAGCGGGGAGAACGCAGCCTGAGGGCAGGCAGCGGGCAGCGAGGAGGGACGCAGCTCCAGGGCCCGCCTATGACGCTGCCCAGCAGCATGCAAGGCAGCACCCACACACACCTGCCATTCGCATCACCGTCTGTGTGCGGCTCGCGCCTGTTTGGGTTTCGATCACCAGAAACCATTAGGCATCAGGAGCCTTGCCGGCAGTGGGGCAGGAGGGTCCCAGCCCCTTGACCAACATCTGGGCTGTGGGTGCCCAAGACCTGCTCCTTCTAGGGCCACAACAGCCATAGCCCTGCCAGCCCTCTCCACACGGTCCTGAGCAACCTGCTCTACACCACCCACCTTGAGCAGGAAGGAGGGACTCTCCTCACCACTCAGGCACCCAGAGGACACTTTCGGGCCTCTATCACCCTTTGTTGAGTCTTCTTTTCTTTAACTATTCTGTTTAAAGGCGTTAATAAAACTCTTTCTGAAGTTCCAGTGGTTGTAAAGAAGCAGCCAGGTCTTAAAGCGTCTTCCCCCACCTCTCCCCTTCTTATCAAACTTAAACCTCATCATGACTTTTCTCCCTTCTTCCCCCCCAACATGGCGCTGGGAGGGGCAGGGAGTGGGGAGTGGGTTTCCAGCAGTACAAGCTGCTTTCCTTCCCCAGATCTTAACACTTCTACTTCCCCCACCGCTCACGTCTTCTCACACTTGACTTTAATCATCAATTCGCTCCCTTCTTCCCTCCATCCCAGCACCAGGAGGGGCGGGGAATGGGGAGTGGGGATTTTCAGTCCGTTTTACCGAGTTGTCCTCTGCTGGAGGGGGGGGCATTCTACACACACACACACACCACACAACACACACACACACACACACACACACACTTACTTACCGTGCCGTGGGGTCCCACCCACACGAGAGTCGTATCCACGAACTTCTGCAGCATGTGTCCTTTCCATGGGGGAGTCATCTCCTCACCACAGGCCTCTCAGCAGGACTTCCTTCCATTGGGTGCTGATGTTCGGGCCCAGACTCCCCCGGCCTGGCTCCCCACAATGTCACAAGTGCCCCCGCAAACCTGCTGAAGTGTGGATCAATCTCTTCACAGGACACAGATGTCTTTGCTCCCCATTCTCATCGATGGGCTGCAAGCGGACAAGCTGCTTCATCATGGTCTTCTCCACGAGCTGCAGGGGAAACTTTCTTTCCATATTCTTTCCCCCTCCCTCTCCTTTGGGCCTGGCCTTGGTATCGGGGCAGCTGGGCACATCTTCCCACTCTCCATTCTGGTGGCAAAGTGTGCCAGCCAGCAGGTTTTTTTCTCCTATATGTGATTCACAGAGGTGCTATAAATCCAACTCTGATTGGACAGAGGTAACTTTGGCCTTGAATTGGCCCATGTTTACTGTCTGGAACTCGCAGAAAACTGTAACTGCTGCTTGGCAAAAGCCATCTCAGCAGTACAGCTACACCAAACTGCAACACCAGCATGTCAAGCCCTCCGTCTCCCTTTAGAAGCAAGTCTTCAACAAGCACAACTCTTCTCTCCTTCCTTGTGGGAGAGGTTGCTGTATGGCTGGAAGGCCTATCTGAGCCTGGGAAGACCTCTGGTATAACGTGCCTACCATCCACCTCATTATCCGACCGATCGTCCACCTTCTAGCAGGGCCTCCTAGGCTGTCTGTTCCTCCGAGGCACCTAGGGAGGCAAGGCAGGCAAGGAGGGCACTCGCCTTCTGCCACTGCCATGAGCTTGCCTTCTCTAACCTCCTTCCTTTTTGCCTCTGTCTTCCACCTGGCAGGGGCAGGGCAGAGACCCCAGGATCCTGGGTGCCAGCTGGTGGGTGCTCCCATTTCCATTGTGTGGAGGCTAGAGCCTGGCTCCAGCAGCCTACCTCCATTTCAGTCTCCCTAATGCTCCTGATGCCTTTCTGTTTCATCTTTCAGCCTTTTCTGGGGCTGTGCCACTCAGCTGAGCAGCTCACCTCTACCTGCTCCCATCACACACAGCTGGACTCTAAGGCTGCCCACTGCTGCCAGTGGCAAGGATCACCTGGCCCAACTGCCTGAGCACCAGAGGAAGATGAGAAGGCTCAGGTGTGGGGCAGGGGAGAACCTTCAGTGTGCCTTGCTGTTTGAAGGGTGAGTGTGGAGCAGACCGAGTTGGGCTCTTTGCAGTGGTGCCCTGCAACAGATCAAGAGGCAGTGGGCACAAACTGGCAACCGGGAATCACCTCTTTACTCTTAGAATGAGGGAACACTGGCCTTCCTTGGGCAGGGCCTCGCCCAGGGTGACCTTGTTGCAGTTGTACATAGTTGGGTGCAGAGAGAGAGGGCCAGGGGCTGCAGAAAATGGCTGCTGGGATCTTCTGCCAGCCTGCTGATAGCGCCTCTGAGAATCACATATAGGAGAGGAAGACTCGGAAGTAGCTGCATTTTGCCACCAGAGAACAGAGTGCCAACAAGACCCCAAGGTTGGCTTGGTAAGGGCATTGTGATATATATTTGCATAATAAATATAAGCAGTTGGCAGACACAAAAGGCCATGAAGGCTTGGGGGGAGGCACCCGAGGTGCTGGAGAGAGAGATGCCCCTGCAGCCGGTGCAGAAGCTTGGGAGTAGCCAGTGCAGAGGATCCATGGCTGCATATGTTTCAAGATTGTTGGTTGCACTCCTGACTCTGGTTTTTCACCGTTTCTCTTAAGCACAGTGTAATAAATTAGATAACTTTCTCTTCTGCACTCTGTGTTGAGTCTGTTTTGCCCGCGTCGTTACCAATTTCGACTCTTGAGCCGCCTATATCTATTTTCTCCCCTGTCCAACTAAGAAGGGGAGTAATGGACTGATTTTGGTGGGCATCTGGCCTTTATCCAGGGCTCAGCCACCACAGACCTCCAAAGGCCCTTCCAAGCTCAGCCATGCTGGTGCCTTAAGATCTGGCGGCACTTATCACTCAACTCTGGTGTCGCTGGGGGTGCAGGGCAGGGTCATCAATTAGAGAGTTTTCTTTCCTTTATTCTGTGCTGAGTCTGTTCTGCCTGTGACGCTGATTGCAGAATGATCTGTCCCTGTCCTTATCTCCACTCCTGAGCCTCTCAAGAGATATTTCCTCCCCCTGTCCAGCTGAAAAGGGGAGTGGCCATCTGGCCTCCAGCCTGGGCTAAACCACACCAGGGAAGTGATCACAGCACCGAGCTCGGCTGAGTTCAGGAAGCGTCTGGATGATGTGCTCAGTCCCACACTCTCACCTGGCTGGCCCTGTGTGGAGCCAGGAGTTGAACTTGATGATCCTTACTGGTCCCTTCCAGCTCAGGATGTTCTGGAACTCTGGGATTACCAGAGACCGATCTGGGTGTAGCTCTCTGGATGTTTTCCGTGAGGTTCAGGGGCAGAGGTGCTGCCCAAGTTCTTCACTGCAGCATTTCAAAGCTTCAAGGTTACTGCATACCTTGAAGGCAAAGGCAAATGCTGTCTCATCTATATAGTCTCTCAGAATTCCAATTAGAAGGGTGAATGGTCTTTGATAAGCATAGATTTGTGTTACCTACCAGTTTATTTCAGCTAGTTCAGCAGATGAACCTTTTTTCTTAGGGCTGATGAGAAACTGAAAGGTAAGATTTCAACCACTGAATCATTTTGCCTTGATCTGCCCACCTGTCACTTTCTTAGAGGAGGAGGGACAATAACTCTCCAACCATTTAGGTAGAAAACTCAAGGATACAAATGGTAAAAATATGTCAAGGGAGGCTGATGACCATGGGCCTGTAGCGCTAGCTGATACAGCATCATGCCCACGTTACCATTCTCCAAAACACCCGTTTTGATCAAAGGACCCAGAAAAAAAGAGGAATTAGACATATCTGTTTTTTTTCAGAAAGACAGATAAAAGCTTTTAATGAGGGAAAGCAAGTCAGGCTCTCTTCTGCTTGTCCTTACAAAGGGGGAAAAGTGTATAAAATCTAGAAGCTTTAAAGCCAGCTTGGGGAAAAGTCTTGATACAGATTCTTTATATAAAAATCCTTAGTGTGGATACCTTTTTCTTGGCAATATTTGTAGTCATATTAGGAAAACTGGGAAAGCATTCATGATCTCACAAGCGTGGGCTGTAGTCCCTCTCAGTGCAATTCTTCTACTCTGTGTCCTTTTCTTAAGGTTGTGCAAGCTTCTACCAAGAGGGGTGGTTGTCCTGCCAGACTGCCTGGTACTCGTGTGGGTCAGGCTTTCAGCTGCCTGGAGAGGAAAGCAAAGGGGAATTCACTCTTAATACATGGAATCTGTTCTTACTGCCATTGCTTGGATGCTGCCTGCCAGACCCAGTCCTTCTATCAGCCTTCTAACCATGCAATCCATGTGAATGTTCAGGTCCACATGATCCTTTTTGTTTTCCCTTCCACCTCTGGAAAAGAGAGGCCTACCTGACTGCAGCTGTGAGACTCCGATACCAGTCATTAATGTCTTGTTGGTCACCAGACATCAACAACAGCGTCTTGTGTGGAAAGGAAAGCTGAAAGGCAAGCAGAAACTAGTGCCACTCTGTAGCATTCCTTGCCAAGGCAGCAACTCTGATAAAAGGAATCATTGAATGGTTTGGGCTGGAAGGGACTTCAAAGCTTCTCTAGTGGTACCCCCATGCCACAGGCCGGGACACCCTCCACTAGACCAGGTTGCCCAAAGGCCCATCCTGGCCTTGAATCCTGCCAGGGAGAGCCATCACTCCCAGCTTGCTGGAGATACAAAACAAGGGGAGTGGCTGACACATGAGCAGGCCGTACTGCCATTTGGGGAGGCCTGGACAGGCTAGAGAGCTGGGCAGAGAGGAACGAAATGAAGTTCAACAAGGGCAAGTGGAAAAAACTGCACCTAGGTGCTCTGCCCTGGTGAGGCCACACCTGGAGTGCTGTGTCCAGCACTGGGCTCCCCAGTTCAAGACCATTCAAGGGAACGGCTGGAGAGAGTCCAGGGGAGGGCTGCAAAGATTCTGAGGGGACATGAGCGTCTCTCATGAGGAAAGGCTGAGGAGCTGGGGCTGTTCAGCCTGGAGAAGACTGAGAGGAGATCTGATTAATGTTTATAAATATCTAACAGGTGGGTGTCAGGAGGATGGGGCCAGACTGTTTCCATTAGTGCCCAGTGACAGGACAAGGGACAGTGGGCACCAACTGACATACAGGGAATTCCAGCTGCATATGGGGAAAAACTTCTTCATGTGAGGGTGACAGAGCCCTGGGACGGGCTGCCCAGAGAGGCTGTGGAGTCTCCTTCTCAGCAGAGATTCAAAACCTGTGCAACCTGCTCTAGAGGATTCTGTTTTTGGGGGGGGGAGGGGAGGGGTTGAACTAGACGATTTCCATAGCTCTCTTCTAACCACTACCATTCTGGGATGTTGGGATCAGCACAACTCAGCTCAGCCCTGCATGCTGATTTCCACCACTTTATCCCCCAGATGGAAAAAGTTAGTGTTGATACCAGGAGAAGCCAGAGGCTGGACACTACAGACCAAGTGCCAGTCTTGTCCACTCTTGTGCATTCCTTCCAGCTCACTTGGACTTACTTGAAAGGGTGCACGGAAGTGTGCAATTGCAGTTCTCCGTTACTCGGTTTTCTCCCAGGGCCTCTAGAGGTCCCTCCACTACCGCCATCTACAGACCACAGCTTGCCCAGGGAGTCTTCCCTCTCCTGGCTCACAAAGAATGAGCCGACACAGCCCCTGGGTGCTGCAACCGAGGAAGCCCCGCACTGGAAACCCCTAAGGCAGCAGTCCCAGCCAAAGACCGTGCAGCCCTCAGGGAATTAGGTGCACAAGCAATACCTGTTGTGATAATACCCACATCTTTTCACATTCTTTTACAGGCTATTTCTATTAGCACAGTCCCTGTTACACAACAGATTGTCACACAACTGTGGGGCTGTTGCCCCCCTGGCTCTGATGGCCTTAGCAGGCCCTCCTCACCTCAGCTAAGCAAAGCCACCAGCAACCTGTACCCCAAAGTGCTCAGGAGGGACTACACCACAAAGGGAAAAGGATGTACCTCTCTTGAGGGGGATTGCCCTAATTCAGACTAGTTCCCTGCATTTACTGTTGGCACCACTGTCATCTCGCTCCTGCTGAGACAGCTAGAGGCCTGCTCCCTAAGCCTGACTCCACTGATGCTTGTGCCCAGCAGCAGCAGGAGTACTCACGCTGAGGAGCCCTCCCTGGCTCTGTGTGTGGCCGAACACTTTCTCCACCACGCACTGGTGAAGGGGGTAGACAGCCTGGCATGCCAGCTTGTTACAATTCAGCGGGTGCAGTGGGTGGCAGGGCTTTGCTGCAATAAAGATATCAGAAAAAAGGAAGAACATCCTGCGCTTCAGCTCTTCTCCCTTCGAAGGCACCACCAAAAGCCATCCTTCTCTGATGTACCAGCGCCCTAAAGGGGAAATAAAGCAACTTCTCAGATCACTGTTGCCAATAAAAGGATGCCATGAGACCAACAGGAATACAGCGAGTCGCCCTTGTAGGTTACCAGGTGCTACATCAATGCAGGCCCTGGGAAGCACAAAGTATCAACTGTGGCCAGCTCACCAGCACTGATGGCACCCGTGCAGAAACAACAATCCAACCAAAACCTGAAGTACATGAGGAGCAGCCTGATCTGTTAATTTAAGAAGATATTATTCCCTGCAAGTTTGTTTAAAGAAACCAGAAAAAACCACAAACCCATAGTTTGAAAATGCCATGCATATCTTTAGCATAAACCTTTGGAAAACCTACCATGAACTGTGTTGCCCAATTGCTTTTCATTTATAGTGAAACAGAAGTTAGCATAAACTTTGAGAATCTATTGGGTTTCCTGGTTTATTTCCTTGTGCATGCCACCAATTAAAAATATAGCTTCACCTAACTATATACAGATCACTGGGAGGTAACAGAACGCAGATTAGTGCTCGAGTGAAGACAGTAAAGGGGATGCAAAACAACATATTAAAAGGAAGGTTTGAGTACGCAGCCTTATCAGTTTTCTCTTACTGAATAGGGTCTAGTGCTATCCATCTATAAAACAAATTGCAGTAAAAAAAGGCAGAAAAATCAGCAGGAAAAAATAAAGAGTTTGAAAAACATTGCTGTAAGCAGCAACAGAAATGCAGCTACACCAAATGGAGTAATTAAAGCAGTACAATAATCCTTCTAGTTAGAGGCAAATGAGAGCAATCAACTCATAGGAATTATGAGGATGCCTGCTAGTAAGAATATAATTTATACAAATTAAAACCATGGGGGGATATTGCAATCTGGTTTGCACTGAAAAACACCTGACAAAGAATTTCAGCCACTCCTTTTCATACTTTGGCTCCTGGCTGAGCTAATAAATGCTTGGAGTAAACAGCACAATTTTGGTTTTATTATGGATTGTGTCTCGGTATTCTACACTCACACAACACAGAGAGAAGTAAAATCTTGCTGAGCTTAATCCACAGGAACTATTCCTCTTACCTGAATAAGAAACAGAAAGAGAACGGTAAAGTGCAGGAATCAGTCCCAGTTTAAAGAATAAATGGCAGCAAAATGTCAGCAGCACAGGGCTTGACTGGGAACTGCTTCCCTCACATGATCAGACTCCCTAGCATACAGCCAGAGTAGAACTGTGCTGGAAGTCTTGGGATGTAGATTGGTATTCAGGATTCAATGGGGCACCTAACTTTGGAAATTGTTGCGATTGGAGGGCAAGGAAATATCCCTGTGGAACCTAAGGATAACAGAACAGCATGCTGTGTTAAGGAGGCAGCTCTGGCAAAGAGTATTTGTCTGATACATAGAAGCCAGCAAGAAAAGAAGGGTCTCTTTTCATCAGGAACAGCTCATCTCAGAGACACTGAAAATTTGAGATGCCCAACTGGAAAGCTACTCCTTTTCACTGAATCTATAGCATTATGTTTTCTCCCTCCCCTCTTTGTAACAGGATGCAACCTGAACAGTTCTTCAAAAGTTCCAAAACTAGCAAGACCCAGCTGTGTCTTCCTTTTCTGCTTCTCAGATGCAATGAGTACCTATTGTACTCCAGCTAATGGAAAATAGAACCATCATCAGTCTACGTACTGGGTAACAGAATGGTCACAGAATCACAGAACATCCTGAGCCACAAGTGACCCATAAGGATGTCCAAGCCCAACTCCTGGCTTATCTTATTAGTTCTGTCGTTAGAGATTACTTTTTTACCTCTTTCTTTAGGCATTACCCTGATGTGTGCAGGCACCCCCACACACACTCATGCTCCTTCCAGCTAGCATCACTAGAAGGATTCTAAGAACGGGAAAGAGAGCTATAAATTACTCTGCCCAGTGATAGAGCGTCTCCAAGAAGGATAACCTCTGATAAATAACCTGGTTTGCTACCTGTGCTCGTTTTGGCTGGGATAAAGTTAATTTTCTTCATCTTAGCCAGTACAGGGCTGTGTTCTGGATTTGTGCTGAAACAGTGTTGATAGCATAAGGATGGTTTCCTTACCACTGAGCAGGGATCACACAGAGCTAAGTCTTTTTCATTCCTCACCCCGCCCCACCAGCGAGTAGGATGGGGCTGCACAAGGAGTTGGGAGGGGACACGGCCAGGACAGCTGGCCCCAGCTGACCCAAGGGATATCCTATAGCATATGGTGCCTCGGTCAGCATACAGAGCCGGGGAGAGGAAGGAGGGAAGGGCAGGGGGACGTTCAGAGTGATGCCGTCTGTCTTCCCAAGTCACTGTTAGGTGCGATGGAGCCCTGCTTTCCTGGAGCTGGCTGAACACCTGCCTGCCCATGGGAAGTGGGGAATCAATCCCTTGTCTTGCTTTGCTTGTATGTGGCTTTAGTTTTTCGTGTCAAATTGGTTTTATCTCAACCCACAAGTTTTCACTTTTACCCTTCCAATTCTTTCCTCCATCCACTGCATGATTTTTTTCACCCCAAAATCCACATCTATAAATTACAACCACATTCACAAGTACCTGAAGCTGTGACTTAGAGGCCCGTTACAGGCTGACTTTAACACGCCTCTCCAGCTGCAGCACTCTTTCTACCTCACACACACACAAAGTGTGTCTAGATGCAGCAGCAGTGTTTAGTGAGGTCACAGGTGAAGCCCCAAGTGACCATTTCATAGTTGTCCAGACTGGACACATTTTTCACAATAATTTCTATGTCGATTGGAACATGCTCTGGGCATGGAGAGCACTCACTCACACAACAGGTCCTAAAGAAACTTAGCCAATTACATAACCTTACATGTCAGTGACTCTGACTCTCTCAGCTATCAACACCCCGATTTCCAGCCCAGCTCAACCAAAAGAAGGTTCCCCACGTATAAGGGCAGAACTCCATGAAGTTGTAGCTTAAGGTAAAAACCAACACAGTCCTCGGTCACTTGACACGAGGTATATTAAGCAGGGTGAACACTACCATTTACAGGCTCCCAAAATTATTTAACATCTTTCATTCTTACCCAGGACTTTACTCCTGACTTCCTTAGGCTCCTGTGACTAACTTTATGACCACGTCTTCAGCTCCTCCTATGTCAGTGTCAGGCAATTAAGCTACTGCTTATCCTTACTAAGGGATTCTTACTTAAAGCAGGCCCACCTGGAGTCATCACTTGGGTCTTCTGTCCTTTTAGTAGTTTCTGTACCCGAAGTAGCTGCAGTGAATTTTCTCTCTTATGAATGATGTCTTGGACCCACTGAGATACCTCAGAAATGGATTTTACAGCCTCTGAAATTACAGAAGCATATTCTGAGGTTATCACAATTGAGTGTGTGTTACAGTTTATTATCTTGCTATGAAAAGATAAGATTAAATTAAGAAGCAAATATTTTAAGTCATGTATCAACAACAGATTTATTCAGTAATTTCAGCCAGAGATTGCACTAGATGACTGTGGTTCTAGAATGCACTTATTTGCCAGTGAAACATTAGACAGAGAAATAATTTCCTAGATTTGGAAGCAAAACCACAAAAAATGCCCCACAGTTATGTTAACTGCTAATAAATATGGTATGAAGGTCATGAATTGTCTTAGAAAATTGAGGCACATGACAGAGTCACATAATAGTTCAGGTTGAAAGGAACCTTTAAAGACTATCTAGTCCCAACACCCCTGTCATGGACAGGGACGCCCTCCACTAGCCCAGGTTGTCCAAAGACCCCTCCAACCTGGCCTTGAACACTGCCAGGGAGGGGGCAGAAACAGCTTCTCTGGGCAGCCTGTGCCAGGGCCTCACTGCCCTCATTGTACAAACAAAATAGAGCTGCCATTTCTCCAGTCTAACCCCTAGGCCAGTTTCAGTCAGTTACTCTGCATTTTTATTCACAATATATTCTCAGGCACATCTTGATCAAGATGTAGAATGGAAATGGTAATGCACTAGAACCCTAAAGTGACTATGGTATTTCTTCCTGTGGAAGTAGACAGAAGATGAGAATCCAAAATTATTAAGCTCATCAACGAGCCAGCATCTACAAGTGGAATCATACTTGCGAGTTGCTGGTACTCAGCACTGTCTGGGCTGGTGTTCTCCAGCAGGTCTCTGAAGAAGTGCTTGTACCTAAGATAGAGAGGGCAGATTTATTTCCCAAAAAGATACCAGGAACAGCAGCATGTCCTATTAGTGACAAAAAGATAAACAACACACTGCCAGGAGATGGGTTATACATCTCTAAGCCCAACTAAGCAGCTTTTGGTTTAAATTTTTTAAATTACATTTATTTTACCTTGAAATTTATCAATTAAATTAATCCAAGTATTTTATACATTTGCAAGTCTTTTGGTGTTTCCTGGGAACCTGATAAAAGCAGCTTCATATATTACTTAAGCTCATGAGACTCTTAGTTTTCACTTTAAAAAGCCTTCAATAAGACATACACATTTCTCTTAAAACTATGTTTTTTTAATGTCTGAATGGTAGCATTAGTACCATATGTTTTCTGCCTACACAAGAAGATAAAGGCATTTCTGCAAGAACTAGGAACCGCCTTTTTTGTCTTTACCAGAAAGGATCAGATCTCTGCAAATGCTTTCTCCCAGAAAGCCAATCTATTTTCAGTCTGAAGTGACAGAAGAAATATCACATTGAACAGATTCATAAGACAGCAGAAGTCATGTGACCCACAGCATAGGTAACAGAATTTCAAAGAAACTTGAACATGCAAAAGAAGATTAATGAAAAAAAATAGACCTTTTAAAAAGCCAACATTTTTCCAGGCATTTGGACAGGAACCAAAATACTGCTATTTTAAAATTTAAAGGAACAATCCAAAGAATTACAGTAGAAAGAAAACTTAGATTTATATCTCCTAAACTGATTATAAAGGTTACATAAAGCTACCTGAAAGACTGTAGTATGCTCACTCCAGACTGTAGCATGAGAAATGAGGCTATCAATCCCCCAAGTTTGTTTTAGAGTGGATAGGTTGGAGAGCAGCTACTGATCTATAGCAGCAGCAGCTGGGTTCCCAGCAAACTCCCTGCGCTTTGTCTTACCCACAAACCCTTCCCAAGGAAAAGCAGCAGTGACCTCATGCGGTCAGCCTGCCCCTTCAAAGGAGAGACGGTGCCTCGAGGGGGAAAAAATGCAGCAATCCAGACCGGATCTGTCTGTGCTCAGACAGCTGCAACAGGCAGCAAATCTGAGAAAAGCACATGGCCCCGGTACCCAGAAAGGGTAGAAAACCTGCCCCAGAGTTCATTAACATCCTCTGTCCCAAAAGCAACCTTCTACAAGAAAGAAGAGTCACAATGCTCTGAGTCAGCAGCACATACAAGAGCAGAGTGATATCACTCCTGGCAGTGAGTAACACTTCCACAGTGCTTCAGACAGCTTGCTCTGGTTCAGTCCCAGCTGCAGTAGCTCACCGAGATGGTAAAAAGCATATGTTTAAATTCTACCCAAAAAGTAGATGAAGGGCTCGGGGGCCAGGAGTAAACACATTCCCATCCCTCCCACCCAGGTACACTGATACTGCTTTACAGGCCCACCTACTGATCTGTTCCACTGCTGCCTATATGCTCCAGCTTTCAGACACATTAAGCAACTTCACCTCCCGTAGCAACCCCCAACACACACCCCCCGAAAACTTGGAGTAGTTTACTTACTGGTGTAACCTTTGCAGAGGCAAAGGAAGCAGATCCTCAAGCTTCCTCCCTTGAAACTGAGGTCTAGTCTCCTGGAGTTTCTTAAACCGTCGGAATGACTTATTTTTCCTCAGTTGCTCCTGTGTGTACCAGAAAAGGCATATTGCTGTGAGGCTACATAGAAATAAGTGCTCTAGTCTGCAACAGAGCCTCTAATTTTTAAAACACCAGACCTAAATGCAAGCATCAACAACTTCTTTTGTGGCCATGAGCAAGCAACTCCCTTATCCCCTGACCACCATTTCCCAGTGGGTAATGGAACAGGTATCCTTCCCTCATAGATGCACAGCCGCATAAAGCTAGCATGCTCAACAAAGGGAAATAAAGAAAAAAGAGGAAGGTTGACTCATATAGGAAAACAAGGAGTTTGCCTGTGGCTCTTTGTCACTCATTTCAAGACAAAGCATTCCTATCACCTCAAGGCAAGTATCCAAAATGGCTTTTTTCTCTTGGAAAATCAGAAGAGTGAATATATGTATGTGAACAGAAGAAAAACATTCTGGTACATCCTGCAGCTGGAAACAAGTACAGACAAAAACTGGAAATCAGGTGGTTTAAATTCCAGATACAGCTGTCAGGACTTTGAAATAAAAACATATCTTTCTGATATTTTTGGAAGATAGGGTGTTTTTTGGAGAAATGGGAAAGAAAATTATTTTCTTCTACCACAATAAAAAAAAGGGAAGGGAAAGGAAATACCACTGTTAGGATACAGATAGTTTTAGTGGGAAAGACTAGGAGACTTGATAATTCTCCACAGAGATCACTGTCCCTTAGTGTTCCTTCTACAAACTCTCCCAGCTTGCCAGGAAAGCTGTGCTCTGTATATGCACATACATACACAAATACCTGAAACAAACTCTAAAAATGTGAAGCTCTAAATATGTAGAGAAGTTCTCAACATTCTGTTACAGAAGAAAGACTAAGGAAATAGCAGCATACCAGAAAAGGGAAGAAAAGCAATCACTCCAGAGAGAGGAAAAAAGGAAAGATGTAAATGTTTCATAGAATGGAGAAAGAGAGGGAGGAAAGAGCACAATGAATAAATGAAACATTTACCTTCAACGTTTTATTTGCCTGCTCCAAATTCTCTGCATAGTGGCCATAAAGCTCCAGATTCTGACAGAAATTTTCCAGTCCTGGTCCCAAATTCCCTCTCTCCAGGTGAAGCGTCAGAACACTGTGCACAAGGAGGAAAGATAGCTTGTGAGGGGTACATTACTGGTGGCATTGTCAGAGCCCTCTGGCTCAGCCCTGTGCTGACCTTCCTTTGTCATACCCAGTTTCTGTACCAAATACATGCCTGGTGGTCACAGAGGAAGCAACAGAAAACATCCCCTAAAAATACCACAGAGCAGATTTACTGAGCTTAAACCACTACCCAGAGAGCAGCAGGGCATCTGGATATATGGGTACAGATCAGCAGTTCAGGGGTACATCTGCAAGTGCCACCAAGGCTAGCAGTGCCAGAAGTGAATGCCTGTTTTACAAGGTGCTAGCTTTATTTCCTGAACTCTTACATTCTCATCAATATAGAGTCCCCCCATGTAATTACAGGAATCACACCAGTGTATTCACTTACTGGCTGGCCGAATGTATGGATTCCAGAGGTCCAAATACGGTTTCCAACACAGCAGGTTTCAGTGTCCCTTTGGCCTTTAAAATTGTCACAAAGAACTACATAGGAAAGAGATAATTTCAAACAGGTAGAATTCATAAGTCACTCAAAGGTTGATGCAGCAGAAGCTGAATCTTGCACATTCTTTAGCTCAAAAGGATGTCAAATATTGTGAATGCCTACCTGAGATACCTATCATGAGACGTAAGTCTTCTTGGTAACTTTGACCATGACTGCAAACACATGGAACAGCACTACAACAGTGATAGATGTCTCTAGGAATACTCAAGCAGCCTGTTTTTTTACCACCTTATTCATAATAAGTCTTTTCTGTGCCCTTACATTTCATGCATCTCAGGCATCTCAAGGTGAATCCCCTATAAATCTTTGAGTTTTGGTTGTATGTCTACATGCAGACCAAAGCCAAGGAGCCAAACCCACAAGCTATCAGATATTACAAAGGAAGCAAAATAAAATCAACCAAAAAAAAAATCCTTTCAGTCCCAGCAGTTGTCCCATGCAGCAGGGGTGCATCAAAGTCTTGCTCTTGACACTTTCCCATGACAACACAAATAAGTACATGCTGTCTGAAGGTACCCTCATTTCAGAAAGAGTCAAAATACTTACTGTGACCACCAAATCCAGCTGCTCGAGGTATTTGTGCTCAGTTTCCAGCAGCTCCTTGGCTGTCCGGCTGCGCTTCCTCTCCCAGCGAGCCCTCTGCTCTTCCAGAGTGTTTGCTCCAGCCATGAACAGCAAGGTCAAGTCACTCATGGCACCCTCAGGGCTGATGTTCAGAAGAGTAACTGATCCTGAAGAGGCAAGAGAGACAGACGCACAATAAATTCATGACCTACACCACAGGGCAGGATTCTGAACTACAAAGTCTATGCTTTATTATGAAAGAGGGGAAGTTAATTGCCAGTTACTGTTATTAACAGTTTCCTTCTGCATGCATACCCATGGGCACAAGAGCCCTGCATCAGCCAGAGGAACGGTGTTAGAAAGACCAGACCATGAAAGCAACAGCAGTACATCACATCTGTAAGCAAATCTCAAGTGCACAATCCCACCCACGCACGCTGCTTCCTGTGCTATGCCCTGTTCTTCATGCAAAATTCTCAATAAACCCAAGGAAGTTAGTGAGTTGAAGAGGTAATTCAGGTTGGAGTGGAAAACAGCCATAAGATTTGTCAGAGGGGAAAAGAGAGGAGAGAAAGGAAATGCTACTGCTTGTTTTCCTCACAGAGGTGCCCAAAAAGTGAGTGGTTAGCATTGTCAGTCTAACAGCAGTTTGTGGTTTCAGATGAAAGACTGAGCAACTGCTGTCAATCACACCCCCCATTTATTAACCAGCATCTCCGCTGCCCTTCTCTTTGACAAGAGCACCAGGGTTTTGCTACAGGTAAGAACACTCTTTTACCACTCTTTCCCCAGGAAAGAGGCATGTTTTAGCAATGCACCAGATAAATACTGCTCTGCTTTTTTGTGAAGAGGTAGTGGCTGGTTGTTGCACACTTGTCACAGCATGAAGTCTGCAGCCTCCATAGAAGCTGCAGATGTACTGGTGAGGAGAATGGGATTTGCCAAATACAGTCTTCCACAGATAGATTCTGATACCTGAAGTAAGTCTGAAACAAAAGTTTCACAGCAAATGAGTGGCAAGACTCACTCAATGAGCTAGCAAGTCAGCTGAGGGACACATGCAATGTCCTACAGTAGCAGGAGCTTCTCTGGAGGTTTACTCTCACACGTGCTCAGGACACAAGTCTAGGTGAGGCCAGGTCTGCGTCAGACAGGGCAGACCCAGCACCCTGGTTGATCGAGAGGCAGCATTGCAGGGGATGCCATCCAAGTGCTTAGCATAGGATACAGTTGCAGAGTACTCACCAACACGGCAATAAAAGGCTATAGTTTACAGAGCACCTCCAGCCAGGGAAGGGCACTGGCGTGAATTTCATTTTGCAGCCTGATTTCTTTCAACAATTAATAAAAAGATGTACAAACAAACCCCAAAACAAACCCAAAAACACCAAGCACACAGATACACCAGGTTTGACTACTTCTCACTTGCATAAAGTAGTTCAAACACTCCCTTTATTCCAAAGGACATTACGTTCTAGCCGGCTCACATCCACAGGTGAGAGCTGTCTGGGCAGACTCAAAACACTTCACCTGCAGCTGAAGAGCGCCAGCTTGCCTCTCTCTTCTCAGGCTTGCAGCAGAAGCTATTGAGCCCGTGAAGTTAACTATTTCATGACGCCCTGCCAGCAGCACCTCTGCACGTCTCTAGATTTCCTAGCTATTATTATTTCCCAGAAACCCCCCTTCATTACCACAGCACAACACCCCGAGGCGTCTCGGAAGCCTTAACCGCCTTGTGGGTCAGCTCCAAGGGCCGCTGAGCTCCAGGTCCCACTCAGAGGACGGCAGCCACTGCGGAAGGGGCCGCAGGACGCCTCAGCTCCGGAGGGTTGAGGGCGGCTCTTACCCGCCCTTAGGGCTCACCTCAGCAGCAACGCGGCCTTCCGCCCCGGGCGCTGATGTGGGGTGCCCCCGAGCCAGGGCCTCCGGAAGGGCCGGGCACCTCCGCAGTGCCCCCGGCCGCCCCACCCGCTCCGCTCGGGCCTTGGGACGAGGTGCCCAGAGCGGGGGCAAAACGTGCCACCAACAGAATCACCACAAACACCCGCACACACCGCCCCCTACACCCCCCCCCCCCCCACTCCCACACACATGCACGTACCCTCCCTCCCGCCACACCCCCCACACATCCCCTCCCCCCACACGTACACATCCCCTCCCCCCACACGTACACATCCCCTCCCCCCACACGTACACATCCCCTCCCCCCACACGTACACATCCCCTCCCCCCACACGTACACATCCCCTCCCCCCACACGTACACATCCCCTCCCCCCACACAGCCCTCGACACACACACATGCAACCCCCCCACATACACACACACACGCATCCCCTCCGCCCCCCACCGGCTAGCTCGCCCTCACCCTCCTTCATCCCGATCCCCCCACCCCCCCGCCATGTCTCTCCCTCCGCCCCCTCACATCCCCACACCTCCTCCATAACACCCCACACAAAACACGACCCGGGCCACCCCCTTGCCCGTTACCAGCTGGTCTCTGCCGCCGCCGCCGCCCCGCTTTCAAATGGAGGCCCCGCCCCGCCAGGCGGTCCCGGGGCGGAGCGGGAGCAGGGTTGGGTGCGGTGGGCGGGCAGTCGGGCCGCGGCGCTGGCGCAGATCGGTCCGGCATGGTGTCTTTGGGGGAGCGTCGCCCGCCGGCTGGGGCGGTCGGGGACCTGGCGGCGTTGGCCGTGCTGGACGAGGCGGCGCTGCTGGAGGGGCTGCGGGAGCGGTTCCTGCGGCAGCAGATCTACGTGAGTGCCGGGGGCCGGGGCGGGGGGTGACGGGGGTGGAGGGCGCTCGGCTGACGGGATTCCCCCTCTCTGGCAGACCGACATCGGGGACATCCTCATCGCCATGAACCCCTTCCAGCCCCTGCCACTGTACGGGAGAGAGGTGAGTCCACTCGACCCCGCCGTCCGGGACCCGCTGCCCCCCAACCACCTCTCTGACACTGCTCCTTCCACAGGTCGCCGAGCGGTACCGGCACCAGGAGACGGGCACACAGCCGCCCCACATCTTTGCCGTGGCCAGCCGGGCCTACCATGCCATGCTGGGCCGCCGGGGCGGAGGGCCCCAGAGCCAATGCATCGTCATCAGGTGAGCCCTTCGTGGGTGCCCGGGGTGGGCTGGGGGCTCGGCAGAGACAGACAGAGCTGGGGTCCAGTTGGCTGCCAGCTGCGCTTTCCCCATCAAAGTTCCAGGTGAGGCTTGTCTTCCTCACTGCTGGTGAAGCGAAGCCAGCTGCGCTTGCAACGCATCGCTCTTCCCAACCCGCCTGTTTTCCAGACTGGAGAGCAGGCAGCTCACGGATGGAGGTGTGTGGCAATTAAAGCTGTCCTGTTTTCTGGACAGCTTGGCTGGTAACACAGCTTATATGTCAGGTTTGCTTCTGGAGGGATTTGGCTTGGGAAAGATTTAACCAGCTTGGGTGGAAGCTATAGGGTGCTCTTCTCTGGTGAAGCAACTTCCACACTGACTGCTATAATAAAAGCTGGACGTAAGGAAACGGACGGGACCTGTTTCCCAAAGTGGAGGATTTTTATAGCCAAAAGGCAGGGGACAGCAGAACAGAAGCGTCTTTGTCATGACAGCTTTGGCAACCTAGTGAGGGAAAATCTTATTGTTGTGGGCAGTTCTATGCACTAGGAGGAGAGAAGAAAGCTCTCTTGTAACCAAAGAGCATACCGGTGTCAGGAGCATTTCACTCCATGATGTCACTATTGTTCTGCTGAAACTCTGCAGGGCAGCAGATAGCATCAGCTAGCAGAACAAGCCTCAAACAGCACCAAGGAGAAACCTTCCAAGCACCGTCTGTTCTGGCTACTGTAGAGAACAGTTTAATTATCCTCACAGTTCAAATGTTAATTGCCAGCTTGTTTTGATTTAATATTTACTTCTTTATATTGACCTTTGGATGATTTTGTCTGTATTTTCATTCTGTATGGTGGTCTGATGATTTTGTCAGTATTTTGAGTCTATGTGGTGTGGAAATGACTTGCTGAATGACTGGGGTGTTATGGTAGGACTAGGAGGTGACTTCGAGAGTCCAGCCCTACTGATTTATCTAGCCTGCAAGCCACCAGTGCCAGTGCTTTACCTAAGGTGCTCTGACAAAG
Source organism: Hypotaenidia okinawae (assembly GCA_027925045.1). Classification (NCBI taxonomy): domain Eukaryota; kingdom Metazoa; phylum Chordata; class Aves; order Gruiformes; family Rallidae; genus Hypotaenidia; species Hypotaenidia okinawae. The sequence goes on along the minus strand of BSDF01000005.1, from coordinate 14,801,740 downwards.
CACAAGTCAAGTGGCAGCTGGGGAATGAGCAGGTGGAAAAGGTGCTGCTGGTCGTGCTCTTAAGGATGGAGAGCAGTCATAGTATTTGTCTTGGGAGGTGGAAGGCAAGAAAAAGTAACCTGTGGGTGTTTGATTGTTTTCTGTCAGCAGTCTTGGAGATGTGAGTCTGAGCTACAGCTATGCACCTTGCAATCCTATGAACTGTTTTGTGTGTTGCTATCACAGGAAGTTCATGGTTTTGCTCTCTGCAAGTGAAGCACATTATCTGACATGAGCAAAGCTGGAATGGAAGGAGAGGAGGAAGGCACTCCTATTAAACCACAGCTCATCAGAACAGCACAGGGACACACCAAGCTCTACAAGTCTTTGTGGTCTCTTTGGTCTCTCCAACATAGTCTGGGAGGTCTGGATGGCATGTTACAGAGCTAGTAGCTGCTTGCAGGTGATAAATGCTCATTGCAATCAAATTGTCCTATGTTGTAAATTCTGCTGGCTCCTCTTGCCCTCCTGATCCCAACAGACATTAGTCACAGACGTTAGTCACAGCCTGGGTATGCTGTGGTACAGCACTTGGGTCTCCGGGAGATGACTTTGCTTTTCTTCACAGCCTGGGGCAGTTACACTCCTGCAGCTGGCGAGTGTGTGCAGTACTTGGTGAAGCTGTTGTACTTGTTGGGGGGTATGAGGACAAGCTTGAACTGTGAGGGTGCTGACTGCAATGCTTCCGTGGAGGACAGAAGTCGCTAAAAAGGAAGAAAACCTTCTATTGAGCAGGGGGATGCTGTCTGGATGGCATGTTCTCAACTGGCAAAGTAGCCTTAGTTTGTGCATATGTGGATGGTGATGGGCTGATCTGGGCATGAGATCAGGTATCGGTCATAGTGTTTGAGGCACTTCGTCACCCATGACATACACTTGATACCACAGAGTCACTGGGAGCTACGAAGCAGTAAAACCACACCAGATGCTCAAAGGTCGGGTGTAGAAACCTGCCCTCAAGTATACTTTCAGCATTTCCTGAATTTTTACTTTTTTTTTTTTTTGATGTATACACTGGAGTTGTCTGCTGGTAGGTACATCGTTGTCATTCAAGGACGTGTTGTCTCAGTTATTGTACATTTGCCCTCCCAGCCCAGAGGAAACTACTCTTTCTTATTGCTGCTTGTTTGCCTTGGAGGTGGAGGTGTTTGGCACGTGTGACAGCAAAGTGACGTGCACCCCTGCTGATGTGGGCAGCTCTGTGGTGGTGTGTCTAAATTCTTCAGCTGGCTGATGAACATGAATGTGTGAAACACCTGAGATTTGAGGTTGATGCAGTATCTCAAGATTACTACCTGGCTGTAGATATAAGAGGGATGGGGCAAATACCTTTGAAGAAAGGGAAAGCTGGCAACTCCAGCGCGTGAAGAGTCAGTGTATCAGATTACTTTTGAAGGAAACTGTTTCCCAGAAGTAGGAAATACCTTTGCTAAAGAAGCAGAGCAAATGGTCTGTTGGTGCACCCCACCCCATCTGTACTCCCTTGCGGATGGGGAACTACTCCTTCAGGAATGGATCAGGACTTCATGGAACCTACTGTATAAAAGCTGTGGTGCAGATTTGTACTCACACAGAGCAGCTGAAACACTTGTGAAACTCTTGGACAGGAGAGCACTCTCAAGTGATGGGGCACTAAGATATGAGGGGCAGAGCAACTATACATTACGGCTGCTGGAATTCCCTTTGCTTTTTCTTGGCAGTGGAGAGAGCGGTGCAGGGAAAACAGAGAGTACGAAGCTATTGTTGCAGCACATAATGAACCTATGCAAAGGCAACTCACAGCTTGAGCAGCAGATCCTTCAGGTAGGTCATTACAGGATGGTGCTTGTAGATACAGATGCAACACTGCTGCAAGGCAGCTTGCATTAGGCTCAAGAAGCCAGCTGATGAGGTCTTGATGTAATGGTACACAGGGTTGGAACATTCACCCAGCCTTCATTCAGTTCCCTTTTCTTGGCTGCTTTTGCTTAATGTCAGGCACATACCTGTTAACTGGCTTACTTCATCTTTACTATTTTCATATACAGTTTTTGGTAAGGGGAAACATATTTGTCTCTTTGGTCTGAAGTATTGCAATTTGAATTGTTCCCCAAAGAGTTGTGGAATTATTTTTTTTTGAGCAAATCATACATTTGCCTTCCATGTCATAGATCAAGCAGAATGAGTTCTTGGACTAAAGTCTGTGTTTTCAGGGTTTCTATAGTGTCTGTGTGTGGTGTATTAACTTTGGCTGGATGCCAGGTGCCCACCAAGCCACTATATGCCTCTCCCTCATCAAGTGGACAGGGAAGAAAAGTATGACAAAAGGTTCATGAGTTAAGGTAAGGATCACCTAGCAGGTACTATCACAGGCAAAGCAGACTCAGCTTGGGGGAAATTAATGTATTGACAGGCAGGATAATGAGAAATAAGAAGAAATCCTGAAATTACTCCACCCCACCCCTCCTTTCTTCCTGGGCTTAATTTCACTCCTGATTTCTCTCCCTCCTCCCCCACAGTGGCACAGAGGATGGGGAATGGAGGTTGCAGTCAGTTCATCATATGTTATCTCTGCCAATCCTTCCTCCTCAGGAGGAGGACTCTTCCCCTGCTCCAGCATGGGTCCCTTCCACAGAGTTCAGACCTTCAGGACCAGACCACTCCAGCATGGGTCCCCCATGGGGTCACAAGTCCTGCTGGCAAACCTGCTCCATCATGGGCCCCTCTCTCCATGGGGTCACATGTCCTGCCAGGAGCCTGTTCTAGTGCAGGCTTCCCACTGGATCACAGCCTCCACTGGGTACCTCTGCCTGCTCCCTGTGGGGTCCTTAACACACTGCAGGTGGATATCTGCTCCACCATCCTCCATGTGCTGCAGGGGGACAGCCTGCCTCAACGTGGCCTTTTCCGCAGGTTTCGGGGAAATGTTGGCTCTGACACCTGAAGTATCTCCTCCCCCTCCTCCTTCACTGACCTGTGTGTCTGCAGAGTTGTTCCTTTCACAGCTTCTCACTCCTCTCTTCCAGCAACTTTTTCTCTTTCTTGAATATGTTATACCAGAGATGCTGCCTTGGCCAGCAGTGGATCTGGCATTGGCTCTATTGGACATGAGCACGCTAACAACACATTGCCATGTAAACACTGCTCTCCTTTGGGCTCTAGACTGGCATATTCTTTCAGCATGGTGTCATCCTCAGGGGATCCAAGGTGAATGCTTGTGTTCTCTTGTGGGATCATGGCAGTGACACACCTGCTGGCTCCACTTAGAGCTGGTTTGGGCCACACTGCCAAGCTGCTTCTGATCTGAGCACATTCAGGAAGCAGGGTGGCTGTGTTTGCTCAGTGTAGTGCCTGGCATAATGGATCCCGAAACACTTGACTGGAAATGCTTACAGCCCCCCTGCAGTTCCTCCATTGGAAACCAAGTTCACTTCAATCCAGGGAGGCTGCCTTTGAAAAACCTGGAGATGACAGAGAAAATAACAAATGTTGTCTTATTTGGTTCCTGTAGATGTATTCAAGGGCTAAGTTACCCCTTTTGTGATTACAGCGTCATGCTGCAAACCTGTGTTCAGCAGACTCCCCAGCATGTACCCCAGGGCATCGTTCCTCCAGTTGGCAGGCATTCTTTGCTCAGATAATGGAAAAATTGTCATTTGACCTTGTTTGCATCTGGTTTTCTGAGCTGGTCTTACTGTTCTGTTAGTTTCTTCGCTGTCCTGAGCCTTATGCTTTCTACATACTTCAGTAGCTAGGTTGAAATGCTTACGTTTACTGAGTGTCATGTGTACCTTGTTCATTGTTGTAATCTAGCAGTCAAATTATCTAGTGACACCATGCCAGATGCTTTGTGGAAATCTTGTTATACCAACCTTATCTTTTAACAAATGAGTCTGTGGTCTTCCTGAGATCAGATCAGCTTGACTTTCCTTATTTTCAGTAATCTCACGCTGCTTAATCTCCTTACATTTGCCTCTCTTTTATCCTGGATATGATAAAATAGGTGCTCTTATGTACCCACAGAGGGGTTATAATTCCAGCTGAATGCTGAATAGTAAATGCTAAAGTTAAATTTTTCCAAGTAAATTAGATTGGATCACCTAATGTGAAGAATGCTTGTCCCACTTACTCGCTTGTTTTAGGTAAATCCATTGCTTGAAGCTTTTGGCAATGCCCAGACTGTGATGAATGACAACAGCAGCCGCTTTGGGAAATACATACAGCTGCGTTTCCAGAATAATACAGGTAAAGCCAAGGGCAATTACAAGTTTGGGGGAGTGGGCACCAGAAGGAGTGGGCTGAGTAGCCAGAACTTGTGCAGGGTGGAATTAAGTAAAATCTTACAGCAACACAGCTGTTGGGTAAGGCCTGGGGTTGGACAGTGTGGGAGTACAGGAAGGATATGGGGAGGATGGTGCAGGGGGGAGGTATCAGTAATACTCTGCGGTGTCAGAAGCCTTGGTTGCTGCTAAAGGAGGTAAGCAGACATCTTCAAGATGAAACCAGTGTGCTAGGCAGGCTAGAGGGTGTTGTGCACGGGGAGGTTATTTTAGACGCTCACACTCGCGCCGCCGAGTAAGAGATGCAGGACAGCTCAGACAGCTCACGTCCCCAGGTGCCGTTTACCCTGTCCCTTCCTTGTGTGCAGTGCGAGGAGCAAAGCTGAGCGAGTACCTGTTGGAGAAGTCACGGGTCGTGCAGCAAGATGCTGGGGAGAGGAATTTCCATATCTTCTACTACATGTTTGCTGGACTCTCTTCAGAGAAAAAGGAGATGTATGGTCTGTTGGATCCTTCACTCTACAGGTACTTGGAAGGCAGACCCTAGTTTAGTCTTCATGATGGGGGGGGGTGGAGGGGAAAACAGCATAATGGAGACTGTGCCTCTGCCTTGTGGCTCTATCTGTGGAGCCTGGTACAGGTAAACAAATTAATGGAAGCTGGAGTAGGATCTGAATGGAGTTGAAAAGAGATCTCATGGGCCACCATGAAGCTGGGAGGTCTGGAGTCTCTCCTTTTTTGCATTACCTTGGAAGAGTTTCTTTCCCTTCCACATCTCCACTGCCATGGATCTGCTTTGTTCCTTTGGGGTAGGACTGACATGCTGTGCTGATTGTGTGATGGTTTCTGTATGGAATATACACTTTCTCAGGTACATAAGCGGACGATTTGGTACACAGGATGTAGCTCAGCGCTGGAAGCACAAATACCAAGAGGTGTGCAATGCCCTTGACATGGTGGGCTTCCAAGAACAGGTCAGTTCTAGGGTTGTTTAATTTCTCTGTGCTTCCTGCAGGTGTAGGGTTTCTTTCTGGCTGGTCCTATTTCTCTTCTCTACAGATTTTTCCATGTTGCTCCCAAACCACCTGAGTCTGTCACACTTTGTGTAGAGAGCCTTTTTCCACAGGCTGCCTGTCACTTTGTCTCACATCTCCTGCTTCTGGGGCCCCCCTGTTGTATGTGTTACTTGTATATGTCACCTTTCTTTTGTGTTTTAGGAGCAAGTGGACATGCAGGCTATCTTGGCTGGTGTGTTGTCTCTGGGCAATGTGACCTTTGAGCCTGAGGAGAGCAATGGGTCTGTAAAAGTGAGTGAAGCCTCACGGGGATGGCTGAAGGCTGCAGCGGTGAGTCACAGGATGAACAGACAGAACCATATGGGTATAATGCTGGTTCCCACTGGCAGTGTGACTGCAGGAGCTCCTCCAGCCAGAAATGGCAGACGATGTTTCTGCCTCAGAGTGTGAAGGCTTCTAAAGAACAAGCAGCTTTCTCCGGAAATGCTCAGTATGACTACATGCCTGCATTCACTGCTACTTATTGCCAAGGAGATGCTTTTCAGCTTATATTTCTTGTGTGTCCAGAACCAGTCTCTTTCATTTGGTGGTAACACATGTGCCTTCATACTTCTTACAATTGACTTCATACAACACAACCCTTTTAAAATGACATATTATATGTCACAAACTGATGATGTCTTGGAGAAATTTGGGTGTGTGGTATCTAGACCATTAATTCTGTGGTTTTGACAGATCTTGTCCAAGGATACCACTTTAACTGCTATGAACATTTTTTTTTTTGTTACCCAGAATTAAACCTGCTACTATTCCACATTAAATTATTGTAGATTAAGAAGTATATACTTCCTAATGGGACCATCCCATTTTTATTGTATGGGATAGATACATTATCCTGCTTTGTTAATAACACAGAGCAGAAAACTGTAACATATTTCTGCTCTTTCTGTGTCTTTTTACTTTGTCCTGTTTGAAATCCCAGCACCCCTGGGTTTTTGTTTTACTTGCTTTCTTTGCCTGATTCCCTCCTACACTGTACCTGAAACAGCTGCCTACATCTGTTCAGCAGCCAACTTATTTTTGTCTTATTTTTAAATTCTGCTGCTTGTTTTTCTTGCCCACGGGAGGGGAATTCCTGTTAAAGCAATCTCTGAAGATTTAATTTCTGTATGAGTTCCCTTTGTTTCCTGTCTGTTGTGGGTTCCCGTGATGACTGGTGTCTGCTGAAGCTCGGGAACCTCATCACCTGCAGCCACCTCGGTGTGGTGCTGTTCAGTAAGTCATTAAACCACTCAGCAGGGACTGGCGTGGCTCCCAAAGAAGGTGAAAGGTGGCAGCACTGGGAGACCGAAAAAGAAAGCGTTTCAGAAGCACAGGAGTGAACTTGGTCACGATAGGGATGATGCAGCTATTGGAGCCTGCATCTGATTCCAGTGCCGCAAGATGTTAACAGTAATATTTATCTTACCCGAGAGTTCAAAGTCCTCAGTCTGAATCACCATCTGGGTGTTGCACAGACACGAGGAGATGCAATCCCTACATGTAGAATAAAGGTTTAGTACGGACTGTCCTCATCAGTTTTCTCTCTCCCAGGGTCAGTTTGGAGTCCAGGAAGATGAGTTGTTAAAGTGCCTTATTTGTACCATGTCGGTGACCCGAGGTGAGCAGATTCAGCGGTTTCACACCCAGCAGCAAGCAGAAGGTAAGGAACATAATGAACTGCAGATGTGCTGGCTAGAAAGATGGAAGGGTATCCCCACACATGTCCAACTTGTTGGGAACAAAGATGTCTGTATGTGTCCCTTCATTCCTCTTGCAGAAAAGCAAGAATATCAATGTTTATCTGTTTAGTCTCTTACTGACGTGTAGGACCATGAATGCTGCTTTTGTTTGATCTCCAGGAGACTGCAGAGATTAAATGGGAAACCAAGGAATCAGCCTTGCTTTCCCCGTCTGTTCAGCCTAGAAGGAAACTGTAGGTATTTGTATAAAAGAGGGAAAAGGCTCCTGTTGCACAGTGCTGGCAGTGTGCACAGCTGTAGGTAGTAGATGGAGAAATAACCGAATCAATGAGAGAGCAATGAGTGCCAGGGAATAGGTGAGATGAAAGGAAAGAATGTTAAAATAATAAGCAAAGGGTGTTATTTTCCATTTCAATAAGAAAAGAAAATAATCCATGATAATCGTCACAAAAAAGGTTCAGCTACCATAACATATTTTTAAAAGCTTGAAATCCCAGGATTTCTACATTATTGCATGAAATAAAGAAAACAGAAACTGCAGATGGAGAATTAGCTAGTTGTTTTCCAAATATCTGCTCTTGCGTGTCTCTAGACAATAAACCAAACATCTCCTATAAGTAGGTGCATCATGCAGGAGGCAATTTTTATTTGCTTTCCTTCTTAGAATGCCAGAAAGTTTTCCATCAGTTGCATTCTCCTCTTAGCCACGGCATTTAAATACTTTGCACCTGTGGGTGTAGTGGCTTAGCTCTGGCTGCAGGCCAGACACCCACCAAAGCTGCTCCATCACTCCCCTTTTCAGCTGGACAGGGGAGAAAATATCTCTTGAGAGGCTCAGGAGTGGAGATAAGGACAGGGACAGATCATTCTGCAATCAGTGTCACAGGCAGAACAGACTCAGCACAGAATAAAGGAGAGAAAATTCTAATTGATGACCCTGCCCTGCACCCCCAGTGACATTAGAGTTGGGTAATGAAAAGTGTGACCAGATCTTAAAGCACCTCCCCCACCCCTCCCTTCTTAGCAGACTTCACTTTAGTGATGTTTTTTTTCCCTTCTTCCCCCGCTTTGTGGCATGGAGAGGGGCAGGGACTGGAGTGATGGGGGTTTTGGTCAGTTCCTCATGAGACATTCTCCTTCTTAGCTGGGGGGAGCATTCCTCACCCCCTTCCCCTGCTGTACTGTGGGGTTCCACCCCCAGCAGACATTCCTCCATGAACTTCTCCAACATCAGTCCTTTCCCTTGGGGCTTCAGCTCTTCCCCAGCTGCCCCAGCATGGGTCACTGCTATGGGGTGCAGTCATAAATCACAGAATGTTTCTCAGTCTCTCAGGCCCAGACTGCTCCAGACTGGTCCCCCACAGGGCCACAAGTCGCCCCAGCAAACCTGCTCTGGCATGAGCCTGTCTCTCTCACTCATCTCTGTGTCTCTGTCTCTCTCCATGGGCTGCAAGTGCTGGCAGGGGCTTGCTCCAACACGGGTCACAGTATCTCCTGTATGTCTCCCCCTGCTCCAGTGTGGGGCCTCTCCACAGGCTGCAGGTGGGGTCTCAGCCTTTTCCATGGGCTGAGGGGGCCCCCTGCTCCACCATGGGTTTCTCCAGGGGCATCTTCCTCTCCGCACCTGGAGTGTCTCCTCCCCTCCATCCCTGGCCTTGGTGCCTCCACATCTCTCTTACATCCTTACATCCTCTCACTCCCTGCAGCCCCCCTGCTCCACCAGAACCCAGCCACACAAAAATACAACAGTGGGTCAGAAGAGGAGAAGAACCATTCAATTTTCAAAGTACAGTTTGGAGCCTCTCGCTTGGTTTAGATTTAGACTCAGTAGGCCTGCAGAGGGGAAAGCAGGTCTCTAGATATTTTAAAAGGTGGCTGGACTGTTTCTGAATTTAAATTTTCTATTTTAGGTGGCCTCACAAATGCACTAGTATGCTGTATTGATCTTACAGAAAGATTGTGAAGATTTCAGAAGGAAAGAGCTGTGTGAGTGTGCAGAGGGCAGGGACAGTCAGATAGATATCTAAAGTTTATCTGATTTTTAAGCTTCATAAACCACTAGACAATGTTGCTTGATGTGAGTGAATGTACTGAGCCCATTGTATGCTGTGTTCTCTGCTGTTCCTGGAGTCCTGCAGTGAGCCACTGCTGTTTTCTCTGTGCAGATGCTCGGGACTCCATTGCAAAGGTGGCATATGGACGAGTGTTTGGCTGGATTGTTTCCAAAATCAATGAGCTGCTGGCTGAGAATGTGGACCCTGATGTGGAACTGAGGGAGATTGGTGAGTTCTGTCTTCAAACATGCATCCCTCAACCACAGTGAAAGAGATACAATATGAGGTTTCACAGAGATGGTGAGACATGATCGTGTTGGAGATAGAAAGTCTGTAGGGCCTTGGCCAACTCTGAGCAGTTGGTTGGTCTGAAGCAACTGTAAGGCTTAGTTCTGGGTCAGTCTGGCTTTGCCAGTGAGCTGGGGGTGGGAGTGGGTCTTCTCCTAATTGATTCTCCATGGGTAGCTGTGTGAGAGGTGCTGCTAGTGACTTGGCTGTGGTTCCCCCATGCCACAAAAGCTGCGTGATGGGAGATTTAGTTGTGTGTTGGAGTATGCAGGTACCTGCAGGGATGGTCTGCAGGCTCCATGATACAGTCATCTTCCCTTTTTTAGGTATCTTGGATATTTTTGGGTTTGAAAACTTTGCAGTGAATCGTTTTGAACAGTTCTGCATAAACTTGGCCAATGAGCAGCTGCAGCATTTCTTCAACCATGTAAGTCTGCTGTGGGTGATCTCACCTTGTGTGGTGGAGAAAGCAGAGCGCTGATCTACCTTGCATACAAAGGAGAGTCTGGGGGAAAACAGATCTATTGCCTGGGCAGACAGAAATGGTGGTGAGTGGAGCAGGGGAGAGAGCAGCAGCCTTCTCTGCTCTAGCAAAGGAGTCACAGGGGCAGAGAAGGAAGAAGTAGAAGGGCCAAGCAGTGACCAAAGCTGGTAGAGCAGGCACTCTTTCATTCTGAGAAGTGTTCCTGCTTCATGCATTGGCATCAGTGAGAGACAGGCCTACAGATGAGCATGCAGAAAGGCAGTTTCATCTTGGGCCCTTCACGCTGTGGGTAAGAGAGCCACACCTCTGTTCCTCTCTGCAGGGTGGTAAGATGCTCGGGGTTGTCTAACCAAGTCTGCTGGGTGCTCCAACCACTTTTTTTCCTCTGTTTCAGCACATTTTCCAGCTGGAGCAGGCTGCCTATAAGGAAGAAGAGCTACCTTGGGAGACTATCACATTCAACAATAACGAACCTATTCTGGTAAGTGAGAGCACTGTCCAAGAGAATTGCTCCATCCAGCCAAGAGAGAAGTCTTGCTCTTCCTGTCATGGAGAGGAGATGGACCTGGGAAATTCCTCTTCACAGGGTGGTGTAGGTGGGAGTGGATGGCCTGTACTGCTGTAAGTGTCTATAATGGGTCTCCTTTCCTACAGAATCTGCTTCTGGCCAAGCCGCTTGGGCTCCTGTCTCTTCTGGATGAGCAGAGTGCCTTCCCTCAGGTATGCATGAAGTAGGGGCCAGGGAAAATAATGTGGGGAATGTAACAATATGCATTTGGACTGCAGAGAGCGCTCTTATGTTGGAGTGTGACTGTAAAGAGCCGGATGATCAGAAGGTGTTCTCTTGTGTGACTGATAATCAGGACATCTATGTCAGGGGCAGTCTGATACTGGTGTCTCTGTGGAGTGTCAGGGTGTACAGTACAAAACTGTTTCACAGCCAAGGCTGCTTCCAACACTTTGTTTTGTTTCCATGTACCCAGGTCAGGTACATGTTGCAGCCTTATTGTTTGATTATTAAATGTGCTTTCTTGCAGGCAACTGATAAGACGTTTGTGGATAAGCTAAACAGCAGCTTCAAGGGGAATCTACACTTCCAGCCAGGACGGGGTCGTGCTTTGGGCTTCAGCATCATTCACTATGCTGGGAAAGTATGCACTGTTTGCAGTAACATATGTAGGACAAAGGAAATTCATTGCTTGGCAAATAAAGCTTTGAAAAAAGTGGGGCTACCTCTGGGAAGCATGGGCTATTAGAAGAATCTGCTGTATTCATCATGATTTTATTGGAGTTCTAGTCTTATAATAGTCCTTTGTAAAATCAAAGCCCTGCACCCACTGTGCAGCACCAAAGGACAGTCTAAAGGCTGTAGCTCTACTTACTGGGTTCCAGAGTGTAACAATCACTATTTTCCTGCAAACACTGAGGAACACAACAGACAGACAATGAATATTTTGAAAGTGGTGTCTGTTGTTCATAGGTTCAGATGGTATCTACGCAGTTTGGGGTTTAGGATTACTGCATGTAAACTCACTGCCACCGGTTTTGAAAGCATTGGTCCAAATATGTTGAATTCATTGGAGGTAATTTTTGGACCAGGAGCAGACATGATGATTCAGGTCACTGTAATATGCAATTTAGTTATCTAATCTGACCACCCTTGACTTAGGTCTTTTGAGATTCTTTATTACAGAAAGGAGAAGGGCAAGCTGGAACTGAGAAAGGAAAGGAACAAGAGAGACAAATGACAACAGGGTGAAAGTGTATTCAAAGGGAAGAGGGGGAGACAAAGGAAAAGAGTGAAGCATAAACCAAAAGTAAATGGAATTAAATTTCTCTCATAATCAAGGAAAGAAGAAAAGTTGGGTGTCTCAGTGTTGTACTCCACTCCTATGGTTCTAATGCCTCAGTGCCATCTGCAGAGTTCTGTTCCTCAGGGTTTACATCTTATGCTTATCCATTTTCTGAATTCACCTGCAAGCTGAGTTTAGCAGTTGCTTCTGGCAAGCTGTGGAGGTGGCTTTCACAGCAAGCCTGTGAGCACTGCTGGCCCTAGTGACCTGTGGCCCTTTCCCCTAGGTACACTATACTGCTGGGGGCTTTCTGGAGAAGAACAGAGACACCCTGCCAGCCAACATCCGTGGGCTCTTCATCAACAGCGTCACCCCCTTGCTCAGTGTGCTGTTCACAGGCAAGTCTCTCTGCTGTGACAGGGCATCCCACGGGAATCGGGATGGCAAGAGCTAAGTGTGAGGATGAGGCTCACATACTATTAGTGTGTTCCACAGATGGCAGCCCCAGGGACAGAGCCTGGGAAGGCTGCAGCTGGGAGTGGGACTGCTGGCATATTAGGTACAAAGCTGAGAGAGCTGTTCATTCCCCCTGGTGTGTAGGTATCAGGAGTAGCCTTCAGAGATGCTACTCCAGTGGAATTGATGGGCCACTGCATAGGCATAGTTCTGACCACAAGCCTGACCTTCTTTATAGATGCTATGTACAGCAGAGCCTGACCTTTCCAGGGATCAGTTCGGGGTTAATTACTGACATTTTGCTGAAGCAAGGTGGGTTTTTTTTTTCCATCTGCAAGATTTCCTGGGATCCACACAGTAGATTTTCTAGCTAGCACCTTTAAGTTTTAGCATGTCTGAAAAGCAAGGCAGGTTGTGTCCTCTTCCAGAGAATTAGCCACTGGTCAGATGGTTTTCCTTAGACCAGGCAGCCCATGGTCTCCAGGGCCAATGCAGGACTATCTCCACTGGCTCTTTCCATGTACTCTGGTTTTGTCTAGAAGCAAAGCTGAACAAGGTCATCACTTCTATCTGTTCGCACTGAAAACAGATCACTGTCGAGGCACAAACAGTGACTTTAGAGGTTGTCCTCTTCAAACACTTTTTTTTTTCCAGTTAAAAAGTTGAGGTCAGGCATTATTTCTCTTACACTGTTGCACTCCTTTTTTTTTTTTTTCCAGTTATTGATAAGCCCTCTGACTCTCCAAGGCTTCTATGAAAGCAACAATTTAAAGAAATGTCAGGCAGATGCTTCCTTCGAATTTTCTTGGCTGGACAGTGTCCAGTTCTGGGCTCCCTGGTATAAAAGAGACAGGGATCTGCTTGAGAAAGTCCAAAGAAGGGCTACGAAGATGATTAAGAGCCTGGAGCATCTCCCCTATGAGGAAAGGCTGAGTGAGCTGGGACTGTTCAGCCTTGAGAAGAGAAGACTAAGAGGGGACCTAATTAATGTTTATAAATATCTTAAGAGTGGGATGCAGGGGAATTGGCCAGCCCCTTTTCAGTGGTCAGTGGAGACAGGACAAGGGGCAATGGCTGCAAATTGGAGCATAGGAAGTTCCGCACCAACATGTGGAAGAACTTTTACACAGTGAGGGTGACAGAGCCTGGGACAGGCTGCCCAGGGGGATGTGGAGTCTCCTTCTCTGGAGAGATTCAAGACCTGTCTGGACGCCTCCCTGTGCAATATGAGCTGGGGAGCTGCTTTGGCAGGGGGTTGGACCCGATGATCTCTCAGAGGTCCCTTCCAACCCCTACAATTCTGTGATTCCATGACACAGTGCTTTGGGTGCAGACTCCTTTTTCTCTCTTTTTTTTTTTTTTTATGGGGGGGATGGGTGTCCTGTTTAATCCAAGCCACTTTCTGAGGTTTACAAGTAACTGATGAATTTCATGCCTGTTCTTAAGTGTGTTTTTCAGCTTATCTGCTCAGGTGTATCTTTCTTTGTTATCACTTCCACGCTGTTACTGAAGATGCTTAGTATAGTCCCAACTCTGAAAGTTCATAAGCAGCAGAGATAACCTGTTCTCAGTCATGGGGAACCAGCAGGTGGCCCTGCTGAGCAAAGGGTTTGGCCCAGATGATTTCCAGAGGTCCCTTCCACCCTAAAGCATTCTGTGATTCACATGAGACGTTTGCATCAAGGTTGTGCAAGACTGTCATTAGATCCTTCAGGAAATTCAGCTTCCCTGAATTTTTCATCTTGTCACTGAGTTAGTTTTAAGCTGTCTGACATTAACTCCCGTGTTCACCATTGTAGGTCAGCTTCCCATTTGATATGTGTACATTTTTTCTGCATCATTAGATGCCTGTTGATGATATTTCTTTTGATTATCACTCGGGGTTGTTCAATAACCTGATTGCTTTGTCTTCTCAGTAGCAGAGAGTAAAGTTGCTGCATTGTTTGTTCATATATTTTCATTTTCTTCTCCCTCTCTTCTATTTCCCTTTGTTTCCTTGGGGTGCAACCTCATACCCTGTCTGTGATGCGGTATTTTTCAGGAGACTTGTCTGTGAAGTGTGGTTTGAATGTTGAAACGTGGTTGATTTGGAGCAAAGGTACAAAATGAACTATTGTCTCTGTTCTTCCAGCCACCATCTCCAGGACAGGGACACTGATGCCTCACGTAAAAGCCAAGGTATTGCACTTCTGGTCCATATGGCAATTTGCAAATGATGGCATAGTTACCTGATATTTACTATTTGAGAAACTGTCTGAAAATGAGAGCAGGCAGCAATCTGCTGGTAACAATTTCTCCTTTGCTTTTACTGAGTTTTCTGCTTACTTCTGTTTACAGATTTAGCATGTCTTCCCTCCCCTGAAATCCATTCTCTCTTCTTTTGCCATCTGCTTTCAGCAGAGCTCTTTGGGTGGCAATCAAGCCCTCCTTCCAGGGGCTATCCTTTTGTTTGGATCTGGTTTCAGGTCACACTCGCAGCAGATGACAAGTTCAACAGCACACGAAAGCAGTCTGCTGGAGCTCAGTTCCGGGTAAAGTACTGCTGCCCTGTAATGCCCCTTCAGATGACTGCAGTGATATTTTCCTGAGAGCTTCCAGGCTGCCAGCTATAGTTAATGCATCCAACATGTAGACAGGGTTTTTTTCTGGGTGCCAAGCACAGCTGATTGTGGTGGGGGCGACCTAGTTGTTATTAGAGCCTGGGAAGTTGCTGTGGGCTGGGAAAGCAGTTCTCATTGCTGGGTATTGCTTTGGCTTGCCGGGCTGCTGATCTGTCTCTGCCCTCCCCAGCATTCCCTGATGGTGCTCATGGAGAGGATGTATTCTGCCAACCCTCACTTTGTGCGCTGTATTAAGCCCAACAGCCAGAAGGTGCCTGGTGTGGTGGACAGCCAGGTGGTGCTGCAGCAGGTGAGGAAAAGCAGTATCCTTCAGATACTTCTACCGTGTCTCAGTGGGGAGGGCAAATCCCACCAAAAGGTGGTGGAGATAGCTGGAAGCTGACTGGTCTGAGCTTCCCCTTGCAAGAGAAACAGCAGGCACGGTTTTTATGCATTTAAAGGTTCTGGGTACTTGGTGTTTTTGTGACACAGACTGCTAGGTCCAGTTTTTGCAGTCTTAGTTCTCTCCCATTTCTTTTTCATGAATGCAGTGAGATCTACTTACCAGGCACTAGGATTCATCTTTGCGACTGGTACAGACAGTGCTCCAGAAAAAACTATGCTTCCCAGAGGAGACTGTTCTCACCCATCAGCCAGGGCAACTCTGAATAGGATCCAAGATGGGATCACTTTGATAGGAACTGAAAGGTGCTGACATG
The DNA here is from genome assembly GCA_027925045.1 of Hypotaenidia okinawae. Taxonomy (NCBI): domain Eukaryota; kingdom Metazoa; phylum Chordata; class Aves; order Gruiformes; family Rallidae; genus Hypotaenidia; species Hypotaenidia okinawae. The sequence continues at coordinate 14,786,290 of BSDF01000005.1, read as the reverse complement.
ACTGTTGTTGGACATCGTGTGAGGTCTGAGATCCAGACATGTTAAAGAATACTGAAATGCTCAGGAGAGTTGAAAAAGTTCTGGGGCCTGCTTAATGTGTGTAGGATAGGGTAGGATTATGGGGGAAGTTAATCCAGGGTACTCCTGTGTCCAGATCTGCAAGTAAAAGACACTCCTTTAAGGGACGGGGGCACAGCAGTACCCGTGGCTGTAAAGTGAAGTTACTTAGGTCAATGGTTTTTATGGTTTCTAATTTTTAACTGACAGTGGTTAATCACCACAGTTACAGGATGTGGTAAATTGTCTTTAACCAAGGAAACATTTTCATTTTGAACGAGAGATGTTTAGGGCTGAATGAAGGCATACCTGGCTGCAGAGGAACAAACTGATGTCCTAATGACCTGTCCCTGTTTGTTTCCATGATCCTCTTTGTGATGCTGCTTCAGCTTCGGTATAATGGACTGCTGGAGACAATCCGTATCCGAAGAGATGGCTTTTCCTGGAGACCTTCCTTTGAGGAGTTTGCTGAAAGGTTTGTTAAAAACTCTGAATACTCCTGGGGAAGCAAGTGTGGTAATCAGGTAGGGCAAGGAGTGATACAGCCTCTTTAAAGTTTGCATGCCTGAGATCATGGGGTGGTTTGTTGTGGGAGGCAGAGTGGGACAGACAGTGATTTATCATTGCTTACTCTAAGGGTGACAGCTCAGGACATCAAGGATGTGGCTTTTACCTTGCTGTATTGGTTTGTTTTTCACAGATATGGAATTCTTCTAGTTAAAGCAGATGTTTCCCTCACAAAAGAAAGGTAGGAACCCTGCAATCCAGTTTGTTCTTCAGAGAATTTTGCTCTCAGAGTAGCACAGAGTAAAGGGCACAAAGTGAGGATGGGTTTCTGTGGTGATGGGGAGCACCGATCTCCTAGCAAGGACAGTTGGTGCTTAAAAAACAACTGGTACAGTGGAAAATTAAATCTTTCTCAAATTGCTATGTAGCAGTTCAATTAAATTACTATGATGGAATGAGAATCAGCTGATGTATTCAATTTAGGGAGTCACAACAACGGTCAAGGGTGTCCACTGAACTCAGCATGGCAGGGGCTCAGCACAGCTGCCAGGTGACTCTCCAGGCTTTTTCCTGATGGCCTCATGGGAGAAAAAGAAAATAAAGGCAATGTTGAGCAAGCAGCCAGCACTGAATGTCTGCCAGGCTAGAGAGGATATTTCAGGTCCGAGCATTTTTTATGTATACAGGCATAATATATCCCCAGCATGTTCAGAACCTGACCCTTACACACATAAATCACCCTGTAGCACCTCAGTCTCACCCCATCAGCTTTCTACTTCCTACATCTTGGGCAGCAACTCTGTACCTCTTCTTTTCCACTTTCCCAGCCCCTCCTTGATGCTATGATCAATTGTGACTAATAGTGAAAATGAAGCATAAAGGGCAGCCAGCTGATGGGTTTGGGTTGTTGGTTGGTTGGTCTTTTTGTCCTTCAAAAAAGGATCTTAATGTTCCCCTGGATACATTCAGTCCTGGCAGGAGTTCCTCCAGCCTTCACAGAGCTTCCCTGAAGTTACTGCTGATACTGAATTAATAAGAATTGCTGTCCCAGCTGAGATCCAAATCAAAGAGGGAATCTCATGGATGAGAGAAAGATGATGGCAGATAGGCAACATGATGTGTTTTCAGACAAAAAAATCATAGGATGTTTTGGAGAGAAAAAAACAAAACAAAACAAACCCACAAAAAGCCCTTGGATATAAAGTCTGGCACAGCAGAAGTAGGCTGAGGTAGAAGGAAAACCACTTCTGCTTTGCTATGTGGGATTTTAGTGAGAAGGACCACTGTGGTTGGATTTGCAGGCAGGAGGAGGAAACTGTCTGTGTGGTTTAGGTTCCAAGCGTTGGGGAATCTTTCTGAGTGACCTAAATTTTATCACTAGAATCTGCAAAAATAAACTGGAATTAGAAAGTCTTGCTTTGCCAGCCTTGCAACTCAGGTGCTCCACAGAGCTGGGAAACAAAAACTGGGAAAAACAGTTCTGAGAATAAAACAGGCTCTGCAGAATTTCCTTCCAGGGGGTCAAAGGAACTCTGCCACGGGGACCCACTTTGCTGCTCTTCTCAAATGTGATCCTATCTCTACCTCAAGGAGCACTATGGATGACAGCCAGTCACTGAATGCAATTGGTTGTCAGGGGACAGAGAATGTCATGCAGGATTATCACAGCACTTTCTATCCCTTTATGTACCTGGCTGCATGGCGTTCACTTTGGGTGGAAAATTATTTATTTCACTTTTCTCCTCTCTTTCAGCTGCCTGGAGATACTGCAAAGCACAGAGCTGACGGGCTGGATATGTGGGTAGGTGTGGATTGCTGTTGGTGGGATTGGGGGGTCTGAACATACACAGACTGTTAACTCATTCACTTCAGGGAACTTCATGGCTGTAGGAAAGGCCTGTCCAAAGGATGCTGGATGCAAGCTTAGTGTTTCTCACTGCTTCTTTCTCTCCCTGACTTCACAGAAAGTCACGACTTTTCTTTAAATATTGGCACCAGGAGCAACTGGCAAAGTATGTGGAGCGACTGGAAAGAGCAGCAGTTATCATACAGAAAGGTGAGCACTGGGTCAGGAGAGTCCCTCGACTCTGATCTTAGACCAGGGCAGGGAAAAACTTTTTCTCCAGTCCCTGCTCCACCATAGCACCATTGCAGGTGACAGAAAGGCAGGCCAGGTGCCTTCTCCCTGTCAAGGCCCTGTGGAGTCTGTGTGATTGTTGTAGATGTCTGCCTCCTCAGTGCTCATCCTCAGCTGAGGAAAGCCATCAAGCTGTGTGAGCCTTAGAAAGAGAAAATGTGAACAAGAGAACTGCACTGAGGAGGGCTGGCGTTTGATTTGGCTGTGCCCTGAGATATGGTTAACTGCCCTCTGGTGTGAGGGCTTGTTTGTGAGCAGTGTTGAACTGAGGAGAGGGAAAAGAAGTGAAGCATATCTCATTCCCACTTTTAGAGACAGGCAGCAGGGAATGAGATTTTGGGTTGGGTTGGGTTTTTCTTTCCTTATGAGGTAGTGTCAGCTCTGGCAGCCTGTTCCTGCAGAGCAGGCACTGTTGGCAGTCTGGTACTTCCCTCTACACAGGCTCCACAAAGACACTGCAGCTGTCACCCTGCTTGGTCCCTCTCTGTTGTACTTCTGTACAGGTTGCTACAGCTTCCAGCTACACACCACACAGTAGGAAAACATCTGACTGTCACATGCTGTGCCTTGTTATCATCCATGGGGAAGATGTGTGGGTAGTGGGAAATGAGAGGGTGAGGCTTGCAGTTCATGTGCTTTAGTACCTGGCAGAGTGGGCGGGATAATGTAGTGTCTGACACGCTCCTGATGAACCCTGTGATGGCTGCTTCTGGGAAGGGTTATCCCGTGGGCTGACACCATGGAAATCCTGTCTCTTTAACCCTGTCTGAAGGGTACCTGGGAGGCAGGTGGTTGACAAAGGCCCTTCTGTGAGACATTGTTTCTTAGCATCCTGTGCATTGGCATTAGAGATGTAAGTTAGATCTGTAATTGTGTATTTTTTTAATCCGTGATTTGGCAACCTTGCTTGGTTTTGACTGCTCATGGTAGAGTTTGCATTGCTCTTTATAAATCATAGAATCATGGAATGGTTTGGGTTGGAAGGGACCTAAAAGATCATCAGGTTCCAATCCCTCTGCCATGGACAGGGACACTTCTCACTAGACTGGGTTGCCCAAAGCCCCATCCAACCTGGCCTTGAGCACTGCCAAGAAGGGGGCAGCCACACCTTCTCTGGGCAGCCTGTGCCAGGGCATCACTGCCCTCACAGTGAAGAATTTCTTCCTAATATCCAATGTATATATACCCCCTTCCAATTTAAAACCATCTCCCCTTGTCTTATCACTACATGCCCTTCTAAAATTTCCCTCCCCAGCTTTCCTGTAGCCCCTTCAGGTACTGGAAGGCTGCTATAAGATCTCCCCACAGCCTCCTCTTCTCCAGGCTGAACACCACCAACTCTCTCAGCTTGTTTTCATAGGAGAGGTGCTCCAGCACTCCAGTCATCTTCATGGCCTCCTCTGAACCTGTTCCAATAGTTCCATGTCCTTCCTGTGGCAGGGACTCCAGAACTGGACTCAGTACTCCAGCTGGGGTCTCACAAGAGCAGAGCAGAGGGGCAGAATTGCTTCCCTCAACCTGCTGGCCATGCTCCTTTTGGTGCAGCCCAGAATACAGTTGGCCTTCTGGGCTACGAGCATGCAATGTCAGCTCACGTTGTGCTTCTCATCCACCAGCACCCCATGTCCTTCTCTGCAGGGCTGCTCTCTATCTCCCATTATCTCCCACTATCTCCCAGACTGTACTGATGATGAGGATTGCCCTAACCCAGATGCAGAACCTTGCACTTGTCCTTGTTGAAACTCATGAGGTTGGAGTGTTGAAGCTTTGCACTGGGTGAAGGGACATCACCCGGTGTTCTTCCCCAGGGGGTGACAAAGACATAATAAGCAATTTTTTTATAACCATAGCCTATCTCTGAACAGTTTTCAGGGGATTCAGATATAGGAAGATTTACCTAAAACTGGTGGCTGTGCTGAGAGCTGAGGCACAGCGGCTACAGGAGGAAGCAGAGCGAGAAAGAAGCCGGCAGCTGGCGATGGAAGCAGAGGCCCAGAGTGAGTTGCTCCTACTCCCAAGATCCCCATGGTCACTTCAAGTGATCCCTACAGCTGGGGACTCCACCAGTGTGGAGGGCAGGGAGGTGCTGATATTTCTGCTGTGTCAAAGTACAGCTTTCTCTGTGGGGAGCAGAAGCAGCACACTGAAGGTCTTTTGCCTGGCTGTATTGGGAGGAGTGCCAAGCTGTGTCTTTCCCACACACTCCATGCAGGAGAGTCTGTTCCTATCCTGGGTGTGTGGAGGATGGATCTCATGGATCTTGGATCCTTAGTTTCATGTATTTCTTTCCTTTTGTTGCAGAAAGAATCTCCCTTCCAGTCCCCATGCCACGAAAGAGACGCCCTCAGCCCGGTGCCCATCTTCCTGATAAGCCACCAGTGCCACGGCCACGCAGCAAACTAACAGAGGTAGCAATACTGGTTCTGCTTGGGGCTCCTTAGCCAGGTGTACTGGTTCCCTGTGCACTCCACCTTCTGCATGCACATCCTCTCCTGCATGTGGAGAACGTTGTCATTATTATTAGAAGTGGGAGCACTTTCCTACTGTGGTTAGTTAAAAAGAGTAGTCAGGACCTTTGAGGAACTGAGAGCAGCATTTAGTAGCCTGTGATTCATCTTGTCCTAAGGGACTAAGGAGTGGCATCGCTACTAAAGTGATGCCCTCAAAGGTCTCTTGCCTTTGGCCTTGATTTCATGCCCACTTTCCCCCTCTCCCCACTGCCAGTCCACTCCTTTTGACAACTTCCTGGATCCTTCTGCACCTCGCCCTGTTCTAAGGACAGAGGAGCAGATTGGAGAAGAGGCAATGAGGAAACTCCAGAGAGGAGCAACTCTCCGTTGGTTCAAAGAGACACAGGCACAGAAGGTCATGCAGGATGATGGAGCCTTTCCAAGCTGGCTGCACGGGATGATCAGCCGGAGGTGGGTGTGCTAGACACAGAGGCTGTAGCTTGGGCTGTGTCAGGCAGGCAGAAGCTGCTGTGTCCTTAGCATCACTGCATAGGCTGGATTTGCCAGGATTTGCCTCCTTAAGGAATGGTAGTGACCTGCATAACCTTTCAGGTTTAGGCTGTAAGTTTCAAACCCTTAAAGGGAAGCAGTATGCAAATTCTTAAACTATATGGGGATCCAAGGAAAGACTGTGGAAACTCCTAGGAATCTGCCCACTGTGGGTTCCTCAGCACAGGTCCTGTGCAGGGAAGGGAAGCTGTGAAAGCGCTTGGAGAGGAAATGTCCACATGTTTACCTTGCTGTGAACCACTTGCCAATGCATGATACAGAAGGAAGATGGACTTTTGGTCTGACTAATTATGACTGTTCTATCTCTCAGTTTAGGTCAGGAGGAAGCAGTTTAGGTCAGGAGGAGAGTTTACAGTAGGAGAATACAGACTTCACTGTACATTTACTTTAGCAAGTATTAAGAGGAGCTTTAGTGAGTACCCAACAGAAAGATTCCCTCAAAGCCTCCGGACTGGGCAAAAGGAAAGCTTTTTGTTCATAACTCTGCCCATCTGAGGATAGTGCAGCATTAGTGGAATTTACATACCTTTAGGCTGGGAGAGGCATCCACAAAGCCCTGCCTACTTATGGAGTTGTTTACAAGACTTATCAAGCATTTTTGATTTGTTCAGTTTGTTGTTGTCTGGTGGTTTTTTTTGGCTTTTTTTGAGAGAAGCTTTATTTTATATAAAAACTCAACCAAGTGAGTTAAATTGAGGCATACCCAGCAGCTTGACGTTTTGCTGCTGGGAATGCCTCACACTTTCCAAGCAGTGTGATAGTTGGAGAACTGATGATGATGCCAGTGATCAGATAGGAGCAATGCAGTGGGGTTAGCAGATAGATGTGAGAATTTCTGGCGCTTTTTTTTTCTTTTTTTTTAAGACAATTATCAAGGCCCCCACCTGCATTAAAGCTTTTGCCCACAGATCCAAGAAGGCAGGAGAGAAACTAGTGCCTGGCAGACAAAATTGTCTGAATTTGAATAAAGGTTAGCCACAAACACTTCACAAGTGGGAAGGACATAGCAGATCCTTCCCAAAGACACCAACAATTAGCTGCTTTTGAAGTGCCACTTCCTGAAATTTAAATTGCTTAAATTACTGAATGTAAGTCTCCATGCAGCAGTGTAAGCTCAGCCTCATGTAACACAGCAGCCAGAGCAATCCCAAATTGCAGTGGCGATTTGCAGTCACCTTTAGCCTGGAGCAAGGCACATGACAAGCACAAAGCAGTGCTTTGTCTGTTGGGCAGAGAGGGGGAAGACATCCTTCTAGCAGGAAGTTTAGAGAGCTAGACTGGTATAATCCAAGTTGGTGTTTTTCCAAGGCACTGGGCTTACCTTGTGCTAAGCACCACTACCTTTCAGCATCCCGATTTCTTCTGTCAGCCCTGGAGCACAGGAAATGCAGATGTGCACAGCCCCCTCATCTCAGTGATGCTTTGTAAGGTGCTCTGTGCTGGAAGGCAGCTGTTTCTGTTGCACTGGTCAGACTGCTGGAGCAGGTCTGGTGCAACCCTGCTCGGAGAGGCTTTGGCCAAGAGTGTTGTTGTGCCTCCTCATCCTGCTAGTGCCATGCCATACCAGCAAACCTGAGCCTGAAAACCTAGCTAGGAGCATGTGGGGCAGATGCTGGCCTCATTGTGGGCTGGGAGCTCTACCATGGCAGCATGAAAGAGAGGATGGCAATCACACTGTGGCAGCTGCTCACTGTCTCCTGAAGAAGTCTTTCTTGCTTCCAGGGAAGCTGAAAACTTGCTGATTGACAAGCCTTTGGGATGCTTTCTTATTCGGATCAGCCAGAGCCGACCTGGCTACACCCTGACATACAGGTAGGTAATGAGCCTTGCAGGGAAGGAAAATGAAGATCCAAAGCTGAGTAGTGCATGGCTGGAGGAGTTAACCTCCCCCACAGAGGAGTCCAGTGAGGACTGTGCTCAGCCTCACTCAACAACTCAGTGTTGTGAGTGCCCTGGGCAGTTTGGAGTAGCAGACAGGACACTGCAGTGTCTCTTGCCAAAAACTAGGTGCATTTGTGGATGGGGTGCCACAGCTCCAAGGGTGCAGGTCCTTCTTAGGCTGTGCTGTATGGCTGAGTGGGCAAACCATGTTGGAAGAAGCAATGACTGGAGCAGAGGAGATGAGTCGAGAGGAGCCCCTACAAGGGCAGGGGCTTTGTACAGCCTCAGGCAGGAGTAGGGCAGAGATTTTACATGGACAACAGTCTGGGAGGCAGTAGAGGCTGCTGGGGTTCAGATCTGGCTGCCAGAGTTCTCCTGTCACAAACTTTGAGGAAATTGCTGCTCCTCCAACACCTACTATCCTAACATGTGACACTCCAGCACACTGCATCTCTTGTGACATTTGTTACTGTGGCTCCTGATCACATCTGGCCTCTTGAGACAAGTGCAGAAAGCAATGACTGCGTCTTGGAGAGACACCGTGTCCCCATGCCCTGACTACTTCCCTCTGTCCCTCTCCCCAGGGGTGAAGGCCGCTGCAGACACTACATGATCGAGATGCAACCCAATGCGCGCTATGTCATCCTGGGAGAGGACCGGGCTCACGCCTCGCTCACCGAACTGGTCCAGTACCACCAGACTGTGGGCATCCAGCCCTTCATGGAGATACTGACTGTTCCCTGCAGGCAGGTGAGTCTTGAGAATCTGCAGCCTGAAAAGGGGATGGGGTGTGGGCTGTGCCCTGAATGGACAGAGTCACTGAGGCAGCATCTCTGTGTGTTCCCATTGCAGGGGCCCATTCTGGCCAAGCAGCTTGGCCTCTTCAGCATGCACCGGGTGGGCACTTGAGGAGTCCTGGGGTGGGGGAGAGGCCCTGGTGGTTGGGTGACACCCCCATGCCCCTTGAATGTCAGCAGTGCTCACAGCTGAGTATTCCTCTTCATTGTGCTGTTTAGGCTGTATGGACAGTCTGTGAGCCACTGCTGAATCCACTCTTCTCTCCCTCAGAAAAGTAGTGACAGTTTGGATTCTGAAGATCTGAAATGCCTCAGGCTGGATCTGCCAGCAGCCAAGGGGAAGACCCCTCCAGAGGAGCAGCCCTGCCCCTCCAGACCTTCCACCAGCAGACCTGCTCAGCAGTCAGGAGGAGCCACGGTTCTCAGACACGTGTGGTTCAGGAGGACCAGTAGTTGCCAAAAGCAACAGAGTCCAGACCAGAGTAGGACAAAGGCAAGTTCAGTCCAGAAGAAAGGCAGCCAACAAGCCTTCCCTCGCCTCCACTCTTCCATACGCCTGGCAATGCAGGAAATCCAGCAGGTGAGCTGGGGCATATCCTCTGCTGAGCCTTGCCACCCATGGCCACCATGGGACTCATGGATCTGCCCCTCCCAGGGGCAGGAGAGAGGAGGCTTCCTCAATTAGCACTTAGTTTATTAGCTCCTGGGTCACAGTTTTTATTTGGTGGTCTTGTGATGAACACTCTGTTCATTTGAGGCTTCGGAGACCCTGGGCGAGGCTTGCAGCCAAGTCTAAAGAAAAGTCTACAACAGAAGGGGCTGTGACATGGCCTGAATTCCAGCCAGTGCTCCCCTAATCCTGTCTCTGCTTCTCACTACAGTTCTCCTCCACTCCCTCAAACACCTCTGTACAGAGCTGCTATCAAGCCCACAGCACTGAGGATGCAAAGGCCAAGTGACAGGGTAAGTGGAGGCAGCACACAGGATGGCAGATGGCAACTGCAGCTCCCACAGGAAATGGTCTAGCAAAGGGCCTCTTCCCTTCCTGCTCCACATGGAGTGTCTCTTGGCCCTTGAGTATCTAGAAATAGAGAAGGAAAACCAGGGCAGTAGACAGCTTCCATCCCAGGACTGTAAAAAGGCTGGAAAAAGTTGGGAAAATCAGGCTACGGTTGGGTTCCCAGCATCTGCAGTGCACAGTACTTGCAGTACAATAACAAGGCTGCTGGAGGGAGCTCACAGTTTGGTAGAGGCATGGGGCAGGAAGGACGATTACTATCAGAAGGCATATCTGTGTGCTAAAATAATCTTCTGCGGTGGCTTAATGCTGTGGGTGCTGTCACGTATCAGAAGTGGGTGCTATGCGGAGAGCCATGGGGGGTAGCGAGGCAATGAGCTGAAGGTAAGTTTGAGAACATAGGGAAAGGCAGCAGCCTTCAAGGACTTTAAACAAGGTCTCAGCAGCTGCAGACACAACTGGTTACTGAAATTGCAGCACACAGGTTCTAGGAGTCCATGGATTGGACCAGAAAGGGCCTTCTGAGACAGCTGGCTGTGGCCCATGCACTGTCTGAAGCATCTAGTGGATGCACAGCCCCCACTGCACCCAGTGGGTACATCCCTGTCACATTTGGTTGGGAAAGGCAGGAGGAAGCAGCTGTGGTGCTGTTGCACACCTCTGGAAGAGTCTGGAGTTTTGTCAGCTGGGAGTGGAGAGGGCTCAGAATACCATGCTGTTGGCTGCAGACCCACTGTGGGGCTTGTGCCCTGCACCGGGACTGCTGAGTGCCCTGCATGGTTCTGCTCCCAGGGATTCATGTTGGAGCAAAACATTTTAGCTGGAGCTTGTTTTGTCTTCCTCTTACTGGCTGAGCAAATGGCAGAGCGAATCCTTTCCCTGAAGTATTTGACTCAATTGCTTCATTCCTGTATGTGTGCATTGATGTACCCAGGGGACACTTCTCGTGTCTGAAATTAAGGAGAAAAAAGCCAAAACACGGGGGCTCTGCACAGGTATCTGCAAGCATGTCGTACTGGGACTGCTGAAAGAAGCCCTCCGTTTATGTTCTCCCTTGAGTCATATTTCTTGACTTTCTTGCAGGTCAGAGTGGCTCAGCCCTATCCCCTTCCAGCGCTGCTGGGCCTTGCCTACCTGAGTCAACACATCCAGCCATACAGCAGCCTTTCTTCTTTCTTTTTTTTTTTTCCCTTTTGCTGCACTCCGCTGGCCCTGTGCCTTCAGACAGGTCTGGTGCAGGACTGAATGTTCATCAGCACTCAGCTGGCCTCAAGTGTCTGTGACTGCAGTATCTGGACCAGCCTCATCCTTGCAGAGGGGAGATGGGAACAGTCACATTCTGCTCATCCACAGTGCCCAACAGCCTGTGTGTCAGTGCTTCAGCATTCCTGGATGCCCCTTGCCTTGCACTGTTAATAGTCACAAACTGGATTGTCTGCCAACAGTGTGTTCTCTTGCAGACACCTGTGCTGATTTCCTACCTCTTCAACTCCTGTCACCGTTTTGCTTCTGTGTACCTGCTGCTCTGGGTGCCAAGAGAGGCTGGGCTTGGGAAGTAAAGAATGAAACTGCTGTGTCATTTCTGTTGAGTGCAGGAGCACTTCGGCAGGAGCTGAGGCAAAGGACAAGAAGATCTTTCTGCAGAAGGAATTTCCTGCCCTTGCTTCAGTGTGCTGGCAGGCTGCTCCCCAGTCCTTAGCCAGAGCACAAATTAGGGGATCACTGGTGGAACCCTTTTGTTCCATCATGCTTGGACTCACTACATGTCCAGGCTGGATAATATGCTACTTTACACTGTGGGTAGAGGACTTAGAATACACAATACTGTGCTACTTGTTAGATATTTTATACCTTTTAAAATAAATCTCTGTGCTTCCTAAAAGGAGTAGCTCAGCATTCTCTTTGTTCCTGTTACCTGCAAACAGCACAACCTCAGACTGCAAAGGAAGGAGAGTGGCTATCACCTCTGGCACAGGATCAAGTGCAGTGTCTCAGTGGAGAAGCTGGAGGCTGATGGGCTAGTACTCCTGGTGTGCAGCTGCCACCTGTAATGGTGCTCTCCTCTCACACCAGCCTCATCTCCCCCTGTGTGCTGTGGGTGAGACTTCCTTTCTGCAGCCTGTGCCAAGCTCCCTCTGGCTCTGGGCTTCCCTGGCAGACCCCTCTGCACTGGAAGCCAGCATGCTGCCCACCCGCCTTCACCCCTTCCTGGGAGGCATGAGTGTTGCATAGGCTGGTGCTGTGGCCAGAAAAGCTTCTTAGGGGACAGAGATGCTTTGTGGCAGGATCTCAGGGCTGCCTTTAGCCATGGGCAGCAAGTCCATGGTCTTTTCCTTCCCCAGCGCTCTCTGCAGCTGAGCTGTGCAGGGTCTCACCGCAGGGACCGGGCTGGGAAGCGGTGGTTGTTTCAGCCTGATGTCCCGGCTCTCCCCAGCACTGCCTTGCAGCGCTAACACACCTTCCCTCTTTCTGGTGCTGGGTTTTGGCAGCGGCTTTGAGGTTGTTCAGGACAGAACCAGTCCAGGCAGTCAGAGGCTGCTGTTTGCAGAGTCTTCCTGACTAAGCCCAGGGGCGTTTTGCAGGGCAGCCTCAGCCTCCGTGCCAAGGTTCTTGGCTTCCTGCGCTGCTGGGCAGCTGGAAAGCCTGCCTTCTGGGTAGCACGTAGAGCCGCTTCATGGCCAAAACATTTCTAAGAACTGGCTAATGCAAGGAACTGAGAAATGCATTTCAGCAACGGAGCTGCTCAGTAATTCCTTCCTAGTTACCACACCACAGAGCGTGGTGTGAGCCCGGGGCCAAGATCCAGCTGCAAAACGCTGCTTCGGTAGCCTGACTGGGATAGCGCCGAACCAAGGAAGGTGCTGAAGAGCTTTGCCCCACCAGCTGCCTCCAGCACCTCCCATGCTGCTGCAGGCACAGCTCCTAACTGACTCTGGGGGTGACTGTCAGGGGAGGGTCAGGACACTCCTCTGGTGGGTGTGCATGGCTTGCCTCCTGGCACATTTCCCAAAACCAAGGTGGATCTATCACAGATTTCTTTTGCTCCTGATTCAGTGGGTGGGAAGTAGAATTGCAGTGTGGAGCCTGGCACAGACCTGGGCAGCATGTGCTGGCTGGCAGGTCAGGTTTCTTCTATGACTGCTACTTCTGTTTTTTCTGTGGCACAGAGAGAAGACCAAGGGAAGAGAAGGGTCAGAAGCTGCTAAGCTGAGGAGGATATGCAGTACCAGAGGCATTGTGGTGTCTGCAAGGCTGTGGTTTGCAGGAGCATTAGCAAACACTTGATGGCTCTGTCCATATGCAAGGTCTAGCCAAGCACTGGAGAACAGTCTGGCTAGTGCTGGGCTGTTGTGGGAAGAAATGTGTGCCAGCAATGGGGAAAAGCTGAGAGAAGAGCTGGGAATACAATAGACTGCTGAAGAATAAAATGCAGATTTGATATCTCCAGCGTGGCCTTTGATCACAAGATGGAAGCAAGCAGGCAAAGCTTCAGCTCTGTGTGAGAGCACGAGTTAGGCTAAGGACTTCTTTCCCCTTCTCCCAGAAGGTGATGCTCTCCATTGAAGAGGTGCAGCTACGTGAGCTGTCCTACCTCATTTCCTATGGCAGCAGCTTGCCTTGTGGCACTTGGAAAGCTATGTCTTAGAAAGAGCAAAGTGCAGATTGTGTAAGCCAAAGTGAGAAGGTTGTTCGTGTTATATCATGTTACAGCTCAGCTGCCATGCGATGAACGAATGGGATATGCTCACATACCAGGCTGTGTGAGCAGGGGCAGCAGCCAGAAGAAGGCCTGGCAGCCCACATACCCACACATGCCCTGAACACTGCATTTCATGTCCTATGGGCCTTCAGCTGAGCTCAGTCTTCTCCATCCTATGTATCTGATACTCATTTTTCTCCTTTTCTGCCTCTTCTTAATTCCACTGTCTTCTCTGAAAGGCAAGGGAGATGACACAGACCTGACCCCCAGCCCATTTCCCTGAGTGAGAATGACTTGTCAGAATTCCCTCTTTGTGGAATTAGAGCTTCTCCTTGTAAAACTACATCTACTGACTTTGTAATTTTATCAGCCAGCCATTCACTGTGAGATCTTCCTTGAATTCTGCAGTGAGCGTTGATTTTCCCTGCTCTGCAGACCTAAGCCTCACCAGCAAACTCTGCCCCATCACTGCTCGCAGCCCTTTCCAGACCATTTCTGAATACAGCATAAACCACAAGCCCTAGCACGGTTCCTGGTGGGACAGCACCGGTATGTTCCTTCATCTTAAACACTGACCATTTTCCATTCACTAATTTCTGCCTTGTTATTAACCATGGGGATAAGCATGTTGTGGAGAAGAGCAATTAAGCACATTTGGAGTGGGACCTTGCTGAAAATGTTTTGGCATCCAAGTACAGCCACCTATCCAGCCAGATCTGTGGAAGAGATCCTTTTAAGAAGTGAGTTGTGACTTCCTTCTGCTGGAGTGTTGTTTCTTCCCCTTTAATGCCCAGGGATGCTATTTGTAATTCCCAGTCCAGAACTCAGATTCATGAGTCACAGGTCCCCAGATTTAACCAAAGCTTTTAAAAAAAAAAAAAAAGCCCAGAAGCCCAACCCTGGAATTCCACTTACCTCCTGTCATTTCTCTGTTTTTAGGATGAGTTAAGCAACAGCTTGTCCTCATAGCAGCTGAGAGTGGTGGGGTTCCTCTGGAGCTCTTGGATAAATGGTATCTCTGTCATTCACTGTCTTATTAATTGTTTTTTCTTTTTGAAACATACCCTGCTGACGCTTTCACTTGAAGCAGGTTGCCTTATGTGTCCCTGCAAAAGGAGGCTGCAGCATGGAATTTCCCTTCATTCTGCTGGTGTGGATTGCACTTTTCTGCTGGGCCTCTTACCTTCTCTGAATAGTCTTTCACACCTCTATTATGTGTTCACTCCATGGCAAGCTTCCAGTGTGAAAATGGGTTTATGTTTGTTGGTTTGGGGATGGTTTGGGTTGTTTGGGATTTGGGGATTTTTTTTATTTTTTCGACTCATTATTCTAATGGACTCTGTCAGAGTTTTCCGTTCCATTTGTTCTGGTTAGACTCCTTCAGAGAATCACAGGAAGTTCTGAGATATGAGAAGGGGCATGTCAGCTCTTCCAATACGTCTCATTTATCCTTTTGCATGTTAATGTGGTTCTTCAGAATTTAGTGTTCCCTGGAAACCCACTAGGAAATCACATCCTATTGGCCACCTTTCTATGCATTGCAGCCAACTTTACGCACCCCTTCACATTTCAACAGGCTCACCTCAAGCTCCTTTAGAGCTGCCTTGGAGGATGTTGGGACATGAAGCATCCAAAGAAGGTACAGTATTAAAACCCAAAGTAGCACCACCATGGACCTGAGTCCAGCAGCAAAGTTATGACCATTCACATCTCAGTGAGGTTCTGGGCAGTTATGGATCCCACTCCCATCTTGTTCTGGGATGCTGCTGACACAGCAGCACATTCACAGCTAAGTCCCTGGAAGAAGCACAGCATTTCTGTGACTCACTGCCACCATGCTGTGACAGGTCAAGATGGAGGACTTAACAGCTTGTGTTTTGATCTGTGCATCGAGCTTGCCATGTCTGGGGTTAGCATCAGGCATCCTGGCAGCTAAAAACCAGGGGAACCCCTGGTGCACCACAGATTTTGTTCCCAAAGCCGTACTTGGCTTCCAGTCAAGCAAAAACATCTGGCAAATTAGGATGCTGGAAAATTAGGAAGAAAAACCACTTCACAGTGTCAGGAGACCCAAGCAAGTGTTTCAAAGGGTTCCTCCTCCTGGTTTTGTGCCTTGGAGGTGTCCACCAGCACCTGGGCCCTGCTCTGGCTGGTGCAGCATGGTAGTCTCTGTCAAAGGTATCACCTCACCCAAACATTGCCTGGGCCGGAACAACAGCAACCTCACACCACAGGCCTGCCAAAGCTATGGCTGCCCCAGCCTCACCGCGCTGCATGGGCTACACTGGAAGGAGAACAAGGAGCAAAGTGGAAGGTACTGTGAGAGCTCTGCACAGCCCAAGGACAGTGTGGTGGTTGCCCCGGGGGAACAGAGGCCATGATGCCATGCAGATCCCAATTAGGAGCAGGCATTTACCACTTTATTTTAAGGTTCTAAGAGACAGCTTGTGTATTCATGTGGCTGCAGGCTTGCTGTTATCCCCCACGGGAGGTGAGGGTGAAGGGAGTGCATCCCCAGATGGCAAGTATTTGCTGGTGCAAGGACACAGAGATATCTCCTCAGAAGCCAGCCTGAATCCAGCATGGTTGCCTCTGATCCGGAGCTGGAACTGTGCCTACCACTAGCTGTTTCCTGCAGAGCTGTTTTTATGTGCCCACTCTGCTCCCTAGTGCTAAAGTTGTATCAGGCGTGGGGGTATTAGCACGTGTGCTGCTCTGTCTCCGAACCAGCTCTGCACCGTGCTGGTGGCATCGGCCAGGAGCGTGGGGCACCTCCTGGCCTCTGCACAGAGCCGCATGGGAGTCATGGTGCACAGCCCCAGTGTTTGGAGACAGAGCTGCACTGATAGTTGTTTCAGCTCTTGTGAAAAAGTTTGTGGTGAGCTTTTTCTAGCCTGGAAAGCAAGCTACAAAGGTGTTTACTGTGCCTTGGCTACGGATTGAGC
Organism: Hypotaenidia okinawae; assembly: GCA_027925045.1. Taxonomy (NCBI): domain Eukaryota; kingdom Metazoa; phylum Chordata; class Aves; order Gruiformes; family Rallidae; genus Hypotaenidia; species Hypotaenidia okinawae. The sequence continues at coordinate 14,770,228 of BSDF01000005.1, read as the reverse complement.
CGGTTTTGTGTCTTCACATCCACAGCATGGTTAATCTACAAACTGTCCTCAAACAAGGGAGAGCTGGAGTTTTGGAGGGGACTTTGTATTTAAGATAGCGCTGCAAAACATGTGCTTTGTGCCATAGCCAACAACATTCAGCAGCTTTTGCCTTTAGCTTTCAATTGCATGTCCATTCTGATTTCATCCAAATCAAAGCATTTCTGTTCTTGTTCTTGGTAACTAAAAGTAGGACTTGCAGCTCTAGTTTCACTTTTCCGTAGCTAAATTTTTCATTCCTCTGTAAACTCTCTGAGATAAAGAAGGAAGGAAGCTTCTCTGGAAGCATCTCGTTTCTCTGAAGAAATCTCACAGGGACATGGGCAGTGGCACATGTGTGCTGCGAGCAACAGAGAATACGTGCCATCTTCTCTCAAGACCAGCACAAACAGCTTGCCTAGTGCATGCATCCTCTAGCTCCATTGCCTCTGCAACCTGCTCCAAACACGGGTCTTTCCTCCAGTCCCAGGGTGAAGGAAACTTGGCTGCTTTTCAGCCAGATGGCTAATGGCTGGGGCAGCAGACCACGGTGCTAACCCTGCATCAAAGGCTTAATGAATTCCAAAATCATGTGCTCCATGTGACAGCACTAATGCTCTCCTTCAGCAGCTCATTCGGGATTCAGCTAGAAACACATTTGTCTGACAAGTTCCCAGAGCTCGTTACCACTCTTTTGATCCTGTTGTACCCTCTCCTGTTATACCCTCGTGCTTCCAGACGGAGGGGCCAGGGCTGGGTCTCCACTGGGCTGAGGGTTCAGTGGGCCCCACAGCTGTCCCCTGGCCTTAGCCTGGCAGCTAAGGAGAGTGACGCCGCGAAGGCCGCGCTGCCAGCCGGGCAGTCCTGGTGCTGGGATGGGGTTTCCTCGCTGTTTTCTTGGGCTTTTGACAGCTTCAGTTTTTCTCACTGACAGATTTTTTTTGGCCCTCCCCCCACAGAGGATACAGCTTGCTGCAAGAGGCTGGGCTGCAGTTCAATCATAAATGGCCGCAGTTTCTCAGCAGATGACTTTGCAGTAACACCTGGCGTGTTCTGCCTGTACAGGCCAAACTAAGGGTGATGCGTTTTACAGACCTTCCTACTGCCTCCCATGCGTATGCACGACCATGTATGTATGAGATGTATTAATGTGGCTCTGTGTTCTTTCTAAGTTTCAGTAAGTAATATTTTTGTCCAATTTTAGCATCCCTCTATATTCACATTGCTTTGTTACACTGTATGCAAGTGCAATTAGCACCTCAATAAGTCCCTCTCTGTCTCTTCCCAGTCCAAAACAGCCCTGTGGATCTTCATTTGTCCCATTTGTGTAAACTGTATCCCTTGCTGTAAGGGCTGCTGCCAATGGAAGGCATTGATCCAGTTGGGCTTGACTAAGACAGAAGAACCTGCTCTTTGCAGGATTTTTTTCTTTGGCCACTGAGGGCCATCTTTAGATCTGAATTTGTAGCCTGGTCTCTGGCTTGGCAGAGTCCTACCTCTGCTGTCCTGTATGGAGCTGAAATGTTTGGAGCTTCTTGGAAGGGGCAACATCAGTCCAGATCAAATGCAAAGAGTCTCCATTGCTCTCTCGTGTTGCACACATATAATGACCGTCAGCAACAACAGCTAGATACTGCAGGAAGACCTAGATAAATTAGGGCACTAAGTCTCAGCTCTGTGATTGCCTGACTTAATGACACTTAATTTGTTATTGCTAAATGTTTTGCTAAGTCTTTTCCCCTCTAAGAAAATGGGATTTGATGTGTCAGATAAATAAAATGCTGGAAGACTGTGGGAGGAGGGAATTACCAGCATCTGATGAAACTAAAACTGTACTCTCTGCATTCCTGCTGTAATTATACCTGCTAGGGAAGAGTCTCTGTGTAAAAAGGTCTACTTAAACTGCCATTAGGAAAGGACTTGTCAATTCACAGTGCATTAAGCCCACAAGAGACCACAGGATCACTTGGCCTGTCAGGTGGCCCACGGGAAGGCTTTCACGCACTCCTCACAACATCCAGTAAGGATTCCTCCCAGGACTCACGTGGACCCAGGGTGCATGTCAGCTTTGGCTTGTGCCAACTCATTATTCTGCCTCCTCAGACTGCCCATTTGCAGGTATGATGCTGGAGCAACCAATGCCAAGTGCCCTGGGCCACCTCCCCATGCCGGGACTGTCTCCTGGGGGTTCTGAGCTGTGCTGGCATCACTTGAGCAGCAGTGGGAACTGAGTGCTCCTGCCTGCACCAGGCAGAGAATCTGCCCTACTTCTGGTCCTCTGGACAGCCATGTTCCTGCCAGCTGCAGCCATGTTGCTGCCTGCTGATGCCACCCATGCACCTCTCTCTTCTGGGCACATATTGCTGCAGCACCTGAGCAGACCGACAGTCTTGCAGTTTTGGGCTTTTCCATTAGCCTGGCACATCAGGGCAGGTGGACACTGGTGTCATATGGGTCTGGGGTTTTCTCATGCTACCCCTGATGAGGGGCCTTCTGTTAGCATTTGAAGTAAGGGGTGCCTGCTTTGGAGCACGTCAGCAGCAAAACTGATGCTGTAAAGAAAATCTGTGGGAGATTATGAAGGGTTTCAGGTAGGAAAGTGCTGGGAAAATGCTGTGCAGCGAGCTGGATGGGGTCAGGTCCCCAGCTGCTCTATAAGCATTGTGGGAGCGCTCTTACTGCATTTTGCTGGCAGCATCAGCTTCCTCAGGCATCACATCACAGGAGTCAACGTGACTGAAGAGGAGATCCAGGCACAACTGGGTCAGAGACCTGCAAAGGCCAGCTTGGTGACAACGCTGGTGTGGTGAGCTATTGCGGCCATAAGAGGATTTGCTAGGGAGTCCTCTGATTTTGCAGGAGGCAGAAATGTACTGGCTGGTCTCTAGCAGAGCAGTGGGGTATAGATATGTATCCCCAGACTGAACTGTGAGGTCCTGGGACACCCCAAAGCCCTTGTGCTCAGGAAGTGCTTCCTGCAGCTCAAGGTCAGCACTGCAGAGCAACATCCCTTCTGCCTTGAGCTGCTGCCAGCCAAAAGGCACGGATTAGGGTAGCGAAGGACCCTGGTGCATGTGATACCGGGGTCCTGCCAGGAAACCTGGGAAACAGAATGATTTTGCCAGAGCACCTTGGTCAGGCCTTGCTTCCCTTGTATGCCAACACTACGCACAGAGCTTAAGCCCAGGCAAATCAGGAGGAAGGCAGGCAGGGAGGGGCAGAACCAGCTTGGGGAAACCAGCAATTTACTAATAGATGCTGTAGGAAATTGAGACACCCTCACCTCCTCTTCTCAACATTCTCACCAGGAGTCATTGGTGCCATCACTGTCGCATGGCTGTGAGTGGGAGTGACACAAGGCGTAGGTGGCTCATGCGCATCCCCGCTGTCTTGCACCCCATGTCCTGGTCCAGCAGCTACCCAGATTATGGGTCCTCTGCCCTCTTGCAGGAAGGAACTATTCAGAAGCTGCGAAAGGGACCCCAGGAGCTGCTGTCTTTGCTAGCAGCAGCACATTTCTGTAGGCTTCCCCCTGACACTCTTCTCCATCTCAGCTCATACTGTGCTGCTGATCACGTCGACCCCGACACCCCACTGGCACAGTTATCTGTAGGTTTTATCGCCCAGCAATGCGTGCAATGCTATTGTGCTGAAAAGAAAACAAAGCCTAATCCATTTTAAATTAAAACAGTGGCCCAATGTCACACAACTGATGCAGACACGGTCTGGCTGTGCAGTCCTGCCCGCTCCCTGGGGGCTTCACCCCAGAGGTGCTGGGTTACCCTCTCTGCTCCCAGTAGACATCAGCTGCAGCCTTCAGGCTGGGGGTGTGGGGGAGGAGAGAGGGGGTTTGCACAGACCCCTCTGGACCAAAGCTTCTGGGTTCTTCTGTCACCTAAAGAGCTGCATCACTTTGGGCAGGAGATGATGCACAGCTTTGTGCCAAAAGTTAGCAGTGGGCAGAAACCAACAAGAAAGTAGAAGCATCTGGGATCTTTCCATGCTGGTATAAGACTGCCACAGGACTCAGCCAGGCCTGGCCTGGGTTTTATGAAGTCTCAAATGGTCTAAAGAGGAAATGAGCAAGAGTACAGTGTTTGCAAAGCAAGGAACTGGTCCTTTCAGCCCAAGAGACCATATTACTGCCTGTGTTCTAAGAAACTAGTTTCTGTGGGGACCCTTTGCAGCTGCCTCTGTCACCGAGCAGTGTTACAGAGCCCATTCATTAGGCAAGGCTGGCCCTGGGGCTGCTTCGGGAGCATTTTCCCAGCCCTTCTCCAGGGTGATTTTATTTCCAGCTGATGTGTTCACGGCCACCGGCCACGCATGTTGTGCAGGGCACCAGACCTGTGGTGCCCACGCTGGGGCTGCACAGGGAAAAAGCAATGCTTTGTGGTTATGATGAGCTGGCTCACCTCCCCCGCTTCTCTTCACCCCTGGATCTGGCAAGATGAATGAAGTTTCATCCCATTGTGAAGGGGGACATGCTGTGCCCCAGCAGCTCCACTGTGCTGGGCAGAGCCGTTTGGCTTGTTTGATCTATAGCCCTTTTATGTTTGCACTATTGTGCAGCAGTCATGGGTGTGGGCTTCACCGAATAACCATCGCATTGCAGCCAGTCTTGCCAGTGGGAGCTCTGGCTGCAGATCCCTTCTGAGATCCCTGCCTGCCTGCTGCTTGCCACTGCATGCAGGAGGGCCTGGCCCTGGGCACAGCCTGCAAAAGATCAAGGCTAGCATGTGCTGGCTGGACCTGAGACCCGCTCGTTAGTTATAAGCCTGATCCAGGCAGTTAACTCCGGTGGCCATAAGTAAAAGTTGTTTGGTTTGTGTGCTGCATCTCCCTGCATCTGACCCGTGTGAAAGATGCAGCCTCTGTCCTGGGGCCACGTGTGCAGGGGAGGATGGCTGCTGGCAGGATGGAGCTGAGCACCCTGGGCGCTGTGCTGGGACGCACAGCACGCTGCCGCGGGGAAGCCTGTTTGGCAGAAGGCCTCATGATTTCTGTGTGGCTTTCTGACTGCGCTTTTGGCTCTCCTCTGTCACAACCCTGCAAGCGTCATTTGTGAATCCAACTTCCTTTTCTTCAGCCTGTTTTGCCAGCTCATTTCTGAAGAGGATGATGATTAAGAACAGAGATGAAAGAGTGTACCAGATCTCCCTCGACCCCATGGTACCCAGCCCTGCTACGTGTTGAGGAAGCTTCTTATTTTGTCTGCTGGCTTCCACACAAGCGGCACCAGAGATCCTCAGGACACGTGAGGTCCGGCTTTCAGCATCTGGAGATGTTTGACAGTCTAAAAGTTCTCTCCCGTTGTGAAGCTCCCTGCCAGGCTGACTGTCAGGACTTCTGTGGAGGCTGGCTTAGGTGGGTGTAATCTCTGTTTTGGAGGTTAATGCAAGGACCCTCTGGGAAAATCCCAGCTGTGCTCAAAAGCCAGCAAAGTGAGGATTAATCATGAGGCCTGCATGGCCTGGATCTCTCTGAAAGCATGGCTGGGGAAAGCTAAGGATGCATGCAGGGGGAAGGGCAGGCTTAGGTAATAAAGGAATGCTGGGAAATGGTCCTACAAGCATACTGGTAGGAATTCATATCATTCCCACTTACTGATCCAGAATCCTGGACTAGAAAACCATATGTGGAAACAGGGAAGGGATTCTTCCTCCATAGCAGTTTTGATGAAGCTCTGTCTGTCGTAAAGGGTCCTGTTCTGTGTCCACATCTTGGAAAGAACTTTGATGAAAAAATGGAACAGACTGCTCTAGGACTGGGAAAATGTGCTCCAGAGAGAAATGTAAAGGGCTTCATTTGGTCAGTTCATCAAGGTGGCTGGTGAGAGTTTCTTTGAATAGGATACAGGAGAACATGCAGGGACGGTTCAGAATTCTGGACTAACAGCACAGCAAAAGGAGAAACAGCAGCACAGGGCTACAGTCAGTCTGATGAACAGCGGACACGAAACAGTGTCATCCCAACATCCATTGGAGAAGATTCCTAAGCACCCCCTAAGATTTTGGAGCTCCGTTGTTTGAAGGTCTCTCATCAAACCACATGTATCTCAGCAGACTGCATCACACACAAGTGGCTGGTTGCAGAAACAGGGGCGACTAGGTAAGGTGATGCATAGCCAGGCAGAGCAACTCTTTTCACAGATGTAGTCTGTAACTGCAAATTCCTCTGCTTGCTCTGCCGCAGGGATATCCTACCCAACCCTCTCTCCCCCACTTCCCAGGTACTTTCTATTTTGTTTTAACTGCTTTAGGTCAGTAAGACACTGTCAAAGGAATTCAGAGTGGTTATTTTTAACTTGCTGCCCCATGAATTCCCCTTCCTTTAGATATCTGGCTTGTGGTCTTATGGCTCCACCATTGGCTTTGTTAGTCCATTTCCCTTTTTGGAGAAGCCCTTAAGAAAGAAACAGTCATCACAGAGTCACCCCTGATGCCAGAGATCAGTCTTGAGCAGCTCTAGCCAGCACCAAATATTTTCTGTTTTGTTTCTAGGGGTTTAGACTTTGCAGTTCTGTGGAAATATTTACCAGGAAGCATTTCACAACTTTCTGTAAATTACAAACAAGATCCTCACTGCTCATTTCTTATTCATTGAGATGTCGTTTCTCTTTCCCTAACAGCAGCAGATGGGGGAGTACCTCACTAGTTTCCTGTGACTAGAACTCAATTCAGAGTTCTAAGAGAAGCCACTTGCAGCAGCCACCTCTTGCTTAATTTAAACATCCAGGAAACTAGCACAAATTGGTGATCATTAACTGTGTTTCTTAGATACAGGGAAATTATTGTGTACGAACTGTTTACAGAAAATAACCTTAATATTCAGTGATAAAATTTTAATTACATAAATTAGAAGGTTAAAAATGTTTACGGTGATGTTTCTTAATTTCAAGGACAGCAATTAGAGAAATAAATTACAGAAACTAGTTAATGAAGTCACCTGGAAGAGAAACGTGAGGACTTGGCATGGAATAGACTGTCACAGAATTTGTTGTTTGCTCAGTACAAAAGCTGTCTGCAACTTGCATACTGAACAATGTGTAAATATTTTAGGAGGTGACTCCAGTCCTCAATAGTTGCATAACTACAGTCATACTGAGAACAGAACAAAGAACCTGCTAGCAGTAGTAAAAGCAGTGGATGAGGAAAGGATGCTGTGGCTTGGAGGTGAAGAGGCACATGGAAGACCTGAGAACTGTTCCCAGTTGAGTGCAGAGAAACTCTGATACTCCACAAAAGGTGTTTTAGCTGGGGAGTAGAGGGAACAACAGTGGGGAGGTGGCCCCTAGGTTAAGATTAAAAATTAAATGTTGGGTGGGACTCCACAACTGAACGAGTATCTGCCACCATGTTGCCAGACACACGAACACAAGAAGAGGACCCCACAAAAAGCAAGTATAAGGACAGGGCACCCCATCCAGAATAAAGCTCTGAAACTAAGGCGTTCAAACAGCTTGGAGTTCCCATGTTGAGAGCTGAAAGAAGCAACAATCAGCTTGCAGGTCTGATGTCCAGCTGGAGCTGGTGCCACACAAGGGAATAGTGAATGCACCTTGCTTCCAGGGGAGAAAAGGGATCTGGGGTTCTTTCAGAAGAAGGGAAGTTACAGAGTAAGCAGGAAGAATAAGATGGAATAAATATTTACTGCAGTGATTTTCTACCAAACTAATTTTGTGTCTCTCTGGACAAAGGAGGTGTTCTGGGTTACTTTACCAGGATTTCAGTAAGTTATTTCATGTAAATTCAGGCATTAAGTGTTAATCAAAGTGAAGAGGGTAAGAACTGAAAAGTAAAGGTTTGGTAAAACAGGGAAAGCAATAGCTCACCTCAAGGAAAGAGGCACTGGGTAGTAAAGAAGGTATTACTGAAGCCCACTGAAGTGGATTTTAGGACTCACTTTCATAAATAATGTCATGAGGGACCTTCATAAAGCACAAGAGTGAGCCACTGACATGAAGCTGGGAAACACTGCCTTGTGGTTGAAAGATCAAACTATTGCATCAGGTCTGTGAAGACTATTTCCAGCAGCACAAAACCAATTCCTGAGTGCTGATGAGCTGCTAATGAGAACTCCTGGTATAAACCAGCCCAGAAAAAGGGAAAAGACCAGGAAAACCACCTGATGGTGTGCTTGCTATGTGCAGTTTCACATGCAGCAGAAGTATTTTCCATACAGGTTAAATGTCTATTTAGCACATGTACATTCAAAAAAGATAAATTAAATCTTGAAGAGGTGCAGAGGGTTAACACAATTGGGAGAAGAAGGGGCATTTGTTTTCTGATAAACTGAGTTCTTTCAGACTTCTGCCTAACCTTTCAAAACTCGGTTTGAGAAGGGATAGAGTTGCTGCCTATAAATATATCGGGGAATAAATGCTACCAAAAGGGCAGCCTTCACATAGGGACTAACAAACACAGCTTAATGAAAAAATCAAAGATGCATAAACACTGAGGTTTTATACTAAGCCCAAGGAAGCCCAAGGGCAGGAGGAGGACCACTGCTTTCATGGGGGAGGACATGTAGTCATCTCTAACAAAATGGGATCAGACTCAGTGCCCAGGCAAGTGCTGTCAGCCCTTGGTAAAATCTTGTTCTGTTTGCTGTAATTAAAAAGATTGACTTATTCACTGCTTGAGAGAGATTGTGGTGCAGCTCAATGCTCTTGCAAGTGTTTGCCAGCTCTGAGTCTCCACATTTTTATCCTGCTGGGACAACAGGATAGCTGGTTTTTGCCAGCAGCTGCAGGGGAGATTGCTTGCCTACCTGGAACAGACTGCCATGGGGATTGAGAGGCCCCTGTGTAGATCTTCCCTGAAGTCAGATTTTTTAGCTTCCAGATTTTTTGATATTTTTAAACTCAGATTTGAAAGCAAATCTGTTAAATTCAGTTTCTCATTACTCAAGATTTTTTTTTGTTACTTTATTTTTTACCAGCCAGTAACAGTGAATGTGTAAACATTCTACACTGCAATTGCATGTAGAAAAACAGAAATTTACATTTTAAATACCATCCCTACTACAGCTGCTAGAATTCATAGCTCCAAAGCAACTGCCACACCGTAGGGATGGATGTGGTGCAGGAGCTCGCAGGCCAACAGGCTCCTCTGACTTCTGACAGTTGGGTTATGGAGAAGAGCAGACCAGGATCTGGCCAGGCTGGGTCTAGAGCCCCATAACACAGGTACTGGGGTTACTCTGAAATTAGGAGCTATTATCCTGGAAAAACAAGAGGCAGCAATAAGGTGGTTAATGCTCTCGCCTCAAAATACTCCTCGCCATCCCACCCTCAGGGACTGCAAGCTGGTTATTCACTGGAGATAAGCTATGCAGCTGAGGTGGGGGGTAGCTTGGGTGGCCGACTGTTACCAGCAGGAGGAACATACAGCTGTGGAGGCAAAACCAAAAACAGTCGGTAGGAGATACTTTGCGCAGCGTTTGCAATTGCGGAGTCTAATATAACCTTGGGGGAAAGATTATTGTTTGCGCAATTCTAATCAAATCTCATCACCAAAATACAGACTGCAGGTGCCAGCGTCTGAGATCCACCTCGGTGAGTGGCACAGATCAGTCTGGTCTGGCTTGGAAGTCATCCAGGGGACTAAATCACGAGCAGGCACAGCGACAGCACCGACGAACCAGGGCCCGCTGCTGTTCCATTGGAAGTAAGCAACAGTAAGGCTGGAAAAGAGCTCAGGAATTCATTACTGTATCTTGTGGGAGAGGATTACTGGTACAAATTTGAACCAGGGCCAGAGTCACAGAATTCTTCTAGACATTGCCGCCTTTCCTTAGCATGAGTTAATTTTCCTGGGAATTACATCTTTTTCCTGAGAATAAATCCTTTTACAAGCATTTAGAGATCATCCCTCCCCACAGCACTGGAGCTAAAACAAGACCAGCCGAAGTTTCCAAAAGTACATCCACCCTAGCTCGGCCCAGAGCAGCTTGTGCTGCTGAGGACCCGAGGAGCTCCCTGGTTACGTGGGTGCTTTGTGCTTCAGACTGGATCGGCGCTGAGCTGAACAGAGGTTTGGCACTGTGCATTTAGAGACGCCTCATAGCAAAGAAAGGCACAGGCCTGGGCGGCTTGCAGGGGCCTGACTTCAACTGACCAGATCTCCCCTGATTGAAGTCTACCAGAGAAGCCCAGGGGACGTCTTTTGGTGAGGGTATTACATTGGTGTGGACCTTGTACAGGAGGACAAATGCTGTGCTCTCCCAGTTGGCCTCATGGGACAGGGCTGTGATCCACAACCCCCAGCATTCCCAGAAGGTACATCCAGTCAAAGCAGCCTGGTGATGGAGTCACTTCGGATTCTAACAGTATCCCCAGCAGCCACAAATCATTTCTACAAAAAGCTGACAAAGTGGGAAGGGGCATGTGCCATTACAGCTTCTGTGGTATGATACACTCAGCCTCGCAGAACAGTCAAGAGGGAGGACAGTGAACCCTAAGAAAGTTGGAGCAGCAGAGATGATCACAGAATTGTAGGAGTGGGAAGGGACCTCAAGAGATCAAGTCCAGCGCCCCACAACTGTGGATGCCTCCACCATCACTCCACTTGTGCAGACTTGAAGCAACACAGGGTAACCTTCCCAGGGAAGCAAACAGACCCAGGGGTGAGGTGGGAACCACGTGGGGTTTGTCCTGAAAAAGGGATAGACTGATGCTGTCCTTCCTCCACCATAACCAGCCTTCTTCATCTTCATTCAGGATAAAGACCACTAATAAGATAAACCACAGGAACAAGAGAAAGGAGGAGCACTGGAATTGTGTTATGGTGATTTGTTTTCCCCCCCACAGTTCTGCTTCCTTGAGCCTTGATAAATGAATGTCTTCTTATCTGATGTTTATCTGGTGTTGGAAGGAACAAGGTGAATCAGGATCCTACCTGCAGGTCACTGCCGGAGACAGGGCTCTCCGGAGAGGCCATGTGTGAGGGAATGTCTCTGGCACAGTGGAGGGCAGGAGCCACTGGTGCCACATTGCCAAGGATTAGCAGCTTGTGTTCCCAACTGCCAGCTTTTTGGGACATGTTCCTTCTGCTCAGCCCAAAATCCAGCCCCAGCAAGATCTTCTGTACCACCTGACAGGTCTCAAGCCCTCTTGCAGCGATGATGGCGTATCTGTGGATGTGGATGTATTCATGTGGGCTATGTTGATCCTATTCATAAAGGAAGGTGCTGGGGTGACCAGCGATTTGGGCTGGGAAACAGCTGGGCAAACTGGTTTAGCAGAGGCGTGGGGCTCATGGGGCACGGCACAGATTTGGGACTCCGGCAGTGCTGTGGAGCAAGAGTCCATTAAGTTGTCTGACATCTTCTTGTGTGTGTGCACAGATTGCATGTTTGGGAAAAGGAGTTCCCCCGTTCTCTTCCACACCACAGGAAAAAATACTTTGCTGGTTGGACTCAAACTTCCTGCTTGATGATTTCAGTTGATCATGCGGTAAATCCGCTATCCTGAGGGAGTAAGTGCTCGTTCCCTGCTCCTTGTACAGGCCAGGATGCCTCGGGCACAGCCTTCCCTTCCCCAGGCTGGGCAGGCATGCCTGCTTCACTCCTTCCTCGCTTGGAAACCACCCCAGCCCCCAAAAAGCCCTGGGGCCCTGTGCCCGGTGTTTCTGACTCTGACCCCTTTGTGATGGGAGAAACAAAACCGTGGGCAATAACTGAGAGGAGGTTTCAACCAAGATTTATACAACAGCAAGACCAAGTTTTCTTGTTTGCTCTTTGTTTCTTTCTTGATAATCTCTGATGTTTACTTCACTTTTCTTCTTGGCAGGCGGTGAGCTGACATCACCGTGACTCTCCGATCTTTCCTGCGAGCTGCATTGGCTAATGTAAGTCCACCCTCGTGCTGTGCATCCTTGATTACACCACCTGCACGTCACTTTGCCGCTGCCGGCACTGACCGCAATCTGCGGCTGGTTTGCTGGGTCACTCAGCGCCTCTGTCACCCCCCTGAACTCTTCGAGGCAGCTTCAGCCCTTCAGTGTCCCCAGCTTGTGTTGCCACTGATTCTGCCCTGTCACTGCTCACAGGCGTTTTCAGTGTCTGGAGACACTGAAGAGCACAAGCACTGAAAAACAGGAGCTACCTCCCACCCCCTTGAAAACTGACCTCCCACCCTACCTTCTGTTGTTGCCCATCTGCCTGGAGACTGGCACCTTACGGCACGAGGTGGACTAAGGATGGTGGGTGCAGGAGCTTGTTCAAAGCCTTTTGGGAACCAGGGACACTAAGCTGCACCTACACGCTTCCCACCACCTCTGAGGAGCAGCAGAAAGGCCAAGCTTCTGCCCGGAGCTGGGCTGTATCAGCCTATAGCTTCAACAGAAATAAGTGCTTTTGTTCACTGTACGTGGGTAAGAAGAGAGGACACCAACCACTGAGGGGCCCCTTGCCTGTCACTGAGGCAGAGGACACACAGCACTCAAGGGTAGCTTGACAATTGCTGACAAGAGGGGATACCACCCACTGAACATGGTCCTTCACCCCTCACTGGGGAGGCACTCATTGCTGACGGGTCCCTCACCCACTGCTGAGGAGAGGGGGCACCCAGCACTTGGGGGTCCCTCACTCATCCCTGAGGAGAGGGGACATCCAGCACTGGGGGGTCCCTCACCCATCCCCGAGGAGAGGGGGCACCCATGGTTGAGGGGGCCGAGGAGCCGACGGGCCTCCCCCACTGCTCAGGGGCTCCAGGCACGTTCCTGGGGGGGCTGAGGTGGGGTAGGGACAGCCCCCGATACTGTCACAGGTTCGAGTCCCGCGTCGGGCGGCTCACCTGGCCGGGCCGGGCCGGGCCGGGCGGCGGCAGACTTTGCCTCCAGCCTCTATAAAAGGTAACGGCGGCGTTGAGTCAGAGCCACCGCCTCCTTCCCGCCCGCTCTCACGTACGCGCGGCCGGGCGCTCAGGCAGGCACGGAGCCTCCGCCGGCCGTCCCGCACCCGCACACTTGCCGGAGATGATCGGCGCCGCGCTGCGGGTCTCCCTCCTGGTCCTGGCCGCCCTGGGGCACGCCGGTGCCAGCAGTGAGCACGACCAAGAACACGGCGGCGAAGATCCCCGCACTCCCGGGAGAAAGGTGAGCGGGGGTTCCCTGATGCACGGGGTACCCCGCTGCCGGGTTTGGGGTCCCCTGTGCACGGGGCACGCTGATGCATGGAGCACCCCGGCGCTGGGTTTGGGGTGCCCGGGCACCCTGATGAATGGACCCCGATACTGAGTTTAGGGTTCCTGATGCGTGGGGTGTCCTGATGCACGGGGTTCCCCCGGGTGCGTTTGGGATCCTTGATGCATGGGGCTCTCCAACGCATGGGGTGCTGGATTTGGGATGCCTAATGCTTTGGGGGAGGGGTGCCCTCAGTGCTGGGGAGCCCTCCCCTTGCTTGTTTTGGGGGAGCTGCTGTGTGTCCTGCTGCCCCCCTGTTAGGGGCCCGAGTGTGCCCTAGTGTGGGGTCCCTCTGCAGAGCTCAGGTCCCCCGAGCTCGCCCCGCTGAGGGAGCTACCCCCTCCCAGCACGTCCCTGCCTTTGTCCCTGCTCCCGCCAACTCCTGTGCAGCCCGACCCCTGCCCAAATGCCGGCAGCCTCCGCCTTGCATGCAGCCCGTTTTCCTCACTAAGCCCCTCTCCCATCAGATCGGGGGCTCACAGCTGATCGGGGGTGCAGCGAGCAGTGGCTTGCTGGGACCACCTGGAGGGTCCAGCCCCAGACCCCGGCATGTTGGGACGGCAGCTGGTCCCCTTTGTCCTGCAGCGTGGTCTCTCCCTGATGGAGTCTGCATGCCTGGCCCTGCATCCATGTCGTCCCCCCAGAGCCCAGCGTGGATGGGGTCTGGCTCTGCTGCAGATTTGGTGGGGGTCTGCCCCAGAGCTGGCAACAGGCAACTTGCTGAAGCTGATGGCTGGATGCTCTTTCGTGCCCACCTACCTGCTGGCATCTCGGGGGCTTTCAAATTTCAGGTTACTGTTTTGAGGGAAAAGTCCTGGGTCTTTGGTCTTGGTCCCTTTTCTGACTGAAGACTGTGGCCTTGTGCTCAGCAGGGATTTTGGGGCAGTGCCATGCATTTGTTCACTTGGGGCTGAGCGTGGCACCGGGACATTCCTGTTGTTGGCTACACTCCGTGTCCCAGCTTTGCCTGCGGGTTTGTTTCCTGGGTTTAGCCTCATAGTGTGTCCTTGGGTTTGCCTCCAGTAAGGAGTTGCCTGACCTGTGCCGGGATGGCTGCCCTGTGGTAGGGACTGGCAATTGTTTGGTGCCAGGAGCTGCTTTTGTTATTGCAGTGAATCACGTTTCTTACGAGAGCTGCTCTTGCTGGGCTGAGCACTGGACAGAGATGGGGATGCAGATGGTCCTTGCCACAGAGATGAAGTAACCCAGGCCACAGGGTGGGAGGGTGTCAGGCATTCAGCATACCGATGGGGTGTGCTGGCAGCAAGTGTCTGGGCACAGAGTGGGGTTTGGGATGGGTAAGTGGGGAGACCAGGATAGAGATAGGAAAAGAGGTGAGGGATGGGAGGTAACAAGGAGGTAGGTAAGGAGCAGGCAGTCTGACCCAAGCTGTACTGGTGTTAGAGTATTAAAGTCTGGCTGGAGCCCTGTGAGGGAGCGGGTTTCAGCTGGGACCCACCAAGGCTCCTGCCAGGTCCTAGAAGCTGAGTGTGTCTATACAGTGCTGCCTGGTGATACGCTGGTTCCCTCTTCTTGAGACTCATGCATGCAGTGGGCCTGGTGGCCCCCAGCCTGGGCATTCAGCACAAGCCAAGGGCTTGCCCTCTGAGGAGCCTCTGCCTTGCCCTGAGACCTGAGTCTTGTGTTACAAGTGTCTTTAGGAAACAGTAACTCCCTTTCTCACTGCAACTTGTTTCTTCTCTCCCTCCTGTTAAGACCTGCCCTGCTCTCCATGTTCTCTTCTTGATCCTTCCCTGTGCTCTCTTCCTCCAGCTGAGCCCATTTCTCATATCCCTTACTCACCTTGTTCTCCAGCTCCAAACACTGATCTGTCCCCTGGGATGTTCCCATTTTTATACCTTCTGCTGGGATGGCCCTTTCTCTGCAGCGTGCTGCAATAGTTTCTCTCTGGCAGCTGCTGGGGCAGTTGATTTCACTGGGAGCAGGGATACGCGCTGCAGTAAAGGCTGCCCTATGTCTTCCTCCACCTAAAACCTTGTCCCTCTTGAGTGAGCTGGCCCTAGCAGTACTCCTCCAGGAGCACAAAGAACAATCCCTGCAGTGACCTGTGCTACCAGTGGCAGATTAAAGGCTGATCCTGAAGGTTTGCAGTGGGTCAGAGTTTATAAGCACAAAGGGGCTTTAATGCAGCTGGGCTTGGGAGGGATCAGTGCCCCCATGGGCAGTGCATGGGCTGGTGTCCTGCGCTGAAAGGACATGGGTGCTCCAAGAGGTGCGTGTCTGGATGGAGAAACCAGGGCTGTGCTGGCAGAGGTAGGGCTGAAATGGCACAGCCCTCTCATAGAGAAGCTTCTCATGGGGTTTGGCAGAAGGGTGCTCAGGTTGTGCACCCTACTGCCCAGGACCTGTGCCTGTGCTATGCTCACCATGGACTGGTCTGGGGAACTGGCTGTGGGCAGCATAAGCACTGTGGCACAACCTGGGTACTGTGATCAGGTTATTACTTTTGAGGGATGTGATGACTGGATGCATTTTGTAGACTGGCATCTAACTGCTGTGCCTGGTCCTTGTTTTGGGACCTGTGCTCTGCATGTCCTGGTACTGCCTCGCTCACTGAGCATCAGGAATAACACAACACTTTCCCTTTCCTCTGGGCCATAAGCTCCACTGGTCCCCCCATGCAGCCTAGTTGATCTGCAGTCAGGGGTTTCTTGCTCAGGGCCATTTCAAAGTGGCCGTGCCCTGGCATTCTCTGTGAACTGGCCTCATCTCAGGGCTTTGGCTCAGGGCTGGGTCCCCGGGGGAGAGAGGAGGCTCTGGCAGGATCCCAGTGCTCCCTGTGGCTGAGCAGAGGGCATCATGTGCCCAGCTGATAAAGAGAGCAGGATGTCCAAGCTAGAAGTGATGCTACTGCCCTGCCCACCGCACACAAGCCATCAAACTTCTGCTGGAGTCCAAAACAAGCAGGCAGCACCCATGGCCGTCTCACTGCCAGGCAGTATGCATGCTGTGAGTGCCACACATTTCAGTGTTGTCTGCAACAGCTTCAGTCTGTGAAGCTCTCTCACACGTGAAAAGCTGAGGGTGGAGGGGGCAGACATACTGTGCAGAGCCCCTGGTCTCCTTCCTTGTTGCCTAGCTCTGCCAAGGGGTGCATTTTTGCTCTGTGCAAGCGATCCCAAGTCTTTTGGGTGCATGGTCTGTGCCTGTGGGGAGGTCTCCTGGGAGCAGCCTGCTGCATTGGTCCTTCTACACGTGATTAGCCACGGCCCGCGTTTGTGCTGGCTCCTCAGCTGGCTCCTCACCCCGCCAAAAGCTGCTTCTACCCTTCCTCCCCGGCTGCAAGACATGCCGAGCAGCACGCTGGTAATGGCAGCATCTGCCTGAACTCAGCGGGAACATGTTGTTGGATGGTGTTGGATGTCAAGGAGGGAAGGGAGCTGGCGCTTGCGGCACCACCAGTATCCCAAAAGGGGAGGGCCAAGAGGGAGTGAGCAGGACGGGGGGGAAAGTGTGAAAGGGGGAGCGAGTGAAAGGGGGAAATGGGGCTGCATTACAAGCTGCTGGAGGGAAGGGGGTGGTATTTAGCGCTCAGCTGGGCATGAGGGGTTCTGTGTGGCTGTAACACGGAGCCTTTTTTTTGCCTGCAAGTGCAGGCAGCTCTGCTTGGTGCCCTGCTACGTTTTCCTCCTACAAAGTGCCTCCTTCGTGCACGTTACCTGGCATATGCTCATCACAGCAGCAAGGTTGTCTTCTCCACAATTTTAGTAGCCCTCTGCAGTCCCTGCTGGGGCTGCGAGTGCTCAGATGTAGGGCAGGGAGTGCAGAGAGGTGCAGCATCCACCACTGAGGTGGATGAGGCAGCCGTGTCTGTTGTGGTGTGTGGCAGCAGTTCAGCAGAAGAGACCTGGCACCACGCAACTTTCGGAGAGAGAAGACGTGCTTCGACGGGGAGCGTGGGAGGCAGGGTGAAATTATGCAAATTGACATTTGGGCAGGGCAGTGGGTTAATGTTCATGGCAAAGTGCTGTGAGACTGTGAATGCCACCACGTGGAAGGGACTGGAGTACTGCAGGGCTCCTTTGAGCCAGGCTAAGGACAGGGCAGATGCTGAGAGCCCAACCCCACGTCTGTGACAGCTCACCTTGATGGTCTTTTGCAGCCCTTGGTGCACATGCCAAGGGGCCCCAACCCTGCACAGCTGAGCTTGTGAGATGTCTCCCCAAGTGGGTGGCCTGGCTGTGCTGTAGCTGCACCCAGATCCACAGGATGGGGAAAGAGCTTGGGCGGCTTCAGTACGTGGATAGGTGCTCATGGCTCTTGGCTCGGGTGCTAAGGCACCCCCAGGGAAGTCTCTGTTGGGATGGATCAGTCTGACTCTAAGGTATAGCTGCAGCTTTTGGGGTGTTCAGAGCTGCTGAGCTGAGCTGGCTGGAGGCTGTGAGGAGGGTATGGAGGTCCCTTGGCTCTGGGAACAGACAGGCGTGGGGGGATGTGGGAGCCTGGGGTAGGTGACACACTGCTGACACAGCAGGGCAGGTGCTAGCATGGTGCTATTGCTCAATCTACGATATGATGTTGAGTTGTTGAGTTGCTCTCTGTCAAGGCAGAGTCCCTGGAAGTGAACAGAAAGTGGGGTGCCAGGGCAGGTTGTGCTGGTTGACACATGTGCAACGAAGGCACTGTGTGCCAGCCCTGGGCTGCTGTGCCTTACTGGTGCCATGACTGCCCCAAAATCAGTGCCCCTCAGGGGAGCTCCCCATGCTTATAGGCATACTTGTGCTGCAGGAAGGAAATTCCATATACGAAACAGCATAGGATCCCAGACTGCGTTAGGAGGGAAGGGACCTTTAAAGGCCATGTAGTTCAATCCCCTGCAGCGAGTAGGGACACCTCTAACTAGATCATGTTGCTCAGAGCTTCATCAAGCCTGACCTTGAATGTCTCCAGGGATGGCGCCTCTACCAGTGCTCTGGGCAGCCTGTTCCAGTGTCTCATCACTCTCAGAGCAGAGAACTAATGTCTAATCTAAACCTGCTCTACTCTAGTTTAAAACCATTGTTCTGTCACTCCATGCCCTTACAGGCAGTCCTTCCCCAGCCTTTCTGTAGGTCTCCTTTGAGTACAGGTGTGTTCAGCAAATGTATTTCTCACGTACGAGCTGTGAACACTTCATACAGATGATAGACAGGACAAGGAAGTATGGACAAGGTGGGGGAAGACACAGCATGTTTCCAGAGGAGCGTCATGTACTCTGGATTTTAGTGCATAGCCAGTGTCTGGGCAGCAGGCAACCTTTGTGTGAGCAAGGTGGGCAGGATGAATCTCAGCTTGCTGCATCCCAGGGCAGTGCCACACAAGCAGGAATGGAGAGAGCACTGCAGCCTGTCCCTGGGCACACATATTTCTGCCTGACACAGGCAGCAATGGCTTGCCCAGCCCTCTGCTTGCTGACACCTTCTTCATGTGCCTTTGGGAATGCCCTGGGCAAGTGGCTCCTGAGCATCAGAAGTGCTGCAGAGATGAGTCACTGAAGATGCTGGATGGATCACTGAGTGCTGGTCCCATCTCTGTAGCTCCTGGTGCTCCTTAAAGACCCTCCAGCTCTTCCCAGCTGGGTTTCGCTGTGGCCACCCACTCTCCAGGGCAGCAGCTGCACCAAAGGCCCAACCCAAGCAGTGCCCATGTCTAGATCCTTGCTGAGAGAGGGAAAGATCCTGCTGCGCTTGGGGCCTTGCATAGGACATCTGGGCCTGGGAAAGCGTGTCTCTTCCTTTCTCACCCATGAGCTGGAATCTGCTCCTATTTATAGCACATGGCTGTCAATAGCTGCTGTCAGCAGCAGGGCCGGGGACTGGAGGCAGGGCCTGCTGAGCCTCGCCTGCATCCTGGCCAGGCTGGCCGGTGTTTGACCCCAACAAAGGACAGAGACAGTAGCAGGGCCGAACTGCACCTGCTAAATGCTTCTTCTCATCCTTGCACCCTGGGGAGCTGACTGAAGTGAGGTAGATGCTACCTCTTGCTGCTGGGCCTGTGCACCCTCCGTTCCTGTCCTTATGGGCTGGGATGTGCCAGCGGCCTGCCCACAATGGCGAGCGTGCTGGTAAGGCCATGGAGAAGAACCCCATGAGTTCCCTGTCATACTGGTCAGGGTAGGGGTATAATCCTTATAGGCCTGTAGAGGCAGGACAAGGGGCAATGGCTGCAAGTTGGAGCACAGGAAGTTCTGCACCAATATGCGGAAGAACTTTTACACAGTGAGGGTGACAGAGCCTGGGACAGGCTGCCCAGGGGGGTGGTGGAGTCTCCTTCTCTGGAGAGATTCAAGACCTGTCTGGACACCTCCCTGTGTAATATGAGCTGGGGAGCTGCTTTGGCAGGGGGTTGGACCCGATGATCTCTCAAGGTCCCTTCCAACCCCTACAATTCTGTACTTCTGTGATTCTGCTTCTCTGTTTGGGGCAAATCCCAACCCTGCATCTCTTTGCCTGGAGCTGGTTGCGTGCAGCAAGACTGGTGATAGCCAAGGTGTTTGGCTGGCAGCATCTGAGAAGAGGCTCTGGGGCCCCTTGAAAGCCAGTTCCAGTGACATGACAGGAGCCCAGGCTTTGCTGGCAGCTCTGGAGGAGAAGGATCATGTGAGGACTGGTGTGTGGAGGCCTGTTATACCCACAGAACCTGTCCCAGGAGGGCTTTGCTCCCTCCAGGTCTACACACTGGGAACGCTCACAGCTGTGGGAGGCTCATAGCAGGGCACATCCTGCCTGCCCTGCTATAGCTGCTGTGTGCCTCATGGGTAACATGGGCATGGGCTTCCCCCTCCTTCCCCTGCTTTTCCTAGGGAAAGGATTTGTGCGTGGTAGGACCATCATGCAGCTCTGTATGGGAATTTGGGTGTTTGGGTAAGTTGAGGCAGAGGGCTGCTGGGACAGAAGCTATGTGTTTGGTCTGGCGTGCTTCCATGTGGCTGTCTGCCCCCATAGCAGGGTGCAGTTGCTGTTGAGGAAGACAAGGTTTGGTGTGCTTTCTTGCTGTGAAGTCCTAAGGTGGTTTTCCGTGCTGAGAGGAGGGTATCTGTGCAGTGCAATGCAGCTTGCTGCCCAAACGCATTCCGACACCCCTTCCAGCACTTCAGCATCTCAGGAGTGACACCAGGACAGCTGCTTTCCTGGCTGCTCTTGATTACATAGCTCAAGCAGGGAACCTGCAGACTTCCTTCCTTAAGTGCTTTGGCTTGGGACAGTGAGAGGTTTTCGCTGCTCTGAAGTAGCTGGAAGAGCGCTGGTACAGCTACTCCGTGGGGGAAGCCCATATCTCTCATTTTGCCATCACAGGTGTGATAGCAAAGTGTCAAACCCTGGGGTTTTCCTTCCCTCTGGCTGACACCTATCAGGACCACTGGCCCTGCTCAAAGGAAGCAGTGCCCTTTATGAGCATCCCCCTCATGAGGCAGGTGGAGGAGTGGGGAAGTGGTGGCAGGGAGGGGGTTGAAGGCAGTAGGAGCCCAGAGACCTGCTGCCAGGGCTGGGAGCACTGCCTGGTAGAGGTATGTTTACTGCCAACCTTTCCCTTCCATTCATGTGGGTTTTTTTCTGTGTTTTGTGTGTTTTTTTTTCCCAAGGTCCTGGCCACAGTCACTGGAGCTATGAAGGTAAATACCCAGCAGTTACTCCTACTTTCTCCCTACCACCTGGCAGACCGTGGGCCTGAGCCAGCCATGGTTAATGATTACAGGACTCCTGTGTGCACTCCACGGTTCGCCCTTCCCTCCTGCCTGACCTCAACACTTCAGCAGTACCTGAACCAGGGCATGGATGGGTTGAAGAGCCAGGGTTTGCTCTGATTTGAACAGGAAGCAGCAGCTCCCACAAGGGTTTCCCCAGCTCCCTCAGTGATGGGGGATGCCCCTGGGGCAGGGCTTTTCCCTGAACAGGAACTCCTCTGATGTGTGCCAAATAGGGAAATAGTCTGGCCTCTCCAGATGGGACTTGTAGCCCATGCTGGGACTTTGACCTGCCCAGGGATTAGCTTGAATCCTCACCTTGGTCATCCACCTTCCCCATCCTGCCTAGCCCTGCCCTCCCATCATGGTTTGGAGAGCTTCTCCAC
The DNA here is from genome assembly GCA_027925045.1 of Hypotaenidia okinawae. Classification (NCBI taxonomy): domain Eukaryota; kingdom Metazoa; phylum Chordata; class Aves; order Gruiformes; family Rallidae; genus Hypotaenidia; species Hypotaenidia okinawae. The sequence continues at coordinate 14,748,953 of BSDF01000005.1, read as the reverse complement.
AGCACCCGTGATGGACAGTGCTAGGACAAAAGGCACCCCTTCCAGCTGCAGAGGTAGGCCAGGCCTCAGAGCAGTCAGTCTACTGAGAACCAGGGGCTGCCTTGGACCTGCTAATGCCCAGCTCCATCTTTACAGGGGAGAGGGGCTGGGCTGGGTGCAACCTGGGCTTTGCATTGACCCAAGTTGTGCTGTTAGCAGCCTCCTGCAGTGCAAAGGGAGGCTTCTGGGGCATCAGCTCTGGTCATCCCAGCTACAGCACTGGGGAGAGGTGGCAGTTTAAGCAGCTACCCCAGCCACATGAGCAGGCCTTTGCAGGACTGTACTGGTGCAGCTAACAGCCAGGAACCCATCTGACCTGTGCCTGGGAGCTCATGGTACCTGACCTGAGTAGCAGTGTGGGCAAAGTGGTGGTTCAATACCTGCCAGAGGCCAGGCTGTGCAGGGCAGCAAGCATGTGATGAGCTGCAGAGCAGCAGCCCCTTGGCTTGCCAAGTCCACTTGTAAATGATCTTCTCACACTCTTCCCAAACACCCCAAAAATAGACTTTCCTGGCAGCTCACCATGCTCTGAGACCTTTCCTGATACAGCTGCGTGCAGTCACGTGGTGGCACAGAGCTGCTCCTGAGCTAACTTGATGGAAACTAGCCTTACATGTATGGTTTATTCCCTGGCCAGTGCTCATCCCCTTGCCCACCACCCAACAGACCTCCTTTCTGTTGGGCTCGCTGCCCGGGTGGTCTCACTGACTCTCACTCCCTCCCTCCTTATACCAGACCGGGACCGCTGGAGTGTGGACTACCCGGACTGTGGAGGTACTGTGCAGTCACCCATCAACATTGACGTGGCCAAGACCATCTTCAGCCCCCAGCTGCGGCCAATCCAGCTCTCTGGCTACAGCCTGCCTGCCAGTGAGAAGCTCAAGCTGAGGAACAACGGTCACACAGGTGGGTGTAAAGGCAGAGGCTAGAGCACAAGCAGAGCCTGCTCACCTTCTCCAGGATGGAGCAGGTTTCTCTGACTTTCCCCTGGGCTCTAGGAAGAGGATTCTCTGCAAGGCTGCAATCATGCTGCCTTCAAAGCAAAAAAGGGAAGCATCAGGGTGTGGAGCCTGTGCAGGTCCATATGCCTTCCTGGGTGGAGAGGAGAAACCAGGAGATGGTGAACTCTCCACTCACTGCCTTTGGGAGCTGGCTCTGGGAGTATGCTAAAACCCATGTTTCCTTTAAAAATGCATCCCTGGTATTTCTAATACAGGATTGCAGCCACATGCTTCTCCTCTGCATTTTGCTTTCAAAGGACTAGTCAGTCTCTGATGTGACTTCTCAATCTTCTCAGTCTCTTACTTACTAGTAAGACACAACATTGGCCACCTTCTTTAAGTCTGCGCTTCAGAATGTGATACCAAGGTCTTCAGAAATTTTTACAGGTCTTTTGTTTCCCTTCTCCAATTTTAGAATGTGTTTTTGGGAGGTCTGGACACAACTTATTCATGTTATTCTAGTATCAGCGTCGCTATGCCAGATAAGGAAGGAAAACACATCTCCCTGCTCACCACCCTACAGCTGGGAATGGTGGGCCTGGTTCCTACCAGCTTTTTCTGTGAGAAAGCTGAGTGTTTTGTGCACACTGATGTCTGCTGGTCCACAGTCTAAGAAAAGGTGGTGGGATAAGGCACCTCCTTGCCTTGGCAGGTAGTGAGATGGAGCTGGTCTGTGTGTACAGCAAACCCAACAGACCAGACCCGCTGTGCATGGCCAGGTCAGGTCCACGGTGCATGCACAAACCTTTATATTATGGCCTCCTGCCCCAGCATGCCTGCAGAGTTAAACTAGTTGAGCTCAGTAGTTGCTATTTTAGACACCCTGGCATCTGGTGTTGCTTGGTGTTTAGGAAAGCAGTCGGAGCATTTTCAGTGGGGGGAGTTGGGGGGGTTAGAAAGTAGTTTCTCACATCCTTATAAGATGCCCTTTTCTATTTTCCTGGCAACTATCAGTGTCCTTTATGAAAAGCCATAAATAAATAAAAAGTTGAGAGTCTGGTAAGATATTTGTACAGTTACTCATTTTTTTGTAGGTGCTGTATAAGCTTTCTCAAATGCCTGAACATTACTCAGGTAGCTAACAGAATGAATGCAGTTATTTAGATATACAAGAGATCTGTAAAAGCAGATAAATTCACAGGGAGGGAGCAGTGTCCCAGTTCCCATATTTGAGTTCTGTATCTCTGACCCCGGTAGCAGGGAACACAGGAGAGGACAAATGACTCATCACAGCCCTGTAACGTGGTTAATCCCAAATCTGTGCACTAGCTTGGCAGTGTGACTAAGGGACACTTCACCTATAAAGAAGGAGGAAGGAAAAGAGTTGATATCAAAAGTGAGTAAAGGTGCTTAGAAGCATAGGGCAGCCTCTCCCAGGGCCCAGGGATGCCCCTGGTGTTTTGTCCAAATAACCCAGCTTCCAGATTTGCAACACTGCCACCCGAGTCCAAGACAGCTGGCTAAACCACATTAAAGTAAAAGGCAAAACCCAGTATGTATTTACCATACACAAAGAGGCAAAACTGTAGCTCTGAACACTTTTGAAAGACTTGATTCTGTGCCACCAGCTCCAGTGCTGTCAGACACTCGCAGCTCACTCTGCCCAGCTGCCCTGCTCTCACAAGTATTCACCACTCTGACAATATCTTTCTCCATCAATTTTGTCCATTGTCTCTTTATATTATTCTCACTTACTGAATAAATTGTTGGAAAAACATTTGACTTGGAGCTGGCACCTGGCAATCTCTACAAAGGGGCTTTTCACTTCCCAGCATCTTTATAGAGCCTACTTTTGAAGTATTTACTGGGGTGTCCTACAACCTGAAGTCAAAAGTTGAACCCTGCCAAACTGGCATAGCTCTGGATACTGACTTGCCTCGTGAACGATGGAAAGCAAGTTTGTTGTGACCAGTTTCCACAAGCCCAGGGTGACTCCTTCCCTCGAGACATCTCCTCTGTGTACCTGTGGGATGGCCTGGGCTTTGTGTTTTACTGACTGGCCTCTTCCTTCTGCCTCTGCAGTTCAACTCGAGCTGCCCGAGTCACTGGCCATCACTGGTGGCTATGCCCAGCAGTACCGAGCTGTGCAGCTTCACCTGCACTGGGGATCCCTGTCAGGACCTGGCTCCGAGCACACCATCAATGGGCACCACTTCGCTGCAGAGGTAAAGAGCTCTCAGGATGGTGGATGCATCCTTCTCTAGCCCAGTTCTGGGCAGGGAAGGTCCTGGAGTGCTGTCTTCCTTCTAACTCATGGCCCTGTCTGTCAAGGGAAGAATGCTGTAACCCCTGGCCAGGATCCCTGCTCCCCAGGCAGCACTGCAGCAGCAGAGTTTGGTGTAGGAGTCCACACTTCGGTGCTGAGCCAGGCTCATGCCACTGCCGGTGGTGCAGAGGCGAGGAGGAGGCCACCCTTCGGGATGCTCTGCCCAGAGGTGGGATGGGGCTGGCCATGTGTGAATGGTGCAGCCTGGTCCTAGCCTGATGGAGCAGGAGCTGTGGCCGTCCCTGGGCTGGAGGAGCCAGCTCCCCGGGTGGCTGTGAGCAGCCTGCTTTGGGAGCTGCAGGGGCTGTTTACTCTGTACACACCATCCTCCTGTTCTGCCAGCTTCCATCTGGTTTCATCTCTCCTTCTCTAGCTGGTGTCCTCAAACGGAGCCTGGCTCTGGAGGAAACCCCCCGTATCAATGGCAGAGTGTCCCTGACCTGACAAGTTCCTGCAGGCAGACCTTCTCACTTTCAGCTTTGCAGCAGCATGTTTTTAGGCCCCAGCAGTATATCCCCCTCCTAGGAAGGGTGCTTATCAGTGGGCCACGTCTTTCCCAGCCCTTGCTCCAGCAGGCTGGAGGCCTGTGGGAGTAATGACCTCATGGAGGTGCCCATCCTGCATCAGGATTGCATGTTTCCCTTCTAGATCCACGTAGTCCACTACAACACCAAGTATGAAAGCTTTAAGGAGGCAATGGTCCACCCAGATGGCCTGGCTGTACTGGGAGCCTTCCTGGAGGTGAGTCCCAGAGATCTACCCTGGGTGACACCGGGGCGGGCAGTGTCAGGCACAGTTTTGGAGGAGGGTGAAGGTGCAGATGTTCCTGGGAAGGGGGTGGAGTGGAGGGCAGTCCAGAGTGCACAACAGCCCTGATAGGTGGAAGGGGTCACTGGGAGAGAAGCAATACCTCCCAGATGGTGCTGCCATCGCTGACTGGTCTCTGGCTCCTGTCCTTGTCATTACTGTGAGGTCTCTGTGTTGTAGGTTGGGCCAAGAGAGAATCCGTACTACCAGGAAATACTTGAACATCTGCACAAAATCCAAGGAGAAGGTAAGGCCCTGGCCCACCTGGTTACTGGTCTTTTCCCTGCAGAGATACATGCTGCACAGCGGAGATGCTGCAGCAGGCGTTTGTTGTATGTGTCTGAGAAGGGAAGTATAGCTCAGCTTGCACAGAAACAGCACACCCCACGGTGCCCTCTGCTCGCACGAGCTTTCCCCTGCCTCCAGGGCAAACCCACTGCTCTTGTTCATCCATCACATGAGTGGCAGCAGTGTGGACCTGAGCATATGCAGTGCCTGGTTACCCGCGATCTCCACGCTGGTTCTGCCTGTTGTCCTCCAAGGGGCTGTCAGGTCTCACTCCTGTGGTGTTCCTTCTCCCAGGTGAGGAAGTCTTGGTGCCTGGATTCAACATTGCAGGTCTGCTGCCTGCCAACCTGAAACTCTACTTTCATTACAATGGCTCTCTGACCACTCCCCCTGCTACCAGTCAGTGAAGTGGACAGTCTTCAACCAAACCATGCGGCTCTCTCAGGACCAGGTCTGTCAGGGCAACGAGCTCTGCGTCGGGTCCCACCCAGTCCCCCTGCACAAAGACAGAATATACCCTGCTCTGCTTATCCCCTTCTTCTTCCAGATGGCAATGCTGCTGATGACCCTGAGAAATGATGACAACAAACCTCTGCAGAACAACTACCGGCTGGTGCAGGGCCTGCATGGGCGGCGGGTGCTGGCAAGCTTCCAGGCCACCCTCTCTTCGGCAAAGCAGATGCCTTCTGGTGAGGAGCGTATGAGCATGCTGTGCCCAGCTGTGGGGGCGCAGAGATGGGGCAAGGAGCAGGAGTCAAGGCTTCATGGCTCTTCCAGAAATGGAACATTTAGATGCGTTATCCTTGCCTGGCAGGTGACTTAACGGCAGCAGAGTCTTGGGGTCCTGTACCACCACCCCCCAACTTCTGCCCTTCTCTCACCCTGCCTAGGGAACATTGGTGCCCTGCTTTATCCTTGGTCTTGCAGAAGTAGCAGTAGCAGGACTAGGGGATGCATGGTTGAGGGCAAACAGCCAGGTCCTTGCATCCCAACTAGCCACTTCATCCCCAGACGCAAGAGCTAAGCTGAATAGTAGCTGCAGACGTACAGGCTTGCAGGGAGCACTCCGCTACCAAACTCTGTGGGAAGGGCAGCACAGGGAATCCCTCCTGAAGGCTGTGCTCTGCCAGTGAGGCTGTGCAGCCAGCCACACCTGAGGCATCCCTGTTTGCCCGTCCTCGGTTTGTCCTCGAAGGCCTTTCTTGCATTGGTGGTTTCCAGTAGAAATTCCTGTTAATCCTCAGGTGTGACTATCGCTCTGCATCACTGAGTTCTTGCCTGTTGCTGCTCTTTGAGGTCACCGGGGTTTTTCTGTCCAACATCCTGCTCCCTTTCTGTTCTCATGGCATTTCCTACACCTTGTGTCAAGGTGACTAATAGAACACGCCGCAGGCTGGTCCCCAGCCCTGGGGCTGTAACCACACACTTCGGTGCAAGGCACTTCCCTTCCCCTTCCCCTTCCCACCTGCAGCTGCCTCACTAATGGCTGCAAGCTTGTAATCGCTGTGGGCTTCAGCCTGGCCAGCAGTTTCCCATGTGGCACTGCATCAAATGCTTCACTGAAGTCAGGAGAGATAAAATCTACCGCATTTTCTTTGTCTGGAATATCACTTATCAAAGAAGTATATCGGGTTAGGCTGGCATGCTCTATCTTTGGTAAACCTGTTAGATACTTTATCATACTTTCCATTTACCTCCAAGCCTTTCTTTTACCACTTTCTTGCAGAACTGTTCCAAAGCCTCCAGCCACCAAGGCTGAGGGGGAGTTGCCTAGCTCACTTTTTTTCCCCCCTTTCTTTATTTGCTATTTCTATCCAACAACCCCCACTTTAGCAAAGCCCTTGTACCTGGAGTGCCAGGACATGTCCCAGTACTCCTGGACGAGGTTACTGGTTCCCTGCCTTGCATGTGGGAGGTTGTTGGTGTTCTCTCCCCACACTGGTGCTGATAAATGCTTGGTTTAGGCCTGGAGTTGCCAAGTGCTATGAGGGAGTGCTGCAGGGTCACATCTTGCTTTGCTTGCAGCTGCACCTCCTGTGCCCACACTTGTTGATCTTACCCCAGTCACCCCCAGTTCAGGAGAGCAGCTCCTGCCCCGGGGTGCGGGGTGAAGGCGGCCACTTCCCCGCAGCAGGCACACAGCTGAATACAGCCTGCAGATAGTGCCACTCTGTGCACGATACCTGAGCCATGTACAGATGATAATGCAGCTGTTTAAAAGCTGTGATGTCACACTGGGTAAATATTTGCCCAGCACAGCTCTCACCCAGCATGTAGGGCCACTGAGCCACCCCCCACCACTGTTCGGGGCCCAGCTGGCAACAGTGGCTGCCTCCTCCCAGGCAGCTGCTCACCATCTCACTGCGGGCAACAGTCCCCAAGGTCCCTGCCTGCTGGAATCACCCCGTACCCCTCCCTGGTGGGTCTCCTATGGGGTTTAGTGCCATCACGGGGTGCTGCAGTGCTCAGCACCCTGCCTGCCTGCTTCCCAGGCGGTGGCAGCAGTGATGCTTCTGGCTAGGCTCCACGAGGGTTTTGTGTGGGCTGTGGTTCAGGATCCTTCCTTCCCTCAAACGCCTCTGGTGGGATGCTGGGGCTAGGTTTCCTGTAGCAAGAGGCCACGAGCTGCTGGGGCTCTGCAGGCAGCTCTCTCCTGCTTGCTCATGCAAGATGGGGAGTCTTGCAGGCAGCCCTGCCCTGCTAGCACAGCCTACAGCCCTGCATGCCCTTCCCTCCCCAGACACCTACAGCAACCTCTTGACTGTGCTCTCTTTCTTCCAGGTAGTGATGGCTCTGCAGCAGCAGGTAAGCGAGGGGCTGGCCCGAAGGAGGGGAAGGGGTCTGGGGAGTGCACCCCCTGGGAAGGGGGTCCTGGCAGCCACGTGCCAAGCTGGGCAGTGGGCAGCCACAGTGGGTTTGCTGTAGCATCCATGCAGCTGGCTCTTCTCACCTTTTGTCTCCTTTGCAGAAGGACACTCAGGCTCTTCGTTTCACGCAGGTAAGCATGCTCAGCTGCGGCTGCTGCCTTCACATCCCCTCAGCCTTCAGGCTACTGGAGTGCTCCAGCCTTGCCTCATCTCCTTCAGACAGTGGCAGCCAGGACCATCCCCAGTGTAACGTGCCTGTGCTTGGCTTGCAGGGGATGTGCTGGCTGTGCTTTTCGGGGTGCTCTTTGCTGTCACAGCACTGGCCTTCCTGCTGTACATCTACAAGCACCGCAGCCAGAACGCACGGTGAGTGATGGGGAACTTGAAGAGGGGCCTGGGCAGGTACCATGGGAACGGGGCATGAGAAAGTGGCTTATGAGTGGTTTCTGGGGCAGTGAAATGAGCTAGCCTCCCTGTTTAACATTCCCCCTTCCTCCCTCACCAGGCTGGACTCCCCAACCAAATCCAAGGTAATCTACACAGCAGCCACCACTGAGAACACTGCGTGAGCCCTGTGCCTCTGTGGAAGCCCCACCAGCTGGTCCAGCTTGACACCCCAACTCCCCCCACTCCCACCTGAGTGCCAGTGCTCCAGCATCTCTCGTCAGCCCAGGCTGTCCACACAGACTGTTTGCCTGGGGCAGCATCTGGTACCAACAGATATTTTTGTTACAAAAAAGGTTAAAATGTATTTTAAAAAAAAATAGTAAAAACCTCAAAACCTCCAGGGTGTCAGCCCTCTCAGCTGTGGGGCAGAAAAGGGCACTGTGGAGTCAGACCCACAGCAGAGAGGGGTGTGCAGGGACCCCTTCCTGACCAGCTGAGACAGCATCAGCCTCCGTACCCCGGGCAGAGCTCCAGAGCAAGCAGCACTGAGCTCCTTGCACAGCCCAGCCCTGCCCTCCATCGCTCTGGGACTTCTTCCTCCTATTATTTGTGCAGTGTTGGAAAAACAGCCACGGCTCAGTAGGGCTGGAGAAAGGCAGAGCTAAAGGTGGCTGAGCCACCGCTTCCCTCCTGGTAAGCTCCCACCTAGCTCCCCTCCAGCTCCACCATAGCTGGGGTGGTCCCAGATTCTAGCTGCCTGCCACCTTTCCTGGTGGCTCTAGTGCAGGTGGAGCAAAGCCCCAGAGAGCTCTACAGCCAGACCAAAACCAAGAGGAGCCAGGTAGGTTCAGGAGAAGGGAAGAACATATGCATCCTCAGTCCTGGCAGCCTCCACCCAAAAGCAGAAAAACTGGCCTCTGCCAGTTAAGAGGAGCCAAGAGGAGCAAGACTTCCAGTCACCTGGGGTCTGCAACTCCCTGATCCTCTCACCCCAGCACAAGCCAGTGCCAGCTTCACTGTAGGGTGTGCTCCCTGCACCCTCCCCACAAAGGCAGCACCACCGGCCCCACACAGCCCTGTGTCTCTGGTATTTCTTTTTATTGGTATAAAAGCCTGCTGTGGATAAAACTGCGTTATCAGCCCTGAACCCGATGTGCTTCTCCTTCCCACCTCTGTGGTACATGAGGGCCTGAAAATCCCCCTCCCAAACGCAGGAGGGGGCAGTGATCCCCAGGAATGGCCCCATGCACCCCCTCTCCAAGCTGAGCCAGCACCAGCTGCAAGGCTGGACCTCCTCAGCCTTCCACCACCCTCTGTATCCCCTGGGCCCTTGGGGTACCATCTTTTCCCATCCCCTCCCAGCCTGGGTGCTGTCAGTCCCCTTGGGTCCCCCAGCACCGCGCCTCCCCACACCAGGGAGGCAGCTCACTACAGCCACTGCCAGGCCAGGGCCGGGGCTGCAGCGCCCAGGGCAGTGAAGCTGGGCAAAGGGGGTGAGAAGCAAGCAGGACCACAGGGGTGAGTCACTTCCTCCACCCTGGGGCGAGGGGGCGATGCAGGGCCCCCTCGGCACAGGTGACGGCATATCCTCTGCGGCAGGGGGAGAAGCGATGAGTTTCTTTGGGCTCAGGCCTCCGGCAGTCCAAGGTAGCATCCTTTGAGGCAGGCTAACTGGGGCTTTGCTCACAGTGGGGTCAGCAAAGCCAGGTTTCCCCAAACTGAGCTGTCCTCCAGGGGCTCTGGCTGGCTGCCACAGCCGACCCCCAGTGCCTGCACGCCCAGGGCTGGCAGGGGTCCCAAAGTCCAGGAGAAAACATATTGCGGAGCAGGTGATGGCTACTCTTGCCACCAGGATGGAGGGAAGGGCAGGGGTGGCTAGGGACAGGAACACCTGGTGGCGCTTCAGGATCCCAGCTGGGGGCTGGCTCCGCTCCGTAGACCTGCAGGAACACAGAGGGAGGGGTGTCAGTTTTCACCAGTCTCCTTATCCCATCCACTTCCCCCAAGACAGGCAACAACCCAACTGCTGCAACAAAGCCCAGCTTCTCCAGTCTGGCAGCCAAGGGATGACACCCTTGTTCCAGCCCTGGGGACACCTTCTTCCCCCTCCCAGAGTTTGTTCTGGTTTCTAGAGGGACCTATAAAGTCCCTCATCCCTGTCATGGAGCAGGACTTACAGAGCAGGAAGCGCCGCAGGTTCTGGGCAGATCCCCCTGAGAGCACGTAAGCCCAGGCAGCAGCAGTGGCCATCAGCAGGTACGAGGGCACCAGACTGCCCACATACAGGGGGTTGCAAAACGTCTGGGGAGAGAGAAGAGGGGTGAGCAGGCAGGAGAGGGCAGGGGCAGGGTGGGTGGCAGCATCACTGCCTCAATGAGTGGGGTGGGACAAAGGACACCAGCTCTAGAATTTGGTTTGTGAAGGGACAGATCAAAGTACCCCAAACACATGTGCATCACTAGTCCCCAGGGCTCGTCCCCTGACCCTGCACAGGGACCAGCGCCATCCCCAAATATAGGTCCCAGCACAGAGCATTCCTCTCAGCTACTCACCGACCCCGAAACAGCAAGGTGCATGACAACGACTGCCATGATCTCCCACCAGTGCCGATGCTCACAGCCATGAAAGAAGAGGATCCCCCAGAAGGTGTGAAGGAAAATCAGCACCATGGTCATAAAAGCTGCAGGGAGTGTCAGAAGGGTGTCACCATGGCACCACCTGCCCTGATCTGGCTTGCAGACATGGGAGGGGATAGAGAGAAGCGAGGAGAGGGGAGTAGGGGAACTGCTGGGCCAGACTGGGAGATGCTGGGGCACACTGCAAGAGGGGGAGGAATGGGGAAGAGGAACAGGGGCGGTCCCAGGGGACAGAAGGAAGGGTTTGGCACAGACACAGGTGACCGGGGACTGTAAGGGTCGCAGGCAGGTAGAAGATGCAGCATGGAGGAGAGACTCCAGCACCCTCCCCACGCCCCCCCACCAGGTTTGCCACCTGTGTGGTAGGGCAGAGACATGAGTGAAGGATGCTGGTTGCTCACCTGAGGTCAGGAAGTAGAGCTGTGAGTCCCCATGGATGCCCACAGTGCCAGGCCCTAACGCGTCTGCCAGGAGATTGATCATGGAGAAGGCGCCGCTCATGAGCCCAAAGCCCACACCAGCCACTGCCGGGACAGAACACCCTCAGCCCTCAGCCCCCCTCAGCCCCGCTCCCCAGCCAGCTCTGGCGTGGGACACCCCTCTTCCCCCCAGCACCGTGCCCAGCCCTGCAGACAGGCCGCCCTGCTCTGCGCAGCACTCACCATACGCCATTTGCTGGATGGAAATGGGGGAGCAGCCATCCTCGCTGAGGGCCACCAGCCCCTCGATGGCCTTCCTGTGGGGTGAGAGCATGCTGGAGCCAGGCACAGCCTGCCCACTTCCCAAGGCATGGTGCAGCACCAGCATGGAGCAGGCAGGATGAGGTGTCACTCTGCACCCACCCCCTCCACCCTCCTGGGTAACCGCCCCATCACCGAGCCGCAACACCCGCTGCCGAGAGCATCCGCCTGACTGCCCTGAACCACCAGACAAACCACGCGCCTGGAAACCACACAAAGCCACACAAAAGGCTTTCCAGGGAGGAAACTGAGTGTCAGCTGGCCCCACAGAGCAGGGCCAGCCAGAACGGGCCAGCGGGTACAGAGCAAGCAGCACCCTCACGTGGAAACCAGCCCCAGTGCAGGTGTGGGAGGGGCCTGCCAGGGAGGGGCCTGCCAGGGCTGTACTTGATCTCTGCGTTTATACTCTTAGGTACTGGGAAAAAAAAAACAACCCCGAAACGGAGGGGATGCAGGGACAAACTCAAAGGGCAAGAAAAATTCTCTGGGAGGGAAACTGGGGGAGGCAAGCTACGTGACTTTTCTCATCTAGAGGTGCCTAGGATGCCAGGCAGCTCCTCAGCCAGGGGAGCACAGCAGCGCTTGGAGATCCACAGGGCAGAGGGAACGCTGAGGAGCAGAGAGCCCACTCCATGGATCTCTGCTCTCTTCTGCCTGCCCTGCCTGAGGAAGCAGGGCGAGCCTGCGTACCCAGCCCATCCCCACCTTCCCACAGCACCCAGACAGCCGGGAAGGCTGGGGTGTACAAGAGATGCCAACCCCTCCTGCATCACCTCCCCTCGGCCCCCTGCCCAGCCCCAGCTCAGCATCTGTCTGTCCAAGTGCAGGACAGGGCACTGCATGTGCTCACCTGGCAGGCAGCAGAAGCCCATCCAACATCAGAGAGGCCAGGAGCTGCTGAGGCTGTGCCCAGACTTCGCCTCGGGCTGGCCAGGGCACCGAGCATGATACTGGCAGTAATGTGCCACCCCAGAGAGACCCAAAACCACCTTCACACTGTCCCTGTTCCCACAAAACCATCCCTGAGAAAGGACCAAGACATGCCAGGAGGCAGGGGCAGATCCCTAACCTTCTTCTGCTCCCCATACAGCAGGGCAGGAATTTCCTGGTGCCTGGCATCCTGCCAGCATCCCCTTAAACTGCAGGAGCACAGATGACTCTAGTCACCAGGGCAGAGAGGAGGCAACACATCCTGCAGCAGCCCAAACCCACAGCCTACCTGCCCCCAACACAGAGAGATGTGGCCCACGTCAGCCCTGGGTCCTCCAGACCTTAAGACTGCTCTGCTCCACCACCTAAAACCTACTTGAGGTCAACATACTGACACAGTACCACCTGCACACACCCAACAAGGAACGAGGGGGCTTGGTGCCATGCTTAGCATCCCCTCCAGCCCAGGAGCTCCCAGCTGAAATCTGGCACCTGCCATGGCTGCAAGGACCACTCAGCAGTGCTGGAGCAGGGTGGGAGATGCCCTTACCTGAGGAGCTTATAGTAGAGAAAGCGGAATGCCTCCTGCAGCAACACAGAGAACATCACCCCAAATATCAAGAGCCCCTTCTGCAACGGCTCATCCTGGGGGTCACTGGCTTTAACAGCAATAAACCAGATGAGGGAGGAGAGCAGCAGTGACACCAGCCAGAAGAAAGCCCTGAAAAAGAGAGAGCATCCTGCTGGCACTGGTGCTGTGCTGGGACCGGTACCGGTGCCATGCCCATGCCATCGGCACTATGCCCACACCCCTCTTGTGGTACCGGCACAGGCAGCTGTACCCTGGCCTTGTTCTGGTACGAGCGCAGGCAGGCGGTGCCTGTACCGGTACTGCTGCTGTGCCTGCACTCCTTCTGTGCTGGTAATGAGAACCAGTGTCCCCACTGTGCCCACACCAGTACCAGCGCCAGGCTTGTATCCATGCCAGTGCTGGTTCCAGTACCATTCCCTGCTGATCCCACAGTGGAACTGGCATCAGTGCAGACACCAGTACCACTGCCATCCCTGCACTGGTACTGGTACCAGCTCCATTGACCCCATGCCATTGCTGGTACCAGCGTTGTCCCCATCATGCCTGTGCCATGCAGTGACTGCAGTGGTACCAGTACCAGTACCGGTGCCCCTGATGTGCAAAGAATGGTACCAGTACAAGTACCAGTACTGGTGCCCCTGTTGTTCCCACAATGGTATCGGTACCAATCCCCTGCTGTGCCTGCTATGGTACCAGTAGAACAATGGATATTGGTGGACCACGGTATGAGCAACAGTACTGGTGCTCCTGTACTGGTGTCCCCACCGTGCTGTGACTGCACCAGCAGGAGAGGCAACGCTGGCACCCTGGCACGCAGCCACAGCGGCAGTACCAGTACTGGTCCCGGTGCCCCCGTTCCACTCTGGTGCCCCTGTCACACCCCAGCGGCACGGGTCCCCGCTGTGCCTGCGGGCACACCACTCACGTCCCAGTCACACCTGTGCTGGGCCCATACTGGTACCAGGAACCGGCACTGCTACCAACACCGCGTACCAGAATGAACACCGGTACCGGCACCTCACACACCCCCATCACCCCCCACGCACCCCTCCATACCCCCATCACCCCCCACACACCCCCCTACACACCCCCATCACAGCCCCCCCACGCCCACTCCGGCACCGGTACCACACCAGTGCCGATGCCGGCACCACGCCCACACCGGCACCACGGTGCCTCCCCGCGCCCCGGTGCCGGTGACTGACCCGGCGATGAGGATGATGATGCGGAGCGGGTCGCGGGCGATGGTGAAGAGGAAGAGGCCGAGCGCCGGCCCGAAGGCGATGAAGGTGCACCCGAAGAAGACGGCGAGCGTCATGGCGGCGGGACACGGGACCGGGGACGGGACCCGGCTGCTCCGAACGGCCCGGCCCGGCCCGGCGGCCCCTTCCCCTTCCCCCGCCCTTCCGGGGCTGGATGACGTCACGCGCTGCCTGCGCGCGCCGCCGCCGCCGGAAGCGGTACGCTGGGGCGGGGCCAGAGCCCGGATGGAGGCGGGACTATGCTGTTAAAGGGCGGGGCTGGGACGTTTGAGGGGCGGGGCTATGGCGTGTGGGGTTGTGGTTGTGGAATGTGAGCGAGGCTATAGAGGGCGGGGGCGGGGTTTAGCAGTGTGGGCGGGGGGTGTCGTCTGTGGGGGGCGTGCTTATGCCGTGTAGGGGCGGGGCTATGGCCGATGGGGGCGGGGCGGTGTCTCCACGGCCGGCGATGGGGTGGGGGTGTCGGGCGAGTGGGGGCCATCGCGGGTGGGTGTTCCCCACGCCGGCGGCACAGCCTGCGGGGTGGGACCCGGTCCTGTGCCGGGGCACGGCCGCGCCGCGGGGACGCTGATGATGCTGCGGGCGGCTCGGCCCTGTGGCCGGTGCCCTCAGAGGGCCGCTCACGGAGGTGGCCTCGTGCTGTGCCCAGGGCCGGGGCCGGCCGGGGGTGCTGGTGGTTGGATGCGCCGTGCTGGCTGTCCCCGGGGTCCCCCGCTGCCTGTCAGCCGCCCCAGCCCTGCCCTGCTTCAGGGAGACTCCAGCACTGCTGGTGGTCCTGGGGTCCTCTGATGCCTGTCAGCCCCGCCTCCCCCAGCCCCACCCTGCTGCAGGGGGCTCCAGCACTACTGGTGGTCTCAGAGGTCCTCCACTGCCTCTCACCCCCCTAGCCCTGCCCTGTTGTGGGGGGACTCCAGCACTGCTGGCTGACCCTGGCAACCCCTGCTGCCTGTCACCCCCAGGCCTGCCTTGTTGCGGGGGAGCTCCAGCACTTCTCCCTGGCCCCCCACAGTCCCCAAGCGTGTGGGGCGGGGACAACACACTCCTGTGCTGCCCACTCCACTCCCACAGCATAGGCAGCACAGCCCTGATGTGGGGTACAGCACTGCCTGCTGCGTACAGGGCGTACGTCGCTCATACAGAAACGAGACAGCTCTGTGTCGTTACGGGTATCCATGTTTTCCTCCAGCTGCCTCATCCTCTGGTAGGATCAGTAATACTGATTTGGACAATAAGAGGAGCAGTACTGCTCTTCCCCCCTGTAAATGGGGGTGGGACATGGAGGGGCGTAAACACATCTCATCAAAAAGTCCCTCTGATGCTCTTTGTGTGGTTCTTTCCCCACCAGCGTGTGGCTCATTGAACAGGAAACATTTGGAGATGAGGCACAAGAGCGATGGGAAAACTGGAGAAGAGAGCAGAGGAGAAAGGCTGCCGGAGGTTCATGCGGTGGTTTGTCAATGGGGTGGCAGCCCAGGCCGGGGCTGAAAGCTCTTCAGGGAGATCTTTGGTCTATCAGGCCAAGACAAACAAATCCAAAGGTTGAAAATCAGCAGGCGAGGTTCAGAGGGAGGGAGGAGGGTACAGAGGCTGCAGTCCTCAGCATGGGCCTGTGTGACCCATGCGGCGAGACGTGCCTTCAGGTTGAGCTTCCCTGCCAGCAGCTCAGCAGTGCCCCAGGCTCCCAGAGCTTCCCCTGGCCTGAGTCTGTCTGCAGGGCCATGGTGTGAAGGGGGTGGGTGGGAGGATGGAGAAAATGCAAAGCATTGCTGATCCGGGAAAGATAGACTCACGTAATCAGGGCAGAGCATCACCCAGGAACAGCAGCTGCGATCTCACTGCCAAACCACAGAGGGTTCAGAGGGAAGGAAAGGCCTCTCCCGCAGCCTGTGAACAGTTAAATGGACTGGTCCAAACCAGAAGGCGGCTGCAGCTAAATGGGAGGAACACTGGTTGTGAAAGGGCTCTTTGTCCCAGCAGGAAGGTGAAGGGTGCCCAGAGGCAGGGGACCCACCCAGTGATACAGGCACAGGGCAGGCTTGTTTGTAGTGCGAGGTGACGCTCTCACAGAGGAGGTGGTTTTGCACTCTTGTTCCTTTTGAAGCCAGACAGCCCCCGCCTGCAAGGCCCTTTGGCCAGACGATGGAATGGCTTAGTTGGTGTGCTGGGGAAAAGTAAGTCAGATCCAAGGAGGAGCTCCATCCAGCCCTCGAGCAGGGCCTGCTCCGTGGGACAGGACACCGTGCTGTCCTTCCCTCCAGCGCCCCAGGGAAGGAGGTGATGGATCTTAGCAGGTCTTACAGCCGGGGAGGATAACCAGAGAACCAGCACCGGGTGCAAGGAGGGGGGTCCTTCTCCCCGTAGTACAAAGTCTCCAAACTACAGGCCAGAGGTGCAAGGCCAGGGGTGGGACAGGAGTCTGGCAGCAGCTGGGCAGGAAAGAGAGAGGCAGTATCACCACCCTTCTTTCCGGGGCTGAGACTCGCAGCTAATGAAGGAAAGCAGATAATGAAAGCTATCCCTGCCAGCTGCTCGCTGGGGCGATGGCCCAGCTCAGCGAGGGGTCAGCGTGAATGATGTTTCCTGCCAGTGTGAGGCTGGGCTTTTGGAGGGACATCCGCCAGGTACTATGGGACAGCCGGGACTGGCGCACATCGCGAGGGGCCTGGAATGAAGGGCAGGCCCGCATCATGACTTGAGGCATCCCCAGGGAATCCAACCCATTTTGGTGACAGCAATGAGGCACATCCTGCTGCTCTTCTCTTTCTGGTGGAGAAAATACAGCAAGCCAGGAGCAAGCTTCCTGAACATTTTAGGAAGTGGCTGCCTGCTGCATTAATATTTGCTAGTTTATACAGCTGTCCCTTGGGCAGGCATTCACAGATGTCCTGGTTTTGGCTAGGGTGGAGTTAATTTCTTTTCTGATAGTGGACAGAATGCCATGTTTGGGAGTTAGGATGAGAGCAGTGCTGTTAGCACCCTGATGCTTATAGTTGTTGCCAAGCAATCAAGAACTTTTTCAGTTGTTCATATTTCCCTACTAACAAGAAGGGAGAGGACACAGCCAGGACAGGTGACCTGAACTGGTGTGGTTCTGGGGACCGTCCAGTGTTCTGGGACTGAGCTGCACAGTGTGAGTTCTGTGGTTCAGTGAGAAACTGCATTGTGTAGCACCAGTTTCATCTATTTTTTGCTATAAAGTCCTGTTATCATTGTTATATCCATCTTTCTGCTATCCCAGTAAACTATCCTTATCCCAACCTTCGAGATTTTGGTTCTTTGGTATTGTTTTTTTTCTCCTTTCCCTTCTCTCTCCTCCTCCACCAACTTTCCCCCTCCCCCCACCCCCCACCCCCCCCCGGCCTTAAAGAACAAGCTACTGTGTGGTGCTCAGCTCTCAGCTGGGGCAAAACCACAACTGACTAGCAGTAGAAAATGCAACTAGTACACAGGATAAGCAGGTAACCCCAGGACTGGAGAAGACCCCAATAACTGTGTGCATGCACAGTCACACGCTTGTACGTGTCTTCAGGTGGCTTCATGAATATGAACCATAAAGCAAGTTCTGTGGAGAAGTCTAAGACCTTGTTGCCTTCCCAGGTAAGTAACGTGCTGGCTGTGGGACTCGCTGGTGACACGTGTGCACTGTGTGCCTAGGACACTGTGCATCTGCAGAGGATAGTGATTTTGGCTGAGCTTGAGACATGGAGGTTTCCCATGTGTCCCAAGTGGAGAAGAGGGAATGGAGCCCGATCTGTGTCTGTGTTTGTTATTGCTCCCACAGCTGCAGAGGACATCCTTACACTGTCCATACCCACACTAGACCCAAGCCCCAGCAGAACCTCCTTGCATTAACTGGACATGGAGGCCCCCACCACATCTCCCCGTGCCTGCACCCGCCCACAAGGACCAAACACTCACGCATCTTGTCAAACTGCTTTAATATTTGGACATGAAGACAGGACAGAGCCAGTCAGGTGTGCACAGACAAGATGCCCCCAAGCCATGGTGTAAGGCTGCAGGGCTTCCCTTCTCAATGGATGTGTGGATTTGGCCAAGGCGCAGTTCAGCTGATGACATCCTGAGCGTGCCAGTGTGGTGCACGTGGGGGTAGGGAAGAGGGATGGGGGATCCCCAGGACAGCTCAGAGGTTGTTCAGCTCCAACAAGGTCTGGTCCAGGACCTGGTGGATGCCCACGTTCTCCTCTTTGGCACTGGCCAGATTCTCTGTGAATACAAGATACACCCAGCCACGCACACAGACATAGCCCAAGGGTGCCCAGGAGCAGACAGACCCACACACACCCCACACCAAGCACAGACACACGCACACAGACAAACATTTCAGTGTGGTGCCAGCCTCCAGCTGAGCAGGACGCCCCTGCTTAGCAGAGTCTACAGAAACAGGCTCACTGCTGGCAGGGATGAACCCAGCTGCTGCAGATCCTGCCAGAGGGTTTTGTCCTGGGGGGCTGCCTACCCCCGCTCAGCGGCATTTTCATCCTCACCTGCCACCCCACTGTGCACAGCCAGGCCTCCTGCAGTGCAGGTACCCCTGGGAGATACCATTCCCTGGCCAGCCTCCAGCATTTCCAGCCTGGAGCATCACCACTGGCCAGCCAACACGTGCACAAACTTGGCCAGTGAAAGAGGAGAGCCAGTGCTCACTGCAGGCCACAGCAGTACCCCATGAAGAGGAGACAGACAGCAACCCAGGAAAGTGAAGAGAGAGGACAGCAGAGAGAGAAGGAGCAGAACTAACCAGGGACAAGCCCGTTGTAGAAGCAGCCTCCTCTGGCACTCACTTTCAAGGAACATTCTCCTTAACTCTAGATACAGGGTTGGGACAAGAACTCTACCCACCCACCTCCATCTCCCAACACTCCCTGCTGGGCTCTTCCTTGTCACAGGTTTGGGGCAGTGGGTGTTGCAAGCTCCTCTCCCAGCCCTCCCATCACTCTGCAAGGGCCCCACTCCAAGGGGATCCTCCCTGCAGAGTTTGGGGTGATCCAAGTGGGAAGGGAGAGGCTGACCTCTGACCCCTGGGACGAGGCAGGCAGCGATACAAACCACGGCGTCCCTCCCCAGCAGGGCCAGGCTGACACCAGGCGCAGGCACCCCGGGGTATCACAAAAACACACCCACTCCCCTCTCAAGAAAAAAAAAGATCAGCTACAGAGCGCCTGCCTGTCCCCCCTCCCCAGGCAAGGTGGTTGCACCCCGAGGGATAAGGCTCCGCACCCCACCTAGCTCCGGTGGGGAGCAGGCAGGGGCTCCCAGCCCCGAGCCAACCTGACCGAAACAGGGCAGGGAGTGGGGCCGGCGGCGGCCTAGGAGCGGGTGGCTGGGCTGGGGCCGGCAGCTCTGGGCAGCTCAGTTGTTAAGCTCGGTCAGGATGACCCGCAGCTCGTTAGTGAGAACGCGGTTTTTCTCGGCTTCCTGCCGGGAGCGCTCTAGAGTAAACGGAGACATCAGGGCAGCAGGAGGAGGAAAGAGAGAAAGGCTCGTTAGTGAAAAGGGACAGCGTTCCCCGCTGGAAATCCCGCAGCCACCCAGCCAGCAGCGGCGAGGACAGGCCCGAATGGAGGAGGCAGATGGTCCCAGGGCAGCGACGGGGCTGTGGGCCCATCCGTTTGGGAACTGGCTCTGGGGCAGGGTAGGATGCTGAGGAAGGAGGAGGAGGATCAGGACCCATTTAGGGATCGCTGCTGACAGCCGCTTCATCAGGGGAGGATGATGCACAAGAGATGCCATGGCTGAGATGACTGCTTGCAGGCACTGCCTGGGTGTGGGGATGGGGAATGGGCAGGACCAAGTTGAACTCTGCTATTTCAGGCCAAAATAATCATGGAGAAGATGCCATGAGATGAGCAAAGCTGTGTGTGAGACCAACAGGGGGTAGTGGGGGTCAGCCCCAGGAACAAGGCACAGAAAGCCCTGTCCTGCTCAGCCTGGCAGCGCAGGAGCTGCAAGGGTCTCAGCCACAGGCATCTCAGAGGCCCCGTGGCTGCGAGCTGCCTGCACCTACCCCCTACCACCCTGCTGTTGGCACCCTGAGAGACAAGCTGGAGATGAGGGACAGAGCAGCATGACGAAAACAAAGGAGAAACCAGTGAAAACTTTATTCAGACAAACTCAGTAACCCTTAAGGACAGAACAAAAAAATCATGAAATGCAAACTGAAGAGCAATGTGCAAAGGACAGAAGGGAAGCAGGAGGAAGGGAGGAGCCAGGGGGATGCCTGCCTGCCTGGGAAAGGGCTCCACATTCTGCCAGACCCGATCTTCAATCCCCTGGGCCTGGGCTTTGGCAGTGGAGGTAACGCTTTCCCTATGCGGGTCCTCCCCACCCTGGACCAAAGAGCACCAGGGGGCTTTGCTGCAGGGATGTGGGGGAGCCAGTGGCTACCTGGCCCTGCAGCTGCAGGATCCCCGGTCCTTGTGCTGCTGGGGAGCTGAGGAGGGAGCTGCTGGAGTGACAGGCTGCTGGGTACAGCCCTGTGCCCCAAAGGGAAATGCTGGGGCACAGAGCCTAGCTTTTGGAGATCCCATGGGCTGCTGCTGTGTCCTGCCAAATACCCCAACACACCTATACCTCATCTCTCCCTACAGAACCATTATTACAGGAACATCCCAGTCCAACTCATGTCCCAAAGCTGATGGACAGGCATGGGCTAGGAAGGGTGGAGGAGGACACACCAGCCAGGGAAAACGGTGTGGTGGCTAGGCAGGCAAGTGGACAAGCTGGGGAGGGGTAAGGCAGGCAAGGGGGTGCAGTGCTGGTGCCCAGCAGGCCGCTTAGAGGGAGGTGATATCATTAAGTGCATTGTCCAGCTCCTCGCTGATGGCTTTGTACTTCATCTTCTGCGCATACACTTCATCTGCAGGTGGGGTGCCAGTGGAGGGCAGGCAGTGAGGCAGGGCAGGGGGCAGAGAGAGAGAGTGGCTGTGAGCAAGGAGCCGAGGGCGGCAGGAGCATGCGGGCACTGGTGGCATGGATGTGACCCTATTCCCCACCCCAGCCAGACCCCAGCAGCTCTGTGCTTCAATGCCAGGCAAAGATGCATCCCAAATCTTACCCCTTCCCAGAACCACTGCCCACACCCCCACCCTGGCCAAGCCCTGGCCATCCCCACCAGGGGCTCACCATGACCAGTGCTGCCAGGAAAGAGGGACAGGGGGCCAGTGGAGACATTTTACCTTCTAGATCATCAATGGTTTTCTCCAGCTTCGCCACAGACCTCTCTGCAAATTCCGCCCGGGTCTCAGCCTGTGGGAACACAGAGGGGAGAGGGTGACCTGTGGAGCATGATGGGGATGGTGCGGGCTGCAACGCATCCCAAATCTGCCCCTCCTGAATTTCTGGTACCCTTCTCCTTGGAATCGTCCCTGCAAAAGGTAAGGGACAAGGGCCCCACGGACCCCCGTACCCTAAACCAGAGCAAGCTGATGGGGAGTGTGTCCCAGACACAGCTACCTGCCATGCTGCAGGGCTGCAGTTTGGGGAACAGTGAGAGGCCATGGGCAAAATCCACAAAGGACGGCAAACTCATGCCTGCACTGAAGCAGTGCTGGCCCCCCACTCCTTACCTCCTTCAGTTTTTCCCCTAGAAGCTTGATTTCCTCCTCGTATTTGTCCTCCTTGGTGGAATACTGCAGAGAGAGACAGGCACCCATGAGCCCCAAGGGACACCTCCAGCCGTCCTCCACCCCAGCAGGAGACCCCAGCACCCCCAGGCCCCATGCACTCTGCCCAGTCCTAGCAGCCACACTGGGTCCTACCTTGTCAGCCTGGGCTTCCAGGGACTTCAAGTTGTTGGTGACAATTTTCAGCTCCTCCTCTAGGTCACCACATTTACTACATCCCAAGCAGGGGCCATCAGGAAGGGGGTGGGACCGGGGGAGCAGGAGAAAGTGGGGAGCACAGAGAGCAGGTGTGGGAAAGGAGGAAAGAAAGAGAGAAAACAAGTTGAGAGAGGAGAAAACTCAGCACAGGTGGAGAAGGAGCAGAGCCGCTGTGAGCGGGAGCGGCTGGGACACATCCGTTCATCCATTCCTTGTGTTCCTGTGCACGGATACCCCGTGCAGCGCTGCTGGCCAGGCTCCCACTGGCCCTGCCAAGGAGAGCAGGCACAGAGGGATGGAGGAACATGCCAGCCTGTGCCCGCCGGAGGGAGAGGCAAGGGGGGTCCGTGATGGAGGCAGCGGTGCAGAGAGGAGAGAGGTGGCTTGCACGGTTCGAAAGACAGCAACAGAAAGAGGGGGCTGCTGCACACTGCCCCACACCCCTGCCCCAGTACCTCTTCCTCTGAGGCAATGAGGGATTTGAGAGTCTGGTCCATGGTCCGCAGCTCTTCCTCCAATTGTCTCACTCGGCTGGGGTGGAAGAGGGGTACCCCAGCATGGGGGGACAGCAGAGAACAGGGTCAAATATGTGCTGCCAGTGGGCAAGCATACCCCTTGTCCCCAGCCTGCAAGCCCAGGGACCACCCCAAAGGCAGACTCTGCTGCTCCTGGGGCGAGACATCCCCACCCCCATGGCTGCCAGGGATGTGAAGCAAGGGCTGCATAGGACTCCCCCTCCCCCCGTCCAATGGGAGCCCAACTCACCTCTCTGCCACCTCTGCCCTCTCCTCTGAGCGCTCCAGCTCTCCCTCAAGGACCACCAGCTTGCGGGCGACCTGTTGGCAGCAGCAAGGGGCACATATCAGCCCCATGCTTGCCCCCGCCAGGGGCATGGGGCTGTGAGGCGGGGGCCCCAGGTACTGGGGGTAGGGTGCATGTGGGTGTGGACACACACCTCCTCATATTTGCGGTCAGCCTCTTCCGCTATGTGCTTCGCCTCCTTCAGCTGCATCTCCTGGAGCTCCATCTTCTCCTCATCCTTCATGGCCCTGTTTTCGATGACCTTCATGCCTCTGAGGAAAGCCCAAGCCAGAAGATGTTAATGACACGGGTCAAGGTGGCACCTGCACCTCCTGCTTGCTCGTTCTACTCATCCACCAGCTGGAAAGACACAGGACCATCACTGGCCACCCTACACACTAGTACCCCAGGAGTGCTGCTGAGCACAATTAAAGCAGTGGAGCTGGCCCCAGGGCCACCTTACAGAACGATGGTATATGACTAGATGATCTTTCCAGGTCCCTTCCAACCTTCCAACCCCTAACCTGCAGTGCCTCTCAGCCAGGCAGGTTCTGAACCCATCATTCTGGTGAAAAATGCATGCAGCACATGCAATCTCCTGAAGGCTGCAAAAGCAGCCAGCAACCTTTACAAAATGCTAGAAAACATCCCACAGCAAAGCCTTTCCCCATTCAGGGCTGATGCTCTCAAGCAGGGGGTCACTGAACCCCCACAGTAGGGACTCCTGGAGACCCTCCTCCCCTTGCTCAGATGCTGTTGCACAAACTGGAGTTGGCCAATGCAAGGAAGAACCCACACAACTGTCAGGAACGCCGTGACATGCCTGGGCAGTCCTGTACAACCCCAGTGCTCTTGCCTGTATGGCTCCTGCCTGGGAAACCTGCTTGCTGCAAGGATGGGGTAACACAATTTGCAGGACTGCTTTATTGCATGAGGCTGGTGTGTTCTAAAAAGCTGACACTGGTCCCAAGGCAGAGATGTCCCCTCTTGTGCTACTGTTCATCCCTTTGGCAGAGGGGGATCCTTGGGGCAGAACACAGGCTCTAAGGACCCTCTGGCTTCTTATGGTATCTGTACAGACACCAGACAAACCTTTCCAGGATTTTATGGCTGCCCTGAAAATGTCAAAGCCTTTTTAAGAACACCTGTATCTGAGCGACCTATCTGCCTTACAGCTTTGCTCTCTCACTTCAGGATCTGCAGGGAAGCCAACGCAAACCGCGTAAGGTCACTTCAGAGGGACCTTGTGGTGAAACCAAGGGGGCTCCCTGCAATCAAGAGCGACCTGACACCACTCCCTTCCCGTCACACCTTTCACTCTCGTCAGCTGCCTTCTCAGCCTCCTCCAGCTTCTGCAGGGCGGTGGCCAGGCGCTCCTGGGCTCGGTCCAGCTCCTCCTCAACCAGCTGGATACGGCGGTTCAGAGAAGCCACTTCAGCCTCGGCCTAGGGAAGCAGAAACTCCTTGATCAACACAAGTCTCATGTATACACACACATACATAAATATATATATATATATAAAGCATTTTCAGTGGTTACTTCTGCATTTGCTATCCAGAGCACTCTTTGGCACCAAGCAACAAGGTAGCACTCAGTGGAACGGAAAGGGATGCCTGACCATGCATCCCCTCACTTTTCCAGAGAGACAACAGGTTTTTCTCCATTCCTTGCACCCTGTTAGATACTGGCTCCTCCTACCCACACAACCAGAGCCTGGCACGTGCAGCTCCTCCATGTCCTCACACCTCCAGCTCCAGCCCCAGAGAGGAATGAGACATGTTCCCAGACGAGGGTGGCCAGAGCAGCCATGCTGTCACAGGGACGGTATTTGGGGTTTGGAGAGCAGTGAGTAAAGGGGGAGGAATGCCCTATGCAGCTTCGCTCCCGAAAAGGAGATCAGAGCTGCTTGTGGATTTCCTGTTTACGGAGGCAGCAGAGCAAGCTGGGAGCCTCTCCTGCGGGAACCCCCGGGCTTTGTGCAATGAGGCAGCCCAAAGCCCAGCACAGCTCCCCTCCCAGCCCCCTCCCGCCATGATGATGCACAGCACAGAGCCAAGGGCAATGGAGGAGTCACCCTTGGTGGGCTGGAACCCAGCCAATCTGCAGCCACTGGGCCCATGGGAGTGGGGCACTCCACTTTCCCAGGCTCCCTACAAATGAGCTGGGATGTGGGGCTGACCTTGGCGGGGAGTGGTGCGCTCCTCTGCACCCCCCACCTCGCCTTCAGCCCCTGACACCTCACCTCCTGTCTCCCTACACTGGGAAAGGCCTCCTGCTCCATTGCCAGCACAGGGAAACGCTGCTATGACGGCTCACATCCCCGTTCCCCTCTGGGAGACAAGCCCAGTGAAGGGATGGGGGGTGATGAGAGCTTATTGCAGGGAGCAGACTGGTGCACTAGGATGCAGGGAGGCACGTAGCACCCCAAGGAATACCGTCTCCTGCTTATTATTGCAGGCTGGGGCAGGCCTGGCTGTCTGCGGGGCCCAGCTCTGTCTGGCCTCATGCTCCTGGGGAATGCCCCAGGGAGACACTGGCCAAGCTGGAGGACAGTGGGAGCAGCAAGGGGCCATCACCCTGCACAGCCCCGCTGAGCACCCCGTGGCAAGCCAGCAGGATGGGGTTGGGCACAGCCCTCTGAGTGGGGCAGCCCAGCAGGATGCCAGGCAGGCGGCCAGCCCCCACGGCTGGGCTGGCACAACAGCCACCTCCACCCTGTGAACACCCATTTCCCGGGCTCACCCACAGCCTGTCCCCAGGCAGACAGCTCAATGGGTGCCAGGGATGGTCCCCACAGGATGATGCTCTGACTGTGGCAATTGCCTCACCTCGTGTGGAGCATTTTTTCACCCCCAGTGAAACACCCCCAAAGTGGGTCAGAGCTGCTGGGATGGGCACTTGGGAACATAAGCTCTCCTGCAGCTCCCAGTGACCGGGGAATCCGATCTGCAGCTGCAGGAAGGGGCCATTTCCTCCGCACACAGCCCGAGTGACAACAGCCCGGGTACCGCACCCAGCTCTGCCGCTCCTGATATGATGAGGATGTTAAAGCAGCGGGCATAGGAAAGAGAAAGAAAAAAACCCACCACAAAACAAAACCCCAAGCCAGGCACCAACAACAATAAAAAAGCCAAACCAGGAACAAAGCTGCAGCTTGGAAATGCCATCCCGCTGCCAGAGTGGAAATTCTGGCCCGTGGCAGTGAGAAGGGGGTGCCCCATCCCCACGAAGGGACATGCTGGGGAGCCCGCAGCTCTGTCCCTGCTGCGGCCCAGACCGCGGAGCCCGCCTGGAAGCCAGACAGGAGCCTAGGCGTGGGATTTTTAGCCGTGCTCACGGTCGGCCTCCGAGGGAGTTGATCCCTTCCCAGATCTGCCCGTCCCCAGGCAGAACCAAGGCTGAGCTGCCCGCTGCCCCGCGCCCCTCCAGCCGGGATGCCGGAGGGAACCGCACCCCACAGAGCATCCCTCGCAAGATCCATGGAGAAGGCAGCCCGAAGGCAGCGACGCTGCCCGGAGCCCCTGCCCCCGGAGGGTCTACAGCTGCCGTCGATGCCAAGTCCACGAGGGGCATCTCGGCGCTCCGCCCCGGGGGCCGCCGGCCCGGCCACGGGGAACGGGGTCAGGGGCGGGGGGAGCGAGGTGGAGTTGCGGGGGGGACACGCCGCCGGGCCTAACCCGCGGGGAAGGATGCCGGCGGCGGGGCCGGAGCCGGTGGGGCGTCCTGGGGAGCTCCCGGGACGCTCCCCCGCCGCCTCTCCGCCCCACCGCGCCGTTCCCCGCCCCCCCCCGCCCGGCGGCCCTTACCCGCTCCCGGGCCTGCCGCTCGGCATCGGCCTCCCGCTGCAGGTGCTCGGCGCGCTCCTCCGCCTCTTCGGCCACCTGCTGCAAGCTCTGGATCTTCCTCTTGACGGCGTCAATGGAGCTGGTGCCGGCCATGGCGTGGGGGCTGCCGGCGGGGAGGCCGCGCCGCCAAGCCCTTTGTGGGATCTGCCCGGCTCGGGCAGGAAACGCTCAGGCAGCGGCCGCTCCCGCCGCCCGCCCTGCCTCTTATCCCTTCCTGCTCCTCCTCCTGCCGCCACCGGCCGACCTGCGCCGCTGCTCTCCCGGGCAGCCTACACGGACCCCCGGGCAGGGTGCGCGGTGCCCACCCCCGGCAGGAGACAGTCCCCACATCGGGGGGGAGGGGAGGGGGAATGTGCATAGTCGTGCCCCCCGGATCCCTCCCCTAAAGGACACAGAATGCCCCGCTGGGGGCACAGACAGGGGTCACGGTCCCTACCCATCACAGGCAAGGTGCAAATGGTTCCTGGTCAGGGCACACTGTCACCCCACCCGGGCAGGCTGCGTAACAGTCCCCCAACCCCACTGGCAGGGTACGTGGTACCCCGGACAGAGAACACAGTGCCCCCCAGGATACAGGACACAGTCCACGCCCCCCTCCCAAGGCAGGGCACATAGTCCCCTCCCCGGGGCAGGATGCATGGTGCCCCCAGGCAAGGGTGCAGTCCCACCAAAATCCCCCACAGCGCTGGAGAGGAGCACAGGGAGTCCATTTACCTGGGAAAAACAAGGGGCCCAGGGAGTCTGGAAGTGCCAGAGCCTGGCCTCTGTGAGCCCACTGTGTGCTTGCCGAGCTCTGCCTCCCACACCCTCTGCTACAGACCTGGGGCAGGGGGTTCATGGGCTTTTGCCTCATAAGGGTCATAACAAGTGAATGAGAGGCACAGGGCAGAGCCTGCTCCTGGGCACCCTCCCAGGATACCTGGCACTAGGGCCCTGGGGCACAGCCAGGTACCCAGCAGCAATCCTGCACAGTGTCTTGGCACCCACTCCCACAAGCGAGGACGTGGCCGGCAGCCACCCAGAGATCCGTGGGACCCACAGAAAACCCTGCACCCCACAGCTGCCCTGAGGGCGCTGCCTTGTGGAAGAGGCCAGTCCTCCAGCTCCCAGCTCTTCATCCCATCCGGGGCACACATGCCTTGATCCATCAGAAGCTGGTGCTGGTGGCATTCAATCCTCCCTTAAGGAGCTCTGACAGCTCCTGGGCAGCCCCGGTTGCACTTCATACCTGACTCCAGGGATGCCAATTCCCAGGCTGACCCTGCTGGCTGCCTTCAGCTCCAGAGCCAGGGGTCCTGTGGAGGAGGCCAGCCACATCACCAGCAGAGCCCTGCAGCCCTGCTGTCCCCCTGCCAAGAGGCCCTGGAAGAGGCAGTGCTGCAGGTCCCCCGGGAGCACATGGCCTTGGGCTTGGCCTCTGGCCCAGGTGATGCTGCCTTGCTCCCAGCCCAATGCCTGGGTGCCAAAAGTGCTCCCAAGCCAACACCCGGGGCCCCGAGCAGAAAAGCAGGTCCCCAGCAGCAGTGGGACTGGGGTGCGCCGGCTGCAGGCAGATTGGGGGGGGGGGCAGGTGGGAGGGGTGGCTGGGGGCAGTAGCCCGGGGTCCAGCATCAAGCAGCCTGGGTGCCTCCTGCTCTGGCCCCACCCAGGGATGCAGTCACTTCCCAGCAGAGCCCCGTTCCCTCCCACCGGCTCGAGGAATCGCCAAATAAGAGCAAAGTCTCCGCCGGGGAGAGCAACCAGGGCGGGAACTCGGGAGGGGGGAAACTTTTGGGATCCTGGCCTGGGAATGGCGGAGTTTGGCTGGGCCCCGCTGGGGTAGCCAGGGACAGGTCACCCGCTGGGGACGCGGAGGGCTGGAGGGGGCTGCTGGAGCTAAACCTGCAGTCCTGGCTGTGGTGTGCCCAGCAGCCCCCACCCTGCACCCCAACACAGCACTGCCAGCTGTACCCAGGGGGTGCTGGGGCCATGGCGGCCCCGCGGAGCTGCTGGTAAGAGGTCAGGCGCTCCCCAGCCTGTGCCAGAGTCTGGTTCCCCCTCCAAATGGCAGGGGGAATGTGCAGCCTTTACCCAGTTCGGTGCGGTGCCTGGGTGCTCTGAGCGCTGCCATGCCGTGTTGGAGGAGGGCAGTGCCAGAGCTGGGGAACATTCTGTCTTTTAAGGTGTTTGTTGATGCTGTTGTGAGAGCAGGAGCCCGCCCGGGTCTCTGAGACAGGCCCTGAGCCAGCTGAGGAATGGGGGTGCTTGGTGCTCACAGGAACTGCCCGCCCCCTGCAGCCAAGGGGGGCCACAGGGGTCCCCGAGGAGGGAGGCAGGCAGGGAGGCTCAGGGGGTCTGCCCTGTGCTTCGTCCACTGGAGCCAGGAGCTGCCTTGCGCCTCTCCCCACGGAGCAGGTGACACCAGCCCTGGCACTTAGTGCTGTCAGCACATTCGGGTCCCTGGCACTGGGACCTGGTGACTCCCAGAGCCCCGCACATGGTGCAGCTTCAGCATGGACCTGGAATGGCTGTGCTGGTGATGGGCTCCTGGCCCTGCCTGGTGTCCCAATGCTACTCCTTCACCGTGCCTCCCTTGCCAGCCCTTCCCTGGAAAGGCCAGTGGCTCCTGCCCACCATATATCTGCTGGGAATAGGACTCTCCATGCCAAACCCCGCAGACCGCTCAAGCCACTGTGGACCAAGAGCCAGGACACACACCCTCCCTGCCCAGGGCAGCATTGCACAGCCAGCTGCCAGCAGCAAACCACTCTGCACCCCAAGGCTGCCCAGTGCCACCATTGGCCCCTTCCTCTGAGCCCTGCATGGAGGACGTCCCCTGTCCACGCTCAGTCAGACCCCACACCAGGTTTTCCCTGTCCTGCACCAGCATGGATCCAATCAGACTGTTTTGAACCCCAATACACACAGCAGCCACCCTGCCTGCCTCAACACACCTGCCCCACGCCAGGATAAATGTGTTCTTCCAGGGGATTTTCAATGTTTCTACTACTTGCTTTAGTATCTCCCTATACCAGGGCAGGTCCATGGGATCAGCAAACAAGACTAGGAAGCCCCTCTGGCCGCTCCCTGGGGACTTTGGACTGCCTCAGGGACTCGGGCTGCTGTTGTCTGTCCTTGCCTGCTCACCCCTGTCCTTGGCAGCCGCCTTGGAGATTTGACGCATCTGCCCCATATAGCTCCATAACCCAGCTGGGATTGAATTTTTCTTCTCAATCCTAAAAAGCCTGGCCATGCCCTGCTGGTCGTGCGCCAGCCGGCTCCCCTTTAGCTTCTCCTCCAATTTCCAGGGTTGGTTTTCATCAAAGAAGGACTGGCTATCAAAAGGAGGATTTATTTATAGGGTGTCAAATACCCTATGTGGCACCACGGGTCGTTATACCCTGTTCCCGAGTGGCTGCATGGCCACACACAGCTGTTCCACCCTTCACCCTGGCCAGGCACAAGCCAATTTCAACACCTTCCTAACATCTCCCCAGCCAGATCCATTTCCCAGGAGGAACATCAGTCATGGCACTAAATAAAACTTCCTAGCTTGCCCTTCCTAGGGTACAAGGTGGCACACTGGACCCCCCTCTTACCCCCCACCACCCCTCAAGCATCCTTCCTCGCAGCCAGCACTCAGCAGCTGCCCACAGGCAGGACCTTTTCCCATTTATCTTTTTTCCTTTCCTGCCACAGAGTTTAGCAAGCGCCACAGAGTTTTTCCTACAAGCCTTGCAGAGGTGTGTGCCTGGTGACACACCTTGGGACACTCATCCCTGCTAGCTTTGGGGAGTGGGCACGGGACTCCAGGGGGAACCACAAAGCTCCAGGGGGAACCAGTGACCCAAGTGGTGCCCGGCACAGCTGGCCTGGCCCCTGCACACCAAGCAGGATCTGCCTGGTCCCTGTCCCGAATCTCAGCCTGGTTCAGCGTCACAGGAATGGGATCCTGACAGTCTTCCCCACGGACACTTTCCATATAAGGCCCCCGTCTTCCTTCACCCCCCTCCCCTTTCCCCCCGAGGTCCGGCTCCCGCGCAGGGGAGGAGTTGACAGAACGCCTACATACGTCTGTAGCTTTCTTCTCCGCCTGCTCCAGCTTCTCCTGGGCCTCCTTGACGGACTCGGAGTACTTCTCCACCTCATCCTCTGTCCCCTTCAGCTTCTTTTGCAGGCCCTGCTGTTCCTCCTCCAGCTGGGGAAGGGACACAGAGCAAGGGTCAGGGGGGATGGAGGTGCCCACCAGGCTGGGGAGGGGACCAGCCACCATCTTTCTGGTGACACACAGGCTGGGGCAGTGCAGGAGCCACACAGACACATTCCCTCTGCCAACTTTGAGTCCACAGGCCCTCCAGGAGCTGTTGGTCCCTGGGGCCAGGAGAGCCTCCAGCATCCCTGAGCCCAGCAGGGGTAAAGGGGTGGTGGGCTCTCTCCCTGTGTAAGAGACTGGAGGAGTCATGTCTTGAGGACACAGCTATGGGGGCCACCAAAAAGTTCGCCATCTCTGTGTGGCTGAGGCGGGAGTATACTGTCCCCAGCAGTCTCTCTAGCAGAGGGATAGGTAGGTGGCACGGGGATGTCCCACTGAAATAAGGTCTATTTTGGGGGACCTGTGTGTGTGGTCAGGGGCAACGGGCTGGAGGGCTGGTCCCTGGGGACAGGCACCCAGTGGGGTGAGGTCTCAAGGGACGGGCATCCCCAGAGCTGGGATCCACAGGCAGGACACCCAGTGGGGCATGGTCCTCAGCACAGGGCAACCCCGGGACAGGGGCTGGACCCACAGGCTGGACCCCCAGCGTGGGGAGGTCCCTGGGGCCGGGCACCCAGCACGACGAGATTCCCCGGGGCTAGAGACCTTTGAGGAGGGTCCCAGGGCAACTCCAGGGAAGTCTGCGGGACACCCACCTGCTTGCAGCGGTCCTCTGCCTGCTTCTTGTCCGCCTCCGCTTGCTCGGCGCGGTCGATGGCGTTCTCCTTGTCCAGTTTCAGCATCTGCATCTTCTTCTTGATGGCTTCCATGGTGGCGGCGGGGTAGGCAGAGGGGCGCGGAGCAGCGGCGGAGTGCGGAGCACCGGGGACGGCGAGAGTACCGGGGAGGCGAGAGCACCGGCACTGCGCCCCCCGACCCGCCGCGCCGCCTGAAAGCCGGGGAGGGGCCGCGCCAGGCGGGGACCGGCCCGGCACCTCCCCCGCCGCCTGCCAGTACCTTTTAGGGACAGGCTCGCCACCGGCCGCGGCACCGAGCGGGACGGGGGGAGCGGCACCCCCGGCAGGCACCGCCGCAGCCCCGGCGCCGGGCACCTAGGCGGGCAGGGGGACACGCCGGTGGCACTGGGCGAGGGACATCCCGGGGTGCTGCCGGGGACCTTGCGGGGCACAGCGTTAGGTGTACCCCGGCACGATGGGAGAGGGACATCCCGGTGGCACGGGGCAAAGGACACCCCAGGGCAATGTATTAGGGGTTACCCTGGGGACACTGTGCTACGGACACCCCAGGGCACTGTGTTAGGGATCCCTTGGTGGCACTGGGCAAAGGGTACCCCGGTGGCACTGCAGTAGGGGTACCCTGAAGGCACCATGCCTGTGCCACTGGTGGCTCTGCACTGGGGACACTCTAGGAGTACTGCACCAAAAGACAGCCCAGAGCACTGTACTAGGGACATTCTGGGGGTACTGCACTAGGGATGCCCCCTCACACTGGCAGCCAGGCACACCCTGGAGCACGGGTGTAGGGGCATTTCTGGGCCCGGTACTGGGCTAGGGGGGACACCCTGTGGTCTCTCACCATGGTGGGGAACAGGGTGTGTGGGGCCCTGCGCCTGGGGACTGCCTGGGCTGGCAGCCCCTGGGACACCACCAACCACCCAACCCCAGGGCTTGAGACCTGCCCCTGCTCCTGCCAGAGGACAGGTCTGGCACTGCCCTGAGGGCACCCCACGTCCTGTCACTGCACCCTGGGGCCTAAGGGACTGGCTTGGGGGCACCTCAGAGGCTGGCACAGGGACACCTGTGGGCTGGCACCAAAGTCTTGGGGACACCATGATTGTACTGTGGCTGGGGACACCCATAAGCTCTGTTTTGAGACATCACAGGCTGGCACTGCAGAGATGCTCAGAGGCTGAGTGTAACTCAGGGACACCCACAGGCTGTGGCTGCACTTGGGGACACCACAGCCTGGCACTGCCCACATAGGGAAACCCCCTGGGACAGAAGTGACCAAGCCCCTGACCTCCCCATCCAGCCCCTGCGGGTGAGGCAGAAGGGCCCCAGCCCTCTGCAGCCTCCCTGGCACCCACCTCTGCTGCCTCGCACCCTGGTGCCACTGTCCCCAGCACCCATGGGGACAGCCAGCACACGTACAACCCATAGGGTGGCACTTCAGGGTGACACAGGGTGTGTGGGCAGGCCCGCTGCCCCTCTCCATCCTTCTCCTTTAAATAAACTGTATACAACAGGCAAAAAAATGCAAACCCTTCAGATCCTGGCTCCTCCGAAAATAACCCATGCTTTAAAAACGCTCGTAAAAGCTTCTGGCACATTCCCAGCTGTAGGGTGGGCTCCAGGCCGGGGGTGCTGGAGGGAGCTGGCAGAGGGGCTGTGGGAGCCGTGCAGCACGCGAGGTTGTTGAGATGGGACAGGGGAAGGAGGAATGTGTGGGCTCCCCCAGCCCATCGTCCCAGGGCTGCATCCAGCCCTTGCACACCACTGTTTTGGCACCAGGCCTCCCAGCAGAGAGGGGCAAAACATTTTTGGGATGGAGAAAGTGGCTTCTAGGACCCCCCAGCCCCAGGGGGACATAAGAGGGATGGGAGCAACCGAGGACTGAGGGGCCGCTGGCACCACAGGGAAAGCAGCAGCAGAGTTGCTGCTGGACTCCAGAGAGCAACTATTAATACTGACGAATTAGGCACATATTTGGACAAGGAGCATCAGTAACCGCCGGCACGTGGCTGCTGAGGGGCGGGGTGAGGACGCATCTCCCATTTTTCCCGGATGAGAACGTGTCGTTCTTCCTTGAGATGCTTCATCCCCAAGCAACTCCACAGGCTCAGCATGTGTGGGACACACAGGGATGCACGTGGAACTCTCTGGGCTCCCAGATGAGACCAGGGCCATCCCCACACCCTGCCCGCTCCCTGTCCTTGCTGACCGCTCCAAATCAGTACCTGGGCGAGAGCCTGGTGCTGGGTCAGGCCAGCACAGATTGTCAGGGGACAGCTGGGAGGACTGGGATGCCTGCGAGAGCCACAAATCCACCCTGGAGCCGGGCCAGGGGCGAGCATCCCAGGGGAGATGGCCCCTCCATGCGCCCAGGGACGTGCCCAAACAGGGACAGGGGCTGGCAGCCGGGATGCTGCAGGATGCTGCCCTCGCTGCGTGTGATACTCCTCACTCACGGTGCTGGGGAGGGGTCCTGGGGGCAGAGGACTTGTGTGCCCACCCACGTCCCTGCTCCACCCTGCAGCACCCCTGCCTGCCCCGATGCTACTCAGGCCCCCTGAACCCCTGCTGAGTGACAGGGTGGGAACAGGTGGGGGGGACACTCGGGCAGCTGCTGCCTGCTCAGGTTGGCCCTGGGGGGCTATTTCGGGGCGTGAGCTCAGCACCAGCAGCCGGGAGGGCTCAAGCCACATTCCCAGCCCCACAATCCACTGAGGGTTGCCACTTCCTCACCGGTGGGCTAGCAGGGAGCCCCCCATCCGCACCCCTGTAGCAACCTCTCCAGGAATATTTTCAGCTGGCAGCAGGAATGGGGCCAGCAGGTCAGCTGCCCCTCCTCCCCTGAAGCCCAAATCCCCCAGCAACAAAATCCCCAGGGTCCCCTCCCGCAGCGGTGCCCCCCTTCCCTCCCAGCAGCACCTGTGAGGGACGGCACATGGCTGGCAGCGGGGGTCCAGCCTGCTGGGTGCCTGGAGCTGGACGTGCCTCAAATATTTTCCATGCTGTCTAAGCACCAGAGCTAAAACCCCCTCCCCGCCTCTGCCGGGAAGGCAGATGCCCACGGCCCCCCTGCCCACCAGCCTTACCTTTCTTGGTGGGTGTCCTGTTAATACCCAGCCAGGGAGAAAGCAGGAAAACCAGTTTTATTGATGTACGTGTGTCTTTCCAGGAGACACTGGCATCCCCCAACCCACCCCAGAGTTTTAGGGAGAAGCTGGTTTCCTTCAATGTTTTATATGGGATGCTTAAAGTATCAAAATAGTGAGACAAGCCTCAGCGAGTGCAAAGGGAGAGGGAGGGGTGTCCTGGAGCCAAGCAGGGGTGGGATGCTGGGCTGCGGGACCCCACTGAGAGGGGGGTGTTGCAGGGGAAGGGGGTATAAATGAACTTTGAAAGCTGCAGGCTCACTACTAGAGGAACTGAAGTTAAAAAATACTACAGATCTTGGAAAATGATTGCAGGCACTTGGGAAGGAGGAGGAGGGCAGAGCTGGCTTGGGCTGCAGACATGGGGGTGCCCTGCTGGAAGGCAAAGAGAAGCTCTGGGGCTGAACCCATCACTTCCCCCCACCATTCTCCTCCTCCCTGAGTGGAGGCACTGTTGCTTCCAGCCCTGCTGCTCCCCAGAGGGACCCAGGCTGAAGAAAATTTGGAGGAAGAGGAGAAGGAGGACGATTCAGCCAGCAATAAGGCATGGGAGGTGAAAGGCAGCTCAGCGAGGGAACCACGCTGCTCCCTGCACCTCCTTCGCACGGGAGGGGCAAGCCACCCACCTCTCCCCCTCCCACGGGGAGGAGCGAGAAGACAAGAGCACAGGTAGGAAGGACAAAGGCACACAGAAAAAAATCCCCTTTTAGCGGAGAGGTGCCCGGCCCCATACCCTGGGGCTGGTGGGTGGGCGCTGAGCTAGTGCAGCCCACCCCAGCCGGGTCTCTCCAGGCACTCTGGCCATTGTTGTGTGTGCGTGCGGGAAGGTGGGCTGGGAGGCAAAGCGGAGTTGCTGGTGCGGCACCGGTTTGGAGTGGCAGCTGGGTTAGTCCCGGCACTCCGGCTGCGGGCAGAGCTCTGGTCTAAGCCCAGGCAGCCCTTGGCTTGAGGCGGGTTGTCTTAAATAGGAGCGGGCGGGTGGCAGTCTGTGCAGCGAGCGGCGGGCGGGCGCGGGGCTCAGTTCTGCTCCTCGTCCCGCAGCTCCGAGGGCAGGAACTTGTACTGCTGCTGCCGGATCATGGCCAGCTTCTTACGGGCCTCCTCCAGCTCCCGCTCCTTGCGCAGCATCTCCTCCTGGGCGGCGATGATCTGCCAGGAGACAGCCCTGGGGTCACAGCTGCCTCCGACACAGATGGCCAGAGCCTCTGCCGCAGCACTGAGCCCGGAGCCGGGCTCTCCGGCACCTGCTTCCCCCATCGCAGCCTCACAGGCCCCCAGCATGGGGGCTGTTGTCCCTGCGGTGGCACCACAGTCCTCCGGAGATAGAGGGCGCAGCACTGCACCCGGGGCTCAGCCCCACGCACTCTGTAGAGAGTCTCAGCTGCGAGCCCGTGGCCAGGAGACAGTGGTGCCAGGAGACAGCACCCCACAGCAGGCAGCTCTCACCCCTTTCTCAACCCTCTGCCCTTCACACGTATCACAGACACGGGGATGGTGTCGGCACTGCACTGAGAAGCCAGGGCACCACGCTCCTGGCATCGTGCGCCTTCACCAGCTGTGCCCACTGCTACATGTGGCAGAACAAAGGTGAAGCCACAGTGTTTGGCACTCAGGGGCATGGGTGCACCCACAGCATCTCTGGAGGCGTGCCCTGTGCTGGTGGGCGGTGGGACGTGCTCCTTAGACAGGCACACGCAGGTTGTGGTGACAAGCCAGAGCCACCCTTGTCCCATCAGAGTGGCCCCCACTGCTCACCTGTGCAATCCCCCCGACCATCTTCTCCTTCACCACCACCGTTTCGTCGTGGTCCTGGAAGGCAGCTGCCTTCTGCGCTGCCTTCACCAGATTGTCTGACGCTCTCTTGACAGCATTGCCAGCAGCCTGCAGCAAGGAAGGCAGGGAGCAGCAGTAAGTCACAGCCCCGGGGACCACTGCTGCCTGTGGGGGCAGGGGGCAAGGCAGGGACAGCCCCCGCCCCAGGCCAGGCTGGCAGGCAGGCCAGGCAGCCAGGCGTGCTGGGAGCTGCAGGCAGGGATTCCTTTACATGGCTTGCTGTCTTGCCACCCGCTCATGACCATTTCAGGCACTGCTGCTCCCCGACCTGCTCTGGCTCCTGTCTGAGCTGTGGGGCAGGGATTGAGGGGCAGCTCTGCTGCCCATCCCCAGCCCTTGGCCCCCGAGGGACTGGAGCTGGGACCCCATGTTAATCCCTGGGACCCCGTGTTAATCCCCCAACCCATGGGCATTAACCTCTTGTGTGCCGTGGCCTCTGAGGATTAAGGGTGCTAGAGCACACGCCTCCCCAGCGTTAACCTCTCTAACACCAGTGATGCAGTGCACACATTTCAGACATTCCTGTGCCAGTTCATCATCCCTCAATGCTGCTGGGCTCATCGGCCTACGGCTGGCACACAGCCACCGGCAAAGTCCAAGTAACCTGGAGCTCGTGCTCCAATGAGCTCCCTGCTGATGGCATGCAGGCAGGGAGCGTGAACCCTGGGGAGCACCCATGAGCCCTCACCCCCAATCCCTGAACAGTCAAAAGGAGGCAGCTGGGGCTGTAGGGCAGCCAGGGACTCACCTGGAGCCGCCTCATGGCCTCTGAGTCATGGTCAGCCTTCACCTTGCAGGCCACCAGGAGCTGTGCCGTGGAGGCAGCCACCTGCTTGGCGGAGGAGATGAGCTTCTCTTCGCTGGCGTGGCCCTGCACTGCTGCATTGGCGGCTTCGCACAGGTTGTTGGTGGCAGCAGCCACCATGCGTGCCTGGGGCAAGAGAGGCTGTCAGGGGGTACGGAACCATCCGCGGGGAGGGTATGCCCTAACCGGCTCCAAGGAGGATGTGTGGGGCACAGGGTGGTAACAACCAGCTTCCACATCGTGGCTCAGCTGGTTGGGGAGGGAGAAACAAGCACAGCGGCTTCTCTGATTGAGAAGTGCAAGGGCAGAGCATCCTCATCTCTGTGGCACGAGTCAAGAGGAGGGTCCCCAACATCCCCTGAGCATGACCCTGATACTCACAGCTGAAATGAGTCCCTGGGACCACTGTCCATCATCCACTGCATTGGCGGGGATGGCACCCACCTGTGAGGAAGGAGAGGAAGGAGTGGAGTGAGGCTCACTGCCCTGTGCACCCCTTCTCATGGGGCACAAGGGCTACAAGCAGCCCTGGGAAAAGGCAGAACTCACCACAGCCCTACATTTTCTTATTTCAATCCCTCTTCCAGTCTTACCTTCCCTTGAGCCACCAATTCTCGCTGGGCCGCTGAGGCTGCCTTCACCAGGGCACTTGTGGCTGCAGCAATGGATTTGGCAGCTTCCAGGATCTGCTCCTCAAAGTCCAGGCTCTCATCTGCTTGCTGTGGGCAAAAGCAGGGTGTGAGTCCCCGACAGGCATGCTGGGACAGGCAGATCAGAGTGGGATGATGACTGCAGGGGAATGAGCGGGCACAGATAAAGCTGGATCAAGGGATCTGGGATGCAGGAGGGCACAGGCTGCCCAAGGAAGGTCCAGCTGGGGATGTGGGAGGCAGTGGGAGCACAGGAAGAGGGACCGGCTGTCAGATGGGACATCACACCTGACTGAAGCACAAGCAGGAGAGCCCCAGCCCACCCCAAGGTGAGCTTTACCTTGGGCTTGGCTCTTGGTTTCAGCTGCTCCAGCTTCTTGGCCGCAGCCTCGATGGCAGCTGCTGCCCCCAGCAGCTCATTCTCGGCAATGACAGTGGGGTCTTCTGGGTCAACCCACTCTGTCCCTAGAGAAACCAGGAAGCAAGACAGCTTCATTTCTAACTCACCCCAAGTCCTCCATGAGCTGCTGAGTTCTCCACCCCAATCCCAGCCCTCAGCCCTGCCTCTCTGAGCAGGACCCTTCATTACCTTTCATGGCCTCAGCTGCCTGGATGAGCTCAGTGACAGAGCTGGCCACGCGCTTGGAGTAGCCTGCCAGCTGCTGCTTCAGCTCGTGAGTTGGCTTCTGCAGGATCTGTGGGGAAGGAGCAGGGGTAAGCACCTGGAAAAGGGGGCCTCACGGGTCTGTTTGGAGTGCACTCCGCAGGGAAGGAGGGTGGGAATCCCCAGCTCCCTCACACAGGTACACATCTGGTGGCTGTGATGCTTTTGAGAGAGACCCTGGCTGGTCTCCTGCCCAAGGATGGGATGAGCTTCTCCTTAAGGCCTTCTGCATTCACAGCTTCTGGAACACCTCACAGACAGCGAAAGCCTTCCTGCACCCAGCAGCTCCCTGGACCATGACTTCTCCCCCACCCAAAGCGTTTCAAGTTCCAGAAGCCTTTGCCCCTTCTTGTCTCTGTTTTGGAGATTTGTCTGCAAACACAGGCTGGGCAAAGGGAGTGATATCTAGAAAGTAGAAGTTTCCACTTCACAGGGACAGTGTTTGGGTTAGTGCTCAGACACTGTTTAATTGGGGGCAAATGTACAGCCCGGCTTTGCTAAGAAGTAGCCTTGAACAGGAGCTGATAAGGACTGATAAGGGGGAGATCTCCTGCCCCAGCAGGTACCAGAGCTGGGGCACTGCCAAAGAGGTCTGAGGTTCCCCAGTAACTGAGGGAAAGGGAAAGGTGGCAGGGGGAGTTCAGACCACCCACCCAATTAAAGGACTGTGCAAATGACCCACAGACCCCCCTCAAGGAGCTATAGTAGATGATGCAGCAATTACCAATTGGTATAAATTTAGGGGGTCTAATCCTGTAACAAGGTAAGTCAGCTGCAGGCTCTGTGCAGAATGAGCACCCAGCACCTGTCTGCGCAGGCAGAGACAATCCAGCCTCTGCTCTGCGTGTGCACGGGTGTCCTGCACACCAGGCACTGGCCCCGCTTTTGGGACAACAGGGCAGGGACCCTGGGGCCACATCCCAGACCAGGAGTGCTGGCTGTGCCGAGACCAGGTGGCAGGAAGAGCCATGAGGATCCTTCCTGGGGTGGGAGGGAGGGCACCACATGCACACGCCACAGCACACGCGGGCACACACGGCACACGCTGCACACATGGGCACACACGGCACACACGGGCACACACGCAGGGTCCATACGCAACAAGCAGAGCTCACCGCTGGCCTGACTTGCACTGCGGAGGTGGCGGCCGCTGGTCAGCTGGAGCAGGTGTGAGTACACATGCACACACACACACACACACACACAGATGCCGGGGCCCTGCAGACACACACTGAGTGCCACCCCAGCACCGGGCTGGGCACGCAGACACACCGTGAGCAAGGCTCATGCTAAGAAGGTTAGACAGCAGCGGGCAGCCCAATGTCGCCTTACTCACCGGCTGACAGGGAGGGAGGGAGGAGAGAGAGAAGAAAGCAGTGAACGCCCTGTCCGGGGCACGAGGCGAGCACAAGGGAGGGCAGGGGAAGGTGGGTGCTCTCCTGTGAGGGGTGAAAGGCAGCCAAGAGGAGTGGTGGGAACGAAGGATCAGAGGTCCCGGGTGGGGAGCCGTGCTGCCACCATTAGCTCATACTTCAGCCTCGCAGGGCTGGGAGTAGCTGGGGCACCAGGATGAGGTTCCCATGGCTGGAGGAGCCACCTACACCCAGAGCAGCCATGGAGCCACTGTCCTCCTCACCCCCACTTGCACCTTATTTCTCCCCAGCCTGAATCTCTTCACGGCATTTTTGAGCCACCAGACCTCTCTGCTTTTGGAAGGAGAGACCTATGGTTACCAAATACCAGATCCCCACAGAGCTTCAAATTCCTTTCCCTCCCCAGTGAAATATGCAGGCTTCACCACTCCTCTGCCGGGAGCCACATTTTCCACCCCTACAGAGTCAGAACAACCCTCTTTGTTGAACTCTAACCACACTTGTTCATGCTCCCTCCCTGCAAGGCGATGATTCCCATGGTGACCCAGCACACAGCATCCTATCTGCCATCTCCCCTCCCATTCCCCAATGTCCTTCCTGCTTTGTGGCTCTCCAGGAACCTGCTGCCCTCTGATAAATGCGACCCATGTGCTTTGTTCCTGCCTTCACAGACCA
This sequence comes from Hypotaenidia okinawae, assembly GCA_027925045.1. Taxonomy (NCBI): domain Eukaryota; kingdom Metazoa; phylum Chordata; class Aves; order Gruiformes; family Rallidae; genus Hypotaenidia; species Hypotaenidia okinawae. The sequence continues at coordinate 14,708,584 of BSDF01000005.1, read as the reverse complement.
AACTACTGTGCAGGCTGCAGCAGGGGTCATCATTTTATCCTGGACTTGAGTGGGGTCATCCCAGCAAAGCCACCGGAGCTGCATGTGGCTCGGAGTCCCCGAGCTAATGGCACAGAGTGACATCTGGTTTGCCCTCACAGGTGCATCCAGGCTAAATGCCACATTTTTGAGTCTACTCTGTGCTCTGACAACATGTTTGAAACTGCTAAATAGTCTCTTTCTGGAGCAGAAGGCACCCTGAAGCCCATGAGCTTACTGAAGTGCACCTCCAGGGGTGATCTCAGGGGATGTACCGACTTATGGTGTTCAGGGACTGTCACAGTGCAGCTGGATGGTCGCACCCACCACACAGTGGGACAGTAAGCAGGCTGACCTTGGGCACTGCTACACTAAGTCATGAGCCCAACCATCTGTTAACAACAGGTCAGCCAGAGAATTTCTCCTCAGCACTCCAACCTTGGCTGCCATAACTTATGTGTGGCTAAAGCATCTTCCAGACAGACATTTGATCTAAATGCAGAGGGCAGAAAACTCACTGCTCCCCTTGGAACTGCACCCCGGTGGTTACCTCCTTCAAATAAACCCACTCCTTCACATACCCTCCATCCAGCTTCGATTTCTAGCCACAGATGCTCACCCTCCTCCTTTTTGTGTTGCCAGCACTGGTTATCCTCTGCCTAAAAGGGCTTTCCTTGCAGGAAACCACAGCCTGAGCCCCACTACCTTCGATCTGGTGAACCTGAATGGCATGTTCACACCAAGCCCTTCTGCCCAGCTCAGCAAAGCCTTGCCAGAGCTTGCTTTCCCTCAGTCTTTGTTCCAGCTGCAGTCTCCCAACTCTCCAGGCTGGGTCTGTGCAGTACTCCACCATCCTCAACTCCACTTTAGTGATCTCACAGAGAATACAGATCTCTGCAAGGATCTCATCAGATCCTTTCTACCACTCTACGGTCTTAATTCGTGTCTTGTAACTACTACACTGGTCTTGTAAGGACAGCTAATTAAAGCAGCCAGCTGAGGACTTGGAGGAAGACAAGATCAAAAGGGTGCAGCTGACGCTTGCAGTCATCACCTCTGCTATCACAGGCACTGCCTGTCTCCCACTCTGCTGTGAGCCTAACAAGCTCTGTCTTCACAATACCCCAAGTCTCTTACTCCCACCACTTTTACTGTAAGCCACTTTGGGATTTTGCTCCCATGTTGTCAAATTTCCAGCCTCCATTTGTTAACAGCCAGTTAATCTCTGTGTGTTGTTAGCCAAATACCTTTCTTCAGAGCCTGTTTGTCTCCCTGACATCTGCTTTCACAGCAGGGCTGGGCCACATGCTGTGCCGGCACAGACAGTGAAGGGGATGGTGTAAAGACCTCAGTGGGAGATGCAGTGCCCAGAGGACCTTGGGGATTTAGGGTGCACCCTGGTATCCACAGGCGGCCTCTGCCTGCCCTGAGAACTGAGTTGGGGACACTCACCACCAGCACGTGCTCCAGCAGCTCCAGGTAGCCATCAGCACACTCCTTGCCAAAGCGCAGCGCCCGCTGCCGCACGTCCCCGCTCACCTCTGGGTGGTAGGCAGCTTCCTGAAGCCCGGAGAAAGGGAAGACCCCGTTCACATCCAGCACCACCCCTGCTGGCACCTACAGCCCCCACCCAACTCTGCCAGACCCACGTCTCCTGCCTGCCCCACCTTGCAGGCGCGCAGCATGTCCGCGATGGCACGGCGGCTCAGGTTGGCCGTGGCGATGACGTCCTCCTGCCGACATGAGTTGCCAGCAGCCACCGCTTTGGCCGTGGCCATCGTGATGCCCTTTGTCATACGGATGAAGTCCTCGGGGGTGGAGACCTTGGCTGGAGGCACAGGGGAGGAGAAGACCTGCAAGGCAAGAAGCGGGAGTGAGGCACAGGGGTCCAGCGGGGCGGTGGGCTCAGCACCCTGTCTGTACTCACTGCCAGCTCCTGGCGTATGTGCTCTATTGTGGCCTCCAGAGCCCGCGTCCCCTTCGTGGCCTCATCCTCAACAGCCTTCACCGTCTTCAGCAAGGAAGTGACATTTGTCACCATCACCTGTGGAAGGGCAGAGAGAGACAGGTGAAGCCCCACGCATACTCTGGGCTGTTGCCAGCACCTGTCCCTCCCTTCACAGTATGGCCCAAAACAGCCCTGCCCCATAGCTCACCCAGACCACTCCCTCTTGTTCTACCACCAATGCCTCCTCTGCACGCCCTGCCTCACTGTTTATGTGCCCCTTCCCCCTTCTTGTCCTGTTACTCTGTTGTCCTCCCGCCCCTGGACAAGCAGAGAAACATCCTCCTTTCTCTTTCTTCAGCCTCCCCTGTCCCCATTCCCTTCTTCCCATTGCGTCCAGCTCAGACCTTGGCAGAGTTCTTCAGCTGGTACACAGCAGGGTCATCCCCAGCTTTGCCAGCAGCTGCCTTGGTGGCACCAATCAGGTCTCCAAGTGCCTTGGCTACATCCTTCACAGCATTGATCAGGACCACCTGAGGAAGAACAGATCAGGGCAATGGCTTGGCTACAGTCACAGTCATGTGTTGTGTCCCAGCAGCAAATCTGGGCACCCCAGGGCACACAGAGTCCATCTCAGCCAGCACCAGTCAAAGCCCAGACAACCACCTCCACAACATGCATGATCCAGACAAGCACCACACGACACCTCCAACCCTCAACCCCCATGAGCAGCCATTGTTCACCCTACAGACCCCCTCCCACCTGGGTCTCCGGGTCTTCAGATCCCAGGCTGGCAGCACCCAGCTTCACCACCTCTGCCAGGCGGGTGATGGTGGTAACGGAGGACTGAGCAGCCTGGGCTAGCTTCTCCTGGCTGGCTGTGGCATTCTGCACCAACACTTTGGTGTCCTCCACCAGTGCCTTGGCTGTTTTCAAGATGCCCTCCCTGGGGAGAAGGAGGGAGTCAGAAAGGACACAGCCTTCTACATGCTCATGTGGTCCTTGGGAGTGTAGTGAGACTGTGGACCTTGCTTTCAAGGAGAAACAGGGTCAGTGTGACCTGAACTTGCATCTCTCCTTGGGGCTGGCCCACAGCTCAGAAAGACAGGAGCAGGAGCCCATGGGACAGAGCCTGACCCCCGTGGCCAAGCAGAGGCTGGACAAGGTGCCCGTGTACCTGTGGTCAGCAAAGGTCTCCGAGTTCTCCCGGTTGAGGGTTCCAGCCGTGGCAAACATGATGGTGGTGTCGAGGTCAGCGATGATGCCAGAGACAGCGCTGGCTGCTGTGATGCAGGCTTGTGTCCCACGATTCCCAGCCTGAAGAGCTGCCAGCACATGAGACACCTGTGGGGTGTAAGTAACACATGAGACACCTGTACAGTGACTGGAGGAGCAGAGCAGGTTCTGGCAACCCCTACCACATACACCTTCTCCAACACCTCCAAGGTCAGAGCTGCTGCACGCCAAGGAGAGTAACTGGAAATCATGTGGTCCAGGCACCCTTTCTGAGCTTCCAGTTACTTATTTTTACCTTGTACCTATAACGCTTGGGGTCCAGGAGATAACTGGACACTGGTAGTTTCCAAATCAATAAGGTTTGAGTGACAGGCGTCAGAACATCACAACTCATTCCTCCATTACTGCTAAACCAGTACTGTACTTGGGAAAGGACTCACAGAACAAGCTTCCTGAAGGAAAGCAATTTGGGAAAGACCTGCAGGAGGTGCTGAGCATGCAGGCATGTACCAGGCACGATGAACAAGTGCCTGTTTTGCTTACAAGCACCACTGTTCTGCCGTTAATAAGTAGTCTTTTTAGCCTTGTTTTTCATCTGTTACAAGTGTGCTCTTTAGATTGCTGAACAGGACACTTTCCACCAAGCCAGTAACAGGTGAGGGAGAGATAAATCGCTCAGCACAAGCTGCAACCTTGGCCAAAGACACAACAAACGCTGCCCACAACTGCAAGAGCTGCCCAGAGAGCCCTGGGCTGCCACCAGTGCATGGATCAGTTTTCCCTGGCAGAACATCAGCAGGCAGCACCTGGACATCACACTCACCCATCACAGCACCAGCTGCTGTTATCATGCCTGGAGAGCAGGATCCAACCTGCACCCTGTCAGCTGGTCAGGGTGAACATGGCTGAGTGAGCCGGCAGAGCCCAAAGGGACCCGGGGAGCACCTAGAGTGGCAGCTCCAAGGGCACAGGGCTCAATCCAGCACCCTTCCCACCTCACCACACCACCCCTCCCTCCTCTGGACTACTCACCTTCTCAGAAACCTTGCGTGCACTCTCTATCAGCTCCTTCTTGGTGTAGGCATCGCTGGGGCTGCACTGCAGGGCTCCGGCCTTGGTGACTAGGGCAGCACAGCCATGACCCAGCTCCTGCACCCGGCGCTTGATATGGGAGCCAATCTAGAGGGGAAAATGCAAGTGAGGAAGCCATCAGGGAGCTAAGCCCCACACCAGATGGGAAACAGCAGCCAACCCCACCCAGCTCCACTCTCCTGCCACTCAGCAGGGGGAAAAAGGCTTTGCTTCACAGGGAAGGTGTGAATGCTGCCTGCCCCCAGCTCCAACAGGAGGTTCATGCCCCCATCCTCTCTTCTCATGCTTCAGCAGACCCTGCTCTACCCCACAGCTTGCTCCCCCACCTCCTCATTCTCTGCAGTGAGCGCAGCGGGCTTAGCCTCTTGTGCCAGCTGCCCATAGTCGTTGGTGAGCTGGTTGGCCAGTGTGCCCAGCTCATCCGGGTTGGTGGTGGATTTGGTGACCTGCCAAAGGAAGAGGAGCGGGAGTTGGAGGGGCCCTGAGCTGGGCAAGCACGGAGGCAGTCTCCCTGCCTCGGTGGCAGGCAGTGCTTTCCAGCAACAGGCTTGCTTTCACCCACCATCTCCTGTACAGTCACTGCTATGGCCTTGGCTGTTTTCACCATTGTCGTCTGGTAGTCCACAAAGGTCCCCTCTGGCTCGCCCATGGGTCCCTCATCCAGCTGCAAGAGACCACCAAGAGATTTTGGTTCCAAGTCCAGCCCAAAAATCTTGTAGGGTTTGATACTGACATCCCCTTCCCTGGCCAGGTCCACTCCACAATGTTCTCACCTGGTTAATGGCCTGGGTGATGGAGTCCACCATGCCCCCCACAACACCTGCAGCACTGGCTGCCTCGTTCAGGGTGGTGGTCAGGTCCTCCACTGCTTCCTTCATCATCTGCACAGCCTCCTCCAGAGCTTCCTGGGTGTGGGCAGCTTGCTGCAAGGACAAGCCAGAGTGAGGGGAGTTGGGCAGCTTACCTCCCAATAGCGACACTGCACACACACCCTGGGTTCCTGTGCCCAGCACACACGTGTGCTCCCACATGCAATGGGAAGCATGTTGCGGACACGTGCCCCTCCTTGCTCACCTTGGGGTTCCCACCAGCCTCCTTGGCTGTGTACAGCATCTGCAGTGCTGACTCAGCCAGCGTTTTGGTCTGGTCCAGGAGGTTCATCTGCTGCTGGTGGTTGGGCGTTTTGGAGGCAGCACCGATAGCTGCCATAATGAGTGGCTCAAAGTACTGAGCCATCTGGGACACCTAGGGAAAAGCAGCATCAGCACCAGCAGCTTCCAGTCCCAGCTGCCCTGTGTGCCTCCTCCTACTGTGAGATCCTCCATGCTCACTGAGCATCTCACCAGCAGCTCCCCATCCCCACCTTACCTTGTGCCCCAGCTGCGAGGCTTCAGCCCGTGCTGCACTGGCCACAGGCTCGATCAGGTTGCTGATCTCCTGGACAGCTGTGATCATCTGGTTGTGCAAAGCCTGTTGCAAAGAGAGGGTGTTGTGTGAGGCTGCAGCAGGGCTGGGGTCACTGTGTGACACCGTGCTGGGGGGAAAGGACGTCTCCCCCTTTTAAGCTTGCAGCAGTATGTCCCTGACCCACCTCCTGGGAGATATCTTCTCGGGGAGCCAGCTGCTGGCTGATGGCAGCGAGGGAGGCCTGGTCCACCTCCCGCATGCATCTGTTCAGGACCTCGATGGCCTCGTCACACTCCCGCTGTCCTGGAGCTTTGTCCCTGCATAACAGATGGCTCAGCCCAGCGCTGGCAGGTGCTATGCCATCCCTTCACCCCTGCCTTGCCTGGTGCCAGTGAGGGGCAGGACCCTCCCAGGCTTTGGGGCAACTCTCACAGAGCTCAAGCATGCTGGCATGTGTTACCACCAACCCACGCGAGGGCTGGAGGAGCAGCTCCCACACAAGACAAGAGACACTGCAGCTTCCATCCCATCCCACCCCATGCCTTGCTGCCCTGCACCTGCAACAGCCCAGAAAATGTGCCAAAACATCCTCAGGAATGGTTGCTCAGAGCAGCAGTACCTGCCAGCCACAGCTGAGTGGGCATGACTTGCCTCACCTCATGTTGGTGATCAGCTTCTTGATGGAGTCTGAGACAGTGCGAGAGTGGCCAGCCAGCACTGACCACTGCGGGGGGTCCTTGGGGTTGACAGCCAGAGAACGAGCAGTCTGGATGAGGCCAGCAGAGCTCTCCAGCATGGTCTTGGCAGAAGAGACGATGGGCTCCATGGCTCTGCGCCCCTGCATGAGGACACAACAGGTCAGTGCCTGGGAAGTTACCCCACCTCCCATTACACTCAGCTTGGAGCCACCCCGTGATACCCAAGGCTTTCCACTACCTTCCCATCACACCCTCCCAAGGCTCCAGCCCCACACTGGGGCTCCACCCCAAGCTCACAAAGAGGAACAGTTCCTCCCCCATTACATCCAGGCCACATCCTCCTTGCCCCTGCAGCAACTCACCTCTGGGCTGATCTGGGCAGGAACGGTGGCAAACTCCGGGTTGGAGGCAAAGGCTGTCAGGTTATCCACAGCCTCAATGAGAGGCGCGGTGGCAGCGCGGCACCGCTCCCGATTCTCTTCATTAAACTCACCATCCAAGGCCTGTTGTGGCGACACCAGAGCAGTTATCCAACCCCTACCATCCCCCAAATCCCACCCCCACCATGATGCCCTGGCACAGGGGGTGCACCTTGATGGTCTTCACCAGGTTGGCCGTGCTGTTGGCCACCTCTTTGGCCGACTGGACGAACTGGCGCTTAGCCACGGGGTTGGCAGTCCGGGAGGAGGCCAGGCGACACGTGTTGCACAGGGCTGAGGTGTGCTTGGCTACAATGGTGGCTGCTGACAGCACCTGCAGAGAGGAGCAGAGTGAGGCAGGACCCACCACGACTCCACAGCTCTCCCTTCCCACCAGCCCCACGTGAGGCACCAGATTGCACAGACATCACACTTGGGACTCCAGAATGATCACCAAGGTCCAGCACAACTATACAGTCCCCATCTGGACTGTTACCATTGCACCAAAGATGCCATCTGGCTCCCAGCTCTTGGGATGCAGCTCTTGCAACTAGCTTCACACTCCCTTTCACAGAATCACAAGGTTGGAGAAGACCTTTAAGATCATGATGTCCAGCTGTTCCTGTCCTATGCTAAACCAGATCCCTAAGTACCCCATCTACCCTGTTTTTAAACACATCCAGGGGTGGTGACTCAGGCCCCTCCCTGGGCAGCCTGTCCCAGGCCCTCACAACTCTTTCAGTAAAAATTTTTTCCTAACATCTGATCTGACCCTGCCCTGGGGCAGCTTTGTGCCATTTCCCCTTGTCCCATCTCCTGTCCCCTGGCTGAAGAGACCATCACCCACCTCTCTACAACCTCCCTTCATGTAGCTGTAGGCAGTGATAAAGTCTCTCCTCAGCCTCCTCTTCTCCAGGCTGAACACCCCCAGCTCCTTCAGCCACTCCTCACAGGATTTGCCCCCCAGCCCCTTCCCCAGCCTGGCTGCCCTTCTCTGGACTCGCTCCAGGACCTCAACGTCCTTTTTAAGGGCAGCAGCCCAGAACTGGACACAGCACTTGAGGTGCAGCCTCACCAATGCTGAGTACAGGGGCACAATCACCTCCCCAGACCTACTGGCCACCCTGTTTCTGATACAAGCCAGGATGCCATTGGCTTTCCTGGCCACCTGGGCACACTGCTGGCTCATGTTCAGTCTGCAGTCAACCAACACCCCCAGATCCTTCTCTGCCTGACAGCTCTCCAGCCAGTCTCCCCCAGCCTGTAGTGCTGCAGAGGTTGTTATGTCCCATGTGCAGCACTCTACACTTGGCCTTGTTAAACCTCATCCCATTGGTCTCAGCCCACTGACCCAGCCTGTTCAGATCCCTCTGAAGAGCCTCCCTACCCTCAGACAGATCAGCTCTTCCTCCCAGCTTAGTGTCATCTGCAAACTTACTGAGGGAGCATTCAATCCCTTCATCCAGGTCACTGATAAAGATGTTGAACAAAACTGGACCCAAGACTGAGCCCTGGGGGACGCCTCTTGTGACTGGCCTCCAGCTGGATGTTGTTCCATTTACCACCACCCTTTGGGCCCAGCCACCCAGCCAGTTTTTAACCCAGCTGAGGGTCCACCTGTCCAGGCCAGTGCAGCCAGTTTCTCAATCAGAACGCTGTGGGAAATGGTGTCAAGGGCTTTGCTGAAGTCCAGGTAGACTACATCCACAGCATTCTCCTTGACCATTAAGCAGGGTGCAAGAAAACACCTGCTGTGGTGCCCCAGCTCATACTCACCTGGGACTGGGTGCAGGCAGGATCCACCAGGTTCTGGCAGGCCATCTGGATGGCCTGGTTAGCTCTGGCAAACTGCGTGGGGTCTACCAAGCCCTGCTGTCCAGCCTGGCTGTTGGGGTCTGAGACCCCCACAAGGTAGGCAGCCTAGGAGCACAAGAGAGAGGGAGAGAGAGAGCTCATGTACAGGGCAGAGGCTCAGAGCAGGCAGGGGCTGCGGAGGAGGCTGCCAGCCACACACCACAAGGCCAGACTCAGAGGGGCAGGGGAGAGGTACTCCTGCAGCAGCGATGCACCAGGGGTAACGCTCAGGGCTGGGACAGAGCATGTCTCACCTGGGCAGCTGCCTCTGTCAGCCCACAGAGAGCTTTGGAGGCGGCACTGATGGAGTCACCGAACTCAGGCAGTTTGCTGTTCTTGGCGTTCTGGGAGATGCCAGCCATGGACTCACCCAGCACCTGAAGCACACCACACACTGGTTAGAGTCCACCTCCCACTCCAGCACCATGCTCCCAGGCTCAGAGCTCACTGTGCTCCATCAGCAGGAGAGGAACCACCTTTTCTTTTGTCCCCACATCCTTCTGAAACCTCCACATCCTTCCCCAAACCTCCACTTCTAGCCCAGGGCTCACCTTGGAGTTCTCCATGACACTATCAAGGCAATTGAAGTAGGACATGTCGTTGACAGTCTGGGTAGGGTTCTCCAACAACTCCTTCACGGTCTGTAGGGACATGTGTGTCACATCTGAGGGAAGGGTCCATGCCCTCAACTTGCACCTCCTCTTTGCTCCCTCTCAGCAGGGTGCAAGCTCCCCGCTCCCCAACATCTCAACACCTATCTGTCCCAACCCCTCCACTGCCTTGGCAAGATGTGGCTCCTAACCTCCAGCTCCCTCAGGGCGTTGTCACATTCCTTCTGGCCAGGTGCCTGCTGGGTGCACATGGTGATCAGCTGGTTAATGCTGTCAGTCACGGCCCTGACAGGGACAGGGGAGAAAGACCCACAGATCAACACCAGCTCTGCCATCCGGACCCAGTGCTACAGCAAACAGCTCACAGGGAGCAGCTCTCCTACCGTGCTGCTGCTGCCAGTTGATTCTTGAGGTTGGGGGCTGTAGGGTCAGCAGAGAGTGCCTTAGCAGCTAGAAGCAACTTGCTGGAGGACATGGAGATGCTCTTCAAGTTTGACACCACTTGCGCCTGATCTTCCTTATTCTGTAAGAAGCCAAGAAGTTACCTGCAGCACGTTCCCAAGCTCCAAGCCCACCCTGGGTCTTCTCTGGCGGTTTTCAAGCCGAGCCAGGTCTCTTTATCCAACTCATCCATCAACAGCAAAGATACAATGGCAATGCCCGCTGAATAGACCTTTGCTGAACACCTCCCCACCGCTGCTGCAGGTTTGCACAGCCCCAGACCCCATCTCAGCAGTTGTAGACCACCACTGCCCAGCTACCTACAGTGAGCCACCTTCCATGGACCCCAAACCTCTTACCGTACCCACAATCCACCCCCCAAAGGGTGTTCATTCTCACCGGAGACTGGCTTGCCATCTCCACTCCTGCCTGCAGGAACTCATTGAAGTCCTGCCCAAATTTGCCAGAAGACTTGGCCAGGTCTTGAGGGGTGCCACGCGACGCCTGCACCAGCTCATTGGCGGACTGGTTCAGCCCAGCAGCTGCCCGGTTCAGCTGGCTCTGGGCCTCCTGGAAGCTCTTGGTGCTGGGAGGGAACTGGAGGCAGAGAGAGGGATCAGAAGAAGCAGTGAGGAGGATAGAGATTGCAAATCAGGGCCTGGCATATGCATGGGAATATGTTACAGACGAGCCTCATGTGGCTGAACCGCATCCCACCCCTATAAGGATTCTCCCCTCCTGCCCCTGCTCAGCTCACCGAATCCGAGAGCAGCCTCTTGCTGGCCTCTCCAACCATGCGAATGGCAGCATCCACGTCCCGCTGCCCTGGCAGGCAGTTGACACAGCGGCTCAGGGCCTGCGACACTGCCTTGGCCACCTGCAGAGAAGCAAGGAGCGGTCACTGTCCCCCAGCCAGCCCCATGTGTTTCCTGTGGGCTGTTGGGGGCGGCACAGGAGGGTCACACTGCCCCTACCTGGGCCAGGCGCTGCTGGCTTTCCGGGTCACCAGGCTTGGCCACCGCTTTCCGCGCCTCCTCAATGAGATTGTTGGCTTTATCCATGACGTCGCTGGCGCACTCCAGCATGGCACTCTGCGCCTGCGGGTCCGGGGTGCTAGCTGCCACGCCACGGGCGGCCTGGCTGAGCGAGCGCAGGGCCTGGGCCACCTCCCGAGCAGCGATCCCTGGGGAAACAGAGTCAGTCACAGCTGGCATGACCCCCTCCCCGCTCCCAGACCCAGCACAGAGGCTGGTACCTGTGTAGTTCTCATTGCCCTGGGCCACCTCTCCCAGGAGGTGAGCAATAGCAGAGCTGACGGCTTTCGTGCTGTTCCCCAGGTCCTGGGCACACTTCTCCATCTGCAGGGGAAGAAGCGGGAAGGTTCTGTTGGCCTGGACCAGCAGTATTCCATCCCTGTAGTTCCCCCAGCCCTGTGCCTGCACCATATCACCCCATGCTGCCCTTCCCCATGCCCTCACCGTCTCTCCTGGCAGAGGCTTGAGCTTGCCATCACGGGCAGCTGCCTTGGCTTCTTGCAAGTCCCTCTCCAGGCTCTGCACCAGACCCAGTGCAGAGTCTATCTCCAGGGGTCCGCACGCCTCCTGAGCCTGTGATGGGGGACAAGGGAGGGTAAGCATGGTGACCACTGAGCCCACCCTGCTGCAGCAGAGACCATGACCTGTCACCAGCCTGTTCCTGCCATCTCCCTCCTCCTCCCTGTTCTGCATAGCCAGGGTCCCACCCTGGGTCAGAGGTGATCCTCTCACCTTCTGGGCAGCTGTGCGGAGCTCAGCCAGAGCTGCAGCCAGGTTCTTGGCACACTGGCTGAGTTGCATTGCAGAGGCTTGGTCTGTGATGGTTGGGACAGTGGCCTTAGCTGCAGCTACCATCTTCCCACCAGGCTGCCAGACAAAAGGAAAAGCTTAGTGAAGGGGACACACAGCATCTCTCTGTGGCACACAAGAGTTTGCAACTGGTTTCCTGGTAATCTTAAGAGGGTCAAGCACAGTGGGAAAGCTGTAATGCCAGAGCTTTGGCATTAGGGAGGCTCTGGGTAGCACAGGTACCTGCAGGAAGTTCTGGCTGGCAGCAATGAGAGCCAGCTGTGCACTGGGGCTGTCTGGCTGGGACTGGCTTCCTCTGACACCCTGCACCAGCATCGGGATCTGCTCTGCCACCACCTGCCAGAGAGGAGCATCACTGGAGGGGATCACTCAGGAGATGGATCTAATCCAGGACCAGTGACCGAAAAATCAGCCCCCAGGGGAGCTGTGCCCCCGAGTCCTGCCTGCCAACCACAGCTGAACATGGAACCCCCGCATGAATGACGGGAGAAGGGATGGGGAGAGGCACCACCAGAGGTACCAAGGTCAGGCCCAGGACCCTTACCTTGCAGCTCTGCACCAGCTGCTGCTGTGCAGCAGGGTTCTTGTTGGAGGAGGCAGCATGCTGCGCGGCAGCAATGGTCTGGGTGGCGGAGGCAGCAGCTTGTTTGGCTGCGTGCTGGTGGGGAAGAGGCATGGGTTAGCACCAGTGGCAGGGAATCCTGTACAGAGCCCCCATGCCCTGCCACACACCAGGACCCAGCTCCCCTAAACTTCTCCTCCCATGCCTCCACCTGTGACACAGGAGTCTGTGCCTCCCCAGCATCCTCTGGTGCCCAGCTTCCCCAAGCAACAGAGGGAAGGGGAAAGGGGAAGTCCCTGCAGGATGCAGCACAGACACTACATGGACTTTATTCCTTTGCAAAGTGCCGGGATGTGGGAGCTCCTGGCCAGGTCTCACTCGCTGACCATGCCTGCTTGTCCTCTGCGGCCCCCTTGCCTCACCTCCAGCTTGTGCACAAGCTTCTTCTTGATGGCGTTCTGGGCGGCAGCGTTGGTCGCCATGCGGAGCCCTTCTGCTGCCTCACGCAGCCGCTGCTGCTGCTCCTCACTATCTGGGTGGGCTGCAGCTCCCTGGAGAGAGAGGAAACGCACCACACCATGCAGGGTCCACAGGCTGCCTTGTGCTCCTAATGCAGCAACTGTGCTTTGGCCTGACACTGGGGAGCACCCCCAGGCAGCCTGAGTTGAACAGTTCTTGGTGACCTTGGGGATGGTGTCAGTGGCATGGTTGTAGTGCCTACCAGGCTGCCCACCCAAAGCATGCTGCTTGTTTGCCTGGGGTGCTGGGGAGGCACCCAAAGCCCCCCTGGGAGAGCTCAGTGGCAGAGATAAAAACTACCACCCACAGCTCCAGAAGGAGCCCCACTCCATCACACAGGTCCACAGCTCCCCCACCCAAGGGCTGATAATCCCCTCTGCATGACTGAGTTGATGGGACTGGGGACCAAATCCAGCACCCATCCATCCTCTCCTACACCACTGACCTTTGCAGCCTCCACCATCTTGGCAGTAGCATCAGCCAGGATCTTGGCTGCGCTCAGCAGCTTGCGTGAGTTCTCCAGGTCCGTTTCTCCCTCTGCATCGGCTTTGATGGCATTGACAAGGTCAGAGGTGGCCTGAGCCAGAATACGAGCCTGCCGCACCATTTCCCCTGGGACAGAAAGGAAGAGGGGCCTGTTAGCAAGTTCCATAGGCTCCCTAATACCTCCCCATCCACCGTGCTCTACCCAGGGTGGCATCAGCTGCTCTTACCAGCATCGCCCATAGAGCTGAATATGTTCTCGGTGACGTTGAGGATGGTGTCGGTGGCCTGGTCGTAGCGCCCGATGGGCTGCCCACCCAAAGCGTGCTGCTTGATGTGCTGCAGCAGGTCGTTCAGGGCCTGGGTGACAGCTGTGGCTGCCACCCCCACCTGCTTCAGGAGCTGGTCATCGTTGGTGGCTGCCTTGGAGGCCTCCACGCAGCCCTCTGCTGATTTGGCCACCAACTTGCCAGCCTCGATCAGCTGCTCCTGGCACACGGGGGAGCTGATAGTGGGAGCCACTACCTGGAAGGGAAGAGGAAGGCTGGGTTGCAAGTATGGTGGGCTCCTCACAGAAGTCATACAGGGACAGCTGTCCCCAACTTCTGATCCTCCAAAGAGGATATTCAACATTTGGGCACAGTGCCAGGGACCCCAGCCTGAGGTAGTCCCTGGTGCCAGACCCCTAATGTCCTGCCCAAGGACATGCTGTCCTGGCACGTCTACAACCCCACCTCGGAGCTGCCAACAGCCCCACTGAGGCAAAGGTTAACTTAGCTGCTTACCTTGGTGCAGGCCACCAGCTGGGAGGTGGAGAGGGCACACTGAGTGGCAGCAGCGATCACCTGGTTCTGCAGTGCCGTGTCTTCCGTTTTCTGAGCCACGTTCTTGGCCTTGAGCACCAGCGCCGCAGCAGCGCTCGCCACCGCCTTCGCCAGCTGCATGAGCATGTCCTGGGGAGGGACTGAGAGGGTCAGCACCTGCACCCGGAGCGCCAGCAGCCGCCCGCGGGGCTCTCGTGAAATATTCAGTGGGGAAACATGAGATCTCAGGGGCCTTTCATCCCCTCTGGCCCAGCATGGGCGGCACACTACACCTGGAGCGGCTGGCAACACCTTGACCCATCTCTATTGCGCACTACAGTCATCAGTGAGGCTGTAACCCGGCCCTGAGCCACAGCCTGCATTGTGGCACTGCCACCAACACAGCCCAGAGCTTGGACAGCGCTTAGCATCACACCCCAGCACCCACGACCTCACAGCCCACTCCCCAACAACCACTTTAAGTCCCTGATTGTAACACAGCAATACCCTGATGCAAAGCACCACCAGCACCAAACAGCAAAACCCAGGACAAACTCCTCTGGAAACAGCAGGCACAACCACACCGTGGGCAGCAGCCTGACCACAAGTTCTCTCCACCAGCAAGAGGCTGAGCAGGGCTGCCCACACTGGTCACCCGCACTGCAGGCATGCCAGCTGCTTTCCAGCTTAACGACGGGCTACATCCCTGCTGTCACTCCTGGAGTTAAAGGAGAGGCATGAGACAGCAACCAGCCTCTCCTCCCACCTTCTTCCCTCCCAGGGAAGGCACGGGGCTGCCCTGCCAGCACACAACAGGCAGCGACCAGGGCACGGCATCAGTAAGGTATCGCTGTGGTGCATCAGCATACCACAGCTTTCAGGAATTAGCTCTCACGGCACGCTGCCAGTGAAAACCAGCAGCACCAGCAACAGGCAGCAAATGCTCAGGACAAGGACCGTGGCACGCAGGGCAGTACTCCCTTTTGCTGTGCCTGCAACGCTCCTACCATGTGTGTGCTCACAGAAAGCAGCCCCGCACCTTCTGACACCAAGCCAGAAGCGTCCCAGCTCCCTTCACCTCCTGCAAGCCCAGACTACTTCCACTGCAATCCACCACCTTCCCAGGCAGGAGGAGAGACTGGAGAGCGCATGCACACAGCTTCTGAGCCCCCAGACCGCAGCATCTGAGACCAAGAAAGGAAGTAAATACACTCGAGTCTGGCAGCTGTGGGGCAGAGCCTCCCAATGCACATGTGCAAATTTGTCTTCCGGGTCTTAAATCTGCCCCTTGGGACCGCTGCCTGGCCATGCAGAGTTCCCTGCTGCAGTGCTAGCTTGTCTGCTCCCCTTGGCTACCTGTCCAGGCCTTTTTGTTTGTGTTGAGGCTGTGTGGCCACTGTGAACAGAAACCCCTTCTTTCTGGAGTCTGCTTTGGTCTATACTACAGCTAGATCCTCCTCCCCAGCACAGCGTGCTGCCTCCCTTGTGCTGGAAAGGGCAGCCACAGGAAACCAAGCTGTCTGGAAGCCAGCTCAGCCAACACAAAGCACCCCACAAGGCTTCCAGCAACCCTGGGTCTCTGATGGGGGCAGGCAGGCAGCTCTCGTGGGCAGGGAGCGGCAGGCAGGAGCTGAGGCAGCTGCAAGGGAGGACTCCCAGGGCAGCACTCACCCCAGCAGCGACCCGAGTGCATGGACTTCTGAGAGCCAATCACCAGAAAAAGCAGATGTTGGATGAGAGCCCTTCTCCAAAGAGTTCAGTTGATAGTCCCCAGAGGAGCAGCCCTCAAGCTGGAGGGGGCAGGGACCACCAAGCAATGCCTACAGCCCCCTTTTACCGTCTTTGGGTCAGAGGCAGGTAGGCTCCAAGCACACCGGCTTTCCGGGATCTACATGGGAATCCACAAGATAAGAGGTGTTATATCAGAGTGACTCTAGGGACAGGATGGACAAAGGCCTGTCCCCTCTCTCAGCAAAGTCACCACTGGGGACTGGCCAAGCTTTGGCCCAGAGCCCTCCTGCCAGTCCTGTGCAAAGAACAGTAGTGTTAGAGCGCAGGTGTCTCTGGGTGCTGCTGACTGCACTCACCTGGAACCGTGGGTCAGTGTCGCTCTCCCCAATCTGCTGCAGCAGCTCCCCACTGGTCTGGCCCACCAGGCCAGCAGCCTGCAGAAGATTCTGGCGAGGCTACAAGGGATGAGGCAAAAGCAACACCAGACTCATGAGCAAGCCCCAACACCTCACCTGATCGCTGTCTCTGGCTTCCCCCTCCTCTCAACCCCACGGCCCACCTCAGCACTGGCAGGCTGTGCTGTTTTCAGCAGGTCAGACACAGCGCTCGCCAGGTTCTTGGCTGCCTGCAGAAGCTGCCGCCCGTTCCCCCCTTCATCCTCCATCAGTGCAGCCAGCAGCTTCACCCCCTTGGACATCTCCGTCAGGTTGGAAGAAATGGTGGTGACGGCACAGCCCACCGCAGTGTAGTCTGTGTCTGCTGGATCCCCTGCACAAGGAGACAGGTCAAGATGGCACACGCTTCTACTGACACTCCAAGAGCATCCCCTGTGCCTGTCTCCAATGTGGTTCTCCTTCCTGGGGGCAGGGACAGAGACCCTCTGTCTCCTAAGCCTGAAAGGTGATGACATCAGTTGAGTTTGGGCAGGAGAGTTTCACTGGTTAAAGAGAACTGCACCGTGCGGTGGCCTGAATCTGTGGCAGAGACCAGACAACATGGTCCTGCTCCAGAGGATGGTAGGACAACCAAGGACTGGAAGGACTGGGTTGGACACAGGCAGGGATTTAAAGGCAGGGCAAGCTGCAGGGGCACAGCCAACTCTACAGGCAAGTCACGTGCAGGTGGGGCTGAGTTAGCTCTAGCTGGGGTAGGATGGCTCCTCCAGTCTCTGACAGAGGGCAGGAGCAGCAACCTTCAGCCAGACAAGAGACCAGGCCTTCTCCAGAGATGGGGCATACCCCTCCCTGATCTTCCACATACCTGCAGTGAGATTGACCACCGAGGCTGTGCCTGCAGTGATAGCATCCACCTGGGAGTGGATCTCATGCTTGGACTCATCCATCTTATTTTTGCGCCAAGCTTTGGATGCCTGGAACAGAAAGAATAGGGTCAGCAGGCAGTGGAGGAGGTGGTGGGTAGCTGTACCCATGCTCAACACAGAGAGACGCAAGAAAGAGGAAACAAGAAAGAAGGAAGGAAGAGTCGTGACCACCCAAAACTCCCCAGACCATCCTGACCAAGCCACATGACCAAGCATCCCCTCCGTTCCTGCCCTCACAGTGCAATACAACCCCACCCCTCTGCAAGCAGCAGATCTTCCCAGGAGCTGCTGGTACCTGGGAATGCAGCCAGCCTTATCCAGCCCAGCCAACAAACTCCAGTCAGGTTCCCCCCCCGTCCCCAGGACCCTGTCTTCACCCAGCACTCACAGCATCCTGTCCAAGGGGTGGCAAGGTCTCAAAGTCATCTAGCGTGGCCTGGGCTGCGTGCACAGCCTGCATGCTGGAGTTGATGGTGCCAGTCAGGGCTTGCTGGGCTGAAGTCTGCAACACACAGACAGATGGAGGTATGCTGGAAACTCCATGTTTAGGCTTCAATATTTGGCTCACACTTCCCCGCCCTGCAGCAGGGTGTAATGTGCTATGGATGACAGTGGTGTAGGTAGGTGGCTGTGCTTAGCAAAAAAAAAGGAGTCTCCCCTCTGCACCTCCCACTTGGCAAATGCCCTGTCCCACCATGGGTACAAGTGAGTCTCTCAGTTAACCCGCTCTGGGGGAATGGGGAGCAGGTGCAGTGGAACCCCAGAAGGCTTTTAATAGCAAGCCCCACAGCAGGCTGAGGAGGGCCAAAGAAAACAATCTCCTTGTGGCCTTTTCCAAGCACTTCTTCAGCTGCAAAGGGGATGAGGGGGCACCAAAGGCAGGCACAAGGCTCAGCTGCAAACCCTGGTACTGGTGGGGCTGGCCAGGCACAGCAGCTCAGAGCAGCTCAACCTTAAGTACAAGCCGTAACCACCAACCAGAGGAAAATGCCAGGGTGTAGCTCAAATCTGCAGACTGGGTGTGGGAGGACATCAGCTGAACCACACTAGCAAGCATGAGGACAGCAACACAGAGCCACTGCTCTTCAGAGCAAGCCAATGCCTGCCCACAGACCCAAATGGAAGTGTCTAAAGAAGCCCAAGGCACACCTTGTGGAGTCTGTTCCCTGTGGTGGGCACAGGGAGATCTTACCAGGGGAGGCATGTGCCCTCGGTGCATCTGGCCACTGGTGATTTGCAGTTGAGGCTGCGGCATCGTGCCCACCTGGAAGTTTTCTGGCCCTCCAGCCCCTGTCCTCATGATGGCTGGCAGGGCCACTGAGCCAAGTTCTGCTTTGCCTACACGGTTAAACTGCTGCTGCAGGACAGTTGACCTGAAATGGGGAGAAAGCCCAGGTCAAGGGATGGCCACAGCCCTGGCACCAGGCTCTGCAAGAGTGCTGCTGCTGAAGGACTGGCAGCTCTTCCCCCAGACATGCTGCGCTGCAAGCTTGGCTGGAGCCTGCTCTCCAACTTTGGCATGGCAGCTAACTGGCTTCTGGAGGGCTTACTTCTTTGGAGACACAGAGTCTTCCAGCATCGTGGACTCCTCATCCCCTTCCAGTCCAAAGTGGTCTTTGCTCTTTTTCTGCAGAGAAAAGAGAGAACATGTCAGCCATCACATACCTCCCAAGCTTCCCCTCCTCCTGCAGCCCAGCCACTGCACAGGGCCACAGGAATCCCCCAGCCCATCTTCCCCAGCAGCACAAAGTGCTAACAGCCGTCTGGAGGCAGCCTCCACCCCTGCCCAGAGAGGAGATAGTTACCTGCACTTCCCAGCACAGCCTCACCTTTTTGAGGATGATGTCAATGTAGCCAGCGATCAGCTGGGCGATCTGCTCCCCCTCTGTCGTCTGCACTGAGTAGTAACCATCCTGGTAATCCCCAAAATCCTGCAACGGCAGGGCACAGGGTAGCACTGGAGCAGGGCACTGGCGACCATCCTGAGCCTGTCTGGTATGTGCTAAGCACCTAGTGCCAGCCTCCAAACCAGCAGCCAGAGGAGGCACCAGAGGAGGGCAAGGCTGTCCCACCACAAGGCAAAACCCAAGAGGGTGCTTGGTGTGAGAGCAGCACCCCCGTAGGAGCCCCACTGCAGAGAGGGGATGGTCCCTACCAGGGTGAAGCTCTTGGGTGAGGCTGCCCATCGCTTGATGTTGGTCAGGCTCCACTCCTGAATCACTTCTTTGGTCTTCTCATCCACCCTCATGACACACTCCTTGGTGATCCCCAGCAGCCGTGGCACCAGCTTGTTCTTCCCCTTCATCTTCTCCTGCAAGCCGCAACAAAAGAGTTGTGGGCTGCCCCCAGGATGGACCCACCCAGGCACAGACCTCCAAACCCTCCCTTGGCTACCAAACACACCCCCCGCCCCAGGTCACACTTTCAGGTGGTGACAACTATGGCATGGGGCTTGAGAAAAGCAAGAAGTGGGAAGGCAGCACACAAGGAAAGGCAAGGACAGGGGACACTAAAGGAACGTGGGTTGAGGGGTAGCAGCTGGAGACAGACAGCAAATAGAAATGCTGGAAAAGGGGAATTTTGGCCAGTGGAGTACTGCTGCTTTACCTTGACCAGGAAGAAGGACACTCCATAGGTCTTGAGGGAACGGGCAAGTTTCACGTAGCGAACTTTGGCCTCAATCTCACTCATGTTCCCACAGTTCTTGTGGGCCTGAGCAAAGACACAACATCCCACTAGCACCATGGTCCCCTGGCTGTGCCCTGCCACAGCTCTTCCATATTTCCTGCCACGCTGGCATCCAGTCCCCACTACAGCATCCCTCTGACCTCTGGGACCTCAGGAGCTCCTTGCCCGCCCACTTATCAGCTTTCTGCTACTGTTTCTCACCCACCAAGCAGCTAATACTTGACCTCCAGAGACAAGAGCAGCCTCAACATTTGGCAAGGGGGAAGCAGCCCAGGTCTCAACACCCGCCCTGCACGTACCATGAAGATCTTGCGCTCCCCTTTCTGCTTGATGTATTCCTTGGGCAGGAAATCCTTGAGTCTGCCAAGAGACAGACAAGCCAGCCGTTAGCAGCAGAACCTGAAGCCAGCATTTGTCTTCAGTCACAGAGAGGCCCAGCCCAGAGTCTCAGACAAACCCTTGCCAGGGCACAGGCTAGAAAACTTAGGGAGTAGGAAGGATATGAGAGAGGTTGTTGCAGTAATGAAAGTGGCCCCAGCTGAGAGTGAGGTGGAGGTGCTGAGGTCCACATCATCAGCAGAGACCATATGGTGGGCTGGGGTTCCCCCAACAGAGTTAGCTGCATGTTATAGGGTATGCCAGAGGGAGAAGGATGGAGGGCTGACACCCCTTGTAGCCTGCACGGACACCCCAATACAGGCACTGTGCTGCAGTAAGAGGAGGGGTCACAGCAGAGACACCTGTGTCCCAAAGCCCCATGTGCCAGCACAGTGCTGGGGACTGCAGAGCCGCTTCAGCCACCTGGGGCTCCCCAGGATACTCACTCCAGAAAGCCTGGCTTGTGCTTCTGCTCATTGTGTGGCCCAAACTGGATCTGGCACTGGTAGCCAGCGAACTCGCAAGCTTTGTCAAAGGAGACAGGGTGGGAACCATTCAGAATGTCATCACGAGCCTGCATGGGAAGAGAAGACACTGCGGTGGGCTGGGCGGCCATGCAGCTCTGCCACCGCTCCCCTCCACACCCAGCAGGACCTGTTTTCCAGACAGAAAAGAAGTGAAAAAGAGGAGGATCGTGTGGCCAGCTGTTCCCTACAGGGACCATCACCATGCCTGGGAGGGGAACAGCAGCAGGATTTCAGGATGGCTCCTACCAGGCAGAGGAGACACAGGATCTCCTGGGGGAGTTCTGGAGTAGGCAGGGCAGAGGGCTGGGATTGCCAGGAGGTGACTGGGCATCCTGAAATGCCCCCCATGGTGGCTCCTGGCCAAAAACTCAGTCACCAGCCCTGGTAGGTGGCTGGTATGATGCAGCAGAGCCAGGAGCTGTGGGGAGCTGTACCTGCACGTAGAGCAGGTTGAGCTGCACAGGATCTCTTGAGTCCACGTTCTGGTCAGAGTAGAAGAACTTGCGCCGCAGCAGCAGCGTTTCGTTGTCGTCGATGCCTTGTTCGCGCAGGGTCCGGCCGTGGTCCAGCCAGTTCACTGCAGGCAATGCCAGGGCATGAGCAGGGATGGGCACCCAGGACCCAGGGCTGATCCCAGTCCTAGGGCTGCCCACGTAGAGCGAGAAGCGGATGTCCACCTGGTGCATCCCAGCTCTCATCCCTCTGCTCTGGGCCTCCAGGCAGAAGGAGAGACTTCAATGTGGACACATAACCCCTTGTTCAGTGCTCTCCACTGTCACCTATGCTCCCCTGCGCCAGCTCTTCCCCTTGCAGGGAGCCCTGCTCCCCTCCCCGTGGCCCTCGGCACAGGCTGACCCCATCCCCAGCACATGCAGGCACGTACACTCATCATCTGTGTGCAACTTCTGCTTCAGCTTCTCCATCTTCTTCTCATCTCGCAGCAGGGTCTTGTCCTTCTTGAGAGTGCCAGTAACCTCTTCCTTCTTCTCTTCCATAATCTCCCGAACCAGCGAGTACTCATCGTAGTTGGTGATGCCTGCAGCAGAGCCAAGCACCAAGCTCAGTAGGACACTGGTGCCAAATACAGAGCCAGGAGTGACAGCGGGGTGCAGAGCAGAGTCCCCTCCACAGCATCATGCAACCCTTGGGACATCCCTGCTGCAAGGCCACTTAGCAGGGATGTAGAGCTGCCGCTGTCCCCCCCAGCACCCCCACCAGACACTGCCACCTCTGCCCACGTCCCTCCCCACGGTTGCTGCCCCCTCCTCTCACCGATCCGGGCGCAGATTGTCATGAGCATGTCTGTGACAGTTTTGGAGTCATCCACCATCACTGTTTTTACTGTCCCATCCAACATGCGGATCTTCAGGGGCCGCTGCTTCTTCTTGTACTCCATGGTATCCTGTGGGCACAGCAGGGCACAGCTACCCACAGAGTGCCCGCATCCCACCATCACGCCAACGGCTTCCTTTCCCCAGTGCACTTGTTTGGGGGACATGGGGTGCTCTGGGGCCCAATGCAAGGCAGCAGGGCAGGCACTCACTCCACCTCCATGCTGCAGGCACATCCAACCTCAGAGCCAAGGCGGGTACCCGCTGAAGGGACGTGGGATGGATGCTTACCCCATTGCGAAGCATGTAGTAGTCCAGAGCCTTCCCAGCTTCCAGCCAGATCCCCTTCTTTGGGTCTTCATCCGAGAGGAACAGCCCAAAATCATTGGCTGAAAAACAGGTAAAGTCTCTGCCACGGTAATCCTAAGCAGGACAGGGCCACAAAGACGTCAGCCTGCACCCAGGGATGTTCATCAGTGGAGCCCAACTTGTGAAGCACAGTAGCACTGCGAGTGCTGCAGTTTAAACCTAGTGAGTGGGCAAAAAGCTGGCAAGCAAGCTTTGAGGTACATGTTTTACCAGTTATCTACGGAAAAATCATCTGAAGCATGCCTACGCAACGCTGAACTTGGAACTGACAGTCACAACAGAAGGAAGAGGTTGGAGTTGTGGTTGACAGCTCTCCAGAATCTTTGGTGTAACACGCAGCAGCTGCCAAAACAAGGTAGTAAAACACTGGGCGTCACCAGGAAGGGCGCTGGGAGCTGGTCTGTAAAAGCTAGGCACATCCACACTTTCAGTACCCTGTGCTGCCATGGTCTACACCTCCCCAGAAGACGTGGCAGAGTTTGAAAAGGTAAAGAGAGGAGAAACTTCAGTGATGGAGCCTTGGTATGGGGGACTAAAGGAGCTGGGACTCTTGTGTTCAGGGAGCAGGAGACTGAAGGAGGATGGCATAAAGGCTTACGAGGTCTCAAAGGTATTAAGTACTGTTCAACAAATCCTGCACCTCTGGGGCTGCGGTACCAAATGGCGCTGCTTGAACACCAGACAGTGGCACCCCAGTTTGGACCCACAGGGATAGCCCTGTTTTCCTGATGCAAGAGGCCAGGACCACACCTGGCTTGCCCTGGGAAAGATCCTTCTCCACTGTTCCAACAACTCTGCGCCGCAGGCTGTCTTGGCTGGCTGCTGAGTGTATAAGGAGTCATCTTGTTGGCAGCTCTCTGCGGGGAGGGACAAATTCCTGAGTCACCCGCTCCTGCCTGGCTAACACTGCTATTAGGATCCTACTAAACAGGGAGAAGAAAAATCACAGAGACTTGCCATTTTATTTTCAAATTTAAAAAAAAAAAAACCCTAACAAAACAGCAACAAAACCCCCCAACATTTTTCAATGCATATTCCAAGAGGATAACTCTGAAGCGCTGAAAACTGAGCAGCTTGCCCTAGATCCATAACTTGGGCAGGGAGAGGTGCTTCCTGAGACAAAGCAAGACAGCAGAGCTGGAAACTACACCAAAGCTCCCAGCCCGAAGGTGACAAAATGCAGGGCAGCTCAAAAAGGGATCTCTGAGTGCCACTGGGTAAGAAGAGCAAATAGAAACAAAAGCTGCAGGGAACTGATAGGAAAAGAAGAGCTATGAGTAACTGAAAAGGAACTCGGGAATAAGCAGTTCCCTTCAAGGCTTTCCCCTTCCCTTTTTTTTTTATGAGCAGGCTGGCTCACGCCCAGCAGCAGGAAACACAACGCTCCCTCCAACGAGGCTACAGCCCTGAGTCCACTAAAACAGCCAGTCCCTCTCCGAAACCGAAAGCCGGACTGCTGGCCAGCGGGGCACAACATGAGAAGGCATTTCCTCTCATCCCTGAGGAATCTGCAGATCCCAGATGTCGCCGTGCTCCCCCTCCTCTGTGCTCCCCCTCCTCTTCCCACGACTCCTGACCTCCTGCTTGCTGCCTCTCCCCTGTGGCACAGCTGCTTTTGGAGGCGGCAGGGACCCAGGAGAGCCCACCAGACGATGTTCTAGTGCTCCAGCCCCCTCATCCAAGCCGGGGACAAGCCACATCCGCGTGGGTGTGAGTCACATCATGAACTCTTTGAGCTGTAAGTTTAACTTTGAGTCTGGCAGCAGCACAGAGATGTAAGAGCTGAGAAAGTTTAGCAAGGTAACAGCACCAGCAGAGACCCAGCAGAGAGCTGCTGGGGCAGGGAAAGACACAAAAGAGGATTATATATCCCCCAAGAAATTAAAAACAAACTTCTATCATCTATTAACACTTGCTACAACCCCTGTAACTGTTTAAACCCACCTAGTCCAGGCCAGTGGTAATGGGTGCAAGTAGGAGAGGAGCAGAGACAGAAAGGGCAGTCGGATCAAAGAGTTCAATGAGTGATTTTACTTCCAAATGTGTTTGACTAGCTGCCAAACCCTCAGATTTCTTCTGGGGTGTTGAAAAGGGAGCCCAAGGAGCCCAGCCCTCCACCTCAATTGGGCAGGACTTGGACCTTGCTCCCCTCATGCCCCCCCAGATAGGCACAGAGACTAGAAAGGAAAGGAAGGCCAGTGCAATGCCAGGAGATAAGCCAGGGTGGCCCCATGTGGTGGCCAGCCCCACCACAGACTTACGCTGTCCTGTCTGGGCCTCGGGTACCCGCTCACGGATCATCCGGCAAGCGTCGTACACCATGGTGGAAGGCTCGAACTGCATCGTCTTCACCACATTCCCGATGCTGATCTTCAGTGAGAGGGCAACCATGGTGGCGGCTGGGCTGTCCCCACTCCCGCGTCACCTGCCAGAGAGGACAGACGGGTTAGCTCTAGCCAGTGCACAGGGTCCTTTCTCCTCCCATCCAGCGGCACCCCTGCTCCCCAGAAAAAGGGACACAGCTTCAAGCAGCAAGCAAAGGTTGCACCCAGTGCTGGCTAGCCTGCAAGGGGGTCTCACTTTCCAGACCCAGGGTCTCCGTCCAGCTTTGGGATCGCTGTCCCCTTGTCCCAAGGTCCCGAAGCCGACTCAGCTTGCCTGCAGGAGTGACAGCAGCTGGTACCCGGCAGAGATGCTGCCAGTGAGGAGGAAGCGAGTGCACAGGAGCACAGCAGATAAGCTGGGAGAGCACAACGGAAGGGGTTATAATTAAACCTGCTGTGACACAGAAGCCGCAAGAGGAAAACCAAACTCCAGCCCAGTGCTGGTCACCAGCTATCGGCACCCCCTCTGCCCCTCCCAATCACCAGTGGACAGTTCTGAGCTGGCAGCTTGAGCATAGAGGGACCCAAAGAGATGAAGAAGCCCAGAGCAACTCAAGGAAGCAAAGTAAAGGCACCACATCCAAAACCTGCCTGTTAAAAATAATTACCTGGGGAAAGTACCACTCGTGCAAAGTACTGCACCTACAGCAGAGGGCAGGGGAACCCACACGAGGGGTGATGGGCCAGGCACCCAGCCACTGCAGCTCTTGCTGCTGGGGCACGCAAGAGCCACACATCACCTGAAACAGGCCCCAAGCTGGGTCCATCTTGAAGAGTCAGCTTCCCCAGCCCCCAGACAGCCCTAACCCAGCACTCCCCAGCAGTAACACCCTTTTTGCTCTTCCCAAGAGCCTGCTCATGGGGAAAGAGCCCCTTGGGCGACCCAGGTTCTCTTGTTCTTAAACCCCAGCTGGTAGGACAAGTGGGGTGCACCACATCTGCTTATTCTCTTTTAGACTGATTTTCTCCTATCAGGCCTCCTATTATGGCTGCCAGAGAAAGGTTACTGGCCATGTGCATCCTCAGCCTGGCCTGGGAAGGTTTCTGGGCAAGGCTTGCTGGCAGCCTGCCCTGCACCACAGTGGCACACAGCAGGCCTGTGCACCTCTGCCTGGCACTGCCAGTGCTGGTCCCTCATGGAAGGGGTTACACCAGTGTGGGCTGCTCCCAACCATGGACCTGAGCCGGCAAGGAGCAGGATCTGTGAAGGATAAAAAGCTCCTACATCCATTTTTGGCCAGGAGCAAGTCAGAGGGAGGGGGTCCTGCTCCCACAGAGCCATAAAGCCATACTGATGGTGCGGGGAGAGAGGCAGGGATGGAGGAGCGTGCCGCCTCCGCCAGCACATGGAGTGGTTCCAGCTCTGCATTCCTGAGCTGTTCGGCAATGTTTCTGTGGAGGCCCACAGCCCCCACTGGCTCCACTGACAAGGAATGAAATGCATTTCAGGTCCAGAGCGAGGGAGCCCGGCGGCAGCGGGAAGGAGGTAGCAGAGCTGCCTGCCTGTGCCACTGCTGCCCATGCGGAAGCACCAGCAAAGCCACGGAGCCAAGGGGAGGAGAACTCCCTGCTACAGAAAGTATTTTGGGAGGGGGGGGGGGAAGGGGAGAGAAGGGAGCGGGGAGGGGGTGGCTGCTGCGCTCACCAGGCTGTCTTCTCTCTATCTAAAAATATTCTTGAGTTGACTGCAAAGCTGCTTTCCGTCTCCCCGCAGGAAAAAGAGAACATGCCACTGCCAGGACAAGGTCAGAGACCATGGAGGAAGGGGAGGGGAGGACGCTGGACGGCAGAGCGGAACCGAGAGGAGTCAGATCACGGCCAGCCATTTCTGCAGCCTCCTCTTGCCCTCACAAAGCCACCTAAAAGCAGGCGTTGCGCTGGAGCCCATCCCTTAGCACAACCTTTAGGGAGGCAATCATACTTTCCAAGACCCCACAGGAGGATGACTGCTCAAGCCTCCCCACTCCCCAGCCCCTGCAAAAGTGACAGAGCACCGCAGGTCAGGCGCTCATGACAGCAAGGAAGCCCTCTGAGGAAAGGACAACAGTTCATTTTAATTCCCATATTCTACAGAAATGGCTCAGGCTCCAGCAGCCAAACTTTGCTGACATCAACATCTAAGGTTGAAACGGTTTCTGTATGTACAAGACGTACATACACCTCCTCAAACCCCAGAGACGTCTGTCAGCAAATACAGCAATTAATCACACGTGTTTTTGCCAATCTGCTGCCTCCTGCACGGGCACCAGCAGGCCTCCAGGTGCCATGTGGGGAAGGACCAGAGGTAGCAGATTAAAACAGTGCCAGGAGCTGCAAACCAGAAAAATAAAAAGCAGAGGACAGCAAAAGTCAAGCTGTACCTCGGGGAAGAAAAAAAAAAAACCCCAACCCAAACAAACCAAGTCTCAACGAACACACACCGAATTTCTGCACTGGCTTGCCTCCAGAGCAAGCAAGCCCCTTCTCAATCGGTTGTCAGTATGCAGAGGTCAGTAAGGCACCAGAGCAGGGAACCAGCCGGCAGCCAGATTAACGCACTTCTGCATTTTATAGCAAGCTGCGTGCAGTCCCTGGGGCCGTGAGCACGCTCCTCACCAGAACCTAAAAATGAGAGCAGGGGAGGGTCTCTTAATGGGGCTCCCACCCGTCCCTGGAGCCATCCCAGCTGCCTCCATCTCACCCCGCACTAGGTGAGCAAGACCCCCGCAGAGGGCTGGTTGGGCCAGCGGTCGTGGCCAGGCTGTGTTTTTAGAGAGGGGGTGGTGTGTGCCGGGATGGTGGCAGTGCCATGCCAGCCCCAGGAGCCACAGCCAGCCCCGGGAGCCACGGCCAGCCCCCGGAGCCATGGCCAGCCCCGGGAGCCACGGCCAGCCCCGGGAGCCACGGCGTCACTGCCGGGACCACTGAGAGCAAGTTTTCCGTCACGTGACGTAACCGCTATATTTGTATCGCCCCAGCTTGGTGCTGCCAGCACAGTCACAGAGGAGGGTTTTATACCTTAAAAATAACAAAAAATCCGAATAAACACCCACACACGCACGCCCCCTCCTCCTTCTCCTCCACCCCCTCCTCAACAAAGCTCAATAGTGGCCTGGGGGAGCAGTTGGAGAAGAAGCTGCCAATCTTCACGTACAACAGCTCTGCCACTTTTAACAGTCTCTTTCAGAGAGACTCCGGATGAGGTTTAGGTTTGTTGTTTGGTGGACGGCTTTTTTAATGACGATGCCAAATTTCACTTGGGAAAGGCCCTGCTCTGGACCACCCCTGGGATGGGAGCTGTCTGCCGGAAGCTTTATCAGCTGCAAACTGCCCCACTGCCAGAGTTTTCCACGAGGATGGGGCTGCCAGCACAGCCAGGCAGGTACCAGGTCACCACCATGCCTGCCAGGGCTGGCTTTGTCAGCATGCCAGCGTCTGCAAGGCAGCACAGTGAACCAGGGCAAAAATCAGCGTGGTGAGAAGCTGAACCAGGCTCCGACGGGGTTCTCCAACATGTGACCTGCGTACACAGCCACGGCAGGCACCGGGGGCATGGGTGGCTCAGCCTCATGCCCATGGGAAGGCTGAGCCAGCAGCCCTGGCTGAGCCCATTCAGCCTGCTTCCTCTTTCCCAGCTGCACGTCCACGTCAGATGGGAAGATGGTTTCTCCTAGCCTGAGGCTGAGCTTGCTCCCAGGAAGCACAAGTGGCCAGAAAGCTCAGCCCCATGGCATACCTGTGACCAGACAGCTTTTACTATGTCTGGGGCAGGGATAGCCACTTCCCCCTGGCAGGGAGGGCAGCCCTGCCTGGCATGGGAAGCAGGCGAGGGACGGGCAGCAGGGCTGGAGGATCACAGCTGCAGCCCGCCTGCTCACCTGTGCTGAGACAAAGTAGCTGTTAACTGGCAGCGTCTTCTACATATCCCCAGGCTTGCCTGCATCCCCTGCCCTCCAGAGGAAGGGGGCACAAAGGGTGATGCCCCTGGGCTGCCCTCTGCCAAGGCAGACATGGGGGCAAGCAAGGGCAGGACTCCATCCACAGCCTCTCCTGCATCCTTAGCAAGCCAGCCCTCCAACACTCATCCCAAAAGCAGCACTCAGGGTGCAGTGGATGCCCTCACAGTCTCTAGAGACCACCAGGTGCCCTTATGGGGAACCCATGCTTGCCAGGGTAAGCGACTCACCCGCCACCATGCTGCCAGCCAGGCAGAAAGGGGAAAGCAAGACGAGAACATGGCTGGGTTTAGGGGAGAACTTCTCCACCCCAGCAGTCAGCAAAGCTCAGCTCTGGAAAGGAGGGTGCCCCACATATCCCTGTGCCTTCTTCCCTGACCACTGCCCTTCCCCAAATCTGCCAGGACATGCCACTTTGGGATGCACCCAGTGCTGCTGCTGCTGTCTGGCAAGCAAGCTGCACGTTTGGCTGGTACTCAGCACACACCACCAGCATTTAACACTTCAGGGGGTTCACCCCACTGTCTAGGGGAGGCTAGGGGGTGGGTTGAAACCTTTACTGGGCAATCCATAGCTTCTGGCAAAGACAAAGATCCCAAAAATATGTCCCCTCCGCAGCAGTGAGGCACAGGGAGAGAGGAGAAGGGAGTAAACAATTATTGCTACCAAATATGGGTCTAACAGCCAGCGATGAAGCCACGGCAGAAGCATGTAGAGATCCTGCCGGCAGATTCAAAGGAACGGGAGCTCGCAGGGGCGCCGGCAGGATCCAGCAGGGAGTGGGGCTGGGCAGGGAGCTGGCAGAGGATGGCGCAGTTTCCCTTGCTTGGTTAGCTGCTCCAGCCGGGTCACGCTGGGGAATCCATGCCTCTCCCCGGCGGCAGCCAGCCCTGACCCACGGCACCCACCCAACCCATGCATTGCTCCCCAGCACCCCCATCCTGAGGCGACCGACGGGAACTCCGGGCTGATCTCCGGCGCCCGCGGCGTGGCCATGGGGAGCACGCCCCTCCAGCATCCCCACCCAAAACCGCGCCGCAGGCTGGAGACACTCTTCCCACCCGCTTCCCCCCACGTCCAGCCAGGGTGGGCAGGAAGGGCGGGAGGGGAAGCTTTGCCGCCGGCACCGAAGCTTGTCCCCCTCGCTCCAAGGGCCCGGGGCCGCGGGCAGGCCTCTCCCGCCTGGTCCCCGGGGAACCCCGAGGCGGCGATGCTGGCCCGGGCCCAGAGAGCAGAGACTTCGGGCCGAGGCCTGCGGCGGTGACGGCTACTTTAGAGACGGGCAGAGAGAGCAGGGCCGGGATTAACGGAGCCGGGCCCGGCCGAGCCGCGCCCGCCCCTGCCTGCTGCCCCAGGCCCCGGCGGTGCTCGGGAGCCGCCAGCCGCAGGGGCGATGGGGCGCGCCCCAGAACCAGACCAGGGCGCGACCGACCCCCGGAAGCACCCCTGCCAACGCAGCCCGGGAGAGACGCCTCGGCGGGAGCAGGGAGGCCCGGGTGAGGGACTCCGCGCCCCCCCACTCCCCGGTAGCGGTGGGGTGGGGTGGGGGTGGAAGGGGCACCTCCCTCGGGGACATCCGTTTCCGGCAGCCCCCCGGGAGCCAGGGCGCTGCCGGCCCCCGGAGACCTCGTGTCCCAGCCTCCCTCTCCCCGCTTACCGGGACCCCGCGTCTCGCCCGTACCTGTTCGCGAGCAGGAGCAGCTCGTCGGCCCCGCCGAGGCTGTTCGGAGCGGGGCAGCACCGCCCGCTTCCCGCCCCGTCGCCCCCCGCCGCGCATGCGCCGCGGCGCGCCCCCGCACGGCGGCAGGGGCTGCCGGGTCCCCAGCGTGTCCCACCCAGCGCCCGGGGCTGCGCGCTGCTGGGCGCCCGCGCAGCCCGACCCAGCCCCGGGCTCCGGCGCTCAACACCGCTCGTATGCTCGGGTCTCTGCCCGGCGCGGCTCGGCCCGGCCCAGCATCGGCTGCAGCGAGCGCGGGGTGCCCGCGCCCCTCTGCCCACCGTACCCCGGTCCTCCCCGGGCTTCGCCCAGGGCGGCCGCAGCACGCTCCCGCCGGCCGACTCCCTCCCCGGGACGGGGCCGCCGAGCGCTTGGGGATCGCCGGGAGGCGGGTTGACATCGCCGGTGTGGGGGATGCCTCAGGGCTGGGTGGTCTGGTGCTGAGGGGAGAGGGGAGGAGGACGCGGGATGGGAGCTACGGGACCGCCACACTCCCCTCGGAGGTGCGGGGAGGCCGGCCCGGGCACTGAGCTGCCAGGGAAGGTGGCAGCCCTGGGACTGCCCGGCGCTGGCAGCCCGCTGGTGGGCTGAGGCCGTGTCTCCTCCCGCTCGGGGCTGCAGCCCGGCCTCGGCTGCACTGCATGGCCTCGGGCTGGAGCGCTTGGCCTCGGGCAGGATGCCCGGCCCTGGGCTGCAGTGCCCGGCCTCGGGCTGCGATGCCCGGCCTCGGGCTGCAATGCCTGGCCTTGGGCTGTGATGCCTGGCCTCCGGCCCCACTGACCAGCCTGGACTGTGACTTCCAGCCGGGACTCGCTGGCTGCAGGCTGCTGCTGTGCCCTAGGCAACAGCATAGCATGCTTGCCTCTGGGCCAGTCCCACAGCTGTGAGAGGCCTCTCAGGTGGGTGGGTGGGTGTCCAGGCAGGGCAGGTACCACTGCCCTGCATTCTCCCGTCACCCTTTCTTCCACCTCCCTCGTGCTCTGCCTTCCGATGTGCCTGCCCAGCGTGTTCATCTTTGATAGGAATGCCTGAGTGCTCCCGGAAGCAACAGGCCCTGGTGCTGCCCAGCCTCTGCCCAGTTCCCCTGCCTCTCCCTGTGCTGCTATCTGCCGGCACAACTGATGGTTGTGCCATCTGGCAGGGCAGCCCTGCGCACCAGCTTCCTCCTCCTGAGTGGCTGGCACAGCAGCCAGGTGGCTGGGGTCTGCCCTGCCCTTCTGGTTTTGGGTGGGTCGGTGGGTGGGTTTTTGGTTTGGGGATTTTTGGGGTGGTTTTGGTGGTTTTTTTGGACCATGGCAACCGCTGACAAGATGCAAAAGGTTAACAATCCTAATGGGGGGTGTGAGGGATGCCCTCACTCCAGGTGAGCAGCGCTTTGGCTCGGGCATCACTGACAAGCGTGCCTGACTGATGCCACGCAGACCATGAGGACCATGCGAGGAGGCTGCATCTTCTCAGGCCCCAAGCAGTCTAGGCCACATCTTATCAGTAGATAATAGCACCGGCCAGGGTTGAGCCTAGACAAAACCAAAACTGCCACAGTTGCACAAACACCAAAGAGGGGGCTGGACTACAAGCGCATCACTTTGGGCTATAAATGCCTGTAGTCTCCCGAAGAGCAGTGGGCTTCCCAGTACGCCTCAGCAGTGGTTCCCCCTGGAGAAAGCTGCTGCGCAAGGCTAAGGCACTCTTTGCCTGGCACCCAGTATCTACGGCAAGGTAAAGTGACACTTTATATTCAGCCTAAAAGTATATTGTATATTTGTGATGCATGTGTATATGTATATGTGTATGTATATATCTGTATGTCCAGCTATAGCTTAACTGTTGGAAGTGTGGTGAGAGAGCAACCACTGCCTAAATGAAGTGATTGCTTAAATAACTGTCAAACCATTGTTTAATTGCCACTCAATTATCACTTGTCATTTTGTTACCATTTCATTTTCATTCAGTTGTCAATTACCACTTGATCGTCAGTGATTAATAAAACCCTTCTAGTTAGCCCCACAACGTTGATTGCTTTTAATAATTCGGATAGGAGGATAGGAGGCCAGCCCTGCTGGATGCACTCCAGGAGCGTACAGCACCTTTTGGCTCCAGTGAAAAGGCCACATCTTGCATGCTCTCCATGGCAGAAAGTCTGGGGTCTTTCTACTTTCCTTCCCCTTCTGGCAGCTTTCATGTTCTGGGTGGTGTATGGTTCCTGTGACTGGGTGTCAGTGGTTGGGTGGGGAGATTGGTATGGTGGGCCTGCCTGTGCCAGTTTAATAGCCTGGTTGGATAAGTGCTCATGGGCAGGTTGTTGCTGCAGGGCCCTGGCAGCTGTTGCACAGGGAGACTTTGTCTGTAGCAGCTGAGGGACACCTCGCAGGAGCACTAGTTCCCACCCTGGTGCCCGTGCTCACTTCGTGTATCCTGCTCAGATGTGGTGCCCAGGGGAACAGGACTTCGTGGCAGATGAGGACCTGCTTGACTTCCTCCTGAAGGATGATGTTCCCTGCCCTGCAATCCTAAGGGAGGAGAACACCGTGTTGGAAAACTCGGACCTATCAGAGCTTGAGGTGAGTTCTTTGGGAGGAATCACTGCTGGGATGTGGTTCAGATTTGGCTCCCTGCTGAGTAAAAGCTTTTTCTCTGCAGCTCCTGGACAAGGACGTAGATGACTTCATCAACTCCCTGCTGAACCCCTTTGAAGACAAACCAGGCATGCTGCAGGATTATTTGCTTCCTACCAGTGACAGCAGCATTTCTGAATATCAGCATCCATCCCCTAGCCCTGGCAGCGCCTTTGTCAGCAGCCTGGAGAGCTCTGACATCGTGCAGGTTGATCACAACTATTCGCTCCATCAGGACTGTCCTGAGATGGAAAACATGAGGTCTGAAATGGGAGGAGGACATGTTTTCACTGACCTTGGTAAGTGATGTGTGGGCGCTTTCTGTCCTGGGTACGGGCAGAAAAGCAGTCTCACATTGAGGTGTTTTGCGTGGATGCCAGGCAGCCCTGACTGGAGTGAGCCAAATTTACTGGCTTTCTGCTGACATAAAATTGCGGTTTTGTGCTTGAAGTTGGCTGTTCAGGTGCTGCCTCACCGAGGCCCAGAGCTTGAGTACCCTTTCCTTCCCCAGGGACGTGGATGGATTTGGAAGATGGGAGCAAGGCACTGGAACTGAACTCTGTTTTTCCTGTTGCTGTGGATGCCAACCCTCAGCTTGTGCCTGGAGCCACTGTGCAGGTACTGACTGTTGTGCTTGTGGCCTTTGCTTCTGGTTGTATCTCCCCTTCTCTCCTGGCTTGGCTCCTGGTAGGGATATCTCTCAGGAAGCAAGATGCTGCTTTGGGAGAGCTATACAGTTCTACGTTCTTTCCGAATGGCACTATCTGCCCCCCTTTAGTTCTCTCTTCCCACACATTCTGTTGCTGTTTTCTAGCCTGACTTCCCAGGGCTATCAGAGGAGGAAAGGCAGCTCCTGGTGAAAGAAGGTACTTCACTACCAGCCTGTCAGCCACTGATGAATGTGAATCCTCAGTGCAGCCTGTCACTCCCAAGTGGACCTGGACCACTGGAATGCTTCAGCCAGAGCAGGGGCTCAAAAATCCAGGATGGTGCCTTGGTGAGAGCATTATTGTCTGGGTGCTGTCTTCAGAGCAGCATGCAGCAGGGCTATCAGTGTCTCTCTCCTTTCAAGGCTTGTGGGGTGTCCACAGGCACAGCAGCCTCCGCTTCACAAAGCTCTGAAGAGCCATGAGACATGCTGCAAGTCTATGCACTTATGACTGCTTGCTGGGAGGCAATTACACCACAACTGCCCACAAACTATCCTTTCCTACTTGCCTAGTGCCGTGTGAGCTGCATGTTTGTTGTCTCCCCTCGGTACCTCTCAGTAGGGAAGCAGCTGGCTGCATCAGTGGGCCAGAGTTTGCCTTGCAGTTCCTACAGCTCATGCAGTGGTGTGGGAGGGACAGGGGGCAGCAGCATGTGGGCTGAGCACAGAGATTTGTGAGGGCTGTGTTGCCAGTGCCCCCACTGCTAATGGGAAGTGACCCTTGCAGGCTGAAGGGCAGCATGTGAAGACAGTGCGCTGGAAGATCCGGAACAAGCAGTCAGCCCAGGAGAGTCATCGTCGCAGGAAGAAGAACTACCTAGAAGACCTGGAACACAGGTACAGGCATGTCACCCAGTGCTGAGGGGACACATTCTTCTGAAGAACCTTGGCAGAATGATGATGCCACAAAGTAATAGTTTCAATTAAAGCTTTATTTCCTTATGATTAATACAACACAGAATTTATCATTAGAATTGCATATGATGTCTGCAGACAGATCAATGTAGTACAACCTGTAAGCAGCATAATACAGAATTTGTACTACAGCTTAACTTAAAATTTCTAATCACCTTGATCCTAATACAATTTAACTTAAAATTTCTAATCACCTGGACCCCCTGCTGAGTGGGTCAGGTTTTGATGCATAGTTTACCATTTTAATATAACGATAATATTCTAGAGTAAAAAATTATACAAAGGAATACGAGGCGTTGCTTGTTCGTGGGAGGAAACATGATGGTGGTGGTGTCCCTGGTGAGGGCCCTGCACCTCACTGTCCAGTGTCAGCTGTGGTCTGGGTTCTCCCTTAGGGCTTCCAGCTGCTTGATTCCATGGACAGTACTGTACGTGCTGTTATGCTTCCCTGTTCTGTGGCAGGGTCATCAACAATATTGGGCTGGCTGGGTGCCTGGGAGCTTCAAGGATGGTGAAGAAGGGATTAACCAGTCTGTTGCCCCAGAAACCTTGAGTCTGGTAGTGGGGGAAAGGAGAAATCTGTTTGGCTTGTCTGCTTGGAGCACAGGACCTTCAGGGACTGATAATGAGGGGAAGGCAACGAATACATGACCCGCTCTGTCACAGAGAATGGCAGCCCGCCTGACAACGGGGCACTGGCCGTGCTAACCGCATCCCCCAGGGTCAGGAGCAGGGGGAACGGTCACAAGCAGCTCTAGTGCTGCTGGTATCTTTCCACCCTGGGCAGAAAGTGAGCGTGATCCTGTGGGACAGCAGCTCTCCTTGGGGCTCAGAAGCCTAGGGCATAGCCTGCCCTGCTCTCTTACGCTTGGAGACGTAAGACGCCCAGAGGTTGCTCTGTTAAAGTCAGCTGCTAGCCTGCTAGGTCCAGCGCGTTCTCCAAGTCAAGCTAGTCTTCAATGCAGCCTGACATTGTGGATCTGCAGGGCAGGTGTGCTACTAGAAGCAAGCATCCCTAGGGATTAGTCTGGTGATTCTCTGCAGGACTGGGTAGGGCTCACCCCTTCCCAAACCTGATGCAAGATGTCACTCTCTGGGCTTTGCTCCAGCTGGTGCTAGGTAAGACCCCAGGAGTAGTAGTAACTGTCTCTGTCACCCAGAGGTGGTAGAGGATTACCTGAGGATACACTCCAGTGAAGTCTCCTTAGCTGACTAAGAAAATCCTCCCTCTCTCCTTCTCTTTTTTTTTTTTTTTCTCTCCCTGTGCTGGTCATTTTTCCTGGAAAGGATGGCAGCCTGCATGGCTCAGAACCACAGGCTGGAGAAGAAAGTGCAGGTGTTGCAGAAGCGGAACATGTGAGTTTCTCCTTGTTGGACATGAGAGGAGATGTGGTGGGGAAGGTTGTTCCTCTTCTTGGGATTGTGGTCTGTCCCAGGCTGCAAAGGGGGAGGAGGTGAGCGTGCAGATCTTGGTTCAGCTGCCATGTTAACCTGTGTGGACTCCTCTCCTGCAGGTCACTGTTGAAGCAGGTGCAGAGGCTGCAGGCCTTGGTGGGGCAGTCCAACGCCAAAACTGCCACAGGAGAAAGCTGCAGCACGGTGAGCAGCTTTAGCACCAGCGTCAATGAAGGGGACACTGCCATCCTTATAAGTTGTAGAGAAAGGAGTTTATTGTGGCTGGTGAGGCCTATCCATGCCCTTTGCTAAGGTCTTTGCCAATCTTTCTGCTTCCAGGTCATGGTTCTGTCCTTTTACTTCATTCTCTCTCCCAGCGTCCCCTCGTTTGGGAACCAGGAGACACAGGTGAAGATCAGAGGTGAGTGTCTAGATCCTATCCCTGCTGGAACACAAGCTGTGCTTGGGCCTGGCAGCTGTTCAGCCTCCTCTCCCCACCTCCCCTGGGAGGAGGCCTCCCGAGCGGAACAGTTTGTTCCCTTCTTGCGGTCTCTGTGTTGGTCAGTCCTCAGAGCAGGATGGTGAGAGGCTGGGGATGACAGGGCTGGCTCTACCTCTCTTGCAGTGCTATCACGGCAGATCCGCAAGTCCCCAAACCAAGCAGCACCTGATGAGCAGGAAGCCATGGTGGAGGGGTGCAGCCTGGAGCCCCACAACCTCTCGCTGCTGGGCAGCCTTAATCAACCATAGAAAGAGGAGCAGAGACCACCCAACCCCAATCCCAGGCCTTCTTTCAAAAGCAACTCATTCTTTGACCCTCCTGTGGCACTGGGCTCTGAGCTGGGCCCTCCTGACCCTCAGGAGCAGCGCTTCTGAAGTGACCCTTTGTAGGCAGCAGTGCTGGAGCTTGGAATGTTGGGAGGCAGGAGTGGGTGAAACACAGTGTCATCCAGCAGCACTATGCTGATGAGATGCAAACACCAGAGTCTCTTGCTTCTTGAGGTGACATGGGACACCCTGCCAGGCAGGGCCACACAGACCTACATTAACACATTGTCTATCAAAGCCAATTTCGAAAGCTTCCATTGTCCCGTCCCCTTATTCTTGCAGTATTGCCGGATTCCTAGGTGTGAGGCAGGAAGCTGACCCTCAGTGCCCTTACAGGGAGTTGCTCCTGCCATTGTAACTTACTCTGTGTGTCACCGGCTCCTGTTTGCTTTTGAGCTGTGGGCACAGCTCCTGGCCTAGTTCCTCCCAAGCCATGTGCTGTTTCCCATCTGTGGGGCCTGAGCCCTTTATCTGCCACAGTCCTGGGAGTGAGGTTTCTGGGTCCTGGGGAGAAGACATGCCTCAAACCACGCTGATGAGGAGGCATGGAGCTGCTTGCTCTTCTGAAGGCTTTCCTGGCCACGGGACACTACACAGGAGTAGTGTCTTTCCTGGAGTGCAGCGTAGTGGTACCTGTTGAGCATCTCTCTTCATCCTACTTCAGCATGTTTCGTAGAGTCATGTAGAATAGTTGGAGGGAACCTTTAAAGGTCATTTAGTCCAACCCTCTACAACGAGCAGATACATCTATAACTATATTAGGATAATATTTACTCATTTCCTCTTTAATAACATGAATAAATACGGTGTGTGACCATTGTCCTCAGTGGTTGTTTTGGTGAGGGGAACCCCGAGGGGGCTGGGAGGTGGCCACCCTTTTGCAGCCCGGTGAAGGGGAACGTGAGCTGCCTT
Organism: Hypotaenidia okinawae; assembly: GCA_027925045.1. Classification (NCBI taxonomy): domain Eukaryota; kingdom Metazoa; phylum Chordata; class Aves; order Gruiformes; family Rallidae; genus Hypotaenidia; species Hypotaenidia okinawae. The sequence continues at coordinate 14,670,897 of BSDF01000005.1, read as the reverse complement.
TCCTTCCCCTGGCTGCGGCTCTGCAGAGGGGCTCGGTGAGGCACAGCACAGCACACATTTGCCGTGTGGTTGCTCTGCTCTCACCCCCTCCCTCCACATCGAGGGTGCAAAAACACTCTCAAACCTCCCTCAGCAACACGTGGATGGTGCGAGCACCCAGCGCCCGCCGCCGGCGACCAGCGCGCAGCCCAGGCACTGCGGAAGCCAGCAGCTTCCCCGGTAGGAAGCACGAGGAGCCGGTGTCTGCCCTCACCGCTGCTTTCGTAACGGGGAGCTGCACAATCGCAGGAAGCAGAGCAGAGGCAGGGAGGGTGGTGCAACAGCCCCGTCCCCTTTGCCAGGGGCCGCGGAGAGGGCCCTGCCTGCGGCGTGGATGCTGGGGTTGGTTGGAGTCACTGGGTCCGTGGGAAGCACTAGCGGACCCTGAGATCGGGCTGTGGAGCCTATCAGGGTGTTTGGAGGGGAGCTGGGGGGAGGGGGTTTGGTGGGAGCCCAGAGAGGTGATGGGGTGCAGGCAGTGCTGTGCTTGCAACCAACCTGGGAGTAAAGGGCGCTTGTGCTAGTGAGGGAGGTACAAAACTGAACGATGTGCCTCTCTGACTAGGAGGAGAGGTGGTGGTGGAGTGTCTCACCCAGGGGCCCTGCCTCAGCACAGGCAGCAGCACACTGGTGACAGACAGCGTCAGGCCAGAGCTCTGCACTGGGGAACCACCGTATCTTCCCCAGGAGCTGTGGGTGGCGGCGGGAAGGTCAGGGACTCCATCCTCACTTTCGTTTCATCTTTTTTTTCAGTTCAAGGGCAGAGTGTACAGAGCTACTGATGTCACTTGAGTCCCTGGCCCGGCACCGCTCAGAATGAAACAGGGTGGTGTTGCCAGCCAAGCAGGGCAGTTGCTGGAGCTGGTTTATTGGGCCAGGGGTAATGGGGTCAGTCAGCCCCATGCTCCACAGTGGTCTGGCTTGCTTGGCTGAGCATCAGGAGCGGAGACACCTCTGTGAGAGTGGGCAGGGAGCAAGGTGAGCACAGCAGGGTCTGCATCAAAGGCAGCCACATGCATGCTCCTGCTGCCAGGTGCTGACTGCCACAGCTGGCATGGATCCTGGGTGCAGAAAGCTTGTGGCAGAGGCTGGGATATGTCAGAGCCCAGAGCCGGTCCTAGTGTCGTGCTGGGGATGTGTCTGTGCTGGGAGGTTTTCAGCCTCATAGCCTGAGACAGCCTGTGCTGACCCAAGGCTGCTATTTTCATCACTTTCTGTGTTCTTGTGTCACCCCCACAGCAAACAGCTCTGAGATGGTGAGAGGAAGGAAGCCCAGCTTGGGCCTCACACCTGGGTTGAAGGGTGGCAACGATAAAAGGATAAAAATGCCCAGGGTGACTCCTTTGGCCACGCAGGCTCTCACCTTGTTTGCATCAGGCAAGGGGAAAAGAGGAGCCTGGCATTTCTGCCACCTACCTTCCTGCTCCTCCTCGCTGCAGACCCTCAGTGGCACCTATTCCCCTCTCAGGCCACACAGATCAGGGTGCAGGCCATGCTTGCACCAGCGCTGACCCCACACACATGCAGCCCCACGCTCTGGCTTCGTTCGGTGTTACAGCCCCTGCCCTGTGCTTCCCACCACGTTCCCTCTGTTACTCCCCAGGCTGACCCACATCCCACGCGTGTCCCAGGAGGTGCTTCCATCAGCATTGTGGGAAGACCAGGAACATCAGTGTTGTTCCACAGACCAGGAACATGAGCTATTTTGGGGCACGGTACTTTCCTCAGCCTCTCCCCCGCCCCTAAGTGCTGGGCAGGTGTTGCTGAATAAAAACACTCCCTTTTCTGCTGGGTGCAGCCCGTATTGAAAGTCTTGACAGTGTGAGATGAAAATTGTCTCCTGCTGCCCAGGAAAGCCTGGGATCTGTGGCTGGTACACAGCACCTCCTGTTCACGGCTTTGAAGGAATCAGTTTTTTCCTTGTTTTTTTTGTTTCTTTGTTTGTGGAGTTTTTTTTTAAGGAATAGGGTTTTTTCGGTGCAGTGGGAATTTCAGTCACTAGCAGAAATAAGGCATGCCTGGCTTTTCAAGGGAAGCCTAAACCCTGTGTCAGCGTCCAGCCTATCTTTATCCACTAGCACCAGCTGCTGGATATTGGTGGAACTGGAAAAACTGGCAGAAACCTGAGTGCCCGCTTGAAAAAGCAACTGGAGGTAGATACGGAGTCACCACCTTCCCCTAACTCCTGCGACCAGACACCTAAGCCCCAGAGCTGCTGACCCCCAACACTCACCATCCCACCTTCCCCACCCCCCACCACCCCACCCGCTCCCCCTCAAGGGAGCCAGTCGTGTGGGGACTGCTTTGGCAAGGCATCTGGGGCAGAAAGCAATGCTACTGAACTGCCCCAAAAAATCCCCAGCTGGTGCCAGAGGTGTTCTTCCCTTCATCCCTTTCCCTGGCTGTGGGTCATGGCTTGGCTGGAGGCCCCCACGTATGTGCTGCTGGGGGGACATTGGGTCTCTTTTAGGACAGGCTGTTTGGGAGCTTTCCCCACCCCTGGAGCAGCTGGCAGCCAGCACCGCGGTGCATCCGCCAGGGCTGGGAACAGGAGGCTGCCGACTCTGCAAAAGCCATTTGCAGCCCCCCTCCACGCATTTGGGCGCCTGAGAAGCTTCCTCTGCGCTGCTTGCACAGGGAAGGCTCAGCCTGGAGCCTGCTTCCCAGCCTTGGGACATGCTGCCCATGGCGTCCCACCCAGCCTGTGACACATCCCACCGCCTGCACAAAGCCCACGTGGCACTGCACCCCTGGGGACATTTGGGAGGGACCCTGAGGCACATGTTATCCTCATCTCTGTGGTGGGTTTGCATGCAAAGCGCTGCTGGGAGGGGATGTGCCAGCTCCCATGGCCAGGGATGCTGCTGCCCCTGGTGATGCTGCATGAAGCCTCCTCAGGGGAAGGTGGCTGTAGGTCAAGATAGACCTGGCAGGTTTGATGCGAGGCAGAAACCAGAGCCAAGTCCTGCATCCCCCACAGAAACCCTTTATTTTTGACCTGATGCCCAGCCCCCACACTGGACTGAACTTTCCTGGAAAAGCCTGGATCCGTGGAGTGAGAGCTACTGAAATGGTGTGCGTCAGCATGGGCAGAGCCTGGCTGAGGCTCCTTCCAGTCCTGGGCATCCTGGATTTCCCCACTCTCTGTTATTTTATCCGGGTGAAAATGCTGGTCCCAATCCTGCAGGAAAGCCCACGTCACTGTGGTTCACCCAGCCATGATCACGTCTGCTATGGTGGAGGGGAAACACGACAGGGTGTCCTGTGCTCCCCACTAGCTCTCTGGGTGCTGAGGAGGATGCTCTGGGCTCCCACACCCCATAGTGGAGGCTGCACCATGCCAGCTGGGCTCAGACCCTCCCCTGGGGTCACCCACCCACCCTCCCTGGAGCACATCCAGGATGCAGAGACTGTCCAGGTCACGAGGATACTCCTCAGCCTACTCCCGTCACTGGTGACAAACCCATGCCACCCTCCCCATCCTGCCACGCCTCATCCCCAGGGATTTGTCCCTTCTTGCAGTGCAGTGTGCCAGATGGCTTGTCACAGTGGTGGCCAGGGCCTGGCACTCACCGGGTGGCTTTCCAGTCCTCAGTGGGGCTGTCGGCTGCCTCTCGCAGCAGCCACAGGGCATGCAGTGTCTCGTCCCCGTTGGCTCCCACGTAGCACTGGCCCAGGAAGGCAGTCATCTGAGCTGTCTCTGAGTCTGGAAGGGTCCGAGCTGGCATGAATTCGGGTGGCAAGGCACAAAGCCACCCCCTGGGTCCCGCTGGCATCCCTACCACAGGGCGACAGCCCCCTCCTGCCTACCTTGGTGCTGCCAGCGCACGGTGAAGGAGAAGGTGGGCTGCTGGACCAGCCCAGCATCCTGCTGGAACCCCTCCAGTGGCGAGGTGAGGATTTCGGGGTTGTTGGCCACTGGCCCCGGCAGGTAGGAACCGGTGAATCTGCCATCCTTGCCGAGGACAGACACGACCATCCGGCAGCCGGTGTCACTCCGCCAGGACCCGGAGAGGACACACTGCAAGGCCAGCACTGTGGCTTGGGGTGCCCAGACAGGGAGGCAGAGGGAGCATCCTGCAACCTCCCCACCATCCTGGCCCTGCCCAGGGGCGGCTGCAGCACTGGGGGTGCCCTGAATGAAACTGGTGCCACCAGCAAACTCACCTTGGCACAGGTGTCGCAGCTGCGGCACGGATTGCCCTCAGCCCTGCTGCTGCTCCGGGCCATTTCCTCCCACCACCCAGGGGATTGAGGGTTTTTCCCATGCTAAAGCAGGGGGTGCACTGCTTCCCCTTGCTTTGTGGGAAGCGGGGTTTGGGGCATGGCTCTGCTTGCCTGTCTCTCGATGGGTTCCCACAGTGAAGAGCACCCTTGCAGGAGTGATCCTTCCCTCCCAGCCTCTCCACAGTTCCCCCCAGCAGAGCACAGCGCTGATCCCACCAGTGCCAGCATCCCACTAGATCCCTGCTAAGCACCAGAGTCCCCCCAGCCCCCACCTTTGGTGTCTAACGGGATGCCACCTGTCCCCATACCTTCCTCTCTGCAGGGCTGGCACACACTGCCAGGGCCAGGGTGAGGAACAGGGTGAAAGTGCTGCTCCCCATGGCCATGAGGCTGCTAAGTGCCCAGCACGGCCCCCTCCTAGCCCTACACACCGACCCCCTTTATAGGGCTGTAACTGGAGCCCCATGGGCACTGTGGGCGTTGGGCTGTCAGCCACGGGACGGGTGGCAGGGTGCCCAGGATGGGACAGGTGAGACGAGGAGGTCTGCATGACCTGGGCAGCACCGGAGGAATGTGGGACTGAGCATGACTGGGCAGACAGGCAGGGGTGCAGGCTTTTTTAAGGTCCTTCTAGCCATCTGGAGAACACCAACTACCTTCCGTGGGAATCTGCCTCCTGTGCTTGCAGGCTGGACATGGCTGCCTGTTTGAAGACTTGACTGGAGGCTCCCTGCTCTCCTGACATCGCTGTCTGCCCTGAGTATCGCCCAAGGGGTGCCAGGCATCCACCCCTGGCTCAGTGCTGCACGGCTGGAAAGGCTTTCCCTGCCTTCTCCTTCAGCTCCAGCAGCATTTCCCCAGCATCGTCGGGATTTCAGCTGTTGATTTTGCTGCTTTTGCTTTTACAGGATTTGGAGGAAGAAGTGGCCACAGAGGGGCACTGGGGTCCAAGGGAGTGGGTTTGCTGAGCACACCCAGCATACCAACCAGCTTCACATTTACACCTCTTCCTTGTATCTGCTGCTAAGGGCTTTGGATGTACGAAACGGGGGCGGGCGTGGGGCTGCTGCAAATCAAGGTGGGGTTCAGCTGCATAAACACATGCCGTCCCCAGGGCTGCAGTGTCTGGGGCATGGGATGGTGGCAGGGCTCCAGTGTGTGTGCTGGGGGTGGTGGAGTCCCACCCTGGGGCTGTACGGATTGATGCCCACCAATGAGCCCCTGCACACCCTGGGACCCCACTGCTGCTGCTGCTGCTGGTGTTGGGGCTAGTGGTGGTGGTGCTGCTGCTGTTGTTCAGCACCTCCCTTTCTGGCCCAGATAGCCCCCAAGGTTTGGGTGATTTGAAGCCACCACCCCTCTCCTAACACAGCACTTCTTGTCACCTTATACAGTCCCAAACTCTCAGGCTTATCACGAGGTAGAGGGGGTGGAGGGGGTGGGGGTAGCTGAGAAATCCCCCCAAGGTATCTCTTGCTTTTGCCCTGGATGCCTCGCTCCACCTCACTCTGCCTGACGTGAGCTCCTGCCTTTCTGTGCTGTTTGGCAGGGACAAACTGACCTGGTTGAGGTGCCAGGGAGGTGGCAGCCACCACCCCACGTCATGGCAGCATGGACCAGCCTTGCTGGGGCCGGGCCAGGCCTGACGGACTATCCAGCTAGAGCTCTGGCATCCCCAGGGCTGGGTTATATTTATAATGCTTCTGTGAGAGGATTCATCTTCACCAATGGACCTGCCAAAAACGTTGTGTTGAAATCTCTGAGTAATTTTGGCTGGTGTCCATGGTGGCAGGCAGAGTGGCCCTGCTGAAACACAGAGACAAGGAAGGGTAGAATCCCTGGTGGGGTGGGATATGGTGGGATGGGGGCCTTCCCTATGCACACTGTAATTTCAGTACTGTGCAGCATGAAGGAAGAACTTTTCTGAGACCTCAAACCCAGTGATACCTTCACCTTCACCTTCACCACCCAGCCCTGCGGGGAGTTCTGGAGCTGGAAGGGCGCCTGTCAGGGATGGCTACGAAGTCACTGCTAGGAAGGCAGTGGATTCAGGATGCCACCAGCAAGCAGGCAGGGAGTGACAGTTCAGAGTGGAAGTTTGGGCTAGGATGAGGTGGGAAACGAGTCCAGGAAGCTGGGTGGTGGGTACTGGGGAGGGAATGTTCCATGGGAAGGGGAGTGCTGAGCCCTGGCTTCTGCAGGGCATGGGGACAGAAGCTGCCTCAGAGGGAGCACAAACACAGTTTTGAAAGAGACAACCACAGGTCACATAACTTTTAATTTTATTTTTTTTAATGTGAGAGGCTGCTTTTTCTTCCTTTGGGTGTCCAGGCTGCAGCTGGAGCATGCCATCATGGAGCAGGTGAAGCTTCATCCTCACAGGATGGGGATAAGCTCAGCAGAATATTTTCACTCTGGGTGCGTTTACGTGTGAAGACATTTCTGCCCACCCTGCGGGAACCAGAGCTCCTGTGCCTCTGCCCACAGGCACGACCCACTCAGGGGTGTCCCTAAATGCCCCCCGACTTGCCCCAGGCAGCTGATGGATGCCTTTGGCCAGAGCAAGCCCCTAGCTAGAAGGCATTGGCATCTCTTCTGCAAATCCATGCTGGGGTGTTCCCAGAGACAGTCCCCTTTTCCCAGTGCCATGCTTGTCCCCAGGGGCCCTCAGGCCTCAGGGGTCCTTGGGAGTGACCCTTCAAATAGGGAGGGGGGCAATCATCACACCCCAAATCCCCCCACTACCTCGTGGCTTTCCAGTCCTCCTCAAGGGAGCTGACGGCTTCACGCAGCAGCCACGTGGTGGTCAGTGTCTCCTTCCCCCCTGTGTCCACGAAGCACTGTCCCGCGAAGGCGGTGGTGGCATCTGGGGAAAACACTTGCTGTGGCATTGCTGGGGATGGCACCCATGCTCACTGGCTGCTTCCCCTTCCCTGAGGCCCACCCACCCACAGCTGTGTTTCCACCCTGATGGCCATGTGCCCACCCAGTCCCCTGTGGGTGGGCCTGTCTTTCCCCAGGGGCTCCTTTGGGCAAGCCAAAGTCTGCAGCACCACATCCGCCGTGCACTAATGGGCTCCAGACTCACCACGGGCACCTGGGAGGGGTACAGAGACCCTGGTGAGGAGGGTCTGCCCCACACAAGCCCAGTGTTGCCCGTCAGCACCACGCCGGGCAGGCACTGCTGCCTCCCTTTGCACCGCTGTATCCCACAGCAGACTTTCATCAAAGTCCTGTGTGGCTGCCAGTGCCCCCACGGTGCCGTTTTTGGGTGTCCCAGCACTTACTGGAGAACTTGTCCCAGCGCACGGTGAAGGCGAAGGTGGGCCACCCCCCTCTCCTGGCTGCTGCTGGGCACCCTTCAGGGGGAGACACGGGCGCAGCCGCCGGCAAGGGTGACCCGTGTGAGGTATTTCCCCTGGAAGTCCCCGTTGTCCCTCACCACCGAAATCTCCATCAGCGAGTCCTGCTCATTCCTCCAGAGCCCACCGAGCTGGCACTGAAAGGACACAGCCACGGGCCCTCCACCCCCATGCGTGGCGCAGAGGGGGGACCCGATTCCTCCCACTGCCCCACGGCTAGATCTGCGAGTCCTGCTGTGGGTGCAACTGCCCCCAGTTTGGGGCAACGCTCCCCCGGGTGCTGCCAGCCGCTGAGCAGAAGGTTGCAGCCCGTCCGGCTTGTCCCAGCCCAGCAATGTGCATGGTGCCCCCAGGCACAGCCCTTTAGGGGGGATGCTCTGTGCACAGTGTCCCCAGGCAGAGGTCCCGTGGGAAGGGATGCCCCAAGCAGGTCGTCCTGAGCACAGAGCCTGCGGGAAGGATGCCCTGTGCATGGTGCAAAGCTTTGTGGAGAGGGTGGCCAGGTGACTGGAGGTGACCCAGAGATACCCTGCCCTGTGCAAAGCTCTCTTGCTTGCCCCAGCCTAAAATGGCATTTAAGAGAGGACCTCCCCACAGCCGTGCTGCACACCGGCGTCTGCCACATCCCCATCACCATCGGTCCCCGTACCTTCCTCTCTGCAGGGGTGACACATCCTGCCAGGGCCAGGGCCAGGGCAAGGAGCAGAGCGAAAGTGCCGCTCCCCATGGCTCCGGGAATGAGGAATGCCTGGCACGGCTCCCTGCCAGCCCTGCGCCCCAGCCCCCTTTATAGGGCTGTAACCGGAGCTCTGCAGGCACTGGGCTGGCAGCCGTGGGGTGGGCGGCTGGGTGGCAGGGCGCCCAGGTGAGGTGGGGAGGTCTCCGTGACCTGGGCACGGCCGAAGGGACACAGGGATGAGCACGGCTGTGAAGGGAGGGAGAGAGGGAGGCAGGAGAGCTGGCATGGTTTGTGCTGTCCAAGAGACTCTGCCAGCCCGTTCCTTACTCCGTGACAGAGTCCTTGGGATGGGTACGGCTTGGCACTGCCCTGCTGCCATCAGGACACAGCGCTGCAGCAAGCTCAGCCCAGACAGCCCTTCGCTGCTGCACTGAAGGCTGCTGTGGCTGCCCACGGGGGTTCTTCCTCTCAGAAGTTCTCTCCCCTTACAACCTTCTGTTGCTGTTTCTAGGCTGCTTTTCTTCTGGCTGTGTTGGGTTTTCCCTGGGTCTGGGAGTGGGGACTGTTGCTGCAGGTGAATCTCTTGGGCACCCTGAAGTTATTCCAGAGTGCAGAAGGGATTTCCTGATGGATATGTAGATACCAAAATTTTCTTGTCCCCATCGGGGACATACCCCGTATTCCATGCACAGACCCTGTGGGTGGTGATGCCCTGTGTGTGGTGCTTTGAGACTGGGCAGGGTACAGCTCCATGTCAGGGTCCTCTCTGAGCCCTCCCGAAGGATCCCTGATGGTGCAGCACTGTACCAAGGACAGGAGGGTGGGCAGGGGTCCTTGGCTTGCCTGGCTCTCACACAGAGACATGGCACAACCACCTTGTCCAAAATACCTCTCCAGACAGGTGAACATATCACTTCTGATGATGGATGGACAGAGATGATACCTAGCTGTGTCCAGTTCCTGGGGGATCTCTGGCTCCTGCCCTGCATCCTGCTTTGAGCATCCTCCAGAGAAGCACCTGCCCCAGGCTTGAAGGCAGCAGGAGGGCCACCCTCCTCTTTCCCAGAAGCAGAATGTGCCCCTACCCATGTCCAAATTGCACTTTGTTTTTAATTAGAAAGTTATAGTAGTTGCCTTCAGCTCCCATTCCAGGGAATGTCTTCAGAAGCCCTCAGGCTCCCAGCACCACCACCCCTTGCTTGCTGCCCAGGTGCCTCCCAGCACCCACCTCCAAGGCTCAGTGCTCTCCCTGGGGTCTCCATGTTGCACCCGTAGGTGCAGCCCAGCACCCACCCACTGGCTTGCCAGTCATCCTCAAGGCTGTCAACCTCATCTTGCATGATCCACGCAGTATTTCCTTCCTGCCCCTGTCCAGGAAGCACTTGCTCATGGAGATGGTGGTGGAGATGACGGGAAAGGGGCGGGATGTAGGCTTCTATCTGTCAGCTGGGAGTGCCAGTCTGGGAGTGGGAAAGGTTGCTTGTGGGTAGGTGAAGTTTCCCTCCCCAGCCTCCTGTACTGTGGGGACCAGGGACAGTGCACTGAGCTACACAGTGTGTGATGGGTGAGTCCAGGTGAGCTTTCATCCAGCTGTGCCTTACCTCATCCAGGTCAGGCCCTGCCTGGACAAGAGCCAGCCGTGGGGACTAGGAGGTGACACCTGCCAACGAGCTCCGCTCTTGGGGATGGGGGAGTGGTGGGGACACTGGAGATGGGGGAGCACTGGGGATCATAGAATCATAGAATCATAGAATTGTAGGGGTTGGAAGGGACCTCGAGAGATCATCGGGTCCAACCCCCTGCCGAAGCAGGCTCCCTAGGACATTTCACTGAGATAGGCATCCAGACGGGTCTTGAATATCTCCAGAGAAGGAGACTCCACCACCCCCTGGGCAGCCTATTCCAGTGCTCTGTCACCCTCACTGTGAAAAAGTTTCTCCGCATGTTGGTGCGGAACTTCCTATGCTCCAACTTGCAGCCATTGCCCCTTGTCCTGTCTCCACAGACCACTGAAAAGGGGCTGGCTGATTCCCCCTGCATCCCTTGCTTAAGATAATTGTAAACATTAATTAGGTCCCCCTTAGTCTTCTCTTCTCAAGGCTGAACAGTCCCAATCTTCTCAGCCTTTCCTCATAGGGGAGATGCTCCAGGCCCTTTATCATCTTCGTAGCCCTTCTCTGGACTCTCTCCAGGAGATCCCTGTCCTTTTTATACCAGGGAGCCCAGAACTGGACACAATACTCCAGGTGGGGCCTGACCAGGGCAGAGTAGAGCGGGAGGATCACCTCCCTTGACCTGCTGGCTACACTCCTCCGGATGCACCCCAGGATCCCATTGGCTCTCTTAGCCACCGAGGCACACTGCTGGCTCATGGCCAACCTGTCATCCACCAGGACCCCCAGGTCCTTCTCCACTGAGCTCTTCTCCAGCAGGTCATCCCCCAGCCTGTACTGATAGAAACGGTTGTTCCTTCCCAGGTGCAAGACTTTACACTTGCTTTTGTTGAACCTCATCTGGTTTCTTACTGCCCAGCTCTCCAGCCTGTCCAGGTCTCTCTGGATGGCAGCGCAGTGTTCCTGCGTGTCAGCCACTCCTCCCAGCTTTGTGTCATCGGCGTACTTGCTGAGGGTCGAGGCTATTCCCTCATCAAGGTCGTCAATGAAGATGTTAAACAGGACTGGACCCAACACCGAGCCCTGGGGAACACCGCTAGTCACAGGCCTCCAGTCAGATTGCACTCCACGAATCACGACCCTCTGGGCTCGGTCCGACAGCCAATTCTCAACCCACCTCACTGTCCACTCATCAATCCCATGCTTTCTCAGCTTTGCTATCAGGATGTCATGGGAGACAGTATCAAAAGCCTTGCTGAAGTCAAGGTAGATGACATCTACTGCTCTCCCTCCATCTACCCAGCCGGTGATGAGATCGTAGAAGGCTATGAGATTGGTCGAGCACGATTTCCCCTTGGTGAATCCATGCTGACTACTCCTCATGACCTTCTTCTCTTCCAATTGCTTGGAGATGGCATCCAGAGCAAGCTGTTCCATTACCTTTCCGGGGACAGAGGTGAGGCTGACTGGCCTATAGTTGCTGGGATCCTCCTTCTTGCCCTTTTTAAAGACTGGAGTGACATTGGCTATCCTCCAGTCCTCAGGCACTTCTCCTGTTCTCCAGGACCTGTTGAAGATGATAGAGAGCGGCTCAGCAATCACCTCCGCCAGCTCCCTTAGCACACGTGGATGTATCCCATCCGGTCCCATGGATTTGTGTGCGTTTATCCCTTTGAGCCGCTCCTGGACCTCCCCTACCTCAACCAGAGGGAAATTCTTCATATCCCAAACACTCCTATTTACATCCAGTGCCTGTGGGTCCCGGGGGCCTTTGAGGTGAAGACCGAAGCAAAGAAGGCATTCAGTATCTCCACCTTCTCAGTATCCCCCGTTACCAGGACACCCTCCTCATTCAGCAAGGGACCTACATTATCCCTGGTCATCCTTTTGCTATTCACGTATCTAAAAACCCCTTTTTATTATCCTTTATGTCCCTTGCCAGCTTCGTTTCCAAGAGGGCTTTAGCCTTCCTAGTTGCGACCCTACAGGCCCTGACTACATTCCTGTATTCTCCCCATGTGCTCAGACCCTTCTTCCACAATTCATAGATCTTCCTCTTCTCTTTGAGTTTACTCAGCAGCTCCGTGTTCATCCACGCAGGTCTTCTGCCTCTCCTTCCCGATTTCCTGCACAAAGGGATGCATCGTTCCTGTGCTTGGAAGAAGTGCTGTTTGAATGCTAGCCAGCTCTCACAGGCTCCCATTCCTTCAAACAGCGTAGCCCACGGGATAGCCCCTATTAAGTCACGGAGGAGATCAAAGTTAGCTTTTCCAAAATTCAGGGTAGCTATCCTACTTTTTGGCTTGCTTCTTCCACCCAGGATCTTGAACTCAACCATTTCATGGTCACTTAGACCTAAGCTGCCCCCGACCTTCACTTCCCTAACGAGCCCGTCCTTGTTAGTTAAAACAAGGTCCAGCACCCGCCCGCCCCTTGTAGGCTCCTGCACCATCTGTAGCAGGAAATTGTCTTCAACACACTGCAGAAATTGTCTGGACTGCATACGACTGGCCGTGTTGCTTGCCCAGCAAATATCTGGATAGTTGAAGTCCCCCATAAGGATCAGTGCCCGGGATCTTGAGGCTACTTCTAACTGCTTATAGAATGCACTATCAACCCGCTCCTCTTGATCAGGGGGCCTATAGCACACTCCCACAACAATGTCCCCCATACCGGTTTGCCCCTTGATTTTAACCCACAAGCACTCAACAGATGTTTCATCCTTCCCCAGGTGGAGCTCAATACAATCTAGGTGCTCTCTCACATAAAGAGCAACTCCTCCACCTCGCCTCCCTAGCCTGTCTTTCCTAAAAAGCACATAGCCATCCATGACAGCGTGCCAGTCGTCCAGGTTATCCCACCACGTCTCTGTGATTGCTATGAGATCATGGCCCTGCGACCGCACAAAGATTTCTAATTCTTCTTGTTTGTTCCCCATGCTACGTGCATTTGTATAAAGGCATTTAAGTGGGGCAGCAGATGTAGGTATTTTCAACAGCCCACAGCGAGATTTCTGCCAGGGGACTGGCAAAAGTGGCTCCACTGAGGAGTACTCAGGGCAATCCACAGAATTTTCCCTACTCACACCTGGAAAACCATCTCCAAGTCCACCACAGTGCTGTTGGAATTTACCTTTATCCACCATCAACTCTCGTTGTGACTCCCGAAGCACTTGCCTAACCCCAGCAGCCTTCTTAATATCCCCTTCCCCCTTCCTAACTAGTTTAAAGCTCGGTCAATGAGCCCTGCCATCTCCTGGGCAAGGATCCTCTTTCCTTTATGGGACAGGTGAGCCCCATCAGCAGTACTCATGCCAGGAGCAGAGTACACCATCCCATGGTCAAAAAACCCAAAGTTCTTGCGCCGGCACCAGCCTTTCAGCCACACATTCAACTCGTGGGTTCGCCTGTCCTGCTCTGAGCCCCTCCTCCCGTAAGTGGGGATAGACGAGAATATTATTTGGGCTCCCCCGCCCTCAACAAAGCGCCCCAGGTCCCGGAATTCCCTTTTGGTGGCTTGCAGGCTACACTTCGTGATTGCATCCCTGCCTGCTTGAACTATCAGTAATGGATAATAGTCAGTGGGTCTAACCAGCCCTGATAGCCTTCTTGTAATGTCCCTGACCCGGGCTCCAGGGAGGCAGCACACCTCCCTGTGTGTAGGGTCCGGTCTACATATAGGGCCTTCTGTCCCTCTGAGAAGGGAATCCCCTACTACAACAACCTTTCTCTCTTGCCTCACAGAGGCAGTCTCAAGGCGTGCGGATGATCGCCTCACTCTAGGTTTCCGCTTCCTCTGAGGCAGAGGGGCTGCATTCATTTCCTCGCATACCTCCTCCTCAACTGCCAGGGCCCCAAACCTGTTGCTTAGGGAAACCTGGGGGAGTGGGGTAGGTAGGGAGGGGGGTGCCTACGACGGCGAGTCGGGACTGTCTTCCAGCCCTCCTCGGGGTTTGGGACACTCCCATTTTCCTGTCTAGGGCAGAGGGGGGACCGTCTTCAGGTGCGAAGTGTCTTCCCCACTCTCTTCCTTCTGGGTTGCCAGGGAGCTACTCCACCAGTCAATCTCTTGCTCGCAATCCCTGATTGCTCTCAGTCTTTCGAGCTCTTCCTTCAGTTCTACAACTAAACAGAGCAGATCGTCGACCTGCTCACACCTCACACAGGTTAGGGGCTTGCCTCTTCTCCCTGGCAACTGCAGACTCTGGCATTCCCTGCAGCCGGAGACCTGAACCGCAGCATCCCGAGGCAGGCCCTCCGTCGGGGTTGCCCCAGATTTGTAGGGGGAACCTCTCCGCCTGGTGGAGACCATGGTTACCAGCCCACAGCAGACAGGGAACCCTCAGCTCACCCTTCGTGCTGTGCAAGCCCGTCCGCTGAATCTACCCTCTCGGCTAGCTAGGAGGGGCGGCTCGCCCTGCCTGCTTGCCCTGCCTGCGCAAACTGCCGCGCCACGCCCTTCTGACGCGCCACGCCCTGTTTGCCCGTCCTGTTCGCCGCGCTCCGGGTCGCCGCGCTCCCAGAGGCTGCTCTTGTATGGAGAGGGATAATTCCTGTCGCCCTTAGCTCCGCCCCCGATGAGTCACCGCTCCAGGCAGTGCGGGGGACGAGCAGTGGCTGATGATGGGTGCTGATGGGTGCTGATGGCCGCTGCTGGCCGCACCTCTGCCTCTCTCCTTTTGATCTCTGTCGCCTTTTCTCCCTTGCCCTCGCGGATCTATGCCCGGGGCTTGTTGCTTGCAGAAAGGGGTCCCTCGACGGAGTCTCCCGCTTCAGAGCCCTTCTCCTCAGCAGCTGAACTGGGAGGCAGTCGCGGTGGTTTTTAAACTGCGATACTGCAGGGAAGGGCAGGAGAGCATCAGAGGCACCACAGGGAGAGCAGCAGAGCTCTGGGGATGCTGCAGGGAGGAGAAGCAGCACCTGAAAAGCTCCAGTTGATGGTGAAGCTGAAGGTGGGCTTGGTACCTGTCCTTGGTACAGTGCTGCACCTTCAGGGCCAAGGACAGAGGCAGCACAGCAGAGCTGGGTGTGCAGTCCCAACCCTGGGGCTGGCAGAAGCGATGACCAGGCAGACATGGAGGAGGGGGCAGGAGCTATGTGACTTCATTTTTAGGTGAGATTACAAGCTTTCAAATCCAATTTATCCTCTTTGTCATCACTGCAGTGTCTGTGCACATGCTCAGACCAACCAGCCATGGAGTCTCAGCATCACTCCTTGGCTTCTTGCTTAGGTGGGGCAACTGCTCTGCTGAGAGCCGTGCTGGGCTCTGCTGAGACACTTGTGAACTGTCAACAGGAACGATGCAGCAATGTTTGCATCGAGCAGCCTTCTGCAGCTGGTTAAGGAATGTGGGAGCTGTTTCCCTTGCAGCTGGGATCATCAGCAGCGAGGGACCAGAGCACAGACAGCAGCCAGGCAGGAGCTGACCAGGGAGTGGTCTGGGGCGTCTCACCAGATCCCAATGGAGGTGTTGATGCAGGGACCCCTGCAACAGAACTCCTTCTCCATTTAGAGTGACCAACTGATGCCCTGCATGAGCATTACCTGATGCCAAGATCCCAATAAATACATTTTTCACCTAGTGATGCACTACCTGCGAGCACTTCAGCAGCACGGCAGCAGTGACACGCTCTCGGTGGTTGCCAGGTGCCCCTCCAGCTCCCCATGCCTCTGAAGGTGGCTGTGGTGCATGACTGACCATTAAAACCTCCTGCTATGCAGCATCAGTAGCTGGTTTTCCTGCCAGAGGGAGGTCTGCAAGGAGCTGAAGGGGACCCCACACCTCTCCTTTGCCATGGAGATGTGCCCAAGGTGGAAGGACATTGAGGTCCTGGAGCAAGTCCAGAGAAGGGCAGCCAGGCTGGGGAAGGGGCTGGGGGGCAAATCCTGTGAGAAGCAGCTGAGGGAGCTGGGGGTGTTCAGCCTGGAGAAGAGGAGGCTGAGGGGAGATCTTACCACTGCCTATAATTACCTGAAGGGAGGTTGTAGAGAGGTGGGTGATGGTCTCTTCAGCCAGGGGACAGGAGATGGGACAAGGGGAGATGGCACAAAGCTGCCCCAGGGCAGGGTCAGATCAGATGTTAGGAAGAAATTTTGCACTGAAAGAGTTGTGAGGGCCTGGGACAGGCTGCCCAGGGAGGGGGCTGAGTCATCGACCTTGGGTGTGTTTAAAAGAAGGGTGGACAAGGTAGTTAGGGATCTGGTTTAGCACAGGACAGGAACAGTTGGACTCAACAATCTCAAAGGTCTTTTCCAGCCTTGTGATTCTGTGATTCTGTGAAGGAGACAAAGCATGCTGGGCTTACAGCCGAAGAGAGGAAGAGGAGGTATGAGGGGCACACACAGCACTGTGAGCAGGTCTCACAGCTGGCTGGAACCCAGTGATGATGAATGCCCAGAGCCCGTGGGGAAGCACACCCATCCACAGCCTGCCCCAGGCATGGAATGCCCCCTGGCAACACCTGCCACCCCAAAACTGAGACGCTGGGCGAGTGGCAGCCGTGCTGGATGCAGGGACTGGCCTGGCAGGCAGCTCTGCCAGCCCATACCCACTGCATCTCTCACCGTGGCTGCCTGTGGGGGTTGGCAGGCTGCTCAGCCTGCCGTCAGCACTGCTGCCTTGCAGGAGCACTCGAGGGCTGCTGCACAGCCACCCAGGAGCCCTGCCCCACCGAGGTGTTGGCACAAAGGCAAGAATAAAGTTTGGAGGATACCTGAGTAAGTCTGACCCTCTGCTCTGTGGGGAGAGCTGAGTCTCATGGTTCCTCTTGCCACCCTCTTTCCTCATTCTTCTGTCCCTCTAAAGCAGGTAAAATGCTGGACAGACTAAAGGACACCATAGCAGAGGGCTGACATGAAGGTGTTCTGCTCAGAAAGGCTGTAAAGGAATTGAGAAAGCTGGGGAAATTCCAGGAAGGCAGTGGACAGAAAACAGCAGCATTGTTCCAGAGGCAGAAAACGAACCTAAGGGAGAAAAAAGTGAAGAGCAAACCACATGCAAGTCTGCAACAAGGCAGGTGAAAGCACGGATCGGGTGGCAAACTTGCTGAAGCCCTGGATGCTGTCAGCATGGCATTCATGGCTAGAAAACCAGGTGGGAGACCCTCCAGCCCACTCCTGCTTTAAGATTGGTCAAATGCCAGGCAGGCTGTCAGCGTGGGACACTCAGCACCTTCTAGAGTTATTTTGGGACTGAACAGGCCATGGACCAAGTTTCATATTCAGACCTGCTACTGAGTTTCCTGGAAATCATTCTCTTCAGCTGTGAGGGGTGACTCAGGCAGCACCAGCACTCCCCATTATGGTAAGTCACAGAGCATGATAGGGAAAGAACTGGATTGCTGAATGCCTGCTTTCAGTAAATCACACATGTTTACAGAGTTGCAGGGTGGTAAGGGGTTGGAAGGGAGCTCTGGAGATGCATGGTCCCATCCCCTGCTAGAGCAGGATCACTTGGAGCAGATTGCACAGGACTGAATCTCTCCAGAGGAGAGGACTCCACAGCCTCTCTGGGCAGCCTGTCCCAGGGCTCTGTCACCCTCACATGAAGAAGTTTTTCCCCATATGCAGCTGGAACTCCCTGTGTGTCAGTTGGTGCCCACTGCCCCTTGTCCTGTCACTGGGCACTAATGAGAAGAGTCTGGCCCCATCCTCCTGACACCCACCTGTTAGATATTTAAAAGCATTAATCAGATGCCCTCTCAGTCTTCTCCAGGCTGAATGGCTACAGCTCCTCAGCCTTTCCTCATGAGAGAGATGCTCCTGTCCCCTCAGCATCTTTGCAACCCTCTCCTGGACTCTCTCCAGCAGTTCCCTGTCTGTCCTGAACTGGGGAGCCCAGAGCTGGACACAGCACTCCAGGTGTGGCCTCACCAGGGCAGAGCAGAAGAGGAGGACAACCTCCCTTGACCTGCTGGACAAGCTCTTCCTAATGCTCCCCAGGTACCTTTGGCCTTTTTGGCCAGGAGGGCGCACCGCTGGCTCATGGAGAACTCTTCTCCACCAGCACTCCCAGGTCCTTCTCCGTAGAGCTGCTTCCCAGCAGGACAACCCCTGACCTGTACTGGTGCCTGGGGTTATTCCTCCCTAGGTGCAGGTTTCTACACTTGCCCTTGTTGAACTTCATTTGGTTCCTCTCTGCCAGCCCTCCAGCCTGCCCAGGCCTCCACAAACGGCAGTGCGGCCTGCTCCCGTGCCGGCCAGTTTCCCCAGTTCGTATCTCCAGCTGGATCGCTGCGTGCACACACTGCCCCCTCGCCTGGGGCACTGATGAGGAGCAAGTCCGGACCCAGCACTGACCCCTGGTGCACACCGCTCACCATAGGTGCCCAGCTCCACTCAGCTCGACGCTGAACATACCCTCTGGGCTCTGCCATTCATCCGGTTCTCAATCCCGCTCCCTGTCCAGCCTTTCAAACCACGCAGGCTCCCTGAGCTTGCCTGTGCAGGTGTCATGGGTGACAGCGTCAAAAGCCTTGCTGAAGTCATGGTAGGCAACACCCACTACTCTCCCCTCATCCACCCAGCTGGTCATGCCATCAGAGAATGCTATTGGACTGGTCAGGTGCGATTTCTCCTTGAGGAATTCATGCTGACCACTCCTGATAATCTTTTCCTCCACATTTAGAAATGACATGCAAAATGAGCTGAATTCTTTCCCCTAGAAAGAGTTTTGGGGTTGGATGTGCTGCAGCTACCAGCCCTGTGCTGCTGGTACAGAGCATGACTCATCACTCGCCAGAAATATGGACACAGCCAGGGTCCTGAACCTGCCTACCCGAGGCCTGCCTTGGAGCCAGGGAACAGCTCCAGCCAGCTTTTTGGTGTACAGAAGGCCCCCCAGGTTACCTTCCAACATGTTTACCCAACATCGAGCAGGGAAGAGTCAGTGCTGGCCTGTACCTGGTGTCGGAGGGTCGCTTTGGGGATGCACCATCCCATTCGGGCTGGAAAAGGGGCATTCTTTTGGCCAGCCTATTCCTGGCGTAACAGTGTGAGAGCTTCACCCCACACCCACCACAGTGCTTTAGCCCTGCTTCACCAGAACACATCCACAGTCTGGGTTTAAAGAAGGGAAAACATATTTATTAACAGGACCCCAGGCATTGATGAGACGTGTCCCTGTCTTTCTGTTCTGGCTCAGTCTGGAAGCTTCTCCCTCCTCCTTTCAGCTCATACGAGTGAAGATATTGCGCCCAGTCCTGTAAAGAAGCAGAAGCCCACTGATGCCCAGCCAGCAGAAGGGCAGGTGGCCCAGCCAGGCCAAGCATCCCATGTCTCACCTGGTGGCTTTCCAGTCACTGGGCATGGAGTCGACCTTCTCCCGCAGCAGCCAGGAGGTCTGCAGAACCTCCTCCCTACCATCCTCAGCAAAGCACTGCCCCACAAAGACAGCTGTGGAGTCTGGGGAAGCAGTGGCTGTTAGTGTCTCAGTGGGACCCAGGGAAATGCTCTGTGGCAGAGATGCTGTCAAAGCAACTCTTGATGCCACCTAGCCCGAATGGTGTTTCAGGTGTCCTGCTGTGTGCAGACACCGTCCGGAGTGGAAAGATATCCATGAAGGACAGTCTAGGGACAGGAGAGGGGACAGAGGGATTGCAGTGGGTGCTGGGAAATGCCCAAGTTCCTCTCCCCATCCACTCACCCCATCTGGGCACAGCTGCCACTGCAGCTACTACTGACCAGAAAACTTCCAGTTGACAGTGAAGCCAAAGGTGCACTGCCCATCCTCGTCCAAATGCTGGAAGCCAACAAGCGGGGAGGGCTCGATGGGTTTCTGGGCACTCGACACAGCAGTGTGGTACTCGCCGGAGAAGGTACCATCTTTGTTGACTGCAGATACGTTCATCGTGGATCCCAGCTCATTCTCCCACCAGCCAGTCAGGTCACACTTCTGGAGGACAAGTGCCTGTGAGCCTAGGGGCTGCCTGCACAGAGCCCCTACCCCTGCCCCATGGGCTGACACCCCTGCCCACACATCCCAAATACCCATGGGGTGTTGGCACCCACCTTGACATTCCTTGTGGGCCTGGTTGCCTTCGTCTCCTTCGTGCTGGCCCTTCCTCCCCTGTAGCTCTCGGATGACTGGCAGAGGAGCTTGGGAAAGAAAGAAAACACAAGCAGTGCAGCAGGGGATCTCCATCCCCCCGAAGTTTTTAACTGATGTCATTTATAAAGTCATTGGTCTCCCAGCCATGGGAGGAGGGCTGAGAGCCAGGGTAAGCCATGCAG
Source organism: Hypotaenidia okinawae (assembly GCA_027925045.1). NCBI lineage: Eukaryota > Metazoa > Chordata > Aves > Gruiformes > Rallidae > Hypotaenidia > Hypotaenidia okinawae. The sequence goes on along the minus strand of BSDF01000005.1, from coordinate 14,650,747 downwards.
AAAGGGAGAGGTGAAGAGGTAAAGCCAAAGCAGGAGCCTCAGGCTGGTGGGAATCCCGAAGAGACCCCCACACCAGCCCTGCCAGGTCATCCCAGGACACTGTGTGCACTGGGGATGTGTGCCATACTTGTCGGGAGTGGGCAGCCCCCAGGGGTGGGCAGAACCACTGAGCTCCCTAGTGGGGTCCTGTGTGGCCAAGAAGGCAGCACAGCTGTGCAGCATCCCACCTGCAAGGCTCCAGCTCCTGCTTCAAGCCCACACTGCACCTCCTGTCCTCTCCCACACTGCACCTCCCTGGGCAGGGGCAAGCCACCCCCTGGGGCAGGGTCCCCCAGGCTACCAATTCCCCCCCCCGCCCCACATGTCCCCGCAGCAGGGGTCTCCACAACCAAGCCCTCCCCGCACCAGGGAAGGGATCCTCATGCACACACTTCCTGGGGACAGGGACACAACCCCGGAGCATTCCCCCCGCGGTGTACGGCCCACACATATCCATCCACCCCTTCTCCCCCCATCCCCCCAAAGGGCTGCAGCTCCCACATCTTCCGGGCACTCTTCCACCACACCCCCCGCCCCGTGATGGATGTCCCACGCGAGTCCCTCTCCGCATCCCTCATGCAGCCCCCCGGGGGGGTCCCAGGCGCGCTTCCCCGCAGGCGCTCCGAGAGCGTCCCCGCTCTCACCTGGGTCCCTGCCGCGACCGCGGCCAGCGCAGCCCCGGCGGGCAGGGCGAGAGCAGAGAGGAAGCGGCGGCTCATCGCGCTGCCGGCTGCGGAACTCACACTTCATCGAGCTGCGTCTGGCAGCGCATTTATAGCCCTGCCCGGCCCCGCGCTGACTTCCCGGAAAGAGGCAGGTTACAGAAATGGGTGTGATGGGGACAGAGATGAGAATGGGGATGAGGGATGCGGATGGAGGTGGCGACCGGGGCAAGGACAGGGAAGATGGTGGGTTCCCGCTGGCACAGCTCAGCCTGGGGTTGGCTGGCCGGGGTCCCAGGGGCTGAGGGATGAGCCTGGGCTGCAACCCGGTCCTGGAGGGACCCTGCACCCTGAATAAGCTCCCGGCCACCCTCCAGAAGGCCAGGGAGTCACAAGGGTGGGTGTGCTCTCACAGAATCACAAGGTTGGAAAAGGACTAAAGGATCATCAGATCAAGCCATTCCCAACCCACGCAAAACCATATATCTATGTACCTTGTCCATGCTTTTTTAAACACATCTAGGGGTGGTGATTCAGCCCCCATCCCTGGGCAGCCTGTTCCAGGCCCTCACAACTCTTTCAGTGAAATTTTTTTCGTAATATCTAATCTCCATGGCACATCCTAATGTTAGCAGATTCTCTAGCCAAACGGTCGGGTCTCTCAGAGTTTCTTTCCCATGATGGGAGGTGCTCCATCCCTTTTGCCATCTCTGTGGCCCTTTGAGCCTTCCTTGAGTCTGCCTTGGCACAGGGCCGTGTTACCAAGGGCACAGCTGGGAGCCCTGTGCCTCTCCTGCAAGTGCCACAAAGGGCCAGCTGCAAAAACACTGTGCAGCAGCCTTGCAGGCTGCATGCCCGGGATCCGCGCCAGCCAGGCTGGGGCAGTTCTTGTGTGAGGCAGGGCAAGAGCTTCTGACGGTGGCCAGACACTGCCAGGGGATTATGGGACACGGGGAGGCGTGTGGCAATGGGGGAGGCTTGTGGCACGCCGTCTCGGGGAAGGCCCAACGGCAGGCAGAGGGGATGGCTCTGGCTGCATGCGGAAAGGTTGCAGAGGCGTCCCTCAGCCCTACCCAGAGGTCTCAGAGGGCTCAGGGCAATGCTGTCAGCCGCTACGGGGAGGATGCCTTTTGGGCTTGGGCGGCTGACCTCCCCCACAGTGCAAGAGCCGTAGTGTCCAGGGCTCCAGTTCCACTAAAGCCAGCCTAAAAGGACCTGGTGAAGCTTGCTTGTCTGCCTAGGGGCTGGCTTGCTTGCTTGGGAAAGCGTTACTTCTTGTGGAAAGCTTGATCAGATGTCTCCTTTTCTACACCGATGCCTCTTTACAACCACTGGAACTTCAGAAAGAGTTTTATTAACGCCTTTAAACAGAATAGTTAAAGAAAAGAAGACTCAACAAAGGGTGATAGAGGCCCGAAAGTGTCCTCTGGGTGCCTGAGTGGTGAGGAGAGTCCCTCCTTCCTGCTCAAGGTGGGTGGTGTAGAGCAGGTTGCTCAGGACCGTGTGGAGAGGGCTGGCAGGGCTATGGCTGTTGTGGCCCTAGAAGGAGCAGGTCTTGGGCACCCACAGCCCAGATGTTGGTCAAGGGGCTGGGACCCTCCTGCCCCACTGCCGGCAAGGCTCCTGATGCCTAATGGTTTCTGGTGATCGAAACCCAAACAGGCGCGAGCCGCACACAGACGGTGATGCGAATGGCAGGTGTGTGTGGGTGCTGCCTTGCATGCTGCTGGGCAGCGTCATAGGCGGGCCCTGGAGCTGCGTCCCTCCTCGCTGCCCGCTGCCTGCCCTCAGGCTGCGTTCTCCCCGCTGCTGCTGCTGCTGCTGCTGCTGCAGGTGCTGGTGCTGGTGCTGGTGCCGCTCCGCTGTTGCTGGGCCTTCTGTGCGGGGATCTGCTCCGCAGCCTGTTCCTCTGGCGGTGGCCGGTGGATGAGCCATGGCCCGCTCTCCGTCTGCGCAGCAGGTGGTCGAAAGGCTGCCTGCAGAGCGGGCACGTAGCGCTCTCCCTGGCCCAGTGCCGGATGCAGCCAACGCAGAAGCGGTGGAAGCAGACGGGCACGAGGGCTGCATCGCCTATGGTGTCCAGGCAGATAGAGCACCGGTCATCTGCCTCGGCCTCCGGCGCGGCCTGCTGCGCCTGCCTTGGGATGCTGGGCACCGCTGAGCTGCTCTGCTGCGGAGCCTCTCTGCCGCCTGATGCCATGTCCTGCCAAGAAAGACACGCAGAGTGCCCAAGATTGAGTGGCACTAGGAACCCGAGAGCAGATCAGGCAGAATCGAAGGGTGGCGGAGCGGGCGTAAGGGCCTCCCAAAGAGCCTCCTAGAGCCTGGCAAGCAGCGGCTGCAGCAGCTTTGGCTCTGTGGGCCAGCCTGCCAGGCTCCAGGGCTGCCCTCTGCAACTGCCTCATCTGCACGCAGGCATGCTGCCCCTTGGCCTAAGACCCCTGCCCCATCCCCGAGCCCTGTGCCCTCTCCCAGACAAGCATCACCGGCAGCTGAGCTAGCGCAAGTTACCTGCAGGAGGTGCTCAGGGAAGATGCAGGAACCAGCTGTCAGCGTCAGCGCTGCCAGGGGCCCTGGCAGGCTCCTGGTGCCCACAGCCCTGGGACAGCTGCTGTGCAGGAACACTGCACCCCCACCAACCAAGCCTCTCCTCAAAGGCACCCCACCAAGTGGAAGACCAGAGCCCTGCTGGAGCTTGCACGCCACGCGTGTGAACTCCCAGGAGCCCTGGACCAAATGCCAGGGGACAGCGCCCGGCTGGCTGCTGCAGAGCCCTGTCTTTGCGGCAACCCGCTACTCAATGACATCACAGGGCTCTCTGGGGCTGAGCCCTGAGCTTCTGCCCAGCCAGGCTGGATGATGCCCCAAGGGGGGAAAAGCCCTCTTTGTCGGCTGTTTGCCATCTTCTCATGGTCTTGGGGGGCCACTCCCACCCCAGGTGACTTGGGCCACGCCTGCTCTGACCTGGCTCCTCCAAAGGCTGTCAGAGAAAGACTTGCCCCTTGCAGCACTCTGGGAAAGCCGCTGCCAGAGACTCCCCTCACCCTTCCCCTCTAGCAGACTTCTCTTTAGTCATCATTTTGCTCCCTTTGTCCCCTGAATGTGGCACGGAGAGGGGCAGGGTTTTGGTCAGTTCCTTATGGGGTTTTTTCCTTCTTGGCCGGAGAGGGTAGGGGCATTCCTCACACCCTTCCCCCTGTCTGCGTGGGGGTCCCACCGACGGCAGACATTCCTCCACGAACTTCTCCACTGTCAGTCCTTTCCCTTGGGGATTCAGCTCCTCCCCAGCTGCCCCAGCGTGGGTCACTGCTATGGGGTGCAGTCATAAATCACAGACGGGCTCTGAGGCTCAGACTGGTCCATACTGGTGCTCCACAGAGTCACAAGCTGCCCCAGCAAATCTGCTCTGGCGTAGGTCTCTCTCTCTGTCTTTCCCATCTCCGTGTGGTGATGCGCAGCTCATACACCAAGCATCCCTGTCACCATGAATTCCTAAACATCCTTCCTTGCAGTAAGTTCCAAGGCATTCTTGAAGGTTGGTAACACTGGGGAGCTTGATGTGCTAGGCCTGAGACAGCTGCACGGAGGATGGCTCAAAGTGGAGACACGGCAGCCAGGCTCTGTGACAACAGGGGAACTTGGAGGCTAAATGGAACCGATGAGCTGCGTATTTGCTACCCCGAGCCAAGAATCGGTCGTGCATTTGACAACATGCTGTCCTTTAGTAAACTTTGCCCATTAGAGTATCATAAAACAAAACCACACCTCCATCCCCAAAGCCTCCTGCCTCCATGGTGTGACCACGCCCCACTGAGCATCGCTCAGAATTTGGTTAGTCTATAGCTTTAAATGGAGACTTGCTCCTAAAGGGAGCAGGGGGCCTGATATGCCAGGTTGACCCTCAGCAAAGGAAGCCTGTAGTGTACCCGGAGCCCGAATCGGGGCTAGCACTAGGAAGCTCCCCAACCTGGTGCCGTTGTCAGGCTATTACCCGCTCCTCATCTTCCAGACAGGTGGGGAGGAAACCGCAGCCCGTAGTCTGAGGGGAATGGAGAGGGACTTGCAGGCCTTGTCATGGCTGGTGGAAGAGCCTGGGCCTCGAGTGAGTCTCTCTCCGTCCCTCCCTCCCTCCCTCCAGCTGCACAAGTCCCTACCAACCCCTAACGTTCTGCGATTCTGTGTGCTCCTTGTCAGACCCTTGAGACTGAATTATTGGCTTGGTCTGTTCTCTTCTGTTCCCTTCTGTCCTGTTCCATCCTTATGCGATTCTCTAGCCAAACGGTCGGGTCTCTCAGACTTTCTTTCCCGTGATGGGAGGTGCTCCATCCCTTTTGCCATCTCTGTGGCCCTTTGAGCCTTCCTTGAGTCTGCCTTGGCACAGGGCCGTGTTACCAAGGGCACAGCTGGGAGCCCTGTGCCTCTCCTGCAAGTGCCACAAAGGGCCAGCTGCAAAAACACTGTGCAGCAGCCTTGCAGGCTGCATGCCCGGGATCCGCGCCAGCCAGGCTGGGGCAGTTCTTGTGTGAGGCAGGGCAAGAGCTTCTGACGGTGGCCAGACACTGCCAGGGGATTATGGGACACGGGGAGGCGTGTGGCAGTGGGGGAGGCTTGTGGCACGCCGTCTCGGGGAAGGCCCAACGGCAGGCAGAGGGGATGGCTCTGGCTGCATGCGGAAAGATTGCGGAGGCCTCCCTCAGCCCTACCCAGAGGTCTCAGAGGGCTCAGGTGGAGACATGGCAGCCAGGCTCTGTGACAACAGGGGAACTTGAAGGCTAAATGGAACCGATGAGCTGCGTATTTGCTACCCCGAGCCAAGAATCGGTCAACACCTTTAAACAGAATTTTTAAAGACAAGAGGAATCAACAAAGGCTGATAGAGGCCAGAAAGGGTCCTCTGGGTGCCTAAGTGGTGAGGAGAGTCCCCCTTCCTGCTCAAGGTGGGTGGTGTAGAGCAGGTTGCTCAGGACTGTGTGGAGAGAGCTCCTGAGGTTGTGCCAGGACCAAGAGTCTCCACCAATTCTTGCGGATGCTGTGCCGCTTGCTGTGCCTGAGGGCCCTGGGGCCACTTCTGCAGAGCTACTGATGGAGCACACTGAGCTGGGGTATGAAGGCAGCAGGATGAGGACCCAGCAGGGATACACTCATATCCCCAGACCTACTGGCCACACTGTTTGTTTTACAAGCCAGGATGCCCTTGGCTTTCCTGGCCACCTGGGCACACTGCTGGCTCACATTCAGTCTACAGTCACCTAACACCCCCAGGTACTTCTCTGCCTGACAGCTCTCCAGCCAGTCTCCCCCGAGCCTGTAGCACTGCAGGGGTTGTTATGTCCCATGTGCAGCACCTACACTTGGCCTTGTTAAACCTCATCCCATTGGTCTCAGCCCATCGGTCCAGCCTATTCAGGTCTCTCCAGTGGCTCCAGGAATTTGGCAGGTGCAGGAGGTAAACCTGTCCCATTAGCCATAGGAAAACTCAAGACATTGCTTGCTGGGGGTGGGCAGGCCTGACTGCATGTACCAGCAGAGAGCAAAAGTCCAGTGGATGTTGGGTAGGAGCAGAGCAAGAATAAAAGGCCAGCAAATAGTGTGGCAGCATCAAGCTGATGTCAGCTGTTGCTGAGGGGGCAGCTGAAGCATCAAGGATAGTAGATCAAGAAAGGTCCTTCTTCCCCTTGACTCTGCCCTGGTGAGGCCACACCTGGAGTAGCGTGTCCAGTTCTGGGCCCCTCAGTTCAAGGACACAGAACTCCTTGAAAGAGCCCAGTGCAGGGACACCAAGGTGATGAAGGGAGTGGAACACTGTTTGTCAGGAGAGGCTGAGGGAGCTGGGTCTCTTTAGCCTGGAGGAGACTGAGGGGTGACCTTACTAAAGTTTATAAATATGTAAAGGATGAGAGTCAGGAGGATGGAGCCAGGTTCTGCTCAGTGATGGCAGCGATAGGGCGTGGGGCAGTGGGTGCAAGCTGGAGCAGAGGAAGTTCCATGTGAATATAAGGAGGAGCTTTTTCACTGTGAGGGCTGGGACAGGCTGCCCAGAGAGGCTGTGGAGTCTCCTTTTTAGAGACATTCAAACCCACCTGGATGCATTTCTGTGTGATTTAGTCTAGGTGATCCTGCTGTGGTGGGGGGCTTGGACTAGATGATCTTTCAAGGTCCCTCCCAACTCCTAATAAAAATAAAAGGGATCAGTCCCTTGGAGAGATATGGGGTGACTGAGACAGCTGGCAAGCACAGGTTCAAGGGTGGTAGCAGTGATCTGTGCTAGCTTCTGGTAAAGGTGTTGGTTTTGCTTTCTGTTTCTGCTCCCCTGCTTATGTAGCAGGCTGCTCACATGATCTCCTGGTAAGGACTGTGATTCTTTAACAGGCAGAGAATGTGCTGCTGTGGGGGTGCTGAAAGAACAGAAATGAAGCTTTACTCCCCAGATCCACATTTCCTGATGGCACTGCTTCCTGCCATAAGTCATGAACATGGGTTGGGACAATCCTCCTTATCAGCACAGGCTAGGAGATTATGTGACACAGAGCAGCCCTGCAGAAAAGGAATTGGGAGTGCTGGTGGACAAAAAGCTGGGCATGAGCCAACAGTGTGCACTTGCAGCCAAGAAGGCCAACCACATCCTGCGCTGCATCAAAAGCAGTGTGGCCAGCAGACTGAGAAAGGTGATTCTGCCCCTCTGCTCTGCTCTGTTCTGGTGAGACCTCACCTGGAGTACTGTGTCCAGCTTTGGAGCCCTCAGCACAAGAATAACATGGATCTCTTGTAGTGGGTCCAGAGGAGGCCACAAGGATGATCATAGGCCTGCACCACCTCTCCTACGAAGACAGGCTGAGAGAGTTGGGGTTGTTCAGCCTGAAGAACAGAAGGCTCTGGGGAGACATTATAGCGGCCTTCAAGTACCTGAAGAGGCCTACAGGAAGGCTGGGGCAGGACTGTCTGTAAGGGCATGGAGTGATAGGATGAGGGGCAATGGTTTTAAAGTAGAGCAGGGCACGTTTAGATTAGACATTAAGAAGTTCTTCACCCTGAGGGTGATGAGACACTGGTACAGGTTGCTCGTAGAGGTAGTGGAGGCCCCGAGAAGGTCCCTGATGCGTCCAGGGCTGAGAGTGTCATGTTGGAGCCCGGCTCGTTTCTCCACAGGCCATGCAGTTCACACTGGGGACCGGGGGTTATTCTGGTGACATGGGCAGTGCTGAGCCATGGACAACAACCCCACCCCATATGCCCCCCACCTCCCCCCTTCCCAACTCCTCCCACAAGCACAGGCAGTGGGATATGTGCCCCATGTTTTTGGGGCTGGCATGACCCCTCCACATGGCAGCTGGGAGCAGTAGCATGGGCACTGGGTGGGCCAGCCTCTCCCCTCCCGTGGCAGGGCAGTGCAGAGCTGGGGGTGCTGGGTGCCAGACAGCATGGCGTGACACAGTGAAAGCCTGTGACCCCCTCACCCATGCTTGCTGTGCCCCAGGGGTGGCATGGTATGGTGTGGCATAGGACAGCATGGCATGGCACAGCATAACATGGCATGGCAGGGCACGGTGTTAGAAGTGCAAAGGGGTCCTAAAAAAGGACTCGAGGTAGACACATTGGTGAAGCAGTAATATACGTTCTTGCAAGAGCGGGTGACCTAACAAATAGGCACACTTTTGGTCAGAGTTTGTGACATTTTTATACAAGATTCTGTCCACAATCATTAGGCTCTCTCCTGTACCTGTCCCTATTCATGACCTGTCCTGCTTCGTATTAAAATGAGTCCCAAGAAGTTGTTTCCATAAACTCCTCCCAGTTGCGCCTGTGCACTGTCTTGTGGTGGTGGTTGTCAGGGGGTCTCAGTGATGAAGGCTCGAAGTCTTGCTCAGGTTGAACTTTTCACCTCCTTTCCCTGGCACATGCGTAGTTGTGATTGTTCCAGATGGGCGCAATTATCCTTGGGATGCTTCCTCCTTATCAGTCCTGGATCGGCTTTAAATTATTCCGAGAACACTAATCACTCAGAACTAACTATACTAGAAACACTAGAGTTGTTCAAGTGAGACATTGTTTATGTGAGGTCACCTCTAACATAACAACTATTGCATTTCAAACTGTCCTGTTAGTAAGCCCCCCTTAACAGGCATCTTGTTATCAAGCACCCTTTAACCCTTTTCTATAAATTAGTAAATTCTCTCAATCCTAATATAACGATTCTTTGTCTAACTTTCAAAATACCTGTAAATTTCATCTGTATCTGTTAACAGAACTGTGTACTCCAATTGAGAGATAGATTTTGCCATAACACAAATAACAGCAAAACTTCATTAACAGTATTCCCCCTTATCTTATGTGCTATCTGTTGCATCCTAAATTCCCTACAAAGAATTTCTGATAAGGCAGTCTTAATTCATAAGTCAGTAAAAGAATATACAATACAAAATTTCAGTTTCAAAAGCAACAATTCAGCGTTTTCCACAACGGTATGCCATGGCACAGCACAGGAAGGCACAACACAGCAGGTCTGACTGCTGCTTCCCGGTGGCAGCTCAGCTTCTTTTATACTGGAGGAGCTGCGGCCGGGCAGCGGCTGCCCGTGCTGGGCCTCCATCCAAGGGCCACACCAGTGGGAGATGGGACATGGGCCCCTGTGCTGAGTGAGCTGGGTCCTGCTAGTGCAGGTGAGGTGAGGGTCCTGGGGGGCGCAGCAGGGTGCTGGGGGCTGCAACAGAGCAGGGGCAGAGGGCATACACTGTGTTCTGGGGACAGTGACAGCAGAGCCCATGGGATGCCGGGTCACAGCTTTGAGCCACAACACAACAGGAGCCAGGAAGAAGTTTGCAGAAAGAATTCAAAACTTTATTGGGAGAAGCAGGGGGTGGGGCAGGAGGGGGCACTGCCCTGGCCAGGACCCCTGCGTTTCACCCTCACTCCTTCTGTGAGCGCAGGCGTTTGAATTCATTGGTGCCGACCCTGCAGGGACACAGAAGGAGAAGATGTAAGGGTAGGAGAAGGACCCTTGCACAGGGCAAGTGCAGCCTCCCAGTGTCCACCCGGCCCCACACATCCCCCCAGCAGCATTTGCACCTTGGTGGGACCCCTGGGGAGCCATGCACAAGTACCCCCACCCTCAGTCACCCCCACCCTCAGTCACCCCCACACTGGCAGCAGCTCCGCTGGGCGCTGAGCACCACAGGGTGGGAGAGCCCTGACCCTCGGGGATGCGCAGGGGACCCATGCAGGGCAGCGACAGGGTGCTCACATGGTGGCTTTCCAGTCATCCTTGATGTCACCCACAAATGACCGCAGGAGCCACATCGTTTTCAAAACTTCCTCTCCATTTTTGTCCACAAAGCACTGGCCCGTGAAGACAGTGGTGGAGTCTGGGGATGAGCAGGAGGTGGAGGTGAGTGTGGCCAGGGGTTGGCAGGTCAGTGCCAAGCTCTGGCCCTGCAGCCTGCATCAGTGCAAGAGGACAGTAGATCTGTGCTGTCCCTGCCCTTTGGGGACAGCCATAATGGGGGAAGCAGGCAGGAGATGTCAGGAGGCTGGGGGGAGTGGGGGTGGGTTTCACGTGGAGGTGAACAAAAGTAGCAGTTTTCAGCCCCCAAGTGCATCCTCTGTGCCCTGGGACTGGGAGCAGACACCTGCCAAGGAGCCGTGGGGTCAAGGATGGGGAAGCATCAGAGACACCGCAGGGGATGGCGGGGGAGTGCTGGGGACCAGGGAGCATTGGGGACACTGCAGGGGAAGGCAGGGGGTCATGAGGGATACTGCGGGGAAGGGCAGGAGAGCCTCAGGGGCAGCACAGGAAAGCGCAGGGGACCTCTGGGGACACTGCTGGGAGGGCAGCAGAGCTCTGGGGACGCTGCAGGGAGCCTAGGAAAGGAGAAGCACCTGAAAAGCTCCAGTTGACAGTGAAGCCGAAGGTGGGTTGTCTCTTCTGGTTCGTGCGGTGCTGGGAGCCCTGCAGCGCTGACACCTTGATCTCGTTATTGGTGGCTGTCACGGCTGTGTGATAGGAGCCGGAGAATTCGCCCTTCCCGTTCAACTCCCCAATGGTCATGTTGGAGCCCAGGTCGTTGGTCCACCTCCCAGTCAGCACACACTGGAGCCAGGGGGACTCAGAGTTGGTGCCACAGCACAGCCCAGGCATGGGCAGGGTGGCAGGAGCAGGTACCCCCAGGAGCTGCAGCCCCCCTGCCCTAAGCATCCCAACCCTGCAGTTACCTTTCTTGCAGCGAGGCTGGAAGCCACCAGAGCCAGGCTGAGCACCAGGAGGAAAGTAGCCGCTCGCACCATCTCTGCAGCAGGCAGGCAGCTGGTGTTCCCAGGGATGTGCTCCTTGCAGGACTCTTTGACTGGGCACCTTCTCTCTTGCCTTTTTATTGCTGCCCAGGCTGTGGGTGGCAGGTCTGGCCAGAGCATTAAGCAATCTGGGTGTTTCCAATTCTGAAGTTTCTGGGTGGTTACAGTCATATATTACCAGAAATGCCTGGCGGAACTGCCCCTCCTTGCCCATATTTCCCTGCCACCTCATGGGGACACCCTGGCTCCTGTGGGTCAGTGACCACCAGGATGGATGTTTAGCCAGGGGAAACTCCTCTCAGGGGGCTGTCATCCCCTCTGACACCCATTTGCCACCCCACTGCTGTTCCTGGGGTGCACAGAGGTGCCAATCAGCTTCAACCCCGGTGCACCCCAGGATCATTTGCAGCACACAGCACCACTCCTCACTAGGATTCCTCATGCAAACCCACCCAGCACCGGGGTCCTTTTGAGGCTTTGCTGATTCCCTGCCCCTCCACCACTCCCCGCCCCCCAAACCAGCACTGAAGCAGCCGCAGATCCCGCTATGAAAGCACCTTGCCTAGGGCGAGCATGAAGTCTGCTGCTGTTTTTACAGACTGGCTTTTGTTGGACGGAAATTAATTTTTTTACGAATAACAAACATTCCCCAAATATCTTGCATGTCACATTTTAGTGCTGACAAAATCTGTATTTATGCAGGGATTCTTAAATAGCTTCAAGTATGAGCTTATGTAATTCCCCTTACATTATGGTTGTTGCTGGCCAGGGAGGCTGAAGGGGATCAGTTCACAATGTATTTTCTCATCGATCCCTCAATGATTTTCAAGGGAGCCTCCTAAAACACGTCTAGTTTCATTCCCCTGGTTCTCACAGCAAGAGCTGATGGAGCTCTGTTTCTCAGAAAACACGGATTTTCTTGAAATGGAGACAAGGCAGCTCTCTGCAACTTCTCAGAAATGCTGCCAAAATCTTGTTTTCCCTTTAATCTCACATTTGAGCCCTGCTTTCTCCCCACAGTAAAATTCATTGCTACCCACGGTGGAGAACATTGTGCTTCTGCCGTCAGCCTCTCAACACCTCCCTCTCCTCTCTGCAGGAGCCCTGCAGCCCTCTGCACCCCTGCCAGCAAGAGCTCTGCTGCCTTTGGGAAATTCCCAGCCTGGTGGTTATTTCCCGCTTAGAGAATATCTGCAGAAGAAGGTATGCTCTCACACACAGCTACTGTTTGCTTTGGCTGGTGTTTTTGGCAGGAGGGGGCCCCTGGAGCGTGGCTGAGGTTCGTGATGATGAGCATGGTTGGTCTGGAAAAGCTGCAGGGGGCAGGAGTGACTGCTGCCACCCCCTTGCTGTCACCCCCTTGCCATCACCCATTGAGGGAGGTCGTGAAGGGACCCCACGGTCACCAGTGGGCACAGGGGTAGAGGTGCGGTTCAGCCCCAGAGGGCAGCTCAGCAGCTTGTGGCCGCTGGCTCACCTGCCTTCCCCTGGTGCCACAAGGAGGAGAATGTGGAGACAAAGGCAAAGCTTCTGGTTTGGGATCGTGACAGTTTGCTGGGACAGACCAGGGAGGGGGAAACAACCACAACGGGACCTATAATGTACAACGTGAGTGATACACCGTGCAGCCTGCTCACCCAGTGACCAACCAGACACCCAGCCCGTGTGGGAGCTGCACTGCCTCTCCTTGACTAGCCCCCTTTCACGGTGAGCGTGACATCGTATGGCATGGAGGGAGTAGCCCCTCTGGATGGTTTGGGTCACCTGGCTGCACCCCTCCCAGCTTCTGGTGAGAATGAATTCTATCCCAGCCCAAACCAGCATGTTATCCATCCCTTATTCTATACCATCTGTGTCGTGTCCAGATGGTATAGAAATTGCTGCCATTTTCCCTGGTTTCGAGATAATGTTCCCTTAGTCCGTGGCACATCCCTCAGAACTGAGTTCATGCGGTCTGGGACTTTGGGCTCTGTCTGTTACAACAGCCTCCCAGGGCAGAAAGAACCTCTCCCAGATCAAGAGAGGTTCTTCTCCCCCTTGACTCTACCCTGGTGAGGCCACACCTGGAATAGCGTGTCCAGTTCTGGGCCCCTCAGTTCAAGGACACAGAACTCCTTGAAAGAGCCCAGAGCAGGGACACCAAGGTGATGAAGGGAGTGGAACATCTTCCTTATGAGGAGAGGCTGAGGGAGCTGGGTCTCTTTAGCCTGGAGGAGACTGAGGGGTGACCTTACTAAAGTTTATAAATATGTAAAGGATGAGAGTCAGGAGGATGGAGCCAGGCTCTGCTCAGTGATGGCAGCGATAGGGCGTGGAGCAGTGGGTGCAAGCTGGAGCAGAGGAAGTTCCATGTGAATATAAGGAGGAGCTTTTTCACTGTGAGGGCTGGGACAGGCTGCCCAGAGAGGCTGTGGAGTCTCCTTTTTAGAGACATTCAAACCCACCTGGATGCATTTCTGTGTGATTTAGTCTAGGTGATCCTGCTGTGGTGGGGGGCTTGGACTAGATGATCTTTCAAGGTCCCTCCCAACTCCTAATAAAAATAAAAGGGTCCCTTGGAGAGATATTGGGTGACTGAGACAGCTGGCAAGCACAGGTTCAAGGGTGGTAGCAGTGATCTGTGCTAGCTTCTGGTAAAGGTGTTGGTTTTGCTTTCTGTTTCTGCTCCCCTGCTTATGTAGCAGGCTGCTCACATCATCTCCTGGTGAGGACTGTGATTCTTCAGCATACAGAAGAAAATGTAACAGGCAGAGAATGTGCTGCTGTGGGGGTGCTGAAAGAATAGAAATGAAGCTTTACTCCCCAGATCCACATTTCCTGATGGCACTGCTTCCTTCCATGGACTTATCCTACCAGGGCTCCCAGCTTCATCCTCCCACTCTCACTTTAAGACTCTAGGCTCACAGTCCATTTGGAGAAGGGTTTGGTGCTGGTGACAGCCACAGCGGGCATTTTGGTGGAGTGACCATGAGAATGACTGGTGGGTGCTCAGAGCACTGCTGAGGATGTGAGTGTGTGTCCAGTGCCAAGGGTGCAGGTGGCATGGGGCTGAACTGAGGGGCTGTGTGTGGAAATCAGGAGTGCGGGTAAGGATGCAGGAGTTAATGATGAGGTTGCGCATGTAAGGATGAGGTTGCAGAAGTGAGGATGAGGATGCAGAGATAAGGACAGAGATGTGGGAAGGCACCTCTGTGCCTGGGAAGACTATGGAACAGGTCATCCTAGAAGCTATGCTAGGGCACACAGAGGACAGGGAGGTGATTCATGACAGCCAGCATGACTTCACCAGGGGAAAGTCCTGTCTGACCAACCTAGTGGCTTTCTACAATGGAGTGCCTGCATCAGTTGACAAGGGAAGAGCAATAGATGTCGTATATCTGGACTTCTGCAAGGTCTTTGACACAGTCCCCCACAACATCCTTCTCTCCACGTTGAAGAAATATGGATCTGATGTGTGGACTATCCAGTGAGATAGAAATTGTTTGGATGGTTACATCCAGAGGGTGGGGGTCAACAACTTGATGTCCAGATGGAGAGGAATGACAAGTGATATCCCTCAGGAGCCCATACTGCGACCAGTGTTGTTTAATACCTTCATCAGCAAAGACAGTGTCATCAAGAGCACCCTCAGCACCTTTGCAGATGACACCAAGCTGAGTGGTGTGGTTGACACACCAGAGGGATGGGATGTCATCCAGAGGGACCTGGACCACCTAGAGAGGTGGGCTTAGGTAAACATCATGAAAGCCAACAAGGACAAGTGCAAGGTCCTCCACATGGGTTGGGACAATCCTCCTTATCAACACAGGCTAGGAGATTATGTGACACAGAGCAGCCCTGCAGAAAAGGAATTGGGAGTGCTGGTGGACAAAAAGCTGGGCATGAGCCAACAGTGTGCACTTGCAGCCAAGAAGGCCAACCACATCCTGCGCTGCATCAAAAGCAGTGTGGCCAGCAGACTGAGAAAGGTGATTCTGCCCCTCTGCTCTGCTCTGTTCTGGTGAGACCTCACCTGGAGTACTGTGTCCAGCTTTGGAGCCCTCAGCACAAGAATAACATGGATCTCTTGTAGTGGGTCCAGAGGAGGCCACAAGGATGATCATAGGCCTGCACCACCTCTCCTACGAAGACAGGCTGAGAGAGTTGGGGTTGTTCAGCCTGAAGAACAGAAGGCTCTGGGGAGACATTATAGCGGCCTTCAAGTACCTGAAGAGGCCTACAGGAAGGCTGGGGCAGGACTGTCTGTAAGGGCATGGAGTGATAGGATGAGGGGCAGTGGTTTTAAAGTAGAGCAGGACACGTTTAGATTAGACATTAGGAAGTTCTTCACCCTGAGGGTGATGAGACACTGGTACAGGTTGCCCAGAGACATGGTGGAGGCCCCACCCCTGGAGGCATTCAAGGTCAGGGTGGATGAAGCTCTGAGTGACCTGATCTAGTGAAAATGTCCCTGCTCACTGCAGGGGGTTGGACTACATGGCCTTTCTGGGTCACTTCCAACCCAGCACATTCTGTGATTCCATGATTCTAAGATGAGGTTGCAGGGGTGATGATGAGGAGGCAGGGATGGCTTTTGATGAGCCACCGGGCACATTAGCCAGCTGGGCTCAGCCGACAGAGAGAGGCTCTGGACAGGCTCTGGTCCGTGCACTCTTCAGGATCGGGGAGGGCTGAAAGCAGCCCCAGAGCCCAGCAGGGAAGGAGGGAGAGGAGCTGAGGAGGGCTGGGGAACGGAGAGCACAGTGTAAGAGGAAGAGGATGCTGGACAGCCCTGATAGTTTCCTGGGGCACTGTTTGCTTGCTGCTCCAAAGTCTCTGCCTGATCTCATAGTCTCTTCCTCTGGCAGTCCTTCAGCCCACTGGCAATACCCTCCTTCAAGCCCTTCACACCTCTCCCTGTCCACACAGCTTCTCCCCAGGTGCTCAGGGGGCAGTTGGGAGCTGCACATTACAGATTAGGAAACTTGGGAGTTAGAATCGTATGGGCTACTGAAGTGACAAGTTAGTGAGTTCTTATGTCAGATGGGTCCACGCAGAGGGCACTGGGCCCTGCCTTAATGTGTGTATTTGTTTTCTTTCCTAATTGGCTGATCAAATTAAATGTACTGGTGATGCCCTGTGAATTTGGGCACCCAAAAGAAGCTTTATCCTGTTCCGCCCTCCAGCTGATGGGGTGATGCTAGTCCCTGGGGAATATGTGCACAGGTACATGTGTAAATGTCCACTCTGACCGCATGTCCACTCTGTAGCTGCCCCTGGAGCCCCAAGTCCCTCCCCTGCTCCCTCCAGTATCCAGCCTGGACTTTGAGCCTCCCCAACAGCCCAGGCTCCTGGTTTATGGCCATGGTTCCTTCTATGGGCTCTGGCACCCATGTGTGCACCCAGGACCAAGCCCCAGCGGGAAGTGGAGTTTAATGAAAAGATGTGGCAGACTGGGGAGGAGAGACGCAGGATAAAGCCATGAGCAGGGGCAGCAAGCTTTGGGAAAGGGGCACGCACCAGCAGACTGCTGGGAGGCACTGGGAGGCACTGCGAGGAAGTGGGCAGGGCAAGGTCGTGTTTCCCAGCTGTGATCGTGGGAGCAGACAGGACCCCAGCCCAGGACTGAGGCAGCAGATGTCCTCGTGGATGCAAAGTGGGTTGGTGGGGTGCAGGCAGCTCTGGTCTCTGTCTCCATCACCCCATGCAACTCTGTCACTTGATGTGTCCCCATCACTTGACGCGGGTGAAGATGGAGCTGCCGACCCTGTGGGGAAGCTGTGTCAGCAGGAGGGTAGGCAGGGCTTTGGGGTGGGAGGGCAGGGGCAGGGCTCACCTCGTGGCTTTCCAGGCATCCCTGGGGGACGGGACCTCTTCCCGTAGGAGCCATGTGGTCTCTAGCATCTCCTTCCCGTGTCGATTCACAAAGCACTGTCCCACAAAGACAGTCATGGAGTCTGGTGGTGTTCAAGTGGAGCAAAGGGAGATCAGAGAGGCTGGGGAACCTAGACCACCTGGTCCTGGCAGACAAACAGACACCCCCCACCATGTGCCCCGGACAAACGGATGTACTTCTTTGCTACATTGCCCAGATGGATCACTTCCACTTCCCCTGAACAGAAAGATGGGCACCACCCCTGACATGTCCCCTGAACAGGTGGCCCCCCCTACCTCTCCCAGACAGACGCCCCTTCCACCCACCCCAGGCAGACAACCCTCCACCTGCCACGTCCCATGGAAGGAGTGAGTGCACTGGGCGGGTCTGTGGCCACAGCCAGTGTTTCTCTGGCTGTCACAGGCAGTAAGGAGGAAGAGCCGTGGGGCACCCTGCTCCCAGCATGGGCAGGGGTCTGCTGGCCACCACGGGATGCCGTGCTGGGTACTGCTCTACCTGCAAACTGCCACTGCACGGTAAAGCTGAAGGTGGGCTGCCCCTTGGCACTGGGGTGCTGCTGGGCCCCTTGCAGAGGTGACACCAGGATCTGCTTGTTGGTGGCTGCCACTGCGGTGTGGTAGGAGCCCGAGAAGGTCCCTGATGCATCCAGGGCTGAGAGTGTCATGTTGGAGCCCAGCTCATTTCTCCACAGGCCATGCAGGTTACACTGGGGACCGAGGATTATTCTGGTGACATGGGCAGTGCTGAGCCATGGACAACAACCCCACCCCATATGCCGCCCAAATTCCCCCTTCCCAACTCCTCCCACAAGCACAGGCAGTGGGATATGTGCCCCATGTGTTTGGGGCTGGCATGACCCCTCCACATGGCAGCTGGGAGCAGTGGCATGGGCACTGGGTGGGCCAGCCCCTCCCCTCCCGTGGCAGGGCAGTGCAGAGCTGGGGGTGCTGGGTGCCAGACAGCATGGCGTGACACAGTGAAAGCCTGTGACCCCCTCACCCATGCTCACACAGCATGGCACGGCGTGGCACAGCATAGCATGTCATAGCAGGACACAGCACCACGGCACAGCACAGCACTGCACAGCATGGCACAGCACACTGGAGCAAAGAGCAGCGTGGCACAGAGCAGCCTGGCATGGCACAGGTGGCACTGGACAGCACAGCACAGCAAAAGCCTGCAGCCCCTCGGCTGCTCATGCTGCACCCCAGCAATGCTTGGTATGGCCATGCAGCACCCCGCTCCCCAATGGGGCAGTGCCCCCGCGCTGCCCTTACCTTCCTGGCAGCAGCGGTGCCGGGACTGAGCAGCACCAGGGCGAGCAGGAGGCAGGCACCGAGGGTCCCCATGGTGGCAGCAGTGGTGGCCGTGCGCAGCGCCCGGGCTCTGCCTGCTGCTTCCCGACGGCTGCTCAGCTTCTTTTATACTGGAGGAGCTGCGGCCGGGCAGCGGCTGCCCGTGCTGGGCCTCCGTCCAAGGGCCACACCAGTGGGAGACGGGACATGGGCCCGGGTGAATGCGGGGGGAGAGGGGGCACACACTGCGTCCTGGGGACAGTGACAGCAGAGCCCATGGGATGCCGGGTCACAGCTTTGAGCCACAACACAACAGGAGCCAGGAAGAAGTTTGCAGAAAGAATTCAAAACTTTATTGGGAGAAGCAGGGGGTGGGGCAGGAGGGGGGCACTGCCCTGGCCAGGACCCCTGCGTTTCACCCTCACTCCTTCTGTGAGCGCAGGCGTTTGAATTCATTGGTGCCGACCCTGCAGGGACACAGAAGGAGAAGATGTAAGGGTAGGAGAAGGACCCTTGCACAGGGCAAGTGCAGCCTCCCAGTGTCCACCCGGCCCCACACATCCCCCCAGCAGCATTTGCACCTTGGTGGGACCCCTGGGGAGCCATGCACAAGTACCCCCACCCTCAGTCACCCCCACCCTCAGTCACCCCCACACTGGCAGCAGCTCCGCTGGGCGCTGAGCACCACAGGGTGGGAGAGCCCTGACCCTCGGGGATGCGCAGGGGACCCATGCAGGGCAGGGACAGGGTGCTCACAGTGTGGCATTCCAGTTGTTCTTGATGTTGTCTGCATGTAACCGCAGGAGCCACATGGTTTTCAAGACTTCCTCTCCGTTTTTGTCCACAAAGCACTGGCCCGTGAAGACAGTGGTGGTTTTTGGTGGTTTCTGGGCAGTCTCTGGGGATGGGCAGGAGGTGGAGGTGAGTGTGGCCAGGGGTTGGCAGGTCAGTGCCAAGCTCTGGCCCTGCAGCCTGCATCAGTGCAAGGGGACAGTAGATCTGTGCTGTCTCTGCCCTTTGGGGACAGCCATAATGGAGGAAGCAGGCAGGAGATGTCAGGAGGCTGGGGGAGTGGGGGTGGGTTTCACGTGGAGGTGAACAGAAAGTAGCAGTTTTCAGCCCCCAAGTGCATCCTCTGTGCCCTGGGACTGGGAGCAGACACCTGCCAAGGAGCCGTGGGGTCAAGGATGGGGAAGCATCAGAGACACCGCAGGGGATGGCGGGGGAGTGCTGGGGACCAGGGAGCATTGGGGACACTGCAGGGGAAGGCAGAGGGTCATGAGGGATGCTGCGGGGAAGGGCAGGAGAGCCTCAGGGGCAGCACAGGAAAGCGCAGGGGACCTCTGGGGACACTGCTGGGAGGAGAAGCAGCACCTGGATATCTCCAGTTGACGGTGAAGCCGAAGGTGGGCTCTGTGACACGGTGCTGGGAGCCCAGCAGCGGTGACGACTTGGGAGGTTCCGAGCTGGCTGACACAGCTGTGGTATAGTTGCCAGAGAATTCGCCCTTCCCGTTCAACTCCCCAATGGTCATGTTGGAGCCCAGGTCGTTGGTCCAGTTCCCAGTCAGCACACACTGGAGCCAGGGGGACTCAGAGTTGGTGCCACAGCACAGCCCAGGCATGGGCAGGGTGGCAGGAGCAGGTACCCCCAGGAGCTGCAGCCCCCCTGCCCTAAGCATCCCAACCCTGCAGTTACCTTTTCTGCAGCGAGGCTGGAAGCCACCAGAGCCAGGCTGAGCACCAGGAGGAAAGTAGCCACTCGCACCATCTCTGCAGCAGGCAGGCAGCTGGTGTTCCCAGGGATGTGCTCCTTGCAGGACTCTTGACTGGGCACCTTCTCTCTTGCCTTTTTATTGCTGCCCAGGCTGTGGGTGGCAGGTCTGGCCAGAGCATTAAGCAATCTGGGTGTTTCTGGATCTGAGGTTCCTGAGCGGTTCCAGTTAAAGTCCCAGAAATGCTTGGCGGAACTGCCCCTCCTTGCCCATATTTCCCTGCCACCTCATGGGGACACCCTGGCTCCTGTGGGTCAGTGACCACCAGGATGGATGTTTAGCCAGGGAAACTCCTCTCAGGGGCCTGTCGTCCCCTCTGACACCCATTTGCCACCCCACTGCTGTTCCTGGGGTGCACAGAGGTGCCAATCAGCTTCAACCCCAGTGCACCCCAGGATCATTTGCAGCACACAGCACCACTCCTCACTAGGATTCCTCATGCAAACCCACACAGCACCGGGGTCCTTTTGAGGCTTTGCTGTATCCCTGCCCCTCCGCCACCCTCCCCTCCTGAAAGCAGCACTGAAGCAGCTGCTGGATTGTTGATTTCTGCATCCAGAGTTCATGGCTGGCACACCTGGCGTGGTGCATGCCCACACTCTGCGAGTTGAAGATGCAGATTTCAAGGAAGTTGTTGGACACTGGTTGCTCAAGTCAGTTCTAGTTCCACCACTGCTGCATTTTGCTTGGTTTCATCAAAGTTTATCCTTCACTAGTTTGTGTGATTCCTGCTGTAATACCCATTGCTATATGTAATTGCATATAGCAATTGTGGTAGTGCTAACGTGCAATGGCAGAGTTATTTTGTAATTAACATCATACAAATTGATTTAATGTCTATTCTCACCTGAAATCAGATGCCCTTGAGGTACACATCAGAGTCCCCCACCCTCCCACATCACCCATCAAGTGCACCCAGGTGCTTGAGCAAAAGCAGTCTCACAGATGGGTTTGCCTT
Organism: Hypotaenidia okinawae; assembly: GCA_027925045.1. Taxonomy (NCBI): domain Eukaryota; kingdom Metazoa; phylum Chordata; class Aves; order Gruiformes; family Rallidae; genus Hypotaenidia; species Hypotaenidia okinawae. The sequence continues at coordinate 14,629,860 of BSDF01000005.1, read as the reverse complement.
TGCCCAAGGCAGGAGTAACCCAGACTGTCTTCCCCAACATGCTCTTGATACCCACTGTGGGGACTCTATTTCCTTCTGCAGTGCGTGGAAGTTTTGATTGGGCAGGGACAGCTCAACTGGCAGATCTCCAAGTTTTGACTATTCAGGTGGCCTTAGCTAAACACATATACCAATGTTTGAGGGTCCCACCACCCATTGTTCTCTGGGTAGTCCTTTAACAGCCCATTGTATCATCTGATTTTCCAGTATGCTGGTGCATGACAGGGAATGTGATACATGCACTCAGTGCCATGCTCTGTCACCACAAGACTTGCTCTTCAAGGCCCAGGATCATGTTCCAGGCAGTGGCATGGGGCACAGATGAAGCCTTGAAAAGTTGGAACCAAAACTCAATAGCCTTGGTGACTATTAACAGGTAACTATTAATCTTGGTGACTATTAATCACAGGATGTGTTTCCAGCCATCCGGTGGTTGCTTCCACCACTGTAAGTACCTGGTGCTCACCATGGCAGGTGAGTGGGAGTATGATGTAATCAATCTGCCAGGCCCCCCATATTCATATTTCAGTCATTGTCCTTCGTAGCAGAGAGGTTTTACCCACCTGGCTTGCTTGATTGCCACACATTCTCATATGCATGGATAACCTATGCAAAAGCATCCATGGTCAAGCCCACCCTTCAATCAAGAGCCAGTCTGTATGTCACATTTCTTTCTGGATGGCCAGAGGTGTCGTGAGCCAGCCCAGAGAGCCATATATAATTCACCCTTACGTTGCCAGTCCAGATCTGCCTGAGCCTGGCCCACCAGTTGGTTGTTCTGGTGCTCTTGGTGGCCCAGCTCTTGGTACATGGGCATCTGCAGGATATACTTTTACAACCAGCTTCTCCAGCCAGGCAGCAGTATCTTGCCACACTGGGGCTGCCCAGATGGGTTTGCCCCTGTGCTGCCAGTTGCTCAGCTACCATTGCTGTAACCATCCTCAGGTCCCCACCACAGCTTGGGAGCTTTGTGAGTGCCCCAGCCCCTGTCTGCTGTGCCCTACACTCCTGTGGATCTGATGTGCTAGGCCATAGGATCTATGGAGTCCAATAAACACAGTGGTCCTTTGTGATGGTTTGGCGCTGGCTGGAGTCCAGACACCCACCAAAACTGCTCCATCACTCCCCTTTTCAGCTGGACAGAGGAGAAAATACCTATTGAGAGGCTCAGGAGTCAAGATAAGGAGAGGGAGAGATCATTCCACAATCAGCAGGACAGACTCAGCACAGAATAAAGGAAAGAAACTAATTGATGACACTGCCCTTCACACCCAGTGACACCAGAGTCAGGTGATGAGAAGTGCCACCAGATCTTAAAGTGCCTCCCCCCACCCCTCCCTTCTTAGCAGACTTTAGTCATGATTTTGCTCACTTCTTCACCCCATTGTGCACGGGGATGGGCAGGGAGTCGGGGAATGAGGGTTTAAGACAATTCCTCGGAAGCTGTTTTCCTTCTTAGTGGGGGCGGGGAATGGCATTCCTCACCCCCTTCCCCTGCTGAACCGTGGGGTCCCACCCATGGCAGACAGTCCTCCATGAACATCTCCGTGAGTCCTTTCTGTCGGGGCATCATCTCCTCACCAATTGCTTCAGCACAGCTCCCTTCCATGGGGTGCTGACCTTCAGGCCCAGACTGCTCCGGCCTGGTTCCCCACAGAGTCACAAGTCCCCCAGCAAACCTGCTCCTGCCTTGGTCTCTCTTTCCACAGGTTGCAGGTTTTGCTGCCAGGTGCTTGCTCCAATGCAGGCTTCCTGTGGGGTCACAGCATCTTTCCGGTGTCTCCACCTGCTCCAGCATGGGGTCTTCCATGGCCTGTAGATAGGATCTCTCCCCCTGTCATTTTCCATGGGCTGTGGGGGACCCCCACTCCACCACAGGATTCTCCAGGGGCTGCAGGGACATCTTTCTCTCTGGCACCTGGGGCACCTCCTCCCCCACCTTTCCTGGCCTTGGTGCCTGCACAGTTCCTTACATCTTCTCACTCCTTTCTCTGGGGGCAAAAAGTGGCTGCTTGCATTTTTTCTCCTAAATGTGACTCCCAGAGGCGCTGTGACCGTCGCTGTAGGGCTTGGCCTTGGTCAGTGGTGGGTCCAGCCTTGAGCTGGCTGGCATTTGCTCTGTATACTGCTTCTGGCTGCTTCTTGGAGAACTGAAGTGGGTTGGCCCTGGATAGAGGCCAGATGCGCACCAAAGCTGCTCTATCAGTCCCCTTTCAGCCGAAAAGGGGAGAAAACATATGTTGAGAGGCTCAGGACTTGATATAAGGAGGGATCACTCTGCAATTAGTGTCATGGGCAGAACAGACTCAACACAGATTAAAGGAAAGAAAACTAATTTCTTACACTACACCCCACACCCAGTGACACCAGAGTCGGGTAATGACCAGGTCTTAAAGCACCTTCCCCCCATCGCTCCTTTCTCAGCAGACTTCACTTTAGTTGTGATTTTACTCCCTTCTTCCCCCCGACTATGGCACAGGGAGGAGCAGAGACTGGGGAATAGGGGTTTTCAGTCCCTTCCTCCCAAGTTATCTTCTTTCTTGGCTAGGGGGGCATTCCACACACACCCCCTTCTACTGCAGCACTGTGGGGTCCCACCCACAGGAGCCAGTCCTCCACAAACTTCTCCAACTTGAGTCCTCTCTATCAGGACTTCATCTGCTCACCAACTGCCTCAGCACGGCTCCCTTCCATGGGGTGCTGACCTTCAGGCCCAGACTGCTCCGGCCTGGTCCCCCACAGAGTACAAGTACCCTGGTAAACCTGCTGTGGTGTGGATCAGTCTCTCCACAGGCTGGATGGTCTCAGCTCCCTGTCCTTATCCCTGGGCTGTGGGGGGACAGCCTGTTTTACCATGGTCTTCACCATGGGCTGCAGGGGAATCTCTCTCTCTGGCACCTGGAGTGCCTCATTCTTCCTCCCCATCCTTTTTCCCTGGCCTTAGTGTCTGCACAGTTTCTTACATCTTCTCACTCCCTTCTCTGGTGGCAAAATGCTCCTGCCTGCAGGATTTTTTTCTCCTGAATGTGCTTCCCAGAGGCACTGTGATTGTCGCTGATGGGCTGGACCTTTGTCAGCAGCAACTCTGGCCTTGAATCGCTCAATGTTTACTCTCTGGGGCCTGCAGAGAGCTTCTGGCTGCTTGCAGGAGCCATCTCTGCAGCTCCCCTTCTCTACCAGCACATTGCTATGCAGAACTGTGACAAGAAGCCACCCCTGAACTCCCCTTCTCGCCCAGAACACAGCCACACAAAACTATGACATCCTTTCTTCCACCTGGCTGTAGGCCCGCTGTCCTGGTCATCATATTCGTTAATCACTTCTAGAAAAATGGACTATGAAATCCTTTCAAGAGGATCAGAAATACAGGTAGGCCTTCTACTCATTCTGGGGGACTGCCCTGAAGTAGCATTTTTCCTGGAGGGATCCCGTTCAGGGACGGTTTTGCCTTGCAGCTCACGTAGTCGTGCCTGTAGGCTGAAGGTGGGTTTCCCATCCCACTTCCCCATGTCCTCTCCATGGTCCCACAGGTAAAACCCCAGGGTGCCTCATAGCGTGTAGCCTCTATGTCCACTCTCTGGGGTGGAGTATTAATAGCTCATCCTAGTAATTCCTCCTTATAGCTGAGGTACTGATCTGTACAGGTGGGGAGTAAGACATACCCTCCCAGGTGTTTCTCCACTCCCAAGACAAGGGAGGAAGAGAGACTGTCTTCAAATTGCCAGTCAGCCAGCCACTCCAGCCATCGTTGGTGCCTCCTTGCCTTCCCAGTCCACTACTGGGTGGTGGTGAGTTGGTATATGATCATGGGTGCTCTGTACAAACTTCTACCACGTGGGTTGGGTACATTGGACTTCATCAGGATCTGTGGATAACTGCACATTGACTGGGTCATAATAAACCATCTCCCACATGGCTAATCCCCTCAGGTACTGGATACGTCTCTCCATGGAGGTCCACTTACCTGGGTTACATACAACATCTTCACTGAAGGGATACCTTTCCCTCAGGTGTGTGAGAAGTCACATCCAGAGGCTTGTGTCTTTTTTCTAATTGCCTTGTTGATGACCCCGACCCTAGACAGGGATCCCAGCTGCTTGGCCTCCCTACCCTCTAATTCCAGGCTACCGGCTCTCTTATCCCAGAATTGGAGCAGCCAGGTAATGATGTGCTCACATGGAAAGCAGCTGAAACATTTCCACACAGATAGCAGCACGGGTTGATTTTTGGGTTCAATTGCAGTGCCTGTCATCAGTGTTTGAGTAGCATCGATGGCCATCACCAGCAGTCACAGTGCCTGTTGCTCTGTGTTCCCCTCTTCTCCTCCCTGAGGGGGCTGCCTAACACCCAGCCATGTTTCGCAGATACTGGACAGGCCCCAGCACCGAGTGGCAAGCTGTGCCACAGGACGGCAAAATGAGAAGCCAGACCCCTCTCCCAAAGGTGATAAACAGCGCTGCAGGGAATACATACAGCAAGCACAGGCTTGCATCCCACAGCCCCCTGAACAAACACAACCCTATTGTGAGCAGTGGCTGCTCATCTAATATCATAAACAATCAAAACAGCTTTGTGTTGTCATGCTCTGGTCAGACCTGTTGTTGTCTTGACACCCTGCACCCCGTGTTTGGCACCAAAAGGGAGTTGTTGTGGCTCAGCCCTGGCCGGCAGCTGAGCACCATGGAGATGCTCACTCACTCCTCCCGTGGTGAGACAAGGAGGAGAATTACTTTTTCACAATAAGGGTGACAGAGCCTGGGACAGGCTGCCCAGGGGGTGTGGAGTCTCCTTCTCTGGAGGGATTCAAGACCCATCTGGACGCTTCCCTGTGTGACCTGTCCTGGGGAGCCTGCTTTGGCAGGGGGGTTGGACCCGATGATCTCTCAAGGTCCCTTCCAACCCCTACAGTTCTGTGACTCTGTGATCAGAAGAAAAAGGCAGACCTCGTGGGGTGGGATAAGGACAGTTTACTGGGACAGCAAGGGGAAAGTAACAAGAACAGTACTTGTAACATGCACTGCCCCTCCTTGATGAGCCCCCTTTTGTGCTGACTAAGCACGAGTGCGAAACCTGGACAGATGGGCCACACAAGGTCTCCATGCTGACACTGCTGCTTGCTGATGGCAACCCCACAGCTCATTTGCAGCTGTAGCCTTACTTTAGCCTCACACAAAGGGTATTGGTACGATCTGACCACAACCTTTATTTTTTTCTTGTACATAGCAATCCCATACCAGCAGCCTATCTTGCAGGTAGGCGCAGGGATCAGCTCAGTGCTCCAGGCGATAGATTTCTTGACCATCTTCACCCGAGCCAAAAAAAATGAAATAAGCTGAGAGCTGGGGGTACCTCCAGGGGTTTGCACCCTCCAAAGGGCAGCCAGTGAAGTGGCTCGGGCCTGGCAATCATTACCACGGCTAAATCCTGCGATGCCATACCTGAGGCCTGCTGCGGCCTGGAGCAGTCAAAGGAGAACAGGCAGGCAGGGAAGGAGTCCAAAGCAAAAGTGCTGAAGCAGCTAAAAATGGTCTGGGCTGTGGTTTAAACCCATGTATGCCTGGGTTCAAGAAAGCTTAATGAGTAGTAACAGGAAAGGGTTAATGAATAATAAGAGGTAAGGGTTAATGAATAAACTTGCTGCTCAACTTGGGAATGGAGTCAGCCTTGGAATGTCAGGGAAATGATGTGTCTGTACCCATGGATTAGTCCCCCAACCCACAGCCATCCCTGTGCAGAAGCTGATTGAAGCGGAACTTTATCTGATAAAAGTTTTATTGAAGTAATAACAGTCTAAAAAGAAGGAAAGAACAGAAACATCCGCAGATACAAGGTCACTCTGCAAAGTCCCAATTGTTGCAGGAAAGTTTGCAGGCAGCCAGGGGTTAAGGAGCCGTGCTGAGGGGTCACAACAAAACAACCCCAACAAACCAACCCAGCCTGGCCAGAAGCTGTGCTGGCTTTGGTACTTGCTTTTATTCCTTGCCAGCTGGACCAGAATGTCATGTCCCTGGCAGCTGCCAACACAAGACAAATGGATGCGAGCAGGCCAGGTGAGCCCCACTGGTGTCCCTGCACCCCTCCCATTGCTTTCCAGCCTCTCCCTAGTGACAGCATCTTGGTCCCTCTCCACTGGCTATGGGCTCTGCTGTGGGATGATGAAAGCAGCTGGCATGAGGAAGCCACATCCGGGACAACCTGTCCTTCCCGGATAACATTATTTCTCTGCTCAGGCAGACACAGGAACGCCCCCTAGGGAGTAAAGAAAAGGCCATTTATCACACGCTGGCAGCACCAGCTCCCAGGGCAGGCACAGGGTGAGAGAGGACAGGCTGCTTCCCATTCCCCTCCTAACACCCAAAGTGGGTAGGTACAACCTTCAAGAAGCTTCTCTGGCAGAGAAAGAGGGAAAAGGAAGCAAGGCACCAAGGAAGCTCCAGGCAGGAGGGGACATAGTTAAGGCAAAGGTCAGTGCTGAAGCAGGGCTGCTCCTCACATAAGTATTTACAGGAAGAATGCTTGCATTCCAGGCATGAGAGGAAGGGGCAGGATTCACCAGTCAGCATCTTGACTTGGGAGTGGGGGTGTTGGGGAAGTGGTGCCCTCTCTCCCCTTAGCAAAACAGAGCAAGGGCCAGCCCAGCATCAGGGCTTGGCTTGCCCTGTCCCCTCAGCCCTCCAGGCCAAGAAAAAAGGGGGAAACAAGAGGGACTCAGAGCTTCAGCTTGTGCTTGTGGCAAAGACGACATGAAAAAGGAGGAAGTACAGCTGGACAAATTTATTAAGAACTTAAAGTGATTTATCCCCTTAGATGCGCTCCGCTGCCCACCCCCAGCACCAGCAGGGAGGAGTGCCACAGCACCAGAACAGGACCTGCTGCTTGGGCTCCGATTGTCACCAGTGAGGAGCCAGGGCCCCCTCGGGATTGTATCTGCCACAGGCGCTCCTGAGGCTGGTGCCCTGGGGCAGAGCTAGTCAGTTCGCAGTGTCACATAATGGAGGGACAACTACAGCATCCACGTGCCTGTGTGCACCAGTCCAATGTCCTCACACACACACACAGAGTTTTATTATTTTTGCCATGCAGGCCCCCTCCCACCTTACCCAGCCCATCAACCAAAGGAGAAAGGGCTCCTGTGCTCCTGGGCAAGGTAATGAGCTCCAGTGGAGGATGGCTGGGGCTTCTGTAGGCTACTGGAGCCCTGAGTGATGGGGAAGGGGCACAGGGTCCAGCAGAGCCACCACATTCCACCACACTCTCCTCTGAGAAGACATCACCTGCACCTCTAGTAGCCCCCTCATGCTCACCATCAGCGGCTGGAAGTGCCCTGAGATGAAGGGCATATAGTGGAGGTAGGGAAGGAAAACAGCAATATGAGTATTATCACAGAGGGGAGGAAGTGTCCCTGCCCACCACGTGAGGCCCCCTCAGCCCCACAGTGCACTGGCTCAAGGGTGGATGGGGACCTAGTGTGGATGTGTGGGTGCTAGTGTCTGGCCAGCTCTACTCTCCAGGGCCAGCTGCATGCTCCAGATGCTAAGGGGACGCATGTAAGCCAGGGACCGGTAGACTTTCTTCTCCCGATAGGCCTCGGGTGTCTGGAAAGCCATGCCCAGCCGCTCCCACACCGTCCGGTAGCAGCCTTCTGCTGTATGGAAGGCCTCTTCCACCAGCCCCTGCAGCAGAGGGAAAACCACCATCAGCGAGTTCACAGAGTGCAAGGAGACAGCGTCTGCCAAGGGGTGCACATCCCCACTCACCTCCTGGATCATGGTAGCAGCCAAGGCATAGACCACACCGATCCACACCTCATTGGACTGCACGCTGGAGGTGTCAGGCACCCCATCGGGCCTCATGCCATTCACTGCTCCCATGGTGCCACCAGCAAAGCTCATGACATTCTTCTCAAAGATAGTCTTGAGTGCACTGATAACATGACTTTTGGGGAAGACCTGTGTGAAGAGGGAGGAGGGGCAGTGTTTTGGCTCACACACAGGCAGACCCATCAGTCTGGGACTCCAGGTTATAGTCTGCAGGAGGAAGAAGTCAGTGCTGCTCACCGGAGGTTGCAAACTCAGAAAAATAACAAGAGGAAGCTAAAAGCCTCTTTCCCTGAAGAGACAAGAAACAAGCACTTGCTCAACAGAAGATCTGCTGAACTTCATTTCACCTTTCTCCTGGGGAAGCTGATAGCTCAATCCAACCAGTGTGTCTCCATAAACACACTCCTACCTTCCCCTCACATTGCTTTTGGGACCTGGCCAACCACACAATCCCTATCTTGTTTTATGATTACCACTGCTCCTTTCTGAGGCTAGCTACTCTAAGGCACATTCTTTTTTCCCCTGTTAAAAACACTGTGCTGTTTTCTCAGCCCATGTGCAAGAGGCATTGCAATGCCTCCTCCAGATGGGACATGGGCCAGAGGTGGCTGAAGCGTGGTCTGAGATCAGCGAGGCTGGAGAGGGAAGATCAGTGAGGCTGCCAGAGGGAAAGATTATGGCAGAGCCAGTTGGATGACATCAGACTGCACCTTGCAGCTGCAAAGTGAACGCTGTGGATACTGGTAAGCTTGTTTGGGTAAATGCTGGGAATCTTGAGGAAAAAAAAACACCCAAGACGCAGCTCAGGGGGAAAGAACACAAACAGGACTTAAGTTTACACAACTGCAAAAGTACATTTCCCCCTCACATTTTGTAACTGGGTGGTGATGCAAGAGCTTGCTGCCCGGACCAAGGGGAGCTTGAGGTGAGAGAAGGGGCAGCCTGAGGATGAAGGGTTCAGGTTGAGGCACACAGGGCACCCAGTGTTTTCCTGCATCTGGCAGCAGATCCTCAGAAACTTATCTTAAGTGAAAGTGAAATACTTGCAGAAGGTAAACAGTGCTTGCTGGATAAACAGCTGTTGGAGGAAGTAAAAACCTTTCCCCTCAAAAAGCAAGCAAGCCAAAAAAAAAAAAAAAGCAGCTGTTTAACAAATTATGGTCAAGAGCACAGAACAGTTATGAGAAGGGACTGAGGTATCACGCTGAGAAAGCTTTTGCCAAAAGGAGAGAAAAAAAAAGGAAACCCAGCAAGCAACAAGAAAACAACCCTGAACTACCAACCACACCTAAGCACCAAAACACCTGCCAGCCCAGGCAAAAAACAGCAGGGCAGCACGGACTGTGTTAAGATGGAAAGCCTCTGCAGAGAGCCGGGAACAAACAAAGCTGCGCTGCTATTGTTATCAGCAGTAACAATAGGAAGCGTTCGTGCAGCAGGAATCGCTGCCCCGGTGAGAACAGCCCAGCTCACAAACGTGGTGATGCTGCAAGGGGAGGGCTGGCTCCTCTCCATCCCACACCCACCTAACTGCAAGGAAGGCGTAACAAGAGTTTCGCGGGGTGACCGAGATCAGGAGCGATGTCATGGAGCAACGATGACATCTACCTGCAAGACAGGGAAAAGCCAGGCTGCTCCGGGCTCATCAGCACCGCCCAGGGACGTGCCAGACCTTCCCGGACAGCCTGGTTCCCACCAGGGGACACTGGGACAGGCTGCCCAGGAGGGTGTGGAGTCTCCTTCTCTGGAGAGATTCAAGACCCATCTGGACACCTCCCTGTGTGACCTGTCCTGGGGAACCTGCTTTGGCAGGGGGTTGGACCCGATGGTCTCTGGAGGTCCCTTCCAGCCCCTACCGTTCTGTGACTCTGTGACACCAGGGGTGACACCAGCCAGGAGCTTGCCAAGGGCGGCTGGGTAGCCCAGCCCAGCCCGGCAGCTCTCACAGGCTCAGAGGAGAAACAGTACGTTATGTTTATGGATGCTAAAGCCGAGCCTACGTGAGCACGCAGCCATTTTACCCTGTGTGGGGCCAGAGAGAAGCCCAAGGGGGCAGCAGAGAGGTGGTGTGGAGCAGCCATCGCCGGCTGAAGGTTTCGGGGCACAGGTTGTTCAGGGCTGGGGTCACAGGCTTTTCTTGCTTTGTATGTCATCACTGACCCGCGCAGGCAGCAGGGTTGTAACGAGGTTACAGGCAGGAGTGCTGCCAGCCAGGGAAGGGATTGGAATACACGGGGAATAAAACCCAACCAACCTCGTCAGGCGCAGAAACAGAAGGGAAAAAGCTCACCAGTCCCACCTCCAGTCAGCAAAAAGCTCAGACTGCAGAGAAGAAGAGGTGTGACCTTCAGCAACAAAAGCCTGAGGCCACAGAAAATCGAGATGCATTTGGCCTGTACCAGGTTTCCATTTTCCCCAGAAAGGGATGTTTGGGTATCGCTGCTGGTCCAGATCCTGCCAGAAGCCCCAGTCCCAGCCCTAGGGACCCACACTGGGAGAAACACAGGAGGGCAGAACCAAGCACCCATTCCTCATTAAACCTCACAGTGCTGAGCATACAAGGCGCTCCCTGGAAAGGTTGTTTGAAGCTCCCCTGTGGTACCAACGGCATGAAGGGGTCCATCACCCTCATGCAACCGAGGGCCACTACCTCTCGTTCAGTCAGATGAAGTGTTCACCTTTCCATCACCACCACAGACAGCTTTGGTCTGACACCAGTCTACAGGTCATAACCAACCCATACAGCAGCTCCCCACTGTCCAGCTCTCTTCCAGGTGTTACAGCTCCAGCAGCTCCACTCACTGCCCCATCAGATAAGAGGAGTCTTCAGCCAATTAATTGTCTTGCAACTGAAGAGCAACAGACTTTTGGGCCCCAAATAAGCCTTAGTCCCTTAAGATATTCTTTTAGGGCTTTAAACTGGACAGCAAACATATGGAAAGTTTCACACACTTTCTATTGTTTTTGAACAAACAGCACTTTGCTGAGAGCAAATCCTGGTGGGACCTTGCAGGAACAGACGTTGGTCTGAGGCAGGTTGCACTGACCTGCATCCAGCATACTCCACCCACGCACAGTGGCCTGGAGACCCACACCAGCCCGTTAACACTTAACCCATGCCACACACCAGCCCTGCTGCTCTTCCTCTGCTGCAGGTCCCAGCCTGCACCAGGTTGTCCCTTCTCTTACCTCAAACTCCCCTTGGTCCAGGCCACAAGCCCCAAGAAACCACTGCCCAGCACACTGGTCCGACATGATGCTGCTGGAGGTGTCACTCCCACTGCTGTCATAGTTGTAGTACTTTCCTGAATAATAAAAAAAAAAAAAACAACAAAAAACAAAAAACAAACAGGAAAGTTTAACAATTGATAGTTTAGGATCCTGGCTGATGCATGCCACCCCTACATTTCTCCCCACAAGGCTGGAGCATGGCAGCTTTTGCCAGAAGGCTCTTCTTCCTCTCCCAGACCTCCAAACCTTTTCTGTTCACCCCAGCACCTGCTCCTTCCCGTTCCACTTGGAGGGCCAGCATCTCCCCTCCCTCTCTTGTTCCCAGCTCCCCAACAAGGCTCAAATACACAAGGAGGAACCATCCCCTTCCCAGGGGGCAGGTGGTCAGGCGAGGGTGGCGCCCACCCTGGTGAGCACCCACCGTTCCACAGCATCCTTTCGAACGCCTCCTTGCCCCTGCTCAGGATGTCGGTGTATTTCTGCTGGATCTCCATGTCCCCAAGCACCTCTGCCATCTTGCACATCATAGAGACAGCTGCCAGCCACAGCCCGCCACAGTAGGCACTGCCAGAGGGAAAGGAGAGCAGCATTGCTGATACAGGACACCCCACAGATAGGGACCATGACCCTAGCTCTGATCTACCTCTCCACGCCGCACCCCCCACCTGCCTTTCTTGCTCACCTGGCCCCATTTACCACCCAGGCATCGTATGTCTGGTCAGCAAAGCCACCATTTTCGATGAGTCCATCATTATCCGTGTCAAACTTCAGCTCTGACTCCATCACAGCCTGGGGGAGAGGCAGGAGTCGGTCACTCAACCACCTGGCACCTTTCTGCTCCCCCTCGTGCTCTGCTTGGGAGCGTACACCCTTTGGGGATGTCACACAGCTCCCAAGGAAAGCAGGGAAAGGGAACGAATGCCCCACGGTCTGACCTCCTCCCAGTACCTTGCAGACTGGCCACATGTCCTGCAAGTACAGGAAGTCATGTGTCAGGTAGTAGTCACGGTACACCTGCAGCACAAACTTCAGGTTGAGGTCCTTCCAGTCGGCTGTGTCATGCATCAGGTAGGCATTGACACGCTGCCATGGCTCGTCACCTAAGCAAGGACAGAGCAGGTGCAGCAGGGCAGCAAGCAATGAACGCCTCCCTTGTACAAGCTCCTTGCAGCGTGGTCTTCACTGACACCCCAAACAACCCAAGCTTTCCATTCCCAGAATGAACTCCATGCACCATAACTCTTTCCCACAGTTTGGGAGTTAACTACCCTGAGAAGTTGTGTGAGCAGCCCTGCACCCCCTCTGCTCCCCAGGAAGACCCAGGCAGACCCCTCACCTGGGTCCCCAACATCGTGTGGCACCACGTTCTTCAGCTTCACCTGGGCTGTCTGACCACACATCAAGTACTGCCGAGGCTGGACGTCCTCGTTCACCACTGTGACAGCTGGAGAGGACACAGAGCAACAGACATCAGACAGGGAGCAGGCACTGCAGCAGCGAACTCCAGGCACAGGCAGGACCACAGGCACCAGCTCACCAGGCTGCCCTTTGGAGCTCTGGCTGCAGGAACACATCCTTCTGTGAAGGGCTGAGGAGACACCAGGCTGTTCCCAGTCTCCCATTGGCAGGGAATGTGCAGCTGTCACCACTCCCATAAGCAAAGCGGTAGAGCACCCAGGACCAGAGGAACCCCAGTGGGCTCAGCCCTCCCACATCCCATCCTAGGCTGTGCTCCACCACTGGCCAGGCCACCAACTGAGCATCCTTCGAGCCCACTCAAAGCATCAGGGTCTGCAAACAGCTCCATGCTTCTCCTCTGTGAGGGGCGAGAGAGGAGAGAGAGCTCAGAAAAACCAGGGACTCCCCCAGGGCAGAGCATGTTGTGCATCCCCCCTGCAGCATGAGGGCATGCCCCAGTGCTGGGCAGAAGGATGCTGAGAAGCAGCAGTGTCTGCAAGTCCTGGGCCCAGCTGGAGAGAAATTCCAATTGGAGAGGAATCCTGGTTCCATGGTACAGATCTGTCTGGCAGACACTGTTCTAAACCCTCCATCTCTTCCCAAGGTGAAGACATCAGCAGTCACTGAGTAAGGGCCTCCTTGATCACTCACCAATGTCATACTGCAGGCTGATCTGCAGCTTGGGCCACAGCATGACGAGCGCGAAGGAGGCGTAGAAGTGGACATCATAGGTGTTGTACATCCGGTACTCCTGGCCTGGAAGGACCGGGGAGGCAGTGAGGGATGGAAGACATGCCACAGGGAGGGGAAAGGAAGGGCAGTTCTCTCTCCCTCATGGCCCAGGAGGGCTCTTTCCCAGCACAGGGAGAAGCTCCAGTTAGAGGCAGCTTTTATTCCACATATATAGGATCCAGGGGTCTGGAGAAGACTTCATGTCACACCCTACAGGGTCTGGTGCAGCAAGGGGTTTTGCTGGGAACAGCAGTGCTCCCTACCCATCAGGCTGCAAAAAGCACACTCACAGCAGGCTAAAACCACCCAGTGACAGTGACAGGGAAGGGCTGAGTTGGGACCATCCGTCCCATCCCTGCAAGTTACCTTCCAAATAAGCAAACCTTCCGTACTCCCGCAGGACAGGGAGGAGGTGGGAGAGGCCAGACCCCGCCGGCCCCCGCAGGTCCTCGGCGCAGCAGTCTGGGGACAGCTCCACCCAGATGGTCCCCCCGTCTGTCACAAAGTACAGCTCGTTGAAGAGGGCAGACTTGTACCAGGAAGGCAGCTGGCTGCAGGCAAGGGAGAAACTCAGCCACAGTGGTACATGGAGGTGGTGATGCTCCTCCTCTGACCAGCCCCAGGAGGCCGCTGGGAAGGTGTTTCCATCTACCCTACCTGTTCTCCAGGACAGGCTTCTGCCATGCTTCGATCTTCTTCTCCCACTCCTCATAGTGTGTCAGGGCGTGATGTGACAGGGCAGGAGCAGCATCGCCTTCGCTGCCAAAAAACCGTGTGTACCGCCTGCCGAGCAGGGGTTCGGTGAGTATGCTGCAGGCTCAGGTTGGGGAGCCCACCCAGCCACAGGAGAGGGCCTGGACTACAGCAGACATCAGGACAACAAGACTGCATGTGGAAGAGCAGGGGCTGGGGACAAAGTCCCCTCCCCAGGCTGTCTGTGTGGTACAAGGCTCCCCAGGCAGCGCTCTATCCCAGAGGCAGGGAGAACAGGGCTTTTGGGACACGAGCTGAGTCCTGCTGGAGACAACCAACCCACCTGAGGTGCAGCTTCTCCTTGGAGCCAAAGTGAATGCGAGGCATGTCCCAAGCCAGGGCCATCTCCAGCGTCCCGTGACCCTTGGCAGGCACCCTGCAGCTGGCACACACCGCTGCTGCCGTCACCTCCCCCTTCGCTGTTGGGCTGCTTTTACCTACCAGGACAGAAAGAAGTATTCACAAATTAACAAGGAAGCCCTCTGGGAGGGTGTGACTGATGCTCCCAGGCACCTCAAGGAGGGGTATGAGTCTATATGGGTATGCCCCAGCTCCCTTGCAGCCTGGAGGGGACATCCCCAGGGTTTTAAGGGATGACATTACCACACGTGAGTAACTGCTTCCTGCAAGCAGGAAAAAAATACCTGCCATGGGTGGAGAGGTTAAAAAAAAAGGAGTAAGTCATCAAAGCAGGGGAACAAATCAGGCAGGAAAAGCCACCAGGCATGAGTGGAAAGGACAGAGCATCCCATGACTTGGCAACTGCGCTGCACTCACAGGCACTGTGACTTTCTAGTGACAGTCATCGTTTCCAGCTTTCTGGAAGGTGCTGAACTGCGCCCATATTTCAGAGAAGCCCGGAGGTGGCTGGGTAATTACAGGCTGGTCCTGGCATGTGTACAGGCAAAGTCATTAAAGCAACAATTTTGACAGAAGCACAGATCTTGACTATGATAATGCCTGACATGCATGAAGGAAACCCACATCCCAATAGCCTGGAGATCTGAGCATATTTAGGCAGGAAACTCAGTTTTCCGGAAATATTTATGTAAACACTTTATGTACATAATTCAGGCTTCAAGAAGCCTTGCACAGGTCCACTGCCAACACCACTAGTTTGTCAGCATCACCCTTGTTCAAGAGCCAGCAGAGACATCAGGCAAACGATGACCTTCTATCACAATGAGAAGGTAGCAGTGAGGGCCAGGAGACACCACCTGGCTTCAAGGCTTCTGCCAAGGGAGCGAACAGACAAAGGAGGATGAGGTACAAGTAGCAAGGGAATACCAGAGGCCTTCAGGGAACTGACAGGGTCACAACAGGACAGCTAGTGGTGGCAGCACCAAACTACAGAGACTGCCAAATGCCTGCTGGAAAGTCTGATGGGGCCCAGCCTGCAGACCTGACAGTGATGATATCTAGAAAGCAGAAGTTCCCACTTCACAGGGACAGTGTTTGGGTTAGTGCTCAGACACTGTTTAATTGGGGGCAAATGTACAGCCCGGCTTTGCTAAGAAGTAGCCTTGAACAGGAGCTGATAAGGACTGATAAGGGGGAGATCTCCTGCCCCAGCAAGTACCATAGCTGGGGCACTGCCAAAGAGGTCTGAGGTTCCCCAGTAACTGGGGGAAAGGGAAAGGTGGCAGGGGGAGTTCAGACCACCCACCCAATTAAAGGACTGTGCAAATGACCCCACACACACCCTCAAGGAGCACGCATGCAAACAGGAATGCACTTGACCAATAGTAGATGATGCAGCAATTACCAACCAATTAGTGTAAATTTAGGGGGGTCTAATCCTGTGACAGGAGCAGCATGCTGCAGGCTCTGTGCAGAATGAGCACCCAGCACCTGTCTGCGCAGGCAGAGACAATCCAGCCTCTGCTCTGCGTGTGCACAGGTGTCCTGCACACCGGGCACCGGCCCCGCTTTTGGGACAACAGTGGGAACTTGGAGAAGGTGGTTGGGCATCATCCCAGCATCTCAATCCAATGTGCATCCCTACACAGGCTAAAAACCAGCACGTGCAATCAATATAAAGCTGAGCTGGAAGGGACACATAAGGATCCCCAAGCCCAACTCCTGGCTCCACACAGGAGCCATCAGGTCAGAGTGTGGGACTGAGAACATCGTCCAAACGCCTCTTCAACTCATCCAAGCTGGGTGCTGTGACCCCTTCCCTGGGGAGCCTGTTCCAGTGCCTGATCCCCCTCTCAGTAAAGAGCCTCTTCCTAACACCCAACCTAAACCTCCCCTGTCACAGGTTCATGCTGTTCCCTCAGGTTCCATCCCTGGTCACCAAAGAGAGGAGATCAGCACCTGTCCGTTTGCTCCCCCTCATCAGGAAGCCACAGACCATGATGAGGTCTCCCCCCAGCCTCCTTTTCTCCAGGCTGAACAAACCAAGGGAATTCAGCCTTTCCTTGTAAGGCCTCACTGCCCTCCTCTGGACACTCTACAGTATAGTTGAGGACAGCCCCAGAGTGCTGCTAACAGCTTTTCAAGAACTGCAACAAGGACAGTGTGACAAGTAACAGGAAATTTGGATACACCCTAAGCCTAGGAACAAGCCACAGCACCACCAAGAGACTAAGGTGGCTGGGTCCACCCTTGTCTGAGTGCCCTGCAGCCAGCACATTGCCCCTGCTCTCCCTCCACCCACCCCATAGAGGACAGAGGAACTCACCAGTGGGGCAATCCAGCCTGCCATCCCAAAGGAGGTCCTGCCACACCTCCCTACCCGATCCTGCGGGATTGAATGCCGTGAGGTGGGTAACTCCTGTGCCTGTCTGCAGATAGGAAGAGCATCATCAAGGGCTGGTACTTCTGAGGGGCAGATGCAGCCTCTCCCCAAACCCACCCCAACAGCTCCAGAACCCCACATTCACTCCCTGCATGCTGCTGACTCCAAACCTACTCATTTGCTAGCCTGCAAGTCACATCCATGGCTTATCTACTGGCACCTGTCCTCAAAGAAGGTGCCCTCAGTGAAGTCACATCCCCAAATCCTGCTCCAGCAGTCAGGCAAGTGCTGAGGACCGATGCTGTCCCCAAACTGTTGCACACACACCCTTTGCCAGCTGCCTGGAAACAGCATTCCATCTCCTCTCACGCCCCATTCAGCAGGGCTGCACAACCCCCCCAGGAGAAGCCACACCACCCGTGCCAGCCCCTTTACCTTCTCCCGGGCAGAGATGGCCAGGGTGAAGGGGTTGACATGTGTGCAGTGATGCAGCAGGACTCCAGTCACCCGCTCTCCCTCCTTCTCAAAAGTGAAGGGCTCGTTCCAGTGCCCTCCACCCCTGTCCTCCTTTGTTCCCGTGCCATTCTGCATGCTGAACATGATGGAGACATCCACATCCTCATCCCTCCCGTTCTCCACCTCCCAGATGAACACTGCCACAGGCAGGCTGGAGTCCTGGCAGAGGGAGATAACAGTGCACGTAGGGCTGGTGCTCCACAGCTGGCTGTCGAAGCATCGCTTCTCCCACAGCTGGGGAGACCACACAGGACACAGCAGGAGCAAGAGCACCAGGAACAACTCAGCCTAGGAGCCTGTTGCCAAGCAGCAGCAGAGGAATTCGGGATGCAGGCAACGCAGAAATTCCTATCACAAACCCTGGGCTAGCAAGCCCCACACCGGGCAAGGCACAGAAGGCAAGCAGTGATTAAGGCTCAGACAGGTGTCTCACCACTCATCTGCTCAACAGGTTGATACAGGCTCACGTGCTTCGCTGGGGTAAGAGGAAGGTCAGGCATGTCAGCAGCGCAGCCAGCCTGCCTGCCGTCCTCGCCCGGGGCTTGGAGCGAGCAGGAGCAGCGTGCAGGAGTGGAGAGGCATCCCTTGCTGCCATCCAGAGCTTCCGCATTGCTGCGGGGTTCCTCCTGCCTGGGAGCATTGCTGAGCAGAGACAGGGGAGAATGTTGGGAAAGCCCAGCTGGGAAATCCCAGCTCACAAGCAGCTCTTCCCTCAGGGATGGCAGGCAGAAGCCAGCTAAAATACTCTCAGGAACGCCCAGCCAACAAACCAGCCGGGGAGTACCTGCTGGAGGCTTCCCAAAACACTACTGCTGGAACCTCTGGCCAGCAAGGCCACAGCTCCAGACCTCCTATGCTGAGTGGATGGGAGCTGGTGTGGTCACAAGACAAAGCCGACGGCAGGGAACAAGCAGTACAAAGAGTCAAAGCACAGGTCAGAGGGGAAAGGAGCAGCTGCCAGAGTTAAGCACACGGGAAAAGGGAGAACCCTTCCAGCACCAATTGTCCCAGGACAGGCAAAGCCTTCCAAGGTCCTGCTGCTACACATCTGGCACTAGGGACAGGGTCTTAGGACAGAACAGACCAGGTTGGGAGAACACATGAATGAGGTGGGAAGCCTGGCTGCCCCCAAGCAGCACTGATCTGGGCAGGAGGGAGAAATAACTCCTCTAGTGTGACACCCCTAGGTGCAAAGGCAGCGCTCAGGGGTCAAATTCACCAACTCCAAGCCTCTGCCACCAAAATGGGGCCCATTGAGCACCACACTGTACAGCTCTGTCTCTGCTATGCCAATCTTTGCCCCTCCTGTCCCCCACCCCAGCAGGCAACTCTGCCACACACCTGCCAACCTGCCCCATAGGAGTCAGGCTGCCACAGCGTGGTCCGGCCCAGTGGTCCCATGGGACAGGCTGCAACCAGGGTCACGCCACCCCCTCCTTACCTTGTAGTCATGGGGGATAACAGGAGAGACCTGGCGACAAGTGAGCACCACGTTTTGCCCTGGAAGATCATAGACCATCCAGGCACGTGGGTACAGGGCATGGTAGAAGGCGTAGTGGCCACAGTAGCCCCAGTTCCAGCCCTGAAGAGTGCTGGGTCTCTCCACGGACAAGACCTGCTGGTAAACCGTCTGCCCCTTGCAACGCAGGCACACCGTGAACTGTGGAGGAGAGGAGCATGTGGAACAAGTGAGATGAGCCCAAAAGCAGGTGCCTCAACCATGCAGGGCTGCTTCAGCGCCATGTGCATCCCTCGCAGACCCCACTGCACCCACCTGGTCAGCGATGATGGTTTCGTAGTGATAGATGCCAGGGTTCAGCTGCCAGCGGCAGAACTCACCGCGCCAGCCACGGGTGATAGTGCCTCCCCCGATCCCGCCCAGCGGGCACCCTGGCAAAGACACCAGAAATTAGTACGCCAGTACCCCTCACAGTGGGGTCTGGCCCAAGGACCTTCCCTGCAGCTCTGGGAGCCCCACGGCACTGCCTGCACCCCAGCAGTTCCTTGACCTGTTCCCCTCCCTCTAGCCCCTTGACGGGCCCATGCGAATCCCTGCCCATGCAGCACTCCGGGCACTACACCACCCCAGTGCCCAAACCAGAGGCTGACCATATATCTGCTGCAGGGGAACAGCACACAAGAGGTCGATGAAGGCAGACTTCTTCTCTATGCGTGTCTTCTTGTACCACCACCTGAAATACCTGCAAGGAAAAGACACATGAAAGAGGACCAGAGCAGGTGTCACAGGGCAAGACGTGACCAGCACACCTCGCGGCAGCCCCCTCGCAGCGGTGTGCGACAGGAACTGGTGTCCCAGGGCACGTGGCATGGCAGCCCTGCCATCCATCTGCAGCGTGCTTCAGGCAGCAAGCAGGCAGAGCTCAGGCAGCAAGGCTGCCTGCAAGGACACAGCATGAAGAGTGCCCCGGTACCCAAAAACAGGGTTCCTGGCTCATGCCAGCAGCTTTCTCAGATGCCCACAAAGAACTGGGAACACGCATAAGGATCACCACCACCTCCATGACTGCCAGGGCATGTCCTGCTATGGAAGGCCTGCGAGCAGAAGCACACGTCCTGAGCAAACACAGGCTGCTCCAGGGACATGAGTCTTGCTCCCTCACATCACACTCCACTGTCACACACAACCCTCCACATCCCAGTGCCACGTCCCAGGGGCAGAAGGCACAGGGCATCACTGCCCTGAAAGAGATGATGTCTGCTGCCTGCAGCTGGCAGGATTCCAGGGACAGGGACTCACCTCCGCTCCCACACCAGCGCTGCACACCGGGTAGTATCCCACCCAAAAGCCTGGGAATCAAGAGACACCCAAACAGGGGCATAGCTGTGTCCAGGTGTGCCAGCACCACTCCAGGCAAAAGGAGCAGGGCTGGGCTCTGAGTCAGCTCTCATCAAGGGCTGGCTTTTGCTAATGAGCCACCCCAAGTTAAATCTTCCATACAGAGGCAATTAGCTTACGGAAACCAGCTGCCTGTCCAGAAGAAGCTGCTGAGCTTCCCCCGGAAGCAGACAGGCTGCTCTGCAGCCTCAGGTGCCAGGTGGGCACAGTAGCCCCCATGGTGGGTGACATCCCTGAGCTACTTGCAGGCACTGATGCTGTACTGCTGAAAGAAGAAAGCCACATCACCCCAGCCAGGAGCACAGAGCCCATCCAACTGGGTAGGTCACAGGATGCAGAGCCCAGGTGAAGGGCAATAGGTGAGCACTAATCCTCCTGGTACATACAAACCCCCCAGAAGCAAGGGCAGAGCCCTGCTCCGACACACCCCGCTTGCCTTCTTGGCTGTCTGGCCACTGGACATTCACCCTTATCCACCAACATCTAAAAGTCCCCAAATCCCTCCCAGGGTGATCTCCCAGGCTGCAATCTCACAGGACCTGACTGCAGCCGGCTCCCATTCCTACCGACTCACTCTGCATTTGACTGTTTAAGGATATTTTGCCTGCAGAGGTCCAGGGCACCACAAGAACCAGCCTGTCCTGTACGACCGCCCCAGATCAATCAGGGCCTGCTGCTATCTTCAAGCTACATCTGCTACAACTGCTCTTCTCCCAGCTGAGACAGACCTGGCTTTACCCTGCCAAGACAAGGTTTTGGCAGCATGCTAGCTGATTGAGCTGTTTGCCATCTCAATTGCAAACTGCTCCCCTCCTAGCCTTTCCCAGCAAAGTGCGGGCCAGAGGAGAAGCCTGGAGAAGAGGAGGCTGAGGGGAGACCTTATCACCACTTACAGTTACCTGAAAGGAGGATGTAGCCAGGTGTGTGATGGTCTCTTCAGCCAGGGGACAGGAGATGGGACAAGGGGAGATGGCACAAAGCTGCCCCAGGGCAGGGTCAGATCAGATGTTAGGAAAAAAGTTTTCACTGAAAGAGTTGCGAGGGCCTGGGACAGGCTGCCCAGGGAGGGGGCTGAGTCACCAACCCTGCATGTGTTTAAAAAAAAGGGCAGATCAGATACTTAGGCATCTGGTTTAGCATTGGACAGGAGTGGTTGGACTTGATGATCTCAAAGGTCTTTTCCAGTCTTGTGATTCTGTGAGGAGGTGCTTGATGCCCAATGCTGGATTTCAGCAGCTCTCCCATGGCTGCAGCACCAAAAGACCTGCCAGGGCTGGAGGGTATTTATTTCCCTTAGAGTTGGCAGCTGAATTAAAACCTGTCCAGACAACACCCAGCCATTCTGGATCTGTGCTGTGACCTCCCCCTTCCCAGGACAACCAGCACCCACTACAGCTGTATTTGCTGCTGTGGGTGCACCAATGAAGGAGTTACCCCGATGAGCCCCAATTAAGGAAAATTCCACCCCAGGGCTGTCAACACTCCTGGCCATACTACTGGCAGCAGGGGCTGCTGGGAAGGACAGACATCAGCTAGAGGTTTAACAACATGACACATCAAACCAGGACACAGTGGCTTCTCTGCCAGGCCCCAGGCTGCTGCAGCTGAGGACACGCAGCATCCCAAGGTACTCCCCAGCCATCTTGGCTGAACACCTGTACCAGATGATTTTGCACCGGATGCTCCAAGCTATGCCACATTCCCAGCATCCCTACCATGGGTGCCCAAGAGAGGGAGAGTGTGTGTGTGTCATTTGGGGGAGGACACGCCAACCTGCAAGGTTCCAGAGGTTCAGATCCAGGCTAAGAGAGTTGGGGTTGTTCAGCTTGGAGAAGGTTCCAGGGAGATCTTTCAGCAGCCTTCCAGCACCACTACAAGAAAGCTGGGGAGGGACTTTAGAAGGGTGTGTAGCAAAAGAACGAGGGGGAATGGTTTTAAATTTGAAGGGGTAGATTTAGATTGGATATTAGGAAGAAATTCTTCACTGTGAGGGGGTGAGGCACTGACACAGGCTGCCCAGAGCAGGATGGAGCCAAGCTGGATGGGTCTTTGGGCAACCTGGTCTGAGTGTCCCTGCCCATGGCACAGAGGTTGGAAATAGATGATCTTTGAGGTCCCTTCCAACCCAAACCATGCTATGAGCCACATGCCAAGCCATGGGACTAAGCTCCAGGCTTCCTTGCAGCACCTGGGTTTCCAGCAACTGGCTGTCTCTGCTGGGCAGACAGGTAGGTGCCCACCAACACTGGGAGCACACAGCTTCCCACACATCCCCAGATTCCTGCATTCAGTGCCCTACACCAGCCAACACCACCACTCTCAGCTTTTAATTTAAATTCAAGCAGGTATTTCTTGCTGCTCCAGCCCTTCCTCTCCTTTCCTCCCTCAGCTGGAGTCTCCTTTGCAACAAAGCTTTGCCACGCACAAGTATTCCTGGATCCAAAATTGCCTCCTAAACTTTATATGGGGAAGACACAGCAGTTTGCCTACCAGCTTCCTCCTGAAAAGCCCTTAAAACCCTTTTCTAGGGCCGAAACAAGCCGCTTCCATCACGAGACCCCAGTGAGAGGAGGCCAGGGATGCCCTGCTCCGACACTCCCCAACAAGCACAGCGCTGACCATCTCTCCTGTCCTCTCCACCAGCACCCCATGCTTCCCCACACGCTCAACTCAACCCTGACCTGCCACGGCAGCTTTTCCTGCGGCCTTCACCTGCCACAGGCGACCCACACTCCCCCTCCCCTGATGCCCAGGCCCACACTGGGAGGGGACGACACGGGGACGGGGTGGGGGTGTGACGCCGCACCAGGGCTGGGGGGTACGATGATGTCTCAGGTCAGACCAGCATGCTTTGCACTGCGGAGCGGTCCGCTATCTGCCCCATCATCAGGCCTCGCAGGAACTGGCTTGGCAAGCAGCAGCCTCCCGGGACATCGTGCAGGAAAAGGCTCAGGAAATGGAGGAGAGGAGATGTAACGCCGGCACGGGGAAACGAGTCTCGCCGCCATCGGCTCCAAAGTTCAGCCCGACAGGCTGGCAAACGCGGGCAGCAGTGTAAAGGTCAGAGCAGCAGCACTGCTTCCCGGGCACGCTTTTCATGGGGGCTTCCAGCTCTCCACGACACGGGAGAAGTCCCGGTTCCCAAGCCCGGCCCGCAGCATTTCAAAGCCCCTCCCAGCTAAGCTAGAGTTTACTCTCCATCGGCCCAAAGGTGCCTTATGCAAGGGGCCGGCGCCGGCCAGGCCAGATGCAGCGGTGACGGGCGCCGGCCAGATGCAGCGGCGATGAGCGCCGGCAGCGAGGCTTGGGGACGGGGGAGGTGGAGGCGGGGGCGTCCGCTCACCACCCCCTAGCCCGAGCCCTCCCAGCTCCTTCGGCTCCACCAGCTCCGGCCAGGCTGCACCAGCGCTCCCGGCGCGCCGGAGGAGAGCTGCTGCCGGCGGCTTCCGTGCCCCGCCGGACTCTGCCCTCCGCGCGCCGCTGCCTCCCCGGCGCCAGCCACCCAGAGCACCGGGGGTCCGAGTGCGGCGCGGTGCTCCCACGCCCCTTTACCCCCGCCCCGGGACGTTCCCGGTCACCGTTCTTCTTCTCCCCCCCCCCCCCCGCCCCTCACCGTACCGTAAGGCGAGGCCGATGTGCCGCAGGACGTCGCGGAGCGGTACGTCGGCGGCGCCGTAGGGCTGCCGCAGCTCCTCAAAGCGGTGCGCCAGGCAGACGCGCCAGCCGGCCGCCGCCACGCCGCGGCCCTGCGCCGCCCCCTCGTACAGCCGCACCAGCGGCCCCGCCGCCGCCGCCTCCGCCGCCGCCATCACCGCGCCCCCTCCCCGCCCCGCGCGCGCCCTCTTCACGGCGCGCGCCGCCCCGCCCCGCCCCGCCCGCGCCCCCGGGGCACGGTGCCCCGCGCGCCGGCGCGACCTGCGATCCCCGGGGTGGCCGGGCGAGTGCTGCCGAGCGGGCTCCGAGAGCTCCCGACGGAATCCCGAGCGTCACCGAGCTCCGCCCGAGCCGTCACCGAGAATTACCGAGCCAGCTCCGAGCGCTGCCGTGCCGAGTACGAACGTTGCCGAACGCTGGCCGAACGCTGCCGAGCCGAGCCCGAGCGCTGCCGAGCCGAGCGCGAGCGTTGCCGAGCCGAGTGCGATCAGTGCCGAGACGAGAGCGAGCGCTGGTGAGCCGGGGCCGAGCGCTGCCGAGCCGAGCGCGAGCGCTGCCGAGCCGAGGCCGAGCGATGCCGAACCGAGCTCGAGCGCTGCCGAGCCCAGGCCGAGCGGTGCCGAGCGCTGCCGAGCGAGGTCGAGCCGAGACCGAGCTCTGCCAAACCGGGCCCGAGCGCTGCCGAGACTAGCCCGAACAGTGACGAACTGAGTCCGAGCTCTGCCGAGCCAGGCCCGAGAGTTTCCGAGCCAGCCCCGAGCCTCGCCGAGCAGGTCGGGAGAGCCGCCGAGCTCTCGGAAACCGGACTGTGAGCCGTGCCGGGTGGCGAGCGGGGCCTGCGTGGACGGTGAGTGGAGCCGGGGCGGCCGGGGGGCTGCGGGCAGCATGCGGTCGCCGTGCGGTCCCGTGTCTCAGGCCCGTCTGGTGCCCGCTGCCTGTTTGCGGTCGGGCCGCCGCTCGGCTCGGCGGGTTGCGGGCGGTAGGGCTGTCCCTCACCGCACGGCCCGTGTCCCGAGCGCTGCGGGCGCGTGGGGCTGAGGGGGCCTTGTGCCCGCGTGTGGTCAGGGCTGGGCCTGCTTCCCTGGCCCGGGGTGGCCCTGCTCCCGCGCTCCGTGTGTCTGTGTGTCCCGTCCGTCCCTGGCAGTCCCCGACCCCTGTGCACGTCTGTGGCTGTGTCCCGGGGCTCACCCTCGCCTCCCCCTGGTATGCGTGTGCCTGGCCTGGCTGTGGCCATTCGGCCCGGCCGCAGCACGCAGCCCTCCCTCCATGCCCGCCATCATTTTGTGTTTGCTTTGGTTCTCTTGGCAGGTGTACAGCCAGGCTATCCAGCCATGATCGAGGTGCTGGCCAAGCTGGGCCGTGGGCCCGTCTTCCTGGCAGGGGAGATGCTGGAGTGTGTGATCACCTTCACCAACCCATTATCAGCCTCGTCGACCTCTGCCAGCAGGTATGGCAGCCTGCACCACTGGGCCCTTCTCTGCTTGGTGGCAGGCCGGCCTCGGTCCTCCAGAGAGAATGGCCCTCCCTCCCAAGCGGCTCAATGTTGTCATGGCTGGGTTGTGGGGCAATGGTGCCAGCTCAGCTACCAGTGACTTCCCGGCCCGAGGTATTCCCTTAAGGTGCTTTGCATCATCACTATGTCAGGGCTGCAACTTTAGGTAATTATTTTGGTTCTCTGCCCCCAAGAAAGAGACTAGGGAAGAAGTATGCAGGTAGAGATGCTCTAGCCTCCCCTCAGGTGAGCCCTCAGTGACAGGGCTACTGCCAGAAAAGGAAGCCAAGCTGGCTGCTGAAGCAGGGTATCTTCTTACACCAGAGTGACAGCCTCAAAGGGCAGCATCCAGACGACGTCGCTATTTCTTACATGTACAGGAGCAGATCCCAGCTTCCAGAGCTGGCAGGCAAAGGGCTGAGCACTGCCTAAAGCAAGAAAGAGGCAGCCTTCTGTGGCAGCATTTTCTGTGGCTCAGCCTTTGAGCACTGCCTCTCCCCTTATCATTATTGTGGCCAAAACAAGTGTTGAGGAAATACACAAAGACAGGAGCTTCCTTTATTGGCTCACAGAGGGTGACTCCACATCACAAGTCGTCACCCAAAGCCTTCATGTCCGCTGAGTGTGTGGATTCTCCAGGGGTGGAGAGTGCTTTCTCATCCCCAGTTGTGTCCCCATCATCATGGGACACAGGGGGAAATGGCCAGCCTCTTCTCAGGGTCTGTGGGGACAGGACAAGGGGCAATGACCTCAAATTGGAACACAGGGAGTTCCACACCAATATGAAAAAAAACTTCTTCACGGTGAGGGTGACAGAGCCCTGGGACAGGCTGCCCAGGGGGTGTGGAGTCTTCTTCTCTGGAATATTCCAGACCTGTCTGGACACCAACCTGTGCAACCTGTCCTGGGGAACCTGCTTTGGCAGGGGGGTTGGACTCAATGATCTCTGGAGGTCCCTTCCAGCCCCTACGATTCTGTGATTCTGTGATCTTGAGCCCTTCCTGGCAAGTGTCTGCTTCCAGTCCTGTCGGGTTCAGCATCTTCACACGTGATTGTTTTGGTGGACCCACTTCCAGTGCTCTCAGTCTCAGCAGCAGCAAAGCAGTCTCTTGATTACTGCTGTAGGGGTTCTTTTATTTATTGCCTGCCTTCACTTCCCATCTTTTCTTCCTGGTTTCTCCTGCCTGCCAAGCTCAGCTTTCAAATGCAGCTGTGGCAGCAGCATTAAGTTTTGCCTTGTGCAGTGACAGTGCCGTTTTTCCCGGCTCTGAAACACCAGGGGCTGCAAAGGTACCAGGTGGAGCCGCTCTGGAGCTTTGCAGCTCAGTTATGGGAGCTTCATTTGGGAACTTCAGCTGTGTCATGGTCTGCAGAAAACTGCCCCTTGGAAGAAAGGAAAGTTTTTTAATAAAAAAAAAAACCCAGGTGGCCAAACTGGCAAGACCTGGTTAAGTCATATGAGTGGCAACAGCAAAGAGCTGGGTGGTTTAGAAATTC
The DNA here is from genome assembly GCA_027925045.1 of Hypotaenidia okinawae. Taxonomy (NCBI): domain Eukaryota; kingdom Metazoa; phylum Chordata; class Aves; order Gruiformes; family Rallidae; genus Hypotaenidia; species Hypotaenidia okinawae. The sequence continues at coordinate 14,603,068 of BSDF01000005.1, read as the reverse complement.
AAGCTGTGGGTTGAGCAAAGTCAAGAGCCAGATCAAAGCACAGCCCCTGCAGATAGGTTGTGAGGGTCTGGAAGCTTTCAGGGCTGGCTGAGGCACATACATTTCAAGTGCAGGGATGGAACCTGAAGACACTAAGTGATTGTCAGAGTTAATTTGATTGTCACCTACGAGGCATACAGGAAACAGCTTTTCTGCCCAAAGGTTGTGTGGAGCATGGTCCCTGTGGGCTACAGGAATTGTAAGGGGGAGGTAAGAGAGGAAGGAAGTGACCTCAGTACCAGTGCAGGGTACTTCTGTGCCCTGCCAGCTGGATAAGCCAGGTCTGCTGGTCAAAAGGTGCTGCTTTGGGTGTTAAAACAAAAGAAACCAGTGCAGTGGCATGTTGCTGGGCAGTACTGAAAATAAGCAGAGAATCATTGAACGTTGTAGGTTGGAAGGGACCTTTAGAGGTCATGTGGGATTCAAAATGCAGTGCTTGATGGTACTGTAATCACGCTGAATTTGTGTAAAATAACAGTAAATGTCATCTCCTAAGCAAGAGTGTTTATCTGTTTCCATATAGCAGATAGCTTATGATAGAAAACCTCATGGCACCCCTTAGGGAGAAGCCACACTGGTGCTTCTGAGGATGCAGCATTGCAGTTGTGGGGATGGAGGTAACTGGGTAGACTAAGCAACATGTGCTCAGGTACAGGCAGCACACACAAAGATCAAATAGCACAGCATTAGTCAGCTGGGATGAATGCTGCATGCCTCTTTCTCTGGTTTGTCTAGACATTTAACTGCTCTGATGTGTCACATCAGGAGATACCTGTGTGCCACAAAAAAAAACCCAACCCTGTGCCACCTAAAACTGGTGTCACTGCTTACTAATCCGATTGTGATCTTAGAAAACACCAGAGGAGCTGGCTAAATTAACGAGACTGCTGCTGAAGTAAGACAGATGAGTGTTTTGAAAAATGAAAGGTGTCAGTAATGCCATGGGAAATGACCTGTGGAATGGCTGAGGTCATAGCAGAGCCCAAACCATGAGGCTGTTCTTCATGCTGGATGGACGTAGCCAGTTCTAGTGGCTGCATACAGAGGGGCAGAACAACACCTTTGCCCTCCACCTCCCATAGCTGTCAGTGAATCCTCTCAGTCATAAGGACAAAACAGGTCCTTATGGAGGACCCAGAAGCATCCTCCGCTGGTCTGACACAACCAGAAGGTGATGTTCCTGAGTGGGAAGGTGCCATGAGGTCCCATGTGTCCGTGTCCTGCTCACCCTGAGCAGTGTTGAGCATGGGGCAGGGACAGCTGTGGGTGCTGTGGGCAGGGACAGCTGAACCCAGACTGAGGATGTTTGTTGCTGTGGGGTCTGCCCACTTCCCCGGTGGTTGCATGGTCACCAGAGGTGCCTTGGACTGTGCTCTGTGTGTCACTTCGTGCCTGCAGGCTGGGTGTCACTCGCAGAGATGACTGTTGCTCTCTTTGCTCTCAGTGAGATGCTGGCGTGGGCCAGCGCCCAGATCCACTGCCAGTTCCACGCCAGCGAGAACCGGGTAGCGCTCCCTCCTTCTGACGGCAGCAAGCACGACGTGCAGGCAGAGAACGAGACGGTCTTCGTCCCCAACAGAGGTGGGTGCTACTCCTAACCCTGGGTAAGGACGGGGAGAGCACAGCAGGGAGTCAGGCAGGCGGTAACATGTGCCTTGAGAGCAGCACATGAAGAAGCCAGCAGGAAGACTATGTTGCTTTAGCTGTGGGGTGACTCTGTAGTGGTGGCTGCGGCAGGACTCGGTTAGCACATAGATCCACAGTGAGGCTCTAGTTTAGGGAGAAACATGAGGGTTGTCTGTCCAGCTGTTCAGGGTATGTCTCATCATCTGACTGGGGCAAGATGGATTTAATCTTCAACCCCTTCTCCACCCCGTTCTTCCTCAGTACACTCAAGCTCAGCTGGCTGGGCACAGTGAGATGTTCCCCCCAGTGCACACTGGCCTGGGCCCAGAGGCTGGGCAGCATTCACGTGGTTCTTCTTCTCTTCCAGGAGAGCGAGGTCAGTGTATCCTGTCCACTCCACCAAAGATTCTCTTCTGTGACTTGAGACTGGATCCTGGGGAGTCAAAGTCCTGTGAGTCGTGTCTTACCTTCCCCTGGCCTCAGGGAGCCCTGCTCCTCAGGCTGGCTCTGCAGACCTCAGTCCTGCATGCGGGAGACACTGGTGCTTGGGGAAGGCGAAGTGCTTCACTGGGAGCACGAGCACTGAGGGACAGCTACGTCACCCAGAGTCTGTTCTCCAGCATAGGGGGGTTGTGTGCCCTCAGTCCTGCCCTTGGCACCTGCCTTCTGCCCTTGTGTAGCTGCAAAGTGTGAAATACCTGGCTGCTGCTGAAGGAATGTTAGACACACCTGCAGTTCCTGGCCTTTATTTCTTCAGCATCATGGGAGTGTTCTTGGGGTTTAGGCTGGTGTCCTCCAAAGGTCTGTGCTGACTCCTCAGGCTGTTGCAGTCCTGGAGATCAGAGACATCTGCCTGTTATTCTGCTGTAAAAATGAGCATTTCTCATCATCTCTGCTCAGAGTTCTCCATGTCTCCAAAGCCCTCACAGGGTGTTTTTCCAATGGGTCCCTTTTAAGTTCTCCTGCATCACTATGTTCCTTTTTGCTGTTAAAAGACAAGCTTTCATTGTTTTTACATGGAATCTGCAGCAACTAATTTCCACTGTACCAGACAGCTTCTTCTACCTGATGGGACAGCTGTGAAAATAGGAGTGTGTGCTGCTGCTGCTGCCTCTGGGTTGGTGCCTGTGTCACCCAGCCCGTCAGCGTGTGCCAGATCTCCCTTGGGTTCCAGCTGCCCACGGTCCAGCAGCAGCGTGACGTTAAAGCATCGCTGGCTGCGTGTGGGCAGCTTCCTCAGGTGGTCCCAGGGATCTGCTGGGAACGGTTGACAGTTGACAGAGACCTCTCAGGCAAAGGCAGAGGCAGTGGAGAGGCGGTGCCTGTGGTGGGGGTGACTGTGCTGGAGCACTGAGCTTGAGGGAGGCGAGAGCAGAGCTGCAAGTGAGACCAAGGAGCTGTGGGGTGTGACGTGCTGGTTTTGGAGCTGGGCTCTCCTCTGCCTTTTTAGGCTTGTACAGGCCTGGCTAGAGGGACAGGTGGGCAGGATGAAACCAGCCTGGCTTGGCTGTGTGGTTGACAGGACGGAACAGTGCTGCCTGGGGCTGCAAAGCCTTTGTCTGGGCACACTGAATTATTAACTTATTGTTCTACAGCTGCATATAGGGGAAGGGAGCTGGTCCTGCTGCGTTGGAGCCCAGGTCCCCTCTGAAAGTAGCAGTGCCAGGGAGGAGGTGGCAGAAATCTCATTATATTTTCCTGGCAGCTCTGGGGCTGTAGCACCTGTTCCCAGGAGCAGGGGGACTCTCCATTTCCTCGAGCATCTTAGGCATGCTCTGCAGTCTCTGGGAGAAGAGATCAGTGACTACAGCCCATCTTCCAGGTAGCTGGGATGGATGGAGAGGGTTTCCTCCTGCATTGGCTTTGCAGGCAGAAGCGGTCCAGCTCCCAGCTAAGCTACCAACAGTCTGTCCTTCCCAGTGATGCTGTGTTTGTGTCTCTTGTCTGCTGGTGACACCGGCATAAGCAGCTTGGTAGCAGCTCCGGAGGAAGGACACAAACTCATCTACACTTCATGAAGTTCCAGGCCCTTCCCGTTACAGACTTCCCCTTAGTAGTGTGATCACGCCCACTACGTGTGTGGCGTGCGATGCTGCTGTGTGCCTGCCACTGCCATGCTGCTGCCATGCTGTGTGCGTGTCACTGCCATGCCGCTGCGTGTCACTGCCATGCTGTGTGCCTCTCACTGCCATGCTGCTTTGCGTGTCACTACCATGCTGCTGCGTGTCACTGCCGTGCCACTGTGCATGTCGCTGCCATGCTGTGTGCGTGTCACTGCCATGCCGCTGTGTGTCACTGCCATGCTGCTGCGTGTCACTGCCATGCTGCTGCGTGTCACTGCCATGCTGTGTGCGTGTCACTGCCATGCTGCTGCGTGTCACTGCCATGCCGCTGTGCGTGTCACTGCCATGCTGTGTGCGTATCACTGCCATGCTGTGTGCGTATCACTGCCATGCTGTGTGCGTGTCACTGCCATGCCGCTGTGTGTCACTGCCATGCTGCTGCGTGTCACTGCCATGCTGCTTTGCGTGTCACTGCCATGCTGTGTGCGTATCACTGCCATGCTGTGTGCGTGTCACTGCCATGCTGTGTGCATGTCACTGCCATGCTGCTGCGTGTCACTGCCATGCTGTGTGCATGTCACTGCCATGCTGTGTGCGTGTCACTGCCATGACACTGTGCATGTCACTGCCATGCTGTGTGCGTGTCACTGCCATGCCGCTGCGTGTCACTGCCATGCTGTGTGCGTATCACTGCCATGCTGCTGCGTGTCACTGCCATGCTGTGTGCGTGTCACTGCCATGCTGTGTGCGTGTCACTGCCATGCTGTGTGCGTATCACTGCCATGCTGCTGCGTGTCACTGCCATGCTGTGTGCGTGTCACTGCCATGCTGTGTGCATATCACTGCCATGCTGCTGCGTGTCACTGCCATGCTGTGTGCGTATCACTGCCATGCTGTGTGCATATCACTGCCATGCTGCTGCGTGTCACTGCCATGCTGTGTGCGTGTCACTGCCATGCTGTGTGCGTATCACTGCCATGCTGTGTGCGTGTCACTGCCATGCTGCTGCGTGTCACTGCCATGCTGTGTGCGTGTCACTGCCATGCTGTGTGCATGTCACTGCCATGCTGTGTGCATATCACTGCCATGCTGTGTGCGTGTCACTGCCATGCTGTGTGCGTGTCACTGCCATGCTGTGTGCATGTCACTGCCATGCTGCTGCGTGTCACTGCCATGCTGTGTGCGTGTCACTGCCATGCTGTGTGCGTGTCACTGCCATGCTGCTGCGTGTCACTGCCATGCTGTGTGCGTGTCACTGCCATGCCGCTGCGTGTGTCACTGCCATGCCGCTCTGCATGTTACTGCCATGCCACTGTATGTCACTGCCATGCTGCTGTGCATGTCACTGCCATGCTACTGCATGTGTCACTACCATGCTGCTGCACATGTCACTGCCGTGCTGCTGTGTATCACTGCCGTGCCGCTGTGTATCACTGCCATGCTGCTGCGTGTCACTGCCATGCCGTGTGCGTGTCACTGCCATGCCGTGTGCGTGTCACTGCCATGCCATGTGCGTGTCACTGCCATGCCATGTGCGTGCCACTGCGCGTGTCGGCACTGAACCCCCTGTCACAGCCCTAGCTCTGCCAGGCTGCTCACGCCGACCCTGTCAGCTTGTGGTGCGGCTCCTCGCACATGTGGCTGGAGCTGGCACGCTCGCAGATCATTCCTGGGGGCTCCTGCCAGCTCCGCGGAGGCAGAGTTAAGGCTGTGTGGGTGTGTATCTTAATTCTTCATTTCCTGTTTTTCAGAAGTTTTGACTTTCGCTGCACAGTTTGGGAAGGCAAAAAAAAAAAGCCCCAAAAACCAAGAAATCTTAATTCTTCTTCAGCAAAGTACCGTGTTATTAAACTGTAGCCAGCACTGGCCTACGCAGCCGAAGTGGTGTCAGGCTGTCACTTGGTAAAAGGCCTTGTTTCCAATTGCTGACATCTGACTCCCCAGCATCTTCCCCTTGTTTTGGTGCCTGTATGTTGAAGTTGACTCACCCCCCACCCCTTTGACACGCTGCCCAGACGGAGCTCTTTAAATTTGTCACCGTAAAACATTTTCTCAAGCCCTCAAGTAATTTCTGTGGCTGCCTCTGCCTCCTCTCCAGTTTGGTAATACCTTTAAATATGCAGTAGATCACAGGGAGGGGGAGGAAATGGAAGCGCCTGGACACAGGCTGGGAGCGCAGTCGGGAAGGTACAGCGGGTGGGTAGGGAAGGCATCTGTACCACCAGGAATGCGCTTCCTTCTGGGATATTGAAGGAAACTGGGAATTCCCGAGTCTCAGCATTCCTGTGCCAGGTAGCAAACCGCCCATCCTCCTCCTCAGACAGACAGCGGGTGGTCTCTGCCCAGATTAAGCTCAGTGGGCATGAAGGTCCTCATGAATGTTGTTGTTAAGCCTGGTACAGGGGGTCCCAGCAGTCTGCTTCCTTTCTTGGAAACACGCGGTTTCCTTCCCTGTCAGGACAGTTCTCAGCTTTATCTGAGGGGTGTTGGGTGACTGCAGACTGAACATGAGTCAGCAGTGTGCCCAGGTGGCCAGGAAAGCCACTGTCATCCTGGCTTGTATCAGAAATAGTGTGGCCAGTAGGTCTGGGGAGGTGATTGTGCCCCTGTACTCAGCATTGGTGAGGCTGCACCTCAAGTGCTGTGTCCAGTTCTGGGCTGCTCCCCATCAGAAGGACACTGAGGTCCTGGAGTGTGTCCAGAGAAGGGCAACCAGGCTGGGGAAGGGGCTGGAGGGCAAATCCTGTGAGGAGCAGCTGAGGGAGCTGGGGATGTTCAGCCTGGAGAAGAGGAGGCTGAGGGGAGACCTTATCACCACTTACAGTTACCTGAAAGGAGGTTGTAGAGAGGTGGGTGATGGTCTCTTCAGCCAGGGGACAGGAGATGGGACAAGGGGAGATGGCACAAAGCTGCCCCAGGGCAGGGTCAGATCAGATGTTAGGAAAAAAATTTTTACTGAAAGAGTTGTGAGGGCCTGGGACAGGCTGCCCAGGGAGGGGCTGAGTCATCGACCTTGGGTGTGTTTAAAAGAAGGGTGGACAAGGTAGTTAGGGATCTGGTTTAGCACAGGACAGGAACAGTTGGACTTGACAATCTCAAAGGTCTTTTCCAGCCTTGTGATTCTGTGTGTGATCTGCGCCCCAGCACAGCAGGACAGCCTTGTGTTCTAAGGTGTGACAGCTGGTGGGTGCTGCACACGGGTGCAGGCTTCCTCTTTCCTCACCCTTCTGCTATTTTAAACCTGGGTGTTACATTTAAAACACGACCCTGGCTTCTAGTCTGAGCCTCTGGGATGTGCCAGACGTGGGGAAGGATCTGTGGTTTTAGGACAGCAGGATGCTTCCCTTCCTCTGGCGGGGTGTATCTGCGTCACGGTGGGCGAGCCAGGGAGGAGGAGACTCTGCACGGTTCACTGCTTGCGCCTGCCTTGGTGTGCCGCGTGCGGTTTGGGAACGCTGCGGAAGCCTTCGCGCTGCCTTGGGCTTTGTGAGGTGGCCAAGGGGCTTCGAGAGGGCTCAGCGGGGTGTAAAGCCAGGTCCTGGCACCTCGGAGGTCTCGGAGGCGGAAGCTTTGTGGTCGTAAGTCACCGGTCTGTCGAGGGGAGCGTGCCACAGGTTGTTGTGAAGGTCTCTTTAATTGTTTCTTGGCCTCCGAGAGCCAGGGCTTCCGAGAAAAACACAGGAAGAAACTGATTCTTGTTGCTGAGTTTGGGGTTTGTGTGAAGTGAATCTCAAAAGAGGCACGAGGTATTGATCAGCACCTCTCTGCCGTGCAAGGCCAAGCCCCGAGGGGACCTCAGCATGTGACTGCATCACGGAAGCGCCGTGCGGAGGGGGCGTGCAGGGGCAAATTCAGGTTGAACTCGTGATGAGTAAGGTTAGGTCTCATGTGTTTGTGTTGCTGGATTTTACATCTCTCGCATTCTTCTGAGGCAGAGCTTGTGTGTGTGGTTGTATGGGCTGGAAGCAACGTCTGGATGATGGCGTGTGTGATGTGGGGAGCAGCGCGCTGGTGCAGGGAAGCCAGGGATGTGCTTGGCTTGCTGTGGGGAAAGAAGAAACAGCAGAAAGCACCAGGCGCTGTCCCTGGATCAGCCCTGCTGCTGTTCCTAACCCCAGGCAGGGACACTGCATGCAACGGCTCCAGGAACTTCCTTTTGGCCTTGGAGAGTGATCTTTTCTGTGCTCCTTACAGATTCATACTGTGAGACCCTGCCCATAGATGGTCCTCCCTCTTTCCGGGGACAGTCAGTGAAGTACGTGTACAAGCTGACCATCGGCTGCCAGCGTGTCAACTCCCCCATCAAGCTGCTGCGCGTTCCCTTCCGTGTCCTGGTGCTGCACGGTAAGGCCACGTGCTGCCCTCCCTGCGGACACAAGGCTGGCTGCACACTGCTCCACTGATCCTCTTGCCTTCTCCCCAGGGCTCAAGGATTACCAGTTCCCCCAGGATGAGGCCGTTGCGCCCTCAAACCCCTTCCTGGAGGAGGAGGAGGGCTTGAAGAAGGACTCTCGCCTGGCAGACCTGGCAACAGAGCTGCTGATGGTGGCCACCTCTCGACGCAGCCTGCGTAGGTCATTTCCCCTCTTTGAACCCAGTGTCCTAACCTGGGTGTGCAGCACAGATCTCTTGCTGGCAAAGCAAAGCTCTGACTGGGTCTGTGAAGCAGCTCTGTCAGGGCCTGCTCGGGTCAGAATTTCCCATGGGCTCCTCACTGCCAGTCTCAGGCTCTGCAGCCAGAGAAATCCTCTCCCCAGCATATTGCATCCAGTGTGTGCCTTTCCATAATGCTCACTGCATGCATTTCCCAAAGGGCACACCACCTCCATGGCCTGTCCTTCTCACCCAGGCAGCGGGTGTGTGGGTCACATCTGCTGTGCGCGCCGTATGGGGCAGAGCCACATCTTGCTGCAGCCCTTTCCTTGCCTTTTCTTGTTGCACAGACCTGTACAACATCAGCAACACTCGGGGCAAGGTGGGGACGTTCTGCATCTTTAAAACTGTTTATAAGATCGGAGAGGATGTCATCGGGACCTTTAACTTCTCAGAAGGAGACATTCCCTGTCTGCAGGTCAGTGCTGGCTCTGGGGTCACTGCAGGGTGGGGCAAGGGTTTTGGGTGGGGGAGAGGGAGAAGGGTTTGTGGAGTATGTAATGGGACCCAGGTGAGGTCCCCTTGGGTGTGAGGTCGGGTTTTGAGCTCCTTTGGGAAAAGAGGTGTCCCCAGTGGTCGGTGCCAGTGCTGTGTGAGCCTGAGAGTGAGCACCCTGTTGATTGCCTGGCAGTTCTCTGTGAGCCTGCAGACAGAGGAGAGCATCCAGGAGGAATTCCAGCGCCGGCGGGGACAGCCGGTGTCGTTCAGCACCCACGCCCGGCATCAGGAGGCCTGCCTGCACACAGCCCAGAGCAGCTTCAGCCTGCCCATCCCGCTCAGCTCAACCCCAGGATTCACCACCAACATCGGTTAGTGGCGGCCAGGGAAGGGACGCTCCCCTCCTTGCCTCTGCAGGAGGGCTTCCCTGTCCCCAGTCCTGCAGGGCCATGTCTTGTGGGACAGAGCTGGCCTGCATGAGTGGCCTTATTTACATGTCCCCTTCCCAGGACAGCCAGCGCTGAGACAGCCGCTGCCACTGTCCCTGGTGGTGGTGGCTGCTGACACCCCCCTTCTTGCCCACAGTGTCCCTCAAGTGGAGGCTGCATTTTGAGTTTGTGACCTCTGGGGAGTCAGCGGACACTTGCCTGGTCCGTGGGAGCCAGTCAGAGGCTGTCACCTGGACTGGGGTGGAGCACATCGAAGTGGACACTTTCAGCTGGGACTTGCCCATCAAAGTCCTTCCCACCAACCCCATTCTGGCTTCCTACGTGTCCCAGTTCTCCAGCACAAACTCCATCACCATCTGAAGCAGTGAGAGCTGGCAGGGGCCTGCGGTGCTGCAGGTGTGTCCCGCCGGTGGGAAGGGCAGGCAGGCCTGTCGCCAGCATGCTGGGGGACACGGACCCCAACATCCCCCCGGGTTCCTCCCCAGCACCCAGTGGGCACCGGGTGAGGCTGTCCCACCCATGGGTGCCGTGCTTGCTGCGGTGCCTTGTGCTGCGGCCCTCAGCTGGCAGCCAGACCCTTCTGCCCAGGTGAAGGTACAAGTCGCAGCACTTACCAACATGAAATCTGCCTCCTAGGGAGTGTGCCTTCACCCCATGAGCGGCTTCATAGAGGAAAAGGCCTAGCATGGGGAAAGAAGAGGATCCCTCTTCCAGGGAAACACCATACCAGCCTTGGGTGAAGGTTGTGTCACTACAGAGAGACCCCACAACCTGAGGTCTGGTGTCCAGGTGGGACACGGTGGCCACCTGGGCTGGGTGGGAGCCTGCCCACCTGCCGTGGCACGCGTCATGCCTCTTGTGAGGGGTGTCCCATGCTGTGTCCCTGTTAGCCTCCCCCAGTGGGGACTGTCCCTGCACTGCCAGCGCGTGCTGGTGTCCTGGATGCGGCACATGCTGCCGCAGCACCATAGGTGTTGGTCAGGAACTGAAGCACTGAGAGCCTGGGCTGCTCTCTGCCTGTGCCCCTGGGTGCGAAGGCATCCTGCTGGTCTCGGGATCCTGGAGAGCTGGAGGGAATGTACACTGTGTGTTCAGGAGCTGGGGTGAAGGTCCCCCTGCTCAACAGCCAGCTCCCAATTTCTACCAAACCTTTCAAGAAGTTTTTCCTTTTGCTTGGAAATCTAATAAAATACCTGAATACGCAAAATTCGGTCTTCTGAGGTTCTTTTTTTCCCACACTGTTCTGGCAGTGGGGACAGCCCACCTTGCACAACAGTCACAGGCTGGAGACCTCTTTTGTTCAATACCTTTATTGCAAGAACAAACATCTACACAAGGCTCTGCACAAGCACAGCATGGCACCAGCTGGGGTAGGCTGTCAGGGCCACCGGCTCCACTCTGTCACCTGCAAATTGCTTCAGCTCCCCAAACCCTACCAGGGCACCCAGCTCCCCTCCCCGCTCCCCTGCAGCTGGGATGGGGGTCCTCCCCTGGGGATGTCTTCTAGTGGTTTCCCCAGCCCTGCCACCTGCCCCAGGCTGGCTCCGTTGCAGTGTTGCCCAGGACTGGGTTGCAGGGCCAGGGACCCACTCTGGCCCCAGGGGCTGCAGGGAGCTAGTGGTTCCAGAGGTGGGTTGTGCCCCTCATGCAGAGAAGGGGCTGCCCAGGGAGTGTGAGTGCTGCACGGAGGCCTGGAGTGCTCCCCAGCGAGCTCCCAGAAGCTTACCATGCAGAGTGGCGGGGGGCTCAGAGGGAGGTGGGAGCTGCTCAGCTTGAGCCTGGATACAGTAGTACAAGACCACTAACCAATTTGGTCCTGTACCTTTTTCTTTAGGTTTCCTACCCACCTCGGAAGAGATCTGCCTTCCCACAGGGGTGCAGGGGTTGTCGTGGGGAGGGCACCCCGGTTTGGTTCAGGAGGCTGAAGGTGGAAGCAAAGCTGTACTGTGGCAGCACTATGGCATCAACGTTAACTCAGAACCATAGTGTATGGATAGTGGTTTCCCTTGAAGGTGGCAGCAGTGATGTCTCTACGGGATGGGGCAGGTCTGGAGCATGCAGGACGTGTGCTCTGTAGGAGGGAGGATGATGCTGGGGGGCTGCGGAGTGCTGCCGAGCCTCTACCTGCGCAGCCCCGTGCCCAGCACCTTGTTGCCCAGCGGCTCGGGGGTGCCGGCTGAGCCCCACTCGTGCTCCATGCTCTTCACGCAGGGCAGGCTGGGGTTGGCCTTCTGCACCACTGAGATCTGGCAGGTCTGAGAGTCATAATGGGCCTCGCACCAGTCGGGGAAGTCGATGGGGTGCTGAGTGCTGCAGGAGAGGGCACAGCACTGTCAGGTCCCCCTGCTCGGTGCTATGGGCCTGCTGGCAGGGCCAGGCGGCTTCCCCAGCTGCTACCCCCCAGCTGGGGTGTTTCCCAGGCCAGCTCAGGCTGACTGGGCCACAGTTCCTGGCATCTCGCCATGCTGGGACACCCCTGGCCCCTGCTTTTGTCCACCCAACTCATCCCACCACCTTCCACATGCTGGCGGGCTGCTGCCCACCTCCGCCCCTTGTGCCCCCGTGCCCCCAGGGCTCTGACAGTGGCTGTGCTGTGCTCGCAGCCTCCAGACCCACAGGGCTTCCCCCTGCACCGCTGAGAGCAGCCCACCCCTGGTGCCCCTTGGCCCCTCACTCACGTCTCGCAGCAGCCCACACCGATGGGGTGCAGGCAGGTGCAGAGCAGGCAGTTGGTGCTCAGCCACGATTCCCCAAGGGAGAACTGCTTCCCCTCGTACTCACAGGGAGCTGCAAAGGAAACAGTGGTGATGAACGCCCGTGGGTCTGCACTGGGGCACATGGGAGCCTCTTCGGCACCCCTCTGCCCTCAAACTGGGGTGTCACAACCTCCCACCTGCCCCACGGTGCAGAAGATACTCAGTGGTCTCTCTGCCACACTACAGGCACGGGATTCCCAGGAGTCTGCCAAGGGCAATGCTTCCATCCCCCTCTCTTGACTCTGCCCTGTGGCTCTTCCCACTGCCCCACGGACCTGGCCCAGAGGCAAGCTGCTCTTGCTTCGCAGGATAGGGCATGTCCAGCACCCCTTAGGGTTTGAACATCTCTGCAGTCATGGAAGGAGGCAGCAGAGGAAAGATGGGCAGCCCTCCTCCCTTTGGTGCCTAGTCCTGCACACTCGGCCCCAGCCAGGCTCCTGCCAGGAGCTCTCCATGGCCCAGTGAGCTGTTTCTCAGCCAGAGCCCTGGGGAGCTGTTCTGCGGTTTATAGACTGCTCCTTCCATTCATCACTGGCCCATGACCGTGCTCCTGAGCTCGGCACGGTCCCTTCTGTACTTTGCAGGCACACAGGGCCGGGCTGCACTGACCCTGGGGAAAGCCGAGACCTCCTCTTCCCATCAGCGCCTTCCCATCTCACCTCCCCACTTACCTTTAGCCTGGAAGTAGCATTTGGCCTGGGAGCCTGGCAGCTGGAGGAGGAGGGAGAGCAGCAGGCAAAGCCTGGCCCAAGCATTCCCCATCTTCTGCACTCGCATGGCCATGGCTGGTGTTGAGCTGGGCTTCTTCGCTGTCGTGCTGAGGTTGCCTGCTTATCTATTGCCTTTGCTCCTTTCCCTTCTCTCTCTCTCTCTCTCTCTCTCTCTCCCTGCCTTTTTAATGCTCTTCCCCTGATCCCAACAAGAGATATTTATAAAGTTCAGCTTTACGACCCTGGCCACCAGCTGTGCCCCACTGGAAAAGTTGTAAAACTCATTTCCTGATTTGAAAGGCATGAAAACAAGAGGTAGGATCAAGATTTTTAACAAGCTGTGAAAAGCTGATTCATGCCCTCCAGAAATGTCTCCAGTTGGAAGCCCTGGTGGGTGCAAGGCTCCACGGTGAGGGGGGATCCAAGGGACCCCAGCGGGGTTGCCCTCAGCAGGGTGGTGACCATGCAGGCGGCAAGCGTGGGAGCCCCTGGCCCATGACCAGGATTGCTCCAGGCTCTCCTCTGGTCACACTGAGCCTTCTCTGACCCTTCACAGCGGCCAAGGTTTTGGGATCATCCCATCTCCCAGGGACTGGAGCGGTACAGGCGTCCTGTTATCAGGCAGTGTGGGATGCGATGGCACCATCCTCAGTGGGGATGGACGTCCTTGCGCCCAGGTACAGCAGTTTCACCCCAGCCTGGGCTGTGGCTGTCCCAGGCTGTGAGTGGACAGGGGGTGACGGCAAACTTTTTGGCACAAAGCAGTCAGTATGGTGATTGCCACTGATGTAGAGTGGGTGAGGAAGACTCTGTGTGAGGCATGACCCAGGGCTCACCCCAGCAGTGCCCATGTCAGCAGGGCCATGGCTGCGTCCCTGCAGCAGCACCTGTGAGATGCTGGAGACGAGCAGCCCCTCTCAGAGGCTGGAGACCGGCCCCAGCAGGAACAGGGAACAGGATGGGTGCAGTCAGGAGGTGAAGGTGCATTTGGGCAGCAAGTGACCTGGGAGGGAAATGAAAGGCTTGGCCAGAAGCAAGAAGCCATGGGAAGATGCCACACCACCCAGGGACATCCACACAGACTCTTACCCAGAGGGGCTGTCTGTGAGTGGAAGTGATAAGTCTTGTAATCAGCTGGCGAAGCAAGGGGGCGGGTGAGACGGAGGAGGCCAGGGTCCTGCCAGCCACATGGCCCCGGGGACCTACAAGTGAAGGGCCGAATTGCCAAGAGACATTCACAGCCCTTGTCAGAGGCGCTGCCAGCAGCAGGAAACGGGGCTCTGGGCAGGGTCCGGCCAGTGGCTCGGCCAGCGCAGAGCCAGGCCGGCAGCGAGGCGGCAGCGGCAGCAGTAGCGTATGTGGGTCACCTGCCCCTGCATTAATCTCCCTACTTTCTGAGAGCTTGGGATAGGTTCACACCCTGACGCGTGAGGCTTAATATCCCTTCCAGAATTTGTGTTGGCATCCGCTGTTATAGCTGGATATGCTTTTTATCCCCATAAATGCCCAATCCCTCCTTGAATCCCACTAAATTTTGGCCCGAGCATTTTCCTGTAGCAGCTTAATTAAGCATGGAATTAAAAAAAAAAAAAGAAGAAGAAAAAGAAAATCCTGCTTCCTTTTATCCGCTTTGGATTCACCACCTTCAGATCCAAAGGTAGAGTCCATTCCTGCTGCCGTTCCCAGACTCCTCACTGTCCTGTTGCATCCTGACCCTCCATCTCGTGCCATCACAGCTCTGCATCCTCTCTCCCAGTGCCCTGGGTGATGCTGTGCCCCTCTGCGCAGGGTGGCTGGATGGCAGCGGGGGTGGGATCAGTTGGAAGAGGCTGATCGTGAAGCCAGAGAAGCTGGGTGCACCCACGAATAACCTGCTGACCGCAGGGCTGCCAGCCAGGACGGTGAAGTGTATCGGTGACAAATGAAACTCACCCTTTGGTGCAGAGTTGTTACTATATAAGGAGGATAAAAGCGTTCCTTGTCGGAGCAGTAAATGAATATTCCTATTGTGTGTTTGGAAAAAGAGGCCTGGCACCAGTGAAATAATCCATCATCATTTCATCACCGAGCACAGCAAACGTTAAACAAAAGCAGCGGGTCTCACCCGGAGGCCTGCGTGATGTGGCCAGGCTTCCACAAGTGTGCCAAAAATTCTGGGCTGGAGCATCCCTCAGGCCTGTGGAGGGGTCAGTGACCCTGCTCTACCAGGGACACGAAGAGGCATTCTTGGGATTTCTGTAGCTTGGCCACTCCGGTTTCCCAAAGAGAGGGGCAAAACCACCAGCCAGTTGTGGCCTTTGGAAGCAGTTCCGTGGGTGAGCACAGAGGAGGAGGAAAGGGAGTCAGGACACCCTCCGCCCCCACCGCCGGCACCTTGTGAAGGGACCCAGGTGCCCAAGCACTCTCCATGCCATGACTGTGCATCAGGGGATGGGGACGTTGGTTCCCTGCAGCCTGATGGTCCGGCTCTTCCCCATCCCACCTTTCACATGCCCAGGCGCTGGGCTGGCCCCAACACACACCCTGGTGTGGGAGTCCGGAGAATTTGGGCCTGGCTTGTGCCAGGGGTGCTTGTCATTTGGGAAGCTGCAACTGGAGATGGACTCGATGGGGGGAAGCTTTGGCTCCAGCCCCCA
Source organism: Hypotaenidia okinawae (assembly GCA_027925045.1). Lineage (NCBI taxonomy): Eukaryota > Metazoa > Chordata > Aves > Gruiformes > Rallidae > Hypotaenidia > Hypotaenidia okinawae. Next base: position 14,587,698 of record BSDF01000005.1, on the reverse strand, counting down.
CAGAATGCTCTGGCTGGGGGGGCTGACACCCTTGTCAGCTGCGCTACCTGTGGTGGCTTTGCCTCAGTGGAGGGTGAAAGGAGGCAGAGGGTTTTGGTGCTCACATCTCAGGGGCATATCTGAGACCCGAGGAAGAGCCACAGAAGGAACAAAGGGGCTGGAAGAAGTTCCCTGCTCCAAGTTCAGCTGCTTTATGATTCGTCAGGCAGAAGCCTTCAGCAGGACTGCATGTCCTGGTGTGAGGGTGAGCAGCAGCCACCACCCCTGAGCATCCCGGGACCCTGCAGAAGGTCACACCCGAGCCTCAGCATCCTCTCTGAAGGACCCAGCTGCTCCTTCCCGACCTGGTGCTAGGACTGTGGCTGTGCCTGTGCCTGAGAAGAGCTGGGTGCTGCATCCCACCAAGGGTGGTCCCCCTTCCCAACAAAGACTGGGTGCCCTCTCTGCAGAGCTGCTGTTCCAGCATTTGGTGCCAGGGGCAGGGACCCTGCGGATGGGCAGGGGTGAGCACCTGAGCTGGTGGCTGCCGGGATGAGGTGACACCAGCCCACTCCAGCCCCATAGGAGGTGTGGGGATAATAAACGATGCTGGACAAGTTGCCATCAGCAGGATCCAGGAGTGTTATAAAACCTGAATCTCCTGAGCCTTCAGCTGGGACTGCAGCTGCAGAGCAGGAAGCAAACAGGATCCCGGCTGGCATTGTGAAAGCAAACACCATAAATCCGAGGAAGTGCTGCGATTGCTGTTTTAGGCACTGGGGAGCTTGGCTCCTGCTCCCCACAAGCAATTTATTTTCTCTCTAAACAGCAAAAAAAACCCAACAAACCCCAACTTATCGCTGCTCTGGTGCTGCTTCTGTCCCTGGGCTGGCTATGGGACTCAGTCATGTCTCCTTGCTCAGTGTCTTGACGATGCTTCAGCCCCAAAGCCCCCAGAGCACCAGGGCTGGGTGCAGGCAGCTACTAACCATGTCCACTCACCTGAACCACCGTTCAATGATCTCCAAAGCAGCTGGACCCCAGGAAGACCTGATCAGGGCAATCAGAGAGCTGGCCAGCCGGGAGCAGAGGAGAGGTACAGGAGGGACTACCCAGGGAATGACAGCTAGCTCACCCCATCCTTCTTCCCGCAGGTGGTGAGCCCAACAGGGTAGTTCCCTGAGGCTGGAACTACAGATGGGATCAGAGCTGACACCACCAGGACTATAGCAGTGAGGTCGCTGCTCCAGAAAGGGGATGAAGTGGAGGGGACAGGATGAAAACTTTGATGTCCCCTCACTCTGCGTTCTGGCTGCCTGCTGGATGGTGTCCAGTGCCACCAGAGGAGTGTGGGCTGGGAGGCATGTTGGTATGCCCCATGTGTCCCGTGGATGTCCCTGGCCTTGACATACCCCAGCCCTTCTCCCAGGTGAAAGCTGTTTCCACCCCATGGGTCAGGCACAATGTTTTGCAGGTTCTCTACAAATCCAGCTTGGATGGTGTCTGTTTGTCTGTCATGGGATGGGGTCTGTCATGGGAAAAGGTCTGTGTGTCCCCAGCCATGGGATGGGGTCTGTGTGTCCCTAGCTGTGGGATTGGGTCTGTCATGGGATGGGGTCTGTCATAGGATGGGGTCTGTCATGGGAAGAGGTCTATTTGACCCCAGCCATGGGATGGGGTCTGTCATGGGATGGGGTCTGTCATAGGATGGGGTCTGTCATGGGAAGAGGTCTATTTGACCCCAGCCATGGGATGGGGTCTGTCATGGGATGGGATCTGTCATGGGTTGGGGTCTGTCATGGGATGGGGTCTGTCATAGGATGGGGTCTGCATCCTCAGCTGAGGGAAGGGATGTGTCCACCTCAGCCTGGGTCCCTCCTGCCCCTCAGCTGTGGCAGGCAGGGCTCCACATGCCTCACTGCCTGTGTCTCCCTTGCCCTCTGGCCCTCCCTCACATGGTCTCCTCCTCCCTCCATCACCTCCATGTTCCATGCCTCTCCATCCTCCTTCAGCACTCTCCCAGGCCACTCATCCCAGCTCTACCTGCCCTGTGCCAGGCCAGGTTTTGGTATCAGCGGGTGCATCCCCATTGCCCTCAACCCTTGCAGGGTGCTGGCACCCACCCCGGCACCCCAGCACCCCCGGTACCCAGCACCCCAGGTGTGCTGCTGCCCACGGCTCTACCCTGGCTCCCCTTGAGGGAAACGTGCCGGGAGGACGTGGGGGGTTTAAGTAAACAGGCCCTGGCACTTGCTGGCCATCCCAGGAAAATAAAAACATCCGGGCGGGCAGCGTGCAGCGAGTGCGAGAGGCCGGCACCCCATAAATCCCCTGGATCAGGTGCTTTGTAGTCGGCACAAGGAAATGAGCACATTATTCAGCTCGGCTTATACTCCGAAACGTTTCCTGTCCTGTGAGTCAGAAACAACCCTGGGAGATCGTTCCTGGGCCACGCAGGAGCGGCGCTGGCCAAAAAAATGCCACGGCGCCGGTTGGGCCTGGGGACCCGCCAGAGAGGTGAGGGGTCCAGGCACCTGGCAATGGAGGAGCCATCCAGGGTATCTCCTCAACACAGGGGTGCTTGGCCGTGGCAGCACCGTGCCACTGAAGTCAGCAGGGAGCTGCCCTGGGACATGCTGGGGAGAACCTGGGGGCTCCCAGACCTGTCCTGGGCACCATGCTTCAGTGGGATGCAGTGATAGGCAGAGCCCCAGAAGAAAAGAGCCTTTCTGGGTCCTGGATGGATCTTGCAAATCTTCTCTAGCCTCTCTGGGAGCAGAAAGGCAGAACCTTTGCTCTAGCTGTAAGACCCTCCTGTACCCGGCATTGCCCCAGTGCATCACAAGCTGTTGGCTGGCACCCATGGGAGCACTCTGGGGTGCTACCCTGCTTTAGGGACACTCTACAGAAAAAGCCACAGGTGGCTGGCGGCTTCATGGTGGAATAGACCACCTGGGCACAGGACTGGGAGCCCTCATATGCAGCCTGGGGGTCCCAGAGCAGCAGATGGCCCAAGCTTGACACAGGCAGTGCCCACCTGAGGAGGGACATGGGTAACATGTCCTGTCCTTGTGCCCTGCAAGAACGGTCATAGAGTGTCACCATGGGTATGGGCCGTGGAGATAGGCAGGTGCTGGAGCCTCTCCCCAGGGACACATCCGGACAATCCCTGTCCTGAACCAGGGAGGTGACACATCTGCCATGTTACCCACATTTTTTTCTTTAAAATATTTCCCTCTGCCCCATTTTTTTCCACTAAAGTCACATGAACCCCAAACCTAACCAAGGAGACCTTCAGGTTTCCTATGCAGCAGGAGGACAGGAAGCCCATAAGTGCAAAGGTCACCCCACATGCTTCTGTCTGTCCCTGTGCCCACCTGCACAAAGCCATGCCAACCTTTTGGAGGTGTTCCTTTCCCATTTGGGATGGGGTGGCTCCTCCAGCACTGGGAATGGAGAGCCCCGTGCAGCCCTGGCTCCCACTTGGACGGAGATGGGAATCCTAGGTAGGGCCTTCTCCATCCCTGCCCACTTCCCATGCCCCCTCTTCACACCCCCACGTACAGCCCCCAGCCTTCAGCAGGAGGGTGCTCCTGCCCGTTCGTGCTAGAGCTCCCTGTGACCCAGTGCGATCCACGCCCTGGCACAGCTCCTTCACCCGGCCCCAGCAGAGCTGGCATGTGGCTGTCACCCACTTGTGGTTCCTGCCGTGTTCTTCACAGCCCTCTCCCGAGGCTGACAGGTTTCTGGCCCTGCTCTAGGTGCAGAGGGTGAAGGCCCTTGGCAGGGCCCTGCGGCCTGCTCGCTCGTGTGGCTGCGCCCCAGGAGGTGGAAAAACACTCTTTAGCAATTAAACTGTCAGCAGCTTTTGCAACCCAGGGCTGGGTTTCACCTGCTGGGAACATAGAAAACAATATAGGAACGTCACGGGCATGAGCTCCCCGAGCAAGAGGGCATGGCTGTGCTCATGCTGCCCACCACGTTCTGGTACAGCTCAAGAACTGTCATGGACTACCAGGGGCCAGTATTGTAGACTGCCATGGACCTCCACAGACCACAAGGGACCATGACAGACCACTACAGGCCACCACAGACCACTATAGGCCACCACAGACCACCATAGGCCACCACAGGCCACCACAGAGTTCCATGGACCACCACAGGCTACCACACACTGCCACGCACTACCACAGACCACCACAGACTGGCATGGACCACCACAGGCCACCAGGACCAGGGTGCTGAGCACAGCCCCATGGAAAAAAGATTTGTCAGCTCCCAGGCATGGGATGCCGAGCACAGAATGAGTGAAGCTCGGTGTGAGACAGGACGAGGGGGTGAGGTGGAGTTACAGAAACCCTAAAGCATGGCGAGCCCCATCCTCATGTACCCCAGGGAGCAGGCTGAGGGGAGAGAGGGGTGTGCCCACCACTCCTCACCACCGGGGGGGGGGGATGCACTGGTCCCACAGAGGACACAGAGCCGGGACATTCCCCCCGCGGGCTGCGTGGGTGCCCGTGGGTCCCGAGCGGTCCCGGGCACAGGCGGCAGCTTGTACCCGGTGTGGTACCCGCTGTCCCCGGGCGTGGGGCTGCGGAGCGCGGGCCGCGATGTCCGGGCCCCCTCTGCTGGCACGGACATGCAAACACGGGGGGGGGGGGCGGTGCGGGGGGGAGCGTGTTCTTCTGGTGGGGTTTTTGTTGGGTTGATTGTTTGCTTGTTTAATTTGCCGGGGTCCTTGCCCCTGCTGGCTGCACTCTGCCCCGGGCAGGTCCTGGGGAGCATCGTCACCTCCCCCCGCACAAGGGACTCGCTGCCCGCCCCGCGCCCACCGCCGGCAGCGAGAGGACACGGGGGCTGGTGACGGCTTTTCCCACTCAGGGCGCTGCCAGACCCTTCTCCCACCCCAACCACCCCCCCCCCCATCGCCCCCAGCACTCTGGTCCGTGCCTCCGAGGCTCGGAGGTGCCGCCGTGGCTCAGGGGACAAGCCCCGGGGATGGGGGGCCAGGGGCACACGGGGGACACAGGACTCGGCACCGCCGTCTCCCCGTGGGACCCCGGAAGCGGAGTTGATTTTTGGAGGAGGCTGTGGTCCCCAAAGGGACCCCCACCGCGCACAGCCTCGCACCCCCTGGGGAAGCCTCTCCATCCTTCCCAGGGTCCCCTCTCTCTCTCCCGGTTGGGTTTCACGGCCCCTCGGCTCAGGCACCGCGCTGCCGGCTCCCTGGCGCGGCCGGGCCGGGGTATTTATAGACGGCAACCCAATCCCCCCGGCTCGGGTGAGCCGAGCCCCGCCACCCTGCCGCGGGAAGGACGTGTCCCTCACGGCGGGGACACCTGCAGTGGCAACGGCGGTGACAGCGAGAGGGGCCGTGACTCTCGGCAGCCAGGGAGAGCGACCCGTGCCGGGGCGCCCTGGGGTGCCGTGCCCACAGCGCTGCTCTGCTGGCCTGACCCGAATCCCAGAAGGGGACAAGGACCTCCCCCGCTCGCCCCCTCGCTATAGCATCCCTCACGCGTCCAACCCCTGCGGGACCGGCCAGGCCTGCGGGTCCCCGTGCAGCCACGGAACTCCCTGCTCCCCCCAACCCCGTGCCCCACACACGCATAGCTTTGGGCAGGGGCTAGACCCCCCCCATCCCCATCCCCACCCCCGCCTCCCACCCGCCCGATGGGAGCAGGCAGCAGGCTGGGAATGTGAGGAATGCATCGCAGGCATGCTGCCCCCGCCGAGCCCCCCTGCCCCACCGAGGCTTCCCTTGCAAACACAAGGCGCCTCTGTGTCCCCCCAGGCTGGGGCAGCCCCCCATGGCAGCCGGGGTCCTTCCCGCAAGCCCCCCTTGGAGAATCGGCAGCCCCACTCCTGCCTGGTTGTATCAGCCCCATGGCGTTCTGGGGGAGTGTACGGGGGGTGTGGGGGTGGTGTCACACAGGGCTCCCTGCCCCATAGCCAGCCCTTGTCCTCAGGATGCTCCCCTGTGCTCCCTGGGCTGTCTCCACGGCCTCTCTGGTCCCCTGGCAGCCCCCTTACCCCACCCCACAGACCTGCACCCCACAGCACAGGGGTTGCAGCCTTAAAACCCACAGGGGTGACATGGCTGCTGCCTCCAGCCCCACCGTATCCCTTCCCTCAGACACTCCCTGTCATGGTCATGCCTGTGATCCTCAGGCCGTGAGTCCAACAGTGACATGAGATCCCTGCCGCATGGCTCCCCACTGCTGGGGGGCGGTCCTGGGTGTCAGGAACACCTGAATCCCCTGTCTGCAGTGGGGAAACCCATGTCCAGGGCACTGGATGTCCCCAAGAAGACACACAGATCTTCACAACCCCTCTCCAGAGCCCGACTCTCCCTGTACCCCACAGCCCTCTCTGAAATCCCTGGTGGGGACACCCAAGATGTTCCCTCCCCTATCAGCTGGCTGCACTCCATAGCCATCTGCCCCCTCACCACCACCCTCCCACTGGGAACACCTTTTGCACCCCAAGTGCACAGTGCCTTCCCCAAGCCCCGCTGGGGCCCTCAGGACAGGGTTCCCCCGGCTCAATCCCCACACAGTGGGGCACCATCCAGAACCTAGATGCCCCCTCCCAACCCCTCCTCACCGGACATCCTCAGAACTGAGCTACCCCTTCCTCAATAACCTACCCACACCACCCAATCGGGACACACCGAACCCTTCCCCAACCCCTGCCGCGGGGATCCTCCAGACCCTAGGCACCCTTTCCTCTAGCCCGGCCAGACCTGGAGAAGCCTGCTCCCTAACCCCTGTGGCGGGGACCCCAAACGCCCTTCCCAAGCCCCTCCAACTCGGGACACCCAGAAGGCGAGCAGCCCCTGGGACCGCTGCACCCCTCTCCACCCACCCCATCCCACTAGTGTGTGTCCTTCTGTGCTGCGGAGGTGTCCGTGTCCCCCCTCCCCGCCGTCGCGGTGCCGCCCATCCCCGTGCCGTCCGGCCGGGCGGGGAGTGGCGGCTGAGAGCGCTTGGCCGGCCCGGGGCGGTACCGCCCGGGGGAGGGCGCAGGCTGCGGGGAGGGGGCGCGGCGGGGCGCAGGAGCCGCGGTCGGCGGCCGGGGCGGAGGAGCCAGCGCGGCCCATGGCTCCGCGGCTGCTGCTGCTGCTGCTGCCGCTCCCGCTGCTGCTGCTGCTGCTGCCGGCCGTGCCGAGGGTCCCGGCGGCGGCGGCGGCGGCGGCGGCGGGAGGGGGTCGGCGTGCGGCGACCCCCGACGGGACGGTCGCCAACTTGACGGTGGCGGTGGTCCTGCCGGAGCGCAACGTGAGCTACGCGTGGGCTTGGCCGCGCGTGGGGCCGGCGCTGAGCCTGGCGCTGGAAGCGCTGGAGCGGGGCGAGCCGCCGCTGCTGCCGCGGCCCTTCTCCGTGCGCGTCGAGTTCATGAGCTCGGAGCTGGAAGGCGCCTGCTCCGAGTACGTGGCACCGCTCAACGCCGTGGACCTGAAGCTCTACCACGACCCCGACGTCCTTTTCGGGCCGGGATGCGTCTACCCGGCCGCTTCTGTGGGGCGCTTCGCCTCGCACTGGCGGCTGCCGCTCATCACCGGCGGGGCGGTGGCGGCCGGCTTCAGCCGCAAACGGGAGCACTACAGCACGACGGTGCGCACCGGGCCCTCGGCCCCTAAACTCGGCGCCTTCGTCTCACACCTCCACGCTCACTTCAACTGGAGCGCCCGCGCCGTCCTCCTCTACGTGGACCGCAAGACCGACGACCGGCCCTACTACTTCACCGTCGAGGGGGTCTACCAGGAGCTGCAGGACGGCAGCAACCTCACCGTGCGCCACCACATCTACTCCCCGGACGAGGGGGCCCCGACACCGCCGTGCACTTCATCAAGGCCAACGGGCGCGGTGAGCGGGGCGGCGTGGCGTGGGGTGGCGGCGCAGGGGGCACACACACACACAGACTCACACACACACACGCACACGGGGCGGCTTGACCTCGTGCAGGACAGGGCTCAGTGCCCTGGGAGAGAGGGGGAGCGGAGGGGGCTTCCTACCGGGGCAGCCACATGGGGCTCGGGGAGGGGGAGGAAGCAAAATCCTCCGTGGGGTGCAACGATGGTGGGGGGCGGGTTGAGGGGGTGGTGGGATCCTCACGGGGCACGGCGAGGGGGACGGGGGAGGCATAGAGCCCATGTGGGGAGAAGTGGGGGAGTGAGGGTGCTGTGTGACGCACATAGGGTACAGCGAGGGGTTGGGGGTGCAGTGGGACCTGTCTGGGGCACGGCGAGGGGACGGAGATGCAGTGGGGCACACGAAGGGCACAGCGAGGGGCCAGGGTTGCAGTTGGACCCATGTGGGATGAAGCAAGGTTTCGGGGGCAGTAAGACCTGTCTGGGGGGCCAGCAAGGGTCTAGGGGGCCACTGAGATCCTCATGGGGCACAGCAGAGGGACTGGGACACAGTGGGATCCTTGTAGGGCGCAACAACGGACCAAGAAGACAGTGGCACCTTTGTGGGATACCATGAGGCTCCAAGGACGCGATGGGACCCATGTGGGGCACAGCAAGGGGCCAAGGGCACAGTGGGACTCATATGGGGCAGGAGGAGGGGATGGAAAAGTGGGTTGCACTTAGGGCACAGTGAAGGATGGGGGCATTTGGTTGCAGTGGGACTGGGGGAGCAGTGGGACCTGCAATGGGAAGGTGGGTGCAGAGGGGACAAGGCAAGACCCAGGACCCCTAGGCCACCCCAGTGGGTGTGGTGGGCCCAGGGGGTTACAGGGTAGGGCAGGGGTACCGTGGGGTCTCCCTCCCTGCCCCCCAGCCCCATCATCCTGTGCCAGCGGAGAGCCAAGGCGGACTCTTACCTCAGTGGGTGCTGGGCCACCCCACCCTCAGTGTTAGTGAGGTCAGGGTGTCCCCAAGGGCAGGCGGGACCCAGCCACCTCCTCCGAGGCTGAAGGTGACAGTGTGGACGTGGCTGTCTGGAGGGCAGTGCCAGCTGTGGTTACGTGCCCAGAGCAGCCTGGTGCTGGCACGCCAAGGTGACCATGCCATGCTGGGGTAGAACCCCCAGCCTGGCACCTGGGTGCCTGCCCTGGGCTATGCCCATCCCTCTTGCACCCTGGGGACGGGGACGGGGCTGGGGACGGCCCCACCCTGCTGATGGAGGGATAAATCAATTTGCTGCCTCGTGAGTGCCCCAGGAGAGCGGCTATATCAGGAGCAGGAGGAAATGGAGGGGCTTATGGAGGCAGCTGGAGAGTGAGGGCAGCCTGGTGCTCTTTCATTATTGATGAGCGGAGTGTATCGATCCCGGAGCCAGCCTCTCCATGATGCTTCTTAATGGATCCTGAGATGCTGTGTCATTAAGAAGGACATTGAGCTGGGACGAGTGGAGCCAGATGGGCAGCAGGAGATGTGGCTGAGGCTGCATGGGACCAGGCTGGGGGCACACAGCTGGGGCACTTTGGGGTGCCGGACCAGATTCCCCTGGTACTGAGCCCAGTGGGCATGGGTCTATGGGGTTGGGCACCCCATGGTGGGCTGTGGGACATGAGCAGATTTTGGCTGCCCCTCCCATTTTCCTGACTGGGGATCTGAGATGGAGCCTCTGTGTGTGTGCCGTGGGGTGCAGAGGTTCACATGGGACAGGGCAGAGGATAAATGGCCAAAACCAGCAATTCACATGAACATCTCCAGCTTGGTACCATAAATCACCCCAGAGGGAACTGGGATGCATCCCCCTTGCTGCAGGCCAAGGGGTCTTGGCTGCTGAGGGCTGGGGGAAGATACCAGGCATGGGCAGAGACCTGGGTGCCTTCTGAGCCACGATGCAGGGAGTTCTGGGCACTTCTGGCCACAGCTCAGAGGTGGGGGCAGGGTGTGGGGCTGGATGTCTGAACCCACTGCTCAGGGCTGCAGTGCTGTTGTTAGGGACTTTCCAAACCTGGAGGTGTGGGGCATGGAGTGGGGACCCTGCCAGGCTGTCCCAAGGGTAACCACCCCTGTGTGCCATGGCACAGCGAGGGAAGCAGGAGCTTTGTCTGCAGCCACGTACACATCCATGCCCTGCAATGACACCACATGTCATCCCTCTTGGTGTCACCTTGCTTCTCCCATGTGCAGGGCAGGAGTTTGGTAAAGCTTTCCTGGGCAAAGCCACTTTCCTGCCCCGCTCTGTGCCCCCGAAGCTGCTGATGCCAAACAGCAACAGGGATGTGAGTGCATCACCTTCTCCTGTGTATGGCTGCCTTGCACTTCTCATTGCCCTTCTCACTGGTGCCTGGGAGACGTGCGGGGCCCCACGTCTCTCCTGCCACTTGCAAAAGCACTGATATAATTAGAGCTGTGGTTGAGGGAATTATTGGAGCATCTGCCTCCAAAGCCCAGGTCCCCCGCCTGGAAAGATGGCTGGATGCTGCTGCCAGAAGGGGAGTGCATTTGGTCCTCAACCGTGCAATCCCCTTGGGCGTGGGGCAGCCACTTGGCTGGGGTGAGGGTCTCTGCGCTGCAGTGCCCTGTGCTGGTGGGGCTGGTTGAAACCAAGATCTGCTGCCCCAGACAGGGATCTGCCCTCACTTTAGGGTTATCTTCCATCATGGGGAGGTCAGGTGATGTCCTGCTGTGGTGCCTGCACACTCAGGGTCCTGCCTGTCCTGGGGGACTGTGGGTTCTGCCTCCTGCATCACAGGCACCCGTTAAATAATGGATGGGTGCATCCACCCCAGCCTTGCAAGAACCCATCCCCCTTGTCCTGGGTGGTGCTGAGACTGCCTTAGGCCATTAGCTGACCTCGGAGGAGGTGGGGGGGTGTGAGGAGGCAGGGGTGCTGCTGGCCAGGCAGGAGGCTCCCAGCTGGAGGCAGCTTCCAGTGTCACGGAGAGCCCTAAGCGTTGACCCTTCCCTTCTGCATGGCTCCTGCAACCTGTCCCCAGGGAGCCATCCAGGCGCCATCGATCTCCTTGCTCGGTGGCCTTTGACCAGGCAGGCTTTTGCCGCTGACGCTCTGGGGGCCGGCTGCCCAGGGTGTCCCACCATCTGCCACCAGCTGTTGTGGCTCCCCAGCCTCTGCGGTGCCACAGGCTCTTTTCCTGATGCCTGCGAGGGGATTGGAGGAGGGTGGGGGGCTGTGTCCCTTGCTGTGCCCCCATTGGGAAACCCTCAGCTTCTGCATGCTGGGGAGATGCTGAACTGCCTATACTGGCCAAGAAATTTGGTGGTTGGCCCATTTCTGGACGCGGGACTAGAGAAGCAGGGGAGCAGAGTGCTCGTCCGAGGTATTGCAGCACTCAGAGGGAAACCATTTCATACCCTGAAATGGGCTTTTGCTCAGGCGCAGCCCGAGCTGCTGCGCTCTCCCTCTCCCCCGTGCTGGGGAGCAGCTCTCCACGTCACTGTGGGCTTCCTGTGCTGGCTGGGATGGGTTTCTTCTCCCCACCACGGGCTGCCTCGCTGCCCATATGTGTGACCAGGGCGTGACCAGGTGGCTGGCAGCAGAGGGGACCCCATCGCAGGGCACGGGCCTTCATTGCTCTCCCCAGCCCTCCCTGCGCTCCCGATCGGGGCCGGGGCACGGGGCCTCAAGCAGAAGGGCTGTGTGCTGGGGCCAGCGCCTGAGCGTGACATTCCTCCGGCACCCGCCGCCTCCTCCGTTGCTCAATCCTGGGTTCCCAGCCAGGCTGGCTGGAGCGGGGGCCCTGGTTTTCCGGGGGGAGGGAGGAGGCGGTGGCAGGATCCTCCATGAGGGCGAGGAGGGCCCCTGCTCGGGGGGTTTCAGACTCTCTCGGGTGCCTGACCCCACGGCCCACAGTGCCCCGTGCCAGCCCCACGCCGCCCCTGTGCAGCGCCCGGGTGGGCGTCCCACTGGAGCTGCCCCAGCCCCCGGCGGTGGGTGGGGGGTAGCGGGGCGGCTGGCTGGGGCCCAGGCACCCCCTTGCTGAGTGGGTCGCAGCAGCGAGATGCTCTGTTTCCAATTAGCGCCGGCGGCCGCAGAAGGTGCTGGAATCCGGGAACCTGCACATTCCTGCCGCACGGCCGGCAGGCCACGAACCCAAACATGGGTTTGTCCCGTTCCCCAGCTCGCGTTCCCCAGGGGCCTCCGGCACACAGCCCCAACGCCTCTCCCGGCCCCATGGCCCTCTGGCTGGGGCTGGCGGGGAGCAGCTGGGGAGCTGATGCTGGGGGAAGATGCGGCTTTGGCTGGAGGAGTGTGTGCGTGGGTGCTGGAGCAGAGCGGGTCTGTGCGTGGGGTGCCTGCTCTGTGTTTTGGAGCAAGGGGTCCCCTGTTGTCTTTTTAGCCCCTTCAGCCCTAGGTGGCTGGTGGTGTAAGAGTGAGTCAGGGCCGGTGAGGTGGGGGGCCAGGCAGGTTCTGTGGCTGTGGGGCACGTGGCACGGGCTGAGCCCTACCCCATCCGCCTGCTCCACCCGGCACCAAGCAGGGCCCGGGAGCTGCTCTGCCCCATCGCTCCAGAGGGGAAGCATCCACCCCCACTCCTGTCCGGGGTGCTCAGGGGTGGGGTGACCTTGCCCTGCTGACGCCCCGTGTCTCGCCGGCAGTGGTGTATCTCTGCGGGCCGCCGGAGATGCTGCGGCAGATCATGCAGCTGGCGCAGAGGGAGAACCTCACCAATGGCGACTATGTCTTCTTCTACCTGGACGTCTTCGGGGAGAGCCTGCGGGGTGACTCTGCCCGTGACCCCTTCAAGCCCTGGCAGCAGAGCCCAGGCCAGGACTTGGGGCTGCGTGAGGCTTTCCAGGTGAAGCTCTGCTTGCCTGCCTGGGGATGGGGATTTCCCCAGCCTGGTCCCCATTCATAAAGTAGGGGGTGCTGTGCTCCTTTGCAGATGGTACTGGTGATCACCTACTACGAGCCCCAAAACCCTGAGTACCAGCACTTCCAAACCCAGCTCATCATGCGAGCCAAGCAGAAATTTGGCGTGCAGCTCAACTACTCCCTGGTGAGCGAGTCACCCCACGTGGTGGGGTGGTGAGGACCCTGCCCTGTGGCACCTCACCACAGGGTGAGGACGCTGTCTTGGGCAATGCCAGAGGGGCTGTCCCTGGTGGCAGCAGCCACAGGCAGTGCCATCCCCATGGGGTGAGGACCTGGCCTCAGACTGGGGTTCTGGGGCTGTGGGTGTAAGTGTTGCCACAGTGTGGGACTGTGGTGCTGTGGGTGGGCGCATGGTCCTGGAGCGAGGGTCTTGTGGCGGGGGTACCCCCGTGCACATGGCCACAGGTGTGCTGAGGTCCCCCCACTGGCAGATGAATCTGGTGGCGGGGTGTTTCTATGACGGCATGCTGCTGTACGCCATGGTGCTGAACGAGACCCTGCAGGAGGGTGGCTCCAAGAAGAACGTCACCCACATCATTGAGAAGATGCGGGACCGAAAGTTTCAGGGTGAGGATGGGGGTGGGGTGGCTGGGATGGGTGTGCCACGGCGGGGTGGGCATGGGACCTGGTCCTCATCCTGTCTGGGTCTCTCCCAGGGGTGACGGGGCTGGTGAGCATGGACAGCAACAACGACCGGGAAACTGACTTCAACCTGTGGGCCATGGGTGACCCTGAGAGCGGGCAGTACGAGGTGGGAGCTGGCTCTGGGATCCTACCGGCATCTGGGGCTGGGGGGGTGGGATGAGGGGGCTGGGGGGGCCTCAGCTCTCTCTGCTGTAGGTGGTGGGACACTACTCGGGTGTGGAGAAGCAGATCCACTGGCTGGGACGACCCATCCCCTGGGTGAAAGGTGCCCCCCCTTGGACAACCCACCCTGTGTCTTTGACGTGGATGACCCCTCCTGCGATAAAAGTGGGTGTACTGGGTCCCCACGTCCCTCGGTCCCCAGCACCCTTCCCTGTGGGTGCATGGGAACCTGGTACCTGTGGCCACCTAGGCCATGCTGACACCCTCTCCCTCCTGCAGCCCCACTCTCCATGCTGGCCATCGTGGCTTTGGGCACTGGCCTCACCTTCGTCATGTTTGGCATCTCCAGCTTCCTCATTTTCAGGTCAGTCAGGAGCAAGGGAGCCTCTGCCTGGGCAACTGGGTACCTCTCAGTCTGGTGGGGGGTGCAGTTAGGGTGTGGGGACATGGGGGCATGACCCAATGTGCCCCCCCAGGAAGCTGATGCTGGAGAAGGAGCTTGCCAGCATGCTCTGGAGGATACGCTGGGATGAGCTGCAATTTGGGAGCCCCGAGCGGTACCACAAGACAGCAGGCAGCCGTCTCACCTTGTCCCTGGTGAGAGCTGACAGTCCTGGGGCACCACATTCCTCCGACCCCTGTCCCCATACTGTCACCCCTCCCTGCATGACACTCCTCCCAGCTGATCCCCTGCATGCTTTTCCACCCCCTACAGAACCACAGGCCCATCGCATCCATCCCCTACAGAACTTCACCCCCCCAAACCCCCCTGTCTCGCCCTCCATATCCCTCTATCCCCAACAGAGCCACACTTCATCCATCTCTGGTGTGACTTTCCATCCTTACAGAGCCACTCTGAATCCACCCACTAAACAGCCCTGGATCCCCTAGAGAGCACCATACTGCATCAAACCCCACAAGGCCCCCCATCCCCTACGTGGCCACACCTTATCGACCCCCTCCACCCACTGTATCCCCTACAGCACACCATCCCTCCTCCTACTGGCATTGCCCTCCCTACAGCTTGTGCTGACCATGGAGAGCTTGTCCTGCACCATCCCTTGCACACCCCTGAGCGTTCCTGCCCTGCTCCATTGGTGCCTGTCACCCCCTGCCCCAGGGTCTCCACTTCTAACCTCCTCCTCCCCTGCAGCGTGGGTCCAGCTATGGCTCCCTGATGACCACCCACGGCAAGTACCAGATCTTTGCCAACACCGGCCACTTCAAGGTGGGGAGCTGAGCCCTCCTCCTGAAATTCCCCAGCCCTGCTGGAGTGCTCCTTCCGTGGCTGCACACCCACCCTGCTGGGTGGAGCTGACCTCCTCCCCTTCCCTGGCACCCCAGGGCAACGTGGTGGCCATCAAGCACATCAACAAGAAACGCATCGAGCTGACGCGGCAGGTGCTCTTCGAGCTGAAACATGTAGGTTTAGGTTCCGGGCTGGGGTGGGCACCCTGCTTTGGGGCAGTACTGGGGGCTGGAGGGAGCAGCAGCACATCCCCTGTGACCTCAATCTCTGCTTCCACCTCTAGATGCGGGACATCCAGTTCAACCACCTGACCCGCTTCATTGGGGCGTGCATCGACCCCCCTAACATCTGCATTGTCACTGAGTACTGCCCACGGGGCAGCCTGCAGGTAGGGGGGTTTGGGGGTGCTGGGGGGTGACAATTAGACACTCCTGGTGACCTGGGTGGGCTGGGTATTGAGGACAGGGCTGTATATGCTGGTGACCACCCGAGCCCCACAAGACTCACAGCTGAGCTGACCATGAGGCATGGGCGTGAGGGTAGGGGGTGGGTGCTGCAGTTGACTCCATAGCTGGGGGCTTGGTGAGGCTCGTGCTGAGGCCACCAACCCCTGGGTGTTTGGTGGGGTCCCCTCAATGTGCTGCCCCAGGATGTCCTGGAGAATGAAAGCATCAACCTGGACTGGATGTTTCGCTACTCCCTCATCAATGACATTGTCAAGGTACCCAAACAAGGGGCACGAGGGGCTGGGGAAGGTACCTGAGGGGTGCCAGCTTCACTCTGTCCATCTGTCCCAGGGAATGGCCTTCCTGCACAACAGCATCATCGGCCACCATGGCAGCCTCAAGTCATCCAACTGCGTGGTGGACAGCCGCTTTGTGCTGAAGATCACTGACTACGGGCTGGCCAGCTTCCGCTCGCCCTGTGAGGGCGAGGACACGCACGCCCTCTATGCCAGTGAGTGCCTGCTCAGCGGGACGGGGGACAGGGACGACGGGGGGCATGAGGTGGCCCTTCCTCACCCCCTCCGTGGCTGTTTCCCTCCAGAGAAGCTGTGGACGGCTCCGGAGCTGCTGCAGAAGGGGCGCCTGCCCACGCCGGGCATGCAGAAAGCCGATGTCTACAGCTTCGGCATCATCGTGCAGGAGGTGGCTCTGCGCAACGGCCCCTTCTACATTGAGGGCATGGACCTGAGCCCCAAAGGTGAGGGTGGGGGGCAGGTCTGGAGTGGTTCCATGTCTGCTGGGGATGTCCAGCACCCACCGTTGGCCAACCCCCCGGCAGAGATCGTGCAGAAGGTGCGTAACAGCCAGAAGCCCTTCTTCCGGCCCTCCATCGACATCGGGCTGCACAGTGAGGAGCTGGCGGTGCTGATGGAGCGCTGCTGGGCGCAGGAGCCGGCCGAGCGCCCCGACTTCAGCCAGATCAAGATCTTCATCCGTAGATTCAACAAGTGAGTGGCTTGGGAGTGGGGAGGGCAGCCCTGGGCAGGGACAGCCGTGGTGAGGGGTCTGGTTGAGGGGGCATCTCTGCTGCCGGTGCCAGCTGCCTGTACCTGGGCAGGGAGGGCAGCACCAGCATCCTGGACAACCTGCTGTCGCGCATGGAGCAGTATGCCAACAACCTGGAGAAGCTGGTGGAGGAGCGGACACAGGCCTACCTGGAGGAGAAGCGCAAGGCAGAGAACCTCCTCTACCAGATCCTGCCCCAGTGAGTTGGGAGCGTGTGGGGTGGGAGTTGGCAGGGAGTCAGCATGCACTCACTGCCATGTCAGCGTGGGTCTCTTGCCTGCTTTCTGCACTGGTGGAGGGTGAGGGATGCAGGGGGAGCAGGAAGTTTGGGGTTGGAGCTCACCGCCATCCCCCGTGTCCTTAACAGCTCCGTGGCGGAGCAGCTGAAGCGTGGGGAGACGGTGCGGGCTGAGGCTTTCGACAGTGTCACCATCTACTTCAGTGACATCGTGGGTTTCACTGCTCTCTCAGCAGAGAGCACCCCCATGCAGGTGAGAACAGGTCTTGGGGGGTAGTCCCCTTGCAGGGCTTGGGGGGGGGGCTCATGCCCTGGCAGTGCTATCCCTGTGGCTGGGGGAGATGTGCCCACCCCCAGCCTCACACCAAAACCTTGCTCCAC
Organism: Hypotaenidia okinawae; assembly: GCA_027925045.1. Lineage (NCBI taxonomy): Eukaryota > Metazoa > Chordata > Aves > Gruiformes > Rallidae > Hypotaenidia > Hypotaenidia okinawae. The sequence continues at coordinate 14,570,736 of BSDF01000005.1, read as the reverse complement.
CCAGGTGGTGACGCTGCTGAATGATCTCTACACGTGCTTTGATGCCATCATCGACAACTTTGATGTTTACAAGGTGAGGGGGGCGGGGGGTGAGTGGAGCAAGCCCAGGCTCCCAAAGTAAGCGGGGCAGCGAGGAGCCTGGGATGTACCTGCTCCCCTTGACCTTTCAGGTGGAGACTATTGGGGATGCCTACATGGTGGTGTCAGGGCTGCCGGTGCGCAATGGGAAGCTGCACGCCCGTGAGATCGTCCGCATGGCTCTGGCCCTGCTCGAGGCTGTCAAAACCTTCAAGATCCGTCACCGGCCCAACGACCAGCTCTGCCTGCGCATCGGCGTGCACACCGGTGAGCCCCGCCATGCATGGCACCGTGGCTGGGGTGTAGGGGGGAGGGGGAGGGGGTCAGGGGATGCTTGCCCACCCGCCCTGCAGCACCCCCGGCACCTCTCTGCCTGCAGGCCCTGTGTGTGCTGGAGTCGTGGGTCTGAAGATGCCACGATACTGCCTGTTTGGGGACACGGTGAACACCGCATCCCGCATGGAGTCCAACGGCCAGGGTGAGCCATGGGGCTGACAGCCGCCCCCCCGGTGCTACGGGTCGTGCCCTGCTCCTGGACACAGCCATATATATCCCTTCTCCCTCTCTGTGCCGCCCAGCCCTGAAGATCCACGTCTCGTCCACCACCAAGGAAGTGCTGGACGAGTTTGGCTGCTTCGATCTGGAGCTGCGTGGGGATGTGGAGATGAAGGTGAGGGTGTGGGGACCTCGGTGGCATGCCAGCCCCCTTCCTGCCTGTGGGATGGGTGGTTGGGTCAGGGCTGGGACCTCTTGTCTCAGTGCTGGCAACGGCACCCAAGGAGCAGTGCTGGGGACTGGGAGGGTCTCACCACCCCCTCTGCCCCCACCCAGGGCAAGGGGAAGATGCGGACATACTGGCTGCTGGGTGAGAGGAAAGACCCCAACGTTATATGAGCCTGATGACAGCGGTGGAACCCCCAACCCTGATGGGGGCCACCATGCTTCCCGGTGCCTGGACCCCCAGGATGCAACCAGGCACCCCTCCCCCAAAACCGCAGCCCCCTCCAACACTACAGCCTCCCTGCTTCAGCAGGGCTCAGGCACAGGGGAGGGGGGTCAGCGGCCACAGCACCACCTGCCCCCCTCCATCGGCACCAGCAAAGCCCACATCCCCTACCCCCAGCCTCTGCTGGAGGGGGGAACTGGCCCAAATCCAGCCCAGGGGACCCTGTAACTCCTCACTCTGGGGTCCTGCTGCCCCTGCCCTCTTCCCCTGTGGCTCAGCTGGCTCTGAGCTGCTCCCGGGGCCTGGCTGCCCCACAGGGCACTTTGCTGTCTCTTTTCATACCTGGCCCTTGGCAGAAGTGCCCATGTCACCCTCTCCCCAGGGGAGGAAATGGGGACTCCTGTCGGGACTGACTCTTTGGCCAGGGCAGGCTTCAATGCCGCGGCTCCCCCCTCCACAGTGTCCCCCTCCCCTGTATATAGCCCCAACTGGGTCATGTAAATACCCCTCCCACCCCTGGGTGTAAATATAGGAGTCGCTGCAAACTTATTTTGTTGAAATACAAACTTCCCCAAACCCCTCTGTCCCCTGGCCTCTGCTTCACTCTGCCCCACAGCGCCAAGCAGGGTGGGGGGAACTGATGGGACCCCAGCCCTGAGCTCAACCTGAGCTGGGGACAGCTGCCTGGAGCATCCAATGGCACTGTATCCCAGGGGCCTGGCCACAGCCTGGGGTGTGGGTCTGGGGAACTGGTGCAGGGGGGCTGCCCCAGGGGTTTGGCCACAGGCTGGGGTGTGGGTCTGGGGAGCTGGTGCAGAGGGGCTGTGGGCTGTGCTGGGTTTGCTTTGGCGTGAGGTCTGTGATGAGCTCCTCTGAGCTCATGCTCTGGCCTCGCTGCCACCAGCCCTTACTGGAACCCCCTGTGCCTAGGGACAGGGACTGCCTGTCACCTGCTGCAGGCACCAGGAGAAGGCACATCCTGGGGAATGGAGCTGTGTTAGGGGCTCTCTCTCCATGCCCAAGGGGGAGGCTTGGGGCCATAGCATGATTCGGGGCAGCAGTGACTTGCAGAGGGACTGGAGGGGGTCCCCACACCTCTGCCAGATGGCCCCACGGGGACTGGGATGCTGGGGACATGGTGCAACCATTCCAAACACGCAGCCTGAGGACAGCCCTGGGGTGACAAGGACACTGGGACCACCTGTGCCTCACTGTTTTTTATTGCTTGTGGGGCTGAAGCTGTCTGCCCAGGGAGGCACAGGGCGAGGGCTGCTCCAGGGACTCGGTGATGGGAGTGGAGAAGGCAGCATTCCTGCGAAACGCACTGTCCCCTCTGCTGATGCTGGTGGCACCCTGGATGGGAGGGAAGCGGAGAGGTCCCCATCAGCAGCCGAGCCCCCAGGTGCCTTCAGGGCAGGGTTCTGGGGGGCTTACCAGCAGACCACGGGCTTGCTCCAGCCAGAAGCTGCAGGGCTGGTCCGTGCAGTAGTTGTGTGGCTGCCGGTAGAAGTAACATGACATGGGCAGGGGGAACAGTGTGCCTGAAGGGGGGGGGGGGGCACAGGAGCCGTGTGAGGCTGCCACAGGCTGGGGGAGGATGCCCCATGCCAGTACCTGGCTGGTGGGCAGCGGTGTGGACTGGTAGCCCCCGGCAGAGTAGTCCCGGTGTGTGGTGGAGACAGACTCCATGGGCATATGGCATGGATGGATCTCCTCCAGCATCTCCTTCCTGTCAGCAGAGCAGAGCAGAGCAGAGCAGACCCTGGACCCCTCAACTCTGGGGTACCCCCTGCCCTGGGTAGGCACCCGCTGCAGGGTCCCCTCCTCTGGGGCATGAGTCTGGGGGTGGGCAGCACAGGGGGGTGTGGGCTTGCCTGTATTTCTGGTAGAGCGTGGACTCCAGCATGGCTTTCCGCTGTCCTGCGAAGGGAAAGGTGCCATCAGCCCCACAGCTGAGATGGGGATCTCCCCCATTACTGCCTTTTTGGGGGTGCGCGTGGCTCGTGGAGAGGGGATTCAGCCTCACCTTGCCCCAGCAGATGGACCCTGTGCGGTGGGCGGTAGGCATCCTTCATGGTGGTGCTATTGGTGGGCCAGGAGAGGAGCTGGTGGACCAGCAGCCTGTGCTGGCTGTGCTGGTGGATGAAGCCCTTGCTGCCTGGCTCCTGCCCCAGCACAGGGTCCAGACGATTCATGGCTCTCTGGGGACAGACAGGAGGGGCTGTAGGAAAAGGGCAGCAGCCCACCTTGTAGTGCCCCATGCCCACTCCTGGTTTTTAGGCTTTTGATGGTCCCATGGCCCCAGGGAATGAGCCACTGCTCCACACCTAAGGCCATGCTACACAGGCAGGTGCCCAACACAAGCCCTGAGAGCAGACCCAGAGGCACGAGCTGCAAAACAGGGGGGGAACAGTCCTTCCAGCTGTGTCCCCGGAAAAGCTAGAGCAAGGGCACTGTGGCTTGGGCAAAGCTGACCTCTACTGCCTGCCCAGGGGCCAGCTGGCCTTGTATCACCACCCCAAACCCCAGGCTGCCCCTACAAATGGATGAGTGATGCTATGGCATTTGAACAAGCCGTGGAGTCCTCGGGCTGTGGCACAGCTTGGCCCATGTCACCGCCCCAGCCCGGATTGCCCAGGCAGGTGTCCCCACACCCCTGTGATGGGCTGCGACACCCAGCTCCCACCACCCCAGCAGCGAGCTCCCAGCTTTCCACCTTTCACGCTATTGAAATTCATCCCCTTTCCATCCTGCCGGGCTCAAGGTCACCCAGGGAGCTCCAGCTTGGCCAAGGACAGCTATTTATAGAGAGGGCTGCCCAGGAGCTGGGGGACTGCATGGGATCTGTGTGAGGGATGCAGTGCAGTAGTTTTTGAGGGGCATTTCCCCTTATGGCTCCCTAGCTGGTGGTTACCTCTTCCTGAGAGTTGTGGATCAAGCAGCTCCCCTGAGGCACCAATCCGCTGGGCTGCTCTGCTGGAGTTTGCAGGGACGTGGGGCATGTTCCCCATTTTCCTGGGTGGGGTGGCAGCTCAACACCATTGGGCTCCTTCCCAGATCCAGTGGGTGGCTCCACAGTGGGCATGGCTGGCAGGACCTCAGCAGGCAGCTCAGCCATGGCTGGTGGCATCTCCTGGGGCACCTGGTCCATGGCTGACATCTCCTGGGACATCTCTGCCCTGGCTGCTGGTGTCTCCCTATGGCACAAGGGCTTCTCCATGGGCACCTCAGGCAGGAAGACCTCACTCTGGTCCCTGACCATGCACGGTGGCCTCTCCCCAAGTTGCACGGGAGGCAAGTCGCCTGTCAGAGCAATCCTGTGGGTGAGGACACAGTCCCTGAGGCAAATCCTTCAGCCCGCACCTTGCCCACCCTGTCCTCAGCCCCCACCAGCGTGGGCAGGGCTCTGGGGCCAGGGGCCCTGTGTCGCCCACAGCATCACTCGCACCCTGGGGCAGGGGACAAGGGGCTCCTCTCCTTTTGGACAGGGTTGAAAGCAGTGTCTTCTGCTGGGTCTGCACTCCAGGGGCATGTCCTCCTCCACAACTCCCCCCGCCCCTAAACAGCCCCCCAAGTGTCTCCAGCCCAGGCTCTGCCCACCAGATCATGCCCCAGCGCCCCGTGCCCCTCCCTGGGGCTCTGCATGCACCAGCGCACCCTCCCCTCCCAGGCTATGCCCCAGTCCCCTCAGTGCTCCCCAGGACCCTGGCCCCCCAAATACCGCCCTCAGGGGTGACACCAGGGCTGCTCCCGGCCCGGCCCCACCCTCGCGGGGTCTCGGCCCTCCGCCGCCGCGGTCTCGGCTCCGTGGCGCCCGAGTGGGGCGAAGCGGCTCCGTCTCCATGGAGACTGTAAACACCGGCCACGGCACGCCCGCGAGCGCGAGCTCATTGGCGGCGCCGGGCGCGAACGCACCTCCCATTGGCGGAGGGCCTGAAGAGGGGCGGGGCCGAGGGGCGGGAGCGGGGCGAGCGGCCCCGTGGGGGGGCGATGCCGGAGCCTGGGTGGGGGGGACGATGCTTGGCTTGTTTGTGAGCCGGGGCGCCGGGCGCCTCGCAGCCACCGCTGTCAGGGGAGCTCGCAGGGGAGGCCCCGGGAGGGAGCCGGGTTGGCATGATGCCCGGGCAGGGACAGCGCGTCCCGGCTGGGGCAGCGGGAGGGACGTGCCGTGCTGCCGGGGACGCGCTGCTCCCCGTAACTCATCCCCGCTGACACTTCTCCCCACCGATTTGGCCTGGCCCTTCGACACACCCAGCTGCCCCAGGGACCCCCGGCAGGCCCGGGGTGACGGGTTGGGGGGACACGACACGGGCCTGGCGCCTGGCTGGGCGCAGCCGGTCACCCGCAGGGCGTGGAACGGCTCCCTTCGCCGCCAGCCCTCGCCGGGCCCCCGGCCCCCAGCCCCGCGGAGGCCGGGCAGAAGAAGGGCCCTTTGATAGCGTGCGGCGCAGGGGCTGTTATTGCAGCGCTCTGCGGTGTGCGCCGCCGGGGCCACCGCACGCCCGGCGCTGGGGCCTCTTGTTTGTCCTGGCCGGGGATGCGCCCGGCCCCTCCGGCCTCAGCCGGCCGGGGCCCCCAGCGGGGACCGCTCCTCCCCCCGGGCGCTCGGCCGAGCGCCAAGCCAGGGCTCCACTGAGCCCATCTGCTGCGCAGCTGTGGGGAGGAGGCGGAGGTGGACGCCCCCGGTGCTCGGCCTCAGCGCAGGGTCCCCCCAGTGCTGGAGCCGTGCCACTTATGCGGGCGGTGAGCGCTCGGGGCCCCGAGGGCTGGGCGCTCGCTGTAAGCGTGCTGGGGGGTCTGTGTTGCTGGTTGTACCCCCCACGCGCGACCCTGGGCTCGCGGTTGGTTCCTGAGGTGCACCCGGATCCCCCAATCGCGCTGGGGGTGCAGCGTGGGCACCACAGCCCGGGTTGCACCCCTGCTCTCTCCCTAGACACACGCGGGCTTGGCCCTGAGGCAGCTAAACGCTGGCGGGCACCAAGGAGACACGGAAGGCACCATGGGACAAGGGATCCTGGCCGTGCCACCGCCGGGGGGTGCTGTGCATTTCCCATGGGGCAGGCAACTATGGGGTAGCGTTATCAGGCATTGCCATGGGGCTGCGCCCAGGCTTCAAAGGTATGGGGCAGCGGCCCCCGAGCTGGAGCTGGAGCACATCTGGCTGCCTCCCACCAGCTGACACATCCCCCACCACCCCCCTGCCTGGTTCTTTTGGGAACTTGCCTCATTTATGATAAGTCTCCGGCTGAGGAATGAAAACAGCCCTTGGCCCTGGCCCCCCACCCTGGCCCACCCCATGGGGCCATGACCTCCGAGCTGCTCCGGAGCTGACAAAATAAACCTGGCGCAGGAAGAGAAGCGATTGCAGGCCTCTGGGCCCCGACCTCGCGTGCCAGCATTCACCCTCCACCCGGCACATCGTCCCTCGGAGGGGACTACTCTGGGTGAACCCCGAGGGACGACGCACCAGGGATCCCTGGCCCCATTTTGGAGTGCACAGCCCTAGGGCAGGGCTGTCGAATGCTCAAGAGAGGCCCCAGCCTGTGCCGAGGCTCGAGCAGGTCTGGGAGCCAGGAAGCAGTGGCATCCCACATTTTCAAGGTCCATCTGCGCCCCAGAAACATTCCCCGTGCTGTGCTGTACCGGCTGTGTGTGGGGAAGACGCTGGGCTCTGCCGCAGCCCCACGCTGCTCCCGGGGGTGCCCCCGCCTCCAGCGCCACTGAGCCGGAGGCCGAACAGAGCTGCCATTCTTCCCAGCGGGCTGCGGTTCCCTGCGCGGCTGGTGGGGGCCCGGGCGGCCCTGACGGTGGTGCCAGGTGGGACGCGTGCCGCGCCAGCACCGGCCCCCGCCGCTAAATATAGCCATGGCGCCCGGCCGCGGCCTGGCGTGCAGTGGGAGCGGGAGGCGCGGGGCAGGGAAGGCGCCGGCAGGCGAGGGAGCAGTGTGCTGCACAGGCCTCTGTGTGTGTGTGTGTCTGTGTGCCCCCACGCATGTGCATTCCCATGTGTTTCGGGCAGCGATGTGAGCATGAAGGGCTTGGGGTGTGCAGCAGGACCATGGTGGCCTGGTGTGTATGACAAGTTTTCATGCCTGGGGGTGTGGGACCTGCCGTGGGGTGTGCTTTCGCACAGCGGCACGTGCCTGAGCTGTGGAGGTGGAGCCAGCACAGGGGTACAGAGGTGTGTGTACATGTGGGGGGCATCCTGCCTGGCGCTGCCCTTAACTCATGGCTAAGGACCCACCTGGGAGGTCCCACAGGGCCCTCTGGGGTGGGGAGGAGTAAATGTGCAATTTTAGTTAAATTTGGCTTTTGCATGGCAGAGGGGGGACAGTGCCCAGCACGGGGCCCTGCAGCAACATGCTCAGGGATGCTAGAGTTTGGTCGGGGTGGTGGGGGTGGGTGGACAGCCCAGGGCACGTGGGGTACTGGTCATGCCCCCAGGACACTCCCCAGCTTGGGAAGACCCTCGCAGAACCCAGATGGTGACACCCCCCAACCCCAGCTGAGCACCAGGATTGGGCTTTGTCCTGCAGGATGTGGGCACCCCCAAAAATCTCTGGCTCAAATTGGGGGGCTCCAGAGCATCTCCAGCAAGGGCAGGCTGGGATGTAGGGAGCCCAGGCCCCTCCTCCACGACACAGGGTCACCAAGTCCTACTTTTGTCCTCATCCTGAGTCCTGCTGGTGGTCCCTACACTGCCACTGCCACCCAAGGCCACCCCTGCCAAGACCAGCCATCCTAACACAGAGCTACCAAAGGCACCACCACAGAGATGCTTTATTGGAGGGCGGTGTGTTGGGGGGCACTCAGCCAGGGGGCCAGCCCAGCTGCCGCCCCCCAGAACGTGGAGGTGCAGGTGGTAGACAGACTGGGCGCCGTGCTTCCCGTCATTGATCACTGCCAGGAGAGGGACAGGGGTCAGGTCACCCCCACACCAGCCCACCCCCCAGGGCCACCATGTGCAGAGGACACCAACTCACCGAGGCGGTAGCCGTCAGCAAGCCCCTCCGTCTGCGCCACACGTGATGCCACCACCAGCAAGTGCCCCAGGAGCTGTGGGGCAGGGTTGGGGGGACACAGGGACGGGATGGACACACGCAGGAGGGTCAGCATCATGTGTGTCGTCCTCCTCCATCAACATCCCAGGCATCCACCCGAACTCACCTCCGTGTCCTGGGGACCCACTCTGCTGATCCGGGGGATGGGGCGCTTGGGGATCACCAGGAAGTGGACGGGAGCTTGAGGGGCCACGTCACGGAAGACCAGGCACTGCGGGGGCAGGGTGGGGCGGGGGAACAGGGTGAGCCCCACACCCATGGGTGCTGCTCCCCCTGCCCCGTCGGGGATATGCCCCTGCTGCCCCGTTACCTTCTCATCTTCATAGAGGATAGTGGCAGGCACGCTGCGGGCGATGATCTTGCTGAAGATGGTGGGCTGCTTGCCTGCCTCCTCTGTGGCCGCCGCTGCCCACTGTGCCTTGCCCACCTCCCCGTCCTGCCCACCGGCTGCGCACCGCTGCAGGGGGGGGCACAGCGCCTTACAGCTGGGGCACACAGGGACCCGCAGCATGGGCTGCACGGGTGGCATGGGGGTGGTGCATGGGGGGGATCAGGGACGCAATTGGATGGTCAGGGGTACACGGTGGGGGGAAACGACACACGCATATGGGGGTGATGTGGGTGCATGGGGAGGATCAGGGATGCAACTGTGGGGGGGGCAGGAGTACACATGGGGGGACATGCGCAGACTGGGGTGATGGGGGGACGCGCATGGGGGGACACGGGGTGCGCGGTGGGTAAAGGTTGGGGGGATGCACATGGGGGTGACGGGGTGCACGCAGAGGTGTGGGGGTCACACGGAGAGCCATGGGGTGCACGTAGGGAGAGTGACGCAAATGGGGGCGATGGGAGGGGGCGCCCCGGGGGTGGGGACACGCGGGCCGAGGCTCACGCCCGCCACGGACCTTGCCCGAGGTGCGGGGGGAGCCGCGGCTATCGCGGCCCAGGGCGAAAGCCCCGGCCCGGTGTCCCCCCTCCGCTCCCTCCCGTCCCCGTCTCCACCACCCAACCGCCCCCGCGTGCCGGAACCCGCTCCCCCCGCACCCACCTGCCCCGCGCGCAGCACGACCCAGCCGCGCGCCAGGCCCCGCGCTAGCACCGCCGCCATGACCTCGAAGCCCGCCCCGCCCCGCCGCCCTATTGGCTGCCGCTCCAGTCACTCCCCACACACACTTCCCCCAGCCTTAAAGCGCCCGCGCACCTCTCTGCGCCCACGCGTGACGCTCCTACCCGTTCCCCCCAGCCTCCACGGGCAAGTGCCGTAACTGTGCGTGGGGACACACACATTACCGCCCCCCTTCCCTCCCTGCACCCCCATCCACCCCAAAATCATGGCAAGGAGCCCCCAGTGAGCACCCCGGGGCGTTTATTGGCAGCTCAGAAGCCCATGCGCGGGCGCTTGCGGCGGGGCTGCGAGGAAGAGGAGAGCTGGCTCTGTGAGGAGGGGATACAGAGCTGGCTGGCCTGGCTGCCCAGGGGCTCCGAGTCCTCTGGGGGAGCATCGGCCCAGACCGACAGGTAGTCCCGCAGCGTCTTCCGCCGCTCCTTGGGGATGCCGCGGCAGCGCAGGTTCTGGGAGGACAGCAGGTCTTCGTCAGGCACCGGTGATGCCGGGCGCCGGGGCTGCAGCTGGGAGCTCTCCTGAGGAGGCATGGATGGGGGCCCGGGGGAGAGCGGCAGGGGGCCCACATCACTCAGCTCTGACAGCTCGGACTGGTAGGTGACGGAAGAGACGAAGCTGGCCGAAAGGTTGCGCCAGCCCCGCGCCTGCTTCTGCCGCTGCCGCCGCTCACGCAGCGCCTGCTTCCGCTGCGCCACGCTGAAGCTCGTCCTCTCCTCCCACCACTGGTCCCAGTCCCCAGCCCAGGCTGCCATCAGACGGGCGCTCAGAGTGTCCTGAGCTCCCCCCAGTTCCTGGGGCTGCGGCAGGGCAGGGGGTTGCGGGGCTGGGGGGTCCCAGCACTGGATGCGGCTCCCTTCCCGCATAGCCTGGCGCAGCCGCTGGCGGGCCTGCCTGTGCAGGGCACTAGGGTCCACCGGGGTCTCCAGATCTTTCTGGGTGAAGAGGCGCCTCTGGCTGAGGGCGGGGGTCCAGGTGCGCCGGGGGGATCCCCACAAGCTTTGGAAAGAGCTTTCAGCCAGCGGCGGTACCGCAGGGCTTCGGCTGGGCTGGGCACTGCTGGGGAGGGCTGGGGGCTGACACAAGGCTCCTTGGGCTGTTCGACTTCCTCTGGAGCCGCTGGTGTCCCGTCCTCCTCCTCTTCCTCATTGATAATCACTTCCAGGTTGGACAAGTAGAAGGTTTGCTCTTCCTCCTCCTCTTTCTCATCACTGTCTGATCCCGGCGGGCTGCTGGCTGGTGCCTCGAAGAGGGGAAGAGCCAGGGGCTGTTGCAGGCTCATCCCCTGAGGTGCGAACAGGGGCCTGAGCAGGGGGCTGTGCTGCCTCATGGGTCAGCCTCTGGCAGAAGACATCCCCAGCCTCAGAGAGCTGGAAAACCAGCAGGGACTCTCGTGGCCCATCCTCCTGCAGCGTGGCAGCCAGCCCTGTGGGGAGAAGAGGACATTTCCAGAGAGGTCCTAGCCCTGGGGCCCAGCCAGCAGTGGGGGCTGCCCCCACCCCACCATGGACACACTCATTCCTGGCTCCTGCCCCCTCCCCTCTTCTAGGTTATTAATCTCTCACCCCGTCATTCAGGGCTTTGCTTTTACTTCTTCACCCACCACCCCAGGGTATGGCGAGGGCTGTACCCCTTCCCCTCAGCCCACAGCCTGTCCCCCAGGACCCGCATCACAGGACAGCATGGGACACCCACCAGCAACTGGGGCACCGAGGCGCTGTTGGAGCAGGTGGTGACGGTGTGGGAGCTGGGCAGGCATGTGCTGCAGGCAGCCCGCAATGCTGTGCAGCTTCTGTGGTGGTCCAGCCAGCTGGCAGGCCGAATGGCTGCCCCCTGCGGAAGGACACATCAAAAACTGGCTGGAGAGCACTGATGCTGGGGTGGCAGCATGTCCCAGCGTCGAGATGCAGGCACAGGGGAGACCCGGCCCTGCAGCACCCCCAGAACCCAGTCTCACCCCGGTACTGCAGCAGCAGCAGCTCCTGGGTGTGGGATGCACCAAGCAGCAGCTTATGGCTCCTCCCAGGATCCCCCGGTGCCAGGTGGGCAAGGAGAGGGGGGCCTTCATCATGTGTGCCCACTTCAGCACAGGCACCAGTGGCAACCGCTCGTCCAGCACATACAGAGAGAACTACGAGACAGGGGGTGCAGTTCAGTGGGGCTCCCCAAAACATGCTGTGGGAGCCCCCTTCAGCTGGGTTATCACAGAACTGTAGGGGTTGGAAGGGACCTCGAGACATCTTCGGGTGTCCCTGCCCTGTGGACACCAGGGGCCAGGGCTGTGCTGGGGTCTCCTCCCTGGCCCCCAGCTGTCCCTCCTGGCTCCAGTGGGACTCACCTGAGTGGTGACAAGGTGCTGGGAAGGGTGAGCCCTGCCCAGGTACATGGGCAGCACCACGCGCTCACCCTGCTGGCAGCCGGCTTCCTCACCCACCTTGAACAAGTCAAAATGGCACCTCTCAGGGGCCTGCAGCAGCAGAGAGGAGGGGTGTCAGCTCTGGGACAAGGAACCTTCCCCCACACCCGCTGCCAGCCCCCTGACCACCCTCCCGGGCTCACTCGGGCGTCCAGGCACTGCAGGCCGGTGCGGTCAGCACAGCTCAGCACCCGCGGGTGGGCGGTGAAATCGCTCCAGCGCCAGGGTGAGTGGTCCAGAAAAAACATGGTCTGGGGGTCACGGCGGAGCCGCTGCAGCCTGAGAGGAGAAGGCAGAAATGCCCTGCTCACCTGGGCTTCCCCCACCCGCTTGAGACCCAGGAATGTGCATGAGCCCCTCCCCCTGGCCTCAAGGCCCCCATCTCACCCTGTCTCAACGCTCCAGAGGTAGACAGCTCCGCTCTGGGTGCAGACGGACAGCTCCCCTGGTAGGTGAGGGCTGTGGGATGAGTGGAACAGCATCACCACGGGAATCACAGCACCTGCCACAGAGCCTGGGGGCTGTAGGGGGAGCAGAGCCCCCTCCTCACAAACCTCCTTCCCCCCACCAAGTGCCTACCTGACAGTGAGGCAGGTGGCAGGCACTCTGGTGCGGATCACCTGCAGTGGGGCTGGTGCTGCTCCCGTCCTGCCCGGCACCCTCCAGACGCCACAGTGATAGTCCGACCGGACACCTATGAAATCTGACAGGGGACGGGAGATGGCATGTGAGGTGACAGCATCCTGTGAGCTCCCTGCCACCCCCATAGTGCATGCTCTGTCCAGCTTGAGGGACAGACCCTGGGGTATGGATCCTTGGGCTTGCTCACCTTCCCCATCCACGTGGGCGGCAGCCACTTGCCGGATGCGCCCATTGAGCTCAAACTGTGCTGGGGAGCCCCGGGCACGGGGCAGCTCTTCCAGCACCACATTCTGGAAATCTGGGGTGCTGGGTAAGGTCAGTGCAACTTAACTTCCCTATTCCCTCCCCAGACACCCCAGCGGGAAAGGATACAGAGGTGGTTCATGGCCTGTCCTCCGGGATACACGAGGTGGCCTGTGCGTGCCCCCACATCTTTGGGGGGCAGCCAGGCCAGGGATCCCCCGTGAGGCTGTCATCAAAGAAAAGCTTGGCCCACTGCAGCAGCATCTCCTCATGCACGCAGTCTGCTAGCAGCCCCAACGGCACCTCAAAGAGCCAGTCACGACTGAGGTGGGAGAACCAGCGCAGGCGGGCAGCGATGTGCTGCTGGCGGCAGCCGCTGTGGGTGGGGACAGCCAGTGTCAGGTGGGAAGAAAGCAGGAGTCCCTCCCAGCCCGTTCCAGGGCAGGGGACTTGGGAACACTTACCGCCTGGACTCCAGACGCTCGATTTCCTCCATGAGGGCTGTCATCCGGATGGTGCTATCCCGGGCAGGAGTCTGCAGGGAGAAGAGGGGGCAGAGGCTGGAGCTGGCAGCTACAAGTGCAGGGGCAGGTGATGGGATTGTTGCCCCTACATGGACACTGACCTTCAGCTTGGAGTTGCCCAGGAAGAAGTTCTTGTGCAGCAGCCGCCCCAGTGAGCCAAACGCATCTTCTGGGTGATCCACAAAGAAGTGGCCCAGCTGTGCAGGAAGGACAGGGAAGGGTTGGGATGCGCAGGGATCCTGTGCCATACCCGCAAGGCCCTGGCAGGTTCTGGGTCCCCCATGTCCTACCTGCTTGGTGAAGTCCACGGAGGCTCCAAACTTGCCTGCCCGGAGCTTCCTGCGCAGGACACCGCGGTAGAGGATGTCCTGAGGTGCGAGCAAAGGGACCCAGGAGCCTGTGGAGAGGGCAGGGGCCGGTCAGTACCGCACAAGTTCTATGATGCTGCTGAAGCACCGCGGGATGATGGGTCACCGGTCCCTAGTCCCTCTGTGCGAGCACCTCCGGGGAGAGCTGCTAAACTCCCCGTGGTGGCACCGGCCCGGGAGCCGCCGGGCAGTAGGGCAGGCATGTGCGGACCGGGACGTGTCCCCCTCCTCCCGCCTCCCTCCTCGCTCTCCGGTGTCCCAGGGCGCAGAGCGCCCGCGTCCCGCCCCTTCATCCCCGCGGCCCTCACTCGCGTTGGGAGGCAGGATGGGCACAGCGGCGGTGTTGGCGGGTTCCCAGCTCTCGCCTCTCCTGCCGCGGTGGGGAACGAACGTCGTCTCGGCCTGCAGGGGAAGGAGGCGGGACGTGAGGGACGGCGGCCTGGCCTCCGTCTGCCCGGCGCCGGCCCGGCCCTCGGGCTGGTTAGAGCGCGGCGCGGCCTCACCTGCCGACGGGGGGCCCGTCCTCCAGAACCTGCCCGTGCTCGCCCCAGCCGGCGACCGGAGCGGGGCCGCCCTCCTCCCGGGGCGGGCCGGAGCCGAAGTAGGCCGGAAAGAGAGCGGCCGGGAACTCCATGGCCCGGGGCGGGTGGGAGCTCAGGGGGAGCGGCGAGGCCGGACCGAGCGCGCGGGCTGCGGTCGGTCGGTGCCCACGAGGGGACAGCGCCGACACCGGAAGCGGAACCGCCACGGCGCCGCGCGCCTCACAGCGCCCACCAATTAACGCCCGGGAACGGAGCGGGACCAGAGCGGCGCCTCCGCCAGCGCTATGCTGAGCGCTGCTGCCCTCTGGCGGCTGGAGGAAGCAAACGCTCCGGCGGCAGGAGTTGCGGAGCGGGGGGCTGGGCCGGGATCGGGACGGGGCCGGACTGGGGGAGCGGCGGGGCCGGGACACGCCGTCGGGCCCCTAGCGCACCGGGGACGAGCAGGGCGCGGGCACCGTCCCCAGGGCTGCCCGGCCCTGGTGCGGCGAAGGGCCCCGTCGCGGCCCGGGGGCGGGGGATGTGCGTGGGCCCGAGGGTCGGGGGCTGTGGGCCCGTTCCAGCCCCCCCAGCTCCTTCCCACAGGCTTCGCCCCGGACACACCCCGCCCTGCTCCGGCTCCGACCCCTCTTCCCTCCCCCGGGCAGCCGCAGGGTCTCCGTGAGGATCTCGCCGGGCCCGGCCCCCCCCATGGTGGGGATTCCCGCACCCCACTGCTGAGCTCCGGGGGAGCTTGGTGTGGGGAATCCTGGGGGGTGGCACGGGCTGCCCTGTGCCGCTCCCGAGGGAAGCGGGTCCAGCTGGCACCCGGAGGGAGCGCGGGCCTCTGGCCGGCCCCGCAGCTGCGCCCCTGAGGTCTGTGCTGGGGGACGCTCCGCAGCCACCTTGGGGGGGGCCCGGCGTGAGAGAGGCTGTGTCTGCTCCCCATTACCCGTAGCTCCTGATGTGGTCTGCCGTGGGGGCAGCTGGGAGCGGTGCTATGCGGGGCAGGGGACGCCCCGGAGTTGGTGACCCCCCGGCCTGTGCCGTGGCCCAGGAGGAAGGTGGTGTGGGGGCAGTTTGGGAATGATGTCAGGGGAGTCTGGGGAAGGCACGATGGCATCACTTCCAGCCGGGGTGCCCTTGTCCCCGCCCAGACCCCTCCTCCTGGACACCTAAGCAAGGTAAATACTCTGGTTTCTTGGGGCAAGATGATAGCCACTGTCAAGAAACCAACAGATCTTCATTGAGCAGCCCACATATGTAGCCCCCCTCCTCCCCATAAGCAGCCCTTGCTGCCCTTCATCCCCTCTCCACAAGATGCCCCACTTACCCCCAGTGCCGTAGCCCACTTGTCCCCCTACACCCCAGCCCCATGGCCCCTTTTGCCTGTCCCCTTTGTAGCCTGACCCCATGACCAATTGCCTCTCAGCTCCATGTCCCCCGTCCCCTAGTCCCATGTCCCTGCCTCAGCTCCACCACACGCCTCCCACTCATGTTGCTGCCCCACAGCCCCGAGCTGCTGTCTCTGCTCTACATCCCTTCCCCCAGCCCCACGTTCGCGTCCCCCTGCCTCACACCTCTGTCCCAGCCCGTGTGCCGGTCCCCATGACCCTCTGCCCCAGCCCTGCGGCCGTGTCCCCCTGCCTCAAACCTCTGTCCCACCCATCTCCCTGTCCCCATGCCTCCCTGCCCCAACCCCACGGCCCCGTGCCCCGGTGCCCTGAGCAGCTGTGTCCCCACCCTCGCCCCCCACGGGGGCACCGGGTCGCGCAGGGGGGCGAGTCGCCCCCGCCGCCGAGTGACGCTGCCAGTGACCAATGGTCGCGAGGGGGGCGGCTCCGGGGGCGGGGCGAGTGACGTCATCGGCTCCGGTGCGCGGCGGGGCTGCTGGCGGCGGGCACCCCACGGCAGCCGGCGCGGCGGCATGGGCCGGCGGGGCGGTGGGGGCGGAGGGCAGCGGCGGCCGCTCGCCCCCCCGCATCGCCTCCCCCTGCTGCTCCTGCCGCTCCTCCTCCTGCCGCCGCCCGCCGGTGAGTGCCGGGGGCGCGGGGGGAGGGGGTGGTGTGGGACAGCAGAGGGGCGGGGGGGCACTGGGGCGGGCAGGGGATGGAAGGGGCGCGGGAGACCCCCTGCGTGGGGTGCGTGCGCGGCGAGGCACGGCGGTGCACAGCGGGAATGAGGCGCACAAGCCGTGGGGCGCGGGGTGTGTTTGCTGTGGGGTGGGTGCGTGCAGTGGGTAGGAGGTCTGCACGCCGTGGGGCGGGGAGGGGGATGTGGTGGGGCGCGGGGTGCCCGTGTCGCGGGGCAGGCGGGCGAGCTTGCGGTAGGAATGAGGGACGCTGTGCATGCATTGGGGCAGAGGGTGGGTGGGTGAGAGTGGGGCACAGGGGTGCGTATGTGGTGGAGCGCAGCGTCTGCCTGCTGTGGGGTGAGGATGGATGTGCAGTGGGACATGGCGAGTCTGTGCAGCGAGGGATGGGGTGTGCGTCCACTGGTGGTGGGGGCACGTAAGCAACACGGCACAGAGGTGTGCTGAATTGGGTGTGGGGTGGGTGCACAATGGGGCAGGAGGTGCACGTGCGATAGGGCATGAAGTGCGTGTGTGGTGGGACACGGAGAGGCGTGTGCAACGGGGTGTTTGCATAAGGGAGCGTGGGGCTGCCTGTGCACGGGGTACCAGATTGCCCATGCAATGGAATGCAAGGGTGTGCATGCAGTGGGGCATGGAGATAAGCATGCTGTGGGGCAGTGGGTACCCATGCAGCAGGGCATGGAGATCAGCGTGCAGTGGGACATAGAGGTGTGCACAGCAGCAGGATGCAGGCAGCGCACATACAGTAGGACACCCTGAAGCGGGGGGAAGGAACGACACGACAGGTGCGTGGGCAGTGGGTCCGAGGGGCTGCAGATATAGGGCGGAAGGCTGTGTGCACGCAGTGGGGCAGGGAGAACGGACAGCCTGCAGAGAGGGGAATGTTTGTGCAGCGAGGCGTCGGGATGTGCCGGGGAACACCGGCGGGACTGTGCGAGGCGATGCGCAAGCTGTGGGGCACGGGAGCGGGCTTGGTGACGGGGATGAGGAGGGGGCTCGGAGGAGGCATCGCCCGAAAAGGAGGACAGCTGGCCGAGGGCTGCCGGTGCCGCGAGGCGCCATAGGGCAGCGGTGGGGCGGCCGCGGGAGCTGTCCGCGGTGCTGAGCGCCGGCCGCGGGAGCTGTCCGCGGTCCTGAGCGCCGGCCGCGACATGGGGCCGTGGTCCTGGGGTGGGGGTCCCGCTGGGCTGGGGCAGAGGGACACTTGCTTTCTTCCTTCCCTCCGCCTTCCCTGGGTAGGAAATCCCGCTCCATCCTCCAGCAACATCCCCCTCCCCGTGCTCCGGCCACGTTGCCACGGGGATTCAGCCTGACCCTCTGCCTGTATACGGCTCCCCCCGCGGCTTAGCCCAAGCCCGAGGGTCTGGGCAACCGCGCTGGGACTGGAAAGCTCCAAGTGCTTCCCCCATGCCATCTTCCTGGAATTGCATTCAACATCCCCTCCTCCCTGGGGTCTGCTGTCAGGTCACTGTCTCCACGTGGGGAGAGAAGCTGAGGAGTGGCTTGAAGGCTCACGGTGGGGCAATTGGGATCGGGTGCTCTTGCGCTGAGACAGGTATTTCATGCCCGGCTTGTGTCAGCTGGCAGCGAAGGGGAGGGGGAGCTGCCTTTGTTCCAGACAAGGGAGCAGATGCATGTCAGTGTACAGCCAGCTGGGGCTGCACACACGCAGCAAAAACACACATGCACACAAGCACATGCGCGTGCTCCCAGCCAGCTCCGTGCTGTGCAGAGCAGCCCTTCTTTTTGGCTACCCCTCTCTCCTCTGGACGAGTTCTCCTGGGCACAGCCCTGCTCCCAGCTCATCCTCTGTTGGCATCCTCCTTTGCCAGCAGCTTGTGCGGAGGTGGTGCTCTTCCTTGGTGCATCTTGGGGGGAATAATGGATGTGTGTTCCAGGCTGGCACTGGGGAAGTGTGGCAATGGTAGAGTGAAGTTTAGGCTGCTGTCTGGAGATCGAGTCTCCCTTGTCCCTGCTGTACCATGGAAGTGACTGCACCTCCAATGCTGGGGCTCCTAGAAATCCCCGGACATTGAACTGTCAGACAGCTGAGCAGGGGAAAGGGGCTCCAGTGCGTGCTGGGGGCTTGCAGGAAATGTCTTGCAGACATGGGGCTGTGCAGAGTCATGTGTGCCTGTGAATGGGGGTGTGCACGCCTCCACTTTGCCATGCATGCAGACGGCACCCACGTGTGCATATGTGCACACATATGTGCACCATTCCTCCCCCACAAATCCGGGGGGAGCTGGGAGTCTGTGCAGGAAGGGCACTGCTCGCTCCTGCATGTGGCTGTAGGCTTGTGATGGATGCCATGCCCAGCCTCCTTGGCAGGCAGGGAAGGGGGATCTGTGTCTCTGTGGGAGCTGACTTGTTGGGGCAGGGCTGGGGCTGTGAGGGATGGCACCTTTGTCACTGGTAAAATGCAGGAAGCAGGTCGGCACTGGAGAGGACGATGAGGTGAAAGAGGTGAGCTGCACCAGGGTGGAGCCTGAGCAGCCAGGGCCAAAGGCTCCTCGGGGTCTGGAGGACAAGCACCCACAGCTTGGGGAGCTGGGCTCGAGGCAGTGCTCAGCCAGGCGCCATGCAGACTGTGTCAGGGCTGGGACTCACTGGAATGCCACAGTCCCATCTCCTCCTGCCTCCAGGGTGCTGGTTTGGGGGCATGTTCAGAGCCTGGGTGGGTGGGCTTGGTCTGGGAGGGGTGTGCACCACCCCCTCAGCCCTCCACCCTGCTGAGAGCCCCTTGGGTCTCCCCTGCAGATGGGCTCTTTGTGACCGACTACTTCACTCGCACACCACGCAAGCTGAGCCCCTTCCGCTCCTTTGCCAGCATCGAGCTCTTCCATTTCCACATCCCTGAGGACACTGTCATCGCCGTCTGGAACCTCATCACCTTCAAGGAGCAGGGTGGCACCTTTGGGGATCAATGCCCAGACCGTAGCATCACTGTGTGAGTAAGCAGCCTGCCCTGCCTGTCCTCTCTCTGCCTGTTCCCCCTGCACAGATGTACTCTGGAGCCTGTCTGCTCTTGCCTGCTGCCTGCTTGCACATACACATGTGTGTACGAACATGCACATGCATGCATACAGAGGAGCGACCATGCACACATGAACATACGTGGGCACACATGTGCACAGGCACACACTTAGATGCACACATGCACACTCATTGCTCATGGTTCATCTTCCCAGGACCGTTGCGGGCCCCACTCTTTCGTGCACCTTGTACATGAGTAGTTTTGCTTCAGCCCCCACCCTAGTAAGCTCTCAGTCTCCATTAAGGTCCCAACTAACAGACGGCTTCTCCACGACATCTCCCAGCTCCCTGATAGTACAGACAGCAGATCCCCATGTGTAGGGCAGGCCAGTCCTGCCACCATGCCCGTCCTGCACCCCAACAGCTGCTCTCTGTCTTGCAGATATTTCCGCTCAGGGGCTCCCTCCGTCATTAACCCACTGCACACCCACTTCCCCAGGGACACGGCTGTCCCTGGCTCCTTCGCCCTGACCCTCACCTGGACCCTGCCCAACCGCACCACTGGCGTGTTCAACGTCACCAGCCCGCTGCCCGGGGACTGGTTCCTGGCTGCCCACCTGCCCAAAGATGAGGGCAAGATCTCTGTCAAGGTGAAGGACTTGTGGGTGGGGGGAATGTGGGGCGGCAGGGCTCACTGCCGGGCTCTGCTGGCACCTGACTCTCCCCGAGCTAGCAGTGCCTGGGGCAGGTGTCTCACGTGGGGACGGTGCCCCGTGCCCCTGGCCCCATGCTGACAGTCCTGCTGCTGCAGGGGCTCTACGAGGAGTGCCAGTATCTCTTCCAGCCACAGCTCATTGTGCAGCGCCTGGTGAACATTGCTGTGCTGTACCCCGGCCACGTCACCGAGCAGAGCATGGCCCCCCACAACCGCTCCTGCCTCTACAAGTGAGTGTGAGAAGAGCATCCTAAGCAGAGGGCATCCCCAGGTTGGGGAGTTTAGGGTGCCCCATCCCTCTGGCTTGCCTCCCCAGCCCTTGTTGACCGTGCTGAGGGGCAGGACCTGACACCGCTGTCCCGCAGGGTGTTTGTGCCCAGCTATACGTCGCGAGTGCTGGTGGAGGTGCTGCGGTGCCGCGGTGCAGAGGGCTGCCCCCTCTGGCTGCGGGTGCGGGCCAAGGCACCCCCTTGCACAACTCCACGGCGCTGGACTGCCGGGAGCACTCTCCCTGCCAGCTGGCACTGGACCTGCCCTTCTGGCAGCACTGGTACTACGTGCTGGTGGAGAAACACCCTGGGGTGCCGGGAACTGTCTCCTTCCAGGTCACAGTGCAGCTCACAGGTACATGGGGAGGTAGGGGTGGGGGACATGGTCATCACTCTGCGTGAGTGATTGGTGTGTGGGGGGGTAAAGGACGCTCGCAGGATCTGGCCCCAGCTGGGTGCAGAGCAATGCTTAGCTTTGCTGGGAGGTGTTGGGGACGAGCGGCAAGTGGAGATGGGCAAGAAGAGGTGGAAGCTAAGAACTGGGGGGCTGGAGGGGCCGTGCAGTGCCCAGGCTGACAACTCTGCCCCGCAGACTGCTCCCGACCCAGCCTGGCCCGGCCACCCTTCCTGCCCTCCAGTGCCTCCATGAACATGCCCCACTCCTTCGGCTCTGCGGGCGGGCTGGCGCTGGGGGACAGCCCTCCCCCTGCCAGTCCCAACGGCACCAAGAACCCGGCCCCCGCTCCTGCTGCCTCCTCTGCCGGTGAGCGGTGCTGGCCGGTCCGCCCCACGCTGCGCAATGAGCTTGACACCTTCTCCGTCCACTTCTACATCTTCTTCGGGCCCAACGTGTCGGTGCCGCCTGACCGCCCCGCTGTCTTTGTCATCAACCTCCTACCCGTGCTGGACAGTGGTGGGGTGCTCAACTTGGAGCTGCGGCTCAACGTGGTGAGGTGGCCATGCTGTGCCTTGGATGGGGCAGGGGAGCCTGGGGAGGGGGGCTGAGCAGGGAGACGGGTGGTGTCAGGGTTGCAGCAGGGTGAGGGGCTGGCTTCGGGGTGCTCATGCATCATGGTTTGGGAGCTCTTGGATGATGGAGTACAGGTTAGGGTGCTCCAAGGGAAGGATATTGGCTTGGATTTGGGGTGCTCTTGGGTGGTGGGCCGTGGTTAGGGCGCTGCTAGGTGTTGTGCTGTGATCCGGGTGCTGTCAGAGCAGGAGCCACCCCTGGCACTGATTTAGGGCCATCTCCTCCTCTGCCATCAGAGCTCCCTGTGTGGTGAGAACGTGACAGTATTTGGCTGTCTGAACCATGAAGTCCCACTGACATCTGGTGACAACACATCGGTCACCTGTGAGACAGGTAGGCTGGGCTGTGCCTGTCCATCCTGCCGTGGCCGTGGAGGCCACAGCCCTTCATGAGCCCGGCGAGGGGCTGAGCGGGGAGAGAGCAGAGACCGTGGGGAAATCTGGCCCCAGAGCCTGGCACAGGGCACCCTGTCCCTGCTGTGCCCAGCAGAAGGGGCTACCTGCTGCCCTGCTCATGTGGATCTCTCCCTGCCCACAGAGTCCCTGGCAGGCTTCCTGCTCTCCGTCAATGCCACGGCCAGCCTCAGCCGCCTGCGCATCCCCTACCCGCAGACGGGCAGCTGGTACCTGAGCCTGCGCTCGCTCTGTGCCACCGAGCATGGGTAAGAGCCCCCGATGTGTCCCCTCCCTGTCTGCCCAGAGGGGATGTCCCCACCCTGGGCAGCGTCTCTGTGTCCTGGGGGTCTGTGGGTGTGCCTGGTCCTTGCTGCATGTCACCGCTCACGTGTGTGCACGTGGCTTCACGGGCTGCGTGTCACCGTGTGCCTGCGTGGGCACGGACGGCTCTATCTCGCGCCTGCCTGACCATCTGTGGGTCCCCGCGGCTCTTCCCTCTGTCTCTCAGTTAGGAAGCGCCTGTCAGCTCGCGAACGCCTTGCGTCTGGTGGTGCCTGCCCGGCCCATCTGTACCGGTGCTGGGAGGGGAGTGGGCTGTCACTGCACGGACGGGGCTTGGTTGTGCACATGAGGGGGCATCTCTGCTCCAGCCGCTGGGTCACCGCTCCGCTCCGCATCTCCAGGGACCAGTCCTGCGTCTGCCGCTCTGCTCCCGTCCCTTGTGCCTGCCTGAGAGCCTGGGGAGGAGCGGGGCTGTTGTGTGCGTGTGCGGGTACACGCAGGAGCCCGTCTGGCTCTCGGTGCTGCGGGCATGTTCAGCGCACTCGTGCGGACAGCACCGGGTGTTCGGTGCGTGCGTCGGGATGGGGCGTAGGGGTGCGGACAGCACCGCGCTCGGGTTCGTGCGAGCAGACCGAGCTGTGTGCGCCCGCCTGAGCCCACGCAGGAACAGCAGGCAGCTCCTCGGCGGAGACCCCCGCCTGTGCGCAGGCAGCACCCTGCGTGCTGGGGTGCTGGTGCGTGTTGGGGTGCCCGCACGCGCGCGGGCTGCAGTCGGTGTGTGCTGCTGGGCTGTGGGCCTGCCTGTCCTGCTGTGTGCTGGAGCTGCCGAGGTGCTGGGTGTGCCCAGGGGGTGTGCAGCGGCAGCAGGGAGGGGTGTGGGGGTGTCGGTGTGTCCGTGTTGCTGTGCCCGCGCTGACTCCGCTGCGCTTCTAGATCGCGCGGTGGCGATTGCAGCCGGTCCTGCTGCGACATGGTCACACGCAGGCACCGCAGGGCACAGCGCTTGCACGGACAGGTCCCCGTGAAGTGGGAGCCAGCTGAGCACATTGCTAAAGGCCAAGTGGGTCTGAGCGTGGCCACGTTCCTCCTGCTCAGCCGGCGTGACGCGGGCAGCCGCAGTACACAGCATCCTTGGGACCCAGCTCCCAGCTGCCACACACAGCACCAGAGCAGCTCATTTCTGCACTCGCCTGGTCCCTGGATCTCCTGGCACTTGCCGAGCCTGGGTGTGACAGGGGTCTTTGGTGGCTGCCTGGAGGCACTCAGGGTGAGGGATGACCCCTTTCTTCTGCACCGCAGGTTCGAGCCCTGCTCCAACGTGACGGCGGAGGTGTACCTGCGTGCCTACCTCTCTCCCTGCATCAACGACTGCGGCATCTATGGCCAGTGCAAGCTGCTGCGCACCAACAACTACCTGTATGCTGCCTGCGAGTGCAAAGCTGGTGAGAGCTGCCCAGGGCACCCACAGTGCCCACTGCACCCAGGGACCACCCCTCTCCCTGGGGGCTGTGCACCCCGTTAGTCCCTCTGTGCCAGCTCTCTGCAGGGTGCTGGACAAGGGGTTCCCTGCTCCCTCCCCAGCCCCTGTGAGTGCTGCAGGGTGATGGGAGCTCTCTTGGCCACAGGCTGGAATGGCTGGGGCTGCACAGACAACGCCGAGGCTTTCTCCTATGGCTTCCAGCTCCTCTCCACGCTGCTGCTGTGCCTCAGTAACGTCATGTTCGTGCCTCCCGTGGCCATTGCTGTCCGCAGCCACTATCTCCTGGAAGCTGCCGTCTACATCTTCACCATGTTCTTCTCCACTGTGAGCATGGGGTGGGGGGGCAGCTGGGGGGCAGGCAAGGGTCTGGGACCATACAAGGTGACTCTCACCCCCTTTTTCCCAACCCCAGTTTTACCACGCCTGTGACCAGCCAGGCATCGTGGTGTTCTGCATCATGGAATACGACGTGTTGCAGTTCTGTGACTTCCTGGGGTCCCTCATGTCTGTCTGGGTCACCGTTATTGCCATGGCTCGGCTCCAGCCTGTGGTCAAACAGGCAAGTGTGGGACTATGTGGGGCAGGCGGGGAAGGCACCCATCCTGATGGGTACCCCGCTGCCTCACAGGTGCTGTACCTGCTGGGGGCCATGCTGCTCTCCATGGCTCTGCAGATGGACCGCCATGGGCTGTGGAACTTGCTGGGGCCCAGCCTCTTCGCATTAGGGATCATGGCCATCGCCTGGGTAAGGAGATGCTGTCCCTGTCCTCTTATGTCCCCATCCTGGCTGTGCTCAGCATCCCGCCCCGCCATCCAGCCTCTCCCCTCTTCTGCCTTCCCCATGAACTCCCTGTTCCCCACCCCCAGCTTCTGGGGGCTGCAGCGCCGTGGCACAGGGGCCAAGCCTGTGCCTGTCAGGGCTGCCTCTTTCAGCCCCCCTTTCCCCATCGCAGACAGCTCGCACCATCAGACGCCGGCACTGCTACCCACCCACCTGGAAGCGCTGGGCCTTCTACCTGTGCCCAGGAGCCCTGATCGCGGCGGCCGCCGTGCTGCTCTACGCCTTCGTGGAGACGGAGGAGAACTACTTCTACATCCACAGCATCTGGCACCTGCTCATCGCCGGCAGCGTGGGCTTCCTGCTGCCCCCCGCGCCAAGCCCCGCGGGCGCCTGGGGCCTCCCCTGCCCCGCCGCAAGGGCTGCGGGTACCAACTCTGTGTCAACGAACAGGAGGAGCTGGGGCTGGTCGACCCGGCCGTGGCCTCCATCAACAGCATTTGTACCAGTTGATGCCGACGGCAGCCCGGACTCCTGCGGCACGGACAGCAGCGCCCCCGGGCAGCCCCCTGCTCTCTCGGCAGGCTACCTGTCCCCAGGAATGCCAGGACTCCTCCAGGCGGGAGCGCAGCTGCCTGTCCCACCCTGTTCTTACAATTACAGCCTAGTTGAACTTGTCTCTGGGGGTTGCTGCAGCTCAGTCTGGTGCAGAGTTGGGGGTGGGAGGGGGCTCAAGGCTGAGCTGGAGCCGTGGTCCTCTCTTTGCCCAGCCATGAAGGTGCCCTGGGGATGCGGCTGGGTGCAGAGGAGGCAATGGACATGGTCTATGACTCTCACTCAGGGGTCTGTAGAAGATCTGCCACACTGCAGTGGGCTGCTCAGGGGCTCATGCAGCTCCAGCATAGAGCAAGGAGGTGAGGGGGGCTGGGGGTGGCTAGGGGCTGCAGTGTTTTGGCTCACTGCAGGGCAGGCAGCAGAGCTGGAATAACTTTGCTGCGGCACTGTGTTTGCACAGGGCAGCTGAATGCCTGACCCACGGGAGTTGGGGTGTCTTCCCCCAATCTGGCAGTACTGTGGGGAGCCCGTAGCCCTGGGGGGACTGTCACCAGGGAATGGTGCTGGTGCAGCCTGCCATGGCAATATCTGGGAGTGCCCTGCGTGCGTGAGCCACATCCACAGGAGCCCACAGCCCACTGGTGTCACCCCCTGCCCAGAGCAGCTCCCCTGGGTGCCCTATGCCTGCCGCAGCCACCCAGGAGCAGTGATGTTGTGCCCCTGTGTTCCTGTTGTTGCCACCAGCTGTGAGCAGCTGCCCTGTTTTGCACTGTGTGGACTGTACCCCACCATGGGGTTGGGATGAGCCTGTCTCAGACCCTATTCTCTGTCCTGCCCGTGGTCAGACTCACAAGCTCAGCACCCACTGGAGCCACAGATGACTGTGGTGTGATGGCACCCACCCCAGCTCTGTGTGTGGCTCAGGACAGGACATTCCCACCCAGGACAGGTTTTCCCTCCCAGGTCCTGCAGATCAGAGCAGGCAAGGTGGACCAGAGAGGGGAAACCCCACTGCCCCAATCCCCTGGGCTCTTCCCAGCCTCACAGGGGTCTTCAGGGGTGAGTCCCCAGGCAAACTCCTGTACCCGCCAGCAGACCCCCTCTCTGTACCCTGGGGATAGAGCTGGGCACAGGGAGATTTACTGAATGCCTAACAGGATTAGCAGCTGCAGGCGGGCAGGCAGCTATGTAATAGGATTGCAATCTAATTAAACCTGCTGCCTGGGAGCTGGGCCCCAGCTGGCTGGGGCAGGGTGGGCATGGGGGGCTGCAAGGTGGCTGGAGGGGACAGCAGGGATGGGTGGGCAGAGTAGAAGGAGGGGTGAGCTGGGGAGGGCCGCAGCGGCTGTGGTTGGGTTCAGGACTTCTCTACCTCAGTCTCCGGCCCTTGCAGGGGACAGTGGTTGTGGGGGACTGTGGGGTGTGCTGGGCAGCCCGGGGTGGCTGGGCAGGAGCTGCTGTCACTGTGCAAGGAGGCTGGGAAACCTGCACCTCCTGCCCTCCTTCCCCTGAGAGCTCACTCGCCAGCACAGTCTCTGCCACACAAAATGCCCTGTCTGGTCCAGCCAGGCAGCTGATTAAGGATTAATTTTTTAATTAAAAACATTACTCACTACACCAAGTCCAATCACTTCCCAGCAGCAGCCCCCAGGGAGGGAGAAGCTCGGCTTTAACTGTGAGAGCAGTGGCGTACTGGATGTGGTACACACCGAGCATGGGGCTTGTGCCCCTGCAGTGTGTGCACCAGCCCCACGCGTGGCCCTGGACAAGTGCACCCCAAATTAATGGAGGTGGTGCAGCATCCTTACCCCTCTCTCACCCCGCCGGGCTCCAGTGCAAACCTGCTGCTTGCCAAGCTGTTGCAGACCCTACAATAACAGAGCCTGGTGAGCGTGTGGTGGGATGTGCGTTCCCCTTGCAAGCCCCTGGCCTGCCCCAGTTCAGACAGCACTGGGTGGCATAGGAAGGTTTGGATGCCCAGGGGGTCCTGACAGAGGTGGGAGGGGGTTTTATCAAGTGGAGCTGCCTGGGGAAGCCCAGAGGAGCCACACGCGGGTTCTGCTGGACCCAGCTTCTCCAGGCTCTGGTGGTGTCTCGGTGCTCCCCTCGGTTTAATTAAACCTGCAGCTGCATTTTTCGTCTCAAGCACAGGCCCAGCAGCCGACAGCGCTGCCAGGGAGGGAGCTCAGCCAAGCGGTGCTGGAGGGGATCCAGGCACTCTCTGGCAGCCCAGCTTGTCCCCTGGGGCCCACAGGCTGCCCACTGAGAGGTGGGAATCCCCCTCACCCCTGCCTCATTTCACCCCTCAAGCCCCAGCAGGGCAGAAACCCAGCCCCCTGCCCAGCAGGTTGGCACAGCCTGGGGGCATCGGGGTGCCTCTCAGGACTGAGAGGTTTTCACTCGGTGCTCCTGGCATGGCAAAGCCTCTCTGTCCTGTGGGACACCCAGCTCCAAGCCTGGCTGGGAGCGTGCTGGGATACCCCATGGGAGGCTCCACATCCCTGTAGCCACCTTCCCCTCATTGCAGGGTCAGGAGCACCAGCCTGTCCATCCCTATGGGGTTGGATGAGATTTGCAGTGCATTCCCCATGGTCTCCAGCCTCATCCCTGTGGGAATGTGCTTGGGGAAAAGGTTGGACTCTGCCTTCCTCCCCTTGCTCAGAGGGTTGGGGTCTCTGCAACTCCCACCCCCTCTACTGTAAACAGCCATACTAATGCTCCATCCCTGCTTCTGCCAGGCACAGCAACTGCATCACCATGGCAACAGTGTCCCTATAACAACCAGGTACATCTGACAACCCCATGGCAACCGACTCCCTGAACAGCCGGTGAAGAGCTAAGCTTCCTCAGTGCTGGGGTTGGGAGTGGGGGCAGGGAGGGGGTTGGAGCTCCATCAGGCCAGGTTGCTGCAGGGACAGACACAACTGGGAGGGGTTTTGGCTGAGTGCTGGGGCACCACAAGCCCTTGTGGCCCCTGTCCTGCCAGAGATGCTGGAGTGGACACAGGTGATGCAGGAGAAGGGGGTGTCCCCAGGGACAGCATTGCCCCAGCTCAGCATCCCGCTTCCCTGCCTTGTCCTGCCTCTTGGGCCATCAGTGCCATAGAGTTAGCATTCCCTGCTCCGGCACATGCTCCCCGGAAACGTGTATCCCAAGGGCCAGGACTGTGCTTCATCCCACAACCTGCGCCCACCCCCAGCTCCCAGGGCAGGAGTGCTCTGCCCACTGCCCCCAGCCTGCCGTCCCGGCAGGGCTGCCGGGCCCTCCCACCGCTGCGGGCCCATGTCTGCTGGGCTGGTCTGACCAGGCCGAAGCCTTGACGCAGTCTGTCACTGCTGACTGCCGTCACACACCATGCAACTTTAATGTGTCAGGCCTGAATTATTGAGCCCTGCAGTGGCATGTGTCTGTGTGGGCAGGACACATCCTGCTCCGCTCCCTGTCTGTGCACAGGGTGAGGTCCCAGCCTTTCGGGTCTGTCTGGGTGCAGGAGGGTGCCATGCTCCTTGCCAGCCCCGGGATCTGCAGGTTGCCACCACCTCGGTCACCTGGACATTGGTGGTCTCCAAGCGTGGCATTGTCTGTAAGCGTGGGTGCAGGGACGGGCGTGTAGGAAGGGATGTGCAACCCTGCCCTGTCCTCACTTCGGGATTTTCTCCCTGAAGCCTCATGCAGCCCCGTGGCCAAGGGCAACTGATGCCCTATGGCTGCCCTGGGAGGTCCGTGTCCTGCTCTTGCTCACTTTGCTGGCAGGCCCCAGCAAGGCGAAGCCTTTCCACTCCAGCCAATGTAAATCGTGCTGTGGGTGCAGCCAGAGCGTGCTCCCTGGACAGGCATGGCTGTCACCATGCCACACTGGGGATGATGAAAGGCTGGCAGACTGGCCTGGCTGCTCCCTTCGTTTGCAGTTTGCCTGGCGCGCCCCACAACCGCTCGATGATTTTCTCATCAAGCCTCAACTGCCCTCCCCACACAGACCCATCCATCACCCTCCCTTAGCACTGCTGCACAGACTGCAGGTGCTGGAACCACCAGTCCTGCCCTGTCCCTGACCACCCCTCAGCCTCAAACAGCTGAGGGGAGCAGCTCTGAGCACGCCAAGGGACCATGCTCCCCGGGGAGCAACCCATGAGAAGCCTGTTTGCTCAGCCCTCCTTCTTTCCCATCCCCTAGCTGCATGTCTCATCCTTCCCACTGTCATCCCCAGCCTTCATCCTGTGTCAGGAACCCCTCAAAGCTTCACCCCTAGCCTGCAGAGTGCTGGTTGAGGGCCAGGTGGGAGCCAAGTACCTGCAAGAGGGAACTACAGCTACGGATGAAGCAAGCCCAGCCCCAGTGCATGCTCCTGCATTGCTCCTGCCGTGGGGCATTTCTCCAGATCTCTGCTCCAGGGTATGACTTTTCCATGGGTACCTGTCCCATGAAAGTGGGACTGAGCTGAGCATGATGAAACCAGCCCAGAACAGAGACAAGGGACTCGGTGATGGACTCAGGGCATCAGGAGCCAGCATTGCCCCAGCAGCATCCTGTGATGCAACACCTGGAGGTGTGAAGAAGCAGCAGGGTGCCAGGGCATGCCCTGTTTGCATGAGGCAAATGGGTGTGGGGGCCATGGAGATGAGGGACAAATGTCTTGGCTGTACCCACAGTGACTGGAGAGTTGCGGGGGGTGCTGTGTCAAGGGACAAAGAGCTGCTGCCATGGTGGTGAGGCTGGAGGGGAGCGATGGTCAGGGAAAGGGAACACTGTGACATGAGAGACCAGGCAAATGTGGTAGTGATAAAATTTGTGGCCACTGGTAGCTGAGTTTTTTTGAGATGCTGGTGAGGGGGACCCATGGGGGGTAGGCAGACTCAGGACCTTATCCCTGGCAGTTTAGAAGAGGGCTGATGAAGAACTGCCCCGCCGAGCGGAAAAGCCACTCGAGCCATGCTCAGCTTCATCAAGGGAACTGCACGGAAACCAGGGAGCTCACTAAAATAAATTAACAGAGCAGCCAGGAGGGCAGAGTGCTTGCAGACAGCACGAGAATTGCTCAGGGAACCATGCTGGAGACTTCCAGTAAATGAACGTGTCCCTTAATGAGATTTGCAGGGCCAGCGCAGCTGAGGAGCGGGCGAACGTGTGGGAAAGGGCATTCCTCAAGGAGGGGAGGCTGTCAAGATGAAGAGCACAGGGAAAGAGGATGAAATGGCATGGAAAATAAAAAGCAGCAGGGCAAAGCGACCCCCTGTAAAAGGCTTTGAGGAAGATGTTGGCGACGGCATAGAACCGCAAATAACTCTGTAATGCCAACTTCGAGGTGCTGCTGTGGCAATGGCACTTTGGGGGTGTCCAGGGGCACGTTGGGGTGCTGTGACCTGGACCAGAGCATCTCTTTGGGTGAGTCTTGGGGTAGGACCTCTGTGTCTTGCAAGCTTTTGCCCTCTGTTAGGACAAGAAGGCCGAGAGTTCAAAGCCCTGGAGCAGACATCCTGTGCCCAGTTATCAGGACAAGGGTGCTCTGAAGGAGCAGTCCCAGTACCTCGCAGCCAGCAAGCAGGGGAAGGATCTCCTGTGGGCTGTGATTGCCAGAGCAAGGCCTACGAGTACCCAGTACGGCTGTGCTTGCTGTGGAGCAGTGGGAAATTGAGGCAGTCATGCCCATGAGAAACCAGCCTGGCACCCACAGGAATCAGGCTGTTGCACCAAACACAATCCTGGATGAATTTATCCCAGAAAACAAGCCTGCAGAGGAAGACAAAACCAAGATAAAACTGTGTTAGTGGAGGATGAAAAACATTTTCCATGGAATCCAAAGCCACTGTTCCCTTTGTGGCTCTCAGATTAAAGTTTTCTCATAAAAACACATCCCCCCACAAATACCATCACTAGGATTTCCCTTGAGAAAGCCAAGCCCTAGGCAGTCTGTCGGCAGGTGTGAGCTGTGCTCTCAGTGGGAGCTGCACTGGAGAGCCCACACTGAGTCTTCCCGCTGGGTCACGAGCGGTGCCTGCGCCAGCAGGGACGTGACACCTTACTCTTGATACAGAGATGCTTCCCCACCTTCAGGGCTGAAACCCAGGGTGATGCATTTCAAGGAGGAGTATTTTGACCAAAATTAAACAGGCTTATAACAATCTGGGTGCTCCTGGTTCAGCAGGAGGGGAGGTGAATCCTGGTGGGCTGCAGGCATCGCATCCCCCGTGGAGCTTTGCCCCACGGCTTGCCTGCAGTCAGCACATCTCCTGCCAGCAGCAGCTACAGATCCCAGAGGAGCCCAGGAGGATTGTTGTTCTAATTAACTAATGAAGGCACCTCCTGTGGGGAGGATGGGTAATCTGAGCTGCAGACTTCCTCTCTGTTTGTGGGGACATTGTGAGTGACATCCAGCTCCTCTAGAGTATTCAGGCACCCCAAGGACTGGGGTGCAGGCCTTGCTGAGGGGAGGTGCCGAGTGCTCCCAGGCACTGGGCATCCCACTGCACACTGTCTTTGTCTGAAATCCAACCTCAGAGCCTGAGTGTACTCTAGTCCAGGGATGCCTTCAAAAACCCACCTGACCCTGTCCCCTGCCCAGTGGGTCTGAAAGGCAGCAGCTTGGCCACTCTCATCCCTGAGTTTTCCCTTTGGTCTCATCCTCTCTGCTGCAATCTGGAGGGATTTTTATTGGGTTGGATTTTTTGGTTTTGTTTTGTTTTGTTTTGTTTTTTTCCAGGCAAATGACATGATAAAAATTAACATCTGATGAGGGTGAAGTCTGCACAGGAGCTCCCTGAGCCACAGCCAGGAGCAATGCAAGGAGGATCCACTTCAAAGCGGGAAGCCGCTTCATTAGGAAAGGAACTAGGGCTTTTGACATTAAGATAAACATCCTGATACACTTCAAAGCAGCTTCCTCTCCTTGTCCTTAGACACCCCCTCGTGTTTCGCTCAGTTCTGGATTATGGAGTTATACTTCTGGCTAATCCATCCTGCTCTGTATCCCAGCTGGGTGGTTGGTTGAGTGGGGGGACGTCCTGGAAGATGCTTTGCAGTGCTTGAGACCTTCAGGGCACGAGCTTGAACCTAAATGCTCTGGCACTGCCTCCTGATCCTCTTACAAAGAGTTAAAGGCTGCTGCTTGAAGACCCTCCATTCTCCATTGAAAAGCATCATGTTTTTAGAAGAAAAGGCCATAGAGGAGTTCCCAAGGGCCATTGAGGGTGCCTCTGTACCCCAGCCTGGGAGAAATGCCCATGGCAAGCACGCTGCACCCAGCCTACCCCATGGAAAACCTTTCCATCTGGAGCGTGTGGGGATGATTTGGCAAGGCTCAAGGGTGTGTGTGTGTGTTCCCAATGCCAACACCCAGTGCTTTCACCATGGCTGGGGGCTTTAGCAGGGTGGCCAAACAGACCTGAGATGTGGGGTGAGTCATGGTTAGGAGGTCACCCCAATGTTCGGGGCACCCTTTGGGGCAGGGTAGGGAAAAGGAGACTGGTGCAGAGGGGAAACTGCAGGGCTGAGCAGCAGGAGCACCCAACCACAGCCCAAAGCTGCCCTCAGCGCAGTCACTACTGGTGCTCTGCTACTGGTCATGCTACTGGTGCCTCTGCTTTGTGGGACAAAACCAGGAGGTAAAAACCTTTCAGTATTTAATTTCCTTCAGGCATCATTTCCTCCAGAGCCTCCAGTCTCTGGACTGGGACTGGCTGTGCAGGAAGGGGGGATCAGGAGAGTGGTACACACTTAACTTGTTCCAGAGTGGGATAAAAGTGGAGAAACAAACCCTTCGCTACCCCAAGGATCTGTCCCAGCTGCCCTCAGTGTTGCATGGCTTTTGGGGTGCAGGATAGCTGTGCCTTGACTCCCCTATATTGCTGGCTGTTTCCTGAGATGGGCCTGGATGTCCTGGCTTCCCAGAGCAGGACCTGTATGGTCCCTGAATGACCAGAGGGCGGCATGGAAACCCCGCTGAGATCCAGTGCTTCCACCTCCATTTCCAGCAGGAAGGCCCCAAAAAGAACTCGCTCTCCCCTCCCCAGGCTTGGCCTGTGCTCTCCTGGCTGTTGCCCCAGCCCTGTCTGTCTGTGTCTGGAGCAGGAGGGATCACACGGGTCACAAAATTTGTTTCAGACAGGTACCTCTAGGGTCAGGAAACAGCTCTGGTTGTCCCACACCCTACCCCACCAGTGTCCTTTATCTGACTGCTCAGGTTCTCCTAGCTGAAGCCTCCTAGTGCCTCTCAGGGCCAGGGGAAAATGAGAGGGCGGCTGGGGTCCATCCCTCCCTCACAGCCCTTCTGGTAACCCCCTGTGCTCAAGCTGGGGACAGGAGTCACCCCAAACGGTGCAGCATGCAGTGCTTTTGGGGTAGGGCAGGGGGTGCAGCTCGTGTGCCACAGCATGGGTCACATTCTGTGACCAGCAGGTCGAGGGAGGGGATTCTGCCCCTCTATGCCGCTCTGTGGGACCCCACCTGAGTACTGCATCCAGCTCATGGACCTGTTGAAGCAGGTCCAGAGGAGGACATGGAGATGATCAGAGGGCTGGATCACCTCTGCTATGAAGACAGGCTGAAGGAGTTGGGCTTGTTTGGCCTGGAGAGGAGAAGACTCCAGGGAGACCGTACAGCAGCCTTCCAGTACATGAGTGGGCTACAGGAAAGCTGTGGAGGGGCTGGTTGCCAGGGAGCACAGTGATAAAATGAGGGGTAATGGGTTTAAATTGATGGAGGGGAGACTTAGACACTTGGCATAGAAATCTTCCCTGTGAGGGCAGTGAGGCCCTGGCACAGGCTGCCCAGGGAAGCTGTGGCTGCCCCTGGAACCCCGGCAAGACTCAAGGCCAGGCTGGATGGGGTTTTGGGCAACCTGATCTGGTGGCAGGTGTCCCTGTGCATGGCAGAGGGTGGGACTGGATAGGCACTGAGGTCCCTTCCAGCTCAAAGCAGGCTGTGGTTCCCCTGTCTCTGTCAGGACACCCCACACCTGCCCAGCAGCCTGCACTATGCACCCCTGCCCTGGAAGGGGATGAATCACAGTCACAGAACTGAGGGGCTGGAAGGGACCTCCAGAGACAATTGGGTCCCACCCCCTGCCAAAGCAGGTTCCCCAGGACAGGTCGCACAGGGAGGCATCCAGACCAGTCTTGAATCTCTCCAGAGAAGGAGACTCCACACCCCCTGGGCAGCCTGTCCCAGGGCTCTGTCACCCTCATCATGAAGAAGTTCTTCCCCAGATTGGTGTGGAACTTCCTGTGCTCCAACTTGAGGCCTCTGCCCCTTGTCCTGTCCCCACAGACCCTGAGAAGAGGCTGGCCATTTCCCCCTGTGCCCCACACTTCAGATATTGATAAACATTGATCAGATCCCCTCTCAGTCTCTTGTCTCAAGGCTGAACA
Organism: Hypotaenidia okinawae; assembly: GCA_027925045.1. NCBI lineage: Eukaryota > Metazoa > Chordata > Aves > Gruiformes > Rallidae > Hypotaenidia > Hypotaenidia okinawae. The sequence continues at coordinate 14,536,883 of BSDF01000005.1, read as the reverse complement.
GTCCCAGCTCACTCAGCCTTTCCTCATAGGGGAGATGCTCCAGGCCCTTCAGCATCTCCCTAGCCTCCTCTGGACTCTCTCCAGGAGATCCCTGTCTTTTTTATCCCAGGCAGCCCAGAACTGGACACAATACTCCAGGTGGGGCCTGACCAGGGCAGCGCAGAGGGGGAGGATCGCCTCCTTTAGCCACGCTCCCGTTAGGGTGCCCCAAAACCCCACCGGCCCCTCGCCCCGGGCACGCAGCCGGCTCATGGCAGAGGCGCAGCCCGGCTGCGGCCCCGGCTCTGAAGGGGTCCCCGCGCAGTCCGGACCGCGCTGGGCCCCGGCGACCCCCCGCCCCGCGGGAGGTGGGGAAACCCATCCCGCGACGTCACGGGGAATCCCCTGCCCTGGCCCCGCCCCGCCACGTGATTGGCCGCAGCGCCGCTGCCCCGCCGCAGACGCCGCAGGGGAAGAGGCGGGCCCGATCTTAGCCCCGCCCCTCACCCCCATTGCTGGGTTTCTATTGGCTGAGCGGCTGTCACTCTGGCCTGCTCTTGTCCGCACAGCCATTGCTCCAGGCTGAAGCCCGCGGCCCGGCCCTGCCGCGCACCCCCCGCGATCTTCCCACAGCCCTCCCGCCATCCTACTGCCCACCTGTGCGCTGGCGCGGTGACCTCCCCGCAGCCCCCCCGCACACTCCCGCACCCCACCGCTCTCAGGCACGCCCCTGTGTCCCGCTGCATCCCCCGCGACCCCCGGTCTGCTGCCCACAGGGCACCCGCCCTCCTCCGCAGCCAGCCCCCCGTTGCACCCCATCCCAGGGCCCCCCTCCCGCGCTGCGCCTCGTCCTCTGCCAGGGCCCTACCCCCGCGGCGCAGGGCAAGAGCCTGACCTGGCACCCCCGGGGCTCAGCCGGGGGGATGCCGTGGCATCCAAGGGCTGGAGGGAGTAGGCTGCAGCATCCCCCCTGGAGAGTGTGGCAGCATGGCCTGGAGTAAGGCAGGGTGGTGGGGAGCTCAGGGGGACGATGGGGATCGTGGCAGGATAGTGGGAAGCATGGAAGGGTGATGGGGGGTGCGGAGGAGTGATGGTGAGCATGGGCAACCTGAAGGTGCCCTCCCTTTGCTGCCTCGATGGTTGTGCGGGACAGGGCTCAGGGAGGGAGGCAGCACCTTTCTCTGTTCCTCACACACCCTGGTCAGCACCGAAAGCCAGGGCAAGCCTGTTTGCAGACAGTGGCCCACAACGTGGGGCTTGGGGCCAGGGCCACTGCCCAGCAGCCAGCCACATCCTGCTCCTTGACTGGGAGTACAGAGTGTCCGTGTGCAGCTGTGGGTGCACGGTCCTCACCTGGGGGGCTGTCCCTGCTCGCGGCATCCCCCTGGGTTTCCTGTCCCTGCTCTCTGTGTGTGGGGCTGTCAGAGCTCTGCAGCATGGCCCTACTCTCTCTGCGTGTAGCTGTGTGGGATGAGGGATGGTGCCATGAGGGGTAATGGGCTTTCCCAGCACTGGTCACCCATGCTGCTCCCCTGCCAGATGCCAGCTGGGCTGCAGCGTCGTTGGCCACTGGTGTCCTAGCATCTGCCATCCCTGGCCACCTCACTGGTGGCCCCACTGGCTATGCTCCTTGGCCCCTCTCCATTGCTTGGCCGCACATGGGGTGCTCACCCTGGTGACATCCACGGTGGTCCATGCAGAGGCTTGGCAAGTGATCTGGAAGATGTGGGGTGTCCTGGAAAGCCTCTGGCAGGGAGTGTTTCTGGTGGGACAGGCATTGCAGGCAGCAGTGGGGCAGGACAGGCAGCAGGAAGGGCAGGAGTTTGGGAAGATCTTCCTGGGGAGCTACAGGGACATGTGCTGCAGCTTCACCCTGAAGGCCATGAATGGCACCTGAGCAGTGCCAGGCCTGCTACAGTCTCAAGAGAGATGACGACTGCTTCAAGATGGACTGCTTGCCCACCTTCTTGGCTGGGCTTGACCTGGTGTGGACTGGCCTCTACATGGGGCCCCTCTTCTCCTGGGAAAAGCACCAGGTCACCCAACAGCGCTCTGGCAAGTGGCACAAGTCAGCACTACTGCCCTGACACCTACCTGCCCTGTGCCAGCAGCATCAGCTACATCCTTACCCGAGATGTGGCCAAGAGATTCTGGAGGTAGTGGACAGTTTTGGCCCAGCCCCATGGAGGATGTGGGCATCTTGGTGGAGGTGGTGGGGGTCCTGGCAGGAGCCAAGGACTGCTTTGCCAAGCACAACGTGCCACAGTGTATCTGCAGTGATCCACATCCTGACCTGTGGGGCAGGACTGGACTCACTGCAGCACACTGCAAGCCCCCCAGCTCGCCCACTGCAAGGGACCTGCCAGGGACCCCATGACTGAGGGACCACGACTGTAGGGTGTGCTGCCTCCCTAGCCCTAGTGCTGCCCAGTATTGCTCCCCCACCCAGCCCCCTCCCTTGCAGAAGGAGGTAGCCTGTGCCCCAGTTGGGCTCTCTGTCCACCCCAGCCTCAGTGGCAGCCCTGCTCCCCCCCATAGCATGGCAGCACATCCTCCAGGGTGGAGTCCTGCTGGCCCTAAGCACTGCTGGAAGCCTCCAGGAAGTGGGCAGGGACAGAGAAAGTACATCTACCCCATGCTGTGCGGCCTGGGAATTTCTCAGAGGCTGTAAATAGCTGAGTTCCCCTTCTGCTCATCTCGAAACTGAGAAGGGGAACATCCCCCAGGGAGGAAAAAATTGGTCGACTGTCATCACTGGTACAAAAGCTAATTTTAATTTTATTAAAATGTCTCTCTTCTATAAACTTCCAAAATATCCATGGCCTCTGCTACACAGGTTTGTGCTGTGGCTGCATAGCGAAGCTGCTGACCCTGGGGCAAGGAGGGATGGTGGCACTCAGCAGGGGGTGTAGCCAGCAGCGGGAGACACCCGAGACTCCTCTTTGTGATCCGGAGAGGTGTGGGGGAGCCGGCGGAACAGGGCACCCCAGGGCTGCCCTGGTAAAGGGGCACGTGGGGGCCGTAGTGCCCCAGGGGGCCGGGGTTGATCTGTGGTCGGAGCAGGAGCTGGTGCAGGGTCTCTCCCACTTGCACCAGGCTGTGGGAGAGAAGGTGGAGGTGGGAGACGGTGTCGCTGGCCAGGCTCTCCAGCAGCGCCTGCTGCTGCCGTGAGGTCTGCAGGATCTGCACCAGCAGCTGCTGGACGCTCTGGAGCAAGCTTGCCACGCCGGAGCCTGCAGCGAGAAGGGGGAGGTCAGCAGCAGCGAAACACCTCAGCACGGCTCTGAGAGCTCCCCAGGGAGGCTGGTTGGGGTGCTGTGAGGGGGACCCACCGTGCAGGCTTGAGTCTGATGTCTCTTCACCCGCTGTATGTTGCTCGCTCACAGCAGCTGTCCCAGGGGAGCCGGGGGCTGTGGTGACCACTGGCAACATCCTGTTTCCTCTTCCCATCCCCAGGGATGGTTCACCAGGAAAACCTGTGACAATGGTGCAGAGATCAGCAATGAGCAGCACGCAATTCAATATGAATTTTAGGTGAAGCCATTTATTGTGTGAAATCACACAGATTATAGACATTTGTTACTGCAAACGTGGCAAGCTGAAGAACTGCTAATTGGTTATACACCCTGTTCACACCACACGGATTGATTAGTGTTTATAATGAGTTCAGATAAGCAGATCTTACAGCTAAATACCCTTAGTTTACCTTTGATGCCTAAAAGCATCTGCACACCTGCTGTTTTCACCATCTTATTATGGCTGGTTCTTAACATGTTCCATTATTCCCAAGTACCTTCCCATTGGTGTAGGGCAGTCTGTACCTCTCTCATCAAGGCCGCTGTGTTTTGAGAATGTGATTACCAAAATCCTCTCAGCACGAGTAACTTTGCTGCCTCATGGGAACACGGGGATATTGTCAGGGCCTATGTCTTCGGTGAGGAGAGCTAGGCTGCCGGCAGGCCTGCTGTCTTCCCCAACACAGTGGTTCGGCACAGAGGGAACAACCTGTGTGCTGGAGTCACTCAAGCCCTGTGCTCAGCCTGACCTGGCCACAGAGCCCTGGGCAGGTGCTGCCTGGGGGAACCTCTGCCCTCCGTCCCCATGGGCAAGACAGAGCTGTGCCCCCACCACCCTGCAGAGCAAGGGGGACTTGCTCAAAGCTGCAGACTCTTACCAGCCTTTAGGTCATCACTTTCTTGCTTCAGGGTGGTGTGACAGTCTGGAAGGAGAGCAGACACAGACCATGAGCTGTGGCTGCCTCCTGCCCTGGGGTGCACAAGCACAGTGGCCTGGATGTTGGTACTTACCCATGACGGGAAGGTTAGGGAAGCAGCAGCCGGGGTCTGCAATGAGAACCGTATCAGACCCTGCTCGTGGAGCTGAGGGGGTTTACTGGGCTGAGAAGGGCAAGGAAAGCCTTACGTGGCAGGGCCGTGGGAGCGGGCAGCACTCCAGCGATGTGGTCGCTACCAGCTGCTGGGAAGAGAGCAGACAAGAGATGCTCTGTCTGATGGGATCACCACCAAGCCCAGGGTCTGCCTGGCTTTGCCCCGGCCAGCCCCGCAGCCCGACATGCCCTGGCCACAGCTCCACAGCGCCCTGCTGGGCCCCAAAGCATCTCACAAGCTAGGTATGAAAGCAGGAGTCACTCACCCCACCGCTGCAATGCAGCCACCTCTGGGCTGGAAGGCAGCAGCGGCATAGCAGCGCACAGCAACGCTACACAACAGATTAGGACTGGAAGTGCAGGAGAATCCCACATCCACTTGTAACTGCAGGGGGAATTTAGGGAGATAGAAGGTAATTACCCAGTGTGGATGCTGGCTGGGGCGCCCACACACGTAGGATTAGGGGACGTCTCCTGTGTCACCGCAGTGCTAAATGCCTGCATACAGCAAGGGGGCACAGGACCTGCCTTGGGGTGCACTGCAGGGCAGGGGAGCTGCAGGCACCTCTGGCTCTCACACCCAGTCCTAACTCACCCGGAGCTTTGTGGTGTTACTGGGGAAGGAGTGAGACAGGACCTGCTGAGGGAAGGGGAGTCATGTGCCCTAAAGTGCTGTGTAGCCACAAGAACTCCCTGGGGCGCGTCAGGGCCACAGTCCCTTAGAGACCTTGAGCCTTGACTGGGCCGCCAGCAGCCTTGTCATGTCCCCAGGCTGGGTCAGAGCCAGGGATCCCCTCCTGCCCCACCCCAGTAATCCCCATCCCCTCATGCTCTGGGGCTGGTTTGGAGCCAAAGCCTCTGGAGAGAGAAGTTACAACAACCCCACTGGTGAGCATCCCTGCCAGGGGACTTGTCAGGGCCCCCCTGGCCCTCTAAGACCCTCATTCCCATCATGCTGGTGGGGCGTGGGCTGGAGCCATGGCCGTGCAGCCCGGTGCAGCGGGGCAGACCGGTACTTACGGCTCTCTGGCTCATCCTTAGCATGCTGCAGCAGTGGGGACAGCAGCATGCCTGGGGTGTCCCTGCGAATGTCGTGCTCTATGGAAGGAGGGCGAGGGGATGCAGAAAAGAGTTTCAATAACTGGAGATGAGGGGTACCGGCCAGCCCACAGCCAGGACAAGCTCCTCTCTGGCTGCCAGAGCCCACGGGTACCTGGTGCCTCTGGTGAGGACGGAGAGCGGGCGGCGTGGGCCGACCTGCGCTTCCTGGAGGGCAGCTTCACCAGGTCTAGAGGGAAAGAAGGAGATTACTGAGGGGCCCCGGGGTGGCTGCACAGCATCCAGCATCCCACATCCAGCCACCCTGCCCACCCTGGCACCCACCTGGCATCCTCCGCTCGCCGAAGACGGGCCGCCCAGCCGCCTTCCAGATGCTCTTCATGGCTCGGTAGTGCGGGGGCAGGCGGGGTGAGTGGCAGCCGGCCCTCCGGCGTGTCTCCCGCTCCGAGTGGAAAGCCTGCTTGAGCGCCTTCCACTTGGAGCGACACTGGGCCACGCTGCGCCCGTAGCCAGCGGCCGCCAGCCCCCGGGAGATCTCTCGCCACAGGGCCTCGTTGGGTCGCGACGTAGAGGCCATGAGCAGGGCGGCCTCCCCGGAGCCCCCCACCAGCGCCAGGAGGCTGCTGACCTCCGCCTGCGTCCAGGCTCGCCCGCGGGGCATGCTGCCGGCCCGGGGGAAGCTCGGCCCCGGGGTCGGCAGGGAGGCTGGGAGGTGCGGGGCTCAGCCTCGGAGCGAGGCCGTGCGCTCCCCAGGGGAGCTCCGAGAGCTTGCCGCGCTGCGCGGGGTAACCGGACCGGGAGCCACGCCGGGAGCCGAGCCAGGAGCCGCCGGGAGCTGCGCCCAGATCCACTCTGGGAGCCGCCGGGAGCTAGACCGGGAGCCTCCCCGGCAGCTGCACGGGGAGACGCCCGGACTCGAACCGCGATCCCCGTGGATCCGCACCGGGCCGCACCGGGGGCCGGCGGGAGCTGCAGCGGCGGCCGCAGCAGGAGCCGCACCGACCGGCCCTGCGCCGCATCGGGCGCCGCGCCGGGAGCTGCCGGGAATCGCCGGAGCCGCACCGAGCATGTGCGGGCCCGGGAGGAGCCGCTGGGAAACGTAGTCCTGGCTGTGCCATCCCCCGCGCCCGATGAGGCGGAGGAGGGGGAGACGTCTGCCCGCAGGCAGCAGCCGGCCGGCCGGCCCTGCCTGTGCGGCTGGGAGCCCGGGACAGGACCGACCCTTGGCGGGGATGGGGCACTCTGCCCACCCCCCAGCACACGGCAGGGATGGACGTCATTGCAATCGTCAAGGCTTTGGGAGGGGAAGGAGGACCCCAGCCCTCTTTGCTTTCCAGGCCTGAGGTGCAGCTGCAGCCCCATGCTAAAAAAAGGCACCAGGAGCCACATCTTGAGCAAACACCCTGTGGCCTCGCTGCTGTGAGAGCTCGGAGCCTGGACAGGGCCCTGTGCCCAGCTCCCCAGGGATGCCCAGCTCCCTTGCGCAGTCCCTAGGACAGATCTGCTGAACGCCATAGGCTACCCAAGGGGTGTGGAGTCTCCTTCTCTGGAATATTCCAGACCCGTCTGGATGCCTCCCTTGTGCGACCTGTCATGGGGAACCTGCTTCGGCAGGGGAGTTGGACAGGATGATCTCTTCAGGTCCCTTACAGCCCCTACAGTTCTGTGACTGTGAAAACAGCCTGGGCATGGCTGCGCAGTCCAGCCCTGAGCCCACATCTGAACTGGCTACCATGGCCCCCACTTGCTGCCCTAAAGCCAGGGGCACAGGGTTCCCTCATGCTGGGAACCTCTGGGTGCTGGCCCGGCCAGACCTTCCCCTCGCCCCGGTTGTCATCAGTGCTGGGATCCCCCAGGGCTGTGGCCCAGGTGGTGCCTCTGGGGACGCTGCCAGGAAGTGACATTTTCCATTTCACGTCACACTCAGCTGCTAAGGGGGCTACGAGGGGTTGCCGCCTCCCCTGCGGCACGCAGAGCTGAGGGAAGGATGGAAGAGGGGGTCACATACGCCGATCTGCGCTTGCCCCCTCCAGGTAATGGCACGCTGCTCCCTGCCTCTGTCACTCCAGCTCTCCTGGTGTGTCCCCTGCCTCCCTGCAGCCCCTTGCCCTCTGCAGACCTGTTCCTCCAGTCCTGTTCCCCCCTGCTCCTTCCTTTTGGGCATCCTCTCCCAAACAGCCCTGTTGCAGACTGCCTGCTCTCGGGGAGGGGTGGTGGGGTAGGGGGCATGAGAAGCTCAAGGGCAGGGGATACCCCCTGCACCCCAGTGTCACACTGGCAATCTCTGCTCTGCTCTCCCCTCCCTGTGCCAAGCGCTGTCTGCAGGGAGACAACTCCTATGTGCTGCAAATAGGTTCTCCCTCAGTTTTCCTGTGCTTCCCTCCTGCCTCCTGACACCCTGCCCTGGGTTCACAGACCTTCCTGGCTGGGGGGTCCCCACTACTCCCACCAAACCTCTAGGGCCTGGGTTAACTCCCCTTCTCAGCTCCTCAGCAGCAGATGCGGCTGCCCTGGTGCTGGACGGCCCTCAGCCTGGCTCTCTTCTCCATGCTGCTCCTGCTGGCACAAGTCGCCCTCATCATCTTGAGCTTGCAGTGTGAGTACCTGCTCCTGTCTGGATCTCTTGGCTGGGGTCCTGGGGTCAGGGTGGGCAGCTTGCTCAGGGAGCTGGGCCCTCCTGCTTGGGGCCCGGGCCAAACAGGAAGACTGGGGAGGCAAGAGCTCACCTGCCTGTCTGAGAGAGGAAGGCTGGGGACAGCATGGGTTTGGGGACGGTGCCGGGGCATCCCACTTCTGTCATTTAACAACAACATGAAGTCAGGAGGGAGAGCAGTGCCACTGAAACTGAAAGGCAGAAGCACTTTCCCCGAAAGCCTGTTGTGTCATGGGCTCCCAAGCAGAGCAAAAACCACAGGGACCTCCTCGGACTTTGCTGACAGGTCACCTAAAGGAGGGGGATGCCCTCAGCCACAGCTGTGGGCTGGCCTGTGGAAAAGGGCACTGGATGCTGGTGGGAGCAGGAGCCCCAGGTTGGTGAGGACACTCCTGTGCTCTTCTTCTGTAGATGTAGGACAGCACATGAGCTGCACCTATGGTCCGAAGGGCATAGAGGAGAGCCTCAGTGATGAACAACAGACACTGCGAGGTAAGAGAGCTTGGCAGGCTCCTGGCCGAGGTCAGGAGACAGCCTGGATGCTCCTTTCAAGAGGCAGGATCTGTTTCTACCCCATAATGTGCCCCCCTCCCAAGTCTCCCTTGCTGCCTGTCCCCTGGCTCAGACAGCTGCCCCAGCGCCCTGGACAGGCTGCAGTGCTGGGACCTCTTTGGAAGAGAAGAACCCAGCGCAGCTTAGCATCACCTTGGCATTCTGCCAGCACCAGGCCCATGGCTGCCATGAGCATCCATGTGCTAGACAGCATTGGGTGCTCCTTTTCAACCAGTCTGTGGTGGAGCTGAAGTCTCGACCACGTTCCCAGTGCTTCTGGGGACAAAATGATGTTTGTGTCACAGCCCTGGAGCTGGAGTTCCCTTCCCTGGCCCATCTGCCCAATGTCAGCACCTTTGTGTAACCAACCCATCCCCCAGCCCTGGGGCTGGGATGTAGGACCTGGGCTCCAGAGTAAGGGCAAGAAGAGTCCTCTCTGCAGGGCAGCCATAGGAGTGCACTGGGTTTGTTGGCACCCTGGGGGCTCCTTGTCACGCCCCTGGCTGGGGGCTGGGGGCAGCCCCTGCCCCATCCTGGCTGCTCCTGCAGGCTGTGTTTCTGGTGTGCAGGGCCATGCCAGTTCTGCCCGGACGGCTGGCTCTGGGATGCAGGACAGTGCTACTACTTCTCCTCTGCCAGAAAGAGCTGGGAGCAGAGCAGAGAGGACTGCAGGTCCAGAGGGGCACAGCTGGTCACCATCCGAGCCAACACCACACTGGTGAGTGTACCCAGCCTGGCCCCTCCAACCCCCCCATGGGCATCGGGCTGCATCTGTGACCACCTAAAAGTCCCTCAGCAGTCACCTAGCCATCACCAGCATCATCTGTGCCCAAACCCTATCCAGGCCTCCAGACAGAGAGCTGGTGATGCTGTGCCCATCGCTAATCACATGGCTGAGGCTGGGGTGTCCCCCTGGGGAGCTGATGCAGGTCCTCTCCTGTGCTAGGCTTTCCTGGTGCGCATGGCCAACACGGAGGTCTTCCACGTGGGGCTGAAGCGGGACGGCTCCTGGTCTGACTGGAAGTGGCTGGATGGCACCGCGCTGAAGGGGTGAGGCTATCAGCTTGTTCCCAGCCAAGGCTGCTGAGGCCCCAGAGCTCAGAGAGGTGACAAGAGGACAGGCAGCTCACTGGTGTGAAGGGACATGCTTCCATGCTGTGACCAGTTCTTGTCTTCCTAGGGCTGCACTAGGATATTTTAGGGAGGGAAGGTCTGCAGAGGCACTACCTACTACTACGCTCTGCTTGGATGAGGGCCTGAGTGTGTGCACAAAAGCAGGGGCACAGCATGGGGCTTTGCTTGGTGCACTACCAGAAAGAACCTGGGGATGCTGTGTGCACAACGGGGCTAGGGGCTGCATGGCAAGTAGGCAGAGGTAGGGTGGGAGGGGAGCACAGCACATGTCCTAATCATGGAAGAGAAAGCCTTGCTCCCACAGCATCCTTGCGGCCTCTGTTCCCCGGCTGGGGGAGCTCCTGAGGGGACAAGCCCAGACTATCCTGCCCATCCCACCTCATCATGCTCTCTCTCCCGCAGGCTCTTCCCGATCCAGCGCTCCACCAGCTCCTTCCTGGCCTGTGGCAGGGTGTCAGGCTCGGGACTGTCCAGTGGCCTGTGCAGGGAAGCCCTTGGCTGGGTCTGCGAGCAGAGTGCAGCTGCCCTGCAGTGGCTGCAGTCCTCACCACCCGCCTTCCTCTGGAGAAACACCACCTACACCTGTGTGGGGCCCTGGTGACTGTGGGGACCTCCAGCTTGGCTGTCCCACCACCCTGATCCCTGCCCAACCCCAGCACATGGGCATCCCTGGGCATCACCGCCTGCTCCCCGAGTCCTCTTCAGACCCCTCCCCTGCACCCCATCCCCGCAGAGTTATGCACTTTGCCAATAAACTCTGGTACTTGCATGCTGTGCCTGGCTTTGGGAGATGAGGGTGGTGTGATGGAGACGCATCCTCCATTTCACTGGCTCAGGTGCATCCCTGCCTGGTGGCAAGTGACAGCTGACATCATGCTGACATGACTGGCTGGGAGCCAGCATCTTTCCACACATCCTCATGGCCATGTCCTGCACAGGTCCTGTGCAGGCTGGAGCTGGGTCCCCCCAACCACCAGGCTTTCTGATGGCAGTGTTCGCCTGGGGTTTTTGGAATGGAAGGTGAGAAGTGTATCACTGGTCCCATGGAGGGTTTTGGCTGAACATCACCTCGCCTCCCGGTGCCTGCCCCATCAGGTCACAGCAAATGCCCTTGCTTTGCTTTGAAACCAGGTGATGTGTGAGAGCCTAAAAGGCCTGCTGGGGCTTGGCTTGGAGGGATTTGGTCCTGGGAGCTGTTATGTCTTTGATACAGACCACCTTGGTGTGGAGGCAGCACATGTTCTGGCATGGACATCCCTTGGAGTCCTGGCACGTGTGAGGGACCAAGATTCTGCAGCCACTGCATCCTGTCTCTGGAGCAGGGGCTGGGATGGAGAGGGTGACGCAAGGGGAGCACGGCTGCTCTGTGGCCAGTACACACAGTCTCTTGGGACTCCCTGCAAAAAGTGTTCACCATGCAACCCTGTGAAAGGAGAGAATCCTCAAAAATAGAACCCACTTTTTCAAATAAGGAAACTACTTCTGCTTTTCTTCACATGTGGGCTGACTCCACCCCACATGGCCATGACCACAGTCTGCCACCTGACTGTGGGGGAGAAAGACAGCCCTGAGTCCCCACAGTGCTGCTGCCTGGAGCAGCGTGTGCCTGCATGGCCCAGAGCGTGGTCTATGCTGACCTGAAATTTGCTGTGTCCCCGACGCTCGCTGCCCCCACCTGCCCCACAGCCCCTGATGAGGACGACAGCCCCTACGAGAACGTGACGCCGGGACCAGTGCCTGTGGCACCCAGCCCAGGTGAGAGCCCGGCGCTGCGGGGACCCCCTGTCACAGGGGGGCACCAGGTGCTGGGCAGCAGGAGGTGGCGTCCCCGTGGGACCACGAGGCGATGCCCATGGCGCTCATCTCTTGCAGGGCGCTGGCCACGGCGTTGGCACATCCCCGCAGGGCTGTTGGCAGCCAGCCTGCTGCTGCTGCTGCTGGTGGCCACCGTGGCCCTGGGGGTTTGCTGTGAGTTGGGCCGGGGGTGGTGGGTGTGGGGCTGGGTCTGGGGGAGGGCCAGGATGCTGGGGGTGGCCGTGCCCGGGGGTGCTGGGGCCGGTGGCCTGGGGGAAGTGCTGGTTCTTGGTTGGCTTCCCTGAGCTGCTCTCCATCTGCCTGTGCTGCCTCCCCATTGCTTCCCCATTGCCTCCCCATTGCCTCCCACTGCCTTCCCTTGCCTCCCCTGCCTTACAGAGCCTTCCTGCTGCTCCTGCTGCCCCCCACCACCTCACACTGCCCCCCACTTCTCTTCACTGCCTCCCACTGAGCCCCCCACTTCTCTCCACTGCGCCCACTGCTCCCCCTTGATCCCCACTGTCCCCCACTGCCTCCCACTGCCTCCCCTGTGCCTTCCATTGTTCCTCACTGCCTTCCCCTTGCCTCCCACTGCCTCACAGAGCCTTCCCGCTGCTCCCCACTTCTTCCCACTGCCTCCCACTGCTGTTCACTGCCTCCTCCTTGCCTCCCACTGCTCCCCGCTTCCTCCCACAGCCTCCCACTGCCTCCCCCTTGCCTCCCCCCACCTCGCAGAGCCTTCCCACTGATCCCGCTGCCCCCAATACCCCAAATGTCCCCCACTGACTACCACTGCCTTCCCCTTAGCCCTAGAGCTTCCCCCATTGCTTTCCCTCCCCTTGCCACCACCACCACTTCCTTTCCCTTCCCTTGGGCAGCCCCGGCAGCCTCTGCCCACATTCGGGCACTTACCCCTCTCCCCCAGCCAGGGCCGTGCCCTGAGCAGCCCCGGGCCCCCTCCCCCTGCCCAGGCCGCCCCGTCCCCGTGCCCCCGCTCACCCAGCCTGTCCCCAGACTGGCAGGTGACCCGCCGGCTGCAGGACAGCTCCCGGGAGCACGCGGCCGAGCAGGGCCGGCTCTCGCAGGAGGCGAGCGAGCGGGAGCGCAGCCTGGAGCAGACGCGGCTGGAGCTGGCCTGGGCCCGAGCCGAGCTGCAGCGAGCGTGGCGGGAGGGCAACAGCAGCCGGCTGGAGCTGGGCGACCGGGACGCCGAGCTGGGCCGCGCCAGGCAGGAGCTGGCAGCGCTGCAGCAGCAGGTGCAGGACGTGCAGAGGGAGCTCAGGGCCAGCCAGGACACGGTGAGCAGCCTGCGCGCCTGCGTCAACACAGGTATGGCCGTGGCAGGCTGGGCGCTGGGCAGCCATCGATGCTGCCGGGGACGGGTGGGGGCACATCCCAGCTGGGATGGAGCCCCTCAGCACCCGTGGCTGGCTGGCTGGGTGGGTGGGTGAGTGCCTGAGCCGTGCCCCTGCCCCCAGAGTGCTGCCCCTTGGGCTGGGTGCTCTACAGGAACAAGTGCCTCTTCATCTCGGTGGAGAGGAAGAGCTGGGAGGAGAGCCGTGATGACTGCAGAAGGAAAGGCGCTCGGCTACTGGTCAAAGGCGACTGGGACATATGGACAGTGCCGGTATGGAGCAGGGGGCTGTGGCATCCCAGGAGGGTGGGGCATCAGTGGGGTTGGGCAGACCAGGTGGGTCCTGCGCATGGGGCAGGTGGTTGGCAGCTTCTCTCCTCCTTTTGCAGATACTTCGTCTCCCATACTGGGTAGAAGAAAACCACCCTAAGGAGCATACGGAGTATTTTAAAGGGTAAGTTGTTCCATCTTGGACTTCATCTCTCCCACCTTTACCAGTCATGGGTAGCGATGCGGGGCATTGCCCAAATGTCTTTCCCAGTTGTGGGACTAGTGCTCTTTCATGGGCAGTGCTCTTGTCTTCCTGCCCAGGCTAAGGGTCTCTGGGACTACAGGTGTGAGGGTCCACCATGTGGCTGGCAGTGGGCTGGGAGCATGGTGGTGGCACCTATCATGGTCCTTCCCTTCTAGGTGGTTTTGTTCAAGAGCAGTCAATGGGGAGATAAGCAATACCTACTGCATCAATGGTTTATCTTGGGTCTGTGAGAAACCCCCAGACCTGAGCAGCCCATCCTAGACCCTCTCTCTTCCTTCAGCTGAGGGGTGAACTTTGAGACACTCCCGGCAGCTTTATCAGAGGACTGATAGGAGCTGGGGGTGCAGAGAAGAGGCATCCTTCTTCTGCACAGCTACGTCTTTGCACACCTTTGCCTCAGCCATATTGCAAAGCTCTGGGGATACTGGTTGGGAATGAAGGTGCCTGCATATTAAAGCAAGCCTTTTGGAAAATAAACTGCATTTCTGTGTTTCACGCTCATGCCCATGTGTACGCCCTCAGCTCCTGCCCTCCAGCCCTGGATCCCGGGACTCTGACAGGACACAGGTACCCAGCCCTGCTCGCCTCTGCTGCCTTCCACTGGGGCTGGCTTGGGAGGTGCCTCTTGCCCATTGTGAAGCTGGGTATGATGGTGCTATTGGTGTCCCCAGCTGGCCCTGGGGACATCAGGGAGTCCTTTGGTTTTATTGGCTGCCCCTTGTCTCTGTCGCTGGCTGCCACTGGCTCCTGCCCTGCCCTTTCTCCTCCCTCCATTACCTGCCCTCAGCCACAGCCTGTCCCAAGGCTGAGCTCTGTTCTCCCAGTCAGAGAAGAGCCCTGACCCCAGGAAGAAGACAGAGCATGTCATCCTGGGTATGTGATGGTCCAGGCCCAGAGAGGACATGCTGGTGAAGGCACAATGGTTTTAGCAATGACGGCTGATGCCTGTGCGACCTGCCTGATGCTGTGGGAACACTGGGCCATGGAAGAAGGTAGATCAGTGGAGACTATTTATCATGGATCTTTGAGGGTCAAGACATTGTTTCCCACGGGCTCCTATTGTTTCCCATGGTGTCCATCTGGCAGCGTGAGGACATTTGGCCAGGAGAAGACAAAAAGGTGGTTAGAAACCTGCATTGCTGGAGGCCTAAACGGGCATGTCAGTGACCCCTTCACTGAGCTGGTAGCATCCCTGTGGGGTGATGCTTCTTGAAGACTTGACTGGTGCCCTGGATGATGGGAGGGGGTGGCCTCAGCCAGCTGGGGGACAATCCAAACTGGTTAGTACTGAGTATACCAGAGGGCAGGACTGATGTTTAGGGAGGCCTGGAGAAACCAGGTGATAGAAGCCTGCCGATGATCACCTTCCCTTCAGGAGGCAGGAGAAAGGGCAGGATGGGAGCTGTTGACGCTGAGGAAAGGGACAGGTAGTAAATCCACGGGACTCTATGGAGAGGACAGGTCAGGGACACTGATGCCATCATCCCTGAGCTCCAAAAAGGTGCAAGGGCAGGACTGATGTTTAGGGAGGCCTGGAGAAACCAGGTGATGGAAGCCTGCTGATGATGGATGAGTCCTTCTGGAAGGAAGGAAGGAAGGAAGGAAGGAAGGAAGGAAGGAAGGAAGGAAGGAAGGAAGGAAGGAAGGAAGGAAGGAAGGGAGGGAGGGAGGGAGGGAGGGAGGGAGGGAGGGAGGAAGGAAGGAAGGAAGGAAGGAAGGAAGGAAGGAAGGAAGGAAGGAAGGAAGGAAGGAAGGAAGGAAGGAAGGAAGGAAGGAAGGAAGGAAGGAAGGAAGGAAGGAAGGAAGGAAGGAAGGAAGGAAGGAAGGAAGGAAGGAAGGGAGGGAGGGAGAGAGGGAGGGAGGGAGGTAAGGGGGAGCCGTACATGTCAAGATAGGCAAGCAAGTGGCCATGATGAACAGGCTTGGAGTGGGGTACAAAACAGAGGCTGGACAGGAGTCAGTAGCATGTCCTTGTGGTGGTAGAGCCCAGTGACATTGTGGGCAGTGGTGGCTGGATCTCAGGGACACCTGTGGGCACCAGGCAGACAGTGCCTGGGGAATGAGCCAGACAGAGCAAGTCTTTGTTTTGCATGATAGCTGGGATTGTGGGGACCCCTGGCAATTCTGTCCCAGCCTGCCAGCCTTGCCATTCTGAGGGTTGGCTCCACCAGCTTCCTTTACCTCCTCTACCAGGAGCTCTCTGCTCCAGCTTAGCAAGATGGTCCCTACCTTATCTTCCTCTCTGCAGAAACTCTGAGGGAGACAGAGAGGATCAGTGTCATCCCTGGTCTTACCCACTGTTGTAATTTTGCGTGGCTGGATTCTGGTGGAGGAGGGGGGCTCAGGGTGGCTTCTGCAAGGAGCAGCCAGAAGGTCTCTGCAGGCCCCACAGAGCAAACACCAGCTGGCTCAAGGCCGGACCTGCCACTGACCAAGGCCGAGCCCATCAGTGACGGTCACAGCGCCTCTGGGAGTCACATTTAGGAGGAAAAACCCACCAGCAGCTCCTTTATGCCCCCAGAGAAGGGAGTGAGAAGATGTAAGAAACTCTGCAGGCACCAAGGCCAGGGAAGGGGGAGGATGCTCCACAGGTGCCAGAGTGAAAGATGCCCCTGCAGCCCCTGGAGAAACCCATGGTGGAGCAGGGTTCCCCCACAGCCTATGGAAAAGGCCAAGACCTCACCTGCAGCCTGTGGAGAGGCCCCACACTGGAGCAGGGGGAGACATACAGGAGATGCTGTGACCCCCATTGGAGCAAGCCCCTGCCAGCACTTGCAGCCCATGGAGAGAGACAGAGACACAGAGGTGAGCAAGAGGCTCACACAGGAGCAGATTTGTTAAGTGAGGGCTTGTGTCTTGGGGACAGGGCTCTCTTAATGCCCTCCTCGTAGCTCAGGTCCCACTGTGGTCTTAGGGATCTTTTCCCTGTGGTAGCAGGGGTCTCCCCTTTCTCCAGTGTTCCCAAGTCTCTTCAGTGTCCCCCCTACCTCCTACTGTCTTAAGGCTTCTTGGTGCACCCCCATTTCCTCTCATGGCCTCAGGTCTCTCTCATTTGCCTTCCATGCTCTTGGGGGGTCTTCACTGCACCACCATTCTCCCCATAGTCTCAGGGCTCACTCATTCACCCCCGATGTCTTAGGGCTCCTCAGTGCTTCCCCATCTCCCACACAGAGTCAGGGCTTCCCAGCAGTGTCTCATGCTGGTGGCACCACTGTCTACACGACCCACCAGGCAAGGCCCAGCCCAAAGCCCTGGGCAGGTGATGGAGGTAGGAGAAAGGGCAAGATGGGAGCTGTTTATGCTGAGGAAAGGGACGGGAAGTAAATCCACAGGGCTCTATGGAGAGGACAGGTCAGGGACACTGATCGTGCCATCATCCCCGAGCTCCAAAAAGGTGCAAGTGACACATCCTGGAAGACAGCCTCACTGACAGCACCGGGGAGCACAGCCCGTGGGGGCTGGTCTCTGCATGGGAGTGCAGGGTCATCGTGAGCCGTGCTGGCCAGGGCACACAGGTACCTGCAGAGGTCCAGTGCAAGGAGGTGTAAGTGTATGCCAGAGTGCGAGAGAGGGGAATAACGCCTGTTTTCCATAAGCTTGGCTTTAAAATACTAACACCCTTTCCCAGAGTTTTGCCTTGTGGGCGATGCATGCATGGGGAGGCAGTCTCAGGGTGCACCTCCTGCTCCTGCCTCTAGGTCCTGAGAATGGTGCAGGGTGGCAGCACAATCAGTCCCTGAGGATGGGATGGGGGGTCTCGGGTGTGCTGCTCAGCTTTGGTGGCTGCTCGCAGATCCACTGGTACTTTTTCCAGCATTTTGTAGTCTCTATATTCCAACTAGTTGATAGCCCACAGTCTGCATTATGGTGGTACCTAGGAGAGAGGGCATATTTTAGCGGGCAGTGGCAGCATCCCCATGGTGGACACCACTTCCCACAGGTCCCAGTGTGTCTGGGGCAAGCAGGGCACGTGGCACTGGGACCAGTCGGAGGACAGGCCATGTTCCTCCCCATAGCCTCCTGCTCTGTCACGTGGAGATCTGGCACTGCACCTGCACTCTGCCCAGGACCCCCTCCCCTGGGGCTCACTGGAACAGCACCCATTTGGCAGGGAGGGGTCTCACAGGGTGAAATGGCACCTATCTGATAGGGATAAAGGGGAGACCTGCAGGTCAGGTTCTTCTGCTGAGGACCACTGCACTTACCGGAACTGCTTACTGTCCTGCCATGTAAGAGTCTTCGTTGTATCAGAAGAAAACTGTGCTCCAACCCAGTATGAGGCATAAAATGCTTTCATAAAATTCTGGGGAGAGAGAAGTTGCTAACCACCTGTCCCATGCGCAGGACCCACCTGAGGCCTGGTAGCTCTGGAGCCAGCCATGCTTCACAAGCTGCCAGGATGGAAACCCCGGGCTTGCGGTGCCACCTCAGCACCTCTGCAGGTACTGCTGCCACTGGCTCCATGGGGGTCTGCCCAACCCCACTGATGCCCCACCCTCCTGGGATGCCACAGCCCCCTGCTCCATACCGGCACTGTCCATATGTCCCAGTCGCCTTTGACCAGTAGCCGAGCGCCTTTCCTTCTGCAGTCATCACGGCTCTCCTCCCAGCTCTTCCTCTCCACCGAGATGAAGAGGCACTTGTTCCTGTAGAGCACCCAGCCCAAGGGGCAGCACTCTGGGGGCAGGGGCACGGCTCAGGCACTCACCCACCCACCCAGCCAGCCAGCCACGGGTGCTGAGGGGCTCCATCCCAGCTGGGATGTGCCCCCACCCGTCCCCGGCAGCATCGATGGCTGCCCAGCGCCCAGCCTGCCACGGCCATACCTGTGTTGACGCAGGCGCGCAGGCTGCTCACCGTGTCCTGGCTGGCCCTGAGCTCCCTCTGCACGTCCTGCACCTGCTGCTGCAGCGCTGCCAGCTCCTGCCTGGCGCGGCCCAGCTCGGCGTCCCGGTCGCCCAGCTCCAGCCGGCTGCTGTTGCCCTCCCGCCACGCTCGCTGCAGCTCGGCTCGGGCCCAGGCCAGCTCCAGCCGCGTCTGCTCCAGGCTGCGCTCCCGCTCGCTCGCCTCCTGCGAGAGCCGGCCCTGCTCGGCCGCGTGCTCCCGGGAGCTGTCCTGCAGCCGGCGGGTCACCTGCCAGTCTGGGGACAGGCTGGGTGAGCGGGGGCACGGGGACGGGGCGGCCTGGGCAGGGGGAGGGGGCCCGGGGCTGCTCAGGGCACGGCCCTGGCTGGGGGAGAGGGGTAAGTGCCCGAATGTGGGCAGAGGCTGCCGGGGCTGCCCAAGGGAAGGGAAAGGAAGTGGTGGTGGTGGCAAGGGCTGGGGGGATGACCTGGGGCTAAGGAGAAGGCAGTTGGGGGCAGTGGAGACCAGTGGGGGGCAGTGGGCGCAGTGGGAGGCAGTGGGGAGCAGTGGGTGGCAGTGGAGGACAATGGGAGGCAGTGGGGGCAATGGGGGGCAGTGAAGGGCAGCGGGAGGCAATGGGGGGGCATTTGGGAGCAGTAGAGGTGGTGGGGGGCAGCAGGAGCAGCAGGAAAGCTCTGTGAGGCAGGGAAGGCAAGGGAAGGCAGTGGGAAGCAATGGGGAGGCCATGGGGAAACAATGGGGAGGCAGCACAGGCAGATGGAGAGCAGCTCAGGGAAGCCAACCAAGAACCAGCACTTCCCCCAGGCCACCGGCCCCAGCACCCTCCACCCCAGCCGCCCCCAGCATCCTGGCCCTCCCCCAGACCCAGCCCCACACCCACCACCCCCGGCCCAACTCACAGCAAACCCCCAGGGCCACGGTGGCCACCAGCAGCAGCAGCAGCAGGCTGGCTGCCAACAGCCCTGCGGGGATGTGCCAACGCCGTGGCCAGCGCCCTGCAAGAGATGAGCGCCATGGGCATCGCCTCGTGGTCCCACGGGGACGCCACCTCCTGCTGCCCAGCACCTGGTGCCCCCCTGTGACAGGGGGTCCCCGCAGCGCCGGGCTCTCACCTGGGCTGGGTGCCACAGGCACTGGTCCCGGCGTCACATTCTCGTAGGGGCTGTCGTCCTCATCAGGGGCTGTGGGGCAGGTGGGGGCAGCGAGCGTCGGGGACACAGCAAATTTCAGGTCAGCATAGACCACGCTCTGGGCCATGCCTTGCGCTGCCCCAAGTGCCCTGATGGCTCCTGCTCCAGCACTGTCCCCCTCTCTTGCCAATGTAAATGAGAAGTGTGGTTTCTGCGGAAGCAGAAGTTTCTTGTGCTGATCAGCAGATGGGAGCAGGAAAGCACGGTCACAGGAACCAGCGCTCTGCCATTGGCCCTGGCACTGTCACTCTGCCTCTTTCCACACCCCAGAGCTGCTCAGGGTCCCCTGGGATGGTGTGGGCTGGTGCAGCTTGGGGTGTTGGGTAGAACTGCAGTGCTCAGCCTACTGAGAAGCGACCCAAATCTCTCAGGCATGGGGAAGCAGGACTGGTTCCCATGTGGGAACAGGTTGCTCTGGCTCTGGTCCCATCCTGTTGGAAGTTCCCCCTCCCCATGCTCTGCTCCATTCTTTGAGTATCACTGCTGAGCAAAAATGTTTGCCCCAATACCTGAAAGGGACTTCTGCCTTGCATCATGGGCTTTTGCTCTACTCTCCTTCTCCTGGACATGTCTCCTCATTTGGCCAGAGAGGAGACCTCAGGGGGTTATGTCCCAAACTTCAAAGGGTCATGGTAAACGCCCCCATCACTACTCCTTCATCAGCAGCCTCGTGGTCCCACAGCAGAAGGCAGGCAGGTTGGGCAGGGACCATTTGTCCCTGGTAAATCCTGCCGTGCTCCCCCAATCACCAGCATGTCCTCCCTGGGCCTGGACTACTGCACGGCCAGGCCGATGTGCCCCATCTTCTTCCCACAGACTGCATGGAAGTGGCTCCAGTCAGCTTTCCAGACCTTGCTCCTGCTCCCTGTGACGCTGGCTGCAGTTACTGCCTTTCTTTGGTGAGGGGGAAAATCTGCTGTTGCAGGGTGGTCAGTCGGTGCTATGCCCCACCAGCAGCACCCCTCACTTCCAATGCTGACTCAGGAGCTAGCTGTGACCACCTGTGCCCAGCTGGTCCTAACCTGGTGCCCCTCACCAAAATGTGCCCTTTGCTGAATGTGGTTTGGTGGAGACCTCTGAGATCCAGAGGGGCTGGGGGCAAGGAGGAGATGCTGCCAGTGCTGCTGCAGTGGTCAGGGAACAGGAAGGAGAAGCAGGTGTCATTGCACTGTGCAGCTCTCTTGGGAGGATGCCAGTGGAGTGATGCTGATGCCAGAGCCTTCTATCAGGGGACCAGGGAGAGGACAAGAGGCAGTGGCAGAAGCTGCTTCCTAGGGAAATTCCTGTTTTCCAGGAGGGGAAATCTGCATCCATGAAGACATCCAGCCCTCCTCAGCGTTGTGCCCAGGACTATTTGTTCCCACATCCAGGCTGGCCCTGCTCTCCTCCAGCTCTCCCCTGGCCCAGGGGTTTGTGTTCTTGCTCTACTGCTGCCCTGACCTCAGTCTATGCTGCCCTGGCCCTGCTGCATGCCCAGGGGGACCGGTGAGCACTTTCTGGACGTGGGAGGGGCCGGGCCAGTGGTGCTGGGACCAATGAGACGGTGCTGATCCTCACCGCCGTGCCTGGCTGGTCCCATCTGCTGCCGCTCAGAGCGAACCTTTGTTTCTGCAGCCGTTGGCCGCACTTCTCCTTTGCACCCCCGAGAGGCAGCGCACCCATCGCTGGGCAGCAGAACCACCCAGAAAGGCACCTCCAGGGCAGGAGCCAGCAGGGCTCGGGGTGGGGGGGCTTGTCAGACGCTTGCCCACATGGCCCAGAGCGTGGTTTACGCTGACCTGAGGTTTGCCAAGGTGATGGGGGGCCGGAGCATGGCCAGCCAGGCACTGGAGGCAGGTGAGAACCTGCGGGACCCCCCACGCTGCCCTCGCCATGCCTGCCCCTGTGGGCTCAGCCGCTCTCCCCTGCCTTCCTCCAACAGCCCTCGGCATGGACGAGGCAGAGAGCCCCTACGAGAACATGCAGCCAGCACCAGCGGGGCAGGACGGGGATGGGGGCCAGCCCAGCCCAGGTGAGTGCCCAGCTGGAGCCCAGGGGAGCGGGGAAGTCTTGTTATGGGTAGTGGGTCGTGTTTCGGGGTGCTCCCACTCCTGTCCTGGGAGAGAAGAAGCACTCACGCCGTGCCACCTGTGCCACCATGCTGCCACGCAGCTGCCCGCAGCGGCAGGAGGTCTGGGGGCTGCTGGGGTTTTTCCCTGCTCACTGGGTGATGCCCATGGCTGGTTGTCTCTTGCAGGGCACTGCTCCCGGCAGTGGTGTGTCCATGTGGGGCTGCTGGCAACCTGTCTGCTGCTGCTGGTGGCCACCGTGGCCCTAGGGGCTTGCTGTGAGTCAGTGGAGTGGGCACTGCTGGGGATGGGGGTGGCTGGGCAGCATGGGGAAAGGGAGGCAGCTGGGCTGGGGTGGGTGCAGCAAGTGAATGGGCGGGTGAATGGAGGCTTGCCCTCCCACACTGCTCATGGCTGGGTCCCTCTGACCCATCTCCCCCAAGCTCACCGGGATCCCTCACATATCGTGGACACCCCCCTTGCCTCCCATTGCCCATCTTCCTGCTATGTTCTCTGTTTGTGTTCCTTTCTCTTCCAGCCTTGCCCAGCCTTGTTCTGCTGCACCCTCCTTGCTCCTGCCCTGCTCTGTCTGTTTCCACACCCTGTCCTGCCGTGCCCTGCTCTCCCCTGACAGGTCCTGTCCATACACTTCCCTCTCCTGTCTTTGCCATCCTTTCCCATCCAGCACGGGCACCTCCCTGCCTTGCCCTGCCCCTGCCTGACCAGTCCATGCCCACGCTGTCCCCTGAGCAGCCCTGCGCCCCGTCCCCCTGCCCAGGCCGCCCCGTCCCCGTGCCCCCGCTCACCCAGCCTGTCCCCAGACTGGCAGGTGACCCGCCGGCTGCAGGACAGCTCCCGGGAGCACGCGGCCGAGCAGGGCCGGCTCTCGCAGGAGGCGAGCGAGCGGGAGCGCAGCCTGGAGCAGACGCGGCTGGAGCTGGCCTGGGCCCGAGCCGAGCTGCAGCGAGCGTGGCGGGAGGGCAACAGCAGCCGGCTGGAGCTGGGGAGCCTCAACGTCGAGCTGGCACGTGTCATGGGGGTCCTGGGGAAGACGGAGAAGGAGATGCAGGAGGTGCAAGGGAAGCTCAACAGCAGCGAGAACACTGTGGCCATCCTGCGCTCCTGCACGGCTATAGGTAAGGCAGTGGTGGAGCGGGGATGGGGTGTCCCAGGGGACTGGTACCCCTCAGCACACGCAGTGCCGAGGCACAAGTGCTGGCTTTTTTGCCACGTGGTGGGGACAGGGTGGTCCGAAGGCTGCAGCTATGCCTGGAGCAGTGACTGAGCCTGTGGTGTCTGCTGGAAGATGTGGGGCTGTTTCCAGTCTCCCTGCTGGCATCAGTGGCTGAGCAAGGCTGTGCCCTGCCCTCAGATTGCTGCCCCTCGGGCTGGCTGCTGTACAGGAGCAAGTGCCTCTTCGTCTCGTCAGAGAAGAAGACCTGGGAAGACAGCAGAGATGAGTGCGAGAAGAAATACTCCCAGCTCCTGGTCACCAAGTCGTGGAGTCGCTGGACTGTGCCGGTAGGGTGCAACCAGCTCTGGGGTCCCAGGGTGGGCCAGCACAACTCTGGGGGCTCCTGCCCTGCCAAACACTGGAGGGTGCAAGTCTGATCTCTGGAACGTGTGGCTGGCAGTGGACACAGGGCAGAGAGGCTCTCACACCCCTGGATGCTGCCCAGGCTGGAGCAGGGCACTGGGGCTGCTTGTCTGTCCTGCACCAAGGAGTTCCAGTTCCTCAGGGCCACCTGCAAATACTATGGCATGCAGGTGCCACGGTAGAGAACCTAAAAAGCCCTTTTTCTGCTTATGCAGACCTTCTTGAAGAATGCAGACATCCCGTACTGGATTGGGCTGCAGAAAAGCAGCCTCCCCTGGTATGACTATGGCTGGCTGGAGGAAGAGGACCCAGAGGGTGAGGGGTTGTCAGATGCTTGGTTCTGGGTGGACGGCTCCCTTTATGAAAGGTAGGCAGCAGCACAGCCTCTTGCTGAAACCCCCTCTCCTCTGAGTCTTTAGGAAGAATTTTTAGCCCCACCGCTACCCAGTCCCAGGTATTGAGCACTGGGCTTCAAAGAACATCACAACATCTCAGGCCAAGGGGAGGTGTGATGAGGTGCTTGTAGGCTCTGCAGATGGAAAGACAAGACTGGGAGTGGTGGTGGTGGTGTGGAGCAGGTTAAGGGGTTGGCACGTGCAGGACGCAAAGAGAGGGGACAAAAGAAACCACAGATTTTATTTGGGGTCTAGGCAAGGCATTCGAGCATCACCTCTATCACCCATGTGCCTCCCAGGCCCATCCTCGAGGGTAAATCAAGCCTTCCCGCCCGCAGGGGGTCTCAGGCTCCTCCCTGCCACGTGCACCCACTCCCTGCTCACCACCACTTCCTCTTGCGGTGTCTGAGAGCAGTGGGGAGGAACGTACTCGTCTGGCCTGGTGCTGGGTACCCAGACCCTATCCCTTGCCTGCCTCTCCATCACCAGCCCTGCCATCGGGGGGTGCTGCACCCCCACTGCAGCCCTATGGCCCAGGGGAGCTCCTGCAGCCATCCGTGTGCCCTCAGGAAGGGCCGGGCTCTCCCCACCACCGTTACCCTCCGTTAGCAAGGCTGCGATTCAAGCAGGGGGGCAACGGGGGTTCTCAGCCCAAGGGGGCATCCCCCTTCTGACTGCACCCCTCCTGTTTGGGTGTGCAGGAGGGAACCTACTGGTGGCCCCAGCTGCCTCGGATGGTGGCAGCCCCCTGATGTGTTGTTTCTCCCCACCCCAGGCCATGGCAGTCAAAGTCGAATGGGTCTTGTGCCATCATAAGCCGTGGGAACATCAAACCGGCCCAGTGCGCCGGTCCCAACGACCTGCACCTCTGGATCTGCGAGAAGGCAGCAGGGCCCAGCTCCCCTTTCATCATGTGATGGCTGCTGGGCCCAGGACTGCTGCGGTGAGTGCACCCACACCAGGCCCTGCACGCAGATACAGGCACAGCCCTGTGCTGGATGGAGCCTGCTTCCATCCCCAGCTCAAGCGACCCCAGCCACCCCCAAGCTGTGATGCAGCAAAGGGGCAAGATGGGGGAAAACCCTTTGCAAGCCAAGCCGCCTTCCCAGCCCCACTTGGTGTGGGCGAGGCTGGGCAGCACCTCACCCCCACCCTCTGCCTTCTCTTGCAGCACCGCCTCCGCTTCAACGCTGCTGCAGCCCTGCCCAGGGTACCCCATCCACATGAGCAGCCCCTTTCCCTCATCCAGCCCCCTGCCCAGGGGCTGCCTGGGTCCCTCCCGGCCATGCCCTGTGACGCTTGGGCCCTGCACAGGCTGGGGAAGGTGGTGGTGGCCATTTTTCCCTAGCTGATGTGCTTCAGCAGAGCAGGAAGTGGCCCCACAGGCCTGTCCCACACCTGCACACGGGGTACTCTGGGTTTTCCTGAGCACGGGGTTTGGTGGGCGATGGTGGAGCCCAGATCCGTACCCCGCCTGTCATGCAACATCCTCAGTGTGGAGCGAGGAGCAGTGCCGGCACGCAGGGACATGGATGCAGGGGACAGTGCCGCCCCACACCTGTGCAGGTCCCTTCCCCACAGCAGGACCCCTCCCCATGGCAGGTCCCTTCCCCACAGCAGGTCCCCTCCGCCTGCCCCATCCCAGGACCAGCTTGGCTACAGCACTCAGGCAACGCAGCAAGCGCACCCAAGGAGGGAAATTGCACCTGAACCAACCAGCACCTGAGCTGGTGGTTGGTTTTTTTGGGGATTTTTTTTGCTAATTAGGAAGCAGAGCAATGACCTTTAGGCTTGTACAAGTGTGATGGCGCCTTTCAAAAGCAAAAGCATCTTGCAGCAGACTGAGGCTTTTCGAGACAAGTCATCAGGACTTTAAATAGTTACTACACGTGCAGCAGCAGAGATTAAGCAAAACAGCCCTGATGTAACACTGCAGCCAGGCAAGAGCAGAGGAAGTCATGTTCAACCAGGCAAAGATGCTTTCACTCTGTTATGGGGTCACGCTGCCATATATAGTTGATTAATTGCTGTGTGAATTAGTTTGCTTGAAGAGCGAAAGGGTGTTAAAGGCAGGTGTTTTGGACGTGGCACGTGTCACTCTTCTGTCTTGTCCGTTGGGTGAACCCACGTTGAAGCAATAAAGAGACACTGCTTGTCTGCTCTTTGCTTTCTTGTATAGCACCAACATGGGCTCAAGGTCATGGACTCAAGGAACCTGCTTTGGGGGCACTGAGATCCTGGGCTGAGCCAGTCTGGCTTGTGGTCCCAGAGGGGTAGCAGAGAAGCCCCAGACAAGCCCACCCAACCTTTTGGGTCCAGGCTCCCCTCTGCACCTGATGTGCACCCAAGAGACAGAAGCAGCAGCCAGAGTCGCTGGGACATTCAGGTTTTATTGAACACTTTAAATAAGCTGGGTATATATTACTAGCAATTATTATTATTAATAATAATAAAAAAACACAAGAGTTCTGCATTCACCAGTGCATTGTGCAGGAGGGAGGAAAGCCGGCCCCCACCCTTGCCAAGGGCCAGGCAGCCTGGCTGTGTTGCCCACCAGCCTGTTCCCCACAGTGCCAAGCTGGCACCCCAGCTCCTCTACCAGCACCCCACTCCTGACCTCATGTCCTGGGGTGCTGTGGGGTGCCATGCTGGCTCAGCACACCCAGTCCTTGGCCTTGGGTGAGGTAGGGGCAATCCCAGCACTGGCAATCCTGCCCATGCACCACCCCACAGGCATTGTCCCTCTCCCAGCCCCCAGCACACTTCTCCATGTGAAGGACTGGCTGTGGGGGAGCACAGGGACACCCACCAGCCCCAGACGGTCCCCCAACACACGTGCACACACACACACACACACACACGCACACACATACACACATACTGACCCCTCTGCTCCAAGACCAGCCCCACTCACCCCCCAGCTCAGAGAACCACAGGGGCTCCTGGATCCCCCAGGGGTGGGGGCTGACTGCACACCCCTCTGCGAGGCATAGCAGAGGGGTGAGCCCTTGGAGAACGGAGGTCCTGCATCTAGGGTTTGAGCCCCAGGGGCCCCATGGGGGACCATCCCTGCCCTTCGGCGCAGCACTGGAGTGTGCTTGGCGCAGGGGTGTTATTGCACTTCAATCCCCAGCAGGGACCCAGCCCACCCCTGGGGCTCCCTGCAAACCCCTGAGGCCAATCCTGGTGGGATGGGTGCCTGAGCGCCTGGGCAGAGCAGTGGGAGCCACGGCAAGTGGCACGATGGCCACTGGTGGCCACCAAGTGCAGAGCGAGTGAGGACGGACTGCGGGGACGCGCTGGGCCCCGTGCCTGCTCGGCTGTGCAGCCATGGGGAGCTCCGAGGGGTGGCTGGATGCAGCCCTGCTCCCCAGGAATCCCCGGAATTAGGATTGTGCCTCTGGCAGCTTCAGGCTGGGCTCCGCCAGCACTGGCCCCTGGGCTTTCTGGTGGTGGCCCCGATCGTGGCAGAGGAGGCTCTTGGCCTCGCAGTTGAGGTTCTGGTACCGAGGCGGGCTGGGTGCCGGCCGGTGGCAGACAGAGGCAAAACTGAAGGGACTCAGGCAGCAGCCTGGGCAGGGCAGCACCTCATCCTGCTCCAGCACAACACCAGAGCTGTGCCCGGGCAGCATGGCCGTGCGCTCCGTCCGCTCCAGCGCTGCCGCGCAGGGGATGCTGAGCTCTGAGAAGCCATGCTCCAGCCCACTGCCCCAGGCCAGGGGCTTGCTGACCACCACGTGGTTGTTGTTGAAGATGAGCCCGTTGGAGGATCGTGGCTCTGGCTGCCAGGGTCGGGCGCCCGGGGATGCTGTGCGGATGAAGTTGCTGTTAGGGGGTGGCGGGAGGGCCTGCGGTGGCTCGGGGCTGTCGGTGCCGCAGTCCATCCGCTCCTCTGTCCCGGGGCTGGGTGAAGAGGCTTGTCTACAAGCCTGGGGTGGGAGGAGAGCCAGGGGCTGGGGGTCACCGTCGGGACAAGGGGATCCCATGCCCAGCGCCAGCCCGCCCCGGTGTGGCAGCTCGGGGGAGGTGGGCAGCGAGTGGCACTTGCGGGGGCTGGCTGTGGGGGCTGAGAAGTCACACTGCACCTCCACGGCGGGCTCGGGTGTCACAGGGCTGCTGAGCTGGAGCGGGCCGGGGGCGGCAGGTCGAAGGTGAGCGAGATGACAGACTTGCTCGGCGTGTCAAACAGCTTGATCTTCCCCCTTCAGATCCTCCCGCTGGGAGAAGGGGTTGACGCGGGAGGAAGTCTCCTTGGTCCTGGCCCCGCCGCAGGGTTCTGGCAGCAGGGCGGGCGATTTGGGAGGGAACATGTCGGACTGGCTGCGGGACAGGCGCTGGTCCGGCTGCAGGTGCTGCGTCCCCAGCTCGCGCAGGGGCAACTGCTCGGCACGGCCAGCTGCCCTCTCCACCACCCCTGAGCGTGGGCACAGGAGCAGGTCACCTGCTGCCAGCAGCACGGGGTGCCACAGAGCGCTCACTGCGCACCCAACAGCCCAGGGGTAAAACCCCGGGATGGAAACAGTGAGATCCCACAGATCTGATGCCAAACCCCCACTTCCTTCCCCTCAGGCTGCTGGGGCGGCATGTGACACCCCAGATCCGCTCTCCTTGCACGCCACCCTCCCCACCCCATGGCCTGTCCCCAGGGATGCCCACATACCATTGAGCATGGCTGCTGTCCCAGGCGCAGGCATGGTCTCCCCGATGCCGAAGAGGGTGGCCCCCGTGCCCTCAGCACGCAGCTGGTGCTGCAGAATGCCCTCCAGGCACTGTGTGATTTCCAGGAAGGAGGGGCGGGAGGTGGGGTCCATCTGCAGGCAGGAGGGGTTCCCGGTGAGCTCTGGAGCACCCCCACCACCCCAGGGACCCCTGCCCGGCACAGGCAGCTCCCCCTGCCCCAGCTGAAAAGGGAGGCTCACACTGCAGCAGTGGAAAGCTAGCTGGAGGAAGGCTGACGGGCAGTCGATTCCCACCATGGTGCTGAAAGTGGTGACATCCAGGCCAAAATCCTGCACCAGGGAAAGCAACAAGAGTGAGGTCAGGTCCCCTGGAGCACCACATGGCCAAGGGGAGCTGGGGTGTCCTGAGCTTCCCACTCCCCACACTGACTGTGTGCCACCCAAAGCTGTGGATCTGGCAGCACTTTGGCTGTAGCATAGCAATGGAGGACCCTGGGATCACCCACCCCAAGCTGGCACAAGGCTGGGGAGTGCCGGGACACAGATCCCTCCAGCTCCCTGCCTGAACCCAGCTGTCACCTTCTTCCACCCAGACTGACCCTGGGCTCTGAGGACAGGTTATCAGCAGAGAGCATCCCTCCTGCTGCCAGGAGACATTTGGGACACAGCAGCCCTGCCCTGAGACATGGGGCAGCTCCTGCACACAGGGCTCTGCCCAGCTCAGGACGGTCCCCCCTCATTCAGTGACGCAGTCCCAGCCATGGTGCCACTGGCTGCTGCCCTCCCTCCCCATCCTTGTCCCAGGGAGTCACCTCGGTGCGGGGCAGGTAGTCAGGGTCAGCAGGGACACGAGCGATGGTCTCACACAGGATGATGCCATAGGCAAACACGTCAGCCTGCAGAGAGCAGGGAGTCACCAGAGGCTGTCCTGCAGTCCCGAGGTGGTGCCCACCTTCCAGTGAAACCAGAGCCTCCCCACCCTCCTCCCCACGAGGCCGCGCTGGGGGCCATGCCTCCTTGCCCACTGAGGGATGCTCAGCTCCTTCCCTCTGTGCCCCATTGCCCGAGGGCCACAAACCCTGCCAAGAGCTGGCATGCTTGGTTGAAGCCCCACGCCCTGTACCCACAGAACCTCACCTTCTCATCATAGATCTTCCCTCGCAGCACCTCGGGCGCCATCCAGTACGGGGAGCCCACCACAGCCAGTGGCTCCTTCTCACTGCCCTCGCTGGTGGGACATGGTGGGACATGAGGGGCTGCCTGTAGTCCCCTGCCCCGTTCCTACCTCCCACCCTCCCGCTGGGGCAGCCCAAACCACCGTCTTCACCTTCCATCCCGGCCGATCCTCCTCCATTCACCCCAGGAACTGGTCTCAGCACCCACACCACCCTTCTCCACCCACTTCTAGCCAGCCCCAAACCTGCCCCATAAGTCCCCTCAACCAGGGACCACCCCTACTGTCCACCATCCCTGCTGTTCTAGCTGCATCCCCAATGTCCATCCCTCCCCAGCTCCCGCTCCAAGTGGGCTGCCAACCCCCACTCCGAGAATAAGGATGGATAGGTGGACACTGCCCACGCACCTGTAGGTGGGAATCTTCTCTGCCAAGCCGAAGTCACCCACTACAGCTGTGTATCCATTGGCCTCGCAGCGCACCAGGCAGTTCTGGGGGCACAGGGGGACCCATCACACCAGTGGCACCAGTGGCTGCCACTCCTGGGATGCCCTGGTATGGAGCAGCCTCCAATGCCTGGGGCAGCGACACGGGTATGGGACAGTGATGAGGGCAATGGGATGCCTGGAGGCATTCCGTACCTTGGAGGTGAGGTCACGATGGAAGATGCCCTTGGAGTGCAGGTAGCGCAGCCCACGGGCGATGTCGAGGGCCAGCTTGACACGGATGGACCAGGAGAGGGGCACAGGGCTGTCCAGCAGCTGCTCCAGGTTCCCACCGTTGATGTACTGATGGGAAGAGCCAGACCATTGCATCCCCGCACCACTGCTCCCTTCCATGATGCTGGATAGCCACGTCTCATCCCAGTGCATCCCCCAACCACGCCCCCCAGCAGACCTTGCCCATGTTCCACGGACCACAAAAGTGTCCCCACAGGTGTCACCATCACCTCCCCAGGCCCCCAGAAACCCCAAGGCTCACAGCCGCCATCGCACCACTCTCACCTCCGTCAGCGCGTGCAGCTGTCCCTGGTGCACACACACCCCCATGAACCTGTGAGACAGAGGGGACCTCAGCATGGCTGAGGCAAGGGACCAGCCCCAGGAGCTCATCCACTACTGGCAGCGGCTCCAAATTGCCCAGGTCTCGGAGAATGGGGGCAACAGGGGCAGAAGCGAGGGAGCAGGTCCAACCTGAGGATGTTGGGGTGTGAGAGACGGTTCATCAGCTGCACCTCCCGCAGCATGTTGGCCCGGTTGCTGGTCAGCTTGTTCATCTTCAGCACCATGATCTGGCCTGACTGACGGTGCCGCACCTGGAAGGGGGGCAGGGGGAGGCTGAGCCCCATGTGTCTCTGCAGACTCCCCGGCACCAGCCTGCATCCAGGACCCACCCCAGCCAAAGAGGAAGGAGCTGAGAACCCCACATACTCAAGGCATGGGGTGCCCCAGGGACCAGGAAGGTAAGGCAAGGCTCTCCCCACACAGTAGCACCCCAGGGACCCCTAACATCAATGACACACATCCCCATCCTCCCCCAAGCACACAGAGGGGCAATGGCAGCTCAGGTGAGCTCTGCCCCTGACCCTGCTGCAAGGACAGGAAGGTGGAGCACGGGGATGGACTTCTTCAGGTCAGGACCACCCAGCCAGGCCCCACCACCATGGGGTGCAAGACAAGCAGGGCACACTGCACCCTAAATCAGATCTGGGGCGGCCAACACTACCCTGGTGCGTGACCCCAGCGCTGTGGGGCACGGCACTTGGACAAGGCTGTATATTTAGCTGTCCCCAACCCGGTGCTGTCATGTGAGCTGGGGGCCTGGTCCCCTGCCAGCAGCAGCAGCTGGGAGCGTGGCCAAGCATGGCCACCCCCAACTTTCTGCAGCCCCCTGGCACATGGCGGGTGAGGGACAAACACGGGATCCCAGAGCTGTTCTTGGGGGGGAAAAAGGGGGAGTGCCGAACCAGTGCTGAGGAGTGGATGCTGGGGGTGGGATGGGACCAACCCTGGCGCAGCAGCCAGTGGCAGGGGACAACCCGTGGGAGCCCAGCTACCCCAGGCACACTGGGAGCTGAGCACGGAGGCGCAGGCATTCCTCGGCACTGCTGTCAGCTCCGCGCTCTTCTCCTTTTTAGTCAATGCTGGTGGAGGCTGCTGTGTTGGTGCCAGCCCCTGGTCTGTCCCACCCACCCCCCACTACCCGCCACAGGGATTGCCTCCCTGGGCAAAATACAGCAGGGCTGGCTGCAGGCAGACTTCCCAAAGCCCCTGCTCTGCTCACAGCTTGTCCCCATCACAACAGGGGGAAGCTGGGGTCCTCTCTTCCCACCCCACGGCTGGCACTGCTTCAGGAAGCAGCTCTCCTGGGGTGTGCGCTGAAACAGGGAGCCATCCAGCACCCAATACACAGAGGATGGGCAGCAGCCACACCCCCCACCCCAAAGGGTCTGGTGGGAAATCAGAGCTTTATAAAGACCTCCCTATATGTATGGATGCAACAAGCCCAAAATGGCCTGGGCAGAGCCCAAGCAAGGGACAGAGAGGTCAGCCTGTACTCAGCCTGTACTGACCCCACTGGGCTCACTGAGTTCGTGGAGAAGTTCTGAACAATTCATCTGCCCCTGGTCACCCTGTTCTGGTTACACCTGTGCCACCTCCAGCCACCTCCAGCCAGCCAGGACACACGTGGCAGCAGAGATCAGGAGGGACCCTGGACAAGGGAAGAAGGAATATCCCTGACACCTGCTGCCATCCTAGGCCTCCATCATGGCTGCCCACCATGCTGGGGGCTGAAGGGAGAATGGATTCCCCTATGCCTCCTCCTTGCTGAGCACAGACAAAATGCTTGGGCTCAGGGGGAGCTCACCCGAGGGTGACAGCACAGTCCCTGCTGTGGAGAGAATGGCTCCTCCAGCCCCCCACTCAGCCAGGGCTCCCCATTTAATGGCATGCCAGGTCCTCCCTGTGCCCACCACCCTGCTCAACCCACTCTGTTACCTGCAGAGCTTGGCACTACTGCCAGGCCCATCCTGGTGCCCCAAACCAGAAGGCTGGGCGATGGCACCCCCACCCCATCCCCACCACTGCTGCCTTCTCTGCTCCATCCCCATGCATGGGGCAGCTGGAGGCAGCACCAGGCACACAAACAGGGCTCCCAGTCTGGCTTTGGTGCCTTTGTGGGCTTTAAAGAGGTGACCTGTCTGGCCAAAGAAGGGGCGGGGTCTCTCTTTACCCTTCCAGTTCCTTGCAGAGCCAGGGGCCAAGGGAGACAGAGCCCAGACGAGGCCAGCAGGATCGCTCAGCCCCACCAGTGCCACCTGGCACTGGGTGCCCCCAGTAAAGTCCTTCCCTTCCCTTCCCTTCCCTTCCCTTCCCTTCCTTTCCCTTCCCTTCCCTTCCCTTCCCTTCCCTTCCCTTCCCTTCCCTTCCCTTCCCACACTGCCTTTGTGAGGCTGGCAGGACAGGCTGGGTCAGTTCCGCTGGCACCAGCAGCTGCCAGGCGCCAGGACAGCACAGGCAGGCTTGGTCCCGCCAGGACGGCTGCGGGCGGTGAGGCTCCGGCGCCACGCGCCCACGATGGGAATGCCGTGCGGCACTCATGGTGGCCAGGCACCCACTGCAGGGCTGGCTGCGGCCTGGTCAGCAGCAGCAGCAGTGTCCCTGCGTTGGGGAGCAGCCCCCACCAGTGCCATGCAGCCGGGACACGCCCATGTCTGACGTCCTCCTTAATAAGCCTTCTGATGCTTATTAAGGTCAGGCACTGGGTCAGGTGTGAGTGCAGCCATGCTGCCTCTAATGCCTTAATCCTGGAGGAGAGCCAGCCACGGGGAGGGAAGGCCCAGTGAAAGCCCCTTCCCTGGAATCTCTCCCCAGGATCTCAGGAGCCCCTCAGACAGCACAGCCGTGCCCTGGACTCCAGCCCCGGGGCCTTAGGGGCTCCCAAGATGACTCCAGCCCAGGCACACAGGACACAACCTCCTTGAGGGCATACAGCACCCTGGACTTGCTTGTGAGGCCCCATCCTGCTGTTTCACCTGCAGCTCAAGGGCAGCCCCTGCTCTCTTGGGTTTCCCATCGTCTCCCACATGTGTTGGCCAGTGCACCCAGCCCGGCACCCCAGCCACCCTTCAGAAGCAGGCATGGCAGAGGAGGGAGAAAGCCATGACCCCAGTGGGACACAGCCCCTTGTTAAAGGGGTTTCCTTCCCTAACACCGCCCAGGAAAGGCAGCGGGTAGCAGAGCCGTCTGGGGCAGGACAACATCCCCCCTCGCCTCTCTAAGCTCTGGCATGGTGCCCAGGAATCCCAGCACATTCCCCAGAGCTGAGCTCAGCTGGGCAGCCGCACCAGGCTGTGGGCAGGGGACAAGCTGCGCAGCCCCCCACCCCAGGAACCAGGCAAGCCCTTGGCCCTTGCTGACATCCCCCAGCACGCCTCATGGCCCCTGGGCTGGGTGCTTCATGGGGGCACCAGAGCCGAGCTGGAGCTTCGGTGTCAGTCTCCATCCCATCTGTTGCCATCACACAGGGCTGGGGGGATGGGACATGGCTGGCTTCGGCCCCAGCCTGGGCACAAGGGATCCGAGCTCTTTTAACAGCGGAAATTAGAGTCTTATTTAAAGAGCATGCTAATCAGAGCAAGCAGACGGCCCGCTCCCTCCCTGCAGCTGGCACGCCTGTCTAGACATGGGGTGCAGCCCCCCCACTAGTCCACTCACCTGGGGGTCTCAGCAGCCAGCTCCCCCTCTACACTGGGGACAGGCTCGCACATCACCCCACCCAGCACATGTCCCCTCGCCCCAGCCTGGTGCAGGCAACACATGGTCACACAGGGGCATCGTCCTGCACCCCTCTGCCCTGGGGAAGCCAGCAGAGAAGTGCAGGAGGGCAGGTAAGGGGGTGATCTGTGACACCGCTGGTAATCCAAAAGCCACCCATGATGGCTGGGTCTGAGTTTGCAGGAATCCCAGTCACGCAACAGGTCTTTTATTGGTGGGACTGGGAAACTTGCCTACCATACGGAAAAGGCAGAATCAGTCGAGACAGACTTTCTCCATGGAAGCAAAAAGGGCTCAGCACCCATCCCTGATAAGCGCCCAGGGCTCCCGAGTGGCACCGTCAGGGTGGGGGCTGTGCCCGGCCCCACAGCAGCTGGCTGACCTTGGCAAATTCACTTCCTCCACAACTGCCTTAGTTTCTCCATCTGTGTCATGCCACTCCACCCTCCTTTGCAAAACAAGGCAAGGTCCTCGAATGAAGGGCAGCAGATAAGAAGGAAGGACCTTTATCATCAGTCGTGCCCGATAAGTTGGGTGGAAATGTGAAATCTCAAAGGTTGGCGGTGAAGTGAGCACAGGTGGGAGGGCAGCAGCGGTGCTGAGGCCCTTTCCGGAGCTCTGTCCACACTGGGAGCTGTTAATCCACCCCCTGGCACCACGGAAATGGGGCACTGGGCCGAAGGCACTGAGCGGCTGTGCCCTGGGAAGCAGTGTCTCCAAGAGGATGTGTGACAGCGGGGCACAAAGTGCAGAGTAGGAGGAGTGAAGATGTCCAGACCCAGTTCTTGGGAAAAGCCAGGATGCTGCCCACAGCCCCCTGTGCCTGCTGCGCACTGCACATGGAGAAGTAAGGGAAGGATTTGGGTAAGAGATGCAACAGTGGCTTAAGGGCTGGAGAAAATGTCTGGCACAAACACACCTAGCTCAGCCTGCTCAGCACACTGGAGATGGAGAAGCAGCTTGCTGAAATGCGCGTGTACCCCAGAAAACCAGTGGGCCTGATGCCTCCAAAATCACACAGGAAAAGGCAGTGGAAGCCAGTGGCTCCAGACAGAAACAGCTCAGCGCTTCACGGGCTCAGCTGGGAGCAATCCCCAGGGGAAAGGGCAGCTTGTCCTCACCAGTGTCTCCTGTCCCCTCTGGACAGGGTTTCCAAGAGAAACACTTGGCTGAAGTGGGAGAAGGCTCAGCTCAGGGACAAGCTTGGGACACTGGGGCTCAGACATGCTGAGCCCTTTGGCTTTAATGCTGGGAACACGGTCAGATGCCCGTGCTGGTGCCTCAGCACCCCTCCTGGCCCTGGCTCAGCTGCACACTGGGGCTGAGCTACCTGCATAGGGACAGAGAGGTCCACATCCCCAGCCCCACGCCCACCAAGGCTGGAATGAGGCAGGACCCAGCAGTCACATGGAGGAGGGAGCCACAAGTGCCCACGGCCATGTAAAGTGCAGCAGGAACAAGGGAGGTGGGAGGAAAACGGGTCCTGTGCTGCCCTGCCAAGCTCCATCCTCCTTGCAAGCTTGGGCAGACAAACCTCAGCACAGATCCCGAGCCTGCACCACCATCCTGCTGAGCTCTTGGATGCAACCCACTGCACGAGCACAAAGCCCCATCTGGCCCCCTCCTGCCCCTGCCTCCTCTCTGCCACGCACACACATCGGTTCCTGCTGCCTGATCCCACTTCCACCCCCCAACCTCCGACGCTCCCCCAAATTCTACATGCAAGCGACCCCAGGAGAACACAAACAATGGGTGGGAGAAGGAACGGTCTGCAGCTCCCACAGTGCCCAGGGAAGCAGCAACAGCAGCGCAAGGAGAGATCGTGGCCTGGCCAAGACACGGTGGCATCCATTATTAAAGAGCTGTATCCATGCCTGACATTATTAAATGCCTCCCTCTGCTCCGAGGTGCGGCCACGCGCTCCAAGCCAGAGATCAATAGCAGGAACCTGGCCAGCAGAGAGGCCACAGCAACATGGGGCAGGAGGGCGTACGGAGGAGAGGGATCCCTCTGCATGCCTGCCACTGCCCCTGGCAGGACACCTCTCTGTGCCTGACGAGGAGCCAGGTGTTGGGGAACGGCACCAGGGCTGGAGAGGTACCCCAAGGTCCTGCTGGGGCATGGCCACCCAGGTCTGCTGCTTGTGGGGCACGGTCCCATGCAAGGGACACAGCACAGCACTGCCTGGGACACCAGTGACTGTGGTGGGAGGGGGTGGTGGGTCCTGCCAAGCCCAAAGCTGCCCCTCTGAAGGGGTGAAGCACGATCTGAGGACATTCCTTGCTGAATAGCTTGTGGTGCCTTAAGCGATGCCCAAGACAAAAACAACATGTGCACACACCGCCTCTTGAATGTGGAGAGGTAGGCATGGCAGTGGGGCAGGGCACAGCCCCTCAGCCCCAGCAGTGCTGGGTGCGCTGCCAGGCTATCATCCTCACAGCGTGTCCCTGGGGCACCCCGCTTCCCACCAGCACCCAGGCACCCCTAACCAGGGTGCAGGCCACACACAGGCATCCCCGCTGTGCTGGTGCCAGAGAAGACAGAAGACAAAGACAGCTCGGGGGTCCCTGCCGGGGCCAGCCCCGCGCTACTCAACAGCATCATACCCCTCTCCCACACCCGGTCCCCTTCGGGAGGCTCCCGTGGGGTGCCCCACACAAACACCTGCCCAGCACCAACGCTGGAAATCACCCCAGACCGGCTGCAAACGCTGCCCACACCCCCTCTCGCAGGCACACCCTGAGTCTGGCAGGGTCGGGGCTCCAGGGTTTTGCCAGGGCTCCCCGGGCTGGGTTGCCCACCACCCTACCCGTGCTCAGCTCCCCCCCCACCTCCCCCCGCAGCGGCCCCGCTCTGACCCACGCCGCAGCGCTCAGCCTTCCCGGGCTGTAAACAGAGCCGGAGCTCCCCTCCCCCTGCACGGAAGCACGGAGGAATAACACCCCCGGCGGGGACCGGGCTCCCCGGCACCCCGGGTCACCTCCGCACCTCGACACCTCGCACAGCTGCCAGGGCTGGGGGGGAAGGGCTACACAACCCCCACACCCACCCCACCCCTCCCCTCCGCACCCCACCGAGGGCTTGGGGAGGGCTGCGTGGGAACCGCGCTCCTCGGGGGATGCCCGAACCCCTCGGGCAGCGCCATCCCCGCTCCCACCCCGCACACCTTGAAGACCTCGGAGAAGAAGCCGGCCCCGATCTTCTCGCAGTAGAAGTCGTCGATGCGCGCCAGGGTGGAGACGGCGCTGCGCAGCGCCCGGTACGAGGAGGGCCGCAGCCGCCCGCAGCCCGGCCAGGGCCCCGCCGCCTCCCCTTCGCCCTCCCCGGGCCGCCGCGGCAGCTTCTCCCACTCCATATCGGTCCCGCCGAGCACCCCCAGCGCCATTCACATCCCCGGGCGCGGCGAGGCGCGGCGAAGCGAGGCGCGGCCGGGCAGCCCCGCGGCCGGGACACCGCCGCCTCCCCCTCCTCACCCACCCACCCACCCAGCCAGCCAGCCAGCCGGCCCCCGGTTCCCGGGGTGATGCTAGCGGCGGCGGCGGCGGCGCGGGGCGTGCGGCGCGGCGGGGCGCACGGCGCTCATGGCCCGGCAGCGGCGCGGCGGCGGCGCCCCGACCCCCGCCGCGGCCCGGCGCTGCGCCTCCGCCGCCCTGAGCGCTGGCACCAGGGGGCGGAGCCGGGGCGGGGACAGCCCTTAACTCCTTGGGACCCGCCGCCTCGACCTGCCGGTGCTGCTCCCCCGGCCCCCACCCCGCCCGCCTCCGCACCGGCGGGCGGCGGGGATCCCGCATGTCCTGATGTCCCGGTGCACCGGCCCTGGAGCCGAGCCGGCAGCTCTGGAGGCGCCTGCCTGGGCTGCGGGGAGCTGCGCACCCGGTGCGCGGCTGGGGCAGACCCCACGGACTGAGCCTCCGCTGTCCCGGGCCCTGCCTGGAAGCTCCCTGTAGACAAGGGAGTCCTCCTCCCCTGCGTCCCGCCCGTACCCATACTGCCGGACCCTCTTCCCTGGGCCCTTCCCGGATGCCCCTTGTCGCTGCGGACCCTTTTTTGGATTCAAAGCGCCCAGCCCCTGAGCAGACAGACAGAGGGTGTGGGGACCTGATCTCCCCACAGACACAGCCCCACCCCACACGGGGTCCTGGGCCCAGTTCTCCAGTACAGCATCCGTTGCCAGGATGGCCCCACGGGTACCGGCTTGGATCTCTCCTCACAGCCATCACGAAGCTGGATGGATGCTGTGGGGCGCTGACTCTCCTGGTGCACCCGCCCCTGCCTGCACAGTGTCCCATGGGGTCCATCCTCGGGAGGAGCAGGGAAGCATGGCCTCTCAGTGACCATGTGCCCAGTGCCTGCTGCACCCCTTCGGCTCTCTCCCTTTCCCTTTTCTCCCCAGTTTCCTCCCCACGCCCACCTTTTCCCTGCTCTGAGGCTGACCTGCCTAGTCCTCCCTGCCCAGGGACTTCCTGCAGCTGGATCTGCCCTTCCTCATCCCACACACTTGGCTGCTGTTCCCCCGGTGCCATCCACCTGTCTGTGCTGGCCCAGCCCTGCCCCAGCCGCCTCACCTTCCTACGATGCCCTGCTTGCTGCAGCGACAGCTTTGGTCCAGCTGCTTCCCTGTGCAGCACTCATTGCCTGCTCCGTGTGCCCTGGACTGCTCTAGCTTTTCCCAGCAGGAACAGCAGCCCCATGGAGTGTCTCCTGGTGTAGCATTTTTAGTCAGTGCTTGGCCACAGGTGCCACCAAACACAGTGGAAATACCATGGGCTGTGAGCACTGGGGTTGCTTCCTTGCCCTAGGAGGAAGAATAACTTCCTGGACTGGAGCAAGGGAACTGAACCTCTGGCTTCCGGAGAAGCCCCCTGCATCCCCCCTAGAATTAGTGGCATTTCTGCTCTCCCAGCTCCACGAAAGGGAGTGGATCTGTGCAGGGCAAGTGTCCTATGTGTAGGGAGGCAGAGCCTGGGGACAGGGCTCTGCCCTTCCCTATTTTGTGGGGTCTGACCCATCCCTTTCCCCACCAGTACCACTCCAGCACAGTGACTCCGCCTGCCAGGTTGATTGATACAGTGTGCCAGGGAGGCTGCTACAGCAGCAGGGAACTGTGCTGTGCAACAGGCCACGTTCTTGTGCTTCCTGTGTCTGTTCCACTGACAACAGCTCGACAGAATGACAGGAGCAGCTTCACAGGCCTCCTGTGATGGGCATGGGGAGGGCAGACCAGCATCTGCACGTGGGGATGGGAGGCTGCAGGCTTTGCGATCCACTGTGTTGGCCAGCTGCAGCTCTCTGATGGCAGTGGGTGCCTTTCCTGCCTGCTCCAGGTCAGCCCCAGTACCTGAAACCTGTGCTGCACCCACAGCCCAGTGCCCAGTGTCGCAGTGGTGTAGGGAGCTGCTCAGAGGAACAAAACCAGCTCAGCTGGGGCCAGAATGAGAGTGAACATTGCCTCTCCCTTTCCCTTGGGTGCACATGAGCAGTGGTTCCCTGAGGGTCAAGGCACTGTAGTAGAGATGGAGAGACCTGGAAAGGCATCTTGCAGGGAGAAGCTGAGGAACACTGCCTGTTCAGGGCTCCTGCTGCTTACAAGTGACTGGGTTTACATCCAATTAAGTTGTAACGGATAAATTAAAGCCCTGGAGATGTCCCTGACTATGGAAATTGCTGGTACAGGATTTACAGTCCCTTCTCTCA
This sequence comes from Hypotaenidia okinawae, assembly GCA_027925045.1. Lineage (NCBI taxonomy): Eukaryota > Metazoa > Chordata > Aves > Gruiformes > Rallidae > Hypotaenidia > Hypotaenidia okinawae. The sequence continues at coordinate 14,497,015 of BSDF01000005.1, read as the reverse complement.
TTACCACTGGTAACTCTAATGTGCTATTCCCACCATGCTCTGTTCCTGCCTGGCACAGCAGAATTGAGCTGAGACACAGCTAAAGGTCCCCAGTGCTCCAAATCTCTCCCATGGCGCAGGCAGGTATGCTCTCAGCAGCTGGGTGCAAAGCCAGGCTGGTCTGAGCCTGCAGCAAATCCCGAATTAAGCTCTTCAAGCCCTGGAAAGGAAGAGCAGGAGGGAGGTTTTCCTGGCTGTGCTCTGCTCCTGTGGAGCTGCGGGGAGGGGTGGGCGGGGGGTGTAGGTGGGAAAGGAAGGGGGCTTTTTCCTTCTTTGCCCTTCTCAGTCTCTGCTCTACACCTTGTCCCTTTCATGGGGAAAAGGCTCCAGGATTTGCAAACACCTCCCTGCCTGCTGGGGCAGGTGGATCAGGGGCAAGAGCCTTCAAACAACCCAGGCAGGCTGATGCTGGAGAGATGCAGGGGCTGGAGGTGTTCTTTAAGGATCAGGGCACACCATGACCTTGTGTGCAGGGCAGTGAAGGGGCCAGGGGAGCTTCCATGCAGGAAGCCTGGTGCTCACTGCACCCCCACCTCTGTTCCTGTGGCACTGGGTCTTTGCAGCCGTAGCTTGGGTTGAGCTCAGCCTACAGTAAACCACCCTGACTGAAGGCTTGCCGTGCTCAGAGCCCTGGAGCCAGAACTGGAGCAAGAGCCCCTCCATACCTGAGGCTTCTTCTCTGCCAAGGCTCAGGAAAATCAAGGGATGGTGCTGTGTGTGTGTGTGTGCGGGGTGTCCAGGGACAGCTGCAGGATGTGAGCATGTGAAGCTGTGCCAGGGCAGGCACAAGGCTTCATTGCAGGAGAGGGTTTTCCAGCCTGGAGAGGCTGTGCAGACCCAGAAGTGAGCAGGACAAGGAGTATCGTAATCACTGGCTCAACTCCTTTCGGTGCTTTCTCCCAGGTGTCTCCTCTACTACGGTCTCCCAACAATCTCTGCTCTTTTCCCACATTACTGCACATCACCCAGCAGATCTCTGCACCTGCCCGTGTCCTGCATGTTCCCAGCTCCCTGCTTAAGAGAGAACCACCCCCTGACAAATATCTCCCTCTCCTGCTGCATTGAAAGTAGGAGACAGAGGCACAGGAGGGTCTGGTCAGTGCAAAAGGGCTCCCAGAGTACGTGGGAGAAGATCCCAGCCCCAGCAGTTCATGTGCAGCCTGGCAATAACCAACCACGAGCACATGGTACAGGTGATGGAGCAGGACTGCATTTCCCAGCGCACTGTGTGTTGCTGAGCTGGATGAGACCAGGGCCGTGGCTGCAAGCCTGCAGCATCCCATGCCTCGCCCTGAGCAGGGACTCCCAAGGTCACTGCTGTGCAGGCACCTTGCTGCCTCCCAGTTCCCCCCCACCCCGGCGTTCCAGCAGCAGGGCCAACGCGGGGCTGTCTGCAGCAGGAGGGCTGCGAGTCTTTGTGGTGTCATTAGTTTTCTGGGAGCAGAGTCAGCAGGGCACCTGGCAGCCTTTGCTCACTGCCTCCTGTGACCTGCTGCTGACGCTGCTCACGCCTGGGCGCCCCTACCCTGACATCTGGGGATGCAGCATCTGCGTCCCATCCCTGCCTTTTAGCCGTGGGCAGTGGTTTCAGCTCTCCTCCTCTCCAAACAATCCCCCGTGCCCCTTCCAGGGCACACAACAGGGTGTGAGGCAGGGGACCGAACTCCACCGCCTGCGCCCAGCCGTGTGCCTGCTGGAAACCCTCAGGCTGTGGGTTTGAAAACACTGAGAACACTGATTAAACAAAAGCAACCAGCACCTCTGAAAAGGAGGGTCGGGCAGCTCTGTCCGTGCCAGTACCACCTATGACCCATGATGATGTGACACACAGCCATGTGAGCACAACCATATCCTGGCTGTGAACCAGCACTGCAGAGAGCTTCACTGGTCACTAAGAGCTGGTCACCTTGTGCCAAACAGGTAGAGGCAGTGCTACCACCTCCAGCATCTCCTGGCCTGCTCCTGAACCCTCCCAAGCAGCTTATTTCCCCCAAACCTGCCCTGCTCTTATCCTCCCACACTGCCCAGCAGGTAACAGCAGCATTATTCCTTGTCCTCTTGACCCTGGCCCCGGAGAAACAAGGCTCTTAGCAGTTCCACACTCACCCAGGGAGGCTGTACCAGCCTTGCTCTGTCTCCCACCTCTCTCCAGGCTATTAACAATCCTCCTCAGCCACAGCACAGACTCTCTGAAGTGCCTGTGGTCCTGCCAGATGCGAGCCAGGAGCCGAGATGCCAGGAACCTGGTCTGGCCGTGGTGGCCAGCTGAGCAGGGCCACATCAGAGGAGGTCTGGGGTTGGCCTCAGCCGAATGGGTAGGAGCAGCCCTTTCACTCATGGCACCAGCTGCAGGGGAGCAGGGCTGGAAGTGCCCGGCTGGTCTTGGCCTCTGCCTTTAGGGAAGAGCCTTCACCTGCGGTTCATCGCTGCCCTTTGATTTGCAGGGCTTGACGTTGCTGCAGGGAGCAGCAGCACAGAGGGAAAGGCTGGTGAGGGCATGCACAGCTCAGCACAGAGCCTGCCAGAGGTCCTACAGAACAGACCCACTTGCACAGCCCACCTCAGAGACCCTACATTAACAGACCAACAACCTCAGCCTCGCCCTGGCTTCCTTGCCCACCCCGGAGGATCCTTCTGGAGGAAAGCAGCAAATCAGACCAGAGACCCCTTCCCCTGTGAGCTCTGAGCTTCTGTTTGGCAAGGGTGCATCCCACCCCAGCCACAGCAGCATGGGTGAGAGAGAGATTCCCAATCCCTTAAACTCTCCTGTGCTCAGGTAGAGACTGTGGAGCCCTGCTTACTCTCCCTGATCCCCGAGCAAGGGGCTCCCCGCCCTCAAGCTGGTAGTCACTCAGGCTACACCTCTCTGAGTAACTCCTCAGCCAGAGTGTGGTCTTACAGTCACCCATAACACCTGGTTTGTCCTTGGACACAGTTTTGCCCTGTGCTAAACAGGGGAGGTTCAGGAGAGGTCATGGGCCAGGGTCCTTCCCAAAAGGAAACGTGGATGCAGCCACCTCCAGGCAGAGAGAGCTGAGCTGTGTGCCTGTCCTGTGGCTCCTGCCTGCCCCTTCAGCCCCCTCTTTGTGCTTGGGCACAGAGATCAGGGTGATGGTGTTGGGCTCTGGGTGTCCACGGGAGCCTTTTGCCCAGAGGTGACCAACACCACAGCCATGTGTGTACAGCGACACTCTGTCCATGAGTCGGAGGGGCTGGAGAGCAGAGCATCAGCTCTCTCGGCACTAGCAGCATCGGAAGCTCCTGTTGACCGGGAGCGCTTCCCAGCAGCTTCTCTTGTCCTGGTGCCCTGTCCAGAGCCTCTCCAGGCAGTGTAGGCTGAAAGCAGCAGGAGCTGGAGCGTGATCCAGCATGTGGAGGAAAGGCAGCTGCACTGTGTTTGCCCTGGAAGCCGCCATTACGCTGCTGCTTGCAGCTGATTCAGTCACAGCTCTTTATTGCTTCTCCCGGCTGTCAAAAATCTCATTAGGTTTAGAGAGCAACGTGAGCAGTGCTGCCGGCCTCTCCCACCTCCTGCCTGAGTCAAGGAAACCTGGCCTCCAGAGAAGGGCTTCAGCACACTCCAAAATCCCTCCCTCACAAAGGCAAGGTCAAGGAAAGCAGGTGTGGAGTTGTTCTACACGGGGGCATCTCTACAGCACCGCAGAGCGAGGGAGAAGGGCTGCCAGGGCACGTCAGCCTTGTACCCCAAGGTGGGTAAAAATTCTGGAGGCAGAGTGGGTCCCAGTCAGCCTTGTTGGTGTCAAACACGTGCAGCTGATGGTCCCAGGCCAGCAGCAGCAGCAGCAAATGCTATTTGAGCTGGGACAAAGCGGTGGCAGTGTTGCCTTGACCTGGGATGTCTGCTGGCCCCAGTGACAGGGCGCTGAGATGAATGGGTCGGGTCTTTGATGTGGCCGTGCCCCGAGTGCTGCAGCCCTGTTCCCAGGCTGCATGCCACCACAGCACATTAATGCCTTTGATTACCTTGGCCTAATTTCTGTCCACCTGTGTCATGGGTGGCTTGCCACCCCACCCTGCTGAGCTCCTGTTCTGCCATGGCTGGTGATTGCACCAGCACTGGGCAAACTGGTCTCCCGGGGTAATTACAGCCAGGAGAGACCCAGTGCTGTTGGCTGTGGGTGAGCCCAGGGTGTCATCACCAGTCCAGCAACTGGCATGTCAGTCAAACCATTATGCATTGTGACTCCTTTCTTAAGGGGCATTCAGGAGCAAAGCGTGGATGCCCTGTAACCTGGGCTCTCAAAAAGATGCACAAACACCAGCATCATCTTGCCAAGCTCCACGAGAGAGGCCAATAACCTCCTCCCACTGCCAGGTAGACCTGACTTCCCCCACGAAAGGGGTGATGCAGCATCCATCCTCCCTCCTCACTGCCTCCTGCCTGGGAACCTGTCTCCCCAGCCTGCTTGTCTCATGGCCCTGGGTTTCCTGGGGATTTGTGATGGCCAAGGGGAAGCAGGTCAGGCTACGTCGGGGTTCTCTGTGGGAGGTAGTTGCATGAGATGGAACCTTCCCTTTTGCCCTGGTCAGCTGCAGTGCTGCTGTAGGTCTGCCTTCTGTAGGTCTGTCTTCTCAGGGTCTTCCCTTTGGCTTGATCCTGGGCTGGAAATGCACATGACTTTATGCACATATTTATACAACAAAGGGCAGCTTGGGCTCTGGGCACCATGCCATCCCCACCTCTCACCCTGACTGACCAGGGCACAGCGCTCTCCTCCCTCCTTCTCCTCCACCTGCCCAGCCTCTGTGGGGAACAGCGTCACGCCACGGCAAGCCTTGGTCAGAGGCTGAAGGCTGGGGGAGGCCAGCAGGTTCTGCAGGGCCACACACTGAGGGAGTGGGAGAGCAGGGGACCAGCCCAGACCTTGGCTGTGTGTGTGAGGGAAGCTGCTTTGGGGAGACACAGCACTCTGCTGATGGCAATCCCACACTGAGGACATGGACAAACATCCTGGGATGGGTCAGGCGGGAGCTGTGCCAGCTCTGGGCAGCAGCAGTGCCTCCCCCAAGGCAGCGCTGGTGCAGTGCCAGGCAGTCTGTGCAGCCCCCAGCAGACCAGCTAACACCACCAGTTGTGCTCTGCTTCACCGGGGAAACAGCTGCTTGGCTTTTTCTTCCCTATTCATCTGGTTCCTTCCGGACTCAGGATATTTTGGGCACTTCTCAGTTGCCAGCTACCCTGGGTGGCACAGGCAGTTCCTCAGGATTTGCTTTCCTCTGGAAGCTGTACAGGCTGAGGACTGAAAAGCAGAAATGCCAAGCCCTTTAAGACCTGTGTGTGTGGAAGGAGAGACTCACAGCTCCACCAAACAAACACATGGGCTCCATCAGCTGCCTGTGAAAGAGAGCTGTGACATGTGGGGCCAGCATGTGGGGCTGGGTGGAGCATTTGAACCTGAGCAATGTAGAGAGGCTTGTGCGGTGAAGGAGGTGCAGGGTGAAGGGTTTGTCTAGGAGACAGAGAGCAGCTCCACTCAGGGAGGAAGAGGTCTCCCAGGGGCAGATGCAGGGCTGTATGAAACAAGGAGGCAGCAGGAGCAGGTCAGAAGTATTAATCGTGGAGTAGAGAGGCTGTCCTGATAGTGGCATCTTCACACAGCAGGGTTTGGGGGAAGCTAGTCTGGCCTGAGATGTTGCTTAAAATCTTACAGTTCCCACCTGCTGTGCTTAGACATGTTCCCTGTCCAAGAACCAGGGTGGGACATACTGAAGATGGCCCTGGGGATGGAAGCAGGAATGGTTGGACCAGATTTGGAACTGCTTGGAGGAAAGCAGAAGCTGGAAAACCCATTTCTGAGCACATCTTCCCCAAACCAGAACACAGCATCCCACTTCCTTCCAGATTTACTCCACCCTGCTCCCAGCTGCGAACTGCTTATGTCCAATTTTGTGTGCTAAAAATATCCTTCTGGGCAGTCAGCAAATGTGCAGCCAGATGGGAGAAGGTTTCAGTCTGAGGGTGAAGGGATGTGGGGATGTACTTGAGGTAGGAGTGGGCTGCAGCACAAAGCCAGGCTGGGTGGGGGGCCGTGGGGTGGCTGGCATCGCAGAGGGACATGGATCAAAGCAGTGCCAGGGCAGAGTCTTGCTTGGCTTGGGACGGTGCTTCTGGGAGACGGGTGTGGGAGGGAGCACGGGCAGATGGACTCGGAATGGTGGGAGATGCTGTGTGTGGAGCCAGCAGCAGGTCCTGCTCCCTCCTCTGCAAATGGTTGCTGCAGCAGTCAGAGCGTAGAGGAAGTAAGGGTGCCAGAGCCTGGGACAGGCTGCCCAGGGGGTGTGGAGTCTCCTTCTCTGGAGAGATTCAAGACCCATCTGGATGCCTCCCTGTGCGACCTGTCCTGGGGAACCTGCTTTGCCAGGGCGTTGGACCCAATGGTCTCTGGAGGTCCCTTCCAGCCCCTGCAGTTCTGTGATTTTATTAAGGAGGGAGGAGGGATTGTTATCTAGCCCCCAGCATCTGCCACAGCCTGTCCCAGCACCCAGGAGTGCCCTCCTGGGACCCCTGCACCCTACCAGGCTGTCCCCCGTTACATCTCTCTCAGCCCATCCGGCTGGTGGGAGGCCAGGCCACTGCCAGGGCTGGTGTCTCCACCCTAGGCGCAGAGATGGCAGCCTTGGGTGGCCAGTGCTACGAGGGGGAGTCCCTGCCCTGGCTGCTGCTGCCAGCTGGGTGACTCAATCCCACCCCTCTCCCTGGCCAACACGCCTCCCTGCAGATCTCCCACATATTTTGCTGTGCCCAAGCCTGGCTGTGATAACCCATTACGGTCAGACCATCACCCTGGAGGTACTCTCTGCACTCCAGCACTGGTGGGGCTTCCTTGTGCTCCTGACCATAGGTCTGGGGCCTCTCCCCAGCTCTGGGCGAGATGTGCTGTAGGGGATTGGGGCATCTGGGTTTTATCATCACCTTGGGGAAGGGACTGGAGCATTCCTAAGTTCATGTTGGCACAGTGCACTGGCCTTTCCCCCTGGCATCACTGCAAGATCCCTGCATGGAAGAAGGTTCAGGTATGGTGGGGCCAGGAAGGTTGCTAGAAGGGTGAGGGAGACCCACCTGGGGTCGGGCTGCGATCTAACTGGGATCCTGCGAGTATTTTCCATCTTTCCCTGCCACAAGAGCCTCCAGGCTCTGGCAGGACAGGCTGCCCTGACCAAGGCAGATACTGCATCCTGGAGAGGAAGCAGCACCATATGGGGAGCCAAGTTCCTGGATCACATGAGTGAAGTCAGTGTCGGACCCCACAAATAGCAGAAACATATTCGGGGCTTATACCTGTCCCTACCCTATACCTGCCCTCGAGGCAGCCCAGCATGGGGCAGACCTAGCAGATGGACTTGATGCATTGATGTTCCTGGTTGGATCTTAGGAGAGACATAGCTTCCAGAAAGCCCTCAGTGTTGGTGCTCTGTGGAGGCGATGCAGGTAGATACCCCAAACACTGTCCCATGGTGCTGAGGGACAGGAGACCTGGAGACTGTGAGCAGACCAGCCCTGAGTTTATGGCTCAAAACAATGAGCATCAAGGGAACTCTCTCTCATACCCCAAGCCCCTTCCTGACTTAGCCAGGGGCAGGATTAAGTCTCCATCCAATACCAGGAAGATGCTCTTTCCCCTAGAACTGGGTACACTGTCCTTCTCAAGGCATTTCACCTCCTAGAAGCCACTGAGAAGGTGGAGCTCAGAACAGGGTAGCAGGAAGGGTTTGGAAGGGAAGGAAAAAACCCCACATTTGGGTGGCTCAGAAGCTTATCAGATTTGAAAGGTCTATTGACGGGTATCAACAGCAGGATTGCTGTAGATGGGTCAGTTCAAGGTAACGGAGAGATTTCAAGGCAAAAGCGATGCATGATGACAGCACCCTGGCATGGGCTTGGGCAGGCAAACCAAGGGTGCTTTCCTCAACATCCACTGTCACGTAGTGGGTAAGATGTGTGGCAGAGCTTCCCGTTAAGTCATGAGGTTCAGAAAGGGCCCCCTTGCTTTCTGAACTCCTCAGAGGGGTGTGGATAGGTCCAATCTGAGTCCCAGACTCGGTCAACAGTTTATGTCAAAAGGATTATATATAATACCACATATCAGAGTCAAAGTTTCCTTGTCAGAGCGCCCAAAGGACATTCACTGGAACAGTTTTGCAAAGTTGGAAGTAATAGAAAGTTCATTAAAGTGACAGATATAAAAGTTCTGATTTGGGGCAGTATTGGTAGTGCATGACTGTGGTTATAATTAAAGTGCTACTTTATCCTGGGTATCCTCACCAAAAGGGTGAGGTCACAACTGCTTACCAAGAAGGCATCCCTTCTTTGGGTGGAGGAGAAGGAGCACAGCCCACTAACTGCCTCTTCAGGGTCTTCATTCTTTTCAATTCTCTGGTCCTGGGGGTAGCTTCAATTCCCTTTATACCCTAATCTTAGCCCTTCCCTCCCAGGCTGATGTTTAACGTGATCTGGGTGGGAAGCCACATACTCTAGTCATCCATGTTTAGCATGCACTGCTTTTGGCTCACTGGCACATTTAGAGGTGTCAGCTTCGATATTAATTTTGCAGTTAGCAATGCAAAGTGCCTCTCTCCACATCTTGGCCTTCAAAACGCTGTGTAGAAACCATCTGTCTGTTTATTCTGCAGACTCTAGCCAAAGGAAGGCCTTCCTGCTGCTGTAAGAGTCCCTCTGCTTCTCACACCAACACTGCGGATCTCCAACCACAAAATTTGCATAAGAGATAAGCAGACACCTGTGTTTTTAACTTGTTAGGTTCAATTCCCATATCCATGGCTGGATATGGAGGGAGAGAGGAGTGAGGCAGACCTGCGAGTGTTGTGGAGGTGTTTTGTGGGTTCAGGGCTGGGCTGAGGCACCCAGGAGACCCCTTCCCTGCTGAGCTTGGACCTGCTGCTGGCAGGCAGATGCGTGAAGAGGAGCCCTGCGGCCAGTGGGACGCTCTCTTTCCAAAGAGGAAGCTTCTGGCACCCTCCCTACGTGTCTGTTTCATTTCTGTCTCTGCACCTCTCTCACACTGGGTCACACCAGTACTTTTCCTGAGAGGCTAGGAGCAAATTCTGCCCGGGAACATCCTGCCAGCATGGCCCTTGGAGCGCTGGCTCTGGCCTGTCTCCTGGTCCTTGCCCCTCCACTGCCGGCACAGGGACTGAAGGACACTGGTCCCAAGAACCAGAGGGGAGCCAAGGAAGCAGGTAGGAGTGGGATGCATCTCTCTCTGACAGAAAAGGTTTTGCTGTTCCTCTCCCTTTACTTCTGCTACGTGGAGTTACCTTGCTGAGCACACAGCAGAGCTGGAGAGGATGGAAGCTGGTGTCTGCATCAGTCCTGAGACCTTTGGGCATCCGCTGGGTTGCGCTGGGGGGAAGCTCTGTTTGGGGATAGAAGGCAGCAGGCCTCAGTGTGCTGGGAAAGCCTCCATGAGCATGGGAGCTACAATGTCCTTTTGGGGAGTGGGCATTGCCTTTGGGAGCAGGAGGTAGCTGTTCTTTGCAGTAGGGGCTGGGGGTGGTGGTGGTCTGAGGTGTGAGTCATTGTCTTCTGCAGGGAAATGGGAGCAGAAGTGGCTTGACAAGTCATTGGATGGGTCATGACTCATGTTACCCATCACTGGTGGCTGGAGGGATGCTATCCTTCAAACAACGGGGAACCCTCTATTCAGGGCAGGATGGTATCTATTTCACTCAACTTAGCAGCAGCTCCTGCACCTTTCCCCCACTTCCCACAGCCCATCCCTGACAAGCCCCCTCAATAGTCACGTATCTCCCCTCCTTGGCTTGAGGAGGCTGTGATGGGCTTGGAAGAGGTATTTGCCCTTGGTGCAATGGGGAGATAGCTCGGATCTGTGGCTGCTGAAGTGTGGGGCACAGCGCTGAGGTTCCGGCTGTTATCCTCTACTGTGCTGCTGGTGTCTGCAGCAGTGAGGAAGGCTGTTGGGAGTCAGGGGCAGAGCTTACTTGTGCACCAAGAAGAAAGCCCTTGTGCTAAGCCAAGACCCCAGTGTCATCAGGGAATCACGTCTGCCACAGACATACACTTTTTCACTTTTATCTCTGTGTCCAGGGTCCTTGCTGCTCAGGGATAGCCATCAACATCTGAATGATCCACAAGCATTTCCTAGCCCAGACATGTGCTACTTGCTGACAGTGCAGGTGGCCCAGTTTGCTCACGTTCCTCAGCCTCGTGCTCTCACTGCTCTCACTCCCTAAGCCCGTTCTTGTCCCCTGGCCCTTGCCAGCAGTTTCCTCACTGTCTCTTCTTGACTTCTACTCCCTTAGAAGTCCAACCTGCTTGCCACTCTGTCTTCTTGCACAGCTGATCATCATCAGCCTCCTGACTGAGACAGGCTGTGCCCTTGCTGCATCCCTTGCCCCCTTCTGTGTAAGGGTGTTTCTGCTCAGCTTTTCAGACTTTAGAACATCTTGGGGACAGCCAGCTTTTGGGACCTGCTTCCTGGCAAGTACAAATAGGAAAAAAGGTTCTTCCCAACCGGCTCTCCTTGAACCGTGGTTATTTTTCCCATGGAATAAGGATTTGGACCCTGCTGACTTGTCCCCCTGCTCAAATGCTTGGTCACTGGGCTCTGGCAGCCTCCTCGGGGGTGAGATGGCCCCATCCCGAAAGGTGCTGATCACCCTCACTTTAGAGGACTGGCAGACATGAGCATCTGCCAGAATGGGGCCCCAGAGCCCAGGGGCATCAACCCTGCCAGCACCCTCAGGTGCAGTGCAGGAGGGTTACCTGTAGCCCCTCCAGCCCACACAGGCACTGCTGAGGGATCCCAGCCAGCAAGATCCAGCAGCCCAGGGGATGCCACTCTTTCCTGAGCTCTCTTCCCTGAAATCAGGGGCTGTGGCAGTGCACGAGCCCCATGAATCTCTGTTGCCTTTGCACAAGTTCCTGGCTTGGCCCTACGAGGCAGCTTCCAGCACTGACAGCCTTTCCTTGCACCTCACACTCAGCTCCATGCATGCAGACGTCACTGGTCACTTCACTGAATATGAGCTTCTTTGTCCTGCCCTAGCAGACATGTCACCCAGAGTTGCTCACCTAGTGTAAACAAGAGTCCATCAGGAGACATCAGGGTAGGAGGTAGCCCCACCTAAATTAGGATGAGACACCCCTCTTCAGCCACATGCATCCCTACAACTGCCATCTTCCCGCCAGTCAGCAGGCATGAGGCTGGGCTCCCTTACACTGGAACTGGGGCATCACCATACTTCCCTTATCTGGTAGCAGGTTTTTACCCCATCATCTCAACCCTGCACCCTGCTCCTCCACCACAGAGGACAGTGGCCACCACCTCCATGCTTTGAGACCACACGTGTTGTTCAGGTAGGAAACTTCTTCCCCCGCAGCTGGATCCTTTCCAGTGCCCTCAGATCACAAACCAAAACACCACAAACCAACGACAGCCAAAAGCCTTGGCAGACCTGAAACCCTTGACTCAGTCCATATCTAGTTAAGACATGCCAGCATGTACTTCCCCCTGTCCCATCATTAAACCCCCCTGAATCAGAACACACCCCCTCCCAGTTCTGCCCCAGGGTGACACCCAGGATCCCTCCCACCCCAGCAGAGTGTCCTTCACACACAGGAAGATGTGAAGCTCCCTCTGACTGGGACCCCAAGCTGTGGTTTACCCTAAACCAGAGCAGCTATGCCTTGGAAAATCTGGTGGAGCTGAGCTGTGCTGAGGGGTACATGCCATCAGTCCCCCAGATCAGATGCATTTCCAATGGGACCCAGGCCTTCTGGAACAGGAGTGCCACCTGCAAGGGTAAGCAAAGCCCCATGTCAGCCTGACCCTGAGGTCTTGAGTTGGCAGCAGGTAGGGGGACAGCCCAGGAATGGGGAACCTCATTGCTTTGGCTTCCCCACCTTGTCCTGGCAGTGCCAGGGCACCTTTTGCCTCAGCACCTTGCTGCAGGCAGCTGCTGGGGGTCTGTGCTCCTAGGGAGGGGTTCAAAGGCAGGAACTCTTCCTCCTCAGTATCTCCTGCTTCCACATGGAGAGCTGCATCTATTGAATCTGGGAGAAGGAGGAGTGGCTGGAGGGCTTGAACTTGAGCCTTTGGTACTTAGCAATTCCTGTTTACCTGGGGGGAGATTCTCTGTGGTTTGGGTGAAGTCTGGTGACAGGCTATCACTGCTGCATGCTCACTTGGACATGAGGGGTGCCAAGGGAATGGGTCTCAAGGATGCCATGGGTGGGGGAACCCAGGGGAGGCTTGGGAGATGGGGTGATGACAACTCCTGTCCTCCTGAGCAGTGTCTGTGCACATGGTGGGAGTAGAAGGGCTCTTGTGTGTGTCAGGTTGAGTGGTCATAGTCATGGGGAGGGGAGAGCTGTCCTAAGCCTCTGCTTCTGCAAGCTAAATACATGGTATTTGCTCAGCCTCTCCTTGTATCCCTACCCTGCTAGGAGAGACAACTTCATCTTTTCAGCAGTGTCGTGTCTCACACGTACCCTGGCGAAGTCTGGAAAGGGGAAGTGCTCCCTGTCTAAGAGCCATCAGCACTGCAGGGTTCCCTGACATCCCTTATGAGGGATTCCATTCCTAGCCCCATCCCTACCTGTACAGGCAGTGCTTCTTTTGCTGCTCTGTAGCCTGCACTGTGGATGATCTTCCTTCTGGTCCCAACTCAAAGGCTCCAATCAGGACCTCTCCTGTTGCTCATTGCATAGGAAAGCTCTAAACAAACAAGTCGGGTCCAGTCACCAGTATGCCATTGTCCTACCAGGGTGAAGCCCTTGGAGCTGCAGACCCAGAGTTAGCCCCCTTCCCAGCGGGCTGATCCCTCTGCCAGCATCCAAATGAGACACAGGCTCACTTTGCAACAGAGCAGAGGATTTATGGCTGCTGGAGCCATAAATAAGGAGCTGGAAAAAAGCTCTTGCCCTATCCTCCAATCCCTGACCAGTCCCCATCCCTGAGATAGACTCATTCTTTCACCCTGACAGGAAACTGCCCCAAACCCCGGGAGGATAAAAGAGTCCAATTTGTGTCAGGCAAAGATAGTTACAAGCAGAATTAAGAACTGATGCTGACCTAACCTGAAGATATCAAACCATCCTTCCCCAAGGTTAAATGTGCAAGGGAATTTCTACAAATGAGTTCTGGAGAACCAGCCTATGGAGATGTCTGGTGAGGCAGGAACAGCCCAGGTGCCTGGGTGCACACGGAGAGCACTGTAGAATGTATTGGTGCGTGAGGCAGCAACTCCTATCCCATGACCTCTCTCTACCCTCACGGAGTCAGGATGTACTGTCTGAGAATGATAGGAGTGGGAAGGGACCTCTTGAGATCAGATCATCTGGTCCCACCTCCTGCTAAAGCAGGATCACCTAGAGCAGGTTGCACAGGATTACGTCCAGGCAGGTGTTGAATCTCTGCTGAGAAGGAGACTCCACAGCCTCTTTGGGCAGCCTGTCCCAGGGCTCTGTCACCCTCACATGAAGAAGTTTTTCCCCATATGCAGCTGGAACTCCCTGTGTGTCAGTTGGTGCCCACTGCCCCTTGTCCTGTCACTGGGCACTAATGAGAAGAGTCTGGCCCCATCCTCCTGACACCCACCTGTTAGATATTTATAAGCATTAATCAGATCCCCTCTCAGTCTTCTCCAGGTTGAATGGCTACAGCTCCACAGCCTTTCCTCATGAGAGAGATGCTCCTGTCCCCTCAGCATCTTTGCAGCCCTCCTCTGGCCTCTCTCCAGCCGTTCCCTTGAACGGTCTTGAACTGGGGAGCCCAGATCTGGAAACAGCACTCCAGATGTGGCCTCACCAGGGCAGAGCAGAGGGGAGCACAACCTCCCTTGACCTGCTGGCCACACTCTTCTTCCTGCACCCCACACTCTATGGCTGATTGTGATGCTGCTCAGCTGACTCAACACAGTCCTTCCTTGGTGCTGTGCTGCCCACACAAAACGTTGAAGCGGACAGCCCAGCCGACAGGGAAGAGACAAGGCAGTGCCAGCGGGGCAACCTGATGGCTCCTGCAGAGGTTCCTGAGCAGGTGAAGTGTGGGGCCCTGAAGATGGGTGCCAGGGCCTGGGGCAGGACCAAGGTGCCCATGAAGAGGCCATGGTCCCTGCTGTGGCCCCCTGGAGTACACAGGTCTGCTTGCCCCCCTGCTTGCCTGCCAGTGCATGCGAGGGGGCCTGTGAACATCTCCTACAGTCCCTGGAGCTGGAGCGGAGGGGACTGAAGACAACCTAAAGTGACCAGGGCTCGGTCAGCCCTCGGCATTGGGGCTGGAGCTGGGGGGCGGGATGCAGCTGTGGAAAGAGTAATGCCCTCCCTGAGGTGATGGGGATGCAAGGCTGCTCTGGACAGGGGCAGATCTGTGCTGAGTGTGGGGATGGCTCTGTGCAGGTAGGTCAGTCCTCAGGTCAGGTGGGTTGGGAAAGGTAATGTGGGAAACTCCCTATGTGGGTTGTGGTAACACCCACTTTCACCTCTGCCAGAAACCTGCCAAAGGCCCCAGTGGGACTCAAGACTCCAGCTGGCACCAGACCAGGAGACATACAAGAAGAACGAAGAAGTGATGCTGAGCTGCCCTGAGGGTTTCCAGCCATCCTTCACCCACGTGAAATGTGTGGGGGAAGACCAGCCCATTATCAACTGGAATCCTGTCTACACAGACCCATGGCTGGGAAGGGACAGCAGAGGTGACTGGGTCCGGATTCGGTCCAACGTGGAGTGTATGGGTAAGGGAGGCATCAGGAGCTCTCCTGGCTGCCACGCTCTTCCATAAACACAGTGATTGTCCTTATGCCACCACCTACCCCTGCCCTACCATGCTACCTACCCCCCAACTAACACCCACTTTCACCTCTGCCAGAAACCTGCCAAAGGCCCCAGTGGGACTCAAGACTCCAGCTGGCACCACGCCAAGAAAACTACAAGAAGAATAAAGAAGTGATGCTGAGCTGCCCTGAGGGTTTCCAGCCATCCTTCACCTATGTGAGATGTGAGAAGGAAGTCCAGTTCATAGATCATGCAAAACCTGTATACAAAGATGCCTGGATGGGAAGGGACAGCAGAGGTGACTGGGTCCGGATTCAGTCCAACGTGGAGTGCCTTGGTAAGGGAGGCATCAGGAGCTCTCCTGGCTGCCCCGTTCTTCCCTTCCTGAGCATGGCAAGGCAGGCTGTGCGTGCACAGGAGGCTTTGGGCCCTCTGCCCGCCTGGGGAAACTGTAGGTGCTGCTGAAGGCACTGCTGGGGCAGCTCCTGAGCCTGCCCTGTGCTTGCACAGGAGAGCTTGTGGCTCTCCTCTCTGGGTCTCTGCTGTGCACTGTTACTGCTGCAGCCAGGTTGTGGTCCAGGGTTTGATGCCTACTCAGGAGACCTCAGGGTATTGCGGTCCTCTGTGTGGGAGGCCAGCACCAGCTTGTGTGGAGGTAGGAAGCCCAGTACACCATGCTGAAAGACATTCCAGCTGTCCTCAAGCTCTGTCCACTTGCCACATACCCTGTAACCCCCTGCACTGAGATGGGGCAGAAGGGTCCAAGCTGGTTGCCTGCAGACAGCCATGAGCATGGGGAGTGTGTGGAGGTGGCTGGGAGGGGAAGGGGATGGTTCTCCTGTGGCATCAGGGGCAGCTCTGTGCAGGGGCCAAGCTTACAGGATGTTTGACCCAGCCCCATTAAGGACTGTGCCAGCCCTTAATGTCACACACTGCCAGGCAAGACCACGGTTGGCCATGATGTCCCAGGCCAAACGTGAAGCCCTCTATTCATATGCAAGCTGTTGTATGATCCCCCAAGCCCCTGGCGCTCTGGCTTCTCCTAGCCATTGCTTGGAAGCCTGGGGCCTTCTTGCCCTCATCCCCTTGCTGGGGAAGCAGTGCTGAGGGGCTGCTCTTTTTGGTGTCCTGGGTCTAGATCACTTGCCACCCTATTCCAGGAAAGGGCATTCCCTGCTCCACCCCCAGCATGCCCTGCGAGGCCACCCTCTGCCCTGCAAACACCTTCCTGTCTTGTTGGTACAGGGAAATGCCAGAAGCCCCAGTGGGGCCCCAAGTTTATCTTTGACCCGGATCAAGTGCTCTTCAACCCAAATGAGGTGGTGAACATCAGATGCATTGAAGGGTATTGGTCTTCTGCTGTGGAGATTGCCTGTGTGAAGCTGTACTCAAGTCTAGAGTCCTCCAGTTCCCACAGTGGCTGGATTGTGAGGAAAGACACGGGCCGCTGGCACCCTGTAGAGGGGAACATGACCTGTGTGGGTAAGTGGGTGAACCAGACCCATTCTCAGTGCTCACAGCCAGGTGTCCCCAGGCAAGGAAAGTGGTACCAGCTTTGTCCCTCAGCATCAGTGCCCTGCGCTTGGGATGGTCGGGGCACTGTGTGGACAGTCACCCCAGAGAAAACTGCTGCTGATGCATCCCAGGTTTATGTCTGTGCTGCTTGCACCCAGAGGCAGCCTGCACAGCGCCCAGTGCCACCGGGTCCTCACCGCTGCAGGCAGTGCCCCAGGCAGTGTGCCCAGACCAGCCAGCTGGGTCTGTCTGGAGAAGAGCCCCAGGGTCCAGGTGCAGGAGGGCAGGGCCCTGGGCTGGCTGCCAGATCTGTTGGCTGAGTCACTGCTGGTGTGAAAGGGAAAAGTCACCAGATAAGTTGTTTAGCATCAAGGCAGCAGCAGCAGAGATGCCACAAGTACGTCTCTTACCCTCCAATGTTGCTGGTAGTGCCAGGGTTTTGGCTGGGAGAAGGCAGGATGGCCTCATCCACAAGGTGCTCTGGACAAGATGGTGAGGGAATGGTGGGATGATGGACGTTGGCTGTAGGGCTGGGAGGGACTCAGAGTGACCCTCTTGTGATACTTCCTTCACAGAGGACTTCCAGGTTGTCCCTGGGACCTTGGACATTTCCAGCACCAGCATCAAACTGAACTGGACCTGTAGGCTCCCTGCTACCTGCCAGGACATGCGGGCCACGTGCCGCCTGGCAGTGCCTGCCTCCCCTCCTTGTGAGGCTGAGGAGGTGAAGGGAGAGGAGATGCTGCATGGCGGGGAGGGAACATTTACCTGTCCCCCTCTGCAGCCCTTCACTGTCTATAGTTTCACCATCTCCCTGCCCCCCAGCACGGTCCTGTACACAGAGGTCCTCAGGACAAAGGAAACAGGTATGTCTCCACCTGCATGAAATGTCAAGCTGCCCTTTGTCTGAGCATCCACTCCCTGCAGCGACAGCCCTGGGTTCAGGACCACTCGCAGCCTGTGAGGCTCAGGGGAAGGGGCTCTGCAGGGCCCTGGAGCACAGCACTCCTTGCTCTCCCCCTCCTCACCACACTGCTGCTGCTCCTGCTGCTGTTCCCCACACGCAGCCTTTGTGGGGAACAAGCCTGCTCGGGGGGTCCCTGTGCAGCTTGTCCCCTGGCCCCGGAGCTGCCTGCAGCCTGCTCTGAGCTCAGCCCCTCCTGGCTGCCCCATGGGTGACCCTGTCCTCCTGTGCTTCCAGTGCCAGACAAGCCCCAGAAGCTGAGGCTGGATCCCAACACAGGGTCCCTCAAGTGGGAGCCGCTGCCTTCCTGCAAAGGGAAGATCATCGGCTACCAGGTACAGGAGACCATGGGCTCTTTGTGGTCCCCCTCCCCTTGCCAGGCGCCTCCCTGCCTGGAGCTCTGTGCAGGCAGCATGAGGAGAGGTGGGAGCTCTCCTCAGCCAGCACCCACCAGCTCTGCCTTGCTGCTGGTTCTAGTAGAGTCAGGCCCCCTCCTGTCCCCAGTCAGCAATACCAGCCCTTCTCTGCAGAGCTGCCCTGAGCAGGGGCAGGAGGCCAGTGCTATTCCCCACCAGTTCCTTGTCCTTTGCTAGGTGAACATCACAGCCAGGAGAGTGCACAATGGCAGCTTCCTTGAATTTAAGCAGGTGATAGTGAACCAGTCTGTCACTCAGTACACACCACCTCATCAGATACCTGGAATCAAATACACGGTGACTGTGCAGGGACTCACCGTGACCGGTGCTGGTGCTCCATCACTGCTGGAATTTCAAAGCTATGTTTCAGGTAATGGTTCTTCTAGTCTGTGTCTGACTGAGGTCCCTGGGAGTGACTGCTGAGCCTGGCGCAGCTTCCAGAGCTGTGCATGCACCCACCCCATCACCACCGACAGAGAGGCGGGGAGTGTGGGCACCCTGGGAGCTCGACTCAGCAGTGGGGGCTGTGGGGCTGGGGAGGCCTGCTTTGAAAGCATGTGTTGCTTTGTCCCCAGAGCAGCTGCATCGCCTCACCCCATGGTTACACCTGTGAGAACAGAGCTGGCCCCTCTAGTCTTCCACTAAAGAATCACATGAAGGGGTTTTTCCCCATATGCTGCTGGACCTCCCTGTGTTCCAGTTTGTGCCCACTGCCCCTTGTCCTGTTGCGGGACAACATCAAGAAGAGCCTGGCCCCATCCTCCTGACACTCTCCCCTTTAGAGATTGATGTGTTGATGAGATGTCCTCTCAGTCCTTTCCCACAGGGCTTCAGCTCTTCCCCAGCTGCCCCAGTGCGGGTCCCTTCAAGGGGGTGCAGTTTCTCAGGCCCAGACTGCTCCCACATGGTCCCTCACGGAGTCACAAGTCCCCACAGCAAACCTGCTCTGGCACTGGCCCCTTTACCCATGGGCTGCAGGTCCTGCCAGGAGCTTGCTCCAATGCAGGTCACAGCATCTTCTGTGTGCCTCCACCTGCTGCAGCGTGGGGCCTCTCAGTGGGCTGCGGGTGGGATCTCTGCTCCCCCTCATCTTCCATGGGCTGCAGGGGGACACCTTGCTCCACCCTGGGTTTCTTCATGGGCCGCAGAGGTATCTCTCTGTCGTGCTTGGAGTGCCTCTTCCCCCATCACTGACACTGGTGTTTGCAGAGTTTCTTAGATCTTCTCACTCCCTTCTCTGGTGGCAAGAAGCAGCTGTTTGTGGGGTTTTTTCCCAGCTTGCCCAAGGAGCTGTGACCGTTGCTGACGGGCTTGGGCTTGGTCAGTGTAGGGTCCAGCCTTGAGCCAGCTGGTGTTGGGTCTGTCAGAGGAACCTTCTTGCAGAAACCACCCCTGAAGCCCTCCCCTCCTCCACCAGAACCTCCCCATGCAAAACCACAACTCTGTGTCTTAGTTGCAGGGCAGCCTCGGGGTTCATGGCCTAGGACGGCGGTGTTGGTGGTGGTGCTGCTGGCGGTGCTGGTGTTCCTGTCTGCAGGGATCCTCTGGTTCGTGTTGTCCAGGTGAGTAGGCAGGAGACTTGGAGTGGCTGCCCTGCCTCAGGCTATGCTGTGCTATAGGGTGATCACTCCCATTCTGCTCTGGGTGCTGAGCACACAGTTGGCTGTCCCTCCTTGCCTCAGGGGCTGGATTCCTGCCTGGGGTCCATGAACACCTCCTTTGGGGCTCTGGGTACTCAGAGATCTTCTCTGTTGTCCTGTTGCTGCCAGTGCTGCTGTCCCTCAGGGGTGCTGGTGAGACCCAGAGAGAGGGTGTGCAGAACTGTGCATGCCCCTGCAGCTGCGTTCAGCAGTGTCTTGGGCCACCTCAGTCCCTCCCCTGACTCAGGACTGCCCGTTGCCTTCCCAGGAAAAGGAAGGCCTTGCCCAGCAAAGCAGAAGAGGACCATTACACAGGTAGGGCTGCTGTCACCAAGACGCCTCTAGTGCTGGGCTGGGAGCAGGCCTGAGCCGCAGAGCCTGGCCCTCGGGAGCACCTCTTGCCATCTTGTGGTGGCTGCAGGCAGCTCAGCTAGCTCTGTCTGACCTGCCAGAGCAGTGTGTTCCACACCTGCTCTCCCCAGCCCAGCCCCTCCTGTGGCTGTCTCTTCCAGCAGCTCCTGGCTGGGGCCCCCACGGTGCCAGTGAGGGCCGGGAGCTGCCTCCATGCACCCCCTGCATGCTTGCCCTGCCTGGGGGAGGCAGTGCTTCTGCCCACCCCTGCTGCCCACTCATGTGTGTGTCTTGGGGTGTCCTTCAGCCCCCAGGGCTGCTGCCTGCTTGGGTCTGCCCTGCTCCTTCTCTTGTGGCCCCTGGGTCCTTCAGGCTCTTTCTGTCATCCCACCAGAGCTCCAGCCCTATGAAAATTTGGATAACTACTGTGTGGTCAGGAAGACTCTTCTGGAAGAAGATGATGCAGGTAGGACACAGAGTGCCCTGCTTGTTCCTGCACATGGGAAGATGCTCCTGCATGTTCCCACACAGACTGGCAGCTGTGGTGGTTTTAGCTACACAGGCTGCCAAGGGCACAGAATAGCTTCTGCCCTAGGTGCCTTTGGTTTCCACAGGTAAAAGTGGCCAGGCTGGAGAGCTGTTTCCTCAGGTCCTGCCTGTTATGAAGCCCTCAGGAGACAGTCAGAGGAGTATGGGAGAGGAGAAGACGGGGTGGACATACCTAGCTAAGTACTGATGGCACTTCCATATCACCTTCTCGAGGCCTGCTCCTTCACTACTGGAAGCAGGCCTTACATAGCTTGCGTTGTGTTGCTGCTCTCCAACAAATCTGCTCCCTCATCAAGGTCCAGCATCCCCTCTCCCAGAGCAGAGGCAGTCCAAGGCCTGGGATATCCTGTTTGTGTCAGCAAGGACGTGTTGTCTTTCATCCAGTGCTCTGACAAAGCTGTCTCACCCACATCCTGGTGCCTGCAAGTGTCCTCTCAGACCAAAGCAGATTGCTGGGTCCCAGCCCCTTTCCCTGCTCCATGCCCACATGACATCTAGACCCTGGACTCTGCTTGAGTTTGAATAAACTGCCCTGCCCTCGAAGCTGTGCTGCCGTGTCTCAACAACCAATAAACTATTATGTTTTCAGGGGCTGCCTACCCACCTTGTCATGGTTCTTCCCTGTTTTGTGTGTCAAAGGCCTGTTACTATGAATCTTCGTGGAGCACCTGGGGCTAGACTTTTCCATCCCCCAGCAGAGGGAGGACCACTTGGCCCTGGCCCTCTTGGGAAATCCCCATCATGCATCCTTTGGGATCTGTTTGATCCTGCCTGATGGTGCTGCCCCACATGCAACCAGTCCCTTTCCTTTGGGCTTGCCTCTTGGCCCCTGTAGGTGCTGGCAGGCTGCTGTGATGTCTCCCCGAAGCCTTCTCTGCAGGCTGAACAAGTCCAACTCTCTCAGCCTGTCTTCATATCAGAGGAGCTGCAGCCCTCTGATCATCTCCGTGCTTTCCTCTGGACCAGCTCCAACAGCTCCATGTCTTTCTTGCACTGAGAGCCCCACAGCTGGGCACAGTAGTGCAGGTGAGATCTCAGCAGAGCAGAGTTGAGGGGCAGAATCACCTTTCTTGACCTGCTGGTCATGAGCTGTTATTGACAGAGCCAAGGATATGGTTGTCTTTCTGGGCTGCAAGTGTGCATTGCCAGGTCATACGTAATTTTTCATCCACTGGGACCCCTGTCACAGTTTTGCACAGCTGTGCTGCCGAGATGGCTCCTGCAAGCAGCAGCCAGAAGTTCTCTGCAGGCCCCAGAGAGTAAACATCGGCCAATTCAAGGCCTAAGTTGCTGCTGACCAAGGCAGAGCCCATCAGCAACATCACAGCACCTCTGGAAATCACATTTAGAAGAAAAAAACCCTGCAGGCAGGAGCATTTTGCCACCTGAGAAGGGAGTGAGAAGATGTCACAAGCCACAGGGACACCAAGGCCAGGCCCAAAGGAGGCGGGGGGTGGGGAAGATTGAGGCCCTTTGGGTGCCAGCGAGAGAGATTCTCCTGCAGCCCATGGTGAAGACCGTGGTGAAGAAGGCTGTTCCCCCACAGCCCAGGGATAATGACAGGGAGCTGAGACCATCTACAGTTTGTGGAGAGATTGATCCACACCACAGCAGGTTTACTGGGGGACTTGTGACTCTGTGGGGCACCAGGCTGGAAGACTCTGAGTCTGAAGGTCAGCACCCCATGGAAGGGAGTCGTGCTGAGGCAGTTGGTGAGCAGATGATGCCCTGACAGAGAGGTGATATATGGGGCCATACAGAAATAGAAAGGATAAGCTAAATGCAACCGTATATGTATACTTAAAAGAATAGTCCTAGAATTTAAGTCAGGTAACTGCACAGTTTAAAAAAAAACAACTAAGAACAAGAAGGCCCGTTTCTCATTACAGAGACTTGATTGTAAGGAGGAGTAAAAGACCTTGTATTATTTCAAAGGAGTGATTGTAGGGAACAGGAGTTGAAGAACAGGATGATACAATTAGGTCCATGGGCCTCTTTACAAGCACATAAATTAACTCAAACTGATAAGAACACTGCAAGCTGGAAAAACCCTCACATTCCAGGCAAGAAGTTGAAAAGTACAGCATGAGGAAGACATATGGCCTTCCTCCCAGAGACCACTGCCCATATTTCGAAGACCCCTGCCCATGACCCTGGGAACGATGTGCACAAGTGCCAAGGACTGATATACTAATTAACATGAGAAACGAGAGTGGACGGGTTCAGATGCTGAATATGTATAAGCATTAATTGAATATTCATTGTTTTATTGTATAAATGTGTGGATGGTTTGCTACTTCAGGTATGCACACTTGTGGTGGAGCTATCCCCCATGCACCTGTGCACAATAAACATACCTACTTTATAACTTTCGAGTTATAGAGTCGATTTCTGTACGTCAGAGGACTCACACTGGAGAAGTTCGTGGAGGACTGGCTCCTGTGGGTGGGACCCCACAGTGCAGTAGGGGAAGGGTATGTGTATGGAATGCCACCCCCCATCACAAAAGGAAGACAACTCGGGAGGAACGGACTGAAAACCCCCATTTCCCAGTCCCTGCCCCTCCCTGCGCCACGATGGGGGGAAGAAGGGAGCAAATTTATGATTAAAGGCTGCGAAGAAGGGAGGGGTGAGGGGAAGTGGAAGTGTTAAGGTCTGGAGGAGGAAAGCAGCTTGTGAGGAACTGACAAGAACCCCATTCCCTGCCTCTCCCCGCGCCATGATGTGGGGGAAACAAGGGAGTAAAATCATGAATGAAGTCTGCTGAGAAGGGAGCGATGGGGGGAAGGTGCTTTAAGACCTGGCCATGCTTCTCATTACCCGAGTCTGGTTCACTGGGTGTGTAGTTGTAGTGTAATAAATCACTTTTCTTTACTCTGGGTTGAGTCCGTTTTGCCTATTGCACTAATTGGAGAGTGATCTCTCTGTCTTTATCTCAAGTCCTAAGCTTCACAATATATATTTCCTCCTTGTTGAATGTTGTGAGGTGTGGTGGTTGAGCCCCGGCCAAAGGCCAGACGCCCACCAAAATCAGTCCATTACTCCCCTTCTTAGTTGGACAGGGGAGAAAACATATAATTGGGCAGCTCAAGAGACAAACTCGTTAACGACGCGGGCAAAACAGACTCAACACAGAGTGCAGAAGAGAAAGTTATCTAATTTATTACACTGTGCTTAAGAGAAACAGTGAAAAACCAGAGTCAGGAGTGCAACCAACAATCTTGAAACAAATGCAGCCAGGCAAACACTTTCCCCCCACCACTCCCTCCTTAGCAGGCTTTAGTTAGAAGTTTGCTCCCTTCTTCCCTCCCATTCGCAGCCCAGGAGGGGCAGGGACTGGGGAAATGGGGGTCTCGGTAACACCTTCCCCCCACCCCTCCATTCTAAAGCAGACTCCCCTTTTCAGCCATGATTTTGCTCCCTTCTTCCCCTCTCCTGCTCACAGCACAGGACAGGGGGGCAGGGACTAGGAGATAGGGGCTTCAGTCAGTCCCTTGCAAGATGGTTTCCTTCTCAGCCGGGATGGGGGCATCCATTCCACACAGCCTCCCCCTGCTGCACCGTAGGATCTCACCCACGAGAGACAGTCCTGCACCAACTTTCTCCAAGGCAAATCTCTTCCCATCGGGCTTCATCTCTGCTCTGGCAGGCAGCAACAAATCACAGTGTCTCTCAGGCCCAGTCCTCCACGGGGCTATGATGCCTCCCCCAGCAAACCTGTTTGGCTCATCTCTGTAGGTCACTTGTGCTGGCAGGGGCTCATCCCAACGTAAGTCACGGCATCTTCTGTATGTCTCCACCGGCTCCATCCAGCATGGAGCCTCTCCACCGGCCAGGTCGGGTCTCTGCCTCCTCCATGGGTCCTCTCCTCCGGCTACTCCACGGGCTTCTGCTCCAGGCTGCAGGGGCATCTCTCACCCGGGTACCTGGGCGCCTCCTCCCCCAGCCTTCCCAGCCTTTTGTGTCTGTCAACTGCTTACATTTACATGCAACTATACATCCCAATGTCCCTAATGGGCCAACACTGAGGTCTTCCTGGCACTCTGTGTTCTGGTGGAGTCTTTCTCTCCTATACGTGATTCTCAGAGGCGCTATCAGCAGGCTTGCAGAAGATTCCAGAAGCCATTTTCTGTAGCCCCTGGCCCTCTCTTTCTCTCTCAGTAGCCAACTATGGACAACTGTGACAGTGAGGTTCATGTTGTCACACTTCTTGAGCCTGTCAAGGTGTCTCCGGATGGCATCCCATCTCTTGGGGAATCAACTGCACCACTCAGCTTGTTGTCCTCGGCAAACTTCCTGAGGGTGCATTTGATCCAGCCCCTGTGCCTCTAATGAGGAGATTAAATAGCATTTGTTCTGGTATGGACTCTTAAGGTCCATGACTCATTACTGGTTTCCACTTGGACATTGAGCCACTGACTGTACTCTTGGGACATGGCCATCCAGCCAATTGCTTATTCACCTATGCTATATCCAACCATCATACACATATCTCTCCAAGCCCTGGGGACCAAAGCATCTCCTTCTCATGGGCTTTTGTTGATGTGGCCTGCCTGCCTGATGGACCTGCTCTCGATGGCTCACAGGGAGAGATCACTCTACAGTCAGCATCATGGGAAAAATAGACTCAACACAGAATAAAGGAAAGAAAACTATAATATTTATCACAGAATCACAAAATGACTGATTTGGGAAAGACCTTTAAGATCATCAAGTCCAACTGCTGTCCAACACTGCCTTGCACCGCCAGTGACACCAGACTCGGGTAATGAGAAGTGTGACCAGATCTTAAAGCACCTTCCCTCACCCCTCTGTCCCTCTCCATGGGCTGCAAGTGCTGGCAGAGGCTTGCTCCAACATGGCTCACAGTGTCTTCAGTGTGGACCCCCTCCAACGAGTGCAGGTGGGGTCTCGGCCTTTTTGGTGGGCTGGGGGGGCACCTGCTCCACCATGGGTTTCTCCAGGGGCTGCAGGGGTATATTTCTCTCTGGCACCTGGGGTACCTCCTCCCCCTTCCCTGGCCTTTGTGCCTGCACAGCTCCTTACATCTTCTCACTCCTTTCTCTGGGGGCATAAAGCATCTGCTTGCAGTTTTCTTCTCCTAAATGTGGCTCCCAGAGGCGCTGTGACCGTCACTGATGGGCTCGGCCTTGGTCAGTGGCAGGTCCGGCCTTGAGCCGGCTGGTGTTTGCTCTGTGGAGAGCTGCTGGCTGCTTCTTGCAGAAGTCACCACTGAGCCCCCTCCTCCACCAGAACTCAGCCACGCAAAACTAGAAGAGGAACTTAACTTCATGTAACTGCTGCTGGTTGAGAAAATGGAGTGCTCAGGGTCGGGATATGGGGAGGCAGAGGGCTGGTTTGTGCTCTTGCCACCTCCTGGGTTGTCCCACATCCTACTTCCTATCCCCATATCCAGTCCAACACTGGTCTGTCAGCCCTGTTGCTGGAAGGCAGGGTGGTCTGCGCACCTGGGGACAAAGGAGACTGTTGCCAGGCTGAGGAGGAGGAGTCAGCTGAGGATGGAGATTCAGGGAAGAAGGAGATATGGTGTGAGCTGAGTGACTAGTAAGTTTGCATCTCGTGACTAGGAGGGGAAGCTCTGGGTTCCCTGGTGTCAGGGCTTCTTCGGTTGAGTGCCAGAGCCTGGATACCTCTGGGACAAAAGGGCAGCAAAAGGCAGCAGCACTGACACTGATGGGAGGTTTTCTCCCCAAAGAGGAAGCCTCCTGGATCTGACAAGATTACTACATATGCCTGTTACTTCCTGTGGTTTCAAGCCTGCAGTCAGTTACAGGTCCCTGGGCTCTGAGGCAGCAAGTGGGGCTGAGATTTCATTCCTGCTTGGGGACTTCATGGGGACATGGCCCTGAAGTTGCTGGCTCTGAGCTTCCTTCTGGGCCTTGCATCTCCAATGGTAGCCCAGGAACCCTATCCCAAGGTCCAAGGAATGCCCTCGGAAACAGGTAAGAAATGTTTTTTCCACTGTGCTGGAGAGGTTTTGGTGCTGTTTCTCCTGCACATTTGATAGGAATCTGTACTGCCTGCAGCCCTGGGCTGGAGTCCAGGTCAGTCCCTGAGGGCTGAGTCAGCTGGGGCACCTGCTGCCTCTGGGAGATCCTGGGGGATGGGAGCTATACAGTGCGGTGTGGGTGCTGCCGGAAGGGTGGGACTGTGCTGGATGGTCAGCAGTGGGTTGTGCTGTGCCCCAGGCCAGTTTGCCAGCCGTTCTCTGGAGCCTGCAAGTCTGAATCAGGCATGGATTCATACACTCTGCATCAGAAGAAGGGTCTTCAGGGAGCAGGGCTACCACTTTGGTGGGCAACAGGTTGGCCATGCGCCAGCAGTGTGCCCGTGGGCCAAGAAGGCCAATGGGATCCCGGGGTGCATTAAAAGATACATGGCCAGCAGGTCAAAGGAGGTGATCCTCCCCCTCTACTCTGCCCTGGTCAGGCCCCACCTGGAGTATTGTGTCCAGTTCTGGACTCCCTGGTATAAAAAAGACAGGAATCTCCTGGAAAGAGTCCAGTGGAGGGCTACAAAGATGATTAAAGGCCTGGAGCATCTCCCCTATGAGGAAAGGCTGAGTGAGCTGGGACTGTTCAGCCTTGAGACAAGAGACTGAGAGGGGATCTGATCAATGTTTATAAATATCTCAAGTGTGGGAGACAGAGGGAAGTGGCCAGCCTCTTCTCAGTGGTGTGTGGGGACAGGACAAGGGGCAATGGCCTCAAGTTGGAGCACAGGGAGTTCCACACCAATATGCGGAAGAACTTCTTCATGATGAGGGTGACAGAGCCCTGGGACAGGCTGGTGAAAGAGGTGAGGAGGACAGGATGTGGAGGAGGGAGCAGTGTTTGTGGCAGGGAAATAGGCAGAAACTGTGATAAAGCAGGGACCGTGAATGGGGAGTCATAGAATCAATCACAGTATGGTTTGAGTTGGAAGACAAGGCTAAAGGTCCTGTAATCCCAACCCTCTGCCATGGGCAGGGACATCTTCAACTACATCAGCCAGCTCAGAGCCCTGTCCAACCTGACCCTGAATGTTTCCAGGGATGGGAGATTCACCATGGGATGCAGTATGGATGGAGGGAAGGGGTATGGGTATGGGCCCTCCACCTATTGCCTTTGGGCATATCAAGAATGTTGGGCACGCTGGGGATTTTAAGGCAAAAATGGTGGGCTTGGCTTGCTCCCTGAAGTGCCTGTACACCAATGCAGACAGTATAGGCAATAAACAGGAGGAGCTTGAAGCGACTCTATAGCGGGAGGAAGCCTATGGCTTAGCTGCCATCACAAAAACTTGGTGGAATGATTCCACACAACTGGAGTGCTGTGATGGATGGGTATAAACTTTTCAAGAGGGACAGGCGAGGAATGGGAGGTGGTGGGGTAGCCCTCTTATGTCTGGGATTGTCTGGATTGTCTGTAGTTAACTATGGTGGTGATAAGGTTGAAAGCTTATGCATTATAATCAGAGGAAAGGCTAACAAGTTGGACATCCTGGTGGGAGTCAGTCAAAGACTGCCCAACCAGGATGAAGAGGTAGATGAAAAACTCTTCAGGCAGCTGTGAGTAGCATCGTGATCACTGGCCCTTGTTCTTGCATGTGACTTCAACCTACCAGATAGCTCCTGGGTAGACAACAGGGCAGAGAGGGGTCAATCTAGAAGGTGGTGTGGTCAGTCGGTATGGGAAGATGGGGATGGGAAGTAGTCCAAAACCCACATAGTCCCGGGGGAATTTGTTAGTGACCTACTCAGCGGCTTAGACCCCCACAAGTCAATGGGTCTGGATGGGGTTCACCTGAGGGTACTGAGGGAGTTGGCACAAGAGCATGCCAAACCACTTACTCTTATTTACCAGCAATCCTGCCTGACTGGTGTGGTTCCACTATACTGGAAGCTGGCACATGTGTCACCCATCTACAAGAAAGGCCGGAAGGAAGACCAGGGGAACTACAGGCCTGTCAGCCTGATCTCGGTGCTGGAGAAGGTGATGGAACAAATCATCTTGAGTACCATCACGCAGCACCTGTAGGACAACCATGCCCAGTCAGCATGGGTTTCTGAAAGGCAGATCGTGCTTGACCAACCTGATCTCCTTCCACAACAAGGAGACCTGCTCAGTGGATGAGGGGAAGGCAGTAGATGTTGTCTACCTAGACTTGAGTAAAGCCTTTGACAGTGTCTCCCACAGCATCCTCCTAGAAAAACTAGCCACCCATGGAATAGATGGGTGTACTCTTGGGTTAAAAACTGGCTGCATGGCTGGGCCCAGAGAGTTGTGAATGGAGCTAAATCCAGCTGGTGGCAGATCACAAGTGCTGTTTCCCCCAGGGCTCAGTGCTGGGGCAGGTCATGTTTAACATCTTCATTAATGTTCTGGACAAGGGGATTGAGTGCACTCTCAGTAAGTTTGCAGACTACACCAAATTAAGTGGGAGTGTTGATCTACTGGAAGGTAGGATGGCTCTGCAGAGGCACCTGGACAGGCTGGATCGATGGGCAGAGGACAACTTTATGGGGTTCAACAAGGCCAAGTGCCAGGTCCTTTGGTCACAAGAACCCCAGGAAGTGTTACAGGCTTGGGGCAGAATGGCTGGAGAGGCCCCAGGAGGAGAAAGACCCCGGGTGTTAGTTGACAGCCAGCTGAATACGAGCCAGCAGTGTGACCAGGAAGGCCAATGGCATCCTGGCCTGTATCAGGAATAGAGTAACCAGTGAGCCAATGAAATATAGTAATGCTGAATAAGTTGATGTAGATGTAGCTTCAGACAATGAATATAACTTTGTGTATTTTAAGAATATATTTGTTTTGGATTTTAGTAGAGTATGGCTGTGCTGTTATAACTGTGTGAGCTGTTTTGTGAAAGCTGCTACAAAACTTAGCCATAACAGCCAGCCTTGCAGGATCCGGAGGAGATAGGGGAGTCATAAATAATGACACTAATGACCAATTAAGCGACAGAGTATATCTTGTTTTCAGTGAAAAGAAATGTATTTTTTTAAGTTCAGATAACCATGGAGAAGAAACATAAAGAGCATGTGCTGAGAGCGAGGAAGACATGCTCTATCTGGGAGGAATGAATATAAATTACTTCCTGGAAATAATTTGCATAACCCTGCCTCTTCTTAGAAATTATAAATATGAGAAATTTGGCTTTAACTGGGGCATACATTTGGAGGAGCGATCCCCTGTGTGCCCAGCACTGCAATAAAGGACACCTGCTTCATAGTCACCAAGGCTGTTGAGTTTCTGTTGTGGCTTTACGAGGCATCACCAGCAGGAGTAGGGCAGTAATAGTTCCATTATACTCTGCTCTGGTGAGGCCACACCTTCAATACTCTGTCCAGTTTTGGGACCCCCGCTACAGGAAGTTGAGATGCTGGAGTGTGCCCAGAGGATGGCAATGAAACTGGGAGGGGTCTGGAGCACAAGTGCTGTGAGGAACGGCTGAGGGAGCTGGGGCTCTTTAGTCTTGAGAAAAGGAGGCTGAGGGAAGACCTCACTGGTCTCTACAACTACCTGCAAGGCAGTTTACTGAGATGTTGGGGTTGGTCTCTTCTCACAGGTGACAAGTGAGAGGTTGATTTTGCTCCCTTCTTCCCCTCTCCTGCTCACAGCACAGGACAGGGGGGCAGGGACTAGGAGATGGGGGCTTCAGTCAGTCCCTTGCAAGATGGTTTCCTTCTCGGCCGGGAGAAGGAAACCATTTTGCCTCAGCACCTTGCTGCAGGCAGCTGCTGGGGGTCTGTGTTCCTGGGAAGGGGTTCAAAGGCAGGAACAATGTCCTGCCACTGGAGTTCCTGTAAGCCCTCTGCCTTCTAACAGTTCCTGGACATACGGCTGAGGTGGTGGAAGTGGAAGGACCTCTATGTGAAGGAAAAGCACAGGTACCTGGATACACATTGAGAGAGGCATAGACTGTTTTGGTGAGGCAGCAGTAGCTCTCCCCTGTCCCCTCTCCATCTTTGCACTTGATAGTTGGTTGTGCTGTTGCCCCACTGAGCAGCAGGAATGCCAGAGGCCCTCCTCAATGCTTCAGAGCCTACTGAAAAAGACAGCCCAGACAGTAGACAAGGTAGTACCAGGCAGGCAAGCCAGAAACTCCAGCAGTGGCTCCTGCGCAGTACATTCCTGATACCTTACCACCTACCCATGACTCAGTTTGTTACCTGCTAACACCCACTTTCAGCTCTGCCAAAGACCTGCCAAAGGCCCCAGTGGGACTCAAGACTCCAGCTGGCACCAGACCAGGAGACATACAAGAAGAACGAAGAAGTGATGCTGAGCTGCCCTGAGGGTTTCCAGCTGTCCTTCACCCACGTCAAATGTGAGAGGGAATTCCAGATCTACAGCAGTAGTGTGGAACCTGTATACAGAGATGTTTGGCTGGGAAGGGACAGCAGAGGTGGCTGGATCCGGATTCAGTCCAACGTGGAGTGCATGGGTAAGGGAGGCATCAGGAGCTCTCCTGGCTGCCATGCTCTTCCATAAACACAGTGATTGTCCTTGTGCCACCACCTACCCCTGCCCTACCTTGTTACCTACCCCCCAACTAACACCCACTTTCAGCTCTGCCAGAAACCTGCCAAAGGCCCCAGTGGGACTCAAGACTCCAGCTGGCACCAGACTCCAGGTGGGGTCTCACAAGAGCAGAATGGAGGGGTAAAATAGAAGAGAGCAGAACGGTTAAGGCTGGAAAAGATCTCTAAGATCATCAAGTCCAACCATATCAACTAAACTAAGTCCTGGAGTGCCATGTCTACATGTTTTTCAATACCTTCAGCTATGGTGATTCCAACACCTCTTTGGGCCACCTGTTCAAGCGCCTAGCCACTCTTTCAGTGACAACATTTTTCCTAATATCCAATCTAAACCTCCCCTGATGCAACTTGAGACCATTTCCTCTCCTCCCATTTCTAGTTACTTGGAAGAAGAGACCAACCCCCACCTCACTATCCCCTCCTTTCAGGTAGCTGTAGAGAGTGATAAGGTCTCCCCAGGCCTCCCCCAGGCTAAACAATGCCAGTTCCTTCAGCCACTCCTCATCAGACCCCTGCTCCAATCCTTTACCAGCTTTTTTGCCCTTCTCTGGACACGCTCCAGCACCTCAGTGTCCTTCTTGCAGGGAGGGGCCCAAAAATGAACACAGCACTGGAGCTGCGGCCTCACCAGTGCCAAGTGCAGGGGCACAATCATTCCCCTAGTGCTGCTGGACGTGCCATTTCTGATAGGAGCCAGGCTGCTGTTGGCCTTCTGGGACACCGAGGCAAAGGCATTCCTCATCCCCATGTCCCATTTCTCAGCAGTGCAGGGAAGGCGGAGTTCAGCTGGGGGACTGAATAAGCAAGGACAGGGACCCCAAAAGCATCAGGAGCCCCCCTGCTCCCTGTAGGAGGGATGAGCCTCAGCTGGAGAGACATGCACCCCAGCATGCACCATGCTTTGGGTACACAAGGAGAGCAGCCTCGTAGCAAGACACGCTTCTGGGACGTGTCCTGGCAGATGGGCACATCATCTTCCCTCTCCCCTGGGGGCCTGGATGGGGATTTCTCTGCTGCCACCCACTGCATCACTTCCCACCCAACTAACACCCACTTTCAGCTCTGCCAGAAACCTGCCAAAGGCCCCAGTGGGACTCAAGACTCCAGCTGGCACCAGACCAGGAGACGTACAAGAAGAATGAAGAAGTGATGCTGAGCTGCCCTGTGGGTTTCCAGCCATCCTTCACCCACGTGAAATGTGTGAGGAGATCCCTCATCAACAACTCTCATGGGAAACCTGGATACAGAGAAGTTTGGCAGGGAAGGCTGAGAAGAAGTCGCTGGATCCGGATTCAGTCCAACGTGGAGTGCATGGGTAAGGGAGGCATCAGGAGCTCTCCTGGCTGCCCCGTTCTTCCCTTCCTGAGCATGGCAAGGCAGGCTGTGCGTGCACAGGAGGCTTTGGGCCCTCTGCCCGCCTGGGGAAACTGTAGGTGCTGCTGAAGGCACTGCTGGGGCAGCTCCTGAGCCTGCCCTGAGTTTGCACTGGGGCTCCACGGGAGCCTTGGTGGGGACAGGTCTGCCGCCAGCCTCAGCCCCTGAGGATCGTGCCAGGAAGGAACTGGGATCAGGGTGGGGACAGTGGTCAGAGCGGACCAGGCCAGGCCAGGGCAGAGGTCCTGGCACTCAGGGCTCCAGCCTGTGGTTCACAAGTGATTGGGAGGTTCCACTGGAGGTGCGAGGGTGCCATGGGGGTCATGAGGTCAGGGGTGTGTGCCATGGGGTGGTGGGCTGCAGTGCCAGAGGTCAGACAGGCACACATGGTAGAGGTAGCCAAACACATTGCATCATCACCTGGCTGACAGCTGGTGGGGGACAGCTCTGCCCTCTCTTCTCTCAGCCTGTGCAGGTATGTCAAAGGCCACATGTGTTCTCCTCTTTGGGTCAACGCTGTGTGCTGTTACTGCTGCAGCCAGGTTTTGGGCCAGGGTTTGATGCCTACTCAGGAGGCCACAGGGTGTTGTGCTCCTCTGTGTGGGAGGCCACGAGTCCTTGCTCTAACCCTCCCATGGTGCAGGCAGTGCCAGGGTTTTGGCTGGGAGAAGGCAGGATGGCCTCATCCCCAAGGTGCTCTGGACAAGATGGTGAGGGAATGGTGGGATGATGGACGTTGGCTGTAGGGCTGGGAGGGACTCAGAGTGACCCTCTTGTGATACTTCCTTCACAGAAGTCTTCCAGGTTGTCCCTGGGACCTTGGACATTTCCAGCACCAGCATCAAACTGAACTGGACCTGTAGGCTCCCTGCTACCTGCCAGGACATGCGGGCCACGTGCCGCCTGGCAGTGCCTGCCTCCCCTCCTTGTGAGGCTGAGGAGGTGAGGGGAGAGGAGATGCTGCATGGCGGGGAGGGAACATTTACCTGTCCCCCTCTGCAGCCCTTCACTGTCTATAGTTTCACCATCTCCCTGCCCCCCAGCACGGTCCTGTACACAGAGGTCCTCAGGACAAAGGAAACAGGTATGTCTCCACCTGCATGAAATGTCAAGCTGCCCTTTGTCTGAGCATCCACTCCCTGCAGCGACAGCCCTGGGTTCAGGACCACTCGCAGCCTGTGAGGCTCAGGGGAAGGGGCTCTGCAGGGCCCTGGAGCACAGCACTCCTTGCTCTCCCCCTCCTCACCACACTGCTGCTGCTCCTGCTGCTGTTCCCCACACGCAGCCTTTGTGGGGAACAAGCCTGCTCGGGGGGTCCCTGTGCAGCTTGTCCCCTGGCCCCGGAGCTGCCTGCAGCCTGCTCTGAGCTCAGCCCCTCCTGGCTGCCCCATGGGTGACCCTGTCCTCCTGTGCTTCCAGTGCCAGACAAGCCCCAGAAGCTGAGGCTGGATCCCAACACAGGGTCCCTCAAGTGGGAGCCGCTGCCTTCCTGCAAAGGGAAGATCATCGGCTACCAGGTACAGGAGACCATGGGCTCTTTGTGGTCCCCCTCCCCTTGCCAGGCGCCTCCCTGCCTGGAGCTCTGTGCAGGCAGCATGAGGAGAGGTGGGAGCTCTCCTCAGCCAGCACCCACCAGCTCTGCCTTGCTGCTGGTTCTAGTAGAGTCAGGCCCCCTCCTGTCCCCAGTCAGCAATACCAGCCCTTCTCTGCAGAGCTGCCCTGAGCAGGGGCAGGAGGCCAGTGCTATTCCCCACCAGTTCCTTGTCCTTTGCTAGGTGAACATCACAGCCAGGAGAGTGCACAATGGCAGCTTCCTTGAATTTAAGCAGGTGATAGTGAACCAGTCTGTCACTCAGTACACACCACCTCATCAGATACCTGGAATCAAATACACGGTGACTGTGCAGGGACTCACCGTGACCGGTGCTGGTGCTCCATCACTGCTGGAATTTCAAAGCTATGTTTCAGGTAATGGTTCTTCTAGTCTGTGTCTGACTGAGGTCCCTGGGAGTGACTGCTGAGCCTGGCGCAGCTTCCAGAGCTGTGCATGCACCCACCCCATCACCACCGACAGAGAGGCGGGGAGTGTGGGCACCCTGGGAGCTCGACTCAGCAGTGGGGGCTGTGGGGCTGGGGAGGCCTGCTTTGAAAGCATGTGTTGCTTTGTCCCCAGAGCAGCTGCATCGCCTCACCCCATGGTTACACCTGTGAGAACAGAGCTGGCCCCTCTAGTCTTCCACTAAAGAATCACATGAAGGGGTTTTTCCCCATATGCTGCTGGACCTCCCTGTGTTCCAGTTTGTGCCCACTGCCCCTTGTCCTGTTGCGGGACAACATCGAGAAGAGCCTGGCCCCATCCTCCTGACACTCTCCCCTTTAGAGATTGATGTGTTGATGAGATGTCCTCTCAGTCTTCTCTCGGCTGAACAGACCCAGCTCCGCAGCCTTTCCTTGTGAGAGTGATGCCCCAGTCCTCTCATCATCTCTGTAGCCCTTCCCTGGACTCTCTCCAGCAGTTCCTGGTCTGTCTTGAACTGGGGAGCCCAGAGCAGAGCAGAGGGGGAGGACAATCTCCTTCGACTAACTGGCCCAGGTACCCTTGGCCATCCTCGCTATGAGGCAGCACTGCTGAATCAGGGATAACTTGTTTCCCCTACAACTCCCAGGTCCTTCTCCACAGACCCATCCCTGCATTTGGGGACATGGAAGGGCCAAGGTCAGACAGCATTAGGAACGCTGAGCCCGGGTCCATGTGTCGACTTGCTTTGTACAGCCTGGCTGAGCAGGCTTCCCGTTATTCCAGTTGTGTCTGGGAGATGGGACAAATTCCCTCTTTCTGCCTCCCAGCAGCTGTAAGGGCAAAACCAGGCTGTTGCTTGCTGCCTATCCCTGCAGTATCCAGGACCGAAGAAGCTGGACACATGTGTCCACACGCATGCAGACACTCAACAGCAACGCTGGGGCCACTGCTGGTACATGGCCCAGGCTGCAGCACTCACTCCTGGCTGTGTGTGGTGGTTTGATCCTGGCAGGAGGCCAGAAGCCCACCAAAATAACTCTACTGCTCCCCTTTTCAGCTGGACAGGGGAGAAAATAGAGATTGAGAGGCTCTGAGTGGAGATAAGGACAGGAAGACATCATTCTGCAACCAGTGTCACAGGCAGAACAGACTCAGAATGTAATAACCCCCCTCTAACTTGTGACCCTGCACTGCACCCACAGTGAAACCAGAGCCGGGAAATGAGAACATCCAGATTCAACATCCAGATGTTAAAACACACACCCTGCCTTGCCCCCTTCTTGGCAGACTCATATTTGTTCATGATTTCCCTACCTTCTCCCCCACAGGTGTCACAGGGGGAGATGGGGATGGGGGTTGTGGTCAGTTCCGCATGAGGTTTTTTCCTTCTTAATGGGGGTGGGGGCCATTCCTCACACTCTTCCCCTGCTGCACTGTGGGGTCCCACCCATGTGAGACAATGCTCCACAAACTTCTCTAACGTAACTTCTTTCCCACGGGGCTTCAGCTCTTCCCCAGCTGCCCCAGTGCAGGTCCCTTCAAGGGGGTGCAGTTTCTCAGGCCCAGACTGCTCCCACATGGTCCCTCACGGAGTCACAAGTCCCCACAGCAAACCTGCTCTGGCACTGGCCCCTTTACCCATGGGCTGCAGGTCCTGCCAGGAGCTTGCTCCAATGCAGGTCACAGCATCTTCTGTGTGCCTCCACCTGCTGCAGCGTGGGGCCTCTCAGTGGGCTGCGGGTGGGATCTCTGCTCCCCCTCATCTTCCATGGGCTGCAGGGGGACACCTTGCTCCACCCTGGGTTTCTTCATGGGCCGCAGAGGTATCTCTCTGTCGTGCTTGGAGTGCCTCTTCCCCCATCACTGACACTGGTGTTTGCAGAGTTTCTTAGATCTTCTCACTCCCTTCTCTGGTGGCAAGAAGCAGCTGTTTGTGGGGTTTTTCCCAGCTTGCCCAAGGAGCTGTGACCGTTGCTGACGGGCTTGGGCTTGGTCAGTGTAGGGTCCAGCCTTGAGCCAGCTGGTGTTGGGTCTGTCAGAGGAACCTTCTTGCAGAAACCACCCCTGAAGCCCTCCCCTCCTCCACCAGAACCTCCCCATGCAAAACCACAACTCTGTGTCTTAGTTGCAGGGCAGCCTCGGGGTTCATGGCCTAGGACGGCGGTGTTGGTGGTGGTGCTGCTGGCGGTGCTGGTGTTCCTGTCTGCAGGGATCCTCTGGTTCGTGTTGTCCAGGTGAGTAGGCAGGAGACTTGGAGTGGCTGCCCTGCCTCAGGCTATGCTGTGCTATAGGGTGATCACTCCCATTCTGCTCTGGGTGCTGAGCACACAGTTGGCTGTCCCTCCTTGCCTCAGGGGCTGGATTCCTGCCTGGGGTCCATGAACACCTCCTTTGGGGCTCTGGGTACTCAGAGATCTTCTCTGTTGTCCTGTTGCTGCCAGTGCTGCTGTCCCTCAGGGGTGCTGGTGAGACCCAGAGAGAGGGTGTGCAGAACTGTGCATGCCCCTGCAGCTGCGTTCAGCAGTGTCTTGGGCCACCTCAGTCCCTCCCCTGACTCAGGACTGCCCGTTGCCTTCCCAGGAAAAGGAAGGCCTTGCCCAGCAAAGCAGAAGAGGACCATTACACAGGTAGGGCTGCTGTCACCAAGACGCCTCTAGTGCTGGGCTGGGAGCAGGCCTGAGCCGCAGAGCCTGGCCCTCGGGAGCACCTCTTGCCATCTTGTGGTGGCTGCAGGCAGCTCAGCTAGCTCTGTCTGACCTGCCAGAGCAGTGTGTTCCACACCTGCTCTCCCCAGCCCAGCCCCTCCTGTGGCTGTCTCTTCCAGCAGCTCCTGGCTGGGGCCCCCACGGTGCCAGTGAGGGCCGGGAGCTGCCTCCATGCACCCCCTGCATGCTTGCCCTGCCTGGGGGAGGCAGTGCTTCTGCCCACCCCTGCTGCCCACTCATGTGTGTGTCTTGGGTGTCGTTCAGGCTCTTTCTGTCATCCCACCAGAGCTCCAGCCCTATGAGAACTTGGATATCTACTGTGTGCTCAGGAAGACCATTTTGGCGGAAGATGATGTAGGTAGGACACAGAGTTCCCTGCTTGTTCCTGCACATGGGAAGATGTTCCTGCACATGGGAAGATGCTCCTGCGTTTTCCCACACAGACTGGCAGCTGTGGTGGTTTTCAAGGTCACAGAATAGCCTCTGCCCTGGGTGCCTTTGGTTTCCACAGGTAAAAGTGACCAGGCTGGAGAGCTGTTTCCTCAGGTCCTGCCTGTTATGAAGCCCTCAGGAGACAGTCAGAGGAGTATGGGAGAGGAGAAGACGGGGTGGACATTCCCAGCTAAGTACTGATGGCACTTCCATAGCACCTTCTCGAGGCCTGCTCCTTCACTACTGGA
Organism: Hypotaenidia okinawae; assembly: GCA_027925045.1. Lineage (NCBI taxonomy): Eukaryota > Metazoa > Chordata > Aves > Gruiformes > Rallidae > Hypotaenidia > Hypotaenidia okinawae. Next base: position 14,459,437 of record BSDF01000005.1, on the reverse strand, counting down.
AGCAGGCCTTACATAGCTTGCGTTGTGTTGCTGCTCTCCAACAAATCTGCTCCCTCATCAAGGTCCAGCATCCCCTCCCCCAGAGCAGAGGCAGTCCAAGGCCTAGGATGTCCTGTTTGTGTCAGCAAGGACATGTTCTGTCTTTCCTCCAGTGCTCAGACCAAAGCAGATCGCTGGGTCCCAGCCCCTTTCCCTGCTCCATGCCCACATGACATCTGGACCCTGGACTCTGCTTGAGTTTGAATAAACTGCCCTGCCCTCGAAGCTGTGCTGCCGTGTCTCAACAACCAATAAACTATTATGTTTTCAGGGGCTGCCTACCCACCTTGTCATGGTTCTTCCCTGTTTTGTGCATCAAAGGCCTGTTACTATGAATTTTTGCCAAGCACCTGGTGTTAGACTTTTCCAGCCCCCAGCAACACTGAGGAAGCACATGTGAGAGGCCCTGTGCTCCCAGCACATGGCTTTCGGCTCCTCCTCTTCCTTCTTCCCCCATCCTAGAAGTAGCACAATCTCAGCTAGGCCTAGCTGCCCCTCTGTGTTTGTCTGTGAGCCCCCTGTGGGTGTTGGTGCTTGGCTGCTGTTTTGGGAGGACCACTTAGCCCTGGCCCTCTTGGGAAATCCCCATCCTGCAGACTTTGGGATCAGTTTGATCCTGGCTGATGCTGCTGTCCCGCATGCAGTCTTCAGCCACTGCTGCCTCTCCTGCTCCTGCTGCAAGGTCTCGCTGGAGCCTTAATAAGGTCACTCCAGACCCTTCTCTTCCCCAGCCCAAGCCTCTCTGCCTTTCCACACATGAGAACAGTTCCAGCCCTTGGTTCATCTTTGTGGCCCTCCCCTGGATCTACTCAATCATTTCCAAGTTTTTGTGATCAGGGTACCCTAGACTGCAACAGCTTTATCATCTCAGCTGAAATAAACAGAATAAAATCCTACAAGACTGGCAAATTCACACAAACACAGCATCACTGAATGGCGTGAGTGGGAAGGGACGTCCAAGATCATAAATTTCCAACTTCCGTGCCATGGGCAGAGACACCTCCCACTAGACCATTTTGCCCAAAGCCCCATCCAGCCTGGCCTTGAGTCCTGCCAGGGAGGGGGCAGCCACAGCTTTTCTGGGAGCCTGTGCCAGGGCCTCACTACTCCCATGGTAAAGAGTTTCTCTATATCTGGTTGTCACAGTTTTGCGTAGCTGAGTGTTGGGAGAGAATGGGGGCTGAAAAAATATGGCTGCTATAAGCAGCAGCCAGAAGCTCTCTGCAGGCCCCAGAGAGTAAACATCAGCCAATGCAAGGCCAAAGTTGCTGCTGACCAAGGCAGAGCCCATCAGTGATAGTCACAGTGCCCCTGGGAAGCACATGTAGGAGAAAAGAACTCTTGCAGGTAGGGACATTTTGCCAGAGGAGAAGGGAGTCAGAAGATGTAACAAGCCGCAGGGATACCAAGGCCAAGCCTAAAGGAGGCAGAGGGTAGGGGAGAATGAGGCCCTTCGGGTGCCAGAGAGAGACATTCTCCTGCAGCCCGTGGTGAAGACCGTGGTGAAGTGGGCTGTCCCCTCGCAGCCCAGCAGAGACCATCTACAGTTTGTTACATGGGAACTTGTGACTTTGTGGGGGACCAGGCTGGAAGACTCTGGGCCTGAAGGTCAGCACCCCATGGAAGGGAGCCGTGCTGAGGCAGTTGGTGAGCAGATGATGCCCTGATAGGGAGGACTCAAGTTGGAGAAGTTCGTGGAGGACTGGCTCCTGTGGGTGGGACCCCACAGTGCAGTAGGGGAAGGGTATGTGTATGGAATGCCACCCCCCATCACAAAAGGAAGACAACTCGGGAGGAACGGACTGAAAACCCCCATTTCCCAGTCCCTGCCCCTCCCTGCGCCACGATGGGGGGAAGAAGGGAGCAAATTTATGATTAAAGGCTGCGAAGAAGGGAGGGGTGAGGGGAAGTGGAAGTGTTAAGGTCTGGAGGAGGAAAGCAGCTTGTGAGGAACTGACGAGAACCCCATTCCCTGCCTCTCCCCGCGCCATGATGTGGGGGAAACAAGGGAGTAAAATCATGAATGAAGTATAAGTCTGCTAAGAAAGGAACGATGGGGAGAAGGTGCTTTAAGACCTGGCCATGCTTCTCATTACCTGAGTCTGGTTCACTGGGTGTGTAGTTACAGTGTAATAAATCACTTTTCCTTATTCTGGGTTGAGTCTGTTTTGCCTGTTGAGTGTGATCTCTCTGTCCTTATCTTGAATCCTAAGCCTCACAATATGTATTTCCTCCTTTTTTTGTCTGAAAAGAGGAATGAGCGAGTGGCTTTGGTGGGCATTTGGCCTTTAGCCAGGGCCAAACCACCACAACCCCCAATCCTTTCTCCTCAGAACTGCTCTCAAATCAATTAATCCCCAATCTATACTAATACTTGGAGGATGTCCTGACCCAGGCATGAGACTATGTGTTTGGCCTTGTTGAACTTTGTGAGGTTCATGTTGTCACATGAACTAATTGGAGAGTGTTCTCTCTGTCTTTATCTCAAGTCCTAAACTTCACAATATATATTTCCTCCTTGTTGAACGTTGTGAGGTGTGGTGGTTGAGCCCTGGCTAAAGGCCAGACGTCCAACAAAATCAGTCCATTACTCCCCTTCTTAGTTGGACAGGGGAGAAACAATATAATTGGGCAGCTCAAGAGAGAAACTCATTAACGACGCGGGCAAAACAGACTCAACACAGAGTGCAGAAGAGAAAGTTATCTAATTTATTACACTGTGCTTGAGAGAAACAGTGAAAAACCAGAGTCAGGAGTGCAACCAACAATCTTGAAACAAATGCAGCCAGGCAAACACTTTCCCCCCACCACTCCCTCCTTAGCAGGCTTTAGTTAGAAGTTTGCTCCCTTCTTCCCTCCCATTCGCAGCCCAGGAGGGGCAGGGACTGGGGAAAAGGGGGTCTCGGTAACACCTTCCCCCACCCCTCCATTCTAAAGCAGACTTCCCTTTTCAGCCATGATTTTGCTCCCTTCTTCCCCTCTCCTGCTCACAGCACAGGACAGGGGGGCAGGGACTAGGAGATGGGGGCTTCGGTCAGTCCCTTGCAAGATGGTTTCCTTCTCAGCCGGGATGGGGGCATCCATTCCACACAGCCTCCCCCTGCTGCACCGTAGGATCTCACCCACGAGAGAGAGTCCTGCACCAACTTTCTCCAAGGCAAATCTCTTCCCATCGGGCTTCATCTCTGCTCTGGCAGGCAGCAACAAATCACAGTGTCTCTCAGGCCCAGTCCTCCACGGGGCTATGATGCCTCCCCCAGCAAACCTGTTTGGCTCATCTCTGTAGGTCACTTGTGCTGGCAGGGGCTCATCCCAACGTAAGTCACGGCATCTTCTCTATGTCTCCACCGGCTCCATCCAGCATGGAGCCTCTCCACCGGCCAGGTCGGGTCTCTGCCTCCTCCATGGGTCCTCTCCTCCGGCTACTCCACGGGCTTCTGCTCCAGGCTGCAGGGGCATCTCTCACCCGGGTACCTGGGCGCCTCCTCCCCCAGCCTTCCCAGCCTTTTGTGTCTGTCAACTGCTTACATTTACATGCAACTATACATCCCAATGTCCCTAATGGGCCAACACTGAGGTCTTCCTGGCACTCTGTGTTCTGGTGGAGTCTTTCTCTCCTATACGTGATTCTCAGAGGCGCTATCAGCAGGCTTGCAGAAGATTCCAGAAGCCATTTTCTGTAGCCCCTGGCCCTCTCTTTCTCTCTCAGTAGCCAACTATGGACAACTGTGACAGTGAGGTTCATGTTGTCACACTTCTTGAGCCTGTCAAGGTGTCTCCGGATGGCATCCCATCTCTTGGGGAATCAACTGCACCACTCAGCTTGTTGTCCTCGGCAAACTTCCTGAGGGTGCATTTGATCCAGCCCCTGTGCCTCTAATGAGGAGATTAAATAGCATTTGTTCTGGTATGGACTCTTAAGGTCCATGACTCATTACTGGTTTCCACTTGGACATTGAGCCACTGACTGTACTCTTGGGACATGGCCATCCAGCCAATTGCTTATTCACCTATGCTATATCCAACCATCATACACATATCTCTCCAAGCCCTGGGGACCAAAGCATCTCCTTCTCATGGGCTTTTGTTGATGTGGCCTGCCTGCCTGATGGACCTGCTCTCGATGGCTCACAGGGAGAGATCACTCTACAGTCAGCATCATGGGAAAAACAGACTCAACACAGAACAAAGGAAAGTATATAATTTATCAGAGAATCACAAAATCACAAAGTGACTAATTTGGGAAAGACCTTTAAGATCATCGAGTCCAACTGATGTTGGACACCAGTGACACCAGACTCGGGTAGTGAGAAATGCACCTTCCCCCCGCCTCCTTCTTAGCAGACTTCATATGAGTCATGATTTTGCTCCCTTCTAACCCGCTTTGTGGCACGGGGAGGGGCAGGGTCTGGGGGTGGGGGTTTGGTCAGTCCCTCACAATAAGTTCTCCTTCTTAGCTGGGGGGGGCATTCCTCAATCCCTTCCCCTGCTGCACCGTAGGGTCCTAACCATGGCAGAGAGTCCCCCATGAACTTCTCCACTGTCAGTTCTTTCCCTTGGGGCTTCAGCTCTTGCCCAGCTGCCTCAGCGTGGGTCACTGCTATGGGGTGCAGTCATAAATCACAGACTGGCTCTGAGGTCCAGACTGGTCCCCACAGGGTCACAAGCTCCCACAGCACACTCGCTCCTGCGTGGATCTCTTGCTCATCTCTGTGTCTCTGTCTCTCTCTATGGGCTGGCAGAGGCTTGTTCCAATGAGTGTCACAGCATCTTGTACATGTCTCCCCCTGCTCCAGTATGGGGCCTCTCCAGGGGTGTGAGATGAGCGTATCTTTCAGAAGGACCAAGGACTCTTTCAGACCTCTGACGTCCTCTGTAGCCTGTGATCACTGAGAGGAAGTGCAGTAACTCACTGCAAATCTTACACCCCTGCTGTGATGTTGGGAAGCACATGGCTGTTGCCTCAGAAATAGGAGCAGTGCTTCTGGAATGCATCTCATGACTAGGAGGGGAAGCTCTGGGTTCCCTGGTGTCAGGGCTTCTTCGGTTGAGTGCCAGAGCCTGGATACCTCTGGGACAAAAGGGCAGCAAAAGGCAGCAGCACTGACACTGATGGGAGGTTTTCTCCCCAAAGAGGAAGCCTCCTGGATCTGACAAGATTACTACATATGCCTGTTACTTCCTGTGGTTTCAAGCCTGCAGTCAGTTACAGGTCCCTGGGCTCTGAGGCAGCAAGTGGGGCTGAGATTTCATTCCTGCTTGGGGACTTCATGGGGACATGGCCCTGAAGTTGCTGGCTCTGAGCTTCCTTCTGGGCCTTGCATCTCCAATGGTAGCCCAGGAACCCTATCCCAAGGTCCAAGGAATGCCCTCGGAAACAGGTAAGAAATGTTTTTTCCACTGTGCTGGAGAGGTTTTGGTGCTGTTTCTCCTGCACATTTGATAGGAATCTGTACTGCCTGCAGCCCTGGGCTGGAGTCCAGGTCAGTCCCTGAGGGCTGAGTCAGCTGGGGCACCTGCTGCCTCTGGGAGATCCTGGGGGATGGGAGCTATACAGTGCGGTGTGGGTGCTGCCGGAAGGGTGGGACTGTGCTGGATGGTCAGCAGTGGGTTGTGCTGTGCCCCAGGCCAGTTTGCCAGCCGTTCTCTGGAGCCTGCAAGTCTGAATCAGGCATGGATTCATACACTCTGCATCAGAAGAAGGGTCTTCAGGGAGCAGGGCTACCGCTTTCTGTATGCACCCCATCCCCAGGAGTGCCTGAGGGACACTCTGCCTGCAGAAAGCAGAGCAAAAGGGAAGTGCCAATGCTTTGCACGGGCCTGGGTGTGGGGTGTGGCTGGGTGCCTGTGCGTGGGCAGGTTGTGGCTGTGTGTGGAACACAGCTGCTGGTTGTAGGGCTCATCTGGACATCTCTTGCCTTAGGGCTGAGAGCAAAGCCTGACGCTCAGTACCTTGTTGATCAGCATGCCAGTACTTCTCCATGGCTGGTCAGGAAGTGGTCAGACCATTGTGGGATACCTTCTTGGGCCCTTTGGGAGAAGGTTGTGGTTGAAGCACTCTGAGGTCTCCCATGGCCCTTTAGAGAGGCAGGAACAGGGAAGTGCTCCTTCCCAGGTGTCAGAATCACCGCCACAAAGTCTCTCCCCCACAGCACTCAGCAATGTTCTGGGACAGACTGTGCCTGCTCAGCCCATAGGCTGATGAAAGTGGTGAGGAGGATGGGATGTGGAGGAGGGAGCAGTGTTTGTGGCAGGGAAAAGGGGCAGAAAATGTGGTAAAACAGGGAACATGAATGGAGAGTTACAGAATCAATCACCATATGGTTTGAGTTGGAAGACAAGGCTAAAGGTCCTGTAATCCCAACCCTCTGCCATGGGCAGGGACATCTTCAACTACATCAGCCAGCTCAGAGCCCTGTCCAACCTGACCCTGAATGTTTCCAGGAAACATGTTTCACCAGCTCCCTGGGTAACCTGTTTCAGAGTTTCACTGCCCACTTTGTAGAAAATGTCATCCTCGGGTCTATTCTAAATCTGCCCTGTTTTAGTTTAAAACCATTACCCCCTTGTCCTGTTGCAACAGGCCCCGCTAAAAGCTTTGTCCCTGCCTTTCTCAGAAGCCCCCTTAATGTACTGAAAGACCTCACTAAGGTCTCCCCAGAGCCTTCTCTTCTCTGGGCTGAGCAAGCCCAGCTCTCTCAGCCTCTTCTCACAGGAGAAGTGCTCCAACACTCTGATCATTTCTGGGGCCTCCTCTGGGTCTGCTCCAACAGGTCCATGTCTTTCCGTGCTAAGGACCACAGAGCTGGACTCAGTACTCCAGGTGGGGTCTCACAAGAGCAGAATGGAGGGGTAAAATAGAAGAGAGCAGAACGGTTAAGGCTGGAAAAGATCTCTAAGATCATCAAGTCCAACCATATCAACTAAACTAAGTCCTGGAGTGCCATGTCTACATGTTTTTCAATACCTTCAGCTATGGTGATTCCAACACCTCTTTGGGCCACCTGTTCAAGCGCCTAGCCACTCTTTCAGTGACAACATTTTTCCTAATATCCAATCTAAACCTCCCCTGATGCAACTTGAGACCATTTCCTCTCCTCCCATTTCTAGTTACTTGGAAGAAGAGACCAACCCCCACCTCACTATCCCCTCCTTTCAGGTAGCTGTAGAGAGTGATAAGGTCTCCCCAGGCCTCCCCCAGGCTAAACAATGCCAGTTCCTTCAGCCACTCCTCATCAGACCCCTGCTCCAATCCTTTACCAGCTTTTTTGCCCTTCTCTGGACACGCTCCAGCACCTCAGTGTCCTTCTTGCAGGGAGGGGCCCAAAAATGAACACAGCACTGGAGCTGCGGCCTCACCAGTGCCAAGTGCAGGGGCACAATCATTCCCCTAGTGCTGCTGGACGTGCCATTTCTGATAGGAGCCAGGCTGCTGTTGGCCTTCTGGGACACCGAGGCAAAGGCATTCCTCATCCCCATGTCCCATTTCTCAGCAGTGCAGGGAAGGCGGAGTTCAGCTGGGGGACTGAATAAGCAAGGACAGGGACCCCAAAAGCATCAGGAGCCCCCCTGCTCCCTGTAGGAGGGATGAGCCTCAGCTGGAGAGACATGCACCCCAGCATGCACCATGCTTTGGGTACACAAGGAGAGCAGCCTCGTAGCAAGACACGCTTCTGGGACATGTTCTGGCAGATGGGCACATCATCTTCCCTCTCCCCTGGGGGCCTGGATGGGGATTTCTCTGCTGCCACCCACTGCATCACTTCCCACCCAACTAACACCCACTTTCAGCTCTGCCAGAAACCTGCCAAAGGCCCCAGTGGGACTCAAGACTCCAGCTGGCACCAGACCAGGAGACGTACAAGAAGAATGAAGAAGTGATGCTGAGCTGCCCTGAAGGTTTCCAGCCATCCTTCACCCAGGTCAGATGTAGAAGGGAAGTCTCAACCATCAGCCTTGGGAAGCCTGTATACAGAGAAGTTTGGCAGGGAAGGGACAGCAGTGGTGGCTGGATCCGGATTCAGTCCAACGTGGAGTGCATGGGTAAGGGAGGCATCAGGAGCTCTCCTGGCTGCCCCGTTCCTCCCTTCCTGAGCATGGCAAGGCAGGCTGTGCGTGCACAGGAGGCTTTGGGCCCTCTGCCCGCCTGGGGAAACTGTAGGTGCTGCTGAAGGCACTGCTGGGGCAGCTCCTGAGCCTGCCCTGTCCAGCCTGCACTTCACCAGTGGTGGGAGGTTATTGCTGGGGGGTGGTGGTAAGGGTGTCCCCAAAGACTTTTGGCAATAGCATGTTCATAAAGGAGAGAAGCACGGGAGAGCTACATGTGTTGGAGTTCGTGGTCTACATGATGTCACCACTGGGGCAGAGGTCTCAGAGGGCGCAAGAGCTGACTGGGAAGCCAGTTGCTGAAGTTTTGAAAAGATTGTCCTCAGATCCTTCCCACATCAAGAGGGTTTGTTCCCCAAAGGCAGCTGTGAGCATAGGCAGTATGGGGAGGTCTGTGAGAGGGGAACGGGATGCTTCTCCTGTGACCCCTCAACCAGGGACAATTCCATGCATGGACTAAGCTCTTGGAGTGACCCTGCCAGAGAGCTGGAATAATCGCTTTCAGTCTCTCGCATTCCTATCTGGCAGGGAGGTCTGACTGAAGCACAATTCAGTGCTTGGAGGGGAAGGGAGGGAAGTGACCATTTTGCAATGTTTCCTTCACAGAAGTCTTCCAGGTTGTCCCTGGGACCTTGGAGATTTCCAGCACCAGCATCAAACTGAACTGGACCTGTAGGCTCCCTGCTACCTGCCAGCACGTGCGGGCCACGTGCCGCCTGGCAGTGCCTGCCTCCCCTCCTTGTGAGGCTGAGGAGGTGAAGGGAGAGGAGATGCTGCATGGTGGGGAGGGAACATTTACCTGTCCCCCTCTGCAGCCCTTCACTGATTACAGCATCACCATCTCCCTGCCCCCCAGCACGATTTTTTTCACATGGTTGGTGAGGACAAAGGAAACAGGTATGTGTGCATGAGGGACAGTCCTGGGCAGTGTCACAGGTAATGGAGGTGGATAAACTCTTCACCACACTGCTGCTGCTCCTGCTGCTGTTCCCCACATGCAGCCTTTATGGGGAACAAGCCTGCTCGGGGGGTCCCTGTGCAGCTTGTCCCCTGGCCCCGGAGCTGCCTGCAGCCTGCTCTGGGCTCGGCCCCTCCTGGCTGCCCCATGGGTGACCCTGTCCTCCTGTGCTTCCAGTGCCAGACAAGCCCCAGAAGCTGAGGCTGGATCCCAGCACAGGGTCCCTCAAGTGGGAGCCGCTGCCTTCCTGCAAAGGGGAGATCACTGGATACCAGGTACAGGAGACCATGGGCTCTTTGTGGTCCCCCTCCCCTTGCCAGGCGCCTCCCTGCCTGGAGCTCTGTGCAGGCAGCTTGCTGAAGAGTGGGAAAGGGAAAGAGTTGATGACTTGCAGTTCCCAACCAGTCCAGGGGAATATCTGGCTGTGAGGATCACTAGAATTCTTTGACATTCCTCATGCTGTGGAGCTGCCTGCTGGGGGGTGCTTGCTGCACACTGGGCTTCCCCCGCACAGCTGCTCAGCCTGGGCTTTTGCAGACTTTGTGTCTCAGTGTGCAACCTTGGTGACATGTCTGCTGGGGTGGCCTCACAGGATTTCCTGTGCCTCTTGCATGCTTGTTTCTGGTTTCAGCCCCAGGGAAGCCTGTGGTTTGAGCTGTTCCCCGAAACACTCCCTTTTCTGTCAGAGCTCTATTGTTGTACCATCAGGAGTGCCACTGTTGTAGTTGTGCCGTTCCTTTGGGTTTTCCTCACTATGTGGCTGGAAGTACCTCCTCTATCTCTGTCTTTGGGACTTTTCCTATGCTGCTGCCCTGTGTCCTAGCAGTGAGGAGAGGTGAGACCTTCAAAAATGAGCACTATCCCCTTTCTAAGGACAGACCTCATGTTTCTGTATTTCTGAGAAGAATATTTTTTCTGCTTTGAGTTTACTCCATTTGTACATATTCCCAAGAGGCCATTTCCATAAAGACCTTGACAGCAGTGAAGATGGCCCAACATCTCATGAGAAATTAAGATGATGCATTGACAAATGTGGGGAGGCTCCACCTGTATCCCTTGAGGAAACTCTGTCTTTCATTTTCATGTAGACAAAGCCTTCAACATTCAGCCTGGCATGGGAGGAAAGAGAAGTTCAAGGTTCCTTTGGTGGGGGATGTCACCACAGCGCATACAGTGTTTCAGTACCATGTCAGTGACCTGGCCTCAGGCTCATTACACGCATATACAGCTCATGAAAGGACCAGCCTCCCTCTTGCCCTCAGCTCTCCACAGAGCTTTGGTCCCTTGCTCACAGAAGCAGCCTCTCTGGGGCCTTGAGCCGTGGCTCCACATTCCTCCTGTCCTCCTCGGGCCTGCTTTGAGGCCCACACAAGGGGCCACGGCTGCTGCTGGCTCCTCTGCAGGACCCTTCCACAAGTGGGGCAGGCGCAGGGAAGGGGAGGCTTGCCGGGTGCTTTGCTGTGTCTCAGTGTGGCCCGGGCAGGTGCCCAGAGGGCTGGTGGGAGCTGCCGCCCTCCAGTTCTGTGCTGTGTCCCCAGCTGAACATCACAGCCAGGCGCGCACAGGACAGGGCCCTCCTGGAGATGGAGCGGCTGCAGCTGAGCGGCTCGGCCACCGAGCACCGCCTGCCTGAGCACAGCCCCAGCAGCAGCTACGTGGTGACGCTGCAGGGACTGACGGCGGCCGGAGCGGGGGCTGCGGCCCGGTGGCAGTTGCAGGCCGGCAGGCCGGGTAAGGCTCGCCGTGCCCCGGTCCCTCCGGCGCGGCCGAGGCAGCTCCCCGTCGCCAGCCCTGCGGCCTCCCGGCCCCCGCAGCGGGGCCTGGGCGCAGAGGAGCCCCGCTCTGCAGCCCGCCTTGCCCGGGGCTGCCCGCGCTCCCCACGCACACCCTGCGCCCTGATGCCCGTGCCCCGGCCTTTCCCTCCAGACACCCCGCAGCCTCTCGACATCGGCTGCCGCGGCGCCCGCGACGTCTCCCCATCCCAAGGCACCGCTGTGCTTGCCCTGCACCCCATCGCCCAGCCCCCGAGGCAGCGAGGTGAGCGCAGCCCCCCGCGGTTTCCCCACTGCCAGCGCTTGCCCACGGCCGCCTCCGTCCCGCTCTCCCTGTCGCCGCCTCCCCCAGCCCGCTCCCCACCCGGCCTTGCAGGGAGCACCAGCTCGTCGTGGTGGCCACGCACAACGGCTCCGCGCTGGAAGGCGCCTGCTGGGGGGAGCCGCAGCCCTTCAACGCCAGCCAGCAGCCTGGCACCTACGTGGCCGCCGTGCTCAACCTCACCGCCGCCGGGGACTTCGTGCTGGGTGACGGCACCCGCGGGCAGGGCTACCACAACGCTGCCCTCCGGCCGGGCTGGGACTACACGGCCCTTCTCCGCCTCGTCCGCCGCTCACAGCAGGTACCCTTTGTGGGGAGCTGCTGCCAGCCGCCGCCGAGCCCCGCGCCGGGGTCTGGGCCAGCTCCTGATGGCCAGCAGCGCTGCCACGCCAGCCGCGCCGCCGGCGGCTGTGCCCAGAGCCCGGGCGCCTTGGCAGGATGGTGGCCTGAGGCTCCTCAGCCACTGCTGGGGCATTCGGTGGCCGTGGGCAGGAGGGCTTTGAGCCCCGCAGTGTGGCTCGGGGGGCGGGGGGGGAAGAGTGGCCTGAGGTCTCCTTCCTGTCTTCTCCAACAGGCAGAGAAGTTCACCTGTGTCTGCTACAGCTTCTCTGCTGGTAAGTGGGCTCCTCGCTCCTCGTGCCTGAGGGGGTCTCCCACATGTTCCCTTTTCCCAGCCTGGCCACTTCCCATGGAGAGGAGCTGGCCTAGCGCAGGAGATGCTGGGTCTTGTGCGGGGCAGAAGAAACCTTTTGCTTCCCATACATGGGGTCATTCTCCATCACCTAAGAAACTCAAACCAAGACACCCTTCTGCACACTTGCACATATCCTTTGTCTTTGGTGGGACCACTGCCAGAACACGGTTCGGGCTCTGACACCCTCCAATTTCTGTTTGTTAGTTGCAGAGCAGCGTCCAGCTCCCTGGCAGGGGACTGTGATTGGGGTGGTTGTGCTGTTGGTACTTCTCCTTTCTGCAGGGATCCTGTTGTTCATGGTTTCCAGGTGATTACAAAGGGGACAGGTTTTGCAGGGCCATGGGCAATTCCAGACTCTTACTCAGGACTCTTTTTTTGCCTTTCCAGGAGAAGGAAATCTGTGCAGAAAAGCTAGGGAGGATAATTAAAAAGGTAGGACATTGCAATTTTCTGGACCACCATCACAGAAGGGGCTGGTTGGCAGTTGGAAGGGGCAGAGATACCTCTCAGGAGAACCTGACCCTCAGGAGAAACTTAAGCTCATCCTCTTCATTGACACACCTCCCCATTTGTTCCAACCCTGTGGTGCTGGGGATGGTCAGGATGGCTCTGCCCTCCCTGCCCCATGTGGCAGCAGAGCATGTCTCCAGACAGTGCTCCCAGTGTGGAGCAGGGTCAGGGGCAAATGACATCCAAATGAGTGTCTCATGGCTCAGCCACCTGAGGGACCCATGGCCATGTCAGCTCTCCCCAGGAGAGAACTGCTAGGGTGGGTCTCAGGAGTATCAAGCTGAAGGACAGCTTGTCTTGCCTCGCACCAGCAGGCACCTCTGGGGACCTGTGGTTGGGCACAGCTGGGTTGAAGGGGTAGAGCTGTGGCAGGCACCACAGCTGAGGGCGTGCGGCAGCCTCTGCCCTGAGTGCCTTCGGTGTCCACAGGTGGATATGGCCAGGCTGGAGACCAGTCAGTCCAGCCCCTGCCCAGGACCACTGGAGGCATTCAGAGCAGTGAGGAAGCAGAGGTGTGGAGGACGACCCCAGCTCGGTGCTGGTTGCTGCCAGGCTCCTTGGCTGTCCTGTGACTGGTCAGCACTGGCGGTTGGATCCAGTCCAGCAGAACAAGAGGAAAACAGGAGGCCAGGGAGGGCTGTGATCTCTTTCTTTCCTCACTCATGTCCTTCACCTCCCAGCTTTCACTCACTATTAAACGTCTTCAAACACAAATTTCCAGAGTTTCTTTTTTTAGGCTTTGCTTCATTTTTACTTCCTGGAAGCAGGGACTGTACACGAGATTTCCTAGTCCCGGACCTACACGGACTCAGACTGAAGGGGAGTCCGCGCTCCTGCTGTGTCCTAGGTTCCTGACCCCTCTCTCCTGTCTGCTGATACTCAGCCAAATCCGCAGCTCTTCTGGACCTTGGCCTGGCTGGGCTGGCTTCATGACTCTGCCTGCTCTGTCTGGACAACCAAATAAAGGCTTGTGGTTTGGTGTGGGCTGCCTGCCTGACCGCAGCTCCTGCCTTGTGCCTTCACTGCACCTTCAGGCTACCATCCCCCTGAAGAGTAGCTCATGAGCAGGGCTGCTGTGACCCCTTTGGTCACAGGTGCTTGACAATGTTTGCAGCACTTGGGGCTGTGCTGGGCAGCTCTCACCTCAGTTTGGATGGAGGGAGTCAGGAAAGGGGACTGTCCCTCAGGGCACATTTCGGGCAGGAGGGTATTCTGTGCCCATGCTGTGCTCAGAGCTGAGGGACCTGCGTGCTCTCCGCTGCTTTGCAAGCCCTGTCCCAGCTCAAATCTGGAAGGAAAGTTAAGATCAGACATCACCACAACCATGACCAGCACAGAGACTTTACTGGTGAGGTGCCAAACAGAGCCACGGTGTCTGTCTTGGCACACTGGGTGTCCTGTCTGTCAGAGCATGGTGTCTGTCCTGTGCTTGTCTTACCCCTGAGCAGCAAAGGCAGAACCAGCCCCCCTGGGTGCAGCAGCCTCTGATAACCATGTCCAGGATATCTGAGTCGAGCTGGTAGAACCTGTGGTTGCTATGGTGGACCCAGAGGGGCTGCTGCTCTCAGAAGCTGTGTTGTGGTTTCACCCAGCTGGCAGCTACCAGAAGCACATGGGCGTTTACTTGCTGCTCACCCCACTCTGCACTCACTGCTCTGCCAGTGAGATGGGGGTGGGAATTGAAGAAAAAAGGTAGAACTAATGGGTTGAGATAAAGGCAGTTTAATAGGTCAGGAAGGGAAGAGAATAATGATAATATACAAAACGAGTGGTGAACAGCACAATTTCTCACCACCTAGAGCTGATGCTCAGCTGGCTCCCAAGTCATGCTACCTTCTGGCCAAGCCCTGGTTATATACAGAGTGATGTCATATGGCACGAAATACCTTTTTGGCCAGTTTGGGTAAGCTGTCCCCTTTCAGCTGCTTGGGCACACCCCTCTCAGCTGCTTGGGCACACCCCACCTTGTTAGCAGGGCAGTGTGAAAAGCTGAACACTTCTTGATTGCTTGGCAACAACTAAAACCATCTGTGTGTTACCAGAGCTGCTCTCATCTGAAATCCCTGAGCAAAACACAGTTTGGGTAAAGCTACCCCACTTTCCCTGGGGCTGTCTGAAGGGACAAGGGGCCCTGGATGGGTCAGCTGGTTCTCTTCATCCCTGGCACAGACAGGTTAAGTGCTGGTGCCTCTTCTCAGGTCTGCAGATTCAGGCTGTGAATCCAGGTAATTTCCTGTGCACTCTGGGCAAAAGACAGGTTCTGCTTCAAAGCCTGACCACAGTTTGGAGACAGTCCATCCTGTGCTCTCCAGCCACAGAGGACCCTGGGGGTGGTTTTTCAGGGGAGTAAAGAATCTTGGGGCTGTGCACACGATTCTTGTCTCCTCTGGTTTCCACTGTTACTGATGGAGGGCTGTCAAGAGAGTCAGAGTCCTGGCCAGGGATCAGCTGTGGCCACGTCTCTACTTGAAATTTCCGTAGGTTTCAAATGAATTCAGGTAACTGAGGGCTAGTTCATAGCAGAGTCCATACTGCTCCTGTGGACAGAAGGATGCAGGGTGTTCTCACATGCAGTGGAAGGCCAGCCTTGGTGGCCAGCATATTCCTGAGCAAGTCAGGCACAGGTACAATTCACTCTCCTCCTCTCATTTTGAAGCCCACCTTCCCCCACTGAGGAACCACAGGTATGTGCTCCAGCAGTGGAGGGCTGGGCTACCCCAGTGCTGGAGCCAACTGGTCTTGACAGGAGAGACAGCATCCCTGTCATGAAGCATTTGGTGCTCGGTCCCATCTGAGGTGCTCACCCTGTAATGGCCTCTAGCACCCAGATTGTGAGAGTGACCTGGCTGCAGGACACCAGTGGGTGTGTCCACTGAGCGGTGGACCAGAAAGGGGCAGCTCAGTCCACAGGATGCTCTGGTGCCCATCTAATTCTGAAGGCCCAGCCCCTGAGCAAATGGGTTGTCAGAGGACTCATCTGGCTCCTCTGGCTCCAGGATGATCTGGGCACAAGGGCACTAGGGCAGTTGCTGGGACAGTCCAGGCTATGGCTCTTATCTGGTGGTGTCGTCCCAGCTTTGACTGAAGTCAACACCTACCACATCTTTAATCAGCTGCCTCCGCCGCCTCTTCAGCATCCTGACAGCCTGGGATACATCCACGAGCCCCTCACTTTGGATCTGCTCACAAAGGAAACTAGCAGCACAGAAGATCCCACTCCGACTGGCACCATCCCTGCGAAGGAGAGCAAGGGAAAGAGCACTCACTTTGGGATCAGTCTGCAGGGATCTCAAGATGCTCTTGTCCACAGATCCTGCACACAGACAGCCTCAACAGCGAAGCCATCCTCCCTGAAAACAGCTGAATTCATGTCTGTATCTCCACCCACGATGGAGCTGTGACCCAGGTTCAGTGATGCAGCTGGTGCTGAGCCAGCTCTGTGCCATGGCTGCTCCTCTGAAAATCATAACTCACCAGCAGGCAACCAGGATATGTCCATCTTGGTTCTGCCGATGGTGTGTCTCCACCTTCCCTAGGAGGCTGATGATGGTGTCTGGGTGTGGGGGAAGACGCTGCTGCATGGGCCAGTCCTGCAGCTGCCAGAACCGGACTTCCAGTGCAGACTTCTTGGGCTAGTGGGGAAGAAAGACACTGGGTTGGGCAGGGAAGAAGCCCACTGGCTTCGTGGAGACAAGGGAGGGATACATGGGGGTGTCTCCATAAGGGAGAAGGCCCAGTCCCAGGCTTTGCCCTTCTGCATTGAGTGCTCTGAGACCAGCAGACAGACAGAGCACAAGATTAGAGGTGAAGCTCAAGCTGATGCCAGTGCAGCGCCCAGCTAGCTGTAATAGCTGTCATCACGCACAAACCACCATCAACATACACAAACTCTGTCCATGGCTGCTGTCCTCCAAGCTAGAAAGGTACCCAAATGTACCTTTGCCTTGTATCCCTGTCTGCAGCCTCCCTCTCTTGGAACTAACCTCCCTCCCAAGGCAGAAGGCCCTGCTCTGGCCAGCGCCCTTCCAGGGCCTCTGACATCCCTAGGTGTGATGTTGACCCTGAGTCAAAGCTTGCTGAAGCTGGAGCCTGGCCAGCCCTTCCAGCTCTTTTCAAGGCTGTTTTTGCAGGATTGCACCACCTCTGTGCAAAGACCTCACCTGCTGCCTGTTGGAGAGGACAAGTGTCCAGGCTGAGAAGCCAGCTCCAGACTCCTCTGAGACCAGGTGGACATGGAAACGGCCATAGTCAGCTTCACCCTGGGTGGGCCAGAACTCCATGTATGTCTAGAGGAGAGACATGTGCATGATCACACCCAGCTCCAACCTGCATGCATGGCAGAGCTCAGCACCTTGCATAGATGTGCTCACACCTCCCTTGCCCAAACCACAGTGTGCATGTGGATGCTCCACCTCTCTTTCCTGGAGACCAGGCTGTGGTGCTGCAGCCAGAAAAATGGCACTTCTACAGAGAGGATACATGGGCAGGGGTAAGCAAAACCTTGCTGTGAGGCTGGGGACACCCCACCGCTGCACAGCCATGGTGCTGGGACTGTCCTTGGGGGCTCTCATGGTGTCGTGGTTCACCCACCCTGTGAGAGAGTGGCTGTGTGGTGCTCAGCTGTGGGCTGGAGCAAAGCCACATCACATGGATGGAGCCCACAAGCTTGCAGTGAGCTCCTGCAGCAAGCAGGTCTCGTGTGGGAAGAGCTGTGTGGAGGCAAAGGCAGAAAGCACCCTGCCTGGCCCCACGGGGATCTGAGGGGATCTAGAAAGAGGGGAGGGCTGCGCATGGGCTGCTGACCTCATCCAGCTCCTGGAGCTGGTTCAGAACGACCACCGATGTGCAGGTGTAATCCCAGACCAGAGCCCAGAAATCCACCAGTGTGGTGGAGAGAGGCAGCTGGGTGATGATGAGTCTGTCCTCCTGGGTGTATGTCTGCAAAACACACCGGGGCATGGGGCAGGGAAAGGTCACACAATTCCCTGCCCCCCACCCCCCACCCTGACCTCCCACCCGGAGAAGCCCTCCGATGCTGTGAGCAGTTCCCTGTCTCCCCAAAGACGTGGCTCTGTGGGCCCTGGTCAGAGCCCAGGGAGACGCAGGGTAGCCCAGCTCTGTTTGGAGCATGTTTACACCCCTCTGCCCTCGCAGCCCCTCGCACCAGGACTCTGGTCCCAGCAGGCAGAAGCCAAGGGCTGTGCAGCAGCCAGCTGAGCTGCCGCCCACGCAGGGCTCAGGCTGTTCGCGGGGGCCACCTCCTGGCAGCAGGGCCCAGCCTCGCCTCTGGGAAGCGTCCTCTGTGAAGAAGCCCCAGGGCTGGAACACCCCAAACCAGGGTGGTGCGGTGTACCCCTGCCTTAAGCGGGGGTGCACGGGGGTGTCCTCTGGCGCTGTCCCACCCCGCGTTCGGGCTGAAGCCTTACGTGGGCAAACACAGCGTTGATGTAACCTGGCGAGCCGTCTGCGTTCAGCGAGGACATCAGGATGGGCCGACAGCAATCCGCTGCACGGGCAAGGGGCAGAGAAAGAAACGGTGAGCCACCCCCTCCCCGCACAGAGCCGCGGGGCTCTCCCTGCAAGCCACGGGGTCAGCGTGGCTCCCTGCAGCATGGGCGGGAGCTGGCACCGCCAGCCCCACGGCCATGACAGCTCAGGGCTGCCTGAGCATGTCCAAAACCCCACAGGTGGAGGCACAGCAGGTCCACCCTTCTCATTGCTCCCTGATACCTCATCTGGGCTCCTCCTGTGGGAAAGACTGGCCCCAAGGACATGTTTATGGGTTTACCCCATGAACACATACCTCCAAGAAGCCCAGAAGGAAGCAGGGATGGCTCCCACAGAGGGACCAGCCTAACCTGTATTTACTGCCAACCAGAAAATGCTGACTGGACCCTGCCAGAAGCTGCCAGGGCAAGGTGTTGGGGGAGAAAGGAGTAGGGCAGCATCGTCCCCTCACGCTGCTCTCAGGTCACAGAGCAAGGAGCTGCCCAGACCTGCCAGCAGTACCTGGCAGGATGCCTGGCTTGCGGTTCTTGGGCTGGTTGCTGGGTTTCTCTGCTTCTCTGCACGGCAGGAGCTGGAACAACTCAGTAAACTTCTGCAGGGCCTGTAGGGATGATTCAGCCAAGCAAGTCCTGCCTGTCAGCTCCTCCCCTTCCTCAGCCACCCAAGAGAAATGCTTCCCCATGTCCACCCCACAGACCAGCCCCGACAGCACCAGACCCAGTGCACAAGATCCTGGTGGTACCTTGAACTCCCCCTCAAGGGCACTGCTGTGCCTTGAGGTCTCAGCTTCTCGAAGGCCGCGGACGTGGCTGGTGATGCTCTCCACTGGGACCCCGGTGTTGCCACAGAGCAAGCCTTCAAGCAGCACCTCATACAAGAAGGTGTACTGCTCCTGCATAAGCATACAGGTCAGCTGGACAGTATAGAGCCCCTCCATGATGAGCCCTGAGACTCCAGACCACCAACACACTGCTATCAACCCGTGCCAGCAATAAGCCAAGTGCATCCTTCACCTTCCTGCTGTGTCTGACACCAGACACCTCTTAGTGCAGGAAGCCCTGCTCTGAGAAACAGCCAACAACCCAGGCAAGGCCATCTTCCTGTGGTTCCACGCTCCCTCTCAGACCAGACCCCTGCTCTGGTGAAGGATGCCCAGAAAGCTGGTGCACTGGTTAGTCCTCCTACAAGCAGCCTGATGGTCCTGTCCAGACCCTTTCTCCAAAGGGCTCCAGCACTGAGCAGACCATGAGGATGTGGTCCCTCAACCAGGACACTGTATCCCAGAAGATGCATGCTGAAAGCCTGTCCTATCATGACATGCCCTACATGCCTCTTTAGAAGGGCATGTCATGTTAGGATGATAGGGAATGGTTTTAAATTTGAAGTGGGTAGATTTAGGTTGAATATTAGGAAAAAATTCTTCACTATGAGCATGGTGAGACCCTGGAACAGGTTTTCCAGGAAGCTGGTGGCTGCCCCCTCCCTGGAGGTGTTCAAGGCCAGGCTGGATGGGGTCTTGAGCAGCCTGGTCTAGTGAGAGGAGTGGGAGGGTGGGTGGCAGGGGAGTTGGAACTTGGTGATCTTTAAGGTCCTTTCCCACTCAAACCATTCTATTATTCTGTGACATATGGCCCCTGATGCATGCTCCTTGCCTACAAGAGCCTTTCTGAACTGGGATGATTGATACATCTGAAAGCTGCTTGTACTTCAGAGCATCTCAGGGCAACACAGATCCCAAACAGGTTTGAACACAGCACTGAGAACAAGATCCTGCAGCCTCCATCACCTGGCAGCTCCAGTCCCTGTGGCTAGATCATGATTGGTGTGGCCAGCGTGGCTTTGCACTCCACATCACTGGGAAGGGTGGGAAGTAGCCTGGGGGTACACAATGAGCAGGTAACACTCCTCACCTTGGTCTGCACCATGCTGACTCGCTGCTCCCGCAGCCTCTGCACACAGTGAAACACATCCACCTTCCCCTCCACCTTCCCCATCTTCAGGAGGAAGTCCAGGGCGATGAAGGTACCTGTCCGCCCGATCCCTGCACTGAGGATACAGAAAACAGGGGGGTCAGCACTGCCCGGGCCAGCCTTGCCCCAGCACCCCAGCACCCCAGCACCCCAGCCGTGGTACCTGCAGTGCACCAGCACAGGTCCAGCAGGTGTTTCCAAGGCCCTCTTGTTCACCAGCTCCACCAAGCAGAGGAGCTGTGTGGGGTTTCTTGGGACCCCATGGTCCGGCCATAGCAGGTAGTGAAACTGCTCCACCACTCTTGGGAGAACACATCCTGCCTGCAAAGAGGGAGGCACAGCTGGGAGCAGGAACCAGCCTCGGAACTTGGATGAAATAACTGCATGCCAACGAGTAGGGAGCAGTGGAGAAAACTGCTTCAAGGAGCAGCAGCACACAGTGTTCCCCCCAGCACCCCCCACAATCACTGCTCCACTGTAGCTCATCAGACAGCAAAGGGCAAATTCACTCAGCACAACGATGTGCAATTCACTTTGTTCTCTGCTTCCCCATGCTGCCAGCAAAGAAATCAGAACTGCAAGTGCAGCTTGTGCCCTGGAGGGGAAAAGAATTAAAACCACAGTGCAGAGAGTGTCTGTAGCCATTGAAAAGCCCTGGCTTCCCCAGATAAGGTATTTCCTGAGGCTGGTACGCACCAATGTGAATGTGGGCACTTCTATTACCAGCCATCATATATTTTTCCCTAAACATCATATTCACTTGGTCTGAAGAATGGAGTGCTATGTCCCACCATCAGGAGGGACATCACTTGGAGCTTTGCCTTTCAGCCTGACTCTGCTTGGGCAGTCACATAACTGCAATTTCTGCATATGTGCAGGTTTCCCCCTCCCTGAAGGTCCTTCTGTTTCTCCTTATTATCTGAGGTGCCACTTCAGCAGAAGCACCCATCTTGAGAAATGTAATTTTGTAACTTATCTTCAACCACAAACTATCTGTTCCAGTTTAGGAGCTGTCACTTGACAACAGAGCTTCAGTGTGGACCCTGTGCAGACTGGTCCAGGTGACAGGCAGGCACATGTCCCATCATCCTGGATGTACAGAGATGCCATTTTAAATTCTTTAATTGCTTTTACAACCTGATTACATCATCCAAGTGCTCAAGGTTGCATGATCTACCCACGTGCATCTATCCAGATCCAGTTGAGATGACCAGTGCAGCTGGCCAATTGCCTCTGCCTGGCACAGAAACCTGAGGCTGATGCCCTGGCATGGCATCCAGTGGTATCAACACTGAGCTGCTAGTGCTGGAGCCTAGGCAAGGCTCCCTGCTGCATTTCTTGGCTGATAAACCCCACCAGCTGCCGAAACCCCCAAAACATCCTACACCCCCATCTCAGCCACACAGCAAGCTTACCTTCTGCAGGCAGAAGATGCGTGTGACAAGGCCCGTGGTGGTCTTGGTGTTGTTTAGTGTCACGGTGAAGTCCCCGTAGACCTGCTCCTGTTCTGGCCAATACTGCTTGCACTTGGTCTGCCAACAGCAGTGAGGCTGCTAAGCACAGGCAAACCCACGAGGGGAGCAAAGCGAGCCAGCAGGCTAGTGGAGCTGCTTTCTGCCCACCCTCCTGACACCTACACTGGGAGCAAAGCAAAACAGAGCAGGCAAGGAAGCCTGGACTCTTAGGAGACACGAGCTGAGCACAGGCTGAGATGGTTTCTCTACCTTGTTCTGCTCCACTAAGCTTGTCAGCATCACAATGACCGAGATCTTCTCCTGCCAGACCATCTGCCAGAAATCCAGCACTGTCGCAGGCAAGGGGCCTTGGGGAAGAAGAGGTAAGCCCTGTGTCAGTGTCCAAGTTGTGGGGGAGTAGCTACTCCCAGGCACATCTCAGACCTTCCCAGGCTATGAGCCACCCTGGGCTTCCATCTGCCCAGGGACTAACACTGCACAGCCTGGGCACAGCAACACCTGGCAGAGGGTGTAGGCCCCTTGGCTCCAGCACCCATGTTAGATATTGAGTCAAGGAAGTGGAAGGGCAGGTGAGCCCAGGGAAACACTGCTGCTTCAGGGTTTTCTCCATCCAGACTCTCAAGATGACCAAAAGCTGTCCCTCATTTGGGGTTCTATTTCTTGAAGAGCATTTCTGCAGCTTTGCAGGGGGCCTGAGGCCTCCTCACCCCATGTGGCTCAGTGCAGACTAGCCCATGTCAGTTGTGCATGGTTGGAAGAAGCCTTCCTCCAAGCTCACTGAGTGCAGAGGTGTCAGCCCTCAGTCCGGGCAGTGCAGGGACCATCAGCTCCAGCTGGCCACTGCCAAAGTGAGGACTTCCATGCCCTGCAGCAGCTGAAACCACTGTGCAAGGTAGAGGCCCAGGAGACACAGGACCTTGTATTGAGCCATTAATAGCTCCTAGGCTGCTGTCCCAGCTCTCCACCCCCCAGAGTACTTAGAGCATGAGGCACGCACCTTGAGCTGCAATGAAGAAGCGTGGACTCCGGTAGCTCTGTGGGGAGAAGTTGAAACATCTCTGATCACACAGGTTAAACATTTGACAGGGAATGAAATAAAGGACCCATCCCCACAGGTACCAGAGCCCTCAGCAGGGCCAGGGGGTGGGGGTGTCCAACAGCACCACTCCTAGCCAGCACAAGAATGGGTATCCAGGGGCTGCACCTCAACGCCTGTCCCCTACACAGGTCCCCTTTTGTTAGGGGTGAGAACTGCACACAGACACACAATGCTCTCTACAGCCCAGAGACGATACAGTGGAAGAGATTCCAAGATTTGCCAGCACTTCAGGGCAGCGAATGCCAGACCCTGGGCCACCCATGTGAGCAGGACTGTCCTCACCCAGCAGAGCCAGGCACCTCTCCAACCCAGCCAGGGCAGCATTGCCTTACTACCTACATCCACATAACTGGCATTGATGTAGTCATTCCCCATGTCAGAGGGCTGCAGCACAACACGGCAGTGATCGTCTGAAAGAAAAAGGAGGTGGGAGTCAGTGCACTGTCTCTTTGGGGCAGCAACGAAGTGGCTGTTTAAGGAGGGGAATGTAATCTAGGAAAGTTTGTGACTGTCTGCCCCCTCCTCAGCAGCACTCCAGGCTTCAGGACATGTTGATAGGTAAAGAAAGGTGACATGGCACAGCAGGAAATGCCGCATATTTTTGGAGAAGACAGCTATTGCAATATCCAAGTGTCCATAACATACGGGTCCCAGAGGAGCCTTAAGTTTTGATAGAAATTAGGTCACTCCCTCTGCTATTCCACAAATAGCTACCTCTGGGTGGGAAATGGCAGCGTTCAGCAATGACTTAACAGTAGGAACAGGAATACAGTGGTGCACGAGCTTGCAGGATGATCTGAAGAACAAATCTCCATCTGCATATAAGGCAGTGGGGCCAACATGATATTCTGGGAAAACCCTCTGGGTTTCAGTGGCCACAGGCGAGCCAAGGAGCTCAAGAATAGCTGCACGGGCACCTACAACAGCCCAGCACCTTGTAAATGCCCAACCACCTGCAAGGGCCTGTGCCAACACGTGGGGAGTTCTGCTTACATGGAATGACGCTCTTGTAGCGGTTCTTGCTCTGATTACACAGCTCCTTCCCAGCATCGCAGGGATGCAAAAGAGTGGAAGACAATTGCTGCAGAGGAAGAAGACAAGCACAATATGCATTAACACGTCTGCTGGGACTGGTCAGGGCCAACTGCATTGCCCACCCAAGGAAGGGGTGAGAGTAGGGTGGAAAGTGCAGCCAGGTAGGAAAACGAAGCTAAACCAGACCTGATATTCTCCTAGACGCCCAGCGCCATATCTGTCAACAGATTCATCCTCTGTCTGCTCTGCCTCTATTTCTGCCCTCTTAAACCTCTTCAGAGTCTCCAGCAGTTCCTCCACCAGAATTTGTGTGTTCAGCTTGCTTACACCTATGGACACAAGACCAGGAGTTTAGCATACACCTGATGTGTAGCCCTGGAGCTCTGCAGCTGGGACTGAGCAGGGACTGCAGTGGTCAGGACCCCACCAAACCCTAATTTGTTCCTCCCCATGCAGGTCCCTTTCTCCTGGGAGGTATCCCCTTTTCCTGTGTCAGACAGCTCTTTAAGCACCCTGCCTGTGCTTTCAACAGGCAGCCCAACCAGCATGCAGGGCTTCTGCTTATACTGCACCTCCTCGACACCTCCGCAGGGGAATAGTACTGTTGTTCTCCGAGGTTTTTGAAGTGTTGTATTTTCTCCTGAAAAACAGCAAGTCAGGCCCACAGGCCAGCCAAAGAAAGAGACAGAAGAGAGGCTGTTGCCCATGTAACAGCCCTGCTTCCCACCTTGCTTAATGTCAGGGTCCACTTGGACACTCCCTGGCACTGCAAGGTGCTGTGTGCCTCACTGAAAGCAGGAGAGGTAAGGGTACATACTGACCTGAAGAGAATGAAGAGCAGCAAAATCCCCAGTGCCAGGACTGCAACCACCAGTGCTACTGCAATAACCATGGGAATCCTGCCCACCTGAGGCTCTGGCTCCTGCCCTGCAACTAGCAGAACCCTGACTCAGGCTCCTTCATAGCCTGAACGCGGGATCAGATCCCACAGGAGAATGGGGTGGAAAGCAGCTTCCCTCATCTGAGACCACAGGCGTTGCACTACAACATATCTAAGCTGGTGCAGAAGAAAGTAGGTCTCTGCTTGGTGTGATAATGGTCTCCCTAAATTCCCACTGGCACAACCAGTGTCTGGCGAGGTGCATGTGCATTAGGGGAGCACTAGGACCAAGATGCAGTATGTGATTATGGAATAGATGATGCACAGCGTCCAGCTGCCAAAGGTGCCAGAACTACACAAGTAAACCAAGGCTGTCCAAAGCTCATCTACCACAGATAGCCTCAAGATATAGATAAATTCCATGAAGATGTAAGCAGGACAACAAGACCCAGCATCTCCTGCGCTAGGCCAGCTCCTCTCCATGGGAAGTGGCCAGGCTGGGAAAAGGGAACATGTGGGAGACCCCCTCAGGCACGAGGAGCGAGGAGCCCACTTACCAGCAGAGAAGCTGTAGCAGACACAGGTGAACTTCTCTGCCTGTTGGAGAAGACAGGAAGGAGACCTCAGGCCACTCTTCCCCCCCCGCCCCCCGAGCCACACTGCGGGGCTCAAAGCCCTCCTGCCCACGGCCACCGAATGCCCCAGCAGTGGCTGAGGAGCCTCAGGCCACCATCCTGCCAAGGCGCCCGGGCTCTGGGCACAGCCGCCGGCGGCGCGGCTGGCGTGGCAGCGCTGCTGGCCATCAGGAGCTGGCCCAGACCCCGGCGCGGGGCTCGGCGGCGGCTGGCAGCAGCTCCCCACAAAGGGTACCTGCTGTGAGCGGCGGACGAGGCGGAGAAGGGCCGTGTAGTCCCAGCCCGGCCGGAGGGCAGCGTTGTGGTAGCCCTGCCCGCGGGTGCCGTCACCCAGCACGAAGTCCCCGGCGGCGGTGAGGTTGAGCACGGCGGCCACGTAGGTGCCAGGCTGCTGGCTGGCGTTGAAGGGCTGCGGCTCCCCCAGCAGGCGCCTTCCAGCGCGGAGCCGTTGTGCGTGGCCACCACGACGAGCTGGTGCTCCCTGCAAGGCCGGGTGGGGAGCGGGCTGGGGGAGGCGGCGACAGGGAGAGCGGGACGGAGGCGGCCGTGGGCAAGCGCTGGCAGTGGGGAAACCGCGGGGGCTGCGCTCACCTCGCTGCCTCGGGGGGCTGGGCGATGGGGTGCAGGGCAAGCACAGCGGTGCCTTGGGATGGGGAGACGTCGCGGGCGCCGCGGCAGCCGATGTCGAGAGGCTGCGGGGTGTCTGGAGGGAAAGGCCGGGGCACGGGCATCAGGGCGCAGGGTGTGCGTGGGGAGCGCGGGCAGCCCCGGGCAAGGCGGGCTGCAGAGCGGGGCTCCTCTGCGCCCAGGCCCCGCTGCGGGGGCCGGGAGGCCGCAGGGCTGGCGACGGGGAGCTGCCTCGGCCGCGCCGGAGGGACCGGGGCACGGCGAGCCTTACCCGGCCTGCCGGCCTGCAACTGCCACCGGGCCGCAGCCCCCGCTCCGGCCGCCGTCAGTCCCTGCAGCGTCACCACGTAGCTGCTGCTGGGGCTGTGCTCAGGCAGGCGGTGCTCGGTGGCCGAGCCGCTCAGCTGCAGCCGCTCTATCTCCAGGAGGGCCCTGTCCTGTGCGCGCCTGGCTGTGATGTTCAGCTGGGGACACAGCACAGAACTGGAGGGCGGCAGCTCCCACCAGCCCTCTGGGCACCTGCCCGGGCCACACTGAGACACAGCAAAGCACCCGGCAAGCCTCCCCTTCCCTGCGCCTGCCCCACTTGTGGAAGGGTCCTGCAGAGGAGCCAGCAGCAGCCGTGGCCCCTTGTGTGGGCCTCAAAGCAGGCCCGAGGAGGACAGGAGGAATGTGGAGCCACGGCTCAAGGCCCCAGAGAGGCTGCTTCTGTGAGCAAGGGACCAAAGCTCTGTGGAGAGCTGAGGGCAAGAGGGAGGCTGGTCCTTTCATGAGCTGTATATGCGTGTAATGAGCCTGAGGCCAGGTCACTGACATGGTACTGAAACACTGTATGCGCTGTGGTGACATCCCCCACCAAAGGAACCTTGAACTTCTCTTTCCTTCTTTTTCCCTTTCCCACTCTTCAGCAAGCTGCCTGCACAGAGCTCCAGGCAGGGAGGCGCCTGGCAAGGGGAGGGGGACCACAAAGAGCCCATGGTCTCCTGTACCTGGTATCCAGTGATCTCCCCTTTGCAGGAAGGCAGCGGCTCCCACTTGAGGGACCCTGTGCTGGGATCCAGCCTCAGCTTCTGGGGCTTGTCTGGCACTGGAAGCACAGGAGGACAGGGTCACCCATGGGGCAGCCAGGAGGGGCCGAGCCCAGAGCAGGCTGCAGGCAGCTCCGGGGCCAGGGGACAAGCTGCACAGGGACCCCCCGAGCAGGCTTGTTCCCCATAAAGGCTGCATGTGGGTAACAGCAGCAGGAGCAACAGCAGTGTGGTGAGGAGGGGGAGAGCAAGGAGTGCTGTGCTCCAGGGCCCTGCAGAGCCCCTTCCCCTGAGCCTCACAGGCTGCGAGTGGTCCTGAACCCAGGGCTGTCGCTGCAGGGAGTGGATGCTCAGACAAAGGGCAGCTTGACATTTCATGCAGGTGGAGACATACCTGTTTCCTTTGTCCTGAGGACCTCTGTGTACAGGACCGTGCTGGGGGGCAGGGAGATGGTGATGCTGTAATCAGTGAAGGGCTGCAGAGGGGGACAGGTAAATGTTCCCTCCCCACCATGCAGCATCTCCTCTCCCTTCACCTCCTCAGCCTCACAAGGAGGGGAGGCAGGCACTGCCAGGCGGCACGTGGCCTGCATGTCCTGGCAGGTAGCAGGGAGCCTACAGGTCCAGTTCAATTTGATGCTGGTGCTGGAAATCTCCAAGGTCCCAGGGACAACCTGGAAGACTTCTGTGAAGGAAGTATCACAAGAGGGTCACTCTGAGTCCCTCCCAGCCCTGCAGCCAACGTCCCATCATCCCACCATTCCCTCACCATCTTGTCCAGAGCACCTTGTGGATGAGGCCATCCTGCCTTCTCCCAGCCAAAACCCTGGCACTGCCTGCACCATGGGAGGGTTAGAGCAAGGACTCGTGGCCTCCCACACAGAGGAGCACAACACCCTGAGGCCTCCTGAGAAGGCATCAAACCCTGGCCCAAAACCTGGCTGCAGCAGTAACAGCACACAGCGTTGACCCAAAGAGGAGAACCACGCATGGGGCCACACATGTGGCCTTTGACATACCTGCACAGGCTGAGAGAAGAGAGGGCAGAGCTGTCCCCCACCAGCTGTCAGCCAGGTGATGATGCAATGTGTTTGGCTACCTCTACCATGTGTGCCTGTCTGACCTCTGGCACTGCAGCCCACCACCCCATGGCACACACCCCTGACCTCATGACCCCCATGGCACCCTCGCACCTCCAGTGGAACCTCCCAATCACTTGTGAACCACAGGCTGGAGCCCTGAGTGCCAGGACCTCTGCCCTGGCCTGGCCTGGTCCGCTCTGACCACTGTCCCCACCCTGATCCCAGTTCCTTCCTGGCACGATCCTCAGGGGCTGAGGCTGGCGGCAGACCTGTCCCCACCAAGGCTCCCGTGGAGCCCCAGTGCAAACTCAGGGCAGGCTCAGGAGCTGCCCCAGCAGAGCCTTCAGCAGCACCTACAGTTTCCCCAGGCGGGCAGAGGGCCCAAAGCCTCCTGTGCACGCACAGCCTGCCTTGCCATGCTCAGGAAGGGAAGAACGGGGCAGCCAGGAGAGCTCCTGATGCCTCCCTTACCCATGCACTCCACGTTGGACTGAATCCGGATCCAGCGACTTCTTCTCAGCCTTCCCTGCCAAACTTCTCTGTATCCAGGTTTCCCATGAGAGTTGTTGATGAGGGATCTCCTCACACATTTCACGTGGGTGAAGGATGGCTGGAAACCCACAGGGCAGCTCAGCATCACTTCTTCATTCTTCTTGTATGTCTCCTGGTCTGGTGCCAGCTGGAGTCTTGAGTCCCACTGGGGCCTTTGGCAGGTTTCTGGCAGAGCTGAAAGTGGGTGTTAGTTGGGTGGGAAGTGATGCAGTGGGTGGCAGCAGAGAAATCCCCATCCAGGCCCCCAGGGGAGAGGGAAGATGATGTGCCCATCTGCCAGAACACGTCCCAGAAGCGTGTCTTGCTACGAGGCTGCTCTCCTTGTGTACCCAAAGCATGGTGCATGCTGGGGTGCATGTCTCTCCAGCTGAGGCTCATCCCTCCTACAGGGAGCAGGGGGGCTCCTGATGCTTTTGGGGTCCCTGTCCTTGCTTATTCAGTCCCCCAGCTGAACTCCGCCTTCCCTGCACTGCTGAGAAATGGGACATGGGGATGAGGAATGCCTTTGCCTCGGTGTCCCAGAAGGCCAACAGCAGCCTGGCTCCTATCAGAAATGGCACGTCCAGCAGCACTAGGGGAATGATTGTGCCCCTGCACTTGGCACTGGTGAGGCCGCAGCTCCAGTGCTGTGTTCATTTTTGGGCCCCTCCCTGCAAGAAGGACACTGAGGTGCTGGAGCGTGTCCAGAGAAGGGCAAAAAAGCTGGTAAAGGATTGGAGCAGGGGTCTGATGAGGAGTGGCTGAAGGAACTGGCATTGTTTAGCCTGGGGGAGGCCTGGGGAGACCTTATCACTCTCTACAGCTACCTGAAAGGAGGGGATAGTGAGGTGGGGGTTGGTCTCTTCTTCCAAGTAACTAGAAATGGGAGGAGAGGAAATGGTCTCAAGTTGCATCAGGGGAGGTTTAGATTGGATATTAGGAAAAATGTTGTCACTGAAAGAGTGGCTAGGCGCTTGAACAGGTGGCCCAAAGAGGTGTTGGAATCACCATAGCTGAAGGTATTGAAAAACATGTAGACATGGCACTCCAGGACTTAGTTTAGTTGATATGGTTGGACTTGATGATCTTAGAGATCTTTTCCAGCCTTAACCGTTCTGCTCTCTTCTATTTTACCCCTCCATTCTGCTCTTGTGAGACCCCACCTGGAGTCTGGTGCCAGCTGGAGTCTTGAGTCTCACTGGGGCCTTTGGCAGGTTTCTGGCAGAGCTGAAAGTGGGTGTTAGTTGGGGGGTAGGTAACAAGGTAGGGCAGGGGTAGGTGGTGGCACAAGGACAATCACTGTGTTTATGGAAGAGCATGGCAGCCAGGAGAGCTCCTGATGCCTCCCTTACCCATGCACTCCACGTTGGACTGAATCCGGATCCAGCCACCTCTGCTGTCCCTTCCCAGCCAAACATCTCTGTATACAGGTTCCACACTACTGCTGTAGATCTGGAATTCCCTCTCACATTTGACGTGGGTGAAGGACAGCTGGAAACCCTCAGGGCAGCTCAGCATCACTTCTTCGTTCTTCTTGTATGTCTCCTGGTCTGGTGCCAGCTGGAGTCTTGAGTCCCACTGGGGCCTTTGGCAGGTCTTTGGCAGAGCTGAAAGTGGGTGTTAGCAGGTAACAAACTGAGTCATGGGTAGGTGGTAAGGTATCAGGAATGTACTGCGCAGGAGCCACTGCTGGAGTTTCTGGCTTGCCTGCCTGGTACTACCTTGTCTACTGTCTGGGCTGTCTTTTTCAGTAGGCTCTGAAGCATTGAGGAGGGCCTCTGGCATTCCTGCTGCTCAGTGGGGCAACAGCACAACCAACTATCAAGTGCAAAGATGGAGAGGGGACAGGGGAGAGCTACTGCTGCCTCACCAAAACAGTCTATGCCTCTCTCAATGTGTATCCAGGTACCTGTGCTTTTCCTTCACATAGAGGTCCTTCCACTTCCACCACCTCAGCCGTATGTCCAGGAACTGTTAGAAGGCAGAGGGCTTACAGGAACTCCAGTGGCAGGACATTGTTCCTGCCTTTGAACCCCTTCCCAGGAACACAGACCCCCAGCAGCTGCCTGCAGCAAGGTGCTGAGGCAAAATGGTTTCCTTCTCCCGGCCGAGAAGGAAACCATCTTGCAAGGGACTGACTGAAGCCCCCATCTCCTAGTCCCTGCCCCCTGTCCTGTGCTGTGAGCAGGAGAGGGGAAGAAGGGAGCAAAATCATGGCTGAAAGGGAAGTCTGCTTTAGAATGGAGGGGTGGGGGGAAGGTGTTACCGAGACCCCCATTTCCCCAGTCCCTGCCCCTCCTGGGCTGCGAATGGGAGGGAAGAAGGGAGCAAACTTCTAACTAAAGCCTGCTAAGGAGGGAGTGGTGGGGGGAAAGTGTTTGCCTGGCTGCATTTGTTTCAAGATTGTTGGTTGCACTCCTGACTCTGGTTTTTCACTGTTTCTCTCAAGCACAGTGTAATAAATTAGATAACTTTCTCTTCTGCACTCTGTGTTGAGTCTGTTTTGCCCGCGTCGTTAACGAGTTTGTCTCTTGAGCTGCCCAATGATATTACTTCTCCCCTGTCCAACTAAGAAGGGGAGTAATGGACTGATTTTGGTGGGCATCTGGCCTTTAGCCAGGGCTCAACCACCACAGACACCAATTTTTGTGTAATAAGAAACGCACCTTTCTGTGAGCTCTCTTCATCCCACAAATGCTGCTGTGTACCCAATTTTATTTTTTTTTTTGCTTCTTGTCCTTGACACCCCTTGGTCAGATTTAATTCTACCAGGTCTTTAGCCTTCCTACCCTGATCCCTGGCTGCTCAGACAGTTTCTCTGTATTCCCCCTGGTTCCCTGTCCTTGCTTCCACCCTTGCTAGGCTTCCTTTTTGTGTTTGAGTTTACCTAGGACCAATTTGGTAGTCCATGCAGGCCTCTGGGCCTTTTTACCTGACTACTTCTTTGTTGGGATGCATCACCTTTGGGCTTGGAGGAAGTGATCCCCAAATGCTAACCAGCTTTCTTGGGCCTCTCTTCCCTCAGGGCTTTGTCCCATGGGACTGCACCAAGCAAGTCCCTGAAGAGGCTGAAGTGCACAGCAATGAGTTTGTCGTGCACCTTCCTTGCTGTCCTGAGGATCTTGTACTCTGCTACTGTGTGGTCACTGCAGCCAAAGTTGTAGCTTGAGCTTCACATTCCCCACTAGCCTTGACTCGTTGGTGAGGATAAGGTCCAGTAGCAATTATTTCAGGCAGGTGAAGGCATTCCCTGTGCTTTATTTTGCATTTCATGGCCCAGAGTCATCCTCTACAAAGTTTATTCTTTGACAGGAATCATTCCAGCTTAGAGTCACAGCAGAAATGTGAACAAATGTTGCTTAAAATAAGTTTGTGGGGCCTGACCTCAAGCAAGAAGCCATTTGAAGGAATTTAACCCCTCTGGTGCAGACAGCCCCAGGAGCCGTGGGGCTGCACAGCAGGCCTCTCCCAGGCCGCCCCAGTCTTGATCTTCAGTGCAAAGGGGCTCACTGCTTTTCCTTTCCTAAGTGCTTCCAAACTTCCTGGTAGCGTCACAGTCCCTGTAGTGACGCAAAACCCACCAGCAGGACACGGCAACCTGCTGGGCAGGAAATGAGGACGGGAAGAGAAATTCTCCTTTGTGTGTAACCTGCTGACACAGGTGCAGAGGTATCTGGAACGGTGTCTTCCCACAGACACCAATGCTTTGCTGGCAGGGGTGTCTGCTGCAAAGCTCTGCCCAGCTCCCAGCTCTCCCTAAGCCTTTCACCAAAACTTACAGTCCCCTTCATGTAGCAAAATATTGCTGCTGCTTCAGTTATGAAAGAACCTTGGTGGAGGTTTTTGGCCTTGTTTGGTGCTTCCTTCCAGGGGCCGAGGTAACACTATGTATGTAAGGGCCGGATCTCACGTTGGCGGCTTCACAGGTCTAATACAGTGCAGACTCAACGTACTACAAAGGAGAACTACTCTTTGTTGGCAGTTTATGGTTATTCTGGTTTTCTACGGAAAGGTACATCCTCGTTACACTGAAATATGCAGATGTATTTAATGGTACACTAATTACCGTTAATTAGGATTGATCTATCCCTTAGTTATGGGTGGTTCACTGAAGTACAAATTAATAGGTGTAAGGTGGCCTGGCTGGAAGTGGGTGTGAAGGGACCACTTGGACTGAGCTGGCACAACAGCCACACATTTCTGACCAGGCTGGCTACCTTCATCAGGAACTCTGGTGAATCACTTCTCTTAAACCTGGGTATTTTTCAGCCCTAATCCTTTGCCAGAGATGTCAGCATCTTTTCCCTTTTAGTTATTATTTTCTTTGTTCCAGGTGAAAGGGCCCGACAGAGGTGCAGCTCTGCTCCAGGGCTTCCTCAGTCCTCCTGTCACTGCCTTCTAGGAAGGGCTGGTGGGATACTGCTGGAACCATGGTGGTTTCCAGTGCAGCATCAGGCAAGGGCAGATGGCTGAAATGTGCTTCTGCAAAGGACACGCGTGTGCCAGCAGTGTATCAGTGGCCGCATCTGCCCCTTGGGCACAAAGACGGCACTGGTGAGCAGTCCTGCGGACAAACCCTCCTGCTCCTTCCTTGTACCTGGCTGTGTCCACAGACCCCACCCCTTGCAAGCACCAGCTGGATGCCTGTCCTCTGTAACTCATCTTTTCCTCTCTGAGCCCTTGGAGCTGTGGGGGTGCTCACTTGGCTCCTTTCTTTTCCTCCACTGCAGGCTCCCCCACGCACTTCGGCCTGCTGGATGTATCCCTGTGGAGATTATGTGTGGGGCAGGCAGGGGCCGATGAAGCACCCAGACCAGGGCTAGGCATGTACCATGCTGGGTCCCATGCTGAGGGCTGGGCAGAGAGAGATCAGAAAAGGCATGCAGACCCCACAGCGCATCCCCATCCTCGGGGGAGTCAGGCCCTGGGGAGTGCTGCTGTAGGGGAGCACACCAGCCTCAGGAATTAGGCTGGGGATTAGCATTGTCTGACGGATTGGATGGAATGAGCTTGCTCACCTGGCGAAGGGGTGATGTGCAGCTCTGGGACAACCCAGGAGGCTGCCAAAGCCTGTGTACCTCTGTACGCAGAGCATCCTGCTAGCAGTGCCTGTGCTGTCACAGCCCTGATAGGACTCGTCTCCTACCTGCATCCCTGCTGCTGCAGAGCAGCTGAAGGCATGCAGGGTGTTGCAGCCCCGACACCATCTGCATTTGGGCATCCACAGGTGCTCAGAGCCCTTCCTGGTGGAGCTTCTCATGGCTGCTTGATGGCAAAGCCTAGAAGTTTCTGCTTCCCCTTAGAAAGGGAAGGAAAAGAAACTTTCAGTCCATGCCTCTTTCTGTTTCAAGAACGTCATTGAGTACAACCCAACTGTACCTCGCTTCTACATCTGTATATGGGGGGGATGGGTCACTGCTGGAGAAGGGAGGGAGCTCATAGAGAAAGAAGAAAACAAAAGCTCAGCTTCTAGCCTTTTAGGGACTAAGAGTATCCGGGAGAGTAAAGAAACTGTCATCAGAAACTGTTTTTTACCCTGCACGCTGGTACGCAGGCAGCCACCCACGGGGTCTCCACCCCCAACTATATGAAAGAGGCTGAGACAAGTGAAATTTCTGCATGGAAAATGCAGCGCAGATATGACCAAACAGGCAGCTTTTGTAACACACAGCGTGTGGTCTCTGTGAAATGCCGAGTGCTGAGCGCCTAGGCAGGGGCAGTAACAGAAGGATCGTCTGTTTGCTTTCGCACAGTCAGAGATCGGCTGTTGGGGTTTTCTTCAGCTGATGGCATTAAATGGATATCCTCCTTGTTAATGTTGTGTAATACATACAAACATAGGAAGCATTTTACAGAAATATCTGGACTGCTTGTCCCTGACGCAAAGGAGTTACGAGTCTGGCAGGCAAAACAAAGCCCCAGCATGCCCCAGAGCAGATGTCAGGGAGGATCAGGAGGAAGGAAAAATAGCTGTGCTGGTAATTTAGGTCAGGCTCCTGGGTTAAGCTCTTTGCGTAGCAGTGAAAGATGTACTTTTTTACACTGTATTATCCCCTACAAGAGGAATAACAGACAAGGTGAAATCTAAGGAGCAACAGGCAAAGTTCAACTCTTTTCCCAAGGCAGCTCAGCAGCTCGCAGAGGTGACAGCAAAGCGTGCTGGAGTCTTCCTGCATTTGCTGCTGTATGCTTGCTGAGAGGAGCTAAGAGAAGTAACTGGCGTTTCCACCAGTGGAGAACAGGGTTACAAGCTACCTTGCCCATGCACCAAGACACCGTGGGTCTTAAAGCACGTCTGTACTCATCATTAGCAAACACAGTTGCTGAGCAAGTCTTTAAAACTGATGGGCAGTGTGAGAGTAAGGAAGGGGCAGAGGGACCTTGACGCTGCCCTGCTTGGGAGTGGTGCCAGGGGAAGCAGGCAGAGAAGCAGGTCACTGAAAAAGGCACCGTGGGAAGAGGAGGGCAAAGGCAGCGCTCTGACTTGTACTTCTCTGCAGAAGGGCATCTGATAGACTTTTTAAGAACAGGAGGTGAAATACTTGTTTCCTGAACACGGTCAACTCTGGTAACGGAGTCAAAATGTGGTGGAGCACACAGTTCACAGCGCCAAGGGTGCCCAGCCCAGAGGTGCTCCTCTGTAGTCTCCTAGTGTTTGTGTTCCCTAGAGAAAGGCCTCTCTCTAGGCACTGCTTGAAATTTGAACCCTACCAACATAAAACGTTTGGGTTTGAGCCTGGCCTTGCCTTACCTAGCACCCTCCCATGCAGCCGTGCGCCTAGTTAGAACTGGTTGTCAGCTACAGATAATCACTGGGTGATGTCAAGCCAGGCCGACGAGAAAGGGGCCTGGGCCAGCGTGGATCACAGATGCTTCCTCTGCAGGGAAAACATCCCTTAGAAGCTTCTTCACCTGCCTCCCAGGCACACGGGAACTGCAATGGGGTGAGGCTTTTGCCATGTGGGCCCAGAAAACCCAGACAAGAGGAACACAGCGAGACAACAAGGTGACAATGGGACAAGGAGACAATGCATCCTGCTCAGTGTGGTGAGCAGAGGGGCTGAGCTGTGCTGGCTCACCCTCCTCTGCTAACCACATCCTCAGCCTGCAGCTGTTCTGCTCTCTCCCTGTCTCCTAGTGGCACCACCAGTGCTCCTGCCCAGTGCTGGGATGTGGCTCTGCCACCTGGACTCATTTCATTGGCGATTGCCCATGGCCCACAGGATTTCCTCCAGATTATTGCCCTACCTGTGAGTTCCAGGAACTGGGGCTGCTGGTGCTCGGTACTTGGGACAGAGTGAGCAAGGGAAACTGGCCTGGTTATTTTAGTGCTCAGGAGCCCCGTGGAAAGGGGACAGTTCCACACTTACCCCCCAGCACTGGGGGGTGTTGGTTTGTGTATGCCTGGAAGGAAACAGTGATGGGGAATGAGAGCAGCTTGTCCACTGTTCCCACTGGGCTGTTCCCCCGCCTTGATTGTACCCTATATCTGCCAGGGTCATGGGAGATGCTCAAGGACCCCTGGGAAGAGGGACTTTTTTGGGGTCATGTCCTGCCCCCCTGTTCCCCATCTCTGCCCAGCAGCTTTACCTTGCCCCACTGCCATTGTCTGCCCCAGAAAGGTCCATTCCACCGAAGAGGTCCTGTCCCTCAGCAAGAGAAGGCCTCCGATCCATCAGGTGGGGCCCTCT
Source organism: Hypotaenidia okinawae (assembly GCA_027925045.1). Taxonomy (NCBI): domain Eukaryota; kingdom Metazoa; phylum Chordata; class Aves; order Gruiformes; family Rallidae; genus Hypotaenidia; species Hypotaenidia okinawae. The sequence goes on along the minus strand of BSDF01000005.1, from coordinate 14,423,475 downwards.
GCACAGATCCTGGGATGCAATGACCTCACGTGCTGAGGATGCAAGCAGGGCCATACGCACTGCTGGGTGCGGCTGCCAAATGTTTTTGTCCTGGTTCCTCTTTTCACAAACATCAGGGTGCAAACTCAGCAACACCATCTCTCTCACAGGCAGCTCCAGGGTCCTCCAGGGACAGCTGGGTGACCGAGATGTGCAGAGTGTGCCAAGAGTCCCCACTGAAGCCCACCACAAACAGCGCATACATGTGCCTTATGGTGTGCTGTGAAAACAAGCTGGAGAGCCACACGACACGTGGTCATGGTTGCACAAGCTGGCCTGGTTAGGACAGCTTCAGCGGGGTATCCAGGGAAGGCAAAGCCACTCTGGGCTGGAGGATACCCAGTGCAGTGCTCCAGCTCTAGCTCTTAGAGCTCCAGGAGGATTAATTTAGAGAAATACTCCAATTCAGATAGATTCAGGTCAAAGCAAGGTCACAGCCCCTGGACAGACCCCAGACAGTGCTGCGCTGGACTGATTCACCAGCCTCCTGGGAGGTCAGATAGTCTGAGGATGTCAGATACCTGCAGGAGCCTGCAGACACCTGCTTACTGACTGCTGGGATGAAAGTGTGCAGCCTTCGTAGGAGGAGCCCGGCAGAGCCTCAGGGGTGCCCTAATCTCCCAGCTCCAGGGAAGCATTTAAAGAGCAATCTCAGCACCTAACTCCTAACCCCCAGGGTCTCCTGGACACACAAGGGCTGAGCTTATGGCTCCGGAGGTCTTTGCAGGGCATCAGGACCCATCTCCGCTGTGGTGTGGACATGGCATCTGCACACTGTGCCAAGAGAGATGGCCACCCTGTGCTTCTGGGGGTACTGCCCACTCCGTGGGGGGATGATTCGGCCCTTGTAGAAGCTTTCTCAGCACACCAAGGTTTGCTGCCTTCCATACCCAAATGGATCTTCACCCCAACACTACCTAACTGATCCCCAAGTGTCTGGGGCCCTGATCAGCTCCAGTCTTCTCTCTGACAAAGCTACTGCATCCTTAGAGCTCCAGGAGGATTCATGCAGTAGAGAGAGCACAGCGACCTTGCATCAGGACAGCAACGGAAACTTGTGAGAAGAGGAGCAAGCTCTTCTTACCTGTCTCTTGGGCATCTCCGGAGATACTGGGGTCCGGTGTTCCCAGCTCTGGCACTGCCAGCAGAGGTGTGAGGAGCAGGAGAAATATCCATTGCAGGGCCATGTGTACTTACACTCCCAGGGCAGGGCTGAGGTCTCAGCCCCACCAGCTGCCTCACAGCACACCCATCTGATTGCAAGAGATGCAGGCACAGAAAGGAAACAGTCACACAGAGAAATCACATATAGTGCAAGAGGCTTCCTCATTGGAGAGGGAACCTCCACCAGTGTCATCACCGCTTTCATTCTTCTCTGTGCACCATGGCAGCTTCACGCCCCTTTTGCAGTCTCGCTGCTCTCTGATCTCTTGTCTGGCAACCAGTTTTCAGGCTTTCTGGCAGAAGCACCTACGAACCACAACATCTGGGCTGGCTCCTCTGCCAGCACAGGCCTTGGGGATCCTAGGACCTGTGATCTGTGCTGGTATGTGACTGGGGTTTTGCAGGAAGTTGTAGCTTCCAGACTCATATGGTAAAGTCAAGCAGAGATGGCATCAGGACAACCCTCACCTTGTCACTGCCTGATAAGGACTGTGATGAAAAAGACACTGACGATCTCAACTACCTGGGAGCACACACCATGTGCAGGAACACCAAGGTTTTGGCAGAAGTGGCTGGGTGCTCAAGGCTGGGCTGAGAGCAGATGCTTGGGAACAAGCTGATGAGAGCCCTGGGACCTGGAGCCCATGTTGTGGCAGGCTGTATTGCCAACATGTGCTGGGAATGGAAATGACCATGAAGGGGTCATGGAGGCATGGCAGTGGGGCAGGAAGGGGCTGCCTGTGAGCCTGCCTGCGCATCAGAGGTGGCCCAGGGCAGGGCTCAGTAAGTTTGTGCTCCAGCTTTCCCAGCCACCCAGCAGCACTTGGTGGGTGTGCTTAGCCCATGTCCCAGCTAAAACACACAGCTGGGGGTGAAGAACAAGTCCTGAAATCTTCTGGGAGGCTTTGCAGTAGTGCTGCAGCCCCTTGTGATGGCCTTCCTCTTTATTGTGCTCTTCGGCAGGGCTCAGTGCTCCCAAGCCTGAGGTCAGGCTCTGCTGTCTGCTGATGGACATCCTTTGCTTGATCTGTATGCCCCACAACACATTTATTCAGTAGCATTAGGCTGATGTGGGGTGGCCCTCTCCACATTCTTGCCAGCCATCCCAAAAATCTCACCCTGAGCAAAACATGATAGAAGTCTTCGGGGGTTTTATGGTTTTGGTTTGGTTTGGTTTTTTTTTTTCTTCTGCAACGATGGTGCTTGAGGGCAGATACTCCAGCAACTTTTTACCTCTCAGGGGCAGAGCTGGAGTCTGCCTGTCCACCTTCCTCAAGCTCACCTATGCTTAGAAAGGCAGTCTCAGGCTCTTCTCTTTTGTTTTATCTCTTCCTGCAACAGAGCTGGAAGGTTTAGCAGTGCCCCCCACCCCCAGGAATCTCCTTTTCCATTTCCTGTGCTCCAATCATGAAGCTCACCTGTAGAGAGTTTACCATACCCAAACAGGCTTGCTCCAGCTGAAGTGTCTTGGGGATGCAAAGGCACAGTCAGGACCCCACATCACAGCAGGGCACATCCCAGAAGGTAGCAGGGGGCAGCTGTGAACTTCCTCAGGTGGGAAGTTGGTGGAGTGGAGAGAAGCAACTGCTCAGACATCCCCTTTTCGTAGCTCTTGGTGCTTTTAATTATTTTTCAAGGAATAATTATTTTCAATAAATATTTTAATGACATTCAGGAAATAATTAAAAGGTCGCAAAGGCAAATTGTATCAGTAGGAACAGGTTCCTCACTCAGAGGACCTTTGGAAAACGAGTAGGGATATCCCATAAATCAAAAAAAGACTGAAAAATAGCACCCCTGGTCCCTCTGTGCACCACTCCCAGCAGGATGGCTGTCATCTCCTATGTTAATGGGATATGGTACCTCCAAAAGACCTTCACCATTCCATCTGAAACCTCAGAAGCCACGGAGGAAGTGTGGCCCAATCTGCTGCCAGGAAGCCTTCTTGCTCTTCACACTCCCCATCTTCCGCCTCAGAAAATAACCGCCCTTGAGCATAATCTGGGCTCTTGCAGAGGGCATGGAGCGATGTTGTAAGTACCACTTTCCCCAGCACTTCCAGTAGCTCTGTGTTCTCATCACACAGGGCACACCCAAAGTGGCAGAGACAGCTTTGAATCACAACCAGGCAGGACACGGGTGTCCCTGGGCCTCCTGGTTTGGCAGGTCCCGCTGCCTTCACAGCGGGCAGGTGAGGCACAGCTGGGAGGACAGGCAGGGTTTTTTTCAGAGGGGGATGTAGGCAAGGAACTGTGTCCTGCAGCGATGCCAGGGTCCGGGTGTTGCTGCCACATGTGTGTCCTGTTCTGTCACGCACCTTGCAGTGTGCTGGCGCTTGAGCCACCCCAGGGGACGTCACCTTGCCGCTGTGAGGACCTGCTCTCCTGTCGGCCCTGCAGACTTCATGGCGGATTTGAAGCTCATGAAGTGTTTGCAAGGAAGGATGGCTGGCTTGCTTCTAAAGGCTGCTCTTTGCCCTCTTTTTTTTTGGTTTACCTTACTGAGCTTTTACATCTCACTGTTTTTTGTCATCCAGGCAAGCCTTCAGCTCTTTGAAGGGCCTTTCTCTTTGGAATAACCTCTGGCCCTCCTGGTTATCCCTGCTGGTTCCTCTTTGCCTTTTGATATCAGGAGCCTTGAAAAGGTTGCCTTGGATCATCACAAGCTTGCCGGACAGCGTGTGTGCACATTGCATGACCCTGCTGTTCATTTTATCTTTGTTTTAGACCCAGTTTCCTCATTTCACATATTTCCTCTTTCAGAAGCTGAACGAGATGCCACTGGACTTTGGAGATTGCACAGGGTCATGGAAACAAAGCATGTCACCAGCGGGCAGGCCTTGCCCACGCAGCCCAGGCACGTGCACAGCTTTCTCCCACCTCTCCCCAAATGTGCTCACCTCAGCTCTCCCAGCCCAGCAATGTGCTGGTGCAGAGGTGCCTCTAACTTTCCCAGTCTCCCACAGCAGCCTCTGAGAGCTTCCAGTGTTGCTTCAGCCATGGCAGGCATCCAGGACCCATGGCTACAGCCGCTGTCCTGATGATGAGCCGAGTCCTGATGACCTGGGCTGAGAAGGCCCCAGGGGACTTGTCTGGAGACCCTAGCACTTGGCACAAGCAGGTAGTGCACGTCTCATGCTGTCATGTGCACCTGGACTCACATTGCCCCAGACACACTGTCACTCGTGTCTTTACCTTCCCCACCCCAAAGCAGACCCTTGTACCATGAAGCTGGGCTCCTCTTTTCCTGGATACTCTCAAGCTTCATCCCCAGAACCCAGTGCTTCTTTGCTAAGACCTACTCCAACATCTGAAAAGAGGGCAGGAGCCACTTCACCAAGCAGAGGCTCGGAGCTGCCTGCAAGGAGCAGGAGTGGAGGGAGGACATTGCTTCTGGTGCAGGACCCCACACAGGAGAGTGACATGCAACGGGCAGGGAGAGTAACGTGAGGCGGGCAGGCATCTCGCTGCTGGCCTGGAGCTGCCCCTAGCCTCACCCCACACCTCAGGGCATGCCAAGTGCGCCCTGAACTCGGGCTGGCAGGAAGGCAGCGGATGTAGGGCAGGCCCTGGCAGGCAGCCTGCACCCAGGACCTTGGGAAGGGATTTTAATTAGTTCAGTAATGAGGTCAGGAACCTACACCATTGTCTGGTTTTGGCTGAGGTAGAGTGAATTATGTGTCCAGTGGCTGGTGTGGCGCTGTGCTTGGGATGCAGTAGGAGAACACTGTTGGTAACACACTGATGGTTTAGCTGTTGCTGGGTAGTTGCAGTGCCTACACTAAGTCAGGGGCCTTTCAGCTTCCCTCGCCCTGCCAGGGGCACAAGAAGCTGGGAGAGCAGAGCCAGGATGGCTGATCCAGCCTGGCCAGAGGGATATTCCATACTGTGTGACACTGGGATCCATCTGTAACTGGGGAAGCGAGCCAGGGAGGGATCCTTGCTCGGAAACAGATGGGGCATTGGGGATTTTTCTGCATGTGGTGAGTAACTGCATTTGTGCATCACTTGTTTTATTGTTATTGTCGTTACTACTGATGTTTTTCTAGTGAACTCCACCCATGAGGATGTTTTTCCATTCTCCTCCACATCTCCTTGTGTGTGGGTGGAGCAAGAGAGTGCCAGCGTGGTGCCCGGTTATTGGCTGGGCTTAAACCATGACAAACACCTGTGAGGGTGAAGGGCTGTTGGGTTCAGGTTCAGAGGACCATCCAGGAGGTGTCATGAACAACTCTGGAGGTAATCACAAAGCTGTGGGCCAGAACTTGCCCCTCTCTCCATTGCCACCTGCACCCCACCACACCCACCTTTCTGCCACCATGTCCCAGCCAAACGGGTGCCAAGGGATGTTGATCTCCCTGTGCTGGGGGCTGGCTGAGCTGCTCACTCCAGACCAGGGTCAGCTCTAGGATCCTCCAGCTTCTGTCCCAGCTCAGCCTGCCTCCATCAGTACTCGCAGCCCTGTGTCCCCATCAGGACTCCACAGCTGGCCCTTGGGGACCAGACCATCAATAGGGCCATTCAACCACAGTAGCAGTGCTGACAGTCGCCGCCCCAAACACTGTGTGACTTCCAGTCATGCAGGCTTCATGGGCTTCACACCCATGCCCAGACCTTGCTTGAGTTTAACCAGGTGACCCCAAAGAAGACTTCAGCAGCTGCAAAACCTGTAGCAGCAACCCCAAATCCAGCCTCTGACATCCCAGTGACTCCCCTGCTGCCCAGGCTGCCCCAGCAGTGAGCACACAGAGAGCTGTAAATCCCCTTTCCTGTCCTGGGGCTGACTCAGCGTCCCATGGCGCTGCTTCCTGGTACATGGTTGGTTCCCTTCCCCATTTGGGTCTGCCTGTGCACATGGGGAGAACAACCTGGCTTTTTGCAATTTGTAAATTCAAGCAGCACATGTGAAGCTCAGGCTGCTCCATGCCTCTTTGAACCAGGACAGGGGTTTATACTGCTTCATTTCTGGCCTTTTTATGACTGCTTTCACTTACTCCACCACTGCAGACCACATTGAAACAGACTCCAGCATGGTCTGTCTCCTTGCAGCAAATGCAGGAACCACAAGCAGAGCTTTTCCATTCTCCTGGGACCCACTGAGGTGTAAAGGGATGGATTGGGCTCTACATTTAGAAGCCCTGGAGCCCTTCCCTGAGTGACCCACAGCCACTGAACCGCATGGCCAGGTTGTCCCAGCTCTGGGTCCCAGACCCACAACCCATCCTTCACCAGCTCCTTCCTGAGCTGCTCTGGATTTGCCTCCTGCTGCTCGCAGGTTACAAGCTCCAGCTTGGGCACGCCAATGGGCACCTTAGTGACAACACCCAGAGAACCCCAGGGCAGCAGATGCCCAACTGAAATGGTGTGAACTCCTCTCTGAAACCTGCTTGGTACCCCGGCAGCATGCACAAGGAATAAAGATAAGAAACCTCGAGGAACATCGCCTCCCTGAGACATACCAGCATCTGATGGCCTGACCTAGTCCCCTGAGCCTGAACTGACAGGTCTAATAGCTGGGGACAACACATCTGCTGCTGCAGGTCTGGTGTTGGCTGTGGTTTGGCTGTGGTGGTGGAGGAAGGACAAAGCCTGGAGCGCACTGTCCTGGCACCGGTGACCCCTCAGACCCTTCCCTGGGACGGGCTGAAATCACAAGGCTGCATAGCAGGGGGCTCAATCAGCACCTTTTTTATTAATATGCATCATAAATAAAGAAATAAATAAAGGCGAGACACCTTATTCTAACAGGGAAATACAAATTAACATGGTGCAACGTCCGCTAAGCGATGTACAAGCAGGAGGTAACCTTGCAAGACCAGGGCCCCTTGCCATGGGGTAGCCAGCCCAGGTGTGATGCCGCAAGCAGCACCTACCTGGCCAAGGCACCAAATACTGGCATGGCCTCTCATTAACACTGCTCTCCACCTGACGGGCAGGTGAATATCCCCACCCCAGCAGGCAGCAGGAACATGACAAGGAAGGGGTTGACTGACATTGCCTCTACCAAGGACCCCAGGATACCCAGCAGCCCTTTGTGCTTGTGCACACTACTTGTCCCTCCCCTCCCCTTGGCACTGCTCAGCAAAACCAGAAACCCTGTGCCAAGGGGAGCAAAACCCCTCCCTCCCCAGCTCCTTAGCTCCCACTGGGAACACCCACCCGATCCAACCTTCCAGGAGCACTGCCCCCAAATCCAAAGCATCCCTAGCCCAAACAGGGACCCTGCCCTCACCCCCTCCCCTCCACCCCCTCCATCGAGCACAGAATCATAGACTCACAGAATGGTTTGTGTTGGAAGGGACCCCAAATTATCTAGTCCCAACCTCCCTGCCATGGGCAGGGACACCCTCCACCAGACCAGGTTGCCCAAAGCCCCATCCAACCTGGCCTTGAACACCATCCCAGGGCTTCTCAGCCACTGGCTCCTTGCTCAGTGTGGAGGGCATGGGGCCACCCCCCAAAGCACCCATCTACTCACAGGGTGACACTACCCATCCCGGACCTACATAGCACTGAACACCCATGCACTTTCTTCACGACCCCACGCACCCCTTTGCTCTGCATGCACACACGTACCCTGTTCCCTTCCCCAGGCTGTGGCGAGGCACAGCCCCAGCACTGCAGCATGGCAGTGCCCGGCCACTTGGCCTGGTGCAATCCCCTGGGCACCACGGTAACGTGTTAGAACAGGGTGCCCCAGCACAGGGGAACCTACCATGCAGTCCCTCACCAAACTGCAGTGCAACCCATCAGCTCAGCAGTGCAGAGACCTTGTCAACGCACTGTGCTCCCATGACTGCAGCTGATGATGCCAGTGATGCTGAAAGCTGCAGACTGCGGCCCCCCCAGCAAGGGGGTGACCAGCATCCTGCACCCTCCAGCATGAAACTGAGCAGGACAGCACTGCCCTGGCAGGGACTTCCTGGGTTCCTGCTATGTACAAGTCCTCAGCCTATGGGTGCTGGAGATGGTGTGGGGTGGAGGGGGCTCGGGCGGTCCCCAGTGTGGCTGCATGCATGGCGATGCCTGGCAATACAAGATGCAGCTCGCAGAAGACCCTGGGGGCCGTGTTGGCCTTTGGCAGCTGCACGAGGAGGAGCAAGAGGGAACCACCTACGGTTACTGTATTCTGTAATGGCAATAAAGGTAAGAAACTAGCAAGAAGCTGTGTCTGTTCCTCTGGCAGGGTTAGCTTCCCCAGAGGAGCCTCTGCAGCCCATGGTACTGTGCTTGGCCTCTCGGCCTCATCAATAGTCCTCGTCCTCCGGGTGGGTGACGTACATGATGGGCACCAGTCCCTTCTCGGAGCCGAGGCTGCACTGTAGCCAGTCACCATCCACCTTGGAGATGACCTGCAGGATATCCCCCTTGTTGAAGCTCAGCTGTCCTACCTCGGTGGCAATGTGATGGCAAAGAGCTTTTACCTCCCTGCAGGCAGAAGGAGGGGAGGAAGGGTTAACTCACCACAGGACACTCACCCTGCTGAAGTCCAGAGACCACCGAAGGCACAGAGGAGCAGGAAAAATACCCCCTGACTCACTCCCCAGCCAGGCTCCCTGTTGTCGCCCCCAGCTGCTCCTGACCTGCAGACTGCAGAGTTGGGGTGGAAGGAAGCACAAGCTGCATCACTGCCCCGAACCACCCCCAGGTCCATGAGCAGAGACAGGGCTGGATGAAATGCAACAGGCAGAACTGTGCCAACCCCAACCCACCACATCTCAGCACCCACAGGATGCCTACATGGTGCCACTCACCAGGGAGGAGGAGACAGCCCCAGGCTGGCCGTGCTGCGGGGAGCACGTCAGGTGACTTGGGCTCGGGGGGCTCTGGCTCAGGGGCTGCTTCTCGCCACATACTTGCCCCAACTGTCTGGGCCACCAGCTGGAACACAGACTTGTCCAAGCTCAGCCAACCAGAAGGCAACCTGCAAGAAGGAGACACAAGCAGGTAGTGGCAGGGGAGTGTACCTGGGGACAAGTCCCTGCTCCCATGGCAACGTCAAGCCATAGACATTGAGCTCCAATGCATAAAGTGCAGTCCCCAAGCTGTCTCCTGGGGGTGAAGGGCTCAGCATCCTCCAGACACGTACCTAGACTAGGAAGAACATTTCCAGTGGCCACAGAACCAGTAAGGGAGAGGCAGTGTGGGAAGGTCTCAGCTACATGGGTAACTTCATGCTTCCTCCTTCTCACCTGTTGGATGCTAAAGGGATGGCTCCATGCTCTCTTCTCAATTCATGTTTTTGGGAGGGATGAGGTGATGATGGGGGCCATGAGTTTGGGCCCTTCCCTTCACTGAGCTTGGCCAGTGATAGAGCTCAGGTGGGAAAGGAAAGCAAATGAGATGGATAGAGCAAGGGTAGGAGCCAAGGCGAATGGTGGTGTGGGAGGAATTAAGGCAGGCTGGCAGGGGTAGACAGGCGTGGCAGACCTCTCTGTTGACACACTTCCTCTCGTGTACCACTGTGGTGTAGCTCAGCAGTCAGCTATTGGCTTGACTTCCACCTGCACTGCTGCAACCCCAGGTTAACCAGCCCCAAACCATCCCTGCCCTTACCTGTTAGGCTGCCTGGGTTCTTTTTGCACCTTTCTGGACCCAAACAAGTGTCCCCACTTGATGGGCTGGCTGCCCTCTGATGTACTGGTGCTGCTCTCCTCTTGGGGGGCTGCTGCTGCTGCTGCTGCAACTCTCTGCTGACTCCCGGTCTCCTTCTCCTTGCTGTGCTTCAGCTCTGTAAGCACTGAGTCTGGGGGGCTGCCCATCCAGAAGGGCCAGCTCCGTTCCTTCACCTCTTCACTGACCAGCACTTGCTGGGGCTTTTCCAAGGGCTCTTCCACAGCTTCAGGACTGGGCTTACTGGCAGCCTTGGGCCTCTCCTCCAAGGTTCCCTCAGCAATGGGGCAAGCCTCTGCACCCTCCACCACTCCTTCGCGGGGTGGGGGTGCCTTGCGGGTCTCCACTGACCTGGGCAGGGCATTCAGAGCCTTCTTCTTCTTCTCGTAGCGGATGAGCTTCGAGCCTTCAGCTGAGCCCTCGATGTAAATCTGAGAGCTCTGCATGAGCTGGTACCACCAGCCTGCCTGCTTGTCCTTCTTCGCTTCCCACGTGCTCTCTCTCACCTTCCTCCGTTCTTCCATCCTTTCACCATCTCCGCAGGAGGCCCCCACCCCCTTGACCCTCTCACTCACAGCTTGCTGGGGGCTGTGGCCTGGGGAGATGTCACCATCCCCAGCACCAACTTTGGGTGCCTCAGGGGCAGTGCTGCAACCGTCGGGATCCTCGCTGCTGCCCCGCGTCCGCATCAGCTGCAGGGTGGAGTGTGCAGAGAGCAGCAGGTCCTGCTTCACACGCAGCAGCTCCTTCTGCTGCTGCTGCTCTTTGCCCATCTGCATCAGGTGGTGCTCAAAAAGCAGGTCTAGGTTGAAGGGCAGCAAGGAGAGAGGCTGGAGCAGGAGCAGGAGCTCCTCAAAAAGAGGCTGGCACACGCTGTGCGACAGGCACAGGAAGCCCACCGGCTGGTAGTGTGCCAGGATGATATCTGTGGGGCAAGAGACACACATTAGAGGAGAGGCCTTTGCCACCTTTGCCAAGCCACCAAGAAACTGCTGAAGCTACTGGGAAAGGAGTAGGACACTGGTTGCTGGTCACAGCTGTGGCTGCAGTGCGAGGCTCAGCACTAAGGCAGGCAGCATCAGATGCTCCATGAGCTCTGTGCAAACTGGCCCAGGTCCTGCTTCCAGCTGCGCCTGCAGCCAGGACCTGTCTGTCAGGCTATCCGCCAGGATGACCTCTGCCACAAAATGCCACAGAGCAAGATGCATGGAGCACAAAAAGGTTGGCACACCTCCTGGAGATGAACCAAGAGCTGCAGATCTGGACAGTACCAGTCCCCTGCAGAAAGAAAGGCATAGGGAACAGCTGAGTATGGCTCTTCCAGGGACTTGGCTGGGCTGAACTGTGGTTCCTAACAGAAAACGAACTAGCATTTCTACCTGCAGCAATCGTCCTTCACCTCATTTGACCACATCTGCAGTGCCCTCCCCTCCAGGCTTTGTTGTTGGGTCTCACTGCCAGAAAGAGAGTTGGGCTCACAATTTGTGGCAATTAGGCCCCAGTGAGATAACGAACTTAGACTACAGGCAGGATATTCACCTTATCTCCAACTCCTTTGCCTAGTCTTCATCACCCTGACAGCCCTAACTGTTTTGTGCATGCTTCCAGCTCTTAATGATAGCTTGAAACAGATAGTCATCCCTGCGAAGAGAGGCTGAGGGAGCTGGGCTTGTTCAGCCTAGAGAAGAGAAGGCTGAGGGATGGACCTCATTGCAGCCTTCCAGTCCCTGAAGGGAGCAGAGGAACAGGAGGGGAATCAGCATTATAAAAGGGCAGACAATGGCAGGACAAGGGGGATGGATTGAAGCTGAAGGAGGGAAGGTTTAGATTAGGTATTAAGGGGAAGTTCTTTACAGAGAGAGTGGTGAGGGGCTGGAACAGGCTGCCCAGAGAGGTGCTGGGTGCCCCGTCCCTGGAGGTGTTCAAGGCCAGGTTGGATGGGGCTCTGGGCAACCTTGTGTAGCTCCAGGCCTGGAGGTTGGTGGCCCTGCCTGTGGCAGGCGGGGGTTGGAGCTCTGTGATCCCTGCAATCCGTTCCAACCCAGACCATTCTATGATTCTATGATCTCAGGACCCTTGAAATACACCTTGAGCAAAAACAGCTGCTCATTCACCACCACATGTAACGACATGACAGACTTTGGGAGCATTTGCTGCCTTGTATGCCTGCAGGTACAAGTCAGAGAGCCAGCTGTGATTTATGAAGCTGCACTGAGCTTGATGCCCGATGCTTTTATTTCCTTCCCTGATGTGGCTGTTGTGGCAGAGTGTCGGGCTCGCATCACCCAGACATAGAAGTTGGTGGGAAAACCTTCAGCCCATGCTTCTGCTGGCTTTGACCCTGGTTCACCCACAACTGCTGGCTGTATTTTTGTCATTTCTCAACTTGCTGGAGTCCTCAATCAGTCAGGTCTGTAAAAGGAGCAGCCAGCTGATTGTCACAACCTTGCCTCGAAGCTAAGCCCTGCCCAAAGCCCTGCAGTGAAGGAGGAATTAAGTGAGGCATCTTCAGCCACTCATTCTGCCCAGCAATTTCATTTGCTTACAGGATTATATATATTTTTTTTTATTTTTTTATTTTGGAACTCTGTGATCGCTGGGGTCCCTTCCAACCCAGACCAGTCTGTGATTCTGTTATTCTATGATCTTCTGCTCCAGAAAGACAGGGTGCTTTCTTTTGCCACACTGCTCAGTACAAAGGCAGGTCTGGTCTCCTGTCTACTCCACAGAGAAGTGCTGCACACAGACTTGGGAGATGACTGCTGTCAGCTCCCAAGCCTGCCAGAAGACACCAGGCTGGACTTGTTGCAGTCAATGGGTCCCTGGGCTGAGCACAGGCTGATCCAGCAGCACTCTGAGGATCCATCAGGCCAAGGATGTCTGTCTCACTGTGTGCTTAGCACTTAGTCATGCTGCTTCTGGGAATCAGACAGTCTGGTAATGCTGCTGAGTTATCTGCATGGTCTAAAAACAATCCTGGTTGAAAAAACCCAGGTACATCCAGTAAAATCTGCTTTTTGTTTGTCAGGAGGTTTTCCTTTTGATTTCTTTCAGTTTCCCATGCCCAAAGTGCACATCTCCACCCATATGAAGCTTTCAAGCACTGGGCAAGGAAGGCAAAAATTCGGGGAGGGTAGACTGAGGGATCTGCACTACAAGTGTTGGCCTTGGGTATTAGCTGCAGCCAGGAAGGACATAGCTGGACACCGCAGGTGGAGGGACCTGAGTGGAGCTTGGACTTCCACCTTGCTCCCTGGAGCTGAGCAGCCTTCTGGCAACATGCACACTGGGACTGTGTATAGCATAGTCCTTCAGCTCAGAGCAGAAGGGAGCAGCCTAGGCTGAACAACCAACAAGAGCCGTGTGTCCCCCAGAGATTTCATCTGTGCTCTGCATGGGGCAGAATTTGTTCCCTGCTGCAGCCCACAGCCCTCAGGCTCTTACCTTCATGGTTGTAGAGGTGGTTGAACCAGAACTCCAAGGACCGGATACTGTAATAAGGGAAAACAAGCAGAGAAAGAAAGAAAACATGACATTCGATTCATTCCCTTCATCCTAGCAGATGGGTGGCTAAAAGGGAATTTGCACAGAATGAACCTGTGAACCTGAAGGCCTAGTGAAAGGACAGAGGCTCACTCCCACCAGCAAGCATCCAGCCTGCCATGGAGCCACCCCGTTTCTTTACATGAGGCACTGTGCAACCATAAACCCTAAAAAAACGTTTCCATCTTTCCAGCAGCTTTCTCACCATGTAGTTCCTATGTCTTTGGCAGGGCTCAGCTCTTCTGTCAGGGGGAAAGCAAGGCAGAGCTTGCTCCTGCTTGTAAGGTTCCCCCACATTTGGAGATCTTTGGGGCTCTGCTGCCACTGCCAGAGTTCTTGCTGACCACAGGAGAGGAGTAGGGAAATACCAGCCCAGCAGCACTCAGCCCTTCACTGCTGCCTTCTATTTAACATGGAGTACAGTGTGAACACTCCTTACCCAGCCTGGAAGGGTCAGCCTTGAGTCCTGGACCAGGACAATGTCTCCTGCAGAGGCTCATGCCCTGTGGCCCTTAATGCACTGTGGCTGCAGGAAGCAGTGCATTAAGCAGGGATTTTCAGGAGTAATTTAAGGATGCTGCCTATCCCTGTATGAACCCTGCCAGACAGGTTCATCCCACCATGTATTTTGGGGCTAAAACGAGTTAACAATGTTCTTCACTGCCATCCCTGGGCAGTGACATGCAGCCAGCTCAGGGAGCCTGCTTACTTGAGGAGGCCAAAGATGAATGCGTTGAACCTCATGGTGTGGTTGGTGAGCTCCGTGTACTGGCTGATCTTGCTGTAGAGGCTGTGCAGCAGCTTGGTTGAGGGGCCTATAGAGAGAAGTGAAATGTTGAGATTAGATGTGCTCAGCAGAGCTGAAATGGTACTATGGGAAGAAGCATCAAGGCAGAGAAAGACGTTGGCTGGGTGCCTGTGCCTGTATGTGCACTGGCCCTCCACCAGTCATCAAGATGAGCTCACTCCATCCCAAAAGACAGACTCTCAAGGGAAGTCACTTGAGCCAAGTGAGCTGCGTGTGCAAACTGTCTTACAGACCAGCTCTGCCTTGTACAACAGCTGTGCCAGGCTGAAGATGAAGGTCTAGAAATGCTGGAAATGTAAAAGAGGGGCAAAAGGGCAATTTACTTTTTTTTTTCTTTTTCTTTTTTTCATTGCTAGGGCCTGTTATAGGAGAGTTTGGAAATTTCAGGAGAAATTACAATGAATATTTGGGCAGAATAGAGCAGTGGCATTCTCACCTTGCAAGAGAAGGTCCAGGTGCTCTCTGCTCCCTACAAGGAGCCAGGTATTATTCTGCATTCCCATCCTTACAGCCAACCTTCCCCACCACCTCCCAGCCACAACACAGGAGTACCACAGAGCCGCGAGCACTGCTGCACACCCTCCATACCTAGCTGAGTGGATGCCTCCACCACGCTCCAGGGGATGTTCCTCCTCTGCCCAATGATCATATCCAGGACATAAGCCTTGAGCCCATCACTCAGGATGTCCCGGACAGCAGGGCACAGGTATTTCAGGATGAGATGCCCCACGTTGGGGCTCACGGAGCTGTTCCCAAGTTTGGCCTAAGGGACGACAGGCAACAGGGAGAGTGTTGGTAGCTGCTCTGCGAGGTATGGAATGCATGCAAACAGTCCAGCCCCACTTGTCTACCACAGACACCCAGCAGGCAATATCCAGTCTCAGCACCTCCTTGAACAGGCAGGCTCTTCCCCTTCACCTTGCCTCATGCACCCATTCTGGGTTTCTCCCTGCAAGGTCTGCTCCAGGCTGGGATGAGGAGAAAAGAGAACACCCCATCTTGGAAAGAGGATATCCCAGTTAGAAGGGATGTCTGGTTCTCCCTATAAGTATAACAAGGCTGTCCTGCTGGAGGAAGAAAGGAATAGGGTTTTTTCCTGCTGGTCTAGATTTTCTTGTTGCTATTTTTGAAGCAGGAAGCAGCGAGCAACCTAGGAACACTCACCACTGGAACCCTTAACTCAGTGACATGCAGAGCTATAGTTCTTAGGGATTGCTATAAATCAACAGTGAGGGAAAAGTGGATGTACAGAACTCAGGTTGGGGTGAGGAAGCCCAGCATCAGCAGAGCAGGGACATAGCCTGCTGCAGACAGTCTTTGACATGCTGAAGGGTTAATCCATAGAGGTCAGCCCTGGGCCTTGCATGTCACGTTGGTGGTCCCAGACTGTTGTGTTCAGGGCACAGATTTTACCAGCTAAGTTGGAATTAGACTAGCCAGTTGGCATGGGTCCGTGAAGGGTGTGAACTGAGACAGAATTTATGGGTCAGGAATAATCCCACCAGATCCACTGAGCGTGGGACTGGGTCCTGCCTTTTGACAGGTGAGCTAAGCCCTTGGCACACCGAGGCACAACAAAACCCCAGGTCAAAACAACAGGTTGGTAAGTAGAGTACTGGGGGAACATTGCAATTATTCCCCAAAGCAGCACTGCAAGAGCAGGAAATTCACAGTGAAGCCTTAAAAAGCTGTGGGAACCCAAACAGTTCTGGTTAAGCTGCACAACAATCTCTGCATCAGTAACAATTGTAATTAGGGGCAAATTACCCTGGGCTCTGACATAAGATTGAATGGGCTTGGATTCTATCCCAGTCAGGTTTCTCCTCGGGGATGATACTCCAGGGCAGCTGTCATGTCCAAATAGTGTCACATTGCTGCCCCTGTGTCCCCACAACTGAAGCACAGCATTCAGCAAACGTGCTGGGTGTCACGGGACTGAAAACTGGATGGTACAAACAGGAGCCAGCTTGCTCTGCTCCTCTGTTATTCCAGAAATGGGACATGAGGAGAGCACAAGCCAAAGACAGCCAGATCCACAGACAACCTAGGTGCACTCTGAAGTTGGTGGGTTCATTGTAAGAGTGAAGGGGATGTCCCCCTGCCCCAGGTGGGCAGTGGCTGATGTGCTTTTTTTATCATGATGGAGCCCCGTGACACATTGAGGGGCTGGGGACACTGCACAGTTGTGAGACAGGTGGCAAGGGGAGATAGAACTTTCCACTATATGAGAAAAAAGTGCTGGTGTGTTGCATCAGACTGTAAGTCCAGCTGTCCTGGAAGTCTTTGTCATAAAGAGCCTTGAGGAAGTATGTACAAAAGAGTCAAACCAGAGCAAACACAGAAAACGCTTCTTAACACCTGATTCAATGAAATGTAATCATGCTGAATAGATTGATGTAGATGTAGCTTAAGAGACAATTAATATAACTTTAATATAAGAATTTCCATGTTTCTAAGAATAGATTAGTTCTGGATTTTAGTAGAATATGGCTGTAACCATGTGAGCTGTTTGGTGAAAGCAGCTGCAAAACTCAGCCGTAACAGCGCAACAGCCATGAAGACAAAGAAAGTGAAGATAGGAGAGTGATAAATAATGAGAGTAACGACCAGTTAAGAGACAGAGTATATCTTGTTTTCAGCAAAAAAGGGGTTCCTAACTAGTTTGTGCAGGAATGTGTTTTTGAGCTCAGGAATGAGTTTTGGTAACTATGAAGAAACATAAAGAGCATGCGCTGAAGGAGAGGAAGGTGTCCAGTCTTCATCCCTGAAGGCCACCAGAAGACCCCCTGAGTGTCACTGAGCATGCTCTATCTGGGAGGAATGAATATAAATGGCTTCTTAGAAATAATCTGTATAACACTGCCTTTTGTTAGAAATGATAATATGTATAGTTAATCTGTATAAATATGAGAAATTTGGCTTTAACTGGGGCATACATTTGGAGGAGCGATCCCCTGTGTGCCCAGCACTGCAATAAAGGACACCTGCTTCATACTCACCAAGGCTGTTGAGTTTCTCTCCCAGCCTACAGCTACTTTCAACTTGGAGACTCCCTAGGCTGGGCATTATTCCTATGTGTTTAGTAGATCTCAGTGAATTTCCCTTCTCTGTAATTTTGCCAATCTTGCCTTAAATTCACATTATTTTTTAGCACCCCCATCATCATGCAATGAGAACTGTCATAGATTTACTATCTGCTGCATTGTGCACAACTGCCTTTGGTTGGTTTGTTCTTGGTGCTGCCACCTTCCTTGGATACCAAATAGTTTTGAACTGTAGACGATGGGGAACTATCTTTCCCCATCCTCTCCATGTTACTCACAATGTTGAGAAGTCAAACTGAAGACAAGACTTACCTTCACTCCTGGATCTCTGCTGGTTCCAAAGTGAGCCACAATAAGGTCAACAGCAGTGTTGATTGCCTTCACCAGACCTAGAGGGAAAACTGAGTCAAGGTGCTGCCTGAGGAGCTTCTAGGCCAGGCCCTGATCAAACACTTCATGAAGAAATCAGGTAAGGGCATTTCAAGCACATGTCAGCAAGCTACATAATGACTTTCAGTTACAAGCCACTGGTGGGTAATCTGACATCTGCATCTGTATGATGCAAGAACAGAAGGGAAAGCTGCCACCTGGTAATCACCAACACAATGCTGGCAAAGACATGGGAGTACTTCTGTACGTCCCTTGCCTCTGGCATGAAACTGAGTCAGCTGTCAACAAGCCAGTCCCCAACCCTGCCTCTATCAATGGGTCTCATGACAGCCACATCTTGTCCTGTTTTGGAATACCTTCTCCCACCTTTTGACATAAACACTTTACCACATAGGACCCAAGAGACCTTTTACCTAAAGTACAAAAGCATGGGCTAGGGCATCTTCCTCATCACACAGACTAACAGATCTGCCCTGGTATACTGAGGGGCAGCAGCATATCCTGCCCTAAGGCCATAAGGCTGTGCCTCCCTGCTCTCTCTGACCTTTCTTGTGGACTTAAGATACTTTCTAATCACACTTCCCAGGACAAGCAGCTCAAACAGTGAAACAGTCACCCATCTGGGGACACGGAGTTGTGGCAGAGAAGCATCACGTCTACAGAGATGACAGAGATGAAGCACTGCTTGCCTTACACTGTGCTATGCCACACTCCCATCCAGGAGAGACACAGGGACTCACCTTTCTTCTGCAGCAAGTCGATGGAGAGAGACTCTGTGTTGCCATCTGGGGAGAGGCAGAACTCGGCAGGGGGTTTCTCTGCTAGTGAGAAGTAGTCAGGGAAGAAGTCAGTGTAGGTGAGCTGGAGTTGCCTCATAGACTGTCCTGCAGGGCCAAGACCAGAGGAGAGAAGCATCAGCTACAAGCGCCTGTATCACAGTCTCTCCAACACTGCCCGCTCTCCCACATGCAACCTGCGCCAGCAGCAGTCTTCACCTAGGCTGTCCAAGGTTGGGACAGCAAGGCTGCAGGTGTGTGACTCTCCCAGCAATGGTCTGCAACTCGAGTCTCTACAGTTCAACACCACAGACAATCCAGCACTTAGCTCCAGCTTGGCTGGGGGTCCATAAGCAATGTAAGATGCTGTGGGAAGTTCATCCTCATGGCCTGGTACTAAGGGAGACCTACCTGCAGGTGGGGTCAAAAGTAGAGCTCACAGAGAACCCCTACATGTCAGACATAGCCATGCACAGGCAATGAACTATATGTGTTCTGCCTGTCCTCTGGGACGGCCTCTGTTTTCAAGGGGTGACTTCTACAGGAGTCCTTTCCTGTGCTTTACTTCCACCTGGTTGATTGCACAGCTCTGTACTAGGTATCTTCCCATGAAGGAGGGATGGAGAAACTGTTTGGGTTGGCACAGTAAGTTGTAGAGCTTTGAGAATTCCCTCCATGACTTGGGGCTGGCCTGAGGAATACTTCTCTCCCAGCAACAGACACTACTGCTCTTCCTGGAGAACTCTCAAACGTTCAGCCAAAGGCAGCATCTGTCTCTCATCCCTTCCTGCACAGGTCTTGGAGGACAGTGAAGACCTTAGAGGCAGAGCACGGAGAAGACAGATCCCCATGAAGGCCTACAGTATTGCCAGCTGTCCCTTGAAAGCCACAGCCTAGCACCTAGTATGCTGCCAGGGCTGGGGCAGATGGGTGCTGGTCTCTTCTCCAAATAACAAGCAATAGAACAAGAGAAAATGGCCTCCAGTTGCACCAGGGGAGGTTGATTTTGGATATTAGGAAAAATTTCTTCACCAAAAGGGTTGTCAATTGTTGGAACAGGCTGCCCAGGGAAGTGGTAAGAGTCACCATCCCTGGAGGTATTTAAAACACAGGTAGATGTGGTGCGCAGGGACATGGTTTAGTGGTGGACTTGGCAGTGTTAGGTTAACAGCTGGACTTGATCTTACAGGTCTTTTCCAACCAAAATGATTCTATGAATCTATCTACAAATCTCTCTCCAAGGGGCACAACTGCTGTGTGAGACATGAACTACAAGCTGGACACAGTCCAGAAGCACTTGCTGAAGTCTGAGCAGGCTCTTGGGTCATTCACTTTCCCTTTCAATCCAGCCCAGAGCCAGGTCTGACTGCTTTCAGGTGACAGGGAAGGGAGGTTCCACACAAATTTTACCCATCTGTGAGGCGATTTTCACCATCCTCTTGTACCCTTGTACCACCATCCCTCCTCCTCGGAGCAGGCAGAGCAGTGATAAAGCCAGGCTGAACCTGAGCCCCAAGGCATGCTGTACTTGAGCCTCAAGGTTGCCCCCCAAGGCTCCCCCCAGCAGAAAGTTGGTGCGCACCGTTCAGCTTGCAGTGGAAATGGCTGGTGTTGAGAGTGCCAGGGAGCTCAAAGATGGGGTTCCCCCGATTCAGCCGAGGCTCTTGCTGCCTCCTGTCCAGGCTGCCTGCTAAACTGGGCAGCCCTGAAATGCGGTCCAGACCCAGGGGTTCCTCCGCCTGTACTCCCGCCACTTCAGTGCTTGGGGGGAGAGGTGGTTTGCTAGGATGCCGCAGGCAGTGAGCACCAGATGGGAGCACACAGGCAGACAGGAGGACGTGGAGGGGAAATAGGAAGAGAGAAGACAAAAAAGAGGAAGGACAAAGAAAGAGAGACAGCACATTAGTTAAAAGTCCAGCAGCATTTCAGGATATGAGCACACAAACATGAAGGGAGGCAGAGGCCATAGTCTGGCAGGACAGGGGCCTGGGTGGCCTTATGGCTGGGGGTATAGAGGGAGTGGGTTTGGGGTGCAAGCACCTGGCACTGTGTGCAACGAGACCAGCAGCCCACGCTGCCCTCTCCATGGACCATGCAGGAGTCAGGACTGGAGGGACATGCTCCCTCCATGGTATTAGCTTTGGACTTTCTTTTGCAGGCAAGGGGCTGTTGGGCACTGCAGTGCCCAGATGCAGTTTTGCCCTGGGCTGTAGCTGTAAGAGCGGGTGGTGCTACAGGGAGCAGCAGAGGCAAGCTGGAGATGTTCCAGACTAGCAAGTCCTGGAGGGTGGGTACCTACCATTGAGGGGCCGTACTCCCATGCTGCCCAGGGAACCAGAGCTGCTGATCTCACTGCCACTTCTCCACTGTGGATCTGCATGGCCTCCCACTCTGCTCAGGGGCATACCACCCATCGAGAGGGGTGGGAGAGACCCACTGTGGAGTCGATACTCGGAGAGTGGTGGGCTTGGTTCCAGTTGTGCCTCCTTTTTGGGAACCGGCTTGGGGTTCTCCTTTTGTGTCAGGGCATCAGCTTTGGTGCCTTGGGAGGGCTGCATGCCACTGACAGCAGGGGAAGACCTCGTGGGAAGCAGGTTGGCAGAGATGGGGCAGGACCTGCTCCTGGGGGGCTGGCTCTCTCCAGCTCTCTCTGTGGTGGGCGAGGAAGAGGAGTCCACGCTTTGAAAGAAAGGCACGTTGCATCGCACAGGAGAGTAGCTCCCCAGGGGGGATGGCCGGGTTGTCTCAGGAGCAGCCTTCTTGCTGCAGCCGTCATTGCGGGAGGCAGCTCCGTCCGCTGAACGCTGGGTCCCAGCCGCCTGCTCTGCTGAGGTGCCCGAGGCTGAGGCCTGGGAATTGGAGATCTGCTGGCTGGCAGGGCGATTGCTGGACAAGCTGTAGAGTTGAGAAAGGCTAGAGGCAAAGTGGCTGTGCAGGGCACGGGCCTTGGGCGGCTTGCTGAAATGGTGCTGGAAAACGAAGGGCTGGATGGGCAGAGTTGTGGGACGCTGGTCCTTGCTGTAGCGTACCACAGGCTTGCTGTCTGTGCCACCACCTTCAGGGACAGAAAAGAGCACAAAGTGTGAGGATGGGCAGAGGAACAATTATCACCAGCCCAGCAGATCACAGGCAAAAGGGAATGCACTCTCAGCTGCAGGAGGAAGAGGATGAGCTAGAGGCCAGTGATGCGAGCATGGTGGGTCCAAGTCTGAACTGGTCATATGCATCATAACCTGTCAGGGTAAAGATGTGTGCCCAAATGCAGAGTTTCCAGCTGTTGACAGCTGGCTGGAAGTGTAGGGCGCTGCACTGGGGGCTTCTCTCTCCTGGCAGTGTCACCAGTTTCCCATCTCTTCCCCACCCCTCACACAAGGACAGCACAAGTCATGGCCCCAAGCACTTGCCTTCGACCTGCCTCCGTACCTCACAGACATGGCCCAATGCACTGGGGTTCAGCAAGACTTCTCATCCCCAAGGTCTGTTCCCTTGCACACTCACCTCGACAAACACAAGCACTGCAAAGGCACCACAGCTCTCCATGCTGCCAGAAAGGCTGGCTTGCTTCCCCTTCTCTCTTCCTTCCCCTTCTCTCTCCCTTCCCCTTCTCTCTCCCTTCCTCTTCTCTCTCCTTTCCCCTTCTCTCTCCCTTCCCTATCCCTTCCCCTTCTCTCTCCCTTCCCCTTCTTCTGTAACTGTTTCCCTTCTGAAAACCAAGCTTGCTTCCTCCTCCTGCCCGTACCAGATCCAAGAAGGATACTTCTAATCAAATCAGGACCAGAGCAGAATTAGGAGAGCTTCCAACCCTGGAAAAGGCAGGTCTGCTCCATCAAGTGTCTGGCAGGGATGTCCTAAGGGAGTGTGCTGGGCTGATCTGCTTTGTGTGCCTGCAGCTCTGGTGGGGCCACATCACCTCAATGGACACAACCGCAGTGTGACACAGTGCACAACACACACAGCACTGGTGCACAGGCAGAGGAGGTGACTGGGATCCCTGATGACCAGCCACACCACATCGCAGTGCAGTGTGGCACCTCTGCCTTGCCTCTGCCCCGCTCCTCCAGCCCACAGCACACCCTGGACAAAGCATCTGCCCCAGGCAGTTCTGCAATCCAATGCCCTATGGAAGATGTGCCAGGATATTCCAGCAGAGACATGCAGCTTCTCTCATCGATGCAGGAATCAAGTCTAGGTCCCAGTAGAGACTTTGTGAGCTCCTTGACCCTGCATTGAGAGAAGACTGCTTTGCCTCTTCTCTCCCCATCTCTGCCCCACATAGCTCCAAAAATGAAAGACTAAGAACTCCTCCATGCTTCATGTCCCTTCATCTGCTGGGAACATGGCTCTGCTGAGCACCTTTACACCTTTATCTCAGGAAATAAAGGCAGGTGATTCTCAGGGATGAGGGAAGTACAACGCCCTGGAAGGGAGACAATCCCGCAAGCCCTCAAGCTGCACAGACCTTAGTGCTGACACTATGTCCTCCCTTTACATGACAGGGTTTGCACAAAACCTCAAGAGGCTTCAGAAATGCAAGGATGAGATACTTGCACTCATCTGGGTCTGAAAGGAGCACAGCAGGTCTTTTCCCCAAGGAGTGCCAAACCAGGAAACAAATTATATGGGCACTGGTCTCCTATCACCATGCAGGTTCCTCAGCTGCTCCCCTCACATCCCAAAGAGTATCCTTTCTTTTTACTTCTCCATTCTGCCTTTTTTGGCTCCTTACCGTCTGCTCGGGCTCTAACATCTCTTTGTCCGTGGCCACTGGCAGAGCCACCTGAGAAGCTGGCATCTGCCTCCGTCAGCAGGGAGAGAGAGGCTTGCTCACCTGCCCCATGCCCACTGGGGACCTTCTCACTGGACACCGAATCTTTGGTGGAACACAAAGCCTGGCCGTCCCCAAAAGTGTGATTCAAGCAGAAGCCCTCGCAGCTCCGGTTCAGGCCGTGGATGAAGGGCATGGGTGGAAGACTCTGGCTGCGGCGAGCTCTTTCTTCAAGGAAGGTCAAGCAGTCCTGCTGTGTCTCAGGGATAGGGGAGAACTCCAAGGAGGAATCACCACTGGACCGGAGTGGTGGGGAAGTGACATTCTTTTTACGGCCTTTAGCCAGTTCAGCAAAGGATGTCACTCGCTTCGGGGGAGAACTCTGGATGGGTATTGCTGGACTGTCACTCAGCTTGACTGGGCAGCTCACCATGCGCTCCAAGGAGCCCAGCCTGCTGCTGGGACTCCTGTCCAGGTTCTGATCATAGCTCCTGGAGCGCTGCCGGCTTGTGTTGAGGTTAGGTGGTGACACATTCACATAGACCTGACCCTCGATCATGTTCTGGGTGGCTTCCCCCTTTGCATCCTCTTCACTGCACTCTGCATTGCTTTCTTCTTGTTTCAGGTCAGGCCTTCTAAACAGATAGTATTCAGTGGGCTGAGCTGGGCTACCTTTGGTATGGTCTTCTGAGCAGCTAGTTATGGAAGACCCTGCCGGGCTGGGGGATGACTGGGAAGACAGGTCACATGTGACTAACTTATAATAATTCTGAGTAGCCACAACGAGCCGTGCTTGGCTCTGGAAGCAGGCAGTGAGGTCTGAGCTCTCCGAAGTGCAAGGCTCACAGTGGAGGTGGTAGGAGTTGCAGTTAGCATCAAGGACAGGTGAGGAGGAGTGCTGGCAACCACACACCTTCCCTGAACTCTCTGGGTTATGGGACTCACAAGACATCTTGGATTCTGTGGGTGATGAATGCAAATCCAGGTAAAACGCTCCTGTGTCTGAGTGGCTGCAGAAGGAAGAGTCACAGGACAGGTTGGCTGAATTCAGGTTAGATCGAGAATGGCTGTTCATTTTGTTGTAGAGAGCACTGAAGTTCACCAGCACCCCATCAGAGCTGTTGCAGGAAGAGTCACTGATGTAACCCATCTGTTGGTCAATCACCTCAGACTGACTCGACGAACTGTAGCAGCGACAGTGCTGCAGCTCTGAGTTGGAACAGCTGCACGTCCGGCTGTGCAGGGCATCCTGATTCCTCAGCGATTCTCCTGTGTTCTGGTTCCACTCCTGGTCACCACCATCGAAGGAGAAGCTGGATGAGCTGCCGCGGTGGCAGCTGCACTCGTCCAGCTCCATGCGCTCTGAGGCCTGGTGGCACCTGTTAGCGTTGTTCCTCTTCTGGATGTTGTCACTGCTGATCTTGTCCTCTTGCCCGTCCACCACACCGGACCGGCTGGCCATGTTCCAGGACTTCACAATGTGGTTGGAGTCGTGGAGGTGGAAAGGGGGCAACGCCAGCTCGTGCAGATGAAAGGGAGGTTTGCCTGACACAAGTGAGTTGTGAAGGTGGAAAGATTTTTGACCCAGGTCATCCCCAAAGATGCTGAGGTCTTCACCCTCACTCAGCAGGAAAGGGTTGTGTCGCTTACTGACACTAGGGACAATCAAATCCCTTGCTTTGCCTTCTTTGTTGTCTGATGCCTCTGCTGAGGTTTCAGAGGTCTGGAGAAAGCTGCTGTACACCAAGGAGTCAGTCTGTGAAAGGTCTCTGTCTGGAAGGGCAGAGGTCCGCGTAACGTTGAGCTCTGGATGGCAGAAGGGGTTGGTCCTTTTGCTCACGGAGCAGCACTGTCTATCAGGGACCTGGCAGTGCACCAGGGGAATGTGATGGACAATCAGCGTCTCACCAGTCAGTTTGGGTGGACTATCCATGGTGAGGAATGCTCTTCAGGACATCAGTTAAGCTGGTGCTACCCATGGACAGGTAGGGCTGCACATGAGAGGCAGAGAGGACACTTCTCATGGGGCAATTCAGATACCTGGAGAGAGACAAAAACGCAAAGGAAGTCACTTTTCATGAAAGGCAGTGACTATTTAAAGCATCCTTGATTTGACTGAAGACTTCATGTGTTGACAAGGACCAAACAGACCAGTCCTTGTCACCACAAGTATCCAAGCACAAGGATCTCAGCTGTCCTTCAAGGAAAGCATCACAATGTAAGACAAAACCATCCCCCTCCCTGTGGAGTCCTGGGACAACTTGTGCTGCTGACCCCTCTCAAACTTATCTAAAGTAACTGATTTCCCCCGAGTAGCCAAGGGGCTGCCCAGGCTTTGGGCCAAAGAAAGACATCACTGCAGACACCACTGCAGGCTCATAGAAAAACATGCAGACAGCACAGGGTCTGAAATGAAGTGCTGCACTCTGATGAGAGCAGTGCATCTTCTCACACTGGATTAAAACTGGTTGCCCTTTAGGTACCTTGAACTTTCCTTTAAAAAGCGAAGACTGAACGGCATGGCCAGGCCTTGCAATGTTACAGACACGCAAGTCCAAGCAGAGACTGGAAAGCAGGCGAAGTCTGGAACGGGAAAGCAACAACCACCATTCTTCCCTAAAATCCAGGATCCCCCATGACACCCTGAGCTCTTTTAATGGTGCTGGGGAGCATGCCAAAGCACAAACTACTGCTGTACACAGGGGCCTCTCGTGAAAAAGAGCAGGTGACTTGCAGTGGGGCCATGGGCAGCTGCTGGTGATGGTCCCATGATGGTCCCATTGCCTTCTGCTGACTTTTTGCTGATGGTTAAGCTCCAGTTCAAACTGGTACCTCTTGTGGTCTGGGGTACTGGGCTTGCAGTTCTCTGACACTCTGTCACACTACCTGTAGCACTTACTTGCATGTATTACTATCTGCTGCAATTCACAACAGTATGACTGCCACAGCTCCCAGTGCCAGGAGCCACACAGGGCACCAAGAGCCCGCTCCCTCAGTTCTCAGTAAACAGCAGGTTCTTGTAATGACAGAGGAAAATCTTCACCAGCATTTGATATGGGAAACCAGAGAACATATTCATTCCTCCTTTCCCATCTAACCCAGATGTCCAGCCTGCAAGCACCTCCAGGACAGGGAAGCTGTGGATGCACCCTGGCAGTGTTCAAGGCCAGGTTGAATGGGGCTTTGGGCAATCGGTCTAGTGGAGGGTGCAGGGGTGTGAGACTAGATGATCTCTGAGGTCCCTTCCAACCCAAACCGGCCTGTGATTCTATGACAGTCTGAAGGGATTTCCCCTCTTGCCTTCCCTTCTACATGACAGAAAAGCCAACACAGAGAAGTGCACAGGAAGGCAGCTAAGGCAGCAAGGAGAGGGAGAAACCACAAAAGACAACGGTGATCCAGCATGATCCTGAGGGATTAAAAAATGACCAAGTACTCTTATATATCCACCACTTGTTCTGAGAACCCTGGCCCAAACACCTTGGTTAACAGTCCACATCCCACTTCTCATCCAGGAATTCGGTGCTAACAGCACCCTGACATCACACACTGATCCTGCTCTGGACTCCAGGGTCCTGGGTCTGCTGCCACCACCAACCTTCAAGCTCCAAAAAACAGCATTCACAATGTCTGTCTTTGCCTACCTTACCCCTGCACTTGTGACTAAGGGATGTGGAGCGGAGCTGCAAAGGCACATGGGAGCCCAGGACAGAAATTAAGAAATGTGGGATAAGTGAAGTCAGAACAACAGCGTAAGCACTGAGACAGCTCAACAGAAAGATCGGGAACTCCAGTTCTTTCAGTTTCATGGCAGAAGAATAACAATTAAAAGATACTAAAAAAAAGGATCAAAAGAAGGGAGTGCTTTCCTCCCACGCATGGTACTGTTTCTTACAGACACAGGATGATGCTGGCAGGAAATAAACCCACAAAGATGGAAATGGACCTATGGTATTTACCATAAACACACAGTGATGTAAAAGTTAGAGAATAGACAAGCCTTCTGTTAGACTCTACCAGTGATCATCATGAGACCTACATGAGTGGCCCACTCACCCTCAAGTCTGTGTCTGATGGGATGTTTCACCCAGGATTAGGGGCTGAAGTAGAGAGGTCATCTGGACCACTTGGTCCACACTCACCTTGACTGCCAAGGGACCTCCCCTGCCTGTAGTGTCCCTAATGTCTCACACCACTTTCAATGGCTCCTCTTACAAGCCTCTGGCTCCTTTCCCACAGCTGCTGAAAGGGATGAGTCTGCCTGCAGCCCCGGTCCTGGGACAAGATCTTTTACACCAGAGATTCCCAAGATCGAATTGTTCAAGAACCACCATGGGTAACAGCAGCTCCTGGCTCTGTGCTTAGCACACACATGCCAAAAGTGGTGTTCAACAGGTGGGGCAGCACTCATGCCCCATTTTTGACCCTGCACACCACTGGGTACATGTAGCAGAAGGAGTCCCTATTTATCCTGTCTGACCTCCAAAGTACTGGGGGAAAAAAGCTGGTCCCCAAGTCTCTATCTGCTTTTGTACCTGACTGTAATGCTTAAATCACATCTCCCCATAAGGTCTTGCTATATTTTGAGTGTTGCCACTCAAAGGCGTCATTTTGAGGATACAGGCTGTGCTGACAGCACACTTCACTGCTGAAGCACTGGGTCTCCTCTGTCCCTGGGAAATGGCTGCTTGGAGCCGGCTCCCAGCACCAGCGCCAGCCTGCTGAGCATCACAGGCTTCGCCTTGGTGCAGATGCTGCTGTGGGAGGACAGGGCCTGCACAGGCACACTTTGACATTTGACAGCAAAATGTCAAGAGAGCTGACACACAGCCGTTTCCCATCTGTCTCTCCGGAGCCTTGGCTGCAACATGCAGCTCTGTTCAGCTATTTGGTTTCAGCAGCAGCACAGGCGCTCTGGGTGGACTCTGATTCACTAGCTGCCACAGATGCTGCAGCAGACGGATGCCCACTCTGCCTGCACCCACTGCCTGAGGTCCAATATCACAGATGGCACACAGCCAGCTCCTGCCAAGAGCCATTCTGTCATCTTCCCTAGGGATATGCGTGACTTTTTTGTGCCCTAGATAGCACTCTCTCCCCTAGGACATCTCTCCTGGGTTCCTCTTGTCTTCAGGGATGCAGGGAGGTTGGCAGTGGCACTGCCAGCACCAGAATTATTCAGTTCCCAACAGCAGAGCATCCTCTCTGGCTACATCACCCCTTCCTGATTCTGGAAGACTGCAGAAGGATCCTCCCTCTTCTATTCAGGGTCTGGTAGGGTGAGATTGACACTGGAACATAAAATCCAGCAATCAGAGTAGCTTCAGAGTCTGCTGGCTTTGAC
Organism: Hypotaenidia okinawae; assembly: GCA_027925045.1. NCBI lineage: Eukaryota > Metazoa > Chordata > Aves > Gruiformes > Rallidae > Hypotaenidia > Hypotaenidia okinawae. Next base: position 14,394,990 of record BSDF01000005.1, on the reverse strand, counting down.
GAGCTCTTTGTAAAGCCTCCACACCCATTTGCAAGGGGAAGTTTCCAGACGTGGGGACAGCCGTCTGTACCTGAACACTTCTTGCCAAATCAGTTCATTCTTTTTTATTGCCTGCAGCAGCTGACAGTGTGCTGAATCCCGCTCGGTCCCACACATCTAACAGCAAACACAGCTTCCAGCAGCAATCCCTGCCCAGAAAAGCATGCTGTGGCAGTACAAGGCAGGGAGGCACAGAGGGAGCACCATGACTCTAGACACATCAGTTCAACAGCCATTTTGACTGCGAATGTCAAAGCCCTTTACCTTCTCCATACTGACACCATCTGCTGCTACACGGGCTGTGTGTTCAGTCAGCCTGTTCCAGAGGTGCTAAGGGACAGAAGGCACAGGATGGACATGTCATTACCCATGGATACTTTGCTCCAGTCAAGCTAATACAGAGCAGAGAAGGATGGCTTTTTGTCATACAGCCACCATGGGGTGCAGAATTGCTTATCACTGCTTGTACCTCCATATATATATATATATGTCTAAGGACAGCCAAACCTTGTTAGCAGCAGTGAGCTCTAAGTAAGCAGTGGGACAGGAGTGATGAGCAGCAGAGGAGGGATCAGCACTGATCTGAGAGCCACCTGCCAAGCTGTGTTTGTGCTTTAGAACACAGGCAGCATGCTGCAGATAACAGGGGTGTGCAGCACCTTGCAGAGGCTCTGCACCGCATGCCCTCCAAGTCCTCAATAAGCACTACATAGAGGCCTTCAAATCCCTCCTCTGTCCTACCCTCAAAAGACTGAGGACATTGTGCTAAATTAGGGGTGGTTGGTGCAGCTCCATGGCTTCTGGATTACAACCTCCTGCCTCTGCAACACTGCTGAGAAGATGTAGAAGCCACCAGAACCAGCTCCAAACTGCCCTGCAACGTCCTGCCTCCAAGTGCCATTGCATTAGGCGTGTTGGTAACACACTTCCAGGCACAACCCACTACCTGTTACTGCTCTGGCCATGCTTTTGAGGTTCCTTAGTGTCTGCTTAACACTGCTCTGCTCAGTGGTCTCAGCTTCTTGATGGGGTTCAATATACAGCGAAACAAGTTTCCTCATAAAATGTAATACAACACATGGGGAGATTTAAGAAATGAGAGTGATTTAAATGCAAAAAGATTGTGCATACAGCACAGAAGATGAAGAGGAAGGAGCAAGATCATCAGAACTGTCAGCCGGAGACAATGTTGGCTTTTTGGAGGCTGGGCTTTCTGAACAGATTACTGTTTCTACAAATCTCAGTCACTTCACCTATGAAATTGAATGCCCAATGGAAACCTCTAACTGTGAGGGTTCTTGCTGCCTCTTTCTGAACGGGTATGTTTTTATTGTCATCATCATCTTCCTCAGATGGCTGAAGATCCATCGTGTCACTCATGGGTGAAAGATGGAAGAAAAAGGTTAAAAGCTGGGCATTCGGTTTCATAGACAAACCAGCAAAAACCCCTTTGTATTGGGGCTGCTTGTTCTTTGAGGGTTATCCCATGTGAGCCCTTGGCTCCTACAGAGCATTTGAATTAGTGTGCCTGAAGAAACCACACAGCTCTACAAAACAAGCACGAGTGGCAAAAGGCAATGGTTTGTGTGAGCTTGCGGACAGGGGCACAATACAGACATCCTGCTTTGCTCCAAGGGGAGAGAGCTGTTCAGTTTACTCCCTGTGAGTCTACTTCCAGGCAAAAAAGGCTGGGAGATGAATCCAAACTGAGAGCCACTCTTCAGACAGCGTGGGGGATCTCAGAACTCACTGGTTCCTGCACCAGTTTCCAGTAACAGTTTGCTCTTGCCTCAGCTTTCCCACTTTTGGAGCTGCCAGAAAGTCCTGGCAGTTTGTTGGTTTTTTTAAAAACCCTCTGAACAACAAATCACCAAACTCTACAGAAAATTTCCAGCAAGCTAGAGGGCAATCAGGAAGCAGCACCAATGAAGAGGATGCAGTGGGGGGCACAGGATGAGTGACTTGGGGACCGGGCTGAACCCTCAGGGTGAGTAAGAAGAGGTGGAGTTGAGTTGTTGTAAGTTGTTGTGGGGTGGAACCAGCTAGTAGTGTTTGTTTGGGCATCCGTTCATTTCTCGCCAGCTAATACATTATGCATTCATTAAATGCTTTAGTAAATCAGCTATTACATTTAATGAGGAAAAAAAAAGGTGTAAAAGGAAATAATACTTGCTTGATTCACCCTAAATCTCCAGCTCTCCTTCCCTGCCTGAGGGAACAGGGAGCATAGTAAGGTTGGTCTATCTAGTCCCGGTGGTTAAAGGGGGCTGCAGTAAGGCAGAAAGACTAAATGCTTCCTAAATTTCTGCCTTAGCCCAGGCTGGTTCCTCTTGTGGTCCACCGAGCAAAGAGATTCCTGAAAAGACCACTTCCCTTTTTCTTTCCACAATGAGGTCCTGCCTGGGCCAAGGCTTCTTCTACCGGTTTCCAGGACAGCCTGACTAAACCCATGATTAGTGTATTCCAGAACTATACAGGATTATGATGTGTTCAAAATGGAAACTGCAGCATGTGACAATCAATCACAGCCCTTGCTCACAGGGCAGCAAGGAGCTGCGCAGGGCAGGGATGAGGGGCTTGCCAGAGAGATGAGAGGGTGCATGAGACCAAAATAAGCAGTAGATATTATGTGTATTCCTGCCAGTGACACAGCGAGCGTGAGGCAGGTACTGCCTGACAGTCAGAGGAAAAGCAGTCCCAGCTGCTTTAGGCATTCTGAGTTATGCAAGACATCAGAAATAGCTCAAGCAGCAGACCTGTACCAGCTAACACAGGAGCTGGACAGTGTCCGAACCAGTTTCTCCCATTTCTGTGCTCCCTGTGACTCACAGTCTGGCATGTGGCAGGAGCCACTCTGAGGCCCTGACTCACCAGCATCACCGAAGGATCAGAGCTGGAACCTGCTCCTTCTCCCCACCACCGTTCTCTGCCCAGCTCCCACTGTAAGCTTCTAATTACCATATGCAAATCTGGAGAGGAGAGAAGGGCTCTGATGCTTCTAGCTGTTAATGATGCTCTGAAATTGCTGCTGAATTAAACTGCAGATGGGGCGAATCCTTTATCACAGAGAGCAGCAGCAGGGACTGCACTTGTAGAGAACATTTTTGCCTGAGCACTCCATATAGCAAATCTGAGATCTTACAAGAGCAGAAATTACACAGCTCCTTTCTGAAACATGAATCTGCCTGGGTGCTGGAGCCTGGGTGCTGCAGGATTCCCAGATCACTCAAGCAGGAAAAAAAAAATTTAAAAAAAAAAAAAAAATATATATATATATATAAAATCCTGTAAGCAAATGAAATTGCTGGGCAGAATGAGTGGCTGAAGATGCCTCACTTAATTCCTCCTTCACTGCAGGGCTTTGGGCAGGGCTTAGCTTCGAGGCAAGGTTGTGACAATCAGCTGGCTGCTCCTTTTACAGACCTGACTGATTGAGGACTCCAGCAAGTTGAGAAATGACAAAAATACAGCCAGCAGTTGTGGGTGAACCAGGGTCAAAGCCAGCAGAAGTATGGGCTGAAGGTTTTCCCACCAACTTCTATGTCTGGGTGATGTGAGCCCAACACTCTGCCACAACAGCCACATCAGGGAAGGAAATAAAAGCATCGGGCATCAAGCTCAGTGCAGCTTCATAAATCACAGCTGGCTCTCTGACTTGTACCTGCAGGCATACAAGGCAGCAAATGCTCCCAAAGTCTGTCATGTCGTTACATGTGGTGGTGAATGAGCAGCTGTTTTTGCTCAAGGTGTATTTCAAGGGTCCTGAGATCATAGAATCATAGAATGGTCTGGGTTGGAACGGATTGCAGGGATCACAGAGCTCCAACCCCACCCTGCCACAGGCAGGGCCACCAACCTCCAGGCCTGGAGCTACACAAGGTTGCCCAGAGCCCCATCCAACCTGGCCTTGAACGCCTCCAGGGACAGGGCACCCAGCACCTCTCTGGGCAGCCTGTTCCAGCCCCTCACCACTCTCTCTGTAAAGAACTTCCCCTTAATACCTAATCTAAACCTTCCCTCCTTCAGCTTCAATCCATCCCCCTTGTCCTGCCATTGTCTGCCCTTTTATAATGCTGATTCCCCTCCTGTTCCTCTGCTCCCTTCAGGGACTGGAAGGCTGCAATGAGGTCCATCCCTCAGCCTTCTCTTCTCTAGGCTGAACAAGCCCAGCTCCCTCAGCCTCTCCTCATAGGGGAGGTAGGAGATCATAGCGAGAGATGAAGAAGGCACAAATTCTTCATCCCAATAGAGATATTCTCAACAGAACTGGACATTTCAGGGGGTCCCAGGGATTTGAAGCATCCTGAAAGCTACTGTCTTTTGGAAGGACCTCTCAATGAAAGGTCACAAATAACTTCCAATGGGCCCTCATGACTTTCCTCCCTAACATCTACTGGAATCTGGCTTCAGACAACTTGATGTTGCCCAGACCATGGCAAACAAGATACCCTGCTTATCCAAGGCTTATGGGAAGGTAATTTAAGAAGCAAGCTTCATCTGCACAAAGAAAAGGCAGACAAAGATAGCCCCAGGAGGATTGATTTCAGACTTGAACACAGCAGTGGTGCAGTGGTTTGCTACCAGGACTAGGTAGCCATGTCCCAGTGAGCAGGAGAAGAGATGCAGGTACGGCATTGCCTAGCAGTGATGGGCATCAACTCTGCCAGCCAGACAGAATGCCTTCATTTGCAGAGCTGTATAATTTTTAAATGATGCAGTCCTACATGGAATTTAATACACTGTGTGTGTAATCTGATCAGGAGCTTCAAAATGAAGCACAAACAGGAAACATCCCAGCAGCAGCCTGGTTTTATTAATCATTCCTCTTTAGACTGCCTATCTAAATGGTTTTTCAAACAGCTGCTAAGTCCAACAGCTGACTCGTGGTAAGGCTGCAGAGAACTTCACCCTTCCTAGCCCTAGGTAGTTCTGCAAAGACCAGAAGCAGTAACTGGACACACAGGAAGAAATATTCTCTCTCTCCAAAGCAGGAATATGGAATAAGCAATTTGAAGGTCTGGGGGATGGCAGCACCCTGATTTGGGGATGACAGCATGCTATGAGGGAACAGGCTGAGTGTTAGCCCAATAAATGCAGCACCTGATGAGACTAATGCATGAAATTTATCCTGCCCTCTGAAGGACATTAGGACCACTTTTGCTTTTGCTGTTGATATCCAATTGCTTTTAGACCACAGGCTGGATTTTGGAATCCCCTTGAAACACAGAATAACCTGAGTTGGAAGAGACCCATCAGGACCATCAAGTCCAACTCTTGGCTCCATAGAGGGCCAGCCAAGTCAGAGCGTGGGACTGAGTGAAGGTAGCTGGAGGAAAGGACCCTGTAAGCACAAAGTTTACAAGGGGAATTTGCCTCACTACTGTTAAGACTATGCATTTTTTGAACCTTTTTTGGCCAGAACCAAGAACAAATTGGTCCTCTGTAAACATGTTCACATGCTGTCTGAATCTCATTTCAACATAATTCATGCAAAGGAAAAAAAAAGTTGAATTATTCCCAAGGTTATGTGCCATAAAATCACAGAATTTGTGAGGCTGGAAGGGACCTCTGGAGGTCATCTAGTCCAACCCCCTGCAGTGAGCAAGGACATCTTCACTAGATCAGGTTGCTCAGAGCCCCATCAAGCCTGACCTTGATTATCTCCAGGGATTGGGCCTCCACTACCTCTCTGGACAACCTGTTCTAGTGATACACCTCCCTCATATTGAAGATTTTTTTCCTAATATCCAACTTAAATCTCCCCTATTCTAGTATAAAACTGCTACCCATTGTCCTATTGCCACATGGCCACATGCCCTCATGAACAGTTCTTCCCCAGCTTTCTTATAGGCACCTTTCAGGTACTGCAAGGCTGCTATAAGGTTCCCCTGGAGAAAGGTGATTCTGCCCCTCTGCTCTTCTCTGGCGAGACCCCACCTGGAGTGCTGTGTCCAGCTTTGGAGCCCTCAGCAAAAGGACGTGGACCTGTTGGAGCACATCCAGAGGAAGGTGACAAAATGCTCAAAGGGCTGGAGCACCTCTCCTATGATGACAGACTGAGAGAGTTGGGCTTCTCAACTGAGAAAAAAAAATCCCTGTTACCTGCAGGATAACAGACTGCTCTTTGCACTACACAGCAGGTCCTGACATAACCACCCGGGCCAAAACTAGTCTATTAACAGTGCTTTTGTCAAGAAAGACAAAATCAAGGGCAACTGTTGCCAACAGCTCAGAAATATGAGGGTAGAGAAAGAAGCAATGGACAGATGAACATATTTAGTCTTCATGGATCAACTGCTACAGGGAAGTTTTGATTTCAGCACAGGAGCACAGACATCTGTGAACTTAATCGCATGAGTAAAACCCCATTCTCCACCTATCCCCACAGTGTTCAGATGCTCTGCATGAGATTTAACAACCCAAGGGAGGCAAATGAGCAATAAGCTTCCACATTCTCCCTGTGCACCCCCCACTTGTCCTTCCCCAGGGCACAGGCAGCCTCCTCCATATGGAAACAGTTTAAGTCTACAAGCTGGTTTCATAACCTGCCCATAGAAAGCTTGGAGCCTACACAACCATAGTGATGCATACATTCAAAACCGTAGAATCACAGAACGGTTTGTGTTAGAAGGGACCTCAAAGATCACCTAGTCCCAACCCCCCTGCCATGGACAGAGACACTCTCCACTAGCCCAGGCTGCCCAAAGCTCCATCCAACCTGGCCTTGAACCCTGCCAGGGAGGGGGCAGCCACAGCTTCTCTGGGCAGCCTGTGCCAGGGCATCACTGCCCTCACAGGGAAGAATTTCTTCCTAATATCTGATCTAACTCTACCCTGTTTTAGGTTAAACATATCACCCCTTGTCCTATCACTACACTCCCTGACAAAGAGTCCCTCTCCAGCTTCCCTGTAGCCTCTTCAGGTACTGGAAGGCTGCTGTACAATCTCCCCAGAGCCTTCTCTTCTCCAGGCTGAACAAGCCCCACTGTCTCAGCCTGTTTTCATAGCAGAGGTGCTCCAGCCCTGGCTCTGTGTATTGGGGACTCCAGAGCTGGATGCAGTATTGCAGGTCTCATCAGCCCAGAGCAGAATCATCTCCATTGACCTCCTGGCCATGCTGCTTTTGATGCAGCCCAGGATACAGTTTGTGTGCACTGCCAGCTCATGTTGAACTTTTCATAAACCAACACCCTCAAGTCCCTCTCCTCAGGGCTGCTCTTGATCCATTCTCCACCACTCATCCTTTACTGTGGCTCTTTTTTTTTCTGAACTCTTGCAGTTTTTAGGACTTGTGCCTTCTTGAGCCAGCGAGTTCCACACCAAATTACATGACACAGTAGTAGTTATCTGTCATCCCTTTTGAACATCTGGGCATTTAACTTGTCCTTGGGCTAGGGCAGAGAAAGTATCATATTTTCTACTACATTTGCCACCTCTCTGAGCAGTCCCAAATTTTCCATTTTGCTCCCATGCAGAAATATTCTCAGATCCTTGGTCTGATCACCAACCTTTCTCCAAGTGTCCTCCTGATGTGTGGGTGTGTTTGTATTTGCATGGCCAGCAGCAAGGCAGAACTCTAGAGGATCTGGATGAAACCACAGCAACAATTTACGTAACAATATTTTCCATGCAACAGAACTAACAAAAGGCAGGCCAGAACCTTAATAAAATACTTATGAAGCAGACCAGACACTTCTAATGATTACACATACTTTTCTTCTGAAAGGAGAAACTTATCCCTTGCAGGGGATGGAAATCCAAACCTAACTCTGCTTGTAAAGCTCCATTCGGGACAGTTTATTTTAGGATATCCCTCTGCAAGACAGCTCATGTGCTAATTAGGCTTGGAATGACTGGACTCAACAGAGCATTAAGAGTCTAACTAACTAAATCTGATAACCCTGGATTAACCAAGGTCTTCTGCTGAGGAAAGTCTAGCAGACTGCAGAGGATGCACAGACCTGTTCGCTAGGAGAACAACAGAGGGCAGATGGGGATGATCCTTGGCTCGGTGCTGGTACAGCAGATCAGAGTCCCAAGGGAAACACCAAGTCTACTAGAAGGATAACCTCTCCGTTTCTAATCACTTCAAGGGTGTTTGAGAGGGCTGAGATGACACCTTACGGCTGGAGGCGCCCACATCTTCTCAGCTAGGACACGTTTGTATTTGGACACCTCCTTTCTTGAAGCTGTTGTGTCTTCTTGGTACCAAATGACTGAGAGAAGAGAACATGTATCTGCATGGGGAGGAAGAATTTGCCTCTCCTAAGTGCCTGCACCGAGATGGGCCTCAACTCCACCAGGAGGTTTCTCTGCAACTTCTGAACACATACTATAAATACACTGGGTAGTCTTATTCACACAAATGCCAAGCCATTTGGGAATATTGCTGGGCTTTGAAGTTTCACAGCAAGACTTGCAGAGTAATTAATCACAGTATGTGAAAATCATTCCTATTATCAGTTACAAATAATCCTCCTTAATTTCCTGGAATACTTCTGTGTTATAAGCAGGGCACCTCATTATCATCTTTCTCTAGACTGTTCATTATTTCATATCACAAACCCTACAGTTTTAGATTTAATGCACATCATTCCAATTTCTTCAGTATCTCATCTTATGAGAGTTTTCCAGGACTGCATACAGTTTCCTGGGCAGTTTTTCAATTTCCTCCAACTCTGCAGTCATGTTCCTGAGCTGGGGTGACACAGTTTCCCAATCGACAGTGGGATGTCCCCAGATTTCTGTATCAACATCACAAGACTCTGTGCCATAGCTTTCCATTCCATTTCTTACGTGCCTTAACATTCATATGTAGATGCTAGCCAAGTAAATTCCCTTATGACCAAGGTGACATCGAGGTACTTTTTGCAGTTCAGTGACATCAAATTAATGAGTCAGAATCCATTTAGTCAGTTTAATGATTTAGAACCTGACAAAGTATACTTCTGTGACTATCTTCTGCTACATGCATTTATGTATCTTAGCATCAAGCTCAGAAAAAAAACCCAAACAGAAATCATAAAAAAGATACCAAGGTTGACAGCAAGACTGGCCTAGAAGAAGCCAAGGGATTTTTCTTAAATGTCTGTTCTCTGAGGAAAGACATTTATTTTCTTTGTTTGTAGAGTGTGTTTTTTTGGGAAGGTTGCTCCCTTAAGTTGTACAGATTTTTAGTGTGGGCTTGTGGGAAGAGGTTTCCCATGCCCCCATGCAAATTTTCTTTGTGGTCTCCCAAGAAATGAGGGTCTTCAATGTCTGGCCAAAGTCTGTACTGAAGGACAATTTCCCTGGTGAATTTACCTCATTAAATCAGTGAGCTCTGGTGGCTTGCCTTCATGAAAGAAGATTCCCCTTTTGTTTTGACGTGCAGGCCAAGAGGTTGTTGTGGTTTTTCTTTTCAACCTCAACTCGTGCCGAGGGGAAAGCAGAAAACAAGGCAGAAGATCAAAATACCAGCTGCTGAATGTTCTCTGGTAGAGAGGGGGATCACCCCTCAGTGCCTCCAGGACAAGCACAAACGCATCTCTCCATTTTGGTGTGTCTCTCCACCCTGCAGTACCAAATCATCTCAGCAACACAAAACCCATGAGGTTCATGGAGACGAACACCCTTTACAGTCTCCAAAGCTTGTGCAAAGTCACCAACAGAGGCACAAATAATAGAAACCCCAGTGAATCAACAACCGCTATCGGTGTCTCACCAAGACGCGGCCACAGACTGAGTGACATTGTGTGCCTTAACCACCTTCATCCCATCACTTCTCAGTGCTGATACATTCCTGCTTCTGGCAGTCCCTCCTCTCCTTCCCTGTACTGTGCTATGAACTGGCTAGCCCTACCACACCAGGGTCCCAAGACCTCCAGGGATGTCCAAGGTCCCCCGGTGCTCCACGCTGTCTCACCTCTGACCCAGTCCTCCCCTGCAAAACAACCCTCCCAGTCTGAGAAGGAACAGGGAAGAGAAGCACAAAAAACCCAAAAAGGCTGCCAGGCTTTCTGTAATAAGTAGTCACCACCTTCAGAGTGCTTTATATATACAGTAATTATAAACAGCAAGTGCCTGCAGAAATGAAAATGGAGGCATATGACCAGGAGCTGGAGGCAGGAGGAGACATCTGGATGAGGAAGACTTGCTATGGCTATGACCTGCAACTGGGGGACAGATCTCAGCAGTAGGTTAGGTTAGATGCTGCTGACTATCGCAAGAGAGAACAGCTTGTTGCCCGTAGAAAATGGCCAAGTGCAGCTGCAGGCTGAAATTCTCTTGCTGTTCTTCTGAAGGGTCAAGCTACAGTCACTGCTCACAATGAGCCATTCAGGCAAGAAAACTCTTAGAAGTAACTGTTAACAGCTCACATACCAACAAAGTGGTGAAGGAGACACCACAAGCCAAACCCCAGAGCAGATGTGTCACCCCAGGTATTGATCATCAAAAAGAATCAGGCAATGCCAAGAAAAATACACTGTCTGGGCCAACAGTATCTTGGGACTGGATATGTGAGTTACTTACACCTCACACTGGATGTTCTCCTGTCTGGGTTTATGACACTGACACCTGAGTTAGGAAAAGGTCTGAGGCTGGGACAACGGGCAAAAATGGCATGTAAACAGACACTGGAGCTACACCTTACCACTCACCACTGAGAACAGAAAACTGCACTGGCACAATGGTCCAGACAGGTCGTTCTCCCTGCTGAGAAGGACATCTGTGAGGACAGCTACGCTCTCTGAGTTACACAGAAGCCACAGGACAAAGCAGCATGAGGCACTTCTCCCTGCTCTTCACCATGGGGATCCCAGAGAGGGAACAACAGAAGGTGGCCTGCTGAACAATTAAGGTGAACTGACCTCCGAGGCAAAAGGAGGCTCACTAAGTGTGCAGTTGGTCCTGCACCAATGCAGGCAGAGCAGAACAGAGAAGAACCTGCCCACTGAAAGCATTTAGGAAACACTTCTCCAGAAGGGATGGTAGCTGGAGCCAGCTGACAAAGAATAAGGTGCAGTTCTGGACTTGAACTGCTGAGATTACTCTACTTACAAAGGGAGTAAGGACTCCCTGCTTCCTGGAAGAGTGACACCTGAAAAGCCTGTTCCCTGAGGGTCAGAAGGAGCTGAGAGCAATTATCTAATTGTTGCTGAACTGACCGTGCTAGCCAACACTTGGGAGCACACAAGTGTTAAGCAACAGTTAAGCAACTCATCAGCTTAAACTTGATGTCATGACTTCAGTTCTCATGAAGAAATTAATTTTCCTGCAGCAGGTTTTTTTCTGGCACTGATAGGCAGGAGAGCTCCTGAGCGTCTGCCAGAGCCACAGATGCTCAGGTGAGTCTCTTGCACATCTTGGAAACAAGGGGAAGACAGGGTCTTCCAGTTTGGTACCCATTCCTTGTTCACATGTCTCAGCCTTCCCCAAGAGCAGAGCATGGTCTAGTCTGAGGTAGCAGTGGGTCCAAAGGAAGTATCAAGTGAAAATCTGCTGTCTATTTGTCCAGCTCCTCCCTACAGTGTCTAATTTATTTTTTTCCTGTAACTCCCAGAGGAAGAAAATCCCTTCTTGCCAGAAGGACCTGCTAGCTCTCATCACTCTGAGCTCTCTGTGCCACTGTGCCTAAACCCACAACAACAGGGCAGGGACTCTCATTCTCTACTTCCAGTGAGCATCTTGTATGGGAGCAGAAAAAGACATTTTAGTGGCGCTGCCAGTTCCTCATCACTTGTCAAGTGTTATTGCAAAGAATTGCTGCCATCACTCCAATATTTATTATTTATCACTCAAAGGCACTGCCAGCCCCACACCCTCAGCTCTACACAAAGACCAACACATAGTCTCTATCCCTTCTGAGCTCAAACTCAGGTGATCCTGAGCCAGAAGTTGCCATCACCTACATTATGGCCACTCACCTACACTACAGCTCTACCTCCTGCCTCCCTCCCATTACAACAGCTAAAAACTGCAGCTGAGTTATGGAGCTTTTTTGCCCCCTCCTACCTGCTGATACAACCACCTGCAGCTCTACCCAGTAACAAGTATTTGCATCCATCTGATGGATAGAAAAAAAATGCCTGGATGAGCTTCAGGCAGCAACAAGACTGCAGTGGGAAGAGCAAGAATTTGTGGACAAGTGCACTCTTGCACTCCTCTTCACAGGTATGCCCTTGATTTGACCCACTTCTTTCAGAAAATGAACATTAAAATAATTTTCATCAAGCGAGGTAACTGGATCAGGATCAGGGACTAGATCAATTCTGACAGCCTGCTTCTCTACGGAGAGTCACCAACGCTCAGAGGAGTGCTGGGGCAGGCAGGGAACCTGCTCAGCAGGTAACACAGCAAATCCCTGCTAAGGCTGGTTACTCATGCAGCTGCCATTGAAATCCAGCTATGGATTTCACCCCCTGCCAGCCAAGCTCCCTCAGCTCCTCCAAGCCTTATCCTGTAGCCTTCTGAAGCGCTCTAAACAGGTTCAACTTCTGGGTCCTTTGGACTTTTGGACGGGACTGCCAGAAGCACTTAATCCACATCAGAACTCTTCCCACAAAGCAGCACAAGTAAGCTAACTTGCCACTACTGTTTGGATTTCAGTGGCTTCCACAAACATGGGGACAAAATAATCTCATCCAGCACTGTCCTGTGATTCCACAGCTTCAATCCTCCACCTCTCAAACACCTGCACATCTCCACATTTCTTGCTTTCTAGGGTTTTGCCACCAGAACCGTGCCTACTGAGACATCACCCAGCACCTACGACACACAGAAGTGGCTTTGGATTGAACATCTCAAGCTGGCCCAGTTTATATTAAACAGAACAGTAGAAAGCAAACAACTCTGTAATGAAACCTTTTCAATTTTTAAAGAGCAGATTTCTGGCATAGCAGGGAAAACACTTATAAAGCCAACAAGAACAAAGAGCATGGAAAAATACTGCAGAAAAGACTTCAAATGTACATCATAAGTAAAAGAACCCTGGAGTCACCAAGCAAGGTAAGGAAATTTGAAGAGCAGGGCTCATGACCAGCCTGAATGAATAACCACACCAAGAACAATATTAGAGGCAAGTAAAACAGCATCTTGTGTGCTGTTTTGACAAGGGTAATAATATTGAAGCTGCAGCAGCGACAGGTTAGATAACACAGAGGAAAGAAGGTACAGACAAGGAAATGAGCTTTTGAAGTGGAAACAAATTCACGAAGATGAATGCTGTCAAGTCAGAGGGACAAGATATTCTTGATCCCAGAACAATGGAAGAAAAGCTGTGTGATCTCAGCTGGCAACAGGGTGTTCAATGAAAATATGTACAAGGACAGAGAGGATGGAGAGGGATCGGTGTGGCTGGCCAAGGATAGAGGTGAAGTCTGTACCTCTTCTGGAAGAGGAAGGAAAGTCTTTCATATTAGATTTATCAACCTGTCCTTAGTACTACATCTGGGTTTCAGAAAACATCAGAAAAGAATAATAAGACTGTAAAAGAAATGAAAAATAGGGCAAAGCCCAACATGGGGTTGAAAACTGTAGGCTACCAGGCTGATAGCTATCTGGCTATCAGGTATAATGCCAGAGTGAGATCTTGACTCACCAGGAGCATCAGAATGGAAGAAAATTAAGATCTCTGGGACAGGTAATTCATTTTTTGCTTGCTATTACAGCTTCAGACACCTGAGAGAGCCGGATATTCCTGAGTCCACAGCATATTCTCCTGGGCCACCTGCACTTTCTGCAATGCAGGTCCAGGTCCCCTGGATCTAGAGATCCAGCTGCGCTTTATCTCCAGCATTCTGCATTGATGCAGTGAGGAAGACACACAGCAGCGAATACATCTCCTTCCTGGGAATCATTTTGGTCAGCTCCAGTCACCAGAAGCTCTTGCCTATCTTTTAAGCATCTCAAGGCAGAGATTATCTGTGCACTCTCACTGCTTAACAGATGCTTTTGTAGGAGTGGCACCCAGTAGCTAGGCACGGCCTGCATGGCCTGGGGAATCTTCCTAATCCACAGACCAAAGGAGGCTGCATCACCTTCTCTTTATTCCTTTAGCTAGCCATTGGACACACAAATTGCACACAATTTTTCTTCTTCATCCTGGCACAAGTATGTGTGTCCTGCACAGGTTATGTCCAGCTGCATGTCCTGTCCTCCAGCCGACAATGCACCCACAAACACATGCATGTGCTGTTGTTACCCCCCACCAACCTCCTGCCAGAGCCTGCTCTGCAGCATCACCACAAACACAGCCTGGTACACATCTACTGGGGCATATTCTGCTCCCATGGGGCTGAGCAGGACAGACATGGAGACACAGAGAGGGTTCCAAGGGAAAAACAGGGACAAAAAGGAGCCACCCTTCAGGAAGCCCTGTGGTGCATCCAGGACATTGTCACAGAGCTGTGAGAAGAATGCACTCAGCTCTGATTTTGCTGGAAGCCCCCTCCTTCCCACCTGGCATCCTGCACCCAAACTCTGGGTTTAGCTTCTTCCCCAGGTGTAAAGGCTGGAGAGCCTTGGCACTGCATAGGGATGGAGAGGGAGCAACCAATGGAGAACCTGCAGCAGCAAAATGGTTCCCCGAGAAAACTGCTGCAGAAAAGGCTGTGCTGAGGATTGCTCCCACCTCCACACCCACCTTGGGGCCACACACAACACCAACCATCTTGGGGAACACTGTGAGAGGCTGGAGAAATGGCACAAATGACACATTTACATTCCCTGACAATGACTACACTGAATTTTCCCCTCTTTGCCCTCTACCATTTGGGTCTCTGACCCAAAACATCCTGTTCCTCCAGCTCTTGCAATGCCCCTCAAACCTGTCTCTTTAGCTCCACAGTTCCTTTATAGCTCGTCAAAACATTTACCCTCTTATCTACAGTCTTCCTACCATTGTCTTGCTCCTGACAGGTCCACAGATGCTTTGTCTGAATTATTCTTGGGTCACTGGCAAACTGCAGAAAGTGCCAGGTTTCTCCCTACAGCAACACTGGCATACTGGCATGTAGGTTTCTGGAGACAAAAAGGCAGATCTCCACTCCCCCCACACTCCATTTACCTTAACAACGCCCATCAATCCAGACCTGTATGTTCTGTTCCTCAACAGCAGACCCTAACGTTATCTCCCATCAATGCCACATTCCCCCCAAACATCTGCAGCTGCAAACCCATATTCTCAGCATCTTCTCTAACCCCAAAAGATTACATCGGTTATCTGCTCATCCCCTTTTGTTGCTACATTCCCTACAGCCACCTCACTTCACCACATATACCAAAATCTCATTCTTTTATACCTCTGCCTTATTTTTTCTTGCCATCATACTGAACACCACCTCTTCAGCATCTGTATCTCTTTGTTCAAGCCCTTTTCCCTTTGCATTTGCACTGATAATTTGATGGAAGGATTTGTGCAGAGGGTGGGGGAGGGAAGAAGAAGGAAGGTGGGCAGGGAAAAGAGGGATTTGGCTATAACAAGACCCTGTAATTAAGCTCTTGTAACTGGTACCCAGCCCGAACCCCTCATTTCTGTAATTAAAAGTGGTAATTCCTCCATTCCTAGATAACCTTTCTCATCCAAGCTATGAAAGGAATCAGGGAGAAAGCATCCATTTACATAGCCAGCACAGACACACCCTGGGCTACACAAAGGACTCCAGCCTGCACAGAGCCCACGTATCTCAGCAGAAGGCAGGGTTTCACCTGCCACAATTTTTTATCCTAACACCATCTGAGCAACCGACTTACTAGCATTTACTTAAAAAAAAAAAAGCTAAAGAAAGAGAAAAAAGCAAAAAAAGCTAAAAAAGCCAAAAGCCACACTGACACAATGACAGCAGCCTTCCCTCTGTCTGCGTCCTTTGTGTCTGGCTTTTCATGGATGCGCTGTCTGTCAAAACAGCTTTTGAGCTGCACAGCAGCATCACCACCAGGGATGCACAGGGAGCATGGTAGCTGCCGGGACCAAAACAATCCCTGTGGGCTCGGCTGTCATGGCAGGCACAATGGAGAGCTGTGCGACTGCACTGTCGGGGCGAAGCACAGCTCGCCCCTGCACAACCAGCCCCGGAGATGACAACTGCTATTTCATAGCTACAATGGCCAAACACACACTCTGTGCAGCAACACCAGCCTCCCCGCTCGCTGACATCCATTACAATCACAGCAGCTCCCAGCCAACGCCGCCTCCAAGGAGACAAAGCAATCCTAAAACCCTTAAGCTCCGTCGGGTAGCTGGGAATCCCTGCAAACACAAACCCGGCCGCTTTGCAGGATGACAAACAGCCTGAGCACCACCAGCACGACCAACGCCCACCCCATCATTTCTCCATCTCACCTTACCACAGATCCTCAGCTCCTCGGCTCCTCTCACCGAACACGCTCTGCTCCAGCACCGCTGAGCACTTGGGATTCCAGCGAGCTCTCTGCTCTCTCACCAGGATGCTGTGGGAAACAGAGAGTCAATTTTTTGGGTGGGTTTTGGTTTTTGGTTTTTTTTTATTTCTCCTCTTTTTCACAGCTGCATCCCTGGCAATGCAGAGGGTCTGCGCAATCACATCCCCAGTGCTCCTGCTGCTGCTGTGACGTTGCTGCGTGTGAAGGAGCAAGCATGCCCACAGCACCGCTGCTCCGGCTTGCAACCAGTCCCTGCGGGGACCTCAGACAAGGCAGAGGATGGGAGGGAGCGGAGGATGAGAGGAGGGGAGATGAATCTTGCTGGAAGATGGAGGCTTGATTCTTACAGGAACTGGGAGATCAGGAAGGTAGCGTGATGCAAAATGAAAAGACTAAAAGCCCACGGCGTAAAACAGAGCTGCGGCATCTTATCCTGTGATGAGCTTAGGTTTCAGATGCTGCGTGGTTGCAAGCTGTCTGATCTCATCTCCTGGTTTTGTGAAGGAAAAGAAAAGGAATTTGAATGCTGTATTCCTACCAATGGTATGGGAGCTGGAACCCTCACAGACAGAATGCTGGTCTGCAAAGCAGCGCACAGGAGCAGGAGGATGGGAGGACCCATAACTGAGAGACCAGGAAAATTACAAGAAGCTTCTTGAAGCTTCTTTTACATTTCTGTAGCGCCTTGTCCTAAAGAGCTTCATCAACAGTATCTACACAGCATCCCTGAAATGCAGACACCCCTGGAGTGAGATGTAACCACTGGCACTTCCCCCAGTGCCAAGTCTACCTGGCAAGGGCAGGATGTCTGCATCCCTGCTGCCACAGGGAACCTCAAATCAAGATTCCAGCAACTCTGAACTCCAGCTTGTGATCAGTGCTGCCTGTAAACCTGGGCTAAATTCCAGCATCTCTCCAAAGCAAAACACAGCAGGTCTTCCTTCCTGAAACAAAGGACCTGTAAAAGCCCAGGCTCTCTTGCTATCCTGGGGCCATGTGAAAGGACTTTTTTCATCATCTCCCTTCCAGCAGAAGCAGCTGCAACCTGCTCCACATGCAGGTCTGTGCAGTTCCTGGCAGGGCACAGGTAGCTTTGCCAAGGGACACGTGTGGATGCTTCTGCTTTTCTCCCCCAGCCTGTGCATGACCACACAGCCCAGAGTCAGCTGTGCTCCAGGCTGCGGGAGATGCTGCTAGCACCAGAGCAGTTGCCCTGAGACAGACATCCTGGAGGGACCACTCATGTTGTAGCCCCACTGCTACAACCCTGCCCTGAGCTAAGCAGAGCTCAGAAAATGAAGCATCCACATTGGAAAAAAGCAACCCCTGAGAGCCTAAACCAAACCTCACCTCCTAAATTGAGGCTTCATGGGGAGCAGGTAGGTCAGAGATGAGGTAAAAACGTCCCATAGATGCACAGCTGAGAGAAATAAAGAACTGTCACATGCCTGAGCACTTTTTGCTTCATGCCATGATGCACCCAAAGCAGCAACCAAATAAAATAAAACCAGCCTGGACAATACAATACTTTGCAGAAACTTCAGTCTTTGGAGAGGCCAACATAAAAGAAAATGCCAGAAAAGTGTTAGACTCATTACTGGAAGCAGATGCCAGCTGTCTCAGATCCCAGATAACACAAAACCTTTAAAATATCTCTTCAGAAAACCTTTAAAATACCTCTTCGGGTAACATTCAAATCAGATTTCTAACAGAAAAGCCAGTGTCTGGTGGGTGGCTCCCACCAAGGGTTCCAGAAAGAGGCATTTGGGACTCCCTCCCAACCCCCAGAGCAAAGAGACCCTTCCAGCAAGAAAAGATAAAGGGCCCTGGGCTGGCTGTGGGCTGTGCAGCCCATCAGCAATGCATTGGAGCCAGGATCGCAGGCACAGCAATGCTACTCACCTCCAAAACACTGAGGACACTCTGTCAGGCTGTCCCAAAGCTCAGGCTCCGGAGGTGCCTCCTGAGAGACCAATGCACTTGCCCTGTTCGTGGTATTTCACTCTCCCAGCCCACTGCTTGCCTTTCCTTGGATGCTCAGGGCTCACACCACCACCTTGTCCCGTTCAAGCCGCAGGGACAAGCCCCAGGGAGTGAGGGACGTACCTCAATGCCTGGCCATTGCAGCAAGGAGAAGATAGTCCTGCCAGGCTCTGCTCCACCCGAGCTGCAGTAAATGAGACTATTTACTGTATTCCCCTTAGCGTGCAGCCCTTGGACCACTGTACGGCCAGTCCCATTGTACTGTCAGTGTTAATTAAGGCAGGCTCCAGCAGACATCTCCGGCCCGTTCAGCTGGGACAGTCAGGGAGCAGCAGTGAGGAACGCGACAGAGAGACTCAGCTGCAGAGCTCTGTGCAGAACAAGGAGCATTTGTTACCCAGGAGACTCGTTCCCACAGCAGAGAGGAGAATGGAAACTATTTCGGTGCCCTCCCCAGTCCTCCACTAGCCTTGCCAATGCTGACGCCAGGAGGTATAAATGCTGGCAGGCTGTGTGCTTGCCTGCATCCCTGTCCCTGCCACAGGACACTGGCATTAACCAATTCACTGGCAGCAATGCCTGCCTTGTCTAGCAGACACACACAGCACAGCGGATGGGAGTCAGGGGGCTGTTTGTTGAAAAACAGACAGAGCAGCGCTGCAGACATGGGACTCCCTCAGAAACACTCCTATTGATGATCTGTTCCCAACAGAAATATCTACATCCTCCTCCTCAAAACAGTTATTCGGCACCTTCCCCTCACCCCAAGCTCACGTGGCCTTGCACCTCTGCAGCAAGCACCCCTCTGCCGCACATCCCTCCCAGGATCTGCCCCCCTCAGCACCACCATTAAAGCTGATGGGCTGTCCCAAGGCTTCACAGGCAATGAGAGATTACAGGCACTAATGAGGAACAAAAAAAGGGACTGTCTTCCAGGAGATGACTTCTCTTTGATCACAGACAAGCTAGAGCAAGAGGGGGAGCTTGGCTGATGCCAGTCTCCTGCACAGAGGGGAGCAGGGATGCTGCAGGCTGGTGACTGCTCTCCTTAGAGAAGCAAGGCAAGGAAGATGGAGATGCCAGAACGTGCTTGCCCCCACAGTATTGGGGTCCTCATCCTGCTTGGCCTGGAGGGACAGAGATAGGTGCTTCCCACACCCCCCAGCACTGCGGTGTGCAGCTTTGCGTATCAAGCAACACTGGTGTCATTGCTCACAGGCATCCTAGTGACAGGGCAGGATTTTGCCATCTCGCCTCTTTTCCCCTTGCTCCAAGGGTGTGAGAACTCCATGTACAACCCGTTCTCCCACCCATGAATTATGGTAAGGAGACACATCCCATTCCCAGCGCTGGGCTGCAACGTAGCTTGCCACTTTGGGGGAGCCCCATGTGCTGCACTCAAACTGGAGATGAGCTATGTGTGTACCTGGAGCGCTTGCTGACCACAAATAGAACACAAATATATGATCTAGGTGGAAAAAAAACCCAACAAACACAATTCTGTCTTGGTTTCAGGCTCCTTACTCCATGTGATTTCACATACCACATAGGAAGAATCTGCTGCTAGGGCTGCTAAGGTCAGCATGCTCCCACATAAAATAAAAACAATAAACCTTTCCACTTTTGCTGCAATTGTACAGCAAAATCATCTGCCAGGAGCTCAAGCCTCACATCCATTTGCTGCAAATCTGGTGATCTGTGACCTGGAAACAGCTCAGCCTCAGATCCCAGCCAGCTGCCTGGGCTGCAGCTCCAACACCAAGCACAGGTCTTTCATCACCCCTCGCCGTCAGGCGTGATGCACAACCTGTCCACCCTCACAACAGCCAGACAGCCCCAGGGCTGCTGCCTCTTCTCCATAGCTCACAGCAATAACCCTCCTTGCTGCCTCCTCCTAAATGATGGATATTCTATCTAGCCCTCACTGCCTTCAGCATGCCCATGCCTATCAAGCCAACAGAAAGTGGTATGAGCAACCACAAGCTCATAACTGCACTGGACAATCTGTGGCTTGCTATCTGCTGGTGAAACAGCATGAACATGCCTAGGCTACAGTTTCCAGCTCATCACAACTCCATCTGGAGCACGGCCAGAGGAGAGATGGACACTTTTTCTTGTGCTGGACCACTCAGGAGGAAGGTGGGACCAGTGCATCTCCACCCCACTCACTGATTTCTCACAGCAGAACCCTAAAGCCTCAAGACATGGAAACCCCACCCACCACTGCTGAGGCTGTTTCAGAACCCCTATTCAGAAATGCCAGAGAGAGGGATGTTGGTCAGAGCTGAACTAAGAGCATGGTCTTGCTCAACTGGAGCAAGGGGAACCAGAATGCAGAAGACATCATGAAAGCTGGAAAACTTTATGAAAATCCTCAGAAAGAAACCCCAGAATCATTCCCCAGCCCTGCCAGCCCTGCCTTTCAAGGTCAAATGACATCCCTCTCAAAACACAGAGAGATCAATACAGGCTGATTGCTACTCACACACGCTTGACAACTTTTCCATCTGACGGGAACAAATACAGGAGGTTGTGAATGAGGGGTCAGAATCAAAGATGACAGAGAAAAAGCACATATGAACTTAGTGGCAAAGTTTGCCCTCAGTCCTAACATTTCCCCAGGGGGGTCACTAACCAATCCCCCCATATTGAGCCTGCCTTCTGAGAGGATCTGAGCAGAGAGGCACTGGAGTTTGAGGGGCTATGCCAGCCGCAGACACGTTTGCAACAGCAGGATTCACCAGCCCCCATGATGACTGCACCCCAGAAAGCCCTCCCTACTGCTCACAGCAGCAGTACTCATTTATTCAGGGCTAGTAACTCAAGCAGGAGTCACACCTCCAAATAAGTAAATGGCTTGAGGAGAGGAAGTCGTTGCTGTTTTTTTTTCCAAAGATCTGGACATTTCTTCTTGCTTGCTAACTGTTTTCTAACAGAATTCATTCCCCAAATTAATTCTTCTGATGTTTAAGAATATTCTCTAAATTTCCAGCTTATCTTTATCCATGCACAGCTCACCCCTATTCACTCATGTTCCAAAAATGAGCTTTAACGTCAGTGCTTACCCAGTCTGTGTTTAAAGTTATATCATCTGAGTACTTTAATCACTTCACATTAGGTAGGCTCTTCGTTTCTTTGATCATACCAGTATCCCTTCTATGGACCTGACCCAGTTTGCACACAGCCTTCAGAGAGCAACTGCAAACACACGTTCTTCCAAGCAAGCTCTGGCCTTGCCTTCAAACACTAAAAATTCCTCATCTCTGCTACAAATATTTTGTCCAACATATAATATTGGGTGAAATTTATCCTTTTTCATAGCTGCATCACATTGGTTGCTCACAGCTATCCTCCACATCCCTGACAGACCTTGGGTTCCCCCCATTTCTCTCACACTCCCCAGTGAGCTCCCAGCTGGGGCTGAACATTCAGCTTAGTTCTCATGCAACACAGCCATGCAATTTGTACTTAAGGACATCCAAGTTCTTCCTGTTGAATAACCCTGAACTACCTCTGTTTCCTCTCTTTGTGTCTTCAGAAAACATCAACAGCAAAAATCTTACTTTGTAATGCTCAGAGCACTATTTAACATATTATATATCTTCCATTTCATGACTAGTCTCTAGAAACAACTTCCCTTTGGACCAGTAGTTCCTCTTTAATATTTTAACAATCCTGTTACCCTCCTCTACCTTGTTTGCTGCTCTTTACTTCTCAGCAAAGGATATTATGGATGGAAGAGATCCACATAGGTACCACAGGATGCAGGGCAAGCACCTGAGAGATGCATTTCAGGTTACTAAACAGATAAAATATAATAGACTTAGCAAATACACACCCCACCCCCACCCCCAAAAAAGGGTTAAAAAAAGTATCTGCTTGCCCTGCTCGCACTCTTCCCTAGCTGACCACCTGCAGCCTCTTCTGTAAAAGCAATACTAGGCTGGGTGAATCCTTCATCCCAAGCATGGAAGTGATTCCTACCTTCCTGAGTTAAGGTTGAATCCTTCCTGTTGGTAGCAGCTGATGCCTCACTGCCCAGGAATAGAGGCTTTTGCAATCTCTGTAAAAAGTCATGACTACCAGATAGGGCTAGTGCTGGCAAGGATCCCCACAGGGCTGGGATCAGCTCCACATACCTCTAGATACTGAGATGTCTACTGGTAAACCAAACTCAGCTCACAGCCAGCTGCCTGTCTCCTGTCCTTTCCAGCCCAGGATGCCAGTATGTTCGTACTCTTTTCCAAGGAAAGTGCTGCTATCAACATTTTACATGCAGGAGACAGGGACAACAAGAAGATGTGAATCACATGGAAGGCTGTGGCAAAGGGAGAACTGATCCTGCGACCCCAGTGCCCATCTTTTAGCCCTAATACTTAGTACTGCCCAAGCAAGAGCACAAAGATATACCTGAATGCTGTTAGGCAGAGGAGAATCAAAACCAAAATAAGTGAGCTGCTCCCAAATCGTGCCTAAAGTCTCGCCCTCAATCTGTTAAACCAAAATCATAAGGGTGTACAGAAAATCTTGAATAAAAGCAAAGCCTGGATGTAAGTGATCCAGCCTGAGATTTCAGAGTGTTGAAGCATGAGCCGAGCTCTAGCAACAACCTTATTTCTTCAAGCACTCACTCAAATATTGATGATATACTGAG
This sequence comes from Hypotaenidia okinawae, assembly GCA_027925045.1. Classification (NCBI taxonomy): domain Eukaryota; kingdom Metazoa; phylum Chordata; class Aves; order Gruiformes; family Rallidae; genus Hypotaenidia; species Hypotaenidia okinawae. Next base: position 14,371,934 of record BSDF01000005.1, on the reverse strand, counting down.
TGGGAATACAAACTCTTTCAGCCATCAAAGCCTTGGCAAAAGGAGCGGAAAGGGTATTATTACGTAAAATACATGCTTTCTAATCTGGCAATCAATTGCTCTGAGCAGCCTGTGGTAACAGTGGATATTAGGGTGTTACTGGCTTCACTTCTATTAAAATTAGTTTCCAAAATGCTGCCTCTACAGCACAATTTACCTAAACCATTAGTTGCACAATTTACCCAAATCATTAGTTTCACCGTAATTTAATAGTTCCCCACCACCATAAGGAAAGCTTTAAGTTGCCTCATTACATACTGTATCAGAGCTGGTGAGCTTGGCAGCCGCAGTTCCTCTATACCCAGCAGTTTGCATTCTGACCTCAAACAAAAAAATAGGTATTTCCAACTAAGCAGCTGAAAAGCTGCAGGGCTGAGCTCAATCCACAGCCCTGAAATGGCTACAAACTCAGTACAGCTGCAGATCTCTGTGCACACAGCACACACTGCTCAAGGAAGGTGACTGCTTATGTGTCCTATGATATACACCAAAGTGACATTCCCTTCCCACCCCAGGGGCACTGCCTGGCTGACTCAAAGCAGGGGTGACTGCACTGCACGCAAGCCTCAGCTCACTGAGACTGCAGTGCAAAGGATGCAGCAGGAAAGGGGCAAGCAGAGGAGAAGAAAATCATCGCTGTTGGACACACAAGAGGCCACATCCAAGAATGGAAAAAGCATCCTACCCTTCTGCTTCGGTACTGAGTCATAAATATTTTAGTTTTTCCAAGGCAACTGCAAGTATGAAAACTGCTCTGGATTTCACGCAGGAAAAAACCACACTGGCCTCTCTCTGCGCATGACAGAGCACTTCCCCAGTGTGTGCCAAAGCACTTCCCTGCCATTGCTGCTCGCAGCAACTGCAGAAGTCAAGCAGTGAGATCTGTCAACTCACCACAAAGCAAGTTCCCAACCGACTTCACTGTTCTCAAACCCTCCCACACTTGCAATAAAACCCAAGGGAGTATATAATCACCATCTGATTTATTAGGACATGTGATATTACTTAAGGTTGTTTATACTGGGTTTTTCCTAAGTTTCTCCATCCATCACCCTAACTGGACATGTGGTACCCTTTTGCAATGCTACCTGCCCCAGCTGGCTATATTTTAGAGGCATATAAAGCAATGTCTAGACAGCTGGTGCCTCCGCACAGCACTCTGTGATGAAAAGAGACTACTGAAGGTACACTCAAATCCACCCATGTAGCAGCAATACTACACAAAAGAACTGGCAGACATAGGACTGGTGCCACCCAAGAGACTGCCCGTGCCCCCCAGAGCCCACATCCCAGAAGGCACCTAGAAAAGCTGCACAGGAGAGAGGGAACAGGACCACTGAAAACTTCTGCTAAAAAGCCTCTGTAATGCAGGCTTGTAACTAAATCCTGGAGTCCTGTCATAGTTTTGTACAGCTGAGTTCTGGTGGAGTAAGGGGTTCAGGGGTGGCTTCTGCAAGCAGCCAGAAGGTCTCTGCAGGCCCCACAGAGCAAACACCAGCCGGCTCAAGGCCGGACCTGCCACTGACCAAGGCCGAGCCCATCAGTGACGGTCACAGCGCCTCTGGGAGTCACATTTAGGTGAAAAAAATCCCCAAGCAGCTGCTTTTTGCCCCCAGAGAAGGGAGTGAGAAGATGTAAGAAACTCTGCAGGCACCAAGGCCAGGGAAGAGGGGGAGGAGGCGCCCCAGGTGCCAGAGAGAAAGATGCCCCTGCAGCCCCTGGAGAAACCCATGGTGGAGCTGGTGTCCCCCTCAGCCCATGGAAAAGGTTGAGACCCCACCTGCAGCCTGTGGAGAGGCCCCACACTGGAGCAGGGGGAGACATACAGGAGATGCTGTGACCCGCATTGGAGCAAGATTCTGCAAGCACTTGCAGCCCATGGACAGAGGCAGAGACACAGAGATGAGTGAGAGAGACAGGCTCATGCCAGAGCAGGTTTGCTGGGGCGACTTGTGACCCCGTGGGGGACCAGTCTGGAGCAGTCTGGGCCTGAGAGACTGAGAAACATTCTGTGATTTATGACTGCACCCCATAGCAGTGACCCATGCTGGGGCAGCTGGGGAAGAGCTGAAGCCCCAAGGGAAGGGACTCACATTGGAGAAGTTCATGGAGGACTGTCTGCCATGGGTGGGACCCCACAGTACAGTAGGGGAAGGGGGTGAGGAATGCTCCCCCCAGCTAAGAAGGAGAACGTCTCATGAGGAACTGACCAAAAGCCCCATCACTCCAGTCCCTGCCCCTCCCCGTGCCACAATGGGGTGAAGAGGGGAGCAAAATCACGATTAAAGGGAAGTCTGCTAAGAAGGGAGGGGTGGGGGAGGTGCTTTAAGATCTGGTGGCACTTCTCATCACCTGACTCTGGTGTCACTGGGGGTGCAGGGCAGGGTTATCAATTAGAAATTTCTCTCCTTTATTCTGTGCTGAGTCTGTTCTGCCTGTGACACTGATTGTGGAATGATCTCTCCCTGTCCTTATCTTGACTCCTATATTTTCTCCCCTGTCCAGCTGAAAAGGAGAGTGATGGAGCAACTCTAGTGTGCATCTGGCCTGCAGCCAGGGTCAAGCCACCACAAGCCCCCATTCACCACTTGTGCATTTAACCTGTGGGCTCCCAGAAGGAGTGATTGTTTTACTCATCTGTGCCATCTACAGCAAGGATACTGTTAGCTAAAGGGATAATGTCTATACATAAACAGCACACTGACATAAATTACCATTATTATAATAACACCTCACACAGCACCAATTGCACATCCCCACCCATAATCATCATGCATGACCTGCTCATTCAGAAGGGATCTGCGGTTACCATAGATCACAGGCTGAACTTGAGTAATTGTGGCATTTTGCTTTGAAGCAGACAAACAGTATGTAGGGCTGTACGAATACACGTCATATGAAAGACGTGGAGCAATCTGTCCTCTCTGCCCAACCCTGGCAAATCCCTCACATCCATGGATAAATTTGTGAGCAAGGAAAACCAGAAAGGAATAAATTGCCAAGCAAGTGGGTTAGTTCTTTGTAGAAAATTAGGTAGTACCTGAGAGCAGTTCTGAAACATATAAAGAGCAAGTGAATTAACTGTTCTCCACACCCTCAGCAAGAGGAATAGGTTGCCCTGGGTTAACAGTTAAAACCAGCCATTCCATCAAAAAAGCACAGCAGTCAGGGGCTAAGCTTTCTTTACATTTTGCATAGTCTTGTCTGTCTCAGGTCTTCTTTGCCTTAGTTACTTAGAGGCATGCATTCCTGCTAACTTTCATGGGTCATTAGTGTCAGAAATTTGAGTTTTCTGGGTATGCTGCTGAAGAAATGGTCAGCTTAGGGTTAAGACCAATCCAGGCTTGGTTGGTTTGGTCAATTCAGTGTGCCGCGGCATCAGGAGATATTGACAGAGAGAAGGGACCAGACTGCTAAGATGTGGGATGCAGCAGATGACGTCCCAATCACTGGGACCTTCTAAAGAGAGAGATGAAATGAAGAAATACAAAGAATGGCATAGCCTGAGTCCACTCTGCCTGGATCAGGGAGATTATTTATGGAGGTCTTTTATTCTTGTATGATTTCTGTTTGACTCACAGGGCAGGAAGTCTCTGATGGAGGATTAAAAAGCTGTCAGAATACCTGGAGAAACAGAAACATGCTCTAGAAAAGACATGTCAGACCTACAGGTGAAGACAGAGTGGAAAAGCATCCCATGCCAGCTCACAGGTAGGTAATCCACCTGGCTGTTAAAAAGATACAGAAGGGTGATTTTTAAATTTTTTTTTTTTAAAGGAGTATGTTTAGCACCAGCTTGCAGGCAGTGGATTCATCCCCCCTTCATCCATCACCGTGGAAAGACTTTTTTCTCATTAATTTGGTCTTGTTGAAAATGATCCTTCACCACAGGTGAGGACCCTCCCAAGTTTCTCTCTGGTCATTAAACCCCACTCCATACAGCAGGCTGTACCAGATCATCAGTCAGCTGTACTGAAGGCCTCCACGTCAGAGCAGCCCTTGATTAAACAACCTTTTGCCTGCATATACTTACTGGCGTAGGCTTAATCGGCACAGAGGCTAATCTGCAGCACGTGCAGCCAGTTGTGCAAGGTCCACCTCCTCCAAAAAGACCTATTCACTCAATGTGCAGCCATCCCCTCTGCAGGCAGGCACACAGAGCCAGAACTGGGAAGGACATGCCTGTTCACTGCATGCCACAACTTTGCTCCGGTTGGAGAAAGACCCAAGGAAGGAAATGCTGCAGGGATAAAGGGGATCCTTGTGTGGGAGGAAATCCTGCCCTGTTCTTTAAAATAGAAAATAAAAGCTGGCAGAGGCAAAGCTTGGGTACCAGTGATGAGGCAGGCCACGGAGGCAAAAGCAGGTCACCGGAGATGCCTGACAAACACACCAGGCATGGGTGATGTTGCACAGCCTCATGTGAAGCAGATGAAGGAGCTGGGGCACACTGCTCTGTGGGGTTCTCTGTGGAGACATCTCAGCACTTCAGGAACTGCTGGTAATCACGGTGTGGGGCTCTGGCACCACACAGAAGACTATGGAGAAATGTCCAGCAAAAGGTGCTTAAAAACAGTCATGTGTCCCCATCCACCAAAGAAACATTCCAGACAGGGGAATGAGAGCATGCCAGGGTGGAAAGAGCCCTGAAGGAGCCCTCAGGAGCTCTGTAATGTGCACTGGTACACAGAGACTTGGCTCAGGCCTAATAATAAGCAGCAACAATGATGACTCAGAGAACTCCTTTGTTGGCTTGACATGGGAGAGGCGCAAGAAGGAGCTGAGGAATGGAGGAGCAGGAAGCCCCTGGTGTAGGACTAATTGCCCAGAGCATGGTCCTAGAAAACCAGAAACGTACTTTTCATCTCCATTTTGTATTTCCATCTCCAGACAGTTCTGAAGTCTGTGCAGTCAGTGAATACATAACAAAGTACTCCATCTTGTGCACAAATCGAGCATGCACCTCTCAACACACAGCAAGGAAATGGTAAGATCAGCTAAATGATGAGATGGAGAGGAAGGCTAGCAAGGGCTGAACATCTGAAACAGGCCAAGCCAGAAGATGAGCAGCTGTTGTGCTCTCACTCAGTCTCAGTACAACAGCTGGAGAAAACTCTCAGTCATGATGTTCTAACGGGACCTGCTCCCATCCCTGGAAACATCCACCAGAATAAGTAATCCCACATCAGAAGAGGGGAAGCATGGAGAGCCCATTAGCGCCTGTGACCTTTTCAGCGATTTTTGCAGGCTTGGCTCTTTTTACCTTCTTCTCTGTGCAAAGCACCATCTAGTAAACTGTGCTACAACAATGGGGACTGCCTGGGGATAGCTTCTACACCCCAAGATGATAGTGGAGCTACATCACCTATCAGCAAGAGGGACCATCTCTCTCTCCGCACATGGGCCTTCTTTGAGCACGAGGCCTCCAAGAAGCATTTTTGTGAGGTCTGGGCTCCATGTACTAAACACAGCAACTCAGAGGGGTTTGCTGTTTTCCAGTGGGGTCTCCTGTTTTCCAGCACACAGCAGGGACTGGTGCAGCAGCAACATGAGAGCAGCTGAACTGCATGCCTAGCACGGGTCTTGACCAACAACAGGCAAAACCCAGCCAGAGGGAAGCAACCTGCAGCTCCCAGCTTCCTGGTGGGATGGTGCACGCTGCAGTAGCTATGGAGTCTGAGGAGCACGGCTCCCTCAGAGCCTTTGCAGTGTGGTTCAGTTCTCAGTTACAGACACTGACCACACTGTGAAAAGGGTGGAATCTTGGAATTACTTTTGTATTTATAGGGATAGCAAGAATGTCCAGAGCTAGTTCAACATACAGATTGACAATGCCTTCCACCATGCCTCCAGCTACCAGTCCTTGGGATAAACCTAATGCAAGGCCAGAGTCCTTGCTCTTGCTACAACCCAGGGCATTTTAGCGAAGCAGCCAGCTCTGGCCATTGGCGGGGATCAGTCAGCAGACTAGATTAAAGTTCAGGTTGACCCCTCCTGGAAGTTTCTGTACCTCTCATTAGACCTAGTGATAATACTCAGAACACACAGGGAAAGCGCAGTGGCAAATAACCTAATTAGAAGTGAAAGTTTCACATCCTCATGGTGACCAGTACATCTGCTGAACCTGAGGGATGGTGTCCTCTGTGGTCAGCAGGGCAGCAAGAAGAGCTCAGCTGGACCCCTTCCTGCAGCCCCCTCCCAAGGGTCCAAGGCTGCTCTCTATGGAAGATTCCCAACACTTTGGCTGACACAATGCCAGCATTTGGGCAGGGCTTGGTGTTATTTTTAACACTTGCTCACATAACTCTTTGGATGAATCCTGGGAAGAGCTTGTCACCAAAATAGTATACTGTGGGCACTATTTATACACCCACTGGCAGCACAGCAGGATATGCTAAGGAGGGAAAGCTAGAGGACCCCCTTCCCCCTCACAGCTTTGCAATTAGGGATACAGGAGGGGGCCTAAAGTATGGTTTGCTTTTTGAGCTAGTCCTCAGTAAACTGTCACCTACACAAGGCCTGACATCCTTGTCTATCCTGTTTAGAAGACTCTCCTCCATGTAGGATGCAAGCCCAGGTACACCAAGCTTGGGGAAGGTGATGGATGGCTGTGTATACAGAAGCAGGCATACCCCAGCTGCTGTGGCCTAAAAAGGGAACAATCATGCCTAAACTCCAGCTAGGTCAGAAGAAACTGCTGCAGCCCTCCCATTTTATGTTGTTAGCTACTGCAGGGAAATCCAGCAAGGAAGGGTTTCTTGGACATCACCCCTTCTCCCTGGGCAGCCCAGAAAAGGTGGGCAGCGGTGGGGTAGGGAGAAGCATTAAATGCCAATGAGGATCACTGGAAAGAAGGCACCAGACTTACACAACAGACTCTCCTTCATCCCCAGGGACACCAGCAGCCTTGGGCCTTTCTGTATCATAACAGCTTGTTCTAAGGGACTGGAGGGAAAAAAATACACTTTTCAGACTATGCATGGAAAGGAGGGGCTTTCCCTGTCTCATTTTCTGTGCTAAAAATAACTTACCTAAAGCCATTTCTGTGCCTGTTGAACTTCCTTGATTTTTTGCCTTCCCCGAGTTTCCTCTCCCTCCCCCTTTCTGCCAACACACATTCAGACCACTCTACTTTTGTGTCTCCTGGAGAAGCAGGTGACACGACCTGCAGAACATACAGGATGCTGCACAGGAACAGAGAAGACAGGTGGGCTCTGGGGCACCTGCACAGCATCTTGGCGTAGAAAGGGAACCCGAGTTTGATTTTCCAGTGTGTAGGTAAAAAGAAAATCGATATATACATTTTCTTTTCACATCATAGAGGCTACAGCCTGAGCAGCCTACTGACTGTTCATCAGAGCTGCAGAACATCACAAAATAAAACCAAATGCACAGTACTGCTTGAGGCATGCTCTCCAGGCAGGGACAGGACCGGCCACATTGCTTTTATCAGAACAAATGGAAGGGATCAGCTCCTACCTTGCCAGATATGATCTCCCCAGATCGTGGACTCGGCTCACTGCAGCGGGAAGCCGGGTGCTGCTGCTATGGCATGAAAACAGCAGGGAGAATACAGCATGGAGAGCCAGCGATAATCCAAAGCAAAACCAGCTTGTCCCCGTGTCAGCTCAGGGATCAGCGAGCCATACTGCCAGGAGTCTCTGCAGGCAGCTCCCCCATCGCTGCAGGATGGCGGGCGAAAGGCAACATGACAAGGCACTTCTTCCAGATGGGAGCTGGCTCAGGAATCCCTCCTGCTGCCAGTCACCTGCCTCTCCCCGGGCACAGGGGTGCCAGGGTGCTGGTCTCACTCACAGAGCATGTGGGCAGGAGAGAAAAGCAAGGGCTGCGGGCTGCTGGCAATGCAAGGGCCAGATTGCTAATGAAAGCCCCAGTGTAAATACAGATGCGCTGTGGAGGGGACTATGGCAGAAATGCAGCTCGTGTTACAGAGAGCCATTTACAGCAGGCTCAGAAAGAAGCCAGCATGGTGGGGCTGTGCGGGCTCACACAGGGGGTGGGAGGGCAGCTGCTGAAAAGACCACCAGTGAGGGGAGACCCCCAGCTCCACACTCTGCAGCAGCTCCTATAGCTGCACCTGGTAGTGGTAATGCAAACACCTATTTTTGCATCCTGCATGCCACCTGGGACAGCCCCAGCCCCACCCCTTCTCCTTTGCACAGTGCTACAGCACCCATCACCCCTGGGAGAGCATCACTCCATCATGTGTGTGACCAGCTCATGGTGCAGGAGCCCATCACTATCCAGGCCCTTTCCCCATGCTCAGGCCCTCCACACCTTGGGGACTTACCCTCTCTCCAGTTCACTGCCCTTGGCACCTCCTGCTAGGATTTGTCTTTCTGTACTATCCCAGGATAACTTACAAGTTGTATTGCAACTGGATTTACACCAAGTGGGGAAGATGGGGGACAGGGGCTATCTTGGCAAAGAAGCAATGTGTCAAAGGGTTTGGAGGCTTTGCCTCTGTTGTCCCCACTGCTGGAATGACAAGTAGAGTAGGTTTGTAGGTTTCAGCTACTGCCCACCACACTGTTCTGGTAGTGAGGCACTGGCGCAGGCTGCCCAGAGAGGTTGTGGAAACCCCCTCCCTGGCAGTGTTCAAGGCCAGGCTGGATGGGACATTGAGCAGACTGATCGAGTGAAGGTGTCCCTGCGCATGGCAGGGGGTTGGGACTAAATGATCTTTGAGGTCCCTTCCAGCCCAAAGCATTCTATGATTATCAAGCACTGAAAGACCTCATAGCAAGGCTGAGAAGGAGCTGTTTCAGGATGCATACCACAGCAGCCATAGCCTATTTTCAGTAAGCGTGGTGCCAGACTGTCATACAGCTCATGCCACTGCCCTCTGGGTGCAACCAGAGACAGACAACAGGGAGTTCATGCAGTTATGTAGCAACTGCGATCTGGTCTGTAGGGACTGGGGGATCCCCTTTGATAAAACATTGCCTGTATCCCAAAAGGAAAAGGTTGAAAACAGTTGACATAGGCCAACTGCATTGGTGAGTGCTGTTTAAAACCTAGCTTCAGGGTGAGCACTGGGATCACAAAAGAAGAGGTATATGTCCTGGTGATACCTACAAGAAGGGTAAAAGCCACACAGGCATTAAGCCAGCCTGAAATTCTTCCTGTTAAAGAGAGCAGCCGGGTTGTACTACCTGTTCAGCAAAGTGCTGGTACAGCCACTACACATTCACACAACTGGGAACACAAGGTTATCAGAGTTAAAACTCCCTGTTCCTGTGCATCTGATATGTTTTCCCTGGGCTGATGGTGCCAAAAGTCAGGAAGGTGCTTCGTGCTTTCCTTCTCCATAGTGCAGAGGTTCTCACTGCAGCCCAGCCCAGCTGACCTTGGGATGAGATAACTTTCCTGCGATTGAGCTACACTGACACAACAAAAATCATGAAAACTTCCCAATGTAGACAAGAGTGAACTTTGTGCCAGGTGCAGCTCTCCAAATACAGCCACAACTTCACTACCAGGTACTCATCAATGTGAGCAGTATGGCTCCAGACAGGGGGCTGCTTCTCCAAGAATGATAAGCCTTCATGGCTTATTCCTGCATAGTGATAAACAGGGAACAGGTATCTCCTGGGGTGAAGCAACTACACTGACAGGCTGGTTCACTGCTAAGCAAGACAACTTTGAAGACACATCTTCAACCAAGCTGCTTCTGCCGCTGACCCTGTCTCAGCTAGAGAATGACTAACCACCAGATGATCCCAAAGGGTTTAAAACCCATTCACAACGACCCAGGCTCAAATGAGGCAGTGGGGAGTGTACAGATCAAGGCTGCAATAAGGCTCACCACATCTGCAGTCCTGCCAAGGCACCAGTGACGGCCCTGCAGCATCCACAGCCTGCCAGGAGCAGGAGCATTGACCTTGGCTGGGGAACCCTGTCTACAACCTCAGCCCTGTGCTCTCTCACCACACCTAGAGAGATGGAGGGAAGTGATAGCCACAGAAAATGAGGTTCAGCAATCTGTAGAGCCTGGCCTTGTCTCACTTCGGGAACTGCTTCTCCATACAAACACCACTCCACCACAGTCTGACCCACTGCTCATGTTCCTGACCCACTTGGAGCCATTAGAGGGGAGGACACACACAGCCAGCACCACTTCACAGGATTATACTTCTCCAGCTCAGCTGCGAAAGACCCCAAGGAGACCACCTCCCTGTTCAGTGCCTCAGTTTCCTCCCCTGTAAAATAAGGGTTGTAAAACTTACCAAGCTGCTGCAGATGTTGTAATGTTAACTTCATTATGGGATGCTGGCAGTCTGTAAACAGCAACGAGCATTCTGCAAGGCTCTTTTTCCACCCATAAAGCAGAGACTCCTTGTGGCTCTGAGAGGCATACAAGCTACTGAACACAGCTTCCTTCACCCTCAATGTAGCAGGTAAGCTGCAAAGACAGGGATCCCCATCACCCCCAAAAGCAGGAGCTCTGGTCCCTCTACCAGCCGTATCCAGGCCATCTGCCAGGCAGCAATGCGATGCACCAGCCCAGCCTCAGCTGAGCTGTCAAGGCAGCGGAAGGGCTGGGGCTGCACAGCTCTGGAATTCCAGCAACGCACAAACACCCTGTCAGCCTGCACCAGGAATGACTCCTCCCTGCCCCGGACCGGGCTGAATCACTGGAAATACCAAAACAATGATGAGGTCACGTTCCCAGAGCAAGGAGCTGGAGCCAGATATAGCCGCACGGAGAAACGTGCTAAAAAGGGACGCGGTGTACAGGCTGGAGGCTCTGGCAGACAGGCACCCCGGGCATTTGTCTCATTTAAAAACAGCTTGAGGCAGCCAGGAGACTTTTTTTTTTTCCATCTGCAAGGGAGCAGGGAACCAGGCAGCACAATGGGGGCTTTAAACTCCTTATCCATCCCACTGAAAGAGGTACAAACATTGGATTAGGCTTCAGGGAACGTGCAGCAGTAAAATTATGACTGGATTCTGAGTTCAGTGTTCCCCAAATCTCACTGCAATACCACACCTGGGCTGAATGGCAGACGACAAAATCATACTCCTATTACTGTTTGGTTGCTTTTGCCATAGCCTCAGCCAGCTTCCACAAAACAAAACAAAACACAACCACATTGGTTAGGTTAGCTTTCAATGGAGTGAGAGGCAAATAACAGTGGCTCTGCTATTGCTCCTAAAATGAGTGTCCGTGGCCCTCCAGCATCAGCAAATAGACTTTTCAAGGCAGTGCAGTTCCAGCCTGTCCCAGTTCTCAGTGGAGGGAGGCTGGAGACATTTTGCTACTTAGACTGTGAAGGAAATTGCAACATAGGACTTGGAAAGGAAAAAAGAATTCACAGTGGAATTTGTAATAGCCTGCTCTTTCCCCTCGCTGTAGGACGAGACATTTGGATGGATAACAAGAACTCCCACAGTTACATGAAGAAAAGGCTCTAAGAATCCAGATTTTGTTCCATCAGGACATAAAACAGATCCTAAAGGGCAGGACCAGGCAGTTCATGCCAGGCGTCTCTGTGGCAGGCCGGGTAGCAGCACTGTGCTGGCACTCTGCAAACACCAGCACCTGACACACTGACCCAGGGGGCTGTGCCCATCAGTCCCCTTCTTCTGCAGGCACTTTCACCTTTGGTAGTGAAAGAGATGAAGATCTGTGTGCAGCTGCCACAGGACAGCCATTAGACCAGAAGTGCTCAGAGACAATTCAGTTCAACTTCACCACCCTGTTTCAGCGTGTTCTGCTAACCAGACCTCCTACACTGAGTCATTCCAACAGCTCTTCTGGTCACAGAATCACAGAATGTGTGAGGCTGGAAGGGACCTTTAAAGGCCATCTAGTCCAACCCCTCTGCAGTGAGCAGGGACATCTTCACTAGATCAGGTTGCTCGGAGCCTCACCAAGCCTGACCTTGAGTATCCTCAGGGATGGGCCCTCCACTGCCTCTCTGGACAACCTGTTTCAGTGATCTACCACCCTCATATTGAAGATTTTTTCCTAATATCCAACCTAAACCTCCCCTTGTTTAAAACCGTTATCCCTCATCCTACTGCTACATGCCCTCATGAACAGTTCTTCCCCAAATTTCTTACAGGCACCTTTCAGGTGACCTGCTATAAGGTCACCCCAGAGCCTTTTCTTCTCCAGGCTGAACAACCCCAACTCTCTCAGTCTATGTCAGACATGTCATAACACATACATATCACACAGCATGGATTGATCTCTCCAAAGGCCATGCTCTTCCAGCCTGCCACAATCAGCAGTCAAGAAACTTTTAGAGCTGAAGGCTGCACACTGAGCACAATGTTTAACAGCCACTGAAATACATCTCTGCCATTGAGGTTTCTGGTTCCTTTTGGAATCTGTGTGTATTTTCAGCCTTCATGCCATCTCGTAGCAACATGTTCTGCAAATCAACTGTGTTGAAAAAGGACTTCCTTAACCTCCTGCCTAATAAATAATTTTGCTAGACATGCTGCTTCTGTCCTATGACAGTCATTTCTTACTCAACCTCTACCCACTGTACACTATTTTATAGGCTTTTACTCTTTCTCACTATCTTTTACTTTACCTTGTTTAGAGTCTCTTCCACCAGAAGTCATTCCAGCCTGTTAATCATCCTCATTCTCCTTTTCTGCATCATTTCTAGGTTTAGGTCACTTTTTATGAGGGACAGTGACCAGACTCTATGTGGTACTCAAGGTGCAGGCACAACATGATGGTATACCTAAGTATACAAGAATATCTACCAGCATTTTTTACTTTATTCTTTATTTCCAGCATGAGGTCTGCCTTTTTGGCTACAGCTGAACATTTTGTTGATGAGCTCTGATAATGATCCACAGTGACTCCAAAGGGCTTCTTGTGGGAGATGAGAAACTCTTTGCAAATCACCATTACATGCATAAAGTTGTGCCATTTATCAGTATGGAATCCCATTTGCTGTCTTATCATGTTAATAGTTTTGAAAGATACTGCTGTCATTCTTCAGGCCATTTTCAAATCAACTACCCAGACTAACTTAGAATCATCAGAAAATTGCAGTCTTCACTGTCTTCCACACCATAGCTAGACTTGTTGCACAGCATCTTTTGCACCAAGGTCCCGACTGGACCCAGGCACTGCAGGTACCAGAGCTTTGATGCATTGCAGTTGCTTCATTAGGGGACTAGGGCATCTCTCTCATGAAAGACTGAGGAACCTGAGGCTGTTCAGCCTGGAGAAGAGAAGACCTAGAGGGGATCCAACTAATGCTTATAAATATCTAATGGGCGGGTGTCAGGAGGATGGGGCCAGACTCTTCTCAGTGGTGCCCAGTGACAGGACAAGGGGCAGTGGGCACAAACTGCCATGCAGGGAGTTCCAGCTGCATATGGGAAACAAATTCTTCACTGGGGCAGGCTGCTCTGAGAGGCTGTGGAGTCTGCTTTTTTTGGAGAGATTCAGAATTTGCCTGGGCACAAATACATACTTTAGCAGGGGTGTTGGACTTGATGACTCCCAGTTGCTACTGTTCTGGGATTCTGTCACTCTGTTTGACAAGAAGTGCTCTAAGCCTCTAAGCACAAGTGACCAGGGAAGCTTGGTCTCTGAAATGCCCTAGTATTGAGGGGCATGCAAGGAGCTGCGGAGCTCTTATGCACGTGGTCTGCACCTGAACTTGTGCTGACAGGGCCATGCACAAGCAGGCCTCTGTACCAGGTACTCCGCAGGCTTCGCCAGGCACAGTCCCAGTGCTGTGTATACGGCAGCACAACAGTTAGAGCAGCAGCACAGCCACAGCCCAGCACCGCAGTGAGATCAGCAGCGGATCAAATCTGCGCTCACACACCACCATCTGAACCGGTGTCTTGCTTGGGCACTTGTGGAAGATCCTGGTGCAGCCTGAACCAAACGCTGTGAAACCAGTCAAAAAGGAGTTGTTCTTGTGAAGGACACGAACAACTCACCCAAGAGACGCCACCAGCACAATGCATAGTTTTCTGCACATCAGTTGAACTCGCAGAGAGGTTGAAAGCCACCCTAAGGCTGTGTCATCCCACAGCAGCTTATGCAGCCTGTGCCAGACAGATACTGGTGTCAGCAGAACATTCATAACAGCAGCGCAAGAGCTGCCCATGGGGACACTGCTCAGACAGAACGAATCCTAAAGAGGACACAATGTGACCGTTCCCCCTGCTCCTGACCCTGGGGGATGCGGTTAGCACGGGCAGTGCCACATTGTCAGGCGGGCTGCCATTCTCTGTGACAGAGCGGGTCATGTATTCGTTGCCTTCCCTTCATCAGGCCCTGAAGGTCCTGTGCTCCAAGCAGACAAGCCAAACAGATCTCTTCTTCCCCTCCCTACCAGACTCAAGGCCCAGAAACCTGTTAAGAAAATAAAGCTTTAATTGTAACTATGATTTAGTAGTTTAGTTTAGTTTAGTTTAGATTTGTCCTGCCAAGAATCCCTAGAAGAACCTATCTTTACCAGCTGACAGACACACACGTCCATCCACAGCTCCACTGAGGACTCAGTTGAAAATGCAGGGTCCAGCACAAGACCCGAGGGCTATGAAGATGCTCAACAAATGCTGGGCACAACAGATCTGAATTGTGGAAACTAATATTGCCACTCCAGGCAAGCACAGACAACGGGGAGAAACTGTGGGCTTCAGATGAGCTGCAGATCTCACAAGCAAAACTCCAACCTGGCTTCCACATTCTAGAATCAGAAGAACACAGACCTATAGCAAACAAACCTCAGGGAACACCCTGCTGTGTGTCCAGGGCTTTGGTGAAGAAGGGGGAGTTAAGTGTTCAGCAGAAGGCGGGTTGGTGATGGCCAAGCAGAATTGGGGTAACCGGTAACATCTGGGAGGGATACAGCAAGTAGAAAAACTCCTTCCAGACAAGCTTACCCTGAAGGACTCCAAGCTCAGCTGGCTAACCAGAAGGATCTGATGCCTGGCAGAGCTTCTGCCTTCAGCAGAGCTTACCAGAGGGAAGAGGATCAGGCAGCTACAACTACACACAGTTTCTTCATTTATTCCCAGAACTCAGAGGAACCCTTGCCACACAGCAGCTTGATAGTGTGGGGAAGGGTAAAGGAGGCACTTCATCTGTCCCTCATCTGTTTCACGCTAAATAATACCTTCTGTCCCAGCAGAAAGGTAGAAGGTTTCAGTGAACAATAATCCCAGTGTGGGATATTACGTTCTCCAGCTCACATAAAAAGAGAACAAACATATTCCTGCATATTGCCCATCATACACTGCCCAGTCAAAAGCTCCACCAACCCACCCAATAGTGAACACAGACAGGCCACTGGATAGGCAAAATTGAGGATACCAAGGATCTTACACAGAAAAAAAGGGTCACACAGCATCTGCTGCCACAGCAAAATCTGAACCAGGAGCAGAACTGCAGGCAGAATATGGGGCAACCATAAACTAGGTTTGCACCTTTTGAATATTATATATTCCTTTATCCACAGCCCAGAGGTTTGACGGGAGGTAAGGAAGCCTCTGAAGCAGCTGCTGTAGGGCTTGCTGTCTAAGCCCAAAGGATGCAAACTCACTGCTGCCAGCAAAAGGTTGCCAGACTGGGACCCAGCCCAGCAGCTTCCATGAAGCACATGAACCAGGAGACTTTCAGACTACAATTTTTCAACATGAGAGTACAAATTAGTTTTCTAAATAGAGACCTGTACTGCCATGGAATGAGTGGCCTGGATGCCTGCAGGGCTGATGGAGGGGTAGCACTCTACTCCAGATGACACAAAAGACTTCAGCTTAAAATTCAGGGCAGCTACTGGCTCCCTGAGTCACCTTGGTCTGCATACTTCAGGCCCTGGTTCCCTGCTGAACAAGAAGATACTGATCCTACCTACTTCCTAGGGGAGGGGTAATGCAGTAAAGCTTAAAAAAATCCCAGGATCTCTCCCATAAATACCACAATTAAGGGAGGGAAACGGGGTTGGTCATAGCCTACAAAAGCCAGGCTTCTTTTTATTAAGTGCCTAATACGGATGTGGAAGCAGGATGCGGCCAGCAACAAAAACATCGTCCTTCCCTTGAGACACCCCACTCAGATCAGAGGGCGCTTTGTCTGTGGGCTGCTACACGGAGACAGCACCTATGGATCTGCCCCAGCTTTGCATTCAGCTCTGGGAATAACCCCTCTCTCAGTGTGATCAAGCAGTTCAGCATCACAGAGCCCTCATCAGGGCACAGACGGCTCCCTGCAAAGCCAGGCACGATGCTTCCAGAAAACCCAGGGAAAGCCAGTGTTTGGATTGTATGTTTTCCTAATTCAGAGGAAGCCTGGCCCAGCTCCGGTTTCCCGCAACATCGCTTGGTGTCAGGAGGGGGTTGGAAAAGGCCAGAGCCATTTATAGCTGAAAAGTCTGGCAGAAGGCTCAGCATTGTGGGGAAAGGCAGGGAGCTGACAGCTCAGTACAGCCTGCTCCACCCTGCAGCAGAGCCAGGCTGGGGAAGGAGACAGGGGGTATGAAAACCACTTCCCTTCGAAGCTGCAAGCGATGGGAGAGAGGTTGTTCCTCCACAGTGCCAGGCAGAGAAAAACACTTGTCGACTTTTTGATCGAATTATAAAAAGTAGGGCAGCAGAAGAATAGCTCTGGAAAAAATGAAGTGTGGCTGAGCTGCGGCTAATGGCCAGAAACACTTGTAAGCCAAGCACAGGCTGCAGGGCTCTGAGCCCTTCTTCTGAGCCCCTTCTTCACCCTACAACAGCAGAGTCCCCTCTCACTGGACCAGGGCTAGAGGTGGCTTCCAAGCAGGGAGATGAGCCTGGGAACTCTCCTTTGCTAGGAGGAATAACAGCTCAGTCACTACAGCATACTTACATCGTCCAACACTTAAGTAGATGCAGTAAAAAGCCCCTGCCAGCCCTCACGGGAAAGCCTTGGCCCTGAGGACACAGCAGTGGCTTAAAGCATCAGCGTGCACAGACTTAGGCTGCGGTGACTTCAGATCCTCCCCGCCTTATCGGGTGTGAGACAGTGAGAGACAGAGGCATTTAGCTAACACAATTTAGTGAACAGCTGTGCATATCCACAGTGAAGTCAGGGAAATTAACCACTAAAACTGCATCAGGGATCACAGGCGTGGTGAGGGCGTAAGAAAAGCAAAGGCAGACTAGACATGGCAGTGAAATAGCAGCTCCATTGTACAGGCACTGGTAACACCAGCATCATACCAGAAAAGGAAAGAAAGAAACAATTCTCGTCACTCACATTTAAAAATTATAAACTCAAATTAACAGGTGTGAAATGTGCTTGGGAGAAAGAGAAAACCTATCAAACAAGAAGAAACTTAAGAGCCTGGCTTGTTTAGCCTAGCCAAATGTAGGCAGGGAGCGGATAGGATTGCTCTCTAAATATATCACAGGAGACAAACAAAACTGCTGAAGCAAGAGGATAGTGCTGGCACATCAACAAGAGAATAAATGCATTGTGAACGCATTTAGGTTGAAAATTAGAGGGGGAGGAAAAAAAAAATCAGCCATCAGACCAGGAACCATTCCAGCTTTTGGGATGAAGCTTGATCAGTGGTCTGATGGGGTTATAGGACACAGGACCTCTGCCCACAGGTATTCAGGAGTTCCCTTATGGTCCTGTTTTTGTTCTCTGCTGGTAATTAGCAGGGGTCATTATTCAGACAGCTCCTTTCTTACAACAGTCCTTGCTGAAGATCACCGCAGCAAGCATGTGCGTCTCCTTTGCCCTCCCATTCTGTGAGAGCTGCTCATGAGTAATGACTTCCAGGCTACGGGCCAGCGGAAGAGTTGTGTGGCTGTACACCCATGAGGTGAGGGAAGGAATGCAGGTGTCACAGTTGGACGCCTAAAACACCCTGGAGGTGCCTCTGCCCAAAAGCACCTGATGCCCCACACTACTAGCTGCTGAGGTCGCTCCACGTCACTCTGTTGGATTTAGGGGAGAGAAGAAACACTCTAAGCCCTCTGCTACATGGTAAGAAGAGTACCCATAACATCACTGGGTATCAAAGCTTTGTAACACCTGAGCATGAAGCTGCTGCCCATCAGGCTGGCAGGTGTTTGGGTGCTGCAGCAGCACAGTGATCTAACCACAAACTGCTCTGTGATGGGCTAATGAGAAAAAAATGGGTGGAAAAAGCCCAAACACATTTCAAGGACTAATTTTTGATACACCTATCAAATACAT
Organism: Hypotaenidia okinawae; assembly: GCA_027925045.1. Lineage (NCBI taxonomy): Eukaryota > Metazoa > Chordata > Aves > Gruiformes > Rallidae > Hypotaenidia > Hypotaenidia okinawae. Next base: position 14,353,708 of record BSDF01000005.1, on the reverse strand, counting down.
GCCTCACAAAAGGCAGGACTGCCATCTCCAGACATCGCACAGCTGATGACACCAAGTCTGATTGATTGACAACCCCCTCCCACATCCCCCCTCCCCCGCGGGACCGAGCAGAGCACCGCGCAACGAGAAATACCCACCCCCCGCGCAGGGCTCCCCGCTCCGGACACGGGTGAAACCCACCCCCCTCTACCCCCCTCCCCGCAGATGGCGGTGGTGCCGAGCGGCGGAGACCACCGCAGCGACCGCCACCGCCGCCCCTTACCGGCCGCCCGCACCGCTCCGCTGTTTACAGCCGGGCGGCGGGGCGGGATCTCGGCGCTGCCCGCCCCCAGAAGGTCCGGTCCTCCAAGGATGTCAGCCGTTTCCTTTAAGATTCCAGTTAAAACATCCCTGACATTCCCAAAGCTTGGGAGTTTCCCACATCAGGCTACAGCAGGAGAAGTGCTGCCCTCTCAGGTCCATCCTCCCACCGATCTTCCTCCTTTGGGAAATCCAGGTGCAACGTGACCCGCCTGGCTATGAACTCTTTTGATAAATGAGCAGACTGGCAAGGAATTGGTCATCCCAATATTCTCTTTTTATTTAAAAAAAAATCATTTTACAAAATCAGGAGTGATGCAGGACAGACATCACTACCAGCTGATATGTTTCAAACGCTTATTTCGTCAAACCGCTGAAGTATTTTTATCTGGTTCAAGTTCACCAGCAAATCTATTATCCCCTACATGTCCTATGCAGCATTTGCAAGTTCCCTTTCGCCAGAAGGTGAGTGCTTTGCACGTAAACCGTAAGAAAAGAGTGACACAGCCTCAGAGTCGACTTGCTCCATCAGTGGAACTCTGCCTCTGCTGCACGGCTGTAGTTCTGCTGAATTACATGTTAGGAACAGCTTTGGTAGGCCTCTCGGTCCATGCACCTGTCTGGGTATCGTGGGGAATGTCTGCTTACCTGCATAAACTCTCCCTTTTTTTCCTCTAGCCCCGGGGAGGCCGACTGTGAAAAACAATCCTCATCAGACAGCCACGAGTGTCTCTGCACAGTGCACGGTAAATCAGAGGGCTGCGACAAGCTCTGTCACAGTGGGTTTGTCAGTCAGGGTACAAGCTCTCACTTTACTCAGGTATCTCCTTGCAGGGGAGATTGCCAGATTAGAATCTGCTCCTTCCCTAGCAAGCAGCTCGTGGCTGCTGGAGTCTGGATCCAGTCCCAGCTCCAGTCCAGCCCCAGCTATGCTGAAATTTAATATTTCAACGAGCCTCCCAAAGCAGCAGGTGCAACAGACTGGGGTTTTGTTGGTTGGGTTGGGTTTTTTTATGAGATAAATGCAGGAAGATGAAACCTTAGAGCTTGAACAATCTTACAGTAACTGCTGAAATTGGGACCACAGGTAGCAAGGTTTTACACACAGACCGGATGAAATGGGGACATGCCTGGCCTGCCTCCATCATACATTGCCTCCACTGATCGCTCAGAGACTCAAGGCAGAGAGTTCCCAATAAATACCAGATGGTTACTGTACAAAAAAAAAAATCCAATTCAAAACAAGGAGGGAGTCTAAATTTGTATAAAGGAGCTGAAAAAAACCCCACCCTACACAGGCAGTGCTGCTTAGTCCTCTGCACACAAACCCGCTCCATTTAGACAGCTTAGCAGTGCTGGCAGGACTGACTCTTGTGCTGCCACACTGGCTTGCCACCCAGTAACCCCACTGATTATGGAGCTGGTGTAACAAAACAGTGAGCAAATCCCAGTCCCTCAGGATCACCATGTCTTTGGCTGTGTCTGTGCATCTTAAGTCCCTCTGCTGGCAACCAGACTGATAGGATTTTCAGCTCTCTGCAGCCCATGATTGACAGACGAACTGTTTCCAGAAAGGAGAAAGATCTTAGCCAGCACAGAGGAATTCTGCTGAGGCCCCCGAGCCCACAAAGTTCCTAAGAAACTTGAACACATCACTGACCAAGGACCCACTGCTCCATCCCTTACTCTGAGCAGAAGCACATGGTGAAGGGCAGGACAACCTGCCCTTGCCATGAAATAGCACCTCTGCCTCTGACGCCGCGGTGTGATCTCCATCGAGTCAGATGTGTGTGTACCTCAGTCTCTGATGGCAGGAGACACCCGGTGCTGGCAGTTCCCACGAGCCCTCGTCGTGGCATGGGCTTCTCAGCCAGGTATTATGGCTTGATCCATATGGGAGCCTGAGCTGCTTCTGCCCTTTTAAGCTTAAACGAAATGGCTGGTGCCCAGCTACAAAACCTGAGAGGGCTCTGAGGACAACGGCCTTTTACAAGAGCAGGTTTGCAATGCAGGTAACACAGGGCAGGCCAAAGAATGTCAAATCCCTGTCCCTTGACCAGCTAAGGGCTTCTCTGAGCTTGCTGCACTTCCTGCTTACAAATGCAGGAAGAGGGTGCTGTTGGGGCACTGGCCATCTTCTGGGAAACCGGATTAACTGTTCCTTTGGAAGGAAGTTGTTTCCAACTCATGCCTTCCAAAGTGCCTGCGTAGGCACAAAAGGCTACAAAATTACACATATTACAAAGATTGGGGATTTGGGAGTTGTGTGGCTGGACCTAAGGCACATCTAGGGTCAATACTGTCACCCCAGTAATATGGTCCAGAGTGGATTCATGACAAAGGCACGTGAATGAGAAAGATGTCACCAATTCAGCCTTTCCCTCAGCTGGGATTTCTCTTTGCTCCGAGGTATGTGGTTAAAGGAAAAAAGAAACCAAGAAAAAAAGGCATTATAAACAATCTTAGGGAGCAGAGATGCCTCCTGTAGCGTGCTCTCCATTTTTCAGGGAGGCCCTGTGGGATAGCACACAACAGCTCTAATTCACCCTGCCCATCTTGCCCGGCAGCAGCACACGTCTTTGGGAAACAAGCTGAAATCAGAGAGTGCATGTGAGTGAAAGAAAAGGCCCAAGTCCTTCATTTGCTAGCCCAGAGGGCAGAACTCTAGGCAGCCACTGGCCTGGTGCTTGGCAGGGAGCACACCTCCTCTCCTGACAGCCCTTTACTTTGGTTGGCTTTGTTAGGTGTTTTGTCTTTTTGTCTTTTTCTTTCTCTTTCTTTTCTATTCTTTCTTTCTTTCTTTCTTTCTTTCTTTCTTTCTTTCTTTCTTTCTTTCTTTCTTTCTTTCTTTCTTTCTTTCTTTCTTTCTTTCTTTCTTTCTTTCTTTCTTTCTTTCTTTCTTTCTTTCTTTTTTTTTTTTTTTCCCCCTAAATTATAGTCCTTTTAGTTTATGTTTTTCACTGTTTGGTGAGAATGTTCCTGTAGTGGCAAAAGGTGATTTTGGCCGCATGTTTCTCCCAGACATGATGAGTGCTCCGAAGCCAGGGTGATGGGAGAAGGCATAGCCGGAGCGGCGCGTGCTGGTCCGACGCAGGCGTCTCTTGGGTGAGGGTGGAGGTGGCCTCTTTTTGGCTTCTTTGATCTTGAGCAGGACCTGAAGTCAGAAAGTAAGGTGGAAGAAGTGGGAAGTGCATCATCATTCACAGGTAGACTTAAAAGAGGAGCGAGTAAAAGGAAATGGTGGCAGGGAAACAAAGGGAATCAGAATGAAAAATGATTGACAGAACAGGGGTTTGGCAGGAGGGGCTGCAGATCAGGAGCTGCACTGCCAGCATAGGATGGCAGTCTGGTAAAGGGAAAAGCAAATCTTATCCTAAAAGGCATTAATGGAAGTGTCATCCGTAGGACTAGGGTGGGGATGATCTCAGTGTGTTCTGCATGGCTCTGTGATGCCTTGGATGGGGTATTACTGCAGCTCCTTTAGGCACTTCAGTCAACCCAAAATATGATAGTCATCTCAGTAACAGTGAAAAGCCTGAAGTCCAGAAAATAAGGAAGCATTTAAAAATTGGCTTACTTCGTCTAGAAAACAGATGATTAAAGGGAATGCCTGATATGTAAAAGCTTTCTTCTGATAAGAATGGTGATCAATAGATTCTTACATTCCTTGGCAGAAGAGAAGGGACCAGTATACTTTGCTTGCAGGTAGTGGGCTCTCTGCTACCACGTGGCCACTGAGACCATCTCTGGACAAGCGTCTTTTCAGAAGGGGAAGGAGGCCGGTACTGTGTGCCAGAGGCCAGTCCCAGCAGCTGGACCCCCATCCCTCCTGCTTGGAACAGTGGCAGCTGTAGGTACTTGGCTCTCTAAACTTTGTTCCTTTTATGCTTCCAGCTGGGGATCTCAGTACAGTAGCAAACCCAAACATACCTCACAGGACAGTTCACTTCCCAGACGATGTAGAAAAGTGCAGGAATTTTTCACTAGAGAGAAATTCTCAACCCAACCACTGAGGCTGGGATTCCGGGCCACAGCTGCGTGTCAAACTGAAAGGTCAGCTCCGCCTGTTTACACTCGTCTGAACCGCCTCCAACTGCGGCCCTCCCTACCTAGCAGTCTTCTCTAGCACCCACCTACTCCCTCTGGAAAGGCTGAGAATACATCCCAAGGACGATCAGGGCAGCCACTGAGGAGCATGCCCGTGGGGCTGCACTCAACACTGGTGCCTGCAGTTCGGTGCAGGAAGGGGAAGGAAGCACCAGGTGGCAGCAGCATTTAGCAGATGCTCTTGTTTGAAAGCCAGCCCGAGGAGCTGTGTTTAAGCTGATCTTCTGCAGGGGTCCATTGGCTGTAGTGATCTGTGCACTCTCTGCTCTCTCCATCTCCCCAGACCTCTCCTTGCACTAAACGGCTTGGAGATGCACATTATTTCCGGGGATGGGAGGGCAGCTGTTTGCAGAGAGGATGTATAACCTTAGGCTACAAACGAAGGAAATTCTGAAGTCAAATACATACACCTGGGTGGAAAGTGAAGGGCTGCAGTCTGCAAGGCTAAAAACAGTACAGCAGCAGGGCAGGAGGACTGAAACACGCCACTCTTTTGCCACTGAGCCACAGCACTTAAACCCTGCACCTAAAAATAGTGCAGTTTCAGTGCAACCTAATCCATATCTAAATAATCTAAGCCTTGGTCCCAGATGCAGATGGCTTGAACTGTGCCAAAACCCAAATTCAACCCAGGGACTAGGGGACAGACAGATGGCAGCACTTGCCTCTACAGGGACATCCACCCAGCAATGCCAGGCCCCTGCAATATGCCCCCACGGTCAGTTTAGGTGGTAGCAATTCATGATTTAATCGGAATCTCCTTACCTTTTCAGTGGGAGTTGGCATTAACTGAGACTTCAAGAATCGAAAGCCAACTACAGGCAGCACGCAGAGGGTGATGCTGAGGAAGATGGCTAGCCACACATTTGGTTGGCTGAGGGTATTCCGAGCTGTACCTGAAAAGCAAAAGCCTGATTAAAATTGTGTGCCTGCATCCTTCTCATCACCCCTCACTTCAACCTTTCACCCTCTGTGATTCCAAAGCACTTGGCAAACAGACCACAATTTAAAGCAGGCACCGTCTCCAACAGTGAAATCAACCTGTAGAGAAGACAGCCATATGAATATCACTACTGGAGAGGAGCAAATAAAAATGCAGTGTCCAGGCTCAACTGCAGGAACAACTGAGGGTGACAAGGATGTCAGAGTGAATGACATCTCCTGACAACGAGTCAAATCACTGCAAAGGACTAACATAGATGCTCAAGAGGCCTTCTTCAGCCCTCCATCCCTCTCACTGTTTGTCAGGTTCCAGTGCAAAAGGAGGAACATGATTTTCTTATTTTCCAGCACCATTTCCTGAAGCATATGGAGTACTAACTCTGACTGCTCAGCAGACAATGGGATCACAGCTCTTTATGAGAGGAGCATGAATTGCTTTGGGTGTCCACAGGGACACCATGGCCTAACAGGCATATTGGCAGGGCAATTTCCATGTGCTGGCATGACACTGACACCTTCTTTGAATCCAAAGTGCTCACTTTTGGTTCTTCCAAGACTGAAGGAATGTAAGGCAGAACAAACAGTCTGCAAAACCCTCATTACAGGGCTTAATGATGCTGTTGTTGGCAGTAAAGTTGCTGAATGTTTTCAGTTGGCCAAATTCTGCTGTAATACAACTCCACTGAAATTAAAGTAAACAAGTTGTCTGAGTCCAGAGCAGAAACACTTTTCCTTAAAAATGGTTTCAGACTGAGACCTTATTAAACTGCACTCAGTATCATGGCTAATTTGTCCTACATAGTATGAACAGAGATATCCCTGGCACGTGAGTTACCACCTCTTTGAAAACTGAATGGACACTGGATCTTCTCTCGCTCAGCGCTTTTGATACTAAAAGCCTTCTTGAAGTGGATTTGACCATCTGCATGGAAAATGCACTGCAGCAACTGACCTGCATCACATGAGTTTCTAAAACAGCCAAGCACCTTGGTATTACAGCAAAGATGGGCTGAACAAGTCTTGGCTTAACCATTCATCCAGAAATAAAGACGCTGATTAATACACCAACCTGACACTTGAAACAAAAAGCACTGGGATTTCAAAAGTAGAGTCTGATAACAAAGCTGTATAACTGGCTGTGGGTGCGCAGAGCTACTAAAAACATCTGAATTACTTGCTAAGCTTTCATCTTCTTTGCCCTGGTCAAAGTCTCAGGAGACAGACTGATTTTGATGTTATCCTTCACCTTTTACAAGTGTTCAGAAATCTCTTATGTACAGTAACCCCAAAGACCTGGGAATTTTTTTGTTGGAAATTTGCCCTTTAGTGTGGCTGAAGGCTCACATCACATGGCATTCTTTTCACATCCAACTGGATGTTGTACTTCTATGCTTTCCCACACCAACATTTTAACTTATTTACAAAAGAGCACTCATCATTCTGCAAACAGGATGCTCCTAGATATCTGATAGAACTGGACATCTGGAAAGAGAATAATAAAGAGCAGCAGAAAGCATTCTGGCTAGCTCAGTAGGTTTATTTAAAGGATCATTCCTGTGGCTGCATGCGAATGTGTGTTCTTATGCAAGGAAGGGAAGGCGACACATTCACCTGGATGGATGGGATTCAAAATAAGCATTCCCAGCAACCCTCAGAAACACCCTGGCATTTCTTGTAGAAAAGGCAATTGATATATTCTGTTATTACTTCTAAAAAGGAAATAACATGTACTAGAAATACACATGCAGATTTAAGCCCTGCAGTATGCCCATTCTGAGTGCAGTCTGTATTTTTCCCAGGGCTTACCAACGAATGGGAAGGAGGCTGTGAAGATCAGGTACATGCCATCACTGTACATGGTGAAGGTGATAGCAAAGTAAACAGACAGGCTGCCCCAGATGAAGAACTGGTTCACAACTGTCCAGTAAGAGGTGTCCAAGCCAATCTGAAGGAATGGAGCAATACAGCAATCGTTAGTGCCTTGATTATTTAGCATACCTGTGCTGAACACAGCTAGACCCATCTTCATACCCCTGCCCCCAAGAATGTTACTCATTCAAGTCTCAAGAAATACCAAGCCACAGATCATAGGATGCTGGGAGACTGTTCAGGGCAAGCATTACTATGTTTGAACTGTTGTTACACTCTTCTCAAGCATCACTAGAGGCCAGTACAGGAGATAGGATACTAAATTTGAATGAGACACCCTCAAGATGTGATCTTGCATTGGAAATTATGAGAAGGAGCCTACAAGACCTGAGACAGCAGAAGCTATTCATTATCTAGAGAAGCATGATTGATTGGCTTTTAAGAAATTTCTCTCATCCTGCCAGTATCTGCATTTTGTACCACCCAAGTCTTAGCTATGTCTTCCAGCCAGTGTGGTTCTGCCATCTGCACCATGCATGAGGCAAGGCTACAGAGACAGCCTCTTGACAGAGACCCTGTAAATAACTGCCTGAGAGCAGACAGACAGCCCCATGCTCCAGACCCATCCCAGAGACTTGAATGAGCCCTCTTCTACTCACAGTCTTAACTGTTTTGTCTGCTGTGACTGTAACCTCACAAGGCCTGTCATGCTGATCTTCCCTAACATACAAATCTGTTGCTGTGTTGAACTGAGAAGAGTAATCTGGTGTCAAGAGATTTCCTTTCTTTTACAAGACTACAAGATGCAGCAGCAAATACAATGCTATTGAGGTCCCACAGGGTCCTCCAGGTGCTGCCTTCATAAAGCAACAACTAATTCCTGAAAATTTGCCTGGGATGCCTTACCTGCACAGACACCACAATCAGCAAGCAGGTCTGGGCCATCAGTGCAAAGGACTGGTAGTCAGCAATGGCCTTCCCATCACTTCTCATCGTATTGTACATGGCCCCATAGGGGATGAAGAAGAGAATGAGGGAACTGTAGATCCCTTGCAACATGCACTTTACAAACACCATTTTGTTAAAATAGAGGTTTTGCTGGCCAGGCACATATAGCTGGGGAAACAGCATGCTCCAATGATCATCCACATCCTGAAAGAAGACAGGAGATGGTCAGATTTGCTGACATCTACCCGACTGTCCACACAGGATCAGTTAGGGTTGGCATGTCTGTATGAGATGCATTTCCATCTTAGCACACAATTCAGTCAGTTGTGCTGACGACTGTGCCATATCTGAAGGTCACCCAGACACATTTTCTGTGTTGAATTTCACCTTTCTTGTGCTGAGAAAGCTGTCAAGTGTTGAGAAAAGAAAAAGAAAGAAAAGAAATACATCCCAAGCAGACTGTAAGGGTCTGCTCTCCTGAGAGCTGCCTGGAAGCTGAGTGGTAGAAAACACTTCCACAGGGTCCACACACAGGCAGGGCTGTGTGGCTTGGATCCTTGAAGTGACCAGAGTTGAATATTTTGAACCATTGTGCAGTAGCAAGTTCCTACTTATCTGACTTGTTGGCATATAGAAGCAGCTTTATTGCTCCTGTGGCTTTTTGAGCAGTAATAGCATATGAGGTAAAAATGTGTACATGAAATTACTGCGGGAAGACTTCAACTAGGAAGGCTGAACCTGGAAAACCTGGCTTCAGAGCTCTAGTTCATTTGTTGAGCTTCAGGAACACAGCTAGTAAGATGTGACTCCTTCAGGGGAACACTGCAATGGCAGCTTTTACTGTAGCCAACAGGCTAATTCAAAGTCTGCACTGAAATCCACAGGCCAAATCTGGATAATACACCATCTCCCTCTGGTACATCCTTAGTTTGTGCTCTCAGATCTCACTGTCAGGAAACTGTTTTAGGATCTACCACAATAGCTAGGCAAAAAATGAGCTGCTCTCACTTCAGGGAACAAGCTCAAAGCACCTGGAGATAAAACCCCAATAAGAAAGCCCAAGAGGTGATAGGAACGTTACCTGGTCGAAGAGGCTCATTCCTAGTACTGGGAGGGAGGTATATACCAAATTGTAAAGTGTAATGAACCACTCATCATAGACAGTCTGAAAAAGAACCCAAACCAGATCATGCAGTTAGCAAAAGGCTGCCTTTCAAGAGTGTACATGGTTGAATGCTAGAACATCTTGGTTTGAGATGTTACTGAGACAAAGAGTATAAGGTGACTCAAGCTCAGCAGCCTTCAAAGGCTCGTTATCATAAACTGTGGGAATACATGGGAGAAGGATTACATTCTACTAGTCCTGCTTGCCCAGCATCCACAGCTGGCCACGGCCAGAGCCAGGATCCCACCCCAAGAAACCCCCCACTGCTAGGTGGGACCTGTGCTCCACAGTGGGCAGGGGTGGATGGCAACCACCCTACCTGCACTCTTGCAAGCAGGGCTAACACTTGCACTCTACCTGCAATCCCCAGGGTCTGGGTTAGAGATTGCATTGTCTTAAATAACACTGGATTTTTCGCTGCAGGAGAGTGGCTCTTCTTGCAAGCTGTTGCAGCACACAGGCATCCTGGGGTTAAACTGATTGCTTCAAACATGCTAACAGGGCAAGGATAGATTTACAGGGATTTGTGCCAAACTAGGCAGGCCTCTGTGTAATCTGTATCCTTGCTTCATGACTGTAGCAAATTTAAACACTTTGGAAAATCCCATGAAGGCCCTGTGTACTTCATAATGCACCTTAATGTCTTCAAGCATCTGTCCCCTGTCAGCGTCACAGTGATGGCATCAGTATCTGCTTTATTCTCATGCAGCTGAAGAAGACAGAGCTGTGTGCTGCTCAGTGAGGTGGAGGGTAATGGCTTAACTCATTTCCTTTTAAAATGCTTCCAGGCACTTCACTTGAAAATGCCAGACATGACCACGGGGAAACAGAAGCTGGACCCACCTGTGCTGAGAAGCCAGAGAAGAAGCCATACCAGAAATGCACTAAAGTGAAGGCAAAATTCTTGTAGAAGAAGTACTTGAGGAACTTGCACATGCGGATGTAGGACCAGCGGCCGTGCACCAAGAGCAGGCGCTGCAGGTAGCGGAACTGTGCGAAGGAGAAGTCGCTGGACAGGACTGCCTGCATCCCCTCCTGGCCACTGATACCAACCCCGATGTGGGCAGCTGCAACAAGAAGGTTATTGACTTTTGATTACCCCATTTTTAAAAATGAGTTCTCTACAATGGGACACTCTGCTAGTTCCCACCCATCCTTCACAAAGTGATATGTAAAGTTTTGGGTTTGTTTTTTTTTTTTAATATTAAAAATTTGGGACACTAATTCTTTTATCAGCATTGTGAATTTGGCTGTAGCAATACATTTCCAGTAACTGGACTGGGATTTTATTATTTTAAAGAAATTACACCCTCAGTAAAAATTAATGTTTTCTTTCAGAATGTTTTCAACAACACAAATGCTGTTGCTCACTTATGCTGTTGATTAATTTATATTTACATGCATGCCTGTCCTTCCAGCAGCCTTGAGACATCACTCCAGAGAAGCAAAATCTTCAATTTCCTTATAGATTTCTCAGAAACAGTGCTACAAGGCAGACTGTAGCATTTTTTAATTTCCTGGTCTTTATTAATTCAATCAAATAGTCAGATAGAAGAGTCACGTCCTTTTTAGTAGCAACTTGGGTTTATTAAATGTGGACATAAGTTTAATGTGACGCCTAATTATACAGCTTCAACTAATGAGAACAATTTTGATGGCTGGAGGTTGGTTAGACGCGGAGGTTTCCATGGAATATTGAACTGATAAAATCCCAAAGTCCCAACTCTCTTGGGGGAGGAGGAGGGGTGGGGAGGGTATCGTGGTGGGAAGGGTGGGCTGGTTTCTAATTATCATGTACACTTTAACTTGCTTTTCTTATCCTTTTTTTTTTTTTTACTGACTGCCTGACTTATCCCTCTTGAAGCTCCCTACTTAGCCTTTTCTTTCTTAATTAAAAGACTCCAGTTAATCAATTCCTGCAAATTAACACAAGGAAGATTAGCAATAGGCCCTTCTGAATAATCTTAATTTAATTATACCTAGTTAGAGAATTTTTTTTCATAAATAATGCTCAAGGATGAAGGGGCCTCAAAGCCCACGTTTAACAACACAAAAGGGGTAACTGACAAACAGCCCTACCACATGGAAAGGTTAAAAAAAATCATGTAATAATTTACTGATTATTCACAGGCACGAAGGTTTTCTTTGGGCATTGCAGACAGGCCCTCTCTGAAACAAGCTTGTTTGGTCCTTGTATCGCCCTTAGGATGGTGGCCATGCAGACACACAGGTGGACATGTCACAGCCCCGGTGGGCTTTTGTCTATTCTAAGGTAGAAACAGAGAAATAGGTAATAAGTGCAGTCTTAAGCTTCCTGCGATCTGGCTGGAGGAGGGACAGCAACAGGCCCTCTCTTGTGTCCTGGAAGGCAGGACAGATGAGTAGCCTAGAGTGACAGTGCTCTGTGGAGAACTGCCAAAACTCGGGGCACAGACATTTGGTGCCACAAAGGGGGTGTGGTACAGAAGGTGCTCAGAGTCACGTCCCTGCTGCTAGGCCACCTCAGATGGCTAATGCAAGCGCTCGCAGAGTGTGCCAGCTGTTGGCCATCACTCACTTTTGATCATGCTGACATCATTGGCGCCGTCTCCGATTGCCAGGGTCACGGCCTTCTTGTACTTCTTCACCAGCTCCACCACCTGGGCCTTCTGTAGTGGAGTCACACGGCAGCAGATCACCACTTTGCACATGCAGGCAGTTCTCACCAGCTCCAGCTCCAGATTCCCTTCCAGCGCATAAGCCTGAGAAGATGGAGCAAAAGGGTGTTAGCAGCTCGTGTCCTGGCAAAGAGGATGCAGCAAGAAGGAAATGGGAGCTGAGCTCCTTCTTCCATCCAGCAGAAGGAAGGTATGAGATATCCCAAGCAAATCCATCCATGCAGTTGCAGGGAGCGTTCACACCACACAGCATCATGCCACGCGGAGCATACCTATACGCTTGCACTTTGGATGAACCACAGCTGGATTTGCACAACAGCTGCTCTGGCTGATGTAACCTGACTGTGCAGCAGAAGTGTCAAACAGCAGGAGCACTAATTAAAGCTGCTGCTGGGCCTGAGACAACCTTATCTCCATGCGAGAGAGTCTCTGCTCATCCCTCTTCGTTTGCTTTTTAAGCTCTGGGAGAACAGTGGTATAAATAGAAGAGATTTCAATTTGGGAGAACTTAATTAAAAAAACCACAGAAAAAGCTGAGCTCAGGTGGACATGACAAAGCAAAACACCAAGCCAGGGAGAAGACAACTTTGCTCTGAGTGCTGGCCTTTTAAATCAGTCATCTGTGTTATTTCTTTTTGGGGAAACACAGAGATAATTGGATGTCTGGTCACTCCTCCAGCTTTGCACAAGAGGAAGAAAGGGAACAATGTTAACTTTTCATATTTCTTTCATGCTTTTTGGCTTTGTTCTTTGATGTCTCTACTCAGTAGACATGCATGGAAGGAACCTACAGGGCTCTCTCTCCTCTCCTCAGAGCCATTACAGCAAGTCCACTGCCCTTCCTGCAAAAATCCTCAGGCCAGATACCCGTTCTTCTTGAAACAGAGCTGTGAGTCACCAGCATCCCTGCTTCCCCTACTTCAGTGCCAGGCAGAATTGCTCAACAAGACACTTCTCACAATTTAGTTTTAGTACTTGCCGCTGACTGTTGCTGGTAGAGATGGCTTTTGCCACAACATCCTTGCTGCACAGCACTAGCAAAATGTCACCATGAAGTCAATCTGCTAGTGGCACTGCACACAAATCAGCCAGTAGTATGATGATACCATTACAGATGCCACTGTTTGTTCACCGTGTTTAAGCGAGACCCTATGTGTGCACAGTCCCAGTGCTGCCAACCCCCCAGCTAAAATGAACAGATGTTCTGTTTGAGTGGGACAGTACCAGCACTATTACCATTGTTCAAGCTCTAGGTTCACAGAAAGAAATGAGCAACATATAATTTTGTCCACACCATCCTTATGTTCAGCACCCAGCAGAAAGCCCTGGTCTTGGAGAGGCTGGCTGTGCCCACCCTGCTGCTGAGGCCTGTGTGGGCCGGCTGCTCCCACACAGCCCAGACCCAAATTTCGTTGAGCGGCACAGATCTCCTTGCCAGGGTGTGGGTGCTTGTGTGGTTTTCCAGGAATAAAAAGAAAGCTTTGTCCCTGCTCCACTCTGCCTGGGGTGGGTCCTGCAGGCTGGCAGGATGAAGAGGCAGGGACCCAGATGGGATGTCAGATAATTCTCCCATGCAGATGCAGCAAACCTGAGGGAGGTTTTCTATGCTTTGCAGTGAGAATCTAAAGGGGATCAGGGCCCTGGAGTAAATGTAAAAGAGGGAAAGAGGTTAATTAACAATGTAGACATGACCTGTACGCTTGGCACACAAGTCAAAAATAAGCAAGATGAGATTTTTTTAATAGTAATTTTCTGGGTTGTTATAGAGCTGGGAGTTGTACTTGCTGGCCTGCCATCTGCAGAGGTAGCAATCATAGCGAACAGTAGCATCTTGTCTCTGAAAGGCGCTGCCTCCCAGCTCTTTTCACATCTGTGTATTTGTTTTCCCTGCAATGTGGGAAAGCAAAATGCAAGAGACAAATAAACCTGACCCAGACTGAGCCTTCCTCTCAGACGGGCTGAACTGCAACTAAATTGGGTTTTTGTCTCTAACCTGTTCTAAAAAATTTCCAAGGATGGAAAACCTATTCCAGTGCTTTGCTATTCCCACCTGGAAGAAACTGAATTCAAAACACTTCTCAGTTTAATTCCATTACTTTGTTTACCTGTTATTATTTGAAGAGCATTGCCAAGACCGATCAGTATTCTCTAGGCTCAGAAATCCTACCTCTCAGTTCTTCCTTATGCTTTCTAGATCATGCATGACCACTGTTAAGAGTTTTCCTTATATTCTTTCTAAATTTTCTCAAAGAAAATGGCCCATTATTTCAGCTAAGAATTTACCAATGTCAAATGAAGCAGGAGACTTTCTTCACAAGTCTTAACAAATGATGCTCCTTCATATATATATATTCTCATAGATGATTTTCCTTCATATATATATATGATGCTCCTTCATATATATATATATAATTCAGTGTGTAGTCAATTACATGCAAATGGAGAAGGCAGCGTTTGTTCTTACTGAATTTCATTCTCCATTTTTCCAAAGTATTTCTCCAATTTGTCAAACTTTTTTCAAATCTAATCTCAAACTCCATCATGCCTGCAGTTTCTCCTAGCCTGGTGTTACCCGCTCTCTTTTTAAGCAGTTAAATAAAACACTGAAATCAAATATATATAGGGTAGCCCCCTGTCATTTTAGATCAACTGTGAGCCCTTAAGAGTCCTACTTTGCAAGCTGTCTTGAATCTGTCACTTAAGAATTTAATCTAGAGAGTCTTACATCAGTTTGTTTGGAAGAACATTTTGGGAGACAGCATGTTAGGTTATAAGATACATATCCCACCCATTAAATATAAAAAAACCTGGTACCAGATATGTTTAGTAGAATATGTTCTTGGCATACTTGTAACCTGTATCTGATGTTATCTTCTTGCTGCATCCATAAACTGCCTGATTGTTTTTCTAGGATCTTACTGGAAATGAAATTTGATGCAGTTACTTCACCCCTCCTGTTCACCTAGCATCAGGGCCAACTCTTCCCTCTTCCAGTCTTCTGAAATCTTGCCCATCACCTTTAATGTCTCAGGTAACCACTGAACCTAATTTTCAATATGAATGAAAATCCTATCCTCTAGAGCTAAATTTTAAAAGCATTTTCAGACTTCTAACATGTCCTTATGACACTAAGTTCTTAAGAGAACTCAGCAGTAACATGACTCTGAACCTTCCTTACCAGGCTGTGGCCGGTGATAACCAGACCATACGCCCCATTTGCTTGCTCATCAGGTATAATTTTGGGGGGTTTTGAAGATTTTTCAAACTGAATGTTGATTTCATCACTGTCCAGAAAGGAGTCTGGCTTCATCTTTTTCCTTGCATTCCTAAAACAAACAAACAAAAAATCCAGAATAACAGTGAAAAGCTTGCAAAAAGATATATGCTGCATTAAAAGAACTTAATGAAAATAAAACCCCTCAATGCTTCCTTTTGATAGCTTAGTGCAATTTTTCCTGTATCCCTAGAACACCACGTATGGTTTAGCTGCTGCTGTTTGTGCAGATAACCCATACGTGCATGCTACCTTGTGCTGATTTGAAGTCAAATAAATAATCTGAATGCTATGAAGGACAGTATCCCAAAGGGTATCCCATTCTTCTATGCATATTGCCTGACAAACACTTAAGTCAACAGAAGAAGACTGAAAAACTTTCCCACTTTCCACTGATACCTAAGAACTTCCGACTTCTGAGGAAGGCGAATTTCCAGATGATGCTGGAAAAGGACCATATCCAGGCAAAGGACAGCAGTGTGGATGCAAGGCACTAGCAGTAGCTCAAGACTGGGGTCAGAGGCTTTGTGGCTCCAGATCACTTGTGGAACATCAGCCTGCCTGACTCTGTTTGCTTATACATTGGTATAGATTTGAGCTCTTGTATCAAGAAGCTTTAGAGTTTACCCTCAAAGGAGATTCCTACATTTTGTCACCGCCAGATCTTCCAGGGAGCCAGCTACCTGTTATCAAAGGTCCATGAATGAACTGTGTCAGGTAAAGCCCACAAGGAAAAGAAAAGTGGAATAATAAAATAATAATAGAAAATAGAAATACTGTTCTGTTCCAGTGTCAGTGCACAGCAATGAAGCTGTATATTTCAGCTATTTACCTCAGCTCATTAAGTACGTCATCCGATGTGCTGCCTTCAATAATGAAAACATCATCCATGTCATCATTCAGCAAGTTGCAGGAGTAACCAATATTCATTGCAGTCTCTGGGAAAGATAAACCAGGGAGATAACCCGCTTTAGCAGCCCCAAACTCACACATTATCTCTCTAGCCTTTTTACACATGACAAAAGCTCTCTTTCCCACTCAAAAGAGCTCTGAGCTTGTGAGAATGAACAGTCTAAGAAAGCCAGGAGAGTCACTTTGATGGATGTAGCAGCAAATCTCCCCTAATTGGGCTTTACAAGGCCACAGGAAAAAAATAATTCTACCAAAATGAAAAAGCTTAAAACACTCTTTAGTCAACACACTTGGAGAAACAAAACACATTTGTGTTGACTCAAAAAAAAATTTTCAGGTTATTTAACTTTCCCTCCCCCCAGAAAAGCCTCAAACCATGGTTCTGAAGAATACCAAGACATTTTATCCACAAAATTCTGGAAAAAAACCCCCATGTATTTTGTATTTAATAAGCAAATATATGTCATTTGTAACAGGACAAAATTAAATGTTTTATTTTCCTCAAAATTTCCCTGCTCACTTCTTGATTTGAAAACACTTTTGTCCTCCCTGAAACATCTACTGGAATCTATTCACATTTCTGTGTTTCCTCCATTCTATTCTGCATCTTAATGCCAGGACCAAATGGAAACAGACCTAACATCCACTTCAGCATTACAGTCCCTGAAAAGCAGGACAAGATTTTTTCTACATTCTTCACGAAGTTGGTCAATGGTACTAAACTGACACCTTCTCACAGCATAGGACAGGTATTATGGGATGCTCATTGCTGAAGTTTTTCAAAGGAGAAAGAATGAGAAAGAAACATCCCAGAGGTGAAAGAGAAGAGAAACACCCAAAACTGTAGACCCTTTACCTTGCTTGTCTCCAGTGAGAACCCATATCTTAATGTTGGCTTTGGCAAGAGTCTCAATTGTCTGTGGGACTCCGTCTTGCAACTTGTCCTCGATCGCCGTGGCACCTAGCAGCTTAACAGAAAATGGCAGGGAACTGATGAGTTTTTCCATTGCTATCAAAGGAGAAAGCAACAGACATCCAGGTAACCGCTCCAGAGAACACAAATGAAATCCTGGAGTAGGGTTGTACTAATTTCCTCAGCAACATTAGTGTGCAGAGTAGAGCGCTCATTATGCTGATGTTCTGGTCCCTAGTGCCCCAGGCTCAGCTGAGTCATGCACATGCATGAAATTCATTGCCAGTGTGTTTTCAGACCCACTGGTCTATGTTCTTCCATATGTCCCCTTCATTGCAGATAGACCTGTAACTGAGGAACAAAGGCACCTGTGGATCCACGTCCCCAAACTTCCAGAAGCATCCTCTAATGTGGAGCTCGCTCCCAGCCATGTTGTACTGCAGCAGTCTTATGGCTGCAAAGCGTCTTCTTGATCCCACAACAGACTTGTTCACACCTCTGCTCTACATTGCCACACAACTATGCCACAGGCTGCTCAGGACACAAACCTTCATCTTTAAAGCTACTACTATTTCTGCATTTTGGAAACAGTTGGTGGCTTTAACCTATTGTTGAAGGGACACGAAGGTTCTGCTGCTAGCTTGGGTTTGGATGGCACCTGCTACCACCTACCTCCTGCTGTTAGGAGCCTAAATTCAGGGCTTGGCTTTAAGCCCAAGACCTCTTTTGGTCTCCTGGGATGTTTATCATTCTCCAACTATGAGTGTTAACAATGTAGATAAAAGTTCTGAGGGAACTTCTCTGTAGGGTCTTCAAAACTGCACAATCCACGCTCTACAGCAGTCATCCTTGGCCCAGCTAGCGAGAACTTAAATGCTTGTAGCAAAGGAAGCCACCTCCTGAGAGTGCCCGGTCATCCCCAGCAGCCTTAGTCAGCAGGTGGATGTAGACTGATGTCAAATGTTCCCAGGGCATGTGTTCCCCACAGCCATTGTCTTTCTGGAGCTGCAGAAAGGCACAATAGTACTGTTGACAGGCCTTTGCCTGTCCACCTATGACCTGGCATGAGAGCAGCTGTAGAGACAGTTGTGATGCCTTCCTGACTGTGGATCTTCCTTAGTTTTGAAGCCAATCAATTATAAATACTATTTTTGCTACTATTTGAATATAACCATGTTCCATCCCTATTCCCCCTAAGGACCCTTTATCAGAAGTCTGCCACGCAGAGGGACTTCTGCTCTTGCCCATCAACCTGACTACGATACCTGGCAGTCCTCTACATCTCCACAAGACCCTTCTATGTCCTTGCTGACTCTGTCTCGCATCCATTCTCTGTCACAAGCAGGCTTTCCTAGACCCACCCCCTGTCTCTGCAGCACCTTTGGGAAGTAAAGTCACTCCTGTGCAGAGTCCCATCTGGTGTAAAGAGAATTTTCTTCTGAGCCACACTTCTCCCTGCTGTGAGCCAGTGACCTCTTCTCTATTCAGGCCATGATCTTCATAAATCCTTCTTGCAAAGCAGGTGGCTGCTTAACTTCCTACGCCTCCACATCTTTCCTGCTTTGGACACAACCCACACAGCATTTATGGGATGGATTCTCTGGACAGGTGGATTAGCATTTTCCCAGACCAGACCCAGACAGGCAGTAGACTCTGTTCCATGGACCATGCAACCTCCAGAGGTCAGCAGCTCCTTGGCTTCTTCCCAGGCTCTGCTCACATCCTGAGCATACAGCTAATGGAAGGAGCAACAGTGTGGCTCCCAGGATTTCTGAGATTTTAGGAAAGCAACACTGCAAGTGCAAAAGCTCAATTGCTTCTCCTCAGATCCCACACACCCTTTTCATTCATTATTCACAGTTCTAAAACACAGCAGACCCGCCCAGGGCATTCAAAAAGCTGTAACAACACTTATGGAGAAAAGAATGACTTGAAGATCACAGTTTAGCCGTATTTCAAATTGACACAAATATGTTCATGGACATCATCTCTCCATCTTGTCACGGCTGTAAGAACAAAGAACACACTCTCTGAAATGGAGGGACACTGGAGATTATCCACTGCCTGACATTTCAAAGACAGGAGAACAAGAAGAGCAGCCGTTTGCACATAGAGAGTATAGCTATAAAATATTTGTGTCCACGTCATCTCCCTCAGGCTCTGATATGTCACTTCATCATGAGAGAGCTTCTCTGACACCCACATGAGTTAAAATAAAACCATTCCCCTGCACTGGTGGCTGACACCCCCGTTAAGGGCTCCTGACAGAGGTGCCAGTGAAAACCCAGGACTGCCATACTCTCAACCGCTCCTGCCACGCAGCCCACTGAGCTGTTTGCAGAGCAATGTTTACTGAAGTCACACCAAGCTGTTTATTGACAAACCACCATCCTCGCTGCCTCCCCCAGAGCTTGGCCCAGTTTCCCTGAAACACCAACCATTAGGTCTTTTTCAATCTCTTCATAGATCTCTGACAGCTTCTCTTCCCGCCCTTCCAAGGCAGTGCTTGCTTCGTGGTGACGTCTGATCCAGTCCTGGAAGTAGTCTTCGTCCAAGTTTTTATAGGCCACCACAAGTGTCCTCAGACCTTCACCAGCAAACTCCTGCAAGACATGGGTGAGGCACAATAGGTCAAAGAAGCATGATCTGCTCACCTGGGCTTACAAAGGACCCTTGGAAATCAAATGACTGTGTGTAAAAGCTTCTTGCCTAAAGTCTGCAGAGAAAGGTGAATAAAGTTACACCTTAAATCACAATCCTTGGGGTACTTTTTACAGACTGCTTCCAGACCACTTTATAACTGCAATCCATGGTTCTTACAAAGAACAGATTCAAAAGAGCTTTCATACTCTTTGGCTCTAAAATTTGGTATTACGCAGGAGCTGTTTACCAGGCTCATATTTTTCAGTATAAGGTTCAGAATAGTGAGACTTAAACACTGAACACAGCCTTGAATTTGAACATGGGCTCAGCGTTTTTAGGGTAGAAATGCTGGCTGAAACGCACGGTGTGAGCCTGGTCATGACATCTCAGCAAGCCCTTGTAGTGCTTTCTGCAGGTGTATGATTGCTAATATGAGTCTCAGTGTTTGGTGGATAAACAGAGAACTCTCTGTTGGTGTTCCCCCAGGCTTGAAGTTGAGGTGCATCAGGAACAGGCCACATCCACAGCCAATATCTGCTCTTCCCTCTTTTTCACCAGCAACTTTCTTTGGGTGCTCCAGGCAGTGAGCACAACCCCTCTGGCAAAATCTTCTATTATCCTGTGCTCTGCACCATACCAGTAGGATATGGCATCTGGAGGGGGGCAGTAAATATTGGCTGAAACATCCACTTGTGTGCATAACCACATCCCAGCACACACCACCAACAATATGAAAGGCCACAAGTTGGAGTCATGCAGTTTCCTTGCTGCCCAGGCAACAGGCCCCTGTATGACCTTGAAGAAGGGGCTGTAAGCAGGTACCAGTGCCTGCTCAGTCCCTTTCTGCTGAGACCTCTTGGATAGTAATCACTGCAGATCTGAACTGTATTCGAGAAGACAGACATCTCTGTGGCCCTTTACTGACCACCTGAGTTGTTCAAATCCAAGGCATTCTTGCATGCACTGGGTGCATGTGTTGTACAATGACAGCAGACTTGGGTGGAATTTAGTTTCCAAAACACAGATGTGTTGTTCTATATCAGATGTTTCACCTATCCTGCCTGGCTCCCAGGTTCTACTCCAGAGGAATACAGGTCTTCTGAATGTCCTGCATTGTATTGCCACATGTGTCACGATATCATGGATATCCTTAAGTAGTTCAAATGACACCTGGTGCCCATGCTTAGGCAGCTGATTTGAGATCTGATTTATTACCTTCTCCTTTCCCTGCATACATTAAAAAAAATATTAAAATACTAGTACTTGGGTGCTGCCTCTGGAATCTTTTTCTTTTTTGGTCTCAACACAAAGTACATTTCTATACCTGGAGAAAAGGAAACCATCAAATGCAGAGATGTTTTGAAGAAGGAAATACTTACATTCAGGTGTTCTGTAGTCTCCTCTTTGAGGGAGTCACATGAAGAATGAAGCAGTTCATAAAGAATGGTGTCAGCTCCCTTGCAGAACAAAGTCAAGTCACCTTCTGGACTCCGCACTACAAGGGAGAGGAAAGTAATTGCTACAGATCCCAGACTGAGGCACCTGGGATTCACAGCACTTGCATCAAAACAAAGAAAGGTTTTTGGAGGTGTCAAAACCCCACCAAATGTTGGTAACCTCATGGGAATCAAGACAAGCCTTGCTTAGAACAGAAGATAATGCAAATACTCTCCACATTAGTGGTAGCAGTACAGGCAACTGTACTAAGATTGCGTTGATCTGAGCAGATGCTCTGTTCAACTGCATGGCTCCCACAAGCAACACTTCAGGACATCTGCATTCAAAAGTCAAGAACAATTTGTTCTTATGCAGTTGGTCCTGCTGCTCCACTACCAGTATGGGTACTAACACTCTCTTGCTACAGCTACGATATTCCAATTCCTTTAATAATGGAGGATATTGGAGGTTTAATAAAAGCTACAGAAGGTTTCTTGAATCATTTCTACATTTTTCTTTCAGGAAAGTGGGGTTCTCCATTCATCCTTGCATTCTCCTTTCCCACTTTCTCAGATTTCTCTGGCAGTTTTGCAGCTGATAGGAAGGAAGGCCTTTCCTGCGCTGCCATAAGGGAGGTGAGATATGCAAAAGCTTAGTGTCTTCAGGAGGCTGCTCCATCACTGTGGTCCAGATGTTAAGATGTTCTCCCACCAGCCTAAAGTAAGTATTTATGCAGCACTATTGCATAAATAGACAAGGCAGCCAATCTCAAGAGCTTAGAAGTTAATGATGCAGAAAGCATGGCACGCCAGAAGGATGTGATGTCATCCAGAGGGACCTTGTGAACTTCATGAGGTTCAACAAGAAAAGTGCAGGGTCCTGCATCTGGGTCAGGGCAATCTTTGTCATCAGTACAGGCTGGGAGATGAAGTGATAGAGAGCAGCCCTGCAGAGAAGGACTTGGGGGTGTTGGTTGATGAGAACCTCAACAAGAGGTTCAGCAAAGGGAGACCTTATCACCACCTACAACTACACTACCTGACAGGAGGGTGCAGAGAGGTGGGCTATGGTCTCTTCAGCCAGGTGACTGGTGACAGGACAAGGGGAAATGGCACAAAGCTGCCCCAGGGCAGGGTCAGATCAGATGTTAGGAAAAAATTTTTCACTGAAAGAGTTGTGAGGGCCTGGGACAGGCTGCCCAGGGAGGGGTTGAGTCACCACCCTTGGATGTGTTTAAAAAGAGGGTGGGCAGGGTACTTTGGGATATAGGATGGGAACGGTGTGACTTGATGATCTTAAAGGTCTTTTCCAGCCTTGTGATTTTGTGATTCTATGAGCTGACAATGCGTGCTCACAGCCCAGAAGGGCAACTGCATCCTGGGCTTCATCAAAAGCAGCATGGCCAGCAGGTCAATGGAGATGCCCTCTACTCCGCTCTTGTGAGACCCCATCTGGAGTACTGAGTCCAGTTCTGGAGTCCCCAACATAAGAAGGACATGGAACTGTTAGAACAGGTCCAGAGGAGGCCACGAAGATGACTGGAGGGCTGGAGCACCTCTCCTATGAAAACAGGCTGAGACAGTGGGGGTTATTCAGCCTGGAGAAGAGAATGCTCAGGGGTAGATTGTACAGCAGCCTTCCAGGACCTGAAGGGGCTACAGGAAAGCTGGGAAGGGACTTTTTAGAAGGTTGGATAGTGATAGGATGAGGGAGAATGGTTTTAAATTGGAAGGGGATAGATTTAGATTGGATATTAGGAAGAAATTCTTCACTATGAGGGGGTGGCTGCCCCCTCCCTGTCAGTGTTCAAGGCCAGGTTGGATGGGGCCTTGAGCAGCCTGGTTTAGTGAGAGGTGTCCCTGCCCATGGCTGGGGGGTTGCAATCTTTCAGGTCCCTTCCAACCCAACCATGCTATGAATCTATGAAGGTCTTCTGGGAAAAGTCATCACTGCAGAATGAGGGCCATCTAGAGGGCCTAACAAGTCAGGAAGGAAAGAAGCCAAAAACCCCAATTCATACCAATAACAGACATTCTCTTGCGAACGTTGTTGAAATCAAGAATAGCCAGGAGTTTGTAGACTTTTGTTTCTCCCATTTCAACGACAGTAATGGTCTCTGGTGTGCGAGCCCGGAACACAAATCCAAAGTTTCTGGCAGCAGTGACAAGGGCTCCCTCGTCAGGAGACTGTGCCTGATACACCAATTTGCCTGACATGCAAGGAAAAAAGAACAACAATGTGACTCCTGCCCTGTTTCTGAGGTTAAACAAACACAAGATCAAAGACACTGTATAGCAGTTAACTCTTCACTGTTCTGTCTAGCCCCAGAGCTGCAGCACTAAAAAGCACCTTTTGTCCATGTATCTCCATCAAGTCCCATCAACTTATGCTCCAGGCCAGAGCAACAGGCCACCAAGACTCTTCTGGGGTGTTTTATCACTACATTTCGCGTTCAACAGATCTCACTGAGAGGACAACTTTTTGGGGTTTAACCTCTTTTAGTTTGCACTTCCATGTATTTTTTTCATCAGCATTTTTCACCTTATGTATGTAGATTAACAGTTCTGGCCTTTAAAGCACAGTTTTCACCCTGCCTGGGATCTGAGGAGACTGACCCAGTACTTGTGGGAACACTGGGTAAGCAGAGCTAAGGAGTCTCCAGTGTATAGTTGCTCTAAACTCTGCTTTATAGGACTTGGTGCAGCGCAGAGAAAGAGTGGGGCAAGCCATCTGCCACCTCAGCAAAGCTGTGGCACCTGCAATTTCCGCCCTCCAGAGATGTGGTGTTTGCAGAGGGTCAGCTCCACCACAGGGTCACACAGGGAGTGGAGGCCCTGGTCCTTTTTCTTCCCATGTGGCATCTCCAAAGACATTGATTTATGTGTAGCCATAGACTACAGAAAATCACCAGGGAGCCAAAAGGACCAGTAACAGCTTCTGTGGAGAGAAGACATACTGTGGTGCAGGGTGAACATAACCACTCAGTTTAGTGACTTCAACAGTCCTCACCTTCCTTCTTCTCTTCTGGCATCACTGTGTGACAAAGTGAGAGCAGCCGGAAGAACCTGTGCGTCGGCCTATCACTCAGCTTCACAGCTTCAACAAGGCTATGGTCATAGAAGGCAAACTTGGGGTCGGCTAGGTGGTTGTAGGAGAAATCAACCTTCTCTGTGTTCTGCAAAATTATGGTTTGGTGTTATCTGTGGAGCTGTCACATGCTACCATCACAGCCCTCCTCTCCTCTTTCTATTTACAAGGGTCCATCTCCTGCAGGGCTGTTCATGACAGAGACTGAGGAGCCTAAGTAAGTGGGAGGTCGTGAAATGTACTGAATCACAGGAGAGGACAGGCACTTGAAGTGCCTTTCAAAGCAGCAACTGATTAGCTAAAGGTGTCTGTCTGCACGACAGAAAATTCTACTACAGGATCCCTGCCAAAGGTTTTCTATAGCAAGAAATGCCTGCCTTCAACGCGGGCCTGTGTGGTGGCATCATGCTTCTGATTTAAATGGCCTCCTGTGACAGGGGAATGTGGAACCCCAATTTAAAACAATTCAAAAGGCTGTGTCATCCACTTTATTCTCCCAAAGCAAGGAACAAATCCTGATATGGAAAAAGAGGACAGGCAAGTGATGTAAAGTTTTAATGTCACAGGCACTGCCCATTTTGTCCAAAAACAAGGAGGCCCAAGCAGAGGGAAATATAGTGGAGAAACGGCCAAAAGCTCTCAGCATGATGTGTCTTGGAGGAATGCACTGCTGAGCGTGCCTGGGACAGTTCCGACTCCCACCCCATCCCTGATGAGCTCAGAGTTTCCAGGATGAGAGTCATCCTCTTGACCTCAACAAGCTGACATTCAGCGCTTAACGCAAGAGTGCAGGCCCACACCGCCCCAATCCCACCCCCACCCCCACTCATCTGTGCAGCAAAGCACAGGCACTAGTCACTGCAACACCGTGGATATATGGGCAGCAACCTCTTGACCTGCAAGACTGCTCGGGCAAGTAGGATGGCCAGGAGGAGCTGCTGGGCAGCCAGCTGGCAGGGGAGCAGAAGGTCTCCCTGAACAAGTCAGTACTTTGCATTTTGTGTTCCAAGCAAGGGTAGTCTCATGGCACAGCACTCTGCACAAAGAGACAATTTCACTGGGTAATTTAAGGTTTAAATGGCCTGGAAATTAATCATTTGAACGAGGAGTGGGTTTCTCATCGTCATCTTGCTGTTTGTTACTTGGGTTACTGCATGCAGTTTTCAGACATCTTAGGCAGTGAAATCTAAGACGAGTGAGTTTGTGCCAGTGAGCAGAGGCTAGAAAGAAATGGAGAAGTCACCCATTCTCACACTTTCCAATGTCCAGACACAAGCGGAATTTGACAGTGACCACGTTATTGATGTGAACTGAACTCACTGATTCTCTGCCAAAGCTTTCATTAACTGCCAAGGACAATAAAATTCACCACTGTACCAAGTTCCCAACAAATACCAATGGCAAAGTACCTGCGAGGAGATGTGCATGCACTAGGATGTCATGTGAGGCTGAGGGAGTGGCAGGCACTCAGGCTACCTAAACCAAAGGTTTAAACCAGGCTTACTGGAAGGGAATGCAACTCATCCAATCCTGTGACATCCATGAGAACAAAGAATCCTATTGTCAGGGTCAAGAGCATCATCTCTTGTAGGTTCAAGACCATGAGCTATGCCTGGTTGAGTTGCGTCCACTAGCACCCAGGCAAGTACGTTCACAGAAATCACAGATCCCAGTGGGACTTAAGCACTTACCTCATTTATTTCTATTCTTTGCCCAGACACATCATACACATCACCTGCAAGCAAGAAAGACTGAGGTTATAGCCACAAACTCCTAATAAGTGCAGCCTCTAAGCTTTGCTGCCACAAAAATCAGTTAGTTTTGAACACAGTGTCTAGCTAAAATGTTTCAGTAAGCACAAATATCTTGACATGAGTACTGGAGACTGATGGCTAATGAGTGACACAATCAAGAGATTGACAGATACTTGAAATACAAAGCAGTTACCATAAAAATGACTGATATTTGGGCAAAGAGATCTTGGCTCAAGTTGAATTCAAGAGGGATGTAGTACTAGGCGGGAAACAAAGGTGCTTTCAGGGGATGTTTTCTCTTGTATTTTCCCTTTGGAATAAGAAACAAAATCCAGCTCCTGGATCATACTGGGCTTGCAACAGTCCCCCTGGGCAACCACAGAGAAGGGATTGTCAAAGTCAATTCTTCCCATGCCTCAGCAGCAAGGCTGCTCCATTCATTTTCCCTGAACTGATGGTCAGGTCACAGAAATTTAAGACATCTCATCTCTAGGAAACACTATTGAAACTTCTTTTGCATGAAGAAAAATTTGACTTGGAAGGTCTGGACTGCCAGGTTCAACATTTTATTGAAATAACTTTGAAATAAATGAACCACTGGTCCATACCTGCACCAGCAACCTCAGCTGTGACCAGAGTCAACATAGGTACTGGTACTCTCTCACAAAATCCCCGAGGATGTAGAAGAAACTCAGAAGCCATGTCTCCTGACAATTGCACATCAGCTGAATTGTAACCAAGAGGCTTTTAGGCACCTCTTTCCCAAAGAGAAATCCATAAGCCTCTGAAATACCTTCCCTGGCAGCAGAACTAACTCATCCTTTCAGGCATGGCTTTCCCAGATGCCTCAAAGCAGCAAATCCAAATCTATTCCTATGAAGGAGCCAAACTTTTAGAAAACTATAGGCAATAGACTGTCCATATCTTTTCCCCATAAATGCCATTTATTTACTGAATCCACATCCTATATCTATATTTGTGGAGATATCCACATTGGAAAAGCCAACTGATCTGAAGGAATGAAACGGCTGAATATTTTTTCAAACTGTTTAGCAGCACTGATTTTGGCAATCATAGTAGTGCTGTAGATAAGGTGGTCTACAAATATACACAAAACAAGATTCACAGGAAGGAGTAACTTCTTTTATTAGGCATGGGGACAGCACTAAGAAAAAATACAAGCTTTCTGCCACACTAGTCCATCAGCAGGTCTGACGTAGGCAAAGCAAGTATCAGTGTATGAATAAGGGGTGACTAATTTCTCTGGGGGGATTTAATGATGTTAATCAATTAGTCAGTTTGTGAATTGTTAGTAACTCTTGAACAATATGAAGAAAACTGCCTGGAGCCATATGATGAAGGAACCTTTCAAGTCAGTGGCTGTTAGGATCTAACAGAGCCAACATCTTTTATTTGGCAGTTTTTCCAACTTCCCAAAACTCTTCTCTGTTCTGGCAGGTGAAATATGCCAGGGCTGAAGACAAATGACCAGGGCATTGACTAGGTGCCAGCCAGAGGTTCAGCTACCAGAGCAGGATGTGGGAAACTGCTGCTCATGACATGAGAAATTGCTGAATGTAAGAGCTAATGGTGTGAGAAGCTGACAAAATCTGCAGATAACACCATGAGGGATGACTGATTTCACAAGCAGTTGAGAGAGAGTTAGGCACGTGAGCTATGTGTTATAGTTTGTAGTGCTGGTTATACACAGGAAACCATGTCAGTAATACTGTAAAAGCCAAAGATTACTTAGAAAGTGATATAACAATAATAATAACTCAATGCAGATGTAGTAAAACAGGGAACAGTGAGGAAAAAGTAATAAGGTGGGTGCAGGTTCTTTTGTTGGGACAATACTGGGGCAGGAAGAGGTCAAAGTGTCGCAAAAAGGGGAAACAAGGGACAGGAAAAAGATAAGATATGCAAGTGATGTAATCAGGGCTGTCCTAATAGGCAGCCCTGCACTTGATCACTGCAGCTTCTTACAAGACATGCTCTTCTAGATGTCACATTTAGTGTCTGTAGACCAAGAGGCATATAACAACAAAACAGAGAGAATAAAACAAATAGGTAACATACCATAGGCTTTGCCATTGATGGAGCACTTGTTGAAACACATGATGTTCTGAGTGAGAGTTCCTGTTTTGTCTGAGAAGATGTACTTGATCTGCCCCAGCTCTTCATTGAGTGTAGTGGTACGGGCCTGAGCTGGCGTGTTGTTCAGCGGGTAATACATTTTACGGTCCCAGTCAATGTAGAAACTGTTACCCAAGCGTATAATCTCTACACTGGAGAAAGATAAGGTGATGGAATATTCATTAGTTAAAGGGACAAGATCTTTATCTTCTGCACCATCATTAGTGATTGCAATTAGAAGTCAAGTCTGAAGGTAATGACAGAGTGTACTCATCAGGTTGTCCTCAAATAGCCTTGTAGTAAACAATGCTGAAGCAAATCCTACTGAAATTATGTTAGTTAGGTTTCTAGAAAGTTCATTGATTTATAAAACAACATCTTGTAAATGTATTTGAAAAACTACAGAAGTTTTCATCTTGAAAACTGAGTCAGGAGCTGTAGTTTTCTTGGAGCTCAGGGCTGGCCTGTGCCCAGTGCCAGGGGATGTACACATGGCTCAAACAACCCACGGCTCCACAACAAATGAGTCCTTGTGTAATTCAGTACAACCAAAGAGCCTTATCAGCTTGCAGGCAAAAGGATTTTTCCACTTTCTTGCCGGTGTGACATAGTGGACAGGAATGGGATGAATTCCTCATATTTACTGACACAAAAGGGAGTCTCAATAGAAAAGCTGCCTCACTCAGTCTACACCTCAACCTCACAGCTTTGAGAGCATCATGGACGCACTGCCTACTCCTTACCACTGCTTGCCTATCTGCAGGAACCAATGTAGCATCATTTTCTCTGGGAAGTTGTGACTTGCTCATACAGCATGAAGTACTACACTATGGATTCTCAGCCTGATAACACCTATTTATCTGCTCCTCACCTAAGTCCTACAACCACTTCAAAGAAGGCGCCATTCACTCTGATGGGCACTGCAAGTGGGAGAGAGGAAGACACTACCAGTAACAGGCTTCCAGTCTAACTTCTACAGCATCCTACACCCATACCTCCCCTTTAACTGCAAAATCATTCTTTATTCCTCCCAGGCTCACTGCTGTTCCTGCTCCTGCCTTGACAAAGACTTCTGAAGGCAGCAGGAAGAAGAGCAGCATAGCTGTGATTGTGTGTGGTCACCTGCAATGGGATTGCTTTTGTGTCTAAAGAAAATGCTGCTACCTGCTAAGGCAAAGGCTAAAGTACTTCTATTGTGAAAAGTGAAAGGAAGCTCTGGCACATACCTGACGTAGAGTGAAATTGGCACCACTGTGTTTAGTATGATCACATATGACCAGAACATGAGGAAGCCGGAGTAGGAGGCAGAGTTGACTCCTTCTGCCCAGGGCAGATAGACCTGGAAGTAGTAGCCCTTATCATACTCCCAGATGCCATTGCCAATGGCTAGGATAAGACACATCAATGCTAAAAATGCAAAGATCTGGAACAAACAAATGACAACAAAACTCAACACCAAAATATTGTATTTTAGAAACAAGAGGTTTATTATGTACAGGTTAATCAGAGGTCCCTAATGAGATTGGGTTGGACAGCCTGAATCACAGGAAGATGTTCCTAGGGGTGCAGGAGGAAAAACAGCAAAGCAATGACACATTTACCTCAAGGACAAAATTACACAGGGAGGAGTCTGGCAATTTGGAGTCACATGACTTCAAACAGCTGGGGATTTTAGTCCCAAGCAGGTATCTAAACCAAGATGTTCATGGGCAGCTGGCTGCAGAGCATCAAGTCTTGTTAAAGGTGAGTCAAACTGCTGGTCTTCGAACATCTGGCTGCACATTTGGGAATAGGAACTGCCTGGAAGACTTTACCTGGCTATCCCTCACTATTTCTGAAAAACTACTGAAGATAATTTGTAGCACAGAAGACTGAGCACTGTGCAGTTTGGAATTCAGTACTGGATATCATTCCAATGGTTAAGGGGAAGTTAATAAATGACTCAGAACTAATGATTGCCTTGGTATCTGCCATCAAAATCTGATTATATTTCCTTTGACCAAACAGAAAGCTAGGCTAACTAGTTATGTGTATCCTTGGACTTTAGAGAAGCCTATTTCCTTACGTCTAAAGCAACCGTGGGAACAGCAACTGCGAAGAGAATTTCAAAGTGAAAAACCTCATTGGAAACTGGGACTTGCTCAGCAACACCATTCAATGGACACAAAACCATTACATAGGTCATAAAGAATTTTTAATTAAAAGAAAACACAAACATCATGATACAGATGTGTGAAAAGAAGTGGAAGAAGGGAAGTTTGTAGAAATTAAAATAAACTTCAAGGAATTATAGAACTGTGAATATCTATTAGTCGTAAAAATACAAAGAAAACAGTAAACTCATGAGCAGAGGTGTGGAAAAGGTAGACATGTTCACAACAGTTTTCCAGAATGAAGGGAAAGTATCTATCCCATATGATGCAGTAGATGGAAAAGACAGATTATCTTCTATGACAAGGAACATTATGTGGCTAATATAAGCATTTTCAAACCAGTGAGTCCAGATAATTTAAAGATGAAATCTTGGAGGGACTAGCTAAGAAATTATATTAACCTGTAAGGTTAATTTTTAACAATGCTTAGAAAACTGGAAAGCTCCACCACTATGAAAATTTGCTATTATAATCCAAATATTTGAAATATAGAAACTATGATGAAGGGAAAGACAAACTGGAGTTAGCTTGACATCACTGTTATGGACTTCTCCAAATATTTGACTTAAAACAATCAACATTCTCATAAAATGTGAAGATATGGAATCATCAGGCTGCACAACAGAGCAATTAATTAAAAATAATTTCTTGCAATTATGACCATTAGGGAGGAAATATCAGTAAGTTGGACCATTATGCATAAGGCCACCCAGTAATAATCACATTAAAACAGTAATCAGCCTTTTTAAAAAACAGTAATTGAGGTACAAACACAGAAACATTGCTGGAAAGGTGACAGTTCTATTGATGAAGTGATCTATGGGAGAAGAAGGGGTTCTCTTAATGGAGTGATTTGAATCACTTGATGAAAAGTTCACACATGACCAACTTGAATTTTAATGCCAAGAAGCTTCTAAAAGGGGACTGCTGTAAGTAAAGGTGCTGGACTGGGTTTCAGGAGACACAATTTATTTCCTACATTAGTAGCAGCTTTTCCATTTAATTGTGGGAGGACCACAAATTACCAAATATCACCATTTGTAAAATGGTGACGATGTTGCTTGCTGGCAAGGAATTATAGAATCATAGAATGGCCTGGGTTGGAAGGGATCCCAGGGATCACAGAGTTCCAACCCCCTGCCACAGGCAGGGCCACCAACCTCCAGGCCTGGATCTACACAAGGTTGCCCAGGGCCCCATCCAACCTGGCCTTGAACACCTCCAGGGACAGGGCATCCACCACCTCTCTAATATCTAATCCAAACCTTCCCTCCTTCAGCTTCAATCCATGCCCCTTGTCCTGCCATTGTCTGCCCTTTTAAAAAGCTGATGTGCCTCCCTTCAGGGACAGAAAGGCTGCAATGCGGTCCCCCCACAGCCTTCTCTTCTCCAGGCTGAAGAAGCCCAGCTCCCCAGCCTCTCCTCGTAGGGGTGGTGCTCCAGCCCTCTGATCATCTTTGTGGCCTCCTCTGACCCCTCTCCAACAGTTCCACATCTTTCCTGTGTTGCGGGCCAAAGATCTGGAATGTGGTGCAGTGTTTTTAAACCTCCGTGACCAACACTAAAACCAGACTTTAATTTGTGCTGTTGTAATCACAGTGACTTAGGGATCTATGAGAGGCATGACCCGGGGATGCCTTTAGCAACAGAAGTGTGCATGGGGCAAGACAGCAGCTGAACTTGCGCATGTCACAGCGGCTCTTCTCTACCACTGCACTTGCTTTACGCATGTTTTGCTTGCTGTGCATTTTGGGTGTCAACACTCTCCTCCCTAGCAGCTCAACTAGTGTGTAACACTTGTGCTTACACAAAGGCCACTAGCACGCTGTTTGCTCTGAGACAAATGCACAGGACCGAGCTGTTAACAAGGGCCCCAGAGACCAATTTCTGTTGGGGGTAACAACTGTGTGTGGTGTGTTGTAATTGTAACCACAGCTCTGCAAGAGAAGGGCATGAAAAAACGCTGATGGTAGGGCAGGATAGTGAACTGTCATGGAGCTTCACGCTGTGAAGGACCCTCCCTGGGTCCTGCCCATGTGGTGCCTGTGAAATGTCCTCTGTGGGACTGAGTGAGGTTTTTGTAGAGAGGAGGTGACTTTTGACAAACGTTTCCTGATGGACTGTGAATTAAAAAAAAAACCCTGCCTCAGTTTCTTTATTGGCACTTTTGAGTTCTGCTCTGGGATTTGAAGCAATAAGTTGTTTAAGAGACGAAGGTGACAGCCCTGTTTCTCTGAAACATGCTCTTCCAAGTCTGCTAAATAGCAAGTTTTGGAGGAAAAAAGTATTCTTGGAGCTGGCGGAAGGTCCTTGGTGGAGGAACATTCACTTCTCTCTCAGATCCCCAAGAAACATTTCCAAACATAAAAACCCCAGCTACAGTTGCCATCTGGAAAGGCTCACTCCTGATTAACCCTTGCTGAGACAGACTGGGGCCACATGTACCCAGGACTGTATTGGTGAGCGCTGCTTAAACACAGCTTTGTGCCTGGAAGTTTTACGGACAATTAAGTACAAAATAGCTTTGCCAGTGTTAACATGGAACAAGTTTCATTACACTAAAAGCGACCTATTTATAGCAAGCTGTGGCTGTTTTGTATTTCCGAACTCCAGAGCGCAATATGCTGCCTCTTTTTATGACCGCGCTTTGTAACCTTCGACCACCCAGTGAGCTGGAAGGACCTGATGCCACTCACTTCCCATTGGGTGTGCAGTGAGCCTGGTGCGCAGGGCGGGCAAGACCTTTACTTTCCAACCAGAAGGTTAGATGAGTTAAAAATGAGCAAAGGAGAAAAACACACCCTTGGCTCCACCATCGCCCAAGAGTCCAGGCAGAGGCTGATGGAACCGGTTGTAACTTGCTCAGTTTTTGAAAAGGGAGCCAGGAGGTAAGTTCATCTCATTTGTGTTTCTGAAGAGAGGCCCAACAGTCTGAAAGCGCCGGGTGAGACCCTTGACTTGTGAAAGGAGATGTGTCACATCTTAATCAAATGCTAAATTCTGAGTTCTCCGTTCGGTTGTTCTCTGTTCTGTTTCTGTGTCTCGTGGATCCCTCACAGCGCTACCCAACAGCTCATCCTCCTCTCCAGCTGGGGCGTAGCTGAACAGCAAGGAAAAGGCAAAGCTTTTCAAATGCTTGCAAAATTTAGAGGCCCAAACCTTGTTTGGTTTTGCTGTCCCGTTAAGTGTAAGGGAAGAAAACACTGAGGTGCTGATGGTGTTTAAGATTTTTACTTGGTGGAGAATAGTGTAATATTACTAAAGTCAAAGCCATGTCCTTACTGTACACAGGTCAAGGACTCAAGATGGCTCAAAGATGACCCTGGAGGGGCTCTCTGTGCTTTGGCACTGCTTTGCAGCAAGCATACACATGCAGATGTTCAGAACACTGCTTCATGGGAGCTGGGCTAACCGCTGCTGCTTTCCTACAGTTCTAGTCTACAGAGGCACAACTGGCTCTGACCACTAACACCTCTCATCCCTGGGCCCACCTAAAGAGTTTTTGGGATCCCAAGAAAAAAGCAGGACCACAGGGGCAGGAATGAAGAAGCAAGGTTGGTGCCTGCAACTGTGAGTGTAGAGGAGGCATGAAGTCATGGAGGGCAGGGACACCTCAGGATGGCCTTGCTGTGAGGGACAGAGTGCTGCTGGGTGCCTTCTCAATTCTTGCTCCAGCACCTGGGGATGGATCCTGCCCCAGACTGGCTGTCAGGTTGGGCTGGAGAGCAAGGGCAGGAGAGAGGAAGAGGGAACAGTGGCCACCAAACCTTCTCAGTGTGATAAACTGAAGGTGGTGTGCACCATGCATGAAAAGGCACGACAAACTTGCATCCAAAGGTAGAAAAGAAAAAGACTGAAACTTAAGAGCTTTTCTTCAAGTCCTGATGTGTAAAGCAGCATCAGGGTCTATATCTTCCTTCTGTGAGTGGCTTTGATCTCAAGCAGTAAAATCTTGTGAGACTTTATAAAAGAATCACTGCCTCTGCCTGGAAGTATTTGCCATTTGTTAAAACCACTGACAAGCTTAACCCTCAAATCAGATCTGTTTTCCAATCTGAGGAGAGTGCCTGCTATATAAGATTAGTGGTCTCAAATTTCCCAGCTGCTAAAAACACCATTTCCAAGTATTAATGAGACCATGTCTAATATTTTACCCTAATGTGTTAAGTCAGAAGCTGGCATCCTGTAAATTAACAAACTCCATTACCAAGTCCTATGCAGATATCACGAGAGATGGCAAGAAATCAGGAGGAAGAGGGAGAACTGCTAATGTTTATTTAAATAGAAAATGACAAAATTACTAGAGAAAAAAGGCAATTGCTAGCTTCAAAGTGATTCTCTCACACACACAAGAAAAAAAAAAGCAGAGTAAGGAGACCAGAGAAAATTAAAGCTGCGAAGAAAAATCTTTAATGCTGTCACTGTAATGGCCTTGCCTTGCAAGATGGGCTCCAGAGGAGTTGCAGAACTCAGGCTGCTAATAAATTATTGCATAATTTTTCTTTTTATCATCAGTCAATTCTGATATCCCCTCATTTGTGTGGACAAAGAGGTGGAGCTGGGAATGGTGAATACATCTGAAGAAATGAAGACACATTAATCAGACTTACCACCAAGACAAGGACGTTCATGAGCCGATCAATGCTCGTCCGCTTAAAAGTTGTTTTTCCACTGTTCTGCATTAGTTTGGTGTCTGGCCCTGGAGATGAAACAGGCTCGTGAATTTTAGCAATAAAGCTTAGCAGTTTGTAAGCTGATTCCCTCTGAGGCCTTGCTGTCTTTTACAGCACAAGTACCCATCACAGCTTTCCTAAAGGCAGGTACATACAGTTTATGATGCCAGTGGGAAACTTAAGCAGGAACAGGTTAAGTCTCTTGCCTTAGATTATATAGAGAGGGCCACATAAACCTATTCATTCTGGATTTTGTCCCTGTTCTCGTATTTCAAGAGTCAATCCTCCATTCAGGTTTAATTACTTTTCACAGAGTACCCTCTACTGCTGTTACTGGTGACATATTATATATCATCTCACATGTCTGCAGCAGTATAGAAACAATAGAAGGTCTATGCTCATAAAAAACACCCATCTAATGGTCTATGATAACATTGCTGATGACCCTGGTATTCCAGTCTGGATTACAACCACGTAGAAATTATGTGGAATTTTTAGTCTCCTACACTTAAAATGAAAAGTTTTGAACAGGCTTGGAGAGAGAAAGACTCTTTTTATTGGCCCAGACTTATATAATGTACTTTGTTGCATGCATTTCTAAAATAAAAGATTAATTCTGCTTACTAAAGCACTCAAGGTGGAATTAGATGTTGTAATGTAGCACTTGCTACAAGAGAAAGCTGGACCACTATAAAAATTCTCCAATTAAAATCCCTGTAGTAGGCATAATTCCTAGCCTAGAGTTAAGCCAAGGGATCTCATGTACTGTTTTGCTTTTGTTCTTGTACCTGATAGAAAACTACTTTCCAAAGAGGAAAACACTTGGTTCCTTTATGCATAGTGGGTGTGATGTACTCCCACACCAGTGCTGCTGTGCTCTGAAATTCACATGTCAGTTTTTCTACCTACCAGCATAAATAACGAGACCGAAGCACCATTCTGTGTTCCTAATCGTACAGCCCCTCAGCAACATCTTCTCGTTGTCCAAGGCATACTTCTCTCCCCGAAGAGTAAGAGTTCCCGTAAACTTATCCAGTTTGTTATTTGGTGCCTCACATTTGACTTCACCTGTAAAAGGAATCACAGAATCACAGGCTGGTCTAGGTTGGAAGGAACCTCAGGGATCACAGAGTTCCAGCCCCCCTGCCACAGGCAGGGCCACCAACCTCAACCTCCAGGCCTGGAGCTACACAAGGTTGCCCAGGGCCCCATCCAACCTGGCCTTGAACACATCCAGGGACGGGGCACCCAGCACCTCTCTGGGCAGCCTGTTCCAGCACCTCACCACTCTCTCTGTAAGGAACTTCCCTCTAAGATCTAATCAAAACCTTCTCTCATTCAGCTTCAATCCATCCCTCTTGTCCTGCCATTAGCTACTCTTTTAAATTGATTCCCCTCCTGTTTCTCTGCTCCCTTCAGGGACTGGAAGTCTGCAATGAGGTCCCCCTGCAGCCTTCTCTTCTTCAGGCTGAAAACAAAAATGAAAATCTTTTCCTGGCAAGATGTCAGTCAATCCTGTGTTCTCAGCAGTTCCCCAGACAGGGAATATTTGACACTGTAGCTGCAGGCTACTCTTGACCCCATTGTTCCTACCCTGTATCCTACGTTTACTGGGATATTGCTCCTTCCCTGTATCATGTCATAATCCAAGGAAGCACAATGAACTTGGGTTTATCCTGCTCTTTGAACACCGCGGTTTTTTACTGGTAGAGTACAAAACAAACTTTCCACAGCTTTTATGTGGGTGAGAAGAAATGTTGAACCAGCAACATATTTTTAATCCTTTCATGGCAAGTCCACAGCACAAAAGAACTTTAGCTGAAAGTACTGACCTCACATATTCCATTTTCTTTAAAAATGCAAGAGCCCAAGCAAGAAAAATCATAGCCTGAAGGCTGCAAAAGAGTAATTAAGTGAGGTGTCTTTGTTCACTCTTTTTTAATTTCATCTGTTTTATAGCTTAAGTCCCAGTGGCACATGAAAAGAGATACTTTTACCTCCTTTGGCCATGCAGCTGACACTGTAAGTGGCTGGAAGGGCTGTTCCTATTTCTATGCTTTATATTTATTTCTTGTAATAAAATCTGTTCCCACAAAACTGTAAACACAGATACTTCAGTATAAAAATGATTATTTAATCAACATTTGCACCTGACATCTGAAGATTCAAAGCAGAGCCCTGTGGACGTACCAAAGAGAACTGGAAAATATAAATGTGCCTTACTGAAAAGGAATCCAAGAGTTCAGTCCGTTCAGTTACTCATCAGGAACATGAAAGTTATTTTGATTGCCAGCTGCAAATACCTACACAGGGACTAGCATCTGCAGGGAATACAGCTCTTTCAGCTGTTCCCACACAAAACACACTAGGCTCAAAAGAAAAACTCTGGAGAAGTCCAGAAGTACAACTTTAAGTACCATGGTAGTCTTCAGGACTGCAATTTTTAGAATTAAGAGTTTATGTTCTTTTCATAGAAAAGCAGCTTTACTCTAGCACAGACAAATCAACAGGCTTGAAAGATGAATCGGTTAGGAAGTTCTGTGATGCTCATACTAACAACTGCACTTATCTTCTATTTTATTGTCTAGTTAACCCTAGAACAATCGGACTTGTACTCCATCGTTTCTAGAAGTCTCAGTAACCAGACCTGTCTCACTGCAGCCCTTGACACCCCTTGAAAGGCAAGAAGGAAACAGAGGAACCTGAAACACAGCACAGTGGGACTCTGGTGAACAGAACCCAGTGTATTATCCCCCACCACAAGACTGCTTCTCCTCCTGCCAGCTGTGGGACAACAGTCATGTGAATAGCTTGTGTGTCAGCATCCACATCTGCTTTCCGGTAAGCGGTTGGGTCTGGGTAACTGATACGCTGATTTTGAGATCAGAAGAGAACCACACAAATTGGACTGATCACAAAAAAGTGAGACACTCTAGAGATTCACCCAAAATACCTGCACTGGCCCCAGTAACTCTGCAGCTGAAGGTACCTCAGCCTCCTGTCTCCTCCTCCCATTAACAGCAAGAAGACACCTGGAACCATTTCACCTGAAAGAGTTAAATACCTGAAAGAGTTAAATACTACCCAGTCTACCTGTGATAAGTAGCAGGTAACTGGAAGGTATTGTTTCCTTTCTCATCTCCCAGTTCCCCTAACCAAATAAAAAAGTTCAGCGTTTTGCAAGCATCTCCCTTATCTGAACCATCGGGATGTCAACAAACATCATCACTCACATTAAACATTCCACCGAGTGCCTGTATTAGCTGAGCAACCCTTTCCTCTCTTCCTGTCTTGAGAAGTAATTAGATAAAGAGTTACATAAATATTTAAATACTTCTATAGAGGTCTGCTGGGGAAATGCAAGGTTGGGTCTGATTCCAGGCACTCTTCCCAGTACTCTGCCAAATATAAATCATCCTGGGAAACATTCATTTTAAGTATTGCAAAGAGGCCAGTTTTGTTTACAACATAACTAAAATACAGATTTAAAGGACAAATAAATACTTGATAAAAAAATGTTTTAATTTTCCAAAATATTTTGAAGCTTTTTTTTTTTAATTATGGAGTTTCAAGAGTGCAGCATCCTTAGACAAGCGTTACACAGAAAATGCTTGAACAATTATTTAAGGTGAAGACTTTGCTTACAAATTGATACATGTTGCAGCCTCTTCAGGAAACTAATTACAGCATGCCACTCTGACTATTGATATAAAGCATCTAACTGCGCCTGTAAAAACAGATTTCTCAAGACATAAAACACTCAGAACCTCAGCCATCACTTCAGAGAAATCCTGATGTACTGAGCTCACGCTCAGCTGAGA
The DNA here is from genome assembly GCA_027925045.1 of Hypotaenidia okinawae. Lineage (NCBI taxonomy): Eukaryota > Metazoa > Chordata > Aves > Gruiformes > Rallidae > Hypotaenidia > Hypotaenidia okinawae. The sequence goes on along the minus strand of BSDF01000005.1, from coordinate 14,314,917 downwards.
TGACACATATTATTCATAAAACCTCCTCAATGCAGAAAGCAAAATAAAAGCCCATGCCTGTGGATGGCGGTACCAGAGACAGTCCCAGCTATGTGAACTCTCTGCCACGTCCCCACCATTTGTCCTGGAATCATCTAGTTATTTAGAAGACAATTTTTTTAAAATGACTTTTCCTCTTTATCTAGAAATGCTGGCTGAGAGCCTGCAGTCTTTGAGACATTCCAAGTACAGCAGCACTCACTCCACCCTTTTCCGTACCAACTCTTCCTGTAATCCTGCCCTTGTACCTAAGCCAGCAGGGCACTGTGGAGTGTGACTTGGTCTGTTCCCCCATCCTCTCTCTCCAAACAGGTGATGTGCGAGCATGGACTATCCTGTTTTTGACAAATCTGGCTCCTTTCTGTGCATGTGCTGCTATATATTCCCTGGCATCCAGTGAAAAAAGTGTGGCAACAGCTCAAAGCTGCACCAGGGGAGGTTCAGACTGGACAGTAGGAAGTATTTCTTTACCTAGAGGGTGGTCACACACTGGAACAGGCTCCCCAGAGAGGTGGTCCATGCCCTGTTGCTGTTCAAGGGGCATTTGGATGATGTTCTTAATAGCATGATTTAATTTTAGTCAGCCCTGAGGTGGTCAGGCAGCTAGACTGGGTGATCATTGTATGTCCCTTCCAGCTGAAATAGTCCTATGCTATGCTATGCTATGCTTGGCATACAAAACACTGCTAAGAAAGGACACATTGGCCATTAGGCAAATCTGCACTGCTTGTCTTTATCTTAAAATACAGTCTTTATAGTGGCATTGAGAGAGGAGATAAATGCTGGTAGAGCAAGGCTTCGGGCTGGGAAGTAGTCACCTCCCCTGTGAGTGCAGTTAGTCCTCAGGTCTGCTCCGTGCCTGGAAGGTGCTGCTGCTCAGAAGCTAAATATAATCAATGCCTCAGCGTTGCTGAATCAATGTTAAGAGTGAAAATGTTTTGAGATCAGAACTGAGCATGCAGTGTTGGGAAAGCTGTTTCTGCTGTGCAACTGTGCAGACTCTTGTACTCAAGGTCAAGGTGATGATGCCTCAGCATGTGCAGGCAGATGCTAAAGGCACATGCTTTCAGCAGAATCCCCACCGATGCAGTTACAGGTTATAGCCATGCACGGCACAGAGACCTGTGAGTGAAGGGGGATCTCCTTCTCTGCGTATGCTGTTGATACCTGTTGTGCTGATGCAATGTGCCCTTTCTGTCTTCCAGGGGTCTCCTAGCAAGGAGGAGGGAGCAAGCAGCCTGGCAGCCAGACTCCCAGGCACTCTCTGGACTCTGGTGTTTGGGGAAATGTTTTGGGATGTTGATTTTTCACATAAACTCACCATTGAACTCCGTCAGTTTCTGAAGATCTTCTCCAAGCTCTGCAGTGACTGTCAGTGCCTGCTTCACCTTGAGGTTTGTTTCACTGGAACAAAGAGCATGAGACAAAACCATGAACTGAAATTCATATGTGAATTGAAAGCCCTCCCTTGAAGTAATTTCTGTTCTTGAGGACAGTCTTCTTCCTTAGGCATCTGACAGACTGTGACATCTGGCTCCTTTTTTACCTGGCCAAAGAGTGTAGTTACCTCTTTCAGTTGCAAAGGTGGGCAGGACAGAGGAATTCTAGACATGGTACCATGACACCAAACAGAGTGAGGTGGCTTTGTCTTCTAATTTTCACCACAAAGTCTAAGACCAGGCATATCAGCTCCCTGAACTGTCTATCCTGCCCCTCAAACCAGACTGAACCCTAAGGTATCTCAGCATGCAGAAGAACTCTGAACATTATCTCACAGTATTCTGGTCCTGAAGAGTACTCCAGTCCTGGGATTGGCTAGCTGGGGAGTCTGAAATGCAATGTCTAAGAAACACTGCATTTGTTCAGGGCCTCTAAAAAGTGTTCTCTGGCAATTCTATGTACAAGTGCTACAAGCTCACTGTGAGCAGAAATCGAATGGAGAAAGCCCAGGGCACTTTCTGTAGGGTCTGGGGAGAGACATGAATACTTCATCTTTCTGGTTCTGCTTAGTCCTTCAAGATGATGCTAGCTCCAGGCAATGCAGAAAAGATAATGCAAATTGGGTCATAAAGATGAAGTCAGATCCTGTTTATTCCAATTAACACAAAGGAGCTGCATCCCTCAGTCTTGAGGCCAGTTGTGCCCTGGTTTGAGCCACATTTGGAAGCCTTTGCAGTATGCATGCATGAATATTATGGCAGAGCAATCCAAAGGAGATTACTGGAGCTATGCATTCTGGTTATCTCATCCAAATAGCCTGGCTAAGAGAAAAGACCGAGATACCTACCCAGTTTATTCTACATATTATGCAACTCTCACTACAAAAGCAGTTTCAGGTATGCTTGCAGCACCCAGGGTCGCCAGAAAAGATCTGGCCTTGCCCTGGCAGCAGTGGTTGCACCCAAGGACCAGGCTCACTCACCCGTCCAGTTCAGCTGTCTCGATGTATGTCAGACTGTGCGGCTCGCTGCTTGACAGTAACAGTAGATCAGCCTGAGAGTGGACAGACAGAGTTGGCATGAGTTCACACAGTCAGAGGGTATGGCACCACAGTGCTGCTTGTGGTTTCTGCACACTGCATGTCTCTGAGGCAGTTATCAGTATTGTTAAAGTTGCATGTGAATGACACGAGTAATTACAGAGACTAACTGTGAGCAGGATAGAGGGAAATTGTACTCACCGTCACAAAGTTGTTGTTTTCTAGTTTTATTATATCCCCTACTTGGACATTCATCCATTTTTCATCCTTTAACCTGTAAGAAAACTCCTAGTAAGTAGGCAAATAAAGCAAATACCTTTTGGGAAAGCAGGATGCCCCATTCTGCTCCCGTAGCCAGACTGTAGGTGCCATCAGGTAAAATGGAGCAGGGGTCTGCCAGGATGTGGCCCAATCTGTACTAAGCTGAGGCACCACCACAATACATAAAAAGCAATTAACAGTGATTGTTGTGACCTGTGCAGTGCTGAGACCAATCCCCACCATAGCATCAAGTCCATGTGCACCGTCCTTCTGTCTGGACTTAGCACTCCCTTCCTTCTCCTGAAGGGCTGCATTATCTCAGAAAAAATTCTACTTTGTCTAACAGACTTCCCAAACACCTGGGAAAATTGCCAGTTGTGTTAATTTTTCTAAGTGGTGTTAAGGGTCAGAGCAACGGATCTGGTTCTGTGGGGGGCCTGGCTGTGAGGGAGGTCAGTGCATGTGCCTAGAAGGGCCCATGTCTACAGTGGCCTTCGCAGCACGAAGCAAGATGTGCATGCAGACTGACGGCTCAACTGCAGATGCCAACGTAACCAAGTGAGGAGAGCTGTATGTGCAGAATATAGAGGTGAAGAATATCAAAAGCTATATCAAAACAGGACTGAGTATTCAAGCTGGAGAGCATCTCAGCCATGCTTTTTTTCCAGTGCTGGTCAGAGCTGGTCAAAACCCATCAGTTTTGAAAATATCTATTTCGATGTATGTTTCCTAGACACAGTAACTAATAGAAAACAAACTAAGAAACTGGTTTCTGTAGCAGAAAGCACACAAAGTTATGTTCCTATTCTTCACTTTCCAGTTATATTTTTAACTGTTTGATCATCTGCTGGAGTTTACACAACATACTGCTATCTATAGTACAGGAAAAAAAAAGTCACCAGAGACTTCACAGCTGTCTGCAGCTGTGTCCTATGCACAGTTGGACTCCATGGAGCTGCAAGTAAACAGCACATCTGCCTGCCACAAAACCCAAAGCCTCTGCTATTTTTTTTCTGCAGGAAAGAACAGGGCTAGCAGTACAATGTCCAAAAAACACACCCAAAATGTTTTGAGTACATCTAAGTCAGAAGTGCTACACACACTCAAAATATTATGACATGTATGAGGAAGCTATTCCTGCTTCTTAATTTAAAATATCTTGTTGATAATGTTTAGTTTTGCTTAATGCAGAAATAAATGCTATGAACATAAATGGACATGGGAAAATAGTCTTGCTCATCACTTCTAGGCTAAGGGGTAAAATGATACAGTACTCTTAAAGTATTACTGTTTGTATATATATAAATATGTATATATTTATCCAGGAACAGAAAGTGTTTACCTTTTGTCAGGGTAAGGTCATAGCCATAATGTCTGTTGTAATTGTGGTATTGTGTCTTAGGTTCATTAATCAGACAAAGTCCAGAACTGCATGGTGAGCTAATGGTGTGAAAGGCAATTCGATTTTTAATTGCTTAGTGATCCTTTGTGTCCCACAAGAAAAAGTATTAAGAATAAAATGCTCTTCCCAGTCAAAATGACAACAAAAGATGAAGGACTTACATGCCATTGATCAGGACCTGGACTGGGCGGTTGTTGACGTGTTTGTCGCTTCTGTGTCGATTCTGAAAATTTGATCAGCACATTAAAGGGCACATCCAGGAAACCAAGAACCCCAGAGCTATAAGCAGTTCATTACGACTTTAGTTTTTCACCCAGCTGACTGAACAGGTCAGGCAGATTAGAGTCACGACTGAGTCAGAGTCAAGCCTGTGTTTACTCTAGTAATGGACTGCAACGAGCAACAGGCAACATGCGGCTTGCTCTTGGAGGGAAGAAGGAGGGTAGAGCCTTATATGTCACTGAGCACAGTCCTGACTCAACTGATGGTGGTTCTGCCTGTCAAAGTTCTGTGAGCAAAGTGCTCAGAGAAGTCCACCCTGCTCGGAGAAATCCACTCCTCTGCTCTGGCATGGAAAGTGGCCACAGATGTTCTAGCAATGGTCCCTGGGAGAGCACCTCGCTATTCCTCACCTGCACCCTTGAAAGTTGCACCGAGTCTCTGAGACCACCCAAATTATTCAACAAGAGGAGGAAATCAGACACAAGACTCCACCTTAATGTAACCCTGTGACAAGCTGGAGAAGGGGCCTAGGTGAACCTCATGAGATTCAGCAAAGCCAAGAGCAGGGTCCTGCTCCTGGGTTGGGACAACCCTCATTATCCATACACGTTGGGAGATGACATGCTGGAAAACAGCCCTGAGGAAAAGGACTTGGGGGTACTCATGGATGAGAAGCTGGACATGAGTCACCAATGTGCATCTGCAGCCCAGAAAGCCAACCACATCCTGGGCTGCATCAGAAGGAGTGTGGCCAGCAGATCAAGAGAGGTGATTCCACCCCTCTGCTCTGTTCTGCTCTGCTCTGCTCTGGTGAGCCCTCACCTGGAAAACTGCATCCAGCTTTGGAGCCCTCAGCACAAGAAAGACATGGACCTGTTGGAGCACGTCCAGAGGAGGGCCTCAAAAATGATCAAAGGGCTGGAGCACCTCTCCTGTGAAGACAGGCTGAGAGAGTTGAGAGTTGGGCTTGTTTAGCTTGTAGAAGAGAAGGCTCTGAGGGACCTTATAGCGGCTTTCCAGCACCTGAAAGGTGCCTATAGGAAAGCTGGTAGATCACTGCAACAGGTTGCCCAGAGAGGTAGAGGAGGTCCCATCCCTGGAGATAATCAATGTCAGGCTTGATAGGGCTCTGAGTGACCTGACCTAGTGAAGATGTCCCTGCTTTCTACAGGGGGTTGAACTAGGTGGCCTTTAAAAGTCCCTTCCAACCCAATACATTCTATGATTCTATGAAGTCAATGGGATTTTGACCATTATCTCTGATGGGAGCAGACTTTAGCCAAAGCTGTCAGTGTAAGTTTGAAAAATCACACACAAGTTACATGCTTACTGACAATCAAATGGGGTTTTTGCCTACACTTCAGCTAGATGGCAGAGGATGAGTTCTGCAGAGCAGAAACCTAATAATAGACTTCTGTGTGTGCAACCAGACATACCTATTGGTGACCACTGCTGAACAGTTTCAGAGCAAGTCAGTGGAGCTGCTGGACTGTTCAGCAATTTGGAAATTCTGGGTCCTTTTTAGGTAATGAACCACAGATTTGGGGATCTAATTTCAGATCCCATCTTGGCCACAGACCAGTTCTCCAACTGCCTGCCACCCTCTGTGTTTATTTCAAGTGATTTGCTGTAGTCATTACGCTGAAGAGTCACAGGCAAACTCCAAAATACAGTTCAGCAACATGGATTACTTACAAAATCATCAATGGCATCCTTGACTCCTGATACAGCCAACACCAGCACTAGGGGCACCACTGTTGTAAACCATGCCAGCGAGGAAATCTGAGGAATCAGCTGTAGGATGAAAAGATCCAAGATGAGAAATTTCCTGCCAATTCAGCCAACAGATGGAAATAAAACATTGTTTTCTGTGGAACCTGCAGATAACGTTTTTCTATGACACCTGAATGCAGACTGGGGACAGAAAGGCAGCTCTGTCACTTACATGTGACCCCACAAAGGCAGGATAGCCAGGGAACATGCACTTTGCTTACAAAACAAGCTGTAATTTAGGACATAAACATGGAGCTGTCAGAAAGCACTGTCAGTGCTGATTGTAACATTAGGGTTGTGAAGTTCCAGTGGATTTCTCTGGAGGCACTTACAAAGGCAAGCCTGCTGTGAGGGACCCAGAGCTATCTGAGCAAGGCCTGCTGTGAGGAGCCTTCAAATGCTTCTATTTTGTGTTTCAGTAACTCTTCATATTTTGCTGAAGTAAACTTCATATCAGTAAACAACACACAGCTGTTACCAGGGCTGACCATGCTCTTCCAAGATCAACAGAGCCATTTTTGTTTCCCTCATCTTTATAGTCAGAGGACCCAGGATGTGGAAGGTGCTCTGTCAGGGCTTCAATGATGCAGAGATGGATGTCTTTCCCCAGCACAGTTCTCCCCTTCCTCTAGAAGAACAGCAGTAATGATGGAAGCAATGTGATACCAGTGTCACCATGTCCATCAGACTCCACTCCATGTGCATCGTGAAGGTGACATTTATGCCACTAAAGCAGGTGCTTAAGGGTGGAGAGCTACTGTTTGCGATTGTTCCTTCCACTGTACCTGCACCACCTCCTGGCACTACCAAATCCAGCCAGGAGAAATGATGTTTGGAGGCAAGCACAGCCCTGCTCAGCCATGGAGGCTGCAGAGGGAAGGAACTGCCACCTTCTCACCTAACTGGGGATCTCCATTTCCTACTGGGCTGGGCCAAAGGAGTGGAGAGGCAGAGACCCCACAGCCTACCCATCACATCCACTCCTGATGCAGGAAGAGATACTCCCAGTGCTACAGGGATGTAGTCAGTGGGCAGAAGAGGGAAAAAACATTAAATGGAGGAATACATACAAGACAAAGGGCCACCCTCTTTAGCCTACCTTGATGCAAGCAGCAGAAAAAGCTGTATGCTTTTATACACAGCTGCTCCTAGATGGTTCAGCATAGAGGAATAATTTAAGGCAGATTGTTTGAAGCACATTGAATTTGATAGACAAACAGCTAGAGTGCAGTACAACAACACAGGAACAGTGCTGTCAGCTTAGCTGAAAAGGCATTTTCACTAGTTGCTTGAAAAAATATAAGTGGGCTGAAATTTTCCAAATTCATTCCCTGTAAATAAGCAAAGAAGATTGTATGTATGTAGCTTGCTACAGATTTAACAAAATTTTGCCCATGCCTTTTTGAGCTGAAATTGAAAAAGAGCGTTTGAAAAAAGGTAATTTTGCAAACTTGTGTGCACTGAAATCATCCTATTTTTAAAATAGCATACTTGAAACATAATAAAAAATATGCCCCTTTTTAAAATTTTTTTTGATAACACATATTCCAGGATGACTTAGCAACAACAGAGTATACTGCATTTATTCTAGCAAAGTGCAAAGGGACAGAAATCCTGGTATCAGTTTCTCTGGTGGTGCTCAGCTTTCAGACAGTTGTATCACCAGCGGCGATGGACAAAGTGCAACTCAAGGCCATCATCAGCCACATGGGCTCGGGGTGTTGCTGGTGTCTGACAAGCTCTATATTAGACACCTTCCTCACCCGGCTGAGCAGGGAGCAGCAATATCCAGCTTTATGCAAACCAGATCCAGCCTTGAGCCTTCCTGATGTTAACTCCTTCCTTCCCAGGGAAACTACACAAGTTACAAATTTGTTCTTCCTGCTCTTTGAAACTGCCAATGAAATTTGCCTTTAAACCCACAAATAAGGGAAAGCTTCCTTTTGTACTACAGGAGGAATAAATAATGCAAATCTGAGGGCAGCTGGGAGCATTCAGGTGTAGACAAAGGGGTGGTGGGACAGGACATGAAGTGTCTTAATTTGCTGAAAACTGTAATTAATTTTTTTTCTTCATCTAGTTCAGAACAACAGATCTAAAAGTAAGACAGCAAATTGCTTTTTCTCTGCCCTACTTCCTATTTAGTTTAAGGTTTTACTGAGGAGCCAATTTATTATAGGGATACAGCTTGTACTTTATTACAACTATCAATACGTAGACCAACTTTGATAACAGACAATGCGAACCAGATATAAACATCACAGTGAACTCATACCTGCAAAATCAGCAAGAAAAGAAAATAAGCATTGGCTATCCGCTGGAACTGTTCAAACAGGTTGAGAGGCAGGAAAGTGAAGAAGTTGTATTTCGATGTTTTAATTGAATTGTTCTGTAAGGAAGAAAGGAAAATTAATAGGATTGGTAAAACAGGAATCAGAATTACCGTACAACCCATTACAACTGTGTTTTTAATTGCTTATATTTAGCAATAGCATTGTTTCCAACAGCAGCTCAAAAAAATGTCCTTTTCCCCCATGCCACGCCTAGATAAACAGACAGAATTCCTCTTGGAACTGGTGAAAACTTCATGCTCAGTTTATGCCAGTGCAACTGCAGGTAGATACAGCTGCATGTTGTTGCTCACAGAGACACATCTTCCCTTTATTAACAGTCTACCTACATATATGATGCACAAATAGAATTAAAAACTGTGATAAGAACTCAATGACTATGCTGGTAGCATCTACCATCAGTGTTAGAAAACACAATTATCTATAACTTGTCTAAGACTTTGAAGAACCATTTGGCTGGACAACCCCACAGGAGCAGAACATGACATTGTTATTTGTTGTCCAAGTGGAGATCAGTGACAAATAGTGTTCCTCAAGGAGTGATATTGGGACCAGCACTGTTTAGCACCTTTAACACCCTCATCAAGTTTGCCAGTGACACCAAGCTGTGTGGTGTGGTTGACATGCTGAAGAGAAGGGATGCCATCCAGAGGGACCTTGACAGGCTTGAGACATGGGCCCATGCAAACTGCATGAGGTTCAACAAGATCATGTGCAAGGTTTTGCACATGGGTTGGGGCAATCCCAAGCACAGCTACAGGCTGGGTGGGGAATAGATTAAGAGCAGCCCTGAGGACAGGGACATGGGGGTGTTGGTGGATGAGAAGCTCAACATGAGTTGGCAACGTGTGCTTGCAGCCTAGAAAGCCAACCATATCCTGGGCTGCATCAAAAGAATTGTGAGCAACAGTCAAGGGAGAAGATTCTGCCTCTCTGCTCTGCTCTGGTGAGACCCTACCCATAGTAATTTGTTCAGATCTGGGGTCCTCAACGTAAGAAGAACATGGATGTTTTGGAGGAAGGGCCACAAAGTTGGTGAGAGGGGCTGGAGCACCTCTGCTATGAAGACAGGCTGAGAGAGTTTGTCTTGTTCAGCCTGGAGAAGGCTCTGGAGAGACCTTACCGCAACCTTCTGGTACCTAAACGGGCCTACAGGAAAACTGGAGAAGGACTCTTTTACCATGGAGAGTAGTAACAGGGGTATGGGTTTAAACTAAACCAGGGAGGATTTAGATTAGATATTAGGAAGAAATTCTTCCCTGTGAGGATGGTGAGGCCCTGGTATAGGCTGCCTGGAGGACCTGTGGCTGCCCCCTCCCTGGCAGGGTTCAAGGCCAAGCTGGATGGGGCTTTGGGCAACCTGGGCTAGTGGAAGGTGTCCCTGCCCATGACAGGGTAGTGGGACTAGATGGTCTCTGAGGTGTCTCCCAACACAAACCAGGCTGTGCTCCTGATTATTTTCAGCTGATTTGGCAGCCTATCAACTCAGAAACTTGGAAAGGTGGCTTGTTTCTGTTCCACAAAAATCACTTGAATGTGGTGGTGTGCAAACTCACAGTAATACAAAAACTGACAATTTCACTAAGTGTTCCCTATTTCCAGTTTCCTTTTCTAATTGCAGACAGCCTCTCCAGCCATGCAATGGCTGCTCCTGTCTTCCTCAAACGCGAGAAAGAGATTAGAAAACTGGGTATTTTCTTTCCTGAAGTTCAGAGCATTCTGGTCTGATTCTTGCCATCTGATAGGTATCATACTGAACCCATCAGTTTTGGGCTGTCCTTTCAGTTTTCAAGTGTGCTAGACTTTCTTCTCATATGAAGCTTATCAAGCACTCATCTAGGTATAGTCCTAGAAGCATGCTTGCCATCTCTTGTATCTAAAATTCCCCCTCTAAAAGCTCTCCAAAAGATGCCTATTAAGCCCTCCCCAGAGGACCTAGGGTATAACAGCACAAGGAGGCAGATATTACGTAGTGCACCCATATTCAGTGACAGATATGCTGGTTCAGTGGCATAGAAAATGGTGATTGTAGTGTTGTAATAGCCTTCAGATATTGCTAAGCTGTTGGGAGAACTGCTAAGTATGAATCACAGGCCACTTCCAATTCATGCATGAATCCAGGATCTCAACATCTAAGCTGACACCCATCAGCATGTTTCCACCATTAAGCCAATTATTGAGGAATACCACCGTATGGCGTGTATAAGAGAAGCTCTTCCATTTTAGGAGCTTACTGGATTTTTCTACATCCAGACACAAAGTTAAGCTACATTCTTCAGCATTAACGTGATGTTTTATACACTGTACAAGCCAAGGAATAACTCTCTAAAAAGCAGAGATGGAAACGCCCTTGATGGAAGAGCCAGCAAAATCTTCCCACTGATTGCAGTCCAGCAAGAAAAGGCGTTTGTCAGTGGTCATGATATAAACAACATTGCCTGTCTCCTGGCATCATGTAGCCATCTTGGGGTGTGGTTAACTTTGTGATCTAAATGTCATGACACATAGTGAAATTTGGTTTATTTCAAAATTCCTCACTGAGGGATGTGTGCTGCGCACGGGCTCCACGGAGACTGCTAAACCAGAGGCAGTGGAGGAGCAGCATCCCCTGTAAACCTGACGTATGGAGAATTAAACTGCTTGATGAGTCTGTGCCCACCAGACACAGAGTCTGGCAGATTTTTTAATAAAAACTGGATCTTAAAGATGCTCCTTGCCCACTGATCTGAAGAAAGATATCAGTTGCAGCAGGAAAAAGTAAGTCCAGGGGACGCAACCTTTGTGCGTCAAGAGATTTCGGAGGGTCACATGCAACATGGGAAAAACTGCTCAGTAAACACTCACAAAAAGTTTATAGATAGTTGCCTGCAAAAATCTCAGAGGGGAATAAGAAAAGAATGGGAGTGGTTTATTTCAATTCCTGCCTTCTATTTATGTCCATTAATTACGTCAGGAAAACCACTGAATGAACCAGGGCCATTCATTTTGTTTCCTATTGCCATTAGGCATGGTAAAAACCCCAGACATAACAGCTTCCAAATGATTCAACTGCATGAATCTGAACATTCCATATTTTGTCCATAGAGGATTCTGATACTGTGTGACACACGCTGTCTTATAGCACACTGGGACACTACCGACCTCAGGGTAAGGACAGAGAGTATTACAGTGGATCTTGTCATTATTCTAGAATCCATCATTAAAACTAAGCACCAGGGGGAAAAAATAATTCTTCATAATCACTATTAAGATTTCTAATTCAACAAATAACTTGTTTGTGTCCCTCAGGGGCTAAAGAAGTATCAATATTAAATGATAAAAACAAACTAGGGAAAGCGTCAGCCTTTCCAATTCAATTCTCTGCATTCCCATATCACAGATACAGTTGAAGCTCTGTGTAAGACACCATTTATGTTTCCATGCAATATGCCAGGGCTGCATGCCTTTACAGCTCGGGTCTTTGGCTAACTAGAGGGAAATCTCAGCTGGCCTCTGGTCCTGATCCTTAACACCATAACATGCTGTTGCTCCTTTAGAACTGTACCAGAACCTGACTTTGGGGTGTGAGAGGTACCACTGGAACCTGCAGCAACACAATGTGTTGAGCAGTCTATATGCAGCCATCATTTTATAAGCAATGCCTCTGTAACGTGTCATCTGCCCTACCTCTCCCATGCTCTGTCGTCAGTGAAGGAGAATCTCATATGGGAAAAGTGATGGAGCGGAAATATCTTTGAAGCAGCAATTAAGTATTAAGAGACCTTACAGGGACTTCTGGATCACCTTTATGTATATAAAATATCAAACATCCAAGAAAAGCAGCTGCATGGGCCAAGCACAAAGGTGGTAATCAGGACCTTTATACTCACTCCCAGATCTGCCCTAGGATCCTGGTTGATTATGGAAAGACCCTGAATGTGCTGGTGTCCTAAATGAACAGGCTTGAGCATGGTTACCCACCGTCAGCCTCAAGCTCTCCAGATGCAAAGCTTGACACAAGAGCAACATTGTCTGTGGGTGAGGGATTATTCTCATCTGCTCTTTTCAGGGGCTAGATTCACACCTCCCAGAGGTGTGACTCTACTGAAATGCTGTCCCTAAGAATAGTGCTCATCGCGCCACAGTTGCACAAGTCCAGATCTGGTGGATGAGCTGTTACATTGGGGGTGTTTTCAGAAGCCCGCCTGTGACGTCCGACTGCGGGCAAACACTCAGCAGATGGCTCCTACCTTTGTTCACTGAGCAAACAAATAATCTCCTCTCCATAAAAGTCACTGGAAGTAAGAGATACTGCTGTTTTTGTGGCTAGATTACAGGGACTAGAAGGTGAAAAGGCAGAGTACAGCAGGGTATTGACCATCTGAATTTAACTCAATGACACAGCAGTTTCTATCAGCTGGACAACGTGGCCCAAAGCAAATTTTAGCAAAATCTTGGTGATCCTGCAGGGAAGTGGTGTGCCATGACACCTGGCAATTTCACAGGTTCCTGTGTAGCACAAAGTGCAGAAGGATGAAGCAGCTGAGAAGCAGAAACAGCTTTCCCAGGTGCTTCAGTAAAGCCTTGCAAGGAGGTGGCAGGGGGCAGGAGTGGAATTCAAGAGCACTTTGTTTACAGTGGCAGTGCAGATTGAAAGCACACGGATGCCACATGCAGCCACAGGGCTGCGAATGTGCTCAAAGACATGTTTAATAAATCCTTGTAACAGGGCCTGTGATGCCACAGAGGCTTTGTTTTCATAGGGAGTGCAGAGTAGTCAGACCAGATCACTTTTATGCCTACCAAGTTCACGGCCTGATGCCTGGCAGTGGGCAGCAACCCCAAGTCAACAGAAGAAAGGCAATAAAGATGCTGATGGGAGTTCATTTGGTTCCTGCTAAGATCTCACTCTGACTCCTAGAAGTAAAACACTGGCTAAACACCAGAAATAAAAAGATCTGTATCCAACCCATGATCCTCTTTTTTCTTCTTCTTTTTCTTCTTTTTTCTTTCTTTCTTTCTTTTTTTTCCTAATGGCTTTAGGAATTTCTTACATATGTAACCCCATGACCCCCTCTTGGCAGCAATAATGAAGTGAGTTCCAGGATCCCATCACATGTTGAGTATTCCAGGAAAATGTCTAGAAAAATGTGGTCATTGCTTGTGTTTTCCTATGCTGTTCCTTCTGCCTGGTGTCATCCCATTACAGCACAGTTAATCATCACTGTAATGAGTGTAGTCATTAAGGTGGTGTAGAGGAGGACATAGAGACAGATGGAGGTGGCGTAGCTTGACAGCCTCATGCTCACAGACAGGCCAAGTACAGGATCTAAAGCTCTTGTCTCTTCTCTGTCTCTCGTCTCTGCCTTCTCCTCTTGCTCAGCTCAGTTCCTGAAGCCACTGCCAAGCAGGATGAAGCAAAGGGCAGAGCACTACCAAGTGGCACAGAGGAGAAAAACTCAAAACCACTGTTCTCTGTTCATTAAGGTCTGACACAACCAGACTCCCAACCAGTGTGGCAGGAATGTCTCCATGACACTTAAGCTAAGATGAAGAGTGGAGGGCTTGGTCCAAAGGAGTCTGTGGACTTCACTGAAGTTCACATCTGGCACCACTCCACTTTTCAGTGCTTGTTAAAGCTCTACTATGCCTTAAGAGCCTTGACCTCACCAGTCATTTTCATCTACAACCCCTATCCAGGGCTCAGGAGATCCTTAGGCCCAGCCATGGGCCTTCAGTCCTTGCCTGAGCTACACTGTAGGAGTGCCAGTCTCCAGCCTGATACCTGTCCTAGTTTCCTAGATGGACCTACCCACCTCTGCTTCCTGGATGGACCTTGGACCTATGGTGCAGTCTTGTCTTCAGCCCTGCCTCCCATTGCTCCAGACTGGGCTCCCTAGATGAACCTGGAGGTGGTTCACAATGTTCCTCTTGTCTGGGACAGTCAGGATGGGTACTATTCCTAGCATCTTGCCCTGTCACCCCTGACTAGATGCTACAGGATTGCACCCTGGTCAGTGAGGGCATTGCATGCCTGGGTCTCTCTTAGCTCCCATATCGTCCCCTCCTGTAGGGCAGCCCTGCTCTGGCTGCTACCTGACAGTGCGTCAGCTGGTCTTCCAGCTAACACCTTCCTAAGTGGAGAAGGAACAGTGCAGGTTGCTGCTGTAGGTACTCCTTCAGGGGCTACTCAGACCACTTTTCACATGATCAGACAACACTCCTTCAGTCTTGAGATATGCAGGTTTAGACGGGAAGAGAGGGCTATCGTCACCATCCTCACCACACTGGTAAGGTTCTTGAGGATAACCCACCAGACAACTTTCTCAGATCGAAGCACACAAGTGGAGTAGGTGGAGCAGAACCTGAGCCCACTTCTGGAACTCCTTGCTCTGCAGTTAAATTTCAAGGATAAGAACCCAGGTGCCAATCCAGCCCAGGGCAATGTGTATTGTCCATATGAAGACATATACATCCTTCATATTTCACTAGAGAATTAACTAGGTGATCAGGCAGAGCAAAAGCAGAGTCCAAGCAGCTCCTCACCACTGGTCCTTCAGAAAGCATGCTGATTTGTCCCTAGATCCTGGTCCAAGATAAAATTTATCATTTACTCATGGGCCCTGCATTTTCTCTCCTATTGTCTGAAAGCCAATTTCAAAGTTGTTTTTGCAGCTTTCATGACGTCCCAGTGCAGCTGTACTAAATTCCAATGTGAAAGTGAAGAAATAAAAGGGACTTTGGATCAGAGTGAACATTACAATCCTTCAGAAGATTTTCTTCTCCAGAGTGTTGACAGAGAGCCTGTCATGAGAGCATCATGGTGGACCCACACTGGGCAGTCCTCTCTGCAGCCAGATTGAATTGCCTTGGATAAGAACCTTGATTAAAGCCTTTAAATCTTGTTGGACCACATTTTGCACATTGCTTTTCACTTTATTTCAGTCTTTACACAGGAAAATCTCTTACTGAAGTCAGGAAAGATCTTCCTGTCTGCAGTGTGAATAAACATGGGATAAAGACTTGACTTTTCATTTTTAGTGACCTATATAGAGTCCATTTTTGTGCTGCACTAAGTGCCTTTGCATGTCACTCATTCACACTTGGTTTCTGAGTCATTCCAAACTAATTTTGTGAGCTGGTGGGTAGTACGTACCTTCACACTCAGCCCTTACAGTTAACTGCACAGCACTTTGTTTTAAAGTTTATTTTTTTCTGCTACTGTGTTCTTGCTGTGCAGGATAAGGCCAAGGATGCCTGGGGTTACACCAGCCTGAGAGCTCTAGTTTCTGCTTCAGTCTTCCCACTAAGTCTAAATAAATCCTGACCTACCTAAGCACTTCCACTGCATAAAACCTGCTGCCCTCAACTACAGGTACCTTTGATTCTTTAATTGCAGAAGAAATCATCAGAAGATATGTTAAGAGGCTTGTTCAAAGAAGAGACACTTCCATTGTATCCCACTCAGTCTGTATTGCCTCTGTTCATCCAGATGAAGGAGATCACCCCAACCTTCCAGCCCACTGCATGATGCATCTCTTATGCCCACAAGTTCTTCCTCTGAAACTATCCTTCAGCTCACTGTGAAGCTCTGTGTTAAGGGAACTTCCATTCTGTGCCAGCTCCTATCCACCCCTTAGCCTCAACCCACCCTATCAGTCCAGGCCCCCACACAGTCACACCGTCCTGGTGCTCAGCTGGTGCTCAGCTAAAGAGTCTTCATGGCTGCAGCAGCGTGTGCCTCAGCTTGGCCTCTTGTGTGTTTTCTTACGAGCTCTGGGAGGGAATTTGCCCTCCAAAGTCTCCTGCAAGTCTAAGTGTGACGGATCTGGACATGCCCTTGCATGCACTGGCAGACACGGCTTTCCATGGTGCAGCATCAGGTTCCTGCAAAGCTGGTTTGAACGTATCTGAGAGTCTTACTTCATACCAGGAGGGCCAGCTTTCAGCAGCTGCCAGGGCTGATGTCAGACTCCAAACACAACAGAGTTTTCAAGTCTTTCTCAGCTCCTCTCCTCTTCCTTCACAGATATCCTGTAGACTTTGCACCGGGAAGGCATGATAACCACCAACTATTCAGGGACAACACACCCACCTCTGATTGTAGTTCCCACTTCCCTGTTCTCACTGAACGAGGACAAAGCACCGTTTGTACCTTTGATCTATGCCCACATAACAGAAACTTTCTTTTTAGTGAAAGGCTTGAACCTTCACACCAGCCGCAACCTACATCCCAGGTGCAGCAGTAAGGCAATACACTACGCCTCTGTTTGCATTTCCCTTTATGTTCCTTACTGGCCTTTTTCAGCAACTGCCTCACCCTAAGGAAACATCTACCACCTCACCTAGCTTTGTTAGGAGAACCTGTTCTATAGGTTTTATGGCTAACATGGCCTTAAGTTACTAAAGTAAACCTTGCTCCTGTGGCTTTCACTGTCTAAAATACTTTCTAAACTTTGTTGTATCACTGGGTTTCCTTCCAGTTTCCACCCAGCATCCCTTTTATCTGCCTGGACTAGCTATTATTGCAACCTTCTTTGTGCTTCAAGAGATGACAAGACTCCTGTGCAGGAGAACAAGGACTAATGTTGCTCACTGTGGGACCAAGAGCTGGAGAACAGCAGTTCTCCTCCTGGCTCTATAAAGAACATGCAAATCACCTTGTGGCTGCCCACATATGCCAATTCTCACGTCCCAAAGAGCTAGGCAGCACGATGAAGCACAGACGGTCCAAATGCTTCTGTGGTTTTGCTGTACACAGGTCAAATCAAATACATGAGGGTAAGAAGACATAATGAGGGAGGCTTGTGGCTGCAGGAGACAGAAATTAATGCTGTCCAGAAAATGTCAGCATGCTGAAAGACAGCTGAGCTTAACAGCTGCTGTGTCTGAGCACCCCAGGGCAAGGTCCAGAATTTGGACAGTCTTGGTCCCCCTGGACCACATCCTAGAGCTTGGCAGTGCAAACCCACTGTGTTCAGACAAAACTGAACATGAGGAAGGGACCCAGATTTGATTCTTGCAGAGGACTACAGGACTGGCGCACTAATTTTCAGGAGCATCACATGTGTTAATGGGAGGGTGCCAGCATACTATCTCTCTTTTTGGCATCACCAGATGCATCTCATCAATGTCTACCATAGACAGCTGAAGTGGTTTGGGACCAACATTAGTCCTTTTCATACACCATGGTAACATGGGTTTAATAAATTGACCTTTTGCCAGGACTTAGTGGAAATAAGCAGCCCAGGACATGAAACACAGCCCCATACAGCTAGGGCAGTCCTTGCATCACCACATAAAGTCTTTCAGCACCTCACCACTCATTTGCCTCTTCAAGACTTGGCTTTTTCTGGATGTTTTTCTAGATTTCCTAGGCCTCAGTCTACACTGGACTCCAGAAATCACGAGCCACAGCTGACTAAAATGAGGAGCAGGATTACTGAAGCTCATTGCCAGAGTCTGAAGATTATATTGAGCTGGCTTGTTGGCTGCATCCCCTTTCACACCCAATGAATAGACTCTTACAGAAACCATCCAGAGCTCTCACAGCCCTCTCCTTAATTTTGGTTGTTTGCAAATCCTTGGATGTGTAAGCAATCAGATGGGAAGCGATGACATGTAAAGTCAGCCTTATGAATGGCTTTTCATGGAAACAGGCACAGACCCAGAAGAGCTGCTTGTTCTCTCTACCCTGATTTCATTGTACATCTCCCTCCTGCTTTCCTGCCCCACTGCCGCATGGAGTCTACTCTGCAGTCCTTCAATGAAAGATCACAAGTCCATAGGCAGTGGCAATACTCACCCCAGTACTCTACTTGCAGGTTCTGTGCAAATCAAATTCATTTCTCCAGTTTCAAGGCACCAGGCCTGACCATGCATTATTGCTGCATAGTCCTTTAAATATATTAAGTACCATGTATTTCATATTCAGGGAACATGCAGCAGCTCTAGACCTAGGAAGTCTCTAACCTGCATTGTGTAGTTCATGGATGAGAGCTGACCACTGAAATCCACCCAGTTCTTGTTGCCAACAGACCAGATACACTAAGATCTTTAGCCAAAGCTGTTGGCAAGTCAGACTTCATATCTCATGAGAAATTACAAAGTTCTGAAATACTGAGTTTTTCCAGCCTTGTGATGTTCCTAAAACAAAACAGATTCAAAGGAGGTCCTGTGTAACACTGAGGGATAAGCTTCACTACCAGAATTCGGATATGCAGAGATAAAAAGAATTACAAAATTCATTTCAATATCAGTTGGCAGCTGCAAACGCTCTGAAATAATGCAGTTTCAGGATCTTCTCAAGGAGGAGATGACCCTGCAGCCAGACAGTACAGGTCTAGCAAGAGAACTATCCCTCCTCTGCACAGAGTCAGTAAAAACTCCCCAGACACTGGAAATCAAGTTGCCCAAGGGACTGCCTGGCACCATAGCCTGGCAGACCTGGGTCACTGCCAGCCTGTGTCATGATGTTCTTTGGAGTCACAGATTTCATGGCACGACATGAACCTAAATAGTGTGTTAAGGAGCTGGAAATAAGGATGGCAGGAAGCCATAAAGGCCTGATTCAAAACCTTCCTGTCAGAGGATTTCACTGCAAGAGCTGAGGAACTGACACATTTCCTTTCATGTTTTACTTTAAATGGAGACACGTTTCCAACCGAAAACTCCTCCCGGGTTCCGCTACTGAAAGGCCTTGGAGCCTGATCCTGCAAACACTTTGAGTGACAAGTAAGTTTCTGGAAGTGCATAAAGTCACTGCATTCTGCTGTTCCAGCATTCAGTCTCCTTCCACTGCCCGTTCGCACGGTTGACTCCAAAGGCCAGGCTCCCCAGGGCTGGCTCAACAATGAACTGCCTCGGATGGTTCTTCTGGCACATGTTCGCCTTGTTTGCAGAGTCATAGCTAGCACGCAGTCATGTCACTCCCTTGAAACAACATTCAAGACATGAAGCAGATGCAGCTACATCTGTGACTGCATCTGCATGAAACAACATATGCTGGGTACTTACAGCATATTCAAACTGCAGATTAAAATCCCGGTTGTTTGCTTGAAGTTGTCTCTCTTCCTCTGTAAAGAAGAGGAAACACATCAGACACACTTGAAGATAAGCAGAGTCAACACAGATATGAATGAAGCATCAGAAAACACAAGCAGAGCTGCTAAAGGGTAATGTCACCAACAATCTGTACCCTGGGCTAATTGGCCCATGTCAGGGAACTTGAGAAGCTGGTGTCACTGACAGGGCATCAGCATGGTACCACAGGACTCTAAGTCCATACTCAGGTCCCTGCTGCCTACATCCCACTGCAATGCCATCAGTGGTTCTGCATGTTCACCTTCTCCTGGGTAGGAATTACCCCTTAACTAGTGGTGTTCACTATACCTGCGCTGCTCCATCTCTTCACCCTGAAGTCTCTTACCATCATTCTACCACTAGTGCCCTTCCTCTAGCATAAGTGCATCTCCTGGCATTATCCCACAGTTGGGACACTACCACTATAGCTGTCATGAAATCAAAAACTACTGGAAGGGATTTCAAAAGGTCACCACATCTTTCCTCTACCTTGACAGGGTCATGCCTGTCACTGCCAATAAGTGTCCTAGAAAGATCCAGAGGTGGCTGTTCTTCACACTGCCTATTCCAGCATTGCAGTATCCTTGCCTGGGGGAGATTTTTCCTCATTATCTGACATAAAACTTATTACTTCAATTTGTACAAATTATGATCAGCTCTTCTGCTCCCCCTCAGTTTCTTGCCAAGGACACAGCATGGATGAGTTCATTATGTGCTGAAGGCTGTAATGCCTTACTGTAGTCTTCTCTTCCCAAGCGTAAGCAACTCCACTTTCTACAGTCACTTCTTATGAGTCTGTCTGACAGAAGGAGCATCACCCTTGCTGCTCTCCATCCAATTCACCTCATTCTGGACACTTAGTGGCCAAAATGGGCCATAGTTTGCAGATGAGGCCTTACCAAAGCTGATGGAGCACAAGGGACACTCCACCTATCTTGAAGACAATGTATACTTGATGTGGGAATTCACCAAGGAGTAATCTACAGTAATACCCCTATGCACCACCAGCACGCAGCTGACACCATTCCATGTTGGCAGATCCTTCTGGCAGCGCCAATGCCTCATCAGGCAATGCAAATCTTTCATTTGTCCTTGCTGAATTACATCCAAATTTTTTCAGACTATTTCTCCAACCAGTCAATTCTAATTCTATCTTTCAGTGCGCTTGTAGCAGCTGCCAGCATCATGCCACTCACAGATCTACTGAGTGTGTTTTTTTTAATTTGCCAGCCAAGATGTAGAGGAAAATACTGAATACCAGAGTCAGGATACATCCCTGGTGAACTTCTCAAGTTCCATAATCAGTCATTGGTAACTACTGTCAGTGTCTCCTTTTTCTGAGAAGTCTGGCACTCTCTGTATGGTGATTTAATCTCGAGCATGTATCTCCAATTTGCGTGTAAAAATTCTGTAAGTGGCAATGAAGATACATGACCAATATCTAAGGCTTTTTCACTCGCCCTCTGGTTACCACTAGTGCAGAATTAATTTTGGTTTGATGCAGTTTTTCAGGACTGCTGACTGTTAATCTTCTCTTCCACATACATACACTTGTAGTTACTTTGAAGTGGTTTGTTGGTTTCTTTCAGCCTTTAGCCAAGAAGTTAAACCAATATATCTATAATTGCTCACCTTTTCTTTTCCCTTGTTTCAAGACAAGTGCTATGTTTGCTTTTTTCCCAGACTTCTAAACTTTGTCTGTGCTCCAGAAACTCCGGAAGGCAGCACTGCTCCAGGCCGACCCATTCCCTCTCTGTACCAGCCCAAAACCTTACCTCTTCTCCTCTGTTTCTGGTAACTATTGTGTTAGACATCTAAAGAAAAAAAACCCCAAACTAAAACAAAACCAAACAAACAAAAAAAAAAAAAACCACCCCAAAACATATTTCTTAGCATTATTTGCTAGGCTTTTTTCACTGACTAGCAGAAATACATAGTCTTTGATCTCCCTCTTACCAGAAGGGTTAAAGAATCCCAGAGATCCTGACACTTAAGAGAACAACCTCTACTTCCCTTTATGTCCTCAGTAGGTTTTTTTTTTGCTTTGAGCCATTGCTACACAGTTGTGCTGGATAAAACAAGATGTTTTGCATGCTTTAGAAGCATCCTTCCTCTGCCTGAAGAGAATCAGGAACTTGTGATTTTGCATTTCATTCACCTTTCTGAGCCTTTCCTTGAAAGAAAACTCACATCTCTGCCCTTAATATCAATTATTTAGGGAAACAACAGCTCTGCTTAAGTCTCCTTCTGACCCAGATTTCCTTCCAGGAGACATCATTACTAGTTCTTCAGATTTACTGAAGATTTCCTTCTTGAACTCCATTTTAACACGTTGCTATTGTCACTTTTTCTGAAGTATCATACCATCATTGCATAACCATTCCCATTTACAGTCCTTCCTGCTTTCACAGGACCAGCCAGCTCCTCCCTGTTGGAGGGACTTAGTTCTGGAACAGCCTCCTCTCTAGCTCCAAAAAAATTACCCACCTCTGCACCAAAACACAGTGCCAGCTGCACAGGTCAAGTTTCCCTGTGCTCCTCTCCAACTCTGGCTCTGCATAGTTAGAAATCCTCATCTACCACCATACCCCATCGCAAAAAACTCCCCCACCATCTCCCCCTTCATCCCCAAAGAAAAAAAAAGAAGAAAAGGCTGCCCTTCTTGGTTTGTTATGCCTGTGTGCTTTACCCTTGTAGCATTACTCAGAGATCTGCAATTTATTCATCTCATTCTTCATGCTGGATCTCGGAGCACATGAACATAGAAGGAAAACATCTCTTCCCTTGCCACCTCTATTGCCCTTCCAGAATAAGCTTTATTCTTTTCTATTAATATTCCAGCCTCATGAGTTATCCCAGCACGTGTCTATAATACATATTAAATGATGTGCTAAGACATCTAGTTCTTCCTGTTTATCCACTCTTGCATTAGCAAGCATCTAAGCTATTCAGTGCACTGAACTGCTATCCTTCCTTCTTTCTTCCCCTCCAATAACACTATAAACAACACAGTATTCCTAATTTTTAAGCCCTTTACCAGGTTAGCTTTTTTTTTTTTTTTGTCCCTCTCTGTGGTTTGTTTTCATCAAGACTTCTAAATACTAATGTATAGCTATGTTAGCAGGTAAATGTGCTTTCCCCTTTCTTCAAGGACATCTATCCATGTCTGGCATTTCCAAATTGGCTCCCAACTGGCCAGACCAGGCAATTCAGACCAACCACAGAGGCTTTGTTCAAGCCCCTCAAAGTGCTTAATCCTTCACTGCTTTCCTCAGACGTATTTTTCTCATCTTTCACAATGGGGAGAATGATGTACAGAGAGATCAGAGTAAGTTGTCTGATGTCCCAGAGGAAAACAGAAGCAGAGCTCAAGGGGTCCGGGCTTGCAGGGCTTCAATTATTGTGTTATGTACCCCTTCAGGAATTTTCCTGAGAGCAACTAGTATTATCAAAGCAGATGAAAGATAAAGGTATTTGTTAAAAACAGGACTTCCCAACACTCGCACGTTTCCTCCCATACAGTAAGTGCTACTCTGATCCCCTCCCCAGGGTCACCAAGTGGAATAAATGCCACAGAGAAGATAAATAGCTTTAACATAAATAGGAATAGATGACAAAGCCTGAAAACCTACTGGGCCTCAGAGGTGTGCTTGCAGAGCTTGTGCTGGTCATGGGAAGGGGAACCGGCAGACAGAGCTCTCTGCAAGGCACCCTGCACTACGTGGAGCAGCACAGGCAAGTCAGAGACCTGTGGCAGCCCTGAAACGAATGGCTGAGATATCATAAGTGACATCCTTGTCTGTTGCTGCTCACAGCAGGAGACAACGCTGTCCACACTGCTCACAGTCAGCAGGTCTGCCCAGCTCTGTCACCAGAAGGAGCTGTGGAAGTGCATGATGGATGGAGAGGCACTAAGACATCCAGAACTGCTTATCTGGGCTGCAGCCCTTTGGGTATCTATTTTCTTGCCAGCAGATGAGACACAGGGCACATAGCAGAGCCCCAGGGTCACCCAGCAGCTTCTGAAAGGCTCTAAAGTGTTCTGTGACTTTTGTTTTTTTTGTAGGAAGGGCAGGCCTTGAGAGGACTGTATACAGAAACAGACATGCCATCAGTTCCCCTGCTCTCCGCTGTGGGATTGAGGAGCTGACCCCCTTCATCAACCTGCATAACATGTGCATTTGAATGCAAAGATCCTAAGTGTTCCTAAAAAGAACCCATACAGGCATCTGCTCCAGGGAGGAAAGGAGGCTAGCTCCTCACCACTGTCAGAGGTGCACTTTCTGAGAAGGGTGACTTTTATGTGAGACACACAAATAGCTGCACACAGCTTAGGGATGGCACAGAAATATGAAGCAGTGGGGCATGAAACAGAACAGCAAATGAAACTCTCTCAAGGCACTGCCCTCCTGACCTGGACCATATGGCACCTAAGGGCAAGTTTTCCAGGACAACCCATTTCTGAAATCCCCAGATAGCTATGAACCTGGTTCAAAACTGAATGGAAAGTCTGTGTCCTGCTATAACCATCCACCCGTCTCAGAGGTGGTGTTCCTGAAGGCCAAAATATGAGGCTAATTTCCAGTGGCAAAATGCTCTCTTTCCTTACTGGCTAACAGCCAGTACTTTTGGCTAAAGCAAGAACAACCACAATGAATTGCAAAGAATGCCTCATCCACCAACATCAGCAAGTCAAACTTTCTGTCCTCCAGCTACACATAAAGAGAACCACCACTGACCACAAGCACAGGGCAACACTGCCTCAGTGGTTTTATTTTTACCAACAAAGAACCATGAGGTCCTACTGCTGTGCCTCCTAAACCAACAGGTCTCAACTATCATAGACCAGATAA
The DNA here is from genome assembly GCA_027925045.1 of Hypotaenidia okinawae. Lineage (NCBI taxonomy): Eukaryota > Metazoa > Chordata > Aves > Gruiformes > Rallidae > Hypotaenidia > Hypotaenidia okinawae. The sequence continues at coordinate 14,290,476 of BSDF01000005.1, read as the reverse complement.
CTCATAGATGTTTCTGGAACTGTTTGGACGGAAGTGAAGCCTCCTGGGTGATCATGATAAACAAAAAGTTATGGAAAATCAGACATGACACTACTTTTGCCTGGAGACCACAGCTCAGGGTGGTTTGGCTGTAGATGCAGGCACATGTCTTATCATGCCCTGTTGATTCTGAAAGCATTGAGGAAAAAGGGAGGGGAAACCTGACAGATTATCAGATGAGAAGTTTTTGTTTCTTGAAGCTTTTTATTATCTCTGAGCAACTCAAACTTTCTGCTTCTGCAAACTGCAGTCACAAATCACTGGAAAGAAGGAATGGGATTTGTGCTCCAAGTTATCATTTCACTGCCACTGAAAACTATTTTAAATTATTCATCAGTGGAAACTCAGCATACATAAATATGGCTTAGTGCCCAGTTCTTGGTTTAACCACTGAGACCAAGCCACTGGGAAAGCGGCTGTTTTCTCAGGCAGACAGATTTAGGAGCTAAACCACAGAATAACATCTGTCTTTAATAAAATCAAATCCATGCCAAAACTCAGCTATGAATGTAAATGGCCAGCCCACCAACCTTCTCCATTTAGGACTGCTACACGGAAAAGTCCTGCAAAAGGTTAGATTCAAGATCTGGTCAGACAGGCTGGAAATTTGTTTCTGGTTTATGTGAAGGAACATGTGCCAAGAGCAATGCTTTCAACAGGCAATTGCAAAAGTTTTGTAGATATTAGGTTTTGTGGTTCCAAGAAACAGGAGGTTAAGATCTGCCTGGTTTTGCCAAGTCATATACAAACTAGTCCCTGATACCTCATGCATGGAATGAACGCAGCCCAATTAGGGGAGTGCCGACATAACTAAGCCTGACAAGAGAACAGAGACAACATAAATTCTAAAAGTAGTAATCTCTACTCCACCCTTTAAACAAGCTACCTCAAGAGCACAAACACTGCTGCCCTGGACCAGCTACAAATAGTGGCATCCAGGAGCTGGGCTTATCTTCTCAGCTTTCCTTGCAGAGTGGCTCTTAGCAAAGCTACTAACCTTACCAATATCAAGTTGTGAAATCAGTAACAGTTATTCTGCTCCCAAGAGCATGTACCTGACCTTCCTGAGGCTGTCATTCGTCTTTCTCCTACAACAGCCTATAACCAATGTCAGAAGATCTCCAACAGCAGCAGCACATTTTTTGTTGCACATCTCAGGACCTTCCACCTCCACCTGACCCATCTCCCTCCAGCTTTTGGTGACCCTACTTTTGGACACCTCACTGTCACTGTGTGACCCAGCTTTTGGTGTCCCCTCTCAGCAAGGGCACAAGTGCCACCTCGCATCCAGAATCCAAGAGATCACGCAGCTGCACAGGCAGAGAAATCCTGGCTCTTATTTCTGGTCTTTGCTGGACCATTAGTCCATGTGCACAACTAACTGAAACCTGCTGTAGTGCACTGGTATCACTGTTCTCCCCTCAAAAAAGAGCAGTGTGGTTTCCACTGAAAGGTAACTCTATGGGAGAGGGCAAGACCTCATGTAATCTATTAGGCAACCAAACCTGTTGATCCTCGAGAGGTTATTCTACAAGCTGATAGCTAAAATCTCCTTGCACAGTAAAGCAACAATCACCCTTTTTTTTGCCAGCAGAAGAGATGTGGGAACCATGCAACAAGCTTTGTGGTTTGCAGGTGCCATACCTGGGTAGAACTCCTAGCTTTAGATTAAAGGGATCAGGGTGATCTTTTACAAGAGCTGTATCACAGGATGTCACATTCATAGTACATCAGGGCCTTGCTGGGATCAGAGCTGCAGCAAGCAGGCTCTACCCAAAACCAAAGCCAGAGATCTTTACCCAACAGCTCAACATTTAATACGGATCAGAGGGTATGCAAGTGTGAAGGGAAGAGCCCTACAACAGGCCTAAGGCTCACACAGGTTAACAATCTACATTTCACAGCCTGTCTGGGACACAGACAAGAGCCAGGCTCGTTACCTGACTGTCAACCTAATGCTGTAACCTGCCTGGTGCTCACGTGCCAGCAGCTCTGTGGCATGAAAATAAAGCCCATCCCTGCCCTGAACCTGCCAGAGCCTGGCAGGTTGCAGTGAGCATGGCTGGGGCAGGACGAGCGATGAGAAGCCAGTGGGATGGAAACAGGCAAGGGGAAGGTTACAGCCAAGCCTTGATCAGAGCAGGAACGTGCCCAGATGCCTGGCAAGCAAATCTGCTTTTTCTTGGTTTTTTTTTTATTGACTCAAAGGAGGACTCTCCATCTTGGAAAACTGCACATTTTGGACATGTAGATGCCCCCTCTTCTACAGAGCCTCTCTGGCTGCTGAAGCTGGAGAGGATTTATGCTGGCAATCACATGCATTTTCATCTCTGAAATGGAGTAGCTGAGTGTGAGGAATTTAATTTAAAAAAAACTGCAGCAAGACCATTCAGAGACACCACCACAAATGTGTTTAACCCTATTCCCCCCTGCCCATTCCTCCATTATTAAATAAAGACGTTCTTTATTATGTCTTTTTGCCTCAAAAATACAAGTACCCTCCTTGAAGAAACAAAATTCCAAAAGTGTACTTTTGTGGTCATGGACTGTGCCTTTGGTACTGAGCTCAGCCTCACACTAGCACAGGTCAAACACTACGTGGCAGGTGGAATTTGCCACACATGTAAAACATTTCACATGTTCCTGGTATTAATGCAAAATCCTTTTTCTTCTGGCACTGCTAACAAAGGCCCCACTGAGGAGATGTACTGTCACACTTCCATTTTCATAGTGCAGATGCAAGATCGAAAATAAAAAGTCTTGAGGGTGAACTGGAATTATTTCTGCCTCAGGTGCAGTTAAGCTTTTGATATGAAAATAAAGTTCAATATTAGATCTTAAAAGCAGTACTTGATATTTTTGCCATAAAGTGAGAGAAGGGAAGGGAAAGGAAGGGAAAGGAAGGGAAGGGAAAGGAAGGGAAAGGAAGGGAAGGGAAGGGGGAAGGGAAGGGGGAAGGGAAGGGGGAAGGAAAGGGGAAAGGGAAGGGAAAGGGAAGGGGAAAGGGACAGAAAGACAAGCCAAGGCAACGAAAGGTAGAAAAATAGAAGAGAGCTTCAAAAGGATGCCTTGGATTTGCCCAGCATGTACAGTACTCAGTGTCAAACAGCACTCTTGGGACACAGGCCTGGAAGAAGTGCTAGATAATTTTAAAACAAAAGCACTCCTTTCTAGATTATTCTGTGAAGAGACAGAGTCAGCCATGTCTCTTCACATCTCCTGCAATAATACGAGCTCTGGTTTTCCTTTGCTCCCTCCTCCCAGCAATGTCTCACCCACCTGCCCTGGCTCTGGGCAAGGGGTGGGGGCTCACTACATCTCAGAAATTGCTTTGCAACAGGTAATTTCTCAAGAAACATCTACCTCTTTTCATGTTTGCTTTCAGTCAACTCCAGAATGAAATTATGCATTTTTCAAATAAATTAGCAGTAGAAAATGTCTCTAAATTTTGTACAACTGTAATCTATTTTATTTTTTTCAAATTTTATTTAGAATTTTATACCTCTTTATATCCTGGTTTTTGTAATAATACTTCACAATATTTTGACCAATATCAGCATGCCACATACAGCAGCTGAAATGGTGATTTGTTTTTGTTTTAAAAACTAGACTGACAGTGACTGGCTCGCACATATCATTTCCTTTACAAGAAAACAGTATCACCTATACATGCTGGTAATTCCACAGCTTGACACAAATGCACATGTTTCATAACAGCAATACACAGTGATAGGAAGTGATGTAAAAATCATAAAAATAAATACAGCTCTGAAACGAACTTTGAGAAGTTTTTCGGTTCACAGTTATTTCCCTCATGGGAAATTATGTAAAAATAAATATATTTTACATACTGAATGTCTGTTGTGATAAGACATTTCCTATCAGACCTTAATGGGAGTCCCAAGAGGGACTGTCCATAGAGCCAGTCTTGAGCTGCCTTCACCATAGGTGGCTGCTACCCCTGCCAAGCCCTGCGGAGCCCAGCTGCTCAAAACCCAGCTGCCCTGGAGAGCTGTCTGTCCCTAGCAGCAAGAAGGAAAACCCAACAGAGCTTTCAAAAAGCCCTGGCTCAATTTATGTCCTTCTTTTTCCTTGCACAGTGCCCTCAGGCTGGGCTTGAAGCTGCAGCAATGACTGCTCTTGTCATTGACTGGAAGCACACACCTAGGGATAAGATCATTTTTTCTCACAGTTCCCGATTTCTGTGTTTCACAGATTTGTTCTTGACCACCCTCATCCTCAATGTATGGAGCCCCAGTGCTGAGTTAAGTTGCCATGGGATCAAGTCAGTGAGCAGAGATACTCCACATTTATAAGCCATCACCAAGGCATGATCCTTATTTCTTCCCACAGAGCCTCTGAACTGAAAGTGTTCCTGATCCTCTGTTTCATCAATGTTTGCTGTAGGTTAAACCTCAGCATAAAAGATCTCAGGCATCTTTTCTGCAGAAACACTACTGCTTCTTGACTATGAGATGTACTTCTCCACTTTGGCTAGAAGAGCTTTGCTAAGGTTCTGGCTTCCTCCAGCAGTCTTTGTGTGTCTGACGTGACACTACACATTACTGCTCCGTGAAGCTGACTTATTAGTGAAGTCCTTGCCTGCTTGTATAAAGACCATAAACCAATGAAAAACTCTTATAGAATCATAGAGTATCCTGAGCTGGAAAGGACTCATAAGGATCCCCAAGCCCAACTCCTGGCTCCACACAGGACCAGCCAGGTCAGAGCACAGGACTGAGCATTGTCCAGATGCTTCCTGAACTCAGCCAAGCTGGGCGCTGTGACCCCTTCCCTGGGGAGCCTGTTCCAGTGCCCAATCACCCTCTCAGTACAGAACCTCTTCCTAACATCCAACCTAAACATTCCCTGCTTCACTCTACTCCCTTGGGTTCTATCACTGGTCACCAAAGAGAGATCGGCACCTGCCCCTTCACTCCCCTCGTCAGGAAGCCACAGACCACGATGAGGTCTCCCCTCAGCCTCCTCTTCTCCAGGCTGAACAAACCAAGGCACTTCAGCCTCTCCTCATAAGACTTCCCCTCCAGACCCTTCCCCATCCTTGTTACCCTCCTCTGGATACTCTCCAGTAGTTTTGTGTCCCTCTTATCTCCAAGAAATTTAGACCACTTAACCTGTCTTGTTAAACTATACCAATCCTGAAACAAAACCCTCCTAATTTTGCCTGCATCTCAGATCATGTGGAAACACCCATGTATTGCTGAGGAAAACCAAGAAAATATTACTGGTTCTCATGGGAGCAATCATGATCCCCATTTCAGCAGCTGATGCCTGAGGTAGACCATTCTCTCCCATGAAAGTCATATCATGAGCTCTTCAGTGAGGTCAACTGCCACCCAGCTTTGTTTTTGGAACAGAAATTTGGTATTTCCGCGACAAGTACTGTGCTGCCAAGATGAGCGCATATGGGACAGTCTCCTCAGAAGAGCTTTGCCTGCTCCCAGGCAGCACAGTCCTGTGGACTTCTCCAAATACAAAGGCATATAAATCATTCGATTAAAATAGCACTTCAACCCTGGCATTTACTCCAGTGAAATGTGTGCAAGGAGCAACCATAGCCCTTTTAGCTTTTGGGCTGCAAGGCAAAATAATTAAAAGGGAGGGGGGAAAAGCTGTTGTAGCTTCCTGTTATGGAAGCTCCTCATTCCCTCATCAGTCCAGCTTCCCTTATCCTTCCTTGAACTTCCTTCAGTTTGAATTAATTTGTTTCAAATTTGGTGATCGAAAGTGCATAAACTGTGAAAAAAAAATTATTTTCTCCTGTAAAGTATGGGGTTTATATCTAGGGAGAGCTGAGCTTGGTTGAAGGGAGGGGCTGAATACTACTCTACTGAGGCTCAGATACTGGGCCAGGCAAAACCCAAACTACCCTGAAACAGCAACATCATCTTTTTGATAATTAGAACAGCTACTGCTTAACAAGCGGGGATGCCCTAAGTGGACAGTGGTGCACAGACATGCCAGTGCTCCCTCATCTCCAGTGCCAAGATGGGGAAAGAGACCTCAGACTGGCAGGGATCCTTCCCTGAGAGCAATCACAGCCTCCTCTCCTAGGACTATCAGAGCAGCAAACGGATGCCCCTGTCTTAACACCAGGGCTTATGGTCTGCCCCATGCCAGGAAGGGGAAACAGCAGCACAATTGCAAAAATAAACCCTTGGGAAAAAGCTATTCAGTCTTCTGAGCTCAGAGAGATTGGGAAAAAAATAATTTCATGTCAAAATACAAGCAGGGCATTAATCTTTGTGTTCATCTAACACAGGGTGGAACAGCCTAAAAAGGAAAGGCTGGAGACTTTCCCAATTCAGTGTCTGCAGACCTGGGTCCTTGACCAGAGATCACACCCTGGGCCTGGAGACGAAGTGATAAAACACAAGAGTCACTTCAATGACTCCTGCTGTAAAGCCCTGGTAGCGATGAAGATGTATCATCCAAGGCCACAGGAAGCAGGCCTGCTTTAAGGGCATGCTAGTAGGCCCCACCTGGACTTCTTTCCAGCATTCATCTCTGCAGGGATTTCTGCTCCAAAGTCCAGTGAGGATCATGCTGCAGAGGGTGGCTGCTCCCTACCTTCACATCCCTCACAGGGTGGAACGGTTAGGCTCTGGTGTCTCCTCCAGCATTCTTTGTGCTCTCAGGGTTCATCTCTGTACTTTGCTCTTTTTCTGACCTCTCACTGAAGGGAATATCCAGGCCAGTGCCATTAGCACATTTAATCATCAAATTTTTGCATCGGACCTTGACACTGACTTGCTTCTACAATATTTTATAAACTGCTTGAGAAGGGACACAATGCGTTGCTCCTCCACCCACTGCCCCAAAAGATCCTTGAGTGAAAGACACCAAAACCCAACGTCCCTGAGCCAGCTGCGTGCCGTGACAAGGCACAAACTTTGAGGCCTGTTCTGTGGCAGGTGTCCCTCCCTCACATTCACCAGCAAATGGTTCTCAGCACTCCACCAAGGTGTGCAAGGCACATGAACAATGTGTGCCTGCCTCCGCCTGCTCTGCAGGGGTAAGACATGCCCTCAAGCATGCTTTCAAGGGCTTGCATGCAGTGCTGCGTTTACATTCCTTAGGTGGTCACCCGTGACTATAGCACTACCAGACCACACTCACCTTTCAATTTCTTCTTTCCAAATTTTAATCCAAACAGAGACATCCCAAAACTTTATTTTAGTCCAACTCCATGGAACTCCTGCAAGAGAAAAGAGAAGGTAATTCATGACGGGCACTTCTGCTCCTGCAGCATGACATGATGCAGCACATACATGTGATTCTGCACCCATAAAATGAGAAAAACTCCTTAGCCCTCCAGCCAACAGCTACAGTTTATCACATGGCATGTTTTACAATGCAGAAGCATCTCAGGTTTGTGTGTTGCACTGCTGCATCAGCATGGGCAGCCCTGTCTTGGACATTTTGATTTGTTCATCTCCTGATGTGGCACAAAGAGGCTGGTGGAGGAGAGACTGAAAAGGACATTCCTCCTACCTTGGTCCAATCTGGCCCTACATGAAAAGGAGAAATACACTCTCTGGACTTGTACTTAAGGTACAGAGGAACTTTGTGACTACCCAGAGCAAGACCAACCTTCCTCAAGAGCAGGAAGCAGTGGGAAACATTGGTTTCCTGTACATCTGCCTGCACTTAAGATGTACTGGCTGACACTTCTGTGCATGTGCTGGTCACCCTCTGTGTTCTGCTCAGCATGCCTGGCTGACCGGGGCATGAATCAACAGGAACATTATACCAGTTGCTTAACTGGCCCGCATAGCCAAACTGAGACATTTGAGGGAATTGTCATCTATCCAGAACAAGTTGTCTACATGACAGAATGAAGTTTGCACTTTATGCTAACTGTGTAGAGCATTGTGCTAAGGAGACAAGTATAGTGAATATACTGTATTTTGGAAACGCACAAACACAAATAAAGCCAATGCCACTGCCAAAATGGAAGCCTGAAACAACACTATCAGGCTCTGCCCAAGCTTGAGCTTTACAGCTTTTCAGAAAATTAAGGTGAATTTTAAGGAAAACTCTACTATCACTGCATAGGTCAAGCTTTTATGCACAAATGTCAATTCCAGATGCTGAAGCAAAGCTATATTTAGCAGCTGCAATTCAATGAGGCTGAGATAAGGCAAACAATATCAGGTAAGCTCCAACCAGCCAGATGAGTGCTGTACAGCCTAAGCACAGCCCAGCCCTGGCATGGTGCTCCCTGCCACTCACCATGGTGTTCAGGAACCCCTCTGTGCCCACTGTGCTTTGAAGAGATCCTTTCCCTGTTCACCCATGTAGATCCAACTGTTTCTGCTCACCAGAAAAAATGCTTTGGCAACACCTCTTCCCAAAATTTCCTGCATCCAAGGAGCTAAACCACTTGACGTTACAATATTCAATGTCACAACCTAAAGCTTTCTCAACGTTGCTGACTGACCTTACTTTTCATCCCTAGCTGACCTCAGTCTATAATTTTGAACATATTTCTTCAGTGTTTTAGAATTACTGTTGTGTCTTACAAAACACCCCTAACGAAGGCTGAGAGCTCCCCATAAGACAATGGGAGGAGTGAGACACACTACCCACACATCCAGACAAAGACTTTGGATTTCCTAGAGCACCAGGAGCCACAGATGTGATTGGCACTATCCACTGGCAGCACAAGCATGCAAAAGGTGGGGTGGCTGTAATCATCATATGGCTGTGATGCTGAACTCTGGATTTTGCTCTAAGAGCCAAATGTTTTGGAAAAAACTATCTGCAGCTACCAAACCTCTTACAGCTGTGTACTCAATTGACAAGGCATGTAATTTCAGCAGAGGGAAAGAAAGGATGTTTATATGTGTGGGGGAGAAGAGAGGGTGGTTATAAGCCTTCTTTCAGCAGTAAAAACATGAAACAAACAATAGAGTTACAGTCTGTGTCTCAGAAACAAAAACCTGAAACTTCCTTCAGCTGTGACACATGGCTTTTGTTAATTACTGATTCTTTAATCACTGGTTTCTGGAGTGACCGCAGTATGACAACAAGACTGAAACAATACACTATTTTGGCATGGAGGGGATCTTTAATTCCTTCAACTTTTCAGTGCATTTGATTAGGATTGTGTTAACAGAACATCTTCACTTAGCAGCAAATTTAAGCTATCATCATAGCCAGTACAAGCATCCTTGCAGGCTCATCACTCCATAAACCCTTTCCTTTTAGGGCAGACAGGGGTGATAACTTTGCCATATCCATCTGTACCAATTACCTCTCCAGTACGTCATTTCCATCACACAGATTTAGCAAGCTGCTTAGTTAAAGCCCAGGAGTTATGTACGAATCCTTCCCAAGCTGACCTGATCCTTTATGTAAAAGTCAGCTCCTCGCTTGCCCAAACCACAATGTTATTTGAGAATGTGTCAGTATTCACTGGGTACACACACAATGGCATTCAGGGCTTGCCACACCCCTATTGCATCAAAATGTACCTTTTATTTTCATAATATTGCAAATATCTTCTTCTACTGCTTTGTTATTGACTCACACATCTAATCCTCATATTCCTTTACCTAGCAAGCCACTCTCACGCTGGCTACAGCTTCTGTTTGTGCCTGCCTGCTCACACTCCGCTCTGCACCAGTACCACTTCACACTTCCAGGTGTCTGTTTTCAGTCTGATAGTTCATTGACCATCCGCTGCAAGTGTGAAAAAAAGCCTAAGCAAATGACAGTGGGGTTGTCCCTTTTGGTGATGCTCCAGGTTCTGTTCCTGGTTTTGTTAGCTATCACCACTTCTACAGACACATCTCTTGGCTGTCCTGAGCTCTGTCTGCCTTTCAGTCCCAGGTCTTTTTCTTGGACTCCAAATGCTGCCTGCAGGGTCCGACATCTTTGCACCTGAATATATCAACAGTCTCCCTCAGGGTATTATTTTTTCCCACAGATTTCACTTGTCCCTGTTCAGATTTCTTTATGTATCTATTTTTTAAATCTGGGATTCAGTTTCCCTTCCAATATCACAATAGTGGGTCTTCAGCCTCACATCACTCTCATGCCCTGCTATAGTTTTAATTATTTCCCTTTGCGCTTTTTGGGAAAAAATATCATCTCTCTTACATTTGATTTTCATGTGGCATCAAGTACTTCTCAAATTTTGATAATACACTTTCACAGCCTCCTATTCCTAAATTAATTGAAAATCCATAAAGCACATAAAAACTTTTCTGTTGTCAGGAAAAAGGCAATTTCCCATTTGCCTTCATTTTCCTTGACAGCAGCTATTTTCAGATGCAAAGTGAAGCACTGCTTCAACCTCCTCAAGTTGCCTTCCACAGACCATGTCAGCCTTTCTGGACCTTTCGGTTTTTTCTTCTTCTTTTTTTCTGCTTCCTTTTTCACTCACTTTTTTCCTTTCTTTCCCATTTCGCTTTACTTCAGGTAAATGAGTCAGGGCTCACAGTATTTGGATAATCACGCAGGTTGAACTCTTGTACATAACAGGATATGTCTTACTACCCCATGTTTCCACAGCCTATAAAACGATTTAAAGCTCAAATTCCCAGTTTCTCATTTATGGGGATTTGGGGATATAAGCTATGAATAAATTACCTCTTCTCACTATAGAAGGCTTTTGTACCTATAGTGCTCTACAAAGTGTCTAGCTACGGCTTACACTTCTGCAAAGGCCATCCACCTGTTTTATGGCTACTGACAGGTTAATCATGGGCTCTGAGGGCTTTAATATCCACAGCAAGAAGCTGCTTTGATGGGTCTTGAATAGGGGAGGAATGCTTTCTCACAGACCAAGCTCAGACAAATTTATTTAAGAGCCAGATTTGGCTTGAGAACAACTCTGCAAATCTCTTCCTGTAAGGGGCAGGTTGCAATGAGCTACAGCACGTGGAATTTGCAAACGCATGGCTCTCGAAGGGCTGCACTGCAAATTGGGGGTGGAGGGAGGCACCTTCCACCACCGCAGTGACGAGTAGCAAAATGAGAAACGATAGGGCACAGCAGGGCTGAATGGAGAGCAGATGTTGCAGATGGAAAACATGGCTAACTTCTTGGCCCCATTTCACAGCGACACATCACATTCAGTGATAAATACAGATTACAAAATACTTGGTGCTTCTGCTCCCATCACCTTGTTCCCAGACTCTGTGAAATGGTCCATGTTAAATACGATCATTTTTTTGGAAGGGTTACTTTAATCCAGATCATGGGGTGTAGTTTGGTACAGACTGAAATTCCTCCCGAGGCAGTGGTTTTAGCAGATATCTGAGGGGCAGAAAATTGTGCTAGAAACAACCATGCAGAGTAAAGGGGAATTCGGCAGGAGATCAAGATTTCTCCAGTCCCTTGTGCCACTGAGCATAGGGTGGTCATGTGCATTCACTCCCAAGTATGGCTGAGAGGTACACCACAGTCGGTATGATGTTTGCCGATGCCCTGGCAAGGGCAACATAAAAGCCTGGCACACCTGCATGGACTGTAGCGTGCCAGGCAAAGACAAGTTTGCAGTGGGGCCCTTTAAACTTCCAGTGTATTAACTCTTTCAGTCAAATTATTCAAATTTTGGCTCCAAAGAGTAGAATGCATTTGCTTACACCTATCGAAAGCAAACACAAAAATTTCAGCCGTTAGGCATAATTAGCACTGATAATCTTTTGACACTGAAATACATTAGCATTTGTTTTTCTCCTCCACTCCTTACATCCTCAGGTGTTTGAGCACCCCAAAGACCCAATGCGTTGTACTGCTCCTTGCTTTCAACACAGAACATGACATGCAGGATGCCCAACCGAAATGTGTGGCTTTAACCTCAGAAGAACACTCTTTCAGGGCAGAAATCAGATTTGCCTGAATTCAACCCGGAATAAAGTAACAAATGGTCACTCTTGGCATTACAGCTTTCAAAAGGGGCGGTGACTTTCTTCTAAATCTACTAACTCAGCGCAAGGAGTTCGAAAGTACCCCTGAAACCTCTCCAGGCTTTTTTTTTAAATACCTGAAGGGGTGTCCTGGATGAGGTGAGCTAGCCCTCCAGCATTCCTTCTGGTGCTGTTCCAAGCTATATGTACAGAAACCCATGAAACTGTGCGCAGACCGAAGTGCTCCTACACCTACACACAAATGTGCCAATGCAATTAGCTGTAATTGCTGGGAAACAGACTCAGTCTGTTATCTGCCACGTTTTAAAGTAATGATCCAATATCCTCCATCTGTCTTCATTAAAACACGCTTTAAACTGACACCAGAACGGCAGTCAAAAATTTGCATTCAGCTCCTTGGGGTAAGTTAGTTGCAACGCTCAAGTTACAGATCAACAGCTGAGAGGGCGGGAGATCCCAAACAGAAATGCAGGCTGCAATCTGCTCCCCCTGAACCAAGGCAAACAATAGCAGCTTCCCGGGACGGCTGCTGCTGCTGCTGCTGCTGCTGCTGCTTGGAATCATGCACAGCTCAGCTCACTCCACCCAGAAGTCTACCAGGGCGCTCAACCCCAAGCACTTTGATTAAGCTTTGCAAAGCTCCCGGGTCTGGGGGGTGAAAAAAAAAGAAAAAGGTACTTTTGTGCCCCCCACCCCAGCCCCTCCTCCCCCCCAAAAAAAAAGAAAGAGAAAATAAGTGGGCAGAAGGAAAGCGTGAAATCTTACCCTTGGCGGTCTGTAAAAGTCACAGCAACAAAGTTGCTGCCCTCCATAGCACTGCGGTACACTCCTCTCTTCTCATTTACACGCAGCTTTATCCCCTCCCAACACCAACACTCGTGGCCGGAGCACCAGGACATTCATCTAAGAAAGCAAAGCCTCTCTACACTAGGAAATGGGCATCACACGCTGCTCTAAAATCCAGGGCGGACCCACTCTGCCATGCACTGTCCTGGTAACTAAACTTACTCCAAGTTCTCTACTTCTTACTTCACTCGCTTGGCTTGGCTCCTTGCCAAATTCTTCCTTTTTTTTTTTTTTTTTCTCTTTTAAAATTCTGTTTCCTGTAGATAGGGAGAGTGTAGTAGCTCCCTTTAAAAATAAAATGCTTCGGCACAACAAGCTGAGAAAGAGTAAAAGCAGGAAGGCAGAGCACCTAAGCTTGGGGCACCCCAGTTAATTCCTGAAGCCACTGCTGCCCATCTTACCTACCTCCTCCCGAAGTGGAAGCTTTCAAAAGGAAACCAAGGCAGTAAAAGAGTCCAAGGTATCACATTGCTTTAAAAAGGATGAACTTGGTAAGGGATACATTTCCCAGCAGCAGCAGCCTCTCTCTCTCTCTCCTGTGTCTGTAGTGCAGGAGTCAGTCAGGACTCCTGGAACCCTGAGACACTGTGTAGCAAAAACTTGGCAAAAAAAAAAAAAAAGAGCCCTCCTAGAGCAGAATTGCATAACCCAACCACAGAGCTTCCTTCTGCCAGCCAGAGGATCACTCCGGTACCAAAACGTCACGGCTTGCTCATCCCTGAGAACATGACCTCCCCTCGGCCGCTGGAGCGCCTGCCTGGCCTCACTGCTGCCAAGGGGGCCCTTCTCACCCAAACCCCTCAGCACTCCCAGGAGCCTCCCAACCTTCCCACTGGTTTCCTTACCTTCAATAAGACAAATATTCACTTCTTTTTGTTTTACAAATTGTGGGACCCTTCTATATGCCAGTCCCATGCCATTTGACCTGCCAGGTACTGTACAAGACTAAACCAGGGCCAGCTATAACTTTAATCCACCTCCTGCTTCCATGTACCTGCAAATTACAATTATTCTCAGTCCACAATATTCTCTCCCTGAGTTGTGCTGTCGGTACTGCCTGCCACAAACACGTCAGCTTGATGGTAAGGGAAAGTTTAACATGAAATATTTTAAAATGTATTTTTCTATGTTTTTTTTCTTCATAATCTGTGTTTTCCCACTGAATTTATGTGAACACTGTCAGAATTCATTTCACCTTTACCCTTAAACACTTGAACACGATCATCAACTGATTAACTGTAGCAATGTAAGAGAGAAGACTTTGTCAGAGACAGTTTTGTAGAAGGTGGCATCTGCTGAAGTCCTGCCAAAGAAGAAAGCTATGGAGGACTCTGGATGCTGCAGTGGCAATTTTTCAGGCATCACGAAGGTTGAAGTGCAGAGCAGCAGTGATGAGGACCCTATAGCACCATAAGCAATATCTGAAGGAAGAACAAGACCCCATGTCCCTTTTCAATGACACTAGACATTTCTCATGTTCTTACTACCCACAACCCATCTCAACAGCAACAGCCCCAAGTATCAAGTTTTTTTCCTGCAATTGAAAGTACAAGGATTCATTTCAGTCATCTATGTATTTGGAGAACCACTTGTTCTTCCTTCATTCTGGGGTTTTCCTCCTTCTTAGAACTTTCTTATGCCTTCTCCCCTGCCACCCCCCATTTTAATAAGTTTGCTCGTGGAAACTCAGTCCACACTACTCCCACTTTCTTTGCTCCTCATCACAAATTACTTTGACCTCAGCTACAGTAATTTATTCCTTCCTAGAGTTAGGTTAATCTCCTTCCTTTGACATGAGACTGGACCCAACTATAAAATCAGGCCTTGGGTCTTGTTTAGAGTAGCTAAAAATTGGGTCAGCTATTTTGCTAATCATTTTCCTTGGCACTGATATTCGCCTCACATACATTGGCGATGACTTTTTCCCTCAGCTATGCTTTCCCCATGGACTTCAGTGAACCTGCCCACATGGGGCAGCTCAGCCCATGTGGAAGCACTGAGAAGAGCAGGAATGACTCAGTGTTATGAACTCAGAGCTGAGGGCTCTTGTTCTTACACTTTGGTCCCTGGGTAGCAGTTTCCCAATGATCACACCATTCACATCCTCCTTTGTTGTTTTCTGAACACATTAGGGAGCCTGTTGTGTGCCTGCAATATCAGTTGTCTAAATTTCAGTGCCTGCATGAAGGGTGTACACCTGTACTGGGTGTCCGACCTCCTTTGGATGGAGATTCAGCTAACCAACTGCAGCAAGGCAGCAATGAGTTTGCTGTGACCAACAGTTGTGCAAAGAAGTTTGGCCTGCAGCCTTTCTAGTAAACAAGTTTTTTTCTTGGCCAGACAGCTACTCCTGAATCATGATGCTTCACCTTTGAATTCTCCACTCTCAGCTGCCCACTAGTCACAGAGGACTAGCTCAGAGAGGGATGGAGTTACATTCATGCCATTCAGACCTTATCCTAAGCCTGTACTGGGGAGAATAACTTTCAGTCATGCAACCTGTGTGGCATTCCAACCATAATCAAGAAGCAAAACTGCAGACTTACTGACACAGATGTTTTAGGGGTGCCCTCAACCCAACCCTGCAGACTAGATTTGCTCTCCTTTCAAATAGCAAAGCTGAGGGAGCAGGGGACCCTCATGGAGCACACGGTACTCAAACATGCCCAGTGACCTATTAAGATTCTGAATGGCTTAATATGCCCCAGAGTCACTGGAGAGGGTAACTAGAGGATAGGAGAAACACACACCCAGGAGCATCCCACAGTGTAGATGTAAACTAAGCGCCGGTCCTTGTGAGAAGCCCTCCCTATGTCAGTGCTATTTTTAGAATCACTGTCAACCTAGATACTTTTCCAACAATTGTATGTAGTTCAAAAGGAGTACTGAAGATCTTTGCTTTCCCTTACTGTCTTGTAACTGCAGTCTCAAGTCCTGAATGGCACGGTTTGAAGCTTGACCTGCCATACCACTTCCTTGCAGTGAGAGGCTGGTACCTCTCATAGCAAAAAAGTGGCTGTGGCCATCTGAGCCAACCTGGGCTTCCCCCACACCCAGAACCAGTGCAATATCCAGGGATCATTTCCTCCCAGGCAACTTCATGTTGCTCCTAAAACAACACAAGAACATTGCTCATGCAAACTGTGAAAGCCACAACTCCAGAAAAGCATTTCTACATGGCACTCATAAACACCCAAGGTCAGCCTTAGATGACCTGATCTATGCTTTCCTCATCCCAGTTTTTGTCCTCTTTTCTGACTAGTCCTGGCCAGTGAGGACCTCCTTGTGTAGGGGAAGAGTAAGGATCGTACTTCACTTTGGGGACCACTGACAGGTCTACACATCAGCATCTGCAATGGCTATGAGGGGTCAGCTGGATGTTTTGTCCCAGCTGCTGTTGCTATGTGTGGTGGTTTGACCGTGGCTGGAGGTCCTCCAAGGAAATGATAAACTGATACAAATCCAGAGTAACTTGATTTGAAGGGATGCTCTGGATTCCTACCTGTGTGCTTCCATTTCCCTGATCTGAGCTGAAGAGCACAATTTCAGTACTCTCAGTTCACACAGAAATATTCCCATAACTCACAGGTTACTCCAGCAGCTGGGAACCAACACAGTGCTGTAAGGCACATGTCAAATGGAAATGGTCAGAAAATAGTTTCAGTGGGTGTGTGCAGAATAATGTGACTCATACTGATCAGGATTCAGTGGAGTGCCACTTACCTGCAACAGGGAAAGCAAGCTGTGTGGCTAGAAATTCCCTTTCTCCATCACATCCCCTTGCCCAGTACTCCAGGATCCAAACAAACAATGATCAGCTGGGGAAAATCATAAGAAATCCACAAAAATAAAGCTGAGCTAAATTCTGCAGAGAACAGGGCCAAAGATCATCTCACCTCTGAGGTCCAGTTCACACCAGATTTGGAATCTTGCGTTTACGAACTCATTTCTGGCCAAAAATTTCTTGTCTGTGGTAGAGAAGGACTTGTTGGGGGGGGGGCGGGGGGAAGTCTCCCAGGTACCTGAAACGTTTGCTCTGGTGCCATGGTAAACTAGATGATTTGATGGGCACACAAATGCGCGGGAGCTAATGGAGATCCATCAGTCTCAGGCTACTTTCTTGGGCTACAAATCTGTGTCTCTTCCCTTGCCTATGACACTGCCCATGCCCAACTCTGTGGGGAAAGCGCAGGGATCAGTCAGCGCCTGCAGCACACCCCAGATGTGCCCACACTGCTTTTAGCACGTATTTCCTAATCATTGTCAGTGAACAAAGTGGAATCTCGGGAGGATGCTTGGGAGGGCTCGTTAAAAGCTAATCATGCCTATGTGGATAGAAAAATCAATAGCTGAGGGCAAAGCAACAGCCCAGATTGTTAGAGCCTCTGACTGAAGTGTCCTTTGTAACAGGCCTATTACACAAGACCTCCTGCTGTTATTTGCAAGGCAGCAGCCACAAATGCATATGCTGTATCTGGTGACACTTCAGACGCTGTCACATGCACACTTCTCAGATACACATCAAAATCCGAAGCTCATACCACCGAGGAATTAAGATACCCCCTCAGTGGGACCCCGTGATTGAACACACAGAGGAAATCCAACTCATGCAGAGCTGACAAAAAGCCTCAGCATTTTACAGTCTTCCCACGAGCTCTGCATATGGGAGAGCTCTGCCATGGGTTGCTCTCATGGGAGAAGTGGCACTTCTGACACCATAACATCACCCAAAGGGCTGCATAATGCCTATACAATTTTTAGTCTCCTCTAGCCTTCCAGAGATGCTCTCATCCTGATTGTGCTTAGCCACTGTACTCTCTGTAAACTCCACTGCCATGGGAGATGAAGCACCAGAGCCCAACGGATGTGCAGGGAGAGCTCAGCAGGCAGAGGGGGACAGTGCTGCAATGGATCTGACGTTCGGTTTTCCATATGGTGTCACAGAGGACACCAAGGAGCAGTGTCACGCTAGGCAGGCTGTTTCATACTGTGGCAACAGTCCCCCATCACCACTTCACCAGCCTTTGCATTAAGTATGTGTGAAGCAGCAGTGAGATCCCTGGATCTGCAGGGAGCAAATAATTTCTGCATTCCCTACAGCATCACCCAAGAGATCTGGGATTAATTTCTTTAAGCCCCTCATGGTTTGCATTATATGTTGCTCTGACAGTCAATTATCCTTCACATAAAAAACTCAGTGGCATTCTGAGAGGATTCCTTTCAATCTCATGTCACATCCATTACACTCATGAACACTTTAACCACAATTCCAAACTAAATACACCGTGGGCATGTTTATCTGTACTGTCTCTTTTCCAGGTTACAATCACATCTATTATGCCAGGACAAATAGGGAGGCAGCCTGCTGCCTTCTGTGATGTATCAGTGATCTTTTGGATATTTTATAATAGTTTTTTCTGCGTTACATTCTTATTATCTTATTATATTTTTTTCTGGCTAGATATGATGACCCACTTCAGAGGGGTCAGGGAGAGCCCAGGGGTGACTGACTGATGTTTGCTTTAGGGATGTGTAGCAGCACCAGCATTCCACAGTGGCGTGGTCCCAAAAGGGGACAGCAGCAGGATAGAGTGTATTATTCTAACACCGATGACTGGGCCTGGGTGACTTCTTTACCCATCATAGTTAATGTCCTGCAAGCTCTGAGAAGAATAAAGAAACCTCCTCTGTCTGGTGGCAATGGAGCATGGTCAGGACGGAGTCAGAAAAAAAAAACATAGCCCAGGGAGCCTAGAGTATCAAGAACAGAGAACTTGGTTCCCCTCTGAAACATCAAATTTTAGCTAATCAACCAAAATTCTAAAATATCTGCTTTAATACAACCTGGCACAAATAGGCACAAACCCATTGATCTCCTGGGAGATTTCCACAAGGAAACTGCGTGACATTTTTATCAACAGTTTGCACTTTAGTTGCAGCATCACCTTGGCAGTGCATAAGCCACATAAAGCAGCACAGGCATGCCAGGTCCTGGCACTGTCAGCCTTTGCTTTTATCCAGTGCAAGGTTTTTTTTTTTGTTAGATTGCTCCCTTTTCTGCTCTCTAGGTGTTTAACAGAAACGCGTGTTCCTCTACACTTACACAGAGGAGAACAAAGACCTGTACAACTCTCCTCCCCATGCACACCGGCTGTTGGGTGTTTAAACAGTAAATTCCCACTAAATAAACCCCTCTGCAGCCATAGGAAAGAGAGGAATAACCTGATGAGTGCACAGGGCCCGAGGACTTGATGGAAGAGTTCAGGAGGACATGTTCTTCTTCCAAAAGTGCTACAACAGTGTCAGAGAACCCGGAGGTGGAGGAAGCAGCTGCAGCTAAGCTGGTGAGAACTGCAGGACAAGGGTAACAACACAGTGCGCAGAGCCACAGGGATGCTGGGGGTAAAGCACTTATTTGGGGATTATTGACTCAATTTCTCCTGTTGAGGTGTGCTGAAATATCACAGATCTTTTTAAAAGCAAGGAGATCTATAGAAAGTGAGTCAAATATTTAAACTAAACACCCTATTCCCAGTGTTAGGATTTGTCATACCGTGTTTGGATTTCTTCTGCTGCTTGCAGGATAAAACTCGTCCTGAGTCCCACAGGAAGAGACAGTGCTTGCAGTTCCTGATAGAGTGATCAAGGCTTTACAGGTATCTCTCCAGAAGGCAAGGACGCACAGCCTGAAGCTAGGAATGTGCTAATGAAGGCACACAACAGAAAATGCAATCAAAGCCTCTGAGAGAGGAGAGGGAATTAAGTAAGGTTTCGGCAGTACTGGGTGGCACAAAACGCCTAGTCAGGAGAATGAGAGGCAGACCTTTTCTTAACAAGGAAGTAAAAAAATCCCAAACAAACCAAAACCAAATCTATGGCCCTCTGGCTTGGTGTGACACAAAAATATGAGTTCAGCCTTTTTTCAGTGCCTCCTCCCAGCAAGGAGATAGATAATCTTCAGTTAAAGACAGGACAACCCCACTTAAAATAATAAAAAGAGAGTCAGAAAGCACATGTTGTTTAGTGCAGCCTATAAGAAACTCTGCTTTTAAGCATAATCCTCAGAGTCTGTTTTGTTATTTTAGCTTCTTTTTTTATTCCATGCTTCAATATTTCCAAATCCGTGTTTTTAACTTGATTACAACCTTGAATCTTGGTAGGCAACAAAGCACTGCTCATCCCAGATGGCGCACCTCTCAAAAGCAGAGCTCTGCAATGCTCTGCCTGCCACCCCACCCGGCTCCACATTAGCTGGATGCTGGTACCCCAAGTGTGCATCTCTTAATGTAACTTCTTAGGCTGGTTTGGCAGCTCATGTTTGCAAGGCTTGGGTGAAGAAGTGTCATCTAAGGACTGTTAGTATCTGGGCAAGCTCCCTGGAATGAAGCAATGTATTAAAAAGCACATGTAATCCCTAAAGACCTTTGCAACCATGGTGTAACCAGAACAGAATAAATGTGTTGTGTCAGTAAATGAAAGCCATTAGTTTCTCTTCTAAAGGCAAGGCTGGATGGGCTTTGTGGTCAAGAGCGTGGTACAGAGATGTAAACAGCTCAGAGAGAGGGCTGAGTGTTTCTTTGGATGCCGTCTGATGAAAAGGTTGTCTCTGCCCAGAAAGGCAGGGATATGATTTTTTTCCCTGCTGTCACACTGCTATTTTGGCCATAGGAGAAAAAGTAGCACAATCCACGGAGGAGTCCAGAAAAGGCAGTGTCCCAAGTGAGTTTTGGAGCCTGTTTGGGAAGCACATACTTACACTGCTCCAGAAAAGATGCTGAGAATAAATTGTCTTGTGTGCACGGCTTTTGCTTTACCTATTAAACTGTCTTTGTCTCAACCCACGAGTTTTCTCATGTTTACTCTTCCAAATCTCTGCCCCATCCCACCGGGGGGAGCGAGAGAGCAGCTGTGTGAGGCTTAGCTGCTGGCTGGGGTTAAGCCACAACGAGCCCTTGAAGGAGAAGACTCGAAGGAAGAAGGAAGGCACATGGGGACCTGTGCAGGCCAGGCAGCAGAAGCAAAAGGATTCACGCTTGAGAAAAAAGAAACTTGAGGAGCAGGCTAGGATGAAGTGAAACAGCCCTAGCATCAGACCTAAACTGAAAGGCAAACTTGTTGCCTGACAGACACAACAGCAGTGAGAAGCACTGGAAACCAGTGAGTTTCATGTGCTTACAGGTAGGTGCTTGTGTTTACTATGAGTGGAGCCTGGGCATTCCTGCAACACACCTGGGAAGTCTAACACAGGCAGTTGAGGCATGGGTTGGTCTTGCAGCAGATGCAGCTGAAGAAGAAATGACTGGAGCTCCACAATTAAACATAAATCATTGTCTATCTCAGTTTATGCCCACATAGGAGTTCCTACAAACTACAGTAATGGGAGGAGACACACATCGGTTTGGATGGCTTTGTTAGAAGGTGAGAAGCCTTCAGGAGATGTGTGAGGTAGCTGCGACTCCAGCCATCCCACCCCAGTGCAGAGCCAGAGACCTTTGAAAGAAACACTCTGAGACACAGACAGCTTCCCTAGAGCCTACAAGGACACTGTTCCAAGGCTGGAGGGGTCTAGGAGAGAACAACAGGGAGAGCAACCCTAATTATAATGCAAGACAGCACTCTGTTGTAGCCAAGCATAAATTAAGCAAAACCATTGTTCTCACTCCCTTCACACCTGTATCAATACCTTTTGTAGTGCTGTAAATCCAAAGCTGTAGATTCAAGATGGAAAAGTAAACTAGATCTTGTTTGCCCAAGAAGTGAAATGGCAGGTGGGGAAAGCACTGGCAACTTTCCCACTAACAACGAGCATAAATTGCATGCAACTGCTCTTATGAAAGGGCAGGGGAAAGAAAGGGAAGATCTTAATGCTAAGGTAGTAGATAATCCAGATTGTTACTGAAATTGCAATCCACAGTAGCTGCAACTCCCAGTAAACTCAGGATTACCTGAACAATGGAGTAAGAAGGAAGTAATGGATGAATGAGTAACACTGAATAACCTATGGAGGTTGGCAGAGAGCTGCAAGGCCCCTGGAATGACTCAGGGAAAGGGAAAACAAATCTTCTTTATCTATGGACCATAATTATCAGCCTTGTCTACAGGGCATGCACACAGCTTTGACCTTGGATCTACCACAGTGTTGCCCAACCATGTTGTGCAGCTCTCCATCACTGGGGCAGATGGAGAAAAAGCAAAGTCTTTAATGGACTGTGATCTATCTGCAATCCTCTTTTCAATGATTATTCTTGGGGCATGGTACTGGAAGCACTGGTAAAAGCATGTAATTCAACATTTGAGATGCGAAAATCTGTTTTTATTTATATATAAATAAAATAAATAATTAAATGTATACATAAGTACAGACAGTAGAGTAGAACTCACCTCTTTGAGCTCCTGCTGTATGAGCCTCAGGGACTCATCATCACCTCTGTATCAGTTTACACACATGTAAGAACCTAATCCTGCTCCTGCTGGAGCCAGTGCTGAGCACGTAGACTCATAGGATATCTTGAGTTGGAAGGGACCCATAAGGATCATCAAGTCCAACTCCTAGCATACAAGCATTTATGATTCTAGACTGGACCCATAAGCATCAGGAACTGGCCAGGTATCCAGACTAAACACAGCCGTGCAAGGGGTCACCAGCGAGCACCCAAGTGCAGACTAGACAACTGGCTGGTCTTGCCCTGAGTATGTGTCTTGTCCAATGGTGACCAACTATTCCCTGTGAAACTGGAAGCAGGTTTCCAGGTTGACTTGAAGAGAGTCATACTCCCAGCAAACAGTATGATTCACTTTGATATCAGCAAGTTAGACTACTCCACTGTTCCCTTCCTTTTTCCTGAGTCTGAAATAGTGACATTTAGTGATGCTGAACTGTGTGTAGGTGATGAATAAGGTAACAACTAGAACCAAAGCTAAAGCAGTTGTCACACATTTAACTACGGAAAGATCCTGCAATAAAAAGTGAGTTTTTATTGCTAAGATAAATAAACTGTTTACCTGAAAGGAAGTAAACAGTTCTCTAACACAAGCTGCAGGTTATTTTGCTCTGGTGGCTTGTGAGCAAGTAATGCTGATAGATAAATAGAGTGCCTCTGTCACCAATACTACGGCCCTAACCTTTCCTTTCAGTACTGTTTCTGAGCTAATTTATCCCTTGTAGAGGTATACATTACAGTTAGAGCAGCAAGTTAACCTCAACTAAAAGAAAAAGGGTTCTTCCTCTTGCAGCCTCACTCAGCAGATCTCCTGCTGACTTCTGTAGGACTTCTGCCCATGTTGGGATACCGGAATAGTCATGTTTTTATGGGCAGAGAGGGCTCTGTGGTGTAAATCCTCCTTCAGTACATGCTAGTGTCTTCCTCCTAGGTTGAGAGTCAAACTACTATCAGACACGGGGGAAGATTGGAAGATTTCCTCTTATCGGGTACATGAGGATTTAGGAGGGAAGGGGTTATTTTTCTGTAGTACAGAAGCTATTTTGGATGCATTTAATCTCCATATTCATGAAGTCTTCTGGTGCCTAGGGGTTGTCCTCACATCTTTACACAGTGTGGCACATACTAGTTAATTGAAAGAAAAGCAACCATGCTAAGTGAAAGTATATCCAGATGATCTCTGGTATCTACATAAGGGTCTTAAGCAAGTTGTGCAAATGCTCCATCCCAGCCTTGCACCCTCCAGTTTTAAAGGCAGTGAGATCGTCATAGGTACATAGCAGGCCAGAAAACAGCACTTGTTAGCTGGCTCATCTACCAGTCTGAGCTCGAGCACATCTCCTCCAGAGACAGAGACAGTGCAAAACCCTCTATGATGCAGGCAAGGCATTCCTGTGTTTCATGACTGTACTGTTAAATTAAAATGCAATCAAGGGGGAGAGCTCTGAGCACCTTTTGGATTTAAGCACACAGAGAAGGAGAAGCCTCTCTCTCTCTCTTTCTCTCTCTCTCTCTCTTCAGAAGGTTAAAACAAGGAGAGAAGAGGGAGCCCTTTGTCCAAAGCTTGCAATATAGACGTGCACTTTCCCACTGACTTTGCTAAAGACTCTCTGCCATGGTCCCAACTCACACTGCCTTTGTGTGCCACTTTATCAAGAACCAACATTTACAGACAAAGAAAAACACAGTATGTGAAAGGAAAGGAAAATACCCAGGAAAAAATAGCTGAAACCAGCGCTCCTGTACAAGCTTTTATACTTCTTTTCTAGGAGAACAGATGAAGAAATTGTCCTACCTGGCTGTTATATATATATCTTCTTTTCTACCTGAAGCTCTTTGTCAAGACAAGCAGGAGGGATTGTTTTCAGCACCATAGAAAAAAGCTGCAGCTTCTTTTAAAATCCCTAGGGAGTCTCTCTGCAGAGCACACCAGGCTTGTCCCCAGCTCAGCTGCGAAGCTCGCTGGGGAACACCACGCTTTCCAGGATCTGGAGGTAAAGCTGTGCAGGAGCACGCTGAACGTGATCCAGGAGTTACAGGATGTCTTGGCGTACGTCGTGTTCTCAGAGAGGACTGCAAGAAAAAAGGCAAAGTTCCCAAAGCTGGAACGTTGCACCGTGTAGCACTGAGTAAATAAAAAAGCAATTGATCGTTGGACTCGGTTATGACATCAGGTATTACAAAGGGTTATATATACCATAGGCAGGACTCTCTATTTCCTCCAGGTGAAACGTTAAAAACCTGCTGGGGCACACTGCTGAAGCCACGAGAGATGCAGATGAGACATTGTGCTCAACTTCTGGCAGTCAACAGATATATTTTATTAGATAGAACTCAAATGGAGGATTTAAATCAGAAAAAAATCACATTATTTCTCAATTTTGTCAATTTATTGCCTCCTGTAAGGACATGTGAAATGTATGTAACTTCTGTGGGATAATAAATTATTGGGGGGGGGGCTTATGGCGGCAAATACAACATGAGAAGAGAAGGCTGCAGGGGGACCTCATTGCAGCCTTCCAGTCCCTGAAGGGAGCAGAGAAACAGGAGGGGAATCAGCTTTTTAAAAGGGCAGACAATGGCAGGACAAGGGGGATGGATTGAAGCTGAAGGAGGGAAGGTTTCGATTAGGTATTAAGGGGAAGTTCTTTACAGAGAGAGTGGTGAGGTGCTGGAACAGGCTGCCCAGAGAGGTGCTGGGTGCCCTGTCCCTGGAGGTGTTCAAGGCCAGGTTGGATGGGGCTCTGGGCAACCTTGTGTAGCTCCAGGCCTGGAGGTTGGTAGCCCTGCCTGTGGCAGGGTGGTTGGAACTCTGATGCCTGGGGTCCCTTCTAACCTATGCCATTCTATGATTCTATGATTCTAAGATCACAATTCAGGCTTCTGGATGCCATGGTTATGTGGGGGGAGGGGAGGGGAGGGAAAAGCACACCAATTTTCCTACAATTACACGATAATGCAAAATTCCCGTGCTAATTCACAAGCTTTTGTTTGTTCCCACAGGCCTTTTTGCCACCTACTTTTAGGTTTGACGGCATCTTCTGACTGGAAAATTCAGAATTTGTGTCAGGTTTAAATAAACATGGATTTTTTTCCCACAGAAACATTTATTTAATTTTATATATATGCGTGTGTGTGTATATATATATATGTATATAATATATTCCTTGCTAAATTATTGAAGTGGGGAGGCTTTAGATAATTCTCTTCTTCTTAACCATCTCGTCTGTTTGGGGCTTTGTTGTGCCATTAGTTCTCAGCTAATGACAAGAGACTTGTCATTACCGCTGTTCTCTGCAGCCTTTTTCAAATTAAATCTATTAATTGGTTTCTGGTGCAGCAGATAGGATTGCAAACACACCAGTGGAAGCTCACTGTTTTGTTTAAAGTTCTCCCAGGAGATAGTGGACCATGGTTATGACTAACCGGGTCATGTGGACACCTAAAGAAGGAAGGATAGCAGGGTGAGCAGCACTGAAATGAGACTCAAATCCCTTCTCACACCCATGACAGATTCTGGGAGAGTCAGTTAATTGCTGCTTTACTTCTGTTTTATTATTATTATTCATAAAAGGGAATAATAATAGTACTTCACTTCCTCAAGAGACAAGTAGGAGGCAAGGAGGACCAGGAGGTGTTTGTAAGCCCACCTGGGACAATGTTTAAAAGGGGGGAACACACCTTTCTGGGGGTACAAATGGATGAGTTTTTTTTCTGATGACTTTCCAGTTTTTGCGTTAGTTCATGATCCTACTGCTGAAACAGAAGAATGTCTTCTTAAGGGAAGAAGTGCAGAATACTGCAGATTTCATGCTTGGTGACAACATAGGTAATATGGCCGCCTTTCCTGCCAGTGCTTTGCCTCTGAGCACTATGGGTGTGAGTCAGTGAGCTGGACTTCTAGACAGCATTCAGCATTGGTCTTGGAGCATGTGCAAAACTGCAATTCTTTCCTGTCCTTGCTGTGTTGGTCACTAAAGTAAAAATAACATCAAATTAACAATGGTCAACAATTTGGAACTGAGAGTACAGCTCAAGATCAAAGCTTTCATAGCATGAAAACTCCCTTTGGAGTTAAAATGCTACTGTTTAAAAGTGATGCAATTTTCAAGGGGGAAAGAAAGATACGCTGCTGCCTAATGGAAAGTTATTTTGCAAGAGCTGCTTACATGGTCTGCTCTTCCCTTAACGGCCCTCAGCTCTTCTCCAGAAGATCTCTTCCAGAGGAGTTCTTTCAGATGTTGCTGTCCCCTTTACAAAATATCGAGGAGCATTTCCCCTCTCTCCCATCTTCCAGACTATGGTGCAACCCAAAACTATTTTTCTCATCCTCTGTGAATTCAGAGTCTGTACAGAGTGGCCATGCTGTGTGTTTCTTCACCCCCAGGTTCTGCTGTAGAAATATCCTGCTATGCTGTGGCTTCCTCCTATAGCTGTAATGTGCTGGGAAAGAGGCTTGGCAACAGACAGATGTCTCACCATCTCTTGTGGACACTCATCCCACCAGCCATAAGCACACCAACCATCCAGGGAATGAGAGAGTTTATCATGACACTGATGGATGATGCAGAAGATATTAGGGTTAAGTCCTCCTGCGTGTACAAACAGACGGACCCAGTCAAACTGAAGACTGGTCCCAAAACACAGATGTATCTATCAGCCACGTGGTTTCACTCAACATTGTGGGTAAGATCCAGCCCTGCTTCACCCTTTAGGGCCTGCCATGCAGGTCACAAAGGCCAGACAGGCTATCAGCCTTACATAATTGGATTCCTAAGGATATGTACTGGGTGGGTGTGAAGAGCAATGGGCACTTTGAGTGAAGGACACCACAGCGCAGACTGGTTTGGTACACAGCTTCCTGAAGAGTGGATATGCCACAAGAAAACACCTCCTGAAGTTTCTGTTTGCTCAAAGTGGGAGCTGATTGGGAAAAAGAGGAGAGGAGAGGAGAGGAGAGGGGAGGAGAGGGGAGGGGAGGGGAGGGGAGGGGAGGGGAGGGGAGGGGAGGGGACGGGAGGGGAGGGGGGGAGGGGGGGAGGGGGGAGGGGGGAGGGGGGGGGGGGGAGGGGAGGGGAGGGGAGGGGAGGGGAGGGGAGGGGAGGATCTACCCTTTTATTGGATTTCATTCCTTATCTGATTCACTAAGCTCTGTTGGTGAAGGTCTGGTTATGTCCCCTTGAAGTGATTACCACACAAACCAGAAACATGGACTTTTTAATTGTCTTTATTATTTTCCTTGGTTTTGTTTGTTTGGTTGGTTTGGTTGGTTGTTGATGGTAGGGTCTGACAGAAGTTAACTTCCTAAGCTAGTGTTATGGTTGAAACCACTATCTCACAGAAGTGTTCCTTCACACATGGCAATAATACCAGCAAAAGGAGTCTCCCAGACATGGGAGAGCCAGAGACTGGGCATTACTGAAAGGAGGGAAAATGTTAGCACCCACTGTTGAACATGCAGCTGAACCGTTTATGGAGAATCCTATTTTATAAAGTGTGTTTGCAATGAAGCAGCTTCATCTTGCCTTCAAAGACATGATCTAAATCTCTGGAGGGAACTCCCATGTATATTCACAACAGCTACCCAAACTCACTTGCAGAATTTAGAAGTCTCCTACTGAGAAATGTGCCAGCAGATGCTTCCTGACATTTAATGTTAAACACCCTATAATGAGGCTATAAACAGACTTTCACTCCAAAACATATGAAAGAATAGCTCAAGACCCCAGGGAGGGAAAGCTCTGTAGAAATGGGGTTGTTGTTCCTGATTAGGATTCAGACAGCCCTCCCTGGTGTCGTTAGTTCTGACTTGATTTGTTCTAAGGCATGTCAGATGTTTGTTGCACAAACAGACTCCCTGATGGAGCACTGTGATGGATAATAAAAAATAAGAGGTGTAAGTAAAGAAAGGGCATCACAATCTGAGTCTAAAAGCAGCACATGGCCATGCAATCATTACAGCCCACTGCCAGCATGAGAACTCCTGACCAAAGTTTCAATTTTAACTTTTGCAATAGTCTAGTTGTCACCTTTCAGTGAATTTCAGGAAGATTCATGCGCCTACTTCCCTTTGGCTGCTGTGAAAAGTCAGTTTCCCAGCAGTTCATTAAAATACCAGTGACATAACCTTCAAAGTGATAATTTCTGAGGCTTCTGGAGAAATTGAGAAGTTTCAGTCACGGCTGAACACCCAAAGAGAAACCTTTCAGGCCTCTGAACTCTCTTATTGGCAGTTAACCATAGAGAACATTACAAGAAAAGAATGTCAAAAGGCAGCAGAGATCTTTATAAAATACCAGCTGAAGAACTGTAACAGAAAAAAAATCTGGTCCCAAAGAAGTTGAAACTCATCCTGAAATAGACATGAGCAGCATGTTCAGAGCTCATATTGTTAGAAGTATATCAAGGCTTGTGCAAGCTTCCCGCCCAGGTTCAGTTCATTTTTCCTGTGATTGAAGCTAACAGCATTAATGATCCACAGTTATCATTAATGTCACAGGACTTTGAACTCACCACAGCATAACAGATTAGAGTTTGATCCCTTGCACCTAACTGTGCAAACAAATAAAAGATCACAGAACTTCTTGTTTAACCCACACGAGCTCCTACAACTGAAAGAGCTTGAAAGGTTACTGCAGGTGACCCCCAGCATACCTGTGCTGGGCACCATCCATCCTAGGTTAGTCAGCGAGTGCTGAAACTGTACCAAATCCTTTCAATGAATGTATCACATATGCAATTACAGTAGGGTTCATTAGGAGCAACATAGTGCATAAAGGAGTGCACCCTTCCCTCCCCTTCCCCAAATAAAGCAGACTCAGGGACACCAGTACCCATTCTATCAGAGGAGAAATTCTGGCAACAGTAAAATACTCCCTTAGCACAATCCTTGGGGTCCCTTCCAACCCACACCTTCTATGATTCTATGATTCTCTGACAAGTGAAACAGAGTACATGAGACCTTGTTTCCCCACGTGGAAGGTGTCTTTAAGGGCCATTTTCTGGCCCATGATGAGTCAGAAACAAACCTAGAATATTAGGTGCAAGTCAAGGATTGGGCTGAGTTTGGACTTTGCAGGCCAGGCGTATGTCTCCAAGCCGCAGCACAAGCCAGTCAGTGCCAAGGGCCC
The DNA here is from genome assembly GCA_027925045.1 of Hypotaenidia okinawae. Lineage (NCBI taxonomy): Eukaryota > Metazoa > Chordata > Aves > Gruiformes > Rallidae > Hypotaenidia > Hypotaenidia okinawae. Next base: position 14,261,118 of record BSDF01000005.1, on the reverse strand, counting down.
TTAGCGAAACCCACCCGCAGCGTCCAGGGGAGGAGAGCACACCCCACTGCTCCAATTCCCACCTGGTGTTCACCTCATCGGCTTTGGATGATCCAGTTTCCATCCTCAATCTGGACCCCTGAAGCGCCCCTCATGGTGCACCCCCTTCTTACAGCACAGCTCTCACTGCGAGTCAATTTACAAGGCAGCCATTAATTAATTGTCTCGTGCCTTAGCAAGGAAGCAGCAGCATGGGCACTGGCTTTTCTTGCCTGCTCAAATCCACCTTTTTTTTGCCACAGGAACAGGGGGATGATACCCAGATTTTGGCTCTTCGTTGTGTGATGTGTCCCAAGAGGTGCCTGAAGCTGACAGGATCTCCGGAATGAGTTTGGGGAGAAAAAATATATGGCAGGAATTACATATTTCTAGGACTTCTCACACATTTCCATGTTCTTCTAAGCAGGTGAATTGTTTCCCCTCTACTCTGGGGACAGTATGAGTTAAGGCAACATCACAGACACACCTAAAAATTTCTGTTTTCCCCAGCAGTAATACTTAGGCTTTTGAAAAGAGGTCTCTGACAAATAAGAGCAAAAGAAATAATTTCAACAATGATAACCTCAAGTATAGCTTAAATTCACAGGAGAACAAGTTAAACAAGTATGCTATCTTGTTAGCGTCATATCTCCTTTTCCCTACACGTTTTTGGAGTGCCTGAGTGTGTTCCTTGCACACTGGGGACACCAGATGTTGAGAGCTGCAAATTCAGGACTGCTGTGAAGATGCCTGCAATATCCCCCAGCTACTGAAGTAAACTTCTTTTTTAGCTTTGCAAAAATTATCAAACTTCCTGCTCTCTCCAATCTCCTCTCAAGAAAAGATAAAGGCTCAGCATAATAGGTGCCCTACTTACCTAAGGCTTTGATCTCTCACGAGTCGCTGCTCACAGAAGTTGGAAGTGATTTCTGAAGGAGCCCCAGTGTACACGAATTTACAACTCCGTGAGCTGAGAGGGCTGGTCTCTGCACTGCATCTGCAAGACTTCAAAGAAAAGAGGAAAGATATTTTCTATTTACTGCTCCAGTTTCTCTCTCTGCTGCCTCTGGACGCTGTCACCCCTAGATGTGATTTTTTTTCTTGGGACAGGCTTTATGCTGAACTATGAATCATGTCCAAGGAGAAATATGGTCATGAGAGGCTTTGCTTTTCCTTTGGGGAGCTGGATTGACAAATATGGCCCATCAGGCACACTGGCCTTTCCTTCAGACATACACACAAACCTGCACTTAGAAACAGGTACCTGAGCCAGCAGGCAAGCCCATGACTAAGCCAGTGCTCCCTGGCACACCATGGACAGGGTACTTAGACCTTGGCAAAGCGTGGTCAATACTTTGAGGGCTTTGGATTCCCCCTCCCTAATTTAATTGCAGTGACCAGTTCACCAAGATTATGACTAAACTGGTCACCAGGGAGCCTTTCCAAGTCTCCAAGCACAGACCATGGCTGTAGATCAGTTCCTACACTGCTGAGCCTTGCCCTTATAAGTAACAACCCACTTTTTACTGGGAGGAAAATCGAGTGTTTCTCCTTGGGGACAGCTGTGTGACACACTTGGACCAAGCCAACAGTCTGGGCAACGGGAAGAAGATGGGTCCTTCCACACACGCCACCACACAGACCGGGGCACAGCCACTCTGTTGACAGAGCTGCCCTTCTGCGTACACCTTTAATTCAGGTAGTTGATTTAATGCTGAGCAGTCAACACAGGGATACAGGTTGTGATTGCACAGCCAGTGCCGCTGCTCATGAAGAAGCAGAAAAGTCAGCCTGCCTGCTAGCATGAAAATTAACCAACGTTTGAGCCATTCTTCAGCCTTAATGCTGTTTTTCACAGTGGCCTTATGTATGTAGTAAGGCTCCACCGTCCCACTGAAAATGTTTTTCCCAGACAGCCCTGGTTTCTCATGATTTTTGTTATGTCTCTTGAGCCTTTGTTCCAAGTTCTCTAATAATGGACTCATTGTGCTGTGTTGGAGCAATATCCCTGCCAGACTTAGCTCCAAAGAAAAACAATACAATTAACCTGGCAGGGAGAACCCCACAGTTGGTTGGTGTGGCACTGGGCCAGCAAAGCCACAACACTCGCAGGAGCTCACTCACAGAATCACAGGATCACAGGGCTGAAAAAGACCTTTAAGATCATCAAGTCCAACCATTCCTGTCCTATGATAAACCATGTCCCTAAGTACCTCATCTACCCTTTTTTAAAACACATCCAGGGGTGGTGACTCAACCCCTCCCTGGCAGCCTGTCCCAGGCCCTCACAACTCTTTCAGTGCAAAATTTCTTCCTAACATCTGATCTGACCCTGCCCTGGGGCAGCTTTGTGCCATTTCCCCTTGTCCCATCTCCTGTCCCCTGGCTGAAGAGACCATCACCCACCTCTCTACATCCTCCCTTCAGGTAATTATAGGCAGTGATAAGGTCTCTCCTCAGCCTCCTCCTCTCCAGGCTGAACACCCCCAGCTCCCTCAGCCACTCCTCACAGGATTTGCCCCCCAGCCCCTTCCCCAGCCTGGTTGTCCTTCTCTGGACTCGCTCCAGGACCTCCTGCATTTCTGCGCAGCACCAGATTGTGCAGCATCAGCCTACCCTTGAGTAGGATCCTGTCCTGGTTTTGGCTAGGGTGGAGTTAATTTATTTTCTAATAGTGGACAGAATGCCATGTTTGGGAGTCAGGATGAGAGCAGTGCTGTTAGCACCCTGATGTTTTTAGCTGTTGCCAAGCAATCAAGGACTTTTCAGTTGTTCACATTTCCCTACTAACGAGAAGGGAGGGGACACAGACAGGACAGGTGACCTGAACTGGCCAAAGGGGATATTCCATGCCAATTACGTCATGCTCAGTATAAAGGGGACTGAGGGGAGGAGGGGCAGGCAGCTCCAGGTTGCACGGTTCTGGAGATGGTCTGGTTTCTGGATGGCTCTGGGCTGCATGGACTGAGTTCTGTGATTCAGTGAGAAACTACATTGTGTAACACCAGTTTCATATATTTTTTGCTGTAAAGTCCTGTTATCATTGTTGTATCTATCTTTCTGCTGTCCCAGTGAACTATCCTTATCCCAACCCATGAGGTTTTGGTTCCTCAGTTTAATTTTTTTTTCCTTTCCCTACCCTTAACCAGCATGACCTTGAGCATTTGAGTAAGATGTACCAACCAGACATGTTAGAAAATAGAAGCTTTGTGCTACCCATAACCCGTGGAGAAGCAACTAGATCAATCTCTGGTGCTTCATGGGAGAGGTGGGAGAAGGAAATAGATGTAATTTCTCTTATTTCTAACCAGCTGCTCAGTGTGATGGAAAAGGGGCAATACTGCTTGATCCTACCAGAATACTTCTGTAATACTGAAGCATTTGACCTAGTAATGATTTGTTATCCAGCATTTCTTCATTCTGGACTTAACTCCAAGTGTGTTGGGTCCATCTGGGTTCATTTCAGCAACAAATGCTGCTCTGGTAAACCTGCAGCCGGGCAACCCCAGTCAGACCTCTCACTTCTCTTGCTCTGAATACTTGAACCCCTGTCATGAGGGCATACAAGTAAGAACTGAGGCTGGAAGCCTCAACCCAAACAAATGAGTATTAGGAATGTTTCCAAACCAGAAATCAACAGTGATACCAGCAGCTGATCTACATTTCTTAGTGCTTCAGCAACAAGATGAAGAGTATCTTTCTGTGAGAGGGGACAGCCACATCCAAAGTCACTGAGCCCAGTGCAGAGTTAACTGGGTGATGCTCTACAGTCTGACCAATGCAGTAGTTGAGATAAGTGGTCCACAGTCCTCCCCTGGCTCTAATTCTATGGATATTACACATACTGCAGTCATCATTGCTTTGGTGGAACATAGGAAAGGACCATAATAGTCTGTAGTGAATCAGGCAGATGGTGAGGTGGCAAACTGTGAGATAACTGGTGGGTTCTTCTGTCACAGAAGTTGATGGCTTTTAATTGCTTAAGAGGGTTGCTTTTAAACCTCATGTTAGCAATGCTTTCTGCCAAGTCACGCTTTTCTGTCAGTCTTTTAAAACCACATTGCATTACTCAGATGAAACCCACAGAATGGACAAAATTGGCTAGGCTTGGTTCACTGATGCTCATTATACTGTAAGAGCACTGCTCTGCAGAGCAGGCATGAGCTGTTTCCTCGGGTGAGCCCTAACTGTTTTGGGGGTGATACCAGACTGACACTGGATACCAAACAGTAGTGATGTCACTGCTCTTTCCCATTTCATCATCCTACACCACACAAAGAAAATTACAGGTGGGATAATCTCGAGACACATGCCCTTCTTGTCCCCCTCCTCTATTTTGCTTTGGCTCAATCCTCACACATGTTACCTGACAGTTGCCAAACCAGCAAAATGCCTGATCACCATGGTTACTCCAGGTAGCACAGGTGAGCCCTGCAGATTTTCTCAACACCAGAAACAAAAGGTTGAACATAGACAGAAGCTTAACTCACCTTGACTGTCTGGACAAAAAATGTTATGAAATACAACAGAAAGCCAGCCAAAGACTTGCCAGTGAAAAGGACATGAAAAAGATATAAGCCATGCAAAATACATCAGCCTCCATTTTGTTTGCTGCTGTTTTTAGTGGAGATGATAGGCATTTGCTGGCATCACTACATCTGTGAAGTTTAATGGTAGGATATTGCTTACAGACATGTATTTTTTATAGTGAAAGGGTCCAAAACAGTATGGGGGTGTGTGGGGTTTGGCTAGGATAGAGTTAATTTTCTAGCAGCTGGTGCAGGGCTGTGTTTGGGCGTTAGGATGAGAGCAGTGCTGATAACACACTGATGGTTTAGTTGCTGCCAAGCAGTCAAGGACTTCTCAGCTTCTCATGCTGCCCTGCTAATGAGAAGGAGGGGGGCACCCAAGAAGCTGGGAGGGGACACGGTCAGGACAGGTGACCCGAACTAGCCAAAGGGATATTCTATACTGATGATGCCATGCTCAGCATAAAGGGGGGCTGGTGGGGAGGAGGAGAGCTTGGCCCCAGGACGTGCAGTTTTGGTGATGGTCCAGCTTTGGGACAGCTCTGAGCTGTATGGCCTGAGTTGTTCAGCAAAAAATTGCATTGTGCATCCAGTTTCACGTATTTTGCTATAAAGTCCTTTGTTATTTCTCTCTCCCCCTGTCCCAGCAATCTGTCCTTATCCCAACCCATAAGGTTTGCCTTTGGGGTTTTTTTCCTCTCCCCTCTCCCTCTTTCCCCACTGAGAGCAAGCGGCTGCGCCGTGCTCAGCTCCCAGCTTGGGGCAAAACCACAACAGGTGGTCAGTGAGTCCCATCATGCCAATTATCAGGCAGCTGCTGGGAAGCATAGAGTGTACCTGCTGGCTTACAAGCTCGGAGATCCTTCCTTCTGCTGTCACAGACATGTAGGAAGTGTGTTTGATGTGTGAGCTTGTGGGTCGTCCATTGGAAGAGGTTGGGGTTGTCAGTTGTCACCTTCATCTGTCTCACTTGCCATGAGTGGTCCCAAAGGGGAAAAAAAAACAACCCCAAAAATCACTTCCCTACAAATCTGTGAAGCAAAACTTCCTCTGGCAGAGGTTTTCACTTTGGTTTCTTCCATAACTTGTAGAGAATGGATTTGATAGCACACATCACTGGCCAGGTGACTGAAGCCCCTACACCTCCTTCATTCAGGGAGTAATGTCAGGAGTTCAGATAATCTGGACTCCAGCTGAACAAGCTGGATGATCTCCAGTTGGTTTTTCTAATTCCAGTCTCTAGGCTGGACTACAAGCTCCCCCTGCAGAAAAATGTGCAGGGACTGCTCATGCAGGGTGATCAGATTAGAGGGTGGTTTGGAGACATCAGCTGTAATGCAACAGCTTCACATCCATCATGGGCCGTGTTCTCCTGTATCTCCACCTCCAGTGGGGAGGAGAGCAGCAAGGAAGAAAAGGCCCCAAAGACTTTACATGTGCAGCCTGTGGGAGTAGAGGGTAGCTGTGAGGAGATGGGTGGTCTTGTTGAGAAAACTCAATGAGAAGCTTCCCTGGATCACAGAGGGTATTTGTGTATCGAAGCACACACACACACACACATACACACACACACAAATAAGCTATTGCTGCTGCCAAGCTTTGAGAGAAGATCGTGGTCACTATTGTGTGGGCTTATTGCATCCGTGATGGTCATCCTCAGAGACTTCCTCCTTTGATAAAACACATGACCTGACCTAGGCTTGACTCCAGACACACAAAAATAATACCAAATAAGGTTCTGCAGCCTGACAAGCTGCTGTGCTGGAGAGAAGGATAAAGTTTAGCAGGAACTTAAATTAAAGGAGGCTGTTTGACTTACTTCATCATCTCGTGCAGCTGCCAAAGTGATACACTTCTTTGCACCTCCAGCTGTGATTAGGAAGGAGGTAAATCAGAGTACCTTATATTTTCTGCTTCAGGAGATGCTGACAGACAAGGTTAATGTTCCTTGGTTTGCCAAACACCAGTGGGTCATAAGAGGCAGTCTTGGGAAGGAGCATTTTGGGGTGGGTGGGTGGTGAGGTGTTGGAAGAAAAGACAAAGGATGCCCACCAAGCACCATGAATGGTTTTTTGGTTTGCAAAACTGATCCAACCCAAATGCCTCTCCCCAAAGGTTGGTTCACAGGGTTGGGACTCTCAGATTATCTGAATTACAGCCAATAATGGAAATCCTTTTGGCTGACAGTTGTCATTACAGGAAACTAGCATCTCAGCAATTGGTGAATAGCTGCTATTAATAATGGCACTACCAGATGTGACAACTGACAGGTTTTGTCACCACATAGTCACAGAGATGATAAAAGGAGGTGTTATTCTGGGTTTGCTTCCAATAAGCAATGAAAATACTAAAAAGAGCAACTCATAAAAGCACTATCATCCAGCGAATAGCTATTTGTGGTTTAAATGCAAGGATAAGTAAAGGGTCTTCTAATTTCTGAAACAAGAAGAAGAAACCCCACATGTATTGAAAATCAAGCAAAGATAAATGAGAACTGGTGAAAGTTCAGCTGAATTACTCTTGCCAAGGGAACAGAGAAAATGTAAAGGTTCTTTGAGAGAACAGAGTGCTCTGTACTTTGTCGTGGCAGAACTTGGAGTTAGTGCTTTGGTCCCCAAGTGAAAGAGGCAGTGAAAGAAATCTTTGACACAGTTCGTGAGGAGCGCTGCTGGCCTGCCATCATCCCCAGGGCTGGAGGGTGACATCAGTAACTCCGATAGAAGCTTTAGCCTTCAAGCATTCTGAACCTTGCCTGGTATCCCTTGAACTTCCAATATGTTTACATTATTTATCATACAGTATCACATTGTACTGAAATAACTAATGCTTCCAGACTTCTGTTTGTCATCTGTAGGCTGCCAGAAACCACCTCTCTGCTTTCCTGATGCAGAACTGCTCTAATTTTCAGTGTATTTTGCATGCATGAAAGGTGCTAAGAAACAGCTTGAGTATCTCAGGCTCTTGATTTTGCTCAGTGTTAATCAGGATTGTGGGTATGGAGGTCCCCAGGCCAGACTGCCAGATGCCACTGGCATCTGGGTTTCAAAAGACACAGCTCACCTGCCTGCTCTTCTGGCTGTACTTGATTTGGTCACCTTTAGGAGTGAGGAATGTGCGAAGGTGGTTGCTGAGCTGTAGTTCTCTCTTCCTATCTCCTCGTGGCTCATCATGATTTCCTGAGATTTTTGAGGTTGCTGGTGAGATGCTGGAGGATTTCTGGTCTGAAGGGAGCAGAGCAGATGTTCCTGCGGACTCCTTTGAGTCTAAAGCCTGTTTTGTGCTTATGAGTGGCTCAGGGACTGTGCTGGTTTGTCCTGGGGCTGAGTCAATTTTCTTCATCTTAGCCAGTACAGGGCTGTGTTCTGGATTTGTGCTGAAACAGTGTTGATAGCATAAGGATGGTTTCCTTACCACTGAGCAGGGATCACACAGAGCTAAGTCTTTTTCATTCCTCACCCCGCCCCACCAGCGAGTAGGATGGGGCTGCACAAGGAGTTGAGAGGGGACACGGCCAGGACAGCTGACCCCCGCTGACCCAAGGGATATCCTATAGCATATGGTGCCTCGGTCAGCATACAGAGCCGGGGAGAGGAAGGAGGAAAGGGCAGGGGGACGTTCAGAGTGATGCCGTCTGTCTTCCCAAGTCACTGTTAGGTGCGATGGAGCCCTGCTTTCCTGGAGCTGGCTGAACACCTGCCTGCCCATGGGAAGTGGGGAATCAATCCCTTGCCATGTTTTGCTTGTGTGTGCAGCTTTTGCTTTATCTATTGAACTGTGTTTAACTCAGCCCACCAGTTTTCTCACTTTTACCCTCCCAATTCTCTCCTGCACCCCACTGTGGGGGACTAAGTGGCTGTGTGGGGCTGAGCTACTGGCTGGGGTTAAACCATGACAGGGACAGATTTCAAAGGGACCCTGGAGAACCTTCTCTTCTTTTTAACTTTTCCATAAACAACCTGGACACAGGACTAGAGGGTGTCTTAAGTAAATTTGCAGATGACACCAAATTGGGAGGAGCTGTTGGCTCCACTGAGGGTGGAGAAGCCTTGCAGAGAGACCTGGACAGATCAGAGAGCTGGGCAAGCACCAACCCCACGAAGTTTAACAAGGGCCAGTGCTGGATTCTGCACATGGGAAAGGGCAACCCTGGCTGCACATCCAGCCTGGGGGATGAGACAGTGGAGGCCAGCCACGCTGAGAGGGATTTGGGGGTCTTGGTGACAGCAAGTTACCCATGAGCCAGCAGTGTGCCCAGGCAGCCAGGAGGGACAAGCCTATCCTGGGGTGCATCCAGCACGGCATGGCCAGCCAGGCCAGGGAGGGGACTGTCCCGCTCTGCACTGCGCTGGAGTGGCCTCACCTCGAGTGCTGTGTGTGCAGTGCTGGGTGCCACGGTACAAGAGGGACACAAAACTACCGGAGAGTGTCCAGAGGAGGCCAGTCAGGATGGGGAAGGGTCTGGAGGGGAAGTCCTATGAGGAGAGGCTGAAGTGCTTTGGTTTGTTCAGCCTGGAGAAGAGGAGGCTGAGGGGAGACCTCATCATGGTCTGTGGCTTCCTGATATGAGGAAGAGGTTCTTTACTGAGAGGGGGTCAGGCACTGGAACAGGCTCCCCAGGGAAGGGGTCACAGGACCCAGCTTGGCTGAGTTCAAGAAGTGTCTGGACAATGCTCAGTCCCACGCTCTGACCTGGCTGGTCCTGTGTGGAGCCAGGAGTTGGGCTCGGGGATCCTTATGGGTCCCTTCCAGCTCAGGATACTCTTTGTTTCTGTATGGTTTTTTTTTCAGAAGGAAGGTGGTCGAGGACAGATAGACTAAAAAAATTCCACAAAAGAAGAACTTGGCCTCAAATGAACTTCTCATAGAGAAAGAAACATCCCAAAACATAAAACATAGAAACAGAAAATACTGCAGTATGGTCACTAAGCCCTCTGATTCTCAGGGAAGCATCACTTGACACTACACTTGTGATAACAATGAAATACAGGAGTTTGGCAGCAAAGGTCTGTTCATCTGTGAAGGTGGAGGTGATGTGCCTGGAGATTAATGTGCAAAATGCATCACATGCCCAAGTGACTTCCAACCTGTTAGGCTGACTTGACAGCATGCAAAGTTTTAGAAGTCATCTTGAATGGAAGAATCACAGAATCACAGAATTATCAAGGTTGGAAAAGACCTAAAAGATCATCCAGTCCAACCATTCACCTATTACTACTAGCTCCCACTAAATCATATCCCTCAATACAACATCCAGTCTTTCCTTGAACACCCCCAGGGTCGGTGACTCCACCACCTCCCTGGGCAGTGCATTCCAGTGCCTGACTACCCTTTCCGAGAAGTAGTGCTTCCTAATGTCCAGTCTGAATCTCCCCTGGCGCAGCTTGATACCATTCCCTCTAGTTCTGTCACTGCCTACGCGGGAGAAGAGGCCGACCCCCAGCTCACTACAACCTCCCTTCAGGAAGTTATAGAGAGCTATAAGGTCTCCCCTGAGCCTCCTCTTCTCCAGGCTGAACAATCCCAGCTCCCTCAGCCGCTCCTCGTAAGGCCTGTGTTCCAGACCCCTCACCAGCTTAGTAGCCCTCCTCTGAACGCGCTCCAGGGCCTCAATGTCTTTCCTGTAGTGAGGGGCCCAAAACTTAACACAGTACTCGAGATGCGGCCTCACAAGTGCTGAGTACAGGGGGACAATTACCTCCCTGCTCCTACTAGTAACACTATTTTTGATGCAAGCCAGGATGCCGTTGGCCTTCTTGGCCACCCGCGCACACTGTCGGCTCATGTTCAGCCGTGCATCAATCAGTACCCCCAGGTCCATTTCCTCCACACAGTCCTCCAGCCACTCCGCCCCAAGCCTATAGCGCTGCCTGGGGTTGTTGTGGCCAAAGTGCAGGACTCGGCATTTGCTCTTGTTGAACCTCATGCCATTGGCTTCAGCCCAGCTCTCCAGCCTGTCCAGATCCCTCTGTAGGGCCTCGCTACCCCCAGGCAGATCCACACTCCCAGCCAATAATAAAAGGAAGGACCAAGAGTATAGAAAAAAAGGCAACATGGTTTTGGTAAAGCTAAAATGTGCAGGACCAGTTTGATCCAGCTCTGCCTAATGACTTCTCAGCTCTACCCCATCAAAAGTGTGCATTTCTTGAAGGTGGCTCCATTGCTTCTGAGATGACTGGGGAGCATCTGTCTCTTGCAGACTGAAATGCATGACTGTAGGAGGCATTCAGTGATGTCCAGGAACCAAATCAATATCACCACAGGCTGGAACTGGGCAAATCTACTTTTAGGGACAAATCTGGCTTCTCAGATCCAGGTGGACTCAAAAAAAGGCCCCGCATACAATGTCAGATGAGAGCTGTTGGTGAAGCTGGATGAGACTGGGCTCAGACCCACTGTGTGTGTTCCTCTAAGCACCAGCCTCATTAGCCAAATTGCACATATTCACAGGCCTACATCTAGAGTTTTCCCTAGAAGGGAGGAAATGAGAGTGCAAGAGCAGAAAAGGAGGAAGATGATGTGTCTGGAGGAAATCCCATGAGGAGCCTGACGTCCTCCTCTGGCACTACATAGCCTCCTCCCTCCCTGCCACTGCCCAGAAACATGGGAACTGAATCCCATGCCTGCAGAACCAGCTGCCTTCTCAGCCTGAACTGGTTCCTCCCCAAACCCTTCCATTCTCCTATTTGCTAATTTCCTCCAGGAAGACTGATAAACAGACCTTCCCACCTCTGCCCTTGCATCTGCTCCCTCCCATCACACACCCAGAAGCACAATGTCCTTTTCCATAAGGCCTTTTTATCTCCACCATGCCTCCCAAGCACACATCCCCCCTTTGAGTCTCACCACCTCACTCCCCTGACTCATTTTTCTGGTAGTGTCCCAGCCCTGCATAGGCCACAGCTTTAGAAAGGAATTTCATTAAAACCAAGAAGTCTGTAAGACCAAAAGCCAGGCTTGCTTGCTTTCTGTTCTTCAATAATTATCTCATCTATTCAAATAATGGCTAGAAACAAAAGGATTGTTAACAGCTCTCTACCATCCACCACATCTCAACAGCCTGGCTTCTTTCTCTCTCAGATTTGCTCTGAGCACCTTTGACTTCCCAAGTGGCAGCAAGCTCTTGAACTTCCCCTTTAGAGTTCCTAGAAAATGTCTCCCTGTCACCCGGGGGGGTCAGGCTCTGGGTCTTGCTCTCTGCTCCTCCCAGCAGACTCCCAGCATCTTCTGCTGGCAGCCTTGGAGGCTTCTTTTTTTTTTAAAAAAACTACTATCATTAAGATTAGGAGCACACTGCTACCTTCAACAGACTTCCTTCTGGAAGCTAGTCCATATTTGGACTGCTAGACCCTTTTCTAATCCTAATGTTCCTGGACTTCACAGCTCAGAGATGACCCATACAAATGGAAATGGCTCACAGGAGGGCAAAGATTAGAACGGGACAGTGCAGCCTCAAAAAGAAATGGCTAGGGTGGGATATGACAGAGGTCTACAGTATCTCCATTGCTCAGGAAAGGGCTGATAGGACCAGTGTTTTAGCATCTTTCTGAACAAAAGAATGGAGGCCATAAAATTAAATTAGTTGGAACCAGGTCAAAAAGAAAACAAGTGATGCTGAGGTTGTCACGCAATGACCTGAAGATCTACAAAACTCCTGTTCAGGGGCTCAAGGGGGAGGTTGGAGGATAGTTTAGGACTTACTAAAGAGATATCATGGAGTCAGAAACATCCCCAAAGCTAAAAACTGCCAGCATCATTAGTTTCCCTTGCTCTAACTCTTCTCTGGACAGCTGCCTGTAGCCACTCTGGACACAGATGTACTCTTGGCCTGAAACCACTCTGCTGCTCCTGCAGACCCAGCCGAGAGTCCCTGGGCAAGAAGAGTGGGACCACAGTCAGAGATCAACCCCTGCTGCCAGCACCCAGCTCATCTCACACCCCTCTCCTGCCCCACCTGCAGTCAGTGTCACTCCACTCCTGCACAGGACAGCGGGCAACTTACCTCTCCTGCTGCTTGTTGTCTTTGCCATGATGCTCTTGAGGTGTTTTCCAACTTGGGATAGCTGTTTCCACCCCAGGTACACCAGGAGATATATATATATATTTATAAAATATGTATTCTATTTATTATTTTATGTATTTATTGTTACATATACATGCTTGATACACAGAGTGAACATCCTATATCAAGCTGTGGTTCAGGGTAGGGTGGAGAGCGCCATGTGCACAACACTGTATTGTTGCCACAATACACAAGAAAGGCACAAGAAAAAGTCTGAGCACTGGTAGCTTGGATCTGCAATGTTTTTCAGGCAGGACAGAAAACTCTAGAGCCTCACAGTGAGTGTAAAGCCAAGAAACGAGGCAAGACAGCCGGATGATTTTAGACAAACGTGTCACAAATGCCAAATGGAAATTGATTCTGTGATTATAAAGTTCACAGGCTTGGTTTGCAGGAGGAGCACTAGTGGATAAGCAATATATTCAGGAGCCTCTGGTTCTTGGCTGTGTTTGTAACAGCCAAACCCTGCCCAGGCCTCTGGCCCATGGTTACAGACAGCTCTTTTCCTTTGAGCAGCTCTTTACTGGTTTCTCTCCACTGAAGCGATGACAAGCGAGCATACCGATGAGTTAGAAACTCGTGTATCATCTGACTTGGTGCTGGAGTGGGGCTTTAAAGTCATGCTCTGAGCCACGCATCATATGGGGTACACCATCAAACTCAGTAACTTCTCCTTGATGAAGCCAGAAAGAGCATCACGGCTGCAGACCAGACGGTGGGCTGGCAGCTACCGGGACCGCTGAGCGTGTGTTACCCAGGGAGAAAGTGTCATCTCAGGTCACAAAAATTCAGAGACCTGTGTTATCATGAAATACAAGTCTGAGCTACTTGAGCTTGTCTGCAAGAAATTGGCAGCATCTCCTAAACATGAGGAGAGGAGTAATTTACTTGACACCAAGGCTTCTCCTCTCATCTCTTGTCAATACCATCTACAGAGTATTAACACTCATATCAGACTGAAAGCTATCAAGTTTGGTATATAATAATTTTTCATCCTGCTTTATCTGTAAAGTATCCTACTACCTGCCCAAGTCTTTCCATTCAGCACCTTAAGGAGGCTACCAGAATACAAAGGAAACTTGACTTAAAGGTCAGATAGGAGAAGAAAAAGAAGTTATGCTCTATGCTTTTTTGTGATGCCTCAGTCTGTTACCAGAAGTCAGGGAACGATGTCGAAGACAGAGGCACTGTGGAAGAGGGGGTTATGGTCTGACTCATACCCCTTGCTGGGCATCTGCAGCACCAAAGAAATACCTACATACTGAAAGAGAGTAGTTTGGAAAGATGCAGCAGCGATTCCACCCTATGTGATTTAGCAAATCCAGTTACACTTGCACTTCAACAGACGATGCCAAATGCTGCTAAAAGAGTTTATTAAAGACCATACTAACAGTTCTCATAACAATGGCACATACAATGATTCAAAATCATGACAAACAGCGTGGAGTTTTGAAGAGTATTATTGTAGTACACCACAGACAAGAACAAAGCAGATGTGCTGTCTCAAAACTCTATGAGCAGGCCCATGAAATAGAGGAGTCATATCATACAGCTGTACAAATGTCAGAGAAAATAGAAAAAAAAGTCATTCAATATGCAGTCCTTGAATTTATTGACAGTATTACAGTACTTTATGGGCAAGGACTGGCTTGTTCCAGCTGCACTTTCCAGAGTACAAGGGCAGCTGGAAATAGCAAAAAAATCCCCAAAGCAAAAATCCCCAAACTCCAATAAACATACCTCAGGTGCAACCACTACTCAAGACCTTCCTGCTTATGGATCTTCAGTCAGAAGTTCTGACCTCCCTGCAATCGCTTTGCTTAGGACAGTGTTTTGTTTTGCGAGAAAACAAAACCAAGACGTGTCTTTAAGACAGTGCAAAAGTATTTTCAATGGTATCGTTAAATCACAGATTAATGACAAATCAGCAGAGATCAACTGCAGCACAGCCAACAGAGACTTCAAGATGAGAACCGAATGGACCTGCTGCCCCCTGACCAGCACTCCGGAGCGAGTGCCTGCAGAGGGGAGATGTGTCGCTCCCTCCCAAGAGAGTCGCCATTTCTGGGTTCATAGTGAGGAATGGTCTCAGCTACTCCAGGGTAACAAAATGCTACAGAAAGCCTGCAAGTATTAAATTATCTAACCCTAATGTCACAAAAAAAAAAAAGCCTAACAGGAGAATGTCGAAGTGGAACAAGTACGTAGCGGCCACGTCCTTTGTCATGGCTCTGATGTTGTTCCCTTCCTGGCTGTGTCTGTCACGGTAGCCAAGTGTGACTTGCGGAGTTGAGCAGCTTACAGGACCCCCGTGGTGATGCAGGACTCCCAGCAGCACGTGGGGATTTGTGTTCTCCAAGACACACGGTCTCATTACAAGGGCAGGGCAGCCGCAGCCTGCTCCTGGGGCACTCACTTGCAGCTTTTGGCTATGAGATCTTAGACTGCGCTGCACGCGTCCCGCTGGTCTCCCCCATGCTCACGGCAGCACATCCATAGCCATGTGTTCACCCAGCGTGCATCTTCAGGGCAATCTGCAGCTTCTCTTTTAAGCAGACGTTGAGGTGTCTGCATAGAATTGGGGCACTGGTATAATCCGTGCCAGAAGGTCCCCTGGCAGCTCCACGGCACACGAATTCAACAAGAGAGAACTGCGCTTTGCCAAGGCCCCCAGTCATCATCCTTCTCCCACCCTCCACAGAGTTGTATGTCTGCATCATAGTGTGATTGTGTAGAACCTTTTTAACATCTGCCAACTTCAGAGGGTAAAATCACAGTGCTGCATATCAACAAAACCCAGCGTACCCAGCCTCCAATATAAAATAATTTATGTACACAAAGCAGAATTTGCATCTTAAATAAGAGATTGTCTCATTCTCTATGGTGTCTTACCCAGCTACTAAAAAATAAATAAAACTCACATCAGATTGATGGATTTGTTTCCTCTACAGCACACGTGCGCTATCGGAGCTGACAAAGACTACATGAAAAAAACTTTCTGTAATTAATGAGAGAGTATTGTTGAACACTTGCACATATTGGCACAAGGCAGAAGAGAAAGGGGAACGTTACACAGCGCGGCTCAGGTGCCCTCCTCCGTGGAGCGGGACTCAGATTTCAACTTCACAAACTCTCTGGCAACTTCGTCATTGGTTCTTTGAGAGAGAATCCTTAGGACTGTAAGTCCAGTCTCATCCATGTGAATCTTGCGCCCCAGGGGGCACCAGCAAGCACAGCTGCCTTTGTCTGCTATGTCTCTGAGCTGCATCACTGCTATCCCCAGCACCCTGTCCTCCCGAGCGAAGCAGTAGTCCTTCACGCAGACCTGGAGCTCATAGGCATCGGGGCCGTCTTCATTCCCCAGTATGCTGAAAAACACACAGAGGTTTGCTCACAGTTTGTCAGAGTGTATAGATTGAATTCCTCTGTGAAAATAAAAGGTGTCAGAAGCTGACTTGAGTGCTTAGATGAAACACAGAGAACTCTTTCTACAGAAAAACCTGGTCAGAGAGGGAGAAGTAAAAATACAGGCTTCTTTGCTGATGTACAGCTAATATAAAGACAACCTGGCTACTTAGGAAAAAAACAAACAACACTTATCAAGTTGCCTTTGCCCATGTGTGTGTGTGAAACTATGGAGTGAGAGGAGTGGGGAACATTAAAGCCATGCTAATGGATTTTCAGCTCACATGGCTTTAAACATTTCTGCTTCTGTTCAGAGTTGCTTCATTTCAGTAATTAATATTATAATTAGATGAAGTCTTTGTTAAAGATTCAGAACCTTCTATTAAAGCGAAAGCTAATAAAAGTACATCCCCAGGCTTTCTGATGTTTCTAAAATTAAAAGAATTTTTAAAAAGGGACAAAAATCCCTTTACTTAGAGGAATCTTGCCTTTCCTCACATCAAAGAACCTCCCTTGAGATGTTCACAGTCTTTTGCTGGTCATGTCTTTTCTCCTCCTCTTATTCTCAGCCTAGAGCTGGGTGAGCCATAGTCTGTAGCTCCCTTTGTTGAGCCTTCCAAGAAGGAAGGTGCCTTTGTAATAACGAAAGCCAAATAAGAAGAGATCAATACTCGGTGCTGAGGAGGACTGCAATTTTAGCACTGCAGCTTACTACCAGTTCTGAGGGCAGTATCCTTGGAAACAAGTTCTGGAAACATGTCCCACAGGTCAAGTTCGGATAAAAAACACATATTAAAAGAACTAAAAAGACGTGATAAACTTCTAGCCTCAAATAAAGTTCACTGAAATGATGGAGCAGAGTAAAACATGCTGACAGGACACACAGCATGTTTCAGGGAAAGGACATCAGCGTCCCACCCACAGCAGACTCCCATAATCCAGCTTTTCCTGCCAAGGCACCAACCTGCTGGTTCATATACTCTTTTGGGCACCGAAACACCCTGCCTGTCCTTTGCATGTGCCACATCAGGTCCCCGGGCTAATTTCCACACTTACAAGTGAAAGGTTTCGTTGTATTTTGGAGCCCAGTTGTTGCTCTTTGACTTGGTTGTGAACTTCCTCTTCTTGTCACTCTGATGGGGCCCAATCATGGTGATTTCAACGAACGGGCGGAACATGCTGGACGTCTGCCACTTCAGGTCGTTGGCAGCCACAACTGGAAAAAAGAGTCACAACCTGTTTTACAGTAACGACTCGCTTGTCCCCACTGCTCTGGGAACCCTTCCACTCTGCTTTGCTTTCAGTTTCTTGTTTCAGGGTACAAATATCCCACCCAAAACTTGTCAGTGTCCCAACACACAAGGACAGGACCTTTTTGTAATGATAAGGTATGTTTTTTTGGTGTAGCTTCAGTTCTGTGAAGGGAATTTAATGCTTGGGACAGCACTTGGCTTTTTGCTAAGCACACAGTCAAAACTTAGTGCAAAAACCTGGGCATTCCTGCAGCTCCGGGAAGGCTGCCCTGCCAGTTTGGTGCTTACCTCTATGGTACATGTGGGGTGACAGGGGAGAGAAAGAAAAAGATTTTTTTAAAAAAAAAAGAAAAAAGAAAAAGAAGAGGCATTTTGGGGGCCAACATGAAGGTCTCTTACAGGAAAGGAAAAGGAAACTGCAGATAAGACAAACAAAGCCTGAGAGCTGTGGGTGGTTCCACAACCCAGAATTATTAGCTCTTTAACTCTCAGGTCACTGCAGGGAACAGACTGAAGCACAGGAAATCGGTTTTTTGCACTGCAGTGTAGATTTAGCCAAGAGAAGTGAGGCCTGAAGAGCTGTTTGTATAAATCTTCAGAGGAAATTAAAGTAGTTAAATATGCTGTATTCGAGCAAAGGAGGCGAAGGGGGAAGAGGAAGCCTGGGATGAATCACTGCTACAGTTATTTTCAGAGCAGCCTTTAGGGACCATGGTAGCCATCAGGACAGGAGAGAGGAACTTCTGAACCCTTTCTGGCTCTGGGTGTACACTGAGCCATTTCGCAACAGCGGCCTGTCCTGCTGCTCTGCTCTCTGCAGCAGGGGCTGAACCGTGGCGCCTGGTGAGAGCCATCATCTGACTTTAGTTTGCTTTGCATGTCACTGCCAGTACACAACCGGGCTGCACACTGCCATGTCGCCAGCGGGACAGGCTCAGGTGCTGTTCCTCTGCGTGTTCCTGATGTGAAACAGAGAAAACAAGTCTGGATTCACACCCCACCACCAGACACACAGATATAATGGCTGCCAACTGGAAATACGCCGCGACACCATTACAGAGCCAGTAGCACAAGCTGTGCCATACCTTTCACTGTGACCTTGTGTTCGCCGGTTCCTGGGTGGGTGTACAGGTCAATCTGTATGGACACTTCGCCCACAGGGTCATCCACACCAGAGCCTGGGGGAAGAAAATTGAAACACACCCCCCCATGCACACATGGATTACTGTTTATTGGCACCAAACTGTGGTTCATGGTCTCAGCAAGACAATACAGCGTTGTCACAGTACACTTGCCATGGCTGGCTCTTCAGTAAGCACCAATAACATTTATGCAGAACAACACCAGGCTTGCATGGCCAAGATGCATAAACACTAACGGGCTTTCCACTGCACCATAAAGATCTCATCCTGTTGAGAACATTTGTGAGAATTTTAAAAGAACTTAATAGATCTAAAGCTCAACAATGGACCCTCACAGAGAGCAAGGATTTTTCAGACATCCCTGTCAAGCTGGTGTGTGCACATGCAGGCATTCCAGTGGTGGGCATCAGCATTCCTGTCTGCTCAGGGAAGAAGGGAGGACAAAAAAAAAAGTCAACAAAACACACCAGAGAGGAATTTTAGGGGCAAATTGGCAAAATGTTAGTGATTTGCACTAAGCCATAGTGCAGTCTCACCCTCCAAGAAGTTTTTTCCAAGTTATACATCAGATAAAAGCAGTCATCCTGACTGCCTTTCTGCTTCCCTTCAGAGGATGAGAAACCCTTCACTGCTGTGCACCAAGAATGACGAGGAAGAACCACTTGCAACTTATTTCCCTTCATCAATTAGCGAGAAAACAAAATGTAACTTCACAGAGGAAAAAGCAACATGTTGTAACAGAGGGAGATCTCATGAACCTTACAATTCCTGTATTATGATGCTTTCAACTTTTTAACTTTTAATCATAATTATCAGGCAATATATGGAAATGACATTTTTCTGGGGAGGAGAGTCAAGATGTCATGTAAATTACAGAAAAAGACTGCTTTGCAAAATGAAAATGAAGTCTTTTATGAGATAGTGAGATTGATTTTTACTTTCTCTTTGATAACTGTCTGATCTCAGGTTGACAATTAGCAATGCTGTTGTAAATGGGACACCTACGGGGTAATTGAGTACCTACCAACAGCAGGGTTATTTTGTCAATTTTGATGCTGAGACACACTACTAAGTGAGAGAATTGGTGTGTTTGAAATTCAAGATAAGGAGCTTGGAGGATATCATTAAACAAACATTTTGATTAGAGAGATCTAACATGTCAACTTCCAGGAGAACAGTCCACAGGCAGCAAAAGCACAGGTTTAAAAACCAGGGGGTTGGGAGCTCATCTGTGCAACCCTCTGAAGAGAATTACACGGCACAGCAGAACTGGAGGCAGTGAAAGCCACGTTAATGTGGGAGCAGAAGCTTCTGAGCAAACAGAATCTCAAATTATTATCTTTGGGTGGATTCTCAGTCTTGGCCTGAGTACAATAAGCAGCCTCTGGGCTGCAAGATTTTACATCATCGTGAATGCACCATTATCCCCAGGCTCAGAGGGGCAGTGCTCCTTCTTCCCTGGGTATCAACAGAGAGCTTTACCTCTGGTAGGCTTTGGTATTGCCCTGACCCATCTGGTAGCACAGGTCTGTCACTTGTTCTACCGGAATGTTCTATGGGAACAGAATAGAGTACCAGCAGTATATAATGACTTTATCAGGCCACATCTGCATAAACACCAGCTACCAAACCCTCAGGCCTTCGTTTCACTAATCTTCAGTGTAACTAGTAGGATGTATAGGAGACACTGATGTTTCACACAGAATCTCCCATTACCTTTGGGGGAGACAAAAGTTAGATTTAATTATTTTTTTTTCTCCCTTCACTCCTGTCTTTTCATACAAAAATCTGTTAACTGGAAAAAATGTCGAGACACAAAAATACTTTGTAGGTGGACAATGAAAAATATCCTGATCATGTCCAGCTGTGTGCATACACATGCCTGCACATTTAGCAACGAGCAGATTTAAATTCTGACATGAAAGTCTCACTGGTTTTGCAGTGGTGGAAGGTGAAACTGCAGAACTGAGCTCATGCAACATGTTACAGTGTACTTCACCTAAGGTAACAAAATGACTTTGGACAGCAGAAAATAAATTGAGAGATGAAACACAGCAAGACTTAATTTTTTGGGGCTCTCCTGAGCACCCAGACTTTCAGCAACCCCCACTTCAAGCCAGATGTTTCAAGCTCAGCCATAACCTTGAGTGCATACCAGACATTACCATGTATTGTAGACCATATGCATGCAAGTCCAAGACTTGAAACAGCAATACACAGCCCATGGTAAAGACAGGCCACTTCTGAGACAGTTTCCATATCCTATGAGTAAATCTCAAGCTGGGGGACAGGCTCTCAAGCAAGGTACAGGCTTTCACACCGCACAACCCATGACTCCATCCTTGGGACGCAAGCATTCGGTGAAAGTTCACTTCTACAGGGAGCTAAAGGGAACAGGTCTCTGGAAAAGGTTTCTGAGCATGGGCAAGATGACTTCAAAAGCAAGGCAGCTGGCTAATGTTGTTATGGTAACAACATTAGTCTTGAACATACCCTTATCAGGAAGAACGTCCTCATTAGCGGTAAACCTAATACCTTTCCCATCATGCACTGAGACATGAATTCAAAAGGCAAGAAGCAAGCAGGACAAAGAGAGAAGAGTGTGAATTACAATCCAATTAGCAGTGTCACTTAAACAAATACAGGACAAATATTCTAGCTCTTAACAGACAAAATATCCTCTTCAATCTTCTGCACCATCACAAGCTTTGGAGAGCAAGATTGTCTGCAAGGAAGGGATTAATCGCCTGGGTTTAAGTGAGATGAGAATTTGCGCTGGCTTAACTAAACTGCAAGCCCTGAGCCAACTTTGGAGGGCAAACATTGAACAGCATAGTGCCACAGAAACCTGCTCTGTAAGAAAATAAGGGCAATAGATACCTCACTGGAAGATGCAATGGTTGAGCAGTGAAGTAAGCAAGCCAAACATTTAAAGCATTTAAAGAGCTCTGCACGCAGCCATTTTCTCCCAGAGGCTTTTGGGAAGCCTGACTTATACAAACATCAGTCAGAGAGCTCTGGTCAGCAGAAGACAGCTGCAAACACTGGTGCTGCCACTTCTGTCCCACCAGCACGTATGCAGATGTCCAGACCAACCTACCAACAGGCATTACTGAGAAGGGCCTGCAAGCAGCATCCTTGTCTAGCCCCAATCCCAGGATTGGCTTCCTCAGAGATATTCCCTCTTTGATCCTACAGATACAGGCCATGTAGCTCCAGCCTGTTGCTTCTCAAGTAGGGTCCAAGACTCTCAAGCCCACTAATGTAGAAGATGCTGATTTGGACCAGCTCAATGGCCCAACCATGCCTAGTACCCGTCTCAAAGCAGTTCAGATGAGCCACAAAGAAATGTCATCAGTCAGCTATAATATATAATCAGTGACTTTGTAATGAGTGCATCTTGTGTCCTAAAACTAGAATTTAATTCTTCATAAGCTTCTAAAAAGAACACTCAACACACACACATACTTTTTTGGTAACTCTGTATATTCCCCCTGCTCTCAGATTATGCTCAATTCTCTTTGTGTATCTGCTAAACATGCACCTTCAGTGGAGTTTTGTAGTCAAATCATGAATTGCCTGAAGCTGCTTCCTCATATCAGCTTTGAATTTGCCACTTTGCAACTTCAAATGAGCACCTTCTTCCTCTAAATTTAAACACCCCTGACTAGCATGGAGCGTAGAACAGCAGTGTTGCAGACATCCATAAATCCTGGCTCATCATGACAACATAATAGGATCCACATAAGAAGCTAGCTTCGATTCATGGTCTGGACATACAATGGGAAACATCTGCCATAGAACAGCAAAGATTGAAAACGCACTGTACCCACAAGTTCCCAGCTAAAAATTTTTTGCATAACTCTAATGGCAACAGCCAATTCTGGGTTCCCTTGGGGATGTAGCAGTCTTTGACCTGTCTGGCCACTGGATGTCATCGTTGCTCTGCTGGGACGTGGCTATCAGACCATTCCCTCAAATGCACATCCTGACACTTCTGTTAACTCCACTGTTTTAATGCAGTATATTTCACCTTAAGCAAGAACACACCGTGCTGCTAAAGGCAGGGAGGATTCTGTCCCTGAAAACTACACTCAGCTTTTACTTTAAAACTTCGAAAACAAACCTTGCTCTGCTCAAGTACTTTCTCCACTGGCTGAGGAATGCCATTATCAAGCAGTCTTGTTTGCACACAAGGGAGAAGTGTGTTAGCTGGGGAGTGCTTTTCCCTTGATTTCAGGGCTTGGTGTGACAGTATGCTGACAGAGTTAGCACAGTCGGAGGAGTCGCCACCTCTCACAGGCTTGGAAGGATTAAAGGAAAAAGGGCCCCAAGCCAAAATGTTGCAGAAAGACACCCCCATGGAGTTGTACGACTTTTGCTGCTGAGATGTAGCAGCCCAATGCCATGGCTTGTGTTAGAACAGCCTGAAAACTTCCAACATCACCTTAGCTTGGGACCTAACCTCTAATGGCATCTACCCCTTCTTCCTGAGATTGCTAAGATTCATGGATTGGACTTCAGCAATTAGACCAAATTATTCTCTACAGAAATCAGGAAATGTTTAGGGGAAAGCAATGAAAGACAGAGACAATTAATTGTTTACCCCTTCCAAATCAATGAAACAGCACCACTATCGTGCCTTCCCAGAGAGCTACCAAATAACTCCAGTGACACATCCCAGCAGCTTACTAATAGGTGGTGGTGATCTGTAATCATCCATCTCACACACCCCCTGTGCTGGCTGCAGACAAAAGAGCACTGCCACTGCTCTCCTAAGACCCTCTTCCCCTTACCAGCAGCATGTAGCTCCGTGATCACTGCAGTGCTGTCAGTCAGCTCTGGTCAGACCTACACGGGGCTGCTGGCAGCTGGCTGTGACACGGGTGACAGGTGGTGTCCTGCTGAAACGGTCCCTCACACCACCACATCAGTATCAGCACAATAGCTTTGAATTTTACTTCTTTTAAGTCACCTACCCACGTTAATTCATGAAACGTGACTGTTAAATGAGGATTGCAGAAAAAAACAACAAAAACAAGCAAGACCACAACCCCCCCAGAACTTATGTTTCACATATTTCTGCTCTCTCAAAATGTACTTGTTGAGTGGGAAATAGTCCCCTTTCCCTCCTTCCCAGTTTCAAAAGCTCTGAACTATCACATTTCCAGAAATACTGCTGCCAAAAGCACTCTACAAATTGGCAGAGCAATTATGAGCAGAGCAGATAGCTCAATTCAACTTTGCCAGTGACACAAAAGAGTCTTACCCTGAGCTGTCTGAGTCTGGACAAAGGTTTTGATGAGTGTGTCTGTGGTCTGAGTGTAGAGAGAGAGAGCATATCGAAGCGACTGCAGGTCTGGACTCTTCTCCAAGAAGGTTTTCTTCAGACCATTCCCACCAGCATGGAAATATTGCTAAGAGAAAAAAGAAACAGGAAAATTACTGAGGAAGGAAGAATTGCAACCAGCAACCCACATTTACGTGCTATAAGGTGTGCAGATGGGTAAGAGCTGGGAAAAGTTCACAAAACAGCTTCTGCACTGGAAATTCAGCTCTTAGGCAAATGGATACAAACTGCTCATGGCTTTCCTCTTCCAAAGCACTTAAATATAAATATACAAGCTCCCAGTGTGTCCCGGTCACCTGATCCAACAACCTTGGCAGTATCACTCATTTAGTGTCTTTACCACTACAGCAGTGACTGACTCCTTCCATGTCCTGAACTGGGACAGGCACTATCCTCCCAAATGCTATTTGGGGACGGAGCAGGGGAATGACAGCGACAGATACGGAATCACTTACTTTGATGGTATCCAGTGCCAGATCCAAAACAGCACACTGCTTTGGAGTCAGACTCCTAGTTTCTTCTCTCACCATGTGATCCTGAAAACAACCATTATATCTGACATGAGCATGCTGTCAGAGGCTAAAGGAAGAGGGGTCACCAGTATCACCCCTCTTTCTCTGGATTCATGTTGTGGCTGCGTGACCACAGCATTAATTCAGCTGTTTAAGGAATGCTTACTGGAGTCTCTCATAGACATTTATTACAGCTTAACTTGAAAAATAAACCTACTTTCTCCATTTCTTGCAGGCAGAGAAGACAGAAGTAAGGAAAGGAACTGGACAGAGATAACTGACAATTTAAAAATCACAGTTTGCCTCTCAGAAAGCCCAAACTGGAGTCTGTTTGCTACTACCCCTGTCATTCTAGAGTAACCACAACAAAACTCTCAAAATATGACCTAAATCAAGGAATTCTGAGAACTACATATTGAGCAACGTTGTTCAATATTGTTTGTATAGTCTTTTAATTCTTCCATCTATACAGGTCACTAATTCATCACAAGATTGGTGCAGAGGAAGAAAAACAAAAAACCAACACATTCTAGAAAATACCTTTGGTAAAAGAAGAAGTTGTTCTCATTGAGACCCACCATAGCAAAGAACCACAATTACCCTGGGAAGGGATTCCCTTTCCTGCAATGGGAGTGCATCCCTGTTAGATTCCCACCTGACTACAAGGATGAGTCATCCTTTGGTATTTCACTTAAGGTCTTTTTCCCTGATGCTTAGTTAAGGTCTCAGGGAAAACAAGCTCCAAACTCTAAGTGTTGGAGCTGCCGGAGAGTCAGGCCAGCTGGCCGCAGCCTAGGTGCTGGAGCATTCGTGAAAAAGATGGAGGTAAATCTGGCAGAGGCTACTTACTTCTACTTTAAAGACAGCACAGCCTCTGATAACAGAGACTTTACTCTGTGGATGTGTCAACTGAATTGCCTTTGAGTAACCCATGCCTGCTGTGTGGCATCATGTGCACATTTCACACTGATAAGCCTGCTGGCTATCTCACAGGCTGGTGATTATTCACATTGCTCTGTGTTGTTCCCATTTGTTATCCTCCACGATCATCTCCTGCTTGATGGAGACAAGGTTTGCTGCAGCTGAGGTACCAAGCATTTGCCGTGCTTCTCTCAGACATCTATCACTGGTGACCAGGGACAGAACCCAAGGGAACAGCATGAAGCTTTGACAGAGCAGGTTTAGGTTGGGTGTTAGGAAGAGGTTCTGTACTGAGAGGGGGTCAGGCACTAGGAACAGGCTCCCCAGGGAAGGGGTCACAGCACCCAGCTTGGCTGAGTTCAAGAAGCATCTGGACAATGCTCAGTCCCACGCTCTGACCTGGCTGGTCCTGTGTGGAGCCAGGAGTTGGGCTTGGGGATCCTTATGGGTCCCTTCCAGCTCAGGATGTTCTGATTCTGTGGTCCACCTACCAGCTTTGTGTAGCGCTGCATTAAACTGTACAGAAGATCCCTCTCAAGTCAGCAAGAGCTCAGATAAGTTTCCACCATGCTTTTGTGAGTACTAGAGACACACGTTAACTTGTCTCTTTCCCTCATGCAGGCTGCTCCTGGTCTGGAAAGCTGTGTGCTCCATCAGCTGCACAGCATCTTCTGTTGGACAAGCTGTCCTCAGGGGAGCAATAGCTCTCCTCCCTCTTCTTCAGGAGTAATTCAATTGAAGATGATGCGGCTTCACACTTCAGTACGCAGAGGGTAAAACATTCTTTCTCTGACAGTCAGATTAAGTGCACAATCAGCCAGAGCCCAAGGACACGTTCAGGAGAGAGGCCAATTTAGTCAGGGTAGCTGTGTCCCTGAGGCAGAGTGACTTTCTCATCTGCTCAGATGACTTTCTAGGTGTGCCTGACAGATTCCTCCTACCGCGACAGAAAACAGGCAGTAACCACTTTTCTCTTAAACAACTAAAAAGCTTGTTTACCCTGCCCCAACTGGCCACCCTGCCACTGCCCATGCTGTCATTGCACAGCAACATGTCACTGCTTTCTAAGAGTTTCCCAGTACTGTTTACTACATGACATGATGCAAAAATAACCCAGTAACACCAGTAACTGGTAATGCTTGCACCTACGTGCAGAGGAGCCCACCACTGTCATTCCTCTGCAGATCTGCCCTCTGCAAATCCCACACTGTTCCTGTAAAGGACAGCACAGGGTGCTCCCCTGCATCTCCTAGATTGTCAGTGAGTAGCAAACCACAAATAGTGTCAAATCATTATGCAACTTAAGGCAGAAGTAGCTATTATTATCATTATAATTTTCCTGCTCTCTTGTACTCATCCTTGTATTCCCCACATGTACTCTCAGAAGCATCTCTGTGGTCAGAGCTCAGCTGGTTACCCCAAGGGCAGTGTAAGGGAGAGGAGGCTGCTGCTCCCTGCTCCAGCTGCTGTCTACTGGGCAAACTGAGTGGAAAGAGTTTGATAATATATGGGAGGTAGGTATGTGGCACCAACGTGCCAGTTTTATGGTTGGTTTTCTGAGCATTTTAAAATACACTGTGAAATTGATTTGTCACCAGGACAAGAGCCTGTGCTTGTCAGGTCTGTCAGTTTCTGTTTTCAGCTGAGTTATCTGATTCACTAGGGCCCTGCTCCCCCTGTTCTATTTAAGACAAATAAAGCTTAAAATCCAAGTCATAATTTTCCCAGGCTTTTAGTGAAACTGCAAAATGCACAGGAGAGAGACTCTGGAGAGCCATTTACTCATGCCTTCCCTGCTAGCTTACATGTGCCTGTAAAAACAAAAGGACAAAAATAAAAAATAATATCCATGATGCTTAGAGAGACCCATATAGTTTACACTCTTGCAACAGTTATACTTTTCTGGAAAGTTTTGGCCACAATGTTCACACCATCTGCCTGAACAAAAGGTCTCCAGAATTCAGGTGGCAGAGCGCCTTCCCACTTGCATATCGCTCCCTTGCCACATATAAAATCCCTTGTACCTGTGCTGCTGCAGTACTATATGTGGGTATGCAAACAAAGGCTTGAACACACACCCAGGCTTGCTTGATTTTTACATGACTGCATGCATTTCTAAAAATGCAGTCCAGAGTTACCAAAGTTAAGCTTTACAGTGACTGAAATGAAGACAGGCTTCTGCTGAGGGACAGCCTTCATCTGGCCAGCGTGAATTGGAACAGGCAAAGCTCCCAACTCGCTCCTGGCAAAAGGCACCTTGTAGGTATTTAAGGAATTCCACTAATGAGAAAGTAAGGAAGAAGCAGGAGGTAACAGTGGACATCACTGGCTGTGCCCCAGAAGGTGGGTGAGCCACTGTCAGTGCACCAGTTTGTCCTTGTGGCCTGGGAGGAGAAACAGAAGCAGATTCAGAGCTCTTCCTATGTGACACTGGGAGGGCAGGTAGAGGGCAGGGATGTCTTCTCTCCCTCCAAACCCTGGGTTCTTGCAGCTGTTTTTGAAAGGGGAGGGGGATAATCAGGGGAAAGGGGAGTCACATTCAGAGGCTGCGGCCCAGCACCCACTCTCCCACAGTGGGTCCACAGCTCCTCTTTCCCCTTTTCATTGTAAGCAGAGGAGACAGTGGAGATAGCGCAGCCCTCAGCAGCCACCACATCACTGCAGGACAGCACAGCTGTGGGAGTGCGCAGGGCTGTCCCCCCAGCACAAGCGACAGCTATTCTCCTGGGGAACCACACTCAAAGGTGGCGTTACCTCACTGTTAACTGCTGGGTAACCTCCTCAAAATGCAGCTGGAGAAAAGCCTGCACATCTCATGACACACCTGCACGACCAGATCACTTACTGGGACTGCCAATCAGCGCTGCCTTAAATGGATTGCGTGCTGTCCTTAGGGGACATAAACATGTATATGTAAAACGTGGCTGCTGGGCAAGGGAAATATTGCTAGATGTATAAAGACAGCTGTAATAAGTGTGCAAGGCAAAAAAAGAAGAAAAGAGGGGAGGAGGGATGGCATGAATGCGAATCACTTAGGTGAATGCCCTAATTTCCCCAATCATGCTCCAAGACTGAGTTCACATTCTGCTCCATCCTCCTTGCAGCACAACGTGACGCTTCAGGTTGAGACCCTCTCTTGCACACTACCTGCTTTGCAGCACAAGTCAGACCACAGCACAGGGCAATCTGAACGTCGTAAGGCGTCACTATTTTCATACCATTCCCACCGTGGCCAGTGAATTAACGCTTGATTGGCTTACGATGAGGTGGCGTGCACTTAGTAATGCTCATGTCATGCACTGTCACGTCATGCACTGTCAAAACACGTCAACATAGCCTTCATGCTAAATGCCAGCTTGCCTGTAAAGGGAGCCCACGCAGAAGAAATTTACAGATACAGGCTCTCTTCCATAAGCAACAGTTATTTTTGTAACAGTTCATATAATTCATCAATAACTAGCACAGTTTATCTTTCCAACTGATACCTCATTATCAGAATCACATAAGGGACTCCTTTTTATTCAGGGGGATACAGAAGAGCTGGCCAGATATTGAGATCTCTGCTTTCTTACTTTTAAATTGATATACCACATTGATCACTCTATCAACAGAAGTAGCTTGATGATCAAACCCACAATAACATTTAACAGTTAATTTAAAACACAATACTAATGTTAGCAGAATGCACTTAAAAGCACATTTAATGCATTTAAAAACATGTATCTACAATTACATCCATCAAAAAACCACTGGAAGCACAAGACATGCTACACACTACTACCAGGCTTACAGACACGGTGGACATCAACACAAACCATGCAGAACAATACCTTCAACTTTGACAAGTGTCCAAGTTCCTTAGCAGCACTGAAAATCAGCTGTGTGCCCTATGATTGCAAGAAGTTAAGAGAAGAAAAGGGGAGGGGGGGAAGGGGATTACAAAAAAACTCTGCAGATATCTCCTTTGAGTAAGTCAAGTCAGTTCACAGTTAGAACTTTATATAACCACCCCAAGGCCAGTCACAACAACTTGACTCTGTGCCAGTTTATTACCTAGTGCAAAACCTGGCATTTCCGTAGATACCACATCAAGAGCTATTTTAGACCGTAATATTCTGCTAACTAGTTCACTCCTGCTTACAGCAGACACCCATTCAAACAGGATTTGCTTTCGGATTGATTGTGCAGACTGGGGTGAAGGCAGTGCACTGGTTTCATATCAAACATCTCCTGATTTCAAGTCTAAATACACATAAGACTGGCCAAAGCAGACATCACACAACCGATGACAATCTCTCTACAGAAGCCCAGTCAGCATGGTGGGGATAAGCATATGTCAGGTCAGACACAAAACTGGATCTGAGCAGTTTTCGGGTGAGAGATCAGTAAATGATGTCCAGTGACTATTATCTCTGTAATAGTTACACCAAAGACATTATTCATTTGCCCCACCACAGCATTTCTGTTATGTAATATTCCTTTTGCCTGTAGAGCTAAGCCTGGAATTTCATGAGAAAGCCAAATGCAACCAATTCTCCAGCCTCTTCTCCCAGAGATGCTTTATGAGGTATGCTGGAATTTATTTTCTTCCACTTTGCTCTTTTTCATTCATCTAATCTTGCCTTTTTTCCATGAAAAAGTCACAAGGGCCTATTACTCTGCTTGAAATAAACCCCCAACCTTCTGTAATCCTGGCTGTGACTTGTGCATCCGTCATGTTATAAATCTTTGCCCTCCACTTCAACCCTCTTAGGCTAGTCAGAGTTGGGCTTTAGGGCCATGACAAAACTATGGGTGACCCCTCTTCCTTAATTAAACCTCCACCCTATTATCTGTCTCAGAAATGCCTTAGATATGTCAGGAGTTCATCACCAAGAAGATCTTTGTCTCTCCTCAGCTGTAACTGGTCAGGAGGGGATAGTGTTAAGAGTACACCTACGGGATGTCCACACTGAATGTCTGAGATCAGTTTCTGGGGACAGACACTGTTGGGTGGCTATTTCCAGTAAGGTCTTTTTGCTCAAGAAAGCACTTGGGAGAAGAAGATCATCTTACTTGGAGACTGCTGGCTCCACAAGGACCATATTTCCCTAGTAGTCTCCAATCATCCTTTCCACAGCTCTCCTTCCTTCTCCTTTACTACCCCTTCTCAACAGTCTTTCACGCTCATATTTAATCAAGCACAATGGCCCTGACCACTTCCCACCCCAAAATCTCTCAAACTGTAACAAAGCAAGAAGTAAAACCAAAATGGTTATATCACACTCTGCCCCTGCCTTTGCCACTCAGTTTGTTTTCTTTAATGCCATCTTAAGTATTTGTTTGGTGCCTTTTAAGTCAGTACTGCATGGAGCAGGAACCATTCCACACATGCTTTTGCAGAGACTTGGAACTGGGCTCTACTGCAAAGGCCATTGCATAAATCATGCATTTTTTTTTCTTGGGTTAAAGTTAACATCAGACCTCACCACAGGTTCTCCTCACAACAACAACCAAAAGAAAACAACAACAACAAAAAGCGGTGTCCTTATACCAGCTGGTAGAGGTGGCAGGTACCCTTTTAGAGAAGTTACAGGCAAAACAACTACAGCTTTAACATCAGAGAGACTGAGACATGTTCTAGGGACATTGGCCACTCTCTGCCCATTACAACAATGGTCCAGAAGGGAGTTTCTAGATGAGATACTTCTTAAGTTTTGCCAGCTTCAGAAATTTTTTCAAACTGAAAGACTTTGTGACCTGAAATCACAGACAACCTCTTGATTTGCTCCATCTGTAACTATCACCTAACCCTCACTGTTCCTCAGCCTTTCATGTTTATTGAATACAAATCAATACCCAGTGAACATTATTGACTTTGTAGCTAAACAGAAGCTCTTTATAAATGATTAAATTCACAACTGGAAGGTGGGATGGGAGAAGTGCAGGCCAGGACAATGCACCATGAAGAAAAACTTCTGAAATGAGATTAGTATCTTCACTTGTTGCAGTATCTAATCTGGAGCATTAGAGTACAAGTCCCTAAACTGATACCAGAGTACAAAATCTGCAGCATTTCCAGCGAGTGAAGTTGAGCATGACTGCATACCAGCAGCAACACTGAGATTTCTCTGTGGGCCACACCAAATAAACCACCAAAAGACACAGCTTCAGCCAGTGCTCTGTTACCCAACAGATGCATCTGCTGTTCTGTATGACTGGTTATAAATATGCCTGTCAATCAAACAGAAATAAACCCAAAAGATTTTTATAACCTGAATTTTGAAACAGTTAAGTGAGCAGTCTCAAAGCACACTAACAGGAACAGGGATCTCCTGGAAAGAGTCCAGAGGAGGGCTACAAAGATGATTAAAGGCCTGCAGCATCTCCCCTGTGAGGAAAGGCTGAGTGAGCTGGGGCTGTTCAGCCTTGAGACAAGAGACTGAGAGGGGATCTGATCAGTGGTTATCAATATCTGAAGGGACAGAGGGAAATGGCCAGCCTCTTCTCAGTGTCTGTGAGGACAGGACAAGGGGCAATGGCCTCAAGTTGGAGCACAGGAAGTTCCACACCAATCTGTGGAAGAACTTCTTCACAGTGAGGGTGACAGAGGCTGCCCAGGAGTGTGGAGTCTCCTTGTCTGGAGAGATTCAAGACCCGTCTGGACATCCACCTGTATGACCTGTCCTGGGGAGACTGCTTTGCCAGGGGGTTGGACTTAATGGTCTCTGAACATCCCTTTCAGCCCCTACAATTCTGTGACAATGTGATTTAGTGGCAGAACAAGGGGTAATGGCTTAAAGTTGAAGAAGAGTAGACTTAGATTAGATACTAGGCATAACATTCTTCCCTGTGAGGGTGGTGAGGCCCTGGCACAGGCTGCCCAGAGAAGCTGTGGCTGCCCCCTCCCTGGCAGGGTTCAAGGTTGGGTTGGATGGGGCTTTGGGCAACCTGGTCTGGTAGAGGGTGTCCCTGCTCATGACAGGGAGGGTGTGTGTGTGGAAGTAAATGATCTTTGATGTCTCTTCCGACCAAAACCATTCCAGAATTCTATGGTTTCTTTATTCTGTATTTTCAACCCTTATAGGACACTCTTAATGAGCCTGGACACGTAGTCTCCCGCTGCAGGCTTCTAGGGAGGGCAGGTCATTAACACTGAGCAATACACAGCAACTTAATACGCTTCGAGGAACAAAGCTGCTCAGATTATTCCTCGGTCCTTGCCTACTAAGCAAATCCTCATCAATCAGTGCCAATCTCTGTCAATGTGTCTGCAAGGAGAAGTTATTTTACTGTTGCTTTGAGTTTGTCATCAATGCTGGTAACATCTAACGAAAATCTGGACAGCTCCTTCCTCCACCAAATGGCATCTTGTAAACAAGATGCTACACCTCCTCAAAAAAGTTATTTATTCATGGAAAATATATCACAAAGCTCTACAGACAGCACTCATTCCAGATGCACCTCTAAGGAATGAAAACAACTAAACTTAAATACAAGGTAATTTTGAGAAAAGCTGCCCATAACAGAATCGATTAAACCAGCAAGAATGGACATTTTCAATTGGGAAACATTAAGTCCTTATTATGAATCGTTTCTGCCCAGCTCTGTGGGAAACTTATCTGGAAAGGGGACAGACTTTAGTGCTGATTTTCCTGATTCTTCCCATGAAATTAGTTTTACCTTCCTACCCTTTTTGGAAACATGAAATACATCTATAATCCACAACACAATGACTTTATATTCCTTGTCAATAGTCTTGCTGTTTGGGGTTATATCCCCTAATGAAAACCTTTAGAGAAGGATCATCAGCTGACTGAAACCTAATTACTAGAAGCCAACAGCACTCCATTGATTTATATCCCAAGAGGCTCAAACTCTCACAGCTTTACTGACCTATTGCTCAATTGACAAAGTTAGGAAACAAAAGCCTGCCACAAGTCTTTCGAATTCCAGTCCTTTTTTGGAAAATGTGTTACTGCTTATGCTTATTTTTCTGAGACATACCAGTGCAAGGAAGTTTTATCTGGCATTGTACATTCCTTTGCCAGATCTGAATTCCTACATTCAATAACAACGAGATCTGATCATTTAAGTTAATTTTAAAAGAACTTTATCATCACGTTTTGTACTGCCCATCGAAAACAAGCCTATTTTTCAGTTGTTGCAGTGTATTAAACACAGAGAAAATAGGCTGAAAAATGTTGATAAAAAGGGGAAAATAATTATGTGTCAGTACAGAGATCTGGGCACATGTTTCATCTGAGGCTAAGAAAGGTTTTCCTCCTCAACACAGAGGCAGACTTGGACTTTTTTGCTCCCAGCTAGCACAAGGGAGAGGATTCATTTAAACTAACACAGGTTTAAAAGTGCTTCAGAAAACCTCTTAAAGCCATGCGCTTCTCCACCAGGAAATAGCTCTGGCGTGATCCTGCTTGAGGACAAGCCTAGAGAACAGCCAGTCTGGAAGTTACGTGTAAAATCTGCCTGCAGCTTAAAGAAAATTTTGTTCTTATCCTGGACCCTGTTCTCATTTAGTGAAGTCTGAGGAGTAGGAAAAAAGCACAGCAGGAGAAGGCACAAATGGAGCCTCGTGTGAATGGCTGCAGCGCAGCATGTGAAGTAAATAAAAGGAGAGGCTCCAGAGGAATCATCTGCCTGTAAATTAAGCAACTCTTCACTGACCTGACTAGTCACCGATGGCATGCTATAGTTTTGTCCTAAGCAGTGAGGGAGAAAGAAATGCATGACTGATCCATTAATATGCCCAAGCGCTGTGCGCTGAACCCCAAAATAAGGATTCCCAGAGAGCTGTGTTTGCATATCCACCCATCCAAGACAGAGGTTGTTTCATTAAATGTTGGTCTTCACTTAAAAGGAGCGAGGTATGAACCACTCAGTGATTTACTTGAGATCAAGTCCCTACTGATTTCACCACCCATGGGCAGTCAGTGCTGAGAGAAACAGAAGCCATCTCAAAAGGCACTTGGGTACTGGCAGCTTGGGTGGTCGGAGTGGGGAGGCTGCAAAACTCCCGTGTGTGCATTGCATCAGTCAGGGGCAGGAGCTGACTGATTTCTCACCTGAGACCCACCCTACAAAAAAGTCTTCCAAGAGTAGCAGAGAATTGAAAAGCAGACCTCAGATTTTCTTCTCTTTATAATACAGTATAGGCTAATTTAAATGGAATATATGGGTCTGAAGAACAACAGGGTCATGGAAAGCAACAAGTGAGACACCCTGCAGCATGCTGAGAACCTTCTACCTGAGTATATTTTCCACGACCACCATCAAAACCACTTTTGCACCCCTCGCAAGTTGACAGGATAGAAAATACCGCATAGAAGGGACATGCGTAACAGCTACTTCTTAAGGGCTGCAGGAGCTTTAAGAGGGAAACCCTCCTTCTGCAGTCCTTCAAATGTGCAGAGGTAGCACTTGAGCTTTCTACAGCTGATAGGAGGACAGTGAGTTCCAGCACCTGGGGCTATTTCTGAATCTGATGTGCTTTCTTTTAAGAGAAAGCAAAATGAGATAAGAGGTGCCTGGCAGAAAAGCAGAACAGCAAAGAGAAAGTACTGCTTCTGCCCACACGACCAACCCTGAGTTTTGCTTTGCCTTTCCCTGCCAGCCTTTACTACTGGGGCAATAAAAATCTGGTGGTGACAGAATAAATCGCTACGTCCCAGGGGACAGTGGCAGGATGGCCCTGTAGCCCATCTAGTCTGGCCACAGGTTCCCAGCTCAAGGACAGCAGACAAGGCCATTTTAAAATTGCATTGTTCACAGCCGACTTTCTGAAACAGCAGCTCTTTCCCAGCTTGGACTAGTTCAGCCTCCTTGCTATGATACAATTGATCAGACAGCTAAAAACCCAGCTATGAACATTCTGCATTATCTCAGAAGGCTGAAGACGTTCTTCATTATGCAAAAAGAGCTTCTCAATTTGAAATTGAAGTGGTGGCCACAAGAAAACTCTTTGTAAAGAAAAAAAAACCAAAAAAGGAAAAACAAACCTCCAAGTGGCTTAGAGGAACACTTTGTAGGTCGAAAGAATCATCTGATTACATCTATTGCCTTCCTCATGATACAAGCACTGAGTCACTCTCCTACTCTACCTTTAAAATTCAAAGCTAGGAAGTAAAAAAGCTCAAGCACCTCCTCCCTGGCTCTCTCCAAGGCCCTTGATCTCACTGCTTCTATTCTGAAGGGGTCATGCTAACACTGCTCTTACACTACGATATTAGCACCTGTCTCCAAAGACTCCTTTTTAAAGCAATTCAACTGAGAGAAAGAAATTTCATCCTCTTAAATGTAGATTCTTTTTCTCCTTTATAAATTAAAAAGGCAAGCAGAAAAGATTACTCCAAATCCAACTCAGAGCAAGCAGTCTTTATCAAATTTACACCTCAAGCTAATTTTATGCTTAGTAGGTATGACAGCACACTGCATCTGAGCAGTTTTGTTTAAAGTTGTCATCATGAAGGGTAGAGGCAAATGCCTTCCCTCTCAGAGTAAGAAACACCTAGTGCAAGATGCAGGTTTGTATCACTTCTCTACACACTGCAACCCACAAAGTCTACTCAAAATATGTTGACAACTGAATAGTGAAAACTGCTATTGTTCCACCCACTATCAGGAAAAAAGTAAATTAGCCAGAGGCCACAATTTTACCCTGACACAGAGATGAAAAGAAGTTCTGGATTGTCTCCAAACAAGGAGGTTATAGCCCAAACTTTACACTGCTTCCAACTGAGTGTCACCCCCAGAGCAGCTGGGCATGCATGACTGGCACTCAATCAGTTTCCATGGTTTCTCAAAACTGAGGAAGAAGTTAATCTCCCATTGTTAAGACCATCACTACATTCATGACACACATTTATCCAGCAGGTCCACACAGCTGAACAATTATATAAAATACTGCCTTTGAAGGCAAACTATCTGGACATGCTTCCAACTCCACAGAGACACAGAAATCATGCCAGCCCATACTGATGTTAAGCGTTCTAAGAGATAAAACGGGGTGGTGCCATTAAAAAGCAAGCCCAAATTAAACACATCTATACAGAGAGACACCTGGCTAACAGATGACAATAGTCAGGCAAAAGTGATACAGGTGTTGATCCCATGCCAGAAGACAGCACTAACTGTGTGATAATCCCACATACACAGCTCTCTCTAAAGGATGCAAATCCCTAATTGATGAGATTTAATACACTTGACGACATCTCCTTTTGAAATGTGGACTTGGAATTGTTTTTCTTTTCTAGAGCGTGCTCTGTAACTCACAACCCTACTATAAATAGAGCTGCTCTTTTACTTTATGAGGTTGCAGACAGATTTTTCCATTCTTGAGCAAGCTACATGCAAATTTACCTGGACAGATGACTCATCAGGTCAAGGAGAAGAGTTACACAGGCAAAGGCAACACTTTCTGCTATGAGTCAGGAAAAAGAA
Organism: Hypotaenidia okinawae; assembly: GCA_027925045.1. Taxonomy (NCBI): domain Eukaryota; kingdom Metazoa; phylum Chordata; class Aves; order Gruiformes; family Rallidae; genus Hypotaenidia; species Hypotaenidia okinawae. The sequence continues at coordinate 14,224,493 of BSDF01000005.1, read as the reverse complement.
AATGCTTTACCGTATGGTCTGTAAGAGGAGGCAGCACAATCAGCTTCTCCATGGTATTCATTACCACCCTCCAGAGCTCCTTCAGCACCCGTTTCAACACTGTCTTCTCACACACAGTCGCAAACAGCGTCAGGCTGCAGGGAGAGAGCAAGAACCGATTACGTTCAAAGAAAGCAATTAGCAAGGAAAAGAATCAGTGCCCCATCCAAAGCAGCTTGTCATACCAAATGTCTTCCCTTCTCACAAATCATAGCCTGTCTTCACCCTTAGAGTTCTAGCACTAAGTACATTTGGACAAAATGAATTGTTGACGTTTCCAATCTCAGTAATTTTTATTTACTGACCTGGGGATTACAGAAGGTTATCACTACATTATGGTAGTTGAGAACTGTCCAAATAAGAGCAGGTACCATTGAACTGGTTCCCTTTACAAAGATACTTCCTGATGTATCAGGTTTAGAGAGTATAAAGGGAAACATTACAAATATAGAGCAATAGGTTTTAAATTTCAATGATTATTTTTGTTGAATACCTAAATTAATACTTCCCAGACTGTTATGCAGAAGTTCCTGCACAGCTTCTGACAGTTACTGAAGTCTCTAAATCTTCCATCCCTATAACCACCTCGAAGCATTTCTTGGAAATCTTCCATATTTTGTTGCAATTGCATTCACCACCAATCAAATGCCTTACGTTTATTCCCCTTTACACATAAAGAAGTTCTGCTTTATCTCCCTACTTATTCCTCCTGTGTTATCTTACAGGCTACCAAAAAGGCCAAGAAATTTTAGATTCTTCAAAATGATTGTTGGACTTTGGCATTTACTGATCACACTGGGAGAGCCACAAAGCAGGAACTCTGCAGCCAGCAGCAGGGCACAGGTGATGGATGACTCTTCTACATAGTGTAAAATCTTTTTCCAAATCTCCCTTCTTCCCATAGCTGGTTAGACAGTAAATGCAACTGAAACAGGGAGAAGACTGATGGGGTTATGGTGTGGGGAGTATTGAGAAAGACTCTCCCTCTGTGAAGAAGTAAACAAAATAGTCCAGGCATGATTAAATTCACTTGCTCCATGGCTGGACAAAAACCACACAGCATACCAAGTTCCCAGTGACACAAAGGAAGGTGGCTTCTCGGGATTCATGAAGGCATGCAGGTAAAATGCTCAAATGAGAGGGCTCCTAGATGTAATGATTGCTGTGGAGAGTCACTTACTACATGGTCAGACAATCAATACAAAGAGCAACAAAATAAACTGTATTTTGAACTTTTAAAGCTTCACATCTCTTGCATTTATTATGGCAATTGCTGGACACCCCTTCCAAAATAAAAAGCAGCTATGTGTCATCAAGAAGTTTAATTTCTACAATGATTAAAACCTATTTTTCTTTGTAGATCAAGAATTATGTGCAGTTAGTCACAAAAAGTCCCTATATAAGTGAATCACACTGCATGGTGTTAATGGCAACAGTTAATTAAAGCAATGGATCAAGCTTACATACATCACGTAGTTCAAAAGCTTATTTTCTAGTCAGAACAGCACCAGGTATGACTGGAACACAATATGTCTGGGATATTAAGTAGTATATGTATTCAAGTATGTAAGTATTCAAGTATGTAAGTATGGTTTGCAGTTGCCATTTGGTATGGTATATATTTGCTAATTGGCTACAGTACAGTTTGTATAGGAAAAAGCTGCAGCTAGTGAATTAGAATTTCAGTCTTTCCCACTACCTGTTCAGCAGTGTATTTTGCTGATTGCTATAATTGCCAGAGGGAGAAAGAATTGAGAGGTGCTCTGGCACGAAATGAAGGCTGAAGAGGTGATCCATATCTCCAGACACAGGCAGATACAGGAAGGAAAGACACTAATTCTTCCTGACAGTTCAGAGGCTGGACATCTCAAGAACAATCCAAGAACGTGGACTATTTTTCCTTCCCTCATCCTGTTCCCAAACCGTTGCGCTGTATGTGTAACATATATTTGAACGCTTGCTTACTTTCCATCCAGGAAATCCATCAATGGCCTCAGGACATTATCTGCATCTTGTGCAACTGTGTTTCTGGCATTAGCAGCAACATTCCCCGTCCCCTTCACTTGGCAGAGGATATCAGACATTTGCTTGACACACTCGTCAATACGAGTCTGAAAGCTGAAGAGGCAAAACCAAGACTATCAGTGGCAGAGATCTCAGATCTCGTACATAAGGCAAAATGCAGTAAGTCCATAAACCATGCATGCCATTAAATACTCTTCCTCCTCAAGATTCGCTGCTCATTTTGTTACTGTATTTGATACCAAGGGGCATGCTATGTCCAGCTCCTTATGCCCATTAACAACAGACCTGCCACCTCTGCACACAAGACACAATCACATTCAAGAGGGGTTTGTTCATTCAGCTTGCAAAGAAAAAAAAAAATCCTTTCCTGGTTTCAAGAAACACCATTATTCTTAGCTCATACCACCCTGCAGGATCTCTGCTTTCTACAAAGGGTGTTATACCACAGAGACTGGGATATAGCATGGAGTAACTACACAGAGCATGCACAACTCCAAGCACCCAGGAGTCCATCGTCAGTTAAGACCCACCTTAGGCTAAGTCTTTAAAATAACGGGGACAGCCTGAATGCAGGCTGAAACTGGTCCACTGCCATAGAGTCCATGCTACATCAGAATGTCAAAATGGGGTGTGGGGCTCAGCTGTGAAACCAGCAGAGCCACCGGAATAAAGTGACATGCAAGCCATTAAAGCACAGTAACTGTTCCATCTCTTACTGCTAAAAGGAGGTTCAAAATGAAATAATACAATGGCTGAAAATGATGAATAGATCAGCAGAGCTGTCAACATTTCAATTCAGTGAATAAAGGAAAATGCTTTGACATTTAAAAGAACAGTTAGTAACAACAGGCATAACAAGTGACATTTAGCAATCTACTAATGGCACAGAGGTTTGAGACCAGAAGAGAAGTCATTGCTAGGAGCTAGGGAAAATATTTAAAAGAAGGAACAGAGGCTTGGAAGTCAGCTTTATACCCGCAAAAATGGCCTGAACTTCTGCTGCATGAGTCACCTAGGACATCTGTGGGGTGGGTGCTAGCATACAAACTGCGGCTAGTACCTTCCTTCTCGATACTGTCACCTCTTTCCGCTACTGCACTGCCACCCCCAGCCTCACCGTCCTTCCTGTCACTTCTAACCTGCCTCTCAATTATGGAGAGCAAGCACAAAGCTCTTTCACCATGCAGTCTCTGCTTCCACCTTCCCCGTTTCTAGCAGAGTGGCTTGCAGCACTCAGTTTTGCCTACAATGACAGCATAACCACAGACATAATTCACATTAAATAAAGTAGTACCTATACCTTCCTGTACTGCTGACAGTCCCTATGCTCTTACAAGCTAATCTCACCCCAGAGATCTCCCAAAATACTGCATCAGTTGCAGGACCCTGCTTCAAGACATTGTACGGCCACAGCCAGGGGATGAAAAATAACAGAAACCCGTAAAAGTCAAAATTTAATGAGGCAAAATTGTCAACAATTATAAAAAATGACAAATCAGTTAATGCAACAACAGGCTCACCTGAAAGTGAAGCTTGTGCAGATGTACAACAGGAGACCTTGACAGCAGCAAGTTAAAAGACAACTTCACCTGTCAGACAAGGCCTCCTGCTCCCTACTTCCCACAGGGGTGCCCTTCATCACTCCTACAGCCTCTGAGAACAAAACAGCAGCTACCCTGGCATGAAATATAAACCCTTCCAAGACTCTTTTTCTTCATGATATCCTTTTAAAGCCTAAAATGGTGGAGTTTAAGAACCTCAGGGCAGCAAGGAAGGTGCACAGCAAACTCAGTACCCTGGACTTCAGGAGAGCAGACTTTGGCCTTTCCAGGGACCTGCTTGGTGGAGTCCTATGGGGCAAAGCCCTGGAGGGAAAAGAGGCCTAAGAAAGCTGGTTAGATCCAGGGATCACCTCCTCCAAGCCCAGGAGTGATGCATCCCAACAAAGAAGTCAGGTAAAAAAGCCCAGAGGCCTGCATGAACAAACAATTTGCTCCTGTGCAAACTCAAACAGAAAAAGGAAGCCTACAGAAGATGGAAGCAAGGACAGGGAGCCTGGGAGGAATACAAAGAACCTGTCTGAGCAGCCAGGGATCAGGTTAGGAAGGCAAAAGCCCTGAATTAAATCTGGCCAGGGGTGTCAAGGACAAAATTTAAAACTTCTATAGGTGCTAAGAGGAAGACAAGAGAAAACGTACAGATTATTAAAAGAAGGAAGCTAAAGCCCTGATAGAATTAAATCTGGCCAGAGATGTTGAGGGCAAGAAGAAAAGTTTCTATAGGCTGAGGTACTTAATGACCTATTTGCCTCAGTCTTCACCAGCAAGGGCTCTAGCCACACCTTCCAAGTCACAGAAGGCAAAGTCAAGGAGCAGGAGAATGAAGAACCACCACCCACTGTAGGAGATTAGGTTTGAGCCACAAGTCCATGGGACCTGATGAGATGCATCCACAGGTCCTGAGGGAACTGGAAGATGAAGTGGTGATTCTGGCCCCCTACTCCACTCTCACGAGACCCCCACCTGCACTACTGCAACCAGCTCTGGGACCCCTAGAACATGAAAGACACAGAGCTGTTGAAGTGAGGGCCATGAAGATGATCAGTGGGCTGGAGCACTTCTGCTGTGAAGACAGGCTGAGAGAGTTGGGCTTGTTCAGCTTGGAGAAGAGAAGGCTCTGGGGAGACCGTACAGCAGCCTTCTGGTACCTGAAGGGGCTATAGGAAAGCTGGAGAGGGACTGGTTACAAGGGCATGGAGTGATAGGACAAGGGGGAATGGGTTTAAACTAAACCGGGGTGGATTTAGGTTAGATATTAGGAAGAAATTCTTCCCTGTGAGGGCGGTGAGGCCCTGGCACAGGCTGCCCAGGGAAGCTGTGGCTGCCCCCTCCCTGGCAGGGTTCAAGGCCAGGTTGGATGGGGCTTTGGGTATGGTGGAGGGTGTCCCTGCTCATGGCAGGGGGAGCGTGGGACTTTGAGGTCCCTTCCAACCCAAACCAGTCTGTGATTCTATGAAAGCCGAAAATCCTTCTGTGTCCAGACACAATCTTATCTCAGCAAAGAGGTAGTGAGACTCTCCCAACATGTGCCTCTTTCCCAGCAGGCACAATGATGTCACATAGATGAAGAAAAGTTAAGTTCATGGCGTCAATTATGCACAGTGTTGTAGGTCCGTTTCCAGGCTCTGCACAGAATATTGTGGGTATGTGACTTAACTCCCACATTTACATCCTTTAGAAGATCCCACTTACACTGTAAATTGCATCTCTGCTTTTCATTCTCTATTACTGGTAAGGAATGAGCAAAGGATTTGAACCACCTGACTGGCTAAATCTCTTGCTGGCACATCTCTCTAAAACACTGCCTGGTATGTATGCTGATACTGAATAATCTCTTTAAATCATATTTGCAAATGTCAAGATTGTACCCAATTGTCTTCTAACAATGACACCATGAAGAAAGGTGATAAAATTCACCCCCTAATTATGATTTGTCACTTACCCTCCATCCAATGATGAACCTTATCAATGCAAATCAGTTACCGTTTTCATATCTCCATTTCTTGGTGTAGCATTCATTACCAGCAGTGGCAATTCCTTCCTCACTTATCTCTGTGTACTGAAGTCCAAACAGTCCCTAACAAATCCCACTGTGATTTTTTGGTCATAAGTACTGCAAATCTGTAGACTGTAGGAGGCCAAGTTGGTACGATTTGCTTTATTCCCCTTGCCTGCGTTTCAGCTATACTACAGTTCATGCCTGCATTAATCTTGTTATAAAGCACAACATGAAATGAATGGGGCTTATGATGAGGAACGGCTGGTTTTGAACATCAGTTGGGAACCCTGTATTTCTAGATTTTCCTTAATTGACACCTTTTATGGTTTGCTACAAAATTATTATGAAGTCAAGCACATTTTTATCCTCAGGTAAATGGTAACATGATTTGCAATAAAACTTAATTGCCACCAATTACTCTGGCAATACTTTAAAGTGCTCCTCCCCTTGAAACATCAGAAAATATCATTCACTGCAACATCAAAACAAGTCAATCCCCAATTCTGCCCATTTCCTTCTTATTCCAATATTCATTTAACAATCAGAAATCAGTCAGCTGTTTCATACATTTAGAGCATAATGTTTAAACAAGAATGTTGCTTCACAAATGCTAAGCTGAAAATGCTTTCTGAGCAATAAAGGACCAGGCAATTCTGTTACTGACAAGCACTACTTACAGAGAAAAAAATTGCTCTATGTAATTCAAACACATTTCACAGTTGAGAGATCTCCATGTTACCATTTCTAAGCAGAGCAATACAGCAAAGAGAAACTTTAACACCATTTCTCACTTCTTTAGAAGGTCTCAGTATTTGAAAGACCATGAATTTTCAACAAGAAGAAAACTATAATGCAGTTTACACAAGTTTCTTTTTCCTTTTTCACCTGACTGAATGAGATTAGACAAAAGAAAGGAGCCCTTGAAAAGCAGGGACCTCATTGCACTCACCTGTTACCAAACACAGCACTCAGCTCATCCAAAACATTGTTCAGCTTCACCTGGAGCTCTTTGAGATGGTCACTTGCTTCTGCATCCAACTGCAGATGAAAGAAGAGCACTTAGCTTGAACCCAGAGGGCAGTCTGCTGTTCTTCACCATGCTCTAACTTAGTGTTGAAGCCACTTTTAATAAGCAGGTGAACTATTGCCATTGGACTCTGCCAGCTAGCATGCTCTCCTCCACTGTCTGCTGCTGTTAAAGAAGCTGGGAATCCATCAACAGACACTTCCCCAAACAGCAGCCAGTAGTTTCCCCAGGCTACAATACCCTTCTGATACTTGTAGAGTTGAGAAGGAAAGTGAACGTGAACTCCCTGTGGCCAACAGAGTAAGCAGGCTGAGCAATAATCAAGCACTGTGCGTTTCCTTGGACTCACAGGTCATTTCACCACTCTAAGCCTGGGAGGAGATAGGGATTTTCAGACTGGATGTTCCTTTCTTGTGCATTTCTCCATGTATGGTCTTGAAAGATGTTACTTCACCTTTCGCACTGCTGTCAGTATTCAAAGTGAAGACTGACCCAAGAGTCAGTCTCTGAGTCTGTCTCTCTGGAGACTGGACCCCAGCTATTTTGAAAACCTGGCCTTAGTTCCATGGCAGGAACTGCTGTGCACTGGTCACTTTTGGGAAGCACAATCTCAGACTCGGGTATTGAGCACAAGTAGCTCTAATGCTACATGGGGCTAGATAGCTTTTTGTATGTAACTGTTCAGAGGAGGTGTCACAGAACAAACAAGAAAGTGCCCCAAGCACTGCATGGATGCTGCTGACACCTTGGCCCATGCTGTAAGAAAGTGGTTGCTCCATTATTAGCAGCCCAAAGCCGCCTGCTTTTACATGCAACAGTGCCCTGCATTCCAGCTGTAGTCATCCCTCCAGCCTTAAAGAGCCACTTCTGAGCAACCTACCTGTGTCTATACAGAGCTAAACCTGCTGAATGCTTTGGGACCACTTGCTCTCAAAAAGTAACTTGTAAAACAGATTTGCCTTCTTCTGCAGGCAGGCAAGCTGCTTGTGAAACAAGCAGAAACGCTTGCATTTGGCATTCAGAACTTCAGCCCTGCCTGTGAGGCAGAATAGATATTTACAAATGTAATGAGCCAGATGCCAGTACAGGGAGTGGTTAAAAATCAGTTTAGATTTTTACAGGATATCCACACATGCAGCTATACTGGATTTGAACATGACAGGAGTTCCCACTTCTATATTCAGTGCTGAAGTCTTCTTCATATTCCTCAGCATCTGTCAGAGAAAGCCATGCCTTAGGGGATTTGGAATCAGATCCGTTCATTTTCCTGTTGTAAGCTGGCATGGAAAACAGACTCTATTAGGCATTTGAACTGGTGCTAATGAAACTCCTGGATCAGAATTCTTAAAATATTTAAAAAAAAAAAAATTAAGCAAATTATGATGACAATCCGTTTAACTTTAGACATTGCTAGCTCTGATTATTTTTCCTTTATTAAAGTGAATTTATATTCCTATTACCTTTGAAACTCCCTCATTCTATGAAGGCAGAAGGAACCTAATGTCATGCTAGTCAGCAGTCATTCTAGCCAGACTTGTAGGTAACAAAAAACACCCCAGCATCTGTTGTTGTTGGTTTGTCTTGCCCCTATACTTATCCTTCCCTTCTCCTACCGTGTAAAGGGGCAATGAGTCACACGCTGACTGGTTTGCTACCTACAATTAATGGCAATGAACACTCCTCCGATTTTGGCCATTTCTGGTAAGTTTGAGGCAGGACCAGTTCATGATTCATCAAATCATTTCAAGTAACTGCTTTACCAGCCAGGAAAAAAAAAAAGAAAAAGCCAGAATAATTTTGGCACAAGACATCTATTCCTCTCTACTGACTTCTGCTTTATAAGCTATCAGGTGCATGTGTTAAAGGTCAAGAGGATGTCTGGGGTCAAGATCAACAACTTAGTGCCCTGGTTCATGAGTCACACAATTAATACCTTATTTTACTGCGAGGTGACATACAGAGCTGGCCAACTACCTCTAAGCTTCTCCTTGCTATTGTACTTGCTGACTGCAAACTAATTTTCTCAGAAACAGAGGAAAGGCTGATTGCCAGCCCTGTACTACAAGAGGGACAGCTGCAGAAATGCTTTGCCAAGGAGATGAGCTCCATTATCTGTGGCAAGGAACGTTCTCTCCTACAGAACATGAGCTCACAGCTCTCTGGGTGCAACTGGCAAGACATTGAGGTGCCCGGTCTCACACTCAGGAAGACAAAGCCAAGCATTCTGGTTCATTACCCACCTCTCTCATCGTAGAAAGGCTGTTTCCTCTGAACAGCTCCCTGTTATGGAAGGGGCTGTCCACATAACACATTACTGATTGTTAGTGCTAATATGTTGTCATGCTTTGGCTTGAAAGCAAATTTCAGGGAATTACCTGACTGTGATTTAATTCCATTAAATGTACCACTGCTTCACATATATAAATTAGGTATCAGTTACAGAGTCCCTGCAGCGTGCAGTATAGCTGCAAACTCTTCTTTGCCAATATGGTGAAGCACTGATAACAGCGCTCAAGTGAAGCGGCCTATGTTTTGCTGTTGCTGGCCAGCAAATTAATTCTAAGCACATCAGCTATCACTGTCAGTAGGAAATGCTACCTGGACTGCATGATACATCTGGCTGGTGAAGCAGAAGCTGCTGGGCAGTTGGGTCACTGACATATTTCAGAGAGAATTGAGAGGAAGAAAACTAGTGAAAAGTTCTCTGCACAAAAGATGGGATAGTACCTACAGCAAGGTGGCTTCCATCCCTGAGCAAGTGCTCCAATCCCAGTGGGAATTGGCTGCATTTAGACTAAATGTGCAGCTGATAGCTAGGAAAGTTTGCCCTGAGATCCTATTTTAGCTTTATGTCAATTACAGACTTCATCTGGCTCCAGCTTGAAGTTACTGATTTCTGTTTGGCCTCCCTCCACTAGCTCCTGGGAGCTCTCCTCCACAGAGGTGATGGTGAGGCAGGGAGCTCCACAGATCCAACTTCCCTTTCAGGACCTGCACTGAATTTTGTGCAGTTCCCCACTTTCCTATAGAATTCAAGACTGAAGGAATGTGGAGCACTGAATCCAAACAGCCACCGGCTTCTCAAATATGAGGACAGCCTTAGCGATGGCATGTGGGATGCTAAAGAGGAGCAATCAGTAGACACTGAAAATCCTTTGAAAACATTCTTATTGAGTCTTGGCTGGTTCTAAGCTGTCCTGCAATTTGTTATCCAGGTGGCTAACTCAGGATTTAAAATGTGGGCTAACCCTGGCTGAGCATTAAGAACAGAGTTTCCTGAAGCGTTAATTGTACAGATAAGCTTGAAACCAAAGGCATGAGCATTGTATGATGACAATCTGCTGCTACTCAGCAGCTAATCCTTTGGGCTCCTGAGGCAGTGCATGTCTCTGATACTCACCCCACATGCTTGGCTTTGGAAAAGAAGAAAAAAGTGCAGAAATGCTTTCAACTAAGCTTCCACAGCACACCTAGACCCCAGCAGTGGGTAATGTGATAGAGCACCTTTTAATTTCAGGGCCATGAGTTCATAACTGATGAAAAGCTAAGCCATTTCTCCCAAGTAAAATGAGAAAGTCTTATTCTGGTGTCAGGGACAGCGCAGAAAGCAGGCTGTAGTCTGCAGGAAAACTGCAGAGGTGGGTAGAAAATGCATGTCACGTTAGGTTTTATTAAATATCATATGAATAATTAAACAAACAGGACCAAGTTCAGGCAAATGCTAACAATAAATCTATAGAGCCCACTTCAGCACAGAGCTAAATTACAATTTCCATTTTGTGAATGTATTGGAGATGATTCAGAGGAATGAAAAGTTTCAAAGGACTGAAGTACCCAATTTCTGTCCAGGACTCACCCTGATTCCACTGTCCATTATGCCTTTAATGCTACCTGCTGGACTGTAAACGCTGCCTTTCCAAAACGTGCTTCAGGAATGAATGTGTGAGAATACTACTGAGCCACAGTGAAGCTTTTCTGATCCTATGAGATCAATGCAGCTCAGGAGGGAAATAAAAGCATTAATTATAAATCCTAAAAATCATTTAAGATACTTATGTGTGTCTGTGTGTATATATATATAAATATGCCTTAGATCTCAAGCACAGACCCAAGAGAATCCCTCCATCCAGAGCCCTCTAAAGCTCTCCTGTTGTCCTTATGATGATGTCAACACATTAAACCCAGAGATGCTGGGCAATTTTTGCCCTATTTTGTGCCTTCTCAGTACTACAGTTGGAAAAAAGAATAAGAGAACTGGGGTCAAAGTTCCTCGATTGGTAAAAATAAAAAAGCCCCACAAACCATAAAACCCCACAACCAACAAGAACAATAAAAAGGAAGGCACTGCATCAAGGAGCCCAATCTCAAGAAATAATACTGAGCAAGCACTGGTGTTCCATGTTACACCACTACACTTCAGGGTGACTGAGGGTGAGCCCTTTTGTTTCTCTTGCTGCAAAGGGGAGTTAGTGACACAGATTTCCAAAGGACCATGTCTCAGACCCACCAGCAGTATCTCAGAGCTTTCCAGGGTTGTGCAGTGCTACAGCTGCAGGTGGAGATGGATCTGTGAACCAGATGAAGCCACAAGTACACAGAATTGAAACCAGTCCCCAAATTCTGGCTTCACACACGGTGCATCAAACACACCTGCCACATGAACAACAGAGTGTTTGGTACCAAGTTCTCAGAAACCTCTCTGAGTACAGAAAAAGGTGAACAGTACAAGAGAACTGGGGCATACCACTCAGCTACTTTCTTATTCCCACAAGAAAGCAGCTCCTCTTCAGGTAAAGCAGTTGGGACAATGCTTACATTTCTGCAAGCTACTGTGTGATGCATAAATAAACACAAATCAAATTTGTCACAGAAAGTGAGAACTGCCCTTCCTAAAGGAGAGGATAAAACCCATACATGCATTTCCAGCAGCACGTTTGTCTACGTGTTCTATTTTCCAAGCTGTTGCCTCACCAATTGCTACTCACTAGCCAGGTTCAATCTACATCAGAAAAAGGACTACTCAAACTAGGACAAGACCTTGTTTACTTTAGCAAAACAGGGGACCTGGCAGGTTTCAAGTCAAGAAGCAAAGTACAGCATAGTCACCAAGAGGAAAACCCCTGGGGACAACAAATAATGCAGGCACCTAACACAAAACAATTTATTTCTGGTGATCAGCAGCAGCCTATTGAAGTGGACAAGCAGCATCTGAAAGAAAAAAAATAAAACCACTTCCGAAAACCAGCTTCTAGAATGTTTGTCTGGTTTCTTCCTGTGTGTTTTAAGGTTCACAGGGTTGCTCTGTGTTCCTCTCCTTTGTTTTTTTCCCTTTTGATTCCACAGTGCAGAGGAAACAGTGGTGTGATCGCCTCTGCTTTACCTTACCTACACCTCCTAAGGAAGATTTTAAAGGGCAGAATGCAGAAAAGAGTTTTAGACTAGGAAAAGCAGCTGGCAGTCTTAATAAATATTTTTTTCTCCTTATACTTAACACTCGTATCAGGTGATATCTTCAAGCTGTTGAAGGTATTTTCAATTTGAAATACAGGGAAACCCAATTTCATGGCTTCCACTATTGACAAAAATACAATAAATAAAATCCCTTTAGGAAAATGAAGTGCACATGGATTAAAACTTTACAAACCACTTCGTAAATACTTCACCACAACTTTAAGGAGTGTTTAGCTACCACTGGTATTACAGCTGGGAGCACCTAATTCTAGTTCTTGATGAAGGGCTCAGAAATTACAGTTGTTGACACCACACACAAAAGAATGACAGCAATTTTCCTTGCTTCATGGATTAATTCTATTTGCTGAGATTTTTGCCACTTCATAGAATTCTGCCACTGAGCACAAGAAAGATCTGAAAAAGCAATACAGGCAAAAACTGAGCTGCCCATCAGCAAAGTTGACTTTTCTCTTGGCATATAGGTCATAGCACAGGTTCTACCACAACACAACCAACCAGAATGCACTTAGGATTTGAAAATAAAATTTTCCTAACATCAGAATCAGCAGCCTTTTCTTCATCTTCCCGTGTCTTGAAAGGCAACAAAAAAAGAAGAGGGGAAAAAAAAAAGACACACAGATTATATTGGAACAGAAACAGTGCTCTGGGAGAGGATTTATATCTCATCACATGTATATGCCACATAAAATGATTCAATGTTAGATGTTCTCAGACCTATCTCTCTGTCTTCAAAGTTGCGAAGCCACCAGTCAAGCCCACATGTGAGCACAGTACATAGCCTTCTCTTTCATTCTCCACACTACTCTGGTGCTTCAAAACATTCACTCTGATATCTTATGACAAATTTAGTTGAAAAGTCTTCAGGCATGGCTGTCCCTGGCACTTACTATAGTGCCAGGTGTCACGGTGCTCTCCTTATGACTGCAGTCTTCAAGAACTAGTATGATGTAAATAACCTAGTAACAGTGCAGTTGGAATGATTAATATTCAGTCTCTCAGTGCTCTTACCTCTTCACCACCCATGGCTTCAAACATCTTCTCTAGCTGCACCCTCAGCTGTTGGATGTTATTCATCAGGATGCAGGGCTGGTGGGACAAAAGCGGGTGCCTGTTACTGCTCAGGATGTCAACACTTTTTCACCACCAGTACAGTCTGTGCCTCAACACCCTTCCCCAAGTACTGCCATATCTGAGAGTCCAAAGGAGGTAGGGTATGCACAGATTTCAGCACTCACACCTAAAAAAGATGAGTCATTTTACCCCCAGCTTGAAATAAACAGGAGGGCCAGTTGCAGAAACTCCAGACTGGGGAAAAAGGGAGGTCTCTGATGCTGTATTTTCTGCCTCAGCATTATCACAGAGAACCAGCTGACAAGAAAACAGTGTCAGGACAAGGCCCAACACTGCAGCTCCTGACAAGCTCTGCAAGTGTCCAAGCTGTGTCACCTTTGGCCTCTTTATGCTGCAAAGTCCTGTAGAGTATCATGTATACTGCAGATGAGAAGGGGAACTGTCAGCCAAAGCTGCATTCAGACATACATCTGGGTCTTGCCAGGCCAAGGTTGGTCAAGCAATCTGAGCAACAAACCCTATCCTCTGGGGTTACATTGCCAATACCAATGTGGAAAATAGCAAAACTGGCATAGGAAAGAGGAGAATTCAAAAATATAAGACCCTCTTTCATTTAATACAGAGAATCTTATTTAATTCAGGATTAAACAGCAAGATAATTAGATGGAGACAGCAGTAAACCCTAAGTGCTGCTGACTAACAGATCTACAGAGCAACATGTACCTATGTGTTAGGTTGTGGGTGTTTTTTATTCACCTCTGTGACACATAGCCCAGACAGGCAGAATGGAAGTTAATTTCAAGAGTCTTCAAGCCCCGCAGAGCACCCTTAGGACCCAGTGTTATTTTATGGCCAAGACAGAACTCAATCTACAAAAGCATAAGAATGATGACAAAAAACAACAACAAAAAATATTCACACCATCAGCACAGTCAGGTGCAAAGCAAGAAACTTGTTTTTATGAGAACAATTATGTGATTCCTCAGGGCAGAACAGAAACCCTGTGCAACTCACCAGTTTCTCCTTGGAACAGTAGGACTGGAAGCTCTTGGAGAGGATGTCAGCATACTGCATCAGCACTTTCCCAATAGTCTGCAAAGACAAGGCATGAGCACTGTTTAATTGTCCTCTCTCACTCCAGGAGAACTCCATGCAGTAAAAGAAATAAAAAAACCCATACAGTTTTGCATCCCACTGAGGGAGGATAAACAGTTGGATGCTGAGTTACCTTAGCAAACCTCCTGTTATAGTGAGCAACAATGACAGGGTCTGGGCACTCAAGCTTCTTAATGATCTCAAAGCTCTGATTGAGCTGGGTGAAGACATCCACCACCGAGCAAGAGAACAGAGCATGCTCGGATGTTTGCTGGAACTAAAACAGAAGTACAAAGAGTCACTCTCAAATGGAAACATCTGAAGTACACTCATTTGATGGGTGTCTCCATCATCTGCTGTGTTGGAGGCAGAACAACTTTGCCAGAACCTGAGTCTTCCTCAGAATTAGTTAAAAGCTCTCCAAAAGCCACAGAGGAGCTGAACAGCCAGTTCTGTTGGGTTACAGGTTTACTGTCCTTCAACAACTGCAACATGACAAGCACCAAAGAAATGCCACATAATGTTAAGACCCTTAATGAAATGCACAGCTTGCCTGTCAATGAGAGAAGGGTTAAAGATAGTGAGGAGGGACTTTTCATTTTTCTTAAAATTTAGATAGTGAAGAGAATGCTTATATTAGCATCACAGACTACAGTGCCAACAGTCACTGAACAAATGGGAAGCCTTTTGCTCTCCATCTGGAACACTCCCCACATTAAGAATAAGAATACTCCGTCAATGGATTAAGGTCACATTCTCACTGCATGACTAAGTACATTCAGAATGCCTTACATTTCAGTTCCACCTCACAAACACAGAGAGATGACGGAGAACCACGCTACTTGGCTGACAGCAGCAGAACAGAACAGACAGACATGAATGACATGCACCGTGCTATTAAACAACTCTCTGTGACCTGTAGAGAAAAGTCCTAAAATAAACAAGTTTTCCCAGTTGACTAGCAAATGAAAAGGGCTGCACCCTCCATTTGTATGACAGCTGAATTTACAGTGCTGTTTGGTTCTGGGCACTGAAGAAATGCAGCAAGAAGTCGTCCACTCAGAGTGACCTACATACCCCATCTTTTTTATCTCTCTCCAGAGCACCATGCAGGAATTCTAAGGAAACATCTTCATTTTCATCCAGCCATTGCATAACAAACTGCTCAAACCACCTGCAAAAGGGACAAGGAAAGACAGTAAGTTACAGCAAGACAGCACCCTTGTGAAAGCTTGCCACCATTATGTTTCTGAATGCTGTTACCTGTGTATGCAGCTAGTTTCCAAAAAACCTCCTACCTGAACATAAGCTGCCAGTGAGCAGGGACTGTACCATCACTTGAGCTGGACAAGTAGGACACAGTCCAGCCCAGCCTCTACAGATTGTTGGTCCTGTGCTGGTTTTATCCTTCTCCCCTTCCATTCCTCTTACTTTGCACCCTCCTCTTTTTCCCATTTGAGCACTGCCTTTAACTTTGCATCTTCTCAGCACACTTTGTCCTTTCTCCTTCCATCCACATGCCAGACAAAGGTCAAAGGAGACCTCCGATACCGGTATCTCTGCACACTAAGAGAGATGGCACGCTGTCCTGCTGCTCATTTGGATCTACCATCTTTCACATGAGAGCTGCAAATGAGTACAAAGGGAGGAAAATAAGCTTTCTGATTTCCAGGGCCTTTCAGCCACTTTATCTGCAGATACAGACACACTTCTGGAGCGCCAGAAGGGAGAATCAAGACAAGAAGTTTTCTCCATTTTAGTCCTGTTCTCCCCCAGTCCTTCTCTAGAACACTCAACCATTTCTTTGGGCTGCTGATCTAACTGTGAGGATGCCTGAATAAGATTAACTTCTGCTGATAGCATGGCACATCTGCTAGAGCTTGCAGGAAGCTGGCCAGCCCTGTAAGCAGCTCTTCATTATTTTCTTTTAAAGAAGCACAAACAGGTCATGTTAAGTGCTGGAACAACAGCCTTGGGGCATGGTCTGCCATGGATTTGCCCTAGGAGAGTAAGGTCCTTGAAGCAGGACAGCAAAGTTTGTCTCTATTCCTCCTCCTCACCTAGGAGGTTGAGCTAAACAGTAGAGAAGAATCCAAGAGGCTGGTGAAACAGCCACTGATGTTTCTAAGGGCAATGCCTTACATGAGGTAGTGTCTGGAGATGTCTTCTGTGCTAAACTTCACAACCTACACAACCCCACTCTGGCCAAACAGGCAAAGTTGAGAAGCAGCCTCAGTGATGGGATCTTAGAACGGGTCATCCCTCTACTCTCTGTTCAGCAGGACACAGTACGAGAGTGGGGCGGGTGTGTGTGTCTGTGTTTAAGCAACAGCACAGCACTCAAAGCTTTATTTAAATGTATGTCTAGGATTCGTTGTGTGCAAGTGCCAGCATACTGCAGCTGAGGCAAATCTTAATTTCAAATATTACTAACCAGCACTCACCAATAAGGGAAAGAAGTGCCCATGTGTGATTTCAGTCCATACAAAAGATTATTATACGAGCTTCACAGAGTACAGCCTCCTCTGAACAGGCTGCTGTGTTCATAGAGATTGTGCTAATTATGGGCTGAGTTTGCAAAGAACATGAAAGCGTGTGCCAGACATGACAGGGAGATCAAGAGCACACTAGATAGCCTTAAATACTCTGTACACTTTGAAATATAAAGCACATCAGTGCTAATATTGGAAATTGTAACTGACACAGTGTTAAATGCCAACAGCAACCTGTCTATGCAGCCCTATTTAATACAGATAGAGACAGTGGAACATTGTCACAGGCAAATGGACCTCCTGTGTTCTGGAAAAATTCCTTTTCAGTGGTACTTCAGGCTCCTTAAAGCCTATTTGCGAGTTTGCTGCTAGTTTCTTAACTTCCAACACTTGTTTTAAATTACAGTAGCATATTTTAAAGCTACAGCTCTATCCTTAGATGATAACCCAGGCAGTTTATGAGGAAGGAACCACACATTTCCAGCCCTTTCAGAGTTCCCAGGCCACAAGTTCCCGACTACTTCACACGCGTCCTCACAACAGTGAGGATTACTTGTTTGTGTCAGAAGCATTTTCACTCTGAGAAGTAGAACCACTTCCTGATTATCGTTCATCCTTAGTTAATGCTCCATATCTGTACAAAAGGGCCCTTCACTGTTGAGGGCAGTTATTGCCCATTTTTACAGCTACCATGTACCGACACACAAAATCAAGCCCGCATGTATTTTACTGTCTTACCAAATTCTCTAAATAAAGGTAGCAAGAAAAAAGGTACTGCTGAGTGGGTGGTGGTGTGTTTGCTTCCCCTCCCACTAAAAAAAGCACTACCTCCAGAAAGAGGTTAAAGATGAATATTTAAGTGCCAAGTGAATCACTTTGGTCAGGTCAGGAAATTCTGTAGCCACATTTGCAAAGCCAGCCTCAACTTTGTCCTTCATCAGCTGGCAGGAAAACACAAGAGATACATCTATAAATACCCAAGTCTCTGGGCACATTCAGAACCAAAATGTGCTTTGAGATGTAGCACAAACCTAAAGCTGTCTTAGGCCAAATACCCCTCACAGTGTTCTACTATCACTTCTGGGGCTGATGAGCAAGTGAGAGGGGCTCTGGGGACTACAAAGGCAACATATCCAAAAATGACATTCAGAATTCTCCAGTGGTGAAACTAATAAAAATAATGGGATTTCATGCAGGAAAAGCTTAGAAATGTTGTTATATAGCAAGTATCTTCTTCCTTATCTGCTTCAACCACTGATCTAGAAGCAAACGCCTTGATGACTCATGCACCAGCACACAAGGCAGAGGCTCATGGTGCTGCTTCAGAGATGTTCTGTGCTTGCAGGGGTCAGCACAGCCTGACTCAAGATGGCACAGCCAACCTCTGCAGATGAGGCTTACACAGAATACGCCTCAGTCCTGCCTGCTGGGGAAGGGAGCGTTGCTTTGTGACTAAATGCAAGTTGCATAACAGTAATGTTAACACAAAAGACTGCAATTTCAGCTTGGCCATGAACCTGGCCCCTGTGGTCTCAGGCTTTACGGGTGAACTAATCTTGTTCAAATGAATGCTGTGTTGATGCATGTGGATACCCAATGAACACCCAGTAGTCCTTGTTCAGTGCAGAGGCAAGGCAGCAGGTAGGGTTTCCAAAAGAAGTAA
The DNA here is from genome assembly GCA_027925045.1 of Hypotaenidia okinawae. NCBI lineage: Eukaryota > Metazoa > Chordata > Aves > Gruiformes > Rallidae > Hypotaenidia > Hypotaenidia okinawae. The sequence goes on along the minus strand of BSDF01000005.1, from coordinate 14,206,051 downwards.
ATACTGTGGTTGATGATATGTGCCAGAAGAATAAGGCAGGATTTCAGACATAATAACATCAGCATTAGAACAAAACACAGGACATTTCTTTCCACATCTAAAAATCCACGTTTCTTTTAAAAATTTCACTCCACATATTTTAGCTGGCAGCTAAAAAGTGAAGAAGGGAAGTTTTGAAGATCCACTCCCAGCTACACTGCTACTTCAGTTTCAGAAACTACTGCTGAATTTCAGAAAATAAAGGGAGCCTAAAAACTTCAGCTTTAATACTTGGGAGCCTTTGCATTACTCAATCATGTCTCAAGGCTGTCAGAAACATGGCTTCTCATAGTTTCAACACAAAAAGTGAGTTTGTAGATAACCTTGTCTGTTGAGCAGACAGACAACTGGGCTGTTCTCCAGACAGCAGTAATTTAGTTTCATCTAAAGAGTTTACTGATGTGCAAACCCAATGCACGGACTCCTTTGCTCAAGGAAGCTTCAGGACTAAAAATACCTGTGATGAAGCAAATCAAAGGACAAGAGCACATTGCTGTAATGGACTCCAAGGGGATGTTTCGTGACAGGTAAGGGTTATGATTTTAACAAACACCACCTGTGTCTGACAATGTGGCTATTGTACTAAAATACAGGAGTGGAGTAGCACAGCCAGCGGCCGCAGATGTACATGAGCACTGAAGCTCTGCCCACAAAGGCTGGCAGAGGAAATCAGTCTGCAAAAGGCTGCAGAATGAAAGTGAGCATCATTATCCTGATTACACGGGAGAAAAAGACAGATTAAGACTATCGGATGGCTTTCCTGAGACCACACTGACTCAGAGGCACAGCAAAGAGAAGGAGGCTTCTGAGACTGTCACTGCAGCACCCTATTCACTGAGCTAAAGCCTCTTGCTGACCTGATTTGTTAAGCCAGGCCCATAGCCCAAGCCAAGCAATTATGCCAACTGCCTCAAGTCCTATTGGTATGCAGCTAGCACCAGCCTTGAGGGACTGTGTGCACTGCAGGACAGGAAGAGAATTCAAAATGCCAAACTGGAAACACAGTTCAAGCAAGATGGTTGTTTTTTCAAGAGGGGCAAGAGGGAAGTGCTACATTTAGGCAGCTGTTAACAGTCATATACAGGATGGGAAGAACAGTTAGGTAGGACAGCCTGCTCAGGGTACCTGGGGACTGGCCTGTGGCACCCTGGAAGCATCACTAGTTGACAATATCATTGGAAGGAAGAAAAAAAGGCTGCTATCATCCCAGCATATGAGAACAACAGCACTGTCTGTGAGGCAATGCAAGGCAAAGTCTTGATGAAACATCAGTATTTAAGTCTGGGTGCTACAGCCCAGCAGGAGAGAAGCCAATAAACCTCACTTACAAGGAGAGCTGGAAACAAACAGGAACAAGGAGAAGACTGGGAAGGGACAGGAGAAAAGCCTTTTACTCTTGTAAAACAGGAACAGTTTGTTCTCCATGCCCAGGCTGGTAGGGCAGGATATAATGAGCTCAAACTGAAGCCAAAAAGATTTAGAGGGGGAAAAAAAAAGGAGGAGTGTGTTAAATCCCCAAAACCCAGTGGAGGGGTACAGTGAAGCATAGGGAAAAGAAATGCTGGTTAAGGAGATGCAGAGCATCCATCACACTGAAAACCTCTGAAAACCAGTTAAACACTGGTCAGAAACAGCACACCTGGTCTTGTCTTAGGCCAAGTGCAGGACTCAAGATACGGTATTCTCTCCTGGTTACAACTTTTTGGGCTCCTAAACCTTCTTCAGGTCTGACATCTGTTCTTTTAAAGTTAAACAAAAGTTGCAAACAATTGCTCAGACCTTAAGAGCAACTGCTTATCTGATGTTTCCAACTAAACCACCTGGTCCTACCAAATAAAACACTACCTTTACTTACAAATCATGTTGTTTCTGTATAGATACATACATACAGTACATACAGTAAAGCTGTATCTGTTAACACAAGCATCTACATAGATCCAGAAGTCTGCATTTCATAGCTGACCGAAGCTGACACCGCAGGCACAAAGTGGCTTAAAGGCTGGCCATGCCATTGCTAAAGCTTTTGAGATGCTGGGAGATTCTGTACCATGAAGGACTGAATTGTATCAGGGACAGGGAGGCAGGACACCAGAGGGGAAAAAGATACACATAAACAATCAGGAGTGAAGAAATGGTGCATCATGAAGGCAGCCACAGGAGAACCAAATGACCACCCTCAGGGTGACACGAGGAGCTGCATCGTGGGCATTTCCTACAGGAGACAAAACACACTCACGCTGGATATTCAGGCACTTTTCCCTTGAAGGCAGGCAGATCACGGACATATTCATTGTACAGCCATTTCACTTTGAAGTGTAGGTTCATATAGTCTGCACTTTTACACAGCCTGTGTTTCTCATGCTCTGCAAGGAAATAAAAAGTCGTTAGGTCTGAATTTACCACTATCACTGCATCGTACCCAGGAGGGTCTTATAAAGCATGTCTGCAGTACAGAATGGTTTTGAGGATGAAGCATCTATGGAGCCACAAAATCTTTGCAACACGGGATTTTAGCAGCATGTAGGAGTTCTTGGTGGTTGACTGTTGGGGCCCTGGAGTTTATTTCCGCAGCTCCAATTAACACTCCTATTTGTTAAAGACTTTCTGATTGTCAAAGCAATAAAAATAGAGCAATCTCTTACGGCCTCTCCATTTAACATATGACAGTCCAGATTTCATCTTTGCAGGAAACAAATCAAGGAGAGCAAATCTGTTCATTCTTGAATATAAACAATACCAACATGTTACACTACATACCCTAAGAGGCAAGAGCAGAAACAATCAAGTTCTCTAGAGTTGACAGTGTGAGTCACAAGCAGATTCAAACAAGCTACACAAGAGCTGGAGTCTTCCCCAATCCTCAGTTTGGAGAAATTAATGACACTTCTTTTCCGGAAGGCTTTTCCAGAAGGTTTTCTCATTTGTATTGCCTGCCTGAGCTCAGATCACTGAAGCGAGCCACGGATGCCTCCCTGCTGCTGAGCCGCCTCCTCCTCCTGCCAGGATACGTTATGCTTTTGTACCCAGGCTGTGCTGGGACAATGCAGTTCCTCCCTGTAGAGCGCACATACCTCCAAAACATGATCCTTCCCATGCACCTGTTGCTAAAGCACTTATACTCAGAGCTACATTTCTGCAGAGATCAGCTGCCCAGACCATGGCTCCCCTTCTTCTCTCACAAGAAATGTTATGCTCCATGTCTTTCCTCTTAGGGCCTTCCACAGCCTACGTTCACACTACCATCTTTCAGCAGTCAACTCCCACCTCTGATCAGCCCACAATCCCTGCTTTTAAACTACTCGTGAAGTTCTCCCAAAAGCATCTCAACGCTTTCTCCCAAGCAACCCCTCATGGGCTTACACAGACAGCTCCTTCTACTGCGCTGCTTTTCTTCAAAATCCTCCCTGAAAAGAATAAAATTAATTCCTTTTCCATGTTGCTAAGAGGACTCAGCAGCTGCCTTTTTGCCTGCACTGAGATCATGAATTTTCAGCTGACCAATTCTGCACCATCGCTCCCTAGTTCCACCTGTCCCTATCCATCCCTTCCTTCTGCCAAGCTTCAACAGCATGAATACACTTTCTGCCAGGCTTCTTTGTTCCCTCTAGCACCACAGCAAGCTGCTGATGCATGACTACAATGTGAGATATGAGACTAAAAGTTATGTGATTTTGGGCTCAGAGGTTTTTTCCAAAAAATTGACTGGAGACTTGTCTTCCTACCTTTTATGGGCTCACATCATTATTGATATAACTCTCCAAGGGCACCACGGCTGATGTGTAGACAGGATCCAACTATGTTAAAAGGGGGAAGTCTGTCTTTTAACTTTGGACGGCTGTAATGTAGTACTTCAGTCCAAGTATCCAGTAGCTGGGTAAGATATATGCACACACAAACGCACATGCTACAGATACTCATCAGCAGAAGATATCTTTACATCTTAATGATGTAAAAAAGCTCCAGCTTTCTAATCAGTTACCTGACAAGCTTATCGTACAATATCATCTGTCCTAATGTAAATGTGAATCCTTGCAACTACCTCAAAACATTAAGATACTTCCACAGCTCTCCTGAAGCTTCAACAACACGCACAAGAAAGACAAAATAAATTATGAGTTATCCAACTGAAAACACAAAAGCCAGAGAACTTTAAATACATAATTATTCATAAACCTTGTCAATGAGCCTCCCAAGCAGTGAAATATGCCAGCAAGTTGTTTGCAAAACCCTGTAAATATGCAATCCAGATTTGCTTCTAATTCTTCTAATTCATGTGTTGCAGATCCACACAGATACTCACCCCCCTCAGAAAAAAAATAAAAGGAAATTCAATTTTCATCTTAAGGAAATTTAGATGTCAAATATCTGAGAGACATAGTCCCCAGGGGCGATGGTTCAATGGACAAATTACACGTGCTATTGCTTCACATGTACTGCGATCTATTACTCTCCACAGTGAATTTGCTTGTATTGTTGGGCAGGAACATCCATTCTTGCTTTGTATTAATAACCCTAATACCTTTCTTTAGCCCTAAGGAAGTGTGAGTACAATCAGTGTCTGAACTGCTGACCTCCCTCAAGAACCACTGCAGAGGAAAATGCGAAGCTCTCTGTAGATCTAAAACCGGACGCAAGCACAGCAGTAACGCTGCCTGCTTAGCTCCCTGCCAGAGCGAGAAATCAATGCACAATTAAAACTTCATTAACTTCCACACACGCTGCCACCCAGGTGCAGTTCCTGCATGGGGAAAAGCACTGTTCCTGCAGAGGGAACCGGGTCTGACTTGGAGCTAAAAAGGGTCTTCCTAAAAATTAAGCAGCGCACTAAAAGCGAGTAATTTAACAGCTTTTCTGTTTCTCAGGACAATTGAGAACACCGCCGAGTTGCAGAAGAGGAAGATGCAAAGCAGACACAGAAGCCTAAGTTCAAGGACTGCTACTAGGGCACCTCAGCCATCTAAGCAGTGACAGAGGGGCTTGACACCTAGGGACAAAACTACAGGGGAGTAAAAGAAAAAAGGAGAGATCTTACCACCATAAAAGAGAACTTTTCGTATGCGAAAGAAAGGTGGGGCTTGTGACAGAACAAAGACAAAAGTGAACTCTAATAGCTCAAACATGCTGGAGGACAAAGAAAGGCAACACAGCCCCCAAGCCCCCTCATGCCAAATAGCTCAGACCCCTCTGCCTTCTCCCCTGCAATGGACACATCAGTTTTGATCAGCTGTTTTCTTTGGAAAGGGTTTCAGAGTGCTTGAAGGAGATGCGTTGGCCAGAAGCATACTTTGAACACCCGTTTTAGAAACAGTAAAGTCAAGGGCACAGGAGCCATCAGATTTCACACATTCCTGCTCTGTTTTACAATGTGCTGGATTTTAAATGTCTTAGTGGCAGCAACAGTGGAAGAGCGCACAGATACTTTGCAGCAGCTGCTGTGTTTTATCCTGAAAAGACCTCAGAGTTCTGTAAGTCTCTCACATTTCCTCAGCAGATTCCATCTGCAAACAGTCTCCTCCAGAGAAGAGCTTTTAGGGTCACTGAGGCCATATTATTAAGGCATTAATAGGGAACTGCTTCCTAGCAGCAAACTTTCTACTGTCATGCCTAGTTCTATTTTTCAAGCAGAGAACAGGACTTCCACCACATCCTTAACCTGCGGATATTTTTCTTCTTGATCACCAGTCTACTTTTGATGGTTAATTTCTAGCAGATAATGATGAATGTCTGCAGAGAAACTCTTATAGGTACTGAGGCTGCCGAAGTGTTAACACTTTAGACAGCTGTCATCTGTGTGTGCATCTGATTTCTCCCCCCCCTTATCAGAAGTGAGAATGTGACAAAATTATCTATTTCAATCATGCCTGCTAAGGCTACTCAGTCTCTCTTATTAGAAATGTTTCTAATTTACAACTCTCCTTATGCTGATGTATCCAAAATAAGAGGGACCATTGTTACCAAGGATGACAGTGATTTTCTATTACTGGTTTTCAATGTCTCCCTAGCAAAGGAAGAACAGAGGATCTCTATCTCTTTGCTTGGACAGGTTGTGCTTTCTGGGTCACAGAGCTTTCACAGAGGACAGCAAGAAAACCAGTAACTCCAGTTACCGCTGGGCTCACAAGGAGGTTATCCAGCTGCAGAGCACTAGTCAGCATCCTAGAGGTGGAGCTAGCTGTATGTCTTGGAAACATCATCCTCCGCACTACAGTGACTCTAGGGTAGCACGATCTTGCCAGCCCAGTCTTGGCCACAAGACATGTCTACCCAATCTGGTTTGGGTTGATGGGAAACCCAGGCTATTTTTCAGTGCCTCATCCTGTGCTGCCTTTGCCAGCAAGGAGGGAAGGGCCAGGTCGGCTCTTCACACTGAGCTGTCACTGCTCTGGAGGAGAGAGAAAGCAAAACAAGCAGGGTAGACCCTGGAGCTTCTGTTGTGCCTTGAAAGCTGAGTCTTCTTAGGGCAATGAAGGCTCAGGCAGATCTGCAGTGCACTGGAATTCTGGCAGTCAAACAAACTGCTGCCATGAACGTTACTACCTGTTGCTGAACATACTTTAAACAGAAAACCGGTGTTTCATTTTGGTTTTATGACTTGCAGAGTTTACAGATGAGCAACAGAATGCTTCAGAAGGCACCCAAAGGACGCAGCATCCACAGCCTAGCAAGACTTCTTGTTCTGAAACCCCTAAGCACTGTATTCTAGGTATAAATCAGCATTTACTCGTTGCCCTGCACAAACTGCATGGTGCACATGGGGTGAGTTCCAGCAGATAGAGACACAGTTAGCTGCCACCCCTGAGGAAAATGGAAAACAACTCATGCAGGCAGACACTGCTCTGCAGCTCGGAGAAGCCATCCACCACCTGAGCCTCTCAAGGCTCTTCCACCCTGCATGTTGGACAGCAGTGTGGAAACATCAGGCTGGAAGGAGGAAGGGGGTGGTTTCATGCAGCTGGGCCATTGCATGGCCTTTGAGCTATAAGAAAATTCTCTTCCAGTGCAGACTGAAAGGGCCAGAGATCCTCAAGCGTTATCCCAGCAGGAGGGTAGGAAAAATGCCACACATGAACTGGAGCTCTGACCTCAGCAGCTGCTCTTCATCAGACATTGTCTGCGTCTTAAGCCCAGGACTCAGCACAGGGGCTATTGCCCAGAACTGCTGAGCACACTGTCAAAGAGCTACTGGAGTGATTAGTCAGGAGTTCCCATACAGCACATACCCTCATTACTGCAGCAGCAGTGTGGTCTTTCAAGTCTTCTTTGCAGACCTGCTCATCACTGGCATAAAACTACAGGACACTAAAGCTATTATACACTAAAGCTATTATTAGCAACTACATCCAAAGTACTAAAACTATGGGTAACAGATGAAAGTCTTTGCCTACTCACAACTATAAACTCTACCAAGGACCATGAACTTACCACTTGGTGAGGTAAATGAGCTCATGCTATCCAGAACTTAGGAATAGAACATAAGGGAAAACACCATGAAGAAAGTTAGAAATAAGTGTTATACTCTAGGTTCATGTGCACATACCTCCACAAAATACATCAGCATTTTTGCAGAGATGTCTTGATGCATACAGATCTTGGAGCACACCTGAAATGTGCTCAGGGATTACTGCACTAACTGGTAAAGACAGGGATATGAAACTCTTGTAGTTAAACTGGTAGAGAAATGAACAACTCAGACTGAGAAATGACAGAGTCAGGAGCTGAGGACAGCAAATCTAATCATCATCCTTCACATCCCTTAATCTGTTTCCTTTAATCCTTTTTTCCCTTCATTTAAAAAAAAATACAGTGCAGTAATCCAATCATCTGTATTTAAAGTACATGTAGTAAGGTCTGTAATTGAATTATTGCAGAGCTTGTTATAAAGGTTATCTTCATAAGTTTCTGGAGAGCAAAGCGGTGAGGAATCACACTTGCCTCAAATAGAATTCTGCACCCGGAGGATTTCTTGAATATATATTTGGAAGAGACACACACCAACACACACTCTCATTGCTCAATCCTCCTTCAGGACTTGCACAGCTAGAGCACAAATAAATGTATCATGCAGTTTTTCAGCTTTCATTGAAAACCCTTCTCTGTCTGTCAGCTGCCTTTGTTTCAATTTTTCTCACCAAGAAATACTCTTCAGAGGGGTGCTCTTTCAGCAAGAATTTGCTATGCACTGATGAACTCATGGGGGAAAACATCAAGCCAATCCTTGTCTTAAGAAGGATGTCAGGAAAAGCTAAAATAAGCCCAGAATCACCAGGGGACAGAGTCAAAGGAGACACAGTTTGAGATATGCACAAGAAAAACCTGGAAGGCTGAGTTAACATGGGCACTGGCGAGCAGAGCCCTTTAAAAGAGAAAGAGAATCAAGTCAAAGTCATGTCCCCTTTGACAGTCAAATTCACACACACACACACACACACACACACAGAGGTTAACCTTTTTGCAGCTGCATTTTGGATGCAGCAGAGAAAGGAAATCTTAGGGAAGCCAGCAACTAGATCTGAAGGGATCAGATTGTCATGGCTGCTGATAAGATACAGCACTTTCAATGCACAGAAGAGCAAACTGTGTTCTAATTCCTGAGGGTGGGCATGGAGTGGTAAATAAAGACAAAATAAAAGGGAAGCCAAAACAGCTTGCAGGAACAGTTTCCAGGAAAAGTGAACATGGTGTTGTCACAGTTGCTTTCTCTTCAACACACGAGCAAGTAGTGACAGTGACTATGAAAAGACCCCTTCAACATAGTAGGTATTAGTCCTTCTTCCCAGTGTCTGTTCTTACATCAGCACAACCTCACATCACAAAGGCATAGTGGGGTACAAGCATACACAAAAAGTTCCCAACACAGAAGTAAGAACACTTCATCCAGACATGCAGCCTGCTGAATTCAAGCCTGGAGCTGGCCAAGGGTGTCCTCGCTGCCCTGTCTGTGCCCCTGTTGCACTGACAGAGACCAGAAAATGCAGTCAATCTTCTTCATCAGAGAGCAGCCCTGCAGGCTGCTCCCAAAGAGCAGAATGCAGGAAGCTCTTTGCTGTCAGCAGGTTTTTTTCCTAACAGCCTGAGGACAGACTCAGACTTGTCACTCCTGTAAGCAAGCTTACATCAAGCTGGGGACAAATGGATTGAGCATAATTTTGTGACTGACCCAATGAAGTAACTGGAATTACTGTTGTAATACTACAGGTAATATTTTTTAATAATACAGGTAAGCATTGGCACTTCTGTTCTATCACCTTATGGATTATCTTAAATCCTGACCCTGCAAAATAGTGAGAGAACAACTGCTACCACAGCTGCAGAGCCGGTGGGAGCTGAGGGTCTCTGAGCCTTCTAAGAAGCTGATTATACTCTGCATATTAATTTATAGAACTAAACCTAAGAATTTAGTTCTATAAATTAATATGCAGAGTATAATCAGCTTCTTAGCACAAAACCCCAGAATTAATAGAACAAACCCCAAGAATTTTTAGAACAAAACCCAAGAATTTACAGAACAAAAATCAAGTTCAGAAACTGGAATTGGCCATCTGAAGAGTACTTCAAGTAGCAGAATTCCTTTCCAGGAGTTTGTTGGTCTGCACATGCCTAACTTATTTTTAGAAATGGTAGGAGTACTAGGATTCCAGTGGAATTTTGCAAAGGTTCATTCAAAATGAAGATGTCTGCAGCAGGATTTGTTTCAACAGCATGCTTCTGCCAATGGCTTAAACCATGTCCACTGTATCATTCAGGGGACTACAGCCATGGCACCAACCAGAGTCTATGTACTTCCCCCAGCCCTTTCTACCATTGTACCTTGCAGAAAGAAGCTGCTGCTGATCTAAGCCATTATATCCACAGGCCAAAATGAACTTCTGATTTCAAACCAGCTGGGGTAACAATACACAGGTTGCAACACAGCCTGACATGCAGGTCTAGAGCTCATGCAGATCTCAGCCTCAACTCTCACCTATAAAGTAGCTATCCACAAACTGTAAGAAATCCCTGCTCCCAACAGTGGTGCTATTAATGTACTTAAGCCTCATTTACACCAAAAGGATGGAGAACAAGAGATCACAGAGCCACTCACAAGAGTCAGCAGGCAGCAGTGAGAAATGCTCTTACCTTCCATGGCGTATTTCATATCCTGGGCAAAAAGGCTCCACATGACCTCTGCACTGATCTTCCCAACAGCCAGCTCTTGGGGGAATCTGAGGGGACATTTGGGAACGTCTTTGGCATGTGTCAGACTGAAGGGCTCTTCTTTGATCAGCTCTGAGCTAAACTACAAGCTGAAAAGCTCAATATTACAGACACTTCTTTCACACTAGATAAATGACTGGGTATAATTGGAGATTGTGGTCTGGATTCTATGGCATAGATTGAATACCATGAAAACAACACTGCTGTGGAGACTGGTTTTATCTCAGGAAGGCAGGCCCTGGATGTCCCTGTTAGCAAAGATGTGCAGGTTCATTCAAAGTGAAGGTTCTGGGAGTCTGATCTGAACACTCCTGCACCCTTTTTCCCCTTCTCCCCTTTCTTGTCCATGTTGGGGGGGGATTTCCCCCTATTTTTTTTTCCAGGATTACTAGGCTCTGAGCACTAATCAGGTATCTCTGCCATGTTAAATCCATGATCACTACAACGTAAGACAGCCCTTGGTGTATTAGACCTTGTAGGATATCTCCCTCTTTCCTGCCCCACAGGTCTGTTGGTGGAGCATCCACCGGTTATGCAGACCAGTTTGAGGATGCTTTCCAATACTGTGCCAGCCCCACCAAATGCAATCTCCCAGTGCTGCAATGAACACCACCTTCCTAAATCACAGCGTCAGGTGTCACCGTGGCACCACTGTGTGCCTTAAAGTGCATGGCAGAACTGCTCAACACCAGAAAAAACCAAAAGAACTCTCACCCCATTTTCAGGTGCCTCCCTGAGTTCAGGATTGTATTAATCAGGGTGTTTGTGCTTGAACGCCATCGTAACTGAACCTTTTGAAACTCCTCCATCCCAATCAAAAAGAGTTATTTATATAGACAGAGACAGATAAGACAGAAAGACAGACAGACAAGATAAGTACATCTATAAATACACATGTGACAGAAGAGATAGAAAGCAGTTTAACAAATGAAGCAGAGCACACAGAGCACACAGCATTAGCCGTACAGGACATGGAAGATACTTACTGATTCAGGACTGGGGTGTAGGAATTCTTGTCCTCTTCTATGATGGAAACTATCAAAGTAATGAGCTTAGGCCAGAAATCCAGGTTCCTGATACTGGGGCCCTGTTCTTCAGGAGGAAGGTCCTGATTTTTGTTCTGGGAAAGAAGCCGTTGGAAAACCAACATCAATTTAAAGGAAAAAGGAAAAGCTGACAAATGTAGATCATCATACAAACCCCAAACACTAATTTACCTGTGGACCCTTTCTTCCAAAGAGATTAAAATTATTAATATCTGCTGACAAATTACGTGATCTAATGCAAAACACAGTGACATGCCAAACCATGTTGCTTACTGGTGTCCTCAAACCAAAGTGATCCCTGTTTGTCATTTACTGTGCCAAGAACAGGTCAGGCTGAAGGAGACCTGCTGAGACATCGTTTGCTCTAAATACCAGCATTTAGGGCATCCGGGTTTATGACCATGTCCATGTTGACACATGGTGTGTGCATTACTGCAGAGTGCCCAGTACAGCTCCCATGGATTTGGAGAGTCTGTGTCTAGAGATGCCTCCTAAGCCCACTGCTGGACACTAGGTGCCAGAAAACAAGCTAAAATTTCACTGCTTGAGGTTTATCTGTGCTAAAAACAGTTTTCTTGATCAGTCTACATCTGCTCTAACTGGCTTTTGCTCAGTCAAAGCTGCATCAAATCTTCCTTTCACAAATAACTGCTCGTGAAATAAAATAGCTGAGACTGGCAAAACAAATTGTAATGAGTTAGTGTAAAAAAAATTATCATCCTCCACTTATTAATTAGTGCTCATTAATTGATTACAATTTTTGTGCATTCAGAAGATAACAAGTTACTTTTTTTTTTTTTTTTTTGCCGTGCTGGCTTTTTATATCAATTAGTACTCTCGTTATTATCTTAAGAAAAATCAGAAACTTGGATTTCTGCCCACTTCCCAGCTACTCACAGGGTCTGTCTGGTATTCACGACTGTACAGCTCATGACAGTTGTTGAAAATGTACTCATAGGTGGAATTGAGGCAAGCTTTTACACAGTCCTTCACCACCTGGCTGGCTCGGGGTGGACTCTGCAGCTCTTGGACCTGGCAAGGTGACAATAAAGAGAGTCAAACAAAGCACTGCTGCTAAATCAGAGAAAGAACAAGTCACAGGGATTCAGGAACTTGGTGGACCTCCTTTCAGCAACTTGTGCTATCAGTGACCTGAAACAATGAACAGATCATCTGCCCAAGGCATAAAACCAGAGTGACAAAACTTAAATCCCCACAGGATCATTTGGAGCATATAAGAGATTCTGAAGTGATAAGTAAATCATGTGGCTTGAGATGCAAGCACACAAGATTTCTGCTAAATGTATAGGATTTTACTACAAGGACAGAGCCAATCTTTTCAATCATCAGAAGAACGTGCAACAGACTAGTGGAGCACATCACAGCTGATCTGGAGAGTATTGCTGGAGACCAAACACTCACATATCCTGCTATACAATAACTTTCTTTAAGGGCATCTATCTTCACAAGCTTCACTGAATTTTAAAGCACACCAGAATCCTTGGGGTCATGCCAACTGATATGTCTTCCCCTTGCACAACAACAGCTCTTTTCACTATTTCATTGTACATTAAAAAAAATAAATTATAGTGCCACGCCTATCCTGGGGTGCATCCAGCACGGCATGGCCAGCCAGGCCAGGGAGGGGACTGTCCCGCTCTGCACTGCACTGGAGTGGCCTCACCTCGAGTGCTGTGTGTGCAGTGCTGGGTGCCACGGTACAAGAGGGACACAAAACTACTGGAGAGTGTCCAGAGGAGGCCAGTGAGGGTGGGGAAGGGTCAGGAGGGGAAGTCCTCTGAGGAGAGGATGAAGTGCCTTGGTTTGTTCAGCCTGGAAGAATGTCATCTAAGCTGGGAGGAAGCTCTGATCTGCCTGAGAGTAGGGAGGCTCTTCAAAGAGACCTGAACAGACTGGGCCCATGGGCTGAGACCAAGGGGATGAGGTTTAACAAGGCCAAGCGTAGAGAGGCTGGGGGAGACTGGCTGGAGAGCTGTCAGGCAGAGAAGGACCTGTGAGTGTTGGGTGACTGCAGACTGAACATGAGCCAGCAGTGTGCCCAGGTGGCCAGGAAGGCCAATGGCATCCTGGCTTGTATCAGAAATAGTATGGCCAGTAGGTCTGGGGAGCTGATTGTGCCCCTGTACTCAGCATTGGTGAGGCTGCACCTCAAGTGCTGTGTCCAGTTCTGGGCTGCTCCCCATAAGAAGGACATTGAGGTCCTGGAGTGTGTCCAGAGAAGGGCAACCAGGCTGGGGAAGGGGCTGGTGGGAAAATCCTGTGAGGAGCAGCTGAGGGAGCTGGGGATGTTTAGTCTGGAGAAGAGGAGGCTGAGGGGAGACCTTATCACTGCCTACTGCTACCTGACAGGAGGGTGCAGAGAGGTGGGTGATGGTTTCTTCAGCCAGGTGACAGGAGACAGGACAAGGGGAGATGGCACAAAGCTGCCCCAGGGCAGGGTCAGATCAGATGTTAGGAAAAAATTTTCACTGAAAGAGTTGTGAGGGCCTGGGACAGGCTGCCCAGGGAGGGGCCTGAGTCACCACCCCTGGATGTGTTTAAAAAAAGGGCACTTGAGGTACTTTGGGACACAGTTTAGCATAAGACAGGAATGGTTGGACGTGACTATCTTAAAGGCCTTTTCCAACCTTGTGATTCTGTGAGAGTCTGGGGGGAGACCTCATCATGGTCTCCTGACAAGGGGGAGAGAAGGGGCAGGCACCGATCTCCTCTCTTTGGTGACCAGCAATAGCTTCATGCTGTTCCCTTGGGTTCTGAGACAGAGGAGGTTTAGGCTGGATATTAGGAAGAGGTTCTGTACTGAGAGGGGGTCAGGCACTGGAACAGGCTCCCCAGGGAAGGGGTCACAGCACCCAGCTTGGCTGAGTTCAAGAAGCATCTGGACAATGCTCAGTCCCATGCTCTGACCTGGCTGGTCCTGTATGGAGCCAGGACCTGGGCTTGGGGATCCCTATGGGTTCCTTCCAACTCAGGAGATTCTGTGATTCTATGATTGTTAAATTGCTTTAGAAAAACACTGCAAGGTTACTTTAAACTGAACACATAGGCAGGCAGCACCCTGTGAGTAAAGCTATAACCTGAGACAATTCTGATGTTATTGTCACTACATCTAAACTTTTTGGAGTATTTCTATAAAGCAAATTGCAAATACAGACTATTGTCTGAGTGAAAGCTTTCAAAATAAAGTTCTAAAATATAATTTACCTTAGGACTTAGGAGTACAATTTTAAGCACTTCCTGAAATAGCTCAAATTAAAAAATTTGATTTGGTTTTGATAAGATAAGATTTACTAAGTCATATGTGCAGTCAACAGTATTTTTCAAAAAGTTTATGACCAAAAATTAGGAACTAAAAATCATCTCATTACACATTGTTAGACCAATAAACTTAACTACAGAACCAGCACATTAGCATTCATAACAACTCTTCAAACTCTGTTGAGAGATACCATACTACTTCAGTATCTTACCCTCCAACAAATAAACTTTAAAATATTTATTAGATAAAAAATGGTGAAGAGATGGTAGTGAGTGACAAACGTTGACAGTTCTACAGGAAAAGCTTCTTAATGTTATTAAGAAAAGAAAATTAATCTTCCTAAAAGCAGACCGGGTTTTTTTCTCTCTTTTCTTTTTTCTTTGATCTCTTTGTGCATGTTTATGACTAAAAACACCATGGAGAAGATGGATTTCATCTTCGTGATGCAAAATACAATGGATACAAAATATGTATATTTATTACATGTCCACTTTTCTTAAGTGTCTAAAGCACAATGACATGAAAAAATGGTTTGAAAATGGGAAACCAACTCCTGCAGCAAAACCTCCAGAGGCAAAAGCCGTCCGTCCCCACCCATACCCCTACCTTCATCCTGAAAAAAGTGATGCTGGTCAGCAAATCCACTGTAGACTTCAGGTCCTGCAGCCGTTCACGGCTGCTGGCTGGGAAGTTATTCTGTCAACACAGAAAGGGAAATCCTGTTGGAAAGCACAGTCAGATCCATGCAAGGCTTCAAGCATGTGCTAAATAAGGAATGTGTCTTGGAAAGATTTCCTGCTCAAGAAGCTTGTACCAGTCAAAACAATGCTCAACAAATGAGGCCTTTTTGCTGCAGGAGCTCATCCATTTGCTTAATTAAATAGCTCCTCATATGAATGTAAAGTTTGTGGATGCCAGAAGACTGACAACCCTTGGTGGCAGATCTCTCTTTGGCTGTGGAAGAAGCAGGCATGGAGCAACTGCCTCATCACCAGCAGCCCTGAACTCTTGCTTCAGGTTGCTTCTGCAGGCCCTTCCTGCAACTCATCACTTCATTTTCGGCTTCTCTTGTGAGACACCAAGGGGAGTGGTATATAAGCAACCTCTCCAGAGAAGTAAACTGGGCTGAGAAGGGAAAATGAGCACTGTTCTCTGTAGGAAGTCATTGTAAGCCCTCAGTCTCTGTAAGATCCCATCTGTCAAGACAAGCATGTATCCTGCAGGGCCTCCTTTGCATTTAGTTTACATACCCTGCCCACCACTCTGCTGGCCATAGCCATAGTCTCCTTCTCCACCTCTGGGTTCCACTCAAATTACAAGTCCCTTTGTCCCTTCCAGATATGACACCTCTGTGCACATGTGTGTATGTATACACACACACAAATGCATATGTGGAAGGCAACAAGCTGTGCTTCCTGCAAGAGACCCTTTTCTGAGTCTGGGCACCGTGCCCTTTCCCACATTCCCACTCTTTCCTGTGTCATTTAACAGCATTCCTGTTTCTCAGCATGTTCTTATTCTCAAGCTGATGTGATTGGTTTTGCTGCAACTAAAAGAGCAAAGGCAGCTTTCACTAGGATCATCTCTTCATATTTGTGCATTGCAGAATTACTAGGGACAAAGTCAAAAGGGCAGAGGGGAACAAGTTTACACTTGCAGAAAAATATACTGTCTCCTGACAGCAACCAAGTATCCCTGCAGTTCAGCTAACCACTGCAATTTCTGTTCTTTACAGTCATTTGTAGATACTCATTCCTAGACATCTCTCCTTTTAAAGTTAAATCGTCCACACATGGACTTCTCTGACCCCCAAGGCCAGAATCAAAGACTTTGATGGGTCAAGATTTAAACACAAACCATTGGGTGAATGTTGGGGACTGAATGCATGTTCTTGATTAGGAATACTAATCAGGACAAGTTATTGTTATCTAGATTGAAATTCAACCTCTTCTGTGCTTATGTCCGCTAGCAACCAGCCAACAAAAAGAAAAGCAGCATGCATACAGAATAACTGCATTTGCTCACAAAACACTTCTCAAAATAATATTCAGATGGTGACGTGGAGCCACTCTTGAGACAGTTCCACCTCTCTCCTCATCTGCCACCCTGTCCTGGAAGGTGCAGACATTGGTTTGACATTTTTCTTTTTCCCAAATCCACACTGCTGGTTCGTCATTGTTTTAAGTGCTTACAAATAGCCTGATTACATTAGGGGAAGGAGGAAGCTTAATCTGGGATATTGAAGTTGTAAATTGTCATCTCCTGTCTTGAAACCTGGAAACCGACACCTTTTTCTTCTGGACTTAACCTGTCCTTCTGGGGTCAAAGTAATTATTAAGAGCTCCCATTCCTCTAAATGTACTGCCCGAGAGATAACACTGAAATTATTTAAATCACACAAATCTTTCCTGATCCTTTACTTAAGATTTTACTCATTTGCCCAAGATTTAGTTGCATAAGCCACTGGAAAGCAGCTTTTATTGAAGACCAAGAAAACAAAAAAAGGCATCACCAGCACAGCTGCTATTGCCACGTGTTGAAAATTTTCCCTCTGCTACTCAGTGGAACGGTGCTCTCTTTAGACCTTCTCTTCTAGTAATGTAGTTTTAGAATAGCTCTTTACACAACATTTCCTTTTATCTTCTTTTTCCACCTTGCCCCTTGTGTTTTCTGTTCCTCTTCCTAATGCACTTTCCTTCTGCTCATGTGGAGTCCCTCCTCTGTGTGTTTTACAGAGTTTCAGATAAATGTGCTAACCAGAAGAGGATCTTCTTTTAAATAAATTAATAGAAATCAGAGCTCACATTTGCCATCATATTTAAATTTTTTCAGTGAATTAGTCACTAATCAAAATAATATAGAAAGGAAATAAAAAACAGAGCCAAGACACTTGGTAAGACAACACTGACTCTGGAGTAGCAAAGAAGGAAGCTGCTGGAGGGCTTGAGGAGCCTGGTGGACTGATGCTAACATTTGAAACTCATCTCTTCCCAGTATGCTGAAGCAGGGTGGGGTTCTCAGTCTGAGACATGTCTTGTAGATCCAGAGTCAGCAACAGGGATTCAAGTTTGCTAAAGTAAGTGACAACATCTGAAAGACTTCTGTCTTACTAGGGGAGAACAACTCTGCTTTCTCTTTGTAGATGATTTCTGAAATAGCTGATAAGAATAATTCAAATTAATTAATCCAATCCAACTCGCATTTCTGGGAGACTAACAGAGATGAGCAGAGTTCACGATTCTTAAATTATTTTAGAAGTGTTGAGGAAATTATAATAGAATTTAAAAAAAAAACCCATGGTTTAAGGTCTATCTGAAAGGAAAACAAAACGGTGTGTTTGAGCAACAAGCTTGTCACAAAAATTCTGTAAGACATAAACTATTCAAACAGTTAGAAAAGCAAGAGAAATCCAAAGGGTGGGTTTCCCCTTGGCCCACAAGAACACCTGAAAGGAGTCTGTTTATTCCCACTCACCCTGTACATTGAGAGATCAATCCGGAGTGAATTATGAAGCTGATCCAGAAGCTTCACAAATCGCTCTTTCTGTGGAGCAGAAAACACCCATAAACATCACATATGACCACCAGCCAGATATGTACAGAGGAAGCAGCAGGATGTCAGGGAATTAGCGACAGACCTCAGGAGAGCAGAAGGAAGCAATATGGATCTGTGGTATTGTGCAACAAATATTTACTTTCAATTCTTGGGTTTACTTTTATACTGTAATTATTTCTGCAGTCTATGTAACATTAGAATTGTCAGAAAAATACTCTGTTATCAATCTGAAGTAGAGGCAGAACAAAAAGCCCTCTGATTTCTAGTCTGCAATTTGCACCAAACTTATATTTAAGAGAAAATATTTATTCAGAGATGACTAAGGAACAGGCAGAAAAGGGTCTAATTCAGTGCAGTGACACAGCTCCAAGATCTTGTCTGTTTGCTCAGTGACAAGTATTACAGACTTCTCGTGACTATCATCTCCCAGTCAGGTCTCTCCACTGGATCCTGACTTGGCATTGTGAACACCTCCCCATTCAATCTACAAATTCTCAGTCTGACAGGAAGCATGAGCTTTTCCAAATACCTTTCCAGCATGCTCAAGTCCACCACATGTTATATAAAACACATTTTAACCATCAGTGGGATAGACATTGTTGTTGTTTTGGTGGGGTTTTTTCTTTCCTTTTCTTAAAGCAGTTGCTGTTTTTAAGAACAAAGTTCTGAAACATTCAGATTGCACGGTATATTTTATCAACAGCATCACCACGCAGAGTTTAATATTATTTGCTCATTTCCATACCATCTGTGCTCCACTGTAATTTGAACACGAAGAATAAACATCACAATGCATTACACTGATTAAAATCTAAAATGCGTGATGATGACAACAATAAAACCATGCTCTTTGTCTAGTCTAGAAGAGCTCTACAGCTTCCAGCTCCTTATGGACTCAATGTTCCTTAAACAGAACTAGTTATTGAAGGGCAGAAGCACTGTAGGCAAACTACAGAAGTCCAATTGTTAACATCACCAAACATGCAAACATACCCCAAAATTGGAGGCTGCAAAGCGGTCCGAAGCAGACACATTTGTGGAGGCAGTTGTGTGTGCATAATAAGCATTGATATTGGCAAGTAAGGTGCTCATCACAGCTGGCACGCCTGGGCACATGTATTTAGAGGAAAGACATGCAAAATGCCTGCAAAAGGATAGTTCTGAAAGTCATTCTGGTCTCTTTTGTGTAGCACAACTTGACTCTATCCCTTTAATAGTCCCCTTACTCAGCTGTCACCATGAACAGATGGAGATTATTTTTTCTCCCTTTCTGTAAATCTCCAGTATCTTGGGAGTTTTTTCCAGAAAGATGCCATCTAGACAACAGATAAGCTCAAAACAAGAGAAATCTTTTCACTACTGCCTTTTACAGATCATAAAATAGCTTCTCAACTATTTGCTGCCAACAGCTTGTGACTTAGTTGATACCCTGGGTCCTGGTGCCAGTTCCTAGAACCAAGACTGACATGAGAAAATCTATACAATTTGCTGCCACTTGGGGCAGCCACAGGTTCCGAGGTGACATGAGGCAGCATCAACTGGAAAGCTTTTTAAGTGCTGCACTGATCTGTGATTCCTCAGGAGTAACCCTTTGAGTCTGCAGGAAGCATGCACTCTCTCTCATTTCCATTTTCCTATTTAACTGCTCTCATTAAAGTGCAAGGAACCCTCCTGCAGGATATCTCAAAATTATGCCAGAAGTGTCCAGGCTTATGAAATTATCAAATAATCAAAGAAAGTCTATTAGACATAAAGGGAAAAAAAAAACCCAACAAGCTTAAGAGGTCTGATATTATGGCACAAGGCAAGTAAAGTTCATTCCAACAGACAGGACAGTTGGGTCGTTTTTCCTTCACACAGGAAGATTCACTGAGCTCCCAAGCTAAATTCAGGAAATGCCCCTAAGGGAACTCATCACAGACATTAGCTTCTGTGGTAGTTAACCTACTAATGATTACAACAAAACTCCAACCCAAAAACCCAACTCCAGTGACAGACTTTCACAGGAATTCACAAGTCAGTGCTTTTGGTCTTTTAGGCACTTGGTAAATAAAAACAGGCAAACAAAACGGCTTTGTTTAGCTTGAGGAGAAGGCATGAGGAGTGGGGTCTAATCAACGTCTTGACTACTTAGAGAGGGTAGGCTTAGTGAGAAATTGAGCCAGGCCAAAATCCTTTCAGAAGGAAAACTAAAAGATAAGCAGCAATATGCAGCAGTTACAGCACAGGAAATTCAAAGTAGGATTTTCCAATTGGGATTTCAACCAAGAATTTCTTCCCCAGAGTAATACAGCCTGAGGCCAGGAGTCCAGAGAGGCTGTGGATCTCCACTCTTGGAAATTTTCAACAAACTGAAAAGAAATCCTCAGCAGTCTGGTCCAAATTCCAAGTCAGCCCACCTATAAACAGGGACTAGAACTCTGGAGGGGCTTTCCAATTCTGTCCCACTTTGGCTTAACCCAACAGGTAGAAAAGATGCTTTCAAGGTGACATAAGTACAGACCGTAACTCATTCAAACACCCACACCCCAAAACTTTCAGCTTCTAACATGAAAAAGTTTGCTTTTGTTTGCTATATTTAGTACTACATTTGAAATAAGAAACCAGCTAAGCATAGCACTACTAGTCTCAAAGAAGAAGAATAGCTAATCCCAAATCCAAGTAAAAGTAGAGTGACAAGGAAAACGCTCTTTGAAGATCAAGAGCTGCATTAGCCTAGCTCCAAAGGGGACAAATCAGTGGCTCCATTACTCAAACTTCCTATAAATAACCTTCAGCAGAACCTGGGAAATGAGTGACTTCAAAGGACTGTATCAATTGCCACAATAGACAGGTAGGACAAACACTTTCAGAAAATCTCATCCCTTCTCACATCAAAAATCTTCAGTGGGTTCTTTGGGCAATAACTTTCTAACAGAAGAGTGTTCAAATAGAGATTTTTAGTTTCTTAAACAGGAATGGCACAACTATCAATCATAAAATATGGTCATTTACATTAAGTTGGTGTAATTCCTCAGAACTAGTTTTTAAAAGGCTCAAACTGTTCAGTTAGGTGCTTAATTCCAGCACTCTGCCAGGCACTGATCAACAATTCAGACACAGGCAGTGTCTTCCTCTTCACAGTTAAGCCTCCTAAGGAGCAGCTGACACCATCAAGCCTTCCACTGCCACTGCATTTCATCAGTAGTTAGTATTAACAGTCACATCAGTTGGTTACACTAACTATCTGTATAAAAGACGACACAAAAGGCATCTTACGTCATGGCCTGGTATATTGATTCAATGCCGTAACGCATTGCAAACTCATCCACGATCTCTTGAGCTGTCTCATCAAAATACACCTTCCAGGCATCATCTCCTTTGGCATCAGGGATCTTCACCACCCCATTCTCTTGCACATCTGTGAGATGGTGAAAGAGGTTCTGAAATACAGAACAGGAATGACATTATTTGTGAGGCTCCTGAAGCCTCCAAGTGAGTTTCATCAAGAGCCTGGAACTGCTGAGAAGCAGGCACTGACAGAGGTTTCTTTGCTCTTTCCCCTCTTTCTTTCCCCCTGCCCACTGCATTTTTCTGGTTTTGCCTTCTTGAGTGCTGCTAGCTGCATTTTTCAGCTGCCTACCTGCAACTTCATCCATCAGACACTGTGAATGATGCAGAGGAGTGCTTCAATGCAGTGAAACCACAGGCTAATTACTTTCCTAAAACCTACATGTTTCCATCCTCAGAATTAAATGCCTTATCTTGGACAAGCTATTTAAACTTTGTAATTATTAGCTCTGTAATTATTTTTACAGAGTATAACAGTCCAAACAGATTTTTTTTTAAAAGGACATCTTTACGATGGCCCATAAGAACTAGACACTTGCATTACTATTCAACATAACCTCTCAATCTAACACTGCAAAGGCTTTCAGCTACCATGGCCATACAGAAATTGCACATTCACTCTGGTAGTTTTCCCAATAATCCTCAAATTCACAGCACTTACAGATTCATCATCCTTTCACAGACAACTGACTCCCTGTAGTAAGGGATGCAGGAGTCTAATGATCTCATTAGCAGCAAGAGGACTCTGCTTTACTATTTTTCCTGATTAAATTATTTTAGCCGTAAATCATCTTTGTTTTATAACGTAGAAATGAAAGAAAGTAATACTTAAAAAGAGATGTATCTGCAAAAAAGAAGGGCAAGAAGTCATCATGCATGTCCAGAAGAAAAAAAAATGAAAGAACTTAGCAAGCAGAAGCCATCACAGACTTAAAAACCTAATAAATATGTATTGAAGGACACAATATAACCTACCACTAAAAGAAGCCTACTGATGTTTGTATCTGCTACCAGCATATGGATAAATACGTTGCTCCTGTAGCTGAAAGTTCCTCTCCGTGGTACATCTGTCTGTCTGAATTTGCTTAAACCTCCCTGGACCTCATGGTATTCTTGTATGTTGGGTGAAAGGGGTTCTGATTACTCTTCCTTATTCAGGTGCTTTGGAGATTGACCGTCACCTGCCTTCTCTTTGACAGACAGACTGGTAACAATCAGTCTACAAACCCTGAGACAGTGTTTTACCTACAGACATTCTCACAAATCATCTTTGGATTTCTCCCAACTTCTGCAACAGCACCTGCCCAGCTTAGTCCACCTGAGACAGGTCCATACCCAGTAACCGCAGCTTATCTTCTGGTCCCCAGTAGCTGCTCATAGCCAGATACCCATGCAGCAGCACAGAAGAATTTAACACCAATAACTGTATCACTCAACAGCCAGAACCAAAGCCCAGGCCAGAATTTACTCACAGATCATTTCAGCATTCCATCTGTAAGAAAGACATAGGTACAGTACATGCTGAAACCATCACTCAAGGAAATTCATAGGTTTCTCCAGGTTAAACCCATGCTGGGCTCTGACTTGGACCAATGCATGAGAGCTGAACTGTGATGGTGTGACAGAGCCCAGCCAGCCCTCCATGTGGGGCAGAAAGCATAAAGCCTTCTTTGCCTTCCCAACAAATGTTGGTGTGATGATTCAGTGAGTGTCCAGGCCTGCAGAGCAGGGAAAAAGCTCATCTAGGGCAATGAGGAACACCCTCAAGCAAATAAAGGTCAGAAAATTGCTTCTCCAGTGACTGAAGAGACATGGTGATGCTCGAGCTGAGCCCGCTTCTTACCTCATGAAGGCAAGTGTACTGAATGTGATACGGAGCCACCTTCTCCTCGCCTTTGATCTCCACGCTGATTTGCAGGCGAATTGCCCCAGACACCGCAGACTTATCTGTTCGCTTCTCTAAAAGGAAAAATCACCAGCAATTACATGCATCTGTGATGTTCAGACCTCAGCCATCTTGAGGTAAAGACACTGGAAAAGCAACCGCTGGAAGCTCAGGCTGAGCTTGTGAGAGTCTGACTTTTTCCTTAAAAACTCCAAAAAAACTGACTGGAAGCCAGTCCTTCTGACAGCACATGGGCTGTTGGGTCCCTGGCTTTGGATTCTGTCAGCTGAACGAGAACCACCAGGACAGATTCCTTTTCTGAGAGCAGGGCTGACTGATGCGAAATTTGTTCCTGTCTTCAACATGGTCCTGAGTTCGTGGGAATTGCTGGTTGTCCCTATCAAGGAGGCTTTGGACCTTACAGGATCATTACTACACCTTTCAACTCAGCACCATTTGGTTACGTGTCCATACTTTCTGCAACTTACTATTTTGGCCACTTGGAAAGGTCCCAACAACTTCCCAGCCCGGTGCTGTACACTTTCAGGTCTTGGGAGACAGTTAAAATGCTAGCAACCACACAAAACCCAGCAAGGGATAGGAAACATATTTTCAGCACAGTGGGATCAAACCCTGCTCCAGGCATTTACCTGCTGAGCTTTCCAATGCCTGAGAGAGAAAACCCATCACCCTTCTGACATACTCTTCATTTTAAGTGGGATCAAAGCCCTGTGGCTGCCCCAGGGTGCCATTACATGGCCCTTGAAATCTTGCGGGCTTTTGTGGGTTTTTTTTTCTTGCCGACTGCCAAGATGCACCCAAATATTCCTGAATGTTCCCAAACTAACATCTGATATGTTTTCAATCCCAAAGCTCTGCTCACCAAGGTTGTACCAGACATCCATTTCTCCGCTCAGAGTACGGACTTCGATGATTGTCTGCCCCAGGAAATCATCCGACTCGCGTTTCAGCCTCTGCTTGACGCGAGACTTGATGTCATCATCTTCATCCCACACTCGGACCTTGATCCGGTCAAAAGAATTATGGCACTCACTGGAAACACGACAAACAATGTTGAAGAGCACATAATGCAGCCAACATCTATATGCTACATGCTTCACGTTCCTCTTGACCCGCTCGTCCAACAGTAGAGGGGCGCATAAGCAAAACACAAGCAAATGCCTATTTATTTAAGAGTGGAGCAGCTGACAGGATGCTACACAACATCATTTCGGTGCAGTCTAAACACTCCTGTGACATGTTAGGCACTCCACTTCAGATGCATATTGAAGGACTGCCCTGCCCCGAGTACAGCCACCAACTTCAGACTTGGAAGTGGCTGAGACTCTCCTGCTCATCCCGACTCTCAGCAGCAGCTCCCTAAATGCAAGAGTTCTCTTCAGTGTCTCTACTTTAGGTATGAAGGTCACAAAAGCCTGGTGATAGCTAGGATAGTAAACTCAGCCTACGCACCCCAAAAATGCTGATGAGCATCTCACTGGTTTCTGATAGCTTTCCTCATCAACGTATCTTCGGTTCAGCTGTGGGTGTTAAAGGCTCCTCGTGCTCATGTATGTGCAGTACCTGGGATAGCACGGTCAAGGCCTGCGACAGACACCCTGCATGCTGATTTTTTATAACAGACACACAGCTCAGGTGGAGGTAGTGCTCCTACTTGAGGAGAGTCACAAAGCAGTAGCATATGAATGCAAAATACATTACGATCGGATGATACAGATGCCTGAGTGTGGGAGGAAAGGGTGGGATACAGCAGGTATAAAGTTGGTATTTGATTTCCTAGAATTGATTCTGCCTATCAGCTCAGACTGATAATTTGCGCCCTGGGCAGATCAATAAAGATGTTTCCATTAAAAAAAACCAGTTTAGCGTTTGCTAAATTGGCATCCTCCAAGCTTAATGCACAGGCAGAATTTGCAGCCTCCCCCTCTTTTTAGGTGTTTGGATACCTTTTGTAGATACAAACAGGCTCCTGGATGTCAGAAGTGGGTAGAAGAACCTTATTATAACAACCCTGCTCATTTACAGGGCATGCAATACCATAAAACAATTTGAATGCTCATATGAGACCATGACAAGGGTGATTACTCACTGTAACCACTACAAATGTCTGCCCTCAAGGAAATAAAACCTATGAAAACAGGCAACTTCTGCTGAAGGCCTGTTTTCCAGCCTTCTTAACTTTAACATGCTGCATCTGTTGCTAAGCAACAGAGAAAGGGAAGAAATGGGTCAGAAGAGATCTGCTAAGCCTGGTCAATAAGATGTGGCAGTGACTGGTATTTGCATTCTCCCTACCACCAAAGCACCTGGGCTCCTCTTGCCACTATCATGACTCAAAACTGGTTGTTAACAGATGTCCACGGAACTCCTACCAACTTTTCCAATACAAAGGAATAGCTGGGAAATTAGAAAGTTAGGAGGCAATTCCAGGCAGTTCTGACCATGGGCAGAGAGCATCACTGCTCCCTGCCTTTGTTGTGCAATCAAAAGCTGTATTTAGAGTTCTGAAGAAAGAAGGTTCAATGTTTCCCTCCTGCCTTTATTCTCCCCTCCCTCCTCCACTACTTCAAGGATGTCTTCCTTTAACAAAGCCGTGCAGCAAGTGTTCAAAAGCAGGGAACTCTCACTGAGCAGTCACGCTTGGGCTGTTGCTCTTTGTAGCTCTCAAATATATCCGAGTGCATTGCCATATCCACCAGCAACACAGCACAAGCATGTAAAAGAAATCCTCTGTTCCCAACACAGTGCACTACTGTGTATCCTGGCAGTACCAAAGAGGCTCAGTGTTCAGAAGTGCATGGCTGGCACACAGTGCCCCCTTACCAAGCATCAGCGAGTTGGCTCCCGACTTCCTCACCCCTCGACTTCTGGCATGCCAGTTCTATGTTAAGACACTTTGATCTTTTTTCTTCGCTACCAATGGTCAGAAACTGTTCTTTCCTTTAGGAAAACAGTTGCTGTTTAGACCTAACTCTACCTTCAGCAGCACCACATGCATGCATCCCACGCTCCTGAGTGGCTGGCTATCATTCTTCACTTGGCTACAGCAGCAGAACTCACTGCTAAGTGCTACAGGAAACTTTCCAGTAGCATTTACTGAGCTACTGAAGCTTCTGTTTTACCACACCTTTCTCTGTGGGTTTTAAGAGACTGCTCAATTCATATTCCTTATGCTGCTCCCATGCAAGAAAGTGAGCCTTGTCACTCACAGTAGCTGAAAGCTTTGGTGGCTCACAGGTAAAACATCACCATCTAACTCCATAGGAAACACAGCCCTTGCTTTTGGTGAAGCATGACAGCCGTGGCAACACCTGTCCACCTTCCAGCAAACACCCTGACACAGACACATGAGACTGAGAGACTTGAGTTTGTCAACTGATAACAGGCTTTCTAACTAATGAGAAGTAGCTTCCAATCTGTGACAGCATCACGACTCTGTAAAACTGTGGCTAACAAGCTCTGCTGCTAGAAACTTTTCCCTTCATTAATGCAGGAGTTGGTACGTTTCTAAAGATGCCTGCCCTGCTTCTTGCTGCAGTTCTGTGAAGCTTGATTTCCCTGTGTGCACACATCCATCCATCCAGTCCCTCACAGCTGAGCTCCCACAGCTTTCCCAAGAGGATGAGAAAACACTCTGTGTCCCCATTGCAAGGAAGAAACTACCAAATGCTTTCCATTTCAGAGTGCAAGGGACTGGAAACCAGGTTCCCATTACATAGGTTGGAAATGACCTCTTTCTTTGATATGCATATTGTTCCTATCTTTGTGGTGGTGCCATTTTCATAAAGAACTTACTTTTACACTTAAAGCTACCCAAAAAAGTAAAATTTTCAGGAAACATCATAACAAATCTCTAAGAAAAATGAAATAAATTGTGAATTTTTTCCATGATGTTATTCTGCCTGAAGCCAGTGGTTGCAGAAGTAGAAACAGTTGAGCCTGTTTCTGCTCATTTGTTCTGTCTCCCACTCCTTACCTCCACCTCTTCTGCCACGTTCCCCTTTGGCCTTACCCAACCTCAAGCCACCAGCTGCCAAATACTCTGTCCTCTTCCCATGCCCAGCTACCAAACAGGCTGAGGAGCAGCACATGAGCACATGAAGCTGTGATTAGTTCTGATCTGCACACACAGTGACATGCCCACACACACAGAGTAACTGGTGTGTCGGTGGCTAAACAGAGGAGGCAGCTGCTGAGTTTACACTATAGTGCCTCCCACAATGAAGTCAGTAATCTGCATCCTTCTAATGCAGCTCCAAGTTCAACAAAAAAACTGTAGAAAGCAATTCTCAGTTCCAAGCCGTCTGCTCAGTTGTATAGGTTGGCCCAGATTGGCTCAGATGATGTCAGGGG
This sequence comes from Hypotaenidia okinawae, assembly GCA_027925045.1. Taxonomy (NCBI): domain Eukaryota; kingdom Metazoa; phylum Chordata; class Aves; order Gruiformes; family Rallidae; genus Hypotaenidia; species Hypotaenidia okinawae. The sequence continues at coordinate 14,178,348 of BSDF01000005.1, read as the reverse complement.
TCTGGGATGGAGTACTGCAGGTGCCCCATCTCTTCCAAAAAAACCAGGAGAAAAAGGTGTCTAAAAATGGCCAAACATCACTTTTGAACCCAGTGACATTTGTGCTGAATTTGCTAATCACTTGCTGTTTGTGCTAACAACACTGTCAAGACTGTAACTTAACCTCCACAGGAATGCAGGAAAAAAAGCTGTCTTTTGGGAAATGGGAAATGTCTATGGGAAATGGTCTGGCTGAAAAAGCAGGAAGATTTGGATGTAGTTCAGATGAAGTGTCTTTACATGGCAGAGTTCAACTGGAAGCTCTGTTGTGGCCAGCCTCAATGGGAATAGCACTTTCAGGACAGGTTAATTTTTAAACATGCCAGGTCTCCTCTGTTAGGAGAAAAAAGGACAGTGGAGAAAACACTGAAGGCAAACTCAGAGTGGCAAGAGAACAAAGCTAAAGTCTTTAGCAGCTTAGAAGTTAAGCACGACAGCACAATAATATGCCCTGAGATCCAGCTGTTGCTGTCTAAGAACAAAGAAATGAGTTTTCTCTTCTTACTAGCATGAAGCTCTTTTCTTAGGGGAGCAAGTACAATCATTTTGCTGTTACCCAGTGCTACAATACCAGCTGACAAATTAATGGTGTGTCTCTCCTGCAAAGGGCAGATAAAGTGATTCTCAGCGTTACATCCTCAGCTACGTTAACCCAGCCTTCCCAACAGGCACCTGCCACAAGGCATCAGCTCCACGCTCGGATTTCAGTTTCACATCGGTAACTGAGCAGGGAAACAAGGGGAATGGATTTTTATCAGAGAGCCAGTTTCAGTGTCTGCAGTACCTGGAGAGTAAAGCAAGAGACAGAAACAGCCCCTGCCACACAGTAGGCTGAGGATGCACAGTTACAGCGGTGCTTTATAAGCACAGTGGTCTCAGAAGGGGAAGTCAAAGAAACAGCTCCGGAACAGTCACGTATAACCACAAAGATAAGTGAAAGATGCTGAACTTGACAACAGGCTCCGCAGCTCAAAGGAAAATTGAGGAACTAAACAGAAGCTTTTTGGTGACAACCCAGTGGTTAGCTATGCAACAGCACCATTCCCAAAGGATTAACAGGAATGTGTATCATGGGGGGCTCTGCTTGCCCTAGTAAAATATTGATTATCTCCTAGCAGGAGGCATTGCATTTATTTTAACTCAGTTATTCTTTTGCAGAGAGAGAGAATAAACATGCCTCTTGCAAACTGTTCAGTGACAATGTAATCTGTTCCAGGCAATGATTTCACACCCACCATTCAAAGCTTCAGACACAGCTGCACTCAAACAATACAACTTTAAGAGGATATTACTGTAAAACTAACAAGTCGTTTTGTGCCTAGGCCAAGAAAAACAACAAAGTCCTGTTTGAATCCAGTTAATTCGAGTGCTCACGGTCTTTCAAGACTTGGCACTTCCTGAAAAAAAAAGGTAAGGACTAGGACTAGCAGCCTCCAAACAAGCTCAGAGCTCCCACTTTAAGGACAATGGCAGACAAAGAGGCTCAGCCACCCTCCACCATATTGGAGAAGTCCTGGCAGTCTGGTGAAGTTCCTGCTGGCTAGAGAAGGGGAAACATAACTCCCTTTTTAAAAAAAACAAAAAGAGGAAGACCTGGGGAACTACAGTGTCACCTCTGCTCACATAGAAAATAAGGAGGTGACTGATGACAGCCAACATGGCTTCACAAAGGGCAAATCATGCCTAACAAATTAGGTGACATTCTACAATGGGGTTACAGTGCTGGTGGGTAAGGAAAGAGCAACTGATGTCATCTACCTGGACTTGTGCAAAGCATCTGACATCATAACCACAATATCCTTGTCTCTAAATTTGAGAGACATGGATTTGTCAGATGGACCACTTGGTGGATAAGGAATTGGCTGGATGGGCACACTCAAAGAGTGGCGGTCAATGGCTCAATGTCCACACCAGGAGCAGTGACGAGGGGCATTTTTCAAGGTCAGTACTGAGTCCAGCACTGTTTAACAAGTTTGTTGGCAACATGGACAGGGGATTGACTGTACCCTCAGAAAGTCTGTCAAAAACACCAAGCTGTGTGGTGTGGTCAACACACTGGAGGAAAGGGATGCCGTCCAGAGGGGTCTTGACAGGCTGGAGAGGTGGGCCTGTGAGAACCCCATGGAGTGCAGCAGGGCCAAATACAAGGTCCTGCACATGGGTTGGGGCAATCCCAAGCACAGCTACAGGCTGGGTGGGGAACAGATTAAGAGCAGCCCTGAGGAGAGGGACTTGGGGGTGCTGGTGGATGAGAAGCTCAACATGAGATGGAAATTTGTGCTTGCAGCCCAGAAAGCCAACCATATCCTGGGCTGCATCAAAAGAAGCATGACCAGCAGCAGGTCAAGGGAGGTGACTCTGACCCCCTACTCTGGTGAGACCCCACCTGGAGTAGTTTGTTTAGATCTGGGGCCCCAACATAAGGAGGACATGGACCTGTTGGAGTGAGTCCAGAGGAGTGCCACGAAGGCAATCAGAGGGCTGGAGCACCTCCGCTACAAAGACAGGCTGAGAGAGTTGGGCTTGTTCAGCCTAGAGAAGGCTCTGGGGAGACCTGTTAGCAGCCTTCTAATACCTAAAGGGCGTACAGGAAAGCTGGAGAGGCACTATGAGTGTAGTGATAGGACAATGGGGAATGGGTTTAAACTAAATGAGGGTGGATTTAGATTAGACACTAAGAATAAATTCTTCCCTGTGAGGAGTGTGTGGCCCTGGCACAGGCTGCCCAGAGAAGCTGTGGCTGCCCCTCCCTGGCAGGGTTCAAGACCAGGCTAGATGGGACTTTGGGCAACCTGGTATGGTGGAGGGTGTCCCTGCCCATGACAGGGGCGTGGGACTAGACATTCTTTCAGGTCCCTTCCAACCCAAACCAGTCTGCAATTCTATGGTTTAAAAGGAAATTCTGTCCCGTGGTTAATTTTTTTTCTCCTGAAAGCTGCCTGCCTTTGTAATGTGTTAAAATGGAGGCTGCAGCCTTCACAAAAAAAATTCTAAACAATCTGTATTTTCTACTGATAGATGAAATGTGTCTAAATGGAGAATTCATGTCCATAATTGTACCATATAGTGCAAAAATACCTTCCCTCTAATATTACTGGACTGGTTCCTAAGGAAATAAGAGTTACTCAGACTTGTTATCAAACCATCTATGTTCCAAGAAATTTTGTGAAAAAATTACAGCTAGATGGAGAAGAGAAACCTAAACCAGCTGCCATCCCTGGAAAGTCTGCAGCCACCCAGCTCTCATGTACCAACCCATCCAGACAACTCAGAACAGATAGGACACATCCTGCTTTCTGTCCAGCCAGAGCTAAGAAGGGAAGAGAGCAGAGGGCACAAAGGAGAAACCTGCAGGGCAAAGCAAGGAGGCTACCTATAAGCCTGTTCATCACAACTATAGGAAAGGGATCTGGGATAATTGCAGAAGGGGAGTAGGATGAAAAGCAAGGGAAGCATGCTTCCTTGCTCACAGAACAACTTTTCTGTGATGCAGCAATGACTGGTGTCCTCCATAAAGATTCTTCCCATCAAGGGCCACATACACAGTCTTTGCATCAAGCCTGCAAAACTAAACTGAGCAGAAAGATCAACCCCTTATATTTTCATAGGTCTTCAAATTTCAGTGAAAGATTAAAAAAATCTCTGTAATACATCTTCTAAAGCTAAAGATGTAAATATAAAAAGAGATAATATTCAGAAAGAAACATGACTTGCAGTCATTTGCTTAGACAACATGAATATGCTCCAATAACTGGCCATTAATCTAAGAAGATGCCTACAGTGGCACAGGCTACTAGTGACCTAAATAGCCCTTATAATGGAAACCTGAAGTGTTTTCAACACTGTCTTTCCTAAAACACAGTTCCAAATCTGGACTTCCAAATTGGGTCAAGTCTGACACAACAGGTTTTTTCTGAAAATATATAGGAAAGGAACAAAGTCATATTTAAGGAGTGTTATTTAAGTTAATATGCTTTTCCATCCATCACTGTAAATAAGCACAGGAAAACTGTTTGAAACAGGTTACTGCTGCCTTAAACATTTTAAAACTTGTTTAAGCCACTTTTAATAAACTTTATTGAGCCTGTGGAAAGAACTGCATCGCTCAGCTGCACCTAGTCCATCTCAATTCATGCCATGGATTACAGTAACAGCGCTATAATTATAATGACTGATCCATACAGACTTCTGGCTCCTCACCCAGCCTTTGAGCACACTCTGGAATTGTAGTTGTATAAAAGACACTGGGCACCTAACGAACACCAGCTACAAACAAGTCTGCTCAAACAGCCGAAGAGAAAAGGAACAGCAATTGCTAATACACACAGGTTACTGATCTTGACCTCTCTCTACTCACACATTTGGCACCTACTGAAATGTTTAAGCATTTTCAACGCTGGACTTATTTCATATGTCTACTGTGAGGCAGGCTTTCAATAATTGCCAGCACACCCTTCTACCACTGCAACAAATTAACTTCATTCTAAAAAACAAACACCCCCAACCCCAACCCTTTAAATTTGTCAATCTCCTGACTGTCCTAACAATCTCCTCTAAAAAAGCTTGGTATGTAATGGGTATTTTTGGCCTGCATAAGTTGATTTAAATTTCCATTTGATTATGAGGTAGAAAATGTCATAAATTTTGACAGTTGTAAGCTGAAAAAAGATCATATATTAAAAACATAAAAAATAAAAAAATAAGATAGGCTTGTAAAAGACTAGTGCTGCATACACTTCCAAGTGACTGTCTCCTTATCCAGCATAAGGTGAGCTTTGACGTCTACTAATGAAACAAGACACTGATTCCAGTACTGAAGGCTCTCCTGCCACTGATCTGGACACTGTGCTTATTTCTTCCACCTCCTCTTGCTATTCCAAGGCAATTAAAGCAACAGGCAAGACAGAAAGTAGCACCAATTCTAATGCCCAACAGCATATTATCTGCTGAATCACAGACATGGCAATAGAATTTAAACAGTGGCACTGTTAAAACTGTGACATTTATCACGTTGCACTATCTATCTTTAAACACAGTATTTGTTGGCGCTCCTAAAATTAGAAGGGAACACACTGCAAATACCATGGTAACTGCTTGGCATGGTAAATCAAGGTCCTTAAGGCTCCCAACACAGACTTACTGCTATTGTGACTACAGTTATCCAAATGGCACCTAAGCATACTTACTACTTACCAAGCAATAATGTTACCTTGGATTAAACTAAGAATAAAGCCAAGGGCTTACTCACTGAAAATAGCACCAGGGTTTTTCTGACGTTAATGAGTAGCTCCAAACTACTTTAAAAATAATTTTGTGTGTACTGTGTATTGTAAAGACAAAGCTGGGCTGGCATAAGCCTGATTTTGAAAGACAAACAAATTTCAGTTTGCAGGGACCGGTCCCCTCCAGCAGTTTAGGAAAAAACAGGGAAGGAAAAAAAAAATAGGAAAGGCAGGGACAAGGGAAGAACTTACACATTAAAGAAAATAAAGAAGTTTGGGGTTGAGTAAGATCATCCAGAAACTATGATCCAGAAAATGCTTGCTTTATGTCTCCATTTAGTTTTATAGCATGCTCAATGATAAACTGAGGGTACTATTTATTTATTCAATAAAAGCAGAATGGAGTAATACATTTTTCAGCCTTCTGAGAGTAGTTAATATCTAAAAGATTGTGCCTCTGGACTATGCTTTCCATTCAAACATGGATGCATTGCTCACCTGAAAAGCAGATAACCCCTTGAGTTATTGTTACATTGATTTTTCAGAACTGAGAGACTGGTAGTGTCACAGACAAGTGACAGGCAACTATTTACCTTTAACCTTTGTTGGTCGAACACCAGCAGCAGGTCACAGAAATACCTCACAGGAAGTTTGCTTAGTCTTTTATACAAGCTTTACTCTTTTGTATTAGAAAGAATTTTGAAAGTATTTCTAGTAACCAGGAAGAAAAGTTGCCAAGTTAAAGATTTTCCTTTCTCTCTAGTTTTCTCTAGAAACATCAATATAAGCGTTCACAGAGCAGACAATTTATACATACACAAGTAAGACAGATGAAATGGACTGGTATGCACTACATGCATCCTTAAAGGCATCAACCCTCCAGATGCACACAAGGCTGAGCAGAAATGAAACTATCGTACGTTACAGGAGGCGTGGGAACTCATACTGGCAGGGAAGACACGGCTGTTGAAGCACAGATTGCACCAACAGGCAAAATGGGGCTGAGAGGCCTTCTAAGTACACTTACAAGTAAAACTTCTCTTCCCAAACAGGGTTCAGATTCCCAAAAATCGTTTTTGTCCTCTTCTTTGTTTTACCCACTTGAACGGTTACATATGGATCGCTGGACCCAGTCTTGTCTTTGGCCTGCAGACCCTGAGCACAGAGCACTGGAAGAAAAAGAGAAGGGTTACCACCACGATGCAGTAAGACAATGTGACCACACGTCACAGGAAGCAGCAGCTCAGAATGGCTAGAGAAATAGAGCTTTTCTGCAGTACAGTGCCTGGGGTAGGAGTATTTCTACTTGTACACTGAGCAGAAAGAAACATGGATGAGAGAAGCCCTTCCTATCTGTTCTCTCTAGCTTCACATCAATTCTCTCTTAGATTAGGCTCCTGAGCAAGGCCAACCCACGGCTCCCTCACCCACCTGTGATTGTGATCTTCGCTGACCATTTTGAGGTGCCATCCAGCACACTCTGCTTCACTGTCTTCATCTGTTGAGCATGTGTCAGCTTGCTCTCAGAGAACACATCTCTGATCAAGTCAAAGATCTCTGGCTTGTTCCGCTCCCGGATTTTCATGCGATCCTTCATGGCCATGATGAAATTCTGAGTTCGATCTTCAGCTCCATGCTTTGAGCTCTTTTCTGCTGCTCCTGTGCACCAGAAAGTACGCAATGCTCATCAGAGACAGACAAGTACAAAGCCACGTTTCACTGGATCTGGACAGCAGCATCAAAGCTGCAAGTTACCCCTCACACCATAGCTTTTACTATTGACTTTTACAGTGAGGCCCCCTCCTCCTCCCTTTCAACATACACACAAGAGAATCTGGATCATCTAGAGCTGGGAGGGGATAATGGAAGGGGGTGCCCAGGTTCCCCGATGAACTGGCACTGCGTTGCTCTCCTGACAACAGGCTTGATTTTAACACCCTTGCGGCTGAGGAAGACCCAGAAATGACATTCATTATCAGCATACCCCTTCCATCTTGCTTTGAATAAAGAAATCCTTGGTTGGCTAAGTGCTAAGAAGAGGATGTAGGACCTCCATTACAAATATTATCTATTAACTTTTTTTCAATGCTGCACTTCTGTGCCATGGAAGAACAGAACTTCAGATGGGATGGATGACACAGTCAGCATCTCCTACTGATGCATGCCTCACAACTCTCCATTCAGCACAAAGACACTGCACAATCTATGTCCTGTTCTTCTGCTTGGAACCACACTGTTTGGGTCAGGCATCAAGCTGGGGGCATCTGCATCCCACTTTATTTGATCCGTTTGTGGGAAGACAACTCAAATAATCCATTCTTAGAATCACAAAGGCATAGTGACTATAACAAACACCTATAGGTAGCAAATTAAACAGTTAAAAACTTTGGCCATCGTAAGTATGGGGCACTAGTACAGTATGTAGCCACTGGAAACACACCCTACAGGCATAGGGTCTGTACTACAGAGCTTTTTTGCTGTACCTGGAAAAAAGAGAGGACCCTAGTCATATGCATAGCTCTCTAAAAAATGTAAGATTTCATATAATTATGAGATAAGAATGCTCCCACAGAATTGTGACAGATGTGTTTGCTGTCAAAATTCAGCCACTGACTGTTGTGCCAGATGTGAGACATGTGTTAATGAAAATACTGACATGAGCTAACAGGGCAAAGCAGGGTGTGAAACGAGAAGCAGGAACCCAAGACTGCACGGTCTCTCTACATGCGGTCTGCAGCAATTTCAAGTTATGATCAGATTAAGTTAAACCTGTACAAAAGTCCTGCAAACACATCCAGTAGTAGTCTTTCTGTTTAGTTTAATATGCTTTTGCTTGTTTTTCTTCCCTTGGATTTAAAGTAAGCTGTGTCCTAGAAAAAATTCTCTCATCCAGGTGTTCAGCAAAGATTACATTTCTTTAAAACATGTATTAAAGCAGGTGCAAGTGTGCACAAAGGGAGCCATCAGTCACAAAGATACATAAAACTGCTTTCTTCTGGAAGAAGTGAGCAAATGTGATATCTGGAGTACCTTTAATATAGGGCATTACAGCTTTGCATATGAAACAGTTTCTGCAGGTAGTGACCAAATCTGAATAAGGTTCTGTGAACACACACACAAAGGACCCCTAGCAGTACAACCTAACAGGCAAACTTGTTAGCAGACTCAACAGGGTGCCCAGTGACTAACACTGCCTGAAGACATCCATTTCCAGGGCCTTCAATCTAACACCTTTCACCGTTACTAAATTCACTTCAATAAAGAAACAAAACTCAATTATAACTTCCACCATCCAAGCCAGAAAGAATAAAAACAGAGTTTGGAACAGACTGCGACCACTGAAGTTTCAGAGTTCATTAAGGACACTGCATTCCAAGGCATGCTATTAAAGACCTGGGTGTAAAACAAGCCATAACTTCACATTATTTGACAATTATTTTTTCACATTCTTGCTAGAGGCTTGATGTTCAGTATTTCATATAATACAATGAAATGTATCTGCCCCAGAGTTCCCTATTGTTGGCTTAAGATGAAATAAAATCAAAATACTGGAATTAATTATGCAGAGTAGAGTGCTGTCTCTACTCATTGGCGATGAAGAAGTAGCACCACCCAAAGTGATGTCTTGTATCAGGCAATCAGCCAGCTGTAGAGCTGACATTTATTAAAGGAATATGAAACCAAAATGATACCAGGGGCTATACTTTGAACTTCAGATAAGTGCTATTCAGTTGTAACAGAACTAGGTTTTCTGGGGATGAAGGTGGACTCTCTGCAGTATATGCAGAACTACAGAAAATTACTGGGAAATCAGGAAAGGCCAAACCAAACAATTTGCCCTTCCTAGCTGGAATTCTGAAATCTGTAGGGAGTCAAAGAAACCAACCCTGCACTGCCTTTTCTGACTTCAAGGAGACTAAGAACCAAATTCAAAAACTAAGAGTTCATATTGTGTATGAGCAGAGTGCTCTATTTCAGAACCATTTTCTAAATACATTACTAACCAGGCAGCTTGCAAGTATAAATGTTTCTCTGTTCAGCACTGAGATGGGACAAGAGTTATCACAGTTCTAGGTGGCCTTTCCTTACTGCAAACACCCCAGAAGCATCAAATGGTGCTTTAGAATGCAGACGTAGACAAATGATGGAGTTCTAGTTAAAAACATGTTTAACATCCCCATCACCTCCAGAGACCTTGCACAGTGCATTTACCCCCTCTGCACAGCTACCAGCCATCTGGGGTATCCTGGGTGTACAAGCCAAGTCACACAGACCCCTAGACAGCCCTCCCTTTAGTCACCTCGATGGCTTGGCTCTGCCTCCTGACTTTCAGAGGAAATCTTCCATTCATGCTGCTCCCCCCATTCTGCCATTATTCCTTTGGGAAAGGTCCCTCTCCTTGCAGAGGTTGCAGCTGAACTGCAGTGCAAAAGCCAGAATCAAACACCTCATTTAACAATATGGAATAAAGAGGAACAGACAAACCCCGTGTCTCAACAACACACTCTTTCTCTAGTACCTGTTTGTTGGTATAAAACCACCAGAGTTATTCAAAACAACTACTGGTGGACTAATTACCTTAAATATATGTGATATGAACTCAAAGCATTTCACTATACTGGATGACAGAAAGTTCTTTTCCTGCTGTTGGACCTGGATTTTATTTATTCAGCTGCACAAAGATCAGTGGATCAGCTTTTCAAACAGCCCTGTAAATGGCAATAGAAGGCATGGAACTATACAGGTACTCTGCACAGTACCACACAAGTGGTGCTGGGCTTTCCTTCTCTCTTCCTTTCCTTGACTGAATTCTGAGTCAATTTATGACTGGAAACAGAAAGCAAATATGTCTATATTGGGGATTGTATTGATACAGCCATTAGTAAACCAGCAGTCCCCGTTACCCTGTGCTTTAACAGGAAAAAGTCAAGAAAGCAACACTGGCAGGATAGAAGACAGCTGTTCAGTAGGCGGATAATGCTTAGAAATTATGTATTCCCAAAACTTAAAATAGATATTCAAGTTTCAAATAAAGGTATCCTTCCTCCTTCTGTGCAAATATTTTCCTACATAGGATTCTGGGAGCAAACAAATGTTCATCACCATGGTGTAGTCTAATCATCATTCAACCCAGAAGCCAAGATGATTATCACAGAAGCAACTTAATCCATCTCACCGACAGTCCACTCGCTGAGCCGGTCTGTGGGCTGCAGCCCCTGCATCCAGAATGTAACACACACAGTTTTCTCATCCAGAAAGCTGCAAACACACCTGGCTTTGAGTCTTGAGTCAAAAAAGCACTGAACAACTCCAGAGGCAAACCACAACACCAGGAGCCAAATCAGTACTAAAAGCAGGGCAGTCAGTAACGCAGCCCTGATAGCTCATGTGGATCTCCAAGGTTTGTTGCTCTGGCACACCACACAAAAGCACTAATAAAGACATATGGCTAACATAGACTTCATGTCTAGCAGCAGTTGGAAGCTTGAGATCTCATTTCCTCATTGTTTAGATTCTGATATCCCAGGGGCACTTATTTTCTCAGGTTTAACTATAATTTACTGAGAACTAGATTAGCATAGTTAAAACAACAACAACAAAACACACTACCAAAACATCAAGCCACAAACAACCCCCCTCCCCACACACAAAAAAACCCACCAAAAACCCACCACATAAAAAACAACCAGGACACACCTGCAGAATTGGATTACTATGGCTTTTCAAATGCTAGCCCAGAACTGTACAGGCCCCTTTTACTAGGATCTTGCCAGCATAACATCCTTCTTTTCCACTCTCTTCATAATTCTGCCTACTTCTCTGCATCTGTTTCTTGGTATCACACACAACTCTCCTCAGCTTTACTCTTTCTTTGACACCAACGCCGCCAAACACAGTGTATTTTAGTTGATACTAGACCTGTGCACAGGTCAAGAGATGAAAGTTCTCTTTGGGGAAAAAGCTTTGAATGCTACAGGGATTTTAAGGAATAACCCTCCATCCCTTTTCAGCCAAGTAAGAAAGGAAGTGCACCCACTGCGTCAGAGATTTCAAGTACTTCCAAGAATATCAGAAGGCCACAAAGAGATCACCTTCCCTTAAGCAAGTATTTACGAGATTATGATAAAAAGTTAAGTGTCCCATCATCAGAATAGTATCTTCCAAGTACCTACAGTTCAAGCGGGGCATTGAGCTGGTGCAGCACATTTAGAGACAGGTAGTGAAGTGGTCAAGGGTCTGGAGCAGAGAATTGATGAGAAGCAGCTAAGGGACCTGGGGTTGTTTAGCCTGGAGAAGAGGAGGCTGAGGAAGGACCTTATCACTCTCTGCAACTCCCTGAAGGAGGGTGTTGGCCTCTTCTCCCAAGTAATAAGGGATAGGACAAGAGGAAATGGCCTCAAGTTAGGTTTAGATTGGATAGTAGGAAAAATGTCTTCACCAGAAGAGTGGTCAGGCACTGGAACAGGCTGCCCAGAGAGGTGGCAGTTGATGGTTGGACTTGATCTTAGTGGTCTTTTCCAACCTTAAAGATTCAATGATTCCATACAACAGAGAAACATCCTCTCAGAGAAACAACCTGTGCCAACACAGCCATAAACCAGATGGCTGCAGTACACACACCACGACGGATTCTGCTTCACTGCACTTTAGACCTTGCCAATTCATGGCACAGCTCTGCTGGACCAGTCTGCAAAGGGATTTTGCTTCAAATTGCAACAAAATGTTGCTGAATCTGAGTATTTCATCACTGTGGTCCCACGCATTTGCTGGCTGTATCAGACACTCAGTTTTGTAAAAACACAGAGGATAAGAAAACACCCTCAGCAGAAACAACCAAACTTAATTCTTGCAGACTTGGTGAAAGAGATCATTTTTATTTACTGCAGAAGGGCACTGAAAGACAGAAGATGGATAAACAGCACATTCTGATTCTAAGGAATAAAACCCCAGGTGTCTACACAAAGTTTCAAGACACAGGTAATGGAACTGTGTTTGTAACCAGCTGAGAATTCATTTTACTCCAGTGCAACATTTTCTGGAAGCCTTACACAGACTGACATGAAGATACATCCTGAGGCATCAAGGTATAATCAATAGAATTGTATTTGTTACCAGCCTGAAAATTCATTTTACTCCAATTGTAACATTTGCTGGAAGCCTTAAACAGGACTAAGTGAAGATAAGTCCTGAGAATTCTTCAACTTCTTTTTTTACCAACAGCAGCAATAAAGCTTCTGTAAAGAAGAAACCCCTTCTGAGTTCACCACACAAGAAAGTTCCGTTTTGGATTTAGTGGATTTCTAAACTGTTGCTTGTCCCCCAGAAACCCCATTTCTAATTATGCAAGCACTGCACATATTCTTCAAGCTAATATAAAAATTAATTGAATTTTTTCATTTTCTTCTGCCCTGGTGGGTTCCAGTTAAAAGGATTTTAGTATGGACATGCCAAAGCAAAGAACTAAGTTGCATAAAAAAGCATTTTAATAGATTTCTAGCATCAATAACATTTGTTTTCCTAACCCAGCAGCACATCCACATATTGGCCTCACCATTTTCTTAATCATCCAGAACTGCCTTTTCTCTGACTCCTCTGTGTTTTATTTACACAACTGCCATCTTTAGTTTCCTTCACATCTCTACACCAGATAATGATACCCCCACCAAACTCACACCAGGTACCCTGACAAACCCCCAGAGCCCACAGTCTCTCTATCTTCCCTGTTTTGATGCTGGGCAGCTTCCAAATAACTCAGTAAATAAAGTTTTTGTTTTGCTGGGGTTTTACCTCTCTACAGACTTCACAAGTTTTGAGCTCAGTGTACTCTCAGATGTTTCCTCTCTGTTTCTTTAACTCTGCATGCTGAAGTATCTTGTGTTTACATTTTGAAAGGAAATGTGCAAAGCAAACATCTGCAATCCCGTGGATAAAATAACAAGTTCTTATCTAATGCTTTGCCATATATGAAAAGTAGAGCTGTTTCCAGTTGTTGCTTCTATTCCATAGAAAAATGCAGACTATTGCCATCATCACATCCCACAGCCTGTTGCATAAGCTTATTAAATTCCAACCAGAGATTAGGAAACCTGCCTCCCTCCCTATTCTTATCATTGATGTTGTCTTCTAGTTCCACCTTTAATTTTCTTAGAGCAAATTTATTCCTTTTTTTTTTTTTTTTTTTGTGGCAAACAGCAAGCTTAGCCAGACCATCTTCCTCCCTGCTGCTTATCTCCCTCTTCCTGAACATAGTTCAGGCACAAACAGGTTCAAACAAGGATGAAACCAATTCACAGAGGCATCACTGCCAGCTATTAAACATAGCACCTACTGTTCAGAGAGGTCTTAAGCTATGGATAGCTGCAAGAGTAAACCAGGCATGTGTAAGTCTTACACCTCTGCTTTGGGCTCCGCAATATCCCTTTAGAAAAAGTCTACTAGGACAGATCTACTATGGCTATTTTTACCTTTTTTGAAACAACAACCTTACACCACCCTCTCTGGAGACATTCTCGTATTTTGCCCTTTACCACTGAATTCCCTCCAGTACCCATCCCAGTCTGAAGTCGCCTTTAGCAAACATGGGTAGCCAGAGCTGTCCTCTGCTGAAATATATTTCCTCTTAGTCATTAGCTATTTCTTAAATTTAGTTTTATTTCTATTGGTTTTGACTTCATGACCTCTACTCTGTACAACAGCTTTGTGCCTGCTTCCTTCCTGATGCTGGTGAGAACCTAATTTTCCTTTGCCCTCACAGCATTTTCCCAGGCTTGATTGTGATGCATGTCCATGATGGACGTACATATCAGCAGTTCTTCTTAGCCACAAAACGTTTGCAAGAAAGCCAAGGTGTCAATGACGCAACTGCTCAAGTGCTATGAACTTCAACGATCACTTTGCAATACTCAAAGACAAATCCAGAAGAGCCCAGCAACTGAGGAGAACAGAGATGTTTCACCAGCATCAGCTGTGTCTGAGAAATAAGCTGCTGCAAATAGTCCCAGTCCTAACTGTGGATTATCTAAAACTCCACACACATCAAAAATACAAGCAAAAACTATATCCATTTGAGGTCTCAAGCCATAAGAAAAACAAGTTACCTATGATTCACTGGTATCCCTTGCAGGATTATCAGTCTGGCTTTCCCAAACACACAGAGCCTGAGGCAGATAAAAGATTTGACTCTATATTCCTAGAATCGTTGACATGGACTTGCAAGAAGTCTGTTTATACCTCACAAACTTTTCTGATTCCTTTGACTTAGTCCATCAAGCTGGAGCGCCAAGAAAATCAAGAGTGAACAGAAACAGCCCCACCTTCCTACTCAAGATTTAACACATATGGCAGAAATTTATGTTCCATTTAGACTAAGATATTTTGCTCTCAAGCAGAAACATAAATCTGTGACCAAATCAAGGAAACTGTTTTACAAGCAAATAAAAATAGCCTGACCAAGCTAGATGCCCAAATTAATACTTTCTCCTCTTTTACCCCCTCCACCCCTTTAATCAAATTCCTTTTAAACTTCTTCATTGGTTGTATAACTTGCCATTTATTTGCAAAGTCACAGCTCTTTGAAGCGCTCTTCTTTGAAGAGAGGGCTTAGTTTTTGAACACTGAAGAAAAAAACAACACAATAAACAGGAATGCTAGGAAGATGCAATACTGCCCATACACTCAAACAATGCCCTCCTATCTGACCCATCAGCTATGCTGGCTCAGTCTTTTAAGGGATTCAGCCATGAGACCCTACTGTTGAAAACAAAATGCCTTGCCAGGCTGTAGTTGGTGCAGGGGACGCAATATAAGTCTATGGACTCTGCCCCCTGAACAGGAATCCACTGCTGCTCTGAAGAGCTTTAAACAGTAAAACAAGCTGATGGTTAAAAGAAGTGACCTGACTGTGATACCAGGGAAGGAGGGACAGAAGAGAAGTCAGAGTATCCAGCCAAGTACCCTATTCACCAAGCCCACTGCCTCTCTTCCATGCAGAATAACTTAGCAAATACACCACCTGAGCCAACACTTAAACATCATGTGGCTTAAAACCAAATAGATGTGAAAATAATTAAACCTTCTTTTAAACCACACCAAGATCAATGCCACAAAGAAGTTCTTCTGAGCCACTGGAGCTGTCTGTGTCCAGGGGGGTAGGTTCAGCCCAACTGCACCTTTTCAGAAAACACCAGGGTCGTACACATGCAGGCAGTTTCACTGGTCACTGAGGTGTCACCTATGCATGTAGAAAAGCTCTGGTAACACGTTTGGAATAGCCACTGGCCACTACTCACTCTGTAAGCAGTCGGCGTTGAGCAAGTCTTGGCACTTCTCGTGGCACTTGACTCCACATTCACCGCAGCGCATTCCCTGCCGTGCGATACCCCACAGCAGCCCCTCGCACTCGTAGCAGTAGGTAGGAGTTGTGGCTGTCCACACTTCAAAGTTGTGCGGGGTTGTACAAGAGATGGGGTAAATTAAGGCTTGCAAGGTCTTCTTGTAGACATGAGCTTTCTGAAAGGTGAGAGCACACATAAAACAACATCCAGGAAGGTGACTGAACCTATTTTTGCTGGTCAACACACAAGTTTTAAGAGAAAAGGCATGAGCAGTGCAGTAAATCTACACATTTCAGGTAGCCTAATTTATCAAACTTTTAGAAGTAGCAGCAGCAGCAGCGAAGGACACCCCTCCAAAAACCTTTCACCAAGCCTTTAAAAAAGTGGAGGAGATGGAAGGAAAGAATTAAGGTTTGTAGATGAGGGATATCTTGCATAAAGAAAGTTTCACACACTATCCCCCATGGTAGATAGCACAGAACGAAATGGTAAGATTACATTTTTCAGGATCATATTGACACATAAAATGTTATTTTTTTACATGTTTGGTTTCTTTAAACAAATGATACAAGAAGATTTGCATCTATATTTTTAGACATCTGTGAAGCTGGCTCTGCATCCCAGAGAGCTGAATTCCCTTGATTTGCTTACTAAAAGTTAATAGGAGCCAAGCAACCCTCCCACTTACCAGCTCTTCATCTTTGAGAGATGTTCTGGTGGCCATTGCTGAGGTAATTCCGGCTTTCCGGGACTGAACCAGTGACTAAGAAGGAAGAAAGTTTGTTATTCACCACCAGTATTCAGCAAGCACTGGCAATACAACACCCAGAGAAGTGATCAAGGGGGCTCTGCCATCCCAGACCCCAAACCAGCAGTCTACTACATTTGAGGTGGTTGCTTAAATGATAGCTCAGTAGTGTCAAATGCGTACTCCCTAAGGTTTCCAACTTATTTCCATCTGTCCACAACAAGCTTCCCTTCGGTAAATTTTACTGTTTTTCTGGTAAGATGTGTTAATGAAACCTGGAATCACATCTCTACTTCCACAGTCTGGTAGCAATGGTAACCCTGCTATTGGCTAAGGTCACTACTAACTTCATTCATATCCAAAAGGACATTGTTTCATCAGTTTTACACACACATGTGACAATGAAAGGGTTGCAAACAAATAGGATTAACCCCACCTCCCCACCCACCAACATAAACCAAAACCCGAACAAACCAAAGCAAAAACCCAAACAAAAATAAGAGTGGGTTGGGAGCACAGCTTTGAATGTGCTAGTGTATCACATTCAATGGCCATCACTGAACACAATGAACAGCATTTTCCTCTCAAAACTGCCTTTTCCATCACACCCACTGAGTTCTACAGTTGTGGACAGCACAGAGCAGGGCCTCTGCAGCACCTCACACTGGCATACAAAGGATTCCTTCAGCAAGCGGCTCCAGTTAGGTGAAGGCAGAGAAGAAAATTAAAGCTAAGAACATGCGCTTTGTCATCATCAAACCCTATCAGAAACCTCCGTCTGTGCTCTGGTTTATGCTGCCTGAAGCCTGAAAAGGTTCATTCCATCAGTGATGGAGCAGAACAGAATGCTGGATACGCATGCACGGCAAAACTGCAGGTTCAAAACAAAAAGCAGAAAAGTGGAGGGGAAAATAAGGAAAACTAATTTTTGGAGAAGACTTGATGAGTAGTCCTTAGCTCCACTTACCATGGCCTGCAGAGAGAGAGATTGAAAGCGTACAAAGGAAGTAACACAAGTTAATGCCATCATTGCAAGGATGTACGATACCAGCAGTTAGTAAGACACCTACTAAGCTTCCCATGCATAAGCTGGCAGAGAGAATTGCATGCATCTCTTCACAGGAATTTCAGGATATGGAAACTTTGGTCTTTCAGCTGTTACAGCACTTCTCCCAAGCATACAACCACTACATGTACTGAGCACAGCCAACAGAAAACCATTTGTCCTGCAGAAGCCTGATTTCACCGTATCACACAAGCATATGAAACTTGTCCTCATTAGTCGCTTCGTTCTTGTGCTTCCTCAGTGCAGAAGCCTACTGGCAATATTGCAAATTACTTTAAAAATCCAAGCACATATGCTCGTTTATTTATCCTTTGAAATTCCAACCTTCTGGTAAGTTGCCAAATCTCACATGGACATTGTAACTTTCCCCAAAGTATGTGATTTTTAGGAAAATGTTTAAAAATAATGCAGGCCTAAAAATAACCAAATATTCTGTGTAGGGAACAAAAAAAAAAGAAGATGAAAAATATCTTAATTCTGCCAAATTAAACTGTCTATGAAACCATAGCTCATTCTTGCTGAGACTTTTTTTTCCAAGTACAACTCCTAACCCCTTACTGTAAGAATTAATTTAAATAATCAGGAAACCATCAACTTCTGGAAGCAACAATGAATGTTACCACATGTCTGAAAGCAAAGCCACTTACACCAGTAATTGTGTGTCTCAAGAAAAATCTCTTACCAGATCACTGACAAGTGGAATTGGCTTTTTTTTGCGTAAATCAGGCATGCTGTCAATGCCATAGAGACCACCTGCGGGCCTAGAAATTCAGGAGGAGAAAAAAACAAAGTATTAAAAATGTCATCAGCAGTGAGGGACAGTAAACAGATGACCAAACCCTTCCTTAAAACATCGGTCTGCTTGCTAATATCATCACATGCAACAAGAAAAGGGAGAATCAGTTCGTGGGAAATGCAACTTAGTAATAAACCAAAGCTGTTAACACACTAAAACCAGGTCATTTTCCCAATCCCAGAGGAAGGGTCTGAGCTAGCACAGTGTAGGCTAGGCATGTGTTTGCAGAGCACCCAGTGCTTCAGTTACTGCTGCCGGCACAGTGGGTGAAGGCAGTCCTATCTCTCACCCTTCCATGGGTCATCTTCTTGGCAAAATATACTCACCTAAGGGCATAACTAGAATGCTGTGGCAGTAATTCACACGCAGCTTAGTCTGTGGTAACTGAACCACAAATCCCAGTTTTCAGAAGTACCCTTTCTTCCTTAGGGAGAGCCCAGTTTATATTTCACTGGTACCATCGAGCGTCACAGCAGGAAAGAATGAAAACTTGAAAGCATCCATCCCCAGTCTTTCTTCATCCCTTTTCTTCTTATTTAATTAATTTAGTGCTGGGGGGAGGGGGATGCTTTACTGAAGGAAGCAAAATCAGTCAGATTATACTTAAGAAAGTGTAAAGTTAATGCTAAAAATGATTAAGTGTTTATCTTCTTAACAACAACACAGATGTTCCTGCCTGGCGTCGGTGTTTGGGAGGGAGTATGTCAAAGTGGATCAGCCCAGGGGCAGGATGCTGCTACTCATCATCCTATTCTAGGCTAGAACATACTTAATCCTGGCCCTCAAGGTCCAAGCAATTATTAGAGGAAAAACCTTGTATCTGGGGAAAAAGGAGATGATTTTTCCTTGGTGCTCAGTTTCCGAGCCAGACAGACCTCTACACAAAAGAGCTGCCATTCACCAGGGGAGGCAGCGATGGAGCAAATGGGACATCACCCCAGCAACACTTGGAGTCTGCAGAAATAAAACGTGACAGCCTTCTCCTTCCTGATGAGTCCAGGATGAACAACTTGTACCTGGATCCTGTCATGCACTGGTAACACTGCATGGGTACATTTCTGCACTTGAAAAGTCTGTGAATTCGTCTTAAAGGACCCGAGTAAATCAACTGCATATGTCTAAGTCCGTAAGATAAAGTGTTTTGCTAAGGTTGGGAACCAAGTGCACATTCCTCAGCTGCTGCATCTATTGTGTGTGCCCCGAACTCAAGAACAGACCTGCAAAGTGACTCCCTCTATGCAACCAACACACCAGCCAAAACCCAGAGCCCCGCTCAGTCACTCAGCTTCTCCATCTCCATGCTGTTCTCATGCCTTGGTAGCACTAGGAATAGGGTTCCCAAGGTTGTTTTCCTGGATACAGAGGCTATACAGGAAACTTCTGCCTCTCTATCCTTGGTCACTTGTTTTCACCCCATACCACACCAGCAGTTGCATGATAACCTGTCTGCCACATTTAATCTGTGCTTTTTGCTGACTTGGTACAATGCACCCAGCTGAAATGCTTTAAGGTACCACAACTACAGGAAAGAGGAGTATGGGTCAGTTCTTAATGCAGTAAAAGACACGCACCTAGGAAACCAAATTGCCACCACAGATTTGTATATGTCATGAAAATTTGGAGACTGGTTAAGTGACATGAGGCAACCTGCTCCTCTCAGCAAGCAGGACCTACTCGAATTTCCTTTCAATTCAGCCAGAAGTCAAAAAAATCCAACCAACACCCAGACAACAATGACCAAACCTACGTCACAGCAGCCCATGCTCTAAGATGGACAAGGATGTCACGTCACAGCCTCGCACCAGTCTCTGGCAAAGAGGGAAACAGCCTGTTAGATACAGAAACATAGCCATGCAATGGTAAAATCGACGTTTTTGACAGGGCATCCGAGCCAGGGCTGAGCTGACAGCTGCTGCGGGCTGAACAAGCCTGGTGGGAAGGTGAGCATCCACGGGGAACCACGCTGGGTCTGCTACAACGTGAGTCCCATCTGCTGCGTGGCTGCACCGTGCAGGGCTCTCTGCACTCCTGCATGAGGAGCACAGACCACCTGCAGTCAGCTGCGACAGACAGACCTCACAGCTGGGAGCAGAAGACAAACCCAGACATGAGAAAGGTGAAGATTTATGGCAGAGTATTAAAACTATCAGAATCTCTGGCCAATGTGAACAGCTTTTCAATGCTGGAAATCCTTACACCGAGGCTGCACGGTGCTTTTACTAGAGGCTAACCTGATTTCCAGTGGAGAATTCCAGAAAAACATTTTGCCCAAATTACACTGCAATCATACTTTCTGGCATATAGAAAATTCTGGCCTGCATCAAAAATATCTCCATAAAGTGTGTATATTGTCAGAACAGTATTGCTGGGATCAAACATGGACTTTAATCTCCTGCCTTAATATTATAAATCCCTTCTATTATAAATCCCTACTATTTGATAGGACGAGGGGTAATGGCTATAAACTAGAAAAGAGGAGCTTTAGATTACATATGAGGAAGAAATTCTTCCCTGTGAGGATGGTGAGGCCCTGGCACAGGCGCCCAGAGAAGCTGTGGCTGCCCCCTCCCTGAAGTGTTCAAGGCCAGGTTGGCTGGGTCTTTGGGCAACCTGGTCTAGTGGAGGGTGCCCCTGCCTACAGCAAGGAGGTTGAGGACCCTTCCAACCCAAATCATTCAGTGATTCTGTTTGGTGGTAAAATAGGTGTTGTTGAAGACTACATAGATGATGCACAAGTCCATGGGACCTGATGAGATGCATCCCAGAGTCCTGAAGGAATTGGCTGATGTATTTGCCAAGCTGATGTATTTGAAAAGTCATTCATGGTGGTCAGGTATAGTTCCTAGTGACTGGAAGAGAGGAAACATCACAGCCATTTTCAAAAAAGGGTAGGAAGGAGGACCCTGGGAACTACCAACCTGTCAGCCTCACCTCTGTAACTGGGAAGATCATGGAACAGATACTTCTGGAAGCTATGCTGAAGCACATGGAGTACAGAGAGGTGATTCGTGACAGCCAGCATGGCTTTACTAGGAGCAAGTTCTGCCTGACCAGTCTAGTGGCTTTCTACAATGGCATGACTGCATCAGTGGACAAGGGAAGCACTATGGCTGTCCTCTATCTGGATTTCTGCAAGGGCTTTGACACAGTTCCCCACAACACCCTTCTCTCTAAGTTGGAGAGATATGGATTTGATGGGTGGACTGTTCAGTGGATAAGGAATAGGCTGGATGGTTGCATCCAGAGGGTGGTGCTCAATGGCTCCAAGTCCAGACGGAAGATGGTGACAAGCAGAGATCCTCAAGGGTCTGTGCTGGGACCAGTGCTGATTATTAATATCTTTATTAATAATCTTGACAGTGGGATTGAGTGCACCCTCAGCAAATTTCCTGATGACAACAAGCTGAGTGGTGAGGTTAATGTGCCAGAGGGATGGGAAGCCATCCAGAGGGCCCTGGACAGGCCAGAGAAGCAGGCACAGATGAACCTCATGAGGTTCAACAGAGTCAAGGGCAGGGTCCTGCACCTAGGTTGGGACAATCCCCATTGTCTATACAGTTTAGGGGATGATGTGCTTGAAAGCAGCCCTCAGGAAAAGGACTTGGGAGTACTCATGGATGAGAAGCTTGACATGAGACACAACTGTGCATCCACAGCCCAGAAGGTCAACCACATCTTTGGGCTGCATCCACAGAAGCGTGGCCAGCAGGTTTAGAGAGAGAGGTGATTCTCCCCTTCTGCTCTGCTCTAGTGAGCCCTCACCTGGAATACTAAGTCCAGCTTTAGAGCCCTCAGAACAAGGACATGGACCTGTTGGAGCATGTCCAGAGCAGGGCCACAAAAAATGCTCAATGGGCTGGAGCACCTCTCCTGTGAAGACAGGCTGAGAGAGTTGAGAGTTGGGCTTGTTCAGCTTGGAGAAGAGAAGGCTCAGGGGGATCTGTATCCACTTCTGGGCTCCCCAGTACAAAAAAGACAGGGATCTCCTGGAGAGAGTCCAGTGGAGGGCTACAAAGATGATTAAAGGCCTGGAGCATCTCCCCTACGAGGGAAGGCTGAGTGAGCTGGGGCTGTTCAGTCTTGAGACAAGAGACTGAGAGGGGATCTGATCAAAGGTTATCAATATCTGAAGTGTGGGGCACAGGGGGAAATGGCCAGCCTCTTCTCAATGGTGTGTGGGGACAGGACAAGGGGCAATGGCCTCAAGTTGGAGCACAGGAAGTTCCACACCAATCTGCAGAAGAACTTCTTCACAGTGAGGGTGACAGAGCCCTGGGACAGGCTGCCCAGGGGGTGTGGAGTCTCATTCTCTGGAGAGATTCAAGACCTGTCTGGACATGGACCTGTGTGACCTGTCCTGGGGACCCTGCTTTGGCAGGGGGTTGGACTCAATGGTCTCTGGAGGTCCCTTCCAGCCTAGTCGGAATCACAGTTCTGTGATTCTGTGACTTACAGTGGCCTTCCAGCACCTGAAAGGTGCCCATCAGAAAGCTGGGGAAGAGCTGTTCATGAGGGCATGTGGCAATAGGACGAGGGGTAATGGTTTTAAACTAGAAAATGGGAGATTTAGGTCAGGTATTAGGAAAAAAAATCTTCAACATGAGGATGGTAGGTCACTGGAACAGGTTGTCCAGAGATGTAATGGAGGCCCCATCTCTGGAGATGGTCAGGTTTGATGGGGCTCTGAGCGACCTGATCTAGTGAAGATGCCCCTGCTCACTGCAGTAGGGTTGGACTAGATGACCTCCAGAGGTCCCTTCCAGATTTACACATTCTGTGATTCTATGCCAATAATTCCAGCATTAGCTAAATTACAATACAGCTTCTTGGTATGTTTTGGGACAAAGATTTGTGACAAATCATTTGAAAGCATATACAAAATAGAAAGAGAGAGAGAGTCTGTAAACTGAAAAGATGCAACAAAATGGTTCAAAGTAAAAATCCAGAGTCAGTGCTCCTGAAAAGAGTAAATGGTGCAGCTGGGAATTTACACTTCTTTTCTACAGTATTTACAATAATTTTTTTTTATAATTCCATTGAAACAGAACTGTTATAGTCTGACATTTGCCAGGAAAGAAAAACATGGAAATTGCATGTTTTGTAAATTCAAGATGAGCCTAAGTAACAAGTTATTGGCTTGGGAAACGTACATAGATGCAACCTGGTTTTTTGCAACATATTTGTGATAGGATGAGGTTATGGTAGAACCAGTTGTGAGCCAGACTGACAAGACAATTTGAAAGGTGCTTGTTTTCTCCACTGAGAGGTATCCTAGTACCCACATAGTTACACACTCGAATGACCTGTCCTAGGGAACCTGCTTTGGCAGTAGGGTTGGACTAAATGGTCTCTAAGAGGTCCCTTCTAACCCCTACAGTTCTGTGACTCCGTGACCTGCTTTTAGCTTGTTAATACTTATTTCTTTTAAAATCAGCAACAATTCTTAATTTTCCAAATTAACCATCTTGTTGTGCTCTCAGCCACCTCTGCCTCTTTGTTCAAACAAAGTATCTCCTTTGCTTAAAATAAATCAGTGTTTGCAGATACAGAAGTACTGATGGTGCTGAGAATACGTACACTACAGCTTTATATGTAATGGGGTAACTCTCCTCTGCAATGCATGTAATATTTATAACATTATTATAGAGTGCTGTACTGAGGAGTGAGTAGCATTTCTGTATGAGAAGATGATTTGCACCAATAAATAAAATGCGTAGAGATATTACAGCCAGACACTGATCTATACCAACTGTACATTTTTTAAAGCTCTCTCTCCAAAGCCAGTGATTACAGACAGAGAGCTACTTTTAGCATTATGCTAGAAGTCTAAGTAGCTTGAAGCAAGTATTCACCTTTTAATATAAGTTTTTTTCACGCAGATGGAAAAAAGGAAGACTTTTTCCTTCAAGAGGCATGACTTTTCTAATCTTCACATGAAATCAGAACTCCAAAATGATGTACTTCAATATTCTTTGTGGCTAATAAGCCACAGCATGGTTAACAGTGAAATTAAAGGTTCATTACCCACTACCAACTTTTTCCAGAAATCTCTTGCATGTGGAGATACAGTGAACAAGCCAAACTTCTTTCAAAATTCGTTACAGCTCACAAAAAAAGGTGAAAAAAAATTATAGACCAGAGCAAACACTGCCTTGAATTGACAAAACACGTTTTTTAAGTATTTCAGGACTGTAGGTGTATTCATCTTTCAGGCTAGGAAATAATTTTGTGTGCATGAACCAATAAACTCAGTACATTGTCTCCTTGTTAAAGCAGGAGAAGGTGCTGTTTATAGTTAGAATAAATCACTGTCTTCTGCTCTTGCTAATTGCCAGTTCTCCAGCAGCCTGCTCAGCGAAATCCCAGGCTAGATCTTAGGAAAGCACGGGGTTGCTAGGCAGCTCCAGGCATCCGCAGGTGTGGAGGATGCTTTGTGGGAATACCAACGACTGCAAGAGCAGAACGCCATATAACAAAGCTCCAGTTTCACTGTGTGTTTTATTACGGAAGCGTCCTTCAGTGGTATGAGAATTAACAACTTCTGTGCGCAGCACGCCGACTCCTGCTGAGATTTCAGGGCAGATCCTCTGCTATGTCAGCTCCTAACGACTGCACCACCACCAAACTGTATCGCCCTAATTGCGTGTAAGGCACATAACCTAACAGCTTGTAAAATGTCTGTCTTTTTTTCCCCCTCCCCGAGAGAATTCTAGGGAAGCTACCATGCTGGCACCTATTATGCAGAGTATCATGCTGAAATTACACACAATCAGAATTTGTCTGTTTCATTTGCTGCGAAAAGTGTGTTGCAGAGAGAACCTGTGGCCCCTCACACTTACCTGTGCATACTGATCACTGCTTTAAAACTGGCAAAATGCAATTAGTTCCAGAGTTACTGCAGTTCTGACTACTACAATGACCACAGAAATCACTGCAAAGACAGAAGACTTCCCCAAAGCTTCTTTTTCTCCTTCAAAGAGCAAAAGCCACAGCAATCTTCAGAGCTACTCCTTCCCCTCACCAGCGCCATTAGCGACTGATTCAGAAAAAAAGGATCTCATCCAGACCACTCCACAGTGCTCAGCAAGGACAATGTACTATTTCTGCCATAAGTACTCGCCACCATCACGTTACAGGTTATACACTGCAACTACGACCTTACTCTTAACCACAGATGTCTTGAAGAGCTGCATGGGCCACTTCCAGCTGTTTAAGAGGAGACTCTGAAATACAGCAGCACCCAGGGCTTGAGTGACGCATGGCCACTTGATTATTCCTGCAAGCAGCCATTAAAACCATCAGAAGTGCTGCTTCTACTTAGGGTGAACTGCAGACCCAAAAGTGCACTGTAATTGTAGGGAAACAAGGTCTCAAAACACCACTTACCCTCCTTTGAGCCAGGGTGGTTTTGATGGATCCGCCTCATCTTGACCCTTAAATGGGGGAAGGAAGAAAAACAGTATAAAATTAGTTTCCAAAAAGTCAGAAAAAGTATTTAGATTATATTCTGAGGGAAGGATAACAGACCACACTGCATGCAGGCAAATGCATACAGAAACTTAACGAAGCACCTCCGATGACCAACATGTCAGGACAGGTCATATGGACACAGACAGACGGTTTCATTGAACACCTACAGCCAGGACCAGAAGAGCCTGTTCAGTGCACCTCCCCTTTCAAAAAGCAGCCTTGAAGATCAACTCCTTCGTTTTATTTTTCCATCCCAACAAAAGCACAAGTTACCAGAGAGCTCCTGTTACTACAGGTCACCATGTACATGAACATGGTCGTGACAGCGATACTAAAACTTAAAAGCACCTGCATGAAATGCACAAATGAGTGATCAACACGGAGCTTTGTACAGACACTTGTGAGTTTTGTTCATGCTCAGCTGCAGACTCTTTAGCCCCCTAGCAGGGACATCCCATTGCAGTTCCACCATTTCATATGCAAGTATTTCATTTCCAGCAGGCGTCAAACAGGGGCCATCACTTGCAAGAGCACTGCAGGTGAACTGGGACCTCACACAGGATGGGAAATACCACAGACTGCGATAGAAAGATTCGTATGAATGAAAACCATGTTTTCATGTGCATTTTAGGAGTGCATTTATAGAGAGATGTTTTCTTTCTCTGAAAATCTTCAGAAGACTGATTAGAGCTGAGAAGTGTTTTAACACTGGCGGAAACAGAAAACTTTTTAGATAAGGGGGAAAATGCTCTACCTATAACTGGAAACCTCTTTGTTCCAGCTTACAGTTCAAACATTCTCCTGCATGCCTTGAAAGAAAAGCCAGTTTCAAACAGGAGTAAGCAAGACACACTAATAGCTGGCATTCCAACCCCAGGTAATCACGCCTGGCAAGAGTGTAAAGAAGCTGTAATATAACAGCGGAAAACAAAGTATTTCCAGCCATGGGACTTGTGACCTGAGCATCATCACAAAGTAAAGGACTATCCGCAGGAAATAAGCTCCGGTTTTATGCAAGATAAAAGAACACAGCCCCAAAAGAAATTTTTTTTCCTGTACTTCGGATGAGCTGTGCAACCTCGGGTTGTTCACAGGTGACGGACAAGGTTACCCAAGAAGATTAGAAATAACCAAGGAAAGAAAGGTTACTATTTGAGGTCTCATCTCACAGAGCAGCAAAAGTCCAAACTTTTTGTTATTGCTACAACTCCAGGGCTAGGCAGATCTGAAGACTACGTCATTTTTATCATTTTGTTTTTAAACAGGCATGATGAATGTGACATTATCCACAACTGAATGGACACTCCAGCTTTTCTACATGGTCAAACAGGCCTGCAGAACAGGCAGGAGCTCAGACCCACAGTCCAGCTGGAGCAGCACGCCAAGATCCAGGCTTCTGCAGGAAGGTTCGTGCTCTCTGAGCTATGCTTCCACAATCCCTCACCCTGAAACCTGCACTTCCTTTGGAGGGATCTGAATCAAGTGCTGGTCAAGAGAGACAACTTCATTAGGCAAACGCTGACAGATGCTCCAGAGCACTCAAGGAGGACATCTCTACATTTGCCTTTGAATGCCTGGAAGAGCTGTGGGCAGAAAGCAGGTTTAAAATGTAACAACGTTTTACACAAGACTGAGTATGACACTGGTTGGTTCAGCTGTACTGAGTCACAGAAATGGGCAAACCTAATCTAATGACATTTACTGCAAAAGGAATCAGTGCAACATGTTTTTGTACCAGTTTATCTAAAAAATCTCTAAATACAAGCAGCCAGTATTTGAGACATAAACAGCTCACCAATAGCACAGGCAATACCACAGCCTGAAGAGTACCAGAAACTCTTTTCAAGGGAAGATGACCCAGGGAAAGCCGTTACCTAACTGAGCAATACCCATTTCCCACAGCCAGCCACAAGTCAACAAAAAAACCTGCTCAGGAGCATGGATGCAGGGAAGGGCAGAGAGCATGCTGAGGAAACAAACCTCCATCACCTCTCAGATTTTGACACATGCCAAGTAAAAATTGCCAAGAGTCCAGATAAACTGTACTTCTGTTCATTAATTTTAATTACTTTTGCCAAGCCTTTTAGACATGCACACGAAAAGAAAACAAGAGAAAGAGCTTCTCCAGGGTTGAGATTAAAAAATCACCTGGGAACAACAGCACAAAACAAAAGAAAGAGCTTTCAGTAAGTGACAATATTGATGCAGGGGCAAGGCAGGTGATGGCTGTGTAGAAAGAGGAGTCATCACCTGCTGAAAGCAAAGTAAAGATGTAATTTGCTCCAGGCAGCATTCTCTCTGAGAAAATGCTGAGAGAACCAGCACCTGACATCCATCAAAGGAGGGCTGATGCCTTAAAACTGAAGAGTCAGTGCAATACCCACAGTCAAGGCATGTGGGGGAAGGAGAAAAATGTGACCTAGACTAGCATAGGCTTACTACTGGCTTCAACAGCTTGAAAGCCTTCAGAGTAAACCTGAAGGGAAGAACTAACATGGAGGCAATCAGAAAACAGGAAAAATACAATGTAAGACACACTGGGTTTTTTAAGCATTTTTTTGTTTGACAAAGCAACCATTTTGTTTAGACTGTAAAATGAGTTATCAACTGAATTTTCATTTCAACAAAAAACTTCTGATGCAATGCCAGGTGACGTTAATAAGGCCAGATAAGCTGAGGCATAGGGAGCTTTAAGGTGAGTAAACTATTAACTGTCGCTGAGCCAGCCACAGGCAACACAATAAGGAAGCTGGTGGGAGTAAGTAGGATCTGCTGATAAAATCTGCTGGTGACAAACACCAGGGAGTTACTGATACAGAGCTCAGATGTCCAACGGAAAGAGCTGATGGCAGGGAAGACTGCAACAATGAGGGGGTCAAATGTGGTACATACGGAAAGACCAGAGCCCCAAAGCCTGCTGTGGGTTTGATGGCCTACAAGGTGATCCTTGGTGGAGAACAGCACGTGACAATGGACTTGATTTCTAGTCATCACACTGGCCATGAGCCACCAGGATACAGCACCATTCATTGAGTCTGTTCAGTGAAATGTGTCCACGTAAATAAAAGCACGAGCACTGCTGGACTATGCTGGCAAGACTCCTTCAGAAAGGCATATACAATATTTTTTGTTCTGTATCAAAGTAAAAAGGATTCACACAGGAAAACAGCAAAAGCAGCAAGAGGATGTAGGCACATTCCTATAGAAGAACAGGACAGCTTGCTTTAGTCTATTGGAAAGAACCTTTAGCTGTGCTTATTCAATAGACAGGAGAGCATACTGCATGGAAGAACTTCAGCTAAATATAAATGGAGGGTGAAAATTAGGTGTCTTAGACATGACAGTTCTGTAGCAGCCTTTCAAAGGGAGCAGCAGACACCAAACCTAGACAGTTCTCAAGAAGAAAATCGTGCAGTTTATATATGAAGTAATGGCACAATACCATGGTGTCAGAGGCCAGGCAGTCCCCTGTTGCACTGACACATGTAGTGGAAGAACCAGAGGCTGCACTACTTAGAAGTGCTGGTGTGAGGGTTAACAGGGTCTGGACAACTCCAGGAGCGCGGGTTAAACAAGGTAATGCACAGTTCGCACCACTACTGTGGAACACTTCATATGTTCCTCTCCATTTAAAGAAGGCAAATGCAATGCTCTTTAGGTGAATTTGATGAAGCAGGGGAGCATGTCCCACCCTCTGAAGGCATCACATGCACCAGGGCACCAGTAGCTGGCTCTGGGTCTCATTGCCAGCCACAGACCTGCTGGTGCTCAGGCCACTGCAGCAGCCTGGCTCGCTTGGAGCCCAGGCAAGCAGAAGAAATGATGGGCAGATGAGAACATTGGAGCAAGTGGGAGAGTTTTTAGCACTGTCCTTCCTGAAACAAACAAGAGGGCAAAGAGAAAGTGGGCACATTTAACTCCTAGTCATCACACACATTGCACGTCAGAGTCTTCTCCAGGCTTACGCTTCACTTCTCTGCACAGCTCTGTCACTGGAGCTCTGCTTGAAAGCAGCAGGACCAGGCTGAAAATGAATTCTGTATTATTTTTTTAAAGTCTACTGTAAGCACATAAAGCAGTACATGAAAGATGGAGAAGGAAACATGCAAACAAAACAGTCCATCACATCTCTAATCAATTATTTATTTATTTCTTGTTTTCTGATGCTGATGGATGACAGCTTTGCACCTACTGTCCAACAAATATCTTTGGCCAGGGAAGTGCCTGTCAACCCTAGCAATGCAGTATACCCACTCACAGTGTCACACGCTTCAATCAGTTGCTGAAAGGTCTTCTCCAAGTAATTAAAGTTTCTTATCAACCAAGAACCAGTTAGCAAAATAATGCCAGTGAGGGAGTACATAAATTTAACACCCTGCATTAAACGACTCAACAGACATGATCATTCAAGGCACAGTATTTAGTCATAGGGACAGCGGTATTTAGTGAAGCCTTAGAAGGAAACTAATAGGAGTTTTGCTTATTCAGGACAAGCAGCAGCTAGGCTTACAAGTAATTTGAGAAGTTATTCAGCCAAGCTGTAATTTCTAAATTTTGCGGTTTATCTCATACACAAGAAGGTATTTCAATGGACAGAGCAAACAATTACATACTTCTGTAGATGAGAAAGTCCATAAAATGGACAGAGAAGCATTAAAAAAAAGTAAAATCACAAAATCTGGAGCAGCATAAGGAAAAGGAATAACATCCCTGCATCTGTTAGCCCTCTCCATATAAAACCACCTCTCCACATAAAAGGCTTTCTAACAATGTAACTTTCCATCACATTTAAGTACTGTGTCTAGCCCATTATCCTATTAGATAAAAACAGATGTAAAACATGGAAAGCTGCTTTTCTTAAACAGATCAGAACAAAAATCAGTAACAACTTTTTATTTGTTTTGAAAATCATCCTTACTTGTTTTCAAATACCACGCTTTGTTATTAAACCTCAAAGACCTCAATTTAACTATAGATTAATCTAAATC
Source organism: Hypotaenidia okinawae (assembly GCA_027925045.1). Classification (NCBI taxonomy): domain Eukaryota; kingdom Metazoa; phylum Chordata; class Aves; order Gruiformes; family Rallidae; genus Hypotaenidia; species Hypotaenidia okinawae. Next base: position 14,147,685 of record BSDF01000005.1, on the reverse strand, counting down.
AGGCTAAAACAAGGAGCAACTGTTTCACTGTCTAAATTAAACTTCTGGTCATGCCTAATTAGACCATTTCTTCAGGGGTATTTGCAGAATCAGACTGAACTAAATCATCCCAATTAAAGTAGTCAGTTTTGTGGTTCAATGTCTTCATTGACTAGAGCACGGTACATTTTATATAGAACCCAAAGCTGCAACAAGCCAAGGGATTATTTTAAATTCACTGTATTCTGCAACAGCATTAATTTAAATAATGACTGCAGAGCCCCAGAAGAAGCTCCTTCCACCTCATCTATCTTCCAGCACCAGCTCTCCCACTGCCAGATAAGTGGCTTAAAGAAGGCTGCAGGGTTTTTTTTTTCCACCAAAGCCAGAAGAGGGCAGAATTTGACCCCAGTATTTGATGCTGGATACCTTCATTCCCCAAAAAGCATTAATGGACAGACATTTGTCAGTGAGAACAAAACAAATTTGTTGATACATAGGCCAGTAAAGGTTAGAAATACAAATTTATAAAATTCCTAAAGGTAAAATCTGTATGGAAGCCCAAAAGCCACGCAACGTTCCACCTACTCCAGGAGGCTGGTTTAGGCTGATTCATACAACTGAGGGAGAGGCAGAAGCACAACAGGCACCCAGTCCATACAGCGAATATTCCAGAGAACAAAAATGCTGAGAATCCAACAGCCCAAAATTTCCCTATATGAGGCACAGTTGCAAACAGAAACTAAGATGATATGGAGCAGTCAACAAAAGGAGCTGTGGATGCTCTCAGTAGGAAAGGGTTACCTACTGCCCACAGGAAACAAGCAGAGTGGAGATCAGTCCGCAAGTGGGGAGGCAACTGCTGTAGGTATTAAGGGAAAAGTCCTGCCGTGTGCCCCATGGGAAGGACAAAGTGCAGCGTGTAGCTAGCTACAGATCTGCAGCAGACACCTCTCAGCATCCACAGCCTTGCCTGAGCTCAATATTATGGCCCACAGTGGTACCTCTGGCTTCAATTGCTCTAAGTGTACCAACCAGACAGAGATGGAATGAAATAATACAACTGTGGAAAAACATGGAGATACTTGGTATAAACAAGATTTATAATGAGGAGGACTGGAAAAGACAAGATAAACAATGTGTCCTCAGCTAACATGGAGCCTGTGCACATTACACACACCCCACAGAGCACCAAAGGGAGGAGATCACTCCAAGCATTCATGTTTTCCTCTTTGTACAAGGTAATAGGCACTGAACAGACTCTTAACTCATAGGCAGTGTTAGCAATTCCTCTGACAACCACAGCACACTAAACCAAATCTCAGAGCCTCAGTGGGAGCAACGGGCTACACATGAAGACAAGGCATGCACACACAGAGAGAGATATTTCAGAAAGAGGTGCTGGTTACAAGGGACAGCATGTACAACCTGGAGCTCTCCTCTACCTCCTTCTGTGAAGAAAAAAAAATAAAAAGAGAAGAAGGAGAGGAACAAAAGTTAATAGACTAGATTTCCACCATGTGGGTCTGTAAAATGATTTCAGAGAGTGGAGTAAACATTTGCCATCAGTTGATAAAGCGTGCAGTGGAAAGTTTTCCCATGTGCTTCCTGGTACATATACCAGTTAATCAAACTCTACCAATTAATCTCAAGTTAAAGTAATCAAATTTCATCCATAACTGCAAATGCATTAGAACACACAACTTCTGAGAGATTCTTTTGAGAGCTATAGTTCCTTTTTATTAACTCAAGAATTTCAAGTAATCTTAATGCAGAACTGGAGCTGCTATTTACCACACTGGAAACAGAACCTGCCTGTATTACAGGGAGGAACAGATTTGTTCTCTGTTTCCCCCAGACTGCATCCACTGCCTGCATCTGAAGCATTCCCCCTCCTTCCCTCCTCGCCCCCTGTACATTTTGCCCGTTACGAGGAAACTGGTAGCTCCCACGGAACACATTTTGTTTTTGCAAATACCATAATGCAGAGAGATATTTTCTGGTTTTATAAATCTAGGCAATTCGAGGGAAAAAAAAAATAATCCCAGAGCCTCCTACACTAAATCTCATGTTTATGGATAGGCAATTTCAAGGCTAGTAAAGTTCTATGAGAGTCATACTCAAAACTTCCGGTGCAGACATGACATTTTTAAAGCCTTCCAATCAGATCATTCTGTATCTGCACAGAAAAATCATTTTACTCACTTACGTATGAAAGATGGAGGGGAAGGAATATCTTCATGGCAACAAGGGCCACTTAAATTGGTTTAAAAGCTAAAATAGTTTTCGAAGTTACCGTCTATATGGGTGTAATTACACACATGCAATCACTGACAGGGAAATAAAGAAGCTATTTTAAATCAATCACTAAGGAGAAGTCAAATTACTTTAGCAAATTAATTGCTGAATTGTAGCTAAAATAAAAACCTTACTTTCCATCTTAAGAGATGCCCACATGGATCCTGAGCAGGGAGGAAAGGCTCCAGATTGCCCTGCTGACCTCTCCTGGGTGAGCTAATGGAGGAGAAAAGGCAAGTGGCAGTGTGCTGCTGCCTTCTGCCCAACAGCCGTGCTTCGACAGTCAGCTCTGCACAGACCTGCCGACCTGGAGAAGCTGAGGAAGCTCAAGGTCCATCCCCAACTCAGATGGGAATATGCTTTTTGGGCACAGCCGTTTCTGATTGTGGTCAGAAACCCATCTGAAGGGGTTTGAAACCCATCTGAAGTGGTTTTTTATACAATCCACCTGCCTGTCTCTTTCTACTACAAAAAAAGCTCACCTAGGCAGCCCGGATCCCATTTCAGGTCCCCTGGTTCTGTCTTTTTTGCAGTCACCTCAGACCCTTCAAGGCCAAGCCCCATCTCTCCAGACTTGGTCTCTGGACACACATTTCAGTGTGTCCCAGCCAGATCCAGGCCTTCTTTACTCTTGGGTTTTTATTGTATTTAACCCAGATGCCTTCCCGATGTGTCCCGTGAGCTCTCTGAGCGCAGAAGATGCGCATGACCTGGACTCATGTCCCCTCTCTGGTCTGCCGTGGCTCCCAGTCATGCTGAGCAGGGAAAGCCCTGCTCTAGCCCCCGGCTGGAAAACACTTGAGGACAGATGGAGTCTCTGGCAGCACAACAGCTCAACTGTAGCAAGCTACCAGCAAGCATATGCAAAGTATATTTTTTTTTCAAAGGCTTATTCTCTTCGCTCATTTCAGGCTGATTTTCCACAGATAAATCCTTGACACAGACTAGCAGTGCCAAATTCTAAGTCCCGAGGGCACTAGAGCTTCTCAAATATAGGTCAAACTTATTTTTATAAAACCGGAGAGCAACAAGTCTTGCGTTAGTCTCACTGAACAGGGGAGGAAAGGATTATTTCTGAGCCTTGATTTCTGAGCCCCTTTGGTTTATAGCTGTTGGGGACAGTTGTAGCTCAAATCAACTCTGACCAACTGCGGACAGGCTGAAATTTTTTTGTCATTACAGCAGGTGTGCTCACGGCGTCATCGATGTGACTAACTTGGTTAAACCCCAATCACAGAATTATTTCCCCATTCCACTTTTGAGCATTTGGTTTAAATCTACAAAAATCTCAAAGATTTCAGGGCTTTTTTTAAACACAGACAGTGTCAAACTATCTTCATCTTCACTTACACTTTTTTTTTTCCTCTCTCAAAATAAAACTTTAAAAGCCTGCTCAGATTTGCAGAGGATGCTTTATTTTTTATCTTTTAACTTCAAATTAAACACAACAATTAATTGCATGCACCTACCAAGTTCCAAACTGTTCCAGTAATTTACATCTGCATACAACTATAAATAATTTAAACCTTTATGCCAGTGAGTTATGTCTGATTCACCAAGACACACAGATTTACCAACACTTTCAAAGTTATCACCCATTCCTTTGCTGCAAACGACTGCCAAACATGTTTAATAAGGTATCTTGGGCTGAACTTTGGAGCAGGCGTTAATATGGTGATTCTGGCTCAGAACCAGAAAGCCAGCAGGCAGAACTGGTTTTCAATGGACCTGACTTAAAAGCCTAATAAGAAGAAATTGGATTTTTAAAGTAAGACATAAACACTCATCTGCAGCTGGGGAAAAAAAGAAAGCACACCAATAATCTTTCATTGGATTCTGAACGTGATGCTTTTTCCAAAGGAGCTTGGCTCAAATTTATTTTGAGTACAGTGAAGGAGCACATAAAACTGTTGCTTCACTTTCTCAGAAAATGCATGCCAAAACAACCCTGTTTCAAACAGAATGGGTATATGATTAATTTGGCCCTGCCCTGCAGCCCTTGGGCATACTGTCATCCCCGTCTCTCACTCTGACTACTGCCAAGTGGTTATTCACCTGCTGCTTCCTTGGCAAGCATTGCTGCTTCAATTATGGTCCCTCGATCTCCACTCCAGACAGACCTGCTCTTCCCTTGCAAGCTTCCCTGCCTCACCCGCTTTGATTCCTGACATCTCTTCCAGGGTGTCTTCCAAGTTCTCTCCCGTTCCTCATCCCTTATGCTGTGTTTTCCACTGCCCTTGACTCCTTTAGACTCCTCCTGTCTACACTCCTGCATTTCCTACATTGTGACTTCACCCCATACTTACTGTTGTAACTTGTACCCTGTAGATAGGACTTCACACAAGAATTATGCCACACACCAACTCTGTCACATCGCTCGATGACGTTCAGCAGAACTGAACCAGGGAAGCTCAGGAATGCCAGTCCAAACTGGAGCCAGACCTCAGGCACCGCAGTCCTGCTGTCATCCTCCTCCTCCTTATTGTTTTGGCTACTTCTTGCCTTGTGAACACACCTGCACTGCTCAAACTCTGCTGACTCTGTGCTCATGCTCAGAAATAGGTTATTTCAACACTTCTGTTGGACTGTGGGAAATGATAATCCAAACTACTGTCTGTTTCTTTGGGTCCTAACAATAAGATATATATCCAGGGCTTGAACCCTATTCAATCACTACCTGCTCCGCCCCCACCCCCCAAAAAAAAAGCCAACAACCCTCCCCCACACCAATAGATTTCTGAATTTAAAAAGTAAAATCCATTTCATCTACACTATCTATACATTGGTAATCTAAAAATTCCCTTGCAACAAAACCCCATGAATATCTGTGCCAAGCCTGCAAACAAATCCTAATGTTTCACTCACTGAAACCTACTGTTTGAGTCAACCCTACACTAAGGGCCTCAGACAAAAGAAATTGAAGACTGGATTACAAGCTTTATGATTTCTGTAATTGGGAAGGTCACTGGTACAAAAGTCAGATACAGATTGGCAGCTTGTGTCTTCACAGGGAAAGCACTGTCACTGGAGAAGACACTTGGAGCAGGACAACTCTTCAGATGGGAAAAAGTGCACTATGATTATTCTGACTACCTTTCCTGATTGCAAGGAGAAAAATGAATGAGAGATTTGATACAGAGAGGCTTACAAAAAGGATGCAGTAATTTCAAGGTGTAGGTCCACCTCTTCCCTTAACCTCACAGTGCTTTGGACAGAGACGGCACTGAGAAAGTTCTCCCTCTGCCTGGAGAATGAAGGGGCAGATGTATCAACATAGGCTTGGTTTTACCAAATCATGGCCCATCAAAACATGCCCCATCAAAGCATGTTTTGACACTACTACCAGCACTGCTCTGCTGCTGTATCAACTCCCACCTACTGTGGCCAAACACTTTATTATCTGAAAATTTCTCATCTTGTGGACAAGTTGTGGAAGCAATACCAAAATACAGGTCTCACCTTATTTTTATTTTGAAAGGTCTCTGCGAGGATAACATCTAGCAGTGATTAAACACTGAGAACTCCCACTTTGTGATGCAGCCACTTGAAGACTGGATCCACTCAATTCCCAAAACTGCAAATCTGGCTACTTATAGCTCAAATGCACACTTTGTTATCACATGTCTTAACTATTATATTTAACAAGAAACCAAGTCACGAATTATGATGAAAAACCCTAACACCTGCTATTTTGAAGATGCACTGCAAATCTCCCTCTCAAAAAAGAAAAAAAAAAAAGAAAAAAGGTAAAGCTTGCTAACTTACATTTCAGTGTGTTAGACAATAATTATTAGGGATTTTTGGTTCAGCACTGTTGTAGAGCATATGTACTTGCATTTGTAACTATTTACTCACAACTTCTAATAAACTGTTCACACACAGATTGAGGTGTTGACTACTGTCTGCACAAATACCAGATTTTGACATCTCCTTAAAAAGTTGAGGGGTTTTCGTTTACCTGAATTTGTCTCCTCAGCAGAAATCCAGTTTCCTTCCTGTGCTAATTCTTTTAAGAGTCTCCTACGCATTTGCCTCTTTTCCCGTAGCACGTTTTTGAAGTTGTTGATGCATTTGTTCAGGTAGATTGTCTCTGCACACACCTTGTCAAGGCTCATGGGTCTGCACTCCTTTGCTTGTTCAGGTAGAGAGTTCACACCTCCTCCAGGTTCCTCAGGAGGCGAGCGCTGGCCAGGGGGGATTTCACAGTCAGATGATGGCATCAAACTGGAAACAGGAGGCTCATGTGGAACAGAGGAAAGACTGGAAGGAACAAATTGCACCTGAGCGGATGCTTCGCTGGTGACAGTTGTGTTTGCCTGGCTCTCTGAGGACTGGCTAGGAGGGGTTTCTGCAAAGTTGTCAGAGCTGCCACACATACCTGAGCTGGTCAGCATCAGTGTGTTGTCATCATCCATCTGTAAGCCGCTATCATTTTCTAACATCATTTCAGAATCACTTGTATCCAGTTTGTGAAAAACCACCTGCAGAGCAGACCTGAAGTGATGAATAGCTTTGCCGAGCTTATTAGTGTAGAACTTCATGTCTACAAGATCAATGTTATCCCGGGAATGGTCCAGGAAATACTGGGAATTTTCCAGAACATCCCTAAAGACCTGATCAGTTGGATCTTGATCGTTCAGGTCCATTTGGATCATATCTTTTAAGCTGTCACTACTATCAGCCATTTCATCTGTTGTATGATCATAGCTGACAGTTGTCACCCCACTAGAAACATCTTCTCTTTGAATATCAACTTTCTCCACACTGTTAAATTTGCATGGGGTATCACAGTCTGTTTCAATTTCTTCTGCAGTTATCCCCTCATCTTTATCTAGAAGGGCAGAACAATTCTCAGTGACACTTTCAGTGTCAAGCCTATGCTCACTACTATTGCTTGATGCACACATCTGGCTTGCAAGGCCCAAAGCGTCAGAGGAGCAGCAGTAATTTCCATCACTTGTTTTGGCCAAGTTGGTCTGCTGTGGATTTTGTAGAGCTTCGTGAAGGGCCTGGTGAACGTCACTGTTATCTGAAGGCTGCTCACTGCAGCTTACTGTTTGTGCTTCCTTCCCAGTTTCAGGAATCAGGTTGCTTTTCTTGGTCAAGGTTGACTTCTGCACAGAATCAAGTTTCATTCCTACACACTGCGTTTTCCTATTCGTGCTTTTACACTTAACCTGGCAGGAGTCCGTTCGAAGGGTCCCAACTGCATCAGCTCTCTGAGCTGCTTCAGGAGGATTCACCTGGCTGCGATGATTCTTCTTGAAGCCAGGCTGCGAAGAGGCTGCATCTGCTTTGCGGCCCCGCTGGCCATTCTGCCACTTCTGCTCTTGGCTGGTAGCAATCCGGACCCCTGAGCTTTGCAGAAGGATAGACTTCTGTAAAATAAAGTCTCTCTGTTCGCAACTGACAAGCTTCACAACCGCTGGTCTTGGGGTCAATGGCTTGCCAGTACCAATATCTGATCTATAAGCATCTTTTATATACTTACTGCACTGGATACCATTGAAACAGTGATATTCAGACAAGAAGCTGCAGATAAGCTCTACTGTGTTTTCACCATCTTTTTCTGGGATGCCATAGAAATACAATACTGGTTCTTCTTTGTGTACCTCTCGACTTGGCTCTCGAGCATGTGTACCCTGGGTTTTACCAGTAGAACCACCTTGCAGTCCTTCTATCTCACTCAAGACAGTATCCACACAGCTGGAAACTTCATCCACAGAGCCTTTTATCAAGGTGAGGTGCTGACGGAGCTCTGCAATCTCCGTCTGGATGCGACTTATTCCCTGGAGTTCTTTAACAATGTAATCAACCACATCAGCTGAACGATCTCTTGACTGCCGTCTGTGACTCTTATATGTAGTGGGCTTTTCCTGTGGAAAGCACCCTTGCCTTTCAGCTACATCCCTCCAGCTCATGGTAATGCTCAGGGAAGAGAGGTCCTGCCCCTCTGACACTCTGCCCTTTCTTTCAGAAGAGGTCTGCATTGTACCATCAGAAGCATTTCCTTGCAAATCCTTCTTGTTCTGTTGAACCGAGCACGGTATTTTTACGTAACCATCCCAGTTCAGCTCCACCTCACCAACACACACTTCGCTCACTCCCTTGGAGTCACGTTCATTGTCCTGATGGAAGTCCCCTCCAGCAGTGGAAAATTCAGTGCTCGCAGAGCTCCTCTTTATTCCACAAACAAACATGTCCGTTTCAATCTCCACTGGGGAGAGCTGGCAGTGATGAGCATGGTTTGGATTCTCATCTACCTGGCCTTGAAGAAGCCTCTTCATTTTGTCCCGCAGAAACAAATGGAATTTTTGCTTCCGGAATTGCTTCCTGCCCCACAGCTTTACAACGGGTTGTCTGTGCAGAAGCCCAATTTCATTTTCTTGCTTTTTCAATCTACTTCTAGCAAACATCATCAGCAGCGGCACCTGCGTTTCTCATAGTGCTACAAGCTGCACAAGCACACATCAATCACTTCCCAACGCACAACTCACATCCAGTTTTTATTCTGTCACGAAGCAGCTACCAAAAGAGGGGGAAAAAACGTAACAGTTTGGTTCAGATAGAAATAGCCAAAGTAACTTAAGCAGCAGAATAAAAAAGGCCCAGTATCCACATAAAAGCAGGCAGAAAGAGGATGGGCTATTTAAAGTGTACAGACATTGTATTGGTATTGGCCACCTCCCCAGGCCAGGTCCTTCTTTATCAAAACCAGTGTTCCTTGCTCCCTCTTCTACCCATGAAAGTAACATTTAAAAAAAAAAAAAAAAGGGAGAAGAGCAATTGTGTGACAATTCCCTTTTTCTACCACATTTGCACATTGCTCTAAGCTGAGCTAGCTCCTGGCAATGGTGTGCTGTGAGATTTAATTACCCCTCTGAATAAAGAATTCTGACAAATATTAGGGATTCTGCTTCCGCACATTTCCTTTCAAGTCCAAAATCTTCATCCTCTCTTGCTTGAAAACAAAGCAGTAATCAAGATTAACCTGGCATGGTGCCAGCTATCCCACAAGAATTACACAAATTGATGTAAAGCGGCAGGAAGACTGAGTGACAGATTTTAAGTGTAAAACCTTTTTGCTATTTTAATACTTTTATCTTAATATTTTGCTACCAAACACTAAAAAAAAAAAACAAAAACCAAAACCTCAAAGCTTACAGGCTCCCCAGCTAACCTGCAGTTAAATATGCCACACTCAGCATATGTACAAACAGGCTGAGCTGACAGCAGGAAGATTCTGCATGTCACTTCTACTCCAACCCTCAAGATTTTGCAGTGGATCACTTTCCTGATTTAAATCCTCTCTGTGAAGAGCAAAATGAAAATAATAAAACTATGTCAACCACTTAAAATTGTCGTGTGTCTTCACTGCTGTTCCTACTAAGCAACATCCAGAGACCTTTCTCCTCCAGAGAGTAAGGCAGAGACCATTAGAGGTTTTCCTGGAGTTGAGGTGATGCCAGTGTCTTTAGCAATTCAATTTGGACTGGCTCCTGAAGCACATATTCTCACATACTTGTTTGATATAAGACCGATAGAAACTGCCTTTCAATTTTACGATTACCTAGTTCTAAAAAAATAAAAATTAAGCTCCACAAGGCACAAACACAATCACCACACACAACTTTCAGCCTAATTTACGTTTTGCCAAGTGCATCCAGCTTTGCATCCAGGTTCATGTTGAAAGCAACAGGAACTGGATTTCTAACCTTGGGTTTGGTTTAATTGTTTTAAGGCTAGTGTGTTACAGAATGGACCAAGATGATTTTGCAGTTCCATGCCACTTTCTCTGAGGTTTGGTAACCTCTGCTCTCCTTGCAACACTTCAGTCTTCTACAGAGAAGGTCAAATGTTGTCCCAGCAGCACCCACTGGAGAACACTGGACCAAGTCCTGAGCCCAAGTAGTTCATGCTCTCACCCGGAGCAGAGGACTTAACACTGCAGTAGGTCTGTTAGCACTGGATTGAGGCCTGGACCTAAGGCCCAACAAACTCACTCAGAGCATTTTCACTGCCCAAGGGCCAGCTCCAGAGCTCACAGAAGCTTCCACCTGGCACCTCTGTTGGAAGCCAAATAACTCCATTTTCAAAGCATTAACCCAATGTTTCTAGCCTGCACTGAAGCCAAGCCGCTGCGGTGCAGAAGCCCTCCCCAACACATCCTCCAGCTCCCCCTGACAGGCGTTTACACCACTGCCAGTGTTTGTCCTTCCTGAGCATTTTCATCCTGATGAATATTTTATTTTCATTTTTGTTGTTTCACTTTGGGGGCAGGGAAGGAGAGAGTGAGTTTTGATCTAGAGAAAGCAGCATTTGCAAATGCCAATCTCTATAATCAGAGCTAATTAATATTCTTTAACACAGGCTGCACCTGAGCTTCAGGCTTAAGACCCATCATCCTGCATCTCAGCTGAACTTCCATAGCAAAGGTAATACCTGCCTTTGCGTAGGCTGAACAAACTCCCTCTTAGGCTGGCTGTCAGCTTCTTAAAGAAAACATTTCACAGAATTTTCAGACCATTGGTCCATAAAGATCAGGTTTTCTTTTTAATGTCTTTCTTATCTAGCTAATCCCTCACCGAACAGGGCTAGCCTACAAAATATTTGCTCAGGCTCTTTTCTTCCACCATTTACGCAGTTTACCTTTCCCTCGAGTGGCTAACTGGTGTTTAGCACCAGAAAAACACTTTTTTATCAATATTAAGTAGTGAACACTCAGAGAGCAAGCACTTGAATTCAATGGCAGCGAAAAAGAAAAGCTCTACACTTGTGGCTCGCTACACATATTGCTTGAGGGTAACAGCACACAAAGATGTTAATTTCAAGTATTTTCCAGCAGATCGAACCCCTAGTGCTAGGGGAAAGCCTACACATGCTTGTGCAAGGATTCCCCAGAAAGCTTGGTGTTCATCACGCTTCCTTCTGCACGCAGCTTTCAAGGCACTGGAGGGGCTTAATGACCATTTTAGTTTAAAAAAAGAAATCAATTCAAGCCAGAGCTTGCTCTCATTTCCTTCGCCTGCTGCAATAGAAGCAGTTGGTTGCACAGAATGCTTCTTCCTGCTGAACACTTTACTTGCAGGACTGCAGCGGTTCCAAAGCAGGCATCACAGTGCAAACACTACCATGCTGTCCTTTTTATTTCTATATACAGTGCCTGTGGTGTGTGTGTATGTATATATGCATGCATTTGTATACACAGAAATACAGAAATACTTATTTTGTTAGGGATTTTCCAAAAGACACGCTTGATTGCATATACCAGAAACTCCCTTCCAGCTTGCTCCAAGAGGGACAAGAAACTGCCTCCTCCCAGAGCCAAACAGGAGGACCAGCAGCTCTGGCCCAGAGGAAAGTCCTTCTGCCTACAGTGTGTGGAAGTGAATGGAGATCTTCATTTCCACCAAAACCTCAGGCTGGCTGACCTGGCTGGCTCACAGTGCCTCTGCACCTCTTGCCAGTCTCTCCTCCCTGCTCAGAGCTGTGTCTGTGCTCTTGTTTCCATCCACTGCTCCAGACTAGGTGCTCTGCAGTCACTTGTCCCCTGTAAAGATCCCTTATTCCTCTAATGTTGCCTGTGTTGGACTCATGCTGCTTTGCAGTACAGATGGGCAGAGACAATGAAAGTTAGCACAAGTCCAGGCAGGGAAAAGAACACATCTAATCTGGATGCAAATCCTTGCTGAAGTCTTTTTCTCCTCTAGAATCACTCCAGGAGTCACAGTTACACATTAACAAGAAACCAAGTCTATAAAAAAAGAGTATTTGCCTTCCGGTATCCTACCAGTCCTTGCTGACTACACAGTCTTTGTCCTGACTGCCTTTTTAATGGGTAGGTCTCTCCAGGAGAACTCCTGCTCAGTTCAGCGCAGCTGTCTCTGGGTGTGCAAACTGAAGAGCAGTGTGCACAGGTACCAGCATTTCCATGTTCCCCAACTTCCCAAAAGGAAGCCAGGCTCAAGCTGTGCAGGAGAAAGGCATCTCTGGCTTCACCTGTGAATGTCTGGGTTGTTTTTCAATTCCCATGCGGACAAGACTGACATATTAAGATTTTAAATAGGGGAAAACGGTGAACCACCAGAAACACTGCACAGTTTATTACCTTGTCACTGTCCACTTTTCTGACATATCCTGATGAATAGCAGTTACGTTTGGTCCTGGCATGTGGGTTTGCAAAGACAACAGGAGCACAAATGTGGCATGCCAGCATTAATGTGTGAGAGACAAGAATGTGAGGAATTCCACGAAGGGATAAACTTCGGTTACAAGATCTCTGCTCATCAGCTGTACTTGAAACTTACAGCTGTCTGGAGATGATCAGGCTCTCACCAGATTGAGATGAGCTGGCTGCACCCCCTCCGTACAGCATTGTCACTTCTGTGAGCCACTGGACAAAGGTGGTTGAAAACAAAGGGAGCTTTGTGGTGCCTCCAGCCCTGCCCCACGCAGCAGTGAGCTGGCAGCAGTTGACTGGAACAACAGGGGGTGAGAACACAACCCCTGTGTCCTTTAAACCTCTGCTAAAATGAGGCTCGGTTGATCTTTTTACCAGCTGTCTGGCTTTCATACCACTAAGGACACTTTCACCCTGCACCATCATGGTAGGTGGTGCTGGTGCCTCAAGGTAGACATGATGTTCAGAGTCACCAGCAAAGAGTTATAAAAAACTAATTTACTATGATCAGAAAACATTTCACAGCAGCCTCTCTTAGCTATCGAGTCATGCCATTGACTGAAGTCTTTTAGATTATATTTACAGTATCTTCCACACAAAGTGGTATTGCATTACCTGTACTAGCAGTTCTATTAGGAAAAGCAATAGAATAACGGACAAGATGTCTTGCTACTTTATGAAGAACCGTTTAAACATGAAGAATACCAATAACTGAAACACAGGACATTCGGGTTGGGGGGGGGGAAGGTTTTGGCATTAGCAGGAGAAAGAAATCGTGGCTAAGGCTGCCATAGCAACATCGCCCCAGCACTGTGCACACTGAAACATCAACTCTTCCTGGGAATATTATAGCATTTTTAAGCACATTAATTGCTGAAAGAATCCTAACAACACGGCTTGACAAAGGTATGAGGGGTTACCGCCAGCTTTGCTGCTGTGTGGCTTCTGGAGGTGAATATGCAATTTTCTAATTAACATGATTAGGTTTAATTTTGGGTTGGATCATACCTAAGCACGGCATTATTGCTTTCTCCTGAGAATGAGTCTCTTTACAAACCTTCTCCTGATTAATTAACCAAAACTCTAACTTCTGAGCACTGCCATGAATTACTGGAGCAGTAAGAGGCTGTGCTGAGCAATCCTGGGTGTTCTCTTGAAAAATCTCGTTCACCTCAGGACATTTCCACTAAAAAAGTAAGGTGCAGGAGAGACACGTGGCAGTTCACAGTGGCTTAAAGAAGATGCACATCCCAGCTATTGAAAAGAGGGTAGTTACAAAGGGATGAAAATTACTCTAAAAGAACAACAACATGAGCAAAGAAACTATTGCACAGTCCCTTGATAACCTTTTTACAGTCCCTTCGCAGCCAAGCCTCAGCCTAGGTTCTTGTTCAGGAAATACTGCAAAACTGCCTCCCAGCCCTGACTGTAGAACTTTCTGAAATTTCTAAGCACTTCCAATGACATTTTCCAGTTTTCATCCATACCTACAGATTTGTTTCAATGAAGCTGAGCAAAAACTGGTGTCAGAACACTTCAATGCTGACATCAACGAAAGCCGGCAATCCCGAACGCCACATTTTAGAAAAAACACACTTAAAACCTTCCCAAAGCAGCCTGGTAATATGTGACAGAGGGACAGGTTTGACCAGTCAGTCACCCTCACGGTGAATAACCTGTCCAGGGAATACTGTATGTTGCCTGAATTAATTACTTCACGTATCACAGTTATTTCTTACCTTTTACACAAGGATATTCAACTGGGGCAAAACCAACCAAACCAGCTCTGAATAATACTTTGCTGCACCAGCAAGTTATCAGTGCTGCTACAAAGTGAAATAATAGTAAAAAACACTAATAATGACAATAAAACACCCACTAAAGGGTTCCAAGTTCATTCACCAACATGAAAAATTATGTAGTGAAACAGCATGATATGAAATTATTGTAATTAAAGAGTGTCACTATGTAATACAGCAAGCAGATAGCACACTCCTCCTTAACTCCTTAATACCCCATACAAACACAGGGAATGGCACAAAGGTTGCTTAGCACCTCTCAGCTTGCAGTAATATGGGACTGACATGGGTCATCCACCCAGCGTCACTTCTGTGAGCGCAGATGGAGATGGATTGAAATGTTCAGGCCTTCCAGCCCAGCTGTCTTGAGAGCCCCCAGAGAGCACCTCAGCAGCAGGCAGCCCTGCCATTCTTCCAAGATATGCTTATTCCCTCTGCAGCCACATTTTTTTATCATAGCTTCTTCTGCAAGCTAAAAGCAGCAGTGGCTGGCACAGCAATGCACAGGCTGCAGGAACAAATTAGGTCTGTGACTACAAGGTGGCCAAGAAAAGGCAACATCCAGAGACAGAAACAGGGGTTTCTGTGCAGGGGAAAGTGCAGGCTGGAAGCTGCTGTCTGTGAAGTGTGAGGCTCATGCCTAACCGGCAGCAAGCTAAGTCTGAGGCACCTACCTAGTTTTGAGACCAGCCTGTGCTGATGAAAAGGCAAAAAAGATAATTGACTGCTAAAAAAAGAAAACTCTCAGCAGCTCCTGTCGTTCTTATGTAAAGTTATTTCACTCCTCAGCAGCAAATACAAAACCTGAGGAGCAGCTATCAGCAATTTAAGAGCAAACTGAGGAGCGATGAAGTTCAGCAGCCACCTTATTTCCAGAGCATGGGGGTTTTGTACACAGACGAATCAAGCAGGAAATGGTTTACCCATGCCAATCTAGAGCACTACCTGTTCCCTAAAACACATTTTTCCCAAATCAGCATTCTAAGGACCAAGTATCCTCTTGAACAGATGAACCAAGAGCAAGAGCCAACTTTCTGTTTTTAAAGAAAACTGCATGAAGAACTGAAGTACAAGCACTGGAGCCAGCTGACAAGCGAGAGGGCCTTGGGACCAGGGCTGTAGAAATGTCAGGTAGGCTCTGGGGAAGGTTTCTGACTCCCGTACCTCTAACGGAGAGCGACTGACAGCGCTGCCAGTAGAAACCCAGTACTTCTGTTTGGTGCACGGCTATGCAAGTGCTGCAGGATGCCAAGAGCTCTGGCTTGACTAAGAGAACCAGAACGGGTTGTACCTCTCCTCCACCTGTAATCCAAGTCACAGCCCAGCGCTGAAGCAATAGTGTGAACACTCCGAGCGCAGCATTTCTGAGCAGAACTGCCAGGAAACCCTCATCCCTAAGAATTTTCTCAAAACTCTGGATACTCACTGAGGAGGTCAGGAGCTGGTTTTCCAGGTAACAGTGCCTGAGCTCACAAGGATGCTCAGATAGGGGAGGGACAGGCAGCACTCACCAACCCAGGGTGATGAATTGGGAGATCCAACTTCTGCTGTCCAGGCAGTGCTAGCAGGGCTGCAGTACACACTGGTGCTACAAGATCTCACAGTTTCTGACCTGTCCCACGCTCCTTACAGCACACCCTTGTCAGCATTCAGCCAGGCTGGGTGAAAGTAATGTAGGCAGCAGATGGAATAATTAGGGTTTTCCAGCTCATGTTGCTAAACTGCAGCACTCAGCAACTGAAATCCTCCTGGGCTAAAACTGCAGCTTGACTTCTATAAGCTTTCTCCTTTTCATCTTTGAGGACAGAAGACCTTAGCACTCTGCATTAGGTCTTGATGTTTATCCCCCAAAGGCTCGCTCCATTAGCAAACGAAAGCCGCCCGTATAAAAGGAATGGAAACCGTAAAGATATCTGAAACAGTCACACCATCTGCTCTGATTCACCAGCTTGTACAGCATCCTCATCGTTCCTGCATGCCAGTCATTTCATCTCATCAGCCTGCAAGCTTTTCTCAGCACAGGAAATCAGGCCAATGGCAAATACTCCGGGTTAAAAGCATGCCTGTTTTAAGTGACATTTAAGGAAGAATCAAACCAGTTATTTAATTACTCTCATGCTATTTGCTTTTCAAGTGATCAAATTTAAATTATCCCCAAATCCTTTTCTCTTTAACTCTTCTTCACATAGTGATTTTGATGTCAAATTCCAACTGAGACACAAACCCTCCTAACAGAAAACTATGAGAAGTAAACAGATAAAACCTCAGTTATACCAACAGTAAGGCATCTACAATTAGTGTCTAATGGGTGAACACAAAAACTAAGAAACGGAGCATCACACTAAGAGTAAATTGTTTTTTACAAAGCACGTGTTTAAAAGCAGACAGCTTCCAATGGAGCTATTGTGTTGCTAAAGTAAACACACACACACAGAGCTGACTAAAAATTAAGAGCATTTCTCTTTGAGTGCTGCCTACTTGCAGTTTATACCCAGCCACTTAATTTGTTTTAATCATTCACTTACCTTGCTGCTTCAAAAGAAAATAAAAGGTTAAAATGTAAAGGAAAGGTATAGAATTAATAGAAAACTACAGAATACAATAGCTTGTTCTCATAGAAAAGACAAGTCCTGAAGGATTCCTAATCCTGTTAAAGGTTCACCGGATAATGAACTTTCACTACGGAGATTATCACAAAATTGTTGGTGTCCCATCTCAGGTATTAGGGAAAGCAACGTTAAAGGCACCGAGAGTATCCCGTTCCACGGCAGCACTAGGATGAGAAATCACATAAAGTTGAAGGCATGTTTTGAAGGGGGAAAAAAACCAACCCTGCAAACAGCTACTAAAAAATCCAAAAAGCAAAGAAAACATCAGAAGCCAATGAAAGGAAAAGCCAAAAATGCAGAAATCCTGTCAGCTTCCAGGAGCATCCCTCAACAGAAATTCTTTAGTTCACTGCCACAGTGCATCTTTTCCCTTTCTCAGGCAGTACCAAGTACAGTTAAAACTTCATCCTTCTCTTCAGTTGTGACTCAACAGAAAATATTGTACTTCAGAGGCAGAGAGAAAAGCTGTGCAGCTATTGCTACTTTACTCCTCCTCGTCAGCTGCTTACTGCCTAGCTCCTCACACACGCAGCCTCCCCTCTTCGCTCGCGCACCAACACTCCTCGCCTCGAAATGATCCTCCACTTTATTATCCATTCAGAAGGAAATAGGAACTGATGGAGCCAATCTGACTAAAGACAAAAAGCACCCCTTTGGCATTAGGAGAGCAGGCAGCGCAGCGCGGCGAGCCAGTCCGTGCTGGAAAAGCGCTCTGCCTGATTCATGGCATCCTGCAGGACCGCGGAGCAGGGGAGCTGGGGAGAAAAGCCTGGGACTCGACATAATTAACCGGCTCCAAGAAGATTCTTCACCCAACTCAGATGCAGAGGTTTATTTTTGTACCTCCTGTTCACCCCCAGACTAACCCGCAAGATTCAGTGGTGCCCTTGATGAAACGAATCATATCCAGTTTCCAAGGAAGACTATTGCCAGTTCTGCTTTGAGTGTGGGGGATTGAACACCCGTTGATCTCGCTTTTCCCAAAAATAAAAGTCACATTGTTACATAAAAGAATGACTGCAGAAGTGCTGTGCACAGAATCAGATCCACTCACGTTGTACTGACACTTCTTCCCTGGGAGGGAGCAGCAGCAGGCACTCATCCTGCAACAAGCACCTGAATTAACAGCACCACTTATCTGTCCCACAAGCTGCCCCAGGGGCATCCAACTTGCTGCTGCTAAGAAAATCTTCCTGGCTGGTGGGTCCATGTTCTCATCCTCCTCTTCACAAATGCTGCCTTCATCCTGCCTCCCTTCCTCATGCACCCAACACAAGCACCCACATCCTTCCAAATGCTGTTTCTCTGCCTTTCGCACCAAAGGCACCGTATAGGAGCTGTGCACATTTCCTGGGTTTGCTCAGGGACAGCTCACTACATCTTTCAAAACAACGTCTTTTCACATGTGGAGTGGGATTTTAGAAAGGCCTATATGACTTCGCTGTGGAAATGCCACTATCCTCCCATCTGCTCAAATAACTCCCACCTCCTTGTGAGCCAGCCTTGCTGTGAATGATACTCCCCCCAAATCTCTTACCTACACTAGTATCAACTTTTATTCACTACTTTCTCCACAAGCATCGCTGTGCTCCCAGCCCTGCCCTTGCAGCACGGGATATTCTCCTGATACCTTCCACCCTCTGATCCCACAGCTCCATCCCAGCACCTTGCTGAAGCATCAGCTGACATCAGCCAGGCTGGTGGCCCCATCAGCTCATTTGTTTGATGGACTTAAGCACAAGTTTTGCATACAGGTAGACTAATGTCGTGGTTCACAATACCTTTTTTTCAGCAACACAACTGCTCAACAGCCCCCTCACCCGCCCTTTTCCAGGTGCAGCCACAGGACAGAAACCAGGCCAACAACCTTCTTCCAGACCCCCTGTATGGTTGGTGTTCCTCTGTGCTCACTCATACCCTCCATCCTCCAGAAAACCCTCCCTCTTTCTCTTGCTGAAGGGGCAGGGACCATAGGTCAGATTTTTAGAAGTGCTTTAGCTTTAGGTGATTTAAAGAGTCTGACCCCGAGTTTCTTGTTATATATTTGTGCCCCAGCAGGGAAACAGGGCTCCTGCCCAACTGAGGGCACTGAGTTCCACTGCAATAGGAATGATTGCTACTGAACACACCACAACAGCACTGGAGGTCAGAACCAAAGCTCTGTATCAAATTCATCAACCTAAGGTGAAGACTACCCAACTGAGGGGCAGGGGAGGAAGCAATCCAGGATTTGCACCACACTTGTATCTTCAAAGCTCTGTGTATATGAATAAGACACAAAAGACCTTACCAGGGGTCTCTTTCATAGCAATAGTTTTAAAAAATAAAAATTAAACCTCCATCAGATAACTGTTATTTGCATAAACTCTCTAGAGCACCTGAAGCACCTGTCAGAGAGCCTCCCAGGCTGCCCTACTTTTTTCCACAGATCCTGCTACAAGTGGAGCCTCATCTTGCCATGGCTGCCTCCTGTACTTCATGTCTCTTCCTTCTGTTGTCTACCCATCTCTGCAGCCATCACCACCAGACATTTACCAGATCCAAGCCAAAAAATGCAGTGTGGCCAAACACAATCCTCCAGCCACAGGTCTTAAGACCCAAAAGCCTGTGCAGATTTCTAAGCGCTGCCACAAAGAAATCCAAATGGTTGCCTTATAAGAACAGGAGCAGAAAAAACAGGGGAAAAGCAAGGAAGTCTCATTAGACAAAGTGACAGGAGGCGTCACTAATGGAGGTCATGAGCAGTGATGTGCTGGAAAATGTCACAGCTCTCACCTCAGCTCACGAGGAGCTGGAGAGGAGAATGTGGCTACGAAAAGACAAAAACACAAGTGCCCTCAAAAGCTGGAAAGACTGCACATTTCCAACATGTAAAACCTTTACCCAAGGCACAGGAGATTGAGACAGGCTCTGTTTTTCAGGGATGTTTTGTTTACTGAAATAATGGAGATAACTCAGAATTGGGGAAAACAGGCATGACTTGCATTTAAAAAAAGCCTGTGAGGAAGAGTGTGCTTTACCTCAAGGCTTAGAGCACTAAGTTATTTGCCTTCTACTAGAGAAATAAACTTCCACTTAAAAATTTAAATACTTCTTACTGTGATTTTTTAATTCACCAACAGATTTTAATTTTAGGTTGAGCCAGCAGGGAATTATTAAAACTGATAAAGCCAGGCTCAGCTATATAGGCCAAATGCTTTGATGTCTGCGAGGTGTACGTTACCCTTTCTTCTTTTTTAATCCTCATTATCTGTTTCATTCCAACTTCCTGTAAAGTACTGAGTTACTGATAAAATTGTAAAAGCAAGCAATTCCTTCATGAGCATGAGTGGATTAACCAAAGGAAAATGAGCACGCTTGGAGCGCAGGTTCTGCTCCTCCCTCGCCCACCCCTTCTCCCTGCAGGAAGACAAGCAAGAACACTTCCAGTGTCCTGGCTCTTGGGGAAGTACAAAATTGGGTGGCTAAGTAGCTCAGAGGATAAAAATGTTACACAGAGAGATGAAACAAAGGGATGAGAGGGAAAAAAGTCAAGAGGGAAGAAGGAAAAGTCAGTGGAGAAAGTTTTTCTGGAACAGCAGGGATAAATTCTGTCCAACTCACACTCGGGTTTAATTCATTTCACAAATGGCCTCAGGTGTCTCCAACCCAAGAGCTCTCTAAACCAGATTTTTTTTTTCTTTTACTTGTTTTGCTGGAAGAAAAACAAGAGCTATCTGCCCCAAATGAAACTGCCTGCTCCATCTCCCTAGAGACAGAGCTCTCAGTAAGATAGAGTTCAGTGCAGCAAGAAACCTTAAAAGTTCAAATACACAGTGTAAAGTTTATCAATTGATTCAGCAGTAAAAACATGCTATGCATTATCTTCTTCAAAGCCACAAGAAGATCAAATCAATCAGCAGTCTGAAGATGAAGTGTTAATGAAAAAGCAGTGACCTCTTGCTATTTGACAGCTGTCCTCAATGAATACCACATCACCACAACCTAAGCAGCACTGCTGAGACAGAAGCCTGGAAGAGAGGAGACTGTATATTCTGAGGCATTTAAAACCACCCTGTCAAAGCCATTTCTGTCGTTACAATAGCTCCAGAACACACTTACAAAACATATACTTAAGATGTTGCCTTCAGATGAAAGAACAAGTTTCTTTAAACAAGGTGTCACTCAAAGCACTGATTCTTTCTTCTCCCCTTAGGAAAGGAGAAGGCAAGGTGTAAGAGCAGCCTGCGAGCTCGGAAGGCAAGGAAGGCACATGTGCTTCCTACAGCACCCCAAGAACCTTGGAAACTGATAATGGCCCAACATTGGCCCTGAAGCAGCTGAAGAAAAGGAAGGAAACAATCTTTCCTGAAAGTTCTCCTTCCTGAAAAACAGGTGTTTTCCTCCCATAAAAGCGGAATTATTTGATTTATAGAAAGACAGCAAGAATAGCACTGTCACATTAAAAACCTGCTAAAGACTGGAGGTATGGGGACTGTTTCCTTTCCAATGACAGGCAACATAAGTCCGTTTGTTGTGAGTAGGTGAGACCAAACCACTGGCTGATGCTTTCTCTCCATGTGTTAACAATATTTGCCTGTAAGTTGTCTGCTGAACCCCAAGACATGAACATTTCTAAACTAACAGAAGGAAAGGCTTTCACATAGCCTGGGGATAAAGGATATTTCCAAGGCCAAGAATATAATAAGACTCAAGGAGTGATTTTTTTTTAATAAAGTTAATGAAAAAAGGAGTTATTGTAGCATTAATGTTCTTGCAGAGCTATGAATCTTTACAGATCAGTGTTTAGTCCAATCCTTATCAGCCATGGACTGATCAGAGACCTTGGAATTGCCTGCAGTGAGTTCTCCCATCTCCCTCCCTCTGAGGCTGCTGCTGCCACAACAGTCAAAAACTCCTCCTGGGGCAAGAATAGATCTAATCTGACCTGGGATTTTTTTAAGGTATAAAATCCTTAAGGGAGTGTTGGTCATGAAGTTAGAAAATCTGGGATTAAAATCATCCTCCATTTGATTTGTTTACAGTCATCTGTGTCACAGTGACAAAGCCTTTCCTAAGAGATGTGAGGCAGCCCTTGAAATGCACAGGCTATACCTGCTTGCCCCAGTGCATGTTTGCACTCCTGACTTTTGCAAGATAAAACCAAATACTATCAGCTCAGCAACCCACTGCATCACAAAAGAGGCTATTTTATTCCTCATCCAGTAAGTTCCAGCCACTCGGGGGCACAAAGATGCTTTCCCTCCCAAGACACCACACCCCTTTCAGAAGCCACAGCTGAGGCAGTGCCAACATAGAATCATATCCTGAGCTGGAACGGACCTGTAAGGATGCCCAAGCCCAAGTCCTGGCTCCACACAGGACCAGCCAGGTCAGAGCGTGGGACTGAGCATTGTCCAGACACTTCTTGAACTCAGCCAAGCTGGGTGCTGTGACCCCTTCCCTGGGGAGCCTGTTCCAGTGTCCAACCACCCTCAGTACAGAACCTCTTCCTAATATCCAGCCTAAACCTGCCCTGTCACAGGCTCATGCCATTCCCTCAGGTTCCATCCCTGGTCACCAAAGAGAGATCAGCACCTGTCCCTTCACTGAAGCCACAGACCGTGATGAGGTCTCCCCTCAGCCTCCTCTTCTCCAGGCTGAACAAACCAAGGCACTTCAGCCTCTCCTTGTTAAGATTTCCCCTCCAACATCACTTGTCACAGCCCACACCTGCCTTCAAGATCTGATTTTAAAAGCAAAGCTGTCTCAGGGGACAAGCTAGGGTAGCATGTTGTCTTCCTGTGCCCCAGCAATTGCACACAGAAAACCTTCCTTGCTCCTGAAAACAAGTAAATGTCCCCAGAAACCCATGTCCCGGGTTTTGGCCACCCATCCAAAAATGCGGAAGCCTTTCTCTAGCTGAAATGTCATTCTCTATTTTAATGAAAAAGTAGAAGATAGGACTTTTAGCAAATCTATGCTGCCCTCTGCAACTCATCTAACTCAAAAATGTTACCAGCTGAGTGCCTGCATTCCAGAAGCAAGTGTTATACTGAGCTTTCAGATAGAGGCAGATTGAATATCTCAGGTCAACAGACAGCGAGGAAGCATTTACAGCAGAGAAAACTCTCCCTCTGCTGCTTCCTCCTTCAAATTACATCTGTCTCCTTACTAATGGCACCCAAAATATAAGGACTTAGTATTTCATGAAATTGGAAAATTACAATCAATGTCTTAATTGCACATCTAATTAAATAATCAGCATCACTGAAATGCAAAGGCATCTGAGCAGAGATAGATGCTGTGGGTGGAAAATCCTGAAATTACCCTCTCAGACCTGTAATTGCTTTTTTGATCAAGAAACCTGGGAAGGAAAAGTTGCAGATGCTGTGATTTGAAGACCTCAGGTAGACATAACAGCCTTCAAACATGAACTAGCAAGCACAAAGAAAGCAAACTATTCAGCCTGTCTAAACGCAGATAGAGAAATAACAGGCTTAACTTGCAGCAGTGAAAACCTAGGCTAGGCACCTGGAAAAGCTTTTAGTCACAAGTGAGCATGGCTTGTCTAGGGAAGCTATAAAATCTCTACCCCAAAAGGTTTAAACAAAGGACATACATGCATTTTTCTGGGATGCTTTTGAGGAAGACACATGTTCTAGTTAATCTCTTCATACACTTCCCAGGCCTCAATTTATTGCTCCTTACAAGTATCATTACAGAACTGATCTCATTAAGAAAGTACTTGATAACACACAGACCTGCTAACAGGCGTGAAGGTGCATTACTCCTCATGGGTGGTCTGCACGACAACGCGAGGGCTTCATTCAAACACTGTAAAGTGTGCTTTCCTACCTAAGCTTGACAGTGAGGACAGGGAGATGGTCTCTGACAAAGCATTCTGGGCATTCTGTAGAAGGCAGGTCCAACAAGTAAGGGTTTGGCTACAGGAATTCAGCATCTTGATCCTACAGGGTATCACCCAGTGTGAACTTAAAGACAATTCCTTCTCCAGTTGGAGGTAAGCCCCCTTCTCAGCAAGAAGAGAGGGTGTCCTAATACTCACTGAACACAAAACTATGTAAAATTGTTTCCTTTATGTTATTCAAAGCATGACTACACACAGTATTTTTTGCATGGCAGCCATCTAGACCCAACCCTCCCTGCCATGGACAGGAACACCCTCCATGAAACCCGGTTGCCCAAAGCCCCATCCAACCTAGCCTTGAACACTGCCAGGGAGGAGGCAGCCACAGCTTCTCTGGGCAACCTGCTCCAGTATCTCAACACCATCAGAGGAACAAATTTCTTCCTTATATCTAATCTAAATCTACCCTGTCTTAGTTTAAAGCCATTACCCCTTGTCTCATCACTCCATGCCTTTGTGATCATTCCCCCTCCAGCTTTCCTGTAGTCCCTTCAGGTACTGGAAGGCTGCAATAAGGTCTACCCAGAGCCTTCTCTTCTCCAGGCTGAATAAGCCCAACTCTCTCTGCCTGTCTTCATAGCAGAGGTGCTCCAGTCCATTTTTGTGGCCCTCCTCAAGGCTTGCCCAACAGTTCCACGTGCTTCTTGTACAAAGGACCCTAAAGCTGGATGCAGTGCTCCAGCAGCAATTGGGGTCTCACAAGAGCCGAGTAGAGGGAAAAATCACCTCCCTCAACCTGCTGGTGATGCTGCTTTTGATGCAGGATATGGTTGGCTTTCTGGCTTGCAAGCACACATTGCCAGCTCATGTTGAGCTTCTCATCCACCAACACCCCCAAGTCTTTCTCCTTAAGGCTGCTCTTAATCTATTTCACACCCAGCCTGTAGCTGTGCTTGGGATTGCCCCAACCCATGTGCAGGACCTTGTATTTGGCCTTGCTGCACTCCATGGGGTTCTCACAGGCCCACCTCTCCAGCCTGTCAAGACCCCTCTGGATGGCATCTCTTCCCTCCAGCATCTATCTCCACCCCACAGCTTGGTGTCATCAGCACACTTGCTGAAGGTGAAAAACAATCCCACTGTCTGTGTCACCCACAAAGCTGTTAAAGTGCTGGTCCCAATAGCGCCCCTTGAGGCAGGCCACTCATCACTGGTCTCGATTTGGACATTGAGCCACTGACCACAACTCTTTGAGCGTGCCCATCCAGCCAACTCCTTAATCACTGAACGGTTCCATCCACCAAATTCACGTTTCTCCAATTTAGAGACAAGTCAAATGCTTTACAGAAGTCCAGAGTAACCAGAAATCAATTAACAGGTCAGAGGAAGAAGCATTTGAAAAACCCTTTCCAAAGGCTAGCACGTGTTGTCTAACACCACGTAACAAAGTGGCAGAGAGATAACAGTTAATAACCCTACAGAGCAACACCCAGTAACTTCCACTGACAGATCACATCCTCTACCAGCACTTCCCTTCCCATTTACCACAGGCACATCAACCTTCAAAAGGCAGGGAAATAATCTTTTTTTACTACCCTACCTTTGTCTTTGACTCCTGGCTTAAATAATATGCTTCTCTCTGTAGGTAGGAATAATTTCCTGTATTTATATACCCTGTAGAAGGCAGCAGCTGATTAATGAACTAAAACACCCCATAAATACTTGTTATGAATGACATACGTGCCTCTGTCAGTCTCTGAGGACACTGTCACTGCAGGCACTGAACAAGAAAAAAGGGGCACTGGCACGCTGTAGCTCTGATAAAGCCAACTCCAGCAATCACACCCATATTAATGAGCCCAGGCACAGCTTTCATGCCTCCAGTAAAGGCACTTGACAAGCTCGAGAAAGCCTGAATGAACTGGGTCTAGAAACCCAGTGATTCTGCTTCCCTGACTGGGAGAGATGGGGAGGAAGTTTAATGCAAAAAATAAAAAATACTGGATGTAGAAAGCATCTGCAAGGAGATAAAAACTGCACTACAAACCAGCCTTTGATTGCATAGCTGGCCTAAGCAACGTGATTTGAGAGACCATTAGCCCCACTGGCAAGTCTGTGACTGGAGACACAAGCATGGTTTGACCAAAACACAACCAAATACTGATCAGGGATGGCAGTGGGATGGGTCATTCCGGTAGCTGCTGTCTCTGCTCTGCACTCTCAGGACACAGAAGCCACTCCAGCTCCACCAAAACTGGAGAGAAATGGATGTAAAGTCAGGATGACAAGGATGATTCTAGCAGCAGTACACAGTTGTATACTAACTAGCTATTACTACTGAGAGCTAAAAATAGAGCGACTTAATTAGGATGAGTAACATCTATCTATGTCACACAAATACGGAGAGTTGTACTTGACTTAAAATTAAGTTCCTTAAATTAGACATAACAAAATTCAGAGTGAATATACCAGCCAATCTATAGATATTTGTGTAGACAAAACTGGATCCTTGAAGCACCCATTATATGAGGTATCACAAAAACACTTTCATGCATTTCAATCTGCTGCACTAGCATGCACTGAATAAAATTTTAGAAGTTCAAATAAATTGCAAAAAAATTCAGCACTCTTGGCCTCTCAGTAAGTTTCTCAATGATGTGTGTGATCTTAAAATACAAGGTGAATAGTGTCTCATTAACAAAAGGTGGAAATATGGTTAAAATAAGCTAAGGAATCTTTATTTGTATTTCATATATTCTTGTAAGTAACAACTTAAAAGTATTGGCTAAAGGGGGGTGGTAAATAAGTAAATCAGTTTAAGGTTAAATTTAAATTCCCCTCTAGCTGGATGGCTCTGTAATATCTCCTTTTTAGTAGGTATCACTAATTATATCTGGATATCCTCTATTGCTTTTCAAGCTCTCCCAGAAAATAATTCTCCAGTGTTAGCTTTTAAAAACTTCTAATGAGTATAGGTTCAATTGCAATACACTGTCGAAACAAGCAACTCAAATCCCATGGCGAATTTTTAAAAAAATCTCATTTAAGAACAAACCTGTTTACAAACTATAGCAGGTTTTCCCTAACTGTTACCACTTGAACATTTGTCAGAAAATAAAATTGTATCCATGACGGGTTCATTACCAGGTATGAGTCACTAATAATTACTGTTCTTCAAGAAACCCCTCACAGAGTCTAGCATCCTTAACATCTACTGTGCAGCTCCATGGAAAAGCCACCATCTGAGAGGGGCTTGCAATATGATTTTCACAATATTACTTCAGTGACAGCATTCAAGTAGCAAATACCCATCCCACACACCTCTGGTTGTGGCCTGAAACCCACAGGGTCCTGCAAAGCAGCATGGCTTGGCAGCGAAGGCAGTAGGTGGGCAGCATGAGCATGGGGAGGCCACGCTACGGAGAACAGCTAAGGAGGCTGCGGTTCCATGGACGTTTCTCACAGCCTACTTACAGGTTTCCTGGATGATGAAGTCCCATTCTTTGCTCCCACAGATGACTGTCATATAATAGCTTTCATAAACAGACCCATTTTTAGATTAATTAGAAACAGAAAGGGCAAAGAAACCCATTTGGAAGCTGTTCACTAACAATTAGAGAAAATCACTTTCGGGTTTCTAGCCTGGGTTTGTTCATAACCAGCTTAGACCCTTCTGTTCCTGTGCTAACATTAACCTTTAGCTTAAATAGCTGTAAACTTGCCAATATTTACTCCCCTGCTCTATTAGTATGTGGCAGCAACATCCGCTCTCAGCTTCCAGTCTGCTAAGCTGAGCCATACTTGTTTGGTCTCATCTCTCACATCCTTAGCACCTCTCTTCAGGGACTGCCCCAGTGTCACCTCTCCCACTTCCGTAACCCGTTCTCTGACTTTTGCAATAGCCCCCCATCTTCTCCAAACCATTCGATGGTTTCCTACAAGTCACGTTAGGAATATTTTGGAAATGCAGGCAGACGAGACCTAGACCCCACCTGGTCTGTCACAGGATAGCTCAGAGTGTAAGGCAGCATTTAGTTAGCTTTTTCACTAATTTCCCATTTGCCAGGTAGTAATGCTTCTGAGCCTCACCCGCCAGCGAGGGCAGACTAAGCCAGCCTATAGTTACCCAGAATAGATGTCTTCCCTCTTTCTGATCCAACTCATGGGTTGGCTTAAAAGAGGATCCTCCTGTTTTTAGCAGAATGCAGCAGGTAGCACAGCTGCTCAGGTGGTACCACATCACCCTACATGCCTAAAGGCACAAGCCACCCTGTACAAGAAGAGCCTTGCTGCCTACAGCACCCTGGTACATCAGCACTAGGACTTACCACAGCGCTTTCAGCATCCACTGCCTGCACGCTTGAACAACAGATGAACATCACAAGCTGCATTTGGGATTTCACCCCAGCTTTATGCCTCAATTATCTTTAGTTTTATAGCACACACAGCTTGAAGCTGTCAGTGTGCTCAGGAAATTCTACCTGCAGAATAGATACCTGATACCTTGATGTGCTCAAGCAGCTTTCAGCAGCATGTTACAAGACCAGCTCACAAGACCGCTAGGAAAGGCTGCAAGCATTTCCTTAAAGACTCACAAGCCAAGAAGAAGAATAACTGTTCCCACCTTTACCACATATAGGTTTCAAATGAAACCAATGGGCAACAACCAAATGCACTTTTGAAAATGCCCAGGATTAACCATCATAGCAGTGGCAATGAATGCACAGCTTGAGCCAAATCAGTGTCATCTGACCAGTCCTCCGCAATGCCACAAAACTGTTCAGGCTCTAAATACAAGCACACAGCAGAAAACTTATTGGTGGCTTTTATATGGCTTAAAAGTTCTCTTTGGATGCCCAGGAACAATTCCTGCAAAGAAACTTCTTTTATCACCTGGCAAGAACTGTACACCAAAAACATTCAAATGGCCTGAGTTCAACAAATCATTGACATTAAAATGTGCAGAAGGTAAAAATGTTACTCTTACTTTACATACTACCTAGCACCAGCTAGAACTGCAGTCCTGCTGTCTTCAGGCATTACCTTAAGCATTAACTGCATTTCCAAATGGCACTTTTACAATGGGAGGGAGGAAAAAAAGCAAAAGCAATCATCTTACTTAAATCCAGATGTCCAGTGCTAGAAGATTCCAATTACAACAACACTTACACAACTTCAAAAATTAGCTCAGCAGCATGCAAGGCAACACTGCCCTACATCTAAACAAGTTGTGTAACCATGCAGCTTGGAAAACAAACAAATGAAAGAACAACAACTCTGAAAGACAAAATGATCATGTAACAAACCTCTTTTTCTGACCTAGCGCCTTTATCTGTGAAGCTATGGTATTATTCAATGTGCTTGCTAACACTGCACAAATAGTTAATGCTTCGTGCTCTCAGACAGTGCTGGTTAGTTCATCTCTTCCCCAAGTCTTGTGCTTTGTAAGCCAAAGCCCACTGCTATCTCTCTGGTGCAGCATTTCTTGTACAGCTTGCTTCAGTAATACACAGCACTGGGAAATATCCCCTCCTCCCACACAGAGCCTTAAAAATAAGAGTTTGAAGTCTGGCTCTCCCAACAGCCAACGCTATTTTTAAGGCCTGCGTATGTGGCAGGTAGGAGTCCCCCCACCCACCTTTCCCATTGCACCCCTATTCTGAGCAGGATGACCTGACTTACACCAGTGCTAGATGGAACTCTGGGGTGAAAAAAATCCACGCTTGCTTGACAAAATATTTGAAGTCTTGGTACGAATGCAAGCTGGGCAGCACCAGGCAAGGGAAAAGAGGTGACTGTAGTTCACCCCAGCTCGGGTGCTCCGTGCACACGGATAGTTCCTTCAGCCCACAACATGCAAGTCACTTCTGGAGATAACAAACACAGAAATCGCTGTGACCAGATTGCTGAGGAGAAACGATGCCAGAGACAGAAAAAAAAAGGCATCAATTCTGTGTATGTAGTTTAATTGAGAACCTAGGAGATGTACAAAACATCAGGTCACCTATCCACATTGCCAGCCCACTGCAGCCACCCACGTCTTGCTCTCTGATGAGCCCAGGTACAATTCCTGTGGAAAAGAAGGAAGGTGAGACAACTTTTTCTTCAGAAAACACCAACTTTGTCTGAGTCAAAAATCTGTTTTACAGGACCATTATGAATTTGAACAGGAGTATTTCTCCGGTCTAAGATGTCTGCACAAGGAAGCGCCATTCCCTAGAAGAGCTTTGCAGTTTAGCAGTCAATCCACTTTTCTAAAATGTGTGAAATCTAGGTTAAATTCTCGGTATTTCCCAGTTTAGATAAGGAACTGCAGTACTGTTACCCCATTTTTCTAGACATATTCTAGCTTCAAGTGCTGGTTCTTTTGCAGAGAGGTTTCCAATCTTTTCATATCTCAAGTCAAAGTCAAAATATCAAAACCAGAAAGTCTAACCCCTACCTTCCCAAAATAACCCCAAAGCTTTGCAAAACCAGGAGCCACTTTCTATCCAGTCCTACTCCAGAAGTAAAACACTCACACATTAAGTATTTCAAGTAATTAAAAAAAGAAGAAGAAAATAAACATATAATGACAGAGTATTCACATAAACCCCAGCACTGGCATTATGACCTAACAAGTCAGAGCAGTATAGAGCTCAGCCAAACTGGATTACTTGAACTTAAGGTACAGTGGCAGCTCAAAGTAAAAGATGCACCTGACTGTGGAATATCCCGTGTTTGTAAGCTATATCCCAGATGTTACACAAACACCTTCCCTTCCTTTTTAAGGAAATCAGTGCAATAACCCTTGGACGAAAAGTAAATTACACTCGTCATCCCAATGAAAGGTATCTATTTTGACTTAAAGATGTGTAGGGTTTACAGTATAAAACTAGAAAAGCAAAGCTATAGTCCTGAATACTACCATAGGTGAGGAAAAGAAATAAAATGTCAGGATTATTTGCCTTCTTGTGGAGGCTATCCCTGGTCTTGCAAACCCACAGGAGGCTTGCAGTGAAAAAGTAAAATAAGCAACTCTCCCAATTCCTGTTACAACTAAGAAAGCTTGCAAACTTACTTTGGGTTTTTTCTAACCAGCAACCAGAAGGTGTGGAGGGACTCTGATGTCACTAAAGGGGACAGACGTCCTGTGTGCCAGGGTAATCAGGTCATCAACACCAAAACTGTTTTTTAGCAGAGGTGAAAGTAGAAGTTTGAGTACACAGGTATGTTCAGAGAAGCTTGCAGAAACTACTGTTAGACACTGAACAGGTTCCTGTGGTCACTATGACCAGCATGCTGCTCCACGGGAGAGCATTTTGCTTAATTTTAGCACAGCTACTCTGAAAAGGGGAAGCCTGCTGGTTTTTCCCACTACAGATAGGTTTATCAAAAAGCTACTCCAAAAAATAACAGCAGCCAATGAAGGCACAACAGCATGTTCTGGTGTGTACAGACAAATAATCAGTGCTTTGCTGTAATTTAACTGTTACTTTATTGCAGAGTGGGTTAAAAACGGTAGTAGGTCTCAGAGAATCTCAGTAAGGATAAATAAACATGCATTTTGCTCTAGACACATGTGAATATGCAGGTATCTTGATAAGACACTCAGAGATGAAAGAAGCTTTTCTTCCAAGTAGAGCGCGTCTGCTGAACCTTCCCTCACTGAAAGGCAACCAGAAGAGACAACAGACCCAGGTTGTTCAAGCTCCAGGGAATCACGCTGCACTAAAAGCTGCCTTGGGAAAGCTGTGAAGGGATTTTGGCAGCCCCAGTCTGCAAACTCAGATGCAACACAGGGAAATAAGATTGTGGCATGGGGAGATAGTAGATGATCTCCACTATTACTGTCTTTCAATGCTTTCTAAATAATTGCTGTTGTGCAGCCCCTAAGGGAGCTGAAAGCTGCACATGCACTTTACTGATCAGTATGCAGGAAGGCTGCCATTGCGAGTACCGCTGCCTAACAACAGCCAGCCTGGGCTACAGCTGGCAGTGACCCTCAGATTACACCTTGCTTACACAATCCTGATCTCCTCTCTGAAGTAGGAACAGCAATTTCATGTGCAGATCCCCACCAAACCTTGTGACTGGGACACTTGATCCGCAGTGCTGGCATTTTGGTGGAGGTTAGAGATAACCTTCATAAATACAGTAGGTAGGAAAGAAGACATTTAACTGGGGATGTAGTGTTTCTGTATGATGAGAAGTTTCTAGTAACTCTGTTAGAGTCACAGTGCTTCAATTTGCTTCTTTGCCACTGTGTGGGAGGCTTTGAAAATGCAGAGCTTACTCATCTTCACGGGACTGATGAAAAGACACCTAGGCAACAAAGCTTAAGGGAAATAAAACACTGAAAGTAAACTACTGCGTGGACTGCACAGTTCATGAGAGGTGGAAAGGGACAGTCTGTAACCTTCTGGTGACTGGCTCAAAGCAGGCATGTCCTCCACCAGCCATCTGGGCTGGCGTACAGTACATGGTTTTACTGATCAGAGGGCCTGCATTCACAGCTGGGGAGTGGGGGCACACAAATACCCTCCAACCAAGCCAGCAACCAGAACTGGCACCAGTCAGCAGCTTGCTGGTCTCCTCATAGCAGAAGTCCACTTGTTTTTCAGGGCACCAACAGTTTTCTCAAAACAAAAATATGGCTTCAAGCTCCAAAATCACCAATCCAACACCCTCCCTGGACCAGGGCTTTCACAAGTGAGGCCCTGATGCTTATTAAATATTTGCAGGTGCTTGATCAGAAATGCTGACTGTGAAACTATGAGACATGGGCAAAAAAAAAAAAAGAATGAGGATTTGACTGTGCACCTGTAAGACTAGCAGAGAACAGTCATTTAGTCCCTTGCTCTGGGTGCTTATCATTTTCCAGAAAAACAATGTCATTAACTACATCTGCCATCTCAGTATGTGATCTAGTTACACAGCAGTCAAAAAGAACAGACGATTGACATTTAACAGGGAAAGACAAAGAATAAAATCAATATAATTGGTATCAAATAGCATCTAGAAGAAAAACCAAAGAGAAAACACTGCTCCAGTGAGTTTGGTTTTGAAATGAAAACAAGTAAATTGATCTATTTTATCTCCTGACAAAAGAAGAAAGACCTCTCCCCCTTAAGCCCCCCAAAAACTCAATATAAGCAGATAAAATCCCAGACCCCATATCCTCTTGCATATACTTGAATATACTTGAAAGAATTGGTAAGAGAGGCAATTTGATGATTTGACTGCCTTTTTGGTCTTCTCCAGTCTTTTAATTCTTTTGTGTTATACAGACCTCAGATTCAAATTTGTGTAACTTTAAAAGTCACACAGCCCTGTCCCTACCTAAAGGCTCTTTCAGTTAAGTAAGGCCATGAGTTTAAAATGCAATAGCTATGTGTTTGTTCTTCTGGAGGAGCAGCTCCCACAGAAAGACTGCAGCAGACAAGATATCAATTAATCCCTCTTTGTAGACAAAGTTCTAAGTGTGAAGGTGAGAATTATTGAGTCATTCCTCTTAGGGCTGAAAACCCTAGTTTGATTTTGGCATAATTAAGTTTCCTCTTCACAAATACAGAAAGAGAACAAGGAAAACAGCAGAAGTGAAGAAAAAACTGTGCATGTTACCACAAAGCTTTTTTAACATGCACAGTTACAAATTTCTGTGCCATTTTATAACTGTCAAACCTTAATTAAAATACTACATTTCTCTGACTCATGGTGCTGTAGGATGCATGTACATTATTCACATGAATATTAATCTCTTCCCAGGTAGGAGGCTGAATTGCTCAGGGGGTTTATAATCACATCACATATGGAAACTTATTGTGTGTCCTTTTTTTTTTTTTAACAGAAAATTTCTTTCTCTCAAATTCCAGCCAGATCATTAACAATTAAGAGTCATAAGAAGCATTTCAGTAGTCTATGTGAGAAGAATCCAGCTGTTTGTATCCACGAGCTGGAGCTCCATGGGTATTAATGAAAAGATACTGCACACTGAGGAAGGAGAACATGGAAAAGAGCTGGAGGCATCACTTTGAACATTAAGGACATAAGCAGTTGCTCTAAGCACTGTAACAAAAAGAGAGGGATAGTCCTCTGGAAAACTTCTAGGTAATGACAGAAGATGGAAAGATGTTAATAAGGTGATCAGGGAAATGAGACATCACCTTCTCTCTCTACCCACAGAATCACCTGGTCCTTTCATCATAGGGACCTTTAAAATCCTGGTACTTGCCTGGATAGTCTATTCACTGACTTTCAAACAGGATCTAGGAGCAAGCTGATGACGCACAAGGTGCAGAAAGCAACTAGCATAGATGCTCTTCTAGCAAAAGTAGTGAGAGAAATGAGAATGCAAATACATCAGAGAAAACTCTGACAGTCTTCCTGATGCCTTAGAAGGAAAGGAATTAGACAAGCTAGGAAAAATCTATGAAATTCCAGAACAGAAACTACTAGGAACTCAGAAAATCAGGAGCTAGAGTTCATGAGAGACAGGCTTAAAAGGCCATGGAGTTCAGGAAGCTGTTAACAGTTAATAAAATAAGATTAATAAAATAAGATTAATAAAATTAACAGTAGAACTTCATTAAGAGACAACTATCACAAGCTTTCCCAGTAGAAGTGGAAGGAAATACAATGAGAGACAGGTCCCACTCATCAGAGGGCTTGAACCCTATTCTTGGGGGAGTTTTTAAAGGCAAGAATGATTCCACAGGAAAGAAATATAAAAAACAAAGCACAAAATTAAATACCTAGCAGTGAACACACACTATGACAAAAAAAAACCCCACAAAAAACAACAAACCCATGGCTGCTATTTGGAGGAAGACAAAGCTATCATCAGGTGGCATTAAGGCTGCTGAAACATTTGATGCCTTAACTGCTTTGGGTCTTCACTGATAGGGCCAACTGCAGTCAGGCGAGCTGACAGAATCAATGCTGTGTTTTTTTAAAAAGGGAAAAAGTTTAGCAAGTTATAAAAAAAACCAGAACACCCAGGCTGCAGTAAAACAGAAAACAAATTTGAAAGCAAACAGGTAAGGCAGTTATTTCTAAGTCAGCTGTCCCTGATAAATCTTGATCCTCAGGTATTAGGTTGCAACACTGACATTCACAAAGCGCTAAGAACCTGAAAAACAAGCAATGCGCTGGAAGATTTGAAAAGGGCAAAGCAAGCATTTATGCTTAAAAAATAGGAAGAGAAGGATATGGATAATAATGAAAGCACTAACTTGGCTTCCCCCACTCCTGGGAACTGAAAACTGGAACAAATAATGAAATTATTTGCAAATGTTCTAACACAAAAAGGAGAAAAATAACTAGCGAACGTGGCTTCATCGAGGGTAGAACCGTATCAAATGCATTTAACTTCTTCCTGTGACAAGGCAAACTAGTCTTAGGAGCAAGAGAGAAACAGTAGTTTCACATCCCAGAAGTGTCTGGGTGAAACAGCTAAAATGAATGCAAACACAGTAGGAAAAAATATACTCAGGGTAGCCAAACTCAAGAAATCATCAAGCAGGGTCCCGCAGGCAGCTCTGGTGGCACGTGGCCCCACAGCCAGCGTTCCACACAACCCTTTCACACAGCACGTGAAGGATTTGTAGGCACAGCGGATTAGGAAGAGACAGCCAGCAATGTCCTTAAGGAGTGAAAAAAGCCCCACAATTCTGTAAGAACAAGTGCAAAGCCATACTCAGCTGTAATCCAACACAAATTAGGCTAGGGAAAAAGTGACAAAGGACTTCAGAAGGAACCTCAGCTCTGGAAAGGATAAGAGGCTAACTAAGCATCAGCGTTAGGCTGCGATGAAAAGGCATGATCACAGCAGGACACCTGATATCCTGGGATATCAGGATCACAGCTCGGAGAACAAAGTCTCCGTTGCTCTGTAGTGCAGATGAGCAGGCTCTCTGCTGGGTTCCTATATTCAGCTTTGGACACTGTACTTCAGGAAAAGCAAAGAAGAAAAAAAAAAAAGCTAACACCACCACAAAACAAAACAAAACAAGCCAACTAAAACCCAACCCAACCAAACAAAAAAAAAACCCTCAAAAAACCTGCATAAACCCAGGCTGATTTAAGTTTCTAAAACAAAACATCAAAAGAAAAACAGGTCATTTAGTGAACATGAGAAAAGCAAGTCAGGCATCATCCACTCTTTGCAACATCCTTCAGTATTCCAGAGAGGAAGGGAATCAGTTCTGCTCCTTTACTCCCCGTCCTAATCATGAGAAATAGATTTATATGGCACAAGAGATATCTGGACCAGATGTTAGGAAAAGCCTTTAGACTGAGAAGACAGCTAAGCCCTGGAGCAGACTGCTGGAAAGCTCCATCTCTTAAGTTGTTTAAGGGAATTTTGGATCAATCGATGTTAGGAGCGGTCAAGGCAAATCATGTTGCTATTACAACTAAACCAGTGTTAGAACCGTCCCCAGGCATGTCTGCTTTCCAATTCAGCAGAAACACACAAAGATTGATGCTAAAACACTTCATGGGCCTTGTACTCTCTCAGAAAGAAAAAAGGAATGCAGGGAGATGCACTGCATCCCTTGTCCTTTCTGGTATATTTGTGCACTTCTTCTTCCATAAGGCACAGAATACATTTTTTTTGTTTGCAAGCTCCACAAAAGCCACAACAGAAGTTCCTTTTCCTCTCAGACACTAATGGTGCTCTTAAATTCCCGTGTCATAGTGACAGTTTTGACCCAAATCCCTTCTGCTCAGAAGTAAAGCAACACAGTAGGTGTTAGATGGAAAAGAATTTACAATCCAGAGAAGCCAAGGGAAAAACTGTTTGTGCTGTGGCATTTCAGATGTGTCTCTAGATGCAGGGGGAGGAGGTAAATAAAAATATTTTTTTCCTATAAAATTTCTACAAATCCAGAAGGGAAATTAAAGTCCTGCTACTGATAGATAATGTAAAATAATTTCTTATAAAAACAAAACAAGAAAGCTACAGAAGAAAGTAGTATTTCTAAATGCACTTTGGGTAGTAGGCAATAGTTTATTATCTATAAAATATGAACACCATATGTTATCTTTCTGTGGGCATACAGACAGATGAAAGCATAAGACTTTAAAAAAAAAAAACAAACCACAACTTTTTGGGTCTTAATCACTGTTTTCGAAAACAAGAGTGTTTATACTGTTGAAGAAAATGTCACAACCTTTTCCTTTTGACTTCCCAAATCAAGATTATTTATTTTTAAAATCTTACTTTCATGGGATGGAAATACCAAGACTTATTATACACCCACTTTCAATTAGTACATATAAAAATATTTGATGTAAAGATTCCCAAGGAACATTTTAACATGACAAATAATACAGATCACTCCTACTAAACTAACAAGCTATCCTGAAGTTAACTTGATAAAAAGTCTTCACTTCATAGAGATTAACCAAACCATTTAGCCATGGACATTATTATTACTATTTACAAATTTGGAGCTGATTTATCTGCTTCTGCATCTTTCCTGGCATTCATCTCTGGTTCCACACAATGATGTTCAAAATGTTGGGTAAACTTTCAGCCTAGAGAAAAGAAGACTAAGGGGGGATCTTATTAATGTTTATAAATATCTTAAGCAGGGGATGCAGGGGGAATTGGCCAGCCCCTTTTCAGTGGTCTGTGGAGACAGGACAAGGGGCAATGGCTGCAAGTTCCGCACCAACATGCAGAAGAACTTTTACATAGTGAGGGTGACAGAGCCCTGGGACAGGCTGCCTGGAGGGTGAGAAGTCTCCTTCTCTGGAGGGATTCAAGACCCATCTGGACACCTCCCTGTGCAATATGAGCTGGGGAGCTGCTTTGGCAGGGGGTTGGACCCGATGATCTCTCGAGGTCCCTTCCAACCCCTATGATTCTGTGATTCTATTAAATAGCTATAAGGCAGACAGAACATACAACACATTTGGCTAAATCTTTGTTTGCAAAACTTCAAAACTCTAAGGGATGTCTTACAAGGAAGAAGAAATGAAACCTTCAGCAAGGGATCTAAAACCCAGGTAGCACAGAGGAGGAGTGAAGTGGTACTCCATCCTACCTCTTGAAGCTGCAGTCGAACTTTGCTAATGGCTCTAATCCAATGGGCTCTTGCTGGAGGAAATGGTGGTGGCTCGTTGTCCCCATGGTAGCTTGAAGGCAAGAAACAGAAAATCACCACATGAAAAACACTTATCATTGCATTAAAGACTCAGCATTACATGGTGCAATCACAGGTTGAGCTCTGGAAGCTGAAGTAACTAACCAACAAGCTCCAGTCAACAGAGCCCTGCACAGGCTCTGGGAAGTGAGGGGCTAAAGCAGAAGTTCCATCTGGGAAACTGAGGAGATGAAAAATAGAAGCTAGGATACAATCTGTCCCCAGGAGTCAGGTGATGTTGGCAAGAACATCAGGAAACCAGCGCAAGATACCCAACCGAGCCAGTTCAACATGCTGCTATCATAACTGCATTCACAAAGAGGCAGATGCAAAGTTTTCCATCCCCAGACCTATTGCAGGTCCCTTCTAGCCACTGCCTCTTCCTGCTCACCCCTACTGCTATAAATGTACAGCCCTTCTTCAATTGAAGCAGTGGCAATAGGGCTCAGCTGTATTTTTCCCCCCATTCATCATACATTTCTCACGCCAGCCTTCCCTACAGCTTTTTTAAACAACGCAGCAACGCTCCATCTCAGTGCCCTACAGCACATTTCACACTCCCTAACCTCAGAATGCATTTGGCATTTTGATTGCATTCCTTCTTTTTATAAGTAACTGATGTGTAAGTGACTGAAACAAACATCCTTCCCTGCCTGCAAAGCACACCACACTGCTGACAGTATGAAAACATAGCTGAGAGCAACGTGCATCATGCTACACATCTAGCTCAGGTGTAACTCCAAAGATTAACGTTTAGAGCTCAGTCCCATGCATACTCCATGGAGACAGGAAAGCACTCTCACAGAGTGGAGAGAAAGTGAGCCAGTGATGCAGAAGTATCCAAGTTAGATGCCTAAATTAGCCTGAAATAGACTATGTGAATAACCTTCCCCGAGAACAAATATAGGCCAGCCATTCTGGGACAAGACTCCTGCTGCTCTGTAAGGAGAAGAGGAAAGTGAGTCAGAGTTTAAAAACAGTTTTAACACTTTTTCTAGTCTTGTTTTCCTTTTTTTACATCTTTAGTGTAAGGGTTGCCTACACATGAACTGCTGTGGTTAGATCTCATACAAAAGCACAGTGACAGCAGCTATACCCTCCAAAGGGTACAGACACACAGACATCTTTCCACAGAACTAATTGAACCAGGTGAAAACAATTCCTCATACTTAGGAACTGTATCCACACTGAGGCCTGCAATGACTTGATTACCTCAAAAAGAGAACAAGTCACTCCCAAAGGTAAGTAGTGAAATTTTAAATTCCTGTAAAACCTGTACAAAACCCAGTGAGCTACTCCCCCAAACTTAGCTGAAATAACTTTTGAAGACTGTTTTCAATACTGCTGACAGCTTGGAAAGCCCAAGCACAAGGACAAGAAAAGCTGCCACAGTGAGTCAGAGCAACATGCCTATTCATATTGTAATTCCACAGCCTACAACTACATAAACACTAATTCTAATTGCAGTAGCCTACTACACAGGAAAGGAACTAGTACGGCTCTAACCATGACTACATGTGGTTCTTGGTTGCTCACATTTAAGCTTGATCACACATGAGCAACAGAAACAGCTATCTTTGGGCCAGACTACATTCATCAACCCAGAAACAGAAAGTACCACAAATGAGCTTCAAGGCACTAGCAGGTGTTCCTAGTTACACACAGCAAACGTAATTTAAGCTTGGCCAATGCAATGGGTAACTGGTCTTGCACACAAAGATGTTTCACAGATCAGCAGCATCATGTTAGCTGTTAGAGAAGGCTGTAAGAACAACGTACAGAACTTGCCCCAGGAAACAGCAGAGAGAGGAATCCTTTTTAAATTAGTTGAAAATAACTCATTAATAGTTTCACCTACCTCACTTGGGCTCCTCCATCAACATCCTTGGGCTTCTCAGGTTCCAGAAGTGACTTAGCCACAGAATGTTCTGCCCGTTTCTCCTCTGTCTCACAGACCTTCTCCTCCTCTCTTTTGCTGTGAGGCTCCTCTTGCTCCCTGAGCCATGCCTGACCACCCTTCTGGTGGCTGCCCAAACTGTGGTAGGAGTGATTTGACTCTCTTTCCTGGTGATCATCTTCTTGCTCAGAGCCATGGGCACTTTCATGGGAGTGGTCCAGCTCACTGAGGTGAGAGCTTCCCTGGCTGACATTACAAGAGGAGCCATATCTACTACTGCCAGCAGGACTATGAGAGAACAAGAAAGTCCATCAGAAAAGAAACAGTGACTTTGAGCAACCTGAATTTAACTATTCCAGTCTCTAAACTAGAACTAGACTTCTGAACCTCAAGACTTCTGTAGGCAGCAGAAATACTTTCACACACAGCCTAGCAGTATATAGACCATAAATGCTAATGGCCTGCCTTAGACCGACTAGCTACTGCTTCAGTGAAGATATTCTAACAACCAGACAGGAATAAGAATGGAAACATAGCAATTCAGAGTGGAAGTGTTTCACTGCATCTGTTTATAGCAAAATATATTGCAGTCAGTGTTAAGGTTGTCAAGACTACCAACTTGGGAAGTCTTTTACACAAGTAGAGCAATTGTTCAAAGGAAAGGCACATGTCTCACTGCAATACAGCTTTTTCAAGAATTTAAATTAGATTTAAAAAGCAATGCCACAGGGGCATGACCTCTGTGATTCCAAACACCACTTCCAGGACTGAATTCCTAGAATCCTCACACAAAATATAGTGGCTGGGAATTTTTCATGTAGTCAGGAAAACTGCTGGCAAGAATTAAGCAGCACCAATGTTTGGCTCACTTGTACACCTAGGAGAATTTGAAGCTAGATAGGAAATTCAAGGTGTGCAGCATTGAAGCTGTATGACCAGAAGCACAAATTTCACATACATCACACAGAGATGTAAGTTTAGCAAGTCTCAGTTTTCACTTTTGAGAAGAATTGTAACTTAACACATGCACAGGACCGAATACAGACTCACAAAATGCTGATACCTTCCTTTAGTTGCTTTCCAAACTGCATGAAATAACCTTTGCAAAGATTTTAGGAAGAGCAAGCATTAGAATACCTTCACTGATACCTCTGTAAATGTTTTTAAGTCTTCAATAATGTAGATAGTTCATGTGAACACATCAACAGTAAGTTAAACTTCTCTTTAAAAGAAAAGCTTTTACCTTGCAAAATGCTCATTCCTTCTGATACATTCTACCTACTGCTACGGTTTTCTTAGCAAGTACAACATAATTATCACTACACAAGTAAGCAAAGTGAATTATATGGAGCAGAATTAGCACACAAAGAATGTAACTTCTGAAAGGCTAACAAAATTAGCAATAAAAGCAGCTCATTCAGTGTGACACAGTACAAGAACATGGGAAATTCAATTACACTTACAGAAAAAGGGTGGAAAAAGTGAGAAAACTGTTTAAGGATTTGTACATAACTAGTGACTGCAGTTTGCCACATCCTCTACGACAGCCATTAGTAATACTACAAACACTTGACAACAAATAGGGGATGGGACTGAGCTATATCTACTGCTGCAGTATTGCATTATAAATGGTCAGAAACTTTAAACCATTTATTATGCCTCATTTGCAACTAGCCTTTTCTCATTCAGTTGTTCCACGCTACTCAGATCTGCAGCCTGCGTACTAGGATGAGGCACTGCTCCGTTAGGAACAGAACTGAGCTCAGGTTCTTTCATTTCAGGCTCAGCTGCTGCAAGCTCTTCTGCTTGATCTTCCTTCTGCCGTTCACCTGAGATCACGTTCTGAGGATCTTCTGACTCTTTATCAAACTTCTCTCCCAACTCTTTGTTGGATGTATCGTCAACAGCGCCTGCACCAGATGGCTCTTCAGAAAGTTCATTGTCTACGGTGTTAGGCTGCTTTGAAGACAAGTTTACTTCTATATTTGCATCAGTCAGTTGATCTGAGACTGCAGATTTTGAGTTTTCATCTGAACTGACTGTTCCTAACACCTTGTCATCTGGTTTTGACAAAGCCTGTGGTGGTACATGTGGTTCGCTTTTGGCAGAGGTCTCCTTGTTGTCTTTTTGCCAGGGAAAAGAGAAATCTAGCTTTTTCCCAAATACCGCTCCTTGGGCACTCTCTGGCTTACTCACCTTTTCTTCACCACCTCCTTCAAACAGAGTTGAAGAAAGTTTCTTAAAGCTGGACATGAGGCCCTGATCTGCCCCTGCTTTATTAGCAGGAGGTGGCTGCTGTGAAAAGAATGACCCAAATGGCTTTCCACTATCAGCAGATGACATGAAGCTGAATTTTGGCAAACTGGGCATGCTCGGTATTTCAAAGACTGGTTTACTACTGTTTGCATCTGGAGGAACATTATTTGGTTTACCCTGCTTCTTCAAGTCACATTTGGAAGCAATCCCTTCTGCAGGCACCTCGTCAATTGCTAAATGTTTCTCCTGCTCAGCAGTTTGCTGTTCTACCTCACTCATCTTCTCTTCACTCATCTGGAGCAGATGATCACTGGGCTTATCAGCTGGAGCTGTGGGCCCTCTACACTTACCACTGA
This sequence comes from Hypotaenidia okinawae, assembly GCA_027925045.1. Lineage (NCBI taxonomy): Eukaryota > Metazoa > Chordata > Aves > Gruiformes > Rallidae > Hypotaenidia > Hypotaenidia okinawae. The sequence continues at coordinate 14,105,329 of BSDF01000005.1, read as the reverse complement.
TCACATCCTGCTGATCAACACCATCATTGGCCTCATCCCCTGTAACAGCATTCTCTGATTCAAGTGCAGCACTTTCATCCAGCTGGGAAAGGCGTGTGTCTGCCCTGTTCTCTGGGAATTCCATTTCCATTTCAAGCCCATCAGAAGAGCCAGTGTGAAGGATGTCAATGGCTGCCTCGTTGGTAGAAGCAGACTGTTCCTCTGTTACACATGAAGACCCTACATCTAGTTGGAATGTATTTAGGTCAGTTTGGTTAGAGACCTCAGCCTGCACTGTATCAACTGTGTTACTGAAATCAGACTGGGATGATTTAGCATCTACTGCTTCAGAGGGTTGTGTGTCAGTATCAAACTGCTGAGCCTCAGGGGCTTGATTTTCACTAGAGACTACTGTTTCTGGAGTGAACTTCACAGGTTCCTCTTCACAGGTTTCCACACTCCTGTTTTCCTCAGTTCCTGTTTTCATGGGAGACCCTTTTGCAGAGTTTGCTTCTGCTGAAACAGGTAAAATAACCTCCTTCAGAGAACTCATTACATCCTTTTCAGATTCCCTGTCTGCAGCTGTATTTGCTGCCTCCCTAGAGTCTTTTGCTGGAACAGACCCAGTGACATCTTTCACAATACTGCTTTGAGGTTTAGGTGTGGGCTTTGGAGGCATCTCTTTTGGAGATTCTTTTGGCCCTTTGAAGATGCCAAAGAGATCATTTGTAAAAGTTGGTGCTGGGCCACTCGGAAGGGATGAGAAACCAAAGAAAGAGGAGCTTTTCTTCTGTGCAGGAGGAGGTGCAGTAGCTTGAGGTTGGGAAAAGAAACCAGATAATGTTTTAGGTGGTTTCATTTTTGTCATGAAACTTGAAAACATTTCAACTGAAGAATCCAGTACTGATTTATCACTTTCAGATTCCTTAGGTTTGTTTTGCAAATTAGATGCCCCAGGCATTTTAGAAGAAGAGTGAATCTCTTGTGCCTGTTGTAACCTGTCGCCAAGAGTTTGTTCAGGTAATTTATGTTCTGGCAACTCATGTTGTACACACACTTCTTCAGAGACCATTTCATTTTTTATGTCACTCATAACATTTAAGTAATGTACATTCTGGGAATCTATTTTATCATCTAAGGCTGTGCTATAACCTTGCTGTTCAGAAGCTTGTTCTTTTGAAGAGCAGGGTTCCTTTTTGTCAATAGGAAATGCAACACCGTCCGTTTTCCCTGTGCCACCCAGGGCATCTTCTTCCTCACCCCCTAAGGAAATAGCCTGTAGGCCCTGAGAACCCTCCAGTACAATGGGAGTCTGAAGGCAAGGACCAGGAGCCTCTGCATCGGTTACTGCAGCATCATTAGTCTGTGGAAGCTTCTTTACATCAGTCTCCTCAGCTACCTCAGCAGCACTTGCTACATTTTCCACTGCCAGCTCTTCTGTTTTATTTTCTGGGATCGAGAGGTTATTAGACGTTTGTTTGCCAGTCACTGCTGCAATAATATCATCCACTTCTTTTGTGCCGCCTGCGCCTTGTTGCCTGGCAGAACTGCTGATTTTCACAACAGAGCCAGTGGAGGTATTTTGCTTCACGTATGGCTTAGAGTTCATTGGTTTAGCTGGTTTTGCATTATTCTCCTGTCCTGGAGCAGTCTGTGGCTTTTCATCCAAGAAGGATGTCAAATTGAAAAAGCTAAAGCTAGTACTTCTTTGAGGTGTGCTCTTCTCAGCAGTTGGGCCGCTGGAGAAGAAGGAGGGCAGATGAAACAGCCCCTCTGCTTCTTGCTGCTTCCCACTAGCAGAAGCAGTAGCAGGTGCTGAAGGCTTTGGCTCGTCTGATCCAGAGAAGAAGGAGAATATGCTCCTACTGGCTGGCTGTGCTGGCTGCGACTTTGGAGCAGTGATATCAGAAAAGCTGAACGGCAAACTGAAACCCGACTCTCTAGGTGTTTGATCTGGCTTTGGTTTTGCTGGATTAACTGTGCCTCCTAGAAGACTTCGTCCTTGTTGCTTTGGTGCTGCTGAGGGTACCTGGCTTTGCTGCACAGCTGACTGACTCGGTTGGCTTATTTTGGGTCCTACACCCACTGGCTTCTGTGAATCATTTCCAGGAGGCACTTTTTTGCTCTCATGAAACTCCCCCTCCGCTTTTCTGGTCTGCTGTTCCATTTGCACCCCAGGGCTAGGAGAAACCTGCCTGTCCACACGCCCTGTTCCCAGCCCTTCCTTAGGGGTGGAGGACAGGCATGGCATACTGGCACTCTGAAGACCTCCAGACTTTTCAGCTTGTTGTCTTGACTCAGCCCCAGTTTTGCCACTGGTTTTTGGCAGAGTCACAGTAGTTGAGGTTGTTGGAGAAGACGCAGCCTCCACTTTGAAAAGATCTCCAAGGGATCCAAACAATGATGAGATGCTGGAGGTTTCCTTCTGTTCTGGCTGTATCACCTTTTCTGGTTTATCCCTTTGACTTTTCTCCAAATCTGGTGATGGCTGTGTTGCTTTGCTTACTTGCGTTTTAAAGAAATCAAAAAACCCAGAACCTTGGGTTTTGTTGGCAGTTGAGCTTGCAGGAGAATCTTCTCCAAGACTGAACAATTTCAGGGCACTTTTAAATAGCGTGTCCTCGGGCTCAGTGGCTGGGTGGCTCTGATTTGGCTGTGGCTGACTAGGTTCATTAATACTTGCACGCCCTTCAAGATGCCTGGAAGCTGGTGTTGCTTTAACAGGTTTCTCTTCTCGTAGGGGCCTGCCATCTGGAGCAGTTTGGCTCAGTTGAGAAGGAGATTTCATTAATCCTGGTTTTTTAACACGAATGTTTTCATTCTGATTTAATACTGGCTTTTCATTTCTAGCAGCTTCCAAATTAAGTTCTGATGAAGTATTTCTTCTCAGTTCTGATGTAACAGGAAACTTTTGCCCCGCTCGTGTCTCATCTACTTTTCTGTTTGGTGCAAGTGATAAAGCATCAGTTTTATTCTCAGATGATTTCGATTGTGCATCTGTTCTCTTCAAGGCAGCATCTTCTGATGTCTCAGGGTCGGGACCTGATGGCTTTCCAATTAGTCCACCCAAAGCAGAGAACAGAGAGCTAACTTTGTTCATCGGTGTTTTCTTATCTTCCTCAGACTTCTTTGCCTCTGTTACTCTTTCAGTAGATGCCACAGTTTCTTCAGCTTTAGGAGCAGACTGAAACAGGTGGAAACTAAAGAATCCTGATGACCCACTCCCAACAGCTGTCACGGGGACAGCCTTGTCCACTTCTTTGGTGTGGACTTCCTTACTTAGGGATTTACTGAATGGCACTCTGGAATGTGTTCTGAGATCAAGGGTTAGGGAAGACTCCTCTGAATAATTCAGTGTTTCTTTCTCGGGTCTAAAATCTACTTTGAGCTTTTGAAGTTTATAGCCTGAGAAGTCTAAAGGCTGCTCTCTCTGATAATAAATAGACTCCTCAAACATTTGTGAAAAAGTCTCCAAATTCATGTTCATCAGCTGATCGCTCCTCTGCAAAGCTACTGACAAATCCAGGGGTTTGTTTGTTGTATAATCATCTAAAGGCTCTTCTTCAGCAAACCAAAACAGCTCATCTTCACTACCAAGAGGGACTTTAAAACCGCAAACGGCAACTGTGTTGTCTTCTAGTGCAGCTCTTGGAATGGAATCCATCTGAAAATTGTAATTCCAACAGTCTGGGTAGGAATACGTTTCAGGAGCACACACATAGACGTACTGTCCAGTGGGATCAGTGAGCAGGGAATACACATACTGGCTGTCACTGTACATGTAGTATCCACAATCACCATCTTCTGATGGCCACCATATACCCTGCTCAAGCATCATTAGCCACTCCTGATACTCCTGGCTATAGGATGAGTACATGAAGGTCTCATCCATACTTAAAGTCTCTTGATCAATTAGAGTCCACATAGTTCCATCACAGCCAGAGGAGTAGCTTAAATCCATGGGCAACTCTTCTAATGAGTAACTGCCTTCTCTTTCAAAGGGTGGAAAGTTACTGTAACTTTCATTGAGAGAATTAGCAGCCCATGTGTCATTTTCTTCTGAACAAACATCTTGAAACATTAACTGGTCAAATGACTCATATGACATCACACTTAAATCTAAACTCTGTCCATCAGTATTGGCATTAGTCTGCCAATCCATCACATTTGCATTTCCATCCTTTTTACAGAGATTCACTACCGTGTCATTTTCAGGCCAGTCCAAAAACTGAGGGGGCAGAACCGCGTTCTGGTTTAACACGTAGTAAACTGGTACTGCTATTTCATGAGCATCAGCCAGTTCCCCCACTTCATATTCCCATTCAAAGCTGGAATGGCTTCTTGTTTCCTGATAAGCTGCGCACTTTTCCATAAAGTTATAGCTTTTATGAGTCAAATTGAGAAATTCGTTTGATCCTTTGTTTAAAAGAGTGGGAAAAGCTCTAGAATCTGCATTCTGAGATGGGATATGCCTACTATTTACAGGCTTTCCAGATAAGTCCTGTACCTTGTCTTGAAGATTCAGAGCATCAGGGAACACAGGATGCCCACTGTGGGGAACATGCTGTTCAGCTGTTTTATTTACTCCTGCACTGGACAGGTGGTCAGTAGTTTCAGATGATCCCATAGTTTTCACATTATCCAATTTCTCCTTTGGTTTGGGCAGGAGATTTTTAAGAAGCTGGAAGCTTCCTGCTTTTCTCCAACGCTGCTTTGAGCATCAGAAGCTGTTCCAGGGTTGCTGGGGTTTGCCTCCAAGCTAGAATCCTCACCTCTATCAAAAAGCTTCATGAAGCCTAGAGGGTTTGTTTTTACCTTCTCTTGCTTACATTCTGACAAGTTTTCACTTGAAGCAAATTTAAATAAGCCAGAAAATAATCCAGACATGCTTTTCTGGCCGTCACTCTCACTTTTAGCAGTCATGTCTTGATTATTGGCTGTGCTTTCATTGGAAGAAATGCGAAGAAATCCAGAAAGAAAACCTGGTGTGTGCTTCTTCTCCACATCATCTGAACCTGCAGGTTCTGGCCCTCTGGCTGAAGAAGTGGATTCAACTGAGCTGTCATTTAAGTCTGCTGCATTTAATCCTTGTCTCATCAATCCTGCTTTTACACTTCTAGGTTCTTCCTGAGTACTCTTGGTTCTCTGCTGCTCTCCTGCAGCCTTAAAGGTAGCAGAGGCACTCTCCTGGTGTTTTTTTCTATTTACTTGGGCAATAGATAGCTTTTCTTTACTCAGGTTTTTTGTCTGTACAGGTTCCTCCTTATGGTCTGACAGATTTGGAACGGAGCTAGATTTTAATGAAATGGCATTTTCTGATTCCTGGGAACGGAACGGCTTAGAACTCTGGTGACCTCGTTGGTCATGTGAAGGTGACAGATTTTCTGCAGAAGAAAATTTAAATAACGAAGGAATAAAGCCTCCTTTCTCATTTGTATGCTCCTGCTTTTCAGAAAAACCCAACCCACTGAAAAAGGGAAGTTTGCCAGTGAAAGGAAATGCACGCTCTTCACTTGCTGAACTGTTTTGTCTTATATCCTCCTCAGATTTATGGCCTTTAAAATGCCCAGATGCTCCTTCTTTATGCCCTTCCTCAGTAGAAGGAAGCAAAAATTGACTCAAAGACTTTTTGAGTGGACTGAAAAAGCCTTCAGATGCTGCACTTTGATCTTGAGGCTGTGAATTGCTTTTCACATGGCCGACACTTTGCTTGTTTCCCAGTCCATGACCTGCAGCATGCTGATCCCCTAAGCAAGTTGCAGGAGGCTGCTCTCTGGCAGCAGGAGCACCTTCTTTCACAGTGGCATCTGTCCGATTTGTAACATGATGCAAATCTGACTGCTTCTGTGGCACATCCTGCTGCTTGGGAGCCAAGAGACCATCAAAATTGGCTTTCAGGCTGAAAGAACTGACTGAGTTGGTGAGCTTGCCAAAGATTGAAGACACGGAAGTGCTATTTGCGTTTACCTCTGCCTCGCTTCTAGTCCCACTCGTCCGCATCTCTGGAGTGTAGCTGCTGGTCCTAGATGCTGTCTGTCCAGATGGTCTCTCACTCTTGTTGGCCTCATCAACCTTCACCACATGGTTGTCCTCCTTGGTGTGCTCCTCTTTTATGACTTCTTGTTTTGGCACTTCCTTCTCAGAGAAGATCTTTAAAGGATTAAACATGCCTAGAACAGCATTCATGACTGAATTCTGGTTCTGCTGGCTGCCAGCAGTAGTTTCTTGTGATTGCTGGATACTATGTGGTGCAGAAGCCTTACTGTCAACCTCAGTGGTTTCTGGATTGTTGGAGTTTATGTTCTGGGCTTTTTTATCACCACTTACTTGGGATGGTAGCAAAGAGTGAATGGAGAACTTGGTGTCAGCTTTATTATCTGCCATCACGCTGGAAGACGAACTTTCACTTTTGGACTTGCTAGAAAACACATTCAAGATTCCACTTTCTGATGAATTTCTGGTATCTGTCTTTTCTGGAGTGGAAGAAACAAGCTTTTCAACAGAGGCTGTAAGCTGCTTTGTGCTTGACCCCACCTTTTCAGTAAAAGAGCTGAATAGGGAATTCACTGTATTCTTCACACCTGACAAGTCTGGGAGAGATTCAGATCTGCCCTTGGTACTCTCCTCTGACACAGGATGTTTGGTCTGTTCAGACTTTCTGCTTTCTACTGAATGATCAGCATTATCCTGCTTCAATGATACACTCTCAACATTTTTTCTGGTCTCTGGAAACGTACCAAATTTGCTGATTTCTTCCTCCTTTTCAGCCAAGTACTCTGAAACTGATTCTACCAGACACTGAAGCTCATCCATCGTGTCTATGTACTCTTCAGTGGGTTCTTCCACAGGAGACAATGTTAAGTCTTGCACAGGATGACTATGCTTGGTCCCTTTAGTCTTGTGGGTTTTATCACAACTACCCTTTAACTGGGAGCCCAGATTTGCAGGGTAACTAACAGTGAAGTTTCTCAAATGGCTGATCTCAGAATCACACCACATTTGTGACAGCGTTCCCAGTTCCTCCATTTCATCGTCTGAACCAGGTGAGTACTGGAACTCATCAGAAGCACTGCTGTCAAATTCCTCAAGGACATCCGCAGGCACAAAAGTGTTCTCTGGCATCCCTATGAGTTTCATATCTTCACTGTTGTCAAGGTGAAGTGGGCCCTCATACTCAACTCCCTGCTTGCTGGGCAACTTGCCACTTTTAACCATTAAGCCGTTTTTGTACGGACGCAGGAGGGGATAAGCAGGCAACCCTTCCTTACTTTCAGAGCTACTGGCATATTTTCCAGCTCTGTCATATACTGGGAAATCATCATTAGGTTCAGAACTAGTTGCCAAACCATTGAAATAAACTGTTTTCTCCCCAGGGAACTGCAGACCTTCATTACTTGGCCGGTTTATTTGTCCACTCTCTTCAAAGTTGTATCGCAGCTTCTTTTTTCTTCTCCTATCTATTGTGTCATATTCCTGAGGATACCTGGGGACATCTACAGACCCTGACTCCAAACACATGCTTTGGCAGCACCTTGATCTCTCACAGTGATTGAAATTTTCTCTTTTTGAGAGAGTTTGCATCTTTTTTATTTTTGTTTCCTGCCAACTTCTATTTTTATGACTCTTTTCTAAAAATTCCTCTATTAGCAATTTTCCTAGCTCTTCATAGTTATTCTCCTGCTCTTCTTCTCCATCTTCAGAGTTAAATGGAATGATTCTGACTCTTTCATTTCTAGCTAGTGATCCTTGTCTAAGATGAGAAATAAAGGGGGTGGGAGGGAAAGGAAGAGAGGCAGAAAAAAATAGGAAGGGGAAAATAACAGATTTTTTAAAAGCTCTAGAAAGGACAGAAAAAATAGTAATGAAAAAACATGCATTAGATAAAAGAAAATTAGAAACAGACACATCCAGAGATAACAAAACTGAAAACCTGCCAATCTATCACCACTACATTTCAATCAAGTAGTCAAAAAAAGCAGCATGGGTTATGATATTCCACCAGCTACAGTTGCACAACATTTAGAAATGCCTGTTTGAAGGAGAACAGCTTTTTGTGATCAAGTGAGGGCACACAGCCTAGGCTGTACCAGTACTCTGCTGTTACTTTTTAAGGCGTGCTGAAAAAAGTCATTTATTACAGTAACAAGACTACTTTGAGATACAGAGCCCACGCACACCATTCCACTATGCTATGCATGCTATACGTGTGTTTCGGTCACTCTAGGCTACAGACTTTGTTTTAGCAGTACTCATAAAGCGCACAAGCACTTTGTTTATCCCAAGGGTGACTGCTGAGCAGAGACTGCAAAGCAAGACTCAGAAGTCACTGGACTCCATGGAAGTGAGGAGAAAGGACAAAACGCAAACCCTGCCCATGAGGAGCTCCAGCTCCTCCACAACTCCCTTTTCCTGGGAGTGCTCTCACTGCACGTAGTGCCCTCAGAGGGCTTATACCCACACAAAATAAAGATCCTCAGAGCTGTTACTGGATCAGAAGGCAAAACAAAACATGGGCAACAGATATTAGCCCATAACGAGCCACAGATCCTTTTCAGAATCTGTATTTCCCATTTATAATGCAGCTGAACAGGTCCAACAATCCCCACTTCTCCGCTGTGGGAGAATGGATTAAAGCTGCTAGTATTTTGCTCCCAATTTGAAGCTTCCTAGAAACCCAAGTAAATGACCCTTGGGATTTTGCAATTAATTCCTAGCCTTTGATCAAAAGAATTATCTCAATTGTTCGGCAGCCCAAAGGCCAGTAGCAAGAAAGCTTCCTCTTTATCCAAATCTCACTAAGCCCTTGATAGCCTACATAAAAATAAACAGGTAGAAAATGGATGTAAAAAATGAAAAGTGCTCAACTGAAAGATCCATAGCAACTTTGTCTCATATCATTCACTGTTGAGAACTAAGAAGCATGAGTGCACATATGTCCTGATCTCTTAAGGGCACATATGACCTGACCCCTTAAGAGCAAGGCAAGAGACAGGAAAGGACATATGGGAGTCATATGAATACTGCTAATACAAGAGTTTTCACTCAAGCATTGCCTGGGGCACCCCGGTGTAGGATACCGATGGGAGAGCCCTGGAAAACAAACAGGTCATTGCATTTTCACTACTGCTGGTTTAGTGCTCCATTTCCACCAGTATTAGCTAACTTAAACCAACTGGAAAGGTAGTCATTACTCCAAATGAGCCCTGTCGTACAGTTTAAAACACTTCCTACACTTCTTGCTCTCAATTTTAAGCTGGTAATTGAAATAATTTTCTTTATAGAGCTAATGAAATTTAAAAGACTCCCAAGGCCACCATAGTTACTACATCAAGCTCTTCCAAATCTCAGCTGAAAGCAATGGGAGCTACACAAATGCCTGAAGAGCCATTAGCTGTAAATGCTGAACCAACGATTGACTAATTTAGGCATAGAGGAAATTACTTTTCTTTCTAATTGAGCTCCACCCACCATAAGTGTTTCCCCTGCTATTCCACAAAGCATTCCTTTTACCAGAAATAAAGCGATGACAAAAAGTCCAACACCCAAGAAGGAAAAACAAGCCAACGACATCAGCCCAGCATTAAACTGCCACAGTTCTGACACAGAGCCAAGGTGAACAGCGAGTATCGGCCGAAACGTATCACAAGACCACTTCACAGCAGCAGCAGCAGCAAGGACACAGGCACACGGGCTGCAGAGAGGTTAACCCACCTATCAGACAGATCTAGAGAGCGCCTGCTCTCTATCGAGCACTGGCGGCTTGTCATTTGAATAGACTCAGATGTGGACTCTAGGTCAGTTCGGCCACCCACAGTGGAATCTATGCTATCAAATCGCCTTGGAAGTGAATAGAGCGAGAGCAGGGAGACATGGAGGACATATGGTTACACAAAATAAACACTGCAAAGAAAAGTTAGTGCTTTAAAAAGGAAAAAACCAAAACACACAAACACTGAGGGGAAGATGGTGCAGCATTTGCTGGCTGTTCGCAGCACAACACAATCCAAGGACAAACAGTATTACTTGTTATCCTTAGGAGAGGGGGAACAAAATGCACGTACTTCTATCAAAGGTACACAACCACACACAATGGCTGAGAGGGTCACAACTTTTCCAGTCAAATTTAAATGTTGATAGAGAAAAACCTAGGTGTTACTACAGCCACTTTCAATCAAGACATTTTGGCATAGACAACTTTTTGCCGAAGTCGAGACAGGTTTTAGGAGAATCCTGCCTGGTTGTTCTGGGCCTGTCCAGGACAGGTACCTACAATCTCTTCTTTCCTCAGCAATCACCAACTGCAGCATGCCAGGAACACTGATTTCATCAGGTGGCTGCCTGGTCCATGACACTTTGAACTACTAAGAGCAAAAGTCAAACACAATTTGGTTTTGCAATACTCAGCTACAACTATGGTTTGAAAATATTTAGTATCTACCTACATTCTTCTTTTCAAGCAGCTCTCATTAGAAATACCTTTCCAGTAAGAAAAAGAATCCTATGTAGATTGTTTGGAAAGTTTATTTGCATTTTCTAAGCTTTAAGATTAAATACACAGAAAAAAAAAAATCTTTCCAGGTATGTGGAAAATAAACAGGGGGACAGGAATGCTCAGAGTTGATCACCGTCTAGGACTTGCATCCTGAAGTGAAAGTAATTTTAGACCACAGCAGACTACAAAGCTCTTTGTTTTTAAAGTTAGCTTTATCAGTCCAGATCCTTTCATACTGATACTTTCAGTAAACCAGAAAAAACCCCACATAAATTCCAATCTGGTATTCTTTTAACAATTCAAACCAGAAGTGCTTCTTTGTAAGGTCTTACAAATACATTTATCTATTAGACACAGTTAAAAGTTCACACACCCCCTGCCTCCAAGCAAGGTGAGCTGTGCATTCTTGTATTGTCTTCACTACCCCAAGAAGTCACTGCAAAAACATCCAGCCACCTATTGGCTTCTGCAGCCACTGCTCAGCTTGGCTCTTAGATGACGAACAAGCTGCAGTTCATCTTCCCAGGCTCTCAGTAATTTTACCACTTCAAACCATCAGCACAGAATACCACAGGAGAGGGAATAACTTCCTCTTATGAGACAGTTAATGGACTGTCAAAAGAGCACCAAGGATGACATGTCATACTGCAGTAAATGCATTTTGTTGGGACATTTGTCTCTGATGCTTGACTTCCCAGTCATGGTAACAACAGTAAATGTTGTCATTAAACTTCCACTTGTACAATTAAAGACCATAAGGCAAAAAGAGTAAAATTTAGCCTCAGCTATACACCCATGAGGGCAACTGAATTCAGGTTCAGGCATCAGGAAACAGGGACATTCTTAACAAGGGGGCTGAGGTACAAAAAATCAGTTATAACACATATAAAACTCAGCACCTTTAACTGTGACACAGTCCAAGTAACTGCCTCTTCCTCCCATACTGAAGTCAGAAGCAGCAGAGTGGCCTGCTCTACAAACTCCTCCTAACCAAGCACTGTCCAAGTTCCTCTTTTGTCCCCTTACACTTAACATCCTTCATTTGTAACAGCAGTTTTGTAAAGTTTCTGCAGTTCCCAGTACAACCAGCTCTAGTTCACCACTACGGATCCTGGTCAATTAATGCTGTAATACTTGGGAAAAAAAAAAAGGTAGTTGTGAAACTACAAATTTATGGTAAAAAAAAATTAAATGCAAGTAAACTGTCTTTCATAAAGCTCAAAGGAAAGCAAAAGAGAAAACACATTCTTCAACAGTGCTACATGAAAACAAAAAACCCCACCACAAACCTAAGTGGTTACAGACTTTCTTCTTGATTATGCTGTCTTGACAGAGATAATAGAAGATGATGAGCTAATCTGAAACAGAAAATAAATCTACCCCAAGAAACAGACTCCTAAAAGGATAACTCTGCTAGACCATGTTTAGCTGGCTTGGGAGGCACACCCATGAAATGGTACCAGAATGCCAAATTAACCCAGTGCTCTGGCCTTCAGAAGGTAAGGTCAAAGTAGAACAAAGAATAAATGAACTCATAGTTGAGCCTGTCTTTAAAAGGTAATTCAATAAACTGCCAGATTTGGTCTAACACATAGCCGTATGGGTTCTTCCTGGTTCACAGCTGAGTCCCAGTGTTAACAAAACACGTAACACCTTCCTATCAGAAGCGTTTCAGAGCCCTCAAGCCACCCTGCTCCACTAGCAGAGCACCTTCAGGGTCTGCAATGGAAAAACAACGCGAAAAGAAGAGCTACCCAGAAGACAGCACCCACCTGATGGCCATGTGCTCCTGATTATCCAGATCATAGTTATGCAGGGAGTCAGTGCAGGGTTCCCTCAAGACCCCTTGCTGCTGCAGGCGTGAGGGCACAGTGAACTGATGCACAGAGGCATTGGGCTGCGCGGTCGTGTGGTACGGAGGAGGAATGCTGTTACTTGTCTCGCTGCGATAGTCACTGTCTCGATCATCCACAGCGCTGTCAGCATCTTCAAAGGCTAAGAAACAAAAGCAGTTAAAGGCACAGCTCTCTCAAGTTGCCTTGCTGGGACAGTGAAGCCCGTTTAGTTTTTAAAGAATGGCAGAAAAAAAGGCTCTTTCTGCTATGGATGGATCTCTCTGGCAGCTGGTTACAACCTCCAGTTCTCACAAGTGTGTACCAAGGTATTCCTGTGGTCACCTCCATACCCTTCTTTCCCACTTCCTACTATAGGAATTTATGTCTCTTTAGTCACCCCTAATAAACAGATTAAGACATTTGCATAAAAGAAACAAGAGCAAAAACAACCAGCCAAACAAAACAAAAACAAACCCACCACCAACTCCAGATTCTGTGATGCTGCCACATGAACATTTAGGTGTTATGGGGAGGAGAGTAAAACCAACCATAAATATTCCATTATGGAAAGGAGCTCTTTCCTGGAAACTTCAACCTTTAAGCTGTAATACCATCTCCTCTTTTCAACATCCTTAACTATTATTTTAGGGATTTGAATTTTTTTGTAGTGCCTTTTTTTATTTTGGTGAAAGTATCGGTTTAAGTTAAGAGAAGCTAATGAAAAGCACTCGGCAGGAAAATCAGAAGAACTGGGAGAGCAGATCCACTCATGAACAATTATACTACTTCTTATAGGGGGAAAATTGGTACATTTAACACACAGGTGTATTAGCTTAAGTTTCGTAAGGGACACTAATGACTTTCCTTCACAAAGGAAAAAGCTCCTTTCCAATGAGCCCCTCTCCCTCCTGAAACACTTCTACTCACGAGCCATTCAGAAAGAGAGAACACAAGAGCTGCAGTTAGGAAAGGTATCAAAACCGCAATATTGGTGCACGGCTGCGTTTGGCTGCGCAGGATGCAAGGTTATCTTTGCAAGCTTGAAGTGAAACACACACACCGTATGGCAGTGGGGTGCACCAGTAACATGCTTGAAACGAAGGAAAATAAGGATCGGCTGTTATTCGTTCCCTCTGCCACCAAAAGCCCGTTTAAAAAGGACAATCAAATCAAAGTCCCCTCTGGTAAGTTTTTCAGTGGTACATGCCCTACACAGCTGCTGTCTCTGAGGCTGAACAATAAAGTGGAAGTGCTGTTTTCATGCCAGATCCTTTAAAAAACCACCAAATAACAAAAAGAAATTGCAAGGAGTTGGAATGCAGCATCAGGGAACACCTTTTTCTTCCACTGGTGGTTCCCACACCTCCAATTCAATTTCCATGCTTTTTAATCCAAGGTAAAGTATTTTCTTAGTGATCTTTTCAGTTCCTTCCCAACTGAGTAAGATTATGTGAGTTCCCTGAAGGGAATGGAAAAGTAGAAAACAACCACAGCAGAAAATATGTCTGCAAAATGCAAACCACTTGAAAAAGCCTGTCTCTACTCTCTTATGCACAATCAGTTCAATTTGATTGTCCGCAACGAAAATGGAGTTAAGTCTCCTGCTTCTTAGCTTAAATGCTGCATAGTTCTTGTCAGTCTCTAGTCAATTGAACAGAAATGAATTGAATCACATACTGCTTTATTCAGCTTTATTAAAAGCACCATGTCAATCAAAACTTTATTACATTTCAGTGCTTGGGAGAAACACTTAAGCTATGATAGACAAGAATTACTTTATATGCCCAATTGCCAAACCTCTCTGAGAAGCACCAAGCCTCCAGTCTGTAGGGCCAGGGCTGATATATTTGTAGATCACAAGGCACAAGCCATCCTCAGAAAGACAAAAAAATATTTACTCAGCTGAGCAATGTCACTGTTGAACACTTGAGCCAGTTTTTAGGACAGAAACACTGCTTCAAAGAACTTTTCTATTCTCTCGCTTTGCTGCTCGACTACTTCTTCTTCCTATCTGGTGTACCTTTCATTTAAGGTAAGGCCTAAGTAACACTGATACAATACAAAGTTCTTCCAGCTTTATAATCATTATAAGCACCCATAAAGGGCTTAAGGCAGCCCAGCTGAGTTACTGGCTTGGGATGTGGTAAAAGACACCAGAAGAACAGCTTCAGGCATAAACAATTTATCTCACCACAACAGTATAACAACAAATACACATTTATTGTACATTAGTACAATTATCTGGGTCAAAACAATAATATATCCAGTAACTCACTAATACAGGCCTGAACTTAATATCAGGGCATGCAGAGACTTACACAATTATGGTTATCAGGCAGCAGGACAGAGCTTCTCTGGGTCAAGTGACTTTGCACAGCTCATGAGCTCAGAGATCTCCAAATTCCTGACCAGATTGTTGCAGAAGCACTACCTGGATTGTTAACCAGCCATCACATCTCACCTCTGCACTATCAAACAAAGATTTCCTATAAGAACCATGGTATCTTTAAGCACAATCTAAAAATAGCTGATTATCTTAAATGTTAACCAAACATTTTCAGCTGTTATATTTATAAAAGCCAGCACCAGAATTTCTCCCAGTTCTATCTGGTGATTAACATGAGGAAGTCTCTTAGAGGTCATGACATAAAATGCCTCCCCAATTACATGTTTAAAGGATGCAAGGCTTCAGGTACCACAAACGTCGATGAGGCAGGAACACACGGTTTCTCTGATGTACATTCCATACACCTACAGCAACCATAGATGTTAATACCAGGCAGAAATCCTTAACTGACTGATAAAGGCCAACTCCAGAAACTCTTATTCGTATCAAATTGCACCAGCCCTACGAGCAATCTCACTTTAACACAAGTGTTCACAAATGATGACATCGCTCAGCCTGATTAAAAGCACCAAAACCTGGCCTCCATGTGGCTTACAACACACGTCACCTTTGCAAGAAAGCACACTGTGGAATCCCTGCATGTGGTGATGATACCTTTTCATTTACACACTTGGCACTCAAATTTTATGTATGCAAGACACTGACAAGAACTTACAGAGGCAGCTTTGGGGACACAACATCCCTTTAAAAGGAGGGGTCAGGCATTACAGCCCATGTTCCAGCAAAATATCCCTCGTCACGCACACGTGGTGTGATAAATTCAAGCACTATCTTCTTCAGATCACACACCAAGTCATCCATAAGGAAAGTTATATCTTAGCCTCAGTCTCTGAAGATCAGTTAATTAATAACAAGATACATAGCAATAAACATAGAAATACAGTAATTGGTTTACCCCAGTTTGAGGAATTTCACATTCTCTTTTCACAAGAGCTCTCAAGGGATGAAAACTGCTTCTTCATCACTGGGCCCACCGTGTAGAGTGGGGGAAAAGGCAGAAGCATGCTCTTTTGTGTTTAATAAATGAATATTCATGCATATAGGCAGCATAAGAAGAAAACCTATTTGACAGTCACATCACACAGCGGGATTTTACAAAGAGTGAGCAAAATCAAGAAAGAAGACAGCTTCTCTGAAGCATACTGCCTCCTGGAAACCCTGTTAGTCCTCCCCACTCCTGCATCCAGGAGTTACTACACCACTACTGCTGGGCACAACAGGTACAGATTTTAATATACTGACCTCAAAACCACCTTTGAAACATCCTGCCACACCAGCTCTACCAGTCAGATTTAACTTCTGGCAACTTTCTTTGCATCAAGCTTCAGGACAGGAAAGAAAGCTAACAGCAAAAATATTACAGTGGCTGGATGGACACGCTTTCAGAAGTGGTTTTGTTGTTTCAAGTTCCCAACGCACAGCAGCAGCTCCTTTCAGCAGGTTACATTCAGTTGAAACTGCTGCCTGCTTTCCTGGCAGGGACATGTCATCAGCTACCAGGAGCTGAGGTCCAGCCCCTAGGCTTAGTTATCCTACAGAAACTTGAGCATAAACATGGACAAAAGCAGTGGCACTTGGGAAGAAGGAGGTTCATGTAAAGTTTTGTATTCTAAATCCCCCAGTATTTCTCAAAAATAAGCCACCAAACTTCTCACAGCTTTTGACAGTTTTTAAAGGGTGTAAGTGTACTAACTGCAGGAATGACTTTCAGTCCAGATCCACAAGAGATCTCTGACAGCTCCACACCGGGCCCTTTGCATCTCACCTTTCCCACCACCCTTCATCCATTTAAGTTGCTCAGACCCCAGTACTTCATTGTCTACCAATCATAGTCACCTCTGACAGTCATGCACACTTTGTGAAATCTTATAATTAAAATGCATAGAGAAGAGAACTATTGAAGTAACAGGGGGTGGGAGGAGGAGGGAGGAATCTCAAAGGGACACAAGAGCATTTTTTTGAGGCTTCTCTGTAGCCCTCCATAGCAAAAACTCAAAAGCTTTTGAGAAATTATTCAAGTGCAACTTTGCAATTTTATCTTATTGCCCTTTCCACTTAAAATTATGTAAATTTCTAACACATTTTTAAGTCAGAAAGTAAGCAATATTCAGACTTCAGTTTGAGAGCTTTCATAACTTTTCTTCTCCCCACCTAAAAATCCTTTCTGCTACTAGAACACTCAACATTCAAGAACTGGAGTGACAGTCTGAAGTGAAAAGACTGCCTTAAACACCTGCCCTAGTTCTTTAAGTTTTACCCTTTCCTAAAATGAAAGCAGGTCAGCAGCACAAGATGTCTCTTTCTAAAGCACCCTAAGCCCTGCTAGCCAGGCCCTGGGCTGTGTCACTCTTCTCCCAAGAAGCTCTCACCAAGAAAAAGTCTTCAAGCTATCAATACACTGTTTCTGCTGCTTCTTTCTCAGTTGCTGTTGTAAGTTTACAATTGGATTTTTCATTGCATCATCATGCTAATGGGGTTCACTTGGAAACATCATCAACACTGGCCCAAGACTGCTGAGAAGGAATATAACATGATTTCAAAGAGGGCAGCACAGGAAGGATGAAGTAGGATGAAGTGGGGGGAGGAACACACCACCAACACTCCGGATAAACAGGAGAAACACCCCCAGCACAACCCTCCTAAATCTCTGACTGACTGATGCCTAAGCACCCCATTTCACAGAATGACAGAATCGTAGGGGTTGGAAGGGCCCTCAAGAGATCATCAGGTCCAACCCCCTGCCAAAGCAGCTCCCCAGCTCATATCGCACAGGGAGGCATCCAGATGGGTCTGGAATCTCTCCAGAGAAGGAGACTCCACACCCCCTGGGCAGCCTGTCCCAGGCTCTGTCACCCTCACTGTGAAGAAGTTCTTCCGCATGTTGGTGTGGAACTTCCTGTGCTCCAACTTGAGGCCTCTGCCCCTTGTCCTGTCTCCACAGACCACTGAAAAGGGGCTGGCTAATTCCCCCTGTATCCCATGCTTAAGATAATTATAAACACTAATTAGGTCCCCCCTTAGTCTTCTTTTCTCACTTCCCTCCCAAACACACAAAATTGGGGAATAAAAGAAAGCTTTTAGGACACTAATCTTTTAGTAGTGTAGAAAAGTACAGTTAATTCTCAGTTGTCCTATCACACTTCTGAGAATAACCCCTAACAACTGAGACATCCAACAGGATGAGGGATAACGGACGATACAGCTGATGACAAAAGAACTTACAGTCTGATCAAAGACAGGAGAACAAGGAGGACAAAACATGTTGTGGAAGGAGAAACTGGGAACTCACTAGCAGAATGTTTCCAAAATGCAGAACAGGTGCATCTGTGAAATGCATTGCAACATTACCTGGACATCAGACTTAAGTTATAGGAAACAGACACATTTGTTTTAAGACCAATAGATCAGTCTCTGCAGGTTCCACAGGCAGCAGAAGCCATGCTCTGCAGCAGAAGCAGAAGCCTTGCCTGCTGGAACTTCTGGGACTTCCAGAAAGTGAAGATGCTTCATTCACATTTTCTGGAAAAAAACTAACAAAACTATTGATCTGTGTGACCTCTGCTAGAGTTCACACACCACTCTTCAGGTTTGGGCAGCAGCTATGCATATCACAGCTGCAGTTTTACATTTCAAAGCTGGTAAGCATGGGTTAAAGCAAAGCTCTATATCACCTCTGCTGTGATACCACCTCACTCAGCTTGAATATGCAACAATACCTACAACCCTCCTGTCACAATGGTGTCCACCAGCCATGTCTGCTTTCAGATTTGCTCCTATTTGGAATTTCTGTGATCACTCCCAGCATATCTTTGCATGTCAGTAAAACAATCCCTACAGATTCCCTTGTGTTCTTCAGTTACTCCAAACGTTGACTTGAAGTTATGTGGGCATGAAGACCAACACAAAAGCAGGATACAAGCAGAAAAACAGAATGATCTCTACAGGGAAGGACAGACAGTCCAACTCTCCCTTCTCATCCTCTAATTCCAGTAAAAGGCACCAGCAACTCATCTAAAACATGGCCAAAACAAAACAGTGGAAAAGATGAATGGACAGCCATCCGTGCAAATGCAAAGATTCAGTGAAAGTAAAAGAAAATGCAACGGAATACATTTTCTATATGCATGAATATTTCCACTTTCCTTGTATTGAAGCATGCTGCATTGCTACAGGATCAGGAAACTTGCAAGAAATCAAACTGTTACGTACTCAGCTGCTCTCCCCATCCGAAATAACTCCAGTTGCCTGCATGTAACACAAATGGCAGCAAAGAATAGGAATGGAAAAAGAAAGCTTAGAAAAAACAAACCACAAGCATAGTTTTAATGTATTTTAAATGCCTTCTAGATTGCAAGCTTGAAAATGTAAGAGACTTTTTCATTATAAATACAACATATTTTGGGGTTTACTTTTTGCTGTCCAGTTTGCTTGCAAGACATTCTGAAGATCAAGATCACTGTAAATTCTAGGAATAATTAGACAATTGTGCACTTCTGAACACAAGTAGACAAAGTACTTATCACAACTTAGCAAGAGCAGTTAAACACGGTATTTCCTAGAAGGAATGTTATCAGACAGAATGTCCCGGTAACCAGAGTCCAGTTAAGAACAGCATCTGATTCTAGTCTAAATTACGCAAGCTGAGTGGCAAAAGTTGCTTCATGCCTCCACTTCTGCCCCATTCCAGAACACTGGTAAACCTGTGCAAGCACTAAACCACTAACAATGGCATGAAAAACTAACACTGTTTTACATGCACAAAGATAAGAGTGCTTTCTTTGCTAAACAAACACCGGTAGGAAGCTTAAGAGCTCTCATGGTACCCAAGGAATGGAAATAATCACAAATTAATCCTGTAAGTGCAAGCAAATCTCTCCACATTAAATTAGAAGTGACCATGAATTCACACTAAAGCTACGCTGCATGTAAGACAGCCAAGACTAATTAGCACCCATGTTATCACCCCAAAGTCATGCTTAATATGATGGAAGCAACAAAACACTACATGCAGCCCTCAAAGCAACTTGGAAGCATGTACACACCTGAAGCTCCCAGAAACTTCAGAACCAGCATTATTAGAAGATAGTGTGTAAAAACACAGTAACAAGTGAAGTTTACAGGAGCATTGATGTGCAAGTGCAGCAGGCAATAAACAAATCCTTCCCACACTGGAACAGAACAAGCAGGAGTTTTCTGTCATGGCACCAACCTCATCTCTAGCTACCAGCCAGGTTCATGTTTCCAAGAAGGGGATAGCTCAAAGGATGGAACAAATCCCTTTTCCTGTCCTCTCTTATTAAGTTAAAATAGGCTCAATCCTGCTCTTAGCTAAAATTGTCAAAAATAGTTCTGGAAAAAAAAAATAATCTGTCCTAAAAGGTTACCATGAGACTAGCAAAGCAGGAACTAGTTCTGGTGAGTAACAAGGGAAGCCAAGGCTTTAGTCCCTATGCACATGTACTACAGAGGGGTTCTGGTGCCATTTCAATTTTTGGGGGGAAAAAAATAAACCAAACACAACTGAGCAGGAAAAAAAAAAAAACCCACAGATTTTGACTACCCCAAGAAAAGGAGAGGGGGAAAAGTTTTAAAAATGAAAGCCAGAGATTATTCCTCTCTCTCTCCTTTATCTGGGAACTAATGGCGCATCAAAGGTGCTTCCTTCCTTCCTAGACATGAGGTTTACACAGCAATGCGGTTCCTCAGGTACATCACAGTACTTGCAGGGTTCCTGGACTCTAGGCTCTCACACACATCTGGTGCTTTGCACAGGCACAGACACAGCTCAGGTTTAAGGGCACTTCCATTTCCTAGTAGAGCTCCAGAGGTAGTTCATTCCCTTCCCGCTCATACAGGAGTAGTTAGAGGGAAAAGAAAAAGAAAGACTAATACATGTGTATTAGCTTTGGTCATTAAGCAAAGCAGCTCTGACCAAGTATCTGCTTGGAACAAATTCAATTATACTTTTACCAGGCCGATTTAGAAGAAACCAAAGGTGAAACTGGTGTAATGCTGAATGCAGGCAGTTCCTATGGAGTACAAAAGGGTTGTTGGTTGTTCCTCTCATATCTACAGGAGAGGAAATACTGAAGTCCATAATGTCAAGCACCAGCACACTAGAGTCTGAGACATCACAAATGCAGCTTCTCTGGTCCACAGCAGGAAGTGTGACAAGGCACTACTTGGACTGTGCATCTGAGCCAGCCATGCTGGCAAGGCAAAGATGTACCCAGATGCATCAGAAGCCTGCCAGGATCCACCAGCCAGTGTTTGACTGGTCTGTCTGACCACAGAGCTATAATTTCAGGCTTTTTTATGACTACAAAAATCCACATATCACCTAATGATCAACTTTACCAGAGGAAAAGGAGAGGAGAAAGAGGAAGACGCAACCAGGCTGGCAAAGAAAAGAAAAGTAAAACACACACAGCAATGAGAGATAGGAAGGGGAGACAACCAGAAAGAAGGATGAGGGAACAAGAGCCAAGGAAAGCAGAGGCATCAGAGAGAGGACATGGGGAGAGGGCTGAGGAAAAAGAGCAAGAAGTTTACAGAACCCTGCACTGAGCTTTTATTTGCTGTAACAAATAGTACATGCTAAAGACAAGCCAATTTCCTACTAATATACAAGTCAATAGTTTACGTGAATCTCAGTCAGGAAGATCTCAAGCCAGCAAGACATGGGACAGCAACCTCAGCACCTTCTTCCATCAAACGGTTTCTGTCACAGGTAAATAACAGAAGGCAAAGGAAGGCAACATTGCAGCCTGGGTTACTAATGGTCCATGAAAACTCTGCAGTGGAACAGCATTATTGTGTTGCTATCTTTCTGCTACCAAACTCCTTATGAACAGGGTTTAAAACCCCACAAAATTTCAGAAGCAGATTAGAGACAATCATTTCCACGCCTGAGACAAACAGCAGCTGGTGCCAAGCAGGGCACGGCGGAGACACGAACAGCTCCCGTTAGACACCAGCTCCTGACCCTCCAGGTCTTCTCACGGTCTGGGTCACGGCTAACCAGGGCGTGCTACCACCAGAGACTGACTGGGAAGGCTCCACACTGCAGGAGCAAACAGAAAGAGATGCAGGAACAGAGAGTAAGGGATTTTCAGCCAGAATCTCAAAACTCCGCTTTTGTTTGTTTTTACTAACACCCACTTCAGCGTCTAACATTTTGGATAAAAGATGAATTTATTAAAGATTCAACACATATGCTGCTTCATTTAAGATTCAGGAGCTAACAGTATATATCTCGGTCCTTCAGCACAATCACAGAAGACCTGGGCTGACAGTCTTGATATTTTGAAGGTTAATGAAAACAGAATTTCTTTTTAGCCTTTTCAAGTTGTTTTTCTGCTTCATAAAAATAACATGCATAACCTCAATTTGTTAAGGGAAAAAAAAAACCCCTTTCTGGATCACCTTTGGGAAGAAATTTAAGCCTGTAGAAACTTGAACTAAAGACACCAAGAAGTCCACAAGGAAACAGAAAGTTGTAATTCTAAAAACATACAACAACAACATGTATTAACACTGGAAAGGATGATTCAGACAAGTCAGACTAGTTACTCTCCGCGCTCTTAAATACCAACAGTGTGTCTTGGTTATCACATTATTTTCTATTCCTAAGTTTCAGTACTCAAAAAATGAGGTTTCATATAAACCTCCAATTAAGGACTAAGCGATGCCAGCAGCCTGGTGCCTTGGAAGCTACAACGTTCTTGTCGTTAACACATTTTATAAAGCACATCTAAGTTCCCACAGTTAGCTGAACATAACATATGCTCGTTCTGTGTCTCAATTATGCAACTATTTGAGGAGGAACTCCTCCTTCCCACCTCACACTGTCAAGCCTGGATCAGTCGGGACACTGTAGAAAAGCAGAATATTCCAAGTTTATGATGCAGTCTAATTTGATTGCCGGCATGCCATTTTCTTTCATTTCTGTTTACAAGTCCCTGAGAGCATCTGGGACATACTATTCCCACCAGAACAGTGTCTTTTACTACTGTCCACTGCTTACTGCTCTGCTGGTACATCATTTAATCCTCTTGTTACATCCCATGCTGAGCAAAGACAGAGGATCTAAACAACTTTATACAAGTAAACTGAGCTCAGGAAATTACACTTTATCTGGTGCTGATAAAGTACTGTTTATAAACTACAAGCAGAGCTGAGAAGGTCCTGGTCAGCTCTATCTTCCCAGGTTTAATAAACCCCCTTTTTCCTCTTGGCTAAGATCCTCACCACAGTGCATACGTTATTCTAGTATTCCGCGCAATTCCCAAAAATAAATGTGGCATTTTAGTGGAATAAGCTTCTAAAACACAAAGCAAGCATTTAATAGCCTTCTAGAACAAAGTTCTCGGCAAGCAGGATGACCAAGAGATTTTCCTATCAAGTACCACCATTTCCAGTTCAGTTTTGGACGCGGCCTGAGACCTCTGAGGTGGGAAAGCAGAGGAGGCAATCGAGCTGGAAGGAGCTGACAGAGACAAGGACAGGACTCAAGTACGACACCAGCGCCTTCTCCTTGCTCACTACTCCCTCTTTTCGTGACATTTACTTAGTTTAGTAAACAGCTTGTGCTGAAATTCTGAGGTATTTCATTTCACTAAATGAAACGGCCCTTTCGGTCACCTTCACTGGGGCTAAACAAAATCAGATGGAGAGCAGAGAATTTAAGCAGGGCTTGGATCACCATCAAATCACAGAGTATCCTCAAAGTTATTATAAGCTTGTGTGACTCATTAATAACTACAGTGAAAAGAATCAGGCAGAATGTCACTTAGTTTTATCTTCAAGGGAAAACTGTAGCATTTCTATCACTGCACTCATACCTAACACAGCTGTCTTGCCTGAAATTTCTGGGCTACCAAGTCACACAGACTGGCTAAGAGATGTAAACACAAGAATTTACAAAAATTTTACATACTTTTACTGAAATTCTAATTTGGAATAAAGTGAAGCACCTAACATTACCAACACAAGTAACAGCAAAGAGGAATACAACATTGTACAGCAGCTGAGATAAAAGATTTGTTGCCTCTTTTTTTTCCCTCTGATTTTCAACCTTCGACTTTCAGTATAAGCCTCACTGCTCAATGACATGTATTTATGGCTTGTGTATGAAACTGAGTGGTTTTTTCTGTGAGTTGAAAATCTTTAATCTCATTTCTAAAAATTTCTCATTTCTACCACTGTGGCAACAAAATTCCAATTAATTTTCCATTATTGCTATGACTTTAAAGGTTGACTAAGAAAGATTAAGAGACCTTAAATAAAAGTCCCAAGGGAAAAAAAAAAAAAAGGAAAAAACCCTGGCATTCATGAAGAGCAATAAATAAATTATGAAACCTTGAGTGATTAACCAAGCATTTACTTTTTTTGATCACCACTTATAGAGAAATATGTCAGCATTAGCAATGTTCAGTGTGTCTGCAGTAAGTCTGGAAGAGCTTTGGGGCTTATTTAGTAGTCAAAGCTCTATTTCTTTGTCAACACCCAACAGAATACAGCATGTGCTCCAGGAATAAGAACATTTAGAGGGCTAGCAGCAAAGCCAGGGATCTGCATTGCTCTAGGTAGAGTTCAGCAGAAAGTCAAACTTCGTTACTGTGTAACGTCCCGATATAGCCAGTCTTTTTATTTTTAACTTCCAATTGCTGAGTACTTTTCCTTAGACATATCCAGTCCTGAAATAGCCACTTTATCCTAAAAATGTAGGCAGACATTTTAGAGCAAGTCCTTGAATGTCCTTTCCCTTCAAGCAAACCTATCATGGCTTCAGCTAGTCCCGGCAGCGAGTACTGCAAAGGCAAAAGGAAGCAAGTCTCCAGATGGGAATTATCCTGAACAGAGAGGAGCAGGAGCTGCCAGTCACCCAGAAGCGGAGAGGTCACAGAAATCACTTTCCCAGCCCATCAGCAAACTTCCACAGAGCAGCTTGTACAATGGTTCTACTTGTACAGACAAGAGTTGTTTTTTCTCTGCCTAGTTTAATTTTTTATTTTTTTTTTTTAATAAGCCAGTCATGTGTCCTGTTTTGAATTACACTGAATGTTTTTGGAGGCCTGTTGTAAGGCTTTCTGTCTGCACTGTCGCTGGTAGTTTCACTCTTACTGGAACACTGCTCTTAAATAACTGCAGCAGGATATTTAGTGTCACCCACCCTTGAATAATAATCATTCAGCCCTTCCTCACTCTTCCCAAACTGGCCTGGCCTAGAGATGATGTAGGTAGCTGCTGACCTCTGTTGTTTGTAAGTGCAGAAGCAGGCTGGCAACTAGATAAAAATCCCAGCAAGAATCTAGACATACATCATCCATCTCTACAAGAAGGGCAGGTTTACCTCCCAGCAATTGCAGCCGACTGTGCGTCCTGCCACTGCTGTGTTACAGATCTCGTAGTTCTATGAACAATTAAAATGGTCAGGCTTGAGCCTGCTTAAAAGCATTTTGATGTGCCTAGACTTAAAGACTGGTATAGCAGATTTTATATTTTTATATATATACACATATAACCAAAAAGGGGAGGGGGGAATCTAATAGGATGTTTTCCAGCACATTTTCTGCCACAGCATCAGTTCACTGAGCTGAACACTGACAGATGGCAGTCAGCATTATCTGTAACTAGAATAAACCACAGTATTCCACAACAGCATAAGATGGTACGCTCAAATGAGTGCACGTGTAGCCTTGGACAGCCATGACTTCATTCCACGGAAACAGGCTGCAGCACAGCCTGCCAACCCTTGTCTTTACAAAAGAGCTTTACCCAGCTGCTTTGGACCCACAACCTGCCCAGATCTGTGCCCTCGCTGCCACAGCTTCTGCTAGATCCACACCACCTGCGTGGGGGAAATCCCAGCACTAGGGTTTGATAGCCTCAACCCAATGGCACACCAGTGGCAGCACAAAGATGCTGGTATCCACAGTACAGCACTCTAAAAAACAAAGGTACCACAAAAATAAATTGGGTGTGGATGTTATGGGGGCTTGCTGGTGAGTCAGGGGCAAGGAAGGCTGCCATCTGGCTTTTTAGCAGACACAGTGCTCATCAGTGCCCTGGAGAGCACTCTCATCTCAGCATTAGAGTCAGTCTTTGCAAAGGAAGATACAAGCCTTTCTGAGGCAGCAGTAGAATCTGAGCTCCTAAAAAGAGAACTAATGAGAAGTTTCATTCCTGATGCCCAAAGGGATTGTGTAGAAGTTAACAGAATTTTGGCTTAGACAATTTGCAGAAATAGGTTTCTTCAATTATTAGTGGGAAAGAAGGGTCAACACAACAAATTGATCTGGCATAGAATGACATCCTTTCCTATAATGTTCATAAAACATTTTTCCAGCTTTTAGGTTGTTAAAAGGCTCTTTATGTATCTACAACAAAGCTGTAGCATATTTTTTCCTGTGTGCATGTGTGGTCAAACACACACTGTAGATGGCAATTAGGGTTCCTTCTTATTCTCCTGGAAAAGATGTTGCCTGGCTCCTTTCTTATCTGCTGGCAGACCAACCACAGCTTTGTTCCTTTTTGCTGGTATAATAGCATACCAGAAAACTTCTTTCCTTGTTGCACCAACTTAAAATCCAAAGCCAAGCAACAAATTTACTTTCTTATTAAAAAAAAAAAAGAAACCCAACAAAACCCACAATTTAAAAAAAAAAAAAAAGCCACAGCCCTGCTAGACAGGGATTTTACAAAGCAAAGGCATGCCAGACAGAACTATGTTGTGCTGTGACCTATCAGGGTCTCACCATGAAAAGAGCAA
Source organism: Hypotaenidia okinawae (assembly GCA_027925045.1). Taxonomy (NCBI): domain Eukaryota; kingdom Metazoa; phylum Chordata; class Aves; order Gruiformes; family Rallidae; genus Hypotaenidia; species Hypotaenidia okinawae. Next base: position 14,078,843 of record BSDF01000005.1, on the reverse strand, counting down.
CACTGTGGATGCCAGGAAGAAAAAAATATACAGAGAGAAGGGGGAATAAAGCATTCTCAGAAAGATTATCAGTCAAAGATACAGAGTACAGACATGACTGGTTGATTAAGTGACACTCTGGATATCTTTTCTGGGAATCACACTGAAGAAACCTGCTCTTTTTCAGATTTGTAAACTCCCTGACTGAAGAAATAGGGCAGTATTTACTGTAGCTGGTATTAACTGAGACTGCCTGATTCTCACAGATTATAATGGACTTTTCTGTTGCCAGAAATGATCTTGAACACACAAGGAAAATAAATCTATACCTACCATAATAAATAACTTAGAGTTTATTGACTCAATGAATGCTAAAGTAATCAAATAACATTTTTTCCAATCTGCTTCATTTAAAGTGAATTTCCAGACGATAAAAGCTTGCTTTCTTTTTAATCTATGTTCAATTTCAGGTTGCAGGTAAAAAACACTATGAGGATGCTGCAGTTATTTAACAATGAGTTTTCAGGAAATTAAGAATTACTTCTGCATTTAATAGAAACACAAATACAACTGGAGCCACAGGCACTATAGCGATTTGCTTATTGCTTGGGATCACTGAATCAGTTGAAAGCATGTGATCTTTCTGAGGCACAAGAAATACAAAGGGAAGCACAGAAGCTGAGAGGTAAAAAAGTAATTAAGTATGATGAAGGAAGAGGCAGGAAGCGCCAAAAATCAGTGGGGCTTAGAAGAGACTGCAATGTACAAGAACAGACCCCCCTGCTTCGTTACGGAATAGGTAGGAAGCTTGAATCCCACCATTACCTCAGAAATCATGGGTCAGACTCTGCTAAGAAGAAAGGAGCATCTGAGACTGAGAAAGTGGGGTCTGAAAGTCCCCATTCTCTGGAAAAAACAGAGCACCTAGTCTGGGTAGATACTTGTCATGTCACCACGGCCAGGCAGCAGCCCACATGTGAACAGAGACAAAACCCACCCTCACATATCCAGTGCAGGCTTTCAGACACAGCCCAGCTCTCTTCTCTCGCATCGTGCTCCATCCTTACCCCCATCTCTACTCAGGGGAGATAACAGAGCAAGTCGCATCCATAGGGCAGATGGGGAAATAACCATGAGAAAAGGTGGTCAGGGAAAGGGAACAGACGTGTAAAAAACACAGAAGCAGAACAGGGCAGAAATGTAATGTAATTTTAACATGTAAGGACACATATTTACCTATTTAATGAACCTGGCAGCTGGAGTAGGATGTTCTCTAGCTAGAATAACACAGCTGTAAGAGTCTTCCTGAGAGCTGTGAGAGGACTAAGCAGGACACCAACAGTATGCACAGTTACACTGTTACTTCTTGAAACAGAAGCTATATGAAGTGTTTTGCTGCACTCTTGCTCTATAGTACATCAGGTTTTAAGGTAACTTCATATTTGTTAGGATTTGGGAATATATTCTTATGTGGCAAAAACTACTCACATTTAAAAGGAGGGTTTTCTCCTTCTAGATACTTGGTTTGTTGTGCAGCTGATTGTGTCCTGCTCCCAGCATCGACCACATCTCATCCAGCACATCATGATGGAAAATTGGATGAGTGTTACAAATGTTCTTGAGGATATTTTTATTATATCTAAAAATATATCTATCAATTATTTACCCACATGGTAAGTAAGAACACTCAGTACTCAATATGTTTTAGGTTAGAGAAAGACACCCACCCTGCTCCTGTGTAAAAGGAGGTTGAGCTTGTGTGTCATATGCAGAGGTTAGGTCAGCTTTCAATAGACACACAATCACTGCATCTTTTGGGTTTAATTCTTGGGTTCCAAAAGGCTATGCTTTATTCAGGCAAGCACAATCATATGCACAGATTGATGCAGGCAGAGTTCAAAAGTTCTTCTACATTAAATATCTTATTTTATATTTGTCCATGTAAATAATTAGATATTCATAGATGTTGGATACTTGCAGGCAGTTGATAAGCAAAAGTACATGCAGTGCTTTACTGAATTACTAGAAAATTCTTAAATTCATTAACAACATACCTCTATGAAATATTTAACATCAATTCTAATGAACATTTTAATCCCATGAATGATTAAATCTTATGCAATATTAATTGTTCAAACCAGAGGCCTTCCATTAGCTTTTGCAAAAGGTCACTTTCTAGGAAGGTGCAGGCTGTTAACAGGCAACACAAGAAGGGCAGCTGCAGTTCTGCTCTTTTACTATGTCTATTTGCAAGAGTGGAGCTGGTCCTCTGGGGAAGAATCCAGGTACAGGAGCCCAAGGATGTAAAGGCACCATGCTGTGGGAACAGGTGTGGATACTCTCCCTGCACAGAAGCATTCCTCCTAGTTCACCCATATATCCCAGTACACAGAAGAGCAAATCAAACCAGGGTGTCTGGAACAAAAACCAACTCCAGCTCACGTAACCAGGAAAGTAATTTCAGCAAACACCACCTTCATTTCTCACCTGTGTGCCTTAAAAATCAGCTGTACACTTCCAACTATTTTAGAACAACAAAGAGCTTTATTCTTTACATACACTTTATAAAGCAAAAAGGGGAGACACATTTGGAGTTACACAGGGTACCTCTGGCAGAATACTTCTCATGTACGTGTTCCAGCTATGCAGCACGTTCAGAGTTCCTAGGCAATTAGTTAATGTCCATGCTTAGTTGAAGACTTTTAAGATAACATAATAGCAGTATAAATTCATTCTACTCAAAGGTAAACAGTAATTAATATTTCTTAACAGTTTTGTAGAGATCCTATAATCAGCCTAATGGATAAACAGCCTGCAAAGTGCAGTGTGCACATCTTACAGGATTTGAGATAGAGGAAAAAAGATCTGTTTAAATTCTGAGACTTGAACTTTATTAATATAGCTGCCAAAAGGCATCCATAAGAGATACCATTGAGCTTTCATCTATTGTACATTAAAAGCAGTATTTCAGAAACCTAATTTTGCAGGCCATCAGAGACAGTATGTCCTAGGTTATTTTTCCAGCCATGTTTTCAGAAGCATTAAAAAAATGCAAGATGAGATAAGCAAAAATTAGTAAAAGTATTTTCCAGTCATCAACACAGCACTGCAAAATAATACCAAAGAAATTAGGCATCAAGTACACAAATCTTCAGTGCATTTCAGAAGGCTACCAGCAGTACTTGTCTCCATCTATTCTCTTCCTAAAGTTTCATTAAAAAGCCCTAAAAACAATATTCAACACATGATGTTTGAAGAGAATATAGCCTGACTTAGTTATATGAGAAAAACCTCAGCATTTTCTAGCTTGCATGGATATTACAAGTGTCTGACAGTGCAGGTGACTAACACATTTTGTGTTCCTTTCACAAAGACTCAATGCCTGATTTCCCTTTCTAGACCAACGTTTTGAGGGGAAAAGTTTTTCGTAAGTGACAAAAGTTACTGGCTTCACAGAGTCATAAGAACTTCTAACAAGAAATTATTCAGAGGTACCATCGTTTCATAGTTAACCAGAGTATACTGGAAGAAAAAAATATTGAAAACAAATTCTAACTTACAACACTGGGAGGCAGCACTGGGCAATGGTTTCTTCTGGACTTCTTCCTGAAAGGAATACTAAAGGAGAAAAGGAAAAACACAAAAAAACAAACCACAGACCGATTAGAAATCAAATGGTAGCTTCATGAATCAGCTTTCAGAGTATAGCATGCCACCTAGAAGACAAAATATCTCTGGTGGTACCTAAGCATTACATATTATCCTTAATATGTATATTTAGACGCTCCCAGTAGTCTCTCTTTTTCATGCCCAAACCAGGTGTTGAAAAGTGGACATCTGATTATGGCGAACTCTGCTCTACTGCAAGCACAGGCCCTACTCTCAGCTGTCAGACCTCAAATTAGACATCTAAAAGATCTGTTTCAGCATTGCTGGGATGGGGAGCTCAGACCTGAGTATAAGCCCATCTGTGTCAGACACTCAAGCACAGCTTCAACACTTCAAAACTCATGTGGGCTCACAGCTACACTGCTGTAGGAGATTGAAGTCATTAGTTAATTAGTGTGCCTGGCAGGCCAGCAATGCAGTGTTTGTCCAGCCAGCATTTATAAACTGTCCTGTGATCTGCTGCACGTCCAGACTGAAGAATTTTTCATCTCATTTGATAGGAAATTAGAGAACACAGAGATATTTCCATTAGCCAGCTTTGACTTCTTACAAAGCTGTTTGTTACAGCATCAAAGCATTCCCTAGGGGAACGCCAGTGGTTTTATTTTGTTATCCTCCTCTGTCTCATATTACACAGAGATATGAGAAAATCAGGACAATTGAGCTAAATAATGAGAACAGTCTTTGCTAGGAGAAAAAGGTCTGATGACAAAGGAAGTTGCAACCTCAACAGTCTGCTGCTGTAATCTGTGCAAAACAGGACCTCTACATGTATTTGGTAAGGGCTAATGACCAGTTTGGTACATAGAAGGTGAAAACCTCCAGATTTCCTCTGTGGCTGTCTTCCAATCCTTGCTAGTTAAAATGCAGGAGTGATTCTGAAAGGTGGTTAGTCTTATCATCAGAGAACTGACAACTCAGTGAGCTCATCAGGATCGTGAAAACAAAAGCTTCCTGCTGACAAAGCAGTGGAAAAGTCTGTTGGTGAGCAACTTCAGCAGCACAGCAGTGGGTTCTGAACTATTACACTCAAGGGATTCAAAAATGGCAGTAGTTCGTTCTTCTCAACACATCAGCCCCAAAGGCTATCAGCAGTCTCAAAAAGAACCTTGAATATTAAGGATCTGTAGGAGTAGAGATGGGAATGCATTTTTAACCCACCATATCCACTCCAAATGAACCTGCTTCTGGAATGCTGCTGTGCAGCTTTAGTCGGTTCATCTATTGTTTCAAAAGCAGATAGCAGAACTTAAGGCACAGAAAGGAAGACAAGGGCACAAAAGTCGTCCTGTGCTAAACACCACTATGCAGACTAGGGCTCTGCAGCCCAAAAGCCATGCAAGAAGACAAGGTCTGTAAAGCTGAGTGGCAGAGTGGTGGAATGAGGATCAGTCATTCAGTTTGCCTCCAGTTGGTTTCACAACACAGGGTTTGTTTGCTCACAGCAAATAAGGTATTTCTTCAGGTAGTGCACAATGAAGGTGCTGAATACCCTTGCTTGGACATAACTGACCTGGCTGCATTCAAAAGGAAACTGACATCCACAGACCAAAAAAATCCATCAAGTGCTGTTAAACACAAGGACACTGCCTCTGGCTCTGGAAGTTCCTGAGGTACAAGTTGCTGCAAATTAGGGAAATATGCAAGGAAGGTATCATCCTGTCCTGGCTTTGATTCAGATAATTTTCTTCCTAGAAGCTGGTATAGATCTGTGCTTTAAATTTGAGAACAATGTTTATAACACACTAATATTTTAGTTCATGCCATGCAGTCACAGACTTCTCAGCTTTTCATATTGCACCAACAACAAGGAGGAGGGGGACACCCAAAAAAACCAGGGAAGGGACACAGCCAGGACATTGACCCAGACTGCCAAAGGGATATTCCAGACCGTATGACATCATGATCCATATATAACTGGGGAGGGGGCTGGGAGGCAGTTTGACCTGAGAACTAGCTGAGCATCAGCTTCAGGTGATGCAATTGTGTTGTGCATCACTTGTTTTAGATGTTCTTTCATCATTATTGTTGTCTTACTTTTCTGTCCTACTAAACTGTCTTTATCTCAACCCCTGAGTTTTACCTTTCTTCTTTTAGGTTCTCTCCCCCTCCCGCTGAAGTTGGGGGAGTGAGAGAACAGTTGTGTGGTTGTTTTAGCTGCCTTCTTGGTTAGAACACGACACATCTCCACTCTGGTCACTGTCAGATACAGGATGATATGAACCTTAGGTCAGGCCTTGCACAGAGGTTGTCACATTTATTTCATTTTCTCACTGGTGACTGGGAACACCCGTAATAAATCTGAGACTGTTAGGTGACAAATAGAGAGGCAGGATTTTGTTACTAGTATTTAATAAAAGCATGCCTTTGGCCCGCAGACAGAGGGCACTCCGGGGAAAGGGGATTCTCACAAAGGTGTCTCAGGATACCTTGCAGCCAGTACCAGCTCAGGGAAGCACTAGAGGGCACCTAAGCTTCGCTGAAGTACCTGGCACAGACCTCACAGGAGCAGGGAGGCATCACAGCAAGTATCACTGACAAGCTAAATCACAGGTCGAGCTTTTCCATCATCCCCAATAGGTTCTCAAGCTTCTGGGAAGGCAGGAGAGATTGCCCTCCAGGCATTTTGTTTTTACCCACCCTTACATATTGGTCCATCCTCAGTCAGAAAGAAAAGCAGCCTTAGTTTTCTTCACCTTCACAGTAAACCAAGTGCTTTACACCATAAGGAACAGAAAAAAGTGAAGGATCCCAGAACAAAAATCTCCTAAGGGCACTGGCAGAACATTTTGCAAATTATCTTGCTGCAGAAAAAGACAGCAGGAGTTGAAGCAGCACCATATTCCTGCTCAGTTATGTTGGCATCAACACATGAGTAGCTTTGTGATGGTCTTTTCTTTTTTTTTTTTTGTGTTGAACTTTGGGTACAGGCATTAATCTTATTTTGCAAACATACATGATTAAAACTTTTCTTTACAGTTTGTAACAGTCTCTTAAAAACAAAAAGTAACTTCTAGTTTATAGCTACCAAAACAGGAAAGTAAAGCCATAGCTAGCAAGTATATATTCATATAAACTGAACCATTAACAACTAGATTAGGACAAAGGCTAACAGCTTCAACAGTCCCCAGAACACCCAGCATCTTGCTTTGTCCTCTTCCCAGAAACAGCCAACTGCAAAAACATCTTTTTTGACTTGATTCCACAAACGAAGAGAACCTACCAGAGGTTGCCAAAGGTGGTTTCACTCTCCTCTGAGGTAAAGCATAGTATTACCTTTCCTCTGAGAGCATGACATGAGCCATATGGTTCTCACAATTCAAGCTCTTCGAGCATGTGGAAAGTGTTTGTCTCCTTTGCACTAACTGTACACTTGAGAAAACAGCTCTGTAAACAACTCATGGAAGGCTTGCAAGTGATGAACATTTAGTAGTTACTTTAATCACAGGGACCCAATACAAAGAATAAAAGCAAGCTATAATTAATCTTTTAATTTAGGTATTTACCTCATCCCCCAGTGAATTTATTTGTTCTAATTTTCTGGTCCAGTATCTGGCCTCTTCTTCAGGGATATCTGCACCAAAAAAAAATAAGTCACAGCATCTTACTAACCAGGCAAACTTCCATGTATTACCATTAGCATTAAAACGGGGAGGGCATTCCAAGATCACACCACAAAAAGCACACAGGTAATTCTGAAGTAATAGAGCTGTGTTACGTTAGCCCTCAGATGGAAATTAAACACTGTAAATAGAGTTCAAGGAGTTACATTGCTTTCTTCTTGAAAGCTGATTAATGAAGCACACACCACACAAAGGTAGGAAGGAGTAAGGCAGATTAGTTTGGATTGAATTCAGGTATTGGTTTTATGAAGAGCCATATCACAATGATATTAATACACTCGCTATATGCTTGATAACACATAGCAAGGTCAAGAGCCTCTTCTGGAGGCTTTTATAACCTCAGCAGAACAAGGGCTCCTTTTGAAAAGCGTATCTTACTATGTACCTCATGTAATACAAGTACCAAAAAAGAAATAGTCTCTTGCTTTCCTTCTCCGGCAATGAGCCAAATCTTTTGAGGTAATGAGTAGTGTTAGAGGCAGTTGTATTCACAGGAAAGCACACTCCAATTTTCACACCACACTGCAACTTCACTGTGACATGAATTACAGCAACCCTTTTCCCTTCTGGAAGATTTACCAAGTTGATGACTGACAGCAAGGAGCAAGCAATATCACCTTTATTTCAGTAACTACGCTTTGGAGTAATACAGTGTCCTTATGGTCTGAGTGGAACACAGACTTCTGCCCCTCTGAATTCCATGTCTCAAAGCACACCCTTGGAGGTGCAGATGAACTGCTGTGGAAAGTTTAATGCAAGGCAAGCTAGGTACAAGCTCTGCTTAAGGAACAGAGTGAAGTTGCACAGCACCAAATGAAATGCTGAAAATAAAAGCATCGATGAGGCTCTCGATCCAGGAAAATTAGGTCAATTATCTGGGTATGTTGGGGCTTAAAATCATTGGAAAGAGGGGGAAAAAAATGTTTAGGGGGTTTTGTTTGGAGGGTTTTTTGGTGGCTTTTGATGCTGTGAGGTTTTTCTTGTTTGTTTGGGTGGGGGTATTTTTGTTGGCATCATTTTTTTAGCTACTCCACATCAACCTGACTGTAATGACTTAGGAAATCTGTCTACTCATGGCCCAAAAATGCACCAATGCAGAAACTTGAGAACTCACACAGGAAGGCAGTGGAGGGACTGCTCCAGTTGGACACCGCCAATCCTGCAAGCTGATGATGAATGCAATACCAGTTCAGCTAGTTTTCCCATCTCTTGTCACTTTCACCTTCTCAGGTACCTCATTAGGAGCCAAGAAGTCTACACCTAACAAGTTAAGTTTCCCTGCAATAAACTGTACCCCATGGACACAGACACACCGACATGCTAAGCCATGCCTTGGCAAGAGTGGGGAAAGGAGGCTGGGGTGGTCTCCTGATGGAAAAGTGGTTGTAAAAGTTGCATCCACTCTCACTCCTGAAAGAAACAAGATTTATAGGCAGGTGAGCGTTCCATTGGGACCTACAATGCTTTCAGAAAGTATTGCTTTCTTGTCTTACTTAAAGGGGATATCTGTCCTACACGTGTCCCCTCTCAGCCACACAAACCATCATCTTATGAAGCCACTGACCTCAAAGCACCAAAATAATAGCAATCAGTATCCCAGAATACAAACTGCGTTCAAGAACAACAAGGAACATGGCAGATTTGGTGAAATTTGAGGCTTCAGAAGTGGGCATTTCCTCGGGCCACGAAATAACATCTACACCTTTGTAACAGAAACAACCCTGTATTTTTATGCAACTAGACTCACCCAGAGAAGGGGGATAAAACAGGACCCACTTGAGAAAGTTTTAAGGAATTAAAAACCTTGGTACCTGACTTTAGGGAACCTGCAGTAACTAGAAGAAAAAAAAAAAAAAGAAAACCAATTTCTCCTTACCTGAGGAGAGACCAAATTAATTTATTCTAACCATACTACACAGAGCAAGTTGCTCTCTCTGAGGTACAGTATGTTGCTTTACTGTTACATGCTATTAGAAAACAAGGTAAAAGAAACATCAGAGTCTTCCAGAGTTACATGATTTGTACAAAAACATACATGAATAGAGCTGTGGATCACAGCTGCACAGATTCATTAGGCAAGCTCCACATAAATAAGGGATGGATTCAAAGGAAACCTGAACAGAACTGATATAGAAAGGCAACATCAGTTAACTGAAGGGCTATCAGCATACAACCTGATGAGGTTTAGGAGGACAAACTCCAACAAAACCTGAAGAAATCCAAACATCAAAGCAAAGCCTAGGGAATTTTCTCTGTGAAAACCATCACTTCTCTGGAAGATGAAGAAAAAATTGTGAACTGAGGACTGCAGGTCAGAGTCAAAACAACTCAACTCTGTAATCAAGACCTGAGAAACTGCAGGTATCTCTCCAGGCAGGCTTCAATCCTTTCCCATGCACCTTGGTTTAGTGCCATGCCAAGGCATCGAGAAGCACCATGTTTCACCTTAGATTCATTGTTCTTACCCTGTATTCAAGATGCCCATTTCATAAATGGAGGGGTCAGATTTGTAGTGCCAGATTGCTGCTATTCTACTGAAATGGATTCTTATGCAAGTCAGAGATGAAAATCTGCTACTGTCTAGATACCATCTGGCTGTTTTAAGGACATCATCTTGATCTTAGAGAAACTCTTGTCATCAGTACTAACAGCAGTACAGTTCCTGCAGAGCAAATCTTAAACATGAAACAACTGGCTTGAGTCCAACTGCCTGCTTAGAAGAAGTGTCCAGGAGACAAAATTCTCTATATTTTTTAAGAAGTAGTTTGTAGCTATTTTTTTAAGTTTCATCACCCATTTGTGTCTCGCCTCTGTCAGTTCCTTTGTTGAAGTTAGGATTTTTGGAATACAAAGAATCAAATCACAGGCTGCTTGCAAGGCCACATCCACTGGCCAGCTCCTACATCACTGCTCAGCTTTGATTACAAACGCAAGTTACTCCACTACATTAACTTTTGCTTACAAGATAAAAAGCTGAACTACTCTAAACAGAGGCCATCTGATGCCAGCTCAGGACTACCCTGACATCATGCTTGGTAAATAAGAGAAGCAAGGCCATATGTCAGTGAAACAGAACCGCTGAAAAAGAACAGAGAAGAGATGAGCCGATATGTTCACTAGCTTTTGGGGTTTCTTAATTTGTGACTGACATGGAAATGTTGCAAGCTTAACTGCCACTGCTCCCACTGCCACGTGAAAGCTGAACTCACTTGTCTTTTCTGTGATCCTGGCACCAGGGTGCAGTAGTCTGGTTGCTCCTGAAGGTAATGGGGGAGGCAAAGGAGATCTCATGGCCAGTGGGGCAGAGAATCTGCCAGAGTCCCATCCTGCAGCACCTGAGCAAGGTGATCAGGGCAGACCCAGAGATCATAGCCAGGTTCCACCAGGAGCCCAGAGCAACAGACAGGCCCCATAGTGACAAGGCAGGTGTGAGGTCAGGCCAGGAAGTCAGTCTGTATCTGTGCCTGGACCTGTGTGTTCCATAAGCAGGCACAGACACATCAATGGCTGGGGATCAGTAATTCCCACAGCATCACTCAGAAGTGAGGGCTCAGAGCCGAGATGAAGTGGGACCCTGGGCCTGTGAGAGAGCTGTGGGTGGAAGCCCCACATGAGGCTGCTCAGAGCAAGTTCGACTTATCAGCACACCCAGTGCCCTGACACCTGGGTGTACTGCACCACCACTGAAATGGGAACATAGCACTACAGAGACTGAGGAATGAAGTATAAAAGAATTTACTGCATCTGTACAGACCACTCACAGTCAGACCCTCCCTCAGGTACCTAAACGTGACGGTATTCCTACTTAGAGATCTCCAGCTTGGCAATAACCAGGAGTTTCATCCCTGAAGTTTTTCTTCACCTCTGGCTTCATGATCCCATTCTACACTGCGCTGGAGTGGCCTCACCTCGAGTGCTGTGTGTGCAGTGCTGGGTGCCACGGTACAAGAGGGACACAAAACTACTGGAGAGTGTCCAGAGGAGGCCAGTGAGGGTGGGGAAGGGTCTGGAGGGGAAGTCCTCTGAGGAGAGGCCGAAGTGCCTTGGTCTGTTCAGCCTGGAGAAGAGGAGGCTGAGGGGAGACCTCATCATGGTCTGCGGCTTCCCAACACGGGGGACTGAAGGGTCAGGTGCTGATCTCCTCTCTTTGGTGACCAGGGATGGAACCTGAGGGAACGGCACGAACCTGTGACAGGGGAGGTTTAGGTTGGGTGTTAGGAAGAGGTTCTGTACTGAGAGGGGGTCAGGCACTGGAACAGGCTCCCCAGGGAAGGGGTCACAGCACCCAGCTTGGCTGAGTTCAAGAAGCATCTGGACAATGCTCAGTCCCACGCTCTGACCTGGCTGGTCCTGTGTGGAGCCAGGAGTTGGGCTTGGGCATCCTTATTGGTCCCTTCCAGCTCATGATATTCAGTGATTCTATTCTATACTCCTTACACACCACCATGTGCCACCTGAGTTTTCCCAGGTGGCAAGTCCTGGGCTGGGACATACCCCAGGTGGGCATGAGTGAGAGAAAGTGCTGGAAGTAAGGATGATGACCTCTCTTTTTCCCCTTTCATTCACCTGGCTTTCTCTCTTCTCAGCCCTAATTTCTTCCCTTTCCAGTGATATGGGAATTTTCACAAGTTCTCACTGAAATAACTTTGCAGATCTGTCTGTTTGTCCTGCTGAACAGTTCCCAAGACAATAAAACAAGGTACATTTCCTCCACCTGATGTCTGGATTCAGATCAGCACACTCCCAACCTGGGAGTGTTGAGAACACTAAAAGCATTTTCACTCCAATTATCTACTAGAAACAGACTGGCACAGACCGAAAGTGCTATAGTTTGGGAGCCAAAAGCACTTTTGCGTACTCCATCCTGTGAGGGACTTGCACATAGCCACTGCACTTCTGTAAAAGGGGGTGCTTTTAAACAGCACAATTTTACACTTGAAAAACATTTTTGGAAGGTCTGTGCCAGCACATATTCCCTACACCAAGAAAATTAACAGCAAGACTGTCTTCTCTCTACCAGTAAATTTTCTGAACCAACCAAGAAGAAAAGCTGTCTCACTTCCTTGATGTGTCTGTCTTACTCCTTGGAAGAAATAGATCAATGAAGAAAGCTGCTCCAACCTGTCTTTATTAACAGCACCTCCTCCCACCAACAAGGCAGCTTATTGCCATTCTTAAAAGACTACCAAGCATAAAAATGCTTTGCACCCTAGGGGTTAGTATCAACTCTTCCTAACACTTTATGTTTCAAATGCTCATGCTTTGCTGCACTTACATAGAGGAGGATTTTCAGTCATTGTGTTTTTGTGAGATTGCACATTTAAGAACATAGGGCTGGCAGAGAACACTAGATGACAGTCCTGTCCACAGCAGTCCATCCCACGCAGATACTCACTGCAGAAGGGCCCAGAGATCTGCTCTCTCTCCTGTGCCCCACGCCCACTGACAATACTACTGAGCATAACACAAGAGCTGCACCTGGTACACGTTCTTTGTCCCATTAGAAATCTGGGCATTAACAAAGTTTCACTCCTGAATAATGTCAGGAAAGGTTATTTTATAGACTACAACTCTTAACAGCCTCTGTTATGCAACAATTGCTTCCCAACTCTAAGCCTGGTAAGCATTTAAAAAACTGTTTCTTAAAAAATAAAAAAATCTAAGTTGCCTTCATCATGTACTACCACCAGCAGCATCAGCATGTTCCTACATTTACTTCAGCTTTAGCTCTTGCCAGTCTCCAGAGTACCAGGAGAAGACCTACCAGGGACGAATAATCCTGAACATATCAGCTGGAGGCAGAAGCAGCGAACTAATCCAGGATAAATATAGTGCAAACAAACCAGTTTCTAAACCTCTTTGCATATACAAACATATTTTACACCAAGGACTTCAGCTTTTCTGGTTTTCAATTTTTACAATCCCTTAAAAACTTCTCAAGCTCCACCCAAATACAATGAAACATTTTAAATTGACTGAACAGCCATACACATCATCTAAGCTAAATGAGACAGAGCAGCCAGAAGTGATAGAAAAAGTACAAAAGGACAGCCAAACAGAACACCACACTTTTTTTGAGTCTCTATCCCACACAGCTGTATTTTACCAGACTGGAAAGCAGCACGAGCTGTACATATGCACACACACTGCTCCCGTTCTCATGTATCTACAATAGCCAGAAGATCTTCACCTGGGAAACAAAACATGATACACAATGTTCCTAAGTGTCACTCCAAACAATGCTTTATTAAAATGTTACCCTACAGCAACAGAGCTGGTGAGCTAAGAACTTCCACAGCAGATCAGCAGTGCATTTAGTTCTCTGTTTAGGTTTAAAGCAGCAGTTCCCGGCTCATAGGAGAAGTGGGGCACTAAAATTCTGCACTGCTACCTCCACTTAAAGGGAAACTGACCTGCAAATCCATGGGGAGAGAGGCAGAGGCAGTGCTGTGAGCTGAGCTGCCTCCATGCATGCCTCCAAGTCTCACAGTCCTGCAAGGGCAGGGAGACAGAGCCTTAAGCCATCCCACAGGGGCCTTCTCTATCCTAAAGGCAATGGCAGGAGACATTCAGTCACGGTGTGAAGGGATGCACTGCTGGAGATGACAACATGGGTAGATGATATCTTCTGGGGGAATATCCCCCATTCTTGGTCCTCACCATTTTTAAACCTGCTTCTGACCTTGCCATGGCAGCACAGACTGAAAACAGAGGAGATCCAAGGTAAAAAAACCACAGCACTCTTCACTTAAGAACAGTGGAGTCCTCGGGATAGCTAACCGATGCACACATTCTTCCTGGACATGATGAAACTGGCCAGGCAGACACCTTCTCACACTCTAACACAAAATCTCTTTTGATACAGCAGTGTGGAGTTCCTGTTACTGTGTATTTGGCACAGTACATGAAGGAGTAAGAGATGTGCTTTAAATGATCAATTGTGTTAAAAACAGAAGAGTCACAAAGAGTTACTCTTTTCAGTACAAAATCCTACTCAGAATTCTATGTTCTATAGAACATAATACATTTTAAAACAGTAGTTAAAAAAACACAAAACCAAACAAATATTCCCATATTTTGAATATAGTACTAGGGAGAACACACTGTTACCTGAAATATTTTATTTTTTAAATTCAGATGCCCTAACACATAATGGTGTACAAGGAGTCGGTTTTCCTGGACTTAGGAGGGGAAGGGAAGGGACATCACAATGCTATCCAAAACACAAATTCCAGAAGAAAGCATCCAAATTCTCTTTCAGGAAGAGATTTGAGCTTTAATTATTTTTTTTTAAAGCAGGGACAGTTTACAAGCAACTATGTGAGAATTAACTTTGATGAGAAGGTAGCAGCTACGAACCTTGCCTTGGGCTATGTGTGCCATGTTCTCTCCTTTCCAGAAGCCTGAAGACTTGCCCCAAAGAACCAATATGTCACCTCACAAGGAAATCAAGTGAGTTGTTCATCTTCTTACACAACAACCAATTTCAGTAACAAACTTCTCACTGACAGCAGTGAATCACCAGGACATTTCCATGAGGAAGAAGGATGGCTCCAGACCAATGTGAGACAGCTTAGTTGCCAAGACAGCAGAGATGTCAGATACCTTTTCCCCTTTACATCCTGGACTGCAGTTAAAGAGCAGTGCCTTTGACATCTATAAAACACTGTGCTCACCCTGAATTGCACCCTGAGAAGCACGTCAGCTTAGCTCCCAGGGCACAAGATAAAATTTATATTGATTTTAGTGATGCAGAGCCGACGCCTGTATCCTCCTTTGCACCAGGAAGGGGGTACTAAGACTAATAGATGACCTAACTTTTTCCCACAACAGATGGCCAACCCTGACAGTTGCTGGCCAAATGCCAGCAGGTGCACAAATGCTCCACCAGCACTTAGAGAATGATACAAATTGCTCACCCCACCAGCAGCCTGGCAGCAATAGGCAAGCAACAGGCAGAGGGGTAGAGAGGAGTGTGCAATGACAGACAACTCTGAAACACTTCAATGCCCAGGGGGAAAAAAATACCCGCAAGTCCCAAAAACATCACCTTTATTCTTAGTCTGAAGAGTCAGCTAAGAGCTGGAAAGAGAAGCTATGTAAGCCTTGAATGCATTCTGGTTAAATCCTTCCTTTGGGGTTATGGTTTGGGTATTTTTGTTTGGATTTAAGTAAAATAAAATTTTAGAACACCTTTACTTGAGTTGGGTTCGCTTCAGCTAGGTATTTCTCCATATTCAACCACAAGTAACTGTGAGAAAGGCAGTTCTGGTAACACCAAGTTATTTATACACTCCGCTAACAATGATGCTCAGGAGCACTGAGCACTGCTGCTTCACGAACAGAACTGCACACTTCTCTCAAGGTTTAAGTGCACCTACCTCAGAACAGTTCTAACAATGCACTTGACCTCTCCTAGTGCCAAATTTGTCTAGATACAAAGAAGTGAATGTTCCCTGCTGAGGAACAAAATGTCTGACTGCACAATACTGAAATTGTATTAATAGTTTCTTAAACTACTCCTAGTTTAAATGTTCCAGCACTCTGACACCATCAAGTCTTCTTTATTTATTCCAGTCTTGTTAGAAAGAAGCCAAACAAGAAGTGAACACCAAGAACCTAATTTGCACTGAACTATTTTGGCAGAACTGTGAATGAGTGTAACTTGATTGTAAAATTCAAGTTGTTCCCAAGCCCTTTCTCTCCACTGTCAGCGCCCTCAGTATATTATTTAAATGCACTCACCAAAAGGTAACTCAAATCTTGTGTCCAGCAAAATTTTATGAGGAGTTGGGTTTTTTGTTCCACAGATTTCATCATGTTTCATTACAACTTCTGCCTCCAGCGTAGACCATTCCCCAGGGCCTTCCTGTAAATCACAAGCCACAGGTGAGTTTCAAGTCTGGCAGGTCTTTATGCAGTGACTGTCACGTATTTGCTAAGATAAAAGACTCCAGGAAAGAGCCTTACAGTATTATCAAGACCTAGTACCTGATTTTAACATCAAATGATCTCTATTCAGCACATGCTGGCAGCTTGTCTTCCACCCTTTAACAAGGCAGGCAACGAACACCTCCTAGCAGAACTACCACCTTGTCAGTGGAACTCAAAGGTAGGTCCTCAAAGGCAGGCACTGAGGTGGAACTGAGCCCCACACAGACCTTTCAGCCACACTGCTGGGCATCCCCACTCTTTTGCTGTTATGGACAACATAAGCACTCTCTCCTTGCTCAAAGTCAACAAACTTCTACATAATTGCCTTGAAATTTGATGTAAAGAAACAAACGTCCTTAGCTGCAAAAACTGCCAAATTCAGTAGTTAGGGCAGTTAAGAGACACTGGCACATCCCATTTCCTACAGTTCATATTAGCACCACTAGACATTCCCTAACACTGCAACCAGAAACTTTACAAGATGATGTACACATGCTCTTGGCCTACCTTAAAGGTCAGCTTGTCTCTAATCAGGGCACCCTCTGTTTTTAGCAGGAAGTTACAGAAATTTGAGGGTCAGACTAAGGAGTTGGTCCCTGTTTTCTGACTTGGTGTGAGTGAAATGAGACCAAAGGTTCCTATGAAGCTCAGTTTTGGTCTCACTGTTGGAAGCATGCTTTAAAAAAAAACACCACACACACACACACCCCAGACCCAATATAGCCCTCTCCCCACACCCAGCCTTCTTGGCTTTGAAAGTGGAAATTTTGCTGAGGAGCACAGTCCTGAGCTGCTCCACACTAGATTTGTAACACATTAACTACCAACACTGGGGCTGTCAAAACAAAGCTTTAGTGTCAGCTTAACCTCATCAGATTGATGAATGGCCTTCAGAGCAATCCACACAGTCCCAACCAGGGTGTCCCAGATAAGTCCTTTGTTCCATACTTCAACAATTAGGCCCAGGTCCAGCCGACTGATCTCACTGCAAGAAAAGGCAGCACAGGTGAGGAAAAAACCCAGGATACAATCTAATTCTGCTTTAGGTTCTGCATTATGACCATGATTGGATTCCAAATAAACTCTTTCCACACAGCTACAAGAGAGCTTCTTATGTGGTTGAGGCAGTTCATACTCACAGGGAACACTAGTTTCTAATGACTGATCTATCACAGATAAACACTAACTGCACAAAGATGCCAAACTGAAACCCTGAAATAAGTCATGCATGGACTAACAATTAGGAACTCATCTCGGCAGCTAGGTACCCAGGAGGAGGAAGCATATCTTGGGCTAAAACCTAGAGGTGAGCTGTTCTTTGTCATCAGGAACCCCGTTTCTAACAAAGCAGGTGCACCCCTTCCCTTGGCAGCACAGCAACACAAGCGTACTGCAGCAGGTCCAAACATGCCAATACTACTCTGCGAGTGGAGCAGGCACACACCAAAAGTAGCAGTCCCAAACCCCAGGCGGCTGCATCAGCAGCGCTACCTATTGCTCAGGGCTGCACCACACAGCTTCTGCTCCAGCACTAGCTGCTTCCTCTGAGTGATGCTGCAGTGCTTTGAGTCATGGGACCCTCTGGCAGCCATACAGTCACAGGACCACCGAGTGCCAAGTCCTTGGACACACCTATCTGAAGGTTGGGCTACGAAGATGATTAAGGGCCTGGAACATCTCCCCTATGAGGAAAGGCTGATTAAGTTGGGACTGTTCAGCCTTGAGAAGAGAAGACTAAGGGGGGACCTAATTAATGTTTATAATTATCTTAAGCATGGGATGCAGGGGGAATCAGCCAGCCCCTTTTCAGTGGTCAGTGGAGACAGGACAAGGGGCAATGGCTGCAAGTTGGAGCACAGGAAGTTCTGCACCAACATGGGGAAGAACTTTTTCACAGTGAGGGTGACAGAGCCCTGGGACAGGCTGCCCAGGGGGTGTGGAGTCTCCTTCTCTGGAGAGATTCAAGACCCGTCTGGATGCCCCCGTGTGCAATATGAGCTGGGGAACCTGCTTTGGCAGGGGGTTGGACCCGATGGTCTCTCGAGGTCCCTTCCAACCCCTACAATTCTATGATTCTATGATGATTCTCATGAACATTTCTGCTGTCATTAAGGAAATGATGCACCTCAAATTAGCTTCTTCCCAATACTTCATATAATTTCTCTTCCATGCTGGCTCATAACATGCCTACTTAGGAACAGCCTAACACATGGACAGCCAGGATGCTGGTAAAACCACTGAGGTAGAGAAGAATCTTGATTCAGCAGTTGATATGCAACTGTATCACGCTTACCCCTAACAAGGGAAATTGCTCCTACTCCTCTGAGCTCCAGACTTCCCTTTGGTATAACTGCTCATCTTCAAAAGTGGGTATATTGGACACACAGTTCTGCTGCCTGCTATCCTTCTGTCCAAATATATCCACATTATCAATGGAAATTAAAAGGACATTAGTCACTAATTTCTATAGACTGCCATCACAGCCAAAAGAAGATTTCTGCAAATCCCAGTACCTATTTGAGCTTTGCCACAGAGACTTCTTACTACCTTAAGAGAGCATGTTGTGTCTACAATGTTGAAGATAAACCCTACAGGTACAGGAAAGCACACCTGTTTTAAACCCACAGTAATTGAGGTCAGGAGTGTCCAGGACTTGGGTGACAGTCTACATAGTTCAAAATCAAGCTGTTTCACAAGCCTGTTCTGAGTTTGCTGCTAACATCTTGAAACTGAGTCTCCAGCTCCCTCTGGTTATCACTGTTCAATATGGCCAAACTAACAATTAGACACCTGCACCATCACTGCTCTGCCTTCCCACTGCTTCCCCTGTGGAAGATGATGTTTATCTGAGCTCAGAAACTTGTGACAACAACAGAAATTACTCATTCTCTGCTGGCTGGACTAGTGTGAGGCCAGAAAGGGAAGTGAAGGAAGAAACTCAGAAATTTTCAGGCATACTGTAAAACCACATACACCGACACTTTAACATACACTGACAGAGCAAGATATTGATCACATCAAGCAAATCAGATCATATGACACCCAACGGGCTTCCATACAGAATTCCACAGGACAGGTCACTAGATAAGAGTGAAAAATAAAAAGGTTTTCTGTACAGCGGTTTGATCGCCTTCGTGTGTCCTTTTCTCCACCTTCCGGTTAGATGCAGAATAGCTTCAAAGAACAAAAGAGCCCAGACTGGAATCCCATGTCCCTCCCCTTTCACATGCACACAGAATTTAAAGGAAAGACAATTCTAATAGTCATTTAATCATCATGCTCCAAACACCAGTTTGCACTTTGATTCAAGAGACGCTTGCTGCAAACATCCAGTCCTTTTAAAGCTGCTTCAAAAATTAGAAGATGCCCCCAGACAATACATTAAAACTCTTAACTGGTCTGATAAATAAACAAATTAAAACAATCCCAGAGCCCCGAATTCTGAAGTGTTATGTCTCTCGAGGAGTTTGGAAGCAAAAACAACAAAGGTTGATAGCAAGCATTGCCTTGGTTGTAGTCTATTCTTCTGCTATGTCTCATAAAAAAAGATAAACACAAACAGGAAAAGCATCCTTCCCTCGGGGAAAAACTACTGTGTTCAAAAGCCTTCTCCAACTCAAGAAAGAAAAAGAGCAAAGTAGTGAATAGTAATACTGGAATATCTGTACTGTTTCTCCTGGGACAACTTAATGTACACGAGATCATGCAAAACACGTTCCCTGCCACGTGTAATATTTCTTTTATAAACATCAGAACAACTTTACTGTTGCCTGGCTGAAGCAGGTATGATAATAGCAAGGTAGTTCAGCTAATATTCTGCTTTCATATCCCCTAGCAACTAATTATGGAGCTCCACAGTGACCTTACAGCATGCTAGCTAAGCTCCCAGATGATATGGGAAAGCAGTTCCAGGAGCTGTTGGAGAGGAAGGAGGAGGAGCAACTGTGAGAGGCGTCATCACACATCATTCTTAAACCACTGGTAAGCAGCCTCCTCTGTATGCTGGCCACGTTTAAAGCTGGTTTCTGTCCACAGGATGAGAACAAGTCATAGGAAGAATGAGTTTGTAATTTGGGTATGTGATTTGGCAGGTACAATGCCTAACCTAACCTCAGTCCTGCATGGTTTATTAAATCAGTAATAGCCACAGCCCCTGTCTGACCAGGAACTGCAGAACTGAGATGGTGATGTTCAGGAGCACAGGTGTTTTGCCAGATGCCAAAAGGACTCCAGACTCTCCACGCAGAAGCACACACTTCATGTGCCGCTCCAAAAGCGGAGTGCCACCAAACAAGGGAGATGGAAGCACAGTTATGATGGCAAGACTGTACTAACCCAGAGGAACTCCTCCACCAGAGGTAAAACTTTCCACTTTCAGCAGAAAATAACCAACTGCCACTGGCTTGGGAAACACACACGTAAAATCTCACGTGGGTGTCTTGCTCCAGGTGCTATGTAAACACCTCAGACCTACTCAAAAGAAGCATTGCTAGCTTTGACTCCACAAGATGCACACACCACCATTTGCCCTGTGACAACAGCGTCCATGTTAAATTCACAGAAGAGCACTCTGAATCCAGGGTTTAGTCACTGTAGTTTACTTTGCCTTATTGAGTACTAGAAACAGAAGCAAATGCAATAAATCAGAGTAATTCATCCACTGGCAATAAAACCCCAAACAAACAAAAAAAACCCACCCCACAAACCTACCACTCAAAGATATTGGGAAATCCCTGGCTACATGTCAGGACTATGAGGATCAGAGTAAATCAGAAGTGTCAACTGCACCAGAAACCCTAGAACTAGAACTGGTTCTGCTGCTCATGGCAGGGACTGGCAGCCCCTCAGGCTGCAGCAGGAGAGTTGGAAATGGGCACCAGGCCAATGGCAGAAAGCATCAGCACACAAGAGTGGTATCCCAGATCATCATGTGAAGGCCCTGAGTGCACTAACAACAGTCCTTAGTTGCTCTGACCAGCCTCAACCATACCTCTTCCTATGCCCCAGGAGCTCCCTTTAAGCTCAGACTGAGGCCTTCAGCCCTTGCCTAAACGACCTTGTTGGTGTCCTCATCTCCAGCTTAGCGGCACCTGTACCCATGCCTGGTTATGGGCTCAACCCACTGACTTCCCAGCTAAACCTCACTGAGACTTGCCTCATCAAAGTAGACCTGATTGGCAATTCCTGGACTACCTCTGACCATGATTATTATTAACAAACACAAGTCTGAGCCTGATTTGCTGATTTGCCCTCCCAGCTTCATCTCAGTCCTGCCTCACTACTACCAACTTACATGATGATGTGACTGCTCGGCAGACACAGCCCTGATCCTCAGGCCTGCCTCATTGCTGCTGCCCAGGGACTGTGGGTCTGGGTCCTGGCTGGTGAGGACCCTGCCCTACCAGTCATCCTATCACATTCTGCTTCTGGCTTCCTGTCCCTGTGGGAGCAGCTGACCTTCACTGCACCTTGACACACAGGTCTAAGAACAGGAATCCAGGCAGCCTGACAACTACTCCAGCCAGCCCGTGGCACAGGTAGAGACAATTCCCCAATACACATCACCCTCAGCATGGGTCAGTACATACAACAGAAAAGTGAATTATTCAGGTTGTCACCAGGTTTGTGCATTTTACCTACTGAAGTACTCCAGTTTATACAACACAAGAGCAGCTTCACACAGAAGCCGGTGCCGTGGAAGGACTCGACCACAAGCACCTCATCGCTGAGCAACGTCATACTCACAACATGAAGTCCTGTTCCCAGCAGGGCTGGTCACCTCGCACGGCCACCGTCGTGCTCTTCACATTTTGCACTTTCAGGGTGACATATGTGTTGAATTTATCTAGGAAAGGAGAGGCAAAAGGTTATCTCCTTCAGTACACCCTTTCATCGCATAAGCACAACATTTCGAGGTTTTCAGTCCATATGTTGCATCCCAGGGGGACCCAAAACAAAAAGGACATATGGGAAGACACCACTGGGTTAAGGAGACAAATATTCAAGACATTTATCACCCACCATCAAATTTTCAATCACTTTTTTTTTTTAGAGAATCATGCACAAACAAAACCAGGCAACTAAGCACAGTAAGCGAGGGTCAGAGTGTAAAATCCTGAAGAACAGAGCTTGTTGTAAAGTGCTGCTCCCTGAAATGCAGAGAAGAGGCAGAGACAGTCTGAAGGAAGAGGGTCCATCACACAGACCATGCAGGATGAACAAACTTGCAAAACGTACAAGTAAGAAGCAGTCAGGCTGATCATATTATCTCTTTCCCTTCTGACCCAGCTGATCTCCTAGTTGCAACCTGGTTTCCCTCTCACAAGTCCACAAAAACTTTACTGATCAGCCAGGGAGAGGAAGAAAATATAGTGATTCATGCTAAGTGTGCTAGAGCTGATCTGTACTGCTATGTAACCTAGAAGAATCACATTACACTTGACAGATAATGCTTTGTTTAGATCATTTGCTTTTTATTTTAAATATGAAGAAAAAGCTGGAACAACTTTTTCCTAGTTGCTGCTATCTTTGCTGTGTTAAGCATCTAGAAAGCACTGTACATATTTTAATACTTCAATGTTCTGCTGCATCTTTTCCCAGAGTTAGTTAGAACTCAGTCAATTTTAATACTGCCAAAATTTGCATGCAACATTGCTGAGGGCTACTATAGCATCTCCCAGCATCTAGCTTCAGGTATGATAACAGAAAGGAAGAAAAGGGAAACTACATGATCCAAAAGCTCAAGAAAAAGTGGGAGCCCCTGAAAGTCAGATTCCCTCATATCTAGATATACCACTTGCATGCTCTTGGGACACAGCCTGTCCATGATGCCACAGGATTCAGTGGCGTTAAATCTAGACCACAGGACAAGTATCTTGCAGCTGTGATCAGGCTTCTTGATTAGAGAAATGATAAAATACACCTTGTGCCCCTTCCAGTCGGGGCACTCAGCTTTACTTCCCCAGAAATTCAAGGCTGGTGCATACACAGATCTTGATCTGACATGGACAAGAAGACTTTGGAAGCTTTCAGCTATAACCTGAGGATGTCTACATCAAGAGAATAAAGCTGAACAAGTCAGTCATAAATACAGCTGTGCAATTGCTTTGGGTCTAAAGACCTGAACAGCTGCTATTCCAGAAGGAAACCACACATCAAATTTCATTCTATAAACCTACTTATCTGCTAAGGGATTCCTTGCTAGCTGCTGAACCACAATGAAACAGTTGTCTAGACTGTAAATTCTGGGTGCCACCAGCTCTCTGTTTTTTGTTTATTATGCAGACAAAACCTAGTGGATGGGATTTCAGTCCCAAGCACAGCTATTATGGAGTGCCATATAACAGAATTAACCACTTCTGCAATACCATCCAGCTGCCCCCATCAGGATTGCAGAGGCACTGAATCCAGACAGGGACACACGCTTTCTGCTTGGTGCACATTTTCAGATCCTGTCTTTAGCAGGGAAAGAGGAAATATGACAGGAAAGGGCAGGATGGGAATGGGTGACAGCAAAGGAACACCTTGTCTCACTCATCACCTATTCAGCTACGGTGAGCGGGTAGAGGTTTCTCACCACTGTGACACCAGGTCACACCCTCAAGCTTTACACTAACTCAGGCTGCATGGACTCTCATAGTAACTTCTGTCACTCCTAGGAGTGACACTCTAAGAGGCAGAAGAGAAATGGAGGCAACAGCACAAATAGGAGAGTGCAGGTGTCATCATTGCTGCAAATTAGTTGAGCACAGCTTACCTGGTGGTCCTTGGAGTTTAGCTTTTTTACTGTAAAGGGGAACAAAAAAGGGGGGGGAAGAGGCCATTAGTAATTTTGTCCTGCTACAGTTTAATTTGATTCATAGCATTACATTAATGGACAACACCCCCCAGTAGAGGCCTGGTGGAGGGAAATCCGTGCTTGTTTTAACAGTTTAACAGACCTGGAAGCAAAACACCTTCTGTACCCCATCTCAGGTCTCTAAATCAATGCACTTAAAATCATCACAGGATTACAATTCAGAAAGCAATGTAATATAGCTAACACAAAGAAACTTCAAAACCAGTCCTTTGCAACCAAAGTTACTGCTGCTTAGCAAGGTGTCATTTCAGACCTCCTCACTTACAATGTTACAGGTGCTCTAGAAGAAAAACATTTCTTTAAAAAAAAAATCTCTTCTCAACAGTGCAGAGCAGACCCTCAAACACAACTTGAAAATAATCAAGCCTGAATAGTAGCTCTATAGTATGACATCTGTAAATCAAATTACTACACTACACCAAAGCAGCAGCACTCTAAACTCACATGTCAGTTTTCCAAGCCCTCCTCTGTTAATTTAATTCCAAGACAGTATTTATCAAAACCCATGGCTAGAACATTAAACAGCAGTGGCTCTTATCTCACTGGATGGAGAAGATCCCTGTCTACTTAGGAGAGACTTGTTTACATTCATCGTTTGCAAGCTCATATCCTCACTGGTATCACTACATGTAAGCACTGAAAGACGACATCTCTAGGCCCCAAGCTAGTTTTCCCAGGGGAAAACTAACACTAAGAAGAAAAAAAACATTAAACAAGCTAGGAAGCAAGATACACCTGAGAGTAAAAAGATTAAAAACCTATGTACTGAAGTTTCCTCCAGAAAACAGAGTCCCCAACACTTACTAAAGGCTCAGAGCCTAACTTTGAAGATAAGTGTTCTAGAAGGAAACATTACAACATAACGACCATTACACAGCTCCATGTACAGAGCTGGGATAGAGTGTGGTGCTGGAGAACACTCTTGCTATTTGAGAAACTCTCCTTTGCAGACATTTACAGCCCAGGCACACATCTGTGAGAAGAAATGCTGTAACGGGCAGGGTATGAGGCAGAACTGTCTCAAGGAGAAGCGAGTTTTTACCCAGGCTGCCAAGGCCTACAAGCCTTTAGGCCCAAAACAAACAGGTTCAATTTCTCCCAGGTTAAGTGCCTGAAGCATTCCTGATGCTAAACCTAATAGTGCAAGCAAAGCTTACAAGGGGTGTGTGTGTTCCTGCTGACTGAAGAGGCAGATCCCCATTTAATCTCCAGATCAGTCAGTCCATTAAACTACTGACAAACAGGCATGGCAATCTAACCCCTTTCTAGGTGCTTTCGGGATACCACACAAAAGCAGGCATATCTCGAAATTCTGCCCTGGAATGGGCAGACACCAGCCCATCTCTGATCCTCCCCTCACCCCACCCCTGCCTTTGCAAGGAGCTGGAGACAAAGGAACAAGTGCATGTGCTTGAGGAGAGGAAAAAGGGAGAGAGGGGGCTGGGGACGAACAGGAAGCTTCAGCTGATCTCTCTCTTGTTACAGTTAGTAACAAGCTCCACTGGTATTAGAAGGTAGGCAGAGGAAACTCGGTGTTATTTGTCAAAACAACAGCCAGGGTGGGACAAAGGCTCGTAGACACAGGGACACCTGCTCTGCAACAAGATGCAAATACACAGATGCTGTCCATACATCGTGATTTTCATCTCTAAATATCAAGGTTTATGTGATGAAAGGCAACAAACCCTGCACTGCCTCAGCATGGAGAAAAGAATGTCTGTGGGACTTCAAGAGCTGTCCCAGCACTTGTGGCAACAGGGATACTCCAGGGCAGCAACCAGGCCAAACAAAGTTCACAAGCCTGCTACACATCCACATCACACAAGTGGGGTCTTGTACCATCGGAAGCCAGAAAGTTCCAGAGAAGTGACCTGCACATATTTATTTTGTTAGCTGACTAGAAAGTACTTCCTAGGTGTGATAAAAGTCAGGGCAAAGGTGCAGCTCCCACATCTCAGTATCAGGACTGGCGGTGAGGTCGCAGGGTGAGTGTCCCAGAGCGCAGAGCTGGGAAGAGCTGCTGGACACTGCCAGGTCCCACCCTTGTTCGGCCCAGGGAATTCACGGGCCGGGTGCCGGGCACGGAGCAGCATCCACCCTGCCACTGCAGAAGGACCACAGCTTTGGAAAGGCACAGTAAGGGTAGTTTCCCAGGGGGAGACTTTTGAACCCACACCTGCTCATTTGGCTCACTGGAGCTCCTCTCTATGTGCTCAAGGACGGGCACAAAGAAGTAAGGAAGAAAGCCTGACGCATTTAACAGTTAATTACTCAGTGTTGCAACAAAGGCTGAAAACTCAGTGCTGCTCCAGGGGCAGGGGCAAGAGGACAGCCAGCGTAAATCAAGTCATGCGAGACAGTATTTTATACAGGAAAATCTGTATCACAAAAGGAAACAGTTCTGCCTAACACTCAGCCACACCAGGTTTTACAGATACAGCTGCTTCTGCATTGCCACGAAGTAAAAACCTGAAGACACAGGAAGCCAAAGAGCTGGCCCAGAGGAGTCCTGACTCGCTCTCACTGGCACTTCTGGACTCCACTTTTTTAAACTATCTGGAAATGTTAAATTCCATTTGGTTTCAAATGGCTTCTTGCATCAAGCTGGGCACCACAGAGGCAAACTTTGGGCTGTGATGAACCTCATTCCCCCCATAGCCATTGCAATGCTGGATGGGAAGGGCAGGAGGGAGGAAACAAAAATGACAGAAAATCAGAAAGGGAATTGAGACCAAGAGCTTTGCACTGCCAAGTGTCAGCTGTGTGTGAGGCGGGTGGAAGAGATGCACCTCCTCTCACCGCAGAAGCAGAAATTTGTTTAGTCACTAAAAAAAACGATGTGCCTATCAGAGACATAGCTATCACACCTCAGTTCAAGGAGCTAGGAGAAAGCAGATGGGCTGTACTGATGTAACCAGATGCAAATTAGACAGGCACACACAAAAGCAACGAAAATTAACGTAAACATTCAACCCATCCAGAGATTTTTATTTTCCTCCTCTAGGACCCTTGTAACATCAAAATAGTGAAAGAACAACATTAAGTTGAAGTCTGGACTGAAACTTACAAACAATACCACAACAGGTGCTTTACATCTGTCAGTTATAAAAGGGCTGGGGAATCAAAACTCACTCCTAAAGACCAGGAAAGGAAAATACAAGCCAGAGATCACCAAAAAAGTCCAGAACCATTGTAAGAGGGTAGAAAAACAACAGTGGAACATGTATCAGAGTATTCTTAAACTCCATTCTACAGAAAAATTCTTGCTATATACTTATTTTTCAATATGAAGGATTTTTTTCCCTACTAGGTGCACCATACACCAGCCAGAGAATTAAACTGGAGATGCCAAATCACTGCAGGATTCAGACAACACATTACTCGAATCTCCTAAAAGCAGGAACATGCTCACATTCAAAGGGAACCTGGGTGTTCTGAACAGACTGGAGATCACCTTTATCACTTGCCTGCAGATCCCAGGGCTGCGGACACAGGGAGTGCTGGAGCAGACGGCCAAAAGACAACATCTTCACTAAACCCAGCACATGACTTACAAGCTGGTCACTCACCACACTGCAACAAAATCTACATCCTTACACAGAGGCCAGTAAAGTGCCACAGAGGGGCTGTGGGAGAAATTAGAAGAGTGAAAGGATGTGGTTTAATTAGTGCTCTTAAAAACGCAACGCTGAAAGCAGATCATTCAAGAACGCGTTTTCACAATCGGCAATTTGACAGATAGCTTCCTCTTCTTCCCTGTGAGACATGAAAGCAATGTTAATGTGTTTGAGAGCACTCTAACTTGTACAGTAACTCCCCAGCTGAGCAGGAGGATCGATAAGTATTTCACACTGTGCTTTTCTCACCTCTTCCAGGTGCTCAGACTTCAGAGCACCGTGATACACAGCACTAGGTGCAAAGGTTACTTAAGCAACAGAAGTGCTCAGAGACCACAGGAAAACACTACTACCCAAGACTAGGTTCACACTCCAAACTCACAACCTGTACACCCTGCAAGCACACACACAGGAGGGAAGAAGGGAGGGAACCCCAGCTTGTCAGTGCTTTAGCCCTTCAGGTCTGTTACATCTTCTCTAATTGAGCCATCGGTAATAATTTTACTGTCTGAATCCTGCATCAACAGCTATAACACATGTACTCATTGCAGAGCCAGAAACTCAACACCTCCTACTCACTTCTTTAAAGCTATTCATAAGATCTGTGTGAGGCTGGCAAGTGGCACAAGACTGGCACATCTAACAAGGACTGTTCTGCCCCTGGGGATCCCACCCTGACACAGGTACCTTTGCCTGCCCCAGAAACCAAAACATTTTACATGCACCCCCTGGACATCCTCACCTCCTACCTGAAGGAGAGGAACCCTTGTCTTTCCTACTTCCTGAACCCAAAAAGTGCTTCAACCTGGGATAAGGCCATGCAATGACCTTGCCTCTGATTCTGAGTCACTGTTTTGTTTCACATGATCCCTATAAAAGCCCAGCAGGATCAGAGGTATGCTACTGAATCCAACTGCACATGCCATAGCAGAACAGCAGCAGTCTGTGACGTGAAACTCCTCTCATCCCTTCATAATTCTCAGAAAGAGAAAGCTGGAGAAAAAAAATACTAGTTTAAGTTTTCTGAGCCTGTTACAAAGATTTGAGGTGTCAACAGCCATCTTGGTATTCCCAGCCTGAGTCGGGTTTAAGAATGCAGCTCCACTGCATTCTCACACATTGAGAGGTGAATTATGTTCAGAAGGGATGGGTTTCCCTGGACTAGCTCAGAGGAAAGATAATTGCACAGGAGGCCCTGGGGGCCACCGATACTCAACAGCACCTCGACAGCCTCTGCTGTAACTGCAGAGAGCCAAAAAGCAGGGTCTGCTTGGAGCTGCATCTCCCTGCTGCAGCCCCCCTGAGCCGGTGTGGTTATCACAGTAGAGAGATTCCACGGAGAGACAAAGGACTTAAGCCACATCTATTACTTTTGTAGTACTTTGTTTTTCTGCCAGGGAAAACAAACTACTGCTTTACATACAAACACTGTTCCACTCGAGCAGGGAAGAGAGCACTTCATGCCCCAGCATACTCACTTGGAGAATTACGTGATGGAAACACAGTGGGTACCTTCATGTACCAACAGACGTAAAAGCTGAGACCGCATTCATAGTAAACAGAGGATAAGATAACATTTTGTTATTGCTTGATGTGAATGAAGGGTTGGGCTGATCAGAGAATTCTGCTCACAGAAGGAAGAGGAGTCACTGCACAGTGCCACTTTCCTTGGTAAGTGGCAGACCACAGGAGCATAGCATGGCTTTCCATCAGTACCCGAGGAATTGAGCTTGCGTTTAGGGACTGATCTTTTCTGCCTTAATACCCGAAATAGTCCTTCAAAAAAATCCATCACCTGTTTGACTGAGACAACTTTGGAGGAATCAGTCACCACTACCACCAAATTTACCTCAGCTGAACAGAGACTGATCTGCTTTAATACATAGTCCGGAATAAACTGAACAGACACAGTATGAGTTTGTTCATTTTTAATAGTGCATCAAAATAAAAGAAAAAAAGAAAAAAACCACACCAAAACCCACTTTTACATTGCAGTTTCTGTTCATGTAGCAAAGGGCTTTCTTCAGTTTGACCACTCTAAATGCCCATAGGACTTGATTCTCTTAAGGCCTTGGGAACCACGTCAAAGAGAAGAAGTGTTCATTTCCACCAACCACATCTAAAAAGCAACTACTGTCACTCATGGGTTTTTCTCAGGGTGGAATGGAAAAAAAAATTTAAAAGATACTCTGTTGCCTATGGTAGCAAATTGATCTACCCAAGAGATTTTGATTTTGCCAGATGTCTTAAGAATGAATTAGAATCCCTCCTAATTCACATGAATTAGCATCTTCCTGTTCATATGATCTGCAAATTCATTACCCTGTCCAGAGACACACAAAGGCACTAAGTTTATTTGATTTACAATACTATTTTCAACAAACAGCTTTCTAACAGCTACTCTACCCTTTCTGCCCACTGGACAGTGACCAATAGCAGCTGGGATACGTGTCACTTCTTGGAAGGGTTTTCCAGATGGCTGTGGTTTTTTAAAAGGAGACACACTCAGCACTAACCCCATTTAACTTGAGCACCATTCCATATAACAAATCCAGGAAAGCATTACAAAAAGAACCCTCTCCACACTGCCAAGCCTCACATGATGCTCCCCCATCTGTACATTCTTTGGTCTGTTAAGATCCCAGGCACGCCCACAAGTGTCACAACACACAGGTAGAGAGCACCCCTTTGTTTGCCTCCACATCCCAGACACCACATGCCTTGGGGCTGACAGACATTTCCAGTCCTGATGGGACACTGCAGATGAAGCTTGGTTCTACTTACCAAGCTTCACCACCACATTTGTTTCTAGTCAGAATTTTCAGAGCCCCAGGGTCAGCATCCCACGACCTGTATGTGTTGAACTTTGGTGAGCAAAGTACTGAAACCTACCCAGAAAAAGCCTAGTATTATATATGAAAGCCATGTATCTCCTTGTCTAAATCTGTATTACTGCCACAGCCCATGGGCATCACAGTGGCACAGCAGAGTGGCAGGTTATCTGTAGCATTCCCCACTGTTTCATTCACATGAACTTGTGAGAACTAGCATCACAATGCAATGACCAATCTACACAAAGCTGAGCAAGTCTGCAGTTCACATACTATGCTGAACCAGTTATCAAACGAAAGATACATCTATTTGCTCAATCACCCAGCATGAACACTTTAGTGAACTAAGTATTTTCACAGCTCCTGCAGATACCGTCACTGCTCAGCTCAGTTTTTGCATAGAGCTTGTAAGTGTATCCAGCACAGCTCAGCTTGCACCACAGCTTCATAGTGCTCCACTTCCTCCATCCTTAACAAATTTACTAATTAGCTTAAACAGAACAAAGTAAAAAAAACTTGGTAGGAAACCCTTTACAGCAGTTGCAAATACTCCAAACAAAACCACATTCTCAAAGAATACCTGGACCAGAGGGCCAGCTTTGCAGAACCTTTGGCAAGGGTTGTTTTATTGTTTGGTTTGTTTGGGCTTTTTAAAGAAAAGTCCTCATCAGCCAAAGCTGCCTTCACGTGACAGAACTGCCGATTCCATTTACTTTATACAATGGTGTAATGTAGTGGGCAGTTGGTATAAGCAGGCTTCTAAACACTTTCAATGACAAAATAGATTCGGACAGTTGGAGAGGCATCTGGGTCTCGTTTGCAGGTTAATCTGTTACCAGATTTGATTTGACACACTGACTTACCATGACACAGGTTTCTGACCTCCTGAACTGAGCAGTTTCTTTTTTCTTCTTTGTTGCTTAGCTCAAGAACTCGTCAACTTGAAGCATTCCTTGAACTATTTCAGTAACAGAAGTTTACAGGTGAAGAGAAAGCTACAGCAATTTTAAAAATACATATAAATAGTGCTGCGGGGGATAGCCATGGGGATTGCAGTTGTGAGCAGAGTTTTGGACAGAAAAATCAAATATGTACCTCAAAGACAGACAAACCAAAACCAGAGTATCTTACTAGTAAAATACAGGATGAGGGAAATGGAACTGAAAGTATGTAACCTGTGGAAAGCAACCATGAGAGAAAAATGCAAGAGGAAAACTAAAGAGATCTGTAACTGGCTCTCTTCCCTGCAGTCAGGGGAGACATCACATTGTTCTTCCAGGATGCTTACACCAGCACACACTACTATCAACCAGCAAGGTCATGCTGTTATTTGTTGGTCTGAAAACAAAATCTGAAGTAGAGTAACTAGGACAGAATAGGTTCACAAGAAAAAAAGAGTGAGAGGACTAACAAACCAGCAGGTCCCAACACCTACAACTCCCCTCATCTCTGAGCTTGTAAATGGATCAGTGATTTTACTAAAAAGCTAGCACAAAACAGGATCCACAATGGCAAAATACAATCAATATGCCATGACCAGGAGGTACTGCAAAAGGATTCCAGCATTTTAAAACATGGAGATTGTTTTATCCAAAAAGCCTGAGGAGATCTTACCAATAAAACATTGGCAAGTTGCTTAAGTAAACCGCAGTTCAAATCATTGTTCCATTAGAGCATTAGCACTTAGTGAAACTTCGGCTCTGCAGTAAGGAAGCTGCAAGAAGTTTACAGCTGATCCCAGAAAAAGCTTCCTGAAAGGCAGTAGGAAGCATTCAATTGGTTTCAGGTAAGCAGCAGCTGAAGTAAGTTTGACAATATTGTTTCTTTGATCTGAGAAAAAAATAATTCATAAACCATACAGCTAAAAAAGCTGGGAACATACTGGGAAACAGTGAGGAAAGTAGGAACATGTAAGCCTTGAACTTCACAACCTCTTGAAACAGATGAGCACTGCCAGTGAATCCAGAACGCCAACAGCTCATAAAATATTTTCCAGTTTTACCATAATACACTTGGAAGAGTGCAGAAGTTTCTAGGCAGCTTGTATGGCTAAACACTGCGCAGAAGAGAGGAGGGGATGGGAGTTTGAGCAGCAGAACACATCACATTGGAATTCCCAACACCAGGTCACTCTTCCAGGCTATGGGGCTATCTATCCCCCTTTCTCCTGCTTGCGTAGGCCCACAGTTCAGCTAGCAGGCAGGCAGTCCCAGGAGACATCCCATACCCTTACAGGTAACTAGAACAAGTTGAGAATCATAAGCCATCTTCTACGCCTGCTTTGGGACTTGCTGGAATTACAGCTTCCTGGTGACCAGACAAAAAAAAAAATCATCCCCAGCAATGGATATAGTTACCATCCTGAAAGGCTACACAGAAAGCATTAGCTTAATTTCAAGAGTCTCACAGCTTCGGGTGGAATACAGGGTGTCTCAAAGACACACAAAGCCTGTGTGTCACTCTCCAGAGAGCCCTTTAGCTTGTTACTCACCTCCTCAACTTATCTGACAGTAATCACATCTCAACATAAAACAACAAGTTAATTTTAGCAAGGCAAGAGCCAGCATACTCAGATGCTTTGTGTCTCTGCAACCTTCCCAAAGACACATTAACATCCACCTGAAATTTAACTTCACTCCTAGCTGCTACCTCAACATCCATTTGCTATTCAAACCTGAAGGCCTAGGCCTCCAGAGTTAGCAGAGCACTCAAGCTGTCTCAAGATGGTTCTGTTCTTCCAAGAAAGACACGGAAGCATCAGTTCTGCTGCCCTATTTCTCCACTGAGAACTGCAACCAAGACACACAAGACTATTCACAAGTGATACTCAGACCTTTTTGCCATCTTGCAGACATCTGTCTTGTCGTTACTGCCTCTGGCTCATCAGCATCATGATGAACCCAGCCAGATTTGTAATTTACTGTTCGTAAAATGTCAGCTGTTTGAATGACTCTGACAGTCCCACTGCTCAAACAGCCACTTTGGTATCAGTGTCATCGCACACTTAGGTCTCAGACCAGATGTCTCCTGCCCTGCAGACCAAGAAGCTCTTTGCACAAGTTCAGGAGTTTGCAGAAAGAGAAGTCATACCATGATAGAAAGGGGTGCAGAACAAGCCCCTTTAGCCTGGTATCTTGTCCATATAAACACTGAGGAGATTCCTAAGAAAGAGCATGACAGGAAAACAGCAGCACCTACTCTACATGTTAATACACTCCTGGACTCTAGGCTTAGAAACCAGAAGTGACATTTTGGAAATTAACTTCATACAGCCTGTTCTACCACCAAACCTCCTCCATTCTCAGTATAACCAAGACAAACAGCACTGTTTGAGCTGGAAGGGACCTACAATGATCATCTAGTCCAACTGCCTGATGACTGTGGGGTCAACCAAAAGTTAAAGCATGCTGTGAAGGGTATTGCCCACATGCCTCCACACTGACAGGTTGGGGGCATTAACCACCTCTCTGGGAAGCCTGTTCCAGTGTGTGACCACCTTCTTGGTAAAGAAATTTCAGGTGAATTCCACTTTGGTATACCTTCAACAGCAGGAGAAGACACGTTTCAGAGACCTCACCTCTGCATTTAACCTCTTTGCTACGTATATTTGCTGTCATTTGACAGCAGTATCAGGTATTTTACAGTAGGCAGACCACACAAGCAAACCCAAAATCACTCCCCATTCAGAAGGCAGGCAAGATGCTTTGTAACCTGTTTGGCACATCAAACAGAGTCTTCTGGATTTGTTTGGTTTGGCTTTTAAAAAAATAAATAGCCTCTCCACAACCACAATACACAAAATGAAAGCCTTCTTCAAATTTTGTGGGGCTATAAGCAGAGTTAAGTCTTTTATTATAACCACTACTCCCCAAGGGTAGATACACATGTTGGCTGACTCCTAGCTTTGGCCTGAGCTAGCACAGGCAGGCGAGCACCACCTCTCCAAATCTTTGGTCTGGATCAGTTAACTTTTTTGAGAAGTGAGAAAACAAACACACACTGAAATTTCATTATGCTGTGCTCTCAAACCAAGAGGTTTTGTCTAAAGTTTGCTTTCCCAGGGAAGGTGAGGAAGGAGACTGTGGTGATAGAGGAATTGATTTGATACTATTGGGGTAACAGAACACTTTTTAAACAAAAAGGAAACTGAAGATGTAGTCCACTTCCCTGAACATCTCCACCTGTACACACTTAACAACCAAACACTAAAACCAGTTGCTAAAAAGCACAACTAGGAGAATTCACCTAACATTTAGTTCTTCCTTTCTTGGCAGATCAACACAGACACGTTGCTGAAGATTCACTGAGGTTTCTGCTCAGCAACTGCTTTGAACTGAGCAGTGAGGACAGGAACAAAATCTCTTATTCAAATCACAGAGATTATGAGAGGTTAATCCTCCTGACGCTGGCAACACAGACAACTCTGTCAGGCGACCTGGTTCCCCAACCAAGAGGTGAACTAAACAGTAATCCAAGCTGCCTCCTCTCTTCAATACTCTGTTTCAGTCTTTACTTCATTTTATTGGTTAAAAAAGCAGCTTGGATGTAACATACTATAGCAAGTTACTGTGTGTATGACTCACTGCCAGATGTATTCAGTCAGACTGTGCTTTGGTCACTTTAAAGAGCTTCCTGCAGGTCACAGATTTCTCCTGAACTTGTCACTAACAGCATCCTTACTTCTGAACCTGTGCCTCATTAGCAAAAACAAAACCCAAAAAAATCCATCACAACTTGCAGTATTTTTAAATACAGAAAATAAATACTACTGGCAGAGAATAAAGGAGGCCTTCAATTTTTGGTGGCATAAACTACCCTTCTTTCAAGTTCTGTAAGGTTCTGAAATATGTTATTTTAAATTAGTGGAAATGCCTTAACTGAATAAGGGAACAAAACCCACAATACTTAATTTTACACAAAACAGACTTCAACTCATACATGCTCCCAGCTGTCAAAGACTAAGGAAACATGCATAATGAAAGCCATAACCTTCCACCAGAAGGCAGGAAAAGAGACAGACTGATAATGTATTACGGTCTGCTAAGAGCCAGTCTGAGTTGGTAGACTGACTTTGCTGACAAACCAATAGCTCAACTAGTTCATAAGAAAAGCTTCAGTGCAAGAAATCAAGCCAGAGACATTAAAAAAGATAAACCCAAAACACACACGCACCCACATAAAAAAGCCCCACACCACCAAACTTCGAACTAATTCAGAAACCAGGGGAGTGGACAAATTGGTTTGGGTGCTTGAAGACACAAGTACTCCCAGTAGCAAAGAGGAGAAAGCAAGAATCACAGACAGAGTAAAAAAACCTTGTTTGCTTCCCCTTTGGCTGTCGAGTGCTTCTCTCAGTCAACAACAGCACTGAAGCCATCTGCATAATCTCCCCAGTGGGCTGGGTTTCTACACGGCCTGCTCAGGCTTTAAGAGATGCACCCTGCAACAAGAAATGCTGACTAACCACACCAGGAGCAAATCACCACTTAATCACAGCCCCAGTATATTTTCTGGTAGTTTTGATTTCAGTCCCAGCATTGCAAGCAATCAACCAGCTGGAACACAGCTACTTGCCAAGCAGGACTGAGCACAAGTTCACCTTTAAAGACACTGAGCTAAAAACATGTGCTAACAAATACCATTGTTCAACTTCAGAAGTCTAACACATTCAACCAAAGGAGAAACCCAAAAATAAAGCAGCAGCACATTCGTGATGGATTCTGTAGCCTCCTTTTTTAAAAGCAAAACCAGCCCACCATGTTACAGCCAATTATAAACTCCCAGGAAAAACAGCACCTGTGTTTTCCTGCACCAAATAACAAAGCAGGATTAGTCTAGCTTGAAAAACAGTTGTAATGAAAATATTCATATGGTGTTATTTAAATATTTATTTGCTCGGATTCATGAACCAGAGAAAAGCTTGGAGTATCTAGGAGACAGAAACAAGTTGACTATGTTAGGAAGAACCGTTTAGGATACAACCAGGCAGGACAGGGAGATCTAACAGAACACTGCTTGCAGAGGACTTCTGAGGCAGCCTGACTTCACCCTGAGCATTCACAAGCTGCAGACATCACTGGTCCCTGGAAGACACACACACACACTAACAGGACAGCTAGCTCAGAAACAACTCTTTTGCCCCTTTTGTTTTTTGGGTTTTTTTTTTCTGCTTAAGGTCTTCAGACATTGGTCCCTTACAATATTCCCCCAGAAGAACACTGAAAGGGATGTTTTGGGGTGTGTTTGTTTATTGAGCTTGTGAAGACAGAATGTCCTTTATAAAATTCAGCCTCAAGACTGATACCCCAGCAAGCACGTGAATGACTTCTCCCGCAGGAGCTTCACACTACCTGAAGGACCAGCATCTCCCAAACATGTCAGCATTCACCTGCCAGTACTTTTGCTTTGATGCAGCAAGTGCACAGTACTAAACTACAACCAGGTCTTAATCCTGGTCATTAGTAAGCCCAGGACTGTTCTCTTGAAACCCATGCTGTTTGCTTCCATTTGGGCCTCCATAAAATTAATGTGAAATTCCAGCAGGCTAATCATAGTCATTAGAATCAAAATCACTAACTAAAATAAACAGCCTTAGGTAACAGTTGAATATAAGAAAGTTCCCTCATATGTAGGACAAGTTTTTTATTTATTAAAATTTGTAACTAAGCAAGATGCTACATAAAAATTTCACCTTGATACACAATTTGTCTATATGAAGTACTTGCCAGAGCAACAATTCACATCACATTTAAGTTAGTGCTGTGAGGATCGTAAGACTGAAAGGGTCCTTTGGGGTCACCAACTCTAACACTGGTTCTCCCATCACCTGTACCACTTAAGCCACTCACAACCATTCCTGACTCCCAGCCTACACTTTAATTATTAGCACACTTATGCCTTCCATATCTTATGTCAACACTATCCTCCACCTTAATGTTTTTTCCTCACCCCGTGTTTAATTTCCTGATGTTTTTAATGGACAGAAGTTATAGATGTGATCAGTTTCTGTTTATCAGATAGAAGTCATAGCCTCCTAGAATTCTCACCAGGTCTGAGGCGAAGAGAGACAGACAGAGGAGGACTGAGACACAGAGAGAAGTTTTCTTTCACCCACTCCATTTAATCCCAAGTTCATCCTTCCTGAACAAGGTTTGCCAGCCCAGGCTGCAGCATGCAAGGAACAAATTACCCATGCCTTTGCCCTTCCCTCTCTGCCAGGAATTCTTTCCCCAGCATATACTGGTATCACCTTCTCATGTCCCCACAATTATTCTGTAGCAGTTGACAGAATCATAGCATTTTCTTGGTTGGAAGAGACCCTTTAGATCATCAAATCCAACCATCACCCTAACCTGCCGACCATTACTATACTATGTCCCTCAGCACCACATCTGACTTTTAAATACCTCCAGGCATGAAGACTCCACCACTTCCCTGGGAAGCCCATTCCAATGTCTAGCAACCCTCTCCATGAAGTTTCTCCTAATATCAGATCTAAACCTCTTCTGCCGTAACTTGATGCTCCTTTTCCTCTTGTCCTATCACTTGTCACTAGGTAGGAAAGGTCAGCCCCCACCTCTCCACAACCTCCTTCCAGGTACTTGTACAGAGCAATTAGATCTCCCCTCAACCTCTTCTCCAGGCTAAACAGCCCCAGTTCCCTCAGCAGCTCCTCATAACATTTATTCTCCAGTCCTCTCACCAGCCTTGTCACCCTTCTCTGGGCAAGCTCCAGCACCTCAGTGTCTCTTCTGCAGACAGGGGCCCAAAACTGAACACAGTACTCCAGGTGGGGCCTCACCAGCACTGAGTACAGGGGGACAATTACTTCCTGAGTCCCACGCATCACATTATTCTTAATACTGTCAAGGATGATGCCACTGGCCTTTCTGGCCACCTGGGCACACTGCTGGCTCATATTCAGCCAGCTGTGAACCAACACCCCCAGGTCCTCTCTCTGCCTGACAGCTCTCCAGCCAGTCTCCTCCCAGCCTGTAGCGCTGCACAGGGTTATTATGGCCCAAATGCAAGAGCTGGCACTTGGCTTTGTTAAACCTCATGCCATTGGCCTCAGCCCATCCATCCAGCCTGCCCAGATCCCTTGTTGGGTCTTCCTACCCTCAAGCAGATCAACTCTCACACTCTAACTTAGCATCTTCTGCGAACTTACTGAGGGTGCATGCTGCTAAGTCAAAAGAACTCCTCAAAATCTCTCCTTTCAACAAGCTTAGCATTTTTCAGAAATCCCTGTAGTTTGCCTTTAAGGGCATAGCTCTTCTACATAATATCAACCAATTTTCATTATCCTCAGGGTCACTGAATCCTTCATGCATTATATTTATCTGCTTGCAAATTGATTATTCCATTAGGGCCACGAAAATGCTCAGTGGGATGGAGCCCTCTGCTATGAAGACAGGATGAGAGAGTTGGGCTTGTTCAGCCTGGAGAAGAGAAAGCCCCAGGGAAATCTTACTGCAGCCTTCCAGCACCTGAAAGGGCCTACAGGAAAGGAGATGGACTCCTTATGAGGGAGTGTAGTGATAGGACATGGGGTAGTGTGCTTAAACTAAGAGACACTAGATTTAAGATTACATATTAGGAAGAAATTCTTCCTTGGGAGGGAGATGAGGCCTGGCACAGGCTGCCCAGAGAAGCTGTGGCTGCCCCCCCCAGTAGTGCTCAAGGCCAGGTTGGATGGAGCTTTGGGCACCCTGGTCCAGTGGATATCAGGGTGATCTCTGAGGTCTCTTCCAACCCAGACCATTCCGTGATTCTATGACTTGTCTTAAAGACAACCTTGACATACATATTCCTGCTTTACTTGCCACACCACAAGGAGATGATGTCTGTTTGCTTCTCCCACCAGTCTCTGCAAATACTTCTGCTGCAGTCATACACTTGGTATGTCTTTTGCAAATCAGATCATCTCCAAGAACTGACTGCTATGGTGATTTGTGAGATATTACAGAAGTCCAAATAGATGCATGCTTTCATCTAGATACAAGAGATTTGTCCAGCACAGTCTTCCTCTTGCAAACCTACACCTCATTTTATACCTGATGACCTTCTACACTACTTCCACCCGTCTATAAAGTTTTTATTATTCATTCTTTAAAGTTTATTTCAAAACTT
Source organism: Hypotaenidia okinawae (assembly GCA_027925045.1). Classification (NCBI taxonomy): domain Eukaryota; kingdom Metazoa; phylum Chordata; class Aves; order Gruiformes; family Rallidae; genus Hypotaenidia; species Hypotaenidia okinawae. The sequence goes on along the minus strand of BSDF01000005.1, from coordinate 14,039,200 downwards.
TCATAGAATCAGTTCTATCTGATTTTGAAGTCAAGACCCATACTTACCCACATTTATCACCCATCTCCTTACCATCCTGCCAACCCACAGAAACCACCTGTCATGTTCTCCAGGTTTGGTCATCCCCCTGCTTGCTTACAGCAATAGTTAAAAATTCTGCTAACCCAGATAATCATTACTCAACTCCCTATGCACAGCAGTCCAATTCCTTCCTTTGTGAGACTGGCTGCTTCTCCCTTTCATGTGACCGAAGAACCTTCTGTTATGTGTTTTAACACCCTTTGCAAGGCACCTTGTCTGCTACAAGCAGAAGCCCCTGCCTCAACACAGGACTTTCTGATCCTCAAAATACACTTTCCTTTATAAGCTGATTTTTTGCCAACACCTCTCAGAGGTTCTGTGTTTGCTCACCATATCCTGACGCAAGGATCAGGTGAATCATCAGCTCTGGGGTCATTTCCTAGGTGGAGCCTTTTCTGTTATTTGAGATGCTAATATTTACCCCTGTAGCTTCACTGAATGTCGTGCCCTCCTCTGTATCCAAGCTCCTTGCTTCACAAAAAAGCTTCTTCAGCTTCTGCAGAGGCTCAATGGTTGCTGGTCTACATGCTTATCTGTTTAACTCAAACCAAGTTCAGTTCTACATCCAGCTTCCCTGAGGCATCTTCCGTGCTTCTTAAAGCCACATCAACAGATAACTCCATTGATTTTATGGCTTCAGTCACTATCTGATGATGAAACCGCCAGTTTAATACAGCTCTCTGTACCCAGACATTACCAACAGCATTCATTCTCTGGTGTGGGGAGTTACTCTCTCACAGCAACGATACCCAGAAATACTTCCCTCTAACCATATTATGAGATATCTGCCCACATTTAAATCCTGGGCTACGTGCGGTAGATCTCTTGTGCTATCACAGCAAAATCTCTTATCAGCTCTTCCCAAAGCAATTCTCAGCCCAGCTGGTTCTCTTTTATCCACACTAATGCTGCTTTACAATTTAGCATCAGTAACACAGAGTGGAATTTTCCCAGTCACCTTTATTCCTCTCTTTCCAGAGCAAGGCATCCTCTCCAACACCTCTCATAACCCTCACTCCTCACGCTCCTACTAACTGTATGAGTACTAGTTCTGAGTCCTATGCCAAGAGCCCCCTTCCCAACACTTTAGTCACAAGCTCCCCACTTTGCTTTGTAACACTAGAGTATGTTTGCACCCTCTTGGAAACAAACACAAAGGTATAAATTGAAAATATTTTCACTGTTTATTTTGTATAACTGTACCACTTGTCACTTCGGGATCATGTCATCTCTGTTTGACCTCTAACACCAGCTCTTTCCTGATGCTCTATGAGGAAAAAGAAATAAAATTAACAATGCAGCCCCCCAGTAAGCATGCAGAGAGTTCACTCATACATATTCAGGCTGCTCTCACATGCAGCTCTGCTCCAATGAAGCCTGCACACATTGCTAAATCTTTGTGTCTCAGATACACACAGAATGGTAACTTCAAGCTCAAGTTTACAGTAGAAGTAGAACTCTGGTACTTCACACTCTGCTCACTCAGCCCAAGTGTGGAACAATACTGATTCAACACAGCGATCCAATAGGTCACGGCGTGCCTGGATCTCAGCAACAAAAAATATGTAAGCACATCTCATTATAGTCAGATTAGTCATACCCAACAACTACATACTTCTACTCAAGTAATGGAGTGAACTCCACTTTTTCAGATCCTTAAGTACTAGAAGGGCGAGGAGTACAACTTTCACAATAGCTTCTCCAGCCCAAGGAAAGGTACACCAACTTCTGCTGCTGTGAAGCTGAAGCTAGGAAACCAGTTCAGTCTAAAAAGCACAAATTTGTCACATATGATGATAATCAACATAAAGCTGTAAAGAACTGAAAAAAATTCTTCATCATTCAGAATCTGATCTTTTCTAAAAGACTCTAAGCTGTTGTACTACAAAATACTACGTCCTACAAAGGGTTGTATTAGATGATTACAACAATCCATTCCAGTCCTATAACTATAGAGTTTCTAAGCAGTTAATCTCCTCAAAAATCTCCTTCTAAAATGGAGCACACACAGACTCCACTTACTTAATTTGATATATCAAAATCTAATAAAATTTTGCACATGCAGCAAGTTATACCAGGTATGAAAACATTAAATAAAATTACTGTTTTACATCCCTTTTTCTCCCCCCACCAAATCCATACTGCTTACCAAATTCAAGTCACAGACAAGAAGTTTAAGTTCAAACTGGGAATTCCAGGTTGAGGGATGTCTGAACCAGAAAATAACAATAGATTATTTCATTAAAAAACAAGACTTTATTAATCTATGAAATAGCATTATGAATTTGATAGCATTAGAACTCTTAAATCCAAAACCAAAGGCAATCTCAACTTTCTATTAATTTATGGCCCCTCAGTCTCTCAGAGAGGGGCATATGAAGTGTTGCCTTTCACCGAGGCAAAATAATCTTGACCACCACCACCTGCTTGCCTTTTGAAGTCATCTCTTGATGAAGAATAATTCATGAAATTGTGAAGGTAGGAATGACACAGAATTCTCTGAAATGTGTGTAGTAGCTCACTCAGCAGTTAAATTCCTTCCTCACCCAAAGCTGCTAAGCTACCTTGGCATCATCTCAACTAGTATCTGGTACTCCTGGTCCTATAGGTATTAAAGATTTCCAGAATAACAGTTCGTAGATCTCCAGTGTGTGATTGCAGCCCTAACACTCCACAGGGACTTCATTTGCAAAGGACTGTGGCTGCTGCAACAGAAGACTAGAACGACTGAATGTGCATCTTCCCAGGTAGTGAAAGTCTGAAGTCCCCAGACGTTTCCTGAAAACACATTCTGAGGTTTACACAAGCCCTCAGGAAAGGAAAGTGTCTCTAAAGAGCTTCTCTCTAGAAAATTTAAATATATACATATTCATATATAATTCTTCTTTTTTTCTTCCTTGGAAATTGCTGTTTGCTAAGCAGTTTTCAGTTTACAACATTGCTGAAGTGAAATTTGACCGAGTTTCTTCATGACCAGACTTCCCATCACTACCTACCTACATGGAACTGTTTTGAAATATCCTTAGAACATATTTCAGAAAACAATGTTTAAAAAACCCCACAAAAATCTGAAAACTCAGTTTGTACAGCAGTCTTTGAGCAATCTGGTCAAGGATTTGCTGGGGAGGGAGGCCCTACAATAAGTAGCCGTCTTGTGACACTCAGGATGCCAATAACCAATGCAGAGCAGAATAAAGCACGCAGCTCCCCATGCTTGAAGTTTATAAAGCTGTCTGGCCTCTATCAGGTATTCAGTGACACCAAAAAAAAAAATAACACTATGGCAACTCCAAAACTTATGGTAAGCCAGGAGAGGTGTCCTGTGAAGGTTCAAAAGCACGCTGTACCCTCCCCTCAGCACACAAGGCTCCAAATCAGCACCTGACTCTGGGAGCCTGTTCTTCGTGCATGGCACCAATACACTCTGCTCCCCAGCTCAAGTGCTACCCTGGCACAGCTGAGCAGAGGGACTATCAGTCACAAAAACTCACAGTAACCCCTTGCAGCAGGCCAGATTTGCTACATCATATAATAAGTTCGATCAACAATCCTTGTCTGTTCCCAACCCTTTTTCCCAGCCCAGACCTTGGACAACAGCCCTGGACCCTCCTCCAGAAGAGGTTTTAGGTGAGGCAGTCCTTTCATCAGTCCACCCTGCCTTTGTCAAGCATGCTGGCATCCCTGACACAGGGCCTGCACCACTTTGCTGCCACCAAACCCTGTAAGGATGAAACCTTTAATGTGCCACCATCCTCCTGAGCTCCAGACCCAAACTCCTTCCGTCAGGAGAGACCAACAAAAACAAGAGCAGATCAGATTTATGTTGCAGACTTCATCTGGAATAGAGGGGTGGGTGATGACCCAAGTTCTTAAACATGTAATTATTTAATTTTTGTTTTAACTATGTATTTTAAACTGAGTATTAGTGCCCTGGTCTGAGCTGAGAAAATAAGCATTGAGCGTGCCAATATTCAGAAGCACAGCTCTCGAGTTATTTTATACCTAGTAATTAAGTCTCTGTGGTAGAAACGCTAGAGCCTGTTTAGCAGAGCATTTAGCTGTGAAGAATTAAGAGAGTTAAGTCACAGGAGCTTTAAGTAATGAGGTTAAAACCAGTATTCCCTTAAAGGGACATGGTCAAGGCTGAAAGCCAAACTTCTTGTAAAACTCACCGACAGTTCTAGGCTGGAGATTATCTGAAACCACACGCCTCTGTTTATCCCTCACCTGACATGCCATTCCAGTCCAGTTCACTTCCCATTCATATGGGATGTTCAACTATCTCAAGCCGGAGGTCAGCACAAAGCTGTTAAAAGATCATACCTTCTTTATCCTTCTAGATGTCCCAACTCCCCAAATACAGGCAAGCAAAAAGGGAAGAAAATGGTGGTTTTAACTCCTTTAGCAGTTCCTAACCCCTGCAGCCTGCCCAGCAGTGTTGAGACCTTCACAAATCTTGCAGTTCACACTGCACAACGAAATGGTAGCCACTATCTGTAGATGCTCAGTATATTTTTGTTAGTTAGAAGTGCAATTCTTCAATTAAAGTTAATGTCCTTTTAAATTATATTCCTCATTATTAAGGAATCTATTTTGAAAGCCTCCTGAATGAGGTGGCTTTTTGCAATTCGCCAAGTAAATGTCATTTGCATCTTTTCATTAGCATATCAAGCAGAGGTTACTAAATTTTACTTTTTTTTCTGAATTAAACTTGAAGCTTTCTTCCTAGCAAAACTAGAAGTATAGATATTTGTAGTGTATTTCATAATGCATTTAACTCAAATACATTATGTATTACATTCATAGTACATTATGAAATACACTAACTCATCACAGAAGACAGTATTAGTCATATAAAAACAGTTAAACAGAAAAATGCTGTAGAGTTCATATGCCTATCAGCACTTTGTCAGTTCTTTTAAAAATTTATAAATAGCATTCCAACTCAGTAAGTTTTATGGTTTACTTCTACACAACAATAATTGATCAATTTCCTGCAGTAGTTTCATTCTAACCACATACAACACGGATTGTGCAAAGCCAAACCCTTCCAACATGAGGGACAATTCAGAGGCAGATCATTTCATAAAGCTGAGGATAGTTATTAGAAGATTGATTGAGAAGAATAAATTTTAAATGAAACTATGATATCAGATGTGGGAATCATTATTAGGAATTTTCTGAGGGGCCAAATAGTAACTGCTCAAGCAAGGGCAGCTGAAGTCCATTCCACCCCAAAGAGTTATAAGCCACAGTAAAATGTACAAGAAACAAACAGTATAAGCACAGGTAGGAGTAAGAAGTCAGATGCAGGGAAATGAGAGAAAATCTTAATTATATGAGAGGAAAAAAACACACCAACAAGGACATTGTCCTCCCGTCCCATTAACTGACTTAACCGCTAACGGTGAAGAAGCAAAAGGCATACAATAAACATCTGCCCAGTGCTCAGGTAGAGGCAACTACTTGTGTGACCAGGTTTCCAGCCCATCAGTAAGTGAGGATCGCGTTAAACATCAAAGATGCAAATAATGAAAGTGAGGTTGAGATAACTGGCACTCAGGTGTCAGTGAAGAAGTCTGTAGCCCAGTGGCACGTGCTTAAATACATCCTGAGGGATTAAAAAACAGACTCAATGGAGAGCAGAGCATGACACTTGACAAGACATTCAGGACATGCTTGTAGGAGGACAGGTACCTACAGATCACTGAGCACATCAGAAGAATGTCTGAAAAAAATAACGTCCCTCCTTACACACTGATTGTGGAAGTTCTGGGAGAAAAATTATGCCACCAACAGCGGTTTGGGAAGACTGATCTGAACTACCCAGGTACACCACACAGGATCAGAATGTGTGACTAATGAGAGTATCCTACACCAGAAGAACTGTAAAGTGTCAGACTGTGAAGGGGAGCTAGTGGAACAGAGTGATGACTGGCCACTTGAAAGACCAGTCATTAGCAGGGTTTCCTAAACACCAGTGTTAGTACCACATTTTCACTGCTGGATCTGGCATTTGCCATTCATACAAAACCAAGCAGGACACAGAAGCCAGTCATAAGGCAGATAATAAAAGAAGCATTATGCACAGCAGCAGAGTTAGGTATAAGGAGGGCCTAAGAGAGAAGAAAATCAATCTGAAATCCTGCCAAACTCAGGGAGATCTGATCCAAACAGTCAGAGCAGGTATCCGTATCACAGAAAACATCTAACAAATATTACAGGTTGTGGTAGACAAGCAAAACCTTATTTCAGCAAAGTCCTTGGCAAAGACAGCTAATGCATGAACAGATGAGCACAAGCTGGCAATAGGAATAAAGCAGATTTTAGTTCTCCATTTAGTGATGATGAGATCAACACAAGAATATTAAATCAAATTTTCATTTCCATACAAACTTCAGAAGTATGGTCAGAAAATAAAGACTGCAAAGAGGAGCAGATTCAAATGCTGAAGGGAAACCTCTCAGGCTCCAGAAGTGTTTCCATCCAAAGGAGGCAAGAACAGAAAGTTAATTCCACACCAAGAAAATACCAGGTACTAGTAAGCTTCAACCTACTGAAGAGGCAGAGCAGGGGAAGACCCTGCTCCCCCTCACAGCAGCTCCCAATCTGTTTGCAAGGCCACACAGTGAATTATCTGAATGAAAGAGTCAGAGACCAAGAGTTACTAGGCACATCACTCTGGTTTAAGTCCTCTTAGAAGAGCACTGAAAACAGCTGTCACTGAGTGATTAGAGTGTTTTTCAAAATGACGAGCAAAATTTGATCACAAGGCATAATAAAACCCTCACACACAGGAGAATAATTCAAAGGAAACTTTTAAGAGCATCATTTGCTGTTAGACACTATGCATTTCACATGCCTCTAAGTCAAACATTTGAAATAAGGTCCTGGATTTAAAACAAAACAAAACAGTTTCTTTTGCTTGGGCTTTACATGGCATTGTGTAAGTTACAACTGGCATTCAAGACTGCTACAATTCCAAATTAGGATCGCTCAATGTTTGGATTAAATCCAGCACTTTGTTGCATATTAAAACAGAATGTTAATATTGATTTTAAGAAAATCAACCAGGCAGATCCCAAATTGAAGGAGTCAACTGAGAGGACACCAAGCAAGCAAGAAGAAATTGAAATTCAGGAAGAATCTCTGTACAATTCCTTCATCCTACTGAAAATTACAGCAGGGTTTCAAGTAGCTCCTAGTCCCTGCATACTTAAAACAAAGACTCCACAGCGTTTTTTAAAACTTTTGCAGGACTGGTGCACAAAGCCAAAGGAGGGTTTGAAACAGAAAAATGAATGACTGCTGTGCATCACAAGCTGAATGTGGTTTATAGGTTTTAAACATTACTATTATTTAACAGAAGAAGCCTGAAAGTTTTCTCTGCAACTAAGCAACCAATGACAGCTTTACAAACCCCAACCTCAGGTATCAGTGCAGTCTCTCCTTTAGTAGCAAAGACTTTTTACCTTAGTGTTATTATTCAAATGCCCAATGCATTTTATTTTGTTCTACATACACCAGTAGCTTCCTGGCTAATTGCAGATAAAGAAAAGGAGTTTTTAACAGCTACATAGCAAACTCTTTATGAAGCATTATGCTTTTATTAATCCCTCACCTTTATAACCTGGTTATAAATAAGCTCCCACTTCTAATGGCCAACCAACACTGTTCTTTCTGTTCTGATGTGCAGAGACAGGCAGGGTTTTTTTCAATCCTGCAACCATTACAGAACACTGCTTGACACAGCTATACCATTATCCTACTGCTAAGCGTGCTACTTGTAAGTGCACAATGTATGGAGCTCCATCCAGAGACCCCACCCTTGAGACAGAGAGAGCTGGAGGGAATGCATTCAGCCCTACAGAGAACACCGAGGTTAAGCTGAAGCTGTTGCATCAGGAGAAGAAAGTCCTTTCAATACAAAGAAAAGCCCTGACATTTGACTACTGGCTTCTTGTTAGGGACATTTCTAAGTATTCCTAAAGACAAAAATGCTTTCCTCTCTGTTATGGTTACGATCCGTTTCCATTTGCCCTGTTTGTTTCTTTCATGTGGATGTAAACAGACTGTAATTCGGTGGACTGGCACTAGAACCCAAATTTTGCTGGTGATACAGGAATACCAACTTTCCTCAGCAGTATCCCAACACTTCAGCCATTCTGACAAACCAAAAATGTCACCAGGTAAGCAAACTCTTATAGCTCCTCAGAGCAGCAACAAGGTAAGTGTTAGTAGTCCCGGTTGCCCGCAGGATTGAGTTTATTTTCATCACAGTATGTGGCTGTTTTGCATTTGTGCTGAAAACAGTGTTGCTAACACAGAGATGTTTTCATTCCTGCTGAGCAGGGCTCAGGCAAAGCCAAGGCCTTTTCTGCTCCTCACACCACCCCACCAGTGAGTGGGCTGGGGGGCACAAGGAGTTGGGAGGGGACACAGCCAGGACAGCTGGCCCCAGCTGACCCAAGGGATATTCCACATCATATGGCATCATGCTCAGCTTATCAAGTGCTTGGGGAAGGAGGAGGAGGTGGGTGCTGTCCAGAGTGATGGCGTTCATCTTCCCAAGTCACTGTTAGGTGCGATGGAGCCCTGCTTTCCTGGAGCTGGCTGAACACCTGCCTGCCCGTGGGAAGTGGGGAATCAATCCCTTGTCTTGCTTTGCATGTGTGTGCAGCTTTTGCTTTACCCATTGAACTGTCTGTGTCCCAACCCACAAGTTTTCTTGCTTTCACTCTTCCAATTCTGATTCTCCCCCCATCCCACAGGGAGGGAAGGGAGCAAGCAGCTGTGTGGGGCTTAGCTGCTGGCTGGGGTTAAACCAGATAGGGAAAGAAATAACATTCCTAACCTCCACACAGGAGTCAACTTTAAAATTCCAGAGTGCAAGACCAGAAGCGATCATCCTACTCAATCTCCTACATACCTCAGGCTGTCAAATCTCACACAGATACTGTTAATCAGGCCCCAAGACAAAAGCATGTTAGACAAAAGCACTATGGGGCTAAGGCAGGTACCACGCACACGGTGGTAACTGTGGGAATGATCCCTGTTGCCAATATCCATGCAACACCAAAGCACTTCAGACATTGGTACAGTGAACTGGGCAGACAGGGTATGAGAAGGAGACAGAGTTTTCACTGCATTTACCAGATGGCTAAGGTAGGTCAATAAGTGAGGAATACAGCAGCATTGGAGACACAATGTAAGCTGTTATAAAGCAGAGAGGAGAAAAACTAGAAAAGAATAATCACTGTGTTGAGACAGCGAAAGCTAGGCACAAAGTAAGATTGCAGTAGAAGTGGGCAAGGGAAAGAGCCTTTCTGACTCAGGACAATGGTGCAAAACAGAGCAGAGGAACTGATGACAGAGCCCCTGTGACCGGGTAATCCAACATCAGCAGGGTCTCCCTTTGCTGTGACCCCTGCAAGCTGTGCTGAGATAGCACTTCTATCTGTAAATCAGAAGACAGGAAAGATTAGAAGAAGAAAATTAGTTGAGGTCCAAGGTAAAATCAAGACTTCCAAGAGAATGCCAAGAAATTTTAACAATGCAAAACCAATGTGAAAAACTAGACTGCCTCTCCGGGATTAGTTTTATTTAATATTTTTTCACAAATACAACACTAAATGCAAACTAATAAAGCAAACTATGCCAAGAGAAGATTATCAGACATAATCCAGACACAGCTGCTCTAAACAGGAGTATATGCAATCTCTTTTGCACTTAAGCAGTAGAATCAAAACACAAAGTTTCCTCTGAAAGCCTCTATCATATTCAGGACTTCTTTTCTCCTTCACTTCATTTACACCCTCTACATATTTTACTCCTCCAGAAAACTCTCTTAATTTGCTCCTAAAACAGCCTATTACTACTGGCTCACTTCACACATCCTCTGAGCACTCAGAGGTGAGCCCAGACTCATGTTCCTCTGAGCTTAGATACTCTGTCAGGTACTTCAGTAACTGATACAGCTCAACAATTCCGGGGGGAAAAAAACCCACCAAACCCCAAAAACCACCACAGGAAAAACCACACCCAGCCTGATTTGTTCTCTAAGAACAGAATGTAAAAGAAAGGTACCACTAACATGAGATCAAGAAACCATGTATGCTGGCTGCTCTTCCAGGAACAAAGGCCACTCAGACGTGTTTGGTGTGTGCTGTTTTAGATTAACCAATCATTAAAATACTATTAATGTGCGTAATTCAAGGGGGGGAATAAATCAATGAATTAAAACACTATTTCTGGCTGCCAGGCTTCTTGTTATACTGCCACTTAGGGGGTTTTCCACGTTTCCCTTTACCCATTAAGCTGCAATTCAGAGGCTATTAACAGTATACAAATCGCCTACATTTATTTCACGGGAAGGGGGTGTGTGTCATTGTCTGTCATATTTAATCTCAGGTCTACGTGATCCAGCCCCACATTACTAGGCAGTCTTACATGTGCTCCATTTTTAACGGAAAAAGAAAACAAAAGCAGTTTTTCCCAACTTTCTCACTAACAGCTGCACTGCTTTCTCAGCAAGACTGTATCATTTCAGTGAAAAGGAAAATGCAAGAAACAAACGCAGGAAACATCAAAGTTTTCTTTGCCTTGTCCCAACACTTTGTATTTTATCTCAGCTCCCAGCATCTGTTTTTGAGACTGCTCTACCTCAGCACCTCCATCACACACATTCAGCCAGCAACCCCAAGTTTCTTCGTGAGCTCTTTACATGTAACCGAAGGATGAGCCACGCTCAAGAGCACATCATTCCAGTCTGCTGAAATGCTTTTGCCCCAAAGACTCTGCAGACCAAGAATTAACAGCCTAAAAAAGGCAAGACAGTTTCAGTAGCTCAATCATTCAGTTCATGCTCTTTCACCCCTCTTAGCAGACAGGACATAAATGCACATTTAGTACAGTCAGTCAGATCCAAGGGGCACAAAACCCACATTTCTCTGAAGGACAGCCCAAGAACATTTTAGGATGAGCCACCAAAAAGAACGAAGAAACACCCATAGCACGTAGTCACCCGTGAGCTAATAAGAATCAGCTTCAATGAAGATGTTTTGCCACAGCCTTCAAAATGGACAAGTCCACCAGAGATGCTGTGTGTGCTTCACAGTTCATGCAGAACTGCATCAATAACATTAAGGTAAAACAAAACAAAAATCACACCTCTAACTCATTAAACACAACATATGCTTTTAAAAATGGCTGAAACTTAATTTTAAAACTCTTTTCTACAACAACAGTGCTGTCCCCAAAATAATACACGCCCAAGGGAGTCCCCTGGCATCCTTGCATTAACACCATCATTACAAAAAAGGATTTGGGGATGAACAGCTGGGTGAAGAGCTGTCACCAAATCAACTGGTGTGAGCCAAAGAAGGGCTTAACTCTCAGCAGCACACCAGTTCCCCACCCTTTTTTTTTTTTTTAACCATACCTGGCAAACGAGTTGAGAGCATTAAAACTACACTTGTTAAGCCGCGGGCACGGCCGGTACCGGGGACACCCTGTGACCGCCGCGCTCAGCGCAGAACGCTGACGGGAGACACGTCGCAGTAGCCTGAGTCCTGGCAGATGGTTTTCCCCGGGGATTTGGGGGGAGGGGGTTGGCACAAGACAGCAAGGAATTGAGAACCGGGGATAGGGAGCAAGCTGCTAGCGCTACGTCCCAGCCTGCACCACGGAGTGCCGCCTCTCCGGCTAAGATGTTCGGCAAAGGAATGAGACCTGACTGCAGGAGGAGGAGAAGATAATTAGCGGCGTATCCGAAATAACAGCGCGCGTTCTGGGCGCGCACACGGGGAGCGAGAGGGACGGCGACCCGCTCCCCGCCGGCCCCGCTTCGCCCCGCGGCAGCACTTAAACTCGCGTTCAAGCCCACTGCAAATTCAGACACGGCTTCTCCTGGCTCCAGGGGCTGTGTGCCGCTCCGGGCGGGAAGGCGGCTTCTCGACACAGCACCCGCTCCCCCGCCTTTCCCGGCCCCCCCCTACAGAGCCGTCCCCACCCCAGGCCTCACGCCCCGCACTCGGGGCGCCGGCGGACGGTCCCTCCCGGGCCGGCGGCGCGGCTCGCCCGTCCTCGGCGGGGCGCGGGCTCGGCTGGGGAGGTCACCGGGCCGGCCAGCCCCACTGCCTTGAGGCAGAAGCCGGCGGTTTGAAAGAAGACACCCCCCACACACACCCCCCACGCGTGTAGGGCTGCCAGCTGCGCTCGCACCCGGGAGCGGGGCACCGGGCTAGCAGGTCATTTTAGAGGCAGGTGCTCCGGGAGGGCTCCGCCTTTCCCTTGGGGCCCGGCGGTTTTGCACCGCGCTGCTCCCCCGCAGGTGAGACAGGATTGCCGCGGGACGGGACGGGACGGGACGAGACGAGACGAGACGGGACGGGACAGGACGGCGTGGCCGCCCCACCCCGGCCCGAGGCGCTCCCGGCACCGGCCTCCACCGGCGCTGACCACCGGCGCTAGCCACCAGCAGCTCCGCCCAGCCGAGCTGTCGCCCCCGCCGCTCCCGCGGGAACCCGGCCGGCCGCCTTCCCCAAGCCGCCACCGCCCCGCTCACCTCGCACGCACAGCAGCGACATGGCGACAGCTGCCTGTCTCAGCCGCGACCCCGCCAGCCGCCCCCGACCCTCTTCATGCCGCCCCGCTGCCACAGGGCGGGCGGGCGAGGCGGCAGCGCCGTGAGCGGTGGCGGAGCCGCCCCGCTGAGGGGAGGGGGCGGGGCACCACCGGCCGGGGCGGGGCGGGGCAGGGTGGGGCACTCTTGCCGCGCCGCCATTGCCACCCCGCGATGGCCGACAGGGGGCGACAGCGCCGCCACCGCTCCCCCGCCCCGCCCCGCCCCGCCGCCGCGGCAACTGCCCGGCCTGGGGAAAGTCCCCCCGAAACGGGCAGCGTTCAGCCTTCAGACAGGAAGACTGAGAGGGGATCTGATCCATGTTTATCAATATCTGAAGTGTGGGACACAGGGGGAAATGGCCAGCCTCTTCTCAGGGTCTGTGGGGACAGGACAAGGGGCAATGGCCTCAAGTTGGAGCACAGGAAGTTCCACACCAATATGCATAAGAACTTCTTCACAGTGAGGGTGACAGAGCCCTGGGACAGGCTGCCCAGGGGGTGTGGAGTCTCCTTCTCTGGAGAGATTCAAGACCCGTCTGGACACCTCCCTGTGTGACCTGTCCTGGGGAACCTGCTTTGGCAGGGTATTGGACCCGATGATCTCTTGAGGTCCCTTCCAGCCCCTACAGTTTTGTGACTCTGTGGAGGTGTCCATGCCTGAGGAAAGAGAGAGCCGTAGTTCCTTCTTGGGTTTGAGCTGGGTTTTTTCTGTGCATCACCTTTTTCCTCTCTTTTGGTCCTGCAGGGTAAGATAACTCCCTGGGTATGTAGCAGCCTCCCTGTGTCCTGTGGGAGCCATTCCCGCTGTTTCGTTCCGCCCACCCTGGGCTGGGCTCTGGTTTATCACCATTATCACTCTGGTTTATCACTGATGTGCAGCAATCCATATCCCCTCATGTATCAAAAGCCATAAGCAAACACTTTGGGAAGAGCAGAACAAGCAGGTGCAATGACAGTGCCTCCAGTTCTCTCTTGGTACCCTTTCAGGTCCATGGTACACCCAGCTCTGAGGGTTTCCTGAGCCTGACGTGTCTGTGTGGTTAGTAACCCCAAAACCATCTTTCCGCGTGCCTAGGCTTTCTTAGGCCATCGCAAAGTCCTTCCATCCCCATCTCCCAACTAAGTGTTTCACAGGTATGCTGCCTGTTGCAGGAAGAACCTCTCCTCCGTCTCCCTTGAGCCTGGTTCTAATAATTTCCTCTGATGACCTCTAATGCTTTTAGTGCTGCTTCATCCGAACCTATAAATAACTGTAACACTGCAGAAGGTACTTCCAGTTCCAAACAGAGGATCCAAGGAAGAACAAAGGATTTCTGGTTTTGAAACTCAACAGCAAAGTGTCATGTAATGTGATTGTTACCACATCAATGTCTAGAGTAACTCAAAAGTCTGCACAGAGCGTAGAGAGCAAGACTTGTAGCTGCGTATTTCAAAGATACAACCAACCTTTCCAAAATTCAGGAGACATTTGATTTCTGCTCCATCCAGCACAGTGTGTTTCTGTCCTTATTTTTGCTGCACGGACGTGTATCAGTTAAGGAAATGTGTCCCAAAAAACCCCACATACTCTGAGATACCAAGGAGGATGACTATCAAAAGGACAAACCACGAGGTTCCTGCAAACACACAAGCAGACTGCGCTGAAGGTGTCACCAGAGGCAGTCTCAGGAGACTTGGCAACACTTCTGCTTAGCAGAGTGAATGCAGGCTGTCGGCGCAGGGAGTGGCAAGTGGAGAAGGAATCTTTTCTTCTTGCTCCTGAAGTGATTTCAGTGCTGCTGAGAAGCTGCTAAACTCAAAAGCTCTGTTTTGCTTATTAATGTGTTATTCACATGCAGCAGTGTCAGGCTGTAAGAGCTCCTGCACACCAGCCTCTGAATTCTGGCTGTACATTGTCAAAGCCTGCACCACCTGTGAGCTGGGCACAACACTGGCTTTTCAGCTAACTCCAGGGAACCTTAAGAGTTTTGCTCTAACGTGTCCTTTACTATTTATCTCTCATGTGTTTCAGGATAGGCTGCCCGATCCACAGTTTTTTCAGATCTCCTCCAGCCTTGAAGCTTTTCTTCAGCAGAAGACCTGCCATGGGGGCCCTGAGCTGTCCTAATGCCTTTCCTTTTCTGTCTTCTTTTGCAGCCTCGCTGTAAACAAATACTCTTGAACTGTGCATAAGCTAATCTCTGCCATAACCACACAATCCTGTTCATCACCACTACTCTTCTCCCTTTGCTGGGCCCCATTGCTCTGCCTGTTCTAATTTAAAAATTAAAGCCTTTGATGCCATGATTGTCACCTACCCTGTCACACAGCACCTGCTACAGTAAGTCCCTATCTTGCCCACAGCTTGCAAATGCTGCCATAATACAGAAATTATCTCATCAGGGCCAGATGATGTCATACACATTTTAAAAGCATAGTAATGTGTTATTAGCAAGCACAGCAATCAAGTAAGCATCTTGTAGCTAGAATGTAACTGTGAAGGCTGGGATTATCATAGATGTTACAAACTCCCTGCAATTCTGAGGTCTAATTATATGCAAGCCTTTTACCAGTCTCTATCTAATCAAAAAGAGATTTATAACTCCCAGTTCTCAAACACAGGGGTTACTTGTGTGTCTGTCCACCGCCTCTCTGGTTTCCACTTTAAATAGGCTGGAATAAGGACTGTGCCACCACCGTGAAACTTTTGAAAGGTAGAATTGCCCTCTTCTAAATTACGCTTGCTCCTTCAAATCAGCCTCTTACGTTTGCCCAGCTGAAGGGACACTCCCCAAATGCATCTTTCTCTGGTATTTTTTCTAGTTATTCCCCTGAATGTTATCATGAATGGAAAAAAACAAACAAAAAAAAAAGTTTAATGAAAAAAACACTGCAATGGGAAGAACCTTCTGTGCTGTCCTCAACCTCTTAAACATGAATGATTTTTCCAGGTCTGTTTCTATAAATCCACAAAAGGGAATGCCAGGTTCACAAATACTTAACTGCAGCAAAGCCCCAAATCCTGTTGTAGCAGATTGGATCTAAATTCCGCAGCTGACAGCATTCTCTGGTAGCACAGGCAGTACATTCTGTCAGTAGCACATTCTTTTTAAATGGAGAATTTTACTGAATTGAAGAGGGAAAATGCACTGCGCTGAGGGCGCCACAGTAACCCTCACACACGGTGAAACTGTACACCTTTCTGAGCAAAGACTGAGGTCCTGCCCAAGCTCAGGAAGCAGGAATGTCTGCCGACTCCAAAGCGATACCCAATTTCCACTCCCTGCAGAGCAAGAGTTAATTTCCTCTGGCTACTCAGACCCCAGCCATTGGTGTCGGCTCACCTGCTGTTGGGTAGGAAAGCAATAAACGGGTGATCCTCAGCTCGCTGCAGCTTGCCAGCTGCTTTAGACCTGCCTATTTGCTATCGTTTCCCTGTTCAGAGAGCAACACTGTAGATATATTGGCAGTCCAAGCAAACTCTGCGTTCCCCTCTTGCTCTTCTGCCTTTTTTGAGTTCAGTGTTTCTGCCACTGGAGAACTGCTCAAGCTGAAACTCGGCATGTAGCAAACTCACGTGGGCTTTATTTTAAATCAAAGGGTTTAGATCTGTTAAACCACTTTTTTTTTTCTGTTATGCAACTGACAAAAAGATCATCTCAGACCTGGTTTTTGGGGCTAAGCTCTAAAGATAAGGAAAAAAAAGCTTTTAATTTACCCTATGACATTTGGCAGGAATTGTGTGCTGAATACAGACCAGGCATTTGATGGATATTCTGGTATTGGGAAGCAGCCCTCAGATTTGACTATAAAGGTAGCAGGCTACTGAACTGGCTTTCACTGGCCTTCCTGCTCTGTTTGCTTAGTAATAAAATCTAACATCTGGGGAACAGCTTGAGGATCACTGGATCTTTTTCACATCACTGCCCAGTGTCTTACCCATGTCCTGGAGCCATTTGAACAGCATCTTGAAGTGTGGCTTTCTCTGAAGCAGATCACAGGAAGGAATCACTGCAGCAGTGGAAGAACACCATATCCATGCACTGGAACTTGCAGGGACATAGCCTGCACCCCTCTCAGTTATATGTAACCCAGGGTGTTAGCTTTAACACTCAAAAATGCTCAAACAGGACAGTACCTGTGACATTTTGAAGGAATGGATAGGACTTGTGTGTCCTATCTGTTGAATGGATATCACTTCTCACAGGACAGCAAGGTGAACAAGGTAGCACGGGGCAGCACCCTCTGCTGAACAACCAGCCAAGCTTTCGGCTACAACTTGTGGCATCTTTCTTGTGTCTCTGTCTTGTTTTTTCCTAAAGCCTGGTGACATCTGGAAGTGGTGGTGGTCTAGAAATTTAGGGCATTAAGTAGTGGCTTCATTTTAATTTCCTCCTGAATCAGAGATGCTCCACCTGTCCTTTACAACCTGCACTCTATCACGAAAGTCCCTGTACTGAGCCTTTCCCTTTGCCACGCTCAGGATCTCTGTACAGCCATTTAGCTTTTCCCTCTGCATAGCATGGGCACTTGGGTGGGGTTCAGTCTTTGTCAGTTCTCCGTCCACAAAATGGAGGTTGTGGTAATTATTTAAGGAAGGAGATATTAAAGGCAAGGGTTGTCCTGATTATAAATATGTTAGCAATGATGAGATGCTCGGACAGTCACCACAAAACCATTTAAGACAGGTAGCACAAAGAGATCTGCCAGCTTTTAGATTACAAATCTGTGTTCAAAAGGCTGGAGAGGCGAGCACCACCCTTTCATCTCAGGAAAAAAAACCCTCTGCATAAGAGGGCAGCTTCCATGGGAACTGAGATTTCAATTACAGCTGCTCTGCAGAAAAGTCTTTCAACTGCTCATTCTGGAGTTGATAGAACTGAACCCATTTCTCAGGCAATTATCCCAAGCCCCCTAAACACAGCGTTTCTTGTCCTTGAGCTACAGTGGGATTGCACTGTGGGCTACACCCAGGGCTACACACGTGCAGCATGGGGTCTGTGTCTATCCGAGCAGCAAGCTGCACAGCTGGCAGCACAGTGCCTGTGTCTAATAAAATACAGACCCTGCACAGGGTGTATTTCCCTGGCACCTTACTATCTTGGATCTTGCTGAGTACTGGCACTGGTGCTCCCTGTTAGTGATCCCTCACTCGGCCACTGTGGGCACTGCCTCTCTTTGTGCTCCCACAAAAGCAGAGGCAGTAATGTATCCATACTGTGAAGGATGCTCATGTGCCCTGAAAGCCTCTGCCTTAGACCGAAGTGATCTTTCTGATCAGCAGAAGCACTGCCTTTTAAGCAATACCTATTCTTGGGTACATTTTATCCTTAACTATCTTCCCCTCACCACATACGTGCTGCCTGCCAGTCAGGAGCTAGGGACATGGGGACACAGGACTGAGGAGACCTCTGGGTCTGTCCCAGTCCCTACAGCCATTACACCCCCTTTCCCCAGCCCTGTCCCTTTCACAGACAGGTTGGGGGTTTGCTGAGGTACTTTTACAGGAACCACTCAACAGCCACCACTTCAAGTACATTCATGTTTTTCATCCTGTTGCCAACTTCATCTTTTCAGCTTAGATAACATTTCTGTCTTCCTAATATTTACCCATGAGACTTCCCCACAAACAGCAGCCCCATCCCCCTCTAATTTTGCTTTGCCGGGATTAAGGAAGGCATCTTTTCCAAGTAGTCCTGGAAAACCCAGAGATCACCAGCTCTAACTGTACAATTTCTGTTCTGTGGCTCCTTCTGCTTAACACTTCTCAGGTGTGGATGGCACATGTTGTGCACAGCAGGACACATCAGAATAAGCCCAGTATTTCGTGGGGTCGATGCCCCAGGTTAGCTACACAGACCTATGCAGTCCTGTGAGATGACCACCTTCTGATGCAATAGGAACAGGTGACACCCATTCTGTATTCCACACTCCACTTTGGTTACATTCATACCTAAATTGAGCTATGGCTTCCCTATTATGAAGGCAGTGAATAATGATTACATTATTTTAAAGTAATCATGTATTTTGCCTTTCCAAGAGGAGTCACTTTTAACTTGGCAAGGTGCAAAACCCCTCACCCCAGCCAGGTGAATGTTTCCTGCCTCACAGCTGTGACTTTAGTTTTTGTTCTGTTCACATTAACAGACATTTGAGGAGTGCAGAAGGTTGTTCTTCAGTAGAGAAGCCTGGGGGGATAGCTTTTCTCTTCCTTTTGTAGTTTTTATTCATGGAAGAGCAATATTTGTCAGAGATAAAAGATGAGCTGTTTGTCAAAGTTAGAGGAAAACTTGTTGGTGAGTATGGACGAAGCGATGGGGCCTGAGGAAGAAGCACTAGGAGACCTCAAAGAACTCTTCAGTCTGCTTCACCATCTCAAGGCCGTGCTCAAAGCCCACAAAGTCACCTCACCTGCCATCAGAAAGCATCACAGGCATAGGGGAAATCATGTTACCCTTGGTGATACTGGCCAGTTTCTTCCCTGGAGTTTTGTATCAAGAGTACCTGTTATCTCAGAGAAGCATGGGGAGAAAGGGGCCTTCTGCCCAAAACCAGAGGACACCTCAGTAAGACTAATGAAGAATACGAAAGGGTGTTTAACTGTATTTGTGAGCAGCATGGGTTTTCTCAGAGTTGCTCTTGCAAAATGACTTTCTAGAGGAATAAAGTACACTGTAGGGAAAGGCAAAGCTCCTACAGTTGAGCAGAGCTACCATCCCTCTAAAAGGGGCCAAGTGATTGACATTTCCTATGTGAACAGGCTGTTGAACCTCCCAGCTAAGCTCCTCTACAGACGCCAGAGTCCATGCAGCATGTGTGTGTACCCATCCTCCCTACTGTGCCTTCCTGCTAGGTGGGGAAAAGGGGGAAGCAAGGGGCAGGCGGGCTAGCCCTCCCCCCGGGGAACACACATCAAGCTTTCAGAGCTGTGGTAGCAGAATAAAGGCCCTTGTCTGAACACTTGTCTGCCACCGGCCTCCTCAGAGGGCTGTGCAGAAAGCATTTCACAACTCTACCCTCCCTGAATCGCCCAGGAGTCTCTCTAGTCCACGTTTTGACTCCCCTTTTTGTCCCTTTTTCCAAAGGATATAGAAAAATATTTTTTCACAATTATTTAAAACACAAAAATATGATATTATCCACTTCATTAAATGCCCACGCAATGTCTAGCACCCTGCTGCTGACGATCATTGCATTGAAACACAAGCAATAACTAATAATTAGGAAGCATCTCACAATCCAGATTGCATTCCCCCCCCCCCCCCAAAAACCCTCATTTTTTTAAAGAAGAAAAATAAAATGTAAGGACTCTCCAGATTTTACTTACCTGTGTGTACAATAAAGCTGTGGGGCATGGTTTCCTTAATAGCAGCAAGCTGCAGGTGAAGTTGCAAAAGATGTAGCATTACAGCCTAAAAGCTGTCATTTTTATGGACCATAACACTTTATTACTGATATGTATGTTGCTGACCTTCCCCTTGCATCCCTGGTGGCAGATCTGAGAGTGTGGGTTTTGAAAGAATACCAAAGACAGAGGATCCACTGGAAACCTTCCCCACAAAAGCCTCAAGTAAAAGGAAGAGGGGCTGTTTCGTTATACTGTTCACTGCACCTTTGAATGAGATAAATAGATAAAAAGCAAATATTAAAGCAAAAATAAATCAAAACTGTAGCTCACAATCCCAGATGACCTTTATTTCTTGGGCCCGGTATTACCATTTTATGTTGCAAGCAGAACAGGACACACTTCATGAGCTCTATGAACCTCTCCCAAAAGTTGAGGACAAAAATATATACACACACACACATATATGTACATATATGTGTGTATGTATGTATGTATAATTGTTATCCACCTTTCTTTTTTAACATAAAACAACAAAAAGGGGCAATAAGCCTTTTGGTCTATACTAATGGAAATCCAACCCAGCTGGCTGGGTTTCTATAACTTGGTTATGTAAAACTGCTCTAAGAAAATCAGCAAAGATTGGAGAGAAATAGTGTGGCTCAGATATGGCTGTTTAAACACTGGAGGGGTCTTCAGGGATCCTGCCGTGGTTGAGGTTTCCCTTGGCAGCAAGCTACAACAGCTGGGGAACAAGAAGACCCCGGTTACCAGATTATAACTGCCAGCCCCATGGGGATTTATTCTGTGGGTCACTGGGGCAGGCGGCCCTGAGCCTTACTGTAATGCCTGGTACCCTTTGTAATACAACACAATGCAACACCTGCAGCCCCGGCCTCACCTGAGAGATGCCCAAACCCAGCTAAAGGGAAGGAGCAGGGCCACCAACACCCCCAGCTTCATCTCCACCATGAACAGTGCCTGCATTATCCCTGAGCTGTCATTTCCCTCCCTGCTTCTCTTCTTCTTCAACTCTCCTCAACTGTCTGAGAAGGGCTTAGCTGAAGCATCTCTGAGAGCCTACAACCAGAGCATGGCCTCAGGCAATGCCTTTACCTCCTGCCTGACGCTGGCACAAGTTTGCCACGTCTTAAGCAAGTAACTGGTGTTTCTCACTGAGGAAAGGGACACAAAAGCAAAACAGTCCTGGAGAAAAAGGCAGTGACAGAGTATTGCCACTGAGATCAGGCCAGGTGCAGCAGTGGGAAGCAGGGTGGTGTAGGAAAGGCTCGATGGCAGCCCAGGTCTAGCTTTCCATCAACTCCGGGAAGTTAACTTTCCCTGTCTGCTGAGATGCCATTTCCTGTCACCATTTGAGTAATTTCTCACACCTGAGCACTGGAACTACACAGCCTGTAGTAACATCCATCAGTATGAACTGACAGGATCTTGACAGGGATGCCCAGTAGAAGGTTAAGCTAGAGTCCACCCAAAACCTACCCCTGCCAATTAATAGCTGGGATGTCCAAGGCATGCCAGGAGATAAAGTGGGTGTCTAATTTCTGGAACTAAGAAGGCATGAAGAAGCAGTCTACCTGAAATGACATTTTCTTTGACTGGAGCATTTTGGAGCAGTACCAGGCAAGCTCTCTGTCCCCTTGCACCTTCCACTAAGTGTATAAAGCCAAGATCCCAAGTACTCATGCTCATCAGAGACCCTACCACCCCTTCCTTAGGGTACTGCTCTTATTCCCAGCATCCTGGCCAAATTTCAGTTGTGTAATTAGACCATGATTAGGTAGCTGCTTGCATATGCCATTCCTCTTCCCCAGGGAGCCTAGTTGTAAATTATTTGATGCTTTTAGGGCTTCTAGTCATTAGCAAGGCTGTTTCCCTTGCCAGTGGGAGACTAAATGCTGGCAGGCCTTGGGGAATGGCCTGACTGTAGCATGGGTATTGCTTGGGTGGCTTGTATATTGCTTGTGGTTGTCAGAGGTCCTCCTGCCATTTGGGGAGATGATGATGTGAGCCTGCTCAAAGAGCTGAGGTGTTAACTGTAAGACCTCCAACTGGGAAAATGAACCCAGTGTCATTGTTACGCTTACTGAGTAGGAAAGGAACAGATTGGCAGAGTCATTTACATGTGCTAGAGATCATTCTGTGGTTTGCAGTCCGAAATTCTTAACGGTTACAAGTTGTTTGCTTCCAGATGCTGTTTGCATTCATGTTCAGAGCTACATACATTAACATAGAAAACTCTGCTTGGAAAAATGCTAGGTACTGGCAACAGCACTAATCTGGAAGAAGTCAGCATCCAAAATGCAGGAAATGTTAGGCAGACACCGTAACTTTGCCCTGTCATTGATCCTTAATTGATAGCCATTTATCTCCCATGGGATATTTGCATACATAACTGCTGATGGCTCCCAAAGATAGTGGGTAAAGAGATTTCTGCTTCTCCCACGGGATCATTTATCCATGACCTGCCTCATCCCCTTACCCAGCAATTCCCCTCTAGCAGCTCTCATCCTGCCAGCTATCACCTCTGCTTCCCATCTGGTGACACCAGTGCTGTCTTCTGCATCCAGAAGCTCCTTAAAGCCAAGTCTTGGCTGACACATCTATGGGGAAAAGCCCAGTTCCTCAGGCAGATTACAGACTCCAGAACTCATGGCAAGCTTGGCTGCAAAAAGCCAGATATTCTGGCTACAGGACCCCTACAGAGACAGCACAGATGCAGAAGAAAAGCATTGCTATCTGAATTCACCTTCCCATAATGCAGCCAAGCTTCTCTAGAGGTGTCCCATGAAATTACCAAGCAGCGTGAGCACAGCTTTTGCGTGCAGAGTTCTGTGCACAAAGTTCTGCTGCTGTGCAAAGTATTGCATCCAGCAGCAATAAACTGTGTGTTTCCTGGCAGGATCTGGAGTTTTAGTGCAGTGGCTGGAAGGACCAAGGAGACTTGTACATCAGATCAGACCTAATGTGTTTCTTCAGGGTTGCTCGTAACCTGAGGGTGTACCAGAAAACTGCTAAATTTTCAGGTGTTATGTAAGGAAAGCTTCTCCCTGCAGCCTCATCAGTTTAGCCAGAGTGCGTTTATACAGATGAAGATCTCTCACTGAAAGGTGCTGCGAAGGCAACATGAGTGCCTACATCTGTATGTGGGGATGGAGACGCTGGCATCTGTACCTGGTCTCAGCTTTCTGGAAGGAAGAACAGAGCTTTTCTACTGCTCTAAGTGTGTGTTGGACTATCAGCCAAACCACGAGCTCTTCTCAACAGGAAGAGTACATGCCAGAAGAGACCTGAGCAGGCAGCACACCTAGGAGCTGGCAGCTCTCTTGCAGGAGCAAACCAAGACAATGAAACAATCCCTTTGCACACAGTTTTTCGAAACTCACCTTTATAACTTCCTCGAGGACCATCAGTGCTAAATGCTCTCAGCCTCATCACTCATGACAGGCTGGCCATGTGCCAGCAGTTTGCCCTGGGGGCCAGGAAGGCCAATGGGATCCTGGGGTGCATTAAAAGGAGTGTGGACAGCAGGTCAAAGGAGGTGATCCTCCCCTCTACTCTGCCCTGGTCAGGTCCCACCTGAGTATTGTGTCCAGTTCTGGGCTGCCTGGTACAAAAGACAGGGATCTCCTGGAGAGAGTCCAGAGGAGGGATACAAAGATCATTAACGACCTGGCGCATCTCCCCTACGAGGAAAGGCTGAGTGAGCTGGGGCTGTTCAGTCTTGAGACAAGAGGCTGAGAGGGGATCTGATCAATGTTTATCAATATCTGAAGTGTGGGGCACAGGGGGAAATGGCCAGCCTCTTCTCAGGGTCTGTGGGGACAGGACAAGGGGCAATGGCCTCAAGTTGGAGCACAGGAAGTTCCACACCAATATGCATAAGAACTTCTTCACAGTGAGGGTGACAGAGCCCTGGGACAGGCTGCCCAGGGGGTGTGGAGTCTCCTTCTCTGGAGAGATTCAAGACCCATCTGGATGCCTCCGTGTGCAATATGAGCTGGGGAGCTGCTCTGGCAGGGGGTTGGACCCGATGATCTCTTGAGGTCCCTTCCAGCCCCTACAGTCCTGTGACTCTGTGACTTCTGTATTTTTCTGTGTTGGTTTTTCCACATAGGGAGTTTAGCTCTTCCACGGAGGTGGGATGTGCCAATGCCTTGACCATGAAGCAAAAGTAGAAAGGGTTGCTTGCTCCTGACACTGAGTTTGTGCAAGTCTCTACAACTGCTCTGCTCCCCTGCAAAGCTCCTAAGGGCAATTTCTAGTACTATCTTGGTCCTGCTGCTGACTTGATGCAGCATAAGAGGATGAGCAGACACTTTGTCATCCCTGATTTGTCACCACTGGGTCACAGAAGCACAGAATGGTTTGGGTTGGCAGAGACCTCAAAGATCTAGTCCCACACCCCTGTCATGGGCAGGGACACTCTCCAAAAGACCAGGTTGCCCAAAGCCCCATCCAACCCTTCCTTGAACCCTGCCAGGGAGGGGGCAGCCACAGCTTCTCTGGGCAGCCTGTGCCAGGGCCTCACCACCCTCATAAGTAAAGAATTGTTTTCTAATGTCTAGCCTAAACCTGCCCTCCTTCAGCTTGAAGCCATAGCCCCTTGTCCTGTCACTACATTCCTGGTGAACAGACCCTCTCACACTTCCCTGTAGGACCCCTTTAAGTATTGGTAGGCCCTAATTAGGTCACCTCGGAGCCTTCTCTTCTCCAGGCTGAACAAGCGAAACTCTCCCAGCCTGCCTTTGAGGAGAGGTGCTCCAAGCCCCTGACCATCTTTGTGGCCCTTGGAGTCCTGGGTGTATCACGAAGCAGAGTGTCTGAAAACAGTGTCAAGTCCAATCAACAGGACAGATTCATCAAGTCCTTCTATCACGGGGTACAAAATCATTATCCTGTCAGTTTTTCAGGCCATAACCAAGTCGCTGACCAGGTCCTTCTCCACACCAAGGTCTTGCAGAGCCTTTCAGCAGAACACCTCTGATCTTTCCCCTTTCCCTCCAGTCCCATCAGAGCTCCCATCAGAGCTGTTCTGAACCATGCACCGAAGGCTGCGCAGTTTTCCCAGCCAAACATTGGACCCAGCTGGCTGTCACAGTTCTGAAGAGAAACCACACAAACTCACTTTATTAGTCACTCAGCTCTCCCAGTTCTCCACTGTGTGCTTGTCTTCATCTCTAAGGTGTTCAGCATCCCTCCACACTCATCTTGCAACGCTCCCATATGTGAACCAACTGGAGAGCTCAGCTGGTGTGCTCAGATCCGCATTGGCAGACTTTCTTTATCACTGGTGCCCCTTGGCATTGTTCCTACCTCCTGCCCTGCCTCAGATCACAACTGCTCAGAGACAGGTTTGTCTTTTCACTGTGAGCTTGCACAACAGCCGCGGAGGCACAGCCCCTCTGGAGCAGGGATGTTGCTGCAATAACTCAAACTACAAAGACTGAAATACATTCTTTGCCTGATTAAATCTGAATAGGGATTAGTAATGGAGGAGGAAAGGGCTGAAACTTTAATACATCAACATTATCCTCTTTTCTTCCCTCACCCATTTGGCAGCAAAGTGGATGCATTGCTGCAGAGCAGCACTTTTGTGAGACACACACAACCCTGTGCTCCACTGTGTGTTTGTTCCAGCTGCAGCTGGTGAAGATAAAACTCCAGAGCCAGTTCTGCCAGGTGAGAAGCCAGCTTCTGGAAATAGCTCGTTCCCATGGACCATACTCAGATAGTACACCCTGGGGATGGGTACCCCAAAAGTCACCAAGTGCCTCTCACTGCAGCACAGCCACCTGCACCCAAAACAAGATAGCTGTGACTTCTTTTCACGTAAGAGAGCTTTGCTGATGAAAGCTGACCCATCTAAGCCCTTTTTTTCCCCATGGCATGGGTATGGTGACCAAAGGTCTTAATGGCATAAGCTGCCTCAGCAGGTGGCATTTACGAGCAGTGGGTCACATTTGGGGTGTGTTTTTTTCCTCTCTGAAGTAAAATCAACTCAACTTTGCTATTGCAGTTGATTGGTTTGTTTGGTTTTAGATCTAAGTGTGAAAGATACTGAGGCAGGTTTTTTGGTCTGTAACCTGCTTCAGAGAGCCAAAACCCACTTTCTATCCATTGCTTTCACTACTGATGTTGCTGCAGCATGCTCCCAGTACCAACATAGTGCATAGCCCACAGGCAAGAGGGTATGCTGAGCCCCTCACACCTCTCCCCCACAGCACCAAGGAGCTGCGCCTGGGAAGATGCTTCCCTGGGACAGGGGTGGCATGGGTACTCAGAGCTGGGCACCAAGGCTCCTGCATCCCCCACAGCTGTGACCTTGTTTGCTAGCTCATCCGCCTGGGCTGAGCCGGCAAGACTCATCCAGGGAGCCCAGTGTGGGCAGCTGGCAGGGATTTTTGCATCATTTAATTCTCAATCCTCCCAAGAGCCTGGTGAGGGATTGAGTGTGTTCACTGAAATGAGGGGCAGGCACAATGACCAAAGCTGCCATCAGGAGCTGAAGGAGCCCAGCAAGAGTGGTTTGTTCCCAGACGTTGCTTGAGCAGGAGAAGCTGCAACAGAAATAATGACCAGAGTGGGCACTTCATCAGGCAAACCAGCAGCACAGCCTGCCATGGCAGCACTCATTCTGCCTGCAAGCAGCATGCCAGAAACCTCAGCGAGGCTCCTGTGCAAGCTGAGGTGATAGGCCATGGGCAGTTGTGATTTGGGAAAGGAAGGAAAGTCCCCTCTGTTACCTGCTATCCCGGCGTTCAGAGATGCCTGTGCTGTGGTCCTGGATGTCTGCACGTCCCAGCAAAGAGCACTGTTGTATGCAGGTGGATGCTCAGACTTTTTTTGAGGATGCTGACAGGCATGTTGGCTGCACAGTGGCTTACTGGTGCTGCCCAGCCCTGCCTGATAATGCTGGCATTTATCTTTCAAATCTGTCCCCCTGCTCCATGGGCTCCTTCTGACCTGGTTTCCACTACCAATGCAGATGTGCTTAAGATGCAGGGAGGGTAAGATCAACTGTTCGGTGAGGTGCCTTTCCACCAGAGTTTCCTACAGAAGTTGGGAGCAGACCCTGCTCAAAAAAAAATTGGTGTAATGCAAAAAGTGGAGTGCCTGGAAAGTGGGGTCCTGCAATGATGGGAACAGTTGGGGGTGCCCAGCTCCCCACCCTCGGTAGCCAAGGCCTAAGTTGTGGTGACAACAAGGGAGAAAAAAAGGTCTGTCTCAAGATTCAACTACAAACAAAGCTAACGGAAGCGTTAGCTCACGCAGACCTCTAACAAGGGCTATCACATCAGTGGCATTCTCATGTGTCCCCATTACAGATAAGCAAACAGAAGATGGGACAGTGTACACATAAAGATGGAGTTGCTCCAGCAATGCTGGCACACACAGCAGCTTTGGCTGCTTAGAGGACACAGGTAAACTCCAAGCCTGAGCCAGGCACCGTGGGAAAGATCCACTGAATTAACCCATGGCATGAGCTTCACAGGTCTTCTGTTTTTTTACAAAAATGCACCTGCAAGAGCATTCATGGATGGGCGGAGGGAGGGACAAAATGGGAGCCTGCTGTGCCTCCTCATGGCTGTCTCACTGAATGCAGCCATAGGGAGTCTCAGGCACAAAATGGCCTCCAACCTGCCACAGGCAGAGGGAAACAAGAGGACGTGAGAATATGGTGAACCCCAAGAAGTGAGACCTGATGCCAATAGGCCAGAGTCCCTACAGCAACCATGTCTTTGTAAAAACACCTCTCTCCATCCATTTGCTGGAAGTGCATGGTCACATCAGGGTGAGAAGGCTGGGAACACTTTTACTGCATCCTAACACCCCCACCCTGGGCTGGTTTTCGTAGAGACCAGGGTACCCCTGCTCCCCACAAGGGCAGAGAAGGGCCTGCCATTCACCATCGCTGTGCAGGGCCATTTCCCCTGTTCTTGCATTTTTCATTCTTGCTTAAAAAGGACCTGAAAGAAGGTCCTGGTAGCAACCATGTACCTGGTGTGGCTTCACCCCAAGACCTCTCTACTCCAGGAGACACATGGTACGTCCCTTGTCCCCACATCCCCTCACAGAAGGAAGACACAGCAGAGCCAGGACAGCAGACACACCCCCATGGGTGTCAATGGGCAGGGCTGCCCCATGCCTTGGGGGACACTCACTGACTGCTGCCCTTGCAGCCCTGCTCTGGGACCTGCCAGATCTGGTAGGAGGCAGGCACTTGCCTGGGTCTGCACTGATCTGCCAAATGTGTGCTTTCAAGGACACGCTCTGCAGGGCTCCCCAGTGCTGACAAGGGACAGGCTCTGGTCTGTGTGCCACCACCGACATTGGCCAATGGACCCATGGTGGTGTCCCCATCCCCGCTGTGCCGAGTGGGGCTGTCCCCTGAAGCAGGACCCATCCGTCCCATAACACTGACCCATGGCTGGGCAAGGGCAGCACCCTGTGGAGGACACGCACCCGAAGTCTGTGAGGGCAGGGGCCGCCCCGCCCTGGCTGGTCATGGCAGGGCCCAGACTCCCCAAAAGGCACCGGACACAGCCCTGGCGAAAATAAGCTGGGCTGGGCTGCCACCTTGTGCCAACAGGCAGCATCCGCTGACCAAGCCAGGCATGGGGAGGGATTTTCCATCAACCCAAATTTTCACTGACGGAAATGGGGATATAACCCCGGGCCTCGGGTTCCAACAAACGCCACAGAGCTTAGGACCACCCCAGCAGCGGGCAGTGGGGAAGAGGCTTTGCTGTCCCTCCACGCAGCACTGCCCTGGAGCCGCCTTACTCACAACCCAGGGTTCAAAAACCCTGTATCTGTGCAAAGCTCAGCCCTGCCGTCCAGCAGCCATGTCCTCAGGGAAATGACTGGGCCTGGGAAGAGGGGGTGCGGCAAGGTGTGGCACCCCAGGGTGCTGGCACTGTGTGGGGCGCAGGATCCCTGCAAGTGCTTCAAGTCACAGAGCTCAGGGGAAGGGCTCATCCCCAAACACCTAGCACAGTCAGGGAGAAATGCCAAAACCTCGGAACAGGTGGGTACCCGCAGCGAGCAGATGGCCTGCAGCAGTGGGAGGCATTTCTGGGTGGCCCCTGTTTCTGCCACCCTGCCAAGGTGACGCCTAGGGGACATTTCCTTTCTGCTATCAGACCTGGCTTGCACACTTGGCATTGGCAAATGCTGCCAGCGTGACCGGGGAGGTAGCAGCAAGGCCGAGACGTCACTGCATGGCTCCAGGCAGCCCTGGCATGCACCAGCCCCGGCACAGCCCACACCAGCCAGCTGCTTGGGCCCAGCACTATCTGGGTGGGTAAACGGAGTTTATCAGTTCCTCCCTTTCTCTTCTTTTTATCCCCCTTCTTTTTTCCCTTTTTTTTTTTCCACCACCACCACCCACCCCCTTCCCTCTCCCCCCGCCCCCCCAAAGCAGGCACCAAGCACTGGAAACATTTATGCAGGGAAGCTGCAGCAAAAGCTCAGGAACCTGTTCCTGTACCCAGTGGTGGGGCAAGGCACAGGTTACCCCAGGACCAACCCAGACCAGTAACATCCTCTCTGGAGCCTGCCCCTGGTGCCATCCTAAATCCACAGCCGGCCCCCAGCTCTCCAGGGGCAGGGTGCCATTAAGTGAAGTGAAGTGAAGCTGGCTGGGTGATGGGGGACATCCAGGCGTGAGGCAATAGCAGGGGGAAGTTAGTGTGCCCAACAATGAAGGGTGAGCAGGGGATTATTTCCCTGGCATGGAGCTGGCACAGACCACTCTGGGTGTTGTTCCACACAGCTGGGCATGCCCTGAGCACCACTGCCAGGGACATCTCCAGCCTGACCTTGTGCTCAGAGCTGGACATGACCAATACAACATCAGATCTGCCATGGCTTTATGCTGCACACCTCCAAGACTGGAGAGCCCTATTTTGGGTACCTGCCTGGAGCTGGACATCTACCTTGCAGAAATTCTTCCCACTGAGCATCCCCAGCCTGCCAAGCTGTAACCTGCAGTCCTCACTGCTCATTACACTGTCTGCCCACAGTTCCAAGATGGACCTCTTGAGTAATGACCAGAGCCAAGATCCGTTTGGCTGTGGGCAGTGCCCCGCGCATGTCAGACACAAAACATCAGTGAAGCACGGCGACTAAAGCGCTGAATTAATGACCTCCATCCAGCTGCATAGCCTGGCAGGTCGCTTCACTCTCTGTGCCTAGGTCCCACCAAGGTCCCACCAGGTGGGGTGACAGTGCTGCCCTCCTCTGCAAGGTTCTGGGTAACAGCTGGTGGGATACAGGAGACACAGGAGTTATGAGGGCCCTGTGGGCTTTGGGAGGAATATAGCAGCACTGCTCTTCCTTGCCACTGCTGCTCCATAAAGTGATGTCAGATCTAGCTTTCCTCAGTAGCGCTGTCATTCCTCCCCAACCCCCCCCCCATCTTTTCCCAGCAGGATGCTGAATTTCAGTAGATACTCCTTGCTCAGGACAAGGCATTGGTAGGCACTGGGGATCAGTCAGGATGCTGCAGTGACTTTGCCTGAGTTGTGAGTGAGAGCCCTGCTTGAGCTATTAGGGAAGGGATTCCTGCAGTGCCTGGAAGGAATGCCACCCCTACCGTGAGAGGTGGAGGGCTCCTCCAGCAGGAAACTCTCCAAGCATGATTCATATCTCCACTTTTACAGTCGTTTCGGTCAAACAGGTAAACCAAGCACGTTGCTGGGAACAGGTTCCAGCAGGGAAAGGTCCTGCAGCACTAGTCCATCTTCTCCTGAGATATCCCCCAGCTCTAGCATGGCACTGTTGGGCACTGGGGTCCATCCCCTCCTTGAGACAGCCATGGGAAAAGAGAGCGGGTGTTTGGCCTCACCACAGGTGAAAATCCTGGGAGGCAGCACTGCAGGTGCCAAGGTCTCTCCATGGAATGCAGAGAGCTGAGGCTGTGCGACAGACAGAAAATCCAAAGCCCTTCTGCAGCAGCCTGACAAAGAAGTGCCCGTGCAGCACACCATTAAGAGGCGAAGTGACACCCAATGCTGCTCCTCTCGAACACCTGCCCCTTGAGCTTTCTCCATCTCCTCTGCCAGCTGGGATGAAACCATGAGTCACCACGGGGCGCCCAATCCAGCCCTGCTGCTGCTCCGCACGCCACCAGCATGGCCTAGCTTGCCACAGGCCCAAGCAATGTGACAGCTGATTTGCACCAGCTTTCTCCAAGGTCCTTTTAAAACTCCCTGCAATCTCTCCTTGGCAGGGCTCCAGGACTTTCCTGGGGTCACTTCTGCACTTGGGTCCTTTATTGCTTTGCCTATATGGACTTGGATCGGGCGGGTGTAGCGTGGACCAGCCTGCCTGCACAGGCAGCGTGCGGGCGATGCCGGCGTGTCATCACCCCTACGGAGGCACATCTTGCCCCATCAGCTCTGGGAGATGATGTGTGTACTTTTCAAAGGCGCTCCTGCGATTGCGAAACCTGCCCACTCCAACTAAACAAGCATGTGCATGGGGACGTCACCCTTCCATGGTGAAAACTATTAAATTAAATTAAAACTGCAGCAGGAGCCTTGCTGGTGTCAGCTCCTCAACCTGTCAGAGCTTGGCACCCAACAGCCTCTCCGGAGGGAGCAGCCACCCCGGCAAACAGGCTGAGCAGCCCCAGCCCGCGGCTGGCTGGTTGGGGCAGCACTGGTAGCTCTGTGAGGGAGCTAACCCAGCAATGAACTCACTGGCACCCAGTCACCTCACCAGCACACCCTTCAAAGGGAAGCCCCGCAGGCTCATCACAGAAGGACATTGTTCCATTGCGAGCTGTGCGGGACACCTCATCTTCCTGGGGAAACACCCTCCTCCCAGCCAGCGAGCCCCTGGAAGGTAGCCAGCCATGGTGCCTAATGTGTTTAAACTTCCCTGCTTGCCTTCAACAGACCCTTGTGAAGTCCCGTGCGGGTCTACAGTGTCAGCAGGGAGGGGATGAAGCCCACTCCTGGTAAACCGTGGGTGGGCTTGTCCCTCTGCCAGGCAGCAGTAGGGCTCGTGCAGCAACTTTCTCCCATTCCCTACATGCCTCTGGAGGTTTTCCAGGCGTTCTCTGAACCACCACCATCTTCTGCCTGAGTTACTGTTCCCCGTCAAATGGCCACAGCTTGAGGTCCTCCTACCCTGGGCCTGAGAGGAGCAGGAGCACCCTAACCCCACCCAGGCTGTTAAAAGGAGCTTTTACGTCCTGTTTCTGGAATGAGAACATGTTTTAAAAATCAGGGGAGGTTGCTAAGGGACAGTGTGCTCAGCAGGGACATTTCTCGCAAACCCTCAGCACTCAAAAGCAGGAGGTAAATAACTTGGGATATTATTAATCCTTCGCTGCCCACACAATAAACAGAAATATATTATTCTTGTCAAGGACAAAGGAACCCGTATTTCCCCGCAGACGAGGAGCTGAACCAGCAGATCTTTTGGATTCAGCTCCATGGCGGGTTCAGCTGCGACTGAAGTTGTTCCAGTTCAGTTCCCGTTCAGGCCAACAATGGTTCATTAACTATTTGTTAACCCTGAGCTCCTTTCAGCCAGTTCAAGCTGGAAAACACAGCCTGTGGAAGTGGCTGTGCAGTGGCGACTGAGCCATTTTCACTCCATCTCTGGTCTCCACAGACCCGTCCCGGTTGGACACCAGAGCTTCTCGCCAGCTCAGCAGAGCTGACACACAGGGCCAAAGGGCAGAAAAGCTAAATATTGCCCTGGGAGCATGTGGGAAACCCACGTTGTGAGGGACGAGCAGGGGCGTGGGGAAACTGATCTTCTGGACTCTTCCTCCCTGAAACTGGCACCTGCACGTGTGTAGTTTAAGGCAGCGGCTCCTAAACCACCACGAGCACTGGAGCATCACATGCACCAGTCGTCTTGCTCAGAAATTAAAATGCTTTGTATATTAAATACACTTTAATGGCCCACAACATGATCCCAGGACCAACCAGGGGATATATAGCAAGAAATCTCCCACAACAGGCCGAGGCCCCAGGAGGAGACAAGGTCCCCTGCTCCACCGCCATGTCTCAGCATGTTGGGGCTGCCACTTCTCCCCGCAGAAAAGCAGGTGGAGGACCAGGGGTGCGAGGGGACTATCCATCCTGCTTCCCCCCTGCACACTGCTACTCCTGGAGAGTGCCTGGCATCGCTTTGTCCATGCTGGAGCCTCCAAAAATAAAGCCCCCAGCCTGGCAGCATGGCAAGGGGGGTGTGGGGGGCTCAGCGGCTGGCGTGCTGCCAGATAGCATCCAGCTCGCTGCACGCTAGCACCGTCAGAAGAGATCTCGGTTATATTTATCGTTTGACGGTACCAGTCCCTGCTATTTTTAGAGCGGTGTTGCAGCTGCGGCTTGCTGAGGAGCGAGGTGAGTTGGCCGGGGGGCTCCTTTTTACCGACCTTCACCCAAAACGGTGGCAGTCAAGGCGCCTCTTACCGGACCCAGATGGCTTGTGGTCAGGCCGGTGAGCCCGGAGCTGCTGCCCCACGGGGTGCGACGTGGGTCCCCACCGGTGGGTGGCAGAGCCCCTCGGCCTCTCGGCGTTTAAGTCATTCACGAGCAGCCATGTCCCGGGGGGCAGCTGCCCCCTCCCCACCCCCCCGCGGGTCCGGCATCCGCGGGCGAGGAGGCCGGGCCCGTGGGGCACCCGGGCGGGGTGGTGGGCACCCCTGTGAGGCCCGCCCGCGGGGCCCGGTGAGAGCCAGGACGCGGGGCGTGCCAGGGGCTGGGGGGTCCTGTGAGGATGGGACGTAGCGGGAGGGGAGCGGGAAGGGACCGCGGGGTGCGTGCCCGTGGGGCCGCGACAGACTGCGCCCGTGGGGCGGGGGGTCGCGCCCGGGGGCCGGAGCACGGCACGGCCGTGCTGCCTGCGGGCTGCCCGCGGCGCCGCGTCCGGGCCCAGCGCCCCCTCGGCGGGCCGGGGTCGGGCCAGAGGCTAAAGGTCGGCGTGGGCGCGGGGCGGAGGCGAAGGGTCACGGCGGTGGCAGCCCCCACCCCGCTGCGGCGTCGGGCCCCGCCCCTGCGGCCGGCAGCCAATGAGAAGCCGCTTTTCCCGGGACCGCCCCTTCCCCGCTGTCATCACACATCCGCACGTGGAGGAGGCGGGGATGGGGCGGGGCTCGGACGCGGCACGTCACCACCTTTCAGCCCGCCCATTGGTCGTGCGGCCCAACCGCTCACCGCGCTCCGCGCCGTGCCCCGCCCAAGGCGCCAATCAGCTCGGGCGAGGCGGGGTGGGGGCTGTGTCCTCGCCGGTACCCGGAAGGAGCGGACGGAGCGGCGCAGCAGTCGGGACCGCAGTGGCGGCGACGGTGGAGGGGGCGCTGGTGGGTCCGGCGGGGCCGCGGCGGCCAGGGCAGGGCCGGGAGGAGGGGAGGGGAGGGAAGGGACGGGACAAGGAGCAGAGCCGGGCGCTGCGGAGGACGCGCCGCCTCTGTGGAGCGGGAGGGGGGTCACCCGCCCCTAGCAGGTTCGAGGGGTGCGGAGACGCTGGGGGGTCCTGACCGGCGCGGCGAGCGAGAGCTGACAGGGGGCTGCGGCCGTGAGCTGGATGGGGCGCTTGGGTCGGTGGGGCCGTGACCGGCGGGGCTGTAGCCGGGAGTGCTGGGACCGGCATGGGGGTCTGGGGTGGGGCAAGCTGTAGCAGGAGCCGCCGGGGGCGGGGGGTTGCAGCCGCGGCGGCGTGACGGCAGACCGGCTTCGGGGGGCTATGGCAAGGGCGCTGTGGGACTCAGTACCCCTCCCTCTCCCCGCCGCCGAGGGGTGTCGGTGCCTGGACCAGGCTGTGGCCTCAGGGAAGGTCTGACAGGAGCGGGGCGAAGGGCGGGGGGAACACAACGGGGCTGCCCAGGAGGGGTGCGCCGTGCCGGTGCAGGCTGTGCGCGGGCAGTGCCCCCCGCTAAGCTCCCAGCAGCTCGGGAACGCAGTGCCCCCTCCATCCCCCGCCCTGCTCTCGATCACCCCGGCCACGTCCTTTCCGCCGTGACATGGGCAGGGACAGCCCGTCCACGGCCCTGCCGACGGGATGGGGCCTCCTCCTCCTCCAGGGCACCGGCTCAAACCCGGCACGGCCGGGCCCCGGCTGGCTGTTTTGTGTCGTGTGTCATCTCTCCCCGGACACCCGTGCCCGAGGCCCTCACCCGCCGCGCCGTGT
This sequence comes from Hypotaenidia okinawae, assembly GCA_027925045.1. NCBI lineage: Eukaryota > Metazoa > Chordata > Aves > Gruiformes > Rallidae > Hypotaenidia > Hypotaenidia okinawae. The sequence continues at coordinate 14,003,997 of BSDF01000005.1, read as the reverse complement.
CCCGGCCGGGCAGCCCACTGAGCCGCGGCTCATTCAGCGCCCTGCATCGCCGGCACCTGCCCCCCCCCCCCCCCGCGCCCCGGGTAAATCACAGCCTTCGGCGTGGGGCTGCCGAAAACAGCGCTGGAGCGGATGTGAACCCCGGCATCCGTGGCGAGAGGCCTGCTGCCCTCTGGTGACAGCCACCACGGGCGGAAGGGCCCACCGCGGGGACATTTACCCACCTAAAATCGGGAGCTGGAGACCCGGTGGGGTTTTCAAGCGTTCTGCTGTGGCTGAGGCACCTGATTTCTACAGAAACTACTGAGGCGGGGGCGGTGCTCTCTTGGCGGCCCCAGACGCGAGATGCTTAAAAAGAGCTGCCGTACGTAAGGGGAGACAGAGGGGATGGGAACAGGGGTTGCAGGCTTTCCCATAACCTACCTGTGAACGTGACCCCCCTGGTGACACATACAAGGGGTGCAGATTTGTCGCCGGGGTTTCCAGATTCCTTTTATCTTACTGTTTTTTAAGGAGTGAGTGCAGAGTTTGCCGCTGCCTTGGGAAGCGTATGGTGGTGAGGAATGCCATGTTTGTGTCTTGGGGTATTTTAAGTCACTTCCACTTACTGCCTTTTTAACATGCATTGCACAAGCAAAGATCTGGTTAGGGCCCTGTCCTCCTCTGCCGAAGTTGTTTCCATCAGCCTGAGCAAAGAGGGGAAGTTGGGACCTTGTGGAGGGGGCATCAGGATTGAACCCTAGCACCAAGGGGAGCCTTGTTGGACTTGGCAGTGTGTGTGGAAGGTGAGCAAGGTCTGGCAGGTGAACAGGAGCAAACTCCCAATGAGACAGTACTGGAGTTAGTTTTGGCAGGGCTCCGCTTTAGAAAGCGTTGAGAACCAGGAGAATTAAGTCATCCTGTAAAGCCTCATCACTGCCTTGTTTCACAGCAGCAGTTCACATTGTGTGGGTCTCTGCGTGAGTGAGTGGTGGGGCTCTTGTAGGGACTACGTGTCCCAGCATGCAGCCCAGCCGGCTGCTTGGGCATCGAGCAGGCTGGGATCCGCAGCCTCCTGACAGCTCTGCCTGTGCTGAGGGCAGGCAGCACTGGGAGCTGGGTGTGCAGGGTTGGGACAGAGTGGGACACAGCTGCCATAGTGTCTCTTGCAGGAGAGAAATGCTGCACCTGCATTCACCTCATCTCTAGCAGATGAGTATGCTGGATTCTGCTGACTCTTGTGGGGGCTGAACATGTCCCTTCCTGTGGACCCTGGGGTAGCCAGGATGTGTGGGGACAGCAGAGCTCTCCTGTTTTCCCAGCTGTGGCCCTTGGAGAGCTGGGCAGCCTTGCTTCTGTTCCCTGTGTGAGAGGTTCACAGAATGTCAGGAGTTGGAGGGGATGTCTGGAGATACCTAGGCCAGCCCCCATGCCAGAGCTGGATCACCTGGAGCAGGCTGCACAAGACAGCACCCAGGTTGGGTTTTTTAATGTCTCCAGAGGTGGAGACTCCATGACCTTTCTGGGAAGAGAGTTTCTTACCCACCGTCAGAAGGAAAGCTATGGGGGCTAGTCACCCTGCTAGTCACCCTGCTAGTCACTTTGGAAACCCTGCTATTCAAAGCACAGCTTGTTGAGGGACCCCCTCACTCTGATGCCTTTGCAGCAAGCTGGGCAGAGCATCTCTCAATTCCCTGTTCTTCACATTGAGCCTCTGCAGAAATGGACTTTAGGGAATAATGTAACATTTTAATTTTACTGGTAAGGTGGCTGTTTCACTCCTGGTGTCTCCCTCCTAGACAGATGAAGCCCCTGGTCCATACACCCTCCCTCTGCTGTGGTGCTGAGCTTTCCCAGCCCCTGTTCCATTTGCAGTTTCAGGTCTTCTGAGTATGCAGAGCAGGAGGAGGAAAGGAAGTTCCCTCCCTTGGTTTGAGGTATCTCTGAGGGCAGAGGAGCACATCAGCACCACTGGCCTTCCTCCTTGCTGTCTGCTACCAGCTGCTTGCCCCAGCACGTTTCTGCATGGCTGTGCTGAGTAGCGGAGGGCAGGGATCCCTGGACCTTCCTCACCGCGCCTGAGTGTGGTTCAAGGGGGTAGTTACTGATCTGACTCTTCAAAGTCGGTGACTCTTGACTCCTCCTGAGGCCTTTACCTTCCCTTACTGCTCTGGGCTTGCCCACACTTGTCCCCTTCTAGATTGGGTAGGCACCATTGTGTGCTGTGTTGAAGTGCACAGTGCCTGGGGGTCAGGATGAGAGAACATGTCGTTGGTGACCACAGATGAGAGAGGACAGAGTGGGGCTGCATTGGCCAGAAAAGCGGTCGTCCTCTGCAGACTGTCAATAGAGCTGTAATCAAATTATTGGAGGCCTCCATGGCTGGAGGAATTAATGAGTCAGGTCTGAGGCAGGACAGGTGTGAAGGGCAACATGGGAGAAATCCCGACGGGAGCCATTTGTACACTAGCAGATGGCTCGTGGACGGTGTCGTTGCAGGTTACTTGGCAGTGAGAGGCTTCTGTGGGAGGGTTTGCCTGATGCCTCACCACTGCGCATCACTACCAGGAGCCCCTTTCCTCCAGCAGGTTCTGTGAGTCCCTGTGTCCTGGTAATGCCATTGTCTGTTTCTGATCCTTCCTGCCTGCAGCCCCTGGCAGCTCTGCTCCCTGGGCCCCATTTTCAGACCAGCTCTCTTCCTTTGTTTTACCCTTTTGCTCATGAGCAAGTGAGACAGGTTGATATAACCCCTGGGGAACCTGGTTTCACAAAGTTTGATGTTTCCTTTTAAAATTTTTCTTCTCTAAGGAAGCGTGCTTGCAAATCTTAATCGCTCTTTCACAGTCTCGTTTGCTTGGCCTGGTCACTACCCAGCTGCCAGTTAACATGTTTCCCCCCATTTCTGCCAGTGTCCTCAGCTGGTTGTAAACCCTGAATGAAGAGCAGCCGAGGTCACATGCTCTGCCTTTCAGAGAGTTTTTTCAGAGCTGGACGGTCGTTTGCAGTCACACTTGCCTGTGCTGTGGCCGTGCACACACACACACACACACACACACACCCCGCCCCCAGCTAAGCAGTGTGATGGCAGAACAATGCTTGGATGGGAGACCTTCAAAGGAGTCCTGTGCACTGCAAAAAGTGCAGTTAGTGATTCAGCTGCAAGTGGTTTTTAGTAACGAACCCGTGTCCCGGACCAGCGCTGATGTCAACCCTGTGATTCTTCTTGTTGGAAGTGAACAAAGATGCAAAGCCCTTTATGCAAGAGCTCGGGTGATAATCCAGATCTCCTGGCCTCGGTCCATTTGGGGTAATTGCATTCTTCCTGGGGAGTGTTTTCAACCCGTCCCTGTCGGATACATTGCTATCGCTTCCTGTGCTGTGGCGGCATGTGGGTGGCAGTACTTCAGCCGTGTCCAAAGCAATTCTTGTCACTGCTCAGGCTTAGAGCCTTCCCAACCTTCTCTGAAAGGCGGTGTGGCAGAGCAGGGAATTGGTGGAGAGTTTTTAATATATGTGCAATTACGTATATGCACGCTACACTTAATGGGAGCTGTTGTGCTTGTAAGCTCTCCAGAAACATAGGTCCAGTGACCAGCTGGTAGAGCTTCCAGATGGGACCTCTCCTGGGATGCCAGTGCTGGCTGTGTAGGTGGCATTAAGCACAAACTTTCTGCATGCCTTTATGACAGTTCTAAGGACTGGTGGACCAGGAAGCTAACTTGGGGGTGCCTCCCCTCATCGTAATGTAGAGGCTGAGCTGCTGGAGTGGCGTGGCCGAGTGCAGGGCTGTGCTTGCTGCTGCTGTGGCCCTGGTTGGAGCTGGGTTGTGTTGGTGGTGGTACCATAGAGCAGTAGCCCTTGCAGGAGGGCAGGCCTGGGAGCAGGGACTGCCCCTAAGCAGCTTTTGCTCATCATGACTGCAGCCGGGGGAACGCCAGACCTGATTTTGGGGAGGCTGGTATTGTCCCAGTTCTCAAGACCTGCTGGGCATGACGACCTAGCCCCCACGCAGTGTGACCTCCAGTAGTCTGTAATTACAGCACCGGGAGCCCAGGGAGGAGTCTTAAACAACGTCATTGTGACAGTGTTGGCAGGCCTCTTGGAGATTTCTATTAAGCAGTTGTCGTTTCGCCCCTTCGCTGTAGCCTGGGAAACGCTGCGGTGTCAGATTTGGCTTGGTCTGTTTGGGTTGTTGGGAGCGGTGTCTCCCCGCATCAGAGTTTGGCTCTCCCTGCCCTGGCTCCCCGTGTGGTGGTTTAGTGGGTGGCCTGTGGGGACCACAGCCAGAGCCTGTTCTTGCAGCCAAGCCCTCTGCCAGCGCACCCACTTGAGCCCCGGCAAGGCCCCTGGGTGGAACAATGCACAGCTGCACGGGGGGGAGAAGGACAAAGACAAAGGCACAGAAAGGACTTAACTTCCCACTGAATTTTGGGGAACAGGAATGGTGGGGGAGGGTTCCTCCCTGAGGAACCAACCGTGCCCCCACCCAGAGTCATGCAGGGAACTGGAGTGACAACTGGAACCGTGGGAGAGAGATGGGCCTGTAGCTGGAGGAGCCGGCCTCAGCACTGGTAACAGACGTGCCAGGAGCCGCTGGGTGCCCAGGGTGTCTCACTTCTGTGCATAGGCCACAAACTCACTTGGCTTGGACAAGGAATTGCTGCCTTCCCAGCATTCAGAAGGTCTTCTTGCATGGGCAGGATATTTCCTAGCTGAGCTGGATATGTGTCTGTGCTTCCAGGTGACCCAAGACAGTCAGATCAACAATCTGAAGACTACGCTGCTGGCGCCAACAGATGAGAGCTGCCTTTCCCATCTGCTTCATCCCCACACCAAAGGTTAGCAACCGTTCAGTCATCACCGCTCGTTCTTCCTTCATCAGGGCTGTGTGAAGAACCTGGGGAACCCTGTGCTCTCCTTCCCTTGGCCTCTAGAGTAGGTGTCACCCAAGTGAAGTGTGCCCGCAGCCCAGGGTTGCTGGGTGCTCCTGCCTTGCTGGCAGCGTGACCAAGGGAGCCTGGATGCCTGCATCCAGTGCTCTTAAGACTGCTGAACCCTGCAGATAGTTGTTGGGAGCTCAAAGGGGGTGTGTTTGAAACCCTTGGGAACCTGCAGTCTTGTGCTGAGTGCTGATGGCTGCACTCATCCTTTAGCGTACTAGCAGTATTGAACAGGAGTGTTTCCCAGCTGCTGGTTGCTGCTGTGTGCTGTCCTTCACCTGAACAGAGCTGAGACTTCGCCCAGGGCTCATGGCAGATGTGATCCAGCTTTTTGTCAGAACAGGCTGAGCTCTGCCAGCATTTTCCTAGAAGTAGCTTGAGGAGGCTCTCAGCCACTGCGTAGAGGCTTGGAGTGACGGTGAAGCATTTCAGGGGGACTTGGTAGCCTTGCTGTTGCCCCATCAAGAACTGTGAAGGTCAGGCCCTTGCTCTGAGGTGATAGCACACTGAGATGGCTGTGGGCTTCCCACGCCATCCCTGTGGCTGTCTGATCCAGCAGTACCTGCCTGGGATCCAGCAGTGCCAGCCCACCCTGCAGTGTGCCCTTGCTGGGAAGGGAGCCCTCATCAGCACTGTGTCTCTGGGAGGGCGAACTGAGCCCTTCTCTCACCCTAGAGCTCAGGTACAGTTTGGGCAGGGGCGGGTACATGAGGAGGCTGCTGCTTAGGATGCCTGGCTGCTCAGGCTGTGTGGCTCTTCCTCTGAAGTGTCTGCCAGGGAAATTTGGGACCAGTCCAGAGACAGTTGGGGACTGGGTGTCTGGCCATCTTGTCCATCAGCCTGGTGCTGAAGTGGTACCCACAGTGAGTGAGGCAGGGGTGGGTTCACCTGGGCAGTTAAAAGGAGGTCGTTTGCTTGTGTCAGCACTGTGCTGCAGACTCCCAACCACACATCACAGTGGCAGCAAAGCAGCCCCTTTATGCAGCTGAGGTGCAGCAATCACTAATACATGCTCCGTGCTGGGGACTTTTATCCCTCATAGTGGTGGAAGAGGGACGTGTTAGGTGGCTAAGGTAAAGGTTTTTACCTCAGTTCTGCTGGAGCTGCTTGCAGGTCCCAGTCCACCAAGCTCACAGCATCCTCTTGGGGCTTCCTTCCCTTTTGGCAAGAGGCATTTCAGTACAAGGCTTACCAGGTCAGATCCACTTTTCTCACGTACATTTCCCCCCTGCACCTGCCGTGCCAACCAGATAATACTTCCAAGGACAGCAAATCTCCAGTATATGTGTAATGCAGCAGTTTCTCACATTACTTGATGAAAGCTTGGACCTCTTCTCTGGTTTAGATATCACTTAACCCTGGTGATATAAGTGAACTTACATTCAGGCTGATTTAACCACGTTAGTTTAGCATAGCATGACCAGCAGTAATCTGGGAGCTGGTAGAGCTTTCAGACCCTTGGACAGACTCACAGTGCCTCTGTTGGGGATGGGATGGAGTGCTTTGCTGGCAAAGTGGGAGTTACATCTTCTTCAGGATGTGGTCAGCCTAATGTCCTTCAGCCAGCTCAGGTGTGGGCTGCCATTGCCCCTTGGTCTAACCAGCTGATCTAGGAGTAGATCTTCCCAGTGGAAATCCCAAGACATTGCTGTACCCCCACCCCCTTTTCAGAGATGGGGCCTAGGTTCCTCATCAGTACTGACACTAGAGTTATGTGAGGAATCCCCTGTGCCCTACCATCTCTGCTCCCAATAGGTTGGGCATTCAAAGATCCTGTTCATGGGAGTGTTGGGACAGCTGGATCCTTGTTTGGTTCTCGCTGCTCCCAAGAATGGAGCAGATGATCATCTGCTGAGGCTAATTTTAGGTCTCTGGACATTGCTGGTGTCCCTCTAAGCCCCTGTCTGTGTGTGATCCTGTGGCTCCCTGCTAAGAGCTATGTGAGAGTCCTGTATCCTCATATGTGAAGGTTTTGCTGGGGCATAGTGTCCCAGGGATTAGGAGGAACTTTGAGTTGCTCACTTGCCTAAAGTGTCTAAACCATATCAGATGTATGTGTGACCCCTTTTTTTAGCCCTAGCACCAAGCACTCGGACCTTGCTCTGTGTGTGCCCAGGTGTTGGGAAGTGGGGCTGCAGCTTTCCAACCTTTCCCTGCTAAATACACAACATTCCTCCCGTTGGCAGCAGTTGGTTCCTGTTGTCTCGGGTGGGCATGTGCAGTGCCAAAAACAGTCTTCACAAAGCCCCTGGATGTGGAAGTCATGCAAAACCCACGGTCCAGTGAGATGAGAGCTCAGCTCTTGCTTTCTCTGTACGGCTGGATGGCTGCTTGGCATCTGCCACCACCATCCTCCAGCCCAGCGCAGCACAGGGTGAGGCCTCCCAGCCTCTCCCTTGTTTGCACACCCGAGACTTTTGGCCTCTCTGAACTTCTTGATTTCCACCTGCTCAGGTGATTGATTTATTTTTTTTTTTCCCAGCACTACTCAACTTATTGCTGAGCTTTGCTAAGTTTCATGTTGAGGCAAGATGCAGCTCTGCAGTTTTGACCCATCTTTATTTTTAGCCCCTGTAAGACATGGTTGATGGTATCAGAAGGAAGTTGCATGGTCTCCTGAGCTCTGTGACTCATCCTGGATCTGGACCCAGGCTTTGCTAGCTTCTACTGTAACCCTTCAGTAATGTAACCAGTTGTAGTGGGTCCTGCTAGATGTGGGGAAGGGCAGAGTGGGAAGCAGAGCTTTTATAAGTTCTTTTTATCCATTCTTTTGAGTCGTTAAATTAATTCACTGAAAGACACTAGGAGGCATCACACCTGAGCGTGGTTCAACAGGGTCCTTTGTCTTCCCCTTGGATCTTGTGCCCCTGTGGGAAAAGTGAAAGGGAGGGGAGGTCTCCTTACACGCTGGGTTGGGTAACTGTTTAGCAGCACATAGCAACGGAAGACAGCAGCTTTTAGGACAGGAAGTGAAGCAGGATCCTGTCTCTGGTTCAAGCCACAGTGAGGTTCAGTGCAGCAGAACAGGACTGCCTGAAGTGGCAATAGACTGGGACTGGAGAGCAGAGACTTAGGAGATGCTGCAGCAAGAGTCATCTGTCTCCTTGCCACAGAGGTACTGCCACAAGGTAGAAAGAGCTCATGGGGCTTTCTGGCTGGCTGGGCAGGGGATGCATGTCCCCACCATGGAGCAGGCAGTGTGGGACGGGCAATGATGCCGAAGCATCCCTGCCTGCCACAGCACAACAGGGGTGCAGCCAGAGGGGCCTCTGCACCCGTGGTCTGGCTGCCTGGCTCCCCCGTGTTATGTGTTGGGACCAGGCATGGTGGGGTGTGTCTGATGCTTCTGGGTCTGGAGTAGGTGTTTTCCCTGCAGAGCAGGTGGGGAGGGCAGCTCATGGCGGGGTGGGCTGCCACCTCTGCCCCTTTTCCTTCCTTGGGGTGAGCAGCAGCCCTTTAGGAATGCATTCAGGCTTTTGGAGGTTGTGCAGCAGATTTAATGTGTGGGGCAGCGGGGAGGGGACAGCAAGGCTTAGGGGAGCAGAAACAAAGGAGGGAGGTGGGGGGGGCATGCTTGGGGGGGTTGCTATGGCAACTCGCTGCTGGCAGCATCGCTGCACCACGCTTTCTGCAGTGCACAGCGGAGCGGCAGCCAGGGCAGTCGCACAACCCACTGCAGCCCTCGATGCAGCCCTGTCCCAGCTGTGCCATGGGCTCGGCTCCTGTGTGACAGTCTGGTGTACAGAGCCATTCTCCTTGGGCAGCAGCCTCTGGGTGGCTGGAGGGGGCTGTTTTGTCCATTTTCCCCTCTCTTTCACCCCTTGCTGGGGAGCCAGCAGGCAGCTCCTGTGTGCGGACCTGTTCTGTTTAAGGCCTTGAGTTGCAGAGCAGGCCCAGCCAGAAAGAAACCAGTCTCCTGAGGCCTCTCACCATACCACAGAGGAGAGCAAGTTGTTCTGCTGCCCTTGCTTATCCTCAGTTAATCTGTGTAAATGGCTCCAGCTATGCCTGCATCTTCCCAGGATGCCTCACCCTGCGTGACCACCTCACACAGCAGTTTGCCTTGCTGCAGGGTGTCCATGCTTTGATGGAGAGCAGATGTTCTGTGAAGCCCTCTGATATGGTGTAAGACCATCCTGTGGGGCAGGTAAAGGAGAGGTCAGGAAGCCAGCTCCAGCCTGGCCATGATGTGAGCATGATTGAGGCCTGACCTGTCATCCATGATGTGCCTGAAGTCCTGGATGCGAGCCAGAGGGAAGGGACCAGCTGGCAGCAAGCACGGCTTGCCTGTCTCAACGTGGATGGCTGTGTGAGCTGTAAACCTGCCTCATTACACCTGTCAAAGGTCGCAGTGAGGTACAATGCCCTGCCCGCAGCTCTGTGCCCAGCCCAGAGCAAGAGGAGAAGCAGCTGCCCCACCTTCAGAGGATGCTCTGAGGTCAGATGAGCGGGGCTGCCATGGGATGACACGTGCTGCTGCAGTGCCTGTGACCAGAGTTTGACTGGGATGAGGGTGTTTGGGCAAAACTGGAGGGCAGATTGTGCATGTCTGTGAGCTGCCCAAACGGCCCTGCACTCACACATGTCAAGATCCTTGCATAGGCTGTGCCACTCCATCCAGGCCTGAACCAAAGCTTCAGAAATTCCCTTGAAAACTGTTTCACCATTTCCAATCCACCAGTGTCCATCTTTGGTTTAGGGTGGTTGTAAGATCTGTATAGATTGCCCAGTGCTGTCCAGTGCCACAGTTCCAGTCACCTGAAAACTCCCAAATTGGCTAGACTTGCTTGTAAAACGTCCCCAGGACTCCAGACCATAGTGTTCCCCCAGGGAGAGCAAACAAAGAGGCAGAAACTGAGCCTCTCGGAAAGCCACTTGCTTCAGAAAGCAGTGCACTTCGTCCCTCCTGCTTCTGACAGGTCCATTCCCTCCTCAGAGGGCAGCAGCTTGCTCTGTGCTGGCAGCTGGAGCCTCCTTCCCATGGAAGAAGCTGGGACAGGACACTGGTACGTGGCACAAATGGTATGAAGCTGCCCCAGGGCAGGGTCAGATTAGATGTTAGGGAAAATTTTTTCACTGAAAGAGCTGTGAGGGCCTGGAACAGGCTGCCCAGGGAGGGGTTGAGTCACCACCCCTGGATGTGTTTAAAAAAGGGTAGTTGAGGTCCTTAGGGATATGGTTTAGCAAAGGATAGGAACAGTTGGACTCAGTGATCTTAAAGGTCTTTTCCAACCTTGTGATTCTACGGTTCTGTGACACTGAGGGCAATTTCGGATCAGCAGCTCAAGCACTGCCCTTTGTGTATGTGACCTTCAGCACTTGGTGCAAGAATTGGCCTTAATGATGTATTAGGGGTGTGGGTGATGGTGCAGCCTGGTCAGAATGCTTTGAGCCCAACTGCAGTTCCTTCTGAGCCCACTTCCACAGGCTGTTACTTCTGATCTTTCCTCTGGACAGAGGCCCCAGGGTGTGCTGTGAGGTACCATGGTGCACACACCGAGCCCAAGAGATGAGGCTCTGGGTTATGCCTCTGTGTGGGGCTGTTCTCTGCCAAGGCAGAAGGTGTTTTCTCTTTGACGGTTTGTACAGCACTTTGCATGCCAAGATCCTTGCCCAAGATTGAGGCTCCTGGGCGCTGTGACCTGGTGAATTATAACCATGTCATCTTTGAAGTGCTGCTCCCTCTTTTTCTGCCTTCCCTGTTCGTGCTGCACATTTTTAAGCCCAGCACAAAGGATCAGCCCAAAGGCAGTGGGGTCACATACTCTGCTCCCGATTTGGAGAGGAGATAAAGGAGGCAGCGCTGGTACAAGCTCCTAGAGAGAGGCAGCCAGGAGAGATTTCCCCTGGCTGAGCTGCAGTCCTGAAGTTTGGAAAGTTCTGTGTGGGTTACGTGCTGCTGCCATCGCCTTGGGCAAGTCTGGGACATGCACACCTGCTAGCAGTCAGATGGGGACACCCTCCCGGGGAGTGTCACTCTGAGAAAATGGACCAGTGTCCTTTTTGGGTGTCAGGAGCAACCTTAATGCTGCTGCTGCTGCTGCGGAAAGAGTGCTGGGGATTTCGGCAGAGAGGCGATGGCTCATTGGGACTAAGAGGAAACCTTGACTCGGTGGGTGTTTCTGCCTGCCTTCCCTAAAGTGTGCGAAGGGAGTCAGGCACAGCAGTGCTGTGTAGGCTGCCCTGTCTGGGAGATGAATGAAGAATGGCATTACTAGAGCCAGCTCTTTCAATTTGGAGCTGGGGAAAACGCCTGGACGCTGTGCACTGGGAGTTTTCTTATTGCTGGTCAGCAGCACTGTAGTTGTGCAAAGTGTGGGGTAGACAGGTTGGCTCAGTCACCTGAGTGCCTTCTATACCAGTGTTTGCATTACTGATGACATTAGTGTAGCTGGGCCAGTGGTGGACAAAGCAGGTTCTCTCTGCTGTGTCCACCAGCAAAATAAAGTGGTTACAGCAGCAAGTAGCAGGTCAGAACTTTTCTTTGCTTTCATTTCATCTTCTAGGAGCAGCAACAGCTAAAAATATGAGAAGCTTTGGAGGAACTAGAATATTCTCAGGCTTTTTGTCTGGGCCTGGTCTGCTGACCTCTCCCCTAGGCTGGCAGTCAGGGGCCATAAGGTATGTGCAGTGATCTGTCCTGGCCATGTGATAGATCTGGAGAGAATACAAAAATCAGTGGCATCAATTCACCTCCCTGAAAGCGCTCCTCCTGCTGCTGTGCCTGTTCCTGGTAACCAGAGGGTTGCTTCATGGCTTAGATTTGTTGAGGAAACAGAATTATAGCTCTTCTCTTTCTCCTGTGTAGCTACCTCCCCGGCAGCTCAGTAGGAATGATTTATTATAGATTACAGCTCTGTTTAATTATGTTTTCCTACAATATCATACTGTTACAAGTAGCTGAGCAAAACCAGTGGTGTTTCCGGAGGAAGGCTGCTATCAGAGGCCACCCCTGCAGCAGAGGTTGGAAGCAAGGAGGAATAGTTTACCAGGAAATGCCTGCATTCATGTTCTGGTCACTTTTGGGAAGGAAAAGGCATCTCACCCTCAAAAGCTTCCTTACTACACAGCTAACTCTGAGTGTGGCTGGTGGAATTGCACCAGTGTGAGCAGTAGTGACAATGCTGCCCTCCAGAGCCTGGGAAATGTCTGGCCAAAGTCGTGGTCTGGAAAGAAAAGTCCAATTCTGTCTTTAAGTCAACCTCCAAGCAGGGATTTTGGAGTGTTTTTTCAGTGGGGGGTTTTGGGGGAGTTTTGCTGGTGGCATTGGTTTGGCTTAGATTTTTTTTTTCTTGTTTTGCTTTGTGCCAAAAAGAAAAGGTATTGCTTGTGCAAATCCCTGTTAGAAAAGAGCAGGGAGTTTCCTTTGGAGTGAGCCTGCCTGAAACTCGATACATCTCAGATGTGTGTTAACAGAAATGAAAAGATTGTGTCATGAAGTGATAGAGGATAATGAGTTTAATCTACTATTACGTTGTCCCGAGAGACAGAGCTGGGGCAAGGGTATTGGCATGACAACACCACCAAATACCACCTGAACATGCTTCCCCGGGGAGGGGTGAAAGGATCTGTTTTCAGAGTGTCCCCAGAAAGGTGGAACGAGGCAATCAAGAGGCACGACCCTGGGGAAGAGGAGATTTGCTGTTGAGCAGTGCATAATAGATGTGCATTTTCTGCAGCCTGAGCTCTGCTTCCCCATTCAGTGGGACAACTGGACAAGGCCGGGCTCCTAACCTCACCGAGCTCCTGAGAGATGCAGGAAAGGAACTGTAACTTCAGTGTGAGAGGTCTGACTCATGGCCTGAGTGAACTGATCTTTACCTTCTCTGCCTGTGAGGTAGGTGGATGGGTGGTGATTTCCTACTGCACCAGACAGGGATTTTTAAGAATGCTGGTGTGGGTGAGGAGTGCTGTTTGTGGACCTGATCCTGGGAAAGCTAATTGGTAAGCAAGCCTCCCGAGGTTGTTGGGAGGCATGTGGTGAAAACAGAGAGGCTGAGGTCAGTACCTGGCAGCTTATCGTCTCCTACCTAGAGCTGGACCCAAAAATCCATCTCTTTACTCACAGAAATCTTTTAAAGAATGCAGCAATCTGCTCTCCAGGAAGCATCCAGTCCTCTCCCAGCCTTTTGGGACCCAGGGCACTATTCTGGTGTGTAATGCTTCATCTGTGTCTTTGCTTTTGTTGTTGTTGCTCCTATATGGTACTACCTTGCTTCTAGGGGCCATGCTGAGTTATGGGCATCTGGTGCAGAGCTCTGCATGTCCCTGTCATAGGAGGAGGCTCATAATCTGGGTAGCTGCTTAGTCCAGGACAAGAGAGTATCTTTATCTCTCCCCATCGCTGGGGTTTTCAGAGGTGTCAATATACCACCCTGGCCATACCCCCTGTGCTGTGTCTGGTGCTAGGGACTGCCCACCTGCTCTACTTCCTTGGGGCCAGAACAGCTGAGGCTGTGACTCAGTTTCCCCACGGCCTGAGGAGCGGGGAGGGGAGGGGTGGAGTGGGACCGGAAAGGGGCAGAGGGGAAGTTACAGCAGCTGATAGGAAAAGGCATTTTGGGGTGCTGCAAGGTCACCCTACCCTATCCTGTCCGCAGAGGTGGTGTTTTTGGGTTCAGTGATGCAAGCCTGCTCTGTCTACTGCGGAGCTGGTGTTTTGAGGTGCTGCAGGGCAGCTCTCTTCCAACCCAGCCGCAGAGCTGGCTTTTTGGGCACCTGAAAGCAGCCCTTGATCCATAGCACCTTCTTCCTGTGCCAGAGATCATGCCAGGGCAGGGAGGGCTGGCTGTACCCCTCTGCGTTCCCATGAGCAGGGCATATGGTTACAGACAGTCCCGTGGCACTGCTTCCTCCAACATGTGATTTATGGGCTGCTTCTCAGGTTGTGGGCCTCAGCTTATGTCAGGCGAGGTGAGAATCAGGAGCGCTGTCACTGAGCTCTCGCCCTCATGAAGCGTGCAGAGGTAACTCTGAAGAGGTGCATGGCATCCCTTGCTGTCTCTGCTTTGCACCAGGGCACAGGGCAATGGCTGTAACTGGGGGCAGAAGCAGAGGAGTCCTTGCAGGAATCACAAGGAAGAATGCACAGTCTCACCTCCTTCCTTCCACCCCCCTGTTCTTTCCTTGCAGCCCCAAATCTGCCTGGATGGAGTGTGTTTTGTAATAAACCTGGTGAACCGAGGGAAGGAGACTACAGAGTTGTGAGACCAACCCGTGCTGCTGTAGCAGTGTGGGGCGCAGGGTCCTCACGTGCACATCTTGGTAGTTGTCCTGATGATGGAGATGGCCAGAGGCATCTCCCCACACCACAGCCCCATGCTGTTTTGTGTATCAGATGCATCCTACAAGCCACCAGCAGATTGTCAGCACAGCTCTTTTGTAGGTAGGGGGTAAGTCCCACGGGTGCTGCAAACTGCCTTGCTTCTGTGAAGCATTCTTTATTTGAGGCAGTGCTCTAAGGGTTAAGCCACACTTGTGGGATAGGGTTTGTAGCAGGAACAAAGAGGGCTTTTAAGGTCTGTGTTGGGCTGGGAACAGAGGGAATGGATTGAGCCTTTCCCAGTGTGTTGAATTACAAAGGTCATGGAGACCCTTTTGCTAGGAGGCAGCAGCGATTGAGGTCCCTGCTGGAAGTGGAGCAGAGAGAAAAGAAATTGTGGAAGTCAGTGAGAGCAGCTTCATGGGGAGCTTTAAGACCAGAGTGAAAACTGGAGCTGTATCCTGAGATGAATGAGTGTTGAACACAAGGCTGGGAGCCAGGAGGCCAGGATTGCAGGCTTTGTGCAGGACTTCTGCCTTGGGATTTTTCAGTGGTTTGGTTTTGTTTTTCCTCCCTATACTGCATTTGCAGCTGCCCCCACACATGGCACCTACATCTGCAGTGTTACTGGTGTAGCCAGCACTTGGGCATCTCCAGCTTGCTCTGAGCAGGTGGAAGGCTTCAGAGCATAAAAGGCAATGCTTCCAAGGGAGGGTCTCTCCAAAATGCAGAAGAGACGACAGTCCTGGGTGACTGCAGGCACGTTTTGCCTTGACAGAAGAGGGAAGTTGGCTTTTCAGTACTTGTCCAAGCTGAAACTGGATTTTTCAGTTTCCTGCTTTTAGTTAAGTAAGAGAGTTCAACTCTAGCTGTTTTCCTAGCTGCTCTGCTTAATGTGATCCTCTCAGGGTGCCCTGTGGGGCAGAGCACCAGAGAGTACAGCAAAAGAAGCTAGGGAAAGGATGGATGGCAGAAACTTCTTGTTTCCCTTTCCACAGCAAGGTGGAAAGAGGACACAGCCCCTTTCCATCTCCAGCTTCAGTTGGCATCAGCCAGCCAGCCCACCCAGGACGCGTAGAGAGGGCCGCAGGAAGTGCTGAGTCAACAAGAGCATCCCCTCGCAGAGGGCGGGGGGCTGATCAGTGCTGCTGAGACAATAGGGGTTTCCAGCTTGCAGGAAGGGTGAGCGCCAGCTGCAGACCACACGGTGGGCTTTCCAATTTTAGAAAGCTTGGATTTGTGTTACCAACCAGAAAAGGCAGCTTAGTCCTTAAAACGTTGAGGCGGGGTTAGCGGGGACTTGGCCATTCGGCTCCGTATCCTGGCAGAGCCATGCTCCCCCATCTAAGATTTCACTTAAAGAAATTCCACATCTGGTCTTTACGTTGGATTGGGTGACCTTGGGTGTGATTTTTGGAACAAAGGGCTGATGCTTCACTGGGCTCTGCCTGAGAGAGAGGTGGTCCAAGGGAAAACCCCGGGAGGGTCACTGCAGCCTAAGTTAGCAGCCCAGAGGCTGCTCCACTTCCTCAGGCGCTGTGGAGAACTCTGTAGGGAGCAGAACTCTGCTGTGAGAAGAACCCAGCAACAGAATGTTTGGGTCTGGGCTCTTGGCAAACAGCCTTTGGTTGACGTTGGTAGGTGGCCTGTTCCCAGAGTAGTTCTCTGTGCATCCTTGTAACCAGGAACCGTTTCAGCAGAAGCATCAACTTTGCTGTACTACTTTCTGCTCAGCGTTGACAACTGCTCCATCAGGTGTTGCCCAGAATCTTCTCATCCTGTCCCCTGGCATCACCTGTGCTGCAGAATCATGCCACCAGAGTAAAGGTAGGTGAAGCAACTGGCTCCTGACTGCTGA
This sequence comes from Hypotaenidia okinawae, assembly GCA_027925045.1. NCBI lineage: Eukaryota > Metazoa > Chordata > Aves > Gruiformes > Rallidae > Hypotaenidia > Hypotaenidia okinawae. The sequence continues at coordinate 13,987,958 of BSDF01000005.1, read as the reverse complement.
CAGTTCCCAGCTTGCTGACCCAAAATGTGCAATTAGAAGACAGTAAGGTCTTGACACTGTGCTTTGGAGGGACGCTGTGCTACTCTTCTTAGCCACCTGAGCTGCAAAAGGAGAACACAAGGCAGTTGCAAGGGATCCCTTTGGTGGGAGAGAGAAGTCAGAAGCGAGAGCAGCTTGGCTGTTTCCTCTCTGCTTTTCATCCCAGCCTGCCTAGAAGCAGGTGTTGCAGATGGGGTTTTACTCTGTTGGTCACAAATGGGGGGCTGGCAAGAAATTGTCACAACCTGGCTCAGATCACAGGAGTCCCTGGCTGCTCAAGCTGCATGTAGGGCACACCCCTTGCCTTCCCCTTTGCCCAGGGGCTCCATCAGGGAGCTGCTCTTGTCTATAAGCTCACATCGGTTATTGCTGGTCTCTCAAGGGCTCCCAGGGCTGGTAGGGAAACCCATCTTTTCAGTGGTGACAGACTGATTTAAGTATGTGCTTTTAAAATGCTGGGTCCATCTTGCTGGTTTCCATGTTTTGTTCAGGTGTCGTGAACCTTGGTGACAATGTGACCATGGTGCTGGCCCTACCTTTGTCCTTGCTGATGACACATGGAGAGCACTGTGATGTTCCCCTCGCCTCGCTTGAAGAGAGTGGACTGGAGCACTTTGAGAGGAAGGGTGGTATGCAGGGGAAACTGCTGAAACCCACAGGACCCTGTGTGACCAAAAACTTGATTTTCTTTGCCTTGGGATGGGCAATAGGCTCTGTGTGTACGTGGTAAGGATCAGGAATGTAAAAATCCAGGGTGAACATGTAGTTTGGACATACGCTCCTGAGCTTCTATAGAAGTTTGTTCTTTGTCCCTGTTAATACATGATATCCTAGCCTAAAACGTTGCTGCTCACTCCCTGACCAAAGGATGTTTAACCTGGCCTTGTTCCCAGGTGGCAGGGCCTCCTGACCCAGCTGGAACTGTGTGACCGTGCTAGAGACATAATGCTTGACCAACTTGTCCGATTGCAGCACCAACAAGGCTTGTCCTGAGTAACCTGTTTGTAGCTGTAGGAAAAACACTGCAGCTGGCCAAGTGCTCCTGGGTGGAAGGGACCAGAGCCCATTGTCAGTGCAACTCTGACCCGTGGGAAGCAGAGTAGAAAGGGTGAGAGAAGAGCTGGTGTCTGATCCCAGCATTTTTCTCCTGTGGTCAATGGGAAATTAATCTTCCAGCTATGACAGGCAGAGACGCAGGTCGGCGGTCGGGTGTGCGGCACAGACCAGTGTCTTCCATGCGCGCCGGCGCCGTGGTGCTCCCCGTGACGCAGGTGGATGTGCTCTGGTACACAGAGCTGCTTGCTGGCTGGGAGGTGTGTGCTGCAACTCTCGCTGGGCTCCAGCACAGCGGCAGCATCTTGTCCTTGCCTCTGTTCTGGTCCCCTCCAAGAAAGATGAGAAGGTTAGCTGGAGGGCCCTCAGAAGGGGTGATGCCAGAGGGAAAGATAAGGGACAAAGCCTGTTTGAGCTTCATCCCCTAGCATTAGGGGAGTTGCTAGTTGGAGAAGCAGCCTGCAGAGGACGTGTGTACATACCATCACGTGCATAGCCTGTACCGTCCGGATTCACTAGCTGACACTGAATGATTGACTGTAACCATGCTTAGAAGAAATCCCTTCCTGGCTCCCAGGAAGCTCTCTGCCTTGGAGAGTCAAACTGGCAAGAGGTGCAGCCTGGGGGAGCGTGTTTGGCTGTACCTGAAAGCAAGTTAGTTGGCAGACAGCTCACCTGTGGCTCTGAGCTGTGGCAGCACCGGCTCACCCTCCCACAGCCAGCAGTGGTGGTCAGGCTACCCCAGGGCTGATAAAGTGAATGGGTTTGCCTGGAAGGCAGTCCCAGAGACTGAAGGAAGCCCTCCTCTGGCATTGTTCCTTATCTCTGCGGTGCTGACACGAAGCAGCACTCCCATCCTGCCTTTCTACCCCCCTGCTGCTGGGTGCTGTGGGAGGCCAGGGCTCTGGTGCAGGCTCCCTGCCTGGTTTGCTGCCTGGCAGAGGTGGTGGCATTGCCCCAACAGCTCCAGCCAAGCTGCCCGTGCACACACACACTTGCACACGTGCGTGTGCATGCACAGGGCTGTGGCAGAAAAGGGTGAGTGAGTCAGGCAGGATGAGGGGGTGAATCACAGGGGAGTGAGTCAGCGGGAAGCAGAGGGCATGTGCTCTCCCAGGGCTGGGCTTTAAGGGAGCCGGCCTGGGGCCTGGCAGCTCAGGGCGCATCCTTTGCATGCCCCTGGGGCAATGGGGTGAGGGTGCTGGAGGAGAGCTGGGAAAGCCACAGGGCTTAGCAGGTGGAGGCAATGCCTGTGGCTTGGGAACAGGCTGGGATATGGCTTGGCCATGTGCCAAACCCGTGCCCTGCCTGCCTCTCCTCCAGCCATAGGTATATTGCTGTCCCAGAGAGGCCTGGGGCGTCCTCCGTGTGAGGCTTTCCCAGGAGGGACCCAAGACTAGCACTGCAAGGGGGCAGCGTGGGGAGCGGGTATCCCAGCCTCCTGTGCATGGGGTGAATCCTTGTCCCCACGCAGGCAGCGGGCAAGCTGAGCAGGTCTCTGTCCTGCCCAGATACCTTCCCACCCACTCTGAGAGAGCAGGGAGCAGATGGTAAAATTAATGAACCCTGCTGGAGCAGAGATGGATAAATGGATAGCTCTGGTTTGAGTGAAACCTGGCAGGGGGAAGGGGGTGCGGGGGGTGAGAACTAGGAAAGGGACAGTGCACTGCAGGCCTGGGGGCATGGTTGGTCCTTGGCTCCAAAATCACTTGTGTGACTTGGGCTGTGCTGCACCCTGGGGCCGTGTTGGAGGAGCTGGGGATGGCTGTTTCCCTCATCCAGGGACCTGCTCTAGGCTGTGGAGTTTCTGACTAGCCCAGCCTTCTCTGCTGAGTTTGACTCCTGATGGTGCTGCTCATCAATCCTGAGGGCAGGTCCCCTGGGGACATGTTGGAGCTAGGCTGTGTATCTGTGCCTCAGTGTTGAAGCCAAAGCTCCCTGTATTTAGGGCCAAATTTCTCAGAGCAGCTACTAGGGACTTCTGGCTTGGGATAACCTAGTTCTGTTGCAGCAGGCACTGGTATTGCTACCAACCAGAGTAGGAATCAAATACTTGAACAAAAAACAGCCACCACTGGCCTTGGTGTTGAGGTGAGTATCTTTTTTTCAACATCCCCAAGGTGTGTGAGTGTCTGCTACTCAGTGATGGCTACAGGTACCTCTTGTCCTCCATACTGGCACCCTTGGCTGGGTGGGATGGAGACAATAGGCTCCATCAGTCTCCAAAGAGGCTGAAGACCTGGCCCTGCCTTGGTGCTGCTGGTGTGCTGCAGCTGGCAGAGGCTGAGCATGGTGGGTTTGTGTGGCCTGGGAAAAGGGGCTCTTACTGCTGCCAGCAGCTGTAGGTTTGGAGAGAAGCTGTAGCCAGGTTCTTCTGGCCAGGACAGGATGAGAGACCACAGCACACACGGGAAATTCAAATTAGATATAAGGAAAAATATTTCCCCACAAGGGTGGTTAGACTCTGGAGCAAGGCCCAGAGAAAGGAGGCAGCCTCCACTTCTGGAGAGTTTAAGTGCTTGGCAGGGGCAAACCCTAAACAACCTGCTGAAGGCCTTCTGTCAGAAAGATTGGACCAAAACCCCCCTGAAATTCCTTCCCACTGTTGCCCCTCCGTTCTGTAGTTCTTGAGGGGCTGGGCAATACAGTCATGTAGGACTAACCAGCTTGGAGGCAATGGAGGGCTTGGGGTGGTTGCTGTGCCCATCATCTTCTCCTGGTTTGGTTTATCATGTCCATATGGTGGTGGTAGTACCAGGAGATGGAGACATTGCCTTAGCAGCACTACCCAGCTCATCGCTTTGCCCCAACCTGTCTCAGCTGGAGCATCCATCTCACTAGAGGTCCACATTATTCTTCCCTCCCTGCACAAGCACAAAAAGCCCATGGGCGGTGAAGCACAGGGTGCAAACCATCCACCCCACTCTGCTGCCAAAGCAGAGCTCTAATTTGTAGGGGGATGCTGTGTTGTTGAGAGGTTGGAGAGGATGTTGGCCCCCAGCCCTCCAGCTGTAAAGGCTTCAGGTTTATCTTACCTATAGTGCCTGTCCCAGAGATAGTGGTGATTGCAGAAGTTGTTACCAGTAAGTAACCTTTTTAAAGGCTCCAGCTGCCTGATCATCCTGAGCACATGGAGATGAACCCAAAGGACTGTCTGGAAAGAATGACTTGCTCCCAGTATTTTCTGTTTCTTTCCCAGCCTCTTATTCTCATGGCTGCTCTTTTCCTGATCCTGTCCTCCTGCAAGACTGACTGCTGGTAGCTTTATTAGCCTTGTCTTCAGAAACATCTTTGCTCTGCAGTTTATTGTGTCTCTGAGCTTGGACCATGGTGCCTGATACTGTGGAAGGCAGAGTCTGGCATGAGTGCTCAAAAGGGTGTTTGGTGTTTGCCCATCCCATCTGCAAAAGTAGCGAACCAGAGTAAAGGAATCTGTGTGTAGCCATGGTGCCTGGGCAGACCTGACCTGCAGCAGTAGCTTATGTCTTCCTCCCTGTCTGGAAGAGGCTGGGAGGATTTCCAGGCTCCCGGATACTTTGATGTGGGTTTTCAAGGTTTAGGACATTCCCATGAGCCTGTGTTTTTCCCCAGATCCCTTCTCAAATTGCTTCTCTCAGCCTTTCCCTTGAGTTCACTGTTGCTGGGCCCTGTATGTTCTCCCTCAGAAGGCTGCTTGTTACTCTGTGCTGCTCTGGGCACTTTTCATTACTTGGATTTCCCTGAGGTGGTTTCACCATGGTTGGAGGCCAGACACCTACCAAAGTCATTCTATCACTCCCCTTTTCAGCTGAACAGGGGAGAAAATGTGCAATGAGAGGCTCAGAAGTGGAGATCACGGGCAAAACAGACTCAACATGGAATAACCCCCCCATCTTTATTACCCCAAATAATTTATTACACTACATGCACACAGTGAAACTAGAGTAGGAAAAGGAGAAGTAAACCCAGACTTTAAAACACGTGCCCCCCACTCCTCCCTTCTTCCTGGGCTCAACTTTATTAATGATTTCTCTCTCTTCCTCCTTCCCTCCCCATTGTGGCATGGGGAGGGGCAGGGGCTGGGGGTTTGGTCAGTTCCTTACAAGATACTCTCCTTCTTAGCTGGGGGGGGCATTCCTCAATCCCTTCCCCTGCTGCACTGTAGGGTCCTACCCATGGCAGAGAGTCCCCCATGAACTTCTCCACTGTCAGTCCTTTCCCTTGGGGCTTCAGCTCTTCCCCAGCTGCCCCAGCATGGGTCACTGCTATGGGGTGCAGTCATATATGATAGAATGTCTCTCAGGCCCAGCCTGCTCCAGGCTGGTCCCCCATATTCACAATTCCCCCAGCAAACCTGCTCCAGTGTGGGTGTGTCTACTCATGGGCTGCAGGTCCTGCCAGCAGCTTGCTCCAATGTGGCTCATAGCATCTTCTATATGCCTACACCTGTTACAGTATGGGCTCTCTCCATGGGCTGCAGGTGGGATCCCTACACGCCCTCATCTTCCATGGGCTGCAGGGCCTCCTCCCCCACTTCCTCTCTGGCCTCGGTACCTGCACAGCTCCTTACATCTTCTCACTCCCTTCCTTTGAGGCAAAAAGCGGCTGCTTGAGATTTTTTTCTCCTAAATATGATTTCTACAGTTGCTGCAACCATTGTCAGTCTGCTCGGCCTTGGTCAGTGGCAGGTCCATCATGGAGCCTGGATGGTGTTTATTCTGTGGGGCCTAGGGGAAGCTTCCAGCAGCTACATGCGGAAGCCACCCCTGCAACCCCGTTCCTTCACCAGAACCTTGCTGTGGAAAACCACAACAATCCTATTTACAACATCCTTTCTTATTGAGAGGAGCAGGAACTGGTGATCTGTGCACTGTGTGCCCGGGGACAAGCTGGTTCCTGGTACTCTATGGAAAGGTCTTGAGTCTCTTGCATGCTCTACCTCTCTAGGAGAATCAGGTCTCAAGGAACATCTGTGTTCCCAGTGGCCTGACTGCCACCCTGTCTGAAGGTGTTTTGGACATAGTTGCCATAGTTGAGCTGGTTTCTGAGGTCTCTGAGCTTTGCATATTCCTGTAGAATCAGCACAAACACAGGCTGCGGCAGTGGCAGCAAGTAGAGTTTGTGCTGGGGCCTTCACATCCTGCAGGGACTGACACGGGGGCTCATGTCCTGCATGTGAGGGTTGTCTGGATCTGTAGCTGTGTCTCAAGCCCATCCCTGTTCACTATTGCTTCTTTGAAGACGGAGGATGCTGATATGCAGGTGCCCTGGTGCTGTGTAGTCCCCGCAAGCTGCACCTGACAGGTACCCCCAAGGCCACGTCCTCTCCAGCTGACTCCTGACAGGAAGCACCAGCTGAGCATTGGCATCTAGGTGCCAGGTGGATTCCCCACTTCCATCCCAAGGGCATCCCCAGCTGTGAGCATTGCTTGGAGCCCTGGCAGCCATGTAGGATACTGGCTCCTGTGGAGGAGGACAGCCCGTGGGCCAGACAGAGGGCTCTGCTCTAAGTGGGACCCCACAGGTGGTTCAGTTTGTGTGGAACAGGAGGAGGTTTGCTAGTTTTGTGGCATTAAATAGGAGCTGGGTTGTTCCTCCCACTGCTCTGCTGCGCATGGGTGAGCCTGCAGACATGTCAGCCCCTCCTACTCCCCTGGTTCCCTTTGAAGGGTCTTGCATGCTCATGTCTTTGCCTCATTTAGGAGCAAGTGTTGGGTGTTTAGGGGACAGCTGTGGCACCCTTTTCCTAATGCCAGCAGGGTGTTTTGCTCTCTTACCTCCAGTCCCACAAAAGAATGAGTCTTCCCTCTTCCCTGATAAGGCAAGGAAGATTGAAATTACAGTGGAAATCCTCCTCCCCTGCAGTAGCCTTGGATGTGTCCAGGTCTGCACAATCAGAGATGGACAAAGTCTCATCCTTATGGCCCGAATCCCTGCCCAGCCCATGTCACTGCTCTGGCCTGTGCTAGACTTGAGACTTTCTAAATCGCTGCTGGGAAAGGGTGAGTCTGGAGGGTGTGTCCAGCCATATGTGTGTGGTATCTTCTCCCTGCTGTGTCACTTAGATGTGTAGCATGGGGAGTGGAAAAGATGCTGAATGTCTCCACAGCTACTGCACCCTTATCTGCAGGCTGCAGCTTGGTAATGATGAGCCAGAGGCCCAAGCACCTCCCTTGGACGGCTCTTACAGTAAAAGGAAGTGTATTGCAAGAGGGGTTGCGGTGGGGACAGGCAGTTCCCATGGAGTAAATGCTGCACGCACAATCCTTGCTGCACTCCCCACTGTGGACGCTTCGCCTGCTCCCTCTTCCCACGCCTAGATTTGAAGCCTGTGTCGGGAGCTGCTCAGGGTAATGCAGCAGCCGGGACCTTGGGACCTTGTCCACTGCCCTGCAGTGCCCTGGTGACCATTTGGGGAGGTACGGAAAGGTGACAGTGCTGTGGGTCTCCTAGATGGGTGTTGGGGGTTAATCAGTGGTGTGTGTGCAAGGAGGCTGAGGCTGGTGGGAGCTGTAGGTGGGTGGCAGGCAGCCATGAGGGGAAATTGGAATAAGTTATGAAGAGCTGCAGCAACTGGGAGGCAGCAGCATAGGCAAGGAGCTGGGGACACTGGGGGTGTGCGTGGGGGTGCATGTATCATGGCAGGGTCTGATGGTGGAAGGGGAAGGGGTTGGATGGGAGCAAAGATTACACTTGTAGGGATGCAGAGCTCAGTTGCCATGGGAAGGATATAGGGGAGGTGAAGGATTGTACCTTTGGGATTGGGCAGTGTTGACGGCTACAGGGCATTGGGGTACACAAGGAGCTTGCCCAGTATGGAGGGAAGATGGGACTGTGAAGGGCTGTGGCTGTGTGTGGTGATCACTGGAGGCAGAAGACAGGAAAAAGCAGAAGTGGGAGAATAGGGAGTCCCATCACGCCCCTGTTTTCTGTGCTGTTTTCTCCTGGCTTGACAAGCATCAACCTCTGCCCTCAGACTCCCTGTTAGAGGCTCATGTTTCTGTACCATGCTTGAGGTGGTGGAAATGCTGTGGTGGTTCGTGCTGTGTTGTTTGGTCATGCTTCCTATGGTGCATTGTCCAGGACAGGTAGTTGGGGGGCCAGAAGTTACCAGTAAGCAATTGCCTTTCCACTGGGGTTGAGTAAAAGAGGCTGGGATAGCATTCCCAGGGCTTCTGATGCAGACCCAACCCCAGTGCATCATTCATCCTCTCGGGACACCAGATTAAAAGGACTGTTAATGCTAGTATTTGTGTATCACTTAGTATGGTGAGGGTCTAATCCTGCTTGGACCTGATGCAAGCCTCCCTTGGACAAAGGTCCTTATTCAGCTTGAGCCATGGCAGCATGCTGGTGCCCTGGTCACAGCTGGAGACCCCCTGGCATTGTGCAAGTGCAGAGCAGAAGTGATACCCACCCCTCTGCCAGGACCCGTTTGCCTTCCTGCAGCTGCCCTGTGACCGCTGGCACAGGTGTGTGAATTTGTCATCACCAACAGTGGGAAACTTTCCATCGGTTGCCCTTGGCCCCGAGGTCTGGAGCAGAGCAGCTGGTTTGTGTGATCACCCAGTGAGTGAGATCTGCATCCCTCAGGCCACCACCCGTGAAGAGCAACAGGAGGACTGGGAGGGAGCTGCCTGCTACAACCCTGTGCCTGGGTGGCCAGGGGCTGGCTGTTGCTGCAGGTGCTTTCTTTGTTGTCTTGGGGTGACTGTGGAGGCCACTGCACTGCTGCAAGGTCAACGCTGTTGGGCTCCACAGATGGTCCCGGTGGCAAAGCTTACAGGCGCGGTGAGCGCTGTGCCCTCCTCCCGGGAGCGGTGGTGCACAGCAGCTACCCCGAGGTGAAAAGACACGGCTTTTTATGAAGCAGAGCCAGCCCTGAGGAATTTTCCCCTCGTGGCCAGCTGTTGTCCTGGGCCTGGCTTGCATCCTCCGGCACTTCCCACTCAACGCTGCCTCAGGGAGAGGAGCAGGGGGTGAGCTGGCCCATCCTCCGGACTCCCTGTGCTGGGCGAGCGGGGTGCCACCTCGGGCTGGTGAGGGTGAGTAACTGCGATGGAGCCCAGCAGCATCCTGCTGCCTCTGCAGGGATCCTCTTGGGCAGCGGAGAGTTTTCCCCACCCCCAGCTCTGCCGCTGCCTCTTTGTTTTCTGGCAGAAGCCTCCGTGCCTTTTCATTGCCGTTGAGGCGCCGAGCAGGAGTCTACATGTGCCGTGTGTGCGTCTCGCCGGGAACGTGATGCGGGCTGGCAAGCCTGCTGGGACGGGCATCTCCCTCGTGGGGCTGTGGAGGCTGGCCAGCAGCGTCGGGGGTCTCCTGTCCATGGGCTGCTCCTCCGGTCGATCAGGGCTTCGAGGCCGCTGGTTTCCTCTGTGAAACGCTCGTTTCCATTGGCAGCGTTTCTGCACCTTGCCACAAGTGGAGTAAGTTGGATGGGAAGGGGCTGGTCCTCGGCTCGGCTGTGCCGGGGGCTCGGGCTCTCCGCTGCTGCGGTCCTCCCTCGCCCTTGATCCCGCTGAGAAGGCACCTGAGATTAGAGCAGCGCCAGGGGCTGCGGAGCCGGATACGGCAGTGGCTGAGGACTGCTTGTGCTGCGCCTGCCTCTCCGCCTATTTGATCTCTCGGCTTCCAGTGGGGACTGAATTCCTGTGCTGGATTCTGGGCTCGGCTCTTGTGAAAGGACCCAATTATTTCAGAGCTTTGAGCATCTCCATTTGCTGCCCGTATTTGCGGTGCCCGGGTCTGCGCTGGCTGGAATTCCAAGTGATTAACGTGGCTGTGACATCCCTCCTAGGGGTGTTATCTTTGCTCGCTGTCCCCCACCGCCCCCCTCTTCTTCCTCCGGCAGCGAGACAGGCAGGCAGAGACAAAGGTCTGTCCTCAACCTGGGCTGTCCTCCCCGTGAGCGGCTGCTGCATGGGATTTCCCTGCCCTGCCTGCTGCAGGTTTCCTGGGCTCCCGGTCGAATGCTGGAGCTGGGCGGCCGTGGGCTGTATTGCTGAGGTTTGAACCCGCTGGTGCTGGGTGGGCAGGGGGTGCTGCCGGTTTTGGAGAGCTGCCCGATTGTCCTGCTGCATTTGAAGCCGCTTTTCATTCTTTGACTGCGCTTCCCTGGGGAGAGGGGCAGCTGTGCATGGAGGGGAGGCTGGCGGGGGCGTTGGACGTGGGGGAAAGCCGTACACAGGTGGCCTTTGCAGAGTAGGATCTGCCTGAGGACGCTGCGAGCCCCCCTGCCCAGCTGCTGGCTATTGTCAGCATCGCTGCCTGCACGCGAGGCACCCGGGCAAGGTGTGTGGAGGGGATCCGCGCAGAGACATGGGGCGTCAGAGGGAGCAGGGGTAAGCTCTGGGACTGGGAGCTCTGCTCCAGCTCCCCAGGCTCCCAAGAGAGGTTTCATTGTCTTATATCCTGGGTCGGCTGAGCAGAAGGGCTCTGTCCCTACAGCACCTGTGCCTGGGTCTGGGGAGGCACGGCACGTCGCTGGGCAGACCTCAGCACCCCAGGAGCCTGCTGCAGCCTGGAGCTCCAGCAAAGCACCCTGCAGCGAGGGCTGCTTTGTCCCCGGGGGCTTCTGCACCCTGCCAGCATCCCCTCCCGTAGCAGCAGCACCTCATGAACACAGGTGCTGCAGGGCAGAGGGAGGCATCACATCTGGCTCTGTAAAAGCTGTGGCTTCTAGGAGCTCACACTCCTAACACGGGCACTGCCTCTTACCCCATCCTTCCCCTCTGCTCTCGAGGTTCCTCCCCATTGTCAGCACAGGGGCCAGCACTGAGTGAGGCTCTGCGGCTGCATAAATCTGGCATGGCAGGAGGATCCCCGAGAGAAGCACTTGCCCTTGCAGTGGGACAAGGATGCTCCCTCCCTCTGCATCCTCCCTCCCTCTCCCTTGATTCCACCAAGCGTGAGCTCCTTCCTCCCCAACCTGAATCCCAGGGGAGTGCCAGAACCACATCCACACCAGTCGTCTGTCCCTGTAGGCACAGTTTACTCCTCTAGCATCTCTCTAACCATCTTCTCTCCAGGATTGCCGCCTCTCCGATGGATGGTGCTGGAGGTGGCCCCCAGCCCCATGTGTCTGTGTCCCCTGAGGGTGATATGCCTGATCTGTCAGGATGTGGAGAAGGCCTTCTCTGGTGGCACCATTGCTGCTGGTGCTGCCGTGCTTCAGGGTTGTGATGGAAACTTTCTGCCTGCTGATGCTTCTCAAGCTCTGCTTGTGATGGGGAGCTTCCAGGTTTGCACTTGTACTGGTTAGATTTTCTTCCTCTCTTTGGGCTCAGATAGGACCAGTGAAGCTGTGACTTATCCTCCCAGCAGTCTGTTTCCAGCAGTTTCTGTTGCCTCCTGTCTTGCCTTATGCTCTGCTTGTAGTGAGAATGGTTATTTGCCCTTTTGTGGTGATGGCCTCTCTCTTTCTTGGTTCCTGCTTCACCCCTAGTGAGGCTTTGAAGTTCTTCTCAGTGTTTCTCAGGAGAGGGAGCAAAAGGAAGGCAGAAAATGCCACTTTGGGGGTGTGTTTAGGGGTGGCGTTTTTTGTGGTCTGAATGGTGCAAGGACTTCTCTTAGCGCTGGCAGCTCTCAGGCATGGCACTCTTACCCAGTCAGCAACTGGCCTTGTGTCCCCTTGACTGCCACTAGACTGAGACCACAGCCTGCTAATCCTGGGTTGCCCTGGGATGTGCTAATAGGAGTGAAACCAGCAGGTAAGCCAAGTCCCTGACGCCCCCCAGGCATGGCTGTGCCATCCCATATCAGGGTCTGGTGGCTTGGTGGCCCTGGGGAATGCAATGTCTCTACTCTGCTGCCTGGAAGATGCTCCCTCCCTGCAGGTCCTTTGGCACCAGGTGTTTCATGGCTGTTGACACGTAGTGCCTGTCCCCAGGCCTTGACAGGTTGGAGAAAGAGAGGAAATCTCTGCCTGGCATAGCTCTGGACCCAAGTGCTGGGAGGCCCTGGCAAAAGCACAGGGCCCATCCTAGCCTCTGAGTATTGAGGGGGCCTGGGAGCTTGGCAGGAGCAGGGCAGAGAGTTGGCCTTTTATCAACAGGCAAAGTCCTTTAAGTCCTATCTTAGAGCACAGGCTGAACCACCAATAAAATCACCATTGCTTGGGTTTGGGAGTGGCCAAAGCCTTGGCTTGTGCACTTAGAGCCCCATGTGTTGCATCCAGGGGATGCATGGTACCAGTGCTGCTCTGGTGAGCTGGTGAGGACCTGACCCTGGCTCTGTCCCATCCCAATGGCCAGATGCAGGGCTCAGTAGGGGGCTGGTGGGCTCCTGCTCTAAGAGGCTGAGCCCTGCTGAGAGCTGTCTGGTCTCTCAGCAGGGAGGAAATGCTTTGGGAGGCAGAGCTGAACACAGAGAAGGGAAGCCCTAAAGAGTAGGGGAGGGGGTGGGAACCTCCCATGGACACAGTGCCTTGCACCTTGAGGAGGCTGAGAAGGGGTGCTGTGCTCCAGCTGCTCCCCATCCCAGGCTGATGGATGGTCCTCCAGGAGCATGTACAAGGAGGTTGTGGGGTATACTGGGAGACATTTTTGGGGTGGGCTGTGGAATCTGGGTATTTCCCAGAATGATGCCTGAAGTAACAGTACCTTGTGCTGGCAAAACACGGTGCAGCCCCTGGCACTGGGCCTGCGCACTGCTGGCTGGTGCTGGCATCACCCGGTGACGTGTGTTGAGGTCCTGGCTGGGATGGGTTTGTAAGGTCAGCACATCAGCCTCTCCTGGTAGACCTGCTCTCCTGAAAGACAGGGCTGTGACTGCACAGGAACACAGGAAGGAGAAAGAAAGGATGCAGGTGAAGCTGTGTGTTTGTCCTGGCATGTCCATGCACGGGAAGGATGTGGCTTTCTCCTGCCACACTGAGCTGACTCTTCCTGCTGCTTGCTGATTTTGCTTCCCAGTGGTTGACTGTGCCATGCAAGTTGTGGTGCAGATCTCCCCCAGGGATGGAGCAACCTTCCAGGAAGGCAGAACACAGCATGTTACCACCTCAGCATCCACCCACAGCCACGGGCATTCACTTGTTTGTCTACCTGGCTCAGTGCAGGTCTCGTGTGGGGTGCCAGGAGGAGCTGATCTTTACAAAGAGCTTTTGTTGAGGTTTTGGACCAGAGGTCTGTTATGCTATGGCGTTGATTTGTCTTGCTGGAAGCGCTGCTTGGGAGCTGGTGCACTGTATCTCTGTTCTGCTCCTCCCTAGCGCTGCTGGTGGTGACTTCTGAGCTGGCTGACTCTCAGGGACTGGCCATGACTGCCTGTTCCTTCCAAATCTTATTGGAAATGTCATGAAGGAACAGCCCATTTACTGGGGCAGGTGAGGTCAGGCGAGCACAGCGAGTAACCTGCTGAAGCTGGCGTGATGGTGGGGTGCAGACCTTGCTGGATGAGGGTGCCAAAAGGGGATGCACTGGGGTGTTTGGTGCCCTGCACATCCCTTTGGGGATTTTCTTTGTCTGCCTGACCCTGCTGTTTTCAGCCTTCAGAGCATTGCTCACTGCTTGGTTGTGATGCCCACTGGGACAGGTGGTAGCTTCCCACTGGATAGCTGCTGCAGTGAACCCCAGGTCAAGGGCTGCAAAGGGAGGGAGACAAGGAGGGCATGGTCCCCAGGGATGGGCAGCACTTCCCTCTTCACCTGGAGGTTCCTGGACCAGCAAAGCTCATGGGCAGCCCCTGCCACTGAGGGGCTGTGGCTAATGGTTCCCAAGGGTTCCTGCCCACTCTTGAAGGTGTTGCACCATGAGCTGCTGACTGAGCTGACTCTCCTCCTTGCTCCCTTCCAGGCATCAGAGCTGTGGTGCTGGTGGGTTGTGACCACAGGGGAGCTGTGTAACATCTGCCAATCTCCATTGTGCATCAAGGGCACCTCTGAGCAGATGAGTGCTGTGCACATGAAAGGACTGCTGTCTTTGCGCTGGGGGAAGCTGGTGGGGGGCCATCACTGCTCAGGGCTGTCAGGCTCCAGGCTTACGCCTTCCCTGACAGGCATCTCTTATTGGAGGAATATAATAGCATGCTTCTTCTCCTTGTCTGTAGGGCCAGAAAGTGTCCTGTGCTGTGGGTGAAAGAGGCAGGAGGAGGACATGAGACCAGTAACTAGCTAGAGACCTGGAGGTTGTTGGTGATCTGCAGTATCTTGGGAAGCAAGACGTGAAATGGTCACCAGGAAGAAACAGGAGACTGTTCATGTGCACAGGTTTTCATGCAAAAGAGATGTAAAACATGAGCCAGGTGTGAGACTTCATGGCTTAGCTTAAAATATTTGTTGTTTAAATGGAAATCAAGGTGACAAATCTGCCTAAGAAGGCTCTGTGTGGCCTTTGGGTTTGGGAGGTTGGGAGAGGCTGAGCCTCATGGCTGCCTTCTCTGCCTGTCTGATCCTGCGCTCCTTCTGGAAAACATCTGAATCTCTCCAGCCCTGAATCTCCCCCCTTTCCTTTCTTCCTTTCAGAGCTGCTGTGGAAACTGAAGAGCTGGAGAAGACGGTGCAGAGGATTGGAGGCACACCGTGATGGTGGGAGCCATTCCACGGCAGCCACGCCGCTTCTGGGGGGTGCCTGGCTGGCAGGTGTCTTCAGCTAGCTGTGCTAACGACAGCCCACTGCGGGACAGGGAGCTTCATCTGGAGCAAATTGGGGTTCTGCTGCAGAGGGGTAAGTGGAGGGGGCAGCCAGACCAGGCTGCAGCATGGTGGGTTACACAGAGGGGTTGTGGTTGGAAGGGGCCTCCAGAGGTCATCTAGTCCAATCCCCCCTGCTCAAACAGGGACACCTAGAGCCATTGCCCAGGACCATGTCCAGACAGCATTTGAATATCTCCAAGGATGGAGACTCTACCACGTCTCTAACTAACCTGTGCCAGTGCTTGGTCACCCTTACCATAAAAAAGGGTGTTTCCTGATGTTCAGACAGAACCTCCTGTATTCCAGTGTGTGCCCAGTGTCCCTTGTCCTGTCACTGGGCACCACTGGAAAGAGCCTGGCTCCATCTTTGCACCATCCCTTCAGGTATTTACATACACTGATGAGAGCCCCCCTGAGTCTTCTCTTGGCTGAACAGTCCCAGCTCTCCAGCCTTTTCTCATAGGACAGGTGATCCAGTCTCTCAGTTATGTAAGTGGTCCAATCTCCCAGTCAGCTAAGTGGCCCTTTACTGCCCTGTCTCAGGTGTGCTCTGGCCCCACTGGTGCCAAGCAGAGAGGTAAGACCACCTCCTTTGACCTGGCAATACTATGCCTAGTACAGCCAGGGCACTGTTGTCTGTTGTTGCTGCAAGGGCACATTGCTGGCCTGTGGTCAACTTGGTGTCCCCTGGGACCCCCAAGGCCTTTTCTGCAGAGCTGCTTCTCAGAAGCTGGTCAGCCTCCAGCATATCCTGGTGTTCAGCTTTACCTTTCATCACTCCTTTTAAACAAAATCCCTGGGCTTGATCACCTTGGCCCGCCACTTTCCCATCCCAAACATATCAGGGTCAAACCAGCAGGCAGTGTCTCACTGTCCATGTGGCCTTGACCCACATGGAGAACCAATCCTCATATTTTTCACCTGCCCCTAAGCCTTTGCTCCACAAGAGCAGGCAGAGCTGCCAGGCTCTCAGGCTCTGGAGCTTCTTGGCCTGCTGGTGACTTTTCCTGCATGAAAGAACCCAGTGCAGGGCCACCAAGATGATGGAGTGGAACACCTTCCTTATGAGAAGAGGCTGAGGGAGCTGGGCCTCTTTAGCTTGGAGGAGACTGAGGGATGACCTTATTAATGTTTATAAACATATAAAGGGCAAGATCAGGGAGACAGACAGGGTGATGGGTGCAAGCTGGAGCATAGGAGGAATAGAAGGAAACACTGTTTTCCTTGTGAGGGTGACAGAGCCCTGGGACAGGCTGCCCAGAGAGGCTGTGGAGTCTCCTCCTCTGGAGACATTCAAAACCCACCTGGACATGTGCCTGTGTGGTGTAATCTACGTGATCCTGCTCTGGTGGTTGGGGGTGGGGAGTGGGCTAGATGATCTTTCCAGGTCCCTTCCAACCCCTGACATTCTGTGATTCTGTCATGTCCCCAGCTCTTACAGCCATTTCAGTATTTATCATGCCAGAAAAGCCTTCTGGCCAGGATCCTCATAGCTCTCAAACTGGGCTGCAAATCAAAAGGGAGGCGCTGTACAGTGTAGATGAGGTCATGCCCTTGGGGCAGGCAGGGGTGGGTGGATGGTGTAGGAGCCCATGGTGGGCTCTGCAGCCCCTGGTATGGCCCAGCTGCTAACTGTGGTGGTGGAGGTACCTGCTCCAAGCTGGTAGAGACAACTGTGAAGTTAGGGCAGGTTTCTGTCCCTGTCGTGGGGCTGGCAGTGGCCCTGCCTTATTGGCCCATGCAGGTGGGACAGGTTGTCTCATGGAGCACTAAGAGATTTTGTTGCTGTTGCCCAAATTGGTGATTACAGGCCTGAGCCCCTGGGACTGGTCTGACCTGCCTGGGTCCTGTGCTCCAGAACAGCACAAGCACATCAAGTCCCTGGGAGAGAGCAGGTCCCCTTCTCCCCACTTGTCCAGACCTGTCCCCAGTAGCTTCCATCCCAGCTGGAAACTCCTCGCTGGAGTGTCCAGGCTGGGGATGGATCCTGCAGGTGGGTGATACTGGGAGGGTTCCACAGAGAGCTGCACCAGCCTGGTTCCTCTTCCTGGCCCTGGAGGGAGGTGGGGCTGAATGAGGAGCTGCTTGTATCCTGTCAGGCTCCTTGCAGCCAAAGATCCAGAGAAGGACAGGGATCCCGGGCTGATCTCCATCTTCCTGCTCTCTTTACAGATGCTGCACTGCAGCACACCCCGTAGCGGAGGGCTCACACGGACGTCCTGAGTGAGGAAGGGTCCAGCTGCCGCGCCCTGTTCTCAATCCCTGTGACCTGTGGCACTTTATCCTCCCCACCCCTGCTGCTGCATGGGCTGTTCTGACTCCGGCTCCACCTAGAGTCCAAGCAAGTAAGGCTCCATGCGGCACATCCACGCAGAGACATCCCTGCCCCCAGAGCACAGCAGGGACCCCAGCCTGTCCCACTCCAGTGGAGAGGCACCCTTGGAGCCTTCTTCACAGCACTGCACCCACCACAGCATCCTCATGGGCTACAACGAGACAGAGATCAAACGCCAGAAGGTGTACCAGGTCTCCATCTTCTCCCATCTTTCCAGCTCCTCCGAGGGCTCAGAGCAGCGGGCAGGCAGCCGGCTGGCTGTCAAGAGGGGCTACCCTGAGCAGCGAACTCCAGAGGGGGGCGAGATCCCAAACGAACTCACTGGGGTGGTGGAGGGGTGGATGGCAAGCGTGATGGGGGCCCTGGACAGGCTTCCCTCGATGATGATGATACCTTTGAGGATGGTCTGCTGGTAGAGGAGCTTTCCCTGTGTGGCTCTGCCCAGCACTTCTCCCACAGTGGGCTGCGGGTGGTGGAACACCGGTGTGAGGGCAGCCCTAGCCACAGCCCCAAGGCCAGCAGAGAGAATAAGTCACAGGATGTCACCTCCTCCTCTTCCTGGCCACAGCACATTGCTTGCAGTACTTTGCACATGAGAGATGGTTGCCTTGTCTCATCAGGGGATCAGACAATGGACTATGGAGATAATGGGGAGCAGGCAAGCGGCCACAGCTTGCTTCACCTTGATTTGCACAATATTGCACAAACAACCCATTCGGACTCTGATGGGAAGATAGAGATTCCAGGGAGCAGCCCTGCTCACAGCAGCAGGGCCAGCGGAGAAGAGGAATGGCCAGCGGTGGCCAACGGCTGCAAGGAGCCCCCCGCTCCGCAGACAGCACTCAGCCCTGAGCCCAGCACCCTGACCTTCCTGGAAAAGACACCCTGTGGGAACAGCCAGCTGAGCAGCAACTGCCCAGCCAAGAGGAAGCTGCTGCCGGCTAGCGAGGCTGTCACTGACTCCTGCTCTGAGGATGAGAGCCTGTCCCCGCTGGCAAAGAAGAAGCGGGTGCTGCCGTGCCATCCCGTGCCCACAGCCTGCCGCAGCACTGATGCCAAGGGGGCTCCGTTCTGGAATCACTTGCTTCCCACGGCCAAGGTGAGCATTGCTTGTGGGGGGAGGCAGAGAATAGCCCGGGGACACACACAGCTCAGGGCTGTCCTCCTGGGCACAGCACCCTGTCACAGAATCATGGTGTTGGAAAAGACCTTTAAGATCATCAAGTCCAACCGTTCCTGTCCTAAGCTAAACCAGATCCCCAAGTACCTCATCTGCCTGTCTGTTAAACACATCCAGGGGTGGTGACTCAGGCCCCTCCCCGGGCAGCCTGTTCCACATCCTGACAACTCTTTGTTGAAGACCTTTTTCCTAACATCTGATCTGACCCTGCCCTGGGGCAGCTTTCTGCCATTCCCCCTTGTCCTGTCTCCTGGCTGAAGAGACCATCACCCACGTCTCTACAGCCTCCCTCCAGGTAGTTGTAGGCAGTGATAAGGTCTCTCCTCAGCCTCCTCTTCTCAAGACTAAACACCCCCAGCTCCCTCAGCTGCTCCTCACAGGATTTGCCCTCCAGCCCCTTCACCAGCCTGGTTGCCCTTCTCTGGACTTTCTCCAGGACCTCAATGTCCTCCTTATGGTGAGGAGCCCAGGAACCCCTGTCCTGTCCTGGTGCTGCAGCACTTGTGTGAGCAGGGCAGCAGCCAGCTCTGGGACACGCAGTCTGTACATTGTTGCTAGCATTTGTCCACCCTGTAGTCACTGGATCCTCCACTTGCTGCCAGCTCTTTACTCTGGAAAGCCTTTCTTACACAGGACATGACATGGTGTGGGGCCATGCCCCATGTCGAACCGCTTCATGTTGAAGCAGACTTACTGTCTGGCTTGGGGAGACCAACTGGCCTCTGCCTGCCTGGTGAGGAGGGAGGCAGAGGTGTGGGATGTCTTGTGTCCCCGGCTATGATACCCAGCAGGGCTAGGGTTTGGTGGCAGAGCGCAGGAGTGGACATGCCTTGGCCAGGGAGAGGGAGCCCTAGTACTGTGTGCAAAGATGCCACTGGCTTTTCTGCAGTTCTTAGGTGCTCATGGCACGTCCCCAGAGGGCCACAAGTTCTCAGAAATGGGATGGACTCTGGAGGTTTGCAACCTCCCTGTGATTCTTTGCTGCTCAGCTGCCCCTCCTGACCACTGCACTGTGTCCTGCCAGCTGAGGCTACAGCAGGTTCACCCCAGAGCTGGCACACTCCTCTCTTCCCCTGAGGCACTGCATGGTGGTGGGCCCTGTGGGAACTGATGGCAGAGCTGCCATGGCTTCTTGCTGCTTGGAGATGGGGCACACTGTCCATGGGGCACAGCTCTGTCCTTGCCTGTGTGCCATTTTTAGTGACTGTCCCCCAGCACTGCCCTTGCAAAGTGAAGCCCTCCAGCAGCTTCCCTGGGTTTTCCTGCCCAGTCATGCCAGCCAGCTCCATCATCCCTTTGTGTTGTGCTGCCCTTTGTGTGGCTTCCAGAAGGGAAAACCCCTGAAAAGGGGACATCTTTAAAAGGAGGCTGCAGTGTGGTCCTGGCTTTAACCCCTACACCCTACAGCTGCAGGAACCTGGCTGTGGGCAGGGGTGGGCAGCACTGGCTGCATTGCCAAGGGCTTTTTATGAATCACCATGGGACAGGACTTCTTCTGGGCTGGTCAGGGAGCTTCATTGTACATGTGAGAAGGTGTTGGTGCATGGCTCTCTCTGGGGGTGTCTTGTCACTAGGGCTGGTCCTGAAACTTGCTTTGCAGGGTGAGAGCTGCATGCTGCACTCCTGACTTGGGGATCAGCACCCTCATCCCAAGCAGAGCCGCTTTGGGGCTTAGCCAGCCCCACATCTCCACCAAACACTGCTCTGCCAGAATCCTCTGCAGAGGCCACTGATGGTTCCCCATGGATGAAAGTCTCTCTGGTCTGCTGGGACTCTTGTGAATCAAATCAATGGGTGATGGCACCTGCCTGGGTCCCCAGTCGCTGCCCTAACATGGTTCTTGATTTTGTGTTCCCTCCAGGGCTCTGCAGATTGCACTGCAGTTGGGAGGAGGCTGAAGAGCGGGCTGCGCCTCAAATCGTGAGTGTCCCAGAAGCCCTGCAAGGTGGACACAGGGGCCTGGGGTCCCCAGCCACCTCAGCACCGTGCAGCCCCAGGGGAGGGTCAGGTTGGGTCTAGTCCTCTCCCGTCCACAAGGCTGCAGTCTGCGGGGTGTAAAAAGGTTTTGCCTCTGGTGGGTAGGAAAGTGGGTTCAACTTCCATCAAGGTGGGGACAGGGGGACCTGGAGAGGGCAGCCCGAGTCTGCATGCTCTCCGGTCTGACACCAACCTTCTCTCCTCTCCCAAAGTCGACATCTCCGGAGCAGTCTCCGAAGGGGCACCAGGTCCCCCACAGCGCCCTGGGCTGCCACCACCACTGTCAGCCACTCTCTCCTGGGAAACTTTGAGGTAATGGTGCCCTCTACCAGGGTGGGAGGTGGGTCCTGGCGGCTCCAGGCTGGGCTGGCAACAGACCCGAGTGGCTGAACTTGACAGGATCACTTGTGTGGGGCTGAGCTGATGTCCCCAGGGGCCTGGCATGCAATGGCTATGTCACACAGCTGTGTCACACCACTACCATCCACCAGCAGAGTGTCTCAGCCAGCAGATCTTTGGGTGATGCACCTGGACCCTGGTGAGATGGCTGCTGCAAAGCTGAGCCAAGGTCCTCTCACTGCTTCTGTGCACCAGATGGCAGGTTTTAGCCCACCAATTCAGGATGGGTTTGCCTCAGGACAAGCAGCCAGTGCGTAAAGCTGGGAGACACGCAAGGGCAAGCAGACATGTGATGGGCATGGAGATGGGGTTGATGTCACCTCCAGCTTCAGAGCGAGGAGCAGCACTGGTGTTGGAAGGTCCCTAATGCCTCCCTCCTCCCTCAGGAGTCCATCCTGAAAGGGCGCTTTGCACCTTCCGGGCGGATCGAGGGATTCACAGCAGAGATCGGTGCCAGCGGCTCCTACTGCCCCCAGCACGCCACCCTGCCTGTTGACGTCACCTACTTCGACATCTCGGAACACAGCGTGCCCTCGCCTTTCCTGGTAGGCAGATAAGGGAGGGCTGGGACCATTTGGGGCAGGGAGGGGAATGGGGCCCGTACCCTGGCACCAAGCATCCTGGGGGCTGCCCTGCAGAGATCAGCGATGAGCAGCACGCAATTCGATAGGAATTTTAGGTGAAGCCATTTATTGTGTGAAATCACACAGATTATAGACATTTGTTACTGCAGACGTGGCAAGCTGAAGAACTGCTAATTGGTTATACACCCTGTTCACACCACACGGATTGATTAGTGTTTATAATGAGTTCAGATAAGCAGATCTTACAGCTAAATACCCTTAGTTTACCTTTGATGCCTAAAAGCATCTGCACACCTGCGGTTTTCACCATCTTATTATGGCTGGTTCTTAACATGTTCCGTTACTCCCAAGTACCTTCCCATTGGTGTAGGGCAGTCTGTACCTCTCTCATCAAGGCCGCTGTGTTTTGAGAATGTGATTACCAAAATCCTCTCAGCACGAGTAACTTTGCTGCCTCATGGGAACATGGGGATATTGTCAGGGCCTATGTCTTTGGTGAGGAGAGCTAGGCCTGCAGGCCTGCTGTCTTCCCTGACACTGCCCCTCTTCAGAGAATGCAGCTCGAGCAGCTGCCTACCTGAGGACACCCCAGGCTGTGCCAGCAGCAGTGTTTAACCCAAAACACAGAATTGAAAAAAGGGGGAATCCTTGCAGGCATAGAAACACACAGGCTGCTGCCCAGCAATCTCATCATGGTTCCTATGTCCTCACATCTCTGTTGCTGCTTGTTTGTCCCCAGGTCTGGAGAAGGATTGAGCTGGGCATCGTCTTGTCTCCTTGTGCCAGGTGTTCCCAGCAAGGGGGGCTCAGCTGTGTGAGCTGGGCTCTCTGTGGGCTTTCTCCTTCTCTCATTTGCTCTTTCTTTTGCTCTAGGGAGTGATTGACTTGGAGGCCTTGGGAAAGAAGGGTTACAGCGTCCCCAAAGCTGGAACCATCCAAGTGGTGAGTTGTCCTCTGGGAGCACAGTGGGGAGGGGGTTAGGTGAGTTCCAGTTGTCCCCCAGTATGAGTGTGCTCTGTTACATTGTTTAGCCACAGGATATGTGGCCAGTGAGACAGCACCCTGGGGTGCTGGCAGGGAGAGGCAGGGAAGGAAGGTGTTGGTGGGCAGGGATGGGGTCTTGGAAGAGGAGTGTGAACATGTGGTGGGGATGGGCACAGGATTGGAAGTGGGTGGAAACGACCAATTTGTGAGGCTCAGGTTAAGCCCTTTGTGGCTGGTGTGGGGCTTCCAGTACCCTTGGGCCTGCTGGTGCTGCCCCTCCGACAGCTCTGCCCTACGGGGCCCATTCCTGTGCCTTTCCCAATCTCACCCCCTACCCCTCTGCCCCCAGACCTTATTTAACCCCAACAAGACTGTGGTGAAGATGTTCTTGGTGACATACGACTTCCAGGACATGCCAGCCAACCACATGACCTTCCTACGCCATCGCATCTTCCTGGTGCCTGTGGGGGAGGAGGAGGGAGCCACTGTGGCCCCCAGCAACTCACTGGGGACCAGCCCACCCCGCAGAGTCCTCTGCTACCTGATGCACCTAAGGTAGGGCATGCCAGGAGGGATGGATACCTGCCCCTGGGACACCCCTGGGCTCTTCTCCTGTGTGCCCCTGCCTCCCCCAGACCTTCAGGCCAGACCTGGGGGATGACATCCTGACCCCTCACCCTGGGGAGGAGCAGGGACCAGCTGCTCCTATATGGGAGGTCAGAGCTGCTACCCTGCACAAGTGTAGCAGTCTCCCTCCTTCTGAAGGCAACTGGAGTGTGTCCAGCTTAACCAGGGATCACGGGAGGCAAAGGGGGTCACGCCCTCCACTGCGGTTTTCCTGCTTTTGCCTGGGGAGCCTGAGTTTCCCTCCACCCGGCTCTTGTTTTCACGCAGGTTTCACAGCTCCAAGTCAGGGAAGATCTACCTGCACGACGACATCCGGCTGCTGTTCTCCCGCAAGTCGATTGAAGTTGACTCGGGGATCCCCTATGAACTGAAATCCTTCACAGAGATGCCGAGGAACCCCTGCTACTCACCCCGGGCCTGACCTCCATCATCCAGAGGTCCCTGACCAGCCTCTAGCCCGGCGCTTTGGGGAGACATGACTGAAAGGCCAGCAGGCAACCACCACCTTGAAGTATCAACCCCTCTGCAAGCCCCTGAAGCCTCCAGAAGAGCATGGAGATCATTCACATGCCCTGGGGCAGGGATCACCAAAGGGGCTTCACCAGGAGGGTCAAGGGCTGAGCAGCAGCCCTGGCACTCCAGGACATGCCCACATCTTCTGCCTAAGCTGCTGCCAGCTTTGAGACTTGGCTGGAGCTGGGGATAGAGGCAGGGAAGAGTTGGGAGCAGAGGGGTGCTCTGGGTTAGGCTGGTCATGCTGGTTCCAGATTCGGGAGCTGAAAGTGTGGAGGAAGAGTTTGTATTTATTAGTATTTATTGTTGCTGGGAGCACAGAGGAGGCTTGTGCAAAGGATTGGAGGCACTGTGCTGTTTTTCTCCCCACCCCGTTGGTGCAGGAGGAGGCCCCTGGCCGTGCGGGGCTGCCTGGGTTGGGGCTGGGTTGTGAGTGTGACTGGGGACAGGGATATTTCGGGCTGTGGAAGAGAAGTTGACCCACCTCTCTGCCAGCCAGGGTTGAGACTTGCTGGGCACAAGCTCCATGGGACAAGCCCCACTTCAGACAGCTTGGGGAGGCCTGGACTTCTCTTCCCAACACCCCAGGAAGTCTGCAGCTGGTGAGGAACTGGCCATTGCTATGTGCCATGGGGTGAAGAGAAGTAGCTGTCGCAGGTGGGAACCTGGGCCTCTCTGCAGGAATTCGGGGACAGCCCTCTCCCTAGGAGCCTCCAGAGCCCCTGTGTGTAGATCTGCAAGAATATAGGGGTGGCCAAAACGACAAAGCCAGGAGCTGGCTGTGGGCAGGGTGCTGATGGCAAGTCCTGGGGTGGGCAGAAGCCCTGGCTTAGTGCCTGGGAAAAGGGGAAGCAGTGGGGGGGTGCCTGAGGGGAGTCAGGTTGGACCTTCACAAGGGGGTTTGGAGCTGATCTCAAGCACTGTCCGTCCCTGCTACAGCCAGGCCCAGGCTGGGCCGGAGAGGTAAGAGAGGAAGGGGACAAGGGCAAAATGAACCTGCCTGTACCCCGCCCCCGCCCCCCCCCCGTATCTGGGGTCCCTGCTGGGCTCCTGGTGCCAACTCAGGCTTCGCGGGGGAGAGAGGAACAAGTCCCTGCTGCCGTGTGCCAGCCTGCGTGGGGCTGACACCTCTCTGCGGCGGGGGTCACCCCTCAAACTCACCCCCGGCTCCCCGGCTGGCGGAGCTGGGGCGCAGGGAAAGGCACCGGCGGGGGTAGAAGGTCCCACAGCCTCCTGCATGCAGGGCCGGGGTCGCGTACCCCTTCCCCTCACCCCGCCTCCCGGATCTCCCCTAACACCATTCCCAGCACCGGGCCTGCGGTCCCACCTGCCCCGGCCGCACTCGCGGCGCCCCGGCGGGGGCGTTGTACCGGTACTCGTTGTGTTTGTTTCTAATTTAATAAAAGCCCGTTTGAAGACACAGCCCGGCGCTCCCGCGGACGGGTGGGCGGAACCAGGCGCAGCGGCCGCCGCGGCGGGACGGGCCGCTCCGGGCGGCGTACGCGGAAGGGGTGGGACCTCCCGGGAGGCCTTCCGGGGCGGCGGGGCACCGGCGGCGGCTCCCGGCGCGGCAGGCGGCGTCGGAGCGATGCTGGCGCGGGCGGGGATCCGGGCCGGGCCCGGCCTCTGCCTGCTGCAGGTGGGGCCGGGCTGCCGCTGCTCGGGGTTGGGGGGCTTGAAGAGCCCGGGCCGAGGGGAGCGGGGCTGAGGGAGCCGGTGTCGGGGCGCTGGGGGAGTGCTGGGGTCGCGGGGGCTTGGCTGGGCAGGGATGGATGTGGGGTGCGGAGGAGGCCTGGGCACAGGGCGGTATTGCGGGAGGGGGATCGAGTGGGGGTCGGGGAGGAGGGCTGAAGGGGGAGCGGGGTTAGCGGGGGTGTTGGGGAGCGGGGGGTACCTGGTCGTTAGGAAGGGTGTGAGCGGGGCGGAGGGGGGCGGGGGGTGAGGGTGGGCGTGAAGGGCTGTGGGGAAATGGCAGTGCGGGACTGTAAGGCCGAGAGGCAGACTAGGGGGATGGCGAGGAAGCTGAGGGGCACCGAGCGTAGGGCAGTGAGGAGAGCTGGGGAGGTGAGGGTCCTTGGGGAGGGGAGTGAGGGGCAAACAGACCCTTTGGCGGGAGGGCCAGGCGGTGACCTTAACGGGGGAGGCACTGGCTGTCACAGGGAGGTGTCCCGCTGCTGAAGCGAGGAGAGGGGTGGGAGGAAGGGGTCCGGCCAATCTGGGAGCTCCAGCACCAGGGGAGCACCCCCTACACCTTCAGGGAGGGCCCAGGGCCCAGGGGCCCAGGTCTTGTCCCCCTTTCTGTATGGGCTTGTGTGGAGCATCAGGGCTGTTCTCTGCCCTGGTGTGTCAGGGCCATGAGCAGCGATTCTGGATGGGAGAGCATATCTGGTGCTTGGCTCTGAGACCCTGGCAGCCCAGCTCAGTCCTGTTCCTTCTCCTTTCTCCAGCGCTCCCAGCAGCTGAAGCGTTCAGCATGGCTGGCCCCGGCACCATGCCGCTTGAACTCTGGCCTGCCCATGAATATTGGGGTGCTGTTTGTGCCGCAGCAAGAGGCCTGGGTGGTGGAGAGGATGGGCAAGTTCCACCGAATCCTCGAGCCTGTAAGGAGCTACTTTTCTCCCCTTCTGGATTCAGCAGGTTCCTAAAGCTGTAGTGAGGCGCGTCCTTTGCACGAGGAGCCACGGGGAGGCATGCTTATTCTTCCAGATTGCAATCCTTTTGGCTGCCTGTCGACTGATTTCCCTTTGGTGAGGTGTTAAAAGCACCGAGAAGCCTAAATTCCACCCATGCGTAAAGCGTGTTTACTCTGCCAGCAGCATCTGCAACACACAGTGTACCTGGGCTTTGTTTGCAAAGCTCTCTAGTATCGACTGAGCTCTCTGAGGGTGGGGGTGGGGGTTGTGGAAGTCCAGATTAGAGGGCTCAGCCGTCTCATCCCACCCTCTTCCCAGGGTTTGAATTTCCTCATCCCGTTGCTGGATCGGATCCGTTATGTACAGAGTCTCAAAGAAATCGTCATTAACGTCCCAGAGCAGTCAGCCGTCACCTTAGGTAAGGAACAGCTTCTGTGGCCTCTCCCTTTCCTTCCCCTGCCTCTGAGGAAGGAGTGGACGGTGGAAGTGTCCCAGTCTCCTGCACTTAGCCCTGTCCCTGGAGATCCTGGCTTGGCCATACTTCTGGTGCTGTGAATGAGCAGGGGGACTGCCGGAGGCCCTGCCTGCCATCTCAGGGCTGTGGCTGCCCCTTCTCGTGGGGGTGAACTCACCTGGACAGAAATCCATCTTTCAGATGTTTTCCTTTTCTTGAACCACAAAAAAAAAATCTCTTATGTTGCTATAAAAAAGGTTTCAGGTCAGATTAACAGACAGCTCTGCTGCAATCCTAGTTTTGGGGTTTTTTTCCCCACCTTACATTTTTATTTATGAAGATAACTATAATATGAAATGTCTTGAACTGGAAACCTGAGACTTACCATATAGGAAATCATCAAAATGTAGTGTTTTTCAGGGAACATCGAGGTCTTTCTATAAGCCCTTTTAGACAAGGAGATCCATTTTAGCCAATGCCTCTTCCTTGTCACACTCCCAACACCGGTATGGAGAGGGGTGACCAAGCCCAGCTCTGCTAGTTCTGTGGGGGCACAGGTTGTTTGCTGCTTCAGTAAACAGGGTGTGTTGTTCTCTCCTGCAGATAACGTCACCCTGCAGATTGATGGCGTCCTCTATCTGCGGGTTATGGACCCCTACAAGGTACTGTCCCTGCTGTGCTGACACTCAGCCTGAGTCAAATTTGGAGCCTCTGTGGCTTCACCCAGCACGGTCTGTGTGCTGTCCTGCTCAGCTGGCTGCTTGGCAGCCCCTCAGGCACCGCTTGCCTGGCCCCGCTGTCTCCCCGCACCCCACAGTGCTCGCTGCAGCCGCTGCCTGGCTTGCCATGCCCTGTGAGGCAGGTGGGCTGAGCACCCTGACCCCTCATGAGGCTCTGGACTCTGCTTTTCTGCAGCTGGTTTCTCATCTCAGCACTGTTTGTCCAACCTGCCTTATTCAGTGTCCCTCCTGGCACTGCTATCCACTCTCTTTTTTGCTTCTGCTCTCCAGGCCAGCTACGGGGTGGAAGATCCTGAGTACGCGGTGACCCAGCTGGCCCAGACTACCATGAGATCTGAACTGGGCAAACTCTCCCTTGACAGAGTGTTCCGGGTGAGCTGGGGAAGTGGATCAGGGAGCTGCAAGTGTCTAGCCTGCACAGCCAGGCTTGTGTGCTTAACAGCAAAGCACCCTTTGCTTAGAGGGCTTCTGGCTTCAGTTTCAGTTGACCTGTTAGTGAATCCTTGGAGACGGGCCCTGTTTTGGTTCTTTTTTTTTTTTTTTAACAGGAGCCATTTTGTACCCTGCCCTGGGCTAGTTGGAATGGGTGATGGGTGCGTGCACCCAGACCTGTTGAGTCCGACTGCATTTCTCTTGAGTCGGGGCCTCTGCTCAAGCCCAGTGATGAGTGTCTTGGGTGACACAATTCACAGGGGGCTGCTATCATTCATGGATGATGTTTGCATCCAGGTGTACTCCAGGTGTTTGTATCCCAGCAGTTTCAGTTGGGGACACTCCCTGCGCTAGAGGACAGTGACCCCTTCAAGAGGCATAGGAAGCACTTGACCCTTGTTATGCCTGTGGAGATGGGTTTTTCCAGCTGACATTAGCCCATGGTGGGAGGGTATCTGTTTCCCTCCTCACTGCTGCCTCATGCTAAGTGCTGCTTCTTTGCTCTCTGCTGGGTTTGTTGCACCTTCCAGGAGCGGGAGTCCCTCAACGCCAACATTGTGGATGCCATCAACCAGGCATCAGACTGCTGGGGCATCCGGTGCCTGCGCTATGAGATCAAGGACATTCACGTCCCGCCACGTGTGAAGGAATCCATGCAGATGCAGGTTTGCTTCTCTGGGAGGGTGGTCTAGAAGGAGAGGGAAGTGTTGCCTTCCATGCTGCAGGGTTGTTCTCTGTCTGGAGCTGGCAGCACTGGGCCCTCCTACAGTGAGGAAAGCCTGTTGGCACCGTGGCTGGACATGTAGAGCTATTGAATAATTAATTCCCATCCTTATTTTGGCCGTCGTGGCCCCTGTGTGGTACACACAAACCCTGCCAGCTCCCTTTAGAATCCTACTGCGCTCTGTGGGAAGCAAATCCCAGAGCTGAAGGTCAGCTCTTGGCAAAAGCCGTATCTCTGGGCTGGAAGGGGAGGAGAGGGCAGCGGGTGCCTGGTTAGGCATGTTGGGGCTGCAGCAGGCTGTGCGGTGTGACACCAGGGATGACATAGAGACATGGGATGTCTGTAGAGACAGGACAAGGGGCAATGGCCTCAAGTTGGAGCACAGGGAGTTCCACACCAATCTGCAGAAGAACTTCTTCACAGTGAGGGTGACAGAGCCTGGGACAGGCTGCCCAGGGGGTGTGGAGTCTCCTTCTCTGGAGGGATTCAAGACCCATCTGGACACCTCCCTGTGTGACCTGTGTGGGGAACCTGCTTTGGCAGGGGGGTTGGACCTGATGATCTATTGAGGTCCCTTCCAGCCCCTACAGTTCTGTGACCCTGTGACGTGGTGTTCCACAGCTGTGTCCTCATGCCTTGCTGAGCCCTGCTTGCCCCCACGGGGTGTAGGAGCGTGCCCTTGCTGCGCTCGCCCCACGGATGGGATTTCCAGGCTGGTGTCTGACCTGTGCTTGCAGGTGGAGGCAGAGCGGCGGAAGCGAGCGACGGTGCTGGAGTCAGAGGGGACGCGGGAGTCGGCTATCAATGTGGCTGAGGGGCAGAAGCAGGCCCAGATCCTGGCGTCAGAAGCCGAGAAGGCCGAACAAATCAACAAAGCTGCTGGTAGTGCCTGGGGCTGGAACGTGTGGGACCTGGGGGATGCGTAGCCCTCTGCACCGAGTGGTGATGCACCCGGGGACCAGACCTCATCGCGCTGTGCACCAGGCTTCCTCAGCCACGCTGATCCTTCCCTGTGGGGATGAGCTCCGGCCCCTGTTGCAGCCCCACAGCCTGGGGCCACAGGAGGTGTACGGCAGGAGTACCGCTGTGCTGCTGCTGGAGAAGAGGAGTCGCTGCACGCGTGAAATTGTCACAGTTTGCTCCTTGTGAGCACTTCGTCGCAGTTCTGATGCGCATTCTGCTGTGGTTTGTTGCAGGAGAAGCCAACGCCATGCTGGTCAGGGCTAGGGCCAAGGCAGAGGCTATTCAGCTCCTGGCAGCTGCTCTGGCACAGCAGGTGAGTGCGGCAGCCACTGCTTTGGCACTGGCACTGGAGGGGGAGGTAAAACCACAGCTGTGGTGGCACCTGGGTTTCTCTCAGATGCTCCTTGGCACCTTCAGCAGCAGCAAGGGAGGAGCTGTGCCCTTTTGGGGGCTGCTGCCAAGCAGGGTGGGGTGGGAGCAGGGGCAAGCTCCTGGGGATGGGTGACTCCCTGCTGACCCCCATGCCTCTCCCCTCAGCATGGCAGTGCTGCCGCCTCTCTCTCTGTGGCGGAGCAGTATGTGAGCGCCTTCTCCAAGCTTGCCAAAGACTCCAACACCCTCCTGCTGCCCGCCAACACCGGCGACGTCACCAACATGGTCGCGCAGGTCAGTATGGCCAGAGGGGGCCGGGCTCTTGCCCGGGGGAGGTGAAGGTGGCACCCTGTGGGACCTGGCTCTCCCCTCTCCCACGGTTCTCTCGTTCCCTCCAGGCCCTGGGAATCTACGCCACGCTGACCAAGCCCCAGGCTGTGAAGCCCCAGGATGAGTTGCCCCCAGCCCGAGAGGATCCCCAGCCTCCCACCACAGAGGTGCTTAAGGCAGAGCAGGCCAGCTCCAGCTAGTGGGGCCGGAAGGATCCCTCTCCTTGGCCTGGGCTGACAGCGGTCCTGTCCCGCAACCCTCCCTGGTCAGAAGCTCTTCTTCCCTTGGTCCTTATTTTGTATTTGGATTTGAATCATGTAATAAATGGTATCAGAGCTGCTGCGGCTCCTCCCTTGGGGATTGGGAGCCCTTCCCAACACCCCACATCCCACCTAAGCAGGCTCCTGCTGAGAGCTCCAAGGACATGCTGTGGTCTGCAAGAGAAGCAGGTGGCAGACCCCTCTCCTGGGGGAGTGGTGAGCCTTCTCCCGAGGGGTGGGGGGTGACCCCTATCCTGGATCTGACCCTTCTCTGAGGGGGTGACCCCTCTCTCGGCGGGGGGGGCGGGGGAGAGTGACCCCTCTGCCGGGGGAGGGGGACCCCTCTCCTGGGGTGGGGGGGCACATCCCCCTACCGTGGCAGGGGACATCCCTTTTCGGGGCTGCGAGCCCCTCTCATCGTCCCCTCCCTCTCCCGGTGGCTTCCCCGTGGTCCGTGACGGCGCACTGCCGGGCGGGGAACGCGTCAGGCCATTAGTTAATTAACTAAAGCGCCGCCTCCGCGCAGGTGGGGGTGCCCGGGGCGTCCCGCCCCCCGTCCCGGGGCCCCGAGGGAGGCGGGTGGGAGCACCGCGGGCTCCCGGCCGCCAGGGGGCGCTGTCGCCACCCGCCGCTCCAGGCGCCGCCGCTCTTGGGCGGGCCGGCGCCACGCGCGGCGCTTCCGGGTGGGGCCGGGGCGGTTGGCGCCGGTCGTCGGCGGCCGCAGGTAGGGCGGGCGGGGCGGGGGCGCCGGGGGGAGGCCCCGAGGGGGTCGGGAGCCGGGGTGCGCGGGGGTGCTCAGGGGCGCACAGGCGGCCCGGGTGTAAGGGGGAAGCCCTGTGTAAGGAGGGCTCCAGGGTGTAAGGGGGGGTCCCGGTGCAATGGGGAGGCCCGGTGCAAGGAGGAGGCCCAGGAGCAGGGCCCGGGCACTGCGTGGCGGCCGGGGATGCGTGAGAGCAGCCGTTGTGCTGGGGCGGGGCTGTGAAGCCGGAGGGCCCCGGGGCGCAGGGCGGTGGGCTGCGAGGGGGAACTGTGCGCGGGGGTTACCGGCACGGTGTTCGGCCCGGCGTGGGGCAGCACCGGGGGACCGGGCGGCGTGAGCGGCGGCAGGCCGCGGCCCCGGGCGGGGGCTGGCGGGCGCTGAGCCGGGCGGTCCTTGCCCCTAGGATGCAGCGGTGGCCGGTGCTGCTCTTCCTGGCCTGGGTCTGCCTGCTCTTTTTCGCTGGCATCGGGCTCTTCATGAGCGGCTTCCTGCTCACGCGGATCGAGCTCGCCAGCAGCAGTTCCTGCTCCGACCCGCTTGTGCCGCCCCCTTGGGAGAGGCAGAGCCTCCCGCCCGGCTCCTGTTGGGCACCGCAGCGATTCTCCAAGGCCGTGCTTGTCATCATCGACGCTCTCCGTTTCGAGTTCGCCCACTTCAACCCAGCCAAGGCCAGTCCACTGCCCTACGAGAACAAGCTGAGCTTCCTGCACCACCTCACGACCTCGCAGCCCCGCCATGCCCGCCTCTACCGCTTCCGAGCCGATCCCCCCACCGCCACCATGCAGCGCATCAAGGGCCTCACCACCGGCTCTCTGCCCACGTTCATCGATGTGGGCAGCAACTTTGCCACCTACGCCATCCAGGAGGACAACCTGCTGGCTCAGCTGGTGCAGAATGGTAGGTGGGCAGGGACGGCGTCCTGCTGGGACAGGACATGTGCAAACACCTGGCCAGCACTCACTCGGGACCTTTATTCCTCTCCCCTTGGGAAGGGAACTGCTTACAATGCCTCTGCTCTGACAGCTAATTCTTTTGCCCTACCTGGATGATAATTGCCTCAGATAGAGCTGTCACACAGTCAGGGCTTTTCTGGCTTGTACTGGAACTAAGAAGCAGCTGGGACCGTGGTTAGGGTTTCTCCCAAGATGGTGAGGGAGCAGGTGGAAGCGGGTGCACTGGTAACAGTCACCTTGTAACTGTTGACTGTTACAAGGTCACCACCAGGAATGGCCCTACAGCGACAGGGGCAGTCAGTCATGTGGTGTTTGCGTTCAGGTGAGAAATGCAGTGAGGGAGGAGCTTGTGCCAGGTGTGCTGTGGGGGTGTCCTGCAGGCAGCAAGCCTCATCGACTTTTCTGTGTAGGTTGGTGCTGCTGGGTTGTGCTCAGTGCAGCTGTAAAGAGCTTGTTAGTGTGGGACAGTGGAGTGGAGAGAAGAGGACAGGAGGCAGGTTTTGCTAACCAGAGAGGTTTCCTTCCAGGACTCAACATGGCACAAATACCGGTACCTGGGATGAGGCAGTGTGACTGGGTTGTCCCACTGTCCCTGTGAGCAAGCAAGATGGGCAAGTGCAGTAAATCATCTGAGGCAAAAAAGCACTGGTAGACCCTGCACCAGAGCAGGAGGAAATGGTTCTTGCTCCCAGGCAGAGAGGCTCTGTGGAAACACAGGAGTCTGGCTGGTGGCATGCAGGGTGAGCAGAGCGAGCGCAGTGGCAAGTGTCAGTGCTTTTGCCTCCTCTTTTCTGTGCATGAAAACTCACGACTGCTGTGCTTAAAGCTGGAGCTCAGGCACTCACAGTTTCTCCTTGAGCCCTGTCAGCAGCCATCTGCTACCTTGTGTTTCACAGTGGAGCCTTGGGTGGGGGTTTGTCTGCTTTGTGCTGCGCCTTCCTGAGTGCTGCCGTAGCGTGAGCAGGTACGTGCCTGCTTCCTGGCCTGTTTAACCCACAGGTCTTTCTTCTGGGGGAACATTTCAGAGGTCAGTGATAAGTGGTGAGGTTCTGCAGGCGAATTTGACGTGGAGGTCACTTGAAGGCTTGGAAACAGGGCTAGCCACTCCCCAAATTCAAACTCATTTACAGCTGATTAATTTTGTGTATGTGTTGGAGAGGAGCCAGTGCTCCAGACCCTGACGTGCATCTACCCAGGGTCTTCACTAGCACTGGTAACAGCGTGACTTGGGTGGGCTCACGACTCTCATTCCTTCCTTTCTTGCTGCCTCAGGAAGGAGAGTGGTCTTCATGGGTGATGACACTTGGGAAGGACTTTTCCCAAAGAAGTTTTTCCGCTCCTATTTCTTCCCTTCTTTTAATGTGAAGGATCTTCACACCGTGGATGATGGGATCCTGCAGCATCTCTATCCAACTGGTAAGCAGCTCTTTCCCCAGGGTCCAGATAACCTTTGCATTATGTGGGTGTCTTACTGCAAGTTTGGGGTAGAACTGAGTTTTTTGTTAGGGAGCAGCACTGGGCAATCACACACTGCTGCCTGGGGATTACAGTGCACTAGCTGGATCTTCACAGATGAGCCAGCTTTTGGGGCCTGAAAACTGTTTCTGTAAATACCTTACCTCTGTTTGGGGGGAGTGCAGCTTGATGGGATGAGGTTAAATTCCTACATCTGTCCTGGAAACGCGCTGCCAGGATGGCACACGAGGATCAGCTTAACGTTTGTATGTGACTGCCTGGGCATGCACACAGTGCTCCGGGAAGTACACAGCAGCACAGCTGCCCTGTGGGAGGCTGGGGCACAGCACTGCATGCAACAGGGCATCAGTGTGCTCCCAGTCTTGGGAAGGAGGTGAAATGGGAGATATTTTTTTAATGTGAATTTTAGGTGATTTCAGACTCTGAGAAGCCCTAAGACCAAGGGAAATCACACAGAATCACAGATTTGTAGGAGTTGGAATGCTCTTTGCTTTATTTGTGTATGAATCTAAGTAAATCAAGGATGTAGTGGTTTTTCACAGGGAGGTCTTGTACCTTGTGGGAAAGCTGACATTCATCATTTACCCCCAAATATGTCATTTTTTCTGTGTTGAGATCCTGAAGCAGGCAGGAGAGACCAGGGATGGCACTAGAGTCCAGGGCCCATGTCCTGGGTGGGATGCAGAGGGATTTGCTGATGAAGTATCTCTAGCAGAGAACTGGAGTTCTGGGTTCTCCTTTTCCTAAGCATCCCCTTGGTTTAGCATAGTTTGAGTTTAGGGTATTTCAGGGTGACCTGGGTCATTCCCCTTCTGGGGGGTGGTGAACAAAACCAGTGGATCCTGGGATGCTGGAGCTCCCTGCGGCATTGCACCCCGGCACCCGCAAACCAAGAGCCTACCTCTGTTAAAGCCCACATCGATCTACTTGAGGGCTGAGAGTGACAGTGGCAGGAGGGTAAGAAACAGCCAATTCCAGAGGCCACCAGAAAGCTCTGGCCTCTTTCTAGCTCTGGCTAGAGGATCCAGGCCTAGCACCCCTGCCTGAATCCCAGGGCAGTGCGTGATAGGGCTGCTCTTGTTTCACAGTGGACAGTGGCGAATGGGATGTGCTGATTGCTCACTTCCTCGGCGTGGACCACTGCGGGCACAAACATGGACCAGACCACGCTGAAATGGCTAAGAAGCTCACCCAGATGAATGAGATGCTCAGGTGATTACTGCACTGGGGATGTTGCCAGGTGGCCTCTTCCTTCAGCTAGGCTGGTGAGGTCTTCCCAAGATGTCGAGGGAAGAGACGATGATGAGATGATGATGTAGAGATGATGAAGCCTTCCCATCTTCTACAGATGTGGAGGTCAACAGGGAATGCTCACTGTGCCTGTTAACATGGAGAACAGCTTTGGCCAGCAGCAGGTGGAACCCCAGCTACGGGGAAGCCTCTGTTACATGTTCAGAAGAGGTTTGGTTTCAGAAGTAAAGTTGTCTTCAGGTCTTGGAACCTTGGTTCTCAACCAAACCGTGCAGCTGGAGTACATCTGAGTCTCACTTTCTCAGTCTTTAAAACTGAGATTGTCACACTGAGGTCTGGCTAATGTTTGAGAAGCTCTTGGAGAACCCTGGCTGGGGAACGCAGCGTTTACTGTGCAGGCCTGTGAGTTGTGATTTTGTGTCAGAAGGCAGAATGGGATCCAGAAATCATGATCACACTGCTGTGCCATAACAGAAAATGCTGCAGCTTTTGACTCTTAAGTGCTTCGATTTTTGCTGCTGAAAGGAGCGGGTGACTTCCCCTGCTGCGTCCTAGAGCATAATGTATTCTGTGTCATGCTTACTACATTCTTCAGGGACAAATCCCTTTTTTTTCCTAGAAAGCAGGAGATATCATGACATGATCACTGAGAAACCAGCCTCTGTCCACAGGCAACCTAGCCAAGGCTGGTCAACTCTGCCTCATGGCTCTGAATTTTCAGTTCCCTTGTGAAGTGGCTGTGCTCCTGTTCTCTGGCTCAGTTGTTCACACCTCTGTGTCAGCACTGAGTTTTGCTCAGGTCCTTTCATGGGCTTCACCTGCATGATACCAGCAGGCTTACTGGGGACATGTCCTCTCCTGCCTGGGCCCCTGCCCAAACAGGGATTGACCTTCCTTATCCCTGTGCCAGATCCTTGGTGGATCACCTGGGGAATGACACCCTTCTTCTCGTTGCTGGGGACCACGGCATGACAGAGATGGGAGACCATGGCGGCGACAGCGAGAAGGAAGTGAACGCAGCGCTGTTTGTGTACAGCAAAACACCCCTGTTTGGCACTGGCCCTCCTGAGGTGAGAGGCAGCTGGTCCTTCGCTGTCACCGCCTGAGGTGGCATCAGGAGTTAGGGAGAGTAATGGTTCAGTCAGGGATTTTAGATCAAGAGGAGTGGCGAGTCTGTTGCCTTTCCCAAGAGCGGGGAGTCTGACATGGGATGTGGCTGACTGAAGAGTTTGGGATCCAAGCTCAGGGCCCTCCACATGTGAGGGGTGTCTGGTGGGGGGGCAGGTGAGCTGTTAGACAGCCAGACCCAGACCCAAGGACCTGCAGCTCCCAGTACGCACCTTCCCCCCACAGGCTGCTCAGGGAGAGCTGAGCTGTGCCTCTGCCTTCCCCTGTGTTTTTCCCTTTCCTGTCATCCCCTCATTCCCTTCTGAACAGTAGTGTCCTCTTCACCATCTTGTAACCCCTGTGAAAAGCTACATTTCTGTGTTCTTTTGGGGCTGTTCAGCCTTGAGAAAAGAAGGCTAAAGAGGGGATCTTATTAATGTTTATAAATATCTCAAGTGTGGGACACAGGGGGAAATGGCCAGCCTCTTCTCAGTGTCTGTGGGGACAGGACAAGGGGCAATGGCCTCAAGTTGGAGCACAGGAAGTTCTACACCAATATTTGGAAGAACTTCTTCACAGTGAAGGTGACAGAGCCCTGTGACAGGCTGCCCAGGGGGGTGTGGAGTCTCCTTCTCTGGAGAGATTCCAGACCCATCTGGACACCTCCCTGTGCGACCTGTCCCTAGGGAAACTGCTTTGGCAGGGGGTTGGACCCGATGATCTCTTGAGGTCCCTTCCAGCCCCTACAGTCCTGTGACTCTGTGATTATATCTGAATTTCCGATTCCTCCCCCTCTCTAGGAGCCTGAGGCCGTTCCCCAGGTGAACCTGGTGCCCACTGTGGCCCTGCTGCTGGGTGTGCCCATCCCCTACAGCAACATTGGGGAGGTGATGGCTGAGCTGTTCTCCGGGGATGGCGACGCTGTGTCTGCAGCCTTGCAGCAGCTCTCGGTCTATCACATTAACGCCAAGCAGGTACGGCTTACAGCAGGGCTCCCATTGAACTGGTGAGGAGGAATGACTTGTTAAGCACCTACCTCTTCTGTTTGGTGGAGGTGGGGTGGAGACATGGTGTTACCTTCATGGGGATCTTGTTTTGAAGAGTTACTTCTTTGTGGTGCTTGCTGCAGCAAGAGGTGGCACCGTTTTCCCAAAAGAGAAGTGACAGACGCCTGTTCAGTGGTGAGTTCTGGCTGGGAAGGTGGCATTCCCTTCAGGATGAGGGTTGGTCCCATCCCATCAGAGGTGGCTTTGGTTGTTGGGGAGAGAGGCTGGTGAGGAGGCAGAAGATGACTAGGGGCAAGTCCTGTTGATGGAGATTTGAAAATACAAATTGATGTTTCGGTGCTGCTTCAGTTTCTGGAGGAGAATTGTCATTCAGCTAAAAAGCCACTGATCTAGAGTAGCAGAAGAAAACCAGTCATGAAGAGACACTGTAACAGGTGATAGTGAAGTGTGATAGAGAAGGAACAGTTTATACCACATGCAGTGAAATACAGAACTGCAGGAGCTGAAACAGTGACTGTACCAGGTATAAAAGGAGCTCAGAGGATGGTGCAGGCCACATACCAGGGCAAGCCAGAACCCCTGGAGAGGACATGAGGGCTGCCTCTTGCTGCTCTGGGTGTGCTACAGAATCAGACTTGCTGCATGTTTAGAAGGCATGCTTCTTACCTGAGTGCTGTCCTGGCTTTGAGGCACCCCTGGGAGCACACGAATAACTCCTCCAGCTCCAAGCCAGGTGCAAGCCAGTGAGGGGCTGGAGAGGACACAGTTGCGGACTGGAGAGCAGAAAGGTTCAGCTTCTCTCTGTGTATGTGTAGAATCACAGAGTGCTTTGTCACTTATGGGTGACAGTGTCCGTTACTGCCCGTTAGTCACTGAGGGTATCGATCAGTGTCTGTTAGGAATTAGCCTTATCCAGTCCTGCCTGTTGAAATACTTGTACTCATTTGTCTGAGGGGGTGTCTGGCTTGATCACGTTGGTGTTGAAGATGGTTTTACGTACCAGGGAAGGCTGTGCAGGCCTGGGAGGGAGCTGGTGTGTGTATTTGCCATTTATGGGCAGGGGCATGCTGATTCTGCCTGTGCTCTGAGGTGACTGGAAGGCATGGGAAGGTACCAGTGTCAGGGCTTGAGTGAATCTACACTGCTGAGCAGCTGGGTGTATACATGAGTGCCGTGTCCTGGTATGCCCTTGTAAGACTTTTTAAAAACGATTTTGGGATCATAGCTGCCTCTGTTCCTGTCCTCTTGAAGCAGGAAACAGTCCTTATCCTATGGTATGGGGGATTAACGTTCCT
The DNA here is from genome assembly GCA_027925045.1 of Hypotaenidia okinawae. Lineage (NCBI taxonomy): Eukaryota > Metazoa > Chordata > Aves > Gruiformes > Rallidae > Hypotaenidia > Hypotaenidia okinawae. The sequence goes on along the minus strand of BSDF01000005.1, from coordinate 13,949,898 downwards.
GTGTTGAAGAAGAGTTAGCAGTTTGATCTGACCCACTGTAAGCTCTTTAATTTGATGTCTGTTCTCAGTCAAACAACATAGAAGTCATAATTGGATGCAGATTAATAGCTAGTAGTGTCTTCAACTATTGGGGTTTGCCTTATTGTTACCAAAGAAGCCCTTTCAGTTACTCCTCCAGCTCCTCAGCGTACCAATTAGAAGCCCTTTCATGGTGCCCAGCATTACCAGAGGTGCACCTGCAGATGAAGAACTGAGAGGAGCCGGTGTGGCTGTCAGGGTGGATATCCCTTTAGAGTGACTTCATTTTGGCAGAGGGACCGTGGTTCCTGCTGGTGGGGGTGGGCCTGCAGGTGGGGTGGGTGTCCTGGCAGGGGCTGGCAGGCTGGGACTGTTTCCATTCCGAAGGGGCTGCATGAGTCAGTAAATCCCATTCCCGGTGGTGCCAGAGCCACTGTGTGACCCCATGTCCCTGTCCCCTCTCCTGTAGGTGGACCGCTTCCTGCACTCCTACTCACTGGTGGCTCAGGACCTGCCAGCAGAGCAGCTCCAGCGCCTGCAGGACCTGTTCTCCGGTGCTGTGGAGGAGCACACTCAGCTCTTGGCCCAGGTGCAGGGTGCGACGCTGGTGCCGCCGGAGCTGGAGTCCAGGCTGGGAAGCCTCATCGGTCGCTTCCAGCTCTACCTGCGGGAGGCACGGGCTGTGTGCACCCAGTCCTGGGCCCGCTTCCATCCCCTGCGCATGGTGGGGGGATGCATCCTTATTGCTGCTTCCTGCTTGCTCTGCTACATGGCCTCAGAGCTGGCCACAGCATCAGACTCCTATCGCAACTGCCTCCTGTACCCGCTGCTTTGGGGCCTGGTGGTGGCTGTCCTGGGGCTGGCCCATGCATTCACCCAGGAGGGGCTGGATCTTCTCCTGGTACTGTCATGGGCAGCTGCTGCTTCTCAGCTGGGGTTTTTCTGGCACTGGTGGGGTCGGCGTCCCAAGCGAGCCCGCTTGGCAGGCAGTCAGCCACCCTTGGCCAGCGTTGGCTTGAGGCAGAGGCTGCGAGCGTGGCTGGGGCTGGCCTTCCCCATGGGCATTCTGTTCTTCCGCTGTGGAGCCATGTTCTCTGATAGCTTTGTGGTGGCCGAGGCTCAGGTGGCCCCCTTTCTGCTGGCCTCACTGGTGATGTTGCTGGTTGGGAAGCTCCACTGGGACGGTCGCCTGACTGTGCCTGAAGGCCCCAGGCAGCAGCTCCTTGGCTTTTCTTCCTATCGGAGAGAGATCTGGTACCTGCTGTGCCTCGTGGCCATGCTCCTGGTCTGCGTGCGCCTCTCCGGCTTCTTCCACCAGTGCCGCGAAGAAATCCCTCAGTGCCGGCCCTCTCTTTTCCTCTCCCCCTTGCCAGCCTGAGAAACACACGGGCCAAGAACCTCTTCTACCTCCTGTGCGTGGCCTTGCTGGCTGGGCTGGTCTATGCAGTGCGGAGCTGGCTACGACACTATGGCAATCTGAACAGCTCGGGGCCCCTCGTGCTCTTTGTGCGCTGGGGTTTCCCACTGGTGGTCCTCTGCATTGCCTGCTACTGGGCTGTGGCCTCCAGCGCTGATGACTCTCTGGGCAAGCTGCAGGAGCTGGTGCAGGTGGCGGTTGTTGCCTTTCCATGGGCAGTCTATGGACTGGCCTCGGTGGGGCTGCTCCTCCTGCTGTGCAATCCCATGACGGTGTTTGCAAAGGACACGCGGGAGTCGGCAGGATCCATCGTCACTCCCTACCTGGGGGTTCCCAGCTCCGAAGTCGACTTCCTCCACGTCATCCCTCAGATCTACAAGAGGATGCAGGAGTCTCAGAAGAGCCGGCTTGAGCAGGGGGGCTGCAAGGCCACCATCGCAGCGTATGGGCTGGGCAGCGTGTACTCAGCAGCCCTGGTCATCGCGCTCACCCTGCTGGGCTTCCTCCTGATGCTGCTGCACAGCGAGCGGCTGAGCCTCGCCTTCCTGCTCCTCTTCCTGGAGGCCTTCGTGCTGCTGCACATCCACACACGTGCCAAAGGCCTTGCTGGAGATGCTGGTGAGTAACAGGGCTGAGGAAGGCCTCCTCTGGACTGCAACCTGAGCCTTATTGGTGGTGACCTTGTCTTGTTTCCAGTGGGAGAGGTGAGGACCAGTCTCTGCTTTGGGGACCAGTGGTGCACTGATCCTTAGGATGTGTCTTGCCTCAGTCCTCTTGTGGAAGAGAGATGCATGCAGCAGGGATGCAATGTGGGAGGAGGAGGAGGACTGCCTTGTGTCAGGGAAGGGGGATCTAGACCTGTCCCATCTCCCCAGGGTGCAAGCAGCCATGGAACCCCACTGCTGCTCACAGAGCCTGCAGCAGGGCAGGCAGCAGAGGGAATGCCTAGCCTTCACTGTGTCTGTGGTGGGAACCTGACTGGTTTCTGTGTCTCAGATGAGAAAGCACATAAAGGGAACCTGGAAGAAAGTCAATAGGCTTATTTTGACCATGGATCTCTCTTGTTCCTTGATGCTGATAGCGCTCTCTCTTTTTTTATTTTATCTTCAGAGCCTTTTTCAGTGCCGTGGTATGCAGTCATCTCCTGGCTCCTTGCTGCTTCCCAGTTCTTCTATTCCACAGGCCACCAGCCCATCTTCCCAGCCATCCACTGGAATGCAGCTTTTGTGGGCTTCCACCTTGACCACAGCACGAACCTCCTGCCTGCTGTCCTGGTGGGCGCCAACACCTTTGCCTCCCATATCCTCTTTGCAGGTAAATCAATCTCCTCCTGGGCCTGAGCAGACACAGCTCACTGCTTTGCCTTTTCTGGAGGCCTGCAGGCTGAGCACCAGGCGATGAAGGCTCTGGCACCAGCTGAACAGCAGCACCCTTGCTGTCCTCACCTGGGGCTATGGAGTTACCCATGGCCTGCAGCCTCCATGCAGTTGTGCCTGACCAGTAGACCAGCTGGGGAATATGTTTCCTGCACGTCCAGGGCATGATGGCAGAGCCTAGACTGCTCCTCACCTCCTGGGCTCCAGTAACTTCATGTACCTTTGTCCTTGAGGTAGTTGGCTGCCCTCTGCTCCTGCTTTGGCCCTTTGTGTGTGAGATGCCCAGCTCGCAGAGGAAGAAGCCCAAGAAGGAGCCCCGGGAGGAGCTGCAGGAGGTGGAGGAGCACATGATGGAGATGAGGCTGCGGGAGTCCCCAGAGAAGTTCTCCGCTGCTCTGCTGCACCTGGGGCTGAAGTACCTCTTTGTCCTTGGGACACAGGTATGGGCAGAGGCAGGATGGCTGTGGAGAAGGCTGTCCAAAAGGAAACTGGTGTGCTGTGAGAACCTTGGGAAACTCTGATGAGCAAAAGGGTTCAGCCAGAGCTGAGATGTGTGGCTGGTTACAGGTGGAAGAGCAGCTGCACAGGTCCTCTGCTCAGCCATGCTGTTTGCTCTGGGCTTTGGCAGGGACTCCAGCATGGAAGCTGCAGTACAGATCAGGCTGCTTTCCATAGCCATCTGCCCAGAGTGGAAATGTCTGTACAGAAAACATGGGGTTGTAATACTGCTCCCCCTCTTCCTGAACGTGCCTTATCAATTTTGCACCAGCTCTGGTTTTCATCTGGTCCTGTGCTGTGGTGATGTGGGGAGCTGAACACCAGAAATTTATTCCAGTGGAAGAAGCAAATCTTTTTCTGGGGTTTTAGCCCTTCAAATCATTCTCCTGTGTGATCAGACCAGAGCAGGGGGCAAGTCCTGCGGCAGGAGAGCGGTAGGGCCCCTCTCAGTGAAATATTAGATCCAGTTAGCCACAGTTTGAGCCCTCCTCTGTGCTGTCCCAGCTTGGTGCTGGGAGGGCCTGTGTGTAGCCCAAGCTGTCTCGAGGACACGATGGAAGGGGATCCTCTCCGGGGTGCTTATTTCTGGTGTGTGCAGTACCAGCCAGGCACATGCAGTTTAGTGCCATGGAATCACAAAAGGTTGGAAGGGACCTCTGGAGGCCATCTGTCCCGAACTCCTGCACTGAGCAGGGGCATCTTCACTAGATCAGGTCGCTCAGAGCCCCATCAAGCCTGACATGGAATACCTCCAGGTATGGGGCCTCCATTACATCTCTGGGTAACCTGTTCCAGTGATCTACCATCCTCATTCTGAAGAACTTTTTCCTAATATCCAACCTAAATCTCCCCTTTTCTAGTTTAAAACTTACCCCTTGTCCTATTGCCACATGCCCTCATGAACAGTTCTTCCCCAGCTTTCCTGTAGGCACCTTTCAGGTGCTGGAAAGCTGCTATAAGGTCCCTCAGAGCCTTCTCTTCTCCAGGTTGAACAAGTCCAAATCTCTCAGCTTTCAGGTGTGAACCTAGTGTGCTGGAGGTCTCTCCAGAGTCGCTTGTAACTTGTTTTTCCCGATCTTCCCCACAGCTTTTGGCCTGTGTTTGTGCAGCTATGATCCTCAGGAGGCACCTCATGGTCTGGAAGGTCTTTGCCCCGAAGTAAGTCCCAGGAGTTGCTCTGATACTGGGTTAGGGCTCGTATCCCTGATATCTTGTGTAATGTTTGCAGGCAGTAATGATGGAAAATATCATATGATTGATACAACTTCTTGCCTGATCGAGGCTCTAGAAATGTCCTCAGCTAATTTCTGCCTCAAGTTCAGAAGCTGGACTTGAGCTAGAGTGCAAAAATTTCTCCTTATCTTGCTTTCCAAGGACACACAGATATATCTGGAAGCTAAGAATATTCAGGTCAGAGACCCAAAGGTGGGGATAGCAGAGCACAAATGGTAAGCCCAGAAATGGTAAAACTGGCAAACCTTTGGGCTGGTAGGAGTGTGGGGTGGTCTCAACCTCTGAAGAATTCAAAATCCCTCCAGGGACTTGTCCTGAGTGGCCTCTAAACCAGAGGCATGCTTGGCTTCCAGGTTGCAGGCAGCAGCTGCTGGCGAGTGAATGTAATGCAGGTTTTAGGGTCTAGGGTGCTCCCAGCCTCTGTCAGGAAAATGTCTGCTGGGAGTGAGGACAGCAGCCTACCTTTGCAGGCATGCTGGCTGCGATACCCTGACTGTGTCTGTTGTGCCTGCAGGTTCCTCTTTGAGTCTCTGGGCTTTGTGGTGAGCAGCATCTGTCTCCTGCTGGGGATCTCTCTGGTGATGCGTGTGGACTGTGCCGTCAGCACCTGGTTCAGCCAGCTCCAGCTCAGGTAGCCTCGGAGATGTGGGGGAACCTGAGCTGCTCGTCAGCCACGGCCCGTGGTTGTCTCCCTGCCTCCCCTGGGGCTGGAAGGAACACACGAGCCACCAGCAAGGAGTGCCTGCTGACAGCAGCCAGGGATCATCCCCAGCTCCCTGCCTCAGCGCTGCACAAAAGGACCGGAGCCAACTGTTCCCTGCTCGTGGCGGTGGTGTTTCTCAGCAGTGGAGGTCAGAGCTCTCTCACTGGGCTTCTGTTGGCAGCAGGAGGACTCTGCTGCAGGAGCCCAAGAAGCCAGAGGCCTGAAGTGCTCCTCTGGAGAAACACCAGCTGGGGGGGTCTTGCTGCTACTTAACTGACAACTGTCCACACTGTGCAGCTGGTCAGCTTTGGCCAGCAACCTTGCCTGCGCAGAGACAGAGACTTGTGGGAAGGGGCCTGCTGAGGGGAGGGAGGAATGAGGAGAGGGAAGGTCCTGCAGCCACCACTTCACTCAGTTTTCATGCTGGAATCAGTGCACACACAGTTACACACGCAGATGGTTCCTGGGATCTCGGTGGCAGCTGCTCCTCTGTCAGTCAGCCGGTTGCTCTGTAGTGAGTCCCCTCCTGTCCTACCCACACTCCCATTCCTCTGCTCTTCCTCAGCCCTATGAAGGTGAAGGGCAGCAGGCTGGGCTGCCTTGCCCAGCCTGAAGCAGGCATAGCTTGTGGCAGGGGTTGGGGGTAGCAGGGAGAGCTGTGTCCATGAACAAGGAAGTGTACACTTGTGGTCTCAGCCTGTCCGTGTCCCCGCAGGCTGGGCTGTAGCAGCCAGGGCTCCCCGTCTTCTGTGCATGTGCTGCTGGATGCCAGCTGTTAACTGTGGGTGACTGAGATGGGGCAGGATGTAGTGACAGCATTGTCTCATCCCCAAGCTGGGTCTGGTCAGGAGGAAAGGGGAGTCTGGTGTAGCCATCCCAACTGCAGGAGGAGCCTTGGTGTGAACTCTGGTGCGTGGGAACAGATGCACCAAAGCCGTGAGCAGGTGACAACTCTTCTGGGAGGTGGCTTAACCCACTGGTACCTCTGTATGTGCAGGGGCTTGTGTGACCTTGATGAGACCCTGGGCACTGCAGCCAGTAGCATCTGTGGCCCCATATTTGGTGCCTGTCTCCCTCCTGACATTGGTGTTCCGCATGGAACTTTGTGCCACAGGTGAGCTACCCCAAACCTGCCCTGAGTGCTCACAGATGAGAGACGTGTTTCTTTGCAGGCAGAGGTAGAGCACAGCAACCATGGTGCCTGGCAACATCCCAGCTAAATTGTCCCTGCAATTTTGATGGGAGCTGGGATCTCTTACTGCCCTGAACCACTGTGTGGCATTACTTGGTGCTACAATTCTTCTCTCCCTTCTGGAAAGAGCTGAAGACTTCTTGCCTGGGATTCCTGTGTTGATTTTTGTTCTGATCCCATTTGGTTTTTAACTCGTGCAGCATGAACTGAGTTCATCAGTGCAGACTGCTTGTGCAACTCCAGGCTCTTCCTCTCCTATGCCCTGGAAAGTCCCACCTCTAATTATTTCAGTTCTTGCTGTTTTGTCCAAGTGCCCAGTCGATCTGGGAAATTACTTTTGAGGGCAGGTTTGGTTTTGAGCTTTACCCCTGCAGAAGGCTTGGTCAGGTGTTAAGATACAATTCCAGGGAACCTTCAACTGCTCTAATGTGGGGTATCCATTGCTTGGGCTCCTCCTGACCCGCTAGCTGTGCTGTCCTACTTAAGCCCCACATCTCCTGCCCTGTGGGCCTGTGCTGCCTCATTGTACCTGACACAACCAGGGACTGCTTGTATCTGGTGAGACTCCCTGAGCTGCCTGGCTGCCTGGTTGCACACACAGCTGTGTTAGTGCAAGGCAGGGGGTAGCAGCACACAGTGGGGGATGCTGAAGGGGGCAGGAATGCATGAGACTCCAGTTAGATTGACTTAAGCAGTCCCACCCTTAAACATAGGTTATTTGCTGTGTACTGTGACTCCTTGGTGGCCAGATGGTTCTCTGTACTGAAGGGTCCGTGCTCATGTGTGAGGGGTTGGTTGCATCATTGTGGAGAGGACAAAGGGAAAGAGGTAGCAGCTGCTGAGTGCTGTGAGGTTAGTCTGGATAGCAGTTGTTGCTGAATCCTGAGGCTGGAGCCCAAACCAGCCTTGTAGCCTTGTAACCTGGTGAGGAGCTAGCTGCTTGCCTGCCTTTGTGCTGACAGAAATTGTTATGGTCACTCATGCTGTAATACTGGCCTCTGACATCCCCTCAGCTGCCACCAAGGCCCCTGGGCTTTGTTCTCTCCCATCTCTGGGACTCTCAGAGGCCACCATCCTGCTGCTGAGCCTTCCCCTGCCTGTTGTTCATGGTTAGAGCACTCAGTGCATGGGCATCCTCTCCTCACACCTCCCTCTAACCCCTCTGCCTTCCTGCTGTGGCTGTGAGCTCACAGCCTCAGGAGCCTGGGGCAGAGCAGAGGGGACAGCAGAGCTGCAGCACTGTAGAACACCCATTTATTTCACTGGAGATGAACAGAACTTGCAGTAACCAACCTGCATGCACATGCCTGTCGCCACAGAGATGCCAAGGAGTGCAAACTGCTCAACCACAGCAGACCGGCTGCTACACCAAAGAATTCAGATTCAAGAAGAGAAGTTATCCAAGGGCTGGAGATGCTCTTGCTTTCTTTCATGGACTGTTTGAGTGTCTGCCTGCCTTCCCCAGCTACCCTCGAGTTAATTGTTTGCCTGCTGTCCTCCTGAGTGCACCTGCTGATGCAAACCAAGCCTCTTTGGGGCTGTGCCCAATGTCCCCTTGCTGAGGTTGTTGCTGGAGCCTGCTCATCTCTCCTGGAGCAGTTATTCCTTGTGGTTTGTTTCTGCTACCTGCATCTCTTGGATGAGTGTGACAGGGGACCTGCCACTCTGTGCTCAGAGGAGTGGTTTCCATCACATGGTCTGCAAAGCTGCTGTACTTTGGGGTTTTGCAGGGGTTGTGTGCTTGCTCCTTGGGGCTGCTTTCCAGTGTCCTGTCCTGATCAGGGAAGAGCTTTACTGGGAAAGTTCCCTGGCTTGGGTTGGCAGCAGAACAGCATGTCCCATGGTCCTGGCACAGGGCAGGGATGGACTCCTGTCTTGTTTGTGCCGCCTGGAAAGTGGCAAAGCCGAGGAGCTGGCACTGCCCACGTGAGCGTCCCAAGGGATAGTGTTGCTGTGGGGAGGACAACCCTCTGTGAGTGTCATTTCCCATGCCCGTTTCTCCTTCCCTTCTCTATTCTTCCCCCAGTGCTTCAGGCTGCTTATTTATGCCAAGGCATGGCCACGCTCTCAGTGTGCATGTCTCCCCTTCCCCTCAGGAAGCAGCGGTGCTGGCACGTGGGGAGCCAGGCTGGAGAGCGCTGCCCTCTCCCCGGCCTAACTCGCCTCGCCCAGGGGCTTGGAGCCAGATGGTCATTTTGTGTTTTGTAATTAACCTCTCTGTGCCTCGGAGTGTTTTCTCGCTTGGGAAAACGTAAAGGGGATGGACCCAGCTCCGGACGGCAGCGCGGGACCTCTGCATGCGGTGTGGTGCTGCGCTGCCCTGGGTATCTGCGTCTCTGGGTGTCAGTGCTTCGCTCCCCGTCAGCAGCTGCCCGGGAAGGTGGAAGCGCTGCCCGTGTCCCTGCTGGCACACGGAGCCTGTTGGTTTTTTTCCTTTAAAAAAAACCACCAAAAGGCAGGCGAGATGGCAGCATTCATCCACCCGACAGCTTCGCCTGCAGACCGCTGCGGTCCCTGGGGCCGGTGCCCCGCACGCAGCCCCGCACACCCCTGGGCTGCGGCTGAGCTACCTCGTACGCTGGGGCAGCCGGGGAGGGGCCGCTTAATTAATTAATCAGTGGTGGGGATTTGCCGCCCCCGGGCGGCTGTGAAACACGTTGTCTGAATAAAAACGTGATATTAAAGCCGGGGCCGTGGTCGTATCCTCCTCCGCGCCGCCGGGGCGGGACGCGGGGCCCTCCAGTGGTATCCCCGGAGGCTTCGCTGAAGGCCGAGGTTTTGGTCCTTCTCGGCCGCCGCCGCCCTCTCCCTCTACGCTTGGCCGTTGCCTCGGCGATCGGCTCTTCCGCCCTGTCCCGCCAGCCAATCGCGGCGGCGCCGGAGGCGGAAGCCGCCCAATCGGCGGGAAGGCGGGAGGACAGCGGCGGCGGCGGCCATGAAGCGGCGGCGCGGGGCGGACCCGGACCCGGAGCCGGGCTGCCTGCGGGCCTGGGCCGCTGAGACTCGGGTGCTGGTCGGCCGCTGGCGGGTGCGGCGGGTCCCTCCTTCCCCTCCTCCTCCTCTTCCCTTCACCCTTCCCTGGTCTCTGAGCCCTGGAGATGCTTTTGCTGGGCTCCCGCCGCCTCCGGTTGCGCCGCCGACGTCAGGGTCGGCAGCCGGGCGGGAGCGGGGGTGCCGGGCCGGCGGGTGAGTGTGTCCATTGCAGGCAGCGCGGTGCTCGGGGCCCGGCGGAGCGACGGCGCGGGAGGCGCGACAGCAGCGAGGCGGCTTCGGGGAGCTGCTCCTGAGGATGCGGGGTGAGCGGCGGGCGGGCTGGGGCCGCTCCCGGACCCGACCCGAGGAGTGCCGGTTCCCGGGCGCGGGCGCTCGCCGGGGTGCGGCTCCGCTGTTCCCAGTGCTGGGAACGAACGCCCGAGGGGAGCGCGGGGGAAGCCGGGGAAGCGGTCTGTAGCTGAACTGGGCGTGCGGAGGGATTCAGGCTCAGCCCCGAGACCCGCCTCCTCTTGCGGGCACAGCTTTGGGCTTCGGGGGAAGTGAGGCGGCCGTTGCTCTGGGGAGTGGGGAAAGGGGCTCCCTGCCACCGCGGTGGGATAGGGGAAGGCTGGTGGGAGGGATGTGGAGAGAGACACGCACGCTGCGGGGAGCCTGTGCCGAAGAGTGCGTGTCTCTTGGAAGAAGGCAGGCTGTTGATGTGCTTTCGGGAGAGCTGGAAGCACCTAGTCCCACAGGACTGCAGCACCTGGGTAGTCAGGGAATGTCTAAAGCAATGTGAGGGCCTCCAGAGAGGTGACACCTGCTGTCTCGCTGCTTGGTGCAGTTCCCAAGCTGCTGGGTCTCACCACCACAACAACAAAAACACTCACTAATAAACTTCTGTTCTCACAAATCTGGGTGGTGATGCCTTAGTGTGGGTGTTTAGTGGGTTCTTCCCAGCCAGCTCAATTTCTTGCTGGGTTGGCTGTGATCACAGGGTTACCAGCTGCTCTCCCCACCCTGCCTCTGGAGCTTACTGTCCTCTACAACTCCCTGCTGTTTACCTTGGGGGCATCTGAGTCTGCCATCGAAGGAGAAGCAGAAGGAATACGCCAGGGGCTTCTCAGGGGTAAGAAGATCATTCTCTGTATGGGTGCTCCTTGGGGTGAGGAGAGCAGTCTCTGCTCTGGAGATATGTGGTGACTGGAGGTGGGGAGCTGTGAGCAGGGACGCCTGATTCTGTCTGAAACGGCAGGAGCTGGGGCAGCTTGTGGCCAGGGAGGATGTATAGCTGCCAGCTGGTGCCTGCAGGGATGGACCAGAGGTTTTAAGGGATAAGGTATCAACTCTAGCAAAGTTTTAGTGTCTGTTGAAAACGAGTGTTTAATTTTGGTGTTGCTGGCTTCAAGGAAATAGGCTGCAGGTCAGAGGGGAATTTGCAGTGTTGGCACATGCTTGCCCAGGGGCAAGTGACCTCGGACTCAGCAGAGCGGGAGTCATAGTTCTGAACCCTGTGTTGTCTCCTGAGTGTGCCATCATTAACTCTCCTGTCCGGAAGCTTGGCTTCCACACTGCTTACACTGAGCCAACCCTGTACCTCATCCCCTCGATATGAGGAACCTGTGCTTGCTTGAGGCCCTTTCCCTCAGGCAGCATGCCTGTTAGAACCCGTTATCTCTTGGTTGGGGACTTTTTGTTTGTTTTTTCAGTTCTGGAGGCTTGTGGGGCCTGCGAGAAGGATCTCAGCACTGAGGAGCTGTGGCAGAAGGTGCTGCAGGAGGTGACTGCGGAGGAGCTGCAGGCACCGCTGCACCAACTGGGGGCCCTGCAAGCAGCGTGGTGGCTGGCAGCCAGCCGCCTGAGAAGCACTGCAGCCCTCCTCCGGCTCCTGAGCAACCCTGAGGTAAGGGGTCATGGGCAGATAGATGCTGTGCAGCTCCCAGTTACCTGCACCAGAGTATCTCTGGAGATATTCAAGACCCATCTGGACGCCTCCCTGTGCAATATGAGCTAGGGAGCTGCTTTGGCAGGGGGGTTGGACCGGATGATCTCTTGAGGGCCCTTCCAGCCCCTACGACTCTGTGATCAGTGCAGATATAAGTATCTGCAGGTTTACTAAAGGACACAGAGCTGGTGTGAACACTGTGTTTGTCATAAACCCCACTCTGCAAAATGTTTCTGTGGCATTTGAAGACCTGAACTTGCCAGCACTGCCCAGTCGGTGTGAATAATCCTCTCCCTGTTGTCCCAGAATGACGTAATGGCCCCGAGTGTGTTAATGACTCCCAGAACATCTCCTGCCTCCCGGGGCCCTGGACCTTAAGCTGTGAGACACAGATTTGTGCAGCCTGGGAAGGGGCTGCAGGGGGACTCTCAGCCACTATAGGGAGCGAGCTGCAAGCAGTAGGATGCAGAGGAACCATCCCTGATGATTATAAGGCTACTGAGGGGTCCCACTTTTTTGAATGCCCTCCAACACCACTCAGACCTTGCTTGCCAGGAGCCCCTCGAGGTGCTGCCCTGGACCAGACCAGATTCACTGCTCTGACAGGGGTGGCAGAACATGGCTCCCCAGTACAGACAGTGTTGTCAAAGGGTTTGGTAGAACCTCAGCTTTCCTGTGGCCTGGGATCGGTGTTTGCTGCTTCCCTTCAACATTTCTTGCTCTCTCTTGTCTGTGTATTCACAGGACCTGGGAACAGCTCACTGCAGTGAGCAGAACGAACTCCTCTCCCTGCTTAAGGCATGGCGAGTACCTGCTGAGGAGGACTCCCTGCCTCTTGTACAGAGCACCAAGGACTTGAAAGAGATCCTCTGCACTGCAGCAGCCTTCCTGCAAGGTCTGTGTGGATGAGGTGCCAGCACAGCCCCCCCACTGCCCACCAGTCACAGTCAACATGACCTTATCCTGGTTTCTTTTCCCCATCCTTTGGGAGAGGGCCTGGGCTGAGCCTCTCGGTCTCAGCTTTGACATTCCTATTCAAAGAGCTTCTCTGCTTTTTTTTTTTCCTAGCTAAGCCTTTCTCTGCATGGTCACAGGGTTCCTCTTCCTGTCTGTGGCTTTAGGTAGGTGCCCAGGCCCTGCAGTGACCTTACATAAAGCAGAAGGTTGGCAGGGGACTTAGGAGGATTTTCCTTTCTTCTCTCTCTTCTGGCACCTGCCTTGCTGCAAGCATGTTGTTCCTGTCAGATTACAGTGCTGCAGGAGCCTCACGGGCTGGGATAAGGAGAGTTGACTGGGATAGCAGAAAGATAGATATAATAATAATAATAATAACAGGACTTTATAGGAAAATATATGAAACTGGTGCTACACAATGCAGTGTCTCACCAAGCCACACACCTCAGACTGCGCAGCTCAGGCTGTCCCAAAACCAGACTGTCCCCAAACTGCCTGTCCTGGAGCTGCCTGCTCCTTCCCCCACCCCTCAGTCCCCTTTATGCTGAGCATGGTGTAATTGGCATGGAATACCCTCTTTGGCCAGTTTGGGTCAGCTCTCCTGGCTGTGTCCCCTCCCTTCTCTTTAGCAGGGCAATATGAACAACTGAAAAAGTCCTTGATTTCTTGGCAACAACTAGAAACATCAGGGTGCTATCCGCACTGCTCTCATCCTGACTCCCAAACACGGTATTCCATCTGCTGCTGGAAAGAAATGAACTCTATCCTAGCCAAAACCAGGACGCTCTAGACAACCCCAGCAGCTCCAGGGGCAGCCAGCAGCCTGGATGTGCTCAGGCTTTCCTGCCAGGAGGGAAAGCAGGAGCTCCTGCTCCTACCTCTCAGAAGCCTCTGTGGTGGTGCTATCTCTTCCAGTGGGGAGGCAGGAGAGCTGAATGTGATGTGTGTGTGTGTGAGTGGCCTCAGAGGGAAGCTTGAGATGGGGATCGAAAGAAAAGCAAATACTAGTCACGATAAATATTTATAATTTAATATCATAAAGTATCCTGCTGGGAAATGGCCCAGATGTGCTGGGGAAAAAAGCCTTTCTGAGGCTGTGTGTGCTTCCCAACCCATGCTGCAGTTGCTGTGGGTGAATGTGCAGGTGCTCCTGTGCAGCACCGACCTCTACCTGGTTCTGGGCTGAGGCAGGCAGGCATCCTGTTCCCTTTCAACACCACCCTGCTGTACACTGCTGGGCGTGGAGGGGACCAGGCAGGTCCCTACAGCACTGGGAAAAAAGGGGACCAGGTGGGAAGGGGGGTGGTCCGCAGAGCTGAGATGTTGGGTCTATCCTAGGGCTGCAGGACCTGGAGGCTGGGAACTTCCCCACAGCCCTCTCCCTCCTTCAGGAGGCTGCAGGAGGATTCTGCTCCAAGAGGGTCCTGGCTCAGATCTACACCTGCCTTGGCTGCTGCGCTCAGCGAATGGTAATGGCCGTGCTGCTCCCCTGTCAGCAGGGAGGGCATCCCGCTTAGGGCAGCGTGGGGAGGCTGGGGCTGGTGTCTGCTCTGCCTCTGCATGGTCCTGGGCTGCTGCAGGAGGTGACGTCTTGAGCAGAAGTTGTCCTTGTGGGCCCAGCCCTCGGGCAGCTGCAGAACCCCCTGGGATTTCAGCTGAGCTGAAGGGCTTCTGCAGGGAAGGAAGCTTAAAAACTGGTCCGAGGAGGGTGGGCTTTTAGCTAAAGTGCTGTCTTGAGTGAGACTGCAGGGATCTGGATCTCACCAAGTAGTAAAGATGTCACAAAATGTCCTTGTGTCACTCACCTCTTTCCATCTAACCAGGGCAAGCCTCAGACAGCCCTTCAATACCTGAAGCGGGCCCTCCAGGTAGACTTCCACTGTCTCCCTGCCCTGTCCCACGCAGCAGCAGTGTACCACGACCTGGGGGAGGCCAATGCAGAGCTTCAGGCCTTGGCTCTGCTCTACGAGGTATGTCTGTCTGCTTACTGCAATTCTGGGTACAGAGCTTCAAGCTGGCTCCTGCCTTCTGGGGGTCTATTTGACTCTGGAGGGATCCCCAGAGTAGACTACATCAAGCCAGGCATGGTTGCTGCCTACAGCAGCAGGCAGGAAAGAGCCCAGTGGGATCCGGAATTCCTGCTCAGCAGCTGGGGGTTGGGTGTGGCAGGACCTGTGGTTCACGTTCTTGGTGGCCTGGGAGAAGAGGTTGCACTCACATGTCAGAAAGTACCAATCTCCTAAGAAAGCACCCAAAAGTAGAGAGGCCTCTAAAAGGGAGATGGTGGCCATGAGGGGGTCTGCTGGGAGGGGCCGGTCACAGCATAGATGCTGAGTCAGCTCCTGAGCTGTTTGAATTCCCTAAGATACAAACACAGCCGGGGAGAGGGATCTCCCTCCTTACAAATGGCCTGAGATCTGGTCTAACCAGGTCTGTGGCTGCAATGGGAGGATGCTCAAAGCACCTTTCACTAAAAACGTGACGTGATCCGAGTGATCTTGGAAATCTCCTGATGCCATGCGGTCATCAGAGGTCTGCCTCTCCCTCCATGATCCAGGTTGCTCTTCCTAGAAGCAGCTGTGCTGTGCTAAGTGAGAACAGCATAGCTGTGCTAATGAGGGGCAGCATTTCTGCCCATCTGGGGGCATCTCCAGATGCAACAAGTGGCAAGTGATTGCAGCTGCTCAGGACTTGACCAGTGTTGCATTGACAGTATTTTCTGTTCCTATTTCCTAGGCTCTGGGAAAAACCCCTCAAGCAGCTGCCTCTCCCAGTCCATATTTCCACATCAGAACCGAGCTGCTCGTCCACACACCAATACTAGCTTCCCTCCTTCGGCACCACCACCCCTCTGAAGTCAAGTACCGGCTGGCACAGCGGTGTCTTCAGTATAGGAGGTAACAGTGTCTCAGGTCTGCTTGCAACATGCTGCTTGTTTGGACTCAGTGGCTTTCTCCCTGCTCCTAGAAATCCTCTTGCCCAGTAGTGCTTTTGTAGTCTGCTCAAAGCATGGGTGTCATGACCAGGGCAAACGTGGTGCAGGGAGAGCCCATGGGCTGGCAATCCAGGTCCCACCTGGGTGCTGATACATCTTGGGATCCCCCTGCTCCCCCTCCACCATGTCCTGTCCCTCTTGCAGGGTAGATGATGCAGTGGAACATTACCTGGATCTTCTGGCTCTGCTTCAGGAGGGGTTACAGCAGCAGGTAGGTGTCCTGGTGAAGGGCTCCCTTGGTGACTTGGAATGGATTATGTTTGGATCCCAATCCCAAGGCCTGGGTCCAGCCCTCACCCCTGGACACCAGGTTTCAGTGCCTGGTTTGAGACATGAAGGAAATGAGGTGGGGGCTGGCACCTTTGCCCTGTGGCCTGTCTTCCTCTGTGTTCAGACCAGAGACCACTTACTACTGTTATCTGGAGAAACAGCTTCTCCTTTCCTGTGGGGAGCAGCTGTCGGCCTGATTTTGGATGCCTTTCACTTCCAGAGCAGTGATTTACCACCTTGACTCTGTGAGCTGTTACTTCTTGGCAATTTCTGCCCCCTCCAGTGTCTGTGGGGCAGGTCTGGGCTTTGCAGGGCAGCAGCTCCGTGTTCCCCATAAGCACAGGGTCATTCGGCTGGGCTGTGTGCTCTGCTCTTGTGCCTCTGGGCTGTGCTACCATCACCTTTGTTCTCCAGGTGCCCTTAGATGGTAGCTCAGCTCTGCCCAGGATCCCTGAGGTGTTCTTGGAAGCAGCCTCTGCCTTGGGGCAGGCTGGGAGGCACCAAGACGCCATAACTGTGTGTGAGGAGGTGATCAGCCGGACAACTGACCTGATCCCACGGAGGTTACGAGTGGAGGAGAGGCTTGAGCAGCCCGAGTGTCTGTCACCAGGGGCAGGGCTGGCGGGTGGACTTCTGTCCCAGAAGAAGGAGAGTCTGTGCTGCCTTGCCTGGAGAACAGCTGGATACCTGCACCAGGGCTGGGCGTGGGCCGAGCTGGGCCAGAGCAAGGAAGCCGTAACGCAGTTCAGCAGGTGACAGGGACAGGCTGGGCGAAGGGACATGGTAGGCAGTGGTGGCTGGTGGGGGCTGGAGCAAGGCACAGCGTGAGGCGCAGGGGCTGGCCTGGCAGCTCGGAGCTGATTGCCCACTGTGGGGTTGGTACTAAAGCTGCTCTGTCCTCCCACCCGCAGGTGCCTCAGTGATCTCTTGCGAGTCCAGCTGCATGGGTCTGGTGTTGAATTGACAGGTAGGAGGCTGCACAGCTGGGTTGGGAACCAGGAAGCCACCCACATCCCAATTTCAGGGAAGACACCAATACCTGTTGTGCTGACGGGTAGCCAGAGGCCAGGCTGCCAAACTCCTGTTGTTCTTCACTCTTGCCTTCTACTGCTTGGCTTCTCCCAGCCTGGCACTGGCTGAGCTCTTGTGACTGGGGGTTTAGGGAGCTGGGAGAGGAATAGCCAAAGCAAATATTCATCCTGTCCTGCCTGCTAACCTGCCTCAGTTTGCTGGGATGAGGAAGGGGATGTCTGAAGGATATTGCCTCCAGGTGTGTTTGTCTTTCTGCGCCAGAGAATCTCCTGCCAGAGGTGGAGGTGCTCCAGAAGATTAGGTTGCTCTCCCTCATTGGGCGAGGAGTGCAGTTGCTGGAGCTGGGCAGGCACAAGGAAGCCTTGTTGGATTTCCAGCACAGTTTGCAGATCTCACCAGGTAAAAGCCTCATTTTTTTGAGGAACAGAGATTTAGACAAATTTGTCCCAGGGTGTTTTTCTGTGCTCAGCAGAACAGTGGTGTGCTTTAGACCATTCGTTGAGGACTTCAGCAGGGCAATGTTACATACTTAAAATGCTTCTCTGGGCCTGGCCAGCTCGCTGCCCCAGACATGCAGACCAAAACTGTTAGAGCAGTGTACAAGAAGCTTGACCACAACCAGTGGCCTGAGTCAGCTTGAAGATGTCTTTTCTTAATGTCCAGACCCCAGCCAGCTTTCCCTGAGAGCGCTTGCTTTCACAGAAGAGCAGCTGGATTCTCAGGGATGGGCTGTTGGAGAGGAGCTCTGTGGAGAAGGACCTGGGGGTCCTGGTGGATGACAGGCTGGCCATGAACCAGCAGTGTGCCCTGGGGGCTAAGAAGGCAAATAGAATCCTGGGGTGGATTAAAAGGAGCATGTCCAGCAAGTCAAAGGGGGTGATCCTCACCCTCTGCTCTGTCCTGGTCATACCCTACCTGGAGTGTTGTGTCCAGTTCTGGGCTCCCTGGTACAAAAAAGACAGGGATCTCCTGGAGAGAGTCTAGAGGAGGGCTACAAAGATGATTAAAGGCCTGGTGCATCTCCCCTATGAGGAAACGCTGAGTGAGCTGGGGCTGTTCAGCCTTGAGACGAGGCTGAGAGGGGATCTGATCAATGTTTATCAATATCTGAAGTGTGGGACACAGGGGGAAATGGCCAGCCTCTTCTCAGGGTCTGTGGGGACAGAACAAGGGGCAATGGCCTCAAGTTGGAGCACAGGGAGTTCCACACCAATATGCAGAAGAATTTCCTCATGGTGAGGGTGAGAGACCCCCTGGGACAGGCTGCCCAGGGGGTGTGGAGTCTCCTTCTCTGGAGAGATTCCAGACCCATCTGGACACCTCCCTGTGTGACCTGTCCTGGGGAACCTGCTTTGGCAGGGGCTTGGACCCGATGGTCTCTGGAGGTCCCTTCCAGCCCCTACAGTTCTGTGAATCTGAGATTCATCCCCAGAAACAGCATGTCCATGCCTGGCAGTCCAGAGGCCTGTCAGGAAATGGGAGCTGCATGTGTCCTGATCTGAGCCATGGCTTGTGCCGCTTTGGACACTGCCCTGTTCAGCGCTCCAGCCAAACTCTGATGTGAACTCCACCAGCATCTGCCAGACCTGCTGGTCATGGTCCTGATTGAGGCTCCCTCCCATTGGGGGTGCAGACCTGCTGCAAGGAGAACCCCAACCTGCGCACAAACAGAGGCGCAGCTGGCTCTGTGGCAGGCCCATCTGCCTTGGCTGCCAGCCCCAGGGCTAATTAAAGCCTGTGACACAGCCTGGACAGCCTCCTTTCCCATTACACCATCTCTCTCAGCTTGCTTCCCTCATCTGCCCTCCTGGCTTTTTTTGTAATGCCCTGCAGTCCACAGCAGTGGCGGGGTCTTGCTTCTCCCCTGCTAAGGGCTGAATTCCCCCTCCTGTCTTGCAGGTGACCCAGCTGCTGCCTCCTACCTGGTGCAGGCCCTGTGGAAATTGAACCGAAAGCAGGAGGCAGCTGCTCACTGGCAGAAGCTCTCCCAGAGCCCTCCTGGGGAAGACTGTCAGCAGGAAGGGCAGGAAAGGTGTGTAGAGGGATGAGTGGCATCTCAGCTACCCACACAAGAGCTCCAACAGCGCAGCCTGTGTTTTGAGCTGTGTCTGCAGCAGATTGGTCCCTGCTAGCCTGCAGCCACAGCTCAGATATGTCTGAGGAGCTGCTCCCCAAGTCTGCGCTGAGAGACAACAGGCTGTGGCTCTGTCGGGACTCCCCAGGGCATAAAAGATCCAACATGGTGCCAAAGTTTGTTTCTGCAATGGGAAATGGGAGGGCAGAGACAAAGCTGGGGAGGGGGTGTGGAGGTTGTGCAGCACATAGGGAGCCAACTTCCTAGTCAGAAGTTGGCCACAGGCCTTGCTGCTGCACTGCCCCTTTGTCTTTCAGGCCCTTCCCTTTGTACTTGGTTTCGTGTCTGAAGCAGGCAACCTTCCCACACAGTGACTCCCTTGCCAGAAGCATAAGGGATTACCTCGGAACCACGGCGCAGGAGCCCCTGAGCTAACCTGCTCTGTCCATCCCCACCCACCTGCTGACATCTCCCTGCACCTAGCTGCCACAAGCCCTTGGACGACGACTCCAACACAGAATTGCTCCTGGATCAGGCTCCATTCCCAAAGGATTGAAATGGAATAGATCTCCTTTTCTAATAAAAGCTTCACCTTCAGTTTGAATTTTACCAGATCCTTCCAGAGCAAACCTTAGGAGTTACAGCCCAGACGCTGCCTGGACCCTCTGCAGGGCTGTATCCTGAGCACAGAGGGGATGGAGGGGAGAGATACCTCTGCTCAGGGGCTGGGACCAGCCATGGGAGGGGAGGGAGCTGCTGGCAGATCCAGTCGGTCTGATAAAGTGGTGTTGGATCACCTGCTCTACCTTGCTCTGTATACTCGCTGTTACTGAGTCCATGTAGTTTGAGGCCCGGAGAAGTGCTTTCGTCTGTAGTGTGCAGCTCTGTGCAGTCAAGGATGGTGACAGGACTGAGCCTCGCGTGTCCCCTGCGTGACTCTGGGCCCCTTTCAGCGCGGGCGGGGGCAAAGGGGCTCCTGCACGGTGTCTGGGGGAGATGAGCGAGAGGGGAGCGGGCGCGAGCGGCAGGGCCAAGGGGGAGAGCGGGGCACGACAGAGCCGCGCAGAAGCGGGAAACGCTGCCCCCCGAAGGGGCGGACAAGGCCCAGCGCCGGCCTCGCCCCGCCGTTCCTGCGCAAAAACAAACCTCGGCGGGGAGGGAGCGAGGCGCGGGGGGCACACGGTGATGGGACCGCCCGAACGGGCAGAGAACCAGGGCGCAGGCGGTACCGAGCCCGGCCCCGCCGCACCCACCGAAACAGCCAGAGCAGAGCGGCTGCCCAACCCGGGCATGAACAGGGAAGGGGGTGGGTGGCTCTGGGCGGGGGGAAGGGCCGGCCACCCGCGCACCCCTCACCCGGGGGTAAATGAACCCCCCGCAATCCAGCCGAAGCACCCCCCGCCGGCTGAGCCCGGACACGCTCGCACAGTCACACTGATCCCCGAGCGCCTTCCTCACGCCCCTTCTGATTGGCTGCAAGCCTGCCGCCCGTTCCTCCTCACTCGGCCGGCAGCCATTCGCGAGGCGAGGCTGACCCGGATGGCCGTCGGGGAAACGCTTCCCGTACGGGTTTTCTCATTGGTGGATTTTTACCATTGGCTAGATGAACCATGTTGCCGGGTAGACTAACGGCGGCGGGAGCGGCGCTGCGATTGGCTGAGGGATGTCGCGCTTGGCTGGTGACGATTGGGAAAGGAGCAGGAGAGGGGAGGGGCCGAGCGGGGAGAGCACTCGCTTCTTTTTCTCCCTCGGCCTCCCCTCCCCCCGCGTTCCCGCCCCGCCATTGGCTGGGGCTCTGGCCCGCTGGAATTTCCAATTGGTCAGCGCACACTGTTGCTAGGCTGGTAAGCGGGCGCGAGGCGGAGCTCGCTCTTCCGATGAGTCGGCTGTGAGGTTCAGTCAGCGCGAAGCGTCTCGGCCTGTCGCTGCTGTTGGCCTGTCCGGGACCTGCTGCCCGCCGCCGCCCGCTCTGAGGAGCCACCGCCGCCCGCCTCCCCTTGCCCCTTCCCCCCAGCGCCATGGCCTCAGGATCCGAGTAAGTGAGGGCCGCCCGCCGGTAGGCCGCGGCCTAGGCCCCGCCGCGGCGGTGCAGGGCCCGGCCCGGCCTAGCCCAGCCTGCTTTACCTTGCCTCCGTGCGGCGAGGCCTGGGCCGGGCCCGCTGACGGGCCCGATCCGTTCCCCTATCCCGCTGTGTCATGTAGGCCCCGAGGAGGCAGAGGCGGTGCTGGGAGGAGGGTGGGCCGCTCCCCGCGAGTCACCGCCGCCCCCTCGGCCGGGCCTCCCCGGGAAGTGTCGAGTCATGGGGGGTGGGGGGTTGGGAGCTGAGGCCTGGCCGGGCTGGGCCTCTCGCTGCGCCCCGGCCGGGCCCCGGGCCACCCGTCTGTAGTGCTGGTGCGGCCCGGGCCGTCGCGCCTGGGCTAGGCCTTACCCAGGGAGGGCTTTGTCTTCCCGGCTCCGGAGCGGCTGGCGGGGCAGTGACTGGCGAGAGGGATGTCCCGGCCTCCTCCTCGCAGTGGCCCTTGGGCCGGGACTAGCGAGTGACTTGGCGTTAGCGGCGTCGGACATGTTGTACCAGCCTGGCCTCTCTAGCAGCTGAGGCAATCGTCTATATTTTAACCTCTGGTGCCTTGCCTTACTCCATTCAGCTCCACGCTGAGGATCATCATTCGTGGTCTTCAGAAACGAGTTGAGCAACAGTGTTCTCAGATCCCAGCTCATATGTGCTCTTTGCTCCTTCCTGAGAGGAGCGAAAATGGAATGCAAAGATCAAATTTCCCAAATCCAAGAATACTTGAAGTGACTTTTTGGCCTGACCAGGGGCACTTTTGGTCCCTTTTGCGTATGTTGTTTATGTTCTCCTTTCCTTTTGCAACTTCTGAAATTTAGAGAAGCTCAGTCCTACTGACTGAGCTCCAACAAGGTGGGCCAAGCATCCAGAGTCAGTGGCAGAGCCTGTAATGGAAGCCATGGTCTCAGGGGTGTTAGCTGAGCAAGGTGAAGAACGTTTTGAAAAGTAAACTCCTACTTTAGCAGAGTTACTTTCACCACATGGGCATTGACAAAACTTACTCTGCAGTTGGAAAACAGTTGCATTTTGGTTGCCATGTTTGGGTCAGGGCAGTTGGCAGCCATCTTGCAGAGTTGGGCGTTAGCGTAGCGAGTAGCTTTGAGAAGAGCTAGGACAGTGTGGTTTCTGAGGAGATTCTCACTTTCGGGTGCTGGCAGGCACACGTGTGTCCAGGGCAGTAAGAAACCACTGACAGGTTTTATCTCAGAAGCAAGTTTGTGAGGATGGTGATAAAAAGGCACAGCAGCATGAGCGCAGGAGGCGTGACTGCTTTCACTTCTGTTACTGAAGCTAGGATCAGTTTTGAGTCCATGCCTTCTCTCTTTATCTTCATTACAGACTTACGGGGGCAGCTTAGTTTCGGTGGCACTTGGGGGGTTGGTAGTAATTTTCAGGATGATCAATAACTGGTAATTAATTTCTGCCCTTGCTTTTCATACTGACCACCATAACATGTAGCCTCTGGGTGTTATCACATGCTGAACAAGGGGAGCTCTGACATGCTGAAAAACAATGATGTAACTTGTAAAAAGTCCACCCCCTACCTCCTTCCCTATGTCAAATGGAGTTACTGTACTGCTTTAATGAGAGAAAAGGAGACTGAGCATGGGAACTGGGAACACATTTATTGTTGGTCTTTAGGGCCCATACATATTTGCTTCAGTTTCATTGATGTCTTGCGCTTTGTAAGCAAGTTTGGCCATTCTCTGGCACTGGGGATTATGTCCTCACTTCTGGCCTCTGTGTAGAGGTGGGCTTGGTGCAGGCTTTGAATTTCCTTTTAACTCCAAAACAGCTCTAAAGCTACGTTTTGTGCTCAGTTTATCTCATTGCTGAGTCAGTGAAAGAAAGGAGTGAGGCAAAGTGTGTGAGGAAGCTGACAAAAGGGGTAGAGTAGGGGAGATGATGTAGAGGATTTGCACCAGGCTCTCTCTGACAGAAAACTCACTGAGGAACTTTAAAAATTACCTAGGCTAGCTGTCTGTCCTGCCCTTGGCTGAAGTATACCAGCACACATAGGGAAGTTGGCAGCAAAGCGTCCCAACCCACGCCTTAGGCTTTTCTGGTTAGCATTTTCAGGTCAGGCTGATGCATAGGTGTCTGTCGGGGACTGTCTGGTTGAGGTGCACAGGCGGGTTTTGCCCTGTCTTCTCAGCTACAACTGAAGGAACCCACAGGAGAGGTGCAACGAGGGAGAATGGTGATAATAATAATAATACTCTAAATTACAACTGGAAGATGTGTACTGGCTGTCTCGTAAAATCCTTACCCTTGTCTGTAGGAGAAATAACCTCGCTCTCCTGCGTGGCTGACGTGTAGTTTTGTAACACCATTGTTCCTTTGTCTGCAGAACCATCAGGTCAGACAATTGAAGCTGACCCTGCACTTTTAGATGTCCCCATGTTGTTTCTTGGAGACCTTCATTCCATCTTTAATGCTGCTGAGCTTTTCCATTACTGCCTGTGAAGTAATGTACTGACAGCATTGATCCAGCCCTCCCTTCTTACTCAGGAAACTGTAGATTCAGTTCCTCACTACTAAAACTTTTTTCTCACATTCAGCAGAAGCTGGTGGACTTCTTGCTGAGCTCTTCAGCACTGCTCTGCCTCAGGAGGTATCCAAACTTTCTTTCCAGATTTACAGTTTCTGATTTATTGGTGGCTTGGATCAAAAAGCTTTCACTTGCTGCCCGGTTCCTCTTCCATTTATTTTTATCTTGTGTTCCAGACTTTTTCAGGCTGCGTGGCAATCTCTGCATCCCGAAGGACAGCCAGACCGTTTCAATGACAGTTTATGTAGCCAAAGTCTGGCAGCAGTTTCTTATCAAAGGTCCTTGGCTCCAAATCTCATGTGCAGAGAGATATGAGTTACAGTCACACTTCGAACAGACTAAATAGGAGTATTGTTTCTCTCTGGTGTGCCTTAGCTCAACTTTTTAAATCTACCAGATAGATTTATTTCAGTGGCTAATTCTGATGCAAGGTCCTTACAAGTAAGTTGTTGGTTCTATGCACTGTTTCAACCACAAGATCCTGTCTGGCCTGGCAGTGTACTGGTTCCCTTTTCTCACTGCTCTCTCGCTTTTCCTGGAACTCCCAGACCGAATCCCAAGACCACGTTTTAGGCTGAAGATGGAATCCGTGAGCTTCCTCCAGGATGTGTTCAGCAGCTTTTCTTATGTCATTTTGGGTTCAGAGGGTAGACCTGTGATACCTCACACAATCACTGAAAGGGACAGATGTCTGTTTCTTGCCTCTTGCAGCCTTCCATGAGGAGAGGGAAAGAAACTCCATGTTTTCGCCAGTGCTGGCACTCCAGGGAAGCCGTTTTACAGCTCCTCCTTTTGCTAACCTGAAATAATGTTGTCTTTCATTTCCAACATGTTCCCTGTGCTACCAGGGCTTAGGCAAAGTGTGAAAAACTCTTGGAAACAGGCTGCCTGCCCTTACAGGCTCATTTGGTATTGTTCCCCTTTATACGTGTTGGAGAGAGGAGCCAATGCTGCATAGTCCATCTTGGAAAAATATCTATCTTGAGCGGGGGAGGGGGGGACAGAGGGGGCTTGTGTAACACCACACTGTAGGTATGTCACCCCTCTCTGATGCACTCTTAAAAATGCAGTGAGTGTGCCAAGTGCTGCGCAGCTGCCACGGCTGCCTCCGTGTCGCGGAGCTCCTCGCCCTGCCGCTTCCACCCAGGGTTTGATTTCTCGTGGCTGTTCTGTCCCTAAAGGAGCAAAGCAGAGCCAAAGGGTACGGCAGGCGCCATTGTCCACAAAGCTTCCTGCTCCAGTGTAGCTGCTTGCTGAGGGCAAAGGAAGGCTTTATTTTATTTACTTTGTCAGAATCGAACCAAACTGCAGAGTTTTCTGTTCCACCTCCAGGCACTGGCACGCTGCACTGCTTTGAAAAAGGAGCCAGGCACCCACCAAGGGAAGTTACAGCAGTCTGTACAGCTGATGCACAACTTCCCAGGGCCCCTCAGGAGTCACTTGGTTCATACTCATATTTATTTCATGGAGTGAATTATTCGATGTGTTAGATTTTGAAGGAAAACACTTTGCTTTTCTTCCATCTCCTTGCTGTTGGGATTTATTCCCTTTTGTCATGAATTGCCCGCTGTATTTTCTGTAGCATAGTGGGCTGGAGCTGCAGTGGCTCCTGCAAAGGTATTAAGGAAAGGTGCTTATATCCTGAAACAGAAAACCCCATTTTTCATGACCACTTGAATAATTCTACTGGTGTGCTAGGTTTAACTAATACGCCTGGACAGGCTAAACTCTTACAACTCTTCCTGTCAGGGGAGCTGCAGCTTTGTCCTTTAATGCCCCTATTTATCTGGGATTTGACAGCAAATAGACTTGAACTTTTGCTTCGGTGGCAGTGGTTACATGTGATTTCAGATGAGTCCGACTAATTCTTTTAGGCAAAACATCTTACAGTCAGCAACATCTCACAGGCCACTTCTTTTCATAGATAGCTTCAGAGCTCTTTCCATTGGAGGATAGTAAAGTAGTTGTGTTTACTGACAGAAAACATTGTGCTTTCAACTGTGGCGACTGGTGCCCAGGAAAAATGTTCTCCTTTGTCTTCAAAGCAAGTATAGTTTCTGAAAGATAACAGAGAAACCCGTAGAAAATGGAGATGAAAACAGGGGGCTTGCTGGAAAAGGGGAGGAGCAGTATCACTTGGACTCATGGCTTCTGTTTTCTTCACCAGTTCTAAAGCAGATGACTTATCGACTGCTATTCTGAAGCAGAAGAACAGGCCCAATCGGTTAATTGTTGATGAAGCCATCAATGAAGACAACAGTGTTGTGTCACTGTCCCAGGTGCGTCATCTGTAAAAGCAGAGCATTTAATCTGGCAATTTGCAAGCTGTTGCTGTGTATTAACTTGAAATGTAATTTTGCAACACGAATCTCAAGTATTTGTGTCAGAAGCTGCAGCAGTTTCAAGCAAGGGAGGTGGGTTGTCTTGTCTTCTGACGCTCTCCCATGATAAAATATATTGTGATTTTTAACTCATAGGAGCCAGTTGAGCTTGTGCCCTTCTCCTGGCTTCAGGATTAGCTCTTGACCAGCATAGTGGGAGCCTTGTGGGTTTAGTATATCGTTTCCAAGATGTAATTCTCCCAAGTCAAGTAATTTCCCTTAAATGCCTGAATTCTTGTTTTGTCAAAAGCTTGTTCTAATGCTGTTATTGTTTACAGGCAAAAATGGATGAATTGCAGCTGTTCAGAGGAGACACTGTCCTGCTAAAAGGAAAGAAGAGGAGGGAAGCAGTCTGCATTGTTCTGTCAGATGATACCTGCTCAGATGAGAAGATTCGCATGAATAGGGTTGTCCGCAACAACCTGAGAGTGCGTCTGGGAGATGTGATCAGGTGAGGACTTGTTAGCTAACTGCTGTGTGTCCCTGGGCTGCCTAAATAATTTGTGTGCTGGCTCTGAATTGAGTGAGTAGCAGAGGCAGTGTCTGCATGAAGAATCCTTGCATCTTCCAGAGGAAAGAACAGAAATGTTTTCAAGTATGAGTCTTTCATTTGAGATTTCTGTTTACCTTTCCACGTGTTTCGGGCTGTTTGTGTATTCACATTACTGCTAAAGATTCTTGAAGTCTCTTCAGGACCTTCAAAGCACAGGTCCTGTCATTAAATTGAGTGGTTCTTGTATTCCCCTGTTGTCACAGTCGCCTTCCCAAACTTACCTGTTTAGGTGAAGGGCAAGTTTTCCTTGTCTGTATTTTTATGTAGTGACATAAAGCAGCAACTGTAATTCATCTCGTAGTATCTGAGCTGCCCTGTGACAAACAGAAGTTAGAACGTGCTAGAAATGAGCAGCAAACATGAAGCAGCGATACAGCAAGATTAAACATCCCTGAAGGATGGTTATGGTCCAGCTTTGGGGTTTGGTTGGGGTTTTTTTTTAAACTAGGAACGCTTAAAAAGTGTTGCAGGAATGTGCTGTGCGATCCTTGTATGAGGTACAGGGAGAGCATTGATGTATACATCTTGGCTTAGAGGAGACAAGTTCCATTCTGTGATGGGAATGAGCATTTGAACACTGAGCTCGTGAGCTTTTCCTAAACATAAAAACGCTCATTTGCAGGTTTGAAGATGAGAGCACTAACAGCTCTTCCTGGGGTGGCTCAGAATAATCCTTAAATGTAAATTCTTTTTCATACAAACTTGGTAGAGGAGAGGAATGAGGCTGTTCTATCCCTCTTTCGCTGTAGTTAGGACAGAACAGTGCTTTGAGCCAGCTGTGGATTTAAAATAAGGGTGAATCGAATCGTTAATCTGATGTGAGGTTACTGTCAAAGTTGTTTCTAGTGTGACAGTTCAGCTTGTGCTCTCCCTTTCTCTGGTGGACTGTGTCTGTACTGGTTCTCAGCCTCCAACCGTGTTACTGATTGCCTTTGCTTTGTTGCAAGAGAATTTTCACATCTCTTGCCCTCAGAGTTTTTCTTGCTGATCTTTAACTGCTCATTTAGTCACTTTCTGTGGCATGGTGCCTGCTAAAATCCAGATTAGTGTGCTGATTGCTTCCTGCATGTGGCCTGCCAGCTGTGTTCCTTCTAGGCTGGTCTGTGTTTCCTTTACCCTTCTTCTGTGCCCTCTCTAAAGCATGTGGTAAAACCTACTAAGAGTCTCGAGGAAAGTCACCTGTGAAAGTTGTGTGCTCAGCTGCAGTTACATAAAGAGTGTCTGAGCTGGCCCAGTGCTGAGCCCTGGGGAACTCCATTTGTGACTGGCCACCAACTGGATGTCACTCCAGTCACCACAACTCTTTGGGCCCCATCTTCCATGCAGCAAGGTGTGTGCCTGTCCAAGCCAGGACTCCAGGAGAAGCTGAGGGAAACGTGTCAGAGGCTTTACTGAAGTCCAGGTTGACAACATCCCCAGCCTTTCCCTCACCTGCTGCGTGGGTCACTTTGTCACAGCAGGAGATCAGGTTAGTCAGGCAGGACCTGCCCCTCATGAACCCACGCTGCCTGGCCCTGATCACCTGGCTGTCCTGTAAGTGCCACATGATGGCACTGGGGATGGTCTGATTCCGAACCGTCCTGGCACTGAGCTCAGCCTCACAGCTCTGCAGTTCCCAGATCCTCCTTCCAGCCCTTCTTGTAGAGTGATGTCACATGTTCTTACCTCCAGTCAACGGGGACTTCCTCTGTTAGCCAGGGCTGCTGATAAATGGTGGGACATGGCTTGGTGAGCACTTCTGCCAGCTCCCTCAGTACCCCAGGGTGGATTATCCTGCCCCTTAGACTTGTGTGAGTCTAAGCGGTGTGGCAGGTCACCAGCAATTGGATTATGGGGGAGCATTGAGTTTGAGTGCCAAGGTTTTGGTAGCTGGGAGGGGAGAGCTGCAGGTGTGGCTTCTACAAGAAGCTGCTAAGAAACTTCCCCTGGGCCAGACAGAGTAAATACCAGCTGGCTCCAGCCACAATGGACCCGACACTGACCAAGGCCAAGCCAGTGAGCAACAGTCATAGTGCCTCTGTGATCACTTTTTTAAAAGAAAAACAAAAACCACAATCAGATGCTTTTTGCCACCAGAGAAGGGAGTGAGGTGTGAGCAACTTTGCAGATACCAAGGTCAGTGAAGGAGGAGGGGAGGAGGCGCTCCAGGTGCTGGAGAGAGATTCCCCTGTAACTCTTGGAAGAGACCATGGTGAAACCGGTTGCCCTGCAGCCTGTGGAAGGAAGATGATGGACAGAGACCCCACCTGGAGCAGATGGAGATACCTGAATGAGGCTGTCACTTGATGGGAAGCCCATGCTTGAGCAGGCTCCTGGTAGAACCTGCAGCCCATGGAGAGAGTGGCTCAGACCAGAGCAGGTTTGCTGATAGGACTTGTGACCCTGTGGGGGACCTGCACTGAATCAGTCTGTTCCTGAAGGTCTGCACCTTGTGGGAGAGACCCACGCTGGGTCAGTTCTTGAAGAACTGCTGCCTGTGGGAAGGATTCACACTGGAGAAGTTCATGGATGACTGTTTCCCGTGGGAGGGACCCCATGCTGGAGCAGGGGAGGAGTGAGGAGTCCTCCTACTGAGGAGGAAAGAGCAGCAGAGACAGTGTGTGATGAATTGACCCCAACCCCCATTCCCCATCCCTTTGTGCTGCTCAGGGGGAAGAAGTAGAGAAATCATGGATGAAGTTGAGCCCAGGAAGAAGGGAGGGGTAAGGGGAGGTGTTTTAAGATTTGGTTTTATTTCTCATTATCCTACTCTGTTTTGACTAGGTCCTTACCTGCACCCATAAGCCTTTCATTATTTTTCCCCTGACCAGCTGAGGAGGGGGAGTCATAGAGTGGCTTTGGTGGGCATCTGGCCTCCAGCCAGAGCCAGCCCACCACAGGGGGCTTCATTCTGCTCCCTGTCCCTGTTTTCCAGTTCAGGAGACTGGGTACCTGGAGAATAATTGGTATCACTGCAAAGAGAGAAGGCATTGACCACTTTCCTCATCCTTTGTATTTTATGTTTCCACCCACATCCAGTGAAGGATGGAGATTCTCCTTAGCCCTCCTTGTTGCTAAAGTATAGAAACATTGTTTGTTGCCTTATATGGCAGTAGCTAGGTTAGGTTCTACTTGGGCTTTGGCCCTTCTAATTTTCTGTCTGCATAACCTGATGATATCCTTGCAGTCCTCCAGAACTGCCTGTCCCCTTTTCCAGAGGTCATACACTATCCTGTTGGCTCCCTGAGTTCCATCCAAAGCTCTCTGCTCAGACAGGCCAGCCGTATTTCTTGCCAGCTTGCATTTTGGTACATCTAGGTCTAGCATGCTGTGGCTAACTGGAGTTTTCTTCTGTTGCAGCATCCAGCCCTGCCCAGATGTGAAATATGGCAAACGTATCCATGTGCTGCCGATTGATGACACAGTAGAAGGGATCACAGGGAATCTGTTTGAGGTCTATCTCA
Source organism: Hypotaenidia okinawae (assembly GCA_027925045.1). NCBI lineage: Eukaryota > Metazoa > Chordata > Aves > Gruiformes > Rallidae > Hypotaenidia > Hypotaenidia okinawae. The sequence goes on along the minus strand of BSDF01000005.1, from coordinate 13,920,221 downwards.
AGCCGTACTTCCTGGAAGCCTACAGACCCATCAGGAAAGGTAATAGTGCCTGTTGCTCAAGTCCTGGTGGCAGCAAGTGTAAGCTAATCTGGGCACTGAGTAAGGAATGTTTCTAGAAGCTTACACAGATCTCCATGAAGTGTTAGACTGGTATCTGTAGAGTGACATTTTGCTGGTGCTTGATTAATTTTTTTCCTGATCTTGAGAAGAAGAGGTAATACCTGCTGCTGGCTGGAAGAGCAGCTTGGTAGTTCTGTGGCTTTTTGCTGCATGAAATGGGAAAGCATCAGAAAAGGCTCAGGTAGAATCCAGGAGAAAGTCTCATTAAATTAAATTGCTACCACTTGATGGAATTAGGGAGTTGTCTGTGTATGAATTGGTTGGATATACCAGCTGGTACCCTGTCTAAATTATCTTCTTCAGAGTAATTTAATTAATAACTGGGAGAGTGCTTAGAAAAAAATGTGCTTTTAGAGTTGAGTGAGTAGCTCTTCTGCTGGAACAAACAGATCCCAATGCAGTATAAACAACAAGCTGAAGTTATGCAGCTTCTGCAGCCCAGTTTATTCAGGAGCTATAGTGCAGTTTTGTATGTTGTTCTGCTTCTGGAGACTGCCAGTTACAGCTAGTAACAACTAGTTTTAATAACTTCAGAATGAGTTTTTGTTAATATAGGGCTTTCTGCTTGATTTAGAAGTGTTAAATTGAAACTGAATGCAAAAGGAATGTGACTCCTCGCCTTTGTGTTTAGGCAGAGTATTCTTTTCTATTGTTTGCTGGTTTTGTTTGCTGTTTGTTTCTGGATGAAATTTGAGAACTTTCAACTGCTGTGGATCCAAATGGTGCTCCCAGTACACACAGTGCTGAGTTTAAATGTAGAGCAGCTTTAAAAATGCTGGCAGTGTATGCCTGTGTAGCCCACTTTTTGTCCTCTGGGCTGCTGGTAGTACAAGGGTCGACTTTTTGCAGACATCTGTTGCAGCAGGCTGATGGAGTGTGGGCTTTTACAGGTGACATCTTCTTGGTGCGTGGAGGGATGCGTGCAGTGGAGTTCAAAGTGGTAGAGACAGACCCGAGCCCGTACTGCATAGTGGCTCCAGACACGGTTATCCACTGTGAAGGAGAGCCCATCAAGAGAGAGGTGAGCAGAATCCTGCCGTGCGGTTCTCCTCCTGCATCCCCTCCGTCCCAAATCTGTGGCACTATTTCGGAGCAGCAGTTCCTGGTGTGGCATTTTGTGTGCTGAATGTAATGGTTAAAAACTCCAGTTTCAGGAGATGAGCTGCTGCTGAAGGTAGACAGTGATGTGCTCCTGACACAGCACCAGTGCGTAGGTTTACTGGTGAGATGCCATACTTCAGCAGCAGCTGCTTTTGCCTCTGCTTCCAGTTGTCTCATGCTGGACTTAAACACATCTTTTAATTCCAGAGTTCCCTTCATCCATAGCAGGGAGGGTTTACAGTACTGCTAAATCTCATGACCATGGAAAGAAAGCAGGTAGTTCTTGAGAAATTTGAAATCTGCATATTTTTTTCTCCCCAGTCCTTTGATATATCTAGCACAGCATCCCAAGCTTGAGACACCAGAGGGACTTGTCTGTCAGGTCTTGGCCTCCTAACTGTTACAGAGAAGGAGATCTCAGAGAAACGAGCTAGGTGGTTGCATACTTTGTAAAGTGTCTTTTACCACCTGCAGCTCAGGGTGAGTGCTGGTTTGTAATTAGCTGCCTGCTGAAAAAGCTCCCTCTGAGACACACTCATGAGGCGTCTGCACACAGGATGCGCCCAGTTTGGGCTCCTCAGAACATAGCAGAGACAGAAGGGAATAGGTTCATCCAAGGCCACCAAAATGGCGAGGTGCAAGAGGTCAGAATGAGTGAGGAGCAGCCGGGAGAGTGGGAGGAGGGAGGCAAAGAGGCAGGCTTACTAACAGTTGCCTGATGCGAAGGGCTAGGAGACCAGGCTGGTTGGAGAGCTGTGTGCCAGGGACAAGACTAGAGGCAGTGGTGTAAACTGAATCAAAGCAAATTCCCTGTAGATACTAGGAGAAAGGTTTCCCCAAACCCTGGGGCAGGGTCTGGAGAGGGCAGGAATCTGCAGACCTGGAGACCTGCAACACTTGATGGGGACAGACTCTGAGTGACCTGTGTGAAGTAGTAGGGGAGGAACTTTTGTGGGGCTGGAATTGAGCCCCTTTGACATTCCAGGCTGTTATTTTGTTATTTTAGTGTTGCCAGTAGAGATTTGGACAACCTGATAAATGGATGCTGTGGAGCTATACTGGAAGAGTTGGTTATGCTGGATCTTAACATTCTCTGTTAACTTGAGTCAATCCCAAAATGCAATGCCACATCTGAGAACTGTGTGACAGCTAGGGTGTGTCAAGTCGTTAGAGCTATCACAGTGTAAGAAATAAATGTTTTTTATACTGAACTTCATTGTCTATTGCTCTCTCTCTTAGCCACATCAGAGGCTGCCAGGAATGTGCTGGCAGGGGCTGTCATTGAAAAGGCTGGGTTTCACTAAGGTCTAGATAAATGCAGGCAATTCACTTTGTGTGTCTGGTAAGTCAGAGTTAAGAAGCAGTTATAGAAGACACCAGGAAGGCTTGAAAGTGAGAGTCACAAGACAGCAAAGAAGTGGCTGTGAGCAAAACCCTGGATTCCTGTCGTGAATAGACTGGGATGGGTTGCTGAACTATTTTTCACTCAGATGTTTAATATATTTCTTTCTGGTTAGGATGAAGAGGAATCACTGAATGAGGTGGGCTATGATGACATTGGGGGCTGCCGGAAGCAGCTGGCTCAAATCAAAGAGATGGTGGAACTTCCCCTCAGACACCCTGCACTCTTCAAGGCCATAGGGGTAAAGGTGAGTCCCCATGTGTCCCAGGTGGATCAGTGGGGTTGTCCTTGGAGATGACTCTTGATCTCAAAGGTTTACAAGGCATTGCAGGAGAGTAAGTAATTTGTGATGTTGTTTTAATGCTGGTGTTAGGAAAGTTCTTCCTTACATGTTCTGGACACAGATTACAGTCCTGGCAGCTTGTAAAGCAGAGTGATGCTTTGAATCAGTGCTGTCAGCTACTGGCAAGGTTTCTGTTTGTGTGTCATACAAAGAAGTGAATGTGTTGATAGCAATACTGGGATGGCAGCTGTTGCATGGGTTCGCATCACAATTTCGGACTGGCTCTACCAAATGCTTAGAAGCTCTTTGGGCATTCAGGTACTAGCTAACCACCAAAATCCCTTGCCTTTGTCCTTAGCCTCCACGTGGGATCCTGCTGTATGGTCCTCCTGGCACTGGTAAAACACTGATTGCTCGAGCAGTGGCCAACGAAACAGGAGCTTTCTTCTTCCTAATCAATGGTAAGTTCTGTGGCTGCTTTGGCCCCGGATCTTTGTGCTCATTCATCCACCTTATAGTAATGAATGGTGTTAATAGGGCTTGTAGAGCCACGTTGTCTCCCTGATATCCTTACCTCTTTCTAGTTTGCTTTGGGAGACAGTTGAAGGTAATTTCTGGGGCAACATCTGTAATGGCACTTGCTTTAAGCTTGAGCATGTTGTGGTAGGAAGGCAGCTTTGGAACACAGGGGCTTGGAGTCTGTCTGGGTGTTCACTTGTATCTGTGAGGGCAGAGCTGGGAGTGAAGTCTTGGAATTATTTTTAAGTATCCAGGTGCAGGACGCTGTTGCTGACAGCATGCTCCATTCAGGAAAAAAGCTGTTGTGCTGGTTTCTCTTCCCACTGAAGTAAAGCACAGACCTGTTCTGTTCCACATACTGTTAATTGAGAATGCTGTAATGAGTACCTTGGTGTACTTAGCTGCAAGTGACAGAGCCTCCTATGGATAAACTCGCCTACAGCAGTGGAGGTGGTTGCTGGTTTATGCCCAGCAAGGACCAGATCCTGAATTGTCCTTGCTGCTTTTCTGTCCCATTGCACAGTCAGTGCTGGAATAAGTGAACATTTGTACCTAAGGAGGGCTGCTTTGCTCTTCTGATCTCCATCGCATGGTCCCATGAAGGGCACCTCAGAGGAGCATGTACAGCCCAGCATAGCAGTGACCAGCAGGAGGCAGGCGACGTGCTTTGTATCTCAATTTATCAGATGCAAATGGGGTGGTTGTAGCCATATGTCTCCCTTGTCATATATGTCCTGAAGTGTGTGGAAGCTGTCACTGAATGCAGATGAGCCAGCCATTTCTTTAGACACTTGTGTTGCATAATTAAATAACATAACCAGAGTCAGGGATGCATTCTCTCTCTGTGTGCTGGTCCCAAGCCTGGAGCTGCAGGCGGTGTTGTAGACAGAGCTGGTATGAACTGGTGAGTACCTGTAATGAAACACCATAGTACCTGCCCTCACCATCAGCTCTGTTGCTGGCACGCTTCAGTCAGCTCCCAGCTCTGTGCTCCTGAGGGTCAGGCTTCTTTTCCTTGGATCTTTTAGAAACACATCTTTCCTTCATTACCACTCCTGTCAGCATGATGGAAAAATATGTCAGACAAGAGTAAATCTGTAAGCTTGCACTAGTGTTCAGCAGTTGTAGGAGATCTCAGGGGAACACTGTCCTTCCTTCTGGGACTGATGTGCTTATACATTTTTATTTTTTAAAATTTATTCTATGAGAGGAGATGGGACTTGAGCTGTTGAGTGTTGGGGTTTTTTTAGATCATGTAGAGGATTTTACAGTGGTAGTTGTATGCCTGTGTAGTGTAGGGTAAAGACAGCTTCAGCACCTTGCAGCTTTTTCCTTCCTTACACTGATGATTCTTCACAACAGAATTTGATTGCTTCTCTTACAAGCTAAGACAAGCATTAACATTGTGTGGTGGCACATTATGGAGAAGCTCACCAACTGTAAAATAGGGTAAGGAAAGAGGTCAGCAAAAGTAGCTTGTTCACTAGCACTGTGTTCTGCTAGAGTAACCTGAAAACACCAGAGTAACGATAGAAAGTACTTCTGCATGCCGTTCCTGCCTGTTCAGCTGCAAGTTCAGGGAACTTGGTTGATAGTGGTTGCTTTGGCTTGAAATACAGATTGTCCTACGTGTCTGCCTCCTGGGTGTCACAGTGTTGCTGCTTTTCAGGTCCTGAAATCATGAGCAAGCTGGCTGGTGAGTCCGAGAGCAACCTGAGGAAAGCCTTTGAAGAAGCAGAGAAGAATGCTCCTGCCATCATCTTCATTGATGAACTGGATGCCATTGCTCCTAAGAGAGAGAAGGTGAGGAAAGCCTGTGGAAGGTATACTAGAGCATCTTCTGGTGGCAGCTGGCATGAATCTCTGTCTTTGACTACAGGGTGAAGCAGTATTTATCTTGATGCCTGATTTTGTGGGTGTGAGAGGGATCAGATAAGATGTTTCTTAGCAGCTCACCACTGTTGTATCTGCCTGCTGTGGTGCAGGTCTAGTTCCTGCTCGGTGCTGTAGAGCTCTTGGTCCAGCCGCTGCTTTCTGTCTCCACAGACACACGGGGAGGTGGAACGTCGCATAGTGTCTCAGCTGCTGACGCTGATGGATGGGCTGAAGCAGAGAGCGCATGTGATCGTTATGGCAGCTACCAACAGACCCAACAGCATTGACCCAGCACTCCGGCGATTCGGTAACCACGACTCCGGTCTCTTCCCTGTGTGTCACCTGTCACAGGCTGTGCTTCAGGGGCCTTGGAAGGGCTGAGCACGATTTAGCACGAAACACCTGAGCACTACGTAAACTATTGACTTGGCTCCAGCTGCTTGTTTGAAATTCATTTCTAGGCTTCCAGCCTTTGGTTGTCATTTTCTGTGCCATATTAGGCTAGAACTTGCAGAAAGAAATACTGTGAAGTAGAAAAGTGTGCCAGCCTGTTAGGTGAAGCTATTTCAGGACACACTGAAGGAGTAAATGCTTAAGGGGATGTTTGTGTCTTAGTTGCAGAAGGCTCCAAATTGTCTGATTTCTTTTATTGATGACAAGGGTGGTGTTTTCTCAGATCAACGTTTTCAGAACTTTGCAGTGTGAGTGAATTTCTGGTGTGTGACCAGCTGACAAAGTCTGTATTAGCAAACAAGTCCAGTGTGCAGGGAAAAACAGCCTTGTAAATGTGTGTAGAGGCATCTGAACGCACAGCTATGGCTAGAGGAACATGGTAGGTGTACATGCCATAGTTAACGCTGCAGTAATACCTAGGTTTCCTGCCTCTCCAGATGCTGGGGCAGTTTGTGATTTTCACCACTTTGGTACTGCTGTGAAAGTTCTGAAAAATTCAAATCTCTCAGTATTTGCAGACTCTTGTACTGAGGGTGTGAACGTACAAATAAAAAATGTCTCATGGTATGTTGGTTTGGGGAAGCATACTTCCCAGTAAATAAGGTTCAGAAAAAAATACTAAACCAGCAGTCCTCTGTGTTACGGACTCTTGAGCTCTGGTTAATACTGTAATAATCTCACTTTCCCTAAATGGCCAAAGCCTTTCCTCCTCCTCTGATCCAGCTGATCGATGCTGCGGAGAAACCCAGAGCTCTGGCATTTTCTGAAGTTGTTACCTGGCTGTGCTTGTCATCATGTTGTTCAGAGAGCAGAAGGCAGCAGCTCCTCCGGTTGGCAGAGTCAGAAGCTCAACAACTGTTTTCCACTCCCCAGGTCGTTTCGACAGAGAGGTGGACATTGGAATCCCAGATGCCACCGGGCGCCTGGAGATCCTGCAGATCCACACGAAAAACATGAAGCTGGCTGATGATGTGGATCTGGAGCAGGTGAGCAGCATGCTATTAGGAAAGTTTTTCTCTCTGCAGACAGGTGTTCCTGATGCTCTGGTTTGTAGTGGAAGAGTTGCTAAGGCTTGGTAGCATAAATGTAGTTACTTCTTTGGGACCCGGGTGAAAGTGGGATCTCTTGGCTTCCTTCTGACTTGTTTATCCATGACCAAATAGCCTCAGTTGCTAGTTAAAAATGACATGGCTAGGTGAAACAAGTATGTATTGGTCCAGTCTGGAAGTTCCTTAACTGTCCTCCTGGGTGGGTTTGTTGTGGTATTCTCTTTAAAAATAAAGTGAGCCCGAAACAGCTCACACAGAGCTGGGTGAGACACCACACATCAGTGACTGGTTCCTGTAACCTCTGTCCTGGATGAAGAGCTGCTGTCTGCAGGGCTGTCTTTGTGCACACCTGAATTCCACAGCTTTGATCTTACATAGGAGGTGCAGCAGTGGTGTCTTTGCCTGTCAAATGTGTGGTAGCACTTGTCTTGAATCTGCAGCAAAGCGCTGTAGTTCCTGTCATTAGAGCTGCTTTGCACTTCCCAGTGAGTGACCATAGTGTGCAAGGCCCTTGCAGAGCGCTTGCTTGTACCCCTGTGAGTCATAGTCAGTGCTCTGCTTTCAGGTGGCAAACGAGACCCATGGCCATGTTGGTGCTGACTTGGCTGCTCTTTGCTCAGAAGCTGCTCTTCAGGCTATCAGAAAGAAGATGGATCTCATAGACCTAGAAGATGAAACCATTGATGCTGAAGTGATGAACTCGCTGGCTGTGACCATGGATGACTTCAGGGTAATGTGGGGGTGACTCCTCTCCTTTTGGATGCAGTGTCTTAATTGCTTATCTGAAGCGAGTGAACATGATGTGTTAGAATTCACATGGTGCTGTTTTTTCTAATGACAGTGGGCTCTGAGCCAGAGTAACCCTTCTGCTCTTCGGGAGACTGTGGTGGAGGTGCCACAGGTTACCTGGGAAGATATTGGTGGTCTAGAAGATGTAAAGAGAGAGCTTCAGGAGCTTGTACAGGTAAGGGTTTCCAACAGATTTTGGTCTGGTCAGCTTGAAAATTGTAATAAAATCCAGAACTTCCTCAGATCCCCATTTGGGCTGTGAACAGGGTAAGCAGAGAGTTTTTGGTATTTGCTTGTAATGGGCTAAAAATACCATGCAGTTCCATCTTGGTGAAGCTGGAGAGGAAGGTGCTGGGAAGCAGCATCAGACTTTTCTTAGCTGAGTCTGCAGTGTGATCATGGGTGGATGCTGTGCTACATGCAGAAACCACAGTAGTTCTGCTTCTCTTAAGTGGACACCACCACTGAGTGACACCCTTACATGGTGGCTTTATATACCAGAAAGTGGATGAGATTCTGATACAGAGCCTCTGAAGGGCTTCCATCAGCATTAGCTCAGGGACAGGTGAGAAGTAATTGTGAAGCCTTGTACAAAGGGGAAGACTGGGAGAAAAATTCACAAATGGTCTGTGGAATGGAGCCTGCACGGGGACAGTTTGGGTTTGTTACAGTCCTGCTTTCAGTTGGCACCGCAAAAACATCCTGTCTGGGATAAAAGAATCTAATTTTCAGTCTAATTTTCTGATGTTAAAATCATAACCTGTCTCTCATGCTTTGCCTATCTCTGGAGGGCGAGGGAGTGGGTTAGATAATGAGCTGTTCCCTTTTGCTTCCCCAGGGCAGAGTGAAGTTGGGGTTAGGTGTGCTGTAAAACTACCTGAACTGCTACTTAGCTCTTAGAGGTAAATAGGTTATTTAAGGCACCTTTCCAATGTAGCAGGGGTGCTTTTCAGACCAATTTAAAAACTCCAGTGGTATCGAGCAGGCATGGTCTTGTGTAACCCACCAAAAATCTCAGGTACTGTTTTAGGTAGGAGGAGGAACAAAACTGATGGAGTAAAAGACATCCTTGCCTATGGCAGAAGGTTGGACTAAGTGGTCTTGAAGGCCTCTCTCCACACCCAGACCCTTCTGTGATAGGTAGAAGCCTTCTCTGGCTCCTCACGGGAAGCTTACCTGTGTTTGCTTTGCTCTCCTTCAGTATCCTGTGGAGCACCCAGACAAGTTCCTCAAATTTGGTATGACCCCATCAAAAGGGGTTCTCTTCTATGGGCCACCAGGTTGTGGCAAGACGCTGCTGGCCAAAGCCATTGCCAACGAGTGCCAGGCAAACTTCATTTCCATCAAGGGGCCTGAGTTGCTCACCATGTGGTTCGGTGAGTCTGAAGCCAACGTGCGTGAGATCTTTGACAAGGTAAGTGACTCTTCTCCCCCCTGTGCTGTGCTTGTGCTGAGGTACCCCCAAAACATTGTGTCCACTCCATCTGTCTTACTCACCTGGTTCTTGTTTGTGTCTTCTGTGTTTTCCCCACTTGCACTGAGAGCAGGAGCTGCTTTCTGCTCCCCTTCAGTAAAGTAGATGTTCAAACTGCTCTCTCTGGCTGCAGGTTGCATCTCCTGTTACAGGATGTTAAATGCCCTGGTGCCTTAGCAGCGAGGCTAGCATTTGGGTGGCATAGATAATCCTCCACATCGCCCAGAACTTAACTTGATACCTCATTGGCCATCACCATCTACAGATTCTCAAAATAACCTGTGGGTTCTTGCCCTGCAATATGTGTGGCTTAGAAGGAAGTTACTCCTACTTCCCTCTTGCCCAGTAGCTCTTGTCCCAGGAGGTTTCTGCATGGATCATCCTGGGAATCCTCTTGTGGCCAGGAAAGGTGCTGATAGAACAAACTTGAAGTAAAGAGAGAGAAAAATTTAGGTCAGGAGGGAACCTCAGAGGCCATTTGGTCCAGCTGTTTGTCCAGGGCAGAGAGGTAACTTGGAAATTTGAGGTTGCTTGGTGCCTCGTGTTCTGAACGTGAGTTAAGGGTGGAGAGCCCCTCTTGTCAGGACCTGTGTGCTAGCATTGGAGCTGTATCATTGTGAAGTGGGTTTTTTCCCCCTTATTTCTAACTGGAATTTTATTTGCACCCGTTTGGGACTGTGGCCTTTCATCCTTCCTCTGCACACTGAAGAAAGATGTCTCCCTTCTCCCTATAACTACTCATTAGGTAGTGAGATGATCACATTTCCTCCTTCCATCAGATACATCTCATGTACTGATACTTGGGTGCCCAAATGACTGACTGATGTCCCCAGGCCTTGTGGGGAGACTTCTAGTCCAGACAGATGGGCTCCAGGTTTCCCTTGAGGTGTTGGGAGTTACCACCCTGCCGCCTGGCTCGCAGTGCTCCCAGCCTTGGGGAAATTCAGCTGCTTGTCAGGAGAATTTAACTGGAGGTTCGTGAGGCAGGAGACTCTTCTGGGGCAGCTCCCCTGAGCTCGCTCTGCTTGTGGCAGCAGTGCTCTGGCACTCCTCTGAGCTGCTGTAATGGTAGGGCAGGCCTGGTGTGAAATCCATGTGCTCCTTGCTCGGTGTTGTTAACGTGGGGGTCACTGTTGCCGTTTGCAGGCCCGCCAAGCAGCGCCCTGTGTGCTCTTCTTTGATGAGCTGGACTCCATCGCCAAGGCTCGAGGTGGGAATATCGGGGATGGCGGTGGTGCCGCCGACCGTGTCATCAACCAGATCCTCACAGAGATGGACGGCATGTCCACCAAGAAGAACGTCTTCATCATCGGTGCCACCAACAGGCCAGACATCATTGACCCAGCCATCCTGCGCCCCGGCCGCCTGGATCAGCTCATCTACATCCCCCTGCCTGACGAGAAGTCACGGGTCGCTATTCTCAAGGCCAACCTGAGGAAGTCACCAGTTGCCAAGGTAGGATCTACGTCCGACTTGGGTTTTCTGTGTGTTGCACGTCCTCCTCACGAGCTGGAGCAGTGGGCTGGTGGCTGCTCTGTGTGGTATGGAGCTGGGAAACCTTCAGTCCCCAAAGGGTGGAAGAGGTGAGGGGAGGCCTGAGCTCTGAAGCTTGGTATCAGCGAAGCTCGGTGTCATGTGTAAGCACACCAAGCCTTTGTTGTGTAGTGGAGTTCTGCCTGCAGTGTGGGGAGCAGGAAGCTGGTTATGGCAAGGTGGGAAAGATTCCTGTGCTGTGAAAGAAAAGTAAATGTGAAACATGGGGTTGGGAAATGGAAATGGAAGAGGAAGCACTGCAGTTAATCATTACTGAACTCTTATCAAAGCTGCACCCCCTGTCTAGGGAGCAGGCAGTAACGCAACTGATAGTCAGGGAAGGGCAGGTGTCAAGTGAGAGCTCAACCATTGTTATGCTGAGCTTGGTTTTGTTGGTGCTGTTGGGAAGGAAAACCTCAAAGGGCGTTGCAGTTCTGCCCTCTCAGTGAGGGAAAGGAGGAGATCAGTTGTCCTTGTCTGCCTGTGCCTCATCTCCATTTCCTGTCTGATGAGTGTCATTTGATTCCTAATGCTCAGACCTGAGCAGGTTATACCCTACACCCACCAGTGCAGAGGCATTTACAGCCACTTTGTGGACTCTTGCAAAGTATGTGTGCAGAGTGTGGCCTGCCTCTGTGTGGGGTGAACTTCCCCAAAACAGGACTCTTAACAGCTGATTGTCCAGAGTTAAATCAGCAACTTGACACCCTGGGCTCTGAAGACACCTCTGTGTCACCTGTAAGGATGTAAGGTGTTAAGGAGAGGCTTCTCCTCCTTTCTTCGCTTGACTTTTTTTAATTTTACTTTTCTTTTTAACCAGGATGTCGACCTGGATTTCCTAGCTAAGATGACCAATGGCTTTTCGGGGGCCGACTTGACAGAGATCTGCCAGCGTGCCTGCAAACTGGCCATCCGCGAGTCCATCGAGAGCGAGATCAGGCGGGAGCGCGAGAGGCAGACCAACCCCTCTGCCATGGTGAGTGGGGCTCCCGCGCTCCCCGGCTCGGAGACCGGCAGCCCGTGGGTGGGGTGCGATGTGTTCCTCGCCCAGGGACGAGTAGGCTCTCAGTGCGGAGCCGGAGCCACTTGTTCTCATCTTGTGGGAGGCTGAGGCCCTCCTGGGGTGCCTCCTTGTCAGCGTTGCTCAGCGGGCCCCCGCCGCAGCCCTGACTCACGGCCTGCCGCAGCCCCTGCTCCAGCCCCTGCCGTGTGGGTGTTGGAGCACCCTGGCAGCTGACTGAGCTCAGGCACACAGCTCACTCTGTCCCCCTGTCCCACTGCAGGAGGTGGAGGAGGATGACCCTGTTCCTGAGATACGCAGGGATCACTTTGAGGAGGCCATGCGCTTTGCTCGCCGCTCTGTCAGCGACAATGACATCAGGAAATACGAGATGTTTGCACAGACTCTACAGCAGAGCCGCGGCTTCGGCAGCTTCAGGTAACCCTGGGGGAGAGTGGGGGAGCGCAGAGGGGCTCAGCCAGCCCCAGAGCAGAGCACAGAGGCAGCTTTCCGCCGCGTCCTGGGTAACAAACCCCTCTCCCACTGTGCTTCCCTGTGCTCCCCAGCATATAGAGCAGCTAGCACACGGCATGACAAGTGTAGGCTGTGCTGCGGGAGGGATTGTCACTGCTCTCAGTGCTCCTGAAGCCACATCAACCCTTTTACACTTAACGCAAGTGACATCACACGTGGCCCCATGAGCCCTGTGTGTCACCTGCCTTAAGTCGTCATCCCATTTCCCCTGCCTGTCCTACTCAGCACTGGGGTGTTGGTTTGGAGGGAAGGGATGGTGCCGAGGTAGGAGGAGGATTTTGAACAGCATCTCTCCTGCCCCTTGGCACACAGGTTCCCGTCAGGTAACCAGGGCGGCGCTGGTCCCAGCCAAGGCACTGGAGGCGGCAGCGGGGGCAACGTGTACAGCGAAGACAATGACGATGATCTCTACGGTTAACTCGCTGTCCTCCGTGGACCAAACTCCAAATCAGGCCACGTTGTACAGACAAAATCCAATGTTCAGTGGACTCTTGGCTTCTTCATTCCTCAGTCAGAACAGTGTAGCTGCACGTCAGACTGTGTACAGGGGATATTTTTTGCAAACACAAATCCAGACCTATGTTCAGAGGGAGGTTTCAGTGAATTAACAAGGAGGGGGAACTGACTTAATTTCTGAGAAATTTCTGTTCTAGTTTATGTGGCAGAATCAGCAGCTTTAGCAAGGGGTACAACGCTAGCCTGTATAAAAAACCACACAAAAAAAATCACAAAAGTAATAAAAAAAAATAAAAACCCCACAAAACTCTAGCCAGGCCCCAGTGTTCCTTTGTGCCGCCTCGGGGGCTGCCCAAGCGTCCTGGGTGCTGGTTGGAGCCCAGCCGGAGGGGTGCTTCCCTACTGCCTGGGGGGTGGTCTCTGTTCTGGACCCCTGTGGATGGAATGGGTGTGGTGGTGCCTCCCCCTGGCCAGGCTGGGAAGTGCTGGGTAAGGGCCTGGCAGCAGGTACCTGGCTGTGAACTGTGGCATCTCCCGCTGCTGTGGCCTTCTCCAGCGATCCCTGTTTGCTGGAGCAAGAGCGCTCTGGGTTTGTGGTGCATCGTGGCGCCTGCATGCTTGGGGAAGGGGATGGCTTCAGCCTAGGGACTGACATCACCCCTGGCTCTCGTGTGACAGCCACCCTCCTGTCGAGCTCCATGCACAGCCTTCAGCTTCTGATCATGGTTCTCTTCCCTTCTTGCTTTTTCTTTTCCCTTCTCCCACCTGAAAGGTGCGTTCACGTGAGAGGAGCTCTGGGTCTGGGCCTGTCGTGTGCCCGAGCGGGGCGGGGGGCCGGTGGGAGCTGTGTGGGAGCTCCTGCCTCACAGCCCGGCAGGTCTCGGGGTGCTCCATCAAACCAGCTGCATCGCAGGGGAGCGCTGAAGCGGCGACAGGACTCTCCACGAGAGGGGGCTTGTGCGAAGCAGCGGGGAGAAACGCCGGAATTGGGAACGCTGTGCCTAAATAGCACAAACTCCTGCGGGGGTGTGGGAGGCCGGGAGGGGCCCTGGGGAGGGGGCAGCTCAGGCGCTGTGTCCTACTTGCGCGGTGCCCTGTCCTCGTACCACCTCTGTCCCACTGCCGCTCGCACCAGCAGCATTGCCACCCCCTGCGACAGTGGGGGTTTTGGGGCCAGGTGCTGGGGCTTCAGCTGCTTCACACCAGCCCTTTATTTGGGATAACTGGCAGCTGGAAACTTCTCCCCTGCCCGCACTTCTTCCCTCTGTTCTGGAGGGACACGGATGTTGTCACTGATTCCCTGTCCCACTCGTTCACCACGGTGAGATGCAGAGAGGCAGCTCCAGCCAGGGGGCATCCAGGAACCCTGAGAGGGGCAAAGGCTGCTCTGCCCTATGCCCTGAGCTCCTCAGGGCCCTCCCTAAAACCTTCCCTGGCTCTGGGCATGGGTTTCTTCCTCCTTCCCACCGAGTTTGGGATCCATATCCACCCCACCAGGACCCATCCACCCCCCACTATCTCTCTCTGCCATGGAGGCTGGGACAAGCAGGGCATGAGGGACTGAGGTGTGTGTCTCAACTCAGTCTCCCTACGTCTCTCAGCTGTCTCTCCTAATTGCAAATGCTAATTGAAACTAGCAGGAAGGCTGGGAAATGTCCTTCCCTGTCACTTGTGGGATATGGCTCCTGCAAGGTACAGCACCCACGGGAGCTCCAAGAGCATCTGCCCCTGCCTGGAGCACTGTGACTGTGCTGGGGGGCAAAGCGTGCCCCCCAGAACAGCACCTGCAGCAGTTGGGGAGCTTGGCTGGGTTCCCCACACCTCATGAACCCTCAGCTGCCCCAGGAGAGCAGTTGTGCTGGGTTTAGCCCCAGGCTCAGCCCCTTCCCAGGGCACCCTCCTCCCATGTGCAGCACCTTGCTGGGGGAACTGGGCAGCCCCTGAAGGGAGTGGGGGAAAGAAGGGGCTCTTGGTCAGGTCTCACCCCGGATGGTGTGGGATTAGTGAGGGGGCAGCCGAGGGCAGTGCTTTCATTGCCACTGTGGTTGGTGTCTCCTGTCCCCCTGGGGTTCCCCATGTGGCCCCAGAGCCACGTTCCCTGCCTTGTCCCAGCCCCACAGGGCACAATGTGATCTCACAGGGGCACAGCCCAGCCATGGTGGGTGCAGAATGGTGGACCTCTAGCCAAGACACAGGGATTAGAAGCTGGTCCCTGACCCAGGGGATCAGGGTCCTCCTGCAGCATCCCAAACCCTGTGGGCCCTGCAGACACTTCTGACAGCAGGAGGCAGGCAACCACCGTGCCCAGTGTCTGAAGTCCCTCTCTGGGCCAGGCATTGGTACCATTCCAGGGGCATCCCTGGCTCCAGGGGCATCCACTCCAGCACCCTCTGGCCCCACACTCTCCCTGTGGTTTTCTCTGCCCCAGGAGCATCTCCATACTGCAGGCATCCCTCCAGCATGGGAATCCTCTGCTCCATACATGTCTCCTCCCTAGTGACATCCCCTTCCCTGTGAGCATTCCTGCTCCAGGGACATTCCCCGTCTTTCTATGGCCATCCCCTGCCCCGTGGGCATCCTCAGCAGTGCTCTCAGTCCCCATGGCCAGTGGGGCTGTGCTGGCTCTGTGCCCCCCAAGTCTGCCCAGCCCGTTAGCTGCTCACAGCCCTGACCACTGTCTGTGCTTTGGGGTTTGCATATCGCTGTGCCATTTCACGGCCCCGTGCGATGTGTTCCTCGCCCAGGGACGAGTGGGCTCTCGGTGCAGAGCCGGAGCCACTTGTTCTCATCTTGTGGGAGGCTGAGGCCCTCCTGGGGTGCCTCCTTGTCAGCGTTGCTCACCTGGGAGGGGGCAGTGAGCCACGGTCCCCATGTGGGGTTTGGAGCCCCTGCCCAGGCCCCTCCCAAGGCACAGTGCCTCTGGGTTTCCCTCTTGTTGCCCATCCTCGTGCAATGCAGCTGCTGGGAGCTTTTGGGCAAACTTTCTGGGTATCAGCAGGAGGTTGGTGCAACCTGTGTCAGAGCCCCTTGCCCTGCTGCAGGCCCCTCCCAGAATAGCTGGGCACCCATGTCTCTCCAGCCCCTTCCTGGGCAGCTCCCGAGGAACACTTTTCAACGTCCCCTTCCCAGCTACACCACCCTACTGTGAGCCCCAAAGGGAAGCAGAGCCCTTGACCATAACACCCTGCTCCTGACCCTGGGGGATATGGTTAGCACAGCCAGTGCCATGTTGTCAGGTGGGCTGCCATTCTCTGGGGTTGTGTATTCTTTGCCTTCCCCTCATTATCAGTCCCTGAAGGTCCTGTGCTCCAAGCAGACAAGCCAAACAGATTTCTCCTTCCCCCACTACCAGACTTAAGGTTTCTGGGGCACCAGGCTGGTTCATCCCTTCCTCACCAGCCTTGAAGCTCCCAGGCACCCAACCAGGGGTGGGGTGACCCCAGCATACAGCAGCATCCCACTGCCTGGCATCTCCCATTGCAGCACACCTCAAGGAAGTATAAACAATTGGGGTTTTTTTTAAAATACTTTATTTTTCTTTCAATACTGACATTAAAAAAAAAAAAAAAAAGAATAATTAAAAAAAACCAAAAAACCCACTAGAAAACATTCAGGTCTCATAGAAACTGAGAAAAACAAATCAGCTTGCGTCTGCACGCTGGCCTGTCTTCTCAGCTCACCGTGTCCACCAGGTTTCTCTACACCAAATTCCACAGGGACCAGCGGAGGGAACCGGAGGCATCTCCTCCCCAGCCAAACCGGGTGATTAATTAAGCAGCGCCCTAAACGGTTGTCCTCACCCCGTATGATACACTGTACAGCTGTACACCTATCCCCGACGGATGCCCGGCGCTCACCACCCCCCTTCCCCCAAAGACACCCCCCCATTTCAAGTCAGTAATTTATCTTTTTTTACATTAAAAAAAAAATTATTTCCATGGCTGTCGAGGGGGGCGTGGGGAAGGGGGGAGGGGGAGGGGATATTTTGGCAGGGCCTGTCCTTGGTGGTGCAGCACCGGGAGAGGAGCCGTTACAAAGCCAGGCTGGACGCACCTCCTGCTCTGTAGGAGCTGTTTCCCAGGGGGAAAAGAATAAACTGGCACGAGGCAGAGTGGGCCGAGAAAGGCAAGAAATATAAAAATTCTCCTGATGGAAATCCGAAGGTTTGTTTGTTTGCTTTTAAAAAAATACAGCATTTGAAAACTAAGCCACCAAGCAGATCGCCTCATGTGCCTCCCAGCTCCACCCTGAAACACCTCCTGAATGGATTGTCCCTGTAGGAAAAAGATATATATATACACGGGCCTCTCTCTCCTTATTAAAATCCCTAAGTTTGACCTCAAACACTAGTGAAACCCAAAGCTCTGCTCACGCTTGGTTTGGCATCTGCACCCAGACTTGTGCTACAAACCCCTCCCCCCAGGGGTTTGATGTTCATGTGTCTGAACTATCCCCCTAAAAGCAAGTCAGGGTGCACCACGCCAAGAACCCCAAAACGGGCAGAGAAGGGGGGGGGGGCGGGGGGATAAAAACAAAACAAAACCCTGTATGGAGTTTATCACCTAATGAGCTCTCTATATACGTATATTAAAAAGCAAAAGGAAAGCAGCAATGCAAACTCAACACATCTGAACAAGAAAGCTCCACCCTGGGCTCCCCCTCCTCCTTGGGGCTCGGTGGGCAGCGGGTGCAGGCAGGGGTTGCCCACGGGCACGTCCCCGAGCAGGCGCAGGAGGCTGGAGGGGACCCGTCCCCACGTGCTCCGTCGTTTGGCACAGCCGAGGCTGGGTTGTAGGCTTGGCACAGGAGAGTGGACCGCGGTCGGACTCGGGTACCGTGGTCCCAGGTGAGAAACAGTCTTGGCTCCGGGGGTGGGGGGGCCACCACAGGCAGGAGCCGTCGGCACCGCGGTACAGCTGGGACCTCGAACAGCAGCAAGTATCAAAGAGGGGAAAGAGGGGAAAAAAACCCACCCCTCTCAGCAGGGAGAAGGGGATGCCAGACCCTGCGGAGTCCTATTTACAGCGTGACGGACCCCGACCAGTCCAGCCTCCTGTCAGAAAAGTGGCCTGAAATGCAGGTGACAAAGTAAAACAAAAAATACCCCAAAAAACCAAAAGAAAAAAAAAACCTCCAGAAGGTGATGCACATCCCCGGGCAGAGCGCCCACGCTGCTCGCTGGTGCGAGGTGGAAAAGCTGGACTTGGGGAAAGGAAAATGAAAAGCTGGGCAGCTGGGAAAGCTGTGGTGGGCAGTAGCCTCCCCGCTGCTGGAGTAAAAACGGGCTGAGAAGGATGGATGGGGAGAGGTAGGGATGGAGGGAAGGAAGGGTGAGGTGGGGGGAAGGGGGCTGGATGGGACTTTTGGGTAAGGAAAGTAGTGTGAGGGTGGGTTGGCTGGGGTATAGGGGGGTTGGGGTCTTTTTTTTTGTTTGTTTTTTTCTGGATTTTTTTTTTTTTTCCATTTGAAAGTGCTGTGGCACCTCCGCTCGGTGGAGGGCAGGTGCTGCAGCACAGGTTGGGAGTATTGCTGCTTGGAGGAGAGTCCCGGGGCTCTAAGAGCACGGGAGGTGCTGCTTGAGGATCTGTCTCGTCTGGGGAGCTATTCTGTCCGGGAAGCGGATTTTGAACTCCACGATCAAGTCTCCTCGCTGGCTGGGGGCCTTGGGGAAGGGCAGCCCCTCCCCACGCAGTCTCTTCACGGTCCCCGGCTTGATGATGTCGTTGCAGGGGAGCGGGATCACCCGCCCGTCGATGGTGGGAATGTTCACGGTGCAGCCGCACAAGGCCTGGGGGGAGAAGAGGGGAACACGCCATCAGTCTGAGGGGGATGGCACCCCAAAGCATCCCAACAGCCACAAACCGCACCCCCGCCCCCCGCCCGCTCCCCACATTACAGGCCCGTTTGATGCCCACTGGGGCCAGCCCCGTCTGACCACCATGACCGGGGCTGCAGGAGCCCTGCCAGGGAGGGGGGCCCCAGGAGAGGGGCGGCCCCAGAGAGAGGTGCCCCAGCCTCATGGCCAGGGGCGAGGAGGGGGGAATGACGCCCCCTTCCCATCTCCTGGGCTCCCCGGGAGGCGGCACACCACTTGCAGCAACACGACAGCCTAAATTTAGCCTCCTCCCGGCCTCTCCGCCCAGCTTTGGGCAGCCGAAAACCCAGCTGAGATCATCGGATGCCGCCGCGGTTGATCAGCTGCCGCCGTCGGGGGCCCGGCAGCTCTGCCCAGCTCTGGGGTTATCTATAGCACAGCCCGTGCCCCGGCCCAGCCCACCCGCAGCCCCCAGCAGGCTGCGGCTGCAGCGCAGCACCCAGCCTGCCCAGGAGCCGGAAGGAGCGCGGCGGGGCCGGGGGAGTGGGGGGTAGGAAAGGAGGTCCTGAAGGGGCCGGATCCTGACACCAGGATCCCCAGGAGCCGGTTTTGTGGGTGCCCCCGCGCAGCACCCCGCAGCAGCCGGGGCGGTGGGTGCCGCAGCAGCCGCAAGCCGGGCTGCATTAATGAGCCACGTGACGCGGGGATGCAGCAATAAAACCCGGGTGTCCTTAAATAACTCAGACAGCTCTAGGAGTACACGTGGGCAGGAACGTCTCCAGGCTTTCGGCAAGGCTGAGGACTGCGGAGTGATGCTTCTGGAAGGAGGAATGGGGATGGGGGGGGGAAGGAGGGGGTGGGCGTTTGGCAGGGGTACAGCCTTGAGCTTCCGGCTTGGGGGTGGGGTGGGGGGCGCTGAAGCAGGCTTCTGCCTCCTGAGCTGGGTCCTGGGGGTCCCAGCCTTCCTGTATCCCCCCAAAAAACCCATCCTGCCCTGCGAAGGGATGGGAGGAAGATGCAATTTGCCGTTTCTAGGGTTGGGGGAGAGATGCTCAGCACCTCCCTCCCCAGGAAAAGCTGCTGGTGGCACCAGGAGAAACATCTCTCCTTGTGCTGGCCACCAGCCCCAGGCTGATGGCCACAGCTTCGGCGTGTCAGCTGGAGCTTTGCATCAGGTCTGCTGCAGAGGGACCCGCCTGGGGGGCTGGCTGGGAGCAGGGGGTCTCCCGTGAGCTGGGGCACAGCTGCTGTGCACAGTCTCCTCCGGGGATGGGCTTTCCCAGCTGCAGGAGAGCTCCCACAGCCAGCTCCACATGAACCAGGGATGCTTGGCTGGATCTCCAGCAGGCCAGAGGTGGGGGGAAGCAAAGGATGATCTCCCCCCACCAGCACACTTCTGGCCTGGGCTCACCCAAGGATTCTGGGGTGTTCCTGCTCACCCACCACCACACACCACGGAGGGTGGCACTGCATGTACCAGGGAAGGGACATCTCCAGCCACAAAGCAGGGAGGAGGAGGAAGGGGAACTCCACGTGGGAGCAGAGGGACAGCAGCAGGAGCAGGCAGGTGGGATCTTAATGTTTCCTCCCTGGAGCCAAGAGGCAGGAATCCGAGGGGACTGCTCCACCACCCTACGTCCCTGTTTCTCATCCTTGCTCAGCTCCACCCGCATTTGGGGAGCGGGTGTCTGAAGTGACACCACCAACCGTGGGAGCTGCCCCGCGTCCTAGAAAGAGGCTCGGTTTGTCCCTCCCTACGGATGAAATCCCCGTGGGTTTGACAGCCCAGCGCTGCGCTGCCAGAGCCGGGTTTTATCTAGGTCAGCGCCGGGTCCTCCTCCGCTCCCAGGGATGCCGGAGAGGGGGGACGAAACACACACATGGCAGGAGGGGGGTGGGGGACACACATCGCCGCAGCCCGGCGCTGGCACTCCAGGAAGGTGACGCCGGGCGAAGGAAGGATGCAAAGCGGGCGGCTGCCGAGGGCAGGTGCGGGGCGGGAGCAAGCTCCGGCCGCCAGCGCTGCCTCGGGATCCGCCTCCCGCAGAGGCAGCTGCGGGGGGAAAAGGCAGCACCCCTCCTTGCCTCGGCCTCCCACCGCGGCGCGTGCCTGTAATTTTAGGAAGGGACGCTTCCCCGCAGCCCCTGGGTCCCTGGGGAAGCCCTTGTACACCTCCAGCTTCTGCAGCAGCTGGGTGGCAAAGACCCTGTTCTGTTCTGCCCCGGCGTGGCAGGGTGGGGATGTGGCACCCAGCAGGGAGAGGTGGGAGGACACTCCATCCTCTGTGGGGTGGAGGAGGAGGAAGATGCCCTCCAGCATGCCCCCAGCACCTTGCTCCCCAAAGCAGCAGGGTGCTGGGGAGGGGTGTCCAGCATGGCCACCAGTCGCCGCACCCACTGCCTGGCAGTTTTACGCCATGATGCTCTCACAGCAGCAGATCAGACTTAAAGATCCAGCTGAAAACAAGGTGACCTCGCACAGAGGAAAGGTGCTGGGGAGCACCCAAGGCTGTGGCTGTAAGCTCAGGTGATGAAGTGGCTCCGCTCCCTCACATGCTGAGGGGGTGGCATATGGGATGGGGGAGACCCTGGCATCTGCTTGCACGCCGGAGCACCTAAGGTACTTCTTCTCATGGAAAATAAAAGTGGCAGAGGGCCACCCAGCCCCGGAGGGTCACCCAGCCCTGGCTAACAGCAGGCCGGCAGCTCCCCGAGGCTGCCTGGTGCGCTGGGCCTGCAGTGGAGGAGGACACAGACCCAAAAACCCAGCTCAAAGAGGGGAGGAGTTTGCCTGGACCGGCAGTTCTCCCCTTCGTGACTGCATGGTGCGAGCCACACGCCAGCACACATGCCGTGCTCACCCAGATCCCAGGCGCCCGGCACTTCGGCGCGGCACGGCGTGCTGCTGGAGCAGGTTTCTCTGCCTGCTGCTCAAAGGGCAGCTCCAGGCAAGAGCAGTGTGTGAGCTCGGGGTAGCACAGCCTGGGTATCAGCCTGGGGTTAATTTTACAGAGAGGGGGAGCGTGCAGAGGGAAACATGTGAGATATGGCATGCACAGCTCCATAAATACAGCAGCCTCTCCTGAGTATTTCTGGGAGACCAGGGGAGCCAGCCGCCGCGGGGATGAACCTCTTCACTTCGCACTGCAGAGGAAACTTAACTCCCAAGCTGGGAGGTTAATTTGAGCCGAGTTTGCTGGAGGAGCCACCAGCTCTGCCAAACCCAGGAGGCTGCTCTGTGTCCCCAGCACACCTGGACACAGCCTTGGCTGGATGCAGGGCCGTCACAAAAGCTCTCCCACCTCGCTGGCACGCTAATGAGCCCACGTTTCCCCCACTTCAGCTCTGGCCCATTGAGCTTATTTCTATTAAACGCACTTGAGAACATAAATCTGTCTTCAGGAATAATAAAATCTAAAAAAAAAATATAATAAAAAGAACCTGGCTCATTAAGAAGACAGACAGCGTCTACAGCCTGAAAGGAACGGCAAATGGCAGCTGCCAAAAGCGTCAGCCTTAAATGCAGCTGCCAGCTGGGGTTTATTAAAAGGTGGTTATACAGCAGCAGCGGCGAACGGCACATCTTGTTCTGGGGTAATCTCCTCTTCCTCCCCTCCCACCTTCACCCAGCTTGCTGGATACATCCAGCCCCACCGTGACCTCCAGGACCAGCAGCCAGGATGTGCTGGGTTTTTGCTGGCTGCCTCACAGTTTGTTTATTTGATTTCTGGGGGGACCCAAGGAAAAGAGCTGCAGAGAGGGCGAGGTGCCACCTTTCTCTGTCCATGGGGGAGGCTCCCTGCACTATCCGAGACAATAACTAAGCCACAGGAGGCTTGGCTACAAGAACAAGCGGGGACCAGATTCATGCCAGCCCAGGTTTTCCCTTGTCCCTACTGAGGATCTGGGCTCTTTTCCACATGTGAGCACCCTATGATAAAACAGCAGGACAAGACATATGGGGGAGTGTAGCAATGTATGAGAGGGGAGGGGTGAAAACAGGTAAAAACCACCTGCATAGCCCCCCTGGAAGCACGGCACTTTCAGCAGGGAAGCACGGCACGGCACAAGTTGGCCTCTGCAGCCCCTCTCTGCACAGGTCTTTGCTTGTGTCTCTCCCAACCTACCTGGTCCTTCCTCACCGGCTCAGGACGCAGATGGAACACGAAGGCAGTGCAACCACCCAGCGCCATCCCCCCAGCTTTTGGGACTCCCCACACACACGCACCTCTTTAAGACTGATGTTTGCCGTGTAGACCACGTTTGTCCCGTCCCTCTTGAAGTGTGAGTGAGGCTTGTCCTTGAGGATGAAGACGATGTCGGCAGGGATGTTGTCTGGGGTGGCATCCCCTTCCTTAGGGAATGTGATTTTGGTTCCCTCCTTCCAGCCCCGCTTGATGACGATGTTTAGGATCTTGTCCTCAGTTCGCATGGTCCGGCCGTCCGCGTTGAGCCTTCGGCGGGTGATCTTCATCCTCTTGGTAGAGCCATGGTAGATCTCTTCCAGGGACACCTTGAGCTCGTGGATGACCGGCGGGTCTTGAACCTTCCTCCGCGTGTGCAGGGACTCCTGGTGCCGCCGGTGAACCCCGTTAATGCCATTGAAGCCGAACCGGCCGAAGGCACTGAAAGGGTCGTCGTCGTCTTCGATGTCCATGTCTTCCTGGTCGAAGCCGTTGAACATCCGCGAGCGGCTGCTGGCGAAGAAGATGTCGAAAGGGTTGGAGCCTCCGAAGAAGGACGCGAAGGTGGCGTGGGGGTCTCCATGGAAGGTGTAGTGGAAAGTGTTCCCTGAGCCACCTGAGGAGCCACCTCCAGTTTTGAGACCTGGAAGAGAAAGGGGGAAGACGAGACATGAATTCTCCCTGCTGGCAGACGCCACAAACTGTGCTTTCCAGGCGGGATCATGGTCTCTGCTGGCTCCAGAGAGCCCTTCCAGCATCTCCAGGGCATGCCGGTCACTGCCTCCAGCCCAGACGCCTGCAAGGAGTCCTGGTGAGGAAGGCACCACCTGAACCCATGACACACAGTCCTGTCCCTATGTCCAGCAAGCTCAAAATCCCTTCAGGTTTTGACCCTGCTATACCTGAAGAACTTCTTTGGTTCTCTCCACCCAGTTCCCAACCTTTTCCTTGAAAACATTTCCTGACCAGCCCACCTCCATTCTTCCCCTTGGACAGGCTCCTGTCGTCCCAAAGAGACCAGTCTCAAACCCTCTCCCAAGCCACAGCCCAGGAGCATCACGTCCTGCAGCTGAGAGCATGATTCCAGCTCAGGAAGCAACCCTGTCTCTGGGTGGCAGAGCAGGAGGGGGTCAGCAGACCCCCGTGTTGGCACAGGGCTCCCTGCGTTCACACCATAGGACAAGATGCCAGATAAGATCCAGGTTTGGATTTTTTGGCAACGAGTCCCCTAAGAACCCTTCCCCTGCCAGGTCCTCAGCTGAGCCTTGCAAGACTGTGACCCCCTCCACGCCCCAGGCAGACAAGGTCCATGACAAGCAGACCCCAGAGAAGTCCCACATGCTGTGCAAGGCTATTTTTGACCAGGATGGGCAGGAAGGGTTAAGCCAAGCCTAGCTCAGGGACTATTTTCAGGGCGCTCTGGTGACAGCAAAGGGCTATTTCTGATGGGCCGTCCCTCCTGCATCCCCCCGCAGCGGGAGATAAAAGGGGGACAAGCACAGAGAGGGCAAGTTTGGGTTGTGGGGGGTGTCTTTTCTGGTTGGGAAAGTCAATACTCAGTGTGGGTGGGTGGCTTTCCCATCACCTTGCCCATCGCAGCATGTGGGACCCAGGAGCCCCCCCCCCCAAAATACAGTCCCCCACAACACGCTGCTCCAAAAAACAGTGTCTGATGGGAAATTAAAGGAGGGGGCGGGCGGGAAGGGGAATGGACCTCAGCTGGTCCAGTGGGGTTTGGCTTTGCTGGTACGCCCCTCCCACTGCGAGGAGAGGGCTGCTCTTCCCCCTCTCCTGAACTTGCTCTTGCTTTAGGTGCCCCCTGTGACGAGGGCCCCAGCCGGGTCCGATTTCAGGCGCCTCTGGGGAAGGGCTGGTTTCGAACTCCAAACAACCTCTTCTCGCTTTAGGAGGTAAATCACTCCGGCTCCTGACGTCCATCACAGCCCTGACATAACTAACGAGTCCAGAGTTAACCCACCGCTGACTCATTTAGCCGGTGGGTCGTCAGGGGATGCACCTGCCCACTGGCCCCCGAGAGAGGGGCTGCCTCTTCCACCCGTCAGCCTGATCCTGCCAGACCTCCTGCTCTTTTAAGCACCCAAGCCCTGGGCTGATTAATGCAGATGCTATTCCGCGCTCTCCTCGAATGGGGTTGCGCTCTTCCATCTTCGACTAATAAGGCCGCCTGCGGTGGAGCGGCTCTCCTTCTCCTCCTCCTCCTCCTCCATGCCAACCACCAGACAACAGTGGCCACTTGGTTTCAAAACAAGGACCTATTACTTAAATTGGGAAAAGCTCTGAATCCTGTAGGTCAGCCCATACCGGGGAGGACACACCAGGACCGGTGCCCAAACGTGGAGGGGAATGTGGGTATAAAAGCACTGACACCCCCACCCCCACCCCCACCTCACGCTGCCATATTTAGGTCGATTAAAGGGTTGTTAACAAATTACCCCAGGTATGACCTGGGAGGTGAGCTCCTTCCTCTTCTGTGTTTGCTGCCGGGGTTTCGGGGCGTGGGACAGGGAGAGCCATCCCGGGAAGCGGGGCAGTGGGCTGGAGAAGCCTGGGAAGGAGCAGGGGTGAGAGGTGACTTCTGGCACCTGTGGAGCCTCTCCCTTCCCCAGGTTCATGGCCACCCAGCCCCGTTTCGGGAGGCAGGCATGGGGACAGCTGTGTGAAAACACTGCCTTGCCTACAGAAAGACTTACGGAGCCCGGACCCCCGCTTCAGAGCGGGCAGCGCTTGCCTCCTTACCTTCCTCCCCATACTGGTCATAAACAGCTCGTTTCTTGGGGTCACTCAGGACATCATAAGCCTCCGCAATCTCCTTGAACTTCTCCTCAGCGTTGGGGTCTTTATTCTTATCGGGGTGGTACTTCAGGGCCATTTTCCGGTAGGCTTTCTTGATTTCATCCTCGTTTGCACCAGACTGGATGCCCAGGATCTTGTAGTAGTCCTTCCCCATGACGGCGACGCTGCCGGGAGCTGAGTACTTATTCCTGAAAGCAGAAAGACAGCTCTCCGTGAGGCGAGTTTGGCACAGGGGGTGGGTGCAAGGGGGCAGCCAGGGACGGGTCCGGCACGCACTTATCACGGATCCGATGCTCCCTGCGTCCCACCGGCCAGCAGCACCAGAGCCGGCTCAAGTCCACGCTTCCCAACCGAGGTCAGAGCCCCGGCGCCGGGACGTGCCCTGGCTCCGGATTTACCCCGCTGAGCCCCACGGCGTGGATGGGGAGACACATCTCTGAGGCTGGCGGGGAGAGGGGGAGGCCCAGACAGTGCACGGCCTTATTATAGGGGCCACACCACCGCTAACGTCAGGCCGGCACCACGGCCCTGCCCCGTTCCCCACCGAGCCAGGAGGGCTGAGCCATGTCTAAATCTAGCTGTTGGCCCGTGCCTGTACCACCCCCACCCCCACCTCCCTCCCTCTGCCTCTCTCCCAAGCTGGGACAGGAGTCGGGGTGACAACAGCAGGTTTTGGGAGGCTGAAAGCGGTGGCAGGGACTGTGTGCCGCCACCTTCACCTTAAAGGAACTCCAAACATTCTGTTCCTGAAAGCAATTGGCATTCAGCTGGAGAGGGAGAAGCGCCTCCGGTGTGTCAGAGCCGTAATTTGTGTTTAGCGAAGAGGGAACGGAGCCGTTAGACAGAAACATCTTGTGATGGTGGGAGGGCTTCTGCATTTTATTTTATTTTTTTTTTAACCTAAAAGAAGAAAAAAAAAACCCACCAGAGAACACTTTCTAGCCTGACTTGCACTCCCCAAGAGCCCTCAGCTATGTCTTGCAGCCAGCCAGAAACTCCATGGTGCGGGGGCCTGCCGTGCCTGTGCCAAGGCACAGAACACCTGATGCTTGTGACCTAAGGGAGGGAAAGGGCAGAGGGGCAAGTAACTTACCCCTGGGCACAGCACTGGGGTCACAGACATCCCAGGGAGCAGCCGGAGGAGACTGGGTGTTGGGGGATTCAGCTACTCTGGGGAGAGGCCGAGTGAGCCCCAAGTTCCTGCAAGGATGCTTCCTGCTGCTCCCTGAGCTGCAGTTGTTCCCACACCACAACTCAACCTGGCTGGCCCGCTGCCCCCAGCCTCACACTGCATGGCTTGGTGCCCTCACCACCATGCCAGTTACCAGGTGTCCTCCCCTGTCCTCCTGGCACAGGTCACAGAGGAATCCCCGCCCCCGCCAAACCACAGCAGCTCAGAGGATGGCCAGGCTCCACACCCAGCCCCTGGCACCCATCCCAAGCATCCAAGATTTGCTACGGGTCACGCCTCGGGCAAACAACCCAACCACAGATGTGTAGGACCACTGACAGGGTCCACCCCCTCAGAAACACCAACTTCTGCTCCTCTTTGTCCCGGACGCAGCACGCATGCTTTGCTGTAGGTGGGGATGGGGCTGAGGCACCCCAGGCATGGACCCCCAAAAGACACATCGAGGGGAGATGGGGACACCTGTGGGCACACAGGGGCACACAGAAGATGTGGGAGAAGGTCCATCGGAGCATAAGAAGCATCTGACAGCCTCAGACAGCACCCAGCCCACACAGGTGCTGGGGGACGCTCTGCCCCCTGCCCACCTCTGCCTCCCCATCTGCCCTCCCCGAGGGGCTGGGAGACTGCAGGAGTCGCCAGGCAAGCGATCGTAGGCGGGGAGAGGTAACCTGCCAATTCACCCTGCCAAAAGTCACTCTGGCACTCCCCTTCCCTACATCAGCCTCCAGTCTGGGGCAGGAGCTCCCCATGACCAGCACCAGGACCTGGACCAGGATTTGGCCCCTGACTGGGTGATGCCAACCCTCCTGCAGCATGAGCAATCCAGGCAGCACTGAAAACAGCCCTGTTGCACCCTGGCTTGAGAGACGAGGGGGTAGCAAAGCCACAGAGCACAGCCACACCGACGGCACCACTGGTACCCCCTCGCACAGCCAAAACCCCAAGGCACTTCCCATAAAAATACATCCCATTCTGGTTACCCCTCCTTCTCAAGATCTCCGGTCTTTATCCCTGAGGGGGCTCTGGCTGGGCTGGGGATGCCAGCCAGAGATGCTCTCCCAGCCCAGGACCCCTTTATCCATCTGGGCTCAGGGTGTGGGGAATTTCTGTCCCGAAACGCATCCCCACGCCGCGGTTTACCGTGCTGGTGAGGACCAGCCGCCGATGGGTGACCCGGTGGGTTACGGCACGCTCCGGAGGCGACGCTCACATGCGCGGTGATGGTAAAACACGACTCTGTCCCCGCAGAGCCTCTCTCCTTCCCTCCCACCTCAGGGGGATCAGCTGTGCCTTGCCACCGCTCCTCTCCCTCTTCTGCTCAGTCATCCTCTCCTGCCTTCCCATTTAACCCCCTCGGGAGCAGGGGGGTGGTTAAGGGGGGTTGGGGGGGGGGGAGGGGAGGAGGGCGGGCAAAGCCATCCGCTCATCGACCTCTCCTGACCCAGATGCCTCCGGACAAGTCAGGGCCACCTGGCCTTGGGAAAAAAACCACAAGCACGCCGCGATCCCGTGGAGCCAGCCCGGCCTCCATCCTCCCCCTCTCGCGACCGCAGGCGCACGGGGAGAGCAAGAAAGAAAAAAAAAAAAAAAAAATTAAACCTTTTGTTCCGGCCCCGCACATGACATCAGCCCGTGCAACCGCTGGAGGAGCGCGCCAGCGGAATAGCGATCGCTTGACATCACCACCCCTCCGCTCAGCACTCATCCGAGGGAACAAGCCCACCCCCGGCAGCGGCATCCGCGGGGCTCTTTCGTTCCACCCCAGGGGGTGGCAAGGTCACCACGGGACGCCCGCGATGGCCACTGAGGGTTTAAGGGGGGGACACCGAGGCCACTTACCGAAACTTTACGAGCACGTTCAGAGTCCAGGCCGTCATTTTTAGAGGCTCTAGTTTTATTTTGAACATCGCGGCTGTCCGCAGGAGCTGCTGGGGCAGGTGCTGTGTGCCTGGTCCCCAAGCACTGGAGGCGGCGGGAGGGAAAGGTGCCGGCTGGTGCCAGGGATGCTGCTGCCACCAAGGGATGCTCTGGCTCTGGTGAGCCTCCCACTCTGGCTTCTCCGGAGCACCAAAAAGGTGGTTCCGAAGGCAGCTCCTCGCCAGCCGGGCAGCTGGGGTCGGCTCCGACCTCTGCTCCCAGGATGGCTCCAAACGGGCTCTGGCTGCGGGCGAGCTGGTGTCGGTCGAAACGGTGCTGCCGCCGGGGAGCTGCCGCCCTTTGTGCGCTCCCCACCCGTGCACGAAGGAAGGGGGTGGTGGTGGGGGGTGGGTACCCTTCAATGGAGTCACTTGCTGAGCCGTAATTTTCCCTTTTAATTGGTTTCTTGACGCTTCCTCACTAAGCCGACGGATTAAGACACTTCTGCCGTCAGCTCCCTCCCCGCTGCCGCAAGGCGCTCGGCCGCCCCGTTACCATCACGTCCCCCGCGCAGCCCCCGCCAAGGAGTGGGGAGCGCAGCCAGGAGCCCCCCGGCGTCCCCATAACCGACTCTGCTGACACCCCGGGCTGCAAGCCCTCCGGGTGAACCGGGGAGGGAGAAAAGTAGGGCAGCAGAGACGCGGGGAGAAAGTCACATTAACCAGCCTGCATGTCCCCAGCTCTCCCCTTCGGATGCACAGGGGTCCTCGTATCCCCCCACCTTACACCTCACACCCCAAGCACTGGCACCAGTCCCCCAGCAGAAGGGGTCCGACAGCCGCACTCCCACCCCCACGGCAGTGGGGCACCGGGACGGTGCCTCCTCCTCCGAGCCCGGCGGTGCAAAACCTACTTCTGAGAAGTCACCTTCAGACACACCAAGAACAGCCCAAAATGCCACCACGTCCCGTCTCCCCACACTGCCGCCAGCGGGGCTGCGGAGAGCATCCTCTCCCGGAGAGCATCCTTCCTTCCTGGCGCCCCAGGCACCCATAGCGGGATGTCAGCGGGCAGCGCCCGCATCCCACCCGTGGCGAGCAAAGCCCCCAGTCCTGCCGCGTCCCCCGGGGCTGAGGGTCCGGTGGCTGGGTACCACCGAGCGTGGGGCGAGCGCGTACCTCTCGGCGCGGCTCCAGAAGAGCAGGATGGCCGGCATGGCAGCGGATGCCGGGTTCGGTCAGGGAGCTGCTGGAGGGGATCTCAGCGTGCCGGGGCAGGCAGAGCCACCCGTGCCCGTGCCGGCCGGCAGCCGCAGGCAACCAGGCAGCAATGTCATGACTACCCGCAATGAATCATCCCCTCCCCGAGCCCCCACACGCACCGCCCGCCTCCCCCTCCCCACCGACAGCCCCACTGGGGTGCCGGCACCTGCGTGGGGACGGGGTTAACCCTCCCCTCGCTGCCTCTGCCGGAACAGCCCCCGCTGCCAGCCCCGCCGGCTGCTGCCTCCTGCGTGGGGATGGGTCAAGGCAGTTCCCCCCGCTTCCCAATGTCTCCCCATAAAGGGTCCCCCATTTACATGCCCACGGGGTGACGGTTCCTGTGTGGGGATGGGGACAGCCATGCTCCCCGTCCCCCTCGGGAGGGTCTCCCGTTTCCAGCCTTGCTGGGTGTTGGATCCCAGTTGGGAATGGGCTCAAGCCACCCCCAGCACTGCCCCCAACATGATACCCCCTTTCCAACCCCAGTGCTGGGGAGCTCACACTGGTGTGCAGACAGGGTCAGGGCCCCCAGTGTCTCCCCATGTAGGGGTTCCCCATTTCCAGCCCCATCAGGGCACTCACGCTGACACAGAGGTGGGGATAAGCCCCCTTGCCGCACCCTTCCCCCATGCACCCTGCTGCATTTAGCGGCTCAGTGAGGACTTGTCACCTGCACGGGGAAGGGTTCACCCCCTCCCCTCACCATGCCCCATGGCAATGAAGGGCTCCTGCCTGGGGTGGCCCCCTCCAGCCCCACTGAGACCCACTGTCCGGCTCAAGGGGAAGCGGGTTAGCCCTTTCCTGTCCCCCAGCTCGACTGGTTAGGGGGGCAATGGACACCAACAGTCACCTCTGCTGGGGA
Source organism: Hypotaenidia okinawae (assembly GCA_027925045.1). Lineage (NCBI taxonomy): Eukaryota > Metazoa > Chordata > Aves > Gruiformes > Rallidae > Hypotaenidia > Hypotaenidia okinawae. The sequence goes on along the minus strand of BSDF01000005.1, from coordinate 13,889,647 downwards.
CAGGGGTTAACCCTTGCCTTGCTAGCACCCCCAACCCCACTACTGTTACTGTGGGGGTAGGAGGGTTACCCATCTCCTCACCACCCAGGCCAGCCCCACTGGGATACACCGATGGGGCGAGGGGCTGGGGGAAGGGGCAGGGGGGTTGGGGGGTTTAACCTCTTCCTGGCCACAGCACAGTGCTCTGAAGGGGCACAGCATTCCCTCTGGAGCGTGGGGGCAGAGAGGGGTTAAGCCATCGCCAGCCCCAAAGGGAGATGCTGTAGCCCCATGGAGGGGGGTTAACCCATTCCTCCCAGCCCCACTTGGATGGTCTGTTACTGCCACGGGGCAGCAGGGTTAACCCCTTCCTACCACTTCCCTCAGACCCAGGAAGACACGCTGTCATCATGGGGGGCCGAGCAGCTAACCCTGAACCCTGACCCCCGGCCCACCAGGAAACCCTGTCACCCCAAGGGGGTAGGGGTGCCAACCCCCTCCTCCCCTGCCTTCAGCCCCATGGGGACCCCCTGTCACACCATGGGGCAAAAAGGCTAGCAGCTTTCTCTGCTCCCCACCCACAAAGGGGCAGTGGGGCTAACTGCCCCTTCCCAGCCCCACAGCAAAACCCTGTCACCCTATGGGCAGAGGGGAGGGTCCCACCAGCCCCACGGGGACATCCTGTCACTTGGTGAGGCTGAGGTTTAATGACCCCCATCAGGACACCCTGTGACCCCCATGGGTGCAGAGGGGCTGCTTTCCCTTACCAGCCCCACAGCGACGTCCTGTCACACCACGGGGCAGAGGGGCTGACCCTCCCCGCCCCACCGTCACTCCACAGGGCAGAGGGACTGACCTCTCTGCCCCACAGCGACATCCTGTCACCCCACGGGGCAGGAGGACCGAAGCCACCCCATCCCCACAGCGACACCGTCACCCCACAGGGCTGAGAGACTGAGCCCCCCAACTTCACAGCGACACCCTGTCGCCCATGGGGTGGGGGAACCCACACCCCCCAGCCCCATAGCGACACACCGTCGCGTCATGAAGCGCGGGGACGTGACGGGTCTGACCTCTCTGCCCCATAGCGACCCCTGGTCGCCCCACGGGGCAGGGGGCCTTAGTCCCCCCCCAAAGCCCCACAGCCCCACCATCACCTCACGTGACAGAGGGACTGATCCCCCACCCTCCCTTCCCCAGCCCCACAGCGGCAACGTCACCCCATGGGGCAGAGGGACTGACCCCGCCCCCCAGCCCCACTGCAACCCCACGGGGAGGAGGGACTGACCCCCAGCGACACCCTGTCACCACAGGAGGCGGAGGGGCCGCGGGCCCGTCCCACCGGGAGCCGGTAGCGGCGCCGTGGAGGAAGGGAGGGGGTGTCTGTGTGGGGGAGGGAGGGGGTCTGTGGGGCGGCGGTGTGGGGCAGCGCCATGGGGCAGGGCCGCCGCCGCCGCCCCCCAGCACTCACCGCTCGCGCTGTCCCGGGGCGCCGCGCGCTCGCTGAGCCGCCCCCGCCCCCGCCCCCGCCCCCCGGCCGCCACGTCAGGGGAGTCCCGCCCGCGCACGCCCCGCCCCTTTTAGGCCGGCGGGCCGTCCGTCCGCTCGCCTCGCCGCTCCGATTGGCTCCCAACCTGCGGGAGGAGGCGGGGCGAGCCGGGCGGCGAGGCGGAGAGACCCACCCTTAACCTCGACCCACCTCTCCCCTGCCGCCTTCTATTGGCCAGTTCAAGCCGGCACCGCCCCCTCGCCGCGCTCCCATTGGCCAGCCGCACGGCCGCGGCGGCGGGATCCCCGAGGGAATCTTCTGGAAGGGTGTGATGTAATTGGCGGGCCGCGCATCCGCCCCCTCCTCTCCCCTCCCCACACATACACCGGGCCCGGGGTAGAGGCCGAGGTCCCAGCGCCTGGCCCGGGTGGGGTGGCGGGCGGGGGCCGGGAGCCTCCAGCCGCGGGGGGACCCGCGGCTGGAGGCTCCCGGCCCCCGCCCGCCACCCCACCCGGGCAGAACAGCCGCCCCTTTGCCCTGCCCAGAGCCCTGTGGAGAAGGATCTGGGGTGGCCCTGGTGGGCAACGAGCTCTCCATGAGCCTGCAGTGTGTCCTCCTGGCCCAGGCAGCCAATGGTACCTGGGGGGTTTTGGGGTCAAGGGAGGTGGTCCTCCCTTTCTGCTCTGCCCTGGTGAGGCCACACCTGGAGTGCTGTGTCTAACTCTGGGCTCCCCAGGTTAGGGCAGACTAGGAACTGCTGGAGAGAGACCAGGGAAGGGCTGTATGATCCCTATAATTACAGGGGGGTGTGGGGTGGGGCTGGAACATCTCTCTGATGAGAAAAAGCTGAAGGGGCTGTGGCTGTTCAGCCTGGAGAACACTCAGAAGGGATCTCATCAACACTTAGAAATTAAGACCCTAAAGGGGTGATGTCAAGAGGATGGAGCCTGGCTCTTCCCAGCGGTGCCCAGCAACAGGACAATGGACAATGGGGACAAGCTGGAACACGGAGTTCCATCTCAGCACGAGGCAAGGCTTCTTCACTTAAGCACAGCAGCGTGCTGGAACAGGCTGCCCAGAGAGGCTCTGGAGTCTCCTTCTCAGGAGAGATTCAAGACCTGTCCAGATGCTGCCCTGTGCATCCTGCTCTGGATGATCCTGCTTTGGAAGCAGGTGGGACCAGATGATCTCCAGAGCTCCCCACCAGCCCCCACCATTGTGGGATTCCTGGGGTTCACAGCTCACCCTTTCCCTGTGGTTTGGTCACAGCGCCTGTCTCCCTGTCATTTCTTGGGATGGGGCTGGGGTCTCGGGTCCCCTGGGGCAGGGTGTGAGCAGCCCACCTACCCTTCTCCTTTCACCCCCATGTGAGGAGTTTGTGGAGCCCCTCTGAGCTGTGAGAGTCAGTGTTCTCACTGTGGTCCCCGCGCAGCAGCGGCTGAGTCATCCTGATATTAAACCAGCACTTACTGTTACCGCCTGTTTCTTGTTCGTTTGTTTGGCTGGCCGTGTACCCCCCGGGCGGGGGGCTTGCTGGGCTCAGCCTGTGCCGAGCCCGTGCCCTTGCCTTGCGTGTGTGCTTTTTGTTCTTTCCATGGGCCCTTCGTCATCGGGGGCACTGGAGGCCCCGTGCTCCCAGGAGCAGCCGGCGCTGCCAGCCCCACGCTCCCGAATGATCTGCTTGGCCTGCAGCCGGCCCGGGCACAGATGAGGGCTCTGCTCCGGGGCTGGATGCGGCCCCTCTGCCACTGAAAGCCGGGATGGAGTGAGGTTAAGGCAGAGCCCAGGCTCTCTTCTGCTGGGGCAGAGGGTGTCTTATCCCAAACCGCTCCTCCTTCACAGCCCCGTCAGCCTGCCGGCACATCCGCACCCTTTTAAAGACACGCCGGGAAAGTGCAGGGAGGGGTGGCAGGAATAATTAAAGGTACGAAGCTGTTTCCATAGAAGGAACAATTACATAAACTGGCTCTCTTCCGTCTGGGGGAAGAGATGACTGAGGGAGGCATGACGGGGAATAATAAAACCCTGTGCGGGGCATGGTGGGGGGAAGGTGAGTGGGGATGGGTTGCAGGAGCTCCCTTCCCTTGGCGGGGCAGGGGTGTGTCCCAGCACAAGTGGGCTTTGAGAAACGGTTTGGGGTGAGCCTTGGGAGGAGGGATGTAGGGAAGTTGGTAAAAGCTTGTCTGTAGTCAAAAAGGCAATTAGGCAAATTCCTTTAAGAGAAATCCACCGAGGGCTGGTGAGCCCCACAATGGTGCTTCTGGTGTGGGAGATCCCCGGGCTGCAGGGATCACATCCCTGCACCGTGCTCCCCAGAAGCTTCAGCTTCTACGGCTTTGGATGTAGGTCTCTGTCCTGGAGAGGATGGCAAGGTGGGGAGCCTTGGCTTGGGCTTTTCTTGTGTCAAAGCATCATCACTCAGTGTCTGAGCACTGGAGCAGCGGACAAGTCCAGCAAGCTCTGAGCCTCCTGCCCAAGGGCCAGCTGTGATGTGTGTTCCCAGTGGGCACCACAAAGCCATGGAGGAGACCTTTCTCTCTGCACTGAGGTGTTCCCCCTGTCCTGCTTGGACTCCCCAGCTCAGTGTGGCTCGAGGAAGTCTCCAGTGACTGTGGCTGGGTGAGCTGGGGAGATGCATCTGAGGACACTGGGCTTGGCAGCAGCAGGGTTTGTACTCTGTTCTCCACAGCGAGAGCAGCGCCCACGCATTCAGTGCTGTCTCTCCTTCCTGCCTGTTCCCATCCGTGGAGATGCCACCCGCCTTTTCCAGCACCCTGAGCTGCAGGATGAGGAAAGGGCTGCAAGGGAAGAAGAAAAAAAATAATTAACAAAAAAAAATCCATGCCTAGTCTTTTTTTCTTTTTTCATTTTGTTGTTGGATTACTGCTATTCCTCATTCCTCTCCTGCTGCTGTCCTGGCTGTGGTCTGAAGTTGATGCATCTCCGAGGAGGAGATGCTGGTGGATCACTTTCCAGGTCAGGCCTGGGTCTTACCTCCTGCTGAAAGCCCTGCCTGTGCAGGCAAGCCCTGCCGTGGGGACATGAGACCGTCTTCCTTGGAGCTCATCCAGCCCTTGGCATGTCCCCCAAGGAAACGGCTCTCACCAGCTCCCCATCACCCTGGTGTTCTCAGCCGTGGGCTTGTGCCAGCCCAGTTCAGAACACGAGATAATCCTGATGGGAATGGTCCCCTGAAGGTCTTGTGCTCCAAGCTGGGTCAGTCGTGAGGTCAGATCAGAATGCTCAGGGCTTTATCCAGGCAGACCCTGAGCATCCCCAAGGATGTCAACGGCACTGGAAGAGCTTGTTCGAGCAGCATCTCCCACGTCCTCCTCCTGGTGCTGCGTCTCACCAGAACCTGCCGGGTCTCCGAGGGCACGCGGGAGGGAGGGAGGGAGGGAGGGAGGGAGAGAGGGAGGGAGGGAGAGAGGGAGGGAGGGGGTGGAAGCTGCTGTTATCCGTAATGATGGTGTTGGGTTTGTCCTCCCCGGCTGGGGCTGAGGACGCGGGCTCTGCCTCCCCCATGCCAGCGTGCTGCCGGTTGCTGCCGAGCCGGCCGCTCCGCTCTGCTCCGCACCTGCGGGGGTGGCATAATGAGCCGTGTCCTTGTCTCAACCTGCCGCTTCCTCTCCCGGCAGCGTCTGTGCTACCAGCTGGGTGGGTTTTTTTCTTCTTCTTTCTTTCTTTCTTTTTTTTTTTTTTTTCCTTTCAAATACAATTTTTTTCTTCCTTTTTTTTTTTTTTTTTTCTTTCCCTCCCTCCCTCCTTCCTGCCTCTATTCTCAAGTGGTTCCCAGCCGGTGCTGGCACACATCCCTCGCCACAGCCCTCCTCCCAGGTCGACCTTTGCAAACCCCCCTGGATGAGCGCTGCCGGGGCTCTCCTGCCACCCACGTCCCCTGCGCGCGGGGGAGATGCGAGCGGCTCAGCGCGGTGGTGGGCAGGGGTGCGTGGGAGATCTCTGTGTGTCCCCCTACCCCACCCCCACCCCGTTCCCTGCTGTCCCCCACCTGTGCCTGGGCTATGCCGGAGCAGAAGCGAACGGGAGGAAAAGGTGTCATGGGGGGATGCCACGGTGCTTTTTTTGGGGGGGAGGGCAGAACCTTGGGAGGAGCAAGGCTGCGCCGGGCATGTCCTGTTTCTGGGTGCTTTGGTTTTCCCTGACCCATCCCACCGGGTCCTGCCCTGAAATGCCAACACACAGGTCTAAACCGGGCTGGGAGAGCCCCTCACGTAGCCGTCTCTGCCAGCCCGGGACAGGAGAGGTGATGTCCCCAGCCTGTTTTGCAGATGCTAGAGCACAGCGAGTCATCTTAGGTCGCTGAGGGACTCAAACCCTGAGCAGCTGGACGCTGGATGAGGTGCTGCCCAGTGAGGCCGGGCAACGGTAGCTGAGAGCCAGCAGCACCTCTGAGGCCCTGGCATCCTCCTCTCTAACCTCATTTGTCCCCCTGGAAGGGAGGCAAGCCATGCTAGGATCCCCAAACAGCCCCTGGGGACCCATCTGTGCGTGGAGGACGTGTGCTGAAGTTTGGCTTGGCTCCAGTTCAGCTTCCAGCCTTCGCTCCACTTTCCTCAGCGAAGGCACCCTGCAGCACTTGATAGTTTCTCTGGGGGAATGTCTCTCTCCAAGTTAGGTTTTAACCAAGTTATTTCCAGTCTCAGTTTGGGTGCCAGGCACACTGAGCTCTTTTAGTCTCTCCAGCCACATCAAGCATCATTTCGGGAATTTTGGCATTGAAATGCATCCTGGGTCCCTGCTTCCTGGGACAGAGGCATCCAAGGGTGTTCCCAGCAGGGATGCTGGCCCTGAAGGTCGCATCGGGAGGGATGTAGAGACAAACCCTGCTGCACCTGTTGGGGGTTCTGTCCATTTGATGCTCTGCCTGGCATCTAGTTCTTAATTTGCTAAATGAGCTGGGGGTGGTAAGACATGATGGGACACAAAGCAGCACCCCTTAGATGACTGCTGTAGGAAGCTTAATGCCTCTGCAGCAAGTGACCTCTCTCAAAAAAAAAAAAAAGACAAAAAAAGAAAAGAAGATGGTGCTGTCTGGCAATGCACAGGGCAGCTTGCCTTTGTTCTGGTCTTGCCTCTTCTCCGCTGCCTTCTGAACATCTTTCCCTGTGACTGCCCTGGGCTGATGGCAGGTGATGCTCCGAGGGATGACAGTGATACTATGCTGGGGCAGAAGACCCCACTGGTGCCCGGTTGTTTCCCTCCCCACCATAACCTGTAACTATTAACCCTGATGCTTCCTGAGTGTCCCTTCTCCTTGGTCCAGCAGCGTTACAGATGGTGGGTGAGTAAAGCTGTAAAGAGGAGTGCTGGAGGGTGCTGAGATGACCCAGTCTTGTCTTTGAGAGCAAAGAGGCTCTTGGCACTGCCTGGCCCTGGGCATCTCAGCTCAGCCCCATGGTGCTTGCCAGCCCTTGGCCCTGTTCCAGTCATCTGGTGGCTCTGTGGCCCCCTGGTTCACTGCCCACTGCTGGCAGGGAACATCCCTGTCTGGAGCTTTTCATCAGGAGCCTAAGGCACCAGCTGGTGTTGGGGTTGAAGCGGCAGTGGATGGGGTAGTGAGTGAGCCAGGGATGCTGGTGGGGACTGGCTGTAGCAAGGATGCTTTTCCTTTGTGCCTGTTTCTCTCTCAGAAGCAGAGTGTGGGGAGGTGGGGCAGGGGGTGGGGGTGGAGTGTGAAGTGGCCGTCAGAGAACAGTGTTATGGGTCACCAAAGCTGCAGGTCAAGCAGCTTTCTCCTGTGTGTCTGGCCAGAGGGCAGGCTTTGGAGGTTTCTGTTTGTCCGACCTCCCTGAGCACCCATCGCTGTGGTATCTGGGCACACTGATCCTCTCCTGACTGGCTGCTCAGTATGTGGGGATTTGCTGGATGTGTCGCTCCTTGGGGGAAAGGAGGTGGGCTTGCCCAGTTGGCTTTGCAGGCATCCTTTGACATGCTGTCCTGCTCCTTCTGCCCCTGTTCAGGGTGAAGGGGGACTCCTGGTCACCAACCACATCCCTTCCCACACCCCTCTCATAATGCTGACTGGGGAGGACACCCAGCCAGCACAGAGCCCCAGGCTCTCCCCTCAGACCCAACCGATGGGCAGGGTGGGGGGCTGGCTGTTCCCCAGCACTCCCCAATGCCGCCCAGCAGCTCCTTGAACTGAGGCCGTGGCCCGCTGGGGATGGCAGAGAGGATTCACGCTGGCGCGCGGGATCCAGAGCTGCTGCAAGGCACCACCACACAGCCAGCAGCAGTTGCCTCCATCACAAACCAGCCACATCTGATCCTGGAGACGGGTGGCAGTGGGTTAAGGTGGAAGCAAGCCTTGGCAAACACCACCCTCCAATTTTCTGGAAGAGAGCGGGCGAAGAAGGAAAAGTTACAGTGCGGCGTAATGAGGGAGCAAACGAGGAGAGCAGCAGCGTTTCCACGTGAGAAGGGGCTGGGAGAATTAATGCTGGGGAAAATACAGCCCCAAACTAATTCCCTGCTTTGCTTCCACCTTCGGTAAGGGCAGTGGCACTGAATGTACCGCCCGAAGGAGGGTGAGGAGTGGGAGGGAGGCGCGGAGGAGAAATTGCCGCTGCTGGAAGGGAACAAAACCACAGTGTGCTGGGCTTGGGGAGAGGGGCTGAGCTCCACCGTGGCTCCTGGATCGCTGCCACGTGCTGTGACGGTGGCAGGGCTCCTCTTTGGCACGCTGATGTCCTTACAAAGGATCGCCCTGGCTGAGATGGTATTGAACGAGCTGTGTTTGTGAGGGAGAAAGAACTGTCGGGGCAGGTACAGGCCACTGTGAGCAGCCTTAGATTCTAGGTGAGGTGGAGGGAAACCAAGAATATTCGAAGTCAGGTGGGAAGAGAAGCCAGCAAGGGGCAGGTGGGGGCAAGGTGCAGGCTCTGGGCTGATGTTTTTGCTTCCTTGAGGCTTGTGGCCCAGCACCACATTGCTGGGCCACACCGATGCGAGCTGTGGTCCCCACTGCTCCCCATCCCACACAGATGTCCACACGGCAGCAGTGAGAGGGGGGAACTGAGCTGGGTGCCCATCCCACAGGTCCTGGGGTGAGGGCTGGTACATCAGCGCTTCCCTCAGCACAAGGGGAGGGAGGGTAGGACGGGGAAAGCGTCGTGACAGTTGACCATCCTGGATGCCAAGACCCGTGACCTGTTCTCCAGGTCAGGAAAGGGTCCCTGGGCAGGGCAAGATGCTGTGCTTGCTGCACACGCCCTGCACCGCGGCTCGGTGCCGCTGGGAGGCTGCCAGGTGAGGGGGCGGGCGGTGGAGATGGGATGTTTTCTTGGGCACCTCGCGGTGCTTAAAAAAAGAGAAGTTATTCCAGGAAAAGAAGCGATCTGAATCCGCTTCCATCTCCCTGCCTGGTGCGGTGGCTTGTCCCACACTGGGCTGGAGTTACGCAAGGGCTGTGTGCTGGCAGAGCAGGGCCCTGGGCAGGCATGGCTGGATACGGGCACCACTCTGCCCTGCTGCTGCCTGGCCGTGCCTGCGTGTGGTTGGCGCCTGCTGGACCCACGCGTGGGGTCTGCATGGCAGAGCGTGCCAGGGCTGTGCCCACACGTGTGTGGGCAAGCATGGGGTCTGCCCAGGGTTGTGCACAGGCCTGTGCTGCGAGCCTGCACGTCCCAGGGCAGGGTTTCTCAGGTGACAACCCCAGGCTGGACCTCACAGCTTATAAATGGAGGCTTCTGGTCCAGGGATGTGGCACTGGGTGTGCACATGCTGCACGCCATGCACATACACGTGCCCCATGCCATGCGTGGGCTGCATGGCCCCTGACAGGTCCCGCTGAAGCTTTTGGGGATGGAGGGACCCATCTGGCCATGGTGAGGAGGTTTTGCTGCAGCAGCATCCTCCAAACCATAGGGGCAACCACAGCCAGGAGCGCTTACGTGAGTGCTGAGGGGGCATCTCCTAATTCGGGGTGCCTGGACTTGAGACCAAAAAGTGGCAGGGGGCCACATCGGTCACCCCGCCACGCCACGGAGGGGGACACACACAGAATTTGCTCCAGCCAGGGTCTCCCACCTGCAGAGCTGGGGTTGGCGTGGAGGGACAGGCACGGATCTGTGCTGTCCTTGCACTTCCCAGCGGGTAGTGGTGGGCGAGGAAGGTGGCTGGGGGGGTTAGGGAGGGGTGTTGGGGGGACGGAGGGCGGAGGGGAGGGTGGGGTGTGGGGATTCCTGGAGAGCGTAGGGGTGGGCGCACGTGTCTGCCGCACATGCCTGGCTGCGCGTATGTCTGCATGTAGGGGCAGAGCTTCCGGAGAGGGTGAATGAATGAGGCAATTCACTAATTCTGCGCTGGCTCCGGCGAGGCTTTTCCTTTACAGGCAGGCATGCGCCGGGCGCGTGGGCTCCTGCCTGCGTATGCGCGTGGGCTCCTGCCTGCGTGTGCAGGTGGGCGTCGAGGGGGCTTCGGGAGATGTTTGCCACGTCAGGGAATTCACTCCGGGGGCTGGCGAGCGCCCCCGCCCCCCCCAACCCTGCACTCGCTGCCTTGTCTGCTTGGCGCAGCATTGTGTAACTTCCGATGCCCCGGCCGGATCTCCTTCCCTGGGAAAAGGAGGGGGATGCTACAGCTGCCCTCCCTGCTTGCTGTCAGGGAGGCCAAACGAGGCAAAGGGGGGCAAGCCCAAATGTCCTCCCCTGCCCCAGGGATGCTGGTGCCTTTCCTCCCCATGACAGAGGGAAGGCTGGCCTCAGGCAGCAGGCCTGCTTCAGTGGACAAAGGGACTGGCTGCAGGGAAAAAGCCCTTGGCAGCCAAAAAGCAGAGGCAGTCTTTCTCTGCACCCCCCAAATTTATGCTCTTCAGGCCAGGTGTTTGCCCTGGGAGAGGTAAGGAGGGCACGGGTCTCCCCCTGTACCTGCAAGAGACACCGGCATGCCAGTGCATCTCCCTGCATGTCAGCACTTGTGACACCTGGGCTGAGACCCACCAACTCATCTCATGCAATGCTGGATAATGGGGAGAGAAGGAGATGGGGCCGGCAGGGCCCCTCGTGCCCATCACCCATAGCCCAGTGGAGGCACCCAGGGGAGACAGGGGGAAAGCAGAGGGATGGATGGAGTGGGGGGAGATCCGCCTGACATTTTTGTGTCTCCCCTGGCAGCTGCATTGCCATGCTGATAGCGCTGTTGCCATGCCAGTACAGTCGCTGCCATGCTGGTACAGCCGGTACTGCTGTTGCCAGGCTACGCTGAGGGTGTTGGAAGAGGGTGCTGGGCTGCTTTGTAGAGGAGAGATAGGGAAGATGAAGCTGGGGTGATGCCACATCCTCCGAATCCCACCTCGCTGCTGGCCCAGGGACCTGCCAGGCTGACTCGGATGGGGCAGGTGGTGGCAGAGGTGTTGCTGCCTGTGGGAGCTGTTGTGAGGGGTGGCAGTCCCCAGGGCTGGGTCCTGTCAGGTCGCTGGCTTTGTGGTCATCCCCTGGCACTGCTCAGAGCTCAGGGCGCTGGAGGGTAACCTGGCAGCAGCCCAGCATGTCCACAGTGGTGACCGAAAGACACAGGTTTATAAAGTCATCAAACCAAGAAGCCAGGATTATTTGACAAGCCCTGTTGAACACACAGGCATGAAATCGTACTTGGTTACAGCCCCTTCCTTAACTCCCTTACCTGCACCATCCTGGATGGTGGTTCTGCTCTGGTAGCCTGTAGATATTCTGTTGGTGGGGCCCATACCCTGCCTCATCTGCACACCCTGACAGTAACACACATTTCAGTCTGGCACCCTTAAAGTGAGCCACAGATGCCCGAGGCACTCCTGGGCACAAGTTTTGAGGGCTCTCTGAGTTAGAAATGGTGCTTCCCCTGGAAACATCCTCATGGACTGGCCAGTGCAGTGGGCACCCATGTCCCTCAGCTCCGCTCCTCGTGCCGGAGCAGCCCACAGGCTCCCCTAGTTTCCCATGCCAGCTGGGTCGGGGTGTTTGTGCCCCACTTGTGCTGCAAGAATCTTTGCCAGAGTGGATAGGAGAGCTGCAACCTGGAGGTTAATGAAGCAGGGTCACCCAGCTGAATTACCTGTAGGAGTCACAGCTCTGTGTGACTGAGTGGCTGCTCTCCGTCCTGCTGCCAGCCCCCAAAGCACAGGGTGACCCAGGGAGTTAGGCTGGGTACCTGTTGGATGCAGGAGCAGCTCACGTGGTGTGGTCCCTTCTTTCCCAGGAGAAGGGATTTGCCCCAGAGGATGTTGAGCCCCTGGATCTCAGCATCCCCTCCTGCCTTTCATTTTTGTTGTGCATCATGAGGGCAGTGCTTTCTGCTGGGCCAGAGCTCAGGAGAAATGCCAGGCAGTTGGGTAATTTTTCAACTTTCCCCTCCCTGCCATTGAAAATTCACGTTCTGAGCACTGAGGCGAATTCTTACATGACCAGTGTCCATCTGTCCCCTTGCAGCCGGCGTGGCACAGCCCATCCACAGGCACAGGGCCGGCCCCAGCGTGGGAGTAGCACAGCCCTGAAACCCTCAGAAATAGCTCCAGCACAGAGCCTGGGGTCCAGCTGCCGGCGTGTCACAGGAGGGCAGGGACGGGGCTGTGCGTGCCTGGGGTTCCTGCCCTGTGAGGCAGCTGCTGGGCGCTTTCCCGTGCACTGGGGATGCTGCCTGTCCTGCAGTGCTAATGGCAGGGCTCTGAGCCAGTGCCTGGCTGTAGGGTTGGGGCCAGGGCGGGACCCAGAGGGACACACCCCGGGCGGGACACACACACCCCCTTCACTGAAAGTATTTTCCCCCAAAAACTGAGCTCCCAGCCCCCCCAGCTCTTGCGCCGTTTCTTGCCATCCCGATACCCTGTGTCCCTCCAGCACAGAGGGGGAAGTGCTGCCAGAGCATCCCACCCAGCCTCCAGCTTCCCTCCACCCCTCTTTCCAGCCCCCTCCCCTCCGCCCCCGCGCTCCAGCCTAAATAATTCCTCCTCTGCCTGGCGGTGTGCAGACTGCTCTCCTGTCCTTCCCTTAGTCATCGCTCAGCCGAGCGAGACAGATATAGTTGCGTGCGGCTCCTCACAGATCAGTCACTCCAGCCCCCAGATCATTTTGCTGCAGGTCACAGGGTGCCCTGTGCCAAACACGAGGTGTCTCTCCCCTTTACTACCCCTGTCATCGCAGCCAGAACCCCTGGCCCGGGGAGCAAGTGGACCTCCTGATGCCAGGTGGGTTGGCAGATGACCCGGATGGGGCTCCAAGTCCGGTCCAGCGGCGGACTGGATGCCTTTGTCTGTGCCAAGCACAGTGCAGGCTTTCTGGGGTAGCTCGGATCCAAATCCCTGCTTTCCAGGTAGCCTGGCTGCCTTCTGCCTTCCCTGACCAGCCAGGGTACGCCTTGGTCCCATGTGTTTCCCAAATTAGTCCTGGACTGATGCCTTGTTACTGGTGTCAGCATCAGGTGCCTTGACATGGGGGGTGTGTGGGGGAGGGCAGAGGGGACCACGTGCACTGGCTTTCAGGTCCGGGGGTGCATCCCAGATGGAGTGGGGATGCTGGGGTGCGGGGCACACATGTTATGAGAAAGGATGCTGGAGTGTGCAGGACATGTGCAGCACCATACAGCTGCCCACTTGTGCTACCTGGGGGGCACTGGCAGCATCTGCCCCAGCACCAGCTGCGGGGCTTGGGTGTGAGCAACTGAAATGGGAAGGAACAACCTTTAGCGCACCCCAAAATATCTTCCTTTTGTTCAGCAGCTGATGGCCCCCTCCACATCAGCCTGGACAACAGACACAAGTGGCTTAGGGGCAGCAGGGACCAGGTGGCTGTGGAGGCAGGGTCGGCAGCGCACAGGAGCCCCAGAGAGCTGTGGGTGCTACCCCCAGAGCTGCCTCCCAGCCCCCTCCAAAGCCAAGGCAATAGGCACAGGAGGCACCCAGGACTTGGGGTGTTAATGTGTTGCTCCTGCATGACCAGGACACCCAGCCCAGGTGCTGCGTGGGTTGCCAGGATGAGTCACAGCAAAGCCGCTGCGGGTGTAGCAAGATGCTCGCCATGCCCAGCAGCACACCATGCCCCCTCCCCCTTGTCCCCCATCCCTCTGCATCCCTTGCATCACACAGGCACCCTGTGTCCCCGTGCACGGCTGTGCTGTGGGGAGGGAAGCGGGACGAGCGTGCCAGGAACAGGAGGTGGTGTCTGGCAGCCCTGCGCCGTGTCACGGCCACCGAGCCAGCAACATGGGGGTGGTGGGAGCTGGCGGGCACAGCGTGCCAGCAGGAAGCCAGGCACAGCCTCCTGCATGGGCTCCTGTGGATAACCTAAACTGTACGCATCCACCCTGGGGAGGAGCATCCCATCTACATGCTGGGTGCCTGTGTCCTGTCCAGCCTGCTCATCCTGCTGATCCTGACAATTGGTTTGCTTGGGAGGTGTTGGGGGGTGCTGGGGAGGGCACCCCACTTGCCCCCCAGGTCCTGTATAGGTCCCCCCAGGCTGCTCTGTGGGCCCAGGCAGCATGTGGCCAGTCCCAGCAGGTGCTGATAAGCATCGCTGCCACCATCCCTGTCACCGTTTCCCAGTGCCTGGCTGCACGTCCACAGCTTGAGCATCCTCCCCAGCCCTGTGGACAGACCCTGGGCTGCTTGTTCGAGGTGCAGTGGCTCAGTGCAGAGCAGGCGGTGGCCATGGCTCCTGCCAGGGAAAAGGGGGTGGAACTCCTTATAGGGGGTGCTGACCCTGAGGGAGCCCTGGGTCTGCCCCTCTTCTCCGAGGCCCAGGCTGTCTGACTCCTGGGTGCTACCGTGTATGAGGCCCACTCCCCAACCCCCGACCCCTGAGTGCAGGAGCCTGGGTTGCTCCCTCCTGATGCGGGGCATGTGGCTGTGCGCTCACCCACCGCAGGCCGATACCCTCGGAGGAGAAGGAAGCTATGGGACCGAGACTGAGGTGGGAGACAGCTTTGGGCAGGAGGAAGAAAGGGTCACGCCCCGCCCAGCCGAACGCTCTCTGGGGGCTGGGACGGGTCCTGCACCCCTCCTCCCTGCGTGCCCTGACGGCTGTGGCACCGGCGGCTGCGCACGGGCGGTGCGGCACGGCACGGCACGGCACGGTGATGACAGCCCATCCGCTCCACCGGGACAGCCTGGCTGTGTGTGCTGGGGGGTGCCGTGCCTTGTGCCGCTCCGATCTGTACCGCGCCGAGCCGTGCAGTGCCTTGCCGTGCCGTTGCGGGCCGTACCGGTACGGACAATGCCGTGCCGTGCCGTGCCTTGCCGCACCAGTACGGACAATGCCGTGCCGTGCCTTGCCGTGCCGTTGCGGGCCGTGCCGGTACGGACAATGCCGTGCCGTGCCTTGCCGTGCCGTTGCGGGCCGTACCGGTACGGACAATGCCGTGCCGTGCCGTTGCGGGCCGCACCGGTACGGCCAATGCCGTGCCGTGCCTTGCCGCTCCGTACCGGTACGGGCCGTTCCTTGCCGCTCCGTACCGCGCCGTGCCGGTACGCGCCGTGCCCGCCCGTCGCGGCTGCGCAGTGCGCGGCTGGCGGCGCGGCACCGCCCGCTCCCGGCGCGGTGCAGGGGCGACACCGCGTGGCCGGCAGCCCGCGAGGAGCAGCGCGGGGCCCGGCGCGTCCCTGGGGGCCGCTCGCCCTGGGTCGGTCCCGCTTGCGGCGGGACCCACCTTCGGCCTCTGCACGTCGGCTCTGTGCCCCTCACCCCCTCGGTCTCCACTCCCCGGCCGGCCCCGGGCTTGTCCCGGCTGTGCGCGGCGAGCCCTGCTCGGCCCGGGAGGGGAAGGGCGGCCGGGGCCCGCAGCGCGGCGCTGCCTTCGGGAGCCGCGGCGGTTGCCAGGGCTCCTCCCTTTGTCGTGCCGGCGGTGCCCGGCTGGGCCAGCGGCGGTGACGGGACCGGGGCTCCGACATGTCGGGGTGCCCAGCGGCCGGCGTGGTTCCCGTCTGTGGGCGCCCAGCGGCCGGCACGGTTCCCCAGCACGTCCCCGAGGGCTGGCTGGCTCCGGCGCGGGGCGCGCCGTGGTCAGGCGCAGGGGAGCCCCGGGGGACACCCAGAAAGCGCCCCGGCTTGTTAGGAGGGTGCAGAGCCAAGCACCCACTTTCCCCGGGAACAGAGGGGTTTGGGGTGGGCGGCAGCCCCGCGCAATGGCCGCGCACCCCAGCAGAGGGTGCAGTCTCCCCGCAGAGAGGGGCACGGCTGCGGCGCAGGTGCCCATGGCACAGCGGGGACACCCGGGGCAGGACGGGGCGGGCAGCACGAGGTGCTTCAGATCCTTGGCAGGACCCCCGGGTGCGTGAAGGGTACCCGATGCTCTGACCTGCTGTGAGATGTAACGCCCCAGATGGGGCTGCCCCCCAGAACCCCATCATGCCGGGCCCAGGCTGGGTGATGCTGGGCCGGGGCCTGCATACAGGAACTGGGGAGCAGCCTCACCACCTGCTGCTTGGCCCCGCGGGTGGGCGATAGATCTGGAGTGACGGGCACGGGGGCTGTGCAGACCCCACCACTGCAGGATGAGTTTAACACCCCGGGACTGCCTTCCTGTGAGGTCACAGGGCGGTGGGCTTAACAGCTGATGCCTGCCCCAGCCTCGAATACCACAGGAGCACCCCAACCCTTCATTTTGGGTCCTCTGGGGCTTTCCCCAGGGAGTCCTGCACCACCATTCAGGGAAAGGGTTGCACAAACGTTCAGCTGGAGGTTTGCACCATCATTTCAGGGGGATTTGGGATGAGGTTTCCATCAGCGTTTGGTGAGAGGGTTGCACAGTCGTTCAGGGGAGGTTTGCCCCAGCATTTGGGTGGTGAGGAGCTCTGCACCAACGTGCAGGGGAAGGTTTACACCAGGGATAGGTTTGCAGTGGCATTTAGGAAGGAGGTTTCCAGGCCTTGGGGACTTTCTAGGGACAGGGTTTCAGAAAGCACCAGTCTCAGAAGAGCAGGGCACCCTGCCCGCTCCCTCACCATGTCCTCTGCTTCTTCCCAGACCTCGAGGTTACCCATGCAGAGATACAGCTGGCCAGGGCACACTCCACCCCATGTCAGAGCTCGTGTGCCAGGCAGCTGGTGCCATGGAGGTGACAGCATGGCTCTGTGGGGTGTGGGCCAGCCTGGCCATCTGTAGCCCCCCATTAGCCAGCTCTCCAGGGACCCTGGGTGGCTGCAGGCCGGGGCAGGGGTGGCAGGTTCGGCTGGAGCTGTGAGAGCTGCCTAAGCCTTGTCCCCAGGGGAAGGGGTGGGTCCTGAGAGGGGCTGGATCAGGGTCTGGGGGCTTCTGCCCTCCCAGCTTGAATCCAGCAGGATGCTCAGAGTGTGGGTTTGCACCATCAGCACCGGTGGGTCCCCAGGAAATTCAGCTTCCAAGGCCTGAAACGCTGACTGCTCCCCAGGCTGGATTTTTCTCTGGCAGGCTGGTTGGACACCACCACTCTGGTCTCGATGTAATGGCAGCTGTGGAAATGGGGTGTAATATCCAAGTCCAGCTTTAGCAACAAGCTTGTGTGTCCCCACAGGTCCAATGGATGATTGCAGGGCAGCTTCCCCCACTAATTCCACCCCCCATCCAGGTCCACTTCTCCAGGCCCGTTCCTCTCCCAGTTGCATCATGGGGACTGTGCAAGGGAAGCCACCCCTGGACAGACAAGCCCCCTTTGCCAGCAGCCTGGTTCCTGAAGAACACGTGCTACCAGCAAGTGCTGAAGCTTTCCCTGGGAGCTCTGTGGATGTGGCTAGCACTGGAGAAGCCTCCAGTCACAGGGACCACTCTTTAATCACCTTGTCTCGGGGACCCTTGGTGTCTCTGCAGGGTTATTTCAGGCTGCCCAGCACTGTTGCCCACAGCCTGTCCCAGCACTCAGCTGTCCCCTGTGCCCAGTACTCTGTTTCCAGCCTCCAGCACCTCCGCTGGCAAGGAGCACCCTCATACCAGTGAATGAATGTCTCTCCTGCTGAAGGGATTGGAGGGGTTGTGGGGCCAGCCAAACATTCTCTCCCCCCATCTGCTCTCTTGGCAAGATGTCAGTCACCCCAGGTTGGCAGGGTCCTGGGTGCACCCCCTGGCATCCCCCTCATTGCTGCTGTAGGACACCCTGGGAACACGAGGCCTAGCCTCCCTGATAGGACAAGGACTCAAGGCTGGGGCAGAGTGTGAAAACCACAGGCAGGCAGTTGCGGGGTCCCCTGAAATCCCTGGAGAGAAGCCAGAAGCCCCGTAGAGCGCACTGGAAGGAGGCTAGTTGGACACAGCTGTTTAATGGACGCTTCTCAGTACAGAACAGACACACACATCCCCAGCCACCTCCTCGCCACGGCTCCGGCCCTGTCTCAAACCTGGCACCTGAAATATCCCCATGGGCCTGGTATGGCAGGGCGGTAGAGGAAGGTGTTGTGGCACTGGTGTGCCTCTTGGTCTTGCAGTGGGGAGGGTCCTTGGCTGGGGCAGGGAGGCTTCATGGGATGGTAACCCCATTGCCTTGGGGTGAGGGGGTGGAGGTGAGGGAGCCATTAGCCTGCCGCGGGTGCACATCTGGTCTGTGCATGGCCCGGGCTGAGCCAAGGCATGCCAGGCAGGGAGGGACTGCAGGGAGGGGGTTAGGGGGGCAGGGGGCAGCTGCAGGGGCTGCTGTGGACCTCAGTATCCCAACTGCTGGCGTAAGATGGGTGAGGTTCCCAGGGGTCCCTGCTCCTTTGCCTGAATCCATACACCTTAGGGCTGCTGGGCAATAGTCCTGTGCGGTGAGCGCCTCGTCCCCCGCAGCTGACACCCGGGGTGGAAGGTGGGAGGGGCTTTGTGCCCTGCCCTCTCCTCCTTGCCCTGAGTACTAATGCTCCCGATGAGGTGAGGATGCCTGCTCGCCATGCTGGGGAGGAAGGGACGGGGGACGAACAGGGCTGGTGTGAGACAGAAATGCTGGGGGGAGGGGAAGGGGGGGAGAGCATCCCCTGGGACGTGGGGGACATAAGGGGACGAGGGGTTTGGAGGCCCATGTGCCTGAATTTGCCCTCCCACCTCTCAGGTCTCCTTTCCACACCGTTGCTGTTGGCATTGAATGGTTGGTCCCCATTTAGGGCTGGGTCAAGCCGTGCGCTCTCCCAGGCACGGCTGCGGGCTGTGGGTGTAAGGACGGACAGACCAGGCTCCAGACTCCCCTGGAGCCAGGCAGGGGAGTGAGAGGGGCCAAGCGTGGACAGGCATCCCACGCCCTTCCCCCGGGGATTAGCTGAGCCAGCGCTCACTGCAGGCCCCGGGCTGTGGGGGGCGCAGCCGTGCTGCCCCGCGGCGCTGCAGGGGGCTGGCTGGGGCTGCGGACCTGCCCCTGGCTCCGGTTTCACCCCGCAGCCGCCCAGGCCGGCTCGAGGAACTAGGGAAGCCCCGTTCCTCCTCACCGCAGGAGCGGAGCTCCCCCTCTCTGAGGGTCCCTGGGGAGGGGTTGCCGGCTGCTCCAGGGGCTGGGGGATGGGGGGGCGGGCGGGTGGGCAGTGGGGCCGGGGACCGCGGGGGCTACGCGCTCCCTGCGCCCCTCAGCCCCGGGGCGCGCTAAGTCCCGAGGGGTGTGAGGGGCCGCTCCCGCTGCTCCCCCCACCAATCGGAGGCCCCAGGTCTGCACCCACAGCCAATCAGAGCCCGACAACCATCCTCTTCACAGCCTATCCGAAGCGGAGGCAGCGGGAGAGGGCAACGCAGCCTCTTCCCCCGCCAGCCAATCAGCAGCCAGCTCTGCCCAATGCGGGGGGGACGGGAGGGGGGAAGGGCGGGCCAGGCCCCGGTGGCGGGAAAGGCCTCGCTGCCCAAGATGGCGTCGCTGGGGACTAGGCCGGGGGCTGCAGGTGGAGGGCGGCGCTGTTGGGGCGGGCGGCCAGGATGTAGGCGACGTTCTCCCGCAGGAAGCCGGGCCAGTCGATGGGTCTGTAGTTAGACACAGGTTCACCAGCTGCCCCAAATACTGTGGCTGCCCTGGAGCCCCTCTCCAAAATGGAGGTGCGGCCTCCCCCTCCCTCCCCCCAAAAATCCACCCCCTCCAGCCTCACCTGGCCTCCTCCTGCCCTGTGACCAGCGGTGTCTTCTGGCTCTGGCCACTGCCACTGCTGGCGGGGCTGCTCTCCGACATGGGCCCGACATGGCTGATGCTGTGTGGGGAGAGGAGGATGCCCTTCCATCCCCTCCTTGCACCCCAGATGGTTGGGGGTGGGGGGAGGAAGAGTGTGTGCAGGGCCAGGGCTGCAGGACCGGGGGTGGTGGGGTAGGGGAAAGGGGGGTGTGCACCCATTCGCACACTGAGCCCCATTGGTGGGTGCCGGGGTTGTGGTGGAAGCCCTGTCAGGGGTGTCACCCCCACCCCAGCATGGGCATCCCCATACCTGACACTGCAGGATGGCATCTCCTTCTGGTGCTTGCGGAACCAGGTGTGCCGGGCGCGGCAGCACTCGCCCTGCCCGATGAAGCCATCACTGTCCTGGTCCAGGGCCAGGAAGGTTGCCCGTGCCCGCTCCCGCTCCTTGGCCGTCAGCAGCCGCAGGAGAGCATTCTGTGGGGGCAGAGAGCAGAAGGGGGAGCACTTGTACCATGGGAACCCTCCCCAGTCCTGTGCCTGCTGCCATATGGTGGTCTCCCACCCTGGGTGCCACTGCCATGGGTGCCAGCCGTGGGAGCCGGACCAGGGTGCGTGCTGTGCCAGCTGGGCACGGGAGCTGCAGCCATGGATGCCGGCTGTGGGAGCTGGCCCCAGGTGCTGCAGCCGTGGGTGTTGGCTGTGGGACTTGGTGCTGGGTGCTCCAGACATACCTGCGGCCGTAGCTTCTGCAACAGCTGGATGGACTCATGGGAGAGGAAGTCATGCCACTCGATGTGCCCCTTCTTGTCGGGGTCAAGGGCGGAGAACTGCAGGGCTGCCTGCTCCTCCTGCGCCTCGGCCATGGGCCGCTCGAACTGCTGCTTGTGCACAAGGTGCTTGTAGTGCAGGAAGTCATCCAGGGTCAGGCAAGTCTCTGCAGGGGACAGAGTGGCTGTGTGGTACCTGGGGAGGGGGGCACTCACCTCTCCCAGCTCTCTGGGATCGGATGCAGGGAGGGCTCACACCTGGAATGATCTTGCAGTGCCGAAGGGTCTCCATCAGGCTGTACATCTCTTCCTCCGTCAGCAGGAGATTGAGGTTGTCCTGAGGGTTGGGGGAGGTGGGGGGTGTGCAGAGAGAAGCCATAGGGCAAAAGCATGAGGTGAGTGGAACATGTGGGGTCTCTTGGAGGCACATAGGTGTGGGTATGCAGAGAGGAACAAATGGAGGTGCTGCCTCTGGGCTTTGGGTGCCATCCCAGCTCTGCCTCAGCTCCTTGTGTGCCCAGCAGCACACCTGGCGATGTCACATGCCCTGCTGAGGTGCAGGGTGGGGGGCTGGCTGCAGGGTTGGGGAGGTGGTGAAGGTGGCTCCCCGTCAGGCCAAGATGTGCAGAGGGAGCTGGGGAGCAGGAGTTCCCCCATCGACCCTGACCAGGCTTCGACGTGGCACCCCTGCCTGTGTCCACGCAAGGCACGGCTGCCCAGGGAGCACCCACCACCCTGCAGGAGCCCCGTGTCCCCTCCCCACCCCCGGCACTCACGCAGTAGTAGCAGCTCCAACCGGTCTCGGTGTGCGCCGTCTCGGTCACCTCTACGGCGCTGTCGTTCTGCAGGTAGCCCATGCGGCGCAGGCAGCCGTCGTGGTACACCCGGCTGCAGACGCGGCAGGGGAAGAGGCTCTCGGCTGTCCACACCTCGCAGATCTCACACATCTCATCGTTGAGCACCTGGGGAGAGGTGAGCAGATGCTCGGGGTGGGGGGAGCCGGGGAGCAGCACGGGCAGGGGGCTGGCTTTCACGAGGTGCGGGTTAGGGTGGTCCTTCCCAGGTGGGGGGCGGGCACTAGGGGTCAGAGGGGATGGGGGTGGGGTTGCACAGGGCTGGCGTAGGGCACAGAGGGGTGGTGAGGTCGGGCGGGGGGGCATGGCTGACTGGTATAGGGGAGGATGCAGGGGTTTGAATGGAGGGTGTATGGTCTGGCTGTAGTCTCAGTGGGGCTGTGTGCTCCCTGGGATGCGGCACGGATGTCTGTGCTGTGGGGTGTAGGTTGGCTGGTCTTTAGGGTTGCGGTGGGCTGGAAGGGCTGATCTGTGGGTTGGCTGGTTGTAGGGGTGGGCGGGTAAGCTGTCCACCGGCTGGGCTGTAGGTTTGTTGGGGTGGGCAGGGTGATGGGTGGGGGTGGGTGGGCTGTAGGATTGCAGACCCAGGCAGATGAGCTGTTGGGTGGCAGGTGGGCTGGGGTATAAGGGCCACGGGTGCAGATGGACAGGGTGAGCCATAGGCTGGGGTGGCTGTAGGCTGACAGCAGATGGTACTCCTCTCTTCCCCAAAGCTGGAGCTGTTGTGCCCAGCAGTGACCTCTCCAGACACCCCAGGGCACATCTGATCAGTTGCACCGCCCTTCTCCTCCCTACGTGGCATCTCCAGCTGCTCAGAGGGGGCCCTGGGCCCTCTGCCCCACTGAGTCGCCTCTGTGGGGAGGCCTTCGGTGCCCGGTGGGCACTGGGGATGCTCATGCAACCTGGGCTCTCCCCTGCGGATCTCCGCCCCCTTCCCCATCCCTCCCCCGCCTTGCCCCTGCTCCGGCCTCTCGCCTGCTCCCGTTGCTCCAGGCTGATATCCGGGGGCTCGTCGTCGTGCAGCTCCCGCTTGGGCCGGATGAAAGCTGGCGGCGTGAACCTGTTGGCTCGGTCAAACTCCTCGGGCTCCACCCCCGGCCATCCCGCAGCCGTTCCCAGGCCGCCTTGCTGGCGCTGCTCTCCTCCGGCTGGGAGGGTCCCGCCGATGCCGTCTCCTCCTCTCCCTCCTGCACCGCCTGCTCCAGCGTTCCCCGGCGCGTCCCCCCGGCCTCTGCTCGCCGCCGCGCCGATGGTTGGTCCCGCAGCCCGTCCTTAAAGGCTGACACAGCCAGGCTGACCTTCTGCACCTTCTCCACCGTCTGGCGCCTGGACATCAGCACCCCCATGGCTCTGTGGGGGGGTGAGGAAGGCCTCAGCGGGTAGTACCGCTCCCCACCCCTGCACCACGTCCTTGGGCCCAAAAAGGTGTCCTTGTGGCTTTGCCCCAGCTGTACGGGGAGCAGGGTGGGGAGTAAAGGGGGTTCCTTGGCAAGCCAGCACTGTGGCATCCATGGTGGCCACGGGGACAAGGACCTGGAGCTCTGTGGAGATCTGGGCATGGAGGGTCAGAGTGTTGGTGGGGGTGCAGGACAGCAAGCAGGGAGCTGTCTGTGGGAACCCTGCCTTACCCTTCTTGGCCCTGTCCTTCCCACACCGGACCAGTAAATCCCAGAAGGACTGGGACCAGCTGCAGCTCTGCCCCCCCCATCAGAGAATGCCTCTTTGACCAGCCAAGGCTGAGAAGTGTCCTCCCAGCAGCTCTGCCCAGGGCTGGGGCACAGCAGAGCTGGTGCTGGGCCTCTTCCTTTCCCCAAATTTCAGTTCACCCCCCTGGTCTGTCTTGGGCTGCCCTCATTACTGGGCATCCTGTATCCTGCAAGGAGCCATGTGGAGCAGTGGGACCAGCCATGGGAGGTCTGAGAAGGTGCAGGAAGGGAAGGGGTGCGCTGCATGGATCTGGGATGCATGGATGCCAAGGATGGGGTTTAGGTGCAGGGCTAGGGGAAGAGCATTTTAGGGTAAAACAGGGAGGGCCATGGCAGCAGCAGTAGCAGGTTGGGCTCCGTGCCAGTGGGGTGGGCTTGGAGAAGGGTGCAGGAAGGTTTGGTGTCCAGCAGTGTGGGGCACAGCATCACCCCTATCTGGGCCCTGGTTCTGCCCCCGTGCCCCACTGGAGCTGCACGGTGGAAGATGCTGCAGCCTAACAGCACCCCGAGCTGGTGTCCAGGGCTATCAGGCAGCCAGTGCTGGGCACAGGGGTGGGGGGGTCTTCAGAGCAGCCACCCCCTCCCTGGGAAGCCCCCAGGTAGCAGGATAATTGTCTGCACCGGTGCAGGAGGGCACGGCGCTGGGGGCAGTGCTGTAGCAGGGAGACTGGGTAGGGGCCTGTGGGCACTGCTATGGCAGGGAGCTTGGGCAGGGGGAAAGCAGGTCCTGGAGAGGAAGGAGCAGGTTTGCCCCCCCTGGGGCAGCTGTGAGCCCCCTGCCCAAGCTCCCTGCCATAGCAGTGCCCCCAGCGACATGCCCTTGGCTTTACTCCCTGCGCTCACAGTTGCCTGCCCCGCCCCCCCCCCCCCCGCCTCCCCCCTTACTCCTGCCCCGTCACCCCGCAGCTGCGTGGGCCCCCTTCACACACCCCGTTGTGCGTGGGTGTGCAAACCCAAACACAGCCATGTGCCACATGCATGTGATTTCCCAGCCTCTCCCCACCGCTGTGGGACCATCTGCAAGCAGGTTCCCACGCGCTGAGACGGGGGTGGGCCCTGTCCTGTCTTCCTGGGGTCTCAGCCCCCCCCACACCCCTCCACCCCCTCCACCTCCTCTTTGGCCCCTGTGCCTGGTTTGGGGCTGGTGGGCTGCAGCCTGGCCAGGCAGCTCAGGCAGCAGCAGAGAGGCTGGTGTATGGGCCTGCAAAATCCCCCCCCCCACAAATGGATCCCCAAAAACTGAGGTTCACAGCGTGGTTTGTCCCCCTTGCTGTGTGCTGCTGCTGGAGGGTCCCAGCCCATCTCTCATTTCCTGTACCTCTCCTAAGGTCACCCCAAGTGTCTCCTGCCACAGTCAGTGCCACTGGCCACTGTGTGTCTGGCTGGCATCATTCCTCTCATGACTTGTGTCCGTCCTCAGCCCCGCTGGCCTGCCTGACCCTGTTAGCACTGCGCAGCAGCACCCTGCCTGCATGCTGGGGGCTGGATGGCTTCACCCTCAGCTCCATCTCCAGACTCACTGCCTCTCACAGGCCGTGTTGCTCCCCAGATCACCCAAACCTGCTCCTTCCTCTCCAGGACCTGCTTTCCCCCATGCCCCGCCTGACCCATTGGCCATGTGAGGTGGGACATCACCCTCACGCAGAGCCAGGCTGGCCTTAGGGTCCTGCTGGGCTTGGGTGTGTGTGTCACCCCTCTTCTGGGGACCTCTAGGTGTGGGAAGGGGGGCCAGAGGCACCCTCACCCTGTTGCAGCCCAGCTACCCAAGCAGCGCCCACGTCCCCACTGTCCCTGGGGGGACAGAGTCTCCGCTGCTGTCTGTGCCCACCCCCAGGGGCCTGGTGTTTGGGGACCCTGTGTGACCACCCAGCTCACCTTGGCTGAGGTGCCGGAGCCTCGACCTTGCTGCTGGGTGCCAATGCGGGGGCTATTTTTAGGTCGCCCCCACGAAGGAGCTAAATCTGGGCATGGGCCGGATCTGCTTGTGAACACCCAGCTCCACCGAGCCCTGCTGGCACCCGGGGCTGTCACAGTGGGTGGTGGGCACCTTCCTGCCCCCTCCCTTCCCTTGCCCCCAGCCCCCTGCCCCGTCCCCTGGGCAGCACCCATTCCCCCTGCTCTTCTGACACAGATTTGCTCCTTGCTGCTTTGTTCCCACAGCAAAGCACCATGCTGGAAAACACTTCATCCCCCTAGCACCCATGGACTCATCCTCCCCAGCCCTGTGCAGCTCTGTGCGTGGGGAAACCGAGGCAGGGAGGTAAGGCTGGCGCAGCTGGAGTGAGGATCAGCCCATTTTAGGCAGGGATGGGGTCAGCGGTGGGAGAGGGCTCTTGGCCAGCGTGGGGGGCACCCTGGGAGAAGGAAACAGGGCAGAGCATCCTGATGCAAACAGAGCCAGTGGTCCCTGCGTGGCCCCAAAATGTCCTCTCTCCCATGTCAGCGGGAGCAGGGAACACCCATGTCTCCTGCTGAGGTGACAGGGTGCCAGGCTTGGCAGTGGGTGCGGGGTGGCGGGTGACGTGTGGGTGGGTGTACTGCAGTGTGGTGGTGGGGGTGTTGTGGTGGCTGGGAGCGCAGGATGGATGCGGCAGGAAGCAGCACAGGGTGGGTGTGTTGGGGGGGGTGCGTTGGGGGGGTGCGTTGGGGGCGTGTGTTGGGGGTGGGTATGTTGGGGGTGAGTGCGTTGGGGGTGCGTGTGTTGGGGGTGTGTATGTTGGGGGTGCGTGTGTTGGGGGTGGGTATGTTGGGGGTGCGTGTGTTGGGGGTGGGTGTGTTGGGGGTGGACGTGCCGTGGTGTGGCGGGCAGCGTGGGGTGAGTGTTTTGGCCTAGTGGGCAGGACACAGGCTGGGGGTGCTGGGGGGGTGTGCTGTGGGCACAGTGTGGGTGGTGGCTTTGGGTGCAGGGATATTGCAGCAGCTGTGGGCGTGGGGTGGTGTCTGGCAGCTGGGGGGTGTGGGATAGGTGTGTTTTGGGGGGCGTGGATGCTGGGTGGGTTGTTGCAGTGCCCGGTGGCAGCGAGCGGAGCTGGGGGTGCGGAGCCATGGGGCACAGAGGGCTGGCTGTGCCACCCTGCCTGCCCCCTGCTCACCTGCCCCACTGCATGTCCGTGGTGCAAAGCCCCCTCAGTGAACTCAGGGCTAGCAGGTGCTTGGGCTGGCGTATGCCCCCACCAAAATCCATGGCACCCCCTGCACCCACCCTCAGAGGGATGCAACAAGGGTGTGCAGGGAGCAGGACCCCTCCTGGGATCCCTGGTTGGTGGGGAAGGATGCGCCTGGTCCCTGTGGGCTCCCCTGGGCCAGGCCTTCTCCCTGCCCCTACCAAGATCCTGGTGTTTTTATCCCTCCAGTGCTGCGCCTTCCTGAAAGCAGCATTATCGACCTGGGGACAGAGGGATGGGGTACCCATGGGGAGGACACCCTGGGCACCCCAAGACCCACGGCAGCCTGGCCTCTGGGCTTGGTCTGAAGGGCACAGAGCAGGGTTGGGAGGGGCTGCCATGGCTCTGGCACAGCCCTGCATACCCTGCCAGTTGCTGCCTGCTGGGGGTGAGGGGGGCCAGGCAGTGCAGGCAGCAGCCTCTGCTCGGGGGACTCCACATCCCACCTCCTCGAGCTGGTTGGGGATGCCCAGGGGGTCTGGCAGCACCCCCTTGTCCGCTCTTCCTGGCAGATGGCACATGCCGGGACTATGGCACTGTTGGGGCTGCCGCTGTGAGGTGACCTGGTTGCCATGGGGCAGGGCAGGTCCGTGGCTGATGGTACCCTCCCCACCCTCTGCAGGGCTGCAGGGGATGGGTCGGGGGGTGGCCGGAGCCCCAGCTATGCCGTGCGCCCCTCCTGGGGACACCGAGCGGTTCTCCCTGATGGATCAGGCTGCCCGTCCTGCCGTGCCATGGCAGATTTTATAGGTGTGTCGCACGTTTCCGTCTCCCGGAGAAAATGCCGTGACAGCAGAGTCCCTTCCCCTGCAGCAGCCACGGCTCCTGCCCAGCTCCTCACTTCTCCTCCTCCTCTCCCTCCTCAGCCCCTCTCCCTTGCCCCCACACGAGGACCCCAACCCCTGGGGCAAAACCCTCCCACCCCAGCCACATCCCCACACCCAGACACCCCATCCCAGGGGCTCTGGTCACCTTCCCCAGCACCAGGACCCCGGGGTGGGTTGGGGGGGACGACACACACACAGAGCCAGGGGACCCACCCATGGGTGCTGTGACACGCGGCCAGCTCATGCCATGCACCCTGCGAGGCACCAACAGCAGCCAAAGAGCCACTTACCAGGGTCAGGGTCCGTCTGGGGAGCGCGAGCCCTAGAGAGCGGTCCGCACCACGTCCATCGCTGCTGCCTCTGGCCACGACCCCCTCTCCCCCGCAGATGTTCACCGCATCCCGTGCAAATCCCCGCTGGAGGATGGAGCGGCGGGGCTGGTACCCGGGGAGCCAGAGCCCCGCGCTTGCTGCCGGAGGATGCGGGAGACAGTGAGATGCTGGGAGCGGATGCTTGTGTCTAGCACACGCGCACGCACACACACACACACACACGCACACACCGAGGGAGGAAGCGGGGAGCTGGTGACTGGGGCTGAGCAGATGCAGCCTGGTTTGCTGTCCCTGTACCAATTGCTGCCTGCGCTGTGTTAAGCAGCTCTCTGAGACATGAAGCTTTGCTGGTTTTTTCCTCCCCTAACCGGGCTGACGTGTGCCGGGAGATACCAATAGAAGCTTTCCCTGCATCCCTCCTGGCCCCTGGGGCTGGGCTGCCTTTCTTCCAGACAACCTCAAGGACTGTGGAGATGGGGCTGCACCCGGGGAGGGATGAAGGTCTCCCCTGCACACCCGCTGGGGTATTTCCCGACCCCGGTGTCCCAGCCACAGGCTACCTGCGGCCGCTTTAACTGCGCCGCCGGTGCCGGGGTGCGGCAGGGGCACGGTGACTCCCGGCTACCTGCAGCACTCCGTGCCCCGGTGCAATGCAGCACCTGGGCTTTCAGTTCTCCGGGTCCCCGGGATGGGATGGGATGGGATGGGATGGATGTCACCTGGGCGTGCACCCACAGGGCTGCAGTGGGGCTGGGGGGGCTCGTGGAGGGTGCGAGGGAGTTGATGGGGCAGGGGGAGGATGCTGGTGATGGAGAGGAGAGCACAGCCCAAATGCACTGCTTCTGAGGGTGGGATATCATCTGCTCCACAGGCATCCCCAGCTGCCCCACACTGGCCTGGTGATGGTCACTCAGGCCCCCAACACTGCCCTAGGAGGGGGCACCACTGGCTGACGGGGTCGTGCTTTCCCCTTCATGAGCTGTCAGCTGTACCTAGAGAGGATTCAGGGTGCAGGAGCCCCTGAGCCCTCCTAGGAGCAGCTTCCAGCCAGGCCTGAGATTAGTGCTAAAGGTTAGAGCAGAGGGGCCTGGGCAGTGGGAATGTCTGGGGGGCTGCCCACCTCAACCAGGGATACAGCAGGTCCTTTCCTGGCTCAAGTTCAGGGATGCTTTGCTGAGCCCAGCTGCCCTGGCCCAGTCCTCAGGATGCTGCTGGGGGGAACCCCAGATCCCAACCTGACATCCCAGTCATGCCAGCCCCCACACCCCCATGGTGCAGAGCCTGTCTCTCTCCATGCAGGTCTGCTGACCCCATGGAGGTGTGGATGTGTGAGCCTGTGTGCAGCGGTACGGGTAGGAGGCCCTGGTAGGGCAGCGAGCTGGAGCGTGGAGAGCGTGGTATGCAAGCCCTGGCATGAAGGACCTTTCAACATCTGGAGCTTGCTGGCTCCCCGCAGATGGGCAGCACCATCCCTGAGGTCTTCTCCATCTCTGAAAAAGCCTATGGTGGACCCAGCGTCCAGTGCCCCGGCAGTGCCCTGCCTGCCCAGGAGCAAGCAGCTGGGGCAGGACTGCCTCGAGGGTGCTCCCAGCAGCACATTTGGGGCAGGTTTGCTCCAGCCTGTGCCACACACTGGTGCCAGGCTGGTCCCTGAGCCCTGACTGCTGCTCCTTGCCCTGTGCCATCCCTCCCTAGACCTGTGGGTGCCAACACTGGTCCCCAGATACCAGTACCTCCCATATGGACCCTTCCCACTCCCGCATGTCTCATCCAGGAGTGAGATGAGACCGTCTGCAGCTCATGACACCTGCAAGCAAAGCCGGGCGCTGGGAAGGGCAGGGTCTGCACTGCGCTGTGATCGAGCTGGTCCTTCCCTGCTGCCTGGAGGTGCACAAAGCCGGCTGCAGAAAGGATTTATCTGCTGCCTGCTTGTGGCTGTCAGGTCCTGTCTTGCTCTGCTCCATCAGCTGTGGGAGCCTCACAGGGAACCTGCAGCTGCCCGCCCCTGGCCTGGGGTGCCTCTCTGTGCTTTGTCCTTCCCCAGGGATGCTTCATCCTTTCCCAGGGATGCTTCCCTAATTTAGGGTGAATCACATTTTGTGTTACCTGGCCCGGGGTGGTGGTGGAAAGGCGCTGGGATGCACGTGGGGTGGGTACAGTGGCCAGCTGAAAATGGGGCCAGAGGAAAACATCTCTGCAGATGAACCCTGGTCCCAGAGGACTGGGGAAAAGGGGGAGGAGGAGGAGCATGCCGGCAGGCAGCAAAAGCTTTAATTGCCTCTGCAGGGAGATACCTGCCCTGGCAAGCCCCTGGGTGAGTGCAGCTGTTCCTGGAAAAGCAAAGGTGAGGAGCCCAAATCCTGCTCCTGCTCAGGCTGCTTGGGGGTCACACTGTTGCCTGCCCTGGTGCTCTGCAGTCCCTTCTGTAGCGCGGCCACGCTCAGTGGATGCTGCCGGCTGAGCCTGGGGCATGGCAGCTCCTCACCAGCCTCTGGGCGCACCAGGGCCTGGCTCGGGCCACAGCGTCCCACCAAAGCAGACCCAGCCCAGGTCCGCTCCTGCAAGGAGCATCCGGCAGCGCTTGCCCCGTGCAAGGTGCAGGATGCTACTGCGCTCCCCTGGGGGAAGGAGGACACGGTTCCCTGCGCTCTATGAAAAGCCACAGCGTGTCTGGGTACCCGCCGGAGCGGCTGTGACGGCAACAGGCTGGGAAAGCTCTCGGCTGAGCCAGCAGCGCCGGGCTGCTGGAGGAGGGCTGCAGGGGCGGAGGTGAGAGCTGAGCTGCAGCGGGAATGTGCATTTTCGTCAGCTCTTCTCCCTCCCTCTCCGAGGCGCCCCCCCCCCAAAATCTCGCATGACGCCCGCGTGTAGGTCACTGGCTGCTGCAGCGACGCGGCGTGTGGGCTCACCATCTGCGGCTGCTTCTGGAGCCCACTGCTTGGGAATGCTGCCCTGTGCCACCTCGGCTCAGCCCCACTCCCACCTGGCCCCCGGCCCCAAAACTGCCAGCACCCTGGGAGGATGGGGGGGAGGTGGGGGGGGTGGCTGCAGGGTGAAGGGTTTGCCCTTTGGTGGGGGAAACCTGAACTTTTGGCTCCTGCCAAGGAGCGGGAACGGCAGCAGCAGGGCGCCTGCGCAAGCCAGCGTTCCTGCCAGTCAGCAGGAGGTGATGGAGAAGGGAACTTGTCAAAATAGCGAGCTATCTTTTTTCAGGAGATTACAAGTTTGGCTGGTGGAGATAATAGTGTTGACACGCTGCAGGAGGGGGGTTCAGGGAGGCATCAGCACACCTCGTGGCAGCTGGTTCGGGGAGGGAGGATGGTGCCAAAGTCAGCATGAAATGGGATAGAAACCGGCTGCCTGAGGGGCTGCTGTGTAAGACTGTGAGTGGGGAACGGCAGAGCATCGTCCACCACTGGGAACAGGCAGTGCAGCAGCAAGCCCGTGAGCAGGGAGACTGTGCTGGCTCCCTCCAGCTGTCCCAGCTCCATGCAGGGGAAGAGGCTCGGGATTCTGCCCATGGACTCAGTTCCAGCTGCAGACATGATCCCGCTCTCCACTAGCACCCACGCTGGGCATGTCCTGATGCTGGCTGCAGAAAGCACCTCCCAAGGCCACCTCCACATCCACTGATAGCTGTTTGTCGTGCCCGCTCTCATGTCTGTCCATCCCTGCCCCTGAACACTCACACCAGCTCACCAACGGCTGTCCCTCACACCCCTGGCCACCCATGCAGGTGCTGTGTGTGACGCTGATGTCTGCCTGCCACATGCCCACCGCTGAGGCCAGGTGACAGACACCGCCTGTCACACTTCCCTGCCATGGATACAGCCAGCCTTGGTGACCCCACACACCCATGGCTCAGACATCAGCCCCCACAGCCTCCAGCCGTCAGATGGTGAGGGAGGGCTGCGACCCTGTGTCCCCCACTCCAAAGGGTTCAACCTGCTTCCCTTGGGGGGGCCAGCTCCCTGGAGCAACTCCTGGCTCTGGGCTGCTCTGATACCTTCCCTGTCCCACACCTGTCCCCACCAATGGTCCCCTGCAGCTGGCAGTGGGGTGCAGTGCAGGAGTAAACTGCTGAGTGGGGTGGGGGAGTGGCTGCTCCTGCTCCCCAAATTCACCCCACCATGGTCTCAGGTACAGGGATGGGGACAGGTGTGGGGATGGCAGGGCCTGGCTTTCCCGCTGCCTGCAGTGCCCAGGGTGCCCAGCACAGGCCCAGCCCCTCCTTTAGCCCCTGTAGCAGCTGTGCAGTAACAAGCCCGAAGTAGGTTAAGACACTGCAGATGCTGGCTGTGCGCCTCGCTGCTGTGGCACCATCTCTGTTTGCTCTGAGCTTCTCCCTCCCATCCCAGGGCTGGAGTGCAGAGCTCCTGAGGGGTGTAATTACTAACCAGCTTTGTGTGCATGGCCAGGGTGTGAGGGCTCGCTCTGCCTGCTCCCAGGCAGCTCTCACGGCCTCCAAAAATCCCCCGGTACAAAAGCCTGGAGCAGAATTCACCTATTGAACCCGTCTTCAGCCCTGCAGCTCCAGGACCCTGCAGTGGAGCCCTGCCCGGATGCATGTGGCAGCCAAAATTGCAGCGGGGGCAGGGCCAGGCACTGCTCCAGTGGGTGGGAGGCCCCTCACCTTCGCTCAGCTGCAAATCCAGGCCCAGCTCTCACTCCAGCCTGACCCCACATCCCTACCTGCAGCACGAGCACGCTGTGCTGCTCGGGAGGCTTTACCTCTGCGCAGAGCCCCCGGCGTGGTGGCAGAGCTGAGCAGGGCTTCGCCCTCACGCTGTTGGTGCCTCAGCACCACATCCACACCGCGCAGCCCCATGCCTGATGGGCATGCAGCCCTGAGAGGGCAACACACCCCGCCAGCTTCTCCTTCTGCTGGAAGGAGGAGATCCAGCCTGCACCCAGCCCATCCACCATCTTCCCTGCCTGCCTTCGGGTGAGTCCCTGGCTGTATCCTGCTGCCTGTGTCCTGCTACTGACTGGCAGCCACTGCTCAGCTGTTCCCTTTTCCCTGTACAAAATCAGGCTCTGGGGAGCCTCAGGGGCACCCAGCACCACGCTGCTTCATGCAGCCACTTACCCACGTTGCTCCTCCGTAAGCTGCCCCCATCCCGGGGGGAAAAACTGGTGGGAACCAGTGTTAGGACCTGGGGAGGGGTTACAGAGGAAGGACATGGTCTGACGGTGCAGACAGGTGCCAAAATGCTGTGGGGAGGGTTCAGGGGTGAGTGAAACAGGGAGATGAAGCAGGCAGGAGGAAGCCACAACCCATCCTGCCTCAGGAGGATGTCTCAGGGTCTAGGATTGGGAGGAAAGTGTTGCCCAAGGACAGCTGCCTGGGCTTACCCTGAGCCATCCTTCCTGGGGAGGGGGCACGTCCCTGCAGAGCAGCAGGGTCACGGAGCCTTGGGCCTTTCGACCCCATCTCCACAGCTGGCATCTCGCCTGGCCCTGAGGAAACAAGGATTCTCAGGGCAGATAATAGCTGAGCATTTTAGAGCTCTCTAATCTAGGAGCACTTTTCCAGGCATTAGCTAAATGACCCTTTTCACGGGGCCACTCCAGCCAGCTCGCAGCAAGCAGGCATCCCTTCCCCTGCCTGCCCTCCCCTCTCCTCTGCCCGCCAGGCTCCACGAAGGGTAGAGCCCAGATGCCCTGGCTCTCCAGGGACTGGTGCTCCCTTGCCCTAAACATGTGGGTACCCGAACAGCAGAGTCACCCCCCTGCCTCGGACACTCAGCGGTCTGGAGAGCAGGGTGAGCGCTGGGTCTGGGGAGGAGGGACGAGGCTGGATGGGCACAGGGTTTGCAGCTGCGGTACTGCGGTGTGAGCCCCACCGGGCCTGGCAAGGGACACACGCATCCCTACAGGGAGGCATGAGCCCCCGTGCAGCGTCACCCATCCCCGTGTCCTCCCCTCGGCGGAGCCATCTCTGCCGCAGGCCGGTCGAGCATCCTCACAGAGGAGCTTTTCAAGTGGAACGGAAACGCCTAATGAAGGCCGACTTCATTAACCAAGGCTGTCATGGGGATGATTGCTGCCTTCCTGAGCAGCTTTATGAGCAATAAAGCTGTGCAAGAAAGAGGGAGAGGAGGGGAGAGGGAGAGGGAGAGGGAGAGGGAGAGGAGAGCCAGAGCCAGAACCAGAGCCAGAGCCTGCCCACATGTCTCTGCCCTGCCAGTGAGGTTGCTGCCATGGTCTGTTTTGGAGGCTGGGGGCAAGCAGGCAGCCTCTGGGGCTGGGAGTAGATGCAGAGCCCAGCTAGCTGCAGGAGGACATGGTCCAACAGGGATGAGAGCCATGACTGTTGGATCTCACCATTGCATCCCTCTGGGGCACAACTGGGTCCTGCCCCACCGTGCAGGAGGGATGTGGGGTCAGCCACATGCAAGCCAGCTGCTATCCAGGTCTCTAGGGTGCTGTTGTTTGGACAGGGACATGGTACTTGCAAGTGGGTCCAACAGCCTCCACGTTGCTTTCAGGGTCTCCATCAGCCCCATTCCCATGCTCCAGCATCCTACAGGCAGGCTTCGTACAAAGGCTCATCTCCAGCCTCCCCAAGCCTGGAAACCTGGTCCTTTACCCACATGAGGGTCTGTGCAGGCTCCCCAGCCCCTTGTAGGACCTGCTGGCTTCTACCCATTTTGGGTGCCCCCGAGCACCTCGGATGAGTGGTGAGCAGAGGCAGCCTCGTGGAGTGGCAGAAGCCCAGCACGTCGCTGCTCTGTGCTCGCCTCTTAATCAGCTAATTGTGTGTTTGGGGTTTCAGGCGAGGGCCCCAGCCTGGTGTTGCCATACCAACCACATCAGCATCACTTTCAAACATTTACCAAGCAGGCTTGAAATGCGGGGGGGCGGGGGGGGGGAGGCGGGGGGGGGGTGTGTGGAAATAAAAAAGGAGTGGAGGCCAAACAGAGGGTTGATGGGAGGGGAGAGTAAAAGGGCTGTCTGCGCCTCTTTCATTACACCGCCCGGAGTCCCGCAGGGCAGAAAGCTCTGATTAAAATGGCTCTTGCTGGGATTCAGAGGCTTTTTGGGGAGAAAGAAAATGCCCCTGCCTGCTGGAGTCTGTCTGAGGCACTGTTGAGGGTAAGATCGCCTCGGTTTCTTTAGGAGGGTGAAAGGAGGGCTTGTGAGTTCAGTGAGCCCAGGTTGTGTCCCCGGGGCAGAAAGCACTGACCCCAGGAACCCACAGTCCCCAGAGCTGTGTGGGCTGGTGGTGCTGCCAGTTGTGCCTTGGTGGAGGGAGAAAAAGTGTCTGGGGGCTGATGTGGGGCAGATCTTACAATTCAGAGGCTCTGGCTCACCTTTGTCCCCATTCCTGGGTGTGGGGCCCATCCTGGCAGCATTGGCCCCACTTTCTGAAGGTGGGCCGGGGGTCTCACTGCTCCCCAGTCCCTGCTCTCTCCTCCTTCCAAATCCACCTCTTTGCCACCCTTGGCCTTTCTGTGAGCTGGATCAGGCCTATCCAGCACCTCCTGCCTAACCAGGCAGGCTCTGGGCTGCTCTTCCTTGCCAATACTGACATGGCATAAGGCCCCTCCCGCCTTCTGCCCCCACCCCCTCCCTGGCCTTCATCCTCTCTGGCAGTGAGCACCCTGGTGCAGGAGAGGGAGCAGACCTGGGTGGGGGTTATGGAGGTGGGTGTTAGTTCCCCCTCCTGCTTACCCGCTTTCCTCTGCAAACCCATTTAACAGATCAAAATTTTATCTGCTGAGCCGTGCTGGATCCCAGAGCAAAGCACGGTTCTGCAGATTCTAGTCAAAGGAGGGCTACGTCATGGGCAGGAGGCACCGGCTGCTGCAGAAATGCGGAGGAGACGGGGAGAGGGGAGGGCAGGTTGGAAGAAGGATGGCATATAAGGAAACCCATTTTTTGAAGGGTGACATGTGGCCTTTTTGGCATCCTGTCTCATGGGATGGCCCTTGCTGTCACACCCGAGTGCCTCCACCCAGCTCCCCTCCATCCCGGCATCCCTTGGCTGGGCTCTGACACCCACCCGAGCAGCATGTGAGCCTGGTGGCACAGGGCCATCGCCCTGGCTTTGGAGGAGAAGCAGCCAGTTCCTTCTGCCTGCTCGTCACTGAGGCTTCAACGTGTAGGGCTGCTTCCCTCCTCCTCTGCACTGAGTGAGTCGCTCCATCCCTTGCACACTGGCGAGGCGGCTCAGCCATGAATCACCGTGGGCAAGGCTGCTCCTCAGGCGTTTCTGGCCTCTGGAGAAGAGCCAGTCCACCATGCTCCCGCCTTGCTGTGCACCTCTGCCCTGGTCACACTCTGCTCCTCAGAGACCCCAGCTCTCCGGAGACTGGCCCTTGCTGAAGGAAGGGGCTGGAAGTGGGCAGAGGACTGTCTTTCTTGCATGAGCCTCTCTCCTTCCCCTCCCAGGTGTCCACATGAGCTCTGCATACCCTCATCCCCATCATGGTCAGCAAGCATCAGGTGGCACTCATGGAGGCTTGCAGGGACTTCTTATGCCGTGCCTGATGACCTAGGGGACCCTGCTCACTCAACGGTTCCTTCCAGTGGCATGCAGGCCCCTGCAAGTCCCCTGTCCCACCTGGGTATTTCTACGGTGCTGTGAGCTGCTGGAAGTGGCTTCGAGCTGTGGGATGGCAGCTCTGAGCCTCAGGCTGGGAGCAGATGCAGAGATCAGCACAGGATGGTGGCTCAGGCTTTGCGGGGGAAGTGCCAGGATCGCCTGTGCAGCCCAGGGCTTTGCAAGCAGCCATGAGACGGCTCGGGACTGCAGCTAGCATGGTGCCAGAGCTCAGCTTATCAGCTTTGCATCTCTGAGTGGTTCAGGTGGCTTTCTGCTGGCAGAGTGTGTCCCTGGCAGCTCATGGCAGCTGCAGATGGTGTGCAGGCAGACCCTCTGCCTCTTCCCCTGCACCCCTGGGCACTGATGTGCTCGGTGCTGGGGACCGGGGTCACCCAGAGCTTGCCACAGTGCAGGGCAGACAGGTAAAGCCTCCCCTCTGGGTTGTGTGCACACTCCTGGCTGTAGCTGGCCCTGCTCCAGTGCAGCAATTTGGCAGGTCTCAGTGGGAGGCCCTGTGTCAAGGGGTTTGCCCAGTGGGAGCACCCTGGGGTGTCCCTCCTGGATCCTGCACCCTCCCTGTGGCTTCCCAACTGCAGACCAAGCACCAGCCAGGAGCTGGGGCAGACAAGGGCATCCCCTGTTAAAGCCACCAGGACAGGCTGTGTCCTCCTGCCTGCTTTGCCTTGCTCTGCCATGAGCACCATGGTCTGGTCTCCATCCTCACCAGGTGCCCTCTTGACAGGGAGAAACATCCAAGTCTGTGCTGTTTCTGCCCCCACAGCTTAGAAGGAGATGGACAGTGTGACCTCCACGCTGGTGATGGTGAGAGGTAATGCGGTATCTTGGGACCTCTGGGCCTCAGAGGGCTGGGCGCGAGACTCCCTTCCAGGCAGCTCCGTCCGTGAGCTTTACAGCTGCCTGGAGTATCTCCAAAGGATTGATTTACTGTAATTCCTCTGGAAGGCAACTTTTGTGATTGCTAGCCTGGAGATCTCAAGCTGGACTTAAACAACAGGATCCTAAAGAGGCCATGAATAATTGAGCCTAATAAATATTAATAACTCGCCTGCATGGTGGCAGGGCATGTAATTGCAAGGAGCGTTCTGGAAGCACAGCTCTGCAGGCAGGCTCGCGCTCCCGGCAGGGCCGGGGCAGAGCCTGGTTAACACTGACGCTGCTGGGCCATATGGAGCTGTGACTGGCCACCATGACTGGCCACCAGCCCCGCCACCCTCCTCTGGGGTTAGTGGTGGGCAGGGGCAGGGGGACTACTGAGCTGGCCTCAGTGGGCCTCTCCCCAATGAGTTGCTCTCCTGTCAAACCCAAGCAGACTCACAGCACCTGCTGCATCTTTTGGCAGGGGATGTCCCCCCTCTCTGAGGGATCTCCCTCCTCCAGCACCTCAGGAGGATGTGGGACATCTGCCTTAGAAGATCCTGCCTGCCCTCAAGTACAAGTCAGTTGTCTCAAATGGGTAATGTCCCAAATGTGAATGCTCCCTGCTCTTTGTCCCCAAGGACAGGGTGGCCTGCCAGTGGCCAGCCTTCATGTAGGACTGTCCCACGCCTCACAAAACACCATACACTGCACAATTCAGCTGCTGGGCACAAGTAATACCAAGAAGGCACAGTCTGACCTATGTATGACCCAAGTAGTCCTCCAAAGTTTGATTGTAGGTGGGTTTTGATGAGCGAAGGATGGGCAGTGATGGGGAGTGCATTTCACCACCTCTCTAGGCCGAGGGATGTCCTGCAAGGAAAGGCTGAGCTTATCGCTTAACCTGAGCAGACTGAGCCATCAACCCAACCTTTGTGCAGGTGTAGGATCTTGCCCAAAGTAGCCGAGCTTTTTGGATGAAATGTAACTACAAAACTCAAGACAAATAATCCATCTGTTCCCCTCCTGCAGGGCTCTAGTCCCTCCCTGAATCGTGTGCCTGAAATAACACTCATGCCTGCGGCTTTGCCAATGCCTGTGCAAACCCAGCATCTCCCAGGCCTCTGCTTTTGGAGCAGGTGAGGAAGAGGAGCCTAGAAGGGGTCACAAGCACTTGCACGGAAGGGCACCATCTAAAAAATCTCAGCAGTGCTGTGAGCAAGGTAGAAACATGTACCTGGAGGCTTTGCCAGAGCTTTCTGGATGTTGCAGGCCAGGGTGGGGGGCTTGTAGGCCTGCCCCTTTGCAGGCCTCTGCAGGCCTTTGCTATCTGGTGCTGATGGTGTGGTGAAGGATCCTACTTGGCGTACAGAGGAATGGGCTTAAGGCAAGGGCTGGGGGAGTTCGGGTACGGTGTTACCCACAGGTCTCTGCTTGTGCAGCTGGAAACATCTGTGGATGCTTGTCAAGGGTGTCATAAGGCTCTATCCTCTGCAGGAGCTTCTCCCACACCAAGCGCTCCTTTCCCCGAATCTGCCTGGCTGTTGAGATGCATCTTGCCAGTGCAGCTTCAGACAATAACAGCTTGCAATTATGCAGTGCTTTCAAAACCAAGATATCCTGAATTTCGTTAACGTCTTTGTATAAAACTAGCTGAGGCTGCTGCTGGTATGCAAAGCTCCATCCTGGGCGGAAACCTCGCAGCTGGGATCACCCAAAGCCTTCCTCAGAGATGGAGGTGGTTCATCCTGCAGGAGAATTTTTGGGCTGACTGGGCTGGGAAAAAAGGGGCACAGAGACCTTTCACGGTCTCTGCCCCCTGCTTTCTGTGTTTTCTGTTGCTGTGTGGTTGCAGGAGCAGGACTGGCCGGTGGTGGGGGTTATCCATCCAAGGAGTCAGGGGGATCTACATTCTCTGGGGGAAGGGGAGGCAAGGATCAGCAGTGGGAGCGGTGGCTGGTGTGGGACCCACTGTGGAGCACAGTGTCACAGAAGCCATTTCTGAGCATGTAAAGGGCAAGCAGAGATTCCCTGAGGAAAAACCATGTGGGATGTCGAGAGTGGCCACCAAGAGTGGCCACCGACAGCTGGTGGGTGGCCAGTAACGACTGAAGCACCCGGGTGTGCTGACACGGGACTTGCCATCAGCAACCAGGGGCTGAATGGTTGGAAAAGCCTAAGGTGCAGGCAGCTGACACAGCCTCAGCCTGGGGGGATTAGACAAATGTGAGCACTGACCCCCTGAAATGCAGCAGGGGGGCGCAGAGTGCTGCACTGAGGTGTAGTAAACCCGTGCTGGGGTCTGAGCATCGCACAGCAGTGCTGATGGGAACGGTCCAGGGGTTTGCGTGGGCACCAGGCTGAATGTGAGCCAAGAGAGCACTCTCATCGCAAAGATGGCAAACCGCATCCTGGGCTACATTAGGAGGAGTGTGGCCAGCAGATTGAGGGAAGTTATTATCCCCTCTTCTTGGTGAGGATGCACAGATCGCGGAAGCCATTCTCGAATAGTTCCTAACAGCAGCACTCCCCCGGCTTCCTCTGTGGACAGATAGATGTGAAAATGCGGATGATGATACAGGGCTTGCTGCAGGAGCAATCAAAGGGAACGGTACTGTTATCCCAAGGCACTTGCAGCACTTGCTTGGGATATAGATGGTCTTTCCTGAAAGTCCCATGTAGTTCAAATGAGACATCTGGGGAAG
Organism: Hypotaenidia okinawae; assembly: GCA_027925045.1. NCBI lineage: Eukaryota > Metazoa > Chordata > Aves > Gruiformes > Rallidae > Hypotaenidia > Hypotaenidia okinawae. The sequence continues at coordinate 13,850,379 of BSDF01000005.1, read as the reverse complement.
CAAGCAGCTTTACACTTAGATCACAGAATCACAAGGTTGGAAAAGACCTTTAAGATCACTGAATCCAACCATGTCCCTAGTACCTCGTCTGCCCTTTTTAAAACACACCCAGGGAAGGTGACTCAATCCCCTCCTTGTTCCAGCCCCTCACAACTCTTTTAGTGAAGAACTTTTTCCTAACATCTGATCTGACCCTGCCCTGGGGCAGCTTTGTGCCATTTCCCCTTGTCCTGTCTCCTGTCACCTGGCTGAAGAGACCATCACCCACCTCTCTACACCCGCCTGTCAGGTCATTGTAGGCGGTGATAAGGTTTCCCCTCAGCCTCCTCTTCTCCAGGCTGAACACCCCCAGCTCTCTCAGCTGCTTCTCACAGGATTTTCCCCCAGCCCCTTCCCCAGCCTGGTTGCCCTTCTCTGGACACACTCCAGGACCTCAATGTCCTTCTTATGGTGAGCAACCCAGAACTGGACACAGCACTCGAGGTGCAGCCTCACCAATGTCAAGCACAGATACTAGCTTTTCCTTTGGATGAAAAATTAATGAAAGGCTTGGCTGAAAAGAGCCTGCTGGGGTTTCTTTCCTGTGGTCCCAGATGCCCCCAAATCCAAGCATCTCAAAATGTGTACGGTTGCCCTGTGCTGCTGTGCAGCCACTCCCCAGCCAAAGGGCAGCAATACTTGGTCTGCGGGGTTGTTTGCAGGCTACAGAACCACTTCAGCAGGAGCTGAGGGTACAAAGAGGTGAGCGTTCAGTAGCTGGGCTGAGCATTGCTGTGAGCAGCTGACAGTTCTGGTGCTCTACAAAGGAGCAGGCAGCAGAAATGAGGGTCTGCCCGGGGCCCACTGCCCAGCCTCTCTGTTGCACAGGGCCTGCTCACATCCCTGGCTTGAGTCAGTCATTTTCTCTTTCCAATTTGGAGCTTCAGATGAGACACACCTGTTGTGGACAGGTTGAAGCACCGCGGCACAACTTTGCCCACCCTCCCCTTAACTTCATACCCTGCGGCTGAGGGGAAATCAAGCAGTTTTGGAGCTCTCACAGCTCTCTACGCACTGAGTGAGAAATGCTGAGTGGCCCTTCGAGAGGTGTCCAAGGCTGGTAACACCAGGGAAGGGTGCAAAGAGATCACTGTGTCCTCATGACTTCAGAGGGAGCCAGCACAAGGTGAGGCTGGCAAGGAGAGCCGGTGGCACGGTCAGGCTGGTGACAAGTGTCTGCAGAGTCCTTCATGTGACAGGGAAACCGAGGCAGGACAGCGTGTCCTGGGGCACTCTTGCCCCCAGCTCCAGCCTTTTCAGGTGATGGCAGAGCATCGATCAATCGCCAAATCCTCTTGGCTGCTTAAAGCTTTTAGGCTCCCTGGGCTCCACTATGCTCCAAGGCAGCAGCATGAAAGAATATTTTCCCTCTGTAAACAGATGCAGTGACCTGCTTAGCATTGATCCTGCAAGGCTGGGCTTCAAACTCAATTTGCTTCCACCGTACCTATGAAGAGTTTGGTAAATTGATTTTTAAGAACAAAAATGTATTGAGAGTAATTACAGCTGACAAATATGATTTTAAATAATAAGATGATGCTTATGATTGCTGGATTGTTCACCTGAGAGGGGAGAAGAAAACACTATTTTTCTAAGATATCACTTAAACTGACCTTTATTCTTCATGAGATGAGTGCCAATTTCCATCTCTTCTTCACGGAATAAAGCCCTGGGAAAGTCAGGGAGTGCAGCTGACAATCCCAAACCTGCAATTTATGCCACTGTTGTAATCTACGCACATCCGTAGCTGATGAATATGCATCACAGCGTTTCTATGCACGGCAAAAAGTAACCTACTTCTGGCCCCCGGCAAGCTGCAGCAGGTCTGGCTGCTTCTTCCTGCAGCTCTGTGCCCAGTGTGGGGGTGTGGGATTTTGGGAGAGGTTGAGGATGCTATGGGAAAACCTTGAGGTCAAACCCAGTCCATGGCTTAAGACCAGTTCTATCCATGCATCCATGCATCCATGCATCCATCCATCCATCCATCCATCCATCCATCCACACATCCCACGGCTGTGGGGCATGCTGCTCTGTGCCTGTCTCCTCCTAGGATGTATTTAAGGCAGGATTTGGGGGACAGTGAGGCAGCAGCCTTCTGGAGGAGGGAGAGGATGATGGCCATTCCAGAGGCAGCCCTGAATTAACATCTTGAAGCAGGAGTGCCAGGGACGTGATAGACACAGAAGAATGGCCAAGTGACACTCTAATGAGTGTTAATGGGAGGCAGGAATTAAATCCTGCCGGCTCATTAGCATGGGAAGACATGCCATCTGCCATGGCTGGCAGGTTGTTTGGGGGGTGTGCTTACACAGGGATACAGGGAACGTGACCGGTGCCCTGGAGTGTCTGTGCTGCTTTTGCTGTGCCAGCTGAGAGCCAGTGCTGGGGGGTATCATGCATGAGACCCTCCTTTGCCCAGGTGGTTGACTGCCTTGGAGGGAGGAGGATTCCCAGCACACCCTCGTTTTGTCCATGGATGCTCCAGCCATTCCCAGCCCGGCCAACAAGACAGCAGGACGGGTAGCAGGACTGCCAGGAGGATGAGCTTCGATCCTGCCAAAGGAAGATGATGGCCGTCAGACCGATGTCACCTCCCTGTGCTTGTGGGAGGTTGAGGATGGGAGCCAGCGTCCCATGGTGGTTGATGGGAGAGGCTGGACCAGCCACTACCCAAATTGCTGCAGGTGGTGGCTGGCTGCTGGTGTCTGTGCTGTGTCTGGATCCCCTTGCTGAAGCCAAAGTGTCTCCTGAAGCTGGAGCAGGTCACATCTCAGCAGGTCAGGGCATCCCTGTGCAGCTAGTACACACCCCGCTTGTGCTGCCTAACTTGCCCAGCCAGTGCCCACAGACTAGGGCAGCACTTTCTCCATCTACAATCAGCCCAGGGCACCAGGCACTGCTGCCTTTTCTTCTCCATGCTCCCTCTCTGTCGTGCCCCCAGTCTGGGCACCCCCTTGGGGCAGAATGGAACCCCAGTCCCCCTGTGAGCCTAAGTCCTATGGTCTGGACCCAAAGAGAGAGGCACGAGCAGAGCTAGGGCTGCTTGCTCGCTTGGACCTCTGCATGGCTGCTTCAGCCCTGATGTTATATGTGACACAGAGGGACTGGAGCAGTGGCTGAGGGCCATACTGGTGCCGGTGTCCTGGCAGGAAGGCTGCCACGTGGAGATGGGCTCATGGTGGCCTCCCACAGGGAACGCCACACCAGCCCTCTGTGCTACCTCCCAGCCTAACATCCTCCAGCCCAGAGGAGACCCCCAGCCAGCACAGCTGGAGCTGTGCAGGAGCGGTGCAAGCAAACTGCAGGAGCAAACCACAGTGCCCCTGTCACCAAGCACGTGTGCTCGTGTGACCAAGCTAAGGGTGCCCAGGGTACTGTGGCGGTGCCAGCCATCATCTCTGCTCAGTTTGGGGAGAGCAGTGGGTAAGGAATGGGTGGGATGGCTGCATCCAAAGAGTTACAGTCAATGGCTCAGTGTCCAAGTGGAAATCGGCCATGAGTGATGTCCCTCATGGGTCTGTACTGGGACCAGCGTTAGTTCATCTCTCTGTCAAGGAGCAAGTTTCACAGCAAGAAAAGCAGTGAAGGCTGAAAAGGCCAGTGACAAGGCATGTGGTTTAGGAAGGCAGCATCAGAGGGTGGAGGGTGAACTGTGCAGTGAGGAAGAAGTCTCAGCAGAGAAGGGGGAGCAGCTGTCTGAAATGAGCTCCATCGGCACGAGCAGATGCAGACGGGAAGTTGGGAAGTGTGTCAGGCTGCAAATGCCCCTGGAGTCATGCATGGCTGACCACTGCAACCAGGAGGACAGCTTTTGCTACCAAAACACATCCCTGGCTTTTAAATGCTTCCAAAAAGAATGGAAATGCTGTCAGGCAAGCTGCAGAAAGGAAGGCACTGTCTGTGTTCAGTGTTTGGAAAGAAGCAAGGAAGGCTGTGAAGTACTGTCCAGTTTATTGGGCACTAGAGGGGTTGCTGGAAGACATGCACTCATGGCAAGTATTTCAGAAGTAGCTGCTCAGATAACTTGCACCCAAGAGCCCTGGTTGACAGGGTTGACAGATCTTAGCTGCAATGTTATTAATTCCTTATGAAACTGGAATTTCCCTGGTGTTTCTAGGGAAATGCTGTTGCTGGGGCAGGCACCCACATTTCTGGGAGCATCCTTCACGTGAGTCAGGCACACAGGGAGGACATGGCTGTTACTACAAGTGTCTGGAATGGAGAACGACTGCTTGCTCTTCCTGGGAAAAGCTGAAACAGAGTAAAGCAAAGCTGATGCAACTCCCACATGAGGTTTTAAGGGGGAAAGGGAGCACAGTCTGCTGCAAGGGGCTGCTTTTGCCCGCCTCTCCACCTCTGTCTCCTCTATCCCTTAGGATGGTGAAGAATCACAGGATCACAAGGTTGGAAAAGACCTTTATGATCATCAAGTCCAACCGTTCCTGTCCTAAGCTAAACCAGACCCCCAAGTACCTCATCTGCCTGTCTGTTAAACACATCCAGGCGTGGTGACTCAACCCCCTCCCTGGGCAGCCTGTTCCAGGCCCTGACAACTCTGTGCTTGGACAAACGCCCCCTCCCTCTCCTGGGGAGAGCCCCCTCCCCATCTGCTCCATCCCACAGTGTCCTCCCCAACCCTCTCCCTCGCCCGGTGCTGAATGGAGCGGCCAGGCGGGTGGCAAAGGGCTGTCAGGCTGACCAGTGCAGCCCAGTCCCCTTGCCTCTGTGCCCCTCTTACGCTGCGGGAGGAAGCCATCCCGCGAGTCACAGAACCACGTGAGCATCTTGTGGAGGAAGGTCCCCAGGTGGGGAGGCAGCCTGCGAGCTTGCTGCTGGAGGGGAGCATCTCTGTGCTTTGCAGAGGCCAGCACTGCTCCTGGCCTCTGCGGCCCTTCAGAGGCATGATCGCCAGGCCTGCAGAGAAAACATCCTGACAGTGCTTAGTCACTGCTCCTTGCCCACCTAGCTCAGAAAACAAAGCCTCTGGAACAGCTTCCAACTCTCTTCATCCATTCTGCAGCCTTTTGTGGATTCTGTGATGCCTGCACAGTTTAAACCCTGAGATCTCTTGTGGCCTTGTTTGCAGGCTGTGCTGCCATTCCCTGTCCTTCGCTGTGCTGGGAAGGCTCTTGCAGGTACCCTGGGAAGCCTGGTGTAGCTGGGGCTCCCTGTGACACCTTGGGGACTCCAGGTTGTCCTGAGCTGAGGAGGGGCAGGAGGTGATTTGAGACGGCACGTGTGACTCTGGGCACCAGTAGCCATCTGAAGGAAGTGGTGCCTGCCAGCTGATTCCCCCAGGACAAGCTCTGGGCTTGACAACGTTCAGCAACGATGGGAAATGAATATTACATGGTGTAGCTGAAACCCACAGGCAGGAGGGGACATGCAAACAGCTAAAACACTGCAGGGACCGGGCAGCTGTGCATCCTTCAGCCAGGCTCAGGGCTGTGAGAAGCTGATCTGATGGCTCCCTCTGGCCTTAGGCTTTGTGAGTCTGTGAGGAACGCATCCTCCAGCTGCTCCACTCCCATAGATGCCCAGAGAGCTGGGTAACGTGTTCCTTTTCCAAACTGGTCTGCAAAGGCCTTCTTCTCTTGTCCTGCGAGGTTTTGGGCAGTGTAGAAATCCCAGGGCTGGTGCTGGGCATTGCCCACAGGTTCCTAATGCCCACAGGAGCTGATCATCGCTTCGAAGCATTTGGAGCAATAGTTTTGGCAATGCACCTGTGTTGCTGAAAAGCAGAAGGGCTCAGCTCTTTCCTGCTGACTTTGTGAAATTATCCTCTGCTAATCAGTGCTCATTACATCACATCTGGGTACTTCTCCCAGGCTGGGCCCCCCTGTAAGGGAGAGGCAGGGGATGCTGAAATGACAAGGATTGGAGCTCCTGCCTGGCAAGGAGAGGCTGGAGAAACAGGGCTTGGCTTTGGGGAGGCACCCCCCAACATCTCTGGGTAGATTATTGAGAAAATAGAGCCAGGATTTTAATGGAGGTGCATGAGACAAAGAGAGGGTGACCTAGCTTGTAGCACTGGGAAGTTTCATCCCATGGGGACAGCTGTGTGTGTGAAGAGGGGCTGTGAGAGGTGATAGGATCTCCAGCCTTGGAGGTTTTCAAGGTGCAGATGGGCAAAGTCCTGTGCAACCTGGTCTGATCCCACCGCTGCCCCTGCTTTGGATGAGAGGCTGGACATGAGACCCAGTTTGGTTTGGGAGCCCACAAGATGGATTTGTGAGTCTGTGGCAGCAGCAGGAGGAGACTGGGGAGATCAGCAGCCGAAAATGGCCCTGGCCAGAGGGAGCCTGAAGGAGGGATGGGAGAAGGATGGATAAAATGACTTCCCAGTGCTTGGTGGGAGGAAACCCTGCTCTACCCCAGGCAGTTCCTGGCTCCCCAGTCTCAGCCTAGAGACATGTTGGACCTGTTTGGAGCGCAGGGCTCTTTGAGCTGAAGGAGAAGAGCAGGACCAAACAGATAAGACATTAAGCCGATGCTTAGTGTTTTCTTGTGGATTCAGACTCATCCCAATGTGCTTTTCTGCCAGCTCTGAAGGGGATGGGAGAGGAGAAATGGATGGAATTCCTTAGAAAGTTCTTGTAAACACCTCTGCCTCATGCAGAGTGTGGTGGGGCAAGAGGCTGAGAGTAGAGTGGGTCAGGGGGATCCCATGCAGGACATGGCCCAGGGCTGGGGGCTGAGCTGCTCAAGTGATGGGGGCGGGGCGGTCAGAGCTGCCTTCCAGGGTACCAAACAATGGGATGCTGATGTCTGCATTGGGAATGGAGCAGGGCATGAGGTTACGCCTACGCCTGAGAGGTGGGAGGGTGTAAATCAGGGAATGTGTGGGGTCCGCAGGGGAAGGAAGCTACCCGAGCTGTCTCAGCCCCTGGAGGGACCTGAGTCTGTCGGTGATTAATGAGGTCTGAGTCTGAATGAGCTGATTAAGTGTGCGCGGGAAGGCCACCAGGCATCCTGGCCAGCTGGCAGGGAGCAGCACAGGGCCAAGCTCTCTCATCCCTGGACAGAGTGGCCGCATCCCCCGTCCCCCAGAGATGGTCCCTGACCCTGCCCACCCCCATACACTCATCTTGGCGCTGTCCAGACTGGCTGAAAAGCATGTGACAGACCATGCACACAGTTTGCCAGCACACGTGGTCCTACTGCAGCCCAAGCACTGCTTCAGGGGGACGCTGTTTCTCCAGGGCTGCTGCAGTAATAAATCAGGAGATGCCAATGCAAGAGATTTTCCTGCATCTGTGGGCCATCCCCGGTTTCGTGGTTGAGGTGCTAAGAGACTGGAGGCGACAGCTGTGGAGAAACCGGTGGGAAACAGGACACAGCGTATGGCTGCTGCCTCTGTCTGCCCAAGAGCTGCTGCCACTACGTCACCAAGTTGAGAAATCGGGTCTGTGCGCTCTCCTCTTGCTCATTTTATCCTCCTTTGCCCCTCATCCTTGAACAGTCACCCGAAAGGCTTCTCTATATGGTCACATCCCTGCAATTTTTCTGGGATGCTTCCATCCTACTGACTAATGAGAAACAGTTGCCTCTCTCACCATGGTTCACAGCAAGGACATTTTTCAGCACCATGGGCTCCCAGGGTCCCCTGGTCAGCACAGGGTCCCCAGTGTTCCTCTGGCAGCTCCCCTAGCTAGAAAACATGCGCCTTTCACCCACGTGCCTTTCAGGAACTTGCTTATATTTAAGGAAAAAAAACAACAACAAAAATTTAAGAGAACTCAAAGTACTTTTCCCTGTTTCTTCCTCCGATTGTGCACAAATTAAACTGTTTGCCTCAAAATCTCCCTTCTGTAAATCTGAGCAATGTTTCTGGTTTAACTGACCAGGCTTTGGGTCCAAGTCATCCTGTTTGTGTTGTTGGCAGAAGCTTTGGGCTGTCACGCCTGGCAGGCAGCACGCTGGGAGCGGCCAGGCATGCCTAGAAGGGGACAGGATCTTCTCTAGCCAAGACGTTCCAGATGGGAGACCCAACAGGCTCCCTGCTCCCGGGTCATCTGGATCCCTCCTTACCCTGTGCCCTGCCAAAATCCAGCTGTTCTCAGCCAAAGCATTATGCTTGGCATCAGCAGTGCGAGAATTGTCCGTTGCCTGACACCAAGACCCCTTGCTGGCAGGAAGAGGAGGACCTGGAGTGACTGCAAGTGCGGCTAAACACCCGCAGCCATGTGAGCCTGATGAAAATGTCCCCAGCCTCTTGTTGTGCCAGCCCTGGGGAGGGTGAGGGAGCTGGTGGCACGGAGGGGAGGACAGGAGGACAGGCCTCCCCGTGCCGCATGCCTGGAGCTGGACAGGCTTGATCAAGGCCCATCTGAATGCCTCCCTGTGCTACCTGTCCTAGGGAACCTGCTTTGGCAGGGGGAGTTGGACTTTTGATGGTCTCTAGAGGTCCTTTCCAACCCCTTGATGGTCTCTAGAGGTCCCTTCCAACCCCTTGATGGTCTCTAGAGGTCCCTTCCAATGCCTACGGTTCTGTGACTGTGACTGCCTGGGAGATGGGCCGTGTGCTCTGCACCTGTCCTCATGCCGGCACATCCGCTGCCCCGTGTCCCTGAAGTGCACTGGCATCGGGGCAGTGCATGTTTCACCCACAGCCATGCTCTTGCAAGGCAAACTGATGAAAGAAATGTCTTTGTCACCTCAAAAGCAGGGATACGGGGGGACCTTCTCCACCATACCGGGGGAAAACAGTGTGTTGTAACCACAAGCCTCTCTTTTGAGAGCATCTGGCCTTTCTCTCCTCCCCAGCTCTCCCTCCTGTCCGTCCCTTGGGACTCAGTGCTGAACAGCTGTGAAGGGTCACATTCATCAACTGTCCATCATACACTGGAGTCCATCAGGACCCCCAGATGGCTGCACCCCCTTCTCCCCCTATGCAGTCAGTGAGGCCAGCTGCAAGCTGCTTGCTTACAGTGACAAACAGAGGGCTACAGATGGTCTGGGGGTTCAAAGAGATCCCTCAAACTTGTTAGCAGAGAGAGGACAACCTGTTTACTTTGACAAGAACAGTGGCTTGCTTGGTGGGTGGCTGCAGAAACCTCAGCACACAGCTGGACAGACCTAGGGTGGCTTCTCTGTTGGCTTGGAGTCTCCTACTCACAAGAGCTTGAAGGCTGCAAAATCTGGAGTCAATCTAGTAATGAGCAGCTCCAGCCAGCAGCTACTGCTTGTGGCTGCAGGGCACCAAGGGGACCAAGGGGGGTCTGGCTGGCAGGAGCAGGATGGAGACTCCTCTCTGCCTTGGGCTGGCTGCTCAGCTCTGCCATGTCCTGACAGGATGGTGGGCTCCTGCCTTGTTGCGGGGGTGAGCCTCTGTGCTCATCAGAAGACACTGGATTCACAGAAGCACAGACTGGTTTGGCTCGGAAGGGACCTCAAAGCCCATCTAGTCCCAACCCCCTGCCATGGGCAAGGACACGCTCCGCTACGCCAGGTTGCCCAAAGCCCCATCCAGCCTGGCCTTGAGCACTTCTGACGCGGGTCCTTTTGGACAACTTTGTGTACCTGTTCTCCAGCCTTGCTGCATCCCTCAGCTCCCCCTTTGATGGACCTGAGCCTGGTGGCTCTGTGGTTTGCAGCGTCCCTACACTGGTGTCTGGCTCCTGGCAGTGCTGGATAGCACTGGGCCCTTCTTGGGAATTCCCTACACGGATGCCATGAGGTTTATTAGTCTGTGTGCTTTTGTGCAGGAGTGTGGCTGCGAAAGCTGTTTGCGGAAACAGGCTGGGGCTGTTTGCAAACCTTCCAGGCTGGGTCTTTGCCTTAATCTCTGTGATTAGCTCAAATGGAAAGGAACAGCTGGGCAGCTGGGGAGCCTGGGAAGTGGGACAAACACATGTGAGATCCAAAGCTTCCCAGAAATTGCAGTGTGTCTAGTGTCAAGAGACTGGACAGGCAGCTTTTTATGGGGCATCCTTGGAGTGGGAGAAGGGAGCAGGCAGCGTGTGGTGCACTGGTGGCTTTGGCCAGGAGATGGTCTGGCAGCCAGGGATGGGCAGGAGAGCCCTGGCTGCCACATCTCCCCTTCTTTCTTGTTCTTCTGGGCTTCTGCTTTCATGGTTTGGTGTTTAAGGCTGGAGAAGACGACTGGGTTGCCCAGTCTTAGCCCTGCACATTGCAGACTGCAGCAGGCTGTGAGGTTGCTCTGAGGCAGGAGGCACTGCTGCCTGCCTGGAGACCCACAGGGGATGCTGTGGGTTTGATCTGGGTTTGATGGGGGACACAGGCTGTCCCAAGTTCCCCAGCTGCAGGTTTCCACGACCAGCTTTTCTCAGGCAGCTTGGGGTCTGTCATGGTCAAGGGACTGCAACAGAGGTGGATGGACCCAGCATGCTGCTTCAGGGAGGTCCGCAAAGGGAGATTTGGGAGTACACTGTCAGATGGGCTGCTTCCACTGCAGAAGAGCTCTTCTGGCGTTCTGCGTCACTCAGTGTAGCATATATAAAATGCCTATTCCAGCAGAGCGTGCCGAGCACAGGCACCGGCCAAGTCTTGGGACAGCGGGGATTTCCAGAAGATTCAGAAGAAAATGTTATGCCAATATTTAACAGGGGTAGAGGGGTGACCAGAAGGATGGCGCACGTGCCTGGGGAGAGACACTCAGCCCCTGCCACATCTCCAGGCTGGAGGACATCTCTGGCAATTGAAAGTTTTTAACTAACATGACATGGTTTTTTTTTTTCCCCCTGAAATCTGTGTGTGACCCAGGAGATCCCAAGGCAGATAACATCAAGTGGGAAGGGAGAGTGGTTTGACCTCCAAGAGCTGCTTGGATGTTTGAAGAGCTACCCTTATCTTTGTAGCGCTCCTGCCAGAGCGGCTGTGTGCGATCTCGGCTGGAGGCTCAGCTTGGACTCGACAGCTTGGAGATACTCTTAATCTTTTAATTCCCTGCCATACATCAGCAATTGCAAACTTCAACAGGTTCCAGGAAGATCTATTGTCCCGGGCAAAAAGGCTAACATCACGATGATGGGAGATGAAAAGGCACTCAGTGAGAGGCAGGCAGGGCATGGGGTTCATGTGTTGGTCTTGATGATGGGATGCAGGGGTCTCCCAAGCAGGAGCAGCTGGAGCCAGGCAGAGGTACCAGATCAGAGGTTGGCTGTCCACCCTGGCTGTTTCAGCCTCCCCTTTTGGAAAGCAGAGTGGCTTAGGTATGCTTTTGGCTGGAAAAATACTACCTGGCCTTTGTGGTGACATACCAAACCCTTTGCCCAAACCTGCTTGGACCGATTTCTATCCAGGCTGGTCCTGCCATGGCACAGGGACAGGGGCATAAAGCTTCCCCAGGGCAGCAGGGCACCCCTGCAGATGGAAGGAAAGGAAGACAGGGGGTTTTGCATCCCAGTGGGGTTCAGGGCATCCTGCCAGGCTGTGGTAGGGATGTGCTGAGGTCTGTGCCCTCCACCCAGGCCCTGGCAGCTGTCACTCCTCTGGCCAGGAGAACCGTGAGGCTGGTTGGCTTTGTCTGGAAGATGGTGCTCCAGAGGAAATCACTTTGTCAAAAAAAGCATAGTGCCTCTTGCCGTGATAACGGAGACACCATATAAATAGAGGGGGGTGTCTGCGTGGGGTCTGAAACCCCTTTCCTTCAGCTCTGAACCCCACAGCACTACCAGCATCACAGGTAACCATGGCCTCTGTCCATGCCCACCTGGGAAGCATCAGGAGATGCTCTGGACTCAGCTCCTCACCTTTCCTCCTCTTGATTTTATCTCCCACGTTGAGTTTCCCTCCCTGTCCGCAAAGCTTTGGCTGTCGGATCATGAAGGGATGCTATGTTGTGTGCTGAGGAAGGGAATGCTTTGGCTTTTGTTTTTGAGGCTTAGTGAAAAGGTCCTTTCACCAGGCAGCTTGGTGGGCTTGAAGATCCACAGTGGTCCTACTCCCAGAGGCAGAGCACAAGGCAAACACCAAAGGAGCAGGAGGAGCCCCAGAGCTTTTTGTGCCGGAATGGCACACAATTCTCTGCTGTTGGTTTCTACATCTTCCCTCTCTCCCTCCGGCAAGGCTGATGTTTTGCAATGCTGGCAACTCTCACAGAGACCTTCGGTACTGGAGCAGAGCCCTGTGCAGATGGGAATTAGGGCCATGGCCCTTGTGGTCTCCCTGGGGGTGCAAAATCCCCTTCCTGATTGAAACCATAGTCAGCTGCTGCTGGGATAGACGGGCATAATCTGGTCTGAATCTCATCTTGGCAGCCTTGAGCTCCTCCAGACCTCTGCCATGTGTAAGGTCTGCTCTGCTGGCAAGGTGTTGGGACAAAACCCATGTGGGGAGGCAGGGGTGGAACCTCTGGTCCTAAGACAGGGAATTGGACCTTCAGAGCGCACACCATGTGAGACCCCATGGGTGTGTGCAGAGCCACCCAACAGCAGAGCAACCAGAGGTAGACCTGCTTTGAGGGCACAGGGATGTCCTTCTATCAAGTCCCTACATACCACAACAGCCCTGACTGCTTGAAGACCATCTTTCTGGCTCCATCGCCCTCTGCTAAGGGAAAGGGCCTTGTGTGTCACATTGACCTGGTCTCTGAGGGGAGGCAGAAGAGGAGCAGAGAGACACCCACCAGAGTAGAGGGAAAACAGTGTTTGGAGCTGGGACTCTGCTTGAGATGCTGCAGCCAGACAGCAAGTGTCTGAGCTCTTTGGTTTGTCGGGTGGCTGTAGGCAGCGTGAGATGGGCTGGGAGCAGCATGAGGGGCTGGAAATTCCTTCTGGGGCCAGGGATCAGGCAGGAAGGCTGTTTACAGCACGGGAAGGGCTGCAGAGCCAGGAGCTAGGAGACCTCCCGGCAGCTTCTGCCTGCCAAAGCTCTGGAGACTCATCACACGGATGGAGACAGGACACACCAGTCCATTGGGACAGAGCAGCTCCAGGCTGTGGAAAGTATCCGATGGGACAAGACAGACTGCTTGTGCATCTCTGCAGACCAGAGAGGAAGGGTTTAGACTCTTCTCCGGAGGAGATGCTACCTTTCTCACTGTTTTCCAAGCAAGATCCTTTTTCCAGGACAACTTGGTCTTGTGGTTGGAGAAGCAGCTCATGATTTGGGAGCACAAGTTGACGACGGACATTTGGGTCAGTTTCATCCTCAGCTCTGACCCAGTGGCATCTCCAGAGCATCCTGGGGCTGTCTGGGGGTTTAGAGATGCTCTTCAGCCCCCAAAAGTGCTACCAGTTCTCCATCCCTGGGAAGGCCAAGGGTCCCTCATGCCCATTGTAGGTTCTCCTTGTGATATATGGAGGAAGGTGTAAATGATGTTTCTTGTTTTATGTTGTGCTCCTCATGAAAAATGGGTGTTGTAGCCATGAGAGAACTCATCCCTGCAGTTACCGCATGGAGCAGGCTGTTGGCCATGGCCAGGCTTACTGCTCTCTGGTCTGGCCCTGCAGCTTTGAGTCAGTAAATGTGCCTGACAAATGAGGGGCAAATCTGGTGGGATTCTGTGTGTGTGTGAAGGCTTCACCTCTGTCTCTTGCCCAATTATAGACACCTATTAAAACCTCTCCAGTGCCATAAAGGGAGGTTCTGTCTTGGACAGGAACCCTCGGATATCCCTCCTAATACTATTTTTTTAAAGTCTTACCCTTTTTTTTTCTCCTGAAAGTCTGACTCCAAATCTGGGGAGTGTCAGTAGTGGTCCACTGCACACCCCTGTGCACAAGGGCACATCAACTCTAATGCCCTGTTTGTGGTTCCCTGCTGCTTGTGCCAACCACATAGTTTGTTAGGTATAGATTATTTTGGCTGCTGAAACTATCAAGACTGGACATACTGATGGACAGCAGGGCTATCTGGGTAGTGCTTGCAGAAGAGGAATTGACCTGATCAATCATGACAGTGGGCTCAGCCAGTGATAGCTTCTGGCCAGCAGTCAGACAGGATGAACATAACCATTGCTTCTGTCCTTCATGTCTGTCAAAGTAAATTTCTCTGACTATCTGCTTAGTGCCAGAAGAAGGCCGGTTCTCACAGTCTGTGCTTGCAGTGACCTCACCTGGGGCTTCTGCAGTGTCATGGACAGAGTTAATTTGGGACATGGCAGATGTACTGGTCTTAGCTGGGATGAAGTCCTTTTTGACACCCAGTGAGGTGCTGAAAGGGTTGGAGATAATGACAGGTTCAATTGGAGTGTGCTAGATGAATTTCTAACTGTTATATCTATTTAGCTACTAATTGGCAGGCTCCTGTGCTTGCCGTGGGGCTTGCTTGCCTTTCTCTATAGAGGAGGCTAGTGCTCATTAGTGGCTGCTTTCTGCTTTCACTGCTTGCCGCACTGTTGTCCTGCTTATCATCATACTCTGCTGTGCCTGGGAACATTGTGATAACAGCAACGGCCATGTGCCTGTGCTGGCTGATGGCCAGGGCATCACTGCTGATTCTGTGCTGCTGTACTGGACAGGCTGTCCCTGTGCGAGTTCAGGTGGAAGGTACTGTGACCTGTGGATGAGACCACGTGGGAGCAGGACACCCCAAAGTGTCCATGGCCATGAATAAATCCACACCAGAGCAGGTACTTCTTGAACCTGCATCTGGCCATGGTTATGAGTGTGCCACAACAGGTGCACCACTGAAGGGACTGTGGTCTAAGGATAAGGAGAATCACAGAGTCACAGAACTGTAGGGGCTGGAAGGGACCTCCAGAGACCATCGGGTCCAACCCCCTGCCAAAGCAGGTTCCCCAGGACAGGTCACACAGGGAGGTGTCCAGATGGGTCTTGAATCTCTCCAGAGAAGGAGACTCCACACCCCCTGGGCAGCCTGTCCCAGGGCTCCCTCACCCTCACTGGGAAGAAGTTCTTCCCCAGATTGGGGGGGACTCCCTGTGCTCCAACTTGAGGCCATTGCCCCTTGTCCTGTCCCCACAGAGCACTGAGAAGAGGCTGGCCACTTCCCCCTGTGTCCCACACTTCAGATATTGATAAACATGGATCAGATCCCCTCTCAGTCTTCTTCTCTCAAGACTGAACAGCTCCAGCTCATTCAGCTGTTCCCCATACACCTTGAAGCATCTGTGGCTGGGGGTAAGCCCATGCTGCAGCAGGTGCCCCTTGAAGCGTCAGCGGCTGTGCATGAAGTCACGCTGAAGCACCTCACAGCATGTGGCAGCAGATGAGCCCACCACAGTGCAGGTTTACTTCTGAAGGAACAGTGGCTGTGGGTAAGGCCACAGTGGGACAGGTCTATCTCTGAAGGCGTTGTGGCCCATGGAGAAGGCCATGCTGGAACAGGTGCACGTCAGAGTGCCTGTGTCTGTGGGTAAGTCCGTGCTGCAGCAGGTACAACCTCTGACAGACTGTGGCTCACAGACAGGGCTCTGCTTGGAGCAGATACAGCCCGAAGGGACAGCCGTCTACAGAGAACTCCCAACAGAGCAGGGACAAGGGCAGGAGTTCATTGCAATGAACCTGATGGCCTGGTCTATAGGGACCACTGTAATTGAAATACCTTTAAATTGTTGTAACCCATGATGTGAGCTGCATGTTATGAGAATTACTGTAGCAGGAACCACCTGGAAACAGTGGAGGAGAATCATAGAATCACAGACTGGTTTGGGTTCGATGTGACCTCAAAGACCACCTTGTCCCACTCTCCTGCCATGGGCAGGGACACCCTCCACCATACCAGGTTGCCCAAAGCCCCATCCAGCCTGGCCTTGAACCCTGCCAGGGAGCAGTCACAACTCCTCTGGGCAGCCTGTGCCAGGGCCTCACCTCTCTCAGAGTGAAGAGCATTCCCTTAATAACAAATGTAAATCTCTCCTCTTTCCGTTTAAACCCATTGCCCCATGTCCTATCCCTGCACTCCCTGGTAAAGAGTCCCTCTCCATCTTTCCTCTAGCCCCTTCAGGTACTGGAAGGCTGCTGTAGGGTCATCCCAGAGCCTTCTCTTCTCTGGCTGAGGAACAACTCTCTCAGCCTGTCCTCATGGGAGAGGTGCTCCAGCAGAAGCCTCACAGTGCAAGTGCTGCAGGGACCCCACTGAGCTGGCTTTGGTGCCCAGTAACTTCAGACATCTCTCCTGTCCTACATGACCACCATGACAGAGGGAGCCCAAAGTCATGGGCTAAATGAACTCAGTAGATATTTTATGAACATTTCACATGGGTGGCAAATAGACTAAGGGGGTGGAATCATAGAATATCCTGAGCTGGAAAGGACACATAAGGATCCCCAAGCCCAACTCCTGGCTCCACACAGGGACAGCCAGGTCAGAGCGTGGGACTGAGCACATCATCCAGACTCCTACTGAACTCAGCCAAGCTGGGTGCTGTGACCACTCCCCTGAGGAGCCTGTTCCAGTGCCTGACCCCCTCTCAGTACAGAACCTCTTCCTAATACCCAGCCTAAACCTCCCCTGTCACAGGTTCATGCTGTTCCCTCAGGTTCCATCCCTGCTCACCAAAGAGAGGAGATCAGCACCTGCCCCTTCTCTCCCCCTTGTCAGGAAGCCACTGACCATGATGAGGTCTCCCCTCAGCCTCCTCTTCTCCAGGCTGAACAAACCAAGGCACTTCAGCCTCTCCTCCAGACCCTTCCCCACCCTCACTGTCCTCCTCTGGACACTCTCCAGTAGTTTTGTGTCCCTCTTGTACCGTGGCACCCAGCACTGCACACACAGCACTCGAGGTGAGGCCACTCCAGTGCAGTGCAGAGCGGGACAGTCCCCTCCCTGGCCTGGCTGGCCATGCCGTGCTGGATGCACCCCAGGATAGGCTTGTCCCTCCTGGCTGCCTGGGCACACTGCTGGCTCATGGGTAACTTGCTGTCACCAAGACCCCCAAATCCCTCTCAGCATGGCTGGCCTCCACTGTCTCATCCCCAAGGCTGGAAGTGCAGCCAGGGTTGCCCTTTCCCATGTGCAGAACCCAGCACTGGCCCTTGTTAAACTTCATTGGGTTGGTGCTTGCCCAGCTCTCTGATCTGTCCAGGTCTCTCTGCAAGGCTTCTCCACCCTCAGTGGAGCCAACAGCTCCTCCCAATTTGGTGTAATCTGCAAATTTACTTCCACTCCTGTGTCCATGTAATTTATGGAAACGTTAAAAAGAACCAGTTCTCAAACAGAGCCCTGGGGAACTCCACTGGTGACTGGCTGCCAGCCAGATCTAACAAGATGTGCTTGTAAATCACTGGGCAGGAAACTGAGAGGAAGTTGGATAATGTGGATGTATTGGACAGTGTGGGACCTGAGCATGACATAGACTGTATCAAACACAGGGTGGAGGTTGTTGTGATTTTTGTCTGGCATAGACTTCAGCTTTCTTCATGGCAGCTTGCATGGTTCTGTGCTTCAGACTTGTGATGAAAAGAGTTGTGAACATAGGGATGCCCAGTCCCAAGGCCTTTCCTGAAAGCTGGGGGTACATAGGGAGTTGGGAGGGGACACGGCCAGCACAGCTGACCCTGATGGACCATATTCCATGCCATACAGTGGTGTGCTCGGCAATAAATACCAGGGAAAAGAAAGTGGGAGGGGGACATTGGGAGTTATGACCTTTGTCTCCCCAAGTATCTGCTACATGTGATGAAGGTATTTACTTCATCAGCATGATAAAGTCTTTCCTGGAAGTGGTAAAGACCTGCCTGGTGATGGGAAGTGGTGAATCAATTCCTTATTTTGCTTTGCTTGTGCATGCAGCTTTTGCTTTATCTGTTAAACAGTTTTTTATCTCAAGCCATGGGTTTTCTCACTTTTACCCTTCTGATTGCTCTTCCTCATCTCACCTGGGGACAAATGAGCAAGCTGCAGGTACAGCTGCTCACTGAGGTCAACCCATAACAGCAGCAGATCAGTGTATTTTTAAGTGCTACTCCTGGGCTGTGGTGGGAGGATGAAGGCTCTGCTGTGAATTGTTGGTCAGACAGGTCCTGTCCAACTCATCATTGAACCAGTTTAATAACGCTCTGGATGAGAACAGAAAGGGAATGATTTCATCTGGAGACCCATGGGGCGACTTGGGTCTGGCCTCATCTTCCTGCTGAGTGGACAGAGAAACCCAAGGGACATGGGTTAAAACACATCTGTGAGAGCTGCAGCTTGAGGGGTTTCAGGGGTTGTGGTGTTTGTCAAAGTAGGTCCACTGTCCAGTGTGAGGTCACTGTAGGCAATGGAGACAGCAGCATGTCCCATGGATGCTCTCTCAGCCTGCCCATAAACCTCTTTCTTGCCTCTGTAACCTTCCCTCAGTGTGGCCATGTGGGGTTTGCAGTGCTGGTGACTGTCATGGGGACCTTCAGACATGGACTGGAGCCCTGCATGAATGGAAATGGGGCCTGCAGCCCTTAAGATATTCTTGAAGAGGTGGGGAAATTCCCTTTTTGACTGCAACCACAGACAGTCACTTACGTGGAGCACGGGACAAGACATCTTGGCAGCCCTGAGCTCCTACAGATCTTCACAACCTGCGTGGCCTACTCTGTGGCTGAAGCGTTGGAGGGGCCCCATCGGTGTGTACTGTGGTGTGTCTCCAGTTCCTCCTGATGCCTGAGCCAGGCACCCTCCAGAAGAGTCTTGCAAATTGCCTGGGTGAATTTCCCAGAGGTGCCATTGCAGAGTCTGTGGAGGTTTGGCAGGTGGATGCTGCTGGGAGGTCTCCCAGCTCCTGGCCCTGCACCCCTTCCCTTGTAGTCTTGCCTGATCCCCAGTCCCAAAGGAAACTTCCAGCCCTCACACTGCTCCCACCCCATCTCACACTCCCTGCAGCCACACAATGAACCAAAGAGCTCAGACACTTGCCAGCCGGCTGTGGCATCTCAAGCAGAGTCCCAGCTCCAAACACTTTTCCCCATGTGGGTGCTCCTTACCTCCTTTTGGAGACACCAAATTGATGACCAGGCCAAACAGCTAGAGCCCTTTGGTGCACCCAGGTTAGTCCTGCTCTGTGTGTGCCTGGGAGGAGGTTACTGTGCATTGTGTAGGTCTCCTTGGTGATGCAGGGCATCCATTCTGCATTAGTCCCATTTTCCTGGGTGCCAAAACCAGCCTCAGGTCACTCCTCATATCTTCAAGAGCTGGCCCCATGGTCAAGTCAGCTATTGCAATGTTTTGACCGCTCCATTGCTCTGCTCCGCTGAATTACTGTCAATGACCAGGTATACTTAGGTATAAAGTGTATCACTTCTTCCTATCTTTTAATTATATCCGGGCAGGATGAGACCCATCCATAGCAGGGCTGGGCTCCTCCACCGCCTTGTGTCGCTTCCAGCAGCTGTTTCCTTTCGTGCAGGCTGCTGGGAAGGGCTCGGCCAACTGCTCTTCCAGTGCCCTCCTTACACCGGTGATCCCTCGGATGCCAAGTCCTGATGCTTGTGGCCCATGGAGCTGTCAGGAAAGCTGGCAAAGGCTCTATGCCTGGTGTCAGTGCCCAGAAGGTCCCTGCCCTGCTGGGCTTCATCACCTTGGTTTTTGTTTTCTCTCTGCCTTCTGCATTTTCTGCCGCTGTTTGGGTACTGGGGTGGTTGCCCCCTGGTTCAAGTGGCCAGCTGAGCCATCACCAGCACTAGAGTCCTTCTCCAGTGTTTTCTAGTCATGGCTGAAGCATACGCAGTTCTTAGTTTACATGCTGCTATAATGCCTTCTGCAAACTCTCTAGAGCCTTCTCAATGTTTTGCTTCATTTCCCTTTGGCCATCTTTAATTGCTCTGTCTCCATTTCCCCCCTGGTGATGAGCTTGCCGCGTGTGTCAAATGCTGTTCGCTCTGCAGGCTGGGTCTGGGCTCTGCAAGCCCATGGGGCCAAGCTTCTGCCAGAAGCATGGGGCAGAGCCGGCTGCTGGGCAGATGCTGGGCATCAGTAGCACAGGTCTACATGGTGAGGCTCTGGTGGAGAAGGGGCTCAGGGGTGGCTTCTGCAAGGAGCAGCCAGAAGGTCTCTGCAGGCCCCACAGAGCAAACACCAGCCGGCTCAAGGCCGGACCTGCCACTGACCAAGGCCGAGCCCATCAGTGACGGTCACAGCACCTCTGGGAGTCACATTTAGGAGAAAAGACCACCAGCAGCTGCTTTATGCCCCCAGAGAAGGGAGTGAGCAGGTGTAACGAAGTCTGCAGGCGCCAAGGCCAGGGAAGGGCGGGAGGAGGCGCCCCAGGTGCCAGAGAGGCCCCTGCAGCCCCTGGGGAAACCCATGGTGGAGCAGGGGTCCCCCACAGCCCATGGAAAAGGTTGAGACCCCACCTGCAGCCTGTGGAGAGAGACAGAGACACAGAGATGGGAGAGAGAGACAGACCCACGCCAGAGCATGTTCGCTGGGGGGACTTGTGACCTCATGGGGGACCAGTCTGGAGCAGTCTGGGCCTGAGAGACTGAGAGACATTCTGTGCTTTATGACTGCACCCCATAGCAGTGACCCACGCTGGGGCAGCTGGGGAAGAGCTGAAGCCCCGAGGGAAAGGACTCACACTGAAGTTTCTGTAGGACTATCTGCCGTGGGTGGGACCCCATGGTGCAGCACGGGAAGGGTGTGAGGAATGCCCCCTCTCCCTGCCTAAGAAGGAGAACATCTAGTGAGGAACTCACCAAACCCCCATCACCCCAGTCCCTGCCCCTCTCTGTGCCACAATAGCAGGAAAAGGGAGCGAAATCATGACTCAAATGCAGCCTGCTAAGAAGGGAGGGATGGGGGGAGGTGCTTTAAGATCTGGTCACACTTCTTATCACCTGACTGGTGTCATTGGGGGTGCAGGGCAGGGTCATCAATTAGAGTTTTCTCTCCTTTATTCTGTGCTGAGTCTGTTCTGCCCATGATGCTGATTGTGGAACGATTTCTCCCTGTCCTTATCTCCACTCCTGAACCTCTCAGTATATGTTTTCTCCCCTGTCCAGCTGAAAAGGGGAGTGATAGAGTGGCTTTGGTGGGCGTCTGGCCTCTAGCCAGGGCCAAACCACCAGAGCCTGATGTCAAGTACAAAGTTTGACGTACCAAGGTGGAGAAGGACCAGTTTTGTCTCCTGCAATACTCAGCCAGATTTTTTCCCAGCAGTTTCTTGAATCCCTCTGAAATCACAAGACAGGATGGTGCCTTTGCACG
This sequence comes from Hypotaenidia okinawae, assembly GCA_027925045.1. NCBI lineage: Eukaryota > Metazoa > Chordata > Aves > Gruiformes > Rallidae > Hypotaenidia > Hypotaenidia okinawae. The sequence goes on along the minus strand of BSDF01000005.1, from coordinate 13,829,292 downwards.
AAGCGTACGTGTGTGCACATCCCTGCCCAGACAGCGCCCAACCAACCCACCCTTTCCAAACTGTGCGGAGCTCCTGGCTCTGCTGGCAGGCACATGGCACCTTGCTTTGGGGGATGCTGCTCGCTTCACTGTGTGACGATTTATGACTTGCTACATCTCCACTTGCAGAGTAGGTTGGGTTGGCACAAGTGGTTTCCACCAAGTTTCACACTGCTGTTCAAGGATCCGAGGTATTTCTGGATGAAGGGCTGACGTGCTTCTCATTGGAAGAGGAAGGGACGGGCCTGGGGTTGGTGGATGGGCTGAGAGAGGCTCTGTTTTTGGAGGGTTATACCTGTTGACACCCTCTTCCCTGCAGTGTCTACTGCTCTCTGGACTACATCTCTGCCAAGAGCAGGAGCCTCTTGCCATGTCCCCTTTCTGCTGTGAACCTTGGCTACCATGCCATGGAGGGACAGGCTCTGATCCATCACCCTTTCACACTGTTTGCCCAGGTGACGTAAGACAAACATGTATGCTCACAGCAGCCTGGGCCCAAAGACTCCTGTGTGGTGGGTAGTGCTCTGATCAGGAGGGCTGAGGGCTGAGCAACCTTGACCACGGGGAGACAAGACACAGGTCCTGCCTGGCTCCTTGCATTTGGGTCTGAGGAAGCACAATGGTCAGCTTTGTGTGCCACACAGAGGATGCTGTATGAAGAGGGCATCTTGTGGAGCAGAACCTGCTCAGGTCCCTCTCAGCCCCTTTGCTAACCCCCCTGCACGCTTTGCAGCAGCAAACCTGGGGGCTGAGCCACTCTGCAGATGTGCTAGCAAAAAAAAGGGTTAAGTCCTTGCACCCCTACCCACCTGGGAGACCAGATTTCCATGGGGGTGGAGGGGGCATCGGGGCCGGGGTGGGGGGAAGAGGGGAGAACTTCTCCTGGTCGAAGACCTTCTCCGAGCCCAGCTGGCTCCAGCGGCTGTGTGGGGAGGGGACTCCCAGGGAGATGGCTTCCTTGCCCTTCCCAGCATGTTGTGCTCATCCTGCTCTTCCCATCAGTCTCCGAACGCTGGAGGACGGGCGGCGGGGCGGCCAGCGGGGAGCCTGCCTGGCTCGTGTGCCGCCGGCTTCCAGCAATTCTTCCCTGCTTCCCGAGGGCCGTTTTGCTATATGGCATTTCTATACGGTGTGCCTGGCGGGCAGCCCGCTCCCCTTCCCAGCCTTGGGGGTTTTCCACGCTGGGCTTTGCAAACTACCTCTGTGCTGGATCCTGGGAATTGGGGCCTCTGCAGGAAGGAATTCGCTGGTCAGCGGGTCGAGCGGAGCTGCGCGACCCTGTTCCTGTCAGCAGTGACTTTAACTCCGAGGCAGCATCCAGAAGGATTTGGAAATTCCCAGTCCCCCCTGGGTGGCTCCCCTCTATGCCTTCAGTCTGTATATGCACCCCAGAAGCCTCTGATCGCAGCCACCAGCCACCTGGGGTGCAGCCCCTGCCCTCTGGTCAAGCAGGACAGAGCTGGGGTGGTGGTGATGGTGGGTGGTGTGGGGTTTGGAAGGCTGAAGGGCAGCCCAGAGCTAGATAAACTGAGGGATCGGGGAGAGGATGTCCTGGCATCACTGGGGGAGATGCCAGGAAACTGCAATGCTGGAAGCCAGGGAAGCAATTAATAGATGAACTCCATGCCCTGGTGTTGGGGTGCAGGGTGCGAAGATAGAAAGCATTTGGGATGGGGAGGCTTGACTGAGCCCCTGCGTGCTGCCACAGTAGTTCCAGCGCCTGGGAAAGCCTCACATGTTCAGCGACATTTGCTACGGTCCCGCTGCCTTTGCAGGCACGGTGTGCAGAGCTGCTGCAGTCTCTGTCTAGGGTCACCTTCCCCTCTTCCTGCCCCGTGGAGGTCCTGCACCACAGTGATGCCCAGAGCGCTGGAGCTGGGCTGACCTGGGGGTAGCTGGAAGCGTAGTTGGTTGAAGCCTTGTCGCAGAAGCTCTGCGTGGTGTCTGACAGGGAATCCAGGAGCAGGGGGGCTTCCCTGTAGCTATGCCAGAGGGGCACCTTGCCTGGTTATGCCCTCCACCCTGTGCCTGCCTCTGTCCTGCACCTCTGAGCTCTGGAAAGAGGCTGGTGCCTGCAGGAGCCCAAGCTAATGATAAATGGGTTTATGTGGGTGCATGCACCTGGTCAGGGTGGCTGCTGGAGGCTGCTGGTATTGGAGAACCCTAAAAGCCTCGCCTCCACCCCTCCCTGCCCCCACCACCTCCTCTGTGTCCCAGAAGCTCAATCTACCTTGTGATGCTGCTGCAAACAGGGATGCCTACCCCTCTCACTGCCAGAAGCTCCCTGCTTTCTCTCTGTGCTGGGGAACAGGTGACAGAGCAAAGCACCTGGGGAGGAAGGAGGGAACTGGGGGCTCTGAGGGAAAGGAAGCAGGAATTGAGAAGGGACTTGGATTTCCATGCCAGTTTCCATGGAGCCCTGCTGATCAGGCACGCAGGTGCATTTACATTGCTCAGCCATGCTACTCCTGCCCTCAGTTTGTTCCCTCATGGGTCCCCTCAAATCCATCTCTCCTGAAGATGGATTTTGGGGTAAGGTTCTGCTCAGCTGGATGTTTGCTTCGGAGTGCAAACTGCAGCAACCAAAGGCTTTCCAAGGGGAATGTGTGCCCTGACCCTACTCAGCAGACCGGACTGTATTTGGGGCTAGCTTCTGGCCAGAAGATACTTCTGTGGTGTCTTGAAAACATGCAGAGAGCCAGGGACTTTCCAGGTGCCTGCTGCTGCAACTGGGACTGAGACTGGGACTGGGCAAGGAAGGGAGCTGGGCTCCATGCTGGGATGACAGAGCTCTCTTGGGCTCCTTCAGGAGCAGAGGGAGTCTTGGTCTGGACTGGTCCATACTGAGGGCAGCATCCCTCTGCACCCCTTGTCCTCATACCACACAGGCTCTGGGACACACACTTCACCAGGCTGGATGGCTACAGGATCCATGCTCCAGCAGCTTCTCCAGCACATGGATCTGCAGCAGAATGGTGTCCCAGATGTGCCAAGGGTAAAGGTTTATCCAGGTGTTCCATGGGCACCTGGAGAGGCTGTGCAAATAAAGGCTGGAGAGGCAGCAAGAGTCAGTGTGCCTCTCCTCTTCCTAATCTGTCCTGTTGCCACCAGTGTTTTGGGGTTCAAGGGATGGGTGACAGCATATAGGATGCCTTCAGTGACCATCTCTCTGTGCTGCCAGGCACCTTGAGGAGATGCATCCATAGGCAACCTGCAGCTGCCCACAGGCCATGCCTGCTGCAGACCCCAGACCTGTGTGCTGTCTGAGTGCATGGGGAACTGCCCCCCTCGATCTGGGCGCTGGGCACATGGCCCCCAACATGACAGCTCCCTTTCTCTTCTGCTCAGGTGATGGTGGAAGCTGCAGCAGTGTCGCTCTGGATCCCATGCTGCCCCAGACATCCGACTTCTCCCCAAGACAGGCAACTGTAGCTTGTGGGTCTCCTTGCTGTGGGGCGCTTTTCGGTGAGCCCCCTGCCTCTGCTGCCCCCTCTCTGCTGAGGGGTTGAGAGCCTGGGTATCTTATCACACCTCTGGTTTGTATGGCAGATGGGACTTTGGTCTCCCCTTGCATTACTCATTGCCCTTGAAAACTATTTATGAGGGTCCTTATCAGGGAATGGTGAAAAGCCCTGGGGCTGCACCCCAGGGTGCATGCAGAGGGGCTGCAGAAGGGACTCACCCCCACTGGCATTGGGGAGACCCCCTCACAGCATCTGGCACCCAGGACACAAGCAGTGGGAGGGGGCTGGCAGAGGAGCTAGGGGCCAGGACAAGTGAAGAGGGGCTGTGAGCAGGGGAGGGGGCAGGAGCTTGGGGTGGGATGTCAAAGGGGGCTCCTTGCTGTCTGTCCCCGGGTGCTGGGGAGATAACAGAACCAGAGTTCCTGACTCTTCTTGCAGGGGCCCTGGGGCAGGGCAAGAGGCAGTGGCACCCATCATGGGGAAACCTTTTCAACCTGAGAACACTTCAAGCACTGGAATAGGTTGCCCAAAGCTGTTGTGAAACCTGTCTTGCAGACCATGCCCTGTCAATTGCATGAAAATGTGGAGGTCTCTGCCCATCCCTTGTTGAGAACAGGGCTGATGTTCCACCAGGTTGCATTGAGCTTGGTCCAGACACATGGCTAAGTCTTCGGGTAGCCTTTGCCACCACAGAGCTGCCCTGAGGGGTCCTGTTCAGCTCCTCTGGGTCCAGCTCTGCCCTAGCCCCCATCTTGCCAGCCATGCCCAACCTGCTTGGCTGCATGGGGTCACACCATCCCACCTGCTGGACTTCACATTTTGACTGTGCTGAACCTCAGAAGGTTCCCATCAGCCCATTTCTCCAGTTGGTTGAGATACTCACTCATCCTCAGCTCCCCATGGTTTGGCATTACTACCAGTGCACAGAGGGCTGTGTCCCAAAGCCCCACTTGCAGTCCATCCCCTGCACATCCCATCCCTACATAAGTGTTCAGCTCTGTGAGGGGGCTCCCTGAGGCAGCTGGGCAGGGATGGAGGCTCGGGGGGGGTGGGAGGAGGGGGGGCAGCAGCATGGGGTGACCTTCTCACCTGTGCGAGGTGGGGGGCTTGGCACAGGGGCAAAGCATGGGCTGGGGTAGCGAAACGGTTTGAGTCCTTGGTTTTGCTAATGGCTTAGCCGCCTGCCAGGGTCCCTGTGTGGGTTAAAAACAGGCAAGCTGCAACACCCGACCCAGCAGGGAGCAGGTAGCGGCAAGTTGCAGAGCTGGGTAGGAAACAGGAGCCCACAGACCCATCTAGGCATGACGGGGGCCGTGTCTCCGGTGTGCCCCCCACCCTGCGCTGCGATGGGCAGCTGGGAACAAGACAGGACGCGTCGGTGAAGGGGGAGCTCACAGCTTACAAGAATCCCCCACCCTCCCTCCTCTCCATCACCCAGCCCTCGGCCGGCTGGTGGGCTGCCTGCCAGGCTGGCCGAAAATGAAAGCAAAACGTCCAGAGATAAATAGGAGCAGCCTCAGCACACGGCACCAGTGCTCGTCCCGCTCCCCAGCCTTGCCCAGCTCAGCACCAGCAGCACCCACCATGGCTCTGCGCCTCCTCCTGCCCCTGCTCTTGCTGGCTACCACCTTCCTCATCGTGCCGGCTCAAGGTGAGGGGCGAGGAGCCCTCCTGCCGGCCTGTGGGTGGGATGGGGCAGGGGGTGGCTGCACAGCAGGGTCTCTGCGGGGTGCTGGGTGGTGTGGTCCCAGTGCATGGGGGCAGTATGTGGGGCGTGTGGCTGGGGCTGTGGGGTTTGCAGTGCAGCCGTGTGAGCGTGTGCGTGTAGATTTGGGAGGGCGTGTGGGTGCATGGCTGGTGGGGCAGCAGAACTCCAAGTTCAATGGTGCAGGCAAGAGAATGGGGTGCAGTTCCTTTGCAAGGAGCCCCACCCCTGCCTCAGTTTCCCCTCTGCTGACTTATCCCCAGGAAAGGGTGCAACCTGCAACTGGGTACTGGGGCTGAGAGCTCCCGCCCTCACGTGCTGCCCACAAATGTCGCCAAGCAAGCCCTGTGTCACCAGCCAGCCAGCCGGGCTGTGCTCCCCAGGGCTGGGAATGCCCCCAGCTTGGTGTCCTGGCTTCGGCTAGGCTAGGGTCAGCTTTCTTCCTAGCAGCCGCTGTGTTTGGGAGTCAGGGTGAGAGCAGTGTTGGTAACACACCGGAGTGTCAGTTGCTGCCGAGCAGTCCAAGATGCTCAGCTTTTCATGCCGCCTCCCCCGCAGAGAGAAGGCCTGAATGGTGCTCAGCTGGCAGCTGGGGCAAAACTGCGAGACCCGATGAGGGTCTGAACTACCACCATGTCCCCTTGTCCTCAGGCATTGACAGCTCTGCCTCCGACTGCTGCCTGAAGCACAGCCAGAGAGCTATCCCCAGGCACATGGTGAAGTCCTACACCATCCAGGAAGCCGGGGCAGGATGCACCCTGCGTGCCGTTGTGTGAGTACCCTGCTGCGGTTGGGACCATCCAGAGTAGTTTGGCTACGGCCAAAACTCTCCCTTCCTGGGTACTCCCTTCCCTACCCTTGCCCGTTCACCCCCCACCCCGCTTCCCCGTCCACCCCCTTGAAAACCCTTCTGCCTGCTCCCCCAGGCTTATCACCAAGAAGAACAAGAAACTCTGTGCCTCTCCCACCGACCCTGACATCCTGAAGCTGATGCGGAACCTGGACAAGAAGGCGAAGAGCAACCAGAGCAAGAAGGGAAAGTCCCTGGGTGCTGGGGGCAGACCCAAGCGTCAGAAGCGGCAGCGGGTCTAAGCCAGGCCTGAAGAGGTAGGCAGGGGTCTGGGGGCAGCAGGTTGATGGAGTGATGGTTCTGCCCCTCCATCCCATCTCAGATCCTTCCCTGTGGGAGGGTGTGTGTCCAGCTCCTAGCGCCAAGCCTGGGAGGGCTGCCGCAGCCACGGGTAGAGCGCAGGGACACCTAGGGAACAGCTCCCTCCTGGTCTCTGGCTGTCTCAAAGTCGGGTTTATTTCTGGAGCTCTGGGGGTGAGGCGATGCTTGGGGATGGGCAGAGCACATCATGCAAGGCAACAGCCCGCCCCCTTCCCCCGTCTGGTGGTGGGCATGCTTGCTGAGACCGTCCCCACCTCACCCTTCCTCCTTGCCTTCCTCTCCCCTAGGACGGATGCCTTCCCCACCGGTGACTGACCCACTGCAATGGACTATCCAGAGACCGCCCACCCGCCTGCTGGCCCCGGCGCAAGGACGGGGCTGGCTGGGGGGCTGCCCTCCGCTCTGCAGCCCCCTCGGCGCTGACGTGCCTGCCGCAGAGATCCCCCGGCCGGGGCGCCCTGCACCGGCTGGGTGCTTTGCGGCGCTGGGCACCCGGGTCCTCGCTCACCCCTCGGCCATGCCGGGGAAGAGCTGGACCCATATGGGGGCTGACCCACGGCCCCAGAGGGGAGGTGGTCAGCCTTCCAAACAGAGGGGATTTCTGTAGTCTGGCAGGACAGCAGCTTTTCCTGTCACGTTTTGTTTTGTTTTGTTTGTTTGTTTGTTTTTTATACTTTTGTATTTATATGTAAAGACTGTGCTTCCATCCAGCCTTCCTGGAGGGCTCTACTTCTGGCTCCTCGTGCTTCACAGAGTACCCTTTATGCCGCAGGCTGCCTTTTCTGGAAGGTTGCTCTCATTTTTCCAACAGAGCGACAACTGCCGCCTCTTGTTCCCCTCTCACCTGTTCGCTCCATCTCAGCTTGCAGGACTGTGGGGTGCCAGGCAGGTCCCATGTCCCCGTGGTCCTGCCTGGGCTGGTTGCTGGGCGCTTTCTCACAGGGCGATCAATAAGGGCTGAGGTGGAGAATTTGGGGACAGTGGGGGTGACAGCATGGCTACGTGCCTCAGCTGTTCTGGGCTTTCCCTTTGGCTTTCATAGCACGCACTGCTGTGTAGTTTGGAAGAAGGTAGTCAGGATTTGTCCCCTTGGTTTATTTTTTTTTTAGTACAAAATCCCAATGAAATCAGATAGAATTCTTCATTTTAGTGGAATTTTACCCCTTTTTTCTTCCTTGGATTTTCTGTCATCAGAGAAACAGACATTATAAACTAAAATGCTTAGTTTTCTGGGGGAAAAAAACAAAGAAAAGAGGAAAAAGGAAAAAAAAAAAGAGAGGAAAGACATTCTTACACAGTTCCTTCCCAAGTCTATGTGATGAAGGCTGCGCATGAGGCTGTGGAGGTGAGGGAATAGAAGATTTTGCAAAACACACATTGCAGCCATGCTGCAGCTGCCCCAAACCTTTTGATCCTTTACAGAGGTCACTAACCCAGGGACACCGTGAGGTGGGACTGCAGGTAGCAAAGGGAACAGGGCTGGTGAGGAGATGTGGTCTCCCTGCAAACCCCCTCCAGCACGCTGAGAAGGAGCAGGTGGAAGGGGGTCCGCTGCAGCTGCGGTGCTATCTGCTTGCAGAGACTTTCGACGTGGACTTTGGTCAGTAAAGGTCTATTAACTCACATAACTGCAGTAATAGGATTTGCAGGGCTTAACACTGTCAGCAAGGGCTGTGCGTTGGCTGGAGTAAAGCTTGTAGCTGAGCGTTTCTATCAAGCACATTTATCTAGCTCAATTGCTTTATTAGGCAGGTATTTAGATGTGTTGTTTTAAGGCTGTGTGTAAAGAAACTGTGAAGTCCAAGATACTGGCCCTGAGTAGGGGATGGGTGCCGTGCTCCGTGCTGCCCTCTCCTCCAGATGGGAGGCTACCTGCCAGGTTGGCTTTTGGACAGGATGTGAGACAATAAAATGTATCTTTTATTACCAAACTCACTTGTTCTGGTTGGGGTGATGGGCTCCAGTGGGTGGGCTGCGTAGGGGAAAGCTCTCCTGCCCCACATGCTGTCATACCCCGGGTCACTCGTGGCTTTTTGCAGCCCCCCTGGGTGCTGCATCCCTGGGGTGTGGAGGCTAGGAGCTGTTGGCATAGGGGAGGGGGCTGTTCAAGTCCCCTGTCCCGCAGCTGTGCTGCCCAGCAAGGTGAAGCCATCCCGTTTGCTCATCCCTGCCCACCAAGGTGGTCCTGAGGTGCTGGCAAACACGGGGGCACAAACCAGATCTCTGTATGTGCCTCTTGCCTCTGGTGGAGCTTCTCCCCCCGACGCCAAACCTCCCTGGGCCAGCGCTGCTCCCTTGAAGCAGGGCGCCGGGATTGCAGCCGCTCTGGGAAATGACATTAAAGCCTGACTTATTAATGAGTCTGTGCTCTGGCCTGGGCTTGGTTGGGAGCCTGAAAACTGACATCCGCTGCTGGGAGTCAGCTGAGGCTGCAGTGGGAGGGCTGGAGGCAGCCCCAGGGACGGGCCGCAGCATCCCGCCTTGCGAGGCCGGCTCTGCCTTCCCCAGGACTCTCTGCTGTGCCTGGGTCGTCGCAGAGTCAGGAGATTGTGAAATGATTGCAGAAAAAAACCACCAAACCCCAGCAATGAGGTACAGACAAGTATGTCTGCGACCACAAACTGCAAAGCACGAGGAGACGGCAGGAGCGAGCCAGCATATGGAACGTGTCCTGGTGTCTCTGCGGCTGTGGATGTAAAGGCTGCACGTGCTGGGGTTTATTTTTCCTCTCTGCTTCAAATGCTAGGCAGGCATTAAGCTAAAGCGGGTTAGAAGGATGTGCTGTGCAGGTCTGTTTTAATTTACCCTGAAATTTACCTGAAAAACAGGGGCAGCCCATGTGCCAAGACAAGGCAGTGCTGGGGCAGCGGGTGTAGGAGGGCTGCAGTTACCCAGGACCTTCTGCAGGGAGGGCAAGATGTTTGTGACTGTGTCAAACAACGCAGAGAGTTAGGAGAGCTTGGCCACCCTGGAGCAGAAAGTCTTCAGTGACAGCAGAGAGTAGCCAGGCGGGACAGAAAGCACAGAGTGTGGCCAAGAGAAGTCTTGAGCGTGGGCCAAAACGCTCAGCTCAGGCCATCAGCCGGCGCAGACAGTGCTCCAGGCTTGAGCCGGCAGCAGAGCACTGCTGGGCTGCAGCGCCGGGCTGAGCTCCAGTGAGGCTCACCTGGAGACACATGCATCGCCCCATCCTTCCGCCCCACTCCCGTTTCAGGAAGGAGGAACCGAGGGCTGTCTCTGGGGCATGTGGGTGCTTAGAGGGGCTGTGGTTGCCAGCCAAAACTTCAAGGTGGTTTGGGTGCTCCCTGATCCTGGAAGCGTTCAGGGCCAGGATGGATGGGGCCCTGGGCAACCTTGTGTAGATCCAGGCCTGGAGGTTGGTGGCCCTGCCTGTGGCAGGGGGGTTGGAACTCTGTGATCCCTGGGGTCCCTTCCAACCCAGACCATCCTATGATTCTATGATTCTGTGATTCCACCAACACTTCCCTCATGGGATCTGTGATGGTCTTTGGAGCAGAGAGGAGGTGAAGAGGTGGGTGGTGGGCAAGAGGGACTCCCACACGGCCTGCCCCAAACGTGTTTCCCAGTCCTTGCCATTGCTTGGCATCCATCCTGTCCGGCAGGTCCACAACCCAGAGTGTTCTCCCAACTGTTTCTTCACATACATGTGGTTCACAAGTGCCCTCCTTCCTCCGTCCTCCGTTTCTCTTGCTGAAGAACCTTGGCTTTAGGGTGTCCTCATGCTGCCAGTCCTCCTTTCACTTCCCAAGACCCTCGGGTCTCTTTGCTTCCCTCTCATCCCACTGGGGATTGCAGACCTGCTCCTGGGATGCAGCTCCCCGGTGCATGGTGTAAGAGCACCTTAGGATGTCCTGTGGTGGGACCATGTCCTGGAGCTGCACCAGTCTGAGAACTACCCAGCCTCCTCTGCCCAGTGCCAGCCTGAGACCCAACAGGGCAGTAAAACAGAGCGGCTGCCAAGGGTCTTGGTCCATCCCACGTGCTTCTAGATCTGTCTATAGGTAGGTCTGGTGGGCAGCCTCACTGGGTATCCCTCCTGTCAAGCCACATGGGAGGTGGCAAGGAACTCGCTGATGGGCTGCCTTTTGCACAGCCAACGCCTTCTGAAACCCTCAGAGAGGCTGCAGGGAGGAGGACAGGTGGTCTGACAGCAGGGAGCCAGGGCTGGGAACATCCCACCTGGCCACTGCCATCTCAGTGCCATCGTGCCCAAGGACATGTGCAGGAAGCCCTTGGCTGGGGAACTGCACAGCCCAAGGGAGACACCGAGGGACACGTGTGTTGCAGGAGCTGTGGGTCACGGCTGCTCACCCAGGGAAGTCAAGCAGGGCCCAGCTGAAGGGTCTCGTCTCTCCTGCCCGTCACTCGTGGTGACCTCTGTATCAATGACACTGCAGCGTCAGGGACAGATGGCCTCTAACAGAGCAGGGACTGGCACCTTCTGCATGCCTCTTAGCCAGCTCCTCGGCACTACCTCTGCTTCCTCCGGGCAAAGGCATGGCTTGCTCTTGTTTCTTCCCCTTTAACTCCACTTAAATGAGACTGACCAAGTTCCCTCAGCTCGAGGAGATCCAGTGGGGCCCTGAGCCCCAGGGGCCAGCGGTGGCCCCAGTCCCTGTCCTGCGACAGGACTGGGACGGCAACGGGAGCCGTGCAGGAGGTTTCCTTGTGCTGGGAGTCGGGAGGGAAATTGAAACAGCTGCAATGCCTGCCCAGTATTTCCCAACGAGGTGAATGCAGCCAGGCCAGATCCTGCCCCAGGGACTGGCTGTGCCTGGAATTTGCTGAAATTCCCCCTTTGCCCTTTCCAGCTCCACAGCTCAGAGGGGGGAAAAGCAAAGCGCCATGAAACACCCCAGAGCCCGGGAGGCCGGGGGAGAAGCTGCCTTGGGGGGGTCCTGCAGCTGGAAGATCTCCTGGAGGGGGTCAGCATGGCTGGTGCTTCCCAGGGAGAGCCTGGTGATGGAGGTGATGCTCACATAGCCCATTTACATTTTGAAGGGCTGGACTTCCCATGGGGATCCCCCCAGACTGTTCACACATTAATTAACAACTGCATTATTGAGGCTTCTGCAGGGATGAGTGCTCAGGGATGCTTGGCACTGCCTGTGCTGTCTTCAGGGCTGGAGCTCCAGCGCTCCCAAATTGCTCTGGGTGATGCTTAAATGGGTCAGCACACATAATGCTTTCCCTTCTTCCCAAATCACACCAGATCCCCTGCCCGTTGCTGGCCTGCATGTGCCTCTGAAGAGTCTGGACCCCAAAGCATCCCCTTTTCCCCATCTGCATCATCTCTACTGGTCCCTGAGGCTCAGCCCTGGGAGGGGGATGGGGTGACCTCCCTGCATGCCACAGGGATGCACTTCAGAGATGACCAGTCTCTTCTTAGAAATCCCACTGACCCCAGTGTAGGGGGGAATCCCGTCACAACATGAGTGGAAAGCCCCTTTCCTGACCCTCCAGGGCCCCTCCTGGGGAGCAGAGGAGACTGGAGCAGCCGCGCTTTCCCCCAGTTGGCACACAGACAGCTGCTGGGAGGGAGCAGCCCCTGTTCCCTGCCTGTGTGTTGGCAGGGACTGCGGGAAGCACAAGGGCAGGGGTTCCCTAGCACCCAGAGGTGGGGAAGGGGTTTGTTCCCTGAAGGTTGTATTTTCAACTTAGCATGTCCAGCTGGGAGCCACCAGCAGATGGGAGCCCCTTGTGCCATAAAAGTGGAAGCAGTAGCAGAGGACCCCAGCAGTGCCTGGAGGCTGCCTGCACAGGATAGGAGCCCCAGCATCCCCCAGGACCCCTTGCTAGTCCTCTGGCATGCTTTGGTAGCTGCCAAACCCACTGAACGTGCAAAGAGGCAAGGCTTTGCTGTTGGCCACCATCACCAGCAACCCTTGCAGGTAGGTCAGTGCTCTGTTTTTGGGGCCCCCTCTTCACAGGGGGCTTCGCACTGTCAGTCCAGCCCCCAGGGAGGAGCTGGCAGATCTGGCTACCAGCATCAACAGCCATCAGCCGTTGTCCTTTCTCCTGTGGAACCCCTTTGGCAGTTCCCTGGGGAGATCAAGTGGGGATCAGGTCCCAGAGCCAGCCTGGGTCCCCAAACCCACAGGGAGGCTGGATCTGATGAGTGACACTAATCCTCTGCCACCTAAATTCCCCTTCTGACAGCCAATATTCCTCTACAATAGCTTGTGAGTGCCGACTGAAGTTAAGCTGGCACATCCTGTTTGTGTTGCTCATCCTGCCCACTCACCCCTGCCTAACTCCCCTGGCACTGCACAGGCTTGCACGGGCAGAGGAGTGGCCCACAGGAGTGGCCAGAGGTGATGCTGTCCTGATGGAGGGCACCACCAACCACCCCATGCACGAGGCTGGTGCCAGTGCAAGTGCAGGGATGGACCCTGCAATGCTCTGTGGGGACAGGACAAGGGGCAATGGCCTCAAGTTGGAGCACAGGGAGTTCCACACCAATCTGCAGAAGAATGCATATTGACAGAGCCCTGGGACAGGCTGCCCAGGGGGTGTGGAGTCTCCTTCTCTGGAGAGATTCAAGACCCATCTGGATGCCTCCCTGTGTGACCTGTCCTGGGGAACCTGCTTTGTCAGGGGGTTGGACCCGATGGTCTCTGGAGGTCTCTTCCAACACCACGATTCGGTGACTGTGATTCTGTGATCCCCTTTACCAGTGACACAGCTGTAGTCTCCTCTTCCTCTTCCATGTGCAGCAGGGAAGAGGCAGTGCTCTCTGTGCAGCTGGGGCTGTTTGCTCCTCATCCTCACCATGGGCCCCTCCATGAAGAGGCTGATTCTGGCACCTCTGCAAACCCCTGTGAGGCAGCTGTTGGCAGCAGTGAGACCCCCTTGGTGTCCCTTCCCTGGGCTGCAGAGCCCCACCTGCTCTCAGTGTCCCACATGCCACACATCAGGGTTGAAGCAGGATAAAGGACATCACTGGAGGTGGCACTGGCACTGTGGTGAGTCACCATCCCAAGGAGAAACAGCCTCCATCCCTGCGCTCCTGTGAAGGTTTGCAGCAGGAGGCTGCTCTTTGCTCCTTGCAGCGCCCACGCAACCTGTGAGGTGCTTGCACTCTGCACCATGTAAACAGCCTCCATGAGGGATTGCTGCCCTTGTGCCAAGAAGACCTGTTTCCAGGAAGCTCTGCAGCTGCCATTGGCCATGATCCAGTGCTGGGACACCTGGAAAATAGGTTGTCGTTAGGCATGTGAGATTGCAGCCCTGAGGTAGAGCATGCTGGCTGGACTCTCCTCTATCCTCCAGCTCCGGAGGTGCCCCCTACCCAGGCACTGGGGAGGGCACGAGGAGCCAGGCAGGCTCCTGAGACCTGATGTGGGTAGCAGGTGGTGGTGGTGGTGGGGGAGGTGTGCTCAGGAGGAGGCAGGCATCACCCCAATACCAATACATACCTAAAAAAATGGGGTTTAGGCAAGTTGCTCCCCTATCATCGGTGAGTGGAGCCCATGTGATATCTAATGAGAATGTCCCAGAGGCATCTTGGAGAAGGGAAATATATGAGGTGGGACTCCCAGAGCCCCGGGGGCTTTCATAGGGCATAGGGACCCTAGAGCTGCTGTGGCCCTGACCAGGGGCCCTGTGGGGCTAGGGTACCAGCAGCAGGAGAGGGTAGGAGGGTGCTTGGCTCGGGGACCATGGAGCAGCTGGCTGCAGGGAAAGCAGGCTGCAGGGGAATAAGGCGGGATATTCGGGAACTGCTTGAAGATTAAAATCTTGCCTGTGGCAAGACTTGTTGCAACTTCCCACCCCTATTCTCCAAAAGAAAGTGAAAGCCATGGGCTGGAAGCATAAATAGGCAGCCAGGAGCACCATAAGCAGAGCGCAGGGAAGCTGTGCAGAGCTCCTCTCCTGCCCGGAGCACCATTGCCTCTAGCCCATCCTCTGCCAGGCTCAGCAGCACAATGCGGCAGCTGCATCTTCTCTGCTTCAGTCTTCTGGTGCTGGGACACATCCTGGATGGTAAGAGGAAACCTCTCAGGGTTGCTTTTCTTGCAGAAGGGAGGGGGAGCCAGTTTCTTGCTCTCTTTTGGTATTTCTAGCAGACTTTTAGATGGGCTGGGCCTCTGTTGCAGCCCACCTGTGTCTTGTGCTTGTAGCCTGTCCCAGAGGGACTCTGTCCTGACCAAAGTCCAGGCAGGAACCTGCTGGACATGGGGACTGGAAAGCTGCTCTTGGAAAAGGCCATGGAGAAATCCTGCCTCCCAGTGCCTTAGCCCAGATATGCATACTGAGCTGGAGTCACCTTTGCCCTGTTCTCCCCAGCATCTCAGTAGAGCATCCCTAACATGCTTTGGTGTAGGGTTGGCTGGGGGCAAGTGGCCAGGCTGGGAGTGTGAAGGAAGGTGTGTGTGAGGGCAGAGCCCATGTCTGAGGTGCCACTGCTCTCGGACACGGGCTTTGCATGACTTGTGTCTGTCTGGATGGGTGACACCAGGCCCTCTGCCCTGCTGCCAGGAGCTGGGGAACCCAGACAGCCTGTGGTGTTGCACCACACCTTGCTGGCTGCCTGGGGTTACAGGCACCCCTGGGCACAGCCAATCTCCACAGCCATTAACAATGGACACTGTGTGTGCTTGGAGGGCAAACCCAGTCCCCTACCCAGCAGCAAAGTGCTTAGAGCTGTGTCCTTCAGCTGCCATGGGGTGAGCTGGTGGTGAGGTAGCTGCAAAAACCTATGACTGCTTCAGCAAACAAAGCTGGAGGCATTTCCAGCCTCTCCAGAACAGAAGCCTGCACTGCAGCTTCCTCAAGCTGGGTGAAGACCTCTGTTCTGTCTTGTGTGCTGCTAGCCCTGGGGTGCAAGAGGGACCCAGGAATGCAGAAAGGCTGCTCTCCACCAGTCTGTGGCTTCTCATCCCCTTTGCTCTCTGCCAAAAGGAGGCAAAGGGCTCCTGGCACCAGGGCTTGGGAGCAACAAAGCTGGTGCCTGTCTGTGCTGTTGTGTGCAAGAGCATCACTGGCAGGCACCATCCAGCCCGAATCTCACCCGAGCAGCTCCACTGCCCCTTCACCCTCTGGGGAGAGCGAGTGATGGTGCAGCCAACCCAGGTAGAGAAACCTCAGCCAACCCAGGGAGAGAAGCCTCAGCCTTCACTGAATATTCCTTTTCCAGTGCACGGTGGGAACAATGTCCTTGACTGCTGCCTGCGGACGAGTGAGGCGCCCATTCCCCGGCGGATAGTGCAGGATTACCGGCTCCAGCTGGTGCAGAACGGCTGCGACATCCCAGCTGTTGTGTAAGGACCCCCAGGGTGGGGATGGGTGAGGGACCAGAGCCCCAGGATTGACCCAGCAGGGTGGCAGAGAGGAAGAGCAGAGTGGAGGAGAGGCATTGGGCTGGGAATAGGGAATATGGAGGGATGTGGAAGAGACCCTGGAGAACAGGCTCAGTTGGAGCAGGAAAGACCTGCTGGGACGGGAACACACAGGGTAAAACTCAGGGAAGAGAGTCCTCCCAAGGCAGAGATAGGGGAGACAGTGGGTGAGAGCCTGAGCTGTATTGGAGGATCCTTGGGGTGTCCTGGTCAACTCATCTTGGTTTTTTTCCCCATGGACCTGGCAGGTTCATCACCACAAAGGGAAGGCGTCTCTGTGCCCCTCTCCAAGCACCATGGGTGGTTCGCCTCCAAGAGAAGCTGGATGCCAGCTCTGCAAGGAAGGTAAGAGCCAGACCTCTGCTCAGCCAGGAATAGGGATCCCAGAGGTGGGTTTATCCACCGACTGGGCTGCTGTGAATTGCTGGGACTGCTGAGGTACGGATGCTTGGACTTGGTCACCATCCCTCCAGTTGGGACCAGTCTGCAATCCCTCTTCCAGCCCCAAAAAATGCAGTCAAGGGGTGTTGCCCAGTACCACCCTGGGATAGCATGGCTCAGCAAACGGCACTGGGATCCAACTCCCCACCCTGACACACACATATGCCCTGCAGGCTTGGAGCCTGCAACTTGTGCATCTTCATGGCAAGGGCTTGAGATGAGTTTGATGGGTACCAGGTCCCTGCTTCAACACTCCTGCTTGGCTGGTGGAGGTCACACTCTGAATGTGTGGGAGCGATGCTGGGGAGGCTCCTTCTCCAGGATCACACTCCTCACAGCTGGGTTTTTCACTTTTCCAGGCCCGACCATATGGCAAGTAGGCACCAAAGAAGCCTGTAGCTTGCCTCAACACTGAGAGTGAAGCTGGCTGCCAGCTGTGAACCTGAAGCTAATGAAGCCAACCTCCTTGCACCCCCAGCTGCAGAGCTGACCCTTTCTGGGACTCCTGCTAGTGCACAGGGCTGGGAGGAGCCCTCCCTGCTCTCTCTTCTTCCCTCTGCTTCCACTGTGACCCAGTAACCT
This sequence comes from Hypotaenidia okinawae, assembly GCA_027925045.1. Classification (NCBI taxonomy): domain Eukaryota; kingdom Metazoa; phylum Chordata; class Aves; order Gruiformes; family Rallidae; genus Hypotaenidia; species Hypotaenidia okinawae. The sequence continues at coordinate 13,812,528 of BSDF01000005.1, read as the reverse complement.
GCGTTGGGCTGAGCCAGGGGCTGCTGGACCAGAGCCTTGGCTGCTTTTGCAGCCTGGAAGCTGGTTAATGGACTATTCTGTGGCACACATTTAGGGGATCCCAGCCTTCCCTCTGGTGCAGCAGCTGTGACCTCCAGCACCAGTCTGATCCCTTTGGTTTCCATTGTCAGCTGTAAACCTGCAGTCTTTCTACATCCCTGGGACAGGCTGCCAGGACAGGACAGTGCAGGGGATAGAGGGGAGGGATGGATGCGTTGCTTGCTGGCCATGCACAGTGCTACTTCTTCACTGAACACAACTGAAATGCTCTTGGGCAAAGCGTGGCCAACGTGGCTCATCTCTCACCCTCTAACTTCCCTGCACTGCTTCCCTCTTGCCCTTCCTTGCCTGGATAGGAATAGAGCCAGTAATGCCATGGCAGCAGAGTGGGCAGTGATGTTGCCTTTGACCCTCAGGGTCATTGCCCACATTTAGTGGTCCCCCCAACTTGCCAGTGTGTTCAAAACCTGCCCCCCACTGCTACCTGGGCAGGGATATATGAGCAGTGGTTGTGCTGCTCTGAGGTGTTTGCTGCTATATCTGTTTGATGCAACAATTACGGGTGTAAGTTGCTTCTTTTCCTTCTTTTTTTTTTTTTTTATTATGCTGTGACTTTGTTAAATAAAAAGAAAAGCCATCAAGTGTTTAGCCTGCCTCATGTTTGGGCGTGGGGGCAACTAGGGAGTGTGTGGGGGTGCAGCCCGCTCTGCCTGTGACGCTGCGGCACTGAGGTAGGCCGCACTGGGATCCAAGGGGGGAAAGTGGCTTTCGTAGGGGTGAAGGACACTTTCAACAACAGCTGGGCTGCAGGTGTCTCCTAGAAGCTCAGCACCATGCTGAGGTGAGTGCCCCGTGCTGTGCTGCTTGGCTGGGCTGCTGGAGTGGGTCTGCAGGGGGTTGTATTGCAGGCCCACATTGCACTGTTCAGCCCACAACACTTCAGTCCCACTGGATGTCAGGCTGGAGTTCACCAGGTATCAGCTCTCACAGGAGCACAGGACATGAATGCAGAGCTGTGGTAACAGGAGATCTATCCTTGAAGGGGAAGGGAAACTGAGGCACAGTGCAGCTGATCGCATCTGCTGATGGGCAGCAGGGGTGCAGGGGAGGAGAAAAAGCTTTTGGGGAAGCAGAGGCAGGTGAAAACATATGCCCCTGGGCATGTCCATGGACAAGGTATGGTGGTTTGACCCTGGCAAAGCTACGACACAAGGCTTGCTAGCAGGTGGAGTACAGGGGAGGAGAAAGAGCTTTTGGGGAAATGGAGGCAGGTGAGAACATCTGCTCCTGGGCAGGTCCATGGACAAGGTGTGGTGGATTAACCCTGGCAAAACTAGGACTTAAGGCACGGAGGGCAGCCCACCATCCCCTGCCTCTCATTGCCAGTGAGTTAAGAATCCTTGGCCATTTTCCTCCCAGGCCCTGGGTCTCTGGGCCTGTGCACTAGGACTACAGTCTGACTGCCCTAAAATGGCTTTACATCCCCTTGGGAACTGCCCTTTCACCCATGCCATGTAATATTTGAATAAACCTGCCCCACTTGGGTGAGGCATGGGCCAAACATGCATGAGTGTGGTTTGCATGGCCAACAACTGGGCACCATGCTCTTCTGCCAAAGACCATGGTGTCAGACATGATTGTCCATGTCCACATGGTTATTTACACCCTCCTTGGCCAGGATTTGGTGCCAGCCTGCAAGCCTGGGCCTGGGATGTGAGTGACATGGCGCAGGGACTATTCCTGAAGACAGGGGGTACATGGCCTCCAGCTGCTCCAGGGGATAGCTTCCATGGTCGTGCAGTGGCTGGGCTGCCCAAGCCAGGGGATGTCCAGAGACATGATGGCTTTTGCTGACACCTGTTGAATGTAAGCTTAGCCCTGGCCCTTTTCTTCCCTTGGTCTGCTGGGTCCTTGGGTTGGTGGCCAGGGTTTCCTTTTCAGGTGCTCCCTACTCTGGGGTCCTCCTCCCTGGTATCTGTGCACACGCATTGGGCTTGGATGTCTGTTGGCACAACTATTGCAGAGCACCAGCTCTGTCCCAGTTCATTAACTACAGTGACAGCCCCAGCAATACAATCCTGAGGAGGAGGAGGCAGAGGAGGAAGGGTGGTATGGGAAAAGAGGCCAAGACAAACAATGTGAATGGGAAAGGAGTTTAACTGCTGCTTGCTTGGGCAGAAGCCTTCCCGCCGCCCGCTCAGCAACCTGCGAGGGGCCTCAGCTGGGGAGGAGGATGCTGGTGTGGATCTGCACTGGGGATGAGCTGCTGGAGCTGGTGTGGATCCCTGTGCAGCTCAGGGGCTGCAGGAGAGGCTTACCCTGGGGTGGACAGGCTGAGAGAGTTGGGCTTGTCCAGCCTGGAGAAAAGGCTCATGGTAGACTTTATAGAGTCCTTCCAGTAACTAAAGGGGCTACAGGAAAGCTGGGGAGGGACTGTAAAGGCATGTAGCAATGGTTTTAAAGTAGAGCAGGGCAGGCTTAGATGAGACATTAAGAAGTTCTTCACTCTGAGGGTGATGAGACACTGGCACAGGTTGCCCAGAGTGATGGTGGAGCCCTCATCCTTAGAGACATTCAAGGTCAGGGTGGATGAAGCTCTGAGAAGTATGACCTGAGGAAGACGTCCCTGCTCACTCCAGGCGGTTGGTCTAGATTGCCTTTAAAGGTCCCTTCCAACCTAATGCATTCTGTGATTCCATGATTCTATGGATCAGGCTCATCCTTGTCTGGAGGCTACCCTAACAGGCAGTACAGTGTCCTGGCCCAGTTCCTTGTAGAGCTGAGGGAGAAGGGGCTTCCACTGATGTCTTGGAGGTTGGAAGCAGGTTTAAGGGACTGCTTGGCCAAACTGCCCCTAAGAGTGTGGTTGCAAAGCCTGTAGCTCCCAGCTCTTCTGGCAGCGCTAAGGTGCTTTCCTCAGAGCAGTGCAGCTATTCCTCACAGATGCCCACCAGCTCCTCGTCTTTTGTGTCTCTCAGGGGTGTGCTGAGCCAGGTCCCAGCCCTGGCAGGAGGCTGCCCTTACCCACAGAGAAGGTCAGGAGGAGATGCTGTCCTGGGCTAGGTATCTGCTTCTAACTGGCTGTCCCTCCTCCAGCAGCTGTCCCTACTCCAGAGCTTGATTCTTGGAAGCCTGTCAAAACCCAGCAGAGCTCAGTGCTTCGTAAACTATGGAGTGAGTTTTTCTGATAGAAAATGTCAACAATCTCTTTACAGGGAAGCAGCCACTTCCCTTGGAGAAAGCAACTAGTCATTGCCATGTCAAAGACCTCGGGCCCCAGCCAAGAGCTAGATTCAGTGAAAAATGTTTGAATTCCTCCTGTTTCGCTCTCCCTGGCCATGTTTTTCCTGCTCTTCACCCACCATTACTGCACTTGCAGTGGGGCAGGAATGGGCTCTGCTGCAGTATGATGCAGACATGCCCTCAGCAGGCCCAGGGTCATGGGCAGGGATCACTTTGATGCGAGGTGTTTCTGGAACACCGGTGGGATCATCTGCAGTCATTTGTCCATGCCCGGGAGTTGGGTTTCACACGTTGTGGAATAACAAGGCATTGAAACTGAGAGGGGCTGGCAAAGTAGCCCCTCTGCTCACGAGTGCACGCAGGGCCAGGAATGACAGGCAGGGCTCCACCTATGCAGGGAAACTGAGCGTGCTCTGGGTTGTTCTCTGGCTGCCGGGCCTCATATCTTGGATTCTGAGAGCATGCCCGTCTTTCCCAGGCACAGGGGAAGCTCTCTCAGATGCTCCCCAGGCTGTGTTTAAGGGGCACAAGACACAGCAGGCACCATCTGCTGCAGTCTCAGTGTGTGCCCTGGCACGGGCATTTCCAGCCAGGAGGTAGGACTAAAGATCCATAGCAAAATGACCCACCTGCTTCTCTGAGGCAAGGGTGGGCACCAAAGGGAAATGCTATGCTGCTGGTCTCATATGGTGCCATAATACCCCTTCCAGGGGCTTCACCAGAACTGATTTTGCCCCTTGCCTCCATGGTGATGGTGTAGGCAGCTTTTCCTGCCGCCAGCTCCCTCATGTGTTGCACATGTTGCTCCTGGAGGAACATGTCTCCACCCCTCCCCCACAAGCACCTGTAAGGAAGATGAGCAGCACTGGGAGGAAAGGGGGATGTGGGGTGGCTAAAATCTGTTCACCCTCCTGCACCCCTCACACATCCCCTTCATATCGCTCCCTGGTGCAGAGGAGGATCTGTGAGCATGCTCTGGGCATGTTTGCTAGTGCAAGGGATGTTGTCCCCCATGCCGGCAGTCTGCTCTCCTTGGTGCCAGGGCAAGGTACCAAACTCCCTTGGCACAGACCCCTTGGCACCCACGCCAGACCTGGCTGGCAGGGGCTCAGGGACGTGCCCCGTTTTCTTTCAGATGGCTCAGGTGGACAGTCAGGAAGAGTGGGAAGCCAGGGGAGGAAAAGCCCCTGTAGTCTCATCCTTTCACACTGTTTGCTCTTGTCTAAACAGTAATATGTGTGGGTGATGGAGAGGATCCAGATCTGGCATCTCTCCTCCCCAGGCCCCTGCTTGCTTCCCTCTCATTCCCAGCATGCCATCGTCAGCGGTGCTTGTCCAGACACTTTCTGCTGAGATTCGTCCTGTGGGAAGATGCGGGCAGCCTTGGCCAGGCTGTGTGGCTCTGAGCAGGAGCTGGTGCCATCACTGCTGCCATCACTGCTGCCCTCCTCCTGTAGCTGGGCCTGGTGGTATCGCCCAGCCTGCACCGCCATGGTTTGGCTTCCTGGGCCCGATCCCCAGGACCGGAGCAAGGGACCAGGGTGCTTTTCCCAGCCTGGGTCCATGGAGTCAAACTGAGCCCAGAAGAGGTCTGATGCAGGGACCCCGTGTACCCACGTAGCGCTCAGCTCTCCGCCTTTACAAGCTGCAGGTGCTACAGCTCACTGAAGTGTAGGTTCAGCCATGAACCCGGCGCACCCTTTCCCAGGTCCTAGAGCTCAGAACACCCTTTGGAAAGGGAGTGGGAACCTATCCTCTCTGCCCTCAGTGCTCCAATCTACTCTTTATACACAGTAGCAGTAAAAGCTGGCGATTAGAAAGAAAACCAGGACAAGCAAATAGGAGACTTGCCCTGGTGCCAGAAGTCCCTGGAAAGTACCTTCCTCATTACCCATCCCTCCCAGTGAAATGGTAGGCAGCGATGGGAGGCTTGGTGCTATTTCTGTGGCACTCCCCGTCTCTCCCTCCTGTTTTCCTGCAGGTGCCTCTAGGTAAGTTTTCTCTGTGGCACGTGCTCCTTTTTTTTTTTTTCCCAGTTGTTCTGCAACAATAAGAATGGCAGTTCAAGCAGGACAGGGAACTACTTGAAAGAGTCCAGCACAAGGCCACTAAGGCTATTAAGGGAGTGGAATATCTTCCTTATGAGGAGAGGCTGAGGGAGCTGGGCCTCTTTAGCTTGGAGGAGACTGAGGGGTGACCTCATTAATGTCTATAAATATGTAAAGGGTGAGAGTCAGGAGGATGGAGCCAGGCTCTGCTCAGTGATGTCCAATGACAGGACAAGGGGCAGTGGGTGCAACTGGAGGAGAGGAAGTTCCATGTGAATATGAGGAGAAACTTTTTCCCTGTGAGGGTGACAGAGCCCTGGGACAGGCTGCCCAGAGAGGCTGTGGAGTCTCCTTCTCTGGAGACATTCAAACCCACCTGGATGTGTTCCTGTGCAGTTTAGTCTGGGTGATCCTGCTCTGGCAGGGGGTGGGCTAGATGGTCTTTCGAGGTCCCTTCCAAGCCTTGACATTCTGTGATTCCATGTGACATGGCTGCATAACAAAACAAATCTGGGACTGTAGGAGATGGGGGTTAGGTGGCATCACCTGGGTCAGGATGCGGGGATGGGGTTTGGAGGTGACTAATGAAGACCTGTAGGCTCCCTTAGCGATTGGAGCAGAGGAGCAGAGGGGAGCAGAGGGACAACCATGGTGTGAGAACCAGAGAAGGACAACAGCAAAGAAAAGAAGATTTTGGAGCTTCTCATGAATTTAGGAAGTTGATGTGCAGCCTCCTCCTGGCTGGGATTCATTAAACCTGTCATTGTCCGGGATGGAAAGGAAAAGCCACAAGATTGCTAGGCTGACTCAGAGGTTCTTCCTGTGATCTTTATCAAGTGCAAATCTCTAACCCTGTGTGTTCCTTTCCCTTTTGTTTGTTTGGCCTCATACTACCCAGTTTCTTCCCAGTTTCCCTGGACCCTTCTGGCTTTACCTGAGTGGTGGCTACTGTGTGTCTGTCCAGGGGGATTTGGCATCTGTGTTCACTGCAGATGTTCCAGGTGTGGTACAGCTGCTTGTTCACCCTCTGCAGCTTTCCATCTGTCTCCTCCACAAACACACTCACTCTTCTCTGCTTTCCCACAGAAAGCAAAATTTCCTTCCTTGCAGATGTTTTGGCTGGGAATACCCTTCCTCTGATGGGCTGTGCGCTGGCTGCTCCTACACTGCAAGCACACAACTGTGTTTACATGCATGTTCCTTAATCTTGTTTAAATTATCAAGCCATGACTTTGTACTGACTCTGCTGGGATGATGCTCCAGAACCACCCCCTCAGCATTCACTATTGGGGTTGTTCTGAGCTTCTGTGGTGGTCTTTTGTGAATAAACTGAGTGCTTTCCTTGAAAGACCCAGTAACTTGTGGTTTCCCACCTATTATTTAGTTCATGTGGCTTTTTGAGAGGCACCAGTCAGGGTTTACAGTGGTGGGTAACAGCCACTGTGCTGCAAAGAACAAAAGCAGAACTGTCCAGGATATGCTGCAGCTCCAGATTCGTCCCTTTCTCACAGTGCTTGGTTTCACTTCCCAGCTACTGCCCAGCGCTCCAGCATCCTCCTCTGCCCCTGCCAAGGCCAGCTACCCCAGGGAATTCCCAGTGTCAGGGCCAGCAGGCACAGAAGCAGGGCTGAAATCTGCTGGGCCCATCCCAACTGTTTCAGAAGGGTGCTGTGCGACGGGGTTGTTGCTGAGCCCGTGGGATTCGGATGTCACGGGCAGGGCAGCAGGTCCTGGAGATGCCGGCACTCAGCTCTGCAGGTCTCACCTGGGGCAGGGACACTCTTTGCCGCAGGCAACAGGAGCAGAAGATACTTTGCAGCATGACAGGGGGCGGTAGGAGGGGGACTCTCCCCGCTGTGTCCCGGGTTTCAGGACAAACTGCTCACTCTGCCTGCCAGTAGCAAACCCAGCGCTGGTGACTTGTTGCGAACAGTATCCTCTCCTGGCATGCCCGTATCCGGTGAAGCCTGTGTTTAAAGCTTTGTTACTGCAGAATAAAGCGGAAAAACACCACCAGGAGTCATTTGTGAGACAGCCACCTACCAAGAGGTGCTCAGATCTCCAGCCCAACCTGGCAGCTGATGCAATGGTAGTGGGAGAAGTGGGTACTGCCTTCCTGCTGTTGGGATGCAGACCAGAAGGTATGTGCCCTGCAACCTGCTGCCACTGCATCCAGGCGCTGTCCCCTTCCCTGCTGGCAGCCACAAGCTGTTTTAATTTGTCTGTGAACTCTGCTTGCTGAGGATTTTAGGCATTACTCCTAAGTGACCCTGAAGTGCAGGAGTTATTGAAGTCAGTCTTGGTGGGAAAGGTAGTCCCAGATCGGACAGTTGAGGTCTGGAGAGGTCCACGACCACTTGTGAGGGTTGTGGAGGATAGCAGTTTGGAGAGAGGTCTGGATGACCTGGCCTCCTTGCCCTGAAGGAGCGGGAGCCTCCAGGAGCTGGGGTTTGCCCTGCTTCCAGGAATGGAAAAGATGGTCTCCAAGTGCACAGAGGGATGCTGTGAAGGGAAAGTGAAAAAAATACTCTCTGAGTTTACTTCTGATAGATCAAGAAACCACAGGGGTCCCTGAGGTCAGAGTTTAGGGGGAAATTCCATTTAGCAGAAAGAGGCAGGGGAAGAAGTGCTGCATCTCCACTGCTGGAAACTTTTACAGTTAGTCCTGTCAGAAAGCTGTAAGTAGTGCTGGCCCTGGCTCAGCACAGAACAGATTAGATGGCCTGGAGTCATCTTTCCTAATACCTTGCTTTTTTTTCCCCCATTACTCTGGTCTTCCAGGTTTCTGAGGTGGGTGGGCTTCCCCTGCCTTGCGCTATTCCTCTGAAGGCTGCATGAAGTCACGGGGACCACCACCACCTTGGGAACCTCTCTAGAAGGTGAGGTAGCAGGGTGGAGTCGTGAATTCCCCACCCAGTTGCTGGGTGCTTGAGGTGAGCCAGCCCCTGTCCACAAGAGACCCTTGTCCCTGTGTGCAAACCCAGGAGCTGAACCGCTGCCATTGCCATGGGGGTGTCTCGGGAGCAGGGCGACTCATTGGCAACCTGGGCGAAGCAGACCTGGTGTTGCATCCACGAGCCCTCCTTGGAGTGGGCTGCACAGGTGCTAATAGCAGAGTGTGAACCATCAGCAGTGAAAAACAACGTCCTTGCTGTCACCATCTGGGCCACATGCTAGTATCTGCTGCTGCCAAGGGCCTTGGTAGATTTGGCTCTGTTTTGCCAGCGTAATTTGAGTTTGGGTTTCAGGGAAAAAAGCAAGCAACCCAAAGAAAGGAAAGGAAAGAGCTCTTGGGGGCAAACGTGGAGCCCACGAGTTTATCATCAAATGCCTTCTGAAAGCAGCTGTGGATCCTGGCTAAGAGATCAATAAAGGCTGGTTTGAAGCTGGAAAGCTGGCTGGTAGGACACGCTGTTCCCATCTTGCCAAATGCTTCCTGGACCACCTGTCCTTGCAGGGCCGGATTCCCCACAGAGCTGTCGGGGTGCTGCATGCTCCAGCGGGGTGGCTGGCTGTACTGCCAGCATCCTGATGCTCAGCCAGGCTTGGAAGCAAAGCCAGGGCTTCAAGGAGTGTCATGCAGAGAGAAGGAAGCTACTTGAGGGTTCCTCTATCTCTCTGGAGGGATCAGAATGCTGGAGGCCTTTTCACTGTGTGGTTTATCCTCACCCTTGTGAGATTTTGAGGATTTTTAAGTGGGAGGCAGCCATGAGAGTTAGGCTGGCAGGAGATGTGTGCAGCCAGGCCCCCTGGGTAGTACCAACTGGAGTCTGTAGCACAAGGGCTGAAGCATCTGAGAAAAGGGAGTTTTAACCAAAGTGGGCCCTAAAGCATCTGTGCTTGGTGCTTTAGCAGAACGAGGCAAAACTTGAGCAGAAAACATCTGGAACAAGATCATAAGCCAGACACGCTCCTGAACAAAGAGATACGTGGCCTTGGAGGAGAAAATAGACATGTAAATGGAGACAGAGGGGGTTAGAGGCAGGTTGGGTTACTCTGGATCTCATTTGTCTTCCTTGGGCTGCAGCTGTCTAAAATGAATGCTGGGGGGACTGTGGTGTGCCAGAACACGCCGGGGCCATTCATCATGGGCTGTGCTGGCTGTTGGGACAAGTCTGTGACAAGCAGAAGCTTCCAGCCATCCAGAGGGGCTCTGCCTTGTTTGTAACATCACTCTGAGGCTGCAGCCTTTCCTGTGCTGCATGCAGGCACATGCAGGGAGAGAACAACGTCTTTCAGCAGGGCATTAACCGCTGCAAATATGACCCTGTGGTGCTTTTCTATAAGGGCTCTGGCTGGGCTTCAGGAGGGTCATTGCTCTCTCTGCTCCCTGAACCCCTTCAGCTCAGTCCGGGAAGGAATTTCTCCTGGTCCAGATCTCACCCTTCATAGGGTATTTCTGACTGCGCTCGCACAAGCCTTCTGGGTCAGTACTTTCCAGTTTGAGCAGTCCCAATCCGCTCAGAATTGCTTCTTCTCTTCCAGAAGCTGCTCTCCTGATCTGGACACTGTGTGCCAAGACAGAGGGCAGGTAGTCCTGCGATGACTCGATGTGGATCTTCTATGAAAGACTTTCTTGAAAGCCAGGAGATGGAGACTGGGTACACGTCTGGTGTGAAGAGAGTCTGCAGCTCTGCACCACACTTGTGTGGGCCATGGGGGACAGCACGGGCAGTGAGTAGAGCACAGAAATTCCCATGTGAGGCTTTTTCTCAGCTGCTTGTGAAGGGTGTTGGAGGAGGATGCAGGCACTGGGTCTTCAGGGGCTTTCCCATGGAGCAGAGGGGTCTGCACTGCTACAGGGGCAGTATCTTCCTTCCCATCCCTCCTGTAGAATTCTTCTGTCAGAGGATTTCCAGGCAGAGGAAAACCAGGGCCAGGAAAAAGCCATCAAAGAGAGTGAAGCTGGAGTCTGCGGGGGCAGAACTGCCAAGAGTGCAAAGGCAGCACAGGGCAAGGAAGGTGGGGAAGTCGCTGATGCAAGTCAGATGTACCAGGCTGGTATTCCTACCAGGGCACAGCAGCAGAGTGGAAAGTCCCTGGCTGACTCTTCTGTGTCTGATAAGACAGGCGGGCTCCATGCCCTGCCAAGGAAGGACTTACTTGTGGATCCTTTTTTTACAGGAAATGAGAGACTTACCAGTGTAGTAGTCAGAAATACTGGAAAAGGAAAGTCAGATGGATCCTTTCTTCAGGCAGCTCCAAGCACAACTGTGGTGTTACCTGGTCCCCTAAACTGCATGGGGAAGCTCTTGGGAGGTCCTGGGCAGCAGGTCCATGACTTCTCATCTGCAGGCTGGGAGTAAAGAATTGCAGCCTGCTAAACCATTTGAGCTCCCATCCCCTCTCCTAATACTACCGTGGTCCCATGAGAAGGGCACTGGGGACTCTGAAGGTCTTGCAAAGCCTCCACCTGTTTCAAGGAGGCTGATCCCACTTAATTTTTGTTAGAAACATTCTCCTTGCAGCCTGCTGCAGCGCTGCCCAGCCAACCCAGCTGCTCCCATGCCGATACTGTCCCCAGGACACGGCATGAGCTGCGTCCGTCCCTCAAATGATCAGATTGCAATTTTAAGGAAAATGTGGGTGCCGTTTTTACACCCTCTGTAGATGCATCGTGGAAACCTGCGCGACAGTGTGATGGATGGGTGCAGCCAGCAGCTGGACAAGCCCATCACGGGAGGGTGCACATGGATCCCCTGCAAGTTCCACCTGGGAAAACCCCTGCACTAGTGATTCTGGGGTGCTGGGAGGCGGTGGAGGGGAAGGAAGGATGTCTCTGGTTTTCTCTGCTTCTTGTGCTTTTTGTTACGTGCGCAGCAGTGGTCTCAGCTGGAGAGACAGAGTGATGTCCTGACCCAGCACTGATGTTCTTGGACTGTCTCCTCTGCCCTTTGCACTCCTAAATTTCACCCAGTATCTATTACATCCATTTCTTCATGTAAGATATATTGCCACTTCTCTGAATCATCAGTGAGTGTCATTAACTTGCTCCCATCTTTCATGTTGATGTTCCGTGACCAACCCCACAGGGTCCCAGGGCGGCTTGCCAATGGACCGAGCCTCATGGCTGCTGGCCTTTCCAAACACCCTGCTTGCTGCAGCTGCCCCTCATGCCCCAGCACGGCTGGGAGGGGGGTACCAGCAGAGGCTCTTCCTTGTCCTTCATCCCCAGGAGGTGTTCACCTACCCAGCTTTTTTCACATCCTGAGGAAGCGGCTGCAGATAGAAGAGCTGCGAGCGAGCGCTGTCCGGGAGGGCGTGTGCTGCTCCTTTGACCTCCCATCTTGCGGGAACAAGGGCTGTTCTGGCTCTCTGCCCTGTCCTGTCCATGCTTAACCAAATGTCCCTGTCTCCCGGAAAAAGTCCCGTCCAGCACAAAAAGGCAGCCACCCACCAGGAAGGAGAAGGAAGGAACCACTGAGTTTCTTCTTGCCTTTGTTCAGGCAGGCGAAGTCCAAGGTTAGGTGTCACACGGTGATGTTCCTGGCCGTGAGTGTGTGCCAGCACATCCCAGAGGCCCGCGGTAACTGGCAGCAGAGAAAAAAATAAGCTGGAGAGGACTTTGACTTGGGATATCCTGGGAGGCCTGGGGCTCAGGACAGGATGCATGAGGGTGGGGAGTCTCTTTGTGTGACACTCTGTGCTCGCTGCAGTGGCCCCTTCCAGCTCTTACAGTATGGAAGTGCTCGGGTCCTGGCCACCCAGGGACCTTGGTGAGGGAATGCCCTGGTACAGTGTTTGTGAGGAGCTGGGGCCACATCAGGTCCTGACTGTGGAGTGAACAGCTGCTGATGGGCCACTCCAACACATTTTAAGTATTTTGTTGTTTGGTTGTTGCTTGTGGGTTGTTTATTTCTGGGCGGTTTTGTTGGGGTTTTGTTGGTTGGTTGGTTGGTTTGGGGTTTTTTTAAGTTTAAAAAGAGAGTGATTTCTGGGGATGGGGATGCTTGGGGTGAACACGGTAGGCCTCAGAGATGGGCACAAAGTAAGGGGTTGCTCTGAGAGATACCTGCCTTCCATCTAAATCCCTGGCAGCCATTGTTGCTGCATCCTTAACACCACTTCTGGAGGGGCAAGAGCATTTGTGGTCATCTTGTGGAAGGCCACCCCTTGTCACTAGCTTGTCCCACAGTGGTGGAGCAGCCCTGGCAGAGCAGACTGGCACCTGCCTGTGTTGGAGAGTTTATCAGGAGGACACGGCTGCACAAGGAGCACCTGGATAACCTGCAGAGCTCTGCTCCACAGTGACAGTGGGCCCATCCTTCCCCCTGTGTAATGCAGTGACAGGTAGCTCTCCCACTCATTGCCTGCCTGGCCTATTTAGATGAGATTGTAAGGTTTTCTGGATCCTGTGTAGATCTGAGTCTCTGGACACCCCCTGTAAGATCCATGGCTCCTGTGGGGCTTGGGCAGGCACCCATGGCTGGCACATCCCTGCTGTTTGAGTGCCGATGCTCTTTGCAGTGTGCTGGAGACCCAAGCTCTGGTGCTGAGTACTGGCACTGGCCATGGTAAATGCTTCATCTCCCGCTTTCCCTCTCTACTGTCCTAAGTTCCTGACTGCCATGCTCACTCCTCCAGGCCCGGGGAGCCCAGCTTTGGTCACATAACACTTGTCTTTGCTGGAGACACTATCTCAAGGACTCTGTGAGGTGCTGGGATGGGTCCACAAGCCTTGCTTCCCACAGCTCCCTTCCTGCACAAACACAGAGCAAGGAGAAAACATCCCCCAGATCTCCATCAGCACCAGCACTGTTTGCAGGGAGGAAGAGGGAGCTGAGCATGCAGGGCCTCCACATGTGCCCTGCGGCTTGCTGTGAGAGAGCATGCAGTGAGCACAGGAGGAAGCCAAAATCTCTATCCTAGTGGGCCTCATCAGTTCAGAGCTGACACCACATTCACCACAGTCACATTTCCTCGTGCCATTCCCTGGGCTCATATCCACCAGCTGACAATACACCTAACCCTCCCACTACACCTGGCCAGCTCTCACTAGCTTCTGCACAGCCCACTGTACCCTTGTAAACCAAAGCCACCCAGTTTACTGTCAGGGATGGGGCAAGGCCAGCCTGCCCAGCCTGCAGCTAGTGCATGGCAGAGAATATTTCCTGGCTAATCAAGTATGTTTTCCAGGGAGCCCCGAGCCATGCGCAGCTGATGCCTCACATCAGTGCCATTTACCTCAGCAGTGAAATAAGCTGCTGATTATGCAGCAGTAGATTAAAGGGCTTTTAATATCTTTATTGGGTACAAGATACACAAACTCAGCCTGGTAACTGTCTTCAAGGGAAAAAAAAAAGTGAAGGTAAATCTAAACGATCAAGGGAGAATTCAGCACTTTATCCCCCTTCTTATGAACTGCTCAGGTCTGCAGATCAGGCGGCCCTGGGTGCATCTGTGCACGTCTTTGCAGTAATATGATGCAGGTTCATATCCTCGAAGGGACACTTGCAACCCCCCTGTCTTAGTCTTGCCCTCTCTCTTCCTGCATTGCTGATGCTAATTTGTCCTTTGCTGCTGATGGATTTTTCTGGCTAGAGAGGTACTTCATCACTCATGTCCTGACCATCAGGCTGGCTGGGCAGTACCCCCTCCTCACACCTCATGGGATTTCTGCTGCAGCTCATTATCCTGGACTCCATCAGCAGAGGGGTGGCCAGCAGGGACAGGGAGGGGATTGTCCCTCTCTGCCCTGCCCTCATGAGGCCCCAGCTGGAGTCCTGTGTCCAGAGCTGGGGCCCCCAGTACAGGAAAGATGTGAAACTGTTGGAGAGGGTTCAGAGGGGGCAAGGAAGGTGATTAGAGGGCTGGAGCATCTACCCTATGAAGAGAGGCTGAGGGAGCTGGGCTTGTACAGCCTAGAGAAGAGAAGGCTGTGGGATGGACCTCATTGCAGCCTTCCAGTCCCCAAAGGGAGCAGAGAAACAAGAGGGGAATCAGCTTTTTAAAAGGGCAGACAATGGCAGGACAAGGGGGATGGAGTGAAGCTAAAGGAGGGAAAGTTTAGATTAGATTTTAGGGGGAAGTTCTTTACAGAGAGAGTGGTGAGGGGCTGGAAGGGGCTGCCCAGAGAGGTGGTGGATGCCCCATCCCTGGAGGTGTTCAAGGTCAGGTTGGATGGGGCCCTGGGCAACCTTGTGTAGCTCCAGGCCTGGAGGTTGGTGGCCCTGCCTGTGGCAGGGGGTTGGAACTCTGTGATCCTTGGGGTCCCTTCCAACCCAAAACATTCTGTAGTTCTATGATATAATCAGACTCCTTCTTACTTTCTGGATCCCAGCTGTGCACTGAGAAGGGGTTTATTTTGCTGGGGGAATCACAGTTGTGGTTACCATGTGCTGTGCTGGAGCCTGTGCAAAGGGAACTCACAGTTCCCTTTGACGATGGTGCCCCAGCAAAGGCAGAACATTCTTTCTGGGGGTTGGTTTTTTTTTGGTTGGGTTTGTTGGTTGGTTTTTTTTTCCTTTCTTTTTCTTCAAAGTGCCTGCCTTTGGGAGGAAATGAAAGCATGACCCTCCAGTTACCGGTACCCTTCCTTCAGGTCCCAGCCTGCTCTTAAGTCTCTTATGGGCCTCCAGCCCTGCAGAGCAAGCAGCTCTATAAGGGGTGAAGCAGGTCTGCATGTCACCGTGGATCCTCAGGCCACAGCTTGGGAACGGCTGCAATTAAAAGATCGTGATGCAAAAGTGGAGAAGGAGGATAACGACTGCAGAACTTGGCCCTGGAGCAAAGCCAACGTGCTTATGCAAGAGGAATAAGCAAACAGCTAAAACCCCGCAGAAATCCGAGCGCGCTAATCCACCGCAGGATCTGAGCCACCAACAACACTGGCTCCTTCATTTTCCCTCCCCTCTGAGGCTTTGGTCTCTGCTGGGCTCCTCTCCTCTCAGGCCACAGCAGGCTGCCATCCTGGCGATGGTGGCACACAAGTTGTGCCGCATTTCTTTCCATTCCCCCCCCCCAAAAAAAACCCAGAGCCCCTTAACTCAGCAGTTACCTTCAGCCACGCTGTAAGCAGGAGCCTGAACTTCTCGACAAGTCCAGTGAAGCCTGAAGACACTGCAGTGCCTGCTGCAGGTTGTCAGGCCCTCCCCTTGTGCGGGAACCCCCTTGACATTGCCCTCAGCAGGCTTTGTCCCATGTCAGCTAGCCTGTGCAGTTGACTCCAAGGGTGGGTATCGTTCCCAGCAGATGGTTTGGGTGCAGCCAAGGAGGGAAGGAGGGTGAAGAGAGGGGTGGAGGCTGGCTGTGGCATGCCTGATGGCCCAGGCCTGGAAAGCAGTCCTCAGCAGAGCTGATTTCTCAGCACAGAGGTGGCTGGAGGGTCCCCGCTCTTCTTTGTGCAGTCTTGGGTGTTGGTTTCTTGTGGGGCTCTCAGTGTGTTCTGGTTATTGCCTTTAACCCTCTGGAGAATAAGGTCAGCAGGCTCATCCCTTGGCTCTGTGCATGGCAAAAGCAATTCCCCAGCTCCCTTGCACACGAATGCCACTCACCCATCACCTGCTGGGGCTTCTGAACTGGCATAAAGAGGGTGCACAGCCCCACAGACCCCCAGCAGCCCCTGTGCCTCAGGCACCACTGCCCCACACCATGCATGTGGCTGACGCCCTGTGAAAGGCCGAGGGGAGAGAGGTGCTCAGCACAGCCCCACCAACACTTCTGAAGCCTTGGCTGCTTCATGCTTCAAAGATGTTCTTGCCTGGCAGCACCAGGTGAGGGATGTGGAGGGTGTCACCCTGCTGCAGGCAGGAGGGGACATGGCTCCCAGCTTGCTGCAGAGCCCCTGGCTTGCTGGTTAGCTTGGGACCACTCATCACTGGCACAAAGTCAGGATTCGGCTTCCAGGGATCTGAGATGGGGGAGGGGCAGGGGGCAAAATGGATAGCCAGGGATGAGAGGGTGCCTGCTGCCCATGGCAGCCTGTCACCATTTAGAGATCCCACGTGGAGGCAGGTTTTTGGTCACTGAGGATGAAAAACCCAGAATGTTGAGCCTACAAGGAAGGGCCAGAAATGCTCCCAGGACCTGGGCTGGAAAGCTGGAATCAGGCACGCGTCAAGGCAAGACATCTTCAGGCAAGGGGACTTGTCCATCCCTTGGTGTCTTTGAGTCAGGATTGAGGGTCAAGCCTTTCTGGTTTTGTAAATCCCACTTTAAAGAGTAATGCAACCACATCTGTGCTGAAATGGAGTTCTGCTGAACTGCTGTTCTGCTGCCTTTGGAAGCTGTGAGTTTGTCAGAGGCGCAGGGAAGCCTCAAGCCACAGGGATGCACCAGAGCCCACACCATCCATGTAGTCATTATTTCTGGCCTGATCCCACATCCCCAAGCATCAGCAAATGCCAAAACATTGGCTGTTAGGAGCCCAGCTATGCTGGGGAGGACCAGGAGGGCTTTCCACCTGCTTCGCTCACGATTCGGTGGCTGTCACAATGGGTCAGTGCCTTTCTGCCTGGAGCCATGCACTACAGACCGGCTCCCTGTTTCTGTTCCCCAGTCACCCTCCTCCTTTCATTTTCCACATTTTTCTCTTTTGGCTATAAATAGCCCCAAGTGGGACTTCCCAGCCCTCACAGAGGAAGAGCCAATAATCCCTTCCTGAAGGAAAAGATACCAAGCACTGTCCCCAGGCAGGAAACGCTGGAGGCAGCAAGGGCAGAGCTGCTGCCAGGAGCTGGGCTGGAAATACAGCTGGGTCATTGACACTGGGGGGCTGCTGGGGTTCCTTGGTGCTCCTGTCCAAGCGCTGCTGAGCTCTGGACCCCCAGGTTTGTCACTGGAGCAGATGGCATGCTGTTGGATGGCCGTGAGTCCTGCTCATGGACCATACTCCAAGGAGTGCTTTGAGCAGGGTGATTTACTTCTTGTCCTGAAGCTCTGCACAGGAGATGGCTGCTGTCCCCTCTGGCCACCCACAGGTCTTTGTTCCAGAAACAAAATCCTCCCTCTTACGAGATTGTCTTCTTCCCCCAGGTGAAGCTACCTTCACGGTGGTCTGCAGGAAGATCTTCATTCAGGGCCTTTACCCTTGGCTGGCGCTGGGACCTCCCGATCCCATGGCGTCTGGGCTTGTACCCCTGCACAGACACCCTCTCCTCCACACAGGGCAGACACAGCTGAGATGGCACTCTTCTTTCTTGACACTGCCTAATTGGGTGGATGTGTCCATGTTAAACATTCACAGCTCCCTCATGGGCTGTGACACACCGTGTTTAACAACACCCGATACTGCAGCACCGCCCAAGCCAGCAACCAGCGCTGGCTCAGGGACCTCCTGGTAACGCAGAGAGGTTAACACAGACACCAGGAGACAATCTGGGGCTGAATTCAAACAAACCTGAGCTGGTGGGCGATCTTAAACATCCACGTTGCACAGCCTTCATCCCTCCCTCCTCCATCCCCAGCAGAGCGGCGTGCCCGTGGACCTGGGGACTTGCAAGGAGGTATGAGCACATATTTAGCTTGCAAACCACAGTGTAATTAATTCCCAGCAAAGCTTCTGGGTTTCTCTTTGTGGCTGGGGAAATTGAAGGCTGAATGCTGACTGAACATGAGCCAGCAGTGTGCCCAGGCGGCCACGAAGGCCAATGGCATCCTGGCTTGTATCAGAAATAGTATGGCCAGTAGGTCTGGGGAGCTGATTGTGCCCCTGTACTCAGCATTGGTGAGGCTGCACCTCAAGTGCTGTGTCCAGTTCTGGGCTGCTCCCCATAAGAAGGACATTGAGGTCCTGGAGCAAGTGCAGAGAAGGGCAACCAGGCTGGGGAAGGGGCTGGGGGGCAAATCCTGTGAGGAGCAGCTGAGGGAGCTGGGGGTGTTCAGCCTGGAGAAGAGGAGGCTGAGGGGAGACCTTATCACTGCCCTACAACCTTATCTACAACAACCACTGTCTTATCTACAACCGCCTGACAGGAGATTGTAGAGGTGGGTGTTGGTCTCTTCACCAAAGCAACAGGTGACATGATGAAGGGAAATGGGCTCAAGCTGCCCCAGGGCAGGGTCAGATCAGATGTTAGGAAAAAGTTCTTCAGCAAAAGAGTTGTGAGGGGCTGGAACAGGCTGCCCAAGGAGGGGGTTGAGTCACCGACCCTGGATGTGTTTTAAAAAGGGCAGATGAGGTACTTAGGGATCTGGTATAGCTTAGGATGGGAATGGTTGGACTCAATGACCTCACAAGTCTTTTCCAGCCTTGTGATTCTGTGATACCCAGGATTAACTAGATGATCCTCCTGCATGGCCAGGGCACTCAGCACAGGGCAAGGGATGAGTCTTCCACACCTGGAGAGAAACCAGGCAGGCAGGAAAGGCGAACAATCTCGGAAATGGCTGAAAGAGGAAGGTGAGGAGCACGTCAGGGGTCTTTGCCGCCCCCAGCCCCATTGCTGAGCAGCGTCAGGCCCTTCTCCCCGCGTTCTTTGCTCTGGGGGGTTCTGTCACCTCTCTCAGGGAAAGCCCGTAATCCCTCGGCTGTTTTGAAGGCAATGTTCGCCATCTAGTGGGAAAACAGGAGCTGGGCGTCCCTCTCGCCTGCAGAGGGATGGGGCTTGGACTTGTTTTGGCAGGAGTCTGGGACTGTGGTCCCCGAGGCTCATAGCTGGGCAGCAACACCCAGCCCCAGCGGGGAGCTCGGCGGAGGAGGAAAATTGGGAGTGGTGGCTCAGCTTCCTGCAGGCATCTCCCCGGGCTCCAGCTATGGATATCTGCCTGGCATCCTGAGTGTGGAGCCCCAACCCAAGTCCTTGGAGTGGTTCCCGGATCCCTGGGTAAGCTGATGCCCAGCATAAGCAGGGAGCTGAAGGAAGTGCTCTGAATTAGGGGAGAAAGAACAATGTCTTTGGCTTAACAGTGCCTTCCAGGTTGGCATCCTCAGCATTTCCCTGGGAATCAGAGCCCTCCCAGGCCAGCATCTTCTTGGGTATTGGTGGCTTCCAGGTCAGCATCCTCGTGGTGATGGGGCTTTTCTAGGTCAGCATTCCCCTGGGGATCAGTGCCTCCTAGGTGAGCAGATCTTCCTGGGGAGTCAGCATCCTCCAGGAAATCCCAGGTGTAGGTGTGGCCCTGGCACTTTTAGCACCTTGCCACCTCCAGCTCCATCAGCACAGAGGTGACCATACCAGTGCCCAGTCTCCCAGCATGGAGCAAAGGCTGGGGGGTTGCTTGTAGGCTGAGAGAGACCCTTGTATTGTAATCTTGCAAAGCCACATGGGACTCCCACAGCCACGTTTAACTCTGGCCCATCATTTTCAGGGTGCTGAGAGAGGCTCTGCTGCACAGGGCTGGCTGGTTGCCCATGCAGAACCCGCTCCATGCAGTGCTGGAAGCCCAGGGAGCACTGGAGTCCCCCCAGCTGATCCAGGAGCTCCTTTATCGGGCTGGGCCATGCTGTCCCTAACCTCTCTTTACTTGATCTGGCCCTGCAGATGCAGCAGCTGATGTGACAGTGGATGAAGCCAGGATGCAGGTAGAAAGCCTCCCTTTCCCTCCCTAGGGAAGCTCCTGAGGCATGTCTTGCTTTGTTTCAGCCCCCACAGCTCTGGAAGCAGCAGGAGAAGATGGAGTTTCTGCCACGGGGAAGGGAGAAGATCATCTCCTCTGAGCAAGAAATACAGCAGTGCTGAGGGGATGTGTTCCTCGTGCTGCCTGGCAGAGAGGTGTGCACAAGGAAGATGCTGTGAGAAGCGGTGTGGCTGCATCCCACCAGTGCCAGGGCACTTCCTGGTGGGCACACGAAATACTGGGAAGTCTGGCTTGGACAGCAGGACTGTTTTCACTGCAGGGAAAGAAAAAAGAAAGGCTGGCAGGGAAACAGTGAGCTCATCCAAAGAGCCGCTGCTGCTTTGAGAGGGAGCAGCCCTTTCTTGAAGACATCGTGAGCAGTGGGGCTCAGGTGCCTGGATGCTTCTGGGTTCAGTCTCCCAGCACCTCTCCTGCCCTGTGCTTGGCATTTCCTGGCTGTGCAAGGCAAAAGCATCCTGAAGGCAGGGAAGGGACCAACCCCAGCAAGCAAAGAACTAACCCCTCCCTGCGAGGAGAAGGCTGTGAGTGGGGCATCAAGAAGAGATGTCTCAGGCCCCTCTCCACATCTGCCTGGGGGCCAGGGCATCTGGTCTGGCAGGTGGTTTTTCCCCTTCTCTCTTTCAGGAAAGAGTGGATGATGGGAGAGGAGTTTGCAGGCCTGTGGCAGCTAGGAAGGGGGCCAGATGGGAATAGGGGACCTCAGGCGTCCCCAGCAGGCTGGATGCTTGGGCCCTCTAACAAGACCACAGGCAGAGGCATCCCAAATGCAGGTGAGGTGGAAGCTGCAGCCAGAGTGAATACTCAGCACTGGGTTTTTGAAGCATTCGTGTTTGGATTCACTGTGCTCCCCCTGGGGAGGTCCCCTCTGCTCCTGCACTCCCAGGGTCTGGACACATGGGATGGAAGTGGCTCCTGAGGGGTATGTAAATCCTTTTGGAGATGCCCCATGCTCTCACCTAACACTCTTGAGACCTGCACTGGTAACAGCTCAGGCTCTGTCTTTTCACCTCAGCTGTAATGCCACCTGTATGGGGACTGGGAGCATGGGTCACACCTGGGACTTGTTCCCAAACGCCATCCTTGCTCTGCCCCACGGGCCTCTCACTGCCAGCCTTACACACATGGGCTCCCAGCCACCATCACAGGTCAGCCCCTGCACAATGAGCATATATGATGTATAGGGTGGTATTTGGGTGTCCAGACTGCCTATCCATCTGTGCATCCATCCATATATCCATCCCTGCCTGCCTCTGCCAACAGATCCATGCATACATCTGTACATCTGCAGGGCTCCTTCCCTCAATCCACATATCCTTCCCTCCCTGCTGAGCTGCTGACCCTATACATACCCTTTCTTGCCTCCCTCACCTCATCACATACATATGTTTCATGACCCTGTAGCTTCCACCATCTGCTGGGGCTTCTTTTACTTCTTTCCTTGGCTCAGGGTGCAGTGGAGACGGAAGCAGGAACAGCCATGAGAGGTAAGCTGAGACTGTTTTGCTTCACCTCACAGCCCTGTGCAGCCTCCTCCCCAACTCCATCCCCCCCCCCCAACTCCGCCCCCGCCACCCCTCACCCCCTCCCATAAAGTGTGGGCTGAGGCTGGCAGCAAGGCAGGGAGGAGGAGGAGGCTGGGCCCCAGGGCCAGCCCAGATATTTGGCAGGGTTGGTGGCAGTCAGGCAGCCCAGCCACCACTGCACAAACATCCACAAACACTGCCCTGCTGCTAAAGCGTTCCCCCAGGCTATTGCTCTCACAAACAAGCCTTGCACGCAGCTCTGTGGCTGGTGCACCCCAGCCCAAGAGATGCTCTGGATGGGGCCACGCAGCGCTGGGTGGAGACACGGACATGGACCTTTCTGCACCTCAGCACTGGAGACCTTCCCTGGCGTGTGGCATTGCCTGTGGGAAATGTTGTCCCTCCAGCAGGATCCAGGCCATGTCCTGTGAGCTTGTGCTGGTCCCTGTCCCCGGGGAGCTGGACCCATCCCTGCTCCTCATGGATGCAGCCCCACAGCCTGCTTTGACCTGGCACAGCCTCAGCATCCTCAGGCCTGGCTTGCAGCAGCTCCTCCAGCGACCTTGGCACAGCATGTGCCCTGGGGAGGGTGGGATGCAGCAGCAAGGCAAGTTTGGAAGTGCCTCTGCCTACTCCAGGCAGGGCTCCAGCCTGTAGCAGGAAGCCCCCTGCTCGCTCAGCAGCTGCCTGAGCCATGGGAGAGCCAGGGCACTGAGGAAGTGCTCTGGCCTGGCGGTGGGACAGGGAGGTGCCGGCGCTGGGGCTGCTCTCATGGTCCCTTCCTGTTTTTCTTCTTCATGGCTTGAAGTTGACTTTGGCATCTGGAGCCCTCTCCTTTATCCCAGATTCCTGTTCACCCCCTTTGCATCTCTGCTGGGCCAGTGGAAAGCTGTGTTTGCCCATGTCCAGCACCAGGGAATCCTCCCTTTGGGCAGCGGGGCTTGCAGCACCCAGCACCCCAGCACCTTTAGCCCCCTGCTCAAACACTGGGCTTGATGCTTCCTTGGGGGTCCCTGCTGCTCGTGTGTCACATCTACAGGCTGCTGGGGCAGGGGGCTGAGCCACGGGGTATCTCAGCAGGCAGGATGTCTCAAGGATACCCTGCTCTTGGTATTTTGTGTTGCCAAATGGGTGGTGGTCCTTTCATCAGAGGAAAGGGGCTGTCCTTCGGGGCCAAGGGCAGCAGGGTGAGGACCCTCAGGCTGGCCTGGTCATGAGAAGTGTGTGTCCCTGCCAACTGGCTGGGTAGGCCCAAGCTAGGGAAGGGGAGATGGGGCTCAGCACATGGGGCCAGCAGAGCTGTGTCCCCTCTGTCTGTCATCTGTTCCTCACTGACCCACCTGGCCTGGCCTGCATGGCGCAGGCACGTGTGCCTGTGTGGCTGTGAGGCTCTGGCGGTCTCTGCTCCCCCCAGACAACAGCATCCCCTTCTATTTGAAGCATGCCTGGGCTTTCTGGAATTTATAAGCATGCAGGACCCAGGGGACAGAGCTGCTGGCTCACAGGCTCCCATTTTCTGGCTGTTTTGTTCCTACATCCTGAGCAGGCATCAGCCTCTAAACCAGCAGCAGGTACCAGGAAAACAATGAGATGTTTGGAAATGTTGGGGCCACAGCTACGGGACTGACAGCACCTGTGTTCCACAGCACCCTACGGACAGGCATGGCCCTGATCTCCTCCATAGTGGCAGGGGAGAGGGATCTGGTGCTGGTAAGAGCTGGTGTCCAAGCAGAAAGCCATCCAAGCTGGGGACTGGGAGGAGGCAAGGGTGACCGTGACACATCAGAAAGGGTGCTGGCTGGGTTGGATGCAGGGCACTGGCATCCACCAGAAGGTGATGGCAGAGTGACACAGCTGGATTTGAGTTCTGGGATCCATCTGGGAGAGGGGCTATAGCTGCCAGGCCCAGAAGTCCAGGCAGAAGTGGCCCCTTACGCCTCCCCAGCTTGGTGATCGACCGTACTTGCTCTGTGGAGAGTCCTGGTCCTGCCCAAGATAGGTGTCACCCCAGGGGCTGACCCCATCTCCCCCATCCAGGTGAGTGCACACATCAGGGACACCGAGGGGCTGGGACCCCACACAGCCAAGCATCAGGGTGGGAGTGCAGGGGCAACCCAGCAAGGCCAGAGGGGTCTGTGGGCACAAAAGCCATTGCAAAATCCATGAGGACATGCCCCATGAGGATGCTTCAGAAGGTACCCCCCTTCCAGGCTCCCTCTGCACCCCAGGTTCAAGCACAGCCCAGGGCCCATCTGGGGGTGACACAGGGACCCACCCCATGCTGGTTCTGCTCACTGTGCTCCCCACACCACCGCTGCCTGAGTTTCCAGCCAGCCCCATCTGGATCTCATCGGGCTGCTGGCGCTGAGCACCGGGGCTGGGAGGTGCCAACACATGGAAGCCATTAATGGGGCCAGGTTGAGGTACAGGGAGGGGGCCACACGCCAAGCAAAGGGGGCTGTGCAGAGGGCCCTGTCCCTGCTGCTGGGATGGTGAGGACAGGGGTCTCTCTTGTCCCCCACAGGCCCCCAGAGAGGGGCACCTCCTGCAAGGACTGTCCCCAAGCTATGTCATCTCAACCCAATGCCACCCAGTTCTCATCTTGGCGCAACACCATCTGCAAGGAGATTTTGGCTGGGCAGTGCCAATGCTACCCCCTTTATTGGCATCACTGCTCCATCCAGCCGCAGCACAGGGTCAAAGGGCAGAGGGACGGGGGGGGGGTCCCTTCTGTCTGCTGGCGGCTGGCGGAGGGGTGATGGGCAGGGCTCAGCACTGTTTGGTCACTGATGCCCAGCACCCCTGGGAGCCTGCACCCATGGTCCCCCTCAACACTAGGCAGTGAAGCGGGGCTGGCTCAGCATCTCATCCCCATTTTTTCAGCAGCAGCTGGTAGTAGGGCTGGCCCATCGCCCTGAGTCCAAGGTGCCTCCAGCCAACTCCTGGAAGGCACGGGTGGCCCAAAGCTCCTGGGAGCAGATCCTCTCTCCTTAGGGCTCATCCTCCACCCCCCAGGTGCTGGGGGTTCTGGAAATGTCCATAGCCGTGGGGCGACCCAGGAGATGTGGGGTCCTTGGGGGCCAGCAGTGGCATCAAGTCCCACACGTGGGCAAGCGGGTAGAGGGAGCGGGGATCGGCCAGGGCTCACTACAGGATCTGGGCCTCTGCCGAGAGAGAGGGCAAAGGGGGTCAGAGGGGGCAATGACCTGCACCCCCTCTGCACCCCCCATCACTCCCCCTGCACCCTGACTCACTTGGCAGCGCCTTCAAGTGGCTGGCAGCAACCAAGAAGTTGTGGGGTTTAGTCTCGTCCTTGCCATGTCTCCTCACCCGGAGCCTGGGGAGAGAGCAGCAGAGGTTGAGGACGCCGAGCCGCCCACCATGGGCACCGGGACCGCCTGCGCTCCCCCGCCATCCTGCTCCACATCCCCACCCAGCGGTGCCTGGCTGTGCCCCACTGCGCCGGTGGGTCGGCTCCAGGGCCACGGCAGGAGCCGGTCACAAGATGGGATGGGAGCAGGGACCCACAGCAGAGCCATGGTGTGGCAGGGAGAGCCTGGTAGCAATGGGATCAGAGGGGACTTGGGGATGGAGCCAGTGGGCATTCAGTGCCCGGGGACAGGAGTCTCAGGGAGAAATGTGTATGGAGGGGTCTTTGCACTGACTCCAGTGTGAGAGTCCCCAGCAAGGCAGGAAGCTTTGCAGGGGTGTCCCTGTCAGCAGCATCTCTGGGGGAATGCAAGGAAGGGTCCCATGCGTGTGTGCTCATCTGTGAGACCCCAGGCAGGCGGGGAGGGTGTGCTGGGAAGGGCTGTTGATGCAGGGCAGCCCAGCCCTATCGAGAGGCAAGGGGAGCGCAAACCCCGTTAAGGGCTGGCTTCAAGTTCGTTTGGCCAAGGACCCCAGAGCAGGGCTGGGGGAACATGGGGCACCTCATCTGGAGGGTTTGGGGGCCAGAGTGGGATGGGGACAGCAATCATGCAGACCCCTCCCTCTCAAAACCCAGCCTACCAAATGAGGATGGTGATGATAAGAACAGCAGCCAGAACGAAGAAGGCGAAGATGCCGAGGGACACCAGGATGGCCATCTTCTCCAGGGGGTCACTGCGGTCTGGGACAGAGAGACCATCACAGCCAAGGGATGCCACAGCCCCTGGCATCCAGGGGAAACCTACTGCAAGCTCCTGGACACCCCAATACCCCAGCCACACACAGGCACAGGGCAAGAGACCCTTTACCCTCAGCCACACATGTTCCCAGGCAGGCCACTGCCTGCAGACAGTCCCCACTCCAGCCCACCACCCCCAGCTCTACTCACTGATGGGCTCAGGGTTGGGGGCCTGGGAGGGCTCCTCAGCAGGACTCTCCAGGCTGGTTTCTGTAGTGGTTTCTTCACTCGCTGCAGTGGCCATGTCTGGAAGAACAGGGGGAATGGGAAACACCCAAAAGCCTGGGCAGTACCTCAGAGAGGAGGAAAGAAGGGTGCCTTTGTCCCCCAGGGGTCCCATGAGCCCAAGGGTGTCCCTGGGGTGCTTATGGTGCTCTGGGAGCCCCACTCTGCCCTGAGGCTGAAGCCTGCTGTGGGGCTGGGAGGTGCTTTGCCCCTTTGTAACTCTGTCTCCCACCACGGTGCCAGTTTTTGGATGGTGCACAGGACCAGCTTTAAGGGATCCCAAGAGGTGGGACTTGCTCTGGGCGATACTTGAAGGAATGGGTGCCAGGGGAAAGCAGCCGGAGAGGGGCAGCCCAGGGTCCTGGGGGGACTTTGGGGAGGGATGGCACAACCCAGCACAGCTGCTGGGGGCTGTAGCCTGTCCCCCTCGCACCTCTGACTGGCGTTGCCCGGGCCTCGGCGCTCCACTCGCTCCAGTTTCCTGCATCCAGGAAATCCTTGGCGCTGACTTGGACCACGTGCTCCAGCCCCGCGAAGGCATCCGTGATCACCTCCGACAGGTTGACTGTCTCCACCTGCGTCAGGCAGAGGGGACCTGTGGGGCAGGTATCCCTCCCTCCCACCCTGGCCCCATGCCCACCCTGCTCCCATGCTGGCTTTGCCTTTCCTCACCCACCGCTTACCACAGACCAGGAACGGTGGATGATGGGCCGGTACTGGAGCCGGAACCTGAGCTGGAAGTGGGGTTCCTTAGGCCAGGAGGAGGGGTACTTCCAGCTCACATGGAGTCGCCGTGGGGCCAGGGGGATGGGCTCCACCACCAAGCCCTCTGGAGGGTCTGGCTTAACTGTGCACGAGAAGATGAGGACAGGGAGCTGCTGTCACACTGTACTGCCATGCAGAGGGGTGCTGGGCTCCCTGCTGCCACCCCTGTCTGGGGGGTGGACGCACAATAGGACGGACAGAGGGAGGGGTGGGGACTCACTGATGGCCTGCATGGTGACATCAAGGAGGCGGAAGCTGAAGCCCAGGGGGTTCACCTCAGTAATGTTCAGTCGGTAGGAGCTCCAGAACTCTGACCCATGCACAGTGCAGGTGCCGGGACGGGTTGGATCCTGCAGGCATGGCCCCACGTGCCCGTTCTTGTTCCTGCAGATGGGCAGGCAGGGTGGTGACACGTCCCCCCGCCTGCCACTCAGAGTTTCCTGGTGCTACCATGGTGGTGGCACGTGGGGAGACCCCCATGCCAAAAGCCCAGTAAAGGAGGCAGCCCCTGTGACAGCCCAGGTGGGTTCTGGCAGCTGCCATCACCCCTCCAGAGCCTGGCATGCCCCTCCAAGAACGACTGAAGTGCTCCCCATCTCAGCCCCCCGTCCCTCCTCGGCCAATCCCTTCTCCCAGTGCCCCAGGGAGCTGGTTCCCTCATGGGGACACCCAGCCCTTCCCTTTGGGACCCCACTGAGGAGGGTGGCAGAGCCTTTGGAGACAGAGCTACTCCCCAGGGTGGGAGTCAGTCCTACCTCCGCTTCTCTTCACCCGTCAGAGATTTCTTCCTGCCATGGAGAGACAGAAAAGCAGATGGTGAGGACAAGGAGACAGCATGAAGCCAACTTCACCAAGACCCAGGGGAGGGACAGGGACCCCTGCACCACAGAGCAGCCCCTGGCTCCCACTCTGACACACAGAGGTGACACAGCACATGGGATGGAGCTAATGCCACCCTGGCCCTACTGGTGAGCAGCCAGATAGAAAGAGTTGGGGGTCCTGGGGGAACAAGACAGCGGGGTGCCCAGGAGGGTCCTCCTCATAGGATCTCCCTTGCCCATCCGTGGTTCATTGTGCAACAGCAGCAAAGGCACAGGGACGCTGATAAAAGCTCCCCAGCAGCTGGCTTCACCCTCACCCTATGGTTCCCCAAACCCCCTGCTCCCCACATCCCCCGTCCCGCCAAGCCCCCAGCTTTCTGCAGAGATGTCCTTTATGAGCTCTGGCTGACTTCAAAGCAGCACACTCATTTGCCCTGCTGAGATAATTAGAAGCAGCGATGCTGCTGAAGCTCCTTTCATCCTGCAGCATGCCGAAGTACTCACTGGCTTGCAGATGACCTCCTCCTCCTCTGTAGCCCCTCTGGTGCTGGCAGAGCCAGGGGCAGGGAGGAACCCCGCCTGTGCCAGCCCTGCCAACGCTGCTGGGGGCCCTCCTCAGAGCAAACAATGCTTGGTGCACTGCTCACCCCAAAACATGACCTGCCCTGGGGTGGAGCCTGGTTCTTTGGGTTGGATTAGGGCATAGGTCATATGGTGAGTAGGGTTTAGTAGTTATCCTTGGCTGGGCCCAGGCTTCACCCCGTAAACCCCCCAGCCTGTGCCCTGTGGGGATGCATCACCTGTAGGTGGTGATGTATCTGGTGGGGAGGAAGGTTTCCACACTGGAGGTCCAGGAGCAGGAGAAGTTCTCATAGTCAGATGCTCTGCAGGACACAAAAGGGACCCCTGGCAGGTCTGGGGTCCGAGAGGAAGTGTCAGTGTCAGGGGAAGAGAAGATTCCCCCATCCCATAAGGCACCCAGGGACCCCTGTGCCACCACGAGGTCTTTTCTTTGGGGCCACACACTCCCCATTACCCCAGCCCGCAGACGTGCTACTCACACCCCAGCCGCAGGGTCACAGCGTGCAGGAAGCCACCGTCCTCGCCATGGCAGCTGTAGGTCCCTGCAGCGGCCAGGCTGGCGTGTGGCAGCACCAGCGCTCCCTGACGGATGGCCGAGCCTTCCGGCAGTGCCGCGGCACCCGCCCGTCTCCATTGCACCGGCGATCTGGGGAGGAGAGACCGGCAGGCTGCCTCAGAGGCCCCGGGGCCATCCTGTAAACCCTCCCGTGGGACAAATCCTCCGGCCTGCACAGAAAGGACCTACCCGGCACGGGAACCGGCGCACAACAGGGTCACATCCGTCCCCACCTGTCCGTACTGCACACCTGGAGGGACACACGCATCCCCAGACAGTGTTACCACCCCCCACCCCCACCCCGCCCCACACCAGGGCTGCCCTACCCCTCCCGCCCCCCAAGAGATCTGGGCATTGGCTGTGGAGTCTTGCTTCAAGCAGGTACCCTCGTGGGGCACTGGAAAGGACTGGTCCCAGTTGGGGCTGGGCGATGGGTAGCTGCAGGGGGAGCTGTCCAGAGGACACCCATCGCTGTGGGGCTGTTTTGTGTGTGCCCTGATTTTGGTAGGTCTGTGTCTGTCTAGGGTGGGGGAATGGGGTGCCCTCGGGGTCCACATGCCTGGAATGTGGGGGTCATGCGGGAGGGTTCACTGGGGCTCACCTTCCTCTCCCCAGCCCTCAGGGATGGCAAGGGAGGCTGATGCCAGGGCTGCTGCAAGGAAGACCATCACCCTGTCCAGGCCTGGGATGGGACTGTGCATCTGGAGGAGGCAGAGTGGGGATGGAGAGGGCATTATCCCCTGAAATGGGGCAACCAGCAGGGTCCATGGCCCAGAACATCCCTGCAGGCACACGGACCCCGCACCTCCCCCTTGTCTCACCCTATCCTGCTGGGGACAGCGCAGTGACAGTAAGGCTGGGACCCCAGCCAGGACAGCTGTCAGAGTCTGTGCCTCTGCCACAGCCAGTCCCCAGCTGCCCAGGAGTCCTTGTGCCTGGAGGAGGGATGCAAAAGGCAGACACTGACCAGGAGCTCGGGGCTGCGTGGGTCAGGGGATTAAGGGCTCTTTGCCATTGCAGTCCTGTGCCAGGAGACCTGGCTGGCTCCCAGCCCCTGGGTGGTCCAGAGACCTGTGCTGGTGCAGCTGGAGTGGGAAGGGACCAAGAAATTCCCATATCTTTGTTCGTGGCAGGAGACAGCGATTAGATCTGAACAGGCTGACACAGCCAGCACAGCACGTCTCTGAGAGCACAGACTGTACCCAGACTGGAGCTGGCTGTGGAGCCCGTATCACTGCCCAACCCCATGCCTGCTGCAGGGCTGATCTGTGCAGGTCTGGGCCCTCCTGGGCTGTTTGGGGTCTCTGGGCCCAAGAGGAATGGCCCTGAAATCCCTTCCTACCCTTTGGGGACCACCAGTGAGTGGGATGCTGAGGAAGACACGTGCACCCAGCTCTCCATGGGTCCAGCCGAAGACCTGGGTCTCCTCACCCAGTGAGCATCTCCCTGTCTGTCCCAACCAGCATTGCTCTGTCTGTGCCAGCCATCACTGCCACAGGATGCCCATCCCAGCCAGCATCACCTTGTCTGTGCCAGCCAGCATCTCCCTGTCCATCCCAGCCAGCATCACCTTGTCTGTGCCAGCCAGCATCTCCCTGTCCATTCCAGCCAGCATCACCTTGTCTGTGCCAGCCAGCATCTCCCTGTCCATCCCAGCCAGCATCACTCTGTCATGCCAGCCAGCATCACCCTGTCCAAGTACAGGCTGCAGTTCATGGGTATAAATCCATATCGTCCTGAATCTCCTGGGCTCAACAGCCAAGGGCGGATGCTCAGGGGACCTGGAAAGGTACCTTGGAGCTGCTGCCAGTTCTCCTGAGGGCAGGTGCCTATGGCTGCAGACCAAACCACATGGTGAAGGAAGTTAGAGCTACAAGGCAATGCACAGGGCCCGGCAAGCGCAGGGAAATTGCTGTGTGGCACCCCACATCAACCCTGTCCTGAACACAGCCAGCAGCCTCAAACTCCATCCCCAAGTGTAGATAATTTCATCAGACTGCCATAAGCTTTTCCTACCAAACCACTCACAGAAACCTTCCCAAGAAAATTCAGTTAAAAAGGCCTCAGCCAAAACGATGCTGGTAACTAACTGGGAACATTCAGACTGAAAGTAAAATATTTTGGTGATGGAAAAACCACCAGAACCCAAAATATACTTCAAAGCAGAAACCAAAAATAACTCCAAGCACCACGAGGGACAGGGTTAAGGGGATGATGCTGGGGAAGAAGTGTCAGGGAGAAGGCAGTGTGGAGACTCATAAACAGTTTTAGATTAAAGTGATTTTTTCTTCTGACTGCCTTGGGTTTTCATGCAAACACTGTGGAGTGAAGACAGAGTTGCTGCACCCATCATCCACCGTGACTCTCTGTGGTAGGGAAATGCTCCAGGCACTGGCTCACTGCTGACATGAATTTACTGGGTCTCAGGTTTGCTAAGTTATTTCAAGACCAGCCTGGAAAAATGACCCTACAGTCATGACACTGAAAGATACGTGGGCAAGGAAGAGGTGGGGGCATGGCATGATCTGCAGCCAGACATTGCTATTGTCCCTGGGGAATGGCACAAGCCCTGTCCAGCCAGCCTGGCTGCGGGTGGCATTGCCAACAGAAGCAGAGGCACCTCACACCTCTATGTGGTGGCCAAGGGCATCTCTGCAGCTCCCATCCCCAGCTGCACCCCAACACCTGATCTCCATGCACAGGGAGGGAGGGCTGTCCTGCCTCCTCCCACCCTTAAACACCCTCTGTCCCAGGATCCCCCAGTGCTCCCCATCCTCACCCCAGCACCCCGTAAGGCACCATGCCTTGGGTGGCCTCCTTTGGGGAGCTGCCCACCCCTGCCAGTGCAGCACAAGGGAAGGCAGTACTGAGACCTACAGATGCACGCGCTGGCTTAGTAAGTAACCTGCCTGGGCATTGCAAAATCTAGCCCTGACCAAGCATCACCGCAGAAAGGAGGAACACAGCAAGCCCTTCCTTGCCTGCCTGAAGGTCACAAACAAAAGGGGAAGGAGCCTCAGAGCCAGGGAAGACCCGGAGCTCCCTCCTGCCCTGGGTGCAGTGGTGTGGCAGGGGGCCAGGAGCTCTGGGCCAGGCAGAGCTGCAAAACAGCCTGCACAGAAAGGATACCCTTACTTTCTGCAACCAAACTCCCTCACCAAGGGGAAAAACACACATGTGCAAATGAACACACACACACGTGTGCATTGCCAGGCCATTTTCCTCAGCAGCTCTGCACCCCCACAGATGGGCACACAGAGAGAGAAAGCGTTCCTCTGTGCTTGCACCGGCAGTGACACATCCCAGGGACAGGGAGTCCCGGCACAGTGGTCACTGGGACAGAGGGAACAATCAGAGCTTTTCTTCCTTCCTGCATGCTAACTCTGGCTGCAGAAGTGTCTGCTGCCCGCCCGGGGCTGGGTGACCTCCTTCGGTCATGGCTAGGACAGGGGGACCCAGCCCAGGCTGGGCCTGTGGCTTGGCTCTGCTCAGATTCTGCTCCTGTGGCATGAGACCCTCCTGTCACCGGCTCAGCCAGGGTGGCCAGGTCGTGCATGGCACCCCTGGATGCCAGCCAGAAACACAAAGTGCCACTCTGCATCCTATGCTGACCCTGGTGTCCTGCCAGGCACCGTTTGAGCTCATCCATGCATTTTCGGGGAGCTGTGGGGAGAAATTCAAACTGAAATACTGCAAGCCAAAACATCCCCCAAAAAAGCTGTGTGCATCAGCACTGATGCCACTGGGCATGTGACAGTCTATGTCCCCCTCTCCCCCATCCCCGCCCCCCCAGCAGCTGTGTGCCATGTCCTGCTGCAGCCTGGCAAAGCTTGGTGCAGATTCCTGGGGGAGACCAGCTTTCCATCATGCTTGGCACTTTCGAAGACAGTGGGGTCTGGGCAGTTGCTTTTATTTTTCCCTTTGCTTCATTTGAAGCAGCTCTTCAAAGGGAATGAGCTGCATGCAGAACCAAGGGTGTGTGTGGTGGGGTCACAAGCAGAGGATGCTGTGCTGCTGGGCTGAGGATGGCAGTGGGGAGACACAGGATGCTCCCCACCAAGCACAGGAAACTGGGATGGCTCCTAAACTTTCCCTGTGCTGGTCTGGGGCAGCATCATTTCAATGGAGACATGGCAATGTATCTGAGAGCATCAGGCAGCACTGCCTACCACATGCTCGGCCCGGCTGAAGACACCCAGATCCAACAAGCCACTCTGCAAGAGGCGATGCCCGACACTGGCTGGCTCTAACATCCTGGAGATAGCATCACACTGCACTTCTGTCCCTCAGCTGGGGAAGCACCCCGGGCCTGCTAACCCCTCCTCCTCCTCCTCCCAGCAGCACTGCAGAAGGGCTGTGCCCTGCTCTGAAGAGCTGTGACATGGCCTGAGCCCATCCACGTGGCTGCTGATCTGCCCAGCACCCCTGCAGCACTGGCAACCTACATCATCACTGCCTCAACACTCACCTTTGGGACAGGGGTAGATTTGACCTCGCTGACATGATGGTCCCCTGCGACCAACCACCCCGTCCCCTGCTGCCACCCTCCCTGCTGCCACGTGCCCTGGTGGAACGGAAAGCACGGCACTTCCCCACAACATCCAGGGTGGCCAGGGCCATGCACAGAGCCCCGGATTCCCTGCAGCACCCAGGGGTGACTCCTCAGCCACCCTGGGCACTGCTGGGTTAAGGCTTCCCCCTGAGGCCAAGGGGAGAACCTCGAGGGACGTTCTGGCCCTGTGGGTGCTCAGCACCCATGGGTCCCCATGCACGCTGGTCTGGTCTGGCACACATCCCAAACCTGTGCCCAGCGCAACCCCAGCGACCTGCTGCTGGAATTACCCTGTTAAAACAGTAGCACCAGTTGCAGCCTTTCCCCATCAGGCTGGTACAGTCCAGTTATGTCCAGCGGCCTGAATGTGTGGTTAAACCCAGTACAGTCCCAGTATGGGGCCTAAGTCTGCGTGGCCCCACATGTGAGCTTGCACCCTGCACAGTCCAGGAGCAGGATTAAATCCTGCTCATCCCATGAACAGGGCGTAACCCAGTTTAGCCCAGGAGTGGGATTAAATGCAGCACAGTCTAAGTGTGGGGTTAGAGCCAGGTCGGTCCAGGACTGGCATTACACTGAGCTCAGCTAAAACACGGGGTGAGCTGCAGCCCATGGCAAACAGGGAGCTATGCAGCCCAAATGTGGGGCTAACCACAGCTCAGTCCAAATACCAGGTTAACTCCAGTGCTGGCCAGGGAACCACTTCAGCTCCGCAGACATGACCACGGTTCATCCCACCTGACCCAGACCTATCCCCTCCCTCCATGACATCGCCCCACTGACCACAGCCCCACCAGAG
Source organism: Hypotaenidia okinawae (assembly GCA_027925045.1). Classification (NCBI taxonomy): domain Eukaryota; kingdom Metazoa; phylum Chordata; class Aves; order Gruiformes; family Rallidae; genus Hypotaenidia; species Hypotaenidia okinawae. Next base: position 13,778,690 of record BSDF01000005.1, on the reverse strand, counting down.
TCCAAACCTGAGCCAAACCTCCCCACAACCCAACAGTCACCTCTGTCTTCCGTGGGGCCGGCAGCTGCTAGTTGGATCCAGTGCTGTGGGGCTGGGGGTCCGCCACTCACTTCAGCATGCTGGCAGCTTTGTGGAGGTCAGTCTCTGCTCTTATGCCGGCTGGGAAACTCCCACCCCAATGCCCCGATTTCCGCCCTCCCCTGCTCCATCCCATGGGAAGGAGAAGCCTCTGGCTCCCGGTTGTAACCAGAGGCATTGGCAAGGGCCAAAACAGCGAGGGCTCTGTTAGCAGCCAGCAGTCCCGACACCACGCCAGCTGGCTGTGTTGCATTTGGAGAGGGGAGAGAAGGGGTACCCCCCTCTCTCGTCCCCCATCCCCATGCTCCCCCTGAAGCCACATGCCAGAAAAATTCCTAAAAATAATCTCCCAGTGCTGGTGGGCTTCTTTACAGCTGGGAGATTATTTTTAGGATGGAGGGATGGAGTCATAGCGGGGGATAGCTGTGTCCCCACGGTCACTAACACAGGGTTGCAGGACAGGGATGGGCACAGTACTGGATCTGGGGACACGGGTGGGACCTTCTGGCAGGGAGCTGGGCTACCCTGTGATTAGAGCCGGGTGGGAAAGGCTTTTCCTGTCCCAGCAACGTTTTAGGATTTGGGATTTTTCTGCTTGCGAGCTCAGCCCAGCCTGGCAGAAGCTTTGGTGAACCCACAGCCCCTGGCATGACAGGGCAGCCAGGCATTTCACTCCCACCAGTTGCATTTGCATGCCCCAGAACCCCCCAAAAGCTGACCCTGGGCCCAAAACAAGAGCATATGAAACCATAGAGGTAGGGCACACATATATATATGTACAGATGTGTGAATGTCCCACACAAGCACAGCACTCCCTAATGAACTCCAGCCTGAAGCCGGGAACGCGGAGCAGGAGAGGGGACCCCACAGCATCCCCCTGCCCACTCCTCCCTTCATCCCTCCCCATGCTCCAAAGCTGGCTGGTGCCTGGGAGCAATTGGGCTCAGCTCCATCCCAAGGCATGAAGGCACCCAGGTCAGCCAAAACGCTGCAGGGCAACAGGGCCAAAATAAACAGCTCATCATACCGCTCCCCCAGCTAGCAATTTGCTGTCACTCCTTCTGCAAAACAAAATCCCTTTTGGGTCGGAGAGGGAGGATTTCAGGTGCTCTTAAGGGCCACCTGGGCAGACAAATAAAGCCACCACCAATTGGTGGCCCTTTAACCCTTTGCACCCCACTGGCAGTGCCCCTGCATGGGAAGATGGTGGTTGCAGACACCCGGTGATGCGGTATGTAAAGATTACAATGCCATCATCCAGCATCTGGTGGGACACCATGGCCTGGGTTCTCCAAGCTCGGAGACAACTTGGCTGCTGGGCTTTCCTAAGAACAGGCAGCCCAGGAGGCAGCAGGGTGCAAGGCACACAGTGGGGATGGAGGCTGGAGAAACACCTCTCTGCGGTGGCATCTGTGCCTCCCGCCTCATGCCAAGTCAATCAGATGGCAGCCCCCAGGCTAAAGGGAGAGGTGGAGAAGGGGCAAGAGACGGGGAAAAGCTGGGGCTGAGTCCCACCGCTGAGTGGGGGGCTGCACTGCAGGGCCAAGGGATGGGGGCTGTGCCCTGCCTAAGTGGAGGCGGTGAGAAAAACATCGTCTGGCTTGTTATTACTGGGGAAAAATAACCCCACCAAGCTGTCCTGAAGGTTGAGTGCGACTGCACCTGAGCAGGGCAGGGGAAAGCAGGGCAACGCAGCGAGTGTGCCGACACATCTCCTTCCACCGTGCTGGAGAGACGCGTCAGCTCTGATCCCAGCCAGCTCTGTTTACAAGCTCCTATTGTCTAGTTTTTTCCTTTGGTGTCTCCCCCCCACCCCCTCCACCATCCCCCGTGTCCCCCCTCTGGGCAATATTATAGTTCAGAGTAAACAAAAGCAAGCAGCCTCTCACTCCAAACATTTCAGCCATCCCAAACTTTCTCCGAAGGGGGCTGCCCGTGGAATTTTCCTCGTCCAAAAGAATTTCGAAATGTTCCCGTTGCAGCCTGCTCTGACTGGTGGCCAAGGCAGCTCCAAAATCCTTTGCAAAATGCCTGAGCTGCCCTCTGCACAGCCCTGGTTGGGGGCACGAAGGACCAGCAGCCACCATGTCCCAAAGCCTGTCCCCCTGCCCCATGCACAGGGTGTACCCTTTATCCAGTCCCTAGCCCATCACCTAAAGGTCCTGCTGAGTCTGGATCTTCTATATTTTAAGCTGCCACTACAGTTACTCTTGCCCTGAGGTCATGATGATGGTGCAAAATGCACGGGCACATGGGGGCCAAGGGTGTGCATCCCAAAGCACGCAGCATCCCCTTTGCAGGCGGCATCTCTGCAGCATCAGCCAGAGGGGTGAGGGTGAAGCTGCTGCTAGGGCCCCTGGGACCCAGGGCCACCGGGAGGGCAGTTTGTGACACCGGTGCTGGCTCAGTGCTGCCTGCTCGCCACCCAGGTAGGGCAAAAGGGGACTGGTGTGCTGCACCCATCCCCGAGGATGGAGCAGGGCACAGCAGTGGGAGTTGGCACATGGAAGGGAGGAGGAAGCATCCTCCAGGACCAGCTGCAGTGCTCAGTGCCACCCGAGGGTGCTGCTCCTCCCTCTGGCCCACATTACACTGCAGAGACCCTGCAAAAGCTCTCCGGGCTCTGGCTACTCACAGATGTGGTGTGAGACCCTGGCACAGGGGTGCCAGCAGTGCTCAGCCTGCTAGCAATGGGAGTACTGGGGGGTGGCCTCTGAAACACCAGGAGGGAGGAAAAGCACAGCCAAAACGCCCCACAAGAAAGCCAGTGGTCACGGGAAGAAGCACCCGATGCTCAGCACAGTGCGGATTTGGCTGTCAGTGCAAGCCATTGTGGTGGCTTGGCACACTGATGTCCCCTGCTTGCTTTCCCGAATGGTCCCTGGATGTCACCAGGTAGGTGGTCCTGCAGCCCGACACACACCCAGACATGCTGGGAAGCCCCCACAACCCTCCTTCCCCAGGCACATGCAGATTTTGAGGGCCGTGACTCCTTGATGCACCCATGCTGTGACCCCAGAAGAGCAAAACCTCTGCTACCCACTGCATACCCCCTCCCTTAACATCCTGCCCCCATGGGCACAGAGCCCTGTGCCACTGTGGCACCAGTGGCAGGCAGATACCTCAGGTCCGCGCCGGACGGAGGTCTTGCTGTGGGATGGGGGTCCGCTGGGTGCCCCCACTGCCTCTGCACCATCTCCCCACTCTGCCTCACTGGACTCTCCTCCTGTGTAGAGCCTGCTCCGTGGCTTGGCGTGGGAGCAGTCCTAGCCCTCCCCACCCCCAGCAGTCCCCTCCCCTATAAAGGGGCCAGGCAGCAGCTGTACAGGGAGCAGAGCCCCCAACACAGCAGATGGGGTCTGTAAGGCGAGGCTCCCCCAGGTGTATTTGTCTTGGCCGGGGCTCAAGCCCATCTAATTAGAGCTATAGAAAACATATATTAAAAAAAAAAAACAAAAACGAGGCGGGGGAATAATCCTCTCCCTGCGCTGGGGCCCAGGGTTTGGCTGGGGTTTCTCTGCAGGCCAAGTGCAAGGCGATACAGGCTCTGCTGGCAGCAGCCTGGGGAGGGAGGGGTGTTTGTGGATATTAAAATGCAGTTGTAAAGGAGAAGAAAAGGGCAGCCTTGTTTCCGAACGAGTCTCCAAGGCTTTCCCCTCTCCCAGCATGCTCAGCACCTGGCGGGCAGCACGAGCAGCTCCCCCTTCCCACAGCCCCTCTACCCTACCCATCCCTGGCTTGCCCAAGGACTGGGGTGCTGTTGGCAAAATCCCAACCCTGACAGGGTGAAGCCCGGCATCTTCGGGTGGGAGTGGATTTGGGATGCATGCCCCCACCTCCTTCTGCAGCCATCCGCACAGGGTTGCAGTTACAGCTGGCAATTCTGGAAAGCCCACCCCATGCACATCCCTTCCTCCACACCCCTGCAGCTCCTGGACATCCCCTGCCTGCTGCTCAGCCTGTGTTCAGGGAAGGTTGTAGAACCCCTGCGGCTCAGAGGAGCCCCATAGCAGCACTGTTTGTGTTTCACAGTCTGGCCTCTCCTTGCCTCCTTGTCGGAAGCTGAATAAGCTGGATGATGTTTTGGCAGAGGTTTAAAACTAACCCCAGGCACCTGACACAGAGCAAAGGGTGGCAAGAGGGTCCTGCATGGCTCCCTGGTACTGTGGGGTCTCCAGGTACCTGCAAACCTCCACGTAAGTCCTCTTCTTGGGACATCTCTCCAAACTTATCCCTGAAGAGGGATCATGCCTCCCTGCTCCTGTGCTCAGCTCCGAAAAGGCTACTGACAGGAGGCTGGGGAGCCATCGCCAGTATCAGCCCAGCAAATGTGGCCTTAGTCCAGGCTCCAAAGATACCCAGCACACATCTGGCTTCACCGCTGCCCTATGCCCCCTTCCCAAGGCAGTAAGAAGGAGGGGGTGGGCAGTGGGCTGCATGCTCAGAAGCCCCCCATCCATCCCTGTCCCTATCCCTCTCTCTTTCCCCTGGCAGCATCCCAAAAGTGCAGGCTCCCCACAGCCTCCATCCCCTCGGCTCACAGGAACCCCAGGCACACCCTGTCCCCAGCCATAGCCTAAATGACTAATGCCCCGGCAAGTGAGCCGGGTGCCGCCGTGGAAAGCAGGGCTCGTCCCTTGGCTGTGCTCCCTCCCCGTGGCGGTGAAATCACGTCTGGAGAAAGCACGGGGAGGGAGCTGCTGCCTCCCCCTCCGTCCCCCCCTTGCTGCTGCTTCCCAGAGAGGATGCTCACTCCCTGCCCGCTGGCTGGCTGCCCCTGCTCAGCAAGGCCTGCATCCCAACGTGGGGATGCTCCGGGCATGCACCCTCTGCAGAACGGCACATCCATGTCCTTCTCCTCACCCCAGGCCCCATAGCACCATCCTGGCTGTGGAAGAGGCTGCGGGATGGGGAAAGGCGGCAGCAAGCCCCGCGCTCTCATAAAAGTGTTCCTGGGGCAGCTTGGAAGAGCCTCCAACCTCCCTCCAACCTCCCCCATAGCAGTGCAACCCTGCCAGAGCCTGGGGGTGACTGGGGGTGGAGGCGGGGGGAACCACTGACACCTGTCAAGACAGCAAACGGGCCGATGGGAGGATGAGTGGAACGGCTTGGTGGCTCTGGCAGGCTAGAATCACCCATGGGCAGCACCAGAGGGGACGGTGAGGGACAGGCCACAGCCACTCGCCTCTGACCTGACACGCGGCACGCGCCGGGGGTGTGTGTGACTAATGCAGCTCTTTAAATGCTTCTGCCGGCACGGGAGCATGGCTCTGGGTTAGGGTTTAATTATCCGCCTTCCTCCGCAGCCTGTGCCTCTCCTCTCGCTGAACCACCATGGGGACCCCGGGGATGGCGTCTGTCCACTGCTCCCCCCTTCCCACCCCGGCCAGGGCTGCTGGCGCAGAGCAAGCGGGGCCGCAGCAGGGAGCTGGCCAGGAGCACGCTGAGGCTGCAGCTGGGGGCTATAAAAAGCATGGCTGTGGTATGCAGCGAGGCGCTGAGAGGGGAATAGAATAAAACAAAATCAGGTGGTGGATGAGTTGGGTGCTTCGCTTCTGCAGCAGAGCTGGCCCCAGCACTGCTCCCCACCATCCCTTCCCTGCTCCCTCCCCAGCGACTGCTCCGCTGAGGCTGCAGCAGGAGCTGAGGTTCGGCAAGGATGGAGGAAGCAGGGCTGGATCTGCGGATGACAGATGGGGGGTCAAGCCCGGGGGGAACGATCACTGGCTCTGGCATGAGGGATCCTGCCCGGGGTGGAGGCATCGCAGCCACCCCTTGCAAAACCCATAGACGACGGATCTGGGCACCCAGCCTCCTGGCAGCTCACACCAGAGGATTAACTGTGCCCTGATTTACGGCCAGGGGTGGCTTTTCTGGGAGGGAGTGGGCACACTGACAGTGAGAGCAGGCACCCCACCATCCCCCAGCACCCCAGTCCTGGTGGGGACCTCACCCAGTGTGGACAGCGGTGACACAAGCTGGGGACAGACTTGTCTCCCCATGGGCTGCCAGGAGCTCCCCACTCAGGGACACGCTGTGTTTGCACAAGCCTGCGCCAGGGAAGGTCAGATTAATTTTAAACCTGAATAAACAAGGAGAGAAGGCAGTGCCAGAGCCTGCCCTTCCCAGGGGGGATGCCCGGCAGTAGGGCACAGCACCCACAGCATGGCTGGGCCAGCCTGGGTACCTGCCGGGCTCAGCCATGGGGCTCACATCACCCAAGGAGAGCTGGGACAGACCCAAAGACCAAATCCCATGCCCGGGACCTCCCTTTTACTCAAGAAGCTCCGGCCTGAGTCAGAGCTGGCAGCACAGAGAGTGGCTCCTGCTCGCCTTTGCAAGATCCCTTTATCCTCCACAGGGAAGCATCCGACCCAGGACCCCCATTCCTCCAGGAGCAGCACTGAGGCTCGCCTGTCCTCCAGCCACAGTGCACAATGTGATCTTGGGAAAGAATCAGGAGGAAAAAAAAACAAAACAACCCAAAAAACCCAATAAAATTGTTTGTAGGTCAAGAGGAAAATGGAAAAAAAAAATAAAAAGGGAGTTTGTGTTTTTCGTGCCAAAAGGAAAATGAAAACCAAAACATTTTGTTCTAAATGATAGGCCTTGTTTAGTTTTCAGTGGTTTTACTTTTTTAAAATGGTTTGAGTTAAATTGAGCTAAATTTGGCTTCCAAACATTACCTTGGGGTGGGGAATAAAATAAAAATTAAAAAAAAAATATAAAAATCAAAACATCTCATTTGGAAAATGTCAGAGCGAAACACCACGGCTTTTCCAGCCCTTGGAGAGCCGCAGCCAGGCACTGAACCCAACCTCAGCTCACAACTTGCAATGGCCTCCCTGAACCAGCCTTTTTTTACCAGAAAATAAAGCAGCTGCTGTGCGGATGGATGGCTGGGACAGCTCCTGTCCTGGTGTCTGGCTCCCCTCGGGGATATCCCCGCTGTGGTGCCGGATCCTGGGATCTGCTGGGGGCATGGAGAGACCCCACTGCAGCCGGCAGCCATGCGTGTGAGCCGAATCCAAGCTGAGCCGCTCTCCAAAACTCCTCTTTAAATGTCTTTTCTATTAGGTCAGCATTCCTGCGTCGCCCAGGGAAGGTGGTTACGGCCGGCAGCCCGGCACACAGGCTCCTCGGTGCCGGCTGCTGGCTCTCCATCAGCAAGCAGCCTGCCCACGCTATTAAATTACTGAGAAAAACGGATCGTTTCACCAAAAATTAGGTGCAGGAGCCTCTCTCGCGGTGGCAAGGAGAGCTGGTAATTGGAAATTCATAGAGCTGGCCACAAAAGCTGCCTCTGGCTCCGCTCCACCCTCCTCTGGTTGCAACAAGGGGTGGTGGAGAGGCATTCGCTGCCATCCGCAAAATGCTGCTGCTGATGGGAGATGCTGAGGCCATGCTGCTGGCAGCACTGCTGAGGCCCCTGTGGAGGGTTAAACGCTGCTGCATGGTCCCTCTGCCCTTGGAAGATGGGGAAAATAAGTGGAAAAGCAAACCCAAACCCTTTCTAGGCACTGGAGATAGAAAATCCTCCAGTCAGACCTGCTCACCGATCACCACTCCGCTGGGGACATGTCTCATGGGGACCTTCGCTGGGGATGCAGCAGAACGCACTGCCCCAGCACCCACCTGCCTCTTCCAGCTGCACTCCAGGGCTGAAAACCCCAGACAACCTTCCCTACAGACCTTGCATCATTTACATCCTTCACCCACCCCAGGCACAGCACGAGCACTGCTGCTGCTCCATCTGAGCCCAGGCCTAGGCTCCTCTGAGTCCAAACCCCAGCGCCTCGGCTGAGCAGAGCCCTTGGGGCATCTCCAGGGCAAACTGCCAGCGCTGTCAGAGAGCTCAGTGCATCCTTCCAGGCTCCAGCTGGGAAGGAGGGATGGGGACTGGGGATGTGCAGCAGAACAAGAGCTATGTCAACAGGTTGCTTGGAGAGACCAGCCCCTCCGGAGTTCACACTCTCTGCTCCCTGCGTGGTCACAGGTACTGGGTGGGGGGCCAGGCAGGGCACACATCCTGCTCCCTGTGTGCACTGCCTGCCCTGGCACTGTGAGGAATGGGAACCTGGCAGCCGGTGAGTCCCAGTCACCAAGCTGGTGTCTTCTGGGGTGCTGGGCTGCAAGGACTGTGGGCACAGTTTTGGCTGGGGTAGGGAATCAGCCAGACGCGTGATCAGGGTGGCCAGGGAAAAAGGATGCTTCTTCAGGCACAGCCACACTCCAGCCATAAAGCTGCAAAACTTGAAGCCAGGATGGGGTGGAGCAGCCTTGGGAGAGCTACGAAGCTGCCCCCTGGGTCCCTCACAGGAGCTAAAAAAAAATCAAAAGCAGCCACAGCACCAAGGAAACCCCTCGGGGTTGCGTGTTGGCCCTTGCAAGGATGGAGCAATAGTGGTCAGGTCCACCAGCTCCTCCTAAGCCTTGAGGCCTTGGGCAAAACTCATGGAAAGCAAAGGAAAGGCTCCTGCAGACCTCCCCAGGGGCCGAGGGCTGGCCCCGGCCCTGCAAGAAAGTCTGGGGAGATGCCAGCTGGATGGGCACCCTGCGTGACAGTGGCTTTTGCAAAGCCAAGGCAGGCTGCTGCAGCCCAGCCATGCCCAGGAACCTTTGCGGGGGGCTGTTGCAGCACAGCTGTCGGGAGCTCTGTCGCAACACAGGCACAGCGCTGAGCCAGCCCACGAGGGAGACCCTGCGTGACAGCACTCTTTTGTTTTTCCTAGTGACTTCTGCAGGAAGGTGAAGGCTGAATGGCGCCTTTCATGGTGTTACTGAATTCAACAGGCAGCGATGTCCATGCCAACCTTCATCAAAGAGGGGCTGGCAAGATCCCTGGCTCCAGCTAGGGCTACTGGTCTGGCCAGGATGGAGCGCACGGGGTTCTCAGTCTCAAAGGAAAGGGCTGGTGAAAGCACAGGAAGGCAAAGGAAACAGCTGGATGGGTACTGCCACACCAGCCCACGGGGACGTGCTCCAGCGATGTCGTGCCAGACCCACTGCTTCCCACATGCTCTTCTGCAGGGATGTCCACACCCCTGAGGGCTGCCAGCAGAACAGTAGCCAGCAGCCCTGAGCCTTATTTGGGGCTCACCAAGGTGGGGTGGGACTTGGGGGCAGTCCCCTCTGCTGAAGTCAGGAGACCCTCCCCAAGCTGCCGCAGAGATGAAGCTCCCACAAAAGCTGGCAGCTTCTTTCATCTGCTTTTCCCCTTGGAGGATCTCCAGTGTTGGCTTTCCAGCAAGGCTTTGGCATCCTTTGTTTTCACTTTAGGAAGTGGGGTAAACCAGAAGATGCCCAAACAGCCTTCTTTCCACACTCAAGATGTCATTAGATGAAGAAGCCTTATTTTTTTCACCCCTCCCTATACGGCAATCTCTGGGTCTGCAACAGTTTTTGTTAGGCTGTTCCTAGTTTGTTAGACTCTCTGTTAAGAGGAGGGGACCAGAGCTGAGCAGCCTCTGGGGAGCCCCAGGTTGATGTCCAAAATGCTTTTACCATCCTCCCCTCTTCTGCTGGATGAAGGGTCTTACCTGCAGTCCTGTGGCCATCACCACCCACACAGGTCAACCACACATGTGGCCACACCAGGTCTCACCTGAGATCCCACCAGACCATCCATCAGCTCCAGAAGCATTTTCAGACAACACATACGAGCAGGGCAGTGGCAGACGTGCCCTCCCCTTGGACAGACCCCCAGCAGACCCTTGGTAAGCTCTCTCACCAAGGACTGGCTCTTGTTGGAGCAAGCTCTGGCTCCACTGGTCAGTTGTGACCACAGCACTTGGTCCCATCAGGACAGAGGCGAGTCAGGTCTTGACAATCACTTGGGATTTTCATCTCTCTCCTCCTGGATTTCTCCCACCCCAAGCACTACAGGAGGAGATGTCTGCCAATTTCCCAGACTCATGCCACTGGAGAGAAGGATGAGTTGCACCTTTCAGCCCAGCCCTCTGCCTGTACCAGAGAGCCCAGCAGACACTCCTGGGGCCGTGGGTGTCACGATCATCCAAAAGAGCCTGAAGCTTACCCCATCCCGCCCCCACACCAGGGTGACTCAAAGACCTGGGAAGAAGCCAGACTCAAGAGATAGTTCCTATTTACGTGCTGATCCCTGACACCATAGACCTGCTTCTAATTTCCTTTTATCGTGGAAATGGTCCATGGGAATCTGGCTGTTGGAGAAGATGACTCAAACACAACTGCAAGGTATCTGTGCTCGTCCCCACCTTCAGAGCCTGGATGGAAGGAAAAAACCCATCACCAGGAGGTGTGGAGAGATTTTCTGGTAGGAATTTGGGCCACGAGGTCACTACATCGCAAGCTGGAGAGATTTGGTGAGTTTCACACATGTGATGCTGTTGTAACCACAGGAACACTTAGAAAAACCAAAAGCTCTCTAAACATCCCAGCGAGTCACCCCAGACATCCCAGGGCTAATCTCTGATGCTGGCTTTGTATCAGCATCCCAAATGCCGGCCAGGCTCCAGCACATCATCCGCAAAGAAGAGCTCCAGGCCCATCCAAGCTCCATTCCTTCAGCTACATCTTTCGCAGGGGCAAAGCCACCCTCTCCCATGCCTAAACAAGAAGAGGGGAAACAGGCTGGGAGAGGTGCTGAAATTTTCTGAAGGGAGAAAAGTAGAGCCACAAGCCAGCACCTGCCCCCTCCTGCAGGAAGCATCTCACGAGGGGTTTTCCTCCAGAGCCAAACCCATGGGAGAAGGAGGCAAGAATCCTCTGGATTGTTTAACCTAATGAGGAAGCTATAAACACATCAGGGTAAACAGCAGCAAAGGAGAAGAGGTCTTAAACTAAAAGCACAATGTTGGCACAAACCCACAGGGGAATAAGCTCTCCAGGAACGCATTCAGCAGGAAACAGGAGGGAGGCTGAGCTCTGCGTGAGCAGGAAGGGTCTGGAGTTGCCTTTGAACAAGAGTGGAGCAGAAAGAGAGCGTCTGAGACCAGCACTCAGCTTGTTCATGGCAGATGATGGTCCTTGCACCATCACTGTCTGTGGAGGTTTCCCCGCTTGGGATGGTCTGGGTGAGCTGGGGGCGAAGGGGAGGGAAGGCCGCATGCCTGTAGGCCAGGGGGTGCAGGCCTGGGCACCCACCCAGCACGCTGGCTTCTGATAAAGCCAGCAGCTGCAAAAGGGAACTACTGCTGCTGCCACGGTGAAGACAGTGTGGAGACTTGCTGTGCTGTGAGTCATTTATTCATCCTTCACAAACAGGGCCCGTACCCAGCCAGGCATCCTCCTCTCCCAGAGCCAGGACAGCTCTCGGGGATGGGGAAAAAGTGGCTTATCAGACATAATCAAGTTTTCCCCTCCCCGTGAGGTTCTCAAGAGCTGAAGTTCATGGAACAGGAGGAAGGGCAAAACCAGAGCCCATCTCCCAGCTTCCTTCAGTTGCAATCCCCAGAGTTTCAGCCCAGGGACAGGTCCCCACCATCCCACCACACCCCCGTCCACCTCACAAGCTATGTACAGCCCCATGCATGACCTTTCTCTCCCCAGGCTCCATGCCACTTCAGCTGCCAAGGTCAGCTCACAGCTCTCCAGAGAAGAGATGCGGCTCCTTTCACTCCCCCAAAAAAGGGCTAGGTCAGTGGAGCAGGGGGTTGCATGGGGGGCTGAGGCAATGTTGTGGCTGTTTCCTGTGCCCTTCCCTGCCCTAGGTGCCCCGGGGAGCTCAGTCTCCACCACCTTGAAGCTCCCTGTGAGGATCTTCTGCACTGTGCCAGACTGAGATGGCGTGGGCACAGCCACTCTGTGTCCTGCCCTCCTACAAACACAGGCGGAGTGCAAACACCCCACCTACTCCTGCAAACGCTGCGGCCAGACGTGGCTGAAGCCCGCAAGGAGCTGGCAGCTCCCAGCATCTGAGGAGCTTGGCCAGCCCCAGGGAGCCCCGCACCAGCCACGCCACTGGACTTTGGTCTGTCCAGCACCAGTTTGGACATAAGCAATACGTGTGCAAGCTGCTGCAGCTCTAGGATTCTCCTCACGGAGACCAGGAACGAGGATCATGAGATTCCCAAGGCACCCCTTGGCCCAGTCACGGCAGGGTTTGGGTTTGCTGACAGCCATGTCTGAGCCAAGCTCAGCCTCACGGATCCCTCTGATGCCTGGAGCCAGGGCTCTGAGGGGACCTCGGGGGGTGACACAGCCAGCCTGCGAGGGGGCTGGCAGAGAACAGACACATCGTGACTGAGATGGCGTCCTGGGGCACGGAGGGACAAGGCAGGCTGAGAACTCTGCCAGTACCCGCGCATGGGAAAGCGCCTCTTCCTGCGCCTCTCGTAATTAGGAGCAGCTTTTCCCTCCCCAGACCCCCCAGGAGAAGAGGGGGCCCTGTCAGGGGGGTGCTTTGCATGGTGTTCTTCCAGCCTTTCTCCAGAAAATTACCCCGGGAGACAAGGGAGAGGGCCCTCAGTATGTTATTTTGGGGGAAGAGGGGGGCAGAGAGGCTGGGGAAGGGGCTACAAGTTCGCACCCCGGGAACTCCGTCCATCCCCCGAGCATCTCCGGGCAAGGCTGAGGCGCGCCGGGCAGAGAAGGGGGAGCAGCACCTCCAGGCAGGTGTGGGAAAGCGGGAAGGCAAATCCCTGCCAGCCACTCTGCGAGGAGGACCCCCCACATCCCCCCCAACCCCAACCCCAACTTTCCCGGCACGACCCGCAAGCGGCCGGGGGAGCAGCCCGCCCGCCCGTCACCGCGGCGTCGGGGCGGCGGCGAGCCGTTCCCCTCGGGGCCGGACGGGAAGGGTCTCCTACCTTCCTGCGATAGGCGCCGCGGCTATACGTCCATGGCGCTCGGCGGAGCGGGACCGAAGCGGGAGCCGAGAGCCGGGAGCGAGTCCGGGAGCGGGTCCGGGAGCGGGTCCGGGAGCGGGGCGCCCGCGCCGGGCTGGCTGGGGCCGGTAGCGCGGGCGGTGCGGAGCCGGCGGGGCCGCCGCCGCTCCATTGGAGCAGGGCGCTGCCAATCCGCCGCCGCCGCCGCCCCGGGACGCTTCCTGCCTGCGAGCCCCCCTCCGGCCCCCTCAGCCCCCCAGCCCCGCACACGGGGCGGCTTCGTGCCCGCTGCCAGCCGGCGCCTCCGGGGCGCAGAGGGTGCCGCCGTCCGCCCCCCTCCACACCCCCTCACCCCGTTGCTGGCCATCCCGCTCCACCCGGGGCTGCGGGCTCGGGATCCCCTGTGGGGCACGGTGATCCCCCCTGGGGGTGCACACCTTTCCCGGTGTCGTCGCGGGGTGTTTGTCAGCCCCTCCTGCCCCTCTCCCTGCACCCCGGTGGGGTCGAGGCAGGCAGGTCCTGCCTCAGTTTCCCTTGTCCCTGGAAGGAGATTGTCTTCGGGGTTTGTTTTTACAGTGGTTTATTTGATGGGGACAGGCACAGGCTGAGATCTAGCCCCCAGGGCTTGTGTCTCTGAGCTGAGGAGAAGCCTCGGCCTTCCTTAGGGTTTTTGGCAGACATTTGGGTGCCCCTTTTGCTGAACCCTTCCCCTGGCCTGCCTGCTGTCCCTGGGGAATCGGCTCATTCTGCAGTTTTAGCGCAGTGAACGTTTGCAGGAGGAGGAGAACATCACGTTGCAAGGCTGCAAGGAGAAGCCAGCTGGTTGAAAGCCCGCTGGGAGCTCTCCCCTCTCTTGGTACACAGGGCAAAGTTTGGTCTGGGGTCCCCCTGGGACACTCTGGAGACCCCAAGGGCGATGCTGTCAGGGCTGCCCTGGGACTGACCCTGCATTGCCCTCCCTGCTGGGCACAGTGCCTGCATGGAGATAAGGGCCACGTGCCCAGGGTGTGTGCAGCACCTGTGCAGCACTGCTCCAGCAATCCTACCTCAACGGACTGCTCCTGCATCCCGCAGGAATGGGCAAGGTCACCACCCCCCTGCAACCCCATAATAAGAGTTGGGTCCTTGCCCGCGCCCTGGCACACCTCTGTTACCCCACAGCAGCTACCTGCCGCTGTCCTCACCTATCTCTTAACCCCAGGGAAACACGCCTGTGAGCCATCTCACCCCCTGCGTAAGCCTGAGTAAGAAACCGGTGTTCTCCTTCCTCCCAGCCCTGCTATCCAGCCCTATGGTAACGGGCCTGGGGAGAGGCAGAGGCCATGTGCAGGGTGAGCGTGCCTGGCCCAGTGCCCTCACCGGCTCCCAGCCACGCTGCGGGTGTTGCATGCAGCCGCGGGTGTTGCATGCAGCTGCGGGTGTTGGGGCTCAGGGCCCGCATCGCCCAAGGAACAGCCCAGCACGGCACAGCTGCTGGCTGCCTGGGCTGCCGCCTCGTCAGCCACATGTGGCCCGGTCCATCCTGAATGCCTGTGCTACCGGAGCTGGGACTGTGCCAGTGCTGGGGATGCCTCTCCATGAGGACAGCTCAGGTGGCTTCTCAGGTGCTTCACAGGAGGGGTCCAGTCTCACCAGCCTGCTCACATCTGCCCTGGTCCCCCACAGAGTCACAAGTAAGGGATGTCCAAAACTGCGACACATCTCTCATGGATTTTGGGATCCTGGGGGTGTAGGAAGGGCTGTTACTGAGCAGAGAGATGTTTTCTTCACCCAGCTTCTCACTTTCCCCTTCCCAACCCCACCAAGTCACTCTGTGTTCTGCAATCTGCCTGCGCTGGGGACTGCCCAGCGTCCCACAGGATCAGCCCCTCTGGAAGAAGCCGAGCTGGGCGGGCTGCAGTGAGCATTTGGTTGTGAGCTCTGCCCTGAGGACAGACCCTTAGCTCTCCCCAGCGCTTCGTGGTGCTCGCTGGGCACCCAGAGCCGGGCTGTATGGCGCCAGGGCTGGCGGGGAGCCATGTGCTGCTTTCTCTGCCACTGCAGCACTGGAGGGCTGAGCAGAGCTGGGTATCCAGGGAATCTCCCAGCTGTGCAGGGCTGGGGCCACTCTCAAGGTTGGGAAGCTAAGAGCAGAATTTGATTTGGAGGGGTGTCTGTGTGTGGGGGGGATAGGAGTCAACAGACACTCCACTGGGGCACTGGGAGAAGGGACTTGTGGGGCTCTGGAGCTTGCTGGGCCAGTGGGCTGCAATGCTGGGTGAAGGGGTAGGTTTTGCAGGGGTGGTGTGGGGCCTGCTGGGAGCGTGGGTTGCTTGGTAGGGCTGCAGGGACCCTGGAGTCCTCAGGGCAGTACTCTTCTGCACCTCCCTGGTGTATGGTGAGCAAGAGTAGCACCATCTGCAGCACTGACATTGCAGCTCTTCCCCTGTTCCATCCTAAGGCTCAGGGGAGGATCGCTACCTCCATGTGCTTCCTGGCTCCTCCATTCCACCATGGCACAACATTTCAGTAAAGGACATCCCCTGTCCAACAGCTGGTCCCCTGCTCAACACCCCAGAAGCACTGAGTCTGGGGGGCTGCAGGGCCTTGCTCTCCTCTGAACAAGACCAGTCCAGAGAGGGAGCTGCTGGCTCTTGTCCAGGCAGGCTCTGTCTTGGAGGCACAGGCAGATGGCTTGGGCCTGTATGACACCATCACAAACCCACATGGGACCACAGAGACCAGAACTGGGACCATTACAAGTGCTCTCTCTGCCCACCACTTTGCCTGACTTGGTGCCAGTATCTGCTCAAAGATGCTTCTGGCTCCTCAGTGGGGAGAAGCAGCCACATCCCATGAACTGTGATCCCCCTTCCTGGACTGAGCAAAAAGATTGAGAGGTTTGTGATCTGAAGCTGGAGAGCGGGGCTGGGAGCAAACGTCAAGTGAGACGTGTCATGCTGACGTGCAGATGATGTGCTGAGGGAGACACTGGTCCTGTACTGCACTAGATGCTGGGACTGGGGACTGTCCCTGAGGTCCCTGAGGCTCCAGTTACTGTTCTGGAGCTGAAGGTGCTGCTGGGTCCTGTGCAGCCTCCTGCTCAGCAGCTTCTCTCACTGGCTTGGCGTGTGGCCGGGCTCTGGCTGACGTGCAGTGGGCATGGCCCCGTTTGAAGTGCGGGCTTGTTGTGTGTTTACCCTGGCCAGCCTGAGGTGTACAGGAAACCAGAGAGCTCTGCTCCCTGGCTGTCGCTCTATTTAATATGGTCACAGCTTGGTCTGCCCACACTGTGAAAAGAAGGTGGCAAAAACCCCAACTGCTGCAGCAACGGCTCCAGCCCTGCCAGCGCTGCTTTGCTCTGGTTCTTACTGCTGTCCTGTGGCTGGGAGCAGTCCTGTCCTGGAGCAGGACGCAGGATGCTTGGTGCCAAACGATGGTTGTCCTCTCAGAGCAGTGT
Organism: Hypotaenidia okinawae; assembly: GCA_027925045.1. Taxonomy (NCBI): domain Eukaryota; kingdom Metazoa; phylum Chordata; class Aves; order Gruiformes; family Rallidae; genus Hypotaenidia; species Hypotaenidia okinawae. The sequence continues at coordinate 13,762,367 of BSDF01000005.1, read as the reverse complement.
GGCTTGTCCCAGATGTGTGCCACACCATGGCAGGAGAAACTGCTGATGGATGCCCAGCCCAATGCCACATCACGGACATTACCTGTGCAGGCACCTGGATGTCCCAGCCTGGTTGCATCTTCCCTGGCTCTTCACCTCTGCTCTTCAAAACACCAGTGAGCATTGCCCTAGGTCTCCAGCTGCATCCCTGTTCCAAGGCTTTCTATTCCTACAACTCCATCACCCCTGGGAGTAAGGCACAGGAGACAGCCCAGCCGCCACCCCGACATACAGAGCCTGGGGCTCGTGGGACCTCAGTGGTTTGCTGCCCATGGCCAGCAGCTCCCTGGAGACTTCTCCAGCTCTGCTTCCATGGCAGATCCTTGTCCTGGGGAGGACACCACAGTGGTGACCATGAATGCTTTAAGGGTAGAGATTAAGGATTTGGAGCTGCTCAGCACAAGGAATCTCCCACTGCAGGGCTGGGGACAGACACCCAGATAGACACTGTAGACACCCCAGCTCCTGGCTGCTCCGACCTGGGTGACAGGGTGCAAAGTACTACACTCTGCAAGATACAGGCAAAATCACAGCTGAAGAACTGAAGCAGAAAGAGGAGACATTATACACATGGCTATTTATAGGGGCTGCCCTTCTGCCAGGACTCGACTGGGAGCAGCAAGGGCTGGGCTGCTGTTTGGGGAGCTCAGTCCAAAACCACCATCCAGAAACCTGGGGACATGAGACAAAACCTCCCAGTGCTCAGAAGGCTCCTGCTCCTCACGGGTTCAGGCAGCTTGCCGGGCTGCCTGGCAGCTGAAGAGAGAAAACACCAGTGAGCCAGTAACAGGGGGACGCCAGCCAGCTGCTGAGCCCATGGTGATCTGGCAGCCCCCCTCTCTGGGCAGGCAGCCGGGTGCTGGAGCCCACCAGACTGAGCACTTGGTCTGAAATTGTTGGCAGGGCTGTTTGAGCCACAGAGAGTTAAATCTGTGAAGGGAGCAGAGTGCTGTGTGGAAAGAGGATTTTTAAGAGCTCAGTGTTAATTTTCTTGTCTTCAGGCTTTCCAATACTCTGTGTTTTCTACTAAAAGCAAACCCAGGGAGGGATTCACTGAAGGATCATGATAATATCTGAGTCTGACTTTCTTAAGATGTGAAATTTATAGCGTGAGATAGTGAGAAAAAAAAATCCAACAAAAAAAACCCCAAAAAACCCCACACAGAAGTGGAACATAAGAAGTTATTTCCAAAGGAAAAACTGGAATGTTTCCTTCCAGAAAGGCTGTCCATAACATGTGAACGCTGGTGGACTCCACCTCTCCTCCCTGCTGTTGTGGAAGGTGGATTTGTCTCCTGGCTTTGGGCAGCATCTCCCTGATGCTGGCCCTTGGCAGCAGGATGCTGCCCACAGAGCCCCCTCATAGGTGCTGCACAAGGAGACCTTGCCCAAGGACAAGGCTTGGGTGCTTCCCAAATGCAGCTGGTGACTACAGGCTGGCTTTTGGCTGTTCAGACCCAGGGATTTGTCACCTAAGTACCCACTCCTCAGTCCCTTGGCAGAGTAACTCTCCATCTCCCTGGTAAATCCCAGCAGAGACAAAATGATGATTATTTTCTCGGACAACTGCCTTCTCCTGCTGGAGATGCTTCTGCTGTGCTCTCTGGATCAGCTCCTCTAATGCCCTGGCTCTGCTGTGGCTGTTGGCCAGTTGTCCCCAGAGAGGTCTCCTTGACACCCCTCAGGCTAGTGTAAGATCAGAGGGAGGGTCCCTTCCAACCCAAAGCATTCTATGATTCTTGGGACCCGCATCCCAGTTGAGTCTGGAGGCATCTGTTCTTATGTATGTGCTGCCAGAGGCTGCTCCTGGTTGTGTACCAGAGGGGACGTGGGTTTTTTACACCGAGGTGCACAGCTTTGCTGCTTCTGCCCCTGCGAGACCAGACTGGTGCCTCTGGGTGATGCTGCAGCATGGAGCAGAGCTGATAAACAGGGACAAGATGGGGCCCCTTGGAGCCCAGTGCTCAAACCCCTCCTTCCTGATGTATCCGCTGCTCTATCAGGCAGTGGCATCGCTGGAAGAGGGGGTGAGGATTAGCCCGGGGACGGACATGGGGCTGGCTTGGTCCCAGCGGCGCCCAGGCTGGACCAGGGAGTGCTCAGCAACGGGTGGAAGCTGCGGGCTGAAGCAGGAGCAGCCCTGGCCGAGGCCCAGGCAGCAGGCAGCCTTCCCAGCTTCACTGCTCGGGCTGCGGCTGCCCTCTCCCGGCTGCGGGCCGGGGTTGAGCTTCGCTTCCCGGGCGGCATCGGCCTCTTCCGAGGTCCCTCAAGCTACGCTGTAGCCTTGTGCCTCATGTCCCTCTGCCCCCTTTCCCTGCTCCACAGGGCCAGCAGCTCCCAGTGACACTGATCCATCAAAAAGGAGCTTCTCTGGGAAACGTATGATCCCCTGGACAAGTCACGGCAGGGGTGAGGACAGCACTGGGCTCAAAGTCCCCAAAAGCTGCTCCTTCCCACTTGGTGTCAATAAGCACTGTGATACCTAATGCTAGGGATGTCACGGTGGCTTGTTCTGCAGCAGGTGACTCATCTCCTTCATGTTCCAGGTCTCCCAAGTCCCTGGTGCTCAGGACTTTTGCCTGTTGCAGTGGGATCCTGAATCAGTCAGAGCTTTGTGGATGTGAGTTTCGAGATTTTTCCTCCAAGGAAAAAAAAACCCACAAAGCAACACTCTGAAAAGCCAAGTTTTGGAAGGAAAAAGGCCAGGAAAACTGTGGTGGAAAGGGCAGCGGTGCTGTGTGGGCTGTGGCAGGTGACAGCCCTCATCCTGGGCAGGACAGGGACCTGCCTGGGCTCAGGGACAGGCAAGCATCATGGACAGATTTCCTGAGAGGAGCCAAGCCATACCCCCAGCACCATTCAAAACTCCAGCTGGGTTTTGAATTTTTCAGGCACATCCTCCAAGGGTGACACTTTGGGCAACACATTTCCAGTCTGTGAGAAGGCAAAAGCATCCAGCTTGGCCAGTGCTTCTGCGCTGGTGCCGCTCCATGCTGTTCCAAGCAGAGAGAGCACCTGGGAGAGAAGGAACAGGGTCACAAGAAGGTGGAACTTGAGCTAAGAGGCAGCAGGGAAAATGGGGACCTGGCAGTAAATAGCAACCATTCCTTGAGCAGTGGCAGGTCTAGAGGGAGAACAGCCCATCCATGTGGAAAGGGAGGTGGCAGCAGCCACCCCTGTGCTAGGAGGAGATGCTGCATGCTGGATGCTTAGGTGAGTCATCAGGAAAAGCTGCTGTTCCCTTGAGCAGGGCTGGATGCATTAACTCCCCTGTGAGAAATGACACCTGCAGAGCAGTGGGTGCCATTCCCAGGGGCACGAGCAGAGCAGTGCAGTGGGTGTGTAAATGGGGAGGAGGGAAGCAGTAGGGAAAGTGAGCAGCTATAAAACCAGTATCTCCAGTAAGTCCCTGGAATTTGCTGTCTGCATGGGTTGGAGCTCGTTGCTGGAAGATGGTCTGGTCCTTTTCCTTGGGATCAGGATAAGAGGGTGGTGTGGGAGATGGGGAAGTATCCTCCCTTACGGGATGTCTCTGTCCCTCATGGGGGGCACCCCAGCACAGGGCACCTGCTGCAGCTTCCAGACAGTGTCCCAAGGTGCGGCCCTTGTGAGACACATAACTAGCAGGTGGCCTGTGTTACTGCGGTAGTTCTGTGTGGCTGGGTTTTGGTGGGTGTGTTGGGGGTGGGGGCGGGGTGCAGGACGGCTTCTGCAAGGAGCAGCCAGAAGGTCTCTGCAGGCCCCACAGAGCAAACACCAGCCGGCTCAAGGCCGGACCTGCCACTGACCAAGGCCGAGCCCATCAGTGACGGTCACAGCACCTCTGGGAGTCACATTTAGGAGGAAAAACCCACAAGCAGCTGCTTTTTGCCCCCAGAGAAGGGAGAAGATGTAAGGGGCTGTGCAGGCACCAAGGCCAGGGAAAGGGGGGAGGAGGCGCCCCAGGTGCTGGAGAGAAAGATGCCCCTGCAGCCCCTGGAGAAACCCATGGTGGAATGGGGATCCCCCCACAGCCCACGGAAAAGGCCCAGACCTCACCTGCAGCCTGTGGAGAGGCCCCATGCTGGAGCAGGGGGAGACATACGGGAGATGCTGTGACCCATGTTGGAGTAAGCCCCTGCCAGCACCTGCAGCCTGTGGAGAGAGAGACACAGAGACAGACCCACGCCAGAGCAGGTTTGCTGGGGGGACTTATGACCCCGTGGGGGACCAGTCTGGAGCAGTCTGGGCCTGAGAGACATTCTGTGCTTTATGACTGCACCCCATAGCAGTGACCCACGCTGGGGCAGCTGGGGAAGAGCTGAAGCCCCAAGGGAAAGGACTCACATTGGAGACGTTCGTGGAGAACTTTCTGCTGTGGGTGGGACCCCGTGGTGCAGCAGGGGAAGGGGGTGAGGAATGTTGTGTCGTGTCATGTATCCATCCCTGCCACCACCCTCCCCCTCCCAAGATGGAAAACATCCTGTGAGGAACTGACCAAACCCCCAGTCCCTGCCCCTCTCTGTGCCACAATAGGAGGAAGAAGGGAGCAGAATAGTGATTAAAGTGCAACCTGCTAAGAAGGGAGGGGTGGGGGAAGGTGCTTTAAGATCTGGTCACACTTCTCATCACCTGACTCTGGTGTCACTGGGGGTGCAGGGCAGGGTCATCAATTAGAGAGTTTTCTCTCCTTTATTCTGTGCTGAGTCTGTTCTGCCCATGAGGCTGATTGTGGAACGATTTCTCCCTGTCCTTATCTCCACTCCTGAACCTCTCAATATCTATTTTCTCCCCTGTACAGCTGGAAAGGGGAGTGATGGAACGGCTTTGGTGGGCATTGGGCCTCTAGCCAGGGCCAAACCACCACGGTTATAAATCCAGGGCTGTGTGTGGGTATCCTGCAGGCTTTGCCATAGTCCTGCGGGATGGTCTTGATCTACAAGCGCATTTGTTGGGTGAGAAGTTGCCTTCTGCCGAGGAGCACTGAGACGTGTTTCAAACCAAGACCTTCACCGGCTGTGCTGGCTGCGGCGGGGACCCCAAAGCATACCCCCATCCCTGGTGCGGGGAACCGGTAGTGCCCCGAGGAGGGCGCGGAGGGCCGGGGTCGGGGGGTGTCGGGGGCTGTGAGGCCCAGGCAGACCCAGGCACTGCGGCCGGGCTGCAGCACAGCGCGGCCGTGCGAGGGCAGCACAGACCGCGGCCGGGAGCAGGAGCATCCCGGAGCCTGCACACCGGGACGGCTCCCGCAAACTGCTCTGCGTCAGGCGGGGGCAGGCAGGACCCCTCCGAGTTCCCCACGTTAGCCCGGATGGGTCTCAGCCAGTTCCTGTCTCGGGATGGGGGGCGCAGCGGTGGGGCAGCTCTAGCCTTGGTGGCAGAGGGGGGCGTGCCTGCAAACCCACAGCTCCCACTCCCCGGCTCACATCTACGCCGCACACCCATCCCGTCGCGTCCTTGTTCTTCTCCCGTCTGCCGGTGTTCGTTCAGGTGCAGCATCCTATGCGGGATGAAGATGACAGACAGGGGAGGACCAGAGGAGGAAGGGCCACGGTCAGAGTTGCCTTGTTACCTTTGCCTCGGTTCCCCAATGGGCTGCACTCCCAGGCAGGCTCCCTGGCTTCAGGTCTGTGCTGCAAGTGGTCCTGCTTACTGAGGTCCTGCTGCTCAGGTCCCCTGGGGGACCCTTGCCCAGCTCTCCCTTCCCAACAGGTCATTTCTTGCTCAGGTCAAATGGAGTTCCTGCAATGCCTGCTGCTGGCTCAGGAAATGTTTTAGCTCCTTTGCCTGTGGTGGGTGAGCTGCAGTGGCCAGCCTGACTGGGTATGCGTGGCTCCAGTATGTCACCTGTCTCAGGCTTTGGGAATCCTGCTCCTATACTGGGAAAAATGGGTTGACAATAGAAAAGGCATGAGAACTTAAAGAAAATGAGCTTTTGGGGAGCTGCATGTGAGGCCCTGCTCACACAGAATTTGCCCTGGCAAATTCAGCAGGCACAGGGGACAAGAGACAAGTTGGGGACAGGGACTGGCCGTGTGTCTGTGCTAGAGGCGTGTCCACGCTGGCAACACCTCACAGTGTCTGGTGAGGAGGGGGAGGGTCTGCCCTGCCCACTGCCCACGCAGAGCCCTGCAGAGGCTGGAAGGAAGGATGCTCAGAGTGAGGGGAGCCTCTCCAGTGTGATAGGAGGCCAGCATTGCTCCTACAAGGGTTGGGAATAGAGGCTGGTGCTAGAGAAGATAGCAGGGCAGGAGATGTGTGTGCTGTGAACTGCCAGGGGGACCAGCAGGTTTTTGGGACCAGCTGGAAACTAGGAAGGTGAGTGGGCAGGGGGTGGTTTGTGTGGGATTCTGGTGCTAAACTGGCAGGCACACCTCATTCCAGGAAGGCACAGGGGAAGTTTCCAATGCTTCCCAGCTCCAGACAATGGGTGACTTTCCTCCCAGGAGAAGGTCTCTAATGGACATCTGGACTGGGTTAACTCTATTTCTGGGAGGAGAGCCATGACTGTGGGAGCAGGTTACCTCCCAGGTCTATTCCCCTGCCCTGCCCAACCAGCTCCCAACAAGTTGCGATAGGACAGACTTCTGCATTTGCATTTGCCAAAGGACACCAACAATTGCAAGGACACTGAATTTGGGCATTGGCTGACTTTCTCCTTGACCAAATTACCAGGAAACATTGGAGAAATACCCATCCTCCCCACAGTAACAGCATGCAATGTCCCCAGCAGGTTGTCCTATCCAAGAGGTCTACCCCAATGCCAAGAACAGAGAAGGTCGTTCCATCTTTGGAGGAGGCAGCACATGGGAAGATCACCCACTCACCATCTGCAGCTAACCTTGATACCTGCTTGGCTTATAAAGTTATGTAGAAACGTAATGTCTCCTCTCTGGGTTTGACCTTCCTTCCTTTATGGTTCCTGGAAACATTCCCTCTCTTCAGAAACAGCGCTCCTGAGAATTTGAAGTGCTGGGGGCTGCGGGGCTGCGTGAGCCTAAGCGCGGCAGCGAAGCGCACGTGGCGGCGCGCAGATGGCGAACCGCCCGCTTCCCCGCTGGGCTGTGCCGCAGCAATCACACAGCCGCTCCCGCCCCAGCTGTTGGACCAGCACAAGTGCCTTCTGCTCGTCAGGGATGGGGCACAGGGCGTCCCTCAGAGCTGCCAGCTTCAGAAAGCACCGGGGCTCCAAGGGAGATGGGTCTGATCATGGAATCACAGAGTCCTAGGGGTTGGAAGGGACCTCCAGAGACCACTGGGTCCAACCCCCCTGCCAAAGCAGCTCCCCAGCTCATATTGCACAGGGAGGTGTCCAGATGGGTCTTGAATCTCTCCAGAGAAAGAGACTCTACACCCCTCTGGGCAGCCTGTCCCAGGGCTCTGTCACCCTCACTGTGTAAAAGTTCTTCCTCATATTGGTGTGAAACTTCCTATTCTCCTATACAATGCAGCCATTGCCCCTTGTCCTGTCTCCACGGGGGTCTGATGCAACAGACCACCCTTAGGTGTGGTGAGCTGGGAGCACAGATATGGGCCTGTGTTCCCACTAGGATCTGGAAGGAGTTGCTGGTAGGTCTCGTGTCCCAGCTCCCTTCCTATCCTCTGCTCCTTGATTTTTCTCAGCCCCCTGCTCCATCCCACAAAATTCTTCCCTGACAGGGCCCAGGGAAATGATGAAAAATACTTACGCTGCTGCCCTATGCTTAAGCTGCAGCTTTATCCATGCAAAATGCTTTCCCTGCACCAGTGAGAGGTCAGTCATCCCAAAAATCCCATTAAAGCTGGAGACCTCTTGCTGCCACTCAGGCTTCTCACTGCCCGATAACACGCTTCATCCTGAGGGCTTGCCAGGCACCAAAGGACATCCACCTGGGACAAACAGCTCCCACCGAGCCAGGACTTTCTTAACTCCAGCACATCTGAGGCCAAGGAAGCCGTAGCCTCTCCTGATTTCCAGGTGATTTGCAGATTGTGATGACACCAGGATGGTTTATTCTCAGCCATCTGATGCTTTCACGCCTGAACGTGCTCCCACGCTGAGGGAGTGCTCAGCAAAACACACTTCTGCAGGAGAGTCCCCCGAGACTTCAAGAGTCCATGGGATTTATTCCTGCAACTTATAAAAGTTTTACTACAAATCTTCTGGCCCAAGCGAGCCAAGAGCTTGCTCCATAAATTACTACCAAGCCAGGGATTAGGAGCACTAAAACAGACGTACTTCGCAGCTAAAAATAAGGCACGGCACAAGCTTGAAGATTTGTTCTGCCTGGAAGTTTTATTGCACCCAAACTGTATGAGATAATGTGCAACAAAGAAATGCTTAGCAGATCCATCTGCTTTCGGATACGTTTGCCTGCGCAATCGCTCTGGAACGAGGCAATGAAACCATGAAAGAGAGCGGAGTGAGATGGTGTTACCCAGCACGCCGTAAAACTTTCTCCAGACAAAGGGAACGTGGACCCCATCCCCTCACAGTGCTGCTTTTACCTCAGCCCTGGGCATGCTGCATCCCCTGAGGACCTCGGGCTCAGGCTGTTGTTTAGGGCTGCTTACAAAGGAGTGAGTCCCACCGGTGCTGGTGCTGGGTTCCTGCCATCCCAGGGGGAACTGGGTTAGGTTTGGTGTCTGAGCTCAGCTGAGGGCATGCAGGCAGGAGGTCCCTCCCCTGGCTGGTTCCCATGGTTAGGTCTGTACTGGGATTGCTCACATTAATAAGATGGGGATCTTATTAATGTTTATCAATATCTGAAGTGTGAGGCACAGGGGGAAATGGCCAGCCTCTTCTCAATGGTGTGTGGGGACAGGACAAGGGGCAATGGCCTCAGGTTGGAGCACAGGGAGTTCCACACCAATATGCAGAAGAACTTCTTCACAGTGAGGGTGACAGAACCCTGGGACAGGCTGCCCAGGGGGTGTGGAGTCTCCTTCTCTGGAGAGATTCAAGACCCGTCTGGACACCTCCCTGTGTGACCTGTCCTGGGGAACCTGCTTTGGCAGGGGGTTGGACCTGATGGTCTCTGGAGGTCCCTTCCAACCCCTACACTTCTGTGACTCTGTGATTCTGCCCACAGGCACATCCCCACTGTGCTTAGGTTGGGTTCCCTTAGCCCATGAGCACTGAGAGGCTTTGAGAAAGTGTTTCTCTTCTGCTAAAGTCTGGCTGTATCTCCAGGGATGCCCAGCTCCCTGCTCGCTGTGTGACCCTGCCAGCCTCCAACCTGGTGGCAAGCAGAAAAATGTAATCTAAAAACTGTAATGTGTGCAGAGTTGTCCACAGAATCACGGGGTGTCTGAAGTTGGTAGGAAACTCTGGAGGTCATCTTTGCTAAGGAGGGATATCTAGACCTGATTCACCAGGACCACGTCCAGATGACCTTTGAATATCTCCAAAGGTGGTGACTCCACAATCTCCTTGGGCAATTTCCTTCTGTGGTTTGTCACCTTCAGTGTAAAATAAGGTGTTTCCTGACGTTTAGAGGGCACCTCCTGTGCTTCAGTTTGTGCCCACTGCCTCTAGCCCTGTCACTGGGCAGCACTGAAAAGACCCTGGCTCCATCCTCTTTATACCCTTAATTCAAGTATTTACATGAGATCTTCCTGAGCCTTCTCTTCTCTGGGATGAATTGTCCCAGTTCTCCAGCCTTTTCTCATGGGACAGATGCTCCAGACCCTTTGTCAACCTTGTGGTCCTTTGCTGGACTCTGTCCAGTATGGCCATGTCTCTCTTGTATTGGGAAGCCCAGAACTGGACACAGCACTCCAGGAGTGGCCTCACCAGTGCTGAGCAGAAGGGAAAGGTGTCTCTTCCCTTACCTTCTGGCAATCCTTTCTGTAATTCAGCCCAGGATGTCTTCTTTGCAGCAAGGGCACATTGCTGTCTCGTGAAACTTGATGTCTACCAGGGTCTTCAGGTCCTTGTCTGCAGCTCTGCAGCTGGGTGGCACCAGGTGACCCCCAGTTCATGGGGTGGTTCCTCATCGGGGGCAGCACTTTGCCCTCTTGTTGAACCTAATGAAGTTCCTGCTGGTCCCTGTGTGTTCCCCCTGCGTGCTTCCAAACCGAGCCAGGGGCACTGGGGAGGAATGGAGTGGAGTGGAGTCCTGCAGCCACCCTGCAGCCTGGCTGAGGCTGGTTGGGTGCTGTGGGCATCCTCAGGCATGCGTGGTGCTGGTTGGCACACACATCCCTCAGGGACAGAGCTATGCTGCCTGGCTTGCATGTTGGAGAGACATCTTCCTGTCAAGAGAGCCTCTGGTGACACTGGGAGCTCTGGGAGTGACACTTCTCATTCACCGGTGCCGCTGGGGTGTGTCTAGAGCCAGAGGACTGTGTTACTCACAGGGACATGCAGGGAATGGAGTGACTTCAGGACTTCCAGTCTGTGTGTCCCTCTCTGCCACCTGTGGTTCACTGTGTCCCTCCAGCACCACCGAGGCTGAGCTGCTCCAGCTACAACCTCACAGGAGGCAGCAGGACCCTGGCGCGTGGCTGAGGCCTCAGTCTCCTAGTCAGGGTCAGCCCAGGCTGGTCACTATTTGAGGTCATGATTGCTGTAGTGTTTTGGGAACCCTCAACGTTCCTTGGCAGGAATTACCTGTCTTAGGATGAGTTTCTCTAGGGCATGAACTAGTGCGTTGGGGAAGGCAGGCACTGAAGCAGCCAGCAGAGCACTGAGTGCAGCCAGGGCATGTGCAGCTTAACAGAGCTGGGGATCACAGCTGCTCTGTGGCCCTGTCGCTTCTCAGAGGTGGGACACACAACCCAGCCTCTGTCCCGTCACCGCACTGAGTGTGATGAGTGTGCCACCATATGTGTAGGAGCCAGAGCTGGAGAAACACCACACTGTTTGACTTCAACCAGCACGGTGCTGTCCTTGGGTATGCCCAAGCGGTCACCCCCTTGGTCACACTGCACCTGGTACACAGCCCCACACGCATCCTCAGCCCACCTCTGAGCGCCTCACACCATGGGCAGAGGAGGAGAAGCAGCCACCCTTCTCTGGAAACTGCCTCTGCCTGTGTGTGGGGATGGAGGAAGCCGTGGAGGTGTTGGCTGGGACAGATTGGGCAGCGAATCAAACCTCAGCCACAGACCCGCTCAAGAAGGGTCCTCTCAGCTCCTGGAGGCTGTCAGTGGCCTCCTGCATGAAAACCTGGCCAGCAACAGAAGGAAGACGGGTCTCCACGCCTACCCACAGACTGCAACCCTGGTGCCCAGCCCCACAGCAGCGCCTCACCACCTGCCCAAAGCCCCACGCTGGCTGCAGCACTTGCTGCTGCTCCAGGGATCTGCAGCCTCAGGTGTGCCCAGGTGGTCTTCAGGCCCACCAAGAAAGGGCCAGCCCTGGGAACATACCCTGCACTGAGACCAAGCTGTGGCGTGCAGCGGAGCCATCTGTTTCCATCCTGCAGCTGCTGTCCTTCCCATTGCAATTTACTCTGCCTCCTATAATTTATTCATCCCAGGATGCAGCTTGTACATCTGCAGTATCATTACTGGAGACGCCATTAGCTTTAAAATTTTATAAACCTCTGTGCAGGTGATAAGTTGAAAAGTTAAAGAGGGTTATTGTGGCAGGAAAAAAAATAAAAGGGGGGTGGTGGTATTTGCTCAGTGTTCATCTCACACCAGAGAGCCTGGCTCTGGGGTGCTGTGGAGGGAGATTGGTGTGAGTGAGCGAATGGCTGCCAGCTCCCAGCCAGCTCACCCAGCTGCTAATCCCTCCCCACTGGATCCACGTGCTGGCCAAGGCGCCGACAGGCATTTCCAGGTCTTTATCCCTCCTTGCCTCCTCTGCTGCACTGTTTTCCTCAGACCTGTGTCAAGAGGGGCTGCACATCCAGGTATCTGCATCGGGATGAGTTGCCTGTGTTTCTACCAGCACCAGTGACGGACTCACCAGTGACTGGTCATGGTTAGAGCAACCCCTGATCATCTGCCTGCTGGGATGTGCCACAGCAAACACACAGTCTGTCTGGATGCTGCAGGATCCCCCAAGGAGTTGGGGAAGTCCCCACCATGATGATGTCCACCACCCAGAGCATGCAAAAGGCTCACAACCTGCAACCTCATCCCGCCTGTCACCTGCCTTTCTGCTTCCCCACCAGAGCACCCAACTGCATGTGCCTTCATTAAGTACCTACTGCAGTAATTAACCCATTCTGGGGAAATTCCCTGGGGTGGTTTCTGAGGCCTGGGTGCAGGCATGCACCAAAGACTGTGCCTGGGAGTTTTGGCAGGGAAGCAGGTGTGGAAGCCTTCGCTGGAGGCCCTGCACCCCTTGCCATGAATTAAGAGCATGCTGAACACTTCTGGCAGCTGGAGGTCTCTCTGACAGCTGAGCCAGGGGGATAAATTCCCTCTCCTCAAGGCCAAGAGAGATGTGTGTGCAAGGATGATTTACAGGCTGCTCGCTGGGAGTCATGAGCTGGAAGGCTGCACGGATCAGGACCTGTGATGAGCAGCTTGGAACGCAGAGGAGAGAGGGGTGGTAGAAGGGCAGCACAGAGGAGGCAGCTGGGACAGGGGAGGGACATGGAGGAGACATGGCTCTGAAGCAGTCCCACAGTTTACAGACAGCTTTTACAGGTGAAAGCATGGATCAGTACTGAGGATCCCAAATCCCCCCTCCATCCCTGGTATATCTGCAGCCCTGCACAGCCTCCTGGGGCCTGAGGACTTGGACACTGCTGCCGGTCCTCAGAGCATAGCTGTGGCACAGGCAGGTGTGAGCTCTGGGGACCTGCTGCTGGTGGGTCCTGGTGGCACTGCCCTTTCCATCCTGGCTAAGGGTGTCTATCTGTCTAGCAGGCTTTGCCTGGGTAATCTGGTAACTTGACTTTTCTGTGCATCTGGTCTGTCCCTCTGTCCCTTATAGTCACTCAGAGTCCCTAGTCAGTCCCAGAGTCGCTCTGCCTGCTGTGGATCACTGTGCTGCAATGTGGGCTCATCGCTCACTGATCATTTGTGTCATCCAAGCCTTAGGCCCTCATTTGAGCTTTGCCAACAGTTAGCGGCAGCCCAAGTTCAAGCTTCAGCAGGCATCTCCTGCTCTACAGTCATCTTGAGTCTCCTTCCAGAGACACCTTTTCCCAGGATGCTCCAGGACCAGCCTGGAAGGATGCAGGACCTAAATGGTCAGCCAGAGGGAATTCACCAACCCTGAGCAACAGGAGGGGAATGAAGGATGGGGAAGTCTGTAAGACACATGAGGCCATCTGGGACCAGTTAGTTGCCAGGCTGTCCTGCTCTTGATGACATTGCCAGATTGTCTTTTTCCTTCACCAAAGGAAACTTACACATTAACTCACCTGCTCCCCATCCCTCTTCACTTTCATTTTCTTTCTTTGGTTTATTGTGGGAAACTATCTGGAAGATGTCTTGAAATGGTCATGGGTAGGACAGCCTCATTCTGCTGCTGTCCACCAGTAGCTGTTGTCTGTTGAGGCACAGTTCCCAATTGCTTTTTGGGTCCACACATCATGGTCTGTGAACATCCTATTTCCCAAGTTCACAGACCCAACACTGTTGAAGCCAAAGCAAGTCAACTTTCCTGTCCCACCTCACTCTGATGCACAGTTCAGTGCAGAGATCTTCTCCTGGCCTTCTCCACAAAGCCCTGGATCCTCGGGAGGAGAGGGGACTCCTAGTCACCTTCTGCAGACTGCAGTGTCCTTGAGGACTTGATGACCCTCAGCAAGACTTGGCGATCCTCAACTTGACTCTCTGTGTCCTGGTGAGCTGGCACAGAAAAGGCAGCCCTGCACTGCTGCTTTAACCTGTTGCCAGATCTTGGGGACATGCAAACTGTGGCTGGGTCTGCTGGCTCCCTGCCCAGTTGTCATGCAAGAAGGGACGCTCTGGGGACAGATCATCATCTGCCAGGACAAGATGGAGCCGGACAAATGAGCAGGAGTGGCTGGAGTAGCTGCTCATTCAGGCTACACTGAGACCTTCTCCATAGTGATCCCTCCTGGAGTGTGAAGACCAAGCAAGACTGCACTCGACAGCCAGTTCTGGCAGCAGAAACCAGTTCCCTCTCACTTTTCTGCTGCATTGGCCTTCTCCCCCTCACTCTGCACAACTTCCAGCCACTGGTACGCCAGGAGAAAGTCTTCTTTAATTGTCCCTAACTTCAGGCTGCTGCCAGGTAAACAGCGTGGAAATTAGTGGAGACAAGTAAATAATTTGTAAACAATAATTTATTTATCACTTTCCCCTCCTTTCCCTGTGCAAGCAGATTGCAGGATGCCTCAGAAGCACTTGCAATTTGAGGCGAGTTCTCTTGTGAGGCATTTCCCACTCCCTATGAATAACTTATGAAAAGATCAGAGTGAATATTAAAGGCCTGAAAAATCCAGAGACTTGGGCTTCTGAGCTGAGTAAGTACTGCTCCTGCTCCTTGAATAGGCCAGCTACCCAGCGGAACAGCACTAAGTGGATTCTCTGTGCTGTAATTAAAGGCTGAGCACATTTGTTCGTCAGTGGGCTGCCCATCAGGTGGGGTAGGTGGTGTGCAGCAAGGGGACGGAGTACCTGGGGGACGTGGTGGGTCCCTGGATGTTGTTTGGACACCAGGTGTTTGCTTTTGGGGGTGACTGGAGCTGCGCAGTGCTCCTACTGAGCTGGAGGTAGACGTGACCTGGCCAGCTGGACTGGGGGGATGCTGGGGGTTCACAGAGGTTTCTGGAGAGCCTCACGTGTCTATAAATTACCTGAGCATTGGTAGAAGGCACGCACGGAGGGTTTCAGCCCCAAATCCACTGAGAGCGTGGAGATGCACTGACTTCAAAGAGCCCAAAGCCAGGCGTGTGCTTGGCTTCATCCAGGTGCTCTGTGCTGGGCATTTATCCACCTCCAAGCTCAGCCGCCTGCTTTGTGTTACTATTATTTTTCTGAAAAAAAGATGATTATAATTCACCCTGAGAAAGGCTCCCAGCCCTCTGCTTGGCTCTGAGGCAAGGGTTCAGATCAGTGCTACATGAAACAGAGGAGGTGGGCCATGGGCTGAAATCCCTGCTGCGCTTGCAAGGCTTCCTGCCAGCCCTGCAACAGTGGTCCCCATGTCCCAGCCCCAGAGGGACCCTCTGCCCTGAACGGTGCTGACAGGACCATGGGCTCTGATCACAGGTGTCTTTCCCAGTGCAGGTCTCAACAATCTTGCAGTGTTGGAGTGAGGGTAGGAACCCCCATGGCTGGGAACATGGCTCGCACCCTGTCCTGAGGCAGTCAGCACAGTTTCTGGCTGAGGTGGCGGGAGGATGAAGAGCTAGATGACCTCTCCAGATCCTGTCTGTTTCATTATAATGGCTAGGAGGTCCTTGGTGGGACTTAAACCAGGGGTGAGTTCAAGGTGTCACGCAGCTATGGATCCAGGTACCCCAAACACTTGTGGTACACAGGGGGTGTCACCCACTGTCCCCCAGAAGGGGATGAATTTCCTCCAGGCATCCTGCAGCACATCTACCAGTGGGATGCAGGTTCCTCTGCACCCCTCGGCATCTCAGCAGCAGGATGGGTGCAGGCAGCCCTGCCAGCAGCACCCACAAGGCAATGCAGCAGGCTCTGGAGCAGGCAGAGGGGAACCATTCCCACTGCAGGGATGGACCTGAAGCAGCGCACAGCTAGAGGCCGGCCCCAGCTCCCCCTTGCTGGATCCCCCGCGCATCTGCAGTCCCTTCCCCTCTCCAGCAGCCCCGTGCACCTGCGCTCCAAGACAGAGTGGGATTTATCCTGCCCCAGGCGCTCGGTGCAAGGGGTCAGCCCTCATAAACCTCCCCAGCACTGCAGCCCGGGCCAGCTGCCTCGCTCGTGCCCGCGGGGACGGCCTCTGCATCCCAGGCACATTTCACCGTTGGTACCCAGCTTTGGGGCTGTTCTCCAGACCACCTCCCATCCTGGTGGGTACCCATGGCGTGGTGGCAGTACGGCAAGGGATGAGGCTAAGGACCCCCAGCTCCCGGCTCCTCTTCCCACACCAAGCACTCCAGGTAACCCCGGTCCGTGGGAGGCGGTGTGAAGTCATTCTGGTCCTCCAGCAAACCCCTCCAGCTGTCTGGAGCCAGCACAGATTGTGGGACGTGTCTGGTGACTGACGGGGCCTCAAATCCATGTTTATGTGAGATGATATCGAGAGTTTTAATTTTTTTATGAGCGAGGGGCTGGGGGGAGGAGGGGGTTCCCAGGGCAGCTTGGAGGGGAGGCGGCAGTGCGTGCATGTGCGTGCGTGAGACACGTTTCGTCCCGTTGACCCCCAGCTGCAGCAGTCCTGTGCAGATCAAAACAGCATCCCGTCACCTCCGAGCAGCAGGGAGCAGCTGGGGATGGCTGCTAGCACTGCCTGGGGCAGGGATGCGGCAGCAGGGACGCTGAGCTGGCCCTCCAGACCAGACCCTGTGTTCAGTCCATCCTGCACGTCACTGAGGTCCCCTCTGCTCCCTGCCCGGAAACTTGTCCCAGCCTCAGCCCCTTCCTCGGGAGATGAATCCCTGGAAAGCTCAGTTGAACTGGTCTTCTCCTTCCCCAAAGAGAAGCCCATTTGATGGGGTGCCTGAGCATGGCTTCTCCAGCATCCAGAGCCTGGTGAGATGCTCTGGCTGCTTTCAAACTCCTCTGATCCTCCTGGAGAAGCTGCTCTCTTGCCCTGCAGCACCACCTATGTTAGTAGTTTCTGCATGGCTACCCTGTCTGCAGATTGTTCTGCTCTGGCTTAATCCTTGCAAACTTTAGCTCCAAGATGTGCATAAAACCTTCATCATGTCATTGAGGACCAGGTCAGAGTCAACAATGCTTTTCAGCTTGCCAGGACATTTCCTGGTCCATTGTTGGGCCAGAGCAAGAGTAAGCCAAGATGGAGCCTGGACACCTCCTGAGTGCCCCGTGTGAGTGGGATCCTGCTGGGAAAGGACCTGAAGCAAGTGCTTGGCCAGGAAATCTTAGAAGAAGACACCCGCCTGAGGCACATCCAGGGCTCATGGGCGAGCCTATCCCCAGGACCACATCAGAATCAGGTGCATTCTGAAGGTTTAGGA
This sequence comes from Hypotaenidia okinawae, assembly GCA_027925045.1. Lineage (NCBI taxonomy): Eukaryota > Metazoa > Chordata > Aves > Gruiformes > Rallidae > Hypotaenidia > Hypotaenidia okinawae. The sequence continues at coordinate 13,745,319 of BSDF01000005.1, read as the reverse complement.
GATGCCCATGGGAGGCTGGGAACCAAATATCATCGATATCCCATGGCCAAAGCTGTGAGGTGGCCACCAAGGTCGCGCATCACCATCCTTGACTATGGGATGGTGACTTCCATGTGGTGCCTGGCTCCTTTGGTGGGAAGATCCTGTCCCCACTTCCCGCAGACAGTGGGGATGAAGCAACCTCTCCCCAAACCAGCCAGAGTGCCTGTGTGCAAGGATTCTCACCCGGAAAGGAGGAGGGGGGGCGAGGCCTCTTTGTAACCCAATCTCGTCTGCATGGGCCCCTTTGTTGTTATTACATTTATTTATTGATCCCCCTTGGGAAAACTTTAGCAGTGCTGGACTTGCTGGGGCTTTATTAATGGGGGTGGGGGGCGAGGGGAAGGGAGGGGGGCCAAACAGAGCACTCGGACCATCTGTTCCCACCAAAGGGAGGGAGCAACAATAGCCATGTTTATAAAACTCCTCTGCAGCTCGTTGTGCTTGCGAAAGGAGACCTTCCACATCAAAGGCCATTTCCGCTCCCGCTGCTCAGAGGCCCCTCCATCTTCTAACATCCTGCAAGGATCACCCCATTCTGGTCCCGCTCCTTCCCCCCACAGCCCTGGCTGCGTCATGAGGTGGCAGTGGCCTCACCCACGGGGTGATGGGACCGTGGTGGCTGGGGACACCCTGGCCAAAGGGAGGGTGCATCAGCCTTGCTCATGCCCCACCCCAGGGGGTGATCTCCTGGGAGGAATAAATCTCTACCAAAAATCTCTACCATAAGGCACTGGGTAGAGTTCGCCAGGCACGGGCTGGTGGAGCAGGAGACCTGTCCCCAGGCTGTTTTCATTCGGTCTGCTTGGACGGCAATGTTTGTGAAGCCACTTTGGTTTTGCTCAGATTTCAGATGTGGGGAAAATAAAAAGGAATAAAAGCAAAAAACAAGGAAGAGAGCGGGGTCTGGCCATGTCAAAATTGGCTGGTGGGAGTCTTCATAATGAAACAATGTGTTTGGCTTTGCTTAGGCTTGTATTAGATTATCTGTTACAATCAGACATGAAATAAAGACCATTAAACAGCAATGAAATATTTTGACTGAACCAATATGTGGGTTTTTTCTTCCCAAACTGATCTTTGTGGACAAGATGAGGGTTTAGATTTGGCTTAGAACAAAGCCGAACACATTCTTTGGGACCTGAAGTGGTTAGACATCTCCTGACCATGACCCTGCCCCGTGGCAGGAGGACAGGCTGCTCTGGGGTGAGCCTGAGAGATGGAGGCTTGGGACACATCCAGGCTCTCACAGCCCCAGCATGGCCATGGATAATGGGATTTCACCTCCTGTGACTCTGGCTCCTTCCTTGCTTGCTGGTGCTTCATGTAGGTGTCTGTCTCCATGGGGTGAACCGTGTGTGGGTTGGTGACTCTGCTGGAATTTGTGCCCTCCGGGTGTGAGGAACAGGGGAGGTTTGGGGTGTCCCCTGGGGGTACAGGAACATTCAGGTCCAGCCTTGGACAAAACTGAGCCCTCTGGAAGCTGCTGCTGGCCCGGAGGAAGGCAAGACCCCAATCACTTTGTCAGCTATGGGAAAGTCTCCTCTCTGTGTCACCTGCTTGTGTAAGGACCCAATTTCCAGCCTGTGGGAGAGGGGGTCTGACAGTAGGCTGGTGGATGGGCAGCCACGAGCTGCCTTGTGCCTTTGAACGTCCCCTTCCATCCTGGAAAGGGGAAACCTTCCCAGACACTATATGACACCTACTTGGGAAGCAGTCCAGCTCCCTGTGTGCTGTGTCCCCTTGGCATGTGCTCCTCCAGGCTGCTGGAGGAACGGTGCCTGATGACTCCTGCCAGGGTGTAGGACACATGCTGTTCTCTCCCAGCACTTAGCCACTTCCCTGGGAATTATGGGGGAAAGAAGAGGAGCCCAGACTTCTGGGAGACACTTTCACTCCATGCCTAAGCCACTACTCTGCTGCTCAGCCACACAGCTCCATTAAGGCCCCTCCTGGCTCTCTTCTTTCTATCAATCACCCCATCCCCGTGAGCAGCCCAGACACTGGATCTGGGTTATAAATAAGACAATCACTGATGCTATTAGATAAACAGAGTGGCAGAAGCCAAATTAATGCTCGGTTTTCTCTTGAAAGGGAAGGAAAAAAGAGTCAATTGCTTATTAGTGTACCCTGGTGGGGTCTGGTCTGTGTGCTGCAGCTGAGCTGGGTGGGCTGTGCTCGGCTGTCATGTCTACAGGCAGGGGGGTTTGGGATGCTGCAAGCAGATGGTCCATGTAGGTCACCCTGGCCAGGGCAAGCAGGGGACTGGGGCAGACTGGAAGAGACATCAGAGCACTGAAGAGATGATGGGGAGCTGGGAAGGTGATAGAGGGCACTGCCCATCTGGCCATAGAGCTGGTCTGGTGGGCAGGGAGGGCATTGAGTTTGGAGGAGGTGTCTGGGGACCAGAGACACAGTGCCAGGGCAGAGGCTGAGCCACTCAGGATGCACATGAGGAATAGGAGAGCCAATGCTTTGAGGCTCTTCAAACAACAGACCATCTCTGCTGGGGAGGCATCAAGTCCTGTCTGGAGCCACTTAGGAGTAAGATGGTCCAAGGCTGAATTCACAGCCTGTTGTGGCAATCTGTCATCTCTTGCAGCTACAAGCCTCTGCCCTACAGCATTGTGGGGATGCTTGGGGCTGTTGTAATCCCCAGGGATCCTGCCTGTAGCTCCATTTGCTTCTTTGTGTGGTGGTGGCTGAATGATCCTGGGCACATTCCTGCACCACTGGAAGTAGGCAGGAGCCTTTCTTCATGGTTGGACTCTGGTGTCTGAGCCACCCCTCCTGCTGCTGGAGAAGAAGGTCCTAGAGGAAGTCTGTAACCTGCGAAGAGCATCCAGTGCTGTGTCTCTGTACAGGAGAAAGGCATTTTCTGAGCCAATGCCCTGTGGTTTGGCATGGAGTCTATTTTTCTGGACTTGATGCCATTACAGTTTAAGGACCAGGGTTTTTTGTGTGCCTCCAAGTCAAGCTGACTCCATTTGCTTCATTGTCCCACCACACTCTCACCCTGGGACAATCTTTCCACCAGCTCCTGCTGTCCTTGCCCCCACCTGCCAGCTCTCCATGTTGTTATGGCAGAGGAGGACAGTGTTTGTCCTTTGGGGACCAGGTTTACCCTTGCACAGACAACCAGCAACTCTCTGCCAGCTGGCTTGATGGCTTCCACCCAGCATTTCCACCCAGCTCAGCAGGGTATACTCGCTCTTGGGTCTCCCTGTGCAGCTACCAGTGTGCTTTCATGGCAGCTGAGCCTGCCTTCACACCCTCTGCCTCCCTGCTCTCACCTGGGACTCTCTATCGCTCTGCCAGAGCCGAGATCCACAGCACCATGCCCGCTGCTCCATCCAAGTGGGGTGCCCCATTGAAGCCAACAACTCATCTCTGTTAGCTCAGTTTGCCATAAATAACCTGCTTGTTGATCTCTGGGTGCTCCAGGCTCCTGGGATGCTGCTGAGGCAGCAGGGAGCTTCTCCAGCCATTGGGCTGGGGAGGGTGAGCGTTCTTCTGGCATCCGCCTCAGGCAAGGGTGCAGGAGGTGCAGGGGTTCGGACCCGTTCCCATCCATTTCTTGATCCATTTCTACTCCCCTCAAGGCCTCGAAGCCAGGAAATAGCCCCTGCTTTCCATCCACACTTGTGGTCCCCCTCGCAGAGCCCGGGGAGCTCAGCGCAAGGCAGCTCTCGCATCAGCAACAGCCGAAAGCAACACCTAAGGTGGGATTTACTGCCACATATGTGCTGGGAAGATGTGGGGACTCGTTGCGCCCGGCTGATGTATTGGATTTCAGGTTATGTGATGCACAGGTCTCTCTGAGCGCTGTAATTCCCTCTTGCTTCCTGTATGGATTTATACTGCTAAGTGGATGGATTTTCTGCTTGGCAGGGATGCTCCGCGGGGACCTTCCCCAGTTAGAAACATCTCTGCACATCTGTAGGTAATATTACTGGGGCACTTCACCAGTGGGCTTTTACAACACCCCTTGCTTTATGGGCTGATGCCTAATCTGGCCAGGCACTGAGGAAGAGTTGACAAACAGCATCCTGGAGCTGGCAGCAGACTGTGCCATGCCGACACCAGGTGCCCGAGGGTGCCTGGGGCTTTTTGTGAAAGCCACCACTCTTGGATGGCTTCTCATACAGCTGCCCTGGGCTGTGGGAGCACAGTTCCCTCGGTCCCTGAAACAGCTTGAAAGAGACAGGTTTCTGCTGCTTAATAACCTGAGACAGCATGCCTCTGGACCAGGCACTGCGATCCGGCCTGGAGATGAAGGCAATCCGTCTGTCTGGGATGCTTCCCCCTGGCAAGGGCTGGTCCTGACATTTTCATCTCTGCTAAGAGCTGTCCCTTCCCCCTGCCCCAAACAGCCATCTGCTATGGTAGATTACGCTGGCTTTTAGCGCTGTGAATCCATAATTAGTGCATAATTAATTACCAGATGTTTTTAACACTAATGAAACATTAATAAATGACGGAGGCATGTTGTCTGGTAATGGAACATTAACCAGTGAACCAAGCCAGCACGTGGGGCAGTGCTGCTGCTGGCGTGGCTGCGCTGCAGGCGGGGCTGCACGGTGCTGAGTTCTCCTCTCCTAAAGCCCTGGCATGGTGAAAAGTCATAGCAAGTTCCAGATGGGAGCTAGAGACCAGCCTGGTGCTGCCTCCAGGCTTTGCAGAGCCAGGGCTGTGGCTTCTTCACATCCATCCATCCATCCATCCATCCATCCATCCATCCATCCATCCATCCATCCATCTCACAACTGGAGAGATGCTGTTGGAGCACCAGGCAGGAAATTTCCTTTTAAAAAATAAGAGTGGGCTTTTTTTCCCTCCTGAGATGAACTGCAGCTTGACCACATCTCTGCTTGCCTCACAAGCAAGGCACACAGGGAGAGGCCAGGCCCCGACACGGCATGCTCTGCTGCGCCCGCTGCCCCCATGCTGGCTCCACGTGTGCCCTGCCCTGATGGAAGTTTAATTCAGAGCATCTGGGCCAGTGGCATTTTCCTAACGTGAAATTATTAATCAGACAAGGAAAGTGCATTAATTGGGATTATGCGCCACCTTCACCCCCCAGGCTGCAGCAGAGCCCAAGCAAGTCTACCATCCTCCTGCCTGCGGAGAGGTGCCAGAGTGCGGGGAGAGCCCAGGGATGGACACCCGGGACCCCCAAGGGGAGTCCCCAGTGGAGACTCCTGGCCCCTCCCCATCACAGCAGGGGTGTCACACAGGGTGGTGATAACCATCCCCTTTACATCACCGGGGCTTGTGGTGCTGGCCATTCCCCTGGCACCTTCTCAGGATGTCCCCAAGGCCAATTTTTGTGCGTGCGTCCCTCCCCGGAGAGATGATATTATCAGTTGAAGCCCCACGGCAGACTCCAGGGTGTCTGTGTCCCCCCGTCACTGCCACCCCCACATCTTCCCTGTCCCCACACGTGGGAGTGAGTGGGTAGCCAAGAGCCCGGCTGTGTCAGCAAGAGCACAAATAACACCCAGAGCTGCCAGTCATCATGAAATGATCATTTAATGAAGACCGTCTTTCCTGGTGCGTGTGTGCGTTGTCTCGGTGTGAGCTTTAGTTTTTTTTTATCCCCTCTAGTATTATTTTTTTTATTCTTTTTTTTTTTTTTATATATATACATCTATAAAAAATTCAAATACAGCATGTCAACAGTGGGAATACTAGGACGTACGGTATTAAATACTGCGCTGGGGTTCAGGCAAGGGCAAGAGGAGGTGTCTTTACAAAACAGGGTTTGGGGAGAGGATGGGGAGGAGAGCAGAGCAGAGCAGGCACGGGGAAAGGGGGGCAGCCGGGGGCGGGGGGCAGCGTGGACAGCGGGGAGGACAGGTCTGCAGGGCTCCAGCTCTAAAGGCAACAGCAGAGCTCTTCTGATTTTGTTGGAGAATGAGACAAACGTTGACGGGGACGATTCCCTGTATCCAACCTGGTTAGAAGTTCAGTGGTGATGTGGGCGTGGGGTTGGGTGCGGCGAAGGATCCTGCGCGTTGCTGCAGCTGGGGGAACTGGAGGAGCAGCTCTCCCAGTTGCTTGGCAAGGGGCTGGGGGGGGGGCTTTATTGGGGCTTAATTTCATTTTTTAATTTTTTTTTCTCCCCATTAAAACCCTGCCTGCTCCCTGCTTCCCACCACACTTGCAAAAAGCCACCAGTTCATCCCTCCATCATCCCCTTGAAGGCGGTCAAGATCTGCCCTCCCCCTCCCCCTGAACTGTGCACCCCTCCAGCTTCACCATGCCACACAGTCGAGAGCTTGGGGGATCGAGTCCGGTCCTTGGGGTACCCTCCCCTTCTGCCATGGGCAGGGGGTACACAGCTGGGAGCATCATTCCCCTCACCACCACCCCCATTTTCATATCCCCTTTTCTCGGTGCGCCGTCGTGCTCCCTGTCACCCGCGTGGGTGGCGGGGCGGCGGGCACGTCTTTGGCATGGGGGGGTTAGCTGTATGAGCAGGGTCCTCGGCTGCGGCACGGTGCCCGGGCTCGCTTCGCCTTGCTGGGGAAAGGGGGACAGGGGTGGCGGCGGGGTGGGGTGGGGAGGGGTAGGGTAGGGTAGGGTAGGGTGGGGTGGGGGTGGGGGGACAACTGCGTCTCCTCGCTCTGGTCTGGGAGAGGATTTTGTGGCTCCCTGGGGGACGGCAGCGGCTCTGTCCTCCTTTGAAGCGATGGGGAGAAGCGTGATACGTCCTCAGCGTGTGCAAAATCGAAAGAGATAAGAGACTCAACCTGGGGGGAGGGGGTGGCAGGGCTGGGGGGGGTGGTGGTGGCGGCGGTGGGTGGTGGAAGGGCGTCTGCGCTGGGCTGTGACGGACAGACAGATGGGGATCTGCAAGCAAGGAGGAGAGAGGTCACCAGGCCTGCTCTGGACTCAGCTGTGGCCGGCCACCAAGGGGACATGGTGACAAGAATGTGGCCTTTTTCCACATGGAGATTTGCCCCTTCCCAGGATCCAGATGCCCAAACCCATCACCTCCCCCTCCTCCCAAGGCTGGGCCCTGCTCAAAGACGTTTTTGAGATGCATCTTTGAATTTTCTGATCTTGGGCAATCCTGCTCCCATCACTCTGATTTCCATGCAGTTTCTTTGCCTCTTAAAAATTCAGCAGTGGGGGAGGAGAGAGGTCTGCTAACGACGAGGTATTGAGGGCTGACCCCTTTGCCTGCTTTGGGGAGAATTTTGGAAAAGCCACTTTTGAGATCCCCACCAGAGAACAGAATATGGAAAAGCAGCCAGGTTCGGCACTCAAATGGTTGTTCTCAATGCCCTTCACCCACAGTCTGGTTGCAGCATCCCCATCCCAACCATGCTGGAGCCCCTAAGGTCCCCAAATCCCTGCTCCCTCCCAGTGTGCACACCCCAATTGTCAGACCCATGGTTTGGAAGATACTCACTAAATAAAGAGGACACCATAGGCAGCCAAGACCAGTCCAGCTGTCCAACACACTGCCACAGCCCCGCTGCCCACCACAGCCCCCTTGTCACAGATCTTGGTGGTGGGGGAGGCATGAAAGAAGAGGTGCTAGCACTCGTTGTCTCTGCAGGGAGGAGAGTGGATGGTGAGAGGAACCTGTCCTGAGACACACTCTGCAGGGGCAGCCCCCTCCTCCGCTGGTGGGGACACAGCACCGTCCCACCCCTGAATTTCCTAGGGCTGAGGATGGGGAATAGGAAGATGAGCCAGCAGTGAGACATTCCCTGCTCTAACGCTGGACCTGTGGCTCAGAGATGTTTCATCCGCCTGGCAGAGTTGGACATCCCTCCTGCTGAGAGGACTGCTCTGGTCATGAGATCTGTGGGAACTTTGGCTAAGAGGTCATGATGGCACGGGCACAAGTGCTCAGCAGAGAGCATGCCCTGGACATGGCTGCAGCTGCTGTGGTGGCATTCAGGGATTGTCCTCCTCTGTATGGGGCCAGATGGGGTGGCTGTTACTATGGAGGGCTGCAGGATTCCAGGGAGGGCACAGATGGGACAGAATGTTCTGGAATGTCCCAGAGTACCCCATGCCAGACAATCTGGGGGGAGGTGGGGTGGGGTGTGTATAGCCTGGGTGCCACAGGGGATGTCTCTCAGCATCTTTCAGACCCCACCCAGGGTCATGGTAAGTTTCGGTGCTGGACACGGGGTGTTCCGCATCAGCTCTGCCTGGCTGCCACTGGCTGCATGCACAGGGATGCCTGTGTGAGGGGCACGTGTGTGAGGAACACCCGTGTGCCTGCATAGGGAGCAGGCAGGTGCCATTTGAGGGGCTGTTTGTTTTCATTTAGCACGATGCAGGGAGGGTACAGCAGCAAACCCCAAGCCCATCACCAGCACAGCGTGCCTGTACTCCTCATGGGGCTTTATCTCCCTGGGGTGAGTGGCTGCCAATGCCTGATGCTTCCTGAAACTCGGGGGGGACACACGGATTTACTGGGCACCCCTTCTGCAAGGGGGTGTCTGTGTTGGAGGCACCCACCAGCACCTCGGCTTGCACCCAACACACCTCCATGTAGGTACACCTGTGCAAGAGAAGGATGGCACAGGTGTACCTACACACTCAGTCGTGCTGGAGTCTGGAGGGTGGGGGGGCTGAGCAGCCCCCCCAGCCACACACACACACACATCTGGCCAGCTGCCATGCACAGCCCCTGCCTGCCTGTCTTCCTGCAAGCCAAGCCCCCCCCAACATGCCACCGCTGATGCCAGTCAGGGGAACTGGCTCGGGGTCTGCTCCAGCCCTGCTGGGAAGCGGAGGGCTGGTGACGCCCATTTGGACCGGGTCCCAGCTCCTTCCTAGAAGCAGAGGCTGGTTAACTTCGTGGCTTTTGCTTTGAATCGTCATCTCTCTGAGCCATTCACAGGGTCGGAGGTGTGGAGGGGGCAGGTCTGGAGAGCGAGGGCTGCAAGGGGGGCAGTGCTTCAGGGAATAATAATAGCAGCAGCAGTAGTAGTAATAATAATAGCTAATAATAAACAACCAACGAGCTTTGTTGTCACACCCCAGGCACCCTTCTGAGGAGGATGCTGAGTAAGGTGAGCTGAGTCAGCATCCCTGAGGCCACCCTCACACCCCCCAGCAGGGCAATGGGTACGGCCAAAGTGCAGGGTGAAGGGCTGCACCCCCTGAGCGCTGGGGGCATGTCCTTGGCTGGGGACCAAACCTGTGCAGAGCCGAGCAGAGGGTACCCTCCCCCTGCTCTGGGCACAGCCTGTTTCTGTGGGGGGAGTGGGGTGGCTCTCAGTTTGTATTGGGTGGGATGTGGGGGCTGTGTGACTCTCACCTGTGACTTGGGCCTCCGTGGTGAGATGCTTGGGCTCCTCTGTCCAGGGGGTGGCATGAACGGCCACGCTCCAGTCGCTCCACGTGCCGATGTCGTTGTCTTTGGCTGCCACTTGGATGATGTACTCCTTGCCAGCGTAGGCATCCGTGATGGTGTGTGATGTCCCGTCCGACAGCTCAACCTGGGGCAGCAGCAGGGAGAACAGGGCAGTCAGAGGAACCCCTGGCACCCGGAGGTGTAAGAGGATCAGCGTGCTCACCTCGGATAGAGGATGACGAGTGCGGTGCTTTGGGAAGTGCTACAGGGGTTTGGGCAGAGCCACGAGCCCAGGACAGGGATGCAGGGGGAGAAAGCTCCAGCTGCAGCTAAGACTAAGGTCTGGTGAGACCGTGTCCAGTTCCCAAAATCGCGGTGTCGGAGCAGAGCAGCTTCCTCTAGAGGTCCCCAGAAACTCGCAGATGGGCGGGCTCCGTTCGGGCGCGCTGGGGCTGTGGGGAGCTGCACATCCAGGATGCAGGTGCACACTCCTGCCAGTGCTGGCAGGAGGCTGCCCCCACCAGCGTGCCTCTGGCCACCCGGCTCCTGCACCCGCTGACATCCCACTGTCTCGGCTTGCAGCTCCCTGGCCGGGCCTTTGGACAAGGATCAAGCTGTGTCCAACTGTCTTTCCTAGAAAAATTCCCTCTGTCCTGTTGTCACTGCTGCTGGGGCCACGTGAGGTCCTGCCATCCAGCCAGGGATGTTGCTGCTGGTATGACAGTTTAACCCCAGATGGTGTCCACATCTTCTGGGGATCCCTGACCTAGCTGGAGCTTGGCTCAAGAACATGGGGGTGTGGATGCTCAGCACAAATGCACCCCCACTGCATGGTCACCAGTAAGCAAACAGGTCCAGGTAACAGAGGAGAAGGGCTTAGACCCAAAGTGACCTTCCAGGGATGGAGCCAAACCTGACCTTGGGGTTCCGAGGGCATGGAGGGGACCAGGCTAGGAGCATCCCGCAGGGACTGCATGGCAGACTGCCCTCCACTCAGACTTTGGGTCTGAGGACAAACAGGGAGCCAGTTGTGTTCCCCCCATGTACTGCCTGTGCATGCCATGGAGAGGGGTTGGGGGGGAACCCTTGTCCTTCCCCTGTTTCCTGGCTGACACAAACCACCTTCTCTCCAGACACGTCAACAATAAAGATGCTGGGGCATGAGGGATGGTGCAGGTCTTATGCAGCCCATCTGCGAGCACTGGTGCCCAACCAGGGGCTGATGATTGAGCAGAAAAAGCAGCACTTCATGGGTGGAGGAAACTTCATGGGACAACTTCTATGGGGCCCTCCACATCTCCTCAGACACCTAGGAGAAGGTCAGGCAAAGGGTCCCATTGCCTGGGGAGCACCAGCAGGTGAGCCGTATTAAGAACTCAACTCAGTGACAGGAGAAAGATGGAGCAGAGAACTTCTGCCTGGTCCTTGAACATCCTCCCAAAGCCCAACGAAAGAAAGACAGTACTGTCAGGGTGCCTGGGGGTAGCTGGGCACCTGTGGGATGAGGCTGCCCTCGCACTGCAGCTTTACACAGTGGGATGGTGTTCATCCCAAGGACGCGTGTGACAGCCTGGCTGGGGGCTGGTGTGGTTAACCTCTGCAGTCCTCTGCTCACAGGGGTAGCTGAAAAGCAGGAACCTGTCCTGAGGAAGACCCAGCCCTTTTCTAGTTCCCCCAGTACAGCACGTGCTACACCCCAGCACAGTTTTAATTCCTTCTGCATGCAAACTGCAGCCCCCCACACAGCTTTTACAGACTCTCTGGGGCATCCCTACCAGGGATGTGGGCACTTCTGCTTTATCATGCTGGGCAAGGGCCTTTCCTTCCCTCTTTTTCCTCCCAGAGCCCCATCTAGCCTGCTGCCCTGCACACCCAGCTGCTTGCACCGCCTGGCCTGAGCCCACAGGAGCCCCACATCTGGAGCACACCTGGAAGCAGGCCTCCTGTCCAGTCCCACCCCAGCCAGTGGGGAGCAAAGGGCCTTCTGCCGCCTGTGAGGTGCAAAGCTGCTACCAAACCTCAGCGGGGGAGTGGTGTGGAGAAAGACATGTGCCTTTCCCCTGCTGCAGAATTTGGGGCTGGATGGGGCTGGCATACATGGAGCAGCAAGGAGAGGAAGCCAGAGGTTTCACTGCAGGACCTGTGCTGAGGTGAGATGTGCCCAAGTGCAGGTGGCTTAGGGTGGTCGTGTTTGGCACCCTGCACGTCCCCAGCACAGTCTATGTTGGGGGTGGGTGCTGCCATCCCATGGCTGGGTGTAGCCTGTCCTTCAGGAGAAGGGTTTCAGCCCATTTCACTTACAGGGCACAGGTGAAACCTGGAATCCTGTGAGATTAGTGCAGAAGGGAGGTTGGGGAAAAGAAGAGAATGCTGGTCCCTCCTGCAGGACACAGCTGTGCATCCTTCAACATGTGGGGGGTCTTGGCTGAGACCCATCCCACCAACCCCACTGAGCTCCAGCACTCATGGTGAGCTGCCAGCCCTAGCAAGCCTGATTCTCCTGGGTCAGTCTGTGCTGGACAGGGAGTGCCTTGGGAGCAGGCAAAGTGGATGGGGCTTGGAAAGATGCTGGGGTTATCTGTGTGGTATGTGGGTCTTCCTAGGCCTTTCAGCACCCTCTGAGCCCCCCTGGCTGCTCCCTGAGCTCTACAGCAAGCTGCCTGGGTAGAACTTGAGGGCAGACCAGCCCAGCTGAAGTCCCTCTGGCCTGGCCATGCTGCTGCTCCATCATTTCCTCCAGCCTAAAGAGCCCTCCCAGCTGAGTGCTCTGGCAATTCCTACCTCTCCCCAGCCACAAACAGCTTGCAGCGGAGTGTTTGCAGACAGGTCCTTGCAGGCATGATGGGGTGAGGCCTGTGATGGGGTGAGGCCTGTGACAGGGTGAGGCCTGTGACATCCTCCACCAGGACACAGGCTGCAGGACCTGGGGCTGTTGGAGAATGCTGCCCAAAGTTCCTCTTTAGACAGCAGATTAAAAGGAAAAGCACAGGCCATGGCATCCATCTCTCCCTACACATATAATGTGTCCAAGTAGTGCTGGGCAGCTGGGGGACACATCCAACACTTGCCATGGTGGGTGAGAGGGTCCCTGGGCGGGTGCCTGTGATGCAGCACAGAACCACAGCAGGAGATGGGAAAACGCACAGGGACTGGGCCCAACTGGGGGCAGCCAGGGAGAGCCTGGGGGACTGACACTGGGGAGGTCGAGGGTGGATGGATGGACACACAGCATCAAAGGCAGCGGGAGAAATTCCTTAATCCACATCCCCACCACACAGAGACAAAAGTTGGAGGAAGGCTGTGCATGGTAATTTTTTTGGCCGGGGGGTCTGCATGTCGCTGCCTGCCTTTGTGCACCTGCCAAAAGTCACTCTGGCTGGCTGTGAAGCGCAGCCCAGATTAATGAGGGATCAGTAACCAGTGCAATGCAGAGCTATTAGCATTGCAAAAAAAAAAAAAAAAAAAAGAGAAAAGAAAGAAAAAAGAGGGAGATTGTAATGAAAAAAAAAAAGCCCTTGAACCCAGTAATTCAGCCAAGAGCTTGCTGAGGACAGTGTGGGCTGGGATTGCATTCCCATTCCCTGCTGTGGCCACATAGCCCTGTCAGCCTGCTTGGAAAGATAATAGGTGCTGCTGGGGGACAGCCAGTGCCCACCCACAGTCCTCAGCACCAGGATAAGCCCAGGGGCTGCTGTCACCTCGATGGGATGGGGACAGACACCCCAGACAGGCTGGGGTGAGGATTTCCCGGTGTGTGGCTGCCCTCCTGTCTATGCTGGTCCCCCTGTACATATGGCAGAGGCCTGGGGATGTTGTCACAAGCTGTCCATGCTGTACACCCTAACTGGGGACATCCATGTGTCACCTCACTCCAATCCCTGCCTGCCTTGCAGTGCTCAGCACAACAGGAACTGAGCCATTCCCCGTCACGGGCTCCCCCCAAGTTCCCCCCTCCCAGCAGCCCACCTTGCCAGGGTGCCCTGTCAGTAAGAAGGGTCACTGTGCCCTGTTCCCATCCCGGCTCAGCTCCTGGTCCTGCTGACCAAGCAGCACGTACTTGTGAGCAGGGTGATGATGCACAGGCAGGTCTGAAGCCCAGGTGGCCTTCAGAAGCGGGTGGGGGAAAGAAAGCCCCAACCCTTGCTGCTCCAGCAGCTGGGCTGGGGAATGGCGTGTGTTGGAAGGAGGCAGAGGGGGAGAAGGGGAGGGATCAGATGCCTCCTTCTCTGCATCCCACATGAAAATGTGTTTGCTGGCTCCCCTGCAGCGGCAGCAGCTCTGCTTTCCATTCCTTGACACCTCCTGCTCCCCAGCACAGGTCCTGGTGTGGGAAGGGGCATGCTCTGTGGTTGGGGAGCTGGCAATGCAGGAATGGGGGCTGGCACCCCTTGGTCCCATAGCAGGGCTGCACCCCCTCTGTGAGAGACCATGCTCCTGTCCCAGGAGTTGTATCAAGCCTGGATGAGCTGGATAAAAGGACCACCCCAGCTATCGCAGTGTTCCACCCATAGCGAGCGGCGGAACGCGGAAGAAACACCCCCTCCCAAAAGAGCACAGCCCAGGTCTGCCAAGCATCTTGAGTCCTCACAGCTACCCCCACCTCTGGCATTTCCACAGGTTATCCTGGATAACGGGGGAAATGGGAACTGGGAGAGGGACAGGGTGTCCCAGTCAGCTCAGTTTTACATCCTCCTTTCCCGGCAACAAGTGGCTGGATCCTGCTGCCTGGCTGCAATGAGTTTTGCTGGGACTCATACAACACAAGTAGCTGCTGTCTCAGGTGCCTTCAGCCCCTGTGACCCCAGGGGAGTCCTGACAGGCTTCCACCTGCTCTGGGGAACAGGCTAAACCAAACGCAGGAGCAGCCTCCCCAAGCCAGGCGCACTGCTGCCAGGAAGTGCAGGGATGTCACTGCAAGCAGTCACTGCAGCCCGCAAAGATGTCACCAAGCAGAAGAGGAATGTCTGGCTTTCCCCCTTCTCTTCCCTTTCAAAGCCATGTCTAGAGAGCAAATAGGTCTGACATTCATTATGAAGAAACGAGCCCCCTGATACCTCCTCCTTCCGCAGCGCCACAGGAATCAGTTGGGCCAACCCCAGACAAAGCTTTCTGCCCAGACTCTGGAATAACTAGAAGGCTGGGAAAAGGGAATGATCCCTCCCCACCCCCCGTTATTCTCTGCCAGGTGGGTAGTGGAGGAGCCCAGCAGGGTCTGAACCGTGGTCCCTGTTGTCACCTCCCTGAGCAGGCCGGGGTGCCTCTGCTGCACGCAGCTCAGCCTTGCTGCCGGTCTGGGAGGACAAGTTATCTCTGGGCTCCTCTGCAGCCTGGGTTCTGTCACACCAGCTGCGACTCAGCGGCTCCCTTCAGGCTTCAAATAAAGAGCATCTTTGGAAGCAGAGCTGCAACCTTGTTAATAACAGGACTGTTTCACCAGGCACACTGTCCCCTCCTGCCAAGTGACAACTTGTCAGAGCCTGCTTTTGCTTGTGGCTGCAGGGATTGGGCACTCAGCTCCAGCTCTGACCCTGCCTGGCACTAGCGCCTGCTCCTGGCAAATGCATGTACCGTACCGTGCTGATGCAGTGGGCTGGGTGTGAAAGCCAATGGGTGCAGCTTGTGTGTGGGCACCACAGGTCACGGGCACCTGCCTGACACAGCCTGCATGTGAGCAGGGAAAGCCAAGCTTCCTGGCACCATTGCAGCTGCATGCAGCTGCACGGGTAAGCACAGGCACAGGGGTGAAGGCATGAGCGCTCTGCGGCCTCCAGAGCCTTCATCCTGCTGGGTGCTCAGTACCTTTAGGTCACTAGCAGCTCCCAAGGCGGGGGGCATTGAAACCGCTCAGACAATCCCAGCCCAGGATCCTGAGCCTGGCTCCATCCTTGGAGCTGGGGGAGGGTGGAGGTGATTTCTGAGCATTTCCGACATCCATCCTACTGTGAGACACCCTCTGCCTGTCCCACGCCAAGCTACAAGCAATACTATTACAGCCTCAGCATTCTGCTTCCACCTATTAACTCCTTTTTCCCTTCCTCCCCCCTCCTCTTTATTTTTTAATCACTGACTTTGCAGCCGGGTGGGGAGGGGAGCGAAGTGCCGCAGTAAAAGCCACCGGGCGTGAAGCTGTAACCCAGCTCGCTCAGGGTGACCTCCCTGCCAAGGTGGCCTCCCGAAGAGGGGGGCGCAGGCAGAGCGGCAGAGGCACGAGGGGGTGCAGGCGGGCACGAAGGAGCACAGCCGCCCCAAAGTGACATTACCGCCGCGCCGGCGGGGATGCATCTGCGGCAGGCGGTGGCACTAATTGCCTTCCCCGGCTCCATCCCTCCCCCGGCTCCATCCCTCCCCCTTGCCCGCTGCAGGCAGGATACGCATTAGCACACACTTCCAGGTTATTTTGGGCTGCCCCAAGGCAGAGGCTTCCAGAGATAGCCCAAGAAATTCACCTATTTGACTAAAAAAATGTTGCCTTTGCCTTGGGAGCCGAGCCTGAGCCCACCCTGGCAGCCACCCCGACACATGAGTGATGGTGGCTGGCCCAGAGGACTACGCCTTCCTCACACAAACAAACAAACCCAACTACTAAATATTGGGCAACACCCACAGATTGCTCATTCCTGCCCCCAAATCCCCATCATCTGCCTGGATCAGAGGTGCTCAGCAGCAGAACAGCTGACACAGATGCCTGCACAGGGGGCTCTGTGGCCCCATCTCCTAAAATCCTGGGATGGTGGGAGTGCCTCTGCCTCCTCTTTTCAAAGGAGGACATTTCCAGCTTTTGCAGACGCTCACGGATGTGCCTCCAATACTTCCAAAACAGAAGAGGAAGGAGAGAACCCGACCACATTATTAGCTTTAAATATCTCATGACCTTTTACTGCAAATCTCGAGATCTGAGGCGCAGCCCGCCTCATGGTTCGTTAACATTTCATGTTGTCAGCGCGGCCAATGGGTTCAATTAGACTTCACGACGGCATCTGCAAATTGCTGGCAACCCACCGGAGGAAATCCTCCCTCAGCCTGGCTGCCAGCCCCAGTGCTGCTTCAGAAATACCTTCTGAGCCTTCACACATTCCCAGGATGCGCGCCGAGCTGGGCAGTGCTCAGCTTGTGCCAACTGCCCCCATCCTTCCCACCTCCCCACCCCCCAAAAAAAAAAAATTGTGAAAAGGGGAGATCCTGCTCCAGCAAATGCTACAGGGTGGGAGCAAATTGGGAGCAAGACCTGCCCTGGGGCTCCCCAAAGGTGCTCGGCATGGTGCCTGGCCACCCGCCTGCATCTCGGGGTGAGCATGCAGGCATTCTTGTGGGGAGATCGCATGTGCGAGCGTGGGGATCGCTGCTGTTGTGAGTTAACCGAAGGAGCCTGTAAAACCAGAAACAGGCTATTAGCAATCCATTAGGAAAGGGTATCCAGTTCCAGCCTAGGTAAGCCATTAGAGGAACATCTGAGAGCATTAGGAGAGCTCGCTTGGGGCCAGGATGGGGCTATAAAACAGAAGAGGAAACCATGCTAATCTGGCTTGAATTACAAACTTAAAAGCGGGAGAAAAATAAAGGATACCCTAAACATTTAATGTTTTATATTTAGGAGACAGAAGGGGAGATTCTGCCAAAAGGAGAGAATAAAAAACCTGTTTAGGCTACAAATATCCCATCTCTCTTCTGGCAGCAGCAAAACCACTGGCCCCTCTTCCAGAAAGGGAGGAGCGTGACTTTAAAGTTGCCTGAGCTTCAGAGTAGAGCTCAGGGCTGGTGTCGTGGAGGGGAGTCTGTGGCCATCTGATGTGACAGGATGTGATGATGTGATGACATGCCTGCATCCCAAGCAGCCAGGAAGTGCCTGTGCCCGGTTTTGAGGGAGCTGCTGCGAGATGGCAGGATGGTTGGAAGGAGCGCCCATCCCACACCCCACTGCATGCTCATGCGGAAACCCATCATCACCACCGTCTCTCCATGATAATAATTCCCAGAGCACACCATCGTAATTCCCACAGCAAACTGCAACACAGGAGCTGCTAAGTGGCCTCAGCATAAAGGATCTGCCATGCAGGGGAACGGGAGTGCAAACGGCACGCTGGGGCTCAAACCCACCTTTGCAAAGCACTGGGAAGGGGATGAGGGTGTCCCCTCTCACCCTGGCTCTGGGTCAGCCCCAGATACTGACTGTTAGTGGGGTAGACACTTGGGTCAAGCATTGCCTGTCTCTCTCTGAGGGTGGAAAGGCATTTATGGCTAGCTCGCACAGCGGTGGTCTCGATAAGATCCGCCGCTCCCGCCACGGATGGCTTCATCTTCTGGTGCCAAGCCCTGGCATTATTAAAATCCTGAAAGGAAGAGCCTGGGAGAAAGCAGATGCTGATTGAATCAGGCCCTACGGTATTCGACAGCTCGACATCCATCTGATCCTATTAGTGTGGTCCTGCCTGCCGAGGTGCTGTGCATAAATCAGACGCTGCAAAGATAACGGGAGGTGGAGGGGGGAAAAGGGGGCTCCTGCTTCTGCCCAGAAATGCCACGTGTGACTGGGGCCTGTGTGGGTATCCGTGGCTCTAGGCAGTCCCCCATGCTCCCTTCTGGGTTTGCTCCCATGGGGATGTTGGGCTTCCCGTGGGGCTGCCATGGGAGTCCCAGGAGATGCTTGAAACACACAGCCTGTGCATGGGTGGCTGTCCAGCTCCTCCTGGATGCTGGCAGAGACTGCCTTCTGTCCCTGCTGGGTTCCCAAGCAGGCAGGTTGTGTGCCGTGGTATTCCTGTGCTGGCAGTCAGTGGAGTTAGCAAGAACCACAACAGGGCTGGGAGGTGCAGGGGGGCGGGCAGCTTATGGCAGGAGACCTTCACCTTGGGAATAATCAAGACACTCCCATGCAAATGTGGCATGTATGACCCCTGCATCCTTCAGGGCACTTGTCCCTTTTGGGGAGAGATCCAACATCACCGTCACAGGATGAGCTGAGCCAGGCTTGGCCCTACCAAACCATATCCTTACCTCTCCTGGCTAGATTTAGGGGAACAGGACACCCCCAGGACACTAACAAGCAAAGGGCAAAGAAAGCAGAGCTCAGCATGGCTTGGGTATGATCCCAGCATGCTGGCATCATCCGGGTTCATTTTTGGGTGCAAACCTCTGCATTTGCAGGGTGCCTGTCTGGTCGAAGCAGGCTGAGCATGCCATGGGGGTCTCTGGCTGCAGCAGTGCTGCAATCCCCTGGTGTTTGGGAACTGATTGAATTAGGCTTCATGAGTAATTCATCTGATGAATAGTGGCAGTTTTCCTCAAATCATCCACAAATCAGGTTTTTCATTACCCATCTGTAGGGGCAGGCAGGCAGGAAAAAAGCCTGGCACTTTGCTCTCCCAGCGCTCGCACTTGCTCACCGAGCACATTACTCCCCAAACTCACTTCTCCATCGGCCAGCGATGGGAGACACGTCTCTTGCAAGTGAATGTTGACTAAAAGCTGTATCCCAGGGCTTCTGTGCTCTCCCAGGACGCTGGGAGATGAGACCATACCGGCCATCCTTGCACCCACCATGAGGGCTGGTACCTGTCACGCTCTCCACAGCCCAGGGTATCTTTAAATAGGAGAAATCAAGTTTTGCTACTCTGGAGTATTGCTTTTCCAGACAGGGTGGCTTTGCCACTGGTGTCCCCAGCACCTCACTGTATTTCCTGCCATCACTGCCTACCTGGGAGCACTGATGGAGAGGCCACACCACCCTCTGGGAGGTCCTACAGTCAGAGGGGACTGGCATGGCTCAATCCCACAAGTATGATACACAATACTCAACGATGGAGGGACTGGCCACCCTGAGGATGTCGAGGTAGGAGGAGGCTCCCTGGGTCTCCCTCCATTTTTAGGTGCAAACCCCTGCATTTCCAAGGTGCCCAGCTGGATCAGGCTGGTGGGGTGAAAACATCAGCTTTTCTCACACCACCTTCACATCTGGAAAACAGTGATGTTGCTTGTTGTATTTTCCATCAATTCTTCCCCCTTTTTCACAGCTTCTACAATCTGAGCATTTCCCCCCTCAGTTAAAGCAAAAATACCCAAAGCAAACTGAGACCCAAACTCCACCTCTGCTCTCTCACTCCTCAGGATGCTCCATGGCTGCTCTTCCATATCTGGGAGGGGAGCAAAGGGTAAAGAAAGGAAAGCAGGAAAACTCTCTTCCAACCCTTCTCTGATTTTCCAAGCCCTCAGCAAATGTTTCCACCTGAAACACGACCTGTGGCACTGCCTTGTCAAAAAAAAACCCAATGCAGACAGGGAAAGTCGAGGACACCTCGACACCAACACCTTGCAGATGAGCAAAGCATCCCCTCCCTCAGCCTCTCCTCTCTCCAGGAAGAGCTGGCTGGCAGAAAGCTCCTCCTGGCTCCATGGCATAAGTGAGCTCCCCAGGGACCAGATGCCACCTCTTGCTTGGGTTATTTTTTTTTTGGACAAAATGCTTTATCAAGCAACGGACCTAATGAGCTTTTCACTGGCCCAGCCCAGCGCAGAGGGGATGCTGGATGAGCTGTGCCAGCATAGCAGCACCTCTCCTTGAGCAGCAGATTGCTTTCTTTCACAAACCGAGCGTGCAAGCAGCACACAGAAAAAAGAGGGGGGAAAAAAGGCAAAAAAGCGCAAAAAAAGGCAGAAAAAAAAGGAGCCCGTTTGTTATCTTCCTGCAGCTAACAAATGAAATCTGTCCTCTGCACTGCCAAGGATTTCACTATTTTTTTTAAAAAAGAAACAAGAAATAAAAGTAAGAAATACGATAACATCGTGGCAATCGCTCTGTGACTGTGCTCTGAGTTACGGTGAGCCGTATTTTATCTTCAGTTCAAAATCTAAATGTGGCAGAGGCGCATTTAAATGTGGTGACATTTACACTTTAAATGCCTTTTACATCTCGTTGGCAGGTTTTATATAGAACATATGTATGGGAAGTAGATAGGGGTCGTGGATGAAAATGCGGAGCAGGGAGAGCCTGCAGAGCCGTTTGTAGGTAGGATGTGAGTTAGAAGAGAGGCAGAGAGGAAATAAAAAGGGAGAAGAGACAGAGGAGAGGAAAAGGGTCTGGGATGCCTGGGCAGTATATATATTTTGGTTTTTGGGTTTTTTTTGGTCCCTAACCATTTGTTCCCAGTGCCACTTGTTCCCAGCCACCAGCTGCTCGCTCCCTCCCACCCCGGCCTGCTCATCGCTTACGTGCTGCCACTGGTCCAGGATGAGGGGCCGATACCGCAAGAAGAACTTGAGTGGGAAAGACTCAGGGTCAGGCCAGGACGAAGGGTTTTGCCACGACACTTCCAGCCTCCGAGGGTTGTTTGGCACGGGCTTGGCCACCACACTCTCCGGAGGGTCTGGCTTTACTGAAAGAGAAAAGAGTGGCTGGTAAAGCTTTGCATGTGCCATCCTTCCTTACACACCGCTGGCTGGGCTTCATGCTGCCTGCTTTCCAAGGGGTGCAGCCAACACGCACAATGTCCATTTCCCAAACAGATTAGAAGCAAATCACCTTTTCCTGTCCAGACCAGTGCTACGGCTGCCTTGGCTCAAAATAACCACTATCAAGGGAGTTCTGGAGCTGGAGACACATGGAAACAACCTGTGCAGGGCAGAGATCACCCCTCCTCTGCAGGGCCGCCTGGGTCAGGGAGAGGAGCCCACCAAGCCTGAATGCTGCTCCTTCCTCACACCTCCCGATTCATGGGAGCCTGACACACATTCTGACCCACTCATCTCCCAGTAACATGGTAGGATTTGGCCCTTGGGTTTAGGGCTGGGATTTTGGGGGTTCAAAGTGTTGGTACATCATATTTACCAAGGGCCAAGGATTGCTGTTGTCACCTTCCACCCTAGGCCGCACTCTCTCTTTCTCTTGGCCCTGCACTGCTTGTGGGATACAAGGATATTTTCTTGCTATCTGACAAGTATTTGAAGTGAATATTAATTGTCTGTGCAATGTGCTGTGGAGCTGCAGCTGCTTTTAGAGAGCTGGGAGCTAATCACAGGTAGCCTGTGATGAACAGCTCTGCCCACTGCAGAGCTAGCCTTGCTCCTCGCCAAGGGTTTGCTCAAGTCCTGACAGCTCAAATTCCTGAATCACAAAGCTACAAGAAGGGGCACACCCCGACTTCTCCTTTTGTCATGGCCAGGAAGGAGCTGGACATGGGAAGGTGGGCTGGCAGCTGTGCCTGGGGTGGAAGCGGGCTCTCCACGCACTCTATGTTCCAGGAGGGCTCTTAACCCCTTCCAAACTCCACATGTGGGCCGGAAATCTCTGGGCTGAGCGATGCGCCTCTGTCTCTGACCACCTGGAGCAGCAGCCTGTGAAGGTGCTGGCATCAAACTCCACTCTCAAGCATGGAACAGGGATGTTTGGGCTGTGGGGGGGTCCAGCCCTGCCTGGCAGAGCTCCTGCCCTGTGCTCAGAGGTCTTCTCCTGCTGCGGCTGGGAGGTGATGGCCACACAGGGACTTCCTGTCCCCTGGGAGAGGAAGGAGGTGGCGGTGGTGGCAAGCGAGCTGCTCCCTTGCTAGCCTGCCTGCCTGCTGCCTGTAGCCCTGCCCTGTGCATGAAGGGCATCTCTCCCTCAGCTTGAGGCTGTATGGGACCGGGCACTGATGTGGGGCCAATTGGCTGCAGGTGGGGTCATGTGTGCGCCATTTTGTTGCCGTCTGTGCTCCAGGATGATGGTGGCATTGCACCAATGGTCCTCAAGGAGACACCCTCCCTGCAGCACTTGCTCCTCTCTGAAGAAATCAGCCTGTGATGCCTTCAAACCCACTTTCTGCTGGTGAGGAAGAGGAGAGCTGCTGAAATGAAGCCACAGCCCTACCACTGCTGTGGGACCCAGAACTGGCCTTGTTCCCCCCAAGACGTAGCTCACCACCATCTGCCTCTCCCCAGCCCTCTTGCCCAGCACCCTGGCACACATGCTCATGTGTGCCATCGTTTTCTTCACTACCACCCTGACAGACTCTCCTGCTTCCCATTGCCTTCTTTCTGCTGCAGTGGGCACAAGGAGGTCTGGGCAGCTTCCTCCACCCCCACTGCACCCTCAAAGAATGCTCCCAGGGGCTTGGGGAGCAGCAGGTGAGCAAGCAGCTGTGGACCTGACCAGGGGTGACTGGTGACACCTCCCGGCTCCCACTGACCCCTCTCTTCAGCAGCACAGGACACGATTTTCCATTTCCAGCTTTATCCTTGGCAGGAGGGACAATGTGCTGAGCTGTGCGGTGCTGAGCTACTCCAGATGGCTGTGCAATTCCTCCACTTGCTTTGAATCCCTGGGCTCAGGCTGGACACCAGCTTCCATTGATGGGGACTCGGAGTCCAAATGCATATGGAAAAGTATAAATCCACTGCCGGCTTGGCGGGCTCCCCTTGCAAAACAAAAGCCTGCCTGGCTGAACAAATGCGGGCAACTCTGAACTGTGGCTCAGCAGTGGTGAATCGGGGAGGAAAGTGCCAGGCTGGGGATGGACATGATGGGATACTACTCCCTGGGGTAGCACAGGGATGCTGGCCTGGTTTTGTGGTGGGCCAGCCTGGAGCCACGGCAGAGGGGTGCTTAAATGCAGTTGTGCCAGGCAGGGCACACGTGCCTGGGCAGCAATGAGAGGTGCCATGGTGATGGGCTGGAGGAAAGCAAAAATTAAAATAAAAATAGTGATGCTGAGGTGGGAGTTGCTTGCCTGTTTTGGTGGGACGCATCCCCCAGCCCTGCTCATGCAGGCTGGAGACTGTCCCCAGTGCACATGGGAGGGCTGTCCTGGCTCTGAAAAGCACAGCAGAGCCCAGCCATGGGAGGGGAAGGGGCTGGGTTCCCAGCTGCAGAGAACCTACAAATGATGCTGCGGGCTAATGAGAAAACCAGCAGTCCCTGACACTCCCCTCCATGTGCCCCCCTCATCCATGGGACACCTGCTAGAAAGCACAGAAGTGCCAGAAAGCACAGTAGTGCCAGCCACTCCAGGGGCACAAATCCAAAGCTGTTCCTGCCACGTCCCTCTGAGGTAGTGGGGATGCAAAATCCAGGAGAGGGGACTGTACCTCCAGCAGCCAGTCCAGTGAGGACAGACCCACGTCTTTTAGGACAGAACTCATTGCACTGTGCTCATGGGAAACACCAGGGCTGGTCCCACAGAGGCCAGTTGAGGGGTGAGGGGCTGTGTCCAGATCTCCTATTTCTGTGTGACCTTGAGGAGTCCTTTATCCTCTGCAGTCTCCTGGGTCCTTGCTCCACGCACAGGGACGAGCGCTCCTCCTTCTCCAGCCTTTGTCTGCCTCCATTTAGCCCACGCATGGCAAGACAGGGGCTGTCTGGCTGTACATCAACCAGCATAATAGATCCCTGCCCTCAGCGCGGGCCTGCAGGCAGTAACACAATAAAAGCAATAATAGTAATAATAATAATGGACGGCGGGCATTAGGCTGAGTACTGGTTAAGCGGCTACACCACCAGATGTAATATTATCCTGCAGAGCAGAGGGAGCATCATGAGGCATTCCTGGGAAGGGGACTTGGCTGGGAGGCGATTCACAGCTCTCCCCATTGGTTTTTGGCTGCCATGTCCAGGCTCGGCACGGAAAGTGGCTTTTCCTAAAGGCTCTGTGCTGCTCACACTTAGCATCGAGTCTTTAGCTGCCCGTGGCCCCTGGCTGTTGTTAGACGCGTCTCAGAATGAAGTCCAGCAGTTCAGAAAGGCAGCTGAAACCCTGGAGCACGGAGGGCCTGGTCGCCCAACCCATCCCTCCCAACGAGCGCTAAAATGGATCCCTTGCGGCCGTTAAATATCCCCTGGCATTTTCCATGAGCAGAGGGATATTAAACTCCATGTCTTAGCCAAATGTCAGTCTGGGTAATTTAATTCTGCCTCCCTAAGTAGTATGAATTGAACTGACCTTCTGCCTAGGCAACTGTATACCCGTGTTCAGAGACTGAATTCTGCACAGACACGGGCACGTTTGTCCTCGTGCAGCCCCTCTGAGATGCTCTGTGTCCTAAATGCCCCAGAGACAGAGCTGGGATGATCCAATGACCTTCCCAAGGTCACACAAGGGAGATCTGGAGGAATGCACCCATGCCTGCAAGGCCCTGTCCAAATCCCCTTCCTTCTTTTCATGCTGTGCATAGCTTCTCCTGCTAATTTACCCCAGGCTTAACACAAGGAAGAAGACACTGAGGTGGGATGCTGGAGTTGCTGTGTGGTAATGATGTCCCTGCTCTCCTGGGGCAGGCACACACCAGGTACCTGGTTCTTGGGGTGAAGCACAAGTGAGGGAGGTGGGGTTGTGTCCTGGAGGGCCACAGATATTGTCATCCTGTCCTAGCCATGGCAAGGGAAGTGGCAGCTCTCAACACATCACCTCACTCCTCCCTGCACCTTCCTCTGCCTCCTGGCCCCTCTCCCCTCCATCTCCTCCAGTCCCTTCCCCACCTCCCCTTGCCTTGGGCTGGAGCCCTGATGTCTGCAGGGCTTTGCGGAACCTTGCCCTCCCCACGCTCACCTTTATTAATAGCAGTGCATTTGCAGGAGATGTAATTATGAAAACAGTTTCCAAGAGCAAGATGGGGAGGAAGGCAGCCTGGATCTCCTACCAATGAGAGATGGGGGCCAGAGGACTGGAAAAGCTTTTGAGCCATCATTGAAAATGACAATGCACAGTGACCCCTGGCAGCTGGCTGCTAATAACCAGCACGGCACGACTGCGAGCCAGGCATGGGCTTGGGACAGCAAAAGAAAGTACCAGTCATTTTCCACTCAATTAGAGCCCATCTTCAGAGTAACTGAGGAAGGGATTTTCCTCTGGGGGCTCCACAGAGGGAGGAAGGAGGCAGGAAGCAAAACGTTTTGTGTTTGCCCAGGCTGGGTGTGTGGTCCAGCCCAGCAGTGGGTCTGCTCCTGGCTCGGATGGTGCCAGGAGGGATCACTGCCAGCCCAGCACGGGTCTGGTGTTGGCTCCAGGCTGCTCATCCCAGCAGGGCGTGAGATCAGGCCTTCACACCTGGGGTTTAACCCCTCTGCAGAAAGTTTGATGGCTTTCTCTAGGCTAAGGGGACAGACTCTGACACCTCCAGCCCTGGGGTTTTAGGAGAAGCAGTCACTGGTTGACTCCGTCTCCCCACTTTAGCCGGATGCGTGCACATGTCGCCATGCTTCCATGCAGCTTTTCCTAGTGCTCTCAGGACACCCCACCAAGCTGATGATGTCCTGAGACATTGTTTTTTCCACCCCTCCATCTGGCAGCACAACTTCCAAGATGAGATCTCAACCTGGCTGATGCTGGTAGAGATCCCTAGGGAACCTACTGTGTCCAGACCCATACTGCCAGCACCCACCATGCTGGCACACGGCCCCGGGTTTGCAGCCACAGAGAAGAGGGTCAGAAGATGCGGTGAAAAGCAGAAGCCTCTGGAAAGAGAGCAGGCAACCCAGGGCAAGGCCAGGTGGCAAAACATACTAATGCAGTGCACTTGTTTTAATTGGAAACACTGGGGTGGCACGAGAAGGAACTCTGTTCAGGGTAGGTGGCTGCTGACTGGCCGAGTTCATCCTGCAGTGACTCTGCTAAGCCTGCCGACTGCCTGCTTGGACAGTCAGTCATCACCATGCCCATGCTTCTTACACACAGCAGCTGTACCAAATCCCAAGGAGAATAATTCCATAGCTGTGCAGAATGTGGAGGTTTCAAGGCTGCTAGGTACTGAATTGTTTATGGAAGCAGGCTGGCTCCGGGGTGCAGGACACTGCCCTTCCTATGGGCCTTGGCCCATCACCCCTTCCCCAAGTGCTGACCCGATGGGTGTTAGAGCATCTGCCAGGTGGTTCTTGGAGGGGGGGTTCTCACCTCCTGCCACAGCTGTGGGGCCATGTCATGGTACCCTGCACCCTTCCAAGCTCTCTTGGAGAGGCAGCGATGTTACACTGGCGTTAATGGTGGGCCCTGGCCATCACTGGTCTCTCACTGCTCCTCCGACCCCAGCTGAGTTCAAACTGCTGGGCTGGATCCGGCTTGCGCTGGTGCCGGGATGCCCCGGGGCTTGCAGCTTGGGTGTGCTTCCCAGGGGGGTTGCCCTTGTGTGCTGGAGAGAGGATCAGATGTTTGGGAAGCCAGGCAGGGCATGGGTGGGATGCAGATGTTACCGGACGATGCCCTGAACTCCTGCAGGAGGGAATGCAAGGAACTCGGAAAATGCAGCTTAATTGCTGCTCTGGGTCCTGCAGGCTGGAGGTTACCTTCGTTTTTAAGGAGTGTATCTTCCACAAACACAACGATTTCCATTTAAAGGCACCCGAGTGACCAGAACTCCAGCACTTCCCTCCTAAGCTCCTTGCCTTGTTACCAGTGCCCGCAGAGCACCAGCCAGCACACGCTTCAGAGATGGACCGCTGCTGCAGGGACAGACGGTAGGACAGTCCCTGTGCCAAAAAAAAAAGTATTCCCTGCTCTGTTCCAAGCTGGCACCTTTGATGTTTCCCAGGATTTGGGGCAGAAAAGGGAAAATTTGGCATAGCAGTGAAGCTCTTTGTACTCTGGCCACACTTCCAGCTGCACAGGACTGGGACACGCAGCGCATTGTTTTCCTGGTCCAGTAATTGCCACATGTAACCAGCGAATTGTTCTTCCAGGCATTCCTGAACTCTACTCTCTCCCATTTTCCCTGTTCTTTGAAGACAGGCGGTCCTGTCGCGGCACCGGCTGTAATCCGGCTTTGGATGGTGGCAGGAGCCCCGTGCCCAGCTCCCTGCTTCCTCCTGCTTGGCACCGAAGCGCTTGGCTCTTCACGGTCAGAAGAGCATCTGCCTTGTGGGTATGGACATGGTCAGGCAGCATCCCCATGGCATGGCCAGCAGCACAGGCAACCCAGCACGTCCCACATGGCACAGCATCTGCTGCCTGGGCGGGCAGCGAAGTGGTGCAAGGGGGGAAATGAGTTTTTGGGAGCAGTGTTGGAGGATGACTTTGGGAGGGCTTTACCCTGACTAGGGATGGTGGGAAGAAGATGGGACATTTTAATTTCCCCAGTCCTAATTCCATTGCTCAGCTTCCAGCACAAATACTGAACTTCTCTTCTAGGGACACTCACAAGGGGCAAGAAGGGCAATGCCATGGGGACCACAGGAGTTTTGCAGCCCTCTGCCCTGACACACAGCAGCTGCTTCCCCAGCCCCAAGCAGGGAGGAGCTCAACAACCACAGGACCAACCTGGACCATAAGGGACCTGACAGCACACCAGGCCATTGATGGGACCAGCATGGGAGGTGCCTGTGGACAACCTGCCTGGCTCCCCCAGGATGCTCAGGTGTCAGCATTGGTTATGGCATGGGCCACAAGCCTCAGAGAGGCATGGGGAGGATGCCAGTGTGGATCAAACCCCAGCTCCATCTCATGCCTGGATAGGCAGAGACTCCTCCTGGAGAGCCTGCCCCTTCCTGGCCTGTTGCTGTGGTGGGTGATGCTGCATGCAGAGCAAGACAACCCCAACACCGCCTCGGAGAGGCCAGGTGCTGCCGTGGCAGTTACCTATGGCGAACTCGTCAAAGGTGAGAGTGGTGGAGTTTTTGCCCAGAGCATTCGTGACTGTCAGAGTCACCTTGTACTTCAACGTGGAGAAGAGCTGGAGGTATCTGATGTGGCACCTGTTTTTGGGAAAGGTGTCCTTCTCACAGACCATCTCTCTCGTGCCATGTCTGGAAAGCAGAGGGGAGAAGAGCTGTTACCTACAGAGCAGTGCTTGGTGTGGGGATGCATCCATGCTGCTGGAGAGAGGAGGCAGGAGCAGCGCTGTCCCCACCCTGCCCACAGCTCTCATGCACCAGCCCCTGCTGCCACCAAAGGGGTGCTTTCCTCTTGAAGGGGCATTTGCAGTCTCATGCATGTGATGTTTTATCCTGCGCCTGCACAGAGACTGCAGGGAACCTCCTTGTGCTAGCCCCAAGGAAAGGATGAGACTCTGCTGGCTTTGGGGTTCATTACAACTCTCCTCTGAGAGAAATGGGGTCTGCTTCCTCCTGGTGATACAAGCCCCCGAAGATAATGCATGGCACTAGCCTGTGTAAGGGCTGTGCCAGGACCCAGGCATGGGGAGGGGGACAATGCCATGGCATGGACAGCTCTAGGTGAGGGACACTGCTGCTGCCCAACTGCAGCCAGTGTATGGCAGGAGGGAGCATGGCTGTGCTGATGTGCCCAAAACCAGTGGGTATATCCTCCACTGTGGACAAACAGGTGAGAGCTAGGGACTCTCCTGGTACCCTCACGGGGAAACTGGAACTTTCCTGGGACAAAGACTCCCATGCCAAGTATCCAGTTAGCATGGATGCATCCCTCCCCAGGCCCATTTTTGGAGCACCAATCCCATATGCTCATCTCAGGTCAGACCCACTGCCACAAGACTGCATGGTAGTACCTGTGATCTGCTCCAGGCTGCAGAGATGAACACTCACCCAACCACACCTCCCTTCCCAGGCACTTACATGACAGAGATGTTGAAGGAATTGGGGATGTAGGTGGGAGTGGGCAGGTGCCAGCTGCAGTAGAAACCTTTTGGGTAGTTGTTGGACCGGCACATCAGCACTGGCTCCTTCGGGGGGGCTGCCAGGGAAAGAGAGAGAGCAGTGACCCACTGAGGTGAGGTTGTCACCAGATCCTGAACAAGGCCAGTGCAGGAGGAGACAGAGTTCACAAGGAGGTCTGTGTTTATCAGCTGCTTGAGCATGTGGGGGCCTCTGTCCCATGCCTGCTGCTGAGGTCACTCATGAGATCTTGCCCTGGACTGAGCTCTGCACAGCAGATCACCTTCTTCTCTGGCAGCTCACCATCTCTAATGAGGGATGGAATGGTAGAGAAGGTTGGCAGGTACCAGTGAAATTGTCTGCAAGGCCACAACAGAGACGTTGCTATGGGGAGGAGGTGCTGCACTCTTGACCCCATTAAGCTACAGCGCTCATGGCTTTCTCTGCCATGTCCCTGGGGACAGATAAACTTGTTGATGGATGATCCTCCAAAAGACCAGAGGTCCTAAAAGGGAGGAAGAAGGGGCAAGATGAGGAGGAACAACCTGAAACAGCAGAGAGAATTCAGCTCTGCAGGAGGACCTGGAGAGTTAATGCTTTCAGCAGCCTGGCAGAGCATCCCATCCCATCCCATCCCATCCCATCCCATCCCATCCCATCCCATCCCATCCCATCCCATCCCATCCCATCCCAGGGCCCTGCCTTCCAAAAGACATGGAGGCAACTGGAGATAGGATGAGAGCACAGAGTGGGGAGCAGTCTTCACATGGCCTTGTCAGCTGGTCCTAGAGATGGGAGGCTGAAGAGGATTTTTAACCCAACCAAGTGTTCACACTTCACTGGGTTTTTCTGGACACACGTGGGCCCAGTGCTCTGTGCAGGAGCACAGCCAGAGCTTCAGGAAGACTGCAAAATGCCTCGGGCTGGGGCATGTAGGAGGGTGAAACACTCTCAGCTGATAAGTTTTGCCTTTGTAGGTTGGTAAAAATCTCACCTGAACTGAGACCAAAATCAACAGCTCTTGGTACCTGGATGCTTGTACTGCTAAGGGCAGAGTGTGGCTCTAACTACAGCACCTTGGCACAGCACCTTGCTGTAAAATGCACTCCCTGGACTGGATGTGCACCAGGGTGCCCTTGGAAAGGCTGCCTAGATGGTGGTGGTCCCTCTTCCCTTCCTCCGTTAGCCCTTGCCCCCATGCATCTGCCTAGGCTGTCCCCAGACATGCTCTTCTCTCCAAGGAGAGTTTTTGGACCAAACCTGTCAGACCTGGCAGCCCCAGTGGTTCTGGCAGCACCCCCACCACACAGCCAACCCTGCCAAAGAGACACCCTGCCCGTGGCCATTGCATAAAGGGGATGAAAACTGGGCTGTGGTGATGTTGGAGTTCAGGGAGCTCCCGTGGGCTGGGAACCCCCTTTTCCACAAGGGCTGCAAGGGCGAATCCACGTCCTGCAGCACCAGGGCTGTGCCTTGCCTTGCTGTGGAGCAGCCCGTGCTGCTCATGACGTTGGTGCAGCGAAGCTGTGCCCCACCCTGGCACCCCTCTGCATGCTGTGCCAGAGAGGGAAAGGATGCAGAGAGGTAGCTGGGGATGCCCTTACTGCATCGGTGAGCTAGCAGGATCAAGAGGATGCCCAAGCCTCACAATGTGGGTGTAAAACAGAACATCCCTGCAGCTGTGTCTGTGCAAATCCCCCCTGTGCCATGCGGACCTGCAGAGCTGCTGGGCTCCTGGAGGTCTCCCTCCTTGGCCTTGTTTAGGTGCAGCCCAGGTGTCAGTGGAGGGGGATGCCACGAGCTCCAGCTGCAGCACCGTACTGCAGTCTACAGAGGGGAAACTGAGGCACGGGGGCTGCATGTGGGACAGTGCCACCGGTGCAGGGCTAGAGAGGGAGCAGGCAGATGACAAGAGAACTGAGGGCAGCAGAGTGAGGAAGAGGAGAGGGAGAGAGGGAGCAGGAGGGAGAGGGAGGGAGAAGGGGAGAGGGAGTGGAAGGGAGAGGGGGAGAGGGAGGGAGAGGGAGCAGAAGGGAGAGGGGGAGAGGGAGGGGGAGAGGGAGGGAGAGGGAGGAGGGCTGGCAGGGAGGGGAGGCTGTGCTGGTTCCTTACCCATGTTCCTCCTAATGGCTATTTCAGCCTTCAGCAGGCAGACGAAGGCCAGAGCCTGGTTAATGAGCCTCCCAGCTAAATTATTCAAGCAGGCCCTCCACAGCAAAACAGAGCGGCTAATCGCAAGGCCAGAGAACACGGACCGATCCTTGCAGCAGCTTCATCCTCCTCCTCACCGGCTCCTTAACCCTTTCCCTGCCCCACAGATGCCCCCGGGGCAGGCGGGAGCAAGCGCAAGGCAGTATCGCCCTTTTCAGGGGGGCAATGCGGGAGGGGGTGTGCGTGTGTTGGGGTCTCCCGGGAGGTGTTTCGGAGGGATCGAAAGGGTGCAGGGGATTTTGGGACAGCCTTTGGGGTGCGAGTGACCGCGTGGTGGCACTGTGGGCTTACAGCACCCGCCTGGCACCCGGCAAACGGGCTGGAGGCTGGGAATACTGCGGGGAGGGGGGTGTGTGTGTGGGGAGGTGGGTGGGAGGATGATAGGGATGCTACCGTGGGCCTCCCGCCTACTTGCTGGTTGTGCTCAGCTGTCCCACACGACGCCAGGAGCCAGCTGGGAAGCTGGGTTGAGGCAGCTGAGGCTTGGGCGAGCATCCCCAAAGTCCTTGTGCAGTCCCTGCCTGACAGAGGAGGTTCTGCCCTCCTCACACAGCCCCAGACACTGCTACTGAGCAGCAATTAGTCCATCTGAGGGTAATTTATCTCTCTTGTCTCCAGTGTTACGCTGGATATGACTCCTGGTGATCTGTGCTAGTTCCTCCACGGAGGAGGCTGGGGCAGAGTTGTGTCTCTGGGTTTGCTTTGCTGGGACTGGGGGGACTGCCCAAACTGCTCCCTGCTTCCTTCCCCACTCTGCAGCAGCCTTTGAAGATGACCCATTTTCCCAGCCTTGCCTTGAATGCCTTGAAGACCCTGTCCTGTGCTCCAAGATTGACGCCCTAAATACAGTCCCTGTGCCTACAGCATCCTCCACCTTTCATCCTCTGGTGCCTTTTAGCAAGCCAGAGGTGAAAGAAGAGCTTGGGGAAATGGGAGAAAAGGACCCTTGCCCTCTGCCCCTGGGGTGCCCATGCTGCATCCTCAGCCTGCTGCTGATGAAGGGATGCTGCTGCATGGAGCCTCTCTCACCCCAGCCCTTGCCCTCTCGTTCTCGGCAGCGACAAGCTGTCTCACAGCGACACTCCTGTCACTTCCATCTCTCCAAAGAGACATCAGTCATGGAACCACAGGTGTTTTGGGAAGGGGAAGGCACACACCTGTCCCACTTCCCACCTTCATGGGACAAAACCGCACCCCACAGCAGAGTGTGATGTGCCAGCTGTGGCTGTGACCCCGTGTGTGTGACGGTGACCATGATGAGCAGGTGCCACCAAAGAGAGCTGCAGAGCCCATCTGAGCTGCCCTGACACATCCTCGCCCACCCTGTTAGGCTACCTTCTCCTAGCTGCTGGCAGGGTCCCCATCTCCCTGTGGGAGACGGTGGCTTGCAACCCTGTGACTGTCCCCTCCTCTCCCAGGAAAGCTGCTCACCGGCACAGCTCATCCTGCCCATCAAAGGCTCTTAAAGACAGCAAATAAAATTTCAGGCTCCAATCGATCTGGCGCTCCGTAATGCTGTCTTTGGAGGTGGGCCAGCCTGTCGGCCGATGGAGAGACCAAGAAAGGCAGCTGAGGTAAACAAAGCCATCAAGGGAGCATTAAAGGCTTTTTCTGCCCTGGGCTTTGGGCAGTACCTCTGAGTGTGGGATGTCCTGTTCAAACCGCCTCCATCCTCCCCCTGCTGAAGTCCAGCTCTCACTCAGCCCCTGCCTGCCGCTGAAAACAGCCTTAGCGACATGCTGCCCCTGCTTGGGCACTTCTCTCCAGGCTCCTGCATGCAGCCTCCCTAATCCTGACAAATATTTACTTCCCCATCGCCTCATGGAGCTGCTGAACTCTGTAACAGCAGAGCTCCTTTCCTTTCACTGCAAACAGTGCCTGCCCTCTCTAATCTGTCTATTAACCTCTCGCATGGCAGGAAGCCACTTCTCCCCCACACACTGCTGATGTCCTCTCTGCAAACCTGGCGTGTTTAATGC
Organism: Hypotaenidia okinawae; assembly: GCA_027925045.1. Taxonomy (NCBI): domain Eukaryota; kingdom Metazoa; phylum Chordata; class Aves; order Gruiformes; family Rallidae; genus Hypotaenidia; species Hypotaenidia okinawae. The sequence goes on along the minus strand of BSDF01000005.1, from coordinate 13,712,243 downwards.
CTGGTGGTGGCAGCTTCCCCGTGGCTCGGGCTGTAACCAGGCATGATGCAAATGCTCAGGGCAAGGGGATGCTCAGTGCATCCCACCCAGGCACTCTGCTCACCAGCCGTGCGATGCTCTAGCGAAATTCAGAGCTACGACAGGGAGCAAAACCTGCTCCCAGGGTCATTGTCTCTGCAGACCTGGCAGATGTCTAGTGGCAGGGACAGGGTTTGCTTTCCCACCACACCATGCCCCAGGCTTTGCATCCCTTTGACCGCTGTCTCTCCTGCTTGTTGTAAATAACTGCCGCTTGACCAGCTCCAGCATCTCCGCTCAGCTGGGGAGGGCACAACAAGTGGTCCTTGAGGATGAAACAGCTCTGGATGCTGCACAGATTTTTTTGCCTCCCTCCCCATCTCTAAAGCCCAGTTGTCCTTGTACCCTGAGTCCCACTGTGCAGGGGAAAAAGTGTGACCAATCCATTTTTGAAACCACTAAAAATGATCTACAATAACTTTTCCTAGCCCTGCTAGGTCATGAGATAATGGACATTAAAATCGTGGCGTTTTTATATATAGAAAAGTTATTTTAGGTCATTTTCAGAGGTTTCTGAAATGGATCAGTTATAATTTTCCTCTCCTGCTGAGGGCTGAACGTACTAAAGATGCCTTGCTCCACAGGTGGAGGGGTACAAAAAATAGTGCCAGTAAAGGTTTTAAGAGGCCTCTCAAACACTTCTGTAGGAGGTATTTCTTCTAGCATGCTCGGGGCACATTCAGGTACTGGGCTGCTGGGGGATCCTGCAGCACACTTCTGGGGTGACCCGCATAACCCATCATCCCAATCTCGGGGCAGCAAAGCCTCCAGGGACCCTGACAGCACGGCATGCTTGTGTAGAGCTACGGCTGTGACACAGCCCACACAGGTGGGCAGGCTCCCCATGCTGGAGGACAACCCCAGCACCGATGCTGCTCTGCTGCGAGACCCCCGCTGCTAGCATCCCTGCCTCCTTGTGGCGCCCACAGAAGGATCTCTGGACCATCGCCTGCCTGTCCCAAACCCGCCCTCGGCATCCTCACCCACCGCCATCCCCTCACAGGTGGCAGGTAGTGCCAAGTAAGAAGGCACCCAAGTGACGACAAGCAAAGCTGCACAGGCTGGAGGGTACAAGGGGGACTCCCCAAGCTCAGAGGTGCCAGCTCTGAGCACGTGGGCATGCGTTGCAGGGGAGCAGCACACACACACACACCTACACAGGCGCCTTTGTTACGCAGGCGCTGGCTGCCAGCACGATGTATTATTTATCTAACGCCACTTTTCTAAAATTGTCTGTGTACAGCGGGCTGGTGGAAAACAATAAAGCAAACAGCCATGAATAAATCATACTTCTGCTGCCTAGTGGAACAGGGGAGCATCCGCCTGCCGCGCACCACCTGTCCGACAGCGCGGCGTGGCTGGGGATGGGGGTGGGCCAGGAAGCTGTATTTCCTTGCTGGAGAAAGGGGGTGCGCTTGTGTGTCTGTGTGTGAAGCTCCAGTTTTGCTCTGTTACCCATTGTCCAGGCTGTTCCTGGGTAAGGGTGAGGGTGAGGAGAGGTGCAGGGGACAGTGGCAGGGCAGGCAGAGGCAGTTGATGCTCTCCTGCATTGTGCTTCTGTACCCTGGGAACACAGTGTTCACAGCCACCGCTTCCTCAGGAAGAATTAAGCAAGGTGTGGCATGGTTTTGAGGTTTTTTTTTGTTTTTTGTTTTTTGTTTTTTCCTTTTCTTTAAATTTGTGCAGCAAAATTAATATGAGAGAGAATTAGAGAGACCAGGATGCAGAGGCACAGGGTGAGATGGACCTTCCAGGTGACCTGGGCAAGTGATGGAGACAGGGTTTGGGTTTTTCCCAGTCACCCCAAGCCACCCAAACCTTAGCAAGGGACATTTTCAGGGCTTCATTCCTACCCCTTGAAATCAGACACTGAAATCCTGTTGCTCTGAACACCAGAGCCGGCTCCCATCTCAGCTGAACCAGAGTCGGCATATTCAGTCATTGCTTTCTGCCCAGCCCTGACACCCTCGTGCTGCAGCATCTCCCCAGCAGCTCCCAAAAGGGTCCAGGGGCACCTGTGGCTGTAACCCAAGTCCCCTGTCTGCGCTGCCATCCAGGAGCCATCCTCAAAGAGCAAGAATTTATGCCCCAGAAGGTGCCGGAGAAAAAGGTGGACTCAGCAAAAGATAAATTTCTAGAAGGTCCTGTTTTACACTGATTGGGGCTCGTAAACCAAGCTATGGATTTTCTCATTTCCCTTGCAGAAAATTCAGCAGGCGCATCAAGAGGCCGCGCTGTAAATTTTTGGGCGAGGCATTACTCAGAGAGGAGAGAGCTCTGAGCTCTGCTTTCAGCCCAAATCACAGTGCAGGCCCCTAGCCCCAGGAGCTGCCTTGCAGCAGGGCAGCATGATAACAGGCTCACTGCAGCCTGCTCCATCCTGCGCTGCACGAGGCTGCACTGTTCACGGTGCAGCAGAGGTGATCTTCAAACCCAGAGGCTCCCAAGCCTTCACAGAACTGGGAAGCAAGGCTGGTGCAGCAGGGAGAGGGAAGACGGAGGGGAGAGGGGCTCTGGCAAGGGTGACAAGGGATATGGTGGCTGGCTGGCACGGCAGCCCTCTCTGGAGATGCTCCCCAAGCTGCAGGATGCCACAGGAAGGTGACTGAGACAGGTGCAGCCATCAGGCATCTCCCCTCGGTCCCAGCGCAGAGCTGTCTCTCTCCCAGGGCAATGTCCACATCCATCTTGGGACACTCCACTCAGCACAGCTGCATCCCAAAACGACCTCGTCCCCACGGGCCCAGGATGCTGGGTGGGATGCCTTAGGGACCGACATGCAGCGGGGATGCTGGGTGCCTCCAGCCTCTGCTCGGGCCGGCACCACCACAGAGAGACCCTCCGGACCCTCCCGCCCGCCGTCGGGAGACCGAAGCGCAGCTTTGCTCTGGAACAGCATTAAATATTGAACAAAAGAAAGCAAATCTGTTATCTGGGATAATTGGGAGTAAATAAAACATTTACCCAAACCAAATGCAGCTGTTTCTACTTGGAGCCGGCACAACAGCAGGGAAGCCAGCTCAGCTACTCTGCATCCTCGTTACGGCAGCTGATTATTGTTCTGTGTATAACGGTAGCACCGCCGGGCCTCGAGCGGGGCCGGGGCTCGCCGTGCTCCCTGCAGCACACCGGGGAGGGGTACAGGGGCTTGGGAGGGATGCAGCGGCACAGCGACCCTGCCCGGGCACGGGAAGTCTGCTGCGGCGCTGGGGGTTTGCTCTCGAGCCGGGGGAGTTCACGGCGAGGCCGGCTTTCCTCCCCCAGCACCTCTGCGAGGGGATTTGCATGTAACATAAACCATTTCAGAGCCAGGTCACTGGTTCGAACATAGCCCCGGGCAGTAATGACCAAACCTCCTCACCGGCTGCGCTGGGATCCAGCCTGCCGGGCCTCCATCCAGCTCCTGCAGACCTGAAGAGAGGTGTGGGGTGAGGGACTGTGCAGCTCCCCAGGGGAGAGAGAGGCTGGCAAATGGAGCCAAGGGAAGCTCCAGGGATGGAGAGCATGTCCCTACCTGCACCTTGGGGCTGGAGCATCCCGGGGTGCCAGGGAGCCATGCCCAGCCAATGGGGAAGGGACTGCAGCCCCTAGGCAGAGAGAAGGGGTTTGGTGTGCTCTTTGCTTTCTCATGGGGCCTTCCGTGGCTGGGATGTGGGGAAGAGAGCTTGACAGCCCTGCAGCTCTCACCCAAATGCTCTGCCTATCCCTTATAATATGGTCAGGAAGGATGCAGGACATGGTTTGCATGGGATTCTCCAGTACGTGCCAAAATAGTTTCTTCTTCCAGGGGACCCTTCTAATCGACATGGGGCTGAATGTACTGTGTAGAGGCAATGCAAGGGAAAAAAATGCTTCCTTGCACCCACACAGGTCCCCCAGCAGCTGCTCCTCACCCCAGGGAACTCATTGTCAGAGCACGTGAGAGCACATCACAGTCTTCAGAAAGGAGCAGCTGCCTCCACTGGTACCCCTCAATAAAAAGTGTCATTGGAGCAGCCCCAAACTGCTCTGAAATGCTGGTTTCTGCTGTGCCCCATCTCAGTCCACACCAGCTGTCATCAACCTATAGTCCTGGATCCCAAATCCCTCCAGAGCCATGCAAATCTCCGGCAGGAGAGAGCCTGAGGGACTGTCCCATGGCAGCCCCCTGCCTCCATGCCCATGGGGTCTGCAGAGGAGAACTCAGAGCTCCTTTCTCCCTCTTTTCCCAGCTGCAGGCACGAAATAGCTGCACAATCTACACCGTGCAATGCCCCTACCCCCTTCCTCCCCCTCCATCACCTTATTTAGTGGCTGCAAGAAAGAAATCTGTCCTCCTGGCCTTTCCAGATGGAGAAGACAGGGAAAATACCAGGTGCAATCAGACACAACTGGGACCAGCAGCAGCCGTGTATCCTTGGCAAAGCTGTCCCACCAGAACTCCTGGAAACTGCAGATTTATCCAGGAGGAGTCTCTGGAGGGAAGCTACAAGCACTTTGTCATGTACTGAGCAACAAGCCAGCCATGAATATTACCAGCTATCACTCCCAGCAGGGAAGTGTGGGCTGCCTCTAACAGCTAGCAGCTCTCCAAAAATGGCTCTTCTCTCTTCATCCTCCTCAGGATGTGGCCTGGTTATGTCCCCTTCTCTGCCCTGCTTTTCCCCAGGCTGCTCCCCAGTGAAGGAGTGCGTGCTGACAGAGGGGTCTCTCACCCCATGGGAGATAGAGAGAAAAAAGTAAGATGTATTTCATGTTTTGGAGGAGAGAAGGGGATATTTTAGGGCAGGAGGAGGAGCTGATAGGAGCAGTTAGTAATAATACATAACGCCCATCCCCTTTCTTCTTGCACCAGCACTGGCTTTTGCTGGAAACACTCCTTTCCTTTAGCATTTATGGACAACCACAGATATTCTGCTAGAGGAAACACCATGGGCTGTGCTCCCATCCCCTTACATGACAGACTCCACAGCACCCTCCAGCCTACACTGGCTGCTCCACCTTGGATTCATCTGAGACAGGTGACCTGAAAGCAGGCAGGGACCTTGGTGCGTGCTGGCTGTCTGCACAGGCAGCAAAGCCCCTTCCTCATCTCCAAGCCAACCCCCCGTTTGGCCATCCAGACTCCATCCAGGCTGCACCCAGACTGCATCCAGCTTTGCTCCCACAGACTCAGCATCCCCTGGCCAACAAGTTGCATGCTCAGGTTGCCCTTCTGCCCTGCACCACCGCCCTCCTGGTGGGATGTAACACTGCTCTGTGAGGCTGACCTGCAGCCTGTGCCTGTCCCTCATCCCCAGGGACCACACAGACCTTCCTGTGTGATAACCCTGGCCCCCATGGTGTTGGTGGCTTTGCCCAGCTCTGTGTCACTGGCGTGGTCTTGCTGGGAAACCAACTTCAGGCACCCTGCAAAAACAGCTGGGCTGGAGCCAGAGACACCCCCCAGGAGGTGCCAGAGCTGGCTGTCAAGAGTCCACTCAGGACCAGGAGCCTCATATGGCTTCTTTCTATGCTGTTCTCACCTTGGATACATGTGACTCCCCCACATCAGCAGTCAGACTCTTTGCCATGTCTAGTGAAGACATCTGGCCCATCCCATATGACTTTCTGCATAGTATAACCTGGAGAATCACAGCACTGGACTCTGGTGGGCATGGGGACAAGATGGACACCCCAAAGGAGCTGTTCAGGCTGCTCAGGGGTGCTGCTAGCTCATTAATGACATGCCTCAGGGAAGATGCTTAATTTGTCCCAGAAAATGAGGTCTCCACACCCATCCTTAGCTGTCCACTCTCTGGCTTTGAGAAAATACCAGTCAGGGACACCACCAGCAGCAGGAGGGTTCCCAGCCCAAACCTAAATCCATCTCTGTGCTGCTGGTACCATGGGGTGGAGGCAGGAAGGAAGAGAGAACCCAACTACAGAGCATCAGTCTCTGCAGCTGTCCCAAAGGGGTGTCCTTCAAGAGGACACAACGCAGAGGAGGGTGGCATTTCTGGAAGGGGTGATCCCTCTGCCAAGGTCTCTCTCTCTTTTTTTTTTAATCTTCAGTCCTGAATCAGGTCCTGGCCTCATTCTTATCTTAAGACAATGAGATCCTTGGGATGATCCTTGGGATGATCACAAAACCCCAGACTTCACTGCATTTGGAAGGAATAGCTGCATCCCTAACGCGGCGGACTTCAAGGGAGATCCCATTATTCGGCCCATCTGTAAAGAAGCAGAGCTAAAAAAGGCTCTTCACTTTATGAACATGGTGCTCACCTTCCTCAAATCCCGACTCAGTGCTTAAATCCCCACAACTGGCAGCGAGCAGAACCCAGGGAACACTCCTGGTGTGTGTGGCCAGGGCAGCTTGAACAGCTTGAGGGGCTTGGGGAGCCCCCTCCCACCCACGCAGCAGCCCACAGTTTGCAAAATGAAGCATGAGGTACAAACTGATTACTCACAGCAACTGTTTTTACCGGCTCTAATCACCCCTGGTAAAATCTTCCCAAAGTTGTTTTAATTTTCTTCCCTCCCAGCTTCCCCCAGCTCTGCTCTGCAGCCAGCACCTCAATAAATTCCCTTAATCTCCCCTTTAGGTCATACGCTATCTTCTAATCCTTTAATCAATTTCCCTCCTGGACTCCCTGTAATTTATCGATGGCCTTTTAATAACGAAACCCCCAGAAGTGAACACACTTTTCCTGAGTGCACCAGCCCCAAAATAGCAGTGAGAGCAGCGGCGCTGCCGGCCCTTCCCTGGTAGAGACAGCCTGGGTACTTGTCCCTCCTCACACAGGACAGTGGCTTCTCATGCATGCTCTGATTTGCCCCCAACAAAAAACAAATAACGGGCAGTTGTCATGAAAAAAAGCCCCAAATGTTCTTATAAATAGTTGTTATTTCCCAAGGGCTGGAGGAAACCCCTAGCAGAGATAAATCTACCCTCCCAGAGCAGGCAACCCTCCTGGAAAGTGCCAAGCATCACAGCTGGGGGCTCAGCTGTCACGTGGAGGTCCCCAAATCTCTTCTACCCTGAGAAAGGCAGGATGCCAGGATGGGCACCAGGCAGAGGTGAATGGGTCACTGATGCTTTTTTTGGCGGTGGTGGGAGGAGGGGAAGGCACCACAATGCATGCACAGCGACACTACCCAGCACAGCAACAGACCCTCAAGGGACCTGGGACAGAAGGGAGAGGAGGGCATGGTGCCCAGATAGTCCACTGATGGTCTGGGACTGATTCCTGGCTGGGTCATGGTCTCTGGAAGAGGCTCAGCACAGGATCAAGGAGTTTGGCAGGGAAGCCTAGGGCTGCACTTTCTTCCCATGCCTTTCTCACCCCCTCCAAGGTCAAACAGTCCTGGACTCTCAATAAACTGTCGTAGGGGCTCCAGGGGATTTCAGGAGGTATTTGATAGGATTTCAGCAGACCTGAAGCGTGACTTCACAGGGAAGGGGAGGGGGAAAATACCGTAGAGCTTTGGAGGGAAACATTATTAGAGTCACTGAAGGCTTTTGCTGTGCTCTCTGAAGCGTTGCACAGAAAATTGCAGGAGAAAAGCAAGCCCCACAGCCTGGACCTTGCCAGCTGCTGAAGGATGCTGCAGTGTCCTGGTTCACATGAGCCCCATTGCCCTGACATGGGCTGGATGCACACTGCTTGCTGCATGCCCTGGGAATAGCTGGGAATTCCTCCTGCAACAGGGACAACTCTCCCCTTGATGCATGCTGAGCATCCTCCTGAGATGAGGTGAGCGGTGGGGACAGGTCTGAGAGCAGGGGCTCTGCTGCAGATAAAAGCTGCAAGGATGTGATAGGGACAAACAGCCAGGGCAGGGCAGCCTGGCTGTCCCCAGATGCCTTGCCAACCCCTCCTGGAGCAGAGAAAGCAAATTTGGCTGGGCTAATGCTAATACAGCTAGGTCTGTCCCATGGAATATGTACCACCAGCAGCATGGGAAGGAAGGCAGCATACCTGGAGTAAGGGGAGAAGTGCAGTCATGCTGCCAGAGCTTCTGCCCTTTCCAGCACTGCCTGCCCAGGATCCAGTGCAGGGGATTTCTGGGGTTTGTCTGCAGCAGGGAGATGCTGGAGACAAAGCTTGGTACCTGCTCTGTGCCCAGGAAGTTGTTCAGGGGCATTTTTGAAGAGCAGTTCCTGAGGCAGCACCCACAGTGCGATGGCAGAGCAGCTCAGCCACGGCCCTGTGTAATGAAATGCAAACGACTTTTGAGGTCATAGCTCACACACACTATGCCTCTCCTGCTTTCTGCACTAATATGGTCTGGAAAGGCAGGAACTGGGCAAGGACCCCGAGGGCAGATGACACGGTCTCTGTTCCTCCTCCCCACCCCGATGCTTTACGAGGACCCTTGGGGCAGTCTGTAGCTTGAATGCAGCTCTTGCTGTGAGCCAAATGGGTTGCAAATGTATTGGCATATGCTGCATTAGCTGCAGCAGTTAATAGGATCCATTTTCCAAGGAAAGGGGAAAAGAATGGGAAGAAGAGGAAGGGAATGCTTAAATCAAACGTCCATCACCCCTTCTGAATCACTAAACCCACAGTAATAGATTATATATGAAAGGTTGGTCTAGAGCAATAATCTGCAAGGGCTTCTCACAACAATGCAGCTGGATTCAGATGTCAAACCAAAATCCTTAGCACTTAATACCTTCAAAGCCTGTACAAAGAATGGATGTGATGTTGGCCCCGGTGGGGTTATTGGGAGATTTGTCTCTTATTTCACCAGCAGCACCATTAACACACTGATTCCTGTGGCCCTGGGAGAGGGCAGGGAACCTCCCTGCCCGGCAGCACCTACACCTCTCCCCAGCTGTGAGATACTTGCAGGCATTGACTTCCTGTGCTGTATTTGCTGAAAAGCTCATGAGAAGCGATAAATGGGAGAAAAAAGCCCCCGTGCCACTTTACAGCCTGGAAATGGAGCTAAGAGCAGCCAAGGGACAGCTGCTGAGGATGGAGAGGCTGACTGAGGACACCTGCTAAATTCCTCGGCCTGTGTGCATCTCCCCATGGATCCTGGTGCTCAGTCCACATCTGCCTGCACGTGACATTGCTGGGGTCAGCACCCATGGGTGGCTGAGCTGCCCCAGCCCCTGCCCCCCATCCCAGCTGGCCCCAAGTAGGGTTGGGAGAACCCTGCTTGCCTGCTCAGCTTCTCTGCAGCCTAAGCAGATGTTCTGGGTCCCGTATTCCAGCTTGATTTATTACTGGACATGGCTTCTGGAGTTTGTCAAAGGCACCCGCTCCCCTCCCCTGCCTTTCCCCACACCCTTCCCATTTTGTTTTACGTTCACTTTGTGGTCTCCCCACCATAGCTTGCAATAAACAGAAACTCATTTTCAGTATAAACAACTGCACACTCTGCCCCAGCAAGCCGTACGACCCTGCCTTTCCTGCTCCCCAACCCTGACTGCTTCGGGCTCTGGGAAAATGGTTGCTTCCTCCTTCTTTTTTTCACTCCCCAGCTCCCTGGCCCTTTGCATTATTTTTTTTTCTTTCCCAATGAGATTTATAAAGTGCCAGCTAGACCTGGAGTGGTCTGTCCCACTCCACGTCATGTGCGTGCTGCTAAAAGTAACTCTCCCAGTAGATCCCGGTAAGGAAAGCCACCTGAAATCCCAAAGAGACGCAGGCAGGAGGAGGGGGTCTAGTTGTTTATACCCAGGATTGGGTTGTTGGCTCCAGTATGGCCAAAAGCTTCCTGAGATGCGGGATGCCTCTCAAAGCAGGGCAGTGTCAGGGAAGACAGCAGGCCTGCAGGCCTAGCTCTCCTCACCAAAGACATAGGCCCTGACAATATCCCCATGTTCCCATGAGGCAGCAAAGTTACTCGTGCTGAGAGGATTTTGGTAATCACATTCTCAAAACACAGCGGCCTTGATGAGAGAGGTACAGACTGCCCTACACCAATGGGAAGGTACTTGGGAGTAACGGAACATGTTAAGAACCAGCCATAATAAGATGGTGAAAACAGCAGGTGTGCAGATGCTTTTAGGCATCAAAGGTAAACTAAGGGTATTTAGCTGTAAGATCTGCTTATCTGAACTCATTATAAACACTAATCAATCCGCGTGGTGTGAACAGGGTGTGTAACCAATTAGCAGTTCTTCAGCTTGCCACGTCTGCAGTAACAAATGTCTATAATCTGTGTGATTTCACACAATAAATGGCTTCACCTAAAATTCCTATCGAATTGCATGCTGCTCATTGCTGATCTCTGCAGGGCAGGGCTGGGAAATCTTGAGTCACGGGCTCAGCTCTTGCGCACTGATGCAGGGGGCCAAGGCTGGGCCCAGTGCTGGGGCAGCTTCTGGGACAGCGAGGCTGTTAGAGTCGCCCCTTCTCCTCATCCAGAGGTGTTAGTGCTCATGCTGCTATACAGGGATAATGCTAATGGTGTTCCCAGGCAGGTGGTGCCTGGGCAGCCATGGGGACCTGCCTGCTGCCGCCATGGCTGCAGAGACCTTTCCCCATAGGGATTTAGCAAAATGCCCCTACACCAACCGCTTTGGCCCAGAACCTGCTTCTGCTCAGGCATCCTCCAGCTTGTGCTTGTTCAAACCAGCGATGCCCACTGGGGTCCTTTCCCCCTCCCCGTGATGGAGGCATGCAGGGAATACCCTTTCCTCCCCAAAAGCCCTGAGCCAGGAGGGATGCCAGTGGGATCAGAGGACAGCCTGATGGGAGACAAGCCCGGGCAGAGAGGCTTTGCATGAAGGCTGTGGAGAGCTGGGTGGATTCACCTCTCCGAAGGGCTGGGCTGATGCTCTCTGGGTTGCCTTTACCGACTTTTAACCACCTGGAAGGGAGCTGGCCAAGCCAAACAGTCTGCGCTCTTCCTGTGCTTCATGGAGACAGCCCGGCACCTGGGAAAGGCAAACTGAATCTTTCCTCTGTGTGGGGTACGCGGCTGGGAGGGTGGGCGGCCAATGCACTTGTGGACATGCTGCCCATTGTGTACAAAGCTAGGCTGGCTGTGGCTCAGCACCATGGAGGGTAAGGCCTCCCTGTCCTGTGCCCTGTCCCCTTGATCTCCCTGTCCTGTGCCCTCCACCTGCAGCATGAACCTCAGCAGATGAAGCCAAAGCTGCGCAGATGCAACCAGGAAAAACAGTGAACATGTTTGACACATGGGTAATTAAACCCTGGAAAGAGCTTGCCAAAGGCTCTAGTGAATTCCCTGCTACTGGAAGTCTTTAAATCAGGGCTGAATGCTTTCCTGGCAGCTCTGCTGCCCTTCGAAGAGGGAATCACTCAGGACAGTGCCCTGGCAGGGGCCATGCAGCAGGGCAGGCAGCAGCAGCATTCCCCTGCACTTCCCTTGAATCTTGTATCAGAGGGATGCTGCAGAGATGCACACACCTGCATCTGCCCATGTCAAGAGGACACTGGGGTTGGTCACCTTGCAGCACTTGGTGACTGGCTGCTTGTTCTGTTGCAGCTCCTTGACTGCAGTATTACTCTCTATTAACCTCTCTCTGGGACAAGACAGCCCTGGGCCACTGGTTAGTTTAATTCCAGGCAAGGAGCTAGTCAAAGCAGCTGATGGTTTCATTTTTGCTGGGACCTTAAAAGAAGTAAGGAAATGAGGTGGGCTAGTGGAAACCTGAGCCTGAGTGATTTGGTTGGAGAGCATTCCAGCATTGCAAACTGGCTCCTAAGAGTGCTGGAAATATCCTTATCCCTGCTGTGGATACTACGTGGTACCGGTTCCATAGTACTGCTGGCTGAGACTCACTGACAGCCGGGCTTGCGCTGTCCCAGGCAGCTGTATTTTGACTGCTTGTGCAGCATCTCTATTTATTTTACCTCATTTGGGGGTTTCCACTTTGAAGTAAGCCCCTGGAGGACAGTGCAGAGCTCTGGGGTGCTGCTGGAGGGCTGCAAGTGCTGGCACACAAGAAGGGCACGCCAATTTCATACCACCACCCAGGCACACTGGGTATGGGTATGTTAAACCCAAATGACTATGCGGAGCCCAAGTGAAAGTGGAGACTGAGGTGCCACGGTGCAGAAACCCTGCACAAAACACCAGGAAGGTCTGGGCATGGTTCCTGGCATCTGCCCACTCCCAGCAACAGCAAAATGTGTAGCTTCATCAAGCAGGTTGGTTCTCCTACCTTGTCAGGGAGCAGCTGGTGCTGATAGGGTCTGTAAAGCTCTTGAGACAGCCCAGTGGGCAGGACCTGGGACAAAACACTATCTCTATTCATAGAATCATAGAATCATAAGGACTGGAAAAGACATTCAAGATCAGCAAGTCCAACGGTTAGCCTGACACTGCTGTAACCACTAGACCACCTCCCAAAGCACCTTGTCTACCCGTTTTTTAAGCCCCCCTGGGGACAGTGACACCACCACCTCCCTGGGCAGCCTGTTCCAATGCTTCACCATTCTTTCTGTGAAGAAATTTTTCCTAATATCCAACCTGAACCTTCCCTGGTGCAGCTTGGGACCATCAAATGCACCCCCAGTAATGAATGAATGTGCTGGACAGAGCCACGCACTTGACACAGGCTGCTTGATACAAGGACCAGGCTGTGAGCTGGCCCCAGAGGAGCTCTGCCCCCACAGATGGAGCTGCTCCAGGTAGCTTAAATTCCCCGGAGCAAGAAGGGAGGTGGGGTCAGAGGTGTGGTAATGCGGAGCCACCTTGGCGCAGCCAGTGCTGTCTGTGCAGCAGGTCTGGCAGATGGTCTGCCCATTGGAGGTGATGGGAGAGGTGAAGGGCACGGGGTGTTTCCTCTGTGAAGTGTGGGAGCACAGTGATCAGGAAACACTCCAGAAACTTCAAGCAGAGAAAAGCCCTTGAGTGGAGAAACCATCCTGCAGCGTGCTGAGGCTCATTGTATCCTGATAGCCTGGCTGTTTACCGTGCATTGCATCTCTGTTTGGTGACAGCGTGGCACGACGTGGCTCTGCATGGTGAGGACAGCAGCTGGCATTGCAGGTGGCTGTACCACAGCGTGAGAGTCACAGCCAGCTACAGGGATCTGCCTGGGTCCCAGGGATTCCCTAGCAACAAATCCATAGCGATGGATTAGCTGTCTGTGGAGAGAGCTGGTAGCGTTTTATCACCCCTTCACACCCTGTTGACAACAGGGCCCTTGGCATGAAGGGTGGCCAAGAAACCGCTCTTCTCCCCTCCCATGGGCAAGCGGCTGAGGCTGTCCCCAGCTGGCTGGAGTCCCTCAGCCTTTGCTTTGTCCACCCAAACCATGCATCCTCAGCGCAGTTAATCACTGCAAGCGTCGAGGCCGAAGACAGCCCAGGCCGCTGAAGCCTGGCGGAGTTTGCTGACCCTGGGGAGGAATGCAGCTGACTCACAGCATTGGAATCGCAGCCCCGCCACTGGCTGAGATCAGGGATATCCATCTCCCGGCACTGCAGCTCCCAGCAAAGCTGCAAAGGGTCTGGCTTGCCCTCCTGGGTCATGGGGGGTCACAGCCTCTAACCTCACTGTGGGGATGCAGTGCCCACCCCCGAGCCACGTCTGTGCCCCGGCCCCTGTCCCTAACTGCTCAGGAGCACGGGCAGCAGTTCTGGCTCTTTCCAGCATGACATTTGCAGCTAGGAAAAACTCCAAGTGTGTCACCTCTGCCACCTCTGATTCTCCTCCAAGTGACCCACGGGGCCCTGATAGAACTGTCTTTATGGTGATTTTTTATTTAAATCAATATCTTCTGTGCTATCCCTGCAGCACTCGCTACTAGTGATCTCCCACTGTCTCAGGATGCCTTGGTCAGGTTTGCTTCTCTCTCCATAGAGCTGCGGGCTCTCAGCACCTCTCTCAAACTCCACCTCTGCCCACACCACAGCTCTGCTTCTACCCCAGGTGCAATTCAATCCCCCTGGTAGTCACCAATACCTGTGAGACGCCAAGCTGATATTTAAGTTTCCAGGCACAGTGACGGGAAGAGAAAGCCCTGGAAAATCTCATTTCCAAAGACTTTTTTCAAGTACCAGCCCCAGGTGGGAACAAATAAAGCAAATCCCCGAGTGTTTGGGTTGAATAGCAAATTTCATGTCCAGCATGTGGCTTTTGAATCCCACCTCTGCAAGACACCTCATTACTATCTGCACATCCTGGACCTGTGTTTTTTCCCCATGTGACCATCTGTATGTCCCTGGGAAAGTAGGGGTGTCTGGAACAAGGGGCAATGGCTTCAAGTTGGAGCACAGGAAGTTCCACACCAATCTGCGGAAGAACTTGTTTACAGTGAGGGTGACAGAGCCCTGGGACAGGCTGCCCAGGGGGTGTGGAGTCTCCTTCTCTGGAGAGATTCAAGATCTGTCTGGACATCAACCTGTGTGACCTGTCCTGGGGAACCTGCTTTGGCAGGGAGGTTGGACTTGATGATCTCTGGAGGTCCCTTCCAGCCCCTACAGTTCTGTGATTCTGTCTAGCTGGTGTTTCTCAGCACAGAGCATGGAAAAAGTTTGGGTCACTTGATCACCTGCATCAGCAGAAAGGGGCAGGGGAAACCCCCAGGCACTGATAAAATCCTGCCAATCATGCAGTGCATAAAGAAACTCTCTGGTCTCCTGACATCTCTGAATACACAAGAATAAATCCTTTCCTGTTTCACCTGAGCAAGTACAGGTGCTTTTGGTTCAGAGACAAAAGCCTTGGTGGATCTTCCCCTGGTACAAGCACGGCTCAGCCTGACAGCCACAGGGTGACAGTCCTGGGGTTAGAGACCTGTCACAGTCCTGGGGTTAGAGACCTGTCAGAACGAGGCACGTCCAAGGCAACCAAAAAACGGAGCCCCATGGGAACATGCTGCAAAGCTAAAGCTCTCTGCAAAGCTCTGTGTCAGGGGTGCTCCAGACCCTTGTGGGAATGGTGCCCTGAAATGAATCACCAGGCACCATCTCACTTCCTGTCTGCCCTGGCTACCCTTCCCCAAATCACAGAATCACAGGGGCTAGAAGGGACCTCCAGAGACCATCAGGTCCAACCCCCTGCCAAAGCAGCTCCCCAGCTCATATTGCACAGGGAGGCGTCCAGACAGGTCTTGAATCTCTCCAGAGAAGGAGACTCCACACCCCCTGGGCAGCCTGTCCCAGGGCTCTGTCACCCTCACCGTGAAGAAGTTCTTCCACAGATTGGTGTGGAACTTCCAGCGCTCCAAACCCCTCCCCAAAAAGCTTCTCCCAAGGCTGTGAAAGCCAAAACCAACAGAGGAAGAAGCGAGGCGTAAAACCCGTCATGGTGATGGCAGATCAGCACGTTATGGATTCCCCACGTCAAAATAATGGCTCCGAAGCCGCGCTGCCGGCCGGGCTGCAAGAGGGCACTGCCGCTCCTGCCCATGGATTATGTTCGATGAAACCGAGTTAGTAGCGTTTTTATCTGTCAATTAGGAACCATGAAACAGTTATTAAATAGAGTCAGAGCCCTCCTTGCTGCTCTCTTGGGCAGTGCAGGAGACACATAACAGCCTGTAATGAAGCATTAAGCAGCAGCAGTTTTGTTTCTGAAAGGATTGGAAATGATAAGCCAGCGAGGCATGGCTGGATGGGGGGAGCGGGTCCCTGGCTCGGCGGCCACATACTGGCAGCTGCTACAGGGAAGACCAAGACTGAAATTTCTGCCCCCTGCCCCGAATAAAGTCTCTGCAGGACTGCCATCTTGCTGCATCTGCTTGCTGGGGGGAAAGAGAGGGCCTGAATTTAATTATCTGCTTCTCCTGGTGGAGCTCCGGGTGATTACCGTTGGAGTCAGGAGGGCCTTTGGCAGTACGTGGAGATGTTATCCCAGCCCCAAGGAGAAGAAGGAGGCTGGTTTGAACAGGTTTTAAGAGACAGGGACCTGGCTGCTGCAGAGATGGAGATAACAGGGGCCTGCTGCACTTCTGCAGACCATCAGGCCCAGGGAATGCTGTCACTCCCCTCGTGATGCAAATGGGATGCCTTGTGGCATTGTTCATAGCGCTGGCACAGCCTGGGGTGGAAGGTGTCCCCCAGGCCAGGTTGGGATGTCTACCTCCCCTCAGGGGCTCTCCACCCACAATTTGGCACAGGGTAAGGCCAAATTCCGGGCAGAGGGGTGGTGGTCCTGCAAGGAGGGAGATCCCAGGGAGGGGCAAAGGACTGGCATAGCATGGGAAGGGGCAGAGGTATGTGATCCTGGTTCCAGTGGACACATTTGCCTGTCTCCTTCCTACCCTCATGTCTCAGGGCTCTGTAAGCCCTTGCTCTGCCGTGGCAGCTCTGTGCCCACGCCAGCCCCAGGATGTCCATGAGGGTGTTTGCTCACCCACCATTCATCACGGACCCTTCCCTTCCCCATCTGTTGCAGGCACACACACAGGCAGCACCTGTGGGCAGCCAAGGGACCACCCAAATGGGTACACAGGAATGGTGCTCTGGACACCTGGCCATGCACAGGGCTTCCTGCATTTGGGACTGCTTTGCAGCTTCCTCACTTCTGACGGCCACGTAACAACAGCAGCAGGCTTTTCTGCTCCTAGTGATCTTTAAATGAAAGGTTGAGTGGCAGGGTTTCTTTTCTGGAGCTCGCTCCAAT
This sequence comes from Hypotaenidia okinawae, assembly GCA_027925045.1. NCBI lineage: Eukaryota > Metazoa > Chordata > Aves > Gruiformes > Rallidae > Hypotaenidia > Hypotaenidia okinawae. Next base: position 13,695,641 of record BSDF01000005.1, on the reverse strand, counting down.
TTCATTAAAACCTCATCAAACAAAACACCAAAAAATAAAAAAAAAAAAAAAAAAAGAGGGAAAAATCTTGAACCCAAGTGCTTAATTGTTGAACTTCCAGATTCTCCAAATATTTTCAGCTGCTTCTGACTTCCAGAGCACTCTTCCAAGGTTGCCAGTGAATAGCTTTTCCCTTTCCAGGCCAAACCCCTCAGGAATCTGAAAGCTAGCATCTCCCAGTGTCAGACAGGGTGCCTGCTAGGTCCTTCTCCAATCGCCAGCCTCCAGAGAGCTGCAGGGAAATGCATGGTGATGTCAGACCCGCTCATTCTAAGCCTGTTACACCGGCTCATTCACCCCTCTCTTGCCCCAGGCTTTGCATGGTTTTGGTGTCTGCAAGGTACCAAGGGGCTCCCAGGCAATTTGCACTGCTGCCTGCCGAGTCCTGCCACTGCAGCATCCCTGCAGCACGGGCTGCAATGCCTGGCCTGGAGGCTAAGCCCTCTCCTTTCCTTCCTGCCATGCAGAAATGAGATGGAGACCTCAACCCAGCACAGATCTGAGCACTCCCTGCGTGGAGAAAAGTAGCTATAGTAACAAACCGCTCAGGGCTGCAAAGCAGCGATGGAAGGGTTTCAGCACGGCAGAGAAGAGGGATGCTGGTACCGCAGTGGGGCAGGATGATGGAAGAGGAGCACTTCCTGGGGAAAGCAGCTTCCTCCTGCACCTTCTGCCCTGCTGTGTGCTCATGCTGTGGGCATGTTGTACCAGCTTGGGGCTCTTTAAACCTTGCTTGGCTTGTTGAGTGTTTATTTCTACCATGCTGCCTCTGACACTTTCATCTCGCCAAGATGAAGAAGATGCCCAGGATGCAGCTAAAACAGTTGTGCTGATTCTCCAGCCTGTCCAGGGAATAAAAGGGAGGAAAAATTTGAAGAGGAAGGAGAAGGAACAGCTTCTGTAAAAGAGAAGGAATCCAGAAGACAGGAAAAGCAGAGCTGTGTCTGCAGAGACTGGCACATCCAGCCCCTCCGCTCACCCCTCAGCATTGCAAGCTGCTCCCTTGCATGGCTGCTACCTCAGAGGCAAAGGTGCAGCAGGGAGAAGAGAAATTGAGTCCTTGCCTGCTGTGGGTAGATGGCAAGAGGTTTCCAGCCCTCTTCCCACTGTGACCATGCCTGCAAAGTGGCTGGGAGGGAGACCATAATGGGTTGCTGGAGAGAGGTACATCTGTATCCAATGTCCCATCGTCAGGACAGTGGATTAGGAGACATTCAAGTAGTTCTTTCCAGTGTAGCCTGAGGAGGATGCAAAATTAGGGCCAAAATCAGTCCAAGGTCCTCCTAACCTATCCTCCACCCTCAGCTGCAGGGGATCTTGGCTCGTGCAGCCCCGCAGCAGTTGGATTCTGCCCTTGCTGCACCTCTCCAGCACACAGATAGAAGCCCCAGGCTGTTCCTCAAGGATAACAGCTTCTGCTGTCAGAAAGCAGCCAAGTGGCAAAATCAGGCTGGAGCTTGTGGCCGATGCCACAGAGCTGCTCAGGAAAGAGAAGAGCCTGGGGGGTGGGCAAACCCTGCAGGTGTCGGGGATGCAGATGGGGAACCCCGCAGGAAAGCTGCAGCAGTGGGGAAAGGGCCCCGCGAACACCTCCAACCCAGTGTGAGCATCCTCGGGCTGGCAAGAGGGGCTGCTGCCTCCCTCACTGGCTCTTCCACCCCTTCTTTCTGCCCGGGAGGGATTCTGGGGGTGAAGGGAGGGGAAGATGGTCAACCCCTCCTCCCATACCTCCCTCTGGCTTCCCTGAAATTTGCCCACAGACAAACTCTTAGGGATTAGCAGCAGCCACATCCTGGTGAGAACAATATTAAGGGATTATGAGATTAGAAATACCATTTATGCCGAGAGGAATAACTCTAATTCTTATCTGATTGTCTACAGATGTCAGCAATCAAAGCGCCTCTTTCATGCAAAGCAGGGAGCACTGCTGCTGGAGGGGTAGGTGAAGGCGACTTGGCCCCTTCCAAGCACAAGGAGAGCCAGCTCCTCCTGTGGATACCAACCCTGGATTGTGTCTGGCAGCAGCCACCACCATGCAGACAGGTTAGTTTCTTCTGTGGGAAAAAGCTGCCCACACTGAACCCTGTGCTGGGTCTGCATCCCCCTCCCCTGATGATGCTGTTGGGATGCCCTCCCTGGGCAAGCTCACCATGAGCAGGGTGCTGGTGCAGAGCAGTATGAGCCCCAAACATCTACAGCTCCCTTGCAAGTCCACCATGACCCATTGCTACCCCAGCCCACCAATTCCTCCTGCCCTGGGCTGTCCCCCATCCCCGTGCAGTGTCAGCACCTTCAGACAAGGATGCAGTACCAGGATATGCAGTGTGTATGGTCTCCCCTGAGTCATGCACGGCTCTTTTTGCTCCCAGAGGGGTCAGATAGCTTCACAGAGACACAAACTAACCCCGTCTCACCCCAAAATGGTGTGCGGACCTGCTGCACTCTGGATGCCTGCCTTGTATCCAGTTGGAGGGGCTGGAAACACCAGGGCTCAAGGCAGCATCACGGGCTCTGTGGCACAACTGCTCCCTGGGCTGGTGTCAGCTCGCCTGGGGAGGCAGCTCCTAATGGGGTTGCCTGGGAGGCTGTGCCTGTCCATTACGGGAGGTAAGTGCTTCTGGGCATGCTGTGCCAAGCTCCTGTCTGCACGCTGGAAGCAGAGGTTCACGGGGAGCTGCTCCCGGCTCCCTCCCTGCTGCCGTCTGATGGCACATTATCTCCATTCAGCTCATCATCAAAAGCTCTCTGTTGATGCCTCCTTCGGAAGAGGACAGCAGGAGCCGCTTCTCTTTTGGGCTAATGTCTCACGAGTCTTCCCTCCCTGTCTACCTTCCACCTTCCCTTTCTCAGCTCTGAGCCACCTCATCACGTTTTGGTCTGTTTTGCTTTGCTGAGCTGCTGCTTGGTTCCTCTCTGCAGCCTGGCTGGGAGCAGGGATCACACAAACCTGAGGCATTAGGGAGCTGCCAACCCTCCCCATCCCAGGCACCTTGCCCCAGAGTGTTCACTCACTGCTGCCCTCCTCAACCTCCCTGCATCACCAGAGCAGCTTGGTGCTGCAGGCAGTGTGCCTAGCTGATACATCTAGAAAGCACTGCCATCCCCATCCCACCACTGTCCCCCATCATCCCTACACAGCGCTGGGCTAAGTTTAGACACAGCAAGGGCAGCTCTGCCCATCTCCACCTCCCATGTTTTGCTCCTCATAAACCCCACTCTCCTGCTGTCTTTCAGGCCGGATGTGAGCAGTGGGTATCTTAGAAGAAGCAGGGGATGCAGGGCACAGTCTTGGCCCCATCCTCAGCAGGGACATGCAGCATCCTCCAAACCACCCACCCCACCCCGCCTCGCCCCCAGCCTGCTGTGCCGCAAACACCCAAGTCACGTTATCAGATGAAAGGAACAGCCACTGAGAAGCTAAATCTGCAAGACAGGGATATGCACCTTCCTTAATTCACCAATTTGAAGGCCATGGGAGAAAATTAGTTCATCTCACCTGACCTCCTGGGCTGCACAGGCCATTACGTACCCCTGCTACCCCTCTACTGAGCCCAATAACTCGCGTCTGACTGAATCATCCTTCAGCGAGGCAGCCAGCCTTGCTCTGCAGATAACAAGCAGCAGAGGAGCCGCCACTGCTTTTGGCAGTTTGTTCCGATGCTTAATCATTTTTTCTATTAAAAATATGAGCCTCATTTCTAATTTGAATGTGGCTGTGCTCAGCTTCCAGTCATTTGCTCTAGTTATGGCTTTGCTTGCTGGTTTAGTACCCAGTATCTTCCCTGCTTGGAGGTAATTACCAACAGGAGTCAGGGCATCTTTCCAGCTCCTTCTGACGCCACTGAACAGATTATTCTAAGTCTTTGTCCTTACGGCAGTCCTCCCCGCTCCCTCTGTATCCTTCTGCACTTTCCCTGGTTTCCCAAGGTCCTTCTCAAATTACTCCTCCCATAATGTTCCAGGGCGGATCTGCAAGGAGGAGAAATTGCCTCCTGTTTGGACATACATGGGTTTTGGCAGAGGTGGCGCAATCTTGGCTCCAAAAGCCCCAGAACAGTCTTCTTGGCCAACCCGTCCCAGTACAAGCTCACAGTTTGAGCTGCCTCCATCCTGGCACCCTCCTGCAGAAGGTAACTTCTGTGCTTTCTGCAATTTTGCTTTGTTTTTCATCATAATTCAGCCCTGGAAGGTGCGTAGCCACACAGACCTTGTACTGCCGCAAGCCCCAGGCAGCTGCTCTGCTCGCCCCAAGTGAGACTCACCCCAAAGGTTTGCTCTGATCCATCACCTCCCAGGAGACGGGGAACCAGGGAAGGGATTGCAGCAAAACGGTGCCTGCACTGACACTGACTACGTGATAGGACAGCTTTGGGAAATTATTAATGCCTGTGGAAAAGCCCTCCCAGGTCTCCAGATGTGATGGGAGCAAAGCTTTGCTCCATGGTGTCATGCAGAGCCACCAAGTCCAGTGCCACTGGGATGTGCTGCGGCGCACAGCAGCCGTGGGTGGTGGTCCCAGTGCAGCAGACCCCACTTCAGCTGCCAGGTAGGGTGAGCAGGGCTCTGAATCACCAGTCTGGTTTCTAAACCCAGTTATGTGGCTTTGGGAAACGCCCAACATGTCCGTGCCTCAGTTTCCCCTTCTACCTTTTTGTTTAGGCTCTGACTGCCCTGCTTGCAACTGAGATGGAGCTCTTTTACCTGGTGAGGGTTGGGGAGTGGCAGGGGCTGCCATGTGTCCCCTATGCAGCACAGGACTCTGGGTCCTAGGGTTTGAGTGCAGGCATGGGAGGGAGAGAAGGAAGATGCAGATGAGACCACAGAGCTTTTGCTACTGTACCTGGTTGGCGACTCAGGGGAAGTCAGGCTTGGAAGGAAGTGGAAGTAGCTTGGACCGAAATGCAAAAAGCAAAGTTGAATCCAGTGCCAGAGGACTGCACACTAGGAAAGCATTTGGAAGCCAGAAATACACCCACGACCGCCAGACACCCTCCATGCCAGGATCCCCTCTTTGCAAAGGCACATTCAAACCCATTGCATGCTGCCTTTGCATGCTGCCTTTCAAGCAGGAGAGCTGCCTGCCGGGCTGTGCAGTCACACCGGCGCACAGGTAGGGATGCAGAGGCACACACGGGCAGGCCGTCGCACCCCAGAGCACTCACATCCAGCAGCCCACCTCCACGGGTGTGTTCCTGCCCAGTGCCCCCCACGCTCTGCTCAGACGAATGCCCGCGCAGCATCCGTGACAGATGCTCTGGGATCTCGCCTTGCTGCAGGAATGGCTTTGGGAGGCCAAACAACTGGACCACTTTGGGCATTTCCCTGGGGCAAGTGTGTGCCAGGGCACAGGGGACACACCCATGAGTGTGTTCCCTGCCTTCAGTGGCAAGGGTTCAGCAAGGGGCTATTTCCAAAGAGAGGGAATGGCACTGTATCAACTCCAGAGACAATCACAGATGGCGGATGCCAGCCCGATCACCATATGCACAAGGTATTTCACAGCTCCCTGGCTCCCACCTGACGGAGTCCCCAGGCAACGGCTCAGACCAACACAGGTTGCTCAGCATCCAGGAAGCAGCTGAAAGGGGCTGCTTGCAGCCCTCTGCCTCTTTCCCTCAGGGTCAGGCACATGCAGTCACGATGTGTGACACCCCACACTGCGCAAGGATGCTCCTTGTATGCTCTGTGTTGGGGTGTGCTCAGCCCAAAGCTGCACTGGACCCACTGAGTGACCTCTTGGCCTCCAGAGAGGGACAGCAGCACCCATCTCTTCTCCCTATGCACCCAGACTCAGCCACGCAGGACACCACGCTTCCCCTGTGGACCCGACTCTGGTCCAGGCCCAGGTTTGTGGTCTCTCTGCCCTCTGCATCTCCAACAAGCATCTCCAAGGGGAGATACTGGTCCCTGCTGTGTGGGGATCCACACAGTCACTGCTGGGATCCAGCTCTTCATGGCCCTGGAACAAGACCAGAATTCCCCCCCCCCCAACTTGGCACGGTGGGTTCTCATTGTTCACTTGCTTTTGGAAAACACCCTGCTCTTCTCTCCCTCCCCTGCATTGCCAACAAACAGGCTGCCTGGTAGGGTACCTGGCATGCTGTTGGGGAGAGGGATAAGCGGCACACCGTTAGGCACACCGTTAGGCACATCTGCGTGCAGCAGCCTGTGCACAGCTCCCGTCAGCACAGAGAAGACCATCCTGGAGAGAAAATAAGCAGGCGTCACCCTAGGGACGGTATCATAAACCATTTTAATAAGGCATTTCGCTCCCCCTCCCCACCATCTCAACTCATGCAAACACTGTCTTGTTTAGTTGGCAGCAAATGATAAAGACCCCCAGGGAGCAGAGGAGGGGGAGAAAAGGGACATCTGTTTAGAGCATTTCTACTGCATGGCTCTCCCAGGCTATTTCTATCTCTTCTTGTCAAAATTTATCAACTGCGTAATTGTTTAAACAGCATTGAAGTGCTTGGAGCAAGAGCAACTGGAAATTGTCCTGCAGTTGCCTCTGGTACCGATGCTGACAGCTTGGGAGGGGACTGGGGAGAGAAGGGATCCATCGGGCATGGGAACCCTCTGACTCCTTTTCCGGTGGGGGGAGACACCACCCTGTCCTGCTCACAGGAGGAAAATAGTCTCACTTTATTCCCTGCTTTGCAGACCAAAGAGTCTCCTCTCTTTCCCCCATCACACACTTACTCTGCTGTGTTATTTACAGCAGGCACATTGGTGAGGGGAACCATAGCTAATGTCAAATGCCTTCCACACTGAAGTACTCTGGGTCCTGCCTTGGTCTTCCTGAGCCCTTGGCGGGGACCTCGCTGCCTGCCCAGGCCCTGCCGCAGTTCCCAGCTGCTGCTGGGAATTTTGGAGAGGGGTGGGGAAGCACTTGGAGCTGGAAAAAGTTGAGGATGTGCTGCTGCCCACCATCTCCTCTCCTTCCAGCTGGCAGGGATGGTGCTGCAGAAGGTTTCCACTGTAAGGTCTTCTCATCCCTGGGAAGACTACATGGACTGGGTCCCTGCAGGCATGGGCACATGTGGCCGGAGACAGGCAAGAGCTGTGCCCCACGCTGGTGACATTGGTGTGGATTCTTCTTCCAGCATCACCCGAGAAATAGACTGTGGTTTATTTTTCTAGGTGCCACAGCCATGCAGAGCCGTGGTTGGAGAGGGAAAAGCAGTGTCCACAAGCAGGCCATCCATCCCTTTGCCTCTAGCCCCGTGGCTGCAGTGACAGGAGGTGACCACACCTCGGCCAGTCAGTCCCTCCCCTTCCAGTGCCCGGGAAGCTGGAAGCAGCAGGAAGCTCGGGCCAAATATTTTGACAAGAGGCACTTAAGAGCAGTCGAGACAAAATCCTTCCTGGCGCAGAGGCCAGCACATACGGAGCACCAGCATGTGTCCCCTCTGCTCCCAGCCCTCCCCCACACCCCGGTCACCATTTCCCGGCCAAGGAGGCTTTATCCTCCCAGCCCAGGGCATCCCTAATTCCCGGCACCTCGGAGCAGGGGTTGTGGGGAAACCGCTTAGATTAGTCTTGGGCTTCTTTAACTATAGGGCTGTTTTTATCATGTTAAGGAGGATAAACGAACCTCAGGAGAGCGGGAGGAAGCTGTGCTGCCATCCGCCCAGGACTTGTGATGCTGGTGCAGCACAGAGCCTTTGGCACTGGTGCTAGGCAAGGACAGGGAGGGTTTTCCAGGAAGCTGTCAAGCTCCAAAGCTTTTTTCCTCTTCTCCAGCCCAGCAGCTCCTGGGACAGGGCAGGGGGGAAAAGCCAAATTACCCATCCCACTAGCTCATCCCCAGTCCTGCTGCAAGAGGGTATTCACAGGGGCCCTCGGGGCTCCTTTCACACTTAAGTCTAAAGTTTGGGACTCCTCTGGATGCTCACCAAGAGGGAAGCACTCTCTTTTTGATGGATGCCCCATCTCTGGCTCTCACCAGCCAGAATGTTCCATCCCCGGGCTGGTCACCAGCAACATTTCCACCCCTCCATCTCTGACCTGGGGAGTGGGTTGGCAAGGGAGTGACCACCTTCTCTGCTTCTCCATGACTTCCTGCCATGACTCAGGTGAAGGGCAAAGCTATGACCTCACCACAGCACCCAACACTGCACAAGCTCAGCAGTCAGTGGGGACAAGCTTCAGGTACCAGTGGGACCCAATACGGGACCTCACACACCTTGGACACCTCCCGGGCATGGTTTCTTCCCTTGGGCAGGGGGCTCCACGGGCCACAGCACTGTGGAGGCGGGGGCAGAGCCGCCAGCACTGTGGTCCTGTGCCACGGCACCTAATAAATGCCACGTGCCGCTCTGCTCGCCCCAGCGCCCCCCAGCTCCCCCGCACCGAAGCTGGGGTGGGGGTGGGAGCCGTGAGGATGGGAGAGGGGATATTTTTATTGTTTCTGACACGGGCTGCCCCAGATTATCATATTTTATGTAGCGAGCCAAGGAAGCATCACTCTGCTATGCTGCAGCTGGGCAGGCTGCCCAGCCCGGCGCGGGGAAAGGGTGGGAGGGGCGCAGCGGGGCGCGGGGTGCGTGCACGCGCGGGTGCAAGCGTGTGAGCCTGTGTGCACACGCAGGCCGCCACGGGGCACGGCGAGGCCCAGCCCTCCCCGCTGCGGCAGGGCAGCGTGCATCCCTCCGGACGGGGCGGGAAGGTCGCCCGCTGCCTGCATAACGTGTTTGTTTTTCTACTCCAGCTCCTAATTCGATTAGGAGTAATTGCATTTGTGAGAGTGGTGGGGTTTGGGTTGGGTTTTTTTTTGGGTGGGTTTCTTCTTTTTCATTTTTTTTAAGGCCTTCTTTTTAAAAAGCTGTGATGGCGATTTGCATGCTGTTGCCTGGCACGCCTTTCCAGCTCCTGGCTGGGCTAAGACCTGAAATCTGGGCACAGGCAGTGAAGTTCATACGTTGAGTTTTCCCGGCCGCAAAGAAACAGCTCAGCACAGAAAGGCAGTGATTGGAGAGCCTGAATGCCTTGTGAAATAAAAGTGAGCTTTGATGAAGGAAGCACTCCTGCAATCGGGTTGACCTCATGTCTTAACACTCCCTTTCCATGGTTCTCAGAAGCCAAGGGGTTATGTTTGGCTCCGAAGCTCCCCAGGGCCACTGCATCTACCAAGTCTCCAGCAGTATGTGGGAAAAAATCAGCCACATTGAGAGCAATAAACCCAAAAGCTTTGGGGTGCATCTCCTGATGCTGGAAGATCAGCAGCCACATGCATAAGTTTGTTAGATCCATCCCTGCCATAGGTTTGGTCCAGGTTAGTGTAGCCCTGCCCTAAGCGCTGCTTGGGCACAGGCTCAGGGCTGACCTCCCACAGGGCAGCTCCCCAGGGGCAGGAGCACGTTTGGAGGGTAGCAGGATGAATCGCAGGGGCGGGTGCTACTCTCTGCCAGTTGGCCTTGGTGCCAGGGAACTGTCGCAGTCATGTTTAACTTGCTGCTCTTGAAATAGCCTCAGTTTACATGGACGCAGGGAAGGGATTGGATAAGTTCACAGGGGAAAAATCCATCAAAAGGGCTTTTTAAAAAAAAAACCAAACCAACAAACCCAAGCCCTGCGTCACAGATTTCCAGACATGAGCAGGACAATCATCTGCGCGCACTGACCCCAGGTCTGTGCTTCTCTGTCAGCATCTGCACCAGAAGCACTGGCCCGACCAGCAGCACCCTGCTCCCAGGCAACAGTATCCTGGCTGCTGGAGCCAGCAAAACCTGTGTTTTCCCAAACTGGCATGTGCCCTCCTGCAGTTTCTTGCACCAAACCGGCCTATGGCAGCAGGCAGGCTGACTCTAGTTGCTGGCACTGCCTTCCATGGCTGTTTAACCTGTGGCCATCATGGGATGCTCACACCCATCCTAGTTCTCCATCCCTCTCCTAGGGAGCCAGAGGTGCCTGTCTTACAGGGGGAGGTTGTTACCTTCTTTGTTTCCTTTTTTATTTTGGATGGGTGAAAGAACAACAACAACAAAAAAGATGCAAACTGCAGCCCAACCCTCTGGTTGCAGCTGGAGCCCAGCTGGGAGGAAAGGGACTTCTAAGGCAGAGAAAAGGGAGGCTCTGATTATTTATTAGTGACCGATGTTTGATCGTTTGCTAATCAGGCCAGAGAACACACTCGGGCTCTCCCGGCCTCCCTGCTCACATGTGGTTCCTGTTGCTTTGCCCCTTCCCCCCCATCTTTGGTTTTGCTTTGTTTGTTTTTCTGTTAATTTGGTTGTTTTTCCATGTCGTTTTCCGTCAAACCGCATGTTTTTCCCCTTTCTCTCGCCAGCTGCTGCAGTGACAGACACAGAAGAAGGAGGCCAGCCCAGAGCCTCTTGCCCTCTGCCAGTCCCTTTCCCACCATCTCTTGGGAAGCAGTGATGCCCGTGGGGCAGGGCTGGGGCTGGGGCTGGACTACAAGCCCTGGTACCACCCCTGTGATGTGGAGGGCAGTTCTGCTGCCTGCACCCTGACCCGCGTTCCGGCTGCTGGAGGGGATGTTGCTGTGTTTCCTCTCCTGTGCAGAACCCATCCCTGCCTGCATCCCGGTCCAGCGGGCAGCAGTGCTGTCGGCCGCGCTCAGGCATCACCAAAGGTGGGCAGAGGGGTGAAAGGAGAGGTGCAGGTGGGCAGAGCCGCCAGGTCAGGATGACAATAAACAGGTTAGAAAAGGATGGAAGGATGGGAGCAGGACTGACGCCCGCCCTGGCTGCCTCCCTCCCCTCTGCACACAAGGCCTCCCCGCTCCCATGTGCACTCTCCGGCTTCTGGCAGCCTTTCCGCTGCGCGTTTCCACTCCTCTCTGGCCCATTAGCAGTATTTTTATAACATTCTGTAATGCACAGAGCCGTGTGCCAAACCTCAAGAGTGCATTATTTCCCAACGTCTTTGTTATATCCATCCCCGAGCCCTCTGGCCACGTGTTTCCAAATGCAGAGATGCGGCTCGTGGGGGCAGTGGGAGCCCAGTGCCAGGCTCCTGGTACCCAGAGCCTTCTCCTCCCTCCTGCCTGCTCCTGGTGCCCAGCACTGGGCTCACTCCAGGGATGCCTGGCATACAAAAGCCCCAGGCGGCCCTGTTGCTTTCTGCTTCTGACTACACTCAGGTATCTGTCACTCTCCAGGCTGCAGGGTGGATGATTCATTGGAGATAAACACGGAGCATCCTGGTTCCTCTCCTATGCTTCCCCCCAAGCTCGGCTGCCTGAAAAAGAGGCAGAGCATGCTGTGCAAAGTCTCCTGGAAGAAGCTGCCCTGGACAAGTGCCACCTTCCTCTAGGGTGGTTTGTGCTTGGGATGCTTCACACCCTGAAATTGGGTGATTTGGGATGCTGAGGCATCCCAAAGCCTGTGGACCCTTCCTCCTCTTGGAGGTGGGCCTTCCATCCCTGATCACATCCCTGGATGTACACTGTCCCCATGCATATGCACTGATGTTTCCACCTATACACAGGACAAAACAGCCCAGTTACCCCAGTCATGTTCAACCCCCTGGGTGCTGCTACATTCTTGGATGTGTCCCCCACCATGTAGACCTGGCTGTCAAACTCTACCTCAAGGTCCGTCTGAGGTCACCATGTCCTCCTGCTCTCCTGCTGAAGCACATCAACGAGACACCTTTCCTATGCTTCTTCACACAGTATCTTGGCCCTTTCAGCATGAAGTTCCCACTCCAGAAATCCTGGGATCCCTCTGCGTCCAGTGGCATGTCCCACCAGAGCTCCCTGCTCCTTCTGTGCCAGAGCCATTACGGGAAACTCCACCAAGAGTGGTCCAAAGGCTGATGCCGAAGTTCTCCCATCCCTCCCAGCAGCTCCCCTTTCAGCACAATCTGATTCCCTTTAGCCATTTCCTAAGCCCTCTTCCAACTCTTGTACTAATCCACATTTTCTCTGGTTTAACTCACAATTTCCCATGTGGCATCGTAGCAAATACTTCACTGAAGTTGAGACAGATTACATCGACCACATTTCTGGGCTTAGGAAATCAGTTCCCTTATCAAAGAGAGGTATCAGGTTAATCTGGTGTGATATATCCCTGGCAAGCCCCCCTGTATTTTTCTTCCATTTTCCATTTGTCTCCACGTCTTTAATTGCTCCCTCTTCCAAGCGCGCCCCGCGGCCCCACTGTGCTGCGGGGTCAGGCTGTCTCATCTGGGCTTTTCCTTCTCTCAAGCGCAGCAGACACATTGCCTCTTCCCACAGCACTGGGTACCACCACCCTAGGCTTCTAATGAGCCTTGCTAATGAACAGGAGATGTCCTCACCTGGGGATGGGGTGCTCCCCACGCCTTCAATGCATCGCTTTCTTTGAAGGAAGGCGCCTGCACAGCTGAGAACTGTCTCCGGGCTTTATCCTCCCTCCTCTCCCGTAGCCCTTCACTGCCCTCGCTCTCAGCATCGCTGCCCGGACCTGGTGGGGTTCATTCGGTATTGGGCTCTGCTGAGCTTACTTTAATCTCCCCTGAAACCTGGCTACAGAGCCAGCTCTGCTCTTCTCTCCTCGTTTGCTCCGTATTTATATGGCTAACCCCCCTTTTCATTTCCTCTGCAAGGTCTCGCTCAGCTTGACTCCTGGCAGGTCTGCCTTCATCCCTGTGCTCGCTGACCCCCAGGATGGAGCTGGCTTTGCTAACTGACACCCTTTCCTGGTCCTCCACGCTTCTCTGTGTGCTCTCCCCACATCCTTCTTGTGGTGCTGTGTGCCCCTGTCTCACCTGGGGGGCATGCCCCAGGTCATTTATTTAATGAGATCCCCAGAACTTTTCCAGGCACACCCCCACTGCCATCATCTTTCTTTTTACCCCAGAAAAAAAGGGAAAATATAGGCACAGGCCTGTTTTCATTTAACTTCCCATACAAAACAAGTCCCAAATCCCTCAAATCCCAGGTCTGGGCTCCTAGCACACTCAGCTGCAGAAGGGATGCTACCACAGGGCAGTGCTTCAAACCACCAGCAAGCCACCAACCTCAATTTCCATTTCCACCTCCATCATCTCCACCTCCTCCTGGGATGCTCCCAAACCCAATCCTGTGCAGCATCCCACATACCTCCAGAGAATCAGTCATGCCCCACAACGGCAGGGAAGTTTTAAGGGGTGCAGGCAAGGGCTGGGGGTGGCAGCACTGGGAAAAGAAACCTCATGGAGAACATTAAATTAAAATCCAGGCAATTAAATTAACTGCCACTAAAAGTGTCTCACCTGATTAGTTCCTTGCATACTTAATTGTGTTAATAACACCCGGCATTCACTCAATATTTGTCACACTCTCTCCCAGGGCTGGTGGCCCCTGCAGTGTCCAGACAGGCTTCTGAGCTGCCCAGTGCTCAGGGAAGCTGTGAGTCTCCAGCAAGTGGGAACACACAGTAATAGGAAACAGCGGAATTTGGGCTCTAAAGCTGAGCAATTCCCAGGGGTCCCCGAGCGGATTGACAGGGATTACTATTAGCGAGGTGCTTAGCAGATGGAAGAGCCATTGCAAAGTCACCCTGATGCCACAGCTGCAGAGGAGGTGGTCAGAGGCTGCAGCCCCCTCCTAGTCCCCTCGTTTCCTCCAGACCTGGGCTGCAGCCCCCAGTGCATTGGCACGGTCTGGGACCTCTCCCCAGATAGCATTTGGCAAGCATGAGACCTGCACCTCCTCCTCCTCCTGCTGCCCACAGCGCACCCAGCTCCTACCTTCCCGGCCTCCAAACTACCCGTGCACACCTCCTCACCCTGACAGTGCAGTGGAGATGCTCAGGACTCATCTGCCATTGCCTTTCTGTCTGCCATGCCCCAGCCTGGACACCTGCTCGCTGACTGCTTCCCTCTATCTTCCTTCTCACATTGCCTTCCAGCTTCTTCCAGCACCCCTTCCCCTTGTCCCACATGCCAGGATCCCTCCCAGCAGACCCTGACATATGAGCGGGACACCGTGCAGCATCCCTGAAACGTGGATTTCTCCAGTCTGATCTACAGGTGCAGTGACCCTGTCCTGCCTTGTTTTCAGGGTTCACACAGAGCTTATATATACAGGCTGGTCCTCCTGCATACTGCCACTGGACCGTGCTCTAGGATGGAAAAAACACTCTGGTACAAGCTGCGGAGCATGAGACAAGGAGCAGAGGAAGGCTCTACCATGTCCTTCAAACCTGGGAGGCCACCTTTACAGGACACATCCCAGCTGGCAGGGCTCCCAGCTGGTGCCTTGCAGCATCCTCCACAGCAGTTGCTATCCCACAGCCAGCTATGCCTGCTGGCGCTCCCAGACACCCACCGTGGCTGGTTGCAGACACTGTGCTGCAAAACACACAGTTGTTATCAGCTGTACAAACACAGTGGCCCACCAAACACGCAGCTGCTATCAGCTCTCAGCATCATGTGAATTACAGCACAACTCTTATCTCCTGCGTGGAGACCTGTGAATCAGCACATCTTGCACTTAAGATATGCAAAACGATGGGAAGTGTGCAGCTGCCTTCCAACACACCCATGTACAGAGGCTCCTGCAGACACACAGCAACTGCCACCACCTTTTGGCTGCTCCTATGAAACAACCACATCGCAGGAACCCCAGCCAAGACTTCTCCTTCCCGGCTGCAATCCCCTCTGGCAGCTCAGCCCCAACTCTTCCCTCCCGCAGCGATAGTGGTCGTGGCACTGGGCTGGATAGAGAAGCAAGATCCCTTTCCAAATTACTCCTGTGGGGTCATTGAATCTATTGGCTTTGATGCAAAGTTTGGGGCAGGAGGGGTTGATTCCAGCATCCAGCTACTGGGATTTGTATGCCATGGGGAGCCTGTATGGCAGGGTGCAGCAGGACACTGCATGTATGGGAGGTACTGGGGTTGGCACGGCAGGAGCAGGCTGTGAGGGGCCAGTATGGGAGCAGACCATGTGGCTCTGTCCCCCTCTGATGTCACATGCCAGGGTACTTACTTCCCACCCTCAGATAGGTCTGGTATTTGAGGTGCCAGGAGGAGCCCTCGTAGCAGGAGTACTGTCCGCTCTGTGTCAGGTCGACATTCTTCAGGATCAGGTAGGACCCGTTCAGGTGGGACTCGTCAATGTCAGTGCCGTTGGCTGTCCAGGTGACAGCTGCGTCCCAGTCCATGGAGCCACACTTCATGGTCACGTCCGCCCCTACCCGCTCGTACTGGATGTGGCTGTCTGTGGGGGAGAAGAGGAGAAAACCAAGTGAGCTCAGAGCCCCATGGGCATGGCTGTCATGTAAATAGGATCCCACCATTACATCTAGGAAGCAAGAAGAGGATCAGGGCAAGAACATTGTGTTGGTGGCCAGGCAGGGAAGACCACCTTCTCCTCCACCACAAGGATTTAGACCAGAGTGGATCAGATGGCAAAGACAAGGGGATCAGGACTCATGGACCACCTCCGTCTCACAGGATGCTTTTCTCTGACCTTTACCTTGGAGGAGACGTGTCAGAGCTGCACATACAGCTCACCAGCCAAACATCCCACAGCACAGCCAGACACTCACGCCAGCCAGTCACAGCCACTCCTGCATCTGCGTGACACGTCGCGCGGTGCCGACCAAACGCACGCATCAGGAACCCCCAGCAGAGAGATGACAGAGCCACGGGACTTGTCACCAGCCAACCCGAGTCATTTACCAGTGGAGGTGGAAAGCCTGCCGCTGCCATCGCAATTCTCCACCCAGGAAATCAAGTGGGAGGACTGCAACCTCCCTGTGCCGGGCTTTGGGATCGGGCAGCTGCTCAGTGCATGCTATGCTGTTTGTCTCACTTCCTGGCTTTGCTCCTCTCTCTACAGTAACCGGGCGCCTTGCTGAGCTGCTTGATTTAGCATCTTGCGAGTGGGGCAATACAGCTCGTTGGGCACCAGCTGCCTAATTGAATTTTCTCAGGTTTCTGGACAGGAGCTCGAGCTGACATTCATTAATGATCCTGAGCAATTGAATCTTTCCTGTGTCGCTGCAGTGGCTGTGCAGAGCTGCGTGTGGCAGGGATAAAACCTTGTGTGCGTGGGCACATGATGTGGGGCGAAGCAGGACAGGCAGGGGACAAGGTCCCTCCACGGCTTCATCGAACCCTTTGTGCACAGGCCAGGGGGTAGTCAGTTCTCAAAATACTCCTGGGTTTCAAAACCTCACTTGATAAGGTGCCTCCCAAGGAAACCAAGCGGCCCTGAAGCACGAGGAAAAGTCCTGTCAAGGATTTACAAGCAGGAGACCAAAGGTGAGGATATGCGGTCAGCAGTAGACAATGTCACTGGTGAAGTCTGACAGAGATCAGGACTGAATCAGAGCTGCCCAACACCCTTGCAGCTCATGGGGAAAAGGGGGTTGAGGCAATGAGAGGGAACAGCATGCTGCTGAGGCTGTTTGGGCAGCCAAATTATAGCTGGGTGCCAGAGTGCTGCAGAAGGACGTCACGGTACGGACCAGCCAGGTGGTAACATCGCACCGATAAGACAGGGATGCACATAGGCAAATCAAATCATCAAGCCTTGCTTCACCTACCACTCACAGCTCCACACCAGCCACAGCCTCCATGGAAACCTATCTGGGAGTTACCACGTTCACTTCCCAGAAAACATCAGCTCAGTGGTGACCAAAAATGCAAACCCAACACCAAGAATTACTCTGAAAGAGATTGAGAGGAAAACAGAAAGCACTGTATCCTTAAGGGCGTGCACAGATCTGTCCCCATGCCATCAGGAGTACAGTCCAGCTGAAAATGGAGCATTTTCATGGGAGAGGAGATGAGGAAGAGCACAGGCTGGAAACAGCCCCCATGTAAGGATGGCTTAGCAGATGTCATCCCTCATCTGCACTAAGAGACAAGGGAAAGGAGGCATGATAGACACCTAAGCAATGGTGAGTGACATGGAGAGGATGAAAGGAGAAGGACTGCTTGCTCTTACTCCTAATTAAGGGGCAAAAAGTGATAACAAGCAGAAGAAAGTGTTTTTTCACATGAAGTGTGATTAAATTACAGAAACCCATGTCCATCACGTGCTGTGGATGTCAACATTTTTGGGAGAACAGTGACTGAATGAACCCATAGAAGAAGACACCACCCCAGGTGTCAGAACACTGAGCTGCCCAGTGAGGCTGGGGAGGCTGCAGGCAGCTGACGGTGAGGAGGGATGGGAGAAGAACCCCCAGCACTTGTCCTGCTGCTTTCTCCCTTTCTGGACATCAACTTCTGTGTCCTGTTGATAGATGTGGCCACATGGCACAATCCAGCCATTCCTTGAGCCCACCTGCAAAGGATGGAGCCCCATGGAAAAGCTGGCCCTGGAGGAGCTTTCTGCCAGGTCTGAGTCCTCTTGCAGGCAATCTGACAGGACACCTACTCCTGACAAGGAAACAGCCCCTTTGGGGATGCTATCTATCCCTGCTGAGAAACGGGGTGCTGAGAACAGATGGAGGAAGAACTGAGGTGTGGTGAGTAAGATGCTGGTGAGATGCCTTAACATCATCTCAGCCATGGGTGAGGACCTTTGAGAAGCTGTTCTGATCAGACAAATGTGTTCCAAGTGTCTTAAAAAAGCTTAGAGCATACACTGAACAGGCAGAAAGAGGGAGAACATCTAAGCTGAAGCATCTGTGTGGGGAGGGGTAGCTGGAATGGGCCCAGATAAACAGGCAGACAGGCAGAAGTGTGGAAGAAGATGGATGGGTGTATGGATGGATGAATGCATGTGATCTTAGACAGACGGACAGATGGCTGATTGGGCACAGATGGGACGGAGGGAAGTGTATGGAGATGCAAGCACGGATGACTGTGCAAATGGATGGATGGATGGATGGATGGGCAGATATGGGGACGCAGAGACGTGTGAGAGGATGGAGGGAGAAGCGAATGAGCAGCTCTCTGGCTGTGAGTGCGGATGGAAGGATGGTGCGTAGGTGGAGAGAAGGGGGAGGGAAGGACCAGTGTATGTCGGTGGGTTTGGGTGGATGGTTGGCTGTTCAAATGTCTGTAGAGATGGATGGATGGTTGGATGGATGGATGACTAGGCAGATGGCTGGATGGATAGACACAGATAACAGAGTTAAGAGGCCTAGCATCTTACTCTAGTTCTCCTCTAATTTCTTCTGTTGCATTAGTTAAAGACATTTTCTCTTCTTGCCTGCTGGCTTACAAAAGGCCATGGGCACTCCTGGCCCAGCATTTGGGGATCTGCTCAGCAGAGACACTGGAGATGCTGCATCACCCACCAGGCTGATTGCAGTGATGGGCCCACAGACATGCCTGTCTTGCCTGGCTCCTGCCTGCCTGGTGCTTAGCCCCAGGGAAGGCTTGAGAAGTGGGGAAAGCTCTGGAGTGCCCAGCTTTGCTTCTCAGGATTGTGTCTGAGAGACTGTCTGTAGCTGGTGGCAGTAGAACTAAGCTGTGAAGGGGAAAAGGCACCTTGAATTATTTCCTATTTGTCCTTAAACACAGTGCAAACATGTTGGCACTCATCCAGAAGGACTGAGGGAGCCATTCCTGGAAGACAGGTCTTTGAAAGCAATGCTCCTTTCCAAGATAATGATTTAAGGACCCTGACAAAGGAGAAACCCAAAGCTCAGCTTCAGAGGAGGCATTTCTTCCAGTCAGGTTTACTGATACTCTTACTGGAGCTGAGCCCTCCTGCCTCAGGCCAGCCATAGGAGTCCCACCCAACCACATCACCCTGAGAACATACAGCACCTCTGCTGGCAGGTGTTGTCTCACTTTAGGAAGGGGCACAATTGGCACAGCCCCCTGCAATGCTGTACCAGCCCTGTCTTCTGCTGTGGACACCAGTTCTCCTTAGGATGGGAATGGGCAAGGGTGAGAAGAGATTTCACTGGGAGCCTCCACTTCCCACAGGCTGGGACTGGGCAGGACCCCTCCCCCAGCCCACCCAGAGCCTCACAACTTCCTCAAGCAGGGAGGGGAGAGAGGTTTGTCCACACATCTGGTCACCACATAATTTGTAACACATGGGAGTAGTGACCAAGATGGTGCTTGTGCTGCAGGGCCAGCCTGGCTGGATGGACACTGACTGGTGGTATGAGCAGAATGAGGGATAACAGCCAAGGCTCCATTTCAGGAAGTCTGAGATGGGCATGGAAGAAAACATATTCTCAGGGACAGGTACCCACAGAAAGGGGGAATCTCCATCCTTGGAGGCTGTCAGGGCTCTGTTGACAAAGCCATGGCCGATCCTTTTCTGAGTGGGACTCTGAACTAGACACCACCTACGATTCCTTCCCACCAACACCGCTGTAATCCTCAGCTAGAAGTGACACACAGTGATAAATAAACAGAAGTGATGCTGCTGTGCCCCTGTAGCACCCTGCTTCTCCAAAGTATGCTGCTCTTCGGGTCAGGTGACAGCACCAGAGTGAAGCAGGCATGATGGAGAGGTGGTGATGCTGCACTCCAACCAGCCTGCAGACATCCAGCCCCACCAAGGGCCACATCCCCTGCAGCAGCACAGCACAGCAGCACAGGCACAGCATGGCTTACAGCATAAAGTCCCAGAGCTGGAGAGGAGCCATGGGGATGCATAACAAGGGCAGAAATTACAGCTTTAGCCAGAGCCCTGCAAAGCAGCAGTGGAGACAAGATGGTAGCCACCCCTGGGGTAGACACACACTGCTCGCAGTGGTGGACTTAGGGTAGCTTGGTGAATTGAGCTGTGAGCTGCTTTGCTGTCCTCCTAGTGATGACAAGGGACAACTTGATGGTGTGATCTGTGCAACCGCAGCACAATAGGGACCAGCAGGACAGCAGTCTAGCCAAGGGAGGGAAGGGAAGCTGAGATGCGGGGGCTTGTGGGAACGCGTCTGATGCTTCCCAAACCCATCCTGCTCAGCTGGAGGTCCTCAATAGAAGCATCATCCTCATTTTCGTCCTTAATGAATCTTGGCCTGCATCGAGACTGCAAGAGCAACACACCACAGGGAAACCCTGGAAACCCGAGGGCTACCCTGGCATGCTCCGTGCTGAGGAGCAGCAACGCTCCTCTTGGGAGCCATCTCCACTGGCTACTCTCTCCCTGTTCCCGCTGAGGCTCCCACCCTGCCAGCGTGGGCAGCTGCCAGGACAAGCATACTGTGGAGCACTGCCCTGGGGAGCACGCATGAAACCGCACCAGGGATACAGCTCCAGGGGTCTGTGCCCAGATATCCAAGGGGTCTTTGGAACAGTGAGCAGAGGAAGTGGAGAAGATGTTTTTCATTCCTGGCGCCAGCTCTCACTGCAGCCCCTCAAATGGTGTTCTTTGTGCCAGGACACGTCGCAAGCCAACCTTCAGCATGCACATCTGGGGGCCAAAACCACCCTCACTGTCACAGCGGTTTTCAGGCAGACTGGGCCAACTCTTCCCTCCAGAGCCCTCTGCTCAAATGCACTGTGGGGCTGGGGCTGGCTCAAGCAGAGGGAGAGCAAAAGGAAGGCACTGCTGCATTTCTGGAGACAGACACAAGCCCTCTTTCTCCTCTGCAGGATCCACAAGCCCCTGTCTCTGCTCCTCTTTTGCAGATGGGAAAACTGAGGCAGCGAGAAAGGTTGTGTCCCCACTTCCCCCAACAGGACATGGAGCCATTACAATGGGATGGAGAATAACAAATGTGCCGTTGGACAGAGCAGGGTTCACATCACCCAGTGAGCCTTTGTACCTCCCTACCACCGCTGAGCAACTAGCCACGAATAATTATCTTGGCGGCTAATTAGCTCTCTGTGTATGTATTCATAAATTATACATTTAATATTTACACAGTGTTGGGGCTATGCCGAGAGCTTTCCAAGCACAGAAACTGGTGAGGTCTCTCACCCTGCAACTTCCTGCTGTAAATGAGATGATGAAGCCCACAGGAGATGAGTGAGGAGACTTGGAGGGTGGGGAGGGCAAGGGGAAAGAGCCTGGCCAGTGCAGAGAGGGAAGAAGGAGAGTGCTGCTCCCTACCTCAGATAGAAGCTACTGTGGTAACTGCAAACACGACTGCTCAGCTCCATCCCAGGCTGCCCTGACTCCTTGCAGTGATGTCGCATGTGCTGGTGCCTGGGGAAGAGGTGGGTTGACCATCTCCCCTCGTCCTTCCTGCACAGAGAGGGGCATTTGTAACCTGGGTCTCTCAGGCTGGTGGCACAACCCTGTGGCTTCTTTCCTTCTCCAGCAACTCTGATGGCCGGCATGAACATCGCTGACCATGCCCAAGGGAATGTGGTAGCTCTGCTCCCATCTGCAGCTTCCCAGCCCTGAGGTCTGCCCTTAAGATGAAACCGCATCTGGCTCTGGAGAGGGTTTCCTGACACCAGCTTCCTGAAGCACACCCCATCCTTAATCTTCTCACATCTATTCCCTCCGGCACTGCGTGGTCTTTGCACAGTTTTTGTTGCCAGCAGAAACCTTTCCTTCAAGGAGGAGGAATTTCATGCTTAAGGAGGCAGTTCTTCCACGAGTGATTTAAAACTAGATACATCTTTGTAGGAAACAGGCGTAATTAAGTGTCATTGATGTAGCCAAAGATATGGACCGTTCCAAGTTAATTTTGTCCATTAATGAAGAATTGCAGCAAGCAGAGCCTGCATTTGTTGCTCTACTTTGGTAAATCCCTGGAGTCAGCAGCTTTGCTCTCTTGACAGGAAAAAATAATTAGCAAGAAACTTTAATTAAGAGATAACAGATGGGTGCTAAAGGACTTGTACTCAATCACTCCACGATAGCCTGTAAACAGACCTCAGTTTACTTCAAGGGTGTTGTAAAAAGAGGCACTTTGTCCCTCCACTGTGTTCAGCTCATGGAAAGCTTCAGGGCAGGAGAAGCTCTCCTTTTGGCCTGGACGTGACCACAAAACATCCTCCTGCGAGGGTCGGCAAAGCCCTGTTGAAGCTTTCCCCCAGCTTTGCAGCAGCCTGACCTTCCACCACTGCTCTGCAGCTGGGCAGGCCTCCGTCTGCAGCTATACCCCAAACACAGCTGGGGATGTCCCTTATGAGGTAAAAAGGGCCTTGTGGCCCTTCTAGATGCTCAGCTGCAAGAAGCTGGTTCTTCTTCCATAAAACTTAACACAATTCCCTACTGGGCCTTTCTGTGGATGAAGGGATGCTTTCACAATCAAAAATGTTACTGGCACAATAATTCATGTCGCTTCATGTCACAGGCTGCTTCCTGGACCTGACGTGGGGAGGTGTCATGCCTGCTCTGCGCCTGGCTTAGCATGGTGTCCCCAGGTGACGCAGTCAAGGTGGTGGCACATGCTCAGGGGCCAAGAGGCCTGCACAGCGGCAGAGCCCTGACACACGCCTGTGGAGAAAACAGCACTAAACCCAGCGGGAAAAGGCAGAACAGAGAGACTCACTGCTGGAAGCAAGAGACGAGACACGCTCGCAGCAGAAGTGAAGGCCAAGTCCTTGCTGCAGCAACTGGCTCAGCCCCAAGGGATGCGGCAGCTGCCTGTGCCTCGTGGGCTGCAGTCCCACACTGAGCCCTGGCTGGGAGGCATGGTAGCAGGCCAGGGGGAAGCTGCCTTAGCAGACAAGTAACCTCAGTGTCACTTTTCTGCTTATATCTCAGCAGGCATCAGACTGGCTGAACCAAGGGCCTAGGTCCCATCTAGCAGGATGGCTGTACCCATGCTGGTGTTTGTGCACCTTCAGCAGCCCTATGACAGAGCCTCTCCTGCAGATTTTCGGACCTGCCAACCACACCCATCTGGAACATGGTGCTGACAGTGCTTCGTGTTGTAATTCAGGAGGACTCTACACCATGGGCAGCCTTGCTTCCTTGTGTGCTGTCACACCCAGCTCTCGTTGTACACCAATGTAATGCCCTGACGCCAACTTGTCCCCAGTCACAAGAGACAAGTAAACCTTGGAATAGCAGCCAAGTCCATTCTGCCTCTGTAACAGGGATGTGTAGAAGACCCCAAATAAGCTGTTGTTTCCCATGGCTTCTGGGTAGGGCTGAGGTCTGCCAGATGGTGCTACCTGTGTGCAGTGGCTGTGTATGTCATCTTGTGTTGCCATGTGCAGGACCAGGAGAAGCTGTGCCTCTGCTGCTACTTCTGTTTTGCTGTCTCAGCTGCTCTGCAGCAGAGAGGTCTGGGTGCTCTTGGGCTGGTGATACTGGATTTATTAATTTTTTTTTCCCGTGAAATTTTGCTCTTGCATCCTAGGAGGAGACCTCAGCTCATTTGTTGATCTGTTTTCCAGCAGGAGGTCTTGGTAAGAACTTCATTTGGATGTGCTCGCTCTTGTGGTCCAAAAAAGCTTTTGTCCTGTGACTCCAAGTGCTCTTCTTGCTGGGGGAGGCTGAGCTAATACACCATTTTCATCCTAAGCAGAGAGAAAGCTGAACAGGACCTTGCCCTCTCAGCCTTCTTGCAAATCAATTTGAGATGACTCGTCCTGAGAAAGAACGTTTCCTAGTAAAGCACCAAGTCCTCTACATCTACATCACGGCCTCTCCATCATGTGAGGCCCTATGATATGGAGTGGAAGGTGTTTGAGGACCAGAGGGAGATAAATGGCACTGTTAGGAGCTAGCACGCAGCAGAAAAATCCCACCAACACCCTCCAAGCTAGACTCAGTTGAGCTGTCGCCCTTTCCTGCCAGGTGCCTGGTTTAAGCACTGCGGATGAATTAAAGGCTTGTTTTCTGGTCCTGCTTTTTCATGCAGACAGGACAAATAACTCCAGGCCACAAAAGAGTGCTTAGATCAGGCTTTCCAACACCGTTTAAGGGGAAATCAATACGATTCAGAATTAGGTGCCCAAATCACAGCCGTAAACACAAGAAAAGCTCATTGTGGTCCAGCAACAGTGTAAGGACGTCTGTATTTACCGAGCTTTGGGGAGGCTGGGCAGTGCCGGATAGAGACACCGGGGCGCCTTGCACCCCACTGACCACAATCTGCCTTTTAAGCCCCGCAGGCAGCGCATGCTTCCCCAGGCGCTGTTTGCCACAGCCCACGCGCCCACCCTCAAACAGCAGCCTCCCTCCATGTGAGTGCAGGGGGGCAACCCCTGTTTGTTCACATAACAACCCTTGCTCCCACTTCACCCCACTCAAGGCTGCGGATTAGCATCAGGCATTGTGCAGTATTTCTTTTATTAGCACGGAATTATGGAAGTCGGAGGCGTAAAAGACCTGTTGGGTCCTACTCAGTCCATCCTCCTTCTGCCAAGACAGTATTGGTCCCTGCAGCATATTTACTATTTCTCCGGTCTAATTTTACATACTGTACAATCTGTGCAGTGCCAAGTTACGATCCCTGTGTGAGAAGCAGAGCTCTCAATTTCTAGGCTCTTGGGTGTGTAAAATCACAACCGCGATGTTAAATTAACTTTTTTTTCCCTTGCATTTAATCATTTAATAGCTCTAAAATTCAGCCCCTCAGGCTCTTTCTGTCGGTCTGTTGGCTTGGGTTTTGCCTGCTGTAGGCCAGTGGCTTGTCGCTTACAGATGTAACACTCACACCCCTGGGTGGATCGGCAGCAGCTGGACGTGAAGCTGGGACCGTTGCAGCTAAACACATGAACTTCTGCAGCCCAAGGATGGAAAAACTCCTCTGCTTTCTTTACCACAGGTACAGGGGGTTCATCCTCCTCTCTATGACCCAGCCTTAGCAAACAGGAGATACAGGGCACACTGCACAGCGTGCCAGGACTCACAGGCATCACCCAGGGTGGATTTAGTGATCAAAGCAGGGGTGCAAACTGCAGTACCAAGACATGGGGGACAGGGCAGCACCAAAGGACTCCCTGCAGTGTCCTCTGCTGAGGAACTCCCAAGAGAAACACCTGGCAATAGGACTAGAGGCAATGGGCACAAGTTGAGTTCCAGCTGAATATGGGGAAAGATGTCTTTCCTGTGAGGGTGACAGAGCCCTGGGACAGGCTGCCCAGGGGCGTGTGGAGTCTCCTTCTCTGGAGACATTCAAGACCCATCTGGATGCCTCCCTGTGAGACCTGCTCTAGGTGATCCTCCTCTAGCAGGGGTGGGTTGGACTAGATGATCTCCAGAGCGCCTTGCCAACCCCTACACACCTGTGACTCTGTGAATCCTTTTTCCTTCACCCAGCCAAGCCAGCCAGCCAGCCATCTATCTGTGTATCTACCAGAAGTTAAACTCCCTGATTAGTTTCTTCCCAAGAAAGGGATTTCAATCCCCCTGCACCAACACCAAGGCTTTTCTTTGTGTGTGTGGCTATGGGATAGCACAGGGACTGAGCTTCTGCCAGGACAGCAAACAGTGGGAAGGATAGATGCCAATAAAATGGGAAGCCTTTTCCTGAGATTTTTTGGTTGGGGTTTTTTTGGTTCTTTTTTTGACCTGGATACCACCACTCCCTTCTCCAAGTAACACTTGCACTTCTGGAGCCTGGTGATGATTTCAGAGCAATACTAATAATAATGCAACCATCTACTCTGCTCATCAGGGTCTGTATTAACAATTAAGCCAAGGCTTTGGGATTTGCCTTGGTAATAACAAGATATTACATTTGCATTTCATGCTTTTCACTCTGAAGGATCCTCAAGCAAAGCCAATCCTGGGAACGATTACTGGTGCATGCTGAGCTGTGACACAGCTGAGGACCTGCAGCCTGACAGACACACAAGAGCATCTGCTGGGTGCAAGCACCTCTGGGGGGAAAGATGGCAACTTGTCAAACCCATGGCACACTGGAAAGAGTGTTACTTCCAGAAAAATCAAGATAAATCAAGATAAATCCTGGAGTGTAGCTAATGAAGTGTTGCGGACCACCACAGGACCCCAGGACAAAACTCCTGGATCTCAAGCAGAGCTTGGAAGCAGGCTCCATCCAGGGGATGAACAAGGCTGGGTTCCAGTTATGGGCTGAAAGGTGGACCTGGGCCATAAATGACATGACTGCAAAACTGTTACCCCCAAATGGTTTCTGAGCAGCTCACAGCATCTCTCTACGAGACCGCAAGCAGATGACACTTTGGGGGCATGTGGCCTTCCATGCCTCGTGCAGATGAACAGACCTGTCCCTGCAAAGCACAATGCAGAAGCTCACTCAGTGATCATACCACCCCTGAAAAGAAAGTCTTAAGATGAGGATGATGAGCTGTGAGCCTTCAGCTGGGTTTCCTGTTCCTGGCAGCAGCAGGGTATGTGCAGAGGAGGCGCAGACATGACCCTCAAGAGGGTCGTGAACTAAGCCATCTCTGCCTGGTCCTGATCCCTTGCTGGTGCCTTGAAGCACTTTTTCCAAAAACTCTGAAGACGATGCTCTTCAGTAAACAGCTGAGCATTTCCAAGCATCCTGCATCAGCTGGCTGGTGGCAGAGGCCAATGGGTCCATCACACAGAGCCCGAAACATCGTCATCATTCCTATTTGATCCTATCCTCCTCCTCCTTCTTCCTGCTCGCCTACCCACTGCTATTCCCCCTCTGTACCGCTTCATGCCCTTCCTCTGACTGAAGCCTCAAAAGCAGAGAGCAGCTCCACTTTCAGGCTCTGGGAAATGGGAGCTCAGCCTGCCTTTGAGAGCATCTCCTAACCTCCAATTACTGATGCCGCTGTTTCTGAGAGCCCTCAAGTTAGTGTGGTTTGTTTTTTTTTTTCCTGTGTTGGTGATGATGAGCAAATGTTAGTTCAGGAGCAGACATTCATTCAGTATGATTTGAACTAATTGCCCATTATTTCCTAAATTTCAACACTTAAAAGCTTCAAGTGTCTTATTGCAAAACAACAGTTAAAAGGCCAGTTATGTTCATTGACTGAAATACAAATAAACGTGCCTGGCTCTCTGGAGAGCTCTTGGGTTTGAAGCAGAAGATCTTAGGGAAGCATATTTTCTGAAAGAAAGATTATACATAAGTTCACCACATCTAGAGCTCCAGTTATCTGAAGGCAACTACTGAATTACAACTGTTATTAGCACAAGAGATACTTGAATTCTGGAATTTCTGTAAAACGTTTTGAATTCAGGTTCTGAAGCATTTAAAGGACTTGAGAAAATATCTTTGGCTCCAAGTCAGCAAAGCACTTAGGCAAGCCCTTAACTTTCAGCATGTGTTTAAGTACCTTGCTGACTTGGGGCTTTTAACTCTGTCAAAAAGAAAGCAAAGAGGAAAGAAAAAAAGTTCTGGTGTGCATGGAAATCTCCAGGAAAGCTGAAATAATACATGAATCTCTTCTGGAAAGTAAGGAAACAAAACAAACCAAAAAAAAATAATAGTGACTTACTTTAAAATTAAACACTGGAGAAAGCTTTCTGGAGAGGGGGGAAGACTCCCAGAACAAATGGAGTATTTCAACGTAGCCTAACACCGTCTTCACTCTCCTGCCTCTTCAGCATGCTGAAATTATTTATTGCTGAAAAAACCCCAACAAACCAACCCCAAAACCTGCTTCCCCCTCCCACTTCCAGACCAAGCGTGATGGGAGAGAGAAAAATCTTGGCTTTGGCAACGCAAAAACATCTCTGAAATGAGTCGGCTGTGAGAGGCTGTCTCCATCAGGAGAGAGGAAGAGGAGGAGGGTTGAGGGGGGTGAATGGTAGTGGGGAGGAAGAGGAGGAGAAGGAAATTACCCACAGGCAGGAGCCTGCAAACAGCCACACACACTGCCTGGGAGACAGGGAATACAGAGAGTCCCTAAGGAGACAATGTCAGTGCAAATCTGTGTGAACACGAAGGGAAAGCAGCCACAGGCAGCAGGCAGCTCTTCCCCTGCTTCCATCTTGAGGCCACAAATAGAAAACAAACTTAAGCAGAGCAAAAAGAGGATAGATGCTCTGCAGCCCACCCAGGGAGAGCGTAGGAGAAAGAGATGGAGAGGAGAAGGAGCGCGGCTGCCTGCACAGGGACAGGCCAGGGGAGATACCCCTGCTCCTCTGGGCTCTGTGCCCCCTCCCTCCCCATCCCTGGGGCCTGTGGTCAGACATGGACAGTGCAGGCTCAGGATGCTGTGGAGCTGGAAAAGCTGCTTGGGCCCCTCTGGGGAAAAGGACCAAACTTTCACAAATTTTTCACTGAAAAGAAAAAACAAGAAAGAAGGCAAGGGGAAAAAAGGGAGGACGGTTGGTTCTTTCCCTCAGAAGGAAACCAAAAGGTTTCATTCATGTCTTTTTAGGTTTTTATCAGAACCACCCCACTGTGCTGTACAAAAGGCTTTGCAACTCTTTCTTTTTTTTTTTTTTTTTGGGCGGGGGGAGGGGATGACAATTTAAAGTGGAGAAGCTAACCATTTCTGAAAACCACCAGAAGGACGTGCTGCAGCCCTTCCCCTCACCCCACACTTCCCACTACCCCCCACCAACCCCTCCCACAGGGAAAGATGATTTGTTAAACATTCGGATGTTGATGCGACTTCATTTTCTAACAGAAAACGGCTCCCCTGAGGATTTTACCCACCAGCTCTGCTCAGGACAGATTGGCAGCCAGCGCTTTGCTTCCTGACGGAGATGCCCCTCATGGGACGCACAGGGTCCCAGCACAGGGGACAGAGGCCGCTCTTCCACAGCACTGGCACTGCCTGCAGCCCCCCAAGGGATGGGCACTCCGTCACCCCCTTAACGAGCTGACAACTCATCAGCGGCAAACAGAGAGGAGCAGGGTTCCCCCGGACAGAGCTGGAGTCCTCAGGGCAGGTTACAGGACAGGCCTAAGGGTGCGCGAGGTGCTTGCATCAGAGCTGGGCTCTGATCTTCCTCCTCCCCTCTGATCCTCTGGCACCGGGTACGTGGGCGCCAGGGTTTGGCGGCTGGGGTCTCCTGGCCCTGCTGAAATACAAACACCCAGAGCCCAGGGTTCATTTGGGCAGGTGTCTTTTTATCTGCCACAGGATGCCAGCACTCAGATGTGGCAGTGGTGGCTTGTGGGGCTCCGAGGCAGCTGCTGCCTCGTACGCTGGTGACTCCCCCTGAAGCAGCAAAGTGAAAAGCCTCCCATAAATACCAGTTATGCTGAAACACTCCTGAGGGCTGAGCGAGTCAAGAAAAATGGCCCAAACTGGCCAGAGGAAGGAAAACACAATTAAATCACCTAACAGTCTGTATCCACTAATCCCCTGTGCTACTGGGCTTGACTGGAATGTCTCTGCCTGCTGTCACACACCTCCCACCCCTCTTCCAGGATGCTGTTTTTCCCAGCACCCTGGCAAAGCAGCCGTGCATGTGCATTGGGTGGGAGAGCTGCCCACTGGCAGCTGGGGGTCCCCACATGTAGTCATGGCCTGACTGGGACTCCCAGCAATGGGTCCTGCAAGGGAAAGCTTTGGGAGCTGCTGGCCCAGGCTATGCCATGAATTAAAGGCACTCAACATTTGGGACGGTTCAATACTCTCCCACCAGGTCAGGAGACAGTTTTGCAACACCATGCAGTGTGTTGATAAAGCTGCAGCAGGCTCTGGTCCCATCCTCACTCTCTGTGGCTCTCACTGTGAGGGTGAGATTCAGTCTAAAGCAGTAGTTTAGGGCAGGGTGAAGGATGCAAAAGCATTTAATCATAGAATCATAGAATGGTCTGGGTTGGAAGGGACCCCAGGGATCACAGAGTTCCAACCCCCTGCCACAGGCAGGGCCACCAGCCTCCAGGCCTGCATCTACACAAGGTTGCCCAGGTCCCCATCCAACCTGGCCTTGAACACCTCCAGGGACAGGGTATCCACCACCATTCTGGGCAGCCCTAACCAGCACCTCACCACTCTCTCTGTAAAAACTTCCCCCTAATATCTAATATAAACCTTCCCTCCTTCAGCTTCAATCCATCCTCCTTGTCCTGCCAGTGTCTGCCCTTTTAAACTGATTCCCTTCCTGTTTCTCTGCTCCCTTCAGGGACTGGAAGGCTGCAATACCGTCCCCCTCAGCCTTCCAGGCTTCTCCAGCCCAGCTCCCCCAACCTATCTAAATCCCTACATTTTCTTTCCGGGTTTATATCCCAAGCCCTACCCACAGATCAATGGAAGGATGCCCACAGCCATCTCCCTGGAGCTGCCAAGAGTGTAACTGCAGAAATAGAGAGAAAGAAATGCATCACAGATGCAGAAGCCCACGAACTCACATGGCTCTGCAGAAAAAGCCTGCCCAGATTATGGAGTGAGATGGGCCACTGTGCATGGAAGGAAAGTTCAGCATCACAGAGAAAGGCTGATGCCTGGGTATCTTCCTCAGACAGAACAGGAGGAGGTAGGCATCTACATTCTCAAGTGCCTGACACACAACCCCCTGTCCGATTTCTTGGGGTACAAGATTTCTTGGTTCTCCTCATAACCAGTTTTTCTTGGTGGCTCAGGGATGGTGGCAATGCTGCTGCCACGCTCCAGGCAGGAAGAACTGGGAGCAAAGGGAGCACGGGAAAGCCCCACGCTTCAGCATTTGAGCCTCCTGTGGGCTGATGGACCCCATGCTGACCCTGCAGCCACGTGATAGACACAAGCAGCACCTTTGCTAAGGTTAAATCAGGCTAACCCAACACCAAGAAACAGGGGGGAAATAAATCCAATCCTGCAAAAATGTGTAAACAAATGTTTCTTTTAAAATGACAGCTCCCAAAGTCCCATGTCGTGGCTGTTCTCCCAGGAGTTTCCTTTCTGTCACCCATGCTGCCACCACAGCAGCTATGTAACTCCTGACGAGCGCGGACTGGCAGCGTGAGAGCAGCAGCAGTGATTGTACCACAACACTTCACTGCTCCCCTGAGCTGCAGCTCCCTCCTCCACTGCTGGGAGTGAAGTATGATCAATGCTAATTAATTAAGGGCCAGAACCTGCCAGCCACGGTCAGGCTGAGTTCAGTGCTGTTTCCTGAATATTCAGGGATGGTGAGGACCAGTCTCCAGACACTCGGGTGAGAACCACAGGAAGTCTCTCTGAGAGCTGGGTGGGGGGTGGACAGACATGTCCATCTCAGGGCTGAGAGCTGCACGGGGGCAGATGCAGTGCACTGTGGCTGTACATCATCAGGGGGTTGAGGCAGCTTGAAGGCATCCCTAAAGCCTCTCTGCCAACAAGAACCATGGGGCTGGCAGAGCTCCAAGGCAGAGCACCCGACCAAGGCCAAGAGGAGAATGTTTGCAATGGGTCCAGCAAGAGAGTGCAAGCATCCTCCAAGGGCAAGGAGCAGCAGCTGCCTTTCAGCACGTGGTGATGTTGAGAGAAGGCAAGGCAAGGGCTGGGTGTTACTGGGCAGAGCTGGAAAGGCTCCCCAAGGGCAAAAGATGCAGGGCAAAGTCCTAGTACAGTGAATGGACTTCCAGGTGGAGTGCCAGTGGGAATGGTGCTGTGGTTCACAACCCACCCCTCCCCCACCGAGATTCATAGGGGTTGGAAGGGACCTCAAGAGATCATTGAGTCCACCCCCTGCCAAAGCAGGTTCTCTAGGACAGGTCACACAGGGAGGTGTCCAGATGGGTCTTGAATATCTCCAGAGAAGGAGCATATGACCACTGCCAAATTGCCACGGTTCCTTACCCTGCCATGAAGCTTGTGTGCTGCTCTAAGAGCTGATGTCCCCTGTGCCACAACAGCGGGGATCCTTGCCCAAAGGGAAAACAAACAAAGAAAGAAAGAGACAAACGCAAGGCCCTGTGCTTCTCACCATGAAGGTAAAGCTAATTTTTAAGTCTACCAAGGACAGGAATTTGGATGTGACCCCCAGCCAGGTGTCTCACTGCATCCCAGGTAATGATACATCCCCTGCCAACAGCAGGGGTCCTGCAGGGCTCTTCAGCCCTTTCCCACTCCTGAGAAACCTCACTGGATTTTCTGCTTGCTCTGAGCCTCTGCAGTTGTACCAGCAGCTGGCACGGGTTGTGGCAGGTCTCCAGGCTCCCAATTACAGCCAGACATGGAATCTTCCCATGGGAAGTTGCAGGGAGATCAGCAGACAGACACAAGCTACTGGATTTAATGCACTCTTACTCCTGCATGCCTCAGTTTCTCACTTGCTCAGCATGCTCTCAGCTGCAGCAACCACACCACAGTGCAGGCAAGCCACAGAGTCCGACCTGCCAGGGCTTGTGGCTTGGCTGGAGTCAGAGGCTTCCTGTGATTCATCCTACAAAGTCTCAAGTTCAGGGCTACAGCTGGAGACTTCCCTCCGGAGCAGGGAGCACTCCAAGCTCAGCTTAGGGACCCCCTGGGAGTAGGTATGTGCATAAACAAAGTGGGTGGTGAGCAGAGTTTGCCTGCCTGGTTGTAGGTCTGTGCTGGGATGGATGCATGGACATGAGGCCACCAGGTTAAGCCCCCAGGCAGCAGCATCAGGCGGCAGCATTCAAAGGCTTGCACTGGCTGCTGCTGCTGCGAGCCTGCCTTCCTGCTGCTCACAACACCATGGGACCCGGATCCCCCACTGTAGCTCTGTCACCTCTCTGAGGGATGCTCTGCAACTTCCTTAGTTTTATTTCAGTTTGGATGCTGGAGGCAGCAGGTGCAGCCCCCTGTGAGCAGCACAGACTGGCAGAGGACCCCTCTCTGGAGAGCAGAAGCGCACTTTGGCATAGCAAAGCATCCATTCCCCACCAGCTCTGCCAGCAGAGCTGTGCTACCCAGCAGCACTCCCAACACCTGGACATCAGACATACACACACGTGCGTGCACACCTCCAAGCAAATTCAGCAGCAACCCAGCCAGACGTGCTACACACTGCAGCTCTGCTCTGGTTTGTACATCCCAGCCAGCTCTCTCCTGCCTGTGGGGCACACAGTGCTTGGCTGGCAGGGGTTCTCCAGGTTCCAGCCTTGCAGGTCAATGTTTTCCAGCATCGGCTCTGCAGACCCCTTGTCTGCTTTGCAGCGCAGCCGGGCTACTGGCAGGTGGCTTAAATCTCCTAATGCACTGGGAGAAAAACCTCAGGCTTTGTGAGCTAAAAAAGCTTAGGAAGGTCAAGTGTTTTGAACCTGGGATGAAGGGTAGTGCGTGGCTCTGGCAGCTGTGTGCACCCTAGGGCAAATCTCTGCCTCCTCTGTGGGGAGGTGGCTGTGTCTTGCCAGGGACCCTGCACGTGCATGCACATTACTGTGCAAGGAGAAGTTTCTAGCCCCTTCCCCTTGTCTCCTGAGCGCAGACAGAGGCTGCTTTATCCTCCTGCTGTGAAACACATACTCAAAGCCCTTTCCCCAACACCAGCCCCTCCAGTATGGCACTAGGCGAAGGAAGGTGGTGCGATGAGGCTCCAGAATCCTCAGATTCAAGTAGTGCCTGGTGGCAGCTCAACCTGAACACCTTTCCCAGCAAACCCTACACCAAGAGATCAATGGTCCATATGCTGGACTAATACCTCTGTAACCCCTCCCACCTCCATCACAGTCGATTGCTTTGTGGTTTCACTTCACTTCTCCACCTGATTGGCCTTCCTGGAGTGCTTATTACAAGGTGACATGCATCGCTTTTCCCCACTGTAACGAGCCTGCCACAGCCCCTTCTTAATCCTACTTCTCCTTTTCCTTTTAATATGCCACAATTATATTGGCTTCTCTGTGTGGATCCACTCCATTTAGTACTGCCCAAGACCACTTATGCTGAAAGATGCTCTTTTCATCCGCAGGACAGGCTGCACATCTTGCAAGTTGTTCTTCTGTTTATTTTTTACACTCCAGTGTCCCCCATTCGGATTGGGAATCTGGGTATTAGGCATTTCCCTTTGCATGAACCACAGTGTCTGCCCAGAGAAATTAAACAACCCAAAGACTGTGATAATAAAGCTTCAGGCATGTTGTGCCCCTGCTTTACTGAGCGTGTTTCCTTTATTCTGCCCACAACACGAGACAAATCCTTTCCCCAGGAAGCAGAGGTGACGATGTGTGGGCTCTGTGTCTTGCTGTGGTCCCATTATCTAGGGCTTTGCAAGCCCATGGACGTGTCACAGGTGGCCTGAAGACAGCAGCGAGTGACTCACTTCATGCCTAATGCTGTTGATGGATGTGCAGGACCTGAACATCTCAGCCCCAGCCCTGCCTGCCCTTATGGGCCCAGGGTCTGCAGCACACAGCCCTTCTGACACGCTCCAGGGATGATTTGTAGCACCCTCTGCTAAGGTCCTGGACTCCTGAGTAAGCAGTGCCCAGAGCTGCCCCCAGAGCTGCAGCACTTGCTCTCTCAGCCTGACCAGAGGTTGGCTTTACGGTCCCAGGGCAGCTGATGGCCCAGGACATCAGGACTCTACTGGAAACCTTTCAAAGGGGATAAATAATGAGTGGTATCTTCAGTCCAAGTTCAGCTGGATGTGTGTCTCTGAACAGGCTGGCAGGGACCAGGCTGCTTTGGAAATGTGAGATGGCTGGCTCCCTGGGATGGCCACGTGTCACTTCGAAGGCGAGACCTTCTGAGCTTTTGGAGGCTAATTGAAGCCAAACCCCTGAAGCACTGAAGGCTTCCACTCCAGTTGACACTGTTTTATGAGATCTTCCATTTCTGGAAACCTTTGAGAATGTAAAAACAGGCTTAAAAAAAAATACAGGCATAACCTGTGGATAAGGATTGCTTCCTCCAATCCAGAAGGAGCTCGGTACTAGGACAGGACATGGCCCCCCTTCAGCAGCCAGAGCTCAAGTAAAGAGCAAAGCCCATGGCTATTCCCACATGCTGGGCTATGCCTCTGCTCTCTGGGTCTGAAAAATCTGTGCCCATGAGATTTTGGCTTCCACCAGCCTTTTGGGAGGGAGGGGGGTCCCAGCTGGTATGGCCATGCCTCCATTTACAACTGAGCGCCAGCAGAGGAAGCAATGCTCCTGCTCCACCCAGAAAGGAATTACCTTTATCCAAACCCTTCCTCCAAAGCCTTTCCCCGCTGAGCAGGGCTCGACCAGCGGAGGTGTTCAGCAAGGGGTTTGTCTGCAAGAATCCAGCTGGCTCACACTGATGCTCCATGAGCTGACTGCTTCTCCCCATCCCGCACTGTCCCCTCTGCACGTCCACACAGGCAGGTCCTGCCCCGGGCCCCCAGGTCGTGGCAGCTGTGCCCACATCAGCAGTAATCAAGGTTTCATCCTGGGCTGAAAGCTTGTCCAAAGCTTGTCTGGGTGGACTACAAACCCCATTCCTCCTCGTTCGCTGCTTGTCGATATGTTTAAT